>OX123193.2:25753569-31490564 GCA_944739405.2 Euclidia mi | reverse complement strand
AAGTGGTGATGCATCTACATCTCAGTTTTTTCGAGTTTAAACACTGCTTAATCTCAAGTAACAGTAATGCTAAGTTTATTTCTTTATATATTAAAAACATTAAATACTATTGGCTTATAGACACTGGTGCTTCGTTATCAATAGTGAAGAGAGATGTGCTACCGAGGAATATTCCAATACAAGAAGATGACACTTTAATTAATGGCATTGGTGGGCAAAAACGTTCGATAGGTTCTGTCAACTTAAGGTTAGAGATTAAAAATGAAGTGTCATTTCCTCACAAATTTTTAGTTTTTGACAATTTGCCCTTGAGAGCAGATGGTATTTTAGGTGTAGATTTTCTCAATAGGTATTATGCAAACATAAATTTAAGTACGAATAGTATCACGCTATTTTGTGAAAATCGCGAATATAAATTACAATGTATTAACAATACATCTATAGGAAAGGATACTTTGATGTTGCCAGCGAGGTCTGAGTCAATACATTATGTTTACTTAGAAAAAAGCACAAACGAAGATATGATTGTATGTGGAAGAGAACTAGAGGAGCATGTATTTCTAGCAAGTGCGATAGTAAAAGCTAAGAATAATAGAATACCAGTGAAGATATTGAATGTTTCTGAGAAGGTGATCAACTTGTCACCGTTTGACCTTGAATTACAACCTCTAAGTGACTATAGTGCGCTAAATTTTAGTAAAAGTGATATAAATATTAGCAGAGTTAACAAATTATTATCCGAAATTAATTTGAGTCACCTCAATTTAGAAGAACAACAATCCATTCAGTCAAAGTATTCGGATGTATTTCATATTAGTGGAGATAAATTAACTACAACTAATATATTAGAACAATCCATTGCTATAAAACCAAATTCTACCCCAGTTTATGTAAAGCCGTACAGACTCCCACAAACATTAAAACCCGATATAGCTAAAGAAATAAATAAGATGATAGACAATGACATCATAAAAGAGTGTAACAGTGAGTGGTCAAGTCCTATTTTATTAGTCCCTAAAAAGACTTTAGAAGGTCAAGAAAAGAAATGGCGGTTAGTGGTAGACTACAGGAAATTAAATGAAATAGTTTGTGACGATAAGTTTCCCTTGCCAAATATCACAGAGATTTTAGACTCGTTATCTGGTGCAATTTATTTCAGTCACCTTGACCTTCACCAAAGCTACTATCAAGTGTCATTAGATAAGGATAGCCGAATACTTACTGCTTTTACTACTAGTACAGGTCAATTCCAAATGAAAAGACTACCAATGGGACTTAAAATTAGCCCGAGCTCTTTCAGTCGTATGATGTCAGTTGCAATGTCAGGCTTAGCGTTTGAGAAATGCTTTATTTATTGTGATGATCTTATTGTCTTTGGCCGAAATTTGGATATTCACAACCAAAACTTAATAAGCGTTATGGAAAGGTTACGAAAAGTTAATTTAAAATTGAACCCCCAGAAATGCGATTTTTTAAAGAAAGAAATTTTGTATCTCGGCCATATAGTTTCAGAAAAAGGAGTCTTCCCCGATCCCGAAAAAACTAAAATATTACAAAATTATGAAACACCCAAAAACGCTGACGAAGTTAAACGCTTGCATTTTGTAATTATTATCGTAAGTTTGTTAAATCATTTGCAGAGATAACATTACCATTGAATAGGTTGTGTAGGAAAAACGAACCGTTTCTATGGACAGAAGAGTGTGAAAAGGCATTTACAACTTTGAAAAATAAATTAATTTCACCTCCTATACTGCAATATCCAGATTTCTCAGAAAAAAATGAATTCATTATACAAACAGAAGCATCAGGCAACGCAATCGGTGCTGTACTGTGCAATAAAGACCTTAGACCCGTAGCTTATGCTAGTAGGCCACTAAATAAGGCTGAGATAAATTACCCGACAATCCAAAAAGAACTTCTAGCAATTGTTTGGGCCGTCAAATATTTTAGACCGTATGTATATGGTAGATGTTTTACGATAATGACGGACCACAAACCTCTAATATACCTTTTTGGGATGAAAGATCCTTCGACTAGACTTCTAAAATTTAGACTCATCTTAGAAGAATATGATTTCAAAGTTGTTTGTGTGAAAGGAAAAGATAACGCTGTAGCAGATTTCTTATCAAGAATAAATATTACATGTGATGACTTAAAAACAATGCATGAGCAAGCTGTGAATGTGATGACAAGAGCGTAAAAGAGAAGAATGAATGATTTATCTGAAAGGAAGAATGATAGTGATTCCACGGATCTTAGTAAGCCCACTGACGATTGGCTTGATCAACCAAGAGTTGTGGACATATTAAGAAAACCGTACGAATCGGTTGAAATGAAGCTTATGGAAGGAAGTAAATTGAATAAGATAAAAAATAATAACTTAGTAAGTTATTAGTTAGATTGTTTTTCATTTGTTCCAAGTAAGAACATTATACGCATAAATCTTGATTTTAAGGCACAATTTACGCGAGCCGAATTTGTGCAAAAATTAAGATTATTTTGCGTTAAGTTAAATATAAAAGAAATTTGTGTGATAAAAGATGAAAACAATATAGATTTTATAAACAATATTACTGCAGAAATAAAATCGTTAAAAGATTGGTCCGGACCACGTATATGCATATTGAGAGGAGTAAAAAGAATTCACGAAAAAGACGAAAAGGAACTAATAATGAATGATTTTCATTTACTACCAACGAGCGGACATGCGGGTGTTAGGCGAATGGTTAATACCATAAAATCTCGATATTATTGGCCAAATATTGAAAAAGATGTCCGAGAATATGTTAAAAAATGTTCGAAGTGTCAAAAAATGAAATACTGTCGCTATATAAAGGAGCCAATGGTAATAACTACGACGGCTTCTTCAGCATTTCACAAAGTATTTTTGGATGTTGTTGGACCGCTGCATAAAGATGCGGATAATAACTGTTATATATTGACCATACAATGCGAACTAACCAAATTTTTTCAAGCCATTCCAATGAAAAATAAAGAAACTGTTACTATTGCTGATGCATTTGTGAGACATTTTGTTTTAAGGTTTGGAGTTCCCGAAACCATTGCAACAGATCGAGGAACAGAGTTTATGTCTGCAACGATGGAACAGGTCTGTAAAATTTTAAATATTGAAAAGCTGTCATCTACTTCTTACCATCACCAAACAATAGGAGCCTTAGAAAATGCACATAAAACGTTAGGCGCGTACTTAAGAATGCAATGCAATAACTATATCGATATATGGAGTTATTGGATTCCATTCTGGTGCTTCAGCTTCGACAATACCGTTCACTGCAGTACAAATTATACACCTTACGAACTTGTTTTCGGAAAACTCTGTCGCATGCCTTCCAATATAACTCAGTCAGTAGAACCACTGTATAACATAGATGATTACCCATTGCAATTAAAATACAGATTACAGGTAGCAAATGCAGATGCAAAGAGAAATTTACAGTAAATATAAAAGAAAACAAAGATATGACAATTCAATTAATTGTACAAAATTTAAGAAATGAAGCAGGTAAAAAACTGGATGCATTATATAAAGGTCCTTATGTAGTTACAGAAGATTTAGGATGTAATGTTAGAATAAGCATAAATAATAAGATAGAATTAGTTCATAAAAACAGAACTAAACCTTTTTACCAATAGTCAAAATTTCGTGAAATATTCCTAAATGATAGTAGGTAAATAAAATGTTTTGAAAAGTTAAAATAAGATTTTTTATTAGAATTATGTAAATTACGACATAATATCTTAGATTAATACAAAAAAAAAATATGTTTCAATGTATTATTTTTTCTTTTCGCCCCCGGGAGGTGAAGTGTGTAGAATATGTCTTATATTATTATAGTGTGTACTATGCTTAACAATGCCCCTAGATATAAGTGCTTACTTGCAGTTTACGTTAATAATATATATTTTATTCACTCAATATATAGACTTCAACCGATATACTTGTATCATTGAATCGTCCCACTAACCCCAACATTTCAACGGGTTTATAGTTACGGTTTTAGGTTTATTCTAAATACTAGCTTTTTCCCGCGGTTTCGCCCGCATGAAATTTAATAAAGAGTAGCCTTTGTACTTCCCCAGGTTTCAGACTATCCATATCAAATTTCATCACACATAAGCCGTGTAGCATACATATATTATAAACAGATAATACTTAAAATTACTTTTGTTTTCATAGTATGTAGTGTACATTATTAAAGTTATTGAAGAGCTTTTATACCTACTGAATAGAAGAGCAGCAAAAATAAATACTGAAAGCATTACCACAAAGTACAAAATCAGACCGCCTCTCCGCCCCGCTGCGCTTAAGCGCGCCAACTCATAGTAGGTAAGCGGTTTTAATAACGCTGCGCTTAGGTCAATTATGTCGTGATAACTATTAAACTATTCGTCCAAACTACTTACTGTAAAAGACAAATTTCATCTACATTCAATAATGATCGGCCAACAAATCTATCAATTATGAAAACAATTTGATAACTTCTCTAGAATGAGCATTGTAAAAAACATAAATATATTTTTTTGTTATACTGTGTTTTACAATAAAATGATGTAGTTAGGTTATGTACTAAAAGTTAAAAAGTAATTTGGCTACCAGATCGCATCAATCTTCTCATCAATCTCGGGTATTGATCATCTTAATATATAAAATCCTTGCGTTACTGACTGACTGACAGACACGCTACAGCCGAAACTATTGGGCGTAGGAAGCTGAAATTTGACATGTATGTTCCTTAGGGACCGTAGGGGTGCACTAAGGAGGGATTTCGCGAAATTCCCACGGGATCGGCCAAAATGGGTAAATTAAAAAAAAAGCTGGCGTAGCTGCTGGCGTCGTCTAGTACAAATATAAAATCGTTGGGCAAGTGAATTTTTTTAATAATGTTTACTCTGGATACGCTACGCCCAAAACAATTTTTTTAGTTATTTTTTTTTAGTTTTTAGTTTTGTTGTTAGTTGATACTTCTCATTCTTTTTCAATAGTGAGCCCTTTTCTACCAATCAAGTCCTGTCATTCGATACCCATATTGAAGTATTTGTGGAAAATAGGTAATCTGCCATTTTGTGATTTTTGATATTAAGCTCTATTCTACCAATCAAGCCCTTTCATTTGATACCCATATTGAGGTATTTGTGGAAAATAAATAATAAGCCATTTTGTGGCAGCGGCCATCTTGAATTTTTCATAGTGAGCTCCATTCTACCAATCAAACCCTTTCATTTGATACCCATATTGAGGTTGTTGTGAAGTAATATGTGATCCGCTATTTTGTATCGGCGGCCATCTTGAACTTTTCATAGGGAGCTCTATTCTACGAATCAAGGCCTTTCATTTGATACACATATTGAGGTATTTGTGGAAAATAAATAATAAGCCATTTTGTGGCAGCGGCCATCTTGGATTTTTCATAGTGAGCTGCATTCTACCAATCAAACCCTTTCATTTGATACCCATATTGAGGTTGTTGTGAAGTAATATGTGATCCGCCATTTTGTATCGGCGGCCATCTTGTATTTTTCATAGCGAGCTCTATTCTAAGAATCAAGCCCTTTCATTTGATACCCATATTGAGATATTTGTGGAAAATAAATAATAAGCCATTTTGTGGCAGCGGCCATCTTGGATTTTTCATAGTGAGCTCTATTCTACCAATCAAACCCTTTCATTTGATACCCATATTGAGGTTGTTGTGAAGTAATATGTGATCCGCCATTTTGTATCGGCGGCCATCTTGTATTTTTCATAGCGAGCTCTATTCTAAGAATCAAGCCCTTTCATTTGATACCCATATTGAGGTATTTGTGGAAAATAAATAATAAGCCATTTTGTGGCAGCGGCCATCTTGGATTTTTCATAGTGAGCTCCATTCTACCAATCAAACCCTTTCATTTGATACCCATATTGAGGTTGTTGTGAAGTAATATGTGATCCGCCATTTTGTATCGGCGGCCATCTTGAACTTTTCATAGGGAGCTCTATTCTACGAATCAAGCCCTTTCATTTGATACACATATTGAGGTATTTGTGGAAAATAAATAATAAGCCATTTTGTGGCAGCGGCCATCTTGGATTTTTCATAGTCAGCTCCATTCTACCAATCAAACCCTTTCATTTGATACCCATATTGAGGTTGTTGTGAAGTAATATGTGATCCGCCATTTTGTATCGGCGGCCATCTTGTATTTTTCATAGCGAGCTCTATTCTAAGAATCAAGCCCTTTCATTTGATACCCATATTGAGGTATTTGTGGAAAATAAATAATAAGCCATTTTGTGGCAGCGGCCATCTTGGATTTTTCATAGTGAGCTCCATTCTACCAATCAAACCCTTTCATTTGATACCCATATTGAGGTTGTTGTGAAGTAATATGTGATCCGCCATTTTGTATCAGCGGCCATCTTGAATTTACAATCATTTAAATCTTTTAATCTCGATGACAATATGAGTGTATACCAATTAACAGATCAATCATCAGGAAGGGGTAAAATTCCAATTACTAAATTTGACGCAAGCAAACAAAAAAAGATAATACAGGATTTTTGCCGACTTAGTTGATACTTTTCCTTGTAGTATGGCAACATTATACAAAATCTTTATAAATTGTAGCCTATGTGTTATTCTGATGTATAAACTATATTACTGTAAAGTTTCATCCAAATCTGTTCAGTAGTTTTTGCGTGAAAGAGTAACAAACATCCATCCATCCATCCATCCATCCATCCATCCATCCATCCTCACAAACTTTCACATTTATAATATTAGTAGGATAGGATAGTGAATAACTTAGTGGTTGATATTAGTTGTAGTTATTAGTCGTATTTATCTTTGGTTCTGGGACATTACCGACAACGCGGGAAAACAGCTGTTCCATTATGTTTAGAATAGAAGAAGTTCACCAGTTAATAGACGCAAAGTCTTGTCTCATGTGGAGATCGAACTCACAACACTCGGCGTAGCATCAGGCGGTAAAGCGGCCGCTTAAACCACTATGTCATTTGCGCAGTTAATCATCGAAATGAACTCGATTTAAGGCTCCAGTGTGTACAGTCCCTATCTGCCACTTTGTACTGGTTTATTTAAAATACAGTAAATATTAGTTTATTTGAAATTCAGTAAACATATTTTAAAACAAAATCTTTGACTATGCGGTTTTAATGGAACCTCAATTGAAATGCTTTGAATAAAACACAGAAACAATAAGAAAATCAAGGTAAATAAAGTCGTCATAAATGTGCCCGGATTATATACAGCCAAATACTTGAATCTGTTTAACACGCTACACGTTACTAAAACAATCGTTGTTTAACACTTTACAAACAAAACGACATATCTCCACATGTCTCTGTTTAGGATATTGAACCTAATGTCTTAGAACATAAAGAAGAGAATAGCAAATGAGTGGTATTTCAACTAGACAAGACTAAAAGTCGGCGGGATGAATAAACAATTAGATGAACCTGCAGCTGCACTCGCGTTATTTAAGGCTACTGTTCAGTAGCTCACACCCCACAGCTTTTATAAAAGGACTATCCATCACAAATAGTTATTCAAATCAGACCAGTTCCTCGTTTAAATTAACAAAAAATCTCTTTAGCTTTTTAATATTGGTATACATAAAAGTAGTAAAGTCATAATAGACGAGATAGAACTCCCAGATGTCTTTACTCTAACGAAAATGGTTATAAATACACAATGGTTTCTGGTAATGGTATCTGGTAATGGTAATGTCAATGGTTACAATACTTAGGGAAATCTGAAAAGGGCAAAGTCCACTAAGTACTAGACAAAAGCCTCTCCTAATTAGCTCTGTAACATCCAGTCTTCTGCTTATAGTATCTGGACTTTGCCACACTATCTGATATACTTCTAAGACTTCTATAGTTATGAACAGGCTTTCGTTTTCTGCTAAAATTTATATTTATATCGTTTAAATTTTGCCATGGATGAGGCAGCGGTTTTCATAAGCAGCTGGGCCCACCTCTCACCAGATGTGCATTATGCAAAAGTCACAAAAAACTACCAAAATCAATCAAAAGCTGGCAAGAATTTGTACAACTATATCAACCCGGTGGTCCACCACAAAATATCAATGAAACTGTTTCATTCCACCGCACACCGCAGTGGTTCGTAAAGGTACGAGTTGGAAGCCGGCCGCAGACGGCAACTGCAAGCGACGTGTCACCCCGACACTACTGTTTTCTATATGTTTTATGAAATACCTTCCGTCCGGGCGACACGTCGCTTGCAGTTGCCGTCTGCGGCTGGCTTCCAATTCGTACCTTTATTCTAAAATTGCACTGATGACTTGTTTAACAGCGCCGAAAGCGCACTCCACGTTATTACTTACCGTATAAAGCACGTGGATCCCATCTAATCACTTAAGTGTGAATTATACATCGTGAAAACTGCCAATGTTCAACCTGAAGTGATTGTGTATGCGACAGTGCGACCTAAGCTTTTTTCTTTTCGTTTTAAGTCATCAATTTGTTTAATTTGATCTGTCAAACACAACAACATTAAAATTATTGCCATAAAACCGGCTGAATTAGTTAAGTACTAAAACACGAATACCAATCAAGTTATAAGTCTCTCAACCAACTAAACGCTCTACGAACTGCAAATATCAAGAGAAGTCTGCAAACATTTGACCTGAAAAAGTGAAGCCGCAAGCCTCTAAAACAATCAACGGCCTCCGTAAACCACATTTGGAGCGGCAGAGCGCGGAAAAAGCCTCATCTAGCATCCATACATCTTCGCAGCAAGTATTGCATATTTTGTATAGCGGCCGCATGACGGCGGGTATTCACGCGAGCGCAGGAATGCAAGTATGTGAGAGGATCCGCAAATGGCCAGAGCTAAAGTCAACAGGAGTATTTGTTTTGTGCAACTAACAAATTACATCGTTGGAAATGTGGTTACGTTTGTTTGTAATTGTTATAAAGCTGGAATGCATATCAAAAATAAGTTTAATTCAGGTGATTGTACGAAATTCTGCAGAGATGCTACTTCAGTTTGAATTTTCAAAACATGCTTTTGGTAAAATTAACATATTATTGCACCGCTGGCACAAAGGCATGTTAGACTATAGAGAAATACTGAAATAAATCTTCGTGTACTGCCTGATTAATCAATTAATTTATCCTATTTCTTTAATTCATGTTCTTCTCTTGGCGACAGATTTCTGTATTGAAAGAGCCCACGAGCTATCGAATTCGTTATACAATCACGTTTTATATATCATCTAGTTAGCGTGTGCTGTGATCACCAGTTACGGTCTAGCGAGTCGTTAGCTCTTAATAATATGTCAAACAGGCTAAAGGTCTCCTACCGTGTGAAAGCATGGGACTGAATATACTAAAGAAATTCAATCCAACAAAGCATCAGTGTAAGGGGTTCTTAGAGCATTGATTGTGCATTTTGCACCTAACTTACTTTTGGAAGATTCGTTGCCTTGTATAAGAAAAAAAATACTTCGAAACGAATGATGAATCAATAACGTTTTAAGGAAACGTTCTGATTATTATATACTACAAAACAAGCCGGCAAAGTTACTTGTTAAACTTAAAGTTTAAAAACCTTCCCAAATTGTATGTAATTATGTACAAGAAGGATAGAATCTTAGTTCACCCAAACCAGTAACATAGACACAGTACATTTATCAAGTAACAAGGCGAACCGATATTCAGCCTTCCATGCAAACAAGTCACGACTGCCCAAAATCTTATCGACGACATCGAAACGTCACACAGAAATATATCGTCACATAGGAATTATAAAAACACTAGAGGACGCCAGCAGCTACGCCTGCATTTTTTTTAATTTACCCGTTTTGGCCGATCCCGTGGGAATTTCGGGAAATTCCTTCTTAGTGCACCCCTACGGTCCCCAAGGAACATACATGCCAAATTTCAGCTTCCTGCGCCCAATAGTTTCGGCTGTAGCGTGTCTGCCAGTCAGTCAGTAACGCAAGGATTTTATATATTAAGATTACGACCAACTTTACAGCTATAATAAAAGATTCATGTACCGCTTTATTTCATGCTTCATAACCATCAATTCTGAAAACATAAGTACCATTTTATACTCATCTTTATTCCACTAGAGTTTACACCGTAAAGCACTCAGAGCATCCACTGTATAATAGGTGCATCCGTCCTTATAGATTGACGTCTTTATTGCATACTTCTACTATGGAACCAACTACCTTTCAACGATATGGACAGACAGTCAAACTGCAACCTTAGAGCTACCCGATAAGGTAGTTTATCGAAAGGATGACGGTTGAAGTTATCGTGATCGAAGTATCTGGTCATAGGGACTAGCCTGCAGTCGCATTCACGTAGGATCTCGCCGATACGGGCTGAAATATGAATATCGTCGCGTTGCCATTTGTGCAGTCCAGTAACGATTACCCTTATGTTCTACTGAGAACGACTGCCTGCGACTGCTAAGCTAGGGTTGTGGGTAATTGGAAAATTTTAAAAGGGTGTTAAGATAACAGCAGAATATGGAATGGAATAATTTGTTATTGTTCCATTGCATATTCATTTAAGGCGCCTCAACTTTAAAAGTTCGACATCACACGAGTGGCATCCCTGACGAACGTAGGCATTTGCCATCAGGCTGTCAGGCAGTATACTCCTTTACTACCTTACCTACATACATCCTACATATACATCCTACATATACATGCATAAAAAGTACATATCAAGTGATAACAAAACGACTGCCATTATTTTGTACACAAACTGTACTTCACGATATAATAATAGGCAGAGTACTTGATAGAAATTCGTGGCAAATGTTGTGCTCTTTTCTCTAATCCGTGTTCGATGAGTTCAATAGTATATATAGCGAGGCTTAACATGTTCTCCGAGACACGGGGCAAGCGATAATTAACAATTTAATACGCACACCCCGATACCCTCAGCATGGCAGTTTGTTGGTATCTCCACTAGGCTATCGCTGTTGTATCAAAAAGACAACTCCTGCACTAGGAATCATGTGTCGTGGTGGACTTTACAAACATACAACCAACGGACACAATGAACACCGAGACTCGAAACAGCAATTTATGGATCACACAAAGTGTTGCCTCGTGTGGGAATCGAACCCACAACACTCGGCCCAGTGTCAAGCGGCGTGGTGGCTGCTTAAAACACTACGCTAACCATGCAGCCGAAGTTAAAATAAAATAAAAAAATAAAAAAATTGCTATCGTAGCTTCAGGCGTCCTCGCTATAATTATTTAGTCTAACTGTTCTCACAGCCGAGGCGTTCGAAACGTTGAGAAATAGGTAAACATGTTTTATTTTAAATTTATTTTTAAACATAGACACAAACTTAACCTTGTATATACGCAAAAGTTTAAAATTTCCGTATTAATTAAAATCGTTTATTAAAATAATCTTTCCACTAACATGTCTTTAACATTACTTTTAACTTATTTCACATTTATAGGCCCTTTTTAATAAAAGTTTTTCTGAAAGTGCAAAATATTCTTTTATAATTAAATAATTTATTCTTTAAGCGAAAAATTTGATTATAAAGAAAAAGTCGAGGTGGTAAAAGCATCACAAAAAGCTTTTCAGGGGTGCCTAAGTAAATTAATGTAACATGTTTTGTTTTAAGCACTTTTGCCATCTACACATATGACTTACCACATTTTACTTGACACATTCCTGAAGTCGTTTTGGATCGAATTTTTTCTTTAGTTTCATTGACTGAGCCTTTTTGAGCCCATATACTATGAGCTTAAGAGAAACTTTTGTATGCGATTAACAGTCTCAAAAAATACGAAGGTCGCCTTATCTACTATCTTCTAAAGTAATTTGTATGCATAAGTAAGAATCTATATTCATGTATGTTACTATACTCATCCTTAGCAGCTTTGCGTTTGAATGAAAGGCGCTATAGTCGAGATTCGGAATATAAAAAATAAAACAAGTGAACCCACGACGTACATACCAAAGCAATACCGTCAAATAAAAGTGATTCCTCGAAATTACCATCGCTACTCAGTTCAGTTTTCATTGGCTTTTTGTCTCATAGGTCGCCGGTCACACCTACAAAAAAAGCAATCTTCGCCACATTCGTCACATATTTCTGCGTTTAGGTACACCTCTCCGTCCTATTTTCCTTTAAAGGTTAAATAGAATTTCAGATACCTATCGCTTTGTGTGTTTCGTTGGAACTTTTTACTTGGAAACTAGAATTGTTATCAAGCTGGAATGCATATCAAAGATACCTTTGCAGTTACAACATTCTTAGAAGAATTATAATAGCTGTACGCTAATATTTGTGTATAGGATCTCAAACGTGTAGTTTAATATGTAAAAACAAATTGTTAGCTACTGTTCTATGTGGCTCGACATTTCGGTACGGGTAAAAACAGCCTCAGGGTTAATTAAATGTACAAAGAGAAGCGGCTCCCTCTGTTGTAATATGTTATAAAAGCAAAACGAAATCTATAAAATAACTAGCTGACCCGGCAAACGTTGTTTTGCAAAATTTTTTTTTTTTTTGAAAAATAGATGTTGGCCGATTCTCATAGATACCGGATAAGCACAAAAAATTTCATCAAAATCGGTCAAGCCGTTTCGGAGGAGTATGGGAACGAAAACTGTGACACGAGAATTTTATATATTAGATGTTTGTTATAGAAGTTTCAAACGACAACGAATACCATAATCATATTATGGTTCAAAAGATACCTTGTTGAATATACATAGTATCTCCAAGTAACCTAAATGCTCCTACGTGCACAAAAGAAAGCCCAAACTGAGCTACTGCTAAAAACTTAGTAAGCCGGCGGGCATGACAGCCATGCTCTTCTCGAAAGTTTTTATTTAAGTAACACAATACTTTTTAGATGAATTTAAAACCCTTTTAAGTGCCCTAAAGGTTGATGTCTACATAAGATACCTTATAGTATGTAACTTTGTATATTTGAAAAGTGACTATGGAATATCATTATTGTATTTTTATCAAAGGTAGTAGAGCCTTGCTGACTTTAGCATGAATGGGCCGGCTCGACCGGGGAAGTATTACCCTCTCACAGAAAGTCCACGTAAAGTAACAGTACATAAACTGTTGCGTTTCGTTCGGTGAGTGAGATCTCTCTCATCCTTTCCCTTTTTCCAATCCCAAAGAGCGGCAACGCACTTGTGACTCCTGTGGTGTTGCTTGTGTCCATGGGCGGCGGTAATTGCTTACCATCAGGCAATCTGTCTGCTCGTTTGCCGCCTATTAACATAAAAAAAAACTCTATTTTTGACCCCATACCCGAATGAGCCTTTCCCATCTATAGAGCACTGGCTCTGTACTGTTTCTGAAAATTCCCATATTTTGTTTGCCAGAGCCTCGTCCGTTGATCGGCAGGTGCACTACTTGCAGGTGAGGTTGGCTTGGGACCCTAAGTTCTTGGTGGGAACCCTATACACCCTTACTGGACTGGACTCCTGGACGGTTTATAAAGTTTACAAACATGCGTATGCTAATAGACTTTGTACTCGTACAAAGATACTTTAAGAGTTTAAAAGTGCCGGTTAATCTGATCACGTCTGTGCAGGGAATTAAAATTTAAAGGTAGCTTGGCAGGTGGTCAAAGCCGAACGTTAGTGTAAGTAAGACTCTTACGTCAGTGGGTAGGTACTTAGCACACAGCGCCGCGTATTTGAAAAGCTTATTCGTGATGCTCCTAACTCTAAATACAGTATAATATATATTCATAAAGCTATATTTTATTTCTTGGAAAATAGATTGTAGTACCCAGTCTATTGAGGAGAGTAATAACTTTATGCATGGGAAAACTCTCGAGTGATAATTGAAGATAAAAATTTGGTAATATATCAAATAGATGAAAGTCATCTACTATCGACTCGTTTAATTTTCGATTGTCATATTTTCAAATGAATTCGTTAAATTTAAGAAAATATTTTGTCACATAATATATCGTTGATTTTGTTATGAGAAGTAGCGGTCGTGTACACGGTTGACTTGAACACCTAATCAATTGAGGACAATAAGGTGGCGTCAGACGCCAAAGCAAATGTGCTTGACTGGCTACTGATGTCTACACTGTCAATTTCTATGCCCATTCAGGCAAGCTGATCTCTAAAAGGCCTTTGTTAAGTTCAATAGAGGTTGAATTCAGCAATTAGCTGTAACGTGCAACGGTATGTGTGAGGAGAACCACTACTGAAGCCCTGTAGTGAACTCCCAAGCGTAAGCTTTTGATATCGCTTAGTATTGCACCACTTTTGATCAGGCTCGTGCATTAATTAACCGACTTCAAAAAAAAGGAGGTTCTCAGTTTGACCTGTATGTATGTATGTATGTTTGTCCGCGATTATCTCAAGTTTGGCTGAACCGATTTTGATGCGGTTTTCAGAAAAGTGTTTGTTACACTTAGGAGAAGGTTTTAGGCTCTTAACCGACTTCAAAAAAAGAAGGTTCTGAGTTTGACCCGTATATATGTAAGTTGGCCCACGATTAACTCGAGTTTGGCTGAAAAGTATTTGTTACACTTAGGAGAAAGTTTTAGTATTTTAACCGACTTCAAAAAAGAAGGTTCTCAGTTTGACCCATATACATAGGTATATTGGTTCTTATTATGTTTGTATGTATTATGTGTGTGTGTGTGTGTGTGTGTGTGTGTGTATGTGTGTGTGTGTGTGTGTGTGTGTGTGTGTGTGTGTGAGTGTGTGAGTGTGTGGCCTTTAGCAAAGATTTTAGGCTCTAGGTCGATTACCGCGGCACTAAGTGTACTTTCTTGCAACTTGTGTACCGTCACAGCCCACCTCAATATGACAGGCAACATCCGCCTCTCGATATCACCATAACCGCGATTGCCTTGATACCTAGGTCGCTGTCACTGGAGCTATGGAAATGTATCCATCATCATCTTTAAGATGCAATGCTATTGATGGATCATCAAATAATATCAAAATGGCATCAGGCAGTTCACCTGGCTCAAGTTGATCTCTTCTTAGTGTCGGATATTTAAATCCTTTAGGAACACCCATTGCCCCATTCGCTAAGCCATCCGTTATTGACATATTTCTCCGGAGCATAATACGAGAGCTCACAGCCTATTCAATAGTATGTACAAGTCCGCCGCATTTGTTTGGATCAGCCGGAGCAGCATTTGCGGAGGGCGTCCTTCCGTATGTGGCTGATTCCCTAGACTCTCTCTTGCAGCATCAAGCCTAAGCCCATAGGCACACAGAATAGACACTAGACACTAGACTAGACTGATACCAGCAGAAAACTTAGCACTAAAATAATTGAAGAATCTATCTATAAACAAACTATTAATTAGCCCAAAACTTAAAGTAAATGGAGTATCTATCACTAAAAAGTATGAAATAAATAAAAGTGTAGTTAACACAAAACCTGAAGTAAACGAACGAAGTACCTAACACTAAAAAGTATGAAATTAAAATAATAAGAAAAAAATAACGAAAATGAAAACTTAAAAATCGCAACAAAAATGTTAACTAAGTACGTATTTAGTTTCTTTTAAAAAAAAAGAGAACCGCCTTCAAAAAATCGACCCACTGAAAAGTACGAAATAATTTTTACATACGCTACCCCTAATCCTCTCAAATTTCCATTCGAATTTCTCCCAAAAACTAATTACTAAATTAAACTAAATACTTAGTTTTTGAAGTCGGTGCCAAACCAACAATAACAAAAAGAATACTGGCAAACAGAGAAAATAATACAACGAAAGTATCAAATCAATAAAGCCTCAAAAATGCGCTGGTTTGGAAAGGATGACGCCAAACAATAGGATTTTAGAGGGATTTGGTTTGGCACTGACTTCAAAAACTAAGTATTTAGTTTAATTTAGTAATAAAATTAGTTTTTGGGAGAAATTCGAATGGAAATTTGAGAGGATTAGGGGTAGCGTATGTAAAAATTATTTCGCACTTTTCAGTGGGTCGAATTTTTTAAGGCGGTTCTCTTTTTTTTTAAAGAAACTAAATACGTACTTAGTTAACATTTTTGTTGCGATTTTTAAGTTTTCATTTTCGTTTTTTTTTTTTAATTTTTTTTTACAATATCTACATTCATCATTTAATTTCTTTGTTTGCTTTTTAGGCTAATTAATGGTTGAGAATTGTCATGTGCATTGTGGAAGGGATATTTAATTTTCTCAATATATTATTATTGCTTGTCAAAATTACGCAAAAAAACTTAAGAAATATAAATAAATAAACAACATTCTAGACAATATAATGGGCCAGCAATATAAGTTTTAATATGTCTGACAACAAACTGTCCAAATCACTGATATACCTAACTTTGAGTAAGTCAACACTTACTTATACTTCAACTAAAGATGCCGTGTTACGCCGACAAGTGGGAATTAAAAGTTACATGACAAAAATTGCCATCAAGATCTTTACAACTTTCATCACGTCAATTCCATCACGAATCGCAGCTGTATTTAGATAAATCTGTAGCTGTATTCGATAATTCTTAAAAGGTTTTCAACGTCAAACTTTGGGTGGTGCTAACACAGTTTAGACACAGTGGAGAGATTGAATCGTTAATATGATCAAACTTAAAAGAGTTTGAATGTTAATAGAAAAGAAAAATGTAAAAAAATTAAACGCGCTGTGGAGCTTTTCAAACTCTTTGTTCGCTCCACAGTTGTTTACACGTCGGCTTGCACGCGCTCTAGATATCTTTATAACCTGTACGTTTCAGTAATCCGATTTTGTTGGAAATCTTCCACGGTGCTACGTTTTATAAGGTACCATGTTGATTTATATAGAATTAACGATTGAATTGTATCACAGCGCCTATTCGGATCGAATTTATTTTTGGTTCAGATGTTTGGGATTTAAAATACGAACATTTTATTTAGAATGAAATGTTTGCGAGTCTTGCTAGCCAGCAGGAATTGATCACCTTAGCTAGAGAAGTGAAGTACTTTTGTCAAGTATGGCAAAACACTAGCTTTGTGCCGTCATTTTTCCGTGCTTCACGGCTAGTAATGTTAGAAGCCTGAAAGTATGATGTAGACAAGTGGGTATATTCTTTATTTATTAAGATGCAATAAAGAGATGTCTTGCAGATTTACTTACTGCATTTTTATCTGTAATATTTATAATCATTATCTATTTAACTCTGCAGGATAGACATCTTATCTAATACTATTATATAAAGCTGAAGAGTTTGTTTGTTTTTTTGTTTGTTTGTTTGGTTGGTTGAACGCGCTAATCTCAGGAACTACTGGACCGAATTGAAAAATTCTTTCAGTGGTAGATAGCCCATCTATCGAGGAAGGCTATAGGCTATATAACATTGCGCTATATGCGATGGGAGCGGAGCAGTAGCCTTAAATAACGCGGGTGTAACCGCGGGCATCCTCTAGTACAAATATATAAAGCTGAAGAGTTTATTTGTTTTGTTTTGTTGAACGCGTTAATCTCAGAAACTACTGGTCCGATTTGAAAAATTCTTTCAGTGTTAAGTAGATAGCCCATTTATCGGGGAAGGCTATAGGCTATACAACATCACGGTTTGAACGTCGGGAGCCGAACAGTAGCCTTAAAGAACGCGGGTGTAACCGCGGGCATCCTTAAGTGATTATATAAAGTAAAAGTGTAGGAAGATCAACACGTTGTATGGAGCAATTTACCCAACAAGATTTTTTGACCTCACATTTGCCTAACATGTCAAAAAATAAGGGGTTATGCCCTTAGAGCCCCGATCCCCGAGGCACACGTTTCGGAGAGCCCCGAAAACGATAAATCTGATAACATTTATCTTTTTTAGTTTTTCTATTATTTTCGACTTGTACACTCAACATAAAAAGTGCATAAATGTATTAGTTTGAAATATATAAGATGAAAATATTTAAATCGAAATTTTGTACAACACCAGCTCATAGATTTATTAGAGGGTAATACAGTTTGAATAAAATGTTTCAAATAGAATAGGATATTAGAAGAACAGAAAGAATATTATTTATTTATTTTGTTTCTTTATGCACAAAAGAAGAGTACATAGGCGGACTTAATGCCTTATGGCATTATCTACAAGTCAACCTGGGTAGTGGAGAGATAAGTGTGGTAGGTGCATTTAACATAATGTAGAAATATTTTAAAGTAAAAGGGTATTATACAATAATATAAGAGTACCTAAGTACGTAAAAACGAATAAATTGATATAAGAGTGAGCGAAACAATTGTATAAATAAAGTAAATACATAATTATATTACATAAGAGTACATAACAAATATACATACACATATGTACATAAATACTAATAAATATGTCTATAAACATAATTATACAATATACATATATATATAATTATATAAATATATATATGTATACATATATAAATATAATATACTATAATTGATGAGAATGATGGGTTGATTCCTTCAATTTGTTGAAGAGAAGCTCTCGTACTTTCATTTTAAATGCATAACGGTTGGTGGACATTCTGACTTCAGGAGGGAGCCTATTCCAAAGCAGTACAGCTTGTACTACGAAAGAAGAGTTAACGGAAACAGATGTTAGTAATATTACATATATTATGTACATAATACAATATTATCAAATATATTCTACAAATGATGACGACAATATTTTTCAATTTAGATGTACTTACTGCGAATATTTTTCTAGAACTTTACCATAACTATAAGTTGGTACTAATGTTGAGAATTTTTATAGTTGATTGTCGAAGTCCAATTTTGCCAGTTTTTAAATTATTTTAATAGGTATATTATTTCTAGTCTACATATTTTGATTTTCGTAAATAGAAAAAGAAGCAATTGTGACAATAATCAAAACCTGTGATCGCCCTAAGAAACTCTACTTTGTATTTTTTAATTCTAATATTTGCTATAGCCAAGCAAAAGTCTATATTTTTTTCCGATCCTTAAGTATTTAGCTCTAGTAACTAATAATATTTTATAAACGGTATGTTGCTGTTGACGGTATTTTTACGCTAAATTTAATTTAAATTGAGTTTACCAAGACATAAATATATCGGGGCGTTCCGGTACGGGTGCCTCGGAGATCGGGGCCTTAAGAAAATAACCAAAAATAAGCATGCCTAAAAATTGTGTAATAATGATATGTATGTTTATTTCTAAATACTATCGAAAGTTGGATTTGAAAAGAAATCTTGATAGTCCATCCATACCTCTATTCCATTTTGTAGCCGTTAAACACATTTATGTTTTCAATCTAAGTTTTGAAGCGGTACAAAAAGTATCTCTTAAAAGATTACTGACGGATGCACACTGAATTTGAATTTAAATTCTATTTTAGAAAATTCGCGTCTAAACCGGACTCTGAATTATAGAATTTGCTTCGCATTTAATATTCATTTTACGTAAAAAGTGCAGGTGAGCTGGCGTTGCGCGGCGCGGCGGTCGTTGCCGGTACAGAATTGCATTAAGCGCAGCGTCCCCACTGCGTAGGTTAATTTGTTGGTCACCGCTCGTTACCATTTAATTCGGCGCCCCCCAGTGCCTCTCTCCGTTCTAATCGCCGCTCACTTTACCAGATTATCATCCAATTTAGTCAGCCCGCTCTCACATAAACGAAGTCATTCGATATCAAAAACGTTGGAATAAAAATGAGAGCACCCTTCCCGCTCCTGCTTTCAATTTATAATAGAGTTTAGGATTGCGGCTAACGAAATTTTCTTATCAATTATTACTATCGATATTGTTTACATAGCCAAAGTAGATACAATCAGGTGAAGAGGGACTGTGAAATTATGTTTTCGGTAAACTTAATTGAAAACCTGTGAAGACGTACGGTCGTACACAAAGGCTGCACAGTTGAATTTTAAGTCAACAAACAGGAAACGGTTACCAACAACCATTAGTCAGGCAGCGTTCACCGCACCTGCTTACGACTGTCTAGATAATCCAACAATGCAGCCCAATTTTCTTATAGCGCGGAGTCAAAGTTGTGCGGTGTGGCTGTGAGATCGGAGGGATCGCACAATGGGTACGCCGGCTGCGGTAATGCCACGCCGTATGAGGGATTTCCCGACTCGCACTCACGTGACAAAGCAGCCACTTACAACGCGTGCCGTTTCGCCGTCGCACTGAATGCGCTGAGAAATATTCACAGTGTGCGGCCGCTGCATGTTTGTGTATCCATTTGCTCGGTAATGGATTTTTTAGGTCGCATATTATGTAAAGTGAAAGGAAAACGTTTGCCCGCTTAAACAATACTACTGCATAGCTTGATTTGCTGGTTGTAGCAAACGAATTTTGGGCATGTTACTTGTCTTTAAAGTATGGTATATTAAGTCTGAACAAACGTTGTTGTATCACCAACTATTTGATAACCGATAGCAGATTTACATATGGATTAAAATCTATTGATAACTTTAATGACGACTAATATATTTTTTTATACTAAGTACTGCTACTGAGTATTCGGAAAAACTCAGTAACACTTTTACCCGACCCAGGAATCGAACCCGGGACCTCCGATCAGCAGTCGCATACGCTATCCACTGGACCACGGAGGCAGTCATTACCTAATATTTCCCCAAGTACAAAATGTATACTAATACAATGTTGGTGACCTATTTAGCCAGAATCGACCCAGAATGAACCTTTAAAATAACCTAATATTTTACCTAAAACCTTATCAAAAATCGACATTAACATTCTAGAGCGAGCGGCCGGCGCGCCGCGCCGCGCGGTACTTCATGTGTCCGTAGTGGCGCGTTCGTGGGTGCAGTATACAGTGTTTATCAAATTTATTATTGTGACGGATCGCGGCTAGATTGGGTAGGAATATGAGTTTTCAGTTAGATGACGTTAACACTCACCATAGTAACACTCTGTCAATTGTTCGCCAAATTCGCAACTAACTGATACTTGATACTTGATGGCACGGGCTGTTTCCGCAACTCCACGTCTTGGCGTGTATTTTGCGTGCGGGTGGGAATGGTGTCGTCATTCGAGCCACCCCAGCTCTTCGAGGAAGGCCAGCAGACTCTTGATGTGGCCCACGGCTTCCCTCAGGGTGCTGTATCTGGTCAGGTACTGCTGCCTGTACTATGTGACCTCAGGGCAGTCGAGGAGCAGGTGGGCTGCCGTCTCGTCTGCTGCCACACAGGCCCTGCACAGCGGGCTGTCGGTGATACCTATAGTAAATAGGTGTTTATTAAAGAATCCGTGTCCTGTGTAGTCGGCCTTGACTGTCCGCAGTTGTTTGGACAGCCGGAGGATTTGTTTGGCTATCTTACCGTCTACTGCGGGAAGAGCCTCCTTGGCCTGCCTACATGTTTCAATACCAATCCAGGACCGGTTGTATTGGGTCCTGGTCCTATTTCTTACCAGGTTGCGATAAAAACCAGATGGGAGGGGAATAATGAGCTCGGGTCCCACCACCTCTAAAGTGGCCCCTCTTCTGGCAAGTCCGTCGGCTGCGTCATTCCCTCTTGAGCTACTGAGGCCCTTGATCCATTGCAGTGTTAATTTGTTTTGTTTACCTACCTCTGTTAGTTTCTGGTGGCATTCAAACGTGCCAAGGTGATAGTATGGCTTTTGAGGGCTAAGAGGACCGCTTTACTATCTGAGAGGATCCTAATGGATCGTTCCCTTACCTCACGTGCCATGATTGCTGTGGCAGCTATGCCAAAACATTCGGCCTGGTAGACAGTGTTGTAGGCTCCCAGCGGTGCTGCGATGTTGATGTTTAGGTCCTCGGAGAATACTCCTGAACCCGTACCTGTATCCGTCTTAGACCCATCTGTGAAGATCGTGAGCTCGTTGTGATTAACCGCTCCTTCGTGTAGATCCTCGTATAGTTCGATTTTGTATTTCTTGTCGACCACAAATTGTTTCGGTATTTCGGCCAATGGCTTGTGTGAGAGGAACTTCTTTAAAGAGTGTATTGTTGTTAGTGTGCGGTGTGTTGGTGTCTTTCCAGAGCTTCAGATCTCTTAGCCGGACCGCCGACATCGTTGCTTCCTGTTGTATAAACAGCTGCAATGGAGGCAGATCTAGCAACACTTCGAGTGCCGCTGTAGGTGTAGTTTTCATGCAGCCCGTGGCCGCTAGGCATGCAAGTCTTTGAAGCTTTTGGAGTTTGTTGGCGGCCGTTGTTAGGTTGGTCCGAGGCCACCATACTACTGCGCCGTAGCTTATCATCGGACGTATTATTGTCTTATAGAGCCATAAGACAATTTTGGGGGATAGGCCCCAGCGTTTGCCTATCATCTTCTTGCACTGCCAGAAGACAATGCTGGCTTTGTGGAGCTTATTTTCCATGTGGCTGTTCCATCTCAATTTGCTGTCGAGAGTGACACCTAGGTACTTGACCTCAGTAGATAGCTTAAGCTCTGTATTAAATAACCTGGGCAGTCTGTAAGTGCCCAGCGCGCGTTTGTGTGTGAACATAACTAGTTCGGTCTTGGTCGGGTTTACAGATAATTCGACTCATTACACCACCACTCTACTATGCGTAGGGCTTGTTGGGTTAGGTCGTACACTGTACTGGTTACCTTACCTGAGGTGAGTATGGTTAGATCATCTGCATAACCTATTGTTTAGAAGTCTCTCGCGTTGAGTTTGTCTATGAGTTCATTGATGACTAAGTTCCACAATAGCGGGGAGAGTACACCTCCCTGCGGCCACCCTTTAGTTATCAAGGCTGTCTGAGTGTTGCCGTGCAGGCGCACTACCCTTTTGCTGAGCATGTTTTGGATCCACTGTATGAGCATCTGATCCACACCATGCCTGGCTAGGGCGTTGCTTATGCTGGAAAAGTTTGTCTTGTCGAAGGCTCCTTCTATGTCAATGAAGGTGCCCAGACAGATGCTTTTTTGTTGTATAGCAGCTTCTATCTGCTTCACGACCTGATGTAAGGCCGATTCCGTCAATTTCCCTGAGCTGTATGCATGTTGGTTGGCATGTAGGGGTAGGTGCTTAAGTGCCCCACTTCTTAGTTCCCTCTCGCAGAGCCTTTCCAAGGCTTTAAGCATGAAGGAGGTCAGGCTTATTGGTCTGAAGGACTTTGCATTGGTATAGTCTGTTTTGCCTGGTTTTGGTATTAAAATTAATTTGACTTCCCTCCATCTTTTTGGTACATATCTGAGGGCCAGGCTAGCCCTCATGATTGCCAGAAGTCTTTCTCGCAACTAACTGGTAACAAGGCTATAGCCGTGCGGATAATACAACCACCTCACGGTCTGAGGGCGTGGGTTGAAATCACATTTATAACTGTTATGAAAATTTTGGTTTTTATGAAATTTGGAAAATGTTTATAAATATTTGGCAAATATAAAAAAAAATATTTTGAATAAAAATTGGAAAATTCTAGTAACTTCAGGAACGAATGGAAGGGTTAAAAATAAATATTATTAACTTATTTTTGCTGGCGAAAAGTGATAGTGATATTTGGCTAGCGGGCTATATGATGCTTTATGTTAAGTGGATACCTCTACTACGTTAACCTTGATGAGCGAGTTCGACTCGCACTTGATTTAATAATTACTCATAATATCATTACTCATAAAAGTTTGAGCTCCGCACGCTCCGCATTGCTTCCCGCTTGCCGCCCGCGCATTCACTGCGGACACTTGTATGAAAGTCCTATGGTTTGAGTTGCCTGCGTGCTCCCCGCGCTACACTGCCCGCGCCGCTCGCCGCGCCCGCTCGCCCACTGCGGACAGACTTATCGACTTCCATATCTTTGAGTTTCCCGCACCCGCGCCCGCCTTTCCCTGTGGCCGAGCACCTAGACGCTAACAATACAATTTCATTCAAACATTTTATGCAATAAATTACGTAAAATGCCGGTGCAGTCTATATTCAAAATATTTCAGGTGTCTGCTATACAAATTGTTCTTGCAAAGACATTAACATGTAAATCCGTTTATACTTACTATGCAATGTGCCCATGTGCATACTCCGTGCAAAATGCAAATGACACAATTATTATACAATGTGATAATATTTCTTTGGCTACATTGTCGATAAAAGGCGGACTATAGTACGAGAGGACTATTCCGGTGCACTATTGACTAAGAGGACAATCAAATAGCTTAGAATTTTAATTTGTATGCAGAATATTATTATGTTGCAGTAGCGTGAGCCTTGAAAAGTACCGGTCTGATCAATGAATATATTTTATTCGAGTGTGGTTTGTTGAGGAACTTGCCTTGTGACCGACTTTCAAAAATATATTCATGACGCACATAACATAGCTTCACACCTTTATCCCAGAAGGGGTAGGCAGAGGTGTGTTACACACCCACACTTTGCCAGTTATGTTTCGGTCTCAATGAAATAGGGGGCGAGCCTATTGTCATCTACCGGGCACATTATTAAGTGAGCGATAATTAACATTTTTGGGCCATTATTTTTTTCCAGGGCCCAAATTGACTGACTATGTCGTAAAAATACTTTTAAAACAAATTAGTTTATTTCTTATTTTTTACGTTAATTTAGTTTTATCAATATTTAAAGTAAACAGTTCAGGCATTAACAGCGATGTTTTTTTACTATTTATTGTTTCGTTTGATATTAATACAAGGAAATGAGTAGAAAAACAACAACTGTGTTACTTAGAATAATCAGTTTTATTGTAGGAACTTTTACCTCAATTTTAAAAACCTATCAGACATAAACTTAGACAAGAATTACAATAATCTTATAATGTAAAATCACAATCATCTCAGTCTAATATATAATATTCTAATTAAGTTTACCACTGCGTTACGTTATTTTAATTTAAGTTACTGTAATTTCTCAAAATATGCCATAATATTAGCAATTTAAGTTTAATCTTTATAGTATAGGTTGAAATATGGTAGATAGACAACAACATATAAAATTTGTGCTGATTCAAAATTATATTTAAGCTTTACAGCTTTTAACGTATCCAGAAAAAGAGGGACAAGAAAGTAACGCAGTAGTTGGATAAGTAACGCATTGGTAACGCTTGGTGCTTTTTTTCGCTTTTACATATAGAAACGCTGTAAAAACAATAATAAAGTATTTCAAATAAAATAAAACTTCTTACAAACAAAACAAAATCCTCTCAAATTAAAATTTTTAAACATAAAATCTTTGCCTCATCAGTCTTATTTCTCAAATATATTTAATGGAACATCAAATTCGTAATATACACGTTTACCCTTCTTAATTATTTTAGGGGTAGGAACTATCTCGACAATATTATCATATGGTTCGTATGAAACATCCCTTTCAACAAGCTTGAACATTTTCCCCGAATCGTCAACTGCTTTTAAAAACATAACTTTAATTTCTCCCTCGTCATCGACATTGCTTTGGGCAACACCCAGATAAAAATACGATTTGTCTTTGTCTGAACAAACTTTAACAATAATATAAACACCGGAAAATATTTTAGACGAATGCACATTTTCTTTTTCAATCAAGTTTCTTTCATATGTATTAGATACTGAAGCTTCTTGTTGTATTTTAAGCTGTGAAAGAAGTTCATCATCTGAACTCGAAATTGGAGAATAAACTGATTCGTAATAAAATTTCTTAGGGTTGCCCACAATATTAGATATGTCCGTTAATACATCAATTTCGTTCATAGTTTCCAAGCCGTCTTTTTTGGAATTAAATCAAAGGGAATTTCTAAATCATGGCTTCCTTTAGGCGGGCTAACGGGGCTGGTAGAAACTGGAATTGGCTG
Organism: Euclidia mi; assembly: GCA_944739405.2. Lineage (NCBI taxonomy): Eukaryota > Metazoa > Arthropoda > Insecta > Lepidoptera > Erebidae > Euclidia > Euclidia mi. Next base: position 31,464,858 of record OX123193.2, on the reverse strand, counting down.
ATATGTTTGAGGTGAAAAGCAAGCGCAAAAGCCCCTTTGGCAGAAGCAACTAAGATCACGATATCGCAATAAGCTAGGAGTGTCTGAGAAAACTTGATGGACCTGCATTGTACCGCGGGGAGGAATTATGCCTTGGGGAACAGCCTGCTCTATATTTTGAATGTCGTCGTTACTGATGTAATACAACTGAATCTTGCTAGAGTCTTTCAAAGTGTGAAAGAAAGACTCCGCGTCAGGAATGTCTAAGCCAGTAGCTACTTTTTGGTCAGCTGTGCGTTTTAGATAGCCACCTACATTCCAATTTTATTGATATTTCATAGATTCATTGTATTTTTATAGTGAATTACAATAAATTACCAATAAGTGATACTCATCTTCTTAATTGCATATCATTGTTTTATAAATATATCAAACTTATTATGTTCATTACTTTTCTATGAATAGAATATCAAATACCCCAATACTTAGTACCTATTTAAAATAAGCTGTTCCTAAATTTATTCAATTTTAGTCTCTTTTCTTTTTTATGATCTACCTTCAATATTTCCTTCTCAACCTTCTATCCACCTATTTCATAGTTGTCCTCAGCTCACTTCACTCACTCTTCCTTATATTTCAGGTGCCTACGGGGTAGGTCTGTGGAATGATGACCCGCAGGATGGCAGTTCTGGAGGACAAACTACAGACCACGCTTAAGGAATTGGAATGCTCTAAAATCCTGTGTAACCAGCTGCTACAGGAAAGGGAGGACAGCGAAGAAGAAGTACAGAAAATAGTAAACAAAAATACTGAACTCAAGGCACAGTTGGCCGAAATGCACACACACCATCTCGAAATACTTGAGCAACATGAACAACTTCGATTGACAGTGTCCAACTTTCAACAGTGTATGGACACCCATGAAGAAGCTCTGAGGCGTGTTGCTGAACTAGAACGAGAATTGAGTGAAGCTCATAACACCATCTCTAACTTAGAAACTCTTAAACGCAGTGAACAGAAAGCGAATACCTGCAGTCTATATCATGAGTTGGTTAGTAGTGAGCCTGATCATGTGTGTATTTTTTTTGCCTGTTGTGACAATAGACCTGACCAGGGACAATACCATTATTATGACACCCAGCTTTTCAAGTCACAAAAAACTTAAACGCTATATTAAAGTTAATAAACTAATTAAAAAATGTCATAAAGGTATGAAGAAATATAAAGTGCATAGAGTTAATTTAAATCTCAGAAAGGAGCGCATTTATTTACTTGATCAACTGTCTAAGTACTCTAGAAGTTTAGAACATAGTAGGGTAGTGTATGATACTGACACTCATCGCTTGAGGGAAGAGCTAGTACTTAGGGAGAGCACCTTAAATGAAATATTTAACAAATATCAAGCTTCTCAACAAGAGCTGAGCAAGCGTATAGTAGAGGCAGGTGAGCTAGTAGACTTGGTGAGATGTAATGCAGAAATGTATGAGTCTCTTACCAATAAGCTCTCATGTCCGTGTGCTCACATTCACACTCCAACCCCAGCAGAGCCATTGAGTACCATACTACCTGAGAACTTTTCTCATAATTCACAAAACCAATCCTCTTCACAATCAAATAGGATTAAATCTAGGTTTTCAACATCAACTAATAAAACCTACATTTTTCCTGATAGGCTAGGTCATAATTTTGGTAGTCTTCTCAGTGAGAATACAAACCAGAGTGTTATAAATTACTGTAGGCCAGGGGATAGTTACAGTAGTTTAGTTAATCAGATTAAGTTGCACCCCTTAGATGAGAGTAGTACGGCCATATTGTTGTTTGGTAACAGTTTAACGGTAAAAAGACAGCATATCATAGAATGTGTTGAAATGTTATTAGACCTTAATTCCAAGTTTAGTTGTAAATTTATTTTATGTGCTTTGCCTTACTCAAATGACTTAACACATACACAAAACATGCACATACACACATTAAATATGTTATTATATAATATAACTTGTCGTCATAGTGACGCAATATTGTTTTTTGACGCTAATAAATTTATTAGTAAATTTACTTTAACCAGAGATACAATGTATCTGCCATTTTATATTAAGCGACAGATTGCTAAACTATTAGCATACAATTTACAACAAGGCAGAGAGCCTTGTGTTGACAATTTATTTGATAGGGTTAGTACTTGTACTAACAACGTTTTTATTGACACGTCTTGTGATTTAAACTCCAAGATAGGACAACAGTTAGGCTGCAGTATTTGAATATAGTACACCAAAACATGCAGGGCCTATCTGGCAAAGAATTAGAGTTAAGTTTATTTCTAGAAAAACATGATGTTAAGGTTTTGTGCTTAACTGAACATTGGTTAAAGAACCATGAGCTTATTGTTATAAATCAATATTATACAGTGCAGAGTTCGTATATAAGAATGCAGGCTATTAGAGGCGGTTCTCTCATAAAAACTTCAAATTTATTAAAATGTAAGGAACGTAAAGATATTGTTAATTTATCTATTGAGCGCACTATTGAGTTGTCCTGTGTGGAATTAGACCTATATATAGTAATTTGTGTATATCGACCTCCTTCTGGTGACTATAATCTATTTGAGACTGTTATGGAAGATGCTATAAATAAAATTAAATGTAGTAATAAGAATATTATAGTATGTGGCGATTTTAATATTAATATTTTAGAGAACTCTTCACAGTGTATTAGATTTCTGAATCTTTTCAAGTCATTTAATTTAAGTAACCTATTCTGTGAACCTACTAGAGTATCTGCAACATCTTCTACTTGTTTAGATAACATATTTAGTTCTTGTGCTGCCACAAACCCAGTAGTAATTAGTTCTCTCCCTTCTGATCACCGTGGACAGATAGCTAGTTTTCCCTGTTCAACATATGATAAATCACGTACAGTAGAATGTAGGCCTCAGACTACCAATCGTCTAATACGTTTCAAAACCAATATTATTGCTAAACTCAATACCTCAATATTGAACTCACAAAATCCAAATACAATTTATAACTCACTTTTTGGACTAGTAAATAATGAGTTTCAAAATACCTTCAAGAGTAAAACAGTCACACTAAAGGGTACTATGGGATCTTTTAACCAGTGGGCCACTATAGGTATATACAAAAGTAGAGCCAAGTTGTTTGAATTATATGGTATGAAACAACATAGATTTGACACACCTTTTCGAGATTATGTAAAAAAGTACTCAAAAATTTTTAAACAAGTTTGTATTATGGCAAAATCTAAATTTATTAGTAGTAAAATTAAGCATTCAACAAATATAATTAAAGCAACTTGGAAAATTATAAATAATGAAACAGGAAGAGCACGACCACGGGAAAACCAATTTGAACTTTAAGAAAACCATTTATTAGTCACCAATAAAACTCAAGTAGCACATATGTTCAATAGTTTCTTTGCGAGCATACCTTTAACAACTACTAGCTGTTTACAATCATCATCTTTAGACGCTGGAAATTTTTTGCTTAGCAGTGTACCTGAATGCAAGAGCGTGTTTAGATTCGAGCACGTTACCCCGCGAGATATATTGATCGCATATAATTCAATTAATATTAAAAATACCGGTGACTTTTGGGGCATTTCAATTAAAATTTTAGGTACTATAGTTGAGACTGTTGCGCCTTACCTATCTATAATTTTTAATCAATGCTTTGACCTAGGCGTATTTCCGGATTTGATGAAATTAAGTAAAATTATACCCTTATTCAAATCTGGCAGTAAAAATGAAATTAATAATTTTAGGCCCATATCTATCTTGCCGGCATTTAGTAAAATATTTGAAAAGATTCTTTTAAAGCAGTTACTAAACCACTTTAATTTAAATAGTCTGCTTCACAAGGATCAATACGGATTTACTAAAGGTAGATCCACTACTGATGCGGGTGTTGCTCTCATAAAAAACGTTTATAGTGCTTGGGAGTCATCAAAGAATGCTATTGGAGTGTTCTGTGACCTATCTAAAGCATTTGACTGCGTTCAGCACGACACGCTACTGCGTAAGCTCCGCCACTATGGCGTAGAGAAAACCGCACTTAGTGTTGTCGATTCGTACCTGCGGCAGAGATTTCAGTGTGTCGATGTAAATGGGACTACATCCTCTAAATTACCTATACAGCTAGGCGTTCCACAAGGCTCAATTTTAGGTCCTTTTCTATTTCTTGTATATATTAATGACTTACCTTTTTATTTAAAAAACATCTGTGATGTTGTACTTTTTGCAGATGATACGTCACTTATTTTTAAAGTAGATAGGAATAGAAATCAATTTGATGATGTAAATAATGCACTATTACAAGTTACACAATGGTTTACAGCAAATAACCTAGTACTTAATTCTAGGAAAACTAAATGCGTTAAATTTGCTTTACCTAATGTAAGACAACTGGGACCTAATATTATGCTAGATAGGGAGGAACTTGACACAGTAGACTCTACAGTGTTCCTAGGTATTACACTAGATAATAAGTTACAATGGGGTGCACATATAGCATGTCTTGCAGGAAAGCTAAGCTCTGCTGCGTATGCCGTCAGAAAAGTTAGGCAACTTACTGACATCGACACGGCTCGTTTAGTTTATTTTAGCTATTTTCACAGTGTTATGTCCTACGGCATTTTGTTATGGGGCAAAGCTGCGGATATTCAGAATATCTTCGTTCTACAAAAACGAGCGGTAAGAGCAATATACATGTTAGGTGCAAAAGATACTCTTAGAGAACGCTTTAAGTCTATAGGAATTCTTACAGTAGCCTCGCAATTTTTATTTGCTAATATTTTGTACATTAGGCAAAAAATAGGTTTATTTACCACAAAAAGCGATATACATAACATAAATACTCGAAACAGGCATAGGTTATATGCCCCTTATCATCGTTTACATAAAGTTAATAATTCTTTTGTAGGGCTAGGTATTCGTATATACAATAAAATACCAATTAGTCTTTTAGAATTACCATTTAGTACATTTAAAACTAAAATAAAAGACTGCCTTATTAAGAAAGGTTATTATACTATTAATGATTATTTCAGTGATAAGGATAGCTGGTCACTTACGCTAGACAACTCATGATCTTTATACCTAATTAGAATTATATAGATAATTTGCATTTTTCAGTTAATCTTTATATAATATTTCTAGTTCTTTTAAATTACTGTTCATGTATTATTAGGTCATTCAACTTAGGTACTACATTTACATTTGCATTGTTGTTCCACTAATTTTATTAAAGTTTTACTGCACTGTAAGATGAAGATAACTCGTGATTATGGGCTGTAAACTAATGTTTTAGTAATTTTGTGTATTCATATACAGTCACTTCTGTAACATATATTTCCACCATATAGTTATGAACATGGTCGCGAGTTGCCTACATTATAAGACGTAAGTGGATGCTCCTGTTACACAATATTCACACTGGAAGGCTACTACAGCAGTTAAATTGGTAACTGCATTAATTATTTAAGTATTATGTATGTTCCTAATTACTATTTACAAGTAATTAATTACAATGTGAAACAGTTGCAGCTCCTTACAAAAACAAAATATGTAACATAACACTGGCGATTAAAAAGAGTGGCCACGAGTTTTATTGCCCGTTCTTTCTCGTGGTTCTACCTATTGCTTTGCGAATGGGCAGTAAATGTAAATGTAGAAGCATTAAGTAATTTACATAAAAATTTGACGTTCATAAGCGTCACTTTGTGACCCAGATGAATAAATGTTTTTTGACTTTTGACTTTTTGACACCGACCCCATCAGCCGCACCCTTACCATGGCCAGCTTCGAAAAAGTTCCAGGTTATGCGATCAAAGCCATAATCTTCAAAGGTTTTCGAACAGATAAAATAAAAATTTACCTTTAGTCTGTATTGTGTAGCTGGACCGTCGGAAAAGACATGGATTGTTTTTATATGTGGATGATAAACCTTTAATGTGCTGATAACTGAATGGAGGTGTGCCCAAATGGATGCAGGATTATGAGAGTTATTCGGTGAGACACTGCAAAAAGAAGTAACTTGTGCTTTGTCTACTTTCTTTGGTTTTATATACAAAACACCTGTATGCAAAGTAATTTGCTGGCGCGATCCACCAAAATGATGATGCTGGATTTCTTCAAAATATTTTCCATTATAATTTTCACTAAAATCTACATGCAGGAGAGCTTCGTCATTTTTAAGATCATCGATTGCAAGCCGGTAACTTCTATATTGCATTTTAATATTATAAATATGTTTTTTCAATACTTGGATTGCCAATTTAAATTTTTCTAGCAATTCTGCGGCAGGACTTGTGATAATTTCCTTTATGTTTTTTGTGATTTTGACTTTCTTGCCCAATTTGTCAATAACTTCAGATCGTCGAACCCACTGTTGGTATTTTACTATTCGGGACTGATTCTCTGTATTGAAGGATATTTAATTCGTGTTGCAGGATTCGCAATCACCTGTCATGCATAGTCGGTTATCAGTAGCACACACAGTTTTCTCAACAATTTGAGTCATGTTTGACTCTGCTATAATTTTGTTGCAGTAAAGAGCATTTAGCATATATTGTGTATTGGTATGCGTTTTACATTGACATGTATCTCTGCCATCAACTGCCGGGGGTTTTACGTAGAATGGCCTATGCTTGGTGAAATAAGAGTATGAGCAACTCTCGATAGGATTCTCCCTTTTGAAAGAAATAAAAAGATTCTTCATTGTATCAAGCAGATATCTCTTCTGCGCCTTATTTTTTTTGTAAGTCACGGTATCTCGTTTCCCAGCAGTTATCCTAGAAACATCATCACGATCAAAAAATTGACGAATCTTTTTTATCAGAGTAGCTTGTCTAGGTATGGTCTGCCTATTTTTTAACTTATTGATACCGAGAGTTTCTTGCACGATGGAGGTTTTCAGTCTGGAATCTTTTATGGCATGTTCGTCAAAAATACGCCTGATAGCTAAACGGTCTTTAAGTTTCTGTATTCTGGAGTAATGGTTTTTGATAGCATTAGACAAAGCTATGTATTTTTTGTGTCCGTCCTCTGACGTCTTTTCTTTTTGTCTTTGGTATCTTTTCTTGTACTTGTTACATTTTCTTTTCAATTTCTCGTTTGCTTCTTCCAATTTTTTATTTTGTCTGTATAATGCAGATTTGTCTCGTCTTACTTGACGTCTTCCTCTTGACCTTGGGGAAGCTGGAGTTCCTGATCGTGGTGTTGAAGGCGGTGTATTATCTATAATAACTTGCACTCTTTTCTGACGTTCACGACGTTTCTTGTTTGCCATCTTCCATTTACGCTTTGCAGATCTATGTTCTCTCTCTGTCATATCCTTTACAAGTTTTTTAGTGGCATGATATCTCTGAAGATGTTTTCTTTTAGCCTCAGCATTTTTTACAGGCTCCTGTTTCAATTTTTCCCTATAACGCCGTTGTTTTTCTGCCGGTGTTAACGCCACTATATTTACAATAATATACTGTAACAAAATAACCCAATAATTAATTAAATGAACTGTAAAACAGATAAATACACTTCGAAAACTGCTTACTTTGCAACTGCGTTACTGCACCTACAACTGCGTTACTTCTCGTGGTAACGCAGTGTAGTGGTAACGCAGTTGGAAAAATAACGTGTATTCTAACATTTGGGTCATATGATAATAAATACCTAATCATTTTTGAGTGCATGCAAATATTTACTTATTCTATTACAAATCGCAATAAAAAATTATCAAATATCTAAATAAACTCACCGTTTGTCGTCGGTAACTCAGCGGACGCACAATAAACACACGCGCCACTCGTGACGACTTGAGCTCGACTGACGCGGCCAGCGTCAAGGCCACAAGCACCCGCCTCATCCCGCCAGCAATTCACATTAAATCAAACGAACTTAGTCGAAAATGCACGAAAAACGACAAATTTAAGGCTCACTTTTGCTTGGTAACACAGAGTACTTACGTTTTCTTACTTCAACAGGGACAAGACAATAAATATTTCGTAAATAATACACGGTTAAAGAAAAGATAACCTTATAAGCCTGCTACGAGTATTAAAGTTAACACTAAACTTAATTTCTGTAGATATTTAAATTTTATAGTGCCGTGAAGAGTTTAAATGTAATGGCAATGTATTTGAAGCGAGTTGCTTGCTGGGACAGCCGGATTTTGTATGAGATACGACTGCGTTACCGAGAAAAGCCACTGAGTTACCATCATTTACGGCGAATTATAACATTTTTCACTAATGTTTTATGTCTTTTTAGAGGGATATTATTGTTACGTTTTAACCAATAGCGATTTAATTTCAGTAATCATAGTTTTTTTTAATGTAATAGGCTCTGTTCTTGAGAGACCGATTATGGGCCCTGGAAAAAAATAATGGCCCTTTTAATACACACATAACTTCGAAATGTCAGTGAGGTGTGTGCCCGGGGTAACTAACGAATATATTCAAGAACATACATTGCCATACAACTGATAGAAAAACTCAAGAAAGTGTATTAAAAGAGGGCAAGTCATTTCAGAGCCAGTGTATAAGTGGGAGAAAACAAAGACGCTTCCAGGTGGATGGATATAATTATATTTCTTTAAACGTAGGTACCTATATATTTTTCCATGCAAATTGCGTAGATTATAATAGTTTATGAGTACTACCTTTAATGTTCAACGGTTATCATTATCATCATGCAGTGTTGGGTGGGTCAAGAGGAGGATTTGACCTATCATACGTGCCAGATGGGTTGCTTTGATGTTGAGTTTTCTGTCACTTCACAAATATACTATTTGCTTCGTGTGCGTTTCTCAGTCGAAGTGACACCCACGGAATGAAATGGGGCAGTGATACACTGTATTCTTAATCCGTCACCACACGTTAAATGTATATCCGAATAGCTTTGGGTTTTTGGACACATAACGCATTGTATTTTTGAGAAACTTGTAAATAGGACACGTTATGTAGGTACGAGTATAATATACACACTTACCCAAGGTCAACGTCTCGGCCACTTTTTCATTATTAATTACTTACCACATACCACTAGGCATAATCACCTAGCCTAGCTAAACCATCCCTCTGGTTAAACGGTTACCACGTACTACGCTTGTACAGCTCTCTTAACTTTCATTCCAATAAATATTCATTACATTTGTGGCGCACCATATTTGTATCAATTAATGAGTCCGCCGTGCAAATAAGTACTGTTTATAATTATTCACTGACCAAAAATGAGAACAACGGGTTGTTTAACGTTGCACTCGTCCTCCAAATAATATTAGAGAACAATTAAGTTTGATGTTTATATTTTAATTGGCTTGTGTTTGACGTATGTTCGGTTGGTATGGTATTTTTCTGATTTTGGTGTTGCTATAAATTAATGCCACTTTTGTTTCAATATCATGACAATTCTTTGACTCGATCGCGTAAGTTTTCTTTTTTTATATTTGCGAATATAACTGATATACAAATACTTAAAATGATTGTGGTTGTATTTAATACTCGCAGCATTTGTAATAATAAGAAGGCTGTCAACAAATGATTTCAGTATTTCACGATTTAGATCGTCAGACATACGATAGATATGACCAGCCCAGTCATATTTTAACTTGGCTACTTTTCGGGACACATCTGCGATTTGTGTTCGGTCTACAAGTTTTACGTCGAGAATCCTGCGCTCCATAGCTCGCTGACAAACCCCGAGTTGGGCTAAAACTACCACCTTATGGGTCCTAGATCGAAAGAAGCCTCGCAGCACACCCAAGATTAGGTGGAAAAATTATTTAAAGCTCTATAATGCAGAGTGGACCACAACAGCTCTCGATAGAGAGAGGTGGAAAGAGGATAGGGAGGCCTTTGCCCTGCAGTGGGACAGGTTAGGCTGCAAATAATAATAATAATAAAAATAATAATTTCACGATTTATATGCATAATATATGTAGGTTCTCAAGCGCGTTAAATTACTACTGTTATAAATCCTAATCAAAATTTAATTCCCCGACGCGACGTTTCATCCGCCTTACCTCGTTAGTAGCCAAGGATAAACCGTCTGCCCGTAGTCTGCAGTTGTCGTATTTTGTGCTTTAGACTCCATTTTACATCGACCCTGACCATACTTTCTTGCACACGCTGTTCTCTTAGCTAGGTACGATACGAATCTGAATAATAAATACGGCTTCCACAGTGAGGTTGAATTAGCCTCAGCCAGCCTGTATTTGTCTATTGCAATCCCTGCAAGCGATTCGCGCTTGGCGCTTGGTACGAAGTAAATTGCCGTAAAATAAAACGCTAGTTGGATTTCATTCGTGTGTCTTGATGTTAGAAAATGGTATAAGGAATTTCTTTGAAATGTTCTGTTGTGTAGACAATGATACCGACTGGAAGGTAAATAGAAGGTGATATTGATTTGTCGACGTAAAGGATCGGGTTGCAAGTCTTTGAATTGTTGGCAAATTGTTTCATAGGCACATTCTATAGTTACTTGCCGATGGGCTCTTTAAGTACATATAAATGTACTCCTCTCCTTACTGGTATGGATAATCCATATCAGTAAGGATTTGTACAGTTCGGCGTAGTTTTGGTTCGTACAACACCTGCGAGCCAAGCCACGAACCATTCCATACACACGCAGATTTTGCCGCGGTCTTGTCACCAGCGACGGAACAGGCAGATAGTTACCATCCGTGTATCAATAGGGATCCTAACTTATTATGAATCACGCCTGCTCTTTGCTTTACAGTTAAGAGCTTTGTTGTTCTTTACGGATTTGGATCAACGATCTCTTTTTCTTCGTACTTTTCGTCTTATTTTATATATAAGCAAGCTAAAGTGGACTGGTCACATTTGTCGCAGAACCGACAACCGATGGAATAGTCGCGGTTTAGAATGGAAATCGCACCTTGACAAACTAGGTGGAGCGGCGATATACGTAAAATAATTGGCAGCGGCTTGACACGAAGAACCGAAAATCAAACTTAGCTGCGTGCCATCGCGCAGGTTCCAGCAGTGGACTACAATAGGCTGATGATAATGACGATTTTACCGTATGTTACATTGGCTGAGCCCGCAGTTTCACCCGCGTTATTAAGGGCTACTGCTCCGCACCAGTAGCGCATAGAGTGATGTTATAACCTATAGCCTTCCTTGATTAATCGGCTTTCGAACACAAAAATAATTGTTCAAATCGGAACAAAGTTCCTGTCATAAGCACGTTTAACCAAACAAACAAACTCTTCAGCTGTATAATATAAGTATAGATAGTAGATACTTCATACAACACAGGGTCAACAAAACGCGCCAGACGTTATAACTTACCCTTTACATCCAATCCAACATGACGACTGCACAAAATACTGTCGTCGAACTAAACTGAATTATCTATAAAATTATAAATGTTACGGGACATAACGAGCGGCTTTCATCAGGGCCAGCCAATTCGTGTTCATCGGCAGTTTTATGAGGAAACTTTATATTATAAAGCGTCTCCAAGCGGTTGCGATGCACTATACGCCTCACACCACAAGCACCGAATATAAGCCAACCCACCGCTGCAGAAAACATTATACAATGCTAACAACTATTTCATTTGCGTCGTTCTGTTACATAAATACTATGTAAATTGATCTGCTTGTAGCTAAAAGTGAAATATTTTTTTTAAATCCATAGCCATTTCAGCTCAGATTTCTACCTATACATACATACATACTTATCGTCACGCCTTTTATCCCCGAAGGGGTAGGCAGAGGTGTATTTCTACACCCACTTTTCGCCAGATATAAGGGGCGAGCCTATTGCAGTACCGGGCACATTTCCAGACTCCGTGCTGCTACTGAGAATTTCGTGACAGAAAAACCCAATAACACTGCCCGACCCAGGAATCGAACTCGGGACCTCCCGATCCCACGCGCACATTTATGCCGTGAGACCAACGATTTTTCTACCTATCTATACCTATATTCATATTAAATCTTCAAGTATATTGGTACACTAGACTTCTGTAGTAAATACGTAGAATATAATACTTTTATTTTTATAGAAGGAAGTTTGCACCAGGAGAGAAATGAAATTTCTCTGAGGACTACCTAACTATCAATCAACAGACATAAAGAAAACTCAAACTTAAAACAGGGTGTGTTTTAAGTTTGAGTTTTAACACTTGGCACCGTGTCTAACAGCGGAGCTACTTCGCCGTACGTGCAATTATTATAGGAACCCATGTCCCTTCCACCCCGTGAGACTTGACGCTAAAGCTGCTGTAAAGATAGCACTCGCGCCAATCTGGCCTGATGCGTAGCAATTATCGTGGTCGTGGCTAACAGCTATGAAAAATATTCCTCGCGCGTGCCGAATTATAGAAAAGCTATAGGAAGTTTGATATGCTCTATGCTGCTATTTTACTTTAGTAAAATAATCTAGAATGAATTTATCTACAGAAATACTCGCATAGGTACCACATCCGAGGTAAAATAGAGTTTTACAAAGATTGCCGTACTTGGTAAAAAGTAAGCGCTATGAAAAATACTCAGCAAATATTAAAGCTATATCCACATCTTTATACTCAAAACACGGTCGCTCACTTGCGTCACAGTACGATGAGTACCTAAGTAAAACAGAATTCATTCTGCTATCCCCAGACAGTTTTCAAGATTGCATTCCATTATCTAAAAGCGTCTGACGATAGCAATGGTCCAGTTGACGGAGAACACTAAACTATAATATGAGTGCGCAATATCGCGAGATGAACTCGCAAATATCTTATCTTTCGAATTTTTAAAGTAATCCAGTGTATTGGAAATATGTGGTATCATTCATTAACCCTTGTTACTTTAACTGAAACCCTTCTCAGTTTCCAAATGGCGTGATCCCAGAAACGCCATGCAAATATACCATTGTGGGTACATACATGAGCTTATCGGTAGTATCTCGGATAGTGCGAATTTTCCTGCCTTATTCATGGATATCAAAGAGATTATTTTAAATATATCTGATGTTGGATTGTATGTGGCGCTTTGTGTTTTATATGGTCGATGAATTTTTGTTTTATGTATAACATATCTTGTGGATCCAATCCTTACAGAGAGATACTCGTAAATTTGTAGAGATATTATAATCCATTGCTTCATATTTCTATTACGTTTTGGTTATTTTTTGGCATAATTCATTAATATTAAAAAATGGTAAACCTTTCCAATGTATGTACTCATTTCGAATTCATATTATTTTATGTTTTATTTCAGTGTCTATTTTTGGTTTTCCTTTTAGAGTGTTTTACCCATACACAAAGTCTATTCTTGATAAAATAAAATATGTGTTTCATTTTTGCACAGTACTTGTGAAAAATAATTACACACAGCTAGCAATTGTTAGTACGATAACGAGAATATGATATGTGAAATATTTTAATTTAAAATCGTAAATTCATTTTCAACTAAATACGAAACTGTTCATAACTAAATGTGGTCTTATTGCAAGTGTACTTTGTTTCATAACAATAATTACTTTAACATGAGAATTAGGTCTGTATTTGAGCAGACATAGGGCATATCTGAATCATGTATAATATGTATGTATTTACATAAAAAAATAGGTATATATGTATGTTTATCCATTATCTAGTACCCATAGTACAAGCTTCTGCTTAGTTTGGGACTAGATGGTGTTGTATGAATGTGGTACAGTTTTTTTATTGACTGCACTTATGGTGCCGTGGTTCCAGCGACCGCGTCGTCCATAGTGTTGTCGTTTCCGTCCCCATTCGAGACAAAACTGACTGTGATCAACAAATTATTTTTCCAGTCTGTGTGCGCTTTGTGGCAGTTGCTTGAATACTAATGAATGCCCCTGCGATACATAAAAAAACCGGTCAAGTGCGAGTTGGACTCGCGCACCGAGGTTTCCGTACAAACCTGTAGGTATATAAGTAAAAGTTCACCAGTCATAGTTATGGTATTTTTATTGCAAAATGAAAACCATGACATTACAGTATGGAAAGCTGGAGGAGCATAAATTAAAGAAAAAGGTCTCTTTGTCGTTTGTAATCAGTCATCCTTTATTTTATATTAACATATATCGCTTATTTTATAATATAACTTAATTACCTATACTACCTAGTGTATGTCTGTAATTAATAGACAAGGCATGTTGAGACTATATTCACTATTGTAACAGCTTTTGTGTACTTACACATGTTTGAGACAAATTAATTTTATAATATAACTTAAATACTTATACTAGTTAGTATATGTCTGTAATTAATAGACAAGGCATGTTGAGACTATATTTACTATTGTAACAGCTTTTGTGTACACATGTTTAAGACAAATAAAAATATCTTTATCTTTATCTTGCCCTGCGGCAGCCTTGCAAAAGTCTGCTGATGAATGATGGTAAGATTTTTTATCAAAGTTATTGATTAACAAAGTTTTTAGTGACTATTAGAAATCTGTTACAAAATAATAAAGTATTTTTAAATATTAATAAAGTATTTTTAATAATTATAGTATTTATTTGCGATAAAAATAAAACTATTACTAGGTGACTATTTGCACATAAATTGAAACAATAATTAATGTTCTAAACAAAAAAAATAACAAAAATAAGTAAGCGGCGATAGCCCAGTGGTGTACGTAACGAACTACCGAGACGATCATCTCGGGATCGATCCCCAGTTACCCCGGGCACACATCACTGACTTTTCGGAGTTACATATGTGTGTGTTTAAAACGTTAATTATCGCTCGCTTAGTAATGTGCCCGGTAGATGGCAATAGGCTCGCCCTCTATTACATTGGGAACGAAACATAACTGGCGAAGTGTGGGTGTGTAATACACTGCATACCCCTTCGAGGATAAAAAGGCGTGAAGTTATGATACGTTATATAAATTAAAAAAAAAACATAAAAATGGAAATGAAAAATTATGGAATTCAGTATCATATTTGAACCAGACCTGTAAATGGTGACTGAAAAGGTATGAATAGTACCACATTGAATATTGAAGTTCTAAAAAAAGTTGTCTATAATTGTACTACTTCGTGTTTGTGCTAGTGTTTATTAACGAAAACATGTTTATTGATGAAAAATATGTGGAAATTCCATTTTGGGGATTCATTCTAAAATCAATATTGAAGTTCCCCACGACAATCAGACGAGAACATGAATTATACCTATTGAGGTATAATTCATGAGTAATAATTATTATAAGTAAATAGAATTCATTGTTGGTCGCAAATAAATGTATCGCTCCATGTGCCTCAATAGCTCAGGTATTAATACTGTAACATCTAGAATTTATTAACTCTATATCCATATGAGTCATTCGACTGACAGTCATATTGTTTAAGGCTATTGCGAATGCCACATCATCTCTTTGCCGCATTATTTTAGTCATCATAAAGAGACAGAATGGTTCCCACAACGGAGCGCCAGCAAGTGGTGCCAATGGATTTCGACCTCTATTTGGCTGTAAAACCCTATTGTCACCTACCGGAGGTAACTGATTGAAGTTCCCGACGCTTATAATAGATATACTAGCAAATGGGGCATCTGTGTGAAATACTTGCTGCAATCTCCTATTAATTTGGTTAAGAGTTCTACTTCTTAGCATAGATATTGAATCCAAAATAATTAATCTTACTTTTGCAAGTCCACATGCTTCGTTATTTGCGGTACTTGCTGATAATTCCGGCATTGTTTGGCCACACTGGGATATTGGAAGTCCAAACGTACTGTGTACAGTTTGACCAACGATTCCAAAAGCAGCTTTTCTCGTGTATGCACAAAGTAAGATTCTAGCATCGGCAGGATTTATACCCGGAACTCTATTAAATATAAGCATTAAATATTGATACAAACCCTTAATTAACAAACTTTTCCCCACACCAGCTCCACCACTAACAAAATAATAAAATGATGGTGGTGATTCTTGAGTGAAAATATGTCCTACATGTAATACAAAATGTCTGATCAAAATTAAATATTCTTACTAAACTCAATATATCATTTTCACACAATACTGCTGGTTGGGCAATCTCTCCTCCTACTAAATCCGATTGATTTCCATGTTAATATAGACAATGACCTGGATCACCTTCTTGTGTTTCTAATTCATAATCGTCTAATGGACGAGCTTTTGCTTTGACTATACTATCCTCATCCTCTTCGTCTATATCTACATTACAAATTGCATCCAATAGTGCCTCGAACTCATCTGGTCCCCCCAACTGATTAAATTGAAGACTTTCTGAAAGGATTTCATCACTAAGTTCAATAAATTTCTGTTCGAGGTTTATAATTTCATTGACCAATTCAGTAATTTCAGTCCTCCAGTTTAACATTAGCTGTTCCCTGTAGAAATTGTCAGAATCTTGAGCCCTATTATATCCCCGGAAACGTATGACCCTGGCTTTTCTTCTTTTTCTCACGTATCCATCATTATTTAACAGCGCAATCAAATTTCCTATACATTCATGGTCAGTGTTTTCACCTTCATGTGTACACGAGAATGAAAATGTAATCTAATCTAATACAAAAACCTTAAAAACAAATTTAGAAACTGAAAATATTCACATGGTTTAGGCGTCGTAAAATGCCACGCTGGATGGCAATGCTGATTCTCTGAGCAAAGAATAAACCAGCCTTCTGGTCACGCGAGACGTCGATTAACCGTTTTGAAATTTCCCGGAATAGAGAACGAGCGCTCGGACCCCATGAGCCTAGCGTTTCCACCCCAAACGGCTCAAACACGTAATTACTTACTAAATTACTGTACTTGCGCCGTTTGACGGTTTCCACTGTTGCAGCAGCAGCGCCAGAATGGCCTCCCGTGCTTGGAACGTGTGATGGCGCGAGGGTGTCTACGCAGGTTGCGTCCCACACCAAAGGCCTACCTATGTTCCAAGGCAATAATGAATCAGGTCTCTTACCGTCGTCGCGTACCAAACCATTTGGTTCAAGTACAGCTGGTACGCCAGACGCGACAAGAGCACGACGGATTATATCATTCAGATGGGCATGACGAGGAATTCTACCAGCGCTTCTGCTGCAAGATAGCCCATGGTGGCCGACGTCATCTCCACAATGACATCGATGCGGAGAAACACACGGAGCACCTAAACGAAGACAAATGGCAATACGGAATGTCTCATTGTCCAACATGGTTCCAGTATTGGACGATGGTAGTGCCTGAAGCCATAGACCGGATTCCAACTCTCCAACAGCCAGTAAGCGAGCACGCTCTGCAACATTTAAAGAAGTATCCAAAAGATTTTTTCTAAGGTTTTTGTATTAGATTAGATAACATTAAGCTTCTTATAAATTATGTTATTTGTCAGATTTTTAGTTGAAAAAGTATATATATACGCAGCGAAATAAGGTAAACAAACGTTTGATCATGTGGCCGATTTTTATAATGATCCAGTAATTTTTTTTTTACATATGTCTGTGGACGAGTTCACGGAAAGTACCCTGTAGGTTTTGATTCCCTTGCGAGTAGTCGCGAGTTTGAAAATATGATTATATTGCTCTTTCTTTTGATTGCTAAGACACAGAAGTTTGATTTTGTTACAGCCTAACGGTGTTATATACCTGAGTATTTGATATGAATTTCAATTTAATACCTTTACGCGTTCAAGAGAATGGGGCAGTAAGTTTAAGTTTATTAAAAATATTTTTTTATATGCTGTAACTAAAAATTTACGGTTTTCGCAATTTTTCTTTTATGTGTGATATAAGACGTTGCTTCGTACCAAATTTCAAGATTTGGAGTTCCTGGGAAGTACCCTGTAGGTTTTGATTCACTTGCGAGTAGTCGCGAGTTTGAAAATATGCTTATATTGCTTTTTCTTTTGATTGCGTTGACATAGAAGTTTGATTTTATTGCAACCTAACGGTGTTATATACTTGAGTATTTGATATGAATTTCAATTTAATACCTCCAAGCGTTCAAGAGAAAGGGGAAGTAACCTAAAACTTATTAAAAATATTTTTATTATATGATGTAACAAAAAATTTACGGTTTTCGCAATTTTTCCATTATATGTGCTATAAGACGTTGCTTCGTACCAAATTTCAAGATTCTGAGTTTACGGGAAGTACCCTATAGGTTTTGATTCACTTACGAGTAGTCGCGAGTTTGAAAATATGCTTATATTGCTTTTTCTTTTGATTGCGTTGACATAGAAGTTTGATTTTGTTGCAGCCTAACGGTGTTATATACTTGAGTATTTGATATCAATTTCAATTAAATACCTCCATGCGCTCAAAAGAAAGGGGTAGTAACTTCAAATTTATAAAAAATATTTTTTTACATGCTGTAACTAAAAATTTACGGTTTTCGCAATTTTTCCTTAATATGTGATATAAGACGTTGCTTCGTACCAAATTTCAAGATTCTGAGTTCACGGAAAGTACCCTATAGGTTTTGATTCCAATGCGAGTTTGAAAATATGCTGCAATTTGCAGCATAATCGGCTGTATCTTTTGATTGCGTTGGATTAGAAGTTTGATTTTTTACAGCTCTATGGAACCATAGATTTAAGTATCTAGTATAAATTTCAGTTTGATACCTCCACGCATTCCTGAGAAAAAGGGTCTTGACAGACGGACGGACAACAAAGTGATCCTATAAGGGTTCCTTTTTTTCCTTTTGAGGTACGGAACCCTAAAAATAGAAAATACGGGTATCCAACTAGTGGGCAGTTAAGAATTATTGATGAACACTTCTAATCTATCTGTTAAATGAAGGAAAAAGCTGACAACCTACAAACTGGAAGAGAACCAGGAAGAGAAACCACGGGGTCAACGGCACAAAAGCGTGATAAAATTTTATAAATCCAATGCTTTCTCGTAACGTAGGTACCGCCGGCACCGCCGCCGTCGCGATACAATCGCTGCGTGAATTCTTAAGAAAATATCGACTTCGGAACTTGGAACGGTCGTAGCTCGATTCAACTTCGTTTTGCCGAACACCCACCGTGGAATACGGTACGACACTTGCGTGGTTCTTTTTTAATTATAGTACTAATCCAACTGGCTGTTCCTGCTTTAATTTATTTTTCTAAAATAAATACAACTACTGCACTAAGGGCCAGTTCGCCATCTGTGAAAAAAGCATTATCATATACCTACTGGTAACTTCAAAAATAGAACGAAATTTGTATGATGTTATCTGCCTAGACGTTTTTTTTTCAAAGACAACATCCTCACTCGGTGTCTGTCCTTTATCAAGGAGGCCTTTGCAAACGTAGAAGCAACGGACACGACAACATCCAGACTCGAAAAAACAATTTGTGGATAACATAAGGTGTTATTCCATGATACCTACGTATCATCAAACCTGCAAAACCCGGCGAATGGGCGTAGTGTTAAACGGCGAGACGGCTGCTTATTGACACCACTTGCCATACGAGCCATTTAACCTTCACTTAACGGAGGTAATAATACTGGCACCAAGAGTTATCCCTGTGTCGCGGTGATTTAGTTTGGTCCTCTGCGGTATCGAGAGCACAAGTAGGTATCAGTTAAAGTAACACAGTGTGCAAACTAATCGTTTAATATTCCCAACTGTATCCCCGAAGGGGTAGGCAGAGGTGTAAATATTACACCCACATTTCACCATGAATTTTTAGGTCCCACGTAATAGGAGGCGAGCCTATTGCCGTTACTGGGCACATAAGCTGACTCCGGGCTTCTATTCCCAACATCGCCGCCAAAACCTTTTCTTCAGAATCTCAAAAACCGGCTCGCAGCTGTATGGTAAGGAGGTCCAAGTGAACGCTGTCGGATATTAAAATTTACGTAAATAGGACTACATTTATAAGTAATATAGGTACTAATAAATGTCGTTCAAGATTTTCGCAATGAAAATTGCACTTCCTTTTGTGTTTCACCTAGTTAAGTTTAAAAACGTTTTTGACGTATAACTAAGATTATTTCCCAACACTAACGTAATATCGCTTTAGGCAAAGTTACAATTTTAAGAATGAGGTACTAAGTTTTGAAGGTGTTTGTTTTGATTATGATTCAATTAATTCGCAATTGTTGCCTTTGGTATGGAGGGATCCCTATTCGAATCCATTAGATGAGAATAGTAGTATGTTAGTTATGTCAGTAATAATGAATCGTTATGTGAATTTGCAGAGTAAGCTACTACTTACTCTGCATATCGAAGGATTCCGGAAGTAATTAGTTATTCTGATAGAATAAAATATGCTGTTGAGAAAATATGCTAATTAATAGCACTCTTTCTCGACAAAATAATTTACCCACAGTTCTAGAAAGGCTGAACTGGCCTGATCAGAGATCAGCTGGGAACGTCCAATATATAATAATTTACTCGTTCCGGGCATATTACTCAGTGCTTACCTACTTACATTAAAAGTTGAAGGTAGCTGTTGCAACTGTAGATTAAACGGACTTTACCAGAGGGTGATATTTCTGTTGATGAGACTTCAACATGTTATATCAAATAAAAAGATAGATTAAATATCCTATGAAAGAAATTTAAAAAATACTTTCGTACTACTTAGTACAAACATACCCAAATAATGTAACTCTTTGAACTTTGAATTTCACTGTTTAAAAGTTTATCTAGAACTAGAGGACGCCAGCAGCTACGCCCACACATTTTTTAAATTTATCTGTTTTGACCGATCCCGTAGGTATTTCGGGAAATCTCTTCTTAGTGCACCCCTACGGTCCCCAAGGAATATACATGCCAAATTTCAGCTTCCTGCGCCCAATAGTTTTGGCTGTAGCTTGTCTGTCAGTCAGTTAGTAACGCAAGGATTTTATATACATCGCTATTTTTTAATTAGTACAAAAAAAATAACAGGGCACTAAGTATCTTTAACTGATCATATTTATGTAGTTGAAAAATAAAAACACTAAGTCCCAAAACTGTCTCAAATCTGTCCACAAAAATACGTGATAATTGGTTAATGCAATGCTAATACTACTAATACTACTGCGCCTGCGCCACGCCCCGACGATGCGACAAACAGTACTAAATTGCTAGCGAAAGTGAGCGTATCTAATTTCGTTGCAAAAGTTAATTGTTTGTCTACGTTTGCCCGACGCGATGGCCTATCATATCAGTTCATATCACAGGAGTATGTAGCTATGCTTCGTGCGTAGTTTTTGAGTGGAAAAATCGCGAGTGCAGCTGTGTACCCATGGACATCGTATTGTGAGTGTACAAAAGTGACCGGGTCAGTGTCAAACAATTAAAACAGTGCATATTGAATGCTTTTGACAACGGTGGTGGACATTTCGAAGGACAATGGAAATACTTGTAAGTTTAGTAAATAATACGTACTTAAGTTAATAATAATTTGATGCGGGCGGCTCAAAATCGGTCTGTGTTCTCCACACACCTTGAGGAAGGTCTATGTCCAACAGTGGACGTCTCTAGGCTGACATGATGATGATAAAATAATTTGTAAATAGCAGATGATTCTAACTTCATAAATACGCCAAAATTACTCTTTTCTTTTAGTCCAGAACACCAACTTTTATTTTGATATTTGTTTGCTTTCTAATTACATACCTCCGTATTTAATTACTTAAAAAACGATAAATTTTACCGGTCCTAAGCCCGAATGAAGTATGAAGGAGAGGATAGAATTAACAAAATTAAAAAATAACTACCTACATTTATTATTTTTCTTCATTTTATTTTCTATGGCTACCTACATCATAAGTGCAACAGAGAGAATGCGAATGAGCAGGATGGAATATTATCAATGAATTAGTGAATGGATTGTAAAATATGACTATGATTTAAGTGATATTTTCTACAATAAACAAATGATAATAACTTTGCTCTTTATTGATATTATGAAATTCTTACGTCACATATATGATAATAATATCTTCGCTAATCTGTCCTTAAAGTTTTTGTACTAATTAAAAAATAGCGGTGTATTTTAGAAATAAACTATTAGGTTTCTCGTGTTACTTTCATAATACTTTTACAGCTTAAGGTCAGCTTCAGATGCTTTGTCCAAATCTCGCTCGTGTGTTAACGCGAGCACAACTATTACCGAAGTAATAAAGCTCAGTTAAGTTTTAGAACTTGTCAACTTGTTCGTCAAGTTTGCTGCAAATTAATAATTAATAATATATAATTATCATACTCCGATGGTTTGTACAAGCTAGTTCGGTAAGCAACGTTACATTGCCTAACTCACGTCCAAAATCAGACCTACGTACTTTTTAATTTTGGACAGAAATTTCTATGAAAAATTCCAACTGATCTCATAATAGTATCAAACAATAATTTGATTTATTTATCAAAGACTAGCTTTTGGCCGCGGCTTCGCTCACGTTAAATTCGGGGTAACACAAAACTCCTTCATCGTTCGATAGTAAATTTCGTTTTAGTCCTGTTCATAGGACTAATAAGAAATATAGCCGCAAGAAGTATTTAAAACATTTCTGTAAACACTACTTTTAGAGTTCCGTAGTCAAAAATGGCTAAACACGGAATCCTTATAGACGCGCTATGTCTGTCAGTCTACCCGTATGTCACAGCCAATTTATGCCGAAACTATTCAGTTTACACATTTGAAATTGGTAGGCAGATGTATTCTGTGAACCACTTTACGACGTTATAGCAAATAAAAAATATTGAATATTAAGGGGGGCTCATCATACATGGAACTGATGTGGAAAATGCCTTGTTAAAATTATATTGAGGCTTCTAAAACATTTTTCTCAAAGTCAATCGTTTGAAAGATATACGGTTCCAAAGTGGTAAAATGGGTGTGTGTGTCCCTCTAACTTTTAAAGTAAGAGAGTGACAAATCTAAAAAAATATATGCTATATATCGTTATAAAAACTTCCAACGAAAATTGGTTTGAACGGTATGTAGTCAGCAGTTTTTGAAATAAAGCACATCTTATAACCGCAAATATAGCTTTGTCGTTTATACAAATACTATTAATAGTTAGTCGAAGATAATGGCTATGGTAAGTGGATACCTCCAATACGGAACCCCTCATGAGCGAGTCTGACTCGCAATAACGAATAGCTTTTATAATGTTTCGTCCTAGGTGTTACTTGTAGCCGTTTGCCATTACAAAGCTTTGGTGCAGAAAGATTTCGCAGTAACAGGACTGGAACACCAATGTTCAGTCTCAAGTTCCGTGAAGGTATTCCTGATAATTTTAAGGAGTTCATAAACTCTATAGGGTACGAAGTAACTTGGTCACTATACATGATATAAGGTGTTCAACAATATCACTTTACATCATTGACATATATTTTAGTACATATATATCGATGCTTTGCATACAGTCAAATGTCAAAGCCATGGTCCGATATATATTGGTTCAGCTGGTTTAGCGTGAAATCGGTACATACATACATTAACATTTTCGCATTTATACCTAATATTAGTAGGGATTAGCCAAGGCTGTTACAATAATTATTAGTTTATATAAGTAAGCGAACTGTTAAGAGGCCGTCCCTGTTTGTCTTTAAAAAAAAAACTAATTTTTAAACTGCACTGACTTTATTACTCAAGGCAACACTTTTACAGATACAGTTCTACTGGTACCGATTTCCGAGTTCCGGGAGCGAACCGCTTTTCGCGACGGACAGAATCTAACTAACTTTCAATAAGAAATAAATTATACAAGTAAACGAAAATGCTGACCAAGTAGAAACAATAGAATGGAAATGTACTAGAATACGTGAAATGCTGATCTAGCGTTATTAAGGAACTATCTCGGGTTATAACATCTCCCCCCTTAAGATGAAGCTTTATCAATTTTAAGATGAAGCGAAATTAAAGAAAATAGAAGATATGGAAAACGATTGGAAGCTTGGAAATCGGTTTACATTAAAATTATGGTAAAATATAATTTTTAAAATATAGAAAATAACAATAGTACAACATGGAGTATATTACGTTTATACCCAAAAATAATATTTGACAATTTCGGCTTATCAGATAATTGTCTATACTTTATCTTATTACTATTTAAGATAAAAAACATATTGAAGTTATATAATATTAACGACTTATACATAGCATAGTAAGATATAAGACAGTTCAACGTAACTTAAAAGTTTAAGTTTCGTTTGCTTGAATTGAAAAAGTCAACCTTACGAATAGCGTCATATGAGCTATGATGCTGTAAAGCTGGTAAAAATTTAACAGATTTCTTCTCATCTTCTGACGACATAGAGATATCAGACATCTCTATGGAATTGGAAACTTTTGACTTATGTTTAACTGACTTCTTATTATGACATTGGTTAAAAATTTGTATACAGCATCCGGAACCGTGATTACGATTTTTAAAACAATTGTATAGTTTGTAAAATAAAAACAGAAATATAGACACAGTTAAAATATTAGTAAAAGTGGAATAATAGGTTCTGTATTTAATAAAATGAGATTGGTTTGACAAATTATTGATGTCATTTTTCAAATCATCCATCTGATGAGATGCGTATTTTAACGAATCTAAATTAATTTTACTTAAAGATATAGGAGAAAAATATGGCAAGGTTTTATTAACTTTTCTTTTGTCACAACAATCATCTAATGTAATATCAAAAGGAATATCTAAAGGTGACTTAATTTGAAAGGATTTAACACTAGTAGGAGTTAACTGAATAGTTTTAGAGTAACCAAAACAATTTTCGGTTAACTTTACAGAAACAGTGCCAACAATAGAATAATCGACAATATCTTCATCACATTTTATAGATAATTTAATAATATTGGATTGGACAAAAATCCATTCATTATTTCGCAACTTTTGCCAAATATAAATATCGCCAAATAATAATTTAGAGTTACACTCAGTGGGTAGTGACAAGGTCACTTCCGTTAGTAATCTAGATTCACAATTAGGATTTAGTATACACGAATATATCGTTTGCATTTCACAAATAGAATATTGGTTATTAATTACCTTACACTTATCTAGGTTATCAAACATAGTATAACGCATTCTATCGTCACTTAAAGCAGTGTAGGCATTGGAAGGTTGAATGAGCGCGAATGTTTTGATATTAGATCCGTTATGGGGAGTCGGTAAAGGTATATTCTTATAGATAACGAACTTGTCGTCACTTATTAGTGGAATTCGCAACACAAAAAACGATTTTGTTATTATAGTAATAAGAGCTTAAGGCGCTGTTATACCTCAGAAGCCGTGAAACACCTAATTTTTCGTCGCGCATCTAGCCATAACGGTACATATTACAAACTAGCAAAAATTAGAGCTTAAAGTTAAAAGTCTGAACAAAAGACTTTTGAAAGAATTTTTCATGTACGTAAAATAGAATCACGGTAAAAAAATCACAAAATCGAGGCAGAAAATAATCTTTCGTCTCACTGTTTGCAATATTTTGATCGTAAGCTGTCATATTTTTTTGATAATATTGTAGGAAATCTAATGAACTAAAGAATTACCCTATTTATTTTCATATTATACGTGTATATTTTGTAAAATTAAATAAAATCTGCCAAACGTCTATGATTTTGACGCTCGGTAGATCGCATCAATATCAAACGCTTCAGCAATTTAAACCTTATTAGCATAAGCGGTGTACTGAGTGTCAGTTGCTAGTTAACGCCCCGCCCAGACCTCATCATTCGGCTATGAGCCCTGTGAGAGATAGGTCATGTCGCTTGCGTCTCCGCTGCACGAAATTTTACGTAAACCTGTTTGTTATTATAATACGCCGACTTGAGTTCGTAATTTCATGTTTTATGTTATAGACTGAATACTTTGAATCAAATAGGCTTTTCATGTAACTATGGGCACATATAATTAGGACCTAAGTTTATACTCTTGTTGCGTTTAATGATTTATTGTTTCTGTGCTTATAAATATATAATTAGAAGAATAAAATATGGACAATTAGAGAAATAAAGTTCTACGAAGGATTTGTACAAGAAAGCGTCGTAATAAAATAGAAATTCATCCATGGCCAAGTGATTATGAAATACTTATGTAACATTTTTACACAAATTATTTTCATAAGAGTCTTTTATGACTAACTATGTTACTTATATAATATCGATTATGCATAATATAATTATATAAATTATTCTCACAATACATAGCTGCCACAGTTTTCAATTTTTGAAAGAGTAATAACATAAAATCGAATCATTTTATGTACCTATATTTCAAATTCATTAGCTTGTCAGAGCGCCTGGAGCGCTAAGATGCCGCCACGGCGAACAATAATGATGACAGCGCTAATATGGCGCTCTGCAATCCGCACACAAGCGGTAACGAATTTTGTATTATTGTGTTTTGAACATAAACCTTTTTAGGTACATCGGGTAAAACTTTGATTATTCATAAACTATTAGGTATGTCTCAGTACATCTAATATCTTTTTAATTTCTAAAATCAATCATTTATAAGTAAGAAGGTAACTTCTCTGTTTGCTATAACACAAGCTATAGTATTTTTTTAATAATAAAGTACGTAACTAATTATCATTATTGTAATTACAGTGAAGTTAAAGATAACAGTTCTGCAACGTCTTACACACATTTGACTTCAGTCATTCCTAACACGATCTGTTCAAGAGCTAGCCAAGAAATGCCAAACAATTTTTTAACAAATTTGACTCAAATTCCGTAGTGATAAGCAAAAATTACAAGAGGGATAGCAGTGACTGGTTCGAATTGCGTAAGAATATGTTGACAGATTGAAATTTTTGTATAGTGGTAAAAAAAAGAGATAACAGCAGTAAAGCCAACTTAGTAAAAAATATTTTGTACAAATAAAATATTTGCAATGTAAAATCAGTTGCGCATGGAATTTAAAATGAACAACTGGCTTTGCAACAACTGGCGAAGCAAGAAAATGTAACAGTCGAGCCTTGTGGATTATTCGATTATTGGTGCCACGCCAGATGGATTAATAGGTCCAAACACGATTGTGGAAATTTAATGTTCTAAAGTTGCCTATAAGAATGGCCTGGAGAATAGTATAAGAGCAAATAAAATACAAATATGGAAACATGATAAAAAAGTGAACTGACTTGTCTAAACAAATATTGTAATTGTTATTACCAAATTCAGGGGCAACGCCACGTTACACGCAAACAAAAGTGTTTATTTGCTGTGTGGAGTGGCGAAAGTATACCACTAAAAATAGAAATTATAGAAAGAGATGATGTTTTCTGGGAGAAGCTTGTTGCGTTTTATATGAATTGGCAGTTGTCTGAAATTGTTGATTCTCGTCAAGCTCAAGGGATGGCATTGCGAGATCACGGAGAGGAAAATGTTTCATCAGTGCTTGAAATTTCTACAATACCAAACCGTAAAAGAAAAGTAAATGAAACTGTGCCTCGTGAACAACAGCAAATAATAAGTATTGAAGCCTTATCACCTCACACACTGCCTTTAACATTCGATGAGAATAAAGAAAACCTGCCGGGTTGTAGCAGACAGCTAACTTTTGATGAGCTGTAAACTCTGTATTTCGTTAATAAATTATCATCATCATCAGCCTTTATCAGTCCACTGCTGGACTAGGCCTCTCCTTTGAAAGGAGGAATTGGCCTACTATACCACGCTGGCCAAACGGGTTGGTATAGGGTTTGTATCAAGTTTTCCTTCTCTTACAGTGCTGTTTTCTGCATAATATGCTCCCTCTGTCGGCTCTTACGACACCCATGGGATGATATGGGGTGGTGACAATCCGTATTTTTAATCCGTCACCACACGGATATAAATAATAAATAATAAATAAATTATAAATGAATATAAATAAATATCTTTTAATATTTATTTTCTTTGAAACAACACATATTTGAAGCGAAATAATTTGTTTATATTTTTCCATACAAACATGTATGACGAGAGCTAACGAAAAAACTGTAACTCTAATTCTAATTCTATAATTTTCCAAGCGACATAGCAGTATCTCATGAATAAGGTATATCCACATATATTTTTGATGTTTCATCTATTTTGAAAAATAATAATGGGTTGGGTTTCGAAACGAGTCGCCTGAATTTGAGGGTATTGGTAGTGTAGGGGGCTTAAGGTAGTTCGTTTTAATCCCCTAAAAGTAGTTTTGGCTGCCGGAGTTGCGTCTAAATATTTTTAAACAATTTTCAAAATTTCATAAATACTTCGGCAATTATGCAAAACGGAACATTTTTTATACTTTAGTACAGTTTTACAAATGTAATTTTTAGGTTTTATGTGAAAAACGTGAAACCGAACGCAAAACTGCCATCTTGGAATGATCATACTGACAGCTAATGTCAAATTTGTGCGTCATTGCTTTCGAGTGCCTTGGGTTAGGTGCGACTGTAATAAGTAAATAAATAGGTTATGTTAGGTTCTCTTTTGACCCTTAATCCGAAAATAGGAGCCCTTCGCAGGGCTCCGACAACCTTAGTTTATTAAACTAGTGTGATGAATGTGGAAGTTGGCAGTGCCATACACACCGATGTTTGGAGATTTTTTTTTCAGAGGAAACCAAGTATTTCCGGCAAGTGAAAATGGTGAGGGGAGTTTCAAGACCTCCCCTGCTCCCTCTCCAATCACTCACAACCCCTAAAAACGGCGACGTATTTCGAAACCTTTGCCATAATAATTATACCTATAATAACAATAAACATCCATAAATAAATAAAAGAAATCAACTTTTACTAAACTTCAATTATCTCGTAACTCGCTTTAGTTGAGATACGGCTTTTGCGCTTAGTAGAGCAGTATTGTGTTTTTTAGGGTACCGTAGCCAAAAATTGTAAAAACGGAACCCTTATAGATTCGCAATGTCTGTCTGTCTGTCCGCCCGTATGTCACAGCCAATTTATTGCAAAACAGATTTGAAAACTACTGCTAAACTGTGCTTGTATTTGTTGTATTGTGAATTGTATACCTAGCTGTTTGTGTTGTATTTTCTGTATTGTGCGTTGTATTTGGTGTGTCAATAAATGTCTTACTTACTTACTTACTTACTTAAAACTGGCAGGAATGGAATTAGATGTAGGTATTCTTTGAACTGCTGCACTATTTTTATACAAAAACAAAACAAACATAATAATGGCCTCTCCATACATGGAACTGACTTAATTATTTTTATCATCTTACGGCACGTAGGTATTTACCTACTTTCGTCAACATTTAATACCTATAACGTCTAATGTAAACCAGTTTTGCTCATGGCTGCACTGAGAACAAAAATTGCGCTATGCCTATATTGTACAAACAGATTGATGTATGTAATATAAATTTTAATATCAGTATCTCAATTCAATATGCTAAAACGTTTTGCTTGCGATTTTGAAATATTGGAATACGGATGTCGCCAGAATACGGCCGCACGCGTCGGGAATGAAGGGGGGCGCCCCGCAGTAGACGGAGCTAAGCTCCCTTCACCTCCCCTGCTTCACCCCCTCATTTACCAAAACAGTCGCTTAGGACAGCGCCTTAATTGCGAAACATATATAATAGAGTGAATATTATTAGTACTTAATTGTACTGGGAAATCTAGCCTCTTATTAATATTACCACTTTGTTTGCGTAGTTCATCGTAAAGGCTAATAGGACTTATAATACTAGGGTGTAGAACATTTACCTTAGAAAATAAAATAGAGTTTAAAGTAGTATCTAATAGATTAGAAATAGTAAGCAAAGAGCTTTCTATTATATTTAATAAACTATTTACACGCGAAATATTGTATAACAAGTTATCCGTCTTAGTAACTTGAGATAAGATGTCATTCATAACATCTATTTGAGAGTTTAACTTAATCTCGTTTTGATTTAGTTTATATATGGTCGAATTAAAATTATTAATTGTAGACCTAACAATATGTATATTATCTTTCATGAGCCGATATAGTTCGGACTCACTCTTTTGGCAAGATTCGATGGCGGCGTCGTATTTTCTGGCGTCATCAGCATCTAATGTACCGAAAAAGAATTTTAAAATTTCACCACCGAATTCTAAGGACCTCTTGACCTTGGTCGGTGTTTGATTTATAGTTTGTGTTTAGTGTTATGAAGGTTAGACTGAATTAGTATTTTAATAGGGCCAGAATAATCCTTACATTGCATAATATCTTGTGATTGTATCTTACTACAAATATTTTGAGTTTTACGTAATAATGATTCAATATTAGTTAAATAAGGTTCTAATGATACAATGTCGATATGAGTTACGACATTCCAGTAGTCATTATAGAAACGAATATTAGTAACAGGTTCGAAGTAGATGCCGGGACTATGAGTTATCGGAGTTATCTTCGATTCGGCGTGGCAGCCGTAGCACAAGGCTCTGAAAATAAGATAGTTCAAGATACAGCGGGTTTGATTTCATTTGTATGATATTTGATATGCTTGCGGCCCACTTGTAACGTTACGTTATGTTTATTATGTACTTTAATTATCTTGTAAGGGCCTTTCCAAACGGGGGACAGTGCTTTTCTTAGCCTGTGACGATGTTTATACACCATATCGCCTGTTTTATAAGTAACATCGCGTGATTTAGAATCATAGTATTGCTTTGACCGTTCTTTACTATTTATTATATTTTGTATAGCTTTCTCTCGGCTAAGCCGCATTCGATATTGCAGTGCGCGAATGTATTCATTATAGGTAGAACTGTTAGAAGTATCATATAAAGAATTAGGAA
The DNA here is from genome assembly GCA_944739405.2 of Euclidia mi. Classification (NCBI taxonomy): domain Eukaryota; kingdom Metazoa; phylum Arthropoda; class Insecta; order Lepidoptera; family Erebidae; genus Euclidia; species Euclidia mi. The sequence goes on along the minus strand of OX123193.2, from coordinate 31,434,236 downwards.
TAGTAGGTTTGTAACCATATAAAAGTTCGTAAGGGGTAAATTCAGTTGTACAGTGAGGGGTAGTATTATAGGCTAAAATAGCAGTAAATAAGTAACAATGCCAATCATTTTGATTGTCATTAACGAAGGACTTTAAGTACTCCTTAAGTACTCTTAAGGAGTACTTAAAGTACAGGCTACTGCCTGTGACCTTTCTAATGCACCATTCGTTTGCGGATGGTAAGGAGTAGTAAAAAGAGATTTTATCTTAAGGATTTCGGTAAGTTGTTTAAATAGATCTGAGGTAAAGCATGTACCAAGGTCGGTTAAAATAGTTTTAGGAAACCCAAACAACGACATAAAGTGTACTATCTATATGTACATATGCAATGGGTTTCATGTCTTTATTGCATAGAACTGATCCAATAGCTATTCCTGAAGCATCCGTTTTAATATGAATTTGCTATCATCTGAAAAATCAGGGTACTGCAAAATTGGTGGATTACTCATGAAGTGTCTAAGTTGATCAAATGAATTTTGACACTCCTGGGACCAAATAAATGCTTAATTTTTTCTGCACAATCTATTTAGTGGAAATGTTATTTCTGCAAAGGAAGGGATAAACTTTCGGTAATAGTTACAGAAAGCAACAAAACGTTTTATATCGTCAGAATTTTGTGGTACTGGGTAATTTAGTATGGCTTTAATTTTTTCAGGGTCTGGCGAGACACCTTGCGCAGATACAACATGACCTAGATATAACAGTTATTTTTTCAGAAATTGACATTTAGCGGGATTTTATTTTAAATTTACCTTTCTCAGTCTTTCGAAAATGTCTATAAGGTTACGGTTATGGTTATCTAAATTACGTCCAATAACAATCAAATCATCAAGATACACAAAACATTTATCAAAAGTAAGGCCAGACATAGCTATTGTCATCACTCTACTAAAAGCACTTGGAGAAATTTTTAAACCCATTGGTAAGCGTTTCATTTGGAACTGTCCTGAATTTGTGCAAAATGCTGTACACTTTCTGCTTGAGGGTTCTAATGAAACTTGATAGTAACCAGAATGTAAATCGAGATGGCTAAATAAAACTGCACCAGAAAGAGAATTTAAAATTTCAGTGATATTTGGTAGTGGAAACTTATCATCTTGAACTTTCTCGTTAAGTTTGCGATAATCTACTACTAATCTCCACTTTTTCTCATCATTACTTTTCTTAGGCACAAGCAATATTGGACTAGACCACTCACTATGAGCTTCTTCAATAATGTCATCTTTAATCATATCTTCAATTTGTTTATTTAATTCTCCTTTCAAACTGTGTCTATCAGTAGTATATCAGTATCTGTAGCTATCTCTTCACTTGTAGCTGTAACCATAGGATAAGCACTTGAAAATTTAGTTAGGTCATCTTGTAGAGTTAAGATGTACTTAAAATTTTGGAAACCAGCATCGGGTAAGGGACCAACGATGTCTAGAGCTAAACGGTCAATGACGGGTTGGTATAGGGTTTGTATCAAGTTTTCTTTCTCTTACAGTGTGTAGAAGTATATAAGTATATTCTGTCCAATCTGGTTAAACTAGAAAGGGCATATATATGTATAAACTCACGCCGGTTACCCCGAAGGTGTACAGAAAAATAAGGCTGCCAGGGCACCGAGAAGGATGTAACCGGGAGATCTAAGACGTTGATCATTCTCGCTGCTAAGTGAAGCCACGATGTTGGAGGTGACGACTGATTGAGACAACACGTGGATACTGAGCACTCCGGCAGCGTATTCACCCATAACAACATTGTTAGTCAATTTGTCCGATTTAAATTACTAATTACCAGTTCACTTATAAACTGTTCTTAAGTGTGTGTAATGAACTTTTCATAAGTAGTTTGCTATCGAGACCCAGACATGGTCCTTCGAGCCGGATCGAGACATTAATTTTCTTTACACAGAAAAGTAAAAAGAAATGGGAACAAAATTAACAATACACAAAGGTTAGGTAACGAACATTACCTGATCGAGTCCTATAATTAGCATTCACACTTCAAAGATATAGTATATTGCTCAAATGATGAAGAACATGAATGTGTTAATGTCATACATTACTGTCATCAAAGTACAGAGGCCTTGCCGCTATTAACTGCTCATTGACATCAACAACATCAGTGCGGTCTCAGAGACCGTACGCGACCGTTAGAAGATTTATTTTTTGCGTGCTTTATTTTAATATCGCGGGCTGAGTCAGTTATAAGCGTCAGACTGTATCTTGCATTGTACAGGCATACTGAACCCTTATTGTCTGAACTTTAAAAGAATAGGAAAAGACCAAAGATAATGTAATGGCAGGGAAAAAACAAGACTCAGAGTTTGTTTCGGTTTTTCATCTCAAGAGGTCATTTACTTAGAAAAGGCCGGCTTCGTTTAGAATTGGGTTTTCACTTGTGAATTGTTGAAAACAACCAACATGTAATTATAAAATTGCATAAATATGTCTCCATGTTTCTTACCAGGAGATTTTCTAAAATTATTAAGAAAATCTCAGCTTAACCGATTTTGTTTATTTTGTCTATATTTGGTAGGTATGAAAATAGGTGAGGAGGAAGGAAGGCGAAGGGAAGTAATCGGGGCCCCTTGGAAAGATTTGATTGGTAAAATTTGAATGGGCCCCGACTGTGAGTCGTTCTGTTCTGCATTAGAATTTATAATTTGTTTTATGTGTGTATCGATTATAAAACTATTTCAATTGTTTAGTTATTTAGTATTACTTAACAGAATTCTAAACTACTGGGCTTGTTTCTTTCTTTTTAGTTTTTATTTAAGTTAATTTTTTCACGTATTTTTTAAATTACTTTTTACGCAGTCGGGGTTTTTGTTTTTCTTTCAATTTTTTTTTTTATTTTATACTTTTTATTTACGATTAATTGACTTCGTTATAAGATGGTAAATTTCGCAATCTAGTCATTTAAAAACAATAGGAATCCAAATTAAATATTTTCAAATTTACGTACGTAGGTACTAAAGTCAGTTAACTATTCTCTCTGAGCTAAAATCAGTTGTAAAGTATGAAAACTTAAGAATTCTATTAGTAGACGCGGAGAATCTTTACACCGCGATTCAGAAACGTGCATCAAATGAACAACGAAAAGTTATTTTTTACCAAAAATATTTGTTCGTCATGCTTTTCACTGTTTTCTTTGTTTGTATATCGTTTATACTTGAAATAAAAACTTAAATCAATAAGTAAGAAAATTTGCGAGAATGATTGTTTTGTTAAACAACTTTAAATCGTTATATATCCTAAACTATTATTTAAAATGAAAAATTATAAAATGAACCTAAAGATGATTTTAAAATACCTATTCAACGACACCCCACTTGACGTAGTTTAGCGACTTTTTTTTTAATTTTGACAATATGGCGTCTGGTTGTCGCTGTGGTGAATTTTGATTACTATCATGTCTTTAGTGACACTCGCAAGGTTAAGACGAAGTGATTGACGTAAGAATTATCAAAATCGGCCTTCACATTTGGTCTCTAGAACGCCACATAGAAACAAACATACATACATACATAGACTTATAAACACATTACCCTCCTTTGCGTCGCGCAGTCGGGTAAAAAGGACAGGTATGAAGTTCCCTAAACCGAAGCGCACGCATGAAAATTGGACGAGAGTGAATGAAGCAAGACACAAGTCTAAAGTGCTTAATAGATTGTCAAAGTCAAGCACTTGCACAGGCCGCTAATGTAACCACGAGTGGGATTTTAGAGGGCACATAAAGGTGTCGGTCCCGGTTGTCTTAGTACGAGGATCTTTCCGGTATATCTATCAACAGGAGGTTGTATATTACTGTTAGCTCGCGACTTTATCTCAGTTTCCACCCGAGCTGCGCTGCCTGGCGATAGACTGAAAATAATTGCACAATAAAACAGGGCTCGCCAACTATCGGGCAGCGAGAGCCCACTTCCTATCGGAAAACGGTTACAAGTGATTCATTGCACCTCAATTTACTTACAGATCTCTTAGTTGCAAGCTGCAAGTCACTTTAACACAAGTTTCTCGTCAACGTTGAATAAGTGCTGTGAAATTACATTTTCTTTGGTCGAGTATAAATAAGAAAACTCGTTGCGAGGAATATTATAAAAATACTAGTTCGCGCGGCGAGGGAATGCTAAGTGGATAACGGTTAATCAACAACTCTTGTTCTACAGGTTATGTCATTAGTTCAGTTTGCCTTATTTACTAAGATTATATTAATTAAGTTCAACATCTAGCAAACCATCGTTGACATTATTATACGAGTACCTATACATAACTAAGCCTAACCTATACCTACATAAGATAAGATAATATAATTCTGTACACACATTTTTTTTCTGTACACCACAGGTTACATTACAGAGTTAGAAGAGAAAAAGAAGAAGTTTTAAAATAAAATGCACAACGGGCGGCCTTATCGCTAAAAGCGTAATAAAGTTACTACATACTTAATTTTTAAGAAATCCTTAAAAAATATAGAAATGGAAGACGCTGATTATATCATAAACGAGCCAGCTATACAAGGGTAGTATCACCCAGTAACAGAAAATAGGTTGAATGTCGCACTACTTTGGTTATGGGTTTCTGAGTGAGAGATCAATCAAGATGTCGTCTCTTCCTTTTCTTTAGCGAATGGACACAGGGCATAAGGAGAGAATAGCTGATTGGAAGAAAATGTTTGCGTTAGTTTTGCTTACTTCTAACTTGCCCCAGAATTGGCGACTGCTGTGTGATACTCCATTGGCACCATAAGCGTTTAAAATTGATGTTGATGACATTATTACTTTGGGAATATTTTAATACTACAACGAACCTCTGCCTTAAAAAGACCATCTCATGTGAATACAATTCTACACAACCCACAACGCACTAACATTACCTTTTATGAAATTAACCATAAATGCAGTCTTAATTTCACAAGGAAGCAAAATTTTCAATGGCGTTAAATGCCAACATTGTCCAAACAAGTAACCAATCCGCAAGCTTCACACTCGTAAGCAACAAGGTAATCGTCATTAGATGTTAATTAGTCAATCTATTTAAACAAATCGATATTCTGATGCAATTCGCAATCAAGTCCGACGTGGCAATGCGGTAACTTCTAAATGTTAAGTGCGTAAGCAATACATCAATGGCGACAGAACCCAAATGAAAATGGAAATCGATTCAAGCCAGGAAATGAAAATAGATTTTGAATTGAACGTGCCCAAATCAAACAGTACCCAATTTCAGCGCCGAGAGTTCGCAAGCCGACCGCTTAGCTAGGAAATACTTTCGAACATATAAAATGCATGTTTAGGAAACTGCGGATAAATGTATTCTATAACTGCGGTTTTTCAACTTTTAGGCTGCGGAACATTCAACGAACCTATTTATTTGATGGGACCCATGTTTAAAACTTAGTTTTACTGGTGACGTATTAAGAATACAAAATGTCACCAACACATTTCATCATCTTATGACGCGACTAAGGAAAATACACGACGCAAATATTTTTCGATGAAACGCTAAACTCGACATTAAACCTTCTTCCCACCTTCCAGCCTAGTATAACAGGTCATAATTATACTCCTATGTTTGAACCGAAAGAGGTATGTTTGAACCGAAGCATGTGGCGTTCCATAGCCTCTGCCTACCCCAATGGAAAACAGGCGTGACGATATAGATAGATAGACAGATAGATATCCTCCTATTGACACACAGTGCTACTGTGAACAAAATTAGAAGAGGCTTACGTCCAAAAGTGGACTGCGATAGGATGTAGAGGACTTTGTGTTCATTAATTAATTAATATGAAAAAGTATTCCAAGTACGGGAGTTATCTTTAAGAAAATAAAATTGTAGGTAAGCTATACTACATTTATAAGACGCAAAATTAAATGTAACTTCGTGGAACCACTGTGATTTTGTTTTGGTTGAGTCTCTGTTCTAGGAAGCGAAAGTTATTCAATAGGTTTCATATTTTAACAAATAGTATTCTCTGAAAATAATTAAATCGGATCGTAAACGGCATGCCTGTTGAGTAAGATGTAAACTAAATTCAATCAAATATTTATAGTAACTTTGAAAGCAAATTGCAAGGACACTCATCCGCAGAAGTAAATGTTTTAAAAAGAACTCGAGACAATCCTTGTTTCTAATTTGTACCAGTACGATATTTTAGCAGTCATACCGAGTATACATTAACCATATAACGCTTTAAAACCAAAGTCACTTAATAGGAATGATAAGGCTGAGATACTAACAGCCCAATACACAAGAGAGTGATGTTCCGAAAGCACAACCGTTGTATTATGCACTCTGAAACACAGAGCCCGCTCTCACAAGTACGGTAGTATCATAGGAGCGCGTTTTATGGTCTATCCACACACATCCGGGCCGTGGACGGGACGGGGACGGGCCGGGGACGAGCCGTCACCGTGCTTCCGGGTCCCGGCCGGGATATTTCGTTCACACACGTCAGGGCTGCAACCGGAGCGTGGACGGGTTGTCACTAGAGCTTGAATTTTAATATTTGAATTATTCGAATTATGATTTGTGTTAAATGTTCCAAAGGAAATTGCAATTTCCGATTCTAGTTCGAACGACGTTCTCAAAATTTTCCTAAATACCAATAAGCACTTTTGAGATTTAGTTGACATTCTTAACATACACTTATTATAATTATTTGATTTTTTCTTGCGGACGAACCTCTAAAAGGAGGAGTTCTCAAAATAATAAGAATAATAGCCGAGGAAAAAGAATTATAATAATAATAAACATCTCTAGGGGGCAGTCATTATCTCAACATGAGACTAACACAATCGGAGGGCAGAGTGACAGCTCTCAAACATCACCTTCATCTTATGATAAACAAAAACAGCATCACAGGATGAAAAGAAAGCTTACAAATCACAGGGCAGCTTTGTGGCGAGCTGTCAGTGCTCAAGTCAGGGCCTCGTCTTCAGCTTGCCGTTATTGGATGGTTGGAGTGGATTTCCAAAAGCGCCCGCAACTTCACACAACTTTAATATGCAACAACATCGCACCTGTCGTCCGTACCTATAGCTGATGTTGTTCAGAACAACTCCATCATCATGACAGTCGACACCAGCCTAGCTGAGTACAACAATTAGCTGATTTATAAATAATAAAAAAAAAAATATAAAGGCATGGCGAGGTGATTTCCTCTTGCGTCACGCCAGATTTCAGCCCATATTCCTCATGCAGAGCTGTACGCGCCCGCCTGAAAGTGTTTATTGGATTTGCATACCAATATTGTAGCATTCACGTACCTACCTCATAGTTCATACAAATAATAAGTTCATACCAGTATCTACCTCACTCTCAGTTTTTAACTTAGCCCATACAGATCGGCAAAGTTAAGCAACGCTTGCACATGTCGCCACTTGGATGGGTGACCACGTGTGGCATTTACATCTTGTTGAGCGCTTGTTGCTTCGGAGGGCACGTAAAGCTGTCGGTCTCGGTTCTTGTCTCAGGATAGGAATCGTTAGGCTATGAAGAAAACTCCGACACTAGAGTTGGCCATTGGCATTATTAATTTACTTTAAAAATTTGACGTTCATAAGCGTCACGTTGTGATCTAGATGAATAAATGATTTTTGACTTTTGACTTTTTGGCCACAAACTCTCACGAAAAACAAAGACGAAATAACAAATTTTAGGGGCCATGTATATATCCAGCAAACTACTGAGCACCTTAGTTGTAATGGTTACCAGGAATATAGGCCTATAGTTATGAAGTTAAATAAAGAAAAAAAAATTGAATATAAAAATATCAAATAAGTATTCGAATAAAAATTTAGAACATTTGCAAGCCCTAGCCGGGACTTTTCATCTGTCACTATTTGCACTTGGGCAAGTCCAATACAAAACACTGATCTGGGAATAACATGGATTGGACATACCTACCTACGAAATTAGCGTCCATACCTACGATTTAGTAAAAAATTAAAAATTAATTTTGTAAAAATATGTAAATTTATATTTGCAGTAAGTTACTTTAGTTAGTTTAAATCTTTTTCCTGGTTAGTTTATTCCATTACGCAAATGCGGGCAAACAAGGTAAAGCAAAAAACGTCCCTTGACATGAAGATAAAATAAACATGAAACAAAATATTCTCTGGTAGCCAATATCGATACAGTGTCGCTGAGAAAGAAACGGACATGAATGGCGCCATTCATACCGTAATGAAACACACTGCCACACTGAAATACAATAAGGGGATAAGAAAATCAAAATTGATTGATTAATTTTATTAAATAATATTATTTTATTCAACGTTTCATTTCTAGGAATTCTCGCATACAGTTTCTGTGCATATTATATTTTGGCAAAAACAATAATTTTACATAATTATGTACTATTTGCTCTCTCCATGTATATTCTGTACTCAAAGAATACAAATAAAAATGGGCGAGTCCATTGCGATCTGTCAAAATTATTATGTCAGGTTTGGGTCATAGATTAATAAGAAAGATAAGTTAATTTGCAATTATTATGAACTAGATAATTTTTTATGCAAATCAGGAAAGCATAATAATAAATACTACAAGATTTATTGCCAGTTTATAAGTAAGCGTTTTCTTGGTAGACTTATGTCCTGCAGTGGACGTTTATTGGCCAATATGCTGATGAAGTTAGTTAGCATGAAAGTGAACAAGCATACATTATATAGTATTTCTTAACGCTACAGTACCGTCGCACTTCTCGCTGTATGATGAAATACTTCGAAGAATATAAATAAAGTTTCAGGAAGTTAATTTCTACCAGTGATCCTTCTTCTATTTTATTTGTAGGTACTACCTACGTTTCTATGTCCCAATAATTCATTTCATATGGAATGAATATGAAGGGTTAGGTTAGATGCCTTTCATAATTAGTAATTGCGGCAATTTAATTCACATTACCACTTCACAATTTTTTTTACCTCATATATAGTTATCCCTATAATGTTTATCTGCAGAACTTCAAGAAGACAACAACATTAACAAGTCTCAAAATCAAACCCGAGTCCTATTTCATAGCAGTCTAAAACTCCAATCAACCATGTTTACAAACATAAATTAAAATTTTGCCAAATTTTTGTGAGTACTTAATACATGTCAACAAATCTTTGTCACATATGTTTTATTTCAGAATTAATCTATGGCCAAATTATTCACTAGTTATATCAATATGTGTCATAGCGTGTATATCCTAGAAGTGACAAATATTTGAAACGAGGAATTTATATCGGTTAAAACGGAATCATCTCATATATAAATTTAGTTTCATCGCTTATGTATACAGGGTGTCACAAGACACATCACCAAGCCGAAGTCTACTCGTTTTGCACATCATACCAAGTCATACTACGCGAAAAGAATACCTGGGATACGAAACATTTTTTAAGCTTAAAGAAATATACACATTTTATAAGCCGCAATGTATAGCGAGCGTTTGCAGGAAAAGTTCACTACCACTTCGAGCGAACATGCCGAAATATGCCCGTTTACGCGGGTTCAGTGTTTTTACTTTATTTGACTCGTTACTTTAAAATGTAATTATGTTGCGATGTTCTCAATTATGATTGACCATTTATGAAGTTTGTTGATTAAACGATTTGTTATCATAGATCTGACCAATGCAAATCATGAAATTACCAATGGATCATTATAAGAATTTTCTTGAAATGCGACCATTTAATAAAATGGCTAATTTCACGATACGGCCACGACATAGACCCGCTTTTACATATAAGCACCATAGTGATACAAATGTTATAGCGCAACTTGCTGTCATCTATTGTCAATACGACTGTACGACGTAGTTGTGAGTATTTGGCCATAGACTTACATTAAAATAAGAATATATTAAGATTCCTTTATGGTATACGACACCCACCCTACCTCAAGCCACCCCACGCATGTTGCAACTAATCAATCCCATATATTTAGTATGGTCACAGAATATATACAAGTACTAAAGGTATGGTGAGGTGCAGATATACAACACTCCACCCAACGCCACCCCACGCGTCAACATCCATTCAATCCAGATCGGCGCGTTGACGGTGGAGGGGAAACACACGCCATCCGACGCTTGACAAGCAATGTGTTAACACACAACGCCATGCGTCAGTTGAAAACATTCCTGTCATGATGATACTTTTTTAGTGTTGGTTTAAAATCACAACATTAGCTACTTGAATTATTAAAGTGTAAGCCCGCATTATACGATTTGAGTTCAGGCTAATACCGTTATCATTATAATAGAAATAATGCCTCACTATAAATGAGAATCGTCCTCAAAATCACTACTTAGGAAATTAGGTCATAGTTTCGTAAATAGTGATTTTGAACGAAGCTTGTTGTAGCGTGGGGTGTTTTATATGTGCACCGTTCGCATTGGGTGTCCACACGTGGGGTGGGGTGGGTGCGGTAAGTATATCTGTTTCAACCTTTAGTACACATACAATATAAAACATCCATATAAAAAACAGGCATTATAACGTGTAATAATATTGTGATCACAACTAGGGTAACCCATCGTAAAGATACAACTTTCATTAAAATACAGAATCTCTCCAATCTTTGTCACGTCTGTCCTAGAAATGACAAAATAAATAGAGTGAAGAATACACAACGGGAGTTTTAAATATAAAATGTGCTTAATTGTAGGTATTTTTTTTCATGCGTCGAAAAAGGACGTCTTTTTTATTCATAATAGACTGGCCCAGAACAAAAAAAAAATAGTTATATTTACTAGTAAACTCGTTTATAACATTTTGTTAGAACAAGTAGTTACTTACTTGCAAAATAATATAAAATAACAATTTAAGCTTCGATTGTTTTTCAAAAAAATCGATTATCTTTTTTCGATTTTTCTCTCTCAAGTTTGTGAACTAAGGAAGCTAAGGACTAAGTAAAGCGTCATTGTGCCTTAACGACAATTCACTGCCATGTGATTCTTCTGAAAATTACATCGAACACAGCGTATCTAGTGCTTAATATATGTAGGTATTTATAATATTTTTCTTCTGGATGTCACGTCGCACTTAGCGCATCTAGTACTAAATATATTATATCTGTGGCACCCGTCCCCGGCCCGTGCACGTCATGGCCCCGGTCGAGGCACTGACAGCGCACTGACACGGCACGGAAGCTTCGTACCCGGCCCGTCCACGGATGTGTGTGAACGAGTCCATATAAAATATATGCAACGATTCTTTTCTGCGCTCCGTCCCGTCCACGTCCCGTCCCCGTCCCGTCCACGGCCCGTTTGTGTGAGGATAAACCTTTATAATGCAACAGAGATATAGATCACCCGTACAATGCGCTGGCAATATTGTTCTACGAGCTAGTATTGTGCTACCAAATACTAAATAATGTTTTCAAGAATTGCGCTTGTTTGTACTTTGTGTAGTACGAACTTGATATTGCTTGTCTAACGATGTAGAAATAAAATGAACGGCAAAAATTATTTGTTTATAATTATGTACCTTTTTGAACCTTAATAGAGGCAGGGAAAATCAATTCGTACTTGACAAAAGTCTAGTTTGAACGATACCGTCTTCACTTGAACACACACTATACTCATATGCTTTAAAGTAGATATCTTCAACCTATTTTAGAAACATCCTCTAGAGTTATTGCATCACACTCTATTACGAAGCTAGTCATACTAAATTCAACTGAAAATAAGGCTTAACGAGAAGCTAGTCAAAGTCTCTGGCGTCCAAACAACCATAACAGGATATTGAGACCGGAGTCAGTGACGCGAGCACATCTAGTTAACCGGACGGAGCCAACGAAATATTCAATTTTGTGTCCCCAGACGACGATGATTTTTACATTTTATTAAAGTACTGCTTAATGCAAAGAACAGCCATAACTTCATAACTGCGTAGTACCGACACCTACAAGCTTTTGTCTAAGAAGATGAATCCACGAAATTGTTTTTCTTATTTATTGTGACTATATGTTACCGGAAATGTATGGAAGTTAGGGTTGTGTACGATTTTATACCCACTCGTGGAAAATGATTGCGGCCAAGAACGAAATCAATATCTGAAAACTGAAAACCTTCTTAATTTGAAGTTGATTAGAGACTGTATCTAGCAAAAACAGGTCCATAAGATTTAAAAAATAATTATCTTAACCTAACCTGTAGGCAGGATTAAGTCAAAATGGGGTGTCTTATCGCTTTGTTATTCCCGCTGCAATCATAACCATCCCGAATGTAACACATTTCCGAAAACTAATTAGCGCGTACCTAAATGTATAGATTTCTCTGAATAGCGTACCTATATTACAAAGTATATTGCCGTTAACATATACACTACTTGGGGTATGTCTTTGTAATATGAAAACTAACGGCTTTATTATGAAAATGTTCACTTTTATGCCGGCCTCTGCTCTTTGTTTGTTTATATGATTTGGATTCTGTTTACAATGTTGCATTTTTATATGATAGGTACTATTGGTTACAATTATTTGTTTTATAATGCGCCTTTGCGAAAATAAAGCTGTTTTTTATGTTTGAAGAAATCGTATCTCTGTATAAAAATATAAAATAGACTTTAATGTGGTATTTTATTTGAATCTTATATCTTACATGGTATGCAAAATAAAAAAAAATCTTTTAGTAGATTTAAAAGGATGAAAGTATTTTATAGTCAGCTGTTTGGATTTAAAATATCAGTTAAAATAAAGACGAGTATTTTCTTGAAACACGACATACTTACTTCCATTACTAGGCCAACCAATACACCAACAAATGCAAGAAGTTACTAACAGTATCACTATTTTTCTTCTTCTTATCTTTACTCTGATCACCTTACAAATCTGAAATCACCTTATCACTTTGATATACCTACCTTATGTCTTGTTGCGTTTAAACCGCGCCGAAGGAGATTGCCATTTTGGAAGCTGAAAGCGTAGTGCGAGTTGCAATAAAACAAACCGAATAACTTAACAACGTTGTAAGTGAATATACTTCTTCATGGGGTGAAGTGAAAAGTACAGAGTGCGAGTGAGCGGCTAACTATTCAGGATGATTCACGTTACACCGGGCCGTGTCCGGGCCGGGCCCTGGCTGCCACGGCCGTGGCACGGTCAAATATTCATAGTATTGATTTGTATGAAGTAATTCACGTTAGGCCGTGGCACGCCCGTGCCACGGCCGGAGCACGGCCGGGCCACAGCCGTGGGTATTGTTCCCCGGCCGGAGGGCAGTTGATGATTTAGGCCGGAACACACGGAGCTATAATTATAAATTAATATTTTCATAGGTCGGTATATTATGGTATGTTTTTTAAGTAATCGGCGAGTGACCACACACGCAGCTATAACTTATATTTTTACTACGTCACCAAAGTATGTCGACAGATATCGGACAATATATTTTGGTAAAACACGATACATGTTCGTATAGCAAGACATATTAAGGCGCTGTTATACCTCAGAAGCCGTGAAACACCTAATTTTTCGTCGCGCATCTAGCCATAACGGTACATATTACAAACTAGCAAAAAATAGAGCTTAAAGTCAAAAGTCGGAACAAAAGACTTTTGAAAGAATTTTTCATGTACGTAAAATAGAATCACGGTAAAAAAATCACAAAATCGAGGCAGAAAATAATCTTTCGTCTCACTGTTTGCAATATTTTGATCGTAAGCTGTCATATTTTTTTTTGATAATATTGTAGGAAATCTAATGAACTAAAGAATTACCCTATTTATTTTCATATTATACATGTATATTTTGTAAAATTAAATAAAATCTGCCAAACGTCTATGATTTTGACGCTCGGTAGATACCATCAATATCAAACGCTTCAGCAATTTAAACCTTATTAGCATAAGCGGTGTACTGAGTGTCAGTTGCTAGTTCACGCCCCGCCCAGACCTCATCATTCGGCTATGAGCCCTGTGAGAGATAGGTCATGTCGCTTGCGTCTCCGCTGCACGAAATTTTACGTAAACCTGTTTGTTATTATAATACGCCGATTTGAGTTCGTAATTTCATGTTTTATGTTATAGACTGAATACTTTGAATCAAATAGGCTTTTCATGTAACTATGGGCACATATAATTAGGACCTAAGTTTATACTCTTGTTGCGTTTAATGTTTTATTGTTTCTGTGCTTATAAATATATAATTAGAAGAATAAAATATGGACAATTAGAGAAATGAAGTTCTACGAAGGATTTGTACAAGAAAGCGAAATAAAATAGAAATTCATCCATGGCCAAGTGATTATGAAATATGTAACATTTTTACACAAATTATTTTCATAAGTCTTTTATGACTAACTATGTTACTTATATATTATCGATTATGCATAATATCATTATATAAATTATTCTCACAATACATAGCTGCCACAGTTTTCAATTTTTGAAAGAGTAATAACATAAAATCGAATCATTTTATGTACCTATATATATTTCAAATTCATTAGCTTGTCAGAGCGCCTGGAACGCTAAGATGCCGCCACGGCGAACAATAATGATGACAGCGCTAATATGGCGCTCCGCAATCCGCACACAAGCGGTAACGAATGTTGTATTATTGTGTTTTGAACATAAACCTTTTTAGGTACATCGGGTAAAACTTTGATTATTAATAAACTATTAGGTATGTCTCAGTACATCTAATATCTTTTTAATTTCTAAAATCAATCATTTATAAGTAAGAAGGTAACTTCTCTGTTTGCTATAACACAAGATATAGTATTTTTTTAATAATAAAGTACGTAACTAATTATCATTATTGTAATTACAGTGAAGTTAAAGATAACAGTTCTGCAACGTCTTACACACATTTGACTTCAGTCATTCCTAACACGATCTGTTCAAGAGCTAGCCAAGAAATGCCAAACAAGTTTTTTAACAAATTTGACTCAAACTCCGTAGTGATAAGCAAAAATTACAAGAGGGATAGCAGTGACTGGTTCGAATTGTGTAAGAATATGTTGACAGATTGAAATTTTTGTATAGTGGTAAAAATAAGAGATAACAGCAGTAAAGCCAACTTAGTAAAAAATATTTTGTACAAATAAAATATTTGCAATGTAAAATCAGTTGCGCATGGAATCTAAAATGAACAACTGGCTTTGCAACAACTGGCGAAGCAAGAAAATGTAACAATCGAGCCTTGTGGATTATTCGATTATTGGTGCCACGCCAGATGGATTAATAGGTCCAAACACGATTGTGGAAATTTATTGTTCTAAAGTTGCCTATAAGAATGGCCTGAAGAATATAGTATAGGAGCAAATAAAATACAAATATGGAAACATGATAAAAATGTGAACTGACTAGTCTAAACAAATATTGTAATTGTTATTACCAAATTCAGGGGCAACGCCACGTTACACGCAAACAAAAGTGTTTATTTGCTGTTTGGAGTGGCGAAAGTATACCACTAAAAATAGAAATTATAGAAGGAGATGATGTTTTCTGGGAGATGCTTGTGGCGTTTTATATGAATTGGCAGTTGCCTGAAATTGTTGATTCTCGTCAAGCTCAAGGGATGGCATTGCGAGATCACGGAGAGGAAAATGTTTCATCAGTGCTTGAAATTTCTACAATACCAAGCCGTAAAAGGAAAGTAAATGAAACTGTGCCTCGTGAACAACAGCAAATAATAAGTATTGAAGCCTTATCACCTCACACACTGCCTTTAACATTCGATGAGAATAAAGAAAACCTGCCGGGTTGTAGCAGACAGCTAACTTTTGATGAGCTGTAAACTCTGTATTTCGTTAATAAATTATAAATGAATATAAATTAATATCTTTTAATATTTATTTTCTTTGAAACAACACATAATTGAAGCGAAAGAAATTTTTTATATTTTTCCATACAAACATGTATGACGAGAGCTAACGAAAAAGCAGTAACTCAAATTCTAATTCTATAATTTTCTAAGCGACATAGCAGTATCTCATGAATAAGGTATATCCACATATATTTTTGATGTTTCATATATTTTGAAAAATAATAATGGGTTAGGTTTCGAAACGATTCGCCTGAATTTGAGGGTATTGGTAGTGTAGGGGCTTAAGGTAGTTCGTTTTAATCCCCTAAAAGTAATTTTGGCTGCCGGAGTTGCGTCTAAATATTTTTAAACAATTTCCAAAATTTTATAAATACTTCGGCAATTATGCAAAGCGGAACATAGTTTTTATACTTTAGTACAGTTTTACAAATGTAATTTTTAGGTTTTATGTGAAAAACGTGAAACGAAACGCAAAACTGCCATCTTGGAATGATCATATTGACAGCTAATGTCAAATTTGTGCGTCATTGCTTTCGAGTGCCTTGGGTTAGGTGCGACTATAATAAGTAAATAAATAGGTTATGTTAGGTTCTCTTTTGACCCTTAATCCGAAAATAGGAGCCCTTCGCAGGGCTCCGACAACCTTAGTTTATTAAACTAGTGTGATGAATGTGGAAGTTGGCAGTGCCATACACACCGATGTTTGGAGATTTTTTTTTCAGAGGAAACCAAGTATTTCCGGCAAGTGAAAATGGTGAGGGGAGTTTCAAGACCTCCCCTGCTCCCTCTCCAATCACTCACAACCCCTAAAAACGGCGACGTATTTCGAAACTTTTGGCATAATAATTATACCTATAATAACAATAAACATCCATAAATAAATAAAAGAAATCAACTTTTACTAAACTTCAATTATCTCGTAACTCGCTTTAGTTGAGATACGGCTTTTGCGCTTAGTAGAGCAGTATTGTGTTTTATAGGGTACCGTAGCCAAAAATTGTAAAAACGGAACCCTTATAGATTCGCATTGTCTGTCTGTCTGTCCGTCCGTATGTCACAGCCAATTTATTGCAAAACAGATTTGAAAACTGGCAGGAATGGAACTAGATGTAGGTATTCTATGAACTGCTTCACTATTTTTATACAAAAACAAAACAAACATAATAATGGTCTCTTCGTACATGGAACTGACTTAATTATTTTTATCATCTTACGGCACGTAGGTATTTACCTACTTTCGTCAACATTTAATACCTATAACGTCTAATGTAAACCAGCTTTGCTCATGGCTGCACTGAGAACAAAAATTGTGCTATGCCTATATTGTACAAACAGATTGATGTATGTAATATAAATTTTAATATCAGTATCTCAATTCAATATGCTAAAACGTTTTGCTTGCGATTTTGAAATATTGGAATACGGTTGTCGCCAAAATACGGCCGCACGAGACGAGAATGAAGGGTGGCGCCCCGCTGTAGACGGAGCTAAGCTCCCTTCACCTCCCCTGCTTCACCCCCTCATTTACCAAAACATTCGCTTAGGACAGCGCCTTAACGCATATTTTGATATGTTTTTAGAACAGAGGGTGTTATTTTTCATCTGTTATTTGTGTGCACGTTGAACACAGTAATATCCTCTGCGCCCGCGACTCAGCCTTGACGCCCGAGCGTGCCCCCTTGTAGTAAAGGTAAGTACTCTGTGCGGCCTCTGCCTGTTTCCCTTGATTTTAACACTAGTCATTAGTCAGGCATGTTACTAGATAGCTACACGGTAATAATCTTAATATATAAAATCCTTGCGTTACTGATTGACTGACAGACACGCTACAGCCGAAACTATTAGGCGCAGGAAGCTGAAATTTGGCATGTATGTTCCTTGGGGACCGCAGGGTTGCACTAAGAAGGGATTTCCCGAAATTCCCACGGGATCGGGTAGCAAGGCGTAAATGAAAATAAAATGTGCGGGTGTAGCTGCAGGCATCTTCTAGTAACTGTATATGCACGGAATTTTTGTTTATTTTTGACCAAAACACGGTCTACGGTAATGATCTCTTACCGTGTTATATACTACGGTCGTCATCATCCTAGGGTTTTTCCGGTTGCACCCAAGATTTAGAGCCAGGGGTCCGCTTACTAGTCTAACCAGCTAGGCCTGCTAAGCGATTCAGAATCCTTCGATATCTCATTTGACATTCGATTCCGTTAATTGTCAAACGAGCTACCTCCTTTTCTGCCAAAAATATCGCATTGCCTATTAATTTTATACTTTCACTATCTATATGTCGGAGCATTGAAGTAAAACGTTTGTCTACGTACTAGTAACGCCATCTATTAGCGTTTATGACACTGAAATCGATTCATTCAAGGTAAGACGGGTGAGCGAGTGACACGACACATTTGACTTCCGGAGCTCGACTGCGCCGGTTGTGCGCACTGATTCTGCCTAAGGACGAACAACATGGCGGACACCAACGATACTTTGGATAAAAATCTCTCTGCATCTCCGTCAGCAGCGGTGGGATTCGAACAGCATTTCTCCAACGTGCTTACCCAACCTCCTGAGGCTACGGAAAGTGAATATTTTCGTGATTCCGCTACACCACGTGGCGAAAATAGTGGCATTGAAAATTCGAGAAATAACGATCAAAATACTACCCCACAAATGGAAAATCGTTTAACAACTATACCTAGTGACATGTGGACAACATTTTTTCGCGGTATGGCCGAGAGTTTTCGAAATAATGCTGATTTGTCAACCCTGAAAACCATCGCGAAGAAAATGAAACCGAGCGACGTCTACATACCGTCCTTCGATCCCGACGATTGTGAATTCACAGCTGCTCAGTGGTGCGACGAAATAGACCATCACCGTACTGAAAATTCGTGGACCGATTACGAGACGCGAAACGTTGCGTTTACACATCTGCGAGGTCGAGCACGCAAATGAGCTTCTAAGTCGTACCCATTGTGCAAAACGTGGGATGAAGCAAAGGAGCGTTTATCAAGACAGTTTGCGGCGACCAAGAGATTTCATGACCTTTTCAAGATATGGTGCAGTATACCAGCGATCGTGCCAGAACCTACGTGGAGTACTCAACTAACAAGCTTGCCATGATCGACCGATTGGAGGCTGCTTGGAGTGAAGCCAACAAGATCGAAGTTGTTATTTCAGGTATTTCGGATACTCAGGTACGTGCAGATTTGTTGAAAAACACGCGTACAACAGCACTTGATAGACATCTTGGTACTTACCCGAAAATTAAAAGTTACAAAAGATCCCTTAGTTCACATGCCAGTCCGAGTGAGTATAAGTGTCGCAAAGAAGATTCTAATGATCTTATTGCGTGTCATATTTGTGGAAAGCCAGGGCTTTACCAACGTGATTGTAAATCGCGAGCAAAGCCTACAGGTGTGACGCGTAGCGAATCCCCTAAAATCCCAGCGACTAGCTCAAATGAGAAAGGCCCAGTAGAGTGTTCCTATTGTCATAAACTAGGTCATACAGAGCAAGTGTGCTTTTCTAAACAGAGAGATGAAAAATTTAAGAAAACGAGTGCTGTAAAGTCAGTTAACCTGTGCCTGCAATAAAAGTCCCCTTAAAATTAATGCCTCAGTACAAAAGTACGATAAATTCAATCTCCGTGAACTTAGACGCGAGGTAAAGTTCAGGATGGACGAGCAAGTTACATTATAAGAGACATTTATTTGTTACCTTATGGTTAATTAAACTGGTTGATTCGGAAGATATTGTTTTACAACGGATATACCCTACTCTGAGCTGTTCTCGTTGTGATTGAGCATTGAAAGCTCCGCGCTTTGTGCTTGTGGTGCTTAAGCATTGAAAGCCCCGCGCTTTGTGCTTGTGGTGATTAAGCATTGAAAGCCCCGCGCTTTGTGCTTGTGGTGCTTAAGCATTGAAAGCCCCGCGCTTTGTGCTTGTGGTGATTAAGCATTGAAAGCCCCGCGCTTTGTGCTTGTGGTAATTAAGCATTGAAAGCCCTGCGCTTTGTGCTTGTGATGATTAAGCATTGAAAGCCCCGCGCTTTGTGCTTGTGATGATTAAGCATTGAAAGCCCCGCGCTTTGTGCTTGTGGTGCTTAAGCATTGAAAGCCCCTCGCTTTGTGCTTGTGGTGATTAAGCACTGAAAGCCCCGCGCTTTGTGCTTGTGGTGCTTAAGCATTGAAAGCTCCGCGCTTTGTGCTTGTGGTGATTAAGCATTGAAAGCCCCGCGCTTTGTGCTTGTGGTTATTAAGCTTTGAAAGCCCCGCGCCTTCTGCTTGTGGTGATTGAGCATTGAAAGCTCCGCGCTTTGTGCTTGTGGTGATCGAGCATTGGAAGCCCCGCGCTTTGTGCTTGCAACGATTGCTCATTGAAAGCTCCGCACTTTGTGTTCGTGACGCTGCATTGAGCTCCACGCTCTCTTACCCTTATCGTTCACCGTGTGGAAACTCCATGCTTTGAACTCAGGGCTAACGACATCTGTGACAGCAGCTGCTCAAAAAGTCGCGCGAGAACGCGCTCGCTGTCAGTATGGCCGTGTCGGAGCATTGAAGTAAAACGTTTGTCTACGTACTAGTAACGCGTTTATGACACTTAAATAGATTCATTGAGTCAGTAGTTCAAGCCGAGGTTGTCTATGATTTGTCAGTGTCACATTTGACGTTTGACATCTGTCAAACGTCAAGGTAAGACGGGTGAGCGAGTGACACGACACATTTGACTTCCGGAGCTCGACCGCGCCGGTTGTGCGCACTGATTCTGCCTAAGGACAAACAACATGGCGGACACCAACGAAACGTTGGATAAAAATCTCTCTGCATCTCCGTCATATATTACTATAATAAAACTGTAGAGGTGAAAACATTAAAGATATTTTGACGAAAATTAGCTAAGCAATCTAGCAAAATGCTAAAAAGCAATAATTGATATTTTTTTGAGTTTGTCTGTTTGTCTGTCCGACGTCTTTCCATAGGTATATTGCTAAAGATCTCTAAAATTGAGAAATAAAGATACTAAAGCATTCTTTAGACATTTTAAAATAACCGTAAAATTTGGTCTCATCATCTTCTAATTCCTTATACAGTGTGGCGAATTCCCCTTCCGTTTTGCGTTTCCTCCAGGCTGGGTGTATATCCCCATCTTCTTTTGGTACTTTCGGTTCGCTTTTCCAATGCTTCGTCGTCAATGACAATGGTGATAGCTGCCAACTCAATTTGTGAGAATTGCATTTTAATTAGTAATAATTACAAACTATCACCTGGTGTGACGCTATCCCAACAAGTACCGACAGGCACGGCCGTGCGATGAATGCTCGGAAACAGCCCGATGTAGCATGAATGCCTAGCCCGGCCGGAGCACGGTGGATTCGACACGGCCGGGCCCCGACCCGGCCCCGGCCCGGTGTAACGTGAATCATCGAGCATTGATTGCACGATCGTGTCTGTCTGTTCAATTAGGGATTGCGACAGACGAAAGAAAAACAATACCCATCGACATTACGACGCCGTGGCCCGGCCGTGGCACGGCCGTGGTACGTCCGCGCCACGGCCTAACGTGAATTACTCCATACAAATCAATACCATACAAAACATTTGTGTGCATGAACATGGATGTTTGTCTTGGTCTGGGTGTTTATATGTATAATATGTATGTATTTACAAAAAAAAGTATATATGTATGTTTATTCATTATCTAGTACCCATAGTACAAGCTCTGCTTAGTTTGGGACTAGATGGTGTTGTGTGAATGTGGTAGAATATTATTATTATTAATACAATGAATATCTGACCGTGCCATGGCCGCGCCCCGAACGGGGCCCAGCCCGGACACGTCACGGTGTAACGTGAATCATCCTAACCGTGTCCCGGCCGGGCGGGGCCACGGCCGGGACACAGTTGGCATGATTCACGTTACACCGTGCCGTGTCCGGGCCGGACCACGGCCGTGCCCCGGTCAGATATTCATTGTATTGATTTGTATGAAGTAATTCACGTTAGGCCGAGGCCCGGCCGTGCGACGGCCGTGCCACGGCCGGGCCACGGCGTAGTAATGTCGGTGGGTATTCTTTCTCTTTCGTCTGTCGCAATCCCTACTTGAACAAACAGACACAGCCGTGCAATCAATGCTCCATGATTCACGTACACCGGGCCGGGGCCGGGCCGGGGCCGGGCCGGGGCCCGGCCGTGTCGAATCCACCGTGCTCCGGCCGGGCTAGGCATTCATGCTACACCGGGCTGTTTCCGAGCATTCATTGCACGGCCGTGCCTGTCGGTACTTGTTCGGATATTGTCACACGAGGTGATAGTTTGTAATTATTACTAATTAAAATGCAATTCTCACAAATTGAGTTGGCAGCTATCGCCATTGCCATTGACGACGAAGCATTGGAAAAACGAACCGAAAGTACCAAAAGAAGATGGGGTATACACCCAGCCTGGAAGAAACGCGAAACGGAAGGGGAATTCGCCACACTGTATAAGGAATTAGAAGATGATGAGACCAAATTTTACGGTTATTTTAGAATCTTAGCCTATTCCTCCCACTGAACGATTAGCAGTTTGTCTCAGGTAAATTAAAAAAAAAAGATTTTCTTTTCAATTATGTACCTACTTATTTATTTAATATTGACATGAAATGTTTCACATACATACATAGACTCACGCCTGCCTCCCCGAAGGGGTATGCAGAGGCATATTAAACGCCCACTTTTCGCCAATGTATTGATCCCACGTAATAGGTGGCGAGTGAGATTATAGCTCCGTGTGTTCCGGCCTAAATCATCAACTGCCCTCCGGCCGGGAAACAATACCCACGGCCGTGCCACTGCCTAACGTGAATTACTTCATACAAATCAATACTATGAATATTTGACCGTGCCACGGCCGTGCCCCGGCCGGGGCCCGGCACGGACACGGCCCGATGTAACGTGAATCATCCTTAACGAGAATCATCCTTTCTACTCGTGCGACGTTTGTTCACCGTGGGCCGCGTTCGTTTTTTTTCGTATATTGGCAGCACGGATATAAACCAACCAAATGTCATATGCGCTTTTGTAACGTTATGCGCAAGGAGACGTAGTATGTATCCAATTTAGTAGGATAACATACTTGTTGAAGTTTGTTTACGCACATTGCTATTTACGTTTATCTTTTGTCAACTTTTTTACTTTGTTAGTTGTTGATAATAATAGAAAGCTTTATATAAAAATGAAGACAAGCCGCAATCAATTTGATTTATTGATAACATTTATGGAACAGTAAGCAAAGAAGATCATTCTTGTTGATGTGAACGAACTTACAAAATTCTTAGTTTCTTGTTGATGTGAATTTGTGAAATATTTAGTGTTTTGTTTAAATATTGCTAGACATGGAGATATTACGAAGCCTACTACCAACGCAAGAGGTAGGTTGAGGGCAATGCAATAAAATATTCTGAAATGGCTACATTCAATGCACCCAACAACGCCTGGTATTCCATATTTAGCAAAAAACCTGGAATTAAAAAGATTAACTAAGTGGCTAAGTAGGTACTGTTAGTTCTTGGCATAATTTTTCTGTCATGGGACACAACTTGATTTTAAATCATGTAATAGAGGAAACATCATTACAAACCTTTGACAAATTTCACACCTGTCATTTGGAGTGTCAGGAAATCTAATGTATTTACGGTTTGGCATGTTACGGTAAATAAGAGCTTTTGTAGCCTCTTCTATATATAAGTACACTGCATATTTTTTGGGAGATATTCTTTGCAGCTCCCACTGGTCTCTGGTATGACCCCGTTGCGAAGAAAAGAAGTCCAGTGAGTACCTAGAATAATATCATTCAGTTTAGGTAGGTATCCCAAGGTATGATATACTTACAATAAAATTATACAGGAACATAATATTTTCACTCATCTCCACTACAAATATAATTTTGATTTAAAGATTTTACCTTTGCTTTTAATGTGACCTGTTGCGAACTTCCCAAATCTGTTAATTCTCGCCGTTCGTCACACAAGAATTTAAAAACTTCCATAGAAAGGCGATAATTTCTTATAAATGCCGCGTCTGTTAAATCGCACACGGGGTTATCTTTACTGCGAGCTTCTGCCCGTACTTTTATCATATTACATTTTTTTCTCTCTCTATCAGTCGATAACATTTTCCACGCAAAATAGTGTCGTAATGCCATTTTTTTTGTAACTCATAAACAACGAAATTGCAGAAAAAAAAATCTCTCACTGCTAAAAACTTAGTGACAGCGTCAACATACTCGCAAGTGAAAAAGTTAACGAAGTTAACGCAGGAAATGTCAAAATTGATTGTTATGACAACTCACTCACAAAAATGTAGATTATGCATGTTTACATGTTCACTTCACTAAGTGATTCGATAGTCACAAAGTAAGAAGTTAATGTAACAAACTCGTACTCGCTAAATATGGTTTACGAGTTACCCGCCAGACGGCGCTGATCCAATGCCATACAAATTAGAGTTAACGTTAACGCGTTCGAGAAGTTAAAAAAACTCGCACTAAGCATACTGGTAGAAGAAAAGCTTCTTGCTCTTGTTTGTTCGAATGACCCTTACCTCTGTTCAAGCAAATTTCTACCTTGCGTCAGCGCACGAGGTCCATTATTGGTATTCCAAAGTTAAATCTCGCTAAATATGGTTCACGAGTTACCCGCCAGACGGCGCTGATCCAATGCCATACAAATTAGAGTTAACGTTAACGCGTTCGAGAAGTTAAAAAAACTCGCACTAAGCATACTGGTAGAAGAAAAGCTACTTGCTCTTGTTTGTTCGAATGACCCTTATCTCGGTTCAAGCAAATTTCTACCTTGCGTCAGCGCACGAGGTCCATTATTGGTATTCCAAAGTTAACTAAGGATTAATTATAAATTCGCCATGCCCATGCGCCGCAGACTATCTTGGCAACTAGGTACTAGAGGCAAGGTTATTAAACTGTAATATGGCATTTTAATAAGATTTTTTACGAGAAGCTAGCATATAGGTAGATGATTATGTCATATTTTTAAAGACTGCCTCGTTGGTCTCGCGGCATAAATGTGCGCGTGGGATTGGAAGGTCTCGGGTTCGTTTCCCGGGTCGAGCAAAGTGTTATTGGGTTTTTCCGTAAGGAAATTCTCAGTAGCAGCTCGGGGTCTGGTAATGTGCCCGGTACGGCAATAGTCCCGCCCCCTATTACATGGGACTAAAATAAAGCTGGCGAAAAGTGGGAACTTATACCTCTGCCTAACTCTTCGGGGATATAGGCGTGAGACTATGTATGTATGTATGTTTTAAAGACCCTGACGGAACAAGAGGATTACCTATAACCTTGTTTATGTTTGACATGTCTCTGTTTGTGGCATGGTATCTTCTAAACGAATGGACTTATTATAGTGCAGTATTTTTGTTTTGAAGCTGACATGATCAAAATTATTTTTGGCTACAGTTTATGACGATTTATGACATGGTTGCATTTTTTATACTGTAACAAGTATTTTAAAAATCATTCGAAGTTTCCCTAAACACCTTTTCCATCCATGGATCGGTTGCCGAAATATCCAACCATAAATCATAACGTATGGTTGTATGTAAAGTATTAAACAGTATACATTCACATAATGAGATTAACAAGTTAATTATACACGCAATTAGGCTTATTAATTAATGAATTATGTCACATCACTTGATCACCATGAAACTTACACGGTCGAAAATTAATATTACGAATGATTATTCTAGGCGCAAAGGCAATCTATTATCGCCTCATTTGTATAATAACACTATCGCGCTTAAGATTTGGTATAGGAAAAGGTATTCATATATATTTAATGCAATATACCAAGTAAGTGTGGATTTTGTTGACATTTTTGACCACGGTAACTTATTGCAATACATGAAATTCTGTAAAAAAAAACTGCCACAATAGTTTAAGTAATTTCTTTACTATATCGGTAATGCCGACTATAAGTGACTGCACGGGCAACAAAGTGGTTAAGGCGGCCACCTCACTGCTGGTTACAGTTAGGGTTTTTCAACATAAGGGCATAGACATATATAGCAGGAGGGCAAGGTTGGCCGTTCGAAATTTTAGCTCTACACCTAAGAAACCTCACACCATGCATTGAGAAGACCCAGGCCCACTGTAATAGAACCCTAGTTACACCAATACATAAAGCCGCCACTGCACTTATTTCACACCAACCAAAACATGTCGTAGGCTTCAAATGCAAGAAAGGGTTATTGAAAAATCATTATAAAGAGAGAAAAACATAGTTGAACGGATCATTTGAAAACTAGAGTGTGGCGTTTTAGAGAAGCCCGCATGGTCAGCCGCACACGACGCGACCGCAGACCGCAGAGCACATTTGCAAATAGCTCTGCGATCCGCCAAACACCTGAATTAAATCACTGAGTGTGTCGATCATCGATTAGCCAATAACACACATATTCGTGTTACACGTGAATGCTTCATTTTAAAGGATTTAAAAAACTGTTAAACTCTCATGCATTGTATCCGACACTTAAAAATTTATGTCATCATCATCAGCCTTTAACAGCCCACTGCTGGACTAGGCCTCTCCTTTGAAATGAGGAATTGGCCTACTATACCACGCTGGCCAAACGAGTTGGTATCAAGTTTTCCTTCTCTTACAGTGCTGTTATCTGCATAATATGCTCCCTCGGTTAGCTGTTACGACTAGTAACGACACCCATGGTTGATATGGGGTGGTGACATTCCGTATTCTTAATCCGTCACCACACGGACAGTTACGACGAATATTTATGTGATGGATCTCAATTCTTTGTAAATAAATATGAAATGCTTTCCAATATCTCTATTCCATCTATTTGCCCGATATTTCAACGAGGATTTCATCAGCTGTGTCCACGAGTTGACATAAGTTGTACTGATGTGCGAAACATTTTAGACTTTGTTTTTGTCCTGGGCAAAAACATCTTCGTCAGTCAAATTATTTAGGCATCACACTTAATCACTATACGAAGAAAACATGCTGTGGCTTGGCTGAGTGGGAAAAAATGCATGGCACCCTATTTTCCTTGTACCGACTTGAAGTCTTGAGTCAAATGGCACAGAAACTAGAAAAGTATTCTTCATTATCAAGATAAACAAGAAGATATTCATAATTTTATTGGAAGAGCACAGTAGTATTAATTAATGATTCTTAAATTACCTTATAATTCATATTGTTTTGATATATGTATACGCGTGTGGGTACGATTTTTCTAAAACTGAAGTTTTACAAGTTTTGGCTGTCGATTACAGTGCCGTTGCTGCAACATTTGACGTGATACAATTATAAAAAATACAATTTCCGTAGCACACAAAGTCATCTCAGTTGTTTGAAATGACATAAACATGTGGGTACTCTAAAACTGAAACATAAAGCGCCTTTGCACTTGCGAATAACTAAAAATCTGAGTACATTTTTGTGTAAGGTCGCCGTTACAATTCCGCATAGCCTTTGTTACACCGTGCAATAAAATATTTCATTACCTACTGTGTGAAACATCCCGTTGCAACGCTTCGCGCCGCACCGCAACACACCGCGCCGGTTCGCATCTACATCGCACTCATTCGCCACGCCGCCTACGACTGCATTCCTCTTTTTTCACTAACGTGCTTGGCTTCCAATGTGAGCAGGGATATTAATATAAAACTAAAAGTGCATAACGATGCACCATGGTATCCGATACCGATACAGAAAGGGAAGATTTAAAAAGTAAAAGATTATTTTATGGGAAAAAGGAATCATAAAAAGCTACATATACGTACTTATAATTAATGATGACAGATCAAAGATCAAATTACAAAAGTTAATAAATAAAGTATTGCACGATTAAGAGATTTTCTTTTGAAGTTTATATGTATCGGCAAAATGAATAAAGTTGATTCCGATTTAACGGATTCATACCTTAACTACTCCAACGTCCATGGGTACAACGGTACCCAAACACAAAGTAGCGTTGCACGTCCCGGTTACCAGAGTACCCAAAGCGCCAATTTTTTTTTAAACTGCCATCTAAGGACAATTAGCGGTATTTTTTGACGTTTGGTGTTTGGAATCAATAGTTAACTAGCTATTTTACCATTTAAATACGAGATGGCAGTGTAACAAGCCATGACAAATGAATAAAAAACATTTTTCTTTAGCGCATATTTCGCAACATTTGTTTTGGAGTACCAGCCAAATAATGTTGTAAGTACTTAATTTTTACAAATAGTTTCTTAGATTATTATACATAAAAATAAACTAGATGATTTGTATTTTATAATTACGTATACATATTACACTTCTGTGAGTAAAATCAAGTTATATTTCGTTTTCAAACTACAACTGTGTCGAAAAAATGGCGGCCCCTAACTTTTCGGCCTAATTTTAGCTCTGTTTACTATTTATTCAGTGAAATTACATTAAAAGAACGATCAACATTTCGTAATAATCACAATAATGTACTTTACTATCATAAATATATAATAAACACAGAAGATTGATTAAAAATGTTATTGTGTTCCTCAGATTTTTTGATATGGGTAGTATAGTACCCACGGACGTAACTATATTGGTTCACAATAAGGGTCGGTACAAACAGCAAAATACGTTTGCAATATATTTTGCTTTTTATTTTTTGCGGTTTTGGATGTTGAGTTTTTTGTTTTGGTTTGTGGTGTTTGTTTGGAGGTGTTTCATTATAATCAAATTTTCTTGGGATATACTTACTAATAATATAATTTTGCTCTCTTTTTAACTCCGTTTTCTAATATAGAGGATGTGTTCTACTATTTCATATCACTAAGTATAGTTTTGTGATTTATTTATAATAATTCATAAACTTAAACAATATTATTTATTTTTCGATATAATAATACTATAAATACCGTATGTATTATGCTTATTTGTTTATTGCCATAGTTGGTTTTGAAAATATTTATTTCGTCATAGTATGTGCATGTGCATTTTGTTATTTGCTTGAAGCTGCAATGCTATGAGTTTGTAAGTCACTATTAAATTTGTTGTTCTTAATTCGATTGTTGGCTTACATTAATACATACAACACGTTTAGATCACCAACTGATGATGAATTTTACATTAAATTTATTTTTTACTTTTATTCGATTTACACATTTAATATATATTGTACAAATTTATTATTGGTGTTTAATTTAAAACCCAAACGCCAAAAAAGTTTGACTACCTATTTTTAAGTTGCGTAAATTACAAAGTGTGGACCAATCCTTAGATAAGCGGCCATATTGCTTATATTTTGACTTCGCGAGCGAGACGAAAGCGCACGAGATTCCACAACAAAATTAACAAGAGAGGTGTTTTGTTTCGATTTATTGAACTACTTAGCGATAATTAAACATAATCATATATACATCATTCGAAAGGCACATACGTCTAGTTTCTTGTGACATTGTTTTATTGGTAAAATTAACAATATTTATGTGTTGCGGGGTGAATTAATACAATTTATATGTTCATTTTTGACCGAATTCAATGTTCACGACTATTTTTAACAGCTTAAATAAAATTTGTGGATCTTAAAACATACATAGTTTTAATTGGCATTCTTGTACAATTTTTTTACAGTTTTTTTCTTCATTCTAGCTAGTATAGTCAAGTAGCTATGTAGGTTTTTATGTTACACATGCGAGCACGGCGACACCTGAATCATGGCTGCGCGTATCCGGACGTACAAGGCTATAACAGTCGCTCGGACTGGACGTGGGAGTGGTTAATGCACTTCAAAATCCATCGCGTCTTCCTTCTCTTTTTGCCATCCATTCTTGTCTCTCCTTACATTACGTTTAAACCCTCCATAGACATTGTGTGATTTCATCATAAGTTATGTGATAAGTCATTTTAAAAGTTTTAGACACATTTGTTTAGGTCTTTGATCATTGAAACGACACACTTCTTTTTGATGAGTTCTTGAACTGATGATAAGTAGTCCATTCGAAAACGTTGTTGGCTTATTCTCATTATAATAATTATGGTAACAAGAACCATTAACTATTCTCTAACATACTTATAATGTACCATGAAACAATAAAGATGTCTTCCATGCTATGTAGCTTTTACAAATATAATTTGAAGAACCATAGTCAATGTTACGATAACAGTAGCTCAGTTATGACATGGGCTTCGGTGATTCATACAATATTGGCGGAGCCTAGGTCCGAGATCGCGAAGAAATTGTGTAATTTAGTGACATGCATTAATTCATGTTAAGGCGCTGTCCTAAGCGACTGTTTTGGTAAATGAGGGGGTGAAGCAGGGGAGGTGAAGGGAGCTTAGCTCCGTCTACTGCGGGGCGCCCCCCTTCATTCTCGTCGCGTGCGGCCGTATTCTGGCGACATCCGTATTCCAATATTTCAAAATCGCAAGCAAAACGTTTTAGCATATTGAATTGACATACTGATATTAAAATTTATATTACATACATCAATATGTGTGTGTTCAATATAGGCATAGCGCAATTTTTGTTCTCAGTGCAGCCATGAGCAAAACTAGTTTACATTAGACGTTATAGGTATTAAATGTTGACGAAAGTAGGTAAATACCTACGTGCCGTAAGATGATAAAAATAATTAAGTCAGTTCCATGTATGGAGAGGCCATTATTATGTTTGTTTTGTTTTTTTATAAAAATAGTGAAGCAGTTCATAAAATACCTACATCTAATTCCATTCCTGCCAGTTTTCAAATCTGTTTTGCAATAAATTGGCTGTGACATACGGGCGGACAGACAGACAGACATTGCGAATCTATAAGGGTTCCGTTTTTACAATTTTTGGCTGCGGTACCCTAAAAAACACAATACTGCTCTACTAAGCGCAAAAGCCGTATCTCAACTAAAGCGAATTACGAGATAATTGAAGTTTAGTAAAAGTTGATTTCTTTTATTTATTTATGGATGTTTATTGTTATTATAGGTATAATTATTATGGCAAAGGTTTCGAAATACGTCGCCATTTTTAGGGGTTGTGAGTGATTGGAGAGGGAGCAGGGGAGGTCTTAAACCCCCCTCACCATTTTCACTTGCCGGAAATACTTGGTTTCCTCTGCAAAAAAAAATCTCCAAACATCGGTGTGTATGGCACTGCCAACTTCCACATTCATCACACTAGTTTTATAAACTAAGGTTGTCGGAGCCCTGCGAAGGGCTCCTATTTTCAGATTAAGGGTTAAAAGAGAACCTAACATAACCTATTTATTTACTTATTACAGTCGCACCTAACCCAAGGCACTCGAAAGCAATGACGCACAAATTTGACATTAGCTGTCAATATGATCATTCCAAGATGGCAGTTTTGCGTTTCGTTTCACGTTTTTCACATAAAACGTAAAAATTACATTTGTAAAACTGTACTAAAGTATAAAAACTATGTTGCGTTTTGCATAATTGCCGAAGTATTTATGAAATTTTGGAAATTGTTTAAAAATATTTAGACTCAAATCCGGCAGCCAAAATTACTTTTAGGGGATTAAAACGAACTACCTTAAGCCCCCTACACTACCAATACCCTCAAATTCAGGCGACTCGTTTCGAAAACCAACCCATTATTATTTTTCAAAATAGATGAAACATCAAAAATATATGTGTATACCATATTCATGAGATACTGCTATGTCGCTTAGAAAATTATAGAATTAGAATTTGAGTTACTGCTTTTTCGTTAGCTCTCGTCATACATGTTTGTATGGAAAAATATAAAAAAATTCTTTCGCTTCAAATATGTGTTGTTTCAAAGAAAATAAATATTAAAAGATATTTATTTATATTCATTTATAATTTATTAACGAAATACAGAGTTTACAGCTCATCAAAAGTTAGCTGTCTGCTACAACCCGGCAGGTTTTCTTTATTCTCATCGAATGTTAAAGGCAGTGTGTGAGGTGATAAGACTTATTATTTGCTGTTGTTCACGAGGCACAGTTTCATTTACTTTCCTTTTACGGCTTAGTATTGTAGAAATTTCAAGCACTGATGAAACATTTTCCTCTCCGTGATCTCGCAATGCCATCCCTTGAGCTTGACGAGAATCAACAATTTCAGGCAACTGCCAATTCATATAAAACGCCACAAGCTTCTCCCAGAAAACATCATCTCTTTCTATAATTTCTATTTTTAGTGGTATACTTTCGCCACTCCACACAGCAAATAAACACTTTTGTTTGCTTGTAACGTGGCGTTGCCCCTGAATTTGGTAATAACAATTACAATATTTGTTTAGACTAGTCAGTTCACTTTTTTATCATGTTTCCATATTTGTATTTTATTTGCTCTTATACTATTCTCCAGGCCATTCTTATAGGCCACTTTAGAACATTAAATTTCCACAATCGTGTTTGGACCTATTAATCCATCTGGCGTGGCACCAATAATCGAATAATCCACAAGGCTCGATTGTTACATTTTCTTGCTTCGCCAGTTGTTGCAAAGCCAGTTGTTCATTTTAGATTCCATGCGCAACTGATTTTACATTGCAAATATTTTATTTGTATAAAATATTTTTTACTAAGTTGGCTTTACTGCTGTTATCTCTTCTTTTTACCACTATACAAAAATTTCAATCTGTCAACATATTCTTACGCAATTCGAACCACTCACTGCTATCCCTCTTGTAATTTTTGCTTATCACTACGGAATTTGAGTCAAATTTGTTAAAAAAATTGTGTGGCATTTCTTGGCTAGCTCTTGAACAGATCGTGTTAGGAATGACTGAAGTCAAATGTGTGTAAGACGTTGCAGAACTGTTATCTTTAACTTCACTGTAATTACAATAATGATAATTAGTTACGTACTTTATTATTAAAAAAATACTATATCTTGTGTTATAGCAAACAGACAGACCTTCTTACTTATAAATGATTGATTTTAGAAATTAAAAAGATATTAGATGTACTGAGACATACCTAATAGTTTATGAATAATCAAAGTTTTACCCGATGTACCTAAAAAGGTTTATGTTCAAAACACAATAATACAACATTCGTTACCGCTTGTATGCGGATTGCGGAGCGCCATATTAGCGCTGTCATCATTATTGTTCGCCGTGGCGGCATCTTAGCGCTCCAGGCGCTCTGACAAGCTAATGAATTTGAAATATAGGTACATAAAATCATTCGATTTTATGTTATTACTCTTTCAAAAATTGAAAACTGTGGCCACTATGTATTGTGAGAATAATTTATATAATTATATTATGCATAATCGATAATATATAAGTAACATAGTTAGTCATAAAAGACTCTTATGAAAATAATTTGTGTAAAAATGCCATGGATGAATTTCTATTTTATTACGATGCTTTCTTGTACAAATCCTTCGTAGAACTTCATTTCTCTAATTGTCCATATTTTATTCTTCTAATTATATATTTATAAGTACAGAAACAATAACACATTAAACGCACCAAGAGTATAAACTTAGGTCCTAATTATATGTGCCCATAGTTACATGAAAAGCCTATTTGATTCAAAGTATTCAGTCTATAACATAAAACATGAAATTACGAACTCAAATCGGCGTATTATAATAACAAACAGGTTTACGTAAAATTTCGTGCAGCGGAGACGCAAGCGACATGACCTATCTCTCACAGGGCTCATAGCCGAATGATGAGGTCTGGGCGGGGCGTAAACTAGCAACTGACACTCAGTACACCGCTTATGCTAATAAGGTTTAAATTGCTGAAGCGTTTGATATTGATGGGATCTACCGAGCGTCAAAATCATAGACGTTTGGCAGATTTTATTTAATTTTACAAAATATACACGTATAATATGAAAATAAATAGGGTAATTCTTTAGTTCATTAGATTTCCTACAATATTATCAAAAAAAATATGACAGCTTACGATCAAAATATTGCAAACAGTGAGACGAAAGATTATTTTCTGCCTCGATTTTGTGATTTTTTTACCGTGGTTCTATTTTACGTACATGAAAAATTCTTTCAAAAGTCTTTTTTTCAGACTTTTGACTTTAAGCTCTAATTTTTGCTAGTTTGTAATATGTACCGTTATGGCTAGATGCGCGACGAAAAATTAGGTGTTTCACGGCTTCTGAGGTATAACAGCGCCTTAATGACACCTCAACACTATACTTTAATAGTTTAAGTAATTAATAGATATATAATTAGGATAAGATACAATGGGGTTTGCGTATTCGCACGAATAACAACCCCAAAAAAAAAATTAAAAAAAAGTCAATATTACGATAACCGTAGCTCACTTTAATCTTTGTTGATAGTTTTCGATATGGGCTGCGGTGCATAATATGCAAACTATTAAAACGTGATTTAATAGTTTGCTTACTCTTCTTGATCTTCATCATCACCAGCCACCATTGGACTATGGCAAGTCCACTGTTGGATATGGGCCTCTCGAATGGCACGCCATTGAGCCCGATTTTCGGCTTTTCGTGTCCAGCCACTGCGAGCCACTTTGCGTATATCGTCACTCCACTTGTCAAGGGTCTTCTTGATCGTAACGTCATGATTGCTAGAGCTAGATCGAAACAAAGTTCTGTTAATGCATTTTCTTTAACTGCAAGGAACAACGAGCAATAAACGCGCATTTTATTACCAGCAAAAATTAGATGCAAAATAGATCCTCCATCCCAGTTCCATTTAAATATTAAACTAGAAAATCACAAAAAATAAGTAAGCAGTCCTAAGCCAGGGCACATAATTTGTATGAAATAATTAATCACATACTCAAAATTTATTTCGCCGTTAACGTTGCCGAGGATACGGCCGAAAACAAAGTTTAACTTAATCTGACCGTCACTAAGCACGTAGAAGCCCTAAATTACAGGAGGGCACACTAAACAATCTGTCAGACCCTATTCACACTTTGCTTCTAAAACGCTTACTAACATAGCACAAAGGGAATTTCTGCCCGACTGTACCTTCATACAACAGTACATGTCAGCTATTCTGACAGTCGTGTACGATTCTACGATTTTAGTACAATGCTTGTTATCTTAGAAGTGAACTCGCAAACACAAGTGCTTAATTGTAACTCGCGTGTACTTCCCTCGCGTCTCAGGTTCGCAACTTTAGAAACGACTCGCGAGCGTGTTACGAAGTAAAATAAAATGCTTTTAGCATGCAACTTTTGAGCGAGTTGAGCTCGCGTATTAGAAACTCATGGATTGAGGTCATTACATGAAGTACGATAATTATATCATGTGTTAGTGAAGTGTTTTCAACATCACTAAGTATCTAGTTTTACACAAATGCTAGATTGAAATAAAGTTGGACGTATGTACGGTAAGTCTCGTCGTCGAAGTAACAATACATCCCTGAACTGCAGGTCGTCGAATGTGCAAGGTTCTCTCGGTAGGCAGTAACGATGTCCAATATGAGTCTGGGCACGGCAGGAATCAGCATATTGCATTGACAGTATTTCATAGCACGTCCTTAGCTCACTCAAATATAGGGGAAGTGAAACACTAGTGTTTTAGGAGGTAAAAATTCATTTGTAATTGCTATTTATAACAAAACCAAACAGAGGAGAAGAGTGTTAGTAATAAAAGAATGGTAACATGAGTTTAGCCAAGTTCTTCCCAAAACTGTCTAATCAACGGTGGGTATAAATAAACATATTGTTATATTCTGATGTTTATAAGTGTTTTATTGTGACTCATATAAAAGAAATTATTCTGAATTTGAATTGTAATCATAACTTTTCATCATTGCCCAATTTACGTATATATTTTTTTCACAGGACAGGCAAATATTTATAAACCAGTTTAGAACTCTGAATTTTCTCAAATACCTACGTTCAAAATAATACATAGGTGTCTAATTATCAATACTATTGCCAGTCACTTGGTGGTTAAATTTAAAAATACTCCTAAGTCGTTGGCGCATTAGCGTCAAAAACTGTTATTTATAAGCAAATTTGCGGGTAGTCACTAAATAGAAAAATAAATCTCTGGAGAATTTCTTACAGACTTATTTCAATTTCAATGGAGGCCATCAATCAACGGTGGATGACGGGCTGAGATTGAAACACTGTTAGAAATATTGATGAGCATACGTATAGGTACTTTCAAACGAGGTTTGTGTTGCTTTTTTTTCTTGGCTTATAGACAATTCTAGAGATTTAACGTACGTTTTATATTTCGCTTTCCGAGGAGTCTAGTAGTACAGTGGCGGTCGCATGAATCTACCTTTATGCAAGGGTAAACATCTTTGTTACAGTGTAATTTCTCGGTTCCATAAGCCATCGCTCCTGCCCTGAAGTCTTTCGGTTCAGTTTGCCGTACTGACGAACTCCGTCCCCAGAACGCGCACGGACTAAACTCCAAAGGCACAAAAGAATCACTCCATGCATTATATGAACTCGTTCGCACAGAGTGAGTGGTCGGCTCGAGGATGGAAAAGAGAAACAACGTGTGTATAAAAATTGTATCGGCAAAGGACTTAACCGCGTTTCCCATTATGCCAGACCGAAAGTTTTGAGGTCTGGGTGGAAAACGAAACTAATTCGAACTTCAGGCAGGTGTGTTTGCTAGACAACGTGTTGACCTGTATGTGTTTTCACCGGTCCGCTAATACGATCTGTACCTAATAGATAGTAACCGGTGTTAGTAACAATTGACGGTGCACGTAATGACCGCTACTAATTCGCCAAGCAATTTTGACGTGCTTTTAATATATAATAAAAAATTGGTTGCCTGTAAAGTCGGTATACGGGCGAAAGTTTTACGTGACAACGACTTTGAGTGGTAAAATAATTTTAATGTGAATATTCATTCGTATAGTAGGAAGAAGGATGAAAGACGCGTGCCTTTCACTTTTTATGTCTGTCTCTCTCGCTCTTAGGCGGGACGCGTGCCTCTCACTCGCTCTCATTGTGAGCGCATAACGTGAGCGGAGCGTAACGCAGTTTCTTGAAGTGTCACCCGGCAAACCAATTTATAAGACGTTGTCACGTCAATAATAGATATAGGAAAGATACAGATGCATGAAGATCCACCCATCCAACCATAACTAATCCAAACATCGCTTAAGACTATTTAATTAAGTTTACAACTCTTATAGGTACAAATCGAAATCAGGATTCTACATGTTGGCGTCTTTTCACTACACAACACTAAAGGTTTTGATGAGTAGGACATTAAAACTTACCTCGCTTTAAGCAGTAGTTCATTCAAGATACTCCCTGTTGCTTAAGAGAATAGCGAATGAATTTAGTCATGTTCATACAGTTAGTACCCACACTATATAACATTATTATACTGTAAATGGAGAGTTGAGAGTTGTGATACTGGCCCATAATGTGACTAGGTCCGGTTTTAGAACTTATTGATAGCACATGCTCTAGCAGCTCACTTGATAGAACAGTTCCACCATTCATGTAAAAATCCATTTCAAGATTCTGCACTGTATAGATTGATATTTTTTACAGTATTGTAGTAATTTACCCAACAAAAGTACACTCTATATGTCACTTCATGCTACAAGCCAAATTCAGAAATCTGCCTGACACGAAATAAAAAACGAAGCGCACCGTTTTGCAGATGCGATAGAGTGACCTGGTTCCTAAGCTTACCGTGTAACCTGACCCGGCTAGAACGTGTTTATTAAAACATATAGCCGGCAAATGTAGTGATGGCTTTGCCTTTATCTGACCTCCCTCCCCCCTCAAACGACCGTGAGGAATTCGGGCCAGAGCTAATCTCCCCTGCTTCCGTTATCGATCAACTTAAATTTCATGGTGCGAAATACTCGCTCGAATTTGTACTGAAACTATGCCAACATATCTTACACATCATATCCGTGATTGTATACTGTTGAAATAATAACATATTTCGTTGGGTGTGTGTTTAGGTGCTATATAATAAAGGGGCCGTCGATATTATCAAATAGACGCTTTTCATGTTGCTGCTATTAGCAATTTCTTGGAAACTTGTTTTGACTCAAAGTGAATCCGTGGCTCACGATTAGTTATTTATAATAATAATAGTGACCTCCAGATTGACCTTTAATTTTATTCGTTTCTAGCTAATACTGGATCTATTAAACTGCAAGTTCTGTAATGTGCCAGAATTCAATGTGTTTTGTGACCGACTGTGACGATAAAATAACCCCACAGCACTTCACTTGCTTCAAGATACGTTGCTCGGTTAAAAGAGACTTGAACGTTAACTTTTCCTGACTTTTTAACCAGTTAAGGTGCGTAGGGTTCCCACAAAGAACTTAGGGTCCCAAGCCAACCTCACCTGCAAGTGGTGCACCTGCCGATCAACGGACGAGGCTCTGGCAAACAAAATATCCCGATAAGCGGCAATAGGCTCGCCACCTTTTACGTGGGATCAAAACACTGGCGAAAAGTGGGCGTTTCATATGCCTCTGCCTACCCCTTCGGGGAAACAGGCGTCAGTCTATGTATGTATGTATGTTAACCAGGTCATCTTATTTCCACAGAACATCACCGAATACCGAATATATATACCGTATCCATTATATTTCGTTAAATAAGTAAAAACATATAGCCTTCCATTCACTATCTAGTTTAAGTTTTCTACTGTCAACAAGGCGCATTGATAAGTCCCAACTTTTAGTAGTGACGAATCTTACGCCTTAAGGCCTATTCAAACCTGAGCGATATTCGCTGCCGCTGTGGGTAGAGGTACATACCGCACGGGTTTCGCTCAGGTATTTAGTATCAAGTACCGTGACTAGAGCGACCTGAGCGATATTCGCTGCCGCTGTGGGTAGAGGTACATACCGCGCGGGTTTCGCTCAGGTATTTGGTATCAAGTACCGCGGCTAGTTCTTACCTCTCTGAGCGAAACTCGACTACCGCGCGGTATTCTACCCACAAGGATAGCGAATACCGCTTAGGTCTGAATAGTAATATTACCGCATACCCACTGGGTTTTCTCTGCCGCAGACGGTAGCGAATACCGCTTAGGTCTGAACAGGCCTTTAAGTCTATGATATTAAAGTATTAAAAACCACTGGCGAAAAGTGGGTGTAGAAATACACCTCTGCCTACCCCTTCGGGGATAAAAGGCGTGACGATATGTATGTAAAAACCGGAAATTTTAGTTCTCTATTTTCTAACCGTTTAAACGGTCCTTTTAAAAGTTATAAAAGAATATTACTCGATCATTAGAATTTTACTGTATATATGTAATCGTTACTTTGAAAATAATTGCTGGGATCAACCGCTTTTCAGCTATTTCTGACGGTCTGTGAGGCGCCCTAACCATTGTGATAAAAATAAAATGGGTATTCACGGAATACTTTAGGCGGGAGGTAATCATAAACCCAGAGAGAGCTGCCGAACCAAATGCGAAGGTGCGTAATATCTGACGACTTGCCAGCTAGCAGTCACGTGACCGTGGTTTTCTATTATAAAAAAATCATGATCATAGTTCTGACTGACTTTTCAAAGTTGTTTGTGTATAAATCGTTGGAAACCAACATATCTTACAGTTCTCCATAATGTTCTTGAAAGATGTCTCAAAATCCATGTGTGGATCGAATATTGAAAATGGCCGATAGTAGGCCAAACCCATCTCTTGGCACACAGTGCTACTGTGAAGCGAAGGCCTTTACAGCAATACATTGCAAATAACTTTACAAGAACTATCAGTCAATTTCGTATTGCAAAACAACTTTGCTTAAGAATAACTGTCTCACACATTATTCATATTTTCATCTGTTGCTTTGATTTTAGATGGATTTAAATAACATTCACACAAGACGTACCAATTTAATAAACAGGACAACTATTTCTGACCACGTAAAGTGTTGTCTAGTAAGGGAATCGAATACCTTTAAATCGCAATCCCATTCGTATCATACTAACGCGATATTATTTCAACATAAACATAACCTATCTTAAAACAACAACTTCCATAACTAAAAATATGTAGCTACATATTTGTCTTCACCCACATAAAAAAGTTTCTACAAATGTAGACCCAAATACGCTATTCTATTCACCAAAGAGCGCTATATTAGATCGATTTGATCCCA
This sequence comes from Euclidia mi, assembly GCA_944739405.2. NCBI lineage: Eukaryota > Metazoa > Arthropoda > Insecta > Lepidoptera > Erebidae > Euclidia > Euclidia mi. The sequence goes on along the minus strand of OX123193.2, from coordinate 31,394,411 downwards.
TGTTTTTTTGATGCAACAATGAAGAGCTAATCTAGAAAGATAATAAATAGAAACGCTGTTTTAGGTAGGAAGGCTTTCTCGCTGGCAGCTAAGCAGAAAAAAAATGTTTATTTGACACAAAATACATACATACACTTTTCATTTACAGGAGACACATTTTTGTTTGCTCATTTTGCAGATGTATTAATCTAACAGTACTGAGAAACTGTTTTCCAAACTAGGCTCATGGCCTGTATGTTGGAAGGCAGCGTTGTTAGTAGCTCTTCTGTCGATTCATAATCGAGCTGTTGTAACCAAGCAGTCACTTTGGTTTTGAGTGCGTACCTGTTCATGCGGGCAATGTTCAATTGTTTGTTTGCAATATTGTAAATTTTACGGCTTATGCTATAGAATTGACGTCTACCAAAAGATGTCTTGCAAGGGGCAGGGAAGAAGATGGGTTTCTTGCTGCGTTTATTTGGGTTCGGAATGGGCACGGACATATGCTTTCTCAGAATAAGTCGAAGCACATAAAGCTGGCGAACAGTTAGGATGTTGGAATCTTTGTACAAAAGTACGGTTGGAAATCTATATGGCCTTTTGAGTAGGACTTTTAGCACTGCTCTCTGTGCTCGCTCCAAGCTTATTAGGTGCGTTTTGGCTGCCCCTCCCCATGTTGTTATACAGTACTGGATGACTGTTTGGCCTAGCGCCTGGTAAACCAGTTTAAGTTTTTCTTGCGGCATTGTATCTCTTAAGGACCTGAATATGTGTATTAAGCGTGTTACGCGTGTTGTCATCAAATTAATATGTTTGTCCCATTTTGGAATTGGAAACCTAAATATTTTACCGAATCCAATTTTGAAAGTTCGTAGCAGGAACACAATTTTGGTGTAAGGCAGTTATGAGCTTTGATAGAAAAATCTTGAGGAGGTATGTTAAGTTTTGTGATTGAAAAGGGAACGTAGTGTGTTTTGGACAGGTTTAGAAATAATAGGTTGCTATTGAGCCAGTTTATAATTTTACCGAGGGAGTATTCAGCTCTCTCTTTGACTAATTGCCAAGTCGAGCCCGAGATTAAAATTGCTGTGTCATCTGCGTACGTAAAGATGTCGGTATGTGGCAGAGATAGTGTGCAGAGGTCATTTATGAATTTAAGGAAGAGAGTGGGGCCAAGGATACTTCCTTGTGGGACACTGTAGGAAACCCCGTGCTATTCGCTCATATAGCTTCCTATTTTAACCATCTGCTTCCTATCTGAGAGATAGTCTTCAAAAATTTTATACGGTGTACCTCGCCCTCCATACTTATTTAGCTTAGCTAGGAGGATAGGGACAGAGACTGTGTCGAAAGCTTTGGAAAGATCTAGAAATATCGTTAGACATTTGGTTTTTGCATCTAGGTTCTTAGCTATTTTAGTTGTTAGGTCAAGGACTGCATCTTCAGTGGAAAGACCCGAGTGAAAACCATATTGATTTTTAGCTAAGATATTGTATTTGCTAAGAAATGATTTGAGTGCATTGTTTAGTATTTTTTCCAATATCTTAGATAGAGCAGATAGTATCGCTATAGGTCTATAGTTACTGACACAGTCCCTGTCTCCACTTTTGTAGATTGGATGGATACTAGATTTTTTCAAGGCTGTAGGGAAAACACCGCTTGAGAGCGCTAAATTACAGATGTGGGTTATGGGAGGCACCAGAATCCCTCGAGAAAGCTTTAAAATGTCAGATGAGATGCCATCCCATCCGACAGCACAGTTGAATTGGAGCTTTAGGATGATAGCCTCAACATCGGATTCAGATACCTCCGCGAGGGCTATTGAGTTAGGTGGGCTGTGTATGGTGGATGGTGAGGTAGTAAGTGAGAGGGGTAGTTGTGGGGTAGAAGAAGTTATCTTACGTGCCAGGATTTTTCCAACTTCACTAAAATACTTACAGGCGTAGTTGACTGATGTTTGAGGATCTATGTTAGTTTACAAGAGCTCTAAGGGGCTTGTTTTTTGTTTTTTTTGTGTTCGTTATGATTTTGATAGCTTTCCATAAGGCCTTTATGTCGTTGCCCGCTTTTTCTATCAAAGATTTTCCATATGCTATTTTCAGCTTACGGAGTAGCCCGTTACAGAAATTTCGATAACGCGTGTATGTTAGTTTGAGTACCATATTATCTGGTGATTTTTTTGATTTTAGGTATCTGTCGCGATGTCTTATGCAGCGGAGTAATCCCTCCGTCATCCATGGTTTAAGGATTCTATTCCGCTTACTTTGCTTGGTTATATTTGTATATTTACTCACTATGCCTGAAAGCACTGTAACCAGATTGTCTGCTGCGCTGTTCGCGTCATTTATTTTTAATATATGAGAGAAATCTGTATTGTCTATTTCTGCCTTCACTTTTTCATAGTCAATTGTGGGCTTAGTCCCACATTGTTGTCGTGTCGGCAAAGTTTTAGCTATAAACAGTATCAGAGGCAGGTGGTCGGTGATGTGCGATTCTACTACAAGAGTTGTGGATGACAGGGCAGTGTTTGTACTGACAAACATATACTGATATGATCTAGACATGTGTTGATTCTTGTGGGGTGATTGTGGGTTGGAAACAGACCATGGGAGGCATTGAAAGTGAGGTATTCCTCCGCTAATGGGTCTTTGGTGTCAGTACTTATATCGATGTTAATATCACCTACGAGGAAAAGGTCTCTAGTGGAGCTGTTGGTATAAATACAGTTTAGACTGTCAATGAAATTTTTAAAATTATTTCTTGTCTTTAGTGATGGGGAACGATAAATAGATACAATAGTAGAGGTGCCTATTTGACAGAGTAGGCAATTCGCACCCTCAAAAACTGGTTCACTTATTGTACACATTATATTAGATTTTGCATATATGACTATGCCATCATTTTGGTTTAATGTAACTCTTGTATAATATACTGTATAAAAATGCTCATTTGGCTTACATAAAATACTTCCTGAGATGTACGCCCCGGTAAGCACTGATACGAGCAGGGCTGACCCGGCCTTGTAATTTAGAACGCCATGCTATGCAGTAATTGTGCATGCTATGCACAATTACTGCTTGAAGGGCCATCATGCGAGTACCATTATGATATACATACATACCTATATGATATACTAGCTTTTGCCCGCCGCTTCGCACGCGTTAAATACGGAGTAACACAAATCTACTTTCAGTCTCAATTTGTGTGAAGGCACTCCTGATTATTCTAAAGATTTCAGATACTCTATAGGGTACAAACATATAAATCTATGGGTACAAAGTAACTCGGTCAGTATACATGACATTATCTACCGAAAGGTACATAATAACATCACCTTCAAATGTCAAAGCCATGTTCTAATAGGTACATGTCCATATCTATATATAAAAATGAAACTCGTGTTAGTTACACTATTAATAAGTCAAGAACTGGGAAGGTAGATTAGAACCAGGAAAACACATAGGATACAATTAGTTGCAAAAAATAGACTGGGAGGGATTGTAGGGAGGCTCGAAGTTTGTAGGGACAAATCTACCTATTGAAAGATAGAACGCATGCGCAGGAAAAGTACCAAGGGAGCATAAAGCTAGAGACATATTTTATTTTCTTTTATTAAACTTCCTGTTGTTTTAAAATATCTCATTGTAGCTTAGGATATTGAAAAGTACCAGGGTAGCGTCATTTTAGAGAGGGTCGAAGTTTGTGGGGTAATAATGTAAACAATACAGAATCATTCTTTTTTATTTTTTTTTCCTATTAAAAAATGAACTTAATAAAATCCAAGATCTGCTTATTGATTGCCTCTAAGGCGGAACAGAGTTCGCCGGGTTACCTAGTATATGTATAAACATTAACGCATTTATAATATTAGTAGGGCAAATCGTTTCATCCGTTTAAGCGCGATATATAATTTATTAGTTTATTTAAACGAACAATTTAAATACCGTGCACAATATGACATTGTGTATGATGTGACAGTACTGAGAGATATGCGATAGCACATGCGCAGCACTCAACTATTAGCGCATGCGTTCTTACTTCCCAGAGGTAAGTTTGTGCCGTACAAACTTCTACTCTTCCTACAATACCTGCCACTTTAATTTTTGCAACTTATAGTAGCCTATGTCCGTCTCCATGGTCCAATATATCTCTATATTAAATTTCAACAAAATCGGTTCAGCCGTTTTAGCGTGAAAACGGAACATACATACCAACATACATACTTTCGAATTTTTAATATTAGTAGGGAAGTAGGGATAGATATCATTAGAAACTTTCTTCATACACAACATTATCTAACTGTTTTACCACCTTCATATAGAACATGCAAATTATTTTTACCGCTTACTCGTGAACATGCCACATATAACTAACCATGTGAAAACAACATGTTCGGGCGACGATTCCAGCTGTTTCAAGTCTGTCCCTGCGATTTATTTAGAAAATACACACAGGGCTACGAATATCCAGCCCTGCCGAAATTAAGATAGCCCCGTTGAGTAACTCAAGAGGAATCTGAATTCAGGCCTCAGTCTCCCACCCACGGATTCCCACGTACGTGAGGTGTGGGAATTTGGGCATAATGAGACACCTGTATAAATACAGAACATGAACGAACGAAAGAAATCAAAGAAACACATCCACATTCATTATTCAAAAGAAACGACTAAGACACCAATCCGACGAAAACGAAAGAAAATTAAACGAGAACCTCATCAATCCACGGAGAATCTTAACACCGCCATCGCCATTCAGATAACGCCATCTATGTTTACATATACAAACCGACCAAGATAGAAAATAATATGGACTAAACGACAATTTATTGAAAAAAGGATCTATAGTCATTGTTTTTATCATTTAAAATAAAATGAAATGATTATGTAACTATTATATAAACATAATAAGTTGAAATAAATGAGATTGACCGTTTAAATTAAGTGGAATGTCCGCGTAATAAGTTTTGACACAGAGACATTTGTTTATGAAAGTGCCGAATATTATACTCTATTATTTTTTTAATAACTGAAAGATACCCGACACCTAATTGTTGTCTTTTTTGCAAGAAACATTTATTTTGCTAGAAAATTATTTGAAAATAGTGAGATCTATCGGTCGGAAGGGTAACTATAAATATGCTCGGTTCTAGTAATTTATTTATCGAAAATACGTAAAACTATACTGACGAAATTAAGAATCACCTCCTTTTTTAAAGTCGGGTATATAGCCATAACATACTTTGTAGGTATCTATTTAGACTAACTATACTTTTACTAACAAACTTAACTATCATGTTGTAATTACACACATAATGATCATAGATGGCACCACATATATAGCTAGTTGTGGATGATCCCTGCTTTGTTTGGGACTCTGTACAAAGGAGAGGTCAAGCTGTACACCGTAAACCACTCAACCGATTGTGATGTAACATATACTATTTTATAGGTTTGAGTATCCTTTGTACATGAGTGTAAGTTTTATTGAAATTAATTTCGCCATTTTAGAGATCTTTAGCAACATAGGGAAAGACGTCGGACAGACAGACAGACATAAATTCAAAAAATTATCAAGTATAAGCAATACTACACACTAATATACTATTTAGCATTTTCCTAGATTGTTTAGCTAATTTTCGTCAAAATATCTTTAATATACAGACTTTTTCACCTCTACAGTTTTATTATAGTATAAATGATATATTTTAATGGGCAGTAAATGTTGCCATGTATGTTACTTACACGCCATCTAAACCGCTGAATTAATTACATGCATTTATTGACTAACTCGTCCCGATAACACCCAAACTCGTCTTTAGCAAGATATTTTGGGTGTAATATGACTTAGAATAAATATGCATGATCATCGATAGTCTGGAGGAAAGACTTTTCTAAGTTATAAGCGTATTAAATTACAAATTTTCGCTTGCTAAACGTTGAAGGAACTTCTCCATAATATTCGAAAGATTCAGGAAGTATGGTCTGTGGGGCTCATAATTAGCATAATGTTACTGTATAGCAACAGTAGTGACCCTCAAATAACTCCAAATATTTATTTGATAGCGCCGTCCTTAGAGCTAAACATACATTCTACAGCATAATTAACATTAAAATCAATACCAATATTATATAATTCTTTCGTGTGGTGAATGATTAAGAATACGGAATGTCACCACCATATCATCCAATGGGTGTCGTAAGAGCTGACAGAGGGAGCATATTATGCAGAGCACAGCACTGTAAGAGAAGGAAAGCTTGATACAAACCCTATACCAACCCGTTTGGCCATCGTGGTATAGTAGGCCAATTCCTCCTTTCAAGGGAGAGGCCTAATCCAGCAGTGGACTGCTAGAGGCTGATGATGATGATTATATAATTATCTCGACTATTTATGTTTTGAACAGATTAAGGTCGCTGTTCACTGGCACTATACCTTGGTTATCTTTCCGTCAAATTAATCTGACAATGCGCGCGCAGTACTAGGTACGCATCTCATCTCATGTGACAATGCGCGCGCAGAACTAAATATGCAAGTTAACAGTCGGTTTTTCGATCGCCAGTTATGTCATTGTCGGTGAACTTGGGTCTAAGTATATGCATAGACTGACAAAATATCGGTAAATTTAATTGAACTCTGTAAAAAAAATAATCATTGCTTCTACAGTGTGTACGCTGGATGGATTGATTAGTTACAAATCAAAATATTAACCATGAGCCTGCTCTTCATCTTATAGTTTAGTTTATAGATTTGCTATCAACTCAATTATAAGACAAAGTGTTTTATGTCCCTTGAGGTTATTAAAATCATATTACTAGTACAATGCGTACAAAAAAGTCTCTGTTAAATTGGCAATACTATTCACCGCATTCGGATAGAACAAGGCTGTTTAAATTCTATTTTCTAAAAAAGCAAGCATTTTCTTCATATAAGCTGAAGAACTTTTGTCAGACCGAAGACATTTACTATTATACGTAATTTCTTGCTTTGAGCTTAGTTTAACATGTTGTTGTCAAATCTATGTAGCGCTCAAAGCGTGACTTGGCTTAATAGGTCGGCAAAGTTAAGCAACCCTTGCACAGGTCAGGCGTGTGGCATTAACATTAAAGAGCTACCGTGCTTCGGAGGGTACGTAAAGTTATCAGACTCGGTTTTTGCCTCAGGACAAGAATATTTGTCATGTCAGAGGCATTCCGGCGGTCTGAAAACTCAGACACCATAGTTAGCCACATCCTCACATAAATGACATCCACGTACCACATACCGTTTTCAGCATTATGTTCCCTGAAATAGCTTTTGGCGAAAAATCTGCTTTTATTGAGTACTATTATTGATTTCGGTCAATTACTTGTTTACCGACATGACATCGCCCATTCTGAATCGAGCATTTGAAAAAAATAATGGAGCCGCGATATAGCTGCGACGAACGAAAATGTTATTTCGGTAATTGAATTATTGATCACATCTGTAGGACTTTGAAATGCTATTATGTATTTATTTGCTTTATTACTTGATTAAAGTTCTTCTAGAGTAGACAAGTGCACTGCCAAAAATACAATTATTCTATTTTTGTTATAACTTAATGGTAATGTAATTGATTTGAACAAGTTTTTTCTTTACTGTTTGCAGCGATAGCCAACAGACTCCGATGCAGAGGGTATCGCGTTGGAATCAACTGGGCTCACCACAAACTTTTCGGAGTTATGTGTAATACGCAGCCTGGGATCCACTTACTAGTCTAACCGGATTTGACTGACTATTAACTTTTCTGCCTGCCTGTCCCTAAAGGGATAGCGGTATTCCATGGTTTAGACTAGTGTTAGTTTATTTAGAGGCACCGACTCCCTATAACGACTGTCAAAGATATTCATGACAGCCGGTCCAACGCTTTAACATGGGCACATAACTCTGAGGCACGAGACTTGCGACAATTAATAATTCAATTCGCACATATCCGAAAAGTCATTGGTTGATTCTCATGGGCAGTCTGCTGGTATCTCCACTAGGCTATCGCTGATCCTCAACGCTATATGCCTAATCAGTTTGCCCAAAACTAACCTACCTTCTCAACCAAAATCTCTGAAGGGTAGATACCAATTAACAATATTTAAACGTAATGTACAGTCGAAACCAACCTGAGAACTTTCCGTTACATAATGAAAACAACCTCCTTAACACTGAATTATTAGAATGGTACCCACCACTTGCACGTAACGGCAACCCGACATAATTAGGTTAATCTCCAAAAACTCCAAATTAAACTAAGTAAAAAGGTTTTAAGAATATTTAATCCGGTTATTAGTCATTCCGCTGTTAGAAGGCGATTTTGTTGGGTTGAAGCCACGCTGCGGCCGCCGCACCGTTTCAAACTAGACGGTTTAACATAAACAAGACTGTTTGGTTCCCTGCTATAATACGTTTACTGCAGATCTTGATGATCAAAATGCTTACCCCATATGTAGTTTTCTTATTACGCTCATTACAGCTTAGCTTGAACATCAAATACTACAGTCAAGGGTAGCAATAGGATCATGTCAATCTATACTAATGAATAAATTAGAAACTCTTGTTTCTTGCCTGTTATTTTTAAAATATTTTAGTTGGCAGCCTACTCATAGACTACTAATACTAATTGACATCTAGATCAACTAGAAGTTGGTCTAGATATCAATTACCTGCCTGTAAAAAAATACACAGCAAGATTTATTAGTTTACGTTGTTCGCCGTGTCCATCGGCTTCATGAACCCGTAGCCAAGCGATGTTTGGAGGAGTTTATTCAATTAGAGGTAGGATTCTCAGGCTAGATTATAATAGTTGATGTTGCTGGTAATTCCCATATATGTTGCAACCAACTAGTTTAATCAATCGTTCTATTAAAGGCTGTTTTATTAAACGGTGCTGTTCGACTAGGGGCCTAAAAATATCCAGCCATTCAATCAAACAGCTTCGCAAATCCTTTGGATCTATAACATTTAGTTACTTTTCTAGATAAGTCATTAAAATGATTCAAATTTTCATTACATTGAACTATTTGTTGTTCGATATAATGAAACTCGGTTTTGAAAAGCGTCTAGGGTTTTAATTGAACGACTGGTAAAGCTAGTTTACTGCCATATGTATGCCGTAGCGATGTAGTGCGTCGGTTATGTTTACCAACGCACATAAGGATAGTTTTGCAGCCACTACAAGAAAACGACAAACAGTGTGCGTTGGCGGACCGATGTGATGTGTAATTATTTTAATTTATTTTATGATACTTGCTGTTATATTGTTAATTATATAATTATTTATATTATTATCAATCGTCTCTTTATATATATGTATTGGTAAAAAATTGTTTTCTTATAATTTATTTGTATAGTATGGATACTTTCAGAATTTATTTAAATCGAATTTAGTAATTGTTGTAATCGCATACGAATCTTTTTCAAGCGCGATTCTGCATTTTCAATCGTGCCCTTTAGTTACGTCGCTGTCCGATAGATGTCTATAGAAGTCACTATTATACGAAAGAAGACGCTAGTTATAATTATATCCTATTCCATCAGAAGTTGTAACTAACATTGTAAGAAAACTTCGCCGACTTACCACTTGGAAGTAGTGCTAAGCACTCTATTGCGTAAAATCATGAACATAACTAACAAAATATGAGTCTACCTAATCTCTGTTGAATATACCGGCGTGATATTGTATTGCTACATAAAAAACGTACATGTATACTAGTTTGTTATTCGGTGTAATGTTTATTAGGCACCCTTAAGACGTAGACTACTAAGCAATAGTGGTGCTAAAGTTTTACTAGCTGAGTACGTAAGTAAGTTTTGTAAGCGAAAGTGTGAGGATGGAGATGTTGGCACAGTGCTACTATGTACATAGATATTATATATATATGGAGTGCTCAAAGCGTATCTTAGTTTGCCGTTCGTAATAGATAGTGACTTGTATCCAAGACCTTCACCTTGGAAACTGGAGTTCGCTTTCTAGTCTTGCCAGACATTACAGAATATTAGGTTTTCCTCAGAGCACCTGTCATCTGACCTCCGCGACCCGAAGAAATAGCGTTAAGCCATAACCACCAGTATCACTACATTCAGGGTTCAACCCGGTTGCATCGAGGGCCTACTCCTTGTAGTCCGAGATTCACTTACTAGTCAAACGAGATATGACACAATATAACCACAGAGCTACTGCCGTGTGACTTCCGCAACACCAAGGGCTGGCCTGTAGCAGATAATTGACCAAATTTCCACGGTTTAAACCAGTGTCGGTGTATGCGATGATACTGACTCCCCAAAACGACCTTCAACGATCTTGACGACAGCCGGGACCGATGCCGAGCGATAATAATTAACAATTTAACGCACGTAACTCGGCAAAATTAGTGTTGCTCGCCGTGAGTATGAACGCGATAGTCTCTACACAGCAGTCTGACGGTATCTCCACTAGGTTATCGTAGTCTTCCACGATATAAACATATACACACATATATACAAAAAAAACACTACAGAAATTTAGAACACATATAGCACAAATAAAATTACAAATATACATATATTTCATTTTAAAATTGTAATAAAAATCCATACGCCATTTTTGATGCGCAATGCCATAGACTAAGCGTCAGTGTTATACTTCATTGATATTGCTTCGTCCAGAAACTGGACAGAAGTAAATGTGCAATGGTATAGAGTCTACGTATGTATACACATAATTTATTAAAATAAATTATAGCAGGTTTCGCAATTAAATGTTTAAGATTTTTCAATCTTTTTTGTTGTTTATAAGTTACTAGAGGACGCCCGCAGCTATGCCAGCAATTTTTTTTAAATTTGCCCATTTTGGCCGATCCCGTGGGAATTTCGGGAAATCCCTTCTTAGTGCCCCCCTACGGTCCCCAAGGAACATACATGCCAAATTTCAGCTTCCTGCGCCCAATAGTTTCGGCTGTAGCGTGTCTGTCAGTCAGTCAGTAACGCAAGGATTTTATATATTAAGATATTTTGTATGTTTTTATTTTATTTTTTATTTTTGGGATTCCGTGACGCCACTCAATGGACCTGCCAGAATACAAGCGCTGCGGCAAAGTTTGTCGCAGCATTAACTGAGGCAGGCTCCAATTTTGGCCTCACTAGACCTGTTCCTTCTAATTTCTTGTACTTATTAGACTTTAGTATTATTTTATTTTGATTGTGTTTTCTGTTATTTATTGCTATAAGGCACAAAATAAACATTTTCTTTCTTTCTTTCTTTATATAAAAATTAAAACAGATATTCCATGCACTAGAAACCACGTATCACATACTTCACCAAAGTATAAGATACCTTCTGTGCAATGCGAGGCACAATGAAAACTAATCGAAGCAACCAAAGGGTTGGGTCGCATCTCGGCTGGAAACGAGATAAAGTTACAGCTTCGTTTGCGGGTTAATTTACGGTCGCGGCCTGCGCAGGCCACAACTCAACGCGATTTTAAGCACATTGTGCCGGACAAACTAACTTTAAATCATATAGTCGTGTTATTGGTCAATTTCGGTCAATAGTCCGATTCAATGTCATCGTGGTTTATTGTGTTCTATTGCCTTCAGACTGTCAGCTGACAATTGTGGATAAGTATTGTGCAAAATCGTGGATCTACAAGCTTATGTGTAACATGCTAGGTAAGTTTGTATGAGTCTGTCTTTTGTGAGCAGATGTTAAAGTTACGACAAAGCAGCAACTTGACTAGCTGCCTTGTCATAACTACCTATGATTATTATAAAAGTTGATGTCAGGGACGGAGAAATCTGCTACCACTTTGCTTACTATTAAATTTTAATTATCAATATGAAACATTTTAATAACAAAGTCACCTCAAAAAGTATCTAGTATTTGAATAAAACAATGGATACTTTACTTTTGAATAAAATCTAGTCGAGAATTAATAAAATATTTATCTAAACTTCTTATCTGTATATAAAACCAAATTTTAGCTGAAGGTTGGATCGGATTATAATAAGTCTGAGGCTGGAACTTAATTGTTTTTTTGTACAATAAATGAGGGAAAACGACGAGTCAACTTAGGACTAAGGTACTTACTTGCTTAGAGCCCATTTACACTGGTGTCCGTATTGCACGTGTTATTGTTACGTCTGGATTGCATTGACCCTGCGTTCATGCATCCTTAAGATCGTGACACACTGTACTGGTGCTAAGCAGTACAGTTTTATCCGCGTTGTCACAAGGTATACCGTTGTGGTATTTCAAAACCAAACTTTAGTTTTCGCGTAAAACCGCGTGCGGACAGACGAACATGGCAAAACTGTGGGTTCGTTATAGGTTACGACGGCACCCTAAAAAGGTGTATGGTTTTATATCAAGCTAATTTAACAGTGCTATAACAAGATGTGTTCGGTTCCCTTACAGTGAAGCCAATGTTTCTTTGAACAAAAACTCATTGAAGACTCCATGTCATTATTAAGTAGCGGTGTAATTCCAAGCTTTTGTTTTTGTTATTAAAAAAACTTTGCGTCTTGGAATGTTTGGAAATTGTTTTTTCGCCTTGCTATGTACTGTATTACGCCTTGCGACCACATGTAATCGCCTGCCTGCAGTGTGATTCTGTAAGACTTGATTTTAAACTTCGAATCTGAATCCGTGGAGAGTTTCTTGATTGGCATTCTAAAACTCGGTTTATAATTCGAATCTACACTAGCACTACTCTTGCGAGCGTGTTTGCGAGTTGAACTAAATTGACCTCGAGATTTTGACAGATAAGGTATGAGATGACGTAAAAAGTGGCATTCTATAAGGTAATTCCCCCGTCAGTTCGACGCTCACTTCGCACTCAAAATCAAGGTCATTTTGAACCTTATGCGAAGTGAGAGCGAATAGCAAGTGACATGCGAGTTGTTGTTTGAATTTTACAGAATCGACGTGCTGATCCGAAACTAAGCAAAGCTTGTACTGTGTGGCTAGTTGGTAACCGACAAACATAAATATTTTCAAATACATTCTATAGAAAAATTACACCCAGCTAACTGACCAACAGGCCAGTCAGTGACAAGAGAGTTAGTATCAGTCTATGATTCGATAGAGTTTACAGAAATTCAAGCAAATGAGAGAGGGCAGAAAATACTATTCCTCGATTATAATGAAATATAAAACGAAATGTTCCTGTATGAGGATCAAACTTACTACAACTAGCATTTCTTTCGGTGGCAATACGGTCTCTTAAACTACTACGCCACCTCTACTTTTGAACTGCACAGGAAGTAAAGTGGTGCATTTTTAACAGAGCTGGAAAATGACCATCAACTTCCGATAACCTTATAAAACTAGTGACACAGTGGACCTAATTGTCTAAAGTGAAACTATATCACTTTTCAAATAAGCATCAACCGTAATGTAAAGCGTGTATTACAAGTTAAAAGGACGGCAAACATGTAAAAACGTAATTAACTTTTTCTGTTGAACCCGATTAAGTTATAGTACATCCTTATGTTAGTGAATGTTGACACTTAAAAATTAAACTACTGTTCACAGTAGCAACTGTATAATCAAAGAATTTGTTAATTTGATTTCATAAATTATTATAAAACTGTGCCATAAAACTTCGGTTTCCAGACAGATTTTATCCCATTGTGTCAGTTTTATTATAAAAGAAAAGCTTTATTGATTTTGTAGTGTATAGTAATGCCAGAAATATCGTTGACTATTTTGCAGCAAAAAATCCAGAAAACAGCTTTTTTATTACGAACCGTAAGTTGTTGATTTATTTTATATGATACAAGTAAGTAGGTATATCAATTAGTTAAGTAATTTTAACGATCTAGCTAGGCATAGAAAGATTTTCTGAAAAGGATAATAGTAATTAACGAAATTAAGTTGCAAAAAGCAATACATTCTCATTTGTACATTGATAATATCTACATATTTAGAATCAGTATTTGACGCTGCATCGTCTACGCCGTAGCACAGCTACGAGTTTCCACGAACGCTACAAACAACTTATAATTCAAAACCAAATAAGCCTTTAGCGCTAGTAATCTGTTATTATTTCGATCCGAGTACAGCACATTTTGTTCTACATTCAGATACCCGCACACCCTAACAATCTATAACAAAATATTCATAACACAAGCCTTGAAAATGTCTGCCTACTAACACTTAATACTGTTCTCATAACAAAATCTTCAACTATTTTATTTATGAACTTCTTTATTGTGGAATAAAATACTAGAGAATAAAATGCGCCTAAAAATCTAGATAAGTTTATTTTCTTGTAAATAAATCTTTCACAAGCTTATCGTCGTCAGACTTTAGTGAAACTTATTTGAGTCAGAAAGATACGCGTCGTAACAGATTACTATGATTGAAATAAAACAAATCAAAATAGTAAAATAACGTTGTTATCTTTTTCATGGTAACGTAATATGCTTTGTGTAGATAAAGATAAATAAAATAGCTGTTCCGAAGGAAAAATGAACGAAAAGATGAAGTATCAGAAATTAATCAATAATGGCTATTTTTTTATTAGATTAGTGCCGGACAAAAACCGTTTATTCAGATGTTATTTTTATATAAATATTTGTCAGAAGACATAATTATAATGTCATACATCATCAGTCTTGTCTACAAACGAAGGTCGGACTGCTCTTCCAGGGAAAACGAACAGTCATCTTTTTCCATAACGTCGCTGACTGCAACAGCAGTGCAGTTGCAGTCCTGTATTAAAGATCTACATTGAAAGCGCCACTAATGCCAGTCCTACCATTGAATACGCTTTATAATCATCGCAAATTTTAAATATAAACATAATTTTCTAGGCGACATAATTATTGTAAATGAGTCAATAAGTAGAGTGGTGATACCCTAAATGCTTCTAAGTCAGGTACCAGAACTTATTGCTAGCACAAGATCTAGCTTCTCACTTGATAGAGGAGTTAGAAGCCGTCCATGTAATGTACCATTTAAAGAATAAATGCAAACATACTTAAAACTGTATCGGAGTATTTTTCCAAAAAAGTACACTCCATGTCACTTCTTGCTACAAGCCAAATTCAGCAATTTGCCTGACACGAAATAAAAACGAAGCGCACTGTTTTGCAGATGCGATAGAGTGACCTGGTTCCTAGGCTTAGCGTGTAACCTGACCCAACTAGAACGTGTTTATTAAAACAAATAGCCCGCAAATGTAGTGATGGCTCTGCCCTTATCTGACCCCCCTCCCCCTAAAACATTCGCAAGGAATTCGGCCCAGAGCTAATCTCCCCTGCTTCCGTTATCGATCAACTTAAATTTCATGGCGCGAAATACTAGCTAGAATTTGTACTGAAACTATGCCAACATATCTTACGCATCATACACGTGATTGTATACTGTTGAAGTAATTACATTATTTCGTTGGGTGTGTTTTTGGAGTTATATAAAAAAGAGGCCGTCGATATTATCTATAATACGTATTTTAATATTGCTACTATTAGGAATTTCATAGAAACTTACTTTGACTCAAAGTGAACCCATCTCTCACGATTGGATATTTATAATAATAACAGTGACCTCCAGATCGCCTTTTGATTTCACACACTGATATCATCGTGGAATTAACATTTTGATTGACCCGGCCAGAGAAAGATTGATCGCAGAACCAGGGCCTTGCCAAGGCAGATACCTAACTGATAACCAGAAATGACTAAGCCTACAAATATACCTAATAATAAAGGCTGATTTACACTAAGTAATTTTTGTAGCATTGTGCGTCGAGATTCGTTGCTCGAGTAAACGAGACTTGCGCGCAATTTTCCAGACCTCTCAACGAGGGTACCAAATACTTCGACAGAATTTGAACGCAAGTAACCAGAAACCATCGTCTTATTTCGTTACATTCAATAATATGAGTGAAAACATGTAGCCTGCCCAGTTTAATTTTTCTACTCGGTCAACAAAGGGCACTCTTAGTAGCGACAAATCTTAGGGCTTAAGTCTCCATCAAAGTATAAAAAATCTCACAATTTTAGTTCTCTATATTCTAAGCGTTAAAATAGTCCTTTTAAAAGTTATAAAAGAATATTACCCGATCATTAGAATTTCACTGTATATATGTAATCGTTACTTCAGAAATAATTGCTGGGATCAACCTCTTTTCAGCCATTTTAGACGGTCTGAGAGGCGCTCTAACCATTGTGATAAAAATAAAATGGGTATTCACGAAATTCTTTAGGCGGGAGGCGATCATTAACTCAGAGAGAGCCGCCGAGCAAAATGCGAAGGTGCGTAATATCTGACGACTTGCCAACACTGGCAGTCACGAGACCACATTTTACTTTTATAGAAAACACCATGATCATAGTTCTGACTTTTCTAAGTTATTTGTCTATTAAATCGTTGGAAACCAACATGTCTGAAAATTTTCCATGATTTACTTGAAATACATGTGAAGTCTGTCATATAGCACTAAGTCAGTGTGGCAGTTTCATCCTTCTAATAGTGCGAAGAGATCCATGCCCAGCAATGGAACAGTTTTCACCTCAATGATGACGACGCGTGTTTTTAACAAAAGACAAATTTAATTAACTGACCAAATAAAATACATGAATCGGGCATGAAATGCCTGTAAATCCGAGTCACAAAAAACACGAATCCAATAGCGATGTATTCAGAAGCACCTTACGTTATGGCATTATCCCGCAGAAGTGAACGTGGTGTTGTCAGCAGCTTGTATTTCGGTCATGGAGATTAACGTTGGGAAATCAACACGTTGTTAATCCTTACACCCCTCGGAAGGGTTGCCCTGTGACGCGTTGATTTATTGATTTCAACTGGCCTGTCTTTTATCACAGTCCGATTATCCTAAAAAAAGAAAAGATAATATGCTATGACTTCTTTATCAATGAGTCGAAATAATTATAACTTTCTTTTATTATTTCGGAAAACATTTGTATATTATCTATATCATACTCTAGTATTTTTGGAACAGATCATCTTTAGTATAAACTCTTACCGTCTAGTGATTATTTTACTAGATATCAGTTAAGTCCCGTCTGACTAGCGTGGTGTAGTAGGCCAAATTCTCCTATTGGCACACAGTGCTGATGTAACGCAAAGGCCTAGCGTCCAGCAATACATTGCAAATAACTATAGAAAAACTCAATCAATTTCGTATTATACTCGTCAAAACCAAATCTTTTTAAAAAATTACTGTCTCACACATTATACATATTTTCAGATAGAAGATACAAATAACAAACAGTCGTTCCTATATAAAAAACAGGATAAAATTGGTTGACAATGTAAAGTGTTGTCTAGTAAGAAAATCGAATACCTTTAAGTCACAATGCCATCCGTGTCATATTAAGACGATAATGTTATCATAAACAATATCATGAAAAAACAAAATTCATAGCTATAATAAATAGGTATATATTTGTCATCGCACATATAAAAATAATTCCCACAAATGTACACCCAAACACACTTTACACAACAAAGAACTCTCTAAATTAGATCGATTTGATCCCATGTTTGTTTGATGCAACAATGAAGAGCTAATCTAGAATGATAATAAATGAATACGCCGCTGTAGGTAGGAAGGCTTTCTCGCAGCTGGCAGCTACGCGGAAAAATGCTCATTTGGCTTACATAAAGTACTTCCCGAGATGTGCGGCCCGGTAAGCACTGATACGACCAGGGCTGACCCGCCCTTGTAATTTAGAAAGCCACGCTATGCACAATTACTGCCTGAAGGGCCGTCATACGAGTACCTATATGATACATTTAATCGGAAGTAAACTACGGTACCTATGTATGTCACTCACACACCATGTGATCCGCTGAATGAATAACATGCATTTATCAACTCACTGGTCTCAATTATATTCGTTAACGCTAATAGCGTTGTACTCACAGCATTGATAGAAATCAATAGTAGCCACAGATCAGATTATTCTATGGTAGTAGCCCCCGGACATTAAAAAATTGGGCAAGTGCGAGTCGGACTCGCGCTCGAAGGGTTCCGTACCATCATCTATAAAAGAAAATCACATTTGTTGTATATATACTTAAATATTTTTTAAGTTTCTACTTGTTTATTAAGATCGAGTAACAAATTGCTTAAAAATTACGTTTGTTGTATGGGATATACAACTACATATTCCGTGAAAATTTTAAGCGTCTACCTGTTACCGTTAGTAATTTTGAGCAAAAATACGAAAAAGAAACACGTTTATTGTATGGGACCCCCCCTTAATATTTTCATTTTTTTATTTTTAGTATTTGTTGTTATAGCGGCAATTGAAATACATAATTTGTGAAAATTTCAGCTTTCTAGCTATCATGGTTTATGAGATACAGCCTGGTGACAGACAGACAGACAGACAGACAGACAGACAGACAGACAGCGGAGGCTTAGTAATAGGGTTCCGATTTTTACCTTTTAGGTACGGAACCTTAAAAATACTTCTTTGATAGTGCCAACTGCCATAATTAGAGCTCATTTAAAGATTTTTAGCAAAACATCAAGCCTAGATTGTACTTCATAATAATAATTAACATTAAAATCAATACCAATATAATACACTTCTGACGACTATTTACATTTACCAGAAGAAGGATTATCATAGACTGATAAAATATCGGTCAATTCAACTCTAAACTAATAGTCATATTATTTACAGTGTGCATCCTGTTTCTCTGGATGGACAGATGCATCGACTTCACGACTTATTCGTCAGTATAGTTGGCAACAAATCATATTTCATGTTCCACTAGGAAATAGGAATCACATTACTGCGAGTACGTACAAAAATAACTGTTAACAGTACAGCTTCTTATTTAAAAGTTTGGCAATAGTATTCACCGCGTTGAAATAATACAAGCCTGTTTAAATGCTATTTTCTAAAAGCGCGAACTTTTTCTTCGGTTATAAAGAAATGCTGTCAGTCCGCAAACATTTGCTATGTTTACTTTCTTGCTTCTCTCTTTCATCCCACGTGATTATCAAATCCATATACCGCAATATGTTGGCAAAGTTAAGTAACTCTTGCACAGGTCACCACTTGGGTGGGTAACCGCGTGTAGCATTAACATCAGAGTTCTTCTGTACTTCGGAGGGCACGTAAAGCTCGGTTCTTGACTCACGAAAAGAATAGTTGTCATGTTCGAGGTATTCCGGCATTCTGAAAACTAAAACACCAGAGGTGGCCACAACATCGCATGAAAAACAATCCCACGTAATAACATACTATTTGCGTCATTTAAGTTCCCTGAAATAGCTTCTGGCGAACAATCTGAATTGCTTTTGTGTTTTATTGATTGAGGTCAATTACTTGTTTACGTGACATGACATCGTCGATTCTGAATCCAGCATTTGAAAAAAATTTGGAGCCGTGATACAGCTGCGACGAACGAAAATTTTTTTATTGATAATTGAATTATTGATCACATCTGTATGACTTTGAAATGCTTTATGTATTTATATTCTTTATAACTTAAGGTTAAATTTCTTATAGAGTAGACAAGTGCATTGCCCAAATACAATTATTCTATTAATATATTAACTTAGTGGTAATGTAATTGGTTTTTATTGACTATAGGCAGCGATAGCTTAGTGGACACATAATATGTTCTAATTGTGCTTTAAGCACTGTTGGCAAAATGTTAATAATATATACCGCAGTGTAAATGCCTTACTGGTATAGAATCACCAATATACCAATGCAAATTGTATTAAACTTCTAGGTATATTTCCATGATCCTCAACGCTATATTCCTCATCAATATCTCCCAAAACTCCTTACCTGCTTTCTTAACCAAAATCCCTGAAGGGAAGGATACCAATAAACAATACTTAAACGTAATGTACAGTCGAAACTAACCTGAGAACTTTCCGTTACATAATGAAAACAACCTCTTTAACACTTACTATTAGAATGGTAGCCACCACTTGCACGTAACGGCACCCGACATAATTAGGATAATCTCCGCAAACTCAAAATTAAACTAAGTAAAAAGGTTTTAAGAATATTTAATCCAGTTATTAGTCATTCCGCTGTTAGAAGGCGATTTTGTTGGGTTTAGGGGTGCGGCCACGCTGCGGACGATTCAAACTAGACCGCTTAACATAAACAAGACTGTTTGGTCACCTGGTATAATGTGCTTACTGAAAATCTTGAACATCATGTGCAGTATTTGTCTTATTACTGGCAAATTGATTATCTAACGACTAAAGTCAGCGGGCTAGCTCAGGCAGGGTCGTGGTAGCTATCAGCAGTTTCCATGACCCCACCATTCGACGGGCTCGGATAGAGGAACAACATGGTGGTTTTAGTGGGTAGTCCCGGCGCTTTTCTTTGGAGAGTCACCACACTCTACCTAGGCAGTCCTCTAAGAGCCCATTCCGGGGGGGCTAGCCCGTAAAGTGTTTTGTTTCCACAATGCGCCAAAAAAAAGGTAAAATATCTTCGCCGAACTAGCTACCACTTGGAAGCAGTGCTAAGACCGTCACTCTATTTTGAAAACCATTAATATAACTTACAAAATATGAGTCTATCTAATCTCTCTTGAATATACCGGCGTGATATTGTATTGATACATAAAAAGCGTACAAGTATACTAGTTTGTTATTCGGTGTAATGTTTATTAGGCACCCTTTAGACGTAGACTGCTAAGCAATAGTGGTGCTAAAGTTTTACTAGCTGAGTACATAAGTAAGTTTTGTAAGCGAAAGTGTGAGGATGGAGATATTGGCATAGTACTACTATGCACATAGATAGTATATATAGGGTTATAAAGTGTTCATTGCGTGACTTAGCTTGTCGTTCGTAACAGATAGAGAGTTGTAACCTTGGAAGTCAGGGTCCACTTTCTTATCATCCTCTCAGCATTATACCATTTGCAACCTGGTGTGTGCTTCCTAGTCTAACCAGATTTGACTAAATATTAGCTTTTCCTCTGAGCGTATGTCGTCTGTTGTTCGCAACTTAAAGGAATAGCGATATTCATTGGCCTAGACCAGTATCACTACATTCAAGGATACCGACTCCTCATAATGTAAACAATCTTCACGACAGCCAAAATTTACCGCTTACTGCGTTCTTTAAGGCCCAAGGCAAGCTATAACTGTCAATTTATAACGCAGTTAAGTTGGAAAAGCCAGTGGCTGCATGGCTCTCTATTAATAGCAATAGTCTATCACGGCCTTCTTCCATGGTATACAGAATAATAACACGTATTCCATGCACTATGTACTAAAACCCACATTTTATATATCCACTAAAATATAATAAACGTTATGTGCAATGTGAGTCACAATGAAAATTAATCGAAGCAACCAAAGGGTTGGGTCGCAACTCGGTTGGAAACGAGATAAAGTTACAGCTACGTTTGCGGGTTAATTTACTGTCGCGGCCTGCGCAGGCCACAACTCACCGCGATTTTAAGCACATTGTGCCGGACAAACTAACTTTGAATCATATAGTCGTGTTATTGGTCAATTTCGGTCAATTGTCCGATTCAATGTCCTCGTGGTTTATTGTGTTTTGTTGCCTTCAGACTGTCAGTTGACAATATAGTGGATATGTATTGTGCAGAATCGTGGATCTATAAGCTTGTATGTAACTTGCCATGTTAGTTTGTATGTGTCGGTCTTTTGTGAGCAGTGAAGAAGCATTTTTGACTAGCTGCCTTTTCATAACTGTATATGAACATTATAAAAGTTAATGTCAGGGACGGAGATATCTGTAACCACTTTGCTTACTATCATCACTACATAGTATAAAACAAAGTCTGTCTTCCGTCTGTCTGTCCCTATGTATTCTTAAATCTTAAAAACTACGCCACGGATTTAAATGCGGTTTTTTTTAATAGATAGAATGATTCAAGAGGAAGGTTTATATGAATAATTGACGCGGGCGAAGCCGCTGGCGACATCTAGTTAAATTATAATTATCAATATGAAACATTTGAATAACAAAGTCACCTCAAAAGGTATCTAGTAGTTTTATTCAAAACAATTGATACTTTACTTTTGAATAAAATCTAGTCAAGAATTAATAAAATATTTATCTAAACGTTTTATCTGTATATAAAACCAAATTTAAGCTGAAGGCAAGATTGGATTATAATAAGTCTGAGGCTGGAACTTAATTGTATTTTGTACAATAAACGAAGGAAAACGACGAGTCAACTTAGGACTGAGGTACTTACATGCTTAGAGCCCATTTACACTGGCGTCCGTATCGCACGTGCTCGATTAATTGAAACTTACAGATTTGTAAGTGATAAAATGAATATAACTATTCTATCTGTGTTATGTCTGTATTGCATTGACGCTACGTTCATGTATATTTTAGATCATGACACATTCTACCAGCACCGTAACGGTATAGCTGGTGCATCACGACATTTTCCGAGTTTTAGCTATCGCTACAACATGAATTTGGAAGGTAAGCGGGCGCACCTTATGAAATATACTTTACGACATACGATTAAAAAGTCAGAATTAAAAAATATATAGCTTGGCTGAAGCGGTGCTTTTATGGTACAGTGTGCCATTATCTTTAACGTAACACGTTCCGCTAGGCTTTTCAGGTCATATAATAAAGTATAAAAAACAGCCTAGTTCATGTTGAGCCACGCACAATGTAGAGTTCCATAGACGCTCTTACCCAGTGTCCTCGAGTTATTCGGACTTGATCACATTATTCATTCTAGAGGCAATTTCGGTTCGAGAGGCTGCGTCTCCATTTGCGCTGCTGTGAGTCTAGGCAACCGCTCAAACTGAGGCTTCTTCTAGTGGATACATAAAAACTCACACCGTTATCTGATCCCAAGCTAGGCAGAGCCAGATACCAGCTAAATGATTAACTTATAATACTTATACATTCCCAAATACATAAACCATGCAGATAAATTACATCCAGATAAGAAATAATCTTACTGATCTCACAAAGATTAGACCCGGGTCAGAATCGAGCCCACGACCATCGTAGTCAAGGCTTCAAATTGTTGTTTTAAATCCGTGTATTCCTAAATTGAATGTTTCTCAAACCCTTCACGACATAAGATTGAGTCATCACTGCGCCGAATGTATTTAAATAATTATATACTATCATGAGTTTTGATTGCAATAATTTTGATCTGTCTAAATCAAGAGGGTAACCAAAGAAAAGAGGGATCGATTTTGTGCACGATAATATGGATGAGAAGAGAGTGAATGTTCAGATGACGTCTGATAGGGGATAATAGAAAAGAAAGATATTCTCCGCCAACCTCTAATAATATGGAAACAGGGCACGCAGAAAAAGTATATAACAGTAAACAGAAACATTGGATTTTACATCGTGTCTACCGCGTAACATCTTGTAAATATTATTACAACTATACAAACAGATGGAACTTTAAAACTCAAAAGTTTTAAAAACAGAAACTAGTCCTGTGAGTTGTATGTTATTTTACAATTTACTGAGCACACATAAGTTAAATTAAAGGTTGTAAACATTATCATACTTATATTTATGACTCTGTTATACAAAACACAAGTTAAATCTTAGCATAGGTACCAGTGCTCAATATCTTTTAGTGAATAAATAATTTGTGTGTTTTGCATTCATATAGACAAACATAGACTCACGCCTGTTTTCCGCAGGGGTAGGCAGAGACTACGGCACCCCAGAGACCGAGATTCTGACATATCTTCCTTGCTTCATTCACTCTCATAAAATTTCTCATGCATGCTCGCATTTGTGTGTTTTCATGTGTCATTTATTATTATGGCATATATGTGTACGGCTATTCTTCTACCTTTGGATATAAGACCAATAACCGGCTCTTTCGGAGGCTTACACGGAGTCATGGGTGCAGAGGCCCGTAGAGAGTTTAAATCTAAAATGAGATGGAACACATTCTGTGAGGCCACGATATCCGCACTATTAAATATAGCAATTGACAAGCCGTAGCACATTTCAATGGAAAAGGAGAGGCGTTGAGAGAGTAAGAGACGATTTCCTCCATTTCATTTTGACGATTCCCAAGGGATCGGAAAGAGTTGAATGTTAAAAATGTGGAGGCGTAGCTACATCTTTTCTAAACAGATATTCCTATTTCAAAATAAAATTTAGTTCGGCAGTTTTTGCATTAGGGAATTTGACACATCCACTTAAATTACGGCTTTTAAACATTTTGATATAATCACTACGAAATAATACTCAAAACAATGCAAATGGTTTCTGAAACGTGAAATACTCGACAAATCAATCTGAAAAGGTGTGCACCAGTGAAAACGAAAGTCGAATCATTTTCCTGGAAAATACAACAGCCGGTATATTGTGTGATTAAATCTATCAAAGAAACTTGTGTATTTTTCCGCCTTATTTAGAGATCTTGCAAAGAGACTGGTTGCCACCTCACGTGAGGAAAGGGCTGTCATGTATGTACTTGGCATAAATTATTAGCATTTTCATACAACGTGGCAACGTTACTAGCCGCCAGCCTACTTGGTCACGCTCCTAAACGTCTAGTATTAAGTTTCATGACTTATAAGACTTATTGTAAATATTTACCATACCTAAGTATAGTTCACTATTACATTATGTGCAAATTATTTACTTTAATAAATAATTTTTATTTTAAAGGATACACTGTGGTGTACTGTATGGACCACACTGTAGTTCTATATTCTAGTAGAGTTCTAGATTACAAGATGGTAGTGCAATCAAATACCTACACTTCTTTTTTGCAACTTTAATATAACCTGAACTATAAACTATCCGTGCAGATAACCTTATACGCAAATACCTTCGCTCTGGTTTTTATCATCAGACGGCTGTTGTTGTTGTGCTAAGTTTGAGTTCCCAAAGTTCACTGACCAGACGAAAGAAGCCGAATGTATTTCTTATGTAAATCCCAACATTTTTTGTTTACTTGTGGAGTGAGTAAATACAAGCTTTGTGTGCTTTCAAGATAATACAGACTTTTGGAAATTTGTCTACATCAATATAAACATGACCATACGTATTTACTAACAAGAATTTGAGCATATTACAATCTATATTCTGCTTCTAGTCAGTACTAACTTCAATAATATAGTTATTCACAAATTAATTTCAGATACAATTACTGCTGTTTTGTCCGAAAAATAGGTACATATTTAAGTATACCTTTAATAAGCTAGTTAGCGATTAAGATCCCTATAATATTTCTATTACGTACAAAAATTGCTAAAATTTAAAATCGGCTAATGTAGAAATGACACTTATTAATGTTAGATGACACTTATCATCCAATTTGGTCGACTCGATGACTATACCTAATTGCTCTTGACGACCGTAACAGAAACACGGTAACTTACTTCACTGCGATATCCGTGTATTCAGAATCCACAAAAGTTCTTCTGGACGGAACTATAAAGGGACTCTACGAAACTTCACCTACCCACAGTTAGGCTATTGTCCATACAGTCTATGATTATATAGTTAGCCCTAAATGTTTAAGGTCATTACCCGCATCACCGGCCAATAAACGGCAGTGATAAGAGTTTTATAGAAAGCCTACTGTTATCTTAAGTCAGTTGTTGTAAGTTTAATACGGGCTGAACTTCAAAATTCCAGCTTATCGACAATGCCCTTGTCTTAGTCAAACTATTTGAGAGTTCAACGTTTTCGTGAATATTCTGTATACCAGTCTTAATTGAAATATTGCAAGTCCTGTAACTAATATTGGAGCTAGAGTGAAATTGTTTTATCGTGGCGGTGATTGTGAATGCCGGCGCTTTCACAGCGCCCTCTATTAGATACTTTAGTGCTAAAGCTTTTATTAATTTTCCTATAATATGAAGATAGTTTAGTAATGTCTTCGCTGGCATATTTTATTTTAATTTAACCGTGTCTAACAGATACCGTGAGTATTTCGGGTAATCTCTTCTCAGGA
Source organism: Euclidia mi (assembly GCA_944739405.2). NCBI lineage: Eukaryota > Metazoa > Arthropoda > Insecta > Lepidoptera > Erebidae > Euclidia > Euclidia mi. The sequence continues at coordinate 31,368,535 of OX123193.2, read as the reverse complement.
CACTCTTCTGTGCGCACTGCACCCATCGCAAGAAACATACATGTCAAATTTCAGCTTCTTGGGCCCATAAGTTTAAGCTTTGCTTTGTCTGTCAAGCTGTCATTAAAACTAGAACTTTATTTATACAGATTCGTTATAGAAGAAGAACATCTAGTTCCTAATTTATCAAAGTAACAAGAGGAAATTCCTTATTTCCCTTTTAATTCACCAAACTTACCTGTACGTTCTCATTAGACAGAGATGTATTTTATCTTCACGTCTTCGGACTTATTTAAGTCCCATTTAATATGGAGTGAGCCTAACGGGCAAAGTTCCAAACTCCGTTCTTGTGCTGATCCATTTACTTTATGGATTGATGTTCTTACTGGAAGCCTATGGTGTGACAAGAATCTATCTGCAAAGTTTTCTTTTAAATCGACTTAAAAAATGAGAATTTTCTTAATTCAACAGTATTTTTTAATATGTATTACATCAGTTTACACTAGGTAGACCGATTTTGATTATCGTTTATTTTGAATGCTGCTGCATTATATTTGATTAAGATCCTATCTATCCTTGCGCTTTTTTAGTTTACTATCGCGAGCTTTTGAAGGACAGTAATTCTGTAGAAAAGTTAATATTCAGAAAAAGCTGGTTAGACTAGCAAGTGGACCCCGAGTTGAAACTTGGATAACGCTATGAGGATGATGATGCGAGCTTTTGAAGTGTTTTATAAGTATTTTTTATTGATGTAGATGTTTTATTGTCACTTAAGAGATAATTTTCATTAATTTTCAGTTGTGGACATACAGCTCTAGAAATACTGTACAAGGGAGAATTTTTCAGATATAAATAAATATTCAAACGCAAAAATCTTCATCGACATTGGCGACTGCGGTCTTTTTTCGAGTAAATAATTCGGAGTAAATGTTTAAAAAAGTAAAGACTATTTTGTGGTCAGCTTTGCCGTCTTACGATTGCCCCTGATGCTCAGTGGCCTAAACAAATTAGGTTCAGCACAAAGGCATCCCAATAAAGGTTTGCAATTACTAGTGATCACATCATCAAAAGATACAGATTCATTCATTTTTAAAACAATCTTGACGCATACATTTGGCAAAAAAGATGTAGATGAACGCTTCTTTTAGTCACTACACTATTACGACCTGTAGGTTATAAGATAGACGTCTTACAAATGTTTGGTATCCATCATCATCATAAGCATACCGTGGTCTACTGCTGCATATAGTACCTAGTCCTCTCTTATGGCACGCCACTGAATGCTATTAACGGTTCTCCGTATGCACCCACTGCCAGCCACTTTGCGTATATCGTTACTCTAGCTACCTGAAGGCCTACGAGCATCACGTTTGACATCAGATACTACACAGCCAGCCACATATTACATATATTTTAATCACATCACGCAAAATCTACGTCATGCCGCTTAGATGACCTAAAGTACTCAACTTAATAGCAACAGAAACAAAAAACTATTAGGTACATTAAAATAAAACACATTTCAAATTAAAATCCCTTTAGCTATGAACAGAGCCTAAACAGCTCACGTCGAAATTAAAAGTGAACTTTAGCGCATACAACAGAATGACTTAAAACAATGTCCTCGTCGGGGCGCATCTCATTTACTTTTTCAACTGTACGCTACATACACTGTTTGTCGCAGAAGCTTCACTCTTAGTTCTGTTACACAAATATTTGATACAAACGTTTACTGTCACGGCGACAACACTTCGGACGCAACTCCGTAATTTAAGCACAGATGTGTAATGAACTAGCTTTGTGAATATTTACGAGTTTCTATTCATTGTTGTTTTATGCTGAAGTTTATATGTGAAAGTTTCTTGCTTGTGTGTACAACAGATCTCAGTCATATTCAGTTGTTCACGGAACTAAAGGTCTTGTTTCGTATACCTATTACATATTTTTTAGGGTAGTCTCGTCAAAAGTATATTCATTTCATTATCAAAAGCTTATTGGTTTAGTAGTAAAAGTACGCTACCAGTCATGTAGATCTGATTTAGATCCAGCTGCTGTGAACTTAGCTTTCTCGGTAAATGGTCTCCAATGGGAATAAAAGAAACGAACCATGAAAACGTAAATTCATGTCAATGTTGTTTATTTCAACAGTGCGTTTAAAACGGGCCAAGTTGAAAGGGGCAGAAATATTACCTTGGCCTGAGTGTCCCAACAGCCACCGGCCGACTGGAAGAGCTTAAACAATAGGTGCGCAATCGAGCGTTTTCGCACCATGATTAAGATAACACCTTGCAAGCAAATGCTTCTTTAAAGTCCCGGCATCAAAGCACAGAGATGTGTTGACTTTTGAAATGTTCGACGCACTCGAGGCATGCCGTCCAGGTGAGCGATCTTCTCTGTGCAGCTAACTTTCGTTTCGGACTAATACGAGTATAATACGTAGTAGTACGGCTTGCGTAACTATTCAGGTAGTGACGTTTACGGTTCTGTAATGTTAGATCAAGAGTTTGTAATGTAATAACCATGCTGGCTGAAACAAGTTGAATATTGCACAAATTATATAGTGACGTTAACTGCTAGTGTCGACGGTGTGCGCTACGAGTCAGGTCTAAAACCATATTTTGATTGTTGATATGACAGCAGTCACTTTAGAGATGTTGAATAATCTGTTAAATGTGGTTGGACTAGAAAATAGACCCCGAGCTGCAAGACGAAAAGTCTTGAATGCAACCACGATAACTCTTAGATTAGGCTGATGATGTCAAAGTATAATTATGCAATATCCAAATGCACGTAAACTTCTGTGTATTTATTATAGTAAATATGTAGATAATATTCTATTATTCACCAAAATAAATTCAACAGTAAAGGTATTGCTGACCAGATTGGTGTCAGTGTAGAACTTAAAATCTGCAAGATTCTACAACTAATATAACAAAGTATAAAGACAATGCATTACACTACACAAATCTGCTAAAACCACTTAACTAAATGGAATTTAATATTTAATTTGTCGTAACGATGCCTCTAAAAGAGACTTACAAATATTTAAACAGACGGTGTTAGGTAAGTGTAAGCTTAATTATAAAATTTATTTTACCTCCTGACCGCAAGACTCATAATATCACTTAAACACTCTTAAAGGAAAAAAATAACATTAAACAATGTAATTTCACGTAATTTTGTCGCCATTATGCTACAAAGAAATGGTTATGGAACAAAACCATTAAAGTCGTAGGGATTCGATTCAATGTGCGATTTTAGTGGTATCGGCAATTTTATCTTATTTTAATTATCGCGGCTTTATTCGGTTCGGTGACATTTTAATGATTTTTTTATTTCAATTTAGACGGATGTAATCTGAATTTTCTGAATCTGATATGATAGATGTAATCTGAATTGAAACTGTATTTTTTCACATCGATTAGACTTTGATGGAAAGATCAATCTGTTTAGGTGAGTGCATGTTGGTATGGTGTAGTGGTTTAGAATTGTGCCCAGTGCTATGGGGTTGATCCCAACACGGGACAAAAGTTTGCGTTATTCGCAAATTGCTGTTTCGTGTTTGGGTTAATTTTCTTTCCGTTAGTTAAGTCTTTGTCAAGTCTGCAGGATTAAGATATGTTACAATAGATAAAATAAAACTTTACAAACACTAGGGCCACGGGGTTACGTAGTTTCCACCTTTGAGACCTGAATGTAAAGTAATTTTTAAATCTTTTTAGGGTTCCGTAGTCCACAAGGAACCTTTATAGTTTCGTCATGTCCGTCCGTCTGTCTGTCCGTCCGTAGCCTAGCTCAAAGACGCCTGGTGCTAGAAAGCTGATATTTGACATGAATATAGACATAAGATATTGTAACAAAACTGTCGAATAAAATTTAGGAAAATATTTTTTTAAGGGTTTCTCCCCTACATATATAGTGGGGTTGAATTTGTTTTTGTTAAGCACCCCATCATGTGGGATATCATTGGATAGGTTTTTAAAAAATATTATTAGTTTGCTCAAATCATTTTTCGATCAAGTGATTGGTTTGTCAAATATCAAGCTTTGAAGTGAAAAAAATTGTTAGACTCAAGTATCCCCCCCCCCCCCTTGTGCCGGCTAAACTATTGATTTGGAAGAGGTTAAAAAATCACAAATGTAGTACATATAACGAATTTAAAAGAAAAACTATCACGGCTAAGTAGATATCACTAGTTTTCGAGTAATCGTCGGTTAACTTATAAATACCAATTTCTGTGAGTTAACATTGGGCGCGCTGGTTTAATCTTAAACATATACGTACTTTGGTATGTAATGTACTACGGTACTACGTATGTATAGTAGTAGTATATCTTGGAAACCACATTTATGTTTACAATATATAACTGGATACATACCTAGTATTTTTCTAAACAAAACTTAGGTTCTTATAATAGTGTTATTAAAATTATTTTTTCAGCAAAATTAACAGTCGGATTTGTTGTACATTAATACCCTTTGCAGCAAGTCATTATGGACTACTACTGTTTTTCACAGTCACTTAGATGACAGAATCTTATGCTGGCAAAAGTGTCCCACTGCCTGGCAGGTTCATCTTCTCACTATGAGAAGGGTTAAGCCATACTCTGCCGCGTTGGCTAAATGCAGGCTGGCAGACTTTATATTACATTTGAGAACATTAAGGAAAATGTCGTGAGAGAACATCACGATTTTTTTTCTTTACCGTTTAGCAAGTTTCGATATTTGCCTATAAGTCCTTATTTGTGAAAGTATTTTTATCGGTGTAGCCTCACCCTGGCTAAAGAGAACTGACACAATATATTGTCCGTATTTATGCAAAAGGAACCACCCAGCAAAAACGCACTTCTGAGATATCCATGGATTTACAAAAATATATGCAACTCTGTTAGATTAAGTAAAATATGACATTTAATATAAATGTATTTTTATTTTATATAAATGTATTGATAAATTACTCATTTAAGTATGTGTATATAAATTTGCTCTGGATACTCTTAAACATTCTAGATAATTAAGAAAATGTGCATGTGGTTCCTTTTAATATTTTCTAACTAATAGCTTTCCTCATATGCAAAAAAGAACCACAACCCATGGGTTGAGGTTCGTTTTACTTAGTACTTATAATTAGCTTCATGTACATATATCGGTAAAGCCATGGATTTACCGATGTACATGAAACTAAGTATTATCGTAATAAACCTTTGATATGCAGCCTAAAGCAATCCACTGCTGGACATAGGCCTCTCCCAACACGTGCCACAGTACATGGTTCTTAGCCTTTCGCATCCATTCCGTCCCAGCATCGATTTCAGGTCGTCAGTTCACCTAACCGGAGGCCGCCCTACCTTACGCTTACTGAGTCGTGGTATCCACTCTAAGACAAGCTTGGTCTATCGGCCATCAGTACTTCTGCAGATAGGACCAGTCCACTGCCTCATAAGGTTACTTATTCTGTGTGCTATGTCGGTAATTCTGGTTCTTTGTCGGATAACTTCGTTGCGGATTTAATCCTTCAAAGATACGCCAAGCATAGCCCGTTCCATAACTCGCTGCGTGACTTTAAGTTTGAGGACTAGTCCCACTGTGAGTGTCTACGTCTCGGCATCGTATGTTATAACACGTAGGACGCATTGGTTGTAGACTTTGGTCTTCAGGCATTGTGGTAGGGGCGAAGAGAAAACTTGACGTAGTTTGCCAAACGTTGCCCAACCCAACTGGACACTACGATCAATTTCTTTCTGAAGTTATTGCTACCAAGCTGGACAACAAGCTGCTGCTCATGGTAGACATACTCTTGAACAACTTCAAGCATCCATCCGTGGACATAAACCGATCCCATCATGATGTGTTCGTCTAACATAATCTTGGTTTTGTTAAAGTTCATGCTAAGAGCTCCGTTTAGGCTGTGGAGTATCTCGCTCAACTCTTCCAGGGACTCCGCAACGATGGCAATATCATCAGCAATCCGAAGGTGTGAGATGTATTCGCTGTTAATGTTTATGCCCAGTCCAAGCCAGTCCAGCATCTTAAAAATGTCTTTGAGTGCGTTGGTGAAGAGCTGAATAAAATATTACGTCTGCCTGCCTCACACCTTGTTGCAATCGCGTCGACGGGTCTGGAGTTGGATGGTCTTAGTGGCGATATCATACAAACATATCAACGCCTCCTTGTAGTGCCAATCGATACGAGACCGCTGCAGAACATACAGAACCACCCAGGTTTCGATGGAGTCGAAGGCTTTCTCGTAGTTTACGAAAGCCATACACAGCGGCTTATTGAACTCATTGGTATTCTGCCAAACAGTATGGATGTGGTCCTGTGGCTGGAAATCGTCGAGTTTTCTGGCGAGACTGTTTGTTAGCACTCTCGAGAACAACTTGCAGAGGTGGCTGAAGAGTGAAATGGGTCTTTATTTTATCAGCAAGGTTTGGCACCTTTTTAGAAGAACAGAACAACCGCACTCCCGCTCCACGCCTGAGCTGTAAGGCCCTGATGGATAACGGAATTAAAGAGGCTCGCCAGCTCTCTCAGGACTCAAATCCCTCCTGGTTTTAAGAGCTCTGTGGCGATTCCGTCGTCCTATGGAGACTTGTTGTTCTTAAGTTGCTCGAGACTTTCTTTTACCTCGACTTGTATGACATCAGGGATGTCCTCCGTGTATTAGCGCGGCAGTTGGGCTCTATAGTCATCGTTGCCTGGATTCAAGAAATAAGACTTCCGTGATGCGTACAGGTCTTTGTAGAAACTCTCAATTTCAGCGAGAACTTCGAACTTGAAGTTTACGCCTTCCGCAGTACAATGAAATCACATACTTGTGGTTCTGTTGTTTACAATATTTATTTATACATGGTCGAACCGAATTCTTGTGGTTCCATTCTGCAAAAAAAAAATAGTCATTAAATTATGAATTTATTTTACACATAACGGTACCACAGAAATTTGGTTCCATTTGGTGTATTATAAGAATTGTTAATAATAGAAATATTTTAAATGTATCAGTACCAAGTACCTGTGGATCTGTTTTGAATAAAATGACATGGAATGAATATGGTTTATTTGATTGAAGAATCAAGTCCCATGGTGCTGTGGTTCAGTTTTGCAATTTATATGTAATGTGTGTTTTTGCTGTTGGTTCCTTTCTGCCTTTTGTTTAACTTGTTTCCAAGGGAAAAATCATGTGGATCTTTTTTTAATAAGAAAATAAACCACTTTTCAATCAGTATTCTTAAAAAAAAGCATTAAACGAAATTTGTCGTGTGGTTCCTTTTTGCATAAATAGGGACATTTAAAAGGCAAGATTCTTAATAGGCTTTTGAGTTACTATCGACTGATTACTTTGTCAGACGTGGTTCGGTGAACTATAGTTCATGCTTTTGCTATTAATCAGCAAAGTTATCAGTCCGAGCAATAGATTGTATATCATGAAGGACTGTTGATATACATGGATCCGTGTCAATAGCTCAGAGAATATCTTAGTCATGTCGTTGACGCTTGCTCGATAGCTGCGAAAGAAGAGTATTTGCATAGTCAACCAAGTGGCTATAATTGTCTATAAACCACTTGCGTAAAATATAACATTCCTGATTCTTTCTGACTGATTCGGCAATACCTGACGATGCCTTCGATGTGGTCGTGTATTATTGTATTGGAATCGGTCTGATAATGCAGACAGGTATCCTGTCTTTAAGTTAATAAAGATTCATTAGAAAAGTTGTTTAATGTTTACAAATCGCAAAAGCTTAAAATCGTCACTTAGTCAACAGACTAATAAGTAAATAATTTTCTATAATGATTGGGTTACATATTTATCAAAAACATAAAACCGCACATATGAGTGGTTAAACATTCTAGGAACCGTAGTGGCCAGTTAAGCGCCATCTAACGGACTTTAGCCAACAGCATTCAAAGGCCAGCTACAAAGCTTTGTGATTCACTAAAGGGTTCCGTTTGCTTATGATATTTTAGACTCTGAGGACTAAGTTTTGTGCGCACACTCTTGAGGATAACGCTCTGCTCTCTTAATTGTGCTCTCGACTCTACCAGCTAATTAACATGTGTTTTTAACTTTATATACTGTTTTTGTTCATCCGTGATAATGAAATACTTGTACATCGAGCTCTTTTTAGACTGGTAGTCTCTTTCTATGTATATGTAGATTTTACTTCGTATAAGAGATACTCCACTTTATGTCTATTCTATCATGGCTTTAATTTTTGGCTTATGTATAGCATAGTGTTGCATTTATCTTTTCTTTTGAATGGATAGGTTTTCCGTTTGCCAAGTTGTGTTGCTAAAATCATGGAATTCCAAGCGGAAGTACGGCTATAGAAACTAGGTAATTCTTTCAAATAAAATAAACGCTTAAACTGATAATAGCGAACACTACAAATCATTTTCATTAAAGAATTATAGATTTCAATAATTGCTTATCAAAAGTAAAATGTAAAAGTAAAAGTTCTTCTTATCAGGTAACTGTATTTTACGTACTTAGTTGTTGAATTGCAATGAGGCCTATAAGGTGCCCCGATAGAGAATACATTTTTAATCACGTCTGTGTCTCCGTAACTTGGAGGCACACTATTCAATATTGAGACCCAAATCGTCGATGACGGAATTAGATCTCACCGCTATTTATAGACGATCGAACTTCTGAACGAACAAAACTTCGGGAGCACGGTTTGGGAACGTTTTTACAGAATACCAATTATATACAATGTCATTCTACGGGACGCTGAACTCAGCTCTTTTGTAGGTTAGCGACGGCTTAGAAAATTTCAAACTTATTTTCTGCCTACTTTAAGAATAGAATATACTGATTAAAATGAGAGGCTCGTTTTGTTAGCATAAAAATGTATATAGTTTATTTCTGTTGGGAGAAGTTTGTAAAATATTTTAAGTTATTCGTGTTATATTTGTTTCTTAATTTCTGGATTACGTTACGAAGTAAAAGTAGGGGGATGGCACTAGTGGCACCGGCGGTAAACTGACCCGCACATCTGTCGCATCCGGGTATCATTGGAGTTCCAAAATAGTCACGGTGAAAAGCCAGACATAAACGCATATAACGAGCTTATCATTATCATCATCAGCTCTATATATACCGTCCCACCGCTGGGCACGGGCTTCTCCTCGTTACTAGAAGGCTTGCTACTCGGTCTATCATAGATTTCATATTTATTTCCAGAACATTATGAAAAACTCTCAGACATGCAAGACAGTTAACTTATCTAGGCATATTTAGTAGCAACTGCCCAGATATTGAATAGAATAGAAGTATGTGTCGGTCTCACCGATACAATGTTGTTTCATTAAATTAATATCTCGAGACAGAAAATCCATGATAAAAACCGCAGGCATTTAGTGGTACAAAATAACTAAAAAAGAACGCTCGTATATTATTGATTTAATCTCCGCTTCAAAACGAAGCACCTACGTTCACCTATTACAATTTTTACTGTAAACTAAGTGGAGACGCCTTTTCCCCGTGTTAACTAGGTATAAGAAAGGTGTAAACAGATTCCATTATCCTCTCGCGTTGCGTTGTAAACGGGTGAAACAACCATTGCCGCAGCGGTTGCTTGTTTTACTACCCGTTAAGCAGTTTTAAGGCTTGCTTCATGCTGAAACCTTTTCCCAGATGGGACGCCTTTCTAATTAAATTTAAAACCTGAGACATTAGTTCGTAAGTGTGGATGTGATTGTCCGAGTTACAACGTGTTCTGAGACTACTTACGGGGGTCAAGCTTTTATAGAAGTGCTTTAGATTAAAGATTAGTTCCACCAAGATATTTTTGTATCACTTGGCAGATAACCTTACTTAAATTCTATTCCAATTTTGTTTGGATAATATACCTGTACATCATCATCAACAGCTTTCTGATGATCATGAACAGGATTATCCATACTTATAGAAACAGAATTTATAAAAGTTTTTGAGGATGTTTCTGAACGGATTTCGATGAAACTTGCAGTAATATAGCTTACACATCAGATTGGCACATGGGCTAACTTATGTTGCGATAAGTTAAGCCCACGCAGGCGAAACTGCGGGCAAATGCTAGTTTAATATAAATGTGAGCCTTAATAAGAAAAAGGAACACAATTATAACGCGCGGCACTTTAAGGCTACGTAAGCTAATATGCATTCTACCACGCAGGCCGTGTGTGTTCTATCTATAAAACTACTAGCTGATATAAGTCTTTCAAACTCACATTGTGCCGGCTATCCGGCTTGAGGAAGTAAGACGCCACTTACGCTGGGAAAAAGTTAGTATTTTGTTAAATCTAGTTCAAATAAATCCATCCTGCTAATTATAATATATACGGAGTACCGAGTGCGGCACAAGGATGGAATATATCAGGCCTCACGGATGGCTGGAAGCGCAGTTTATCGGGGATATTGTTAAATGCCGCGACTCTACGGGTCGCCTTACAAGTTAAGTTATGAATTCATCTATCTGCAGAGCAAGCCATGGGATAATACACAGATTATGTCATACACAATGTTCTTAGTTCACTGTGTAATGGGGCGGAAATTATTTAGAACTTATCTGAACCGCGTGGAGTGTTTTGGAGTGGGTGTCTGATATCCGTTATTGTAAGCAATAGTAACAGCGCCATCTAGGCATACTGACAGCGCCATCTAGGGTGAAAACTTTTGCAATATAATTGTGCTTTGCTCATGGGGACAGGTATCGTATGTTAAGTACATAATGAAGTCTTTTTTTTGTACATGAAAATTTTACAAGCATCACCTTTTTTGACATTCTTCCATATCTGTGCTGTCAGTGAAAGGTTAAGGTTGCATGAATACGCGCAAATTTCTTAAAATGATAATACTGGGATGTTTAAATTTATGTGATTCAATGGGATATTAGAAAAAAAAACAAGCTGCATTGTTCATCTATTTTTAATCATTTGCGATCAGCACAAATAACTATCCGTCCGTGTGGTGACGGATTAAGAATACGGATTGTCACTACCCCATATCATCCCGTGGGTGTCGTAAGAGCCGACAGAGGAAGCATATTATGCATAGAACAGCACTGTAAGAGAAGGAAAACTTGATACAAACCCTATACCAACCTGTTTGGCCAGCGTGGTATAGTAGGCCAATTCCTCCTTTCAAAGGAGAGGCCTAGTCCAGCAGTGGACTGTTAAAGGCTGACGATGATGACAAATAACTAATTATATTTTTATAACGGGTCTCAATTGCGTGATAAATAATGCTTGAGCACGTGGTGACAGCAACCATCCCGTGACCAAGGCTGAAGTAAACACATGCTGAAACGAAGCAAATATAAGATATTTTATCTTTCATTTTATATTTATGTACGTGTTTTAGACATGCTACATAATGATGCAAGCATTTTAAGTCATTTATTCATAAAAAATACATTGTATTGAAATTGTAGTTTAGGTATAATAAGCATCCTCCTAGTATCCCAGTTGCAACCTGGGGTCCGCTTACTATTCTAACCGGATTTAACGTAATATTAACTTTTCCACCGAGCGACTGCCTGTCTGATCTCCGCAATCCAAAGGGATAGCGATATTTTATGATTTAAACTAGTGATAATTTTGGAATATAACATTCTACTAATATTAATATAATGTCCGATTTATAAGTTTTCATAGATCAAAATAGGGCTTGGCTTCGACGCCTTATTTTTTTTCTTTTAGTATATTGGTAGCGTCGACGTCGCAACCTCGCACGTACAATTAAAGGCGCACAATAGCTGGAACTTCAATCGCTACAGAATTCAGGTGAATAGAAATCCATAGCCTGTCTTGTAAACTCATGAAGTCAATGTAAACCCGACTCATGTTAAGCTAATAGTGCATCAACTTAAGACCGCTTGTTGCACAACTGTGCTGGGCGTCCATAATTCATTTTCTTCTCTCCACTTTTACCTTGCGTTGAAGTATGCTGAATTTAACATGCAGGCAACATGTTCAGTTTTTGAAAAAGTCTTTATGTTTAAAGCGCTTCCTTGGGCAGTTGAAGTCGAAATTCGATAAAAAGTATACACAGTACGTTAGTTTGAAAGTTATTATTATCACTGACCGCCTTTGCCTTTTTAGTTCCGTTCAGAGTCCCTCGCAGCTCTATCACACCACTATTTCTACCTCGTAGGAGAACTGTGTCAGACACCCATTCTCCCTGCGCCAGATTTCGCAAGACAGTAAATGGTCATGACAATGGTATAGATTTACATTGTGACTCCCTCATTAAAGTTAGAAATGCTCTTAACCGCTCAACTAGCATTGAGTAATATTTGTGGTAAGTAGTATACTGTATAAATTCTTGGATTCATCGTTTTTCATAGTCCATATTACGTGAACAATGTACCTACCTAATGTGCGGTGGCAGTGGATGTGATAAAGGCATATCCGTACGGCATACTTTTGACTTATCTATTGTCACCGTGGAGAATAGGAGAACGTGAAAGTTTTTAAAGTAATCTAAGAACTTTTATTGACAAAATTGCTAAGGATGTGTACTTCAAGCTGCTTAGCAAACTTGTTTAACTTTTAATGATTAGGTTATTTAGGTTTACCTTTAAGAGATTGTTGCACTGTTATTATAATTTTGACATAATATGTATTCTATAATGAATCCAGTGAAAACAACTGTCAGGGTGTTAATGTTATGTTTTTGTTACTGAACCAATTAAAATATATATATATATATATATATATATATATATATATAATTATTATTCACGTGTTTTTGTCGGCAACGAAAGCACATAAAATCAATGACACCACATGATCAATAGGGAAATCAAATGATTTTAAAAGTGGCTTTATAATAGCGTGAATTTTTTTAACATTAACGTTACGTTGTATATTCCATAACATCATCACTTTTTTCAAAACAGTTAAAACGTCCTCGGGTTATGCCGGTGCATCCGAGATTTATACGCCTTGGAGTCCGGGGTCCGTTTTCTGGTCTAACCAGCAGGCCGATTCAGAATGTCACGACAAGTAATCGTACGATATGTCAAATTATTGTCCTCGTCTTTTAGCCGCCTATCAGAGATAGTTTGAACAAATATTCATTGAATTCGGTTTATTTATTAATTTACTTTATACTGAATGCATAAAATTGATAGGAAATGTGATAGTTTTGACAAAAAATGAGGTGGCCTGTTTGATAATTAACGGAATCGAATGTCAAATGAGATATCGAACGATTCTGAATCGCACCCCAGATTTGACTTTATTATACAATTAATGTATACAGTATTATTAGAATACAAAAATTATGTATATTAAAATTTTTTCCGTCCCTTCAAAGACTGATTGTCGACCAAATGTTCGCAAACCGGTCAACGCCATTTTAAAAAATATATAAAATAATAAACACGACTACGATCGATGAAAGTCGGTCAAATCGTTGGAGAAAAACGTATTTATACCTTTTCGTTAGGTAGCGCCCATTAAATAGACTTGAACCTAAAAAAACCTAGTCTCAAGAAGAAAATTGAGAACTTGAGCGAGATATAACAAATTCCTTTGGCTTACCTGCCAGCAGCTTATGAACTCTCGCGTTCAAGACCAAGCAGCATATCATTTATAAAGTAACCGACCGATGTATTCGATACTTTAAATAAGGAAGGTCTATCGACTTCATTACGTTGGGTAAGGGTCCAATTTGTTTATTTGTGCTTACTATAAACGATAAGGTGGGTTCAAATTGATTTTATAGTGAATTTAATGCAATATCTTAGAATACCTGTTCGTAGTAATATGTTTCATTATTGTTTATTTACGCTCAAAAATTACATCATAAATGATATACATAAAATACACGTCGTGAAGCAAGAGTTTATATGTTTTTAACTCAGATTCCCAAGGCAAAATTAAAGTTGTATTTTGAGTACCAGGGTATTTAATTGTAAGGCGATTCATCAGTGTAATTACTAGTTAATGAAATTAATTTCTTACTTTAGTTTTTATATAGAACGTAATATACATATTGTCAATTAGTTACAGGTGAATTTAAAATTTTTAAAATGACGGAGACTGTTATTATGATCTAGCCATCATCTCTGACTCACACACTTTTTGTCTTCAACTCAAGAAATTGATAACATTCAGCGTTGTATAGTGTTGTATTGTATAAAATAATTATAAAACCGCAATTTACAAGTTTTATTTAAATACACTGTCAATACCTACGATAAATTCAAAATAGTATAGTTCTATGACCGTATCATTGGTTGGTCGCAGATAGTTTATTTATACAAATTCACGCCGTTTACAAATAGGTCAGGGGTCACTTAAGTAGTTCTGTAGACTAATTGAACCCTTACTCAATGCTCAGTTGAAGTATAAGTGACGGTAAGTAAGTTAGGTACTTAGCCACTACGGTCAGCCAGGGTAAACACGAGTTTGTCGGGTAAACAGTTTCTGACTGATTGGAAGCTTTCATCCGATGTTTGGCCACTACTTCCCTCTCTAGAATGGTATTAATTGAAATTTTGCTCACTTCCAATCTATAACAGTTTTGTTGACCTCAACAGTTCTTCCTGACCTTCTAATGCAAATATTTTGAGTTAACCTGCTATTAAAATTTTATTCAGTGGCTCTAGGTATTGAAAAATGCGTTTTTCATTAAAGGAGAAGAACTAAAAGATGAATTTGACTAAGCTTTAAGGATGTGCGTCTATTTTAATATTGGAAATATACTTGCAAGTTGCATCTTATTGCTAGAAATAAAGATCAGTAGATTAAAATTAAAATGAAAATGTTTTCAACCACATTTCAGCATCAAGAATTATTATTATATAAGATTATCCATATAACAATGGGACTTAGAACGTATAAAATTGGCAGTACAAACTACATGAAGGCATATAGGGGTACACACAATGTATATTTCATCAAACATGTTATCTATCTCTAAACAGCATTTTAACTATACATACATGATACAAACAGTCGGAACGCGAGTCATACCTACGGACATCAAGCTCGGTACCTAGTGTACAGACGTATTAAGTATAATGTTATAGGAGTATTTACTACTAAATACGAATTTCTTTCGCCAATTCAGCGTACACTATCACCAAAGCAGCAACATTAATTTACAACTGAAACACCACTGAATTTATAGATTCCATTCATGTTTCTCCGCGAATTCTCTTTACACGATTCCGTAATATTCAACTTTTAGGTTGGCCGTAAACAAGTTATTATTAATAAGCAGCTAGTTCATTACGCCGTCGGCCGGTTGTCCCCTCCCACCATTATTTATAAGGCATTTAATTTATGGCAGTGCTAAGTGGTCGGTCAACTTTCATAAGAGAACGAAGGAAACTCATCTTGGCAAATGTTAGCTGAAAAGTTAAACAAATTGTCCTTCTCGCTTGTGACGTTATAGTGTAGGTACTTCAATTCAATCATATTTTAGCTGAAATTATTTTTGTTTTTGGGTGGCTACGGTTTTATAGTTACGGTTTTAGGTTTAATCTACATATAGTGAATAACTTAGTGGTTGATTATAGTTCTAGTTATTAGTCGTATTTAACTTTGGTTCTGGGAAATTACCGACAACGCGGGAAAACAGTTGTTGCATTCTGTTTAGGATAGAAGAAGTTTAATAGTCAATAGACGCAAAGTCTTGTCTCAAGTGGAGATCGAACTCACAACACTCGGCGTAGTATCAGGTGGTAAAACGGCCGCTTAAGCCACTACGCCATTTGCGCAGTCCATCGAAATGTACTCCATTTAAGGCTCCAGTGTGTACAGTCCCTATCTGCCACTTTGTACTGGTTTATTTAAAAAACAGTTAATAGTATTTGTAATGTATGCAAAAATAAATCACATAAACTCAGTAAACATATTTTAAAATAACACATTTGGCTATGCGGTTTTAATGGAACCTGAATTGAAATGCTTTGAATAAAACACAGAAACAATAGGAAAACCTAGGTAAATAAACTCGTCATAAATGTGCCCGGATTACATATAGCCAAATACTTGAATCTGTTTAACACACTACGCGTTACTAAAAACAATCCTGTTGTTTAACACTTTACAAACAAAACAACATAGCTCCACATATCTCTGTTTAGGAAAATGAACCTAATGTCTTAGAATATAATGAAGAGCATAGGGAATGTGTGGTATTTTAACTAGACAAGATTAAAAGTTATGTCACAGATGGTAAAAAGTAAATAACAAAGACTGGATGTGGTTTCATCTATAAACAACTAGCTGTGCCTGCTACTAATATAAGGTTCCTTTTTCAGGCTCCACACCCGTGGTTCAAAGTTCGATGCTATATAGCCCATAGCCTTACTCGAAGTGGGCTAATAGTAGGGGAGCCCCCGATGCTAAATTGGGATTTACTCGACCGTCATTGTGACCTATTGGGTTGCAAAGCTAAGATGATGAAATGATAAAAATTTCAATAATGTATACCTTTCCATCGGTGAAGGAAGCGGCTATTGATTTTCAAAATGTAAAAAGAAGCTTTTGCCCTAATCTCTCCAGATAATCGTCAGGATATGAGAAAGCACGTCTAGGACGTTAAGATGAAGCATATACATCTGAATGTGACGCGCTTGAGTATCTCAAAATGGTGAATTCTTTTTGCACGTTCTAACAGTCCCTTTCATTTTATATACAGTACGGCCGTTTAACGATGGCGAGTCTAAAGTTCGCGCAGAAGGCGGCGCAGTAATCCCTTTTAGGAACAACGCGGTCGCAAGAAGCGGGTTGGGCGGGGCGGTAGTCTAGGCCAGTGATGCACGTTATGTAAATACAAATTAATAGTTTATTCAATCAAAAATTTAAATCGATTAGTTTTATAATTGATTCTGAATTAATTTATTTTTTGACGTGACAACGTCTTATAAATTGGTTTGCCGGGTGACACTTCAAGAAACTGCGTTACGCTCCGCTCACGTTATGCGCTCACAATGAGAGCGAGTGAGAGGCATGCGTCCCGCCTAAGAGCGAGAGAGACAGACATAAAAAGTGAAAGGCACGCGTCTTTCATCCTTCTTCCTACTATACGAATGAATATTCACATTAAAATTATTTTACCACTCAAAGTCGTTGTCACGTAAAACTTTCGCCCGTATACCGACTTTACAGGCAACCAATTTTTATAATAATAAAAGTACTAGATATAAAATATAAAATGAAATAGATTTATTAAACGAAGCAATATGGTGAGATTTTGTTTTTAGTAAAAAAACAAATCTAATAAAATTTATTTTCTCGATTTAAAGACCAGATTTACTTATATCAGTTATATATTAACGATGACATAAATGAAAAGAGTTGGAACACATTTTCAATCTTTATATGTACCTAATTATTCAATTAGGTACAGTCGCGGTCTGAAAGTGTTTACCACGTTAAGGTTTATAATTGCATGAACACATCAATGACACAAGGACGACGATATTGTACTAGGCAAGCAATCTATGATAACATGCGTTGCGTAGCAACTGGTGCCAATAACGATTTATTATCCCACATTTATAATATACGTTCATTTAATTACAAGCGTGATATTTACACTGAAACTAAAATATTTGTAGTCTTCAAATAATGTTATTTTAAACTTGCTATTTACGATTTTGTTTTTTGTAATTAATAAGTTTATCAAATGACTTTTACATTGACAGATTATATAATGAAAGGGATGGCGAAAATATGACATCCTGAATATAAAACCTTTTTGAAAAAAATACAATATTTATATCGTCTAGTGTAAGACTGCCTCGTTGGTCTAGCGGTAGTGTATACGACAGCTGATCATGAGGTCTCGGGTTCGATTCGCGGGTCTGGCTCGGAAAATGTTGCTAAGGTTTTCTGTTAAGAATTTCTTAGCGACAATTTATTAGGAATTTCTGTCAAGAAATTCTTAATAATTAGCCCGAAGTTGGCGGTGTTTCACCCCCGTGCATCAGAAAGCACGTTAAGCAGTCCCGGCTGTCATGATCTATAGCAGTAATTAGTGGGAAGTCAGTGCTCTCAAATATACCTACTGACTACTGGTCTAACCTTAGAATGATGTTAGATGACAGTCGCTCCGTGTAAAAACTGATATTCAGTCAAATCTCGGTAGACCAGTAATAGCAGGCCCTGGGCTCCGAAGTGCAAGCTTAGGATGCAACTAAGAAAATGCCAGGGTGATGATGATGATGATATCGTCTAGCGAAAATCAGGGTGCGGTCAGACTGTGAGCTATAAATATAGTGGATGGTATGCTAGTCACGTTAAAGCGCATGCTGATCACATAAGTGAGCTTTTGTTAAGATAGTACCATTTTATTATAACAAGTAAGTGTTTTTACAATAATATTAAAATACAGAACTTTTACAGCAAAATAAATGCAATTCTGTCACTATGTCAAATTATTTCATCGACCTAAAAATATACATACTCTTTTTGTTTGAATCGATGCCTTACCAATGATTGAAAAGTAATAAGTACTCAGATATAGCATTTTAGACCTTGCTGAACCCAGCGTGACAAAGAATGTAATTTGAAAAGTGGTAAACATTTTTAGACCGCGACCGTACATATAAAGCTTGAAAATTAGGTACACGTATATTTTTCTAATTAATTTTAGACGATATCAATAAAAATCTATAAAATTGAGCGTCAAACACGTACATTGGACATCTCTTTATTACTTTTGAAGTTTTCGGTGCGATATAATGTGTCTCTGTCACACCTTAGTATTCGTTTTACTATCTCTGTCTTGAGTACAGACGATGACAAAAGTATTTATAGTCCATTGAAAACTTACATTTGGGGTTGAATTTATCAGACGACGCGATGTTATTTTACAGATGTGTGGAAGGGCTATTGTAAAGCTTGATTCAAATTTATGGGGACATACCTCTTGTCCCTCGGCCGCCATCTTGGAAAGAGTGCAGATGCAGATAGATTTTCTTGATTATCTGGTAAACTATTCGCCGCACAAAGAATATTTGAACGAGATTTTTGTGCCAAATTAAATTCTCTAAAACTTTAGTTATAAAACTTTTATCATAATACAAATATACAAAACTAGACTTTAGATAATGATCTATAGAGGTCCTATGCACACATGGATACTTATTCATGGGTGCATACCATGCGTGCTATGTTCCAAATACCTACCTATTTGAAATACAACACGCACGCATTCTTAATTACGGCTTTAAAGATGTGTCTACCTAAAGAAAAATCCGTTCGATCTATGTCAATACAATGTTAAAAAAAAATAACTGCAGCATTCAGGTATGTTTCTTTTGTTTCCGATTGTTCAACAGGCTTATGGATAACCTTCTAAAATATTTTTGATATGACTGAAATCAATGCTTTAGATCTGTAACGAGTCATACTATGTTTATCATGTTTCTTAAAGAGCCGTTTTATTATGGTCATTTTTAATTCCGTGGGAACTACTCCCTACATAATACCGAAAATTATGTGGCTCAATGGATTTGATATTTTATTAGACACGGTTTTCAGTATCCTAGTCGATACACCATCGTATCCAGTACTGTTTGTAGACCTTAGTTTAATATTGTGTATGTTCCGGTTAAAATATCTGCCACTATTGTCCGGTGAGGTGCATTCATCATAAAATACTACTTGTATATAAATTATATATATTATTTGTCAATATTATCTGGCAATACCAGTTTTCTACACGAGTATACATGCGCGGTAATTCGCAAAGGCTAGCTTCAGACCCGCCATGATTCGTCGGCCGTAGTTGTACCTGGATTAATTGTCTCCCTTTTGACG
Source organism: Euclidia mi (assembly GCA_944739405.2). NCBI lineage: Eukaryota > Metazoa > Arthropoda > Insecta > Lepidoptera > Erebidae > Euclidia > Euclidia mi. Next base: position 31,348,784 of record OX123193.2, on the reverse strand, counting down.
ACAAGTGAGTTGTATGCTTGTTTAAAAAAAAGTGCATTTTTCTTTATACAGCCACACAAAACAATAATAGTATATTTTTGTAATTGAAAACGCTCATAGATTAACCAGCGGTTACGTACGTAAGCAGCTGTTTCCACCAGATGGACAGGAAACAGAGGCCTAAAATTGGCCGAGTTCGTTAAAAACCAAGCAAGAACTTGTTATAACTATAAAGACATAAAGACATATTTATTTCTGCATTTTGGTTGTTTACAACACTTATACATGTCAATACCCTATTCTAGATGAAGCCGGCTTTTCCTAGCTAAATGACTTCTTGAGAAGAAAGGCCGAAACAAACTCAGAGTATATAAACCACAGGTTCACCACAGTATATCAATGAAACTGTTTCACTCCACCGCACACCGCAGTGGCTCATTATTCTGAAATTGCACAAAATTTGATGACTTGTTTAACAGCGCCGAAAGCGCACTCCACGTTATTACTTACCGTATAAAGCACGTGGATCCCATCTAATCACTTAAGTGTGAATTATACATCGTGAAAACTGCCAACGGACTACCTGAAGCGATTGTGTATGCGACAGTGCGACCTAAGTTTTTTCTTTTCGTCATAAGTGATCAAGTTGGTACTATTTAATGTCTTAACTTTACTATGATTTAACAAGTTACTCGCAGAAGCCTTAACTCGCCTAAAAGTAATAATATGTCGCACTTGAAACACAAGGGACACTGGTGCGTTGCTATCGATTCAAAAAGCAACTCTCTCCAGTAACTGAGCGCCCAACAACTTAAATAAAACAATAATGATGTTTCACGAGTCAGACATTGCTATGAATGTCGCTATGAAGTTATACCAAAACGATTGATTAGCACTAATTGCATTTTCCTAACAGACATAAAAATACGGCAACGATATCGGATTTAACCTTTTTAACTTGGAGTTCCACAGTGAAGTATGCTGGCTCTCCATTTCCCATGGTACATACATTTGATAATGGTTCTATACAAAATAAATGTCTTTATCTTTTTTATATTTTATTTTAAAACCTAAATTTTTTTAAACACAACTGCATTGAAATTGTTTCACAAAACCGTATCTACTAGTTACTAAAACACGAACACAAATCAAATGATTAGCCTCTCAACCAACTAAATGCTCAACAAACTGCAAATATCAAGAGAAGTCTGCAAACATTTGACCTGAAAAAGTGAAACCGCAAGCCTCTAAAACAATCAACGACGGCCTCCGTAAACCACATTTGGAGCGGCAGAGCGCGGAAAAAGCCTCATCTAGCCTCTATACATCTTCGTAGCAAGTATTGCATATTTTGTATAGCGGCCACATGACGGCGGGTGTTGTATGGATTCACGCGAGCGCAAGTAAGTAGGTTTACAAACAGGATGTGAGAGGATCCGCAAATGGCTGCCAGAGCTAAAGTCAACACTAGTATTTGTTTTGTGCAACTAACAAATTACATCATAGGAAATGTGGTTACGTTTGTTATATTAAATCTGGTTAAATTAAACCAGATATACATATGTTGCAAAAATTCAGTTGGTGCGAGATTCTGCAAAGATGCTACTTCAGTTTGAATTATCAATACATGCTTTTGGTAAAATTAACACATTATTGCATCGCTGGCACAAAGGCATGTTAGACTATAGAGAAATACTAAAATTAATCTTCTTGTAATGCTTGATTAGTCAATTAATTTATCCTATTTCTTTAATTCATGTTCTTCCCTTGGCGACAGGTTTCAGTATTGAAAGAGCCCACGAGCTATCGAATTGGCGATAAAATCACATTTTACATAGATAATAAATAAATAAAATAAAAATTTCTTTATTTACGCAAACATGGAGTTTTCCTAACCTAGTGGTTGGAGTATCCTTAATCGTCCTCTTTTTAAGTATAACAATACTTGTACCAGGGCACTCCGCTCTTTCATAAACTAACTTATGTTTACGAGGTAAAACTATATATCCTTGTGTTTTTAGTCTTGTGTTCAAGTGCGAGCTCACACGCACACTCACGTGTGTGTGTGAGTGCGAGTGTGTGTGTGTCTGTGTGGTGTGTGTGTGTGTGTGTGTGTGTGTCTGTGTGTTGTGTGTGTATGTGTGTGAGCGCGTCCTTGTTATCTTCTAGTTAGCGTGTGCTGTGATCACCAATTACAGTCTGACGAGTCGTTAGCTCATATGTCAAACAGGCCTAAGGTCTCGTACCGTGTGAAAGCATGGGACTGAATATACTGAAGAAATTCAATCCAACTAAGCATCAGTGTAAGAGGTTCTTAGAGCATTGTTAATTTATTTTGCACCCAAGTACGTTGTATAAGAAAAGAATTACTTCGAAACGAATGATGTATACATAACGTTTTAAAGTAAAGTTCTGGTTATTATACCCTACAAAGCAAGCCGGTAAACGTACTTGTTAAACTTAAAGTTTTAGAGAATTCCCAAATTGTACGTAATTTGAAGGATAGAATCTTAGTTCACCCAAACCAGTAACATAGACACAGTACATTTATCAAGTAACAAGACGAACAGATATTCAGCCTTCCATGCAAACAAGTCACGACTGCTCAAAATCTTATCGACGACATCGAAACGTCACACAGACATAGGAATTATAAAAACATTACGACCAACTTTAGATCTATACTAAAAGATTCATGTATCGCTTTATTTCATGCTTCATAACCATCAATTCTGAAAACAGAAGTACGATTTTATACTCATCTTTATTCCACTAGAGTTTACACCGTAAAGCACTCAGAGCATCCACTGTATAATAAGTTCATCCGTCCTTATAGATTGACGTCTTTATTGCATACTTCTACCACAGTATAAAGACATACAGTAGTTTGACGCCTTTGATCTCGTAGAAAAAGCCGACAACGTCTAGACAAGGGTAAGTAGGCTAGGGCTGCCACATGTGAACAATACCTACTTATTCAAACACCGTCTATTTATTTTAGAAAAATATTACAATTGCTACGCTACATGAATAGTGTAAATCACTTATCTATACATATAAATAAAATTGGAGTGTCTGTTTGTAATATTGAAATAACCGCTTTTTACTAAATGCATATGGATGTATACACGGTACATACACCGAAATGACATTTTTACAATTTTTGTCTGTCTGTCTGTTTGTTCTCGCTAATCTCTGGAACGGCTGGACCTATTTTGACGGGACCCTCACTGGCCTGATGTACCAAGGAGTAACTTAGGCTAAAAATTAACCGGGTACGCGAAGAAGTTCCCTCAGGACGCGGGTGAAACCGTGGGAAACAGCTAGTTTATTATATTACAATAATTAACGATAAATAATTATTATAAAACAGATTTGCATACAAAGTGTCAGTCAGCACCTATTTCATCCCGCAGGTGTCGTGAGAGGCGGTTAAGAATATAAAGCATTTTTCGTACAAACCAAGTTAAAATGAAGCGATTGACATAACGGTGGTTTAATGGATGGGTAACCTTGGGATCAGCTTGCAGAGCCTATGTTATCGATATGAAGTATTTTGCAGATTTTTTCGTGCAAACTACGCTAAGGTAAAGCAATAGGCATCATGGTTATTTTATGAATGGGTGACCGGGCTATGAGATTACGGAGAACATGTGTGGCTTATAACAGGGGGGCAAAAATATGGTTATTTTTGAGCTAGGATGCGCCGTTACCAAGATACATAATAATATGTGATAGGTACTTACCTAATGCGAAGGTACTAGGTACTTATTGAATGAAATTAAAATCACACAGGAATCGAATATTACCTTACAACGCATATTTTCTTACGTCTGCCATGTTGTTTACGTACAATAATTGCTACTTTATTCTGTGATTTGGCTAGACATGAGATATTGTAAAAAGTTAGTAGATTACTAGGAATGTGCACATTATTTTAAGTGGTTATAGGTACATACATTTCAAAACAGCATAAATAATTATAATTAATGAAATTTTCTTTTTTGGTATAAGTAAATTGATGAAATCGCAGATTTTTTAAATCCTTATTTATTTAAATCTTTAAACAGCATAAAGAATTTCAATGTCTCACAGCATAAGTCGTATGCACCATCTTAATTAATATTCATAAGCAAATAAATAAGTAACGAACAAAAAACAAGCACGTGCCAGCCCCCAAAAACATGTACCTAGTTACGAACTAAGGCGATATACGTAACTAGGTACCGCTCTTCCCGCGTCTCACCTCTTGGCCCCCGCACGATTGGCCCATCTAGACGCGTTCGTCGAACGACTGTATGGATTATTTGACTGTGCTTCTACTATGGAACCAACTACCTTTCAACGATATCGACAGTCAGTCAAACTGCAACCTTAGAGCTACACGATAAGGTAGTTTACCGAACGGATGACGGTCGAAGTTATCGTGGTTGAAGTATCTGGGCACAGGGACTAGCCTGCAGTCGCATTCACGTAGGATCTCGCCGATACGGGCTGAAATATGAATATCGTCGCGTTGCCATTTGTGCAGTCCAGTCACGATTACCCTTATGTTCTACTGAGAACGACTGTCTGCGACTGCTAAGCTAGGGTTGTGGGTAATTGGGGCATTAAATTGATATATGGAGCTCACTTACACGCTGAGAAGCTGTTGTCTCTTATAGGATTAAACTTACGTAAACGCCGCGTTGATGCGATGTACAACGCAATATTGTGACATAATATATCAGTTTTATTTATCTAATAAACAGCAGCTCTTACGTATTGAAAGTATAATCAGACCGCAAACCTATTATTAGTCTTACATATGTCCTAGTTACAATCATCATTGCCAGTTGGCATTTAAGATCGAGGGTCTTTCAAATCTTGGGTCCGCTTTCCTACTACGAAATCACTTCTTCGCAAGGTCTTCGGTAGCTTAAATGGTAATAAATAAATTTATTCAGCTACAATCTTACAACATAATTTATATCCCAGCGTAGAAATAAGAACTAATATATTGGTATAAAAATCGCCAATTCCTCTCGTTATATCGCCTAACTTATTTTTTTAATTATTCTGTGCTATGACTGACCAAAAATTAACAAATCAAAATGAAAGCTACATAAATAACTTCGCGCTGTATTCGAATCAGGAACATTTTAGTTTATTTTAAAAGCGTGTTAAGACTGTTCCATTAAATATTCATTGTAGGCGCCTCGCCTTTAAAAGTCCGACATCACACGAGTGGCAACCCTGATGTACGTAGGCATTTGCCATCAGGCTGTCAGGCAGTATACTTGTTTACTACCTTACCTACATACAAGCATAAAAGTACATATCAAGTGATAAAAAAACGACTGCCATTATTTTGTACACAAACTGTACTTCACAACATAATAATAGGCAGAGTACTTGATAGAAATTCGTAGCAAATGTGTGTGCACTTTTCTCTAATCGATGTTCGATGAGTTCAATAGTACTTGATACTTGATGGCACGGGCTGTTTCCGCAACTCCACGTCTTGGCGTGTATTTTGCGTGCGAGTTCAATAGTAATATATAGCGAGGCTTAACGTGCTCTCCGAGACACGGGGCAAGCGATGATTAACAATTTATTACGCACATTACGTACGCACATATGTACGTGCGCGCCGAGGATTCAAAGCCCTCTGCATGGCAGTCTGTTGGTATCTCCACTAGGCTATTGCTGTTGTATCAAAAAGACAACTCCCGCACTAGGAATCCTGTGTCGCGGGGGACTTTACAAACATATAACCAACGGACACAATGAACACCGAGACTCGAAACAACAATTTATGGATCACACAAAGTGTTATCTCGTGTGGAAATCGAACCCACAACACTCGGCGCAGTATCAAGCGGCGTGGCGGCTGCTTAAACCACTACGCCAACCGTGCAGTCGCAAAAGTTAAAATAATAAAAAATTGCGGGCGTAGCTGCAGGCGTAGCTGCAGGCGTCCTCGCTACAATTGTTTAGTATAACTGTTTTCACAACCGATGTATGGCTTTCGAAACGTTAGGAAATAGGTAAAATATTTTTTATTTTAAATGTATTTTTATACACATGTAATGTATTTTCAGACACAAACTTAACCTTGTATATAAGTACGCAAAAGTTTAAAATTTCCGTATTAATTAAAAAAAATTATTAAAATAATCTTTCCACTAACATGTCTTTAACATTACTTTTAACTTATTTCACATTTATAGGCCCTTTATATTTTTAATAAAAGTTTTTCTGAAAGTGCAAAATATTCTTTTATAATTAAATTCTGTATTCTGTAACGCATCGATTTTATCTCGCATTACAGTACGCCTATGCGCATTCTTTTTCCGCGTGTTCGGTTGGTATTAGTCGATTTTCTGTCGATACATATGGTATTTTCGTTAATGGGCTTCCTTATTACTTTTTTTCTACCTTGTCTATGGCAAACTGTCATGGTCACTTTTCTCTCTGAACGTACGTCGAATTAGATGGCGGATTTGAATAATCCAAAAATTATGGATTAATCGCATTAAAATGTGGTACTAAAAGCCACTTTAATATTGAGAAGCCGTGGATCGGCCCATATATTGTTGTATTTCGCCAATATGGTAAGAGTTGTTTATTTGATTGGTTTCTTCGAGTCGTTAGATTTTGTCCGGATCGTTTGTACAATTTAGATGTATCCTATTTGTTGACAGACACCCTGATATGTTTAAAGAATGCTTCTGACGTTACTTTTGTTCGCCTAGGAGCCACTATTATGGAAAACGGTGAGTTTTCGAATGTTTTTGGCGTTAGCGGAACGCGTCATTTGAGTAGAATATGGCGTCTGAAACATTGTATTTCTGTTCGTTTTAGCTACTGCGTTTTCTGGATATAGTTTAAAATCCGTCGTGCCATTTGGATTCGGCACGCCGTGACGCAGTTTTCGTCGTGGACATGATGTGGACAATGTATACCACGTGGACACGATGGTGGACAATCTTCTTTTTCTTATTTTAATTTCCTACCATGGAAAAAACCAGGTAACCTTTTAATTATTTTTCTTATCAACACAATCTCAAGTTAATCTCAATAATTTCAAATTAACCTTAATTAGTCTAAGTTCTTTTTTAATAACCTTAAATTTAGAAAGCCTCAATTTCAATTTGTATGCTAATTTATAAGCTGTAATGCCATCGACCATACAAAATTGTTGTATCTATCATTTCGGCTAGGTCGCCCTGACTTGAGATCAAAGCTCCATATTGTATTCTATCACTGACTTATCTGGCAAATTTTGTATTTTCTTGGATTGTATCTGGCGCCCGATATAACTTATATTATTTAAAATTCTGTATTTTCTTTTTGATACAATCCACAATTTATAAAAATAAATGTTTATGAATTCCATAACATGTTTTAATTTCAACTCCATGACCTTTTAGGATAGGTTATGTCTTATATTCATAACAAAAACACATTTACATTCACAACTCTTTATTTCTTAAATCTTTTAAATATTACTTCAATCACCACTTGCAATTTTATATATATTTTGTATATATTACAATTCTTTAAGCGAAAAATTGGATTATAAAGAAATAGTCGAGCTGGTAAAAGCATGACAAAAAGCTTTTCAGGGGTGCTTAAGTAAATTAATACAACATGTTTTGTTTTAAGAACTTTTGCCATCTACAAATATGACTTACCACATTTTACTTGACACATTACTGAAGACGTATTGGATCGAATTTTCCTTTAGTGTCATTGACTGAGCCTTTTTGAGCCCATATACTATGAGCTTAAAAAGGGACTTTTGTATAAGATTAACAGTCTCAAAAAATACGAAGGTCGCCTAATATTACTACTATCATCTAAAGTAATTTGTATGCATAAGTAAGAATCTATGCATGTTTGATACTATACTCATCCTTAGCAGCTTTGCGTTTGAATCAGTATAGTCGAGATTCGGCATAATAAAAATAAAACAAGTGAACCCACGACGTACATACCAAAGCAATACCGTCAAATAAAACTGATTCCTCGAAATGACCATCGCTATTCCGAACCGTTTTCATTGCTTTATGTCTCATCAGTCGCCGGTCACACCTACAAAAACGCATTCCTCACCACATTCGTCACATATTTCTGCGTTTAGGTACACCTCTCCGTTCTATTTTCCTTAGAATTTCAGATACCTATCGCTTGTTGTGTTTCGTTTTTCAACTTTTTAATTGGAAACTAGAATTGTTATCAAGCTGGAATGCATATCAAAGATACGTTTACAGTTACAACACTTTTAGAAGAATTATAACAGCTGTACGCTAATATCTGTGTATAGGATCTTAAACGTGTAGTATATTTAAAAAAAATTTGTTATATACTGTTCTATGTGCCTCGACATTTCGGTATGGGTAAAAACAGCCCCAGGGTTGATTAAATGTACAAAGAGAAGCGGCTCCCTCTGTTGCAATATGTTATAAAAGCAAAACGAAATCTATAAAAAAATGTTTGTTATTGAAGTTTCAAACGAAAACGAATTACATAATCATAATTATTATGGTTCAATAGATTAACTAGTTATATATACATAGTATCTCCAAGTCACCCAAATGCTCCCACGTGCACAAAAGAAAGCCTAAAGTGAAAAAAATTAAATTTCAGGGCATTTAATAGTTGCTAAACTTAGTAAGCCGGCGGGCATGACAGCCATGCCCTTCTCGAAAGTTTTTAATTAAGTAACACAATACTTTTTAGACCAATTTAAAACCCTTTTAAGTACCCTAAAGGTTGCTGTCTACATAAGATACCTTATAGTATGTAACTCTGTATATTTGAAAACTGACTTGAATATCATTCTTGTATTTTTTATCTCCATTTTTGACCCTATACTCGAGTGAGCCTTACCCATCTATAGAAGACGGCCTCTACTGTTTCTGAAAATTCACTGCAAAATACCCAATAGCACTTTCCCTAACTCAAGGAAAATATTTGCGATCATAAATTGCAAGAGAATTGGAGAGCCTCCATTTTGTAAGAGAGAGAAAATACAACAGTAATGTACCGATTACTTTCAAATTCCATCATCATAAATGCAATACAGAATACTTTTTATGGTGGCCATAAACCGCAATATCAAAAATATAATAATGGCTAACGCACCAAAACTCATAAGTTAATGAGTCCTGAGTTCTTAACCCCTTAGGACGGTTTATAAAGTTAACAAACATGAGTGTGCTAATAGGCTTTGTACTCATACAAAGATACTTTAAGAGTTTAAAAGTGCCGGTTAATCTGATTATGTCTGTGCAGGGAATTGAAATTTAAAGGTAGCTTGGCAGGTGGTCAAAGCCAAACGTAAGACTCTTACGCTACTGGGTAGGTACTTAGCACACAGCGCCGAGAATTTGAAAAGCTTATTCGTGATGCTCCTAACTCTAAATACAGTACAATATATATTCTTAAAGCTACATTTTACTTCTTGGAAAATATATTGTAGTACCCAGTCTATTGAGGAGAGTAATAACCTTCTGCATGGAAAGCTCTCGAGTGATAATTGAAGATAAAAATTAGGTAATGTATCAAATAGATGAAACTCATCTACAATCGACTCGATTAATTTTCGAGTGTCATATTGTCAAATGAATTCGTTTTATTTAAAAATATATTTTGTCACATAATATATCGTTGATTTTGTTATCAGAATTAGAAGTAGCGGTCGTGTACACGGTTGACTTGAACACCTAATCAATTGAGGACAATTAGGTGGCGTCAAACGTCAAATTAAATGTGCTTGACTGGCTACTGATGTCACTGTCAATTTCTATGCCCATTCAGGCAAGCTGAGCCAAGCAGGCGAACCACTACTGAAGCCTTGTAGTAAACTCTCAAACGTAAGCTATTGGTATAAGTACTCATGGGTTAGTATTGCAATACTTTTGAAGATGCTCATGCAAGACCTTATCGTCCACATGGTATTTAATTAAATTTCTTTATTCACTTTATTGCAGGCAATAAGTTACAAATGGTCGTGCAAGTCGTTTAAAATTTATTCAATTATCTCAATATATTAAATCGTCAAAATAATGCAAACAAACAAAATTCAAAATTCAAACAACAAGCTGTGCAAAATCATGATTTAGCTAACTTTGAGTGAGTCAATACTTACTTACACTTCAACTAAAGATGCCTTGTTACGCCGACAAGTGGGAATTAAAAGTTACAAGACAAAAATTGCCATCAAGATGTCTTGTCAATTCCATCACGAATCTCAGCAGTATTTAGATAAAGTTGTCGAAAATTCTTAAAAGGTTTTCAACGTCAAACTTTGGGTGCTAACACAGTTTAGACACAGTGGAGAGATTGAATCATTAATATGATCAAACTTAAAAGAGTTTGAATGTTAATATTTGGACAGAGTCCCTGAGCTTTTAAAAGGAGGTTCTCATAAAAATGTTAAAAAATTAAACGCGCTGTGGGGCTTTTTAAACTCTTTGCTCGCTCCACACTTGTTTACACGTCGGCTTGCACGTGCTCTAGATATCTTTATAACCTGTACGTTTCAGTAATCCGATTTTGTTGGAAATCTTCCGCGGTGCTACGTTTTATAAGGTACCATGTTTATTTATATAGAATTAACGATTGAATTGTACCACAGCGCCTATTCGGATCGGATTTATTTTGCGTTCAGATGTTTGGGATTTAAAATACGAACATTTTATTTAGAATGAAATCTTTGCGAGTCTTGCTAGCCAGCAGGAATTGATCATCTTAGCTAGAGAAGTGAAGTACTTTTGTCAAGTATGGCAAAACACTAGCTTTGTGCCGTCATTTTTCCGTGCTTCACAGCTAGTAATGTTAGAGGCCTGAAAGTATGATGTAGACAAGTGGGTATATTCTTTATTTATTAAGATGCAATAAAGAGATGTCTTGCAGATTAACTTACTGCATTTTTATCTTTTAATATTTATAATCATTATCTATTTAACTCTGCAGGATAGACATCTTATCTAATACTATTATATAAAGCTGAAGAGTTTGTTTGTTTGTTTGTTTTTTGTTTGTTTGTTTGGTTGGTTTAACGCGCTAATCTCAGGAACTACTGGACCGATTTGAAAAATTCTTTCAGTGTTAGATAGCCCATCTATCGAGGAAGGCTATAGGCTATATAACATTGCGCTATAAGCTATGGGAGCGGAGCAGTAGCCTTAAATAACGCGGGTGTAACCGCGGGCATTCTCTAGTACAAATATATAAAGCTGAAGAGTTTATTTGTTTTGTTTTGTTGAACGCGTTAATCTCAGGAACTACTGGTCCGATTTAAAAAATTCTTTCAGTGTTAGATAGCCCATTTATCGGGGAAGGCTATAGGCTATACAACATCACGGTTTGAACGTCGGGAGCCGAACAGTAGCCTTAAACAACGCGGGTATAACCGCGGGCATCCTTTAGTGATTATATAAAGTAAAAGTGTAGGAAGATCAACACGTTGTATGGAGCAATTTACCCAACCAGATTTTTTGACCTCACATTTGCCTAACATGTCAAAAAATAAGGGGTTATTCCCTTAGAGCCCCGATCCCCGAGGCACACGTTTCGGAGAGCCCCGAAAACGATAAATCTGATAACATTAATCTTTTTTAGGTTTTTCTATTATTTTCGACTTGTACACACAACATAAAAAGTGCATAAATGTATGAGTTTAAAATATATAAGATGAAAGTATTTAAATCGAAATTTTGTACAACACCAGCTCATAGATTTATTAGAGGGTAATACAGTTTGAATAAAATGTTTCAAATAGAATAGGATATTAGAAGAACAGAAAGAATATCATTTATTTATTTTGTTTCTTTATGCACAAAATAAGAGTACATAGGCGGACTTAATGCCTTATGGCATTATCTACAAGTCAACCTGGGTAGTGGAGAGATAAGTGTGGTAGGTGCATTTAACATAATGTAGGAATATTTTAAACTAAAAGGGTATTATACAATAATATAAGAGTACCTAAGTACGTAAAAACGAATAAATTGATATAGGAGTGAGCGAAACAATTGTATAAATAAAGTAAATACATAATTATATTACATAAGAGTACATAAATACTAATAAATATGTCTATAAACATAATTATACAATATACATATATACATAATTATATAAATATATATATATAAATATAATATACTATAATTGATGAGTGCGGAGGAGTTGCACAGGAGATGGTAGCAATCATGCATGGTGCGTTAGAGAGGAAAGGAATGAAAGTGAATGTAAGTAAAACGAAAGTTATGGTTTTTGAAAAGGAGGAATGCGTTATGGCTTGTAATGTTTTGATCGATGGACAGCGAGTGGAACAAGTGAATGAGTTTGTTTACTTAGGTACGTTGTTTACAAGAGATGGTAAGAATGAAGAAGATATTGAAAGGAGAGTTAATGCAGGTAATAGTGTGAATGGAGCTCTGAAGGCGTTTATGAACAGTCAAAACGTGTCCAAAAAGGCACGTTTGGCTGTACATAGAGGCCTGTTAGTGCCTACCCTTATGTATGGTAGTGAAAGTTGGGTATGGCAGAAGAGATTTGAAAGTAAAATAAATGCTGTAGAAATGAGAGCACTGAGAAGTATGTGTGGTGTGTCTTTGACCGACAGAGTAAAGAATTGTGTGATACGAGAGTGGTGTGGGGTAAAAGAAGATGTAGTGACAAGCATTGAAAAAGGCATGTTAAGATGGTTTGGGCACATGGAGAGGATGGATGACGATAGACTGACAAAGAAGATATATAAGGCAAGTGTGAATGGAACAGGACAAAGGGGAAGACCTAGGCGGACGTTCTCTGACCAGATTGGAGACATCCTGAAAAAAGGACAAGTCAGAAGTACCCTTAACAGAAGAGCATGCATGAGAAACTTGATGGGAGTGAGTGAAGCAAGTGAGGTATGTCAGGATCGTTGCAAATGGCGTTCCGTAGTCTCTGCCTACCCCTCCGGGAAACAGGCGTGAGTCTATGTATGTATGTATGTATAATTGATGAGAATGATGGGTTGATTCCTTCAATTTGTTGAAGAGAAGCTCTCGTACTTTCATTTTAAATGCATAACGGTTGGTGGACATTCTGACTTCAGGAGGGAGCCTATTCCAAAGCAGTACAGCTTGTACTATGAAAGAAGAGTTAACGGAAACAGATGTTAGTAATATTACATATATTATGTACATAATACAATATTATCAAATATATTCTACAAATGATGACTACAATATTTTTCAATTTAGATGTACTTACTGCGAATATTTTTCTAGAACTTTACCATAACTATAAGTTGGTACTAATGTTGAGTATTTTTATAGTTGATTGTCGAAGTCCAATTTTGCCAGTTTTTAAATTATTTTAATAGGTATCTTATTTCTAGTCTACATATTTTGATTTTCGTAAATAGAAAAAGAAGCGATTGTGACAATAATCAAAACCTGTGATCGCCCTAAGAAACTCTACTTTGTATTTTTTAATTCTAATATTTGCTATAGCCAAGCAAAAGTCTTTATTTTTTTCTGATCCTTAAGTATTTAATTTATTTTATAAACGGTATGTTGCTGTTGACGGTATTTTTACGCTAAATTTAATTTAAATTGAGTTTACCAAGACATAAATATATCGGGGCGTTCCGGTACGGGTGCCTCGGAGATCGGGGCCTTAAGAAAATAACCAAAAATAAGCATGCCTAAAAATTGTGTAATGATGATATGTATGTTTATTTCTAAATATTATCGAAAGTTGGATTTGAAAAGAAATCTTGATAGTCCATCCATACCTCTATTCCATTTTGTAGCCCGTTAAACACATTTATGTTTTCAATCTAAGTTTTGAAGCGGTAGTATCTCTAAAAAGATTACTGACGGATGCACACTGAATTTGAATTTAAATTCTATTTTAGAAAATTCGCGTCTAAACCAGACTCTGAATTATAGAATTTGCTTCGCATTTAATATTCATTTTACGTAAAAAGTGCAGGTGAGCTGGCGTTGCGCGGCGCGGCGGTCGTTGCCGGTACAGAATTGCATTAAGCGCAGCGTCCCCACTGCGTCGGTTAATTTGTTGGTCACCGCTCGTTACCATTTAATTCGGCGCCCCCCAGTGCCTCTCTCCGTTCAGATCGCGGCTCACTTTAACAGATTATCATCCAATTTAGTCAGCCCGCTTTCACATAAACGAAGTCATTCGATATCAAAAACGTTGGAATAAAAATGAGAGCACCCTTCCCGCTCCTGCTTTCAATTTATAATAGGGTTTAGGATTGCGGCTAACGAAATTTTCTTATCAATTATTACTATCGATATTGTTTACATAGCCAAAGTAGATACAATCAGGTGAAGAGGGACTGTGAAATTATGTTTTCGGTAAACTTAATTGAAAACCTGTGAAGACGTACGGTCGTACACAAAGGCTGCACAGTTGAATTTTAAGTCAACAAACAGGAAACGGTTACCAACAACCATTAGTCAGGCGGCGTTCACCGCATCTGCTTACGACTGTCTAGATAATCCAACAATGCAGCCCAATTTTCTTATAGCGCGGAGTCAAAGTTGTGTGGTGTAGCTGTGAGATCGGAGGGATCGCACAATGGGTACGCCGGCTGCGGTAATGCCACGCCGTATGAGGGATTTCCCGACTTGCACTCACGTGACAAAGCAGCCACTTACAACGCGTGCCGTTTCGCCGTCGCACTGAATGCGCTGAGAAATATTCACAGTGTGCGGCCGCTGCATGTTTGTGTATCCATTTGCTCGGTAATGGATTTTTAGGTCGCATATTATGTAAAGTGAAAGGAAAACGTTTGCCCGCTTATACAATACTACTGCATAGCTTGATTTGCTGGTTGAAGCAAACGAATTTTGGGCATGTTACTTGTATTTAAAGTATGGGGTTGTATATTAAATTTCATCTGAACAAACGTTGTTGTATCACCAACTATTTGATAACCGATAGCAGATTTACATATGGATTAAAATCTATTGATAACTTTTAATGACGACTAATATATTTTTTTATACTAAGTACTGCTACTGAGTATTCGGAAAAACTCAGTAACACTTTTACCCGACCCAGGAATCGAACCCGGGACCTCTGATCAGCAGTCGCATACGCTATCCACTGGACCACGGAGGCAGTCATTACCTAATATTTCCCCAACTACACCTAACAGTATACAAGTTTTTGTCGGTGTATACAAAATGTATACTAATACAATGTTGGTGACCTATTTAGCCAGAATCGACCCAGAATGAACCTTTAAAATAACCTAATATTTTACCTAAAACCTTATCAAAAATTACACTTATTACAACTAGACATTAACATTCTAGAGCGAGCGGCCGGCGCGCCTCGCCGCGCGGTACTTCATGTGTCCGTAGTGGCGCGTTCGTGGGTGCAGTATACAGTGTTTATCAAATTTATTATTGTGACGGATCGCGGCTAGATTGGGTAGGAATATGAGTTTTCAGTTAGATGACGTTAACACTCACCATAGTAACACTCTGTCAATTGTTCGCCAAATTCGCAACTAACTGATACTTGATGGCACGGGCTGTTTCCGCAACTCCACGTCTTGGCGTGTATTTTGCGTGCGGGTGGGAATGGTGTCGTCATTCGAGCCACCCCAGCTCTTCGAGGAAAGCCAGCAGACTCTTGATGTGGCCCACGGCTTCCCTCAGGGTGCTGTATCTGGTCAGGTACTGCTGCCTGTACTATGCGACCTCAGGGCAGTCGAGGAGCAGGTGGGCTGCCGTCTCGTCTGCTGCCATACAGGCCCTGCACAGCGGGCTGTCGGTGATACCTATAGTAAATAGGTGTTTATTAAAGAATCCGTGTCCTGTGTAGTCGGCCGTGACTGTCCGCAGTTGTTTGGACAGCCGGAAGATTTGTTTGGCTATCTTACCGTCTACTGCGGGAAGAGCCTCCTTGGCCTGCCTACATGTTTCAATACCAATCCAGGACCGGTTGTATTGGGTCCTGGTCCTATTTCTTACCAGGTTGCGATAAAAACCAGATGGGAGGGGAATAATGGGCTCGGGTCCCACCACCTCTAAATTGGCCCCTCTTCTGGTAAGTACGTCGGCTGCGTCATTTCCTCTTGAGCCACTGAGGCCCTTGATCCATTGCAGTGTTAATTTGTTTTGTTTACCTACCTCTGTTAGTTTCTGGTAGCATTCAAACGTGCCGAGGTGATAGTATGGCTTTTGAGGGCTGAGAGGACCGCTTTACTATCTGAGAGGATCCTAATGGATCGTTCCCTTACCTCACGTGCCATGATTGCTGTGGCAGCTACGATTATGCCAAAACATTCGGCCTGGTAGACAGTGTTGTAGGCTCCCAGCGGTGCTGCGATGTTGATGTTCCGAGGACCTACCTCGGAGAATACCCCTGAACCCGTACCTGTATCCGTCTTAGACCCATCTGTGAAGATCGTGAGCTCGTTGTGATTAACCGCTCCTTCGTGTAGATCCTCGTACAGTTCGATTTTGTATTTCTTGTCGACCACAAATTGTTTCGGTATTTGGTCGCCAATGGCTTGTGTGAGAGGAACTTCTTTAAAGAGTGTATTTATGTTGCTAGTGTGCGGTGTGTTGGTGTCTTTCCAGAGCTTTAGATCTCTTAGCCGGACCGCCGACATCGTTGCTTCCTGTTGTATAAACAGCTGCAATGGAGGCAGGTCTAGCAACACTTCGAGTGCCGCTGTAGGTGTAGTTTTCATGCAGCCCGTGGCCGCTAGGCATGCAAGTCTTTGAAGCTTTTGGAGTTTGTTGGCGGCCGTTGTTAGGTTGGTCCGAGGCCACCACACTACTGCGCCGTAGCTTATCATCGAACGTATTATTGTCTTATAGAGCCATAAGACAATTTTGGGGGATAGGCCCCAGCGTTTGCCTATCATCTTCTTGCACTGCCAGAAGACAATGCTGGCTTTGTGGAGCTTATTTTCCATGTGGCTGTTCCATCTCAATTTGCTGTCGAGAGTGACACCTAGGTACTTGACCTCAGTAGACAGCTTAAGCTCTGTATTAAATAACCTAGGCAGTCTGTAAGTGCCCAGCGCGCGTTTGTGTGTGAACATAACTAGTTCGGTCTTGTTCGGGTTTACAGATAATTCGACACATTACACCACCACTCTACTATGCGTAGGGCTTGTTGGGTTAGGTCGTACACTGTACTGGTTACCTTACCTGAGGTGAGTATGGTTAGATCATCTGCATAACCTATTGTTTAGAAGTCTCTCGCGTTGAGTTTGTCTATGAGTTCATTGATGACTAAGTTCCACAATAGCGGGGAGAGTACACCTCCCTGCGGCCACCCTTTGCTGAGCATGTTTTGGATCCTCTGTATGAGCATCTGATCCACACCATGCCTGGCTAGGGCGTTGCTTATGCTGGAAAAGTTTGTCTTGTCGAAGGCTCCTTCTATGTCAATGAAGGTGCCCAGACAGATGCTTTTTTGTTGTATAGCAGCTTCTATCTGCTTCACGACCTGATGTAGGGCCGATTCCGTCAATTTCCCTGAGCTGGTGCTTAAGTGCCCTCTCGCAGAGCCTATCCAAGGCTTTAAGCATGAAGGAGGTCAGGCTTATTGGTCTGAAGGACTTTGCATTGGTATAGTCTGTTTTGCCTGGTTTTGGTATGAAAATTAATTTGACTTCCCTCCATCTTTTCGGTACATATCTGAGGGCCAGGCTAGCCCTCATGATTGCCAGAAGTCTTTCTCGCAACTAACTGGTAACAAGGCTATAGCCGTGCGGATAATACAACCACCTCACGGTCTGAGGGCGTGGCTTGAAATCACATTTATAACTGTTATGAAAATTTTGGTTTTTATGAAATTTGGAAAATGTTTATAAATATTTGGCAAAAAAAAAAATTTGAATAAAAATTGGAAAATTCTAGTAACTTCAGGAACGAATGGAAGGGTTAAAAATAAATATTATTAACTTATTTTTGCTGGCGAAAAAGTGATAGTGATATTTGGCTAGGGGGCTATATGATGCTTTATGTTAAGTGGATCCCTCTACTACATTAACCTTGATGAGCGAGTTCGACTCGCACTTGATTTAATAATTACTCATAATATCATTACTCATAAAAGTTTGAGCTCCACACGCTCCGCATTGCTTCCCGCTTGCCGCCCGCGCATTCACTGCGGACACTTGTATGAAAGTCCTATGGTTTGAGTTGCCTGCGTGCTCCCTGCGCTACACTGCCCGCGCCGCTCGCCGCGCCCGCTCGCCCACTGCGGACAGACTTATCGACTTCCATATCTTTGAGTTTCCCGCATCCGCGCCCGCCTTTCACTGTGGCCGAGCACCTAGACGCTAACAATACAATTTAATTCAAACATTTTATGCAATAAATTACGTAAAATGCCGGTGCAGTCTATATTCAAAACATTTCAGGTGTCTGCTATACAAATTGTTCTTGCAAAGACATTAACATGTAAATCCGTTTATACTTACTATGCAATGTGCCCATGTGCATACTCCGTGCAAAATGCAAATGACACAATTATTATACAATGTGATAATATTTCTGTGGCTACATTGTCGATAAAAGGCGGACTATAGTACGAGAGGACTATTCCGGGGCACTATTGACTAAGAGGACAATCAAATAGCTTAGAATTTTAATTTGTATGCAGAATATTATTATGTTGCAGTAGCGTGAGCCTTGAAACGTACCGGTCTGATCAATGAATACATTTTTATTTATTTATTTATTTATTTATTATAAATCACAAATATAGGTACATGGGATCTTATTGGTACATAGATGTGTTAGAATCACTATATTTAACCTTGCGGCATGTGACATACTTACTTATAAAATAACTAGAACAGAATATTGAATTATAATGTATCGGATAAATAATCATACACTGAATAATAGGCCTTTTGCAATAAAAGTTTTTTTAAATTAGTCCTTAATAGTTTAATATTTTGTTCTTCAAGAAAAGGCTTCGATAAATGGTTAAATATCCTAGAGGCCATACAAAATATACTTTTGTTAAAATATGCAGTAGTATTTGAAGGTACACTAATTTTTAAATTGTGTCTTTTGCTTTTTAATTTTGTAAACATGTGCATATTCTTTTTCACAAACAATACAGTTTCAAGTATATATATACATGGTAGGGTCAGAATGTTCAGTTTTATGAAATAGGGTCTACAGCTATCGGTTGATTTAAGGTTACAAATAGCTCGAACGCACTTTTTTTGTGCTTTAAATGCATGGTCTACATCTCTAGAATTGCCCCAGAAAATTATAGCATATCGTACGATTGGTGCCACATATCCGTGGTACGCAGTCAGGACCGTAGAAGTGTTCACTGTTTTTGCAAGCAAATGGAGAGCATATGAATGCTTATTTATTTTTGAGCACAGACCTTCAATATGGTTATTTTTGAGAAACTTGTAAATAGGACACGTTATGTAGGTACGAGTATAATATACACACTTACCCAAGGTCAATGTCTCGGCCACTTTTTCATTATTAATTACTTACCACATACCACTAGGCATAATCACCTAGCCTAGCTAAACCATCCCTCTGGTTAAACGGTTACCACGTACTACGCTTGTACAGCTCTCTTAACTTTCATTCCAATAAATATTCATTACATTTGTGGCGCACCATACTTGTATCAATTAATGAGTCCGCCGTGCAAATAAGTACTGTTTATAATTAATCACTGACCAAAAATGAGAACAACGGGTTGTTTAACGTTGCACTCGTCCTCCAAACAATATTACAGAACAATTAAGTTTGATGTTTATATTTTAATTGGCTTGTGTTTGACGTATGTTCGGTTGGTATGGTATTTTTCTGATTTTGGTGTTGCTATAAATTAATGCCACTTTTGTTTCAGTATCATGACAATTCTTTGACTCGATCGCGTAAGTTTTCTTTTTTTATATTTGCGAATATAACTGATATAAAAATACTTAAAATGATTGTGGTTGTATTTAATACTCGCAGCATTTGTATATTGCATAAGAAGGCTGTCAACAAATGATTTCAGTATTTCACGATTTAGATACCAGTACCGACAGTGCGAACTTAAATAAAGACCAAGTGAGGGTAGGTGCCGAAACCCGCATTTCCACAAGACGGCGCTGAGATCTCATCAGTCTCTCCGCGACCACGCTCGGTGCAAGACGAGCGAAACGTCGGAAACAAATAGGTATTTATACCTTAAATAAATTAATTGTACGCGATTAAGACCCGCTAATTTATTTTGTATGATGTATACAAATCGCGAAAGTTTAAAAACGATTTAGATCGTCAGATATACGATAGATATGACCGGCCCAGTCATATTTTAACTTGGCTACTTTTCGGGACACATCTGCGATTTGTGTTTAAGAGCGCAGTATGGTATTTTTGACTCGGTCTACAAGTTTTAAGTCGAGAATCCTGCACTCCATAGCTCGCTGAAAAACTCCGAGTTGGGCTAAAACTACCACCTGGTGGGTCCCAGATCAAAAGAGGCCTCGTGGCAGACCCAAGATTAGGTGGCAAAATGATTTAAAGCTCTATAATGCAGAGTGGACCACAACAGCTCTCGATAGAGAGAGGTGGAAAGAGGGTAGGGAGGCCTTTGCCCTGCAGTGGGACAGGTTAGGCTGCAAATAATAATAATAATAATAATTCCACGATTTATATGCATAATATACACACATCAACAAAGTCTAGGGATATCTTAATCCTAAATTATTTACGAGTTTATAGTTTAGAACCTTGTTAGTTTCCACAAAAAGTTTATATACAGATTAAAACCTCTTTTATTCTATTTTCAAAATTTGAACATGGAAAGAAAAAAAACAAAATAATAAACAAAATATGGCGGCAAATTTGCTAGTAATTCGTTACATTAAAGAAAGTTAAAACTGTTTTATTATAATTATTAATGAAAAGGGTTTTTAATTGTTTTTCTTTTTTAATTTAACGTGACGTACGAACTTTAAAAGTCATGTCACGTCGTCATTTGAGTCGAGATGAAATGTTACGAGCCGTGGGCATGTTAGAAAATGGTGCAATTCAACGCGTCGTTGCTGAGGCCCTACATACCAGTCAAAATGTGATATGAAGGTTGTGGTCACGTTATCGCAGTACTGGAGATGTGGCCGAACAGCACACAGGTAGATATCGTGTTACTACGCAGAGACAGGATCGATTTCTCCAAATGACCGCCAGAAGACAACCCAATATCACAGCGCTGCAACTAGTGCAAAGGCTCCAGGAGGACCACCAGCTGCTGGTAAGCGACCAAACCGTGCGAAGAAGGTTACATGAAGTTGATCTTCATGCTCGAAGACCATTGCGTGTTCCAGCATTGCGACGTGGCAATCGCGGTCGGCGGCTTTCGTGGGCTCGGGAGCATTTACCATGGAGTGACGAACAATGGTCTTTGGTGCTGTTCACCGATGAGTCCCGGTTTGGGTTTCACCCGGATTCACGAAGAACACGCGTTTGGAGAGCTCCAGGGAGAGTTAGCCGTCTACGGCACCCTCAGGAGGTCCACCCATACCAAGGCGGGACAATCATGGTGTGGGCAGGAATTCGTCTTGGCGGACGAACCCAACTCGTTTGGATCCAAGGCAGCATGACTGCACAAAAATACCACGAGGAGGTAGTAGAGCCCGTTATTGTCCCACACAGAACTCAAATAGGCCATGAATTTCTACTCATGCACGATAATGCTCCTTGCCATACGGCGCGGCTGGTATCGACCGCTCTCCGAGAGCACGATATTCAAGTTTTGGATTGGCCTGCACAGTCGCCCGACTTAAATCCTATCGAGCATGCCTGGGACATGTTACAACGAAAAGCTTTGAGAGATTTTCCACCAAATTTGACGACTGAACAACAACTTTACGAACACTTGCAAAGGACATGGGAACTCATACCGCAGCAAGACATTGACAATTTAATTTTAAGTATTAACAATCGATGTCGATGTGTAATCAATGTAAGAGGTGGCAACACTGATTATTAATGATTAGATTTTACAAGATTTTTTCCATTTTTATTAAAATTAATAGTTTTTTAAGAAGAAATGTTTGTTGTTATCATACTAATTTTCCATGATGATTAAAAAAATTAATTTTTTTATTTAAAACAAAAAAAAACACGAAATGTTTTTTATTTTTATTAAAGACCTTAAAATAATCTATGATTCTTCTATTTACTGTATCAGAAAATTCTTCATAGATATTTAGATATTTGATGAAATATAAAATATCCCTAGACTTTGTTGATGTGTGTATGTAGGTTCTCAAGCGCGTTAAATTACTATTGTTATAAATCCTAATCAAAATTTAATTCCCCGACGCGACGTTTCATCCGCCTTACCTCGTTAGTAGCCAAGGATAAACCGTCTGCCCGTAGTCTGCAGTTGTCGTATTTTGTGCTTTAGACTCCATTTTACATCGACCCTGACCATACTTTCTTGCACACGCTGTTCTCTTGGATAGGTACGATACGAATCTGAATAATAAAAAGTGCTTCCACAGTGAGGTTGAATTAGCCTCAGCCAGCCTGTATTTGTCTATTGCAATCCCTGCAAGCGATACGCGCTTGGCGCTTGGTACGAAGTAAATTGCCGTAAAATAAAACGCTAGTTGGATTTCATTCGTGTGTCTTGATGTTAGAAAATGATATAAGGAATTTCTTTGAAATGTTCTGTTGTGTAGACAATGATATTGTAACGACTGGAAGGTAAATAGAAGGTGATATTGATTTGTCGGCGTAAAGGATCGGGTTGCAAGTCTTTGAATTGTTGGCAAATTGTTTCATAGGCACATTCTATAGTTACTTGCCGATGGGCTCTTTAAGTACATATAAATGTACTCCTCTCCTTACTGGTATGGATAATCCATATCAGTAAGGATTTGTACAGTTCGGCGTAGTTTTGGTTCGTACAACACCTGCGAGCCAAGCCACGAACCATTCCATACACACGCAGATTTGTCCGCGGTCTTGTCACCAGCGACGGAACAGGCAGATAGTTACCATCCGTGTTTCAATAGGGATCCTAACTTATTATGGATCACGCCTGCTCTTTGCTTTACAGTTAAGAGCTTTGTTGTTCTTTTCGGGTTTGGATCAACGATCTCTTTTTCTTCGTACTTTTCGTCTTATTTTATATATAAGCAAGCTAAAGTGGACTGGTCACATTTGTCGTAGAACCGACAACCGGTGGAATAGTCGCGGTTTAGAATGGAAATCGCACCTTGACAAACCAAGAGGAGCGGCGATATACGTAAAATAATTGGCAGCGGCTTTGCACGAACAGCCGAAAATCAAACTCAGTGATTTGCTATCGCGCAGGTTCCAGCAGTGGACTACAATAGGCTGATGATAATGACGAGTTTGCCGTATGTTACATTGGCTGAGCCCGCAGTTTCACCCGCATTATTAAGGGCTACTGCTCCGCACCAGAAGCGCATAGAGTGATGGTATAGCCTAAGGCCTTCCTCAATTAATCGGCTTTCGAACACAAAAATATTTTTTCTAATCGGAACATAGTTCCTGTGATTAGCACGTTTAACCAAACAAACAAACTCTTCAGCTGTATAATATAGGTATAGATAGTAGATACTTCATACAACACAGGGGCAACAAAACGCGCCAGACGATATAACTTTGTGCCTTACCCTCTACATCCAATTCACCACGACGACTGCACAAAATACGGTCGTCGAACTAAACTGAATTAGCTATAAAATTATAAATTTTATGGGACATAACGAGCGGCTTTCATCAGGGCTAGTCAATTCGTGTTCATCGGCAGTTTTATGAGGAAATGTTATATTATAAAGAGTCTCCAAGCGGTTGCGATGCACTTTACGCCTCACGCCACAAGCACCGAATATAAGCCAAGCCACCACTGCAGAAAACATTATACAATGCTAGTAACTATTTCATTTGCATCGCTCTGTTACATAAATACTATGTAAATTGATCTACTTGTAGCTAAAAGTAAAATATTTTTTTAAAATCCATAGCCATTTCAGCTCAGATTTCTACATATATTCCTATTAAATCTTCAAGAAGAGTTGCTTTTACTCGTATTATAGGTACACTAGACTTCTGTAGTAAATACGTAGAATATAAAACTTTTATTTTTATAGAAGGAAGTTTGCACCAGCAGAGAAATGAAATTTCTCTGAGGACTACCTAACTATCAATCAACAGGCACAAAGGAAACTCAAACTTAAAACACACCCGTAACACTTGGCACCGTGTCTAACAGCGGAGCTACTTCGCCGTACGTGCAATTATCATAGGAACCCATGTCCTTTCCACCCCTCGAGACTTGACGCTAAAGCTGTTGTAAAGATAGCACTCGCGCTAATCTGGCCTGATGCGTAGCAATTATCGTGGTCGTGGCAAACAGCTATGAAAAATATGCCTCGCGCGTTCCAAATTATAGAAAAGCTATAGGAAGTTTGATATGCTCTGTGCTGCTATTGTACTTTAGTAAAATAATCTTGAATGAATTTATCTACAGAAATACTCGCATAGGTACCACATCCGAGGTAAAATAGAATTTTACAAAGATTTCCGCACTTAGTAAAAGGTAAGCGCTATGAAAAATACTCAGCAAATATGAAAGTTATATCCACATCTTTAAATACCTACTCAAAACACCGTCGCTCACTTGCGTCACAGTACGATGAGTACAATAGAATTCCTTCTGTTGTCCCCAGACAGTTTTCAAGATTGCATTCCATTATCTACAAGCGTCTGACGATAGCGATGGTCCAGTTGACGGAGAACACTAAACTATAATATGAGTGCGCAATATTGCGAGGTGAACTCGCAAATATCTTTTGAACTTTTATAGTAATCCAGTGTATTGGAAATATGTGGTATTATACATTAACCCTTGTTACTTTAACTCAAACCCTTCTCAGTTTCCAAATGGCTGGATCCCAGAAACGCCATGCAAATATACCATTGTGGGTACATACATAAGCTTATCGGGAGTATCTCGGATAGTGCGAATTTTCCTGCCTTATTCATGGATATCAAAGAGTTTTATTTAAATATATCTGATGTTGGATTGTATGTAGCGCTTTGTGTTTTATATGGTCGATGAATTTTTGTTTTATGTATTTATCTTGTGGATCCAATCCTTACAGATACTCGTAAATTTGTAGAGATATTATAATCCATTGCTTCATATTTTTATTACGTTTTGGTTATTTTTTGGCATAATTCATTAATATTAAAAAATGGTAAACCTTTCCAATGTATGTACTCATTTCGAATTCATATTCTTTTATGTTTTATTTCAGTTTCTATTTTTGGTTTTCCTTTTTGAGGGTTTTACACATACACAAAGTCTATTCTTGATAAAATAAAATATGTGTTTCATTTTTGCAGAGTACTTGTGAAAAATAATTACACACAGCTAGCAATCGTTAGTACGATAACGAGAATATGATATGTGAAATATTTAATTAAAAATCGTAAATTCATTTTCAACTAAATACGAAACTGTTCATAACTAAATGTGGTCTTATTGCAAGTGTATTTTGTTTCATAACAATAATGACTTTGTAACGAGAATTCGGTCTGTATTTGAGCAGACATAGGGCACATCTGAATCATGTATAATATGTATGTATTTACAAAAAAAATAGGTATATATGTATGTTTATCAATTATCTAGTACCCATAGTACAAGCTTCTGCTTAGTTTGGGACTAGATGGAGTTGTGTGAATGTGGTACAGTTTTTTTATTGACTGCACTTATGGTACCGTGGTTCCAGCGGCCGCGTCGTCCATAGTGTTGTCGTTTCCCTCCCCACTCGAGACAAACTGACTGTGATCAACAAATTATTTTTCCAGTCTGTGTGCGCTTTGTGGCAGTTGTTTGAATACGAATGCCCCTGCGATACTTTAAAAATAGAAAATACGGGTATCCAACTAGTGGGCAGTTAAGAATAATTGATGAACACTTCTAATCTATCTGTAAAACAAAGGAAAAAGCTGACAACCTACCAACTGGAAGAGAAACCACGGGGTCAACGGCACAAAAGCGTGATAATATTTTATAAATCCAATGCTTTCTCGTAACGTAGGTACCGCCGGCACCGCCACCGTCGCGATACAATCTCTGCGTGAATTCTTAAGAAAATATCGACTTCGGAACTTGGTCGAACAACAATTGGAACGGTTGTAGCTCGATTCAACTCCGTTTTGCCGAACACCCACCGTGGAATACGGTACGACACTTGCGTGGGTCTTTTTTAATTATAGTACTAATCCAACTGGCTGTTCCTGCTTTAATTTATTTTTCTAAAATAAATACAACTACTGCACTATGGGCCAGTTCGCCATCTATAATATAAACCGGTAATATATAAACCGGTCAAGTGCGAGTCGGACTCGCGCCCTGATGGTTCCGTACAAACCTGTAGGTATATATAATTATTTAAAAAAATATGTGATGTAACTAAAAATTTTGGGTTTTAAATTTTTTTCCTATGTGCAATAAAACTTTGCTTTATGCCAAATATCGATTTGAAATACCCTTTAGTTTTGACTTGAGCATTTGATATGAATTTCAATTTTATATCTCTACGGGTTCATGAAGAAAGGGTTAGCACCTTTAAAATTATTTAGAATATTTTATTTATATGATGTAACTAAAATATATGGTTTTCGCGTTTTTCCTTTATCTGTGCTATAAGAGTTTGCTTCGTGCCAAATTTCGAGATTCTCAGTTCACGGGAAGTACCCTGTAGGTTTGGATTCCCTTGCGAGTAGTTGTGAGTTTGAAATATGTTTAAATTGCTGTTTCTGTTGATTGCGTTATATTTTATTACAGCTTAACGGTGTTATAGACGTTATAACGGTGTATTTGATATGAATTTTAATTTAATGACTCTACGCGTTCATGAGGAAAGGGGTAGTAACTTTAAAATTTTAAAAATGTTTTATTAAATGATGTAACTAAAAATTTACATTTATGGATTTTTTTCCTTAATCTGTGCTATAAGAAGTGGCCTTCTAGAAAATATCAAGATTCTAAGTTCACGGGAAGTACCCTGTAGGTTTTGATTGCCTTGTGAGTTTCAAAAATTTGCGAGAATTTGCGGTATAAACAGCTGTATCTTTTGATGGCGTTGGCTAAGAAGTGTGATTCTGTTACAGCTTAAAGATATAATAGATTTGAGTATTTGATATGAATTTCAATTTTATACCTCTATGCGTTCATAAGACAAGGGCTAGTTGTAGTACCTCGAAATGAAAAACGGAACCCTTATAGGATCACTTTGTTGTCCGTCCGTCTGTCAAGATCCTTTTTCTCAGAAACGCGTGGAGGTATCAAACTGAAACTTATATCAAATAGTCAAATTTACTGTTCATTGTAGCTGTGAAAAAATCAAACTTCTAAGCCATCGCAATCAAAAGATACAGCCGTTTATGCTACAAATTTCTGCAAATATTCGAAACTCTAAACCTACATGGTACTTTTCATGAACTCAGAATCTTGAAATTTGGTACGAAGCAATGTCTTATAGCATGCATAAAGGAAAAATTGCGAAAACCATATATTTTTAGTTACATCATATCATAAAAATATTTTTTATAATTTTATAGTTATCACCATTTTCTCATGAACGCGTAGAGGTATTATATTGAAATTGATATCAAATACTCAGGTCTATAATACCTTAAAGCTGTAACAAAATCAAACTTCTAAATGTGAACACAATAAAAAGAAGCAGCACTTTAAGCCGCATATTGTCTTCCAACTACTCGCAAGAGATTCAAAACCTACAGGGTACTTCCCGTGAATTCAGAATTTTGGAATTAGGTACGAAGCAATATCTTATAGCACAAATAAAGGAAAAAAATCGAAAACTGTAAATTTTTAGTTTCATCATGTAAACAAATATTTTTATTAATTTTAAAGTTACTACCCCTTTCCTCGTGAACGCGTAAGGTTATTAAATTGAAATTCATATAAAATAATTGGGTCTATTATACCTTTAAGCTGTGACAAAATCAAACTTCTATCTCAACACAATCAAAAGAAACAGCAATTTTACTATATTTTCAAACTCGCAACTACTGGCGAAGGGAATCAAAACCTACAGGGTACTTTCCGTAAGCTTAGCTTCTTGAAATTTGGTACGAACCAAGGTTTTATAGCTCAGATAAAGGAAAAATTGCGAAAGCCGTAAATTTTTAGTTACATCATATAATAAAATAATAATAATAATAATTTTAAAGTAACTAGCCCTTGTCTTATGAACGCATAGAGGTATAAAATTGAAATTCATATCAAATACTCAAATCTATTATATCTTTAAGCTGTAACAGAATCATACTTCTTAGCCAACGCCATCAAAAGATACAGCTGTTTATACCACAAATTCTCGCAAATTTTTGAAACTCACAAGGCAATCAAAACCTACAGACTACATTTCACCATGATTTTTTAGGTCCCACGTAATAGGAGGCGAGCCTATTGCCGTTACTGGGCACATCAGCAGACTGCGGGCTTCTATTCCCAACATCGCCGCCAAAACCTTTTATTCAGAATCTGAAAAACCGGCTCGCAGCTATATGGGAAGGAGGTCCAAGAGAGCGCTGTCAGATATTAAAATTTACGTAAATAGGACTACATTTATAAGTGATATACTAATAAATGTCGTTCAAGATTTTCAATGAAAATTGCACTTTCTTTTGTGTTTCATCTTTTTAATTTTAAAAACGTTATTGACGACCGGTTGGCGCAGCGGGAGTGTAAGCGACTGCTACGCCGAAGGTCGCGGGTTCGATTCCCGCTCAAGTCAAACATTTGTGTGCATGAACATGGGTGTTTGTCTTGGTCTGGGTGTTTCTATGTATAATATGTATGTATTTACAAAAAAAGTGTATATGTATGTTTATCCATTATCTAGTACCCATAATACAAGCTTCTGCTTAGTTTGGGACTAGATGGTGTTGTGTGAATGTGGTAGAATATTATTATTATTGATGTATAACTAAGATTATTATTTCCCAACACTAACGTCGTATCGCTTTAGGCAAAGTTACAATTTTAAGAATGAGGAGCTAAGTTTTGAAGGTGTTTGTTTTGATTATGATTAAATCAATTCGCATTTGTTGCCTTTGGCATGGAGGGATCCCTATTTGAAGCCATTAGATGAGAATAGTAGTATGTTAGTTATGTAAGCAATAATGAATCGTTATGTGAATTTGCAGAGTAAGCAGTATCATATCGAAGTAATTAGTCCATCGGATAGAATAAAATATGCTGTCGAGAAAATGTGCTAATTAATAGCACTCTTTCTCGACAAAATAATTTACCCACAGTTCTAGAAAGGCTTAACTGGCCTGATCAGCGACCAGCGAAACTGGCCTGATCAGCGACCAGCTTGGAACTTCCAATATAATAATTTACTCGTACCTGGCATATAACTTGCAAGTAGCTGTTGCAACTGTAGATAAAACAGGCTTTACCAGAGGGTGATATTTCTGTTGATAAGATAGACTTCAACATGTTAAATTAAATAACAAGTGAGATTTACCTATCGATTATGTAACTTGACCCTATTGCTGACATTTCTATAGCTAACTGTCAATGTCAGTATTTCATCAAAAGGTGAAGGTGCATTTATCAATAGGTTCACCCTTGTTTGGTAAAACGACTTTTGATGTTATGTTACTAATTCGAAGAACGTTTAAGAAAATAATCAATTTCATTTCATTTGATGTAATGTTCAGGTGGTATAACATATATTTTATCGAATATTTAATTGGTGTAATATATATTTTAATAAACTG
The DNA here is from genome assembly GCA_944739405.2 of Euclidia mi. Taxonomy (NCBI): domain Eukaryota; kingdom Metazoa; phylum Arthropoda; class Insecta; order Lepidoptera; family Erebidae; genus Euclidia; species Euclidia mi. The sequence continues at coordinate 31,318,983 of OX123193.2, read as the reverse complement.
AAGTTGACGGAGCCCTGCGAAGCAGGGCTCCTATTTTCAGATTAAGGTTCAAAAGAGAACCTAACATAACCTATTTAGTTACTTGGATTACAGTCGCACCTAACCCTAGGCACTCGAAAGCAAAGAAATCATTATTAGTCTAGTGAAACATTAGTTTAAATAAAATTATTTTATTTGAAAATACGGTCAAATGACATTATTTTAAAGAAATAAATATGCTAAATAAAAATCTACCAATTAATTATTCGGTCAAATGATGATTATACGAAATGATTTTATTGTAACGAAAATTAGCCGGAGCGATTGTCGACAAACGTTGTTATACCAAACAAGGGCGAACCTTATAAATACAGTTATGTACTAGAACAATTAAGAAAAAAAAATATAAATTTATTTTAAAATGTTACTTACGCGGGCACCACTAGTACTCAAGTAATAAAGCTCTGTAAAGTAGTAGAGTTTGTCAATTTGTTCGTCAAGTTTGCTGCAAAATTATAATTAATAACTTTCAAATTATGATACTGCCTCTGGCTTTGTACATGCTAGTTTGGTAAGCAGTTACGTTTGCAACACGACATTGCATAACACGCGTCCAATATCAGACCTACGTACTTTTTAATTTTGGACAGTAATTTTCTATGACAAATTCCAACTGATCTCATAATAATATCAAACATTAACTTGATTTATTTATCAAAGATAGACCACACTATGTTATAATACATTTGAAGATAGAAACGGAATGTGTAGCACACCAATATTGTTTCGGTTATTTCTAGTGTCCGACCGAAGCTTCGACTTCGGCTTCGGCCACCTTCGGCCAAAAAAACCATCTTCGGCGAAACCTTCGGCTTCGGCCCAAAACCCGGCGGAAGCCGAAGGTTTCTACGAAGGTCCGAGCAATCGTCGGAATTAAACGAACTATTACGAAAGACTGAGTGAGACAGAGCGCGACGGACTGGTCGTGTTTACAGGGGCTACCGCGGGGAGTCACTGTCAACTATCACATTGCGTGCGCGTCAAGACAAGTTCGTACGTTTTTTTAAACACCTACTACTTTTTGTACCTATTTTTTTGTGTTTTGTTTTGTATTTGTGTTTATCAATTTAATTGTGATACATAATGTAATGATTTACAAGTGAACTAGTGAAAAGGACAATAATAACGTAAGTATTTGTCTAATTGACCAACATTTAATTATTTATTACGAAGTTAGTGTTTGTTTATTTTATTTATTAATCTAAATTTGGTCTAGTCGAGTAAAACAAAGACTGATTGATTGATCTGATTGTAATTTGTGAATTACTTTATAAAATGAATGATTATTTTTACAAATAAATCACAAAGTTTTTTATCATCTCTAAATCAAATTCTATATGAGACAGTTAATATTGAAGTTTTGAGATAATTTATGATATTAATTGTAGCTTGTAGACAATATTGTCAATATTGAACAAAATTACTAAGAGCTTATAAACCATCGGCTTCGGCTTCGGCTTCGGCCGAAGGTTGTGGTGATTGCCGATTAATCGGCTTTGGCTTCGGCTTCGGCCAAAAATCGACCTTCGGTCGAACACTAGTTGTTTCAAACCCACTTTATACAAAACCTATTATTAAATACGCCACAGCCCACACGATTGTTGTTTTCATTTATCCCAAAATACCTACCGTTAATAAACAGAAACTAGCTATTACATAAATTATCCAACATTATCTGCTAACCTTAGATGACGTCACGCCTATTGAAAAGCTGAGTTAGCTGCGAGGTCGTATCACCACAGCCGACTAGTCGTACACAGGAGGTTGTATATTACTGTTAGCTCGCGACTTTATCTCAGTTTCCGCCCGAGCTGCGCTGCCTGGCGATAGAATGACAATAGTTGCACAATAAAACAGGGCTCGCCAACTATCGGGCAGCGAGAGCCCACTTCTTATCGGAAAACGGTTACAAGTGATTCATTGCACCTCTATTTACTTACAGATCTCTTAGTTGCAAGCTGCAACTCACTTTAACACAAGTTTCTCGTCAACGTTGAGTAAGTGCTGCGCTCGCGGTGAAATTACATTTTCTTTGGTCGAGTATAAATAAGAAAACTCGTTGCGAAGAATACTATAAAAATACTAGTTCGCGCGGCGAGGGAATGCTAAGTGGATAACGGATAATCAACAACTTTTGTTCTACAGGTTATTTCATTAGTTCAGTTTGCCTTATTTACTAAGATTATATTAATTAAGTTCAACATCTAGCAAACCATCGTTGACATTATTATACAAGTACCTACATAAGATAAGATAAGATCACAGACTATATTGTACTAACGTAGATAAGATAATTCTTTATTGTACACCACAGGTCACATTACAGAGTTAGAAGAGAAAAAGAAGAAGTTTACAAATAAAATGCACAACGGGCGGCCTTATCGCTAAAAGCAATTTCTTCCAGGCAACCTTTGGATGGAAAGAAATAGATAAGGGAAATAGAATTATAAAATGGTGTAGTATAAAAGTTACTACATAGGTACTTAATTTTTAAGAAATCCTTAAAAAATATAGAAATGGAAGACGCTGATTATATCATAGACGAGTCAGCTATACAAGGGTAGTATCACCCACTAACAGAAAATAGGTTGAATGTTGCACTAGTTTGGTTATGGGTTTCTGAGTGAGAGATCAATCAAGATGTCGTCTCTTCCTTTTCTTTAGCAAATGGACACAGAGCATAAGGAGAGGATAGCTGATTGGAAGAAAATGTTTGCGTTAGTTTTGCTTACTTCTAACTTGCCCCGGAATTGGCGACTGCTGTGTGATACTCCGTTGACACCATAAGCATTTAAAAATGATGTTGATGACATAATTATTTTGGGAATATTTTAATACTACAACGAACCTCTGCCTTAAAAAGACCATCTCATGTGAACACAACTCACAACGCTCTAACATTATCAATCATAAATGCAGTCTTAATTGCACAAGGAAGCAAAATTTTCAATGGCGTTAAAAGCCAGCATTGTCCAAACACTTAACCAATCCGCTAGCCTCACACTCGTAAACAACAAGTTAATCGTCATTAGATGTTAATTAGTCAATCTATTTAAACAAATCGACATTCTGATGCAATTCGCAATGTTATAATAAATGTTAAGTGCGTAATCAATACATCAATGGCGACAGAACCCAAATGAAAATGGAAATCGATTCAAGCCAGGAAATGAAAATAGATTTTGAATTGAACGTGCCCAAATCAAACAGTGCTCAATTTCAGCGCCCGGAGTTCGCAAGCCAACCGCTTAGTTAGGAAATACTTTCGAACAAATAAAATGCATTGTACTACGTTTAGGTAACTGCGGATAAATGTTTTCTATAACAGCGGTTCTTCAACTTTTAGGCTGTGGAACATTTAACCAGCCGATATATTTTATGGGATTCCATGTTACTTAACTTTAGTTTTACTGGTGACGGATTAAGAATACAAAATGTTGCCAACCCATTTCATCGGGTGCCGTATGAGGCGACTAAAGAAAATACACGAAGCAAACAGTATCGCATACAGTATTTGCAAAGAAACGCAAAACTTGACAATAAACCTTCTTCCAACCTGTCTGGCCTAGTATAATAGGTCATGTCCTCCTATTGACTGACAGAGCTACTGTGAACAAAATTAGAAGAGGCTTAAGTCCAAAAATGGACTACGATAGAATGTAGAGGACTTTGTGTTCATTGATTAATTAATATTAAAAAGTATTCCAAGTACGGGATCTGTCTTTGAGAAAATGAAATAGTAGGTTAGCTACGCAACATTCTTAACATACAAAATAACTATGATTTCACGGAACTCCTGTGATTTTGCTTTGGTTGAGTCTGTTCTATGAAGTGGAAGTAACTCAATAGGTTTCATATTATAACAAATAGTATTCTCTGAAAATACTTCAATCGGATCGTAAACGGAATGCATGTTGAGAAAACTGTAAACGAAATTTAATCAAATATTTATAGTAACTTTGAAAGCAAATTGGACACTCATCCGCAGAAGTAAATGTCTTAACAACAACTCGAGAAAATCCTTGTTTCTAATTTGTACCAGTACGATATTGTAGCAGTCATACCGAGTATACATTAACCATATAACGCTTTAAATTGAAAGTCACTTAATAGCAGTGATAAGGCTGCGATACACAAGAGCCAAATACACAAGAGAGTGATGTTCCGAAAGCACAACCGTTGTATTATGTACTCTCAAACACCGAGCTCGCTCTCACAAGTACGGTAGTATCATAGCAGCGCGTTTTATAATGCAACAGAGATATAGATCACCCGTACAATACGCTGGCAATATTGTTCTACGAGCTAGTATTGTGCTACCAAAAACTAAATAATGTTTTAAAGAATTGCGCTTGTTTCTACTTACTTTGTGTAGTACGAACTTTATATTGCTTGTCTAACGATGTAAAAATAAAATGTACGGCGAAAACTATTTGTTTATAATTATGTACCTTTTTATGTAAATTTAATAGAGGCAGGCAAAACACTACATCCACAGTCTTGCACAAAATTTGGGAACATGCTACTTAATATTGATTTTGATACAATGTCAGACATTGTAAAGCAGATTTTAAAATCTGGAATCAATTATTTAACAAAATTCTAATTAGAACACTAACGTTTTCACTTGAACACACACTATATTTATATCATTTAATGTAGATATCTTCAACCTATTTTAGAAACAGTCTTCCGAGTTATTGCATCACCCTCTATTACGAAGCTAGTTATACTAAATTCGATTCAAAATAAGGCTTAACGAGAAGCTAGTCAGTCCCTGGCGTCCAAACAACTATAGGTGGATATTGAGACCGGAGTCAATGACGCGAGTACATCTAGTTAACCGGACGGAGCCGATGAAATATTAAATTTTGTGTCCCCAGACGACGATGATTTTTACATTTTATTAAAGTACTGCTTAATGCAAAGAACAGCCATGACTTCATAACAACGTAGTACCGTCACCTACAAGCTTTTGTCTAAGAAGATGTATCCACGAAATTGTTTTTCTTATTTATTGTGACTATATGTTACCGGAAATGTATGGAAGTTAGGGTTGTGTACGATTCTAAACCCACTCGTGGAAAATGATTGCGGCCAAGAACGAAATCAAGATCTGAAAACTGAAAACCTTCTTTATTTGAAGTTGATTAGAGAGCTACTGACTGTATCTAATAAAAACAGGTCCACCCTAACCTGTAGGCAGGTTTAAGTCAAAATAGCGGGTATAGCGTGTGACGTCGCTGTGACGTCGGGACGACACCGCCTCCCGGCTGCCTGCATGTTCCGTCCCCACCGCACTGCGAGCCTCTATATAAGCGGACGCGTTGGCTTCGCGCCCTCTTTCTTGCGGCGGCTACATCCGAGTTAAGTCACCAACATCTCCTGGACCATCGGCAGCTGGATTCTTCACACAAACCCCACCCCTCGCCGAACTACGCGACCCTGTGTTAATTTTTCTAAATATCATATAAATCGTAATCTTTTTCATTTAAGTAACGCTTGCTAATTGATGTATAAAATTTATTTGGCAATTAAATCAATTTTTATTGTAACATTTAACCACGCTTCTCATTTAGACACCCCCTAGTAGGGATAACGTAACAGCACACACTCGAAAGGTACTTTTTACGTTACAGTGGCGCCCACGGGAATATTATAGGTAGGGTTTTGTTGAGAATCCTCTGCCGGTGAGTCTTCTTTTTTTATTTTTTGTGTATGTGTGAAGTCGTTCCAAAGCAGTGTGTAGTTATTTTAGTGGCATTTACCTATTGTTTCTTTTTGCTTGTTCTATTGTGCTCGGAAAGTCGGTGGTGTTGTGCTGATCACAATAGACATTTTCTTTTTTTGTTCTGTTGTGCTCGGAAGGTCGGTATTGTGTTGAGCCGGTCACAACAGACAAATTTTGTCTTACTACGCTTGGTAAGCATTTCTATATTATAACTTTTTCTGTTACCGCGTGTGATAATTACTGTGTATCAACCGCACAAGTAACGAGTTATAATCGTTCGACTGCGGCCACGTGTCCTCTAAAGACGCGCTAAGGTCACATTCGTCGAGCGCATTCTTTGTATTTTGCGATTTATGACCTCACGTCCACTAACGACGTGCCTAGGTCACCTTGATCGTACTGCTTCGCGATTAGCTTTTTTAAATGCCACTAAGGTAATTAAGTGCTACTGGTAATTATTGCTAATAATCTGCTTTGGCTGACTTATGGAACGAATTCACACCCTTCTCTTTCTCACTTCTTTTCATTTTTCTACTATAACCTCTTCTGCTAGTGATTTTGTACGGCGACATAAATATATATGCTTATAGTCGGTATTATTAAATACTTTTACCGCCTACTACGGCGATTATCTTTTAAAATTAACTATTATTTTCTTTCTTACTAAGAAAGTTGCATCCTTATTATACCACGTGTACCTAACATAGTTGGACTGGCTGAGAATGAACGTACCTAAGATGCTAGCGTATTATATACTAGGTATCTAGCTAGAATTCCGCGTTCATTTATTAATAAAATGTACACGTGTCACATGCAGGTTGCTCACTAACAATAATGAAAAACTTTAATCTTTGTCTATTTGGTACAAAAATACGAATATCATCGTAGAATTATTAGTTGTTCGTTTTGTCAAATGTTTATTATGCTACAATCGTAGTTTTTGGTCTTCGATTCTATCTTCTTGTTACTGCCTATCGGTATGTTATTTGAGAATGCATCTAATTATGCATTTACTGTTCATTGTGAACTCAAACAAAAAATTCCTGCGTCGCAATTACTGAATTATGTTCTTTTTGTAATATTTTGTGTCGCTAGGATTGTTCTTTCAATGTCTGGTTTCTATTGAAATATATAAAACATAAAATGATAAATAAATGATAAAATGAAACCGCTGACAGCCGGTAAAATAATTAATTGTCAATATGTAACTTGTTTCCTTTTTACTAAATGCTATGCATCTGGTTTTACTAAACCATCTTAAATAGTGCTGGTTATAATGTGTTCTTGTGTTAACGCAAATGTTATTATATCTAACTGAATTTATCAAACTTAATTGAATTGAAACTAACTTTAACTAAAGTGGGTATTTGCACATAAATTGAATCAATAACTTCTTTTCTTGAATAAATAAGTGCCTATTTACATATGAATCAAATAAATAATATTAATACCTCATTAAATAACTAAAGTGGCTGTTTACACACAAATTAATAAATAATTTCAATACTTAAATAACTAATGTGGGTACTTATACATAAATCAATAATTTATATACTTTAATAACTAAAGCGAATTAATTGATTTACAAGTTAAAGATAATACCATTTCGTATTTCACCGTCGTTTATTTTAAACCTAAAAGCTGAATAAAATAATTAAATCTTATTCTATTATAGCATAAATGTGTTTATAATCGATTGGGTACAGTTTCATTTACAACAATGTAAGACGCATAGGTATGCGAAGTTATAATTACCTACATAATTATTTGTGAAGGCCAACAATGGTTCTTTTGTTTCCGAGTCGAAGATAATGCATTGTGTTGTGTTAACGAATTATATAAACATGCTAACATAAGACATGAATAAATATGCTAACATAAAACATGAATAAATATGCTAACATAAAACATGAATAGTTATTACTGTTATAAATTGTCGAAGAGGTTTTCCAAACTTAATATTTTTGAAAGAATCTGTTATTTATCTAACTAATTATCCAACTATCTGATAACTATCCAACTTTCACATAACTATATAAATATCAGATATGTTTCTCTTGGTGATTTCCATATAAAGGATCTTGGATTAACTCACTACAAAGTTTAAGAATGTAATGATTAATGCTCATCACTAATGATTTAATCACTAAAATAACTTAACACTTCGTTACATATAATATAAAAATCTTTAACTCCTAATTACAGCTAAATCATGTACCCATATATCTTGTTACTTATAGCTTTGGTAATGACTGATCGAAATATAATAAAATATTTTTTTTCCCTTATGGCTCAGTGGCTGAAAGGTTGTTGTCGGATCGGTCTGTGGTTCGATTCTCGATTGTTTTATTTTTTTTTGTGTTTTTAACTATGGTAGTGTGTACTATGTCGTCGACAGTCTCCTTCGACGATGTACTATGCATTACATCTTGCCGTGAATATTTTTTTATGTTTTTGACTATGGTTGTGTACACTATGTCATCGATTGTCTCCTGCGGTGTTGTACTATACATTGCGACCTATTCCGAATTGTGTATTTGTCGTTGTCGATTTTGTATCATAATCAGAAACCAGTTATTTGTCCGCGAGAATGGAATGCGGCCGGCGCCAAGCGCGCAGTGATGACTCACTTGTTAACGTCAGCCGATCACTCGGCTCAAAACATTGTATCATACTTTATACTTAATTATTAATGAACACTTTTTTATGCTTTTACAATTCGCATCGAGCACGTTAATGAGCAATTTGTTTGTGATACTACCAACTAATCGTATGATTGTAGTATCGTAATATAGTAAGATCGAATATTGGTTTACGACTTATACTCTCTCAATTAACTTCACTAATCGAATATGGGTGGTCAGGTGGTGCCTACCAACATAGACTGGGTGACTATTTACTATAAAACTCACGTATAATACCTCTTCGCGCGTCGTGTATTATAATGAATGCGACTCGCATCTTGAATGAATGTTGGCTTGTTCATGCGTATGATAGTGTGTAGGCCTTTTTGAATGTGATGAATGTCAGGTTATAGGAACGTTCAATGCTTGGTGACGTATGAATGGCCGAGGGTTATACTTGTTTTTTTCCTCTTTCAGGGTTAATATTGGCCCCGTATTTAACCTACTGACACCACTACCACTCATCTGTTACAGGGTCTCCGAATGCAGTTGCCGCCTACCAGCCACAGAATTTTCCCTATGGGAAAATTCTGGCCTAATGGGGGGAGTGTGTGACGTCGCTGTGACGTCGGGACGACACCGCCTCCCGGCTGCCTGCATGTTCCGTCCCCACCGCACTGCGAGCCTCTATATAAGCGGACGCGTTGGCTTCGCGCCCTCTTTCTTGCGGCGGCTACATCCGAGTTAAGTCACCAACATCTCCTGGACCATCGGCAGCTGGATTCTTCACACAAACCCCACCCCTCGCCGAACTACGCGACCCTGTGTTAATTTTTCTAAATATCATATAAATCGTAATCTTTTTCATTTAAGTAACGCTTGCTAATTGATGTATAAAATTTATTTGGCAATTAAATCAATTTTTATTGTAACATTTAACCACGCTTCTCATTTAGACACCCCCTAGTAGGGATAACGTAACAGCACACACTCGAAAGGTACTTTTTACGTTACAAGCGGCTGTTTACAATGTTGCATTTTTATACGATGCTTTCAGCTACAATTATTTGTTTTATTAAGCGCCTTTGCAAAAATAATTCTGTTTTTATGTTAGAAGATATCGCGTCTCTTTAAACAGACTTGTGTGAGATTCTATTTTTGTATCTTAAATGATACGCATAATTTAAGAAGGTATAAAATGTTAAATGTGGGTCATTACAGGATTTTGGAGTAATAACAGGATATACCTACTTACTTGCATTACTGGGGTCACCAAACTACTAACAACTGCAGTAAGTTACTAAGAATGTCACTGTCTTAACAAACTACACTCCCCGTTTGATACCATTTCTGAAATCGCTTTATCAGTTTAATATAATAAATGCTCTGTGACTTTCATAACTCGCTGAAAGACCAGCCATGCAATAGTGGCAATTTTCGGTTGTTTGTAGAAGAAAAGCTGTTCATTCGAATGTTCTTCACCTCAGTCCAAGCAAACCGCTACTTTATGTCAATGCACTAATATCCAATCTTGGTATTCCGAAATAAACTAATGATCACTAATAAATTCACTATGTCCATCCACCCGCCGTCAATCTTGGTGACTAGCCACGACTATAAAACTGTAAAATATCATCTTAATAAGTTTTTTTTATGAGGAGCGCAACAAGAAGATAATAACCTTCTTTGTGTTTGACGAGTCCGTCTATCTGTCTTTGGCATGGTAGCTCCTAAACGAATAGAACAATTATGGTGCGGTGGTTTATTTTAGAAGCTGACTTGATCAATTTTATGGCTACGCTTTATGAGAATGTTTGCATTTTTAGGGTTCCGTACGTCGAAATGAAAAAACGGAACCCTTATAGGATCACTTTGTTGTCCGTCCGTCTGTCAAGACCCATTTTCTCAAAAACGCGTGAAGGTTTTAAACTGAAATTTATATTAAATATTCAAATCTACGGTCCCATGAAGCTGTGAAAAAATCAAACTTCTAAACCAACGCAATCAAAAGATACAGCCGTTTATGCTCCGAATATCCGCAATTTTCGATACTCGCAAGGGAATCAAAACCTACAGGGTACTTCCCGTGAACTCAGATTCTTGAAATTTGGTACGAAGCAATGTCTTATAGCACTGATAAAGGAAAAATTGCGAAAACTGTACAATTTTGTTACATCATATCATAAAAATATTTTAGCAATTTAAAAGTTATTACCATTTTCTCATGAACGCGTAAAGGTATTAAATTGAAATTCATATGAAATACTTGGGTCTATAATACCTTTAAGCTGTAACAAAATCAAACTTCTATCTCAACGCAATCAAAGAAACGGCAATTTTAGCATATTTTCAAACTCGCAACTACTGGCAAGGGAACCAAAACCTACAGGGTACTTCCGGTAAAGTCAGATTCATGAAATTTGGTACGAACCAACGTCATATAACACACATAAAGGAAAAATTGCGAAAACCGGAAATTTTTAGTTACATCATATAATAAAAATAATAATATTAATTTTAAAGTTACTAGCCCTTTCCTTATGAACCCGTAGAGGTATTAAATTAACATTCATATCAAATACTTGGGTCTATAATATCTTTAAGCTGTAACAAAATCAAACTTCTATGCCAACGCAATCAAAAGATACAGCTGTTTATGCCGCAAATTCTCGCAAATTTTCGAAACTCACAAGGGAATCAAAACCTACAGGGTACTTCCTGTGAACTTAGAATCTTGAAATTTTGTACAAGGCAACTTCTTAAAGCACAGATCAAGGAAAAATTTCAATCAAAAATGTAAATTTTTTGTTACATCGTACCTATAATAAAAACATTTTTAAATATTTTAAAGTAACTACTTCTTTCCTCGTGATCGTGATTCGTGATTCGATCGTAAGGAGTGATCGCGTAGAGTTATTAAATTGAAATTCATATCAAATACTAAGATCTATAACACCGTGAAGCTGTAATAAAATCAAACTTCTATGTCAACGCAATCAACATTAACAGCAATTTAAGCATATTTTCAAACTCGCAAGGGAATCAAAACCTACAGGGTACTTCCCTTGAACTCAGAATCTTGAAATTTGGCTCGAAGCAACGTCTTATAGCACAGATAAAGGAAAAATTGCAAAAAGAAATTAGTTACATCATATAATTAAAATATTTTTAATAAATTTAAAGGTAACCCCGTTCCTCATGAACCCGTAGAGATATAAAATTGAAATTCATATCAAATGCTCAAGTCAAAACTAAAGAGTACTTCCAGTCGATCTAGAATCTCGCCAACCCGGCCGGACTGTCTCTCCCCTTAAGGCGGGGCATACCCACTAAATCCACCGCGGTGTCCCTACGGGTCCCGTGTAGTGGCGGGGTCACGCGATTCGCGGATAGCATACTTTTCCGTGACCCCGCCTGGGATTGGCCCGCCGTTGGTGTTGGCGGGCCCCGTCTCGTTATGACTTGGGAGGCGGCGCGGACGCTACGCCGCCTCCTTGCCTTTTGGCAGACGGGGAGCAGCCCCAGCGGTCACCGTCCACAGGCACTAAAACGGCCGCAGAGGATAGGGAGGACGGCAACCTGACAACACCGTATCTCCTCTTCCTCTGCGGCCTCACCGCGACGCAACAAATGGTGCCCCTATTTGGTCGCGGGAGATAGGGCGCGCGGCAACGCAACACCGACACGCCTCTCCTCCCACGATGGAGCGAGGGACAGAAAGAACTGTCCCCCACACCCGCACCTTTGGACTCATCCTCCGCAGGCCTCCATCAAGCCCACGCAGAGCGTCCACTCCCGGGATCTCACTTAGCTTCACCGTGGGTGGCCTAATCACGGTTACTGAGCCCTCCCCCCCACCACAACAAGGTGGAGATCCCACAGAGGGGTGATCTAGAATCTTGAAATTTGGCCTAAAGCAACGATTCATACACACATAGGAAAAATTTCGAAAACCTTAAATTTTTAGTTACATCACATATTTTTTTAAATAATTATATAATTATTAGTCTGGCCATAAATACTGTACAATTAAAAAATATATATTACATTTGAATTTAGAATGTGTCATTTTTATACGATTGTTTATTGTGTGTTCTCGTTTTGGCGCCAATACATTGTACAATATTTTGCAATATTAAAATGGAGTGGGGTGATAAAGAGAACCGAATCGCTGTGATTGCATTACACAAAGTAGCCAAAAGCAATTTTTAAAACTCTCCATACACTTGGTATTAGTCAAATGTTTGTGTATCGGGCTATTAATAGGTACAATGACACCTCCTCTGTTTGTGACAGAAAAAGACCTGGCCGTCCACGTAGTGTTCGTACGAAAAAGGTGGTCAAATCAGTATGGGAAAGAACTCGAAGAAATCCCGTCCGAAAGCAAAAGTTTTTATCTCGGGAGATGAAGATAGCACCTAGAACCATGTCGCGTATTTTAAAAGATGACTTAGGACTTGCAGCTTATAAGAGACGCACTGGTCATTTCTTAACTGATAATTTAAAAAAGAATAGGGTGGTAAAATAGAAACAACTACTGAAGCGGTACGCAAAGGGAGGTCACAGAATAATTTTGTTTGCGGGTGAAATTGTTTTTTATACTTGAGCAACATTTTAACAAACAAAATGACCGTATTTATGTTCAAAGCTCCAAGGAAGCTTCCCTGGAAACTACCCTATTAGGGTAGTTTCCAGGGTCAAAATAATTACATTTTATTTAGTTCGTATTTTAGATTATAAAAAAATCTTGGACCCGTATTTTTTCTTTTTTCGATTAAATAAAAAATAACAAAGATATAGCCCATTAAAGTTTCGTGTGACGTCATTTAGTGCGAAAAAATGCAGCACGGTGTGACGTTATACACAACTTTAATGAGCTATATCTTGGTCATTTTTGGTTTAATTTACAAATAAAAAAATACGTATCGCTTATTTTTGAATAATCTAAAGGATGGACTTATATTTTTTTTTCTCAACTAGCCTATTAGTCGACAGAGTGCAACGTGGGTATTATCCGAATTCTGTGATGGTTTGGTGGGGTGATAGCTATGAAGGAGTGACTGAGCCATATTTTTGTGAAAAAGATATCAAACCATCGTCACAAGTGTATCAAAATACCATTCTTGAGAAGGTAGTTAAGCCCCTTAACAACACCATGTTCAGTAACCAAGTATGGTTCTTCCAGCAAGACTCGGCACCGGCTCATAAAGCACGGTCCACGCAGTCTTGGATAGAAGCGAACGTTTCGGACTTCATCAGAGCTGAAGACTGGCCGTCGTCTACTTAGTCCCGATCTTAATCCGCTGGATTATGATTTATGGTCAGTTTTAGAGAGTACGGCTTGCTCTAAACGCCATGATAGTTTGGAGTCCCTAAAACAATCCATACAATTGGCAGTGCTTATATATTATACATAAATATAAATTAGCCGTGTGGTTGACGGCATAGAATACAATACCTCCCTCTTTTGCTTTCGGACGGGATTTCTTCGAGTTCTTGCCCTTACTGATTTGACCACCTTTTTCGTACGAACACTACGTGGACGGCCAGGTCTTTTTCTGTCACAAACAGAGGAGGTGTCATTGTACCTATTAATAGCCCGATACACAAACATTTGACTAATACCAAGTGTATGGAGAGTTTTAAAAATTGCTTTTGGCTACTTTGTGTAATGCAATCACAGCGATTCGGTTCTCTTTATCACCCCACTCCATTTTAATATTGCAAAATATTGTACAATGTATTGGCGCCAAAACGAGAAAACACAATAAACAATCGTATAAAAATGACACATTCTAAATTCAAATGTAATATATATTTTTTAATTGTACAGTATTTATGGCCAGACTAATAATTATATAATTATTTAAAAAAATATGTGATGTAAGTAACTAAAAATTTAAGGTTTTCGAAATTTTTCCTATGTGTGTATGAATCGTTGCTTTAGGCCAAATTTCAAGATTCTAGATCACCCCTCTGTGGGATCTCCACCTTGTTGTGGTGGGGGGGAGGGCTCAGTAACCGTGATTAGGCCACCCACGGTGAAGCTAAGTGAGATCCCGGGAGTGGACGCTCTGCGTGGGCTTGATGGAGGCCTGCGGAGGATGAGTCCAAAGGTGCGGGTGTGGGGGACAGTTCTTTCTGTCCCTCGCTCCATCGTGGGAGGAGAGGCGTGTCGGTGTTGCGTTGCCGCGCGCCCTATCTCCCGCGACCAAATAGGGGCACCATTTGTTGCGTCGCGGTGAGGCCGCAGAGGAAGAGGAGATACGGTGTTGTCAGGTTGCCGTCCTCCCTATCCTCTGCGGCCGTTTTAGTGCCTGTGGACGGTGACCGCTGGGGCTGCTCCCCGTCTGCCAAAAGGCAAGGAGGCGGCGTAGCGTCCGCGCCGCCTCCCAAGTCATAACGAGACGGGGCCCGCCAACACCAACGGCGGGCCAATCCCAGGCGGGGTCACGGAAAAGTATGCTATCCGCGAATCGCGTGACCCCGCCACTACACGGGACCCGTAGGGACACCGCGGTGGATTTAGTGGGTATGCCCCGCCTTAAGGGGAGAGACAGTCCGGCCGGGTTGGCGAGATTCTAGATCGACTGGAAGTACTCTTTAGTTTTGACTTGAGCATTTGATATGAATTTCAATTTTATATCTCTACGGGTTCATGAGGAACGGGGTTACCTTTAAATTTATTAAAAATATTTTAATTATATGATGTAACTAATTTCTTTTTGCAATTTTTCCTTTATCTGTGCTATAAGACGTTGCTTCGAGCCAAATTTCAAGATTCTGAGTTCAAGGGAAGTACCCTGTAGGTTTTGATTCCCTTGCGAGTTTGAAAATATGCTTAAATTGCTGTTAATGTTGATTGCGTTGACATAGAAGTTTGATTTTATTACAGCTTCACGGTGTTATAGATCTTAGTATTTGATATGAATTTCAATTTAATAACTCTACGCGATCACTCCTCACGATCGAATCATGAATCACGATCACGAGGAAAGAAGTAGTTACTTTAAAATATTTAAAAATGTTTTTATTATAGGTACGATGTAACAAAAAATTTACATTTTTGGAAATTTTTCCTTGATCTGTGCTTTAAGAAGTTGCCTTGTACAAAATTTCAAGATTCTAAGTTCACAGGAAGTACCCTGTAGGTTTTGATTCCCTTGTGAGTTTCGAAAATTTAGATCGAAACAAACTTCTGTTAATGCATTTTCATTAACTGCAAGGAACAACGAGCAATAAACTTGCATTTTACTACCAGCAAAAATCAGATGTAAAATAGATACGCCATCTCAGTTCCATTTAAATATGAAACTAGAAAATCACAAAAATGAAGTAAACAGTCCCTAAGCCAAGGCACATAATTCGTATGAAATAATTAATCACATACTCAAAATTTATTTCGCAGCTAACGCTGCCGAGGATACGGCCGAAAACAAAGTTTAACTTAATCTGACCGTCACTAAGCACGTAGAAGCCCTAAATTACAGGAGTGCACACTAAACAATCTGTCAGACCCTATTCACACTTTGCCTCTAAAACGCTTACTAACATAGCACAAAGGGAATTTCTGCCCGACTGTACCTTCATACAACAGTACATGTCAGGTATTCTGACAATCGTGTACGATTCTACGATTTTAGTGCAATGCTTGTTATCTTAGAAGTGAACTCGCAAACACAAGTGCTTAATTGTAACTCGCGTGTACTTCCCTCGCGTCTCAGGTTCGCAACTTTAGAAACGACTCGCAAGCGTGTTGCGAAGTAAAATAAAATGCTTTTAGCATGCAACTTTTGAGCGAGTTGAGCTCGCGTATTAGAAACTCTTGGGTTGAGGCCATTACATGAAGTCCGATAATTATATCACGTGTTAGTGATGTGTTTTCAACATCACTTAGTTTCTAGTTTTACACAAATGCTCGATTGATATAAAGTTGGACGTATGAACGGTGAATCCCGTACGAGACATCCAAATTAAACTGGTCGAAGACACAATACATTCCTGAACTGTCAGTCGTCGAATGGGAAATGGCTCTCTCGGTCGGCAGTATCGATGTCCAATATGAGTCTGGGCACGGCAGGAATCAGCATATTACATTGACAGTATATATATAGCACGTCCTTAGCTCACTCGTATTTAGGAGAAGCGAAACACGAGTGTTTTAGGTGGCCAAAATTCATTGGTAATAGCCATTTTTAACAGAACCGAACAGAGAAGATTGTTCGTAATTTAGGGTGACATGAGTTTAACCAGGTTCTTTGCAAAGCTGTCTAACCAACAGTAGGTATAAACATATATTCTGATGTTTATAAGTGTTAGTCTGTCACCCATATGAAATAAATCATTCTGAATTATCATTTGAATTGTAATCGTAACTTTGCCCAATGCACGTATATTGACAGGCAAAATGTTTATGAACCAGTTGAGCACTATGAGTTTTCTAAAATACCAACGTTAAAAATGATAGGTAGGTATCTTATTATCAACAGACACTTGATGGTTAAATTTAAAAATACTCCCAAGTCGTTGGCGCATTAGCGTCAAAAACTGTTAAGCCGCGTATCGACTTCGCGGTCCAAAAGGACGAACATTGGCGCGCGTTCCAGCCGCGCGAAATTGTTACCATTCTGGAACGCGTGCCAATGTGTTTGTTGGAGCGCTCGAACATGGAGCGCCCCGTTCCATCTAGAGTCGGTTTTTTACCGCGCATCAAAGGCAACTCAATTGTGGCGCGCGCGCCAGTTGAGACGGACGTAATATTATTTTGTGTGTTGATAACGTTCCGAGATGGATAATCAGAGTTGCCGTAAACTAATTCATCTTTATGGTACAAAAGAACTGCTGTGGAATGGTAAAAGTTATTTTGTGTAATATTGTGAATTACTATAAACGCAGCTGCTGCTCGTGCACGACGGGCCTGTATGTTGAACGACCGAACACTGGAACAGATGCCGCGCGCGCCATGGCGCGCGGAGTTGATATCATTTAAATATTCGGAGCGCGTTCCGTGAACGCGCTCTCGGCGCGGGCGTTCATGGCGCGCGCGCCAGGAGCGCATAATGGATACGCAGCTTTATTTATAAGCAAATTTGCGGGTAGTCACTAAATAGAAAAATAAATCTGTGGAGAATTTCTTACAGACTTATTTCAATGGAGGCCATCAATCAACGGTGGATGACGGGCTGAGATTGAAACACTGTTAGAAATATTGATGAGCATACGTATAAGTACTTTCAAACGAAGTTTGTGTTGCTTTTTACTTGGTTTTTATAGAATTCTAGAGATTTTACGCTGTCGGCTAGAAGTGCTAGGTAGTCTATAATTATCTCTTCAAGAAGTCTATAGTATAGTGGCGGACGCACGAATATACCTATTCGGAAGGGTAAGCACCTTTATTAAAGCTTTATCGTGCCTCGGCTCCTGAAACCATTTCTGTGTCAGAATGCCGCACTGACAGCCCCCGGAACGCGCAAGGTTCATACTCCGTCAAGAGGCACAAATGAATCACTCTATGCATTATATGAATTCATTCGCACAGAATGAGTGGTCGAATCAAGACCGGAACAGGGTAGCAATGCATACTATAAAACTTGTACCGGCTATGGGAGCCGCGCTTAAGTCCATTGACTTAAGCTGCGCGTCCACTGGATCGGAATCGGAGCGTACGGAGCGGCAGGATTTGTTGCTTTGTATTAATTTCTATGAAACTGCGTGCACTGGATCGGCATTTCTGCGCCTGAGACCGGTATTTGTGCTGATGACGTCATCCGCAGTAAACGATCATTCAGATTCCGAGCGTTTCAAGTTCTGCTGTGTTTGTGACGTTAATATAGTGAAGTTCAAAAACCTTTTTTCGGGTCATGAATGTACCACAAAAAATCTATTTTTATCTTCTAACAATTCAGAATACAATGTATGATATTCTCCGAAAATTAATCTTTTTGAGTTTATATTATGAATCCATATCTTTCGTTTCCTCTTCTTTCTATCTTCGTGTTCTGATAAAATACAGATAATTACAACAATATCCTCGTCACTATCCTCCATAATGCAAATGAACGTTAACAAGCGATGACGGATGCTTTAAAAATACCTAAATTGCCGATGCTGAATCCGAATGCAGTAGACGCACCCCATCGGCATTTTGTAAGTGACGACGCTCCGTCCGCTCCGTACGCTCCGATTCCGATCCTGTGGACGCGCAGCTTTAAGCGCGGTTCCCATTATGACAGACGGAAAATGTTGACGCCTGAGTGTTTGCTAGACGACGTCTTGCAAAAACCTCTATATATTTGTATCATAAAATATTCTATCACAGGACCTGCAGGCGTTTTTACCGGTCCGTTAATACGATCTGATGTAATAGTAACCGGGTCTTACGCGGGGCAATTGACAATGCATTTAATGACCGAAGCTGATTCGCCATACCTACTTAATTATTTTCAGATATTAGATAAGCAATGTTGACGTGTTTTCCATTTTATTTTTCCTAGCTACACGTACTACCAGTGAAGACGATGGCAGTATCATCGGCGTACGTAAAAATGTTTGCATTATTTACCCTCATGTTGCAGAGGTCATTAATATAAATTAAAAACAAGGTAGGCCCGAGGACGCTACCTTGTGGGACGCCGTATGATACGCCAACGTCCCCACTGCAGTACTGATCCAGCTTAACCTTCTGTTTACGATTGACCAGGTAGTCCTTAAAAATAGCGAGTTCATTATCTCTGACGCCTATTTTTCTAACTTTTTTATAAGGATGGGCAGATACGGTATCAAATGCTTTTCTTAAGTCAGTGAATACAGTTAAGCATTTATCTTTTTTATCCAAATGTTCTATTAAGAAAGTGCTAAGAGACGTAACTGCATCTTCAGTTGAAATCTTTTGTCTAAAGCCGAATTGCTGAGGCGATAATATATTAAAACTTGATAGATAATTAAGTAATCGAGAATTTAATAATTTTTCTAAAATTCTTGCCAGCACAGATAAACCGAGATAGGTCTATAATCTTAATATATAAAATCCTTGCGTTACTGACTGACTGACAGACACGCTACAGCCGAAACTATTGGGCGCAGAAAGCTGAAATTTGGCATGTATGTTCCTTGGGAACCGTAGGGGTGCACTAAGAAGGGATTGCCCGAAATTCCCACGGGAGCCGCCAAAACGGGTAAATTAAAAAAAAATGCAGGCGTAGCTGCTGGCGTCCTCTAGTTATTAATATCATCTCTGTCACCACCCTTATACACGGGAGTAATAATAGATTGTTTCAGAGGAATCGGGAAAGTCCCAGTCCTAAAACAAAGATTAACCAGATGGGTTATGACTGGTACAGTGCACTGCCTAGAGTATTGCAAGAATCGAGTTGGTATATTGTCCCATCCAGGGGCACTGTTAGGTTTCAAGTTCATTATCGTGCTATTAACCTCGGCATAATCAGTATCTAGCAATACAAAAGATTGACGCTGAGTAGGTAGTGACTTCAAATAATTATTTACGTCCTCATTGTTTAACGTGGATTTTATATTATTAGCGAGCTAACTTCCTATATTAGTAAAGTAATGGTTAACGTAGTTAGCAGATTCAGTAGGTGACTTCTTAATGTCTAATAGCTCTGAGTTAAGGCAGTTTGCTTTATTAGTATAAGTTATATTTTTTATGTGTTTCCACAATTGTTTACTGTCTTTTGTCGAATTACTAAGTAGTCGTTTTTCATAGTTTCTTTTAAGTTTTTTAAGCAGTTTATTACAATGATTTCTATAGCGTGTATACGTAATCTTTTTTATGTCGTTATGTGGATCATGTTGATATTGTTTTTGAAGTTTGTTACGGTTCTTAATGCACCTCAGTATGCCAGTGGTAACCCATGGTTTAATGTTTCGTTTACTTTTAGGGATGTGAGTTATATGGGTATTCTTGCCGATTGATTCTGTGAGTTTATTAATAAGTTCGTTAGTTACAATCGTAGGGTCGTCACAAAAGAGTAAATCTGATAAATGTTTCTCCATTATGTAATTGTGTGCATTTTCATAGTCTATGGTAGTCCTAGCTTTTCAATAGTTTGACGTTGATTTACTTTTGATAATACAAGAAAAGGTGCATAATGTTTTTTTTTTTTATGGTAATAGGCGGCAAACGAGCAGACGGATCGCCTGATGGTAAGCAATTACCGCCGCCCATGGACACAAGCAACACGATAGGAGTCACAAGTGCGTTGCCGCCCCTTGGGGTTGGGAAAAGGCATAGGATGAGGAGTGGGATGACGGAGAAGGAATAGGGGATAGGGCCTCCGGCACTCTCACTCACCGAACGAAACGCAACAGTTTAGGTACTGTTACTTTACGTCGATTTTCTGTGAGAGGGTAGTACTTCCCCGGTCGAGCCGGCCCATTCATGCTGAAATCAGCAGGGCTCTAGTACCTTGATATGGATGTTAGTTATGGATGTCTGTAAAATGGCTATAAAGGCTGAAGTTTTACTTTTATTAATTTTAAGCATAATATGGTCAAGGCATCTTGTTTCTCTAGTGGCAAGAGTGTGTCCTGGTAGGATGCAATGTGTTGCTAACATGTTAAGATAATACATCCTATTATTGCGTTCATAATCTTGCTCAGAGAGGTTTGGTCTGACATTAATATTAATATCCCCAGAGATTATAACATTATTATGCAACTTTAATTTGTCTAGGTGATTACTTAATGTGTTGCTAAAATTCTCTGCACACTTATGAGAAGGCGATCGGTAGATACATAAAAGTATATTATTTAGGACATATAATTGTAGAAAGGATGCCTGGGCCAAACTAATTTCCATGACAACCGCTTTTAGGTTTCTTTTCACATAGATAACCACCCCATCGTTTTGATTTTTTTGACTGGATGTGTTATAAGTATAATAATTATTAAGTGTGGGTAAGGGTTTGTTTTTATTTATCCAGCACTCGGTTAAAATAATAACGTCAACTTCAAAAGAAAGAGTAGATAAGTTCACAATTAAATCGTTAAAGTTGCAGTAAATACTCCTTATATTCTGCGTTAAAATTGTGAAATATGTTTTATTATGTTTGTAATGTTGTACCAGAAGATAGGTGTCACATTCAATAGATTTTGCCAGTTCCAAGTTTCTATCTCTGAGATATTTTCAAATATATCATCCATTAATGATCTTGAGTAAACTCAAAACATACGTATCGCTATAATGTTGATCTATTGATAATAATAATATGTATCGCAGCTTCATGAATACTAGCAAAATAACTTCACTACATAGGAGTACAAAAATGTCACTCAGTTTAATAATAAAAAGAGTAGATAAGTTCACAATTAAGTAGTTCAATTTACAATAGATACTCCTTATATATTGTATTGAAATTGTGAAATCCGTTTTATTATGGTTATAATGTTGTACTAAAAGAGAGGTGTCACATTCAACAGATTTTGCTAGTTCCAAGTTAACTACCTCTGAAGTATTTTCTAATATATCATCCATTAATGATCTTGAATAAACTCATAACACACGTGTCGCTATAATATAGATCTATTGATGATAATAATCTGTATCGCAGCTTCATGAATACTAGCAAAATAATGTTACGAGCTGGGGTTCGACGATGTTCGAGACGAACACGTTTAAGAGGGAGGCCGTGTTACGGATTGAAAATAACGCCATCTATCAGTGCATGGGAGAACTAGATGAGATTGAATGTATCGGTGGTTTAAAGGTAATTCAGCTATTCCGTACTAGATGGCGTTGGACTATGTCGACTGTTCCCAACTTACTAGAATGTTTCATCTGCAGCGGGAATGTTCGGGAATATGCTAGAAAGATCTCGTTGCCTGTCCCGACCAGTGCAAGCACTGTACCCGACAGGAAGCAAAGCAGGCAGCATTAGTGAGGATGTTGAAGACAGATCTGAGCGACGAATGGAAAGAAGCTTTGCAGAGTGCTCAGCAAGACGACAAGGACATACAGCCGATTCTCGAATGGAAGAAATCAGACGCTCCTAGGCCCAAATGGAGTGATATCGCAGCAATGAGCCCTATCACCAAGAGTTATTGGGCACAGTGGGAAAGCTTGGTAGTCCAGGATGGAGTTCTGTGCCGCAAATGGGAAAACGCTCGCGGTAACCAGTGCCATTTGCAAATGGTAGTGCCTAAAACTAAGGTGCCGGAAGTCTTGCAGCTCTATCACAATGGTGCTTCGGGAGGTCACATGGGAGTTAAGAAGACCCTTACTAAGATCCGAGAGCGGTTTTATTGGCTCCACTGTCGGGATGACGTCGAGGATTGGTGCCGCAAATGCACAAGTTGTGCGGCTGTGAAGGGGCCACACACTCGTAGCAGAGGTGCATTAAGGGTGTACAATGTAGGAGCTCCATGGGAGCGCATAGCGTTGGATCTCGCTGGGCCGTTTCCTGAGAGCCAGGACGGAAACAAATACTTCTTGGTTGTGATGGATTACTTCACGAAGTGGCCTGAAGTGTTTGCAATCCCAAATCAAGAAGCTACCACAGTGGCCGATAAGCTGGTGCATGAAGTCTTTTGTCGGTTCGGGGTGCCCTTGGAAATCCACAGCGATCAAGGCCGGAACTTCGAATCTGAGGTGTTCAAGGAGACTTGTCGCGTAATGGGTGCACATAAAACCAGGACCACGGCTTATCATCCGCAATCAGATGGCATGGTTGAACGATTTAACCAATCCCTAGAAAGGTACCTAGCGAAGGTCGTGGAGAGCAAACAAAGAGATTGGGACAAGCACATCCAACCGTTTCTCCTGTCATATCGCAGTGCGGTTCACGAAACCGCAGGAATAACACCAGCTTTTGTCAATTTTGGAAGAGAACTCCGTTTACCTGCAGACCTTATCACCGGTATTCCACCAGAATCTCCACGCAATATAACGGATTACGCAACCGAGCTACGCAACAAGATGAACGATGTATATGAGCACATCAGGGAGTCAGGACAACAGATGTCTGAGAAGATGAAGACTCGCTATGATCGGAAGGCGAACAACAAAGGCTTCGATGAGGGATTATTGGTGTGGCTTCATAACCCAGTACGAAGCAAAGGAAAATCGCCTAAGTTACAAGCCAGATGGGACGGGCCATATCGCATAATTACCAGGATGAACGACGTCACCTATCGAATCCAGAAGGGGTCGCGAGGTGCACCGAAGATTGTTCATGTGGACCGGTTGGCTCGTTACTATGGGTCCAACGATGTTCGTGACGAACACGTTTAAGAGGGAGGCCGTGTTACGGATTGAAAATAACGCCATCTATCAGTGCATGGGAGAACTAGATGAGATTGAATGTATCGGTGGTTTAAAGGTAATTCAGCTATTCTGTACTAGATGGCGTTGGACTATGTCGACTGTTCCCGACTTACTAGAATGTTTCATCTGCAGCGGGAATGTTCAGGAATATGCTAGAAAGATCTCGTTGCCTGTCCGGCCGGTATAAATATACGGCGGGCGAGCGAGTTCGGACAGTCAATGAGATCTTTCTAGCATATTCCCGAACATTCCCGCTGCAGATGAAACATTCTAGTAAGTCGGGAACAGTCGACATAGTCCAACGCCATCTAGTACAGAATAGTAAAAAAATGTCACTCAGTTTTATAACAGTAGATAATTGTAACAAATTCTCCCTATATATTGCATTAATATTGTGAAATCCGTTTTAATATGATTATAATGTTGTACTAAAAGGAACGTGTCACATTCAATAGTTTTAGCCAATTCCAAATTATCTATCACTGAAATATTATCCAAAGTGTCATCCATTAATAAACTTGACTGAAGTCATAACATACTTAATGCTGTAATGTAGATCTATTGATAATAATATTCTGTATAGCAGCTTTGTGAATACAAGTAAAATAACACCACAAAATAGGAGTACAAAAACATAGCACAGTTTAATTTGTTTGTGTAACTTATAACTTTGATGTGCGCATACTGATAGCGAGGAGACAAAGTTAATGAGACGAGCCACGCCGAGCGACAGATACAGTTCTTTAGTAGCCGGATTGACAAGTTTTACTGTCAATATAGTTAATGTTAAAGTGACAATGTGGCAATGTATGCAGTCCCCATAATAATAAATTTCTAAACCATAATATAAAGCAATGTAATGTTGCCCTTTTACACTGCATAAAACATAACAGACCCTCCGTGCTCTAAACTTATGTTTCAGTAACATGTTTTGTTCCAGCAAGTGCAAGTAAGGAGTGGTTATGCTTATAACACAATAGTATATTGCAGCCTTATGGGATTTGTAGTGAACTAAGGTTATAAAGAAACCTATGTAGCAGTTTAATATGATATTGAGTTTTAAACAGTGTGGTAGTGTGAGTAAAGAGCGTTTGCAATTTATTTGGATGTAGTTATTATGCCTAATAAAACCACCTAGTATGGAAATATTGTGGATGTTGTAGGATGTGTAATTTTTAGTGTTGATGTATAAATGTAAACATTTTGTGTGTATGAGAAGTGTAGATGATAGTGTGTGTGCATATTCTTTTATAACAATGATTCCTAACCAACAAATAGACATTACGAAAACAGCAGTTAGGAAATAGCTTATCAGCTCATTACCTATGTTTATGTTACAATTCCAAGCAATGTACAGAGATTAAGAATTATCAACAATTTATCAAGATAGTACAAATTCTAATGTGCAATAGCAAAATACTTAGAATATAATACAACTTGGTGCTTATATTAAACACATATTATAAGTTATATTTCGACCAATAACTACTAAACAACAAGTAGTTATTACAAAGATAGCAGGTAGGAAGTAGATTTTATATCTTATTAGCTTTTCAGCTATGTTTATGTTGCCATTCCAAGCAAGGTACAGAGAATTAAAATTACAAATGACCAAATAAGTACAGATTCCTATGTGCAGTAGCAAAACATTTAGAATATAACATAGCTTGGTGCTGATATTACACACAATATTATAAGTTATATTTCGAGCAATTATTGCAATAAAGACATCATACCTTCCTAGCTTGAAATATAGCAAATGTATACTTACTACACAGTTGAAAACCTGATAAAAGTTTTTTTCACACAGTCATTTACCTAGTAAACCATGAATTTGAGATTCATTCTTAATTAGAATCACTGGAGAGTTTTCTTCTTTCCTTATGTATACTCGTCCATAGGCGGTCCAGCAGTATTTGTAAGACTTGGTCTTTACGAGGTCGCGTGCAAAAAAGTGCAGTCTGGCTGCCTTTGCTGTCAGCTGCTCCGATAAGTATATTGGACTGTCCGTGGGTAATTGCAGACCCAAATGCTTAGTACATAGTTTATTTTGCTGTTTCAGTTTTAATATCTTGCCGGCTTTCAAAAAGTCATTTCTAATAAGAGTCGAGGACGTTTCAGCCACAATAGGCGTATTCCTTATTGCTTAAGTCTTGCCTCGTACTCTGTAAACGTCTTTTATGTCATTCTTGCTCATTTGTAGCCCACGGTATTAGACAAGGTTAACACCATGGTTAGCAAATCTTCTTTAGTCTCGTTCGGTTTCCTAGGTACGTTTTTTATTTCAAAGTTGTTTTTTCTACTGTCTTGTTGCATGTTCTCAATTTTATCCTCCAGCAAAGTTATATATTTCCTGTCTTCCTTAATTTTCTCTTCCAACTGATCAATTTTCTTTTGGAATTCTTCATTTTGTGTATGTCTATCAATCTTAGAGCCAAAGTTTTGTACCACGCGATGCACCGCGAGGCCATTGCTTCTTATACTACTTTATCTATCACTACACCAGCTGAGCAATCGCTCTTTGAATACGACTTATTTTTTTATTTTATAATAATATTCTACCACATTCACACAACACCATCTAGTCCCAAACTAAGCAGGAGCTTGTACTATGGGTACTAGATAATGGATAAACATACATACTTTTTTTTGTAAATACATAAATATTATACATAGAAACACCCACTTGTCTTGGACAAACATCCATGTTCATGCACACAAATGTTTGACTTGAGCGGGAATCGAATTATGTTATGTGAGACATCAAATTAAAACACATCTTTATGATTAAACACTCTAAGCACATATTCTTAATACTATTCATACACGGAATCTAATTTCAATTTACGAGCCATAACAGTCGAGTTGATGGCTAATTTCTAATATAACGTCCCTCGACGGAGTAGTGGAGAGGCACAACCCGCGATATGACGGAGATAGGTCACGCCACCGACGCCGTCTGCCTACAGGGAAGACACTAACTAGTCATAATCTATAATTATGTATTGTATAACGTGTAATTAAATCATGTGGTCGTATTTTAAAAGGTTGGTGTACCGTAAAATCGTACTCTTATTAGGGCAACTCGTTGCATGTTTTAAAAACAAAAATAAAGTCGACAAAAAAAAACGACTTACATTAATTTAATGACTCAAACAGGAGGATTACGGCTTTGTTCAAATTAGTCGGTTCGGTCAAATTATATTAAGTATGTGTTATAGTTCACTTATACATCAAAATAACATTTGGATCCTTTGTTTCAATAATCGACCAATTCCTTCCTACCAAGTGATTTGCTATACATTTTGGCTATACACAAATGCAGTTCTGTACAATGTGTTTTGTAAATAGGAACCAAAAATTGTATTTATTATTTCCCTAGGATTTCAAAGTCGCTCTCTAAATCCACTTCTGTAATCTTCCATTTGTTATTAAGTTAACATCATGTTCAATATTATCATTCAATTCAATCAATGTTTTCGAGTCTTTCATTTCTTGTAAATCGACAGCGAGTCCAATTACATGCCTCCCCGAACTGAACAAGATTAGGTAAACATTATCAGAAGTAATGAGACCAAAAACAAATAAATAAGCGCGTAATAACATCAAACTCAAGAGAGTCATTTCCGCCAACATAAAACAAGAAAATAGGAACGATGATCCGCATCTACATAATTAAATAGCAGTTGAAGCGTAAGGCTGGTTTCTCATTACGTCGGGACGAGAGCTTTGCCGGAGACCGCCACCCGGTGTTAGGCTTTCATAGAAAAGGAACTACGTCTACCAGAAATTTTGCCGGCTACTGTTCGTAATGCGGGTAGCATGAAGACTGAATTTCTTTTACTGGTGTGAAGTCTTGCTGTGGATGGATAACTTCGCACTACGGCTCACCGGCATTTTTGCCGGTTGCTGTCCTTTTCAGCTGGCAAGTGAGAGAACCATTCGTTAAATTGGCACGAATTAGTTCATTATATCGCCCCATGTAGTTGATTGACCACTTCGCAGTAACAAAAAAAAACGGTCAAGATGTTTTCCGGATCCGGTTAAATGTTAAATGTCCGGTAAATAGAATCCTTATGAAATATACAGGTAGTCAGCCCTCCCTGTTATAAAACAACGGAAAAACACAAGTCCCGTGTCGTGAGAACTCATCTTAAGAAGCAAATTTGCCGGCCTCGCTCAGTTTCTGAACGAAACGCTATGTGACATAAAATATGCACGCCCGAGAATGCCTGAGATAGTCGATGACGCTCCCCGATCTCGCAAACTTCACAACTGGAAACCTGTTGAAGTCTTGATAAGTTCTATAGCGAATTTAAAAATTTATCTTCATACGAAGATTCGAGTGGAAATTTCGCAAAATACTAAGTAGAAGGAGCTTACAGGCCAGGACTAAACTAAAAGGTTTAAAGATGAATTAGCAAGTGTGTATTTATTGTTTAAGTAACCTTGTTTATTATCAACAAAGTGTGACACTTTATCACCGAACTGTGTTTGCGGTTAAGAATTGAATTGACAGATAATGTGTAGGTAAGGATCTTGAAAACTACACTGCTTGTCTAAGAATATATTCTGAAATTCACTTACAGCAACCAGAGCTAAAGTAATTCGTAACCCAAAATGATAGTAATTCAATTTAACTTGGCTAACATAATGCTTTACCAAGTATATTAGTTAATAAACCAAAAACAATTAATTAAATCGGCCGTAAATCAGAGTCACAATTACATAACAGTAAGAAAATAGTTTAATGTTATTTTTCACACGTCCTAAGTATTACTCTGGGAATCCGAACAATAATATCTGTGCACACAAAAATCTTTGCCGCGGAGAAATTGAAAGGCGCTTTGAGATCAACTCTTAAATGAAGAGCGTGTTTATCTATAATAGAGAAGCTTTAATGTTATATTAACGATAACGATAACGACGATTATTTTATTTTTATTAACATGAGTATACATACATAGTTATGCATGCAAGTTGTTAAAGGAAATATAATAGACAGTCATGTTTAGCCTTTACAGCGTACAAATATATACAATAATATTTTAAACAATACTAGGTAATTATCTTTCGCCTTATAAATTTATATTAATGAATTGTATTATATAACATACAGCCAAAGAAAATCTAAATATATGACTACTAATCATTTTTTTTTTTACGAGGTGGAAAATCCCTTTGGATCTCCGACTCTTGGGGGAAATGAGAGCCGGAGTATGTGGTGTGGTGTTTCCACTAAAAACCACCTCGACTTTCTCATGTACCCGTGTGTCGGAGGGCAGGGCATCGCCGAAGCATTCGTCGCCACCCTCCGACGGGCATTGGCCCGCCAGATGGTCAGGCGGGCCCCGAACAAAACCCCCTTGGCGGCGGATTAAGGTGTTGGGCTCCGCCGCCAAAACACCCAGCGGCCGCAGAGGATAGGGAGGACGGCAACGCAACACCGCATCTCCTCTTCCTCTGCGGCCCCACCGCGACGCATCGAATGGTGCGCCCCCATTTGGTCGCGGGAGATAGGGCGCGCGGCAACGCAACACCGACACGCCTCTCTTCCCGCGACCGCACCCGACTGCGAGGGTCAGACAGAACTGTCCCCCGCACCCGCACCGTTGGACGCATCCTGCGCAGGCCCCTCCAAGCCCACGCGGAGCGTCCCCTCCCGGGATCCCTCTTAGCTTGACCGCGGGTGACCAATCCACGGTTACTGAGCCCCCCTACCACGACAAAGTGGAGATCCCACGGGGGGATGACTACTAATCTAACATTACAATAATTTACCATGTAATTATACAATATTCCATACCATCCTGTAAAACTTTAACCGTGCTTCGAGCAAATAAATATTCTTCTTATTCTCTTATTTTTATTGATACATACATTAATCAATTTCGTATATATTATTATTTTTGTGTATTTTATAAATTCCATTTTATTACGTTTAATTTGCAGTAACTCAGTGTGTAATAATTTGTTAGCAATTAGTGATCAATATTTTCATGCAGAAAATCTTTAATATTATAATAGGCTTTATTTACAAGGAAATTATTTAGTTTGATTTTAAATAAATTACTGTAATGTTCTTTCCAGAGCTTGGGAATTTTATTATATATTTTTGGACCCATGCAAAATATGCTGTTATTCATAAGAGTTGTTTTTGACTTATGTAGGCGAAGTTTACTGTTATCGCGTCTATTACGAACGACCGCTTCAGACATACGTGGAAATAAGTTAGGATTGCTCTTAACAAACATTGCACTTTCCAAAATATAAAGAGAAGGTTTACAGCTCTCCGTGACCTTTAGTTTGAACATAGTCCTTATGCATTGCTTCTGGGCTTTAAATAATTGTTCTTTATTCGTTTTGGTTTTGGTATTGCTCAATGTTTTATACAGACTCTTAGCGAGTGTTCACGCTATGACGATACGATTACAAGTGGCGTGTTGACTTTGCATACTATTTTCGATATTTGTTACGTATTATTAATGAAACTAATATCTTGTAGATACACCGATTGTTTTCTCGAGTAAAAATAACTGTTTAATTCATGGTTTTATTCCCTTCTAGCTCAAACGAATTTTTACTAAAAACTATGTAACCAAAAACGACAATAACTGTTGGCTACAATAATTACTTACTTTTAGTGAAATATGACCTCACATCATTGTCAATCCCGGTCTTAAAACTTCTTCGTATTATCGGCGTAGGGACCAGCACCCAAACTCGCGACAGTAGTTATTTATTCTCAGTGCCCCTCTGAGTATATTCAGTTCGGCACATTGACTGCTGGACGGTTGGTGCCTAAGTGCGACACGCTTCTAAAAATATTCGTCTCGTATATCAAAAGACATATAGCCTAATACGACTGCGGTATAGTAGAACCCGCAGCCACACCTGGTCATTTTCATTTCTAGATACAATTTAAACTTCGAAACCATGATATGTTCTTATTTATTACAGTTTTTGGAAATAGGCTATTAAAATGTAGGTTGATCCTCTAAGACGATAATAATTATGATTTTCTTCACGTCAAAAATGTATGGTCTGATCGTTGGTATGTTTTCGTGCAACATGCTAATACAGTTGACCTAAAATTACCTCATTGCCATTGAAACTGACTCGCTTAGCTAGGATACGTCTAATCAATCTATCTATCTACCTTTCTATCTATCTTACTCTCTATTCGTCTAAAGGTAAACAAAAGAAAACAACATAGCATGGCAGCATAAACCGATCCCTGACACATTGGAATGAACTTGTGATGAATACTTTATGAAGACAATACAAATAACAGTAACTGTTTTGCTAATCGTATAACAATACAAGGTAAAAACAATGAAAGAAAGTTTACCTTTGATTTGTTAGTTGTTTGCTAATGACACACTACACTTGTCAACAATATTTTTTCAGAATTGCATCTTAGGTCGTTGCGAACGGTCGCAACTATATTATTAAAATAAATATTAGTTTAGTACTGGAGACTAAAGAAGTTACATTTTTATATTGTGCTGCTACATCACATACGAGGAAAATGAGAAATGCATTTGTTGTTTTAGTTTCCTTATGTATTGGAGTAACTGCCAGATTTATAGGACCCTCGACTGTTACAGAGGTGAGTAATATAAAATCTGTTATTATAAGTGTTATGTTATAAAGAATATTAGAGACATGTGAATTGTGAATTTAATTACATCCGTTATATTAATTTGATTACAAGACTATGACCCACTACAATCCTTGACTTGTTGAATTTTATTTTTGATCTTAACTTTGTTTTTTAATTTCATTCCAAACAATTTATCGGCTGAAACTTGTTATTTTTGCAGTAAGTGACATTGGAATGCTTAAGAAAATTATTGTTTTCATTACAGAATTCTTTATCAAGTGCTGCGCCTTATAATACGGATGAGGAAGTCACGTTATTGA
This sequence comes from Euclidia mi, assembly GCA_944739405.2. Classification (NCBI taxonomy): domain Eukaryota; kingdom Metazoa; phylum Arthropoda; class Insecta; order Lepidoptera; family Erebidae; genus Euclidia; species Euclidia mi. The sequence continues at coordinate 31,287,383 of OX123193.2, read as the reverse complement.
AAGCAAACTCAACCGTCATGCCGCACGCTCAAACCCACGTTGGTGAACTACCCAATAACAGGACCAATATCGATGAAAATGCCTTATATGAGCATGCTGCCGACAAACAAAACAACCAAAGTGAAAGAGCGTTTATCTACATCAATCAAAAATATAAGAAGCCAAGTTCTCTTCATAATTACTTCAAAATTGCGCAAAGTGGACCCGATTATTCATCAAGATTTCTGCAGCCGAAGTCTCAAGCTATTGTATTACAACGTCATAACGAACCTTGTAAGTCTGAACCCGCCCACGTTAATAATCTTTTTCAAGGAAATGATTTTCCTATTAGGACACAGGACTTATCGTCATATCTTGGCTCTTCATCTTCTTTGTTCAATTGCAATAACGAACCTCTGAACTATGTCTACAGAAGTAACCAACAACCAATAGAAAATTTCAATGCTTTTGCCAGACTTTCAAGTGAACAGCGCGATTATATTGAATTGTTAAAATCACCCTTACTGAGGCCACTGGGTCGAAATAGACCAAGATACGACGGTATGCCCGCTTCTCGTTATCCTCCTGTAAGTTCTCACGATTCTGTTAAATTAGACCGAATTAATAAGCAACATAATTCTAAGCCAAACATTTTAGTTGATGAACGAAAAAATGACCTGCAGCGAAACTATGGATTCAATTCAGCATTCTCACCGCAAAGTCCTTATCCTATCAAAGGCCTGATCCAAAGAGTCGAAGAACCTCACTTTGACGGCATTTTCGTAAACGATGGCGAGGCGTCCCAAGTTGCGAGTATTGAAAAGGCCCAAGATGAGGATAAGTTACTGGATCAGTATTTAAAGGCCACTTTGGAAGACCAGGTAACAAGTAAAGAAAAACCAGTAAATCCAAATGACTGTAGTTATCGTGACTGTATTATACAATCTACAAAAACTTCTTCTAGCGCTGGACGTCCAAAAAATACCAAAAATCCTGAATGTAAATGTGGACAACAAATAAAACAAAACGAAGCAGCTATATCTAGAGAAAGACAAGACAGAGAAGAATATATCCGCAATAAGACAAATATCTTGTACCGCCCGCGCCCGCCCCAAAAACCAGAAGTTACATATTACGCAACGATTATGAACGATGATCCATCCAATATGAAACGTGGCAATGAATTGATAACTAAGTTGAACAACACATTGTATCACTAGTTTAGTTTGTAAAATATTTATTTTGCATTATTTATCATCATAATATGTCTCGAAGTCAATTAACAATGTGTAAGGCATTCATAACCAAAAAGGCATCGTAAACTAAGAGTAATTGAAACGTTGGCCAACGCTGCTGCAAATGCTTTAAATATAAAATTCTAAAAGTACAGTCGAAGAATACGCGGGTCTTGAAGCAACTATTCCACAGAAAAGTGCTCGCAGTGTACATCACGATAAGGACTGCTCAATGCTATCGAGATTGAGATCGCTGCGCGCGCATCCACCTTCTTACCAGCGTTTGTTGCTCCGAGAAATGAAATGTAAACACTGTAGAACGCCAACAGATGTCCAGATAGCCAATAGAGTCTTTAGAGAAATAGAGCCTAGCCAGAAGGGACGTTACTTCCACTTACTACTTTCTTAGAGAACGTTGCTTCAATTTAAAGACAGATTTTAAGACTCACTTACACAGTAGTTTTAACATGTGGGTTTCTTCACCTCGCTGGAAGAATTTGGCATTATTTGTATTATGAAGGTCAATTTTCAATCTGTGTATAAGAAGCTCGCTCTGTTCTATTAAAACGGGTAACAGCGTTCATGTAAAGGCTATAAGATTTGATTATTATGAGAATTACGATGTTGAAAGCACTTAATGACAGTATTTGTAATCGTTGAACTCGCGTTAACCAAAAGAATGCGTTTGTAAAAGCAATTGATATATTATATCTTTTATAACAAATATATTACTTAGAACATACACCGCGAGTTTGATTTACGATTTCCAAACATTATCTTTTCAAGAATAAATGGAAATACCAACTTATTATTAATAGAAGTTATTTTCTAAGCACAACATTATAAATAGCTCGAAATTGATCATTATTTTGTACAAAGGCATAAAAATGGAAATTTGTTTTATCGCGTTAGGTGTACTATCTAGTTGCTATATTTCTGCAAGTTTCTTTTCTGTATTTGCGTAGAGAGATGACTTCGCTCGGACCTCGGACATTGTTCGAAAATATTTGTACCTTCGAATGGACGACCTGACTGAGATTTTCAATATTAGTATTTAGACAAACGCACGAGTGTTTACAGTACTAAATTGTCTCTGAGGAAAATAATGTTGCAGTTCCAGACAGTTCATATAAAAAACAAGACGTATGCAATCAGAAGTAAAGAAACTGAAGTAATGACAATTAAAAAGAAACCAATATTTTAGTATTAAATGTTTTTATTATTATGCCAATAATATTATAAGTAAAATAAAATTTACGCCAGACCTAAAGTAAATATGTATTGTATTGTATCACTGATACATATTATAGTTATTATAAATATGTATTTTAACAAAACTATTCCAGATTATAATGATATTTTCTATTTTGCTTCAGATTACATGCTTCGTAACAAGAAAAAAACTAAATCCTTATACCGCCACAAGCTTCATATTACGTTACGCGAGAACCAGTAAACATTCAGATTGTAAAATGCTCGTAATAAATTATAAAAAATATTAAAAATTGTCTTTTACTTCGCCCATCACAAATGGTGCCTAAAGACAACAACTTACTCCTCTTAAAGCATTACAGATATTAAATATTAAATTTGTTTGATGCGACATGACTCATTTTCCAATAGCCTTATTTTTTTAAATTTACAGGTATAGAATTAGGTATAGGTAATGGGATATCGATATCCCTTTGGGTTGCGGAAGTCAAACATTCAGTCGCTCTGTGTTAGCTAAATATTCAGTTTAATCCCGAGACTAGTAAGCAGACCCTGGGTTGCAACTTTGGTACAGAAATTGGTATTATAATTATCGCTCGCTCGCGGCTCGCTATAACATAAACGCATTTATTGAAGAACGCAAATGATTTTGTATCATTCATTTAGATAACATTAATTTTATTTATTTATTAACTTTTTATACACATAGCGTATAAAAGTGGACTTAATGCATTAGGCATTTTCTGTCAGTCTACCTTAGAGTGGTGCAGAGATGAATGGTGGGTGTATTTTATAAAGTGGGGTTTGACTTATATATTTAATAGATATGATGGATGCATACATTACATAAAATTAAATCATATTTTAGAGCATTTCAAACGCATTCATATAATTTTCATGTATTTTACTGAAGGTTGGTCAGAAAACTGCATACTCGAAATACGAGATCAGCGAGATATTGACAAAAATTGACAGATTTTTTTACGATGCAGCTACATTACTTTAGCCTCTAGTTTTTTGATGTTTCATTTTCTTTCATAATATTTTTTTCGTAATATGCGTATATTTAAACTATTATACCTATTATCTTTATAATTGGTGCAGATTCATCGATGCTACTTACGCAAAAGCTGGAGTCTTTCGAGATTATTGTTATTTTAATCCTTAGATTATAAAGCATTCATAGTGAATAATGAAAGTGGTTGGAGTGCACAGGTGTGGAACATGTAACATGTGCACGCGTTATGCAATAATTTTACTATTGTTGCTACTGTAAATAGCTATAGCTACCGCACATAAGGTTGCCCTAGTTTGGCGCTGTTCCATCAAAGGAATCATAATTTTTGACATATAGGAGTACCTATACAAATATAAGGACTTCACTTTTAGTATTCTGTCGTATCTGGTTTGGCTAATAAGCGGGCCTCAGGCATAGTAAAAACAGAATAGTAGGATAGCTTCATACAAATCGGCCGCCGCCGCCGCGCTGGTTTGAATGTATGCGTGAGGCGCCGGGGCGCCGTGTACGCACGCACTTTTCACGCACACAATCTCACGAGCGCGGCAAGCTCAGCACGGATTCAGTACGGGATGCGCCGCGCGTCTGATCGCGTGCATTCATGTAGGTACTACACTGCTCGCCCGCTCGAATTGTTTATGTACATTCAGTTTTGTAATAAACGTTATTAATATTATACAATGTGTTAAACGACAGTAAATTAAACTTGTTACATTTTTCTCGCTATAAAGGGCATTTAGATAGTTATATAATGCTTAGCTAGTCAGTAGGTATTTGAAAAAAAATATATGCAAGCTTAAATTCTGTAGTATTCAGCGCAATCTCTTAAAAAAACGGCGAAAAAGCGCGCGCGCCGACAAAGCCGGCGCCGCGGTGTAAACACGTGACAACCCGTGCGTCAACGCAAGAGTAGGCAATTAACTCGCCGAGCGGCCTTAGCTAGCTTACTATTCTGTTTTTACTATGCCTCAGGCTCGCACGTGAAAATCTTGGATTCAACCTGGATAACGCTAATGTGATGATGTTTTTTTATTATTTAATACCAACGCGCTAACGCTGACGGCTCGCCTGATGGTAAGACTTTACCGCTGCCTATGGACACAAGCATCACCAGAGGACTCACAAGTGCGTTGCGTGCGTGTTTGATATGAAAAAAGGAATTGGAGGAGGAGTGGGATGAGGAAGAAGGAACGAAATGCAACAGAGGTGCTATTACTTTTCTTGAATATTATGTGATGATGGTGAATATTAGGTCTTTGTAATGTTATAGTATACGCAGCGATAGCCGAATGGTGAGACCGACAGACTGCTATGCAGAGGGTCTCGGGTTCGAATCCACGGCACGCACCAATGACTTTTCGGAGTTAAGTGCGTATTCAATTGTTAATTATCGCTTGCTTATCGGTGAAGGAAAACATCGCGAGTAAACCTGCATGTCTGCTGAGAGTTCTCCATAATGTTCTTGAAAGACATGTGAAGTCTGCCAACCCGCACTTGGCCAGCGTGGTGGACTATGGCCTTACAATTCTCATAGTGAGAAGAGGCCCGTGCCCAGCAGTGGGACAGTATAAAGGGCTGATGATGATGATGTTATAGGCTCTTTCAAGTGCGCACTTAATAACTCCTTACATATTTCATGGGCTGAGCCTAGTAGTTTACTACTTAGTTGAAAAATCGATTTCCTGTACCGTGTATCCCAAGTAGCATATTATCATATACGATTCACATTGATTGAATTTCTATTATATCCGCGTATCCGCGAAGGGGTAGGCAGCGATATAATATTACACCCACATTTCGCCATTGCATTTGTAGGTCCCACGTGATAGTGATCGCGCCTATTGCCAGACTCCGTGCTGCTACTGAGAATTCTATAAAACCTAGTAACACTTTTGCCTGACATGGGAATCGAACCCCAGACTACTCGACGCATACACTGGACCACGGATTACTTAAGTATTCTTTTTATGTCAAGTATTATCCTATAAAAGAGAGTTGTTACATCGTTTTAAGCTGTATGTTCAGCCACCTCGTCATCGTGTCTGTCATGCCGTCTCATCCGTCAACAAAAGTGATGAAATAGCGGTTATTGTACTGGGATATTGGCCGCCGTAATATTATTTGTTATTACCAGATGCAATTTATTGACATCTGAGGGCCAATTCTGGTAATTATATTTGTTCAAATTCCAATATCGATCTAGTCTCGGCGTCATAAATGGTATTCTCGTAACTTAACTGACACTTGAATGAGATCGGGACTACATCGAAAGTTGAACCAAGTGTGAACTAGTGTGAACGGTATTCTGCTAATTATTAGTAGAGCAGGTAAGGTATTTCTAGTTTTTTCACAATGATGCCATCGTACATAATATAACCACATGAGTAAATAAACCGAACAGAGAAACAGCTTCTTAAGAGCTTGTAAATTTGTTACCCATTTTGGTAGGGTTGTCACAATAGGTTAAGACAAATCGCTTGTTCGGTATACGACATATTCTGGAATGGACAGATTCGTGATTCGGCAGATTCCCAACTCGACAGATTCGTGAATTGGGCAGATTCTTGGACTCGACCGATTCGCTATACGGCAGAAGTACAGTTGTAAATAAAATAGCGAGTGGAACCTAAAAAACATGCACCTGATACTTTTAAAAGCACGGAATAAAAATATACATTTGTTACCAAGGACACGACGTGATGACGTGATTTATTTGACATTCCCAACGATACCACTAATAGTGTTGAATATTTTTCTGGTAATATTTATGATCTATTTTGCTAATAAACATAGGAATCGCCTTTAGCTATTATGTGCCACTAGTTTTACCACGGGGATAGGTATCTAAAATAAGTTTAAAAAGAAATTGTGTAAGACAAATTCATGTCTACAAAACAAATGACTATAAAATGATCAACCATCGATAGGGCTTACAAAAAACAGGTGCATGCGATTTTCGACCTTATTGACAATTCATGATAAACTTCTTTTTGGTATTTTCTTGCTTTCTGACATTGATACGTTATTAAAATTATAAATTCTGAGTTACGTCAATAAGGTCGAAAATCGCATGCACCTGATTTTTGTAATCCCTATCGATGGCTGATAACTTTCTGATAGTCACTGGTTTTGTAAACGTTAATTGCTTTTATACAATTTCACAACTAATGAGTTCACGAGGATCCTCTGGGGGATCTGGCTAGGAGATCCTGGTGGACAACATGCAAACATGTTAAGTATTTCGTTGCCAGCATTGACAATATTTATTTCAAGATCGAAATATTCGCGAAACTTTTGCTCGAGAAATTCAACAAATGAGATAAAATTATCAGGAGGGATAAACGAATTAAAAAACCCAATTGTATCTTTATAATGTCTGAATTATTTATATTATTGAATATTATTTTTTTTAATTATTGAATACCTATTGAAAATAATTCACACGATCCAAGGAACCAATATATTTACTTACCGAAATTTTATTACTTAGTTGTATATTAATTTTAATTTGGCATGTAAACGTATTGGCATCCAATAACCATTCCTATTAATGTATTTTCCCATACAATGGCAAAATTCATGTTTTTGTTTTTGTGTTTTTGACATTACCTCTAAGATCAACAAGAGATTATAAATTGATTATATCGAAATTATACTATAAGGAGATTAAGTGGAGCAGAATACCAATTGTGAGTCAATTCAAAATTAAATCGCAGTTCAGTCAAAATTCAGTGTCAGTCTCTGTTAAATACGAGAATTGGCCTTCTGAGCTTGTACAAATAATTAAATCAGGCAGAACGTAGGTACACATATTTGAATACATTATCATATGAATTTTATATGAAATGTGCAACCAATACAAATGAAAAACGAAAATAAATAACTCTTGCATTTACGTGGACGGGAGCTACCCTAAAATCATAACATTTTCAAAATTTGATTGAACTGTTTTGTCCACGTAATCACGATGTCCAAACCCTGCCAAAGTTCAGCGCTTGAGTGCTTATATAGGTAGTTTCTGCGTAAAACCGGACGTGACCAAACTAAAATTGTTCCTTGTAGTTTAGTACGGAATCCTAAAAATTGACAATTCAATGCGATTCGCCAGCAGAAGACCACTTGATTGAAAGGAATTACATTTTATTGATCATAATAATTACACGAGTTATGAATCACTCTGTGCAGTTGTCAAGCAAGAAGTACAGTAACTCAGGTGCATTTAACCACCGTGTGTTTCACTGTGTCAAACCTGCGAGGAAATACCTATAGGATGTATACATTTACTCGTAGAATGCAGTGTATATAGTCTGACATCTCTGTATTCTTGATTTGATGTTGATTTAGTTTAGATTAATAATGCAACAAATCTAAGCTGATTTACTCGTAGTACAAAGGACTATAACAATATTTATTTTGTGACAAGTGTAATAAAATTACTTTATTGTGCGTTTATACATTTATATTGTTGTTACAAATATTTAACAATTTTCTTAAGAAGTATAATTTAGTTCTGTCCGAAGACGGCTAGGATCTCATCCATAAGTACTTTGAGGTCGATGCCGTTGTCGTTGAGGGTCTTCACTTCCTTCTGGAAAGTGTCGCTGTCCCAAAGAGCAGTGAACACCTGATCCCACTCTTCACTCTGGAGGTTGTTGATGGCAGTGCTGAATTCCTCCTCATTGGCCATCTTTTCGTCGAAGAGGGCAGCCAACTTATCCTTGGGGAAGATGTCGATGCAATCGTTGATGAAGGAGCTCATGGTAGTGCCGCTGAGGCTGTGGCGGGACGTGGCCTTCTTCACGCGGTATTTATCTGAAACAGAACATTGAACATTTTAAATTATGATTTTCCTTATAGTCAATGGATCAAAACAAAACAACCAAAACGGAAACGTGCCTCTGATACGATTAATAATGTTTTACCGGAATACCTCTGTGTATGGATTAAAAGCTGTGTTCTGAAGAAATTTTCTAAGTAATATTTACGAAATCGCACATGATTGCTAGATGTGTTTTCTGAACAAGAAAAGTCTATACTTATGCCTGCATGGCAGACGTAATACTAATGTGAAGAATGACTCATTAACTCTATTGTGTAGGTGTAGCTTACCAATAGCGTCGTTGATCATGTCGATGAAGTAGTGGATGTCAATGTTGTCATTTTCTAAAAACTCGACCACCTGTGAATAACATTTTATTTTAATTATTAAAAAAAAATAGATTTTGAAAAAACGTGACAGGTTGTTTTCAGTGGGTCGCTTATTACATAAACGTTTTCTTTAGTATTTCATGATTGTTCACCCGCAAGCAATCACTTATTGATATACATATGATACTCCTTGGGTATTCACTGCGATACCACTCCTCACTCGTGACATCTACTTTAGTGAATAGCCTCGCTTGAAAACGTTTACGAAGCGCTAGCTATAACTAACAAAAAAACAATTTCATGCTAGGTATAATCCCGGTTTTCCAATAGGAAATAATTGAATAAGGGCCAATCAGGAGAAACCAAATTTGGCAAAATACCATATGACAAACATAATGTAGCACAAAAAATTGGTCGTGCGTGAGGAACACACAGCAGTACACGAAGAAACAGTAGCATTAAATAAACCATAGCAGCACTAATGCAGTCAAAATACCAAACTAATTTGCAAACTACAATATCAAATCATGTCAAAGAAACTCACGGCAATGAATTCGGGCAACGATTCCATTTCGTACACCAGATCCTTGAAGTTGTTGGTCCGCATGTATTCCAGAGAAGCAGAGAACTCTTCGTACTCCAGGTAGTGATCCATTAGGTGCTCGATCTCATGGCCAGATTCCTCCCGGATGATATCCATGAAGTCATCGTAATGTTCATGGAACAGTTTCTTTGGCTGAGGGGCGGCAAAAGCTAGCCCAACAAGAGCAAGTACTACAAAAGCCTGTTTCATTTTTCTGGTACCGTTTCCCGAATTCAATGCTGTAGAAGAATTGCTCACAAGACCTTATATATCCATTGTACTGATAAGATATCAACGATATGTCTTGGTTGTCATGTGAGATACACGAAGATTATCTCGACACTTGAGATCATGTTTTCGCGGTATTATAGGATTCGCGGTGACAACTTGAATATGTTCATGGTTTTGTTTCGAGGGTTTCGTTATTCAATAAATCCGTCAGCTGATCGTGTGGATATATTTTTTATGCTTGGAAATCAAAATTAACCTCTTAAAGTGCATCGGTACCTACTTCACTTTCTATGCACGCAGTTTTTCTGTTTATTAAGGGATGTCGCAGTTACTTTCTGCCAACCCAATATAATAATTTTAATTTGTCAAAATTTTGCGAAGAATTTTTTACCATAGCACTCATTTTCCTAAAAAACTGCGTGAATTCCTAGGAAACCCAAGCGTTAAACTAAATATTCGTATTAAATGGGGGTTCGTAATAAAGTTACATCAATGAACCAGTTTAGACCTAGGGTAATAACAGATTTAGGTCTTTTGCATTAAAATTATGTAATGTAGATCAATATCTGGGTTTTATGTTATGTATTTTTATGCTGATATTATATCCCACTATTTTTAATATTAACTGCCCCGATGGGACAACTGGATGCAGAAATTAATTCGACCCTTTAACGATGACCAGTAAACTTTGACTGTCCTGTTAGCCTACTGGCTAGGTGTTGTAAGTAATGTACCTTACATAAAATAATCGCCAAATGTTCCTTCATCTGTACGTGCCTTTATACAAGTTTATTAATATCGATTGACTCATAATATAGATCAAGCGTGAGAAATATTGGTATAAGATTGACATAAAGTTTCAATTCCTAAAGTTGTCATAAGATCCTAGATATTTCCGTTGCTTCATTTGTGGCTCCTATGGACACATCTTCAGAATAATACGCTTTTCAATGAAGTGAAAGCCGTGTGGTTGACGGCATAGAATACAAGTGTCACCACCCCCTATCTTTTCGTGGGTGTCGTAAGAGGCGATTAAGGGATAACACGATGCAAATACCATCTTTGCGTAGAGACGGAATACTCGACATACTATACAACTGCCTCGTTGGTCTCGCGGCATAAATGTGCGCGTGGGATCGGGAGGTCCCGGGTTCGATTCCTGGGTCGGGCGGTGTTATTGGGTTTTTCTGTCACGAAATTCTCAGTAGCAGCACGGAGTCTGGAAATGTGCCCGGTACGGCAATAGGCTCGCCCCTTATTACGTGGGACTAAAGTATATCTGGCGAAAAGTGGGTGTAGAAATACACCTCTGCCTACCCCTTCGGGGATAAAAGGCGTGACGATATGTATGTATGTATGTCAATGAAGTGTTTCCCTCCATTTCATAAGATCGTGACTTCTATGCTATACAAAAAGCTTTTCCCAAAATGATGATGAAATGAGGCTTTAATTACTTACATTTTATTTATTTCCATCTTAGGAAATAAATACAATGGAAGTGACTTATTGTTATACTAGCTTTCGCCCGCGGCTTCGCCAGCATGAAATTTTAGTAAAGAGTTGCCTATGTACTTTCCCGGGTTTCAGACTATCCATGTCGAATTTCATCACAAACGGCTCTGCAGATTAGCCGTATAGCATACATATAAACAGATAATACTTAAAAATTACTTTTGTTTTCATAATGGTCGAACTTCGGGTAAAGATTTGTATGTAGGTATATTATTGAAGTTATGAAGAGCTTATAAACCTACTGAATATAACAGTAGCAAAAATTAAAACTAAAAGCATTAAATACCACAAAGTACATATCAGACCGTCCCTCCACCCCGCTGTGCTTAACCCTGCACGCGCCAGCTCATAGGACGTTTTTAATGACGCTGCGCTTAGGTCAAATATATCGTGATATCTTTTAAACTATTCCTCCAAACTACTTACTGTAAAGGACAAAGTTCATCTACATTAAATACTGAAGGCAATAAATCTATCAATTTTGAAAACAATTTGATAAGTATTCTAGAATGAGCATTGTAAAAAACATAATATTTTTTTTAAGTTATACTATTTTATTACAATAAAAATGATGTAGTTAAGTTATGTATCAATGGCTAAAAAGTTATTCGGTAAGCCCTAGCTACCAGGTCGCACCGATCTTCTCATAGATCTGGGGTATTGATCAGATAAATATAAATCGTTGGGCAAGTGAAATTTCTATCATAATGTTTACTCTGGATACGATACGCCCAAAAAAAATAATCCGCCATTTTGTGGCGGCAACCATCATGGATTTTTCATAGCAATATATATAGGACTATTCTACCAATCAAGCCCTTTTATTCAATACCCATATTGAGGTATTTGTGGAAAATATGTAATCCGCCATTTGTGGCGACAGCCATCTTGGATTTTTCATACTAAACTCTATTCTACGAATCAAGCCCTTTCATTTGATACCCATTTTGAGGTATTTGTGGTATATATCTAATCCGCCATTTTGGGCGGCAGCCATCATGGATTTTCCATAGTGAGCCCTATTCTATCAATCAAGTCCTTTCATTCGATACCCATATTGAGGTATTTGTGGAAAATATGTAATCCGCCAATTTGCGGCGACAGCCATCTTGGATTTTTCATAGTGAGCTCTATTCTATGAATCAAGCCCTGTCATTCGATACCCATATTGAGGTATTTGTGGAAAATTGCTAATCCGTCATTTTGTGGCGGCGGCCATCTTGGATTTTTCATAGTGAGCTCTATTCTACCAATCAAGGCCTTTCATTTGATACCCATATTGAGGTATTTGTGGAAAATGTGTAATCCGCCATTTTGCAGCGACAGACATCTTGGATTTTTCATAGTGAGCACTATTCTACTAATCAAGCCCTTTCATTTGATACCCATATTGAGGTATTTGTGAAAATAAGTAATCCACCATTTTGTGGCGGCGGCCATCTTGGGTTTTTCATAGTGAGCTCTATTCTACCAATCAAGCCCTTTCATTTGATACCCATTTTGAGGTATTTGTGGAAAATTTGTAATCCGCCATTTTGCAGCGACAGCCATCTTGAATTTTTCATAGTGAGCACTATTCTACTAATCAAGCTCTTTCATTTGATACCCATATTGAGGTATTTGTGAAAATAAGTAATCCACCATTTTGTGGCGGCGGCCATCTTGGATTTTTCATAGTGAGCTCTGCTGTTGTTTCTATACTGCCGCGAACTTTTGTTTAAAACTTTTAAGATAAACAATATCACCGTCCGTGACCGTACATTATCTTCAAGTAACTTTAACGGTTTAGGCAACGCACGCGAAGATAGCTTGCAGAGCTCAGGATTTTTGCCGAATTAGTTGATACTTTTCCTTATATTATGGCAACATTATACAAAATCTTTATAAATTGTAGCCTATGTGTTATTCTGATGTATAAACTATATTACTGTAAAGTTTCATCCAAATCCGTTCATTAGTTTTTGCGTGAAAGAGTAACAAACATCCATCTATACATAGACCATCTTCACAAACTTTCACATTAAATTTATAATATTAGTAGGATGTTATATAAAAATTCTTAACTGGTTTATACTTAATGCGTTTAAAAGTATACACATTTTTTAAATGTATCTACTGGCTACATACTTACGAAAACATTATACCTATTCAAAGCAAGAATATTTCAGTCTCTTCTACATATCTATTCATATTATAAAATGGAAATCCCCGCCGATACCTGCATGTCTGTATGAACGATAAACTCAAAATGGGCCGCGGCGATAGCCCAGTGGTGTACGTAACGGTACTGCCGAGACGATGGTCTCGGGTTTGATCCCCAGGTACCCCGGGCACACATCTCTGACTTTTCGAAGTTATGTGTGTATTAAAAATGTTAATTGTCGCTCGCTTAATAATGTGCCCGGTAGATGGCAATAGGCTCGCGCCCTATGACATTGGAATCGAAACATACTTAACAGGCGAAGTGTGGGTGTGTAATACACATTTGCCTAACCCTTCGGGGAAATAAGCGTGAAGTTATTTTATGTTATGTGGATTTATGTACGGTTTCATCAATAGGTAATGTGATTCCTGAGAAAGATTTAGACATATAATACACGGAGGCGGAGCCGTAGTGATAAATAAATCATACCTCTTAAAAGATTATACGAAAAATAGTAGACAAAATACAATGAAATCCAATCAAATGTGTTATCAATGTTTTCCTTTTTATCGATGCGAAGAAGCTATTAGGCCTCCCTCACATTGGTAATGAGCGTTCCTCGAGCGCACGCCGGGCGTATGCTCGAGGAACGCTGTCGCCTAATGTGAGAGAAGCCTTAGTCCACTCGTTGGTCTAAATAGCTTGGTCGACTATGTCTGTAAATACCTATTAATTACGCATATCTATGGTAAATACAGTCCCTGTGATCTTTACCATTTATCAATATTTATAAATAGTTACCAGCATTATTTGTATTTAATAAAATGTTGTGATAGCGAAAAAACGAAAACAAATAACATAGATGACACACATAAACTTTCTCCAATTTAATATCATCCATTGAAATGTGCACGGTGAGCGCACGGAGGCACTGACATGAAAATGCTGTATCACATATTTGCCATCAATATTCCTGAATTACATTTTACATACTCTGCCTCGCATACTCACATTCCGCACTTGCAACGAATGATTTCGCGGAAAAAGTATTACATTCTAATGTGGGTAGGTAGTTACTTTAATATTTGAATTACCCTCGATTTATTTGACTTTCTCATATTCATTAGACTGCTCCTCAATAAACGCTACAGCAATTTTAGATTTTGCGACCTCTAGTCAATACTAGTGTTGCCGAACTATTCAATACAGTTCGAGCCAGTGCGTGACTTTCTTTGAACAGTGATAACAATGAACTCGAAGAAAAATTAAATTCCTCAATTCACGTCCGCTGTATCTGATCAACCGAACGCCAGTTCATCGGGCTTCTATATCGACGATTATTCACAGCTCCGACTTTCTTATTACCAAGCCGACGACACAGGATCGACGTTTGAACCGTCTATAGATGACTCGAACACGCTCTGCAAAGAAACTTGCGACACTATGGAGACAGATTTGAGTGTGACGTCAATTGTCGACGAGAAAGAAGCCGAGCGTCAGAAACTTCGAGAATATTACATTTCTCAAATCCCGGATTTGCCTCATCCGTCGTACACGGTGGCGGGTATAATCGCATCTGCTTCACAAAGAATGGGATGCGTGAACTTGAGATACAACGACAGAATTGAACTGAGCAACCAGGTATGTGATTCACAAAATGAAATAGTATTCAGCCCGCAGCGCAGGTCTACGCTGAAACCTGGAGAATTTCCGAAACAACTGGACTGACTGATTGAAACCCAATAGAATGTGAGGATTTTTAAATTATGTCATTATTCTTGCACTAATGTTCGTTATTTTCCTAGAATGTATTTTATAATAAATTATTCTGCTACAGTTGTAAAATTATTATTTTTCCTCGAAAGCTGAAATATCCTTTTCTCATAACAGTAATAATTTAAATGTGAAATACGAGTATGAGTCGTAAATTTTGATTACTAAGTTGAAAGCAATCTGTCTGTTAATAAAACTATGTGAGTACAGCAAGCATAGCGACGGGGCTTTGGCATCAAAATGCGATGCAGAAAAAACATAAAACATATAATTACTGTCGCTTGTGATTTCCCTGGGGAGCCGGCAGCCAGGCCCGGATGTAATGGACTTTATATATAACTATCGCTTCAGTTTTTGTATAGCTACATTCTAAACAGAGGATTCCTTTTGCTTTGTTGCAATTATGAGAAAGGCGCCATTGTGCGCCGCGGTGATTATGAAGCCCAGTTGTTTTGCAGCCAAGCCGGTGCACTATATTTATGTCTTATTTCTTGTATTGGTAAGTAAAGATATGCTGAATAACTTATTTAATAGGATAATATTGTAGGTGTTTAAGTTTGGTATCTTGTTTAAGCTGCGCGTCCACCGGATCGGAATCGGAGCGTACGGAGCGGACGGAGCGTCGTCATTTACAAAATGCCGATGGGATGCGTCCACTGCATTCGGATTCAGCATCGGCAATTTAGGTATTTTTAAAGCAGGAGGATAGTGACGAGGATATTGTTGTAGATTAATTTTCGGAGAATATTATACATTTGATGAATATCATAAATAATTAATATCATAGATTTTTGGGTACATTCATATGACTCTACTATAGTAATTAAAACATCGTCGTTCATCGTGAATAAGTATTTTTGCCTACAGTTTAATGCCGCAAACACGTCAGAACTTGAAACGCTCGGAATCCGAATGATGCGTTCACTGCGGATGACGTCATCAGCAAAAATACCGGTCTCAGGCGCAGAAATGCCGATGCAGTGCACGCACCTCCATAGAAATTAATACAAAGCAACAAATCCTTCCGCTCCGTACGCTCCGATTCCGATGCTGTGGACGCGCAGCTTTACTGTAAGTTGGCAGGTCTATAACATATCGATATCGATATTTTTGACTGTTTAACAGATATTCTGATAAAAAAACAGTCAAAGTTGTTAGGAGAAAATATTTATAAATATTTATATAGTTTCCTTCGCATAAATTTAATAATGTTATTAGCCAATAAACAGATTCAAATCAATTATTTATGAATCACACAAAATGTTCTGTTTAGGAATTGAACCGTCAACATTCGGCACAGCGTTGTGAATTTAACCTGCACGCCGAACGAGCAGTGTATTGTGCCTGATTTGTGAAGAGCATAGTAATCCCGAGCACTTCCTTACCTTGCCATTTTCCTCTTATTCACGCTATCAATACATATGATAAACGTGAGCTGATCAACGAACGATAACGTCTAACGATATTGTAACGACAGAAATCGTTATTCGTTAGGCATTGTAACCGTTCGATTGATGGAATAAGCCGATAGATATCTTGATAGGTCTGATAAGTTAAACTATCGAAATATGAATAGCTAAGGCCTATAACCTGTAAATAGATTGTTACTTTCTTTACTTGTAAGATATGCGGCTTGGCAACGCTTGATTAGGATTTCATTGTTCTCCAACAGCCGTGGCCATTGCGTGCTCTCGGTTGCGTGCCAGTGTGAATCATCTCATCTGACCATCATCAGCC
The DNA here is from genome assembly GCA_944739405.2 of Euclidia mi. Taxonomy (NCBI): domain Eukaryota; kingdom Metazoa; phylum Arthropoda; class Insecta; order Lepidoptera; family Erebidae; genus Euclidia; species Euclidia mi. The sequence goes on along the minus strand of OX123193.2, from coordinate 31,270,812 downwards.
TACACTTACCAAGACGTAGCCTCCATTCGTTAAAGTGTTTACTCCACCCACCATAGGATCTGCAATAGATGTGGCAAGCCACCGATACTAAATGGGCTGAGTGGGCAGTCCACCTGTCACTTCAGTTTCCTAAACCTAAATTGTAATTTTGCTATCACCTGCTAAATCTTGAGTGTTAGTAAATAAATAAAGCTTGACCGACACTGAGCATGTGTGGCTGGTATCGATCAATTGTAATAGGTTCATGTTTGTTTAATCATCATCATCAGCTTTTTACAGTCCACTGCTGGACTAGGCCTCTCCTTTGAAAGGAGGAATTGGCCTACTATACCACGCTGGCCAAACGGGTTGGTATAGGGTTTGTATCAAGTTTTCCTTCTCATACAGTGTTGTTCTCTGCATAATATCCTCCCTCTGTCGGCTCTTACGACACCCATGGGATGGTGATATTCCGTATTCTTAATCCGTCACCACACGGACGTTTGTTTAATGCTTAAACCAAATAAGAAGGTAGGTAATTTTATGTTATAAACCATTTAAACCATTCATTTACTCACAAAATATGGGTAGACGTACAGGTGATAAACATAATATTAGGTATCCACATATTGGCCATTACTGGCGTGTGAGATTTACACTTATACCTACAGTTCGATACAATACAATTAAGAATTACAAAAACATTTAAATAAAAATACAAACAATAAAGAAACATAACAAATTGGCATCACATGACACTTTACATATAAGGGGTTAATTGCCAATTCGTAACATGCAGACTTAGCCATCGAGCTACTCCTGGATGCTATATAAGCACCTATCTGCTGCTATAGTTATCAACCAGTGCTATTATTTCTAAATGAGGAGTTTATAAACAAAAAAAAGTATTTTTATTTATTTATTTCATTTTGGAAGAAGTCATTGTATGTTTCCATTTATGTCCATACATACATATCGTCACGCCTTTTATCCCCGAAGGGGTAGGCAGAGGTGCATTTCTACACCCACTTTTCGCCAGGTATACTTTAGTCCCACGTAGTAAGGGGCGAGCATTTCATGTTTATGTCCATATCTTCGGATATATCCAACAATAAAATAAAAGCATATCATTTAAACGTAACCGTGTGATGTGATTACATATTTCGCCAAACAAAGTCGCTTGACAAGTGACCTAGAACCATCGATACTACAATCTCAAAAGCACATTAAAACACTTCATGTGTCCACCGTAAACCCGAGGAGACCATTTACGATCATGAAAATCTCTACGAAATAATGGAATCCTGAAATTCCTTCCACGGGGGACACTATTTATAAGGTTTTAAGTTAAAACAAAGTGTCAAACTAGTAGCCCGGGGAGGAAGTTTCGAACGTTGTTCAACTTTACTAACGTTGTCTTTGTTTCAGATTTTTATCCACTATGGACGGCGGAATGTACTGCGAACGGTTTTGTGTATTTATTAGATGTGTTTTGTTATTGCTATTTACGATACAATGATTGTTTTCTGTTGATCTAGTGATGTTTATGTCTACGTTGGTATGTTTGCTGTGATTCATCTGCTAATATTGTTGTAGGTATAATCTTTATTGCTGCTGATAAATATTATTTAAGAAATTATAGCAACTAACTACGACTATTTGTTGACTATTTTGTTGTGTTAATACTTAGCATCTTTCAAATTTTGAAGAATTTTAATTATGAATTACCCTCAGAACGAGACGTACCTTGATTTCACAGGCTGGACCTATCGGCTAGGTATAACTGGCCGTAATTGCAAGCTGTTTTGCAGCTATGAATATCCAGCATAGACTTGACATGGAAATATACTTATCGATCTATATATATTTACTTTATCCTTTGTCCATCTTTACACTCATTGATTAGATTTTTAATTTCTTCGAAATATCCTTACAACTAAAGTAACTTTACTTTCGAATCTGTAATATCGAATTGGATTATTATTATTTAGGTAATCTCGAAATCGAATCATCTAACTCAAATCCTTAATCTATGGATAATTGTTACCACAAACGCCAATTATATTGCGGAGTAATCATAATCATAACAGTTATTGCGCCGTGATAGCTAACAATTTCATCACTACTAAATAAAAGCCGACAAAGCAATGTACGAAAATAATAATAATTTTCCGCCTGTTCAAACACATTATTTAGGATTTTAATTTAATATTAGTAATGAAATGCACGATCAACAAGTGCTCTAGATAACATTACAGTCCATAGTATGGTTTGTTAATCAAACTAAATAACAGAAAAAATATCGGTTGATTAAATTCTCGGTATCAGTTGATAAAATAAATTTTGGGGATCTTTTTTATGAAGGTCAACGTAGATTTTCACATCTTCATTGGCCTTTAACGGTCCACTGCTAGACCAGACCTCTCCTGTGAAAAGAGAATTTGGCCTACCACACTATGCTAGCCAAGCGGGTTGGTATAGGATATGTTTAGATTGCTTTGTCTTACAGTGCTGTTCTCTAGATAATATACTTCCTCAGTCGGTTCTTAGGTACGATATCCTCAGATGGTTCATCGTGGCGACATTCTGTATTTGTAATCCGTCACCACATGAACAATTTTTATTAAACTAGTAGGTAACATATGTATCGAGGTATAAAAAAAAGATTTGGACTATTACAATCAGGGACATAATTATTTACATATTTTCCAGAATGCCAGTGTCCCTTCAGATGCTTTTGGCTATTTTGAAGAGTGTTAAAACAATGCTTGCTCGGTTACATAGTCCACCTATTTATCAACAATCTAGTGCGTATTAAAAAAATCATTTTATGTTAAACGGTTTTATTACAATAAAAAATATGTAGGTTATGTACTAAAAGCTAAAAAATAATTCAGTTAGTCCTAGCTACCAGATCGCACCAATCTTCTCATCAATCTGGGGTATTGATCAGACAAATATGAAATCGTTGGGCGTACCGTATCCAGAGTAAACATTTTGATAGAAAGTTCACGCGACCGTTAACATAAAATTATTTTATTTTATATTATTTTCAAGTTTTTAGTTTTGTTGTTAGTTCATAGTGAGCCCTATTCTACCAGTCAAGCCCTTTCATTCGATACCCATATTGAGGTATTTGTGAAAAATATGTAACCCGCCATTTTGTGGCGACAGCCATCTTGAATTTTTCATAGTGAGCTCTATTCTACCAATCAATCTCTTTCATTTGATACCCATATTGAGATTGCTGTGAAGAAATATGTGATACGCCATTTTGTATCGGCGGCCATCTTGGATTTTTCATAGTGTGCTCTATTCTACCAATCAAGCCCTTTCATTTGATACCCATGTTGAGTTTGTTGTGAAGTAATATGTGATCCGCCATTTTGTATCGGCGGCTACCTTGGATTTACAATCATAAGGAATATATAATGTTGTATTGTCATCAAGATTAAGAGCATGCACCAAATATCAGATCAATCTGTCATCAGGAAAGGGGTAAAATTCAAATTACTAAATTTGACCCAAACAAACAAATAAACAGGTCAAGCTAAATAAAACCGTTTAATAATAAAATGCATATGAATCGTTCGCAATTAGAAGCTTTAATAAAATGTTATATGAAAATTTTAATTGAAATTGGTAAGGAAAATACACGAAGCATAGTATATTTTAAAAGAGACGGGAAACTCGTGCTCAAACTAGTCTGGCCAACCTGGTATAGTAGGCCAAATCCTTCTAGTAACTCATAATATTATTGTGATACAAATTGAAAGAGGCTTAAGACCAGTAGTAGTCGACACCGGGATATATGATTTTTTTTATAGACTCACGCCTGTATCCGCGAAGGGGTAGGCAGAGGTGTAAATATTATAACCACATTTCGCCATGAACTTTTAGGTCCCACCTAATAGGGGCGAGCCTATTGCCGTTACCGGGCACATCACCAGACTCCGGGCTGCTACTGAGTATTCGGTATAACCCAATAACACTTTTGCCCGACCCGGGAATCGAATCCGGGAACTCCGATCAACAGTCGCATACGCTATCCACTGGACCACGGAGGCAGTCAGTCAGTCGGTTATATGATGATGATATAAAATAGTCTTTCGTTATAACCATGCTGATATCTGTATCTTGTTGCTGCTCCTAATCTTTAACACAAACTCTTGCCTTGCGAGTATTTCTCTTAAAAGTAGCTTGCGTGAACTCAGCAACAGTACCGAATAGATCGCAAGAGACAACAACATGGCGACCGATCGTACCTAACTGTGAGTCACACAAATCGTATCGACTTATGTGCACTGAACTAGAGCCTGATAAGAAAACAACTCGATTCGGCGCTGTATCGATAAATAGATAAACAATACGTCAATCTCAAATCTTTAATCCATATTCTGACTATGCGCACTGGACACTGACAAAATATACAGATGCATCTCTAAAATTTTTCTTATTTCAACTGAACAAAAAATACCTACTTTATTTGTTTGTAATTGAATTTTGTCCAAATTGTGTTAGAAGCTCAGCAATTGATGTAAATGTTAATATATTTTGTAGAATCTCTCTAATGTTCGAAGAATGGACAAGTTTAGCTAAACCTAAACAATTTTGTAACATTTTATTCCAGGCTAAAGACATCCAAATACTGGTCAACAACTTCAAGAGCACACAATTTTTTGTCTCATTTATGGGATCGAACCCAGGTCATTTAGAAAAATGAAGTAATAAAATCAATCTTAACTCCTTGTCAAACACGATTTTAATAAAATAAATTTAGCACAGTATCAATTAATACTCAATAAATTTGTCAAAATATAGACTTTGGTGGTAGTTGTAATTGTAATATATTATACTAAGGGATTTCCTACAGACATCAGTTTTCTATTATTTTCCTCAAGTAGATTTAGTTAAGTTATTACGATGTCTGATAACATTGAAAATTACGGGAGCAGAATTATTTGTTTACACTTACAAAAAAGCAGATAATTTCCCCGTCAGTCTTAAGTTTTATCCTCAGACAATCGATTTTGACAGATTTATCTTGCAACATTATCATAAATAGTGACACACAGGTGTATGAATCATCGATAAGTCATGCCCAAATCTGTATACATACAGTGTGTTTCATATCCCCCTGTCTGACCCCGAAACCACATATTACTGACTTGTAAGGCATACTAGGAAAAATAATAAAAAAAATCTAGGTCTTCATAAAACCTCACAATTTATTTCCTTAGTATAGTATTAACGAGAAACATTACCCCGAAATTAGGGAAAATTCCCTAAACTAGCAACACTCCACTCAGCGGCGGTATCCTTTATGATTCTAATAAAAAGCCGCTCGACACAATACCGAAACGCAGTAGAGATGTTTACGTTCGATAGCAGCTAATATCGATTTAATACATTTTAACATGAAATGTGACACAACATTCATTTTTCAAAGAATTATTACATTAATGATATTTCAATATCGACACATTACGTAAACAAGACATAAATAATACTTTTGTGTTACAGAACTTAGTCGATCATAGACAAAAGACTATGATCTACTAATTTCGGTAACCTAAATCAAATAAAAAAGTTACATCATTTTTATGTTATAACAATAATTTAAAAAGAAACAGCAATTTTGCGTTGGATACGTGCCCATCTCGTACGGGGACAATAATAACATATCGATAAAAACAGAATTCCAATAAATATCACTGGTTACATCCCTAGCTGGCTAGTTTTTACGACTTCAATTTACCTACTGATCACTCAGTCTTGCCCTAGGATTAGTTTCGTTCGGACTTCCGGAACAACTTACGTTGTGAAATGGTTACGTCGTCGATCGTATTCAAACTCTGAATACTTTAACATTTCGATGTGTTTAGGTAGGATTGAATGCAATTCATGCAGGTGCACGTAGTGATAAGAAGGAACAGTTCGCTGGACCACCAGGTCTGCCAGTGCCTTTGGAGCGCGTTGTTCAACGGCTTCACCACCTCGTGAACTACAGTGTGTTAGTTAGTGTGCTTTCAAATAGGTACCTTTAATGAAAAGGTACCGTAAGTGTCTTAACCTTTACGGTCGACATGTGGAGCATGATCGTCGTACGCAGCTTACAAGTTGATGTTTTTCGGAATTAAAGGTAACCTGCCTAAGTAAGTTCGAAAAAATTGGTAATTACCGTAAATACTGCAGCGCTCATAGCGTGACTAAGCTTTTGGATCGTAATAGTTTGGCAAAGTTAAGCAACGGTTGCACAGGTCATCACTTGGATGGGTGCCCACGTACTCAGAAGGCACGTAAAACTGAATCTAAGAATCGTAAGGCCATGTCGTGGGCCTTCAGGTGATCTGAAATGTCTGAATACACGGACACCAAAGTTGGCTACGCACTCTTACGAAACAAACAAACAACGTAAACAATACCTTCCGTTTTACCTAATAATGCAATGAACCAGCTGTGGCAACAAACTCATAAATAAAATGGGTATACCTACCTAACTAAAATGATGGCACGTGTAAAGTTGACGTTCGGCTTTTGTCAAAGGATTAGGTAACTAGACGCGGCCGCCAGCGGCGGCCGATGCACTCAACGACCTTTTATGAACTTTAGGTAGATACCTAGTTATTACGATTTATGATTCCTCAGTGTTGCCATGGGTAATCTGATATGATATTATTTAAAGTTAATTAAATTTACCAGGGAAAATTTTATCTCGAATTTCCGTGAATTAATGACAAATCCCTCATCATTTTACTCTACGCTACAACCCCTTCATTGATCGGACGGGGGGTTCTGAAACACCCTGTATATATAAAATTCTTGCGATACTGACTGACTGACAGACAAGCTACAGCCAAAACTATTAGGCGCAAGAAGCTGAAAACATGCATGTTCCTTGGGGTCCGAAGGGGTGCACTAAGAAGGGATTACATGGGCGTCCTCTAGTCAATGATAAAGGCGGCTTTAGGCATCTTACGTCTTACCTCGATTTGAATGGCGTTCGGCATGTTGTAACGCTAGACCTCATCATATTTACTCTGGGCGGGTAGCTTCCCTTTCCATATGTGCAGTCAATTCGTTTTGAACATTTGGCATAATTCTTGATTATACACAAGGGAAGATAAGAAGTATGGATACATCTATCAGCCACTAGTAGAGGTATCAACAGACTGCCATGCAGAGAGTATTGGGTTCAAACTCTCGGCGAGCACCACATTCTCTGCGAAGTAATGTGCATACGAAATTGTTGGTTATCGCTTGCCCCATGCTTCGAGAAGCACAGGCAAAACCTTAAGGTTAAATTTTCTTTCGTACGTGTTATATGTCCCGAAAGACAATTCAAAATCAATGTAAATTATCACGAAAGTTTCAATTCCTCTATAGCACGTTAAGATGTCGGGTCGGGCTATCTTGGAGATCTTTGGCAGTCAAAAGGACAGTCGTTATGAAGAGTCAGTACCTCGTTTAAGGCATAAAATATCGCTCACTCGGGTTGCGGCTTAAATTGTCATGTTGACCACAGGCGTCAAAGCGAAAGTCTTGTATGCAACAAACAATCGGACGATGGTAAATGTTTGTAAGTCAATTACCATTTCTATTAAGTTACAAACTTGCGTATAACACTATAGTCCGGTCAATTTACTACGGAATTCAATACTCGAACTATAGATAAATCTGTAGATTTTAGATTCGTTTTTACAAAATATGTCAAACACGAATCTAAAATCTACAGATCTATCTATAGTTCGAATATTGAAAATGGCCGTTAGACATCCGAGGTTACAATAATTCGCACCCAGCTGAAAATTTTAAAATTATAAATGAACTCTAAAAAGTCCTCATTGATCCGAATGGAGTGGGATCCGAATCTGGGTGAGAATTATTGTAACCTCATCCCTGTTTTTCGGTCTAATTTGACCGGACTACTTTTTTAGTACCTATGTAAAATGTTGCACCTTTTTTCCAAACACGGTTTATTATTTATTTAGAGTTCAACTTCACGATACACACCGATACCATTTACCAGAATCACGCATGACTGTGCACCACCTAAACTATGACACGTTTTTGAACCGTCAGTTTTATTTTGTGCAAAAATTAATTCAGCATAAGTGCAACATGTCGACGGGCTTGAAACGGGCTGCGCAAATCCCGTTGTTTGTTGTAACTACACAATTTATACACATAGAGTTACATCTGTTCAAATTCTCCAATTTGTTCGCAATTTGTAGCTCACCTCGCTCGCAGACGATGCCAAAAACACGAGCAATACGTCGGATCGCTCCATTGCTTTTCGGTAACGTTTAATTCATTCGCAATGTTGCTAAACATGTTCGCCGCACTGTGACATGTATAGTTGAGCGTTTCGTCAACGTCTCACAGTTATCGCGCTGTAATTACACATAGCGGTAAACTCTGACGCGGCGCCACACCCGAAGCCAGCCGAGCATTATTTACCAGAATCAGGAACAATAACTAGCTCTGAACCGACTCCGAACTATCAGTATTTGGTATTTCTGCTTGGTTGCGTTAAGAAATTAGATTGGATCTGTTGCGATTTTGTCTGCGATTAAACAACTTAAAAACATTGAAAATTGCTGCCTGGGTTGCTTGGTTTAAAAGGATATACCTATTCAATAAAATATTCTTGGGGTAATTGTCGATAGTTAAAAATGGTAAGGGAAGGTATAGGAGCGTTCTTTAAATTTTATCCAATCAATAATAAGATATCTATGGATGGATATGTTATGTGGCAGATGGTATATATGTACACGTAAACATGCCGTAGATATCTGGAATGTTAACAAACTGCGCCAGGATTGATGCAGGAGATGGTGGCTAAGGAAGTCAAGCTCTCACCAACAATGTTTACCGTTTCCCTTGGTAAAACATTGCTTACCAAGTTTCAAGGGCATAAAACAATATCCTAGATTTGTCACTCGACCTGTGGCTCTGTCGATACTTTGCCTTCGGATCCGACACCAGCACGGACTTGTGTGACCAAGTACACACAGAGTAAGCATCAATATCTTTCTCTTGCGCCTGACGGAGAACGATACTGTCACATCCTGGCCATGGCCCAGTCGCATGCTACCACTACTAGTTTCAGCAGTAAGGTCTGGCAGATTATTGGCGTAGATTATCTAACAGTACTTAAATCTCTACTCTATTATGTCATAGTCTTATCCGTACTTGAAACCTTCTTTCGTAGAACGAGGAACAAACATGTCCTCTTTTCTCTTAGCTGGCACCTGGCAGCAGCTTGTAGGTATGTGTTTTCTTGGTGTTACCACAGTCAAATTATCCATACAGTCGTTCGACGAACGCGTCTAAACGGGTCAATCGTGCGGGGGGCAAGAGGTGAGACCCGGGAAGAGCGGTACCTACTTACGTATGTCGCCTTAGTTCCTAACTAGGTATATGTTTTTGGGGGCTGGCGCGTGCTTGTTTTTTGTTCGTTACTTATTTATTTGCTTAAGAATATTAATTAAGATGGTGCATACGACTTGTGCTGTGAGACATTGCAATTTTTCATGCTGCTTAAAGATTTAAAAATAAGCATTTAAAAAATCTGCGATTTCATCAATTTACTTCACAAAAAATGAAAATTTCATTAATTATAATTATTTATATTATTTTGAAACGTATGTACCTATAGCCACTTAAAAAAATGTGCACGTACCAACTAATCTACTAACTTTTTACAATATCTCATGTCTGGCCAAATCACAGAATAAAGTAGTAATTACTGTACGTAAACAACATGGCAGACGTAAGAAAATAAGCGTTGTAAGGTAATATTCGATTCAAGCATGATTTTAATTTCATGCAATAAGTACCTAACCTAGTACCTTCGTTATTCGTATTAGGTAAGTGTACCTATCAAATATTAATATGTAGGTATCTTGGTAACGGCGCGTCCTAGCTAAAAAATAACCATATTTTTGACCCCCTTTTATAAGCCCTCATAGCCCGGTCACCCATCCATAAAATGACCTTGATGTCTATAGCTTTACCTTAACGTAGTTTGCTCGAAAATAGATCTGCAAAATACTTCATATCGATAAGCAAGCTCTGCAAGCTGACCCCATGGTTGCCCATCCATTAAACGACCGCTATGTCAATCGCTTTGTTTTAACTTGGTTTGTACGATAACCACCTAGTATATCTGAAAAAATGTTTGATATCCTTAACCGCCTCCTACGACACTTGCGGTATGAAATAGGTGCTGACTGACACTTTGTATGCAAAGCTGTCACCGCACGAAAAAATGCGACAAACTGTTTTTTAATAATTATTTATCGTTAATTATTGTAATATAAAAAATAAGTGATTTACACTATAATATTCATGTAGCGTAGCGATTGTAATATTTCTCTAAAATAAATAGACGGTGTTTGAATAAGTAGGTATTGTTTAAATGTGGCAGCCCTAGCCTCCTTACCCTTGTCTAGACGTTGTCGGCTTTTTCTACGAGATCAAAGGCGTCAAACTACTCCCCCCCGTGGGATCTCCACCTTGTCGTGGTGGGGGGGCTCAGTAACCGTGGGTTAGAAGCCACCCACGGTGAAGCTAAGCGGGATCCCGGGAGGGGACGCTCCACGTGGGCTTGGTAGAGGCCTGCGTAGGATGCGTCCCATGGTGCGGGTGCGGGGGACAGTTCTGTCTGTCCCTCGCCGTCGGGTGCGGTCACGGGAGGAGAGGCGTGTGGGTGTTGCGTTGCCCCGCGCCCTATCTCCCGCGACCAAATGGGGGCGCACCATCGTTGCGTCGCGGTGGGGCCGCAGAGGAAGAGGAGATGCGGTGTTGCGTTGCCGTCCTCCCTATCCTCTGCGGCCGCTGGGTGTTTTGGTGGCGGAGCCCAACACCTTCATCCGCCGTCAAGGGGGTTTCGTTCGGGGCCCGCCTGACCATCTGGTGGGCCAATACCCGTCGGGGGGTAGCGAGGAATGCTTTGGTGAAACCCTACCCTCCGACACATGGGTACATGAGGAGCACGGGTTGGTTTTTAGTCAGTAAGAGTCTGACAGTCCCCTTCGTCCTTCCCCCCCGGGGCGGAGGGACTCCATGAGGATTTTCCAACCCGATACCAAAAAAAAAAAAAAAAAAAGGCGTCAAACTACTGTATGACTTTATACTGTGATGTTACGGCTCTAATGTTTAACTGCGCGGTTGGCGTAGTGGTTTAAGCGGTCGCCTCGCTCGAAACATTATAATTAATAGGTATCATAATAATATCAGTCATATTTTTTAACTGACCCACCATTCTCATAGTGAAGAACGGTTAGACGGTGAATTAGGCCAAAACCAAAGTCCATCAATTCACGATGCTCTGGCCAAGTACCTACGGGAGGACAGACTTCAAATGTCTTTCGGGGACAGTAATTCTGTACAACCATTAAGATATTTCGTACCGATAATGTTTATTGAACTTTAGACTTAAGCTTTATGAAACACATTTATATTATACTTATCTCTCAACAGATTAAATATAGCACTTAGGTATTCTAGAGTTTGCAATAATAAAGCCAATCTATTATACGAGTTACATGATGAGTAGGCATGCAATTATTAACATGCTCTTGCATATTTGATTACCTAATTTGTAATACTAATAACGGTTTGATTTGCTCATTTATGTTGAATATATTATAGCTCATCATTCATATTTATGTATGTAGGTACGTATGTGCTGTCAATACGTATGTGCTATCCAATTGACTTGTATGGCAGTGTGACTAGTACCTATGCACACTCAAGTGTTTGACAGTTCTACGCAGTGCCGTCCCAAGCACGATAGTTAGTTAGTTAGTTAGTTGGACAGGTGTTTTCCGCACTTAGCCACTGAATTGGGCCATTGTGCGTGAGCAGTGACACGGTTGTCGACTGCTACTCATACCACGCAAGCTCCTTCCAGAAGGCCATGAGTTGACCAGTGTTGCGTATGGCTTCGCTCATGGTTCTGGGATTGTTCAGGAACCTCGTCCGTTGGTCGCTCACGCTGGTACAATGTAGGATCACATGAGCGGGTGTTTCTTCGGTCTCCATGCAGCCCCTACATAATGGGCTGTCCGTGACGCCGATATTGTAGAGATGCTTGTTTAGTGGACAGTGGCCAGTTATTATGCCAGTCAGATGCTTGAGTGTTTTCCTGTTGGCGTGCAACAGTTTATGCGAGAGTCGTTTGTCTAATACGGGAAAGGCATCTTTAGATTGTCTACACTCTTTTAACTCTGCCCACTCTTTTGCGTGTTGATGTAGGGTTCCCTCGCGTAACCACGTTTTTAGTTGGTTGAAAGGTATCGGAACAATTGGTTCGGGTCCCAGGGTTGTTGTGTCCGATCCTTTCCTTGCCAGTTGGTCTGCTGCGTCATTGCCCGTGGAGTCACTGTGTCCTCGTATCCACTGGAGCGTGACCTGATTCTTCGTTGCAGTTTTCTGCAGCTCTTGGTGGCACTCCCTAATTAGGCCGCTGTTAAAGCAGTTGCCGTCGAGAGCTTGTAGTACTGAGGCACTGTCTGTGATGATGCGTACCGACAGGTTACTCACGTTTCTGGCCGCGATCGCCGTCGCCGCCCTTATAATCCCAACGCATTCAGCTTGGAAGATGGTGTTGAGTTTACCAAGCGATGTTGAGAGATTGATGTTCAAGTCATGGGAGAATACTCCGGCACCTGTCCCATACTTTGTTTTTGAGCCGTCTGTGTATACTCTAACTTCGTGTATACCAGAACTATCCCTGTGCTCTTCTTGCAGTTGTATGCGGTATTTTTTGTCAAAGACAAAGGTTTTAGGTATGAGGTCGCACGTTGCATCTAGCATCGGGATCTCATTAGTTAATGTCCTTTTCAGGCGTGCATGGGTTATTCTGTCGTCTCTTCTCCAAAGCCCGAACTTATCGAGCCGGATCGCTGCGGCACCTGCTTCCTGCTGGATGATGAGGTGCAGTGGTCGCAAGTCGAGGAGCACCTCCAATGCCGCCGTTGGAGTTGTTTTCGTGCAGCCTGTTGTGGCCAGACCACACAGACATTTCAGCCGGTCCACGGTAACCATGTTGTTGGCTATCGTCCAGTCTGTTTGGGTCGGTGGCCTGTGTTCAGATTCTTCCCAATCGCAGTCGTCGGTCACAGTGCAACCTGGGAAGTGTGTTTCAATTAGCACTTGGCTTATTTCCATATCTGTGATTGCGTAGGTGCCATCAGACTTTCTGATGGAGCCTAGGGTCTTGTTGCTGTCCTGGGATAGGATCTTTTTTACCCTGGCTGCCTCGCATGTGGAGTTAATGTTCGTGCAGAAATTACGCCAGGACTCTCCCCTGCGGAATCGTATGCGTTTCTTGTAGTGCGACTGGGCTTCTTTATATTTGTCGCAGTCCGTGTCTTTCCTTGTGTTTTTGGCCCGGTTGAAGAGTTTTCTCAGATTGCGCCTGAGTTTCTCCAGTTCTGATCCCCACCGTTGAGTTTTACTACCAGTTTTCGGTAGTGTGGTGGGGCAGGCTTGTTGGTAGCTACGTTGTATGCATTTCGTTAATGAGTTAGTGTTGTGTTCTATGTGTGCAGTGCTGTCGGTCATGTCATTAAAATTTGACATGGCTATTTCTTGTTCGAGCAGGGTCTTGTATCTCGCAATGTTGGTATTGCGTGGGTTGCGCTTTGGTTGTTGGACCCTCTCTTGCACTTGTATGTCATAGCAGATACGCCTGTGATCGGCAAAGGATGGTTCGGCGGACACATGCCAGTTCGTGACGAGTTCCGTGGTCCCATCCGATGCCAGAGTAACGTCTACTATGGTTTGATATCTGGAGCTAACAAAGGTGGGCTCTGAGCCGTTGTTGACTACAGATAGGTTTGTTGTGAAAATTGTATTCTGTTAGGATCTCACCTCGTCTATTTGCCTCAGGGCTTCCCCACAGTGGGTGGTGGGCGTTGGCATCTGCCGACAGTATTATTTGCTAGCCGTGGTCCTCACAGTGCTGCACTAGCTCGGCCAGCTCCTTCGATGGGATCTCCTCATCTCCAGGCATATAGACCGAGGGTAGTACTAGCATCTGATCGCCGGACCCTGTTCGAATCGCGGTGAAGTCTCTAGAACAAAAGTTAGTCAGCAGCAATGCTGATATTGTTCGGGGAATTTATATGCATGTTCTCGGCTTAGGAGCCGAGCTTTTGTGCAATATCTTACCTCCGATGTTGTTGAGTCCACATATGGTGTCGCCTCTAATCCACGGCTCCTGGATTAGGGCTATGGTGTGGTGGTTAACCTCCAGCAGCCTGCGTAGGGTAGCCGTTGCAATCTGCTTGTGCTGGAGGTTCGTTTGTACGACTCTAGTCTGACGAAGATCCGAGAACATTAATGTCCACGGACTCCCCGTCAGACGAGTCGTGCTCGTCATCAACTCCCGTCACAGCGATGTTTGTCGCTGCGGGCGTTTTTTGTGCACGGGCTGTGCCCGACGTGCTGGGAACGGCCGGTGTTGTCCCTCGTCCCTGTGTGTGTCTGGTGGCGGGCGGCATCTCCCTGGGCGCGGCAACCGTCCTGCCAGCCCCTGCCCCGGCAGCGTGGAACAGTACGTACACGCTGCCGGTGAAGAAGGAGACTCGGCGGTCGCGCGCCTCGATTCTCGGGACCTCAGATTTGGGGATACCCAAGGACAGGTATAGGCCGTGCTCCTGCATGGTAGCGCTGTACAGTTGCCATGTTTGGACAGCGTACCACGGGTTTTGGGCAGCTAGGAGTTGGTGGATCTTCATGAGTTCCAGGCTGGTCGACCTCGGCAGCCAGAGCGATGCGCGTACGCGCTTCGTAAGATCCGTCTGCCTGATGACGGTCAGCCTGGTTCCTTCGATCGGTGACTTCAGTCCCGCTACCGCTTGTCTGAGCCACGCCAGTGATTTCTCGTCCATGCACCATAGCTTTAGGACTCCTCCTGCTGCGAGGGGTTTGCCTCTAAAGGATGGCGCGAGTGCGGGCTCGTTGTTTGACGGTGGAGCAAAGGCTGCTTCCATGATACGCTCCTCTATGGAGAGTTCGAGCTGCCGTGCTTGTTCCACCGTCAGGTCTGTGGGTGGAGTGGCAGCGACGGCCACCATCAGATGCGAGTTAGTCGCATCAGCGTAGCTCATCGCTGCCCTCTTTGGTGTTGCGTCCACTCTTGCACGCTTCGACGTGGCGCTTGGTGGTGTGTCGTCGTGACGGTTCCTCTTCGACGGTGTCGCCGAAGTGGGCCGTCCCGAGAGCGCCGGTGTGGTCGGTGAGTGTCGTTGTCCGCCTTTTCTAGGGCCGCGTTTGCGGCGTGGCCCGGTGGTGCCCCATGGGGCTGCCGGCTCCGCATCTCCGACTGCCGTTGGAGGGGCGTGACGTGGGGTGCCCGGCGCTGCACCGGCCGGAGCGGTGCGTGCAGCCGGCGGGAGCGAGCCCGAAGGCTCACCCTTCGCCGTCCGCGTGGCTTCCGCTTGCGTGCCTAAGCTGCTGCGTCCACCAATCGCTCCGCGTCCGGCCGGTTGCTTCGTCCTGGGCGGTTCCCTCATTGCACTGGCTGGGGCCGGGTGTCCACGCTAGTACGTTGTACCAGCTGTCTGTCTTGCGGGGGGTGCGTTCGCCGATGTTGTCGGTTCGCTTCCAACCGCGGGGGGTGCGTTCGCCGACGTTGTCGGTTCGCTACTGCCCGCGGAGGATGCGTTCGCCGATGTTGTCGGTTCGCTACCTCCCGCGTGTGCTGCGTACTCACGCTGGCGTCGATGATGACGTGAGCGCTTTCCGCGGTGTTTATCTCTACCGGTTACGGTTGTCGCGGAGCTAACGTTCGCCTCGCGGCGTTCGTCTGCTCGACGCGGTACAACCGTCCAGGAGGTGGTGGTAATGTGTTCTGCACGAGGCACGGCACTTGCCAGGTCGTGCAGGTCTAAACTACTCCTACTATTGCGACTGAGTGAAACATTGCCCCCCCCAGAATACGTGGGGCAGCCTGAACCCGAGGGTGCAGGGAGGGATTCTCCAGCGTCACGGACGCTGGTACCCTCCTGGGGTAGTTCCTTGTTTTGTTCCACTTCCATAATGTTTCGGCTTCGTATGAGCGTGTGCGTGGGCGTGAGTGTATGTGTTTACATGTAGGTGTGGTGTGTGTATGTGCATATGTGTGCGTCCGTATGAATGATTGAATAAGTGTGGTGAATGTATGTGTGTGCGTGCTTGTGCATGTGTGTGGGTGAGGGCGGCTGGAGGTTTTCGTTACGTCTGTTTCATAGGGAACCAGACCAAGAACGGGCGGCAACCTCGGGAAGGATAGTCAACCAGCCTTGCCTTAGGGATCTTCACGACTTGCGCTCTCCCCTAAGGCCATTCGCCAAACTCTGCAACGGACGCGAGTGCAGAGAGTAGAAGTCAGTGCAGTTCAATGGAGTTAAAATGAAATGAGGTGCACGGGCTCCGTCCCAAGCACGATATGGCGACATCAAACCAGCGTCTTCTGCCCGTACACGGTCGTTTTGGCAGACGCACTTAGACGCGCGCTACATAACGGATTTAGGGCTAACGCGGCAGCCGTGTTTAAAAAAATGCATAACGTAAGAGAGCGTCACAGCTCAATACAGAAATCCGCCACGCAATCAGCAACGAGAGGTGGTCCACGACTCGACGCTGAGTTGTCAACAAGTGATCACCGGATGGTCCACGAATACGCAACGGGTTGTCCACAGGTGGTACGAGCGGACGCTGCTTGGTGCATTTCCGTCGGTGGTAAATGCCGTGGCATAAAACACGTAATTATTTAGAAGCATATTCTATGTGCAAGAAAACTAATTATTATCTAGAGATGAGAAACGAATTCCATTACTTGAGTTCCAAGAGCTACAATAATCATTGTTATTAGGAGAACACCGAGGTATTCCCGTATTTCACTACGTTCACAGAGTGACATTTGTCTCAATTAGGCGATCGACTCAACTTAGTGTTGAGTATTCCGTCACTACTAAATAGAGGGCTTCGGTGGAAATGGCACATCTGCAGTTACAGCTCGCACTAACGTTATTTAACAAGATAAGCCACTTATCGTGCATTTTGGTGAACATTTTCATAATTTAACTAGTATTGACATTAATAATAATAATAAATTTATTCATTACCTAATTAATAACAACCCACAGAGGTACAATTTCAAAACATAAAATATCATTATTAGTGAAACTATGAGTTACAAAATGTTAGACCCTATCTCCTAAACTAGGCTAAGGAGGCCTGTATCCTAGGAAACAGTGATATTTATTTGTGTGTACAAATTCACTACAATTAGGTTAAGGAAACTCTGTGTATGTAACCTATGCAAAAAAATTAAATTACATTTACATTGAGTAAATCGTAGACTAATTTGAGATATTAGTCTTCATAGTACATTATTAATAAGTATATTTAGATAATGTAGAAATCCTCTTTATTTATCGACGCACGACGCCGACATATCGATGGGTTTACGCGTTTCTTATCATTGGATTATTGTCCAAAATTCGATTGCTTGGTGAGAAACTTGCATTACTTCGATATTGACACAACTCCCGCACTAGAAAAAAACCTGTATACTGAAAAAAAAATTGGAAGCAATAATTTGTAGATCACATCAAGTGTTGAGCTTTTCAAAGTAACAAAACTAGGAGGAATATAAAAGGTGGCTACTTGAACCTCTACACCCATGTATCAAGTATAATTCGAGTACATTTTATTCCAATAGGTAAGTATAATTATAACAATCACTAGACTTCGCCCGCGGCGATATGTTATTATTGTCTCCAAAATATTACAAAAGAAACCAAAACAATCGGCCCAACGATCAAAGAATTTCGTGAACTAACAAAAATATTTAGCAAACTATTATACTTACTATAGTAGGTACATATTACATCGTATTGCTGTGATATCACTAGACAAATAAAACAAACAACTACTAGTATACCTGTATAATTTATGAGTTGCACGATCTAATTGTCAATGCAGATCGCGGTGTGCCTAGGGCACAGAGCGCGCCATGTCGCCACCCGAGCGTCGAACGCATAGCCTAACTAATCATTTCAATTATTAGATTTACTACGTACTAAGTGCCTACCTGGGATGACTGCCAACTAATTGAATGAACCGCTGGTATTTTCTCGCTCTTATGGTAATATAATTGTCTACGTTGAAAGGAGCTCTAATGACTGCCGAAAAGGTGAAGATTAATCGGTTCTTTGTGCTCAAATTGTATAGACATCTATATTACTTGGGTGGTTTTTGTTCTATTTTGACATTAATTGGTGAGTTATGTAATTGAGTGCTTCAACAGCGATAATGTGTGCTTGATAGAGAGATTTTTGTTGCCACGGATGGTATATTGGTTTAAAAGTTTGTTTCGCCAATACGAGGGTTCAGGTTGCATCGCAGTGTTGCAACCTGACAGTGTTGATCGACGAAAATTGGAATTTATTATATTCTTTGAAGTAAGTAAGTAAGTAAGTAAGTAAGTAATCATTTATTCGTCAGAATATGGGTGTACAGAGGTCTTAAAATGTTATACATAGGTTCAAACCATAATCTGCCATTGTTTGGCATACGAATATTAATTGTCAATAGGCACGTCCACACAGACCGAGCAGCCTCGCGAGGAAAATGCTTCGCGAGGCTGCTCAGTCTGTGTGGACGTGGCTCGGTCGAGGAAATCGCACGGCAGCCGCGGCCGGCCACACGCGTGCGCCTGAGCTACCGAATTAGACACGTCCACACAGAGCGCGCAGCCTCGCGAGGAATTGGCGCGCGAGGCTGCGCGCTCTGTGTGGACATTAGGGCATGAATATCGGAATATCGAATATCGAAAATATCGGAATATCGGACAAAATAATGTTCCAGAAAATATCGATATTCGATTTGTAAAAACCGGGATTTTCGATATTTATGACATTGCTTCAAATAATCATTACCAATTAATTTCATTTATATTACTTCTTCAAAATCATTCGAGGCGTGCTATTACCCGTGCATGCGAATGTATTAAGAACAATAGATAAAAAAACATTATATAATAAGAACAATAAATAATAATAAGACTGTGGTATTGCGTTGAGTGCGTCTAGCGCGCCAAATATGGTAACATTGTGAGTATTCGTTGCTACCATTTTACCAGTAATTATCTACCGATATTGATCCGTAAGTACTTACTCGTAGTTCTTTTTGTTATATAGTTTTATTTCATTTCATGATAGACATGCCTTCTCGATTTACCTACCTGTTATAAAATAGCTTTAGCTTTCCTACCTGCCAAAATGTATTTTATAGCTCTTTATTCAGGTTCATAAAGTTTTAGTGATAATGTCTCAGTCGTTTCTACAAGGCTGTGATAGCCCAGTGGCGCGCATCAATGACTTTTCAAAATTCATTTAATATTTTTATAGAAGTTATGTGCGTAATTAATAGTTAATTATAGCTTGTCTGTCAGTTCATTTCCAAAACCTCGACAGCTTTCAGCCTGAACTACACAATCGCTTCGAATGCCTGGGCGAGTGTTCGTGGATGCTGCCCATAAAACGGGGTCCAAGTACTTCAAGCCCCAAAAAGCTCAGAGAACTGGTAAAATCTCTGATCCGACTCTAGAGCTCTTAGAGGAAAGGCGTAGGATGCATTTGCTGTCCTCCAACGATATGCCAAAATATCGGCGCCTCAATAGACAGATATCTAAGGCTCTGACTCGCGATCTCAGCCGATACCACACTAAATGTGTTAAAGAGGCGATCGAGCGAAATAAAGGATCAAAAATATTCCAGAGAGATCTGTCTATTGAGCAAACTCAGCTGACAAAGCTGAAGACGGAGGATGGCAGGGTTATGTCATCTAGACCCCAGTCTTGGAGGAGATCGAGAAGTTCTATGGACAGTTATACACGACGACACAATCACCCGCAACCAACCCAGTGATAGACCCTAGAGCTGGATTGACCCGACACTATACCGAAGGTATCCCGGACGTAAGCGTGCACGAGATTAGTGTGGCCCTAAAACAGCTGAAAACAGCAAGGCACCGGGTGATGATGGAATTACCACGGAGCTTTTGGTTCTTTCATACTCGAGGGTAAAACGCCACAGGCGTGGCACAGAAGTGTGGTGGTGCTGTTCTTCAAGATGGGCGACAAAACCCTTTTGAAGAACTGCAGACCCACCTCACTTCTGAATCACGTCTATAAGTTGTTTTCAAGGGTCATCACGAATCGTCTCGCGCGCAAGCTAGATGACTTCCAGCCTCCCGAACAAGCCGATTTCCGTAAAGGCTATAGTACCATAGACTACATACATACGCTGCGGCAGGTTATACAGAAGTTTGAGGAGTATAACCAGCCTCTATGCTTGGCGTTTGTGGACTATGAGAAAGCCTTTGATTCGATCGAAACCTGCGCAGTGCTGCAGTCTCTCCAACGGTGCTAAATCGACTACCGATACATCGAAGTGCTGAAGTGTTTGTACGAAAACGCCACCATGTTAGTCCGCCTTCAGGACCAGAGCTCGAAACCTATTCGACTCCAGCGAGGGGTGAGGCAGGGAGATGTCATGTCTCCGAAACTGTTCACCACTGCGCTGGAAGACGTCTTCAAGTTTCTGGACTGGGAAGGACTCGGCATCAACATCAACGGCGAGTACATCACTCACCTTCGATTTGCTGACGATATCGTAGTCATGGCTAAGACCATGGAAGACCTCGGCACAATGCTTGGTGGCCTCTTTAGTGTCTCCTAACAAGTAGATCTTAAGATGAACATGGACAAGGCGAAGATCATGTCTAGCGTCCATGTTGTACCTGCTCCTATTCAGGTTGGCAACTCTTACACCCGAAGTTGTCAACAAGTACGTTTACCTGGGTCAAATTATCCAATTGGGTAGGTCCAAAGAGGTCATTCGTCGAATCCAACTCGGTTGGTCGGCGTTCGGGTAGTTACGGCATATCTTCACGTCCGATATCCCGCAGTGTCTCAAGACGACAGTCTTTGATCGGTGTGTGTTGCCAGTGATGAGCTACGGAACCGAGGTCGGTTGGTGGTCGCTAACTATGGGCCTTATCCGGAAGCTCAGGGTCACTCAGAGGGCGACGGAGAGAGCTATGCTCGGAGTTTCCCTGCGAGATCGAATCAGAATTGAGGAGATCCGCAGGCGAACCAAAGTCATCGACATAGCTCTCCCAATAGTCAGGCTGAAGTGGCAGTGGACAGGGCACATAGCCAGAAGAACCGATGGCCATTGGAGTAGAATGGTTCTGGAGTAGCGGCCATGCACAGGACGTCGTAGCAGAGGTAGGCCTCCTGCAAGGTGGACTGACGATCTTGTTGGGGTCGCGGGCAGCGGATGGATGCGGGTTGCTCAGGATCACTCTGTGTGGAGAGCCTTGGGGGAGGCCTATGTCCGGCAGTGGACGTCTTTCGGCTGATATGATAGCTTGTCTCATACCTCGGAGAGCATGTTAAGCTATCGGTCCCAGTTGAACATTTACGTCTGTCATAACATAACCGGAAGTCGTTAAAATATTTTAGCAATAGGCAAATCGATATAATATTAGTCTAACTTATTTCTCTTTCAAGTTGTTTCATCCATTTGCGCTCGAATTGCTTAATAACTACCAGTTTTTAATAGGCCACACAATTTTTGTCACCAAAGCAGTGAATTAAAATTTACTTATTTGGTCTCAATATATTTTTTAATTTCATTAAGAGACCCTATTTCCCATTTTTTATCGCGTTTGATTCGTCTGATTTCTAGTATCGAGAATATCGAAAATATCGAATTCCGGAATTATAAAATGTTCAATATCGAAAATACCGATATTGCGAAAGTGGGCCGATATTGACCGACCCCTAGTGGACATGCCCCGGCCGAGGCAAGCGCGTGTGCTGCCGCGGGCGAGCGACCGAGCGGCCGAGCCATCGAGTTTGGATTTTTGTTTTGCCGCGGTCTGTACGCTGTTTCGTGCCTCGCTCGAACATAATAATCCCTACTAATAATATAAATTCGCAAGTGTGTTTGTATGTTGGACATTTTTTTTATAGACTCACGTCTGTATCCGCGTAAGGATTGGCAGAGTTGTAATATTATTACATCCACATTTCACCATTAAATGTTTAGGTCCCATGTAATAGGGGACGAGCCTATTGCCGTTAACGGGCACATCAGCAGACTCCGTGCTGCTTCTGAGAATTCGGGAAAACCCAGTAAAACTTTTCAACTCTTGGTTCGACCCGAGAATCGAACCCGGGACCTCCGCTCAGCAGTCGCATACCCTATCCACTGGTCACTGAATGACGGAGGATACATTCATCATAACATTCATGCCTACAGACTTTCATTTCCTATAATTTATTCTATATTTTTTTCCAAGTCTGCCTATTCCATCCTTTAGGTATAACAATAATCGACGACTGGTTGGCAAAGCGGGAGTCTAAGCGACTGCAACGCCGAAGGTCGCGGGTTCGATTCCCGCTCATGTCAAACATTTGTGTGCATGAACATGAATGTTTGTCTTGGTCTGGGTGTTTCTATGTATATATTTACGAAAAAAGTAAGTATAAGTAAATATGTATATTATGGCCCATTATTACCATTGTCTAGTACCCACAGTAGGTACAGCAATTGGCGTCAGTCAGGCAGCCGGCTAGTAAAAACACATGCCACAACCCTATTGCAGTATGACCATTTCCAAGTACTATATTTATAAACAAAATTTAAAAATAAGAGAGAGGAGAGACCAACAATCTCACATAGATACGTAGACCGATAGATGGCAAATGTACTATTTCACTCTAATTCACAAGTCGACATGCGCAATAATACATAATAGATTTTCAACTATATTTTCATGTTCTGAATTCAAACTTTATGACACCTACAATTTTGTTTTTTTCCCACGGTGCCGAGGCTGCCGCGCTCTAGGCCGCGTTCACATTTATCTGATGTAATCTGTCTTGACGGCGTCTGTCGTGTCGCGAGAGACAATATCCCGTTCTGCGACAGAAAGGGGGGGGGGGCGGTACAGCGCAAATTAAGAGATAGGACTCAGATTAATTGTAAAAAAAAATACTTTATTTAATTATAACAGCTTAACAGTATATTTAAAATATAAAATAGTAATCCCTAATGTTAGATCTACAAGGTATTTATAATAAATTAATGCTAAGATGACAATAAGATTATCTAGATGATTTGGTGCGGAGAGATGTGCTGACGAAGCTAACATTGTTGGGTTCCGTACAGTTAACTCGCGCGACACAACTCGTCAGACTAAAGTGGACGCACCACTGTCTATAATATTATTCTTATACAGTACCTATAGATGAGCTAATTGAATACGAAATAATATAATCCTATGTAAATAATTTATGGATATGATTGGATATCTACTTAATCTGAATCGGATAATTCATCAAAAACATTGCGAAAGTGTGGACTACACGAGAGTCAAGACAGAACTGATTTAAAATTGCGTCAGATCGCGACAGACGGCGACAGACAAATGTGAACGGTAAGTAATTACGACAGAGACCGTCACGAGAGATCACGTCAGATAAATGTGAACGCAGCTTTATTCTATGGCCTCGCTCGTTCGGGGACCGTTTCCTCGCGCGGCAAATGCCTCGCGAGGCTGCTCGCTCTGTGTGGACCCACCTAATTACAAAAATATTATATTGATGATGTCATGCAAGTCGCAGTTGTTTGTCGTCTAAGAATTCCTTTACACTATAAAAACATTTCTTTAAAAATAATACATATAAAATTCTTTTAAAAACATTAAGGCTATCAATATTCTTAAAACTGTTTGGAAACTTGTTATAGATATGTATCGCCTTACAATATACATTGTCACTAAATACATTGACTCCTTGCTTTGGTATGAATAGGTTATGAGTGTGCCTGCCTGGTCTTGTCACAGTATCATTATGTTTACAAAACAAGTCTGGATGTTTACGCACAAAAAGACAAATATCGAACAGATACAAGCTAGGTTGGGGTAAAATATTATATTTTTTAAAATAATCCTTACAACTTTCAGTCTGTTGTTAACCGAATAATGCTCGAATATACTTTTTTTGCACTATAAATGCATTATCAACTTCCACTGAATTGCCCCAAATTATCAGACCGTACCTTAATTTAGAGGAAACATACCCGTGGTAGGCATTTAAAGCCGTTTCTAGAGTTGAAATTTGTCTTAATCGATACAAGGCGTACACAAATTTGTCAAGGTTCATACAAAGATTTCTAACGTGTTCTTTCCAATTGCAGTGTTTGTCTATTATGATACCTAGAAAGGCAGTGGCATCCACTTCTTCAACCTCATTATTGTTGTATTTTATATTAAGTGTAATGGGTTTTCTATTATACGTTTGGAATTGTATCATTTTGGTCTTGTTTATATTTACTTTAAGTCTATTATAATCTAGCCATTCAATAATGTTGCTCAAAGCTTTGTTTATCTTCTGCTCCAAAGCACTTTTATCTTTATTTTCTATGATAAGGGTAGTGTCGTCCGCATATAATACACATTTGTGCTCAATCATATTAGGCAAGTCATTTATATATAATAGAAACAGAAGGGGACCGAGAATACTGCCCTGCGGCACACCCGAGCTGTTCATTAATTTAAATTCTGATCTGGTCGATGAGTAATATTTTCCAGAAGTATCAAGAATTTCTACACACTGATAACGGTCTTCGAGATAACTACTAAGCCAATCTAACGCTTGAAAGCTTATAAGATAGCGTATTTTAGTCAAAATTAGTAATGGCTGCGTTAGATTATCTTTGTATATGTATTTGCCGTATTATCTATACTACCTGACGATAAAGAATCAGACCAGTCATCTTGGACACATTGCCATTGTTTTATGACTTTTTCGACACAGTACATACTTATAGTATAGTAATAATTATTACATTTTATTATTTTTACTACATACTCAAATACAATATCTAGTGGTGCCACACTGCTGGACACGGTCCTCTCCTCACTATGAGAGATCACTCCTCACGATAAGGCTAAAGTGGATCACGCCGGCCAAGTGTAGATTAACAGACTTTACATGTCTTTCGACATTATTGAGAACTTTTTCCATACAGATTTCGACGTTTCCTTTATCGTATAGTAGGTATGCGAAAAGACGACGGTTTCTTCGTGCCGTATTTTTTTTATCCGAGACCCTCTGGGTCAGTCCGTAGAGTTCGTCTCTCCACTAGGCTATCGTTGCCTTACACTATTATATCGCTCCTCTCACTAACACTACAGCACAACACACCCAAATATTGTAACAAAACATACGCATTAGCTTCACAAAGTAACAACAATAAACTACGTACCTATTTCGGGTTCTCCTTTACCCTTTGGCGCGAGTGAGTGATTGTTAAAAATTCGTTCTTCATATCGGCAGCTCGGGTTTTTGCTGTAACCAGTTTACAATTGATCCGCATTAGGTACTCGCCCGATATTGGATCTCAATGGATATGAAGGCTTCTCGAAACTGCACAATATTAAATTTGACCCCGTGGTGGTGAATGGCAGGTGCCTTTATAGCGGACGACCTTTATATAATCAAAGCGGACGACAAAGCCGGTGCTTTAGTTTTAATGGGAAAGTTTACTTAAGTCACGTAAAATAAAAATGGTATCTATCAAGGCGGATGGAATCAGTGTAATCTTTGGGATCACGAGATTACGAGTAGCAAGCAAAGAAAATAAGTCATTGGTAGCAAGCATCATATCATGACATTAGTCTTTAACGTCAGTCATATTTATTGAATCGTGAAATGTAGAATAAAAATATGGAGTCGAGGTATTTTCATGTTGTTTAAATTTTTGTAATTGTTCGCGACAGACATTAAAAACTATGACAGTGAATAGTGTATTCGAAACCGCGAGTGAAAATCGTATAAAATCAGTGCTATCCAATCGTGCGGTACACCGGGTTCGGTTCCCGGACGCGTCAAAGTGATAAAATAACGCTAGAATAGTGAAAATAGTTAAATAGTCAATAAGAAGTACTACACAGTACGCGAACATTAGTTTAAAACTTGTGCTAACTGTAGGGACCTAGATATCGATCATAAATAGTGTTATCAGTTGTAATAGATAAGAACTAATAGTTGATAAACAGCTGTTTTGTTTACAAAGTCGTTTTATAGTTTTATAAGTGTTTTTTAGCTTCGTATAGGCTTGAAATCATGTCTAGATACTTTCTTATTGCTAGTTATTACCTTATATAGTTAAAATAAACATAATAACAAACATTTGCATGTTTATCATAAACTTTGTTTATGTACGATAGTGTTTACTTAAGAAAATCTGTATTTTTTCTTATGCATCGTAGGTTTTCATCTAATAACTTCGAATTGAATAAATATATTTTCATGGTGTTTGTTTTAATAGATGCCCCATATAGTTGCACACAACGGCCTACTACTACGGCAAAATTACATATATAACTATAGTATTTAATAGTTTTTCAGTAGAAAATATAGTGGGCGGGCCCTTGTGTGACGACATTTTTCAACAGTTTTTCTAGAATAGTTTAGTGACGCAAGCAGTTAGGTTTAGGTATTGTGCACCGATAGATAGAACCTTTTGAAATCTATCTAACTATGTATAGAAAATATATGTATGTATCATAGTACCTAAGATAAATACACATTTGTACCTTATCGAAAATAGAAATAAATAAAGGATTCTCTGTCACGTGTTCGGTGCGATGGTCGTCGTTAAGGTAAAGTTTCGAAGTAACTAAGCGACCATGTATTCGGACAGTTCGTTGGCGTCCCAACCACTATCTTGTGACCAAGTAACCATATGTAACCATCAAGCACCGAACACCTGAACAGCATCGCTCCCACAATCGCTCCCAACGTATGAAGATGTTTTATTTCTGAAGCCCCGATAGATAGAAGCCATACAGTCCACACACACCGATAGAAGGGCATCGTCGTAGCATCACTCGTCAACAACACACCACCAGCACACTGTAGTGGACTAGCAAAGGTTCGATTCCTGGCATCCGTTACAGTAATGATGAGGAAATTAGGTACTTACTTACGAGAAGATGTATTTTTTATTACAATGATGGCTACGGGTAGATATTATAAAGAGATTTCATCTGCGTTAGGCTTGGTTGACCCTAGATTGAACACTATATCTCAAATAGTCTCAATGGGTAAAAACATCAACTTGATATCGTGTCGGCGTCTTGTCGTCGATGTTAAAACTGACGACGCTGAAATTTTTCATTTCATACTAATCTGAATTGAGTGCAATGTATTAAGAGGATATGTTTTTTCGGCTGAGGGATACTGACGTAGGTAGGTATAACTAGTTATTATTATAGTATTCTTAATACAAATATGACATGAATGAAAAGGGAGTGAACAAGGGAGTGAATAATGAGATGACGTCTGATAGGAGAGAATGAAAGAGAAAGACATTCTGCGCCGACCCCAAGTAATATGGGAACAGGGCAGGCAGAAGAAGAATACAAATATGTTAAAACGGTGCATTAGATAAAACTGCTTCAATTTTTTTCTAATCATGCTGATCATCGAATAACATGGATATCAAATTACTTGTAATGAAGACGGTTACTTACTTACTTTGCAAAAGCTAAAATAAGCGTAAGGACACGTTACCACTAGGTAGGTATGTAGTGACGACAGATTGATAAACCTATGTATGTACCTACCTTCTATAAAAGCCATCGTACTACGTTAGGCCCATATATGTACCTTACAAAACTGTCAAAGAACGGGATACGAAAATGTCAAAGAATCAAAAAGTATCGCTCCTTATTTGTTTGCCAAACTCTCCCAGTTGCCCTATTACCTTCAGTAAGCTGTCATGAACGAGCTTGCACAGCAAACTTCAAATTAGCATTGCTTAAGTTGAGGGGCTACTGATTGATTACTTTGTGCTCGACGCACACAATCTATATGCTAATAACATTGTACAACAGGCCCTAAACGGTGCACTCTCATTATGTAAATATCAACGGTCAATTTGCTTAATCCGTGATCGGACCTCGGGATGCTGTCGCAATGTTTTTCCTCTCTCAAGGGACACCTAAGGAGATTGTGTGTTTCCTGATGAGTACAACGTGGGTGTTTTCAAGTCGCGAGTGAATAGGTACCTTCTAGGTAAGCGTGCTCCATCTAAGATCATATCATCGCTTAACATCAGGTGAGATCATGGTCAAACGTTAGCCCATCATTAATAAATAAAAAAAAAGATTGTAAGCGAGAGCGAAGCGTACCCTTCTTTGAGCTTTCCCTTTCAATTTGAGTATGCTAAATTTTTTTTGGTTTATTCGCCGGTAGGTAAAAGGTAGGCCCAGTGCTATTTTGTGGTAGCTATAAGTTTATCTTATCAAAATGTATTCAGTAGTTTTCAGCCAAAGGTTTTACCCTCACACAATCGATCTTGGCAGATTTATCTTGCAACATTATCATAAATAGTGACACTCAGGTGTAATATGAATCATCGATGAGTCATGGAAAAATCTGTACTAATATTATAAAGCTGAATAGTTGGTTTGTTTGTTTGCTTGAACGCGCTAATCTCAGGAACTACTGGTACGATTTGGATAATTATTTATGTGTTGAATAGCTCATTTATGGAGGAAGGCTTTAGGCTATATTATAACATCACGCTACAAGCCACGGGAGCGCAGCAGTAGCCCCAAACACGTGAGTGTAACCGCGGGCTCATCTCGTCAATAATAAAGGCGGTTTCAGTGTGTAGCCATCTTACGTTCTACCTCGATTTGAACAGCGTTCGACAAGTTGTAACGCTAGACCACATCATATTTACTTTGGGAGGGTAGCTTCCCTTTCCATATGTGCAGTCAATTCGTTTTGAAAGATTGACATAATTCTTAGTAATGCATAGGTCAGGATAAGAGGTAGGTATAGGTACATCTAACTGCCTTTCGCCACTAGCGATAGTGTAGTAGAGATACAAACAGACTGCTATGCAGAGAGTAATGGGTTTAAACCCTCGGCGCGCACCACAGGCTCTGCGATGCGAAGTATCTAATGTGCATACGAAATTGTTGGTTGTCGCTTACCCCATGCTTCGATGAGCACGAGCAAAACCTTAAGGTTCTAAATTGTCTTACGTACATTGTATATATCCCAAAAAACAATTTAAAATCAACGTAAATTTTATTTATTTATTTTATTTATAGACTCACGCCTGTATCCCCGAAGGGGTAGGCAGAGGTGTAATACCCACAACAACGTAAATGATCACGAAAATTTAAATTCCTCTATAGCACGTTAAGCTGTCGATACGGGTTGTCGTGAAGATATTTGTCAGTCAAAAGGACAGTCATTACGAAGAGTCAGTCTTCGAATAAACGGACACTCGTATGAGACATAGAATATCGCTCACTTGGGTTGCGGCGATCAGACGGCAGTCACTCTGTGAAAAAGCTTAAATTCTGTCACATTGACCACAGGCATCAAAGCGAGTCTTATATGCAACCGGGATGCGTATTTGGGTCAAACACAAAAAACTAAAAAAAGTGTTCATGCAACGTAAAGCCGTTATTAAAATATTATATCAACATTAAATACATTTAATAAATATTTCGTGTTGAAAACTAGTTACATTTCATAAAAAAATCGCGTTGTATTGAAATTTAATTTATAATTTTTGCTTTTGAATCTGAAAAAATCTCCTTCTGTGGACTGTTCGGATACCAAGTAGTTGAGTTTAAGTGATGGTTATAAATATATACACATACTTTCGATGATTTAATATCGTTTCATTACATGAGTTATATTATCAAATATTCATAACATAACGTATTAAAAAATATATAATTCAAAATTTTGTAATAAAACGTATACACATGTTGTTATAAAATTTTTAGTCTACTTCTGTAGACTTATAAAATAAGCCAAAATATGCCGAAGATAAACGCATCGTTTTTATTTTGTTTTATATGTTGGTAGCACTGTATTCTCTGTCATTTGCTTGGTTGGGATTTTACGTAAAGTGCGTGTCATGACATGGCATGACATTAAAAATTCCAATTTTATTTAATTACACAGGTTTTCGGTAAAGATCAGTGTGTCTTTCCTGTGCAAGGGATATCGGAGTAAGTAGCTTTTACAAATAAATAAAAACATCAAGATAGTTTAAGCTTATGGGCACAGTATGCAAATATCGCATTGCTTAAATTATAACCTCATAATAAAGGATGCCATCTTTGATTTATGAAAATATGTCTCTCGTGTAGACATCTTTACTGTAGACATTGTATCTACAGAAGAGACGTATGTCAACAGAAGTGAATAGGCAAAAGAAATTCGCTGTGTTTGAAAAAGAAATTGGCAAGTGCGAGTCAGACTCGCGCACGAAGGGTCCCGTACCATCATCTATAAAATAAAATCATGTTTGTTGTATATATACTTAAATATTTTTTAAGCTTCTACCTGTTTATTAAGATCGAGTAATAAATTGCTTAAAATTACGTTTTTTGTATGGGAGCCCCCTTTTTTATTTACTTTTTTAAATTTATTTTGGAAGGTAATATACAACTACATATTCTATGAAAATTTAAAGCGTCTACCTGTAACAGTTAGTAATTTTGAGCAAAAAATACGAAAAAATAATTGTAATATTTTTTTTATTTTTAGTATTTGTTGTTATAGCGGCAACCGAAATACATAGTTTGTGAAAATTTCAGCTTTCTAGCTACCACGGCTTATGAGATACAGCCTGGTGACAGACAGACAGACAGACAGCGGAGGCTTAGTAATAGGGTCCCGTCTTTTACTTTTTACGTACGGCACTCTAAAAAAACAATAGCGTTATTCACTGTTTAATTATTCCATTATATATCTATTTTGTTTAGTATTTCATAATGTTGCTTGCAGCGATCTTTTGTTTCAGTTACTATGCCACAAGCAATTCATCCTTGTACAATATGTCACCTGTTTGCCCTGAGGGATCAAGATCACCAGACTCTTTATCTGAGAATGTGTCTATCCGTGATTCTCCTACGGCTCCAGTTACTCCTGAGGCTCCAACTGAGCCAAATTTACCAAGCCTCTCAGATAGACTGACTCCAGATCTTTGTATCGAAATATTTAACCAAAGGCATAAACCCCAGAATAGAAAGAATCTATTTAGACGAATTCCATGTGAGATGATTCTGACGAGGATAGTATATTTTAATATTCTGTTCCTTTATTTGCCTACATGTCTGTCTGTTCTGTGGACAATTTCTTTTTATTTTTTTGCACTGAATAGGCTAGTTGACAAAAAAAAATTTATAAGTCCGTCCTTTAGATTATTCAAAAATAAGCGATACGTATTTTTTATTTGTAAATTAAACCAAAAATGACCAAGATATAGCTGATTAAAGTTACGTATAACGTCACGCCGTGCTGCATTTTTTCGCACTAGATGACGTCACACGTAACTTTAATGGGCTATATCTTTGTTATTTTTTATTTAATCGAAAAAAGAAAAAATACGTGTCCAATATTTTTTTATAATCTAAAATACGGACTAAATAAAATATAATTATTTTGACCCTGGAAACTACCCTATTGGTATAGAATTTTGATTATGTTTTGTTTGGAGGTTGAGGAGAACTCCATTTTAAGTATTTTTTTATTGTTTCTATTCTTGATCTTATTGATATGATTATGTAAGGTAAATTTTTGTTCCCTTCTGTAGACAACTCAATCGCTTCTGTAGACGTGAAAAACCTAAAAACGTTATTAATTCCTAAAATATTCAAGACTGATCTCTAATATTTTTGTAAGCATAACATTAGCTAACTTTAAATAAATATAATGTTTCATAAAAAATCGTGAAGTTTTATTTTAAATATTTTGCAATGTTCACTTTTTGTGTATGACCCATTTACAAAGCCTATACCATTAGAGTGAAAGTGCAAACTGAACTGGCTTAGCTTTTGTTTGACAAAAACTTGACGAAACCCTAGTCTATTCTAGTACAGAAATTAACTCAAATCGCGTAGATTTTGTAAGATAAATTCATTCTAACTTTGCAACAACAAATGCTATTCAATTTGGGACTAGGTTTAGGACCACAATGTGCCTAGTGCCTAGTTAGTTAGGTGCGACTGAATGTAATTCAAGTAACTAAATAGGTCATGTTAGGTTATCTTTTGACCCTTAACTTAACCCAAAAATAGGAGCCCTGCTTCGCAGGGCTCCGTCAACTTAGTTTATATTATATTATATCACAAATATAATATGTAGGTAAGTAGACATTATGTCCAATTAAATAGTTTTTAATATTTTTGGGTTAAGGGTCAAAAGAGAACCTAACATAACCATTTAGTTACTTGAATTACGTACAGTCGCACCTAACAAACCAAAACCATGTTTGAAATTATCTCGACAAAGGCTTATCTATTTGAGTGAATATGAATCATACTGTATTAGGTTTTGTACGTGTATTTTCTTTGAAAATATCAAGGCAAAAAGCTAATCCATTTGAGTATTTTTTTTACTGAGATTGATAGATAGATTAGAAGAGGATTGATAGGGATTTAGGAGTGCATTTTTACATAGAAAGGAACTGAGTTGTGTGTGAATGAGACGTTCTAGGACTTTTGACAGGAAAGGTAGTATGGATATTGGTCGATAATCTGAGAAGGAACAGGGTTTAGGTTTCTTGGGTAAAGGAATTATAAGTGCATCTTTCCACGCTGTTGGAAAGATGCCACGGACAACGGAGTGATTAAGGATGTGACATAGGATAGGAAGAATTTCATCTAGGATGGGGAGGATCATTTTACGGCTGAGATTATCGTTACCGACTGCATTAGACGTCATTGCTAAAATACTCTTCTTAACATCACAAGCGGCAAATTGCGAGAAGGCAAAGGGAGAATAATCTGGGGTTGGCAAGGATGAAAGAAGTTGTAAAGTGTTTCTTTACGTATTTCCATGTAATTTCGACTAAGTAGTAAAATGTAAATTGAGAGAATCAAGGTGGACATTATTCGGAATGGATTGCTGCTGTGACTTACCAATACCCAATGTTTTGAGAAATTTCCAGACTTTAGCTGGATCGCCATTTTCAACGGATTTATGAATATGCTGGCGTTGCGCTTTCGTACACACCTTGTTGCAGTGATTTCTTAGAGCCACGTATCTTTCTTGGTTCAAAAGAGTAGGCCAGTAATATGCACAAACAAAAGCTATTCTATTAGAGTCTGATTCGTGGCTCAAATAGTATAGGCTTTGTAAATACGCAACCGGGATAGCACCCGGACGATGATACATAGGTAGGTATATTTAAAATTCATATTTATTCGATACTTGGTAAATGTTTGTAAGTCGACAAGCAATATTTATTAAGTTACAAACTTGCCTATAAAACAACTTTTAATATGCAAAATGTTGCACCTTTTTTCAAACACGGGTTATTATTTATTGAAAGTTCAAACTCACGATACACACCGATACTATTTACCAGAGTAACGCGTTACTGCGCACCACCTAACTATGACACGTTTTTCAACCGTCAGTTTTATTTTGTGCAAAAATTCATTCAGCAAAAGTGCAACATGTCGGCGGGCTTGAAACGGGCTGCGCAAATCACGTTGTTAGTTGTAACTACACAATTTATACACATAGAGTAACATCTGTTGTTCAAATTCTCCAATTTGTTCGCAATTTGTAGCACACCTCGCTCGCAGACGATGCCAAAAACACGAGCAATACGTCGTATCGCTCCATTGCTTTTCGGTAACGATCCGTCGGGTACTCCGACTGCACAAATTAACACCTCACCAGCTCACCGTTGTAATTACACACGTCCCCATACATGAATTAATCGTTTAATTCATTCGCAATGTTGCTAAACACGTTCGTCGTACGGTGAGATGTATGGTTGAGCGTTTCGTCAACGTCTCACAGTTATCGCGCTGTAATTACACATGGCGCCAAACTCTGACGCGGCGCCGCACCCGAAGCCAGCCGAGCATTATTCACCAGAAACAGGAACAATAATTAGCTCTGAACCGAACTATCACTATGATTAGGTATTTGTGCTTGGTTTCGTTAAGAAATTAGATTGGATCTGTTGCGATTTTGTCTAGGAATAGTCTAGTCTACTTAAAAACATTGGAAATTTCAGGCTGGGTCGCTTGGGTTAGAAGGATATATTCAATAAAACAATCTTGGGGTAATTGCCGATAGTTCAAAATTCAAACAATAATAAAAAATATTTGGATGGATATGTAATGTGGCAGATGATGGAATGAATGTACAATGTACCTACATGCCGTAGGTACCTGGAATGTTAACGAACTGTGCAGGGGCAGATCGAGGAGAGGGAGGTTAGGGAACTCAAGCTCTCCCCAAAAACGTTTCTCCTTAGAGTTTCTCTTTAGAAAACATTCCTTACCAGATTCAAGTCCATGAAAGAATATCCTAAATTTGCCACTCGAACTGTGGCTCTTCCAGTAGGTACTTTTCCTTCGGATCCGTGCCGGTGACGGTATCTGTACTTGAGTCCTTCTTTCTTATTCTGAGGCCGCGAGGCCCAAGCATGTCTCGTACACCAGTCATACCCCTGTACCCGTACCCATCCTCTATACCTACTCCTAGATGGCAGCAGCTTGTATGTGTTTTCTTGACGTGGTGTCTTTAAAGTGAAATGAACACAGGCCACCAGTAATTTCCTCTTGGTTTATCAATATATGTAGGTATCATAATTAAGTAATTTCTTCTTGGTTTATCAATATATGTAGGTATCATAATATCACGTGTGTGGCGCACGGTTGGCGTAGTGGCTTAAGCGGTCGCGCCGCCTAACACTACGCCGAGAGTTGTGGGTTCGATTCCCACACGAGACAAAACTTTGTGTGATCCATAAATAGTTGTTTCGAGTCTGGGTGTTCATTGTGTCCGTTAGTTGCATGTTTGTAAAGTCCCCCGCGACACAGGATTTGTTCCTAGTGCGGGAGTTGTCTTTTAAAAAAAAAATAAAAAAGAAAATAATATGTCAGTATCATAATAGTATCTTTAAACTGTCCCACCATTCGTCACGGGTCTCTTCTAATTATGTTCTCATAATGAATAACGCTTAAACGGTGAATTGGGCCAAAGTCCATCACGCTGCTCTGGCCAAGTACGGGAGGACAGACTTCACATGTCTTTCGGGGACAGTAATTTTGTACAACCATTAAGATATTTCGTACCGATAATGTTTATTGAACTTCTGACTTAAGCTTTATGAAACACATTTATATTATACTTATATCTTAACAGATTAAATATACTTAGCACTTAGGTATTCTAGAGTTTGCAAAAATTAAGCCAATCTATTACACGAGTTACATATATTATGAGCAGGTATGCAATTATTAACATGCTCTTGCATATTTGATTACCTAATTTGTAATACTAATAACGGTTTGATTTGCTAATTTATGTTGAATATATTATAACTCATCCATCATTCATATTTATGTACGTCTGTACGTATGTGTTATCCAATTGACTTGTAGGGCAGTGTGACTCAAGTGTTTGACAGTTCTACGCAGTGCCGTCCCAAGCACGATATGTTGATATCAAACCAGCGTACGGCAAACGAGCAGACGGATCGCCTGATGGTAGGCTATCACCGCCGCCTATGGACACAAGCAACACCACAGGAGTCACAAGTGCGTTGCCGCCCCTTGGGGATGGGAAAAGGGATATGATGAGGATTGGGATGAGGGAAAAGGTATAGGGGATAGGGCCTCCGGCACTCTCACTCACCGAACGAAACGCAACAGTTAAGGTATTGTTACTTTACATCGATTTTCTGTGAGAGGGTAGTACTTCCCCGGTCGAACCGGCCCATTCATGCTGAAATCAGCAAATCTCTACTACCTGTAAATTCTGCCCGTATACCGTCGTTTTGGCAGACGCACTTAGACGCGCGCTATATAACGAATTTAGGACTAACGCGGCAGCCGTGTTTAAAAAAATGCATAACGTAAGAGAGCGTCACAGCTCAATACAGAAATCCGACACGTGATCAGCAACGAGAGCTGGTCCACGACTCGACGCCGAGGTGTCAACAAGTGATCACCGGATGGTCCACGAAAACGCAACGGGTTATCCACAGGTGGTACAAGCGGACGCTGCTTGGTCCATTTCCGTCGGTGGTAAATGCCGTGGCATAAAACACGTAATTATTTAGAAGCATATTCTATGTGCAAGAAAACTAATTATTATCTAGAGATGAGAAACTAATTCCATTACTTGAGTTCCAAGAGCTACAATAATCATTGTTATTAGCAGAACGCCGAGGTATTCCCGTATTTCGCTACGTTCACAATGTGACATTTGTCTCAATTAGGCGATCGACTCAACTTACTGTTGAGTATTCCGTCACTACTAAATAGAGGGCTTAGGGCCTGTGCAAACCACGTTTTTTAAACGCGGTTTGCACAGGCAACCGTCGACGCGCGTTTCAAAAACGCGCGTCGACGGCGCGCTTTTATCCTACAGAGCAGTTTGTTTTCGTTTGTACCGATACAAACGCGCCGCACCGGCGCGTCTGTATCGATACACACGCGCTTTAGTTTAGTGTTTGCTCAGATTATTAGAACAAAAGGCAGATGGAGCGCATTCATCAAAGTGAGGCACGTTGACAGCTATGTATGTGTGCGTGACATTTGGCGACTGCGCTGTACGGACACGAGCGTCTATGTGCGTGTAAATAATCTCCCACTCATCATCATCAGCCTTTAACAGTCCACGGCTGGCCTACCTACTATACCACGCTGGTCAAACGGGTTGGTGTAGGGTTTGTATCAAGTTTTCCTTCTCTTACAGTGCTGTTATCTGCATAATATGCTCCCTCCGTCGGCTCTTACGACACCCATGGGATGATATGGGGTGGTGACATTCCGTATTCTTAATCCGTCACCCAATCTTCCACTATTTTGCACATAGTTTTGTAATGTTTTTATGGAAGTTATATACTGACATTAGTTTACGGTCTTGAATAATTTACTGTTTACCTGTAATAGATTTCATTACGTATAATATTCATGCACCGGAGACAGTGAACATTAATGAAAGCGACGTACACTATACAGGTGAATATAGATCAATTCTCTCACCCTTGTAAAGGTATTCATAAACCGGCGAAATTTTGCCAAGTACACAATAAAGTATAAATATTATGATTTGTAGACAACACTAATTTACTATTAAAAAAT
This sequence comes from Euclidia mi, assembly GCA_944739405.2. NCBI lineage: Eukaryota > Metazoa > Arthropoda > Insecta > Lepidoptera > Erebidae > Euclidia > Euclidia mi. The sequence goes on along the minus strand of OX123193.2, from coordinate 31,233,594 downwards.
TTAAATATTAGAAGCGCAAACTCATGGATATGATTGTTTATTCTGACTATTCCAACGTACGGTTCTCAAACCTGATCACCTACCCAGCTTCACAGGTTACGCCTAGGGGTCTGCCAAAGAGCCATAGAGCGCTGCATCCTGGATTTTAAACTTAAAGACAGGATACGGAAGACCGAGCTGCGTTCTAGAACAGGTATCAAAGACGTGGGAAGAAAGGCTGCCAGTCTCAAATGCAACTGGGCGAGCAGCGTCAGCCGTATGTACGAGGCTCGTTGGGCAAGAGTTTCAACACTGTGGGTACCAGAGGATAGACGACGTCGCTGAGGCCGGCCACGAAACAGTTGGCGAAATGACCTAGACGCCTACACCAAGAGCTAGCTTTACCAAGAGCGAGATTACGTGCGACAAGCATACCTGGAAAGATTTGGGGGAAACCTTTGCCCAGAAGTGGGACAACGTAAGCTATTAAAAAAAATGAATGCCTGCAATCAATTATTTCTGTTTCTACACATTAAGTACATGAATATTTAGATCGTATAGGGATCGAACCCAAAACAATGTATACATATTGGAAAGCCTATAGGCATTGAATTATTACCTACAGAAAGTCAGTATTCAAACAACGCGAGCTCAGAAGCTAAGCCGAAAATTCGCTATGTGTGCGGCACTGTGCTGTGTTTACTTGCTGCATCACGCACACAGACGCCATTGTAGAGTTGCCAGTAACAACGTCTTTCCCCTAAAAATAGGGGAAATTCATAATTTTTGCATAAATATAAGTAATAGGCTTGTGTCCACTAAGAATAAATCGGTTTGATTGTAGTATCTATAGATTCATTATGATTTTAAGATGCCAATAAAATTTATTATTTATTATAAGAAGGTAAGATTCATGTTATTTTTAGGATTCTAAAACTAAAAATAATATACCTATTTATTCTTGTGATAGTGCATACCAATCAGAGAGCATTACGTCAAACAGTACGTCCGCCATTCACGTTGTTGACGATTTAGTAGTAAATACAACTAAAATGTCAAAGTTTCTACCTGTCAAATCGAATATAACTTATATAACAAAATAAAAGTGGGTACATCAGACCACACTTCATTCGTGGTTTGTTTTGTTGTGGACTTTGTAATATCACTCAACCGCCACGATGGTTTACAGCGTTTTCGTGTCAAATTCAAAAAGGTTTTTAAAATGCGTAATTAGTAATGTTGCTGATCGATTTTTGAAGAAAAATCAGGTATTTCAGTTTAACATCTAATAAAGGAACAAATCAATCGCTAATTACATTTCAGGACACAAGCGTATTGTATAGGTATTATAAATTCTAAAGCCACACTGTCTGCTTTTAAAGTTTTTACGACTGACTAACGATGGCTAAATCAATCTTGACGAAACTTTATGCGCTCAAACGTAAGCACTAACAAGTGCCGAGTGATTTCCTAGTTAAATGCTCTCAGTACATAAAAGTATTTATGTATGTTTGTGAGAAAAAATTACAAAAATCAACAGCGTGTACTATGTGTGCGCCGTTGCGCTATGGTTACCTAATCAAAAAAAGGCGACAAGTTTAAAAATTATAATATAATTCGGTCGGTAAGGTCATTCGTTCAACAACGAATTTAGTTACGCGTACGTAGGTACGTAATGTAGATTACAAGACAATACTAGACTTTAGATACAAGCCTTTCAATACAAAAACGGCAAAATCTAGTGCTTTGAGACGATGACGTCTTAGCCGAGCTTGACGTGACAAATTTGTCGTAACCGATTGGTATGTACCAGCCAGCGGTGTTTGAAAGGTTAAGTTTATTATATGTAACTACCTAATTCTTTTTCTTTATTATTAGGTACTGTCAATAGAATAAATTTTGGTAAGGAATGACGTGTTAATTAAACTGGGACAATTTCACACCCAACTGGCAACACTCCGCTCGTACTTAGATTTAGTTATTATGATTCACTGAATTTGAATTATTAGACAATCTACGTAATAAAATAGATGTCTGACCGGTGGAATGATACTCCAACAACCTTATAATCTTTTTCTGAAGCATTATGGCACAAAAACACTGTACAATATGTCATAATTTAGATTATTTTGCGGGAGATGCTTACGCTACCGTGCGACTCGGACCACAGACAACGCGGCCGCCGATTGGGTCAGATTCTGACCCAAATGAACGGCGCCTGTTACGTGCGCGTACTTAGTTTCTGTAGGTAATAATTCAATGCCTATAGGGGAAAGTGGGGCAGATTCATACAAGGGGAACCTTCATACACTAGATACACCTGATGTTAGGCGCACATAAAAAAATGACTTATTCGTGTGTGCGTAGCTTACCTATGAGTGTGGTTGTTGACGTAGTTTGACAGGGCTTAGCGTCAAACGGGTGACGGTGTGATACAAAACGTGATTCGGCCAGGCGTGAGTAATTTTATACCCTCACTTTGAACGTCTTTATTTCAATAAAAGCTGCTCTCTAGATTATTTAGTTATATTTTATTTCAACGATAATAGGATCAAATTAGTGAAATGAGTCGCAAATTATTCTATATATAAGCTCTAAATCAATTGACAAGTACATTTTCCATAATACAGGGAAAACGGCGTCGACGTAAACTGGCAACACTTACACATTTTTTGCAGAAATACGAATTTTATCGAAATTAAATTATGAAACAGTCAAATTATCCATAGATAACTGTGAAAAGATATTCTATCTTTCTGTTTTTGCTATTGGAAACATCTTTTACAATTAAAAAAAACGCATGACGGCATTTTATGAATTTAAAAGTTGAGTTGATCGGGGCGCGTGAACTGTACGATGCTTCGTTTCGCACTGAGCCGGATTTGTATTCGCTTTTCAATTTGTATTTGCTTTAGTGGGCTCACGCAACTGTGCCGCGCGCTCCATCTGATTCTTGTTCTATAATCTGAGAGCGTCTGTATCGCTACACACGCGCGTGTGCATCGCGTCTGTATCGCTACACACGCGCGTTTGAATTTATACAGGTGTGCAAAGGTCTACAGGCTGCGTCTGACTTGCGTGCGTATCGCGTCTGTATCGCTACAAACGCGCGTCGACGACGCGTTTACAAAACGTGGTTTGCATAGGCCCGCAGTTACAGCTCGCACTAATGTTATTTGACAAGATAAGCCGCGTATCTTAAATACTGGCGAACATTTTCATAATTTAACTAGTATTGACTTGAAAAAATCGCAGTCTAAATTGAGATATTAGTCGTCTTAGTACCTACATTATTTCCAAAGTTTGTTTAAAGGATCTAAATTGCGTTAAATCATATATTTAAGGCTGAAATATCTTTTGATTCCGCGACGCGTGACGTATCGATCGATTTACATACACGTAGGTTGGTGCTCGTATCCGTAGGTACTAATTAGTAATTATATATTCTGTGCTCGTATGTTCATAATACCTACTGATTATTGTCCAAAATTGGGTGGCTTATTGTGGAGCTATTCGTTATTTTGATATTGCACGGTTTTAAAATGGCTTACTAAGTATTATTTCCTAAACCGTTTTATAAACAGGTATAGGCAAATAAAACAAATATAATCGTTGTGTTACAGACTTACCCGTGCTGTGTCTAGAGGGGTGTGCACGATCTAATTGTCAATGCAGATCGCGGCGTGCCTAGGTCACAGAGCGCGCCATGTCGCCACCCGAGCGTCGAACGCATAGCCCAACCATTTCAATCGTCTATGATTTCAATTATTAGATTTACTACCTACTAAGTGCCTATCTGGGATGTCTGCCAACAAATTGGATGAACCGCTGGTATTTTCTCGCTGCTATAGTAATTTAATAATTGTCTACGTTGAAAGGAGCTCTAATGACTGCCGAAAAGGTGCAGATTAGGTAATCGGTTCTTTGTACTCAAATTGTGTTTTTGTTCTATTTTGACATTCATTTGTGAGTTATGTAATTGAGTGATCAACGGCCATAATATGTGCTGGATAGAAGGATTTTTGTTGCCACGGATGGTGTATTGGTTTAAGAGTTTGCTTCGCCAATAGTAGATTTCAGGTTGCATGGCAGAAAATTTGAATTTATTTTATTCTTTGAATGCTTTTAAGATAGGATATTTTAGTCGAAATGAGTAATGGCTGCGTTATATTATCTTTGTATTTGTCGTGATGTCCATGTTACCTACCGATAAAGAATCTGACCACTCATCTTTGACATTTTGACATTGTTTTCCGATTTTTACAACATACATACATAGACTCACGCCTGTTTCCCCGAAGGGGTAGGCAGAGGCAAATTAAACACTTTTCGTCAGTGTTTTGATCCCACGTAATAGGTGGCGAGCCTATTGCCGCTTATCGGGATATTTTGTTTGCCAGAGCCTCGTCCGTTGATCGACAGGTGCACCACTTGCAGGTGAGGTTGGCTTGGGACCCTAAGTTCTTGTTCTTGGGAACCCTGTGCACCCTAACCTATTTTACAACATTGAACAATATTTATAATACCTAATATTCATTCAATTATATATATTTTCGGTAGGTACATCCTTATGACGTTTACTATTACATGCTTAAATACCATCTCTAGCGAAACCACAGTGCTGGACACTGTCCACTTCTAACAAAGACAATGTTGAGACTAAAATGCAACACGCTGATCAAGTGCCGGTTAATAGTCGTCACTTGCCTTTCGACGACATTATTGAGAACTTTTATCCCTGCAAACCTATATGAAAACAATGATTTCCTTCACTGTTTAGCAAGTGGAAAGACACCAGTATTTTTTAATCCGCCGAGGCCTACTGGGCCTCTGCGTAACAGGCAGTTGATCTCTCCACTATAGCTTATTGTTGCCTTCCACTATCATATAGCTCCTTTCACTTACACTAAGTATATCACAACCCGCGCCTAAATATTATTACAAAACATACGCATTAGCTTCGCAAAATAACAACAATAAAATATTTCGGGTTCTCCTTCACCCTTTGGGTCAGAAAAGATCAAAAGTGCGTGTGAGTGATTGGTAAGGATTCGTTCTTCATATCGGCAGCTCGGTTTTCTGCTGTAACCTGTTTACAGTTGATCCGCATTAGGTAATAAATTCAACTTGATATCGTGTCGGCGTCGTGTAGTCGCGATGTTAAAAGTGATGACGCCGCAATTTTTCATTTCATACTAATCTGAATTGATTGCATTGATTGATTGCTGAGTACTGATGTAGGTAGGTATAAATAGTTATTATCATAGTATTCTCAATACAAATATATGAAAACAGTGCATTAGATAAAACTGCTTTAATTTTTTTCTAATCGTGCTGATCATAGAAGAAGGTAACATGGATATAAAATTACTTGTAATGAAAACGTTTACTTATTTACTTTACTTTGCAAAAGCTAAAATAAGCGTAAGGACACGTTACCACTAGGTAGGTATGTAGTGACGACAGATTGATATACCTATGTATGTACCTTCTATAAAAGCCATCGAACTATGTTAGGCCCATGTACCTTACGAAACTGTCAAAGAATCGAAAAGTATCGCTCCTTATTTGTTCTCCAAACTCTCCCAGTTGCCTTATTACCTTCAGTAAGCTGTCATGAACGACCTTGCACAGCAAACTTCAAATTAGCATTGCTTAAGTTGAGGGGCTACTGATTGATTACTTTGTGCTCGACGCACACAATCTATATGCTAATAACATTGTACAACAAGCCCTAAACGGTGCACTCTCATTATGTAAATATCAACGGTCAATTTGCTTAATCCGTGATCGGACCTCGGGATGATGTCGCAATGTTTTTCCTCTCTCAAGGGACACATAAGGAGATTGTAAGCGAGAGCGGAGCGTACCCTTCTTTGAGCATTTCCGTTCAATTTGTGTGATGTCTCGAAAACTGTAAGATGAGTAAATGATTATGTACATGAGATGTGCAGGGATCGTATCTTTGTCTATACTTTGACATTGGGTGACGTCCCCTGCCCAGACATACACTGGCATGCGTGTGTGACCGAGTCCATATAAAATGCTAACATTTTTTTCGTGGATTTGCCTTCTTGGAAGTCTTTTACTGGTAGGTAAAAGGTAGCCCCAGCGCTATTTTGTTGTAGGTATAAGTTTATTTTATCAAAATCTATTCAGTAACTTTCAGTCATAGGTTTTACCCTCAGACAATCGATCTTGACAGATTTATCTGCAACGTTATCATAAATAGTGACACACACGTGTATTATGCATTGTCGATGAGTCATGGAACAATCTGTACAGATATTATAAAGCTGAAGAGTTGGTTTGTTTGTTTGCTTGAACGCGCTAATCTCAGGAACTACTAATCCGATTTGGATTATTATTTTTGTGTTGAATAGCTCATTTAACGAGGAAGGCTATATGCTACATTATAACATCACGCTACAAGCCACGCGTGCGGAGCAGTAGCCCCAAATAACGAGAGTGTAACCGTGTGCTCATCTTATGAATAATAAAGGTGGTTTCGTACAACTTTAGCCATCTTACGTCTATCTCGATTTGAATAGCGATCGACACGTAACGCTAGACTTCACCATATATACTTTGGGAGGCTAGCTTCCCTTGCCATATAATTATGTGCAGTTAATTCGATTTGACAATTTGATATAATTCTTAGGTAGCAGGGCAGGCTGAGAAATATGCATACATCTAACAGCCTATCGCCACTAGCAGCGATAGTGTAGTAGAGAATTAGAGATTTCAACAGACTGCCATGCAGAGAGTATTGGGTTCAAATCCTCGGCGCGCACCACAGGCTCTGCGAAGTAAGGTGCAAACGAAATTGTTGATTATCGCTTGCCCCATGCTTCGAGAAGCACGAGCAAATCCTTAAGGTTCTAAATTGTCTTTTGTACGTGGTAAATGTCCCGAAAGACAATTGAAAATCAGTGTAAATGATCACGATTAAATGCCTAGTAGGTATAGAACGTTAAGATGTCGGTCTGAGCTGTCGTGAAGATCTTTGACAATCAAAAGGACAGTCATTACAAAGAGTCCGTACCTACCTCGTATAAGGCATAAAATATCGCTCACTCGGGTTGCGGAGATCAGACGGCAGTCACTCTGTGGAAAACTAAAATTCTGTCACGTTGACCCAGGCATCAAAACGAGTCTTGTATGTAGGTAACCGGGATAGCACCAGGACGATGATCAATAGGTAGGTATATCTGTAATTCATATTTATTCGATACTTGGCAAATGTTTGTAAGTCAACAAGCAATATTTATTAAGTTACAAACTTGCGTATAAAACAACTTTTAATAAGTAGGTATGTAAAATGTTGCACCTTTTTTCAATCACGGCTTATTATTTATTTAGAGTTCAAACTCACAATACGCACCGATACTAAGTATTTACCAGAGTCACGCGTGACTGTGCACCACCTAAACTATGACACGTTTTTCAACCGTCAGTTTTATTTTGTGCAAAAATTCATTCAGCAAAAGTGCAACATGTCGCCGGGCTTGAAACGGGCTGCGCAAATCCCGTTGTTAGTTGTAACTAGGTACACAATTTATACACATAGAGTAACATCTGTTCAAATTCTCCAATTTGTTCGCAATTTGTAGCTCACCTCGCTCGCAGACGATGCCAAAAACACGAGCAATACGTCGGATCGCTCCATTGCTTTTCGGTAACGATCCGTCGGGTACTCCTACTGCACAAATTAACACCTCACCAGCTTACCGTTGTAATTACACACGTCGCCATACATGGATTAATCGTTTAATTCATTCGCAATGTTGCTAAACACGTTCGTCATGTGACATGTATAGTTGAGCGTTTCGTCAACGTCTCACAGTTATCGCGCTGTAACTACACATGGCGCTAAACTCTGACGTGGCGGCGCACACGAAGCCAGCCGAGCATTATTCACCAGAATTAGGAACAATAATTAGCTCTGAACCGAACTATCACTATGATTGGTATTTCTGCTGGGTTACGTTAAGGAATTAGATTGGATCTGTTGCGATTTTGTCTGGGAATAGTCTAGCCTACTTAAGAACATTGGACATTTCTGGCTGGGTCGCTTGGGCTAGAAGCATATATTCAATAAAACAATTTTGGGGTAATTGCCGATAGATCAAAATTCAAACAATAATAAAAAAATATTTGGATGGATATGTAATGTGGCAGATGATGGAATGAATGTACCCACATAAACATGCCGTAAGTACCTGGAATGTTAATGAACTGTGCACGGGCAGATCGAAGGGAGGGAGGTTAGGAAACTCAAGCTCTACCCAAAAAAATTTCTTTTTTGTGTTTCTCTTGAGAAAACATTGCTTACCAGATTCAAGTCCATAAAAGAATATCCTAGATTTTCCACTTGAACTGTGGCTCTTCCGGTACTTTTCCTTCGGATCCGTGCCGGTGGCGGTATCTGTACTTGAGTCCTTCTTTCTTAGACTGATGCCGCGAGGCACAAGCATGTCTCGTACACCAGTCATAACCCTGTACCCGTACCCATCCTCTATACCTACTCTTAGATGGCAGCAGCTTGTATGTGTTTTCTTGACGTGGTGTCTTTAAAGTGAAATGAGCACAGGCCATGAGGCTGGATAACCACCAATAATTTAATAATTTCTTCTTGGTTTGTCAATAAAGGTATCATAATAATATCAGTCTATCAGTATCATAATAGTATATTTAAACTGTCCCATCATTCGGCACGGGCCTCTTCTAATTATGTTCTCATAGTGAAGAACGCTTAAACGGTGAATTAGGCTAAAGTCCATCACGCTGCTCTCGCCAAGTACGGGACAAGACAAGACTATACATGTCTTTCGGGGACAGTAATTCTGTACAACCATTAAGATATTTCGTACCGATAATGTTTATTGAACTTTTAACTTAAGCTTTATGAGAGTTTGCTATAATTAAGCCAATCTATTATACGAGTTATATGATGAGTAGATATGCAATTATTAACATGCTCTTGCATATTTGATTACCTAATTTGTAATACTAATAACGGATTGATTTGCTCATTAATGTTAAATATATTAAAGCTCATCATTCGGCATATTTACGTATCTAGTGCAAGTGGGTGAGTTATGTATCTATGTGCAATCATCTACATACATAAGGTATGACAGTGTGAGTAGTGCACTAAAGCCTAAAGTCTTCTGCCTTAATCTAGACATTGCGTCCTCAAACACTTCAAACGCTTAGGTCGGCAAGAAATACTTTTGGCGTGGTTTGTGCGTGTTACCCAAGAAACAAGAAACCGGTACTGCGCTAGGTGCTTGGCATCAGTGCCCGTTTACCCATGGCGCCTCGGCCCTGACTGTAGGTGCAAATGCTTCAGGATACAATTATTATAGCTTTTGCGACCTCTAGTCAATACAGTTCGAGTCAGTGCGTGACTTGTTGACATGTTATCATTGTCTCCAAAATATTACAAAAGAGAACAAGAGACCAATACAATCCAAAGGATCAAATAATTCCGTGACCTAAGAAAAATATTTTGTAAGCTATTATACTTACTATAGTAGGCCCATGTTTTATTAGTATATTGAAATTTGAGCGTAGCGCTGTAATATCACTAGACAATTAAAACAAACATAAACGTTGTGTCTCAGACTTAGCAGTGGTCTTGAGGGGTTGCACGATCTAATTGTCAATGCAGATCGCGGCGAGCCTGCGTCGAACGTAATAGAAGGGTTATTATATATATATATATATATATATTAGTAGTATTTAGTAATATTTGTCAATGGTTTGAAAAATAAAAGAGACAACTATCAATTGTTACTTTCATTTATTCAGTTTGTCACAACAAACTTTAACCCGTTATCTAAATAACAGCGCCAATATTCGAGGGCTGTTAGAACTGCTAATGTCTCCCGTTCTGTTATAGTTATACTGTAGTTTTGTTCCTGTGCATTTAGTGACCTACTCATGTAAGCGATAGGTAGTTCCACGCCATCTATTTCTTCTGTAAGTAACCCACCGATGCCGCTCGCACTCGCATCTGTGTGAACTTGAAAAGGTTTCTCGTAATCGGGACACGATAATATTGGTGCGGAGCTTAACAATTGTTTTAGTTTACAAAACGAGTCATCAGCTTCCACCGACCACTGGAATGGTGCAGCTTTCTTACCGGTAGAAGTAAGTTTGTTCAAAGGACCGGCAATAGTACTAAAATTAGGTATAAATCGCCGATACCATGATGCAATGCCTAAGAACCTTTTGACTTCTTTTTTATTTTTAGGCGTAGCATATTGAAGAATGGCTTCCACCTTACATGGGTCTACTTGTAATCCTTTAGAGTTTACTACGTAGCCCAAGTACTTCAATTCATCACGGAAGAATTTAGATTTTTCTAAGTTAATGGTAAGGTTGGCTGATTTTAATTTTTCGTATACTTTATTTAATAGTGACACATGAGCATTAAAATATGGCGATATAAGCACGATATCATCTAAAAAAACGAATACAGAGTTTTCGAACTCAGGACTGTTCGTAAACAAGTGATCCACCAAACGCTGTTGTGTCGCAGGCACATTCGTTAAACCAAACGGCATAGTCACAAAATATCTAAATGTTCCTCTAGTAGGCACATAGAACGCAGTCTTATCACGATCACATTCGCGAAGAGGCGTCTGCCAAAAGGACTTAGATAAGTCTATGCTACTTAGATATCTAGCGTTCCTAAGGTTGTCTAAAATTTCGGATACGTAAGGTAGTTTGTACGCGTCTTTTTTAGTAATAGAATTAAGTTTCCGACTATCTAAACAAAACCTTAGTTTACCGTCCTTCTTAGGCGTTAGTAAAATCGGTGACGACCACGGACTTTCGCATTTTTCTACCACTCCCAATGCAAGCATTTCGTCTAATTCGTCAATAATTATTTTTAATTTCGCCGGCGGTAACCTATAACATCTTTGGCGTATCGGCGCAGAATCGCCAGTGTCTATTGCATGTTCTATTAAGTGAGTTCGTCCTAAACCGGTTTTTTTCAGTAGAAATCGACTCGTATTGTTTCATAATTAACTTAGCCGTTCTTTGTTGTGACTCACACAACTCACTAAAAGATTGCAATACGTTCGTGTTACTCGGCTTATTTTCACTTACCACACTACATGGCAATGTTTTAGACATGCATACGGATGCGCTATGGTTAGGCAGTAATTTAAATAGTTTCCAGAAATCGATGCCTAAAATTAAATTACTTGTAACTTCTGGAATAATATAAGCTTTCAATAAGTGGGTTTGATTATTAAAAGTAGTGGGTAAGTTGATAAGACCGCGCGGCAACAAGATATTTCCATTCGCGGTCCGAATGGAATTAGTGTTGTGACACTGCTGTATTTCTAACCCGGTTTTAGTAATTACCTCCAGATGGGAGTTGTTACCTAAAATTGTAATGGCTGAACCGGAATCGAGCAATCCACAAATAGGTAAACTGTTAATCGTTACGTTAACATAGGGCCGTAGGTCATTTTTAGGTTTATTATCCAGGATCGAGGCGACGGAATAACTTGAGAAATACACTTTTAGAGTGTCTAGCCAATTTCTCCAATCATCTTTGTCAAAATTGGTCGAATAGGTTGTAGAACCTAATTTAGATTTTGACACGCCCCGATCCTGACCAACTAGTTTTTTGGTTTCGACGATTTACAGTTCGGGCAGTTAGTAGGGAATGTCACATCCCTACGGCCGCACTTGAAGCAAATTGCGAACCGATCGCGTTTGCATTCATTCAAACTGTGATCATTGATACGGCAGCGCGGGCAGTACTTGGACGTGACTAGAGCGACAGAGCTAGGTTTAGACTTAGGTTTGCTAGGTTCGTTGTTCTCAGTGTATTCGGACGTACCCTCTATAGTAGCAACGGCATAATTATTGTAGGAATTATTACGTGCTCGGTTATTAGGTTTGTGACTGTAAGCTAGGTCTGGTGCCAACGTGTCGTTATTATAATATGGTTCGCGGAATTGAGAGTTCAAACATTTCATCCGTTCGTAGTTTAAACATAACGTCTGCAGTGTTGCTATACTGTCTATTGAAGATATTGACGGAGCTAGGACTAGTGAGTAGCCTGGACGTATGTTATGCAATAGGATGTCTAACTTTTCGCGTTCGGACAATCGCTTTGACGGTGACAGCCTAGTGAACAGCTGATTCATTATCGAGAGATAAATTATTATAGTTTCGGTAGCACCTTGAGTACGTCGGCGGATTTCATTTATTAACCGGTAGTCATAATCGTACGGTGTGAAATCGTCTATTAATTTAGTGGTGAGTTCTTCCCATGTATTGAAATATTCTTTTAGGCCGCGGTACCAGTGAAGTGCGTTACCGGTGAAAATTTCGGAGGCATATGATAAAATTTTAGTGGAAGGTAGATTACGCGCGGTTTGGAATTCGGTTACGCGTCGTATTTTAGCTTAGACAGTTCGCTAACTCTCAAATGCTCGCAATGCAACACTGGGGCTAACCCTGCCTGCGTCGAGGTAGACGGCGCAGGTTGGGCCTCAGCCACAGCATCAGCTGAGCGAACACCTGATTGTTCAATGGCGGACAGCTCCGCCGAGAGCTTGTCGAACCGGCTGCACAATTCGGTTATTCGTTTTGAATACGCCGTAGGACGTTCCATCCTACGGAGTCTATGGAAAATGTGGTTGTGCAGTGCGGTAGACCTCCTAGCTAGGTTCGCGTCGTAAGAATTGGTTAATAAATTCACTCGCTTGGCCAGCTCAGAGACGGCCTCGCTAGCGCCCTCGAAGTCCACCGCTATGGCTAGACCCGACTCCAAAATGTCATAATTTGGAATGGCTTCCAGTAATTTAGGGAGCTGCTTCCGCAGACCTAGGACAGAGGTAGCCGGCTCCTCACCTCTAATCGCGACCTCGTAAGCTAACTCGTTCTTATTTAAAAGAAAGTATTTTATGGGGTGTGAGCCCATTGTGTATGAAGGTGTACCGCGTAAGTATAACACTACACACTACACTTAGTGCGCAAGCGTTCCGCCCATACAAATGGCCTACTTTACGATTAGGCGTAAAAGTTCGAGCGTTAGGACTAATTAGAACAAACGTTAGAATTCAAAATTGCGAACTAGTACGTAGTAGGTAGTTACACTAAAACGTAGACAATTAGTACAACAATACGTACCGGTTCGCTGTAGCCGCACCTGCTCGCTTACAATGATGGAGACCTGCTAGATGAGAACTCGAGCACGGAAAGCGAGACAATAACCCACGTAGGCGCCACTGTAACGGGTTCTGGTAGTAAAAACGCAGTAGAGGTTCTAGATGCGTTTATTGCAGAGTATTGTCTCACTTCCCCTGCCACGAGTATGACCGACCAACAACACGACACTGGCCTGAACACTAAGGGCTGCAGTCTCCCACGCTGTTCCCCCCGGTAGTGTGTGGGCAGGCTGCTCGAAGGCTGCGCGTAGCGGTAGATCCTCGCAGGCCGTTGGTTCAGCTGGCAGACGCCGGCGGTGCGAGTACGATGAGCAGGGCAGGCCAGACTCTTCGGCAGAGGTGACGCCGAAGGTGATGCAGGAAAGTGTAGTGGTCTAGGAGCGTAGCCGGAGTCTTAACGTGAACCTGGAACCTGAAGGAAAGCAGCATTAGGAGAGCCACAACCAATAGAGTCAGGCAGGCGGCATCAGCCGGCCTCAGCGAGCAGGTAGAGAGATGGGCAGTACGCTAACGCAGTAAATGTAGTAACTTACCCACAGCTGGGACCAGGATACACGTATGAAGTAGTATAATTATAGATGTAGCGGTATAGAATTTAGTAGCGGTAGCAGGTTAGTGTAGAGTAGCGGTGCCGGCCTCTCTGTCGGCCCCTTTATATACCGGGCCCTCCATCAGGGTGAGAGTCCGTTTATGACCATATTTGGTCAGGCTTTGCGAGTGCGGACGATGGCTTTCTCTGATTGGCCGAGCGTATGGGCGGTACTGTGACGCAACGCGGTAAGTACCGGACATACGTTACAACGCATTGAGACTATTTGAGACATAGTGTTTAATCTAGGTTCAACCAAGCCTAACGTAGACGAAATCTCTTTATAATACCTACTCGTAACCATCATTGTAGTAAAAAATTAGATGTTCGCGTAAGTAGGTAGATACCTAATTTCTTCAACATTTCAGAAAAATTTAACATGAAAATACCTCGTCGCCATATTATAATTCTACATTTCACGATTCAATAAATATGACCGACGCGCGACGTTAAAGACTACATGTCATGATATGATGCTTGCTACTCGTAATCTCGTGATCCCAAAGATTACACTGATTCCATCCGCCTTGATAGATACCATTATTATATTAAGCGACATATGTTAACTTTCCCATTAAAACTCTAAAGTACCGGCTTTGTCGTCCGCTTTGATTATATAAAGGTCGTCCGCTATAAAGGCCCTGTCATCCGTGGTGAAATTTAACATTGTGCAGTTTCGAGAAGAAGTCTTCATATGCATCGAGATCCTATATCGGGCGGGTAAACAGGTTACACCAGAAAACCGAGCTGCCGATATGAAGAACGAATCTTTACCAATCACTCACACGCGCTCTAGATATTTTTGACCAAAAGGGTGAAGGAGAACCCGAAATATTTTATTGTTGTTATTTTACTTAGTGTAAGTGAAAGGAGCGATATGATAGTGGAAGGCAAAGATAGGCTATAGTAGAGAAATCAACTGCCTGTTACATTGAGGCCCAGTAGGCCTCGGATTAAAAAATACTGGTGTCTTTTCACTTGCTTAACAGTGAAGGCAATCATTGTTTTGATATAGGTATGCAAGAAATAAACGTTCTCAATAATATCGTCGAAAGGCACGTGACGACTATTAACCGGCACTTGATCAGCGTGTTACATGGTCTCAACTTTGTCTTTGTTAGAAGTGGACAGTGTCCAGCACTGTAGTTTCGCTAGAGATGGTATTTGAGTAGGTATGTAATAGTAAACGTCATAAGGATGTACCTACCGAAAAGATATATAATTAAATGAATATTAGGTATCATAAATATTGTTCAATGTTGTAAAAGTCGTAAAACAATGTCAAAGTGTCAAAGATAAGTGGTCAGATTCTTTATCGGTAGGTAACGTGGATATCATGACAAATACAAAGATAATATAACGCAGCCATTACTCATTTCGACTAAAATATCCTATCTTAGAAGCATTCAAAGAATAAAATAAATTCAAATTTTCTGCCATGCAACCTGAAATCTACTATTGGTGAAGCAAACTCTTAAACCAATACACCATCCGTGACAACAAAACTCTCTATCAAGCACACATTATCGCCTTTGAAGCACTCAATTACATAACTCACCAATTAATGTCAAAATAGAACAAAAACACCCAAGTAATATAGATGTCTATACAATTTGAGCACAAAGAGCCGATTAATCTTCACCTTTTCGGCAGTCATTAGAGCTCCTTTTAACGTAGACAATTAAATTACCATAAGAGCGAGAAAATACCAGCGGTTCATCCGTTAGTTGGCAGATATCCCAGGTAGACACTTAGTACGCAGTAAATACAATAATTGAAATTATTGGGCTATGCGTTTGATAGATTTGTTGAAATATATTGTAAAGATATTTAAAAATATATCAAAGTAAGTACGTCTAAAGTATGTGTGTCCCGTTTGTAAGTACCTATTTATTAATGTATAGCCTAAACATAATTATTGTAAATGAGCTTAAATGTATTGTATGTTTTGAATTTGTAGTGTTGCCAATTGTAAATAGACAAATTGGTTTGACGTTTGACAGTTGACACTGTCAAACGGGTAAATAGTGTATAAAATGTGAACAGACTCTGTTCAATGGTCACTTTCGCTCCGGCAACAGCTAATTATGGTACCATAGATTATACAGATATACTGGTATAGATGCGCAACTCCCTCTAAGAAAAAAGTTCAATAGTCATCCTCTACGCTAAATGGCGTACAAACAATTTTATTTTTATTCCGATCGTACAGATGGCGTTAGTAGTGGATTAATTTTTCAAAACAAAATAAATGTTGAATTTCGGTGTTAATAAATAAGTAAATGACAACTATTATGTAAAATATGCAATTTAAAAGTAAAAAATAAAAATCACAAAATGTAATTCTTGGTAAGCGTGGATTCGATCCACGGACATCTAATTTATGAGCAGAGCACGCTCCCACTGCGCCACGCAGATCTTATGGCGAAATTACCGTTCAGTTGTCGCTTTTTCTTTAGTTCTTGCCCTCATCGGTAGATGGCGCTGATTATATGAAATTTATCCATGTATGGAACTTTCACGGCCCTGTAAGGTACGATATAATTCTGACTACCTAATATATTATTGTGTTTCACTATTCTATATTGCTTCTGTGGTGTTATTTAGAGTATGGTTAATAGAAATAATGCAGAAGCAATGTAATATAGTGTAGCTATTGTATAAATGATATTGTGGGTGGTTTTGTCAGTTGTGAGATGTTATAATTTTAGAACTTGAGATATCATATACTTAATAGAATCGATTCATATGCTGTGAAACAAGCCATATCAATTATATGTTCCTGTGGCGAATATTACAGTGGTAAATATTGAATATATCCATAGTAAATATACCTAGAATAATAATAAAAGATATACCGGTGGTCAATATTACTAAATGCTTGTTTCACAGCATATGAATCGATTCTATTAAGTATATGATATCTCAAGTTCTAAAATTATAACATCTCACAACTGACAAAACCACCCACAATATCATTTATACAATAGCTACACTATATTACATTGCTTCTGCATTATTTCTATTAACCATACTCTAAATAACACCACAGAAGCAATATAGAATAGTGAAACACAATAATATATTAGGTAGTCAGAATTATATCGTACCTTACAGGGCCGTGAAAGTTCCATACATGGATAAATTTCATATAATCAGCGCCATCTACCGATGAGGGCAAGAACTAAAGAAAAAGCGACAACTGAACGGTAATTTCGCCATAAGATCTGCGTGGCGCAGTGGGAGCGTGCTCTGCTCATAAATTAGATGTCCGTGGATCGAATCCACGCTTACCAAGAATTACATTTTGTGATTTTTATTTTTTACATTTAAATTGCATATTTTACATAATAGTTGTCATTTACTTATTTATTAACACCGAAATTCAACATTTATTTTATTTTGAAAAATTAATCCACTACTAACGCCATCTATACGATCGGAATAAAAATAAAATTGTTTGTACGCCATTTAGCGTAGAGGATGACTATTGAACTTTTTTCTTAGAGGGAGTTGCGCATCTATACCAGTATATCTGTATAATCTATGGTACCATAATTAGCTGTTGCCGGAGCGAAAGTGACCATTGAACAGAGTCTGTTCACATTTTATACTCTATTTACCCGTTTGACAGTGTAAACTGTCAAACGTCAAACCAATTTGTCTATTTACAATTGGCAACACTACAAATTCAAAACATACAATACATTTAAGCTCATTTACAATAATTATGTTTAGGCTATACATTAATAAATAGGTACTTAAAAACGGGACACACATACTTTAGACGTACTTACTTTGATATATTTTTAAATATCTTTACAATATATTTCAACAAATCTATCAAACGCATAGCCCAATAATTTCAATTATTGTATTTACTGCGTACTAAGTGTCTACCTGGGATGTCTGCCAACTAACGGATGAACCGCTGGTATTTTCTCG
Source organism: Euclidia mi (assembly GCA_944739405.2). Lineage (NCBI taxonomy): Eukaryota > Metazoa > Arthropoda > Insecta > Lepidoptera > Erebidae > Euclidia > Euclidia mi. The sequence continues at coordinate 31,215,876 of OX123193.2, read as the reverse complement.
CTCTTATGGTAATTTAATTGTCTACGTTAAAAGGAGCTCTAATGACTGCCGAAAAGGTGAAGATTAATCGGCTCTTTGTGCTCAAATTGTATAGACATCTATATTACTTGGGTGTTTTTGTTCTATTTTGACATTAATTGGTGAGTTATGTAATTGAGTGCTTCAAAGGCGATAATGTGTGCTTGATAGAGAGTTTTGTTGTCACGGATGGTGTATTGGTTTAAGAGTTTGCTTCACCAATAGTAGATTTCAGGTTGCATGGCAGAAAATTTGAATTTATTTTATTCTTTGAATGCTTCTAAGATAGGATATTTTAGTCGAAATGAGTAATGGCTGCGTTATATTATCTTTGTATTTGTCATGATATCCACGTTACCTACCGATAAAGAATCTGACCACTTATCTTTGACACTTTGACATTGTTTTACGACTTTTACAACATTGAACAATATTTATGATACCTAATATTCATTTAATTATATATCTTTTCGGTAGGTACATCCTTATGACGTTTACTATTACATACCTACTCAAATACCATCTCTAGCGAAACTACAGTGCTGGACACTGTCCACTTCTAACAAAGACAAAGTTGAGACCATGTAACACGCTGATCAAGTGCCGGTTAATAGTCGTCACGTGCCTTTCGACGATATTATTGAGAACGTTTATTTCTTGCATACCTATATCAAAACAATGATTGCCTTCACTGTTAAGCAAGTGAAAAGACACCAGTATTTTTTAATCCGAGGCCTACTGGGCCTCAATGTAACAGGCAGTTGATTTCTCTACTATAGCCTATCTTTGCCTTCCACTATCATATCGCTCCTTTCACTTACACTAAGTAAAATAACAACAATAAAATATTTCGGGTTCTCCTTCACCCTTTTGGTCAAAAATATCTAGAGCGCGTGTGAGTGATTGGTAAAGATTCGTTCTTCATATCGGCAGCTCGGTTTTCTGGTGTAACCTGTTTACCCGCCCGATATAGGATCTCGATGCATATGAAGACTTCTTCTCGAAACTGCACAATGTTAAATTTCACCACGGATGACAGGGCCTTTATAGCGGACGACCTTTATATAATCAAAGCGGACGACAAAGCCGGTGCTTTAGAGTTTTAATGGGAAAGTTAACATATGTCACGTTTAATAAAAATGGTATCTATCAAGGTGGATGGAATCAGTGTAATCTTTGGGATCACGAGATTACGAGTAACAAGCATCATATTATGTAGTCTTTCGTCGGTCATATTTATTGAATCGTGAAATGTAGAATTATAATATGGCGCCGAGGTATTTTCATGTTGTTAAAATTTTCTGAAATGTTAAAGAAATTAGGTATTTACCTACTTACGCGAAGATCTAATTTTTTAATACAATGATGGCTACGAGTAGGTATTATAAAGAGATTTCATCTGCTTTAGGCTTGGTTGAACCTAGATTAAACACTATGTTTCAAATATTATTATTATTACTGTAGATACACAAATAATGGATTATACATACAAATAATATTTGCGAATAATAAAATTGATGAATGATGATTCTATGTAGTAACAAAATTAGATCTACCAATATTTGCATGTCACAATATGACAAAATGTATCTGGCTCTGTTTTTACCTTGTTCCATCTTTATATGTAGCTACATTTTAAACAAATAAAATCTATTCTATTCTATTCTATAGTCTCAATGCGTAATAACTCCAACTTGATATCGTGTCGGCGCCGCTCGCGTCGTTGATGTTAAAGTAATGACGCCGAAATTTTTCATTTCATACAAATCTGAATTGATTGCAATGTATGGAAGACGATATGTTTTTCGGATGAGGGATATTGAGGTAGATACCTAGTCATTATTATATTGTTTTAACTGTAAGTGCTAACACAAGTGACGAGCTGTACTTTATATTATTTTTGAACAATTTCATGCCTGGTTTCTGGGCTCATGGTAAAGTGATACTTATTGGTGATGATGAAGATTCTGGTTGAAAATAAAACACTCAGAACTCGAGACGATGGTCTCGAGTTCGGTCCCCAAGTACTCCGGACACACACCTCTGACTTTTTGAAGTTACATATGTGTGCAATAAAAATATTAATTATCGCTCGCTTAATAATGTACCCCGTAGATGTCACCGTAGGCACGCCCCCTATTACATTGCATGATTGCACTCAGCAACTGTACCGAATAATCGCAAGAGACAAGAACATGGCGCCATCGTACCTTACTGTGAGTCACAAATCATATCGACACAATATATCTGCACTGAACTAGAGCGTGATAAGAAAACAACTCGATTCAGGTCTGCATCGATGAATGAATAAACAACAAACATGAAATTATTTTAAATATTTGATTGAAATAACCACATTTTTAATCCATATAGCATGATATCCCAATGGCAAGAATCTTGGGAAAAAAATGGCGCGGCCACCTCTAAATCTATTTTAAACTTTTGGACTAAACAAAAATACTTAAACGTTTTTTGATCGAATCGAAATCGATCGCTGCACAATGAATAATTATACTTAATTTATACCTTGGTAATGGACCAGCGTGTAACGTACGAAGAATCGTCAAGTTTAGCTGTATCTTATCAATTGTTTTAACACTTAACTTCAGGCCAAACTTGATGGTTTTGGATCATCGGACTCAGAACATTTAGCAACATGTAAAGCACTACATCTCTTACGCTTTCAATAAAAAGAAAATATGTTACATGGTAATTTATACTTACCTAATACTCAATATTATATCTGTCAAAATGTAGACTTTGGTACTGGTTGTAATTGTAGTGATATCGTAGTTTTCTATTATCTTCAACAAGCAGATTTGCCTTTACATTTTGTTATAAGTTATTACGTCTGATTCAATTGTAAAAATACGAGAGCAGAATTCTTTGTTTAGCACGCTGAAAACCTACAATAAAACAGGTAATTTCCCCGTCAATTATAGGTTTATACCCTCAGACAATCGATCTTGACAGATTTATCTTGCAACATTATCATAAATAGTGACACACAGGTGTATTATGCATCATCGATGAGTCATGGAAAAATCTGTACTGATATTATAAAGCTAAATAGTTGGTTTGTTTGTTTGTTTGAACGCGCTAATCTCAGGAACTTCTGGTCCGATTTGGATAATTATTTTTGTGTTAAATGGCTCATTTATTGAGAAAGGCTATAGGCTATATTATAACATCACGCTACAAGCCAAGGGTACGGCGCAGTAGCCCTGAATAACGTGGATGTAACCGCGGGCTCATCTAGTCAATAATAAAGGCTTTAGCCATCTTACTTCTTACCTCGCTTTGAATGGCGTTCGGCACATTGTAACGCTAGATCTCATCATATTTACTTTGGAAGGATAGCCCTTTTCATACATGCAGTCAATTCGTTTTGAAAGATTGACATAATTCTTTGGAATACATAGGTCAGGATAAGAGGTAGGTATAGGTACATCTCACTGCCTATCGCCACTAGCAGCGATAGTGTAGTAGAGGTACCAGCAGACTGCCATTCTGAGGGTATTAGGTTTAAACCCCCGGCGCGCAACACAGGCTCTGCGAAGTAATGTGTATACGAAATAGTTGATTATCGCTTGCCCCATGCTTCGAGGAGCACGGACAAAACCTTAAGGTTAAATTGTCTTTCGTACGTGGTATATGTCCCGAAATACTATTTTTATAAAGCATACAAATAAAGCACCTTATTATGTATAGGTACCTAATAGGTTATGTTAGGTTTTCAAGTGACCCCGCACTCGAAAATAGGAGCCCTGCGAAGCAGGGCTACGTCGACTTAGCTTATAGGGCGACTAGGTAACGATGACAAGTGATGTAAGAAAAGGTGCTTTCGATGCAAATTGCCATCGGTAAAGGATTATTTAATTCAAGCATGTTGCGGCGAGCCATGACATCGGCAAATCTTGGTATCGGCCAACCATTCATTCTTTGTAGCGTTCATGGGCTATAAAAAGGGCAGTAAGCATCAAAATTAGGTCATTCGACATCCAGACGTTGCTGAAATGAAAATGAATGAAAATACAGAACGCAAGAAAACAGCCCTACAAAATGGATACCACTGCAGATCAAGCCGCTCAAATGATAGCACTACTGCAAACAGGGATGCGACAGTGTGATGTTGCTTGACAACTGAACTTGAGCCGTTTTGCCATTCGTCGAGTGCTCCAACGGTTTCAAGAGACTGGGGGCTACACCCGGAGACGAGGATCAGGAAGACGGCGCTGTACATCTGAGAGAGATGAACGTTTCATTGTGACGACGTCATTGCGGAACCGTTTCTCCAATGCTGTTGAGCTGCAACAGCAGCTCCGTGGGGCTCGTAGAACCGCAGTGAGCACATCTACGATTAGAAGAAGGCTGCGAGAAAGTAGTATTGCGGCCAGAAGACCAGCCAAGGGCCCGAAATTAACGCCACAGCATCGTAGAGAGCGATTACAGTTCGCTCGAGAACATCTCAACTGGGATCTTGAACAATGGAGGACCGTACTCTTCTCAAATGAGACGAGAGTATGTCTCTTCGTTAACGATTGGCGAAGGAGAGTGTACAGAAGACGAAACGAACGGTTTTCTGAAGCTTGCTTGGAGGAGACAGTCGAATATGGAGGGCTTCTTGCATGTTCTGGGGCGGAATTTCAGTCGACGGCAAGACGAAACTCGTTAGCGTATCCCGTACTGGAGGTGCTCGTGGTCAGGGATCACTAACCGCTCATCGGTACATAACCGAGGTGCTGGACATGCATGTAGTCCCGTACGCAGGATATGTTGGGGATGGGTTCACTTTAATGCACGACAATGCTCGTTCCCATACCGCAGTAATCGTGCAGGATTATCTACACGAGGTTGGGATTCCAGTTTTGCAGTGGCCAGTGAGAAGCTCAGACCTGAATCCAATAGAGCATCTCTGGGATGAACTAAAACGACAAGTACGGTTACGTGATCCTGCCCCAGCAACTCTACAAGATCTCCATGATGCTGTAATAAATGCTTCATGGTACGGCTGATTGGGTCCATGCAAGAACGAATGGAAGCTGTTATTAGAGAAAGGGGGGGTTGCACTAGGTTTTAAGTAGCATTTTTTATTAATTTCTTTTGTTGTTTTGTAATTTTACTGCCTGTTTTTGTTTGAATATTTTTTCCTAATAAAGATAATTTTTCACTTTATACATGCACCTTGTTTTTTTTTAAACGATTGTAATTGAATGCATATTTCTGTATTTTACTGTTACTATACCTACCAACCATTCAAATAAATAGCATAAAACAATCATACAAAGGATTTACCGCGACATAAACCGAATTGAATTTAATTTTTGCAAAGGTGCGATTTTTTTGACGCCGAGTGTATTTATGATCTCATAGTGAAGAACGCTTAGACGGTGAATTAGGACAAAGTCCACTACACTGCTCTGGCTCTGGCTCCAAGTACGGGAGGACAGACATCACATATCTTTCGGGGACAGTAATTCTGTAACCATAAAGATACTTCGTACCGATAATGTTTATTGAAATTTTGAGTTCAGCTTTATGAAACATTTATATTATACTTATATCTCAACAGATTAAATGTTGCACTTAGGTATTCTAGAGTTTGCAATAATCAAGCCAATCTATTATACGAGTTACGTGATGAGTAGGCATGCAATTATTAACATGCTCTTGCATATTTGTTCACCTAATTTGTAATACTAATAACGGTTTGATTTGCTCATTAATATGCCAAATGATGAGCTATAATATATTCAATATTATAGCTCATCATTTGGCATATTTACGTATCTAGTGCAAGTGGGTGAGTTATGTATGTACACATACATACATAGACTCACGCCTCTTTCCCCGAAGGGGTAGGCAGAGGCATATTAAACGCCCACTTTTCGCCAGTGTTTTGATCCCACGTAATAGGTGGCGAGCCTTTTGCCGCTTATCGGGATATTTTGTTTGCCAGATCCTCGTCCGTTGATCGGCAGGTGCACCACTTGCAGGTCTGTGAGGTTGTCTTGGGACCCTAAGTTCTTGGTGGGAACCCTTTAGTGGTTATGTATGTATGTGCAATCATCTACATACATAAGGTATGACAGTGTGAATAGTGCACTGAAGCCTTAAATTTTCTACCTTATATCTAGGCATATGTCTAGAAATATTTTTGGCGTGCTTTACGCGTGTTACCCAAGAAACAAGAAACCGGTACTGCGCTAGGTGCTTGGCATCAGTGCCCGTTTACCCATGGCGCCTCGGCCCTGACAGTAGGTGCAAATGCTTCAGGATACTTTCTGTAAAGTAAAGAGTAATTAGTGTCCGGTAAAGTTCCACGCGACATATCATTTAAGCCCAGTAAGAGGGCTCTCTTTCTCTTAGCGTTATCCCAGTTTCAATCTGGGGTCCGCTCTCTAGTCCAACCGGATTTGACTGAATATTAGCTTTTCCACGGAGCGACTGCCTGTCTGACCTCCGCAACCCGAAGGGATAGCGATATTCCATGGTTTAGACTAGTGTCAGTTTTATTTAGAAGGTACTGACGCCCTATAACGATTGTCAAAGATCTTCATGACAACCGGGACTGACGACTTAACGTGCTCTCAGAGGCACGGGACAGGCGATAATTAACAATTCAATACGCACATAACTCCGAAAAGTCATTGGTGCGCGCCGTGGATTCGAACCCGATACCCTCTGCATGGCAGTCTGTTGGTATATCCACTCGGCTATCGCCGCCTGCCAGTACGAGGGCTATATACTTATAATAAAATGCATCACGTGCGAGAGCGTTGGTCACAGCTCACTTCACCTATCAGCCACCCCACCAGCACTGCCTCCACTCGGCATCCACTCGTTGTCGAGAAGCGATCTACGACGCCGAGTTGTCAACAAGACAAGTGATCACCGGGTGGCCTACGAATACGCAACGGGTTGTCCACAGGTGTTAAGTACGAGTGGACGATGCGTGGTCCATTTGTGTTGGTGGCAAATGCCGTGACATGAAAGACGTGAGTATTTACACTACCGCTCAAAAGTATTTGCCGACCTTGATTTGAGGATGTTTGAAGAAAATGATTTTCTTCTAATTGTACTAATTTTATTATGACAATTCATTGCCGTATGTTATTAAATCTAATAGAAACAGTTTCACTATCATGATTTAACTAAAAAAACTTAAATAATCAAAAAGAAGGCAGCGATAGCCTAGTGGATATACCAACAGACTGCCGTGCAGAGGAGTTCGAATGACTTCAAACATCCTCAAATCAAGGTGGGCAAATACTTTTGAGCGGTAGTGTATATGCATCTCCAGTGAGCAAGAAAACTAATTACCTACTATCTAGAGATGCGAAACTAATTCTATTACTTGAGTTCCAAGAGCTACAATAATCATTGTTATGAGCGGAACGCCGAGGTATTCTGGTATTTCGCTACGTTCACAGTGTGACATTTGTCTCAATTAGGCGATCAACTCAACTTAGTTTTGAGTATTCCGTCACTACTAAATAGAGGGCTTAGGTGGAAATGGCACATCTGCAGTTACAGCTCGCACTAACGTTATTTGACAAGATAAGCCACGTATCGTGCATTTTGGTGAACATTTTCATTATGTAACTGGTATTGACATTGAATAAATCGTAGACTTATTTGAGAAATTAGTCTTCATAGTACATTATTAATAAGTATATTTAGATAATGTTGAAATCCTCTTTATTTATCGACGCACGACGCCGACGTATCGATGGGTTTACGCGTTTCTTATCATTGGTTATTGTCCGAGATTCGAAGGCTTAGTGAGAAACTTTCATTACTTCGATATTGACACAACTCCCGCACTAGGAAAATAACAACTTCAAAACCATTGAAATAACGGACACAATGAATTCTGAAAAAATGGAGGCAATAATATGTGGATCACACCAAGTGCTGTGCTTTTCAAACTAACAAAACTAGGAGAAATATAAAAAGTGGCCGCTTGAACCTCTATACCCATGTATCAAGTACATTTTATTCGAATAGGTATAATTATTACAATCACTAGACTTTGCCCGCGGCGATGTGTTATTATTGTCTTCAAAATATTACAAAAGAGCCCAAAACAATCGGCCCTTGGGCCGATTGTTTTGGGCTCTTTTTCTTTTGATCAAAGAATTTTGTGACCTAACAAAAATATTTAGTAGGTAAGCTATTATACTTACTATAGGTAGTAGATGCATGTTTTATTAATATATTGATATTAAAGCGCAGCGCTGTAATATCACTAGACAAATAAAATAAAACTTAATCGTTGTGTATCAGACTTAGCAGTGCTGTGTCTTGAGGGGCTTGCACGATCTAATTGTCAATGCAGATCGCGGCGTGCCTAGGACACAGAGCGCGCCATGTCGCCACCCGAGCGTCGAACGCATAGCCCAATCATTTCAATTATTAGATTTACTACGTACTAAGTGCCTACCTGGGATGTCTGCCAACTAATTGGATGAACCGCTGATATTTTCTCGCTCTTATGGTAATTTAATCGTCTATGTTGAAAGGAGCTCTAATGACTGCCGAAAAGGTGAAGATTAATCGCCATCCGTTCTTTGTGCTCAAATTGTATAGACATCTATATTACTTGGGTGTTTTTGTTCTATTTTGACATTAATTGGTGAGTTATGTAATTGAGTGCTTTAACGGCGATAATGTGCGCTTGATAGAGAGATTTTTGTTGCCACAGATTGACTTAAGAGTCTGCTTCGCTACTTCTAGAAGAGGTTGCGGCAAATATGAATTTAATGCCTGAGACAGGATATTTCAGTCCAATATGAGTAATGGTTGCGTTATGTTATCTTTTTATTTTTCGTTTTATCTACACTACCTAACCGATAAAGAATCTAACCCTTCTGACTCATTTTGGACAGTTTGCCGTTATGTAAACGACTTCCAACGAGATTATACCTACATCCTACATACTTGTGATACCTAATATTTATTCAATTTTATATATTTTACTATATACCCACTTAAATACCATGAAGGGCACGGTGGCTGCTGGTCACGGTGCAGCGGTGCTCTTCTCACTATGACAATAATAAAGTGCAACACGCTAAACAAGTGTAGGTGAAAAGACTTCACATGTCTTTCATTCTGTTTGTTGTATTCAAAGTTAGAATCCTGAGCGTAGTGAGGGACTCAACAGCACGAGATGCAGAAAACTTTGTTCTCGTGTAGCACACATAACTTTTCACCTCAGCAGTGAGAACACATACCTATATTAATAGGTACAATGTTTTCCTTCACTGATTAGCAAGAGAAATGTGCGAAACAGCGGTGCATGCCGTACCTATGTATTTTTAAACCGAGGCCCCCTGCGTCACTGCGCACCTACCTATAGCTATCGTTGTTTTTCACTATTGTATTGCTCCTTTCACTTACACTTGGTACATCACAACATACCCAAACATTGTAACAAAACACGCAATAGCTCCACAAAATAACAACAATAATATATTTCGGGTTCTCCTTCACCCTTTGGGTAGGTTAGTACTATATATTCTGTGCTTTTTGGGTCAGAAAATATCAAAAGCGCGTGTGAGTGAATGTTCTTTATATTGGCAGCTCGGTTTTGTGCTCTAACCTGTTTACAGTTGATCCGCATTTGGTACTCGCCCGATATTGGATCTCGATGCATATGAAGGCTTCTTCTCGAAACTGCACAATATTACATTTTGCCACGGATGGCAGGTGCCCTTATATCGGACGACAAAGCAACGCTTTCAGTGTGAAAGTTCATATATTTCATGTATCATAAAAATGATAGGTATCAAAGCGGAATTTAGTGTAACTTTTGGAATCACAAGGTTTTTAGTAACAAGCATCTTATTATGATAGCCCTTAACGTCAGTAATTATAAAACGTGAAATATAAGTGTAGAACTAGATGAGCCCACGGTTACACCCACGTTTTTAGGGCTACTGCACCGCTCCCATGGGTCATAGCGTGATACATATAGCCTGCCTCGATAATTGGGCTATTTATCACTGAAAGATTTTTTAAATCGGGCCAGTAGTTCCTGAGATTAAAATATAGGTAGTGTAGAGGTATTTATTAAAATATAGGTAGTGTAGAGATTTCATCCGCGTTATGCTTGATTGAACACGTGTCAATGTGTAATAACGTCAACTTGATATCGTGTCGACTTCGTGTCGTCGATGTTAAAAGTGATGACGCCAAAATTTTTCATTTCATACTAATCTGAATTGATTGCAATGTATGGAAGAGGATATGCTTTTTTGGCTGAGGGATATTGACGTACCTAGGTAGGTAGGTACGTTGTTATTATTATAAAACGTGTAACTGTAGGTAAGTGCGAATACAAGCGAACTGCTTGTATTGTTTTATATTCTTCTTGAACAATTGAATGCTTAGTCTCTGGGCTTATGATAGTACTAAGTATTATTGGTGATGACGATTCTGGTGTACGGGTGTTCGTGAATTACTGGTGGTAAGTAAAGTATGCGAAAATATGAGCTATAGTTAGAGATTGCATAGAATTTAAATACATAGATCCCAGAATAAGTAGGTATTTATTTTGTTAATTAGGTAGGTAGGTACGTTTTTATACGCTGCGGTTTCATTTATATTAACAATTGGAGATATAGTTTAAGATATTTATAAGACTTAAAATAATTTAATAAAACTAATTAATATAATATGCAAGATATTAATTAGTTTAGATTAATATAGGTACCTATATAAGTGGTAGGTACGTAGGTATTTCATTTTAATTATTTCGAATTTTAACGTTTTATTATGCCTTTTATCCGCGTGATATGGAATTAAAATTTTTTTTAATACAAATAGTACCTACCTACATATTAAAACGATGCATTAGACTTTAATCTCTTCAATCTAAGAGCCTAAAGATCTAAAAGTATCGCTCCTTATTTGTTCTCCAAACTCTCCCAGTTGCCTTATTACCTTCAGTAAGCTGTCATGAACGACCTTGCACAGCAAACTTCAAATTAGCATTGCTAAAGTTGAGGGGCTACTGATCGATTACTTTGTGCTCGACGTACACAATCTATATGCTAATAACATTGTACAACAGGCCCTAAACGGTGCACTCTCATTATGTAAATATCAACGGTCAATTTGCTTAATCCGTGATCGGACCTCGGGATGCTGTCGCAATGTTTTTCCTCTCTCAAGGGACACATAAGGAGATTGTAAGCGAGAGCGGAGCGTACCCTTCTTTGAGCTTTTCCATTCAATTTGTGTGATGTCTCGAAAATTTCAAGATGAGGAAAGGATTACCTACGTGAGATGTGCACGGGATCTCGTGTATCTCATGTTCATATTTTTACATTGGGCGGCGTCCGTGCCCAGACTTAGGTAGGTACCTACACTGCCATGCATATGTGACCGAGTCCGTAAAAAATGCTCGCATTCGGCTTCGCTCTGCACTCGTGGGAGTTGGCTATCGGTATACCTAATAGATAATCCCACCGCTATTTTGCTGTACCTATATATTATAAGCTTCTTTTATCAAAATCTATTCAGTAGTTTTCGCGTCAAAGAGTAGGTACCTACTTAACAAAAATCATCGTTTTGTCGTGTTTGGTGGTTCCACCCTTTTTTCTTTTGGTGTCGGTTTGGAAAGTCCTCATGGAGTCTCTCCGCCCTGGGGGCGAAGGGGACTGTTACTGTTACTGACTCTTACTGACTAAAAACCAACCCGTGCTTGGTATTGCCGAAGCATTCCTCGCTACCCCCCGACGGGTATTGGCCCACCAGATGGTCAGGCGGGCCCCGAACAAAACCCCCATGGCGGCGGATGAAGGTGTTGGGCTCCGCCGCCAAAACACCCAGCGGCCGCAGAGGATAGGGAGGACGGCAACGCAACAACGCATCTCCTCTTTCGCTGCGGCGCCACCTGGTGGTTTCAACATAGCTTGTGTCAAATTTAGTTAAACTGTGTTATACACTTAAACGTTTAATAAGAGGAATGTATGATCTTTCGCGTTAGACATTCTGTTCTTGCGAATAATTAGGTGTAAATGCGAATGAGATTAAATTGCTTTTTACACTCTCTTGATCTGTGTAGGTGTTTAATATAAATTAAGAGGGCATATTAAGTGGCAAACACCGTGAAATTGTACGTCAAGTCAAGACTTCCTTATTGGATACATGTACTTAGATAGTACCTACATAGTGACTAGTGTTATTTTAAGATGCTATGATATACTTACATTCAGACAAAAAAGTATCAGTACCTAATGGATGATTAGTAAAATGGGCGTCCCACCCCTAACTTGTAAAATAATAGATTCAAACATCTAGAAAAATATGTGCCCGTAGATCGTAATGAAAACTTTCAACGAAAATTGTCTGAACGATATGTACCTAACCTAGTCAGCAGTTTTTCAGATATACAGCACATCTTCAAAAACCGAAATTATAACTGTCGTTTATACAAACACTATGGAAAAAGAAGTTCTTTTTGGTTATGTTAAAGTGATAGGGTATTTGATTATGTGAAGAGAATGAATAGGTACCTATATTAAAAATTTACTGTGTCATTAAATATGCATACATACACCTATAGGTATCTACCGACGGGTAGGACTAAACATTCGTCTACGTCTACTACACGGAACCCTCTACTTGATTTAATTAAATAAGTATTTGCCGTTAGATTGGCACAACTGTATTCTACATTCAGTCAAAGAAGTATCGGGAATGGATTATTTGTTTATGTCATAGAAAATAAATTAGCGGGTCTTAATCGCGTACAATTAACTTATTTAGGGTATAAATACCTATTTGTTTCCGACGTTTCGGTCGTCTTGCACCGATCGTGGTCGCGGAGAGACTGATAAGAGTATATTGTCTAAGGATGGGAGCTCAGCGCCGTCGAAGTAACTATTTAGTAATCTGTGGCGCCGTCTTGTGGAAGTGCGGGTTTCGGCACCTACCCTCACTTGGTCATTATTTAAGTTCGCAATGTCGGTACTCCGACACACTACACTAATGACGTCCACACACTGTTGAGTGTTGAGATTTATCACTGCGGCTGTGTTAACATTTGCTGATGACTGCCTTGAGGTCGTAGACAGGAAATTAAGGGAAAACGGTCTGTCTGACGAATACACTTAGTAAATGTATACTTAGTTTATAATCAAAGTTAGGTAAGTACAGTTTTTAGAGTACGTTCCGTACCTAAAAGGTAAAAAACGGGACCCTATTACTAAGCCTCCGCTGTCTGTCCGTCACCAGGCTGTATCTCATAAACCGTACTAGCTAGAAAGCTGAAATTTTCACAAATTATGTATTTCGGTTGCCGCTTTAACAACAAATACCAAAAATAAAATTATTAAGGGGGTCCCATGCAATAAACGTGTTTTTTTCGTATTTTTGCTCAAAATTACTTATGGTAACTTAAAATTTTCACAGAATATGTAGTTGTACTTATATTACCTTTCAAAATAAATAATCAAATAAAAAAAGTAAATAATACAGGGGGCTCCCATACAACAAACTAATTTTTACTCTATCTTAATAAACAGGTAGAAACTTAAAAATTATTAAAGTATAGGTACCTACATACGTACAACAAACTATTTTCTTTTATAGATGATAGTAGGTACGGAACCCTTCGTGCGCGAGTCTGACTCGCACTTGCCCAATTTTTTCTTTGTACTTAATCCGCAATATCTAGACATTCTTTAACATTTTTACAATATCTGAAATATGCAAATACATTTATATGATTCGCGCGTAGGCGCGACGTACGTATGGCGCGCAGATATTGAAGTTGTGCTCATTGTTTGTTTTACCCTTGGTGGCTCGCTATGAAGAAACTACTTAATTGATTGGAACCGCTTATAAGTTCTAAACAGCTAAAATGGGCGCCAGATAAACCATCCTTAGAAGGGTGCACACAATTGGCCACATCATTACTTTGAAAACCGCAACGTTATGTAAGTACCTACGTTGCGGGTTCCAAGAGTAAGTAAGTGTCAAAACTCATCATTAATGATCACTGCTGCTGAACCTGGCTACACAGATGACACAGTAATAGGAAAGTGAGTAGAACTACTTAGTCCCAAATAAATAGCAATACCACAGTAGATACTAACAACGCAGTTCTTCAAAATGCTCCTGGGCATAGAAAAGCTACTCCTACCAAGAGATGACCGAAAGGCGCCACTTTGCAAGCCTCAAGCGAACTTCGTTAAACTTTAAAGAATATGCTACTTAATACGATAGATATTGGTAAAATAAATTCAAAATGACTCCAGAAGATTAGGTATAATAAGTACGTGTAATTACAACATTACATTTACAACGACCGTTATGTTTCCTGATCTAAGGAATGCGCCGCTTACAAACATTTTCATTTTCGCAATCGCAGTGACAGCGTGCGAGTAGTTAGCAAACTGCGCGCGAGCGTGACTCGCCCTTCCAGAGAAGATACGGCAGATAAAGCTTCTTCAATAAAATATACAGCGATAACGCAGTACTGTGGCTAGGTTGCCAAATGGCCGGGAAATCCGGGAGTGTGCCGGAATTTTGCGAGTTGACTCGTGTCCAGTAATAAGACCTTACTGTCACGGATTGAGAACACCTTAACACAATCTACTAGACCGGTTCATACTAGCAATACTGACACGGCTGGCAGCCTGGCACTCAACTCCAAAGTCAACCAAGCCGTCTCGGCTTGGTTGACTTGGGAGGTGCAATATAGGTGCACTATTTTGATAATTCAAACTAAGACAATAACTACTTGAATTGTCCGGCCGTATCTGGTAACCCTAGGCTACATACTGGACTGGTGCCATTTGATCTTTGTACCATCGACTCGAGAAGAAATAAACGAAAAAAATAAAGTTTAAATAAAACGAAATAAAGCTGCTATTATTATATTTTTATTTGGTCTATTCTTTGTCTCCGGAACCCATGTCAGCCTCTTTTTGCGCGTCCACAAGCAATGTCTGCAGTTCTGAATATATCCTCTCCAACATCAGTAGCCTTGGCTTCGTAAACTGCAACAAATAAATTTGTAATCAGTTATGTGAATATCTTCCAAGTTAATTTAGATTACACACACAAGATCCTGGCTGGCCTAACGCAGCTGAAGGTCGGGGAGGAGGGGACATCACCCACAGATGAACCCTCTGCCTAGTGACGTCAGCTGCCTGCAAATCAACCTCCATCACAGCCAAACGACCACTGCGCAACTGCGCAAATGGATGGAGGTCCAACATTCAGCCATCGTGCTCATCCAGGAACCTTGGATAAGGGGTGGCCTCATTAGAGGCCTCTCCAGCCTGGAAGGTAAGATTTACTCTTCTACTGACCACATACATCCAAGAACCTGCATACTTACAACTAAAAACATTAGAGCCCAAGCTTTAACGGAGTTCTGTTCCAGAGACATCACAGCGATACAAATTGAAATAACACTGCTGTGTTATTGAGGCCAAGGAGTATAGCGGTCGTTTTCGGATCGGTCTACATGCCCAAAGCTGAAGACCCGCCTCCGTTCGACCTCACGCGTCTGGTTAACCAGTGCGAGAGAACCAATACGGAGGTCGTAATAGGAACGGACTCCAATGCCCACCACCAAATGTGGGGCATGGACTGTAACAATAACAGAGGTAAGTCACTGGTTGAATACTTATTCACCACTAATCTTACCCTATTAAACACAGGTACGGTGCCCACCTTCGTCACAAAACGTAGTCAGACAATAGGGTAGTTTCCAGGGTCAAAATAATTACATTTTATTTAGTCTGTATTTTAGATTATAAAAAAATATTGGACACGTATTTTTTCTTTTTTCGATTAAATAAAAAATTACAAAGATATAGCCCATTAAGGTTACGTGTGACGTCAATGACGTCATCTAGTGCAAAAAATGCAGCACGGTGTGACGTTATACGTTACTTTAATGAGCTATATCTTGGTCATTTGTGGTTTAATTTACAAATAAAAAATACGTATCGCTTATTTTTGAATAATTTAAAGGACGGACTTATAAAATTTTTTTCGTCAACTAGCCTATTATCGACTTAACTCTCGCAACAGAAGGAGCAGCTGAACGCATCAAGGGATGGCACGTCTCAAAAGAGACATTATGCTCAGACCACAGATGGATCAGCTTCTCCATGAAAGTCGATATACAGCCCATGCAGCCCTGCAGGAAACCACACAACACTGACAAATCAAAGTATTTCCTACTACTTAAGATAAACTTACCCTTACTGCTACGCTGACGGTACTGGGTGACACTGAACAGATAGGTAAGAAAGGCTCTAAATAGGGCAATGAACACAAGCGCGGACGCAGATTGGGACGCTTATAAAGCGGCCAAATCAGACTACAGGAAATGCCTCAGATTCAGACGCACCAAGGGATTGAGGCAATTCTGTGGGAGTATTGAATCTTGCCAACAAGCAAACCGGGTAAGGAAACTACTGGCTCAGGTACTCTCCGTAAAACAGATAACACATACACCACATCGGAAGAGGAGACGCGTCCTACTCGAAACACATTTCCCAGGCTGCGTCCTCACCCCGGTAATAACGTGGCACGATACACCAACAGCGACGACCGAACACGAATGGAGACACGCAAACAACGTGGTCACAGAAGAAAAACTCCGATGGGCCATCGATAGCTTCCATCCCTTCAAAGAAGCCGGACTGGACGGCATCTTCCTAGGGTTATTACAATGGGGAGAGGAACCTGTCCTTAAAAGACTCCTGGCAATCATGAGGGCTAGCCTGGCCCTCAGACATGTACCGAAGAGATGGAGGGAAGTCAACCTAATCTTCATATCAAAACCAGGCAAAACAGACCATACCAATGCAAAGTCCTTTAGACCAATAAGCCTGGCCTCCTTCATGCTTAAAGCCTTGGAAAGGCTTTGCGAGAGGGAACTAAGAAGTGGGGCTCTTAAGCACCTACCCCTACATGCCAACCAAAATGCATACAGCTCAGGGAAATCGACGGAATCGGCCTTACATCAGGTCGTGAACCTTCATCGACATAGAAGAAGCCTTCGACAAGACAAACTTTTCCAGCATAAGCAATGCACTAGCCAAGTCAGACATGGTGTGGATAAGATGCTCATACAGTGGATCCAAAACATGCTCAGCAAAAGGGTAGTACGCCTGCACGGTGACACTCGACAGCCTTGATAACTAAAGGTTGCCCGCAGGGAGGTGTTCTCTCCCCGCTACTGTGGAACTTAGTCATCAATGAACTCATAGACAAACTCAGGCGAGGTTTTTCTACACAATAGGTTATGCAGATGATCTGACCATTCTCACTTCAGGTAAGGTAACTCGTAGAGTGTACGACCTTACCCAAAAAGCCCTACGTATAGTAGAACGGTGGTGTAATGAGTACGAACTCTCTGTAAACCCGACCAAAACTGAACTAGTCATGTTCACACACAAACGCACTCTGGGTCCCTACAAGCTGCCCAGGTTATTTAATACAGAGCTTAAGCTGTCTACCGAGGTCAAGTACCTGGGTGTCACTCTTGACAGCAAATTGACATGGAACAGTCACTTGGAAAAAAAGCTCAATAAAGCCAGCATCGTCTTCTGGCGGTGCAAGAAGATGATAGGTAAACACTGGAGCCTATCCCCCAAAATTGTCTTATGGCTCTATAAGACAATAATACGTCCGATGGTATGCTACGGCGCAGTAGTGTGGTGGCCCCGGACCAACCTAATAACGGCCGCCAACAAGCTTCAAAGGCTTCAAAGACTTGTGTCTAGAGTTACCGCAGCCAGGTAGGGATTTTCAGAACAGAGTTGCAGTGGAAGGTGTAATACATCTACCTGACCACGATAGACAATATATCTAAACACTTTCACTGCGTTGCACAGCGACTTACAACCAATACTAATAAAATGTTTCAACTCACCCGATATCTTCACTGGTGATATTCTTGAAGTGGACCTATAGGATTAACTCACAATCTTGGCCAAAACAACAAGAGAATCGAATAGATACCAGTCTCCAGTTCAGCGTAGTGTCCTCCTCGGGCACCAATCAGGAATTCACACACGTGTTTTACAAAGTTCAATGTTCAATTCAACTTTTGCCGGGCAAACCAAAGGCGGCAGGGTAAGAATTCACAATACAAATTCGCGAAGCTAGTTTATGTGCTTTCAAAAGGGCGATCAATTTATATCAATTACAATAATTCTCGCGAGACAGACCAAGACGGCGTGATAATTTTTCAAGGCAAGAAGTGACAGTTCAGTGTGACCATTGTCAGAAATTTTCAATAGACTAAAGAAATGTTACTCAATCGATCTAATCGATTTGACTTATAATAAAAACTAATTCTATTTCAAACAACTTGCATGCCGAGCGGCCACAGGCTGCATGAAAACAACGCCAACAGCGGCACTCGAAGTGTTGCTGGACCTGCCTCCATTGCACCTGTTCATCCAACAGGAAGAAACGATGTCGGCGGTCCGGCTAAGAGCTCTGAAGCTCTGGAAAGACACTAACACACCGCACACCAGCAACTTAAATACACTCTTTAAAGAAGTTCCTCTCATACAAGCCATTGGCAACCGAATACCGAAACAATTTGTGTTCGACAAGAAATACAAAATCCAACTGTACGAGGATCTACACGAAGAAGCAGTTAACCACAACGAGCTCACGATCTTCACAGACGGGTCTAGAACGGATAAAGGTACGGGTTCAGGAGTATTCTCCGAGGACCTAAACATCATTATCACAGCACCGCTGGGAGCCTGCAACACGGTCAACCAGGCACGTGAGGTAAGGGAACGATCCATTAGGGTCCTCTCAGATAGTAAGGCTATTCTCTCAGCTCTCAAAAGCCATACTATCACCTCGGCACTCACGCTTGAATGCCACCAGAAACTAACAGAGGTAGGTAAACAAAACAACACTGCAATGGATCAAGGGCCACAGTGGCTCAAGAGGGAATGACGCAGCCGACGTACTTGCCAGAAGAGGGGCCACTTTAGAGATTGTGGGACCCGAGCCCATTATTCCCCTCCCTTCTGGTTTTTATCGCAATCTGGTAAGAGGTCGCACAGTACAGGCAGCAGTAACTGACCAGATACGGCACCCTGAGGGAAGCAGTGGGCCACATCAAGAGTTTGCTGGCCTTCCTCGAAGAACTGGGGTGGCTCAAATGACTACACCGTTCCCACCCGCACGCAAAATACAAGCCAAGACGTGGAGTTGCGGCAACAGCCCGTGCCATCAAGTATCAAGTAAGTAATTTAGATTAATAATATAAATAGATTGACGGCATGTTTGGCGTAGTGGTTTAAGCGGTCGCCTTGCCGCTAAGGCAGTGATAGCCTAGTGGAGATACCAACAGACTGCCATTAGGGTTCAGAACCGGGAAATCCCGGTCTCGAAAGTACCGGGAATTCCCGGTTCTTTTGTCAGTAAAATGGAACCGGGAAATCAAATTTGATTCCCGGTTCTTTCGGTACTTTCGGGAATTTTATTTTCATTACGCGATTCACACTACTATTTACTTATTTACTCTTACTTTACTTTTCCACACTTTCTACTATTCAAACATTCAAAACTAACGTGAATAATTCAGCGTTAAAAGAAATAACGCGCGAAATTAATGGTGCGCTCGCTTTAACCAATAACTACCTACACTCGCTCGCTGTTGCTAGGATAGGAAGGAAAGTAGTAAGTAGGAACGCGACTGCGACGCGGTGTCGAGCTTCCCCGCACCTGCCACGCATGCCCCGTCCGCGCGCCGCGATCTCTCGTTCACTCATGACTCACTTAGTTTTCACCGAAACGCATCCAAGCCGCTCCTTCATAGGTGGCACCTATGAAGGAGCGGCTTGGATGCGTAGATTACACACATTACTTACCACTGCTCTAACCTCCTGGCTGGAAGTTAGTGCAGCGGTAAGACTTGGGCACTTCAAGAACCTGAAGGACGCCTTAGCCCACGCTCTGAAGGTGGAAGCAGTACGACGCGACGAGCGAAGCCACCGCATCAGGGAAGTTGTATCGTCACCTCGGTGCTACAACTGCGGGGAAAGAGGCCATATCCGCTTGAGCTGCCCAAAGCGTAGGCAGCCTCGTGGGTTTAAGGTTCCACCATTTGATGGCTCGTCATTATGGTCAGCATACAAGATCCAGTTTGAGGCTGTGATGCGATCAAATGGGTGGAATAAAGAACAGGCCTTAACCGCCCTAACCTTGAGCCTTCGTGATCGGGCGTTGATGGTGTTGCTCGGGCAAGACGTCACCTACGAGAACCTTCTGGAGGTGCTGGAGGCGAGATATGGTGACGCGCACCTCGAACATGTGTATCGTGCTCAGCTGAAGGGCAGGACGCAACGCACCGGAGAAACTCTGCAGCAGTGGGCTCTGGAGGTGGAAAAGCTGGTCAGGAAGTCATACCAGTCGTCGCTCGCCTGCGCTGATAGATGGGAACCTCGTAACATTTACGGATGGAATCCGCGACCTGGAGTGGTGGCACCCTGTCTCCACCAAAGGGGTCGCCTGCTGTGCCTGCCAGGCAGCGAGAGCAGAAAAACGAGTAGAAGCCAGGACAGCGGGGCGAGTGCTGGCTGGTAATGGAAGAGCCCCAAGTATCTCGATCTCGCAATCATGTGACGGGAACAGCCTGATCATTGCAATTAATAAAACGCCATGCAAGCTGACATTAGACACGGGTGCTTCGCGGACAGCCGTCGATTTCCATCTGGCAAGACGGGTTCTTCGGGGCTGCTTCAGGAACAATGAATGTGTGAAACTGAGAACAGCTACTGGTCAGCACATAACCGTCCGAGGTGAAATGGAGGTGGATCTGAAGCTAGGCAACAAAGTTTACCGTCACAAAGTCATCGTGGCCGATATAGTGAGTGGACGACTGCATCTTGGGCCTAGACTTCAGGGAGTGTTGAAATGTGGCTCAGAAGACGTCTTCATGGAAGGTGCAACTTCAGGAAAAATGTACTGCCCGAAGAATGTCATTCTTCACCCGCGGTCGGAAACGGTTGTACCAGTTTGTCTTCCAGGGAATTCGGGTCAGGGGAACCGATGTGTTATACTTATCGAAGGCCTTGAGAAAGATGCCTCATGGAAGATTGGTCGAACCTTGGTAAGGGGTACCAAAGTTTCACCAGTACGCGCACTGAGTGCAAGTGACAAGGGAGTGTTGCTCAAGAAAGGGACGGAATTCCGTCCTTTTCGGTCCTTTCCGTTTTCTATAACAAAAACTAGCAAGAACCGAAAATACCGAAAGAACCGGGAAATCCCGGTTCCGTTATACAAAAATACCGAAATTCCCGGTTCTCAAAAAGAATACCGGTTTCGAAAACACTAACTGCCATGCAGAGGGTATTGGGTTCGAATCCACAGCGCGCACCAATAACGTTTCGGAGTAATGTGCGTATTGAATTGTAAATTATCGCTTGCCCCGTGCCTCGGAGAGCCCATTAAGCCGTCGGTCCCGGTTGGCATGAAGATCTTTGACAGTCATTATAGGGCGTCAGTACCTTCCAAATAAAGTGGTACTAGTCTAAACCATAGACTATCGCTATCCGCCCCCGAATGGGTTGAAGAGGTCAGACAGGCAGTCCCTCTGTTGAAAAGCTAATATTCAGCCAAATCTGGTTAGACTAGTAAGCGGACACCAGGATTAAACTGGGATAACGCTAGAAGGATGATGACTTCTCGGTTGACACTATGATGTGTGTTGTGGGTTCGATTCCCGATGACTGACACAAGACAGTATATGATCCATGAATTGTTATTTTGAGTCAGGGTATACATTGTGTCCCTTAGTTGCATGTTTGTAAAGTCTCTACAACACAGGTATTTTTTACCTAATGCCTCCCACATTCGGTAAAAATTTACCTATACTCTTTTAAAAAAAGCCATCCTTTCGCAAAGATACTATTTGCCTACCATATTTTGTTTGGTAGACTCTTTGAACACCCATGAAATGGGGTAGGGAGACTTTATATTCTTCAGTTTAATATTAAACTGATATCTTTCAAACTTAAAACAAAAATTGGCTTTGCTCTTCTATAGTCTATTTTTATTAATGTACATTAAATGAATACCAACCTTAAACAGTGGTATTAACTTCACAGCCTCTGTTTCTGTAGAGCTTGTATTGTTTTGCTTTACCAATACTGTTAAATAGTATAATACTCGATTCTGAAACATTTAAAACAAATCATTTTGATATACCTATCTGTTTAAATGTAATGTTTTAGGTCTATGATATTTATTTATAAAATATTAATGTAATGGTTTTTGTTTGCAGATGGCAGAAGGTATTGGATCATAACCAAGATAAGTACTTATCTGTCTGTGATTTCAAAATAACTGTTCTTTTTTTCAAATTCTTAGAGTACACAAACACAAGGCAAAAAGTTTTTTTTTAGTTTTGTCTCTCTCACATACATAACTTAGTACAAACCATGCCGTCTGTTCCTTCACTTATAGCGCTACTAATATTATTCTTACCATTTTAATAACTTCATTGATTATGACATCATCAATACTGGACCATGGGACAAAGTTATCCTCTCTGCCGCACACATATTTTATTGAACTTTGGATGCCCACAGTAGGAATGACTAGAAGACTTTCTGTAAAGTACATCTTTATTTAATGACTTCATATAGAAAGATAGTCAAGATTACAATCTGATGAAATATGATACTGTTTTAAAGTATGTAGTAAGTGAAAACAAGGTTATTGAATTTAAGAATATATAAAAGTTGTTCATCTTACTAGGGACAAGTCTAAAATTAGCGTAGGGTAAACTATAGTAATGTTGGCACCCCCCCAATGATTGGCACTCTGCTGAATTATCCTGAATATTAGGAAAATCTTATATTATTATGTCACAGAAATACATTCATAAGCAGGATTAATCTATTTTTTATACACAAAACAAATATTTAAATCTCAACTATGAACCATTTTTCTTTAACAACTATTTTAAAAAAAAGTTTAGGAAAATTGCCTAAAAAATTAATGAAATGTTTAGGTTAGGTAGTTACTTTCCGAAGCGAAAAAAAATATTTTTTATTAATTTTACACAAAAGTACCTATTTATTTGTATCTGTTATCTTCCTTAAAGCTATCATATATATATAAGCCTTATCGCTATTAAATAGATGGATCGTCTTTTTCGATAGTGCCAATGACTATACTTAAAAATTGTTCAACAACATAGTCATTGGCACATTTTAGAATCATATTTTTTTCAGATTTTTGTTTGTTTTCCGTCAAATTCGCATACAAACAACTTTAGATTGTATATTTCTTCGCATTTACACCCAACTTACTATGGTACGGTTGTACAGAGATAGCAACCTTTCTCTACAAAGTACCCAGAAATCAGGACAGATATCGCTTAAAACAAAAAACTTAGTATAGACAAAAATATTACGCACAAAATGCTTGTGAGAAACTGAAACAGGGCTTATTTGCTACAATGTATCTAAGAGACAACATGAGCTACATTAGAAAAATATCCCGAAAGAAAGATATAAAACGTGGTAAATGAACTAAACTTCTCTCCAATATAGACTTATGTTAGAAATATTAGAAGGTTACATAAACATTCATAAATATACGAAGAATACATGTATAAAGATCCAGATATCAAGTCTTAAGACTGTCTGGGTATCACCTCCTTAGGCCAACAGTGCCAATGATTGTACCTTTTGGGTACTGCCAATAACTATACCAGGGTGCCAATGATTGTACTTTTCTTAAGAAATAATTTTGAGCTCATTTTTATGCTAATTAAACAGCTTTATTAAATACGATGTTTTATTTTTATTAATGCCCATGTAAACACAATACCGACAAAACCATAGAAAATATTATTGAATTTGTATTTGCCTGAGAATTTGTTACTTAGTAGTAGAAACCGCTTAGGGTGCCAATCATTATACTGTTTACCCTACCTACTTATTTGTATAGTGGAAATAATAATGATGACCCAAAACATACCTGACTGAACACTATGGGTAACCCAAAAGATTACCAAGACTGAAAACACTATAATTATGACTAATAATGCTGTTAAACTTATACGAACGTAAATTAGCGCTATTATATTAAATATTATTGCTAGAAAAAGGGATATTTTAGGCCAGGACGACGATGTTTTCTCCACATTATTATATGATATTGTAAACTGCCTAGAATTTGGTGAATTTTGTCTTTTATCCACAGTTAACGTCAATTTTACACCGTTTACATTTTCGTGTTCTATTCTTGTTTCAGTATGAGGCATTTCACTGGCTTTAAATTACTTTATTATTGAATAATAGAACATCATTTTCTTCCTTGTTTACATCAATACTGATATTATTGATTATTTATATCTCTGTCTTTTTTACTCATTTCATGGTAAAGAGAGATACATATATGTACTTGTCAGGCTTTAAATGCCAAAAGTCGGCGAACCGAAACCAGCCGAAACGTTCCCAGGTTTCGTAGTTTAGTTGACAGTTTTGGCATTTGACACGCTTTCAGAAACAAAAACGGCTGCGTTCGTAATATTTTAAATTAAACAACAACTATTTCAGACTGTCACCGCTATTGTCTCAGTTTGATGACAAGCAGAAAAATAAGAAAGTTAGACAGCACACAACTATACGATAGGTATATTGAGTGCATATTTTTTCAATAACATCTCGCCCTGGTCAGCAAAAGTAACCACTGTCTTAACTTGGGCGCCAATCGTGCTGAAATATATATTTTTTTAAGTAATTAGCTTTTGAAATGGAATTAAACTAGTATCGCGGAATATGAAGGTAAATACCTAAGTATCCACATAAGTAAGTAGGTAACCTACCTGCAGGACCTACCTACTGAGTCTACTAACTTCACGCACATAAAAAAACACATACAAAGAATGATGGACAATTCGTTGTAATTTAAACGATGATCTGTCCTTTAAGCAGCTTTCAACCTCCTAGCGTTATCCCAGTTGCAACCCGAAGTCCGCTCACTAGTCCAGACAGATTTGATTGAAGAAGAAGCTAGAAGCTTTTCCAAAGAACGACTCCCTGACCTCCTAAGCCCAAGGGGATATCCATCACGCTATGAGCGACGGGAGCGGAGCAGTAAGCCTTAAATAACGCGGGTGTAACCGAGGGCATTGTCTAGTATATTATAATTACCTAATTATTACATAAATGGCATAGGTAAATGGGCAAAATAATATAATTTGTGTATGTAGTTACTCAATGATCAAACGACAAAATTTGTTATTGATACCTACTCCTAATCCAAAAATAGTTAACATTGAACACCGATTAGAAATTGATTTTCTCGTTAATTGATTATCTCACGTAGGTACATACAAAGCACAGGAGGTACGAAGGTACCTAGAAGTAGTTGGCATGTCAGAATCACAACAGAAACAAAGAAAGTAAATCTGTATCCATGACAACAACTACTACAAATAGACGTCACAAACGTGTGCCTATTGTAAGCGATATCAAAATACAACAAAGTAACATTTGTTGTGAATAGCTGCATAGAATAGACAGAATAGATCACATAAGTTTTCATTGAAGATGGAGAATACGGACGGCAACGCCTGGGTTTTTGATTCTCTAGTTGGCTTTCTACATGGTCCTATATGGAATGTACCATTGCAGACTTTTATAGAGGAGAAATCTTTACGTACGTACTAATGCAGATATTTATGATGCGCCACTTAGAATGTCATCTATTTATTGTGCTTTTTCATTTCTTATATTGATGATAAAAGATGCTAACATAACTTTTGCTATAATAATTTTGTCAGGAACAATTTCAATGCAATGATACAGAAAATAGGTGTTAACAACTGAAAATGTTTTGCTTACAGCTTTCGAGCCAACAGATAATGGAGAAGTGATGGACAGACCTGAGTATAAAAAGATTCACGATGAATACCGCAATCTGGTAAGAACTAAATACGTTTTACTAAGAGCAATATTATTGACGAATGCACTCCAATAATGCTGTGGTTGTGTGGTCGATTCGGATTTAGCTTGCTTGTGGCCTTCAATTTTAATTATTCCTTGCAAAAGCTAAATTAATCGATTTACTGAGTTTTTCCCTAATGCGATAAAAATATATTAGACCTCAATACTTATTAATTTGCAGGTGGACGTTATGCTGGGCTCGTTTATGGATGACATTGGTATTTCGGCGGATCAGTTCGAGGCGGCATGCAAACTGTCAGCACGTGACCTAGCCGGGCTGCCGGCACATTTCCATCGTCGACTCTTCGAGCAAATATGGGCCGCTAACGATTATGAGATGTTCGTTAAGATGATGACGCATAAGAATGTTGAGCTTCAATTACAGGTACCTACCTTCCTTCCTACTATATACTCAGTAGTAACTCGGCAATTTATAATAATGGGGCTTTAAGATCTCGCCCTCTTTCCGTTACCTCCAATCATTTAGTTGTGTCCACCCTGCATATCATTTTTTTACGAATCCGCTACATGGCGATTGCCATCTAAATTTCATCTAACTTGTCCTAGGCTTTAGAACTGATAGAAAGGCGATACGGGACTATGCCTCTGTTTTCAAATGAACCAGAAGAGTTGGATACATCAAGAAGCACAGATGAGAGTGAAGGCTGGCCAGATAATGACGACGTTATGACTGAAATTAAAAAGTAAGATTTAAAAATTGATCCTACTTACTTACTCGTCTATTTATTATTAACTTCTCGTTTATTCTCGTTGTCTGTACGAACGCTATAACTTTAAAACCTACCGAACAGATTTTCGTATGGTTTACACAATTAGTTAATGCGAATCTAGAGGCAGGTTTAGATAACTATTCCACGTGGACAGAGACGCGGGCGAAATCTAGTTCCTTTTTATAAGGTCTCGCCTGTATACGTACCTGAAATGGTAGGCAGTGTTTAGCTATGTTATAACATAATAACATTTTACTGGGCACATTCCATGCTCTGTGCAGCATTAGAAAATCGGAAAAACAGTTATTACTTTTGCCTGACTCGGGAATCAAAGCCGTGATCTCCCGATCAGCTGACGCACATGCTATCCACTGGACCATGGAGGCATTCTAGTACTATTCCCATCCTTATTCAAATGTCATATTTCAGCCTGCAACTGCAGGATTTCCCGGACAAAGATGAGGTTACCGTGCCACCAGAAGAAGTGGTGGCTGAAAAACAAACTTTGTTGTCAAAGCTACACAGTTTCGAAAAGAAAGAAGAACCTGCGACCAGAGAGAAAACAGTGACTTTTGACGACAAAAAAGTCGAAGTCATAGAACCACCGAAACCACCGCCTCAAAAGGTTGAGGTAACGTATGCTAGATTTTCATTCAGGGAGATCTTACAGAATACCAGTAGACCGTAAACATAGTTAAGTAGAATATCTCTCATAGTTTCACCAAGTACCTACGTCGCACTGCGGTTCAACTTTGAAACGATAGGCACTGGCTTGGATTTGGTAAATGCTCTCGGTTCAACTTTCACCTCTACCTACTGATGCTTAGCTACCTTATGTCTCACGTTATAGTATATGAACTGGTGCAGGTATCTTTTTGATAACAGTTTTGACTTGAAGAACCAGCTGACTTTACGCCAGGTCGCTGGAGGTCGGCTACTTACGGCCGGTTTTAATATTCGATCTATATAATTATCATCTTACCAGGTCACTGAAGAGGAAGTGCGTGCGCGTCAAGAATATTTGAAGCAGCAACGGGACAAGCTGCTGGCGTTGAAAAAGCAAGTACGTGAGAGGAGGCTTGGTGCTGCTGAAATAGGTGCAGCAAGTGGAGGTAAGTATGAAATGTCAACACGTATTTCAAATGTAGAGTAGGTAGGTAGGGAGTAAGAATACCTACGCACAATTTTGTTTCTGCAATAATGGTTCTCGTGCCTTACATTACATGCCCCAATCTAGTCTCTACAGGCAGCAGTTTGACAGTTGTTTTTATGCCCCGGCAGCAGGTACCAGCTGTTGGTCTCTATATTAGGTATTTTAAGACTACAGGTTGCCAACTTTAACAACATCCGCATCCCGCGATTCCAATAAGATCGTCGGTCCACCTTGCGGGAGGCCCACCTCAGGTGCGACGTTCGATGCATGGCCGCCCCCTCGTCGTTGTTACTTACCTTGCATTTTTAAAAACGCCTGTCATCTTTGATTGTGGTCTAAAGTCGAAACATAAAATCTTTTGTGTAAAGAAAAGGCCGATGCACGTAAAGCCAGCATAGAGCATGCGATCGGATGCGCGCGGACATTATTTTTTGGTAAATATCGATGGTTGATTGGTAGTAGAAAATGGTATTCGCAGCTTCGCTAAAAATGCGACGGCCCTAACGCCAAGTTTAGAAACCTTACGTTCCCTATTCCCTAATGCTCTGTTGTACCACAGGTGGTGAGGGTTCTGAGGCAAGCGCGTCACGGCCGCGGTCTGCGCGCGTGGCGGTGGCGGCGCTGGCGGGCGCGGCTCCGAAGCCCTCGGCCGACGCGCTGCAGCTCCGCCGGGCGCTCGCATCCAAACTCAAGACTGAAGTCGTCGACACCTCCAACTGATCCTACCACTTCACTTCTAACTACTATTCACTAAATAAACACTACTTGTCCCACTTTACTTCATTTATTTCTCAGTCAAGGTGATGGATATGAAAGAAACAACATCGATTCGTAATTATTACCTTATATTTATATTGCTTACTTAACTAGTGACATCATAATAATAGCATTATCGTAAGCTTATTTATTTTACACAACTTGCCGATAAGTAAATCTATTTTAATTTTAATCTGTGTATAAATTAGTTTATGATGGTCGTCCACCTAGACAGATAAAAAATAGTCATTATTACAGTCTACTTTCACCTAGAACTTCGTATTTTAATTAACTGGGGAAGTTTTTCAAGGAATATAAGAATCGTATAAATCTAATTGACAGCTCGATGCTATTAGCCTATTAGACACGTGGATGTTGGCAGATTTCAAAATAAAATTATTACATAAAACGTTTATATATTTACAATATATTCTGACAAATTCATTCCACGTATGTAATAATTGAATTCGCCTCGCGTTCACTGTGCGGTTGTTGGTTTAAGCTGGAGTTGATGCGACGATGTACAAGTGTGACCATCATACTATAAATTACGGGCGGTAGCTGATTTTTCTTTGTTAAGATGGATTATCTTATGACAGAGATCAATAATTTCCTTTCAGATACATATTAAAATTGATATGTATTTTAAAGAACATACACATGGTAGTTAAAACGTCGAAAACGAAGGGACCGGGGAGCCGAAAAAATAATTTTGAGAAAATTACGACAGCGCAGAACATTAAGTGCTAATAAATTTGTGTTTTGTCTAATCTCAATAGCATACTGTGAACATACATGACACGAACAGTATACACACTTTTACTAACTATAGCAATTCGCTAGCTGGTTGGCTGAACGCAACACGAATCGATGCTCAGTACGTACCTAACATGGTCCTTACGAACGTATATTCCGTGGCATGCAAACTATTTCATTACCAAGTGATTCATGAAATTCATGCCGCCAGGAGTTTTAATCACGACAATATAGCTAACTACATAAATTATATTATGAACATGTCTATGACAACTTTTGCACACTCATTTTATTAAATACACTCCACGAGCATTATTCAATTTAACTAAAAAAATATTAGATGTAATATATCAAGCTATGCTTTTAAAATAATATATAATATGTTTCGATAATATGGCTCCATCGCATCTTGTGTCCACTAACATCAGAAATATTATATCTTAAGTTATAATTGGAACTACAAAAACTAGGTATTACGAAAGTATTTAAAGTTAGTTTAGTTTTGATACATATGGAAGAGCATTATGTAAATGCAAAAAGATATACTAATGCATAATCAAATTAACTCCTCAACCAGGTTATATAAAATTTGAGCACTGCTACACTATAGGTTTGTTATATACTTGAAGTTAATGGGAGCCAGTCAACGACTTGAACTGAGATCAGCATAGAATATTGTGTATTATTGTAAAATAACGTTTGGACCACTGAAACTATCGTTTCTGGCGACATGTATACGACGTTACTTACTATAGAGATGTTTATAATCACCAGATTAAGTGTATATTACAAAATCTAATATTATTTACAAAATACGAATGATAAAACTAGAGGTTTTAAAGTAATAAAATAAAATGGATCTTAATCAGATAATTTTATCACATACACATTACTACTGCAGTGTAAAAAAGCTACAAATTATCGTATATAAGCAATGATAGGAAACATTTTGTTGAAAGTAAAGAAAATTTTAATACTGATTTTTACATTTCATTTTCAATGTAGGAAATATAATGTTACATATAGGTGCGAAGGTGATCCATTTAATGTTTCATTATAATACAATAAATAACGATTATATTATATGTCTTAACTGAAGATTAGTAATAATCAAATCAGAGCTTGGGTACGAATAATTAACGAAATAATATTTTTTACAAAATTTTGGTAATTATGTATTGTGAAATGGATCACATTGGCCACAATATCACCACCAATGGCCTATAAGAATCGCCACTACAACATTTGTAAAGTTCTAATAGGCCACTAATGTTCACAAACACATTTTAAATAACATAGTAATTTTGGATACGCATGATGAATCTGGATCCCAAGTAAATGTAGACTAATATCGTCGTTTTAATTGAAAATTATCAATTTGTAACTAATTCATTGTAACAAGCAATTTGTAAGCAATTTTATTGATCTAGACAAGCAGTCGTGCTTATCGCATCGTGATGTTTCTAATAAAGCAAATCTAAAAAGTTCACAACAATGTATTTTATTATCTATTTAAAGATCTGTCAGTAGACAGTATGGTAATTGTCACTTGGAAGTCAGTACTTGGAAGAAATAATCACAGCCGTAACTGTCAATAATATCGGGATCCAGATAAACATGCTTCAAATATGTTGACTGTCTTCAAATAGTGCCCGATTGCAATAGGTCGCTACACTACTTAGGCACCTATGTAGGTACCACGACACCTAAGGATTCAGGGATCCACGAAATTTATCTATCAAGGCTTTGTTCCTTTATTTTTACCAAAAGGATTAAAATGAGGTTACCCTAAATAATATGGTCTATGTGGGTTTTCCGTTGGTAAAGGTACTGCTGGGTTACAAAACTTTCATGATATCACAGATCACACAATTTCACTAAGTGGCCAGAGCTTTCTCGTGTTTGTGCAGAAGTCATTATTATTTGAAAAAGCATCATGAAGGAAAATTTTAGTTTTTAATTTTCGGGAATCAAATCAAAACAAATTTAAGCAGTGCTTAACGTATAAAGGATGTACTCCTGTGATTAACTATCTCATATTTAATAGGCTATTTCGAAATAAATAACAATATATTATAATTATTATACATCATCGTTGAAGACGTCGACTGTCTAATATGAAGTGCTACATCTCTGGCGAGTCCGGCTGTCATACGATTAAGTGTCGTTTCCGATAAGATAGAGTTCACATTATATTAGTCAATAATTAAAATCAATTTTGTGTAAAAATGTTTTAAAATAGTATGTGTGCAAAATCTTAAAATGCCCTGCCAGCTTCTTTTGCGCGATCTGTACAAAGATGTGAAATTTTAAGATTCGAGGCTGCTACTGATTTCTAATCACTACATAGTATAAAACAAAGTCTGTCTTCTGTCTGTCTGTCCCTATGTATGCTTAAATCTTACAAACTAGGCAGCAGATTTTGATGCGGTTTTTTTAATAGATAGAATGATTCAAGGAAGGTTCAATGAAAGGTTTATATGTATGATTGACGCGGGCGAAGCCGCTGGCGACGTCTAGTGAAGTATAAATAGGTGTTTTTAGATTACGGCAACTATCAGTGCGGTGTGTTTTGAAGACAGTCAACATGTAAATCACAGCATCCACATAAAGTTTTCAAATTATACTAATTCTGGTTACATTTATAAAGAAAGTTGTTATTATATAAATTGTGTCAATAAAATCACTGAGAGTTTCATATAAAATAACTATCTTTAAAAATGTAGTCATATTTCTTTTGTTGGATAAAAAACATTTTTACTAGTCATCATTTACGATTCGGAAATCCTTTCCCTAAAATTGTCTAGTTATGTTACTGGATATTAAATTAAGTGAACAAACCGAGACGACAATATATCATACCATGTAATGGAATAGTAAAAATGTTAAATTTATCTTCAAGTAGGATTCATGCAATGTAACGAAAATGATAAAACTATTCTCTACTCTCAACAAAAGCAGAGCTTTCAGGAGATTTGTCAAAGGTGCTCGCTCCACCAATAACACATTATGCTGCCCAGATGATTTAATATTATTTCGTCTACAGCTCTGTTCAAAGTAAATAGGAACATCTTCTAAGCAACCGAATGTGACGGTAGTGAAACAAGCTCTAAAACATAAAGATCATTACTTATCTCAAATATATTACATGCTTATATAATGATTACTGCAAAAATAATTATTGGAAAAGTACAAATTGTAATCTCCACGAAGCTCAACATGTAAGAAGGAATGCAAATTATTGAGAAAATAAATATTTCATACATCCGAGTTCACGTAAATTATTGTTATGGCTAACTTGCCTTTAATGATAACCATTAAACATGTTTTTACATTATGAAACCCGATTCAATGATAAGTCCCTGCATCAGATTGTATTCGATGCCAATCTGTTTGTGATACGATATCGCACTAGTGAGTTACAATTCCGCAGCACAGATTATGATTTTAAACGTTTCTAAAAAAAGATTGGTCTTGTGATCCTTCATAAACTAAGATTTTTATAAATAAGTACGTACATTTTTACATTTTCATATCGCGTTCACGGTGTTTTCTATTATTATTTATTATTAGACGTTTAATTCCCATTCATATTTTCTTTGTACTTTATGTGTTTACAATCCTCGACAAAAGTAACCTAACCGTTAAAATTAGTTCACATTAAATACACCTCGTAACCAATATTTGTTCTACTTTCTGATGCCATCTGAAGTATATTATTACACTACAAAGTATGAAGAAATTCATACACTAACTAAAGTCGAACACTCGAGTGTCAGCACTTCATATTTACATATAATGGACATAACCCAGCAGCTACAGCTCACTGGCCGGCGGGCCCGAGGCGCGAGCCGGCGGCGCGGGGGCGGGGGAGAGCCACAGCTGAGGGTGGCAGTGATAGTGAGAGCTTAGAACCTAGGAATCACAAAAACGCACCCCGGACACGCGGCCGGGGGCTCGTTACTGCCACCCTCACGCTGTCGCTCGCCCCCGAGCCCGGCAGGCGGCCCGGCAGTACGAACGGCCGCGGGTGGTGGCGCTAGTGAGGGCGCGGGCTAGTCGTCGGGCACAGCGTACAATAAGGTAGTGTTACGTTACATGGTGTGAGCGTGTGTGGCGAGGCGGGCGGAGAGCTCGTTATATTCCTTGAAACTGCGCGCGGCGGCACTACGCGAGGCGCGGCCGCTTAGCGTCGCGCTCGTCCGTCGCGTGTGCGCTCGCCGCGCCGCCGCCGCCGCCCGCCTCCTCCTCCTCGTCCGAGTCGCCGTCGTAGTCCACCAGCCCCTGCGAACACGCACAGATTAGCATTGGTACACACGCTCCACGACAACACAGGGATCAGGCAAAGCGATGGCAAATGAAACTAATAAAAATATATATATACAGTCTAAACGAAAACCTCCTCCGAATTTCTCTCGTTTGAAACTAAATGACACAATATTTATGATGAAGCCAAGCAAAATAAAATAAAACGACAAACAATAAAAACAAGCAGAAGGAAACACAAAACACGAGTTTATACTGTATTTTGTTTTAGCCTATTGTACATAATTATGGAATAAAAATAGGATATTGTCTCAAATTACAGATGTAGACTAAAATACTAAAACAGATGCAGAAATTAGAAGATTAATTGCTATATGGGCAAACCAAGCTAGTGATAAAAATAATCATGCGTATATCGCAACCAACTGGTTTATTTAGACATTGAATTGCAAACTATAGAATTAAATATGAATTGGAAAAGAAATTGAACCAAAAACATTTAAAACTACAGTAGAACAGCAAACTGTCTCAATTCATCATGACAATCTTAACTTTCCTTTTATCAGCCGATATTTATCCAAGGTCATTGCTAAGCATTTATTTACTTTCACAACTTCATTGATAATTTTTATCAATTTATGATTAAGACGTATGATGAAGATGTATTTGCAATGACTCATTTTCATGCACTATAGGTATTATTTTTACATGTTCACACTAATTGATTAATTTTTATTTATCTAGCTGTTTCCTGTCAAAGTGCTGGCTTCAAAACTATCACACAACATATTTTGAAACCAATTTCCAATTGCATCTATACCCCTTTGAAATATTAAAATTCTTTATTTGGCCTACACCCAACCTACTCACTAGTTTAGGCTCTGCTATAATGTGTCAGTCAAAACAGGATTTTTTATGTATATCTTAATATATAAAATCCTTGCGTTACTGACTGACTGACAGACACGCTACAGCCGAAACTATTGGGCGCAGGAAGCTGAAATTTGGCATGCATGTTTCTAGGGGACCGTAGGGGTGCACTAAGAAGGGATTTCCCGAAATTCCCACGAGATCGGCCAAAACGGGTAAATTAAAAAAAAATGCAGGCGTAGCTGCTGGCGTCCTCTAGTTTATGTATATAGGTAGACCAAAGATTATGAACGAATCATCATCATCATCGTCTAGCCTTATTCTGGTAACGTCCAAAACTTACACGCCTTAGAATTCGAGGACAGCTTACTAGCCTAACCAGATATGAGAGAAGATTAAAGATTATGAAAGAATTTATACATATCATTATTATTTTATATTATAAATGGTGTCATGCAATTCTCTTATCTATTTCCATAATCTGAGACAGATACAGACATTATCATGATTCCCCAGCGAAGCGAGTAGATTAGAGGAGTGAGGGAACTAAAAGTTTACCTTATTGAGTAATCTGGGCGAGGATACCTGAACATCAGTGTGCGTCGGCTTGCTGGGCGTCGTAGTGCTCAACAGTACTCTGCTTGGCCCATTCACACTTTCTGTATTCGAGCATACCTTCTTTTCAACTATTTTCCCTGTAACAATAAAACATCTTCATTAGGATTATGTGATCACGTCAATACATATTGAAACGGGACAAAAGAAGGTACTAATTTCGCCGTTATTTTCGCGTTTGAGGTTTGAGCTGGTGGTTGAGGGTTTCGAAACACATATTAGTAAATTAGTACGTATGTATGTTGCCGGAATAAATCGAATTTTGCGAAAAGACTGGCTTTTGTATCAATGGTTTTAACTAAGTATATTTACTTTTAAGTTATTATTCTATAATGTTGTATTATTACAGAAGATAAAGAATATTCTACTATATGTATGATATCAAGCAATTTGATATCGTCACGGAAAAGAAAGATGGAGATCTCGTCTCGGAGGCCAAGACTCACTCTGTGTCACAGCGCCATTACGACTGAATTAATGAATGCGATCCAAAAAAAAACTTAAGTCTGCCGTTTCGAATTTCCTTTGTAACGTAAAATTTTTGAGAAAATACAGTGAAAACCTTTCCTGGCAATCTGCTTACTGAAATTTATCAACAAAAGTTATAACATAAGTATAGTTAAATAAATATAGTACCTATGCTGAAATATTAAAAGAAGGTTTGAAAGCGTTTGAACAAAAAAAATAGGTAAAATCACAGAGGCAAGACCCTTAAGAGCCGAGAAAAAAGAAAAAGAACGGTAAGAAAGAACGGCGAGTAACACAGACCAGCGAAATACAGCGAGGCACGACTAGCACAGTATTGTGTATACTTTACGCTATCGGCTACTCCCACACTAGTTAGATTGCGGAGGTCAAGCGACAGTCGGTCTGAGTAAACAAACAGAATGGCAATTACACAAGTGACGAACTAATAACGTCATGTTGACTTTAACCTTCAAGTAATTGGGGAAAACTTACATTAATTACGTTTATATCTATATTTTATCTAGGTCAAAGTTCAATTCACTAAGGATCAGCTGATTGTATTGTTCAATTTTGTATGGAACAGCTGATGTTGTTTTCGCGATTTCTGCAATGTCTAAGAAGAAAAATTGTTCAGTATGTTCACCCTCTAAGAGGTTTTCACTGTAAATCTAGATTGAATCAACAACACTAGGCGCAGTAGTTAAAGAACACAAGTGTTTTCGGGCGGCACTGGGTTAACTGGCAATGCAGCCGCGTACATATGCAGTCAAAATATAGAGCTTAATTACTTGCGAATGTCTCGGATTACTTTTTATCCCGAAAATTTTGTTTCTATCACATTCCTTGTATTGCGTTTGTTATCAAACTTGCTTTGCAAAATAAACCTAATGTGCGATTCGATGAATTACAAGACGCAATCTAAAATTACTTGAACACCGCGCGTTACGAGCTCTCCTAAAATTAGACCACCCCATAGTTTCCTGCGAAGCCGTCAAGTGTGAATAAGGGCGCGGCACAACTAAAGGACTACATGCTTATATTTAGCACTAGGTTCATCAAAATAATGTTTACTTTATTTATTTATAGACTCACGGCTGTATCCCCGAAGGGGTAGGCAGAGGTGCAATATTGCACCCACATTTCGCCAGGAATTTTTCGGTCCCACGTAATAGGGGGCGAGCCTATTGCCGTACCGGGCACATTACCAGACTGCGTGCTGCTACTGAGAATTTCTTAACGGAAAACCCCAATAACACTTTGCCCGACCCGGGAATCGAACCCGAGACTTCCCAATCCCACGCACACATTTGTGCCGCGAGACCAACGAGGCAGTTTAAGCAGAATAATGTTTACAGAGTCAATTTTATCTGATTATCCGATATCTGTTCTAATCTACCGATTTCTTATCAGTTTGATTATTATGTATGAGGGTTAAACTGAAAGTTCTTAGAACTGGCCACTTATAAACAATATAATAAAAAAAAAAATGGTTGCCTGTAAAGTCGGTATACGGCCGAAAGTTTTACGTGACAACGACTTTGAGTGGTAAAATAATTTTAATGTGAATATTCATTCGTATAGTAGGAAGAAGGATGAAAGACGCGTGCCTTTCACTTTTTATGTCTGTCTCTCTCGCTCTTAGGCGGGACGCGTGCCTCTCACTCGCTCTCATTGTGAGCGCATAACGTGAGCGGAGCGTAACGCAGTTTCTTGAAGTGTCACCCGGCAAACCAATTTATAAGACGTTGTCACGTCAATATTCTAAAATTTGAAAATAGAACTCTTTGCCAATATTACTGAGTATATATTTCATTCATTTGTCATTTGTTTTACGATTTGGCGGCAAATTGAAAATTGTCTGTGTCACGTCAACATGAATTTAACACGAGAAAATTTTCGTGCAATGATTTTTTATGACTTTCGATGTCATTTAAGTCAACAAGAAAGTTATGATAGACTACGATTGGCCTTTCACGATGAAGCCCCATCTCGTGCGACTGTTTACAACTGGTTTAATGAGTTTAAACGTGGTCGCACTAATCTCACTGATGATGTACGTGAGGGACGGCCTTCTACGGCGACGACTGAAAATAACATCTGTGTTGTGCGGCGTATGATAGAGACTGACAAAAGAGTGACCTATCAGCAGATTCGGACAAGCTTAGGCATCGGTATGAGTCAAGTGCACAAAATCCTCCACGAACATTTAGCGGTCAGGAAGCTTTGCACCCGGTGGATACCTCATAATTTGACTAAGGCTCAAAAACTCCATCGTGTGGATTGGTGCCGTAAAATGATTGAAAGATTTAACGGAGGTGACTCAAATGCTGTGTTCGACATACTAACAGGTGACGAAAGCTGGATTTACTGTTATGATCCTGAAACCAAAAGACAATCTGCTCAGTGGGTGTTTCCTTTCGAGGAGTTGCCAACTAAAGTGAAGAGAGATCGAAGTGCGGGAAAAAAAATGGTGGCCTCGTTCTTTGGAAGAATAGGTCATTTCGCAACAATTGTGTTAGAGGATCAAAAAACAGTTTCTGCAGAATGGCACACTACCAATTGTTTGCCACTTGTCTTGGAAAAAGTTTGAGAGAAACGACCTCGCAGTAGGATCCTCCTTCACCACGACAACGCCTCGTCGCACACCGCCAAGCGAACGATCGACTATTTGGCGACATCAAACGTTGAATTACTGGGTCACCCGCCGTATAGCCCCGACCTCGCGCCTTGTGATTTTTATTTATTTCCAAAAATTAAAGAAAAACTTAAAGGAAAGCGGTTTATGAATGCTGAAGAAGCGGTGGCTGCGTATCGCGATGCCATTGAAGAGACCCCTAAGGACGAGTGGGCAAAGTGCTTTTCCCAGTGGTTCCATCGCATGCAGCGGTGTATTGACGTCAATGGACAATATTTTGAAAAGATATAATAAAACTAATAACTGGCTAATGTAATCAGTTTTTGATTTTCTAAGAACTTTCAGTTTGACCCTCGTAGACGCTACTGAACTGCATACTGCTTATAAATAATGCTATTACATAATTTTATTAGTAGATCGCGTAATGAAATCATGGATGTTTGCGTGTTGTGTAAGGGTGGACGTGTGAATGTCAAGTCAAATCTTGGGTGATACTCACCTTGCGTGTCACCCAAGATTCGGTTCTTTATAAACAAGTTAGGGTCATGGGAGGTGGTGGAAAAATGTGTGCGTGTAAATGTGCAATGTGCATGTATGAAAAAGACTGAAGAAATATATATTCTTCTATTCTCATAGTAAGCGGTATTTTTTTTTATAATAATAGGCGGCAAACGAGCAGACGGATTGCCGGATGGTAAGCAATTACCGCCGCCCATGGACACAAGCAACACCACAAGTGAGTCACAAGTGCGTTGGCGCCCCTTGGGGTTGGAAAAAGGGATAGGATAAGGAGTGGGATGAGGGAGAAGGTATAGGGGATAGGGCCTCCGGCACTCTCACTCACCGAACGAAACGCAACAGTTTAGGTTACTGTTACTTTACGTCGATTTTCTGTGAGAGGGTAGTACTTCCCCGGTCGAGCCGGCCCATTCATGCCGAAATCAGCAAGGCTCTACTACCGATATAACATGTATACCGGTATGTACTGTTCCATATAAATGTGCGTGTACGAGTGCGTCCTGGATGCGCAAGGTTAGTAGATCTATGTCGGATGGTGCGAAAGCTAGGTGTAAGTACTTTACCCATCGTCCGTGTTGTATGTGCGTATACGCGTGCGTATTGTGGTTTGGGCACATGGAGAGGATGGATGACGATAGACTGACAAGGAAGATATATAAGGCAAGTGTGAATGGGACAGGACAAAGGGGAAGACCTAGGCAGACGTTCTCTGACCAGGGGGGCGATTCAGAATCGTTCGATATCTCATTTGACATTCGATTCCGTTAATTTTCAAACGGGCTACCTCATTTTTTGTCAAAACTATCGCATTTTCTATCAATTTTATGCATTCAGTATGAAGGAAATTAATAAATAAACCGAATTCAATGAATATTTGTCCAAAATACCTCTGATAGGCGGCTAAAAGCCAAGGACAATCATTTGACATATCGTACGATTACTTGTCGTGACATTCTGAATCGGCCTGCAGATTGGAGACATCCTAAAAAAAGGACCGGTCAGAAGCAACCTTAAAGTGTGAGTGACCTTAAAGGGAGTGAATGAAGTGACAGAGGTATGTCAGGATCGTTGCAAATGGCGTTCCGTAGTTTCTGCCTACCCCTTCGGGAAACAGGCGTGAGTCTATGTATGTATGTACGGTTGCTTGTACGTTCCCGAGTATGTATGCATGTATGTGTGCGTGTAGGTACAATGGCCAAGCTTGACGCTATTACACCACAAAGGCGAAAATCGCTCAGCAATACATGGTCGCGTCCAGTTCCCTAGCCAAACGTAATATGGGGGAGTGGTTTTGTATTAATGTACGCGTGCCTCGACTCTATAAGCAAGCCAAAGGATTTTTTAAACTGATCGACCACGAACTTAAACAAGTATACATACCGATGGCGTCTAGCGCGTGGTTATGGTTGTGCGTGGCAGCATGCGGCGCGTGCGGCGCGTGTGTAGCGTGCGCGGCGTGTGTAGCGTGCGCATGCGCGGCGGGCTGGTCCAGCGGCGGCTCGTCATCCAGCTCGTCGTCGTCGTTGAACCACATCTCCTCCTCGTCGTCGGGCGCGCGCGCCTCGCGCCGGTAGCGCGTGCGCAGCAGCGACGGCACCACGGCCTCGGCCACGCCCACGCCCACTCCCACGCTGCCGCTCACTACCACAGACAACTCGCCTTCAGCGACACACAAACATATAGTTGATTGAATCAGGCGGTACTTGGCGAACTCCATTGTAACCTAATGGAAGGAAAGAGGAACCCACCACGCATCCTCGGATTGCCTAAATGCCTACTCCAACTATTACAATAGAAAAAGAAAAAAGAGGAGTTCAGTATTGTCAACCTTTTTCTATTAATCTTTTTCTAAAAATCAATAGTTGGGGTCGGCAATCCGAGGGTGCGTGGTGGGTTCCTCTTTCCTTCCATTAGACACACAAACACTCAAGTGTATATCAATATTGAAATTTACTTTCTTAGATATCTATAAAAATATTCTCAGGGTACAATATCCTAAGATTATTGTTCCTATAATGGTTATCTAACACTAACAATATAATTAAAATTGGTTAGTAACCAACTTGATATTGAAACAATATTCATGAGAACAATTTAATACATTATTTCTAATAGATTGAGAGATTATGATAAAACGGCATACTTATTAGTTTATGTCTTTAAATACTACTTTATTATAAGCTTTGAATAGTTAAGTTGCCTTTGCCAACATTTTAAAAGTATTTTTAGCTTTGTGATCACAAAAAAAGGTTCATAGTTTGCCAATTTTCATTAATTGAGTCAAACTGTCTCTCAAGATAAATGGTGTCTGACGTTTTGAAATAATGTTTTTCTTTGGAAGCAAAATACATACTGGAAAATAAAAGAAATGAAAACTTACCTCGATCTCGCTCTTTAAGCTTGTCCTGATGTTGATCATATCGCGTTTTTAAAGCTTTGAATGTCTGTACATATTCAACGTCTTCCAAGATCTTTCCATAGTTTTCAACAACATGCGAACATAGAGACTTTATGTCTTCAAGTTTTATGAATTCAAATAATTCTAATATTGCAGAGTCTAATAAGTTATACCTGAAAATTAATGTGTTACAAACATTATATGTAGGTAGACACGTACACGCGTTAAATGTCTTCTACAGTTAGTTGCGCTTAGAAAAGTAAATAAAGCCTTAGGTTCACAAGTTTTAAAACGAATAAATTGATTTTAAACTTGTGAATTGTGTACATCAGACAAGTCTATATAAAAGGGTGTTAATTTTTTTGTTGCGTTGTATATTAACTAATTGATTAGCTAAATAGTTATGTTTTCTCCGACATTTCAACCGGCTGAAAACGGTCGTGGTTGCGGAGAGAATACACTCAGATAAATAAACTTGTATAATAATTTTTTGGTGATAAATCTACGCATAGTAACGTTCTTGCTCATAGTAATTGTCTGGATGCCATAGTAACGTTCACTATGGTATCCACAATTTCGTTTAAGGAAATTTCTGGACGACAAATTCAAGATTAATCCGTAAGACAAATTAAAAGTGCTACATACCTGCCATTATTTCTAAGGAAAGCATCTATGACTGGTGCAAAGAGGTTTCCCTTGATGATATATCTGTTATAGTACTCGTCCTTGAGCGCGATGATCTTCCTCATGAACCTCAGCGCGCCGAGCACCAAGAAGGTATGTGTCGACCTCATCAGCACCAGTATACGACGAAGAAGGTCCTGGAAAATAGCAATCACATCATAATGTATGGAGAAAATATATTAAAAAGGTACTGTAGCTGCACACATCACCTATACATACGTTCTACCTACAGTACTGAAATTCTTAGTGTAGTGACTGATTAGGAATACAAAGTATCAC
Source organism: Euclidia mi (assembly GCA_944739405.2). Classification (NCBI taxonomy): domain Eukaryota; kingdom Metazoa; phylum Arthropoda; class Insecta; order Lepidoptera; family Erebidae; genus Euclidia; species Euclidia mi. The sequence continues at coordinate 31,173,752 of OX123193.2, read as the reverse complement.
TATCCGATTTCATTCCCCTGGTGTCGTAAGAGACGACTAAGGAAATTACTCGAATCAAAGAACCTCTTTGGGTAGACGGGATACTCCACACATCAAGCTGTACACCAACATAATCTAGGCATCGTGGTAAAGAAGGCCGAATTCTACTCTTGACTCACAAAGTAACGGAAATTAGGAGACCCCTATGTCCAGTAATGGACCGTGGAAGAATATGATGTTGGTGAAATTTAAGTAGTACCTATCTGTGGATTTTTTTGCTGCATCTTGCTTCAGCTCAGTATTATTGACAGATGAAATTATTCCATAGTATAAGCTCGTCTCAGGTTGGGATCAGATGGCCGTGTGCGAATATATTATTCACTCAACATTAATTACAATCGACGCGTTAGTCGATTTTTCATCATTAAATTAGATATCATGCTCGCAAAACCGCCGCCGTATGCGCTTGGATATCTCGGAAGGGTTATTATAAAACCTGTTTGCTCCGGAGTCAGCCCATACATACATATAGACGGCTAATAATCTCGCCCAATATATGCTGATCTGTAATAATTTATAGGTAGAAATCCTTAGAACGGTATAATTAATATTTTCAATGACAAAAGGACACTGTCGGTAAACTGTGAAAACTATTACCTTGACTTTTAACTAGTAACTACCTGTATAAGAGACCTAGTCTAGATCTTATTAAACCCTATAATACAGGCATCAACACAGCATACGACGTGACCAGAGACGACTGTTCTTAGTATGTGTAACTTTTGTTATCCAGAAAGGCCAATTTAAAACCAACGTACTGGGAAAACGCTCGCATTTGTTGCCAGTTTGAAATTCTAAACAAATACACGATCTAAAATTGTGCGGAGTTTGTATGAGAACGCTAATTGGCTACGTATTATGTTTTAATAGACTGTTACATATAATTTCAAATATTTCCAAATTACAAACGACGTAAACACTCCATTCAACGCGGTTGCTCACCGAAGTTTCGGAATGAACAATGGGCTGGTTGTAATCACCTGCTCTTACGTAAACAACGCCATTTCGTGCTGCTTACGTACAGAATCTAAAGAAAAATAGCCAAATACTGTTTTGATTTCGGTTCTTTTTCTTTATTTTAAAATACCCAAAGTCAGAAACTTTATATATACCTTTAATGTCAAAAAAAAATTAAACAGCGCACGAGGTTAGAATGCTGAAGATGGATATGAATTAATACTCCATATCGAACGACCAAAAAAGCCACGGGATGGCAATAGGCTCAGCATTCTTTACGTGGAGACAAAAAAGGCTAGCGAAATATTGAGGAAATGTCTCACTTTTTAACCGCCCTAAAATTAAATTTTGGTAATGTAGGGGATACAAAGGTACAGCTAAAAGAGTATACCGACTGATAAACACACCGTGCCGTAACGCGCGAAGAAAACTATCATAAACAAGACTTGACCTTGGTAATAAATCTTGCCCATGGGGCAACCGAGACGGCCCATTCGAGAAATTAATGTGGTGGCAGAACATTATTAATGCCGAACCAGAACTTGTTTTTACGAAGTTACTGCTGAGTACCATGGGCCCAACAAACACTTTCACTTTCGAAAATCCAATGTGGTAACTGCAACTTGCATGGTTCGGCGAGAATTCCGAAGCTAATGCACCCTTTTCCATCCCCATCCTGTCTCATCTACAGAGTGAATGAAGACAGAATGAGGAAACTCTGGACCTACGCATACTTGTCCTTTTTCAAAGTTAGCAAAGGGAAAGTGATGCTTGGTTGAAACCTCTGACGTCTAAAAGTAGCTCATTGTGCGTATTCGTCAGTACTGTCTGTATTTTAGATTTGTTTTGGTCACAGCACTGGCTCACTCTGACGAATAAGTAACGGTAAGTCGAATAAGTACACTTTGTATCATACAGGTTATGCGCTGCATCTAATATACTGTTCTTCTCGAGTCTGTTGCCTCGACCAGGGCTAGCGTTACCCTTAACGAAACGTCGCGATAGACATAAACCTTTATTTTTACGAGATAATTACGAGATTGAGACCCGTCACTTAAATTTTAGTACCTGTATTTTTCACTTTAGATTCCATCATTATGATGTAATCTATACTGATGCAATGCCAGTAGATTCGCCCGTAAGGCCAATAAAGTACCACCTCAAAAACTCCGGCTAATTTTACAAGCGTGTAAATCAGTTGGGCCCATAGCTCGTTGAAATACACACTATACTTATATGATTTATTTTAATACTCAAGTGTTTCTTAAAGGAAAATCCATTCTAAACGTGCATAATGCAGCTGCTTTGTTTGCTTAGTCAATATTTGTATTAGCTCGAGAAAATAAACTGTTGAGCAATAAGGACACTAATTATCTAAATAACCTAGGAAATAACTGTAGGATAATTATACGTCTTAGCTATAATTTGGCGGCCATAAAAATGTTGCATAGTATATACATATTATTACATATACATTGTACCACAAAATTGTAACTAAGTATCCATAAAACTTTGATGTACTTTTAGCAATTTAATATTTGAAAGTTCTATCTTACGCTTAAAATCCATGCATAAATCTAAAAATCTCCAAAATAAAAGTCGGGTACCCACTCCTTGGGATCTTAAAGTTACAAGGTTCAACGCAATGCGAGATAAATACTCCCTACATGAAGACGCAGGCATTCCTACAACATTTTCAGCCCATTAGATGTCCACTGCTGGACATAGGCCGCCTTCGATTGGCGCAATTTTGCCATAATCTCTACGCTTGCTACACGGGTTGTCAATCGCAGTAGCCGCAGTCTTTGACGTTCGATAATTCCCGACTGCATACAAATTACAATATCGCCGTTATACCAAAACACCCCCTAGTTAGAATTAGTATATTTCTCAAGTTCAAATCCGTCAAAAAAAATATTGTCTCCGTTTTTGTTACTGATGTCTTTAACCTCAAGCCTAAAAGTGCGTAACATATTAAAAAAAGATTAAATTATTACCAGTCACCTGGCGAGTATTAGAATAGTTGACGAAACCTTGGTGGAATGACGCAGTGAGTCATACTGCACATATAGTGCAAAGTGCATACGTGAACGTCATATGCAAACTAATGAATATCACGAAACCAATTTCACATTCAAGGCTCTTGTGATCTAGTGGAAATATCGGCAATACGTAAATAGTTGGCAAAAAGTCCAAATATTATTAAGTTACAAATATGGGTGAACTGCAGGGCATATATTTTTGCACATTTGATTCTGCGTATAAACTGTTCCACTATTAGACACGGACCTCTTCTCACTATGAGATGGGTTAGGCCATACCATAGCCCGCCATATTGGACTACAGTGCGGATTGGCAGGCTATACATATTTATTTGCTATTCCCAAAATAATTATTCTTTTGTAATATCAATAATGTTACGCATTTGGTACGCGGCGAACAGACGGTAGTCATTTTGTGGCAAAGTTAATTATTATTTATTTATTCTATCAAATCTGATTAGACTAGAAAGTGAATGTACCTCCAAGAAGACAACTTTGGATGCGACTGGGATAACATGATGAGGTTACAACATGCGACAAAGTTAAAAAAAACAACATAGTGAACCGGGCCGGTTACGACTTTACCGTCGGGCGACACGGAAAGTGCGAGCGTCGATCGATGCGATGTTCAGTTGCATTCAAGACTTTTTCCTTAAGGCTCAAGATGCACTTCCTGCTCTAACCAGATTTATTAAAGGGGGTTTTTTTGTATGGAGCGATTGCTGTTTGATCGTAGCAACCCAAAGAGATAGCGATATTCTATGGCGTAGACCGCCAGTCAAGGTAATGAACTTCATATAACAAACGTCAACGATCTTTTTGACAGTCGGGAGCGATGTTTCAGTGATATCGCTGATAGTGGAAGAAACTAGGCGGCAATGATCGGCCACTAAACTCATTTTGATATTTTTCGTAAGCAGGTCTTTTTGAACTTTGAATGTCTTTTAACACACACAAGAAAATATATCCTTTAAATTGAGACAAGATCTGATAGAGGTAAATCTCAGAACTTTGGCGAACCTATAAGTTCAGCCAGTCCATTAAAATAATCACTCGCTTACCTTATTCAATATGCAGGTCTTGATATGATACGTGTGATGCTCGACACAGAACGAGAGTAGTTCAAGCACGAGACCCAATAGCTGCACTGTGTGATAGTCTTCTTTTAGCGGCTTTTCTCCCGTCGTGTTTTCCAACAAAGGAGCTGTAGGCAAAGGAATTAAAATCAGTATGGGAATACTTTGGGATTTCTCCTGTCGAGCGGGTTATGTCCGGGTGTGGTTGGAGGGGTAACCTGCAGACGTCCAATGGGCCACATGCGTGTGTGAACAAAACGGAACGAATAGAACGTAAGAAACTGAGAGTACATAACAGAAGGCTTGGGGCGACCTGTACGCAGGCCAAAAATCACCTGCAGGCAGAAAAACGAGTAAAGGGAAAAGCACCTTTGTTCCTAGCAATGCCGCTATCAAAATATTGAAGATACCTTGTGTACCCATGTGCTCATGCGGCTTTATTATATACCTACGGCAAAATTATTAAAATAGTAAAGCACCAATTTATATCTTAGTTATGGTGCACAGATAACCAATCACCGAATAAGTGGATATGAAAAATCTGAATATGGCGTACAAAAATCGTCAAGCCCTTTTATATCTTAGTTATGGTGCACAGATAACCAATCACCGAATAAGTGGATATGAAAAATCTGAATATGGCGTACAAAAATCGTCAAGCCCTTTTATATCTTAGTTATGGTGCACAGATAACCAATCACCGAATAAGTGGATATGAAAAATCTGAATATGGCGTACAAAAATCGTCAAGCCCTTTTATATCTTAGTTATGGTGCACAGATAACCAATCACCGAATAAGTGGATATGAAAAATCTGAATATGGCGTACAAAAATCGTCAAGTCCTAAATAATAATAACCAATTCAGTAAAAATCTGAAGCCGGTTAGCGTCATTAAAATCCAAAACCAGTATTTGGTATAGAAATACGAAACCACTACTCGGGATAGAAACTCGAAACTGGAATCCGGCATAGAAATCCGGAACCGGAATACTACGTTATAGAAATCCAGAATCAGTATTCAGCATAGAAATCCAGAACTCTAGATTCTACATATTCGGCATAGAAAACAGAAATCAAAAACAGAAACTATCAGCTGGTAATTAAATGAACAATCTCAAATTCTGCACAAATTCAGGGTGTAAATACTAATTCGGCAATAAAATCCAAATTCTGCAATTAATGCCGTATTAGTCCCCAGAGCGTCACAAGAGTTTGGTTGATATTCAATGAACCAAGTTTTTTACCTAATTCACACATCTAGTAGATGTATATTAGTCTACTTTTACCTAGGGTTGACCTTGAGTGGTATATTACATTATTGGGCCTATAGTCTTCCTCTGTTCATTTCTATTAATAAAGGAACTTTCGCACTGAGAATTAAATTCTATAAAGGTATTTTTCATGTAGCACAACACTGTAGGCTGATCGTACACTTTATTATGAAAAACTATTGTTGCCAAATCATCAATCAGCTGTTCTGTGCCAAATTGAAACTTTAACCTTGACAAAATGTATGGAAAAGCTATATTTTTGCTTCGTAATTTTGGCAAATCCCAGGACAAAAGTTGTTCATATCAACTAGGGCATTGACCCAGTAAGACGTTTCTACTACACTAAGTATCACGTTGCATGGTAGATGACTTTTAGTCAACTATTCAGACCTTAACATAAAATTCAGTTGAATGCCAAATTGTGATCTATCTATTTAGTTGAAAGGTTTATAAATTAATAATATTCAAATAACTTATTACTGCTTTCAATGTACCACAATGCTGCCAATGTTATATGCAATTATTATTTTAATAGGAATTTATTTGCTAGCTCTTATAACAACCTGCTTCCATTGAGAACATACCAATTATACTGGGCATAAAAAGCTGGTGCCATTAATTTGTTTATAATAATTAGAATTGCTAATACCAGTAGTCCAGTTGCAGTACATTGTAGACTTTGTAGAGTAAATATATTTGTAGTTGAATAATTTTCCCATACCAGTTTTTTATATTAGTCTAATGAGGTATTTAAGTCAGGACTTGAAATAAATGTATAATAAGTCAATATTAGACAGCATATAAGTAGACATCTTATAAATCTAATTTCAATAAATGGAACAATTATTTATGTATGTAGGGATGCCAATGAAATAATAAAAATAGAGAGGATGCCATATGTACTAATGCTGAATAAGTTAATACATGGTACACCTATATAAATTTGCATAGGCATTCTACATTAGTAAGCACTAATTTAAATTAACAACTAGTTAAATAAAGAAGAGACTTACCTATAAGTGTTTGTATACTGTGTTTATAGAAGAAATTTAAGAAATCTGCCTTCTCACTCTTGTTTACTGACGCAAGCATACTTTCAGGGTCAAGGAGGATGCGTAGGACACCCATAAGCTGCACCGCACCACCCAGTTCAGGGTCGCGATCCCTCAACATCTGTTCTATCACTATATTTAGTAGCATCTGTTCCTAAAAACACACAATAGTAACTATACAATGAAACACAAAACAATAATAATTTAATTTAAAGAAAAACAGTAATTCTTACTGAAAATGTGTATAAAAATAAACAATATACATACCTCTTCTGTATTGTTAGCCTGTTGTAATGTATGATCCCTCACTACTGAGGGAGAAAACTCTACTATGTAAGTTAAAATGTCTATAGATGCAGTCTTAGTCTTCTGATCATCTATACTTAGGGTGATTTCTAACGCTGGCAGGATACCCAGAGACACTAAAGTTTTATAAAACGCATCCTTATCCTGAGGTTGTAAGTTTTGTGAAAAATTACAAAATTCTTTTAAAAACAGAACTAGGTCCCGCCTCTTTGTATCAGGTGTCTTATCATCCATAAGAAGTTTAAACAAATCTGTCAAAAATTTCTCATCTTCCTCTATGAGTTTAACTATTTCTACTTTGTTGAAAAATATAAAACTTGACAATGTGCTTAACAAATTATCCTCAAAAACTGTAGGTGTAGGTAAAACAATATCTTGAATGTACTGCACTCTGTATGTTTGATGTATTTTAGCTAGCAAGTCCTTGTTTTTAATCGGAATGGCCTCACGAAACTTAGCTAGCTCTCGCAAATACTCTCTGTGCTTCTTGGGCTGTGGCAAACCAGGATCATACTCTAGACAACCCACAACATCAAATATTGTGTCATCCGCAAACATTGTATCAAACAGTGTGTTTTTGTTGAGGAGAAATATACTTTTGAATATTTCGTAAAGATGATGTAAACCTTCAATGTTTTCAATATCTTCACACATGTGGAATAGGTTAAGTAGTTTTTTGATATAGTGTTGGCTCTCCAGGGCTGCAGCTAGTTTGTCTTTCCGAGCTGGGGATACCAGGCAACTATTCACAAGTTCACTGATGTCCTCAAGACGACCCATTTCACATGCTGGCAATTCCACAGGTTGCACACTATCTGACATTTCATCAAACCTTTCATCTTCTGACTCTTCCACTATATCTTGTGTTATTTCTACTGATGGATCTTTTCCTTGTACCTGTAAATAAAGTTAATAGTTAATTTTTAGTAGTAAAGTATGTATGTATAGAATAAATTAACCTCACAATATATATTTTGCTTATGATCATAATATTGCAATACAGAATGTAAAGAAGTAGGTATATAAACACACACACTAAGCACTAATTATGTATGCTTGATAATAGGGATGTTTTATAAGAACTTTCAATTCATTTCCTATTAGATTCTGTATGTTTACTAAAATTGTTAGAATGTTTGATATCAAATCTTATATAACAAATGTTGTGTATTTACCTGACAAATCTTTTCCCATATTTCATCGCAGCCAGCTTTTTCTTGAAAACTTAATGCTAAATCAAAGTTGTCGCCTTCTGACCATACAATCAATGTGTCCTGTTGCTTCTGGTATGCAGTGTCTGGTTGTATCTTACTCTCTAGGAGCAGTGAGCCGTCAGACTCAGCACGCACCAGTAACGAAGTGCCTTTCAACCTCTCCACGTAACATGACGACACATGTCCAGTTCCTCTGTCATCCCACTGCCGGTCTGCGTTCAGAGCGTAAAGCTTTACTCTTCGTCTTGTGTCTGTCATGATAATAGTCAGCGCTCTAAACACTAGGTACTCAAATAATGAATCAATTATTATGGCGCTAATCTAATGCACCTCAACAGTAAATTACTTAACTCCCATTTGTATAAAAACATGTGCACTTCTGTAACAAAAATAAAACATTTTGTAAAGAAATCAGACCGTAATTTTCGCGATTGTAATTACCGTAATTACATTCCATCTTGTTCGTCAATTTATGTGAAACACACCTAATTACGACTAGAGTTTACGAAAATTATAAATGGAAAGTCATTTCCAAACCGTAATGAGAGTATTCACATGAAAACACATTTTATAATTTCGTAAAACAATGGAATAATCATTAAAATATCGGAAATCACAAACAAAACAATACAAATTGTAAGCTTTTCCTTACACTGTTAAAACTTATGTGATCAATTAATTTAAACTAAAACTCGTCTTTAGATGTTGAAAACTCTTAGCCAATACGATATTTACCGGAATTATCATTATAGAATCGTCAATTTGACGTACCTTCAAAATAGTACAACATCAAATATCGCCATATTGGATTCACAACAACGCTTCAAAAACGGGGTTCTCAAATCGAAATGGAAAAGGCGCCAGATTTAAAATCTTTCTAAATTAAACCTCTACTGGGCTGGATTAATAATGATTTGTCACAATTTCTGAAAAGAAATATGCAGCTTGAACTTAAAGCTATTACAATTTGCTTTAAACAGATGTTTTCATTCATTATTCATCGTAAAAATCTAATAATTCGGTCTTGCACGTTCGCAATTTTTAGTCATTGAGTATGATGTCAAAGGAAACATCGCCATACAGCCTAAATGAAATGAATCGATAAGTTTACATCTAGATCACTTTTCGTTGTACTGATGTTTAGATTAAAACAGTAGGTATTTAAATAAATCTAACAATTTCAAAGAATTAACCTAAAATAAATTAATCTCGAAGTCATTTTAGATATGACAGATTCTTAGTCAGTTTTTACTTTTAGTATTATGCAATGCAATAGATAATTTTGCTATATCCAGGTGCACGATTCTCTTGTGTCAACGACGATCTTTTTTTTCAAGTTATACAGTAATGAAATTAGGTTATCAGAATACCGCTTCTGAGTCAATTCAAAATATAATTTCAATGTCATATAAAAATACAAGAATTAGGCCTCATGTCTTATCCTGTTAAAATTTATTTACTTATTGAAGGCAAAATTCCACTTTGAATCATGCGATTGAAGGTGATCGATGAAGATGTGTAGTGATTAGCACTAAACACGCATAGACAGGTGCATAGACAACAACTGATTAGTGTAGGGACTAAGTCCTAATCTATATACATATAAATAAAATTGAAGTGTCTGTCTGTGATTTCAAAATAACTATGTTTTTTCAAGTGTATATAGTTAGTTACACGATTCCAAGTCCAAAACAACCCTTTTTAACATTTTTGTCTGTCTGTCTGTCTGTCGGTCTGTCTGTCTGTCTGTCTGTCTTTCTGTTTGTCCGGGGTAATCTCTGGAACGGCTGAACAGATTCAAATGAGACTTTCACTGCAAGGAAGAGGACTTTATAGCGCTACATATAGGCTACAATTTGACCCGGTAGTTGGCGCTGTTGTCGCCATATCAAGTCTTTATTTCTTCGACTCATCTATACTCTATACATATAAATAAAATGTAAGTGTTTGTCTGTGATTTCAAAATAACTATGTTTTTTCAAGTGCATATAGTTAGTTACACGATTCCAAGTCCAAAACAACCCTTTTTGTCATTTTTGTCCGTCTGTCTGTCTGTCTGTCTTTCTGTTTGTCCGGGGTAATCTCTGGAACGGCTGAACCGATGAGACTTTTACTGCAAGGTAGAGGACTTTATAGCGCTACATATAGGCTCAATTTGACCCGGTAGTTTGCGCTGTTGTAACGATACCGACTCTAAGTATTATATATCGCACCTTTAGCATTGTACTGACCTAATTCGAAATTCATATTTTTTGGTAAACGCCAAAAATGTATTCAAAGAATTGGTCGTTTTTTAGTTATTGGATTATAATACTTGCAGATACCAATTTGATGTCAACATTTTACTTTTAAACCTTAGAGTAGGAATTGTTTTAAAGATTATTTGCTAAATTATAGATATAATTAATGAATTATATGGTAGATTAATTATTTAAAAAAATGTGTCACTTATTTACCGAAAGCAATTAATTTGTTTTTGGCTTATTTTACTTTAAGTCTATTTTTTTCTAAAGATCACCAATAAAAAACATTCCATTAAAAAAAGAGGCGATTAATTTCTAAAGTTGTGTTTTCGCAATATGCCTAATTGAGTGATATGCTAGTTTAATTGTTGATAATTTGCTAAATTAAAGGAAAGTGAAAAACATATCATGCTTTCTTAATCGTTTATTTTGATATTTTGCATCATCATCATTACACACTCACCACAATCAACACCTACCATTACCAGGTAATCATCTTTACTAAAGTAATTACAAAATAAATAACTACATATAATAATAAATAACAGAATATAGAGAATAATAGGTAGTAACAAATTACAAAACCTTGTCATGAAACAAGGCGTATGTACTAGGAATTACTTTAGTTCCTATAAGGTAATGCAATTTTATTTTTATTTTCTGCCAGCTCTATTTTATTACAATAAGCTTTCGATAGTGTCTGTCCAGCCTTCAGCATTTTGACTGTAATCTTATCATATCCTGCAGTCTTACCTAATTCCATACTTCCCAGTGCCTTCAAAATCTCATCCATGCCAATATCGCTTTCACCATTGCTATCATTACCATTTATTTCAGTTGTGGGTGTCTCTATCGCCGTTCTTTCAAATAATCCTTCAAAATACTCTTTCCATCTCTTCAGCACGCACGATAAACCATTTACTATCTTCCCATTCATGTCTCTGATCGATGTGTATTCCGATGAGTGTGTACTTCCTCGAAAAAAAAATCATCTTTCTTTTCCTCTTTCTTCTTTTTAACCACCTCTTTCACTATTCTTTTTGATCTAACAAACTCTTTTCTAGCTTCATCTATGTCCTCATTCGTTGCTTTTCCCATTCTTTCATTTGCTCTAGCAGCCAACCAATCTAACCAAGCTTTCTTCTTCTCTGACACTGGTGACTGCACATCCTTGTCCCACCATGTATTCTTAATCATTCGTATTTTCCTTCTCTTGATCACACCACATATTTCAGATGCTACACATACTACCTCATCCTTAAGGGACTGCTATAATTCTTCCATATCATTGATGCAATCGAACCTCTCAAATCTTGCTATCAATCTTCGTTTATATTCATCTTTCACATCTTTCTCTTGTAGGTTTTCAACTTTTATTCTTTCCAAGACTCCCGTCCTCTCTTGATTGTGTTTTCGGTGTCGCCATCCTTTAAAGAGCCCACTTATCCGGCTTAACACCAAAAAGTGGTCTGTATGGATGCCAATCCCCCGGTACACCCTCGTATCTATCACATTCTTTCTCAATCGTGCATCTACTTACAAAATCAATCATACTTCTTCTAACATTTTTCGTCTCACGTGTATACATATGTATCATTTTGTGATCAAACATGGTGTTTGTCACACAAAGGCTCCACTCCAAACAAACCTCGAGCAGTACTTTTCCATTTTCATTCACGCTCTCACCACCAAATCCACCAAAAAATTTTTCAAACCCATCTCGCTTTACTCCCACCCATCCATTGAAATCGCTTAATAAGATCAATCTTTCGTTATCCTTACAGTTCGTCAAAATCTCCCTTAAACTCTCCCAAAACTCCTGCCTTTCGTCTTGTTCTTGTTGTGACATGCCTGTTACTATATTGACCGGGGCGTAAACCCCTACAGCAAGGACACGAGTAAGTCCTACTTTCATTCTCATCCATATTAGCCTAGCATTACACATTCAAACTCTTTTACGCACTCATTCATTCGGGCACACAGTATTATACCAACTCCCTTGCAGGCTCTGGTGGTACTGTCTACCCCAGACCAACACGCCGTGTATGCACCGTGCTTGGTAGTGTCCCAACCCTTCCTTTTTGTTTCATTCACACACAGAACTTCTTTCTATCATCCATCATCTGACATACTTCATCCAATTAACCGTCCATCCCTCCTCCAACATTCAACGTTGTGAAACGGCTTTCCGTAGCCCGCTTTTCGCCCTCGCGGAGAACGACACGAACCGCGTTGCCGCCGTATGGAGAAGTAGTTTTTGTTCCCATAACTTTCCCACGAGACTTAGGTATCTAGACTGTCCCTCCTCGCAGAGCCCTTTACGGGGGTAAGGTGGAATCACAGCAGTGCCGTGGATCACCAACACAGGCACCCCCCGTTTACGATCAGCTTGCCCTATTGCCACGAATCCCTCGGCACGAGTCGGTTCACACCTTAGATCGGGATTTTGTGTCGGGTATGCTCCCTTAAAGTTAGTTTAATTTCGGAGTTTTCCTTCTCCTAGACAGGTTGCCAACGAAGGCTTACGAGGCCCAATCCCCGAAAGTTTGGTTTAATTTCGGAGTTTTCCTTCTCCCAGACAGGTTGCCAACCAAGGCTAGTATTTTCATTTCGGCTATTCAATAATTGAAAAATGTAATCTGCTCTTCTTTTTAACCTCTAACTTGATCTGAAATGAAAAGACAATATAATTATAAACTCACAAAGCGGGGTAAAATTAATTAAAGATTAAACATATTTACGTTTATGTCTCCGTAGTCACAAAATTTGTTAGTAACATAATGCTATAATATAAAATTCGGCTCCACAATTCATGCAATGTTTAATAAAAAAATGACGGCAGTACAAATACGTCACCACAATATTATCTTATTTAGTAATGAAACGCCCTAAACCAATAAAATGTCATTACAAAATTAAATACTGATCAAATAACTTACCATAAGTTTAGAATTAAAACGGCGCAATACGGTTTACGTCGCTTACGAAACACTAGCGCAAAACCCAACGTTTAGCACTACCGTCGCAACACTGAAACGGGTTCTTTAATACTGAGGGAAGCGCGGGTATGGCGTGATTTAAAAGAGACAGATATAGTACGTTTGTCCCTTTCCAGCCCAAAAGCGTCGGTTTAATTTTAATAAACTGATAGAATACGTGTTTACAAATCGTTTGGTGTAATAAAATCATTTTCCAAAATTTTTGAGTTAAGCCACTTCAATTCTAAAGGTGCGATATATCTATATGTGTATATTTTCGCTGAGACGTAGTTTATTTATTTTAGGCGTCCGCTAGGAACGAATTTTACGAAAGCGCTTGATTGAGGAGGTTGTAGGGTTCGCGCAAAGTATGAAAGTTTAAATAAAATATTATTACTTTCCGCGTGCGAAGCCGCGGGTACCAGCTATTCAAAATATAATTATTACAATGCCGGGTTTGTAGGTACTTCACAAATAAACTATTTTCACTTTAGACTATACAATAAGATTTGTACCGTGAACGAGACATTTGTACCTTTAAAAGTAAAGGAAGTACGTCAAGACAGAGACAGACAAGAAAGTGGCGGGAGTGCGGGACCAAGGCGGGACCTTCTGAAAGCGCTATACATAAACACACTCTTTGGCAATTCACTCTCGAAGATTTAATAGGTACTACTTATGAAGTAAGTGTTTTTACTAAATTTTCAATACAAGTATGTAATGTTTTATAATCAGGGTATTTTTATGTACAATATTATGTATGTATGTACAAAAAAAGCAAATAAGTATGTTTATCCGTTGTCTAGTACCCATAGTACAAGTTTGGGACTAGATGGTGATGTGTGATTGTGGGAGAATAAAGTAAAGTTGCGTGATTAAAACATTGGTCCCACAAATATGGTGTCTGATTTCGTCGCTGAATTCATATGAACATAGGTAAAACTCGTTTAGAATCAAATGTGAAACCTCAGTAGGTAAATACATCGTAAATACATAAACATGTGAAATTTTCACTGCAATCATTTGTTTTTTGTGATAGAATGTTAAAAATAGAAAGAGAAGTACATAATAAACAAGAAAAATAAAAAAAATACGGCAGTTTCGGCTGCTTTACCTCTTGACCGAGCAACAGCTGACCGGTGTCAATATTTTACCTATATCTCAGTTAGTTTGGGAGGAAACGCGGACGCGTCACCTACCAATTGACTCAGATACTCACCGTACCCCGTGTACGGTGAGTATCGCCGGCCAGCAGTTTTTGCTGCCATTTTTGACGAGTGAGGATGGCTGGCACGCAGTGGCCTCTTTTTGTAAAGTTCCTCAAAAAGAGGCTGCTGAGTGGGATCGGGAGAGGGCCAATCCCGCCCGAAGACAAGGGTGGCGTCGCAGGGAGCCGCCAACGGGGCTGCGAGCTGCCAGAGCATGGGGAGCTCTGGTGGCCAATTAGAAATAGGCAGGTGAAGGCTTGAAGGCTTGTAGGTGAAGCCTTCCCTAGGATTGGGTATGTTAGACTTGGCGCCATGGGAGGAAGACTGGACAGGACTGGCTCCTGTAATTTTTTTTTTTTTTGGTGTCGGGTTAGAAAATCCTCATGGAGTCCCTCCGCCCTGGGGGGGAAGGGCGAAGGGGACTGTCAGACTCTTACTGACTAAAAACCAACCCGTGTTCCTCATGTACCCGTGTGTCGGAGGGTAGGGTATCGCATAAGCATTCCTAGCCGCTCCCCGACGGGCATTGGCCCGCCAAATGGTCAGGCGAGCCCCGAACAAAACCCCCTTGGCGGCGGATGAAGGTGTTGGGCGCCGCCGCCAAAACACCCAGCGGCCGCAGAGGATAGGGAGGACGGCAACGTAACACCGCATCTCCTCTTCCTCTGCGGCCCCACCGCGACGCAACGATGATGCGATGATGCGCCCCCATTTGGTCGCGAGAGATAGGGCGCGCGGCAATGCAACACCGACACGCCTCTCCTCCCGCGACCGCGCCCGACTGCGAGGGACAGAACAACTGTCCCTCGCACCCACACCTTTGGACGCATCCTGCGCAGGCCTCCGTCAAGCCCACACGGAGCGTCCCCTCCTGGATCCCTCTTAGCTTCACCGCGGGTGACCAATCCACGGTTACTGAGCCCCTCCACCACGACAAGGTGGAGATCCCACGGGGGGGTGGCTCCTGTAATCTGTCGTCTTCCCGTAGGGTGCCTTTGGTCGGTATGCGAGGTAGTTTTAGTGGCAACACCACATACCATGGCTCTCATTTTCCCAAGAGCCGGAGATCCGAAGGAATTTTCCACCTCATAAAAAAAGGGCATTTAAGTCCCCCATGAAAACGTTGTATTAAGCTTTGGGTGTACTATGTATTGCCTATTCTTGCTGCATCCACGCCGACGCGGTTCAGCTCGACACATCTTATGTCAGTGCGCGTGCCAATTATTTTTAAATTTATAACTTTATGATTGGTTTTTCGCCGCGCGTTTTGCCGCACCCTTAAATGTGACGCCGCACAGTGGGCTGAAAATCGACTTTCATAGACATAGGATACTACATTTTTAAGTGTCGGTTTTTATGCTGGATATAGCTTCTATTAGCTATTACTATACATAAAAATGTTATTCGAGTAAACTTTACACAAAAACAAATTAATGATAATATTTTTCGAAAAAATTGTATGGAACTAGTATGAAAAATCCAATTATCTCCGAAACTGCAGGGAAATCCGCAATATCCTTACAGATGGTTATAGACCTAATTATTTATGATTTTTAACATACTCCATATAACAGTTAGTGCTGCGCAATTTTTTTTTTAAATTATCAAAATATTTTTAATATATTTTTAAATACTCAACGATTCCCTTTAGTTAATTAGTTAAGAAACACAGATTTTAACCACTCGTAATGTGACATAGTATCATGCCTGTATTCTCGAAGGAGTAGGCTACACCTAAACTTCGTCAGCTGTTTTTGATCCAGAAATTAATAAATTTTTTTTAAAGAAAATCGTTTAACACTAAAATATTTCTTAAAACAAGTCATTTAATCCCATTACCAAAGTCTTTTAATGAGTCTGAATAAGTCATGAAGTGATTTGTAATGTCACGGAACGGAACTATGGATTACATCAGTCTCTTTCTGGTAAGCTAATTAGTTACGTTATGAGTTTTAAGAAATATTTTCTATTATTTTAATGTTTCACTAGCACATCTTTAACAACTGTCTAATGAAGGTGGTTAACTAATTAATTAATGAGCCACGTCCAACTACAAAAGATATAAAATATTTATTTTCATCATCCATTTGTTTTTTGTTATCAATGACAACTGCTTCACTCTCCTTCACAAAAGTAAACTGAACTGGACGACAATACATTGCTGAACATGGTTTTGGGTTCGTCCATAAAGTATTGTCTCTATCAGTTAGTTTAAGTGGCACCAAGGAAGTCATGAATATGCTTGAATCGTCTTGCTCTCCCTCCATTTTTTGCTTGTATGGGCTTTGGCTTGAAGTACCATCAAAACCTCACTTAGATATCAGTTTTAAATGCTTATTTTGCACTTCGTTAGGAAGGCTTTGGAGGATCCTCTTCACCGTGATGTCGAGTAAAGCTTGGAGTGCAATCCTAGCCGATGAATCCGTCACTGACACCGATTGCTTTGGAGATAGCATTCAAGCTTGGTTTGTTGCACTTTTAGTGAGATGGATAAACATCCTTAGCACCTTCTCGAATGGTTGTCTCTCGCAATCTGATGTATTGCCACTTTTTCAGTTTTAGAGAAAGGAATAATACAAGCGCTTTTTCTGGTGTAAATATAACAGTTTTTACTGGTTTCTTAAGCGTTTCTTTAATTTTAGCGGCTGCTTCAGGATGTGTTAGCATATGTTCAATGACAGATGCAATATCCTCACGACCTTCTGCTTTAAAACGTGCTGCAGCTGTATAGGCCAATTCACTCGAATCTTCGGCTTCGCATTTATGTTCCTCAGATCTTCTCTTTTTCTGTTTGCTGCTCAGATCTTGGATTGGTTTCCGTAACTCTTGGTCATTGTTCCAACAGAGGATGATGTTGACGGTTCTGGAAAGACTGAGTGGGAAATTTGTCTTTCATCAACAGTTAGTTCTTGAGTAACTAAATTTGTTTGTACGCAACTTGGCCAATCGATATTTGCTTGCAGCCAGTTTTCGTACTGTTTTCTCAATGTATCAATCCTTCGGTGGGATTTCTGCCACCTCTGTGATACAGCTGGTGTGAATCTTCGACAAAATTCTTTTAGAATCACTCGATCTTCGAATTATGATATTCATGATCAAATGAAGTACTCTCACTTTTAAGAAGAACAAATAAGTCTAAGTTGGTAACTAAACTTTCCATTCTAATATTTTACACAGTCACAGAAGATGTTAGCAGTAACAAAGTTTTGCATAATCTAAATTATGAAGGAAAATTTTAACCCTTTTATAGTCGTAAGTCGATCATTAGTTAACTACCTTCATTAGACAGTTATAAAAGATGTGTGAAAATATTTTTTGAAACTCATAACGCGAACGTTACTAATAACTAATTAGCTTACCAGAAAGAGACTGATGTAGTCCATAGTTCCGTTCCGCGGACTTATTAAAAGACTTTGGTAATGGAATTAAATGACATGTTTTAAGAAATATTTTAGTGTTAAACAATTTTCTTTATAAAATTTTTATATATTTCTGGATCAATCATAGCTGACGAAGTTTAGGTGTAGCCTACTCCTTCGATAATATAGGCATGATACTATGTCACATTACGTGTGGTTAAAAATCTGCGTTTCTTAACTAATTAACTAAAAGGAATCGTTTAGTATTTAAAAATAAATAAAAAGATTTCGATGATTTTTAAAAAAAATGGGCAGCACTAACCGTTATATGGAGTATGTCAAAAAATCATAAATAATTAGGTCTATAACCATCCCCCCCCCCCGTGGGATCTCCACCTTGTCGTGGTGGGGGGCTTAGTTAGCGTGGATTTGATTTTCCCCCACTGTGAAGCTAAGCGGGATCCCAGGAGGGGACGCTCCACGTGGGCTTGCGTGAGGCCTGCGTAGGATGCGTCCATAGGTGCGGGTGCAGGGGACAGTTCTGTCTATCCCTCGCAGGCGGGTGCGGTCGCGGGAGGAGAGGCGTGTCGGTGTTGCGTTGCCGCGCGCCCTATCTCCCGCGACCAAATGTGGGCGCACCATCGTTGCGTCGCGGTGGGGCCGCAGAGGAAGAGGAGATGCGGTGTTGCGTTGCCGTCCTCCCTATCCTCTGCGGCCGCTGGGTGTTTTGGCGACGGGGCCCAACACCTTCATCCGCCGCCAAGGGGGTTTCGTTCGGGGCCCGCCTGAACATCTGGTGGGCCAATACCCGTCGGGGGGTAGCGAGGAATGTTTTGGTGAAACCCTACCCTCCGACACATGGGTACATTAGGAGCTCGGGTTGGTTTTTAGTCAGTAAGAGTCTGACAATCCCCTTCGTCCTTCCCCCCCAAGGCGAAGGGACTCCATGAGGATTTTCCAACACGACACCAAAAAAAAAAAAATGGTCTATAACCGTCTGTAAGGATATTACGCTTTTCCTTGCAGTTTCGGAGATAATCGGATTTTTCATACTAGTTCCATACAAATTTGTCGGAAAAATATTATAATTAATTCGTTTTTGTGTAGAGTTAACTCGGATAACATTTTTATGTATAGTAATAGCTAATAGAAGCAATATCCGGCATAAAAACCGACACTTAAAAATTTAGTATCCTATATCTATGAAAGTTGATTTTCAGCCCACTGTGCGCCGGGGACTTTGTTCCGCTATCTTGATGCACACCGATGTATACAAAAAATCAGCACTATATTCTTCGGGTATTCTGTTTTTCTCCCTTGAATTATCGCACCCTATAGCTATATGTGAAAGCTTTATAATTGGCTTACAGATGTGATAATGATGGTAAACATAATATATTTTAGCTGTAAGTTTTCCATATTTTTGTAATAAATAATTAAATATATGAAAAACATAAGTATGTATTTCGTAATTATACATTTGGAAGTCAACTTACACGTAACTGCGTCGAGCCGGTAATTGATGGGTGGCGACCCATGACCCAGAGCGGCGCTCTCCTTATATCATAATATATTTTTGTAGTTTTTGTACATTGAGTGCCTAACTGTGGTGTAGCCTGGTTACGTGGAGACTAGATTTTTTACAGCTTAAATATCTTAGAATTCTTATTGAATTACATACTACTGCATAATTATTATATTTAGACAGATATCACTTATTGATTTCAACCATTATGTTATCAGTAGGTTATTATTGAAGGTATCAGTAATCATCATGAAGGTAATCTTTACAATGTTAATGTTATACTATAAGTATAGTAATGAATACAAATAAAAATACTCATAATCACTTTTGCGTACTTTGAATTTGAACCGATTCCTGTGCGTGTACAAATAAAAATACATTCGGTAGGGATTAAACATGAAAAAGACATTTTTTTTTAAATGTACATTATTAGTTTCATAAATCTTAGCCACGAGCACCAAATATTGAAAACGATTGATCCTGAAACCTGACCGATAAAGTGATTGCTAAAATGCACTGCTACAAATTCTTATTTTTTAATTTTTAACCTGTGCTCTTTTGGCTGCCATTTGCTGTGTTCTGTCAGTCATTCTTGATGTTATTGAATAAAGATTTGTTTTATTTATTTTGAGCTTTAAACTATTATTTAGCCAATAAATACATTATTAAACTGTATGTTTTCGTATTAATTCTGTTCGTTTTGATTTCATGATAATGATGAGCCGTGAATTTAACAAGATATCATGTGAGATGTGTTATTCATTATCTTCGTTTATCTATATTTATTACCTATTTAATATTGGTTAAAAACTTAACAATACTTTCACATTGTTACACGGATGTGTTCTTCCTAATCTAAATATGAGGAAAGCTGTGAAATTTTAGTTAATTACTAATTTGACAGATGTCATTCCGATGTCAATTCAGGCAATCTACAAAAATATGAAATGCTATTTATTTGTGTTTTTGCTATGAATAACATTGAATAAACTGCGTGTATGTGTAAGTAATAGCTAAAACTATCTGTTTTCCTGTTGCAGTATGAAGCAGAGGGACCAAACTTATAATTTCACACTTAATAGCAATAACATTGTTTATATCACTAAGTTGTAAAATGAACTCACTATGTCTTATTTGAGTGCGTCAGAAAATGTGGGGTAAGTTTCTACCATAGTTACGTATTCAATTATTGTTTTTGTAGCATGATAATATGTAATTTCAAATGATCTTTCAAATGGATAATTTTATTTTGAGATCTTGGCTATGATGAATGAAAGTGAAGCACTTGCATCTGTTCAATGTACTGCCTATAGTATCACTACATCAAGTATACATTTTAATGCATCACAGAAACATGATAACTACAATCTGTAACACTTATGAAGAGCGAGTTGTTTGTAAAATATATTTTTACTATTAACTGTTTAAAATGTGTGTGAATTAGTTTCTCGAATATTTATGTTTATTAACATTTGAAGCCATATGGATTGTGTTTAACTTAATAGTTTTGTTATCAAGGAAAATTCTTGATAGAGTCTTAATTAGATGAATCTAATCATGAAAAATGAATGTAATATTTATGCAACTTGAGTTATTTCGAGAAAATATTGCCATTTATGTGCAATATTGTTTTGTATGAAATTCTATTGGTACAGTTTTAAGGCAGAGGTTTTATAGATTAATCGTCATTCCTATTACTTGTATGTCTATGTAGGTTTACTGTAATTCTGCAATTTAGTCTCTGATTACTTGCTTTCTTGAGTACTTTCTAACTTGAAATCTTCTAGTCAACTAAGTAAACTGTCAAATGTGGCATTATTGCTATATGTGTTAGAGTTAGCATGGTGAGATATGTTGTTACAAATTGATGATATTTTTCCACATTGATCCATTGTTAAGAATTAAATAGTCATTTAAATAATTATTATTCAATGTGGTTTATGTTAATTTTCTTTAATTTATTCGAAGGCAAAATACCTCAAAAAGCTCTATTCAAATACTATACAATTTTTCATTTATTTTTTATCAGTGTGAATTGCATTAAGACTCTAGTCGCAGAAAAGAGAACTACTGTTGATCTAAGTCTCTTTGTCAACTAGTACTCGGCTTTTGTTGTTGTGATTGGTAAAACCATGTTTTCAACCTTTACTGTATAATCATGCCAGCAGTAATATAAGTTACGATGACTGAATGCTGTTTTATTTACCTTTAGTTTTTAGTTCTTAAGTGTCTAAATGTGTTCCTTTTATTTTCAGTTTCAGTGGTATTCCACAAAATATATCAGATGCGAGCTGTGCCACACAGTATAAAATGGCAGTTGAGGGTGTTTCATCGGGGAGCTGTGGTGAAGTAAACATGTTCCTACATGACAACTCAGGGGATGAGCAGGCGTATATACATCTAAATGACAATTTCTACTCCAAATTTAAAATTGATCCCAACGAATTATATACATTTCATGACTCTGATGTCATAGCGGGCGAAATAACTGTAAGTCATACGGAAGACAATTTTATGTTTTCTGATAATGTTGATGTTAAGAGTAAGCTGTTAGACAGTCCAAATAAAGAGTTAGATCTCATTAGTGCATTCGCAAATGGAGACGTTAAGGAGGAAATTAAGATGGAGGTGGTCTCCAATGGACATTATCCACCAGTTTCGTCCACCAGGCCACCAGCTGCCTATAAAGACTCTAAAACTACTCATACCAAAGTTGTCAAGGTTAAAAATCAAACTCAAGTAAAAGAGCTTGCAAAATCAGAATCGTTTAGTGAAGCCCGAAGATCGAGTGTGAATAGCCCTAAGGCGCAAAACACTGCCACAGCGTCTTCCCCAAGTACTAAAAGCAGTATTAATAGTGTAATGTTGAATAATACGAAAACTTCCTCGAAGCAATCTGGGATAGAGACGTTTTTGGATGTATTTAAGAGAGAGCAAGGATTGGTTGAGAACTCTGCTGTCACCATAAAAACAGAGCCATCAGGACCGTCGCAGGCCAAAGTTGCCGTATCGCCGCCTAAGAAAGCATCAGGAGGTAATTATTTTGCTTTTTATTTTTCTAGAAAAGAACTTGTTAGGATATTTGAATTCATTAGCATATCTGTTCTGTGTTTATGTTAAAAGACAAACAGGATTGAACCCAATGGGCTATATATTATTCAAACTTAAATCCTGTCCTTTTATTATAGTTATGAATATTAAAGTAGAATTCTAAAATAAATAACTTTTTTTTCTGATAGAGGAGAATAGTGTTAATCTGTTAATTGGTCAAGTAGTTATAAGCAAGTAGTTATAAGGGCCTTATTTATACCTCCAATAGGCAAAGTATAGACATTAAGTCTATATCCTATACTACTCTATAGTCATCACATAACTGCATTCTTTATTGGGTAATCAACAACCCTTACAATATACATAACTTAAATTAAACAAATGAAATATGCAAATAAAACACCCGTACCTATCCCATCAGGTGTATAGAGATGTGCATGTATATTTTTAAATTCAACACAGAACTTTGTTAAAAAAATAGTATAATGATATTGCCACAGCTGGCACATGTATGATGTTTAGTAATAAATTATTTTTCCTCATTTGATGTCATATTATTATTGCAGTTAATTATGAGGTATAATTATTTTACAAACATAATTCAATTATATTGAGCTGTCAGACTTGTTTGACATGTTTCTTTTTATTGTAGTTGCAATAATTATATTATTAGGTATTTAACACCATTTTTTAATTTCTTAGAATGATATCTGCTAGACATAAAACAGGCCACATATAGGCAGCTATACCGGCGTTTTTGCTTATGTAATTAGTAAACAATAAAAAAAATATATAATTCCTTATTTGAATAGAATCTTTGCTATAAGAATTGCCATTGGTTCTTTTTTACTTTGAATACCCTGATACCCTTCACTAGCAGTAGTGAAACTCCTGATAAAATTAGATCTGCCGTTTTGGTGGTTAGCTGGATAAAACAGACAGACAAAATATATTTTTCTTTTCTATCTTTCATATGTTCTATGCTTATATAATAAAAAGTTCTTGTTATATTTTACACAGACAACAACATTTTATTTATTTAATTTATTTGAATGTATAGTTTTGTAAACACCAGTCTGGGTGGTGTTATAACTCCGTGGTCCAGTGGACCGTATGGGTCTGCTGATCCCGTATTCGATGTTCGATTCCTGGTTTGGGCAAAAATTTTACTGAGTTTTTTTGAATTCAGTAGTAGCGCGGCGTTAGGCAAAGTGCCCGGTAACGGCATAGGCTCGCCTCCCTATTACGTGGGTCCTACATTCATATCATCGCAAAATGTTGCTGTCATATTCCTCTGCGTAACCCTTCGGGGACACCGGCTTCTATAAACAAACACTATAGTTGACTTAGCTCAGCCAAAGAGCTCAGATATTTACATAGAGGCGCATTTCTTCGACCCAAATTGCCGCTTGGCGGCGGCGTGGCAGTCGCGTTGTGACAGCTGTCTCTACGAGAACAAGTTAGACGAACATTCCTCCTGTGTATCTTAAAATCGAGAGCAAGAGAGACGGAGAACGACGCCAGCGCCGCCAACGGCGCCAACTACGAACTAAACTGGAGACTGTCTCCACTTGGAATCCGCACACGAAAACCTTAAGAACTGCGCTTCTATGTAGATCTGTATTCATTGGCTCAGCAATAGGTGACGGTGATATCGCCATTAGTGTTCAGAATTTCCTTACAGTTGTCCCATTAGCGACTGGTGTAGTTTTAAACCGGTAAAGGCGAACTGATGAGTCAGGTCATAAAAGGTTACCACTGATAGATGCTCAATCAACGTAATAGCATTTGTAATTAATTTATATAATTGTTGTACAAAGTAACCGTCGACGTCAATAGAAAAAGTTATTATATCTTTATCGCGCCTGTCACGATCAATCGCATTATTTATATAATGCAAGAAATTGCTACCAATATTATAGAAGCCGAAGTATGTGTGCGTGTATATTGCGTTTTCGCTTCAATACGGCTGAACTGATTTTGATGAGTTTTAGCATACGAATAAAAAAGACCTTAGACATGGAATTAAGGTGTGCAGCGAAAAAATAAAGAGTTTCATTTTAGTATGTGAAACTTATTACGGGGCGAATATAATTTTTAACGAACCTACAATTAGACAAATATGAAATTTGTATAAAAAGCTACGGGCTTCACGTCCAATTACACAAATATGAAATTTGTATAATAAGCGGCGGGCTTCCGCCCGCTGCTTCGCCCGCATGGCAATCAGGTATTGGCACAAACGGCAGCCCATGTGCTATTCTGATGTATTAAGCTATCCCTAATACTTCAGTTTCATAAAAATCTTTCAGTAGATTTTGCCTCAAAAAATAACAAGCATGCATCCATCATCCATCCATCCATAGTACGAGTAAGATAAGTCGCAACGAAAACTTTGTTTCCGTCCGAGAAAGGCGCGAGCACACAATTTCTATACTATCTCTTATGTAATCACAAACCTGGGTAAGATCTTACTATTGCTAAGTTCATAATCACCTGTAGTCGAATAAGAATAAGGTACATATTCCCTTGAGAGTTCGAAAGTTGAATGCGTCATCGCGGTGCAATGTAATTTCTTCCTGTCGCAAGTCGTTATGTAGATTGTTTTACGTTGGTGTATGCTAGCCCTTACGCAAACGTACAAGTTCAAATCACTGATCGCTTATTTATCGCCCGTTTTATGGTCAGTACTACTATTTTCTTCTATTCGTGTGGCTAACTCTGGTGTCGCAGTTTATAAATCGTCCGAAAGCCGCCGACAAAACTTTGCGTGTGCTCTAGAGTACGGTAGCTCTCCGAATTAAATGCCATAAATAGCGGTCACCCGTTTCAATTGTTAATTATCGCTTGTCCCGTGCCTCGGAAAGCACGTTAAGCCGTCGGTCTCGGTTGTCATGAAGATCTTTGACAGTCGTTACAGGGCGTCAGTACCTTCTAAATAAACGACACTAGTCTAAACCATGGCAAATCGCTATCCCTTCGGGTTGCGGGGGTCAGACAGGCAGTCGCTCTGTGGATAAGCTAATATTCAGCCAAATCCGGTTGGACTAGTAAGCGGACCCCAGATTGAAACTGGGCTAACGCTAAGAGGATGATGAATAGCGGTAACCATTCCAACTGGTGGCCACTGCAATCGTTTCTTACCTTCTCCGATCTATAACTATCAGCAATCCTAGTCGCGCTTTTAGGGTTTTTAGTTCTATAGTAATACTGTAGATTGTAGTGTACTGTAGTATGTCTTAGATGCAACCGAGATAACGCTAGGTCAATGATGAGTAAGCGTTGAGCTACACCTATCAGCACCGCATCGCACTTTCCTATGCTTCTATCCTTTTCTGTCACTTAGGACCGTCATTTACTAGAGCGAGAAAGAGAGAGGGAACGCCGCGGAATCTATCAGCACGATCGATTGATAGAGTGTAGCTCAACCCTAATACTGTAGAACAAAAAGAGTCTTCTTTGCATTGCGTTCCAAAGGGCATGGCATGATACGGTATAGTTTAGCAGGTCACGGTAGGCCGAATGATTCAGTTATATCTCGCGCCATGATGAAAGCAAATAAACTTGACTGCACGGATGGCGTGGTTGTAATGCGGTCGCAGTAATGCGACGCTTACGCATTGAGTATTGAAGGTTCGATCCATGGAATACAGAAGTAAATGGAATTAGCATGTCAGGCATATCATACGAGAAGCAGTGTCGCCTCTCACACATATATACACATTTACCACTACATAAAACGCCACGGCGTGATTCGTTAAATATATAAGACACAATTATCATAAAAAGGTATTATCTGAAAAGCCACACAAAAAGAAATATTAACCTTATTTTTAAAGTCGTAAGAACTGATTTACATTTATATTCTAGTTTTAAGTGTTACCAAGAGCGTGAAATCGTGCAAAATAATACATTCAAACGGTTTTTGCGTATTACTAATTAATTTAATTAGTTAGGAATGCCTTTGGTCGTATTTTGTGGCCCAAATGATTTAAACACCTAAATTTCGCTGTTTCTGTTTATAATTATATAATAGATTACAAATTTCTAACGCTGGTATTATTTAACATAATCTGTTTTGTGCAAATGACATGACATTTAGACATGGGGCACTATCGATAATTTTTTTATCGATAGTGTATTTTACGATTAATAAAAATATTTAATTTAATAGGATTGTTTGTGTAATGTGATCTAAATTACACTTACAAGTGTTCAACTGATAGGTGAATAATATTGGGTTCTATATAACAAAGAAGTATATTTTATTAATCAATTCATCAATTTTCTATGTTAAACTCTTGTTTAAAATAAAACACTGCTATAAGCTATAACACAGGGCAGCTAAGAATCTCAATTTTTTGTTAAAAGATTAGAAACAGTGTATGGGCGAGAAGTGAATATATGTATGATCCACCTTTTATAATCCCATTCAATATGTGAACGGGCAGTTAGTATTTTTTGCGGGCTATATATTTTTTGATGTTACACATTAACATTTTTATATTTTTCAAATTATCATACTTATCTGCGATGCCCATGAAGGGATTCGGGATTTACATCGCGCTATGAGCCACAAGAGCGGAGCAGTAGGTAGCCCTAAATAATGCGAGTGTACCTGCAGGTTCATCTACTTTAATAAATAAAAGACAAAACATTGGTAGTAAAAGTTTTATTTCATTAAATATTTACACTTAAGGAGAAGAAGAAACAAAATTGTTTAAATTTTATTACAGAGAAATAGCATAGGTAGAGTACCTAATCTGGCATACCTATGCCGGTTACACCTCCCGTAAACGACGACTTGACTGACTAGACTTAAAGATAATAATAAACATACCGCAGATAATTAAAAATGCATGCTATACTGGTGCAATATGGTCATTAGACAAAACGTGTTTAATATTATTCATGTTTAACTGTGTTATCGCAAGTATTAATCTTTTCATTGAGGATTGAAACAATTATAACTAATTAAAACAACAAATACATAAAAATTATAATACATATAAAAAAAGACATTAAATATATTTATGAAAGTCCTCCACATCGCCAAACTTTGCACATTCAGCCTTATATTTCAGAGCTTTGAATGATTCGCTGGTAAAACCTGGGTCTCCGCTAACACTCTGGTACCATTTTTTTATAGTTTGCGAGTGTGGCAAACATATTGTGTTGAATGTTTGCCGTACGTATTCATACGCTTTTGGTGAGTAGTAATGTAGAGTGAGTGCAAAACTTTTGAGTGCTGGTGGATATTGTGTTGTGCTTTTTACTGCTGATTTGTCTTTTTTTACCATACGCTTCAGTAGTTCATGCACCTGCAAAGAAATATGGGTTGCATTAGATAGACATATAACTACAATATGACAGCAAAGCGGGCCTAACGCGCGCAAAGTTAGATTGTTTATATCATAAACTTATTGATAAATTAATATTTTCAAGAGTATGTAAATCTTCAGTTCTCATAAAAAATTTGTTCTTTAAATTTTCAAAAATTTCTGACATTTTTGTAATTTTCTTTCTTAATCTTCGATTTTGAGCTTGAATCCTTTTTATTTGCAATCTTTGACGCTTTATTACACTATCTTTACTGTAATTATAAATTTCAATTTCCTCTTTCTTGGTGAAGATGCATTAGCATTCCGCGGAGACGATTCTTTCGGCTGAAAACAGCAGTTACCTATGTTACGTATTTAAGCGAATAGTGTTTATACATTATTAGTCTATGTATATATTTGAATAATGTTATAGATGTTTATTTGATAGGTATAGGAATAGTAATATATACTATTATGACGTGGAGATTAGTAAACTCCTAAGAAAAGGAGTAGATCGTATTACTCGCTCGTAAGCTTTCACGCACCTGTAAGATATCAGAACATCCCTAATCATGGTGTTTGGAACTCTGCCGCAATATCGGATACTTAAAACCAATAATATATAGTAAATATCCCGCAAGCATTTAAAACAAATAATTTAATCTATATATTGATACGTACTATGAAATAAAGTTCTTGAGGTGATGGTAAAGTAGGCGGCTTCGTTCCTGTGGTCTAAAAAAGTAATGAGTATAAACGAAATTAGTATGCACATACTCGTAGGCTATGCCGCTACATTAATACAATTACTAGAGGCGCAATGTATATAAAAAGATTTATTTATTTATTTTATATAATAATAAAAATAGCATGTACCCTGGTAGTTTTAGAACATAATTTAGCTATTTCAAGGGTGGGAATAGCTCCTGGTTTTAAATATCGCCTCCCTTTTTCTTTTATTACAAACAAATTTTCACTAAAATGTAGTGAGCATATTGTACTCCATTTTTTTGGTATCCAATCGATTCGTCCTGTTGCTTCTACCCATTTTAATTTTTCTTTGAGTGTGGACGGAAAGCTAAAAAACACATAAGTTATTTAGTCAAAGTAAACCTGGACAGATTATGGAAGCAAAGCAGAGCACATGTAACGATTTTAATCTTTGCTATTTGCCAATTACTAAACAACTGGAGTATCGATATATTCTTATCGCAATAGAGATGCATCACTTAACACGTCATATTTGCACATAATATGACGTTTAGAGTAGATTGCCGTGTAAAGTCGATCCTACAAACAGTAGCGTTATGTTAAATCAGCAATGTATACTTTTTGTGTCACAGTGATATTTTATTTAAATTAAATGAAATATGTACTTACCGATGAAAACTAATGTTTCCATTAGAAAGATTAAATGTATGGCTTGGTCTCTTGCAGCTTACAACGGCACAAGCAGGCATTCTTGCCTAAATTATGCTATAAAATGCCTATATGGATGTCAATGAGCGACTGGCATGTGTCAAATTGTGCAATATAAGATATGCTTGTAGAATTCATATCACGGACACGAGTATCAGGCGAAATGCTATATCTATTTGTATTATATTATCTATGGTTCGATCCGCACAAGCGACAACACTGCTATCCACAAATTGTTGTTTCAAGATGGGGTGTTCTTTGTGTCTGTTCATAGAATATTGCTAAAGTTCCTCGCGACGCATGATTCATTCTTAAGGCGATAATTATCTTTTAAAATAATTTAATTATGGGTTACTCTCAAAAAAAAATTAAGACAACCTTATTAACCGGGCTCTCGCGGTTATCACCGAAATCGCCGCCTCAACGGTCACGATGTAGGCTTGTTCCAATTACCTTCTCATCCACATTATTTTAACGGTCTTACAAATGGCTTATGCTTTGCAGATGTCTTAGGCTGTCAATCCCTATATTGAAAAGCAAACATGAAACTAAAAACATACATACATAGACTCACGCCTGTTTCCCAATAAATATATCGTTTGTTTCCCGTAGGCAAAACTCCATCAGCATCGAAGTCTCGAAAGGGGCGAGGGCCGGCGGTACACGAGGCTTTACAGCGGATACCGGCGGCCAAACGCGCGATACCCATACCGAACACATCGTGGCACGCGCCGGGGCATGCGCTGTTCCAATGTGGACCGCTGGACGACAGGACCGTCGCCTTCAGGCAGTTGGAGAGCAGCAGTAGTGATGATGATAACATGCCGGATTTTGGTAAGTGTGTCAAACAATTCTGTAAGTGTGTATTCCTGTAGTGAATTCGTCGTGGCACGCGCCGTGACATGCGCTGTTCCAATGCGGACCACTTGACGACAGGACTGTGGCCTACAGGCAGCTGGAGAGCAGCAGTAGTGATGATGATAACATGCCAGATTTTAGTAAGTGTATTAGATTTTGTAAGTGGATACAGGAGTCCAAGAAAGTTGATCCTTATACCAAATACATCATGGCGGATATAATAGGCTGGTTGGCCCGAACTCGGTAGAAAACAGTAGCGGTGACGCTGACTTTAGTCACAGTCTAGGTACCAGAAGCGTGTATCCATCATTGTAGGTGGCCATCGTCACAGGCTTAATTAAGGCGAGGACATAATTATGTGAATTGGGCTTCATTAGGAGTTAATTAAAACCGTTTTTCTTCGTAATTGTTATAGAAAAAAATCCAAAAAAATATGTCTTAATCTACATCATATAAAGCATTTTCTCTTCGGTACCAAATCCTAAAAAAAGTATTTAAATATCTGAATAAAATATGCAAAATAACCTCTGTTATTACCGTTTTCCTCCTAATCTATCAATCATTAGATTGTTTAAATTGAATCAGCCTCTTATATATTAGAACACCAAGGAAACATTCAGCTTATTTTTGCAAATAAATTTACTTATTATTTTCAAAGGATTTTCACGTCACCGATACTCGCAAATCGCGCGTGGACAACTAACCAGTAGTACGAGCAAGGTCAACGGCGTATATCCACCTCTTAAGTTTTGTGTTTGTTTACCATCACTAACCCAAATATCACCGTAATATGCGACGTTTGCGAGACGTCTGCAATCTTAACTAAGGGTGGGTTCGTATATTGTCTGCCTACTAATTAATCTTTGAAGAAGCTCTTTTGATTAAAAATTCATTATTTTTGTTGAATAATTTGGTTCACAAGCTCGCGCATATAAAGGAAGAGAAAAGCTGGCATGGTACCGCATCATTTCTAAAACAATGGTATCGAGCATATGTTAAGCTAAGCATTCTGTTATTGTAAGCGGTTACTGTGGTTTATGCCTCTTTGAAGAGCTAGAGTTATCACTCGATTGCAGCCTCTTCAAATCAGAAGTGTTAAAACCTTCATGTTCTTAAATTGCACACTCGTGCAGTGCGTTCATTTACTCCTGCATACATATAGTTGTATCGAATAAAAGTAAGAGTTATTTCGTTTATGCGAATATTTAGAGGACCGGATATTGCGACGTGAGATCAAGCAAGTGATTATGTGGTCACATTGCGTCGCGTTAAGTGTTGCGGATTTCATCTCATAGCACTAGCAGTAATCTGAATCATTAGTTGTCTGGTGTCTCAATCTGCATATCCTTAAGTCCATTGCTTTGAAGTTTCTGAAGCCCCTGGACACTCCTTGTGTTGAAAATAAATAGTGTTTATTGAAATACATTATAATAAAACATTGTCACATGTAAATCTTTGTAGAAATAGCATTGCGCTAGTGAATCCATAAGTTTTTTTCTGTTGTTCATAAGATACCGAAACCGTTTAAATATCTGCGCTTACTAACCACCTTAGTTATATAAGAAAATAACGAAATTATTTTGATTTTTTTATCTGAAGCTGTCAATGTGCAGTATAATCTAAACTGATCAATTTTGAAGCGTGCTTAGTTATTTATCTCAAGTATGATGCATGTCAATTATGGACGGCTTTTGCGAATAACATTTACATATCCGAAATATAATCTGCTTACATATTGACTGACTGACGGCAGTCTTCTGAATGGTGTTTTGTTGGACACACAATTGATATTCGTATAACAATATCTCTATACAACTATTGTATCTTTGAATGGGTTTAGGCTTTTAGGCTTTAAATGTTCGGTATGATTGATTACGGTATACTGTCCGTGTGGTGACGGATTAAGAATACGGAATACATCCCATATCATCCCATGGGTGTAGTAATAGCCGACAGAAGGAGCATATTATCTAAAGAACAACACTAAGAGAAAGAAAACTTGATACAAACTCTATACCAACCCGTTTGGCCAGCGTGGTATAGTAGGCCAATTCCTCCTTTCAAAGGAGAGGCCCAGTCTGTCAGTGGTCTGTTAAAGGCTGATGATGATGATGATTGATTATGAGAATGTGTGTGTGAGTAGCTGGTTGCAGTATTATAGTTCGGCAAATTTTCGCCACGCTGCGATCGACGGGATGACTATGCCGCGTACCAGGTACTCTATGATTCCAGCGGCCGTGACGAAGTAAAACTTCGATGGACTTTATATTGCTCGTCCCCTGTCGGGGTAGGACATCGCAACGCCTAAAGGTGACAGTACAGACTTTCCGAGTTGATATAATATGTCCTATGTATGACGTTATAATACCTAGGTATATAATGGTAGGTTGACTAGATTGGGCACTTTAGTCCTAGTCATCATCAGCCTTTAACAGTCCACTGCTGGACTAGGCCTCTCCTTTGAAAGGAGGAATTGGCCTATTATATCACGCTGGCCAGACGAGTTGGTATAGGGTTTTTATCAAGTTTTCCTTCTCTTACAGTGCTGTTCTCTGCAAAATGTGCTCCCTCTGTCGGCTCTTACGACACCCATGGGATGATATGGGGTGGTGACATTCCGTATTCTTAATCCGTCACCACACGGAAAAGTTAGTCCTAGTCATGACTTCATAATTAAATTGAGTAAATGTTAATCTAATGGAAGTCGATTTACATCCGGCAAAACAGTTTTGAGTTCAAGGAAATTCAACTCATTGCTTATGTCGCTTTAATACCTACCTACTTACTAGAAGCAAACCATTAATGTTCGTATTGCGTGAACTGTTTACAAATTGCTGACCATTTGTAATTTTTCTCGTAATTTTTGGGAAAATGTGGTAACTATCGATCTTAGCTCGAATTATAAATACCTATAAATAAAAATGAATCGCAGAACTGTATGACGCGCTTAACTTCAAAATGACGGCATCAAATAAGGTAGGTAATATTGTTGTATTTAAGAAAATGTTGAACCACGTCTAATTTGTGTCATTAGGTAAACCTCCTTAACGAAGTCGAGGCGTGCAGGCAGTAAACTATAATTTTGTAAGTCTTGTATCAAGTTGCTATGAACACAACTACGAAAGATTATATAGATACGCAAAGAACTCGAAACAAATATTCCGGGACCATAGTTTTTTGACCTGTGTGGAACCGAAGTCTCTCGACGCGGCTTATTAAAAGCCAGCTAGACCACTTCGCGAATAACCAACATCTCTCAACACGGCTTATAAGCCAGATGCCAACTTCAACTATACCGACAGCACAATTCATCAATAAATGCAAAATTCTTCCGTAAGTAACTAACCGTCAGACAACACAGCCGAAACTACTGGGCGCAAGATCTGCAATTTGTTGGCAAGTATGTTCCTTGCGGAGTGAAGTGGAGGACTAAGTAAGGATTTATTTGTAAGTGCCTTGGAGAGTTTAGTGGAGCACTAAAAGAGGGTTCTTGGTACCCTCTAAGGTGGTAAAAACGTCCCACGCGGGTAGAACCGCGGACGATGTCCATTTAATATTTACAGATTGACTTTAATTTTCATATGTATAAACTGATGTTAAGCTCTAAATATGTTAGTTGTAAGTTTTCCATGTATGAAATAAATAAATAAACATTGTGTCTTATTAAAATTGTTTTTTTTTCGGGAACAGATGCTGGTTGTGGTGCGGCGTGCGTAGAAGAGAGTGCGGCGGAATCCCGCGGTGCTAGGCTAGCGTTGCGTCGCGCGGCGTTGCGGCGACACGTTGCGCGGGCACACCACGCGTTACGACTGTCGAGGAACCACCGGGACCATCGCTCGCTCGCTACGTTGCTCAAGGTAAACCTACAACAACAGTGTGAGGCATGACCCCGCAGTGCTAGGCTCGCGTTGCAGTGACACGTTGCGCGGGCACATCACGCGTGGCGACTGTCGAGGAACCACCGGGACCATCGCTCGCTCGCTACGTTGCTCAAGGTAAACCTACAACAACAGTGTGAGGCATGACCCCGCAGTGCTAGGCTCGCGTTGCAGTGACACGTTGCGCGGGCACATCACGCGTGGCGACTGTCGAGGAACCACCGGGACCATCGCTCGCTCGCTACGTTGCTCAAGGTAAACCTACAACAACAGTGTGAGGCATGACCCCGCAGTGCTAGGCTCGCATTGCAGTGACACGTTGCGCGGGCACATCACGCGTGGCGACTGTCGAGGAACCACCGGGACCATCGCTCGCTCGCTACGTTGCTCAAGGTAAACCTACAACAACAGTGTGAGGCATGACCCCGCAGTGCTAGGCTCGCGTTGCAGTGACACGTTGCGCGGGCACATCACGCGTGGTGACTGTCGAGGAACCACCGGGACCATCGCTCGCTCGCTACGTTGCTCAAGGTAAACCTACAACAACAGTGTGAGGCATGACCCCGCAGTGCTAGGCTCGCGTTGCAGTGACACGTTGCGCGGGCACATCACGCGTGGCGACTGTCGAGGAACCACCGGGACCATCGCTCGCTCGCTACGTTGCTTAAGGTAAACCTACAACAACAGTGTGAGGCATGACCCCGCAGTGCTAGGCTCGCGTTGCAGTGACACGTTGCGCGGGCACATCACGCGTGGCGACTGTCGAGGAACCACCGGGACCATCGCTCGCTCGCTACGTTGCTCAAGGTAAATCTTCAACATGTAAAATGTAGCAAAACTTGACATGTAACCTTAATATAATCTATTTAAATATCAGTTACATGATAGCTCAATAGATGGCGCTGCACGATCCTAAATCGCGCTATTGAAGTTTTGCTATGTATGTTCCTGAGGGAGCGTTAGTACATACATACATACTCATGCCTGTTTCCCAGAGGGGTAGGTAGAGAATACGGAACGCCATTTGCAACGATCCTGACATATCTCTCTTGCTTCATTCACTCCCATCAAATTCCTCATGCATGCAAGAGGAATTTGCATTAGTGCGCCCCTACCGTAAGTAGTGGCGCACTAAGGAGGGATTTCCCGAAATTTGCACGGGATTGGGATAAATGTGCGGGCGTAGCTGCGGGCGTCCTCGAGTATTCTGTGAAATATATATTGGTTTTGTTGTACAGAAACAACTGAACGCTGCGGGTCCATCGTGTCGACTGCCCACACAGACTGTGAACCATCTGCTCGCGATGCGGGGTATGCCTGTCGTGCTCACGTCACAGGAACGGAGGAGGCTCAGGTTAATTCAATGATATGGTCTTATATGATATACTGGTGATTTGTGAGCATGTTATGTGTTTGGGGAGTGTAAGAGCTCCCGGCCAGTGTAAAAGCTTTGGGAAAGTTTTTACACGGGCCGAGTTTCTCCAAGGTTTATCATACATGTATTTTGCTTCACTTGTACAATTAATCAGAGTTGCACGTTATGATGCACGCATCGCTTTGTGGTTTAAGCAGTCGCTTAGCCAAACAAACCGCCGAGTGTCATGAGGCCGATTCCCCCACAAGACAGCTGTTAAAAAAGAAAAAAAGTTGGGCAAGTGCGAGTCGGACTCGCGCACGAAGGGTTCCGTACCATCATCTATAAAAGAAAAACACGATCGTTGTATGTATACTTAAATATCTTTTAGGTTCCTACCTGTTTATTAAGATTGAGTAACTAATTGCTTAAAAATTACGTTTGTTGTATGCGAGCCTCCCTTTATTATTATTTTATTTTTATTTAATTATTTATTTTGCAAGGTAATATACAACTACATATTCTGTGAAAATTTAAAGCGTCTACCTGTTACAATTAGTAATTTTGAGCAAAAAATATGAAAAAAAACACGTTTTTTGTATGGGACCCCCCTTATTATTTTCATTTTTTGTTTTTAAGTATTTGTTGTTATAGCGGGCACCGAAACACATAATTTGTGAAAATTTCAGCTTTCTAGCTATCACTGTTTATGAGACTGGTGACAGACAGACAGACGGACAGACAGACAGACAGCGGAGCCTTAGTAATAGGGTCCCGGTTTTTACCTTTTAGGTACGGAACCCTTACAAAATGGATACCCTTTAAACGCAATTTTAATGTAAATTTAATTTCATAATCATCAGAGAAACCGGTTGGTCTGGCGGCGAGTCTGGTCGCGGCGACGACACCAGTGGCGGCGGCATGTGCGTAGCGGAGCGGTGCGGCGCCGCCGCGCTGCCGTGCGCGCGCTACTGCCTCGCGCACGTCGCCTCCGCGCCCGACCAGCGGCTCTACGCCGCCTGCGCTGCCGTGTTCGCGGGCGGCGCGAGATGTAGGCAGCCGCTGCTGCCGCTGCATGATCAGACGCCGTTGTGCGCGGAGCATGCGTGGAAACGGGTACGCTTAGCTTTAATAATAATTGGTTACATATGCTACGAGTGGTGCGTGCGTAACAGATGCCGATAGCGCGTAGCTGATTTGGTAAGTATATAATGTAAACTTAATTTGCGAACGTTCCACGACTGGCGTGTGCCCGGCGGAATGCGCTAGTTTTTCATTAATTCTGTAGTAGGAACGCGCGTACCCAAGTTGAGGGAAGCCTTACAGATTGTAGCGATAGCAAGAAGTTTGTAGCAGATGCAGGAAATACTTACTAGGCATCGATATATATGTACTAAAGTACTAGATGTAGCATTCAGAACATTTACTTTGTTCAAATGCTTTGCATGAACATACCGGCAAAGCAATCTAGTGTCACTTTGACTTTCCTGCGGTGTGGGTCCGCTTCGTTTATTGACTGGGTGGCGACGATATATCGATTAATTTGAATCAGAACTTGTATCTGTAGTAGCGTTAGTCAATAATTTTAATTATTTATGTAAATAAAAGAGTTAAATGTATCATAATACCACATTAAAATGTATTTCTTTATTTTTATGTGACGTCATTTACGATCATAGACTAACTACTATGCAGAAATACATTGCAAGTGATTGTAGGTAAAATATATGACCAAGACCAGACTTCGTGAAGGTATTGGTTTTAAGAGCTTTTAGTTTGATTAATGTTATAAAACCAATTTGACGTTGTATAATACTAATTCTGTGTTCTTTTTATTTTTTGGTAAGTTGATCGTAATGACCGTATTAACGAATATTTCAATACTTCATCATAGTAGGTACACATTTGCAGTTATAGAAAAATACGCAAAAATAATATTGAACCATGAGACCAAAACAGATCCTGATTTCCATTATCCGACCAATAGACAAAAAACCACAAAATTAATTGTGTTTGGTGGCAATTGAATAGTTATCAAAATATATTTTTGAGCATTACTTGCTAGAGTAAATTTAAGTGCAATTCAAAATAATTTTTTTAGGCAGGAATTCAACCCGCGACCACGACGAACCGTGTCGATACCGTACCGACTAAGCTACTCAGGCCACATCGTCATAGATATTTTGTTAATTGTTGGTTTCCTTATGGTAGCACATAGTTCCTGTGACTGTGGTCAGCAAGGGCATCTTTACAGAATGATAAACAATCCTGCCTTATATATTAGGTATATATGCTTAAGCAATTCTCATAGTAAGATAAATATAAAGTTTAAAAATTAGAATTATTCGTGAAGCAACTAAGGCAAGTCTTGAACTTACGCCCACGAATACATTTTTCTATTTTGTAATAAAAACATCTGAATAATATGTTTATAGATTCAATTTTTAGGGTTCCGTACCTCACAAGGTAAAAAAGGAACCCTTATAAGATCACTTTCTTGTCCGTCTGTCTGTCTGTCTGTCTGTCTGTCTGTCTGTCCGTGTGTCACCACCGATTTTCCCAGGAACGGGTGGACCTAGCAAATTGAAATTTATACCAGATACTGAGGTCTATGGTTCCTATTAGGTGTGTAAAAATCAGGGTCCTGAGTCGACCCGATAAAAAGATATGGTCAAAATTAGATTTTTGCGAAAACTTGTAAGCACCAAAATTAACCTTAATTTTCAACTTTTTTTAATTTTCGGAATTTTTCCTTTACTTGTGCTGTAAGACCTTGGTTTTGACAAAAATTGACAATTCTAGGTCAACCGTAAGTACCCTATAGGTTTTGGGTCGAAAACCTATATGGTAGTTCCCGTTGAACTAGAATCACGAAATTTGGCCAAAAGCAGGGTCCTACAGCACAAATAAAGGAAAAATTCTGAAAATTTAAAAAAGTTGAAAATTAAGGTTAATTTTCGTACTTGTTAAAGCGCCCCTAATGGAGAGAAGCGATCGATAGAGACCGCTAGGGGGCGCATTTAGAAAATGTATGGAAATTGTTCCCGTCGTCTAGGCTATCGTCCACCGTGACGATTGAGTGTAAACTGGTACTAGACCCTCAGATTTAGAAGACTAGCGTAATTAGCACCAACCTCAAATAAGGTAAAATGCGTACGGAACCCTCGGTGCGCGAGTCAGACTCGCACT
Organism: Euclidia mi; assembly: GCA_944739405.2. Classification (NCBI taxonomy): domain Eukaryota; kingdom Metazoa; phylum Arthropoda; class Insecta; order Lepidoptera; family Erebidae; genus Euclidia; species Euclidia mi. The sequence continues at coordinate 31,135,410 of OX123193.2, read as the reverse complement.
TGCCCGATTTTTTTTTACTTAAATAAACCCCCAGCAATTAATTCCTTTTATTTAAAAAAATAAACTGTTCTTATTATGTTGATGAAATATTGTAGGCAGAAAACATCTCTTCTGTGAAGTAAATAATCTTTGCAAATGACAATAAGCAGCCAGTAGCGTTACAGAACTGTTGGATACTCATTGGTAAGATGCCAGGACTTGTTGTTGATATATTGTTCCCACTTATATGCTGTATAGCAATAAAGATTTCTTTCTTTCTTCTTCTTCTTCTTTCTTCTTTCTTGTTGTTGATTGGCTATAATAATAATGTTACGAGCTGGGGTTCGACGATAAATTATAACTCACTATGCCACTTAAACTGAACTTTATTTATACACAAACACTACACACACTTATTTACACAACCAGTAAAAACACACTTATTTCACACTTTTCCACTTCACTAATAAGAACAACACTAAACACTTCCGAATTACTTCTCTTTGTCTCGATGTCGATCGCTTTCCGTATTCAATTGAACTGTCCGTTCCGTTCGCTCGCCCTCTATTTATACTGGCCGGATAACATCACTAGACTTTTCGAGACGACTCACGAAATTTCTGGAAACGTGTAACGTGTTTCTAGATGTCGCGTAAATGTTCTATTTACACCAACGCCATCTATTAGAGGATAGATGAAACAGCCTTAAACAACCGATACATCTAATCTCATGTAGTTCTCCCATTCACTGATAGATGGCGTTATTTTCAATTCGTAACACGGTCTCCCTCTTAAACGTGTTCGTCTCGAACATCGTTGGACCCATAGTAACGAGCCAACCGGTCCACATGAACTATCTTCGGTGCACCTCGCGACCCCTTCTGGATTCGATAGGTAACGTCGTTCATCCTGGTAATTATGCGATATGGCCCGTCCCATCTGGCTTGTAACTTAGGCGATTTTCCTTTGCTTCGTACTGGGTTATGAAGCCACACCAATGATCCCTCATCGAAGCCTTTGTTATTTGCCTTCCGGTCGTAGCGAGTCTTCATCTTCTCAGACATCTGTTGTCCAGATTCCCTGATGTGCTCGTATACGTCGTTCATCCTGTTGCGTAGCTCGGTTGCGTAATCCGTTATATTGCGTGGAGACTCTGGTGGAATACCGGTGATAAGGTCTGCAGGTAAACGGAGTTCTCTACCGAAATTGGCAAAAGCTGGTGTTATTCCTGTAGTTTCGTGGACCGCACTGCGATATGACAGGAGAAATGGTTGGATGTGCTTGTCCCAATCTCTTTGTTTGCTCTCCACGACCTTCGCCAGGTACCTTTCCAGTGATTGGTTAAACCGTTCAACCATGCCATCTGATTGCGGATGATAAGCCGTGGTCCTGGTTTTATGCGCACCCATTACGCGACAAGTCTCCTTGAACACCTCAGATTCAAAGTTCCGGCCTTGATCGCTGTGGATTTCCAAGGGCACCCCGAATCGACAAAAGACTTCATGCACCAGCTTGTCGGCCACTGTGGTAGCTTCTTGATTTGGGATTGCAAACACTTCAGGCCACTTCGTGAAGTAATCCATCACAACCAAGAAGTATTTGTTTCCATCCTGGCTCTCGGGAAACGGCCAAGCGACATCCAAGGCTATGCGCTCCCATGGGGCTCCCACATTGTACACCTTTAATGCACCTCTGCTTCGAGTATGTGGCCCCTTGACAGCCGCACAACTTGTGCATTTGCGGCACCAATCCTCGACGTCATCCCGACAGTGGAGCCAATAAAACCGCTCCCGGATCTTAGTAAGGGTCTTCTTAACTCCCATGTGACCTCCCAAAGCACCATTGTGATAGAGCTGCAAGACTTCCGGCACCTTAGTTTTGGGCACTACCATTTGCAAATGGCACTGGTTACCGCGAGCGTTTTCCCATTTGCGGCACAGAACTCCATCCTGGACGACCAAGCTTTCCCACTGTGCCCAATAACTCTTGGTGTTAGGGCTCATTGCTGCGATATCACTCCATTTGGGCCTAGGAGCGCCTGATTTCTTCCATTCAAGAATCGGCTGTACATCCTTGTCATCTTGCTGAGCACTCTGCAACGCTTCTCTCCATTCGTCGCTTAGATCCGTCTTTAACATCCTCACTAGCGCTGCCTGCTTTGCTTCCTGTCGGCTACAGTGCTTGCACTGGTCGGGACACGGCCTACGCGATAGGGCATCTGCGTCACCTTGGGACTTGCCGCTGCGATGTTGTATTACAAAATCAAACTCTTGCAGTAGTTCAATCCATCTGGCTACTTGTCCTTCTGGGTCCTTAAATTGAAGTAGCCATTTTAGCGCAGCGTGGTCGGTTCGCAGGTGGAATTTACGCCCCAACAAATATTTGTTGAAATGCTGCAATGTCTTTACTACAGCCAAGAGTTCCCGCCGGGTGACGCAGTAGTTTCTTTCGGGTTTGGATAAGGCCTTGCTGAAGTATGCTATAACAACTTCTTGGTCACCCTTTCTCTGTGACAGCACGCCGCCAATTCCGGTGTTACTGGCATCTGTGTCAACTATGAATTCATGCTCATTGTCAGGGTAGCCTAGAATAGGTGCAGTACACAGATGTTCCTTGAGCTTCTGGAATGCAACATCACAGCTCTCATTCCAACAGAACTGTACTGTGTCTTCGGTGAGCTTATGAAGAGGTCGAGCAATGTCAGCAAAGTTCTTCACAAACCGTCTATAGTAGGAGCATAATCCGAGGAATGCTCTGACCTGCGTTTTGTTCTCTGGAACTGGCCATTCCTTCACGGCAATGATCTTATCTGGGTCGGTTTGAATACCGTTCTCCGAGACCACATGTCCTAGAAAGTTCACTTGCCGTCTGAATAACGCGCATTTCTTCGGACTCAGCTTCAAATCAGCTACTCGTATCTTTGACAGCACTTGCTCCAAGTTTCGAAGGTGATCCTGGAAGGTGCGCCCCACGATGATGATGTCATCCAAGTAGACCAGGCAGGCGTCTCCAATCAGCCCCATGAGCACTCGCTCCATCAGTCTCTCAAAAGTAGCCGGAGCGTTGCACAATCCAAAGGGCATGACGTTAAATTGCCATAATCCTTTCCCTGTGGAGAATGCCGTCTTCTCCTTGTCTCGAGGATCTATTTCCACCTGCCAGTAGCCACTTTTTAGATCTAAGGTAGAAAACCACTTCATCCCCGTCAGCGTATCCAGTGTGTCATCGATCCTTGGCAGCGGGTAGCTGTCCTTCTTTGTGATGTCGTTTAATCGGCGGTAGTCTACACAGAAGCGCATGCTGCCATCTTTCTTCTTAACTAGCACCACCGGCGAACACCACGGGCTGGATGAAGGCTCGATTACGCCTTCCTTCACCATACCGTCGATCATAGCTTCCACTTCACGTTCCCGTGCCACTGGCACACGTCTTGGTCGCTGGCGAATTGGAGCTTCACTTCCCGTGTTTATTTTGTGCTGGACTAGTGCTGTCTTCCCTATGTCGGCATCACTGGTCGAGAAAATATCGGCGAATCGGTTCAACATCTTCTTAGCCTTGGTCTTCTCTTCTTCTGACAGGGTACTTTGGCAGTCCTCCAAAAGTGAAGACACGTCGAATCGTGCAGCCTGAACCTTGGCGCTGGTAGGTTGCTCCTGACATCTACGCATCCAAGCCGCTCCTTCATAGGTGCCCAATTCCGTCCCTTTCTTGAGCAACACTTCCTTGTCACTTGCATTTAGTGCGCGTACTGATGAAACTTTGGTACCCCTTACCAAGGTTCGTGCAATCTTCCACGATGCCTCTTTCTCTAGGCCTTCGATAAGTACGCAGCGGTTCCCTCGACCAGAACTCCCGGGTAAACAAACCGGTACAACCGTTTCCGACCGCGGTTGAAGCGTGACATTCTTCAGGCAGTACACTTTTCCTGAAGTTGCACCTTCCATGAAGACTTCTTCCGAGCCACATTTCAACACTCCCTGGTTAACATCGACCTCGCAGCGATACTCCCGCATGAAGTCTAGGCCCAGGATGCAGTCATCCACTATATCGGCCACGATGACTTTGTGACGGTAAACTTTGTTGCCTAGCTTCAGATCCACCTCCATTTCACCTCGGACGGTTATGTGCTGACCGGTAGCTGTTCTCAGATTCACACATTCATTGTTCCTGGAGCAGCCCCGAAGAACCCGTCTTGCCAGATGGAAACCGACGACTGTCCGAGAAGCACCCGTGTCTAATGTCAGCTTGCATGGTGTTCTGTTAATTTCGCCTTCGATGATCAGGCTGTTCCCGTCACATGATTGCGAGATCGAGATACTTGGGGCTCTTCCATTACCAGCCAGCACCCGCCCCGCAGTCCTGGCCTCTACTCGTTTCCCTGCTCTCGCTGCCTGGAAGGCACATCAGGCGACCCCGTTGGTGGAGACAGGGTGTCACCAGGCTGCCTACGCTTTGGGCAGCTCAAGCGGATATGGCCTCTTTCTCCGCAGTTGTAGCACCGAGGTGACGACACAACTTCCCTGATGCGGTGACCTCGGTCGTCGCGTCGCACTGCTTCCACCTCCAGAGCGTGGGCTAAAGCGTCCTTGAGGTCCTTGAAGTGCCCAAGCCTCACTGCTGCTCTTACCTCCAGGTCCCGGATCCCATCCGTAAACGCCTGTACGAGGTTCCCATCAATAAGAGCAGGCGACGACTGGTATGCCTTCCTGACCAGCTTTTCCACCTCTAGAGCCCACTGCTGCAGAGTTTCTCCGGTGCGTTGCGTCCTGTCCTTCAGCTGAGCACGATACACATGTTCGAGGTGCGCGTCTCCGTACCTCGCCTCCAGCGCCTCCAGAAGCTTCTCGTAGGTGACGTCTTGTCCGAGTGCCTCCAACACTGTCAAGGCCTGGTCGCGAAGGCCCAAGGTTAGGGCGGTTAAGGCCTGTTCTTTGGTCCACCCATTCGATCGCATCACAGCCTCGAACTGGATCTTGTATGCAGACCATGATGACGACCCATCAAATGGTGGAACCTTAAACCCACGAGGTGAGGGCACTACAGCCGCTGGTATCACTTCGAGCCCACGCAACTTCTTCTCCACTTCAGCAACACAGGTCTCGTGGTGGTCGTGTACACGCTTCTCTATAAAGGCGACGCGAGTCTCAAGCTTGTCGTGTACGAACATCTCTACGTCGCTGATACGGGCCTCGTGCTGCTGAAGTTCTTCCTTGACCGCCTTCAAGTCCTTCCCTACAGCGGCGCTGAGGTCCTTCATAAGCACCACCTGCTCTTCTAGGCGGCGCGCGTGCTCCTCCTTGTCGCGCTGTAGCTGTTCTTCTAGGCGGCGCGCGTGCTCCTCTTGACGGCGAGCCTGCTCCTCCTTGTCGCGCTGAAGCTGTTCCTCCAGGCGGCGCGCGTGCTCCTCTTGACGGCGAGCCTGCTCCTCCTTGTCGCGCTGAAGCTGTTCCTCCAGGCGGCGCGCGTGCTCCTCTTGACGGCGAGCCTGCTCCTGTTGACGGCGGTCCTGCTCCTCCTTGTCGCGCTGTCGCTGTTCTTCCATGCGGCGCGCGTGCTCCTCTTGACGGCGGGCCTGCTCCTCCTTGTCGCGCTGTAGCTGTTCCTCCATGCGGCGCGCGTGCTCCTCTTGACGGCGGGCCTGCTCCTGCATGAACGCCATCAGAGCCGCGATGTCGGGCACCGCCATGGAGTGTGCGCTTGCAGGCTCCACTGCAGCCGCGGAGTCACCTGCTCCACCAGGCGATGGAGAAGGAACGTCTCCGAAGCGTCTCTGGTCCAGGTCTTGCTGGCGCTGGTTCCTGGTACGTACTCCGTCAGTTTCTTCCTTCGGCATAACCGGCATAATTTATCCCTTTCTTCTGACACCAATTTGTTACGAGCTGGGGTTCGACGATAAATTATAACTCACTATGCCACTTAAACTGAACTTTATTTATACACAAACACTACACACACTTATTTACACAACCAGTAAAAACACACTTATTTCACACTTTTCCACTTCACTACTAAGAACAACACTAAACACTTCCGAATTACTTCTCCTTGTCTCGATGTTGATCGCTTTCCGTATTCAATTGAACTGTCCGTTCCGTTCGCTCGCCCTCTATTTATACTGGCCGGATAACATCACTAGACTTTTCGAGACGACTCACGAAATTTCTGGAAACGTGTAACGTGTTTCTAGATGTCGCGTAAATGTTCTATTTACACCAACGCCATCTATTAGAGGATAGATGAAACAGCCTTAAACAACCGATACATCTAATCTCATGTAGTTCTCCCATTCACTGATAGATGGCGTTATTTTCAATTCGTAACAATAACTAGACACTGTAAGTCATTGGCGCTGCTTGCGGCTGCGTGTTGCGCTAGTACGATTAGACGTCATACATTAGACAATTTGAACACAATCTTTATGGGGAATGCTCCGTCTATCGTTAGAGTATATGTCAATGTTACTAGGTAAAAAACATAACCCAGACGATTTAGTCGGGGCTTTAACATTGCCAGGCGCATGCAAAAATATTTTGCAAACCAATATAAAAACTGCCTGGCAATGTTAAGGACGCGTTTACGCTTGTATCAAAAAACCACATATTTCCGGTACATATTACGACAATTTTAGATAATAACTAATAAAACTAATGATTACGATAAATTGATTACTTTTTATCTATAAATCAATTTGAAAATAAATAAAAAATATTTAATTAATATTAATGTAAAATCGATTCGAAACGGCCTCTTAAATCAAAAATAGGCATATACTGCTATTTTTGGGTACAATTTTCTCTCTATTTTTACATTTATTTAGATTTTCAAAGATAGAATAGGGTAGTAAATATAGTCAACTCAAAAACAATTAGATTTTTTTTTTCAAAATATTGTAAATTGACTCAAAAAAAGCAAAAAATCATCTTACATTTTTCTTCTATTTTGCTCGCATACGTGTGTCTTAATATGTGGCAATAAGGTTCGTTTTATTTAGCCACTTTCTTGATTTATATGTATATCCAAATTCTGCAATGAGATCTCAGTCTGCGCTTGAGCGCCGTCGGGAGTGGACTCTATGTCGCTTGTCGCTGCAGCCCGACGACGAAAAAAGCAATATACGAATACAAAAATATATCTCGAGGGATTTAGCGTCAAATGTAATTATTTTTTTATATTCCAAACAAAATCAACTATATATATTACATATGAAGCAACTTAATTATGTCCTAAAATTAAAATAAGCCTATTTAATATATACAATACGAAAAATAAATTAAAATTAAATTTAGAAGGCGTCATGGAAGTCATCCGCATCGCAGTCAATCGGAAGCGTGCCCAGAAGACTGGCGGCAGTGCCTCGTTGTATAGCAATGCTTATCTTTTGTGCTAAATACGTGCCAGCCCTCTGGTCACCCGAGGCGTCGATCATTCTCTTTGCGAGATCCCTAAAAAGGGATCTCGCACTTGGACCCCATGGCCCCAAGGTTTCGACCCCAAACGGCTCAAACACATAATCTCCTACAAGATTTACGTATTTGCGCCGTTTGAGGGTCTCTGCTGAAGCAGCAGCAGCGCCCGCACAACCTGCTGTGCTGGAAAGATGGGATGGCGCAAGGGTATCGACACATGTCGCGTCCCATACCAAAGGCCTACCCAGCTTCCACGGCAGTAAAGACATCCCGTCCGGTCTCTTGCCATCGTCGCATGCCAAGCCCTGAGGTTCAAGTTGGGCTGGAACGCCAGCGGTGACAAGAGCACGGCGCAGAATGTCGTTGAGGTTGGCGTGTCGTGAAATACGACCCGCGCTCCTGCTGCATGACAGACCATGGTGACCAAGGCTATCGACAGCCTCTCCGCAGTGACAGCGATGCGGAGAGACACATGACGCGCCTAAACGGAGGCAAGTAGCGAAGCGGAAGGTTGTATCGTCCAACATGGTACCTATATTGGACGATGGCAGTGCCTGAAGCCAGAGGCCCGATTCCCATTCTCCCACAGCCAACAGGCGAGCACGCTCCGCAGCGTTGGCCGATGTATTGAGGAGTTTTTCTCGTACCACGCTGCAAAGCGGCCCATCCCATTGCCTCTGGGAGAACAAGTTTCGGGGTAACTCAGTTCCTGGACAAGAATTTCTCCAAGCGTTCATGGCATCGGCCTTACACGGGACCTCAGAATCAACCAGTGTAGGTGCTAAGATTTTCCTGGTCAATTCTGCAGTGCTCTGGACCGATGACAAGAACGCTGGCAGGCTTACGTCAGAAATTTTGCGAACGCCGAGGCCGCCTAAGCGCACAGGCAAGGACGCTTGTTGCCACACTCGGTCGTTCAGAGCCACATTCAAAATTTTACTTAGGGTATTCTGTATAATTTTGTCAATTTGAATGAGTGGAGTCGGATTTTTCCAAAAAGGTGAAGACCGTAACGCGTGTGTAAATTTAGGGACAAAAAGACAATATCGAATAATAGTAAAAGCCGAATGTATATTAATTTTGAGTAGCCTGTCTGAAACATCATTAAAATTTTGAATTTTTTCCTGTATAAAGGAATCAAAACCGTCGTCTAAAATTGGGGACCCCAGGAGGCGAAGAGAACTTTTTTCAACTTGGGTGATATTGGGTGCCAGATATTGGAATTTTGAAAGAATAGAGGATTTATCTAAATTGACATTAATAAAAATTTCGCATTTGCTTGTATTCAACTCTAAGCCTATGGATAAAAATTTCGATTTCAGGAATGCCAGATCTTGATATACAGTGTTTACGTCACCTCCCAGGGTTCCATCATCGAGGTACCAGATGTTTAATTTTGAATTTAGTTGGTTTATAACTGGATGGATGGCCAAACTAAAAATTAGTGGTCCAAGAGGGTCACCTTGTTTACAACCGACGGCAGATTCTAAAAGATGTTCCTTGTATATTAATTTAGAAGGGTGTCTGTAACATTGCCAAAGAAAATTGTAGATTTGGGGTGTTTCCAATTTAACTTGTGTCAACAAGGTGTCTCTATTGACTGAGTTAAAGGCATTCTTTAGGTCAACCTTCAAGACAACCTCACCTCCATTACAGTCAAGGTACGTTGACAAGGCATGTACAGCAGCCTCGCAGCCTCCTTTAGAACCAAATCCCAGCTGTTGTGGCTGAAATTTATAAGAAAAGCTGGTGTTAAAATGGCGACAGCATATTTTAGCTGCCATACGCCTGTACGTGCACCCCACGGCAATGGGACGAATGCCACCATCCCGCTTTCGTAAGGCGCACAGATTAGCGCCATACAAAACGTCGACGATGGCATCGTTCACATTGCCGGAGAGCATGAGATTAGTTAATGCCGTTAGCCCACTCAAAAGCGAGTCGCCGGCCGCCCCGGCGCTTGAACACACAAGATCCTTAAGATGTTGTGGTGTCAAGCCGTCGAGACCACCAGCAGACCCGCTCTGGAAGGAGCCAACGGCAACAACCACGTCCTTGGCTGTAAAGGAGAGGCTCAGGAAAGGAGAGGTTATCCCCTGGCGCTGGATGCTTGCTCTGCAGACTTGCGAGTGTGTCGGCAGAGCAAGGCGCCACCACATCGCTACTGAATAAGAGCCTGGACGCTCCCCTGATGTCACCTTCCCTTAGTTTCGACTCTACATGATGGAAGATGGTGCTGTTGCGGTGAGTTTTGGGAGGATGGTATTCTAATTTTGATGCCGAAATATTGCAGTTTTCTTTAATTTTTGTTGTTAAAGTTTTTTTTGTAAGCCGGTCTCCTTGAGCATGTAGAATTCTATAAGGGAAAGTGAGTAGCTGTTCCCAAGCCGTAATAGAATTCTCCCGGATGACAAGGCCTATGCAATGTGCTAGGTTTTGAGCCACTGAAGGCCTCGCACCACGGGGAATTCTCTTCAGGATCGGAATGGAATTTTTTAGCTGACTTAAATACTGCCAAAAGGGAATTTTAGGGGCGTCTGTGGGATTGTTCTGTGTAGTACTAGTGGAAGTAGTGGGGCCGGAAAGTACATTTTGGTTTTTGTGAATTTTTCCTAAATGTACTTTGAGGCCCCGCTCACCTTTGAACAAACGTGCTTGGGGACAGATGGGGCAGCGCACCAGGGTAGTCGGTGTGTAAAGTTGACTGGCACTTACCTCCTCATCGCTTTTGCCACCGTTATACGACATAAATTACACAATTCACTAAAAATAAACTTATAGCTAAAATATAATATCAAAAACAATCAAAACAATCAACACAATAGACACTGACGTTTGTCAAGCACTTTAATATTTTTATTGTCCGTGGCGGCGGTCCTTTGCCATCGGCCAGTGCGCTAGCGGAGGCCGGCATGGTGGCACATTAGTGCTGTACGTTTCGGTGCGCTTCGGTGAGCCCGAAACGGCGCTCCTCACACCAGCCAGCAAGAAATATTTTTTCCCGATGCAACGGTTTCAACGTATTTGGCTCTATTCACTTTTCTTAGTGATCAAACGTTGGAGCGGGTGAAACCACTTTATGTTTATTCAACCAGATATCGTCACCACTCTGTTGGCTATTAATAATTGTAGCAAAATGAAAAAAATAATAATATTTTAACGGAATATAAAAATTTTCCTGCCGCTCCGTTCAGCTGTCAATGTCCAAGCCAATGGTCTCTGATGTTCATACAAAATGAGCCCAAATTCAGTATGCCTAAGCTCTACTCACATATGAGTACCAGCAAGAGTGATCGAATAACCCTGGAAGGTTACTTCATAAGTTCCAGTGGTAGGGTCTCTTATGTACAAACAAAATGAGCCCAAACTCGGCATGCCTAGCTTTACTTCCATATGAGTACCAGCAAGAGTCATTGAATAACCCTGAAAGGTTACTTCATAAGTTGCAGTGGTTGGGTCTCTTATGTACAAACAAAATGAGCCCAAACTTGGCATGCCTAGCTATACTCACATATAAGAACCAGCAATAGTCATCGAATAACCCTGGAAGGTTACTTCATAAGTTGCAGTGGTTGGGTCTCTTATGTACAAACAAAATGAGCCCAAACTCGGCATGCCTAGCTCTACTCACATATGAGTACCAGCAAGAGTCATCTTATAACCCTGGAAGGTTACTTTATAAGTTTCAGTGGTAGGGTCTCTCATGTACAATCAAAATGAGCCCAAACTCGGCATGCCTTGCTTTACGCACATATGAGTACCAGCAAGAGTCATCGAATAACCTTGGAAGGTTACTTCATAAGTTCCAGTGGTAGGGTCTCTGATGTACAAACAAAATGAGCCCAAACTCGGCATGCCTAGCTCTACTCACACATGAGTACTAGCAAGAGTCATTGAATAACCCTGGAAGGTTACTTCATAAGTTCCAGTGGTAGGGTCTCTTATGTACAAACAAAATGAGCCCAAACTCGGCATGCCTAGCTCTACTCACATATGAGTACCAGCAAGAGTCATCTAATAACCCTGGAAGGTTACTTCATAAGTTTTAGTGGTAGGGTCTCTCATGTACAATCAAAATGAGCCCAAACTCGGCATGCCTTGCTTTACGCACATATGAGTACCAGCAAGAGTCATCGAATAACCCTGGAAGGTTACTTCATAAGTTCCAGTGGTAGGGTCTCTTATGTACAAACAAAATGAGCCCAAACTCGGCATGCCTAGCTCTACTCACATATAAGAACCAGCAATAGTCATCGAATAACCCTGGAAGGTTACTTCATAAGTTGCAGTGGTTGGGTCTCTTATGTACAAACAAAATGAGCCCAAACTCGGCATGCCTAGCTCTACTCACATATGAGTACCAGCAAGAGTCATCTAATAACCCTGGAAGGTTACTTCATAAGTTTCAGTGGTAGGGTCTCTCATGTACAATCAAAATGAGCCCAAACTCGGCATGCCTTGCTTTACGCACATACGAGTACCAGCAAGAGTCATCGAATAACCCTGGAAGGTTACTTCATAAGTTCCAGTGGTAGGGTATCTTATGTACAAACAAAATGAGCCCAAACTCGGCATGCCTAGCTCTACTCACACATGAGTACTAGCAAGAGTCATTGAATAACCCTGGAAGGTTACTTCATAAGTTCCAGTGGTAGGGTCTCTTATGTACAAACAAAATGAGCCCAAACTCGGCATGCCTAGCTCTACTCACATATGAGTACCAGCAAGAGTCATCGAATAACCCTGGAAGGTTACTTCATAAGTTCCAGTGGTAGGGTCTCTTATGTACAAACAAAATAAGCCCAAACTCGGCATGCCTAGCTCTACTCACATAAGAGTACCAGTAAGACTCATCGAATAACCTTGGAAGGTTACTTCACTAGTACCAGTGGTAGGGACTATTGAAAATTAGGTGGGCGTAAATAAAAGATTGAATTTGTAGTGGAATATTTCAATATATTATAATCCTTTACTATTAATGCATTTGGAAGCAATGTCTCTAGCTCCTGACACAGAAGAGCTGTCACATAGAACATAATAAATTAAGAAACAAACCATATGGCCAATAGGCGAGCGATACAAACCTTATTAGTTAAAAACTTACAGATAAATTTTTGTACCTAATATTCAACACGCCCCCTCAAAAATTAATCGGTAGTTATACAAACAAAAATCAATTTAAATTTACTACCTAACTAGATCACATATACTTCCAAATGCTTACTGGGGAATTACAATTTGGTCCAACATTCGTTCGAGGGTTGGGGAAAACCCAGTAAAACCGCCAACCAGACCAATTCAACTTAAGTTCTCAAATCAACATAAAAATTCAATTTCACTAATTGAATATTGTTATGTTTAAAATTAAATACATAAAATCTTGTATTTTGTCTACACACTTATTCACACTACTATTGTACACCCATTTTGCATCTCAACATTTGAAACGTGATTGCAGGTAGTGCTTTTGTCAGTGCGTCTGCTAGCTGTTCACCTGTGGGAATATAATTTAATTTTATTACATTTTTCTCAACTTGTTCTCGAGAAAAGTGATATTTTATGTCAATATGTTTTGACCGTTTGTGACATGTTGGGTTATTGGCTATACTTATACAACCATTATTGTCTTCATAGATGACAATTGGCACAGTGATGTGCATGTTTATACTGGCTGCTAAAGATTTAAGCCGCAGTGCTTCTCTGACTGCTTCGAATAATGCCATATACTCAGCTTCAGTCGAAGAAGCCGCGACTGACGACTGTTTTCTTGTATTCCAGGAAATTGTGCACTGGTCAAAGAGCTTAAACAAATACCCGGTTGTACTTTTTCTATCCTGTGTATCATTACCACCCCAGTCTGAGTCTACGTACCCACACAAAATATCATTGTATTTACATCTTATGTAACACAATTTTAGATCGGTTGTGCCTTTTAAGTACCTTAATACCCGTTTAAGACATTGCCATAATTCTTTATTATTTTTGTGTGTGTACCTACTCAGTATGTTTACACTGACGCTTAGATCTGGCCTAGTACATAGCATTATATACATAAGGCATCCTATGACGTTTCGACAAGGTGCGTCATATCTCTCCTCAGAGTTCAATGCGTCATAATTTAACTTATTTTCTAAAGGGGTAGACACAGGTTTACACTCATGCATATTAAACTTGGTCAAGACTGTTTTAATGTATGCACTTTGGTCTAAAGACATTTGATCACCTTCTTTAGTGATTTTTATGCCCAGAAACAATTTTATTTCATCTAAATCGGTCATTTGGAATTTGCTCATCAAATATCTTTTGAAATTAGTCATTGTATTTAGGTCAGCACAAATTACTACTAAATCATCAACGTATAACACTAAGTATATATTTTTATATATATCTCCTTTATCTAGTATGTATATACATCTGTCAGCTGATGAATTTTGAAAACCTTTTTCTTTCAAAGCATGTTCAAATACTTCGAACCAACACCTCGCCGCTTGTTTAAGTCCATATAGCGCCTTTTGTAATTTACAAACATAGCCTTCTTTACATGACACACCCTCGGGAACTCTTAAATAGATTTCCTCTTTTAATTCGCCATTTAGGAAGGCAGTCTTGACGTCCATATGATGGACTAATAAGTTAAATTGATTGGCGAAGCTAATAATGAATCTAAAACTGGCTATTCTGGCGACAGGCGCAAAGGTTTCATTATAGTCTGTAAGATACTGTTGACTAAAACCGCGCGCCACTAAACGCGCTTTATAACGTTGAGGATTTCCAAATTCATCATTTTTGATAGTAAAAATCCATTTACAATCTACGATGCTTTTGTTTGGTGGTCGTGGTACTAAAGTCCATGTTTCATTTTTATGTAATGAATTAAGTTCCTCCCTTATCGCGCTTTCCCATTTACTTCTATCATTTCTATGCTTAATCTCATCAAATGATTTCGGTAAATTGCATAAAATAGTCTGAGCGCACATTAAATAGTCTACGTCATCAATTTCATTATATGAAACAGGGGGTTTTTCTTTAATCCTATCACTCCTCCTAAGTTCAATATTTTTGTTTGTATTTTCATAACGACTAGTCATTGAATTATCAAAACGTACCTCGCTTAACGTATCATGGTTCAATTTCCGAACTTTAATTGGACATTCATCATACCCACTAGATTTTGAGCTATCTAGTTCTGTTTCAGAGTAGTCTCGGAACTTACTTGACACTGACTTTGACACAATGTCATTATCAGTTTTGTCATGAGAATTTTCGATATTCTCTTCAGACTTCCAAGGAGGCCTGGACTTCAAAAAGTTACTTTCGTCCACGATAACATCTCTGACTACTACGAACTTTTCGCAATTTGGGTTCCAAACTTTATAACCGTTTGGTTCATAACCCATTAAAATACCTTTCCATGATTTATCATCAAATTTAGCTTTGGTCGTTTTGTTATGCACAAAGAATGTCGATCCAAAAACCTTTAAATATTTTGCTTTAGGTTTCCTATCGTGCCACATCTCATATGGTGTTTTTAAAAGTTTTAAGGCTTTAGTAGGTGTTATATTTATTAAATGAACTGCAGTCAAAACTGCTTGACCCCAAAAAACCTTATCTAATTGAGCACCGTTTAAGATAGAACGAGCTTTCTCAGTAATGGTTCTCACCATTCGTTCAGAAACACCATTTTGCTGTGGAGTTCTGGGAACTGTTAAATGATATGAAATACCCTTTTCAGCACAGTAGCTTTTCATTTCAGCAGATAAGTACTCACCACCGTTATCGCAAAACAAATTTACTACCTTTAAATTAAATTTAGCTTCACTTTTTGCAACAAAATCTTTGAACGCAGCAAATACGTCTGATTTGTATGTTATCAGGTATGTAACACAATAATGAGTATATTGATCAATAAACATCACGAAATAATTTTTATTATCAACTGTTGTTGGAGTGACAGGACCACAGACATCAGAACTGGCAGCAAATAGTGGTCGATTTATGTGACTTTTGTCCTTGGCGTGATTAAACGGAACCGGCTCTGCTTTCCATTAATGCAAGCTTCACACAAATCATCATCCGGCACTACAGCGCTTAATTCATTTATGTCCTCAAACAACTCATGTCGTTTTATTTCTATAAATTTATTTTTACTCATGTGACCAAGGCGCTGATGCCATAATTTGTAATTATTTTGATCACTTGTGCATGCTTGGAAAACAGGATGACTAACGCTTACTGATGCCACTAAGTCTACAGAAATTAAATTGTTGGAAGACATACCTTTCATCACGGTTTTACCTCGTTTGCATATTCTCGTACCGTCAGTACCAAAAATGACAGTGTAGCCAGCTCGCTGCAGTTTGGAAACGGATAGCAAATTGTACGGAGCCTCCGGACAGTACAAAACGCCCTCCAAGCAACCCTGTACACCCATGTTGCTGGTAACCTGCATGTTGCCGCTTTTTGCAGCTGAAATAAATTCGCCATTTTTAGCAACTGAAATTTTCAGTGGTGTGTCTAAAACAACAAAGTTAGTAAATAAGTCTTCTCTATTGATAATGTGATCCGAAACGACAGAATCTAGAAGAAAAGTAATTTTGTTATCATAGTCTTGCGTTTCAGATTCGCCGGTCATAAAAGCAAACCCTGAGAACTCATTCGATGCTGATTGTTTATTTTCGCTTATCTCGACAGATTGTAGTGTTCTTGGACCCTTTTGTTGGTTCATTCGTTTGAAATAGAAACAATCATTTCGTATATGTCCTCTACGTCCACAATGATGACATTTTTTTTATGAACTTAAAATCCTCCTTCTTTTGTTTCATATTTTTATTTGACTGTCGATTATCAAATTTTCTTTTCATCAACTTGTCACTTTTCGTTTCAATGTGCAACACTTTTGCACTCATATCGCCTGACTCATTTTTCAATTTCACTTCATGATCCAATAGCCGTGTTTTCACGAAAGCTAACGTCAGATTATCTTCCGATAAAGTTTCGATTGCTGTTATGATTCCGTCATAAGTCGAAGGTAGAGTAAGCAATAAATGAGCAACCTTATCGGTTTCTTCTAACTTTGCACCAGCGGCTAGTAGCTCAGTTATGAGCTCATCGAACGTGGTAAAGTGTTTTGTCAGCGGTATTTCACTCTTTAATTTTAACGACAACAACTTTTTTCTCAACGCCAATTGCGTCGCGATGCTTTTACGCTCATATAACGCATCCAAATTTTTTAGAATATCTTTTGCCGAAATGTTTTCCTTGGCAAATCCAAGGTAAGAGTCTGAAAGATATTCAATAATGACATTTTTAGCTATGCAATTGTTTTTCTCCCAATTTTCGTCGCGTACTAATGGGACGTCGTCAATAACTTTTATCACATTCATTTCACTCAGCAACGCTCGGATACGAAATTTCCAGACGCTATACTTCTCGCCATTGAACGGTTTTATATTTCGTTTAACTTTGGAAGACTCCATTTTTCAAAAAGATATTTTCAACACAGCGGATTTTACTCGCGCACACTGGGCCCATAACCTATTGAAAATTAGGTGGGCGTAAATAAAAGATTGAATTTGTAGTGGAATATTTCAATATATTATAATCCTTTACTATTAATGCATTTGGAAGCAATGTCTCTAGCTCCTGACACAGAAGAGCTGTCACATAGAACATAATAAATTAAGAAACAAACCATATGGCCAATAGGCGAGCGATACAAACCTTATTAGTTAAAAACTTACAGATAAATTTTTGTACCTAATATTCAACAGGGACTCACTAAAACTAATAAAATAAGCCCCAACCTGGCATAACTAGGTCTATTCTTTTATGAGTTCCAGTCGCAACATTTGAATGGGATGGTATACCATCAGTCCACATAATCTTACCAGATTTCAACGCAAGAAACAAAATAATATCTAAATACCGAAATATATCCTGAATCAATATAATGGAAAAAATAAAGTAATAATGTCCATTTAGGTATATAAAAATAAGAAACTTATTTGTACGTAATTCGCACAGCCAGGCCTATAACACATAGATACATATCACAAAAAATTCTAAGTCTCAAAGTTATTTAGTTGAACTACATTTCCGCAAGTTACCGTACGTAGTACGTACTGTTGCCGCCGTGTCGCTGTAGTGACGCGATTTTGTACCTACTAATTTTGTAAACGCGTCCTTAAAGCCCTAACTTAATCTTCTGGCTTATCTATTTTTTTATTCTTTAAACATTAAACTACAACATTTAAAAATTGCTCATTGCCTCAAATACATTATTGAAAATAATAATAAAAAAATAAAATATTTGTATAATGCCGCTACTCGCCAGCCAGGTCTGCAGTTCCGTGTTAGGGTATAATCGGAGAGGTAAGTATGAGGCAGGTTTACAGCTTGCCTCAAATACCTATCCGAAATTGGTGCCAGCTCTCGGACTGGTATACGCGCTACTATCTATGGTACGTAGCAGTGGCGCCTAACCAGTGGCTGTACGCTAGAGGCAGAATACATTTTCGCGTGCCCTGAAAATTAAAGCTTTTATACATTTTACCATCAATTTCATCCTTACCAAGATTGCTAACAAGTAACAACGTATCATAAGAAACAAAATTGTGTTGCAGGACAACTACGACAAGCTGTCCCGCGACTGCCGGCCGAAGAAGGTATCGGTCCGCAAGCGTGCGTGCCCCGCCACGCCGCGCGGGCCGCGCCGCGCCAAGCGCCGCCGCCGCCCGCCCGCGCGGCTACGCGTCACCGACGCGCCCAGCGCTGAACATTCTCTCTCTGGTATACCGTAACTTTTTTTTATTTGTCTTTTACAAAATACGTGATATTATTGTAATAGATATATGTAAAACAGGGTAAAAGAAAAGACCTGGTAAAAGACAGTTCCATGCAAGTAATCATTAGGAAATCATTCGTCTTTGGGAAGACACAGATAACTTTACGGCCGGTCCCAATATATAATCTATTCATAGGTTTGGAGATTAGGGATACATATTTGACATATTTTGTATGGAGCTTTTTTTTGTTTATTTCAAATATGCATCTCTAATTTTCAAATCCATGGGTAGATCGGGTATCAAATTCCGTGGTTTGTGGAAGGCTTAGGGGACTTTGATCCACCCCTATGTATCAGAACACAGATACTTATCTTGTATAATAATCATCAGCAGGTTGCCATAGTCCACTGCTGGATATAGGCCTCTCCAATGGCACGCCACTGAACCCGATTTTGGGCTTTTCGTGTCCAGCCGCTGCCAGCCACTTTACGTATGTCGTCACTCCACCTAGCCGAAGGGCGTCCTACACTAAGTTTTGTCTTGTAAATTAATCCCAGTTATATTTTGTTAAGCAGAGTTGAACGTGTGCTCCAACTCGTCGACGTACGACAGCTCGGAGGACGCGACGATGGGCGCGCTCAGCGACACCGACTACGTCACCGCAGCAAGCGACTCGCATGAACTAGGTAACACGCTAACTAACATGTCTGAATGTATACAAGTACAGAGTTGAACGTGTGCTCCAACTCGTCGACGTACGACAGCTCGGAGGACGCGACGATGGGCGCGCTCAGCGACACCGAGTACGTCACCGCAGCAAGCGACTCGCATGAACTAGGTAACACGCTAACTAACATGTCTGAATGTATACAAGTACAGAGTTGAACGTGTGCTCCAACTCGTCGACGTACGACAGCTCGGAGGACGCGACGATGGGCGCGCTCAGCGACACCGAGTACGTCACCGCAGCCAGCGACTCGCATGAACTAGGTAACACGCTAACTAACATGTCTGAATGTATACAAGTACAGAGTTGAACGTGTGCTCCAACTCGTCGACGTACGACAGCTCGGAGGACGCGACGATGGGCGCGCTCAGCGACACCGAGTACGTCACCGCAGCCAGCGACTCGCATGAACTAGGTAACACGCTAACTAACATGTCTGAATGTATACAAGTACAGAGTTGAACGTGTGCTCCAACTCGTCGACGTACGACAGCTCGGAGGACGCGACGATGGGCGCGCTCAGCGACACCGAGTAAGTCACCGCAGCCAGCGACTCGCATGAACTAGGTAACACGCTAACTAACATGTCTGAATGTATACAAGTACAGAGTTGAACGTGTGCTCCAACTCGTCGACGTACGACAGCTCGGAGGACGCGACGATGGGCGCGCTCAGCGACACCGAGTACGTCACCGCAGCCAGCGACTCGCATGAACTAGGTAACACTAACTAACATGTCTGAATGTATACAAGTACAGAGTTGAACGTGTGATCCAACTCGTCGAAGTACGACAGCTCGGAGGACGCGACGATGGGCGCGCTCAGTGACACCGAGTACGTCACCGCAGCCAGCGACTCGCATGAACAAGATAACACACTAACATGTTGGAGCTTGTTCTACAGTCATCGTTAGCCTGTATTATGCCACTGCTGGACGTAAGTGTCTAAACACACTACGCCGAACTTGCGCGACCGAAATTCCGCGACCGAATTTACGTTCCGACGTATTCGGCTGACATGACTCACCATAAGTAACGAACTTACGCGGCCGAAATTCTGTTGCGCAATTTTGTGTAGTATCTTCGACGGCAATCGAATCGAGCTTCGGTCGCGTATAATGTGTGCTCTACTACTAGAAAAGTTGCCGCTGAACTTACGCGGTTACGCCTGACCGAAGTTACGCTGTACGCTATAACGCAACGTAATTTCGGTTTAGTGTTTCGTCTATAATTCAAATAGCATTGCGGGCGTAATAATGCTGAACTTCGGTCGCGTAAGTTCGGCATAGTGTGCTTAGACACTAAGCCTCTCCTATAGACCTTTGAATTTAAAAGAAAGAAAAAAGAAGAAAAAGAAAATCAGATCTTCCACCTAGCGTTATCTCAGTTGCAATCTGAGGTTCACTTACTCGTCTAACCGAATATGAATGAATATTAGCTTTTTCACAGGGGGACTGTCTGTCTGACCTCTATAAGACAAAGGGATAGTGATTTTCCATTAACATTACTAGGCTAACCAAGTATAACAGAATATCAGCTTCCAGAGAGCGACTGCCGTCTCTCAAAAGGATATTCTATAGTAAAACCACTATCAGTTTTTTTGAGGGTACTGACTCCCCGTGACAACTGTCAAAGATCTTCATGACAGCCAGGACCCATAGCTTAACGTGCTCTCCAAGGCACGAGAGAAGCGATAGTTAACCATTTAATACGCACATAACTTTGAAAAGTCAATGGTGCGTTTCGCGGATTCTAACTCGATAACCTCTGCGTGACAGTTTGTTGGTATCTCTCAACGACAACCCAGCCTACTAGACACCTAATGTTTTCATTTCTACAAACAAACAATTCTGTCAAAGCGGTGAGGTATTCGGGGCGAAAGGGACTACAAAAAATGCATTCTAATTGGCCGGTTCAAATTTTCGGTTCGTCATAATTTATAACTAGTCTACATAAGACCAATCCCAACAGGATTGGTCTTATGTAAGACGTATAAGTCTAACGAGTTGTCAGAAAGTGTTCGCCTTAAGTCTGCCGTGTAGTAGGCTGGGTTGTCGTTGGTATCTCTACTAGGCTATCGTGCTATTAGTAAATCACTGATAAATCTATTTATTTCTCTCTTTCTTTAGAAGTGGAAGTAGGGCAAGTACCACCGGACGACATATTGGATCCTGCCGTGCTCAGCCAAATACCAGATGAGGCGTTCACGGAGTTTTTCAATCAAGGTATGGACTTACATTTTAATTTTAATTCTTCACCTTGCTATAGAGATGTAATAGGTACTTTATCATTGCAAGGACTGTCTTTTTGCCATTTTAAGCATTTTTTTACGACAAATAGAAATTAGTAAATTTCGGCGTCGTGATGTGATGACCCCACCGCCCACTGGGATCCACCAGTGCAGTCAGTAAGATGGCGGTCAAACCATCCAAAGTAAGGCGGAAGTAAATGGAAAGATACTTGATGGGTGGCAGCGTCTAGTATCAAAGACTTTCGATCGCCAATGCGTCTGCCAAGCGTGGCGATCACGTCAAATGCCCGCCAAAAATGAGCCACACACGTAACAAACGGCCTCTAGTCCTCGCCGGTTCCGCTATTTCTTGTTCAGGTAGCGGCTATGGTAAAGGCGGGGCAAGGGATGCGAAGAATCGCCGGCAGAGTTTCGGCTCCCATCACCGACGACAACTGGCCCTGGCAACATTTAACTCGGGCACACTGCGGAGCGACGAGAAGATAGTCGAGCTGGAAGAAGAATTGAACAAGTTACGATACGCTCGGGCTATATATAGCTTCAAAACCCATTACACCGTTGAAATGGGATATTTTAACCCAAAACTGGGCAAACGAAGCGGTGATGAGCTGATAGTGGGGCAATTTGGTTATGGACATCGGAACTCGTGGGGTCACTTGCTGGCTAGCTTTATGGAGAAGGAAGGACTCTTTATGATGAATCCCTCAAAAAACGATAATGCTGCAAGTGAACCTAATGTAAGTCCAGACGGTGCCACTAAAAATGAGATCGTCTTCATCATGTCGACGAAGAGCCAAATATTCTATGATGCCTCCGTGATCAATTCGCTAAGCCGTCAGCGATCACCGAATGGTAGAGAGACACATTGAATATTAGTAAAAGCCTAGAACGATCGAAATAGATGAAAACCACGCTCCGACCAGCACCAGTTCATTTCCAAAACCCAGATGATTTACACAATAGCTTCGAATGCCTAAGCGAGTGCGTAGATGTGGACGACTTAAGTGGCAGGTTCGTGGTTGCTGTCCATCTCCGCCGATACAAATGTGATCAGGAGGCGAACGAGGATCAAAGGCTCTAACTAAAGTATTCCAGAGAGATCTGTCTATTGGGTAAAGTCAGCTGACAAAGCTAAAGACGGAGGATGGCAGGGTTGTGTCATCCAGATCGACAGTTATACACGACGATGCGATTACCTGCAACTAACCCAGCGACAGACCCTAGAGCTGGATTGACCCGACACTATACCGAACATATCCCGGACCTCAGCGTAAACGAAATTAGAGTTGCCCTAAAACAGCTCATAAACAACAATGCACCGGGGGATGGCGGAATTACGACATAGCTTTTAGACCGCTGGCCCATGTACAAAAATGGATGGGTCATATTATGAACCACCAGGTGACGTATATAGGACGATATAAGAGCATAAAATAATAAGATTCAGCACTATGCCGTCACTTGTAAGCTGTCCAACTGAGTGCTGGTGAGGATTCAAAAGTGCAGGTAGAGTGAGTACATTTTGGTCATATATTTTTGTACGGCATTTTTACCATCTATAGATCCATGAAAATAATAAGAAAGTGCCGTACAAAGATGGTGCGCCACAAAGTCGGTAATTATTTTTTATTTTCTGACAATTTCCAGGGTAAATTTGGTCATTTGATTCTGTACGGCATCAGTTTCATACTGTTTTAATACAGCTTCTAATGCATTATTGCGCAACGCCGTACAAAAGAAATGCGACAAGGGAAAAAAATCGAGGGTTGCAACCCCCTCTCTTTCCGAGGTCCGGTGAGTGATTTGAAAACCTACGGCTTCGGTTCCAAAACATTATCTAGCACTCAAAAGTACTATTAAAAATAATGCCGTCAAAAAAATATTGTTCATGTGAATGTATATTAATAATTATCCTAATTTCATGGTTTAATTGATTTAAAAAGCTGTAAAATCATTTGACTCTGTACGGCAACTCTTTTTTTAACATGATATTGTTAAATACAATTGTTATATAGTAATGCCATTCAAAAGAAACTGTTCTAAACAAAATTATAGAGAAATACAAAAACTGAAATTTCTTAAATTATTGCAAATGTTTAAATATTCATAGATTAATAATATATAGCAACTTTCTACATGTTTCCTTTGTTTTAAATAGTATTAAGATGAATAAATTAGGAAAAAATGATGCCGTACATTTTAATGCAGACCATATATTTTAGGCTGATGAAAATGACGCTACCATTTTAAGTGTGTAGTACCTTATGGCCATCTGATAGGTACTCTACGGTATTATCATATTTTTGAAGAGAACAATTGATGATATGATAAAATCCTTATGACGTCTAACTGAAGTGAAAGGGTGTATATAATATGCTGTAAATCCCAGTATCAACAGTTTTGTCAACTATGTGTGAGCGAGCGCAAACGAACACCTTACTCGGGTCCAAGCCGAGTACATCCGAATAACACGACTACTTAGCACACAGTACAGTATAGGCAGGTGTAGATATATGCCTACAAATGCTAAACGTCGTAACAGAACGTCGCTCCGTAAGCGATATGCAGGGTGTAAAAAGACACTTAACGAAAGCTGAAACCTCATATTGTACCAATCAATACAAACATTTTTTACTTTGGCACTATACCTGGGAAATCACTCGTTCAGGAGATATTGAAGGTCAAAATTACTATGGAATTTTTGTAATTAGGTACAAAATGGATGCACCGCTTGACGGCCGGTTGGCGCAGCGGGAGTGTAAGCGACTGCTACGTCGAAGGTCGCGGGTTCGATTCCCGCTCAAGTCAAATATTTGTGTGCATGAACATGGATGTTTGTCTTGGTCTGGGTGTTTCTATGTATAATATGTATGTATTTACAAAAAAAAAGTATATATGTATGTTTATCCATTATCTAGTACCCATAGTACCAGCTCTGCTTAGTTTGGGACTAGATGGTGTTCTGTGATTGTGGTAGAATAGAATATTTACCCTGTCAATTTGTGCTATAGATGTCCTATGGCTATACACTCATGGATAAGTAGGTATTTCGAAAATTGCACGCGCGCGTTTTTATAGCAGCTTGAAAATACCGTGAACTCTTAAAAACAGTCGCTTCCCAGGTTTTATTTTTGCTTAGCATGTCTTGGCATGATGTCCAAGACGAGTAGACTTCGGCTTGGTGATGGGTCTTGTGACAACCTGTATATGTAAATTATATTTATTTAATATTTTATTACTTTTTTAATAATATGAACTTTCAGATTTGTACGGCATTAACTTTTTATAAATTATTACAAATAAACTATCTAAATGCCGTATAAAAAATATTGTCATGAATTTCACCTTGCATTTCGTTCTATGGATTTTTCCTTGAGTTTTTTTTCCCTACAAACCTTTGGACCAACGAAAATGTACGGCATGTAAAAAAATATTATCTATGCCTAAAATACTTTCAAAATAAATTAATTTTATGTTGTATCACATCACCCCCCGGACCACGGAAAAAGAGCGGGTTGCAACCTTCGATTTTTTCCCCTTGTCGCATTTTTTTTTGTACGGTGTTGCGGAATAATGCATTAGAAGCTGTATTAAAACAGTATGAAACTGATGCCGTACAGAATCAAATGACCAAAGGACAATGGCAGAATTCGGTCTGGGTTTGTTGTGGCGACCTTAAACTTCATATGAACAAAACAAATTGTTTTTTTTTCTACGATTTTTAATATTTTCACTTTGTCTCGTTAAAGCTGGAGTATTTTATGATGATAAAAAGCATTCCAATTGATTACGAAATAGATACCTACTTTATTATTTGATTGTTGCCATAGACAAAAGTGTGACTGGAATAGACGTGAGTGCTATTGATCCGTATCGATTATCTTAATATATAAAATCCTTGCGTTACTGACTGACTGACAGACACGCTACAGCCGAAACTATTGGGCGCAGGAAGCTGAAATTTGGCATGTATGTTCCTTGGGGACCGCAGGGGTGCACTAAGAAGGGATTTCCCGAAATTCCCACGGGATCGGCCAAAACGGGTAAATTTAAAAAATAATGCAGGCGTAGCTGCTGGCGTCCTCTAGTTAAAGTATAATTATTAATATGCAGTTATTTAATCTTTAATTAACATTATATCAATAAGCTAATAATTTTTTAAGCAAAACAACTTTTAAATCAAATAAAAACGTCACAACATCGTTTTAATGTTGTATCGATTTCACATAAAATCGATTTAAAATGTGCAGCTCTGCTTTTGTCTTTGGCTGTGACAGTTAGATGCTACAGAATATATCTGCGTTTTGATGTCAATCTGACATAATTTCATTTGATAATTCAAACGTACCTACATTGTTCATTCTTAACTAAAAACTAAAACACCGATATCTTGTTTTTCCGGGTTTCCCGAGTGAAAATAGAATCATTTATAGACTCTGTTACTTACGCCGAATTTTTTGAAATATTTTTTATTACTGTGCGCTTCAATTTAATTTCAGACATTTCGATGTATGGAGATCTGCCATTGTCCTTTACCCTGGAAATTGTCAGAAAATAAAAAATTATTACCGACTTTGTGGCGCACCATTTTTGTACGGCACTGCGCGCTTTCTTATTATTTTTCATGGATCTATCGATGGTAAAAATGCAGTACAAAAATATATGACCAAAATGTACTCACTCTACCTGCACTTTTGAATCCTCACCAGCACTCAGTTGAACAGCTTACAAGTGACGGCATAGTGCTGAATCTTATTATTTTATGCTCTTATATCGTCCTATATACACGTCACCTGGTGGTTCATATGACCCATCCATTTTTCAAGGTTATATAAGCGAGTAAGACCCGCTATATAACCTTGTATAATGTATACTAATCGCGAAAGTTTAAAATCGTCGATCCATTTTTGTACATGGGCCAGCGGTCTATTTTGGAAGCTGGCGGCTTACCCGCTTTGGAAATGCTTAGTTAGCTTTTTAATTCCATCATACAGGAGGGTAAAACGCCACAGGCGTGGCACAGAAGTGTGGTGGTGCTCTTCTTCAAAAAGGGTGATAAAACCTTTATGAAGAACGACAGACCCATCTCACTTCGGAGCCACTTCTAAAAGCTGTTTTCCTGGGTCATCACGAATCGTCTCGCTTGCAAGCTAGACGACTTCCAGCCTCCCGAACAAGCCGGTTTCCGTAAAGGCTATATAGTAACCATAGACCACATACATACGCTGCGGCAGGATATACAGATATCCGGGGAGTATAACCAGCCTCTGTGCTTGGCGTTTGTTGACTATAAGATAGCCTTCGATTCGATAGAAACCTGGGCAGTGTTGCAGTCTCTCCAACGGTGCCAGATCGACTTTCGATACGTCGAGGTACTGAAGTGTTTGTACGAAAACGCCAACATGTCAGTCCACCTCCAGGACCAGAGCTCAAAACGTATGACCTACGAATACAGCGAGGGTGGAGGCAGGAAACTTCGCGAAAGAGGTCAATCGTCGAATCCAACTCGGTTGGGCAGCGTTCGGGAAACTTCGGCATATCTTCAAGTCCGATATCCCGTAGTGTCCCAAGACGAAAGTCTTTGACCAGTGTGTGTTGTCATATGGAACGAAGACTTGGCCGCTCACTATGGGCCTCAAGCCAAATTCACCTACAATAGCTCTTCGCGTAGTCAGGCTGAAGTGGCAGTGGGCAGGGCACATAGCCAGAAAAACCGATAGCCGTTGGAGCAGAAAGGTTCTGGAGTGGCGGCTACGCACCGGACGTCGTAGCAGAGGTAGGCCTCCCGCAAGGTGGACTGACGATATTGTTGGGATCGCAGGCAGCGGCTGGATGCGGGTGGGTCAGGATCGGCCCATGTGGAGAGCCTTGGGGTGGTCTATGTCCAGCAGTGAACTTCTTTCGGCTGCTATGATGATGATGGGGGGAGCGGTTACAAGTTATCCCCTAGTGTAGAGTCTTAAGGCGTCACGTCATGTGTTATTTTGTGTTGCAGCGGAGGGCGGTGGCTCGTTCGCGGAGAGCTCAGAGCTGGCGGCGGCTCTGGAGGCCGTGCTGGACGAGCGTGCGCTGGACGAGCGCCTCGACAACATCGACTGCGTATTCGCGCACACCACGCCGCACAACAATAAGGTACGTAACTACGTACAATGGGCAAAGTTAACGCTAGACTACCCTAAAGGCGAGAATCGCTCAGCAAGACATGGTCGCCTCCAGCGCTACTTTACACACACACATCGACACTCGTATACAAAACCAGTTTCTTGCTGATAAAACAAGGAACCTGGTGACTGATAAAGGTATAAATGCTTTAGTTATTCTAAAGGCATATTTTATTAGTATGCTGACCTAATTGTTACGTACCTATAGATTCAGCTTGAGATGTTTCAGTGACCTTGCAAAGTTTTCATTTGTTTTTTTTTTCTAATGTGATGTTTTCATGTTCAAATATTGGTTTATTTTTGTTTTATTTTATAGAAGCTAATTTTGTAGATAAGTTTTAAGTTGATTTATTTTTCTATTTAAGCCGGCAAAAATGATTTTCAGATTGTAATTATAAGTCAGACAGAATAGTTTAATTTCCTTTTGTTTTCTTTAGGAAAAAGATAAGCTAATTTTGTTGAAAACTGTCAGTAAAATTTATGTAATTATTTTGATTCTTTTATCTGAGAGGAACGCCACAGAATCACATTATTGGATTGAGTAATTATGTAAAAACGTACGTAAATGTAAATTTCTCGACAACCCCAGAAGACCCAAGTAATTAGTCTCGAGACTTTTCGAGACCCGAGAAATTGATAAGCTCGAGAAATAATGAATACTAGATCGAACTCTCAACACTCGACACAGTTTTAAACGGCAAGGTGACGGCTTAAATCAATATGCCATACACCATCATCATCAGTCAAAATGTGTCTAAATTACTAACATAATCCTTTTTATAATTTCAGATGCAAGTCGCTACTTCGATGCCTATGGAGATGTCGTCGCGAGTGCCCTCATAACACAGTAACTTTATAATTCTTACGTTAAGCTATAATAAACTCTATGTACTATAACAATTAGGAACAAATTCAATATTCATAGTCTCAAGAGTTGGAAATATTTTTCTTCATGCTTTAATTTTTGTATGTGTGCATGTGTAAGTGAAGTATATTGGTGTGAAATGTGATTCGGAATTGTGTTTGTGATACTTCGACTTTTGTGAACCTTTGGACCAATGTTGGCGGCAACTATTTCTTTTGCAATAATACATTTCAGTTCATAGATGTGGGTTATGGTTAGGATAGTGATGTAACAAGATCTTTGACATAATAAAAGTTAGCACTTAGAAAGTCATTGTAAATGAAACACAATAAGAAGTACACTTGTGGGTGGTAGATAGATGTAATTTTGATAAAAACATCCAGGAATTTCAGATATTTTCATAGAGAGACAAAATTCATAATGGTTCATTTACCGATCGAATACGATGTGAAAAGACTGATGTACCTACGCGTTGTTATGTGAGTGTATTCATTGTACCTTCATTACAGTCAACCAAAAATGTAGTCCACCACTCTATGATCTAAAGTCGTTTGCACGTAAATAAACATAAGGTTGAATTTCCTTTAAAATAACATTCTGACTGTTCTTATCCTCGCCCTTACTTGTTATCTTAATGATTCCTTGGCTGACGATACATTTTTTTCTACAACCAATAGCTAATGCCCAACATTGGTCCATGCTTAGTCGACTTGAGTACTATACGGAGATCAATTTTGTGTTCAAACAAATGGCTTGTTATGGAGAAAATTGTTTATGGAGAGACACATAGCGTGGCGTCGATAATTATTACAGAATTGGCCTGTCTTTGATAGGCTGTATTGATTTATTTTTATACGAACATTTATATGGACTTCTTGGGGTGCCGCAAGTCTTCGAAAATGGATAGAAACTTTTTGAGTTTTTAGCTAAGTGTTTCCTTGTAGAATTATTGTTTAGTTTATAATCAGCCCACTAGATGTTATATCAATTTCGAAAGTCTCGTTCAATTCGTTCTAGCCGTTTCGGAAATTAGTCTGTAGGTAGAGGGACAGTAAATAATTTAACATTTGATTTTTGTTAAAAATTGATCATCAGTCATCATCATTTCATCATCAGCCTTAAACAGTCCACTGCTGGACGAGGCCTCTCCTTTGAAAGGAGGAACTATCCTACTATACCACGCTGGCCAAACGGGTTGGTATAGGGTTTGTATCAGTTTTTCCTTCTCTTACAGTGCTGTTCTCTGCATAATATGGTCCCTCTGTCGGTTCTTACGACACCCATGGGATGATATGGGGTGGTGACAATCCGTATTCTTAATCCGTCACCCCACGGACAAAAAACGGAAAATTGATAGGTTATCTAAAATGAAAGTCCCTTGTTATAATTTATACAATCTGATGTCTATTCAAAATAAGTCAAGTTTTAATTGTTTATCAGTGTGCTGGTTATAAGCTAAGTTATAATGTATCTAACATTGTATAACAAGATAATACATATAAGCGATGTGCTATTGTCGTTACGAAAAGCAATAAGGAAAACTGAAAGCATTCAAAAGATTACTTTTTGTTATTCGAACAATCAACAAGTATCGACGATAATAGATGATATGTCGTAAATTCTCATAGCATCAGCAGCTTAGTGAATATTTTTATTAAGTCCACGTTGCATCAATATTTGCTTCTAAATATCACATCACTTCACAGATACCCATAGACAACAAACATTAAGATAATTTATGTTCCAATGACAATCTAAGTATACCATTCGAATGCAATTCACAATAGGTTAATTATTTTAAGAATAATATGTTGCGGTAAAGGCAATGGTACATCGCTTTATGTAACATTTGTTTGAATCAAAATATTGTAGCACTGTTGCCACTGGCGTGCATTTGGCATGGTTCTGCCTTCACTAGTAGTTGTCATAGGTTAGTTTAGTAAATTGTTATGTAGACGTGTCGAGATTGGATGACGAACGCTCTTGCCTATGCGGTAGGTATTGTCGAGAACACGTGGTACGGGAAAGCGCTTTTTTAAATGTCGAAACCTCATCTCACCCAGAAGGCTGCTGGAAATAGGCTACACCCAAATCTTTCCACACAGACCGATCTCGAATACCAAACCTATTCAAACAAAATTCGAAAATGGTTTCCGAAGTGGTTAGCGAATTACTGTCAAATGATTGGTGAACGAATAACTGTCAAATTAGATGAAGGTTTCAACGTCCCACCTAATTGTCTCTGGATTGCACTAACGGCCATTTTCAATATTCGATCCATGCATGGATTTTGAGATTCGATATTCGTGTTTGACATATTTTGTATGGAGCTTATGTCAAAAACGAATCTAAAATCTACAGATCTATCTATAGATCGAATATTGAATTCCGTAGTTAGAGATCTTAATATCCTTCTTCTTTCCAGCTAATGGTCTCTGGATTGTAGGGTTATTCTAGGGGATTGAGCATGGGATGTCATTGGAATCTGCATAGAAAAGGAGAATAAAATTGTGGGTCGGCTTTTTGAGTCTCGGTGTATTTTTCCTTGTTGCTTGTACGTGTTTGACGTCCAATGTGACTCTGGTATGCAAAGCTTACAAGTTTGGATGCACTAATCTCTCTAAGCTTGTAACCGTAAAATAAATGTAATTGAACCTGCACCCATTTTACAAATAATCTTAATATATAAAATCCTTGCGTTACTGACTGACTGACAGACACGCTACATCCGAAACTATTGGGCGCAGGAAGCTGAAATTTGGCATGTATGTTCCTTGGGGACCGTAGGGGTGCACTAAGAAGGGATTTCCCGAAATTGCCACGGGATCGGCCAAAACGGGTAAATTTAAAAAAAAACAGGCGTAGCTGCTGGCGTCATCTATTAGCATATAAAAATGATTAGACATGCTAACAAATGTTGATAACGATTTCGGCAAAAGAATTTTATGATAGTAATCGTACTATTTCGTCCAACGTAATTTAAGAATGGCATTCTCTAGTTTTATCATGTATATTTTATATAAAAGCGCTTTCCCGTACAACGTACAGGGTTTCTTTAGTAGAAAAGTTAGACGGAGACTTATAAGTGTGGTGTTTTGAAGTTAATTGAAATATATCGAACGTTGAGCGAGTGTGTGTGAGCGTCATTGTATACCCGTGCGAGTGTGTGTGTGTCGCAAACGCCTGCAATAATGAAACATAACGTGATAATATAAGAAACATATACACCAAAATAAATTGATGTCATAGAAAAAAAAATCATAGTCATATATCGCTAGACAGATTTGTTATACCGACAAGTGCCCACAGTTCAATTATTATCAGCCGTTTGTAATAATAATAATTACATTTAAGTTGATAAAGCCTATTTACATGAGGATTAGGAGCATGTGTATTGCTGTCTTTGTCTTGTATGTAGTGTGAGAGTGAGACAGAGATGGCGTGCGTTTTATTTGCCTCGTGTGAATCAGCCTTAAGTGCCGTTCAATGTCGTAGTAAACGCGAGTCCTACATATTACAAGCCTTGTTGTAAATATAATGATGTAAATAAAGCAATATAGACTGGAATTAACATTGTCGAGGGTGTGATTTGAGTGTTACAAGTATATCACTGGCCACTGACACTTTACTACTTTTGATTTGTGTAAGATTTTGAATTAGGAATGGAATATGTTTACTTATCTGTCGATAGATGGCGTTAGCACTACTCATAAAAAAACTTGGTTACATTCATATTTAGAACTCATTTTAAAGTTCGACTCGAACCCAACAAATCACTGGTCAGTTAAATTTGAACTTTAAATGGTACGTCGTATAGTAGTTCTGTTCATAACGGTGGGTTATATAGCGCGATTGTCGGCACTTAACAATTTCGAGACTTCGGCTGCAACTGCGCCGTTACGATGCCGTGGTCTCGGTAATATAATCTAACAGTATTGTAACTCGGCCGTCTTGGTGAGTTATGCACCTACAGACTCGCCGTATGCGAGCTGCGGCACGATCGCGGTCGACGATCGTGGGTACTTTAGGCACAGCCCGCACAGTCTAATGGGTACTTTGCTCGAGGCGCGTAGGTATAACTCGAGTTTCGTGCGTTTGTATGGAGTAACAATACTGTTAGACATTATTACCGTGACGTGGTGATTCAAAGTAATATTTGTATACGCAGATGAAAGAATATCATATTAAATTCTATCTAACGTATCTATCGAAACACACGGCTTCATTTTTATTTTCCATTGAACATAGGATAAGAATTATATTTGATAATAGGTTAAAGAGGTTAGAACGTTTGGGTTTTAAAAATCTTTGTCACAGTCTGCTTTCGAGAGTTGTGTGAATGATGTATTTATTGATGGAGTGTAATTGCCCGATCTTTATTTAAGTGGTCAAGTGTCGGTGGTCAGACAGTAGTACCGCAATCGCTGCTGAAGTCATATCAATGTTAGAAACTCTTATTGAACAGTACGCTGTACGTTGGCAAAAGTAATAATAGTGCCAGAGACAGAACCAAATGAAGAAATATTTTTGTAAATTTGTT
The DNA here is from genome assembly GCA_944739405.2 of Euclidia mi. Lineage (NCBI taxonomy): Eukaryota > Metazoa > Arthropoda > Insecta > Lepidoptera > Erebidae > Euclidia > Euclidia mi. The sequence goes on along the minus strand of OX123193.2, from coordinate 31,102,698 downwards.
ATGTTCCTATATAAATCTTATGTGATTGTATATGGCTGAGAAGCGATTGAGTTGAAATATATTTTGCTAGTATTGAATCAATTGGTATAATTTAAGTTTAATTTTTATTTATGTCGACGGATACCTTGAGGTGTACATTTATTTGAAACCAATCGACGATTCTGTACTTTCAGTAACATTTTTCCAAATATATTTAAAAATAATTTTCGCTTCTTTAGGTGTTATATAAATAATATGGTAGCATTTTATTTGCGCATGTAAAATTACTTATTCCACGTGATTGAATAGACAGTGCTCGTAAGATTGTATATTTTTAAAATATAGATGCAAGATAAATTTACCGTTCGCTAGTATAGAGGATTAGCGCGTGTCGCGGCCGCGAGGGCGCGCTTGGTGCGCAGACAAAGACAATCACGTTGTCGGCTGTTCGGTTATATCCTGTCACCTGGCGGGTATAATAGGGAAGTTTCCTGCAAGTGAAATAAATTATACAAGTATTTTTATCTAGTGAAACATGCCAAAATAATAGTAGTTTCATTCATCAATTAATGTTAAAACCTTATTTAACATTTTTATCGTCAATTTATTGATAATAAGTATGCTACTTGACAGCAAAACACTATGACGTCACTACGTCATATTTCATACAAAACCCTTGGCAAAGGTCGTTTTTGATATTTCATTAAAAGTGCTTAATTTGACTAGTTGGAAACAACCCTATTCGTTCCCTATTATTTATCATATTAGTGCCCATAGAGAGGTTAGAGCCGGCACGTACTGCGACACAACTCTTTATTAAAATAAGACTTATGTGCGACTTCACCAGAAGCCATAGCCAAACGGCATTTACTCCGATATCTACTTTCGATAACGCTTGGTTGCCATGGCAACATAAGGAATTCCTTCTTCGTTGACCACGTGATATAACGAAGTCTTATGTCATTTCCATACATTTTTGCACTTAGCGACTAGCGATATCGTTAATCGAATGCCATTTGGCTAAGGGGGCTGAGCGTCTCTCCAGTCGTTCGATACGTCAATTCAAAGTCGCAAATTGCGTTTTGCGTTCCTCGCGTAACTTGCATAGACTGAGAGCACATCGAAGTATTATATCTGTACGTAAGCACGCATGTCTTCCACCGATGTTGGGGTCGTATCGCGTACCGGCGTAGTGTGAGCGTTTCGTTGGTTACAAGACAATAAAGAAACGTAAATGCTTGTATAGAACCAGTCGAGCGCCGGCGGCTGCGACCGCGCTCATAGTAGTATAATGTATCGGATACGCTTAATTCTCCATATGCAGTACCTGCACTTTCGTTTTATAACAATATACAAATTACAATAGATATAGGAACTTGTACTAAATGTATCTATGTATTTTTACGTGCTCGTTTTATTTATTATTTGTACTTTTTGTAGATCAATTCGAATTGACTGCTCTTAGGGAGATTAACGTAATGTAAGTAAATATTTTGCACCTTTTAGTTTAAGGGTTATTATGTAGATACGGAAACGTACGGAGGTTTTTAGCGGAGCATGAGAAGTGGTCTGTAAGTAGGTTTCATTAGTGTCGTTTATAAGTTTTACATCGTCTGTTCGTCATTGGCACTTTGTATTGGATCCTGTGCGCTGTTAAAAAGTGAAGGCGTCTACCGTCCTCTGTAAGTCGGTCGTTGTGGTGCTTCGGTTGAAATTTTAAGGTTATGTGTACGAGCGATGTTACAGTGCCTCATATTATTTGTATATTAGTTTAATTCACTGCGAAAATGTGTGGTTTATCTACGCAACTAAAGCAATAATTAAAAGGGATGGACTGCAGATTTAATTTGTAGTGGCACTTTCAAAAAGCTTGACTGCGTTACTGTGAACGAAATACTTAGTAAAATGCTCAGTCAGAACAAAAATGTTTGATATCTTTAAAAACTTCGCCGAATGTCCGTTGTCTTATTTTTTCATATATCTTTAAATAAATATCCTTTACTTTCTGTAAACACACAGTGCAATGTCGAAAATATCGGTGCTCTTCAAATAAATTATTCAAAATTATGTTTATTATGTTACTTGTAAAACATTGTTTCTTACTAAAATGAATAATGTCACAAATATTAATCTGTCAGTATACGAAAAAATGTATAAATAAGCATTGTTCAAAGAATGGCTTCTCACAAATTAATGCAGTGGCGATCAGTTGTTAAAACCTCTTCAGAGGAATAGCCTTTTATGTAAATGACGGAGCTGGGCAATTTCCGAACGACTTAAACAGGAGGTTGTCATTTCTGTTGTATTAGTTTATGCTTGTAAGCTCAGAATGCCGACATTTTGGTATTTACTGATTGTAAAAAAGATTTTTTTGATTGGAAAGATAAAAATGAATTGAAATCTCAATCTGAGAAATGAAAATAAAGCTCGTTTTTTTAAGTAAATCATTGTGTATACAGATCTGTTATTGTTCACAGAGCAGACATTTATGTACCTTGATTAAATAATTATCATAAATAAGATTTCTACCCACACTGGGATTATTAATTTATTTATAAACAAGCAACAGATTGCTACTGTGTTATGTTTGCGGGCTAACAGGAGACCCATCGCTCGACAGATGTTGCGACTAGGAATGTTTGTATTAGGAATGGTTCTGACTGTATTAGTGTAGGGATGGCTAAAATTTATAGTATCGGTGTTAGCAGTTCGCGAGATGTGGTAACTGTAGTGTGACGTCGCAAACTGGACATTTGTGCGCATACAGAAACTAATACTAGGGATAACTCTCTAAGCATTTATTATTCATAAAAGTAATGTACGGTGTAGATCTGTGGAAATGTCCGAATATGACCGCAAATGTCCGTTTGGACGCCACTATTAAGTTAGATAACCGCTACCTCTTTGAATGCCTGAAATTGTTCACAGTTTATTGTCCAATGTGTGTAACATGATGATGTTAAAAAAATGAAATAAACATGAAGAAATTTTGACTCCTGATGTCTTTTTTACCCTGCCATCCTTTTATTTAGTTATGTCAGCAGCCGTGAAAACTTGTTGTCAAAATTTGCCTTATAGTCCATTGAAAAGTTACATTTGAGGTTGCATTTATCAGACGACGCAATTTTATTTTAAAAATGAAGGGAGGGCTAGTGTAAAGCTCGATCTAAATTTGTGGGGTCGTACCTTTTGTCCCTCGGCCGCCATCTTGGAAAGAGTGCGGGGTCAGATGGTTTTCTTGATTATCTGGTAAACTATTGGCCGCACAAAGAATATGTGAAATAGGTTTTTGTTGCAAATTAAACTTTCTACAACTTTGGTCTTGAAACTTTTGTCGTAAAGCCTTTACGTCAAAAGTTTCAAGTATTTTGGCAATTTTTATGTTTTTCCACTATAACTGTAACCCCAGGCTTTGAGATGAGGGCTCATTGGCACAGGGTCTCATTAAGTGCCAGTAAGTATACAATTTTTCATGAGTTTTAGAGGGGAAACACTTACTTTTTGTTTATAACTCATCATTTTCCTTTATGAATTTTGATATCTCTAATAATTTTCTTGGCGTCCCCAGAAAATTTAGGCATTGCAGAACGCATTGCAGTAGGTATCCTCTGGCTGGGCAGACTATCAACATACGTAGTATCCATATAGTCTGTGCTATCAACTTCAGATGCCCAGAGATAGTTGGACCTTATGGTACTGCAGAGTGTCAAGTGGGAAGACCGGTTCTTGTTTGTAAAAAGAAAAGACAAATTGAATGTATTATTTATTGGTGGCGACGAAGAAATTATAATAGATCGAAAAGAAAATTTGTTGCAAATTTAATTCGATTTTCGTTTGTAACTTTGTTATCTTTCATTTTAAGGCTAAATGCTACGGATTCAAAGTTGTAGAGAATTTAATTGGCAACAAAACATAATTAAAATCTTGTAATTTTTCTGTACGCCCAATAGTTTTCCAGATAAACTAGAAAACCCATTTGTACCTAGGGCTTCGACCCCACAGAATTGGATTAAGGTAACACTGTACAAACCGCCTTTAAACATCTGTAAAATAAAATTGCGTCCTCTAACAAATGCACGCTAAGCCCAAAAAAATTTTAAATTTCAATGGACTATTAAGTTTTGTATCATGAAGATTTTCAAGAATTTGTAACCACCTGCTAGTCTCCCTCAAAGAATTGCTCCATTGAAAAACTATAGGTGACCCTTTTAAAACTCGCAAATAATTGCTCTGAAGCTCAGAAAATGGGCAGTTTATGGGTAGAAACCTCCGCTAAGGATTTTGAAGATGGCGCTGTTATGTGCATATTTATATTGTAAATTATAAGACTGTTTTTACTTGAACGCGCTAATCAACTGGTCAATCAATCAATCAGCCTATCGCAGTCCACTGCTGGACATAGGCCTCTCCCAACACGCGCCACAGTACACGGTCCTCAGCCTTCCGCATCCAGTCTGTCCCAGCCACCTTTTTCAGGTCGTCGGTCCACCTAGCCGGGGGCCGCCCTACCTTACGCTTGCCGAGACGTGGTCGCCACTCTAGGATACGCTTGCTCCATCGGCCATCAGTCCTTCTACAGATATGGCCAGCCCACTGCCACTTGAGCCTACTGATTCTGTGAGCTATGTCGGTAACTTTGGTTCTTTGTCGGATAACTTCGTTTCGAATTTTATCCTTCAAAGAGACGCCAAGCATAGCCCGTTCCATAGCTCGCTGCGTGATAAAAATCAACAAGAAGGTCGACAACATGATCATGTCGCGGCAGAATGCAAGGATGTTTGTAGTTATAAGGTTCATCCGAATTTGACAGACGACCCCCAACGCGTATGACGCCGTGTTCATCGAGAAACGGCTGGAGTCTAAGGATAGCGGGAGAACAAGGTACATTGTCTTTCAAATTTTGAATGTCGTTACTAAATTGAACAGCCTGTACAGCTCGTGGTAACTTACATTCTGCGAATTTGATATCAGTGCTTGATACAAAAGTCTCATTAGGTAGGTGCCTAAGAAACCTATAGACATAAACGATGGCGCGGAGTAACTTAGACCACGATGACATGCGTAGTGCGAGTGCATAGATGGGAGACTCCGCAACCTCAGCTATCACGGGATAAGAAACAGACTTCCGTTCGGGTACATCTTCGTCTTCTGCACCGTGGTCAAAGGGTTGCATGGGCCATTCTGACGGATCATGGGAAATCCAAGAAGGTCCACGATGCCACAATGGATGATGCAGAAGATTAAGTGGAGTGACACCACGAGACAAGCAATCTGCGGGGTTTTCAATACCCGCGACGTGATTGAAACCAGTGTAGCGTAGCTTAGCATAGCATAGCGTAGCATAGCGTAGCATAGCGTAGCATAGCATAGCGTAGCATAGCGTAGCATAGCGTAGCATAGCGTAGCATAGCGTAGCATAGCGTAGCATAGCGTAGCATAGCGTAGCATAGCATAGCGTAGCATAGCGTAGCATAGCATAGCGTAGCATAGCGTAGCATGGCATAGCATAGCATGGCGTAGCATAGCATGGCATAGCATAGCATGGCATGGCATAGCATAGCGTAGCATAGCGTAGCATAGCATAGCATAGCATAGCATAGCATAGCGTAGCATAGCCTAGCATAGCATAGCATAGCATAGATAATAAGTGCTTTATCTTACACACAGTTTTAGCACCCACCTTGATCTCTTGAAGAACAGAACAACAACAAGACGTAATACAATGAGAAGTATGTAACGTAGGTACGGTACCCATAATCACATACCCAAATACAGTCTCAATAGCGGGCGGTAAATCATATCGCTCACTACGTACTATTTTAGTTAGTAGCAAGTGCGGAAATATTTAAGCTCCGATCAAAAGGTCAATGCCTGCCGGATTCGCAAACTCCGCGTCTGCCAGCGGCAATGACTCGAGGTGAGTGAGTGATGCTACGTCTACATTAGCGTTCGGCAATGCGTCCGTGATACGCTCCACGATAAGCGAAGAAATGTTAAAATTAATATTCCTATCAAAACGCGAATGTATTTTAATATCTACGGAACCCTTGCAATGTTTTTCTGAACCGCTGATCCCTTTGATGGTTGAGTTAGTATTTTTAAAGTTATTCCACAATCCGAGGCGTTTGAACAACTCAAATGTTATTAAATTGGTCTGAGATGCGCTATCGAGTAGACAACGTACCATGTGCGGCGACCCATTAACATCATAAACGATAACTTGCGCTGTCGCTAACAGAACAGTCTTAGACGTCATACACCGCGGCTTAGCACTGCTCTGATCACTACAAGCGCGCGAAGGCCGTCCGCGCGTGCACGCCGCCCGCGCAATGGATGTCGTACACAACGACACCATTCACTGTTACACTTCTACCATATTTCCGTCCCTGTCTCCCATTCCCTAAGGAGGGGCACGCCCTGCGCGGATTGGTCGCGGCGATCGTCGACGCGAGAGACAGTCCAGAACTTTCGAGAACATTCGATTCGCTATATACGTGTCGGCCATACCGTACCGCTCCGCGCCGCTCCGCGCCGCTCCCGCTATAATTATTACCGCTTATATAAACTGCTCGCAAGTGGAAGTGATTTGTGTAGTGAAGTGAATCAAGCAGCTTCATCCCGAAACACCAAGAGACTGCCCTTCTGAGACGAAGAAGATCGCCGTACAAGGTAAGTGCCCCCCGTCCTTGGAATATCCTATACCCACTCACAATCATCTCTCCCATTCCAATCCTACATCCTCTTCCCTTATCCTTTCTAGGCGAGCAGAACTCGCCCTAATACAGTCCATTTTCCTTCTCCAAATCGCCTAGAACCTACGGTTTCGGTGTATCGCCGAACCATAGGCTATTTATTACACAAACGCTATGAGTTACGGGTGGCAGTCTAGCTGAGCCATAAATATTTATAACTACCTAGCAACTATGAATATGACCGTAAGAAAGCAGTATCAACGTTGTCTTTCGTAAGGCGGATGTAGAGGGCTAAGCCACACCAAGTCATCCAAGTCCTCAACCAATAACTTTTAGTGCTTTGCTTGATAATACCTACCCTTACCAGGGTCAAGCCACTTGGAAACCAAAATCCTGAAACAGTCACTGAACCCTTTCCCCAATCTCTGCCTTGCCGCCGAATACAGGGCGTACCTAACACATTTTACCGACACCGTAACGGCGCAACTGCGGTGCAGCGAAGTTTCGAAGTTGTTATTGTAGGGATTTCAGTGCACCGTTTGTATCCGTCCATCATGACCACTGCCCTTCACAGTGGCGCCACGTATGGCGGAATTTGTAAGATTTTGTTAAGCTCAGGTTAAGAACCCCTGAACTATTCGGTATGGATAATGACATCGAACGGTCGGACGTCAGTCTTAATTAAAATTGAGTTGCCTATTTAAATAACCAATTGCTATACAAAATGTTAACGCATAGACTTTAGGTTTGCTGTATTGTGCATAGTTCTGGCTACGTTTTTTGTTGTGACACGGAATCTTTTATCGAGCCGTCTCGACTCTGCTACTGAGGTGTAGATGTATCGACCGAGTAGGGGGGCTGGCGGAGGAGAGGAGATGTTGTTCGGGACTTACCTACTCACTACAACCGCCGCGATGCCTTCCACGTCACTTGATATGCGAATAGTAGTATACTTTTCGATCCGCCATTTGATGCGGACTAGCCCCATCAAATAGGAAATATTATGGAGGCGCACGGGGACACTGCGCCGCGGGTGACGATGCTCGTCATCTGCAGGCTCATTTATACTGGCTGAAGATAGGCACGGATGCGGCGCCTTTGATGCCCGGATCTATACATCTGGGGAGGGAGCAAAGATGGTCTCTCACTGCTCTGTCGTCTCCTTCGCCGGTATGTCTGCTTCTCAGAAGGAGACGGCGGCGTTCTAAGAACTTTCTCTCGGTTAGTGAGAGGACATTTGATTCACCTGCCGTGGCTTGGTTAAACATGGGAACCAACCATGGCATGTCATAACTTGCGTAAGCCGGTAGGCAGCGCGACGTCACTCCAGCCACTCTTCTAAAATGGGACTCGCCGCCACAATGGTGCCGATTCCATATTGCTGGCTACCTACGCTAACCATCAGCTATCTCGCTTTGATGGAAAAAACATACCAAAGAAGAACGGTGAGTAGTGCAGGCTGCCGTCATAAGAAAAAAGGGCACAACTAACATTTTTTTCGAAATTGAGTTATATACCTACATATTTGGAATCAGGAGAAAAAGGTCTATCTGCTAATATTTTTTGCATAATTTTATAACCACAATAAACAAAAGTACCTTAACCTGAAAGGGCACAACTGAGCAATTATTTTTGTGATAGTACTTACTAGAAAAGGGCATATCTAGTTTAGATTACATGAAGAGGTCACAAGTGGATAGATGTGTCTTAATTAATATGGGTTTTCATTTTAATATTTAACCTTTTTTCCCCAAAATTTTAGAGTGGAAAGTCACATTTGGTTAGTTATACCTTTTATACGTAATATTAATGATTTTACAAATGGAAAATGTAGATTATTTGAATAAATACAGTAAAAATAAAAAAAATAAGTAAATCAGCTTATAGAATTTATGTAGACGCTACTATTTCCATTTATACATTTTCTATAACTACAATACCGTAATTATTTTTTGACAAAAACTAAGAAACTCGATTTTCTTCTGATTACAAAATGTTAGTTGTGCCCTTTTACGTTATGACGGCAGAGAAATATTTAACTTTTCCCCCAAAATGTTACAATGGAAAGTCACATTTGGTTAATTATGCCTTTTATACGTAATATTAATGATTTTACAATATTTTTTATGTTAGGTTGAAAGGGAAAATGTAGATTATTGAATAAATACAGTAAAAATAAAATAAAATAATATAGAATTCTTGTAGACGCTACTATTTCCATTAATACATTTTCTATAACTATCATACCGTAATTTATTTTTGACCAAAACTAAGAAATATTTTAAACTCGATTTTCTCCTGATTTACAAAATGTTAGTTGTGCCCTTTTACGTTATGACGGCAGAGTGGTATATTAGGTATTTTCTTAGCCTAGTGGAGATGCCAATAGACTGCCATGCAGATAGTATCCGGTTCAAATCCACGGCGCGTAACCCGTACATTTCGAAGTTATGGATGTAAGTAATAAATTGTTAATTATCGTTTACCTATCCTGTGCCGCAAAACCGTCGATCGATTCATAATAGGTGAGTACGGTAGACTACCCGAGTAGCATTTTTGGGCTGTAGGTATAGTGTTTGTATAATGGTTCACATTTACTCTACAAGCTGTACTAGTTAGCTGTATATTGGCTGTATGGCCAGCTATACAGCTGATATAGAACCGGTTTGGCATGGCACAAATTATACAGCCCTAAGTTTACATGGCTGCACAGTAGCTGTATAATAGCATTAAATAAGCAGTATAAGAGGTAACCGTGAACTCAAAGCAGATTAATGACGCCATAGTAGACTCCTTGTGAGTAATAATGAGTAACAAGTGACTAATTGTAAAGGCTTATTAGTTATAAATGCTTACAAAAACATAATGAAGCTGCCTTCGCACCACGCGTACCCCAAACTTTTGCTATAACAAAGCTAATAATCATAAAATCACAAAAAGTTTAATCCGTCGCAGAAACTTGATCTCTATTTATAAATGAGGATTTTATAATAAAAAGTGGTAAGCTAATATTAGTGTCGTATTATAATGCTGGCAGTCTTACGAAAGGCTCGTATTACATGCTTGTACAACCCATAAACAGCTTAAAGACTAAGAGTACCTAGTGTTCGCATTCATACAGCTAACACATCACATGTGTCATCAATTCATCATCATACATCACCAAAATAAGAGTTTATAAACGCTTTAGGTCTACCAGTGAACCGAATGTAAACTCTGAAAGAGAATGAAATGCTACCTGGGTGGGTTGCAAGTTTGTAACAATTTAGCGTTGATCGTTCGTACAAGTCGCAGAATCAGAATCAGCATTTATTTGTTGAGCATAGGTAGGTACAATTACAGTGGTCTTAAAATTAATATAGTGCGCCATGTTTTGTCATAGGACATACAAATATATAATTGTGCATAAAATACATAAAAGATTATCTAAGTATTATTCAAGGTGATTCAATTTTTAAATAATTAAAAATAGAAATTATATTAAATTAGTACATCGTTTAAGTAGTCATTAATAGAATAATAACATTTATTAATTAATAAATTATGCTGATGATCAGGTTATACTTGCGTCTTCAGCGGAGGAGTTGCAGGAGATGGTAACAATCATGCATGGTGCGTTAGAGAGGAAAGGAATGAAAGTGAATGTAAGTAAAACGAAAGTTATGGTTTTTGAAAAGGAGGAATGCGTTACGGCTTGTAATGTTATGATCGATGGACAGCGAGTGGATCAAGTGAATGAGTTTGTATATTTAGGTACCTACGCTGTTTACAAGAGATGGTAAGAATGTAGAAGATATTGAAAGAAGAGTTAATGCAGGTAATAGAGTGAATGGAGCTCTGAAGGCGTTTATGAATAGCCAAAACGTGTCCAAAAAGGCACGTTTGGCTGTCCATAGAGGGGTGTTAGTACCTACTCTTATGTATGGTAGTGATAGTTGGGTATGGCAGAAGAGTCATGAAGAAATGAGAGGACTGAGAAGTATGTGTGGTGTTTCTTTGACTGACAGAGAAAAGAATTGTGTGATAAGAGAGTGTTGTGGGGTAAAAGAAGATGTAGTGACAAGCATCGAGAAAGGCATGCTAAGATGGTTTGGGCACGTGAAGAAGATGGATGACGAAAGACTGACCAAGCAGATATATAAGGCAAGTGTGGAAGGGACAGGACGAAGAGGAAGACCTAGGTGAACGTTCTCTGACCACATTGGAGACATCCTAAAAACAGGACAGGTTAGAAGCACCCTGAACAGAAGAGCATGCATGAGGAATCTGATGGGAGTGAATGAAGCAAGAGAGATATGTCAGGATTGCAAATGGCGCTCCGTAGTCTCTGCCTGCCCCTCCGGGAAACAGGCGTGAGTCTATGTATGTATGTAAATTAGGTACATAACGTTTTCTTAAATTCTAGTATAGACAGGTCTTTTATTCTATTGGGTAGTGTATTGTAAATCTTTGGTGCTATGCCAAAGAAGCTCTTCTGCATTAATGTCTTACAAGTCACATTGCAAAGTTTATCAACATATTGATTTCGTATCGGAGCCCGTCGCACCTCAGATACCTTAACAAACAACTTCATGTTTTTTTAACAAAAAGAGCTGTTTCTAATATATATAGCGCTGGTAACGTTACATAATATTTTTAGGGATTTGAAATATGGTACACAGCTGTCGGTGATCTTAGATGACACATACAACGAATACACCTTTTCTGCATTTTAAATATTAATTCGCGATCTGTGGACTGACCCCAGAAGATAATAAAATTGCAAATCTTAAAACTGAAGCTACTAATCCATGATACGCCGTTACTAAAGCTTCTTGACTAACTATTTTTGATAGCTGAAGAAGTGCATATGCACATTTATTTAGTTTTTTACATACTTCTTCTATCTGCGGCTTCCAAGTGAGCTTATTATAGTTAGGTATACCTAGATTTTTTTTCTTATTTACTACCTCAATTATGTCGTCTTTATAATTGTTATCTTAATTTTTGGTTGTTCACAACGTTGGTGAAAATGCATTATTTTAGTTTTTGTTAAGTTAATTTTTAGATTATTATTATCGAACCAGTTTATATAATGTTATGAAGGCAGTCATTAATGTCCTTTTGATATTCGGTCAAACTAGAGCCTTTTATCACGCATATACTGTCATCAGCAAAGAGAACCATGTTATGATTTGTAACTTTTGGAAGGTCATTTATATAAGTAGGTGAGAAATAATAACGGTCCAAGCACGCTACCTTGCGATACTCCATATTTCACATTCCGAGGCTCTGATATGTATTTTTCTTCTAATTTCGTTCTTAAACACACTCTAGCAATTTCGGTGCTTTGTGACCTATTACGTATATATGATTCGATCAGATTAAAGACGTTTCCCTTTATGCCATACCTATGCAATTTAGCAAGCAAAGTTTTATGGTTGACATAGGGTTGACATAGTCAAATGCCTTTGTCATATCGGTGTATATGGCACAAAGTAGTATCTTTTTGTCATAACATTATTTAATAGATCATGTATAGCCATCTTTATTGTGCTATTGTGCTATTTAATTAATAATAAGTATTGCGCATTTAAAGTAAGTACTAACAACTTATTAAATGTTTGAAACAAAAGAGTACCTAAACATTTGTCTACAAATAGACATTACAATTAGAGGCCTAGAGGCAATAGTTACCAGACAATTACAACTTACTGAAATATGGGCTACTGTTACAACTGATCCCCATACCTATCAGGGGCGGTTGTAACAGCGAGGGGTGTCAATTGTAACATACTCAAATAATACACAATGCATGTATTTCAATTAGGTACGTGTATTGCTTATAAACCACAACAAAGTTCTTATTTATTAATTAAAATCAATATGGCATCTTTTTAGGCACATTTTAAGCAGTCTTTTTAATCAGTCTATTACACTTAAATGTTTAAGGTACATTAGTCTGTTGACCGAGTCAGGTATTTGGCAAGCTGGTGTTCTCGTCTCTGATGTAAAGATATGAATGAAACATGAAACATGTATGTTATGAGCTTTATACCCCATTATTATATTTTTCACCTCAGCTTCGGTTGCTGCATCTCTCTTTCTTATGTAGCGTTGCAGGGAGACATAGTTAATACCATGGGTATCTGCCGCTTGTGTCAAAGAAGTCCCAGTTTTAACGTCATCGTAACTTCCCTAAAGCGAAATATCTTGCTATCGCCTCTTGACGCCTTTCTTAAGCGTTTTCTAGGCATACATACATACATACATAGACTCACGCCTGTTTCTCCGAAGGGGTAGGCAGAGGCATATTAATCGCCCACTTTTCGCCAGTGTTTTTTGATCCCACGTAATAGGTAGCGAGCCTATTGCCGCTTATCGGGATATTTTGTCTGCCAGAGCCTCGTCCGTTGATCAGCAGGTGCACCACTTGCAGGTGGGGTTGGCCTAGGACCCTAAGTTCTTGGGGGGGGGGGGGGGAACACCCTATGCACCCAAGGCATCTGCAATGAAAAATACATATAACTAATGTTACAACCGTATCCACAAAAAGTGTTACAATTGTACCCACCCTACCCTTCTACTAATAAAACGATCTCATCAGTGACAAAAAAATAACCTACACAAAAAATAAATACAGTATTCGTACATCTAAAGTCTAGTAATCACCCCTAAAAACAGACAATACTTATAAACCTTTATTAACAACACAATTTATGAAAGAAATCAATCAAAAATACTCAGTGGCGTAGCGTGGGTTTCTGCCGCCCGGGGCCGTTCGCCAATTTGCCGCCCCCTTTTTACCAATATGTTTCTGCAGAAGTGAAACGTTTTTCAGGTTTTGGTATGTTTGTATATTTATAAGTATGTCCTTTAGTTTTGCTTTACACCTTAAACGGCTTAAAGAATAAAAAAAATGTTGTCATTTGATTCGCCTAAATAGCACGAATATCATAGAGCATAGGGTATTACGACAAAACGTGGCAGCTCTCAGCGGTGTTAAAGAGTCTCGCAAACGGCAGCGGCCGTTTCTCTGCTGCTATATATGTGTAGCTTAGTCTAGGCCTAGACGGCTTAAAGGATTTTAATAAGTTAAATTTCGATGGATTTCCGTCATCACTATTAGGTGCTCTGTTGTTTTAAAGAGGTGAGGATGGCTTCGGTGTAGTGGTGCGTCAGTAGGACACAGTAGTCGTCGGTACTAATTCCAATTGTTCTGTCTGCCTGCGAGGTAAGCAAGAGTCGATAAAACCTTGAACGTCTTCGTGAATCTCGAAAGTTGAGTTGACAGTGCGGCTATCCGCCATCGTAGTGTCGTTTTTATTGTGTCGCCTCAACTGCATAGCGAAGACTTATGCCACGGTAATATAATCTAACAGTATTGTAACTCGGCCGTCGTCTTCGTGAGTTATATACCTACCAGACGCGCCGCATGCGAGCTGCGGCACGATAGCGGCTGCGGGTACTGTAGGTACAGTCCGCCCAGTCTAATGGGTACTCTGCTCGAGGCGCGTAGGTATAACTCGAGTTTCGTGCGTTTGTATGGAGTTACAATACTGTTAGATATTATTACCGTGCTTATGCTCACCGGGGTTTTCTCGATTGCAGCCTCGATGAGTCGAGTGTTAGAGCGTCGGAGGTCTCGTCGCGTAAGCTTTCGTATTTGTCGTTTTACAGCCCGTCCTTCCGGCGAAGATATCCGACAGGATGGCATCTAGCGTCTTTTCCTCATCAGTTGGAGAGTCTCGACAGGCAGTTTAGATTCCTTGTTTTTAGGGTTCCGTACCTCGAAAGGAAAAAACGGAACCCTTATAGGATCACTTTGTTGTCCGTCCGTCTGTCAAGACCCTTTTTCTCAGGAATGCGTGGAGGTATCAAACTGAAATTTATACTAAATACTCCAATCTACGGTTCGATAGACCTGTAAAAAAATCAAACTTCTAATCCAACGCAATCAAAAGATACAGCTGTAAAAGCTGCAAATTGCAGCATATTTTCAAACTCGCATTGGAATCAAAACCTACAGGGTACTTCCCGTGAACTCAAAATCTTGAAATTTGGTACGAAGCAACGTCTTTTATCACTTACAAAGGAAAAATTGCGAAAACCGTATTTTTTTAGTTACAGCATATAAAAAAATATTTTTAATAAACTTAAAGTTACTACCCCTTTCTCTTGAACGCGTGGAGGTATTAAATTGAAATTCATATCAAATACTCAGGTATATAACACCGTTAAGCTGCAACAAAAGCAAGCTTCTATGTCAACGCAATCAAAAGAAAGAGCAACATAAGCATATTTTCAAACTCGCGCCTACTCGCAAGTGAATCAAAACCTACAGGGTACTTTCCGTGAGCTCAGAATCTTGAAATTTGGTACGAAGCAACGCCTTATAGCACATGTAAAGGAAAAATTGCGAAAAACATTAATTTTTAGTTACATCATATAAGAAAAATATTTTTATAAATTTAAATTTACTACCCCTTTCGCTTGAACGCGTGGAGGTATTAAATTGAAATTCATATCAAATACTCAGGTATATAACACCGTTAGGCTGCAACAAAATCAAACTTCTATGTCTACGCAATCTAAAGAAAGAGCAATATAATCATATTTTTAAACTCGCGACTACTCGCAAGGGAATCAAAACCTACAGGGTACTTCCCGTAAACTCAAAATCTTGAAATTTGGTACGAAGCAACGTCTTATAGCCCAGATAATGGATGCGGAAGGCTGAGGACCGTGTGCTGAGGTGCGTGTTGGGAGAGGCCTATGTCCAGCAGTGGGTATGGCAGCACTGCGATAGGCTGATTGAGATTGAGATTTCAAATAATTACATAGTCTTCAACACTTTTTGCTAATTATTCTGTACTTTATAAGTATTTAAGTTATATTATAAAATAAGCGATATATGTTAATATAAAATAAAGGATGACTGATTACAAACGACAAAGACCCCTTTTTATTTAATTTATGCTCCTCATACTGTAATGTTATGGATTTCATTTGGCAATAAAAATACCATAACTATGACTGGTGAACTTTTACTTATATACCTACAGGGGAACCCTCGGTGCGCGAGTCCGACTCGCACTTGACCGGTTTTTTTCTGTATGCGGAGCAGATCTTTTAAGACGAATTTCCTAGTATCTGACCACCGTGGCCGTCTTCTGCTTAAGGTGGGAGGGGTAATGTAGGCCGGAGAGTAGGCTTCATTGACTGGGTCCTTACAGTTCTGAGGTTTATATTAAGAGAGCCTCGTACTCTTCGGTGAACTCTTCAGGTGTTTATCGTATTGATCACCGTCTTTAAATGTGTGCTTTCGGTCCGACGTCCGTCGTGATGTAGTATTTCACCTTGTTTGTCACATTATCGCGGTTTCACCAAGTGTACTGCCTGTGAGGCTTGTTCTTACAAAAGGAGTTTATTAAGAAAATCCCCTCTGCTACGAGGAAGTTAACTAGCATTTGGTCCTATGATTCTCGTACCCCACGCCGTGGGCTCCAATTTTAATTTCGCGTTCCTGTACTTCCACTTTCGCGTTGAAGTACTGAGCTTTAGTCTTAGGTACTAGGTATTGCCTTAACAGTGTCCTGGTACATGGCCCCAGCCATCTCGTCAGAGTCATTTGAGTTCGGCGCATGTAATTGTATCGTCACCTTTAGGCCGCCCCTATTGTTGAGTTTAAGTACGAAGTACGCTACCCGGGTCGACACACAACCGTCTTCCACAGACTGTTCCTGACCAGGAAACCAACGCCACCTCAAGAGTAGGTTTCCTTCTCGATGGTAGCAAAAGTCACCTGACTCTAGAGTTACCGTATCCTCCCCCTGTCTTCGGACTTATGTTAACCCCAGTAGGTATATACCACTTTATGTGACCTAAATCTACCGCGAGCTCAGCGAGGTGTTTTTTGCTTTAGATTACGTTCGTTGTAGGTATACCGTATAATTGATTTTGGTAGCCTACCGAAGCCAGGTAGTATTGATGAAGGGAGCAGGCTTCTCGCACCTTAATAGCATTTACTCCTAAGTCCTACTCCTTATTTTCGCAAAACTAAACAGCTGATAGGCGCTATCTGTAAGTTTATGGACAAAACCCGCGTCACGTCCGTCCAAAAAATCACAGAAGGCGTTTGTAATATGTGAAATAATTGGCTTTGATTTTAACGCAAAGTTCATAAACATTGGAGTCCAAATTCAGAGCTTAGCTTAGTTAGTAAGTAGTGTGACTATCTACTATATATCTTGGCAGACTTGTACCTGCCTTCTTCATCATTGAACAATAAAGATCTTAGTTAGAAGCAAATCAAAAATAATTTCAATAATTAACGCTGGCATTTCATCAGCACGCGGCGGCCTTATTGCTCTGGCGTCTGTGTACGCCGCACACATCACACACAGGGGTGGCTCAGCCCTGATTTGGATTAATAAATTATCTCATATCACGATCGCAGATCGGCAATCGACCGGAATAATACAACCCATTAAAGAATTGATAAAACTATGGATTACCGCGACAAAATAAAACACCTATATCCGAAACAAGTCTTCACATAATGAAAATGAGGATGATTTTGTTTTCGATTATTGTTCTATTCGGGAAAGCTCGGTGCTTTGCTGTGGAAATGCATTTACGCACGTATGTGGGACTCGACGGCCACAACCTCCTTGGCGGCGGATGAAGGTGTTGGGCTCCGCCGCCAAAACACCCAGCGGCCGCAGAGGATAGGGAGGACGGCAACCTGACAACACCGCATCTACTCTTCCTCTGCGGCTCCACCGCGAAGCAACGATGGTGCGCTCCCATTTAGTCGCGGGAGATAGGGCGCGCGGCGACGCAACACCGACACGCCTCTCCTCCCGCGGCCGCGCCCGACTGCGAGGGACAGACAGAATGCGCATCCTGCGCAGGCCCCCTCCAAGCCCACGCGGAGCGTCCACTCTCAGATCTTTCTTAGCTTCACCGCGGGTGTCCAAGCCACGGTTACGAAGCCCCCCCACCACAGTAAGGTGGAGATCCCATGGGGTGGACTCAACTTCACCCTGCCCGTGCCTAATTCCTACAGCGCCCGCGCTGCCGCTCGGTCCTAGTTGGTTCGAGTTAGTGCGCGTGCATAGTATTTCTTTTTCTCGTCCCCTTTTGCCGCCCCCTTAAATGTGCCGCCCGGGGCCATGCCCCCCCCGGCCCCCCCCACGCTACGCCACTGAAAATACTTACTTTGGTTGACAAAACATAGTAGGCCCCTCTGCAAACGTAGGTATATAGCACGCGGACAGAGGCAGAGAGGCAGAGACGGCAATCATGTCCGTACACGTAAGCCACGTGTCTCTCCCCTTGTACCTTGTATCCTCGGACGGAGAATAGTTCGGCGAATATTTGAATTATTACAACCGTACCCTGTTACAACCGTACCCAGTCTATCCTAGCAGGTATTTCCACTAGATCTTCATTTAGAATTTTTACCAATTTTCCATAGTTTAAGATGACAGATATTAATGATACACATTTCCATTGAATTTTGAATTTATCTGGATGATAGTAGCACAGTATAAAGACAGTAGGTACTTGTGTATTTTCAAATCAGTTTCTTACGTCGTATTCTGCCTAGCATCAGCCTAGTTAATCCCTACGAGTTTTAGTACCACTGCTTATTATTTAAAAGTATATATACAGTGGCGTAGCGTGGGTTTCTGCCGCCCGGGGCCGTTCGGCAATTCGCCGCCCCTTTTTACCCCAATGTTTCTGCAAAACTATAACGTTTTTCGGGTTTTGGGATTTTTGTATGTTTATAAGTATGTCCTTTAGTTTGGCTTTACACGCTCAACGGCTTAAAGGATTAAAAAAGAAATGTTGTCATTTGATTCGTCTCACTTGCTCGAATATCATAGAGCATACGGTATAATTATTTTGCGGCAAATGGGTCGCGCACGGCAGCGCGGCGGCCGTTTCTCTGCTGCAATATATGTATAGCTTAGTCTAAGCCTAGACGGCTTGAAGGATTTTAATAAGTTAAATGTCGATGAATTTCCGTCATCACTAGATGCTTTGTTGTTTTTAAGAGCCGACCACACCTCACTCTGTTCGACATTCGGGACGGCTTCGGTGTAGTTGTGCGTCAGTAGGGCACTGTGGTCGTCGGTCTGCCCGCGAGGTAAACAAGTGTCGATAAAACCTTTCAACGTCTTCGAGAATCTCGAACTTTGAGCTCACGATGCGGCCATCCGTGATTGTAGTGTCGTTTGATTGTGTCGCCTCAACTGCAGAGCGAAGACTTATGATCCCCGGGGCTTTCTCGATCGCAGCCTCGATGGCCTGACTGTTAATGCGTCGTAGGTCTCGTTGCGTTAGATTTTGTATTAGTCGTTTTATGACCTGTCCTTCCGGCGAAGACAGACGACAGGATGGCATCTCGCGTCTTTTCCTCATCAGTTTGAGAGTCTCGGCTGGCAGTTTAGACTACTTGTTTTTTTCGCTATGGGGAGCAGATCTTTCGAGACGAATCTCCTAGTACCGTGACCACTGTGGCCGTTCTGCTGCTTAATGCTGTCGGTGGGAGGAGCAATGTAAGTCTTGAGAGAAGGCTTCATTGATTGTGCCCTTTCAATTCTGAGGTTTATATTAAGAGAGCCTCGTACTCGTCGGTGATCGCTTCAGGTGTTTATCGTATTGATCACCGTCTTTAAATATGTGGTTTCGGTCCGACTTGATGTAGTCTTTCACCTTGCTTGTCACATTATCGCGGTTATGCCACCACTGGCGTCTTGGCGTCCACTGCCTGCGAGGCTTCTTCTTACAAAAGGAGTTCATTAGGAAAAGGCCCTCTGCTACGAGCTAGTTAACTAGCACTAGGCCATTTGATTCTTGTGCCCCACGCCGTGGCCTCTGATTTTCGTTTCGCCGCGTTCTTGTACTTCCACTTTTGCGTTGAAGTACTGAGCTTTGGTCTTACTAGGTATTGCCTTAACAGTGTCCTGGTACATGGCCTCAGCCATCTCGTAAGGGTGAGTTGAGTTGCGCGCATTTACTTGAATCATCACCTTTAGACCGCCCCTATTGGTGAGTCAAGTACGAGGTACGCTACCCGGGTCGACACACTACCGACTTCCACAAACTTTTCCTCCTGACCAGGAAACCGACGTCACCCCAAGAGTAGGTCGCCTTCTCTATGGTAGCAAAAGTCATCTGACTCTGAAGTTACCATGTCCTCCCCCTGTCATCGGACTTCTAATAACCGCAGTATGTGCCACGTTATGTGACTTTATTCTACCTTGAGCTCGGCGAGGTGGTCTTTTGCCGTAGATTATGTTTGTTGTAAGACGTGAGGTATATTGTATAATTATTGATTTTGGTAGCCTGCCGTAGCCCGATAGTCTTACAGAACACATGCACCGCCGTACCCGCCACCACGTCCTTGGCTGGGAATAACGAAGCTGCCGGGAATTGGGGCTGTTGGGTCCAAAAATTAGCAGAACGCGTTTGTAGTATGTGAAATAATCGGCTTTGATTTTATCGCAAATATCATATACATATATTGGAGTTAAAGTTCAAATAGCGTATAGTTAAACCGCAGGTGTGACTATTGTCTTAGGAGACCTGTACCTGCTTTCTTCCCTATTCAACTATAAAGATTATGTTGTACTATTTTATCTGGCACGCGTCGCCCCAATTGCCCTGGCGCCTGTGTGCGCCAGTTGCGCCATGGCAATAGGGGCGGCACACATCGCACACATGGGCGGCTTCATAACAGGCTCGCAGATCACTGGAATATTGCAACCTATTCAAGAATTAATAAACGGACACAAGCAGCTGCAAGTCTTGACGTAATGACAATCATGATGATTTTGTTTTCGATTGTTGTTCTTTCTACTGCGCCCGCGCCGCCGCACGGTCCTACTGGGATAGTGGCAGTGTGCGCGCCATGTATTTAAAAAATTGATTATTTTTTTCGCGGCGTCTTTTGCCGCCCCCCTAAATGTGCCGCCCGGGGCCATGGCCCCCCCGGCCCCCCCCACGCTACGCCACTGTATATATACATATATAATAGCTTAAATATATTGTCGGGTAATTTACGATGTGTCAGCCCAATATATACAAATACAACAACAATAGCACAATATCATTGAAGAAGGTAGGTACCTACCTAATTTCATTGACCGTAAGCCCGTTGTGAAACGTTCTCAACAAAGACCACAGTGACTTAGTCACTGCGTGTATTATGTCATGATAATGTGCTTTTTGTCGCATTTAATCGACTCGCCTCCATTTATTGATCAGTTTATTTAGTTTTGTGTTTTTATTTGCAGCTCAGTTGTTATTGCTCACGTAGATAGGAGGTTTTTAATGCGATCCATACCTACCTAGCTGATTATTTTCTTGTAAGTAGTTTTAGAAATACTTATATACCAAATCTTTAGAGTCTTTAGTTTGTAATTTTAGTGTCAACAGTATATCGAGGGGTGAAAGGCTATTTGTTCTAAGCGACATTTCATGAACTTTACAGGAGAGCCATTTAAAAATCCAAAATTGCGAATAAAAATCATTGTAAAAAACCGGCCAAGTGCGTGTCGGGCCACGCGCTATGTAGGGTTCCGTAGTTGCCCATAATGACTTGCTGCAAAGAGTATTAATGTACAACAAATCCGACTGTTTATTTTGCTGAAAAAATAATTTTAATAACACTATTATAAAAACCTAAGTTTTGTTTAGAAAAATACTAGGTATGTATCCAGTTATGTATCGTAAACATAAAATGTGGTTTCCAAGATATACTACTAATATATATACGTAGTACCGTAGTACATTACATACCAAAGTACGTATATCTTTAAGATTAAGCCAGCGCGCCCAATGTAAACTCACAGAAATAGGTATTTATAAGTTAACCGACGATTACTCGTAAACTAGTGTTATCTACTTAGCCGTGATAGTTTTCCTTTTAAATTCGTTATATGTTCTACATTTTTGATTTTTTTCACATCTTCCAAATTAATAGTTTAGCCGGCAGAGGGTGGGGACACTTGAGCCTAACAATTTTTTTCACTTCAAAGCTTGATATTTGACAAACCAATCACTTGATTGAAAAATGATTTGAGCAAACTAATAATATTTTTTTAAAACCTATCCAATGATACCCCACATGATGGGGTACTCATTAAAAAAAAAATTCAACCCCACTATATATGTAGGGGAGATACCCTTAAAAAAAATATTTTCCTAAATTTTATTCTACAGTTTTGTTGCAATATCTTATGTCTATATTCATGTCAAATATCAGCTTTCTAGCACTAGGCGTCTTTGAGCTAGGCTGCGGACGGACAGACGGACGGACATGACGAAACTATAAGGGTTCCTTGTGGACTACGGAACCCTAAAAAGGCTACTGCTCATACTATGAAACGGATAATTTCTCTTTACTGAAAATTAATCCTGTGATATTTTGGTATAGTTTTTAATATAAAAACAGCTAGAGGTACCAAGATAAATGTCGCTTGATACAAAATGTTCTGTATTGCCTTTTTTCTGGAGTAATGAAAAATGATTTAAGTGCTTACATTGTTAACAATCAGCAGCAGGCAAAATAGTTTAAGTGACTCTGCAGTGCTTATCAGTAGAAAGCAAAATGATTTAATCGACGTCACTCATTGATAATGGGAGCAGGCTATTTTGTTTAACTACCAATTGTGTTTCTGCAGGGAGATAGGCTATTTGAGTTAAGCAACTATGAAAATTCCTAATAAGGTGTTTCATGTCTCATGTTTGAAAAGTGTTTTATAAAACTTTGGTTGTTGATACAAGAAAGTTGTGTCAAATTTATAAATTAAAAAGTTATAGTATTTAAATGGGTGAATAATTATTATCAAGAGTAAATAAAAAAGTTCTCTAAATTAAACAATCTTTTATTTCGTTTACAAAAAAGTAAAAACCTGAGATCAAAATTAAAAATTACGTATTCATTTAGGCGTGCGGCTCATTTGTCAATCATCATAGAAAGCAGCTGCATACACTTATTTGGAAAATTGCCTAGAGTTAACTAATTTATAAAAATAATTAACACGACAGAATATTCTAAAATTACTATATAAAATAAATTATCTCTATTTTATAACTAATCATAATTTTTATTTTTATAGAAAATTTCTCAAATTTTATAATTTTCCTTCAAAAACTAAATGAAAGTTACAAGTGTCCGACCGAAACTGGTTTTCCAGCCGAAACCAAAACCGAACTTTCGGCCTTACTCATAGCTTCGGCCAAAACCGAAACCGAAACTTACCTAAAATGTTACAAATATCTATTGATACTTAAATCTTGTGTAAAGTACACTAGATTTTATTTTATTACCGTTGAGTACGGGCGGATGGTGTTACGGATTACGCCTAACGCGCCGTCGACTCCGTTTATCTCACAAGCTCTTTACAAGGAAACGAATACATTGAGCGGAAATTGCACCCAGAAGAAGAAAAAGCCCTTGAAGGACAAAATATGCCAGTCAATCGTGACATCGGGGACGCAGCTCCAACGCTGGCACGAGCACTTTGATGAAGTCTTCCGAGTTCCGAACGACCCTGTCACTCCGACCACATCCGAAGTCTGCCCACACAGAGCCTAAACATTGATATTTCTCCACTACTATGCAAAATCATCCTAGACAGAATGTCGAAAGTCGTTGAACCTCTCCTTCGCAAATCGTTGGCTGGTGTTCAGCCCAACAGATCTTGCACGGACCTTGCGCATAATCCTCGAACAGGCATCAGAATGTAAGAGGGAAATTTATTTGACCTTCGTGGATTTCGTAAAAGCCTTACGCTGAGGTGTACTTGTGGGATCTAGTACCGACTATGTGAAATTGGGGTCCCCGAAAAAATTGCAAACCTGAATAAGGCAATCTATAAGAAATACTTTTGTAGAGTGACACATTATGGTCTCGTTTTGGGGGACATACCAGTTCACGCGCGTGTGCGCCAAGGGTATCTCCTCTCACCTATCTTATTCCTTGTCATCCTCAATGGCTTCATGCAGAAAGCTACTCACACCAAGCGCCGCGACCTAGAGTGATGTCTGTCTGTCTGTCCAATGTCTTAGAAAACCTGGATATGCCGATTATCTCGCTCTTTGCCGTTGCTCATTGGCACAAATTCACATAGCTCAGTTGCATAGTGTGCGAAACTGGAGGGACTGAAGAGGACATCACCTTTAGAATTGCAAAGGTGAGAGCAACCCTCGCACGGCTCTCTCCTGTATGGTAATCGTGGCAATTGATTAGGAGAGTTAAGATCAAGATTCCGGTCTAACGTTAAGATCGTATTGCTGTATGGATGCGAGACGTGGAAGGTCACAAAAGACATCTTGCGTCGTATTCAGGTCGGCGTCAACCGGTGCCTTCGACATATTGTCGGTGTTTACTGGCCCGAGAAAATGTCTAACTTAGAGCTGTGGGAACGCTGCGGTGAGACTTTGATCGACTTCAAATCAAACGCCGCAAGTGAAACTGAATCGGCCACACGCTCCGAAGGGATCCTGAACATATACCAAGGTGAGCCCTAGACTGAAATCCCCAAGGAAAGCGAAAACGTGGCCGCCTTAAACAGACCTGGCGACGAACCATCATCGCAGAGGCGACAAACATAGGCAAGACCTGGAGCGAATCGAAGCGAGAAGCTTAAGACTGAAAGGAATGGCACTGGGGATGCCCTCTGCCCCATCTAGGGTACATAGGATCGTAAGTCAAGTCAAAATCAGTCATAGCTTCTACTTAAAAGTTTCGGAAGTAAACACATTTAAAATACGATAAAAGAATGTAGCCCAACGAGTAATGACAATTGCATATTGACACTTAAATCCAAGTAAAATGAAAATCGAAAATACCATTTTTATTTGATAGGTTGAGTACCTATAATAAAGTACCTAAAAATAAAACCCGTAGGTAACTTTTAATTTCAATCATACATACATACATAGACTCACGCCTGTTTCCCCGAAGGGGTAGGCAGAGGCATATTAAACGCCCACTTTTCGCCAGTGTTTTGATCTCTCGTAATAGGTGGCGAGTCTATTGCCGCTTATCGGGATATTTTGTTAGCCAGAGCCTCGTCCGTTGATCGGCAGGTGCACCACTTGCAGGTGAGGTTGGCTTGGGACCCTAAGTTCTTGGTGGGAACCCTATACACCTATAAGATATAAGATATATAGGATATAAGATTGTTATTAAAATGAAATTAAAAATAACATTAGTAACAGAAGTAACTAGAAGGAATTCAAAATATAACCTCAACTTAATCCGTTAACGATAGACGACGGCGCAGTAAGCTGGCGGCGCGAGTGGGCAAGCACCAGTTATCGACGACATTTTCCGAACGACGCGACGCACGAAAATTTAAGAATACAGGAGTTTCGGCGCAGCCGAAAGTTTCGGCCACTTTTTGGCCGAAGCCGAAACTAAAGCGGAAACTAGATTTTATGGCCGAAACTGGTCGAAACCGAAACCGAAACTTTCGGTCACTAATTTATATTGCCACGGCGTACGAAGAATATACAGATTTATTTGTTTGAAATGACATAAATTGGTATTGTCGTTCTAATGTCGGATGGTTTAAAAGACAATCTGTTTATATTATGATACGGGAAAAAATATTTGTAATCCAAACACTTGTGTAGGTATTATGTTTATCTTAAGTGTCATATTTAAAAAATAAAGATACTAACAAACTGTTCAAGCGACTAATCAAGTTAGTTTCAAGAAAAGAAATATTGTTTAAAGCTCTAAACAAAGTGAAATAAAAAATATTGGAAAATCAGATGTCGGATCATACATTGTCTCGCGGCGTTGAATCCAAAAAGGAGGTTGTTTTAAGCGCCAAAATAGTGCTCCGATTTGAATGAAACCCGGCCCAATCGATGGAGAAAAATTCGCTGATTCTAAATATATATATAACTCAATATCGGCCAAAATGTCGCTTCAAAAAAATAGCCTTTCACCCCTCGATATATCACAGATTCTATAGACATGAAATAAATCTGTGATAGTACACAGAACACTCGACGAGAAATAGCTTTTTCTACTTACATCACGTAAGGTTCACAGTAGGTATGATAGGTAGAGATACGGTGGATTAGCGAACCACATTATGCCTAGGTCCGGTACGGTCTACAGACCGTACCGGACCGAGTCATAATGTGGTTCGCTAATAGTTACGTTTTATAAAAAGATTCATTGTACACAATTAATCTTTTTATAAAAAGTAACTTACCTATAACTATCTTGCAAATGTCCCGCTAGTAGACAAAGCTGTAGAAATTAGTAGAAAAAATAGATTTTAGCTTATATTTAGATAAAACCTAAGGTTTACGCTCCCCAAACCAAATGAACAATTCCCCGCGTCCTTAAATGCTAACAAAAGCCTGGATTCACCACTGACACTACTCGAAGGAAAAATGGACGATCAAAATGTCTTGTTACTAACATCTTCTTAAGGTAGGTACGTGTTCGTAGCCGACCGCAAACCGCAACAGCACGCGACAACGATGCGTCGCTGTACCTACACATGATTTCCAACTCGATCGTAGACAGCAGCAACACATTGTAACCAGCTGGTCTAAGCGAAGCAAAAAAAAATTATGGACCTACCAAGACTTGATGTTAATTGCAACTGTTGTACCTAAGTAATCGAAAAGTTGTTTCTGCTTGCCTACAAGGCAAGTACCTAAGAATATCGGTCTATTCCACCTAGCCCTTCTAGCTGTGAACCTAGTAAGTTTAAGAGTCAACTTCATCATCGTCCAAGCGTTATCTCACTTACATCCAACACTTTTCAGCACAACTTTTCACCATGGTATACCGGGATAGCTTTCTAGTCTAACCAGGTATGTCAGAATATTTCCTTTTTCTCAGTATGAAGGTAACTTACAAGTGTCTTATGGAATATATCACTGACAGCCTAGTACCAATGAATACAGATTTTACATAGAAGCGCAGTTCTTAAGGATTTCGTGTGCCGATTCCAAGTGGGGACTGTTTCCAGTTTAGTTTGTAGTTGGCGCCGTTGGCGGCGCTGGCGTCCTTCTCCGTCTCTCTTGCTCTCGTAGTTAAGATACACTGGAGGAACGTTCGTCTCTCTTGCTCTCGTAGAGACAGCTGTCACAGCGCGACTGCCACGCCGCCAAGCGAAAATTTGAATCGCAAAGTTTGTCTTCAAAGCGCCCATATGAAATGCGCCTCTATGTAAAAACTGAGCTCTTTGATAGTACTTATTATAATATGAAGGTTCCTTGTCAAATATGTGCAATGCGTGATTCCCCAGTGCACGTGTTAAGTCAAGGTAAGGTTATACGTATAAACGCATAGAGAATTAAATGCTTGGGACCGATTGAGGCGTGGCATTATAATTTTCAATATAAGTACCTACTTACATAAAATTGTCAATATTTCTTTAGGAGCACTTACTAAAGATGTCATGGCTCCCTTGAAAAGTACCTAAGTATCTTTATTGGTTTATACCTGCTATTACTACCATTTATATTTATCTCTAGCAACATAAAAATACGCATAAGTTGATACCTTATACACTAACAAAGATACCAACATAAAGTATTTTTGTAAAGGGTCATCCATAAATTACGTCATACGATTTTCATGATATTTTGACCCCTGCCCCCGTCCTCGTCACAGTTGCTCTCATACATCACCATCTCATCAATCATACAATGTCACACTTCATCGACCCCCTAGCCCCCTCCATAAGTGTGATGTAATTTATGGCCCCTAAGTGCTATGTACTTAAAAACTTAAAATTACGTTAGTAACGCTTCAATAGCAGTAGGTATATATTACAACGTAGCGACGGTGCTTTTATGTCGAATTTATCCGCGGATGCGGCGATACTTACTTAGTACATTACCTGCAGTCAACAAGTTTTATGTTCATCTTTTTGTAGGATCCCTCCTACAAAAAGATGAGCAGAAAACTTGTTGAAACACTTGACATGAGTAGTCCGGACCAGTTCGAACGGCAAAGTACTATATTAAGTTATAAGTAGGTACTTAAGGTACTATTAAACATACGAAGCTGTTAAACAATACAATTATCTTACCTTGATTAGGTACTGCTTGAGGTGTCAACAAATAGACATAGGTACATTCTAAATGGCCGTCCCTTGCACTTGTGTCCGGATCGCATGCTAAGAGCATTTTACAAAAAAAAATACATATAGAAGAGCCTTGCCGACTTCAGCATGAATGGGCCTGCTCGGCCGGGTAAGTATTGTAAAAACCGGCCAAGTGCATGTCGGGCCATGCGCAATGTAGGGTTCCGTAGCTGCCCATAATGACTTGCTGCAAAGGGTATTAATGTACAACAAATCCGACTGTTTATTTTGCTGGAAAAAAAAATTTTAATAACACTATTATAAGAACCTAAGTTTTGTTTAGAAAAATACTAGGTATGTATCCAGTTATGTATTGTAAACATAAAATGTGGTTTCCAAGATATACTACTACTATACATACGTAGTACCGTAGTACATTACATACCAAAGTACGTATATCTTTAAGATTAAGCCAGCGCGCCCAATGTAAACTCACAGAAATAGGTATTTATAAGTTAACCGACGATTACTCGTAAACTAGTGATATCTACTTAGCCGTGATAGTTTTCCTTTTAAATTCGTTATAGGTATGTACTACATTTGTGATTTTTTTCACCTCTTCCAAATTAATAGTTTAGCCGGCAGAGACACTTGAGTCTAACAATTTTTTTCACTTCAAAGCTTGATATTTGACAAACCAATCACTTGATCGAAAAATGATTTGAGCAAACTAGTAATATTTTTTTTAAACCTATCCAATGATACCCCACATGATGGGGTACTCAACCAAAAAAAAATTCAACCCCACTATATATGTAGGGGAGATACACTTAATATTTTCTTAAATTTTTTTTCTACAGTTTTGTTGCAATATCTTATGTCTATATTCATGTGAAATATCAGCTATCTAGCACCAGGCGTCGTTGAGCTAGGCTGCGGACGGACAGACGGACGGACATGACGAAACTATAAGGGTTCCTTGTGGACTACGGAACCCTAAAAAAGTAAAAATATTTTTATTCTGAACACGCACACTAAAAAGCACAATAAGAAAAAAAAATACAACTAAATAAATACACAAAATAAGAATTAAAACAAAAGAAAATAACAGATAATAGTGTAGTACATACTCGTAGTACAGTACAAAGTACGAGTCTTACAGAATATCGACACAAAGTAACAGTAAGTATCTATACTGTTGTATTTCGTTGGTGAGTGAGAGTGCTGGAGGCTCTAAACTTCAACCTCTATTCCTTCTCACTCATCCCTATCCTTTTTCCAACGGCATGAGGGCGATAACGTACTGGTTTGCTTGTGTTCATAGGACGCGGTAATCACTTTCCACCTATTATATAAAAAAAAACCGCACTTGAGGCGTAGTGGTTTACGTGACCGCCTTGGCGTTCAACACTGCACCGAGTGATGTGATTCGATTCCCAAATGAGACAAAACTTTGTATGATCCACAAACAGGTGTTTCTGGTCTGGGTAAGCTGTGCTATGTGTCCGTCGATTGCATGTATGCAAAGCCCTCGCGACACTGGAATTGCACCAAGTGGAGAAACTGGCTTTTCTAAAAAGAAAACACAAATCTGTAGGTACCTAAGTTGTTCGTTAAAAGTAATATTCTTACAGAATATAAGGTAAGACCTACGGTTGTACAGCCTCTTAAACTTATGTTATGGTAACTGGCTAACAGTCTTCAAATGTGTCAACTGGCCTTTCAGCCTTGCTTATGCCAACTTTCCGGAGTAACTTTACCTATTTATTTACTTATCTGTCTACACCTACTACTTATCTGTATGCACCTACTCATCTATGTAGACATTTGACACCACCTTGACCATTGACACCTAAAACCACTGAATACAGATTTACATAGAAGCGCATTTCTTAAGGATTTCGTGTGCCGATTCCAAGTGGCGACTGTCGCCAGTGTAGTTCGTAGTTGGCGCCGTTGGCGGCGCTGGCGTCGTTCTCCATCTCTCATGCTCTCGTAGTTAAGCTACACAGAAGGAACGTTCGTCTCTCTTGCGCTCGTAGAGACGGATCTCACAGCGCGACTGCCACGCCGCCAAGCGGCAATTTGGGTCACAGAAAGTTTGTCTACAAAGCGCCCATAAGAAATGCGCCTCTATGTAAATATCTGAGCTCTTTGCTAAAACTGAACATGAAATATGCATTAGTAAGTAGGTACCTACTTCACTTAGAAATCTTATAGCCACTATCCATAGAAGTAATAAAACTCTCATTTAAAAAAATGACTTAGTAAGTTCGGACTAATTGCATATGGATGTAATTGATTATGAAATTTACAACGACTAGGGTTCCTATACCAAACCTGTTTAGTGCCTATTATTAGCAATAGATTGAATAAATAGGAGGCGTGAAATCATCTCATTTATAACATCGCGAGTAGACTAGACGGTGTGAAATTGAAATTAGCACCTCGCTTTCGCTTTCTCCATAACGTCAGGCGATTTTATATGGAGAACTAGTTGTTTCTCATTGTGGCTTGTGAATTGGTTGGATGACGTTTATTGCTACGGTACTGTTCCGACAGGACCTCGGGATATAATGACGTGGCTGCCTCGCAAGCAAATGATAGGGAATAGGGAACATCATATCAAATACATACATACATAGACTCACGCCTGTTTCCACGAAGGGGTAGGCAGAGGCATATTAAACGCCCACTTTTCGCCAGTGTTTTGATCCCACGTAATAGGTGGCGAGCCTATTGCCGCTTTTCGGGATATTTTGATTGCCAGAGCCTCGTCCGTTGATCAGCAGGTGCACCACTTGCAGGTGAGGTTGGCTTGGGACCCTAAGTTCTTGGTGGGAACCATATGCACCCATATCAAATAACCAAATACATAAATACTCATATTTGTATTCCTTTTGTTATTTTCGCAACACGCGGTAGCTTACGTACGTCTGCAAGATCTAATGTATATTTCAAATACATGCGAATGTTTTCTCTTATCTGTTTACTACTAGCTGAACCAGCGGGTTCACCCGTGGTTCATAGCGTGATGTTATAATAGCTTAGGTACCTATAGCCTTACTCAACAAATAGACCACCTATCACAAACATAATGATTGAAATCAAACCATGAAGTTCCTGAGATTCAAGTAAACAAGCAAACTCTTTTAGCTTTTTAGTATAGGAGAATGGGAGAATGGCTGAAACGCACACTTTTGCATTAATTATTATAAATATTCGTAGAGAGTAACATTTTCCGTATACATGCGTCACATTTTTTTAATTCTTAGATGAGTTTCTTCGATTAAAGATACCATATACTTAGTTAGGTACCCACCATGATATATTTGAACGAAGGTGAGTAGGTATTATATACTTACATGAGGGCTGTGTTAGATCTAGCTCGTCGTTGTATATATTGAGATAGATACAACGACAAGCTAGATCTAATATACTCAGTGGCGGATTTGCAGTCTTGGCCGCCCTAGGCCCCAGGCCATGTGCCGCCCCTTTCTCAACTGTATTAAGACTAGGTACATAATGAATTAACTTTATTGCTAACTTTTATTTTATTAACTATAATAGGTACTTTTGCCTTGTTTGCATTCCACAATGTAATAGATGTTAGTTGGTAATATTTTATTAGTAGTTTAAGGGATATTTGCACATTTCATTAAAAGATTTAAGCCATGTATTCACTAGGGGACAAAGTCGCTCGACTTATCGCGAACTGTCCCGCGACAATGTCGACCGACATTTCGCTCGTCCACATACTGGCATTGTGATCGAGATGTCGTCTAAGTGTTAACACAGTTTCGTTGTTAGTGTGGACCAACGAAGTGTGCTATAATCGCGGGTAGTCGCGAAACAAATAGCAACACACGTCCTAACAAGTCAAATGCCGTCGGAAACTGTCGAGGGACACGAAGTCGCGCAAGGTCGACGCTATCGGACCGTCGAAAAGCGACTTGTTCCCCGACACGTAGATGTCGCCTGCGATGTCGGGCGATGTCCCCCGCGACGTCGCTCAACACGTAGAATTCGTGTCGGGCGACAAGGTCGCGGGACAAATGTCCCCTAATGAATACGAGGAATTAAAGTGGTTTTAGGTTTTATTTATTACAGGTACCGACAGGTTTATTCTCATACAAAATAATAACTGTTTTACAAAACTCGTCGGCACCAAAGCGCAGCAAAATCATTAATGATATCTGCAATCCAATTTCCTTAAAAAATCTGCTTCTATGTTAAGCAAAGCAAGATCGTTTAACCTTTGCTCCGTCATTGTTGTGCGTAAATATTTTTTCATCCCTTCTATTCGAAAAGTGTCGCTTTGTTCCTCTTTTACCGGGAGCAAAATAGCTCTTTTCTGTTCAGAGCTTTTTAGCGGGGCGGCAAAGTGATTTGAATTTGGAACGTATATCATTCATAGAAATCGAACGCAAATTGTATGAATAACTGGCTGGTACGGTTGGCTGCACGGGCGTGACCCGGGCTAAAAAAAAAAGCGCGCGAATTATGACTCTGTTCTCGTAATCAGTACGTACATACTTTATTGAATTTTGTTAAAATCATGAGTTCTACCTTGAGTTATGAAAGCGAATGCTTTAACTCCTGAAACAATAACTATAGAAGCTAACAGTGACGTACAAAACTTATTACCCACGAACAGAAAATTATTAATTTTCTCATAGCAAGGGGATGAAAAGTAGAGTATATGACTCGAGAGCAAATTATTTTTCCCTCGGGCAATGTACTTTGAATCACTCGCTGGGCTCAGGATTCTACGTTGGAATCCCTCGCTACGCTCGGGATTCTATTCTAGAATCCTTCGCTTCGCTCGTGCTTCAAAGTAGCGCCCTCGCCGTAAAAATACTATTTTGCTCCCTTGTCATACAATCTACTATTTTCACCACAGCAGCTCAAACATGCCGCTTTTGCTGCGAGACAACAGTGAACAAAACGCGATTTTGATTCGAGCGTGAGTAAAAGTAACTTTTTAATTTTTCAATCTTCAGTGTCACGAATTGACATTGTTCTGCCATAAATTTGAAACATTCGAATTTTACTGTGCTCTGTCTCTTTCAGATGCATATAAAAAGTGAGAGAAAAACCAAACCCCTTCGAATTCGAAATTCGATTTTGGAATTCGACCTCAAAGAAAACACCTTCGGAAACGCAATAAAAAAAGATATTTGTAATAAAGAAATTACTTTTTTTATATGTTATTGTCTATTTGTTATTGTCTATATCGTCCGTCGTTATTTTTTATATGTTATTGTCTATATCGTCCGTGTGGTGACGGATTAAGAATACGGATTGTCACCACCCCATATCATCCCATGGGTGTCGTAAGAGCCGACAGAGGCAGCATATTATCACAGTATAAAGACATACAGTAGTTTGACGCCTTTGATCTCGTAGAAAAAGCCGACAACGTCTAGACAAGGGTAAGGATGCTAGGGCTGCCACATTTAAACAATACCTACTTATTCAAACACCGTCTATTTATTTTAGAAAAATATTACAATTGCTACGCTATATGTAAATCACTTATTTATTATATTACAAAAATTAACGATAAATAATTATTAAAAAACAGTTTGCATTTTTTCGTGCGGTGACAGCTTTGCATACAAAGTGTCAGTCAGCACCTAATTCATACCGGTGTCGTGGCGGTTAAGCATTTATTCAGATATACTAGGTGGTTATCGTACAAACCAAGTTCAAACAAAGCGATTGACATAGCGGTCGTTTAATGGATGGGAAACCATGGAATCAGCTTACAGAGCCTATGTTATCGATATGAAGTATTTTGCAGATCTATTTTCGAGCAAACTATGTTAAGGTAAATAGACATCAAGGTCATTTTATGGATGGGTGACCGGGCTATGAGATTACTGAGAACATGTGTGGGGTTTATAAAAGGGGGCCAAAAATATGGCTATTTCTTAGCTAGAACGCGCCGTTACCTACATATTAATATTTGATAGGTACACTCACTTAATACGATGGTACTAGGTTAGGTACTTATTGCATGAAATTAAAATCACGCTTGAATTGAATATTACCTTACAACGCTTATTTTCTTACGTCTGCCATGCTGTTTACGTACAGTAATTACTACTTTATTCAGTGATTTGGCCAGACATGAGATATTGTAAAAAGTTAGTAGATTAGTAGGTACGTGCACATTATTTTAAGTGGCTTTAGGTACATACGTTTCAAAATAACATAAATAATTATAATTATTGAAATTTTTATTTTTTGTGTAAGTAAATTGATGAAATCGCAGATTTTTTTAATGCTTATTTTTAAATCTTTAAGCAGCATGAAGAATTGCAATGTCTCACAGCACAAGTCGTATTCACCATCTTAATTAATATTCATAAGCAAATAAATAAGTAACAAACAAAAAACAAGCAAGCGCCAGCCCCCAAAAACATGTACCTAGTTAGGAACTAAGGCGACATACGTAAGTAGGTACCGCTCTTCCCGCGTCTCACCTCTTGCCCCCCGCACGATTGACCCGTCCAGACGCGTTCGTCGAACGACTGTATGGATTATTTGACTGTGATATTATGCAGAGAACAGCTTTTGACTGCCTCGTTGGTCTCGTGCCATAAATGTGCGTGTGGGATCGGGAGGTCCTGGGTTCGATTCCTGGGTCGGGCAGTATTATTGGGTTTTTCTGTCACGAAATTCTCAGTAGCAGCACGAAGTCTGGAAATGTGCCCGGTACGGCAATAGGCTCGCCCCCTATTACGTGGGACTATAGTATATCTGGCGAAAAGTGAGTGTAGAAATACACCTCTGCCTACCCCTTCGGGGATAAAATGCGTGACGATATGTATGTATGTATGTATGTATTTTTATTTGGAATTACAACAATGATACATTTGAAAAATAAACATCAGGGACGCGGTATTAAAACGCGATTTAAAAAAGTAGCGGGAATAAAAATTTTGCTGATGCTGATACAGTACTAACGTGTTAAATTATATTAATATATAAAATAATCTAAAAAGATGAGTGAAACTAGCGATGATGACTGTACTTCAACACCATAAGAGTTAAATCAACAAATGATTAATGCAGAATTCAATCTATTCCTATTCATTTCTATGTCTCCTTAGTAATATGTGTTCTCACTGCTGTGGTGAAAAGTCATGTGTGCTACACGAGAGCAAAGCTTTTTGTATCTCGTGCTGTTGAGTCCCTTACTACGCTCAGGATTCTATCTTTGATTCACTCGCTACGCTCGTGAATCAATCATAGAATCGTTCGCTTGCTCGGGACTCAAAACCAGCTCTCGAAACAAAAAACAACTTTGCTCTCTTGTTGCACAAATAACTATTCCAAGTCAACAGAGTAAACCATTTGCAATGCTTTGGCCTTTTCTTCGACTTCTGACGACGACGTTTAGACTCGTCAGGTTTGTCATAAAATTAAATTTACCTACTGTGAATTATTTTATAAGCATCCTGTAGTTTTTTAAGTTCTACTGACAATGTATCAATTATACTAAAATGTAGGTACTAATTCTGAAATGTTCGCGACCATTATTTGGTTGCATCGCATCATTATATTTAGGTATTTCACGTTCGATATGCGTATCGCGGAGACCTTCTTTTTATACTACTGCGTGTGTTAAATAATAATTATATTTCAATGTTATGGTAAAATGATTCAAAGACAGGACCGAGACAAAATACTCTTACTTTACTGTGTTTTACTTACATTACTTATATGTACGAAATAACTTATACCTACAATTTTTATTTACGAAATAATTACTTTACTTTTACTTTTTTTAATAATACATTACATTAAATATACTATAATTAATTATTTTATAATATATAAAATATACGAAGGTGATAAGAAGCTTACCGTTAAACGATGCGCCAGATGGTACTAGGTATGAGTTATTTCTTGTTATCATCGGTGAATTTTTGACACGATTGGCCGCCCCTAATATCTGGCCGCCCTAGGCCCGGGCCTACTGGGCCTTAGGGCTAATCCGCCACTGAATATACTTATATAAATCTCTGTTCATCAGCCGTGTATACAAACTGTCCCATTGCTGGGCTAGGGCCTCTTCTCAGTATG
Organism: Euclidia mi; assembly: GCA_944739405.2. Classification (NCBI taxonomy): domain Eukaryota; kingdom Metazoa; phylum Arthropoda; class Insecta; order Lepidoptera; family Erebidae; genus Euclidia; species Euclidia mi. Next base: position 31,066,865 of record OX123193.2, on the reverse strand, counting down.
AAAAGAATAGTGTTGTAGTCCACTCCGTTTTCAAAGTGCCAATATCACAACTATACTCTAAAAATAGACGCTGTACTTAGGCACAACTACTTTCAAAATATTTCTAACAAACAATATATTTTCGCACCCAATAGAAACCTTACGTTTCCCGTGACGGCTTCTTCGCCTTGCTGTCTACATTGTGACGGAAATAGAACAGAATAAAAGGGAAAACGTATCTTATACATTAAGACGTTTATTTGGATTCGTTCGGCCAGAAGGGTTCACAGGCAAAGCAGATCGGTAACCCATAACATACTTACGAGTAATGCCTGTCAAAACGTCGCAGTTCAAAAAACGAATCTTTATTTATTTTTGTAGGATATTTTTTTGGGTGATTCTCTGAGTTCGTGCAAATCGGGTGTCCGGGATGGTAGAAAAAAAAGTATTGACATATTACATATATTTGTTTAGACCAAATAAAGCATTAGGTATGGAGCTAGAATTTGCATTTAAAGTAAACCAGTAATTATACAAATTAATAATGAAAAACAAACATAAACAGGTCAAAATGTCACTACCTTCAGTGTCCCGATCACATGTTTTCAACTTTCGCTTCCGATATGATGGTGAAGTTGATATTTCACGAACTTGATAATATTACCCATATAATATTAATATACATTATGAGAAAACTTTATAAAAATTTTCACAAATACAGACATGTTAGTTGCGTAAAAAAAAAATTTTAAACTTTTGTCACGGGAAGTTGGTCCTTACCTTCAGCAAAAATTGAATTGATAAAATGTCCTGTGTGTGTACAGCCTAACTCAGTGCCTCCCCACGCCTCGTGTTCGTGCGCCGTTCAGTCGACTAAGAGACTTGAAGGTGGGCGGCTGCGCGTTGGCGTTAGAAAAAAAACCGTTATTTTGTCGTGAAAGAGATTATTTGTCACAGAATCATCATCTATACCGTCAGTTAAGTTACAAGGTAAGAGATGAGTTCAAATGTTTATTTTCTTTTTTAACATAACGCTTATAGGGTCTGAGTATTCTAGTTATGTGTTTTAAAATGAATAGTTTGCAAATTACGTGGTTAAAAATAAAAATGTTGCAGAAGGTCACTACCCTCAGTGTCATTACCTTCATTGATGATCACGAATTGAGGGTAGTGATTAAACTACACGTGTTTTAATTTTGTTTTATAATATGTATTGATCATCATCGTCTTCATAATATTATCATTATTTTAATGCATTTCCATGCTAGGATATTTATTATCTAATTTAATTACACCAAAGATCATCAGTATTGGTAACAAGACGCATATTTGGTCGCACAGTTCTGTAAACTGTCTTGTGATACGGTTTTCTTTTATTTTATTTTTTATTTATAGACTCACGCGTGTGAAGGCGTAGGCAAAGGTGTAATATTACACCCACATTTCGCCATAAATTTTTAGGTCCCATGTAATAGGGGGCGAGCCTATTGCAGTACCGGGCACATTACCAGACGCCGTGCTGCTAGTGAGAATTTCCTAACTGAAAAACCCAATAACACTGCCCGACCCAGGAATCGAACCCGAGACCTCCCAATCCCACGCGCACATTTATGCCGCGAGACCAACGAGGCAGTCGGTTTTCGGTCTAAATTAAATTGGATAATTATCATGATTATTATTAATTGATGATCAAAATAACGACAAACGCTTGCGCGTTCCAGCTGGGTTTTATTTACATTAGAATACACTTACTCTCCCTCGCATTTTGAACGTCTATCAACTAAATAGAAATTTCGGTTATCACAGCAGAAATACTAAAAGTAATAAACTTACAGGTAACTACTGAAATGGCAAAAGTAAAAACTAAGAAATCCCGAGAAGAAAAATTAGCACAAGCAAGACTCCATAAGAGAGCTAAGTATGAAGAAATTAAAAATGACCCAGAAAAATATTCTATTCAGAAAGAAAAAGAAAAATGAGATATTTAAAACGCAAAGAACAAAATAAACTAAAAACTATTAAAGATATGACACCAAGGCAACAAAGAAACCAAAGAAAAATGTGGAGAGAAAATCGTCGACGCTACATAGAAAAAAAGAAAAAGGAAAAAATTATAGCGCAAATGCTAATTGATAACTCTCCTCCTAACAGTGATGAAGAAGGTATAGCTCAAGAACCAGCAAATGAAGTTGATCCGTTAGAGGGGCCGTCATCATCTATGCCTAGCAAAGAAAATAAAGAAGCAATGTCTAAAAAAGAAAACGATGACAAGTAAAATAACTGTGAGTTTTGTGTTAAAACAAAAAGATTTCTTAGACGATACCGTTACATGCATGCAAAAGACATTGGCATACTCAAAAAATAAATTGAAAGCAAAAACAGAGAATTACTTGCGATTAAAAAAGTATTGAGCAGAACAATCAAAAGCCAAAATAAACTAAAAAAGAAAACCCATCAACTGAACAGAAAGTGGAAAGTTTGATTGAGAATATAGATGAAAACAAAAAAGAAGAAGAGAAAAAGAAATTACTTTTTGGAGAAATCATTACAAGACAATTAAAATAAGGGTTCAAAACATTATCAAAGAAACAGAAGCATGAATTTACTGATGTGATTGTAGAAAACAAAGAAAATTTCAAAAAGTATAAAGTGTTAACTGAAACGACACCATTTACAGTACGAGATAAAAAAAAGAAAATGAGAAGAAAGAAGACACTTTAGGCCAAGATATTGAAAATTTTTTTGAAGATGACGTTAACACTAGGATCGCTGCTGATAAAAAAGAATACATAAGACGCAATGGAATAGCTAAACAAAAACGCTATCTAATAGATACCATGATCAATCTTCATAAGAAATTTAATAAAACTCATAATTATCATGTTGGATACTCAACATTTTGCAAATATCGTCCATTTTGGGTGGTATATCCAAAATAATCTGACAGAAATACATGTTTGTGTGTATTACATGTCAATATGGATTTAATATTTAAAGCTCTTAACACAAACAAAATTATTAAGAAGTCAAACGGATCTGCACTACTGGAAAGTCTTATGTTCGAAGAGAGGAATGCCTTAACAGAACCTGTAATAAGTGTAATAAAAATGTGATTGATTATGGAGAATTCCGAAATGACAAACCTATAAAATATTATCAATGGGGTAGGAAAATTGAAAAATATACTGTAAAAGAAGAAGAAAAAACATCAAAGAAGACAACCAAAATTGAAATGCGTGATTTGCCTTTATCATTAATAAAAAAACTTGAAGATTCTCTTCCTAGCTATTTCAAACATTGTTTGAATATAGTACAACAATATAAAAATATCACTGATTTAAAAAAAACTTTTGCTCCCAAGGAAGTTGTTATCCACATGGACTTTTCGGAAAATTATATTACAAAATTTCATGAAGAAGTGCAAGGTCGTCACTTCGGTAACAGTCCTGAACAGATCAGCTTACATACTTCCGTGGCTTATCTGCTAGATCCCGAAACAGGAACGTCCAAAACGTACAGTATGTGCACAATGAGTGAATGCACGAGACACGATGCAGAGTCTGTATGGGCACACATAATACCGCTAATAGAATATATCAAAAGCATTACTCATGTCGACACATTGCATTTTGTCACTGATAGCCCATCAAGTCAGTACCGTAACCGGATTTTTTTTTACGTAATCAGCCAACTTCAGAACCAATATCCAGATTTGAACGCAGTTACTTGGAATTATCTTGAAAGCGGCCATGGAAAAGGAGCACCGGACGGGATTGGCGCTGTTGTGAAGCGAACTGCAGACAGCTGTGTACGTTTCGGAAGAGATGTCGGTTCATTAGAAGAATTTTGGAGACTCATCAAAGAAAAGATTAAAAACATAGAAATGCGTATAGTTACTAAAAAAGATATAGAAGAGAGAAAAGTCCCAAACAGACCTAACACATTTAAAGGCACTATGACAGTGCACCAAGTTTTGTGGTCTACCAGATTTCTAAGAATGACGTTTCGCAAATTAAGTTGTTTCTTTTGTCCGAATGGTACTGAATGTAACCATGGCTACCATTTGGGATACATGGATGTCCCCGAAGAAAGCGCTGTACAACAAGAACACCTGTTGCATGAATTTCTTGACACGAATACTACACCCGAATTAATTGATGAAATGACGAATTCCCCCATAAAATTTGATATGTATACTTTTCAAAGTTCGTCTGGCAAAACTTTTCGTCAACACGATGATTCAGAATTATTAAATACTGGTTCAGTTTGTGAAGCAATAAAAAAATCTCCACGATCGCCTAAGGTGACGATACTTTCTGATATTCGCTTAGACTGGTCGAACACTGCTTTTTATGGATATTATGGATCAACTCATAAAAACTCTAACTATCAATCAGATTTTGAGAAATTTGTTACATCATCGTCATCCAATGTAGAGGAGAAAGAAAATGTACCTTCCTCAGATGACGATGATCTTAGAATTTTTTAAATATCAGACTTAGCATTAAACATTTTTTTGTGATTTTATGTTTATTTGTTGAGAGGACATTGTTATATTTTCTGTTTTATTTTTTCGTCAAGTAGGCAGTAATTATTATATTTTATCATATTGTAAGCCAAATAAGTATTGTTTTCTATAAAAATATTGCCCAAAGATGCCAATAAATGTTCGATCACAGTATTATTTTTATTGTTTATATTAAGTATTTAAATTGTCGCTCTTTAAAATGGATCATTCTCACTAGTTCCACCAGCAATTAGTTCCATGGAACTAGTGAGACTTTTTTTTCTCAGTAGTTCCATTGTAGTTATTAAGTCAATGGAACTACTGAGAAAAAAAAGTCTCACTAGTTCCATGGAACTAATTGCTGGTGGGACTAGTGAGAATGATCCTTTAAAATTACAAGCAAAATACTAATGTCTATAAAAAGTAATTTGTTCTGATTTATAGATAAAGTTATTTTTTACGGCCAAAGGTAGATATGTATAAGTGAACTAATTATGACTGAAAGATCTTACCGTGTGACTTAATATTGATTATTTTTAAATTGATCCAAATAAATACCTGAAATGCTATTTTTTTAATTGTTTTTATTTCATTAACCATTGATCTTTACCAGTAGGCTTCAATCACTACCCTCTACTCAATAATCATCACCATCAGATGATTGGTCATTTCCATCCTCCGAGTAAAATTTCGAAAGCCTGTTACTCCTAAACTTATGGATGCAATTTATAAAAAAATTGTGAAATTGCATAACTCCTCGAATATTTTGATCCTAGTACCCCACTTTTATAATCTAAAAAATTCTCTGTTTTTCCTTCGATTTGCACGAACTCATAGAATCACCCTTTTGTGTTTTCGTTATTTTGCTGCACGCACAGGCAATAGTATTAGCGGATCATGCCTATACAAGTCTATTAAAAGCACCATCGTCTGGACATTGACGTCGTGGTTTAAATGTCCATGTCACTGTTGAATACTGCGCCGAGTGTTGTGGGTTACACAAATGATGATTCCATCATTCCATCTCCACATTTACAGTTCCATGATTCCATCTCCAACATAAGAATTCACTTCGTGATGTTATTCCAGATTCACAGTAGACTACACTGATGATAGATGTGGCAACTTCAATTGAAAAATCTGGTTATACTGGGATTTATCAATCCGTAAAGATGAGCAACTAATAAATCTCATAGGTGAAACTTTCATTGCATTGTTACTAAAACATTAGCAACAAAATCATTATCATAGTTTTGCTAAAGAAGAAAGACTCTTAAGTTTTTGCCAAAGTTAGGTAAAACGTGTGAGTATGAGATGTTAAGCATTAAGAGTAGTGGGCACTGCTGCAAGACGACCAAGACGCGAATCTTGGTCGTCTTGCGTTTCGTACATATAATTATGTCGATAGACATTTTACGATGAGTTTTAATGACCACGAAAGTTTAATAGTTATTTGTGCAACAAGAGAGCAAAGTTGTTTTTTGTTTCGAGTGCTGATTTTGACTCCCGAGCAAGCGAAGGATTCTATGATTGATTCACGAGCGTAGCGAGTGAATCAAAGTTAGAATCCTGAGCGTAGTGAGGGTCTCAACAGCACGAGATACAAAAAACTTTGCTCTCGTGTAGCACACATAACTTTTCACCACAGCAGTGAGAACACATATTACTTAGGAGACATAGAAATGAACAGAAATAGATTGAATTCTGTATTCATCACTTGTTGATTTAACTCTTCTGGTGTTAAAGTACAGTCTTCATCGCTAGTTTCACTCATATTTTTAGATTATTTTATATAGGTATTAACTAATATAATTTAACACGTTACGCTATACTGTATCAGCATCAGCGAAATTTTTATTTCCGCTACTTTTTTAAATCACGTTTCAATACCGCGTCCCTGATGTTTATTTTTCAATTAATGTACCTATCATTGTTGTAATTCCAAATAAAAATGAATCGGTTAAATACCAATTTTGTACTATTAATTAGACTTATTTTTATTTAAATCCAATAATAAATTAAACATATAAACAATAACATTAAAAAAAGTAAGTAATTTCTTTTTTACAATTATCTTTTTTTATTTGCGTTTCCGCAGGTGTTTTCTTTGAGGTCGAATTCCAAAATCGAATTTCGAATTCGAAGGGGTTTGTTTTTCACTCTCTTTTTATATGCATGTGAAAGAGACAGAGCACAGTAAAATTCGAATGTTTCTTTATGGCTGAACAATGTCAATTCGTGGCACTGAAGATTGAAAAATTAAAAAGTTACTTTGCCTCACGCTCGAATCAAAATCGCGTTTTGTTCACTGTTGTCTCGCAGCAAAAGCGGCATGTTTGAGCTGCTGTGGTGAAAAATTCTTTGTTTGGTGTTCACAGAACAATCTCAATAACTTTTTCACCACTGCAGCTCAAACATGCCGCTTTTGCTGCGAGACAACAGTGAACTTTTGTTCACTGTTGTCGCGCGATTTTGATTCGAGCGTGAGTAAAAGTAGCTTTTAATTTTTCAATATTCAGTGTCACGAATTGACATTGTTCAGCCATTAATTTGAAACATTCGAATTTTACTGTGCTCTGTCTCTTTCACATGCATATAAAAAGTGAGTGAAAAAACAAACCCCTTCGAATTTGAAATTCGATTTTGGAATTCGACCTCAAAGAAAACACCTACGGCAACGCAAAAAAAAAGATATTTTCACCACAGCAGCTCAAACATGCCGCTTTTGCTGCGAGACAACAGTGAACAAAACGCGATTTTGATTCGAGCGTGAGGTAAAGTAGCTTTTTAATTTTTCAATCTTCACTGCCACGAATTGACATTGTTCAGCCACAAATTTGAAACATTCGAATTTTACTGTGCTCTGTCTCTTTCACATGCATATAAAAAGTGAGTGAAAAACAAACCCCTTCGAATTCGAAATTTGATTTTGGAATTCGACCTCAAAGAAAACACCTACGGCAACGCAAAAAAAAAGATATTTGTAAAAAAGAAATTACTTTTTTTTATATGTTATTGTTTACATGTTTAATTTATTATTGGATTTTAATAAAAATAAGTCTAATTAATAGTATAAAATTAGTATTTAACAATACATTTTTATTTAGAATTACAACAATGATACATTTGAAAAATAAACATCAGGGACGCGGTATTAAAACGCGATTTAAAAAACTAGCGGGAATAAAAATTTCGCTGATGCTGATACAGTAGGTATAGCGTAACGTGTTAAATTATATTAATATATAAAATAATCTAAAGAGATGAGTGAAACTAGCGATGATGACTGTACTTTAACGCCAGAAGAGTTAAATCAACAAGTGATTATGCAGAATTCAATCTATTCCTGTTCATTTCTATGTCTCCTAAGTAATATGTGTTCTCAATGCTGTGGTGAAAAGTTATGTGTGCTACACGAGAGCAAAGCTTTTTGTATCTCGTGCTGTTGAGTCCCTCACCACGCTCATGATTCTAACTTTGATTCACTCGCTACGCTCGTGAATCAATCATAGAATCCTTCGCTTGCTCGGGACTTAAAATCAGCACTCGAAACAAAAAACAACTTTGCTCTCTTGTTGCACAAATAACCATTGTAATAAAGAAATTACTTTTTTTTATTTGTTTTTGTTTACATGTTTAATTTATTATTGGATTTTAATAAAAATAAGTCTAATTAATGGTATAAAATTAGTATTTAACCAATACATTTTTATTTAGAATTACAACAATGATACATTTGAAAAATAAACATCAGGGACGCGGTATTAAAACATGATTTAAAAAGTAGCGGGAATAAAAATTCCGCTGATGCTGATACAGTAGGTATAGCGTAACGTGTTAAATTATATTAATTTATAAAATAATCTAAAAAGATGAGTGAAACTAGCGATGATGACTGCACTTTAACACCAGAAGAGTTAAATCAACAAGTGATTATGCAGAATTCAATCTAATCCTGTTCATTTCTATGTCTCCTAAGTAATATGTGTTCTTACTGCTGTGGTGAAAAGTTATGTGTGCTACACGAGAGCAAAGTTTTTTGTATCTCGTGCTGTCGAGTCCCTCACCGCGCTCAGGATTCTAACTTTGATTCAATCCTTCGCTTGCTCGGGACTCAACATCAGCACTCGAAACAAAAAACAACTTTGCTCTCTTGTTGCACAAATAACTATTTTACAATTTTAGATATGTTTGAGAAAGTCAAAGCTAATTTAGTTTTTGGCCAAATAAAGATACTATACATATATATAAGCCATTATGGTAGACTATTTCCATCCCCTACCTACAGTAATATAGGAGTAATAATTGATTACACTGAATTATGGATAAAAGTGCATCAGGTGATAAGTAACTGTAATGGGTATGACTCCTTCAAGTCCTTCATATTTCATTTGTTTTTAGTGTTTTTTTTTCTTTTTAAAAATAGGCGGCAAACGAGCAGGCGGATCGCCTGATGGTAAGCAATTACCGCCACCTATGGACACAAGCAACACCACAGGTGTCACAAGTGCGTAGCCGCCCCTTGGGATTGGGAAAAGGGGTAGGATGTGAAGTGGGATAAGGGAGAAGGAATAGGGGATAGGGCCTCCGGCACTCTCATTCACCGAATGAAACGCACCAGTTTATATACTGTTACTTTACGTCGATTTTCTGTGAGAGCGTAGTACTTTCCCGGTTGAGCTTCATGCTGTAATCAGCAAGACTCTACTACCTTTATCTAGGCTTGTGGAAGAATAAATAATTAACAGATAACTACAGAATCCGGATTGATTAACTATTTGGATGGCGATATTGTTTGTAGCTGATACAAGTTTGCCGGAAATAAGAAATAGATGGAAGTAGAAAAGAAAAACTTTTCTTCCTGAAAATCGTAATAGTGCCTTGATGAGTTCAACATTCGAAATTCTTCAAAATGCATTTGGCCAGTGCAGAATGCAGACAAAACACTACATGGAAGTTTCCTAGTGTAGATATATATAGTGTTATGTCATTAGAACTTGAACTTACTACCTACTTTAGAGGCCTATTTCTTCATGTCTATTTAAAAGTGAACCTTTGCCTTCCATCTATACCTACTTCATAAACAGCGTTAGCATTATAAAGTGTAATGTGACGTACCCACGTATTATGTTAATACATTCTAAAGGTAATGGAAAGTGATACTCGAATGAATAATTAAATAACCCTACTTACTTACCTACTTATCTGTCAATCAAAAACATCGACGTATGCATGAACAAATTATTCGAAAGTGTACGTGAATATGCGGAAGGTACAAAGTAAGGTAAATACTTCGAAGAAAGCAGTAAGTAAATTATAGATTGCTGTATGGGCGTTTGGTATTTTGAACCTAAAAACAGATGGACGGATTTTGATAAAACCTTACATTAGACACGCAATAGCTTATTATCAATATGCATAAAAATTAAGGCTTTTATTTTATTTTTGTAGTGCTAGCTTCAAAATCTGCATTTCAAAAAAAAATTAGACCCGTTTTTGTACTTCTCAGGGTTGCAATATCATTTCTTGGTGGTTTCATATCCTAGGTAATTTAAAAAGCCCTCTCTCCAATGATAATTCTAATTTCAGTAGTTTAGGCACTTTATATCAGTCAAAGCTTGTCTTTTATATAAAAGTGAAATCATTAAGGTACCTACTTAATTTTCAAATTTCAGGGTTAGGTATAAGCTACTGTGACCTGAGTGAAGGATTTTGACTTTGACTACTTATATCTATTTATAAACATTTCAGAACCTGGCATAGTCTACTTCATAGTGTCCGTTTCGATGGCGCGGCCATGACATTTTTCATAAATGATGATAAGATTTTGTAAAAATTTGTAAAAGTAGACTCCCAAAACCATAAATTTGTCAAAGCTATGGTTAAAAAGTTATAAGGGTTTGAACGTGGCCGCGCCATTGAAACGCTCCGAACCGCGCGGCCACGGAGATCTTTAAAACAAAGCATTGCAGAGACCTGAATTTTGGTAAGTAACAGATTGAATTTGTAAAAAATTTTAAAATCCTGAGCTTATATTTTAGGAGCTGTAAGACTAATAAGTCATGGCCGCGCCATCGAAACGGTGAATAACACATTTTCTCCGATATCTCGCTGAAAAAGCAACGCAGACGTCTGAAGATTTTTGTAAAACCCAGATTTGAATTTGTCAAAACCAGTAAAAATAAAACATAAAATCTCAGTTTTATATTTCTGGAGATATAAGACTAATACGCCATGGCCGCGCCATTGAAACGGTGAAAAACACATTTTTGCCGATATCTCACTGAAAAAGCAACGCAGACGTTTGAAGTTTTTTGTAAAACCCTGATTTGAATTTGTCAAAACCAGTAAAAATAAAACAAAAATCCTAGGTTTATATTTCTGGAGCTATAAGACTAATACGCCATGGCCGTGCCATTGAAACGGTGAAAAACACATTTTCGCCAATATCTCGCTGAAAAAGCAACTCAGACGTCTGAAGTTTTTTGTAAAACCTGGATTTGAATTTGTCGAAACTAGTAAAAATAAAACAAAAAAATCTAGGTTTATATTTCTGGAGATATAAGACTAATACGCCATGGCCTAGCCATTGAAACGGTGAAAAATATGTAATGGACGATATCTCGCTGAAAACGCATCGCAGAGGTCTGAAGTTTTTTGAAAACCTAGATCTGAATTTGTCAAAACAGGTAAAAATGCGCATAAGAAGCCTAGGTTTACATTTCAGGAGCTGTAGATTACGTATTTTTTAGTCTTTCAGCTCCTGAAATATGAACCTAGAATTTTTTGTTTTATTTTTACTAGCTTTGACAAATTCAAATCTGAGTTTTACAAAAAACTTCAGACGTCTGCGTTGCTTTTTCAGCGAGATATCGGCGATTACGTATTTTTTCACCGTTTCAATGGCGCAGCCATGGCGTTTTAGTCTTATATCTCCAGAAATATAAACCTAGTATTTTTGTTTTATTTTTACTAGTTTCGACAAATTCAAATCCAGGTTTTACAAAAACTTCAGACGACTGAGTTGTTTTTTCAGCGAGATATCGGCGAAAATGTGTTTTACACCGTTTCAATGGCGCGGCCATGGCGTATTAGTCTTATAGCTCCAGAAATATAAACCTAGGATTTTTTGTTTTATTTTTACTGGTTTGACAAATTCAAATCAGGGTTTTACAAAAAACTTCAGACGTCTGCGTTGCTTTTCCAGTGAGATATTGGCGAAAATGTGTTTTTCACTGTTACATTGGCGCGGCCATGGCGTATTAGTCTTATAGCTCTAGAAATATAAAACTAGGATTTTATGTTTTATTTTACTGGTTTTGACAAATTCAAATCTGGGTTTTACAAAAAACTTCAGACGTCTGCGTTGCTTTTTCAGCGAGATATCGGCGAAAATGTGTTTTTCACCGTTTCAATGGCGCGGCCATGGCTTATTAGTCTTACAGCTCCTAAAATATAAGCTCAGGATTTTAAATTTTTTTACAAATTCAATCTGTTACTTACCAAAATTTCAGGTCTCTACAATGCTTTGTTTTAAAGATCTCCGTGGCCGCGCGGTTCGGAGCGTTTCAATGGCGCGGCCACGTTCAAACCCTTATAACTTTTTAACCATAGCTTTGACAAATTTATGGTTTTGGGAGTCTACTTTTACAAATTTTTACAAAATCTTGTCATCATTTTTTAAAGCAAAAAGCGTCATGGCCGCGCCATCGAAACGCACACAACTTCATAGTGTATTCCTTTAACACTTACTACCTTGCTGAAACGCGAACGTCGCTACACGATAATAAAGCGATACTGCACTGAATAAATGATCACTTTCTCATACCTTTTACTACGATAAGTAGTAAAGTTGATTCCGAATGTGTATCACGTTTTGCTATCTATTTGTAATACGTTCGAGTGTTTGTTTATTGATAATAAGTTACAACACGATGGCTACTGTACTGTGCTTCATATTTATTCAGTCAGTGTGTAATCTACCTACTATTATGTCGAGGTATGCCGATAGTTTAGTATTCGTGTGGTTTGGTGTTTGTTTTTAATATTAACATTGATTTGTAGGGACGCGGCGACTTCCAGTTGCAGTTTAAACAATTTGAAGACTAAAACTATACTTCTATTACTATAGGTACCTATTGTAAACTATTTCAGATATTTGATCCCAAATTAGGCAGAGGAACTTATTCTTCAATACATACGTACTAGGCAGGTAGATAATTAATTATATTACACGTAGTCACAGAAAAATAGTAGAGCTCATCGCATGGATGGGATTCGAACTCACGACTGTCAACGAGTCAGTCACTAACCATTCGCGTTGGCCCAATAGGCTTAGTACCTACCTTTCTTATCTCAGTAATAGCATTATAAATTTATAACTCACTCTAACTTTAAGTCGTGATTTGTCTTGACTCAGGAAATATACTTATAGACTATCTTCCGCGAACATACCTTTCCACATGGGCTTGCAGCTATTGAATACGAGGGTCAAACTGAAAGTTCTTAGAAAATCAAAAACTGATTACATTAGCCAGTTATTCGTTTTATTATATCTTTTCAAAATATTGTCCATTGACGTCAATACACCGCTGCATGCGATGGAACCACTGGGAAAAGCACTTTGCCCACTCGTCCTTAGGGGTCTCTTCAATGGCATCGCGATACGCAGCCACCGCTTCTTCAGCATTCATAAACCGCTTTCCTTTAAGTTTTTCTTTAATTTTTGGAAATAAATAAAAATCACAAGGCGCGAGGTCGGGGCTATACGGCGGGTGACCCAGTAATTCAACGTTTGATGTCGCCAAATAGTCGATCGTTCGCTTGGCGGTGTGCGACGAGGCGTTGTCGTGGTGAAGGAGGATCCTACTGCGAGATCATTTCTCTCGAACTTTTTCCAAGACAAGTGGCAAACAATTGGTAGTGTACCATTCTGCAGAAACTGTTTTTTGATCCTCTAACACAATTGTTGCGAAATGACCTATCCTTCCAAAGAACGAGGCCACCATTTTTTTTCCCGCACTTCGATCTCTCTTCACTTTAGTTGGCAACTCCTCGAAAGGAAACACCCACTGAGCAGATTGTCTTTTGGTTTCAGGATCATAACAGTAAATCCAGCTTTCGTCACCTGTTAGTATGTCGAACACAGCATTTGAGTCACCTCCGTTAAATCTTTCAATCATTTTACGGCACCAATCCACACGATGGAGTTTTTGAGCCTTAGTCAAATTATGAGGTATCCACCGGGCGCAAAGCTTCCTGACCGCTAAATGTTCGTGGAGGATTTTGTGCACTTGACTCATACCGATGCCTAAGCTTGTCCGAATCTGCTGATAGGTCACTCTTTTGTCAGTCTCTATCATACGCCGCACAACACAGATGTTATTTTCAGTCGTCGCCGTAGAAGGCCGTCCCTCACGTACATCATCAGTGAGATTAGTGCGACCACGTTTAAACTCATTAAACCAGTTGTAAACAGTCGCACGAGATGGGGCTTCATCGTGAAAGGCCAATCGTAGTCTATCATAACTTTCTTGTTGACTTAACCTTTCAAGTACCGCGCCCTCTAAAACGTCAATTTGGCTATACGACCGCGCCGTACGACATCATCGCGCGCGCGGTACTAGACATTGAATGTTATCGGTCTGAGAGGTCTTTGTTTATGTTTTCAAGAGTTCGAGTTATAATTTCTTGAAACCCACTTATATAGCTAATATTAAAAAAAAAAATAATAACATTTGAGTGTATATTTAGTTTTGTATAGCTCTCTGTTTTGAACGGATCTTAGAATACCGGTTCTATCGACAATTGTAGCGTATTGTAATCAAAAATAAAATATTTTGTTGTTTATTTTTGTATTTTTATATTCTGTATAATATGGGATTTCCAATTAAAACTAAAATATGCATGTATCCATTATAATAATTCCCCCTTTTCAATAGCAAACATTTGCTAAAATTCACAGTTTCGCGCGTATTGAAATGAAATGTCCTTTTACTTTTTAATTTGACATCAAATTGGATCAGAAGAAGGTTTCATAGCTGTCTATGATTCGTAAAAATGCAATGCCATTTGAAATAATTGATAAAATGTACTAGGCCAGTGTAAAAAACGTCATAGATTGAAGGACGGAATCTGGACATGAATTCATGTCGTCGGTAAACAAGGGGACTTTTTTGTAGGACATGAATTCATGTCCTCGGTCGTCGAAAGGTTAAATGACATCGAAAGTCATAAAAAATCATTGCACGTGGGGGTGGCACGCAGTGCAAGCATTGACGTGACACAGACAATTTTCAATTTGCCGCCAAATCGTAAAACAAATGACAAATGAATGAAATATATACTCAGTAATATTGGCAAAGAGTTCTATTTTCAAATTTTAGAATATTTTTTTTATTATATTGTTTATAAGTGGCCAGTTCTAAGAACTTTCAGTTTGACCCTCGTAGTACGTCTATAGAACACATTTCAACAACATATTATTTTTCTTGCCTCTTAATTACCAACCTAATTTTCACGTATGCTTTTGTTTTTATGTTTAGTACCCTACCTAGGCTAAGTGATAGCCTACTGGAGAAAACAATCTACTATGCAGAGGGTTCGAGTGTTCGACCCTCACTTTTCGAAGTTATGTGCGGTATTCAACTGTTAATTTTCGTTTGTTTTAATTCGTGTTTCTCCGGCAGTCATAAAGATCTTTGACAATCGTAATGGGGGGGTCAGTATTCTTAAATATACCTGGATCGACTCGAAAATTGGATATAACTGAAATAAAGCTAGAACGACGGTGATGACACTGATGATTTACCCCTAGGTTATCTTTTGAACTGCAAAAGAATCCTTATCTATGTATTTCTACCTACCTGCGTGACGTAAAGAAGGACTATGACAGTGTTAGCTGGGCCTTTAAACCATGGATATCCTACCAGACTCGACTTAGTCCAAGATTGGCACTATCTTTCACCATTTACCAAAGCAATCTCGTTATTTATTTCATTTCCACATTATCTCCATAGTAAAGACGGAAGTTACTTATTTATAAAGCATCCAACAGTCAGATGCTTATTAAATTACTTTCTTTATGAAGTCAAACCCCAACCAGTTATTAAGTTTATGTATGTCCATGGCAAATATTAATAAATTCTACAGTTATTATGTAGTTTAGTTGCGGCAAGTATAGGTACATGTATGTAGATGGACACCACGGTGGTTTTAGTAGGTAGGTACTAAACGCCTGTAGGGAGAGTCACACATACTCCTGCTCCAAGAGGCGGTAGATGACCCATGTTTTGGGGTTTCTATAGTGAAGACAAATGCCCATTAAGTAGGTACTAATAGGTACAAGGTAATAGTTAAGCCGTCTCTCTGTCCAAACACGTTACCTAAACCTCACTTGGTCTAATGTGGGAATGAGAAGTTAGATAAAGTGGTTTTAAGGTGTTCTTTGTAACATTCGGTAATAAATTACCTTCTTACGTCATGTTAACCAGCACGTAGCGAGTTAGCGACGGTTTCTTATTCACAGCAATTTATGTTCGGCGGAAATATTCACTTATAACGGTAGCTTTCATTATTTTATACGTCCAAAGTTACGACGAAATGCATTGTAATGCTGCTTAGTCATCAGTGTTTTATTTTTAAATTATGATGAAGTAACTAAGGTACCTAGTTGGTATAATAAGTGGACTGGTTAGAACATTGTGTTGTTTTATTTATTAATTCAATTTCAATTAGGTGTGACTACCTACTTACGTAATAGTCCAAGATTCCAGGGCTGCCAAACCTTACTTATTTCCTCAGAAACGAAATGTATAGAATAATGTAGTGTTAGTATGTGCTATGAGTGTACGCATACTTGCTAGCTTGGATCGTGGGTCAATTTTTAGGTATGAGGTGGTAAACTCAAACTCAACTCAAATTCAAATATGTTTATTTCCATAAAAAATTTTAAATTTTTTGGACACGTCAGAAAGTCATACAAATAAAAAAATAAAAAAGTAACTTTAAATGCATATTAACATAGTTGAGCGTTGAAAAAAATGCCTGTTCAGAAAGTAGAGCCTCGTGAGAAGAATCAGGCAAGAAACTCCGGGCCACTCTTTTCTACGTCTTGATTCTATACAATTTAAAAACTTAGTAACTACATTGAATTTTTCATAGTTATATGAGCTGGTGTGTCTATAATCTTTTTGAATTTATTATAACTTAAATTTTGAATATTGCTTGGCACTTTATTGTAAAAGCGCACACATTGGCCTTGAAAAGATTTTTTTATTTTCTCTAGCCGGGTAGCCGGCACTACTAGCTTACTCTTATTTCTAGTATTCAAGTTGTGGATATCACTTTTCTTTGAGTATGAGGCCTTGTTTTGGAATAAATAGGTATATTAGGTTGGAATAAATGTACTGGCTTGCAACTGTTAAAATAATAATAATAATAATATTCCACTACATTCACACAACACCATCTAGTCCCAAACTAAGCAGAAGCTTGTACTATGGGTACTAGATAATGGATAAACATACATATATACTTTTTTTTTGTAAATACATACATATTATACATAGAAACACCCAGACCAAGACAAACATCCATGTTCATGCACACAAATGTTTGACTTGAGCGGGAATCGAACCCGCGACCTTCGGCGTAGCAGTCGCTTACACTCCCGCGGCGCCAACCGGTCGTCGAAAAATGTTTATTTCCTTGAATTTATTCCTTAACGAAGCCCCATAATCCAAATTATAAATTGCTCGAATAGCTCTTTTCTGCAGAACAAAGATGGTCTGAATGTCGGCAGCATTTCCCCACGGGAGAATACCGTATGACATTATACTATGAAAATAGCTATGATATACAAGCCTGGCAGTGTCAATGTCAGTTAACTAGCGAATTTTCCTGACTGCGTATGCTGCAGAGCTGAGTCTATTCGACAATTTACTAATATGTGGTCCCCATTGCAGCTTAGAATCTAGTGTAATGCCTAAAAATTTGGTGTTATCCACAAGATCCAACACATCATCCTTAACCTTTACTGAGGTGTTCACTTGTTTGACGTTAGGCATCAAAAATCGAATACATTTAGTTTTAAGTCTATTTAAAAGCAGGTTGTTAACCTCAAACCAGCGAACCACCTTTGAGATAGCAATGTTTACATCGTCCATATCAATTTGCTGTCGTTTCAATTTAAATAAAACTGAGGTATCCTCAGCAAACAGTACTATCCCGTGCTTGTCATTAACGAGGTGTGGTAAGTCATTAATATAAACTAAAAATAAAAAAGGACCGAGGATTGAACCCTGTGGGACGCCCATTTTGACTACAGACCCATGCGAACGCGTCCCGTTGACATCAACTCTCTGAATCCTATTACTCAAATATGAAGTAAGAAGATGCAGAGCAGAACTAATTGAACCATAGTGATGTAATTTCCTGATCAATGTATCATGTTCTACACAATCAAAGGCCTTGGACAAATCACAGAAGACACCTAAAGCATCATGTGAATCCTCCCAGGCATCAAAGATATGTTTTACAAGCTCAACACCGGCATCGGTCTTGGAGCGCCCCTTTGTAAAACCAAATTGTTTAGAGTGTAGAAGCTCGTTGTTATTAAAATAACATTGCAGTTGGTCTAGTATCAATTTCTCGAAAATTTTGCTAAATGTGGGCAGCACAGAAATTGGCCTATAGTTGGTGGGGTCTGATGTGCTACCTGCTTTGTAAAAAGGTATTACCTTGCTATCTTTCATAAGATCAGGAAATACACCACAGTCAATACACTTATTAAATATTAAAGCTAATCTGTTAGCAGCTAAAGCAATAATGGACTTGGTAATAGTAACGGAATTTCCCCACAAGTCTGCAGTCTTCTTTAAATTTATAGTATAAAAAGCTTTTATAACATCATTTGAATTTATATACTGAAATGAGAAATTACTATAGTTTGTACTCATATTTTCTTTTAAAAGAGATTCCGCTGCATTTGTTGATGAGTCCAAAGATCTAGTAGTAATAACGGGGATATCAGTAAAAAACTTTCAAATGCCGATGCAACTTTTGAGTCTGGGGGCTTATTCACTATGACCACTGAAATACCGTGTTCAAGACGTGTGTCGTCGTGACGTGCACTAGACGTAAACGTGTTTCAGTAACGTGACGTACCACGACAATCAAAATATGGTATTCAGTATGCCATACGACAGCTTGTCTATGCCTAGTTAGCAATTTCACAACTTTCGTTCATAAATCTTAATGCCGGTTTGCCGGCTCAATTTCGATTTTATAAATATTATTTTACTAACTTGTAATTTTCAGTATAAGCTACAGAACAAATAAAAAAGGTTAATAAAACTTAAATTATATTATTTTAGTTCAATTTCGCCAGGAAAAATCTCAAAATAAAAAAATTATCTTCAAAGATCAGTTCATCTTTTGTACTTAAGTCAATTTTTGAACGAAAACATAATGATGACATTGATGACAGACATGACAGTTGCAGTCGCGCTACAATATAAAAAATATAAGTGCGGTTAGTGCAGCAAATAGCCCAATTCTAACAGAATCTAATAAATCATAATGGATTTATTATTTACCCGAAGACGAATGAAACGCTGGCGCCAGCGACAGGCGTAAATTTTCATAAAACATAATATTTAATTAAATAACTTTGACACGGACACTGGTAAATTATTAGATATTTTTGCAACTTTGTTTAATTTCTCATCCATAATACGCTCGAAGCTGTCATACAGTGCTGAAGGAGGCCTTTATACACTTATTACAATAAATCTCCTCAGTTCCACACAGGCTACCTCAATAGTTCGCTCAACAGACAGGTAAATGTTCATCATCATCATCATCATCTTACAGTCCACTGCTGGACTGGGCCTCTCCTTTGAAAGGAGGAATAGGCCTACTATACCACGCTGGCCAAACGGGTTGGTATAGGGTTTGTTTTAAGATTTCCTTCTCTTACAGTGCTGTTCTCTGCATAGTATGGTCCCTCTGCAGGCTTTTACGACACCTATGGGATGATATGGGGTGGTGACATTGCTTATTCTTCATCCGTCACCACACGGACGAAATGTTACTAACTTTTAACAAAAATAGTACTAACTGTTCTTAAAGTCTTAGTCCTGATTTTTAGGTGTTTGAGAAATTATTATATAAATTAAATAAATAATACTGCCAGACTCATTACGACGGTGGTAATTTTTACCAGACGCTCTAAAGCTTCCAAAATAATAATTTTATTGGTATCTAGCCATCGGTAGAGACCGCTATGTGGCGCATTTAGAAAATGTATGGAAATTGTTCCCGTGGACCTTTATCACCTCATATTAATAATTGGCCCACGATCCAAGCAAGCAAGTATGCGTACACTCATAGCAGAAACTAACACTAGATTATTCTATACATTTTGTTTCTGAGAAAATAAGTAAGTTCTGGCGGCCCTGGGATCTTACTCTATAAGTAACATAATAAGTGACATGTCATAGTCATAACATAATCTATTTTATATTTTAAATTGAATTTGGTCTGCTTTCATGCAAGCGCTATTTATTCTTGGTCTCTTTCGTAATTTTTTAACAGCTGTAAATTGTGTCCGTATACGCAGCAGGACCCTACGTTTAATTCGATTGAAAGTTAACTTTTTACGTGCGTGGTATTTAGTACTTTTCGAATTGTATAAGTAAAAAAATAGTACCTTCATTGCTAAAGCGAAATCTTGAATTATTACCCAGCAGGACCCTCCGCTGTTAGAAGGTTTTCAGACCAATAGTATATGTCACCGTTTAGCGATGTACCTTTAAAATACCTTGGTTTCATTTTAATATAATTATTAGTTTATGAGGAGAGCGTCTGCAAAACTTTTATCATGCCAGCAGGACCCTTTTTTGTTTTGACGCTTTCGGCCCCGACAGTCATATTTCTTATTAGCATTTTAATAGTACTTTTCAAATAACCTTACGTGTAATTCAAATATTCTGTATTTTAGCAGAAAAATTGTTTTAAAACTTTAAGTATTTTTTCAGCGACCCGATGTATGAGCTTTCATAACTTTTAGCATGGTGGCGTTAATTAAAGAGATTTTTATTAATTTAAACCGGTCTTTTTAGATGTACTTATATTTTATTTTTATAAACACAATTTAATAAAAATCCGTTATGATATGATTATTATTTATTTTGCATCTACCCTCAATTTTAATATTTAAGAGCCATAAAGATAAGGCATCACTGAAATGGTATAATCTTAAGGTCATCGTGAAAAAAGTTTTAAATCAAATTGCCTGTTAAACTACAAAGTATTTGATTTAAACGTGCTAATAAGAAATATGACTGTCGGGGCCGAAAGCGTCAAAACAAAAAAGGGTCCTGCTGGCATGATAAAAGTTTTGCAGACGCTTTCCTCATAAATTAATAATTATATTAAAATGAAACCAAGGTACTTTAAAGGTACTAATACATCGCTAAACGGTGACATATACTATTGGTCTGAAAACCTTCTAACAGCGGAGGGTCCTGCTGGGTAATAATTCAAGATTTCACCGTAGCAATGAAGGTACTTTTTATTTACTTATACAATTCGAAAAGTACTAAATACCACGCACGTAAAAAGTTAACTTTCAATCGAATTAAACGTAGGGTCCTGCTGCGTATACGGACACCTGTAAATTAACTGATAGAAGATCAATATCATCGTTCTAACCTTACTAAATCGTCGTCCTTACTTTATTCTGGTTGTATCCTAGAGTTTCGCCTTGAAGCTTGGGGTATGCTTGACGAAATGATGCCCTCCGCAACCCATTTAGTGTAGTGTGTAGTGTTAAGTTCATGGCTTAGGCCAGTGACAGTATATTTAAAAGTACTGATTCCTCATAACGTCGTTTCCCATTAAAATACACCTTCCACACTAGGAATAAATCCTATGTCAATGTTGGCTTTGCAAACATTCTATCAACAAATACAAGAAACACCCAGACCCGGAACAGCAATTTTTAGACCATACCAATTTTATTGTTGTTCCATGTGGTAATCGAATCCACATCAATCAGCATAGCTCTAAACGACTAATCATATCATCACATTAGGTACAGTCGAACAACTTCCCGCTAGACCACCATAAGGGTGAGAATCGCTCAGCAAGACATCGTCGCTTCCAGTGCTACTTTACACAAACATTGACATTCGTATACAAAACCAGTTTCTAGTGTGCCTCGAATCTATGAGCGAGCCAAGGGATTTTTTTTCAAACTGGTCCACCTCCGACTTGTTTGATTGTACGTGTAGTTATTGATCCAGTAGACATTCAAAGATCTTGTAAACATATGTCAAAGATCTTCTATAGGTAGATAGCATTATAATAAAACTCATAACAGAATGTGTTCGTAGAAGACACGGTGTCGAGTCGATGTAATATCGGCGACCTTCGCCTATATTAGTCGGCTGCGGCGTTGTCACCTGCAATGCAGGGCTTTACGCTCACCTAGCTCGCTTCAGACTATTAGTGATTTGAATTATTCAACGACACGGTTTAATACTAGGTATACTGATCTGGGTAAATCAATATCACCTAGCGAAACTTGGTTAGGTTGGACAGAGTATTGAACTGTAAATACATAAGCATTTTGTCTCGTGTGGGAATCGAACCCACAACACTCGGTACAGTATCAAGCGGCGAGGCGGCCACTACGCCAACCGTGCAGTCAAAGTATGAATATAAATGAATTATAAACGTTTGATTACTTAAAAAATATGTCATTGGTTTAAAATGAAAAAGATTTGACTGGTATAAATTGAAAATAGAATCCAGCACTGCATTTACTTTCAATAAAATAATGAAGAATAATAATTATGATTGATTTTTGTGCAATCGATCCTCTTCGTATTGTAATAATATGAACATTGTCGTGATCTTAAATCACGAATTTATTAAGGTATCCGTGTGTCTATAGGTTGACTTAACCTAGATGCACCAATCATTCAAAAGCCTGCACGTATCCCATAGAAATAATTGATAGGTAGAGCATTCGAGTTACAAGCTCGTATGTAAGAGAAAATGTCACGTTGATAGAAAGAAAAAGATCATTCGGTAGTATTCATGTTTCTCTTATAGGTAAGTACCTTATCTTACTGCGCTTCACCCTTTGCTGCACCCGCATGGAAGTCGGTTATCGAGACATGTTTGATGGCGGTAAAAAGTAACCTATGACAATCTCTAGCCTGTATCTCCTCATACGAAAACGTTACCATAGCATTACTCAATTACGACGACATAGAAGGACCAACAATAGTACATTGTTCACCGAGGGAGGAAAGGAACCGATTAATAGCGAGGGAGCAGTTTGTGGCCCGAAGGCGCAGCCTAGGGCCACAATACTCCCGAGGTAGGAATGGGACTTTCACCCGAGTGCTACACAGTGCTTTATACTACACCTGTGAGGAACATTTAAAGCATCACATTCACTGTTAGAAGTCGACAATTTACTTTATTTTTAAAATAAAATCAAAACATAAGACACTATGTAAGACACAATAATAAAATTTAGCTTAGAATTTGACCGATATTTCGCGCTTCTTTTGTTTTTTTTTATTCTTCACAAAAGGATGTCAGTGGCACGGAGATTCCATATTTAAATTATATGAAAACTCCTTGGGCAGGCGTGCGCCATAGATAAGATAACACATGAGAAATGAAATTTCATACAACTTTCTCTCCCGCTAAAACACGTTAGAAATGGATTTTCATACATTTTTTCCTCCAGCTTATTCAGGTCAAGGAGGCTAACGTTCTCTTTTCATTTTCAGGGAATATTGACTACTGTTCCGATCAGGTGTAGTATAAATACACTTTTATCATCATCATCATCACAGTCACAGCCTTTCGCAGTCGATTGCTGGGCATGATCTCTCCTAATTCGCATCACAACATAACAGTATTGTGAGTTAATAAGAGGATTTGGTCTATTCGATATTACAAAGCTGGCCAGATTGGTTGACTAACGGCCATTTTCAATATTCGATCCGTACATGGATTTTGAGATTCGAGATTCGTGTTTGACATATTTTGTATGGAGCTCATGTCAAAAACGAATCTTAAATCTACAGACTATCTATAGATCGAATATTGAATTCCGTAGTAAGGGTTTCTATGTTGAGATTTTGCCTCTTCGCAAAGATATTATTTGTCTCGTGCATTTTCCTTCGTCGCCTCTCGGAACACTAACGGAATGAGTGTGGTAGAGACCACTCGTATTCTTAATCCGTCAATACACGGAAACACTTTCACATTTGTAATACCAATACGGATATCTAATTGGCTTGTCTTGCAATTGACGCGCTATGATGGTATCAAAAAAAAAATAAACAAGTACGAAATTAATTTTCTTTCGGTCTCTATCGACTCAATGATTTTTACTTGACTCGCCTACTATGTTTATGCTCATATGACTAATCCATTCTTGGATATTAAATGCAAGCTTGATAAATATTATTTTTATGAGGTAGGGGAAGAAGATAATAATACCCTTATTTTAGTGATCACATTTATTTTATTACATTAATTTTATTTACTTGGGTACAGTTGCTATTGGTTTTGATATTTTATGTAAAGTTTTAATTATTAGCATCTCTAAGTTTTATATGAAGATTTTCTTGTAGCTGGCTGTGGCTTGGCATTGGCTTGCCAGTGGCTCTTGCTGTATGTATTTACAGCAAGAACGACCGACACGCCAACGTTTCTTAGCTTCTTGGATCCTCTTGCTCTCGGAAACAAATACATTTTTGCAGTTACTAACGTTATGGTAATTGTTGATTTCTGTATCTAATTTCAGTTAATAGAAAATACAAAATTATAGATATATTTTTGGAAAAATATTTTTTTTCTACTGTAGTAGCTTATTATAAGTAGATAGAGTTACTTCTTTGTGTATGACGCAGGGAGTCTGATACACACACATAGGTACGTAAAAATGAAATGGTTACTTTGAAATACATTGTGTAAGTTATATATTAGGTATTGTATTTAAATTTATCTCTATACTCACATGGCTGGTTGTAGAGGCGGATCCAGAACTATAGAGTTGTCGGTTATTTTGCTACCAAAGCTAATTCCGAGAACACTATAAGTATCTTCATCATCTTTGGAAGAAATCTGATGCTTCTGTGAGGATTTGAGCTCATTCTGGATCCGGCTCTGCATGGCTATGGCTACTTATTTCCTAAATAATATCAGTTGTTCAATTTATTATATTTTACACGTAGTTGTTGTAATCTTACATGAATAACAAGCATAGGAAATGGATAGGTACTCATCACGAATATATGATTTTGCAAAACATTACAAATCTCAACATCACGTTAAATATCATGACAGATATTGTTCGAGATTTTACGCTTAGAGACCCGTGGCTAAGATGCTCTTACAAAATAATATGGCTTACGGTTTTAGACGAAGTTAAGAACATTAAGCACTTCACATTAGGTGTGCACAATTTTAAATAATTAAAAAATTGTTCAATTGCTGTTTCAAATCGGTTAGTATTTTTGGTACTGAATATATCAGGTACTTAGTTTGTTGATAAGTAGCGAAATCGATATTGTAGAGCAATAGCCGAAGGTAAAAAAGTAAAGGTCATGGCACATTGTACAGGCATCGTAATGGCACATCGGCAGCAAGGCGATGACAAAAGAAAAGTTAACAGCTGGATGGGAGCGGTACCGTTTCGATGTTGCTTAATATGTTATAACCTTAAATATTTATAGATAAAAATAATCATTAATACAAATAGGTAAGTAGGTACTAAATATGATGAGTGATATGAAACTTGTGTGTATATGAGACATTATACACGTGGACAAGTCGTTGGCACATGTCCCGCGCTGCAGGTGGAATGTCAACGTATGTTTATGACCATACTATAATTGGAAGCATCACATTTTATACAATAATGTAATGTAGGTACATAATTATTATATAAACCAATAGTCACACGTCATACGAAACGTATTTCAATAAATAAATATGTAAAAATGTTTACAGTCAATTGTCTTTATATACCCTGCTAGTAGAAACACATGGATAAGGTTTACAAGATTACGTTCTGAATTGTATTGTATCATGGACTATCATAAACTACTATTCTATGGCAAAATGATGATTTAAATTAGCTATGTGCGATTATTTCTTGAGTCACAAGCGTTATTCAATTTTATGTACCTACTTATACATAGGTATCTTTGAAGAGCAGTCAGATAGAGCCATCCCGTGACCTCTGCTATTTATCCTTTAAAATAACTACCAGATAAATCCATTTACATAAATATTAGACGCTTTTTACGATTTCATTAGGACGAACTTGTTGATGTTTTGTTTATAAACAAAATCTTAGCTTTTTTAATCTCGTCTAAATCATATGTCTACGCCACCGGGGAAAAAATATGTGAGTGATTAAATTAACAGCTTGTCATTCAAATATCATCGAATAAATTCCAATCACTTGTTTCGTATCTATATATCGATAGTATAATCGCACATCAGTAATGTACTTGTCGACTCGGCGCGCAATGCGTACGCGCACATTCAACGTCAAATTTGCATCGGCTAACAAATCAGTTGAGAAAACGAGTCGTACAATACAATTCATACGTACGAGAAATTCAATAAGCCTTTCGATTCTATTAGAATAGCATATTAATAACTACAAATCAGTAGCCATACCAACTTCTCTTTATTAAAGTGGTACTATTGTACCACTTTAATAAAATAGGAATTAATTAATTTAATAAAATTGAACTAGGAATTCAATATCACTTTCTCTTTTCTTTGTAAAAATAGGAAGAAGAATACTGTCGTAAGAGACGGTGGTAGGGCCCAAAAACACATTAGAAATTCAGAACAGGAAAATGGAATCTTCTGGTCTTCTAAACTGGAGACTGATGAATATGAGGTGCACGCAGAGGCAGTGTCGCTAGTGGCTGTTGTAATGGGTATAAACAACCAGCTAACCACACTGCCAATGCGGACAACCCAGTTTTCTTCTCATTCCTTCTTCAGTGGAATATATCTCTCCTCTTCTTTCTCCACAGCTGAAGAATCCTCGTCCTCGGAGTTATAAAAGAGGCCCTTGGAGAATTTCTAGCAAGCTACACAACGCAGGAACGCAGAACAAGTAGTCTTGTAATGTGTTCCTGCGATGTAAAGGCTCGCGATTTTCTAGATGACGATGAAGAGTTTTGGCAGCTAGGCATAGATAAGTTTCTTAAGTTTCAAGATAGACTGATTAATTTATTTCTTAAAAGATAATAGTGGCTCCTAAGGGAAGTATGCACATGCATAGGTACTTCCCTAAGGAGCAAACAAGGGAGACCAGGATACATATCCGGGTCTCCCTTGTTTGACCGAAAGGAATTTGACAAATTTTCACTTCCCAAAAAATTTTACGCGTAATTTCATTTGCCAAATTATTACTTAGCAAAAAATCTATTCACAAAAAATTGTAACGCAAACCTAATGTTTGGGCAATTAACGTTTAAACTATAACTTGTTTACCAACTAGTACTTTTAACATTTTATTTGTACGTTTCTACGCAAAATCAATAATTATCCTAATCTAAATAGTTCTTTCTTTTTTATATTAATGCAAGTCTTTTCTGGCACTCGCCGGCCGCTACCGCGGCACCGCTCGCTTCGCTCGCTCGGCTCGTGCGTAGGAGGTCACAATTCTAACCTAACCTAACCTTACCATTTTTTTTATAAATAATTAACCTACTCTAACTACTTCCATAAATAAACTAATATCACATATCCCGATAAGCGGCAATAGGCTCGCCACCTATTACGTGGGATCAAAACACTGGCGAAAAGTGGGCGTTTAATATGCCTCTGCCTACCCCTTCGGGGGAAACAGGCGTGAGACTATGTATGTATGTATGTATGTATCACCAAACGTTTATTGTCTGAAGATTGTTTGCTTGAAAATGTATTTATTTATTTAAATAACAAAATAAATTAATATTAGGATAACACAATTAATTATAACTACTTAAATACTACAACTAAAATTAAATTAAAATATTAAAGTACAATACAAATAAATAAGAAAATGCATATTCAAAGGGCGTCGTGAAAGTCCTCCACATCGCCGTCTATTGGGAATGTGCCCAGAAGACTGGCAGCATTGCCACGCTGTATGGCAATGCTATTTTTTTGTGCTAGATACATGCCAGCCTTCTGGTCACGCGAGGCGTGATTGTTTGCCGTGATAAATGTAATATTTTGCCAAGTAAACATTTGACCAAATAAAAATATGCGTACTAAAATCATTCGAAATATTGCAAGGGTTAAAAAAAGGTGCCTAAAATTTGTTTGGGTAATGAAATTTTGTCAAAATAATTTCGGCTAAACGGCAGGATCCCGCATGTGTATCCTAATGGAAGTTATGAATATCTCGATATTCATGACATACCATTAAATTTTGGATTTTGTTATCAAAAGCTTACCTTTTATCCATTTTATCATTGACTACTTAATTGCCTACTATAATTCGTGCAAATACTTACTTTTCTACAAGTTATCTAATGAAATTGTGAGATTTACAAATTCCATCTGTCTTGGATTTATTTAAACTTAGCTTTTGATGGACTTTGCTAAAATGAAAAAATATTTCTTTTGAATGGAGTTTGAAGTTCTTTATTCTGCGTATCGTCGTCTCCGGTGTCGTCAACATGTAGAGACGGCTCTGTCGTCTCAAAGTGATGTTTTTGTAGCTGGTGTGTGTTTTTCTCCGCGAACGTCTGTAAATAAAGAAATGCCCTATAAATATCTACAAAAGTAAGACTGTTAGACATTGGGCGTTGTTTCATGGTACGCCTGATAAAACGTCAATGTAGCAATATTTAATTTTGATACTATACGATCGTGTTGGGATCGCGGGCAGCGGATAGATTCGGGAGGCGCAATAATGGTCTATGTGCAGAGGCTTATGTCCAGTGGACGTCTCTCGTCTGGTATGATGATAATCATCAACATAATAGAAGGTAAGCATCGTAGTTTGACGAAACACTTTCACTTTCTTTAAGATATTCGGAATAATGGTATAAATCCTGTCCTAAATTTCATTCTATTCTCCATCATAAATTTGATAAAAGATTCATTCAATTCGAAACGAACTATATTTTGCAAATTGTACCCTCTTACGGCATCCTAACTGTAATTTGTCTCAAAAGACAGAGTTTTGTATATGGAGATGAAAGCAACGTTTCGACACGAACGTGTTTTCCCTATAAGTATAAAAAATACTCGATTTCCACACTGGCAGGTCGTCACTGTGCCTTCATGTATGATGTAAAAGTTTTCGGAATTGAAGCGGACTTGTATTTATAAAGCACTAGATAATTTTCCATTTTTAGCATTGTTTCTTTTATTATACCTCTGCAAGCATATTATGATGCATTAGTATGGCTTTATATTTCAAATCAAGCTTTACCGATAAGCTATTATTTGTAGGTTAGTTAATTTCCTATTGTAGACATGTTCTCACTTCATCAAAGATTAGCAACAATTAACACGTTACTTAAATTGTTTGAGAAAGTGGCTGAAGATGATACTGTAACGCCAATATTAAGGTGATTTTCCACCAGAGGGGCGAGACGAGGCGAGGCGAGGAGAGAATTGAAATCGCACTGACCCTTTTCCACTAAAAATAGCCATCGCGAGCTCGCGCGAGCTCGTACGAGCTCGCGCGTGACCGCCGCGCCACCCATAGGCTTCATTAGATAAAGATATAGGTACAGTGATGTTTGAGTTCGTCATAGGTACAGTGATGTTTGAGTGTCGTTTCCACCACTCTGGTAGAAAATCACCTTTAAGGTGATTTTCCACCGAGTGGCGAGACGAGACTAGGCGAGAAGAGAATTGAAATCGCACTGACCCTTTTCTAAAAATAGCCATCGCGAGCTCGCGCGAGCTCGTGCGAGCACGCGCGTGACTGCCGCGCCGCCCGTAGGCTTCATTAGATAAAGATATACTGGTACTGGTTAATTTATACTCTATGTTGGAAGCAATACGGTTCATTTTTACACAAACAAATATTTCAATTCACGCCTCGCATATTCTCGTCAATCCACACTGTTTCCACCAAAGATGCGCTGGGAGAGAATTGAAAATTTGCCATACAAATTTCAATTCTCTCCTCGCCTCGCCTCGTCTCGCCACTCTGGTGGAAAATCAGCTTTAGACTCCTTCAGATCTTGACGGTGCAATACCTTTTGCTTTGTACATCGAATCCTACTCTTTGCAGTACTTCACAGTAGTATGAATTCACCTTAATGGTACCTTTATTTAAATATTTGTTTTAAGTATTATACAGGAGTGGCAATATATCTAGGTTTATATACTTGTGGTAGGCGTAAACCATTAAATAGCAAGTTTACGTATAAGTCGTCTTTGTCAGATTATTTTCGTTTTATTATCTGTATTATGAGTAAGCTAGCTAACCGTCTGACGCACAAGAAAACTTGAGAGATTTTGCGGCTAGATATGTGCGGCCTTCTATTAAATTTGCCTTCAGGCAGGTGTATTCAGAATAAATTGTTATCTTTGTATAATTTTATGTTTAAGAGTGAGCATAACATATTTTGTGTCGATGTGCCAACCAATTTGTCACGTACGTGCGCTCTTAAAGCTAAGTTATCTGCTTGCAGCATCGAGGGCCGGTGACGTCATCCAGGGACTGGTTTGTTGAATGAAAAGTGGTTTTCAGATGAACTGATGGTTGCTTTATAAGTAAAGATTTTCGTAATAGAGATTCTAGATTATTTTGCGATCTAATGTATGTCGTACCTACATTTGCGAGACAAGTTGATAATTAATCTGGTGCAAGGACTTTATCTGCCTCACAATATTTCCTATACGCTTCTAATGATTTCTAGATATGTCTTGGATTCTATCCACAGTTATATTTCTAGATGAAGACTATTTCTGAATTACCTTTCAGAATACCTAGATGATGATGAAGCTAATTAATCATCTTAATATATAAAATCCTTGCGTTACTGACTGACTGACAGACACGCTACAGCCGAAACTATTGGGCGCAGGAAGCTGAAATTTGGCATGTATGTTCCTTGGGGACCGTAGGGGTGCACTAAGAAGGGATTTCCCGAAATTCCCACGGGATCGGCCAAAACGGGTAAATTTAAAAAAATGCAGGCGTAGCTGCTGGCGTCCTCTAGTATGTTTATATGTGCAATCTAAATATTGATTTTCTGATTTGATTGACTGGTCTATAAAGGTTACTTTCATTAGTAAAAGGGGTTACATAGTTACTATTTCTATAAACTGCAGCGTGTTGCAGACGGCAGGTCACCAGCAGAACATGTCTATTACGTAACTAAACAATAGGAGGGGTCTCCTATTATAAGTTTGCTAGATAGTCAGCGTTAGCGCCATTTTGTCTGCCGCGATTTTTTCAGTGTCTAGAGTCTAGATGTGTACTTTCTATAAGTTGACTTATTCATCTCTTCTAATAATAATCAGTTGCATACAGATTTAAGGTCTATGAATTGATATTATATTTTAGTTAAAAATCGCAAGACACGAAGGTGCAGAGACGTAAATGGATCGAATTGTCATTAAATTATGTAAAATAAGTATATCCAGCCCCGTTTGTTTATCACTGTCATGAATATATAGTATAGTACTGAGATATTTTGATATCTTTCGTATTTGCAAAAAAATTGCATATAGGTACCTACATATAAAGGAACTGAAAGTCTAGTGTAGATTTAGGTGTGAATCAACAGATATTTGACGTCAACTACCTAACGACATTATCTACTTTAGGTTTAGGCCCTCTTCACAGAAATAATTAGGTAATGGAAAGTTCACTCACATCTTATACTCGAGTTCTAATTGATATTTTGACTATATTAGCAAAACGGCATTGAATAGAAGCGAGTAATTCAAATGCAAACATCTGTTTTATCTTTCATTAGATATTAATAACCACCGGCTTATCAGTGGCACAACCTTTACAATCACTGCAGTGAATCGGTACCTATGTACGTAGGTAGTATATCGAGGTATGTAAGTATGTGTATCTAACGAGTGCTTGTTGGAATTTACTTGCCGTTTATGATGTTTATTATTGCGATTTTGCTGTTTCGTATGATGACACAGATATACCTAATTTATTTGTTGTTTATCAGATATTTTTTTTATAATTTACTTGATTTTTATGTTGAAGAGAATAAAATTACATGTCTCTAAGATCTTTGTCAATGACTAGCTGATACCTGAGGTTATTTCGTATCTTCCTATTGGATGCCTACGTTGTAAGGAATTTCAAGTATAAATTTAATGATTTTTGATTCAATGGATTAAGGCTTTGAAGTGATATCACTTGACATATGTCACTTAATAGATGTGTTATGTGTACAAATATATTTAAGACCGGCTACTTAACTTCGATTTTATCCAATCAAATCTGAAATAAAATTTGTTTTATTTATCTTTCAATCTTCAACGAGCTTCAACCAATTTCAATATTGAATTTGTCTTAATTCAAATGCTTATCATGGTTATTGGATTTTTTCCTAAATCAGTTTCAATTTGTTATACTTAGCTTACTAAATTTACTACGTTATTTTTGTTATTCTTATAATTTGTTTCTAGCTTTCTATTGAATAAAATGATAATTTTCTTCTAATATAAACTGCATAATGAGAAATGCTGTTAGTATTCGTTTTATGCGGGCGCCGGCCAGTTAAATTGTCGGCATGATAGTTATTTTCTCAGTACATTAAATTTATTAATCTATGATTTTATCTAATTTTCAAAAGGTATATATATTTTTTTGTTGATTCTGTAATCTGATTTCATATGGTGATTTTAGATGTAAAAGTATTTTGTATTTACTACTAAGTACTTGTGTTCTTTTGATTACACATTTTCTAAATAGGTACCTTCAATACATCTTATAGTAAATATTGCTATATCTCCACTATGACTCAGTGATTCACCATCCTTTGATCTTTAAATGAAGGTTTGTCCTTAACCTTTGCGGTGATAAAAATTATATCAACTAAGTACTTCTAGATAATAATATTCAATGTAAAAGAAAATTCAGGGTAGTAATAGAACAAAAAATAAAACAACATACTTAAAATAAAAACAATTTATTTAAAACTTAAATTTAAAAATAAAGAATCAGATGATTTTGGTCTTACTTGGAACACAACCATGTTCAAGAAACAAAAAATAAAATTTGAAGTATCTTCAAAATATGTAAATGATTATGACCTAAGTGATGAAGTTGAATCTCTGTATCTAGTGGTAGTTGCCTAGTGACATTATGTATTCAACAGTAAGGTGTGAAACAATAACAAAATGGGATTAAAGACAATACAAGGCTCTTGGTACGGCTTCCCTGGACACCACAGCAGTCTCCAGCCACACTTGACCTACTGGCATCGTTGACGCAACAATTGATTCAACTAAGGCTTACTTATTGTCTTACAGCTAATACAGAGCTTGTTTACTACTTGGATGTATTCTTGTATTTTATTTAAAGAAAAGTCACTCTGCCTACTGATGTAATTTACTTCAGTATTTTTATTACTGCAACTTGTGATTATAATTCTAATCAATTTCAATATCTATCTCAGATCAAGTATCACAGAGGCCATTTCAATATTTTTTGCTTGATCTAAGATATCTTCATTATTTTATATGACATCTGTTGTTCCCAGGACTGCATATTAAGAGATGACAGGGTCATCTATTTGGAACAATTAATGTTTGTTGTCAGCAACATGTCGCAACGTTTATTTATCCCTCGGATCATCAAGATCATCTATCATGTTTGTGATACATGGACACTTGCTGTGTAGATGACACAGTCAACATAGTTATTTTTTATTACCAATTGCGATGTATCTATTATGTTTGCCATTATAATTTGATTTCTTTTACATACTTACACATTATTCGTATCTTTGTCTAGCTGATCTCGAACCCCTTCGTACTGATGTAATGCAGTTATCAAATAGTCTTTGTGCAAATCTAAACGTCATTTACTTTTGGCATTATCAATATCGCTTTTGAAAGCATAATTAAAATTTGATTTAGTAATACCACACTAATTGCTTGTGGCAGAACTAGTGCTGTCCTAATTATATCTCAATAACTTAATTTAAGTACTATTGAAATCTGCAACTCGTAATATAATAAGTCAATAAAGAGAACATTGTATAACAGTTGCTCTAAATTCTATAAATAGTTAATTCACATAGTTACAACGATATTTCCCTCAGTTAAGATAATATAACCATCCGGCTAACTGTGCTACCAATTGTGCCAGTAACTCGGTAAGTTTACCAAGGTCGCATAAGAATAGTGCAGATCTAGGAATATGAGAGCGGCAACATTGTTTGCGGCTATTTCAACGTGTCTCTAATTATACTCTGGCCAATATTTTGCTGTAACTGTGTGGGCCAACAGCTGACAGCTTTCAAATGCTCTATTCGCTCATGTCTGTGCCAGGTGCAGCTTTACTTATGTTGTCTACATCACACGTTATATATTTATCTATATAAAACAGGTGTACAGTTGTTACGTTAAACTTAAACTGTGTTATTAAATACGGTCTTAACATAATAATGTCGGTAA
Source organism: Euclidia mi (assembly GCA_944739405.2). Taxonomy (NCBI): domain Eukaryota; kingdom Metazoa; phylum Arthropoda; class Insecta; order Lepidoptera; family Erebidae; genus Euclidia; species Euclidia mi. Next base: position 31,032,703 of record OX123193.2, on the reverse strand, counting down.
TTGAATTTCTGATTGTCATATTTTTTAGATAGTTTACTGATTCGATGGCAAGCACTATGCTAGCAGTAATAGCCATTTGTGTCTTCAGATTTGTCATTTCGGTGAATGTTACCAATATGGAGTGTGGACCAATATTTGTAAGACCTATAAATATGTAAATTATGTAAGTAAAATCCTACAATACTTGTATTGTATCCTGACTACTTTATTTTTAACTACACGTGCAAGCCTAATATTTCATAAGCGATTGTTTCTAAATTATATAATTTGCCGCTAAATTTGTTTATTTGTCAGTTCAATGACATGATTGCATCTGCTATGCATCCGTTTGTTTTCTCTACTGATCTATTTATTATTTCACACGACCTTCTCGTATGATCTTTGTAAAAATAAATATAATCAAACTAAAATTAGTTTAGTCAACAACAAAGTTGATGCCAATACAACTTGGAATGATATTAGAAAACTCACGAGAAACGTAGAGATGTTTACAATGGCAGTAAAAAATAGTAAATTCCCCGTGACAAGCGCGCTGCAATAGTTGCGGCGAGTGCTGACGATTATTACTAGTGAAGGCTACACGAGGGAACCAACCACAATGGCTTCCTACCATTATGTCTTTGTCAATTGTATGTTCCACACTTTGTCATTTCAAAATGTATACCTCTGACACTACTTTACATAGTAAAATAACAGAACTTGTGATACTACTGAATGTAAATGTGAAATTGAGTATGGGAAATAAAACAAAAAATGCGCGTAGAGAGCTGTAATAAAAACCCACAAAAATGCAAAAGTACAAAAATAAAAAGAAAATCAGTTGGTAAACACTATAACGTAAATATAACGACATAACAGAGATATTACATACATAATAAATAATACACGAATTATAAAGTAATATTGGATAACAACTATTAGAGAACGTACAACTAAAAGATCTTTAACTGCAGTTAAATACAAATAAAGGGTAAATAGAGTACATACACTTAAAAATAAAGTAAAATACAAAAATAAAAGTGTAGAAAAACGTTCACTAGAGTTCGTTATGTTTATAACTGTGGTTCGTCGGTCGATGATGTCAGGAGCTGTTGCTACACGCCCCGGGGTGTCGTACCAGATAGTGCATTTACAGTGTCAACTTTGCCATAACGCAAACTTGTAGCGTGCTTTGCAAACGCACTCCTGGCACGAACTCCGGGGCGTAACTTTGTTACTTCCGATATCGACAGCGGCGCATCACTATACCGTCTATGCACTGCACGGAACGTCATTGCCGTATTCACTTAGAGTCCCCTAATTCAATATTGGCACTTTTCACGATTCTTGAACAGTTGCACAACGCATGGCGTATTGGTACAAACATTTGCTTAATTGGATCCAACAATTCAACCCTTTGCTGAGCGTAGAGATGAATTGGTTCTGGCCAAATATGACAAATATTTGTACAAAGATTCCAAATGAAGTGCTAATATACAGATTAGTGCAAGAAGCATTGGTTAGTAATATGTGCATAGATGTGAATATGATGATGTTTTGTAAATTGACTGTCCATAGCTCACAAAGAAATCGGTTGTTAGTTAGAAGCGTAATGTTACATCATATTAGTCAACGTCAGTAATTATTGTGCGTTTAATTTGCACACTTGCCAGCTGATTGTTATTCTACGGAGGTGTCGTTTCATCATACGATTGACACCGACGGTTAAGGATGCGATGAATGACAAGGCCAAATCGAGATAATATGCAAGGAATCACATATTAATTATTAATAAATATATTATAGCCATCCACGTTCTAGATAATAAATCAATCGATCACCAGAAGTTAGTGGCAATACGCAAAACGAAATCGAAAGAGCAGGCTCTCGGTCTGAGCGAAAGCAAGGAGAAAGTTAATTATATATTTGTTTTCCTTTATAATTTTATTTTTAGCACAAAGCTACTGACTAGAATATGTTAAAAATGTACACGTGTCATGGTCATGACTATTATATTTGTGGAGAGAAATGTCATATTCCGAGGTTATGAGCTCGCAATGACGTCGGTATGACAAGGCTCAGATGTGACCAGATCTCCCAGGGATTTCGAAAGCTTTGTGTGTTTTTAAATTATTCAAAATGAAAGTGTAGAGTGAAAGCGTGACATTTAAATAACGAGACGTGATAAAAGCAGAGGCGACTGCGTATGCGTCCAAATGTGAAAGAAATTTTGTATAAATTCATTAATTACTTTTGAAGTCAATGAATATAATTAGTTCTGATATGAAGCGAATTTTATCGAGATGAATGTCGTCTTTACCTAAAACAGCATCATATGAAAAGTTTATATAAATTCTCATATAAGCCTGCTGAACGGTTAGTATTGGTTTTTAAGTACGTACGTATAATTTCACAAAGCCGTTTTATATTATAAGCAAGTAGGTACGTAAATACGAGTCGAATACTTGCCGTACATAAGGCAGTTATTTACAGACTTGTTTATTATTTACAACGCATAGCAAACGTGAATAAATCTAAAATACTCCGAGTAATGAGCAACGACGATGACAAATCAACTTTATCAATGATTTATGCTAGCGGTTACATTCGTGATTGATTCAGTCATTCTAATGATTTGCGGTACGCAAATGATACTTTGATTTCATTTTAATTGGACTGTATTGATATTATTTCTTCATTCTTAGTTCTTTGATAAAAAGCCTTTTTAGTGGTTAATAACAAAACTATAAGACATTTTTGCTACCTTAAAATATTGACCTAAACAAGACGTTATCATTGTTTTTGACTATTTTAGTTAGTAAGTAAAGTAGTTGAAAACGATTAAGCATTCTTTGCAATGTTGTTCGTTAGTCATAATAATAACCGTAGGTAAATTTAATGTTTTAAAACACAGTGGCCAAGTAAAACAAGCTTATTAACTCGCAACACAGCGATAATTAGTTGTCTGCGTGTTTGTAACACTACATACACCAGTTGTACTAGGTATTAAATGTCGCCTCATCATTCTCGGCATAGATCAAGGCAATCATTTATGTAGTGCCTCTGCGCATAACATTGTTCGTGGCGTTCATTTTCATTGACTAATACATACGTCCATAAAGAAACTACCAATCATTTACATCAGGACTGCTTTTTTTTTCTTAAATTTTTCTTTTATGACAAGGAAGCCCGGCCATCTTTTTAAATTTTGACATATTTGAAGAAATTCAAATAACTAATGTTTGAATTACAAATTCGATTTCTTTATAATTTCCCAAATGAACGCAACTGCTTGGCAGAATTAAAATAAGATTAGATATAGGCTTGCGAAGTTAGTTAAAGGCTTGCAAAGTTATCTGTGAGATAATTTAAAAATACAACATAGGTACCTACTGCAAGAAGTGGCTATGAGTATGAGTGCATAAGTGGCAAGAAGGACAGATCTTCACTAACATCAATGATCGTGGTAGTGCAAGATAAGTTTTTCCGCCATGACGTAATGCTGCAATGGAGACGAGACCTTGTGTTTGTCGACACGTGTTGCATCTATTATAACTAAGTTTATTTGTATACGTAATATGTGCGAACAGTGTGAAGTTGCTGCGCTCCGTGTCTGTTCTATGCATGTAGTTAATAGTTTATGTGACGTGCGATCGTATGCGCATGCGCAGCAATCTATGCCGGAATATTTGCATTTTGTTATTATAACCTGAACCGGTTGTTCTCTGCCTAAACTTTATTGTTTATTTATCTCAAGCCTTTATCCATGAATGGTTTCAAATTGATTGCTGGATTATGTTTAAGATAAGAATTTTTTATCTGCTATATTTATAGTGAAAACTTACTGGGTGATTTAGCACAAGAGGATAAGCGCGTTAGGTGCGGATACCACACATCCGCTTCCAGCCTCATATCGGACAATATATCCGTTCGTGAATGGGCGGTATTAGGTGTTCTTTTCGGATGTTGTATTGCACAAATGAACGCAAAACGGAAACCAATGTAACGTCCGTATTAATGCGAACGGCCGTCCAATTACCGTTGGAGTATTGAAATGATTTTAGTATCAGGTTAGGTATGGGTATGTTTTATGGTTTTCTTGGTATGTCGTGTCGATAGGAGCGTGTTTAGCGCGGCAGTGTAGAACAAAGGTGAGCTCGCGCAATTGGGTCAGAGTCTCATGCCGCGGCCTTGCGCCGACCGACGCCCGACATCCCACCCAACTATTTAATTGTATTAACGTTTTGTTGCGATATTTACATTACATTTATAGCCCACTATCATTATAAAACACTAAAATAACACGGTTTTATGTTGTGTACATAAAAACTGAATTGACTGACGTGCATTAAAAAAATATTTATATCGACATGTCAGTTTGATTGAATGGAAAAATCGGCGTTTCTCTTCGGTTAGTTGACGTTTCTACACTGAACAGAAGCGTGGATTTACTATATAGAGTTTGTATTTATATGCAAGCTCACGTATATAATATATTATGATGGTAGTATGATTGTCGTTGCATGCATAAATTCCCATGGGTGGTATAGGTGGGCGACGAGTTAGGCTTTTGCGGTACTAAACGCCTCCGCGCGCGTGCTGCGCTCGGTGCACCACTGACGTAATAACATGCAACCGTACCATTGCACATTCGTTACTCACGCGTTATTATACCGTCATTCCTTATTTATAAACGCTCATTTTAACAAGTGCGAAAGAGATGAATAGATACTCTCCTATCCCACCTAGGGCTCGTGTTTTTACTAATGCAACAATTTAATGAATAAAACATAGGTTGAAATCGTTACCCCGGCGAGTGAATGTAACACGAATACAAACTCGTTTACAGCGGCCGTCATTATGTCACGACGATCAATCGGCTCGAAAGTGCACAGATGTAACGTCAGCGGTTCAACATGAACGCTCTAAGAAAGTAGGACAAATAATTGTTGGCTCTCATGCGCTAGATAAGCTGCATTGTGCAATTGTGCGCATGGGACCCGGCGTACATGATAAATGTGTCCGCTCATTGGCGGCCGACACTATTAATATGTCCTTGAACGCATGGGCGGCACCGATCATATGGCGTTTGTAAATCACATTAGCGATGTGTTGGGAATGTGAATGCGTTAGTGGACGTGTTAGAATGCGCACATACAGGTGCTAGTTACTTTTACTGTTGCACACCAGGTATGCGCCGCTCGCCTCGAGGAAGCCGCCACGCGCCACCGGACACTTTCCCTCTCGACCCAACATCGCATCCGACACTAATTGCAATTACAAACATTTAATAATTAATGCTCTACACTGTCGGCGGTTTTCGCAACTCGAAGCCGCCACTATGACACGTCAGTGTGGCCAGCGTTCCGTTTCTAAAATGAAAGCACTTGCCGAGCCGCTTGATCGCGAAAACTTCACTCACGTTATCATCTAAAACTTCACTATAGCTAACATATACACACAATATTTAAACGGATCTGTGGTACTAGAGTTACGTTCGTTTTGTACCGATCCGTGATTTGGCGAAAATATGTAGAGTTGTCACAGAACAGTAAGTCATGCACAGTAAAGCGAGCGAAGCGTACAGTTGAATAATGACATGTATGCGTATAAACATATGAATGTATGTGGTTAGAAGGTTAGCATGCACAGCGATATGAGTTATTGGATTATGTATGTTGCACACGTGAGGTGCACCGTGCTCCTGCACGTGCGGGGCGAGGGGCGCGGGGGCGAGCGACCCCGGGGGTGACTCGAGTCCCGAGCCAGGCGCTAGCTCGGGCCCCTGTAACTATCTAGTTTAAAATAATCCCGCAGTAGGCGGAGGACTTGCGCAACACAATTCCAACGTTCTAGAAGCGACACTGACACGACACTGGGAGGCACTTCACTGGAGTCCGCGGGGCGTGTAGAGGCGGCGCGCGCGGCCGCACCACTGCGTCGCGTTCCACTTTTCCTTCCGGCGGTACGCGAGCAACCGCGAGTTGGCAGCGGCACGCCTTGCATAACCGACGGTTTCGCAAAGCGGTCGGTGCAGCGCGCAGGCCGGCTTGAAATACGCGCCCGCTCTGCCAACGGGGCCGCGCGCCTCAGCTGACGCAACGCTCCGCGCCAGCGCTGCCGCGCGACGCCGAGCGCCCCAGCCGCTCACCTGCCCCCCCCCCACACCTCCACACCCCGCACACCTCTCAGCAGCGCCGCTCGTACAGCTCTCCATCTGGTTTCTCAGATAGCACTTTCGCCTGCACGCGTACTCGCTTTCATGTTGGGCGCATCCACGCTCCACTTTGTCTTCTCCATTGTGGTGTGAGAAGCTGTCGGCGGGATGCGCTCGGGCGCCGCGGCCGCGCGCTGCGACAATCGGCGCAGATAAGCGCGCGCGCCAGATGCATCGGTAACTAGGCCACCACGCACTCTGCCATCTGTTTGCACGATTGCACACCATTTAGATTGTACCGACGATTCAAATTATGAATTTATTTTATCCCGCGATATTTATAAATGACCTATTGGTTTAAAATAAAAACCTGGTGTATCATAATGGTAAAGAGCTGTTAACTGTCGCGCGTAAGGCTCGTATGTCGGCTACGATATTGTCGCGAGCGGGCCTCGAGTCCACAAATAGACGCTCCATTTCAACAGCCAACCCGCGGCGACACGCGAAAACATTACAGACACGTTTTATTATTTTATAGTCGACTTTAAATCGAAAACAACACTTATTTACCCCCTACGGATACTAATAAATTATAAAAGAGGCATAAAGAAGTATTGAACCGCGTAAGTCGTTCGGCCTAAGTCTAACTTCAAACCTCTTCCCTATTACGATGTAAATAATTAAGTAATGAAGTGGGTTATTAATTGGTTCGCTATGGGTAGAGTCGTGAGTCGTGATCGATTTAGTGAAGGTACAAAGATAGGTGAGGTGGTGTCATCGCTGCGGCCTCGCTGTCAGTTTTAGTCGGTACGCGGCCGGTGGACCAATAAATAATATTTGAGTGTTTAGCGGGTTTACGCTTCTAGTATGCGCGCCCAAGGCCGAGTGACTCACGCGCCGGTCTAAACCGCGAGCTGCGAAACTGACTCACTGGCACGTGTGCTCACTAAGAACCGAACTGCATATGTGCGATGCACACGATCAGCTGATGCAGACTTTTAGGGGGGATACCCGGCAGAGCTGCCACCATAAACATTTAAACGTCCTAGTGTTACATCACAATTTATACATAGAGCGGCATAAACTATCTCTATTTTTTGCCGGCGAATATCCGTGTTTTTAGATAAATGTAGAGCGGTACTTTATTTCGAGTTATATTCAACGAATGATAAATAATGTTCATCATTCACGTCTGTTTTTTGCTCTCTATATCTTCACGTCACGGCTAGTTAGGTTTGGGAAATCCCAGTTCCATAGATAATTACATAGAATTATTATAGTACGATTATTTCATATGGCTCACAGTTAGCGTTCGGACTTGACTTTTGTATTATTTTAGTAAACGTAATAAGTTGTAAAAATAAACTAATCCGGTTACGTGGCCCATTTTTCGTCACGAGTTGACAGGAGAACCGCCAGAAACGAGTACCATAACAAATTGTAAAGTTTTTTAACAACAGTATCCATCAGATTATAACATCCATGTTGTAAGTGGAATATTTCGCTTAGTGAAGCGGACTGGTATAACGCGGGTAGGGAGGAGGCACATGACTTTGTTTGCCACGTAGTGATGTGCACTAATGAGTACTCGAGTACATTTGGCTGTGTCTCAGAATACCGTCGTTTAATTAATTAGGCTGTAATGCACCGACCTAGAAACCTTAGGCGCTATAATTTAGTTCGCATGGGCTCGAGTGCTCGATCCCGAGACGAGGACACATCGGTGTATTTTCGGACTCCCTGGGCCGACGCGAGATTACCGTGTGTCATTTTCACGTCGAGTTTACGATCGGTTCTCTTCGGTACGTTTAAAACAGAAACTATTTACATTTCAAGGATAATAAAGCTGATGTTTTTGTTTGCAAGTGCTTGATTATATTTAACTTTAAGTAACTGTATATTTGCGCAAATAATTTGTGTCCGATTTTAGATTTATAGTTGTTACCAAACACGAGTTGTAGTCGCAATAAAAATTGCTCATATTAAAGTACAACGGTGATTAATCGCGGAATACTTTGAGGTTTCGAAACGTTTCAAGCAAGTAATTGCTTAATGCCTAATCAACTATTGAAGAATATTACAGGAAAAGAAACTACCACGCGATGCAGAAGTAAGAGGTGTATGGGCAATAGGCAAGCACGTATTAGCCGATTATCGAGTGTGTATCGATCGGGTATTTCCTGTACATGCGCGCACGTCCCGGGCTTTGGGGAGGAGAGGGGCGGTGTGGCGAGGCCGAGGGTGGGGTAGCCGCGCTGGCAGCTCGCCCAAGGACGTTTTCTAGGCTCCCTAGGACCGCCGCGGTCAGGGTCAGCTCACATCCACCCCACGGCCAACCATACCAAGGGCAAGCTAAACGTCATTACTAACTAATGCCTAGACTTCACGACAACGACACCGCTTTGTTTTACGCTACGATGTCGCGTGCGAACACTAAATTGTTACAAAAATGCTGTAAAAACTAAAGACTGTAATAATTTTAAACTAAAGTTTATAGACTTTGACAGTGATTTAGTAGTGTTTGCCGCAAATAGCGGCCGGCAATTTTTTGTTTTAGACTTCATTAAAATTCATAAAATGCTTATAGAGATTTTCTGATCGGACGTTTAAATACTTTAAATTTAGCTTTAATAGACTTTACGTCCTATTCAGTCTGTGATATGAGGATAATTAGTTAGATTCTTTTATATTTCGACCTTTTTTTATCGTCCTTCTTTTTTGTTCGGCAGGACGCGGTCTCTACGAGAGCTCTACGCCGTAGTCCTTGGGCGATTCGACATTTAGAAATCTTAATATTCAATTTAGATGTTTCGTCTTATTGAACGATACTGCTTACTTTATACATGCAAGTACAATAACACATTATCGTTACAATAACAGATCGCGTTCGCTTTCTACGGATTTGCGAAAACCCGACTACGTAAAAAAAGTAAGTAATGACATCGCGTGTCGCGTCGAGGCGTATCGTGAATTACAATGGGCAGCCGCGGGGCGATCACCGCCGTTACGACATGGTTTAGAAAGTCGCGCCACGGTCAACGGTCCCGCGAGCGAAAGTTACCGAGTGTGTGCCTACCTTTACATGCGTACCGCGTACGTTTCGCAATCTCTCATTCTACTACGAAAACTTTTGGATACCGGTTATCATTTCACATCAATTATGTTGTCGAAACCTCCTTTCTATCGTAAGATGGAGCGATACGAAAGTGATAGTGCTTCGTAGTATAGTGGCTGTCACTCAGAACGATGATTTTTGATCTTTCGGTTCATAGGTTGCGTGATTGTTGCGCGGAAGTACTGAGTATCATCACAGTTGCGTAATGTATACCGATATTATATTTTCTCAATTAATATTTTCGAATGATTACTTTTTGCTCCATTAGCATTACAGTACATTCACATACGCAATGCATAAGCGCTTATTGAAATGCGTATGGAAAACGCATTGATACTCGCAGACCTGCATTAGAATATGTCAATGTATAATGCACCGATAATACGAAAACAAAGAAAATATTTCCAATAGAAACACGAGAATATTGGTTTCAAATGATAACAAAATGTCAGCACATTATGCGAAAGCCGATAGTAAACCGAGACCCGTAGTCCAACAGACAAAGGATGTTCGTCAAAGTCCAAACGTCCACGGTAGCTAGGCACAGTAGTAGGGGACAAGTGCACTGCGATAACAACTAGTTAATGAATGAAGATCACCTTGGCTATCACTGATAACTTCCACTTAGAGTCACTAGGTCGAGCGGCAGAGGTATCGACGCTTCAGACGGTCCCGCGAAACTGGGCGAGTCCCAGATACGATAGATTTATCTAGCCCGCCGAGGTCCCGGATGCACCTGCGCTGTGCGCTCGTAAATTATTGCATTACCCCCTGCACTTGCTGACCCCCCTCTCGAACCCCGCGCATCTCGCCCTCTCCGGCCCTCTAGACCCGACCTCGGCCTCCTCCCTTTCCCGCTTTACTTTCCCACCTCCCGCGTGACCTTCGTAGCTGCATCCCTGGCCAAATGCCAGCCGGTGCATATCTCTACATACGTCCGCGACATCTCAGATATGTTGGAAACAATTGGTTTGTCACCTGCACTTTATTTGTATGTTCAGGTGATGGCACAGCTGGGCTTCACAAATATACGATTTCGAACAGAATCTGATCAAACATTGATTTACTTTGCTCACATATAGGTCAAATATTCAAGACATGTAGAAGTAGGAATGCAAGAAATGCTAATCTTAGGACTAGTACAGGTATGCAACTAACATATGAATATATCATAACATTATAGAAAAAGAGAATCGAAAATTCGAAATAGACCTCGAGTTAATTTGTCTTCAGTATTACTAACTGACCTACATATTATGATCGTAGGAGGTATAGAATAATAAATACATTACCGCATCGCATAGTAATTATGTATGTAGATGTTATCAGTGATCTGTTATCGCTCACTAGTTAAACCCAATTTGGACACGTGACAAACATCAAAAGTTATTGCGGAGAGTGGTTCAGTGCAATAGCCCCCTGCGGCGGAATGTGAACGGTGAAAGTAGACGCGTCCGCTACCGAGAAAAAGAGTTTTCCGCGCGGTTTCACCTTGCGAGAGCCGAGAGCGCGACTTGCGACTTGTGCAACAGGTGCGATGGCAGAGACGCGCCGGACCACTACCGTTTTGGACGTAAATATACAACGCACAATGTAAATGTTGGCGATTTCTTTAATGTCTGACGACGGAGGCGCAACCGATGCAAGTGGTATCGAGGCGCGCGCGCCTGCGGAGGCGCGGCGAGCGACTGCGGCCGACCAGCTGCACCGAAATAACTGCTCGGTGCAGCCGGGCGGCGGGCGGCTCGATGCAAGCCTCCGCGCCCCCCTCCCCCTGCACCCTGCCCCCCGGCACCACGCGCCTCACACCCCCGCGCCTCACACCCTCCAGGCTGCAGCTCGCCATGAAAATGCGAGACCAGAGCTGCACCCTCGATCGATCCAGCTGTTGCTTCTGGGCTTCAGATGCCCGTGAACTTGAAGCTCACTGGGAGGGACTCTTGAAATGTTAAGACAAGGAAAACGGAACACCGCACGATGCAGTTTTTACTGCATACGGAAATTTATAGGCACTTGTGTTATTGATTGCCGATGGGCGGTGACCACTTATTGTGATACATTGAATCTTTTACAGTAGCTTTGTTCTCGGCAATAAATTTCATGTTTCCATTGGTTTTATTGTATACAGAGGCGGTCTCTGCCCACTTAACAATACATTTTGGTGCATTCCGGTGTCAAGGCTAGGCCTGTCCAGGTCTATGCTGCAGTTTGGCTCGCAGCCAAGGTCTTGCCTAGTGTGTTATCTCCAGATGCAGTTACTTATTAATTTTGCTCGTAAACGTCGTACAAATGTTGCTGATGTACGTTATTCAAAACATGGTGCATTACAGCCGGCAATATTCATAAACAAAGGTAGCTGAATTATGCAAAGCACTCTTGGATTTGTAGAGACTTAAAAAGTACCTACTCAACATGTTAGAAAATCTATTTTACATCGAAATCCTTAAATTGTATTAAATTAGGCATCGTTAATTAGATGCCGTCCGACCTTGTAGTAGTTTATTTATTTTTCTCTCGTGTAAGATTGCAGTAAGTCATAGATCAATGCGAGCATAATTACGACACAATCAGCGTGCCCTTGCTCGTCATACCCGTGTTTATGCAATGTAGGGATGTGCCAGAGACAGTTGGCATGTCTGTTGGCTTTGATCCGCGGCGACCAAGCCAACGATATTTAGACTCGAAGACGCCAACACCTTATCTTATTAAGGTAATGCGATGTGTTCTAAATAGTTGTGATTTATAAGATTACTAGAGATACGAAGTAGACAGCTTGGATTTATGTTAATGTAGCGTTCGGCACTCAGAAGATTCCTTTGTCATTTAAAGGTTTCAAATCAAAATCCATTACGAAATATACAGTCTAACACCAGCGTCTTAGAATTCATAGAAAATGCTTTTACAGTATTTCCTATTTGCGTTTATTTTGAACACAGACACACTATCTAATCGTCGAAAGATCTATGCGTTTGTATAGTAATTGCATCGAGAAGTGCCTTGAAAACGTTATCTAGAGTGCGTTGCAGAGATAAATGTGTATTTATTGTATAGTATAAAGGCCGTAGGTGCGCAGAATCGGGCGTGGTAACTCGGGCGAGTCCTAGGGAGGTTATAGGGAGGCTGTAGGGAGGCTGAATTGGCCCTGACACTAGGTACATACCTAGGTGTCCTAGAAACCCCCTTGATTCCCGGAAATGCGCCAGGCTCCTCCCTACCTGTATTGATCGATGTTCTGTAGCGAGGGATCTGCATGTACCGACGGAGCAAATGTAACGCTGTATTCATTACTGTGACCTTTGACATTTTGAAGATAGATGGGCGTTTCCGCGCGCTTGGTGAAGCTTTTTTGGACTTGTTCAGCTGGGTTTAATGATGTGTTTTGAGCAATTAAATTGGTATTTGTAATGAAGGTCAAGAGGTAATTTGACTGCAATCAAATTACTAACTAATATACAGTTTTTTCAGACGAAAGTGCTAAAGTACATGGTGCACCTTAAGAAAAATTATAAGCGAATGTAACATCACGCTAAGTCCCAATGGACTGGATTACTGCTCTCCTTTGTGCAATAGAGTTATTTATGTTTTAATACTTATTATCTTAAATAATTGCCTTGAACAAAGAGAGGCATAAAACAGCGGTTTATTACCCATTTGCATGACAATGATATTTAGTTTTATTTTAAGAACAGACCATTACCAAGACTCGCAATGTCTATGGGAAACAATAAACACTTTCATAAGAAAGCTAGATCACACTTGTCTGTAGCGTAGCGACACATCAGCTGCTGAGCGTTGGGCTTAGCGGTAGCAACCCCGAACATTCGGTCGCGTAATGGCCGGCGCGCACTGACGTCGCGGGATGGCACGGCATGGCAAAGGATTTTATTACTGATCAAGTCATTTTTATTCTTATTTCAATGAGTTTAGAATTCATATTACTTTGTTTCGATACAATCGTACCGCAGCCCGCCGCGGCACGTTGCGGGACGCCGCGGCGCGTCGCGGCACGTCGCGGCATACTTCGGGACGCCGCGGCATGCCACGGCGTCCCGCAGTGTGCCACGACGTAATCAGTAGGTAAATAAGTTCCTGAATTCACCGTTAGTAAATCTTGTTCTCATAAATAATGTATCCAGAATTGTTTTCTCATCGACATAATTATCAGTTTGTATTTGTCGTTCTTCATCTTCAGCAAGAAGTGCTATTGATACTAAATTCCAGTCAATTGGACGCCTCGATATGACGCGGCATGCCGCGGCATGCCACGACGCGTCACGGCATGCCAAAGCGTCCTTCGGGCTGCCGATACATGCCGTGCCATGCCGTGCCGTGCCGCGACGTCAGTGCGCGCCGGCCTTAACACGCGTGATGTGACGACGGAAGGTTGCGTGCTACGCCGAACGAATCTGAACGTGTGGCGCGTTTGATGTGCCCTGCCAACCGAATCTACAACCGATAGTTTAGTCGCTGAAACGTGCGAAACTTTCAGCAGGTGTGTCGTTATGCTTAGCTATAGACATAAATACTGTCAGAGAACTTTCATCTAATATGGTTTTGAAGGGATTGCTCCAGCACTAAGAGAAAGTTATGTTTTTCGGGAGAGTCTTCAGGTTTTGACACCATTGAGGTCCATAAAGATGTTAAATATATTGCGCGAAGTCAAACAAAGTTGTCAACAGCCCTATATACTGTCCCTCTGCTGGGCACGGGCCTCTTCTCACTATGAGAAGGGTAAGGCCATAGTCCACCACGCTGGTCAAGTGCGGGTTAGCAGACTTCACATATCTTTCGAGAACATTATGGAGAACTCTCAGACATGCAGGTTTCCTCACGACGTTTTCCTTCACCGATAAGCAAGCGATAATTAACAATTTAATACGCACTTAACTTCGAAAAGTCATTGATGCGTGCCGTGGATTCGAACCCGAGACACTCTGCGTAGCAGTCTGTCGATCTCACCACTCGGCTATCTCTGCTATAGCTGCTATAGCCAAATAAAGATATCTACTAAACGTTGTACTTAAGAGTACCTATTAGAATACAGCAAAAAGGTTAATAAACCCTTCCCTAATGATAAAGAATACAACACATACCCAGACTTAGGCCCAGTTCCATCATATCTGGATAGGCATTATTTACAAGACAATTAAAAATGGGAACGGAAATTGTTTGATGTTATCTGCGAATTACCTTTATTCGGAAGTTATCAGAGAGTGTTATAACCGGAAAAACCAAATCGCATAGAGTTTTAATTTTAGTGGTGATCGAACCCATAATTCTTGGCACTGTGGTAAACAGCGAAACTACTTAGACCACCATGATATGTTTGTTGTCTGTGGGTAACTCTGGTGTCGGAGTTTTCAGACCGCCCGAAGGCTCCCGATGAGCCCTAACGATTCTTCTCCTGGGACAAGAACCGGGAACGACATCTTTTACGTGTCCTTCGAAGGACGGTAGCGCTCTGATGTAAATGCCACACACGGTCACCCATCGAGGCAGTGAACTGTGCAAGCTTGCTTAAATTTGATTATCTATTACGAGCGGGAAGCTAAGCCACCATATTCAAGCATTCATAGTAGAACATTGTCAACTTCAGACGAGCACGCTGGTAATTCGGCCAAAGCGAGAATGGCAAAGAATGGTAACTCATGCACGTAACATTACAAATTTTAAAACAAAGTTTGTCTGTTTTCGATAAACTCAAAAACCACTGATAAGATTTTCAGTTTCATTTATAGACAGAGTGATTCATGTGAAAAGCTTAGGTGTATCTTATACAAATATACAAAGCTGAAGACTTTGTTTGTTTGTTTGGTTAAACTCACTAATCTCAGGAACTACTGGTCCGATTTGAAAAATTATTTCAGTGATAGATAGCCCATTTATCGAGGACATATATAACATCACACTATGAGCGACGAGAGCAGAGCAGTAGCCTTAAATAACGCGGGTGTAATCGCGGGCATCCTCTAGTCATAAATAAATGTTTTGTTCAAGTTATGTATATGTTACTCCCCTGGCAAAGTCAGTAAGGGGGTACCTTACTGACATTGCAAGGGCCGAGTGTAATCTAGTGGAATTACAGGTACATCAATAAGATCACAAACAACTGAAACAAATCACACTATTGTGAGAAGTTTTAAGACTATATTTATCTTGGGATCAACATAATGAAGACAATTTTTTTAAGGCTTTTCTTGTATTTAAGCCTTTGTGATTTAAACTCCGTAGATATAGTCGTAAGTGTCTTAAGAGAATCTACTAAGCATCGTCATAATTGGTCTACGTAATATAATATGAAACGGAGTAATGAGTAGGTAGGTATATAATTACATGCACTGTCAGGGCTCGTTCCCATTATACCGTGACGATAGATTATCTTGTCGTGTTTAAAGCGACGTGACTTGTGTATTT
Organism: Euclidia mi; assembly: GCA_944739405.2. Lineage (NCBI taxonomy): Eukaryota > Metazoa > Arthropoda > Insecta > Lepidoptera > Erebidae > Euclidia > Euclidia mi. The sequence goes on along the minus strand of OX123193.2, from coordinate 31,017,038 downwards.
AAATAAAAGTGTTTACATATAAGACGACACGATTAACTATTTTCCATTACCTTTTTGTTTCAGTGATGACATATAGTTTTTTTCTCTCGCTCTGGGAGTAAAACTTGTGTCGCGGAGGACTATACCTACAAACATTTAATTAACAGACACATCGTACACCCAGACTGGAAACCACAAATTATGGATCACATAAAGTGTTTTCTCGTGTAAGAATCGCAGCCACAACACTCGGCGCAGTGTCAATCAGCTTTAACCACTATACCAACCGAGATACCATACCAATAGAGACGAAATTCGTGCAACGTTAAATTAATCGTCACGTCATAGTGGACACGCGCTCTCAGTAAGAACCGGTTTAATAAAACTAGTACTATGGATTATTTGACTGTGCTAGTACCAAGTCATTGAGACAAGATCTGCTATATTGATCAACTGTAGCTTTGTGCTATTGAAATCAATTTGACGTGAAGTAGGAATAGTACGATACTGTGTAGATAAGAATTATGAATACTAAGAATGTAAGTTAAAAGCTGAAAAACTCGAGTTAAAATTCTATAGGTATACTATATCGACCGGGTCACAATCTTATACAAAGGCTGTATGATGTTTGGCCAGCGAGGCGTAGCAGGTCAATTCTTATTAACTCACAATGATATTGTGACTCAAAGTAAGGCAGCGATAGCCGAGTGGAGATACCAGCAGACTGCCATCCAGAGGGTATCGTGTTTGATTCCACGGCGCGCACCAATGACTTTTCGGAGTTATCTGCGTATTGAATTATTAATTATCGCTTGTCCCGTGCCTCGGAGAGCACGTTAAGCCGTCGGTCCCGGTTGTCATGAAGATCTTTGACAGTCGCTACAGGGCGTCAGTACCTTCTTTATCAACTGTCACTAGTCTAAACCATGGAATATCGCTATCATTTCGGGTTGCGGAGGTCAGACAGGCAGTCGCTCCGTGTAAAAGCTAATATTCAGCCAAATCCGGTTAGACTAGTAAGCGGACCCCAGATTGAAATTGGGATAACGCTAAGAGGATGATGATGACGATGATGTTATTGTGACTCAAAGTAAGAGAGATCTATGTCCAGCAGTGGACTGCAAAAGGCTATTAAAGAAAACTAAGAGACTGTTACTGTTCACATACGCATGTTATGTAATAGAGTTTTTATTTAAGTTTTTATTAGTGAAAGGAGGCTTTGTTACATCTTCACATAAAACATTTATAGGCTAAAAAATTTAAAGGGAGGCTCCTTTTAAATTTTCATCAAGCTTTATTAAACCACTATTGTGATATGATTGTGATAGATCCATTATTGTGTAGGTACATTGATATTTTATTACGGTATCCTCGATATCAAATTTCTCGTAATCTGTACAAGGATGTTTACTTTCATAGCTAGAGGTAAGGAAACTACAATTACCTACAGTCAAATTGAGCTACAGATTAGAAGTACAGATCGCATTGATTAATCTAAAGTTGGTAAAAGGGCATGGTTTGTATGTCAACCTATAACACACAAAAAATTGTCCTGACTGACATATCGGTGTAGAGCCCACCCTACTGATTAAAAAAACATGACATTTGGAAACTGCAGGGTTCCTTTTATGACGTAGGCAGCCACTAGATTAGATTTATTTTTAATATAGGTAAAATAGGTGGTAAATGTTTGTTTGAAAATTCGCTGATTTTAAGGCGTCTCTATAAAGCTATCGTCTTGATAGCTAATCTGGAATCATTAGGAACAGTAGAATAAGAGCTACGAGCACCGGCTTTCTTTCAAACGGTTTCACCATTCACCGTTTAAAGCCCGTCCAACCAATTCGTTTGTACTGCTGCTATTCTCAAATGATAAAGTTGCGGATAGCAAACAATGCGTGTATGTGCCAATAATTTCAACATGCGATCGATCAACGCCAGAGCTCAGAGCACAATCCACGACCTCTCCGTGATCTACACGAGACGTTGCAACCGGTCCGAACCAGTTGACAACACGATACATAACGAGCTACTTATGATGTTAAAATAGTTATCAACACACCTGGGAATATTAGGGATGGCTACTATGTGACTGAGATTAGCTGCAGTTTGAGGAAAAAGTTCGTAGCATTTTTCTTTGAATTAAAATTGTGATCTAGAGATAACTTGGTTTCTGTGGGTTTCTTGACGCAAATGAAAGTTCTGTTTATCCTATTTTAGCCAAGAATAAGATACATAACACACGGCAGTGGTCAAAAGTAAGTCAAGACGATTTAAGACAAGTAGACTCTACATCGATATCACAATGTCGCCTACTTAAGTATATGTAGATATAAATTTATTAAACTAGGTTTATTAATTTACCTACATGTATATTAAGTTGGAGATAGAGGCAACAAGCGGCAAGCGGATAGATGTGTGGGAGGCGCATGATCAGTCTACTAGTGGCGAGCCTTGGGGGAGCCCTATATCTAGCAGTGGATGTCTATCTTTTTTCAGCTGAAGTGATGAAAGCCACCCATGGCATTTTAAACATGTCTCAGATTTAAAAACGGTTTTCTTTCCATACGATGATATGAACCCACGATTATTGATATTATTTTCGAAATTCCCGAAAGAAAACCTATAAGTTCGCGATCTGGCATTTTGATTTTGCTCTACATAAGCTAATGATTCAGAACAGCGAGTTGAAGGTTGGGCCGCTACAATATTAGTAATATCTAGAGCACGAATGTTATGTAAAATAGGACGTAGCGAGGCTGCACCGGAGTGCGAGAGAGTTACGCGTGCGTCCGGGACAAGAGGGCTGATATTTAGGTCAATCTAGGACGTATGTACTAAAGGCCAGGTCAGTGATGAATCTAGGTGAAACGTTATAGGTCAGTAGGTAATTCTGCTTTGTGTTACCTATTTCTTTGAACGAAAGCCCCTGATTTTCGGTTGAAAGGGGCAGCTATTTTATGGGTCAATTCAGGACAAATGTACTAAAGGCTAGGTCAGTGTCGAATCTAGGTGAAAGTGTACAGGTCAGTAGGTACACAGATGATTTTTCTTCGTGCTACCTATTTCTTGGAACGAAATGGGTAGTTGTTTTATGGCCAATGTAGGACATACGTACCAGGATATTGGGACATTGTCGAATCTGGGTGAAACTCTGCAAGTCGGTAGGTGTACGGGTATTTTTTTTTGTGTTATTTATTTAACGAAGCCTACTGGATTGCGATAGGTAATTGCTTCTCTAGTCTAGTTTTATGGGTCAGTCTAGGACTTGGGAACCATAGGCTATTGGGCCAGTGTCGAATCTAGGTGAGGCTCTATAGGTTAGCAGGTATTCAGGTCATTCTTTGTGATATTACTTTGAACGAAATCGACCATCGACCAAAAAAAGGGCCAAATTAAAAGTACCCATAACCGACGCGCATGCATGATGAGGTTAATGAATGTCGAGGAAGCGAAAGAGATATGTTTGAACCGAAGCATGTGGCGTTCCATAGTCTCTGCCTACTCCAATGGGAGACAGGCGTGACGATATAGATAGATAGATAGAAATCGACCATTTGTCGCTTCAAAGGGGCAGCTGTGTTAAGAGTCAATCTAGGACATGCATACCAGAGGCTGGGTCTTGGTCAGGTCGTCACTAGGTCAGTATCTATACAGGCAATGACCTTTGTGCTTTATCTTTGAACGAAAGCTATAAAGAATTCGGATTGGTTAGTCAAACAGTCGAATGTTATCTGTGTCAATTTAGGACTATAATCGCAAGGGCTTTTGGGCCAATGTGTCGAATCTAGGAAACTGAAAGTAAGTCTCCCTATTTATTAACTGTCCCACTGCTGTGGACCTCTTCTTGCTATGATGCGGAAATTAGAAGGGTAAGGCCATAATAATCTACCATACCATCACATTAGGCAATTGGGGTTTAGCAGACTTGACATTTTCGTCGAAAATACGTGTATATATTTGTGCGTGGTATATTATATTCCTAAGTTTAAGAGTTTGAATCTATCTGTGTTTCTAATTCTTCTTACCACAATTCATTGGTATGCCTCGCAGAACAAAGCCAATAATTATTCAAAAAGCTTTAGGGAAGTGAATACTTAATAGCAGCTATACTAATATTTTATGGGTTGATTGATTAATTGTTAGTTTTATAGAACATAACACTTACAGTGGATACTATAATTGTAAAATCTTATATAAAGAAGCAGTAGCTGACATACGTTTATTGGAAGTATTTACTGTACGGGTTTCAGCAGAAATGCGCTGGTTGAAGATGTGTATAGGCTACTATCTAGAATTCTCTTGTCTTCACTTCATAAAGTGGTATTTGATATTAGACAGATTTGTATTTCAATCTTACAGATCTTTCTTTGCCCTTTGCTTTCTAGTTTTATCAACCAGAATAAGAGGCTTTGCTGAACAAGAGTGCCGGAGTCTTATAACTCTTACACGTTGGTTGTATTATTTTTCAGCTTGCTGCAGCACATTATGTGGCGTCGGTAGCCCAGTGATAATGCAAGTAGACAGCTACACAGGAGTGAGTTCAAAGGCTTAACGCATACACCAGACATTTCGCACTCTGAATTTTAATTACCCATCTTCCAGGTGCTAACCAAACTCATCATCCACTCACATAATAGAAACAATGAAGGATTACTAAGTTTTCGAGGGTATATGTAAGTATATCGAAGTACCCAGAGGGAGAATAAACTTGTTAGGACAATTTAGCGATGAATAATGCTATACCTATATAAATAAATACAAGTAGCTAACAAGGTTGATCTGTTGCCCAGTTCCCTGAGTAAATTCATACAGATTACTTGACATGCACTATGTCATGTTTGATTTAGATAACGCTCATACAACTGTATTAGGAATGTCCTGCAATGATAATACAATTATGTTTGTGAGTAAATATAATATACTCGTGACGATTCCCTTTACCGTTTAGCTAACAATAACAGAACTAACAGTTAAAATATTTCGAAAAGTACTGGATAGGCGCATACTGGATGGATGCCGTGGTTATGAAAAAGAGACCCATTACTTGGTAGTCTCTACGAAGTAGACTATTGCAGCCGAAGGCAAAACTACTAAGGTTTTAGGGCAATAATAAAACTAGTAAATATGCACGCTATAAACCTTTTTCTTATAAAATGTGTTATTTAAACGAAATCTCTTGTATGAAGGCCGGGAGAGCAGTAATCTAGGTCAGCCTGGGATACAACTACCAAAGGCTATTGGGTCAGTATTAAATCTAGGCGAAAGCTTTTATAGGTCACTGGGGGACAGTACAAGGTAATCTGGGATTTGTTGTTTACATTAAAAAAAGACCCTTTGCCTTTAAACTAATCTGCTGGCTAGGACTTAATTTAGTACGAGGGTTGATCCTGGACTTATCTATAAAAAGGTTATCACGAAACTGATGCAAAATCTTTGTGAAACATTTATATCTAAATATTATTGGAGCAAAATGTGAATTACAATAAATTATAATCTCCTTTGATGGTTGTTCATAAATTGGGTATATCTACGAACGCCTCTGTTATACCAGTCTTGTAATAATCCCCCCTGCGGGATGGAGATCCCGCGGATGGTGGAGACCTTGTCGTGGTGGGGGGGCTCAGTAACCGTGGGTTTGAGGTACACCCACGGTGAAGCTAAGCGGGATCCCGGGAGGGGACGCTCCACGTGGGCTTGGGTGAGGCCTGCGTAGGATGCGTCCCAAGGTTGCGGGGGACAGTTCTGTTTGTCGCTCGCAGTCGGGTGCGGTCGCGGGAGGAGAGGCGTGTCGGTGTTACGTTGCCGCGCGCCCTATCTCCCGCAACCAAATGGGAGCGCACCATCGTTGCGTCGCAGTGGGGCCGCAGAGGAAGAGGAGATGCGGTGTTGCGTTGCCGTCCTCCCTATCCTCTGCGGTCTGCGGCCGCTGGGTGTTTTGGCGGCGGAGCCCAACACCTTTATCCACCGCCAAGGCGGTTTCGTTCGGGGCCCGCCTGACCATCTGGCGGGCCAATACCCGTCGCGGGTAGCGAGGAATGCTTCGGTGAAACCCTACCCTCCGACACATGGGTACATGAGGAGCACGGGTTGGTTTTTAGTCAGTAAGGGGACTCCATGAGGATTTTCCAACCCGACACCAAAAAAAAAGAAAGTCTTGTAATAATGCATACATGGTTTCTATAACTATAGTATTAAAAACAAGATGGAATGACAAAATTGTTGCTTTATTCACAAAAGTGAAACAACTGAAACTTCGATAGAGTTATTAGTCTTAGGACACGTTCGCCGTTAACAGTATGAATCACAGATGAAAATAAAAACTCTGTGTTTACACAAAATATTTAGTTTATCTCTCTATGATACCAACGTAATATTTATTCTACGGCTGTTTTTCCGGTACAGGTTTCAGGAAAAGTACCAATTACTAAACCTTCAGGCCTCCTAAGTCTGTCTGCCTGCATTAGCATACAATACCAATTGCGATTTATGGGATACAACCTGCATCCCATGAATCGCAATTGGTAGAGAGTTTATTCGTCCGTGTGGTGACGGATTAAGAATACGGATTGTCACCACCCCATATCATCCCATGGGTGTCGTATGAGCCGACAGAGGGAGCATATTAGCAGAGAACAGCATTGTAAGAGAAGGAAAACTTGATACAAACCCTATACCAACCCGTTTGGCCAGCGTGGTTTAGTAGTCCAATTCCTCCTTTCAAAGGAGAGGCCTAGTCTATCAGTGGACTGTGAAGGCTGATGATGAAAGAGAGTTTATTTATTTACATCAGTGACTAGCTGAGCCCAAAGTACACCCGTGTTATGAGGGGCTACTGCCCCGCACCCTGGCTCATAGCGTGATGTTAGAAAGTGTATCGCCATACTCGATAAATGAGCTATTTAAAACCACGATAAATAATTATTTAAATGGAACCGGTAGCTCATGATATGAGCGCGTTCAACCAAACAAACTTACACATGAAACCGAATTAAAGTAAACATTCGATTTCTGCTGTAAGATATGACAAAAAGCGCAATCAATATTTCTCGTTGCAGTTCAGTAGCTTCATGATAGTATGATATATAGCAAATAAACCATAATGTAAATTGTTTGTGCTGCGTACGTCATGGAGAAAAGGTATAGTGATAGTGGTCAATCAAGCGTGATTAAAAAGTGTTACATAAATATCATTTCCTAGAATATTTTCCTCGCTGCACGTTATTCCTACTATATCTATTATAAATAAAATACATTAGTAGAAGTTGCGTTATAATAATTGAAAATAATCGTTTGTTTGAAATGAAAATTTAATACATAATGTAATTGAATTATAAAAGTACCTTTATATAGATGAATTCGTATTTTAAGTTATACAAAAGCTTTGTGTCTGTCTGTTTGTAAATGGTTGTTTTTGCTTTGGCCAATCTCCGAAACGATTAAACCAATTGTGACTGCATTTTTACCGGTGGCATACAATGCTATTAATGCTGTATCAGGTTACAAATCGTGGATCCCATAGGTATCATGAGAGGTCATGATTGGACCGTCTCACCAGTTTTCTTATTGTCTTATTAATGCATTGGTACACATACTATCGACGATATACTAGTATTTCATAAACAACATTTTTTTTGTACTGGTAAATACCCAAATGGCCGCATCCACAACACATAGTTTACATGACGTAACGTTACGTAAAGGAAAAAAAACAATTAAATATCATCCGACGTACACACGGCCACAAGCCACAAGTCAAGCCAAACATTTGCAGTCCGATTTTGGCACTTATTTCATACGACATAAGAATGGGTCTAAGATCAAACTGTCTAGCTTAATGTGTACAATTAGGTATAAGTATGGTATAATTTTGTAAGCAGCATTCATGATTTGTTAACGCTGAGTTTGAGTTTAGTTACTTACACCCAAGAAATGTTTTAATATCGATGTTTCTTAATCTACATTTTCTTCATAACCAGTTTTTGTAAAGGTTTTCAACGTTAATGATCTGTTAATAAAGTTCCAATTTAATTTCCTTATTGGATATAATGTACTCTCACACCCTCATAATACCTTTACATGTAGGACCCAGTCCGTGGCACTAACTGCAGATGTAAGTACGTATAGCAAAAAATCGATGTAAATTCTAGGTCTGTTTAATTGTATTTTGTAGTTATTATTTAAATCTATAATTCTGATAAGCACGTAGGTATATTGCGTGTTTAAAAAATCTATAAAGATACTTTTTTTATTGAGATCAACCAAAAACCATGTACAGTGTAGGGATATTTTATAGATTCGTGCCTTTTATGCACACTAAGGTTCCCTGTAAGACATATTATTTTCCTCATAGTAGGCGCTAATCAATTTTTTTATTCTAACACAATGTTTTAAATTAATTCTTTGGTGTATGGTAGAGATGATGGCCACTTCTTTGAGTTCATGTGACACGTCAGCATGTTGCAGTAGGTTACTTTGTAGATACTGTACAATAAAATTGACGTCATGAAATTGCACAAATGGTAATTCCCCTGCATGTATGAAAAGACTAATGAATGTAGAGGAAGCGCGTGAGGTTTGCAAGGATAGAAGCATGTGGCGATCTGTTCTCTCTGCCTACCCCGACGGGAAAAAGGCGTGAGCATATATATGTATGTATGTAATTCCCCTTGCTAACTTAGATAGCATGTCGTCTTTACTATTATCCTTAATATGCAATAATAGTTAGTGGATCGCAGGGAGGGGAGGACGTAATCGTTTAACGTGCATCGCCAGAACTACTTAATAGCCATCATCCATGAGTGTTACTAAGTTTTCTGAATTCTCAGTAGCAGCTCGGAGTCTGGTGAAGTTCCCGGTAACGCCAGGCAATATGCTCGCTCCCTATTACGTGGGACCTAGAAATTGATGGCGAAATGTGGGTGTAATACCTCCGCCTACCCCTTCGGGAAAACAGGCGTGAGGCTATAATTTTTATTTAAATATCCATGAGATGTACCTTTAGGAACATGAGTACCTTAAGGTTAGTTAAGGTTATATACACTTATTTTATTGTTTTTTTTTTCGCGACTATAGTCGTTAAAACCCGTTCGAAACGCTTGGAAATATGGAAAAAAGGCATCTACACAAAGAAACCGTTGCGCACTGTTAGCAATCAGCTGCTTTAGTGCTCAAAATACTTAAAAATATAGCTTAGAGCGTTTTACACTATCAAATACCTAGTAAGAGAAATTAATTTATGCTACACTTTGCATAAATTTTCTAATCAAGTCGCTCAGACATAATATAACATCAGCGCCATGCCAAATTTAGAAAAACAAACTGAATACGTTTATAAAATTAGTTTCGATAATCATGTATCAAAGGAGCAGATTTTTAATATATTGCCATATTTAAAAAAATATGTAAATCATGACATTATTTTTTTTTACTCCCAGCCATTACCTCTAAACATAATGCTTATTTAATCTGTGGTACCTTGTCCAACACAGAGGTTTTCTACAAAAGAGGTTTCACGTGCGGCCATTAATAAACGTCACCGTTTTCGTAAAGCCAGTGACCTGCCACAAGACTCGACTTGTTTACATAACAAGAAAGGCACTGGCATGACTTATATGTAGATGATGTGAAATTAAACGCCGCGACTTATTAGGAGAGCTTGTAGCGAGCTTCGTACAAATAGCAATTTATTATAATTACCCTAATTAATAAAATAATAAAGATAACAGACCTGTTTAAGTATTCATGGTAGGGATTTCTCTTGATAATGTAGTTGGTTTTAATTTAATAGAACGCGTTTGTTTGTTTTAATTACCAATTGGCTCTTAAGAGCCAATAGCTATAAATAGAGATAAATGTTGTCAGAGAAAAGGCCAAGATGGTGAAAACGCTTGCGGGTCTATCAATCACTAAACAAAATGCAGCGATCATCATCATCATCAGCCTTTAAAACTCCACTGCTGGACTAGGCCTCTCCTTTTAAAGGAAGAATTGGCCTACTATAGGTACTACGCTGGCCATACGTAGCCATACGGTATAGGGTTTGTATAAAGTTTTCCTTCTCTTACAGTGCTGTTGTCTGCATAATATGCTCCCTCTGTCGGCTCTTACGACACCCATGGGATGATATGGGGTGGTGACAATACGTATTCTTAATCCGTCACCACACGGATCAGCTTATTTTATAATATTATTTTCTTGGTAGAGTCTCATTAAGTGGTAGTACAGCCTTGACAAAGCGTACGGATGTACATCCTTGTCTTGTGACTTTATCCCGTCTATTTCTGTGCAAGCTTGCTAACAACTGTTAGCAAGCTTGCACAGAAATAGACGGGATACGCACGCTTCCCTTGGAAGCATGCGTAGCTTTTATCTCTTGTATGATTCGTTGACTGCTCGTGAAGGCACCAGCAGTCAACAAATCATACAAGATTTGTTAAGGATGAAAGAATAAAGAGAAAAGTTAACAGTACAAATTATGCTAAATAAAGCCATTAATTAGATATGCGGAAAGAAAATAACGCAATATAATATAATTTACAAACGCAGACTTCTATAGAATTAAAATGAGCCATACCAGACAGGTTTAACGTTATTTCTAGACGAGCCAAATGTGGAGTGATGTTCTTCGAGAGATCTCAGTGAATAATTTATATATGGCGTTCTCTCAATGAAGCAGGTTTCCATGCGATGTTCGCTTAACGCTAAAGAGAGCTGCTTGCAACTTTTAATACTAAGAAATTAAGTTTTAATAGGTTCGAGCCTCTAGCTTTTATAGCATTTTGGTTTCTAGGTTACCTTTAAACTTACACTAATCTAGAAATATGAACGCAAAATTAGTAATTTGATCGCTACGTTTTCGTAGTTATACCTACTAATGCTTGTGCAATTTAGTATACCTACTTATGCTAAGGTCTAATGCAGAGGCAATACGCCAAAATTTCTGTGAAGACAAATTTGTAAAGGACTGACAGCGGAACCTAGGCTCTAAGGCAAAATATCTTGGATGCACCCTTGGTGCCTTTATATTATATATTTAAGACCACGATGCGACGATAACTAGCTAAATAGAGCGATCAAACAAAATTGGACACAAATTAGTATAGCTACGAAAACGCTATGAACGTAAAAATATGTTATTGTTATTTTTGCCGAGATAACCGACATCTTGCCACGAACGCGAGATGAAAAGCGCGCTTAATTTTCTTAAATATATTTGAGAAACAAATAAAAAATAACTACTTTTATTACAAACTAGCATCAGAGAAATAAACAATTATGCAATTAGTATCAATTATTGTGTACGAATAGCAAGTGCCAATTATAAAAATATTAAAGAATGTAATAATTAAAGTGAAAAATTTGGGCAGAATGTAATTAAAGTGAAATATTTGCGATATCGTCAGACTTCACGACACGACTTTCCCTCGTGACGCGGCACGCATTTTGCGCGTGGTGCGTCGTAAGAACTTACGATGCGACGACGCGCTACGTAGACGCTACATTAGCAAAATTACCTATGAATGCGGACAAAATACGAGTTTCGTTTTATTTTTAGTGTTGTTTTTATAAACGTTGTAAGTTTTAGAATCCGTAATCAAATTTGCTTGCTAACAAAACTGTTGTAAACAACAATGTTACTTTCATTTACTTACTTAAAATTTTTCGATCCGGCTCAGTATGTCTTGTCCGAAAATAGTCCCAGATTTTAGATAGTTCCTTTTCCGAAACGTCCACTGCCCAAATGCTAAAGATTTCCCAAAAGTGGGAAGGGGCCCCGAAATGTCCCCTTTGATCGCAATTTCGTCATTTGTAATCCTTAGGTTCTTGTTTTTATTTGACAGTATACTATCGCTCGTTTCAGACAATTATAGGAGTATAAGCTAGTATTTAATTTTTTTTTCAACTTTTCCTAGTCTAGACCGGTTTTTTTTTACCAACCCATTCGCGATGTATTTTTTAACATGCAAAATTTGATAAAAAATAGTTTTCATCCAATAACCAGATCGGTGAAGGGCGCTCTTCTACGGATCTTAGGCTAATAGAGGTTCTAGCTATATAAATTAAGTACCTATACATATAGGTGCGTATTATAAATTCATAACTGTTTACACAGAGTGTAAATAAGGGGCAGGCCGCCTAAAATGATAGGTAAGGTACCATGACAAATTCTATTTCCAACGTCTCTACCAATAAGTAGAGACCCTGGAAATATAATTTGTCATCCCATCTTTCATCATTAGACAAATTTACTAATTTTAATACCATTCGCCTATTGGTCTATTGTTATAATTACAAGAAATAAATAATGTTCATTCCCAAAAAGCGTCGCACTTATAGCCTACTAAAACGTTGTCATCCTAATTGAAGAACCCAATAACGCGTTGTCCAGTAAAAAAAATACATGATCAATAGCAACTGGTAGCCCAGAATTAAATATTGATGTGGTATTCAAACATTTTAATACATGTTTACGTCAGACTTGCACGGTTGGCAATTGACAAACAAAATTTCATACATTTTTGACAAGAATTCTTTACCTAACAGAAATAGATTAGGTATACGGGTTGTACTCACAGGAACAATCACAAGTATCACAACGAACGCACACACAGAAGCATTAAAAGCATAAAAATTAAACGGATAACTGTTACAATGGATATAAAGACTAACAGATTTTAACAATAAACATTGAGAATAAACGAACCTATGACAACACGACATCCCGCCAAAAAAAATTCAAAATCAGAATGCGTATCACAGATTATCTACTTATGTTGTCTGTTTAGAATTTAGATAGTCTACGGTTCGTACTACAATTCACATAATAATTATCTGCTAATTTAATCTAGGTATATTTCTTTATCGCCAAAACAATCTTTCCCTGTGACCGGTGTAAATCGACATGTCATGTGCCACAATATTTAAATATCCATACAATTATTAGGTAATATTAAGGGCCAATGCCGATTTGAGTAACGTTGAATATAATTTAATTTGATTTTATAATATGTTTTTAATCCATTCCTGTACAGTCAGCAAGAAAAGTCGCTGCACGTTTAAAAATATTTCCGCATTATTAATTATTCTTAAATTATAAAGTAAGATTAGGTAAGTTTTGCAAGTCTAGAAATCCTACAAAATTTTGAGAATTATAACTATTTGGGACTATAAAGCTCTTCAAAATTACGTAACTATCTATCGACTTATGCTGCTGACTGTGCATTTGTCATTAATAAATAAGTAGTTGTGTTCTGAGGCAGCTGTTCTTTGACATGTATTGAAAAATTATGAAAATGTTTTAAATACTTAATAATGGTTGCTGCTGGCAGCCTTTTGTAAGAAATGGTGAGCTAAAATTCATTAATCGGGTTTCGCCCTTCACATCGATTCAATTGCAAATTATGATAGTTCCATTAAATACAATTTCACATTCATAACAGACTCTCGTAACACTTTCAAGGACAGTTAGCGCCTATAAATAGGCGCCATATGACTTCTTTATTTGCGTCTCGTTTCACTACTGTCTTTCAAAGCGTTAATAAGTTAATATTAACGCTTAACAATAAACTTACCAAGTCCGAAGATGGAAATAAAGGAATCATTCGCGAAGACCAGATCTGGTTGAAGTCGAATCAGGTTATAGCTGCGTCGTTGCACGAAATATCCAACCCTGCTAACTGCATACTGGAACTCTTCGAACGATGGAGAGGGAGAACTAGGGAACAACTGAGATACCACCAGCTGTGTTCACTCCGCACTAATTCCCGAGAGAGCACAGCGTGGCACCCGGTCGTTCGATAGCCCGTTGATTTTCTTTATCATGATATCTTCTTTCTTGCTTCTTCTGACCAATCATTCATAGTACTATTAGAAATTTACATAAATTATTAGAAATTTGTGTTTCAGCGCCATCTCTGAATTGCGGCCAATACTATAGCGATACAAACAGTCTCAGCCCAGATTCGTCTACACTAGCGACACTAGGTTCCGAGCGTTGAACATAGATGGCACTAAAACACGTTATGGTCGTCAAAGACTGATGCAAAAATAGCCCTAATGAACATGGTAATTACAATTTAAAATTGATTACGTATTGCAAAATTACAATAAACTGAAAACAAAGCATAGCAGTACCAAGTTTAAAATTTAGACAAGATAACGAGATGGCACTGAAAACCGTAGCGCATAATATCTGTATATTATACAGAGTGATTTACAAATTGTGCAATTTTTTTTAGTCCGAGATCTAATTGGCAACTCATCCCTGGACCGTCATTGTCAATATTATATGTTTAGGTTTTAGCAATCTATCTACGAATTATCAAATGATAGCAAGATAATTTGTTTAAATTATGAACTAATAGGTACCTAATTATTTAGGTTATAAAACAAAAACTGTGTAAATCGCAGTGTTGCAAGTATTTAAAATCATTCTGTATAATATATACGTTTTGATTTAAGCACCCTGAGAAAATTAAATACAATTATAAGAAAAGGTAACCTTAATTGCTTACGTATAGGCAAGATAACCTACATGTTTAAGAATTTAGATTATTATTTTTTTACTATTAGGTAGGTGTAGTTACCTACATTTTAAACAGTGTTCAAACATTCAAATGCGTCGTCCCTACGCCATTACAATTTCAAAGCATATTACACTTATAATATAAATTGAATACTGCATGCTTGAAAGGGTAAATTGGGGTATGACTAATAATTTCATGGGGAAGTCGGTATGACGACGGCAACGCCGCGAGTGTTCCCTTGGCGTTTCTCCCCCTTCTCCTCACCTCTTAAGAGAGCCCGCGGGCTCGCCACGTGCCGTCCTTGACCTTGAGACGCACACACACATTATCAAGTGCACTTGTTGCACACACACTAGCGACACCTCACTACTTCTTTGAGAAGACGCGTTCGATCGTTAAACAAGTGAGGCAGTTGATTTTTTGTACTATTTGCGCGTTCGGACGTGCATGTTTTTGATAAATGATTTGGAACTGTGAAATGTATTCAATTGATTTTAATCGACGAGGATTTTTTAACATGTAGTTATGGTAATAAATATGTACATAAAAAATACCCCTTATGATCAGTTTGACGTTTCAAGGGCCGAATTGGACAAAGCGTTAATGGGTTTTTAAATTGCGATTTTCCTATCAGTTTTTCCTATCAAAATTCTAGTTAGTTAGTAACAAAAACCTAAGTTCTGCTTCCGAATCCTTGATTCATCATCTCATTCATCAGATCAGAATCGAGATGTGTAACAAGACTACCTGCCGATTGAAAATTGTTCCTACTAGCGTAAGTAGGTAGGTACTATGCTTGATACAATATTGTAATTATAACCCCTGTCTTCCCATTTGAAATAAAAGTCCCCTTTTTAATAAAGGTATTCAATGTTAGTTGCACATTGAATTACATTATTATGTATTTATAACATACTAGAGGACGCCAGCAGATACGCCGGCATTTTTTTTAAATTTACCCGATCCCGTGGGAATTTCGGGAAATCCCTTCTTAGTGCACCCCTACGGTCCCCAAGGAACATACATGCCAAATTTCAGCTTCCTGCACCCAATAGTTTCGGCTGTAGCGTGTCTGTCAGTCAGTCAGTAACGCAAGGATTTTATATATTAAGATTTTATAGACTCCTATTTTCTTTGAAAAATTTGTTGGATAATAAACCTTGTACTTCTATTTATAGGTTCCTAAATATTTAGATACCTAGACGTTTTTTTGCGGCCCATAGTTTTTACAATAGTACCTAGGTAAGTTTAATGTTTGTCATCCGGTTACACATGTATGTGTGTATTAATTTAAATAATCTACTGGACTAGCAGTGACTCACAAGTTATACTTACCTACTTAATCTTTGAATAAGTAAACACTAGTAATATTTTTACATGACCGCAAAGAACCCATTAAATAATCTAGACTGAAATCATTCTATCTAATATGGATCCCGATGGTTGCAATCTGAAGAAGAATTAAATTATGCTAATTTGGTGGTAATCAATTCACGTTCTATATTCCTGAACTGAACTTTATATTATTTTTCTAGTAGCGGGTCTAAGAAACGGGTTCTTCTTTTTTAAATTTATTTAGGCTTTTCTTTGCTGTGACTGAAGTTGTTGTCATGTGCCCGTATTTGGACTCAGTCGACAACTCTAGTTTTTTTTTAGTTTGGTAACCTGGATCCATTCACACTTGCGTTTGTCGAGCGTAGGCGTTCGATAAATGTATGAGCAACTCATACGCTACGACAACGCTACGCTTGGATTTAGGCCCTTCGCACACGGGTCATCAGCATTTTCAAATCGTCAGCAAACTTCTTGCCCACGCGCATGTCCGAAGAGGTGTGACAACGAATCGTATGAGATGTGTACTAATTAAGATAGTCCTAGAGTGCTGGTGTGAAAAAGCAATCATATAAGAAAACTTTTCATACCTATTTTAACTCTTAACTTCAATACGCATACCTGAAAGGCTGAAAAAGTAATTGAATTCGTGAAGTTAATTGAATAGCGTCCTAACCTCATATGAAAAAAAGTACTGCAGCATAGAGTTCTGAAAGTTGATGCGCAGTAACAAATAATCCTTACATGAAATTATTTGCAATGTATTGTTGAATCGCTTAGTTACAATATCGGCTACAGTTGTCGCCAAAACGATACGTTTACGTGACGATTAGTTTGCTGCACACTGCAAGTCTCGTACGTGTTGCGTCAAAAGGAGACGATTAAGCTACGACTCGTGTGCGAGGGGCCATACGTTCATCGAACGCTTATAGACTCAACAATCGCTAGTGTGAAGAGGTCTTAAAAATATTTATTTTATTATTTCCGAGTCATAAATCTTAACGTAAATATTTAGCACTTAAAATATTCAATCGCTATGTATAGTCTAACTAATGTGATTGTTCATTATAGTCGTTAAATATTGTGGTAAGCTTACATGTAGAATTTAAATATGTAAGTACATCTGTATGGGTATTACCTACATGAATGGAACAAATAAGTTGTTAAACAGTTTAGTTGATAGAAAAAAATTATCATTGAATACTTACAAATAGTCATTAGTGGCAATCTAAGTATTACTATTTGATAAATAAATATCAATTACTAGCTTTTAATTAAGTCAGAAATATAATATAATTTATGAGATTTCCTATAGTATTGATAACGCAAAAACCGCCCGTTTTAAACATTACTATGGATCAGTGCCGTAAGTAGGACGCATACCCTGGTGAAGCTTCAAGTGGTCCAACTAAGAAAGTAGGTAGGTATCACATCAGTGTATATAAAATCCTACCGTTACTGACTGACTGAAAACACAGCCACACAAACTACTGGGCGTAAAAAGCTGAAATTTGACACGTAAGTATCTACCTTGGGGAGCGCAGGGTGCATTAAGCATGGATTTATCGAAATTTCTAGGGAATCGGGCAGAAACAAATGATTTGCGGCCGTAGCTGCAGGCTACGGTATCCTCTAGTTGGTTATAGATGTATAGGAGCGATAGCCTAGTGGTGTGAACAGACTGCTGCGAAGGGTCTTGGCTTCAAACCGCGGCGCGCACTAACGACATTACTAAGTTATACGCGTATTAAACTGTTCATTATCGCCAGTTCAACGATGAAGGTAAACATTGTAAGGAGCCTGCATATCTGTGAGTTCTTCTTAATGTTATCAAAATATACCTATGTGAAGTCTACCAACCCGCATTTAGCGAGTGGCGAACTACGGCCCATCCTCTTATAGTAAGAGTGCTGTGTCCAACAGTGGGACAGTTTATATACAGGGATGATGATGACGATGATACATGTAAGAGTACCTATAGCTATTCAAACTTTGGCTCTGAAAACATTGCAGCAATGCATTTACTCACTAGAAAATATATAGGTACCTATACAAGCATGGTAACGATTAAAAGTAAACAAGTTGAAGGTTAGTGTAACAATAGTATCGGATGTTAACAAAACCGCGAGATAAGATAAAAGATAATAAAAGATACACTCATTACGTTTACAAATGAATGAAACGAAAATAAACAGCTGCACCTACGAATAAATTATTATGAACGCTGGGTTAGCATTTTTAAAAGGTAGTATTTATTGTAGTGATGGAGTGATGGATTTTTATTTCATGTAGTGATGGATTAAGAATAAGTTAAATGTGTCACTACCCCATTACCAATGAATAAAATTACATTCCGTGGGTGACGTTAGTGACGTAAGAGGCCTAAAAAATACACATAGCAAATAGCCTATATTTTGTGAAGAGACGGAAATCATCGAACTTATTACCAACCCGGCTGGCCAGCGTATATTAGGCCAAATACTTCTATTGACGCTCTATTGAGCGTCAATAGAGCGTCGATATGGCCTAATTAAAAAAAAAAAGATTATTGTCACTCAATAAAGGAGAAGCCGACGACCAGCGGTGGACTGTGAATGATATAAGTATGAGCATATATTTTGTGAAAAATAAAATGTTTTGTGGATAATATAAATATGTATATATATACCAATCGCAATAAATCCGCACAAGAATCGTAAGGTCAAGTCGGAGGCCTTCAAGCGGTCCAACTCCGACAACAGAGTTGGTCTCACACTCACAAGAAAAAGAAAAGAACGACCAATCCCCGAGCCAAGCGAAGTAAACTGAGAGGTAGCGATAGCTTAGTAGAGACGAGACCAACAGACTGCTACGTAGAAACACCGTACCTATAATTTATACTTTTCTCATTTTTCATATCAACGTGACACTCCTCCCCCCCTAGACCATCATCAAGACTTTAGAGCAATTTTTTGACGCCGCACAGTCGTTTTGGAGCCCCGATATCTTACTTAGTTATCCCTTCAGAAGAAGCAGCGATAGCCTAGTGGAGAGACGGACTAACTGCTACTCTGAGGGTCACGGGTTCGTATCCACAGTGCGCACCAATGACTTTTTGAAGTTATGTGCGTATTAAATTATCACTTGCTAAACGGTGAAGGAAAACATCGTGAGGAAACCTGCATGTCTGGGAGTTCTCCTTTTTTCCTCGAATAAGTCTGCCAACCCGCAGTTGGCTAGCGTGGCCTTACCCTTCTCATTTCCCCCGAAAGACATGTGAAGTCTGCCAACCCGCAGTTGGCCAGCGTGGTAGACTGCTTTACCCTTCTCATAGTAAGAAGAGGCCTGTGCCCAGCAGCGGGGCAGTTTATATATAGGGCTGAAGATGATATGCCTTCATATCCCGTTTACCCTAGGTAAAGTGGCCTACTAAGCCTGGCTTTGTAGTAATATGCGGCAATATTTGATTATATGAGTACTGTAGCACATGGATACCCGGCGTATTATCTACACGCGCGAATGTCAATATTATCATTATCGCGCTGATAACGCGACACTTTAACCCTTCGATGGACACATAATAATGCTTTTTGAATAGCTGCACACACTTCTAAAGTCTAGGCTTTAATAACATAGTAGTCCATTGAAAACTTACATTTGGGGTTGCATTTATTAGAGAACGCAATTTTATTTTACAGATGTCTAGCGAGGGCTAGTGTAAAACTAGATCCAAATTTGTGGGGTCGTACATTTTGTCCCTCGGCCGCCATCTTGGAAGGAGAGCAGGTGCAGATGGTTTTTCTTGATTATCTCGTAAACTATTGGCCGCACTACTAATACTTATTATATTATTCATAATCTGTTCCACTGCTAGCCACAGGTCTATTCTTGTGAGAATTTTGTTATAGGTTAGTCCATAATCTACTACGCTGGCCGAAGAGCGGTTTGGCAGACTTTACGAATACATGTCTTACGAGAGCTTGATTACTTTTAGATAGGCAGGCTACCTCACGATGGATCATTTCTTAACCGCTTGGTAAGCGATAATTAACAATTTAGTTACCTAATACTCTTTGGTACGCGCTGTGAGTGTGGACCCGCAACTCAAAACTGCAACTTATACTGCAAGCACCCCACGCTTTTTTAAATTGCAATATAAATTAATATAATTTTAATTTATTAGCTTGGATTTTATAAAAGCGTGATCTTTAGTTTTAAAAACTACATATTTATTATTTGTTAAAAAATTTAGTTTGATTTTTTCATATCACGGTCTCCTCTTTCGCTTCATGGGGAGGGCAGAGGCGGGTGTATGCCTCTCAACTACAGACGTTCAGAGCCTCGAAAACCATCGCGATATCCGTCTACATGCCGTAGCGATGGGGCCACGAGAATTGCGGTTAGTATATCGCGATTTGACACGACTCCGGTGGGATTTCCACTATCATATCACTACCTCGTCGGCTTTATAAAATAAATTCTGATTAATCTGCGGTGAATCACTTACGTCATTTTGACATTGAATTCCCAAGTTTAATAATATTTAAAAGAATAATGTATAGTTATCTCATAAATACTAGGTATATTCGTTACAATATACAATAGATTTTACGTAGCCGCTGTGTATGTGATTGTCCAAGAATGCCGTAATTTTTGCATTGTGTAGGAATAAAAATAGTGTTATTTGCTAAGCATATGACTATGGATGTTTAAACGAAATGCAGAAAACTCTCAGCTGGCGATTTGAGGAGTTGAAGCTGCAATGTACGTTGAACCTGACGTGGTTGCGAATATATCCCCGAATGTTTAGGAATGATTATCCCAGCGAATTGATAAAAAAACCCTATTTCCGGCTAAATATAGCTGCAATCTGGTTTAAATGCAACATGATGTCTTAAGCTTCAACGGCGGTTTTTTGAGTTGTTTGCTCAGATGTGTTTCATGTGTTTAATTAAATAAGTTGATTTCGAGCACATGTCAATTCATGTTCTTCTTCTATTATTTTATTTTCTACAAAACCTGTTAAGCAAAATGCTTAATTAAGGAAAAGTAGTTATCAATCTAGCGCCAATCTTCTGTATATATAAAATCCTTGCGTTACTGACTGACTGACAGACACGCTACAGACAAAACTATTGGGCGTAGGAAGCTGAAATTTGGCATGTATGTTCTTTGGTGACTGTAGGGGTGCACTAAGAAGCGATTTCCCGAAATTCCCACGGGATCGGGCAAAAAGGGCAAATTAAAAAAATGTGCGGGCGTAGCCGCTGGAATCCTCTAGTTTCAAATATAATCTTAGATATAAATAATCTAATTGAGTGGATGTAAATGTATGGTATATAGTACATCCTTAAACAGAAAAATATAGCAAACACTAACGTCTATATCTAAGTTTCTAGGCGTTTCCGTCACTTATAACTAGGTAGTAGATAATTATATGGTCTCATTCTATATGTATATAAGGCGGTCAACATCAACGTATAGTATACAATATGTATAATGAATACTTGTATATTTATACACGTTGTTATCTAAGTATCGGTGAATCACTAAGTCACGCTGCAACCAATGTTTACTAAACGTTACATAACAAGCTAGTTGCTTCCTAGATTATAAAATATTATATTATATTTTAAACAAACTATAACGAGCTCTCATCGAAAATATCCACGATAATTACAGTTTCTAGAGTAATATAGCTGAGTAGTAGTAAAAAATAAATAGGGATCCAAGTAGGTATGTTGAGTTTTTAACCAATAGTAGGTACTTAATCATCTTTTCATGTGTGGATCATTATTTTTTATTTATGTTTTATTATGAAATTTATTTACTTTTTTATTTATTTTACTTTTTTTACAAGCAATTTAAGTTGCAATTAGTGTTATATTGCTGCTTTGTATCTATTTGTAAACATACCTACATACAAATAATACCATACTTTTTGTTAAGGAGGGGCGAGGATTTCTAACACAGGCGTTATTCGCCTACAAGGACACCTCAACCACAAAATATGATGTTTATGAATATGTATAGTTGTTTCAATAAATAATTTGAAAAATAATTTACCATTATATTTTATTCACAATCAATATAAAACAGACTATAATAGTTTTATTATTATATAGAGCTGCCCAGTAAATAAGTATTTAATTATCCCCGAAGGGGTAGGCAAAGGTGTAATATTACACCCACATTTCGCCATGATTTTTAGGTCGGTTTGTATGCCGCGGGACCAACGAGGCAGTCTATATAAGAAGTCAGTGACAAAGTAAAAAATACAGTAAGTGGTAAAGCAAGCCCCTTAATTACAATAAAAAAGTGGATTCAAACTTAACACGTGCTGTCAACTGGGAAACCTAGCCCCTTACTCACCGCAGGATAATATGTCGATATTATTCGTTTGCGTGTTTTCCCAACCGATAGAGCTGTTTCTAGTAAGTAAAGATATCATTGCCAAGTACAGTGAAGATGCCATAGATAAAAAGAATGTAAAGAAATACAATGCGAGAACTTGAGCTTCCACAATAAGTCTATGAGTAGATAATAATATAACATCCAAATTTAAGATAAATTGCATCATATCTGCTAAATAAGCAGAATTAATTTTTACTCCACACAATCAGATCAAAATATTTGGTAAATTTGAATGATATGACTTGTTCTGAAGGAATCTTGTTCGCCATAGTTGTTCTCTACACACACCATACGATACCTATACGAAATAACATACCTACACTTAGAATTAGTTGCTAAGCTGCTCTCTTTAGCCAATATTTGCTTATAAAAAGGCCGTTTGCCGGCCATATTCTCGGATATACGTAATATTCTGATTCTCATATTCAAATTTTCAGCAAACAGTGCTAAAATCGGTTTTAAGTCAATTATTGTGTATTTCCTACCTAGTATTTATAGCAGATATACCTCGTATATACAATTTATGTGTTCCTATTATCTTAGTTTGGTAAGTAATTGTGAAAAATCACGTATCAACAGTAATTGCAAAAAACTACTCACCTGCTTTACATAGTTTCAGGTAATCTTGAACAGTCATCGCCGGAACGTCATCTGAAAATAATTAAAATTACATTAAACAATTTGAAAAGATATTCACACGGAAAACATAGCAGGATTATTAAAAAATAGGTAATCATTCATAGCACTGTCATTATGCTGAATACAATTTAAGATAGTACATATTATATTATATTTATTTTCATATACTTGTAGGATTGGAACTGTTTTAAATTTCCACACGATGTACTACAAAACAGAGGTAATAGGTGCATTACTGTTTTAGTATCACGAAAGTTAGCTGACCATAATTTTGTCAAGCAATGATATTCATAAGTACCTACATCAGATATTGCAAAAAATCAGTACTAAATTTAATTGTTTAATGACGGTATTGGAAATACCCACTGATATATGTTTATCATTAATACTGAGCATGTCGAACAGTTTAAGTACAACATTTAAATAAGTTACGACTACATAACAAAGGTAAAACTACAAACAAGTCACAATAGTTGGCTATAAAGCGAAGTTTGTTACTTGCACAATCTTTCTTCGCAAAAATGGTCGGTTTACGCGAACGTTCTGTAGTTATTACTCGAGCACACGCTAAGAATAAGACTAACATCCTGCTCACAACTGATTCAACTTTATAAAAACAAATGTTAATAAAAATAACCTTGCAGGGATACTTTTGTCTTGTAAGTCATCGTAGACGACTACTGTAGAACTAAGCACTTGTAGTAACCACGTAAATTAAGATAATGAAGTAACAGCCTCTGATGAAAAACGAAACATCTGTGTTGCTACGTTTCGTTCTACATAAGAGGATACATTAGATGTACTATTGGTTTAAAACGGACCGTGAATATAATAGCGTTTCGTCAACATGTCAAAAATCCTTGAGGTGATCTCTAGTGCGGAAAACAAGGCCTGAGTCATGCCGCGTGACGTAGGCAGCTGTGGCACTCGTACTCCGGCCGTGTGTGTTTGACACTGTGCAGTGTTAAGGCTTAGGATCTTTCCACACTGGTAATTCAGTAAATATAAACCTAAACTTCCTTAAAACGTCCCTGAACATGACAATGTTTGCAGAAAGAAGAAGAAATGATTTCACCAGAAACAATACAGAGTACAAAAATATCGTGAGCGATCGATGTATTCAGTTATGATAATATTAGTTTATGAAAAACATATGCAATACGCTAGAGACTAGATGACATATTATGATTCTGTTAATAAACTCCAGCATAAAGATAAAGCCGGCCCCTTGCACTAGTCTGTACTAAAAATAAAACAGTATTGTAACATAAGCCAGCAACTCCCTTCAACTTCAAATATGTATTATAAATTATAATAATTGTGTCAGTGAATCAAATATTCAATCTCTCGAAGGTAACCAATCTGCGGTAGTCCTTAGCGTGTTATTTATGACCCATTGAATAATGTTTAGTGAAGTGACGATTGAAGATAATGCTTTTATGATTTATACACGTGTCGGTTCAAACGTACTCGTATATTTGACGCGAAGTTATTTGTGGTCTAAAACTGGCTATTTCCATGAACTAATTCGTTTCGGTGTAATTTTTGTCGCACTAAAAAATTGTACTGAAGATGATAAGGTTTCTATGCCTGTCTATGCCATTTGATATATTAGTTACTTTAATTTATTGAATGGCTCCATTAATATTATAATGGTTTATCATTATTATAATGTCCTTCGATAAATCGACTGGCTATATTTTAATTTTGTTAATGACATTATTTTTGGCCCGTTACGTAGGTATATTTGTTATCCTCAGGTAACGGGATTAGTGTTTCTATAAAGTCAATGGTCTTAAGAATCTAAGGGACTTGTAAATTGAGAATATTTTTATGTACATTCAACTCCCTAATAATTAAGTTTAGATTTACGAAGGATAAAGATGTTTTTCTAAGATGTCCGGAAGAATAAAATAGGCGTTTATTTTGTTGAACAGTAAGCAAATTTCAAGCTAAAAATAGCTCTTATGATCGGCACGAGTTTTGCGTCATCGCCCACGTTGGGGGGAGATTTGTGGTGGGCGAGGGGTGGCTGGAGGCAAGGGAGGGGGGGCTCAGCTTCAGCTTCTAACAAGGACTAACGCATGCGCGGGAACATCGCCTACGCTAAATAATGTCAAAGGGCAATCCCGGGCGGCCTGGATGCCTAGGCGTTTCGCAGGCTACATTGATTTACAGACATAATCTAGGTCAGTTAGGTATTTATGTTCCTGAGTATCTACTCTTATATAATGGTTATCTTCCATAATGGTTATAAGTATCATATTTATGTACGTACACTTGCTTGTAGGACGCGAAGCAAAGGTCAACAATTTTATATTACATTTACCTCAAAGAAGACAATTTTGTATATGAATGAGTATTGAGATACGTGCATCGAATAAGTATGAACGAGGCACAAAGGCAGAATATATAAATATATACTTATCAAAAATCGAGTAGGTATTCCGAAACACATTTTACAAAGAATCGAGAAAGAAGTAGATCAGAATAAAAGCTTGTCTCAAATAAACACTACATAAAACGAAATGCATCAGATTTGGCATGCTAAAGTCAAACAGATCACTCAGTTGCAATTTTTATAACCGATCAATATTATTATTTACAAATAAAAAGTTGAAGAGCCAACTCGTAATTTCAATAAAAAATATGAGAACGGGCGAAATAATGTTTATAAGAGTATTTTGGAATAACAATCCACGGTTTTTTCCGAGTTCTTATCTGGTATTCTTTACTTATGACTATGAGGAATATGTTGATAATATCAAGAAGATTGTATGTGAGGAATAAAAAACCGAGTCAGCGTGTATAATTATAGAGGCAGTCAATTGTGGTAATTAATAATACGAGACACATGCTGACCCTGACTAGACATTCGATACTCTTCGAGCTGCGGTCTTAATCTAAGGACGACAATGAACTTCTGTACTGTATTAACATTGTCACTACTTATGCTTTGTTTTATTCGCACTGATATTTAAAACAGTGATCTCTTAGTAATGGTTTAAAAAGTATGTTTAATCTGCTTGTTAGTCGGGTTTGGTTAAAGTGTGTCGCAGGGTACCATATTAGGACCATAACGTGTAATTGTTGTTATTACTCATTCGGGTGCATAGGGTTCCCACCAAGAACTTAGGCTCCCAAGCCAACCTCACCTGCAAGTGGTACACCTGCCGAACAGCGGACGAGACTCTGGCAAACAAAATATCCTGATAAGCGGCAATAGGCTCGCCACCTATTAAGTGGGATCAAAACACTGGCGAAAAGTGGGCGTTTAATATGCCTCTGCCTACCCCTTCGGGGAAACAGGCGTGAGTCTACGTATGTATGTACTTATTCAGTTAAAATAATAATTTAAATATATTTGATTTTATGCAACAATTATGGTAGTAAATTCTTTAAGTTATTACACTGTTTCCGTCCTTTTATAAAGATACATGATAATTAATTATCTTCGAATTTTTTTTTTACAAGTTGCAACTTTGTGTCTATACATGTAAGTGACTTGAATCTCATCAAGGTTTATGTAAGGTCACGGAGACCTTTTAAAGTATTGAAGGACACACAATTGACGAATGACCGTGTGTAATGAAATAAAAAGTTGGATCGGCTATTTTGTTCAACTGTGTCTTATTATGATAATTTTTACATGTATACTAGTAGGTACATGGGACTAGTTTCTTTGTAAAGTTTGCAAGGGTATGAGAAATCCAAGTCCGCAACGTTTCAATTGACTTTCATCAAGACACATCAATATAGAGTTTAGGTTTCAACCGATTTTTATAATATTTTTTTGTATAACACTTTTCATAATATAAAATTATAATTTCCTGGAAAACACGTTAATATTCTATCTATTTTGATAAACATGTAGTGTTAAAAATATCATCGCGATGCACGGATATTTATAACGACCAAGTGTACGTGCTTCATGAACTTGCCGCTACATTTATTTATCTTCAGTTCTCGTCCAGATTTTAAATAAATTTACTTGAAACTACAACCATGTTTTTTCTACTGATTTCGGTATGTACATTTCATTTATGTCCGTCCCTTCGTTGTAATTATTATTTTAGCTGTGTGCTCGGTACAAAGAGACACGAAGATGTCGATGTTTCGTGAAAACGATGTTAATCTTAATTGTATAATACCACCTTAATCTGATGGAACTGCAACCGCAGACGAGCATGACATGAATGCAAATGTACCTTTTGATTTTTATAAATACTTAAGCGTATTAAACAGTATGCACCTACGGATCACGACGTGCAGAAACGAAAATAACTCGCCGTATAGAGGCAAAAATCTGATATTTGAAGTCGTAAGGATAAAACAAGTCTATAAAATAATTTTGCATTTTCATCCTATGATGCGTATGGCATACGGAGCCTAGAGGAACATCTGACAAATGCACACAAAGGTCACATTCCCGTCGGCTGCCATTACGACTCCATAAAACGTTCTGTTTTAAATTGCAAGCAAACGTGCAGACGAGTAAAACAGAAATAAATAAGCAAGTCTGCGCTGGCAGCGCTGTTGCTAGGCGCTCTCAAGGTCTGCTCGGCCCTGGCCGTGCCCCCCTCATGCCCTTCCCTCCGCGCATGTGCATCGCGCAAGCTGCAGTCGCCACACACACACACTCCCAACATCACTCACACTGTTGTGTGAGCAGTGTAGCAGTACACCAACACGGCCATATCTACACGATGCACGTGTACGCTTAGAAAGGGTTCGCGTATGTGTGCGTGTCTCACACACACGATCTCTGATTAATGATGGTGGGTATTCTTAGTTTTGTATACAACACACATATAATACTGTTTCCATGTGTTTGTTGTATACATAGTGTACGCTCCATTTGAACTAAATGTGGAAACTGCTGGCTTACGTGACATCCGTGGAATGTATCTTCCATGGCAAATTGTACGTTTTTACAAGTTTGAAATGCTTTACAAGCGACAATTTAAAGGAAATTGAAATATACTCAAGCACTTTAATAAATTGCAAAATATTGAATTTGGTATAATCACTTAACTAAAGTCAAAAGTAAAATGGTTAATTCAAATGATGTTCACGTGTAAAGTGTCACAAGACACCAGTGGGAATTGAGAACCTTATTGCCGGAAAATTACATCTTATTTGTTTGTAGAGATTATTACAGCAAACTAATGAGTATATTTATCGCAGAAATAATGAGAATTATTGTTTTAGCTGCTTATGGAAATATAAAATAGTAGCGTCAAAGAAAAGAGCCAGAATTTGTCACATGAACGACAGATAATTCTTTAAATCGAGTAATAATTATTTACCATGACAGATTCAATTCATACAAGGAAGGTATTTAATTTTCTTTCCCTTTCTGGGAGTGTTTCTGTGAACTGAAAGATGACTAAAAGTTGTCCCTACATATATTTGTCATTAAACAAAACGTACATTGTAATATTTAAATGTGTTGGTGATAATTTGAGCAAATATTTGAATGTATTTTCGTGTAGGTATGCCATATATCAAAAGATTTCTGTTTTGCACTCGGAAGCCCGGAAGTTGTACAAGTTCCAAGTGTTTCAGCAATGTAAAGCTGCAGTGACGACTAACATTGTATATTATTTCACATTCAGTGGAGTATTGCCAAAATGGAGTGACGAAATGAGTTTTTACATAATAAAACTTTACTACGATAGTAGATAAACTATTATTACGTGACCTTGTCACAAATTTTGTTATGGTACCAATTATTTCCGTCATTTATTGTCTTAGGTAACAAACGAGTCACTTCTAAAGAGTATATAAGTTAAATTCCGGATAGTTTATCTTCTGTATCAGGGACGCGAGTTGTGTTCGTGTTTTGTCTCACTTTTATCTGCGCATACGTCATACGGTCTGAATGTATTGATTCGTCATCCGCTCCAGAGGAAATTGCTCTGTATATCCAATGTCCACTCCACAAGTACCTATAGGCAAAAGGTCAGTATCGATTGCCACCTGATACGTTGGTTCCCTTTATAGAACCGAGAATCGAAAAGTACTTCGACTCGTGTTACAATAGTGTTTTCATCGTTATCTTTGCAGTTCGTATTTGTCGTAAAATAAGTATAGTCTGTTTGCACGTGTCAAACATCTACCGGCAGACACGCTTTGGCAAACTAGAACGTTTATTTATTATTGATATATCACACGCCACCCACGTGTGACCGGCTTAATGTCTAACATGTAAATACATTGTTTCTCCATATAAAGATTTATTCCAAAGTATTTGTGCTTTGTAACACGTGTAAGGCAATTACCCTCTATAAATAGATATCTCAAGATATTCTTATTGTATTCAAGTAGCAGTACTTGAGTGACAAACTGTCGACTACAAAATTTAAATGGTTTGGGAAAAATAATGATTCCAAATTACGAATGATCCTGGAATACTAAGTTTGACATTGTTGTTTCTTGACAATTTTCTCATATTATTTTGTTGTCTTTAACTTTTCCTGTCATATGTAGGTCGCACTTGTTCGTCTCTTCCTTAAAGGACGTTTAATACTTCGTTTACCTGTCCTTGATCATCTTTCGATAATTAGTCTTCTCCTTAACAATGATTGGTTCATTCCTCGCCGGCCAGCCATTATAATTTAAACCTGATGACGGCTTTTGTGTTGTTTTCCATGTTTAACCTTGAATTTTTTACGCCAAAACAGCACTAAGATAAGATACAACAATATTATCTTACTGTGTTACACATTCCTATAACAATCCGATATATTTAGGAACGTTTAGTGTAACTCCAAATCTAAGCTGGTCATGTAAAGCATGCGTACATAATATACTAATAGCGCTGTTGTTGTTGTAAATAAACAAATCGACAGCCATCTTGGCCGCCATATTGTTGAGGATACGTCAATGTGACGCGAGCGCTCGTCAGCTGATAGCGATACGTGGACTAGACGTTAAACTTTTGATAATGCAAATAAATGTGCGAGCCGTGTTATTCAGCTAAGTGCCCCGCGATGGAACGTTCAGATCGCTTCACGACAAGACAAAGCCCACACAATACGGACAAATGTATAAACTAAATAAAAACTTCATCTCGCTCGATTTGCATCATGATCGATTCTTGCAGGTCGGCTTCAGCCGGTTTTAGATCCACAATGCTGAACAATAAAATAGGATTTGTATTGAACAGCACGTTTGTTTTGGAATTCAGATTCTAAAGTCGACTTGAACGTTTCCTTGAATAATGCCTGGAGTGCTGATTACTCATTCTTACTCGCTGACTTTTGTTTTAGAAATCTTTAGATTGAGCCTGATTTATTTTTAAATAAAGTTGAATGTGAAATAGAATCAGTAGTAGATGATATTGATGAATGTGGAGACAGGTATGTTATTATTATTAGTTAGGTTATTGTTATTCAGGCTTCGCGAGCGCGGGTTCAAGGCGAAACTGCGAGTGCCATGTGGGAGGCCCCCCAGTCATGTTGCTAGCGTAACTACATTAGGTTAAGCGTAGATTCTAAATTAGGAAGACTTCGTCGACGTGCTCGTTTTATTTATTGATTTTTGTGTGAAATTAGATTTGGATACACTAATACCGATCAGAGCACACTTTGATCGAATCTTTGTCATCTAAAGGATTATTACATAATACTCTATTGTTTAAAAGTCAGAGACATATTTTTACATAATACTAAGGATGTATTCCTCTTAAAAGATGTTATTTTCCTAAGCAAGCAATAAATTCTTCGAGTCAGCATTTGATTGCGTCATTGAGTTTTTGCCTGCTACTGTTTTGCTCGTCGTTATTTTTTTACTGGCATACGTGAACATTCTTAAGGCTTCTTTTATTCTTTATAACATATAAAACTACTTAAACATTGTGTTTGAATTTTATGATTTCGTTATCTTCAGCATTTTCAGTATTTGCTATTCACGATATTGCATAAGTATTAATTTATTTACTTACATATGCAAATTTATTACTCATCATCGCATGAAAACCTAGTTTGATATTAGTAACAGCATTGTTATAGCTTTGCTATTTATAAATCTGCAAGGAGTTTATTTCAGTTTTACTGTATATTCTACTCAATTTATTTTTCTTTTATTGGGTTAATATAAATATGTACTTACATTGATTTGCATTTGGACTTTCAAAATAATTTATCTGTTATATTTATGTATAAATTATAAAGAAAGAAATCAAACTTCATTTACTCGTAATTAATGCAAATTATTGTGTCTTGGCAGCATTTAAATCAAAATTTGTTAATTCTAGTTGTAAGTCGATTATGGAAATTGATATATAGACAGATTTTGCTTTTTATTGATTAATATACACACACCTATTTAATAAAATTGATAGAACTTTATTAATTGTTTTTGGTCAATAAGCAACTTATTGGAATTGGTTGAACAACGATGGCTGGTTAAACTTGTTTAGCAAAGGCAATAATCTCACCCAGGCTTCGACACTTGAATGTCAGATAGGTATTATAAAAACCAAGGGCTAATAATAAAAACCTCACCATTTTCTTCATAATCAAAAAGCTTTTGATGTCATTGTCCTTCTATTTTTCGTCTTAAAATATCATCTATCTATCTAATCTATTATTTATATATTCTAAAATATTAAATTGTTTGAAACGGAGTAATATAGGCATAACAATACCGAAACAATTCTTGTGGACGTCTAATGAAATAATTAGGCACAAAGGCTTTTTTGTAGTTGTTGGCCCACCAAACGGCAAACGCAGCTTGTGGCTGGAGCACCCGATTGCCTTGAACTCATGTTCGACATTTTTTGCGAGCTAACGCTACAACAGGATACATAGCTCGGCGCTCAGCTCGGCCCTTTAGTGGTTTAGTGGATGCCCTTGGATCTTAGAATCTTTTGGGGCCGTTTTATAGCCTGGAATTCGTCGGCTCCTCTTTGTAAAATATGTTTTCTTTTGAATAACACGTCATGCGACGTCGTATAAAAAGCATTATGTTTGCATTGTTTATTTTTCGTGTTAAGCATGTGAAGGACAAGCTGACAAAAATTACGTCACATAGTCTAAGCTATTGTGAGTAATGTTAGTTTAAGCGCCGAGTTCCTTGAGGGAATTTGCTTTTTCATTATGTATATTAATATTATAGCTTCAAGATCATAACTAGCGATAAGGCCTCGAGTCAAATTGAGTCATGTAGAGGACACACGAGTTTGCTTCATAGGTAATATTGACTATCTAATGTATAAAGTAAACATAGCGTCTAGTTATGTCCTCAGATGACTTCCAACCGAATTATACCAATAAAAGACAAATGTAAGACGATCGTGTCGGGATCCAATTAAACCGCACCAACACACGTTTACAATAAACATGAAAACTTGAGGTCGTTCGGAACTAGACAGACGCAGATTACGAGCTAACATGATCTAAATAAAATGTTATAGCACTGATGTTTTGCTCGGAAAATGCCTACGTATAAAAAGGTTCTATAAATATTTGCCTAGCAAAATTTATTCTTATGGTTAGTTAAAAAATAGGTGTAAGCAACTTACTGGAGCGTATATTTCGTTGGAAGAAGTGTTGCATAATGGTATTTGGCGTGGCATGTTTGCAGTCGTGAAGCGGTCAGCAGCACATGAGGCGTCATCCGCAGGAATTCAGGCACGTCGCGGAACTACATCATCGCCGTACAATCTGCACACCGCTGATATGCATTCGATTTAACAACGGTTCACCTGAAAATACGAACAGGCAGCGTGGCGGTGTTGTTTGACGACAATCAGCGTCGACGCCGGCCGGACGCGCGTCTCTCGGTGTAAGGCTGAACGTGACTATATTTTCCGGAACTGTAATTATTTGTCAGGTGATCCGTTGGGGCGCGTCGGGTGTGGAAATTGCGATGCGGTGTGTGGCGCGATCGTCGGTGAGGCACTGACGGCTCGCCGGCCGCCTGCCGCCGGCCGCTCCTGCATTGCGGCGCGCAGCCGCACTCGCGCGCGCATGACCTTGGCATTGAACTTGGCAATGGGCCGGCGCGGCGGGCGGGGGCCGGGGCGGGCCGGCCCCAGCGCCCGCAGGGGGATGGATGCACCGGCACCTGCACCGCCCCTCTCCCGCCATCCTTCCGTCTTCGCCATAGCCCGAGCTCGACTTGCACGCTGCTCAATTTCGACTTCAGAGCGAACAAAGCGAAGATGCCTCCTATGCCTATCGATTTAAGAACAGTTTGTTTGTTTCAGTACTGGAGCCGCGCTGTTTCCATCCGTCCTATTTACTTGTAAAGATTCACAGAAGCGTTCGATACGTAATAGGTTGAACACACGATTCTATAATTGATCGAGTTTATAGAGCTACAAATTGCAGCGGACAGATATTTAAGATTATAAGTTTTTGTAGATGTTTGGAATTTTTGGATACTCGCCAGGAGTGTTTACTTTTTCTTATGATCGACATTTAAATATATAATGAAGCTGACGATAATATACAGAAGGAGTAATTAATATGTCATATCCTTTTTAGTGCCAATATAAATAGTTAATGTATCGTACAAGATGAATGTATCTAATTTGGTGTGTGTACTGTGTATAAGTGAGCGATGGTGTTTGGTCGGGCGCGCGGGGCGGGCGGGAGCGCGGCGCGTTGCTCGAGGCACATCTGATGTAATATCAACGGAGCACAAAAACTGGTCGCACTTGAGAGTTTAGTTACTAACCGACAATTTATTAAGTCCGCAATCATATCTTCTATAATTATACCTTTATAATTCTCGTTGGATTGAATCTATAATAGTAATAATAGCATTTATCGTGGTAGAGTGGCAACTGTGTGATCTGTAATACATTTTTAATTTGAATGGATTTGCAGATGAAGTTGGTGGTGTGATTATTATGTAAAATGAGATGTGGGCGATGTGGCATCTTTGTACACGTGTCGGGAGTTCGGGAGGTAGGAGGGATGAGGCAGGAGGAGGTGGGAGGGATGTCAGGGATGTTGGAAATCGATGTGGTTGCGCGCGCACACCGCCCGAGTCTGCGTTCTCCCGCTACTCGGAACAGATCCCGGCCGCTACCTAGGCACTCGGCTAAGCACTAACTTTATACATCACTGTTACGTAACCAATATTTTGCTTTTATTTAATGCAATCTTCCGATTTGGATATATGTAGCTTTATAGCTATGCTTATTGGTAAGAATAACTTTGAAAGCAAAAAGGTTCTGCAACTCATCGAATGTGGCTGCAAATATTGCAACATTGAGAGTTCGACTTATTCTGGAATATCTAGAAGCTTCCAGAAATTGGATCAATTCCTTTAAGAAACTTCCGTAACAACAACAAATGGCAATAGGCAGGTAATATTCGATTCACAGAGTAAACATCTAAAACAGCAATCCGATCATGTTTATCCTGAACTAACTAAACTATCTAAAGTACCTATTAGTGCCAATTGTAGTTCACAAAGTATATTACCTTGAAAGTACAACGCACGGTGGTTCTAATTTGAACTTTGACAGTGCACTGAACTTACAAACAAAATGATTTGACTAATACAGGATCTGGTTTTTGTAACCTATATTTA
This sequence comes from Euclidia mi, assembly GCA_944739405.2. Classification (NCBI taxonomy): domain Eukaryota; kingdom Metazoa; phylum Arthropoda; class Insecta; order Lepidoptera; family Erebidae; genus Euclidia; species Euclidia mi. The sequence continues at coordinate 30,982,614 of OX123193.2, read as the reverse complement.
AATGTGTCTAGTTATACAAGTGTATTTATATGATGGATTACAGTGCCGATTCTAGGAATGTCTAGGAATGTCTAGGAACGATTAGGTGTTTAGGCGGATTTGGAAGCTAGGAACAATTTGAGGAAAAGGAAACTTCATTTGTCTAAGCTGAATTTGAGCCTTTTCAAGTCAATCGTAAAATAATGATCGCAAATGGTGTTTCTATTTATAATATGTATGTATTTACATAAAAAAAGTATATATGTATGTTTATCCATTATCTAGTACCCATAGTACCCAGCTTCTGCTTAGTTTGGGACTGTGGTAAAATATATTATTATAAATGTTTTTCTGTCACTTAGCTAGAAGCCTAGATCTGGCTGTGTATTTAAGTATGTACTAGCAATCTGCCCCGACTTCACGCGGGTAGTATACCTAAAATAGTCTTACTGTAGGAGCTTCAGTGATAGAATTATCTAATATATTGTATAATTTGTTATGTCCAAATACATCTTCGTTTTATTATCTAAGAGGGTATATGATTATTGCTGTAAAACATTTATCGTTATGTAAATATTTCGACTCTTCTTATAGTAATGACACCAAGAGCTTTGGTGGACGGTTTGCTGGAACGGGTATGCCGTATTCTTGACTCTTTGTGCTCTATAACCAATATGATACAATGCCAATATGACCAATAGGATATTTTCTTAGTTAGACATAAGAGAAACCTACTGTCCGAATTTCATGTTTCTAGCTTCAGCAATTAGAACTCTGCGGTGATATGTGAGTCAGGACAATCCGCTTTATACAGAGTGTCACAAGACCCATCACGAAGCCGAAGTCTACTCGTTGTGGACATCATGCCAAGTCATACTAACCAAAAATAATACCTGGGAAACTATTTTTTTTGAGTTTTCACATTTTTTAAACCGCAATTAAAAGCGCGCGCGGGCAATGCTCGAAATACCTACTTATCCATGGGGTCATAGGGCATCTAAAGAACATATTGGCGTAAATGCATCGATTTTGTACCTAATTAAAAAAAATCCATACTAACTTTGAGCCTCAATATCTCCTGAACCAGTAATTTCCCAGGTATGGTGCCGAAGTAAAAAATGTTCATAGTGATTGGTACAACATGAGATTTCAGTTTTCGTTAAGGGTCTTTTTACACACTGTATAATACGGCGATGATGATTGTATAAAGTAAAACATTGTGAACCTATGTACCTACATAGGTATATCTTTGAAAGGGTGGACAAAGGAGTGAGGCATGGTCACATTGCGTTAGCTATGCATGCTCTTCATTGAAAGTGTAAGTTACGTAGGTACCTACTTATGGAGGCTACGCCGCGCCGTCCAGACGGCATATTACCAAGGTTCGTGCTGCATTGAAAATTTATAAGGAAACTCAGTTACATTTTTGGTACTTATGCTACATGCTTATAAAGAAACTGGTTAAGCACAAATTGGATTAGCATACCATGGATTAGTTCCACTTGTATCCTTGGGTTAAGGAAACCTAAAATAAATCAAAAAATTTATTTTTACACTTTTTACGTTAATCAGGGCAATTCACTTGATAATTATCTTCAATACAATACCCTACGGCATTACTTAAAACGTCATTTTCAATCACGCCTCAAAGCTGATTAAAACTGAACCTGTTCATGCATAAAAGCCTTACATTATATCTCTAGGACTTCTCTATGCATGGGATAGTCGCATCCGAGCTGGAGCAGAAGGTCATCTATAAGAGTAAAAATTGCATGCAGGCTCTATTACTGTATTGACCGGATAGTCCTCACGTAGGCACCGATTTCTAGGGTTGCCTGCGGAGTGTATAGTTTTGGACACCCTTATGCATATCGGGTTCTTATTTACTGTCATCATCGACATAGATATTTGGCATGTATGTTCCTTGACAACTGTAAGGGTGACCAAGAACGGATTTTCCGAAATCTCAACTGGCTGAGCCAGAAACTGTTACATTTGAAATAAAATATGCGGGCGTAGCAGCGGGCTTCCTCTAGTTTAATATAATATCTTAATAAGTAATTTAACCAAGCTTTGTTCTAAGATTACTAAAACTGATTAACAATAATTATAATTTAACGCATATCGTTCATGGTCTAGTAAGGAAGTTTTTATGTTTAATGTGTTAAACTGATACCGATAAGTGGGCCAGTGAATCAGGCGATTATGCAATCGCTATTATCTATATCGCAATATTATAATCTTGCTAATAAATATACAATAAGTATTATCTATTAGATTAATATAAGTTTACTCACATTTTAATATTTCTTTGATGATTAGGAGTTTAACAGACGGAACAAATAGTTTACCAGTGGTCTAGGACAAAATTAGTAAACAGATAGGTAAGGAACTGTTAGGGACTGATTATCGTCTTTATCGTAAAATATATACCTACCTACCTACTCGTACATCTATTTGCCTATAGTGTACATGGTTAAACGCCCGCTTAGCTTGGCTGAGCTCTTTGGCTTGGCTGAGAGAGAATGCTTTTGACATTAAGTCCGTAATTGTGCCTACATTGTTAAATTGCATAAAAAATAATTTGAAGATCTTTACTCGATATAACTTGTTGATTGATCAGTTCGAAAATTTAAGTAGGTAGGTGATCGAACTTCAAGAAGTAGGTACTTAGCGTAGGTACACATGGAAATAAAGAAAACTCGGCAGCTTTATCGATTTTATCTACCATACCTACTCTGACGGTTTGGATACTTAGTTTTCATCAGCCGTTATAAAAATATAAATCATGTTTATGCGTCTGTTAAGTATGTTTCGAATTATATACTTATTTAATTAATAATATTGACATTTTATTCAGCTAAATCGTAGAATCTCAAACATTTTACTTTGGAAATATTATTTTATTAAAAATATCCCTACGAAATATTTACAGATAGGCGCTACGATCGGAGTCCAAATATTATTGTTATTTTACTCAGAAATTACGTTATCTTCTCAGAACGTTTGATATAAAGGCGTTACTCAGAAACATTTAAACTAGCACTCATTCATAACACGTGGTTTGGACGGTATAAGTTCTGAGAATTAATTTAAGCTTATCAGTAGATTGTCATGTGGGTAGCGCCTTCCCATGAGGACATATACGAATAAAAGACTATAGACTCAATTATTAAATGGATCTATCAGAAAACTTAAGTCTTGTTTTTGTTAAGTCGAAACATATAGTTTAGGTTCATCTAATACTAACATATAAAGCTGAAGAGTTTGTTTGTTTGGTTGAACGCGCTAATCTCAGGAATTACTGGACCGATTTCAAAAATTCTTTCAAAGTTGGATAGCCCATTTATCGAGGAAGGCTATAGGCTATATAACATCACGCTATGCGCCACGGGAGCGGAGCAGTAGCCTTAAATAACGCGGGTGTAACCGCGGGCTCATCTAGTTTATGTATATAATATTCGATGACTTGTTCGTAAGGAAAACATGTTGCATGGTTTTGGTAAATATTCTGGAAGCCATGATTTTATTAAAATCTAAATATCTGGGTAAATGGGCGGCTTGATTTTGTTAGGGGCTGTTTTATTTTATATCTATACTTAATTTATTGTCAAGATCTGGAGGCAGTGAGCAAGCCATATTCTGAAGAAATTGTACTTTAATATCTGATGGCCAATTGTTATTTAAGTCTTAAATATGTCACTTGCAGGATGCCTATCATCATCATCATCATCATCATCAGCCTGCCGAAGTCCACTGCTGGATATAGGCCTCTCCAATGGCACGCCACTGAGCCCGATTTTCGGCTCTTCGTGTCCATATATTTTGCAAATACGCGCATCGTGTTCGCTTGCTATTGCTGCAGTAAAAGCTTCTAGAGTAAAACATAGGTAAAAAAAAATGTTAAATTGTATCTGTAACCAGACATTTTAGTGCAATGTAATGTCATCACTGTGAATGGGCTGCAGTGACTCAAGCTTGGAGGACGTAACCTCTTTCCTTGAATACAAATGGTGTTATTAGAACATACACAGGCGCATGCAGCTCGCTTCCCGTGCTAGTACACAACACCTCAGTATCATAGCTTCCTCTTTTAATATGATTATACGAAGTACAGAAAAAATATGTTATATTACATGTGTGTGTGTTTTTAAATGAACTTGTCACGTACAGTGTTTATTCTGGTAAAGTCCGGAAAGTTGGGTCTTGGTACCCGAAACCAATTTTACGATAAGTTGAAAAATAAATGCCTGATGATTATCAGCAGACTGGTTTTTAATCTGTCCCATCACTGGCAATAGGACATGAAGGCCATAGTCCAGCATACTGACCAAGAATGGGTTGGCAGACTTTATATGTCCTTTAAGAACAAAGGATATTTCTCAAGGATGTTTGCCGCCATCGTTTAGGAAACGTTAATTAACAATTTAATTAATTAATATTTAGTTAATATCTATGATTTATTGTGTAATCATAGTAGTGTATCACTTTACCATATCCCGTCCAAAAAATACTGAACTCACTTCCTAAGCCTGAAAATATTAATAAGTGCTTTTATATTATAAGGAAAATGCCGACCAATAAAACATTATTAGTTCTACGCGATGCGTTTTTATGTCATATATAGAATACCATAATTTTGTAAATGAAGCTTAGCAATTAAAATGACAAGACTACGTCCAGGAAGAATACTGTTCCTCGATTGAAGTACACATAATTTATGTCAGCAGTTCAAAGCAAATCTTATTTATGTCTTGGCAACGCATTAATGAGCCTATAATGCAATAATGTGGGTGTAATACTACGCCTCTGCCTACCCCTTCGGGGATACAGGAGGGAGTGTTTAAATAAAATAATGCAATAATTTTGCAACTGTTTGTGTGACAGTGTTCATATTAAAAAAGAGATGAAGAATAATCTTTAAAATTAGATTATAGACAAAGTACTTACTATTCTTAATTTCGACAGGGATTGTTAACTTGGACTCCGTGGTCCTCGCAGGCGTCTGTGTGTGTGAGGTTCTGTTCTGAGTCTACGATGAGACATATTTCACAGGGTCGATAAAAAAAAGCAATCTTATCGCGTCGTCCGTGTCTTCAACATTCAACGTTCGGCACTACATTTTTAAAATGCCCTGATTTAATTCCTAACTGCAGTCGTTGAATTTGCAGGTGGTTCCGTAAGATGTTTTAATTTTGATAGTAAAAATGTAAAGCCTGCTGACACTAAAACAATTTAGGAAGATACGTACCTGCGCAACGTATGAATGACCTATCTTATTCCAAAGTATATTGCAAAGAGCATGACAAAATTGTAGAATAGATTAGATTGAACGTGACACATTAATGCAATTGCTATTTCTACATTACTTTTTTTTTTTTTTTTTTTTTTTTGGTATCGGGTTGGAAAATCCTCATGGAGTCCCTCCGCCCCGGGGGGGAAGGACGAAGGGGACTGTCAGACTCTTACTGACTAAAAACCAACCCGTGCTCCTCATGTACCCATGTGTCGGAGGGTAGGGTTTCACCAAAGCATTCCTCGCTACCCCCCGACGGGTATTGGCCCGCCAGATGGTCAGACGGGCCCCGAACGAAACCCCCTTGGCGGCGGATGAAGGTGTTGGGCTCCGCCGCCAAAACACCCAGCGGCCGCAGAGGATAGGGAGGACGGCAACACAACACCGCATCTCCTCTTCCTCTGCGGCCCCACCGCGACGCAACGGTGGTGCGCCCCCATTTGGTCGCGGGAGATAGGGCGCGGGGCAACGCAACACCCACACGCCTCTCCTCCCGCGACCGCACCCGACTGCGAGGGACAGACAGAACGGTCCCCCGCACCCGCACCATGGGACGCATCCTACGCAGGCCTCTACAAAGCCCACGTGGAGCGTCCCCTCCCGGGATCCCGCTTAGCTTCACCGTGGGTGGCTTCTAACCCACGGTTACTGAGCCCCCCCACCACAACAAGGTGGAGATCCCACGGGGGGGATTTCTACATTACTGGAGTAATAACGCCGACTCGGTAAGAAGTTCAATTACCTAAGTACAGCGCTTTTAGTATAAGGCTAAGTACTTCTATTTTATTTACCCATTCTCGGCCTAAATAAATTTAAATTATGAGCTTTCTCACACAGAGCAGAGCTTTAATCGCAAGGAGAGAAGGTGATGGAGAAGGTGTAACCGATATGAGATATGGTCCCAGCGGTCCCAGGGTCCCTAGCGACATATTTGATCTAAAATTTTCCGTCTGTAGCTATATTTGTGAACGGCAAATTCAAACGCTGAAATAGTACATAGCGGTATAGCCTGTAATTATTTTGATACTTCGACTTGGAAATAAACGAATATGTGGTTTCAGGTGTTCTATATATAAGGTTCAGAAACGAAAAGGGCCAAACGCATGCTTTGCCGTACCATAATACCGATTACCCTAGGCTCCCTGCGAGTGAAATAGAAACCTGTTAAAAATCGTAGAACCTACATTCGCCGTGACATTTGATGCCAGTTTGACTAAAATTGCATATTTAAACAAGGATTTCAATGTGTTTGCTCTTTTTATTGGGACTAGCTCCACACTCATGCCCACTAATGTGTCACCTGTGTAGCCAGGTCCAGGAGCAGTGATCATTGATGAAAACGAGTTTACACACTCGGAAAGTTAAACTGTCTTGGAACCCGCAACGAACTTAATCAGAAGTATATGTGTGTGTTCGATGTACCTTTATTATAATTTTAAGTTGGGTAGGTACAGTACCCCTTCAAATAATTATTTGTACTTCAATGCCCTTGAATATTATTACATTATACAGGTAGGCACATCTTTATTACTGTAGTCCTATTTTTGTGTTGCTCACACTTGCGTTGTAGGTACTCAAAGAGCCGACGAATGTAACCAGTGAACAAAAACGTAAATACTTTCATGTTGCTTACATGAGTGGCGTGCACGCCAGGAATTGGGATCGAATACCAATCGAACCCAATATGTATTCGGTTAAGTTTTTACACGATACTCTTGAATATTAATGTGGTGTACGTGCCGGATGCTTACGTTGACCAAAAGTATATATTTTTAGAAACCACACATACCTACTTATTTATTAAAAGGTTTTTAGAAAATCTAACACTAACATGACAAATCATGTTATCTATTCGTTGCGTTAGGTTTTTATATCTTTTCGTAGCAGATGAATTTAATGATACAGAATCTCAGATTCATTTGCTGCAAAAAATCTTCTTTAGCAATATTTTCTGCAGGGTATAAGCAACGTTTTCGCAACTTGAAAGCTCGTTTCAATAGATATTTTTGTTACTTTGATAGACAGCAATAGGTTTATTTCATAGTCCTTATATTTAGATAAGATATTGATTTGTAAAATACATCATTATTACAATTACGTTGAATCATACTATTATTAAAAAGGTGGCGTTTTTGTGTTTTTGAGATGGAAATTTGTTGCCCTTTCACACAAAAACTTGCACTGAAAGGCATTCTATGTAATAGCCTTGTTGCATTGAGTTACTATACGATGTCATTGAGGTTATGTATTCAGCATGGTGTCCCGTTATTTTGTGATGCGACGTATCAAGGTTACAATCAACAGGCAATAACAGTTCCTCTGGAAATATTTTGTGTTTTCGTATGCACATTGAATAATGCCTCAAATAAATTCAAAAACCTAGGCAGGGCAAGTCGTACTTCTCAGTTTCTCAGTTACCTCGAGGTCACCTAATAAGTATTCAGTTACCTACATATTTGTTATGTATCTTGCTGTAGATTTAGACAGCAGAATAGAAATAAAATACGACAACATTCCATTTTTGATTATGTTTTCATTACATACTTTATTATTTCTATTGTGACGTTGTATTTTTATGAACAACAATTAATCTTAATAATAAGCTATTATTTTAGTTTCTCGACTCTATTATTATAGTTTGTAAAGCCCTTAGTGAATGTTATAAGCTGTAAAATAGCTTCAACTTTTATAATAAAATTGCGTAAGTCAGCAAAAAAAACAATGTACCAGTTTTGACAAAATATTCTGTGTCATTAAAATAACGATAAGGTTGAGGAGAATCTTTTTTAAAAGACGTGAAAATAAATTTAGGCCGTGAGATTGTACACCACATGTTTTTCTAACTGTACCTACAAGATCGATGCTTACTCAATTCAAGGTTCTTTACGTAGTAAGCTTAGCGGACGGCAGAAAGGGCAGATGTTTAATATAACTGAGGCTAGTCTGCCCCTTCATTATTATTCATCAAAGTTTAATGTAGGTAATGCTTGCTTTGCTACTGATATACTGGGCAGCTTAGGCCTTGAATACAGACAGATTGTTATTAGTTACTTACGACCGGATTACCAAACGACTTTGATACGTTTCTGCGGGAGATTTCAACTCGCTGATGATAAGCAATCAGCAAAATTTTATACGGCATTACGCCTTAAGTAAATTTTTTTATATTTACTCGTATGAGCGTTTAGTGTAAGAAAAGCAATTTAAAATTAAAGATGGAATATTTCCCAGATTAGGTAGGTACCACAGCTCTTCAGGAGATTTATCCATATAAAGGATCCAGTACTTACAATAAGTTATAATAATACTTATAATGTTTATTCGAATCTGTTCTTACTCATGTACAACCGCTCTGAATAGTAGTAAAATGTACCAAGAATTGTCTGAAGTCTGCATTAAAACAGGTGATAGACGTTGCTCAGACAATCAAGATCTGTAAGACCATTGTCATAGTCCAACAACGTGCATTGTGCAACGTTTGATGAAAGCGAAACGTGAATAGTTTAATTGTTTTATTACCTCATATCTCCACAGTTTCACTTGCTTCAAATTTTGTTTAAACATGCTCAATTCATGCAGGCGATGAATGGAACAATACTTATATAGAATAGATATTTCTCAAGTTGATATTGTATTGACGTTAATTGATTTGTTCCTATGTGGGCTGTGTCATGACTTCATGAGTCTCATTCATTTATAAATTAAATCGGTATTAATAAAAAAGAAAGCAAACATATTTCAGATAGGATTTTACTAATCATATCTGAAACCAAATACAAGACTGCCTTATCAAACAAACTCTACAATAGGGTAGTTTCCAGGGTCAAAATAATTACATTTTATTTAGTCCGTATTTTAGGTTATAAAAAATATTGGACACGTTTTTTTTCTTTTTTCGATGAAATAAAAAATAACAAAGATATAGCCCTATAAAGTTACGTGTGACGTCATCTAGTGCGAAAAAATGCAGCACGGCGTGACGTTATACGTAACTTTAATGAGCTATATCTTGGTAATTTTTGGTTTAATTGACAAATAAAAAAATACGTATCGCTTATTTTTGAATAATCTAAAGGACGGACTTATAATTTTACATTTTTTTTTGTCAACTAGCCTATTTTTTATATGCCTTCGCAAAACAACTTATTAACTCTATCATTCAACCCCTCTAGAACTGCCTAACGTGAGTATTTAACTATGTTGATAAAAGACACACAGGCCCTTTGGGTATAGATGTCGCATTTAAAATGAGCTCAAACAGTCGTCCGCCAAATAGGTCAGGTAAGTCGGTCCATACCAACACACAAGGCAGCCTTACATAATTCCTGAAGATAAGTAGAAAAGGTACACACTGTTTAAGTAGATGTTTCATATAATAATACCGTTTGCAGAACAAGGAATAATCGTTTGACCTTTAGCGTTCTATTTAAGGTTAAAGTTCGGAGGGCTTCGAATACGCTAAATAAGTTATTCGCTTGCTCGGCTGGAACATGTTTAATTTGGGAAGTGCCTGTGCCTTTGGCTGAATGGTACCTGTCATTGATTAACTTTTATACTTTTATACGTGCAGTCGTTTTTTTGAAGTACATATTTGTGATAATTCAGAAAAGTACAGGAAAAAGTTGATTAATTATGTATGTAGGTACCTATGTTAAAAATGGATTTGATTAATAGCTATCAAAGTTTCCATTTAAACTTATAGGAATCTACCAAATTATGTTTTGTATTCGCAAAGGTATTGTTATTAATGTATAATTATTAATTCAATTACAATTATTGCTAAGGTGAGGCGACACAGCACCCTTGAACCAAAAGTTCCCACCATATCCATTTCGCTCTTGCCTCTAACTGACATAAGCCACCGATAACTTACAACTATTCTACTGGAACATATCAAATATTCAGTTACCATGAATGAGAGTATGACACAATAAAGCGATATAAATAGAATAACATCGTTTACACAATACTACTAGAAACACTTCTAAAACAAAGCACATTATTAATACTTACATCGATGAAAATGTTGAAGATAAATAAAAATAGAATGTTATGCAATCATCAAAAGAAATGCACGAAATTGCGACACAACTACGTAACATGGTCGACGTCAACAGAGAATTTGAAAATATTTGAAGGTACGCACACTCAAGAGTTTTGCGTCACCGAGCCTGCACACATTGACACCTCGGACATTAGCTAAGCGTTTGACTCAACTGCTATGACGTAGGTCGCATTGTAAAAATTTTTTGGAAGTATGTATGGATTCCCTCATGAATAAAGTTACGAAAGCTATTTATATTTCAGTAGGAAGTTCAGAATCGGTTTCATGTAACGGGTTATTGCTATATCGATCGATTGTATAACAAATGAAATAATCTAGTAAAATTGACACCCAAGGTTGAGATAGAAAGAAAGCACTAGTTTGTATTTCCTTATTGATAAAGCTGAATCTATTAGTGCTGTTGGATATAAGGATGTTTATTAATCGTAACCTTGAAAAGTGTTATATGTGATAATTGGGCCACTTTTGCACCCCACCAGGGTCTGTGCTATATGCCTGGACAGCGCTAACACATGCCTTATTAAGGAACTTGTTAAACTGTAGTTCAACATCTTTGTTTTAACATATTTCAGCTCACTATAGATTTGGATAAAATTGCACAGACTGTGGGAGTGTTTGAAAGAATTAGGAACACCATGTCGAAAACAATGTTTAAGAATTGTGTGGGTTTAATAAGAAGATTGACAGAAATGATTGAGAAATAGGTCCAGACAAGCGGACTATTTCATAAGCCTCATATCGGAAATATCTGAAGGTTTTAATGTGTCCCTCAAAATAGTTAAGAACAAGATGCATATCTTGAAGAAGCTAGTGAGCTGAGTCATTGCGTATGTAATCCTTTAAGCCAATAGCTAATAGTTTATATTTTGTTACTATGGATTGTATTTGCGTTATAATTATCGAGTTTCACGTAGCAACGTCATTCAAGTTCTATAGTTCTTTGAATGTTGATAGAATCAATACTATAAGCAAATTCCCTGTGAAACTCACCAGCTTCATAATTTCGACCGTCAATATACAAGAAACTGCGTAATAATACTCAAGATATTGTATCTAATCATTAAGTTATTATATTGGATAAGATATGAGCGATAAGTATTTGCAAGAGGCTCGTCCAAATTACGTGGGACTTACAATATAAGCGACGAAATATAGGTTCCCATAAACCTGCATCCTTTTGGAAACCGGTGTATAGGTACAAATAAATGCAAGGTGGCATTAGGTGTTACGTAACTTAAAAGTTGAGACGTAAATGAAAATTTTATTTTATTTTATAGTTATACATACATAAAAATGAAATGCAGCTTTTACGATAGTGACTCTTGAAAGTTAGCTCAAACAGTTAAACGCACTATTATAGTTGATATGTTCGAAAAATACGGCAGACAAAAAAAAATGAACGTACCAATGATCTCCTGGTCTTCTGAACAATACTAGCACTATTCAATGCACCACTAGTAGTTGTACCCAGCGCGATCGCAGTAGGCACGAGTCCAGGGTGTTACTGCGTATTACTTAGGTGTTACGTTCCAGCGCGCGTCACAACCAGCTAGTGTGGGCGGCCTTGTCCTTGCAGCGGCGATCGATCGGCGCGCGCCCGACCGCCTCCCCCCAGCTGGGCCCGACGGTAAACACTCTTCACCCTCAATGGACTCTGTACTCTCTATAACCCAAGTGATATACTTTGTTTCTGTATTTATGTACTTAGGATCAGTTTACGTATTAATAAGTTCGGTTGGTTAAGTAAGGCTGGAGGTTATGTAACGGTGGGTTTAGTTGATATGCTTGTTTCTGGGGTGAATAATTACTTTGCGAATATGGTGTATCGCTTTTTGCGCCATTCATAACATCCCATTGAGCATGGTTGTCATATTTTAAGTTTAAGTATTCGGGTAATAGTTCATATTATACTTAATGTCAATTTTGGATTTAACTATTATTTTACCTAATCTTTTTATTATTGTTCCAGTAATGCGTTTGTATTAGGTAATCTAATTTATTGTTAAATAATGTGGTGAAAAACCAAAAAGATACATACAACAAAAATATTTTCTTTTAAGTCTTGTTTCTACATCTTAATTGTCTCGAATTTTTCATTGATTTGCTTTGTATCCTACAAAGAGATATTATTGAATTAAACCCCTGAGAATAATATTACGGATGTGCTCAAGTGCTGTAAAGTCTTACTTTAGAGGAAATAGACTACACATGGATTATATTATGTGAGCAGGAAAATATGTTTATTTTGAAGTAGCTTATTCAGATAGCTCAATAAATTTGAAAACACAAATTTAAGTGATATCCTTAGAGTCAGACTTTCATCAAAAACAGCAAATGGTAATAGAAAACTTCACTATGCTGATTTAAAACTGTCTCAAGAGACCAATTCGTTCACTCGACAGTGAGCTAAATAGGTTCAACGACTTTGCTATCTTACTTTACTTCAATAGTGCTACAAAATTTGGTTTAGTGACAAGAAGGTCAAACATAAAATTTAATTTTAATCTTTATAATTCAGTCGCTTTATTAATTAAGTCGGATCGCCATTTCCACATAATTTCTTCATAAAAGGCCTGCACAGAATTAATTTAGTGCTTAATTATTTTTAAAAGATAATTTGTCAAATGCCGCATTAGAGATCATATATCATATAAGCTTCGATATATGCAAAAACAAGTTTTTGTGCCGCCTTAACCGTGTTTATAATTTTCATAATTTATATTTCATTATTTAAATTGAAAACTAAGACACATTTACTTGTTTGATCTTCGCGTTTCCATCGCTGCTGATCCAATTTTGACAAAAGCGTGGAATTGTATTGGGAAAAAAGGGCACAAGAAAATAAAGGCATTTAATCTAAAAAATTACAGCGAGCGACCAAAATTAGTAGGCCTGGCAAGACAAATTTTGGAATATATTTTATTTCGTAATGTTACGCTAAGAAAGGTTTATTAGAAATTTTAGGTGTGGTGAAAATGAGAGAGGCCTTTTATAAATGAAACACTTTATTTTTTCAGAAAATACTTTATTTATCCAAATTTGGACAGGATGATGTCTTCCGTGTCACCTCGTGACAAATATGGAGTAAAAAGATCAGATAATTTATATTATTGCTGCAACAGAATCCTATTGTACAGCAAAACATATTGATGAAGTATCAATAGTAGGTACTGACATATTGACGATATTGATTTCATTGTATTTACCCACAATGGCACTGGTACAGTAGAACTGGTCTAGTTTTATCAATAAAGCAAAATAATATAGATGTGAAACTTGTTCTTAGGTTTGTGGCAGTTTAATATTTTTTTAAGATCATTCTAACTCTTTTTAAATTGAAGAGACTTAAACCAAAGATCTTGCTGTCTTATGTCGCGGCTATATTATTGTTTCTAGGACTGGCAACACAGCTCACTTGACTCTGTGCTGCCAGTATAAAGGAAAAAGTAAAATTGTTTTCCAGTGAACATAGTTGCCTCATATATTATTTAACAGAGAGTAATTTGATGAATATGTCTTTACTTATTGTGCGAAGAATATAATTATGTAAGGGTATGTTTAAATTACGAATAACTTATAACTATTTACTAAGATGTCAGAAATAGCTGCGGAACCGATAATTATGTTTTTTATCCGTACTGTTTATGATTTTCTATATCCGAAGACTTGCTTTCCTAAGCTAACGACTTCTTCAAATTACTTAGTAAAGTTCCTAATAAAATAGAAAATGTTTTTTGCATTTTCGGAGATTTTAGAGAAAAGGTAGAATTTTTCAAACATGATAATGAAGGCTGAAGATTGAAATATTTATATCACCCAGTTTTTTTTTATTACCGGATTTTGAGGCATGCTTGTTAATTTTTTTTTAAATATTCCGGGGATCTTCTTAATGAACCTTTTATTATACATTTGTGTTTTGGTCAATTATTGTTTTATCGTTCATTTTAACATGTTTTTTTTTAATATAAATATTTTTATAGACAATATAAAGACGCTGGTTAAAATAATCAACTTTAATACATTAGCAATCAAAAACCCAATTCATATATTATAGTCGAGAAAATATTTTTATGTAAGTCTAAATGGTTTTCCGCATCTTACAAAGATTAAACTTAGAAACAATGCAATTAAGTTATGAAAATACATTTATTTTAAAATGGTTAATTTAATGACATAATGGTAAAAAAATATTAGGTACACAAATAGGTAAGAACGTTTGGTTCCATAAAAAATAATCTACTTTAGAATATTGTTCTGCTTATATTGTACAAATATCAATGATAAACAAAAGTGCGAGTCGGACTCGCGCACGAAGGGTTCCGTGCCTACAATCATCTATAAAAGAAAATCACGTTTGTTGTATGTATACTTAAATATTTGTTAAGCTACTGCCGGTTTATTAAAATCGAGTAAAAAAAGCTTAAAACTTACGTTTATTGTAAGGGAACATTTTTAATATTTAATATTTACCCTTTAATATTTACTTTATTTTTATTTAATTATATTATATTTTGAAAGGTAATATAAAACTATATATTCTGTAAAAAAATTAAGCGTCTATCTGTTACCGTTAGTAATATTAAGCAAAAAATACGAAAAAAAGACACGTTTATTGTATGGGACCCCACCTTAATATTCCCATTTTTATTTTTGGTATTTATTATTATAGCGGCAACGGGAATACATAACTCGTAAAAAATTCAGCTTTCTAGCTATCACGGTTTATGAGATACAGCCTGGTGACAGGCAGACAGACAGACAGCGGAGGCTTAGTAATAGGGTCCCGTTTTTACCTTTTAGCTACGGACGAAAACAGAAATAATTCAGCATTGAAGATTGCGTGACATCTGCTAAATATTAAGCGTAAAGTATGAATAGCTACACTATAGAGCATCTACCCTAGTTCAAAATAGGTAACATTAAGGTACTTATATTTTTAATAATAAGTAATTATTTTTATTTAAATCTTTAATTTATGTGTCTACCGAAAATAAAGAGAGATGAATAATGGCCTTATAATGAGGAAACATTTAATTTCCATTAGGAGTTAGGACCAACTTAAAATAATAATAATATATTATATACATGTATAATATTAAGTAAATACTAATTGGTGCTAATTTTTTTAGGCATTCAAGTTTAATTTATTTACTTTCAAAATTGCTTACAATTTATTTGCAAAGAAAATTACTTAAACTATTACTAGGTGACTAAATAAAAAAAATAATACAATAAAATAAAAAAAATAAAAATTAAAAAAAAAAACAAAAAAGAAACACACAAAATAAAACAAAAATAAAACAATAATTTAAACACTTATGTTTAAAAATAAATAATTCTCATATTTGAACTAATTAAAATACTTTTATAGTTCCTACTTAATATGTCAATGATAAACTATGTACTTACATGTTTTAGCATAATATGTTAAATCAAAAAGCCGGCACCATCATTTACACAAAACAAACGTCAAATAAAACAGCTGTTTGCACAGTTGGCGATATTATTAGTGTTATGTAAGTACATATAATTTATAACAAAATAGATGAGTACCTCGCGGCTTTACCCTCGGGATCTGATGATGAAAAGTACTCTCTGTGAACATTCACGAATGAAACTTAACTATCTGACTAATTTCGCCGAAATCTATTCAACCATTTCTGTGTGAAAGAGTAACAAAAATAACAAACAGTAATTATCTTCACAAACTTTCACATTTATAATTACAGTAAGATTATATTACGCTGATATTATTAAGCAGATAGCAATTCACAATACATACTAATGAATCCACGGGAGCCATTGGGACTATTGCGAAGGAACATCAATAAACAATTTTTTTCTCTATGTGGGCGGGTAGCAGTCGGTCGATAGAGGGAGATATACCGCCCACTCAACTACCCCGCAGCTTCCCCTGACCCAAATAGAGGGGGATGGGACACACACACACGCACACTTCTACACCAACACGCGGTCTCCCTCACACACTAACACCCCGGTACATAAACACTCTTGTCAAATCTTAATGTATATCTGGAACATGACAGGGTTGTGAATAACTTAAGACCCTAATAATAATTTTGTCAATGTCCCTTTTTTGCATGTATGATAGGAGGAAAACAAAGGACGTGATTTATTATGAGGAAATAATTACAATGAAAATACGTGAAGGGATTTTGAGGGTGCTAGTGAGCTAGTCAATGAAAAAATTTTTTGTTGCAAATGTAATGAAAGGGTAGTGGACTTTTTAATCGAATTTGAAAAAGGAATAGTTTCTATGTTAGACGCTTTTATTTTTTTTATATGTGTCTTGATTTCTTCGCCATTGTACACCGATTTCTAAAAAAACTTTTCTTTTTAGGCGATGCTTGTGGATATGGAGCTTTTTTGTGTGTAGCCAGTCCCAACCATCATATTTACTAGGTACCGTATCACCTGTGTAGCTAGATTTAGCAGCAGTGATCATCTGATCACAGAAGATGCCGAGTTTAGACACTCATTATGTGAGTAGTATAAATTGATAGTAAAAATATGTAAGTAACATTGAATTATGTAAGTAAGTATCAATCAAATCAATACTCAGGTGGGTACCTAACAGTAAAAAAGCTGAAGGTTATTCAAATATGTTTTATTAATTAGTATAAATTTCCAATTAATAAACGTCAGGTAGGTGGGTATTAAAGTACCAATGGTTAATTTTTACATGCTTCTGCAATATTATGAATCACAAAGCAGTAATTATAGATATATTTTTAATTAAAGTTAAAGGATCACTATTTTGAGCAATAATTTAAGCTTATTTTCTTCCAGTGCTGTTTAACAATCCAAGCTTCAGATTGCATGTCTGACGAAGAAGAGCTTTATATACTTACTTAAATAAATATTTTAGTTTTTACTAAAAATATTAATTTAAACAAAATGCCATACACTGATTTATGTGTGTTACCAATTTCGATTATCTTTCAAGTGATCTGAAATCTAACATCTATTAGGTAATAATAAAATGTCATATAAATCTTGTCATCTTGGCACTCTCATTATAGATCATAGCAGAAATAAATACCTAATTAAATATCAAATATAAAACAGGTATTTATATCGAGTACTTTGACTCGCGTATGTATTAACGATACTTAGCCGTTACAAAAAATCAAACAAAAAGTGGGTATTCGTTTGACATGAAGCAAACATCAAGCTACCTTGAGGGATCCAAATGATTTTAAACATAATGTTACGTGAGTGTAATTCCCAAAACAACGTCGAAATTGTTTGTTCTGGCGATTAGCGTTCAAGCGAGTGACGTTAGACACTGCGCAAGGTGAGCTGACCAATTTCGCGCAATGAACAAATCATTTGTTCACACTACCTACAGCGTCGATGCTACCTATCTATCGTTCAGTTCCTGTTATTATTTATGAGCCTTGAACAACAGTTCCTATACTTTATTCAGATTGCCGAAATCCACGCAACTGCCGTCAATATGTGCTAGGTTCGTACCTAAGTGGAAGCGCGATTACAAACATTACACAACCGATCGATTTTTCGTTTGCGCTCGCCGAATCTATAGCTAAATGTTAGACTTACCTGTATCGGCGACTCCTCGGCTGTCCTGGGCTTCAGGATGGTGGATCACACGCGTCGCTTACTGCGCATTTGTCCCTCATAAGTTGTTTCCAGAAAGAGGGCGCGCGAGAGGAACCAGCCGACGCGGCGGTGCGCGGCAGAATCGCGCGGCCTCGACCTTGGCCGTCAAACCCGCGCATGCGTCCCGCGTCGCTCCCCCCCGCGCCGCGCCGCCCGCCACCCGCCTCTCCCCCGCCAATTATGTCATTATGTGCCGTCGAGTTTGCTGCTGTTGTGTTGCCAAACACAGTCGCGCTCCGCTGGAGCTGGTTCCAGATTTTTAATAAGGTCAAATGATACACGTAGACAAGCACATTCTTGGATTCGTATTATAACAGCGACAGTATCAAACTGAGCAAATAAGTTTCAACAATGTTAGCAATACCTATTTAATAACTATCACTGACGAACACAGCATAAACAAATAAAAAACATAAAGCCAGATTGTTGGAATCGAAAATAAAAAACATTCCTTGAATAACTTATTTGTTTACCTTGTTATCAGTTAGTTGAGTCAATATTATGGATTGCGACGAAATTATCCGCGTAGCCGAGAAATACCTACACATACTTGATATGTATAATAAAATTAAATGAATCAGCAATTGTAACTACTTACCTCTAATTAATGGATAGTTAGGTAGGTATGTGTTCATCATCCTCCTTGCGGTATCCCAGTCTCAACCTGGGGTCCGCTTTCTAATCTAACCGGATTTGGCAGAATATTAGCTTTTCCACGGAACGACTGCCTGTCTGACCTCCGCAACCCGAAGGGATAGCGATATTCCATGGTTTAGAATAGTTTTAGTTTATTTTAGAGTTACTGACGTGACGCCCTATAACGGCTGTCAAAGATCACAGACAGCCGGGACCGTCGGCTTAACGTGCTCTCCGAAGCACGAGACAAGCGATAATTTACAATTCAATGCGCATATAGCTCCGAAAAGTCAGTGGTGCGCGCCGTGGATTCGAACCCCCTCTGCATGGCAGTCCGTTGGTATCTCCACTAGGCTATCGCTGCCTTAGGTAGGTATGTGTTCATGAAACAAAATTCCTGAACATTAAATATAAGAGCGGTCAAGTGTACAAAAGGTCCGCATGGATTAGTCAGACATTCCTCAAGATTAATTCTTTGTACGTACCTTTATCAGGTTTTTCTCCTGGAGCTGTGGGAAAAGTATACACGTCTCCAGGTATTTATTGACTCTAATCTCTAAAACGGCTACGAAGACAATTTTTACGATTTGTTTGGTTTTATCTGTGCTTGCCTACTTATTTAGTCGCTCTCTTAGTCTGTGGAATCGGTAATTTAAGTAAAGAAATGTTTGCTATTAATAATTTATTTTCATTTTTGTAGAAATAGGTGTGAAAAAAATCAAAGGTTCTAAATACCGCAAAAAATCCCTTTAATCCGAACTTAATGTAGGTTGTGTCCTCATGAAAAAATAATAGAATTAGTCAAGAATACTTTATTCAGCTCACACTCGATGGGTTTAGTCATACCAGGATTTGGTCACTTTATAGTTTATACCTTCGTGGTACATCATCTTGGGGTCCCTGACCAGATCCTTGTCACCATATTGTTGTGTTGTCAGTTAACCAAAAAAATATTGCCAAGATTCATCATGATAGGGGACGAAATTCAGTTTCTGAGATTTGCTTCAATACTTAGTTGGCTTTAGTTGGGTCGAAAAAAGTAGGAGTGCTCCTAAGTCCTGATTAGGAAATAAACAAACAAAACATTGGAGTTTCACGTACACAAAATATGGGTAGACACCGTGGTGGTAAACAAAATATTAAGAATCCACATATTGACCATCACTGGCGTACACGACGTATCTGACAATAATCAGCCCTTCTGCAGCAGGGCAGTCTTTGGAAGGCATTAGATAGGAGCAGATACCCTAATGAGTGAATCTAATAGCGGAATGTTGAACCTCACAATATTTGTTTCAAAAACTGCAGGCTGTGCTATAGGTCTATCTATCAATATTAAAAGCATCGAGAATTCGAGATACATAATCTCTATGTTTTTAGCATTTACATGTTTAATATTGATGAAATAGTTTGACGTTTGATGAAAAGGACAGTACAGCATGGTTTTTTGGAGATCTTGAAAATATTTAGAAGTTATCTTAAAATTTCTGGATGTTTAGGTGCCTGTATTGATAAATACTTATGTAAGTAGGTATGCCTTATTATTGCGTTTTCAACTTTAAGAATGTATGGACGGTGATATTTAGATATTCAGAAGGAGAATTCTACATTTCATATTAAATAGGTATATAATATAATATTATGAAGGTAAGCACTTTCAACCAAAATAGGTAGTTTTGGTTGAAAGTGCTTTTAATTTTGTTCCAGTTTAACTGATTGAGCTTAAAAACCTATTTACCCAGATTTTTTGTGTAGATAAATAAATATCAATTTTCTTCGATCTTAAAATCATTCTAAGAAAAAAGATATGTTTTTTAAACAAATTATGAAATCTCGCGACAAGGTTTAATTATTATAGTAACGTAAACAAATGCGCCATGTAGGTACCTACTTAATTGACAGATTTTAATAAAATGAGTAAGTCATAAGTAGATAATTTATTTTCATAACAATAAGTAGATTGTGTTGAAAAATATTTATACACAATAAAATTAACTAAGTAAGTACACAAAATTAGATTGTAATGATACCAAATTCAAAATAGAAAAAAAGGTAATAGGTAATTACTATTTCATTACGCAAATAATTCATAAACAAATAATTAATTATTCATATTATTACACAATAATTAATTACCTAGATGGAGGAATGTCTAAAATTAAAATCAAAAATATATATAAGTATATCATTATGTATGTCATTTTATTCTTTCTTGAAGAGCGTGTAAATATAATATTTCTTTTAAAATTGTTTTTTTAGGAACGTAAACAAATGTGCCATGTTGGTAAGTAGTAATCAATAGGTTTCAATATAATTTAAGGCTTTTATTCTTACCAGAAGATCGTTTTTGTTTTAAAAATAATGGTCCTTGATTCCCCGTATGAGCCGATTGTTGAAAAATTGCAGTGAAACAGTTGATATCCACTTCGACTCCCTCGACGCATTCCGTAAGGACATCCGACATTCATACTTACTACTATTATTAAGTAATTCCAAAATCTAATTTGTTATTCTCTATATAATTACTTAGCTTAATTATTATTTTCATAATTGTGTCTCATAGTTTAATTTTTATTTAACTGTTATAAGGCTTTTGTTATGTGTCTTTGTCGTTAATGTACTTTTGACTTAGTATTAAATAAATTCATTGGTTGCATTGTCTTTTTAAATAATTATTTCCATTTTATTTCAATTTCATTAATTCTGACAATTAATTCTTAATCTCATTTAATTTTTGCACGCAGTGGCTACCTTAAAAGATTATACAACCAATAAATGTGAAACCTGTTGTTATGAATGAATTGTTGTATAGTCACTGCTGATCCTCAAATCTGTATATACCTATATATAAAAATATAAATCCTACCGTTACTGACTGACTGACAGACAAGCTACAGCTAAAACTATTGGGCGCAGGAAGCTGAAATTAAGCATGTATGTTCCTTGGGGGCCGTAAGGGTGCACTAAGGAGGGATTTCCCGAAATTCCCACGGGATTGAGCAGAAACAGTTAAATTCAATTAAATTTGCGAACGTTGCTGCGGGCGTCCTCTAGTAAATAAAAAAAATTGTTTATTTTTTACAAAAAAAGTAACAATATAAGTAAAGGTATTTTAAAGTTGTTTTTAATGGAATATGATTAAACTTAGAACTTATTTTATCGCTAATAACTAGAAGTGACAAAGTGAGATGACGCGGTACGATTACGAGCGTCATACACCTACATCATTGCACTAATAAACGGTGGACGTTCATTACAGTTATATAACTTATACCTACATACATACAATTACAATGTCATCATCACCAGCCTGCCCACTGAGAATAATTTTCGGCTCCTAGCGCCCAGCCGCCGCCAGGCAGTTTGCGTATATCTTCATAACACCCAGCAGGAGGTTCTCTAAGTTTGATAAGTCGCGATCAAGACTCCAAAACACAACTACTTAGTCTAACGCTTTCCGGTTCTGCGAAAAATGTGACCATCACATTGACATTTCAAATTGCTAATTCTATGGGTTACCTATGTCGATCACTTTGATTGTCGGTCGCTTCACTTCGTTACGAATTGGATTGAAAAACGCTGAGTAAAGCCTTAAATTGAAGGACCGGTCGCACCATCAGTGACCATGTCTCAGCTCCGTAAATTATTACGTGTAGGACGTAATTGACGACAAAACTTCCTTTTCGAAGTTATTTCTGCCCGAGTGCAAGGTCTGTCCTAGGTAGACATATTCCTGAGCAATTTTGAGAAGGACCCCATTAAGGATAATCGGTGTCGGACACTTACAGCCGGTTCCAATCGTTCCAATATTCGATTTGGAGATTTGACATATTAATTTGATATAAACTTCATAAAACATATATCGAACATGTACATATCTCTAATAGTAGGAGAGCTACTGAACCATTTGACTAACTCTCTTCTCACAAAGCTGGAATTTCTATGAACGACTATTTATTATCTGCCAGTAAAGAATATTCCATAAAAACAATACTAATTGTCAAAAATACCAAGTCTCGCGACCTTAAAAAGTTGTGAGATCCACGTAATACCAAGTCAGTTAATAAAAAATCTTTAATGTTGTAAATAAATAGATTGACAGAGCCATCGCATGAAAACACAATATATCTCATAAGTAATACTTATATAAATTAGATTGTTTAATGCGATTGCCAAGTCAATATATTTATTTAAAAAAATTAACTGACTTGGTATTAGGTACGTGGATCTCACAACTTTTTAAGGTCGCGAGACTTGGTATTTTTGACAAGTATTGTTTTTATGGGATCTCATTTCTTTTTGTAGATAGTCTTACTTTTGTCCTTTCCGGTAACTTCTACTTCTTGTACACTAACAACGAATTTTGTCAATTAAAGTTATAACTGCAAATGTAATTTTGTAATGCTTTATATTTATATGGGATTACAAAGTTATTTATGCAGTTAATGTATCTCGAAAACTGGACACAAATTTAAAAATATTTTAATTTTTCTTTAATTCATATACTAAACACTAATAGTATTTTAAATTTGAAGCTTCTATGTCTGCTAGAAGTGCCTTAGACTTTTGATGATCGGCCAGTGAGTGACAAAACTAAGAATTTTGACTCGTTATAATTCTCAAACTACTAAGTAGTTCAAACTGAATGAAATTTGAAATACACCATGTTTATACAATGCCTGCATGGTTAATAAAAAAACAGGCTTCTTGTTTTGTCCACAACGAAGTTATAGGGGGTCGAAAATGGCCTGAATTGCTTCGAGAAAAGGATGGTACGGTCGTGCCGCTTTTTTGCTCGACTTGGTGAGGGCACTGCCGTGCCCCCAGATACCGTTCTAGTAGCAATCTTGCGGTTGCTTCGTTTAAAAAAGGTTTGAAAAAGCAAAAAAATATTATTTTTGGGGTTCCGTACCTAAAAGGTAAAAAACGGGACCCTATTACTAAGCCTCCGCTGTCTGTCTGTCTGTCCGTCTGTCTGTCTGTCTGTCACCAGGCTGTATCTCATAAACTGTGATAGCTAGAAAGCTGAAATTTTCACAAATCATGTATTTCGGTTGGCGCTATAACAACAAATAAGTACTAAAAAAAATAAAAATATTAAGGGGTGTCCTATACAATAAACGTGCTTTTTTCGTATATTTTGCTCAAAATTACTAACGGTAACAGGTGGACGCTTAAAATCTTCAAAGAATATGTAGTTGTATATCACCTTTCAAAGTAAATAATTAAATTTAAAAACAGTTAATAATAAAGGGGGCTCCCATACAACAAACGTAATTTTTAAGCACTTTGTTACTCGATCTTAATAAACAGGTAGAAACTTAAAAAATATTTAAGTATTTTCAACAAACGTGATTTTCTTTTATAGATGATCGTACGGAACCCTTCGTGAGCGAGACCGACTCGCACTTGCCCAACTTTCTTAATAATCTCCGACAAGGGTGAAATTTTAATATGTTTTAATTTATATATTATACAAGTGTATATTGAAATTGGCAACCTATTTTGAAGGTTGTAAGGGTCTGCCAGAATATTGCAAAGTTGTCAAAAATATGATGATTCATAACAGTAAAGATGAAGTTCTAACAGAACTTTGGTTTCATTTTATATATGAACATTTATATTTATTCCACAAAGGACGATGAAGAAATAAATAACTACCATGGGTTTAGAAGATGGGCTTAAAGATAATAAGCTACGAAAATAATGCAGCAATGCATAAAAATAATGCCAATAATCCAATAATAAAGCATCATCTTTGTCCTAGCGTTATCCTGGTTACATCGGAGAGTTGCCGTGAAAGACATGTCTTGGAACCCAAGGTCCACTTACTAGTCTAACCAGATGTAACAGAATGTCAGCTTTTCCACAGAGCAACTGCCGTCTGACCTCTGCAACCCAAAGGGATAGCGATATTTCATGGTTTAGTCCAGTATCAGTTTTTGAGGGTACTGACTCCTCGTAACGACCGTCAAAAATCTTCATGTCAGCCGGGACCGACAGCTTAACGTGCTCTGCGAGGCACGAGGCAAGCGATAATGAATAATACATAACTTCGAAAATCCAGGTGTGCGCGATTCGAACCCGATACCATCTGCATGGCAGTCTGTTGGTATCTCCACTAGGCTGTCGCTGCCTAGAATCCAATAATAAATATGTAATTGTTCATCATCATCAGCTTGCCGAATTCCCCTGCTGGATAAAGGCCTCTCCAATGGCACGCCTCTGAGCCAGATTTTCGGCTCTTCGTGTCCAGCCGCTGCCAGCCACTTTGCGTATATCGTCTACGTTTACCAGTGTAAATGTAGTTGTTAAAGGAAATAAAATATATTCTTCAACTTTATCGAGCATTATTTTTCTCTAAAATATAATAAATTATACCTTTATTTCTATATTGTCTCTTTCTGCCGTAAACACTTGTTTGTGCCAGTTACTCTCGCACTCCCATGTACCTAGCGTCATGATGACTATTATTTCCTACTCTTCTGACAGGCAGTTGCAACCGTCAGAATGAGTTGGCTGTTCACATAATACTTATTAGACTAGGTATTGAGAGAACAGACCATTAAAATTCGAGCCATGTGTGATGTGGGAGATGGTTATAAATCATATATATTATTTTTGACAACTTTGCAATCTTCTGGCAGACCCTTACAACCTTCAAAACGCGTTGTGAATTTTATTGTATACTTGTATATGTGTAAATTACAAGATATTAAAATTTCAGCCTCGTGGGAGATGGTTAAAAAAGAATACTCAAATGGTTCACTAGCTCTCCTACTCTTCTGGCAGGCAGTTGCAACCGTCAGAATGGGTTGGCTATTGACATAATACTTATTAAACTATTGAGAGAACAGTTAATTAAAATTTGAGCCGTGTGGGACATGGTTACGAATCATCATATTTTTGACTACTTTGCAACCTTTAAATTAGATTGGCAATTTCATCATGCACTTATATGTATGTAAATGAAAACATATTAAAATTTCAGCCTTGTGGGAGATAGTTAAAAAATATATATATTTTACATTTTCAAACCTATTTTTAAGATAAAGCAACCGCAAGATCGCTGCCAGAACAATATATTCTTTACTGGCAGATAATGTATATATATAAAATAAATCTATAAACGACTATTCGTTTATAGAAATTCCAGCTTTGTGAGAAGTGGGTTAGTCAAATGGTTCAGTAGCTCTCAGTCTATAAAGATCGGTGTCCATGTCCATGCACAGATCGGATTGAATTTAATATCCGTAAATTTAAATTCATAACTATCTACTTCACTCCTTTCATTACAGAATCTGAAGTACACCAGGCTCTAAAATCCATGAAGTTTGAATAACCCGGTTTGTTACAGCCGTTGTTAAAGCCGCAGGATTTGCTACAACGGACCATATCCAAGCCTTGAACCAAATAATAGAATAGATTAATAGTTTAAAAATCACTAGAAAAACACGCTTTTATAAATGCACGTAAAAAACAAAAAGTAAATTATGGATCGTTCAAGTTGTCTCTATTTCTGGGCTGTGTGTGCTTTTAATTATAATATTTGATTGTAAAAGCGTGGGGCGCTGGAACAGGAAAGACTTTCTTGTTTAACTTGTTCAAAAATCAATGTGTCGATGTTACAGGAAGGTTACTCAGATTGGCGCTCTAATTGGAGTTGCAGCACGACTAGTAGGTGGCTCTACATGCAGACAGTGCTCACAGCAGCTGTCCATCCCATTGCACAGAACAGCTGGGTTTAAAGGAAGCTTCCGCTGTGCGGCGTCCAAGATATGGAATAACATTCCAACGCCTACTCGTATAAGATCGCTCAAAACAATTGGCACGTTTAAAAATAAATTAAGGCGGTATCTTATCGACGCACAGAGGGAGCTGGACATGATAATGTTAATACTTCTTTTATATAGGGAGGGACGGTTCACAGGGAAGAGTCGAGTGCAATGCGTGCATGTCTTTTTGTGTTTACTGTACGTGTATGTTCTTGTACCCGTGTTGTCCGTTTCTGTTGTGCTTTAACTCACAAATAACTTTGTTTGTAAATAGTAAAAATTTTCGAAATCCGATCTTCCGTTCTAATAATAATAATAGAGTTTTATGCAGTTTGATTAGTACATAATCCTATTGTATTACTTGTTATATTTGTTTTTATTTATCGTTACTACTTATATTAATAACTCATAATACTTAATACGTAAAGATTGTTTAATTATTATTTTTTTAATTGCTTGCTGGTTTTGGTTTAGACGTCACTAGGGCCTAGTTGAAAACCAGTGTCTGACACCTGTCAGGCATATGCTGAACTGGGCCCTATTTTCTTGTTTAGTATGAGACACGTTATCTACCTATAGACGTTTTTTTTTTCTGTATTGCTCTTTTTTTGTGTATTTTGTTATTCATTTTGCCTTTATTGCGAACCATATTTTCTGTACCTGTGTCTCATTTAAATGGGAAAATTATTTTTTTCTTTCTTTCCTTTTTTCTTTCTTTCTTTTTTTCTTTCTTTCTTTTTTTCTTTTCTTTCTTTTTCTACATTAAAAAATCTGTTCAAAGTACCAGTTTGTCGAACTCAGACAAAACATGCGCCATCAGCGAGGAGAGACGTCATTCACCGATATTTTTAACGCCTCTTCTTTCAGGAAATTAAGTACATAAGGGTAATGCGTCATCAATGGCAAAATGTAGAGTTCTTATTCGTGGACGAGATATCTTTGGTGCCCATTGGTAACCCTTTGGCGGCATACATGTTATGCTCTTATGCGACCTCATGCAGCTTACGCCAGGAAGTTAGTATTAGCATTTGTTAACAATAAAGTCTTTCCCGTGCCAGCGCCCCACGCTTTTACAATCAAATATTATAATTAAAAGCACATAGTTTACACTTCAGCCCAGAAATAGAGACTTGAAAGATGCATAATTTATTTTTTGTTTTTACGTGCATTTATAAAAGCGTGTTTTTCTAGTGGTTTTTAAACTATTAATTTATTTGATACTTTTTGGTCTTTGATAACGAAATATTTTAAACATTTATACATTTATTTTAAGTAGGCGAATGAGCCCGCATCCTCTCCATCTCCGCCTTTGCGTCTGTATTGCGTGGTGTTTTATTTGTCAGCTTAGAACAATCTTGCTCTTAATTGTGGAGACCACTAAGTGTTTTTACTCTACTTAGCAAAAGTACGGGACCCTAAGTACACCACTGCGTGGTCTACAATACATAATTTAGTTATAACCTTGAAACCTGATCGTGTTCAAAGTCCATTACGTGGCCTTTCTCACAAGCGCAAACACGACTATGATGCGATATTCCATCATGGAATGCCAGTGCCTATCTTCCGGCTTCATTTTCAGACCTTGAAACCTAATCGTGGTCAATGTTCATTACAAGACTTTTCTAAGAAATCCAAAACAGCTATGATACGATTTTCCATCATGAAATTCCAGTTCATATCTTCCGGCTCCATCATCAGATCAGTTCGACCGTACCATATTATTGTATTGTCATCATAACACCAAACAGCTGCCAATTTTCATTACGCTACGACCCTTGGAAGATGGTTAAATAAGTTACCTTAGATTCCATTCTATAGTTAGTTACATACATGTCGACCTAATAAAAGCGTGTTAAAAATGCAATGAATACAATAAAACGGTTTATTTAGCTTTTGTTGATAACACAAAAGCTGTCAATGGTGTAAAGCATGAAGCAGAGTTAGAAGCACTAAATAAACAACAACAGATAGATAACACTTACCTCAATATACTTAAATTAGTTTACAAAATGAGTATAGCCGACATCAAGTTGTGTAAATCTTCAGAAGAGCTCTCGGGCATCGTTGTTGGTGATAAGAGGCTTACTAACCTCAGGTTTGCTGACGACATCGTTTTATTTGCATCGTCAGCAATTGACCTTCAACAAATGCTCGAAGATTTGAGAAAGGCGAGCCTTGAGGTTGGACTTGCGATGAATCGTTCAAAGACCCAGACTATGGCCAACAGCAATAAACGTAGGGTCGAGGTTGATGGGAGGAAATACAGTATGTCGACGAGTATACCTACTTGAGCCCGATATAGTGTCTTTCGAAAACAGGCAAGGTCGCGAAATCGATTGTCGAATCGAGTATGCCTGGAAAGCCATAAAATAGTTCATGAAGAGAGCAACCTTCCAATAGCACTAAAATGCAAACTCGTAGATATGTGTATACTGCCCATCCTAACCTAAGGTGCTCAGATTTGGCCTTACTTCAAAAGTCCAGCCTCAAGGTTTGTCAAAGAGCAATGGAGAGCGCAGCATTCTCGGATATAAGAGGGTTGATCAGGTGCAAAATGCCGTTCTGTGATCACTGACGTGCATTGCTGATGTGTGTGTGAACCTAAAGTAGGATTGGGCGGGCCACGTCATCCGGATGCATCCTAGCCGGTGGGCAAAGATCGTCACACAATGGGTGCCGCAAGACGGAACGGACGGCGGAAAAGAGGCAGACTCCGAAAATTATGGCGTGACGATCTAGACAACTTTGACAGCAACTGGCCCAACTTGGCAGTAAGGGAGACAAAGGTCTCCCAAAGGTGGTTGGGACAACATACGCTAAAAAAATAAAAATATATTATCTGCTTTTAAAACTCTTTAAAATTTGAAAACATATACAATACCAGTCGTATTGTATTTAGTCTTCACTGTGTAAAGTTGCGCAATAGAATAATTATTTCAATCCGTGGACTAAAGGGACTTTGTATTTTTTTACCTTCTAAGCTAAAGGTCTACTTATTTAAAAATGGTTGTTATTTGTTTAAATTTGTCATTTGTTCCAACGACTTTAAATACGCATGTCTTGCTCAGAAAAAAATAAAATATGGTCAAAATTAACTATTTTTCTTTTTACATTCAGTTATTTATTATTTTGTCCCTTTTTTAACAAGGTTTATTACATTTTATCTCAGACTGTTTTTGTTAGTTAAGTATCTATGACTTAATAATAGGTATAATAAAATAAATTATTTTTAGTTTACATAGTAGTCGCCTATTTTTGGATTCATATCCGATTCGAGCCGATTCATATCAGAATGATGAAAAGGTCATCCTTTTCATCATTATTGCCATCAAGTACTTGTTGAAAAGGTCAACTAATTACTTCGCTCTTTGTAGCTGTTTTGTTGAGGTTTATAATCCATTTCAATTTAATATTCGCCGCCTCTGCAACTATTCCCCTCCTATGACATTGACTCTTGAATATTATAATATACCTATACTAATATTTGTTTGTTCTTCTTTCATGTCGAAACGGAGCATAGCCTACTTCGTTATTTTTATTCCAAAGATTATATACGTGTAGGTATAGAATGAAATAGAAAATGAATACAAATACAGGCGCATATCACCATCATCATCATCGTCAGCTTGCTATAGTCCACTGCTGGATATAGTCCTCTACAAATGGGACTTCACTCAGCCCGATTTACGGCTCTTCATAGGCGCACATAAAAAATGTGAAGACTGAAATATACCTATAACCGTACGTTAAGGCTCATAGTTATCTTCAATATATTGCTGCAGTATTGCCTCGTATTCCAGCGTCCTTCACCCAAAGACCTAGAGGCCGAGTACGAGTTTATCTAAGTTTTCCCTAAGAAAAGCTAATGATGGTGTGATTGGTCAGCAGTGTGGAGTAGGCCAATCGGAGCGCAGAACGCTTTGGACTGCCCTATCGCGTTAGCGTAAAATAAATTAGTACTAGGGCGGGCCCGTATCTTTGCGAACGACGCAGCTGTAACCTAGTTTTAGTAGGTACGTACTTTCAGTCCCACTTGTGACCTAAATTAATAAACAATGCCAATGTCGAATCGACAACACGCTGCTTGGGCAAAATTAACGGTATTGGCTTTTGGTTCCCATTGGAAATTGAACAAGATTGTTTTGCGTTTTTATAAAGTTATGTGTAATGTCATGAACTACGTAATAAACTGAGTCATTATTCATAACGATCGCGCATGAAAGGAGTTTTTCCTAATTCTCAGTAGCAGCACGGAGTCTGTCCTTATTACTTAGAACGTAAAATTCATAAAGCTAAATGTAGATACATAATTATTACACCCTACCTATATAAAAATAGTATTATAAGCTAAGTTTATAGGGCGCCTATTTTTGGGTGCAGTGTTATGAGAAGGGCTTGTTACGTCCTAAGTAGATTATAAAGTAGATATATATCACATTGCCCGGGCATCACAACTTATGCCCGAGCGCTTATAACATACTAGAGGACGCCAGCAGCTACGCCTGCATTTTTTTTTAATTTACCGGTTTTGGCTGATCCTGTGGGAATTTCGGGAAATCCCTTCTAAGTGCACCTCTACGGTCCCCAAGGAACATACATGCCAAAATTTCAGCTTCCTGCGCCCAATAGTTTCGGCTGTAGCGTGTCTGTCAGTCAGTCAGTAACGCAAGGAGTTTATATATTAAGATATGAGTAGGTGTGTATAGCTACAGTACTGCGTTAGTAAGTAACTACCGTTAAAAATTCGGCACAAATTACTTAAGTGACTTAACTTGTTTTATGGGTTAAACCGGTGTTTGTATTTTAGGCTACCCCTACAAGGACAGTAAAAAATCTTCATGAAAGCCGTTACTGACAGGTTTACCGTCGCATGCAGCATAAGCAAGACATTGTCATTGTGAACAAGAATTCCGCACACTAGGTATATTTTTTATATCGTTTTGATAGAACATCTTACTGGGCTAGATTTTCAGTATCGTGGAAGAATCCTGACTCTTAATGTTAAGAAATTTCAATTTTCATTGAAGTTACCCGACGCAGAGCCATACCAAATTCTAAATAGTCCTATGTATCCTAGTCATATAAACGCCCGTTGCGCGCTTCAATAATTGCGCCCTTGATAAATATTATATGAAATCGCCCTTGAAAACATTACCTATGTATATGTTACTGTAAAAGCCCGAAGTGCAGAAAATCTTAAGATTTCCCAGTAAATCCAAAAGTCATTATTTTCAACAGTTCTTAGTAAGGTTAGGTGAGACTGTAACTCAAGTAATTAGGTTACGTTAGGTTTTCTTGTGACCCTTAACCCAAAAATCCTATTTTTTCGCCCTGCGAAGAAGGGTTTCGTCAACTTAGTTTTTTAAATTTGAAAATTCGAATATTTACCAACTCATGCTGGTAAATCTTGGGATTTACTGGGAAATCTTAAGATTTACCGTATAACTAGCTGTTTCCCTCGGTTTCACCTGCATCCTGAGGGAACTACTTCGCGTACCCGATTAATTTAGCCTAAGTTACTCCTTGGTATATCAGCTATCCGCCAGTGAAAGTCCCGTCAAAATCGGTCCAGCCGTTCCAGAGATTAGCGGGAACAAACAGACAGACAGACAGACAAAAATTGTAAAAAATGTCATTTCGGTAGGTATATGTACCGTGTATACATCATAATATGCATTTAGTAAAAAGCGGTTATTTTAATATTACAAACAGACACTTAAATTTTATTTATATATATAAATGTATAGATTGGACCACTTTTGCGCCCCCATCGTGCATCATTTATTTGATATATTTTCTATGGAACTTATGTCAAATATGCATCTCTCATCTCCAAATCCATGGATAAATCCAATATTGAATCCGGCGGTTATTTGCAAAAATATAATCCAAACTAAAATCCATGAGTTAGTTTCCGTTAAATCCGTGCTGGGTAATGAAATCTAATAATAATGCTAGCATCAGTGGGCGCTGCTGATGTAACCTCATTGTTGACTTACCTGCATGTGCATACCTACTCGTACCTACTGCCTACGTCATACTGCATCATCGCTAGCGTCTCTGTGATGTTGTTGCTAAGCTCTTATGTAAATGGATTGTTTTGTGGTACGAGCGGATTCAGACTAGCGTTTTGTACGCGCGTACGAGTTCGTTTTTAGAAGCGCATGTACAATTGAACGGGCGCGCCTTTTGCCTAATGACTACCTTAATAATGACGAGGCCGGTTCTTTGAAGTGCGTATTCGGAAACGTCTGGCAGAAAAATATCTTATTGGCCACAACCCACTGATTGGGAAACGCCGCCGTAGAACCTTACGAAGTCAACAAAGAACATGCTTCATACAATATTATTTAGCGGGTCTTAGTCGCGAGTCTTAGAACGTTTCGCAGACAAATTGAACTCCATACATCCGAACATCCGGTTTACATTTGAAATGGAGGTAGACGGATCGCTACCCTTTCTCGATGTCAAAGTGACGGTGAGAGCTAATGGTACACTTGGACACACAGTATACAGAAAACCGACACACACCGACAGGTATCTCAATGCCTGCTCGCATCATCACCCGCGACATTTGGAATCCGTAGCGACCTCGTTAGTGAACAGAGCCTATGACCTCTGTGACCCTGAACACTTAAACAGTGAATTGTCACATGTTCAGGAGGTACTAAGGCGCAACGGATACAAAAAGGAGATACCCCGTCGGAAGAGGAAGGACCGCAAATCTGAAGTAAGCAGAGTGCCGGCTTACATGCCTTATATCAAGGGAGTGACGGACAAAGTTGGAACAGTACTACAGAAATACTCCATCAAGACTGTATATAGTCCCCTCTCCAAGGTAGCACACAATCTGCGTACCCCAAAGGACGTAATTCCTCTACAAACACCAGGCGTCTACAAGGTTGATTGCAGTTGTGGTAGTTCCTATATCGGACAGACCAAACGAACGATCGCTGAAAGGGTCAAAGAACATATCACAGCTGTCAAAAATCGACAAATTAATAAATCTGCCATAGCTGAGCATTTGCTAGAATCTGGACCAAACCACTGGATAGAATTACATCAACCACAAGTCTTATCCACCGATCGCCACTATTACTCCAGGATAGTACGTGAAGCGGTTGAAATCAAAAAACATAGAAATTTCAACCGGGAGGACGGATACAGACTATCGACCACTTGGAACCCAGTTATCAACAAATGCAAACAACGCCGCAGTAACACAACTCATCAGTGTGTAGACGTCATAAGTGTAGTGTGTCGAAGTACCGACAGTGCGGATAGAACTCAAAATATCAAAAATATAAAACAAGTGAGGGTAGCTGCCGAAACCCGCGCTTCACAAGGACGGCGCTGAGCTGACATCAGTCCCTCCGCGACCACAACCGTTGCAAGCCGGTAGAAACGTAGGAGAATAACAGAGGTATTTATGCCTTGAAATAAATAAATTATCGCGACTAAGACCCGCTAAATAATATTGTATGATGTATACAAATCGCGAAAGTTTAAAATCGATTAAAGAACATGCTGCTAAGGTGGACCATTTTCCTGTACAGCACATTAGTCGAACGTATACTGAAAGTAGGTACCTACTAGAGGCCTATATCCAGCAGAGAACATCTGTTGGCTGAAATGATGATTAATTAATTTTAATTCTACATTTATTTGCACGATTGATACTCATTCCAATAGAAATTCTTTATGAAATAGTCATTGATTTGCAGGAAGCCCAATCACAGGGTGATACATAAATATACCTACTTAGAAGACTTGGTTGGGTTTGAGCATCATCACAGCGAAGGCGATGCAATATGGCCTTCTCTTGTGTAGGCGGTTGCGCCGTTTGTAGCTAATGTACCTAGACGTGGAGCCCCGACTGCCATCATACCTTGCCAACCTAGCTAAACAATATAATGTCACTTAATTTAGGTAAATCCAACAAATAGTCTGGTTTAGCTATTCTTCTAAGAAGTAGTTATAATCAGGTAGATAGGCACCAGCACTTACTAGGTAAGTATAGGTAACTTATTGTAGATAGATAGTGATGTAACGAATGTCATGTTTTGGACATTCGCGGATGCGAATGCGGATACACTTACTGTTTTTGTTGTCTATGGCTTGGTGACCTGGTGGCAGTCCCATTCGAACGAAGTCCGTTTCATTTGCTTTTTGTGCCGAGAATTGCCAAGTTGATACGAACGCATCCCACTGAAGTGTCATTCCACTCAGTGTTGCCAGATGGGGCTATTTAGTGCCAATGGGGCTCTCCCTTACTGGGCGGCAATAATATATTATCCGTTGACTTCTTTTTGAGGTTAGGCTATCTCGGGGCTACACGAGCGCTCCATCCAGGCGATTCGGGAAAATTATCTGGCAACCTTGATTACCTGTGTAGATGACTGGATTTTGTTAAAATAACAAAAATCCATAATAACCAACTGTAGGGTAGGGTATCAATAAATGAAGTGAGTGTGATGAAAGAAAGATACGAACTGAAGAAATATATACTTTTACTGTGGTACCACATTAAATAATTATAATAAAATTATACTATATGTCTACTATGTGGTGACGGATTAAGAATACGAATTGTCACCACCCCATATCATCCCATGGGTGTCGTAAGAGCCGACAGAGGGAGCATATTATGCAGAGAACAGCACTGTAAGAGAAGGAAAACTTGATACAAACCCTATACCAACCCGCTTGGCCAGCGTGGTATAGAAGGCCGAATCCTTCTTTCAAAGGAGAGGCCTAGTCTAGCAGTGGACTATTAAAGGCTGATGATGATGATATGACTACGACCTAACGATACCAGTTCGGGAAGACGACTGCTGCGCCGCGCTAATTCAATAATACGCCTTGTATATAAATTGTAGCGTCAGCCGCTACAACCGCAAAACAGACTGCGTCTGTCCTGCGGCAGTGTAAGCGACTGCGGATCATGAGGTCTCAGGTTCGATTCCCGGGTCAAACAAAAAGTAATATTGGGTTTTTCTGTTAGAAATTATGCAATGGAAGTTCGGAGTCAGGGAGTTGGCGGTGTCACACCCCCGTGCCTCGGAGAGCACGTTAACCCGTGGATCTCTCTCTCCGGTCGTGTCGCTTGTGCGCCTTATCGCACTACGAGAGTGCGGGAATAGAGAGTTCACTCGTGTTTGCGCACACGGTTGTGCACTATAATATGTCCCGCGTAGTTGGCGAGTCTTATATACAAGCCACCGTGGCCGGAGTCAGTATGAGGACATTATTATTACCCTAAAAAAATATATTTGCAAAATATTCGCACTCATTTCGCGAATGCGGAAAAATATGCAAATATCCGCGAATGCGAATGCAAATATTCGTTACATCACTATTACATAAGGTTACCAAACCTGAATTTACGATCTTTCTCATAAAGACATAAAGACATATTTATTTCTGCATTTTGGTTGTTTACAACACTTATACATGTCAAAACCCTATTCTAGATGAGGCCGGCTTTTCCTAGCTAAATGACTTCTTGAGAAGAAAAGCCGAAACAAACTCAGAGTCATTTTTTTTTGTCACTTCAATTTCTTTAGTCTTTTCTTGATCTTTTAAAGTCCAGACAAAAAAAAGGGTTTAGTATGCAAGTACAATGCAGGAAATCATCTGACGCTTTTGACTGACTCGGCCCACTGATGGCCCGCATTCAACAGCAATCGTACGGCTCAACCTTGATTGAGGGAGCCAGCACGATCTGTATCACTATGCCTCCACGCCATCAGAAGGTGTATGCATAAGCATGTCAGCCTAAGCCATCAGACAGGTTGCCACAACTATTTGCTTATATGTTTAATAATGCCCACATCGTACTCACAACTTTACATGCTAATACATAGTAAAATACATGTTGTAAACAATATGTAAGATTATACAAATTTAAACAATAAAATGTCATATATTTAGAAGGGCGGACCTTTACATACAAAGGTAAGTTAAATATAGAATATTTTAATGTCCCTACTAATATTATAGAAATTATGTTTTTTATTAACATGATAAGTACCAGAGACTAGTATTCTTTACTTGTCTCTGTAAGTACATACCTAATATTCATCTTTAGATTTTAGCTCAACTAAGGTACTTGTAGCGCCATCTATGTGTGCAAGTAAACACTTTTTATCCATGCGGTGACGGAAAATAAAATTAAGGCCAATGTTATCGCGTGGTCTAGGCAGCGGAGCGTTAACACGCGTATTGATACCAGCCAAAGAAGGTAGATGTCACTTTAGTAAATATGTATGTCATTCAATTCAATAATTTTAACATTTGTTTTATATGTATCTTAAGATGTTAACAGACACAATAAAATATTAAAAGACAAAAAAATTACAACCCCCACCCCCCCGTGGGATCCACCTTGTCATGGTGGGGGGCTCAGTAACCGTGTATAGGTCACCCACGGTGAAGCTAAGAGGGATCCAGGAGGGGACGCTCCGCGTGGGCTTGGAGGAGCCTGCGCAGTATGCGTCCAACGGTTCGGGTGTGGTCGCTCCCTATCCTCTGCGGCCGCTGAGTGTTTTGGCGGCGGAGCCCAACACCTTCATCCGCCGCCAAGGGGGTTTTGTTCGGGGCCCGCCTGACCATCTGGCGGGCTAATACCATTGGACTGTTAATCGATAATTAAGTATTTCCAAAGATGTTCATTGTGGGACATGCGTCGACTAAGTTATCTTAGAATAATTAACGTACAAGTTCATTATCTAGTTATATTTTATGATATAGGAGTCATACTAGCAAACGGATAGCCTCATCGCAAGCGATTACCGCCACCCTTGCACTCACACCCGCAGCAGAGGAGTAGCAATTGAGTCGCCGGCCTTTAAAATAAACCGGTCAAGTGCGAGTCGAACTCGCGCACCGAAGGTTCCGTACAAACCTGTAGGTATATATGTATAATTATTGTAAAAAATATGTGATGTAACAAAAAAATTAGGGGTTTCGAAATTTTTCCTATGTGCTTTAAAACGTTGCTTCAAGCCAAATTTCAAGATTCTAGATCGACTGGAAGTACCCTTTAGTTTTGACTTGAGCATTTGATATGAATTTCAATTTTATATCTCTACGGGTTTATGAGGAACAGGGAACCTATCTATTAAATTATTAGAAATATTTTAATTATATGATGAAACTTAAAATTTACGGCTTTTGCAATTTTTCCTTTATCTGTGCTATGAGATGTTGCTTCGTGCCAAATTTCAATATTCTGAGTTCAAGGGACGTACCCTGTAGGTTTTGATTCCGTTGCGAGTAGTTGCCAGTTTGAAAAATTATGCTTAAATTGTTGTTTCTGTTGATTGCGTTGACATAGAAGTTTGATTTTATTACAGCTTCACGGATATAGATCTTCATAGATCTTAGTATTTGATATGAATTTCAATTTAATAACTCTTCGCGTTCATGAGGCAAGTGGTAGTAACTTTAAAAGAAGACGGATCACAATCCATACAAAATTACCCCACGTCCTATAACACGTCCTATGCTAGGTAGTAGAGCCTTTCAGCATGAATGGGCCGGCTCGACCGGGTAAGTTCTACCCTCTCACAGAAAATCGACGTAAAGAAACAGTACCTAAACTGTTGCGTTTCGTTAGGTGAGTGAGAGTGCCGGAAGCCCTATCCCCTATTCCTTCTCCCTCATCCCACTCCTCATCCTATCCCTTTTCTCAACCCAAAGGGGCGGCAACGCACTTGTGACTCCTGTGGTGTTGCTTTTGTCCATGGGCGGCGGTAATTGCTTACCATCAGGCGATACGCCTGTTCGTTTGGCGACTATTACCATAAAAAAATGACAAAGTGACGTATCTCAAAAAAAGATAAAAATGTATAAAAAATATGGCATACTCCCTAACTTCATTTTTTTACACCTTCATATGGAAAAATTGCTTTAAAAATAGTACAGGTGCTGTTATTAAAAAATCGTTCGTATGAGTATTTATGGACCGATTTAAAACAATATTTTTTTGTTTGAAAGGGTAACCGCAAGGTAGTTCCACGGCCATAAAGTCAGGTCTCCGGTCTGATCCTGGAGAAATGAAAGTAAAATCTCAAAAATAAGCTAATTTTTGTACTTTACATTATTAGTTTTTCACTCTCTTGTTGTTTCTTTTGACTTATTGCATTATGTTGAGACAAAAACGTCAGTGATAACGCGAGGGAGTGGTTGACAGAGGTCGACAGAGGGCACGCTCTTATTGCAGCGAACATATAAACGAAACAGGTGTATATGATATTGACATATACAGACATCCAGAAAGAATTAATATATTAATGATATACAAAATAACGTTCTGTTGAGATGCAGGATTCAATCACGGCATATCCGAAGAAAGGAGGACCAAACCTATGTGCTTTATAATAGACGAATAATAATTGAAGGAAGGAATGCCGTGGTTGAATACTGTTGTTCTTGTATACATGGGCGCAGGACATTGGGGGTATGGGCCCATGTTATGAGTGTAATATTTTATTTAGGCTGGATGCGGAATCAGCCTTAAGAAATCAACCACCCGGCAAGTGTTTTGAAACATGTTTTAACCATCAGCAGAAACGACATCTAACAGTTTCACAGCGCTCGAGGATATAGAGCAAGCAGATAAACTTGAAATTCAAGCACCAAAATATATAAGACCCCCACCACTATTTATTGACGGCGTCAAAAATATCCAACCTTTACAAAAATGATTAGAAGAAGTTGCAAAAGGAGAGTATGAAATTAAAGTACTAAGAAGAGACAAAGTTAAAATACAATAGAAAACAGTAGAATCATACTCCACTATTTACAAAGAACTGAAAGCTAAAGACACAAAAATCTTCAGTTACCAGAGCAAACAAGATTAGAGTGGTGGCGCAGCTTTAGAGTGGTGTTAGAGCGGTGCTCAAAAATCTACACGCATCGACAGATAAAAAAGAAATAAAAATAGCTATTGAGGAGCTTGGCCATAAAGTATCAAATGTCTGGCACATCTAAAACTCAAGAACAAAACAGGCGTTACCCATGTGGAACATCGAACTAGAACCCAATGAAAATAATAAAGACATATATAGCGTAAAATCTCTATTACACTGTCGCATATCGTTTGAAGCACCCAGACCTAAGCGAGTAATCCCTCAATGCACTAATTGCCAAGATTATAATCACACTATATTATATAATCACACTATAATAAATATACTTGGTATGGACATAAGCCGCAATCTCAACCAGAGAAACTACATTGAGGGTGTCATTAAATCAGCATCTCGAAAACTCGGAGTCCTGAACAGAGTGAGGAGGTTTTTCACGCCGGAGCGGCTGTGTCTATTATACAAGACTCAGGTTCGTTCCTGCGTGGAATACTGCTCTCATCTCTGGAACGGCTCCGCTCAGTACCTGCTAGATGCCCTTGATAGGTTGCAGCGGCGTGCTGTCCGTATCATAGGTGACCTTGAGGCTACTAAAACCCTTGAATCTCTGCAATTACGCAGGGACGTAGCCTCAATTGCTGTTTTTTACCGATTGGATCACGGTGAGTGTTCAGAAGAACTCTTTCAACTCATCCCACCCTCTCCTTTCCTATCCCGAACAACACGTGCCAGGTTGAAGTGCCATGCTTACACGGTAGAGCAGATACCGTCACGTACGAAAAGGTTCGGTACATCTTATCTTTGCCGTACCATAAAGATGTGGAACTCACTGCCAGCTCACGTGTTTCCTTCCTCCCTTGATCTTGGGTCCTTTAAGTGGGGCGTGAAAAAGTATCTCTCAAGGCCGTCAAAGTGAGGGCCGTCATGTCACATTGCTTAACCAGCAATTGGGGATGGTGGCCTTCCCAATAGGACTTCACTTTCAGCTTACCATCAGGCAGCGTGAAGTCAATTTGACAGGTTTTTTAACAAAAAATAAAAAAAAGCACTCAAAAGTTCTGCAATAGAAAGCCCAGATGTGTCAAATGTGCAGGTTCGCATCACACTTCACATTGCCCACGGAAAGAACCAGGTTAAATGCGTTCTCTGCGAGGGAAAACACCCAGCTAATTACAAAGGCTGTACAGTATACAAGGAGCTGTTGAAAGTCAGATATCCTCCCCCAACCACCCCACACAAAAGAAGACTTACGAGTGTTGAACAAGCACCTACAAATAAAACAACGAATAACGGAAAATCGTAAGCATCCGCCACAAATGAACCCCCAAACAACCTACAACGCAAACCATTAACGTCGAAGATGACAACTAAAAAACTAACGAATTTAAAACCATTACAGAAACACTTGTTGCCCTGATGAACCAAACGATAATTATGACCCAAACGTTAACCGATCTAATCTCAAAAATGTCATTACATTCACAGCACTAAAATTAGGTGTATGGAATGCTAATGGCTTGTCAAACCACTCGGAAGAGAATATGCCTTAAAATCCACCACATAGATGTTTAACTAAATCTCAGAAACTCACTTCACATCCAAAAGCTACTTTAGGATACCTGGATACAAAATGTACCACACTAACCACCCTGACAATAAAGCACATGGAGGATCTGCGGTTCTCATCAGGTCTAACATCAATCATCATGTTCTACAAGACTACTGTAAAAACTACATCCAAGCAACAAACGTCGTAATAACGGACTGGATCAGTGACATTACAGTATCGGCCCTCTACTGCCCGCCGAGATTTACTATCAAGGAAACAGACTTTAATGACTTTTTTCAATCCCTTGGAGACAGATTTATTGCGGGAGGTGACTATAAGCTCCAAGCATACGTTTTGGAGTTCTAGGCTTGTTCTACCCAGAGGGCGAGAACTCTTTAAATGAATCCAAACAAGAAATATGAACGTGATTTCGTCTGGTCAACCCACTTACTGGCCAACAGACAAAAGGAAAATCCCGGATGTTATCGATTTCTATGTCTGCAAAGGAATCGTAAATAGCAATATATCGTATCGGAGTTGCTGGGATCTGTCCTCAGACCACTCTCCAATCATAGTAGACCTACACACTACCGCCCAAGTACGCACCAAAAATGCGTTCTGCACAACAAAAAACTAACTGGCCCCTATTTCGAGAGCTCATCGACAAAGCATTCCAGGAACCGGTTAGTCTAAAAACTGAAGACGAAACAACAGAAGCTGTTCTGTACTTGAACAGTGTGCAGGATGCAGCCTGGTCTTCAACCCCACCACTCCCATATAAAAGCGCGGACAACTATAAATAGCGAAACATATATTAGATAAAATAATCCAAAATAGGAGAATAAGGAAGCATTGGCAGCAAAGCAGAGACCCTGGTGTAAAAAAAACACTCAATAACATCAAAAGACAGCTGAAACACATTTTAGGCAAGGATCGTAATGACGGATTTCATAACTATCTCGCTGGCCTAGATGCTACCGCTGCCTCAGATTATTCAATGGAAAGCTACCAGAAGACTGAAATGGCCTGTTAGTGTTTCTCCTCCTGTAAGAAAAACTGATGGTTCCTGGGCACGGACGGACCAAGAGAAAGCCGAAACCTCCTCAGAACATCTCTCAAAAGTCTTTGTTCCTCATCCATATGAAGGCTCTCCAGCAGATGCCGCAGAAATTACTGACTATTTGAACACAAGTACGGAGGTTAATAAAAATAGCGAGGAAATGCCCTTAAAATTTACAAAGACAGAAGTTGCCCGAATCATAAATAAATCGGACCCAAAAAGTCACCAGTATACGACCTTATTACAAACCGCATATTAAAAGAACTACCAGAATCAGGCATAACTTTTCTGACGTCATTATGTAACGCCATGACAAGACTGCAGTTCTATCCCCTGGAGTGGAAGGCTGCGCAAATTATAATGCTACTGAAACCAGACAAACAACCAGAAGAAGCAAAATCATATAGACCCATAAGCCAGTAGGCCCATCCCATCACATTCAAAATATTTGAATCTCTACTGCTACAACAAATTCTACCTATAATCAAAGAAAAAAGACTAATTCCTGACCATCAGTTTGGGTTCCGCAATAAACACGCCACTGTTGACCAAGTACACAGACTAGCAAATAAGATCATGGAATCACTGGAGACAAAGTCTTAATGTACCAGTGCATTTTTGGACATATGCAAGCGTTTGAACGCGTTTAACACGCAGGTCTGCTTTTTAAATTAAAAAAAACGCCCTACCAAATCACCTGTACGGAATACTAAAATCATTTCTACAACAGCGCCACTTCATAGTACAAAGTGGGGAAGTTTTGCCGTACCATAAAGATGTGGAACTCACTGCCAGCTCACGTGTTTCCTTCCTCCCTTGATCCTGGGTCCTTTAAGCGGGGCGTGAAAAACCATCTCTCAAGGCCGTCAACGTGAGGGCCGTCATGTCACATTGCTTAACCAGCAATTGGGGATGGTGGCCTTCCCAATACGACTTCACTGTCAGCTTACCATCAGGCAGCGTGAAGTCAATTTGACAGGTTTTTTTTAATAAAAAAAAAAAGTACTGTCTGGTCTTTGTCCCATACAGGCAGGAGTACTACAGAGTAGCGTACTGGGTCCCATACTCTTCTTACTGTTCACTGCAGACTTGCCGACATCCGAATCACTGACTACTGGGACCTTTGCTGACGATACCGCCATGCTAGCTGCA
Source organism: Euclidia mi (assembly GCA_944739405.2). Lineage (NCBI taxonomy): Eukaryota > Metazoa > Arthropoda > Insecta > Lepidoptera > Erebidae > Euclidia > Euclidia mi. The sequence continues at coordinate 30,939,586 of OX123193.2, read as the reverse complement.
CATAGTAACCCAAAAATTGCTTCACAAATACTCCAAGAAGGACTAAATGTCATATCAGACTGGCTTAATAAGTGGCGGATAAAAGCCAACGAAACCAAATCAGTCAACGTTACGTTTACTTTAAGAAGAGGATCCTGTCCTCCAGTCACACTAAACAACATTGAAGTCCCACAAGCAGATCATGTGAGATATCTTGGATTGCATTTAGACAAAAGACTTACCTGGCAAAAACATATTTTCACTAAGAGGAAGCAACTTGGTATCCAAACACGAAATCTTTACTGGCTCATAGGGCATAGGGCGAAAGTCTCAGCTATCTCTCGAAAACAAAATACTCTTGTACAAGGCAATACTAAAGCCCATCTGGACGTACGGGATCCAATTATGGAGCACCGCATCTCACTCAAACATAGAAATCATACAGAGGTTCCAAAATAAAGCTCTGTGTATGATATAATCAACGCGCCCTGGTTTGTACTTGTAACTTACGAACACCATGACCTTCGAATGTCCACTGTGAAGCAGGAAATCGTACGCCATACCAAGTCCTACAAAGAATGAATATTACAACACCCAAATACTCTGGCTCGGTCACTAATGGAGAATCACAACAGAGCGCGACGATTAAAGCGCAAAATACCCCAAGAAATAATCCAATCACAGTAAATATAACTACTGCTTAAACCAGTGGCGTAGCGTGGGTTTCTGCCGCCCGGGGCCGTTCGGCAATTCGCCGCCCCCTTTTTACCCCAATGTTTCTGCAAAAGTATAACGTTATTCGGGTTTTTGTATGTTTGTACATAATAATATGTTTATTCATCATCATCAGCCTTTAACAGTCCACCGCTGGACTAGGTACCTTTGAAAGGAGGAATTGGCCTACTATACCACGCTGGCCAAACGGGTTGGTATAGTGTTTGTATCGTGTTTCCTTCTCTTACAGTTATGTAGATATGGGGTGGTGACATTCCGTATTCTTAATCCGTCACCACACGGATGTTCTTTAGTTTGGCTTTACACGCTGAACGGCTTAAAGGATTAAAAAAGAAATGTTGTCATTTGATTCGTCTCACTTGCTCGAATATCATAGAGCATACAGTATAATAATTTTACGGAAAAACGTGGCAGCTCTCAGCGGTGTTAATGGGTCGCGCACGGCAGCGGCCGTTTCTCTGCTGCAATATATGTATAGCTTAACCTTGACCATGGGCGTCGCCAATTGGGGCAGCTGCCCCAATTGGCGACTCCGATTGCCTAAAATTGGTACTTTTCTCAATACTTTTCTTATCAACTTGCAATCCCCCCCTCCCCAAGCCATCGACTGGCGTATTTGCCCCTCCCTAGACATTCGGCTGGCGACGCCCTTGGCCTGGACGGCTTAAAGAATGTTAATAAGCAAGGATCGGAATTAAGAGAGCTAGCATTGTCAAAAGTATGGATATGCCTAATTTTGAAATGTGTTTCCGGAACTAGATTCCAGAAATTTTTGGATTTTTAATTAAGGTTTTTTTCAACAGTTTAAAGGAGCTCAATTAAAATTTTCTAGAATCTAGTTCCGGAAACACATTAAAAAATTAGGAATATCCATAATGTTAGCTCCCTGATTCCGATCTATGTTAATAAGTTAAATGTCGACGAATTTCCGTCATCACTAGATGCTTTGTTGTTTTTAAGAGCCGACCACACCTCACTCTGTTCGACATTCGGGACGACTTCGGTGTAGTGGTGCGTCAGTAGGGCACTGTGGTCGTCGGTCTGCCCGCGGAGGTAAACATGTGTAGATAAAACCTTTCAACGTCTTCGAGAATCTCGAACTTTGTGTTCACGATGCGGCCATCCGCGATTGTAGTGTCGCGTCGTTTGATTGTGTCGCCTCAACTGCAGAGCGAAGACTTATGATCCCCGGGGTTTTCTCGATCGCAGCTTCGATTGCCTGAGTGTTAATGCGTCGTGGGTCTCGTTGCGTAAGATTTCGTAGGTATTTGTCGTTTTACGGCCTGTCCTTCCGGCGAAGACAGCCGACAGGATGGCATCTCGCATCTTTTCCTCATCAGTTTGAGAGTCTCGGCTGACAGTTTAGACTAGGTACTTGTTTTCTTAGGGTTTCGTAGTCCACAAGGAACCCTTATAGTTTCGTCATGTCCGTCCGTCTGTCCGTCCGCAGCCTAGCTCAATGACGCCTGGTGCTAGAAAGCTGATATTTGACATGAATATAGACATACGATATTGCAACAAAACTGTAGAATAAAATTTAGGAAAATATTTTTTTAAGGGTATCTCCCCTACATATACTGTGTGTTCAGTAGGAAAGTTCAATTTCCAAATTTGAATTACGCAGCAACGGTTGGCGCGGTGAAGTGGGGAGGGGTCTCAATTGACGCGACAGACGTGCGGGTTTAATAGTCGCAATGGAGCGGTGGACCGGAGCGCAACGTGCTTTTGCTGTCGAAGCTTACTTTAAAAATGGTGACTCGTGCGCTGCTGCGCTTCGGCAATTTTGTTCTCAATACAATATTGGCTGACCGAGAGATGCCCCCAGTGTAAACCTTTTAAAAAACTGGATCAAGAAATTTCGTGAAACAGGTTTGACACTTAATCAACCCATTCCGGGCCGCATACCTACTGTATTAACCGAGAAAAATGTGCGCCGTGTAAGTGATTCAGTCCTTGCAAATCCACGGCTGTTTTGGGAATTTCTTAGTCAACAGTTCATGTCATAGTTAAGAAAAAAATACGTTTTCATCGCTATAAAATACAGTTAGTACAAACTTTGAAAGAAAGTGATTACTTATTACGGAAATCTTGTGCTGAAAAGATGTTGGAAGTTTTTCCTACACAACGTAGACTCAATAACGTTGTTTTTAGTGATGAGGCCCATTTTAACTTGGAGGGCTATGTAAACAAACAAAATTGCAGATACTGGGCACCTAAAAACCCAAAAGAAAGACATCAACGACAGTTACATAGTCCAAAGGTGACCGTTTGGTGCGCCATAACCTCAAGTGGGGTTATTGGGCCCTTTTTCTTTGAGAATGAGAACGGTCATGCTTTGAGTATCAATTCGGAGCGATATAAGAACATAATCGACAATTTTTTTGCTCCTATTGTAAGAACGGAACGCCCTTTTAACAGAAACACATGGTTCCAACAGGATGGAGCCACTTCCCATACTTCTAAAGAGTCAATGGACACGGTGAGGGCACTTTTTCAACGAAAATTAATCTCCAGGCTTGGAGACATCTGCTGGCCACCCAGATCGCCCGACCTCACTCCATGTGATTATTTTCTGCGGGGCCATTCGAAGTCAAAAGTTTATTCAAACAAGCCACGAACTATAGCGGCGCTGAAAGAAAATATTCGCCAAGAAATAAACAATAAAATTTGCGTGTCCGATTGGAAGAGTGTATACGAAGAGATGGCAAACATTTGGACGGAATATTATTCAAAAAATAAAACCCGCTGAGTTTCTTAATATTTGTATGTTAAATAAATATTTTGTATTAATTATCTTATTAGCTTTTTCTTAAATCGAAAAGTGAACTTTCCTACTGGACACCCTGTATAGTGGGGTTGAATTTTTTTTTGGTTGAGTACCCCATTATGTGGGGTATCATTGGATAGGTTTTGAAAAAATATTATTAGTTTGCTCAAATCATTTTTCGATCAAGTGATTGGTTTGTCAAATATCAAGCTTTGAAGTGAAAAAAATTGTTAGAGTCAAGTGTCCCCCCCCTCTGCCGGCTAAACTATTAATTTGGAAGAGGTGAAAAAAATCACATGTACTACACATATAACGAATTTAAAAGGAAAACTGTCACGGCTAACTAGTTTACGAGTAATCGTCGGTTAACTTATAAATACCTATTTCTGTGAGTTTACATTGGGAGCGCTGGCTTAATCTTAAAGATGCCCGTTTTTAGTCCCATGTGAAACAGAAGTTATTATCAATAATGGCCATTATGGGCAACTACGGAACCCTACATTGCGCGTTGCCCGCCACGCACTTGTTTCTCTATGCGGAGCAAATCTTTCGAGACGAATCTCCTTGTACCTACCGTGACCACTGCGGCCATCTTCTGCTTAATGCTGTCGGTGGGAGGAGCAATGTAAGACGCCTAGTACTCGTCGTTGATCGCTTCAGGTGTTTATCGTATTAATCACCGTCTTTAAATATGTAGTTTCGGTCCGTCTTGATGTAGCCTTTCACTTTGCTTATTACATTATCGCCTCCGATTGTCGTTTCGCCGCGTTCTTGTACTTCCACTTTCGAGTTGAAGTACTAAGCTTTGGTCTTACTAGGTATTGCCTTAACCATCGATATATATGTACTAAAGTCAATGGCCTTAACAGTGTCCTGGTACATGGCCTCAGCCATCTCGTATGGGTGAGTTGAGTTGCGCGCATATACTTGAATCATCACCCTTAGACCGCCCGTATTGGTGAGTTTAAGAACGAGGTACGCTACCCGGATCGACACACTACCGACTTCCACAAACTGTTCCTCCTGACCAGGAAACCGACGTCACCCCAAGAGTAGATCGCCTTCTCGATGGTAGCAAAAGTCACCTGACTCTAGAGTTACCATGTCCTCCCCCTGTCATCGGACTTCTTATAACCCCAGTAGGTATGTGCCACGTTATGTGACTTATTTCTACTGTTACGGACGTCGTAGCTTTGTAATACAATTAAGTAATGATCATAAATAATGTAAATAAATATGAATATATAAGTAGACTTAAGTAGATATAAGGATGATTCAATAAAAACGATTTGAGAGTAGGGAAATGTTTATTGTTATTCGATTAAGGTTGTTTTATTATCCCATAGTAAATAAGAAATTAAAACATGACGATGTAAAGTGGACGCGAGCACGATCGAACAGGTTTGAACATGTCGAAACCTGTCCGAACGCCACCACAAGTAAAACTCGGACGAAGCGCTGTGATTGGCCGAACCGAATGCGTTGCGCTCACATCCACTCACTACTTGCACCCTGTAAAATAGAACATAAGCAGGACGGTTTGTTGCACCGATGTAGTTCAGTTCAGTCAGCAGTAGTTCTCTCAAGAAATCCGAAGCAACAAGTCGATCCTGATCAAGATTAAAATAAATCAACTCACCATCAAGCCAGGCGTTTCATTCCTTTGGAAGATAAAAACTACAGTCCACCTCAACATCTACCTTGAGGTCGGCGAGGCCTTCTTTTGCCGTTGATTATGTTCGTTGTTAGACGCAAGGTATACTACATAATTGATTTTGGGAGCCTGCCGCAGGCCGATAGTCTTACAGAACACATGCACTACCGTATCCGCCACCACGTCCTTGGTCGGGAATAACAAAGCTGCTGGGAATTGGGGCTGTCTGTTGCGTCCAAAAATTAGTAGAAGGCGTTTGTAGTATATGAAATAATTGGCTTTGATTTTAACGCAAATATCATAAATATTGGAGTCAACGTTAAAATAGCGTATAGTTAAACCGCAGGTGTGACTATTGTCTTAGGAGACCTGTACCTGCTTTCTTCCCTATTCAATTTACATAATCATAATGTCTAAATATATGTACATAAATCTAATAATAAAAAGTGAAAATATGTACAGGTGTGTTTAGGCGTCGTAGAATGCCTCCGCATCAATGACATCGGGGAACGTGCCCAGAAGGCTGGCAGCATTGCCACGCTGGATAGCAATGCTGATTCTTTGAGCAAAAAATAAACCAGCCTTCTGGTCACATGAGACGTCGATTAACCGTTTAGATAAATCTCGGAATAAAGAACGAGCGCTCGGACCCCATGAGCCTAGCGTTTCTACCCCAAACGGCTCAAACACGTAATTAGCTACTAGATTACTGTATTTGCGCCGTTCGAGGGTTTCCACAGATGCAGCAGCAGCGCCAGCATGGCCTCCCGTGCTTGGAACATGGGATGGCGCGAGGGTGTCTACGCAGGTTGCGTCCCACACCAACGGCCTACCCATTTTCCAAGGCAACAATGACATACCATCTGGTCTCTTACCGTCGTCGCGTACCAAACCATTTGGTTCAAGTACAGCTGGTACGCCAGACGCGACAAGAGCATGACGGATTCAACTATAAAGATTATGTTGTATTATTTTATCTGGCACGCGTCGCCCCTATTGCCCTGGCGCCAAGATGTGCGCCAGTTGCGCCATGGCAATAGGGGCGGCACACATCGCACACAGGGGCGGTTCGGCCCTGATATATGGATTTATTAATTACTCGTAACAGGCTCGCAGATCACCGGAATACAACTTATTCAAGAATTAATAAACGGACACAAACAAGTCTTCACGTAATGAAAATTATGATGATTTTTTTCGATTGTTGTTCTTTTACTGCGCCCGCGCCGCCGCACGGTCCTATTGGGATCGTGTCTGTGCGCGCGCCAAGTAGTTAATTTTATTTTTGCGGCGTCTTTTGCCGCCCCCTGAAATGTGCCGCCCAGGGCCATGGCCCCCCCGGCCCCCCCCCACGCTACGCCACTGGCTTAACCTCTTGTATGCCGGAATGCCAGACACAATTAAAAAGCTATTGTGTCTCGCGTAGATCTGCGTTCCGGCATACAAGGGGTTAAACAATGAGGATGTGACACAGGTCACATACTGAGCGAGTCAGCGATAGCACCACCAACCAACATACTACTGAATGTCCCACGAAGGAGACAGTTTGTAGTAAATAAACAACAAAAAAAAATGTTTTAAGGGATTTAGAAAACTAATAAATGAATGTTGAGAAAATTACGTGACGAACTGTGAGTTATGCTCGCCATTTATTGCACATGTCCTATCCCAATTCGTTGTAACGTGTGTATAATAGATAATAAACAATAGAAAAATATTTTTTTTCTTTGTATCCTTAAATTCCCAGTCCACACATTTTTTAAACTAAATCACCAAAAGCGCTTTTTTAATTACACATAAAGAAACAATTTCAGTATTATTATATAGTATTCAAAGTTATATTTGAATTCTGTAGTATAGTATAGTATTAGTACCTATAGTATTCAATCATTCAAACTCAAGCTTTTATTCTCACGTTTTCATAATCAGATGAATAAGAAGCATATCCTCAGTTGATTGAACAAAATAAATGTAATATATTAAAAACTACCTTAATTGAAAAAATTAGCTTATTTTTGATATTTTACTTTCATTTCTCCAGGATTCTGGAGACCGGAGACGTGACTTTATGGCCGTGGGACTACCTTAGGGATACCCTTTCAAACAAAAAAAGTTTTTTTTAAATCGGTCCATAAATACTCATACAAACGAATTTTTCATATCAGCGCCTCAACTATTTTCATATCAATTTTTTCATATGAAGGTGTAAAAAATGAACTTAGGAAGTATGCCATATTTTTTTATACATTTTCTTTCTTTTGAATCTTTTTTTGAGATATGTCACTTTGTTATAGGCGTGGGGCAATTTTGATCCATCTTCTTTTTAAAAATATTTTTATTAAAAGTATGATGTTACTAAAAATTTTTATTTTTGGATAATCTTTTTTAAACTGTGCTATAAGAAGTTGTCTTGTACGAAATTTCAAGATTCTAAGTTCACGGGAAGTACCCTGTAGGTTTTGATTCCCTTGTGAGTTTCGAAAATTTGCGAGAATTTGCGGCATAAACAGCTGTATCTTTTGATTGCGTTGGCTTAGACGTTTGATTTTATTACAGCTTAAAGATATTAAAGACCCGAGTATTTGATATGAATTTTAATTTAATACCTTTACGCGTTCATAAAGAAAGGGCTAGTAACTTTAAAATTATTATTATAATTTTTATTATAATATGATGTAAAAATTTGCCGTTTTCGCAATTTTTCCTTTATCTGTGCTATAAGCTGTTGATTCGTACCAAATTTCAAGATTCTGAGTTTACGGAAAGTACCCTGTAGGTTTTGATTTCATTGCCAGTAGTTGCGAGTTTGAAAATATGCTAAAATTGCTGTTCCTTTTGATTGCGTTGAGATAGAAGTTTGATTTTGTTACAGCTTTAAAGGTATTATAGACCCGAGTATTTAATATGAATTTCAATTTAATAACTTCACGCGTTCATGAGGAAAGTGGTAACAACTTTAAAATTAATACAAATATTTTTTTTATATGATGTAACTAAACATTTACGGTTTTCGCAATTTTTCCTTTATCTGTGCTATAAGAAATTCCTTCGTACCAAATTTCAAGCTTATGAGTTCACGCCCTGTAGGTTTTGATTCCCTTGCGAGTTTCGAAAATTGCGGAAATTTGCAGCATAAACGGCTGTATCCTTTGATTGCGTTGGTTTCGAAGTTTGATTTTTTACAGCTTCATGAGACAGTAGACTTGACTATTTGATATAAATTTCAGTTTGATAACTTCACGTGTTTCTGAGAAAATGTTTCTTGACAGACGGACGGACAACAAAGTGATCCTATAAGGGTTCCGTTTTTTCATTTCGAGGTACGGAACCCTAAAAAGAGTAGATCCGCTCTTTTTATGAAAGTTTCAAATGTTGTACTGAGCCGGAAATACCTCAGGCGACAGCCCAACAGTTTTCTTAAATTTTTTGAATTAAAACCGCCCTTCAATGCAAATTCAAAATAACGCACTTCAATGTGTTACAAAATGTTTGATGCACTGATAAAATGTTCGCGCTAGAAATATCAGTACTAAGTATCCCAATACTAGCTGAGGCCAACTGATATGACCAACGGCAGTTTTTTGAGGTGCGAGACTTGTGTTTTCAAAATGTTCAAGGTATAGCTTAAAATAAAAAAAAACCAGCCAAGTGCGAGTGGGACACACGCACTGAGGGTTCCGTACAAACCTGTAGGTATATATAACTATTTACAAAAATATGTGATGTAACTAAACATTTTAGATGTTCGGCATTTTTAATAATAACTTTATATATGCTATAAAAAAACGTTGCTATGCCAAATTTCAAAATACTAGATTAACTGAAAGTACCCTTTAGTTAAGCATTTTATATGAGTTTAAATTTAATACCTCTACACGTTCATGAGCAAAGGGGTAGTAACTTTAAAATTATTAAAAATATTTGAATTATAATATGATGCAACTAAAAATTTACGGTTTTCACAAGTTTTACTTTGTCTGTGCTATAAGACGTTGCGTCGTACCAAATTTCAAGATGCTAAGTTCACGGGAACTACGGGAAGTACCCTGCAGGTTGTAACGGGTTCTGGTAGTAAAAACGCAGTAGAGGTTCTAGATGCGTTTATTGCAGAGTATTGTCTCACTTCCCTTGCACGAGTATGACCGACCAACAACACGACACTGGCCTGAACACTAAGGGCTGCAGTCTCCCACGCTGTTCCCTCCGGTAGTGTGCAGGGCAGGTTGCTCGAAGGGCTGCGCGTAGCGGCAGATCCTCGCAGGCCGTTGGTTCAGCTGGCAGGCGTTGGCAGTCTGAGTGCGATGAGCAGGGCAGGCCAGACGCTTCGGCAGAGGTGACGCCGAAGGCGATGCAGGAAAGTGTAACGGTCTAGGAGCGTAGCCGGAGTCTTAGGGTGAACCTGGAACCTGAAGGGAAACAGCATTAGGAAAGCCACAACCAATAGAGTCAGGCAGGCGGCGTCAGCCGGCCTCAGCTAGCAGGTAGAGAGATGGGCAGTACGCTAACGCAGTAAATGTAGTAACTTACCCACAGCTGGGATCAGGATACACGTAGAATGTATAAAGATATAGCGGTACAGAATAGAGTAACGGTAGTAGGTTAGTGTAGAGTAGCGGTGACGGCCTCTCTGTCGGCCCCTTTATATACCGGCCCACCATCAGCGTTGGTGTCGGCGCATTACCAAATAAGGGCAAAACTTACGAGCGCGGACGATGGCTTTCTCTGATTGGCCGAGCGTATGGGCGGTACTGTGACGCAACGCGGTAAGTACCGGACATACGTTACAAGGTTTTGGCTGTATCTTTTGATTGCATTGGCTTAGAAGTTTAGAGACTTGAGTATTTGACATGAATTCCAATTTAATAACTGTACGAGTTCGAGGAAAGAGGTAGTAACTTTAAAATTATTAAAAATGTTTTAATTATATGATGTTACTACAAATTTACGGTTTTCGGAATTTTTCCTTTATTTGTGCTATAAGACGTTGCCTCGTAGAAAATTTTAAGATTCTAAGTACTCGGGAAGTACCCTGTAGGTTTTGATTCCCTTGCGAGTAGTTGCGAGTTTGAAAATATGCTTAAATTGCTGTTTCTTTTATTTGCGTTTACATAGAAGTATGATTTTCTTACAGCTTAACGGTGTTATAGACCTGAGTATTTGATATGAATTTCAATTTAATACCTCTACGCGTTCATGAGGAAAGGGTAGTAACTATCAAATTATTAAAAATGTTTTTATCATACGATGTAACTTAAAATTTATGGTTTTTGCAATTTTTCCTTTATCTGTGCTATAAGACATTGCTGCGTACCAAATTTCGAGATTCGCTGATCTCGGGAATTACCCTGAAGGTTTTGATTTTTTTATTTTATTTTTAAATTGCACAAAACAAATTACAATCTTATTATAAATTAAAAACAATCAAAGCTTATGTTTAGATCTAGATTGCAACTCAACACATGTGCATACATTGAAACAATTAAACATCAAGTTAACAGATAGAAGAGATGTACAAACATACACGTGTTACGAAATTAAAAATATAAGAAAACTAGAGGACGCCAGCAGCTACGCCTGCATTTTTTTTTAAATTTACCCGTTTTGGCCGATCCCGTGGGTATTTCGGGAAATCCCTTCTCAGTGCACCCCTACGGTCCCCAAGGAACATACATGCCAAATTTCAGCTCCCTGCGCCCAATAGTTTCGGCTGTAGCGTGTCTGTCAGTCAGTCAGTAACGCAAGGATTTTATATATTAAGATATTCGGTATATATAATAGTAGATAATGTCATGGATACTGACCGAAATACTTTGTACTCTATAGAGTTTCTGAACTCTTTAGACTAATCAGGAGTCTCACACATCTTGAGACTGAAAGTAAATTTATGTTACCCCGACTTCAACGCGCGCGAATGCGCGGGCAAAAGCTAGTCTAGTATTATGTAATGATGAACTTAAAAATGCAAAGTATCCATATACATTCTAATTTGTTTTATTTATATACATTACCACATATCTCTTGTTAACCCTTTCATTCGTTCCTGAAGTTACTAGAATTTTCAAATTTTTATTCAAATTTTTTTTTTTATATTTGCCACATCGGCTGCTCTACGGAAAAACAAAGTAAATGCAGTCAAGCAAAATTATCAGGAGGAGCAAAAAAACGAAAATCACAAATTTAAAACGTACTGCCGACAACTTAAGTACTTTTGTTATTTCATAATTTGTAAAATAATTAGTTCTATCTGTTTCGAAGCAATTTTTTGAGTAATTATTGGTAACTTGCCTTGAAATTAAAAATAATATTTTTCTATAGACATAAAAGTAATTTTAAATAAAAAGAACAATTCAGTTACAAAGTACAAAAGTTACAAATTAAAAATAATATTTTTCTATAGACATAAAATTAATTTTAAATAAAAAGAACAATTCAGTTACAAAGTAACTACAGTCACTTTGTTTTTTAAATAATTTAAAAAGAGATGGACAAGCTAGGGTTTAGTTTTAATAACAAAGCAAATGCATTTAATTGTTTTTAACAAAGACAATGAAGCCATTTAAAAATTAATATATCTACTATAAGATTTGTTGGCTTTTGCTTTTTATGAATCACATAATTTGTAAGAATTGTAAAAACTAGTTCATCTTAGGATTTATTAAGATGAGTGTCACTCAAGAAATAGGGCGTGTATATAATGGTTACCTAAAATAAATTCAAAAATCATAGATATAAGTTAATTATTAAGTATTCAGTCAATCCGCCTATCGCAGTCCACTGCTGGACATAGGCCTCGCCCAACACGCGCCATAGTACACGGTCCTCAGCCTTCCGCATCCAGTCTGTCCCAGTCATCTTTTTCAGGTCGTCGGTCCACCTAGCCGGGGCCGCCCTACCTTACGCTTGCCGAGGCGTGGTCTCCACTCTAGGACACGCTTGCTCCATCGGTCATCGGCGTCCTTCTACAGATATGGCCAGCCCACTGCCACTTGAGCTTACTGATTCTGTGAGCTATGTCGGTAACTTTGGTTCTTTGTCGGATAACTACGTTTAGAATTTTATCCTTCAAAGAGACGCCAAGCATAGCCCGTTCCATAGCTCGCTGCGTGACTTTTGCTTTGTGGACTAGTCCCACTGTGAGTGTCCACGTCTCGGCACCGTACGTCATAACAGGTAGGACGCATTGGTTGAAGACTTTAGTCTTCAGGCATTGCAGTAGGGGCGAAGAGATCATCCTTTTTTTTTTTTTTCATCTCTTGGAGACTTGTTGTTGTTGTTCTTAAGCTGCTCGAGAGCCACTCTTACCTCACTCTGGTTGACATCAAGGATGTCCTCCGTGTTATGGCGCGTGAGTTGGGCTCTGTGGTCATCATCGCTGGGTCTCGTGGGTTTAGACATCCGTGATGCGTACAAGTCCTTGTAGAAACTCTCAATTTCAGCGAGAAATTCGAACTCGGAGGTTACGGTTTTGCCATCCGCAGTATTTAGTTTCGACAGATAAATTCTACCAAGCTGGCGAGCAAAGACTTTGGTACCTCGATTCTGTTCAATCGCATCAAATTAATCTATACTTCCGCTCAGACATGATGAAGTCTATCTCGTTCCTTGTCACAGTATCGGGGCTTCGCCATGTCCACTTTCTATGAGACTTCTTCTTGAAGAAGGAGTTCATTAAGAAGAGCCCCTGTGACTCCAGAAAGTTGACCAGTATTTGCCGCCTGTGATTTCGGCGCCCCACGCCATAGGGTCCAATTTTCCTTTCGCCGCGTTCTTGTACTCCCACTTTGGCATTAAAATCCCCCATAACAACGCTGTAGTGTGTCTTGGTGGTATGATGTAGAACCTTAGTAATATCTTCATACATGGCTTCGACTATGTCATCGCAGTATGTCGAGGTCAGCGCATATACCTGTACCACCTTCAGAGAGTATCGTCCTGTCTGTGACCCTTAATATGAGGTACGCTACCCGTGTCGACACACTGCTGATTTCTACAACGCTGTTAGTGAGAGTTTTGTTAACGAGGAAACCGACACCGCCCTGAGAGGGCTGATCACCTTCTCGAAAGTAGAACATATTGCCTGAATCAAGGGTTATCGTGTCCTCCCTCTGTCTTCGGACTTCAGACAACACTAATATATGCCAGTTTATACAACCTACTTCTACTTCGAGTTCGGTGATGTGTTGGTCCAGCCGTAGAGAGCGTCCATTGTTAGTGTTGCCCAAATGCAAGAACAAGACGAGACTTAGCCAGTCTTGGTCTTGGTCTTGCGCCAATACACCTGGTCTTGGTCTTGGTCTTGGTATTGCGCTCCCAGTCTTGGTCTTGGTCTTGGTCTTGCAGCAAGAGTCTTGCAAGTCTTGCAATTACCTATCAGTCTATTACTATTTATTAAAGTTTTTAAATCTTAGAAAAACGTATTGATATAGATAAACACCTTTAAATATTGTTGGGCCTAACTCGGACACCCTGTATACTTACTAGAATAAATTATTATGACATCTACTACCTATCCTTACCATTTTATCCTAATCATAATACTGCTTGCGTGATCAGTATAATGTATTCATTTTCATTCTAAGCACTCTGAAACTTATTTATTCTTTGGAACACCTGTAGGTACTCTTAAAATTCGAAATTATTTTGCATGAGTCTACCTACGCCCTGTGGCGGCAATCAAATAGTGTCAAATGTTGTGATTTCGGCGCGGCGGCAACGATTGTTGTATATGATTTCAAAAGAAGCCGCCGGCGCGTGTATCATAACCATGTACTGCCGAAAAGCGGCAAATTTCTTTGAGAAGTAAGTACAAAACCTTTGATGCCGCATTATCAAAGTGCCGATGGTTAAAACATAACTATGCATGCACTCAGTTTGATTTTAATGGATATTTTTTTATTCGCTATGTAGGTATGTTTATGGTACCTATTAGTCGTAATGCGCATAGGTCCAGTTTTTCATATTCTTTGATACAGTTTTTTGCGTCTCATAGAATTCCTAAGCGTACCTATACACCGAACTGTTACACCTAACTACTCCGTGAAATAGCGCTAAGTCCTAGCTGCAAGACGCAAGAGTCTTGCAGGCTTAGTCTTGTTCTTGCTCAAGTCTTGCACGATCAGTCTTGGTCTTGGTCTTGCTAAAAATAGGCGGTCTTGTTCTTGGTCTTGGTCTTGCAAAAACGCAAGAACAAGACCAAGACTGCAAGACCAAGACTGAATTTGGGCAACACTATCCATTGTACGTAGCCAGGGTCAGTTTCTTGTGTAGTGCCGTAACCCGGAGATTCTTAGCACCCCCTGCCCCGCTGTTACCGCGACCGCTACCGCAGTTGCGGACAGCGGGACTACCGGGAACTGGGGGCCTTTTATTCGTTGGTGCGCTCATTGGATGGTATTTGGCCTACTATACCGCGCTGGCCAGACGAGTTGGTATAGGGTTTGGTTTCAAGTTTTCCATCTCTTCGCAAAGATATTATTCGCTTTTTGCAATTTCCTTAGTCGCCTTTTACGACACCCATGGAATGAAATGGGGTAGTGACACTTGTATTCTTTATCCGTCACTACACGGACAGTTTATTAACAAATTGATTAGTATTTCTTATAGACAGCCAAATCAAAACAGAATAATAGGTACTACTTCATGTATGCCTACGATATATTTCGTAAATAGGTATTTACGAGATGTAAACACGTAATACAAATAATTGGACATTTGCACTTACATTTGTGCTAACTGTACCATAGTTCTCGAACGTAAACTGTGGCTATTTTGCATTTTAAACATTTTCTAAACAAAACACACAAGAATCACAAGCCTCGGCAAACTTATGACACGAAGTTGTAAGTGTTGTATAGATGCCGGCAAACTTCTTGAACACTACCATAGACCAATAAGATGCGCAGGAGACATTTTTGTAAAAAATAAAGCCTTTTCGATGATTCTGTGAATGTAGCAGTGTCCGTTATTGTTCCAAATATGTAAAAAAACTGATTTTGAAAAATATGTTAGTTGCTTTGTTTTTCCGTAGCACAGCCGAAATATTCATAAACATTTTCCAAATTTCATAAAAACAAAAATTCTCATAACAGTTATAAATGTGATTTAAACCCACGTCCTCAGACCGTGAGGCGGTTGTATTATCCGCACGGCTATAGCCTTGTTATTAGTTAGTTGCGAATTTCGCGAACAATTGACAGAGTGTTACTATGGTGAGTGTAAACGTCATCCACAGACCACCTACCCCACGAGACACGTAATCTTAACCAATTTCTAGGCAAACTATTCTGTCAAACTTTGAGGAATGAGACGTACGCGGGCGGCGCGGGTGACGTCACGTACGATGGGTTATAGGGATGTAGGCATGTCGATATTATTTATCGATAAATCACATTTGGTATACCTACATTTAGTTGATCCAAGAATGCCAAGAAAAGAAACAATAATCCAATCAAAAGTTTTCATTTTGAAATATGAATTTATAATAATATCATCGTTAATTCGCTTAATTACTGGGCTCCTATAGCCACCTTCCAGCTCCATCATCATACTCTGGTAATCATCTATCACCAAAGCACTCATCAAAACGAATCATACGAGCCCGAACTCGATGGGGCTAACTGAGTTCCTATGGCCATCATCCAGCTCCATCGTCAGACCCTGGTTACCATATAGCACCAAACTCTTCGTCAAGACGTCTCATACGAGCCCAAACTCGATGGGGTTATGTCATTTTATTACCAAATTCCTATGGCCGCCTTCCAGCTCCATCATCAGACCCTGGTTACAATCTAGCACCAAAATACTCGCCAAGACGGATCAAACAATCCCAAACTCGACACCGTTGTGTCGCTTAATTACTGAGCTCCTATTGCCACCTTCTAGCTTCATCATCAGATCCTGGTTACCATCTATCACCAAACCACTCATCAAGACAAATCAAAGAGCCCAAACTCTATGGGGTTATGTCGTTTAATTACTGAGTTCCTATAGTCATCTTCCAGCTCCATCATCAGACCCTGGTTACCACCTAGAACCGAAGTACTCGTCAAGATAAATGAAACAAGCCCAAACTCGATGGGCTGTGTCGTTTAATTACCGAGTTCCTATCCCTTCCGGTTCCATCATCAGATCAGCTCCATGTCATAATAATTTTACATTGTCATCCGATTTACACATGCGTGTTAAATTTCAGCTCAATCGGTAATCGGGAAGTGCATCAAATTCAACTTGCAAAATTTGATTACTGACAAACAGCTGTAACTACCTAAATAAAAGCTTGTAATAATGAAATACCTAACAATTATTTTTTGCAGGCTGTATTTTTATTTACAGTCACCTGTCTAATTCATTAAATTTTTTATTTGAAATTAATTATTCAAATCAATAAAAATCTCAGTATTAGAAATCGATAAATATCGAACAATCGGTAAGTTTTCTTCGCGTCACTACTTACACGTGGCGTCTTATTGTAAGAAAGAGATAGTCTGTAATTATAGCATGTTAGACAAGGACAACCACTGATTCAGTACTTATTAGCAACCATTATTACTAGAACTCTGGTCAGTACTGTTAAATAATTTTAAAATAAATGTTGTACTTGCCGGTGAAATGTGATATTATCTTTTTTGAAATTATTATTCCGACTGTTACTCCCACACAAATTTATAGCACAATTCGGCATTGTTTTCGTATATTATTATTTTGTTTTAATACAGTTTAAACGCAGTTTACGTATCTATTTCCTGGTCGCTACTGAACGAGCGCGGGCTGCGCGGGTTTGTGCTCAAAGATATAGGTGCATTTGCGCACATGCGCGACAGACAACGGTGCCCTTCTAAGCCATGTATTCACTAGGGGACAAAGTCGCTCGACTTATCGCGAACAGTCGCAGGACATTTACGTGCGACTGTCCCGCGACAATGTCGACCGACATTTCACTCGTCCACATACCGGCATTGTGATCAAGATGTCGCCTAAGTGTTAACACAGTTTCGTTGGTAGTGTGGACCAACGAAGTGTGCTATAATCGCGGGTGGTCGTGGAACAAATAGCAACACACGTCGTCACAAGTCAAATGCCGTCGGAAACTGTCGAGGGACACGAAGTCGCGCAAGGTCGACGCTATCGGAGCGTCGACAAGCGACTTGTTCCCCGACACGTAGATGTCGCCTGCGATATCGGGCGATGTCCCCCGCGACGTCGCTCAACACGTAGAATTCGTGTCGGGCGACAAGGTCGCGGGACAAATGTCCCCTAATGAATACGAGGCTTTATTGCAAGTCTCGTGGAGTAGGTGGTCTGTGACGTCATCTAACTGAAAACTCATAATGATCCGTCACAATACTAAATTTGACAAACACTGTACACCGCACCCGCAAACGCGCCACTACGGACACATGAAGACTCGCGCCGGCTGCCTGCGCTACTATGGCCAAGCACTAATTACCGGCTTCAATATTCGATCTATGCATTGACTTTGCTAGAAGAGATACGTGTTAGACATGTATTGTATGGAGCTTAGGTCAAATATGTATCTGTAGTAGCCAAATACCTAGATAGATCGCATATTGAAACCGGCCTTAACCTTTGCTAGCTTAGGATTGAGTAAAGCTATACTAAGCTAACGAAGGTCAGAATCTACAAAACAGTCATTAGACCCATTCTGATGTGCGGCTGTGAGCCGTGGACATTGACACTTAAAAATAGAACAAGCTGTCAGTGGCAAAAAAGGAAGATATTGCGGTGGATTCCGAGGCCAACTAGAAAAGAGGATGGGAGCTGGCGGATCCGAAAGAACCGAGAGATAGAAGACCTTGTGGCTGAACCAAATATTATTTGCGAGATTAAAGCGTCACGAATTCGCTGGTTTGGTCAGGGTCGTGCTGCTAAAAGGGCGTATCTGGGACGACCTAGCAGCAGGACTTCGCAAAAGGGACTGGAAGGAATTTGTCTACGACAGGAAAAGATGGAGAGATTCCGTGTCGGGGGCCACGACTCACTTAGGGTCGCTGCGCCACCACGAATGAATGAATGAACTAGTATGATAATTATTATATTAGGTATCTGTGGTAAAACCAAAATTCAAATATGACATTTTATATCCGTTTATTTTCCACATAGGTAACATGTATTTTATATTTTGGATGAGTACTGTATGGTAGAAGGCAGGTTGTCGTGTAGATGTCCAGTGCTGGTCGTGGGGAGGACGGTCACACTCGTGCTAGCACTCGCACTCACGGGGTTCGATTCCTTTGTCGTTGTGCTGAATTTCTTGGCCCTGTGAAGGATTAAATGAATCAATTCTTCATAATATCTTAGTGTTTGAATACAAGCATCAAAACTGTGCAGAGTAACGCCAAACTTGTCTTCTGTAGAGATATGTCCTTAGCACAGATAACAAGCTTTCTATCTGCCAATAGTTTAGTCGGACGTCTATAGCCGTTTTCAATATTCTATCTGTGATGGATTTATAATAATAACGTTTGGCTACTAGAACATCATCATCCTCCTAGCGTTATCCCAGTTTCAATCTGGGGTCCGCTAACTAGTCTAACCGGATTTGGCTGAATATTAGCTTTTCAACAGAGCGACTGCCTGTCTGACCTCCGCAACCCGAAGGGATAGCGATATTCCATGGTTTAGACTAGTGTCAGCTTATGTTAGAAGGTACTGACGGCCTGTAACGATTGTCAAAGATCTTCATGACAACCGGGACCGACGGCTTAACGTGCTCTCCGAGGCACAGGACAAGCAATAATTAACAATTCAATACGCACATAACTCCGAAATGTCATTGGTGCGCGCCGTGGATTCGAACCCGATACCCTCTGCATGGCAGTCTGTTAGTATCTCCACTAGGCTATCGCTGCCTTTTGGCTACTAGAACTTTAAATAATATATATTAAAGTTGACAAATAAGCTGCTAAGTAAAAAGATGTAGTTGCGTAGGTACTCATATTCTGCTGTACAGTTTCTGGTCTAAGCCATGGCATATAGCTATTCCTTTGAGATGCGGAGGACCGACGGCATTTGCCTGTGAGAAAGCTGATATTCTGTTGAATCATTATACCAGTATGCGGATCCCGGGCTCCAAGTTCAAATTATGAGATGCAACCGGGATAACCTATATAGGATGACTAGAGAAAGCCAGCAGCTACGCCTACAATTTTTTTAAATTTACCCATTTTGGCCGATCCCGTGGGAATTTCGTGAAATCCCTTCTTAGTGCACCCCTACAGTCCCCAAGGAACACACATGCCAAATTTCAGCTTCCTGCGACCAATTGTTTCGGCTGTAGCATGTCTGTCAGTCAGTCAGTAACGCAAGGAATTTATATCATCATCAGCCGGCATACCACCCGGTGTCTCTTGTAAGCCACATTTAAACAAAATGGGTATATTAACGTTACTAAGTATGTACATAAGTATTAAGTATATGAGATAGGTATGTTTGTTAAAACGAACCCAAATCTATTTTTAATGGCGAAATATAAATTTCCCAGAAACACGAGGAATCCTACCAGATTAGTTTTAGAGACAAAGCCAAAAACTACAATGTTCCAAAAATAAAATTATGCAATGTGTGTACGCCATCATCATCATCAGCCTTTAACAGTCCACTGCTGGACTAAGCCTCTCCTTTGAAAGAAGGAATTGGCCTACTATACCACGCTGGCCAAACGGGTTGGTATAGGGTTTATTTCAAGTTTTCCTTCTCTTACAGTGCTGTTTTCTGCATAATATGGTCCCTCTGTCGGCTCTTACGACACCCATGGGATGATATGGGGTGGTGACATTTCGTATTCTTAATCCGTCACCACACGGACAAGGATTTTATATATTATTAAGATAATGATTTTGTTAAGGTGTTTTCAATCATATCTACTATTTTATTAAGGGTATACAAAATAGGCTATCACTTACTTAGATCTCAAACATAAAGCAAGCAGTTTATTGGCCGGACCTTCAGCCAGTAGCCAGAGCAGGAGAGCGAACACACATCCCCAGAATATAATACCGACCGTCAGGTTCAACTGAAAAAACAATTTATATTTTAATAGCTGTTTAATAAAATCTTCTTCATTGCGAAAGATACGATATTTGGGGCGACTAAGACCTAGAAGTCGCGTCGCTATTGTTGCATTATATATAGACTTCCATAAAAGGCGCCAGGCTTGCTGTAAAGAACAATTCAAAATATTGTGGCCAAAAATGTGAACGACTCGAATGCCATCAATTAGTGCCCAACTCGGCCTACGCCTTCAACTTCTATCAATCCATAAGCCACAGCAAAATGGTTACCTACTTGCAAAACCAATTTAGATCGGCCCCCTTAGCCAAATGGCTTCGATTAACGATATCGCTAATCGCTAAGTTCAAAAATGTATGGAACTGACATAAGCCTTCGATATATCACGTGGTCAACGAAGAAGGAATTCCTTATGTTGCCATGGCAACCAAGCGTTAGCGAAAGTAGATATCTGAGCGAATGCCGTTTGGCTAGGGCCTCTGGTCAATTTACGGATGAAGTAAAAAGTTAAGTAGGTAAATAAGTTTAGAAAAATGAGTTATACCATAAAATTTGTTTGTCATAGAAGATCACTCAAAAGAACGATTTCATTGTAGTCGTTTGCATTATCTAAGCTCAGATACCATTGTCTTATCACTTACAAGCTCAAAGTAGTCGTTATGCTGAGGGTTCCTCGTGGAGAACACGTTGCGAGTTATGAGTGCTGCGTGAGTCAGATACAGCCCGTACGACAGCCGGCTTAGAGGCACCCACGGGTACCAGCTTAGGAACGATTTCACAATAGCTGCAAAGTAACAACATAATTATTAAACCTAAGGAGTAATGCTGCTCATAGAAATTAAATAAATTAAATTAAATGAAAAAATATTTATTGCTATCACAACCAAACAAAGTGATTATAGATTATAGTATACAGAAATCGTTAATAATAACGCACAAATCTTAATATATAAAATCCTTGCGTTACTGACTGACTGACAGACACGCTACAGCCGAAACTATTAGGCGCAGGAAGCTGAAATTTGGCACGTATGTTCCTTGGGGACCGTAGAGGTGCACTAAGAAGGGATTTCCCGAAATCCCCACGGGATCGGCCAAAACGGGTAAATTAAAAAAAAATGCAGGCGTAGCTGCTGGCGTCCTCTAGTATAAAAATAAAACATCGATATCAGTTAGGTACACAACAGGCCCGGATTAGGTCGTGACGGCAATAGGACCCCGTTCAGAATGATACCAGACATGCTGGCACTGAATTTCTACTGGGCGCTACTAGTGACTCAGAAATGGCTGTGTTCGATCAGAAGTTTCAATCATAATGCAGACGGGATAAGATGGTGCGGTGTAGAGTTTTCATCACACTACTTTGGGGAGCAAGGGTCTAAGCACGTACATAAGCATATCTAGCGATCCACGCTTTGATACCGCATTTACACATGCGTGTTCGTCATTCGCCTCGACACTCCACGAATATTCGTCGAAACATTCGTACACGAATGCTGTCGCGAACTACTGTTCACACATTCGCGGAGTAAATCATTTTGAAATTCACACACGAACATGGAGGACGTGAAAATAATCGCAGCGTGCGCGCTACAGTTAATGAAATTATGAAATTATATAATTATATAGATATCCTGCGAAAAAAAGTAAAAAAAAAGCCATCGTCACAGACGATTTCTTTTTTGAGCATGTAAATTATTAAATTACTTTGAGAATTACTCATATAAATAATTCATTTTTTTAATATATAGACTCACGCCTGTATCCCCGAAGGGGTAGGCAGAGGTGTAATATTACGCCCAAATTTCGCCATGAATTTTTAGGTCCCACGTAATAGGGGGCGAGCCTATTGCCGTATCAGGCACATTACCCACGACATTACCAGACTCCGTGCTGCCACTGAGAATTTCCTAACGGAAAAACCCAATAACACTTTGCCAGACCCGGGAATCAAACCCGAGACCTCCCAATCCCACGCGCACATTTATGCCGCGAGACCAACGAGGCAGTCATATCTTTTACTATGTTTGTTGATAATCAATATTTAATGTGCTTAATGGCAACCCCATACTAGCAGACATACGGTTCCAAGCATTGTATATCTTTCTGATGATTTGGGTTCCAAATGAGCTCTTCTTTTTGAAATAGTTCAAAGAATTCTATAATTCGCGCTTCACTCCACTCCATTTTGACAACACGTCCGGTTGGGTCGGGCGCTAGTTGTCAACTGAATGCAGACGAATGTGTAAACAGTAAGTTCGTGTTCGCCATTCGTGCCCTTTGATTCGTGTCCGAAAAACCGCTCTCAACGCGAACACGCGAATCACGAATCGAATCACGAGGCGAATAGCGAATACAGTGTTTACACATGCGTGTTCGTTATTCGCCTCGTCATTCGCCTCGTTATTCGCACGAATGTGTAAATGCGGCATGACATGAGGGACAGCTTTTATATGTATAAACTTTCTTTTCTATAACTAACATATCACAGAAATATCACTTTGAAGCTAATGGATGTGTATATTTTGAAAGTGTCCAAAACATCATCAACAGCATTTTAAGGGCTGTATTACTATGTATACGGCGTCCCATAGCCATCTACAGCTGCACCACAAAAACTCATTCCTTTTAACACTATCACTTTCGGTACCAGGGATAACTATAAACACGTACCTATGACTGAGCAATAGGGTATTACACCATTTTTTGAAAAGTGTCTCAAGATGATCCTATGACTTTCAGAAAGTAGTAGAAAAATTACAAAAAATATATTCAGTTGATAAGTAGTTTTTAAACAACTTTTAAAGGAGAAGTTGCAACTTCCATATAAAATTACCCCACGTCCGACAGCTGAGAAAAATATCTCAAATAATAGATAAAATTGAGTATTAATAAGTTGCATACCTCTGATTGTCATCCTTACTGGCTATCATACTTAGAAATTGCTCCAAATATTGTATATTAAAAATATTATACTTTCAATCATGCATTAACTAACGACCATAAAAAAGTGGAATAAAGATTAAACAAATGAACATATTTTTTATAGACTCTAGCCTGTATCCTCGAACACATTAAATTGTCTAAAAGCGCCCCTAACAGAGAGTAGCTATCGATAGAGTCCGCTAGGGAGCGCATTTAGAAAATGTATGGAAATTGTTCCCGTCGACGACTAGGCCACGGTAATATAATCTAACAGTATTGTAACTCGGCCGCCTTCGTGAGTTATATACCTACCAGACGCGCCGTATGTGAGCTGCGGCACGATCGCGGCTGTGGGTACTCTTGGCACAATCCGCACAGTCTAATGGGTACTCTGCTCGAGGCGCGTAGGTATAACTCGAGTTTCGAGCGTTTGTATGGAGTTACAATACTGTTAGATATTATTACCGTGACTAGGCTATCGTCCACCGTGACGATCGAGTGCAAACTGGTACTAGACCCTCTGATATCATAATTAATTCCTCATATGTCTCGGAAAATCATATTAACTTCTTCGCTAGTTGCTTCCAACCTAGCAAAGGGAACTCTGCTGGTTTAGATTATGTTCTTCGACATAATCTGCTAACAAGTTTGGTTTAAGCATATTTAGTCCTATTGTTTGACAAAACTCTTCAGTATGTGTGCTTTATTACTAACGTAGTATAATAACTATTATCAAACGTGAGTTATTGCAGTGTTTAATTGCTTTTTAATCCTATTCTAAAACTAAAATCAGAAATTAGTATATTACAGGTTTTCTACTCTTGAATTAATATTTAGAGCATTTTTTTTATATGTTAGCCAGTAAAGATGATTACCGGAAGTATATAATTTTTTTATACTGATTTTAAGCGATTTTTTGAGATACTTATCGTTGCAGTCGGAAGTGGGGCATTTTTGCTACTTCTTCTTTACATTTTAAATGTTCGCGGTATATCAGACAAAAACGTTGGAAGCTATCTTGCTTACGCAACATAACTAGTAAACAACGTATAATGCTTGCATTTTTGACAGTCACGTGGTTAAGTTGTTTAAAATTCTACTAAGTATATGACGTCATTTGACGTTAATGACATTCGTCATGGCGGCTGTCGTTTTGCGTGATTAAATCACAGATACTAAAACGGAATTCTTTAAAATGGTTTTAAAATTCTATTTATTCATTTTATGAGCTGTAACTAATATATTCCGTATGTTTTCCGGTAATACTATCTTAAATATACGTTATTATATTTTTTTTCACATGGGGTAAAATACCCTATTGTGGCAAAAACAAATGGTAAAGCTACTCACGGACATGTCCAAAGGAACAGCAGAAGACTAACAACGCTACGCCGCACGCCCACACAGGCCTGTTGAGCGCCGCGTACACAGCGCTCTCTAGCGCGCCGTAGCTGCGCCAGATGAACGTGCTGCCGAAGATCATCACCGCCAGCATCAGCACCAGCGCTGAGCACGTGCCCACGATCGACCATTTCTGAAAATTTTAAGTAAATTTAATTTATTTATTTATTTCTTTATTTATTAAGGGACAAAAAACAGTTACATGTTTAAATGTTACAAATAATTACTTATTCTAAGTTAATTAACATGTAACCCACACTATTGTCCACGAATTGATAACTAAAAAAAAATAGAAAGAAGAACGAAACAGACTGTTATTTTCAATACATTGTTTATATGTACATAGACTGATTAATTAATTTAGCGATTGGATAATGATTCAATTACTTTTTGTTTGAATTTGTAACTAGATTGAGAGAAAATATCCGTGTCCATAAAGTGTGTGTTATAAGTATTAACTAGACGGGTAATAGGTGCTCGTGACCCAGCGTTAGTTTTACATGTATCTATATGAAACAATCGTGATACTCGGGCTCCTCGCCGGAAAACAGTTCGAGGTACTATATAACACAATTTGTTAGTAAGGTCCAAGCAGTCAAATTTATTATTACATAAGCCATACAAGAACATTGTGCCAAGAAGTAGACGTCTATGCTCCAAGCTCATGATATTGTAGTGTTGAAGGAGATTGGCATAGGGAATCTTCGAATGATTACATTTGTAATTGAGAAAACGCAAAAACTTCTTTTGTACAATTTCAAGTTTTTCAATATATTTGTGGTACAAAGGGTTCCACATTGCAGTCGCGTAATCCAACTGAGATCGAATTAAAGTTTTATATAAAAAAACGTAAGTAGAGGGTCGCACAAAATCACTTGCGGATCTGACAACGAAACCATACATGCGAAAGGCTTTATTTATGATAGTGTCTACATGCATGTCAAAGTGTAAAGACGAGTCAAGCAAAATACCCAGATCCCGAACGGAATTGACGCGATTTAAGGTCATACCGTTAATAGAGTAATTGAAATTTAATTTGTTTTTATTTTTTGTAAATGATATTGTGTAACATTTTGAGAGACTCAGAAAAAGTCTGTTCTGAATACAATAGCAATGGAGCCTATTAAGGTCATCTTGAAGAAGCCAACAGTCCTGTAATGTTTTACATGGTTTATAAATTTTGATGTCGTCAGCGTACATTAAGAATTGGGAATTAGTGAAACAGCGTTTAATATCGTTTATGAATATAATGAAAAGTAGAGGTCCCAAAATTGACCCCTGAGGGACACCGGACTCCACAACCCTACAGTCTGACTCGAAGCCATTAATTACCACTTTCTGAGTTCTATAGTAAATGTAAGAGACAAACCATCTAAGCAAATTACCACGTATTCCATTAAACGCAAGTTTTTCGAGAAGGATTGCATGGTCCACCTTGTCGAACGCCTTCTGAAAATCAGTGTAAACTGTATCTACCTGGACTCTGCGGTCCATATTTGCAAATAAATTGTTTGTGAAAACCATAAGATTCGACACATTGGAGCGTTTTTTAACGAAACCATGTTGTTCTGGAACGATGAGTTGATGTATACATGGATAGACGGCGCCATGCACCAACCTCTCAAAAACCTTAGACAGAGTGGAAAGAATTGAGATAGGGCGGTAATTCTCTACATTATCTTTGTCACCACTTTTATATACCGGTGTAACAAATGCTCGCTTCCACACGGCTGGGAAAACACACTCACGTAAACATTTGTTAAAAATTATATGTAGAGCATTAAAAATGGTATCAGCTATTTTGACAAAAAAATAAGGTGGCAAATTGTCGAGACCAGCACCCTTGGACGAGTCTAGTGACTTAAGCGCGTTGTGAACGACAGATTCCGTTATGTAGATATCGGACAGATACGTAGCGACGTACGTTAAGGAAGGACTTTCCCAGGTAAAGTTTATGTATGTTAATTTAAGTACCTAATGGAGCTGCTTTTTCTTTACTGATATGATAATGTTCAAATGTAAAAAGAAGACCCAATTCCTAACATAAAAACCCAATATCACTTTTAGTTCGACCCGGGAATCGAACCCGAGACCTCATGATCCGCAGTCGCTAACACTACCGCAAGACCACAGAGGCAGTCCTGACAATAATAATGAAGTCGTAAACCCACAGACTCTTTATTTCACCAAAATAGAAAATCGCGGTGTACGTTCGTTTTCTGGATATCTGGTATATCTTTATTTTTCTATTCATCATGTCAGTCTAGTGACGTCCACTGTTGGACATAGGTTTCCCCCAAGGTTCCACATACAGACCGATTTCTTCTTACTCAGCCATAAATGGGAATTGAAATAATTGGAAAACTAAAGTGGTTTGTTTAAGATAAAACGCGTATAACTAACCTGTTTAATCTTGTTGAGGTTGCCGTCATCGCTGTACTTGACGAAGGCGTACCCACTATAGAAGCCCACCAGGTAGGCGGCGTAGCGCGTGTGGCTCTTTATGTACGCCAGGTGGTAGTCCTCGCGACCGCGGGGGTTCGACACGAATCTGAACAAGAGGGCAATCAATGTTTACTGAAGGTAATGTAGTATATTTACAATGGTACGAGCCATAAGTTGTGTACTAGACTTAGGCCTCTGCCTCTTTAATAATCTTTCGTGCAGCGGAGCAGTGGCAGCGGCGGTGCGGGAGCGGTGCGAGCAACGCCGACCCGTTCTCGAAACCAGCGGCTTGATCGCACGGCACTATACCAGCGTAGTGCTGTGTTCGTGGTTGTGTCGTCGAGATATTTGTTTTTATTCGCGAAAAACGAAATGTCTGAACTACGAAGACAACCTTTTGTTGATTCAAAAATATTTTTTTGTCACGAAAATTTTATTGCACAACACTGCAATGTAGACACGCGGGCGGTCACCGCTTGACTAGAGTGCACCGCACTGCCGCCGTTGCTGTATTCGAGTGCCGGTCCATTTCATTCTACGTATCCTGCCGCTCCCGCGCTGCCGCCGCCACCGCCCCGCTGCACGCAAGATTCGAGGCAGAGGCCTTATGGCTTTACCTGTCTCAAAAATATTCTGACTGACAGACTAACTACAGCCAAAACTACTTGGCTCAGAAAGCTGAAATTTAGCAAAATGTATGTTTCATGGTGAGCGTAGGGGTACACTAAGATATAGTATCCCGAAATGGTAGCAGGCAGAAACGGTTAAAATACAAAAAATGCTCTTCTTTTAAGGCGATATGGCGGCATATGGTTTCCATGCAGTGGGTGCTAAGGGGCGGCCTAGCTAGTCAACAAATACTAGGTACCTACTTAAAATTGTCTAATTGAATGTTTTGCTAGAGACCCCCTAAGGAACTACGAAACCCGATGCGCGTAGCATGACACAAACTTCTTAATTACACGAGCAATTTTCTCATAATAACAAAGAACATAGTAATTTTAATGATGATATTCAATGCAGATTAATATTAAATAGCACAATTATACAATGGACGCTAGAACACTGCGTTAAGGAAAATTTGCCGAGATTTTCCACAGGCTGTTGAACAGTTTCGTGTGGATAATTTGTTTACATCTTGTCTGTAATAAGACTTTATCTAAACGCTTTTAATTGTTGTATGTTCACAAGGAAATAAGTTGCAATTTCAAGTATGCTGGGAGGTTTCAGGAAATAGTGCGTATTTAAAATTTGTAACAAAATTAAGAAACGTCGCAATACCAACAAAAAATTGTCTATCCCCGAAGTGAAATCATCATCGCCCTAGCGTTATCCCGGTTGCATTCAAGACTGACACGCCTTGGAGCCCGAGGTCCGCTTATCTACTGTTCTAATCAGATATGACAGAATATCAAATTTTCCACAGAGCGACTACTGTCTGACCTCCGCAACCCATAGGGATAGCGATATTCCACGGTTTAGACCCGTATCAGTTTATTTTAAGGGTACTGACTCCCCGTAACGACTGTCAAAGATCTTCATGACAGCCGGGACCAACGGGTTAACGTGCTCTCCGAGGCATGGGGCAAGCGATAATTAACAATTTAATAGGTACACACATAACTTCGAAAAGTTATTGGCGCCGCATCACTTCTGATTTTGCCGCAGAGTAAAAAATATAAGATGAAACCAGAGGTGAAATTCGTAAGGGCCTGCGCAAACGTAGATACTTTTTGCTGCCGACACGGCACACCATCACCGAGAATCGTAGTTGTTGTGTCTTGTAGCGGTGATCGGACACTGTCGCCGTTGCTACTGCTGGTCACTGGTAACCGTAGTTGCTGTGCCCGGTGGCGGCAATCGGACACAGTCACCGGTCGCTACTTCTGGCCACAATTCGTTGCTTGCTTGGCTTGTTTTCCGTTTCCGTCACAATGGACGTTCAGTGTTCGTGGCTTTTGTCGCACACAGGAAACTGCCACCGAATGCAACTCCATCGTTTGCGCAGCTCAGTACATTGTAAGGAAATTTGTTAATGTTGCTTGTGTCTTCAACGGACAACTTTTGGTTTTCAGTTACCGACACCGATCACTTTTTGATCGTTATTGAGTATGTGTTAAGTGGAAGCAACTGGATACACGTATGCCCAGGGAGCGGGGTGGGAGAGATGATTTCATACTGGTTCAATAGAAATAAAATATCCTTCGGTAGCTTGTGTCTGATACCAGACTCAAAAGTGTCCACGTTTGCGCTCTGCCTTAATGTACTTACTGTAATGTTCAAAAACACGTTTTGACGCCATCTATATCAAACCGGTATAACTTATAACAGGGCCGCCTGACCAACAGAATGGGGTGTTTTTAATCCCCTTGGTATGTTTTGAGTCAGAGAACAGCCAAGTTGGAACAGTGAATGAAGGGTGGAAACAATGTTAGTACGAAAATATAGATGGCATTACTGATCAAGTCTGCGCTTTAAATTAAAGGAAAAATATTAAAAATTGCCTGGAAGCTTTTTATATTAAAATCATCGATACATTTCCACTAAGGTTTATCAATGGCTATACGTATTTTATCCCGCACATGAGATAACAGTTTGCACGATACAAAAAATATATCTGAATCCTGAGTGCTATTTGTGTTAGATTGAATGTTTGAAAAGGCTCTTGCGGTCCTGAAAAATAATTGTTATGTACAAAACAGCACTATAAATATACCTACGTGTAATAGCTAGATAATACTCACTCAAAAGTAAACAGCTGGACTGCAGACAGCTGGTACATATAGTTGACAACCCCTGGAAGGATGATAGCCCCCACAGTCAGCACCACTGCAACCAGCAGTCCAAGTTTCGGCCACTGCTTGTACAACCAGTACGCGAGGACTGTCACCACGAAGAAGTGGAAGTCGCATGGGATGTACCACGATGTTACCATGCACTGTAAAGAGCAAAAATAAATTTTTAGTTACTCCAAATCAGATACTCAACGCTATCATGATGACGTTATCATTCTTAGTAAGTAATATTTTTAGTTAGCGCGATTAGGACCGTTTAACATTGCCGTAAGATATAATAATTCTTCATTTATTATGCAATAGTGCTTGTAGTAACGAAATGGCCAAGTCCAATATTTTGACTATCCGGCGTAGAGTACCTATGTGAGTTTGGCGTTAGCACAGATAATATAATACTATGCTAGGCGTTAGGGTGCGTAGTTAAAAGCTTAGCTTCACATGAGATCTGATAGCTTGAAAGTGCGAGTCATATGGTTTAGCCTTGGCAGAATTTTACATGAAAATGGTTTTAGAGAGATTTTACCTTCAGTAATTTTACAATAAAATTGTGTCACTATTACGCAAATGTAAAACTTGTCGTTGTAACCGTGCGGTTGTCTTCAACTTGTCAAGTATTTTAAGTGTTTCGCGTCGTAGTATTTTAAGTGTAAGCTATAAGTGTTTATGATTTTTATGTAAGGGTTTTAAGGATTTACAGATTATTTATGCTAAGGAGAATGAGCTTTAAATCTCCAAGATTCGTTGCATCGCCAAAGTACCTACCTAAGTATTAACATTACAATGCAGCAACGTTTTCAAGGTAGGCATGATGGTAGATTCAAGCGATTACCTATGAACAAACACTATAGTTCTATTGCGCAACGTAATTGTATTGTATTGTTCTAGTTAATTGATCATTAAAAGATTGCCGTATGGAAGGAACAAGCCAGATGGACATAGGGTGTGACGGTAGCATGACGCAGGCGAAGCGCATGTGAGGCAAGCGTAGCAAGCGTTGACATTTATTTTACCGTCTCTGTGGTCCAGCGAAAATGTTTGCGGATCATGAAGCCTCGGATTCGATCGTCGGTTCGAGCATTTGACATCGGTTTTTTTTTGTGACGAATAATCCTATTAAGATTATGTTATTATCCTAGACGATGCTTGGAGTCATAGATTTGGCGGTATTACGACCCGTGCCACGGAAAGCACGTTAATGCACGTTAATCTTCGGACGTATCGGATTTGACGTCCCATTGGGGTTTGAGTGTAAGGGAATAGACTGTGCACTTGTGTATGCTTCGACATGCATCCTAGTTCGTGACTTTTGGGTGGTCAGCCGCCAGGGTTGAAAATCAGTCTGGGGACATCATATTGAGAATGGCAAGTGCAGTTTAGCCTTTAGATCTGTCATCTTTAAATGCAACTACGAACTGGCAGCAACACACTAAATGCTCTCACCGTTTGGCTATGCCCTTATAAATAACTTCCCCCGTCTGTAAAATAGTTTTTTTATACCAGTACAAGCTCTCTATTCCTGACCATGAGTAGGTTGCCCCACCAGTACATTTCCAAAGAGTGTGCGCCCTCATAGAACTCTTCTACCGCAAGAGACCTACTAAACCAAGATTATCTACAGTTCATACTCACAATATTTTCAGTGTCGATATAGTTGCTGACCATGAGGAGGTTTAGCCACCAGTTCTGCCGGCACTGCGCCGTATCACCAGCCACCGCCTTGTTCCACAGGGGACCAGTGCCAGTGTAAGAGAACACTGCGCTCATGTAGAACACCATGATGGCAAAGGCGACTACCAGCCTGAATAGAAAAGTACGCAATGACCGATCGTTATGATAATAATTTACCTATATGTATAAATAATACTTTAAAACTTCCGCAATTTTACATTTTATAATATTTATTTAGCTGGTCGACACCAGTGACTACCACTACCCATGACTGCGAAATACAGCTGTAAGCCATGCCGAAACGTCGCGGGCAAATTAAAGGTAGTTCATCTTTAATTTCACTTAATTATTAGCATACACCCGTTACATAAATAATAGATTTAAATAGCAATTAAAATTGCCGGAGGTCCCATCCTCTATTCCTTCTCCCTCATCCTATCCCATTTCCCAACCCCAAGGGGCGGCAACGCACTTGTGACTCCTGTGGTGTTGCTTGTGTCCATGGGCGGCGGTAATTGCTTACCATCAGGCGATCCGTCTGCTCGTTTGCCGCCAATGACAATAAAAAAAACTATATTTTTACGCACAAGGGGTCTAGTGGGGGCTAGTATTTATACCTAATGAATTTTCAAACATTATGGCTTTCTTAAATGAATTTGTTACAACTTTGACAAATAATTCGAAAAATTCCTCTTTAATATAATATTCTTTCCATATTTCTTTCTTTTGACTTATGTTATATATTGGTGTTATAGCACAGAACAAATTGACTCACCTGACATATCTCCTTAGAATTATAAACACCGGGTTTGGCAATCTCTTGAACTTGGCCAAGTTCGTCATGGTCAGAAATCCAGAGAGCAGGAAGAACGTGTCTACGAAGAGATCGTCGTGAAGAACTAGCAGACCGAGAGACGATTGAGTAGTCTGGTAAGATAAAATAGACAATATTTTATTACAGGTATCAGACAAGTTTGTTGATTGTTGAAGCTCGGTATTTGCTTTCTAATAGTTTTTGATTTGACAAAATATTTACTTCTCTTTGAAGTGACTAGCTTCTTCAACCCTTCATGTGCTTATAAGTCTAGCTAAGTTTAAGAGTGATTATGGTTTCTGTTAGTAACTGCCATTTTATTTCAGCTATCCAAAGGCAAAACCTTATGATTATAACTGCTGTCTAGATATTTGTGGATACTGGCTCTCAAGATCTAAGACGGCCAGGACTGATGACTGAACGTGACTCTCCAAGGTACTAGAGAAGCGGCTATTTTTTATTCTCAATTGCCAGCCTTATCTCTCTGTTATTTTCAATGCGATAAGCGATGTTGTGCATATTTTGAATATAATATAGGCAGAAGGCTTATACTAATTGTGCAGGGATTAGTGCCATCTGCAAATCAGTTGCCCAATTTTCTCTGGATATACATTGAGATAATGCTTTTCCGTAAATGTCTCGGGTATCTTACAGCTAGGAATACAAAGACAGATGTAAAAGTTAATGTAAAGTTTTACCTCATCGGTAGTAAGCCCATCGCTGATGGGGCCTGAGTTATATATTCCTAGTTGATGGTCCAGCACAATGAGGCACATAGTCAGAAATCGAATCCCGTAGAACACCTCGACCCCTTCCTTCTTCATTCTGAGCAAGTCTTGAGCATTTTCTTTAAGGCAAAACGCTTTGACCACTTCGTTTTCTGTAATTTATAAGTGATTCAATATTTGTTTTTGAACATGTGATATGAACTTATATTTAGCGTCTTCTGTCTATAAATAAATGGATGATAGGCATTGATTTATAATTTTATGATAGGTGTACATAAATTCATTATTTATTTTAGTGGCGATTACTTCTTCTCTATAAACTCTAGCTATGCCTAGTCACACGCGTCATTGGGTTAATTTGCGTATGAATTTTTGGTATCTAAATGGCATAAAGTAGTTGATGCCAGAAAATTTGGAGTAATTGTTATATTGCTACACAAGTGTCCTTAGTGTTAAGTGAAATTAGAAGAAAATATTACATAATTATTTCAACTCGACAACACATGCTACCTTATCTGACATGCGTGAATACGACTAAGACTAATAACTAGTAGGTATACTTACTATTCCTGTCAGTATACGGATCCTGGGTTCGACAGTTCACGTATGTGCAGACGAGGCAGATCACTGTTAATAATCCCATCACGATGCTGTGTATACACAAGAAGTAATTACTTTTGATTTATGTATCTATGTATCCTGAATTAGGTTATTATCTTTAAATGTCATCGGCTGCTTTAGGACCAATACTTGTGTGTCGGGAGACATTGAGAATAAAGACCAGCAAGTGTAGCACACACCTCTTGTCTGGCAAAACCATTTGTGTCTTATTCAATTGCTGACTAGTTTTAGAATCTAACCCAAAACATGCTCTGGTAAGACGCCACTGTAATGATAACGTGACTATTTAATTTGCATACAGACATTTTAAACAAATAGGTAGGTATTATGTTTGTAATATTCTAACAATATTAGATAAAACATAAGATAATTATAATATAGTCAGCCTCCGTGGTCCAGTGGATAGCGTATACGTCTGCTGATTCTGGGAGGCCCTGGGTTCGTTTCCCGGGTAGAACAAAAACGTTACAAAGAAAAAGTTTTTCCAAATTCTCAGTAGAAGCACGGAGTCTGGCAATCTGGTTACGGCAATAGGCTCGCTCTTATAACGTGGGATCTAAAAGTCATAAGGCGAAATGTGGGTGTAATATTACACCTCTGCCTACCCCTTCGGGGATGAAGGTGTAAGGACATAAAAAATATATAATATACTAACAAGAAAGCATAAAACAGTGCATCATATTCCCTCTGTCCGCCGCTGGTCTGGCACTCCTCGGTGATGGTGATGTTGGTGCGCATGCCCGCGGTGCCAAGATGGCTGCGCGCCAGCATCACGGCCAGGAGCCGCTCCACAGTCGGCGGCGAGCATGCGGATGGAACGCACGCGCCCCATGTCAACTCGTTTAGTGGACGGGAGTGGGGTGGACGGTACTGGAGGATGAAAATAAATAATGTTGTACCACATAGACACAAGACCAATATTAAAAGGTTCTATTAAGTGGTGGGCTATACTTTTTTAAGACAACTGCTCCACTTAGGATATATTATCTTGAGTCACGGTGGTTTTAAAAAAATATTTTAATGTGCAAGTACACATAGACTGGAAATTGGACAACACTAAACTCTCGCACGTATAAAATTATAGTATGTTATATTAATTATGGGACTTCCCTAGAGCCTTGTTTTATTTAAAAACACAGTCATATTAAACTAATTTCTTTCTTTAAGTGCTTCGAAAATGATGGCAGCAGTACTACTCACTCACTACTTAGTAGCTGATACTACTAAAAAAATATGCATAGAGCACTTGAGCAAGAGTTTATCCTTTTTCCATCATCAAAACTTGCAACGAGGTCAGCATATACACCCGTAGCACGCGTGCTACGAAAGTGCTACGAGCGTTATATGAGAAGCAGATTTTGTTAATTATTATCAATGCCAGAAAATATGATTCTTTCCTGTTACAGAGACAGCAATCTATATTAATTATTTAGATGTTCGTGGTCATTAACACGTATGATAATAACTCATTAATTGTTTTAAAGGACTATTCTATACTATATTTCCTTAGCAAGAAATTGTGAATCGTACACATAAATTGTTAGTTATCCCCGCTAGCTCCTAGCCTTGAAGAGCACATTAATCCCTCCATCCCAGCGATCATGATAGGGTATAAGTAATATAGGCTTTATGAAGGAATAACTTATCATTATCATTACTTGCTTTTCAAATATACGTGTATTGTCAACAACTTACCTGTATATAATCCAAAGCAGACTGGTAAGGATCAAAAGGCATGCCAACCCGTCGTCTCACAGCTTTATCAGTTCTTTCTAGAACGATGTCTGCCAGGCAATACTTAGTCTTCAACTCCGGGTAAGTCTTTGACCAGGGCGCGTTCATGCATTGGTCAAAGTTCCCGAGCTGGTATCTATTCCCGAAAAGCAGACCTTGCGGCTCTGATGCTAGTGCGTCCCAATCTGCGTGACAATAAGAATAATTTAGTAATAGTATAGTAGTTTCGTATAGGAGAAAATCTACTTAATGGTGATTACCATTGATGTAATAACCGTACACAGTCGGCGTCTCAAAACCGTTCGGTAAAAATGGACACAACATGCAGGTATATTCAAGTAGTACTGTATCGTTCATCGCACTGCGCAGGTGTCAAATGTCAAAATGTTACGACGTAAACTGGGTCTTTCCGAATTCTCAGTAGCAGCACGGAGTCTGGTGATGTTCCCGGTAACGGCAATAGGCTCGCCCCCTATTACGTGGAACCTGAAAATTCATGGCGAAATGTGGGTGTAATATTAAACCTCTGCCTACCCCTTCGGGGATACAGGCGTGAATATATATATAAATAAAAATAAGTTACGACGTAAATACAACTTTTGAGACTGTTATTATTTTCCAGGGGTTAGGTCAATGAGGACTTTTTAGATCTCATTTATAATGGTGTTTTAAACAATCCTACAAATTTTCAGCTGGGTGCGAATTATTGTAACCTCACCCCTGTTTTTTATCTAATTTGACTAGACTATAACTATAACCAGTTTTAAACAACGTGGACGGTTTTGAACGTCAATTTAGTACGAGAATGTGCATCTAGAGTTTTTCTATATCAATGGTGATTATTAATTGTCGTTGTCAATTTAAAGAGTAAACTACGACTGGTTTCTAATTGGATTTAATTTATTTCTTATAAGCTTTCTGTTAATTCGTTCAAAATATCGTGTACATGCCGCGTACATTTTATTTTCTTAAAATTAAAATAAAATCTTAGGAGGTTGAAATGTACTTGTGTAACACTGTGCCTACGGCTCCCATGAAACTTTTCTACCCCCTCAAGGGTGGAAATATTCAAACATTCCCTCTTCCTCTACACTCTTCAAGAAACAAAAGGCTTCTTGTGCCCAGTAGTTTCGGCTATGCATTGTCTGTCGATAAGTAACTTAACAGTTTTATAAATGTTGGTTACTTAGCTGACTGCCTCGTTGGTCTTGCGACATAAATGTGCGCGTGAGATTGGCAGGTCTCGGGTTCGATTCCCGGGTCGTGCAAAGCGTTATTGAGTTCTTCCGAGGAAATTCTCAGTAGCAGCACGGAGTCTGGTAATGTGCCCGGTACGGCAATAGGCTCGCCCCCTATTACGTGGACCTAAAAATTCATGGCGAAATGTGGGTGTAATATTATACCTCTGCCTACCCCTTCAGGGATACAGGCGTGAGTCTATAAATAAATAAATAGTTTCTTAGCTAAATAATGATTACGGTATATTAGGATCTAGAGATTTGTCAGAAATTCAACTGTTTATTCTACGTAAATATACATACTCGTACATAATATACTTGTGTTTGTTTAATACATTAAACAAAAACACAGACCAAATCTGTGAGTAATAATCATGTTATCTTTGTTGTTGTTGTATTAAATTTCTTTATATTATTTTTATTGTAAATTTTATCTAGCGTAGCAATGCGAAGATGGAAAAATATATTAGTTAATTAAATCCTTGATTCCCGTATAAATTAATCATTTAATAAAAAAACATGGAGTTCACTTAGGGCTTACTTTTGTAAGAAGGGGTTGTTCTGCAGAAACTAACGAACTAATGCGGCAAGTGTTGAATAATATGGCGGCATCCTGCATTGTAAATGTAGGTTGTTGCGAAATTATATCTGTCGCAAACATTTAAGTAGGTGTTTGTGTATGACACCTGTTCTAGGCCGCGCGCACTATAGACACGAATTCGTATCGTACAGTATACGTACGATCGTGGTCGTACGAATTGAGTGCGCACACTGTATACGTTTTATTAGTCAAATGAGCAGTGTTCTAGTGATATCGGATTTGTGAAGTCTGCTTTGGTTGGGCCGCGATGAATAATCTGTATCTTCATGACAATTCTCTTATCACTCGAAGACTGCGGTGGCGTCGTCGCTATCGTAGAATTTCATCACATCATGGAAGACTTATAACATCACTTATACAATCACTTTGGTCTCACATACATTTATGTTCGTGAATCAGGTTTCATTAATTTTTTTCTACATCCATTTCTTATGTTAAAACGTACGAATGTGTTTTGAAATCCCAACAAGTTTGGATTGTCTTCGGACGTCTGAACTACACGTACGTATACGCACGACTAACTCGCACCCAGTCTGCGCGCTCCCATAGCACTTGGAACATCGGGATCGTTCGTATGTGTTCGTACGTGTACGCACGAGTAAAATTCGTACGAAAACGTGTCCAAAGTGCGCGCGGCCCTAGAGTGCATGTGAGTAAAAAACTATGCTAAACAATTTCGTTCACTTATTTTGGATAATGGACGCGACAGTTCAGAAAGATATATATTTCTTTATATTACCTGCTGTCATATTTTCACTGGCGACCTTGCCGTATTTTGAGAACGTATTAGTTTATTTACGATAAACTATAAATTGGCATCTTAATCCGTATTTGTAAAATTCTTGCGTTACTGACAGACAAGCTACGGCCAGAACTATTAGGCGCAGGAAGCTGAAATTTGGCACGTTTGTTCCTTTGCAGGGGTGCACTGCTTACACTACTGTGGGATTGGGAAGAAATGGTTAAAAAAAAATAGCGGGTGTAATTGCAAGCGTCTTTTAGTTAAAAATATAATTTTACTGTAAATATAATAATATAATATAATATTCTACCACATACACACATCACCATCTAGTCCCAAGCTAAGCAGAGCTTGTGTTATGGGTACTAGATAATGTATAAACATACATATATACTTTTTTTTTGTAAATACATACATATTATATATAGAAACACCCAGACCAAGACAAACATCCATGTTCATGCACACAAATGTTTGACTTGAGCGGGAATCGAACCCGCGACCAACGGCGTAGCAGTCGTTTACACTCCCGCTGCGCCAATCGGTCGTCAATGCTTTCTATGTAATCAATCATATTTTTGTGACATTGCATGCCCATTTTAATATTATATAAAGTATAGACATTTCTTCATTGTTATTATTATTATATTAAAATTTTTACATTTTCAATAATATATGTAATTTTCCTTATTTTATTTCATTTTATTTTGTTTAATAATTTTATGTGTACTAAACTTACACATGCCACTTGTGGCAAAAATAGAAGGATCGTGTACCAATCTGACCACCTTAGTGTATTTTATGTGAAATAACTATAAATATCGGATGCATAGGGTTCCCACCAAGAACTTAGGGTCCCAAGCCAACCTCAACTACAAGTGGTGCACCTGCCGATCAACGGACGAGGCTCTGGCAAACAAAATATCCCGATAAGCGGCAATAGGCTCGCCACCTATTACGTGGGATCAAAACACTGGCGAAAAGTGGGCGTTTAATATGCCTCTGCCTACCCCTTCGGGGAAACAGGCGTGAGTCTATGTATGTATGTATGTATAAATATCATTTCAAATTACTTGTTCTGCCTGAGATTATCATCGCAGAGAAACTACTGAATCTAGAGACATGAAATTAGACAGCGGGTTTTTTTATGACTTAGGCACCCACTAAAGAAGGATATTAATATATAAAGATTAGGGCAGGTGAAGCCGCGGACGACTGTTAGATTATAATTATGTACATGTTTGAAAATGTCTGCAATTGCTGACTGCAGGCTAAATTTGGAATTTAATACGATCTATATACTATATGCATTTGCTTCATTTAATATATGACAGTCTTTAAGCAAAGAAGGTTTATGTATTTTAAAATTGCAGGTGCATCAGTTACTTTTTTCTGAGCAACATTTCAGGATATTTGAAGACTAGGTATTTGTGTTAAGGGTTGGCAGCAGAAAGCCAAAAATAGATCAGTATAGACGAGGGATGATCTAGACCAGGCCAAGGGTAGTAGTAGCTAGTAGTGCCTTAGATGATGATTGTGAAACAAAACACTCGAGGTAACTTCATAAGTTTATATATTTTTGCTGTAAGTTATTGAATGTTACCCTTTCTAAATATCTGTATTCAATTGCTTCATAGGCGAACGATAAATAAATCTTTTATTTGCCATCATTTTAATATTTATTAATGAACAACTCACCCCAAACTGCCCAAAGCGTGAAGTTCTGCAGACTATAAAGCAGCCGATATATGTGATCCAAACACGGCTTCTCCTCCTCACCCCACTCCTGATTCTTCAATGTAAACAATACATCATCCAGGTAAACACTACTTTCATCTTCGTGCACTTTCTTATTCAATTTCTTTTCACTAGAGTTTTTAGACAGTTCATTCTTCGTTACATTTTCCGATGGAGCTAACGTTGTATCACTAAGTTCCGAGTACTTTGAGCGATCGGTGACATGACAATGACTTAGTTCTATTACTATTGTACTGAAAAATATGAAGTAAATGTACCTCATTGTGATCTGATGGTGAACTGAAGCTTAGCCCCTGAGTGTGTTTAGTTATAAAAGAATGGAATTGCATAATTAATGTCAGGCAATGGTGAATTCTATCAGCAATTAGTCTCCATTGTAACGGTGGCGTGTACGCAAGTGGGGTAAGTGTTGTGCGATGATTGATAATTACTGGTAAGCATATAATAATTAGTGCATTTGCATATATTTTATTGGAATCTGTGTTTATTTTCTTGATGGCACCATTGATGATATAAATCATAGCTGAGTGAAGACATTTTAGTTTCGCATAAAGCGCACGAATTAAATGACTGTGTGCGTTTGTTTGTTTGTAATGTGATGTATCCCATTTATCAATATTAGTCTCCGTTGAACCTTTTACTTACTCCAAATATCAATTTGCAATCGCAAAAGCATTTTTATTGTGTTATGCAATATAGGTTTACAAAAGCATTTTAGTTTTCGTTTAGAAGATAATAATTTATTTTATAAAATGTAAAGTAAGTACTATTATATTTCATACTAGCAGTTGCCTGCGGTTCGCCTACTCAAAACCTCAACGCCTAATTTCCCTCCTTAGGGGCGGGTTGGTAAAAAGACTTCCTTAGCGAGTGCCTAAGAGGGATAAACAAGCCACCTAATTTTATATTATATTATAATTTTATATTTTTAGCTTCAGTTTATTTCCAGTGTCCAGTGCGTGGACATGTAAGTGTACAGTAATAGTACAGCGGCGATAGCCCAATGGTGAACGTAACGAACTGTCGAGACAATGGTCTCGGGTTCGATCCCCAGGCACACACCTCTGACTTTTCGAAGTTATGTGTGCATTATAAATTAATTATCGCTCGTTTAATGATGTGCCCGGTAGATGGCAATAGGCTTGCCCTCTATTACATTGGGACCGAAACATAACTGGCGAAGTGTGGGTGTGTAATGCACCTCTGCCTACCCATTCGGGGATAAAAGGAGTGAAGTTATGTTATAATATGTACATAAGTCAGGACAAGTAACTTTTTAGTATGAAGATCAAATTTATACTTTGACGCATTTAGTTCCTAAGAAGTAAAACGGAGTTGTAGTCAATCACAATAACGGACGAATGAATCGCAAGTACTGACAATAATATAGCAATCCAACCAGGTTTCAAGTTTAGCTTCTGAGAAACTGACACCAATGATGCGCATGTTGGATGCAGCATGCAGCCAATACTTTTTTTGCCTTTTTTAAAGATAGATGAAGATATTTTATTTTGCAAATATGGGTTAAATTTTTGGTGACACTTAAAGTTAATATAATTATACAAGTTCAGCCATATCTTACCAGTTCGCATGCAAAAATAACATAAAGAAAAAAATAAATATAATACAGCCATCAAACCAATTACCAGAGACGAGTAAGATTATAGACTTACAAAGTCGAACAAAAAAATGTGACTCGATAATTCGTTAACATAAATGACGAAAGATGTCGCTACGCGTATCGAATTGAAAAATAATTAGGGCCAGATGACGCGTGACGTCACTTGTACCCCCGCTTAATGGTACATAACATCACTAGATGGCGTTATATTCAATTTACTTATCTTAAATTTATTAACGTGGACGAAAAACGACAACGTAGGTAGCCCTTGTGCAACATTCGAGAATTGAGGCTCTCAAGGGTGCTCAACCTACCTACTACGGTACTATCAATAATGCTAGCTACCGTTCAACTCTTTAATCAATTTTAATTTTCGAATTATGTGCGTGGTTTAAGTACTTTAAGGTCTAAATTTGCAATGAAATGTTGCAATATATTTTGCTGGTCTGATAACAAAGCCGGCAGATGGCCTCGTAAGCCCACCGAGCTTGGGGTCGATTGATTTTTTTTGAGGAGCACTTCACACTTAGATGATATCCAGGGTCTGATGATGAAGCTGGAAGGTGGCCACGGTATCTCTGTGATAAAACGACATAAACCGACCGAATTTGGCCTCGATTAATTTATCTTGAGGAGCACTTTACACCTAGATGATATCCAGGGTCTGATGATGAAACTGGGAGGTGGCCGCGGCATCTCTGTAATAAAACGACATAACCCGACCGAGTTTGGGCTTGATTGATTTGTCTTCAGGAACACTTTACACCTAGATGATATCCAGGGTCTGATGATGAAGCTGGGAGGTGGCCACGGCATCTCTGTAATAAAACGACATAACCCGACCGAGTTTGGGCTTGATTGATTTGTCTTGAGGAACACTTTACACCTGGATGATATCCAAGGTCTGATGATGAAGCTGGGAGGTGGCCACGGCATCTCTGTAATAAAACGACATAACCCGACTGAGTTTGGGCTTGATTGATTTGTCTTGAGGAGCACTTTACACCTAGATGATATCCAGGGTCTGATGATGAAGCTGGGAGGTGGCCACGGCATCTCTGTAATAAAACGACAAAACCCGACCGAGTTTGGGCTTGATTGATTTGTCTTGAGGAGCACTTTACACCTAGATGATATCCAGGGTCTGATGATGAAGCTGGAGGTGGCCACAGCATCTCTGTTATAAAACGACATACTTAAGCCCACCAAGTTTGGGGTGGATTAATTTGTCTTGGGGAGCTCTTTAGGTACACCTAGATGATATTCGGGGTCTGATGATGAAGCTGGAGGTGGCTACGACATCTTTGTAATAAAACGATGTAACCCTATCGAGTTTACCCTAGACGGCCGGTTGGCGTAGCGGGAGTGTAAGCGACGGCTACGTCAAAGGTCACGAGTTCGATTCCCGCTCAAGTCAAACATTTGTGTGCATGAATATGGATATTTGTCTTGATCTGGGTGTTTCTATGTATAACATATAAGTATGTATTTACAAAAAAAAGTATAACTATAGGTATGTATGTTTATCCATTATCTAGTACCCATAGTAGGGTCATTTCGCCTGTTCGCATTCATTTAGTGCAGTTGACAAAGGACAATGGGCGGTTTTGGGCGGTCGGCGGCCATCAATGAATTTAATATCAAATGAAAGTACTAATAATTAGGAACATCTTTTACTATGGGCGTTACGCTGTATTCCATTTAGGAAAAGAAATATTTGAATGTCAATATAACCTAATTGTATAGATAAAAGTTTTGTGACACGGTAACACATCATCAATATACCTAATTATATAATAAAGTATCGCACGTGATCTTTCGTGTGAAGATAGCTCTGCGTTATAACTTATAAGGCTGAGCACCTAGTACAGGGCGTGTAAAATATTGAAGTGTACCGAGAGCAACAAATAAGACGTCTTAGCGAATATATTGAAGAGGAAGAAGTGTGGTTGTTACCCGTTCGAATACAGTCAAGGCACGTAAGACCTAGGACTTATTTATCATCGTCCTAGCGTTATCCCGGTTGCATCCGAGACTTACGCCTTGAAGCTCGACGTCCGCTTACTAGTCCAAACAGACATGACAGAATATCGGCTTTTCCACAGAAGGATCACTGCCGTCTGACCTCCGTAACCCAAAGGTATAGCGATATTTCCATAGCTTAGACCAGTATCAGTTTATTTGAGGCAACCGTATTGACTTTCAAATATCTTCATTAAAGCCAAGACCGACGGTATATTCTGCTTTCCGAGGCATGGGGCAAGCGATAATTAACTATTTAATACGTAAGTAAGATCTGGGACTTATTATTCATAGATTATGCCGAGTTATAGGCGCACGGTCAAATGCTGCGCACATAATTATTATGTGCGTAGTATGGTATATTATATACTTATATGGCTGGGTAAGAAATCAACCCGAAGAGTTGCGATTAGCAGCAGCAGAATTAACTGGGATTATAGAGGATAAATAAGAGGAACTAGGCTACACAAGGCTTAAAATCATACTTAATTCTTTTTTTAAACCATTATGTTCTTTCATAACTTTATCTACATACAATAATTAATTATGCATTATAATAGCTTATTATTTATTGATGATATTATGTAAGTTATATACAGGGTGTAACAAGACCCTTAACGAAAACTGAAATCCTATGTTTTACCAATCAGTACGAACATTTTTTACTTGGGCACTATACCTGGGAAATTACTGGTTCAGGAGATATTGAGGCTCAAAGTTAGTATGGAATTTTTCTAATTAGGTACAAAATCGATGCATTAACCCCCTCATATTTTCTTTAGATGCCCTATAACCCCATGAATGTGTAGGTATTTCGAGAATTGCACGCGCGCGCTTTTAATTGCAGTTAAAAAAATGTGAAAACTAAAAAAAAAAATCCTTTCCCAGCTCTTATTTTTGGTTAGTATCACTTGGCATGATGTCCACAACGAGTAGACTTCGGCTTGGTGATGGGTCTTGTGACACTCTGTACCCTTATAACCAAATAAAGATTTTATGTTTATAACAAATTGTATGGTAACTGTATTATATAACATTAGTTACATCTAAATAGTAAAATGCACCTACCACTTTCATCTCTGCACCACCTTAAGGTTGACAGGTAGAGAATGCCATATGGCATTATGTCCATCGATGTACACTATGTTTGTGCATAAATGATTAAATAAAATAAATAAATAAACTGTGCTTACATTAGTAAGCACAGTTACCTTACAATTTGATACAATAATATGTGATATATTATAAAATGACAATCTAAATAAGTTGTTTCACTTTCTTTAACACTTTCGTTAGCCAGAGTAGTAAGTAAAACGATTAAAGTTTCAAAAATAAAAACGTCTTTTATCTGTTTTAGAAGTACACCACAGTGATAACACTTGTCCACAGTAATCGTAGGACTCAAACACACTAATTAATAACAAAATCATTCGTGGCCGCGGACCGCCTAGGCTCCATACAAAAATGCCCATTGTCCTTTGAAGGAGAAAATAAAAATGTAAAAAAATTGTTCCAGCAAATTGATTCAAAGAAAAATTTATGTAATGCGTTCATTATATTATAGTCTATTTTAATATTAGCTTTCACTTTTCTTCGAAACTTGTTGTGTTTTTTTTAAATAAACAAGCTTCAAAATTCGGCATTTTGCCCAGTTTGCGTCCAAAAAATCCAAATTGCGTCCACCTGTGGACCATTTCGCGTAGACCAGCTTAGAGAAGG
Source organism: Euclidia mi (assembly GCA_944739405.2). Taxonomy (NCBI): domain Eukaryota; kingdom Metazoa; phylum Arthropoda; class Insecta; order Lepidoptera; family Erebidae; genus Euclidia; species Euclidia mi. The sequence continues at coordinate 30,894,592 of OX123193.2, read as the reverse complement.
AATATAAGGGTGATATTGTTAAGCCAATCTAAAGAAAGATTGGCTTTTTACAATTTCTACATTTAAGATTAAAGTTATAAAAAAGTCAACATTATTATCATTATTAAATCACTCTAAAGAAACTATAAACTATTTATATTCTTTTCAACATCGATGGAACTTAAAATCAAAGACAAAAAAACATAACGATAGGTACATGTTGTCCAATATTGTGGTCTTCGGAATAGCATAATTTTTACATAATTATGTATTTGTCTTATCGATTTCTTTTCTTTTCACGAATATCACTAAACGCTTGCTTTATTTAATCAATCTTCTGATTTTTTTTCTTATCCTTCTTCTTTCTTGTCTCTAATAATTTATATATATATATATATATGTTATAATTTCTATTTCATGAAAAAATTGACGCAATTTGCTATAATATTATCCCTTGTAGGTATAGTTTGCGTCCTCGTGTGATCGATTATTTTAAGGATTGTATCTTTTATTAGAACCATTATAATGTGGACGCAAATTGGTCATTACATTTGCATACTATTAATGTTAAAATAAACAATATCCTAATTTCTCTCTCATATTTTAATCATATAAAAATAAACAACTAAAGAAAACATAAATAGACGAGTTTGCGTCCATTGCGGACGCAAAGTGGAAGTTTTATAAATTCGGTATTGTAATTCGCGTGCACCTTATTATAATTGTTAACTATATAATTCATATATCATACTATTCGTATTTTCATTATTAATATCTAGAAACAGCTATGTATCCTAAAGTTCACATAAAACAATAAAATACTTACTGTCAAACACGCCGCTGCACACTATTTTTAGGGTTCCGTAGTCTACAAGGAACCCTTATAGTTTCGTCATGTCCGTCCGTCTGTCCGTCCGCAGCTTAGCTCAAAGACGCCAGGTGCTAGAAAGCTGATATTTGACATGAATATAGACATAAGATATTGCAACAAAACTGTAGAATAAAATTTGTAGAAAATGATTGTTAGACTCAAGTGTCCCCCTCCCCCTCTGCCAGCTAAACTATTAATTTGGAAGAGGTGAAAAAAATCACAAATGTAGTACATATAACGAATTTAAAAGGGAAACTAGACTAAGTAGACATCACTAGTTTATGAGTAATTGTCGGTTAACTGTTGAACGGTTGAGCCGTGTGATTGACGGCATAGAATACAAGTGTCACCACCCCCTATCTTCCCGTGGGTGTCGCAAGAGGTGACTAAGGGATAACACGATGCAAATACCATCTTTGCGTAGAGACGGAAAACTCGACATCAAACCCTAAACGACTGCCTCGTTGGTCACGCGGCATAAATGTGCGCGTGGGATCGGGAGGTCCTGGGTTCAATTCCTGGGTCGGGCAGTGTTATTGGGTTTGTCTGTCACGAAATTCTCAGTAGCAGCACGGAGTCTGGAAATGTGCCCGGTACGGCAATAGGCTCGCCCCTAATTACGTGGGACTAAAGTATATCTGGTTAAAAGTGGGTTTAGAAATACACCTCTGCCTACCCCTTCGGGGATAAAAGGCGTGGCTATATGTATGTATGTCGGTTAACTTATAAATACCAATTTCTGTGAGTTTACATTGGGAGCGCTGGCTTAATCTTAAAGATACCCATTTTTAGGCCCATGTGAAACAGAAGTTATTATCAATAATGGCCATTATGGGCAACTACGGAACCCAACATTGCGCGTGGCCCTACACGCACTTGGCCGGTTAATTTTTATTTATATCCCGCGCATCTGCACTCTTTTGTTTGTTCAACCGAGATTAACTATTTTTTTAAACAGGATTAGTTGGGCGCACGGAACGTTTTGTCTATTTGTGCGTGTCTCTTATACATAGAGATATAAAGGATAGAGTGGCAGAACAGTACCTAACTCAATACTGTGTCACGTCCGCCGGCGGGAGAGAGAACGCAACATTAAAGGCCCCCTGCATCTCTCTCTAACAATACATGCACAACATCAACATTACGCAGTGGCGTGCTACCTGTAACTATTATTTAAATCAGTTTATTAGTAATCAATAATTTAAAAATATATAAACATTTTTGTCACTTCAAACTATCTTCGTGTATCAATAAAAACAACTTTTAAACTATTGATTACTAATAAACTGATTTAAATAATAGTTACAGGTAGCACGCCACTGCGTAATGTTGATGTTGTGCATGTATTGTTAGAGAGAGATGCAGGGGGCCCTTAATGTTGCGTTCTCTCTCCCACCGGCGGACACGAATAGGCCCCACTCTGCCACTCTATTCTTAATATCTCTATGCTCTTATACGTTGAGGTATTGGCGGTACTGACTTTTCATTTTATTAGTGTGTTAGTATACTTATTTTCGAGCATTTTTAAAGGGAGGTCCGTAAATGGACGCGAATTGGGCGATGGACGCGAACAGGCGAAATGACCCTACAAGCTCAAAGCTCTGCTTAGTTACTCAAAGACTATTAAGCATACTTTTATTGAATTGTTTTATTTTTTGTTTTCTGCTATTTTGTTAACTGTAAAATAACTAGGTACATTTAAAATAGTTTTACTACATACATTATTATTGTCAGTGCTATGCGTACCGTAATTGTCATATTATATCAGATACAATGCCTTTTAAGTGTTTACCTTTACTGTATAAATATATATGATGTGGTTGTGCTAATAAATAAATTAATTAATTTGGGACTAGATGGTGTTGTGTGAATGTGGTAGAATATTATATTATACTAGAGGACGCCAGCAGCTACGCCTGCATTTTTTTTAATTTACCCGTTTTGGCCGATCGCGTGGGAATTTCGGGAAATCCCTTCTTAGTGCACCCCTACGGTCCCCAAGGAACATACATGCCAAATTTCAGCTTCCTGCGCCCAATAGTTTCGGCTGTAGCGTGTCTGTCAGTCAGTCAGTAACGCAAGGATTTTATATAGGTAATAAGATAATTATAGTTTGGGCTCGATTGAATTTTCTTGAGGAACACTTTACACCTAGGTGATAATAATTATGATACTACGATACTACCTATAGCGGTACCGGGTTCGATTCTAGGTATAGTTGCTTTTTGCATTTTCTCATACAAAGTACCTAGTTAATAAATAATATGGTCTCACTCATGGTATGAGTTCGTGCGTGCCTCCTTGAGGCAAACATAGAACTAGTTCGTAGATGGTTGTTTACGAATTGTTACTAAATAAGTGTATCTACCTATAAAACCCGTAACGTACCCATCCCATCTAAATAGGTAATTTTATTTTGGTTTAAGCGTCATCTAGTGAAAATTCAATGTAAACCGTTGTACATTACCTATCGTGTTTTTACTACGCCATCTATGAGTACACGTTCAAAAGTGATAAAATATGCACGTAAAATGAAATAGATAAATTAGCTTATTATGAGCAATATTACCAATTCTAAAAAATACTTAAACAATTTCAATGGCCGTTAATGAAAAAATAATGATATTTTTATTACTTGTCTGGCTGTAATTAACGTCGCGTGCTATTTGATCAGCGCCCTCTGGATATAGCTCGCGATTTGAGCTTTTTTCCGAGGCACATTTTTTTGTTCGACTTTGGCAGTCTATATTCTTACTCGTCTCTGCAATTACACAATTTTAAAAGTAAACAACAATTAAATTAGTAAATAATTTACAGTGCCATTTACATTGTGTCTATAAAAAGTAATATACATTTTATGTATCAGAAGGAAAAAAGGATGAGATACAACAAAATAGGTTAGATACCAAGATGGATGACAACTAAAACTTACTTCTATAAAAAATCTGTAATATTGTAATATGCTTTTTCTGCTAAAAATTTTCGTAAAGTTTTTTTAAATAACATAGTATTAAGTAATCTCCAAGATTGAGGTATTTTATTATATATGATCGGTGCCATACAGAAGACACTTTTGCGCATAAGTGCTGTCCTAGAAGTATTGAGACACATCATACTATTGTCGCGTCTATTACGTGGTACTACATCCGCGAGTCGTTCAAAGCGGTTGGGATTTGTCTTTACAAACATTGCGACTTCCAGCACATATAGGCATGGCAAAGTTAAAATATTGTGTTTTTTAAACAACGGTTTGTGAACCGTCCGATCAGAACCGAGCTGTCTGTAGTTTTAATTTAAACACACTGTATTATTTATATCTTTTCTTGACATGTTTTTCAGGCTGAGTATTGTATTATATTTTCTTGACATAGCAATGTAGTACATCTAGAGTTTTTAATAATACTAGGACAGCGCATACATATTACTCGTATAGTAAAGCGCAGCGCAACGTATTTTTCAGTTAAAATATGGTGAAAATGCTCTCCGTTGAGCTCCGCTGTCACTATTACACCAAGATGAAGCGTGAAGCGGTTGAAATAAAAAAGCATAAATATTTCAACCCGGAGGACGGATACAGACTGTCTACAATTTGGAATCCAGTAATCAACAAATGTTAACCCCGCCGCAGTAACACAGATCACCAGTGTGCAGACTTCATCAGTGTATTGTGTCAAAGTACCGACAGCTCGGATAAAAATAAAAAATCGGTGGTGACACACGGACAGACAGACAGACAGACAGACGGACAAGAAAGTGATCTTATAAGGGTTCCTTTTTTTACCTTGTGAGGTACGGAACCCTAAAAATAAAAACAAGTGAGAGTAGCTGTTGAAACCCGCGCTTCACAAGGACGGCGCGGCGCTGAGATGACATCGGTCCCGCCGCGACCACGACTGTTGTGAGACGGCCGTAACGTCGGTAAAATAGAGGTATTTATACCTTAAATTAATTCAATATCGCGAGAGTAGAAGACCCGTTCAATAAAATTGTATGATGTGTATACAAATCGCGAAACTTTAAAATTTATTATATTCTTATCGTTAGTTCTTTCAGTAACACCCAATGCAATAAAAGTATAAAATATATTATCTTTTAATTTCTTTAAGGACCCGGGAAATAACATCGTAAGTGAAAGTGCGTATTTTAACGCCATCTACGTCAAAGCAATATTACTTAAACAGGGTGGCTCCGGAGGGGTGGTTCTATCTGCATTGGGGTTTCTACTCCACCTCTATCTGCATTGGGGCTTCTACAGTAGATGAGGGGTGCAAACAGCTTACCCGAGAAAATGTAGATGTCGTTAGTGGTATTAAAGTCCTAATTATTATTTCTCAAAGCAAAGTTTATAAAAATCGTCAGTTCTTTAGATGTTTAATTATTATTTTTCTTCTGCACGTGTTTCTTGTCACTTTACTTTTACTTAGCCACTTCTAAGCGGATGGACCACTTTGCATGGAACTGGACTACTTTTGAGAGCACAATTGGACCCAGTAGATGGCGCTATAGTCGGTGTTACCAAATTTGATTAGCTGGACAAGCAATACGGCTGCTAGACCTATTTTATCCGGTCTGAAAATTGCAACCGTAATTTTTTTAAGCATTTGAGAATTGTAAGGTCAATTACTCTCTTGTGCGGCCATGGGTACATGGCAAATGTATAGGTCTAGTGCCAACTCAGAATTTGGGTTACAGGTACTCGACGACTTCACAGGTGACAGGTCTCTAAGCGACCACGACCGGTTTAAGTCAGTTGAAACGTCGGAAAATACCGAGGTATTTATGCCATAAATATCCTAATTATCGCGAGTAAAACACGTTAAATAAACTTGTACGACAGGTATATGATTTTACACTGGCGACGTTTTACATTTGGGTATCTCTACGTGTACACCATAGGCAGAAACTCTACAACGTTATCATTAAGGATGCTACGCTTTGTTAGTTTATTTGCAGAGATTCTTATACTCCGCTTTATTTCTGACTGGCTCCGTGGTCCAGTGGATAGTGTATGCGACTGCTGATCGGAGGTCCCGGGTTCGATTCCTGGGTCGGGCAAAAGTGTTACTGGGTTTTTCCAAATTCTCAGTAGCAGCACGGAGTCTGCTGATGTGCCCAGTAACGGCAATAGGCTCGCCCCCTATTACGTGGGACCTAAAAATTCATGGCGAAATGTGGGTGTAATATTACACCTCTGCTTACCCCTTCGGGGATACAGGCGTGAGTCTATAAATAAAATATATAATATAGTCTATAAACATAGGGCGAGCCTATTACCATACCGGGCACATTACGAGACTCCGTGCTGCTACTAAGAATTTCGTAACAGTAAAACCCAATAGCACTTTGCTCGACCCGGGAATCGAACCCGAGATCTCAAAGACAAAGTCAAAGTCAAAGTCAAAATCCATTATTCATTTAGATCACAAAGTGACACTTATGAACGTCAAATTTAAAACATTATTACTGTATGCTACTACATTTACATTTACTGCCACGTTCGCAAAGCAAGGGCGTAGAACCATGAGAAAGAACGGGCAATAAAACTCACGGTCACTCTTTTTCATCGCCAGGTTTTTAATAATACATAACAATTAAACTTTTGTAAGGTGCTGCAACTGTTATACTGTAGCGTATGACCGGTACCTACCGAGTGTACGTCATAATACCGTCCATACGCTCGGCCAATCAGAGAAGGCCATCGTCCGCGCTCGTAAGTTTTGCCTATATTTGGTAATGCGCCGACACGAACTGATGGAGGGCCCAGTATATAAAGGGGCCGACAGAGAGGCCGGACCGCTACTCTACACTAACCTACTACCGCTACTAAATTCTATACCGCTATATCTATAATTATACTACTTCATACGTGTATCCTGGTCCCAGCTGTGGGTTCCAGGTTCACTCTAAGACTTCGGCTACGCTCCTAGACCGCTACACTTCCTGCATCGCCTTCGGCGTCACTTCTGCCGAAGAGTCTGACCTGCCCTGCTCATCGTACACACACCGCCGGCGTCTGCCAGCTGAGCAAACGTCAGCGAGGTCCTGCACCGCTACTCGCAGCCTTCGAGCAGCCTGCCTACACACTACCGGAGGGAACAGCGTGGGAGACTGCAGCCCTTAGTGTTCAGGCCAGTGTCGTGTTGTTGGTCGGTCATACTCGTGGCAAGGGAAGTGAGACAATACTCGGCAATAAACGCATATAGAACCTTTTCTGCGTTTTACTACCAGAACCCGTTACAATACCTTCTATGTTACTTGTATATACTTTACTGTACATAATACTCAAGCATAATAAGACCGCCATCGACCAGTCATCGCAAGTAGCACCCGTTCACGAGTATGAACTCCCATTAGGTGGGTCCACATAGAGCGAGCAGCCTCGCGAGGCTGCTCGCTCTGTGTGGACCCGCCTATTGCCACGCGCACATTTATGCCGCGAGACCAACGAGGCAGTCTACAGAATCTATTTTAGAGGTGCACAAAGCCTAAACATACGTCTCAGAAGTGAACACATATAAAAGACAGCCTTTGTGCTCAAACATAACTATTTCAGTGCTATTAATTAAAGAGAATTTTAGGGTGGGAAATAAACTAATAATAAAACACACCGTTACCAATAAAAACTACAATTTCAGTTGTTTATTACAACGAAAAAGAAATTTGCTTATTAATCAACTGAAAAAAATAGTTTAAAATAAATAATCATTCTTAATTCTTAAAAATAACCAAACTTTTAACAACTAGGTAAAACTTAGGAGCAGTCTACACACAAATGAACGATGTTCAACATAATATTATGTCTCATAAGTAATGACTACTTGAACGTAACGTATGTTACACAATAAGTTTATTTCTTTCTTTTTATTATTTTAATTTTTTACTCTCCTATTTTTACAGATCATGATGTATACGCATATTTAGGAACCTAGTTAAGTTTATAATTGTTTGCCACAAATGTACGAGATTCAGTCATGTGTGATTAAATGAACTTTGTGCCCGCCATACACAGATTTTTTGTATTTAGGTATAACACACTTTCGACATTATCTTTATTTTTGTAGTTGCAAAAAGCTTTTAGATTGTGACATATTTTAGTGTCAAAAACAAAGACAAACAATTGTAAAATTAACACTATTTAAACTAAATTAACTTACTCAAAAGTTACACAAAGCCTAAACATACGCCTCGCAGGCATGCTATACTTCGATAACTCAAAAATGGTAGGACTTACCTTAGGGAAATGGGTACCGATCGTTAGCTCCTGGTGGCCACTGAGTTGGCGAAAGAGCACGATGCACTAGCTTCAACCATTACAAAAATATTAACAATTTTTGTTTATGTGTGCTACTGCGCCATACGTGCATCGATTTATGTGATCTGATATCTCGTTACTGCTGTCTCATCCTCCTAGCGTTATCACAGTTTCAGCCTGGGGTCCGCTTTCTAGTCTAACCGGATTTAGCTGAATATTAGCTTTTCCACGGAGCGATTGCCTGTCTGACCTCCGCAACCCGAAGGGATAGCGATATTCCATGGTTTAGGCTACTGTAAGTTTATTTTAGAGGTACTGTATAACGACTGTCAAAGATCTTCATGACAGCCGGGACCGACGGCTTCACGTGCTCTCCGAATCACGGGACAAGCGATAATTAATAATTCAATACGCACATAACTTCGAAAAGTCAGTGTTGCGCGCCGTGGTTTCGAACCCGATACCCTCTGCATAGCAGTCTGTTGGTATCTCCACTAGGCTATCGCTGCGTATTGCTGCTGTCTGCTATATTTCGTTACTGCTGTCTGCTAGTCTGATATTAGGGTTGTGGATTTGGTAATAAAATGTGATTAAGGAGTGTCGTAAGGGGGTCGACAAGTTGTAACCTTGTGCGTTGACATGAAGGGTAAGAAGGAAGGTATAGGGAAAGTAGGTATATGCGAGAGTCGAACAAAGCTTGCTCAAGTCAACAAGGAAAACTGAGTGAGTTTTTGTTGAAATATTAGAACCTGTTGCTTTTTTTGAAGACGGTTATGAAGCACTAAGTTAGCTAAACAGCATAAACTTCGTCATACAGCTTTTCGCAGTCTAATCCTGGATACAGGTATCTCACAATTTGCGTTAGAATAAACAACACTGTGGTTCAACAGGAGTATTTGGCCTTATGCCACATTGATCAGACGGGTTGGTATAGGTCTTAATGTCAAGCTTCCTTTTCTTCACAAAGGCACAGATAAGACAAGACAAAGGTACTATTTGACTGCCTCGTTGGTCTCGCGGCATAAAGGTGCGCGTGGGATTGGGAGGTCTCGGGTTCGATTCCCGGGTCGGGCAAAGTGTTATTGGGTTTTTCCGTTACGAAATTCTCAGTAGCGGCTCGGAGTCTGGTAATGTGCCCGGTACGGCAATAGGTTCGCCCCCTATTACGTGGGACCTAAAAATTCATGGCGAAATGTGGGTGTTATATCACACCTCGCCTACCCCTTCGGGGATACAGGCGTGAGTCTATAAAAAAATACAAAAAAGGTACTATTTTCTATGTGTACCTATTTTCTTAGTCACCTACTACAACACCCATAGCATGACCCACTTTGTACTCTTAATCCGTCACCACGCTTAGGAATCGAGTAAAATAGGAAACGTTTGAATTTTAATACTTTATTTATTAATTCTAATAGATATCTAAATACATAACTACAGAATTTACTACAAATAATGTTAAGATATGTCACAATAATTATTATTTAAAATAATTGTTACATAAATAAGTGCAGACTACATCTAGAGTAAGGTACGTGAGTGCATAAAGACATACATAATTATACAGCTTAATTAAACCTACTTAAGCTTCTTAAACTGCCACTAACAGTCAGACATATTTAAAATGTGTAGACTAAAAAGTTAAAAGTACTTACAACTATTGTTAATAATATTCTTTCCCCTTTTTTACAAAATAAAATAAAATAAACCAAATAGAAAAGTTATGTATTTTAAGGTGTCATCAAAATAATGCCTACTAAGCGTTCATGGCCCAACAAGTTTTAAAATTTTTCGAGTGAATACGTCCACCGAAACATTTTTTCGGAAAAGTTTTAAAGTAACTTTTGCCCAAATCTGGTTACACTAGTAAGCGTACCTCGGGCTCCGAGGCTGATGCGAATAGGTTAATGTTAGCATTTAAATATGCTTAAGTTATCATTAGCCTCTTCTATTTGGAACAAATTTGGGAAAAAAGTTACTTCAAAATATTTTGAAAGCATATTTTCATATCATATCAAAGAAGATAAATAACTTTGTCAATATAAATATCAAATAATTTATAATATTACCTATATTGTTTACAAAGCTTGTAGGTATGTATTGACAGTAACTTTGAGGTTTTGCGAAATGTATTCTAGGGTCGAGATGAACTAGATAACTATTATATGTATGTTATATGATACTATTTACGGGATTTATATTTAGAAAATTTCTTATAGATGATTTTAAATGTATCGTTAGGTACTTAATTAGGCAATATAACAAATACGTTGAATTGAAAGGACAGAATTCTTCCCAATAACATTCTAATATTTACACCTTTCCAAAATTCGTTTAATATGGTAACACTATTTGAGACTAAATTAAAATAAAATACACTATAAAATTATTAAAATAAAATATAAGTTAAAAACACACTCTAAAACATATGCTCTAAAGAAATTATAAGTTAAAATAATTATTTATTACTTTGTTACACTATAAATAATAATAATAGGTGCATCTATTACTATTTCATTCTATTTATATTTTAGATGATTATATCTATGTTAAATATATCTTATATTTTATATAGCGTTTTTATATTTACATATTCTTTGGAACGCGTTTCGAAGAACACACTGACTAGTTTTCACTCAATAGTTTTTATTTAATAAATATTAAAAACTCTATAAATAAATATATTTTGTTAAATACTTCCATTTGATGAAATATTAACAATTTAAGAAATATATTAACTAAGTTACTCTAAATATATTATTTGTGATATAGGTATTCTAAAATCGGTTTTTTAAGTGATTGACCGAATATCGTTATAGTTTTAAAAATATATAAAAGTTGTTAAGATGTAATTTCATGAAATATTTAGATTTAAATAATGCATGTTATGTTTTTTACTTATATAATAATATGTATTACTACGCGCGTCAAGGGTCACCGCATCGGAGTTCTCAAACTGACAAGATTCTTTTTTCATTATTATGTGGATCAAATTTAATTTGGGGTCTTTTGGGTTTAGCTGTACACCAACTTTATTTATGTTTCTTTTATATTAAAATATTTTTACCGCTTTGGAATTTTATTTAAGACTAGATTGTTTAAAATGACTAGATAACTGGTATCTTATTTACGTTTATTTTAATGACTAATATGACGACTAGAATTTGTATGATTCTTTGACTAGAATTACGTTATTTACGTTACATAGATTTGATTACAACTAAGTAGATATTTTAGACAATACTGATAATAACGCATATCCACTATTGTCTCGACTAGAGATAGAGATCTTTGGACTTAATGTTTTGATTAAATTTAAATATGAAAGCTAAAAGTAACTAAATTAAATACTCACGACTCATTAAATATGATTATTCTACAATATATTGACCAGAAAAAGCTTTGGTACTAAATTGTATATATAAAAACATAGGTACTTCATGACTAGAACAAAATAACTAAGCTAAAAGACTAGATTAAAATGAGACCATAAAGAAAATTTTGTTGTATACATAGAGTGACTAGAATTTGTTCAAAATAATATGTGTAAATTTTATAAATAAAATATGTATTTTTATTATATTAATTTCTTTTATGAGATCACACAGAACTAAAGTTTAATAAAATATTTTTAAACGAGACTAGAGTGACTAGATTTTTGTAAACCTAACTTAAACATGACTAGATAAAACGGTAAATGTTTATATATTTCTTTACTTTTGACTAGAAGTTAAATACATTTATTTTCCTTCTATTTGGTAAATTTGTAATAGGTACAGCTATTTGTGTAACTATAATATGTATTCGTTTTATTAAAAAAACCTCTTTGGACTAAATAACAAATAATATTAAATAGATTTTTTGGTGTTAACTTTGTTAAAGAATATTTGCTTTTTTGTTTTATTTTTTTACATCCAATATCTCGATGCCATCAATCCAATATCTCCTAAGTGCAAAACAATTTTGGCGGAAATCTCGCAGTTATATTTTTGCACATCACAGAAATAGGTTTGGAAAACTTCCTATTGGTAAAGAGACGCCAATATTTTATTATCCTGGCCCTAGAGCCATCAGTGATTCGCGCAGGATATTTAAAGACGCCCCAGTTAGCTGGTCAATTCCGATGAACGGTGGACTATGAAACAGTAATGAGACAAGTTGGAGGCGAGCTAGCTGGCCTGGCACTGGTGCATCTAAAAATATGCTCCACAAGCGATCGATTGCGGTGACCCTTCGTTATCTATCGATCGATTGATGCCAATACTGACTTACGCGGTAAACCAAGTTTCGTAAGTAAACTAAATTATAATTAAGTTGCTTATTTTATAGAGATACTTTTATTTAAGCGGAATGTTTTGAAGTTAAAAGTATTGCTAGATTTTGAAAGTATATCCAATGTATTAGCGGAGGTTGAGACAGAATTCCTACCTAATAGGGTATTTGACTAAAAAAATCGAATTAGTCCGTCAGTTAGATTATCGAAAAATATTGGATACGTATTTTTTGTTTTTTCAAATCAGTAAAAAATTACGAAGATAAAACGCATCAAAGATGGAGAAACGTCAAGGAGTGGGGGCTTGTAACGTCACTTGCCAGTAAAAAGTGTACTGGCAAGTGACGTCACACGAGTTTTCAGCGAAGTTTGTAGTCTTCATTTTTTGTTTACGTGACTAAAGAAAAAATACGTTTCCAATATTTTTCGATAATCTAACTGACGGACTAATTAGATTTTTTTTGTCAAATACCCTATTGTTTACATTTTGGAACCGGCTTTCACTGAAGTATTCAATAAAATATAATGGTCCAACAGACTTGTTTCCAAACTCGAGTTTGTCGGTAAGCTGCATAAAAACTTTACGAAAACTTTGCGACTTCAAACAAACTATGGTAGTTCTATAATTATCTACATATTAAGATATATATGATTTCTATACCTATGAATATCTTACACTACCGATGTGCAAGTTTCTTTAACAACAACTTATCCTAAAAAGTTAATTACAATAAAGTATAATACATTTTAAAGAGAAAAGCTGTTTACGCAAATGTTTGACATTCACGCGGCTAAATATTTTGGAATGTGCTGCAGGAGATCATAGATATTTACAATACTTCACTAAAATAATACACCTATACTAGAATAAATAGCTAAATTCAAACACCAAGCCTATTTACAGAATGACTACATCATATTTTTAATAAATACCGACTTATTAAACTGATATGACGATGTGAACAAGACGAAAAAGCCTTAGAAATGTCCCAAAATGGCTTAGCTTACACTATTATTATAAATAGGTAGTTATTTATTACTGGCAATCTACTTTTGAATGTTCTTTTTTCAATTTGTCAGGCCGTAAACGTAATTTAAAAATGGAACACTGAACTATCCATTTTTATCAAAGTGTCATGGCGGTTGTTTTTAATATCGAACGACAGAAGTGTGAGTTTTGGAGAGCCTGTTTATGAGCGAGTAAAGTGTGAGTTCCAGAAAGTCTATCAGTTTATGAGAAGTACATGTGCGTATCATGCGCATATGCCGAGGAGTACGGGTAGAGCGCGGTAGCGACGGGTGCGTATGCAGGCAGCCGCGGCACGGGCCGCAGCACTCGCCGTCACCCGTCCCCCACCCCTCCACCCTCGTCCTCTGAGCCCGTGACGTCAAGACTTCTAGAATCTTCCGACGAGCATGATGACCCGCACCTAGGACGCACCCCCTCCCAGTTCAGCTCTTGTTGCGGCGGCGGAATCTTGTTCCAGAATGTGTTGAAGTTGTTGTCTCGGATTGTTTCCTGTTAAAAAAGTTAAAGAATAAAAGTCTAGAAGACATTTAGAAGCCCAAAACTATGGGCCAAGCTATGGCGGACGCCTAGTGCTCGTATTACGAGTTCTCTACCAGATATAAACCTAATCAAATACAATTATATATCCCATATACAATTATGCAATCGTACTAAAGCTAATAAAACAGCAGAGATACAGAGGTGATATTCAATAAGAAAATAAAAGATTACAGCCACCCTATTATTAAAGTTAAACTCATGTTTTAATTAAAGGAAAATATATTCATACTCCATTCTTCTTAGTTTACTTACCGGTTGATATGCAGCATATTCCGCATGAACCTGTCGGAAGGCCGACGGTTCCTTATCAGGCTCACTCTCTGGTTGTTCATGAGCCAGCATATGCTTCCTCAAGTACGCCTGCCTTCGGAACAGTTTGCCGCACCGCTGGCAAGGGAAGCGGCCGGCGTCGGTGGTGGGAGGCTCCCGGCGTTTGGTCGCGCCAGGGACGCGCGGCTTGTGCCAACGACGATGGGACGCTAGGTTGGCGGGGCAGTTGAATACCTGGGGTAATGAAGATATGTTGAAGTACATCTGATGCGGTCTCGACGTAAAAGCAGCTATGAATTCAATTAAAATAGGCCGACTAACATTACAATAGAGACTAGACTAGAATTAATTTCTTTATTGAGTGGAGTTTAATGGACTTTGGATTTTAATATACCATTAGGATCATATAAATATCTATAATTTATATGCGTATATAAAGCCTTGATCTTCTTTAAAATATACATATACAATATTACTTAGGTATAAGTCTTATAACATACTGATTACAAAAAAATAATAACACTATAATTAACATCACTATAACAACAGCTACGATTAAACGCGTTACATAGATAAGTGCTAATATTCTCCCGACACGCACCGCTGAACGTATCAATTAGAGATGATTCCCTTCTAAACATAGCAACACTACAAATGGCTTCCCATGGAAAAGTGCCAAGTGTGCCAACCACCCTCAATTTAGTTCCCACGGACAAAAAATAACAGTTGCCTACAGAATTATGGACCACGCACCTATCTCTAACACAAGTTGATAGTTTCAATTTAATCAATAATGACGAATGTATTGGGATGTCATAAAATAAGGGGTTCATTGTTATCTATAAACGTATATTCACGTGGGAATAGTGATAAAATTAAACGGCCATTTTGTTACATATCAATTAACTATTCTCATAAAAGAAAAAAAAAGGAATGCGCTATGTCTTAAATATTATGAGCTGTTGAAAATTCGGATCAGTTTAGGGACTTATAGAATGGTAATGTTATGTTTTGTAAGAAAACAGGAGCAGCATTCTTTAAACTTTATTTTGTAAAATGAGTCTCACCTTATCACATTCCGGACATCGGTATTCAATATGAACGATCCTAGAGCATCGATGCTGTGCCAACGCGAAAGCGTCGCTATACAGTCTCCGGCACAGCCTGCAGATGTACCGGCCGAGCCTGTTCTCTATCGCGGCGATCAAAGCCTTCGCCTCCTCCGTCACCTCGACCACGTTGAACGCCGGATCAATGTCTCCCTACAAAAACACCACCATTATGAACATGCAAGCACATTCGCAACTGAAACGATTTCTTATCACACCAACAATTACGGCTATTAAATAATCATATACAATTAATATTTTTATTACCGCTAAATGAAACGTTACAGTTCACTATCTCAATTCGAAGGAGGCTTATGACGGTATTGAAACGGCGATTTATGTCGTATTTAATGTCCGACGGGCCCTCCCTCGGCGAGCGTTGCGGCTCGCCCTCAGAACTGTTATTAGCACAAAACACAGCACAATACCCGATTTCATACCTGTTTAATTGCTAAAGCGATAAGGAAAGTCGTCGTGCACCCCGCTGTAATGGTATGGTAAGAACGTCTAATTAATAGTTCCTGTGCAACTTTGCCATTTATTTTAGATACGTATGTGTAATTAAGTTTTGTTTGCAGTTTGCCGTAAACGTTTTCTTTGTACACTGATTAATACGTTTAACAAAGAAGTATTTTCTGATTAATTACCTTGCGCACTACTAATGTTTCATCTTCGGCTAGATCTCTGATGATTGTTCCAGAAACTGGCGACGTCTTATCTTCATCGAACATCAATCTGCGAACTGCTTTGCTCTTTTTGGTTGGTTGTGTAACTGGTTTAGGAGATTTTTTAGGTCGTTCTTCCACATCTTTGATTTCAACTACTTCGGGTGAACTTCTGCCACTTTTTGACGGTGTCTCTTCTCCTTGCGCTGGTAAACAGGTTCGTAGTTCTTCGAAAAATTGTTTCGTGAATTTAAGTTTCTTTGCTTCGGGACTATCGCTGTCGTTTGAGCTCTCGTCATCCAACTTTCTTTTCTCTGTTTTATCTTCAACTTCTTCAATCTCTTTTGTATCATTGTCTTCAAAGTGTCGAAATATTTTTGGTGATTTCTCTGGTTTTGCGTCATCAACAGGTTTTCGTTTTTGAGGAGGCGGTGGGGTGCATGGAGGGGTAATCGGTGTAGTGGATTTTAGGGAGAGATCGAGAGGTACAAGAGGTTCATTATAGTAGGCCAAATATTGTTGAAGGAGGGTCGGGTGCTGTTGAGGGATGAGATCGTGGAGATAATTGGTGGAAATTCGAACAGGTGGAGCTGCATACTGTTGGTAGAACCGCGAAGATGTCAGCCGATGAAAGTGTGGGAGAGCTGCTTCCATATTTACTCTCGGTCGATTTCTTGTTCAATGACGTCGATTTTCATTTTGATAATGTTTTTTGCTGATCCTCGTCCACATTTTGATCAAATCTATAACAAGGAAAATTTGTTGAAATAAAACGAACATCAATAAAACGAAGTGCAGTGGGCATTCGTTCAGGGGACACAACAAAAAGGTACAAAGCCAAGGCGTTGATTCGATTGCGGTCGAGTGGTCCATTTGTTGATTGTAACGATGGAGCGATGAGGACTTTTTAGAAGAAAAATCAGAATTCAGCGCGCTTAGTTTACTGCATTTTTCTTTCGCAAACTTGTTTTTATTTGCGCAATGACCGCTTAAAATGTATTTTATGCCGCAAATAAAAATGGAAATTTAACGATGTCGCATACTTTTGGTTGAAAGTAGTTAAAACGCTAGGTGGAACATTTCTCGGTGGACTTGCAAGTGCATATTACGGAACAACATGTAAGTTCCGTCAGGCTTTAACACGCAGACCCGCTGGAATGTTTATTTGCCATTATTTTTACTATCCCTTCTCATGCATAGAAATTATTAGCGCCATAATTAGTTTTTGCAAAGAAAAATTGCTCTGCAGTTATATTTAATAAGTTTATTACGTACGTATAAAGCTCACGCTGAATTTATGCTTTTGAGAGCAATGCAATATCGCAAATGCTATAATTGGTTTGGTCACGATCAACCGTATTAGACAGATACCTACCACGTACCCGTGTATCTGCATAGTAGTGTAATGTATGAGTGTCGCAGTTGCCCATATATTAAAAAATCTACCCAATTAAATATTCAGTTGCTAAACAACCCTATAAATGGCTGCTGCCCTTTAAGCATATAAAAAGTGAATGCTTCACACCGGCAGGACATATCCATCTCTCAAGGTCGGCGAATAGGATATGCTTGCTACTATAGGTAATCATTCGTAGTAGCCAGATAAAACGATCAGGACAGTGACTTTCAAAAAACCTACGAGTGCAAAATTACTATAATATCATTCAAAGTGTCAAGCAACACTTTTTATTCACCATAGTTCTAAATAATCCAAAGTGAAATGTAATATATCAAAGTTCAAAGGGTGTTCATTGTGTCCGTTAGTTGTATGTTTGTAAAGTCCCCCGCGACACTGGATGTAGTCCTAAAGCGGGAGTTGTATTTTTTAAATAATAAAATAATAAAACCTATCTCAACTCTGTTTGAATTATGCACACCGTCGCCTGTTCAAGTAGCCCCAAAATCTTTGGTGGAACGTTTACCACAACACATTCTCGACATTTATTGTAAACCAAACAAAACGGTAAAGCGAGGGTTGTTCCCTAAGCGTGGGAGCTGGCGGGTAATTAGGTAACATGGTGACACCCCTGTACGCCAACTAGACGGCGATTATTTAGCGGCGACGCGATAGAATTAATTCGAAAATACAAATATTGTGCTGTGGTTGTTGTAAATTAGATTGGATTAGAAATAAGCAGTGTAAGAGCCAGACGTGAAAATGTTAACCGATTTAAAAAAGAAAGACGGACAGAAGATTTCGCGAGATTCCCATATCATTAAAAGTCACAGTAACATACATAACATAGGTATCATTTTAATGGAGGGGTTAATCAGAATATATTTATTTCGGAAAAACAGCACGAGTTGGTCGTTGAGGTTGAGAGTTAATACGGTTTTATAAGAAAAGTAATTTTCAGCGGCCATTTGACTTCTCAATAATTTATATTTATTTTCCAAGCACTAACCTCCCGATGACGTATTTTCCTTATCTTTAATTTTCTTTGCCAAAAATTTTTATCTCATGTTTCTGACTTATTAATATTATTTTCCCGTTTTTAATTTCATTTACACAATTATTATTACCTTGTACTGCATGAAAAGGATTGATGTTAAAAATATATTAAAATCTGGTACAAAGTAGGTACTTGTTTCGATCGTTACTGTGATATCTAAGGTTAGTGGTTAAAACAGAATTGACCTCAAAAAATTTAGCATACTTTCTGAGACTAAAATAATGAACACAACTTCTTACAGCGCCCAGTCTAATATTAGTTACTACTTCTCATCATAAATAGCAGTGATGAACAATACGTCAATAAAAAATATTATAAAATTACTTAATTAAATGTAAAATTATTGGTATAAACGTCCACTACTAATTACAAGGCTCGTTTCAATCGAATATGAAATGAAGTGGCGGTATATTCTACATACAGATTTGGGCGGATTGACTAATTTGGGAGGGCGGCCAGCGAGAGGAGGCGGAGTTTCGGCTGACAATTTATTATGGAGAAATTTTATTCATGTATCTGCGGGTGTATATGATAGGCAAACTAAATAAAATATGTATTATGAAAAATATTCCCTTTTAGTTCATGAGAAACAGTGAAATACTGAATGAAACTTTTGCGAAAATGCCAACTTATGTATGTAGTATTTTTCAAAACAAATAAATCTGCTGCTACAATCAAATCAATCTTAATATCTTAGAATTAATAATAAAACTAAGAAATTGCTCCTTATTTGTAAAAAATAGTATATCTAATAAAGTACATAATAAGCGTCACAGTGAGATTGATTTCGATCCCTCTTCACATACCATTGACTATTCAAAATGATGTGTAATTAATTGTTTATTAAAGTGCTTACAGTTCGGACACAAACATTAGGAATATATTTTTATTAACGTTTCTTTGACTTTCTTTATGTTCTCAAAGTTGAATTATGGACGCAATATTTAACTATTTTTTTTTTAGACCACTCCCGCACTTGGAATAAATCCTGTGTCGCGGGGGACTTTACAAACATACAACCAACGGACACAAAGAACACCCAGACTCGAGACAACAATTTGTGGATCACACAAAGTGTTGTCTCGTGTGGGAATCGAATACACGACACTAGGCGCAGTGTCAAGCGGCGAGGCGGCCGCTTAAACCACTACGCCAATCGTGCAGTCAAAAACCAAATCAGCTCTGAATATGAGATTTGATAATAATAGTCTGACGCTACCCTATGCCCTTAAAACTTCTACAAGTAAGGACAGTCTCGTTACAGGTCTAGACAATTAAAAAATACGACAGACATTATTCATCATCATTACATTATTTAATTCAATTAAATCCAGGATTCTCGTCTTGAAGCTCGGAGTCAGCTTACTAGATTTAAATAATACAAATACAGTCTGACCTCTTCAACACAATGGCATAGTCATATTCTATGGTTTATACTAATAAACCGTCGTCTGTGTGGTGACGGATTAAGAATACGGAATTTCACCACCCCATATCAACCCAGGGGTGACGTAAGAGCCGACAGAGGGAGCATATTATGCAGAGAACAGCACTGCAAGAGAAGGAAAACTTGATACAAACCCTATACCAACCCGTTTGGCCAGCGTGGTATAGTAGGCCAATTCCTACTTTCAAAGGAGAGGCCTAGTCCAGCAGTGGACTGTTAAAGGCTGATGATGATGATGACTAATAAACTCCTTGAAACGACTGTGCAAGATCTTCACCGACGGCTCTACGTGCTCCACCAAGCACAGTCGGATTTGACGCTTTACCCAGACGGTGACGAACACGCTAATCAAAAGATTCATGAGGTCACCAATTAGCAACAAGAGTATTTTTGGCGAGACAATTGATTTAATCTATATCTACTTATCCTTCATGTAATAAGGCAGAAGAATGTTTTAGTTTTCTCAAATATGCTAATGTCAAGAACAAAGGGTTCGATTTAAATAATTAGGTACCTGTATTTGAGTTTGATAGCCCGTTTATCTAGGAAGGCTATATGTAGGTATATGCTATACAAAATCACGTTATATGGGTGCAACCGCAGATTCAGCAAGCTATGAAATAAAACTAATAAATTAATCTAGTTTTATATCAAACTAGAGGATGCCCGCGGTTACACCCGCGTTATTTAAGGCTACTGCTCTGCTCCCGTCGCTCATAGCGTGATGTTATATAGCCTATAGACTTCCTCGATAAATGGGCTATCTAACACTGAAAGAATTTTTCAAATCGGACCAGTAGTTCCTGAGATTAGCGCGTTCAACCAAACAAACAAACTCTTCAGCTTTATATATTAGTATAAGATAGTTAATAATATATTATCCATTTAAAGTAACTGTATGACATTGAGCATATAGTGCGTCGCGTCGCGCCCTGCTATTAAGGCGGCACTCTCTCGCTCAGTTAAGTGGAGGCGTACAATTAACTACGTTTAATAAGACCCCTCAACACCCGATATCGTTAATTATAACTTTACTGGTGTGAAAGTTATTAATGGATGATAGAATACCGTGATTCTAATTGTATTTGAAATATCTTGGAGTATATCTCCCAAAAATGTTGAAATCAATTCAATACTGGTAGAGCTTTTATTTTATTTATCTATTATCATAAGGCCTTACTCTATCCTTTAACATGATCCGTTAAATTTATTCAATATAAACCATCCGATTTTAATTATAATAACTTGTTGATCACGTAGGTACTGTAGTTTCGCAGTTAAAGCGCATAGCTATGATCATAGTGCTAGCAATATTGCCGAAAATCGGGACGTCAAATTTACTAAAATATCCTGATCATCGATCTGGTTAAGATCGCGGGAAGCGGTTGGATGCGGGCGGCTCAAAATCGGTCTGTGTGGAGAACATTGGGGGAGGCCTATGTCCAGCAGTGGACGTCTCTAGGCTGACATGATGGTGATGATCCTGATAAAATCCTTAACTATGTCAACAAGTTCATTAATAAGTTGTGTCACAAGCATTTTACGAAAGATGAAACAAGTATATAAGTGCAAACCCGTAGCATACCTAAATTCCCAATTTATCCATTATGAAACTCAGCAAAACATACAGCCTGATATAAACGGTAAGTATATCAGCTATTACGACAAACGAAGACGAGGTCCTATTAATATATAAGAACTATAAAAAGATTATAATGATTCTGGTAGCAGCCTACTTACAGATCATCATCCTCACCAAATTACAGGGGTTCGCTTACTAGTCTGACCTCATTTGGCTGAATATTAGCTTTTTCCACACAGCGATTGCCTGTCTGACCTCCGGACCCCAAAGCGATACCAATATGCCTCGGTTTACTCTGGTATCAGATTATTAAAAGTTACTGACTTCTAATAAGGACATAGATCTTCATGATAGCCAAGACCGACGGCTAAACGAGCTCTCCGAGGCATAGTGCAAGCGACAATTAATAGTAAATCAATGCGTACATAATAATATGTAACTCGTAAAAATCAGTGGCGCGCGGCGTGGATATGAACCTAACACCTTCTGCATGGCAGCCTATTCGTATCTCCACTAGGCTATCGCTTCCTTACAAGAAGCTACCTTACTTAGAAGACTTAGAAAATAAGGGAATAAATATAAACACTAGGCTGAAACCCAGATTTACATTATTAAATTTTAGACTTGCAATCTGTTAAAGACGATAGTTTATTTCATACATACATACATACATAACGTCACGCCTTTTATCCCCGAAGGGGTAGGCAGAGGTGTATTTCTACACCCACTTTTCGCCAGATATACTTTAGTCCCACGTAATAAGGGGCGAGCCTATTGCCGTACCGGGCACATTTCCAGACTCCGTGCTGCTACTGAGAGTTTCGTGACTGAAAAACCCAATAACACTGCCCGACCCAGGAATCGAACCCGGGACCTCCCGATCCCACGCGCACATTTATGCCGCGAGACCAACGAGGCAGTCGTATAGGGTTTGATATCGAGTTTTCCGTCTCTACGCAAAGATGGTATTTGCATCGTGTTATCCCTTAGTCGCCTCTTACGACACCCACGGGAAGATAGGGGGTGGTGACACTTGTATTCTATGCCGTCAACCACACGGCAAATTCTATGCCGTCAACCACACGGCAAATATAGTTTATTTCATTCCATTCCATATTACATAAAAAACAACATTAGTCTACAAATTACATAGAATAAACTTTTATGCCCTTAAGGCTACCTAAATTCGAACGATATAAAGTATTACTTCTAAAATAAAGCCCTAGAGGGCTTAAAAAATACTGTTCTAACAATTTACCCATGAAAGACGGATAAAGGAAGGTACCTCTGTGGTTAAAGTATCGTAATCACAATAGACCGATCGTAGGTTCGATCTCCATCTTGCGTTTTGACATTAAAGTTAACCAAGCAACAAATTTATCAGGATACATAATAAAAATAAACTTTCAACCTAAATTACTAGAATAATAATTATTAAGAAGAAAGGAAATAAAAACAAAACCTAGGAAACTACTTACTATATTTTAACTTGAAACAAGTACTCAATTTATCACAGGTGATTGTGTAAAACTAAAGTCATAAAATAATATCACAATTGAAACCTAAAATCAAACCAATACTTGTTGGCAGCCAAAAACACACAAACATATTATTAAGACAAATAGGTACTATACATACGAAAAGTTTAAATATTAGGGACAACGGGGTTAAACAACCCGTGTTTAACCCCGTTGTCCCTAATATTTAAACTTTAGTAATGTACGGGTGCATGTGATTTATACTGAGCTAACTATAATTTAAATGGCTATCTATAAAGCCGTAGCCATGTGTACAGAGTTGTGTCCGGCTTCAACAAAGTTTAGCCATCTCGCTGTTGGAAACAAGAGACAGGACACCGTATGACGAAGAGGTAACTGATACGCCAAGCATCGGCGTCGGCAAACTTCGCGAAAGTTCTAAAAAAGCTACCCTGACTGCTACAATTTCGCAGAAAATATGACTATACGAATAATATCTATTATAATTAGCGACAAGTAAAATAAAGGAACTCTGTGCAATTAACAAATTTTAATAGTACTAAAGTTTACAAAGTGTACATAACACATTTTTGACATTCTGTTAACTCTCTTTGGCTATTGCTAATTTTATTCACGGCTTAACATGACCCCAATAAGTTGCTGTCACTGTAATTCTTATTGGGCAGACAAAGAGTTACAAAAATAACCCGAACAAGAAAATTGCATTGAAAATCACGGAGATGTCAATCTGGCACGTGCATCGCGAACGCAGGTGCGTCCGGAGGGCGTTACTATGGCGAAAACTAAGTGACTCACCTCAGCTCGGTCCTGCTGACTCAGCCGACACCCCTGCACACGGAAACTTTCAAAAACTTTTTAAGAATAATTTACAAATTAAGAATCGGCAAGGATTTTATTCTAAAAATTCTGGCTGATTTTAAAACTGCTTGTAGTAGTCTATGTTCTTATTTATTTTTTATTAGAGTTTGAATATTTGGAATTTAGTTTATCGTATGTGAAAATGTGTTGTGTTTTAGTTAGGGGTGCGCGGTGGTCCGCTCGGCAGGGCGGTCGGGACTGGACTGGCGGCTGCAGGGTGCGCACCCTGGCACGTGCGGTAGCCCCCGTGAAGGGTGATACTACTACAATACATTTTTTTATTTGACAACTTTATACCTGATTTTAATCGGAGTAATAATACTAATGTTTGTGTCCGGATGTGGTGCAGTTGTTTACGCTCCTGGCTCGATGTGATTGCAACAATAAAGTCAGTCACATCAAGTAGCTAAAATTATTTATATGAATCAGCGTTTACGTGTCTCTTAGACAGTGGCGTTAGGATTTCAGTGAGTTGCGCGAAGTTTGCTAAATATGTGTATTTTGCCCTTTAGCTTTAAACGCTGTAAGACATAGGAAAATTTAAAATTGTATCTCAATATCTATATTACAATTCTTTACACCACACTGCATATTATTTAGAACAAGGATTTTTATACACTTAGAAACTTCACATCATCGTACTGCCTTTTATAGTCCACTGCTGGATATAACCATCTCCAAATTTGCATCCCAATAGGACTTTGAGGCAATAGCAGGATTTGGCCTACTTTAGCACGATGGCAAGACGGGTTGGCATAGTCTGACGTGGAGCTTGTCGTCTCTTCCTCAAGATAATATTTAGCTTTCCTTAGTCACCTCTTAGGTATGATACCCACGCCATGGAATTAAATAGGGTAGCAACAGTTTCCAGTCCTAATCCGGTCACCACACAGAGAAAAGCTTCACAAAAGTTCTTATTTATTTAAATAAATAAAAAAAACCTACCTTGTTTGAGGCACGCGCGTCCGCCGACGCGTATCGGGCCGGGAGCCGAACACGTACCTGGGCCCCCATACACGCGCCACAAGTGTCTAGTGTGCGTTCAAACCTTACATACAACACGTCGTAGATAAGAGATAACGCCCTCATCTTGTACCGTACCTTATGTAACTCGACATGTTGTCGTTTTACAATCACTTCGAGTTGTAGCCAAGAACACTTTTCTTGATCATTTTTAATTAACATTTACAGCGTTTGTAGAGCTTGGTTTCAGGCATTATTTTCTAAGACTAAGCACATTTGTATCGTTGTTTAGAGCGATGACTTTTTTGTGTGGAAACTATTTCAGATAATGCGTTGTTTATTTGTATTTCTTTTTACATTGTATCTGTTAAATTATATCTATTTATTACCCAAATAAAAAAACAATTATTTTAAATGACCGCTAATCTGAAAGCGCTGGTATTATGATTATGATCAATTAGATCATACCAGGCGTGCGCTCATGTTCGACATAATTTATCTAAGATTAAATACAATACAAAAGTATACGAAAGCTATTATTTGTAAAGCTAGTTTTTACAGGCAGAGGAAGAGAGCGGTAACATAAATGTGCTTTTATTAAGTATATTGAAAGTATGATCACAAAACTAGCTTACGGCGCTTTTTAGGTATTAGGTGTTGGACTGCAGTCGAACAGGACAGGTTAAGTATTTTCATACAAAAGCCATTTATGAGTGATTTCATGTTATTTATTACAGGTAATAGAATTTATTGTAAGGTTTAAATACAATTGCATTAAAACTAACTATAACTAAGTGGCTATTTACACATAAATTAAAACAATAATTACTATACTTAAATAACTAACAAATAAAAGGCAATACATAAAAAAAGTAAAAGCAGAATTTAAAGGGCTCATGGAAATCCTTCACATCGCCATCAATTGGAAGCGTGCCCAGAATGCTGGCAGCATTGCCACGTTGTATGGCAATGCTGATCTTTTGTGCCAAATACAGGCCGGCCTTCTGGTCACGCGGTTTTCTATTATTTATGTAGGTCACTGCTGGTTTGCTTTCGCAGGATTTTGAGTCTAATACCAACACCCAGATGACAAAAACAAAGTCCAGTTTAGTTCTTTACAATATGGCCTATTTATTAATGAAATTCTACAAAAACTAGTGAAATACGGAAAGTTGTATTTCACTAGTTTTTGTAAATGTCGAAACACACCGAATGTTATTTACGGCCATTGTCAATATTCGAACTATAGATAGATCTGTAGATTTTAGATTTGTGTTTGACATATTTTGTCTGGAGCTTATGTCAAAAACTGTCAAAAACGAATCTAAAATATATAGATCTATATATCTATAATTCGAATATTGAATTCCGTAGATAGTCGTTACGTTATTTAAACAACCGAAGTGTTATTCAGTTTCGAGTATCTTTAGTAGTTAGTCAATGTTTGTCATGAACTTGACGGAACTCAAGGTAATTGTCACATTTTGTTACATGTTCGTATGTTGATTAGGTTTCGTAATAGATACGAAGGCAATAAAATACGCATTTAAATTCGAATCTATACTCTATATTGGAACTTTTAAAAGGCCTATGCGTCTGCCAGGTTTTATTCGTGCCTGCTTCTTATTTGTCTGAACGAAACAAGTAAGACGGCCGGTTGGCGTGGCGGGAGTGTAAGCGACTGCTATGTCGAAGGTCGCAGGTTCGATTCCCGATCAAGTCAAATATTTGTGTGCATGAACATGCATGTTTGTCTTGGTCTGGGTGTTTCTATGTATAATATTATGTATGTATTTATAAAAAAAAGTATATGTATGTTTCTCGAAAGACATGTGGTGGCCTTACTCTTCTCAAGAGAAGAGGCCCGTGCCCAGCAGTGGGGCAGTATAAAGGGCTGATGATGATGATGATGATGTATGTTTAACCATGATCTAGTACCCATAGTACAAGCTCTGCTTAGTTTGGGACTAGATGGTGTTGTGTGAATGTGGTAGAATATTATTATTATATTATATGCTTTAATATTGCTTTAGTCTGAAGTGTATTTTAGTGTGCATAATTGCAGCTTTGGCAGAAATCGCCGATACGCTGTCAATGTGAAGAATAAAGCTTGTCTTAACTATAGGATCATTATTATACTCGATCATCGTAGGCATACAGAGCAATTTTCTACTATGCTCCATATGCCTTAGCTTGTATTGATTTCGATGTGATTCCGATATGCTCTTTCCGTCAGTACCTAAATGTATCTAAATATAAGAATTGATTTCCATACCTAATACGACTTCAAATTTCACTCTTAAGACTTGGATGGGTCTTACCTATCCTTCCAGACAAATAAATATTTGCCATATCAGTTAATAAATGATGGAGATCTACACCAAATATAAAGAAATACGATTGAATTGAGAATCTTTTCCTTTCTTTGAAGTCGGTTTAAATAGGAAAACGAATTCAAGTCTAAGAGAGATTAAATTAATGAAAATTTACAGAGAATTATAGATACCTAATTTTTTTCACAATATGTAGTTAGATATGAGAAAGTACTGGATCTACCTAAAATGAAAAAATATAAATCATGCCTAGCTTTGCACTAAATGTTGTTTTTGGAAAGCTTCCTTATTTCCATGAAAAGCTTTGATGAAGATTTACCGCCAAACCTATTCAGCGAGCAACACAAAAAATATCGCATTTTAATAAAAACGGAATATAAAAGCAATGTCCATATAGTTTCAAAATTCGTATTCTTTCTTAATTATTAAGCCATGCCCTCGCTGCAAGCATAATTAACTCTATAATAAATTCAATAAACACATCGAAATAAAGTTTCATTCATGAAAGGAGACACGGAGATGTCTTTGGTTGGGCGGTTCTGTTCAGGATCCGCCCAACCGCCCGCCCAACTTGTAGCCCCGCCCACCTCGCCGCCCAAGCTCGAGAGAAAATAATTGATAGTAATTGAATCATGAGTCTGGAGTATTTAATTAACACGGTACAGTGGCTGTGTTGGGTAATCAGGACCAATTGTTGCAATTGAATGTTCGCGCTTGTTCGCGTCTGTTCGCGCCTCATCGCGGCTATTCGCGCCCGCTGCCTACATGTGAGATGACGCAAGTCTGTATACAGCCTTTTGTTCTCAGGAACGTAGCTCGCTTGAATTCAATCAAGCCAGTTTCATATACTGAAATGTTGGTAATTTGATTTGAGGTACAGCGATGTAAATGCCACACTGTCTCAGTAACTACCTACTAGAATATTTCACAAGATGTTATATTTGTTATGAGATTCGTATTATATGGATTATACCTATTGTAAGGAGCTTTGATAACGTTTGTATAATAGAAACGGAAATATTGAACACAGCACAAATTCTCCATTGCAATCACAAATGAATTTTACATTGGTAGAGCGAACTGCGGTGCGGTGCCTACTTAAAAATAGTAAGATACTACCTACCTATTATTTATTTTTGAGGCAAAATAATATGCATGTAGCTCGGTACTGGCTAAAAGCTGACACTCTTTTCAAATATTATAATTGAGTATAAACTATGTTTAAAATCAGAAAATGGGCAAAGAAATCTGATAAAGAAAATTCTTCTTGTAGAAATAAACAGACTTCTTGCGTACCTAAGCACGGAATAATAGTTATTTGTGCAACAAGAGAGCAAAGTTGTTTTTTGTTTCGAGTGCTGATTTTGAGTCCCGAGCAAGCGAAGGAT
Source organism: Euclidia mi (assembly GCA_944739405.2). Taxonomy (NCBI): domain Eukaryota; kingdom Metazoa; phylum Arthropoda; class Insecta; order Lepidoptera; family Erebidae; genus Euclidia; species Euclidia mi. The sequence goes on along the minus strand of OX123193.2, from coordinate 30,866,080 downwards.
TCTATGATTGATTCACGAGCGTAGCGAGTGAATCAAAGTTAGAATCCTGAGCGTGGTGAGGGACTCAACAGCACGAGATACAAAAAACTTTGCTCTCGTGTAGCACACATAACTTTTCACCATAGCAGTGAGAACACATATTACTTAGGAGACATAGAAATGAACAGGAATAGATTGAATTCTGCATAATCACTTGTTGATTTAACTCTTCTGGTGTTAAAGTACAGTCATCATCGCTAGTTTCACTCATCTTTTTAGATTATTTTATATATTAATATAATTTAACACGTTACGCTATACCTACTGTATCAGCATCAGCGAAATTTTTATTCTCGCAACTTTTTTAAATCGCGTTTTAATACCGCGTACCTGATGTTTATTTTTCAAATGTATCATTGTTGTAATTCTAAATAAAAATGTATTGGTTAAATACTAATTTTGTACTATTAATTAGACTTATTTTTATTAAAATCCAATAATAAATTAAACATGTAAACAATAACATATAAAAAAAGTAATTTCTTTATTACAAATATCTTTTTTTTTTGCGTTGCCGTAGGTGTTTTCTTTGAGGTCGAATTCCAAAATCGAATTTCGAATTCGAAGGGGATTGTTTTTTTATTCACTTTTTATATGCATGTGAAAGAGACAGAGCACAGTAAAATTCGAATATTTCAAATTTATGGCTGAACAATGTCAATTCGTGACACTGAAGATTGAAAAATTAAAAAGCTACTTTTACTCACGCTCGAATCAAAATCGCGTTTTGTTCACTGTTGTCTCGCAGCAAAAGCGGCATGTTTGAGCTGCTGTGGTGAAAAATAATTTAGTCCTGGGTGGCTGGTACAAAATATAAACTTTCTAATGATTTTTTTCGTTGTTGCTCCCAAAGAAGCTTTTTATAATATTAGAAATCAAATCAAAAGAGGCAAGGTTTAAAACTTTAATCGTTGCAAATGTGGGTAAAATTTTTCTTTACAATCGAAATTTTCGTTTTCATTTGCCGTTACTTTTTATGCTGATCCTTCCAGGATTAAAAACACATGAATTATGCATAGCAAACTTACAACACAATAGCTGCGCAATGGCATTGTGCCACGCTACAAAGTACTAGATAATACTTAACCCTTCAAGTGTCCGGCTTAGCGCCTGCGCACCGACCTAATTAAGTCTCAAAACACCATTACAAATCATGCACTCCTATTGAACCTTACGCTCTTAAAACTAAGCTACATCTTCGCGTGACTATTAGAATATTAATTTTGTTTCTATATGTTGGTTTTAATAGGTCTTATTGATTGATAATAAGGTTCATTTTGGTGTAGTATTTGTGTGTGTAGGGTGTAAGAGGACGGAACTGTGAAGCCGTACTCAGGCACGCGGCGGAAGCGCTGCGCGGGCGCTGCTTACTACCGGTGTCACTTACCGCCGCGACTGCTGGACGTGTAATTGAATAAGTGTACTTGCTGTATCGATGACATTGTCATGTATTTGATAGAGTAATGGAGCATCGATTTAAAACTTTGAAAATAAGCTCTTTCAACAAATATTGATTTACGATCTCACAAGTTACCGTGCCACTTCGTAGCAGTGGAACATTGTCTAAATCCAGAAACTGAACGATGTTAATGCTATTATGGCTAATCAGATTGCTTTGTTTATCCACCTAAAACATCCTCTATTTAAAAACAAAGTCACAGATCGCAACGTACACACATAATCATCATCATTCTAGCATATTTACACTTGCATCCAAGACTTTCAACGTAGAGCCCGGAGTCTGCTTTCCAGTCTAATTTATAACCTTGAGCCACCACTGTCACAATATCTTTGAAGAAGAAGAGAAGTGTTTAGAATATTTTGTATGTTTTACTTCCAAACTGATCCTTTGGATGATGCCTCGTTAGTCTCGCGGCATACATTTGCGCGTGGGACTGGGAGGTCTCGGGTTCGATTCCCGGGTCGGGCAAAGTGTTATTGGGTTTTTCCGTCAGGAAATTCTCAGTAGCAGCACGGAGTCTGGTAATGTGCCCGGTATGGCAATAGGCTCGCCCCGTATTACGTGGGACCTAAAAAAAATTCATGGCGAAATGTGGGTGTACCTAATATAACACCTCTGCCTACCCCTCTGGGGATACAAATTCAAATTCAAATTCAAAATTCTTTATTGCCATGATAAACCTATACTTACAGATGACAAATAATAAATATTGACTGATTTTAGGTTATTGTTAGCAGGCGGGAATCTATAAAAAAAAGCTTCCAAACAAAACCTATGCTCCAAAAATTAAATATGTTTCAGGCAGCAAAAAGATCAATTAAAAATCAATAAATTGATTACACGGGAATGACATCAACATACGAACAGTGCATGGGAAGCTATCAAAAACATCTGGTGATTATTTCACGAGTGCTGTGGGAAACTCAGGTGATCCGTTACGCCAATTGGTAACACGCCCTCTGCATGTGAAGCGTTTGTCATAGGTGCCTCTGCGTACTCACATCCTTGATCAACCTGAATATAATACATATCAGGATCAACTGAAATTTTACTGTACAGGAACTCATTACAAAGGAAGATTATCGCCGAAAAGATTGCAGGTGATTCTAAGAAGTAGCAGATTCAGAGAGCTCAAACCCTGCCTTCTAAAATTATCCGTTTTCTTAGCAACCCAAATATATTTTTCCTGATGATGTACCTAATTACCTGGGAAAATATATTTCACAGTTCAATAGAGTTCTTCAGTTCTAAAATAATACAAATTTGACGTACATTTATTTTCATGATTATGAAAGATAGATCATGTAGTTGAAAGTAATTACACAACTTAAATCTTACATAATATACCTACAACTCAAATAGCCTTTATATTTGTTATGCTGTTGCACAATGCGTGTTCACACGACATACTACGGAATTCAATATTCGATCTATAGATAGATCTGTAGATTTTGACATAAGCTCCATACAAAATATGTCAAACACGAATCTCGAATCTCAAAATCCATGTATGGATCAAATTTGAAAATGGCCGTTAATCACTGCAATTAGGGGATAAATAATTAACAGATCAATGATTCATATGTTTATGCAAATAATATATTAGTTGCGAAACCTGAAGTAATGAGATAAGCTCTAAAACTTCTGTACTCTTGTGTAAGAATACATCAATGATCATTTGGGACTACTCCAGCCCTTTTGTTTTGACAAGTCTGAGTACCTACTAGATGGCTTTAATACTTAAAAATTATCATGGAACTTCATGATCGTTGGGTAGGTACTTGCAGAATAAAGCTCTCCTGGGAAATAGGGCCCAGCTAGCGCTAGATAAAATTTATGGCACTATCTTAAACCGTTATTGAGGAAGAGGAAACAACATACTTCTATCAACAAAATCTCACCTGAACTACAGCCCACCCACTACAGTCCACACAGGTTCCCACCACAGTATACTACACCCTATTAAATAGAAAAAAGGGAAACAATTACAAAGGTGTGCGGTGCGGCACTCGACAGGCACACATCCTTCCGACGTGTACTAACTACACCGGTTTGTTCCCACGTGGGCTTTGTTTGTACCTCACTGAAGGACCTAGAGTTGAAGGACCCTTAGGTCTCAATTACTATAGGTAATTCACAGGTATACTAATATTTAGGCGTGTAAAAATGGCGGCTGAATGGGGTAAAGAATTGAAGTAGATTTTTCAGCGTTTCGCTTTTGTCTTTTCTGTTTATGATACCTGATGCAGTTTAAGAAGCGCTCAAATTGTAAGGTCTCGTGGTAGATCCTCTGGATTGCTCGCTGAATATTGAAACTACAGTAAAATATTAATAAAAAAAATGTATGATTGATTCAGATACTGCCGAAAAGACTTGTTTATTATACCAGACACCATGGCACATATATTATAATAACTTGAGGTGTAAGGCAAAAATCGGCTTATTAAAAGCACCCGTTTTACCTGGCAAGATCCCGATACCCGAGGTTATTACATGACGAATATTTAAGAGATTGTAACAAGAGCCGCAGAAATAAGACACTTCCAGACTCGGGATTGTCTTCAAGAATTTCTAAACATGTCCAACGACATGGATAGCGATCTGTGTGTAATGAGAAATTATGAATTCGAACAGTTAGAAATTAAACCACTTTATTCAAAATCTATCGAATGACGTGTTAATATTCAATTGTGTAACATTCGTAGAAGACGTAGGTATTCACCCCTAGCACAGCCGACTATGACCAAGGAAATTTGAGCATCCCTACGATGCATAGTTTCGCCCATATTAATTACTAGATGAGCCTGCGGTTACACCCGCGTTATTTAACGCTACTGCTGCTCTCCCGTGGCGTATAGCGTGATGTTATATATCCTATAGCCTTCCTTGATAAATGGGCTATCTAACACTGAAAGAATTTTTCAAATCGGACCAGTAATTCCTGAGATTAGCGCGTTCAAACAAACAAACTCTTCAGCTTTATATATTAGTATAAGATGCGTGCTCTGCGCAAGGGCTAGATCATATAAGTTATTTTTTTACCACAACATACAATAGCGATTACCATCCGATTGTAGTAGATAAAACCGAATCATTTTTCAAACCGTCCTCAATTTTCGTTAGTAAACACAGTGTATCATCATTTCACCGTTATTTTATTACAGTGGAGTAATGTTTGGTTCATATGTTTGCTCTCACACGCCACCCCAGCTTTTATCCCGTCGAACAATGCTTGCGAGTACAATAGTGTTGCGTGCGCATCTGTCCTTTCCACGTTCCCGATTGGTCGCTGGGATTGGTCGCCGCGGGCGGCGTTTGCGCACCCTACACAGTGATTTCCACAGTGCTGTCCGAATCAATACCGAAATTCGATAACGTACGCCTTTATCGCAATGTTCTACTATAATGCACACCGTAATCCTTTCATTGTACTGGTCGTATTCAAATTCGCTATAAAGCTATCCCGTTTGTAAATCAAAATATCAGACTGTTAAGAATGGATGTAGATCACAATAGGCTTGTGTCCTAAAATGTAATTAGCGATTGATTCGTTCCTTTATTAGATTTTAAACTGAAATACCAGATTTTTCTTTAAAAATCGATCAGCAACAATACTAATTACGGCTCTTTAAAAACCTTTTTGAATTTGACACGAAAACGCTGTAAACCATCATGGCGGTTGAGTGATATCACAAAGTCCAAAACAAAACAAACCGTGAATGAAGTCTGGTCTGATGTACCCACTTTGATTTTGTTATATTCGATTTGACAGGTAGAAAGTTTGACGTTTTAGTTGTATTTACTACTAACACGTTCAACAACATGAATGGCGGACGTACTGTTTGACGTAATGCACTCTGATTGGCGATCACTGTCACAAGAATAAATACATAATTTTTAGATTTAGAATCCTAAAAATAACATTAAACTTACCTTTTTATAATAAATTATAAACTTTATTGACATCTTAAAATCATAATGAATCTATAGATACTACAATCAAACCGATTTATTCTTAGTGGACACAAGGCTATTAAATTTAGATTTAATCTGCACATTGTAATGAATAACCTACGTAGCTATATGTAGTTATTGTTATGATCTTATCATAGATATTTTGCTGCTGCTGAACTAGCACGCAAGGTGGATCGTCGTTTTTGTTGAGATCGAGAGAAGCGGTTGGACGCGGTTCGAGATCGGTCTATGTATAGAGCCTTGCAGAAGCCCTATGTCCAGAAGTGTCCTTTCGACGGATATGATGATAATTTACTTTTTATGTGCCTAGATTCAAACGACAATAGCGTTCGTCGGGAATAACCTTGATGTTATTTTAAGCCTTTTAACATTTAAATATTATGATTGGACACAAATTATAAGTGTACCGATGACCTAAACCAAAATTATTCAGTTGAAAATTATGTCTTCTAATCTGAGCAGGTACGCTAATGGACCCCTCACTATCTTTAGTAATATTAAGAGGTAGTATTCCTCAACAACAACACCAGAAGATAAATTCATTTATATACACGCTTCTTGTAAAACATCACAATTTACTAGAGTATCACCTGATTCGTCCTATTTCATGTTATATCTGTGTAATTTAAAAAAATATCTTTGATTTTAGATGTCTATGTGACAGTGAATGGTTTCACTATCACATAGACATCTAAAACAATGATATTATAAAACAAACTTCGCTCTTTATTCGTGGTTGCGATCTACATACCCAATATTTGGTTTAGGAACTTAATTCCTCAAATTCATTAAGCATTCTTCAAACTCTCCATCTCTGAACACTTGACTTACGACCTCTGAAGCCTTCTCATCAAAAATGCTCTCCGAACTCTTACAAGTCCAATAATCAGAATTAAAAACATTAACCCTTGTGTTCGTTAAATTCAAAAAGTTGTTTATCAAAAAGTTGGTTGTCGGGGCAACGCACCCTCAACCGGGGCCCGTGCCGTGCCATCCCGCAGGTGTGCGCTGGATTTAATCAACTGATTGTTACTGACATACACACACACACATGCACATATATGTACATACAAATACACGTGCGCACCTATAGTTACCCTATAGTTAACCTATGCAGTACGTGGGGTAAGGGACCTTACCGTTGCCGAGAGAAAATCCTATAAAAATATTTGGGGAAGAACAATCGAGCGACGCGTGCGGCACCGAAGTTCGTTAGTAAAATTTGTTTGTTATTGATTATTATGTATAGTACAGTAAAGAACTGAACCTTTATTTTAACAAAATAAACGATGTGTTTTTCAAACTACATGATCATTGAGATGTCAGCTACTTTGCAAATAATAATTTCTAGATGTGTTTTTGTGACATATTGAAAAGGCACAGTTTGTGCCTGAATACTCGTAAGATGCTTTATGGTACTCTTCCCAGAATATACGTTTTATTTTTTATACCTACTTACTTCCGAGATCAAGAGCTTGCTGGCAAAGACGATATACCTACAGTGTGATGTTTTCGGGTTAATGAAAATCCAAAAAGAAAGTTTTGCTTGTAACCGGTTAGTATGTCTGGGTTGTATTTGAGGTTGTACAATTAAGCAAAATTTCATATTTATGTAATTATTGAATTTCCAATACAACAGTTAAATCAATAATTAACGAAAATCTCCGTGATTTTCTCCCACAACAAACCATGTGAAGAGATTTCCATAAAAATAAAGACCATTAGCTAAATCCTGTCATAAAAATATTTCATGTAAACATGAATGGGCGCTTTCTTCGTCCCCCTCGGCAATAATTCGCCATAATAGTGAAGTAATTTACGGGCTCATGGGTAGAAGGAAAGAGAATAAAAAACAGCGTGAGCCGCCATGACAGTGCAGAAACTTTGAGTTGGAGCGCGCGCGGCGCGTGCCTGGCACGTGCGCGCGCGCCGACCGTACTGCACCTTGCTACGGTCTGCAGAACAATCGCATGTGCTATTGTAAAAATAAATAACAATATTGCCCTTTACAAAGGTAGGAATAGTTTTATACTAAGCAAAATAAAATCATAGTTATCATTTTATTTTCGCGTGGCATAGACGCTTATATACTTTTTGATATTAGAAAAGACAACTGCCGCACTCCCTCGACACTGACTGACGACTGCCCACGACAGTACAACACCTCCAATTTTTTTAACTTCGTGCTTCTATTAGATACATTTTAGCAGAAAACACCAAAATAACTATGAGCGGTCGCTTACACTATTTCTGGACCACTGAGTCAGTTAAAAAATACAACAATTATAGTAATAGGGTAGTATTTAACTCTCCCTCAATATAATCGCTGATTTCTACAAAAAATACTTTTGTTACACCAAATATACTTATTGCACCACTAAATATACTCACTAAAATATATCATAACGAACACCTGTTTATTGACCGTTGCAAATCTCTAATATTAAAATTAATCCCAAGCTAACGAGACTTTTCATATTAAATGACATTTTATAGAAAGATGGAAGATGGATGGATAAAGAGAAGAATTTGGTGTGCAATTAGTATTTTAGTGTTCGATTATTATTTTAGTGTGCAGTAAGTATTTTAGTGACAGAATAAAGTTTTTTAGCGTAACGCACTCAGTGTGTTGCTTAAGATTTTTGATGCACTGTTAAAAATATCCCATAGTAATATAAGTACCTATAAAAATAATTATTGAATAAAACGAAAAAAGAAAATAATTTAGAGGGCGTCATAAAAGTCCTCCACATCGCCGTCGACTGGGAGCGTGCCCAGAACGCTGGCAGCATTGCCACGTTGTATGGCAATGCTAAATTTTTGGGCCAAATACAACCCAGCCTTCTGGTCACACGAGGCGTCGACCAGTCTCTTTGCGAGATCTTTAAAAAGAGATCTTGCACTTGGACCCCATGGCCCCAACGTTTAAACCCCAAACGGCTCAAATACGTAATCCCCTACTAGGTTTGCGTATTTGCGCCGTTTGAAGGTCTCCGCTGTAGCAGCAGCAGCGCCCGCACAACCCGCTGTGCCAGGAAGATGAGATGGCGCGAGGGTATCGACACACGTTGCGTCCCACACCAAAGGCCTACCCAACTTCCATGGCAGTAAAGACATACCATCTGGTCTTTTGCCATCGTCACGTGCCAGCCCCTGCGGTTCAAGTTGGGCTGGAACGCCAGCGGTGACAAGAGCCCGGCAAAGTATGTCATTGAGATTGCCGTGTCGTGATATTCGACCTGCGCTCCTGCTGCATGATAAGCCATGGTGACCAAGGCTGTCGACAGCCTCCCCACAGTGACAGCGATGCGGAGAAACACATGACGCACCCAAACGGAGGCAAGCGGCGATGCGGAAAGTGGTATCGTCCAACATGGTACCTATGTTGGACGATGGCAGTGCCTGAAGCCAGAGACCCGATTCCCATTCTCCCACAGCCAGCAAACGGGCACGCTCTGCAGCATTGGACGATGTACTTAGGAGATTTTCTCGTACTGCACTGCAAAGCGGCCCGTCCCACTGCCTCTGAGAGGATAAGTCTCGGGGTAACTCGGTGTTTGGACAAGCCATTCTCCAAGCATTCACGCCATCGATCACACACGGCACCTCAGAATCGACCAGTGTAGGTGCTAAGATTTTCCTGGTCAATTCTGCAGTGCCGTGGACCGAGGACAGGAATGCTGGTAAGCTCACATCGGAAATTTTGCGAACGCCGAGGCCGCCCAGGCGTACAGGTAAGGACGCCTGCAGCCACACTCGGTCGTTCAGGGCCACATTTAGAATTTTGCTTAAAGTATTTTTTATAATATTGTCAATTTGAAAGAGTTATGATGGGTTTTTCCAAAATGGTGAAGATCGAATAGCATGTGTAAATTTAGGCACAAAAAGACAATATCTAATAATAGTGAAAGCCGAGTGAATATATCTATAATCTATAATCTATCTGAAATTTCACTAAAATTTTGAATTTTTCATGTAAAAATGAATCAAAACCTTCGTCTAAAATTGTGGACCCAAGGAGGCGAAGAGAACTTTTTTCGATGTGGGTAATATTCGGTGCCAGATTTTGGAATTTTGACAGTATGGCAGATTTGTCTAAACTGTTGTTAATAAAAATTTCACATATGCTTGGGTTGAGTTCTAAACCGATTGACAAGAATTTTGATTTCAGGAGTGCTAGATCTTCATAAACTGTCTCAACCCGTCCCGCGAGGGTCCCATCGTCCAGGTATTTATAGTTTTATTTGTTTTGTATATACATATTTCGTTCCATAATATTTTAACATTTATGTTTAATTAAATAGGTATATAGTGGTATCTAAATAATATTATGTACTTAGATTGTTATGAAAATGAATAAATTTAAAAACAAACTACTTTGAGATCAAAAAAATTATTGAATAGCATTACTCTAATACGTACCTTATAAAAATATAAGCTGCGAAAAATAAAAATATAAATAGAGTATTTGATTGTTCTGACGGTACCTCAAGCTTTGTACAAAACATCGGATTATTTCATTGTGTTTTAGGTGAACGGTTTCTCTCGAAGGGGAGTGCGGAACACCTTTATATCTGTTCTGTTGTACACAAAGATTTTTTTCTAAAGCCATTACTTGTTTCAATATATTTTTTCTAGTTTGACCCGGGTGTCGGTAGGCTGTGAACAGATGTGTCAATCCAACTGATAGATACTCCTGTTCGTAGTAAACGTTTTATTTGAGATAGTGCAGTGATAATTTATTTGATGGAATCGTATTCGTGTCATCGTAGGTTTTCTGTCTGTCTCATCTGATATACCGACCTTGAATAGAACTGATGTGTTTAGTATCGACCAGTTCCACTCAGTCATTTTGCGGAGCCTCACGATGCTGGGACCGCACCAAGGATATCAATCAGTGCATGTGCTTATCCGGCGGAAAACTTATTTTTTTTAGGGTATCCTGACTACACCTGACTCTTGATGAAGTTGCCAGCCGCTACAATCATAAACTAAGCTAGCCTGCTCCTTCTTGCGTCGTATCAGGTATTACTGAGGGTTGCGATCTCCATTCTGCATTTATATCTCTCTTCAATACGAGACAATTCTTACTACAACAGTTTATGGCAGTTAGGACAATTCTTTCGTGCAACAGTTATCCCAACATTTATCTTACACAATACACAATTGCTACTGAATCAGCCAGAATAGCCAGTATATTTTTACGGTTGATATCAATTCAAAAAACCAAACAGTCTGCGTTGGAGTCAATAGGTCATTGAACACAAAGAACATTGCAAAGGCACAATAGCTCGCGATTAATCTCCGCCAATATAAAAGAACAGCATAGCAATTTAACATTGAAGTGTACTAAAATTCGTCGTATCGTTGTATTTAAATAGCAAAAAACTAATGGGTGTTGGAGAGCCCGCATTTCGTTCGGTCTGTTGGCCACAGATAAGTGTGCTGGCTATACAATGCGCGATAGCACTCGCCGACTGTGCCTCGCTCACTGTATGATATGACTAGGAAGATGCTCTGCTGAACCATGTTGGAGTAAAAAATCGAGAAGGGTTTAGGCAGTGAACTTATTTACAGGTAAACCACTTGTGGTGTCTGCAGCCACAGATCGATTTTGAGCACAAAAAAAAAATTTTTTTTTGTATGAGAATAAAAGTATCTCTATCGTCCATCACCTTCCTATTATTATTAGTAAGTATTCTGTTCTTCCTACTACCCTTACATTAATTTATGTGCATAATTGACTTTCAGCTAATCTTGATTCTTAGCAAAATACAGAAAATTTTAAACACATTTGTAGGCATAATGACGAATTTGCATATTTTTTTTCGAGAAGCACATTTGGCCACCCGACTTTTTTTGCCATCAGTAATAATTACCAGTTAAAGCCGGCTTAAAATTCAAAATCAGTTCAACAAACAACAAGGACATCACCATACGTTTAACAATACATACCTTCACCCTGAACTTATAATACATAAATTAAAAACAACAAAGCAGAGCACCGAACCCGCCACATCGTCGTTACTGCGACACCTGCCCGTATCTCGGCGCATGCGCGGCTCGCAGCTGCTCAAACAGCCCCGGTGACTCTCGACTACCCCCATATCACAACCGGTCCGTGCAAAGGTAGATTAACCTCTTGTTATTACACAGCTTTGACTATTCTTGTGTGGCTGCAGGTATTCATTGATGTTCGCCGTGCAATGTGTTAAGTGCCAACTTGCTTTTGACAAAAGCTGAACTCGTTTTGCAAAGATACGAATAGGTATTATTTTGTTTAAAATTCATGAGATGAAGCTGACCACACACTTAAATGACAGTTTAAATTTACTTTCAATAAAATCATAAATGTTAGATTTGTATTCAATATTTTCGATTTAATTAAAATTCAAGGAGAAAATGTTAACATCGGAGACATGTGTTTCTAAAACACGAAGGTAATTCAACATAAAATTTATATGAAACTTATTCTTTTATAAACTACATACATATTTCATTTAATTGAAAAACGAGATAGACGTAATTACTATTTCATCTTGCCAATCGTCATCACACCTACCCTTCAAAACTCAAGTCAGCAAGTTTAAAGCCCGTATACATAACGAAGAAGTTCATAAATCACTTGCAAGGCGCGTGGCACGGGGCACGCTCCCCTAATTTAGTGTTAATAGAGTAGCGCAACAGGTTGAGACGCCTTGACCTGCTTCTTGAGGGGTGCACTGCCGACACTTGCTTGGGAAACGAGAATTAGGACTACTAGATGGGGTAGGGTTATTTTGATTCTTTAATTGTTGGGTTTGGTAACTTTTATGTATGAGAATAAACATTATACAATTACGTTTCTTTTTAAGTTTGGTGATTGTTGTTATTATTTAGTTGATAACTAGAACTGCAGTATTTAGGAGCCCCTTCAGACTAGCGTTTATTGAGCATCGGCATCTGATGAACGTATTCGCGGCGCAGACATTGCAACAACGTGATGCTTCAGAGTTCAATTTTCTGCAGAGAAAACAACGCAACAATCTAATGCGCGTAAGAGGCTACTTCGAAGAGTCTTAAGTGGCTGAATGACTACCGCATGAATTAAGCAATTCGTTAGGTGGTCACATAAAGTCACATAAAGTACGTCTCTCTTTTCGTAGCACGTCCATCTCCGGTAATTGCAAAGACAATATTGTCATTGTCGACTTTTAATGCGCATAGTCTAATTACACTAAAATGGAATGAACAAGGCCAGTAACATCATCTACAGTGAAACATTAATTAAATAGTATGCAAAACTACATACATTGGGCAGATTATATAATGGATTTAATTTTCCACGCATAATTTTCATCGATTCAGGATTCATAAATCAAGCATTCTACGTCCTTTCCAGCGATAATACATGTGTGTGTGCGGAGTTCTCGCACACAGGCCACCTGTTATTATTAAGACACACGGCGCCGGGTGGCGAGGTTACACCTCATAAACACGGGTCACGAAATACACAATAAACAACACATTGTATTAGCTGTTCCAATCCAACATTTAAGAAGGTATTAAATGAACTGGGTAATCTGTTATTATTGTTTCTAATGTGGCATTTACATCTGAGCGCTACAGTGCTTCGGAGGGCACGTAAAGCTGTCGTTCCCGGTCCTTGTTTCAGGGTAAGAATTATTAGGCCATGTCGGAGGCCTTCGAGCAGGCTGAAAACTCCAACACTAGAGTTGTCCACACACTCACACGAAAACCAAACATTGCTTCTAAGAAAAAAGCTGCAAGATGCTAATATTACATTAAAGGTTAGATTCGTTAGCGAACCTTGGGCTCCAATGGGATGGTCTTGGATCCAACCGCGATATCGCTAGGCCGTTGATGATGATTGACAGCAAGAAGCTAACCAGCTGACTGCTAGCTGGTAACAAAGTTTTAAAATAAGGTGCACATAAAACAAAATCTGCTAGTAAAAAGTCATCTTATGGGATATGGGCAATAATCAATTTGAGAAATGTAGTTATGATGCATCTTAGGCTGCTCGAAAATACTATTGGAAATTATAAGCATCCTCAAGCCTCCCAAGTATGGACTGTTGGCGATAATAGGCTCGTTCTCTGGCATGACAGCAAATTGGCAGAATGTAGTATTTAATACCTTTAACAATCCTGTAAATATCATACAAGCGCGAACGCATGTTAGCCGTCCACGTGTAATGCAATTAATTAAGCAAAAATACAATTATACTTCATAATGAGACAGTTGATTACCATATCAGCGTGTGTTTACACGTAACATATTAGATCTATTACCGATACATATGATTTTGAACCGCATTGGCATTACGGCCGTCGGCCCCGCTAGCCGGAAGCATTGGAAATTAGTCCATTATGATAATTAGACACACAGCTGGTCTTGTGGCTTGTGTGCCCTATTCTACGCACTGTTACACCATAACTTTATAATCATTGGATTTGATTTTTGCAACTTATAATCATAAAACGTAAAAAGATAGATAACTCAGAATCATTTGCTCCTTAATATTGCATATTTTTGTGTTTTAAGTTCAGGATATAATGTGGCTTTGCATCCATTCGTTGCCTTCGTACTTTAAAGATAAGGGTTACTTAAACAGATTTTTATGGTTTAAAATAATATCCACGGCGTTTCCTGTCATTCGCAGACGCGACGCATGTCGTCATACATCTGCTAATCAAGATACATGGTGACTTTTCAAATTTATAACGTATACTAGTTTGTGTGGTTGAACGCGCTAATCTCAGGAACTACTGCTCTGTTTGAATTATTATTTTTGTGTTGAATAGCGTATTTGACGAACGAAGGCTATATAAGCTATATAACATAAAGACATAAAGACATATTTATTTCTGCATTTTGGTTGTTTACAACACTTACACCCGTATTCACAAACGATACTTGTGTTAGTAAAGTAGCAACGCTATGCGAAGTAAGACATTTCTCAGTGCGTCGCAAATGGCCAGCCTTTCAATTTATAAACAATACTCAAACGACCCTTAACTATGAGAACGCACTGCGTTAAATAGAGCTCTCTGATTGGTTCGCGTATGTTGCGTAGTTCATGCGTAGTTCATTGCGCTTCACTGACGTTCATTCATGTTCATTTTAATTGTCAATTTTGTCATAACATAACCTCTAAAGAAGCTGTAAACAATACTATTCCGTCTCTGTGCCGATTTACTTCGTGGTATATTTGAATTGTGTGTGGATTTGTGAACATAATAAATATGGATAAACCTACAACTTGGTAAATAGCTGGTACTGGAAGTCCTCTCGCAGTTAATTTTTCTAGGTCTTCATTCACTAGTGGTAAGAGTAGAAAAAACATCACTTCTTTGGAAAACCTATAGCGTCGTCTAAATTCCTCCGAACTATAATAATCAAAAGGATTTTGGAAATCCCGTACAACTCTCCTAGTAGTTATTCTTTGTTCGTGGATATAATTATCAAATTCTTCTTCGCTACTATAATCCTCGTAAACTGATTCGAAAATAACCTCGAGCGAAGTACACCGAACTGCGCAAATAATACATAACCTAAGTTTTTGACGTAAGTCAAACACAAAATTGACCCTATGCGTTGCGTAATATAGCTAGCGGGGTAACACCCGTATTCACAAACGATACTTGTGTAAGTAAAGTAGCAACGCTATGCGAAGTAAGACATTTCTCAGTGCGTCGCATATGGCCAGCCTTTCAATTCATAAACAATACTCAAACGACCCTTAACTATGAGAACGCACTGTGTTAAATAGAGCTCTCTGATTGGTTCGCGTATGTTGCGTAGTTCATTGCGCTTAACTGACGTTCATTCATGTTCATTTTAATTGTCAATTTTGTCATAACATAACCTCTAAAGAAGCTGTAAACAATACTATTCCGTCTCTGTGCCGATTTACTTCGTGGTATATTTGTATTGAATTGTGGATTTGTGAACATAATAAATATGGATAAACCTACAACTTGGTAAATAGCTGGTACTGGAAGTCCTCTCGCAGTTAATTTTTCTAGGTCTTCATTCACTAGTGGTAAGAGTAGAAAAAACATCACTTCTTTGGAAATTCTATAGCGTCGTCTAAATTCCTCCGAACTATAATAATCAAAAGGATTTTGGAAATCCCGTACAACTCTCCTAGTACCTAGTTATTCTTTGTTCGTTGATATAGGTAATTATCAAATTCTTCTTCGCTACTATAATCCATTGTAAACTGATGCGAAAATAACCTCAGCAAAGTACACCGAACTACGCAAATAATACATAACCTAAGTTTTTGACGTAAGTCAAACACAAAATTGACCCTATGCGTTGCGTAATATAGCTAGCGGGGTAGGTACCTTAGCTGTGCGTTCGTTTTAAGGGACGCATAGTGCTAGCCGGCACTCAAGTATTGTCTTTGAATAGGTTTTTTGTACTCTGTGCGTCCATTCAAACTATGAGACCTCATAGTAACGTTTGTGAATACGGGCGTTAGTACCTTAGCTGTGCGTTCGTTTTAAGGGACGCATAGTGCTAGCCGGCACTCAAGTATTGTCTTTGAATAGGTTTTTTGTACTCTGTGCGTCCATTCAAACTATGAGACCTCATAGTAACGTTTGTGAATACGGGCGTTATACATGTCAAAACCCTATTCTAGATGATGCCGGCTTTTCCTAGCTAAATGACTTCTTGAGAAGAAAGACCGAAACAAACTCAGAGTCATTGCTTTTTTGTCATTCCATTATATTTCATCTCTTCGTTTATATTCTTCTGAAGTCCAGACATAATTGGTTTGGATGCGAGTACAATGCAGGATATCATCTGACGCTTATAACTGACTCAGCCCGCTGATGGCCCGCATTCAACAGCCATCGTACGGCTCAACCTTGATTGAGGCAGCCAGCACGACCTGAATCATTATGCCTCCACGCCATCAGTAGGTGTATGCATAAGCATGCCAGCCTAAGTCACCAGACAGGTTGCCACTAATATTAGTTCAAAAGTTTATTATAACATCACGCTATGAGCCACGGGTGCGGAGCAGTAGCCCTAAATAACGCGGATATAACCGCGGGCTCACTTAATTGAAGTAATCTTTATTGAACTTTTGGACTTAAGGACGTTTCCTGAAAGCGAAGATCATCAATTATAATGAGACAGCAACTTCGGCTTCCATATTATCGTAGTTACAAACATTTTCTTAAATACTGTCAAACATTTTTTAGAAACGAGTTGTAAAGAAGCAGTTTTAAGGAAAACCCAAGTTCGTAGACATTTGCGAATGGACTGATCTAATTGTAGCTTTAAAGTCATTTTACACGTTGTGTAGAAAGTAATAACCTTTTGATTTATAAGCCAAGACACAAACCTGCCTCACAAGCATTACATATATATATATATAACTACTTTATACAACCAGCTGATAAAACTTTATCCAGCTACTAGGTACACGAAAGCCCAGAGCAAGTTGTGTAACAGGAGCTGTGTGTGCGGTAGTCGAGTGTCGGCCGCCGCGTTGTCGGACGATCTGTTAAAGTCTGAAGGACTTCCCTCTTGGACCTATAGCAGCAACATTGTAATTAAGATTCTACGCTGTAGGCCAACCTAAGTAAACGTGGCATATTTTAAAATTTTCACGCAGCATAGAGCTTTAGTAAATTTTACTTTTGTTTCGAAATTCAGAAAGAGTGTATACATGATCATGGTGATTACAAGAGTGACGAAATATTAGACACTCGATCTATGCTAAAGGATAATATAAAGCTAATTTTCACCCAGTTACAAACAGTTTTCTTGTGGCATGAATATGAAGGCCCTTGCACATCAGATTTTTTTTGAAGAATGAAAGCTTTTTTCCTGTTCGAATTACGAATTCTCTATTGTGAAAGTCACCTTAGGCGATATAATAGAAGTTGAAAGTTTCAAAAATATAAGGTTTTTTTTAAGTTAGCGCTACGAAAATGCTGACGACAGCTAGAATATAAATAAATAAATTCCATATTTGAGTTTTCATTGAGAAGCAAAGGTAGCGAGCAACCGTGACCGTTACGCACTAAATCAAATTTGACTTCACAAAATCAGAGTTTGTCCGCAAAAAAGCCAGCATTTCCGACCCTAAGTTCACCCCATTGAACATCTGACGAGGTGAATGAATCGTGGTGCGTTGGGGTCCCGAGTGCGAGTGATATAAAATGTACGCCGCTTGTAAACTTACGAACACACAATTACATTCCGGCACACATCTGTCGGCGTTTAGACAATCACGATACGTCACGCGATTTGGAAATGTCACAAATGGTTTTGGTACTTTTAATCGAAAGGTAAAATAAATGAAACTATATATCTAATTCATTTTAAACTTTTAAATTAGCTTTTGTATGGGTTTGTATCTTTTTTTCGACTATCCGATAAAAATTATTTCTATAATGTATTATGTACGTAAACTTTGTTAAAATATCATAAGAATCAAGACTTGAGTCTTAATAACGTAGTGTTCGTAAAAATTATGTATGCAAGTAAAACTTATGACTAAATATATTTTTATACGGCGTACGTCATTCCTTGACTACAGGGAACACTTACGCGATTAAGTCGCGTTTCATAAAAATATGTTAATGCACGGCTCCTGAAAGTTATAAAGGTAGTTGTTAATTATACTCAGGACTAAACAAATCAAACTAATTATCAAGTATCAAGCCGTGTTTGTCGCAGTACATAAAGCATGACAGCTGGTGCGCGCGCGCCGCGCACCCGCCACATTCGTACGGTAATGCGCCGCCTTTTAATTACGCGCTGATAAATCTGCGCGCGCGTGCCGCCGCGCTATGTCGCGCGTGTGTAGCCCACCTTATGCTGTAATAATACTAATCATGTCCACTCACCCTAATGTATTTTTCAAAGTAATTCTTTGTAAGCATAGGTGTGTGTCTTGATGAAATGAGTTTAAAGAAAGTGTGTATTGTTGTTGCCTGATGGAGCTGTCTTCGACTAGGGTAAATTGATACATGATAATACGAGTATTCATTGAATACATAATTATTTTCTCGTCAGATGTGGGTTGTTTGCATATACCTTCTAAGTTCACGGATCAAGTTAGATGCGATCATTGCAAAGTGCATAGTATAGGTACCTACGGTAAGACTGGTTGATATATGTAAGTACCTAATTGCGAATGCAATTATACCAGAGCCTTGTGGTCTGAATTGGATCAAGGATTGAAAGAATAATGCTGAAATGGTCTGGAAACTTGGAGCGAATGACTGAAGAAACAATGACGAATCAAATATGTAAGGCAAATGTGTGCATGCAAAGCTTGCGGCAGACCTCGCAGGACATTTGGCAACCAAATTGGGGATGTCCTAAAAACGAAAATGTCCAAAGTACCCGAAACCGGAGACCATGTATGAAAAGAGTAATGAATGTAGAGGAAGCGCGTGAGGTTCGTGAGGATTCGCAAGAGGCGTTCTGCTGTCGTTATCCATCCCGACGCGACGGGGAAAAGGTGTGAGTATATGTAGGTACTTAAGTATGTATGATATATCCTAGATTAAAAATTTTAATAGTGACTCGAGTTTCTTTCTGGTTCTTCTCATATCCATAATATGTATCATTAACCTGAATTTAAAAAAAATTATAAACGGTCACAAGTGATATTCTGCAACCCATGTTAATAAATTTATATAAATTTTTAATATTTTGTAAATTGTTTTCTATGTTTAAATTTTTATGTATGTTAGTACCTATTTAACTATTATGTCGCATTAGGCTTGAGCCTGGAATGATGTAATAGGTTTATGCTAAATAAATGAATAAAAAATGCATTTGAATTAGCTAAACCTCTAAACAGGTCAAAATCTGTCTAATGAACTAAGAATCGCAGAAATTAGTAAGTAGATGGCAAATAATAATTACGTGATACAGTTTCGGGACGAGCAAAATTGTTGGACATAATTGTTGGCGAGTAAATGGGCCCTGGAATTTGGGGAGTCGCCATTTTGTACGACACACGTGTACTAATAGCCTGGAACATTCCACTCATTATTAGCCCACATTGTTATCAAATATGTGCATGCGATGCCGTGATTTTGTCCCTGCGGACTAATCAATTGGTTATTACGATAATTATTTTGTATGAAATAACCAACTGTTTTATTCGATTTCACGGCAATCAAAACTAGTATACCAGGAAATCAGTACCGGGGCTCATAATTGTAAAGGTTTTTCGCATTTTAAGTTCAAATATACTCAGCCTCCTTTACAGCGTATCTCAGTTCACTACTGGACTTGAACCTCTCGTAATTTACGCAGTAGTACTGTGAGACAACAGGGAAAATTGACATAGTATATATACCACGCTGGCCAGATAGGGTAAACAGTATAATGATTGGCACCCTAAGCCGGTTTCTACTACTAAGTAATAAATTCTCAGGAAAATACAAATTCAATAATATTTTCTATGGTTTTGTCGGAATTTTGTTTACATGGGCATTAATAAAAATAAAGCATCGTATTTAATAAAGCCGTTTTATTAGCATAAAAATGTGCTCAAACTTATTTCTTACGAAAAGTACAATCATTGGCACCCTGGTATAGTTATTGGCAGTACCAAAAAGGTACAATCATTGGCACTGTTGGCCTAAGGTTGTGATACCCAGACAGTCTTAAGACTTGATATCCGGATCTTTATACATGTATTCTATGTAATCAAAATAAATATTTATGAATGTTTATGTAACCTTCTAATATTTCAAACATAAGTCTATATTTGAAAGAAATTTAATTCATTTAGCACGTTTTATATCTTTCTTTCGGCATATTTTGCTAATGTAACTCATCTTGTCTCTTAGATACATTGTAGCAAATGAATCCTGTTTCAGTTTCTCACAAGTATTTTGCTTGTAATATTTTTGTCTATAAAGTGCGATATATGTCCTGATTTCTGGGAACTTTGTAGAGAAAGGTTGCCATCTCTGTACGACTGCCATAGTAAGTTGGGTGTAAAATGCGAAGAAATATACAATCTAAAGTTATTTGTATGCGAATTTGACGGAAAACAAACAAAAATCTGAAGAAAATATGATTCTAAAATGTGCCAATGACTACGTTGTTGAACAATTTTGAAGTATAGTCATTGGCACTATCGGAAAAGACGATCCACCTATTTAATAGCGCAAAACTAACGTTTACTAAGCTTTAATGAAGATAACAGATAGGTACAAATAAATAGGTACTTTTGTGTAAAATTAATTAAAAATATATTTTTTCGCTTCGGAAAGCAACTACCAAACCTAAACATTTCATTATTTTTTTAGGCAATTTTGCCTAACATTTTTTTAAACAGTTATTTAATACTAGTCTAATTTGTGTCCCACTGCTGGGCAAAGACCTCCCCTTCCAACTTCCACCTGTCGCGATGACATGCGAGTTCCCGCCAATCCCTCCGATATGCGTCCAACTCATCCCGCCATGTTCTTCTGGGCCTTCCCCGTTGCCGTTTATTGCTACTAGGCATCCACCTTGTGGTTGTTCCTGCCCATAATAGTTCTGGCATACGGCAAATGTGGCCCGCCCAGTTCCATTTTAATTTGGCAGCTGAGTGGCCTACATCGACAATTTGTGTTTTGGAACGTAGCATTGTGTTTCTGATGCGGTCTGTAAGTTTGACTCCCAAAATACTACGTTCCATTGCCCTCTGACAAACCCCGAGTGCGGTCTTTTGCTTTTTGGTTAATGACCAAGTTTGTGATCCGTAGGTGAGGGTAGGAAGCATGCACATGTCCATGAGTTTTCTCTTTAAGGTTAATGGGAGAGATCCTTTCATTAGGGCTTTCATCGACCAATAGCTATTCCAGGCGTTCTCGGTGCGTCGTGCAACCTCTTTGTCTTGTCTTGCCTGAAAGGAGACTATTTGGCCGAGGTATGTATACTCATGGACATGTTCAATCCTCACACCTCCAACCACGACATTACACACTCTCTAGTACAAATATTTAAATATTATTAAATATTTGTTCTGTGTATAAGAAATAGGTTAATCCTGCTTATGAATGTATTTCTGTGACATAATAATATAAGATTTTCCTAATATTCAGGATAATTCAGCAGAGTGCCAATCATTGGGGGGGTGCCAACATTACTATAGTTTACCCTAGATTGGTGTAGAAGTGAGGTTAGCTAGGCCATAGATTTCGGCAGTTGCCTGCATAGGTAATTTTAAGTGTTCTTTTTCTCGTCTATTGAGAGAGCCCTCTCAATTTAGAAGCGGTTTCCAGGCTGCGAGGTGAATGTCTTGGACGCAACCGAATACCTCTAGAATTATGTTGAGGATAATATGATAGTTCTTGCAGAAATAAAGACCGAAAACCAAACAGACAAACATGCGCAAACGACAGTGACCAGGCTACCAACTAGAGTTGCATTTAGTTATTTCGTTTAGCAATTACACTTTCTTATTAAAAACATTTATCGAATCATGGCTATAAATTAGATTTTTTATAAAGAGAAAGTCCATTGATGTTTTTTATTCATCCCATCACATAAACGTTCTATGGATAGATTAATTTACCGATTAATGGTTACGAACATCTGTTTCTAATGGAACTATCAAAATATCTGATCGTGATCAGAGGGGAGTATATTAAAGGTCCTTCATTGATATTTTTGTCATCTGCTTTTTATTTTGATATGATAGTTCTTTATTTAGATAAATGAAATTATTTATGATAATCAATATATCAGCCTTTTTCTGAAGTGACATGAAGAGGTGTATCGATATACAGGGTGTAAAAAGACCCTTAACGAAAACTGAAATCCCATGTTGTACCAATCACTACGAACATTTTTTACTTCGGAACCATATCTGGGAAATTACTGGTTCAGGCGATATTGAGGCTCAAAGTTAGTATGGATTTTTTCTAATTAGGTACAAAATCGATGCGTTTACCCCGCCAATACGTTCTTTAGGTGCCCTGTGGATAAGAAGGTATTTCGAGCATTGCACGCGCGCGCTTTTAATGGCGGTTTAAAAAAAGTGAAAACTTAAAAAAAAATTCGTTTCCCAGGTATTATTTTTGTTTAGTATGACTTGGCATGATGTCCACAACGAGTAGACTTGGGCTTGGTGGTGGGTCTTGTGACACCCTGTATGTATAGAGGTGTCTCCGGTTTCGTCTTTTTATGTGGTAAATCTCATCTAACTTGTAGCAATCTTAATCTACTACATGTAAAAATCTCTGTAATGCTGCGAATTTATATTCTTAGAAAATATTTGTTATATATTGTTCGGTACAGGAATCATATCGTGAAATCGACGTGGAATGGAACGGCAGCAATAATTAAACGAATTTGTTGACTCATCTACGTGAGACTATGATCTTTTAAAAGCCTTTAAAACTGTTCACCCTGTTCCTGTTGCATTATATTTTACTCCTTTGCCTGACTCTTCTGAATAATTATAATTTTTAATCTTCAAATTAGATAATACCTTTAAATATACATTTCTTTGCCATGTTAATTGATTATAATAGAAGGCGTTACAACCACAATAATTATTTTTAATGAAATAGGAGGCAAACGAGCGCGAACACCCGCAACGCCAGAGTACAAGTGCGTTGCCGTTGCTGGGATTTTAAAGGAGCAGATCTTTTTTTTTCACAATAAATAGTTTGTGAGCGGTAACCAATTTAAATATACGATACACATTAAAAATGTTTGTTAGACAAATCATGATCAGAAAAATATCACAGTTACTCAGTATTTCAAATCCGCAGACATCCGTTTCCTACACTATTTCCTACAGCTGATCAAAGCCATTCAAATACAGAATAAAATCAAGAGCTAAGATAAAACGGCACGTCAAAAGCAACTAATGGAAGAAATACATTTTATTTTCACAGTAAAATGGTGGACATTGAAAAAATGTCCTTATAAATCTGTTGAGAGAAGCTCCGGTCAGGGAAGCTATTAGCCGCAAATCCCTCGCGACTAGCGATTAGGTTACACATGCAATTTGTTTGAAAAGGACATGACAATAGGGATTGAGAGAGAAAGTTTTCTGGTTGATAAGCTCTGTATTGTTATGGAAATGAAATTTTCATAAAGGTACATAAAGACTGGCTCTAAATAAGATTTTGTTAAAGAATTTGGAATTAGGCGATGTATCGTTTCTTTGAGATTTTTTATTTTATTTACTCTTTTGGTTTTTTATTTAATTCGTTTTACGAAATATGACTAGTTGTAGAAATATAAGCAATGCTTGCAATATTGTACAAGTATTTTATTAATTTATTTTTATTATGATAAATCACGCAAAAAATTGCTTTTAGAAAAGGTGTACTTAAAATTAAAATAAATTATTTTTTATAGACGTTATCATATAACTTGCTAATACTACCGCAATGAGCAACTGTAACGGAAGTTATAAGTTTCGTAGAAGTTACAAATTATCAAATTATCCTTTGTTTCTCTCCAATCATATCCACAGTACACACAGTGGTCTAACAACGTAAGGTTGTGTACACACTTCACGAGGGGACGGAAGCAGTGGCCGCGTCGTCCGGCCGCCGCGCCGCCGCCGCCGCGCCGGTGTGTACCTTACTTTGTGCACACACTTGCATGCCTGCTACTGCGATGAGCTTTCTATTTATACAGGTACGGATTAAGATGTCTTGATTTATTTGTGCCGTGCACGTATAACATCAAGAGTTTTACTCGTATCTATGGAAGGGTGAATGGAGAGCCATAAGCAGCGTAATAAAAAGCCGACGACTATTAAAAGTTTCCATAGCATTGTTGCTCCAAAATATCAATCATGTTATTGTCTTAGTGTAGCGCTGTCACGGCACACTCGCCTGAAAGTCGAAGAAAATCTAAATTAGCTGACAGAGTGAAAAAACATGATACATTATAAATCAATGCAAACTTACGTTGGCATTAGGTATAGCTTTCATTGATTTGATCCAAGTCTTACTAGAGTGTTGGTTACCTACTGTTCTAGATGATCTTAGCCAACATTTTAAAATGTTGGTTACCTACAGACTGTTCCTATCATAAAACAGTCATACAAATCGTCCAAAAGAAAACTCGAAGTACGTCCCTGCATCGGCCTATAGTTTCCGACATGAATGCAACATGATATGATTACTCTTTATTGGGTTTTTGCTCGTGACATTTACCCTGTGTCGTCAGTCGCACACTCGACGAGCCGCAAGGACTCCGTGACTCCGCGAACTACAATCATTTCCAATACCTCGATGCCCCGATTCAAGGAATTTATAGATTGCGCGCTATTTTCCAATGACCTATTTGAACAAATGTCTTATTATGCCAATGGAAGTAGGTATTATTTGTGTGTGAGTTTATTTCTGATGTCTGTTAGGGCTAAGAAATAATCATATAAGAATATTTTTTATTAGTAAGCGTTAGTGATGTTAAAAATGAAGTAGGTAAGAAATATCGTCCTAAACTAGAAATTATGTCGCGTCATACCTAATAAGAAGTCACTATAGTCCGTGCCACGAGAACATAGACTTTTTGTAAACAAATAATTTCTACTAAGTGACCTAGCGACAGTTCTATCAAAAACAAATAATGTCAAATCTAATGAGCGCAACGGTACATAGATCTGTGTCACTGGAAAGTAATATGTCAATTGATCGGGTTTTTACCGATATGTGCGCTATCAACAGTGTTTTGTGGTACTGGAAAACGTCAGATGTCTGGATCGTCAACATTTTGCGTTAATCCATTGAAATGGTACATTCTTGGGCTTAGCGGGCATTTATCAGAGGATAAGAAATTATTTTTTAGATGTCAAGAAGAGGTTAGTTCAAAGTTAAAAGCAAGTTTATGGGGTCGCAACGTTCGTCCTACGGTTGGCATCTCGGAAAAACGGGTAAATAGCTTCTTCTGATGAAGGTTACTCCAAATGTTATTTTTCTGTAACTTTGTAATGGATTTTGTTTTAGTTCATGCCGACGTTTGTTCATACACAAGGTAAAATCTACATGCCTAGAAATTTTAATGCGATGTACTAGCTAGTTGTCTGTAAACTTATTCAATTTTTGTATGTTTTTTAATATTTTGGGAAAGTTCAGCCATTTTCAGCAAATTATTTATTGCCTATGATTAAAAAAATCATGTTAATAATAGAGTGCCATTTTTGTGCTCTATCATTGAGGTACATGGTACTCTTTTACTGACTTGCATTTACAGAAATACTTACGTGTAAAAAACTACAGTAAAAACGACAAATTCATGAAAATTCTTCCAGGAGTTTCGACCACTCAAACAAAAAATCTGAAGTCATAGATTTTTTTTATAATATTAAAAAATCTAAATTCGAATACATAGTAGCATAAATAAGCATTGCAAAAAAAAAACTACTGTTCAAAAAGTATAAAAGTTCACTAACTCATAAAATCTAAACGCAACTGTTTGAAACAAAGGTTGTGAAGCGCTGAATGTGTGTTTACAAAAAGTCTATCTTCTCGTGGCACCAACTATATTTTATTTACTTATATAATGGAACACCAGAGTGGATCGGACCGAAAGATTGGGCTCTCGACAACATGGACCGCACATTTTCACGTGGCCTGTCTCAATTTTGGTTTTACTGAGCTGGGATAGCTTAAGTACCTTTAATCGTGGTTTACTAAGGTTTTCATATCACTATACTATTCTCTTAACTTAAGAGAATTACCGCTACGATCAACGATGTCTGACGTCAATACAGCCTTGTGCTGATTGTCCCGCTACAAGGCTATTTCCTAGCTGAATAAACATTAAGTGGAAACTTAAATTGGCATGTTCTTTGGAATGCGTAGAGGTGCACTTCTTCTTCTTCTCTCGTTAGCACAGATTTCAAATGGCACCAGCGCAGTTTGTGGCCACAGCAACGGCATGAGAGATACACTAAGAGATGATTTCCCGAAATTCCTACGTGATTGCGCAGAAATTGCTAAAATCGTATGCACATATTGTCGAAGTAAAATAAAGACAATATCACTGTCCGATTCACTCAATACCAATTTTATTTTTTAATTTCACCATTCCATTTCCTACAGATTATTGACATCCACGGGCAGATGTACAATATAATTGCGTGTAATCGTTAAAATACACCATGAAGTCCGTTGATCACCATAGTAACTAGGCAAGGTGACATTATTCACACACTCCCGGAAATAGCAAGCTGCAATGCGCCCTTCGACACGCAAATAAATATGCAACCAGAATAACGTTCGCCTTTAAATTTTCAGCTTTATGACTTAAAGAATAGAGGTGTACGGTTATTTTTATGATGGTATATTGGTGTGGTGGTGTACTGTATGTGACGTCAGCAAGTTGAGTAAAGTTCCGTTGGCGTTTGGTTACAAAGTATGTTGGTTGTCGGGTAACAAAGGTGGTTTGCATGCATGATTGCTTCCTGAAAGCTGTCCGCCTGTGATGCTTCGTAAACTCTTTTGTTTGTTCCTATTTGGTTGATATTACTTGATATGTCGTTGTTTGGATATTATAATAATAATATAACTGGTAATATTACCTGGAGGCTGCCCGCTTTTTGGACCCTTTTTATTTGAAACATTAGGCACCTAGTAACTGATAAAAGTTTTAACATTGGTAATGTAATAGAATGCTACGATCTAAAATATATTTTCACTTTCTGAATTTCTTTTCCCAAAATGGATTTACACTCAAAACTATACTTAGGAGAGGAATACTTCGGTGTATAAAGATTGTACAAGTTAACATTACAAGACATTTGTAAAGTGCGGATGAAACGTAATGGCTCTACACCAAAAAGGTTCTCGTTTAAAACTTTTGATTCGAAACTATGAATTTAATTTTCTATTTGACATTAGCAAAGAGTAAAACAGCGTCAAGAGCGTATATCATTTCCTAAATCTGTCGAGATTTTCCTCAGTTATGCCAGTCCATACCGATTGTTGATTTATTGTCCTTCAAACCGGACGTTATGCCACGGCACATAATGATGAACTAAATATTCCCGAAATCAGGACAAATTCAACCAATTCAACACTAATTATTGACAAGTCCTGACTACTTGTGAGGAGTTCGCGACATCCATTAAATACTACCGAACAAAGTTTGCCAGCCCTGTGTATCGAATCATTTCACTTTTTTAAATATAAAACATGTTTTGAACTTTAGGTCAACGCCTGCGCTGTGTACTTGTGATAAAAAAGATCTGTATGAATGCTGATTGCACCTATGTGGATCACTAAATTGTTCTTTCGAACATCCAAAACGACGACGAATATACTCGGCGTAGAAAAGTGCTGTATGGAAGGAAAACTTCCCTGGCAACAGTCCGTGTGGTGACGGATTAAGAATACGAAATGTCACCACCCCATATCATCACATGGGTGTCGTAAGAGCCGACAGAGGGAGCATATTATGCAGAGAATAGCACTGTAAGAGAAGGAAAACTTGATACAAACCCTATACCAACCCGTTTGTCCAGCGTGGTATAGTAGGCCAATTCCTCCTTTCAAAGGAGAGGCCTAGTCCAGCAGTGGACTCATAAAGGCTGATGATGAGAACAGCTCCAGTCTTTACAGTTTCAGTCTGTACGTCCGTTCATAGGTACAAGACTTTCTGATCCACAACGTAGGTGGAGCCTGTAATAGATAAAGCAAAAACATATTTACTTGTTATTTGACCACAAAAATATATGTCTAATCTAATATATGTGATCGACCGAGATGGGGTTGGTGGATGCGTTGTGTGCGACTTGCCCTGGTTGACGTTCGGGGCCTACTCACTGAAATTTACGTAATAGTTTACCTCAATGCAGGCAGTATGCCGACGGCTGAATCCAAACGATAACGAGAAATAACGAGACACGCGGCTCTGTTGTTGTTTATCGCGAAGGTAGCCTATGTGTTATTATTATGTTTTTTTTAATATACTCACGCCTGTATCCCCTAAGGGGTAGGCAGAGGTGTAATATTACCCCCACATTTGACCATGAAGTTTTAGTTCCCACGTAATAGGGGTGAGCCTATTGCCGTTACCGGGCACATCACCAGACTCCGTGCTGCTACTGAGAATTCGGGAAACCCAGTAACATTTTGCCCGACCCGGGAACCGAACCCGGCACCTCCGATCAGCAGTCGCATATCACGTACGCTATCCACTGGACCACGGAGGCAGTCCGTCAGTTATTCTTATGTATAAAGCTGTATTACTGCTAAGATTCACCAAAACCTGTTCAATATCATATAAGTGAAAGACTAACAAACATCCATCTATCCTCAAAACCTTTCGTTATTCATATTTACATCATCGAATATAAATTTTCCCATTAATTATTACGGTATCACCTCTATACGATACGTAAGGTCGGAGTGCGGGTGCAGCGTGCTCGGGGCAAGCATTATGGTGTTAGGTTACATTGTGGAATAGGCACTCCACTCTCTCGTCGATGCAGCCTGCAGCGTATTACATCACTCGATACGCAATTATGCTTCTACATTATTGGATTTAATCTGCATTATATGTTGTTATTTATTTTGATACGTTTGTTTATAAAAGAAGAGTGTTTTTGTGGCAGTTTTTGGCGGCACGTTGGATAAGTTTAATTTGGTTACTTTTATGAAGTTCAGGTCTACGCTCATTGCTGCTTCTGTATTATTTGTGTAGCCAGGTTGAGCAGCAGTGACCATTGAAGACAACGAGTCATGACACTCATGAAATCCCGGATTTCTGTAGTGGGTTTTTAAGCAGCTAAACTCAAGACACCGATGCTTATCTTAATATATAAAATCCTTGCGTTACTGACTGACTGACAGACACGCTACAGCCGAAACTATTAGGCGCAGGAAGCTGAAATTTGGCATGTATGTTCCTTGGGGACCGTAGGGGTGCACTAAGAAGGGATTTCCCGAAATTCCCACGGAATCGGCCAAAACGGGAAAATTAAAAAAAAATGCAGGCGTAGCTGCTGACGTCCTCTAGTTCTCTCTATAAGGGTAGCAATAAATTAAACACAATTAAAAACCGACCAAACTTTTCAACAATATTTTGAAGTACGCTTTTCAAGATTCTAAAATGCGAACGTTTCTAACAAACGGGGCACGAAAGATTTCCAAGTAACTAATTGCTATTTGCTTCCAGGAGCTAGAAGGCACAGTTTATTAAAAGGTGCAGATAATTAAATTAAACGGGACGTCTTTGACGCCGCGCCGGCCCGACTCATATTTTTATTAAGGGATCCGTAGTACTCGTGAATAGAAGCTAGAGGGATGGCGCAATACAGTGGCGCGTAACGTTATCGATAACCGATACTTCACCATGTAAATCGTTTAAATGTGATCCATGAAAACTGGAGTATGTAATTTATATACATATATAATATTGCACAATATAAGGGCTCCATTTACAAGAATAAAACTGCATACAGCGATTGATGCCTCTTCACTTATTTGAAATTACGTCAGTCTAATTTCAATAATGTTTAGGTCAATATAGTCGTCAACAAACTACTAAATATATACGTGACAAACTTTAAATAAAATTCAAGTCTGTAATATATTGATGTTCTGTTGATTAGAAATGCTTAGAGTTACATACGTGTGTGTAAATGTATGGCTGTCCTTTTTACAGTTTACACACCATGGAGACAGGCAATTGGGTCTCGTGCAATGGGTACAAACTCTGTACGATAAACTAATTTTCACTAATCGCAAATCGGGCAGTCTCGCCAAATACGTACTTGAAGATTTAATACTGCACTCTCGTACGTCAGGAGAGAAAACATCAGGGCTATATGAAGCCTGCCACACAAACTAACTGCACACATAGTACAACTATACACCTAGCAAAAAACAGCACGTTCGAACTCTCAATGAATCCGTCATAATTCAAAACAATAAAGATATTAAAAAAAAATTAGAAGACAAGAAGACAGTAAAGAGCAAATAAAATCATGTCGTCCGTATCGGAAATAAGTACTATAGGAAATAATATTTTTTCATTATCAGACATTTTGTTTGTATATCTATTATTTTATTTGATCGATGTGGACCGCAGTTCCCCATCCCTACGCTTTTTTCCCAAAGGTGATAATGTCGGAGTTTGAAGCCGGCCGTAATTACCAGCGCTACCCCACGGCCGGGCCATACGGCTCATAATAGAACCAATTATACGGAACCAATAAACAACACATAATTAAATCGAGCACTTTTCATAATATTACTGCTTTAAATATAGGTTGTTGATAAAATCATTTTATTTTATGAATGCTACGAAATAGATAATAGGTAGGTATTATTTGCTAACTTTGTGTTTTGATGTAGTATTATTAATATATGGTAACGTATGTTATTCTAAATAAAAGTATTAAAATAGACGCTTAAGTCTTTCATATATTAAAATTTAAATAAACCTGCAAATCTTTTCATGATTTTTAATATAAAAGAAAATATTTTTGATGATATTTAGTTTTAAAATACCTATAAAAATCAGTACATAGGTACACCTGCAGAAGTAACTTATGTGCCTGTCCGTCTTTCGTGCGTGCTCCATATAAATGGGCCGTCTAGCCAAGCTAGGGACTATGCATGCCTACACGCTTTAGAACAATATTGGAGTATCAATGCCCTTAACATTACCTCTATTCAATATGGTTGGTAGTAACAATCTGCAGATCAGTTTCACGCTTTACATTAGTAAATACTATGAATTAACTCATATGAAAATGGGTAAGTTCTTGAGCTTTAAATGATTACCCTCTAACTCAGTAACGAGTCGAATATGGTAAATGTCCATGAGTATCTGGAAAAGTCATCGGTCCTAACAGGCACGTAAAACGCATGCGAGTGTTAATAATAGAATCAGAGATTAATGAATTTTCCAAGTGAAGAACCTCACGCCAGTATAGGCAAACATATTTTTATGAATTGTAAGTAGGCTAACTCTTGCCCGCAGCTTCGTCCGCGTGTCTGTCGGTTATCAAAAGGTAGTCGATTAATTGAAATGCGTTTAGTATTTTTGCGAGAAAGTGTTACAAATATCCAATTTCATCCACTTCTTTTCACAAACATTCCCTATCTATTAGTAGTTAGAAATTATTTGAAGATACCGTTTATTTAAGCAGCGATAGCCTACTGGAGAGACCGACAGACTGCTACGCAGAGGGTCTGGGTTCGAATCCAAATCAAATCAAATCAATCCACGGCACGCACCAAGGACTTTTCGGAGTTATGTGCGTATTAAATTGTTAATTATCGCTTGCTAAACGGTGAAGTCAAACATCGTGAGGAAACCTGCATGTCTGAAAGTTCTCCATAATGTTCTCGAAAATGTGAAGTCTGCCAACCCGCACTAAGCCAGCGTGGTGGACTATGGCCTTACCCTTCTCATAGTGAGAAGAGGCCCGTGACCAGCAGTGGAACAGTTTAAATACAGGGCTGATGATGATGACAGTTTCTTAGGACGTCTAGCAATCTAGCAATGACATTTATGGCAGGCTGAAGATGGTGGCACCATTCTTTGTTGCGGACGCTTATTTAGGCAAAATAGTAATGGACACAGTGGGAGCATAAAATAATTCATACAAAATTTACATACTATTTTATAATAAAGAGCACACCAAAAAGAAAAATATAAATGGCAAAAAAACTGGCCAAGAGTAAAAGTCAAATTCTTTACCCAACTTACCCTTAGGCAATTGACATGGCCAATCTGCGTTGCATTCATCTGACCACTGTACGCTAAATTGAAATATTACGATTGACACTCCTACGACAAACTATTTATCACAAGAAATTCAACCTTACTCCATACAAAATAAGAGCCACAGATATTTTGAAGGTTGGATTGTGAATGTTGATTGTATTAAAGGGTAGTCCGATTTGTCGAAGTGTCGTTTTGTCGTAACTCGTAGGTACGGCTGCAGTGCCTCGGGCCTCTAATCTAGTTGTCGCCCCTGCGATGACGTTAAAATCGCAAGGCTAATAAAATATTTTGACCCCTTTATGAGATGAATACGCCTACTGTATAGTACAGTCGCTATGTCAATGATTTAAAGTTTATTTGTATGTAGAATATCCTTCTCATAATGGGAAGAGGCCCGTGCCCAGCAGTGGGGCAGCTATCTGTATAAAATACAGATCTTATGAAAGTTATGATATGTGTATGTATAAAACCTAGTTTTCAGCTGCTGCTCTATGTGTTATGCTGTATATATTTACTCATTAAGTATACAGTGACAATATGTCTTAATACAATTAATTAAATATCAGGTCCTCGATCACAAGAGACTCTTTGGTTTTCTGCAACGTAACATAATAATAATACTTTTTAGGTACATGCATAGATAAATCTATACCTCGCATTAAATATGAGGTCTGGTATTATAGTATGTGCATATTTCGTCAATGTTTCTTTCGCCGTAAATCGTTGCTACTACTGCATAAGTAGGTCCGCGTTAAGTTAAAAAAGACAAAAAGGAATGTCTTTAAAATTATTTCATTGATCTAGACATTTTAATATTCGTAGTATTCACACATGTCAAACGGAATTCGATTTTCCGCTCTCTAATAATACAGACAATAATTCACCATTATCTTAAATTGTATGTGCTCCTGTTGTTTTGCCTGCCATTTTCCAAACCACACTGTTGTGTTTTCCAAACATTTCTTTGATTTATCTAAGAGTTTATACTTTAAACACTATAGAATACAAGCTGATTTTAAGATAGGTGAAAATAAACCTCTTTTGGGCTAGTTTTTTAAAATAAGGCATAAGGCCAAACTTGGACAATATTTTTAAGCAATGTGTGTATGAATGTACCATATGCACAGCAGCCCCTTCGCAACTATTCGGATGTGACAATAATTGAAATTTGTGCCCGGAGGCATTCATGGCAAATAACTTTATTCAGCATTTAGCTTCCAATTTTACTTGAATGTTTTGCTCACGGAACGAATCCAGCCCTCGCCCCATTCGGGCGTACAAACCAAGTATGTAGGTGTTTTTTAAAGTTTATTAACTTTAGACCATCAGGGAAGTTTGCTTGTATTGTGTTGAAGTAATGATTTCAATGAGTTATTACTAAGTTATTCGAGTATCGGTATAAAGAAAAATTAACGTGTATAACACAATAATATTAAACTTATTACAAGATACCTGGTACCTTTTTATTTGGTTTTACGAGGTGGAAAATTCATTCGGATCTCCGATTCTCGGGGAAATGAGAGTCGGAGTATATGGTGTTACCTCTAAAAACCACCTCGACTGCCAACCAAAGGCGCACTACGGGAGGAACACTGGGCACAGGAGCTGTCCAATCTAGATACCTGGTACCTAGAGCCTGCTCATTTCAGCATCCATGAGGCTCCTCGACTAGGACGTAATACCCGCTCACAGAATATCGATTTAAAGTAGCAGTATCTATTTTGCGTTTTGTTCGGTGAGTGAGAGTGCTAACGCCCTTATATCCTCTTTTCCTTCTCCTTAACCAGCTCCTCCTCCTATTCTTGTTCTCATCCAGTCTGCAATGCACTTGTCATTCACCTGGTGTTATGGGTGTCCATGGGCGACGGTAATCCTATACCATCAGGCAATCCATATGGTCGTTTGCCACCTAGCACATACAAAACTAAATACTACTTGAAGACGGTATTCTTCATTTTGGAAAAAATAACTTTATGTCATTACAATCAAAGCATCTTGATCTAGAAGTTCTAATATGGCTCTTATTACAAAAGTAATGGCAAGAAATTGCATTATTGCTGCCCAGTGTTGGAGTGGATACCTTAAATTAAACTGGTCGATTAACGACGGCAGTTAAGATAGAGAGAGAGAATAATTTCTAAGTATAATAGTAAGAAACAATACATGTATCTCTGAACGATTGGTGGAATTAATGCTTATTCAATCGTAAGTAGGTTTTCTCGTAACCCAGCATCCAAAAATAGGCGCTCTGCGTAGCTGGGTTCCATTCACGTAGCTTTTTTACTGAATGTGATGAAGAGACCAGTAGGTAATTCGACCAATCCAGGTAAGTTCAGAGATGTGGCGCCTTCAGCCATTTGTCGACATGAGAAATGGTTCTCTCGTTCGGTAGTTATCGACCAATTGAATTACGATAATCAGTACGAGACCCACTGTTGCCAAAATGACCGTAATTTCCTCTCGAACGAGCGATCACTTCTAAGCGTGCAATCATGATGAATAAAAGCATCCATACTGAAAAGTAAGCAATAAATTAATATAGACTAAAATAATAAACTTCGTTTTATTAAATAACTGTTTTTGATAATATGTAAGTATACTCTTTCGAAAAGTAGTTTTCTTTGTAACGGCGTAAATAAGCGACGTGTCATTTACCATCACAGCATATAGGTAAGTAGATCACAGTCTAAGTCGTGTCATAATTGCCATAAAAATTTTCATGTGACTACCCATAGGAGCAAGAATAATGTAATTTATCCACTTATTTCTCAAGATATTCCTTCACTTCATCAAAGAATATTAAATGACTAAGTTAATTTTTATTACAACATCTACTTCAATGGTTGTTGTTTACATTTTTTACTGTATAATGTTCTATTGCTTGTTAATGTGGAGTCACGCGATGGCACACTGTGGAGCGTCGTGCGAATTGTGCCAAGAATGCGTCACCCTGTCATTTTCCATTGATTTACTATAGATTATGTCGTTTGATCGACCGTCATTGAAATGCTTTGTTTATTACTTTAATCCTTAGCTTTAATCTCATGTGATTCTGGAATGTTCTAAAATCATCAATGTCCGTATGACAATTACCGTTACGTTGTTTTCTTATATGTTTCTTTTTCAGTACAAAAATATAGTATTATAAAAATTAATATGTGTTAATTTATTTCATTCGATTATATGGACATTTATGCCGAAATAGTTATTGCTATGATCAGCATCAGTAGCGTCTTGTATTTGTGGCTTGTCAGCTAAGCAGTATTCGAATTACAAAGTATTAATTTCTATAAAATATACAATCACATCCCGGAGTCCGCCGGTACGCTATGCTATGCCGTAAACGCGTTCATATACCAAGTTTCAAGCCAGATATTGTATAAGTGATGGCTCTACATATACATACCTCTGTATATAAAGCTCGAGAGCAGTGGTCCCAAAGTTGTCTGAGCTCCGAGTCCGACCCATCAACCAAAAATTTCAATCTTGGGACCCACATCGCAGCTGTTTTTTTAAAACAGGAGGTATAAATGAGAGGATGAGGGCGGAAAGGCGGTATAGCCTTATATTTCAGGACACACTCAAGATTCATTTACGGCAGTAGAGCCTTGCTGATTTCAGCATGAATGGGCCGGCTCGACCGGGGAAGTACTACCCCTCTCACAGAAGATCGACGTAAAGTAACAGTACCTAAACTGTTGCGTTTCGTTCGGTGAGTGAGAGTGCTGGAGGCCTTATCCCTTATTCTTTCTCCCTCGTCCCACTCCTCATTTTATCCCTTTTCCCAACCCCAAGGGGCGGCAACGCACTTGTGACTCCTGTGGTGTTACTTGTGTCCATGGGCGGCGGTAATTGCTTAACATCAGGCGATCTGTCTGCTCGTTTGCCGCCTATTACTTTAAAAAAAAATTCGCTTGCGACCCAGCATTGCAGTGGGTTGAGATCGAGACCCAAAGTTTGGGAAATGCAGTACTAAAGGCAAGGAAAGCTTCTAGAACTTTATATGGAGAGCCGAACTTTATTCGAGCATAGGTAACGACCTCGTCACAAAGTTTTCGAACCTCGTCACATTATCGTATCATGTCAATACCACTCAATAACACAATAATAATAGCATGAAGCGAAACGTTTGTTTGTTTGTTTGTCCCGTAGAGTATGAGTGCTCGTTCGTGCGGAAACCGCCCGTCATTAACTAGCGGGTAACATCGCGTGCTATTCTACAGCAAACAGAATTATATACCTGTTGTACTTCGATGGTACTTACTCACTTCATGCTGTAAATTTGCTAGGTAAGTGAGGGCTGAAGGTCGCCTTAAATGCATCTGAATATACGATAATTTCTTTACAATCTGTATTTTGAATTAAAGACTTAATAGTGCGTGTGAAATTGTTAATTATTATCGCTCGTTAAACGATTAAGGGATACTTCGTAAAGATCTCTATAGTTTTCTCGAAAGATATTCGAAGTCAGCCATCCCGCCTTTGGCCAGCGTGGTGGACTATGACTTAAACCTTTTCTTAGTAGGTAAGAAGATACAAATGTCCAGCTGGAGGACATCATAAATAATGATGATATGAAACATAGGTAACGAATATTCTCACTTGGTTAAAGTTGGGACGAATGAGCTCCTTGCGAAGTCTGAACGAGAAAATAATACTTAACATTAAACCAAAACCGAATTCGTACGTGTAAGTCAATCCAACAGAAACAAAAATAAGTACCCAGACGCAAAAACAAGTGTTGTCTGCTTTCCGGGTAGAAACTTACAACACGACGCTGTGCCGTAAGTTGCAATAATCGGAGTTTGCATTTAATCTTGACATTTTTATACTGTTTCAGGAAACAATATAAGAACAGTACGTGAGCTCTGCACTTTATTGTATGTTTTTATGAATTTTATGATAACTTAGTTACATGTTATCAGCATCAGTGTTTTATTAAATAACCATAAAAATACTTAAGTAATAAATAAATATGTGTAATAAACAAAACAAATTATATGATGAATCTTTATTTTACTCAATAAAAATGATGATGATTTTTTAGTCATACTTGTTTGCCCTATTAAGATAAAGAATGTTAGTATAGATCACATTTTTTTCTTAATTAGTTAGCAAATAGGTACATGTATATTAACTGCCTTGTGCCATTTGCCTGGCAGACCTATAAAAATAATGTATATTTAGAATAACTATAAGAGCCTTATAGTTTGATAATTTAAAAACAGTTTTCTCAGATATATTTAGATGGGCCTCTGTTATAAATGTGCTAAATTTAACTCGTCATCTTGTCTTATCGTCAATGGCATGAAGTACTTACTCTCCGGTATTACTAGGCATTAAAGCCTTTGAGACTGAGACCGAACGGCTATTTATTCAATTACTAGGAAGTGTTTCTTTTACACAAGGTGGAGCGCTGATGCAATATGGGTGGCACAATACTACAAATCATCATTATGTTGAATACTTACAAACTCTTGACCTCATGACCACGGCTAGTGCAACCCGTGAAATAACGCCGGGGCAAATATAAGGTGTTTCACCATTACTATTAGTTTACCATAATCTTTATCATTATCCTTATGTAGTCCGCGTCCCTGTTGTCAGAGGATATCAAACACTTTCGTCTTGTAGTCGGAGTTTGCTACAAAGTCTATCCAGATTTGACAGTTCATTATTGTCGTCTGACACTCGTAATACATCATCCTAGCGTAATCTGAATAGATAAAAATAATCGATGGTTTAGACTAGTATCTGGATTTGTGAGCATACCGACAGTAATGATCCTCTCTATCACATTCTTGACAATCAACACCAGCGGCTCTTCAAGTTGACTGAAAAACTCTTAAGTGTGATTTTTATAATACGTAAATGCTATGTATAAATGCTAACGAAGTAGATTAATGAATCGTTTGATTCGTGCGGTCGTGACTTTGTCCCAGACCCCTCAACGTCAAAATATACAAAGCTCTATTTTATTAGGATAACAAATTCTTACCATTATATACACGGATGCCCGCGCGGGTCCTGGCTTTGTACCAATTTTCTACGTAACGCTCTTTCAGGTAGCTTATAGCAACGATGTATTGCATTGATTTGATGGAAATACGTTGCGCTAAAGTTTTTTTTTGTAAGAGTTTAGCAGCTTAATAAAAACCTATGCGAAGCGTTAAGACGTGGATCTTTTAATGTAAGTAGAATAATTAGGTACTTACTAGCATCGACAGTTGCATCCAAGACTTTCGCCTGGAAGCCTGGGCAAAGAGCTCAGATATTTACATAGAGGCGCATTTCTTATGGGCGCTTTGAAGACAAAGTTTCTGTGACCCAAATTGCCGCTTGGCGGCGTGGCAGTCGCGCTGTGACAGCTGTCTCTATAAGAGCAAGAGAAACGAACGTTCCTCCTGTGTATCTTAACTACGAGGGCGAGATAGAGACGGAGAACAACGCCAGTGCCGCCAACGGCGCCAACTACGATCTAAACTGGAGACAGTCACCACTTGGAATCGGCACACGAAATCCTTAAGAACTGCGCTTCTATGTAAATCTGTATTCATTGGCCTAGGTTCCCCGCATCAGTCTTATCAGATTTGACAGAATATTAGCTTTTCTACAAAGCGCCTGTCATCAGTCAACTACCACCACGCAACATCGTTTTTATTTGAATGGCACAAGACAAGCATTTCTATAAAATCGTAATCGTATCAATATCCCGTAACATTCGAGTAAATATATGTTTAGATAACGAAAAATAAATAAATGTTTAGTAATAAGTAATCAATATGTAAAGAGACAAAATCGATTAATAACTGCACTCTGTTAAACATAATCGGATCTTAAAATATTCATGAACATCTCCCCCACGTCTGGAAGATCCCCCGCCCGTTGCTCGCAGCTAATAGTTCGCTCATATAGAACATTTTCTCCCTAGTTGGGTGGCTGATTAAGCTGCCGTACATATACTTAGTCAGAACAGGATTTAATATAATAATGTGAAAGTATACATCAAGTTAACAAAATATTAAATAATTAAGAAAATATTACACTTGCTCAAATTGGCTTTTCCTTGCCCTCTGCCTTACTACGGAATTCAATATTCGATCTATAGATAGATCTGTAGATGTTAGACTCGTTTTTGACACAAGCTCCATACAAAATATGTCAAAGACGAATCTCGAATCTCAAAATCCATGTATGGATCTTCTTCTTTCTCTTAGCGTTATCCCAGTTTCAGTCTGGGGTCCACTTACAAGTCTAACCGGATTTGGCTGAATATCAACTTTTCCACAGAGCGGCTGCCTGTCTGACCTCCGCAATCCGAAGGGAAAGCGATATTCCATGGTTTAGACTAGTGTCAGTTTATTTAGAAGGTACTGACGCCCTGTAACGACTGTCAAAGATCTTCATGACAACCGGGACCGACGCGCGACGGCTTAACGTGTTCTCCGAGGTACGGGACAAGCGATAATTAACAAAATCCATGTATGGATCGAATATTGAAAATGGCCTTTAGATAGCACGTTATGCGATCGTCGCCTGGGTCCCGGCTATCGTGCATAGCTTTGACAGTCGTAACAAAGAGATAAGCTACCCTTAGTTATACCTATTGACACTGGTCTGTACACCATGGAATGTCGCTATAACTTTGGGTTGCAGAGGTCATAACAATCGCTGTAAGGAAATGCTAATAGGTATTCTGTCAAATCTGGTAAGACCGGTAGCAAAGAGCTCAGATATTTACATGGGCATTTCCTATGGGCGCTTTGAAGGCAAACTTTCTGTGACCCACATTGCCGCTTGGCGGCGTGGCAGTCGCGCTGTGACAGCTGTCTCTACAGGTGCTCCCACACAGCAGTTATATAACGTTAGAGACTGACTTATAACATTTGTTTTTAAACAAATTATTACAAAAGTTATAAAATGTTATTGATGTTATACAACTTCATTTAACAAAATGTTTTACAACTGATTACAATATGATATAACAAAATATAACTTTTGTTATATAACATCATCAGAGCCTCAGCGGGACGTTAGCGGACGTTAGCATAATGTTATACGATGTTATACAACGAGTTCAACCAATGTGGGAGCGTTTATAACATATAACATTTCTTAACATGTTGTAGAGTATTGTTACACGCTATTAATAAATGTTATCGTGTTAAACAATGTTGTATAACGTTATATAACTGCTGTGTGGGAGCACCTTACGAAAGCAACAGAGACGAAAGTTCCTCCTGTGTATCTTAACTACGAGAGCAAGAGAGACGGAGAACGACGTCAGCGCCGCCAACGACGCCAACTACAAACTAAACTGGAGTCAGTCCCCACTTGGAATCGGCACACGAAATCCTTAAGAACTGCGCTTCTATGTAAATCTGTATTCATTGCCAGTAGGCAGACCTCTGAGCCCACAGTTTTGAATTCAACCGTAATAACGCTAAGACGATGATGAATTGATGCTATATAATTATAAACGCGGTTACTTATTCTGTCAATTATATTAGGTCATCCTCGATAAGAACTAAGTCATTTAAAATACAACAACATGCGTAATACCGACCCTGCTGCACTTCATTACAATGCATTAGCATATAA
The DNA here is from genome assembly GCA_944739405.2 of Euclidia mi. NCBI lineage: Eukaryota > Metazoa > Arthropoda > Insecta > Lepidoptera > Erebidae > Euclidia > Euclidia mi. The sequence goes on along the minus strand of OX123193.2, from coordinate 30,825,306 downwards.
ACAATAGACGCAGCCAATCAGACAATTAGTTAATTACTCAAAACTAAGACCAAGAAGCTTGTAAGTTGTAATTTTGCATCAATTAAGATTGCGTTTTGCAAACTACACGTACAAATTAATTGAGTATGAAGTGCCTCTATTAATTTTGTATAATAATGCTACTAAGCACTATATTGCGTGATCATGGTTATCAATTATTTGTGCTGTTCCAGACCATACCGTAGGTCTGGAAGCAAAAAAGTGCAGGCAAAGCGAATGAGATTCATTTTCATATTTGTATAGTGGAGTATGGAAATAAGTACTACAGTATTTCATTGCTACATTTTAAATTTAATTCGAAAGCCATAAACTCACGCCTGTATCTCCGAAGGGGTATACAGGGCCTAACAGGGGTGTAATATTACGCCCACATTTCGCTATGTTCCGAAAGTTCATATATAGGAAAATGCGTACAGGCGTGATCACAACAGTAAACTAAACGTGGTTTAGATACTAGACGCCAAAATCTTCCAAAATCTGACACTAATTAGGCAAATAAATTTCATTGATTTATTATAATTATTAATATTCTAATAAATAATGTTGTACCTGGTCAGACTAGTAAACGGATCTCGGGCTAAAATCTCATCATCATCGGCTCTGTATATAATTTGTCCCACTGCTGGGCACGGGCCTCTTCTCACTATGAGAAGGGTAAGGCCATAGTCCACCACGCTGGCCAAGTGCGGGTTGGCAGACTTCACATGTCTTTCGAGAACATCAGACATGCACCTTTCCTCACGATGTTTTCCTTCAGCGTTTAGCATGCGATAATTAACATTTTAATTCGCACATAACTTCGAAAAGTCATTGGTGCGCGCCGTGGATTCGAACCCGAGACCTCTGCGTAGCAATCTATCGGTCTCTCCACTAAAATCTGAATAATATAAAATCGTAAGTTATGGATACAACTGGGATGACATCATCTTTAATTCTTATTCATGCACATACGTAACTGGATGTAAAAAGAAACTACGCTTCAAGACTCCTTCATGAGTAATATACCTAACAATGATTACTTGTTTTTTATTACCAATGTAAATTTGCAAGATATATGTGCCACTGTCGTCACTTTGCTGTCTCCCATTATTAACTATTAATTGTCGTATTCAAATCTAACTTATTTTTTATGGCATTTTTTTTTATCGTATGTCAGACTAACGCGATTTAACAAAATATTATTTTTTATTAATGTGGTTTGTTTCATTATAACCTCCTCCGCCCAAAGAGACAGCGGATTTCCATGAGTTAGACCACTGTCACTATAGGCTGATATACTGACTACACATAACGACTTTAAAAGATTTTCATATCAGCCGGGACTGACGGCTTAATGTACTCTCCGGGCGAGCAATAATTAACAAGGTATGTGTGTATTAAACACTCATCACTTTGTTTCTCCACTAAGCTGACGCTGCCAGTATATGTAGGTATGCTTATAATATGTGTGTTCAGCTGAAAATCGAAAGATAGAACTTAATGTTCATATTTTTTTTTGGCTATGCATTTTACCGCATACTAATGTAAAAGCATTTCTTTCTTATTTTCGTAACAATTAAGTACATTGTGTGGCAGTAATAGGTTCTTGCCAACCATTCACGCTGGCAAGACGGATTGGTATAAGCTTTGATGTCGAGTTTTTCGTCTCTGCCGTAAGATAAGTACAAGTACAGTATTAAATCCATAAAAAGATATTACTATTATTGAAGGTTTTTTCTATAATAACATCATTTTCTCTATATGCTTGAGAAAGAAAATACACCAGTTACAACCACAACAGACAATTCCTACAGAAAATGATGCTAAACATTTTATTTTAAGCCTTAGATACTATTTAAACATTTTAGAGAAGTACCATAATTGTAAAATGTAAAGTAAGAAATACAAACGTAAACACAATATCGCAGAATCTGATCTAAGATGTCAGTAGCAGAGTGATAATTACAGGGCAAGTTGACGCGTGCTACAATGGGCCAGACCAGGCAACGTCGCACGTCGTTCGCACGCCGTCTAATGATCGGGCTCCTACTTAGCAAACATTTTATTTAGATTTTTTTTTTATTTCTGCCCTGTCTTCTACAGTGTTCAATCTCTGACATCTTAATTGTATAGATAAATCATGTTAGGGACAGGCAAATGTCGAACATGCTTGTACGGCATAATGCTAGCTAGGGAATAGATTCATTTCATTTTAACACTTCTTGTAAAAGTTACGATTCAATACTCTACCTGAAGAGTAGGTATGACATGTCTGCGAATTTGGGTAAGAATACATCTATAGATTATGAAGGAAAAAAAAAAATGAGAAATCGTGCGAATGCTGTATTTAGTTAATCACTTTATCTTGCCCAAATTGCGTGACTAAACTTGTGGTTCGTTAAAGGTTAAGCAACGTTCACAGAGATCACCACTTGCATGGGTAATTACTTGTGTTAGGTACATTTATATCAATGTGCTACCGTGCTTCGGAGAGCAAGTAAAGCCGTTGGTCTCAATTTTTGTATCAAGACAACAATCGTTAGGCCATGTCGGCCTTAGGGCAGTCTAAAATCTCCAACACCAGTTTGGCCACAGACTCCTGTGAAAAAGGAAGAAGTTAAGAAGACTTGATTTTGGACAATTTTATAGGCGAAATTACTGAAATGTGCTTTTAAAAAATTGCTTGTATAAAATACTTACGTTAATATTGGTTAAACTTTACTACACGTACAAAATCTCTAAAGAAAACGTGCAGCTATTTCGTATACCTACCTACACAACAATAGCGAGTACAACATTTGTCGTAGTTGCCGTGCCATCGGCGCCGTCGCGTCGATTCAATCAGTGTGACCGGAGCGCCGCCGCCGCCGCGCGAGCTGAGAGGCTTAGCCCTTCGTCCTCCGTAGTGTTCCCAGCGCTCCGACGCATCCTCAGGGATTCCACACATGTCGCCTGCTTGAAAAATTCAATGTACGGAGACACGTACCCGCTGAAATGAAAAGCCTGATAGGTATAAAGTGAAAATGTCTGACAAAATGCCGGGAAAAAGCTCATTACACACGCGAATGTTTGGAGAAAAGTAATGAGCTTTACACATAGCAGTACCTTCTGGAAGCTGCGGCATACGTAAACATAGAATCACTGTCGACGACAATAAATCTGCGACAGAGTCTCAGAAATGTACCGATGTAAAGATGTGCATTAAAAAATCATGAATAAAAAATCTGTTCGCATCAAACAAATAGGCCATTTCAACCCTAAACGAAATGTTTTGATGTAAACGGGAAAGAATGCTCGACGGATCTCCCCTGATAGTTATTTGATATGATTTATTCATACGAGCACGGCGTTCGCTCTGCACCACGTCAAATGGAAGTTTATTTAATAGAAAATATTCTCCGAAATCTATTTATAAAGCCATTATGGGTGCTTTTTTATTTTAAAGCTGTTTCTGACGCGCGCTTATTATGCAAATAAAGCGGGGGTTGCGGGCCACTCACCGATGTTTATCCATCCAACTATAATGTTTACACAGAGTTTTATTGGACGATTAACTTGCAAATTTCTCATGGTTTTATTCCCACATAGAAGAAGTACTTGGCCAATTAATGTATTTACTTCCATAGATAATTACTGATGGACTATTGGATGTGATAATAATATGCTGTAACGTAAATAGTAACCGTGATAAGAATTGAGAAAGGTGCTCCTTCTTCGTTTCGTATTAGTATGTAACTCTGGTAGGTATTAGTATTTATGGGCTGCAACACAGCCTGGATAAAGGTTGGAGACAGCGAAGGTTTTGAATCCAAGGCGCGCAACGCTGACTTAAAAAAAATATCTTCACAGAAATGTCAATTCTTTGTTTCAGTTCCTCTTCCCCATGAGTTTTACCTACATGCCAAGTAGGTATAATAAAATTAACAGACCCATGTAATACTTAGTCAAGCTTATTCAATTACAATAAGACAAATACAAAATACTGCCTGAGTTTACCAAGACTAAATCAAAAATATTTTTTTTTATCTTTTACTTTATAACGGGCTGTGCTTTTTATATATTATTTGAGTCTTCTAATGTTTAGATATTTACTTGACAAACATATTTCACAAAAGTCGTCCAAATTACATAACCGTTGGTACCTACTCCCCATTACCCACGACGCAGCTACAAAATTTAAATACGCCGACCTTTCCAAAGTCCACAAAGGACAAAGGACGTCGGTTGATCAAGTATGCACAACCGCCCACACCATCTGAGTGGAGGATTGTGAAGCCCCGCCCATCACCACAAGCCGCTTATACTTCTTTACTAACAGACATGCCTACATAACGCTATAAGCCACGTGTGCCCAAATTAATGCCTCATTCATTATGTACCAGCTAAAGTTTTGTGCTTATCATTTCGCGATGCTGGTTATAAATTCCCTTTGTTTGTACCGGGAATATGTTGAGTATGATGTCGGTTTTAATTTTGTTTTGCATGCGGAGTAAAACACAAGTTGTATTAAGTATTATTTATACTCAAGCATAGAATATGGTTAAGTAGATTAAAAATAGCATTATTTATAAATTGAAGCGGCAGTTTATTTTAAATAATTAAAAAAGCATTTTCTGTTATTCATCGGGCGAAAAATTTTAAGATACCTTCGCTGTCATCTCTATTACCTACTTCGGCATGGTTTGATTTCTTCATTGGTATAAGGCGACTTGAATCTTACATTATGACATCCGCATGCGGCCACTCGGCAACAACCAAACGAAACCAACCCAGATGGTTGATAAGATTAGTCTTTTATCGCCTAATGAATTTTTCCATAACACAAGAAATTCTAACATTTATTAGAACCAGGCATCCACTCTAACAACATCGAAAATAGACTGCTTGGAGCAGAAAATAATGCACTAAAGAAGAATGGAGATAGACTACCACCATTCTTCACTAGGTGGCTCAAGATTAACAAACCCTTGCCACAGAAAATTCGGCCAAGTCATTTGAGATAAATCCTACTCACACGTTTTAACACCCTTTTCCAGAATTTAATTATGAGAACCACAACACATTATTAATTATTTAAAGTCAATAAGTGCTTAATTATCTAACCATAACACATAAGACCTTACCTAAAAAAGCTTCCCACAATCTAACCATCAAGTATATTCGAGCAGATGCTGCGACGCGTTGCAGAGCCTTGCGGAGCTGTGCGACACTTAGCGAAGCGGTGCGATGCGGTGTGGTGCGCTACGTACGAGAGCGCGCATGCATATTTAATGCGCGCTCTAATGCTGCACGCCGGTAAGCGGATTGCGGCGCAGCTAAATGGTGGCACTCCCTTTGTCGCTTGTTTGCTAATGCGCCAGACGCCTATGTTGCGGACTCCGGCTTTACATATGGCTATTTACTTCGCCGGATTGCTGGCTCTGTTTTAGTGAAGGTACCTATATGCTACGGAAATGTTTTGGTAAGGCAATGTACCTAGCGTTAAACTATATTTTAGCTCTAATAATATTTATTTATTGATGCCTAATAAAATAGAAGCATATTGGACTATGAACAAAATTATGTGCCGTTTCCTCCATTTAGATTTCCAAACTGAATCTGTTTACTCATAACGAGTGCCAAATTATTGATCATTTTCTGCGGCGTATTTTTTATTAAAACGGCGTTACTTCACACATAAATGCTACCTACTAATGTGAAAGTATGTATCAAATTCGGCCCCAATTGCCATAGTTAATCCGCCATGAAATACACAGTTTCTTTGACAGAGCTTTTAAGTCTTACTTCAGATTGGTAGAACATTGGTGTGACGCCTTTGCCTGAACATGATCTTTAACGAACTAAAACTACTAAAGCATAATTCACTTTCATTCCAAGCACAAAAATCCAACATACACATGTACAGATTATTCCACTTCATTTCGCTACCAACATTCAGGGAGAATTCGTTCAAAGGAGCCATCCTATAAGTAGTATCGCGAATTAGGCGCGATGTCGTGATCTGTACGAAGAATGTCCCACTTTATTAGATTCCATAAGCCGTATCCACCTATTCATCGTTTTTTCACCCCCGTCGTAGGGAGCCTTTGAAGGCATCAGTACGTATTAGTGAATAATGTGATCGAACCATTCGATCTCGTATTAGACTCCTCTCTGTAATGTGCCCAATGATAATAGACTGCTGTATTAGGCGATTATAGTCGTATATGATTCTCAAAGTTTTTGCTATTTAATAATTGCACACGCATTGTGTACATCATCTACTTTCAACGTAGCCACCAGATCTCATAACTCTAAAGTATTCGTCTTGATATGTTTATAATCATTAAGATTCAAGTTATTTCATTTTTATATTATGTTAGAGTTTAAGTTACATAAATAATAAAATATTATTTTTTACCTCACAAAATGTGTAAAACAAGTCCTTGGTCATTTTCTACTCGTTTACTTAAGAGTGGTGCAAAAGTTTATAAATAATATAGAAGTAACAGTATTTAATCATTTACAATTATTTATATATTTAGGTATTTTTAAAGATATTTATTTATTATCACATGCTAAACTGACATTAAAATGATGTAGGTACTACATTCTTGGATAAAACTGCAAGTAAGTAAATAAATAAAGTTATAAATTATGCAAGCTCTTCCGCCTTATTGTTTTTTATTAATGAAGTGTAAAGATTAACAGTTAATTACTTCTGTAAACGTGACCGTAAACACACCTAATCGAGATAAATTGTGATAATGTTATATTGCTGGAGTATACTTGTATTTTTATAGACTACTAGAGTTGGAAATTACGAAATATCCTTTCTTATTGCACTCCTAGGAACCTACATGCATTATTTCACCTGTTTGCGGCTATTAGTTTCGGCTGTGCGATTTCTGTCAGTCAGTAAGACTTGTATATATATATATATATATATATATATATATATATATATATATATATATATATATATATATATATATATATATATATATATATATATATATATATATGTCGGAGCAGTGAAGTAAAACGTTTGTCTACGTACTAGTAACGCCATCTATTAGCGTTTATGACACTTAAATCGATTCATTGAGTCAGTAGTTCAAGCCGAGGTTGTCTATGATTTGTCAGTGTTACATTTGACGTTTGACATCTGTCAAACGTCAAGGTAAGACGGGTGAGCGAGTGACACGACACATTTGACTTCCGGAGCTCGACCGCGCCGGTTGTGCGCACTGATTCTGCCTAAGGACGAACAACATGGCGGACACCAACAATACTTTGGATAAAAATCTCTCTGCATCTCCGTCAGCAGCGGTGGGATTGAAACAGCATTTCTCCAACGTGCTTACCCAACCTCCTGAGGCTACGGAAAGTGAATATTTTCGTGATTCCGCTACACCACGTGGCGAAAATAGTGGCATTGAAAATTCGAGAAATAACGATGAAAATACTACCCCACAAATGGAAGATCGTTTAACAACTATACCTAGTGACATGTGGACAAAAGTTTTTCGCGGTATGGCCGAGAGTTTTCGAAATAATGCTGATTTGTCAACCCTGAAAACCAACGCGAAGAAAATGAAACCGAGTGACGTCTACATATCGTCCTTCGATCCCGACGATTGTGAATTCACAGCTGCTCAGTGGTGCAACGAAATAGACCATCACCGTACTGAAAATTCGTGGACCGATTACGAGACGCGAAACGTTGCGTTTACACATCTGCGAGGTCGAGCACGCAAATGGGCTTCTAAGTCGTACCCATTGTGTAAAACGTGGGAAGAAGCAAAGGAGCGTTTATCAAGACAGTTTGCGGCGACCAAGAGATTCCATGACCTTTTTCAAGATATGGTGCAGTATACCAGCGATCGTGCCAGAACCTACGTGGAGTACTCAACTAACAAGCTTGCCATGATCGGCCGATTGGAGGCTGCTTGGAGTGAAGCCAACAAGATCGAAGTTGTTATTTCAGGTATTTCGGATACTCAGGTACGTGCAGATTTGTTGAAAAACACGCCTACCGACTTTATAGCACTTGATAGACATCTTGGTACTTACCCGAAAATTAAAAGTTACAAAAGATCTCTTAGTTCACATGCCAGTCCGAGTGAGTATAAGCGTCGCAAAGAAGATTCTAATGATCCTATTGCGTGTCATAGTTGTGGAAAGCCAGGGCATTACCAACGTGATTGTAAATCGCGAGCAAAACCTACAGGTGCGACGCGTAGCGAATCCCCTAAAATCCCAGCGACTAGCTCAAATGAGAAAGGCCCAGTAGAGTGTTCCTATTGTCATAAACTAGGTGATACAGAGCAAGTGTGCTTTTCTAAACAGAGAGATGAAAAATTTAAGAAAACGAGTGCTGTAAAGTCAGTTAACCTGTGCCTGCAATAAAAGTCCCCTTAAAATTAACGCCTTAGTACAAAAGTACGATAAATTCAATCTCCGTGAACTTAGACGCGAGGTAAAGTTCAGGATGGACGAGCAAGTTACATTATAAGAGACACACATTACAAACACATTATTTGTTACTTTATGGTTAATTAAACTGGATGATTCGGAAGAAATTGTTTTACAATGGATATACTTACCCTACTCTGAGCTGTTCTCGTTGTGATTGAGCATTGAAAGCTCCGCGCTTTGTGCTTGTGGTGCTTAAGCATTGAAAGCTCCGCGCTTTGTGCTTGTGGTGCTTAAGCATTGAAAGCCCCGCGCTTTGTGCTTGTGGTGATTAAGCATTGAAAGCCCCGCGCTTTGTGCTTGTGGTGCTTAAGCATTGAAAGCCCCGCGCTTTGTGCTTGTGGTGCTTAAGCATTGAAAGCTCCACGCTTTGTGCTTGTGGTGATTAAGCATTGAAAGCCCCGCGCTTTGTGCTTGTGGTGCTTAAGCATTGAAAGCCCCGCGCTTTGTGCTTGTGGTGATTAAGCATTGAAAGCCCCGCGCTTTGTGCTTGTGGTGCTTAAGCATTGAAAGCTCCACGCTTTGTGCTTGTGGTGAATAAGCATTGAAAGCCCCGCGCTTTGTGCTTGTAGTGCTTAAGCATTGAAAGCCCCGCGCTTTGTGCTTGTGGTGATTAAGCATTGAAAGCCCCGCGCTTTGTGCTTGTGGTGATTAAGCATTGAAAGCCCCGCGCTTTGTGCTTGTGGTGATTAAGCTTTGAAAGCCCCGCGCCTTGTGCTTGTGGTGATCGAGCATTGGAAGCCCCGCGCTTTGTGCTTGCAACGATTGCTCATTGAAAGCTCCGCGCTTTGTGTTCGTGACGCTGCATTGAGCTCCACGCTCTCTTACCCTTATCGTTCACCGTGATGAAAATCCATGCTTTGAACTCAGCGCTAACGACATCTGTGACAGCAGCTGCCAAAAAGTCGCGCGAGAACGCGCTCGCTGTCAATATGGCCGTGTCGGAGCAGTGAAGTAAAACGTTTGTCTACGTACTAGTAACGCCATCTATTAGCGTTTATGACACTTAAATCGATTCATTGAGTCAGTAGTTCAAGCCGAGGTTGTCTATGATTTGTCAGTGTTAAGCACTCGATAGACGGTTGGAAACCACCGACCAAACCGAGGTGACCTTGACGTTTCCAACCGTGTAGATGGCAGTTTACAACCAAATTTTGACAAACCTTCAAACGACCTTTGCGGGAAGGAGCAGAGCGCAAACCAAACATCGGGTGGGCGGGGCCCAACCGTGTGGATAGGTGCAGACCAATGTCGCAAACCGCAACCGCCGATATGTCAGTTTACCGGACGTTGTTGTGGCGTGCGGTGCGTTGCAATAAAATGGCTAAACGAGAGCGCGAAATAATAGGAGAGCTAATTGAACTGTATCGAGATCTTCCATGTTTATGGGACCTAGCTCATGAAAGCTACAAAGATATTGAGCAAAAAAACTTAGCGTGGACTTTATTAGTTAACAAGTTAAAAGAAATAGACCCGGAGGCCAACGTAACCAGTGCCAAAAAAATATTTCTGACAGTAGTTGAGGAGATATCAATGTAATGTAAAACTTAGATCATTTAATTGTCTTCCAGTAGCTAAATATCTTATTGTAGCCAAGAGGCGCTCTTCGGCAGATACGGCTTTTCTCATTACCGTATCTTGTTTGGAGATAATTGGTCTAACCATTTCCAACAGTTCATTAAATGAGTTTATATCCATTCACAGATAGGTTTTTAAATCGTCAAAGTCAAATAAATCGAGAAGGTTGATGTGGTTCAGCCTTTTTCTTTCTTTTAGCCACTGCTTCACCCATATTCTTCTTCTTTTTCTAATTTTTTCCTCTTCGACGGCGCTTAGAATAGCCACAGTAAACCCAACCTTTAATGAGAAAGTAATTTAGAAAGAGAAGGAGCCATTTTTTTACACGTCGGCTTTGGCGTAAACGTAAAGGTAGGCTACGAATGATTATCCTGCCTGGTTTGCAACAGTGTGGATAGAAAACGACAAACCAAGGTCAAGTGGGTGGTGACGTTGGTTTCCAACAAGTTTACAACCGTCTATCGAGTACTTTACATTTGACGTTTGACATCTGTCAAACGTCAAGGTAAGACGGGTGAGCGAGTGACACGACACATTTGACTTCCGGAGCTCGACCGCGCCGGTTGTGCGCACTGATTCTGCCTAAGGACGAACAACATGGCGGACACCAACGATACTTTGGATAAAAATCTCTCTGCATCTCCGTCATATATATTATATTGATTGATATATAGATGGATTGAACACGACATTTTTCTTGAAGACTTTTATAGTACTTATAGTATAGTTCTGTTCAAGAGCGAACAGTCTTACTCACTAAATAAGGCTTGCAAATCGCGGCCAGGGAATCGCATAATGTTCTATAACGGAAGAAAGTGGTAGATTCTCGTAAGATTTTGTGGAAACCAGGGTCCTTAGACTAAGTACGTCCTTTAAGTAAGTTGTTAAGAGACACGTTTCTACTCACAAGCAAATCGCTCTAATGATTTATTTGTGGCCAGGTGACTAAAGTATCCTGGTGTCAAATTTCTGTAAATCGGTGCATCTTATGCCAGAACAAATCTTTAAGAACAATGCTGCTGAGTAGTAGGTAAGTATTTAAATTACCTGTGTCTGAAATAAGTAGATATTTTAATAATTTATTTGTCATTACCACTTGGTTTAGGGAGTCGTGTCAAGTGATATAGTGATTCAAAGGTGTTGATTGATCGCGCCGGATAAGCCTTGAAACCACAGATGGCATTGTATGAAGAACGGCGTCTCAAAAATTCTTTATCATCTATTATTTTATGAGAGGATATAATTTTTACATTGCATGCTGTAGATATACAGCACGACAATACTTCAATTCAGACGGAAACGCCTGCTGAAATATTTATAGCAATATGTACACAGTTATCGACCAATTTCTTTACTGGCAGCATTTTCTAAATTACTGGAGAAAGTTGTATTATATATAATAACAGGCTTGTCAAGTATCTTGATATAAACAACCTTATTTCAGTGAAACAGTTTGGGTTCAGAAGAGGCAAATCTACGCAAGATGCTGTAAGCTCGTTAACCTCTAAAATATCGACCCATCTCGACGGTAACAGAAGTGTCGTGGGTGCCTTTCTGGATTTAGCCAAAGCATTCGATACCGTATCAATTCCAATACTTTTGCGAAAACTAGATTGTCATTTTGGCATTCGAGGTATTTCATTGGACTGGTTCCGGAGTTATTTGACCAACAGAAAGCAAAGTATTAAAATAGGCGACAGTAGAAGCGATCTACGCGAAATTACCTTCGGCGTCCCACAAGGCAGTATGCTAGGCCCAACTCTCTTTATTATGTATATGAACGACATACAGGACTCTATCACTGCAGATATACTGTGTTACGCTGATGATACTGCCATAATTTTTGACGGATGTTCATGGAATGACGCTTTCTCTAAGGCTGAGTGTGGTTTGAACGCAGTGTCATCATGGCTAAACCGTAATTTACTTACCTTGAACGCAAAGAAAACCAATTATATATGTTTTCACAAAACCGCTATGTCATCTCCAAGCACACTGTATCAAATTACATAACTGCCAAAACTTGGATTCCTGCAAATGTATAGCCATAGAACAAGTCCAAAACATTAAATACCTTGGCGTGATAATTGACCAGAATCTAAATTACAAACACCATATAGATTCTCTGTCAAACCGCGTACGAAAAACGGCAAATATTATGAAACTGCTTCGCACAGCGGCCTCGAGCGATATATTAAAAAATGTCTATTATGCCTTGACTCAATCTTTGTTATCATACTGTATAGGTAGCTGGGGTTGCGCTGTAAAAACAACATTGATAAAACTGGAACGAGCCCAAAGATCTGTATTAAAAACAATGCTTAGCAAACCATTCCAATATCCTACCACAAACCTATATAAGAAGAGTAAGGTACTCACTGTGCGTCAGTTGTTTTTACTACAGGCTTTTCTCAAAATCCATAAATTAGTAATTACCTCTAAGGAATATGAGCAGATGCTCCAACGAAGAGTGTACAGGATTACCCTTCCAAAAATAAACACATCTTTTGCAAGGCGTCTTAGTCCCTATATTGACCGCTATATCTATAATAAAATTGCGAAGATATGTTCAGTCAAAGAAAGCTCGATAAAGGATGCAAAAGTAAAAGTGTTAAATTGGCTTATTTCCTTAACATACGACGACACTGAAAATATTTTATGTCAGTTAAATTAAATATAATAATTATTATTAATTATTTGTACCTATGTAGTATATTATATAAGTAAATGTTTATATATTATTATACATACATTTTCATTCATATTTATTTATATTTTCATTTACATAACATTTTTTAACACCCAATACTTTTAATACATATGTTAGTTTTTGCTTATACTTTTTGATTTTATTATAACTTACCTTTGTCTATATAAAAAAAAACAAAAGATTTTATTTTTTTTGTTTTAAAGTGTTTGGATGGCAATGTAATTAATTTAATTTCGACCGAGCAATGTAACCGTAAATGGTAATCGTCATGGTACCCACAGGACAGGCTTGCCTAGTGTGGGGCCACCGCATATCGATTCATTGTTGTAATATATTTTGGCAATAAACGATTTTTATTTTATTATTTATTTATTTATGTACATGCGTCACACTTTGAGAAACACTGACTCAGGGCAAATATAAAAAAAATATTTGTTGTCGTTCACCTGTACGATTCCATTAAGAATTATGCGAGATTAGTGCTAAGCTGGAGGGCACAATGTACCCACAGAATTTAACTGTACTTATTTGTGGACAGTTGTTTGATATGTCGCTACGCCTAACATAGAAAACATAATAAAATTATAGTGTGAATTTCTGAGAACAAGCAAATAGGTATCATAAATTATGATATGATAGAAGTATGCATAAAATCGGTTATTTAACATACATACATACATAGACTCACGCCTGTTTCCACGAAGGGGTAGGCAGAGGCATATTAAACGCCCACTTTTCGTCAGTGTTTTGATCCCACGTAATAGGTGGCGAGCCTATTGCCGCTTTTCGGGATATTTTGATTGCCAGAGCCTCGTCCGTTGATCGGTTATTTAAGAATGAATTAATTTCTAATTTTCAAGATAGGTAGGTATGTTTGGAGGTGCCTAAGAGGCGTGTTGGTCCAACCAACTTACCTACTTCAAAAATTTTTCCATTGGTAAGATAAGAGTGAAGAGAAAAATTATTTGAAGTTTAGCCGTACTTGCTAGAAAGAGTTATACGTCAGAAATTATAATTAGTGGAATTCGAATACATGATATTATTATAAACGTGAGAGCAATGTGTTATCTCATTCTGTGGTTATCTCTTAATCGAAGATCACTTATACCTATATTTGGATAAAGTCTCAAAGTTTTGACTCATATTTTTTATAAGAATATCTTATCTAGAAAAGAACGAACGCACTAGCGTGTGCTTCATATACCTGTGTTTACATCAAATCGATCGGCGCAATCCTTCGAATCTGCCCGCGACAATGCTTGTATTAGAGATGCCCATACAAAGCCTCAACAATCCTGTCTGTATGGTGACCGACAGAATGAGTCCTTATAAGATTACGCGCACAAAGGCGAGCTTACTGCGAAGAACTACGATATTTAGGGCTTAAGTCGCGCCTTGTCAATGTGCACATGTCCAGACAAAGCCGAGAGGTTTATTGAGGAATCTTCGCTAAATTGTATTGTATTGGAATAAGGTAACAGTAAGTCTTCTAGGATTTGCCCTATAACGAAAAATATGGGGAACTAGACGAGGTTACAATATAAACCTCAGATCATTAATTCGATTTTGTATGCGCTTTAAATCAACAAAATTGTGCTGTTGGCGAAGGAGGGAGCGGAGATATTTTACTAATAATTTGCTTCCTATGTTCAGCGTAACATCTGAAAATCTTGATATTGCCAGACTACAGACTCGGAAATTACCACTGTCTATAAAATAACAATTTGTAAGAAACAAAACTTAAACTCGGGACTTCGACATGGTTCATTTCCGGTAGAAAGTGGCCGAATAGAATCATGAAGGCAGATAAAGACCAGACTAGAACGGCTATCATGCAAATAGAAAAGAGTGTAGTGCTACGAGCAGTAGCCTAACAGCGTGCCGTAGCCCTTTTGAATGGTTATTGATATAACTACAGTCGCTTTTCTTTGCGTAAATAGATACAATATTTTTCTGTATGTGATTTCCAGATCCACACAAACTTTGGATTTTCCAGTTGATATTCTAGTAACAGCTAAGGCGTCGATAGCCGAGTGGACCGATACGATGCAGAGGGTATCGGGTTCGAATCCACAGCGCGCATCGCTAGCTTTGCGAAGTTATGTGCGTATCGCTTGCTCCGTGCCACGGAGAGCATGTTAAGCCGTCGGTCCTGGCTGTCATGATGATCTTTGACAGTCGTTAGAAGGCGTCAGTACCCTCAAATAAACTGAAACAGTCTAAACCGTGGAATATGGCTATCTATACCTTTGGGTTGCGGAAGTCATACGGCCGTCGCTCTGTAGAAAAGCTGATAATTCTATCAAATCCGCAGGCCGATTCAGAATGTCACGACAAGTAATCGTACGATATGTCAAATTATTGTCCTCGTCTTTTAGCAGCCTATCAGAGATATTTTGAACAAATATTCATTGAATTCGGTTTATTTATTAATTTACTTCATACTGAATGAATGAAATTGATAAGAAATGCGATAGTTTTGACAAAAAATGAGGTAGCCTGTTTGACAATTAACGGAATCGAATGTCAAATGAGATATCGAACGATTCTGAATCGCCCCCCTGGTTAGAATAGTAAGCGGACCTCGTGGTCTAAGGCGAGAAATCTTGGATGGAACTGGGATAACTGGGTAGATGATGATTCTAGAGCTGGGCTTCGTAAATATAGTGCGTGAAAAATCTAGAAAAAACAATGTTATCTCTAGAATTACTTTCGTTTATCATGATTTGAACACGCTACTTTATTACATACTTACTTACTTATCACAAAAATATGATGGACCATTCATAAAATGCAGCTCATCAATTTTATCACATCCGATATATTATGTCGATAAAGTAATCATTAGTATTATGAAATTATTATCAAAGTAAATGAAAATGAAATTACCTACTAATTTTCTCTTATAAGGTGTTGTCAAAAAAATTCATAGCTTCTTATTATTTCTGATAGCTTAGTGGAGATACTAACAGTCACCAGAGAGTCATCATCATCGCCCTAGCGTTATCCCAGTTGCATCCAAGACTTACAGCCTTGGAGCGTGGGGTCCGCTTATTAGTCTAACTTAATACTAACAGAATATTCTGCAGGGAGTATCGTGTTCAAACTCACGAAACGCAGCACCGAATTTCAAAGCAAATGTCTTGGGTGGCAGCAAAATAAAACTAGAACGATAATTATAAACAAAAAAATGATTATCATATATGTATAACCCAAGTATAACCTCTACTACACTGTTGGTCTCGCGGCATAAATGTGCGCGTGGGATTGGGAGGTATCGGGTTCGATTCCCGGGTCGGGCAAAGTGTTATTGGGTTTTCCGTTAGGAAATTCTCAGTAGCAGCACGGAGTCTGGTAATGTGCCCGGTACGGCAATAGGCTCGCCCCCTATTACGTGGGACCTAAAAATTCTTGGCGAAATGTGGGTGTAATATTACACCTCTGCCTACCCCTTCGGGGATACCGGCGTGAGTCTATAAATAAAAAATAAAATAAACTAACCTCTACTTATCTCACCTTGTTACCATTATTTTATATTTACAAGCTATAGGACTGTTTAATGCTTTGACTACTTTTCTTCTTAATTATGTTTTAGTAAGTTTCTTACTATAAAAATAAGTCCATCTATGCATCATAAATCGTCTATTGTCGGGACTCCGCGGCTGAGTAGTGCGGGGCGGGGGTGGCACAGGACAGCTCGTACGAACCTATTTCCACGGAATTTTTCCATTACGCCAACAAATTGCGCGTCGGCTTCATAATATACACTCGGGTTGGCTCTTTGTTATTTATTATGGCACGCAAACGTTTCTGTTTATTGTTTATGCATTTTTATATTAAATAGTGTGTAATTACGAGTATACACCTAAGTATACATAAAAATGTCTTAGATGTACCTACAGATACTTTACATATAATTAAAAATATAAATTTATGATGAGTATATTGTCAGTTATAAATATACTAGACGTTGCCCGCGGTTACACCCGCGTTATTTAAGGCTAATGCTCTGCTCCCGTTGCTCATAGCGTGATGTTATATAGCCTATAGCCTTCCTCGATAAATGGGCTATCTAACACTGGAAGAATTTTTCAAATCGGACCAGTAGCTAGCGAGATTAGCGCGTTCAACCAAACAAACAAACTCTTCAGCTTTATATATTAGTATAAGATTTTATAACGATGATCTTGAAGCAGTCAAACAGTGGTCACACAGGCTTTAAACGTATATTGCAGACTGCTTTGCATTATATTCGAGACCCAGGTTTGGCTCTTCATCCCTATAATTTCATACACTTGAATAATTTGCCTTTTTTGTCATTCCATATTGAATAAACAATTCTTAGCCGCCATGGTTAGTATAGTGTGTGGAGAATTATACACTTTACAGCATATTTAAAAAGGCCACGTGGTAATGTAGCTCTCACAAGACACCTCATTAAAACAATGACACTGAGGCGTGTAAGAGACAACCACATCGTTAGTTTAGTCCGGCCGGGGCACAAAGGACAACTTGACCGTTTACTGAAATTTATACACGACTGTGAATGCATCCACGTTGAAAATTTATTGTACCTCTCCTTTGAGAAGGTGTATTGCGGTAGCGTCTGTGGTAACACCTTGTTTGATGTCCAGTTCTGCATTTGTTTACTGCAGTTGAATAATTTGGTTCTTTGGCAAGGTTAGAAGCGCTGAAGTGAAAGATATATTATTATGTATTTCTTATATTTTACAACACTGATTCACACATCGAAGTTGAATCACTTTTCGAGAAAATAACTAGGTATCTCGGAATTTGTGTTCCACATATTATGCTCTGTTGTTTCGTGTCTGTGTATACGTATACACGTATTTTAATAATGATTAAATCCTCGTGAAAGGGATTATTTTACGTCGGGGACCAGGTGCTTTAAATAAAATTATGTTTAGTTTAAAGCAGACACATACACATTCCATTTTCGGCAATTTTGTCTACTAGTACCTACCTACATCCACACCGCAGTTTGTTGAGCCACATTTCAGCATGTTGGAGCACAACATCCTCTAAGAAAGCAGTCGAAGTATCTCCATAGATTGTTGCTGAAAGATATAAAATGTTACCAAATGTTGCCGTATTTCTAAGTTTCCCAATAAACACTAACTGCGATGTGTATGCGCCATAAGCCTTAAGCAAAGTTGAACAACTCTACTGTTTCTTTGTAAGAGACTCGTATATATAACTCGTATCGTATAATTTCGAAACGGCATTAGCTTTTATACCGTTTTATTCCGTGTAGTGACGGATTAAGAATACGGAATGTCACCCCATATCATCCCATGAGTGTCGTAAAAGCCGACAGAGGGAGCATATTATGCAGAGAACAGCACTGTAAGAGAAGGAAAACTTGATACGAGCCCTATAGCAACCCGTTTGGCCAGCGTGGTATAGTACGCCAATTTCTCCTTTCAAAGGAGAGGCCTAGTCCAGCAGTGGACTGTTAAAAGCTGATGATGATTAGCTTTTATACATGCCCATATATTTTATTTTAATTTAGGTAATCGTTTCTTCCCGATCCCGTGAACATTTCGAAAAATTCCTTCTCAGTCCCTAAGGAACATAGGTTCTTGCCAATTTCCGTTTCTTGCGCCCAATAGTTTTGGCTGTGCATTGTCTGTCAGTCAGCCAGGAATGAAATTAATATACTTATATACACATGATGATGACATAAGATCGTTGAACAGGTATATTAGTGGAGCGATATGTAAGCCTCTATATGAGATGTGCACTGCTGATAAAATAAATTATGACACTGGTTAAATCTATGGTATGTTTGTTTTATTATCAAGAGAATCAGATGATCTCAAAGTAAGGAAGTAAAATATAGTCTAAGAAGATGATACATTTAATAAAATTATTTCAAGTTAGTTCTGGCAAAGTTTATAATCATGTCCATCAAAAAGGTTTTAAGTTGTCATAGAGTAAAATCCAAGACTATTTTAGAAATTAGAAGTTGCCTTGCAAGTCAAGGTTATATTTGGGTTCTGTGTAAGTAGTTCGAAAGGTTCTGAATTTAAGCTATAAGTTTTGCTGTGGCTCTCGAAAAGGTTCTAAAACGTGCGCCCTTTTCACACTCCAGAGGTTAATATAAGGTTAAATTATCAATATTGAGCCTAGAGAATGCAAATCTCGCGAGATTTGGGCTCAAGCGAGATCTGGCGAGTTTATGAAGCCAATCTCGCGAGATCTCGCGAGATTGGCAGTTTTGTATGTTTTTTAGTAAATAATCGCAATATTTGAATAAATAAGGACAAAAATAATAACCATTTTAAGTATTATTATTTTTCACGAATTTTCAATAGACTTTTAGATATGCTTCAAACATTGTTTGACGTACCTACCTATCTGTCTATATAATCTTTTAATAAACTTTTATGAAGTAAAATTTTACGGACGGATCTGTCAAACAAGAAATGAAAGAAACAACCAGTCTTCGCTTCTAATATAAAACAAAAATCTTTTAGTAATAAAACATTTCTTTTATAATAAACAAAACAACGAGAGGTCAAAAAAGAAACTTACTTATCATCTATGTTACTAAACCGAGGTATTATTATCAATTAGGTAAATAAAACTATATCTACTCAGTAGACCTTTTAGATATTACAGATTAATTAACAAAATATACCAATCAAAGGAAAGATTGGTTCAGTTCAAATCACAAGCCATTAATACGAATTATTTTCAAAGTAGCTCCTTCAGAAGCACAAAATGTTTAAAGAATCGTCAGCTAAACGGCTTCATTTTCTGTTGGCCAAATAAGCCGCTGAGAAGGCCCTTGCGGATTCAACGCTAATTGAAACCGCAGTTCTCAGGCAGACATCCACGAACTGGAAAGTTTACCTTTTGACCCCCCCGGACTCGAAACGAGATTGCATTCCCTAATTGAGCCTATTAAGACTTACCGTCCGATTTCAATACAAAGGTTCTGAAAACTTTTCAACACCTTTCTAAAACCTAAAATGTTACTTGGGAAACCACCTTATAGTTAAACTAAATATAAAACGAGGTTCGTCCCAGCCTTTCCTAAGTTAAATTGATTAATTAAGCTGTAGGTTGATACATTTAATAATATTAAATCAAATCCTAGGAAGCAGACCCCGGGCTGCAACCGGCTTAACGCTAAGAGGGTGATGAATATTTGTACGTATAACAATCTCAGTCACAGTTGTGTTTACAATGACTCACGATATTGGAATATTAGCCAAAGGTCATATTATCTATAGATATAAAATTCTCGTGTCACAGTTTTCGTTCCCATACTCCTCCGAAACGGCTTGACCGATTTTGATGAAATTTTTTGTGCTTATCCGGTATCTATGAGAATAGGCCAACATCTATTTTTCAAAAAAAAAAAAAAAAAATTTTTGCAAAACAACGTTTGCCGGGTCAGCTAGTTATCTATAGATAATACGACCTTATGTTTGATTTATACTATATTTGCCAAATTATTGTGCAAATATTATCAGTAACCCGATAATTTCCCTTACCTATACTAACTCTATTAATGCTCAGTTTAAGCAGAATTATTCAAATATAAAACCATACAGTTGCAAGTAGCAAAAGTATATACCTACGATCTCCAATTACTTACGATTTGCTATGTAAACCTACGAATTTCTCACTAACAAATCTCGTTTGAAGACAGAAAATATCTAGATAAGTTATTCATTGTTCCAAACCTTAGGTACTTGAATAGACGAAATGATCGCAAAATTGTATGTCGCCTAAAATTATTTTTAAATGGAATGGATGAACATTGCTTCAGTATCGAATTAAGTATAATGCTCCAAACCAAACACTTCGTCAGAGTTCCTTCCGTGAAAGATATGAATAATTTCCACCTATTAACGACTGATATTTTAAACACCTAAGCATACGTAAGATTACAATCATACAATAAAAATAATAATTTGGACAGCACATCTCCGACAAGTGATGTTTGAGATCTTCAGGCCGAGATGTGATGACTGTTCGGAATACGCAGTAACTTCTGTAGAGTTCAAAAGTCCCTGAAGATATCGCCCTTTTTAATCGCCTTTGTCTTCCAAAGGTACTCCCCACATAACCTTTAAGTGTGATTTAAATAGATACTATCCCAAACCCGATACTCTTGACTACTCTAGAACCTAGGAAATGTTAACGCCGTACCAGCAAAATTAAATGCCTATATCGACGCAACATTGATGCTCTGATGATGCAAAAATTAACAATCCTTTGCAAAGGCTCTACTAAAGTAACAGTTACCTACGAACGTTATACGAACCTACATTCGTCAACAGCCTTAGAGCTACAGCCCAAGCTATAGAAAACACATAAACAAGTGCGGTAACTTTGCAGACAATGTTCATTAAACGATACCCTATATTCAAAGTTCGTTATAAACATGAATTTATTTGACATTCTCTATTAATTTCACAAGCCTGGCAGTGACCAACATGGACCTTTTGGTTCATACACGCGCAATTATCAATACCACACTAAGTTCAACCTTGTAGCCGTACCCATAAAGCTTAAATTGCGTACATCTAGTTTACCGTGTATGAACATTCGATTACACACGCCAGCGGTCAAGTATTTATCAATTAACAGACAATTTAATAGAGCAGGCATCCCTCTCAGCATGTTAGGATGGATTCCATGTTAATAAGCCGTCGAATGTAGGCACGTTGATATTAAATGCCTGCGTGTCAATGTTAATTTGTCACAGTGGGTTAATCGACTGTGAAGATACTCCGCCGCTCAAGTTATGAAGATACGCGAGGTGAATACTCGTCGAAATTTTACTGACGAGCAATTTTTTCAAGACAGGTACCCTAGCACCTACAAAATAAGTCATAATCATAAAATTCTGGCTTTTTACATCACGGTAGAAGTGAACTCACCAAGGCGCACTAACTAAAATGTAACTCATGTAAGGAAGGAGTTGGACTCGTGCACGCAATATAAGATTAGAATCCGACAATTTGAAAAACCGTCTTGAGCATTTTGGTCGATTTTCTTATAATTATGTCATTTTGTTATGATATGTCGTCCTTGTTTATTTTATATTTGTATCTAGAAATTTTCAGATTTAGGATTTATTTCTGAAGTATGCCGTTCATTCCTGTTAAGTTGAATTATGTATTTCTGGAGCATGGGACGAAGATATTCTATAAACGAAAACGAAGGGTGGAAGTTAACAGAATTTGAAGAAGTCGGAATATGATGACAATATAACTTTTTATTGGATTGACGCACTTATTTATTTATTTAAACTTCCTGCAAAATGCATTGTACAAGGCCTATAGGCATTTTCTCCCTGTCAATTTGATTTGATTTGATTTGATTTTGATTTGATTTGTCAACCAAGTGATACAGTGATTATCGTGGCAGGTGTGTTCTACCACTTAGATGTTTGATTTTTGTTTACCACTAAGTCGTTGTAGAATTAAGCATATCAGCACGATACCTTACTTCCGCGCCCGTACAATTAACCGTCTCAATAATTAGACGGGTAGAAGACATAGTGACCTAACCCTACGAGGTAGCTAAGTGCATTTTAGCATTCCGTAGAGACCTACGGCTGTCGGCGTGTTACAATAATGTGTATGGGGAATGTAACTTAACGCCGATAGACATTGAAATGAGCGGGCAAATGTAATGTTCCGAAACTTACCTATCAATATGTAGACATCACTTTCTATTATGGATAGCTCTCTGTTTGACCTCGATGCCAAGCATTTGTCAGTATGGTTCATCCACAACCCTTTCAATGCGACCTGTAGGTTAAAAAGTTATATGATTCCACTGTCCGGCAGTCTAGCATTGCAGTCCTATCAATTTCTATTTAAGATTACAAATATTTGCACATAACGGCCGTGGCTCGGCCCGTCAGGTATCATGTTTATTACAATCATATTACCACCAATACCTGTAATCAGGTATTTCAATTTACTTTACTGGTAGACGTCTCTACCAGTTTGATATGTTACTAAATCTGAGCTCAGAACACGTCTTTGTAATATTACAATACAGAATTACCATACATTAAGAATCACTAGATATGTAGAAACAATAGGATCTCATATACTTAGCTTTACAATACTAGCTACTCACAAACAGTAGGAATCATATAATACTTAGCTTTATTACACCCAGCGCCCATTTTGTGGTCTCATCATGGTTCGCGTCACAATATTTGACATAGGATTGGATTTGCCTCCAAAACTACTATAGAGTGTTGGGTCTAGCAGACTAGCAGGCAATGATATAAATGAAACTCCACACAGAACTAAGACACATATTTATTGCTGAACTTAACACAATATACAATATGTTTTGAATGACAATGTCAATACTATGAAGTCATAAAGTAACTTCGTATGCTTCGTATATAAAATTCAAACTTCAAACGGAGAACCGTCGACAGTGCTGTGGCCAGTACTCACATAGAGGTTAGCTATTATTTACGCTTTCTCTATGGCTCATCATAAATTTATTAATGTTGCCATGTATCATATACAGAAATCGCGACAACGGCAACCTAAATTAAAATGAGCCGAGCTCAGTAAATTCGCTA
Source organism: Euclidia mi (assembly GCA_944739405.2). Taxonomy (NCBI): domain Eukaryota; kingdom Metazoa; phylum Arthropoda; class Insecta; order Lepidoptera; family Erebidae; genus Euclidia; species Euclidia mi. The sequence continues at coordinate 30,801,946 of OX123193.2, read as the reverse complement.
TTGGCATTAAGCCCGCCTTGTGAAATATATTTTGCAGGAAGTTAAAATAAATTAGCAGATATCACTAACATTTCTACCTGTTTTGTAAAATATTATCATTTTATTAGAGGTAGAGATAGTGAGCTCTGTAAAGTTGCAGTACTGATTCCTGATTAGTTAATAAACATCTCAGCAACATAATTATCATTAAACAGAAATAGGCCCACGTGCCAATACGTGGCGCCCGAATGATTGTTAGCTACAAAATAAAACTCAGAGGTTAAAAGTTAACGATTATTGTGACATCTGAGAGCTATCAACTCTATCATCATTACGGCCTAAATATTACGAAGCGATTATCGTTACGAGGTAAATAAGTATTTAACTTATTGTGCTCTTATTGGGCATTTCCAAAAGGGTTAAAATATTTAAATGTAAGGAATACCTTACATTTATAAAGAAAATATCTAAATAGTTAACATCTTTCAGCTTTTGTATATCTACATTCTAAAAATGATCAAACATGTCTACAGTTTACCACCTTTATTGTCGACTAGAGGATGTTCGCAGCTACGCCTGTACATCTTGTTGTAATTTTATCGATTCAACCTGATCCGGTCGGAATTTCGGTAAGTATGTACAATGAAACAAGTTGGCTCTGGACCAATTTGAAAAAAGATCCCTTGGCTCTATGAGCGCATAGAGTCGAGGCACACTAGAAACTGGTTTTGTATACGAGGGTCAATGTGAGTGTCAAGTAGCACTGGAAGCGAAGATGTCTTGCTGAGCGATTCTCACCCTTATGGTGGCCTAGCGCGAAGTTGTTCGACTGTTCCTGCTTAGTGCACTTCTACGCTCCTCAGCGAACATTCATGCCAAACATCTTCTTGCGCCCAATTATTTTGGCTGTGCAATATAATTCTGGCTGACAGATTGTCTGTGATGAATAATGCTTATTAGACCAGTGCAGATACGTTAGAAAACAGTAAAAAGTGAAATAAAATTATAGTATGATGAAACCCATTGAAGAAGGAAGAGAATATTACAAAAATTAAAGGAAAAATTACTTATTTTAAATTGTCTTTCGGGATATATACCACGTACCTTTGTTTGGAGTAACCGATATTTCGGCACTGTTGCAAGCGCCATGTTCACGGATATAAAAATAACTTACCGGCGATCTGAGGTCGGGAAGTGGATGGGGTTGCGATTTTAAGGGTAAAAAAGGGTTTATCTCGATTGCCGGTAAACTACAAGTCCTACAAAAAAACGTCAATGGCAAAGAATTCAGATAGCCCATAATTTATTTTACCTTTAATTTTTGCTATATTCTCTTCCTTCTCCAATGGGTTTCATCCTACTATAATTTTATTCCACACATACATACATAGACTCACGCCTGTTTCCACGAAGGGGTAGGCAGAGGCATATTAAACGCCCACTTTTCGCCAGTGTTTTGATCCCACGTAATAGGTGGCGAGCCTATTGCCACTTTTCGGGATATTTCGATTGCCAGAGCCTCGTTCGTTGATCGGCAGGTGCACCACTTGCAGGTGAGGTTGGCTTGGGACCCTAAGTTCTTGGTGGGAACCATATGCACTTTCTTTATTCCGTTTCAAAAATTATCTACCCTGGTCTAATTATTCTCTTTACCGAACCGAAAAATGTATATTGCCTCTATGACAGCTGATGATATGCAGTTTCTTACTCACTTGTAAAATCCTCTCCGGTAATAAAACTCAAAACTCCTCTTTGGTAAAACAAGAAAGAGGCAGAAACTATCACGTTATTACGTATTATGTATTTGTTATTTGTGATTCTAAAATTTTGGTGATCCTTCAAGATCGACGAATCAAGCAACTTATATTATATGTAGCAGTAGCATACACCGTAGTCTTGGCTTTTCTCGCATTGTGTTTTCATAGAGAAGACAGCAACATTTTTTGAGGGTCCAGTGAAAAGGAGAATTTGGCATTAAAAATGGGGATGGCGAACTATTTTTAACCGACTTCAAAAAAAGGAGGTTCTCAATTCGTCGGAATCTTATTTTTATGTATGTTCCCCGATTTCTCTAAGACGCCTGGACTGATTTCGAAAATTCTTATTTTGATTGAAAGAGTATACCTCCTAGTTGGTCCCATAATCATCAGGTCAGGATCTGATCATGGAATCCTGAAAAAATCTAAGGAACTCTTCAAATTTTATAAGCAATTGAAGCGATTTGACGATAACAACCCAATGCCGTCGAGTTTGGCTCGTTTGAGTCGTCTTTACATAGACTTTGATGCTGGATGATTTCCATGGTCTGATGATAGAGCTGGAAGGTAACCATGAGATCTTTGTGATGCAACAACCCAATCTCATCGAGTTTAGGGTCGTTTGATTCGTCTTTACATGGACTTGGGTACTGGATGTTTTCCAGGGTCCGATGATGGAGCAGGAAGGTGGCCATGGGATCTTTGTAATACAATGATACAATCCCATTAAGTTTGGGCTCGTTTGATTCGTCTTTACATGGACTTTGCTACTGGATGTTTTTCAGGATCTGATGATGGAGCAAGAAGGTGGCCATGGGATCTTTGTAATACAAAGACGCAATCCCATTTAGTTTGGGCTCGTTTGATTCGTCTTTACATAGACTTTAGTGCTGAATTTTTACCAAACTCTGATGATAGAGCAGGAAGGTGGCTATGGGATCTTTGTTATACAATAACGCAATCTCATCGAGTTTAGGCTCGTTTGTTTTGTCTTGGCAAACACTTCAGTATTGGATGATTTCCGTGATCTGATGATGGAACTGAAACGAAAATGTTTAGGCTAGTTAGTTGAAAATAAAAAAAGACTTGAAATTGCCAGAAAGGTACAGGTCTACATTTCAGAATTGAGGCACGTCAGGAAGGCCTCCCTATCATGTACCACCTACACTATCCTATGTAGGTACATACCTACTTACCACCTATTACTATTTTTATTAGTATACTACTAAAAAGCAAAAATATTTATATTTAAATAAAAAAAGCGGCTCCAAAAAACACTACATTTAAAAATATTTTTTATCTTGTCTTACTATCGTCCCAATACCAACTGCTAAAAAGTTAGTATGTTTGTTTGTAAAGGTAATAATATTATTCAGATTTGGCTGGCGTACTCAGCGAATGGGCGTGATTCCTGCGACCCTTTAAGCTCCTCTGGCTAATCTCGCGGAGGGTCCAGCGATTGCAGTATAACGCAAACAAATAGATAAAATGTTTATTTTTGATACAAGTTCTTTATTTCTATTAATGATCCTATAGTTCTGTATACTGATATACAGTTATGCTGTCCCATGCTCAATTGAAAAACATGCAATGCTTTCTTACCTGTACTTAATACTCAAAGAATTACCAAACTGAAGTGGCAGTGGGCCGGCCACATTTGTCGAAGAACCGATTATCGTTGGAGTAGTTGTGTTCTAGAGTGGAGACCGCGCCTTGGTAAACGTAGTGTAGGACGCCCTCCGGCTAGGTGGAGTGACAATATACGCAAAGTGGCTGGCAGCGGCTGGACACGAAATGCCGAACATCGGGCTCAGTGGCGTGCCATTGGAGAGGCCTATATCCAGCAGTGGATTCTTGCAGGCTGATGATGATGATGATGAATACTGTATAACAACGAAAGTGGCTGTTTATTGGTTCTAATAAAACAATTAAAAAAAAATTCCTCGCCATCTTATTATGATCACTGTAGTCAATATTTATGTTACTTAAGTAAATGGGCGGTGAAATAAGCAACGAGTCCAAAATATACACGAGCAAAATCTTAGAAGAGATGCATTTTCTATTTGAGACAGCCGCTATCATGTCGATAGGTAGAAGTGACGTCATAGTGTACTCATGCCCCCTGTCTGACGAGTAAAATTTAAATATTTAGCTCAGTATTAGCCAGAAATTATAGCGTTATTTTTACTTTTAAATATAGTTCTCCATTTAATATTCATGACATAAACAATACTTAGTCACCTACCAAATTATAACTTCAAGCGAGAGATATGAAAAATTAAACCTTATAGTTTTTAAGATGTATCTACATGTTATTTACGAAGCAATAATGTGTAATGGTTGTGTAACATCTTTTTGTAGTAGGCATAATAAGATAGATAATTAAATCATAATAATTAATTTATTATCAAAGACAAACAGCATAATCCAAGCAATTAAGTAATAAAGTGATGTTTTGAAAATACAATAATTTTATTTATGAGGATCACGAACATATGATACATATATTTCTTACATCTAAATAAAAAATACAAATATGCCTTGTGCTCAATAAGTAACTTATAGGTAACCACATTTAACATATTGTTACGAATTGAAAATAACGCCATCTATCACTGAATGGGAGAACTACATGAGATTAGATGTATCGGTTGTTTAAGGCTGTTTCATCTATCCTCTAATAGATGGCGTAGGTGTAAATAGAACATTTACGCAATTCTAGAAACACCTTACACGTTTCCAGAAATATCGTGAGTCGTCTCGAAAAGCCTAGTGATGTTATCCGGCCAGTATAAATAGAGCGGGAGCGAACGGAACGGACACAGTTCAATTGAATACGGAAAGCGATCAACATCAAGCGAAGGGAAATAAGTCGGAAGTGTTTAGTGTTGTTCTAGTGGTGTGAATACTGCGTTTTATTAGTGAAGTGAAAATTAAGTGTGTGTATCTAGTGTTATTGTGTTAGTGAATAAAGTGCAGTTTTTCTGGCATAGTGTATATAATTTATCACGAACCCCAGCTCGTAACAAATTGGTGTCAGAAGAAAGGGATAAATTATGCCGGTTATGCCGAAGGAAGAAACTGAAGGTGTGCGTACCAGGAACCAGCACCAGCAAGACCTGGACCAGAGACGCTTCGGAGACGTTCCTTCTCCATTGCCTAGTGGACCAGGCGACTCCGCAGCTGCAGTGGAACCTGCAAGCGCCTCACACTCCGGAAAGGTGCCCGACATCGTGGCTCTGATGGCGTTCATGCAGGAGCAGGTCCGCCGTCAGGAGGAGCAGGCTCGCCGTCAAGAGGAGCACGTGCGCCGCATGGAGGAACAGCTACAGCGCAACAAGGAGGAGCGGGCTCGCCGTCAAGAGGAGCACGTGCGCCGCATGGAGGAACAGCTACAGCGCAACAAGGAGGAGCGGGCTCGCCGTCAAGAGGAGCACGCGCGCCGCCTGGAAGAACAGCTACAGCGCAACAAGGAGGAGCGGGCTCGCCGTCAAGAGGAGCAGGCCCGCCGTCAGGAGGAGCAGGCTCGCCGCCTGGAGGAACAGCTACAGCGCGACAAGGAGGAGCAGGACCGCCGTCAACAGGAGCAGGCTCGCCGTCAAGAGGAGCACGCGCGCCGCCTAGAGGAGCAGCTGCCGCGCGACAAGGAGGAGCACGCCCACCGTCTGGAGGAACAGCTGGTGCTCTTGAAGGACTTCCCCTCTGCGCCGCAGTGGGGAAGGACTTGAAGGCGGTCAAGGAGGAACTTCAGCAGCACGAGGCCCGTATCAGCGACGTAGAGATGCTCGTGCACGACAAGCTTGAGACTCGCGTCGCCTCTATTGAGAAGCGTGTACATGATCACCTCGAGACCCGTATTGCTGAAGTGGAGAAGAAATTGTGTAGTCTCGGGTCCTACGACGTTACACCTGCAGCTGTGGCGCCCTCACCTCGTTGGTTTAAGGTTCCACCATTTGATGGCTCATCATCGTGGTATGCATACAAGGTCCAGTTTGAGGCCGTTATGCGAACGAATGGGTGGAACAAAGAACAGGCCTTCACCGCCCTAACCTTAGGCCTTCGTGATCAGGCCTTGACGGTGTTGGAGGTGCTTGGGCAAGACGTCTCCTATGAAAAGCTAATGGTGGCGCTGGAGGCGAGATACGGTGACGCACACCTAGAACATGTGTATCGTGCTCAGCTGAAGGACAGGGCACAACGCACTGGAGAAACTCTGCAGCAGTGGGCTCTAGAGGTGGAAAGGCTGGTCAGGAAGGCATACCAGTCGTCGCCTGCGCTTATTGACGAGAACCTCGTACAAGCGTTTACGGATGGGGTCCGGGACCTGGAAGTTAGAGCAGCGGTAAGACTTGGGCACTTCAAGTCCCTGAAAGAAGCCTTAGCCTACGCTCTGGAGGTGGAAGCAGCGCGTCACGAGGATCGAACTTACCGTATCAGGGAAGTTGTTTCTTCACCACGGTGCTACAACTGCGGGGAAAGAGGCCATATCCGCTTGAGCTGCCCAAAGCGTAAGCGGCACGTTGGTACCCTGTCTAAACCAAAAGGGTCACCTGACGTACCTGTCTGGCGGCGAGAGCCACGTAGCGCAGATGCTCTGACGCGTAGGCCTTACCCCGACCAATGCAAACACTGTGCAAGACAGGAAGCGAAGCCGGCAGCGCTAGTGAGAATGTTGAAGACGGATCTGAGCGACGGATGGAAAGAAGCTTTGCAGCGTGCTCAGCAAGAAGACAAGGACGTACAGCCGATTCTCAAATGGAAGAAATCAGGCGCTCCTAGGCCCAAATGGAGTGATATCGCAGCAATGAGCCCTGTCACCAAAGGTTATTGGGCACAGTGGGAAAGCTTGGTTGTCCAGGATAGAGTTCTGTGCCGCAAATGGGAAACCGCTCGAGGTAACCAATGCCATCTGCAAATGGTAGTTCCCAAGACTAAGGTGCCGGAAGTACTACGGCTCTATCACAATGGTGCTTCGGGAGGTCACATGGGTGTTAAGAAGACGCTTACTAAGGTCCGAGAGCGGTTTTATTGGCTCCACTGTCGGAATGACGTCGAGGATTGGTGCCGCAAATGCATAAGTTGTGCGGCTGTGAAGGGGCCACATACTTGTAGCAGAGGTGCATTCAAGGTGTGCAATGTAGAAGCTCCATGGGGGTCGGGACGGCGGATGTCTGGGAGGATGAGGACTCGCTGCGACCGGAGGGCGAACAACAAGGGCTTCGATGAGGGATCATTGGTGTGGCTTCATAACCCAGTACGAAGCAAAGGAAAATCGCCTAAGTTACAAGCCAGATGGGACGGGCCATATCGCATAATTACCAGGATGAACGACGTCACCTATCGAATCCAGAAGGGGTCGCGAGGTGCACCGAAGATAGTTCATGTGGACCGGTTGGCTCGTTACTATGGGTCTAACGATGTTCGAGACGAACACGTTTAAGAGGGAGGCCGTGTTACGAATTGAAAATAACACCATCTATCAGTGAATGGGAGAACTACATGAGATTAGATGTATCGGTTGTTTAAGGCTGTTTCATCTATCCTCTAATAGATGGCGTAGGTGTAAATAGAACATTTACGCAATTCTAGAAACACCTTACACGTTTCCAGAAATATCGTGAGTCGTCTCGAAAAGCCTAGTGATGTTATCCGGCCAGTATAAATAGAGCGGGAGCGAACGGACCGGACACAGTTCAATTGAATACGGAAAGCGATCAACATCAAGCGAAGGGAAATAAGTCGGAAGTGTTTAGTGTTGTTCTAGTGGTGTGAATACTGTGTTTTATTAGTGAAGTGAAAATTAAGTGTGTGTATCTAGTGTTATTGTGTTAGTGAATAAAGTGCAGTTTTTCTGGCATAGTGTATATAATTTATCACGAACCCCAGCTCGTAACAATATGTAAAACCTTCACCACAAGAATTAAATAACAAAATCTAAAACATAAATAAATTCTACTATATCATCGAGTATATAAATATGGCATGATGAGATCAGAACTTCTAGTGTCGTTTACAGAAGACTATAATCATATTATGATAGTTTATAGATAACAGAAGACTATAGGATATTTTATATAAGCATTCGAAACATTGGGAGCTTTTACTCCCAATCGGGTCAAATATTGAAAAAATTACATTTTGAGTGCCTACGTCATAAAAGGTCCAATCCACATAATGTGTACCTGTTCAGGACTAGCCGCATTATATGTTGGTTAAGGCTAACCTCACCCTGCCAGTCACAAAGTAAGAACCTCTAAATAGGGTAAATTTATTATTAAACTCATTACTAAGTTCCAAATTCGACATTTAAAAATGTACTTTACATTTACCTTCTATTTTTTCTGTATATACTATGACCGGCCTTCACTTAAATTCTTTTTCATGGTCAATTTAAAATATAATACAGTTGTCGGCATCGAATAGGCCCTTGCGAATCTAATTTGCGCGCCTAAGTTGACTGATAGAGGGCGCTACACCATAGAACTATATTATAGAGGTGAGTGGACAATATAACCAAACCAAGTTAGTGACAGCTATTTTAGAAAATATTCTCGCTTTAAAAATATGAACATGGATTGCAAGTGGCGGTCAAAGAGAAAATCCATTTTTGCTTATAATTTATACAGGAGGAAGTTGGAGGATTTTTGAGTATTGTAACACAGTTGTCGGCGTAGTCGTTTAAGTGGCCAAAACACTCTCGGTTTTGTGTTTTTATCCTGGCACGAGCCAACACTTTTTGCGAACCCAAATTGTTCTTAGTCTTCCTCGCTATACAGGCATTGGGAACAACTATACAGAGCAGGCATCGTCTTAAAATATTAAAGTTTACATAGGCTTAGGAATTATATGCTCTGAGCGACTCTTACGTGGGTCTGAGCCTAAACATTGACGAGCTCATCGGATTGATGTTGTGTTATCTGTGTTCGTAGCTGCGATTACCCGCAAGTCGCTCTCCTTGCCCCATACAGGACATCCTACTCACGAGCTGACCTCAGGAACCATTGTCATAAATATAACTATTAATATTCTTAACAGGTCAATGATCTTAATGTTGTGATATCTCATCATCCACCTAGCGTTATTCCAATCTCAACGGGGTCCGCTTTCTAGTCTGAACGGATTTGGCGGAATATTAGCTTTTCCACGGAGCGACTGCCTGTCTGACCTCCGCAACCCGAAGGGATAGCGATATTCCATGGTTTAGACTAGTGTCAGTTTATGGTACTGACGCCCTATAATGACTGTCAAAGACCTTTATGACAGCCGGGACCGACGGTTTAACGTGCTCTCCGAGGCACGAGGCAAGCGATAATTAACAATTTAAGACCCTCTTAACTTCGAAAAGTCATTGGTGCGCGCCGTGGATTCGAACCCAATACCCTCGGCCTGGCAGTCCGTTGGTATCTCCACTAGGCTATCGCTGCCTTAAAAATGTATCTAACTTAAAAAAGGTTGTCTCCATAAGAGTGCCCTTTTTAATATACGTCTTTTTACCCGACTACGGCGAAGCCAAAAGGAAGGGTAATGTTTTTGGCAGTCTATGTATTTATGTTTGTATGTTCCACCGTAGCGCCTAAACTACTGAACCGATTTTAATAAGTGGGGTGTCAAAAGGTTCGTAATAATGGTGCGGGTGTTATAGGCTATACAAATTTTATCGAAATTTTTGACGTAGTCGGGTTATAGTTTTTAAACTTATAAAGATAAATATTATTCTAATTAAATATACTATCTATAGCGTGATATGATACGTCTGTTATTGTGCGGTAGATAACAAAATCTCCTACTGGTTTATACCGACTTTTATCATGTACGTATGGAATGGATAAACGATTATCTTTGCTATATTTATAGGTAAAAATTTATCGTCACCGTCAAAATTGTAATATAATGACGAAGTATTAAATAAGATAGATAACATTATCATCATCTTTTTGCCCTGGTCCCAATTTATTTGGGGTCGGCGCAGTGCGTCCTTCGCTTTAAAGCTTCTCTGTCGCCCGTCATCTGATCAGTTACCCCTTTCTCTTTCATATCCATCCTCACACAGTCCATCCACCTTTTCCTTGGCCTCTCTATCCCTTTCCATCCCTTTACCTTAATATTCATCACTTGCTTTCCTACATACATATCATCTCTTTGCATAATATGTCCATACCAAACCAAACGACTTCCTTTTACTTTCTCGTCGGCGCTACTTTCAGACTACCTCTCACGTATTCATTCCTAATCGTATATCCATCTCATCTCTGTCACATTTAATAGTTTTTCATTGTTGACATTATATCTTGTTATATTACGAACACCATTTAGTATCAGCAGAGGTTAAGAGATTAAGTAAATTGAGCCAATCAAGTCATAAGGATATTTAGGAGGAGAACTCACGAAGACACCCCTTTATTACTGGATACTAACACATCGAGTAGGTACATGTTTCATGTGTTTCGAAATACTATAATCCAGGTTAACATGCTCGTCTCTCGAGCTTAATAAGCAGACAGAAGCACTTAATTAGTAGGAATATCCATGATCATGGCACTAGCAAACGTGGCGAAATATCGTAAACTGGAAATGTATCTTTTTGAGGTCCATATTCCGGCACACAATTTAAAGATACACTTGATAATTTAAGCAGGTTTCCCATTCTACACGCGTAGCACGAAATTCACAAAGCTTAGTACACTGCAAAACATTTTGAGGATTCTTGTCTCATGGTAAATTATAAAGAAGAAAATATCATTCATCTGGTATCTTGACTCTTTTATTAGAAGACTAGAGGATGCCAGCAGCTACGCCTGCAATTTTTTTTAATTTACCCATTATGTCCGATCCTGTGGGAATTTCGGGCAATCCCTTCTTAGTGCACCCCTACGGTCCCCAAGGAACATACATGACAAATTTCAGCTTCCTGCACCCATTAGTTTCGGCTGTAGCGTGTCTGTCAGTCAGTAAGTAACGCAAGGATTTTATATATTAAGAAGATAGAATTTATCGTAATTGACAAGTTATTTAATACAGTCATCATAGTCGTATCGTCGCGTTATCCCAGTTGCATCAAAGACATTTTTTTTAGTAACGACACTAATGACTGTCAGACATGTTAGGGCAAGCGTACCTTAAAAAATTCAGCTGTGCGAGCCGTAGATGCGAGCCCTCTGCAAAGCAGTCTGTTGGTTTCTCCTCTGAGCTATCGGTGCTCAAGTTATAATTTGCAGTAAATAACCTGATTAAAATATTCATTTTCGCAATTTACTCGTTATAAGTGTTATTATGTGTCAAGAGAGTTTACATGACCGGGGCTAGATCGTAATATAAATATAGGTATACCTACCAAAGTACGTATATTATAAGTTCGTAAGCATCGGTTTCCCCAATAACATTCTATAAATGGTATTCCCGAATGCGTAAATTGCCTCATTTTACGCGATTCATTAATTTAAAACACATTTTATACAGAGTGTTTTATTTCATTTTATTTATTACCAAATTTTTTGAGATGTTTCTTGTAATTATTTTAAAATATTTAAAATAGCCAAATCTGCTTTTCCGTCCACGGAAGAGATCCAAAATATGACATGAGTAATTACAACATTATCATTGTGACTATTTTAGGATAATATTATGTAGGTATTTTCTTTTGGCAGCCTTTTGCAGTACACTGCTGGACTTAGGCTCTCATAAAATTTACTGCAGTGTAGTTACACCGTTAGTCATCAGAAGGATTTGGTCTACTATACCTAGGGCTGCCATCACCTAAATTGCCGACACCGGATAAATACGGCAAAAATCTCTGACTTTTGGGCGAAATATGGTTTTTCCCCGGACAACTACCATTTATCGCTTATTACATATAAGAAAAGTTGAATTTCCCCTGACAACAAAAGCGTTCTGGTTTCACCCGGACTTTTTCAAAAACCCCGGCCAGACGGGCCCCGGACGCCCTTCAAACTAGGACAACTCCGGGGAAACCCGAACGGATGGCTGCCCAACTATACCACACTAGCCATAAAGGGTTGGCATATAGAGTTTGGTGTCAAGATTTCCTTCACTTCCGCAGGATATTATTTGCTTTGTGCATTTTCCTTGGTCGCCTTTTACCACAACATCAGAATAAAATCGGATATGATACTTTGCATTCGTAATACTTAAGAACACGGATTTCTGTACCTATGTTCGTTCAATAAAAAGTATTGTATTGTATATTAGAGTCCTAATAACTACCTACCTTCTGTTGTCGGCCTCGATGCTTTCTATAAGGGAAAGAAACAATATTTCTAAAAATTTCGATTAAAATTTTAGTAATATATGCTAATGAATGATAGCCGAGGATTCCACCAGGTTTTTCTAGTAACCAAAGACGTCATTCAAACCAAGTTTAAAGATGGGACTAATCATTTATTAGGTAAATAACCGTCTCAGAACTCAGACCTTATAATGAGCTTATTTATTATTATAGGGTATAGGGTTCCCACCAAGAGCTTAGGGTCCCAAGCCAACCTCACCTGCAAGTGGTGCACCTGCCGATCAACGGACGAGGCTCTGGCAAACAAAATATCCCGATAAGCGGCAATAGGCTCGCCACCTATTACGTGGGATCAAAACACTGACGAAAAGTGGGCATTTAATATGCCTCTACCTACCCCTTCGGGGAAACAGGCGTGAGTCTATGTATGTATGTATTTATTATTATGTAGGTAATTCACCAATAGGTATATTACCTACACATAATTATTTGCATTCCTTAATACCTATAACTTTTATAAGCCCTATAATAATATGACTCATTGCATTCATGCAATTATAATGCATATCCGAAATAAGTTTGTCCTCATATGAATCAGAATTAAATCGACACATTGTAGTTGGGAGAAAACCATGAGGAATGCCGCGAGTAAATAATTAAATATCAATGACTACTTACAATTAATAATATTTGAGTATTGTAAACATGCTATAGATAGTTTAATTAGTTCAAATAAGATTGCCGTCGAACATTATTATATTATAATAATAAGGTTAAATGTCGAGAAACGATACGCATTGAACTTGTGTCCCGCCAGTTTCGTTAGATTTGTAACTCAGTAGGCCGTCCCCAGTAATAATTTGCATACCGATTAATAAAATTACGTAATTAATTATGAACAAATTACTTATTTTTATTGTGTTTCTGCATATAACTCATGGATACAGTGCAAATATTAAGGTAAGAATGTTATCTATTACGTGGCGTTTCTTATCTTCCCGTGAAGTGCTGTTTGAATGATAAAATTCTTTCTGTAAGTGTCCGATGCAAGAATACGTAATATTACGTGCAATAAATTCGTGATAATAAACAAATAAAAGTGCAACTAATTATTTGAGTATTTGTCGGCGATGATAAAATAAAGTTCTTAACAATTACACTACTCAGCGGTCACGCTTTTAATTCAGTTGTTTATCTGCCAGTATGCCTGTTTAGCCCGAAAAATCTAGAAAGCTTAATTTTAAAGCAAGTAATAAATTATAAGAACTTGCACCAAATAACATAAAAGCTTTAAAATGGTGTTCAATAACGGCCTAAGTTAGGTTTAAAAATAAGTTCTTATTTACATTTTTCTGAATATAATATCCTGTAGTTAATAAGTGACATTTTTGAGCCTTTATGAGTAATCTTGCTATAAAAATAATTAATTAATTATTTAAATTCAAACACAATCATCAGAAGTTAGATATTGCAATGACGCAGAGTGCATCGCCGCCGGTGATTCAATTTATAGCACTGCATCAAACAGTTCCTATTGTATTTTAATATAGAACAATATCGTCGAGATAATTATCATAAGTATAGCGTGTCATAGTCGACCATACTTGTTAGAGATACGGATACTGTTGAAAGTCGAAACAGACATGTGGCGCTTGTAACATTATGCGACTGACATGTCACGGTGTCACCTAGTCACAGTAAACCCACCGTCTGTAACGCACGTCGATAGTTCCGATAAGATTCGCGTGACAACTGAAACGATACGATATATATTATCTGCCTACATTTTAAATTAAAACGAACAAAATATGTAAATATCCAGTGGTTATTTTATGAAAATATCATCGGTTATGCATTAAATAATAACCATGGTAAGAGTAACTTAATTATTATAATCACTAATTGTTATTATAGAAACAAACTGTACAACTTATCTTATTACTTTATTATTACGTATCGTATGACTATCATTACTGCAAAATATGAATTTTACTTCTTAACGTTTAAACAATTAATAAATCAATTGCTTTTCTCTTTCTAATCATCTGCAATAAAATACAAACACCGCAAACACGCGATTGAAATTACTATTCGCGTTTACGGAGTCTGTTGTAATCTTTTGGTTGCGGCTACTTTTGTGCTCGCAATTTATTTTCAGTTTGTAGTATAATTATTCAGAATATTAAAATTGTATTAAAATTTATTGCAAAAGGAATATAATTTATACATTTAACTATAACATTTCATTCAATCATTTGTTGATATAGAGATCGTGGTCACTATTATTTATTTATGAATAATTCGTATTCCAGTCGAAACGAGTTTGTGTTATCGGAGCAGGAATAGCCGGCTTGACCTCGGCGAGATATCTGAAAGAAGAAGGCATCAACTTCACAGTGTTAGAAGCTACAAAATATATTGGAGGCACTTGGCGATATGATCCCCGCGTTGGCACAGATGAGAATGGCCTACCATTACACACTAGCATGTATAAACATTTAAGGTAGGTAAGGTACAATCAATAACAAAATTCATCTCCTGTCTTTTCAAGAATATTCTATGACAAATTACTTTTCAACATTCTTTTTATTTAGACATTTTAACTAAACTAAAGATTATGCAGCATACGCTTTTGGCTTAGTTAATTTGACTGACATAGTTGATTAATTTAGCTTGTTAATAATGAATGTATTAATTCAGAGGACAACACAGGGAATCGCTACCGAATTATGTCTTGAGCTCTTTGACTTAAGGCCCGCACAAACTATCTGTCGCGACTTACGGTCGCGACTTACTGTCGCGACAGAAGGGTATCTGGATAAGGAAAATCCATTCAAGTGTGCACACTATCCGACGTCTGTCGCGGACGTGACCTTGAGCGTTCAGACGTCCGATAGCAATCTGGGAAAATGACAGCAAACGTCCGCGGACGTTTGCTGTCATCCGTATATTGTCCATGGTACGGCCTTAATATTGATTTTATACCGAATATAGTAAAAAAATGTTAAATTCACTTTCAATTCAACAGTTCTGCTTTACTTCAAGATCTACCAATAATATAATCTAATAGTGCTAACTGCTAGTGCCCTGAATTAATAAAAATATGCTCCTATGTATTGCATAGACAGCATGGCGTGTCTATGGTTGTATCGGACGCGGACGCGACAGAAAGCCGCGTCCGAAAGGGTGTGCACATTATGTGTCGCGACTTACTGTCGCGACAGTAAGTCGCGTCCGAACAGTTTGCGTGCGCCTTTATACCCGAAGCTCCCGTTTACAAAGAACGTTACGTTCACACCAAAAACTAAATGAAATGTAAATGTTCTATAAATATGCAATATCGAGCACTATAAAAGCAGTTTAAATATTGATATTTATCTTCATATTGTTACTGGTGCATTTTATCAGCTTATTTTAATCAAAGCAAGTATTCACGTAGTTCAGTGTTGACTTAATTTCTGCGTAAACAAACAGATGTCGCTGTTATAAACTTGCAGTACCGTAGCGTGAAAATGCAAAATATAGTGTATCCCTTAGTTTTTTTTTATTTGTGTGGCTGTACAAAAAAATATTTATGTAATATTTCAAGTAGGTCGCTGTTTAGTTGAATCAGTCACCTAATGAGTGGTAAGTGTATAGGTACTTACAACTCAGTAAAATCTAACAATATGTGTATAAGTGATATTAGAAAATTCTCAGTAAAAAGAGTAGATTAAATTAAAGTGTATTCTCATATTATGTACTTACCGTAAGTCATAAAATAGCTGAATTAAATCACATACCTAAATTCAGTAATAAACAAGTGTCTAACCATTTTTCCAGAACAAATCTACCCAAACCCACAATGGAACTTAGAGGATTTCCGCTACCAGAACACTTACCGTCATTCCCAAGCTGGCAGGATTACTACCGTTACTTAGAAGCCTACGCACAACACTTTGATGTTATAAAATATATACAGGTAAGATCATTAATAGATCAATGGGTAAGATACATAGACATGATACTACAGAGAAAACAAGTAAGTATTGAACACTTTTAGTTGCAGATTTTATGTGCTGTAAATAAACATTAAAAGCCATGCTGTATAGGCTAAGATATATGTACCTATACGAAGCACCTTACACATAAGACAATAGTTCGAAAGATCACTACTATTATTAGAAATGAGGCCCAAAGAAAAAATAAAATATGCAGGAAATAACGCACTCAGTCACAGCATAGAGGAGCGACAAATCATACATACCTATAAAATAATAATATAATATTATACATAGGTATAATTTATTATTTGCGGTGAACAGGGTTGTTTCCAACTATTCTAATCAAATACTTTTAATGAATATGTCTAGTGACGTCATAATTTTTTGTGTTCCGTACCTCACAAGGTAAAAAATAATCCTTATAAGATCACTTTCTTGTCCGTCTGTCTGTCTGTCTGTCCGTGTGTCACCACCGATTTTCTCAAGAACGGGTGCACCTAGCAAATTGAAATTTATACCAGATACTGAGGTCTATGGTTCCCATTAGGTGTATCAAAATCAGGGTCCTGGGTCAACCCGATAAAAAGATATGGTCAAAATTAGATTTTTGCGAAAACTTGTAAGTACCAAAATTAACCTTAATTTCCATTAATTCTTTTTTCGGAATTTTTCCTTTACTTGTGCTGTAAGACCTCGGTTTTAACCAAAATTGACAATTCTAGGTCAACCTTAACTTAAAGGTTTTGGGTCGAAACCCTATTGGTAGTTCCCGTTGAACTAGAATCACGAAATTTGGCCAAAAGCAGGGCCTTACAGCACAAATAAAGAAAAAAATACAAAAAATAAAAAAAGGGGAAAAGTTAAGGGTGACCCCATACATACATAGTAGATTCCATTTAAGATAGTCCTCTAAGTTGTATGGGTGCTCATACAGATTTAAAGGACTAGCGTAATTAGCACCAACCTCAAATAAGATAAAATGATGTTAGACTCGCACTTGCCCGATTTCTTTTTGCTGTCAAGTACAATACTTATCACGAATAAGTTGTTGATATAAAATGAAAATTAAGCTTATAACATTAATTAAATAATTAAACTACCATTATTTTGACATGTTTTACTAAATAGAAAGACTTGTATAATTTATTTTACTTACAGGAAACTTCCCTATCAATACAGGGAAAATTTATTACCTGATCTGAGGCATGTGCAAGTTATTTACTTGAGGTTCCTAATGGTCTTATTTTAAATTCACTGGGTATTAAGGTCATGCGGTACCTACCTTATTTTATAGAATCTGAAAGAACCATATTATAATATTGCTCTAATTTTTGACGAAATATTATCTTTCAGTTCCTACACAATGTCGTTGCAGTCAGAAGAATAGATGACAAATGGAGAATAAAGCATGAACATGTGATAACGAAAGAAGTATTTGAAGAAGATTACGATTATGTTATTGTCGGTAACGGTCACTTCAGCAAACCTAACATGCCAAATATTCCTGGTGAAAAACTGTTTAAAGGTAATTTTAAGTTAATCTAAGATTACTTGAGGGTATAACATATTATACACAAAAATATTTTCTTATAACTAAAACAAATCCCGCACACATCGTACATCTCAATAGGTGTATCTATAGATTTGATAAATGCCTTTGACACAGCAGTCATGAGATTGTCTTGCAAAATACAAACAAATTATTGATAGAACTAAATTCGTTCATTACAAATATGTTCAAGTTATTGCTTACAAATGGTAGCCACATGAAGAATGTGCAAAGCTAAAGTAGTCCAAAGTGCATAACATACGGTCTTCCCCAAGGCTCAATCTTTGGGCTGTCTATTGCGTCTTTATAATTTTGAAGACTGAGCGTCTACTCTTGTATTGTTCTTTCTCAGAGACGATAAGTAAGAGATGTTAATCGGCAGTTCATTCATCAATGTTCACCTACATCTAGGCTATCATAATAAGTCTATTTCGGGTCTATTTTGAATATTCGTCAATAACAGAGGAAAACCTACCTAAACAAGGCCTATTAAATTTATAACTCTACATGATTTATAGTGAAACTGGCCTCATTAAATTACTACTTCTACAATAAATCTTGACCTATATCATATTTTGACCATTCATATAATTTTTCAGGTACTATTATACATAGCCACGACTACAAAGAACCAGAGCCTTTCAAAAATCGCCGAGTGCTGGTAATAGGGGCTGGTCCCTCAGGCACGGACATTGCTATGGACGTAGGCGAAGTTAGTAAGAAATTGATCCACAGTCATCACTCAAAAGCTAACTTTAGGACGGTATTCCCATCGAACTTTGTAAAGAAACCTGATGTCAAAGAGTTTAATGCAACTGGTGCCATATTTGTTGATGGGAGTTATGAAGAATTCGATGATGTCATATATTGTACAGGTATGTAAGAGCTTTTTAAAAAACTTAAAGATTAACTTACTGAATGATATTGTTCAAGTAGAATAATGTAATTGATATGAACATTCCCATATGTAAGTATAACTAGTAGCTTTGGTTTGACATATAAATAATAAGAAACCATGTGTTCTATTTCAAGGTTTCCTATACGACTACCCATTCCTAGACGAGTCGAGTGGCCTGACGCTGGATCCTCACAGTGTGGTGCCTCTGTATCGGTACATGGTGAACATCAACCAGCCCTCTATGGTCGTCATGGGGCTCATCGTCAGGGCGTGCTTGGTGGTGGCTATTGACGCTCAGGTTAAAACAATACATTTTTGTTGTGCTATCAAAGATAATTTTAAAACTTTATCGACAGTGTGAGTTAGGTACTTACCGAGTAATCTGCTACTTATCTAAAACTTTAATAACCAAATGAAATATTTTGAACCAATAATTTAATTGAACTGGGTTCTGCGTAAATTATAACGAATTTTGTTGCAATATTGACATAACGCCATTTGCGAGCAAGTTTAAAAACTGTTTACAATAATGTAGAGAATTAGTAAACATCTATACAGTTATGGCTTTTGGAGTATTTTCTCCATGTTATGTACCTTATTTTACTCTTTTGGTGGTAATCAATTCTCTGAGAGGCAGTTTGCCTAGACATAATAACCAATTTCCAGAAGGCGAGTCCTTCAATAGCAAAAGACTTAGGTCCTTCAAAAGGACCAAAAGTTACTAAAATTAGCAAATGGGGGCGTTAAATGATAGAAAATCACGCGTGTCCATACCTAAAATATAACTTATACTTTATACTTAATCCGTCGAAGTAGAAATGTGATATTTAAGCCCAGAGAAAAAAAATACAGCCTAGATTTTCCTGATCGTTTACCTGAAATAGGGCGCCTACTAGAGTAGGAAGTAGACTGAACATTAAAGTTAAACCCTTTATTCAATGTATTTCCAGGCACGGTACGCCACAGCCCTGGTCAAGGGTAACTTCACTCTGCCACCTCGCGAGGAGATGATGCAAGAGTTTCAGAAGCGCATGGAGCTCATCAAGACGAAGAAGTTAAAGTCTTCATACATACACATACTTGGAGAACATGAGGTAAATACATATATATTTTATACACAACTCCCGCAGCAGAAATCGGCTCTAAGCTGAATTACTGTTAGTAGTATTCGGTTGGCATGACATCACACGCGCCATAGGCTACTTGAAAATCTCTGCGAGTGTATTCAACCTAACTTCGTCACTAACAAACATTAAAAGCATTCACACAGCGGACAAAAATAAATACTATAATCATTGCTACCTTTTGTATTGTAAGTTTGCCATCGTGTGGGCTTTAGACCTACTACAGCGAGCGCAATGCTAAGCTGTAAACGATATTCTTGACGGATTGACATGGCCAGTGGCGGGGCCAGAGCTTCAGGCTCAAGGCCGCAAAAAGCATAATTTTCTTCCAAAGACAACAACCCGTTTTAGTATTTCCCAGGACTGACGAATCGAAACTGTAATGTGTTTGATTCTTCTCTAGCTTATTAGCTACGCTAACTAACCACAAGAACAAATACACTGGGTGAGTTGGTTAATTTAACACCGATATACATTTATATACTTAACACACTCTTCAAAGTCCATCTCCATCACCCTCCTAGCGTTATCCCAGTGACAAAGCGCGGGTTCCGCTTTTTAGTCTAACCGACTTTGACTGAATATTAGCATTGCCACAAGGCGACGGTCTGTCTGACCTCCACAATCCAAAGGGATAGCTATATTCCATGGTTTAGTCTAGTTTCAGTTTAACGATAGATACCTACTGACTCCCTATAACGACTGTCAAAGATCTTCATGACAACCGAGACCGAGGGTTTAGCGTAGCCTCCTAAGCAAGGGGCAAGCGATAACTTACAATCTACATAAAACCAACAAAAGTTCACTCTAACAGTACGCTGTATCCATTTCAGGATGAATACTACGCAGCTCTAACGGAAGAAGCTGGCATAGTCCGCGTCCCACCAGTCATGTTCAAGATCCGCGAATTGGACACCGCAGCCAAAGTGGAGAACCTTTACACGTACAGGAATTACGAATACACAGTCATCGACGACAATACGTTCACAAGGAAATTAGAAGAAAAACCTTATCATCGAAGCTTAGACGTATAATAATTGCAATATACGTTAAATTATTTTGAAGTTTTAGATAGATCAAACATTAAGCCAGGTTTGAAGTAGGATCTTTTTGCACAAGCTGTCATCTCTCTGCTGAGTATGAACATTGCGGCATGTATTCACAGCATAGGGATAATTCGCAAAACTATCGAAGGATTAGGCCCTTCTCTCAAGAAGCGACTCTCAAGCGATTTGTGTTTCGTACGCGTATCCTACGCGTCGCTTGTGACTACCCGCCATACATATTCAGCTAGTTTCGCACACGAAGGGATGCGACAACGACGCGTTTGATATCAGTCGTACCGTCTTGCTGGTCGCTCGCTATCCGAGTCGTATACGCGTTGCATTACAAAATACCGGCGGAACAAACTTTTAATATTAATTTTGTCCAGGAGGTGGAAAATTATCCATGTTTGTGTACTGATACATCTGTTTTGATGTACGGATGACCCAGAATCTTTTTTTTTATATTTTCGTATAAATACAGAAGAATATTGTCTTCATCGCTAGAGTCACTAGACATCGTCGTACGAATGTTATTCTTCAAATGATAAAAAATAGTCTCATTTGCGTAGCATCGTGTGCGGAAACGAGTAGCATACCAGTAGGCGATCATGGTTTGCCTTGGTTTGCATCTCAGTCCCGTAGCATTTGAATAGCTTCGTGAGAGAAGGGCCTTAGTTACCTTCACACCAAGATGGTAGCACGAGTTGTGATTTTAACACAATTTTGCAGAACTCCCCAGAGGCTAGGTACTTAAGCAGCTAGTACGACTCTAACAACATTTCGTTTCACCTTGATTCAATGTTGGACCCGTTTCAATATCACATCGTTGTAAGATTTGTCCCGAGCTTATCTGGGGCCTAGTCTGACTTTTCATACCAATGGATACCGTACTAAAAAGTATGGAAAAATGTTCCCATCGTCGTTGTACGAATCAAATGCGATCCATTGGTGTGCAAACGCTGACTCCGATCGCCGATGGACTCGGATCGTTGTATACTAACTTAATGAGGCTTAACTCATAGTCGAGTCAAAATTATGTATTCTTTTGGGTCACAACGTGATGCTTATGAACTTCAAATTTTCACATTAACTTCTTACTTAAAGATTCTACATTTGCATTTAGCGCCACATTCGCAATGCTAGGGCGTAGAACTATGAGAATGAACGGGCAATAAAACTCAAAGCTCTTTTAATCGCCCTGGTTTTGTATAACTCGTACTGAGTGTCCTTTGCGAGACTCTAAATTTGTGCTGGGTGGAAATCAAAATCATGCAACATGCATTAGTAATCTCTCATTAACCATTAATGTATAATACTTATTAGTGCCTCTGAGAGCTATACTAGAATCATGCAACTAATTCTAATATTTGAGAATACTTTCTACAGCTTGTTTAGAAAGACCCGACCGAAAATTTGGCTTTACTATAAGCAGGTAATTGTGATAAAAATAACTTAATATAATATTTATAATACTCGTAATAGATACGTAGATGAACAACAAATGTACCTACATAATATATAGCTAACTGTAACAAGGCTTACATATCTTTACGTGTTCAAGTTATGAAGTCCATACATACATACATAGACTCACGCCTGTTTCCCCGAAGGGGTAGACAGAGGCATATTAAACGCCCACTTTTCGCCAGTGTTTTGATCCCACGTAATAGGTGGCGAGCCTATTGCCGCTTATCGGGATATTTTGTTTGCCAGAGCCTTGTCCGTTGATCGGCAGGTGCACCACTTGCAGGTGAGGTGGGCTTGGGACCCTAAGTTCTTGGTGGGATCTCTATGCACCCAAGTCCAAATCTTGGGTTAGCCGCCAGCATCATACAAAATGTTTCAAGGATGGTGGCAATTCGCAGTTCAGATCAAGTAAAATGTAGATCCAACTATTTTCTACTTGATAGATACAAATAATCATCAGTTGTGCAGACTGCGGACGCGGTCAATCAATCCGATATTGATATACTGTAACTATGCTCATAACCCTCAGATAAATTAAAGTATCTAGAGGCAAACTTCTTAAGACGCAACCATCACAAAAACACAAAGATAGTAAAAAATATCAAACTGTTTATTATTAAGTTAATAACATATCAAAATGTACCTTATAAATAGTTAAGGATATCACTTTTAATTTCTTTACTACATATTTTTTATACAAATACGATCAATTTACAAAATACAATGTACCTACAAAACAACTGGATTCTAATACGATTATTTGTACTTATTAATTATTATAATAATTACATAATTGGTAACAGTCGAGTAAACGATTACAAATAAAACGGATACTCTTTTTATTTGATAAATTCTCACGTAAAACTAATGTCAAGGTTTGTTGCCACTGAAGCGGGGAAAGAAAAGATAAGCTGTGATGTGGATGACAAAATCGGAGTAGAGCAGAGCAAAAGGAATACGGAATAAGCAGCTAAACTATGTTACACACCAAATCAAGTAAAAAAGGTAGATATCACAAGTGTTGCCAAAAAAGAAAAGACATATCATAAATAACGGTTTTTTAGTGCCGGAAGCCCTATACCCTATTCCTTCTCCCTCATCCCACTCCTTATCCTATCCGTTTTCCCAACCCCAAAGGGCGGCAACGCACTTGTGACTCCAGTGGTGTTGCTTGTGTCCATGGGCGGCGGTAATTACTTACCATCAGGCGATCCGTCTGCTCGTTTGCCGCCTATTATTACATAAAAAAACGCGATCAAGACAGCATCCGCATGTTACGGCAACACCCACTTACACATTTATAAAAAAACCTGGCTTCACTACAGATAATCTACCTTTTATACTGGCTCTGTTTCTCTGAGACACGAGTGGTTTTATTTCCTTGAAGTGTTATTAGAACCTATCCGTAAAACGCTGAGACAACGACCTTATTCCTTTATATATTTGTATTTCATACAGGCTGTCTGTCAGGCTAGCTGGTTCACAAAAATGGCTCAGCATTTGTTCCGATGGCTTGCAATACATTGTAAAAAGAACAAGTGGTCGTAGGATGACTTACACTTACAGTTTCTAAGAATGAATGAAGTTTCTATGAATAATGTCTGATGTGTCTACTAGAACACATCTCTACTCATCTCCGCTTCAGTGACAACGGCAAGAACACATGGAATTCTCTAGACAAAGTTCTTCTTTGTTCAAATGCATTGTCATGTCAGCTCAATAAAACTGAGGAGCCTATACAATAATCTCATTATTCACAATACGAACTAACGCGAACACCTCAAAATCCACTTCGCAAATTCGATTATCAATATCTTGTTCATCCAAATTTCGTCTTTATTCTTCTAGAGGACAAGGCAGTATTTGCCTTGGAGTGTATGTTCTTTCATAATGTGTGTCGTCAATGATCTTGTAGTCATATTCTCGATAGTTTAGTATGTCTTCTAGACGATTCCTCGCGTTGAAATCTCTGATGATAGTCAGGACCCTGGGCGCTCGAATCACGCCGGCTTCTTGGTGAACTGTTTCGAAGTAGTTGTCCTGTAACAAAACATTAAAAACCTTTAAGTATATTGAAGTAATCAGGTGTATTTGCAAACCCTGTTTTACAGCTCAAAAGTTTATGACAGCAGAATCTAATTTCACCAATTTCATGAGATAAGACCCAGCACTGACAGCTTTACGTATAGTCCAAAACACGGTAACGCTCTGGTGTAAATGCTACACGTGTTCACCCATTCAAAAATTGTCTGTGTCAAGAAGCGGGGCCGACAGCTTAATCTGCCCTACAAAAGCTCATCACTCATCACGAAGTCTCGAAAATCGCTCGATGTTTAAAGATATGGCATGATAGTAGATTATATATAGAAGGCGTCCGCTACGAACAAATTTTTCGAAAGGACTGGATTAAGAGGATCTTAGGGCTCCTACAAGTTTTGTTTTTATAGTAATAGGCGGCAAACGAGCAAACGGATCGCCTGATGGTAAGCAATTAAAATAAATAAAGCCCATGGACACAAGCAACACCACTGGAGTCACAAGTGCGTTGCCGCCCCTTGGCGTTGGGAATGGAGATAGGAAGGCATAGGGGATAGGGCCTCCGGCCCTCTCACTCACCGAACGAAACGCAACAGTTTAGCTACTGTTACTTTACGTCGATTTTCTCGAAGTTTGTATGAGAGTTAAGATATAATGTACTTTGTATCTGCAGACGAAACCGCGGGTAACATTTAGTATTATCTAAGTTCCTCACCATATCAGTGCCGATGATGTTGACGTCGGTGATCTTGTAGTCTCGCGCGGGGAGCGTCTTCACGTGGTCGAGCCACTGCCGCAGCATCTCCGACTGCGACGGCAACTTGAACTTGCCCGCCGCTAGTGCTGCTGAATATTGACCCTGCAACACCAAATGTTTTTATTATTTATAGTCTCACGCCTCTATCCCCGAAGGGGTAGGCAGAGGTGTAAATATTAGACCCTCATTTCGCCATGTATTAGGCGCCACGTAATGGGGGGCGAGCCTATTGCCGTTACCGGACACATCACCAGACTCCGGGCTGCTACTGAGTATTCAGAAAAACCCAGTAACACTTTTGCCCGACCCGGGAATCGAACCCAGGACCTCTGATCAGCAGTCGCATACGCTATCCACTGGACTACGGAGGCAGT
Organism: Euclidia mi; assembly: GCA_944739405.2. Taxonomy (NCBI): domain Eukaryota; kingdom Metazoa; phylum Arthropoda; class Insecta; order Lepidoptera; family Erebidae; genus Euclidia; species Euclidia mi. Next base: position 30,776,732 of record OX123193.2, on the reverse strand, counting down.
CAAGCAACATGAAAAGTTTTTATCAGTTTCTTGGTAAGCAAAAATATGTCAAGCACACACGGGAATGTGCATCCTACAGTACATTAGACAAGTCGAAAATCACCTTTTGGCTTTAGAGTTGAGTCGAATCTTGTCGAATCGAGTTGATATGCTCACTCATCATAGTCAGATCAAATCCGCTAATCCGTAGTATTCAAATACATAGTTGACCAAATAAGTTGACTAATAAGTGTATTTTTATTCATGGGACATTGTTGTGATCATTATTGGTATGGCTGCTATCTAACAAGTAGGAAAGTGATCACTCTTGAAAACTTCAGTAATGCCAACTTACATTGAGTCACTTCAGCATCTTTTAACTAAATTTCTTCAGAATAGGGTTGTTTCCAACTAGTCAAATCAAGCACTTTTAATGAAATGTCAAAAACGACCTTTACCAAGGGTTTAGTATGAAATATGACGTAGTAACGTCATAGTGTTTTGCTGTCAAGTATAATACTTAATAACAATAAATTGACGATAACATTTTTAAATAAAGTTTTAACATTAATTGATGAATAATATATAACTAATAATTACGTCTACGTAAAAATGTTGAAATTCTTGTCAGTTATAAAAAAAGCATACGTAATCAGGAATTAAACGTTGGCGCAACGAACCTGAGCATCCAGCACTCTGTTGATAATGCCCTTGGAGACTCCTACGAAGATCATGGTGGGGTACTTGATGTTGACGGTCTGCTGGTACAACGGCAGCACGTACTTCTTCGTCGCCGTTATACCGCTCGTCTGCTGCTGCAGGAACGGGTGGATGAAGTTGTAGCCTGGAAATAAAAACAAAACGTCTTAAAAATGTCTCTTCCAAGTGCTAAAGCTTCATATAAGGCAGCGATAGCCTACTGGATACCAACAGACTCCGATGCAGAAGGTTCAAAACCACGGAGCTTATCAACTTTCAAAGCACCGTCAGGACAGTCGTTATGCGAGGTCAGGGCCCTTGAATATACTGACACTGGTCTAAGCCATAGAATAGTTATCTCTTTGGATTGCAAAGGTCAGACGACCGTCACTGTGGACGAGCTAAAATTCCGTCAAATCTAGCTACTTAAGCAAAGAGCTCAGATATTTACATAGAGGCGCATTTCTTATGGGCGCTCGGAAGACAAACTTTCTGTGACCCAAATTGCCGCTTAGTGGCGTGGCAGTCGCGCTGTGACAGCTGTCTCTACGACAGCAAGAGAGACGAACGTTCCTCCTGTGTTTCTTAACTACGAGAGCAAGACGGACGGAAAAACTGGAGACAGTCTCCACTTGGAATCAGCACACGAAATACTTAAGAACTGCGCTTCTATGTATATCTGTATTGATTGACTTAAGTAAGTAGATCCCAAGCTCGTAGGTGAAAATGTTGGATGCAACTAGGAAAAAGCTAAGAGGGTGATAAAGTTGTTGCCCAGAATCCAGATGGCACGGAAGGTACTTACTAGTAAGACAGACCATCCAGTGTCCTCGACAAAATGACGTTACGAGATGAGATTTAGGTAATGCAATTATTCGCCGCCATAAAAAGGCACGTGTGTAGTTACATGGTAATTCATATGGCATTTACTTTCCTGGAATTTTCTGAATGTGTTGTGCTACTATAATATTGTTGAGACATTGAGGAAACATTTAAGTATGTGACAAAAACAGACAGCGCATCTATGTCTCATTGGCCTTTTCGCAGAACTTATATCCGTTTCCGAATTCCGTCAACGGAAGACACACATCAGGTAATATTAGCTCTGTGAGGAACGTTTAATAGCAGGATATTATATAATTAGTATCCGCATTGATAATGTATAAGTACGCTTGTTTACACCTGAATGCCTACACTGTGTAACTATTTGATTAGCGCGACTAATTGGCCATAGAGCTCAACTGCCGTTTTAACTCTGCATATGGCCATCCGTTTACTTCTTGCCTATGTGAACATTAAATTATATAAATTGACATGTCCTGACTGATCATCGCAAAGCTTGAATTACTTTAGCTAAAAACATGTAATTTTAATGTGAGTTCCAGTTATGACGTAGGTACCACCTATGGAAGGATTGATTTAAATTACACGTAGAAGAGTAAAAAGGAGGTTGAAAGTAGCTTAGTATAAACTTCAGAAGAATTGAACCAAGCAATGTCTAATCATCTAGCTTGTTATCGTCAAATATTAGCACAGAGTTTTGTGCCTTTAATACGGATGAAATGATAGGTCGTAATGGTATGTTAAACCGACGAAATTTGCCTGGATATGTCATGGATCAAAAATAAAATATACTTAATTATATTGCAAAATGTTTATCCAGTAAACCCACATCTGTCGTAAAACGTTGTAGTTTTGACCTTTGAAAAAATATAAATAAAGAAACGTTTGCTAACGCGACACTTACCAGTACAAAATATGACGACATCGAAGTCCTCAGCGGTGTCATCTTCAAATACAGCTCCATTCTCCGTGAACTGTTTGATATCTGGCTTCTTTACATAGTTGGCGGGGAAGTCTGGCTGGTTGTAGGCCAAGTGATGACTGTGGACGAGCTTCGAGGTGACGTTGGACAGTTGAATGGAGAGATCTAAACCCGAAGCGCCCGCTCCTACTAGCATGACGCGTTGGTCCCGGAAGTCTTCGGCGTCTTTGTAATCGTGACTGTGCATGATTTTACCTGGAAAAACATGAAGGCTATAGTTTTTATTTCACCATAAAATAGATAGGCATGTTCGATACTATTGTTACCGAACATGCTCAAGGTCTGCTTGGTAAGTGTCGTTATCTATTTGTACAATGTAAATATGTGCGTAGAAGCATTGAGTTAATTGGAAAAGCTAGGAAGATGTATAAAAGAGGAAAAGTAGGGAGGTGGAGGGCATAGCGGGATAAATTAAGTGAAGAGGGATATGAGACACGAAACTGGAAAGTCATATTTTTGCCTCTAAGACCTCTTTTTTTCTTTCTCATCAACAGAAGTTCTCGCAACCGTATTAATCGAAGAGACTGCAGAAGCAATAATAATATTCAGGCAAAAGAATCCTTTAACCTCTAGTAAGGGCAATCATATGATTTATGCAGATTATTTTATAAGATTATACTGGGTCCGTTATAAACATCCTTGAAGTTTACACAATACCTGACTAACAACGTGGACTTTGAAAGTAAGTATAACCAAGACAGCATAGTTATTGTATAATATTATTTATAAATAATTAGTGAGAGCTCACGTTTATATAGGTAAGGTAATAACTATTCTTGTATAATACTGGTAATATTAACTCTTCTTGGTCTCGTAACCTAACCTATTGGCACAGTTCCCAGCAAAGGTAACAACAGACAGAATAATTTGGGAACTCGTAATCGTGGTCTTTGTCATAATATTATAGTCGTAAGGTTTGACGAAACGTAACAAATAGATATATTTTCATTCCGCGAAATTGTATAAAGCCAGGATAATACAAAGCTACTTAAGCTAAGTATATTGCAAAACAGCAACTAAAGAATATGAAATTGAACTTCTGAATTAAATCTTTTGAAGAGCCTTGTTAAAAGAGGACATTTATTATTTATTTTGATTCTACAATTATATCAACGAACTATTGAGGTAAATGCTTTATTGCTATTTGTCAAGACTAGAATTAAACTTCAAACCATATTGTACTACATAAGATTAGGTGAGCATTAGAGCTCAGCATGACAAAAAGTTCGATAACATGAAAACTTCATTCATCACAGTTCTAGTAGCTTGCTTGCTGACTTATTGTTGTGATTGTATGAGATGTGGCTACAAGGTTCGCCAAACTGACGTGATAATTTATCTACTTATGTTAAGAAATTTAAAACTACGAGACGACACTACAAGTAATAAGCGATTGGCGGAAAATGACCATGACGGCTCTAAAATGGGATATAATAAAATTAAAAACACTTTGTCACCTCTAGTTAACTGAGAAAAAGGTGTTAAGACATAAGGCAAAGACATGTCGGTATCTAAATATAATCGGCGGACGTGAGCTCTTTGCTAGGTGTCTCAATGTTATGCATCGCTTCAAAGAACCATCGTCGTATTGTATTTAAATCGTCAACAATGTGCTCAAAACGTCTTACTCATAGATATAAATGCTAATCTATCTACTAGGGTAGACCGAGGCGAATCGGATCAGGGGGTGAATCGGATCAAAATAAGAAATTTGTGAATATTTTTAATACAGCGTTGACAAGGAATACCATCTACTGACGTCTCACAAGCCACTTTTACCCCGCACCTCCTGCCATCGGTGGCCTTTCGATCCGACCAGTACATGAGCGTCAGCGCCGCTCGCCAGAGAGTAACTTTTTGTGTGCGTTACAATTTTCACGCCCATCTAAAGTACATGCTTACTATTTGTTGGTGTTAATGTAAGAACTTGTGTTAAAACTTTGAGTTATATAGCTTAAACGGTTTGGGAATAGGTCTATTTTAGGAAACATTTTAATTTTTAAGCACAGTATGATAGTTTTATATGTGAAATGTTTATTTCAAAAGCCTTCAAGATGGGGCGATTCGGATCGCGTCATCGGGGGCGAATCGGATCACTCATTTAAAATGATTTATTTTACTTTTGACAATAATTAAGCATGTTTATTCAATTAAAGATGGTTCACACATATAAAAGACAAACAACAAGGAGAACAAGCAGGAAAATGGTTCCCAAACAAAAATTATAGCCCCAAGTGAAGTACTGGCCTAAGAATTAATCTTGGGTCGGACTGCTGAGATTAAAAAATTTCGACACACAATTTTACAAAGAATAGTTTCTCTATCCAATGATGTCATTAAGACATGTGGTAGATAATAAAACTAATATAGCATTTGTCTCCACCTCAGTGTAAGATTAATCTTGACGAAAGAGATGTTAAGAAGAAACTTATAACTGCCGAAAAAGCTGTGAAAAAAGGAGAAACAGACTGATACCAAAGAAAATATTAAGACGAAGAATAATAAAAGAACACCTTGAATAAGAATCTAATGCGAAGCACAAAGATTGGCTTTGTATTTACTGATAAAAAAAATTATTCATCCACTATCACGTAAAGAATGGTGCCATGAAAAATTGCTGTTTTGGGTGAGAAAAAAGGCCCGTATCCATGTGATTTATGTTTTAGTAAATAATATTGTCCTGATTATTTATTATTTTAATATTGCCATTGATGCAAAAGCTTATAATGTTGAGAAAACTTTAATTTTATGTATGATCCTATTCGCCCCGATAATTGGGGCGATTCGGATATTTCTCTTTTTTTAAATTTTGATTAATATTTTGCACAATTTATGAGTTATTTTAGTTTTGAAATGTTAAATATGTAGCTAAATAATGTTAAGTTACATATATTACACTTCAGTATGATTTTTATGTCCTCAAATAAAAAGTGATCCGATTCGCCTCGGTCTACCCTACTGTGGATGTTGTTTCCTTTAGCTTAGAGGTCGTTCGTTTTTTCATATTATACCTACCATCTTCAGTTATCTACAAGGAACTCTGTATAGAAATATACAGTGTATGTCGTCAAAGAAACTGTTATGACATTCTTATTTAATCTGTATGGTCGGATCTTCTTCTTCTTTCTTTCAAAAAGACAACTCCCGCATTAGGACTAAATCCTGTGTCGGGGGGGACTTTACAAACATACAAGTAACGGACACAATGAACACCCAGACTCGAAACAACAATTTAGGAGTCACACAAAGTGTTGTCTCGTGTGGGGATCGAACCCACTCTCGTGTGGGGATCGAACCCACAACACTTCGGCGCAGTGTCAAGCGGTGAGGCGGCCGCTTAAACCACTACGCCAACCGTGCAGTCATATCATGATTGTAAGACTGATATATTCATTGCCCATATAGGTGTGTGGCCACTTTCACTGACAAATGCATGCAATGTCGGGTTTGGCAGTCCGAGTCACTACTATACCGGCCAGTTTGCAGAAGTACTAAAAAAATGTCCAAGTTGTAAGTATTTTTGGAGAGACTAACATACTTAACCCAGAGTGTCTCAGTTTCAAAACACACGGCGCACACTAGGCACTGACCTTTCGATACTAAAAGGAGAAGAAATACATCGTGAGCAATCTGCATCTCTTGAATATTAATTTTATTTTTTTTATTTTTTTATCGACTCACGCCTGTATCCCCGAAGGGGTAGGCAGAGGTGTAATATTACACCCACATTTCGCCATGAATTTTAGGTCCCACGTAATAGGAGGCGAGCCTATTGCCGTACCGGGCACATTACCAGACTCCATGCTGCCACTGAGAATTTCCATTGGCCATCGTGGCGCACTTGGCCTTAGAGAAGCAGCCCGTGCCCAGCATTGGCACAGTTACCACATACAGAGTGATGAAGATTCAAGATAAGAGCGTTGCCATTAGGAAATAAATATGAAAGCATCATCTCTCACCCTTGTAGTTCTCTTGATTGTTAAAGTAAGGTATGTAAGGCGAGCTGTACTGCCCGCTGGCGACGACCACGAAGTCGCACCGTTCCGTGACGTTCTCTCGCGTCTCCGCCTTCATGTACGTGATGTTCCACTTGTTACCTGCCCATAGCACCTCCGTCACTAGGCTCGCCAGCTGGAATTAAGTGGAGATGAGATTTGAACATTGGAATAAAATATATAATTATGTCTTCTTCTGTGTGCTTTCGATTGATTTCGATTGGCTTAGAAGGCTGTTAAGCTTTCGCTGGCACCATACTATGTCAAAACTGAATACGATAATCACTTGTGATAAATTAGGCTGCTGACTTATCAGTCAGCAGCAAGTTATCACTTACAATGATGATGTCAGTGCCACTGACATCATCATTGTAAGTTAAATATTTGAGAGACTTCCAACATCATCATCATCCTCCTAGCGTTATCCCAGTTTCAATCTGGGGTCCGCTTACTAGTCTAACCAGATTTGGCTGAATATCAGCTTTTCCACAGAGCGACTGCCTGTTTGACCTCCGAAACCCGAAGGGATAGCGATATTCCATGGTTTAGACTAGTGTCAGTTTATTTAGAAGGTACTGACGCCTTGTAACGACTGTCAAAGATCTTCATGACAACCGGAACCGACGGCTTAACGTGCTCTCAGAGGCACGGGACAAGCGATAATTGACAATTTAATATGCACATAACCCCGAAAAGTCAATGGTGCGCGCCGTGGATTCCAACCCGATACCGTCTGCATAGCAGTCCTTTGGTATCTCCACTAGGCTATCGCTGCTTATTTGTGAGACTACCAACGTTACCTCTTATTTGAGAAAGTGCATTACACTTGCGTATTCATTTCCAAAAGGTCGAATCATTTCGAAATCTTTTCTTTAATTGAGAGACAGTGTGCACAAAAAATTCATTCATACACACAACGTTCTGTACCTATGTTTGAAACATACAGAACTTTGCGAGAACTTTAGACGAATTGTGGTATTCAACCACAATTCGTCTAAATTCGCCACAGGAAACCAGTTACGTTTTAAACGGGATAGCTGTTCAGTCACCTTGTCTAAATAGCAACAAAAATGGACAGCTTTTTGTGTCTCCACGCAACTTGTGTGTCATAAGTTCCATTCATGAGTTGACAACATAATTGTGAGAACAATAAATCCCACACTGCGCATGATTCACGTCATATACCTTCTTATTTCTTGTTGTGCTTTTTGTCAGACATGATGCGTCCCGTCAAAGTCAGACGTGTCACGATAAACACACAAAGAGCAAAAAAACAACTTTAAGGCCGGTCGCAAACTTACGACTCATTGATGCGATGTTCTATGTTGTGTCCATCAATAAAATGTCACGTTACACAAAAATACGCCATTAATAAAATATATCAAAACTTTTCATTAAAATTATAGGTATCGTTAAAGTAATTTTATTTTCTGGCAGTACACGCAAAGTGGCTGGCAACGGCTAGATACAAAAAACCGAAAATCAGGCCCAGTGGCGTGCCATTAGAGGAGTCCGACACAGGATTATGGCAGGCTGATGATGATCGAAATTGTTTTCTTAAACTAAGACTACAAAAAATCAATCACGGGAGACAAACATCACCTAGATTCGAAACTAATATTTGTCGATCACACAAAGTTTTGTCTCATTTGAGAATGCAGTAGAAAATAAGAAAAGCCGGCAAACAAAATAGAAACATCTGTGCCCGGTTCGCCGCCTTTTCGAATAAGTTCTACGTAATGGCAATCGCATCGACAAAGTCGACAAACTGTACATGTGCGTCGGACCTAATAATCATCGTGACGCGAACTTAAGATAGCAATGAAACAGACCATTAATGGTGTTAAACACACATCCTGATTTAATTCCGGTCATCTTTATAGCTAATAAATGATTCCATTCTTCCTTATTTTATAGCTAACAACACATCTTTACAAGTTCACGTTACAAATACCTAATCCTACTACATAGCAATAAAATCAATAGAATAGGAACACGTGATTACACGGATGGAAGTTGGAACAGCAATTTTATGATAGTCGTCACTGAATAAACTTAAGTATTTAAAACTATTGCTTATCTCAACCGCACTGAAAAATAAAAAAGCGCGGGAGCGCACAGTCGTTGTCGTCTATACTGCTGATTCCTCTCATCAGCCTACTGCAGTCCACTGCTAAATGCAGGACGCCCAACACAGCTCTCCTGTTTTTGCCACCTTCCACAAGTCATCGGTCCATGATGAACCGATGACTTTTGGTAAACCTGACCAAAGGGCGGCCAACACTATGCACACGCTTATTATGACGTCGCCTCTATTCGAAAACTTGCTTACTCCATCGGAAATAAGACTACCACTTCAGCTTGCGGCCCAGCCGCCGCTGTAGGCCGTGGCCGAACCGTCAGACTTCTAAACTATGTCGGTTACTTTAGTCATAGATAAATATAATACTTTACAGTACAGATGCCGCAAGTCGTCCATAAAAATTGGCCACGTTAGATCCTTAATATTAGACCTTTATTTTTATAAGTACTTGTTAATACCGTAAATAATACAACAGATGGCGCTAGCGACGAAAAAAATGGGAGTCGATGGTAGCGACATCTTACGTCTCATTTTGTAAGCAATGTTATTTTAAATTAAAAAGAAGAGATGGCGCTATAATAAAAAAGCATTCTGTCTAAAATGTAGAAATATTATGATATTTCACCTTGTCACCCAAGTGTGCCTCATTTCAAGGTTATATATAACACGATCAACCGATCTAGTAGGTACCTATTTTACGTATGTACCGGTGGCGTTAAAACATCTAGCGATATTTTTATGACTTCGTGTCTTTCCGTTCAAAATTTGGAATGCACTTTGTACACTGTTCCATAAAGCTGATATTTGACATACTTACGTAAGTTTGGTGGCTATGTTACGGTAACATTGAAATGGTGCAGTGATGAATGACCTTGTGAATGCACCTTGGTCTGATGATGAAGCCGGGAAGATGGTTACAGGAACTTCTAAACTACATATTATGATAAACTACTCGTGTTTGGGCTCGTTTGAATTGACTTGACAAAACCTATGACCTTGTGAGGTTGCCTTGGTCTGATGATGAAGCCGGAAGATGGTCACAGGAACTCCTAAACTACACGTGATAAACTAGTAGTGTTTGGGCTCGTTTGAATAGACTTGACAAAACCTATGACCTTGTGAGGTTGCCTTGGTCTGATGATGAAGCCGGAAGGTGGTCACAGGAACTCCTAAACTACACATGATAAACTAGTCGTGTTTGGGCTCGTTTGACAAGACTTGACAAAACCTATGACCTTGTGAGCTTGCCTTGGTCTGATGATGAAGCCGGAAGGTGGTCACAGGAACTCCTAACTACACATGATAAACTAGTCGTGTTTGGGCTCGTTTGACAAGACTTGACAAAACCTATGACCTTGTGTGGTTGCCTTGGTCTGATAATGAAGCCGGAAGGTGGTCACAGGAACTCCTAAACTACACATGATAAACTAGTAGTGTTCGGGCTCGTTTGAATAGACTTGACAAAACCTATGACCTTGTGAGGTTGCCTTGGTCTGATGATGAAGCCGGAAGGTGGTCACAGGAACTCCTAAACTACACATGATAAACTAGTCGTGTTTGGGCTCGTTTGACAAGACTTGACAAAACCTATGACCTTGTGTGGTTGTCTTGATCTGATGATGAAGCCGGAAGGTGGTCACAGGAACTCCTAAACTACACATGATAAACTAGTCGTGTTTGGGCTCGTTTGACAAGACTTGACAAAACCTATGACCTTGTGAGCTTGCCTTGGTCTGATGATGAAGCCGGAAGGTGGTCACAGGAACTCCTAACTACACATGATAAACTAGTCGTGTTTGGGCTCGTTTGACAAGACTTGACAAAACCTATGACCTCGTGTGGTTGCCTTGGTCTGATAATGAAGCCGGAAGGTGGTCACAGGAACTCCTAAACTACACATGATAAACTAGTAGTGTTCGGGCTCGTTTGAATAGACTTGACAAAACCTATGACCTTGTGAGGTTGCCTTGGTCTGATGATGAAGCCGGAAGGTGGTCACAGGAACTCCTAAACTACACATGATAAACTAGTCGTGTTTGGGCTCGTTTGACAAGACTTGACAAAACCTATGACCTTGTGTGGTTGCCTTGGTCTGATGATGAAGCCGGAAGGTGGTCAAAGGAACTCCTAAACTACACATGATAAACTAGTAGTGTTTGGGCTCGTTTGAATAGATTTGACAAAACCTATGACCTTGTGAGGTTGCCTTGGTCTGATGATGAAGCCGGAAGGTGGTCACAGGAACTCCTAAACTACACATGATAAACTAGTCGTGTTTGGGCTCGTTTGACAAGACTTGACAAAACCTATGACCTTGTGTGGTTGTCTTGATCTGATGATGAAGCCGGAAGGTGGTCACAGAAACGCCTAAACTACACATGATAAACTAGTAGTGTTTGGGCTCGTTTGACAAGACTTGACAAAACCTATGACCATGTGTGGTTGCCTTGGTCTGATGATGAAGCCGGAAGGTGGTCAAAGGAACTCCTAAACTACACATGATAAACTAGTCGTGTTTGGGCTCGTTTGACAAGACTTGACAAAACCTATGACCTTGTGTGGTTGTCTTGGTCTGATGATGAAGCCGGAAGGTGGTCACAGGAACGCCTAAACTACACATGATAAACTAGTAGTGTTTGGGCTCGTTTGACAAGACTTGACAAAACCTATGACCATGTGTGGTTGCCTTGGTCTAATGATGAAGCCGGAAGGTGGTCACAGGAACTCCTAAACTACACATGATAAACTAGTAGTGTTTGGGCTCGTTTGAATAGATTTGACAAAACCTATGACCTTGTGAGGCTGCCTTGGTCTGATGATGAAGCCGGAAGGTGGTCACAGGAACTCCTAAACTACACATGATAAACTAGTTGTGTTTGGGCTCGTTTGACAAGACTTGATAAAACCGATAAAACCTATGACCTTGTGAGGTTGCCTTGGTCTGATGATGAAGCCGGCAGGTGGTCACAGGAACTCCTAAACTACACATGATAAACTAGTCGTGTTTGGGCTCGTTTGACAAGACTTGACAAAACCTATGACCTTGTGTGGTTGTCTTGGTCTGATGATGAAGCCGGAAGGTGGTCACAGGAACGCCTAAACTACACATGATAAACTAGTAGTGTTTGGGCTCGTTTGACAAGACTTGACAAAACCTATGACCATGTGTGGTTGCCTTGGTCTGATGATGAAGCCGGAAGGTGGTCAAAGGAACTCCTAAACTACACATGATAAACTAGTAGTGTTTGGGCTCGTTTGAATAGATTTGACAAAACCTATGACCTTGTGAGGTTGCCTTGGTCTGATGATGAAGCCGGAAGGTGGTCACAGGAACTCCTAAACTACACATGATAAACTAGTCGTGTTTGGTCTCGTTTGACAAGACTTGACAAAACCTATGACCTTGTGTGGTTGTCTTGGTCTGATGATGAAGCCGGAAGGTGGTCACAGGAACGCCTAAACTACACATGATAAACTAGTAGTGTTTGGGCTCGTTTGACAAGACTTGACAAAACCTATGACCATGTGTGGTTGCCTTGGTCTAATGATGAAGCCGGAAGATGGTCACAGGAACTCCTAAACTACACGTGATAAACTAGTAGTGTTTGGGCTCGTTTGAATAGACTTGACAAAATCTATGACCTTGTGAGGTTGCCTTGGTCTGATGATGAAACCGGAAGGTAGTCACAGGAACTCCTAAACTACACATGATAAACTAGTAGTGTTTGGGCTCGTTTGAATAGACTTGACAAAACCTATGACCTTGTGAGGTTGCCTTGGTCTGATAATGAAACCGGAAGGTAGTCACAGGAACTCCTAAACTACACATGATAAACTAGTAGTGTTTGGGCTCGTTTGAATAGACTTGACAAAACCTATGACCTTGTGAGGTTGCCTTGGTCTGATGATGAAGCCGGAAGGTGGTCACAGGAACTCCTAAACTACACATGATAAACTAGTCGTGTTTGGGCTCGTTTGACAAGACTTGACAAAACCTATGACCTTGTGAGGTTGCCTTGGTCTGATGATGAAGCCGGAAGGTGGTCACAGGAACTCCTAAACTACACATGATAAACTAGTCGTGTTTGGGCTCGTTTGACAAGACTTGACAAAACCTATGACCTTGTGTGGTTGCCTTGGTCTGATGATGAAGCCGGAAGGTGGTCAAAGGAACTCCTAAACTACACATGATAAACTAGTAGTGTTTGGGCTCGTTTGAATAGATTTGACAAAACCTATGACCTTGTGAGGTTGCCTTGGTCTGATGATGAAGCCGGAAGGTGGTCACAGGAACTCCTAAACTACACATGATAAACTAGTCGTGTTTGGGCTCGTTTGACAAGACTTGACAAAACCTATGACCTTGTGTGGTTGTCTTGATCTGATGATGAAGCCGGAAGGTGGTCACAGGAACGCCTAAACTACACATGATAAACTAGTAGTGTTTGGGCTCGTTAGACAAGACTTGACAAAACCTATGACCATGTGTGGTTGCCTTGGTCTGATGATGAAGCCGGAAGGTGGTCAAAGGAACTCCTAAACTACACATGATAAACTAGTCGTGTTTGGGCTCGTTTGACAAGACTTGACAAAACCTATGACCTTGTGTGGTTGTCTTGGTCTGATGATGAAGCCGGAAGGTGGTCACAGGAATGCCTAAACTACACATGATAAAGTAGTAGTGTTTGGGCTCGTTTGACAAGACTTGACAAAACCTATGACCATGTGTGGTTGCCTTGGTCTGATGATGAAGCCGGAAGGTGGTCAAAGGAACTCCTAAACTACACATGATAAACTAGTAGTGTTTGGGCTCGTTTGAATAGATTTGACAAAACCTATGACCTTGTGAGGTTGCCTTGGTCTGATGATGAAGCCGGAAGGTGGTCACAGGAACTCCTAAACTACACATGATAAACTAGTCGTGTTTGGGCTCGTTTGACAAGACTTGACAAAACCTATGACCTTGTGTGGTTGTCTTGGTCTGATGATGAAGCCGGAAGGTGGTCACAGGAACGCCTAAACTACACATGATAAACTAGTAGGGTTTGGGCTCGTTTGACAAGACTTGACAAAACCTATGACCTTGTGAGGTTGCCTTGGTCTGATGATGAAGCCGGAAGGTGGTCACAGGAACTCCTAAACTACACATGATAAACTAGTCGTGTTTGGGCTCGTTTGACAAGACTTGACAAAACCTATGACCTTGTGTGGTTGTCTTGGTCTGATGATGAAGCCGGAAGGTGGTCACAGGAACGCCTAAACTACACATGATAAACTAGTAGTGTTTGGGCTCGTTTGACAAGACTTGACAAAACCTATGACCATGTGTGGTTGCCTTGGTCTAATGATGAAGCCGGAAGGTGGTCACAGGAACTCCTAAACTACACATGATAAACTAGTAGTGTTTGGGCTCGTTTGAATAGATTTGACAAAACCTATGACCTTGTGAGGCTGCCTTGGTCTGATGATGAAGCCGGAAGGTGGTCACAGGAACTCCTAAACTACACATGATAAACTAGTTGTGTTTGGGCTCGTTTGACAAGACTTGATAAAACCGATAAAACCTATGACCTTGTGAGGTTGCCTTGGTCTGATGATGAAGCCGGCAGGTGGTCACAGGAACTCCTAAACTACACATGATAAACTAGTCGTGTTTGGGCTCGTTTGACAAGACTTGACAAAACCTATGACCTTGTGTGGTTGTCTTGGTCTGATGATGAAGCCGGAAGGTGGTCACAGGAACGCCTAAACTACACATGATAAACTAGTAGTGTTTGGGCTCGTTTGACAAGACTTGACAAAACCTATGACCATGTGTGGTTGCCTTGGTCTGATGATGAAGCCGGAAGGTGGTCAAAGGAACTCCTAAACTACACATGATAAACTAGTAGTGTTTGGGCTCGTTTGAATAGATTTGACAAAACCTATGACCTTGTGAGGTTGCCTTGGTCTGATGATGAAGCCGGAAGGTGGTCACAGGAACTCCTAAACTACACATGATAAACTAGTCGTGTTTGGGCTCGTTTGACAAGACTTGACAAAACCTATGACCTTGTGTGGTTGTCTTGGTCTGATGATGAAGCCGGAAGGTGGTCACAGGAACGCCTAAACTACACATGATAAACTAGTAGTGTTTGGGCTCGTTTGACAAGACTTGACAAAACCTATGACCTTGTGAGGTTGCCTTGGTCTGATGATGAAACCGGAAGGTAGTCACAGGAACTCCTAAACTACACATGATAAACTAGTAGTGTTTGGGCTCGTTTGAATAGACTTGACAAAACCTATGACCTTGTGAGGTTGCCTTGGTCTGATAATGAAACCGGAAGGTAGTCACAGGAACTCCTAAACTACACATGATAAACTAGTAGTGTTTGGGCTCGTTTGAATAGACTTGACAAAACCTATGACCTTGTGAGGTTGCCTTGGTCTGATGATGAAGCCGGAAGGTGGTCACAGGAACTCCTAAACTACACATGATAAACTAGTCGTGTTTGGGCTCGTTTGACAAGACTTGACAAAACCTATGACCTTGTGAGGTTGCCTTGGTCTGATGATGAAGCCGGAAGGTGGTCACAGGAACTCCTAAACTACACATGATAAACTAGTCGTGTTTGGGCTCGTTTGACAAGACTTGACAAAACCTATGACCTTGTGTGGTTGCCTTGGTCTGATGATGAAGCCGGAAGGTGGTCAAAGGAACTCCTAAACTACACATGATAAACTAGTAGTGTTTGGGCTCGTTTGAATAGATTTGACAAAACCTATGACCTTGTGAGGTTGCCTTGGTCTGATGATGAAGCCGGAAGGTGGTCACAGGAACTCCTAAACTACACATGATAAACTAGTCGTGTTTGGGCTCGTTTGACAAGACTTGACAAAACCTATGACCTTGTGTGGTTGTCTTGATCTGATGATGAAGCCGGAAGGTGGTCACAGGAACGCCTAAACTACACATGATAAACTAGTAGTGTTTGGGCTCGTTTGACAAGACTTGACAAAACCTATGACCATGTGTGGTTGCCTTGGTCTGATGATGAAGCCGGAAGGTGGTCAAAGGAACTCCTAAACTACACATGATAAACTAGTCGTGTTTGGGCTCGTTTGACAAGACTTGACAAAACCTATGACCTTGTGTGGTTGTCTTGGTCTGATGATGAAGCCGGAAGGTGGTCACAGGAATGCCTAAACTACACATGATAAACTAGTCGTGTTTGGGCTCGTTTGACAAGACTTGACAAAACCTATGACCTTGTGAGGTTGCCTTGGTCTGATGATGAAGCCGGAAGGTGGTCACAGGAACTCCTAAACTACACATGATAAACTAGTCGTGTTTGGGCTCGTTTGACAAGACTTGACAAAACCTATGACCTTGTGTGGTTGTCTTGGTCTGATGATGAAGCCGGAAGGTGGTCACAGGAACGCCTAAACTACACATGATAAACTAGTAGTGTTTGGGCTCGTTTGACAAGACTTGACAAAACCTATGACCATGTGTGGTTGCCTTGGTCTAATGATGAAGCCGGAAGGTGGTCACAGGAACTCCTAAACTACACATGATAAACTAGTAGTGTTTGGGCTCGTTTGAATAGATTTGACAAAACCTATGACCTTGTGAGGCTGCCTTGGTCTGATGATGAAGCCGGAAGGTGGTCACAGGAACTCCTAAACTACACATGATAAACTAGTTGTGTTTGGGCTCGTTTGACAAGACTTGATAAAACCGATAAAACCTATGACCTTGTGAGGTTGCCTTGGTCTGATGATGAAGCCGGCAGGTGGTCACAGGAACTCCTAAACTACACATGATAAACTAGTAGTGTTTGGGCTCGTTTGAATAGATTTGACAAAACCTATGACCTTGTGAGGCTGCCTTGGTCTGATGATGAAGCCGGAAGGTGGTCACAGGAACTCCTAAACTACAC
This sequence comes from Euclidia mi, assembly GCA_944739405.2. Classification (NCBI taxonomy): domain Eukaryota; kingdom Metazoa; phylum Arthropoda; class Insecta; order Lepidoptera; family Erebidae; genus Euclidia; species Euclidia mi. The sequence continues at coordinate 30,760,226 of OX123193.2, read as the reverse complement.
ATGATAAACTAGTTGTGTTTGGGCTCGTTTGACAAGACTTGATAAAACCGATAAAACCTATGACCTTGTGAGGTTGCCTTGGTCTGATGATGAAGCCGGCAGGTGGTCACAGGAACTCCTAAACTACACATGATAAACTAGTCGTGTTTGGGCTCGTTTGACAAGACTTGACAAAACCTATGACCTTGTGTGGTTGTCTTGGTCTGATGATGAAGCCGGAAGGTGGTCACAGGAACGCCTAAACTACACATGATAAACTAGTAGTGTTTGGGCTCGTTTGACAAGACTTGACAAAACCTATGACCATGTGTGGTTGCCTTGGTCTGATGATGAAGCCGGAAGGTGGTCAAAGGAACTCCTAAACTACACATGATAAACTAGTAGTGTTTGGGCTCGTTTGAATAGATTTGACAAAACCTATGACCTTGTGAGGTTGCCTTGGTCTGATGATGAAGCCGGAAGGTGGTCACAGGAACTCCTAAACTACACATGATAAACTAGTCGTGTTTGGGCTCGTTTGACAAGACTTGACAAAACCTATGACCATGTGTGGTTGCCTTGGTCTGATGATGAAGCCGGAAGGTGGTCAAAGGAACTCCTAAACTACACATGATAAACTAGTAGTGTTTGGGCTCGTTTGAATAGATTTGACAAAACCTATGACCTTGTGAGGTTGCCTTGGTCTGATGATGAAGCCGGAAGGTGGTCACAGGAACTCCTAAACTACACATGATAAACTAGTCGTGTTTGGGCTCGTTTGACAAGACTTGACAAAACCTATGACCTTGTGTGGTTGTCTTGGTCTGATGATGAAGCCGGAAGGTGGTCACAGGAACGCCTAAACTACACATGATAAACTAGTAGTGTTTGGGCTCGTTTGACAAGACTTGACAAAACCTATGACCATGTGTGGTTGCCTTGGTCTAATGATGAAGCCGGAAGGTGGTCACAGGAACTCCTAAACTACACATGATAAACTAGTAGTGTTTGGGCTCGTTTGAATAGATTTGACAAAACCTATGACCTTGTGAGGCTGCCTTGGTCTGATGATGAAGCCGGAAGGTGGTCACAGGAACTCCTAAACTACACATGATAAACTAGTTGTGTTTGGGCTCGTTTGACAAGATTTGATAAAACCGACAAAACCTATGACCTTGTGAGGTTGCCTTGGTCTGATGATGAAGCCGGCAGGTGGTCACTGAAACTCCTAAACTACACATGAGAAACTAGTAGTGTTTGGGCTAGTTTGAATAGACTTGACAAAACCTATGACCTTGTGAGGTTGCCTTGGTCTGATGGTCGGTGGTCCCAGGGTCTGTGGTGCATGCTACAGATAATATAATAGGTACATTACTATACTAGGTGGTGCTTTCCTTTGAGTTCTGCTTCGTGAAAATTGTTATTCTTTATTTGTATTATTATATTCTTAATTAAATTGGTATTCAGGCGAAATTAATGTAACCTAAATGGCGAACCCCTGGCGAAGCGAACGTCGAGATTGCAAAAGGGGAATAGGTAGGTAACTATTAAAATGTAGAAATGAAACAACAGTCAACTAACAAAAAATCTTGCAAAAACGTTGGAATTTTTTCTCTTCAACTTTCACGGGAACGAAGTCGCGCGCAAAAGCTAGTCATTACAATTGGTTTATTAATTCGGCCTTACAAGCAAGTTATGCAAACGTGCAAGTTAGTTATTTAGATAATTAACTCAAATCCAGATGTTGGCAAATTAATATTTTTAAATTGATAAATTAGGTCGTTTTTTATTCCTCCATTATAGTGGATAAACAGAATTAGATAAAAAAACTAAATTTAACTATTATAAAATCATTTATTTTGTAGGATTCGTAATTTTGAAGCTGATTGTAACGATTTTTTTTAAATACTTGCAACACTTTCAAAGTATTTCTTACTTTAATTAAACGTACGCGATCGCGTCTCGCGTTTTGCCGATCCACGATCGTAACGGAGTACTTTTACTTTCATGGGATATTATTCCTTACCGCCATACATTTACGGAACTTTGTCGCGCAAAACACTAATATATTTGCAACACTTTCAAAGTATTTTTTACTTGAACGTACGCGGACACGTTTCGCGTATTACCGACTCCCGACCGTAACGTAGTAGGGTAAATACGCTAAATGTCGGCATCCTTACGGTTTTTCTGTTTTGGAATCGGTCTGGCACCATCAATTTGCAACGAAAGGATAGCTTCCGATGCGGTTTTGGATAGTTTGATAAATCTATTTCATGTTTATGGGCATAAGGTTGACATTTCTACTACAAGGAAAAAGTACTAAGGTTTATATGCGTCGAGAACGAAAAATCCCTAAAGTCGGCCATTCACGGGCCATGGTCGGTCGCGTTTTTCCCAAATATCGGCCGGGTATAGGATGTTTTAAATTAAGACGGATAAATATTATTAATATGATTTATTTTGGCAGGAGTCTCACTAAGTATACGTTATTAATCGTATTTGTTTAATAGTAGGTAAAGTATTTTTTTATTTGCACTTAAATAAGGTATTACAATTTATAACAAAGTAAACATCAAAATAATTATAATTAGTTCTGGATATCTTTTCAAAAATAATTCATACCATTTTTGGCCCAGAGTATCATTATTGAATATATTTATATTTTTAAGCTACGTAATTAACATGGTTTAAGGTAGCAAGTTCCAAAGAGCAATTTATATCTTATATTTCCATACTATAATAAGCTAATATAAATGTTTTCAATAATATCAACTCCTACATTTAACTCTTTATATTATAAATAAATAAACGTATAATAAATATTTAATTTTGAGAAAATAAGAAAAGTAATCAGCCTGTATAGTTAGGCTCGAATTCGAGGCTGGTCGACATTACGAGCTTTAATGTTTCTAAAGCCAGCCTCTATTTTGTGTACATTATTTCTCGAGATTCAACTAATATCACCCCGGCCGGTATTTGGTGATTAAACGTAAAATAGATTTATTTGCCTATATGCGTTGCAAATTCTCTTATTAAGGCAATGGAATTAGTACAATTGGAAATTATAAAACAGACTGCATTTACTTTTAGTCGGCCACGGCCGAGAATCCGGTTTTAATTCAAAATTGGTATTCTATTGGCGGCCTCCTATTTTCCCTTAAAACAATACGTTAAACATTGAAAAATCTATCTCAAAATATAGTAAAAATCACTAATTACTAATAATAATGCTTAAAACAATAAAAAAGAAATGTCTGACCGTTCTAATATCAATCCCCGAAGTGTGGGTATTCACAGCAAGTAAGGTACTTTAAATATGAAATTGACGCTTCGACGGCGCAATCGTTACTGACGCTCAGTGTGCGAAGAGTGTGTAACGTAATCGGAAAGTAACGGTTGTACATATAGATTATGAACTAAGATTGTAATTCGAGTGACAAATTTGTAACTTCAATACGTTTTAAATGAACGCAAGCCGAAAATGTGCAGACGGGCGAAGTTTGGGGAGGGGCCGACGTATGGAGTATTTACCCTACAGATGTACAGGTGTAGCGCTCGTAGCGAGACTTGGCTTGCCGTTCGTAACAGATCGGCAAAGTTAAGCAACGCTTGCACAGGTTACCACTTGGATGGGTGACCGTGTGTGGCATTTACATCTGAGCGCTACCGTGCTTCGGAGGGCACGTAAAGCTGTCGGTCCCGGTTCTTGTCCAAGGATAAGGATCGTTAGGCCATGTCGGAGGCCTTCGGGTGGTCTGTAAACTCCGACACCAGAGTTGGCCACACGCTCACATGAAAAACAAACAAACAAACCCTAGAGATACTTTTATGAAATAATATTCCTTACTGCCATACATTTACGGAACTTTATCGCACAAAACACTAAAATACTTGAAAGTATTTTGAGTACTCAGGAATATAAAAATTGCAAGGTTTTGCGCGACAAAGTTCCTTAAATATAAGGTAGTAAGGAATAAATTTCCATAAAAGTATTTAGAAAAGTCCATTACCAAATTTTGTGATAAACATCCTTACTCTTATTAAGATAAGGTTTATTTTTCAATACAAACTTGCATTACCAGGGCGTCACACGAAGTTTTCTATACTCGAGTGCCCAAAAACTTGCAAGTATATTGATACCTGGTTTTCGACCCTGGTATTTTTATAGAGACGCACTTGGTGTACTTGGTACGCGATTTTGCAATTGTGCGACTCATGAAGTCATGACTATCGGCATAGATAAATTTAATAGGTACTATACCTATCGGGAACCAAGCGAATGAGTTCTAGACTTCTAGAGAAGTCGGCTATCAAAGTTTAAAAATGCGTTTTGTTTTTTTCATTAGCTTCATTTACAACATACTCAACATCAACTGTTTATTAGTTGCTATTCTCTGTTCAAGACACCTACGAAAAAAATAAAAGGTAAAAAATATACAGTATCATTTATGAATTGAAGGGACAGGCGTATTTTTGTAAAACTAACTGCATCTTTCGTTTGGAGTATTTAACTTAAATCTACTTTTGTTGCGAAGGCGACATTAAAAGAACCATTTTATGGTTACCTATAAATGTAAGACGCATATTGATTAACATAATTTATGAAAATTTATTATATAATACTACTACAAACACAGTAAGTTTTTATTATGTATAAAATTTAAATTGCACTACTTTTACGTACTTAAATGTAAAAACAAAACGCAATCGCTCGACTAGGTACCTATACAGGTACTTTTTAAAATAAATGCTCATAGCCGTTCATTGGTTAACATAATATCTTACTTTTTCAAATATTTGATGTTTATTTAATAAATATTTATTTATTTTACCATCTACAGATTAATACCAAATTAAATAAATATAAATATATACATACGTAAAAGCGCCATCTATGAATGCCGAGTGAAAGTTAACTCATTGTAACGTTTTACTACAAGCTAGTACGTATTTTGGCCACCAGAGCAACGAAGTGCATATCATATTTTTCAAAAATATTCATATTCAATTAAATGTTTAATTTTTTTATTTAATCGTAATAAAGGGATTTTTTAATTAATAAATATCATATTTTAGAACTTTATTTTCTTATTTATCATTTATGCATGAAAGTCATTAATAACAATCGATACTAGTAAAGCCATCTGTTGAGAGAGTTAAGAATGACGGAAAACGTTCTAAGGAATGAGACCCCATGCTTTAGTCTTCCGGAACAACTTGGACAATGTTGATCCGGACTCCGTCCAGGGCGAAACACTACACTTGATCCTTTAAATCTGTGACTTGATCATTACACTTGGTCTCAACAAGGCTATTTTTAGTATAGTCCGAGCCTCTTAGGGAGTGATGATAAATCGCAAAAAAGAAAACAAGCGATATTGTTTTATATTGAAAACTTTGGTGGTCATTAACTTCAGTTTTACAGCGGTGTAAGTATCGGTTACCTACCCTAAGTAGGTAAAGGTTTGTGGTATATAATATAAGAAAATGGAAAACGAATTTATGGATTTGTATTGTTTGCACTCTCCTCTTACTCTCCTCATACCCTCCTCACTATAGCACGGAGAGTATTGATATCTTCCAAGGATTAGACCAAGCATAAACTTTGTAACTAACTTTTTAATTTTTTGTAATTAACTTTGTATTAAATTGTTAATTATCGCTTGCTAAACGGTGAAAGAAAAACATCGTGAGGAAATCTGCATGTCTGAGAGTTCTCCATAATGTTCTCGAAAGACATGTGAAGTCTGCCAACCCGCACTTGGCCAGCGTGGTGGACTATGGCCTTACCCTTCTCATAGTGAGAAGAGGCCCGTGCCCAGCAGTGGGACAGTATAAAGGGCTGATGATGATGATGATAAACTTTGATGCAACAAATACAACAAAACAAATTCTCACCCACAGACAATGATTAAGTAAGTAAGTATACAATACTAACTACCTATTACGATTTCATAATTGTTTGACTACTTCCTATTTGCATGTTCTAGTAAACTTATAATAGTAATTACTTCAATGCATTTTATTTATGTTATAAGGAAATACTATGCCTACTTTATAAGTATGCAATTGAAAATAAATTACCCTATTTCAGACAGATATTGTTTATTGATGCCTGTGTTGGTTTTATTATTTATTTTACGTTACATGAGTAGTAAGAAACCTTATGAAACAGAACTATTATTTAGGTGAACTCGAGTTACTTACTAAGACACAACAGAATGCGAAAGTTTTATTTCGTTGCCTTCATAATACGGGAATCTGTCACTACATATTAAAATTGTACACAGTGTCTGAGAACGACAATTACCCATCTCCATTGTTTAGTAAAAAAATTTACTGGCTGACTGAAAATGGGCTCCAATGTAACATAATTTTGCGTTATTTATTTATTTCTTTTAGGGTGTGGTAATTTACCATGGAATTACATTCAATAACAATTTCTGTTACGAAGCTAGCAACGGTTTAGTACAATGTCTGCAAGTTACTCGTTTAAACCACAATCATATGTGTGCAGCTGGTACATTGTTCGTCGCTATGTACAAGTTTCCTAACAACGCTGTGTATGCAAAACTTGTGTCGAGCCTGTGACCCTTCTGCACATTGAATGGAAATTATCCTCTACACCACACACACACTCAAATATAATGATATTTTACACGTATAACTATGAATGGGTAATAAACACGAGAATCTGTAATAGCAAATCACTGAATAGAAGGTAAACTGCCGCCGAATGGTCAAATAGTATCTGAAGTTATTCCGTAGTTCAACCAATTTAGTTGACTTATTTTGGATAGCATTATAGTATAGTTTTATCTTTAGTGCGGAAATGAGTAGGCCTTAGCACTTAGTTAAACTAAATTATACCTAAAATAATAAATACACTTCTAAGAGTTCAAGACGCTACCTATATGGGCACTATTGACTGGACATTAACATGGATCTTTTTTGCTGGAGATGAACGTAACCCTTCAAATGCCTAAGTATATGTCTAAGCGATTAGGCATTGCAAAAAATCTTTCGCAACAGTTGAAATCATTGTTCTGAGCGTCAGTACCTATCTACACTAATATTATAAAGAGGAAAAATTTACTGGACCGTTTTTAAAAATTCTTTCACCATTGGAAGGCTACATTATCTGCGAATAACATAGGCTATATTTTATTTTAGAAAAAATAGAGGTCCGTCAGATATTTGGGTTTTTCGGGTACCTACGCGAAGTAGTTCCCTCAGGACGCGTTTGAAACCGCGGGAAAGGGCTAGTATACTATAATTATATGTTTATACATTGTTAAGGTAGAATTCCGTGCATCGCGATCGATCGCAGCCGCGCGCGTCAGTCGCGGGCCTCGGCAGCGGTGCCATACATTTTCATACTTTGACTATTGTCGCGAGCGATCGACGACAGTCGTAGGCCGCGCGCGGCTGCGATCGATCGCGATGCACGGAATTCTACCTTTAGGCACTACAGAATAAACGCCTCAAGAAGCATATTATTATTTAACTTAATATCACTAGACTTTGAAACATTACGTACTTAACCACTTTTTGTCATCAAAGCCGCCATACACTTTACCATTAATGATCTCAGCACAAATACTGGGTATTTCCTCGTATTAGTGGTCAAACTAGCCTGGCAAGCGAGTAATTTCATTGTCATTTATTTTGTTAATTCCGTTCTATCCCTCTGCCTTCCCAAAAGGCGAAAGATGAGCACATAATTTGGGTTTAGACTGACACTGAGTATTAGCACAGAATAGTACTACACTAGTATAGTGATATATTATCTGTCTTACTACGTATTATTATCTGTGTAACTACTAGTAGGTACGTTGGAACGGGTAGGATATGAAAATGTTTATATAGCCTATAGCCTTCTTCGATAAATGGGCTATCTAACGCTGAAAGAATTTTTCAAATCGGCCCAGTAGTTCCTGAGATTAGCGCGTTCAAGCAAACAAATAAACTCTTCAGCTTTATATATTAGTATTAGATTAGATTTCACTAGACGGCGCCCGCAGCTCCGCCCGCGTAGGAAAGCCTTTGTCACTCTCCTTCTCCAGCTTCTTACTATCTTCACTCTCAAAAATTTTAGTCATAAAGAAGAAGTAGCAGAAATGCCCCACTTCCGACTGCAAAGATAAGTATCTCAAAAAATCGCTAAAAATCAGTATAAAAAAATTATATACTTCCGGTAATCATCTTTACTGGCTAGCACATAAAAAAATTGCTCTAAATATTAATTCAGGAGTAGAAAACCTGTAATATACTAACTTCAGATTTTAGTTTTAGAATAGGATTAAAAAGTAATTAAACACTGTAATAACTCACGTTTGATAATAGTTATTATACTAGGTTAGTAATAAAGCACATATACTGAAGAGTTTTGTCAAACAATAAGACTAAATATGCTTAAACTAAACTTGTTAGCAGATTAAGTCGAAGAACATAATCTAAACTAGCAGAGTTCCCTTTGCGAGGATGGAAGCAACTAGCGAAGAAGTTAATATGATTTTCCGAGACATATGAGGAATTAATTATGATATCAGAGGGTCTAGTACGAGTTTGCACTCGATCGTCACGGTGGACGATAGCCTAGTCGTCGGGAACAATTTCCATACATTTTCTAAATGCGCCCTCTAGCGGACTCTATCGATCGCTACTCTCCGTTAGGGGCGCTTTTAGAAAATGTGTTCGGGGATACAGGCTAGAGTCTGTAAAAAATATGTTCATTTGTTTAATCTTTATTCCACTTTTTTATGGTCGTTAGAGTAGTAGGTATTGCATGATTGAAAGTAAAATATTTTTAAGATAAGTACTTAATACTGTGCCTGAAACAATATTTGGATCAATTTTTAAGTATCATAGCCAGTAAGGATGACAATCAGAGGTATGCAATTTATTAATACTCAATTTTATCTATTATCTTAATATATAAAATCCTTGCGTTACTGACTGACTGACAGACACGCTACAGCCGAAACTACTGGTCGTAAGAAGATGAAATTTAGCATGTATATTACTTGGGCACCGTAAGGGTGCACTAAGACGGGATGTCCCGAAATTCCCACGGGATTGGGCAAAACGGGAAAATCGAAATTATGTGCGTGCGAAGCCGCTGGCATCGACTAGTTTGAGATATTTTTCTCACCTGTCGGACGTGGGGTAATTTTATATGGAAGTTGCAACTTCTCCTTAGAACACAAGAAACAATTTTCATATTTTATAATAAGTATAAGTTTGAATTCTAGAATATTAAATTTTTTTATAACTATACATATATACCTAGGTAACATAATATTACAAAATATACCTAATGCTCTAACGTCCGATTTATATATATACAATGTATTTTAAAAACGAGTCTTTGAAATCATGACTAGTAAGAAGTAAATCGGGTTTATATTTATCACATAAAAGGCTTGTTTAAAATGGTCATTAAACTGTTATTTATGTACAGTCTAAAATATCTGTGAACGTACCGTAGGTATACGTCGCTGCGCGTACGAAACCGCGTAAGAGCAGTTTGTAAATACCGCGTAACAGCAAAACGCGCAAAATTGAAATATCGTGCCAGCCGATTCTAAACACCTATTGGCGTATATTAGACCTCACCTGATTTGAATTATCCAATGAGAAACTTCAGTTTTGCTATCGAAACATTACCGCGGACCTGTAGGAGGCCTGAAGTTGGAAGCAAGTGCGCGTATTTACCACAGCAGTGAGATAAATGTAACGCGATTATGTGTGTGCTCCCAAAAATAATTATTTTACCGTGAAGCCACCATGTAAGTATGTTTTAATTGATTATTATTTTTCGTTTGTAATGTGTTTATGCTAAAATATTTAAATAACATGTTATTCTGTTTTAATTTAAAGATTCTGACTAATGTAGGTTCCTACCAAGTATTTACGCGGTCTTGGCATCGCTTGATTTATTTGTTTTATTCAGTTACGCGGTATTGCATTTTACTGAAACTAATAACTATTAATTTCTTATTTAAAGATAAATCCTTGCATTCTCAAGAAGAACTTGGCGAAAGGTCACACGCAGATGGAAGTTGACTCAGTCCACTCGGTGATTGAGAACATTAGATTAGAGGTTTTTTAAAGACTTTTGTCTTAGAGGTTACCTGATTTATAAATCAATAAGACCTGATCGAGGAGCGGATGATCATTGTGTTATTGATATAATGGCACTGAGATATAATCTAAATGGTGCCATTTGGACTATATGAATTGGATATAAACTACTTATACTATCTACTATCCACTTTTCAGATGATTACGCCCCATTGCCCAGAAGACCAAAGAAGATTACGTCTTTAATTAACAGTACGCCTTCGCTTTATGAATCCAGGCAACCAATTTCCTAAACAAAGTATGATCACCTACAGGAGCTAAAGAATGTCATACCTAAAGACTGCCACACTTTTTATGATAATTTACCTTTTATACTCATACATACATACATAGCCTCACGCCTGTTTCCCGGAGGGGTAGGCAGAGACTACGGAACGCCACTTGCAACGATCCTGACGTATCTCTCTTGCTTCATTCAATCCCATCAAATATCTCATGCATGCTCTTCGGTTAAGGGTACTTCTAACCTGTTCTTTTTTAGGATGTCTCCAATCTGGTCGAGAACATCCGTCTAGGTCTTCCCCTTCCTCCTGTCCCATTCACACTTGACTTATATAACTTCTTGATCAGTCTTTCGTCATCCATCCTCTCCATGTGTCCAAACCATCTTAGTAGATATACCTTTCTCAATGGTTGTCACTACATCTTCTTTTACCCCACAACACTCTCTTATCACACAATTCTTTACTCTGTCGTTCAAAGACACTCCAAACATACTTCTCAATGCTCTCATTTCTACAGCGTTTATTCGACTTTCATGTCTATTCTGCCATACCCAACTTTCACTACCATACATAAGTGTTGGTACTAACACCCCTCTATGCACAGCCTTTGCTTATGCCTTTTTAGACACGTTTTGACTGTTCATAGAGGCTTTCAAAGCTCCATTCACCCTATTAGCTGCATTAACTCTTCTTTCAAACTCTTCTTCATTCTTACCATTACTGGTAAATAGCGTACCTACCTAAATATACAAAATTATTCACTTGCACCACTAGTTGTCCATCGATCATAATATTACAAGCCGTAACACATTTCTCCTTTTCAAAAACCATAACTTTTGACTTGCTCACATTCACTTTCATTCCTTGCCTCCCTAAAGCACCATGCATGATTGCTACCATCTCCTGCAACTCCTCCGCTGAAGACGCAAGTATAACCTGATCATCAGCATAAAGGAGGCATTTGACAAGTAACTCATTCATCCTTAATCCACAGTCTCTATTTTTCAAATCTTGCAAACAACTGTCCATAAACAGGTTGAATAGCCACGGCGACGCTACACATCCCTGTCTAACACCTGTCTCGATGGTAAACCAATCAGTGTACGACCCTTTTATCCTCACACAAGCTCTAGAATCTTTACCTTTCTTTTTCTATTATTTTTTAGTTTCACATGGTTATTTCGATCTCTTGCATAAGAAGTCTGAACTGTATACCTACCTACTGATTTCGATAATTAATACATAATATTTTTCTTAGATTATATATATTAGATTTGTTTTTCTAATAATAAATAAAATGCTTTACTAAATTGTTTTATTTCAAAACCGCGGACTTCTTATAAAATAACACTACTATTTTGTAATTAGTTAAAACAAAACCGCGTAAGTAACTTTACACAAAATCTAAGCCAACTACGAGTACATTTACTTTATTTACCAAAAAAGAAAGTTGTAAAGAGTAAGCTGTTAAGTTCAGTCGGTAATAAGAATTGAAATCGCTGAGAGATTAAGTATTTTCTTCCTCCTGTAAAATCATCAAAAAGCAAATACGCGGTCTTTACAAGTTGCTGTTTCGCACGCGCAGCGACTATATTACATGAACAAGGAATGTTACGCAATGTTCAACGCAAAGGCGCTTCAAGCAAAAACTGCCATGGGAACTAGATACGTAAAAACTTGTCATAGGAAAAAAAAATCCTGCTTTACTCTACCTACCCAAACCTTGTCAGAAATATATTAAGTGCTTGCTCTAGTGTCATACTCATAACTATGCAGTAATCTACGTCACTACGCTATCCCGGATGCATATAAGACTATAGAGGATGCCCGCGGTTACACCCGCGTTATTTAAGGCTACTGCACCGCTCCCGTCGCTTATAGCGCGATGTTATATAGCCGTCCTCGATAAATGGGCTATCTAACACTGAAAGAATTTTTCAAATCGGACCGGTAGTTCCTGAGAATAGCACGTTCAACCCAACAAACAAACAAACAAACAAACTCTTCAGCTTTATATATTAAGTAAGTGCAAATAAGTGATACAAGTACTAATTAGTTTTTTCACAGAGCGACTGTCGTCTTACCTCCGCAACCTAACCCAAAGGGATACCTATAGGTATCCTTTTGTTATCCCTTTTTTTCAATGCTTAAAACCCGGTTTCAGTAGATTCAAGGCTACTGATACCCCATAATGACCGACAAAGATCTCCATGACAGCCGGGACTGACGGATTTACGTAGTCTCCGAGGCACGAGGCAAGTGATAATAAATAAGTGAGGAATATCGTAACAAGATAAGTAGGTAGATTTTAGTTATAGTATCGTTTTATGTACAATTTAATAGGCACCAGCCTACCTAGAACAGCGTAAATTGTGAAATAACAGTACAGGCTGTAAATAAAGCTATAAAATTTCAATATCTAGTCATCAATCATTGTATTGGCTAACCAGGCTAACAATTCATAATACCTATTAATATGTTTCAACAACTTAGATTAAACACACGATATGGTTAAGTCCTTTCCCAAGTTATACAAAGCTTATATGGCACACCTTAGCCTGTCTTGCCTGAATAAATTACTTTTCTAACGATGAAAAATCGTTAAAATCGGATCTCGAAGACACGAGTGTTTTGGGAGAGACGACCTGCGGCGCAGAACCCTGGTGCTGCAAGGCCACTAACATTTTTTTTTTTTAAGATCCATCTGCGGCCCTAAGAAAACATCCTGTGTCGCAGAGGGGCTTTACAAACATACAACCAACAGACACAATGCACACCAAGACTCAAAAGAACAATTTATGCATCACTCAGTGTGGTTTCCCGTGGAAATCAAACCCACAACACCTAGCGTAGTGTCAGACGAGGCGGCCACCTAAACTACTACGTCAACCGTGCAGTACTGCAATAAGTAGATACGCTTACTACAAGAACATGCACAAATAAACACGGATAGACTTATACCAGTAAGAATTTAATAGCCTCGTGTATGTAATAGACATGTAATGTAGCTAAAACGCTATTAACATCAACCTACCACTTCGGATTTCTAATATAACTGACGATTAAGTTCACTAGTTTATTAGCCTTGGAATACATACACAAGCTGTTTGTAGGTACCTAATACTCTTGTGAATGTACAGAATAATCTCCAGAACTTTTCGATCTCATCGAATGACAAATTAAGTTGCTTTAATTTACGACTTGACTGCCCCCATGGTCCAGTGGATAGCGTGCCATGCCATGCATCAGCTGATCAGCAGATCCCGGGTCGACCAAAAGTGCTGTAGATTCAGATCCTTGCCACTTCATTTTACGATATAATTTTAAAGCAAATCATAACATCTCGAGTATGTTCTTACCTGTATGTTGTCCATCAAGCGGTATTGTTTGACGAAAGACTTCAAGTACCTGAAGAAACACGATCCCGAAGGGTACGACGGAGTGCCCTCTGGAAACGGATAACCGGCAAACTCCATTGTATGTCGTGGTGTGTTCGTTCTGCAACAGTAGCAAAGATTCTTTAATAAACATTATCATCCATTTTGTGCATTTCGTTATAATAAAATTTATCACTTCTAGGCAGCGATAGCCGAGTGGATGTACCAACAGACTGCCATGCAGAGGGTATCGGGTTCGAATCCACGGCGCGCACCACTGACTTTTCGGAGTTATGTGCATATTGAATTGTTAATTATCGCTTATCCCGTGCCTCGGAGAGCACTTTAAGCCGTCGGTCCCGGTTGTCATGAAGATCTTTGACAGTCGTTACAGGGCGTCAATACCTTCTAAATTAACCGACACTAGTCTAAACCATGGAATATCGCTATCACTTCGGGCTGCGGAGGTCAGACAGGCAGTCGCTCTAGTGTTGTAAAAAAGCTCGAGTCGGCGCTTAAACGCTTGAGTCGACGCTTAAGCAGATTGCTAATGCTTAAGTCGGGATTCGACTGAAGCGCTCGACGCTCGAGCAGTGGCTTGAGCGTTATAGTGAAAAAGCATTTTCCGAGCACCGGACTCAGCGCTCGGCTCGAGCTTGAGCGCGCGTTTCAAACTCAAACTCAAATATGTTTATTTCCATAAAAATGTTTAAATTTTTTGGACACGTCAGAAAGTCATACAAATAAAAAATAATAAAAAACTAACTTTAAATGCATATTAACATACTTGAGCATTGAAAAAAATGAAATGGCTGAATATTAGCTTTTCCACGGAGCGACTGTCGCTCCGTGGAAAAGCTAATATTCAGTCAAATCCGGTTAGACTAGAAAGCGGACCCCAGATTGAAACTAGGATAACGCTAAGAGGATAATGATGAAAATTTATGACTTCTGTTTTTTATTATTTATTACAATGTTAAAAGTACTTGTTCAATCAGTCACGGTTACTCGTATGAGGCACTAATGTCAATCTCGTGTAATATTTACGCAGCAAGAGACTATACAACGGATCCTAGACTTGGATGCAGCCGAGTTAACGATGGGATATTGGGAAATTAACCAAAGTCTAAAATTAATTACACAAAAGCCAATTGCAAAGGCTTATTTTTAAATACGACGATAACTGACTTTATAAAGACAAGTTCATTTCCTGTTTAAATAGTAGTAAAATAGCTCACGATAGACGGGACCTTCTGTCATGAACAATATAAAATGTGCATAAAAGACTTATTTTAAAATATAACCTTGGCTCTTATGCATATCATAACATAATAATATAGGTATGGCTATTTTGGTCAGTATTCATTTTAAATAACAAGGCATATAAATAAAACGCTACAGTTCAATGTCGTTATGGAACAAGTCGCGAAAAACTGGCTTTTTAAATATTATATCTATAACTAGATATCGGAATATCTTTTTCCTTCGCGAGCGACAAGAACTCTCGTCGATTTGTAAATTATATGCACGGATGAAACCTTAAAATGTTTGTCTCATTTTGAAATTGATGGTGGGACGCCTACATCATCATAAAGCCTATCTCCAGCAGTGGACTGCGAATCCACTGGTGGAGATAGACCTCTCCTGATTTACGACCCAGTAGCATTAAGGGTCAATAGGAAGATGTGAGTATATCTCGCTGCCCAGGCGGGTTGCTATAGGGTTTGATGTCGATCGTCGTCATTTGAATTTCCATCTCTTGCCAAAGTTACCTAATATTTGAATTAATCGCCTCTTACGATCTCGACAGAATGAATTAGGATTAGTGTCACTTTTCTTAATTCCTAATTCGTCACCAACCAGACATTCGCTTCGCCCACACCTATATTATATACCTATATTTTATCATAAATGTGGTTGATATTTTACTGTCATAGTAGCTTGAAGTTTTTAAAGTACTAACTTTACCATTAATAAAGTTAAGTTAGTAATCATACTTAAGCTAAATATTGAGACTGAAACAGGAACTTAACTTACATCAAAAATTAAATAATATAACAGATTGTGAAGTCTCATTTGATGCAAACTGACACATGCATGCATGAATTAAAATCAGTTATTTGTACCATTACGCAAAAGCAAGTTCTGCATACAAATATTTGGTAATTACATCTTGATATGCAACCCAAAATTATCTCTCAACGTATCTGCACTTTATAGCTACAAGCTAAGAAATTGGTGTCCGATCATTTGACAAAAAACAAATGAAAAATTTTCATTTGACAAATAACATTTGACAAAATTATACTTGATAAATTTATTATTTCACAAACTATTGTTTAAAAACTATCTATACTTATAATAAAACTGTAGAGAGGTCAATTCTGTACATTGAATATATATTCAAAATTAATATTGGAGGATGAATGGTGATCGATACTGATGCCAAAAATGCAATCAATAAATTTTTTGTCTGTCTGTCTGTCTGTCTGTCTGTCTGTATGTGCACGCATGGTTCAAAAACTACTGAAGGGATTTTAACCAAACTTGGTACGATTGTAGTCCATACTCCTGGTCAGGTTATAGGCTATTTAACATAACGCTAAGACACATAGGAGCTGAGCAGTGACGACAAATTTGAAGCAAGTCAGATGAAAATGCGCTTTCGAGCTCTTATCCTCGCATACGTAGATCATACACCAAAAGTATGTACTACAAAGATGATGCTCTTCAAAAGATCTACAAAAAAGTCCTTAATAGTATATATCTATCTCTTATAAATTAGCCACAATAACGTGTTTAATCGTAAGGCATTTCTTCAAAGTGTACTAAATACATAAATATATTGTATTTCACAAAGATATATCTTTATCAAACTCCCATATTCAAAAAGTACACTTTAATATGTATTTTATAAAAAATATATAGAAATCTCGCCGCACCAGTATGGATACGACTATACGGTTGATTTTTGTTTAATGCGCCCAATTTTAATTGAGCTTAAATCTGTATGACTAATTATATTAAATAGGGTTCAGCTTAGGCTGGACGTATTCGCACATGTAAATAGCTCGCAGAGTGGCGAATCATTTCATTTTACTGTATGGGGATAAACACTGGGATGACATTATCTGAAGCAAGTATTAAGTAAAAGTCCTCATCGATTACGCCATGGGTGAGATGCTGCATAGTTATGGCATAAATATGAAGACAAATTGGCCGAGGATATTTTTAGTTTCCCACAACAATCTAATAAACCGTTGCTTGACAGTTGACATATCTATCCTATTACTCAATATGGCCTGCCCGAACCATTATTAGCTGGTGTATGTATGAAGAAAGATTGCGCCATACACTAAATAAACTATTACCCATTAAAATTATAACTAGCCGAAAGCCTGCAAAATTATGTCTCGAGACCTACTGAAGAACAGCGTTTAATAATATTTATGATCGGGTGTGTCGTAGCGTGGATAGTGATTTGGGAAAAATACTATTTGTAGATGCTGGGGTGGAACAGGAAGACTTTTCCTACCAATGTGATTTCGGCAAAGGTACGAAGCTAAAGTAAGATTGCGCTTGCTGTTGCTTCATCGGAAACTAGAGGATGATCGCAGCTATACCCGCTCATTTTTATATATATGTCATAATATATATGTCATTATAAAATTAAAAAAATAAGAAATGTTGTCTTCTTGCAACCAATAAGTAGTTTTTGCTGCACATTGTCGGTCAGTCAATCAGTAACGAATTATTTAATATATGTATAGGTACAGACAGGAAACAGCCACATTGTCACAAGGTTGAATAATTAAATCACGAGCGAATCGGACTCGCCCATGAAGGGCTCTGTGCTAGAGGTATACACTAAACATACCCATTATCTTCACCTAACCATATACCACAATCACTTTTTCACAGGTACAAATAACTTTGCTTTTCATAATGTTTGTATTAACGACCAAGTTATAGGTATTCGCGGTTTTTGAATGTAAAGGCTGCAGACCACATATCGTTCAAACAAATTTTCGTTAGAATTTTTTAGTACGATCTACAGCATAGGCATCTTTTTTCTTAGATTTGTCATTCTCTTACTTCAAAAGTTTGTGGACGGAGGGGCGGGGAACGATACTCATTTAACCATTTTGAAAGCATCTATCTTTCAAACGATTGACTTTTAGAAATTGATAATTTCAGGTACTCTAAAATTATTTTCAAATTACCTGGACATGCCATAAAAGTATTTTCACGTCAGCTCCATGTATGGAGAGGACCCCTTAATTGTCTTTCCTTTTTTATGTACCTATAAAAGTCGGGCTGCGGTTCACAGAATACATCTTTCTAAATATATTCAATGATGTAGTCTTAATGGTTTCGTTATAAGGTGTGCAGTGACATACGGAAGTACAAACAGACAGACAGATATGGCGAATCTATCAAAATTCCGAATTTTGCATTTTTGGATAGACTCCTAAAAAGTGCTACAATGTTTAAAATTCCGATCGACTTGGACCACGCAGTGTTCTGTTTGTTATACCTCTAAAAGCAGTGACAAAGCTAGATTTAAAGTTATTGTCATCTTATCATATGAGATGAATATACGATGGCAAACCGTGAAGCGGTCTACCATGCTTAGACCGCTTCACGGTCTAGATCGCAAACCAAGGGAAATCAATTAAAATAACGAACCCATAGGCGGTTTAACAGTACTTTTTCGTGGCGATTTTCGTTAGACTCCGTCTGTTATACCACCATACAATATGAGACAAGAGCTGATGAAAAAATTTATCTTAAGAGTTCATAACTATGGTATTGTAGCATCGCTATGCATTTGACATTAAATATGCGAGCGCGATTATGAGGCAACGAACATACACAGGCGTTCTCTGATCTTTTACTCGCGATTGGTAACTTCGCGATGTGGACTCGCACGAACAAATAAAAGTCATTTGAGCTATTTTCAGGACATCTACATTTACACTATTCAATATAAGTATTATTATGCAACTTAAAACATTTTGGGTATCAATTGTGTAGCCTAATGAAAAGACAAATTCCGCGCGAACGGAGTCGCGGGCACAGCTAGTTGTTTAATAAACTACTCATTAGACAATATATTTACTATAAAAAAGTTATTATGCTAAAACATTAATTTTCAAGTTGATTATTTTTTTAAACATGTTATTTGGCAAAACAAAGTAAAGCATAAATAACATTTGCCAAAATGCATTGCTTGGTAAATATTTTACAACAATCTTTATTTTCAAAATTTCGCGTAAGTATTGGTTCGAAATTAGTTATTTTTAAAAACTAGTAATTTATCTTCTAACTTTTTGTACAATCACTAATTTGGCAAACGAATTATTTAGTCAAATGATTATTTAAAAAAAAAATATTTTACATTTTAATTATTTTCCAAGTACAACATTTGCGAAACCTGTATTATGTCAAATGATTGTTTTTAAAGTAATATGTTTGAGAAATGAAAGTTTGTCAAATGATTATTTTTCAAACGTTGTTTGTAAAATTATCTTTTGTCATACGTTTTTTGTTAAACAATAGTAAACCTAAGAAATTACATGTATGGGAATTATGACGTTAATAGATACGAAGTCAATTTTAATGAGTCGATATCTAGGTCTGACACATCATCGGAACATTGTCTCGTGTGAACATACCGTGGGACATAACTAGTTAGTAAGTATATGCAACATTCGGTAGCTACAATGGATAATGAAGACATGACTTCGCTGGCCTCACGAAACTTGCCCCAGCCATCATTCACGTTTCATAATAATATACCGGTTATGTATTCTCGTCAAAAACAATTATCTATAATATCCGCAGTTTCTCTAGAACGCATAGCCAGCATAATGCAATCATTGTTAAATAGTTACTAGGCTTATTTCATTACAAAACTGTGCTTGTAAATACGAACATAAAACAAGTTTATACAGCATATATCTCGCATACGCCTTATATTTGAATTGTGCCTGTTTTTTATTTCCACGAAGAATCTAGTTGGAAGTTTATGCTAGCCTTTGTAAAAGCTACAGCTTATGAATCACATAATTAAATCACTCATTGGACAGAGAAACTGTTAAAAGGTCTAGAAACTAGGGCCAACTCCTGTCTTTAAAACTACTAACGGATTTGATGAAACTTAGTGATATAGTTTACACACCAGAACAGCAAAAGGTCACTTTTTGTCACAATAATCGACAAAAACGCAGACGGAGCCGCGGGAATAACTTAATTCTAAAATAAGTTACAAAACAAAACGCATGTAAACAGTTAAATAAGACCATAATACGGTAAATGTCTGTCGTAATCTTCATGTTTGTGAAAGACAAATCTCTGACATAATGTTTCATAATTTTTTTTAGGACACAACTCATGCATGCATGTAAGCATATACTATGGCTACTATACAACTAATAAACTTAATCATGGAATCTTTCGTTGTTCACTGCTAGACATACGTCTCTCCTAAATTGCGTCAAAATAGCATTTTGTGAATTGACTGCACAGTTGGTGTACTGCGCCGCAGTGTTGTGGGTTCGATCCCCACACGAGACAACACTTTGTGTGATTCAAAAATTGTTGTTTCGAGTCTGGTTGTTCATTGTGTCCGCTAGTTGTATGTTTGTAAAGTCCCCCACGACACAGGACTTGGACCTAGTGCGGGAGTAGTCTTTTTAAAAAAAAAGAAAGAAAAAGAAATCAATGGCAGGACTCCGCATACTAAACCACGCTAGCTCCATGGATCTGTATATGGTTTGATGTTGAGTTTTCTTGTCATACTTTTGTCTTCTTTTAATTTCCTTGGTCGCCTGTTACGACATCTACGGAGAGAAATGGGTAGGTGATACTTTGTATTATAAATTAGTCAGTCACCACAAGACTGAAAGACTTTCCGGTAATAAACATTTTATTACAGATTTTATTTAGATATCATTTTATTATGGCATAGTATCGCACAAAGATTTGTCCTGGTTAGGAATCGAACCCACGTCCTCTAGTTTAGCACTTAGCAGTGAGACTCAATATCCACTAGAACCGGGTGTTAATGGAACCCGGGTCGCGACCCGGTACCGGGCCGTCAAAATAAAATACCGCGTCGCAACATTCCCGCCTTGTTTTAAAAATAATACCTACTATCGATAAGTATCGATCGACGTATAGCTTAGTGACTAAATAGGCGATACCAAAATATTATATGTACCTTGTATTAATAAAAAACAGTTCTACTGTGTATGGTTTGTTTTATTACAATGTGTATAGGTATTTTACCTTAATGGAACCAGCTTGGGTTTAAAAGTATTTGAATGGGTCACGAAGGGGCAATGTGAAAATTACCGGGCCATGGCAGAACAATGTTCGGGATGTTTCCCGAACATTGTTCTGCCATGGCCCGGTAACACTGCATTAGACCAACAGGCCAGTCGACGTTACGACGTCATCGTGTACATAATGTCGTAAAATGTAGGTAGGTACATAGAAACTATAACTATGTAGGTAGGTACATACTCACTTAGCAGTGAGACTCAATATCCACTAGAACTGGGTGTTAATGGAACCCGGGTCGCGACCCGGTACCGGGCCGTCAAAATAAAATACCGCGTCGCAACATTCCCGCCTTGTTTTAAAAATAATACCTACTATCGATAAGTATCGATCGACGTATAGCTTAGTGACTAAATAGGCGATACCAAAATATTATATGTACCTTGTATTAATAAAAAACAGTTGTACTGTGTATGGTTTGTTTTATTACAATGTGTATAGGTATTTTACCTTAATGGAACCAGCTTGGGTTTAAAAGTATTTGAATGGGTCACGAAGGGGCAATGTGAAAATTACCGGGCCATGGCAGAACAATGTTCGGGATGTTTCCCGAACATTGTTCTGCCATGGCCCGGTAACACTGCATTAGACCAACAGGCCAGTCGACGTTACGACGTCATCGTGTACATAATGTCGTAAAATGTAGGTAGGTACATAGAAACTATAGAGCTATTAGCTTAATGATTCTCCGAAATAAATTATTACTCACAAGCATTATGTTTATTCGTCTCAAATAATAAGATATAAATAAGTTGTAAGTATATTGTATGTCAATATTTGAGGACAAAGAAATTGACTTTTTCGTTTGCAGACGGACTCGGATTAAGACTAAATATTTAAGCTAGATTATATAAATATGGTTTCGAAATAAGTAATTATTGAGTATGAGTAGGTATAAATTGGACGTAGGTATCTAAGTATATGTTTGTTTTTTTTTCATTTTAAAGGCATAATGAAATCCACTTTTAACACATTAAAAGGACAGACCAATAAATTTCAATTTTGAGGGTTTAGGGCGCAATCAGGGCTCATTCAGACAGAGAGCGGTCACGCGGTCAAGCGTTTAAGCCGTCAGTTTTGCGTTTATTACGTTACATAGACCGCGTGACCGCTCTCTGTCTGATAGGACCCTATGTAACGTATATTACACAAAGAACGCAAAACAGACCGCTTGAACGCTTGACCGCGTGACCGCTCTCTGTCTGAATGAGCCCTTAGAGTTCAACGCGCCACGCACTTTTGAAGACTTTTTGAAATTACGTGCATTTTGAACTGTTTATATCTCGCGCACGGGCATACATAAATATCTAGCCATAGTTCCCTAGGTACTTCTTAATGAAGATCTTTGACAGCCGTTATTATCATTATCCTCATTAACTCCTGCTCGGGTCTAAACCATGGAATAAATGCCGATCTCCAAAAGAAGGTTAAACGGGAATCGCTCTCCCATAATTAATTATGAGGCCTAATTCGACTGTGAACTGGCAACCGGTAATATCTCAATTTTGACAACTTTAGAGGAGGAAGAAAAAACATGTTTGCATCATATTTATATACAACATCTCGTATGTTAAAAAAAAATACGTAAGGTAAACGTACGTAATTCCGGCAGTGTCCCGGTACCCGGTAACTAGTCGGTTTTTATCATTTTGTAGGTTTCTACCAAAAAATAATTAAAGTTTGAGAATTGCAATACATACTTGATATTATTTCGTATAATTATAATATTAACGCTGCTCAGTAATTGTAATGGTTGCAAAACTAAACTGCAATGAAAGTGTGCTGTGCTCAAATTTTGTGGAATTTCGAGGTTCTGTCACTAAACTACGAAGCTACCACATTGTATTGGTTTGCTTCTCATATTGCTGCAGATAGCGGTACAGTGAGAGTGTTTATTTGCTTAAATATTTGAATTAATTATCTAGCGATATAGTCCATAAGCTGAGATGAATTTAATAAAATAGTAAGTATTTTGGCATATTACATTTACTGGGACTCAGAAACCCCTACATGACCCAGTACCCGGCAATATTATACCCTTTTTTACCGGATACTGGTACACGAGTTAACTTCGTACTATCCGTTGCACCGGAACCCGTTACTGCACCTTAGTGCCTTGCAATAAGTCTCAAAATCCTTTGAAACTGTAGGAGTGTAGTAGTAGAGTATTAATTATAACATTATGTACTTATTCTGCCTGATGATGAGACGTACCACTTGATTCTAAACCCTATATGAAAGGGCTTGATGTTTATATTTCAAAACGTATTTTATTACGAGGCATAAATACTTATTTATAATGAAAAATAAAATAAAAAACGGTTCCCCGCACCCATTTCTTAATTTGTATAGAGCTACTCGCATGATGGAGCTGGAAAGTGGCCATAGGAACTCCGCAATAAAACGACACAAGCCCATCGAGTTGAGCTCGTTTCAATCGTATTGACGAGTACTCTGATCCTATATGGCAACCAGATTTTGATGATGCTTTGTCAAAATTGACTTCAACTCTAAGTAGATTTCAAATCATAGTTGAGTTCAACTGAAAGAGGAGTTCCGCTGAAACATGAGTTCAACGTGACAGACCAACTGGACGACCACAGAGCCCTCGACCACTAGCTACTTTACCGAAGTTACCTATCCCGGATGTCGAACAGAGCGAGTTACGGATGGCGTTTGAGCAACTTAGGAAAACAAAGCACCGGTGATGACGGAATCAGATGGAAAAGACGGAAAAAGTAGGTGGAGAAACAACCTAGAGAGAGCTTGCAAGTCTTTTCAATACCGTCATCCACGAAGGTTCAAAACTGGAACGGGGGTGTGGTGGCTCTATTCTTAAAAAAAGGCGACAAAGCTTTATTGAAGAATTACAGACCCATTTCACTCCTGAGCAATATCTACAAGTTATTCTCGAGGGTTGTAACCAACGACTCGACGACTTCCAGCCATCAGTGCAAGCCGGGTTTCGAAAAGGCTTCATCACCGTGGACCATATCCATACTGAAGACCCATGAGTACAACCAGCCGCTGTGAATGGCATTCGTGGACCACCAGAAAGCCTTCGACTCTATCGAAACCTGGGCAGTTCTTGACAGCCTGCAACAATGACGCATTAGCTGGCGATATATAGAGGTGTAAAGATATTTGTATGAAACCGACCGGCGATCATGACCGTTCAGATCCAAGACAGAAAGACATACACCATAGAGTTGCGTAGGGGAGTCCGGCAAGGGGATATAATATCTCCCAAGCTGTTCACCAACGCACTTGTGGATGTCT
Organism: Euclidia mi; assembly: GCA_944739405.2. Classification (NCBI taxonomy): domain Eukaryota; kingdom Metazoa; phylum Arthropoda; class Insecta; order Lepidoptera; family Erebidae; genus Euclidia; species Euclidia mi. Next base: position 30,735,871 of record OX123193.2, on the reverse strand, counting down.
TCAAGACACTGGAGTGGGCTCAACGCATATCGACGGCGAGTACATCTCACACCTTCAATTTGCTGACAACATCGTCCTAGTAGCAGAGACATTGGAAGAGCTTAGCGGAATGCTGTCGACCTTAATGAAGTCTCCGTGGTGGATTGGTCTTGGCATGAACCTGGATAAAACGAAGGTAATATAATAATATTCAATGAACACGTCGTGTTGACACCGATCTGCATTGACGGTTCCTTGCTTGAAGTTGTGCAACAGTATGTCTACCTGGGGCAAGTAATACAGTTGGGTAGATACAGCTTCGAGAAGGAAATCGATAAGTGGATTTAGTTGGTATGGGCAGCATTCGGTAAGCTACGTCGGATCTTCTCGTCGCCTATCCCGCAAAGCCTCAAGACAAGTCCTACCAGTAATTATACACGGTGCCGAAATCTGGACACTCACGGTAGTGCTGGTCCATAGATTTGAAATAGCTCAGCGTACTATGGATCGAGCTATGCTCGGAGTCTCTCTAAAGGATAGAATTCGCAACGAGGTCATCAGGAAGAGAACTGGAGTCACCGACATAGCTCGCCGTATAAGCAGTCTGAAGTGGCAATGAGCTGGCCACGTCTCCCGAAGAACCGACAACCGATGGAGCAGACAAGTCTTAGAGAGAAGACCCCGTTTCGGCAAACAAAGAGTGGTTGTTGAGCGAAGCTATAAATTGTATCTAAATTGTAATTAAACAAGCGCATACGATATTTGTTTGTATCTTTCTTTTGAGTGTTTGTGGGGTAAAAGAAGATGTAGTGACAACCATTGAGAAGGTATGCTAAGATGGTTTGGACACATGGAGAGGATGGATGACGAAAGACTGATTAAGAAGTTATATAAGTCAAGTGGGAATGGGACAGGAGGAAGGGGAAGACCTAGATGGACGTTCTCTGACCAGATTGGAGACATCCTAAAAAAAGGACAGGTTAGAAGTAACCCCTTACCGGTTAGAAGTAACCCTTAACCGAAGAGCATGCATGAGAAATTTAATGGGAGTGAATGAAGCAAGAGAGATATGTCAGGATCGTTGCAAATGGCATTCCGTAGTCTCTGCCTACCCCTCCGGTATTATGAGTCTATGTATGTATAATGTAATTCTTGCTTGTGATTTACTTTGAAATACATTTCAATAAAAATCTTTTCTTTCACCCCTTTAGATACATAACAATTACATTACACAATATTTATAAATAAAAATTTCAAATATTATAAACTTTAATCTTAAGCAAATAGGGTTCAAATTCGCGGTAAAAATTTGCCGGTATCTGGGACAATCTACCGTTTACTAGGACAAATCTACCGGATACCGGTACAAATGGATCTTTTCAAACTTTATTTAAATTAAAGTATTCTTAACGTCATATATATCAAAAGCTATAAAATTGCACGAAAACAAGAATAAATTGTCTATAAACTTCCGTAAATTTCATTTTTGTTAGTCTTTTAACCTTAACATAGCAGACCTGCAAAGTCAGCGAAGTTCAGAATTTCACGGCTATTGGGACGTTTACCTTAGTTAATAATATTTTTCATTGCACATGTATTTAAAAACAAAAGTTACATTATATGCTTCCTTCCAATATAAAATCGAGATAGGACAATATAAATCAACACAAGAACAAACATAGGACATTTTACTTGGAACATTATGGGCGATCCCAACAAGATTGTCAGTCCTTCTAGGAGGCCTAGCTCAGCTATGACGTCCGATGCGTGGCCGCCACTCCAGAACCTTTCTGCTCCAACGGCCATCGGTTCTTCTGGCTATGTACCCTACCACTGCCACTTCAGCCTGACTATTCGGAGAACTATGTCGGTGACTTTGGTTCGCCTGCGGATCTCCTCATTTCTGATTCATTCCTCATTTGTGACGACACTGGCTACATACACTGGTCAAGGCTTTCGTCTTGAGACACTACGGGATATCGGAAATGAAGATATAGGAGCAGGTACGACATGGACCTTACCCATGATTTTCGTCTTGTTCGACCTACTTGTTGGGAGGCTCTACTCTCTAGACGCCACCGAGCATTGTGCCGAGGTCTTCCATGGTCTCAACCTCTCTGGTGAGTGATACAGTAGTCGCCGTTGATGTTGATACCGAGTCTTTCCCAGTCAAGAAGCTTGAAGACTTCTTCAAGCTCAGCGGTGAATAGTTTTGGAGATATAACATCTCCCTGCCTCATCCCTCGCAGTAGTCGAATAGGTTTCGAGCTCTGGTCCTGGAGGCGGACTGAATGGTGGTGTTTTCGTACAAACGCTTCAGCACTTATCGATAATCGATCTGGCACCGTTGGAGAGATTGCAGCACTGTCCAGGTTTCGATCGAATCGAAGGCTTTCTCATAGTCTACAAACGCCAAGCATAGAGGCTGGTTATACTTGTCGGGCTTCTATATGTGTTCAGTATGTGTATAGTACTATTAGCCTTTTCGGAAACTGGCTTGTTCGGAAGACTGGAAGTCGTGTAGCTTGCAAGCGAGACGATTCGTGATGAATCTTGAAAACAGCTTATAGATGTGGCTCAGAAGTGAGATGGGCCTGTAATTCTTTAAAAGGATTTTGTCGAACTTTTTGAAGAACAGCACAACTACACTTCCGTGCCACACCTATGGCGTTTTACTCTCGTGTATGAGGGAATTAAAAAGGTTACAAAGCATTTCAAAAGCGGGTATACCGCCAGCTTTTAAAAGCTCTGTCGTAATTTTGTCATCACTTGGTGCCTTGCTGTTTATGAGCTGTTTTAGGGCCACACTAATCTCGTGCATGCTGACGTCCGGGATGTCTTCGGTATGGTGTCGGGTCAATCTAGCTCTAGGATCGCGTGTGGTCGCGGGGTCGTTTATAACTTTCCATAGAACCATTCGATCTCCCTCAAGAACTGAGGTCTGGATGACACAACACTGCCATCCTCCGTCTTCAGCTTTGTTAGCTGATTTTAATCGATAGACAGATCTCTCTGGAATACATTAGAGGCTTCGTTCCGCTTGATCGCCTCATGAACACATTTGATGTTGTACCGGCGGATATCGCGGGTCAGAGACTTAGATATCTGTCTATTGAGGCGCCGATATTTTGGCATGTCGCAGCCAATATCAAGACGGATAAATCATTTGAAATCACAAATAATTTCCATTATTATTTATGCTCTATCGAATCCAACCAAGCAAATAGCTAGTAAGTCATGAGGCGGGTAGAGTTAGAACATAGTCCTGCAATCTCTAAGCAGCAAGCCTTTGTGACTCGATGGGTTAGAGCATCAAGTCGTAAATGCTGATAACTAAAGGGGGTAAAAGGTGTGAGCCTTCTATCCCCGAAAGGGTAGGCCGAAGTCTATTACACACCCACTTTTCGCCAGTTATATTTCGGTCCCAATGTAATAGGGGGCGAGCTCATTGCCATCTACTGGGCACATTATTAAATGCGGCTAACACTTGAATAATGCGTCAATAACAACTTATAGCGGAATCGTGCAACTTAAAAGCATGTATTTCATCGTAAGTATGTATTGAATAACCTAATGAAAGGTATTTTCGATTGATGTTATGCTTAGTTCAATGCAAACAAGAAGTACTATCTCTGAATAATTCCAATCTGCCAAAAGTTTGAACGGTAATAATCGATGGCAATGCATAATGTACTATCTCGATTTACAAATTATTAACGTAGAAATCTTAAATATTAATAATAAATGTATAACAAAACCTACCATTTTAGCTTCTAGAAGTCCTCAAAAATATCCCTTTATAACTTAGGGCACCGAAACCTAATGAATCCACATAAAACAGTTGTTTGTTTTAAGAGTGCGCGAAATCGCGTTCATGTCCATACATTTTTGGCGAGATAGCATAAAATGCTCGCAGTCACTGCGCGTTGCAGTTAGTACAAGTCAGGGCCGTGAAAGTTCCATACATGGATAAATTTCATATAATCAGTGCCATCTACCGATGATGGCAAGAAATAAAGAAAAAGCGACAACTGAACGGTCATTTCGCCAACTTTGATAAGATCTGCGTGGCGCAGTGGTAGCGTGCTCTGCTCATGAATTAGATGTCCATGGATCGAATCCACGCTTACCGAAAACTACATTTTGTGATTTTTATATTTTTTTACTTTTAAATTGCATATTTTACATAATAGTTGTCATTTACTTATTTATTAACATCGAAATTCAACATTTATTTTATTTTGAATAATGAATCCACTCCTAACGCCATCTATACGATCGAAATAAAAATAAAATTGTTTGTACGCCATCTAGAGTAGAGGATGCCTATTAAACTTTTTCCTTAGAGGGAGTTGCGCATCTATACCAGTATATCTGTATAATCTATGGTACAAGTTGAATAAAGCGAATTCTGGCGCTAAATTGAAATGTATTTAAGTTAGGATTTCTTCCAACGATGTGAGGTATTAATGGTATAAATTGGCATTAAAAAGTGAAATCTCCAAAAAAATTAGATAGGACATGTTGCCAGTTCACAGTCGCTATGGTATATTTCTACGCTATATTAATTTTAATTTTCGTCTTATTTTAGACAACCCGAGTGCTACAGTTTGTCGAGAATATCCCGAGAGTTCTAGTGTGTAGGCCCCGAATATCTTTAGTCTACAATATAATATATAATATCTTCCACCTGCCCGAAACTCGGACCATACAGTGCCAAAAAGGAATGCACGCAACTGGGACCAACAAAATTTGCAGTATGAAACTAACCTCAAATTCTTATACTGGCTGGTAAACAAAGGCAATCCGTTCTCGTCGGTGCCAACGTGGGGGTCGAACCTCCAAGTGCCGCCAATGTCGGGCGACGCGTCGAACACTGTGAAGTTGAGCCCGTACTCCTTCATGTAGCGGGCTGTCGCTAGGCCCGAGTAACCGGCACCGACGATGCATACTCGTGGTCCTGGTAAACTCTGTAAAAAAAAAATTATCAGTGAAATTTCTATTTGACGTCACCCGCGTGGGAGGTTATCCAGGCACAAAAGATCCAATGTGCATCAACTGCATAGTTTTACCGAAATCCATTTCATAGCTTTTCGAGAAAGACGTGATGAACATCCATTCATCCTCGTCGTCTTGGTAAACTTTATTGTGTTCATTTTTATACAACAAATCTATGGATTCCTAAATTATAATAAATTCTTTTATTCATTAATTATATATAAGTTCCTAAGTCGTAATCAGGTACCTATGGACAGGCCGCCGAGAAAAACATACCTAGTTCTACTTTTTACTTATTAGCTAATTTTAAATTACAATACATTGTCAATCTTTTGTTGCAATAATCGACGCGCACGCAACCACGGGTTAGTTAGTAAGCATTCATTAAAACTTAAAAACGTCCATGCGGCCTTTACACAGTTCCGCATGCCCTGACGCTTACTATTATGCAAGTATCTACAAATCACATATCTATGAGGTAGCTAGCAACTATACAGAAATACTTATTTGCTATTCAACTGTAAACACATAAAACTAATAGTAGTTGTGTTCTATGTGACAACTCACAGAATAGTCTAATATTACCGTGACCTTTTTAGATAAGCATACTAAGTCGTAATACCCGCATAGCCAACCCAGTTATGCAGTATTATGCGCCTACAGATAACGGAGGACTGGATCAGTCACAGCTATGATACTTTACTTGAGCTCAGTGTTAACAAAAATAATTAAATTAGCGTGACTTAGCCGTAACAGATCGGAAAAAGTAAAGCGACGCTCGCAGGGGTCACTAATTGCATGGGTGATCGCTTGTCGTGATATCTACATCAGAACGCTACTGTGTTTCACCGGGCGTATAAAGACGTTGGTCCAGCCCCTAGTAGCGCTCATAGCGAGACTTGATCGCCAACGTTAAGCAACGCTTGCACAGGTCACCACTTGGATGGGTGACCGTGTGTGGCATTAACATCTCTGCGCTACCGTGCTTCGGATGGCACGTAAAGCTATCGGTCACGGTTCTTGTCTAAGGATAAGGATCGTTAGGCCATGTCGGAGGCCTTCGGGCGGTCTGAAAACTCCGACACCAGAGTTGGCCACACACTCACACGAAAAACAAAAGAAACAAGCCCCTAGTCTCAGAACAAGCATCGATAGGCCAGTAGGTCTAACTTAGACACCAAAGTTTGACCTACTGAAGACGTCCGACATGGCCTAACGATTCTTTGTTGACTATCGAAAACAATAAGAAGTGTTATTAAAACTATCTTACTTAACTTATCTGCAAACAAGTATTGTAATGACTTCTGTCAGATCTCACTCTACGTAATCATGTTTTTTATGTTCCGTAACAAAACAGCATGTTTACATAGTTACCACACCACACAAGTACACATAGTTTTCTCAGAATCGTAATTTAGATATTTCAAGTATCGCTTCTGTTTGATAGCAAGAATATTTTTAATGGGCATCTAGTTATGCCTCTAATTACATGGGAAAACCAGGTATACACTTACAAATTGGCTCGTAAAAACCACGGCATAATATCATAAACTAATATATAAAGCTGAAGAGTTTGTTTGTTTGGTTGAACGAGCTAATCTCAGGGACTCCTGGTCCGATTTGAAAAATTATTTCAGTGTTAGATAGCCCATTTATTGAGGAAGGCTATAGGCTATATAACATCACCCTATGAGCGACGGGAGCGGAGCAGTAGCCTTAAATAACGCGGGTGTAACCGCGGGCATCGTCTAGTTGCTACATATAATGCTTCAAAATTTTATAACTGATGTTATCTGATTTTTTTTCTATAATTTGATTGCCTGCATCGATAATTGAGCCTGAAATTGGGACCAATAACTGGCAAAGGATTCGTCTTCGTGATAGCGAAAATGTCGTTGGCGAAACATGAGGGCAAGTAGCCATGGCTTCAAGAATACAAAAGCCCTGTAGTAGGTTTACTTGTTATGTATAAACTATTCTGTTGGTTAAATGACAACTAACGCGCTATGGCTTCCCCGACTTTAAACTATGATGAACTTATGATTTCCCTGATAAATTATCAACCGATATTTATTCTAGAGTTTTGTCACGTCTTAAATAATATTGACTGTCGTGTGGTGCAATTCAAGCTAGATGTGTAAAGCGTGAATGTAATGGGCTCTAGCTTCACATTGGACAAATATTTAAGTACTTAATACACAAATACTTGTTCCAAGAGTGGACATTCTTGTTCTCAATTCTTGTTCGTTGGTCCCGTGACAAAGAAATTAGTAATTGAGTGGAAAATTTTGAATGGACGGATGGTGCAGTGCTTGAAGCGATCGCCTCGCTTTTAATCACTGTGCCAAGTGTTAGGGGTTCGACCCCAGAACGAAAACTTTGTGTGGTCCACAGATTCTAGTTTTGAATTTTAGTGTTATTTGTGTATTGGTTATAATTATATTTATAGTGTCCCGCGATATAGGACTCACCGTCGATATTGATCTAAATATTGATCAAACGCTACAAATTGATATAATTATTTTATATAATTTCATGCACGTGCAATTACGCAGAGACGTGGCCTCAATGGCTGTCTTCTATCGCATTAATCACGGTGAGTGATCCGAAGAGCTCTTTCAACTAATCCCACCCTCTCCTTTCCTATCCCGAACGACACGTGCTGGGTTAAGGTGCCACTCTTACCTACATGGTAGAACAGATACCGTCACGCACCAAACGGTTCGGCGCCTCTTATTTCTGCCGTACCATTAAGATGTGGAACGCATTAACAGCCCACGTGTTTCTTTCCACTTATGATCCTGGGTCCTTTAAGCGGGGTGTGAAAAAGCTGTTCTCAAGGCCGTCAAGGTGAGAGCCATCATGCCATAAGCATTGTATGACTGGCTGCTGGGCTGATGGCCATCACTATGGGACTTCACTGACTGTTTAACATGTCAGCAGGGAGTCAATTTTTTCGGCAGAAATAAAAAAAAACGATTCAACGAACTGCAAAATAATCTAAGGCTCTAACCTCACTAGCCTTGGTCTGCTTGGTCATAGAACTGTCGGAAGCTGTATTCGCATCAACGCACCATCAATATTTATTTTAAAAAATCTCTTTAGACAGCTATGTTCAGTATGAACATAGCTGTCTAAAGAGATGTTTTGATACTATGCTAATACGATAACAAAACTCTTAGTAAACTGATTTCAATTAAATATTTAAATTCAAAATTGACAAAGCAAAATGCACACAATGACACAGTCTTTCCAAAGTGATCACAAGTTCATTGTATCATCCATAAACATTGCCATATTTTTTAATAAATCCATTAAACCAATTTACTTAAGATGAAATTTAAGCGACCGATAGGCAAATATCATTTTAAAACCTGAATAATCATGATGAAATCTAAACAGGCTTATACAAAGACGGCCAGTCAAACTGGATTCGTATTTATGGACAAACATGCTGCACATATTTTATTAAAGTCAATTCAATATTTACTAGGACAATATGATTAAGATGTGTACCTATTGTAAGGTTCTAAATTTGTCTATGAATAGTTGGCAAATAAGTTTTATATTCGCTAGATTATGCTCGCGGCTCTGTCTATATGGTTGTCGATTATTGAGGCGAAAGGTACCCGTTAATCACTATCACTACATAGTATAAAACAAAGTCTGTCTTCTGTATGTCTGTCTTTACGTATGCTTAAATCTTAAAAACTACGCAACGGATTTTGATGCGGTTTTGTTTAATACATAGAATTATTCAAGAGGAAGGTTTATATGTACCTATAATTGACGCGGGCGAAGCCGCTGGCGACGTCTAGTCTGTTAATAAACTACATTAGGTACTGCCACGTTTCATCAAAATCGGTTATGTCCTTTTTGCGTGAAAGAGTAACAAACTTCAATCCACTTATTCATCGACCCTCTCACTCATTTTCGCGCAGTAGGATATTGGTAAGAAACAAACAATGCATGTATTTAAAACTAGACTCCGCCCGCGTCTATGCCCGCGTAAATCATACACCTAAACCTTCCTCAAGAATCGTACAACCTATTAGGGAAAACCGTAAAAAAATCCATATAGGCAGCGATAGCCTAGTGGAGAGACCGACAGACTGCTACGCAGAGGGTCTGGATTCGAATCCACGGCGCGCACCAACGAGTTTTCGGAGTTATGTGCGTATTAAATTGTTAATTATCGCTTATTGCTAAACGGTTAAGGAAAACATCGTGAGGAAACCTGCATGTCTTGAGAGTTATCCATAGTGTTCTCGAAAGACATGTGAAGTCTGCCAACCCGCACTAGGCCAGCGTGGTGGACTATGGCCTTTACCTTCTCATAGTGGGAAGAGGCCCGTGCCCAGCAGTGGGACAGTATATATACAAGGCTGATGATAATGTAAAAAAAATACGGTCGGTATTTTTTAAGTTTATCGCGCTCATTAAGACAATAAGTCCTGACGACTTCATTTTAAAATATCATGTATAGATTTCTGTAAGGGGCAGCCAACGACAACCCAGCCTTCTAGACGGCAAACGTAAGGCAAACACTTTCTGACAACACGTTAGACTTATACGTCTTACATAAGACCTATCCCAACACTAGTTATGAATTATGACGTACCGCAAATTTGAACCGGCCAATGATTACAATACATTTTTGTAGCCCCCTTCGCCCCGTATACCTCACCGCTTTGACAGAATTGTTTGTTTGTAGAAATGAAAACATTAGGCGTCTAGTAGGCTGGGTTGTCGTTGGGGGCAGCCCTATTACAGTAGCTATCAAAGAAGGCAACAAACAATCTTGTGAAAGTCAATAATCGTATCGCAAACACAAATTCCTGACACGATAAGGAATCAAATGGCATTGCCACCTCAGAAACTAACTGCCATCAACAGTATTGATTCATTGGCATACTCTAAAGTGCAAGGTCAAAACCAAAGGCCGAAAACAATCTAGTAATAATTAAGATGGGCTATTATTACAAAACTAGAGGCCGCCAGCAGCTACGCCTGCATTTTTTTTTAAATTTACCCGTTTTGGCCGATCCCGTGGGAATTTCGGGCAATCCCTTCTAAGTGCACCCCTACGGTCCCCAAGGAACATGCGCCCAATAGTTTCGGCTGTAGCGTGTCTGTCAGTCAGTCAGTAACGCAAGGATTTTATATATTAAGATTAGCAAATCAGCGATAGCCGAGTGGAGAGATCGACAGACTGCTATGCAGAGGGTCTCAGTTTCGAATCCACGGCACGCAACAATGACTTTTCGGTGTTAATTATCGCTTGCTAATCGGTGAAGGAAAACATCGTGGGAAACCTGCATGTCTGAGAGTTCTGCATGACGTTCTCGAAAGACATGTGAAGTCTGCCAACCCGCACTTGACCAGCGTGGTGGACTATGGCCTTACCCTTCTCATAAGTGAGAAGAGGCCTGTGCCCAGCAGTGGGACAGTATAAAGGGCTGATGATGATGATTATTACAAGCAATATAAAGCAGCGATAGCTTAGTAGAGATGCCAACCGACCGCTGTGCAGACGGTTTGGGGTCCTTACGCACGCCATGGCTCTATTGCCTCTATTATCGCATGCTAAACGGTGAAGGGGAATGTCGTAAGGAGAACTGAATCTTAGACACACAAATTATTATTAACTAGGGGACGCCAGCAGCTACACCTGCATTTTTTTTAAATTTACCCGTTTTGGCCGATTCCGTGGGAATTTCGGGAAATCCCTTCTTAGTGCACCCTTACGGTCCCCAAGGAACATACATGCCAAATTTCAGCTTCCTGCGCCCAATAGTTTTGGCTGTAGCGTGTCTGTCAGTCAGTCAGTAACGCAAGGATTTTATATATTAAGATTAATGCCTTTACAAGAGACATACAAATGCTGCATCAAACCTCTACATAGACAAAATGCAACTTCTATTGTCTGCTAGTAGAAGAACGGAGAAATTAATTTGTTCGCTCCCAACCCTATACGAGCCTCTCGTAGTCTCACCCACAAATCATCGTGCACAATATCACAAAAAATTGTCCTGGGTGGCAAATCGAACTCACGATCTTCGTATGAGCAGTCGCGTCACTAAACACTCGACCAAAAGACAGACAAATATAAAATTAATCAGCAATTATATTTTGAAATAAACTTTTAAATTCCTACTAATAATCATTCAATTGCAAAGAAGCAGAGTAAGTTGTGTGCAGAGTAAGCTTAAAAAATAAAACATATGACCAATAAAATGTAGCAGCGAGCCGAAAAACCTGACTATAATGTCACAAACTACTGCAAAGACTTCATATATCAAGGTTGTACTAAGTGGTTTTTTGTCTCATACAAGTTGTGATACATACTACGGTAGTGGTGAACTCTAAGAATATGTAATCGTATCCGAGATCTTCTTCCGTCCCCATCATGAACAACACAAAAATAACAAACACAACCAATGTCCCGACTTTACATACTCGTTTATATTTAATTCTGATCATTATTCTAAAGGCCGAAACAATATCAACACAGACGAACAGTAACAATAATAAACACTTCAAAAATTTCACAATAACATTGTATTAAAATACAAAATATCTTACTAAACAACAGCCACTTTGGCAGATAAATGGTTGTGTTTTGATCCCAGAGTGAGCCGCTGTGATGTTGCCATTATAGCTACGACAAACGTCAAAGCCGAAATCCTAAGAAGAATAAGGTTATATTCGGTCCGAGCAGTTGTTGATATTACACGGCTAATTTAAAACACTTGTGTTGAATACAAGAACAATATGACGTCATTTAATAGTTAGTATTGTAGCTTATCATGACAACATTACGCTTAAATATCCAGATAGGTACCAAGTGGAAAGCAAAGGTCAAGATGTAGTACAACGGCTTTTAACGTGCATGGAAGCTAGCTTCATGGACGGGAGCTTCATGGACTCAAATGTCTGGTGAATATACTCACCAGACATTTGAGTCTACAAGGCAGGTCAGGTATACTGCTACCAAATTCGAAAAATTGCTATCAATAAGTATAACACAATCCCAGTGCAATTCCGGTTGAACTCAAGATTCAACCTTGGATTCCGAGGTCCGCTAGTCTGAAGACTAATTTCTGTGTATGTTGTGTTACTATTGTGAATATTCGACAAAATAATCGCATATTTGAATTACAACTAGATGACTCATCGATAAGAGCGCGTTATTGATTTGATGTGGCTAATCGTGTAGGTGATCGCTTTTTGTAAACCTTTAAAAGGAATTCCCCATGATACTGATTCATTATCTTAATATATAAAATCCCTGCGTTATTGACTGACTGACAGACACGCTACAGCCGAAACTATTGGGCGCAGGAAGCTGAAATTTGCCATGTATGTTCCTTGGGGACCGTAGGGGTGCACTAAGAAGGGATTTCCCGAAATTCCCACGGGATCCGCCAAAACGTTTAATTTAAAAAAAAATCTGGCGTAGCTGCTGGCGTCGACTAGTTTTACATATTATAAGCCGGTGGTTCTGCTGTTATTGGATAAAACGAATAAAACCGTTTCACTTATTAAAAATGTGGACATAATTAACAAAAATATAGAAAATAAATATATGTGCCGGCAACTTGAACAAATTCTAACGTAATAGGCGGAAAATTAATAATTGGCATGGTAACGTACTGTTTATCAATTTAGCGGTCTTTACGTTATCCAGATAATACGGAAATTACGCAAATATGACGACCATTTGTGATGATATGGACGTACAAACTGGTTACGGTGCGGTAAGTCCAATTTATGTTATGACAGAGATTACCCATTACACTACCGTCCTAGCCATATCAGTTGGATATACATTTTAATTAGCTGTCCTTTTTTCCCTCAGCTTGCTTATCTATACTAATATTATATAGAGGTAAATTTTTTATTTTTGTTTGTAATGGATAAACTCAAAAACTACTAGACCGATTTTAAAAATTCTTTCACCATTAAAAAGCTACATTATCTGCGAGTAACATAGGCTATATTTTGTTCTAGAAAAAGTAGGGGTCCGTAAGATATTTGGGTTTTTCGGGTACGCGAAGTAGTTCCCTCAGGACGCGGGTGAAACCGCGGGAAACGGCTAGTTTGGTTATATTTTAAAACAAACATAGGTAAACATACCTAAACCCGTACTGGCTATTTGTTTTCCAATTCTATGTCATATTATAGCCACATCATCCTAGCGTTATCCCGGTTACATGACAGTCGCGTTGAAGCCCCGGGATCACTTTCCAGTATAACCAGATTTGAGAGAATATTAGCTTTTCAGAGGGATAGAGATGGGTTTACTGACACTTCAATACTTCCCGTAACGAATTGTCAACGATCTTTATGACAGTTGGTATAGACCAACTCCAACGACTTAACGTACTCTCCGAGACCCTTTGCTAAGCACTCTATTGGTATCTTCAAGTGTTGATTAGGCTACAGTTTCTATGTCATATTTATCACACTGTTTCCATATGACATATACACAACGTCAACTCAATGGCATCGAGATATTAAGCAATGTGAAAACCAGCTAGAATTCAATGATGCAACTGCAAGTGCAACTTCTCTTAGAAATTCCTGAGTCAATGATTACGCCACGAGGAAAGTAATGGATGGTGATACCTCACAGAATTAAACAATCAACGCCTTATAAATATTGATGATGGTGTCCAAAGAATGATTTTGCCTAATCTTACATTCACGAGGTGCTTTCCTATGGCCGTCTAACCTTATTTTTGTGTTACATAATACATAAAAGATGCGCGCACATGCGTGAATTTTATTTTAGGTGCCCTAACATTAATAATGTATTTTTAACTCTACTTGAACATTTGTGAATAGGTACATTTTTACGTGCAAAGGGCGTTCAGAAGCTAATATGGCTTTCCGTCACGTATCCTCCTACTATTATAAATGGATGGACACTTGTTACTCTTTCAAGCAAAAATACCGTCTGCCAACATTCTGTACAATATAGGCTACCTTTTGTTGTACCTAATAACCGACATCGGGTGCTGTGACGGTATTCCAACGTGCCTTATCATAGCAAAACTTGACATAGACCTTCTTAATGTTTGCCATTGAAACCTTCATCAACTAAGTATCTAAAAAAACTGTAAACAGTTGCCTATAAGTCTAGGCTCCAGAACCAGTTACTTAAATGGTGTTAGATATAAATTATTCACGAATATGAACTGTGTTTAACCAGTAAAGGAGAGCGGTTTAGCCTTGTACAGAGAAGTGTAGCCAGGCAGGTACCTCATTTGAATTGAAGGTAAATTAACGCCGTCAAGGACGAAAGCTATGCTAAGTATGTAGGTGGTATGTAGTTACTGTACAAAGAATATATTATATTATATTATTATACTGTTCCCATGATTGTGTGGATTGACTATTTCTTGGTTGAGGATATTTTTTGACAGACCAGTACTTCTAAAACATAAACAAGTTGCTTAATGTAAGCTATAGAGATGACTTCGCCGACAGCCGAATAGCTCCGGGGTTATTCCGATTGTCCAAATAAAGATAGGCCATATGTAGAGGCAGCGCAAACATAGGAGAAATAGTTTCACACCACAGTGTATTGAAACTAAACAACAGTTAAGATATTAAAGAAGATATTAAACCACAGCGTAAACAAATTTGAAGTTCAGCAATTATATTCACCTAAGACAATAATATTATTATTTTAATCAGAGGCTAGTTAAGTAGGTACCTAACTAATATACTGGTATTTGCTTTAATATTGCTTTTGTATAATTAAGACGTATAATCAAGATGATCTAATGAACTAAATAGGTACCTATTCTGTTGATCTAAGTAGGTATTCTGAATCATTATCATTAGAAGTTCCATGAATTCTACAGTCTACTTATTTTTTATATTACATGGAAATCTATAAATTAATTATAGGTAATCTACCAATCGGTACAAAAACATAGTAATAAAAATCATTATTAATACAATAATGACACGGATGTGCCAAGATGCGATGGCTATTTTATGTGGCAACATCATGATTCCTTGTGGTAACTTGGAGACGGGTTAGGACTACAAAATGTCACTACAGTCAATGAATACAGTTCTACATAGGAGCGCAGTTCTTAAAGATTTCGTGTGCCGATTCCGAGTGAAGACTGTCTCCAGGTTAGTTCTTAGTTGGCGCCGTGGCGGCGCTGGCGTCGTTCTCCGTCTCTCTTGCTCTCGTAGTTAAGATAAACAGAAGGAACGTTCGTCTCTCTTTGTCGCCACGCGACTGCCACGCCACCAAGCAGCAATTTGGGTCACAGAAAGTTTGTCTTCAGAGCGCCCATAGGAAATGCGCCTCAATGTAAATTAACTGAGCTTTTTGCTACAGTCTATTAAGAGACGACTAAGGACATTACACGAAGCAAATAGTTACTTTGAGAAGAGACGAAGAACTTGACATCTGATCCTATACCATCTCGACTCCCCCTGCTTGGTATAGAACGCCAACAATTCTTCCTATTGACTCGCATTCGAATTAGGAACTTATAGGCATCTGCCTATGTCCAGAAGTAAACTATGAAAGGCTGAGTGGTGAATGTCGTAAGTAGAAATAATAGGGATATTTTTAACAGCGTATCAAAAATGTTATGTAACACACTAAAGTGAGTTACGCAAAAAACCTTTATTATTTCACTAAAATACTGACTTGCACACTAAAATACTATTTGTACACCAAATATGATGATCTTTTTTCAAAATATCATTTGATATGAAAAGATTCGTTCGCTTGGGAAAGTTATCCACTCAGAAAACTTATACCGCTTATAATTTTTTTTCTCTCCGTAAGAACCATCCTCGTACTTCAAGAAATATTATAAAAAAATAATTAGCGTAATCGCTTCAGCTGCTCTCGACATTTGTGCTTCAACACATTCAACGATTCATTTTTATATTATAGATATGATGATTAGGTATAAGTACCTATATGACAATGTTATTCCGACTACAACAATTGGTTATGATGAAGGTAATTACCCTGAACTACAAAGCCATTGACCCAAATACCGAAATGGTGGTAAAATAATGCCATGCGGATAATGAGGTAAAGAGGTAATGCTTATCACGTCTACCTACGAGGCAGTGACCTCTGTTATACAATTTAAAAATATATTGTCGCATTTCGTTTTGGAGGGCAAAACTGGAATTTCCTTAAATTTAAAACGTGTGAAAATTAAAACAGTTTTATAATATTTTAGAATATATTTTTTTTGCACGATGCGCCACTTATATTTTATTGAAAATGATTGTTCGACAGTTTCATTCTAGATTTATTTTTTTCCAGTATAATCTGCTTCTTAGGAAGAAATAATTTGGCAGAGGTCACCATCATGCAGCAGGAAAGCGCGACTTAAAAATGCGACCTCGACAAACCGCATTGTCACTTCACCAAATAAGCTACTCATGGTCTTAATCCACGTGCCAAATTCGTAAGTACATTATACAAGCATTTGGATTTTATTTTCCAGCTTAATAGTAGTAGTATTTATTAGTGGCAGAACACAGCACTCGGAGTAAGATTATGGATAGCGCAGCGGTAAAGTGACGAATCTGTTTTCAGACGCAGCTGCCATTTTCGCTTCGAGGTCTTTACTATACTTTAACGGGGCAAAGATGAAAAGTAGCCAAATTATAAAATATCCAATTTTGTGTGTGTTTTGACGTGACAACGTCTTATAAATTGGTTTGCCGGGTGACACTTCAAGAAACTGCGTTACGCTCCGCTCACGTTATGCGCTCACAATGAGAGCGAGTGAGAGGCACGCGTCCCGCCTAAGAGCGAGAGAGACAGACATAAAAAGTGAAAGGCACGCGTCTTTCATCCTTCTTCCTACTATACGAATGAATATTCACATTAAAATTATTTTACCACTCAAAGTCGTTGTCACGTAAAACTTTCGCCCGTATACCGACTTTACAGGCAACCAATTTTTTTTTTAGTTTCGAATATTTACTTATTGAGTCATGTCTTCGAATTTCTCTCACTCTACACAAAGTGAACAATGTATAGATAATATAACATAAGTCTCTAATTTCCTGGAGTTTCCCTGTGAGATCGAATCAGAAATGAGGAGATCCGCAGAAGAACCAAAGTTACCGACATAGCTCTCCGAATAGGTAGGCTGAAGTGGCAATGGGCAGCGCACATAGCTCGAAGAGCCAATGGCCGTTGGAGCAGGCGGGTTCGGGATTGGCGACCACGTATCGTACGACGCAGCAGGGATAGGCCTCCCGCTAGGTGGACCAACGATCTGGTTAAGATCGCAGGATGCGGTTGGATGCGGGCGGCTCAGGATTTCGGTCTGTGTGGACAACCTTAGGGGAGGCCTATGTCTAGCAGTGGACGTCTTTAGGCTGACATGATGATGATAATCTACTTTCTAATTCCAATTATGTTACCTAGAGCATTCCCTCAATAAACCACAAAAGACCGCGCGTCTTAGTAATTAAATAGTGCATTTAACTATACCGTTGTAAACCGCATAAAATCTATCAACATTAGTCATTCAGTAAACTGTCGTAAAACCGCTCATTATTTAATTAATATAACCAATCTATTACATATTATTGACAGGTGGAAGGAAAGTCTCTATCTATTACGAAACCGGAAAGAAATGTCAATTTCGTAACTCTTAGCGTCTCGTCAAATGGACACTGGTCCAGATTAACTTTTTTTATACACTCACGCCTGTATCCCCGAAGGGGTAGGCAGAGGTGTTATATTTCACCCACATTTTGCATTGAATTTTTAGGTCACACGTATAATAGGGAGCGAGCCTTAGCCTTAGCCGAGTTACCGGGCACATCATCAGATTCCGTACTACTGAGAATTCGGAAAAACCCAGTAAGTAAAACTTTTGCCCGACCGGGAATCGAACCCGGGACCTCCGATCAGCAGTCGCATACGCTATCCACTGGACTACGGAGGCAGTCAGATAAACTTACCTATTAACATATTGACCTGTTGGCCGAGGGGTTTGTGACCCTGACCGCTAAGCCGACTGCTCCGGTCTAGGTTCAATCTCTCCGAGGACAATTCTTTATGTGAGACGCATGAGTATTTGCTTTGTTTGGCTATTATTTTGTCATCATCTTAGCGCTGTTCTGGATGCGATCCATTATGTTCGCCTTGGCACACGTCTGGGTGATATTAAACTATAGTGCAGTAGATATATGTAAGTTAGCCGAGTGGTTGACGGCATAGAATACAAGTGTCACCACACCCTATCTTCCCGTGGGTGTCGTAAGAGGCGACTAAAGGATAACACGATGCAAATACCATCTTTGCGTAGAGACGGAAAACTCGACATCAAACCCTATACGACTGCCTCGTTGGTCTTACGGCATAAATGTGCGCGTGGGATCGGGAGGTCCCGGGTTCGATTCCTGGGTCGGGCAGTGTTATTGGATTTTTCTGTCACGAAACTCTCAGTAGCAGCACGGAGTCTGGAAATGTGCCCGGTACGGCAATAGGCTCGCCCCTTATTAAGTGGGACTAAAGTATATCTGGCGAAAAGTGGGTGTAGAAATACACCTCTGCCTACCCCTTCGGGGATAAAAGGCGTGACGATATGTATGTATATATGTAAGTACAGTCGAACAACTTCCCGCTCGACCACCATAAGGGCGAGATGCGCTCAACAAGACATCGTCGCTTCCAGTGCTACTTTACACGCACATTGACACTCGTATACAAAACCAGTTTCTAGTGTGCATCGACTCTATGAGCGAGTCAAGGGATTTTTTTTCAAACTGCTCTAGCGCCGATTGTACCTATTGAGAAAACATATGTACACACGGCGCCAAGTCAAGCTAAACAGTTGCAGTACGATTTTGTTACTTATTCCCTACGCCATAAGAACGGTACAAAGGTCAAAGTGTATAGCTTGACGAGTAGCCGTGTGTACCTATGTATGTTTATCTGTTATCTGGACAACATAGCACAGACTCTTCCTATTAAGGGTCTACCTAACCGTGCGTAAGTTTTCTCCGGATTTATTATTGATATTGGTGACTGACTGGGTAATTTTAAAAAATAATGCAATTTAGTGTTTTAATTTAACGGTGAGAATATAGGGAAAATTAATATTTTAGCCATCCGTTGAGCTCGCTACGAACTGACACATTCTCGACACAATTTGTCTGAAATCAGCAAGACTCTAACGTAATAAATAATCCTTAAATTATTTATTGATTTTATTGAAACGATGTGCAAATTATACCGAGAACGATTTTAATTAATAAAGTTGATTGCCGATTTATTATGCAAGTACGAACATGTATGACGTCAACTTAGCGATCATAAATAAAGATAAGCAGAGGCTGAATGAGAGTCCCCGTACAAGTAAATTAATTATTATTACTTTCTTATACGGATATGTACGTACCACTACCACGTAACACACAAACACTAAGGCATGGTCCAAAGCTAGTCATCATCATCAGCCTTTAACAGACCACTGCTGGACTAGGCCTCTCCTTTAAAAGTAGGAATTGGCCTACTATACCACGCTGGCCAAACGCGTTGGTATAGGGTTTGTATCAAGTTTTCCTTCTCTTACAGTGCTGTTGTCTGCCTAGTATGCTCCCTCTATCGGCTCTTACGACACCCAGGGGATGATATGGGGTGGTGACATTCCGTATTCTTAATCCGTCACCACACGGACAAAACTAGTAGAGCTACCAAAGCTAGTAGAGATACATATTTGACATAATCTCCATAAAAAGTATGACAAATATGTATATCTGTATGGATCTCTAGAAGCTAAATCTATGTACATATACATACATACATAGTCTCACGCCTATATCACTGAAGAGGTGGGCAGAGGTATATTGCTACACCCACATTTCGCCAGATTTATTTTAGCCCCCCTTGTAATAGGGGGCGAGCTTATTGCCGTACCGGGCACATTACCAGACTCCATGATGCTACTTAGAATTTCCTAAAGAAAAAACCCAATAACACTTGTATCCCAAATCTATGTACAGATCAAATATTGCGCCCGACCGTAAATCATTTATGCTGTATAAAGCAGTCATACGCACCTAGGGATATTCGAGAGAATCTGTCTAGAATACCGTTTCATCCCTTATACACTAGGTCGCATACCGATATAACCGACTTTATTTAGGTATGAAAAAAACACTAGGCGGGCGAACCGCCTCCTTAAACCTTTCTTAGGAATTACATTATACCTATCATTAATGAAAACCGTACAATATGACAAAAATGCATTCGGTAGTTTTACGCGTTCAGACAGACAGACAGGGCGCGTTGGTCACTTTAATTTTATAGTATGAATAAACATTCTACCTATGGAACCTAAATCTGCCCACTACATCGGGAAGTAATAATTTGTATATCATTACCTATATTTATAGACATACTACCTATGGAACCTAAATCTGCCCACATCGGGAAGTAATAATTTGTATATTCATTATACTTATCTTAATGGTCACATTAACTAGGGTAGGAATAACCCTAATTTGTGATATATAAAATAAGATACAACAAACATAAGATATCATATATACCAGGGTGCATAGGGTTCCCACCAAGAACTTAGGGTCCCAAGCCAACCTCACCTGCAAGTGGTGCACCTGCCGATCAACGGACGAGGCTCTGGCAAACAAAATGTCCCAATAAGCGGCAATAGGCTCGCCACCTATTACGTGGGATCAAAACACTGGCGAAAAGTGGGCGTTTAATATGCCTCTGCCTACCCCTTCGGGGAAACAGGCGTGAGTCTATGTATGTATGTATGTAAACATAAGATAGTCTTGTTTGCGATTTATGGATCCGGTCTGAAATAGAAACAAATAAAAATTCCATAATTTAATAATAATATAATTATACACTCATAGCGTCATAGCTGAAATGGCCTTTCCAAAGAACGAATCACGGTCAAATATAATGATGTATACGTTAAGCAGAAGAAGTCCTTACCTACTATATTTAGCATACTAAGCACTCCAAAGTCAATAATCTAAAAACTCCAAGCATTGTGGCTTATAGGTAGGTAGTTTGTATGCTGAGCTTTTGCTCAGGTTGTAATTTAGTTAATAGATAGGTAGGTACAGATAAACCTGCGGGCGTAAGCTAGTGAGTGGGCTTAAAAAATCCCTGGCAATTGGAATACCTATTTACTTTATCATACATCCTATTTGATGTAAACTGCTGGGCAAATGCCTAGCTCTTGCCAAGGAAATTATTTGCCAACTTACCAAACGCCTCTTGTAAAATGTTGTAGTGAAAATTCATTGTCTTTATTCGTTGCAACACAAAATGACCACAATAGCTCTTTCCTATTTCTCAGCTTTTCTAACCTTTTACCCTTTAATTATTGATTTTCGTTCCGAAGATAATTTTTTTAAACATTTCAGCAGAAGCAGCAGAAGACAAGCAGGATAATATGACTATCCATTAATCAAAATACTATAAGCACCTAATTGATAACAGTTAGGACACTTTTAAATCTAGATAGCAATGAGAGATATTTAAATAGAATCACAGTCAAATAATCCATACAGTCGTTCGACGAACGCGTCTAGACGGGTCACTCGTGCGGGGGGCAAGAGGTGAAACGCGGGAAGAGCGGTACCTACTTACGTATGTCGCCTTAGTTCCCAACTAGGTACATATTTTTGGGGGCTGGCGCGTGCTTGTTTTTTGTTCGTTACTTATTTATTTGCTTATGAATATTAATTTAGATGCTGCATACGACTTGTACTGTGAGACATTGCAATGCTTTATGCTGCTTAAAGATTTAAAGAAATAAGGATTTAAAAAATCTGCGATTTCATCAATTTACTTACACCGAAAAATAAAATTTCATTAATTATAATTAAGTATTTAAATTATTTTGAAATGTATTTACCTATAACCACTTAAAATAATATGCACGTACCTACTAATCTACTGACATTTTACGATATCTCATGTTTGGCCCAGTCACAGAATAAAGTAGTAGGTAATTACTGTGCGTAAACAACAAGGCAGACGTAAGAAAATATGCGTTTTAAGGAAATATTCGATTCAAGTGTGATTTTAATTTCTTGCAATAAGTACCTAGTATTTTCGTATTAGGTAAGTACCTATCACATATTATTATGTATCTTGGTAACGGTGCGGCTTAGCTCAAAAATAACCATATTTTTGGCCCCCTTTTATAAAAACCCCACACTAAATCTGCAAAATACTTCATATCGATATAGGCTCTGCAAGCTGATCCCACGGTTAGCCATCCATTAAACGACCGCTATGTCAATCGCTTTATTTTAACTTGGTTTGTATGATAAAGACCAAATGAAAAATGCTTAATATTCTTAACCGCCTCCCACGACACCTGTGGGATGAAATAGGTGCTGACTGTGTATGCAAAGCTGTCACCGCACGAAAAAATGCTAACTGTTTTATAATAATTATTTATAGTTAATTATTGTAATATAATAAATAAGTGATTTACAGTATAATATTCATGTAACGTAGCAATTGTTTTATTTTTCTATAATAAATAGACGGTATTTGAATAAGTAGGTATTGTTTACATGTGGCAGCCCTAGCCTCCTTACCCTTGTCTAGACGTTGTCGGCTTTTTCTTCGAGATCAAAGGCGTCAAACTACTGTATGCTCTTTATACTGTGATAGAATCATGATTTGGCCAGTTTACTTCGTGTCTAAGATCAATTCAATATCACAGGAAACAAACATCAATAAATAAATTTCCTTATCGACAAGGTTAATCAACAAAATAGTGTTAAACTGTCCGTTTTAGCAGACAATAACACGAAACTCAGTCAAGGAGTTCCAGTAGACTCATCATTACCATACATGGCCAACGCTGACATTTCCCATGCACAATTTTTATTCAGTGTTGCACGCAGTCATAATTATTTATGATTATTTGTGTCCATGACATGGCTGCCCACCGGTGCTTCAGCGAATCTGAGAATCTCCATTGTTCGATGTCAAACAGACAGACTAATAAATTAAAAACGATAATCTCAGTGTTTCGAAAGCGACCGTCATAATATTAACGGGAAACAAAAGTTAATGTATTATACTTTTTGAATAAACAACTTTCTCGAAATTATAATATAAAGCTTCTGCTTTAAATGTAAACGACTTTTACTTTAAAGTTATTTGTATGTTATGCTACAGCTTAATTATATACTTACCACAAAATTAAAAAAATATTAAGTATATGTTTGCATATTACGTCTTTTTTTACTGTGAGTGACAGTAAAAAAAGACGTAATATGCAAGCATATACTTAATTTCTTTTTTGTCTTAACTTACTATCAATAATAATAATAATAATAAATCATTTATTTGCTGAAATATGGTGGTACATAGGATGTTAAGTCAATGTAGGTATAGTGCTGAAACATATTCCACCCTCATTACGGGTATGCAAAATATAGTTTTACATTAATTTTATAAATGGAATTATATACTAATGGAATTCGAATTACTACAATATTTAGCTTATAATACAATATTATCACAATTGGTTTCATTATAATTATAACAAATATTTTGATTATTATTATAAAACAAGTCACGAGAATAGAGTATTTTAGTGGGCACCAAATCGGCACGTGCTTTTGTTCAAAAAATCTTTGACACTGTAAAAACTCTCCTGGATTAGCCACTTTCACAAGGCATTACAAAACTTATTATACGGCAGGTCGGTCATTCCCTTGGGTAAAGAATTATATATTAAAGGTGCCATATAGGTACAGTTTTTCCTAAACAGTTCAAGCTTAGGTACAGGCATTTTTAGAGGTAGGTGATTAATTTTGCGTTTAAATGTGTTGTCGTTGGATGCAAAAAGATGGCTGTGGTATTTGACAAATTTGGCTGTTTCGTAGATATATATGCACGGTACGGTTAGTAGGTTTTTTGACTTGAAGATTGGTTTGCATGATTCTGACCAGGCCATGCCGTAGAGTGCTCGAATACATTTTTTCTGAGCTATGAATACTCTAGCAATGTCACAAGAATTACCCCAGATCACTATGCCGTATTTGGATGTAAGTCTGAAATAAAATATTTGAATATGAATTTAACAGGATTTAAGCCCATTCCTGTGACGTAGTCGAATAACTTTTTCGCTTGAATCTACTCTTTCGCATGTTTCATTCTCCTCGTGAATGGAGACAAATATAGAGATTTTTATTTCTCTACAACAATCGCTGGACATTTTTCGCAATACACAGTTTTCAATGTTACTTCTCAGTTTCTTGTTTTTAAGTTCATATTACAATTTATACGAACCGCATTCGGGCAATATATTGACAGTGTTGCAAATTATTAACTACTTATTGATATTCAAGATCGCTCTATATACAAGTTTTAACTGTTTACTGGTTATGGCCATTAAGGCTGATTTTATTCACAAATTACTTTATTAACATAAAACGAATACCAGATCGAATATTGAACTGAGAGCTTTTTCATAGAGCGACTACCATCTGACCTCTGCAACCCAAAAATATAGGAATATTCCGTGGCTTAGACCAGTGCAGCAGTGTCATTAATATTTGCACTCACTATAACGACTGTCAAAGACCTTCAAGACCGCCGCGCGCCGGGACCGACGCTACGCCTTGACGTGCTCACCGATGCACGAGTGGCAAACGATAATTTTTATCTCAAAATCACAGTGGCGCCGCGTATTTGAACCCGATACTCTCTGCATGACAGTTTGTTGGTATCTTATTCACTACGCTAATATTGCTTTAGAAAAACGGTAATTTATTCGTCCATAATTAATGTTTCCAAAATTATTGAAAACATTGTTTCCTTAATTCGTCGACTCTACATATGCATGAAAGCTGCGTAGTACATAAGCTGTAGATATACTGGGAAATTGTGTTTCAGGGATACAAATGTTATTATAGCATTTAGTTAATTAATTGAGAATATTATTTAAATAAAACTTTATGGTTATTAACCGTCAGAAAGTTTTACGTTAAACTGCTTAGATACCTAGATTATAGTAACTTCAGATAGGTACCTGGCTGTTAACTGAAAAATTAAAAACAACTAGCTTTTGCCCGCAGCTTCGCACGCGTAAATTTACATACATACATACATACATAGACTCACGCCTGTTTCCCCGAAGGGGTAGGCAGAGGCATATTAAACGCCCACTTTTCGCCAGTGTTCTGATCCCACGTAATAGGTGGCGAGCCTATTGCCGCTTATCGGGATATTTGGTTTGCCAGAGCCTCGTCCGTTGATCGGCAGGTGCACCACTTGCAGGTGAGGTTGGCTTGGGACCCTAAGTTTTTGGTGGGAACCCTATGCGTAAATTTACGATTAGATAAAATATTTTGTACAAACAGTAAACACCCTCCTCAAGAAACATACATGCTAAATTTAACCTTCTTGCACCCAGTAATTTCGGCTGTAATATGTCTGTCAGTCAGTCAGTAACGAAAAGATTTTGTATACACAGATTGAAGTGATTCTATTGAAAAATAAAAGTTTTTACACAAACTCTGAATCCCCTTTCCACCCTCTTAGGGGAAAATTCCAAAATAAATGTCTTTGTGTTCGCTAACGTCATTTGCGGATCCAATAAACAAAGTATGAAGTTAATCCCTTGCAGACATAAAAGGTTCTATGGAAATTACCCCTTTTTATCCACTTAGGTAAGAATTTCCAAAAAGACTTTCTTAGTGTTCACTAACTTCATTTGAGGAACCAATAGTAATACAAAGTTTGAAGTTAATGCATTGAGGGAATAAAAAGTTTTATACAAATTCTGACAACCAGTTTAACCCCTTTAGGGACCGAATTTCCAAAAATCCTCTCTTAGTGTGCCCCTACACACCTCAAGGAACATACATGCTAAATTTCATCTACTTGCGCTCAATTGTTTTGGTTGTAGCATGTCTGTCAGTCAATCAGTAATGCAAGGATTTTATATACAGACAGATTATACAAATAAATAATATTTGACTGCCTCCGTGGTACAGTGGATAGCGTATGCGTCTGCTAAACGGGAGGTTTCGAGTTTGATTCCCGGGTCGGGCAAAAGTATTACTGAGTTTATCCCAATTCTCAGAAGCAGCACGGAGTCTGCCAATGTGCCCGGTAACGGCAATAGGCTCGCCCCCTATTACGTGGGACCTAATATGCAACATGGCGAAATGTGGGTGTAATATTACACCTACCCGTTCGGGGATACAGGAGACTATAAAAAATAAACAAACTGTCTGTAATCTCAAAATAACTGAATTGCATATTGTTGCTTTATGGTAAGAAATTCCAAAAAGATTTTCTTCATGTTTACTAAGGTTATTAGAGAAACCAATATAGATAGTTTGAAGTCAATCCACACATACATACATACATAGACTCACGCCTGTTTCCCCGAAGGGGTAGGCAAAGGCATATTAAACGCCCACTTTTCGCCAGTGTTTTGATCCCACGTAATAGGTGGCGAGCCTATTGCCGCTTATTGGGACATTTTGTTTGCCAGAGCCTCGTCCGTTGATTGGCTGGTGCACCACTTGCAGGTGAGGTTGGCTTGGGACCCTAAGTTCTTGGTGGGAACCCTATGCACCCATAGAGTTCCCACCAAGATTGAAGTCAATCCATTGCAGGAATAATAAGTTTTGTTTAATACACACTTTGAACCCCTATCTTACCCCTTGAAGGTAGGCATTTTCATAAAACAAATTCGTAGTGTTCACTATCGTCATTTGAGGAACCAATATACAAAGTTTGAAGTCAATCCACTGAAGGGATAATAAGTTTCACACACACTTTGACCCCCTAGCGTACCCCCTGAGGATAGGAATTTAAAAAACCTAATTCTTAGTGTTCACTATCGTCGTTTGAGGAACTAATATACAAAGTTTAGAGTCAATACATTTAAGGAACAAAAAGTTTCATACAAACTTTGACCCCTATCTTAACCCCTTAGATGCGAAATTTTCAAAAATCCTTTCTTAGTGCTACCCTACACTCCTCAAGGAACATACATGCAAAATTTCATCTTCTTGTGACCTGTAGTTTCGGCTGTAGCGTGTCTGTCAGTCAGTCAGTAACGCAAGGATTTTATATATTAAGATTTTTGAGGACAATGTAGTATAATGAAACTTGCGCCGTGCCATAAGCTGTAATCGAAAAGGAGTATCTCGATATGACTTTTTAGTTTCCGAGATATTCGTGGTCAATAATAAATCATAAGTACACTTACGAAGTTATGCCGTCACATAATCAATCAACGGCAAAGTCACAAAAATGTAGATCAAATTGATAATCTCCTTAATTTTAAGTAAGTAGGTTTAAAATCGTGATAGATTAACTTTATTATCAACCAACATTGCATTTCATGACATAACTTACTGCACGAACGGGAAATCAGCAATCGTTTTTGGCAAAGGGCACTTTCTCCTACATCAAACCTAGTACAGATATCTTGTGTACCTATATACAAAACTTGATATGACATGTGCAAGGCTGTTTAAAGCAATTTTAACCGATTAATTATCAGAAAAGTTCTGAGAGCATTATTTAAAAGGGCATGTATTTAATGCAGCAACTAAGTAAAGCGAATAGAAGTTTCAAAAATAATTAGAGTGGGTACCATATATAATGGGTTGGCAGCTAATAAGGAGTATCGTAATAAGTAAAATGTGGCATATTAATATGTCAGTTATATTATAAGCTTCGTTTTAATTTAAACTAGCAGTATTTTTTTTGGGAACTGAATTAGTATCTAAGCGGAAACTTGATGATGAATAACAAATAGAAAATGGACATTCATAAATAATACACATTTCAATATTTGGCAAATGATTTTGTCTTAAATGAAGTGTTACGTATAAGTAAACAAGACGCTTCAGTCTTTTAAGCCAAGTTGACTATTTTTGGGAAATAATAGCCGAGGAGCTATTATTTCAATTGACTTGTATAGTCATGCCGTGTGGTTGACGGCATAGAATACAAGTGTCACCACCCCCTATCTTCCCGTGGGTGTCGTAAGAGGCGACTAAGGGATAACACGATGCAAATACCATCTTTGCGTAGAGACGGAAAACTCGACATCAAAACCTATACGACTGCCTCGTTGGTCTCGCGGCATAAATGTGCGCGTGGGATCGGGAGGTCCCGGGTTCGATTCCTGGGTCGGGCAGTGTTATTGGGTTTTTCTGTCACGAAATTCTCAGCAGCAGCACGGAGTCTGGAAATGTGCCCGGTACGGCAATAGGCTCGCCCCTTATTACGTGGGACTAAAGTATATCTGGCGAAAAGTGTGTGTAGAAATACACCTCTGCCTACCCCTTCGGGGATAAAAGGCGTGACGATATGTATGTATGTATGTATGTACTTGTATAGTTTATATGCTACCTAAACGTATCTGCTAGTTTTTAGTTTTTATAACACCCTTAGTTTTGAATATTATTGAATATATCTAATAGTCGCGAAAATATTTAATCGCTAACAAATTTTTTATTAGTTGCAAACATTTAGGTATATTTTAAGTTATTAGTCACTTGGAAAATAATAAGCAATTTAAAAGTATGTAAACAAGAAAACTGGGTGCTGTTAATGCTATCCTCGTACTTAACGAATTAAACGAAATTGTGTGACGATGGATGGATTATTGTTTTCCTTTCACGCAAAAACTACTTAACAGATTTTGATGAAACTTTGCAGTAAATACCTTATACTTAAGACTGTCACATGGATATGAAAGAGAAAGGGGTAAACGATCGGATGACTGGTGACAGAGAAGTGTGGAAGCGAAGGACATACTGCGCCGACCCCAAATAAATTGGGACCAGGGCAAGACAATGGTGACTTAAGACTGTCACATAAACCAACCTTTTGTCGTGGTAACCCAATATCGAACACCTACGCGGGCGAAGCCGTGGGCAGAGACTAGTAAGATACAACATCTACTAAGTTAGTTGTTTGTTTCGTTTTGTTTTTAGTGTGAGTGTGTAGCCAACTCTAGTGTCGGAGTTTTCAGACCGCCCGAAGGCCTCCGAAACGGCCTAACGATCCTTAATCTTTAGGACAAGAACCGGGACCGACAGCTTTACATGCCCTCCGAAGCACGGTAGCGCTCAGATGTAAATGCCACACGCGGTCACCCATCCAAGTGGCGACCTGTGCTAGCGTTGCTTAACTTTGTCAATCTGTTACGAACGGCAAGTCAGGTCTCGCTATGAGCGCTACTAAGTTAGTAGATGTGTAAGATGATATGTTGTAGTTTGTATTAGAAGGGCCACTAAATAGTACGAAGCCTACAAACTTGGAGAGACACCCTAGCCGGTTGCGAAATGCTTCCCGTTTCGCCTCACACGGCATTTTCCTCAATAGTACAACGCACGCATAATGCTTACTGCAGATGTTATCACAATAATATACAGGAAAGCTACTTTTATACTATTACTGGATTTAATTGTAAAGAAAGTATTTGTTTGTACATTGTATTTACATTGTAAGCAACAAAACAATGCGTTACCAGTAAGTTGTTCCTACATGCATGATTTAATCTGATGCCCGCTTCTCCGAAAATATTAATTTGCAATTGCTGTACAAAAAAAAATAACAAGGATAAATCTGAGTTTGAGCATTTATTACTTAACATTTTACAATTAATTCGTTTTATTTAAAACTAGCCTTCACCCGCGAATCACGCTGGCTAGTGGTAGAACCGTACTTATAAAAATCTTACAAAAAGGTTTTGAGCGTTCCTACAGAAGAAAACAGGACATTCATTTTCATTTTAATAGAATAGATACAGATTATAAATAAATAGGTACATAATATTTAGGTTATGATTTAGGTTTTTTTATCCATTTTTAACAGACTTAAAAAGTATGTTTATCTGTTCAATGGAATCACTTTTAATGGAATTAATATATCGAATTTTGTATAAACATCAAGAAATATAATAGATCTTTCTACTTGGTATTTTCCCCAGAATATTAGTAACTATATCAGATATGATTCGTTTTCTAGTTACACCTACTATGGAATGCAAATAAACCATTCAGTTTTAATGTAAACAATTTGTTCTACTTACATGAATAGCTGAAATGGATAACTCTGATTCAAGCAAAAGAAAAGTGAAATACTTAACCAAAGTTATTCAATCTTTGTTCCTCAATTTGTCTACTACAAAAATCTCCACTCGTTTCAGAATATATTAAATAAATAAATTACTTAATTCTATGAAGAAAGTATTCGCACAACTTCTCAATAAACTATAAATCACCACATAACATTTTGGTTTTATTGAAGAGATTGACTAGTTATAATTACAACATTTAATATTTATTTTATTATAATCACTTATCACGTAAAGGATAAGCAGGAATAAAATAATAAATGCAAAATATAGAGCAAACCACCTACCTGTGTGAAAACATCAGGCACTTCTAAAAACAAACTCAACAAACATAATATTGTCACGCACGATCTATACGCCATTATTATTACGTTTAAAAAAAGAACACGACAAAAAGTAATTTATTTTTAAATTAAAAGACGCAGCGGTTCGCTTGCGATCAGTCGCGCTCGGCGAAAAGTCAACACATGAGTGGCTGTCAGGTGTACCGTGCAGTGTGGAGGAGTAGGGTCCACTCGGCGACCTTGACCGCGAAGGCTCACTGACTCACATGCACAGACCCTGTCTTCTTATAGCTCGTGAATCGATCACAACAAAAAGTTTATGACAATTAAGTAACGATGTGCGAATATGTACCTACTGCCACTTAACTTATTGTTCCTTGCTTGGCTTACCGCTGGTTTTGTATCAGAAAATGTTAAGTATCGGTCAAAGTAGTTGTATGCTGCTTGACTATTGGAAGAAAGAGGTATCCAATTAAATTTTTGAAGAAATTAAGTGACTGCCTCCATGGTGCGTGTATGCGACTGCTGATCGGAGGTCCCGGGTTCGATTCCCGGGTTGGGAAAAAGTCTTACTGGGTTTTCCGAATTCTCAGTAGCAGCCCGGTGTCTGGTGATGTGCCCGGTAACGGCAATAGGCTCGCCCCCTATTACTTGGGACCTAAAAATTCATGGCGAAATGTGGGTGGCGTAATATTACACCTCTGCCTACCCTTTCGGAGATACCGGCGTGAGCCTATAAAAAAAAGAAAAAAAAAAGTGTTTGACTGTAAAATTCTTTCCCGATTGTTAACTCTGTTTGTAAGTATGTATATGATTTTGAACAAATTGAAAAGCACGATTTGGTAACCCAAAGCGCGATGTCAATCCATTCGTGATATATTTTTTATATTCAAAATGTGTTTTAAAATACTTTTCATCCATTTATCAGATCGGTGAAGGTCGCTTTTCTACGGCTCGTAGACTATAAAAACTTTTAAAAAGATTCCCATTTCCTGTATTTCACACAACATTTTCTTTCATCTCTATTTTCAATTTTTACCTAAAATATTAGACTTAAAAGTAGCAATCTTCGATTGTTTACATGTCCAGGGTTAACAAAGGCATATTATCTACAGTACAACCAATTTACGTATTAACTGTTTTTAGTCTAACGCACCCTACGTTACGTTAATGCTTTATGACAAAGGCCTCAAACAAATCAGTTTCATACATTTTGTGGTACATAATAATCAAAACATTGAAACAGTCTTATTTAAATAAGTATTTTTACAAACAATCATAGGGAAAATAGGAAGGTTCAGTGGTAACCATACACCGGAGGACGCAGCAGCGGTAGGCTCCAAGAAAGGTGGACTGTCGATCTTGTTGGCATCGCGGGAAGCAGTTGGATACGAGGCTTAAAAACGGTCTCAGTAGAGTGTTTTGGGGCAGACCTTCGCTCAGTTATAGACCTCTTTCGGCTAAAATGATTATGATAATGCCAATCATAAACGTGATTGCGTGGAACCCTGACATGTTTGCCATCGAAAATGGAGCTACGGAACCCGTTTTAAGAATCACTTGTCTAGCAGACTCGTTATTTTTATAAATTAACGGCGTCAGTAATTATGATTTAAAACAACCGTATTATAATCGTTTGTATCGTTAGTCATATTACCTAATGAGCTGGCATTATAACCTGTTTCACTTAACAAGTGGTTTGTATGTCTTTGTACTTAAACACATACCAATGAGTATATTATTGTCACTAATTACATCTTAACATGCTTACATGATAACACTACGTTACACCTACTCTTCTCTGCGATGCAAACATTATGAAGTGGATACAGAACATCAATTAAATTAGGGAATAGGTACCCTAACCCAAATATTAAGTGTGTCATTTAGGTAGACCATTTAATCGAAATTCGATATTTTCTTAGAATCACCATTAGAAATACATTAGAATATGCATCTCAAAGACGCAAATAACTAGGTACTAGGTATCATGTAATATGATAATCAGTTGGTCAAGATATCTACGTTACATTTTAAAAACCTCTCGATCATCTCGATAGACCGCTTAAGCACATGATATACATTGAAGAATTTTAAATATTGAATGATATATCACGAGTAATAGTGCTATGAGAGAGAGATGAGAGCTAGTTTAGTCGATGATTCTGGTAAGTAGATACATTATTGTATATTATGCAAATCAAATTTCTGCATTCCCATGAACTAAATAATTCGATGGTAAAATTACTTTATTCTTAAAGGGAAAGAAAGACAACATTTTGTTGTACACCCGCAAGGACAGCTTGCCTAGTCACCTAAGTACTTACTTCAGAAACCCACCTAAAATCTACCAAGCTACTAGTGGGAATTTGAGAAGAAAACCGAATTTATCGATCAGAATTTACATCTGATGCAATCACAATAATAATATCACCACGGGATCAGTACGCAATCTGATTCCAGTTCCAGTATTAGATCGTAAATCTAAATGCCGATACGTATCGTAACAACAATATACTAGTAGATAGACGCAGTAAATTGCGCCTGAGTGATCAATACGCTCTGATCTCCAATAATTCACTACTGTGAGCAACACCATATATTTCTTGCCCTGAATAACATATCTTCGACGAAACCTCTGAACATACAAACATGAAATTTTGCATCTAGGTATCTATATTCGAGAACGTAGCCATACCAAAGAATGATATTTAGAATTCTCCTCCTAATCGGCTTATGGTAAATAAAACTTGAAAGACTGGTTGAAAATCCGCGGCTTTTGAAGATGTAGTCTTAGTTTAAATGTACTTCTTTTCAGTGCCAATACCTACTGTGATAGTGGCTCGTAAAATCGTAATATCTAAATAGGTACGACCTATCTGTTAAGTTTGGCCCAATATTTGAAGTGTAGGCCATTCCTACGCCTCCCTCTTTCCCCAATTTAATTCATCTGGCGTTGTTTATTCTATAGAAAGGTTTCAATAATTTCATAGAAGGCATAAAAAATTGTGCTCTGTCCGCAGTTCTTAATTTGAAATTTGAAAAGGTCATTCTTGAAGGAAGCCTGTACGCGACATCGCCGGAAAAATGCAGAAAGTAGGCTGAGATGGTATGTATGGTCATTTGAAAAGGAGACCACCAGACTACTATACGTCGGAAATTTGGCACTACAGCTCGACCTCCCTAGTCGGAGACCTAGAGGACGACCCAAAACAAGGTGGCGAGATGTAGTGCTAAAGGACAAGAGGGAATGCAAGGTCACTGACGATGATGTCATGGATAGAGCGATGTGGAAGCGTTACGTGAAGAAAGCTGACCCCACCACCATGTGGGATTTATAGCTAGGAAGAGAGAGAGAGAGAGAGAAAAGGTCATTCTCGAGTCATGTCATGTCACTTAGTTCTACAACTCTCGAGGCACCATTTCGATGCTTTAACGATCTTAAACTGTTTATCCTTTCGTTATCGGATGAATCTTTCTCACATATATATAATTTAAGCGTAAAAAGAGACTATTTCAGGCAACTATTAATATTCTTACTTAATTAATCAGTTATGACCAGTATTTTTATTAAGTAGCAAAATAATTATTACTTAAAAATAATATTGCTTACCTTGTTTAAAAAGTAACAATTAGAATGTAATTTATCATTAAATTTATTGAAAATATAATTAAACTAGCTGACCCAGCGAACTCCGTATCGCCTTTTTAAGAGTTTTTATTTAATTCCCTTTTTTCCGAGTCCCATTTCCAAAGTTACCATTGATTTAGCGCTTAATCTCTTATCATTTCAGAGTCTATAAATGATGAACAAACAAACATAGATTTTAATATAAAATTGAATTCCCCATTCATTAAAATATCGGAGACGATACCCATATCAACTTTAAAAAAAATCCCATCCGCCATCTTTGATTTCCTATCCGCCATCTTTGATCACGAAATAGATGTTGTATTTGGATTCACCATCCCTTAAATCATCAGAGACGATACCCATATTGACTTTTTAATTTTTTCCCATTCGCCATCTTTGATTTCCCATCCACCATCATGAATCACGAAATAGATGTTGTATTTGGATTCCCCATCCCTTTAAACATCGGAGACGATACCCATATTTATTTAAAAAAAATCCCATCCGCCATCTTTGATCACGAAATAGATGGTTGTTGGCATGTTTGTTTGTTTGAACGCGCTTATCTCAGGAACTACCGGTCGGATCTGAAAAATTCTTTTTGCATACGATAGCCCAGTTATTCCGGAAGGCTATAGGCTATATAACATAACGCTTCGACCCTTTGGAGCCGGGCAAAAGGCTAAAAAGGCTAAAACATTATGTTGGCTAATCTCAGGAACTAGCAGTCGGATTTTAAAAATTGTTATTGCCTATGATAGCCCAATTATTCGGAAAGGCTATAGGCTATATAAAATTACGCCACAACTTTTAGGGGCCAGACAAAAATAATAAAATGGTCAAACGAGAAGAGGGAGGGTTGGGTCAAAGGCAAAAAAGGCTAAACGAATAGGATACAATCTATATGGGTATCGTTTTCGAGATTTTCGGGACGCTGATTAATAATATGAAATTTATTTAGTGATCCAAAATGGCGGACGGGAAATCAAAGATGGCGGATGAGAAGATTTTAAATATCAATGTGGGTATCGCCTTCGATATTTTAAGGGGTGGAGAATCGAAATACAACATCTATTTCGTGATCAAAGATGGCGGATGGGCAATCAAAGATGGCGGATGGGAAAATTAAAAAAAACAATATTGGTATCGTCTCCGATGTGTAAAGGGATGGGGAATCCAAATACTACATCTTTTTCGTGATTCAAGATGGCGGATGGGAAATCAAAAAAGGCGGATGGGAAAAATTTTAAAAATCAATATGGGTATCATCTCCGATATTTAAAGGAATGGGGAATTCAAAACCACCATCTATTTTGTGATCAAAGATGGCGGATGGGAATTTTTTAAAAATCAATATGAGTGTCATCTCCAATATTTAAAGGGATGGGGAATCCAAATCCGACATCTATTTCGTGATCAAAGATGGCGGATGAAAAATCAAAGATAGCGGATGGGAAAGTTTAAAAAAATCGATATGGTTATCGTCTCCGATGTTTAAAGGGATGGGGAATCCAAATACTACATATTTTTGGTGATTCAAGATGGCGGATGGGAAATCAGAAATGGCGGATGGGAAAAATTTAAAAAATCAATATGGGTATCATCTCCGATATTTAAAGGAATGGGGAATTCAAAACCACCATTTATTTCGTGATCAAAGATAGCGGATAGGAATTTTTTAAAAATCAATATGGGTGTCATCTCCAATATTTAAAGGGATGGGGAATCCAAATCCGACATCTATTTCGTGATCAAAGATGGCGGATGAGAAATCAAAGATGGCGGATGGGAAAGTTTAAAAAAATCGATATGGTTATCGTCTCCGATGTTTTAAGGGATGGGGAATCCAAAAACAACATGTTTTTCGTGATTCAAGATGGCGGATGGGAAATCAAGAATGGCGGAGGGGAAAAATTTTAAAAATCAATATGGGTATCGTCTCCGATATTTTAAGAAATGGGGAATTCAAAACCACCATCTATTTCGTGATCAAAAATGGCGGATGGGATTTTTTTTTAAATCAATATGTGTGTCATCTCCAATATTTAAAGGGATGGGGAATCCAAATTCGACATCTATTTCGTGATCAAAGATGGCGGATGAGAAATCAAAGATGGCGGATGGGAAAGTTTAAAAAAATCAATATGGTTATCGTCTCCGATGTTTTAAGGGATGGCGAATCTAAATACAACATCTTTTTCGTGATCAAAGATGGCGGATAGGAAATCAAAGATGGCGGACGGGATTTTTTAAAGTCGATATGGTTATCGTCTCGGATATTTTAAGGAATTGGGAATTCAAAAACACCATCTATTTCGTGATCAAAGATGGTGGATGGGATTTTTTTTTAAATCAATATGGGTATCGTCTCCGATGTTTAAAGGGATGGAGAATCCAAATACAACATCTATTTCGTGATTCAAGATGGCGGATGGGAAATCAAAGATGGCGTATGGAAAAAATTTAAAAAATTTATATGGGTATCGTCTCTGATGATTTAAGGGATGGTGAATCCAAATACAACATCTATTTCGTGATCAAAGATGGCGGATAGGAATTCAAAGATGGCGGACGGGATTATTTTTTAAAGTCGATATGGGTATCGTCTCCGATATTTTAAGGAATAGGGAATTCAATATTATATAAAAATCTATGTTTGTTTGTTCACCATTTAAAGACTGAAATGATAAGAGATTAAGCGCTAAGTCAACGGTAACTTTGGAAAAGGGGCTTAGAAAAAAGGGAATTAAATAAAAACTCTTAAAAAAGCGAAAAAGAGTTCGCTGGGTCAGCTAGTAATTGATAAAGTCAACGAATGTAAGTAATGTAACATGATACCCTTACCTTCAAAATGCTGCGTACAGAGCGTGTAAAAATCTTGAAACCTTTTTTAACCCGGCGATGTTTGACTTTGTTTTATTGCATTGCATGGATTGTTTGCAGAACCTTACACGTACATGTCGTTTGTTTATAATAAAATCATAAGACGCATACGAGTTTATTGACCTTCTGCTGGTGTGAGTTGATTATAGGTACTAATGTTGCAGTGGTTTATGTGGGCACTCGTTTCTGCTGGCTTGCGGCTTCGATTCTCATTTCATATGAAAACAATGTACCTACTGCATTATGTATTTGTGTGTGTTTAATGGCTTAACATGAGTTATGTTTTTTATACTTATGTATCTACGTATAATATTAATGTCACATTATATTAAATAACTACTCGGCCATCTGTAGGCCACGTGTCGTTTAATTAGGTATATCGTTTAATCGTACCTAAGTACTTCTGTCCATAAAAACAAGATGACGTATGATGTTTCGTCAATCAAAAGTACATAAAATGATCTAGTGCCTGCCTTCTTTTACCAGTTGACAGTCCCTTCGTATTACGGATATCCGGCTCTTAGGGAAACCCTTGCTGGCAGCTTCCTGGAGTACCTAACTTATTCTTAATTGGCCACCAGAGCTCCCCGTGCTCTGGCGGCCAATTTGCCAAGTTGGGCAAAGACGCCAGCCGGGGACCTAGGGGGGCAAATTGATGTGGAAAATGAGAAAAGTATTGAGAAAAGTACAAACTCTAGGGTTTTTTAATCTCTAGGGAGGGGCAGCTGCCCTCAATCCCAGCCCGGGATATTTTGGGTTGCAGCGGTCAGACAGGCAGTCCTCCTGTGGAAAAGCTAATATTCAGTCTAATCCGGTTATACTAGTAATCGAACCTCGGATTGCAACTAGGATAACGTTAGGAGTTTAGGAGGATGACAACTTCATACGATACCTACAGTCAGAGAAATAGGTAGGTATTAATATTTTTATGACTAGCCATTTTGACGTCTACGTGGATGGCGGTGATGCTTGCATACATAGGTACGTAGGGTAAAAATAGGGTTTTATATCATTTTAATGGTGATGTTTTTCTGATTGCCATTCATTTTCTACGTAAAACGTCATCTATGGGCATCATAGATCAACCAACATTTGTTTTGGGTTGCCGTTAGTAGATGTCGTTGATAGTACCTAAAATCAAGACCTTCCCGAGCACCGGTCTGGTATAGTCCCTAACTCCCTACTCAAAGTTCCCGAGTTATATTATTTCTGAACACTCTGAATAACAATGAGAGATACAAAGATGTTTGAAAATTTTTCTACCACCAGGCAGCGTTTCATATGCGTCAGGTCAGGGTATTTTGCTCCTTGGTCAGGTCTAAACCTAAACGCTGTCAGATAGCTGTGCAGATAGGTACAGAACCATGCGTCGGAATCTTGCCTACATTCATGTAAAATCATTGAAACCAGCTCCCTCTTTATTGTTCACACGTAACAAAATTCGTTCGTGAATGTTCGTGAGTACACGGATTTCGATACATTATTGATGAAAAATAAACATTTCCATTTGGTCGTTTTTATTTATTTAAATGACACCTTCGACTTATAGCACATATTAATGTTAGCGACATTAACTTAGGAATATAAGATTTGAAATAGTTATACTTAGATTTAACACTTCATGAATCGCGTAAATCGTGTAAGAAATATTTACTTTACAAATTATTTTAATATTATTGTTAATATTATGGTACAAAATGGTAGAAAGTCGGATTTGTTACTCTGTTCAATTCTATTCAGTTATGTCACAGAGCTGTCATAATTGTCATTACACAAAAATAACGTCTGCCGGGTTATTTAAATTCTTGTGCGCAAATATTTTTGTGTTTTGGTGTATTTGTATTGCTTTTAGTGATATTCGCGTTGAATTGAGCGTCAGTTCCTCCGTGCATATTACGAAAACAAGCAATTACCGTCTTTAGTGTTTTATACGTCGAGAATTGTTCTCCGTGTAAAGTTTAGGCCCTCCTGTTTTGGAGTTTGGACCATATCATATAAAAGTGTATAAACAATGTCTAGGAACAAGTGCTGTGTACCTATGTGCCCCATCACCAATAAGGATGGTAAGTAATGTAACAAACTCTTCTATCTACACCTGTTTATAAGTGAAGCTATATGATTTCTCGCAGCTACTTGCACAAACCTTTAAGTCAGATTTGAAAAGCAAAGTGAAATAACTGATTCTGGATGCTATTTTTATATATTAGGAACAAACTGAAGTTAGTTTTGAAACCATAATAACAATGTAATAATCCTTAACAAGCTGCATAAATATACCAAATATTATCCAATTGTACTCACTCGTTCGTGGATAAAGCATTCGTATGATAAGCTGGGGGGCATAAATTCTCTTAATCCTCACAAGTTTACATACAAACTTGGAAGTACTTTAAAACAAATTAAAATTTATGCTATAGTATAGCCTAGGATATGATATATTATACCAGCATAACTTAAAAAATAAATATGGGTACTAAGAATGACATAGACTTTATTTTATGGGTTATTAAGACTAGTATAACAATTTATGAACATTATTGGTATTCGTAATAATATCTGCTAGTGTTGTTATCCCCTGTGTAACAATCCCTTCTTACCTGAAGGCCCCACTCCAAAGAAGCCCATTTATTTAGTAATCATAAGATGACAAACTTTTTCTTGTCCGTTGTATGAACAACTTATTTAATATTTAAAGTGTGTTGGTCTGATATGTCAAAGGTACTAGCCGGATTGGGCCATTCACTAGTCGCTAGATTAAGTTGAGATCTATGATGTATTTCAGCAATTTATTTTTGGTTCTAGATGTACATCTACACAGCTTCCCTGATCCAGTAAATGATGCTGAGCGGTTTAGAACATGGGTCTTAAGGATTGGTGGTGAAATAATTGGCCTGGATAATAACACCATATATAAAAATCGCAAAGCACCTATGTCATAGACACTTTCCTGAGTATGTTATTTTTCTGAGCAACCGTCTTAGTAAAATGGCTGTCCCACAACTGCATCTTCCAGGTAATTATTGTATCATTATTGTCTATGCTGCTACACAATGTACTATTATTGTTATGAAAGAATCAAATAAATATTAGACTTTTTCACAAATAATCATCATAGAGTACAGTAGTGATTAAAATATGCTAATAGTTCTTCCTTCTTTATTTACAGCTCCTCATAAACTCACCACTGTATTTAGTCAGCAACACCTTGTTTCTGCAACTTCAACACAAGGAGAAAATCTATTAGATGCAACTGCAGGATTTGATGTTAACCCAATGCCTTTGAGATCTCAGGCATTGATGTCACAGACAATAATATCCGAGCCATCAACTTAACTTCAAAAGAGGCATTGCAAAACAGGTATAATAATTTTATATATTAGAATGTTATAAACAGGGCCAGTCTGTCCATATGGTGAATGAAGCGGAGGCTGTGGCAGACTATGGGGCTTGCTAGCTCGAAAGCTTAGAGCTAGGGAGGCATCAAAATTAAATCTCACTCCAACACAAATCTGGTCACGGTCACTGGTTACATACTTAATATTTAAAAGTTTAGTGATGCTGAATTCTGAATATTAATAAAGAATCATTGATACATTAGCAAATCTTCCAGTGGAGTAGTTTATTCACTTACTCTTGAATGAGAGGTACAGTCAATGACATGACTTGCTACACATTCATAGATTTATGATAGATTTTTATAATAATAATAATATTCTACCACATTCACACAACACCATCTAGTCCCAAACTAAGCACAGCTTGTACTATGGGTACTAGATAATGGATAAACTTACATATATACTTTTTTTTGTAAATACTTACATATTATACATATAAACACCCAGACCAAGACAAAAATCTATGTTCATGCACACAAATGTTTGTTTGACTTGAACGGGAATAGAACCCGCAACCTTTGACGTAGCAGTCGCTTACACTCCCGCTACGCCAACCGGCCGTTTATGAATCAAAACTGTCTACTTCTTATTCTGTTGGTATAATTTACGATCAAATCAGGTTTTCTTCGTATAGAA
This sequence comes from Euclidia mi, assembly GCA_944739405.2. NCBI lineage: Eukaryota > Metazoa > Arthropoda > Insecta > Lepidoptera > Erebidae > Euclidia > Euclidia mi. The sequence goes on along the minus strand of OX123193.2, from coordinate 30,694,914 downwards.
AGCTTTTTCAGTTTTAGAATGCTGTCAGATTTAGAAAATAATTGTAATTATTTGGGCAATAAAAACCATTTAAAATCTCGTAAATGTGTAGCGACCTTTGTCGCTGATTGTACTTAATCAATGTTATCTGTGCCTTTGACGACATATGCAATACCTATTTCATGACAAACAGTTGAGTAGTTGAGACATGAAAGTGTGAGAAACAAAGAAACAACCACACTTTCTTATTTATTATATGGGCAGATTGACCATTATTAATCTATTTGTATGATAGTAAGAACACTATGTAGCAAATTGCGAGAGAGAGATTTCCAGCAGAAACAGACTATAATAATAATGTTAATTATTTTGTTTTCAGCTTCATACAAGATATCTCATGCTGAACAAGCAGAGGTGAAGAAAGCTATAAAAAAATCAATATGCAACTTGGCAAGAAAACTGGCATGAATAGAATCTAAATCAAAAATCTAGAAAGAAATCAAATTTGCAAAGAATTTATCGAAGACAAGGGCATTCAACATTTTAACAACGAAAATGGTAGAACCTTCTTTCTGATGCAAATAACCCAAGGTAGTAAGAAGTCTCAAGGCCGAAGATTTTCCTTAGACGAGAAGATATTGGCTCTTTCATTGTACAAGCCATCTCCCAAGTCCTACAGAATTCTTAGAAGAATGTGAGTGTTACCCTCAAGGCGATCTCACAAAAAGCAGTTGGAATTAGGCATGAGACCGATATATCAAAACGAATCTGAAATCCGATTGCAGTCAGAAATCGTATCGTATCGATATTCCAATGTGAAAAAACCGATTTTAGAAAACGCAAAACGATACCACGATAACGCAAACTACACAAATTCGAACCAGACGGTGCAAGCGCAACCAAACTACAAAGTAAATCTAAAGCTTACGTTTCCGATAGTTTTCATATTCATTCGTTCTCTTTCACTCTACCAAACGACTAGTTAGTTAGAATGAGAGAGAGCGAATTTCATTGCCGTTTCTCTCTAACTTACTGATCCGTTGAAAGAGCGAAAGAGATGAAGCGAATTTTATTGCCGCCAAGAAAGCGAATCGTTTTGGATTTTGGCGGATTTATGAATTCCAGATTGAATAGATAAAATTAAACTTAATATCGAGGCGATAATATCTAATTTAGATTGCAACTATTTAAGTTTTATTGTGAAAATTGCAAATAGTTATTAGGAATTTATGTTTGGAGAGTTTTATTTGACTTGATTGGTCTCATGCCTAAAATACAAAAAGATTTCGATTGTTTACGTTAGCGTACGACAAACGTACGCTACGCTCGAACATCCGCTACTGAAATCGATTTCCAAAAACGGTTTTTGAAATCGATTTCAAAATCTGAAATCGGATATTTATCGGTTTGCGTAAAAATTCGAAAACGCCCATGCCTAGTTGGAATCAATAAACCTTTCACCAGGCTGCAATGAAAGAATTTTTAATCATTTAAAAAAGAGAGTGGCTAAGATGCCAGATAAACACAGATATTGTACCTTGGTGTTTGATGAAATGGCCTTTGGTGCTTTTTGTATATATAATGCAGCCAAGGATGAAATAGAAGGTTTTGTAAATGATGGAGAAGAACGACAACCTAATTTTTGTGACCATGTCCTGATCTTTATGATAAGGGGGGTTGTAAAAAAATACAAGCAACCAGTGTGGTTTTCTTATTCAGCTGGCACCACAAAAACATTGTCGCTAAAAAATCAAATTAAAACTGTCCTGAAGAAATTAACGGAAGCAAATCTACACGTTGTCACAACAGTTTGTGACCAAGGCGCCACAAATTTGGCGGCAATAAATAGCTTGATTGCAGACACTCGAATGCAAATGGTGAGAAATGATAAAGAGTACACTGGTGGCTGTTTTATAACAGCAAAATAAAATATTTGTATTGTATGACCCCCCACACCTAATGAAAGGTATAAGAAATAATCTCTTAAATAATAATTTGAAATTTACAATGAAGGGAAAAGAAAACATTGCGAAATGGGAACACATACAACTTCTTTATGAATGTTCACCTGGCTATAAGGGAGTTAAAATTATGCCAAAATTAACTGCTTGTCATGTTGTGCCGCATCTGATCCCCAAAATGAAAGTGAAACACTGCACACAAGTGTTCAGCAAATCTGTTGGTGCAGCTTTGGGCTTTATGGCAGGTATGTGAGATTTTGTTTAGTTTAATTTAATGTATGTGCAAAATAGACTATTTTAACAATTCTAGGCTCCCATTTGACAGAATATAAGCTTTTCCACAGAGTGACTGCCATCTGACATCTGTACCCCGAAGGTATATTCTATGGTTTAGACCAGAGTCAGGATATTGGAGGGTACTATTTCCCCGTAACGACTGTCAAAGATCTTTTAATGACAGCCGTGACCGACGGCTTACCGTGCCCTCCGAAGCACGGTGCAAGCGACAAATAAGAGTTTAATACGCATATAACTTTGAAAAGTCATTGGTGCGCGTCATGGATTCATACCCGAGACCTCTGCGTGGCAGTCTGTTGGTCTCTCCACTAGGCTATCGTTGCCTCTGAAATATTAAGAATGTATAAAACATATTACAATCAAGTAATTTTGTTTTGTTGCAGAATCGGGTTGCATGCCCAAAGAATGCACACAAACTGCCGATATACTCATCTTCTTCGACGAATTATTCGACAGCGTCAACGGCAGTTACCACCAGACAATTGGAGGAAAAATTCACAGAACAGCGGTTACGCCAAAATCACCACATAGAAATTTATGGAACAAAAGTATGCCTATTTTAAAATCCATGAAATTTGATACTCCACTAAGGGGTGGAGTTGTGCCTTCATTAATGAGCTGGGTTAAAACAATAGAATCTTTTAAAAATATTACCCTTTTTCTACAAAGAAAGGGCATTAATTCAGTTTTACTGCGCAATTTCAACCAAGGCGCTTTGGAAAATTTCTGCGTTTCCATATGTGCACATGGTCACGGCAATATAATGCCAGGTGCCTCTCATTTTGTAGCAGCGTATAAAACCTTAATTTTAAATAATTTAATCTCACGCGGTTGGTTCCAATTGCGAAGCAGACGATGGCTTCGCTTTGGATTTAAAGATTTTATTGCTGAGGGAGAGGCACCATTGTTAGAAGAGAGACAAATAAATATATATTTTGACCATGTGTCTATACCGGATCTAGATACCGATATTTTAATAAATAATAAAGACAAAAAAGCGTCGAAAAATGCGCAGCAATTGGTTATTGTAGTGATTGGATAGCAGTAAAGGCCAAAACAGCAGTCTATAAGAGCTGTGCAGTATGCAAATTAGACACGGAAACAGAAGATTTGCAAAGTTTCCATAAATATATAAAAATTAAAGAATTCGAAAATAAAAGATGGCTCTGCTATCCCACTAGGTGTTTGTTTGACTTCTTTGCACAAGTTGAAAATATTACATAATATTATACCATATTAAAAACCAGTGCCACTAAAGAAAAGTAAATGGAATATATAAAATTTGTGCTTAGTGTAAATATAAATTTAAATTTTCTCAAATGTCAAGTACATGGTAAGACAATGAAAGAATTCATAATTAAAAATATATTTTTTTTATTTACAACTGGTGCAAGGAGGTTGGCCACCTACTCACTGGCAAAACCACCGTATACGACAGTGATGATATGTTTAAGAACTCAGCTCGTAATGTTTTTTTGAAAAGCAGAGGATCAAAGAGACGAGTACAGTAGCAAACTCCATATTAATGCTAGTTATACTAATTCATCTGCCGTAGATCAAATGGGGGTTCACTATTCCCATAGAGGGTTCCTTAAGGCGTGCCTAGAAGTCGAAAAGCATGAAAATCGACTTTCAAAACGTGTTCGCAATATATCTGCCGTTTTGATATCTTAAAATATATATATATTTTTATAGAAAAGAAATATATATATGGCAGGCACTTGTTCCGGTTCCTACTATATTATATAATATCATAGTTTCAAAAATTTCATAAAATTTGCGTTATTTTAGCAAAGCTAAAAATTATACACGTTATTTATATTATTATTATAATAAACATATATTTACAAAAACAGACCCATGGGTTGGTTCAGTCCTGCTATTGAAGTTGCATGATTTTGATTTTCTCACGCTTCATTTCGCAGATAACTAGTGTTTTAGCAAAGCTGCAATTTATATATGTTTTTACATCATTATTATACATGTATATCAAAAAAACAGACAGATAGGTCGGTTCTAAAATGCAGGCAGACTACATAATACTTTCGCAGTCATGCTAATGGAGATACAGGATATTGACTTTCTCACTCTTACTGGCAATGACAGCGAATCAGTATGAATACATGTGAACAGTGTTTTTAAATATATTTTTTAATTGAAATTAAGAGTTATAAATTACTAGCGACCTGCCCCGGCTTCGCACGGGTGCAATGCAATATTACCTATGTATGTATGATACATATAAACCTTCCTCTTGAATCATTCTATCTATTAAAAAAACACATTAAAATCCGTTGCGCAATTTTAAAGATTTAAGAGTCTGACGCATGAGTTAGATTCATCCTGTGATATAAACAAAAAAATGTACTACAAGATGAAAAGGCAGCTTACAAACTCGATTTTTTCAGTTTAGTCAGATAACACCTTTGTCCACTTACCCCTTCAATTAGTTTCCATAAAAGTAGCAATAGTCCCTGTTGCGGCTAACCCGTGACTGTACTTAATAGTGCAGTTATGGAGGCTCTTCAGTAGGTGTCCCATCACATTCTAGATTAAAACTCTCAAAGGGCCTCTGCGCGTTAGACCTATGTCTGTCTGTGTACGCCTGCCAATGGGCCGATTATTGTTCTAACAAATTAGAATAATACCCGTGAAAGAGAACCAAATATAAATAACATATATAATTTTTAGCTTTGCTAAAATAACACAAATTGTATGAAATTTTCGAAACTATGATATTATATAAAATATAGTAGGAACCGGAACAAGTGTCTGCCATTAAGTTTTAAAAAGATATATATTTTACGATATCAAAACGGCAGACATGCTGTGAACACGTTTTGAAAGTCGATTTTCATGCTTTTCGACTTCTAGGCACGCCTAAAGGAACCCTCTATGGTAATAGTGAACCCCATTTGATCTACGGCAGATGAATTAGTTTAACTAGCATTAAAATATGAACTTTGCTACTATACCGTGAGTCTGCGTAACACTGGCTCTTACACTAATACAAAACAAATTAAATAAATGAGAAAAGTTAAATAAATAAAATAATAAACAAATAAATAAATGGGTATATCAATCATTATTTTTTTTATTTGGTGATTTTAGCATAACTTACTGTGATCTTACTGCTGTAAATATTGTGATTTTTGGAAAATAAACGTCACTTATAAGCATTCTCTATTGTTTTATTTATATTTCCAAAATAATTTTGACTATAATTATAATACTTGACTAACATAAACGACCTCTAGCGGCATTTTTTGTAAAACAGACGGCAAAAAGTGGCCTGTAGGTTAAAAAGGTGGCGCTTGCCTCGCCTAAAATGTCGAAGTTGCCAGTCTATTTCCAGGTATAATATATTAGTCTATGTACAGAACTACAGACCAATCAAATGATGTTACTTCCCGTATATAAAAAGGTACTCTGTGGATGTTACAAAAGTAAAGAGAAGTAGGTATGTTATAGTCGTACCAAAAGCAGGACGCTAAACTTAAGCCATTTGGCAAGTCTGACATATGTGTGTGTGACGTCGCGAGCTGGCGTCAAAGTGAAACTGACACATCTTGTCAAACGAAAATAAGTAAAATATGGAGTTATCGATGTGTGTTAGACTGTTAGTGTACCATTTCTATGGATTGATTACTACGTAGGTAACGTATCTACCCTTTTCTTGTAATATCATTGGTACAGACGATGTACAGACGCGTGAAATATACAAACACAGATGTACAAAAATATAGGCGCTCTGACACTTTTGACAGGATTCTGGACAAGTCTGGACCTGTCAGAGAGGTTTTACTTTTTAAAAAAGTCTAAGGGACCTGTGGCCTCAGTGCTGCCGCCTATTGAGCTTAATTTCAAAAAGTCCTCATTTTTACTTATTTCGTTCAGAAATAAAAGAATGTATATTTAAATTATCTTCACCTAATAATCTTAGTTTTCTGTGCCACCTTCAATATTTGAATTTTTTGTATGAATACTGAATATTTTTAATTATATTGCGATCAGACCTGTATTTGTCTATTAACGGGGAATTCCTAAATTCCTGCAGCAAGCAACTAACAAGTTGTCAAAATCGAAGTCAATTATAAATGAAGTTTTGACATTTCATTGACAGTTTGTCGTCGTGATTCAAATCAAATCAAAATAACCTCAGCATAAAAGTTATTTAGATAAAAATATAGTAAAATAAATGTCTTTAGATACTGAAAATGATTTCTCAGACTTCAAAGTAAGTGCGGTCAATCTGTAGTAAACATAGATGTCGTGTAAAAAACAATACATACACTAATTATGTCCAATATGTCGTAGTTGCCACCTATACTTGAAGATCTAAATGAACGGGTGAAGGAATACTTATTAAAGCCGGAGAAACTTTCAATACATCAGTGGGAGAGGTCTCAATCCCACTGGCACCGGGAGACTAATGTTGATTCCTTATTTATTCACCAAGATGACGATTTCGGACCCGACACCACACTTGAGGTAGTTATTGAAAATCAATGTAATTAGCTGCTATTACTTCTTTATTTATTTATCTCTTGACTTTAAATGCTTTAAATTAATAATCTAATTGTTTTTAAGGAACTATGGAAGATGTCTATCAACTTCTTTGATTCGTTTTCATTAGTTCATTTAGCTGCTGCATAAATAATATAAAATAAACATTCATCTGTTAATTACACAGCAACAATCATTTTACCTATTGTTAAGGCATTACAGGAACTTGGACTTTAGGAGTGTACAAATTTTCAGGTGGTTAGAGATCCAATCACAGGTAAAATAATAGACTTGGAAGAGGTAAGTATACCTATAGAGGAAGATGAGGACTGTCTCTCTATGTCGAGGGCACCGCTGCCCCCTAGCATGTCTACTAGGGGCACCACTACCCAGAGCCCATTCTTACCTGCTGGGTTTGAAGACGAATTGCAAAAATTGCTTGATGAAGCAGCAGGAGGAGATATTTTTATAGATTTAGATAACGAAGAGCCTGGCAAGTTTTTGGGTGAAGGTAAGTAGATTAATTTAAGTTTATTTAGCTCATTACTTCAAATAATTATGTACAGTACTCGCCAATCTTTATGGCCGCTCTGAATGTAGCCATCGGTACGAACTTGCGCATGGTATAGTCGGGTGGACATTTCATAACCAAGAAAAATATTTGTAATTATTAAAAAATTATAATCTTCAGTTACGTTGTTAGATTAGCTATATTATATTGTTTAATTACATATCCAATCAAATTTGATTAATGTAAATTCAGTTAGGTGAAGGGAATTTTAAACTTAGACTTCTTTACTTATTCATAAACGTTAATACGTCAAGCACCATTTTCCGTGTTTGGCGACGTGAAACATTAAAACGACCGCGAGGCATGATTAATGAAAATGGTAACCATATATACATACATAACAAGAAACAATAACAATAGCAACGAGAAACAACAAAGAAGTAACACTATGAAACTATTCTGAATGCGACGATACTGTCAGAGCTCAGCGTATATGTGAGTCGTGTACGAACGTGGCACTCACACTAACGCGCGGGAGGCGAGGACGCTAGCGGGTGGAAGACAGCGCGCGCGGGCGTGCCCTGCCTCCAGGCCCCGCATACGTCCCGCTGATACCTGATTTTGTGTTCTGCGCAGCGTAATGCGGCTAGGTTCGGAGCGGCCATAAAGTTTGGCGAGTACTGTACTTTATGCTTGAAATCCTTTTGTATTGGCACATAAATTATACATTACTATTAACAATATCAAATATGTAATTGTTAATGACTTTGAAGTGCTGTTAACCAACTGATATGATAAAATCTTTAATATAGATTTTATCATGTAAAAGTGTTTTTAACACCTAATATAATATAGCATAATTTTATCCAACAGCAGTGAATATATCTATAATGTGTGAGATTAAGACAAATTCAGTCAATCATATACCCATATTTAGCTAAAAGCATGGGCAAGGTTGCACTTTTACGCAAAACTTCTTAATGGCTATTGCTTACAAACTGAGGTCTGAAGGCTGACAATGTTCAGACATTCTTGCTATAAGCACTGTTTACAAAACCATTCTTAATATAACCCTTATAGTACAGACTACAGAGAGCATGATAATTTTCAGAAATTCTAAACAAAGCACCAGGTTACAAAGAAAGTGTCCTGTTTGCTGAAGATGGATACACTCTGCTTAATGAGCCGAGTGAAGCAGCAGATAATAAGGCAGAGGACAAAGAAGATGTTGACTTGAATATCAAGATAAACCTCGAAGAAGTTGTAGATACTAATGCACATTTAGTTGGTAAGTATAGCTGCCGACATTCTACTGCTTCATGAATTCCCCTAAAAATATGTGTCCTCCAATCTGCTGCAATATTGACATTTGTTGTAATAAATTGAATGAAGTTATTGTACCTACATCAATAAAACAATAAAACTGTCTCATTTATTTACACATAACATTTGCAAAATTATTTTTATAGATGCTAAGGAATAGTATGTTTTGCAGATCTCTGGAAGGATGAAGATGAACTACAAAAAAAACCACTGCCAAAACCCACCAAGAAAATAGAATTAGATGCAGATAATGCAGAAAATGACAATTTCCTCGAAGACACCATTATCAGACCACCAATTGAGTTGCCAGACATACCAGTACTTAACATCACAAGTTCCACGGCAAAGACGGGTGTCACTTCTACTGAATGGGCTGAGATGATTGATGTTTCACAACCTGTGCCAGATTTCAGGGAAAAGATCAAAGATATGGCACATACTTATCCATTTGAGCTAGATATTTTTCAGAAACAGGTACTTTATGGAATTATTGTTTCAATAAAATAACCTACATGTGTATAGTACACAGATAAGGATAGGACAGGATTAACTGAAGTAAACTATCAAATATTATGAGTTCAATATCTGTCTATATTAATGGTATGTTTGTTACACATATTTCAAAGGTATTGTGGTTTCTATTATTTTATCAATTGTAAACACTTGTTCTTCTTGATTTAACATAAACATGTGAAGCATATCATGCATTGTATCATCTAGTCAACAACCCACATTAGAATCCACAAAAAGAAAACATTTCTTTATTTTTTAAGCAATCTGCTATCAGCTTTAGCATTAAATGGATATTTTTGGAGGGTGTCTTGTTATGCATAGTGTACTCCAGCGAGAATGACTATCCATATCCATTACCAATACGTGAAAACATCCTTCCTTTCTATGGTGTCTAGGGGTTAAGTAGGGTTGACGCAATGTGCAGTTCAAATCAAATCAAATCTTTATTGCAAACTAAGTGTATAAATACATTAGGTGGTATACATATAGTTAAGATGGACTTCAAGTTGTATGTGATATTTTGCAGAAATTTGAGATATCTGTTTATTAACGGTACTCAGCTGTCATGGTGCATAGTATCATGTTTCGCATTCATTACGGAAAACGAAAAATGAAATAAGTTCTAGTACAGGCTTTTTAAACACAGATTATAATCTTATCTTATTCCAGGCTATACTCAAATTGGAAGAAGGCCATCACGTGTTCGTAGCGGCGCACACATCGGCAGGCAAAACTGTCGTTGCAGAATATGCTATTGCTATGTCTAGGAGAAATTGCACTAGGTGATAAAAATATTTGTATTATTTATATGTTGTTATGGATAGTAGTTTTGAGCAAACTTATAAATAAGAGTTGCTGTTACGTAATAAACTTTTTTCAGCAAGAGATCTGCTATTCTTGCATTTTTTATACAGCCTCATGACAGATACTCAACACCTACCAAAGTAAAGCAACCTAGAAGCGGGAGGTTGATTTTGATCGCGAGCTTTTTCAATTTGACTAGCTACTTGGTGTCAATTCCTTTACGAAACCAAAGAAACATTAACGCCGCATGGTATACTACCAAATGCTTGGCAGAAATTTTCTCTGTTGTGAACGACAAGCGACCAAACACAGGGCTCCACGGGCTACTGCTCCACCACGATAAAGCGCCCGCCCACACCGCAATCAAAACGAGGGACTTCCTAGATAGCAAACCGGTCAAACTCCTGGGTCACCCTAATTAAAGCCCTGATCTCGCACCGTGTGACTTCTTCTTATTCCCAAAAATAAAAAATCAGCTCAAAGAGATACAATTTTCCACGCCGGATGATGCCCTCTCAGCGTTCGAACAGGCTGTAAACGAAGTGTCTGCGGAGTGCGGCGGACTGGAAAAGTATTTCGAAAACTGGTTCAGACGGATGAAACTTTGTAAAGAGGCTGGTGAAGAGTACTTTGAAAAGATGTAATAAAAATATATTTACTTATAGAACATTTTTTTTTGGTGTCGCAAAACTTTCTGAGTGTCCCACGTATGGCAAGATGAAACCACAATTTACTAATAACGCCTAACAAATTGCCGTTACTACTTCGCCTAATAATAGTTACTGTTCCGCCTTCGGTTACGGCAGACAAAGAATAGAATAGGCTTGACATCTCTGGAATTGCATTCTGTTTCAGAGCAATTTACACATCACCCATCAAGGCTCTCTCAAACCAGAAATACAACGACTTCAACAAGTTATTCGGCGAGGTCGGTCTGTTGACTGGCGACTTGCAGATCAATGCCACGGCACCCTGCCTCGTCATGACCACCGAGATTCTAAGGTCTATGCTGTACTGCGGGTCTGATGTCACCAGGGATCTCGAGTTTGTGATATTCGATGAAGTGCATTATATTAATAATGCTGAGGTATGTGAATTACATTTAACTACTAAATGGTAACTGTGTTGCAAATATTTAAACCATCTGTTTGGATGACTAGCTATGATATCAGATACTGTCAAGAACTTGTATTATGATGTATATTAGGTAGGAAACTATACAAGCGCGATGCCAGATCTTCAATCGCGTTATCGTAGTTCTTTTGATGTTCGCTAGATGTCGCTAGTATTGTACCATCGTCAATATACGATAGATGACATTACTACTTTTTAACTCTTACAAATAAAATTTACAATGAAATATCAAATAATGCTATTTCCAGCGAGGCTACAAACTTGTAATGCTATTTCCAGAGAGGCTACGTATGGGAGGAAGTGCTAATCCTTCTGCCAGCGCACGTTACCATAGTGATGTTGAGCGCGACTGTACCGAACACGCTGCAGTTCGCCGATTGGGTGGGGCGCACCAAGAAACGGAAAGTGTACGTCGTATCCACGCCTAAGCGACCTGTACCGCTGTGCCACTATCTGTATACAGGTAAATATCAATATTATTATTATAATTATAACCTAGTCAATTTTAAAACCTTTTTTTTACGAGGTGGAAAATCCCTTCGGATCTCCAGCTCCTGAGGAAACGAGAGCCGGAGTATGTGGTGTTTCCACTAAAAACCACCTCGACTGCCGACCGAGGCACCCTACGGGAAGAAGACCGGGTACAGGAGCTGTCCAGTCTCCCTCTCAAGTCAATATTAAAACCTAGCGATGAAAACTAGTGGTCGTGACTTTGATTGCCGTTCTTACATTGCGAACGTGGCTCTTAAGTGTCGGCGCAAACGGGCCACTGACCACAGCCACTGGTGGCCAGCGACAGCCACTTAACACACTTTTTCATATATTTTGTATAGACGCGCCGCACACGTGTGGCCGGTGGTGGCCACTCGCTACAGAAGTAAAATATATGAAAAAGTGCGTTAAGTGGCTGTCGCTGGCCACCAGTGGCTGTGGTTGGTGGCCCGTTTGCGCCAACCCTAAATGCAGATATAGAATCTTTACGCACGTAATCTCAAGCAAGAAATTAATTGGTAAAATTGACATTCATAAGCATCATTTTGTGCCCTAAGTGAATTTGGGCTTTGACTATTCTACTACTTTTAGATACGCGAAAGTTTTTGTAAGGATGGATGGATGTTTGTAACTTTTCACGCAAAAACTTGACTAGAAACAGCTAAACAGATTTTGATTGACAGGTGCTGTCATTGAAACCAATCATAAAAAATACAGATAAAACTGAGAGCTGAGACTAACTACTTCTTTGTATAATACAGTATATACTAACTTTTGCATCGCCTTTTTAAGGAACGGGTGGTAAATCAAAGAACGAGAGGTTCTTGGTGGTAGATCAAGAAGGTAACTTCCAACTGAGAGGATATAATGAAGCTGTCGCCGCTAAGAAGGCTAGAGAAAATGAATACAAGAAGAACTTCGGTCCGAAAGGTAAACTATGCCGTTATTCCTTAAATTGCATGGGCTCTTTGTGAACTTTATGCGTTAGTTATTACTTCTGATTGAATCTGACTATAACAGCGCAGCCTATGAGTTTATGAGTTATAACTCCAACTCCTACGAGTTTTAATTACAGCTCAGACACATCTATGTAAACCACCGTAGGTACAACAGAAATCATGAAAATCAGTCAAGTGATTTAGATTGTGCGAAATGATTTACAAATTTAGCACTTTGGCATTTTTAGCCCCTTCCCCAGAACTTTTTTGGCTGTGAGTGCATATAGTTTTATCTTGACTTAAACTGATATTGGTGTAATAGGCTTGTGTCCACTAAGAATAAATCGGTTTGATTGTAGTATCTATAGATTCATTATGATTTTAAGATGTCAATAAAGTTTATTATTTATTATAAAAAGGTAAGATTAATGTTATTTTAAGGATTCTAAAACTAAAAATAAAGTATTAATTCTTGTGACAGTGAACACTAATCAGAGAGCATTACGTCAAACAGTACGTCCGCCATTCATGTTGTTGACGTTTTAGTAGTAAATACAACAAAAACGTCAAACTTTCTACCTGTCAAATCGAATTTAACAAATTAAAAGTGGGTACATCAGCCCAGACTTCATTCATGGTTTCTTTTGTTTTGGACTTTGTGATATCACTCAACCGCCATGAGGGTTTACAGCGTTTTCGTGTCAAATTCAAAAAGGTTTTTAAAAACCCGTAAATAGTAATGTTGCTGATCAATTTTTGAAGAAAAATTTAGGTACTTCAGTTTAACATCTAATAAAGGAACGAATCAGTCACTATTTTAGGTCACAAGCCTATTGTATCAAATTCAAATATGTTTATTGTGTATACGCATCAATAGGCAATAAGATTTATAAGTTTGGTTAGTTTGGTATACATGCCACACACGAGGCAGCGATAGCCTAGTGGAGATACCAACGGACTGCTATGCGGAGGGTATCGGGTTCGAACCCACGGCGCGTGCCCCGTGCCTCGGAGAGCACGTTAAACCGTTGGTCCCGGCTGTCATGAAGATCTTTGACAGTCGTTACGGGGAGTCAGTACCCTCAATAAACTGGTACCGGTCGAAACCATGGAATATCGCTATCCTTTTGGGTTGCGGAGGTCAGACGGCAGTTGCTCTGTGGAAAAGTTGATATTCTGTCATATCTGGTTAGATCAGTAAGCAGACCTCGGGCTCCAAGGCGAGAAATCTTGGATGGAACTGGGATAACTGGGTAGATGATGATGATTGCTATTGGTGTGATTATACACATTGTTCAGATTTTAGTTAAAAAGTTCGCTTATTGTAACTACACTTTTGATAACATTACAGGCGGTAAAATGTACATGAATCCAAAAGCAGAACAGACTATGTGGGTGGCTTTCATCGACCACTTGAAACAAAAGGACAAACTGCCCGTGGTTGCGTTTACACTATCGCGAAACAGGTACATTCATCTTTAAACAGCATTGTTACTTATCAATGTCATTCAGCATTTAGCATAATATGGCAGCGATAGCCGAGTGAATATACCAACAGACTGCCATGCAGAGGGTATCGGGTTCGAATCCACGGCGCGCACCAATGACTTTTCGGAGTTATGTGCGTATTGAATTGTTAATTATCGCTTGTCCTGTGCCTAGGAGAGCACGTTAAGCCGTCGGTCCCGGTTGTCATGAAGATCTTTGACAGTCGTTACTGGGCGTCAGTACCTTCTAAATTAACTGACACTAATCTAAACCATGGAATATCGCTATCCCTTCGGGTTGCGGAGGTCAGACAGGCAGTCGCTCCGTGGAAAAGCTAATATTCAGCCAAATTCGGTTAGACTAGTAAGCGGACCCCAGATTGAAACTGGGATAACGCTAAGAGGATGATGAATGTCATTTAGCATAATGCTGAAACCTTTTCCATTTTCTATCATTAATGTAGTCAACTAAATTTCCATGCATTCTGTATGCAAATACATTTGCAAGATTCAGATCCGAACATGCACATGTTGCTAGTTAAACAAAAGCTCGTAAAATAAGCTATAACAGTAATTCATCTTTATTAACTCCATTCTATTATTGAAATTACAGGTGCGATCAAAATGCCGAAAACTTAATGTCTGTAGACTTAACTACTGCCAAAGAAAAAGGTCACATTAGATCGTTCTTCCAAAAATGCCTTCAAAGACTGAAAGAACCTGACAGAAGACTGCCACAGGTATAAAAAAGAACATAGATGATAGTTTTTCTTTATATTTATCAAATTGTTATTGTTTTAACAGTTGTTTTCAGTAAATAGACTTGTAGCGTCGGTGGCGATCACATAGAAAGTGATATGCGCAGTTACACCCTTGGGCTTGATGGATGCTCGTGCCTTTTTCAATTTCTAGGTGTACAGTCCTCCTACACACGTACCAAATAATTAATTAATAATTAAGTAAAATAAATAGGTACTTAATACAACTTCATTATAATTTGGATAATCTTTACAGGTCATAAGACTGCAGAGAGTTTTAGAAAATGGGATAGGCGTTCACCACAGTGGTATATTACCACTGCTCAAGGAGATTGTCGAAATGCTGTTCCAACAAGGTTTCGTAAGTATACTCGCGGCCGAAATCGAAAGTGGAGAAATAGTTTATTGTCCCACCCATAAGTACTACCGAAAGGAGCTGCACTTACACCTCCCTGATAGGCTGCTATTTATCAATCGCATGCTATGAACTATGTGCTAATTTTTAGCATGCTATTAAAATGGTGCTATGGTGCGAAGCGTCAACACCCTTCGTGTGACCGCTAGTTTTAGCACATGTACGATTTAGCGCGCTGTCGCGCTATCCATATTTGAACGTAGGCTAATATAGCGTTGACAAACATGCTATTTGCCTAACGAGTCTGTAGACTTAACGCGTGGGGGCAGATAATATGGTGAACTGTAATGTTACACATGAATAAACAATACATATACATATTTGTAAATTTCTTCTAAGTATAAAATGTAATCATTATGCACAACAAACCAAAAATAACCAACTAATTAATAATAAATAAGTCAATTAATTTTCCTTCATACTTTTCAGGCTTATGACTGTATATAATTATATTGAGTTATTTAAATCATTTTAACACACATGTTACACAGATCATTCACAGATACACAGTATTACGTGTCCTATCACAGTTTTTTAAAATCAAACACAAAACACTTAACTTTTGAGAACGTAAAATAACTCGTGTACTTATATGCCTACTTAAATCGCGCGAGCCGTCGAACAGCTAAAATTCGCACGCTACGCAAGTTCACGTCTGGCTGCTCGCGTTAGCACGCGAAGTCGCGAAGACTGATCGCAAATATCGCAATTCGCAACGCTGCGACCGTGCGAAGTGCGATGCGCCGTCGCGTCGGCACGATGTTTGATTCTATATGCTATTTTTAGCACGAACGAGAGCCGAATGAACTTGCTATTAGATGCGAAATAAAATTAGCGTGCTGTGCTATTGTGCTATATGCTATATTAACCACCATTACTCCCTGATATGGAACAAAAAATATTATTTTTAAATAACTAGGTTTGAATCGAGTCCCGGGTCTTTTGTGTTTGCCGAATTCTCAATGTGTCCGGTAACTACAATAGGCTCGCCCGCTATTACGTGGGACCTAAATTGCATAAGGCGAAATGTGGTTGTAATATTACACTCTGCCTACACCTTCGGTGATACAGGCGTAACGCTATAAAAATAAAAATAAGAAACTAGATTTCAATATAAAGTTTTACGATAAAGTGTCATATACCTTGGTTTACCTATTGATGATTCATCATCATCAGCCTTTAACATTCCACTGCTGGACTAGGCCTCTCCTTTGAAAAGAGGGATTGGCCTACTATACCACGCTGGCCAAACGGGTTGGTATAGGGTTTGTATCAAGTTTTCCTTCTCTTACAGTGCTGTTCTCTGCATAATATTCTCCCTCTGTCGGCTTTTACGACACCCATGGGATGATATGGGGTGGTGACAATCCGTATTCTTAATCCGTCACCACACGGACACACACCTATTGATGATTACGTATGCTTAATTATTATTGCTTAATTATAATAATGTTATAGGTTAAAATCCTGTTCGCGACGGAGACATTCGCGATGGGTGTGAACATGCCGGCTCGCACAGTTGTCTTCGACGAAATCACCAAGTATGATGGCTTGCAGCGACGAACATTAGTGCCCGCTGAGTACATCCAGATGGCAGGCAGAGCCGGGAGGCGAGGTTAGTGGCTTTGGAATGTTTTTTGTTCTGGTCTTCAAGCAACAAGCTTTATGTCTCTTAAGCACCGTAGACTATTGGCATTCGATTAGAGACATCGCTATTCGCTAAGTGCAAAAAATGTATTTCTTATGTATTTAAAAAAGACAACTCCCGCATTAGGACTAAATCCTATGTCGCGGGGGACTTTACAAACACACAACTAACGGACACAAAGAAAACTCAGACTCGAAACAACAATTTATGAATCACAAAAAGTGTTGTCTCGTGTGGGAATCGAACCCACAACACTCGACGTAGCGTCAAGCGGCGTGGCGGCCTCTTAAACCACTACGCCAACCGTGC
Organism: Euclidia mi; assembly: GCA_944739405.2. NCBI lineage: Eukaryota > Metazoa > Arthropoda > Insecta > Lepidoptera > Erebidae > Euclidia > Euclidia mi. Next base: position 30,677,839 of record OX123193.2, on the reverse strand, counting down.
AGTCGATGTAAAGAATTAATTGCTTATGTTACCGTGGCAAACAAGCGTTTGCGAAAGTAGAAACCAGAAGCGAATGCCACTTGTCTAGGCCCCCTGTTCTGCTGTTGAAGAGATCTTACTATCGTTCCTGTATATTGACTTCAGCTTGTTTCGTGTTTCGTCATAAAGACATGGTTTTCATATTCAGTTCATTTATAGGTACATTTTGGAATTAGTTCCACCTACCAGTACAGAAGACGTACAGTCATCTACCTTCAAGTTGCTGCGAGCTCAGCCTGTGGTTACACCCGGGTTATGTAGGGCTACTGCTCCGCACCCGTAGCTCATAGCGTGATGTTATAGCCTTCTGCGTTATATAGGCTATCCAAAACAAAAAAAACAAAAAAAACAAATCGAACTGGTAGCTCCTGAGATCAGCGCGGTAAATTAAACTAAGAATGTTAGTTTAAAGATAACTAGTTAGGTACCACTTCTGTCTCTTGCTAACTAGCGTAACCGTGGTTTCGTAAAAAGAAGAAAAAATCTTCCATCGAAACTAGTTACGTACAAGGAAGAATAATTCCTACACCGAAACCAGTTACTAAAGTACGGTTTCGTAGACGGCCGAAGGGCTTGTTTTAACCTTATCAATAATTATAATGTTTTGAGTTCAGAATAAATATTTTTTTTTCTATATCTAGAGAACTAATCATCGTCATCGTCCTAGCGTTATCCCGGTTGCGTCCAAGACTTGAAGCCCGAGGTCCGCTTACTGGTCTAACCAGATATGACAGAATATCAACTTTTCCACAAAGCGATTTTCGCCTCCACAATCCAAAGGGATAGCGAAATTCCATGGTTTAGACCAGTATCAGTTTATTTGAGGGTACTGACTCCCCGTAGCGACTGCCAAAGATCTTCAAGACGGCCGGGAGCGACGGTTTAACGTGCTCTTCGAGGCACGCGGCGAGCAATAATTAATAATTTAAGGGTTGTATTTAACTGTTAGTCAATTTATTTCTGGTTTCTACCAAAAATACTAATTGCACCAGTAAGCTAAGTTGACGTGAGTGGATAAGTTTCCCGAGCGGACGAAACTTTTCATATCAAATGATATTTTGTAAAAAGATCATATTTGGTGTACAAATAGTATTTTAGTGTGCAAGTCAGTATTTTAGTGAAATAATAAAGTTTTTTTGCGTAACTCACTTCAGTGTGTTACATAACATTTTTGATACGCTGTTAAAAATATCCCATACCCTCTGCATGGCAGTCAGTTGGCATCTCCACTAGGCTATCGCTGCCTATATGTCTATATAACAATTATAAACACTTTTCTCCAGGTCTGGATGACACGGGCACCGTCATCATACTGTGCAAGGAGGGAGTACCAGACCTCGTCACGTTGAAGGGCATGATGTTGGGCATTCCGCAGAAACTGTCCTCGCAGTTCAGACTTACTTACGCTATGATATTGAGTTTGCTGCGGTAAGTTACACTGTTAGAAACTTTCATTAGTGCTTTATATTACTTTTTACTAGTTTGTATTTGTGCTACGCGCATAATTTAGATCATATAACTCATCTAACTCTACGAATACTTTGTAACGGATTACATACAAAAAATAAGTCAAGTAAGGCGCTTTCGAAATAACGCAAGAATAGTAAAGTTTCCTATCGCTTCCCATGGCAACAATAAGTTTTCTACCTGTTTCTCGACAGCGGCAACTTCATTTGAACTCGGTGAATAGCTCCTAAGCTATTCAACATCTACCTCCTAAACTACTCCAGGCAATTTACTTACCGAAGTACTTTTAGCAATTTTGCTTCAGCAAAAATCTGAATGCTCCCGTGTACTAAACCCATAATAATAATAACTTTTTGCCACCACAGAGCAGCAACAGTATCAGTAGAAGGCATGATGCAGCGTTCCTTCCGTGAATTTAACCAGATCGTTCAAGCCGACAACTATAGGAAACAACTCGAGCTCGCCGAAAAAGAGTACTCAGAAAAATGCAGTACACCACTGGCTTCGCACTTGGCACCATTAGCTTTGTTCTATGACACAGCGGCAATGTACATCGATGTGTTGAATGAAATCATGCCTATATTGTTGAGCCAGAGCAAAGTGGCCAAGGAATTGGTTCCTGGGAAGGTGTTGGTTATATCCGCTGGGCCTTATATCAACCAGCTTGGTGTGCTATTGAATAATAATGGTAAGTTAATTCTTTATCTTTTTGGATATAGATGTGACCCGCTTAGACTAGAAGATAAAGCTGAATAAATACAATAATCTATTTCTATATTATGGAATATTATGGACATTAATTTATACATACATACATAGAGTCACGCCTGTATCACGGACGGGAAGACAGAGACTACGGAACGCCATTTGCAACGATCCTGACATACCTCTCTTGCTTCATTCACTCCCATCAAGTTTCTCATGCATGCTCTTCTGTTTAGGGTACTTCTGACCTGTCCTTTTTTTAGGATGTCTCCAATCTGGTCAGAGAATGTCCGCCTAGGTCTTCCTCTTCGTCCTGACCTATTCACACTTGCTTTATATATCTTCTTTGTCAGTCTTTCGTCATCCATCCTCTCCATGTGCCCAAACCACCTTAACATGCCTTCCTCGATGCTTGTCACTACATCTTCTTTTACCCCACACCACTCTCTTATCACCCAATTCTTTACTCTGTCGGTCAAAGATACACCACACATACTTCTCAGTGCTCTCAATTCTACAGCATTTATTCTACTTTCAGGTCTCTTCTGCCATACTCAACTTTCACTACCATACATAAGGGTATGCACTAACACCCCTCTATGCACAGCCAAACGTGCCTTTTTGGACACGTTTTGGCTATTCATAAACGCCTTCAGAGCTCCATTCACTCTATTACCTGCATTAACTCTTCTTTCAATATCTTCTTAATTCTTACCATCTCATGTAAACATTAATTTATAGTGTCCTCAGTATTCAATAGGGTATTACACCATTTTTTGAAAAGTGTCTCAAGATGATCCTATGACTTTAAGAAAGTAGTAGAAAAAATACAGAAAATATATTCAGTTGATAAGTATTTTTTAAACAACTTTTAAATTTACATTGCAAATGTTCGCGGTATATCAGACAAAAACGTTGGAAGCCATCTTGCTTACGCAACACGCTTAGTAAACAACGTAGCTACTTGTTGATGCTTGCTTTTTTTGACAGTCGCGTGGTTAAGTTGTCTTAAATTCTACTTAGTTTATGACGTCATTTGACGTTAATGACATTCGTCATAGCGGCTGCCATTTTGCGTAATTAAATCACAGATAATAAAACGGAATTCTTTAAAAAGGTTTTAAAATTCTATTTATTCATTTTATGAGCTGTAACTGATATATTCCGTATGTTTTCCGGTAAAACTATCTTAAATATACGTTATTATATTTATTTTCATATGGGGTAAAATACCCTATTATATTCAAAGGGCATATACCAAAACATCTTGATACAAGTCAGCCACAAACTCATTAGTTTACAATATTATTTGATTTATTTGTTGTGCCCGGTACGGCAATAGGCTCGCCCCTTATTACGTGGGACTAAAGTATATCTGACGAAAAGTGGGTGTAGAAATACACCTCTGCCTACCTCTTCGGGGTTATAGGCGTGAGACTATGTATGTATGTATGTATTTGTTTATTCCAGGTCCCAGACAGACGCCATACAAGGTGCTGGTGCTAAACACTGCAGAAATAGACAGCACTGTGTACAACTTCGAAGTTGACGAGAACTGGTACAGGATACTCAGTTTCTCCGCCATGTACGACTCTATAGGTAAATACCGCTAATATTATAAATATCGAAATATTTGTTACTCAACATCGCCTTTAACAGTCCACTGCTGAATTAGGCCTCTCCTTTGAAAGGAGGAACTGGCCTACTATACCACGCTGGCCAAACGGGTTGGTATAGGGTTTGTATCAAGTTATCCTTCTCTTACAGTGCTGTTCTCTGCATAATATGCTCCCTCTGTCGGCTCTTACGACACCCATGGGATGATATGGGGTGGTGACATTCCGTATTCTTAATCCGTCACCACACGGACGGTTTCTGTTGTTGTTACTCAATCATGCAAAAATTCTAAACAAATTTTGATGAAACTAGGGCAATAAATAGTACATTGCCTTTAGATGATCCTATTCCTTTTTCCTATGATCCGCCGGGTTCTTTAAGCGAGGCGTGTAAAAGCAAAAAGGTTTTCTCTAGCTAGACCAGCAAGTTAGTCATCCTGCAATTATTATTGATATCCTATTAGCATGATAATTTTTACTATGGAACTCCATGTTTGCTTAAGACCAGGGGGCTAGGCATGGGCGTTTTTGGATTTTTACGCAAACCGATAAAAAACCGATTTCAGATTTTGAAATCAATTTCAAAAACTGATTTTAGAAATCGATTTCAGTAGCGAATGTTGGAGAGTGGCGTACGACAAACGCAAACAATCGAAATCTTATTGTATTTTAGGCATGAGACCAATCAAGTCAAATAAAACTCTCCAAACATTAATTCCTAATAACTATTTGCAATTTTCAAAATAAACATTAAGTAGTTGCAATCTGAAGTAGTTATTATCGCCTCGATATTTAGTTTTATTTTTTCTATTCAATCTGCAATTCATAAAACCGCCAAAATCCAAAACGATTCTTGGCGACAATTCGCTTCATCTCTTTCGCTCTTTCAACGTATCACTAAGTTAGTAAGAAAAAGAAATAAAATTCGCTTTCTCTCATTCTAACTAACTAGTCGTTTGGTAGTGTGAAAGAGAACGATGAATATGAAAACTATCGAAAACGTAAGCTTTAGATTTACTTTGTAGTTTGGTTGCGCTTGCACCGTTTTGTTCGGATTAGATTGTTTGCGTTATCGTGGTATTGTTTTGCGTTTTCTAAAATCGGTTTTCTCACATTGAAATATCGATACGATACGATTTCTGACTGCAATCGGATTTCAGATTCGTTTTGATATATCGGTCTCATGCCTACAGGGGGCATGGAGAAATTTTCATAAGGAACAATAAACTTGGTACTACGTGGTAAGTTGCCTCTGTTGGTTTGCTATACATTTCTGTTTTACTGCAGGTACTGAAGAAAGCACCCTGGATCACACGATATTGTGCATTGCACCGAAAAACATTGTAGCCATCACTAAAACGAATCTCAAGATTGATCCCAAAGTCATAATAGATGATTGGGAAAGAAGACAAATACCTAGGTAACAATTTACAAAGATTTGCGTCATGGTGTGCTTTATGTCCATTAATTTATTGTTTGTATTACTCGCATAACAAAATTTAAGTATAGATAGTGCAACTCAGTTGTGCGCGCGGCCCGTGTGGGTAAACCTTGTACATATACAGTGACTTTGTGTGCGTGACAAGAGGTACAGTCGGGTACAAATACAAATACAGTTATTTACGGGTTATATACGGGTTTAAAAAAAACAGTTATTTCGTAATTTAATGTTTATTTATTGAACATTATTCTGAATCGCTACTTGAAAAATCAAATGATAAATTTTCGGATTCGCTGCTCTCACCAAGGTTAATTATGATTTCTGACTCCATGTCAATATGTCTATTGTATTCTTCTTCTTTCTTTTGTACATGTCGAAAAGTATTACCCCACATCCCTTCATCATTTTGACTTAAACGTTCATTTATGAGTTTCATTATTTCCGTCACATTTTGGTCGACATTATGTGAAGCAATATAATTTTTTCCCCCACATTAATTCCCCACACATTTTCTATGGGGTTTAGTTCAGGATGATATTGTGGCAATCGAAGAACTTTTATGCCATATGGCTGAAGTATGTCGTCAATCTTGTAACAGATATATTTTTCTTTATTTTTTTTAATCAAATGATACGGTTCAATTTTTTTCATATCTTGATTAAAGCTATATTTTTTTCTGTCAGCCATCTCTGCATTTAAATTTTTTTGGAATTAGAATTTGGGGCTCTGTCATTTTGAACGTTATGGTATGAGGCATTATCAAGCACAACCACAGAGATAGGTGGAAGATTCAGTACTAGACGTTCTTTTAGCCACTTTTCATAATTTTCTGCGTTCATGTTAGAGTGGTAATCACCAGAAACACTATTTGCTTTGTATGTCAATAGTGCGTTAGGTACGAAACCTTGTTCTGAACCAGCATGCACAATGATAATTCTTTGTCCTTTCGACAGGTTTCTCTTTAAAGGTGGTCCATCTTTATTACCCCATCCTTTGTTTTGCACATGATTAGTTAAGATGTAGCTCTCATCTGTATATACGATACACCGATTTTCTTGACGGTATCTGAGTAAATTTTTTAGGTAGGAAAATCGTAGTTTTTGGATGTCATGCCGCTCTATAATAACACGTCTGTTATCCACAGTTTTTCGCCATTTGTATCCCAACTGTAACAAAGCTGTACGCAGAGTCGAAATACTTCCATCATAGTTAAGTTTATCTTGAAATATTCTTTTCAACTTTAGCAAGGTAGGTAACTCGCGACGTTCTAAATGGTAATTTTGAATAGTGGAACGTATAACATCAACGTTAAAGTTGTCTAATTGTAACTTCTTTAAACGTTTTTAATTTGTACGGTCTTTATGCGGAGATTCAAATTTAGAGTCAGATTCTTTTCCTTCAGCCAATATATTAGTAATTGTTCTCTCTGATACCCCCACTGCCATTGCTGTTCTTTTCCGTACGCTATTTAAATGTTCACTTAATTTCGATATTAAAATTGGACTTGCACTGCAAACTGGATCATTTACTAGTTCCAATATATGTCTCGCATCTATTTTCAGAAATTCGTATACCTTAGCAATGGTTTCTCGAGACTAAAACAATAATACGTAAACGTCAACAAGGATAAATTTTTTCGTATATAGAATCATCGTAAATATTAATTACATCTAAATTTAAAATTAAAAATATTTACCTGCCTCCTTAAACATTTTCTCCCTGAAGAACTAGACATTTTCGTAAACGACTGTACCCGTAAGAAAAAGCGATAAGAACACGTCTCCACGCTCGGACGACGACTGCCGCGTCACTGCCACACGAATGAAAGTTGTATATTTACAAGCCCACGCACACATAGGCGCGCACAACTGAGTTGAACTATCTGTAGTCCTTAAAAAGTAGGTACTGCATATCACATTATAGGACAGAAAATAATTTAAGATTTTTTCAATAATATTATGACTTTTATGACCATTTAATTATCACTGGTCCATGATGTCTTAAACGATAACCGAACTGTTGGTAACTGTATATTGTATATGCAATTATAAAAACAAATTACTACACGTATTGTAGGTTCGACCACTCCACAGCACGAGTCTTTCTTCGAGTATCGGTGATCTTTCAATCCGTTGTTTGAATTTTTGTTTAGTCCACCGCGATACAGGATTCATTTTTAGTGCGGGAATTGACCTTTTTTAACAAAAATAAAAGGAAATATTAACCCTTTACTCCCTTCAGGTTCAAAGACGCGCCCGTAGGCTCAACATGCGCGAGCACGGTACAAGAGCTGTCGCGTATGTCTCACGCCGTGCGCACGGGCGCCACCACTCTGGAACACGTCAGCCTCACGCAGTCGCTGTCCATCACCACCGGGGAGATCCTGCAGTCTTTGGACAAGATGAACAAGTGCATGGTATGTATGTATGTATGTTGTAACACTATGAGTACAAGAGCTGTCGCGTATGTCTCACGCCGTGCGCACGGGCGCCACCACTCTGGAACACGTCAGCCTCACGCAGTCGCTGTCCATCACCACCGGGGAGATACTGCAGTCTTTGGACAAGATGAACAAGTGCATGGTATGTATGTATGTATGTTGTAACACTATGAGTACAAGAGCTGTCGCGTATGTCTCACGCCGTGCGCACGGGCGCCACCACTCTGGAACACGTCAGCCTCACGCAGTCGCTGTCCATCACCACCGGGGAGATACTGCAGTCTTTGGACAAGATGAACAAGTGCATGGTATGTATGTATGTATGTTGTAACACTATGAGTACAAGAGCTGTCGCGTATGTCTCACGCCGTGCGCACGGGCGCCACCACTCTGGAACACGTCAGCCTCACGCAGTCGCTGTCCATCACCACCGGGGAGATACTGCAGTCTTTGGACAAGATGAACAAGTGCATGGTATGTATGTATGTATGTTGTAACACTATGAGTACAAGAGCTGTCGCGTATGTCTCACGCCGTGCGCACGGGCGCCACCACTCTGGAACACGTCAGCCTCACGCAGTCGCTGTCCATCACCACCGGGGAGATACTGCAGTCTTTGGACAAGATGAACAAGTGCATGGTATGTATGTATGTATGTTGTAACACTATGAGTACAAGAGCTGTCGCGTATGTCTCACGCCGTGCGCACGGGCGCCACCACTCTGGAACACGTCAGCCTCACGCAGTCGCTGTCCATCACCACCGGGGAGATACTGCAGTCTTTGGACAAGATGAACAAGTGCATGGTATGTATGTATGTATGTTGTAACACTATGAGTACAAGAGCTGTCGCGTATGTCTCACGCCGTGCGCACGGGCGCCACCACTCTGGAACACGTCAGCCTCACGCAGTCGCTGTCCATCACCACCGGGGAGATACTGCAGTCTTTGGACAAGATGAACAAGTGCATGGTATGTATGTATGTATGTTGTAACACTATGAGTACAAGAGCTGTCGCGTATGTCTCACGCCGTGCGCACGGGCGCCACCACTCTGGAACACGTCAGCCTCACGCAGTCGCTGTCCATCACCACCGGGGAGATACTGCAGTCTTTGGACAAGATGAACAAGTGCATGGTATGTATGTATGTATGTTGTAACACTATGAGTACAAGAGCTGTCGCGTATGTCTCACGCCGTGCGCACGGGCGCCACCACTCTGGAACACGTCAGCCTCACGCAGTCGCTGTCCATCACCACCGGGGAGATACTGCAGTCTTTGGACAAGATGAACAAGTGCATGGTATGTATGTATGTATGTTGTAACACTATGAGTACAAGAGCTGTCGCGTATGTCTCACGCCGTGCGCACGGGCGCCACCACTCTGGAACACGTCAGCCTCACGCAGTCGCTGTCCATCACCACCGGGGAGATACTGCAGTCTTTGGACAAGATGAACAAGTGCATGGTATGTATGTATGTATGTTGTAACACTATGAGTACAAGAGCTGTCGCGTATGTCTCACGCCGTGCGCACGGGCGCCACCACTCTGGAACACGTCAGCCTCACGCAGTCGCTGTCCATCACCACCGGGGAGATACTGCAGTCTTTGGACAAGATGAACAAGTGCATGGTATGTATGTATGTATGTTGTAACACTATGAGTACAAGAGCTGTCGCGTATGTCTCACGCCGTGCGCACGGGCGCCACCACTCTGGAACACGTCAGCCTCACGCAGTCGCTGTCCATCACCACCGGGGAGATACTGCAGTCTTTGGACAAGATGAACAAGTGCATGGTATGTATGTATGTATGTTGTAACACTATGAGTACAAGAGCTGTCGCGTATGTCTCACGCCGTGCGCACGGGCGCCACCACTCTGGAACACGTCAGCCTCACGCAGTCGCTGTCCATCACCACCGGGGAGATACTGCAGTCTTTGGACAAGATGAACAAGTGCATGGTATGTATGTATGTATGTTGTAACACTATGAGTACAAGAGCTGTCGCGTATGTCTCACGCCGTGCGCACGGGCGCCACCACTCTGGAACACGTCAGCCTCACGCAGTCGCTGTCCATCACCACCGGGGAGATACTGCAGTCTTTGGACAAGATGAACAAGTGCATGGTATGTATGTATGTATGTTGTAACACTATGAGTACAAGAGCTGTCGCGTATGTCTCACGCCGTGCGCACGGGCGCCACCACTCTGGAACACGTCAGCCTCACGCAGTCGCTGTCCATCACCACCGGGGAGATACTGCAGTCTTTGGACAAGATGAACAAGTGCATGGTATGTATGTATGTATGTTGTAACACTATGAGTACAAGAGCTGTCGCGTATGTCTCACGCCGTGCGCACGGGCGCCACCACTCTGGAACACGTCAGCCTCACGCAGTCGCTGTCCATCACCACCGGGGAGATACTGCAGTCTTTGGACAAGATGAACAAGTGCATGGTATGTATGTATGTATGTTGTAACACTATGAGTACAAGAGCTGTCGCGTATGTCTCACGCCGTGCGCACGGGCGCCACCACTCTGGAACACGTCAGCCTCACGCAGTCGCTGTCCATCACCACCGGGGAGATACTGCAGTCTTTGGACAAGATGAACAAGTGCATGGTATGTATGTATGTATGTTGTAACACTATGAGTACAAGAGCTGTCGCGTATGTCTCACGCCGTGCGCACGGGCGCCACCACTCTGGAACACGTCAGCCTCACGCAGTCGCTGTCCATCACCACCGGGGAGATACTGCAGTCTTTGGACAAGATGAACAAGTGCATGGTATGTATGTATGTATGTTGTAACACTATGAGTACAAGAGCTGTCGCGTATGTCTCACGCCGTGCGCACGGGCGCCACCACTCTGGAACACGTCAGCCTCACGCAGTCGCTGTCCATCACCACCGGGGAGATACTGCAGTCTTTGGACAAGATGAACAAGTGCATGGTATGTATGTATGTATGTTGTAACACTATGAGTACAAGAGCTGTCGCGTATGTCTCACGCCGTGCGCACGGGCGCCACCACTCTGGAACACGTCAGCCTCACGCAGTCGCTGTCCATCACCACCGGGGAGATACTGCAGTCTTTGGACAAGATGAACAAGTGCATGGTATGTATGTATGTATGTATGTTGTAACACTATGAGTACAAGAGCTGTCGCGTATGTCTCACGCCGTGCGCACGGGCGCCACCACTCTGGAACACGTCAGCCTCACGCAGTCGCTGTCCATCACCACCGGGGAGATACTGCAGTCTTTGGACAAGATGAACAAGTGCATGGTATGTATGTATGTATGTATGTTGTAACACTATGAGTACAAGAGCTGTCGCGTATGTCTCACGCCGTGCGCACGGGCGCCACCACTCTGGAACACGTCAGCCTCACGCAGTCGCTGTCCATCACCACCGGGGAGATACTGCAGTCTTTGGACAAGATGAACAAGTGCATGGTATGTATGTATGTATGTTGTAACACTATGAGTACAAGAGCTGTCGCGTATGTCTCACGCCGTGCGCACGGGCGCCACCACTCTGGAACACGTCAGCCTCACGCAGTCGCTGTCCATCACCACCGGGGAGATACTGCAGTCTTTGGACAAGATGAACAAGTGCATGGTATGTATGTATGTATGTATGTTGTAACACTATGAGTACAAGAGCTGTCGCGTATGTCTCACGCCGTGCGCACGGGCGCCACCACTCTGGAACACGTCAGCCTCACGCAGTCGCTGTCCATCACCACCGGGGAGATACTGCAGTCTTTGGACAAGATGAACAAGTGCATGGTATGTATGTATGTATGTATGTTGTAACACTATGAGTACAAGAGCTGTCGCGTATGTCTCACGCCGTGCGCACGGGCGCCACCACTCTGGAACACGTCAGCCTCACGCAGTCGCTGTCCATCACCACCGGGGAGATACTGCAGTCTTTGGACAAGATGAACAAGTGCATGGTATGTATGTATGTATGTTGTAACACTATGAGTACAAGAGCTGTCGCGTATGTCTCACGCCGTGCGCACGGGCGCCACCACTCTGGAACACGTCAGCCTCACGCAGTCGCTGTCCATCACCACCGGGGAGATACTGCAGTCTTTGGACAAGATGAACAAGTGCATGGTATGTATGTATGTATGTATGTTGTAACACTATGAGTACAAGAGCTGTCGCGTATGTCTCACGCCGTGCGCACGGGCGCCACCACTCTGGAACACGTCAGCCTCACGCAGTCGCTGTCCATCACCACCGGGGAGATACTGCAGTCTTTGGACAAGATGAACAAGTGCATGGTATGTATGTATGTATGTTGTAACACTATGAGTACAAGAGCTGTCGCGTATGTCTCACGCCGTGCGCACGGGCGCCACCACTCTGGAACACGTCAGCCTCACGCAGTCGCTGTCCATCACCACCGGGGAGATACTGCAGTCTTTGGACAAGATGAACAAGTGCATGGTATGTATGTATGTATGTTGTAACACTATGAGTACAAGAGCTGTCGCGTATGTCTCACGCCGTGCGCACGGGCGCCACCACTCTGGAACACGTCAGCCTCACGCAGTCGCTGTCCATCACCACCGGGGAGATACTGCAGTCTTTGGACAAGATGAACAAGTGCATGGTATGTATGTATGTATGTTGTAACACTATGAGTACAAGAGCTGTCGCGTATGTCTCACGCCGTGCGCACGGGCGCCACCACTCTGGAACACGTCAGCCTCACGCAGTCGCTGTCCATCACCACCGGGGAGATACTGCAGTCTTTGGACAAGATGAACAAGTGCATGGTATGTATGTATGTATGTTGTAACACTATGAGTACAAGAGCTGTCGCGTATGTCTCACGCCGTGCGCACGGGCGCCACCACTCTGGAACACGTCAGCCTCACGCAGTCGCTGTCCATCACCACCGGGGAGATACTGCAGTCTTTGGACAAGATGAACAAGTGCATGGTATGTATGTATGTATGTATGTTGTAACACTATGAGTACAAGAGCTGTCGCGTATGTCTCACGCCGTGCGCACGGGCGCCACCACTCTGGAACACGTCAGCCTCACGCAGTCGCTGTCCATCACCACCGGGGAGATACTGCAGTCTTTGGACAAGATGAACAAGTGCATGGTATGTATGTATGTATGTATGTTGTAACACTATGAGTACAAGAGCTGTCGCGTATGTCTCACGCCGTGCGCACGGGCGCCACCACTCTGGAACACGTCAGCCTCACGCAGTCGCTGTCCATCACCACCGGGGAGATACTGCAGTCTTTGGACAAGATGAACAAGTGCATGGTATGTATGTATGTATGTTGTAACACTATGAGTACAAGAGCTGTCGCGTATGTCTCACGCCGTGCGCACGGGCGCCACCACTCTGGAACACGTCAGCCTCACGCAGTCGCTGTCCATCACCACCGGGGAGATACTGCAGTCTTTGGACAAGATGAACAAGTGCATGGTATGTATGTATGTATGTATGTTGTAACACTATGAGTACAAGAGCTGTCGCGTATGTCTCACGCCGTGCGCACGGGCGCCACCACTCTGGAACACGTCAGCCTCACGCAGTCGCTGTCCATCACCACCGGGGAGATACTGCAGTCTTTGGACAAGATGAACAAGTGCATGGTATGTATGTATGTATGTTGTAACACTATGAGTACAAGAGCTGTCGCGTATGTCTCACGCCGTGCGCACGGGCGCCACCACTCTGGAACACGTCAGCCTCACGCAGTCGCTGTCCATCACCACCGGGGAGATACTGCAGTCTTTGGACAAGATGAACAAGTGCATGGTATGTATGTATGTATGTTGTAACACTATGAGTACAAGAGCTGTCGCGTATGTCTCACGCCGTGCGCACGGGCGCCACCACTCTGGAACACGTCAGCCTCACGCAGTCGCTGTCCATCACCACCGGGGAGATACTGCAGTCTTTGGACAAGATGAACAAGTGCATGGTATGTATGTATGTATGTTGTAACACTATGAGTACAAGAGCTGTCGCGTATGTCTCACGCCGTGCGCACGGGCGCCACCACTCTGGAACACGTCAGCCTCACGCAGTCGCTGTCCATCACCACCGGGGAGATACTGCAGTCTTTGGACAAGATGAACAAGTGCATGGTATGTATGTATGTATGTTGTAACACTATGAGTACAAGAGCTGTCGCGTATGTCTCACGCCGTGCGCACGGGCGCCACCACTCTGGAACACGTCAGCCTCACGCAGTCGCTGTCCATCAGCACCGGGGAGATACTGCAGTCTTTGGACAAGATGAACAAGTGCATGGTATGTATGTATGTATGTTGTAACACTATGAGTACAAGAGCTGTCGCGTATGTCTCACGCCGTGCGCACGGGCGCCACCACTCTGGAACACGTCAGCCTCACGCAGTCGCTGTCCATCACCACCGGGGAGATACTGCAGTCTTTGGACAAGATGAACAAGTGCATGGTATGTATGTATGTATGTTGTAACACTATGAGTACAAGAGCTGTCGCGTATGTCTCACGCCGTGCGCACGGGCGCCACCACTCTGGAACACGTCAGCCTCACGCAGTCGCTGTCCATCACCACCGGGGAGATACTGCAGTCTTTGGACAAGATGAACAAGTGCATGGTATGTATGTATGTATGTTGTAACACTATGAGTACAAGAGCTGTCGCGTATGTCTCACGCCGTGCGCACGGGCGCCACCACTCTGGAACACGTCAGCCTCACGCAGTCGCTGTCCATCACCACCGGGGAGATACTGCAGTCTTTGGACAAGATGAACAAGTGCATGGTATGTATGTATGTATGTTGTAACACTATGAGTACAAGAGCTGTCGCGTATGTCTCACGCCGTGCGCACGGGCGCCACCACTCTGGAACACGTCAGCCTCACGCAGTCGCTGTCCATCACCACCGGGGAGATACTGCAGTCTTTGGACAAGATGAACAAGTGCATGGTATGTATGTATGTATGTTGTAACACTATGAGTACAAGAGCTGTCGCGTATGTCTCACGCCGTGCGCACGGGCGCCACCACTCTGGAACACGTCAGCCTCACGCAGTCGCTGTCCATCACCACCGGGGAGATACTGCAGTCTTTGGACAAGATGAACAAGTGCATGGTATGTATGTATGTATGTTGTAACACTATGAGTACAAGAGCTGTCGCGTATGTCTCACGCCGTGCGCACGGGCGCCACCACTCTGGAACACGTCAGCCTCACGCAGTCGCTGTCCATCACCACCGGGGAGATACTGCAGTCTTTGGACAAGATGAACAAGTGCATGGTATGTATGTATGTATGTTGTAACACTATGAGTACAAGAGCTGTCGCGTATGTCTCACGCCGTGCGCACGGGCGCCACCACTCTGGAACACGTCAGCCTCACGCAGTCGCTGTCCATCACCACCGGGGAGATACTGCAGTCTTTGGACAAGATGAACAAGTGCATGGTATGTATGTATGTATGTTGTAACACTATGAGTACAAGAGCTGTCGCGTATGTCTCACGCCGTGCGCACGGGCGCCACCACTCTGGAACACGTCAGCCTCACGCAGTCGCTGTCCATCACCACCGGGGAGATACTGCAGTCTTTGGACAAGATGAACAAGTGCATGGTATGTATGTATGTATGTATGTTGTAACACTATGAGTACAAGAGCTGTCGCGTATGTCTCACGCCGTGCGCACGGGCGCCACCACTCTGGAACACGTCAGCCTCACGCAGTCGCTGTCCATCACCACCGGGGAGATACTGCAGTCTTTGGACAAGATGAACAAGTGCATGGTATGTATGTATGTATGTTGTAACACTATGAGTACAAGAGCTGTCGCGTATGTCTCACGCCGTGCGCACGGGCGCCACCACTCTGGAACACGTCAGCCTCACGCAGTCGCTGTCCATCACCACCGGGGAGATACTGCAGTCTTTGGACAAGATGAACAAGTGCATGGTATGTATGTATGTATGTTGTAACACTATGAGTACAAGAGCTGTCGCGTATGTCTCACGCCGTGCGCACGGGCGCCACCACTCTGGAACACGTCAGCCTCACGCAGTCGCTGTCCATCACCACCGGGGAGATACTGCAGTCTTTGGACAAGATGAACAAGTGCATGGTATGTATGTATGTATGTTGTAACACTATGAGTACAAGAGCTGTCGCGTATGTCTCACGCCGTGCGCACGGGCGCCACCACTCTGGAACACGTCAGCCTCACGCAGTCGCTGTCCATCACCACCGGGGAGATACTGCAGTCTTTGGACAAGATGAACAAGTGCATGGTATGTATGTATGTATGTTGTAACACTATGAGTACAAGAGCTGTCGCGTATGTCTCACGCCGTGCGCACGGGCGCCACCACTCTGGAACACGTCAGCCTCACGCAGTCGCTGTCCATCACCACCGGGGAGATACTGCAGTCTTTGGACAAGATGAACAAGTGCATGGTATGTATGTATGTATGTTGTAACACTATGAGTACAAGAGCTGTCGCGTATGTCTCACGCCGTGCGCACGGGCGCCACCACTCTGGAACACGTCAGCCTCACGCAGTCGCTGTCCATCACCACTGGGGAGATACTGCAGTCTTTGGACAAGATGAACAAGTGCATGGTATGTAGCAACACTATTCATCATCATCGTCCCAGCGTTATCTCTGTTGCATCCTTGACTAACACGCCTTAGAACTTGGGGTCCACTTATTAGTTTAACCAGATATGACAAAATATCAGCTTTTCCACAGAGCGACCGCCATCTGAACTTCGCAACCCAAAGGGATAGCGACATTCCATAGTTCAGACCAGTATCAGTTTATTTAAAGGTACTGAGTCCCCGTAACGACTATCAAAGATCTTCAACCAGGACTGAGAGTTTAACGTGCTTACCGAGGCACGCGGTAAGCGATACTGATAATGATTAACAATTTAATACACACATAGCTTCTAAAATTCACTGGTGCGCACTGTCACTGTGTTAATTCGAATCTGATACCAACAGACTGCCCTGGGCCTAGTTGACTCCCACACAGAGGGTATCGTTTTCAAAACCCACGGAACTCTCCACTGACTATGAAGTTATCTGCGTATTAAATTATGGATTATCGATTCCCTCGTGGCTCTGTGACCAAGTTTAGCTGTAGATCCCGGATATCCCGAAGATCTGTGATAGTAGTTGTAGGAAGTCAATACTCTTATATACTGACTCTGGTCTAAGCCATGGAATATCGGTATGACTTTCGGGTTGCGGCGGTTCCGCGAGACAACCTAGACATCAGGCGTTTTACTTTCCTTTTTAAATACTATTTTAGAGGCAGACATATTATATGTTTTTAAAAATGTTTAATCACAGACAATACATCAATAATTACCTAGTAGCATTTCTCATTACCAGACGGAAATACAAGAACAGAAAAAATGCACCGACATAGCGAACTTCAAGTCGGAGTTCGCGATAGTATACGAACGCAAGATGACGGAGCGAAAACGCGACAAATACAAGCGGCTGCTGTCGTTCGAGAACCTGGCGCTGTACCCCGACTACCAGCGGCGACTGCTGGTGCTAAGGGAACTGAGCTATATCGATGAACACGATAGTGTTATTCTCAAAGGTAAGAGAGTTTTCTTCATCATCATCATCATCATCAGCCTACTAAAGTCCACTGCTGGATATAGGCCTCTCCAATCGCACGCCACTGAGCCCGACTTTCGACTCATTGTGCCCAAGGAGCTAAGGGAGCTTAACCACGGATCAACCCTTATCTTCTTAATATATAAAGTCCTTGCGTTACTGACTGACTGACAGACACGCTACAGCCGAAACTATTGGGCGCAGGAAGCTGAAATTTGGCATGTATGTTCCTTGGGGACCGTAGGGGTGCACTAAGAAGGGATTTCCCGAAATCCCACGGGATCGGCCAAAACGGGTAAATGTAAAAAAAAATGCAGGTGTAGCTGCTGGCGTCCTCTAGTTAAAAGAGATGTCCGGTTGGCGACGGATTACAAATAGTCACTACCACATTTCGTACTGTGGGTGGCTTAAGAGGTGACTTTAGAAAATACATGAAGCAAATCGTAGTAATAATTTCTTGCGAAAGAGAATGAAGAAGAGATGGAAAATTCCATCACAACCCGTTTGGTCGGCGTGATGTAATCCGCCTATTGCCTCACAATACTATTGTGAATTTTGACGCAAATCTGAAATGGCCTATGTCAGCAGTGGACTGCGAAATACTGTATGATAATGACACTTACATGCTGACCGCCGACCAACTTCTGTGCGAATTGCGCCTTACTGTTTATTTTAATTAGATACTCTTTATATAAATTTTATATTTAATTCAAATCCTTTCCCCAGGTCGAGTGGCATGCGGTATGGGAACAAACGAGTTGATAATCTCAGAACTAGTATTCAGGAACGTTTTCACGGACAAGACGCCCGCTGAAATAGCCGCGTTACTCAGTTGCTTCGTGTTCCAAGCGAGGACACAGGTGGAACTCAGTCAGCTTACAGACAAACTGGCTGAGGGAGTGAAGGCTATTGAAGAAATAGACCAGGAGCTGACTCAAATTGAGACCAAGTATATGGTACGTAGTTATGCCTTCTAC
Organism: Euclidia mi; assembly: GCA_944739405.2. Lineage (NCBI taxonomy): Eukaryota > Metazoa > Arthropoda > Insecta > Lepidoptera > Erebidae > Euclidia > Euclidia mi. The sequence continues at coordinate 30,659,496 of OX123193.2, read as the reverse complement.
AGTCCCTTTAATGATTTGGTGGTTCAGCAGTAGAGTAAAAGAGTGCGGGTCATTCGATTTAGGGCTTTATTAGCTAATAATTGTCAAATAGGAGCTAAGAGGAAGGAAGTTGTTTATTACTCCCTAATATCTGCGCACTAAAACCATCTATTATGTGTTAGGTGATTAATGTATTGTGACCATTTAAAACTAATGTAGGTAAATATATTGTTTTGTCGAGAGTTTTACTGCAACCTCACATAAAATTAAGGTAGTGGAATTGACTGGTATATAACTAATTTTGAGGAATCGATATTCACAAGGAAAATGTGCGTCATGTCGTGAGATCCGAAATAATGAGTTTGGTTGGCTTTTGTATCTATTTTTTATAGTAACCTGTGACTTAGCCATATAAGACTTATCGTATCATAGAGTGCTAGCAGTCCTTTTAAAAGCAAAGCTTATATAAATGTTGTGCTAATGTTTAATTTAATACCATGTAATGAAATTCTATGTTGTGTTTTATAAAAAAAAAAATATGTATTTAGTTGTTAATCCTTAACCTAAACAAATAAATGTTTCTAATTTCAGGTGGGTCAATTCGAAGGCCAAGCGGAGAGGCTAAACTTCGGTCTAGTTAAGGTTGTGTACGAGTGGGCGCTGGAGAAACCCTTCGCGGAGATCATGGACCTCACCGATGTGCAGGAGGGGATCATTGTCAGGTGTATACAGCAGTTACATGAGGTGAGTGAACAAATGTTGAATACTATTGTTTGAAGCTAATAATCTGCACGTAACTTCGAAAAGTCATTGATGCGCACCGTGGGTTTGAACCAGAGACCCTCTCTTTAACAGCCCGCGGTGGATCTAGAGCGTGGCAAATAAGGCGACTTGCCCCAGGCGGTATTATCAGGGGGGTTAAAAATTCATGCCAGGGTCATAAGGTTTATGATATAAAGAGATAAATTCACTCTGAGAGAAAAAAGGAAACATATTTTACACGCAGACTGATCTTTATCTGCGGTCTGCGTTTGTATCGTATCGTACAAAGAGATTTTTTTTTTCGGAGCTCTGTTGGGAGGGAGCGTAATTGTCAAGATTTTCCCCGTTTCAAAAAGTTCATAGAATCGCTACTGGTATTTCGTTGGTCTACACGCTAGACCACCAATACTATGTCCTAAACCATTTCTCCGTGTGGTGACACGGAATGTCACCACCCCATATCATCCTATGGGTGTCGTAAGAGCCGACAGAGGGAGCATATTATGCAGAGAACAGCACTGTAAGAGAAGGAAAACTTGATACAAACCCTATACTAACCTGTTTGGCCAGCGAGGTATAGTAGGCCAATTCCTCCTTTCAAAGGAGAGGCCTAGTCCAGCAGTGGACTGTTAAAGGCTGATGATGATGATGATGAAACCATTTCTCATATTTTCAGTTACTTGTTGACGTAAAAGACGCAGCCGTGGCGATAGGCGACCCGAAACTGCAAGCGAAGATGATGGAAGCTTCCACGGCTATCAAGAGAGACATAGTGTTCGCAGCCAGTCTCTACACCACGCAGAAAGAAGCAATCGTTACATAAAACCTCATAAGCAATACATAGTGCCTTTATACAATCAGTTCTGCCTTTAGCTTGTATTTATAAATCAATATATTTATTTACAATGAAATAAAAAAGCAATTGTAATATTTACACACAGTTAGCATGTTGTTGGTAAAGGTTGATTTCCAGTTTATTAGTATTAGCGGCAACCTTACAAATTATTGGATAGCAAGCGCAGACATGTCATGTTAAAGGAGTAGTGAGACTAATCATATAAATAAGTTAAGCAATTCGTATCCACATACGATCTGGAATCACTTTAGGTGATAACCAATAAATAAGAGTTAGAACACCAATACTAGAAATGGCTAGAATTTAGCGTATCAATGACATATTGGTGTATATTTCAATCCATTACAGATGAGATGGTCAAATTCAAGCTCGATAGCTTCAAAATATGTCCGAATATATTTAAAATGAAGCTCACATTGTATAAAGTTGCTCAAATTTGTTTTCTACAAAGTAATCTGTGATAAATAAATAAATATTGTCTGGTATCCAATTGAGTAGTATTAAAGCATTTACATAGAATTACACTTGAATGTACACAGCGCTTTCTACATCGTTCCACCCCTTGTGACCGACTAGTTTTGGCACATCACTGCCATTTATTAATACTACCCGTGCGCGGTACCTTGAGACCTAAGCGCGGTGATGTCTCAGATGCATAGTCGTACAGTGCACCAAAAAACAAAAAATACGACACTAAGATGTTGCTAAAAAAATGGCGTTGCCTACAGTACAACGCGGGGCTTGAGGTGAAGTGAGAGGGGCTGTGGACAGAGACTAGCATTCTAAGCGGATCTGAGGGTCTAGCCAAATGATATCCGCTTCTGATTTCTACATTCGCTAACGCTTGGTTGCCATGACAACATAAGGAATTCCTTCTTCGTGGATCACGTGATACAAAGAAAGCCTATGTCAGTTACATACATTTTTACACTTAGCGATTAGCGGTATCGCTCATCAAATGCTATTTGGCCCTGCACTTATTGCGCATGGGTGATACTTCAAAAGCCCCAGCCCGCTTATTTTTCACTGTGCAACTTGCTTTCATTCGTTAGCCCTAATTGCCGACGTCTTCCGTGAAACTTTTGTGAAAGCACAAGGAATTGTTAAAGTATTGTTATACCATATTATTATATGCACCGAGTGGCACACCAATGGAACACCAACCTAATCAGTAATTAGTACAAAAAGTAAAGAAATTAGAAAACTTTTATTACATGTAATTATATATAAGTATGTTTATCTGTAGACGACTATTACTTACTGTTAAAAATATGGTACTGGTACTCTTAAAAGCCACCGTGGATTGACGGATTAGCGAAGAATAGACTTATCCAGGTTCAATGTAAATTCAACCTTAACGGCCCCTTCACACTTGCGTTTTCTATGTGTGAATGGGCGCTTACTACTTCCATATACAATTTAAATCAGAAGAACGAGTTAAAATCAAGGCGCCGTATCGGTAAGATCAGCGATTTTAGCCTGCTCTTCTAAAATGTTATACCTACATAATATGTTAGTCATCGCCATTCCGTCAAATAGCGCTGATCTTAAGCACCGACTTAAGCAATAACTTATTTGCATGTTACATTTTGCACTTTAATATTACATATTAAATTTTAAACTGTTAACCCTGTAGAACTAATATGTAATTCATTTTTATCCTTCCTCTATAATGTAGAATGTATGAAGTCAATTGCCATTCGTTAGTCGTTACGTCTAGCAAAACCTCGAAATTGACCAGACCTATATGAGCCATTTTTTAGGGTTCCGTACCTAAAAGGTAAAAAACGGAACCCTATTACTAAGCCTCCGTCGTCTGTCTGTCTGTCTGTCTGTCTGTCTGTCTGTCTGTCTGTCTGTCTGTCACCAGGCTGTATCTCATAAACCATGATAGCTAGATAGCTGAAATTTTCACAAATTATGTATTTCGGTTGCCGCTATAACAACAAATACTAAAAATAAAAAAAAATAATAAATTAAGGGGGGGTCCCATACAAAAAACGTGTTTTTTTTCGTATATTTTGCTCAAAATTACTAACTGTTACAGGTAGACGCTTTAAATTTTTACAGAATATGTAGTTGTATATTACCTTTCAAAATAAATAATTAAATTTAAAAAAAGTAAATAATAAAGGGGGGCTCCCATACAACAAACGTAATTTTTTAGCAATTTGTTACTCGATCTTAATAAACAGGTAGAAACTTATAAAGTATTTAAGTACACATACAACGAACGTGATTTTCTTTTATAGATGATGGTACGGAACCCTTTGCGCGCGAGTCCGACTCGCACTTGCCCAATTTTTTTGTTTTATTGTCCACCTCAATTATGGCGTGACTGAGAAGCCTTATAAACGAAATAGAACCTTAAAACGCCAATATTAAAGATTTGGAATGATTTAATAAATATATATGAGTTCATCTTTATGTCAAACACAGGGCACTATGAACCGCAAGTACTGCACTCTGATGTCATAAGTTTGCAGATAATGTCTCTTTTTGTGACCTCGGTTTTTCGACAAATCGATGTCTGTCGACTAGACTACTAAGTTAAATATTGTTATCAATTGCTTTAACCTCAATATCCATTACCTGTTTACCCTTTTCATAATCTGCTTTAATTAATAAAAAATATGAAGTTAGAAACATGTTTCATTTATGATTATCATCTAAAGACTGATGGGAGCACCCACGCAGCATTGATTATAAAGGTTAGATAGTTTGAGATCCGTAGAAGAGCGACCTTCACTGATCTGGTTATTGGATGAAAAGTATTATAATAATATATCAAATTTTGTAAGTCAAAATATTGTTATGAATGGCGATATTTTGAGAATAACGCCATCTATCGGCTTGGGAGAGAATAAGAAGAGAAGGGATACATCGATACTTTAAATTGCGGCACCTGTTCCCAACTAGATGGCGTTGCTGTTAAAGGGAACATTCGTTTGTGGTATGGATCGATCGAGAACGTTCTAGCAATGACTAGAACATACTGGCAACCTTATGCGGTCGGTTTCGCAGACCGGACAGTTCAGTTCAAGTAACAGAGCGATAAACATCGGGCGAAGGATCTGAAGAGTCAGAAGTGTTTCCTAGTGTGGAAATAGAAGTTTTATTGGTGTATAAAATAAAGTGTGTTGGTGAATAAAGTACCTACAGTTTTAGTGGCATAGTGACTAATTTATCGCCGAACCCCAGCTCGTAACAAATTTGTGTCAAAAGTGGGATAAATTATGCCGACGGAAGAAACTGAGGGAGTACGTACCAAGCAGCACGGTGGTACCCTGTCTCCACCAAAGGGGTCACCTGATGTGCCAGCCAGGCAGCGAGAGCAGGGAAACCAGTAGAAGCCAGGACTGCGGGGCGGGTGCTGGCTGATAATGGAAGAGCCCCAAGTATCTCGATCTCGCATGGGAACAACCTGATAATTGAAGATGAAATTAACAGAACACCATGCAAGCTGACATTAAACACTGGTGCTTCTCGGACAGTCGTCGGTTTCCATCTGGCAAGACAGGTTCTTAGGGGCTGCTTCAGGAACAATTAATGTATGAATCTGAGAACAGCTACCGGTCAGCACATAACCGTCCGAGGTGAAAAGGCGGTGGATCTGAAGCTAGGCAAAAAAGTTTACCGTCACAAAGTCATCGTGGCCGATATAGTGGACGACTGCATCTTGGGCCTAGACGTCATGCGGAAGCATCGCTGCGAGATCGATGTTAACCAGGGAGTGTTGAAGTGTGACTCAGAAGACGTCTCCATGGAAGCTGCAACAAAAAAAGTGTACTGCCTGAAGAATGTCATTCTTCAACCGCGATCGGAAACAGTTGAACCAGTTTGTCTAGCAGATAATTCTGGCCGAGGGAACCGCTTCGTGCTTATCGAAGGCCTAGAGAAAGATGCCTCGTGGAAGATTGCACGAACCTTGGTAAGGGGTACCAATGTTTCGTCAGTACGCGCGCTAAATGCAAGTGACTAGGAACTGATGCTCAAGAAAGGGACGGTATTGGGCACCTATGAAGGAGTGGCTTGGATGCGTAGATGTGGCATCTAGCAAGAGCAAACTGCCAGTGCCAAGGTTCAAGGTGCACGATTTGACGTGTCTGCACTTCTAGAGGACTGCCAAGGTACCCTGTCGGAAGAAGAGATGACCAAGGCTGAGAAGATGTTAAACCGGTTCGCCGATATTTTCTCGACCAGTGATGCCGACATAGGGAAGACAGCACTAGTCCAGCACAAGATAAACACGGGAAGTGAAGCACCGATTCGCCAGCGGCCAAGACGTGTGCCAGTGGCACGAGAACGTGAAGTGGAAGCTATGATCGACGGTATGGTGAAGCAAAGCGTAATCGAGCCTTTGTCCAGCCCGTGGTGCTCTGTGGTGTTAGTTAAGAAGAAAGATGGCAGCATGCGCGGTAGTGTGAACACAAGCAGACTACCGCCGACTAAACGACATCACGAAGAAGGACAGCTAGCCACTGCCAAGGATAGATGACACACTGGATATGCTGACGGGGATGAAGTGATTTTCTACCTTGGATCTAAAAAGTGGCTACTGGCAGGTGGAAATAGATCCTCCAGACAAGGAGAAGACGGCATTCTCCACAGGCAAAGGATTGTGGCAATTTAACGTCATCCCTTTGGATTGTGTAACGCTCCGGCTACTTTTGAGAGACTCATGGAGCGAGTGCTTATGGGATTGATTGGAGACGCCTGCCTGGTCTACTTGGATGAGATTATTATCGTGGGGCGCACCTTCTAGGATCACCTTCGAAACTTGGAGCAAGTGCTGTCAAAGATACGAGGAGCTAATTTAAAGCTGAGTCCGAAGAAATGCGCTTTATTCAGACGGCAGGTGAACTTTCTAGGACATGTGGTCTCCGACAAAGGTAGTCAAACCGACCCGGATAAGATCATTGCCGTGAAGGAATGGCCAGTTCCAAAGAACAAAACGCAGGTCAGAGCATTCCTTGGAATATGCTCGACCTCTTCATAAGCTAACCGAAGACAAAGTACAGTTATGTTGTTATGTTGGAATGAGAGCTGTGACGTTGCATTCCAGAAGCTCAAGGAACATCTGTGTACTGCACCTATCCTAGGCTACCCTGACAATGAGCATGAATTTATAGTTGACACAGATGCCAGTAACACTAGAATTGGCGGCTTGCTGTCACAAAGGAAAGATGATCAAGAAGTTTTTATAGCATACTTCAGCAAGGCCTTAAACAAACCTGAAAGAAACTACTACGTCACCCGGAGGGATCTTTTGGCATTGGCTGTAGTAAAGACATTTCAACAAATATTCGTTGGGGCGTAAATTCCACCTGGTCCCTTCCATAAGGTTATCTTTTTAGTCCACCTGTCCTCGTTCATACGTGCAATATGGCCAACCCACTTCCATTTCAGTCTTTTGCTGTGTTCTAGAGCGTCGATTACTTTTGTTGTTTTTCTTATATCTGTGCTTCTCTTTTTGTGTCTCAGTTTTATATTCACAATGCTCCGTTCCATGCCTCTCTGGGTTCTTAGTATTTTGTTTATTGAAAATCCATATGTTTGGGACGCATAGGTCAAACTAGGTAAAATACAAGTGTCCAATACAACTTTCTTTAACTTAATTGATATATTTGACTTTAAAATTTATCCTCGCTCCAAAATTTATTCCAGGCTTTGTTTACCCGTCCAGTAGGAAAGAGAACTAGAGGCAGACTGGCGGAGAGATGGCTCGACGAAATTTTAAAAACAGCAGGGAAAGATTGGGCTGTTAAAGTAAGCGATAGAACTATGTGGAGAAAAATGGAGGAGGCCTTTACCCTATGAAGAGGTCCTTAATAAATAAATGATGGAAAACATAAATAATTAATCGAATTCAATTTAATCCAAACTATTTAAGTAGGTATCAGATTTTATAATTTAATTTATATTTTTAAAATTTTAATTTTACTTATTTAAATTGCGTGATTATAATCACAATTGTAACAAATTGTAAATTGCTTTTTTATTAAGGAAATAAAGAAGGCTTAATAATAAAAAAATAAATTCCACCTGCGAACCGACCACGCTGCGCTGAAATGGCTACTTTAAGAACCCTGAACGACAAGTAGCCAGATGGATTGAACTGCTGCAAGAGTTTGATTTTGTAATACAACATCGTAGCGGCAAGTCCCATGGTAGCGCTGATGCTCTTTTGCGTAGACCGTGTCCCGACCAATGCAAGCACTGTGCCCAATAGGAAGCGAAGCAGGCAGCACTAGTGAGGATGTTGAAGACAGATCTGAGCGACGAATGGAAAGAAGCTTTACAGAGTGCTCAGCAAGACGACAAGGATGAACAGCCGATTCTCGAATGGAAGAAATCAGGCGCTCCTAGGCCCAAACGGAGTGATATCGCAGCAATGAGCCCTATCACCAAAGGTTATTGGGCACAGAGGGAAAGCTTGGTTGTCCAGGATGGAGTTCTGTGCCGCAAATGGGAAAACGCTCGAGGTAACCAGTGCCATCTGCAAATGGTAGTGCCCAAAACGAAGGTGCCGGCAGTATTGTGACTCTATCACAATGGTGCTTCGGGAGGTCACTTGGGTGTTAAGAAGACCCTTACTAAGATCAGAGAGCGGTTTTATTGGCTCCACTGCGGGGATGACGTCGAGGATTGGTGCCCCAAATGCACAAGTTGCGCGGCTGTGAAGTGGCCACACACTCGTAGCAGAGGTGCATTGAAAGTGTACAATGTAAGAGCTCCATGGGAGCGCATAACATTGGATGTAGCTGGTCCGTTTCCTGAGAGTCAGGGCGGAAACGAATACTTCTTGGTTACGATGGATTACTTCACGAAATGGACTGAAGTATTTGCAATCCCAAATCAAGGAGCTATCACAGTGGCCGATAAGCTGGTGCATGCAGTCTTTTGTCGGTTCGGGGTGCCCTTGGACATCCACAATGATCAAGGCCAGAACTTCGAATCTGAGGTGTTCAAGGATACTTGTCGCGTGATGGGTGCACATAAAACCAGGACCACGGCTTATCATCCGCAATTGGATGGCATGGCTGATTAACCAATCCCTGGAAAGGTACGTGGCGAAGGTCGTGGAGAGTAAACAAAGAGATTGGGACAAGCACATCCAACCATTTCTTCTGTCATATCGCAGTTCGATCCACGAAACCACAGGAGTAACACCAGCATTTGCCAATTTCGGAAGAGAACTACGTTTACCTGCTGACCTCATCACCGGTATCCCACCAAATACTCCACGCAATGTAACGGATTACGCGACTGATCTACGCGACAGGATGAATGACGTATACGAGCACATCAGGGAGTCAGGAAAACATTTGTCCGAAAAGATGAAGAATCGCTACGACCGGAAGGCGAACAACAAAGGCTTCTATGAGGGGTCATTGGTGTGGCTACATATTTTATAGTTCATGTGGACCGATTGGCTCGTTACTATGATTCCAACGATGTTCGGGTCGAACACGTCTAAGCGGGAGGCAGTGTTTTTTACGAATGGCGATATTTTGAGAATAACGCCAACTATCGGCTTGAGAGAGAATTAGAAGAGAAGGGATAGATCGATAGTTTAAAATTGCGCCACCTATTCCCTACTAGATGGCGTTGCTGTTGAAACGGGAACATTCGTTTGTGGTATGGATCGATCGAGAACGTTCTAGCCACAGACCACCTATCGGATTCGCGTTCCGGACAGTTCAGTTCAAGTAATAGAGCGATAAACATCGATCGAAGGATCTGAAAAGTCGGAAGTGTTTCTTAGTGTGGAAATATAAGTTTTATTGGTGTATAAAATAAAGTGTGTTGGTGAATAAAGTACCTACAGTTTTAGTGGCATAGTGACTTTAATTTATCGCCGAACCCCAGCTCGTAACAATATTATATATCGCGAATGGGTTAGCAAAAAAAATCCGGTCCAGACTAGGAAAAGTTGAAAGAAATATGTTTGGCTTTTTATTTAACATTGCATATACGCGTTTAATGAATACATTTAGTACCTACTAACCGAATCTTAGAACCCTAAAGGGTACGGCGACAGCATATGGTTATCATTTTTTCCTGGCGTATTGGGTAGGGTTGTCACTGTTGTCAGGTATAAACACTTGCCTGTTAAGTTGATACTATAATAGTTATATTTATGATTTTTAAATAGGCAAATCTTATATGAAAAAATGACCGCTACTTCACTGCGAACACTATGATATTGGCTTGCCTATGAAAAACCTGTCAGGAAAAGCGGCTGGCAATTTTTTTAGCCTGGTCCAGATTTATTTTCCCAACCCATTCGCGTTATATTTTGTAACATGCAAAATTTTTCATCCAATAAACAGATGTCTAGGTGAAGGTCGCGGATCTTAGACTAAGACGATTTGAGGATGTTGCATTCTGTGTAACTTGTTTAACACAGTGGCGTAGCGTTGGGGCCATGGCCCCGGGCGGCACATTAAGGGGGCGGCAAAAGAGGCAGCGAAAAAAAAAACTATACGCGCGCACTAACTCGGTCCAAGTAGGACCGCACGGCAGCGCGGGCGCTGTAGGGTCTAGGAAAGGGCCGGGCTTTCCCGAACAGAACAACATACGAAAACAAAATACTATTTATTTTTGTGAACAAAATCATCCTCATTTTCATTACGTGAAGACTTGTTTCGGATACCTAATGGTATGTTTTTTTTAATTTTTTCAAGGTAATCCGTAGTTTTTGTTTAGCAATTTTTTCATGGGTTCTTATATTCCGGTGATCCGCGAGCGTGCTACGAGTAGGGCCGAGCCACTGTGTGCGATGTATGCAGCAGTAACGGTTCTACGTTTTTTCGAACCGGGGCAAGTCTTGATAATGGCGCCCCCTCCCAACAGTTTTCCAAGTAGTTCAAATTTTTGATTCTATGTCGTGACATGATTTTGGCGCCCCATGACACTGCCATCTCCTGGGCAAGTGTCCCGGTTATTGCGAAAATAAGGAGTAGGAGTAAATGCTATTAACCTTTGACGGGCAGCAACGTCACAATTGCGAGGCTCCGCCCTGCGGCCTTCATCAAGACTATCGAGCCTCTGCAGCCTACCAAAATCAATTAAACTGTATACCTTGCTACCTTAAACGAACGTATTCTACAGCAAAAGAACACCTCGCCGAGCTCGAGGTACAATTAAGTCACATAAAGTGGTACATACTGGGGTTAACGGAAGTCTGAAGTCAGGGGAAGGACATGCTGACTCTAGAGTCAGGTGACTTTTGCTACCATCGAGAAGGCGACCTACTTTTGTGGTAGCATGGCTTTCCTGGTCGGGAGAAACAGTTTGTGGTAGTCGGTAGTGTGTCGACCCTGGTAGTGTACCTCGTACTTAAACTCGCCAATAGAGGCGGCCTAAAGGTGATGATACAATTATATGCGCCGAACTCGACTCACTATGACCAGATGGCTGAGGCCATGTACCAGGACACTGTTAAGACAGTACCTAGTAAGGCTAAAGCTCAGTACTTCGACGCGAAAGTGGAAGTACTGAGGGGCTAAAAAGGCGGCGGCAAATTGCTGAACGGCCCCGGGCGGCGGAAACCCACGCTACGCCACTGGTTTAACATAATATAACAAATGTTATAAATTTTAAAGAAAACGCCCGCACTGCACTGAGAATATATCCTGTGTCACAGGGGACTTTACAAACATCAACGAACGGACACAACGAACACCCAGACTTGAAACAACAATATATGGATCACACAAGTGTTGTCTGGTGTCGGAATCGAACCCACAACACTCGGCGCAATGACAATTAAGCGGCCACCTTAACTACTACGCCAACCGTGCAGTCGAATATATTGTTGTGGTGTTGTATAACTCGATGAACCAAAATATTATACAACTAATTACAACATCATCATCATCATCAGTCCACTGCTGGATGTAGGCCTCCCCTACGGCGCGCCTATATGAGCTCGGTAAGTATTCAATACAACATGATAACACAAATGATCTCTTTTGTTATTGAACATCATCAATTCATCATAAGGCAAGAGCAGCGTCCTCGAAAGGCAGACCTACCAAGGAGTTGAACTAGTGTGAGAGCATTAAAATTATTAAAAAATCTTAAAATATTGCAGCAGAATTTTAGACGGTGTTATAAAACGTTACATAGTCCACAAAACTTTATATCTACGTAGAGGATTCCCGCAGCTACGTCCACGCATTATTTTTAATTTAATGCTTCCCAATCTCGTTGGAATTTCAGGAAATTCCTTCTAAGTGCCCCCATATGATCCCCAAAGAACATACATGCCAAATTCTGGCTTCTTGTGCCCAATGGTTTGGCTGTGCGTTGACTGCCAGTCAGTCAGTAACGCAAGAATTTGAAATATTACTTACAGATTACAGTTGTTATATCTGTGGTTACCGCCCTGTCTAAAATAAAATACGCGTTGAGTGATACATTTCATTCGAAATCAATCTAGTCTCGTCGAATGCAAGCGATTTTATCAATTTATTATAATATATAGTAAATTCTGAAACCTTTCTATATTGGAATCAAATTGGACGTTTTGTAGAATAGAAAAAAAGATGCGTAAAATGGGACACCGATGGGAATAGTGACGTCAAAGAATGACGCATGTCAAGTTTTGGTGAAAAGGAACGTATCTTCCGACTGACTTGGCGAATATATTCCCATTTTCTTTCAGTGTTATCTCGATGACTTGTGTAAATTCAATGTTAATTTGATTTGTTAATGACAGTGCAATACTCGTGTTCCGCGGACGTGTATCGTGTATATTTAACACCGCTCTCATGTGGCCGCCGGATATAAAAGACATACCGTAGTGACTCTGTATTTTTTCCAACAACAAACAACGTAAATCATCTGCAATGATGATTCAAGACGATGAGTTTGAGTTTATGGTAACGACCCCAGAGCGTTTAAAGGCCCTGGGGTTCAAGCCTCAAAAGGAAATATTGACAAATCACATCTTGCCATATGCTGCTGAATTGGATGAGGAATCTACAAGGTTCCTGGAACAGGTCAAGACGAACTTGGCCAAGGCTGTGATGCTGCGTGAGATGAAGCCTGCCTGCGGGGTCTGGTCCTCCAGGCTCATGAAGTAAATATTTAATTTCTTCCTACTACCATGTGTCAGGGTAACAGCTGTGTATTTTAGATTATATTTTGGAAGCATTCCAATAAGTAGGTTATGGTTTTGTTTTACGTACTTATCAGTAATAATAAACAGAGGCTACTGGTTTTAATAACAAATTTTCAATAATAATAATTTAAAACAAATAGGTATCTCTCTCTATGACACTGTCAAATTTATTATTCTGCCGTATTTATAAGACATATGATACAAATATGCTTTAGATGTTGCAATATCCCTTGACTGCCAATTTTAAATAATGTTTGATGTATAGATAATTATGTCTAATATTTAGTACTTCATACATACTTAATTCTATAGACATATTTAATTTATAGTCAGCTCAGGCAGTTACAATTCATATTGGACTTACATCAGAAATTATAATAAGCTATAGTTTATAGGAGGGTAGTATGCCAAAAAGATAATAAGGTTGAATATATATAAATTTAGGCAAAGATTTTCAATCCCATATTGAAATTTTCCAACACATTAGTATAGTGATAAATACATAAACTTACTTATGTTTTGTCAAAACGGCTTTAAACTTGCCTTAATACCTACCTGCTTATTTAAGTAAGCTGAAATAATTGCTGAAATAAGAAATAACACTCAAATCCGATTAATAAAAAAACATACAATATCTTAAATAATAGGGGTGCATAGGGTTCCCACCAAGAACTTAGGGTCCCAAGCCAACCTCACCTGCAAGTGGTGCACCTGCCGATCGACGGACGAGGCTCTGGCAAACAAAATGTCCCAATAAGCGGCAATAGGCTCGCCACCTATTACGTGGGATCAAAACACTGGCGAAAAGTGGGCGTTTAATATGCCTCTGCCTACCCCTTCGGGGAAACAGGCGTGAGTCTATGTATGTATGTATCTTAAATAATTTATATTCATATTGGATTTCATTCATCATCTGAATTGGAGTACTCATATAAGAAAACTAGATGAGCCTGCGGTTACACCCGCGTTATTTAAAGCTACTGCTCCCCTCCCGTGGCTCATAGTGTGATGTTATATAGCCTATAACCTTCCTCGATAAATGGGCTATCTAACACTGAAAGAATTTTTCAATCGGACCTTGAATTGAGATTAGCGCGTTCAACCAAACAAACAAACACACTCTTCAGATTTATATATTAGTATTAGATAACATTTCATATAGGAACAATAATACTTAAGGTACTGGGTAGGTCACCCAGCACCTTAAGCTATGTAAAAATAGGTACTTACATTTGCAATTCAAATGAGTTGAGCATCATACATAGTTTTTAATATTTGCATAAAATTTTCAATTCCCAAAGTTTTAGGACACATACAAATTAACAAATATTCAAACCTTTTTAATAAAATTATTACTGAAGTCTGCAATACTCTTTAGTTATCTATTCAATATAAGGTGCAACCAGAACATATCATTGTGAAGTAACTCGCTATTTTATTACAGTAACATTTGAGTAATTATTCAAGGAAATGGTAGATAACGTAGTTTCGGCTGGCTCAAAACCCAAAACGATTACATTTGTAATTATATCATATCAGTGGTTATGATTAAAATATAGTCATAGTATTGTTTCTTCAACCAGTTGTCCAATGGGAAACACCTCTCTTAGTTGGAAGTTAATCAACCAGTTGATTATTTTATGTCCAGTAACCCAATTCCATGAGTGACTCGTGATATTATCATAAACTTTTTGAATTAATGACTACCTACTTTATACATTTGTTGCATATCTATACTTGCTTGCTTTGGGATATTATTATACATTAAACAAACACTTCTTAAAAGTACAGTTTTGCAAAATCTTGATATCAAAAGCTTCTAGAAATTTAACACTTTATGAATTAGTACCAATATATAATATACTAGCTTTCGCCCGCGGCTTCGCCAGCATGATATTTTAATAAAGAGTGGCTATGTACTTCCCCGGGTTTCAGATTATCCAGTATCCATGTCAAATTTTATCACAAACGGCTCTGTAGATTAGCCGTATAGCATACATATAAACAGATTATACTGAAAAATTACTTTTGTTTTCATAATCATTGAACTTCAGGTAAAGATTAGGATGTAAGTATATTTTTGAAGTTATGAAGAGCTTATATACCTACTAAATATAACAGCAGCAAAAATAAAATCTGAAAGCATTAGGTACCACAAAGTACATATTAGACAATCAGACCGTCCCTCCGCCTCGCTGTGCTTAAGCGCACTAACTCATAGAAAGCGCTTTTAATGACGCTGCGCTTAGGTCAGATATATCGTGATAACTTTTAACTATTCGTCAAAATAAATCTATCAATTTTGAAAACAATTTGATAACTACTCTAGAATGAGCATTGTAAAAAACATATATATATATATATTTTTTTTTTGATGTTATACTGTTTTATTACAATAAAAAAGGATGCAAGTAGTTAGATTATGTACTAAAAGTTAAAAAGTAATTCGGTAAGTTCTAGCTACCAGATCGCACCAATGTTCTCATCAATCTGGGGTATTGATCAGACAAATATAAAATCGTTGGGCAAGTGAAATTTCTATCATAATGTTTACTCTGGATACGCTACGCCCAAAATTATTTTTTTAAGTTAATTTTATTTTCAAGTTTTTAGCTTTGTTGTTAGTTGATACTTCGCATTCTATTTTCATAGTGAGCCCTTTTCTACCAATCAAGCCCTGTCATTCGATACCCATATTGAGGTATTTGTGGAAAATAGGTAATCCGCCATTTTGTGGCGGCGGCCACCTTGGATTTTTCATAGTGAGCTCTAGTCTACTAATCAAGCCCTTTAATTCGATACCCATATTGAGGTATTTGTGGAAAATAGGTAATCCGCCATCTTGTGGCGGCAACCATCTTGGGTTTTTCATAGTAAGCTCTTTTCTATCAATCAAGCCCTTTCATTTGATACCGATATTGAGGTATTTGTGGAAAATAAGTAATCCGCCATTTTGTGGCGGCGGCCACCTTGGATTTTTCATAGTGAGCTCTAGTCTACTAATCAAGCCCTTTAATTCGATACCCATATTGAGATATTTGTGAAAAATACGCAATACGCCATTTTGCGGCGACAACCATCTTGGATTTTTTATAGTGAGCTCTATTCTACGAATCAAGCCCTTTCATTTGATACCCATATTGAGGTATTTGTGGCAAATAGGTAATCCGCCATTTTGAGGCGGCGGCCATCTTGGATTTTTCATAGTGAGCTCTATTCTACCAATCAAGCCCTTTCATTTGATACCCATATTGAGGTATTTGTGGAAAATAAGTAATCTGCATTTTGTGGCGGCAGCCATCTTGGATTTTTCATAGTGAGCCCTATTCTACCAATCAAGCCCTTTCATTCAATACCCATATTGAGGTATTTGTGGAAAATATGTAATCCGCCATTTTACGGCGACAGCCATCTTGGATTTTTCATAGTAAGCTGTATTCTACCAATCAGGCCCTTTCATTTGATACCCATATTGAGGTATTTGTGGCAAATATCTAATCCGCCATTTTGTGGCGACAGCCATCTTGGATTTTTCATAGTGAACCCTATTCTACCAATCAAGCCCTTTTATTCGATACCCATATTGAGGTATTTGTGGAAAATATGTAATCCGCCATTTTACGGCGACAGCCATATTGGATTTTTCATAGTGAGCTCTATTCTACGAATCAAGCACTTTCATTTGATACCCATATTGAGGTATTTGTGGAAAATAAGTAATCCGCCATTTTGTGGCGGCGGCCATCTTGGATTTTTCATAGTGAGCTCTATTCTACCAATCAAGCCCTTTCATTCAATACCCATATTGAGGTATTTGTGGAAAATATGTAATCCGCCATTTTACGGCGACAGCCATCTTGGATTTTTCATAGTAAGCTGTATTCTACCAATCAGGCCCTTTCATTTGATACCCATATTGAGGTATTTGTGGCAAATATCTAATCCGCCATTTTGTGGCGGCAGCCATCTTAGATTTTTCATAGTGAACCCTATTCTACCAATCAAGCCCTTTTATTCGATACCCATATTGAGGTATTTGTGGAAAATATGTAATCCGCCATTTTACGGCGACAGCCATCTTGGATTTTTCATAGTGAGCTCTATTCTACGAATCAAGCACTTTCATTTGATACCCATATTGAGGTATTTGTGGAAAATAAGTAATCCGCCATTTTGTGGCGGCGGCCATCTTGGATTTTTCATAGTGAGCTCTATTCTACCAATCAAGCCCTTTCATTCAATACCCATATTGAGGTATTTGTGGAAAATATGTAATCCGCCATTTTACGGCGACAGCCATCTTGGATTTTTCATAGTTAGCTGTATTCTACCAATCAGGCCCTTTCATTTGATACCCATATTGAGGTATTTGTGGCAAATATCTAATCCGCCATTTTGTGGCGGCAGCCATCTTGGATTTTTCATAGTGAACCCTATTCTACCAATCAAGCCCTTTTATTCGATACCCATATTGAGGTATTTGTGGAAAATATGTAATCCGCCATTTTACGGCGACAGCCATCTTGGATTTTTCATAGTGAGCTCTATTCTACGAATCAAGCACTTTCATTTGATACCCATATTGAGGTATTTGTGGAAAATAAGTAATCCGCCATTTTGTGGCGGCGGCCATCTTGGATTTTTCATAGTGAGCTCTATTCTACCAATCAAGCCTTTTCATTTGATACCCATATTGAGGTTGTTGTGAAGTAATGTAATATGATCCGCCATTTTGTATCGGCGGCCATCTTGAAATTACAATCATTTAAATAATATTATCTTTTATCTTGATGAAAATATGAGTGTATACCAAATATCAGATCAATCTGTCATCAGGAACGGGGTAAAATTCCAATAAATAGCTTTCAGAGCTATGGATTTTTGCCGACTTAGTTTATACTTTTCCTTATATTATGGCAACATTATACAAAATCTTTATAAATTGTAGCCTATGTGTTATTCTGATGTATGAACTATATTATTCTAAAGTTTCACCCAAATCCGTCCAGTAGTTTTTGCGTGAAAGAGTAACAAACATCCATCCATCCATCCATCCATCTATACATACATCTTCACAAACTTTCACATTTATAATATTAGTAGGATACTTGATACTTGATTGCACGGGCTGTTTCCGCAACTCCACGACTTGGCGCGTATTTTGCGTGCGGGTGGGAATGGTGTCGTTATTCGAGCCACCCCAGCTCTTCGAGGAAGGCCAGCAGACTCTTGATGTGGCCCACGGCTTCCCTCAGGGTGCTGTATCTGGTCAGGTACTGCTGCCTGTACTGTGCGACCTCACCTAGGTCCTATATATAATGGATGAAATTTTATAATTATTATTTTAAAAGTCATGTAAAATTTATTCAGCATTTAAAAAAATATTATTATTATATGTCCTAATATGATAAGTATGTAAAAATCTTGCATCAAAGTGTTTTTTAGCAAATTCATCAGACATGTCTTGATCAATTTTTATATTTTTTTTATGTTAGTATCTAGTGGGTCCTTAGGCTTTATTTCTTGTTTATTATTTATGACTAGAGACTAGACTTTAATTTTGTACACCAAGCATTGGTAAACATAGTGAAACCTAAACAAATATTACCAACTTTGTATACCTACCTATGTTTACAAATAAATAAATTATTTAAAAAAAAAAAGAAGTAAAAGTAACTTGTCTGTCAGTCAGTCAGTAATGCAAGGATTTTATATACCTATACAAACTTTTACATTTCAGTACTAAGACACTACATGAGTAATATTTATATGTATAATTTTATTTCATGCTTGCTATGAGTACAAGGAAATAATCAAAATATGATACAGTAAAATGTCTAATATTGTTCAATTAGTTACATTTCAGTTAGGTTAACCTTTGGCAAGTATTATAGAAGTTTCAAATGTGCTGGCTTGTTCCCAGGACTTCCTGTAGTATGCACCTGGCCTCAGATAACACACACATAATTATATTAGTTTGCCATTCCTTTGTTTTTATATGCTATATGTACAATATGATTCATGCATCTATATTTTGTACTTATCATGGTACAAAAGAAGATCAATACTTAAAAACTTTCATGAAGTGTTTGCTACCAAAAGATATATTATGGATGGATTTCACTGCACTTCGAGCAACATGGATTTAGGGGCCACAACACTAAGCCGAATTCTACTATTTCGATTCCCCCGGCAGTACGGGCAGAGAATATTTATTTCACTAAATAAAACTGGTGTTCTTAAAAGAATATTTATTACTATTTTTGTAACTGTATTTCATCTTAAAATTGTTCAGATAAACACTGAAGACACTAAACATAATAGCTTGTTTGTTATAAAAATACAGTTTCGCCCACACATTTCATTCACCCTCTGTACCATTACAATGTTATTTTCTTCAGAGTTTCATGCAGTTTATAACAGAACATGTCGGGTTTGAACAGACATAACGCGCACTTTTTCGAAGTCATGTGCATACTTATTTGTCAATTTTCAAGTTAAGCCATCGGTTAAGCTGTCATGAAGATCTTTAACAGTCGTTATTGGGAGCCAGTACCTCTGAAGTGACTTACACTAGCCTAAACCATGGAATACCGCTATCCCTTTGGATTTCAGAGGTCAAATGGCAATCGCTCTGTAGAAAAGATAATTTCGTATAAGTGTCATATGAATTGCACTTTTAGCCGACCACTCACACTACGAACTCTGTACACGCGTAAGTTAACAGACCACTTATCATTCGCTCCATATGCAGAGAGCAATAATCTTTTTAAATAAAATAATCGTCGGACAATGCATTCAATTTATTAATGCTTGGTGGTCCAGTACAAGGCAAGGATCTTGCCCAAAGTATAGAAGGGATTGTGCTGGCGCGCAAATGTTAGGCGTGTTTTACGGTGCGTAACACCGCGTATTACGGTGTTACGCCGGCGCGTGTTTCATTAATGAATTTAAAGAGATTCGATGCATAGAATCACGCATTAATTTGATGTTATATTATGATTTCAATGGCCAGATAGCACGGGACGTTGAGAACACCGGAAATATATTTTTGTTCTTTCAACTGGCACGGCGTAGTTGTTTGAGCAGCCGTCTCGCCTTCTAACACTGTTCCTAATGTTGTGGGTTTGTTTCCCACACGAGGCAATTATGCAATATAATCCACAACAACCAATTTTGATCTCCAATTGTTCGTTGTGTCCCTTTCTTTAATGTTTATAATACCTTCACAAAATTTCTTTGTAGTGGCGCAGTTACTTTATAATAATAATAAATCTCGTAAAAGTCGTACCCATCGAGGTCAGATTTATCATAAATGACATTTCTTAAATTAATTTTACAGGTACATCAGAATACATGGGTTGAAGTTTTCAAAAGAAGACCACATAGCTTTGGTAAAGCTTGCGTATGAATTGGTGCTCATTCCTGACCTGGAGCCATGCAAAATTCATAAATTTGCTACCATGTTCGTCATGCTCACTAAGTAAGTATCGATAGCTGAAAATACTTCCATTTACCAACCATTGTCCTTTGTAAGTTCATAATAATATTTATTTCATAGTTGGCAGTAGTTAGTATGTGAGTAACCCTAATAGGTTAAATAGGCGATCGAAACATTGGTCGCATGAAGTAATCATATAACAATCATTGCATTATTGAAGTTCAAGGAATGTCTGCCTACACGAACTGTCCACCTTAGCTCGGGGCGTTAACAAGATTATTTTTAATTAAGAAAATAAATATATTCTAAACATTTGTTTAAGAACAAATAAATCAATCCTTACGGCATCCGAATTTTATTATTGTGTCCTAAAAATATTTTTCTTGGCAATAAATACTTGGCATAATTGGCACAGATAGCGGCGCTAATTGTTTAATAAATTAATGAATTCTTACAGGAAAAGACAACTGCTGTCGCCTAAAGACCTCGTTTTACCATGGAGGCCGCTCTATGAGATGGGAATGAAGATATTTGACAAGAGCTCCACGCATATTGGAATGTATCATTATTTGACGTAAGTTTTTTGTACACACTACAATTACATACTGACTACCTACTACAAGATAATTTTAGTATGATGCAATCCTCTTGATTAAGATTTATTGCACCTACACAGGAGACAAGTTAAGCTTGTCAGATGTAGTACGATTTTAAACCTTATTTCTTAGAACATAAGAACGGTACAAAGGTCAGTGTTTAGATAGACGTGTAGCCTCATGTGTACCTAGTCATTATTTGTAGTGGCACAAGTGGCAATCGCCGAAATAGTGGCAAAATAAATTTGCTGTTCCATAAATTGAACTTTAACGTCGACGAAATGTACCTATAGAACAAGGTGATTTTTTACACGAATACCATCATTTTCTGAAAGGTTTGCACTATACTGAGAATAACGTTGTACTTATATTGTAATGTATCGAATGAATATACCTAACGCAATCATGCGTACGATACATCAACGAGTAACGTTAGTCAAGCCAAGTTTCGTCTCGGCGTTTCCTATTCATGACGTATGCACCTACGTACCCTGAATCAATGATATTTGAATAAAACAAGTACAACATTATTTTATTCAATAATCTTGACGTCACTAATGCACTGTTCATGTGTAGAAAATCGAAGGTAATGCAAAAATAATTTGTACCAAGTCATTGTATGACTCACAACGAATCATATGGAAAATATGATGAAATATCTTTGCTACTGAAATTTGAACTTAATTTTCTAGCTTTTTAGGTATTTTATACTAAGCTGATAGTCGACGTGCATTCGTCCTTATGATGCACTTTCAAATACACGTAGGAATCGATTAGAAGTGGGTCTCGCCCCTCCTTAAGCATTTGAGTTCACCCTTGATAGAAGACTTAGTGTGTCTCTTGATAAAACCTACTCACACAAGCGACAGGCCCAATGGCCAAACCAAAATAACCCTAGCGCTGCCAACATAAAATACATGAAATAAAGTATACATATTTATTACATCTGAGAAGGAAAATAAACAGTATCTTTAAAAGATGAAAAAGAATCACCACTATTGTGGCTGAGCTGAGCGCCTAACACTTATGTGATAAAAATTTTGACGCTGAAAGCTTTTTTGCACGACACTATTATACAGCGCTATCATATATAACAGCACTATTATATATATAACTGTTTTTAACAGTAAAATTGGCAGGCCTATTACCTCCTCTAAACCTTAACACAGACTCCGTCACTAAAGAAATGATGCAATAACGATTACACCGTATATGTTCAGGCCAAAGCGTTCCAAACAAGGAGGCGATATGCTCGATATGATACGCAAATTCCTGTCAGGCGACGGTCTAGGCGAAGCCATTGAGTTGTTCGGCCTAGCTGGAGCCGATGAAAACGATTTGCCCACGTAAACATACAAAAATATAAATTTTCGGGACACGCTTTTTGTTCGCACATTTGGTGGCAGATGGATCGGGCTCATTCATCAGCAAATATCCATAGTCACTCCTTCTTAAATAATTTATTCAATATTCGATTGTTAACCTTTTGTACGCCACTGTCATGTGGATGACAAAGCAAAATGTAGCCTACGTGTAGTGTGTAAGGTTTATTTTGTCTTGTCATCTATAAAGGGGAGAGGAACGAGAAGAACTAGGCGTGCGTACGTACTCTGACCAGATTGGAGACATCTTAAAAAATGAGAAATTTGAATGAAGCAAGAGAGATATGTCAGGATTGTAAGACACTGCCTACCCTTTCGGGAAACAGGCGTCTATATATGTATGCATGTCTGTATGTATGGATGTCATCTATACATGGCTATGGCGGTCAGAAGGTTAATAAGTTATTTTTTGGTTAGCGGCGATTCTGTTGTTGCGTTTCTAATTTGTATATGGTGGGTGGTTGTGCATGTGTATATACACTTTATTTAGTATATTTTTTAATCTGTTTGTTTTTATTTCAGCTCCCTCGAAGGGTCTTACATATCGATGGTTAAGTGTGCAAGACCGTAAGTATATAAATTACATTTAGTATAGTTTACTAATTATAGTTTTTGCCTCAGTAATTATTAGGTTACAAGAAATATATACTTTACATCATCATCATCGTTAGCCTTTAACAGTCCACTGCTGGACTAGGCCTCTCCTTTGAAAGGAGTAATTGACCTACTATACCATGCTGGACAAACGGGTTGGTATAGGGTTTGTATCAAGTTTTCCTTCTCTTACAGTGTTTTTCTCTGCATAATATGCTCCCTCTGTCGGCTCTTACGACACCCATGGGATGATATGGGGTGGTGACATTCCGTATACTTAATCCGTCACCACACGCACAATACTTTACATACTCCTTATGAAATCAGCCATCTGCCAGTAATGTGCCATTTTGGTGATTAGTGGGTAAATAAAAAACAGACGAACGAAATACATACTTATTCTTCCATATGCATGTGAATGCTGGTATTTTAATGTTTACATATCGGTACTGCAATTTTATTTCAAATATTTATAAAAAAAAACAAAATGTTATATTGAGTAACATACATTGCTAAATTAACCTTGTTTGTAGTGTAATAAAATTCATAAATAAACTCATATAAAATAACATGAACAATGAAACAGTAAATAGAATTACAATTTAAATTATTCAAAGATTATGTCCATGTAGAATAATTATTTATTTAAAACCATATAAGTTTAAACATATACCGTCTTACTTATAAAAATCTCGTTAAGTGTGACTTAGCCATCTCCCAGCTGAATAGCTGTCAAGCATTTAAACAACGCTTAAATTTTCTTTACTTATAAACGTTGATTAGCTGAGTTACTGATAAAGAACGATACACATACGAGGGCCACAGATTAAAGCCAAAATAGTCGACTAAATAACGCAATTGAACGAACACGCTTGGCTATTTTGTATCTATGAGTCATAGATACATAGCAACGATATGATATCTCCATGGCAACGATATTGTGACAAATAACAAAAAGTCCCAGAGCTGGTGAACAATTTTGGATATTTTTTGAAACATGAGAAATATTGATAAATTTTGAAATTTACGTATGTTTTTTTTCTATTACTGCACTTTATTATTATATATAATTGTTTATTAGAGCCAACCGCATCGCAATTCGCAGGAACATGAGCAAGAGATACAGCCAATATAAGCTCTCCTTATAAAAAAAGTAGGTCATCTAGAATGACAATTTTTTTTTTGCCTGTACAAAGATTCAAGTGCTTGCAGGGAGCCGCTACACTTCAACTCCTCGACTACCTAATTTAGGTTCATTTAAGGACAATCACAGAATTTCCTGTAATGCCTCAATATTGGGTATGTTACCAAAAATTGTTTACCAGCTCTCCTACTATTATGTTGTTCTAAAAATATCGGCAAGAAGTAATTTATAACTATACAAGTTAAATCTTCTATATAATTTTGGAAATCTGTTATAACTATACAAGTTAAATCTTCTATATAATTTTGGAAATCTGCTAGATCGTCAAAATCTATGTTTAATTATAAGTAAACAACATTAAAATTTAAATAAATGCAAATAAATAATTTTAACAATGTATAATTAAGTCATTGATCGAACAGCTGTTTCAAGTAAAAGCCGCCATTGTGCCTCTCAGCAACATATAAACAAGGTCCCGGTGTTGTTTAAATTTGACAGCTATTTAAGCGTCACTTAGTGGCTGCTAAACGCTAAGCAGGGTTTATAGGTAAGGTTTTTGCTAATCAGCCTCTCAGCAGTCGTTTAAAATGTTGACTAACGTTTATAAGTAAGAGGGATTAACTTTAGGGGGGCTCTTGGGGTTAAGAAATAAAATAAGTATTTGAATGTGATTATTTATTAAATATACAATGAGAACATTATCGGAAATATTACTCACATGGTAATAAAATCATCTCTGTTATAATTGTAATTATACAATAAAATGTTATTATCATTAATTCTTAATAACCACAATATTATTTTTATTTAATTGTATTTATATAATTATATTTTAATATGTAAAATCATGTACCACATTGTTTGTGGTCGCAATCCTCCTAAGGCTTGAGTGAATGTGTTTTTTATGTGTAGTCGGTATGGGATGATAATTATACCTACTTGTATTACATCCCTAAAAACATCATGTATATGTTAAATATTAATTACACCCTGTTATTATATTTATAGTAACTACGTTTTATATTAATTAACACAATTTAACATTCAAATTTGTGACTCCCGGCTTCAAGGCTTACTCTTAGAAGAAACCGGTATAACGATACGATATTTTTATTTTATTTTAAAATGTACTTTTGTAGGTATTTCGACGTGTCAGCAACTAAAGAGATTCTTGAAGAGATGTTACCGGAGCTGAACCCGTGGGCGTCGGACACGCACGTGCTTTGCCAGTTGGCCGTGTTCCTACCGGTCGCGTTACCCCCAGAGCACGCTGATAAAGGACACATGCTGTGGCTGGACGAGATCATGACGCTCTGGGACACCTGCTATAATGCACAGTGTGGCATTTCGGTGAGATTAACATGTTTCACAATAATAGCCTAGGATAACTGACACACTGTCATCTCAGCCTAAACCACTGGTTGGTTTGTACCGATCGGTTCACGAAAGTTGACCACAAATGACAACCGTCGCGCACGTGTACATTCGTGCACCAATGGCGTGGCTCCGTTTTTGACGCATTCCCTAAGCATTCCACCCGCCCCTCACCCCGCACCTCCACGGGGACCTAAAAATTATTTCTGCGCAGTGGTCATCTTTCATGAACCGACCTATACCAGCCCTTGTATTATGGCAACTAGATAACTGATCGACTAAGGTACTTTTTTACATAACTTATCATAAGTTACAAAAATATGATAGATAATAGGGTAGTTTCCAGGGTCAAAATAATTACATTTTATTTAGTCCGTATTTTAGATTATAAAAAAATATTGGACAGGTATTTTTTCTTTTTTCGATTAAATAAAAAATAACAAAGATATAGCCCATTAACCCTTGAGGTGCGATCAAACTAAAGGCAAAGTGCCACAAGTGCTTAAGGTCACGTTGCTGCAAATTTTCGTTGGCATAGGTTACCGGAAAAAAATTAATTATGACACCTTAATATAATTATATTTCATAAATTGCATATCATTGTGTTGGTTATAAAATAAGCTAACATAATAATAACATGAATTACTATTATTACTTACCTTTCCGGCAAAACAAGCTTACAAACTTGGAGATTTGTTTTTTTTCACTCGTTCGCACAAACATTTCATCACATATTAATGAATTTCATTACTTGTTTGGTTCATAAACACAAAAACATTATCACATATACCTTTAGGTTTTCACACAATACATTATTTATTTGTATTAAATGAATCTAACGCCACTAAAAAAATTATAATCCGAACGCGTAACAAAAAGTTCGCCGTGCCAGGCCGCCATGTTACTGTAACGAACACTGTGGCTGTGAATTATTTACCATTTGAAACACGATAACAGTGAAAATGTACAACAATACTAGTATTTAATTGCTAAAATATGTTTTCAGATAAATAATCTGGGTACTTTTATGTCTTTCATAACTATTAAAAGAGTATTTATCATAAAACTATTACGAAAATAGCAAGTTTCAAGAGTAGAAATAGCCGTTCTAAAAAGTTTTTGCCTTTTATCACTTTATTTCTTGTTTTTGTCACGAATAATGTCACTTCACAATTAATATTTATTTATTTTTGAGTAAATCTATATAAGTATCTTTATAAAATATTCACCGGTTTCTTCCACAAGACAACTTTTATTACAAAGATCGCGGAACAAAACACAACAATGGCGGACGCTTTCGCAACTGAGACACAGATAATTATATTTCAATATTTTTTGGCGCGTTTCGTTTCCCTCACCCTTCTAAAACGATTTAGTTGCATAGAATATGAACTATTCTAATAGTTACTACTTTCGTTTCTTGGTTTAAGTAAAACAAAACGTAAAAAATCCGCAACCAATAGGACGACTTTTTTAGAGCACGACCATGCGTGCCGCAAACACATGGGACCACTTGAATTAGAGCTGTAATCACGTGGGGGGTTAAAGTTACGTGTGACGTCATCTAGTGCGAAAAAATGTAGCACGGCGTGACGTTATACGTAACTTTAATGAGCTATATCTTGGTCATTTTTGGTTTAATTTACAAAAAAAAAACGTATCGCTTATTTTTGAATAATCTAAAGGACGGACTTATTTTTTTTTGTCAACTAGCCTATTGGCACCTAGACTTAAAATAAATTAATAATCGTGTCCACCACACGAGTGTCATTTGTTTTTACTTTATAATGCAAACAGGCATTATATATTATCTGGATAGGATTCAATAACCAATATGTGAATTGTGAATTCTACCTAGGTACAAAGTTGGGAGTAAAACCACTGGGCGGATATAAGTCCGAATAATTTAATTTATCTATAATAATTTCAATAATAAAATATATTTGGTCAAAAAAGTTACAAGAAATGAGAAAATTTAATTTATTGAGCATTTGCCATTAATCGACCAAACATTAATATGATTATATGGATATTGTCAATTTTATTTGATGTTCAAGGACCTTATGACGCTGTTTGCCGGTCTTGCAAAACGGAATCCAGGAGCGGTTGACTGGACGCCTCATGTGCCCAAAATGTTCATGAGGTTCCTCCACGCTCTCAATCTGCCGGTCAGCTATAAGGATATGCAGATTACTAGAAGTCACTCCTTGGGTAAGTAAAGATCCTTATTATATACCTCTTTCAACAGTCTTCGTAATCTAAGAAACTCTTTACTAGCTCAATCATCATAAAGACCTCTGTAACATAATCATAACGGCACAGCTGCAGCACGGCACTCAGCACTGTCAAAAGTTTCGGTAGCTGCCTTTGTATGTTAACGTTGTGAAGTATACGATTAATTGCTTAGATTGGAGCGGCCGTTACGGTGCCAGATTATGTGGCATGAAGGCTATTAGTGAAATACAGCAAAATTAAAATGAATAATATTCAAAATACATAGAAAATCACAGCGTCTTCATTCGCGATTACATTCCTTTTTTTTCCAAAGTTTTTGACAATTGTACGTTTCAACCATTAGCTCTCCACGCAACAGTGTTAGTCCTTCCACT
The DNA here is from genome assembly GCA_944739405.2 of Euclidia mi. NCBI lineage: Eukaryota > Metazoa > Arthropoda > Insecta > Lepidoptera > Erebidae > Euclidia > Euclidia mi. Next base: position 30,631,625 of record OX123193.2, on the reverse strand, counting down.
AGGCCATTGCTGCTTTTTTCAAGAGCTTTTAAAACCTTATGAATTATTTTGGCCCCACAGATATGAAACACGTAGCCTCATGGATCGTGTGGAGTATAAACCCCGACGGCGTGGTGTTGAAGCACCTGCGCAGTTTCTTGGCGGGAGTCGAGAGCTATCTGCACAGCGCTAACGCAGGCCGCTGGTCCTACAAACTCAGGGATCTACTTAGGAAACTGGCGAGGGAATTCCTTAACAGGTAAGTTCCTTAATACCTGGTGACAATGATTTGTCCTCGGTTGGCGTTACCCTTGCCTGAATATCAGGGCAAATAGAAGGTATTTGGCCCATTCTTTTAAAGTTATTTGCGATTAAGTCCCACTATATAAATATTTGTAAAATTGCATGTAAAACTGTTATTTTTAGCTTTTAACAATCTTAATATATAAAATCCTTGCGTTACTGACTGACTGACAGACACGCTACAGCCGAAACTATTGGGCGCAGGAAGCTGAAATTTGGCATATATGTTCCTTGGGGACCGTAGGGGTGCACTAAGAAGGGATTTCCCGAAATTCCCACGAGATCGGCCAAAACGGGTAAATTAAAAAAAAATGCAGGCGTAGCTGCTGGCGTCCTCTAGTTATAAAATAAATTTCATATTAGTTGTGTAATTAAATTTCAATAATGAGTAAAAAAATTTTTATGTGTCACCTCAACAATGATTATGGTTTGACCAGCAGATAATCAAAGGCGTCCTTTCTATAAAAAAGTATTATTTTGCCACAGAGTCCGCCGCGAACGTGAGAAAAGATTCACAGATAGCTGGGAGAATCAGACGCCAGAGCATTATAAGCTGAGAGACGAAGACATCACTGAGTTCGTCAACATCGTATTAGAGCCGACGCTACAGGCCGTCTACAGTCGAAGCGGCTCTCTCGATATTTCAGTCGCGTTGCACAACCTGGCGACCTTACGTCCCGCTATAGTCGTCCCTCCACTACTAGAGAGGCTCAGGACCTCGCTGACGTCACTCACTGAACCTCACAGAGTGACCGCCGCCATGTCTGCAGTAGCAGCCGTCGCACGACCCATGCTCCGAGGCCCCGACGCCGACTATCCAGAAGGACCCACTCACGTCATACCGTTCCTAGAAGCAGTCTTGCCAGGCCTGGACCCAAACGACATCAAAAAAACAATAGTCACTCTACATTTCATCCTTATATTCAGCTGGATGGTACCATTCATTGACTGCAGCTCAGCCCATGAATACTGGGACGATCTTACTGAAGAAGAGTTATTGACGTGCGAATCCACAGCCCGGATCGAAGACTTCGTCCTGGTGTTTTTGGACCGACTATTCGTAATTATCGAATCTAGCGTGCTAGAACACGTGCGGCTGGATACTAAGGAGTCAGACTGTGTTCGTAGCAAGACCGACGCTGTCATGGAGACGGCCATAGCCTCAGCTGCTACAGCTGTCCTGATGCAGTGCTCGCCCAAGATATTCAACGAGGCGTTAAGGAAATTTAAATCGTTCGCTACAGAGTCGACGTTTGAGACGAACGTGTCTGGAAGTATGGTGGGAGTGTTACTACGTGTTTTCGCTCGCATAAATTCTGAGGCGACTTTAGCTGCGTTTTTGCCTAAGCTCTGTGAGGAGCTGACCGAGTTGCTGTCGACTGATGAACAGCTACACGACGAGAATCCACCTCGCGACCTCGTGTACCGCTTGGTGTTGTTGATGCATGTCGTGGAGAGCGATGGTACGGTACTTATAAAGTACATACCGAAGATTATGCCAGTGTTAGACAGAGCTCTGAAGCTGCACGCTATCTACGCTCTATCTCGAGCGTGTGAAGTCGTCAGTCGTATAATGGCGTCACTGTGTTACATTGACTTGATGGAGTGGAGGAGTTCGCCGAAGGACTACGGAGCGGCCCCTGAGAAGTGGTTGCCTATAAGAGAGTGGGGTTCAGGTTGTTTGTTGAAGGACGCGAACTTTAAATGGCACGTGCCTAACGAGGAGGAAGCTGCGTGTGCTCAGATGCTCCACGATAGATACTTGAAGGCTGAGGTGGTTAGGCTCAAGCAGTGGTTGAGCGGCGAGAGAGACATGTGTCGTGAACGGAGGCTCAGGAGCTTCTATATCATCAACGCTGTGCTCGCGTGCAATACTTTCTACCCACCGCCTGACGAGGTGCCTGTTGCACTGTGAGTATTAATTACTATTTTGTCTCAAGTGTAATGCATTGCCATACTTACATACATAATTGTAGATAGTTTATAAATTCATGATCCATTTACATTTTTCATAAAGAAGTATGATTTAAAGCGTTAAATGCTTAAAATATAGATATTCTGTTTCCTTATATGAATTGAAATTAAATCTATTTACGGATTTTTGAAATTTCTCTTAAAAAGTAACTCTTAAAAATTTTCTGTGTAACAAAAATCAGCAATAATGATAAACTTTATAACGGAACAGAGATGTTAGGGCTTCAAAAAGTTATTGCTATTCCAGCATGGAGTCTCAGGTGCCCGCTACGAGTATACCGTTCAACTGCGGCGTGCGACACGAAGTACGTTTGGAGGGAGAGAACGTGCGTGTGGCACTCACGCGCTTGTTGCTCGACGTGCAGGCGCGCTTGTTGGCCGACAAGAGCGACGATACGCGCGGACTTGAGATGCTCATACAGGTCAATATATGATGTTTATTTTTAAGGAATATTTTTGTGACGACGCGGCGTCAGGTTTGTTCAGGGGACTAGTCACAAGATAGGTGTCTAAACACCCTATGCCAAAGTTACGCGACCGAAGTTCGGCATGGTTACCCCTGCAATGCTATTTGAATTACTGACGACACATTATACCGTAATTACGTTGCGTTATAGCGTACAGCGTTCAGCGGCAACTTTTCTAGTACCTAGTAGAGCACAAGCGTAGCACGAGTGTAAGTTCAGCATTTATGGTGTGTCATATCAACCGAATACGTCAGAATGTAAAATCAGCCGCGGAACTTCGGTGGCGTAACTTCGACATAGTGTGTTTAGACATTAAAAGTAAAGGCAAATATAGTGAGAGGTCAAATTTTGAAGTCTTCATTTCAACGGTATCGTCGAATGTGCGTTAGCGTCGAATGTATAAGATTTTTCCATTTATGCTGATAGCGGCAGGGTTTCTACTACATACTCTTTATAGTTTATCAAATAGCATATTATCTTATTTCTTACTATTGTTATAAATGCCTCAGTTCTTAGGGATGGATGGATGTTTGTTACTGCTTTATGCAAAAGTTACTGAGTAGATTTAAATAAAACTTAGGTACAGTAAAAAAGCTTACTACATGAGCCCGCGTTATTTAAAGTTACTGCTCCGCTGTGACTAATTCACGGTAGTAGAGCCTTGCTGATTTCAGCATGAATGGGCCGGCTCGACTGGGGAAGTAGTACCCTCTCACAGAAGATCGACGTAAAGTAACAGTACCTAAACTGTTGCGTTTCATTGGGTGAGTGAGAATTCCGGAGGTCCTATTCCCTATTCCTTCTCCTTCATCCCACTCCTCATCCTATCCCTTTTCCCAACGCCAAGGGGCGGCAAAGCACTTGTGACTCCTTTGGTGTTGCTTGTGTCCATGGGCGGCGGTAATTGCTTACCATCAGGCGATCCGTCTGCTCCTTTGCCGCCTAGTACCATAAAAAAAATATATAATAGCGTGATGTTATTTAGCCTTATGCGCTATCTAACATTGAAAAAAAATCCAAATCGGACTAGTACTACCAGTAAGTCCTGAGATTAACGGGTTCAAGCAAACAAACTCTTCAGCATTATAATTATATTAGTATTAGATTAGATCTACTAAGGTTGGTATATCCTCAGGTATGGGAACGCGTAGTCGTAGTAAAAGGCATGCGCGGTGGCCCTCCACTGGAGGCCCGGCTCCGGTCGTACGGGGCGCTAGAGCGCGCGCTGGACGGTCGCGGCGGTCCCACAGGCCGGGGACCTGAGGGCGCTCGCGGCGCGGGCTCCGCGCGCCTCCGCATGCTGGCTGCTGACGCTGCGAGGTTACATGATGACTCCCGCTACGACCTGGTGTGTGAGGCCGGCATTACGCCCTCCGCGTTGAAGGCGTTACATGCGCTGGCGGAGTTGTCCGTCAATACTTATAGTACGGTGAGTGCATTTTATTTATTTACTAGCAGTTTCCCGCAGTTTTACCCCCTTGTCCTGAGGGAACTACTTCGCGTACCCATTTAATCTAGTTACTCCTTGGTACATCAGCTATCCGCCAGTGAACGTCCCGTCAAAATCGGTCCAGCCGATCCAGAGATAAACGAGAACAAACAGACAGACAGACAAAAATTGAAAAAAATATCATTTCGGTATAATTATGTACCGTATACATTCATATGCATTTAGTAAAAAGCGGTTATTTTAATATTACAAACAGACACTCCAATTTTATTTTTATGTATAGATTAACTTTATATACCTACACAAGTGTTAAAAACTCAAAGAATGTTCAAAATGTAGGTTCAAACACCGACATATACGTGTACGGCTACACGTAGACGTGCGCGAGAAACTTGCACACTACACGCGATACGTGTAGTGTGCAAGTTTCTCGCGTAATTTAATAACCCCCTTTCACGTGAAAATCCAATTTAATATGTCTATATTCAATATACTATTAAAAAAAATATTATTTGACTGTTAAAAGTATAAATTATCTCAACAGGTCCGCATTCTAGCCCAGATCCGTCTATACTGGATGCTATCCCACTACCCGTACTCCTACCGCGCGCTAGTGCCAATTTTAGGCGCACAACTGGCAGAAGGTGGAGTTGGCGACGAATGGCACGCCAAGCACAAAGGCATGCTGTTCATGATGCTGGGGCCCAGAGCTGGGCCACTAGTGGCCAAACAGGACTGGGACGTTGTGCGAGTGCTGTGGCCTGCCATATTGAATGCCCCGTTGAGTGAGAAGCCCAGTATGGTTCGGTAAGTTTTTGATGGTTATCAAAACTAATAGTTTTTAGGGCGATAAATTAGTGCTTGTAGTGAACGAACGGCCCTTTTGATTTCAATATATGCTGGATAGCCAGGCTAAAGTGGCAATGGGCATGGCACATTGTTCGTAGAAGCGACAAGACCGTTGGGACAAGAGGGTTCTGAAGTGGTAACCACATTATGGTGGACCAATGATCTGGCTAAGATCGCACGAAGCGGTTGGATGCGGGTGGCTCAAGATTGATCTGTGTGGAGAACCTTGGGGGAGGCCTATGTCTGAAGCAGCTTCTGCAGCCAGCTCCAAGATTTCTTCTGAGAGGTACTCCAATGCCGCCGCGAGGTATATAGGCGCCCCGCTGCCAATCCTGGGAGCTTAATTCCCCTTCCTCAAAATCTTGTGGATCCTTCCCACTGGCAACTGAAGCCCAGCTCTTGAAGACCTGGTCTTGTTCTTGATCTCCCCACTTTTGAAGACATTTTCTTTTTTTTTTGCTGTTGATACGACGATGTATACATAGATGTCCAGCAGTGGACGTCTTTAGGCTGACATGATAATGACTAATGATACCATTCCTTTACAGCCTGGAACAAGCATTCAGTGACACGCTACACCGTCAGTTCCCCTCAATAAACACTCGTCTCACGATATCGACCGCGGCGGTCGAAGCCGCGTCCCTCCTGCTCACTGAGGGACAGCTGAACGACCCGCACTTTGCACAACTGCTGAATAACGCGGTGGAGAATGAAATAGCCTCTTCTAATAGAACTGAGGCGATGTATTTGGAACTGATTGATGAGCTCGTGAAAGTCATCGAGACGCCTAATGTGTGAGTCTGTTTGTTTGATTTTTTGTTATACACTAGCTTCTGCGGCGGTGTCGAGCGCAAGCATATTTTTTTATTTTATTGTATCTTCATGGCGTTAAGAATACAGTGACGCTACATTATTTCATTTCGTGACTATTTTATGGAAAACTTATAGTATCTTTGGAAAGGGATTCTAACTCAGGCAGAAAACTCGACTTCGAAAACTATATAAATCCGATGTCAGTGTGATATAATCTAGATGGATTTGATATTGACTCAGAATGCTATAAGACGCAAATTAACAAAGGCTTATATCTAAAAGCCGTGTGGTCAACTTTAAAAGTAAATTGACATAACTGAGTACCGTAGTAAAAAGAAATACCTATATGTTTAAGAAGTAGAACCTTCTAATATATTTTTTAACGTGACAGTCCTCACTTAAAACCAAAATCTTTTACAGTCAATGGCGCCGCTTAGAGCTAGCGATGCAGATGCTAACATTCTGCCCATCGATCCAAACGCCGTACCCCGCGGCTGCCGTCCGCGCGTCCCTCCAGGCGCTGCTACACGACGACATCGCCGTGCGCCGGACCGCGCAGCGACTCACGCACTACGCGCTCAAGCAACGGAAGCGCAAGCTGCTCAAAGTGAACGTCGACCCCTACGAGATAGCTGGGGTGCCGAGACCGGAAAAGCGGACGCCTGGTCAGTACTGTTATAGCTTTTGTGATTAATCTTGTGACTTTGCTTATAAGACGTACCCAGCCAGTGGTGGAGCCAGAATTCTGTTTTCAAGGGGGCTCATTTTGGTTTAGGAGGAGGTTTAAACCTGGTGAAAGAAGATTTTATCTAAAAAATCACGAAAGTCATTTATTTTCTTTGGAAGATAACAATCAGATGCTGTAAGAGCCTGGGCACTCTGCCAGGGTCCGCCACTGAACCCAGCAATATAAAATAAAACTATGTATAATATAAAGTAACAGCGATATAAAACAACATTGATATCATAAAACAATATTTGAAACCTTATATGAAACCTTATAGAAATCAACCTGCCGATCAGCAGACGAGGCTCTGGCAAACAAAATATCCCAATAAGCGGCAATAGGCTCGCCACCTATTACGTGGGATCAAAACAATGGCGAAAAGTGGGCGTTTAGTATGCTTCTGCCTACCCCTTCGGGGAAACAGACGTGAGTCTATGTGTATGTATGTGTGTATAGAAGTCAATTGATAAGAAAAAGAGCCAACAATTCTTCTAAAATACATGTTTGCCATTATTTTCAGGTTATAGGAAAGACTTAGACTGGGCAATTTGGTCAGAGAACAATATACCACAAACTGACGAGGAATGGGAGAAACCTTGGCTGAGGAATCCACAACAAGGATTCTACGCTTGGCCGAAGCAAATAGAGGTGAGTTTAATTTTTACTACGATTAGTGTTTTCGGAACCGGTATTATTTTTGAGAACCGGGAATTTCGGTACTTTTGTATAACGGAACCGGGATTTCCCGGTTCTTTCGGTATTTTCGGTTCTTGCTAGTTTTTGTTATAGAAAAAGGGAAAGGACCGAAAGGGACGGAATTGGGCACCTACCAGGTGCCCAATTCCGTCCCTTTATTGAGCAACACTCCCTTGTCACTTGCATTCAGTGCGCGTACTGATGAAACGTTGGTACCCCTTACCAAGGTTCGTGCAATCTTCTATGAGGCATCTTTCTCTAGGCCTTCGATAATAAACATCCCTTTCCGGTTCCCCTGACCCGAATACCCTGGTAGACAAACTGGTACAACTGATTGGTTTCCGACCGCGGGTGAAGAATGACATTCTTCAGGCAGTACACTTTTCCTGAAGTTGCACCTTCCATGAAGAGGTCTTCTGAGCCACATTTCAACACTCCCTGGTTAACATCGATCTCGCAGAGATGCTTCCGCATGAAGTCTAGGCCCAAGATGCAGTCGTCCACTCACTATATCGGCCACGATGACTTTGTGACGGTAAACTTTGTTGCCTAGCTTCAGATCCACCTTCATTTCACCTCGAAAGGTTATGTGCTGACCGGTAGCTGTTCTCAGTTTCACACATTCATTGTTTCTGAAGCAGCCCCGAAGAACCCGTCTTGCCAGATGGAAACCGACGACTGTCCGCGAAGCACCCATGTCCATCGTCAGCTTGCATGAAGTTTTATTAATTTCGCCTTCAATGATCAGGCTGTTCCCGTCACATGATTGCGTGATCGAGATGCTTGGGGCTCTTCCATTACCTTCTACTCGTTTTCCTGTTATATACGCCTGCTGTGCCTGCCAGGCAGCGATCCTGGCAGGCACAGCAGGCGACCCCTTTGGTGGAGACAGGGTGCCACCACTCCAGGTCGCGGATTTCATCCGTAAATGTTACGAGGGTCCCATCTATCAGGGCAGGCGACGACTGGTATGACTTCCTGACCAACTTTTCCATCTCCAGAGCCCACTGCTGCAGAGTTTCTCCGGTGCTTTGTGTCCTGTCCTTCAGCTGAACACGATACACATGTTCGAGGTGCGCGTCACCGTATCTCGCCTCCAGAACCTCCAGAAGGTTCTCGTAGGAGACGTCTTGCCCGAGTGCCCCCAACACCGTCAACGCCCGATCACGAAGGCCCAAGGTTAGGGCGGTTAAGGCCTGTTCTTTATTCCACCCGTTTGATCGCATCACAGCCTCAAACTGGATCTTGTATGTTGACCACGAGGCTGCCTACGCTTTGGGCAGCTCAAGCGGATATGGCCTCTAAGCCTCTTTCCCCGCAGTTGTAGCACCGAGGTGACGATACAACTTTCCTGATGCGGTGGCTTCGCACGTCGCGTCGTACTGCTTCCACCTCCAGAGCGTGGGCCAAGGCGTCCTTCAGGTTCTTGAAGTGCCCAAGTCTTACCGCTGCTCTAACTTCCAGCCTGGAGGTTAGAGCAGCGGCAAGTAATATGTGTAATCTACGCATCCAAGCCGCTCCTTCATAGGTGCCACCTATGAAGGAGCGGCGTGGATGCGTTTCGGCGAAAACTGAGTGAGTCATGAGTGAACGAGAGATCGCGGCGCGCGGGCTGGGCATGCACGGTAGCACGGGGAAGCTCTACACCGCGTCGCAATCGCGTTCCTACTTACTACTTTCCTTCCTATCCTAGCAACAGCGAGCGAGTTTAGGTAGTTATTGGTTATAGCGAGCGCGAGCGCATCATTAATTTCGCGCGTTATTTCTTTTAACGCTGATTTATTCTTTAGTAGTAATTATACGTTAGTTTTGAATGTTTGAATAGTAGAAAGTGTGGAAAAGTGAAGTAAATAAGTAAATAGTAATGTGAACTAGTGTGAATCGCGTAATGAAAATAAAATTCCCGAAAGTACCGAAAGAACCGGGATTCAAATTTGATTTCCCGGTTCCATTTTACTGACAAAAGAACCGGGAATTCCCGGTACTTTCGAGACCGGTATTTCCCGGTTCTGAACCCTAACTACGATATTTTTCAATAATTTTCCGGAAATTCATTGACCACATTTTATTCGGGTTTTATTTTGATATCAATTTTGACGAAAAATTAAGGTAATTCTGCCATGTTTTTCGTGTATACTTTGACTGTAAACTGACTGCACCGACGGCGTAGCGGTTAAAGCATTTATGTCGCTACGTTTAGTTAGCACAGCTCCCCGCATTCCAAGAACACATTGATTGTGATGAACGAATAGTTGTTTCTAATTTGGATGTTCTTTGCATATTAAGTTACTTGTTTGTTAAGTTGCTCGTAAAGCAGGATTTTTACAATTCAAAATGGGTTCATTATCAGTTGCAGATTCAGAACATTTTATTGGCAGGGCATGAATCTCGTATGAGTCATTTTTTCAAGAGAATCACTAAAACGTAATTTGTATTTGATTAGAAACATTTTCTGGGCTTGAGTCCCTTAGCACGTCGCCTGTTTCCACCTGTAGATTCATACATTTTTATTAATCTTACTTTGTACCCTTGCTTCCTAGGTGGCAGCACCGTCATCCGAACAGACGTTCTCCTCAGACGTCCGCCCTGAAGACATGGAGGCTGGCGAACGGCACATATACGAGTTCTTCAGTAACGAACAGAACGTTGAGAAGCTCGTGTCCTTCCTCACTGTGGAAGAGAAGAAGGGCAAAGACAAGTTTAATGGCATCAAGTTCTCCATGTTCAAGGTTTGTAATATTACGTTCATATTATGCATGGAGGCACCACATATACAAGTTCTTCAGTAACGAACTGAACGTTGAGAAACTCGTGTCCTTCCTCACCGTGGAGGAGAAGAAGGGCAAAGACAAGTTTAGTGGCATCAAGTTCTCTATGTTCAAGGTGAGTTGTATATTTTGTAATAAGCTGAAAGACTTGAAGAAAAATCGAGTTCAGGTCTTCAGTAGGCCACACCATCAACATATGGTGATGATGCCCGTGTGGTGACATGTTTACAATACAATATGTTACTAGCACTTCCCTTGATATTGGGCCGGTCATAGGGATTCTCGGGGTCGTGATATCGCGAGACGTCAAATTTCGCAGTCATCTGGAAGAGGCTAAACTAGCCTCCAAAAAACTGGGTGTCCTCAATAAAGCGAGAAGATGCTTCACATCGGTGCAGCGCCTCTTGCTTTACAAAGCTCAAGTTAGGCCCCACGTGGAGTACTGCTGCCATCTTTGGGCCGGGGCACCACAATACCAACTGCTTCCATTTGACCGCGTCCAACGTCGAGCGGCTCGAGTCATCGGCGACGCGGTCCTTACAAACCGACTCGACCATCTTGACCTGTGTAGAGATGTTGTGTCTCTCTGCGTTCTCTATCGTATGTATCATGGGGAGTGTTCTGAGGAGTTGTTTGGTCTGATACCCGCTGCAGAATTTCACCACCGTACAACTCGACACAAATTAAAATTCCACCCTCACCACCTTGATGAGTGGTGTTCTTCTACCGTACGATTCACACGCCATTTCCTGCCTCGTACGACCAAACTGTGGAACCAGCTACCTGCAGCGGTATTTCCAAACCAGTATGACATTGCAATCTTCAAGAAGCGAGCATATTCCAAGTATTTTTTTACATGTTCCTTTTTAAAAGGTAGGCAACGCATTTGTTATCCTTCGGGCATTGCAGGTTGTCTATGGGCGGCGGTGATTACTTACCAACAGGTGACCCGCTTGTTCGTATGTCTTCCGAGGCTATAAAAAAAACCAATGTACAGTGTAAACAATACAAAATTTACTTCATGTATTGCCTGTACATGAAGTAAATAGTACCTTTGGGAAGAGAAGGAAAACTTGATGTCTAACTTTATACCAACCGGTCTGGGCATCGACTTTCAATGCTATTGTGTTGCAACGTTTATGTGTGCTATCGAACTTTTGTAACCACCCACCATAATATAAAACATAGTTACTGATAGTGGTATTTGTAAAACCGGGTTGCCAGCTTCCTACATGAGCGCCGTATCCGAGCCCTTTGTGACGGTGAGTCATCGAAGTTTCGCCAGGTGAATGCTGGTGTGCCTCAGGGGTCCGTGTTATCGCCCACGCTTTTTCTTCTGCATATTAATGATATGCTCACTTTTGGCATACATTGCTATGCAGATGACCTTACTGTACATGGGTGATATCTCGGACACCCTGCAGCTAAGCAAGCCGATACTGAGGAGTATAGGCGAACACTTGTTGCTGAGCTTGACTGGGTTCTGAATTGCATCTGGCATTGGGGTGATGAGAACCTGGTCGAGTTCAACGCCAAGAAAACACAGGTGTGCGCATTCTCAGCTAAGGTATCTCCATTCCTTCCCCATCCCTCTCTTCTGGACACTCCACTACCGATTCAAGATACCCTCAATATCCTGGGTATTGACATACGCAGAAATCTCAACCAGAAAACTACATCGAGGGTGTCATCAAATCCGCATCTCGGAAACTCGGAGTCCTGAACAATGTGAGGAGGTTTTTCACGCCGGAGCAGTTGTGTTTGTTATACAAGACCCAGGTTCGCTCCTGCGTGGAATACTGCTCTCACCTTTGGAATGGCTCTGCTCAGTACTTATTGGACGCCCTCGATAGGTTGCAGCGGCGTGCTGTCCGTATCATTGGGGATCCAGAGGTCACTAAGACTCTTGAGTCGCTGCAATTACGCAGAGACGTGGCCTCAATGGCTGTCTTCTATCGCATTTATCACAGTGAGTGCTCCGAAGAGCTCTTTCAACTAATCCCACCCTCTCCTTTCCTATCCCGAACGACACGTGCTGGGTTAAGGTGTCACTCTTACACGGTAGAACAGATACCGTCACGCACCAAACGATTCGGCGCCTCTTATCTCTGCCGTACCATTAAGATGTGGAACTCATTACCAGCCCACGTGTTTCCCTCCACTTATGATCCTGGGTCCTTTAAGCGGGGCGTGAAAAATCTTTACTGAAGGCCGTCTAGGTGAGGGCCATTATGCCATAATGCCATGCTAGCGGCTGGGATGATGGCCATCACTATGGGACTTCACTGACTGCTTAACATCAGGCAGCATGGAGTCAATTGGCTCGGAAGAAATAAAAAGAAATCCGCGTCTACACAAAAAAACTGCCAACTTTCGAGTAGCTTACACAAAAATGACAATTTTCTTTGGTGGAGACGCAGCTTCATAACCGGGTAGTGTTGTGTGTGCATCGAAGAGCCGAAAATCGGGCTCAGTGGTGTGCCATTAGAGAACCCTCTATCCAGTGAACGGATGTTACAACGAAAATATAAATCTATATATATAAAAGAAAGTCGTGTTATTTACACTATTTATAACTCAACAACGGCTGAACCGATTTGGCTGAAAATTGGTGTGGAGGTAGCTCAGAACCAGTAAAAACACATAGCATACAATAAGTTGCAAAAAATAATCTGGGTGGGATTTTAGAGAGGGTCGAAGTTTGTAGGGACAAACCTACTACCACAGATTACTGAATTATCCAGATGGAGTGATCTGTCATATTTGTTCGACGCGGAGTGTAGCCGGTCAAATGTCATTGGGTATGCAGACGTCACTTCCTCACGCTCGCCAGCGTTGCCACCTCAAGAACAGTTCACCTGCTTTGCGGGAAAATTATGAAACGTAAAGCGTGTTACTCTATTAAGCTATTGTTTATTTTTGAATCACAGAATGGAATAGATCATGAATAATTTATTTTGACAAGTATAACACATACTTGTCACACAGATTGGTGATTATATCATATCTGATTTAAATATTTACTGTTGTGAACATTTAATTAATCAACAGGAACAAATTAGGTACATAATAATATGTTAAAACCCTCCTTAATCATATACGCCTATTATTTTAGTAAAATAAAAGACAATAAAATGTAAACAAAGCTTTAATGAAATTAATAACATTAAAATATAATATCACTTTTTACCTAATAACTAGCTGTCCCCCGCGGTTTCACCTGCGATATCTATCTCGCCAAAAATATCTATATTAAATTTCGATGTATCGGTTAATTAAAATATCAATATCGGCGTCGATGTATCGATTAATTAAAATATCAATATCGGCATCGATGTCTCCAGAAATAAAATAGATCGATATATCTGTGATATTTTATGACACTTGCCTATTTTACAATAATATTAATTTAGTATTTAGTTCAGGCTTAGTCAATAACATCAAAAGGTAATTTTTATACAAAAAATTCCGGCTGCAACCATTTGAATTATAGCTACATATAAAGCTGCGTAATATCCATTATGCACTCCTGGCGCGCGTGCCATGAACGCCCGCGTCGAGAGTGCGTTCACGGAACGCGCTTCAAATATTTAAATGATATCACCTCCGAATTATTTAATCAACAGGAACAAATTATAAATATATATATATATATATATATATATATATATATATATATATATATATATATATATATATATATATATATATATATATAATATGTTAGGTACATATGAAGGTATTTGGGATAGATATAAATTACGCTACTACTAATACAATTAAATTATTAAATTAAATTACCCAAATCCCACAATATAATGACGAAAATATTAAATGAAATAAAATAGGTAACTTTTTTATGATCCATAGTCATTATGGGGTAATCGTTCGAGGACACACTGACAACACTCACAAAATGGCGAAGCAATGTTATGATATTTTTGACAATAATTATGAAATATTTTATTAATCAAATATTGAATGTGCTATTTACACATAAAATGAGATCGAATCTTTTTTTAATATGGTTATATTTGGCAGAATTTTACATTTATAAAATTTACACGATGACTTAATAAAATTAAAAGTTTGTAAGCGTAATGTGATGTTTCGAATGACGTAACGCCCGGTACGCTCATTTTGAGCAGAGTCGTTTGGCTTCACTTTGACAAGCGATCGCTCCTTCTGGTATAATTCAATTCTGTGCCTACTACCTATTATTGACAGTAAAAACGCATGCGCTGTAGTAATTGAGTGCTGCGCATGTGCTATCTGTCAGTACTGTCTCATCATACCTACATCATACATTGTCACACATTGTTAAATTGTGCACTGTCATATCATTAAATCGTTTACTAATATAAATTAATAATTATTAATAAATATATTTAATTAATTATTATTAATTACTAAATATAAACTAATAAATATTAAAATTAGTTAACTTTGCTTCTTCACACGTTGTATCTGTTACTTGCTCAGTAATATCATCTTCGCTCTTAGTCGGGCAGTGTTATTGGGTTTTTCCGTTAGGAAATTCTCAGTAGCGGCTCGGAGTATGGTAATGTGCCCGGTACGGCAATAGGCTCCCCTATTACGTGGGACCTAAAAATATTCATGGCGAAATGTGGGTGATCTATCACACCTCTGCCTACCCCTTCGGGGATACAGGCGTGAGTCTATAAATAAATAAAATAAAATATAGGAAATAATTATTACAACTGCCTTGGCTAATCCCTACTAATATTAGGTACTAGAGGACGCCAGCAGCTACGCCTGCATTTTTATTTTAATTTACCCGTTTTGGCCGATCCCGTGGGAATTTCGGGAAATCCCTTCTTAGTGCACCCCTACGGTACCCAAGGAACATACATGCCAAATTTCAGCTTCCTGCGCCCAATAGTTTCGGCTGTAGCGTGTCTGTCAGTCAGTCAGTGACGCAAGGATTTTATATATTAAGATAACTGCGAACGTGTGTATGTAGGTACCAATTTCACTTCTACTAATTTTATAAATGCCAAGGTGTGCAGAGTCATATTGGACCATAGCTTTGACATTTGACTGTATGTAAGGTAAAGTTGTTGAGTAGGTACATTTCGGTAGATAATGTCTTGGATACTGACCAAGTTATTTCGTACCCTATAGAGTTTCTCTTAGGAACTCTTTAGAAATATCAGGAGTGCCTTCACACAACTGAGACTGAAAGCTGGTGTTCCAGTCCAGTTTATTTTATTTTTATTTATTTATATTGGCATACCAACAGCTTTTAGGCGAACTATACAATAACTTAACTTCTAATAAAATCTTAACTATCTGGCCTAAGAGCTAATAACAGGTGTGAGACAACATTTACCATTAACAAGTATTTACTAAACAAAATAATTAAAATCAAAAAAAGGTTAAATCTTACTACTAAACATGTACACCAAAATAACAAAATCGCCTCACATTTGTGGCTGCAATACTTGACGCCTGAGTTACGATGGGGTGTTATGGAAAATGTCCAAGTTACATTTTTCTTGTAGTGTGTTACAATTTTATTGTAGTCTTTGTAAGGGCGAAAATTGCCCGACATTTGTTCTGTTTAGACGTAAAAAGAACGTGTTGTTACCTGTAATCCTACTATTAACCTTAGGAAGGTAAATATCTAAATTAGACAGAAGATATGGTTCGGCAATCTTTCCCGTAATGACCTTACGTAGGAATACTAATTCAAGCTAAGATCGTCTCTTCTGCAGTGAATCCATTTTAAAATATTTTAGTCTCTCATTATAATCTGCTCTCCAATTTATGCAGCCCTTATCGGTATTATTTTGCTTATGCACAAGGTACCGAGTAAAAGATTTTTGCACCCTCTCCAAGCGATCGATATGCACCTGATAAGATGGGTTCCATACTTGACTGCAATACTCAAGACGGCTACGGACCAACGCGAAGTAAAGAGTCTGTAAAGTCTTGACGTTTCAAAATTTTCTGCCCACGCGTTTTATTAGACCGAGCATTTTTTGACTGTCACTTGCTACACTGGAAATATGGCTAATAAAATTCATTTTGCTATCCATAATAACACCCAGGTCCCTGATAGAACTAACTTCATCTAATATAACATTGCCTAGCTTATATGTCGAACGAACTGGTAGTATTTTCTTCGTAAATTTAATATGATGACATTTATTAGCATTCATTGTCATTCTATTTGAGACACACCAGTTGTTAATTCGTGATAGATCCTCTTGTAACAGATGAGCGTCCATATCCGAGTTCACAGTTCTATATAGCTTTAGGTCATCAGCAAAAAGTAAGCACTTTGAATGTTTTACCTGTCTTACGTCGTCAATAAATAACAAAAATAACAAAGGCCCTAGATGTGAACCCTGGGGTACCCCTGTTGAAGCCAAATATGGATTTGAAAAGTACCCATCCTTTACAACACGCTGATATCTCATCATCAGCCTTTATCAGTCCACTGCTGGACTAGGCCTCTCCTTTGAAAGGAGGAATTGGCCTACTATACCACGCTGGCCAAACGGGTTGGTATAGGGTTTGTATCAAGTTTTCCTTCTCTTACAGTGCTGTTTTCTGCATAATATGCTCCCTCTGTCGGCTCTTACGACACCCATGGGATGATGGGGTGGTGACAATCCGTATTCTTAATCCGTCACCACGCTGATACCTATCTGTTAGATAAGACTTGAGCCATAAAATTATATCTTCTGCAAATCCAAAATTACTTTCCATTTTATACAATAATATATTATGATCAACCTTGTCGAAAGCGCTCGAAAAATCTGTATATATTGCGTCAATTTGAATTCCAGCATCCAAAGCATGTGATATATCGCTGACATAGCACATGAGATTAGTATTTGTCTACTTTTGAAGTACAAATCCGTGTGAAGAGGAGATATCATCTCTTTTACATGCCAGAACAATGCAGGATGAATGAGGGACTCAAAAACCTTCGCAAAAATGCACAAAAGCGTTACTGGTCTATAATTTTAAATCGAGCTATTGTCACCTTTTTTATAAATAGACCAGACATCGCTTTCCTTCCAATAGCTAGGGAATGTTGCTGTTTTTAGTGACTCGTTAAATATTTTTGTCAAGGGAGCAGAGAGACCGCGTGAGCACATTTTAATAAAAATAGGAGGAATTCCGTCAGGCCCAGCGCTTTTATTAACATTTAGACATTTCAGTTTTCTTAAGACAGTCTCTTCAGCAAAATGTATCTTGGTAGCTGTGTGAGGACTAGACTTGAACTTAAAATGTGTAATCGGTATATCGTTTGATGACTGCAGGAAAGTAAAAGAGAAGTGTGTAGCAAATAAATTGCATATTTCTAACTGAGTATCCGCAGAACTATTCTCTTAAAACATGGTTGAGGTATAAACAGATTTTCTATGTTTGTTATCTTTTATAAAGGACCATAATAGTTTTGGGTTGGTCAGAATTTGATTTTCAATGCAAGCAACATAACTACTATAATCTTGTCTTATTTTTTGTCCACTCTCTCGAAGTATTTGGAATTCAAAGTGATTTCGAGGGTTTTGCGTTCTTTTATACTTTGATCGTTCATTGTATTTTTCACGAATCATTCTAACCAGAGATGGAGAAAACCATTTCGGGTACTGCCACTGTTTCTTTTTTGATTTAGGTACATTCTGTTCTATACATTTTCGCAAGCAAGCGTAAAATACCGCAACCATATCATCAACGTTAGCACAAGCAGAGAGTTTATCATGCCAATCTACTTTATCTAAGTAAGCGTTAATTGCGTCGTAATCTGCTTTTTTATAATTTAAAGTACCAAACTGGTTTGGGTTTAATATCTTTTCTTGATTGTTATTAGTATGAACTGATACTTCCAGCGGAGGACGATGACCGTCAATATTACAAAGTGGACTCATTGCCTGATTTATAGTTAATTCTAGAAAATTACTTAAGACTAAATCTAATACTCTATTATTTCTGTTTTTTATGTAGTTTATCTGATAAAGATTATTTTGAGACATAAAATCGAATAACAATGATGCCGCCTGGGCTCTACACTCTGAGTATATTGTAAAGAGACTCCCTTCATCTCTCCTCCACTGCAAAGTTGGCATGTTAAAGTCTCTAAATAACACAAAGTTGCACTTACATGAACTTAATTTTCGCTAATAGTTTCAAAAAAGTTACCTTAAACCGTAGAGCTCATGTTAGGAGGTATATACACAGCACCTAAGACAATGTTTTTTCCAGGCGAAACAGTCACTAAAACCCAAATATCTTCAATTTCACTCTGCCAACTTGTGAGTCTTGATGATAGTAGAAGTTTGGACACAGCGATGAAACATCCACCGCCCTCCCTTTTTAGGCTGCTACTGGAGGCTCTATCTCTTCTATATATAGTATACCTTGCATCTAATATCTCAGCATCATAAATATTGTCATTCAACCAAGATTCAGTAACAACTACAATCTCGTAGTTGTGTGCTAATGTATTTAACCGAAATTCATCTAGTTTTTTTCTTAATCCTCTTGTATTTTGATAATAAATAGTGATTTTTTTATACACAGTCAAATGTTTATTCCTTAATCATACGGTATTGTTCAAAGTATGATGTTTATATCTTCGCAATATCGGATTTGTTCTTTATATGGATGGCGATTCATCATTTTGCGTACAAAAATTCGACCATTCCTGATCCACACATATTTATACGCCTTCTCGCGCGTTGCTATTCTCGCTGCTGCGTGGAGACTCTTGGCAGTTGGTGAAAGGTGTTCGCTTATATAGATTGCGCTTTTAGTCCCAGCCAAACCCAGATGGCTTGAGTTGAGCTTATCCTTAGCATTTGATTTATTGAATTTTGATACAGCGGGCAGGAATGTATCCCTTTGTAGTAGTGTACGCAATTTTACTATCACTGATCTCGGCCGAGAGCTGGAACTGTCTAACTTGGCAACTCTTTTACAAGTGTAAATATCCTCTTCTTTGATGGGACAGGAAATTACTTTGCTGATTTGTGTAATTGTAGTGGTCAAATTTTCACTCTTGTGCTCGGGTGTGCCAGAAATTTCCAGATTACTCTCACGTGTATGATGCTCTAGTAATGCTAAGCGTGAAGATTTATACATTACCATATATGTATATATCATTGACAGTATTTTTAAGTGCTTTATTTTCCTTCTCAAGGCTAATAATATCTTCGCTATACTTAGAAATTTTATTTTGAAATTCGTCGTATTTAGCATTCAAAAAACTTACACTCTCTAATATTTCTCTGTTATTGCTTTTTATCTCTGTTTATGTAGAATCTTAACGCACCGAAAGTATGTAATGGCAAACGGCTATAAGTAAAAAACCTAGGACGAAACATTATGAAAGCTATTATAACGAGTAGGATGGCAAACGGTGAAAATGTCTTAATTCCCCGCATACCCATTATTTCCCAAACCATTAAGGAGATTTGTGTTACCCCGAATTTAACGCGAGCGAAGCCGCGGGCAAAAGCTAGTTCGGAATAAACTGAACTGTAATTAGATTTTAGGTAAGCACTTTAAAAAAATTACACGAAATAAAGATTAATTTCATTTCATTTCGTTGTATGTGCAGGCTGATAAGGATAATCGATTTTAAACTTTCGCGATTTGTATACATCATACAAAATAATTTGGCGGGTCTTAATCTTAAGGACGATTATGTCTTTGCAGCTGCTGTTCGCATCATTCGGCGAGGCAATAGCGGACAGATTCCTGGTTCACGCGAAGCGCTGCGCAGGCGGCACTGAGACGGACGGCGCAGCAACAAGTAGCGGCGTGGCGCGGGAAGCACAGCAGCGCTTCGCCGCGGAGTTGGCCGCCGCAGCGCTGCGGGCCCCGCGCTACTGGCCGCGACAACGTGCGCTCAAAATGTACCAGAACGCCATCGATATTATTGAAACCGGTACGTGTACTCCAACCTACGACAACCCAGCTTGCTAGACGGCAGACGTAAGGCGAACACTTTCTGACAACACGTTAGACTTATACGTCTTACAGACGACCAACCCCAACACTAGTTATGAATTTTGACGTACGGCAAATTTGAACCGGCCAATTAAAATGCATTTTTGTAGCCCCTCTTCGCCCAGGATACCTCACCGCTTTGACAGAATTGTTTGTTTGTAGAAATGAAAACATTAGGTGTCTAGTAGGCTGGGTTGTCGTTGACTCCAACGTACCTTAGACGCGCATCCTGAATAGGGTTCAGGAGGGAGGTGGGACAATCTTAGTTCGAATATGCCTATAATATAGTTTCTTCATAAATGCCATTAAATAGGTAGTGAAGAAGTGGACTTAAAAAGAATTAATCGCCTGGTCTGGGTGAGGCGACAAATGTTGCACTCGCTCCTGCCGTAACTGTATTATGTTATAGGTAGTAGAACTTGCTAATTTCAGCAAAAATAGGCCGGATCAACCGGGGAAGAACTACCCTTTCTCAAAATACCGACGTAAAGTAACAATATCTTTAGCGTTGCGTTTGTTTGAGTGAAAATGCCAGAAACCCCTATCTCCTTTAACAGAACTTCTCGCCCATCTCGCTCCTATTCCTATTCCTTTTTCCAACCAGGTTGCCAACGTGTAGTTACTTCTCTGGGGTAGCTGGTTTTCATGAAAAGCGGTAATTGCTGAACAAAACAATAATATGAATCTTTCTCTCATACGTGTGGTAGATTTTCTAATCGCCCTAACAATACTCTGTCATGTTGTATTTGTCATCAGGTCTGATGTCGGTAACAGCAGAAACCCTAGAGGACTGGGGCACGTGCGTAGCCACAGGCGCAGAGAAGCTGGACCCGGCTCGAGGCGGGCTCGTACTGAGCGCGCTGCTACAGCTGTGTGCACCTCCGCCCGCACACCACGCTGAACCCGACCGCGACACGTCCTTCATCGTGTGCGCGCGACTGTACGCGCTGCAGGTACACAGTACACACAAACCACTCGTTATATACAGAGTGTAAAAAGACCCTTAACGAAAACTGAAATCCCATGTTGTACCAACCACTACGAACATTTTTTACTTCGCCACCATACCAGGGAAATTACTGGTTCAGGAGGTATTGAGGCTCAAAGTTAGTATGGAATTTTCCTAATTAGGTACAAAATCGATGCATTTACCCCGCCAATATGTTCTGTAAACGCCCTATGACCCCATAGATAAGTAGGTATTTCGAGCATTACACGCGCTTTTAATTGCGGTTTAAAAAATGTGAAAACTCGAAAAAATACGTTTCCCAGGTTTTATTTTTGGTTAGTATGACTTGGCATGATGTCCACAACGAGTAGACTTCGGCTTGGTGATGGGTCTTGTGACACCCTGTATTATATAAGAGTCAAACTCTTGTGTTCGGTTGTGCACTCACTTCGCGACACCCGAACACAATCGACCATCGTCGGATCCGTTCGGGTACAAACGGCAATACTTTGGTCGTTAAAAAAAAGTGCTTTCCGGCGAATAAGCGAGCACTTTCGGATTTCAACTGACACGCCATATCTCATTTGGTTCTGCTCATCGATATATATGTACTAAAGTACTAGATGTAGCATTCAGAACATTTACTTTGTTCAAATGCTTTGCATGAACATACCGGCAAAGCAATCTAGTGTCACTTTGACTTTCCTGCAATGTGGGTCCGCTTCGTTTATTGACTGTGTGGCGACGATATATCGATTAATTTGAATCAGAACTAGTATCCGTAGTAGCGTTAGTCAATATTTTTAATTATTTATGTAAATAAAAGAGTTAAATGTATCATAATACCACATTAAAATGTATTTCTTTATTTTTATGTGACGTCATTTACGATCATAGACTAACTACTATGCAGAAATACATTGCAAGTGATTGTAGGTAAAATATATGACTAAGACCAGACTTCGTGAAGGTATTGGTTTTAAAAGTTTTTTAGTTTGATTAATGTTATAAAACCAATTTGACGTTGTATAACACTAATTCTGTGTTCTTTTTATTTTTTGGTATATTGATCGCAATAACCGTAATATTAACGAATATTTCAACACTTCATCATAGTAGGTACACATTTGCAGTTATAGAAAAACACACAAAAATAAAATTGAACCATGAGGCCAAAACAGATCCTGATTTCCATTATCCGACCAATAGACAAAAAACCACAAAATTAATTGTGTTTAGTGGCAATTGAATAGTTATTGAAATATATTTTTGAGCATTTCTTGCTAGAGTAAATTTATCTGCAATTTAAAATATTTTTTAGGCAGGACTTCAACCCGCGACCACGTCGATACCGTACCGACTAAGCTACTCAGGCCACTTCGTTATAGATTTTTTTTGAATAGTTGGTTTCCTTATGGTAGCACATAGTGCCATCTGCCACATGTGTAGGTTTAGAACTCTGTGGTCAGCAAGCGCATCTTTACAGAATGACAAACAATCCTGCCTTATATATTAGGACTAGAGGACGCCAGCAGCTACGCCTGCAATTTTTTTAAATTTACCCGTTTTGGCGGATTCCGTGGGAATTTCGGAAATCCCTTCTTAGTGCACCCCTACGGTCCCCAAGGAACATACTTGCCAAATTTCAGCTTCCTGCGCCCAATAGTTTCGGCTGTAGCGTGTCTGTCAGTCAGTCAGTAACGCAAGGATTTTATATATTAAGATATGTTTAAGCAATTCTCATAGTAAGATAAATATAAAGTTTAAAATTAGAATTATTCGTGAGGCAACTAAGCCAAGTCTTGAACTTACGCCTACGAATACATTTTTCTATTTCGTAATAAAAACATCTGAATATGTTTATAGATTCTATTTTTTTCTTAAATAAACCTCCAGCAATTAATTCCTTTTATTTTCATAAATAAACTGTTTATGTTGATGAAATATCGTAGGCAGAAAACATCTCTTCTGCGATGTAAATAGTCTTTGCAAATGGCAATAAGCAGCCAGTAGCGTTAGGGGACTGTTGGATACTCATTGGTAAGATGCCAGGACTTTTTGTTGTTGATTGGCTATAATAATAACTAGACACTGTAAGTCATTGGCGCTACTTGCGCCTGCGTGTTGCGCTAGTACGATTAGACGTCAAACATTAGACAATTTGAACGAAATATTTATAGGGAATGCTCCGTCTATCGTTAGAGTATATGTCAATGGTTCTGCTAAATACAATCGGCTAGTATATGGTGCGAACGATCGCGTTGAAACATTCGCAAGAGCATACTTAAAAAATTTACGCTACATACAAGTGGCTTAAAAATGTGTTTCTAGCCTGTTAGCGATTAATCTACGTAAACTCGAATTAATTGTTTCTCTGCAGGGAGCTCTTGGTTCTCTGAGATGGCGTGCGGCGCCTCTTGCTACACAACTGCTCAGGCGACTAGACGAAGCCAACTTCATACAACACCCCTATCAGAACGTTCGAGAAACTGTCGGCAGGTAATATCGTGTACTTATTTTTTTCAATTCATTTGAGCTTTAAATTTTCAGATTCATATTTAGTCAAAAATAAATGTGGTATTGATTGCTATAGCAGTGACTTAGTAAATGTGACATGTGAAAGTTGATACAATCAAACACAAGTTAAACAACGTTCACATAAAACAATGATTACAAGGTTACTTCTCTACCTAGGATCGTTCCTTAATTGAATCGGTCATTTCAAAAACCACTTAAGTCACATTTTTTCCTATATGCTTTTTTTTGCTGAAAATGGTTCCTTAAAGGTAGATGCGTATTCTGGGTGAAAACAACTTAAGTCAATACATTCATTCCTCTTTTAATAATACCACGTGAAAGACGTTCATTGCATAAACAACATTAGTCAGTGACTTAAGAGGTTTTTGCATGCACCGTGATTTTGGAGTTATAAAAAAAATGTTCGAAATCATGATCGTATCTACGTCCCAGGAGAATACATTGATTTGGTTTCGAACTCCAGCTCACCATTTACAGTCATAGAGCTAAAAACTGAAGATGTTTTAGAATTTAAGAAATGGTGGCCAAATTTGTACAAAAAAATATGTTTGTCAACTGAATCTTATGGGCAAAAGTCCCAAAGGACCAGAAAAAATCATTTGCACCTTCGACATACATGAGTTTTCAGTATGATTCAGATCGAAAAGAAACTATCATAGCCGAGGAATATATTGATGGATTGATTAAACATTCATTCTCATTAATAAAGAAAATAACAACTTCTGTTTCACTTCCATCAACCAAAGCCTAGGATTTGAAAGTACCTACCAAAAAAAAAAATAGACGATTTAAAACAAGTTCAAGATAGCATTCTGGAAGAGCATAGGCCATTTTATAACAACATTTTTAGCTGGCCAACTGCAAATGTTGGGAGATAATCCAGATGAGAATAATGGAGAATATGACTATGTACCATAAAGATATTAAAACATGACAAATTAATACATGTAAAATGTTCATAAGATTATTTTTAAGTGTAATTCTTTATTATAAGCAATAGAAAATATGATTACTACGATTGTTTTGGTTAAATTATATATCACTTACCCTATTTCTCGCAAAAACAACATAAGTCAAGAACTGTTTTCAGGTAATTTTTATTATTTCTCTTAATAAACTGTAAAGGTTATACGCTATTTTAATTTGTTACCACACAAATACTTAATTAAACAAAAAAAAACCTTTAAAACTCATTTGTTTGTGTATAAAACAGGTTTTATTGATTTCTGAAAAATTATAATTTTGTGACTTATGAGGTTTTTGAAATGACCGATTCAATTACAGAAAATCATAGTCATTTTGGGTGTTAGTCTGAGATAAAAGAAGTGTCGCCACCGATTTCAGTTGAAATTGTAGAACATTTTCGGTCTTGGATTTGGATAAGATCTTTGGATTTAGTCGGTCTGACCATCTAGTTAGTCAGCGGCCTCTGGGGTATTTTCCCCCGTGTGCTGCCAATAATGACGACTTTTCGTTGCTGTCATTTCAGCGCCATGTTCACGGATGTACAGAATGACAGATGTTTAAATTACTATTTAACACTTAACAAATAACTAAGTTATTCAAACACTTTTTAGTTTACTGATGACGATCTTCGACACGGAGCTGGTGTTCCCGGGCGGGGAGCGGCGCGGCGCCCCAAATCTCGCAGAGTTCTTAGAGAGCGTGCAGCCGCGACTGGCGGCCCTGTATGATGAACATGGAGATATTGGTGAGTACATGAGAAGCTGGACGCGTATTAAACGGTTTTAGACTTAAGCGATTTGTATTCAGCAATATATCTTCTATACTGCAGCGGTCGGCAACACGCGGCCCGCGAATGTTTTCTAAAAAATTGCTTATAAATCTAACTAAAGCGCCCTATTGCTTTAATGAGAAACACCAGATAGCCTTTTAAGGTACTCTACAAATTCACTCAAAAATTCTACAACTAGGAAGAAGATCTAGGTTAGGTGTAACCTCCGACGCTAGAACACTCTTTTCGTAAAGGGGCGATTGGGCAAAATCGAGGGTCGAAGATACTGGGCACGAATCATCTGACAAACCTGAACTACCCCGAATAGTGATACCATCACTGCAACCACCTGTATGTCTCACATGCCCCGACGCCTCCACCAGACAACTGCGAGCTTAAAGTCGTATTTTTAATTAGACGAAGCTAACTGACAGTAGCTAATGTCACTTTGTAAAATAATGTTGTCATTTATTTAAAGTAATAGTGATGCGTTTAGTTCTCGTTCAATCAGATGAACGAACATTGAGTGTGAATAGTTAATCATTTCAAACTATAAAAGAATATTATTTCTATATTACAATAAAAGTGCTGTGATATAAGTTACTAGTAGTTATATAAGTAGTATAAATTGTTATATTTTATACATCTACAGGATGTAAAAAGACCCTTAACGAAAACTGAAATCGCATGTTGTACCAATCACTACGAACATTTTTTACTTCGGCACCATACCTGGGAAATTACTGGTTCAGGAGATATTGAGGCTCAAAGTTAGTATGGAATTTTTCTAATTAAGTACAAAATCGATGCATTTACCGCGCCAAGATGTTCGCTAGATGCCCTATGACCCCATGGATAGGTAGATATTTCGAGCATTGAACGCTTAAATTGCGGTTTAAAAAATGTGAAAACTTAAAAAAAAATCGTTTCCCAGGTATTATTTTTGGTTAGTCTGACTTGACATGATGTCAATCGATGCAATTTCATTCATTCAAGAGTTTTTCAATCATTCACTTTGTCACAACACTATTTTTATTTCATCATAAACTGACAACACAGTAAACGTCAGTTGACTTCGTCTAATAAAAAATACGACTATAGAAGCTAAGTTTTTCCAGGCAGAGTATAAGCGTGTCTTTGTACCGCTAAGCATACTGCGGTTGTCAACATACCTTCCCAGCGTGGTGACTGTGGGCCAAAATCCCCCATAAAAGGTAGCCAGAGAAAACGGCCCCTAGTTTACGGCTGCCTGAATATTCCAAGTCACGACAGCAGCCTTGGTCATGGCAGGGTAGGAGGTGCTAAGAATTGCCGGGCTACGGAGAGCTGCCTACACCAATTGACCCTGGCTACGTACAATGGACGCAGTTTACGACTTGACGTAAGCCTCCAAATTCTTGAGGTAAGGCAAGATACGGTGGCATGTTCTGAGTCTATCAGAAGTCCGAAGCGAGGGGGAGGACACCATAACCTCGTAGGGTTTCTCGTTAACAAAGCCCTCCGTGACAACTTGACTGAGATCTGCAGCTTCTCGACCCGGGTAGCATATCTTGCATTGAAACTGACCGAGAGATACTCTCTTAGGGTTGGGCTACACTATCAGCACCGCATCGCTCTTTCCTATGCTTCTATCCTTTTCTATCACTTAGGACCGTCATTTACTAGAGCGAGAAAGAGAGAGGGAACGCCGCGGAATCGGATGCGGGCACAGGTATATGCGCCGACAGCAAGTAGCTCAAATGAATAGCTGGAGACCTTATACGACGATGTATAGAAGACCATACATTGCACCATAAAGGCACATTTCACTGTAGTCACCGAGGACTTCAACGCAAAGGTGGGACACGAGCGTGGCTTATCGTGTTTGGATCCGCATGGCTATAAGCGCAGAAACACTAGGGGAAAAATGCTGGTCAACTTCCTGAGCATGCAGGGTTTGTTACTGTTGCTGCAGCAAGAACGAGATTGACAGTGACTTCATCATGACTGATATTAGAAGCATATATTTAGGGATGTCTCAGTGATCAATAGGTTTAATACGGATAGCGATCACTGAGTTGTAAGTAAGAGGCACACTAAATATTAATTTCAAGCTCGAACAGAGCCTCATGATGAGGTCTGTTCTTCGTCCAACTGCCGCCAGAGTGGGACATGATACGTTCCAACTGAAACTGAAAAACAGATTCACTGCACTAGATACCCCATGTGAATGATGAGGACCTGTGCAGCATAATCGAAGCAGTACATGAACTGGGATTGGCAGCAATTTCGGAAAAAAAAACAGATAATAATATGATCAACTTTTAAGCGAGGCTCTCTCACTCCATAAAAAGATCCGGAGCTTAGTAAGGCGTGACCTTCATAGCTGGAACACTCGTCTCGTACAGAAAGCGATTGAGCAAAAACTGGGCAGGAGTCATCTGACAAAGCTGACTACTGCGATGAGTAATACCGTCACATCAGTCCCAGAGATACTCGCTGAATACTCGCTTCTATAGCAATCTGAATGCTTCGCATGCACCAGAGCCTGAAACAGACACGAGCGATTCTCGAACTCCACTTACCCGCCACTTTACGGAGAATCTCCCTGATGTAGATGTTGAAGAAATCGATGCGGCTCTCAGACAGCTTAATAATGGTAATGCGCACGGGGAAGATGGAGTAGCCTCTGAGCTCCGTAAGGCTCGAGGAAAACCTTTTACTTGAGGAGCTTAGCTTAGTGTTCTGAAGTTTTTGCAGCGCTGCCAAGTCAAGTGAAGTGTTGAAAGGCTTTTAACAAATGGCAACGATGTCCGTTCCGAAGTCCACCCACAAAACAAGACCCATCCAGTTGCTTCGTGGTGTAAGATAGGATGATGTTATATCCTCGAAACTCTCACCAACGCGTCAATGAGTGGTAACGCATCTCCGCTTTGCCAAAGCCCTGTTAATTATGGCAGAATCGCTGCAATACTTGTAGAAAAGGCTGTCCAGTCTCAATACTGCCTCAAGGCGTGTTGGGTTCGGGATAAATCTGAACAAGATCAAGCTCATGTTCAATAAACACATTATCCCTTGAACAATATCGAAGCTGTCCTGGAGTATGTATGCCTGGGGCAAATGTTGTAGCTAGATAAGAGACAACTTTGAGAGTGACATCATGAGAAGAGTGCAGTTGGGCTGGGTAGCATATGAAAAGTTGCTTCATATCTTCAACAAATTTTGCCACAATGACAATAGACCAAGGTGTTCAACCAATGAGCCCTGCCAGTCAAGACGTACGGAGATGAGACGTGGAACATAACGGTGAAGTTAGTGCAACGGCTACAGGTCACACAGAGAGCTATGGAATGGTCAATGCTAGGGATCTCCTGAGGTTCAAAGTCCGGAACGGGATTATTCCGCATAAAACCAAAGTTACTGACATAATTCAGAGGTGTAGAAAACTGAAGTGGCAGTGGGCTGGCCACATCTGTCGCAGAACCGATAGGCGGTGACATAGCAAGCTTAGTGTTGGACGTTTTCACGCTAGATGGCCCAACGACTTGAGAAGGGTATCGAAAACGGGAGATCAGGTCTTGTGGCGCACCCTGTCAGAGGTCTACGTCCAGCAGTGGACTGCAACAGGCTGATATGCGTGTGATGAGGCAGAGAAGCCGTGTCATCTGGCTTTTGTGGATGCCTGAAAAGCCTTTGACTGCATCGAAACATAGCCTGCTCCGTAGTTTTTGCAACGCTGCCATGTGGATTGAAAACATGTGGAGGTGTGAAGAGAACCAAAAAGCAACGATTTCTATTCAAGTCCTGAACAACAATACAAGAACCATACAACAGCTTCGAGAGGTAGGACGGGGTGAAACTATATCCCCGAAACTCTTCACCAACGCTAGAGGAAATCTTCAATTCGCTGTAGTGGGTTGGATTGGGCATCAATGTCAATGGTCGGTATGTTAGGCGTCTCCGCTTTGTTGACACAGTGGCCGAATTGCTGCAAGACTTGGTAAAAATGCTGTCTAGTTATTGCCAAAAGTGCGGCCCGCCTTAAGTTTATTTTGCCTCCTTGCGGCCCTTGCCTACCAAAAGGTTGCCGACCGCTGTTCTATAGTTATCACGAGTAAGACCCGATAAACAAACTTGTTTAAGCAACTTTTATTTTTCAATTTATACAGGGATTTTATTTTTCAATTTAGGATATACATTTGGATCTTGGATCACCAAGATCCAAATGTATCAATGTCAGTAGTAGTATTAATCAGGGGCTGACGTATCAACGTCAGCCCCTGATTTAAAAAAAATGCATAAAAAAAATATACTTACTCAAATAAAATGACTCCTAAATAAGATGACAAAAGAAAGACATACTTAACATTTCTTGAAAAGTTACATAACGCATCGTCGACAGAATTACAAATCCGTAATTAGACTAGTCTAGATGTACATAGATGAAAGCAATTCGTTTTGCTTGGTAAATATTAGATGTTTTGCGAAGAGACAATATACAGAGTGATTACGTGAATAGGGCTAAAGTGTCTCCTTCCAAAAATATAACGCAAGTTTCAAGTGTCATTTGTTCAAAATTATCCTTACAATTTCAATTAGTGTACACATTCATTTCAATAGGCATGCACGACCAGCTAGGCCTCGCTACACCAGCTACGTAACAAACGCCGCCGCCCTGCCTGCCAATGCGTCGGTGACAACTAACAGTGATCCGACTAATACGACATAATTTATTGCAGTGATAAAAACCGCCGCATCAGCAGCTGCTGCAACACAGTGCAGCGCGCGGGAGGACAGCGCGGAGATAGGTCGCGAGCGCGGGCCTACGGTGACGGCGACGGTGGGCCGCGGAGGCCCGCTCGCCGACGTCGCCAGCCTCGCGACCGGCGCTGCGCCTGTTGATGACGCGCCGCAGGTATAGTTCTCGACTAATTTCTAGTTCCCTCTGAATTTGCAGCGTAAAGCTGCGCAGTAATAAAAAATTGGGCAAGTGCGAGTCGGACTCGCGCACGAAGGGTTCCGAACCATCATCTATAAAAGAAAATCCCGTTTGTTGTATGCATACTTAAATACTTTATAAGTTTCTACCTGTTTATTAAGATCGACTAACAAATTGCTTAAAAATTACGTTTAGTAATTTTGAGCAAAAAATACGAAAAAAATCACGTTTTTTGTATGGGACTCCCCTTAATATTTTTATTTTTTTATTTTTAGTATTTGTTGTTATAGCGGCAACCGAAATACATAATTTGTGAAAATTTCAGCTTTCTAGCTATCATGGTTTATGAGATACAGCCTGGTGACAGACAGACAGACGGACAGACAGACAGACAGCGGAGGCTTAGTAATAGGGTTCCGTTTTTTTACCTTTTAGGTACGGAACCCTAAAAATTAGGTGTCAGCGAGACGGTGGCGGGTAGCGGGAGGGTTCTATTCGATTCGGGTCGGGCTTCGGGAGCGTTCCGACGCATTCGGGAATTTACCGACGCATTCGGGTATACTCGGTCGCATTCGGGTATGTTCGTTTGAATTTGACGTAGTGTTCAGAGATTGCCCTAGACATGTGGAATAGTTTGCAGACGACAGTGGAAGCTTGGATTACATCCACTTATCTAGAGCAACGCAAGAATGTCTGACACATATGAAGCCGAGTGTCTCAGCGCTAAGAATCAAAATACAATATGCAGTTACCTGGATTTCGATCTTCAATGGAGTCCTGGAGGTAGCTAGATAAACACACAAGTAGATTGGCCAAAATAAGGTGTGTTATATCTAACTACTTAGCTATCAGGCAGCAAACGCGACGTCTTCAAGGCACGCTGCGCGAGGTGCGTTTTCGCAATTGAACAAAGTGTTATTGTTAAATATAATATCACAAATTTATCAATAGGCTAGCTATCTGTGGCAGTTCCGGACAAATCAAATAGCGGCAATTTACAAGGTTTTACACAATTCAATTTTCGAAACTGGTTTAACCATGTGCTTTCAAAGAGCGATGTTAACGAGAGGAAAATACGTGTTAATTTTTCAAAGCAAGTGACAATGACAGTTTTTAGAAATGTAACCAGAGTCAAAAATTACAATAGACAACAAATGTTACCAAACTAATATTCTAACTATATTCTCAATTTATACTAATTATTATAGGCAATATATCTATTTCAAACACGTAGTAAAGTACAGTTTCTAAGAAACGCGCTACTTCGTCTTTTACTTTCCAATTACCCACAAATTTCATACTTTAATTTTAATTCAATTTCAACTTTTGTGATCATTACAACAATGCTGAAATATCGTATACTCGATAAAAAGGTAGGTACGGGATAATTATATCCCGTAAGACAATTTTAAATTATTTATTAAGTATTGTTGTGTTTTTGTTTGTTTGTTATTGTCCTAGTAATAATTTACTCAGCCACAAAAAATGACTCAAAGCCATTGATTTATATACTAAAGATACGTGCGACCGAACATTTGACAGACGCAGTCACCTTACAAAAAAAATTACTCCATCTATTCAAACTAGTATGAACTACGATGTAAATCGGCATGGTCTGCTCCTAGACATAACCTTGTAAGAGTGGGGTGAGGTATTTTTCGAGGTACAAAAAAATATATATTTTTCCATTTTGGATTCGTACCTACCTAATGTTTTTTGACTTTGGTGTATTTTTAAATTTTTAGAATCAATTAAAAACGGTTCACAGCACGGAAGAGTTAACTAGGAAAATGTTATCACCTACACTAGTTAACTCAGAAGTGCTGTGCAAAACCGAAGCTGTAAACGCCTGGAAAATGGCTTGTCCAAGCACTGATTTGTCTACCAACCTATTCTCCCAAAGACAGTGGGACGCGCCGCTTTGTGACATTGTACGGAAAGTCTTTTAGATACAACTTTTAATGTTGCAGAGCGTGCTCGCTTGCTGGCTGTGGGAGAATGGGAATCGGGTCTGTGGCTTCAGGCACTACCATCGTCCAACACTGGAACCATGTTGGACGATGAGACGTTCCGTATCGCCACTTGTCTTCGTTTAGGTGCTCCGTGTGTTTCTCCGCATCGATGTCATTGTGGAGAAGACGTCGATAGCCTCGGACACCATGGGCTATCTTGCAGCAGAAGCGCTGGTAGAATTCCCCGTCACGCCCATCTGAATGACATAATTCGTCATGCTCTTGTCGCGTCTGGCGTACCAGCTGTACTTGAACCAAATGGTTTGGTACGCGACGACGGTAAGAGACCTGATGGTATGTCATTGTTGCCTTGGAAAATGGGTAGGCCTCTGGTGTGGGACGCAGCCTGCGTAGACACCCTCGCGCCATCACATGTTCCAAGCACGGGAGGCCATGCTGGCGCTGCTGCTGCAATTGCGGAAACCCTCAAACGGCGCAAATACAGTAATTTAGTGAGTAATTACGTGTTTGAGCCGTTTGGGGTGGAAACGCTAGGCTCACGGGGTCCGAGCGCTCGTTCACTATTTCGGGAAATTTCGAAACGTTTAATCGACGTCTCACGTGACCAGAAGGCTGGTTTATTCTTTGCTCAGAGAATCAGCATTGCCATCCAGCGTGACAATGCTGCCAGCCTTCTGGGCACGTTACCCGATGACATTGATGCGGAGGCATTTTACGATGTCTAAACCTTCTAAATATTTTCAATTTTTAATTTCTTTTTACGGTTTTTTTTGTACATATACTACTTAGACATTAAGATTAGATTAAGCTACATATAGATTATAAAATTATGTTTATTTAATGTATAATTATAAAGAAATTTCATTAAAAATAATTTTGTTAGAACATTATTTAATCTTATAGTAATAATAATAAATCTTTTCATTTCATCGGGTACAACGCCCGCCGCTTCAAAGTTATGTCGCACTTTTACGCGGCTTGGCGCCGTTTTTACCAAAATGAAAGAGAATTGCTTTAAATAATTTTAGAAGTTGATTTAATAGGCGGGTCCCCACAGACCGAGCAGCCTCGCGAGGAAAATGCTTCGCGAGGCTGCTCGGTCTGTGTGGACCCACCTAATGACATATTTTTAAGTTACCGGTGATATGAAATGTTATCATATTTTTTATTATGTTTTTTGTCGTAGTTCAGGCAACCTTTCACGGCACAATTGGCATTTTTGTTCGCAAAATTTATGACCGGTCCCAATGACAGCTGATCGCGTTCTAGTTCACTTCGTTAAAGAGAAGACCATTTTAGGACCAACTTCGAGGCGTCATTGTAACATGCGGTCCGCCGAGTCCTTACGCAGTAATATATATGGCAATGCCCAAAGCCTAAGTGCGGTTTCAGATTAGCGTTTTATACGCGCGTATAAGCTCGTTTTTGGAAGCGCATGTAGGCGCGTATAGGCGCGCCTTTTGGCACACGTGCAACTCGTACGAGCGTTGACGCGCTTCTAAGCTCGTATAACCACGAGCCGCCAAAATCCATGTTGACACTGACAAGACGTCACTACCGTTTCGAGCGAACACGCCCGTTTACGTGAGTCTGGTTTTTTGAAGCGCGTATTGTAGCGCGCGTGTAAGCGCGTATGCTAAAACGACCGTATACGCGCAGAAAAATACGCTAATCTGAAACCGCCCTAAGATAACGCCATGCTTGAGCAAATCGCTCTCTGACAGACTACTTACCTAGATATCTTTTTTACTTCATTATCATAGCAAAAATAAATTAATATAAAGTCTTTATATAAAGATTTTCTTCTTAACTGTACCTGCGCAAACACCTCGGTGGCGCAACTTCAGAGAGCACTAGGAGTTCGGCAATACCTATACACACTTAGTCAAACTATACAGCGCGGAGTTACCGTCTTCATTTGAATAGCATTACTTAAAGCTGTTGTTTGGCCGCAGCCCGAGGGTAGCGAGTCCTCGGACACGGAAGGCGCCGGCGTAGTCTCAGCGCGCATAGACAAGGTGCTGGTGGCGCGACTGGACTCGGCGCTGCGACTCGCCGGCGACACGGCGCCGCCCGCGCCCCGGGACCATGCACGGGCACTCAATCTGCTCACTACTGGTATGTATTACTGACTGTATACTTGCACATGTTCTGTGTATTCGGGAACAATCCGCATTGTGTTCATTGGTTGTATGTTTGTAGTCTCACGCGACACGCGGGAGAAATCTTTAAAACATTAATACCTTGCTATTATTAGATTGAAAAATTTTCTCATATTACAGTAAGGGTGTGAACCTTCGATCAACAATACTACTAGATAACAGGTCCGTACAAAATCGTAGCTAAAATCTGTCCGCGACATTTACATCAACATTTGATTTCTACCAAACAAAAGACAAATGTTTTTAAACAGTTTTAAGTGCAACCTAATTACAACCACGACACCTAGTAATAACGTCACAAGTCGTAAAAATGTTATGTAATACTTACGACCAGTCGTCACAAAAACCGAGCAAAGCAATAAATTATTCCTTTCACAGAAGTGAAAAGATATAAGTTAAACAATATTTAGTTTAATATCAACATCGTAAGGAATAAGGTACTTTATCGCGTCATTGCCTTGCGAGTTGCGTCATTTTGATTCGTTTCTTATTTTTCGAATTTCTAATATCTACTATACTGCTTTGTGCGTGTGTTATCTGTAGCTCGCTAGCGCACATACATACAATTTTAGTGGCGGTTTAAATCATTAACTTCGTTCAAAATCTTATATACTTACACTAATATACACCGCTATTTTTTAATTAGTACAAAAAATTTAACACAGCACTAAGTATCTTTAACTGATCATAGTGATCACATTTATGTAGTTAAAAAATAAAAACACTAAGTCCCAAAAATGTCTCAAAACAGTTCACAAAAAAACGTGATAATTGGTAAATGCAATACTAATACTATGAGCGACCCGAGTGCTACGAGTATCATAGTAAAATGAACCATTGATAAATTCCCCCCCCCCCCCCCGCCTTTCTGCGCCTGCGCCACGCCCCGACGATGCGACAAACAGTACTAAATTGCTAGCAAAAGTGAGCGTATCTAATTTCGTTGCAAAAGTTAATTGTTTGTCTACGTTTGTCCGACGCAATGGCCTATCATATCAGTTCATATCACGGGAGTATGTAGCTATGCTTCGTGCGTATTTTTTGAGTGGAAAAATCGCGAGTGCAGCTGTGTACCCATGGACATCTTATTGTGAGTGTACAAAAGTGATCCGGTCAGTGTCAAACAATTAAAACAGTGCATATTTGATGCTTTTGACAACGGTGATGGACATTTCGAAGGACAATGGAAATACTTGTAAGTTTAGTAAATAATACGTACTTAAGTAAATAATAATTTGATGCGGGTGGCTCAAAACAGGTCTGTGTTCTCCACACACCTTAAGGTACGCCTATGTCCAGCAGTGGACGTCTCTAGGCTGACATGATGATGATAAAATAATATTTGTAAATAGCAGATGATTCTAAGTTCATAAATACGCCAAAATTACTCTTTTTTTTTAGTCCAGAACACCTTTTATTTTGATATTTGTTTGCTTTCTAATTACATACCTCCGTATTTAATTACTTGTTAAACGATCAATTTTACCGGTCCTAAGCCCGAATGAATTATGAAGGAGAGAGTAGAATTAACAAAATTAAAAAATAACTACCTACATTTATTATTTTTCTTCATTTTATTTTCTATGGCTACCTACGTCATAAGTGCGACAGAGAGAATGCGAATGAGCAGGATGGAAATGAATAATTAGTGAATGGATTGTAAAATATGACTATGATTTAAGTGAGATTTTCTACAATAAACAAATGATAATAACTTTGCTCTTTATTGATATTATGAAATTCTTACGTCACATATATGATAATAATATCTTCGCTAATCTGTCCTTAAAGTTTTTGTACTAATTAAAAAATAGCGGTGTATAAAGCTGAAGTGTTTGTTTGTTTGGTTGAACGCGCTAATCTCAGGAACTACTAGTGCGATTTGAAAAATTCTTTCAGTGTTAGATAGCCCATTTATCGAGGAAGGCTATAGGCTATACAACATCACGCAATGAGCGACGGGAGCAGAGCAGTAGCTTTAAATAATGCGGGTGTAACCGCGGGCATCGTCTAGTACTTAATATATAAAGCTGAAGAGTTTGTTTGTTTGTTGTTTGTTTGGTTGAACGCGCTAATCTCAGGAATTACTGGTCCGATTTGAAAAATTATTTCAGTGTTAGATATTCCATTTATTGAGGAAGGCTATAGGCCATATATAATATCACGCTATGAGCGACGGGAGCAGAGCAGTAGCCTTAAATAACGCGGGTGTAACTGCGGGCATCCTTTAGTATGATATCATTTGGTAATTCAAAGCTTAATATATAACTTATTTTTATGTATTTACCGAAAGTAAGACACTCCGTCCGTTAAATTACTATTTCGGGTATTATTTTTGCAACTTTTAATTACGCACTGCGGCATTGTGAGACGTGTTTACGGTGGCTGTGTTTCAAACGAAATAAACAAAAATGAGATCTTATTTCTCGAGTGAGGTGTACTTTGCCGAGATGTTTTTTATTGCGTGTTCGCGATAACTAGTAGTATTGTTGATCGAAGGTGTGACCGTGTGACCAAATAAAGCGCGGCAGTCGAGTGAGGCTGCCGCGCGAGCCCTGTATTCTGTGATCAGATGACTGTGTAGCGTGCACAAAATAGTTGTCCAATCATAGGGCAGCGCTGGCCTCGCGCGGCACTCGACTACCGCGCTCTGTTTGGTCACACTGTAAGATACGATTTTGCCGATGTTGTTATCAGTGCATAGGGTTCCCACCAAGAAATTAAGGACCCACGCCAACCTCACCTGCAAGTGGTGCACCTGCCGATCAACGGACGAGCAAACAAAATATCCCGATAAGCGGCAATAGGCTCGCCACCTATTACGTGGGATCAAAACACTGGCGAAAAGGGGCCTCTGCCTACCTCTTCGGGGAAGTAGGCGTGAGTGTATGTATGTGTATGTTATCAATGCTCGTGTTGTTATGTGCAGTGCTCCGCGGGTGCATGGGAGTGGTAGTCCGCGGCGCGTCGCAAGGCGCGGGCGTGGCGGCGCAGTACGCGCTGGTGCGCGCGGCGTGCGGCGCGGCGGCGCGCGGGCCTCCACAGCCACACGACGAGCTGCCGCGCGCAGCCGCCGGCCTGCTCGCCAGCCTCGCGCTCGCCAACCACTCGCCGAGTGACTTCGACACCGCGCTGCACCACCTCGAGCAGCGAGCTGCAGGTACGTCACGCGCGCTACCATCCACGGAACCTTACATGGATGGTAGCAGAGGGTAAGCCAGTAAACAGGGGCGTCGCCGGCCGATTGCCTAGGAGGGGGCAAAGTCGCCAGCCGATGCTTAGGGAGGGACAAGTTGATATGGAAAATGAGAAATGTATGAATTGTAGGGTTTTTTCAGTATCTAGGGGGGGGGGCAGCCGCTCCCCTCTGCCCCCCTTTGGCGACGCCTGTACCAGTAAACAAAGTTGAATAAACCTTAGAGCGTTGGCCCTAAGGTTTATTCAACTTTGTTTATTTGCTATTTTATTTCTCGCTGTGGAAATGCATTTACGCATGGATGAAAAGCGGGGGGTATATGGGACTCGACGGCTGGAGTGTAAGGCCGTAATACCCACTAAAACAACAGCCCATACTGCCACGCCATTTTGGGGCGCCAGGGGGTCGTATTAGCATTCAACCCTGGCATCCAGGCGGATAGCCCGTAGGCCACAACCCCCCGGCGGCGGATGAAGGCACCGGGCTCCACCGCCAACACACCCAGCGGCCGCAGAGGATAGGGAGGACGGCAACCTGACAACACCGCATCTCCTCCTCCTCTGCGGCCCACCGCGACGCATCGAATGAATATAAACTTTTAGTGGAAATGATCGCTGGAAGCAGATGAACTCTGCTACGGCATTTCTCCATTCTCCGGAAGTTTTCGGTGCGATTTAATGTATCTCTGTCACACCTAAATATTCGTCTCATTTTCTCTGTCTTGAGTACAAACGAAGACAAGTTTTCATTGTAGTGCTTGTTCATTATGTTTTAAAGTTTATCGTAAATGTCTTTTATTTTTTTTTACCTAGTCGTAGCGCGTACAAAAAAGTGTTGTTACATTGTTAAAGTCTCTTGTTCAGTGTTTGCTAGAACTTTATTTGAATTAATTGCAAGAGGTGATGGACGTTCCGGTTAAAATATCTGCCACTATTGACAGGTTAAGTCCATTATAAAATTATACGAATTCTAGCAATAACAGATTTTTACACGATTGAACATGCATGGCAATTCGCAAAGGCCAACTTAAGAGCTGCCAAGATATAACGGCTGATGTGTAGAATGGTGACACTTGTACCACGTAAAAACAGTTCCTCGAAGCATTCTCTCTTCATCACTCCAACGAGTCTAATCGAGAGATTAGACTAGTTGGAGCGGTGCAGGAGCAGCCGTGAGATAAGGTTCATCGACGATTCTAATGGCACGCCTCTGTACGGAGTCAAGTAGATCCAGCTAATATTTTTGTGCACCAGGCTATAGATGTGAGCAGTACTCCACGTGTGGCCGAACTTTATCTACGCATAAGGCGTTGGGTTGGTGTGAAGAATCGCTTAGACCGCTCAGTACAAGCAGCTTCTCGCCCGCTCATTTGACCTTATCTTTCTAATGCTTCTCAAATTGGACTTTACTTGACTTTTTTTTTGTCACCTTTTTTAGGAATAGGGTGGACATAGGCCACTTTCCACCAAGATACCTTTGCGCTGGGTCCAAAAGACGGCAAAGGCGCATTAGAACTTAGGTCACCTCAGGGGCGCACGTATTCAGCAAAATTTCTGGGATGTCGTCTGGCGCACTCCGCCCACTACACTTGTGGATGTCCATCGATTTTAATGGGACGATAAAGGGACATAGTAGGGCTACATATATAGGCTATATTTTGCCTCGGTAGCCGTCGCTGTTGTCGAGAAATCGATTTAAGAAAGTTGTTGCTTCATGACTATTATAAAATTACGAATTCAACTCGTGTGGTATGCCAAATAGAAAGCAACTTTTGACAGAATATGGCTCATTAAAAAGTTACTAGAAACCTAAAGAAAAAAATATACCTAAAATTGTTTTATTTTCGTAGGTCGTTCATGGTGGGCTCGTCTGGCGTGCCTGGACTTCGCGCAGCCGCTGTTGTTCTACGGGCTGCCGATGCTGTGCGACCAGCTCGACCGAGCCGTGCGCACCGAGAGGTTCGCGCTCAAACTCATGCGGGACCCTAGACTTGAGGTAAGCTGTTTTAGTAACACCGTTTGTATCATCTACAGCAGTGCCAGCCAGTCCATTGCTGGACATAAACCTCTCTTAATTTTCGTCACAATATGACGTTTATAAAGAGAGTAAACACATGGCTAGTCTTGTATATTACTTATTTCGTCTGTTTTTATTAGGTAAAACCTAACAACCCCCTCACGATAACGTATGCATGAACTGGTAACACTCTTGCTGTAAAATATAAAATGTTACGTTTTGTTCAGGTGCGTCAAGCAGCAGCGAAGCTCCTCACCGGCCTGATGCACTGCCGCGCTCTCCCCAACGAGGAGCGCACCATCAAGGAACTGATGCGCAGCTGTCGCTCTAAGGAACTAGTCGAGAGACATTACGGAGTGTTGGGGCTCTGTGCCTACTTAGCGTCTCGCCCCTACAGCCTCGGCTCAAAGCTTGGAGACGTTCTAGCAGAACTAGCCCGTCATACGAGCGCCCCTGACCCTATACCTGCGACCATACGCGCATCACTAGCCGACTTCAGACGCACACACCAGGACGACTGGCCCAAACACCGTGAACAACTCACCGAGGAAGAATTAGACCTCCTTGCCGACCTCACCTCACCGCCTTCCTACTGCGCATAAACAGTATACTTGCTGAGCTGGAATAAATGTGATACTTACGAAAGCTTTATGTTGACACACTGTATTGGTGGAAACATGTTCTGTTATTTTTGAATTGTTGAAAATTGGAATGCGTCGAGCCAGTGGCGTAGCGAGAGAGGGATGGCGGAGGCGGTCTGCTCCGGCCCTCATATTTTGGTATGACCCTCGATGACTCAACTTAAGGCACAACAAAGGTTTAGAAGATATTTCTCTTAATTTTTGTTCTTGAGGTTGTGTCACCGAATGTCAGCCTAAAAATGGGTGACACCTGGTGTGACTCAGTGGGTGACATCATCTTCCGCACCGGGTGCAACCCAATATGCTATCCCACTGCGTCGAGCTAAAGGTATTGAGATACCAACACACGGTATTGCGGGTAGTTATCTAAATGAATCATCGCATCACTTGATCATACGTATTTACATCGATTTATCAAGGTGGTGGCTGTCAGTGTGCCCATTACAAATACAGGTGATGGTTATCGTTTGACATGACATTATTTAGCATAATGCTACTAAATATTTTGACTTGTTTATTTTGTAGTTTTGTTGCATACTTTTTATGTAGGTTGGAGAGCATGGGCTAGTTCTCGGAGGTTGATCTTGTGAGACTATGATGGTGGCTGTCGCCGCCTCATACTTGTTCCATAACTATAGATCTGTTTACTGGGTTAGGTATATGTAAATACATGTATAAATAAACATTAAATATGTCTTTTTAGGATGTTATACTTACAATAAATTAATTAATTAATGATTGAGTTTTATTTCCGCCAGTTGCGTTTGCATCTAGCATGTAGTATTTTATTACCCTTATCTAGGTGGTAATCATGTGTTAGCCGCCTCATATACCCTTAGCGTATCTAGTTATGACTCGCGTGAGGAAAGGACGGAGATGGAGATCCACTTGTAACCTGTGTTTTCTTGCATACCTAGTTATTCAGCAATAGTATCAGTTGGGCTAGAATCGGTATAAAATATAACTGGCGCACACTACACACGTTTGACTCGTCGTTCAGTGATGGTGTCAACGAACTTCATTCACAATCTATTTTTCACCACAGCAGCTCAAACATGCCGCTTTTGCTGCGAGACAACAGTGAACAAAACGCGATTTTGATTCGAGCGTGAGGCAAAGTAGCTTTTTAATTTTGCAATCTTCAGTGCCACGAATTGACATTGTTCAGCCACAAATTTGAAACATTCGAATTTTACTGTGCTCTGTCTCTTTCACATGCATATAAAAAGTGAGTGAAAAAACAAACCCCTTCGAATTCGAAATTCGATTTTGGAATTCAACCTCAAAGAAAACACCTACGGCAACGCAAAAAAAAAAGAATAAAGAAATTACTTTTTTATATGTTATTGTTTACATGTTTAATTTATTATTGGATTTTAATAAAAATAAGTCTAATTAATAGTATAAAATTAGTATTTAACCAATACATTTTTATTTAGAATTACAACAATGATACATTTGAAAAATAAACATCAGGGACGCGGTATTAAAACGCGATTTAAAAAAGTAGCGGGAATAAAAATTTCGCTGATGCTGATACAGTAGGTATAGCGTAACGTGTTAAATTTATATTAATATATAAAATAATCTAAAAAGATGAGTGAAACTAGCGATGATGACTGTACTTTAACACCAGAAGAGTTAAATCAACAAGTGATTATGCAGAATTTAATCTATTCCTGTTCATTTCTAGGTATGTCTCCTAAGTATAAATGTGTTCTCACTGCTGTGGTGAAAAGTTATGTGTGCTACACGAGAGCAAAGTTTTTTGTATCTCGTGCTGTTGAGTCCCTCACCACGCTCAGGATTCTAACTTTGATTCACTCGCTACGCTCGTGAATCAATCATAGAATCCTTCGCTTGCTCGGGACTCAAAATCAGCACTCGAAACAAAAAACAACTTTGCTCTCTTGTTGCACAAATAACTATTGCTCCTACTATAGTTAGGTGTCTAGTTATCATTTTATTATTTTGTTGCTTAGATTGGGTAAGGAATGAAAGAATGGGAAAAGCAAGGATTGAGGATATACATGAAACAAGAAAAGAGTTTGTTAGTTAAAAAGAATAGTGAAAGAAATGGTTAAAAGTAAAAAGGAGGAAAAGAAAGATAAGTTTGTTAGTAGATTATCTGACGACTTTCGGAGAAACATTGAGATTTTCTGGAAGTCCGTTCGTGCAGTTCGAGAAAAAACTCAATCCTCAGAATACACAGCAATCAGAGACAAGAATGGAAAGATGGTGAATCGTGCGTGCTGAAGAGATGGAAAGAGTATTTCGAAGGATTATTTGAAAGAACGACGACAGAGATATCAACAGGTGAAATGAATGGTATTGATAGCAATGATGAAAGCGATATTGGCGTGGATGAGATTTTGAAGGCACTGGCTAGTATGAAATAATGTAAGGCTGTAGGATATGATAGGATTACAGTTGAATTGCTGAGGGCTGGACAGGGCACTATAGTTAGTCAGCTGCAGCGTTTATTAAACTTGTGCTGGAGCACCAGCCGAGTACCTGATGACTGGGCCACAGCAGTAGTTGTTCCTATGGGTCAGGGTTACTTTATAAAGGAAAAGGCTCGCAACAAGACTGCAAAAACTATAGAGGCATTAGCCTTCTCAGCATTTTTGGCAAATTGTATGCGAAGGTATTGATTGAAAGAGTTATGAAAGTAACCGACAAGAAAATATGGGATGTACAAGCGGGTTTCTGAAAGGGTATGGGGGTGTGCGGACCAAGTCTTTTCCTTGCGATGCATAGCCGAGAAATTCTTGGCCAAAGGTCAAAAGGTCTATCGCGCATTCGTGGATGTGGAAAAGGCTTACGATAAAAAGGGTGAGGAATCAAACGTGGTCGTTACTGTCGATGTGGGTAGGAGGGCGGTGAACAGCGGCCTCATTCGAGTTCTGAAATCCCTTTATGAGGATTCTAGAGCATGTGTGAAGATAAACGCGGCATACATTGACTGGTTTACCATCAAAACAGGTTTTAGACAGGTATGTGTAGCGTCGCCGTGGCTGTTTAACCTCTTTATGGACAGTTGTTTGCAAGATTTGAAACATAGTGATTGTGGATTAAGAATGAATGAGCAACTTGCCCAGATAACAACAAACTTGCAGCAAGTTTAAATCAAACTTGCTAGTTTCACTGTGACAAACTTGCATCAAACTTGCATGAAGTTTGCTTTTGCAAAGGTTGCACAGGTACAATGCACAGGTTGGTGGTCCGACAACAGCTGGTCGTCGAGCACCTCCTGCTGTATCTAGGAGATTGACCGACCACCAACCTGTGCTCGTCGTCATCCAAATCCTTTGAAAAACCAACTTCATGCAAGTTTGTCACAGTGAAACTAGCAAGTTTGATTTAAACTTGCTGCAAGTTTGGCAAGTTTGCATTGTTATCTGGGTGTCAAATGCCTCCTTTATGCTGATGATCAGGTAATACTTGCGTCTTCAGCAGAAGAGTTGCAGGTGATGGTAACAATTATGCATGGTGCGTTAGAGAGGAAAGGAATGAAAGTGAATGTAAGTAAAACGAAACTTATTATGGTTTTTGCAAAGGAAGAATGGGTTACGGCTTGTACTGTTATGATCGATGGACAACGAGTGGAGCAAGTGAATGATTTGTATATTTAGTACGCTGTTAACAAGAGATGGTAAGAGTGTAGAAGATATTGAAAGAAGAGTTAATGCAGGACATAGAGTGAATGGAGCTCTGAAGGCGTTTATGAACAGCCAAAACGTGTCCAAAAAGGCACGTTTGGCTGTGCATAGGGGGGTGTTAGTACCTATACTTATGTATGGTAGTGAAAGTTGGGTATGGCAGAAGAGTCATGAAAGTATTTATTTTATTTATTTATTTATTCTAAGGAAGACCAACAGCACTTACAATTTCAAT
Organism: Euclidia mi; assembly: GCA_944739405.2. Lineage (NCBI taxonomy): Eukaryota > Metazoa > Arthropoda > Insecta > Lepidoptera > Erebidae > Euclidia > Euclidia mi. The sequence goes on along the minus strand of OX123193.2, from coordinate 30,587,584 downwards.
AAAATAAAACAAAATATGCAACACAAAGCCAATTAGGTACAGGTCCTCACATATATGATACAGCGTAACGTGATATACAACCATGGGTACAAGACCATAGCACAACTTAATCATAATGTATACAAAATAATTATTATTAATTTATCGTGATTAAATACAATACCATATTGTTATTATTGTAACATTACATAGCCTCTCGATAGCCCAGAAAGAAATCTCGGCTTAGCAAGCGTCTCACTGAGACTAGACTTGCATTAAATACATCGATATTATACACCACTATTTTTAATTAGTACAAAAAATTTAACGGGACACTAAGTATCTTTAACTGATCATATTTATGAAGTTAAAAAATAAAAACACTAAGCCCCAAAACTGCCTCAAAACTGTCCACAAAAATACGTAATAATTGGTTAATGCATAACTAAGACTATGATCGACTCGCGTACTATTAGTAGTAAACTATTCCATTAATAAATTCTCCCCTGTCCCACTGCGCGCGCGCCGCGCTCGGATGCTACAAACAGTGCTAAATTGCTAGCGGACGTGAGCGTACCTATCGATTTTTTCGTTGGAATTTGTTTGTCTACGTTATCCCGACGCGATGGCTTATCAGTTCATAATATCACGGGAGTATGTAGCTATGCTTCGTGCGTACTTTTTGAGTGGAGGAATCGCCAGTGCAGCTGTCTACTCATGGACATCATTTTGTGAGTGTACAAAAGTAAGCCGGTTAGTGTCGAACAATTAAAAACGCGCATATTGGACGCTTTTGACGAAGTGAAAAGACTGTGATCTGTGTATTGACAATGGTGGTGGACATTTTGAAGGACAATGGAAATACTTGTAAGTTTAGTAAATAATACTTGCTTAGGTAAATAATAATTTGAGGCGGGCGGCTTAAAATCAGTCTGTGTGGAGAACCTTGAGAGAGGCCTATGTTCAGCAGTGGTCGTATCTAGGCTGACATGATGATGATAAAATAATTTGTAAATAGCAGATGATTCTAACTTCATAAATACGCCAAAATTACTGTTTTCTTTTAATACATAATACCTTCTCTTATTTGGATATGTTTGCTTTCTAATTACATACCTTCGCATTTAATTATTTGTAAAACGGTAAATTTTGCCGGTCCTAAGCCCGGATAAACTATGAATGAGAGGGTAGAATTAAGAAAATTAAAAAGTATCTACCTACACTGATTATTTTGCTTAGACATAGCAAAATAATCAGTGACGGTAGATACTTTTTACTGGCTACCTATATTATAAGTACGACGGAAAGAATGCGTAAGAGTAGGACGGAAAGTAAATACTATCAATGAAGTAGTGAATGGATTGTAAAATATGCCTATGATTTTGGTGAGATTTTCTACAAAAAACAAATAATTATAACTGGGCTATTTATAGATATTATGAAATTCTTATGTCACAAATATCATAATAATGTCTTCGCTAATATGTCCATAAAGTTTTTGGACTAATTAAAAAATAGTGGTGTATAAGGTATAACTTGCTCTTTAAAGTTTAGTGTCTTGCTAGCTAGCCACATGAAGTTATTCTGCCGATAGTTTGATGGCACATGAGGCAAGTGAATGGGAGTGTAGTGCCGGTTAGATTTAGAAGGGACGTTAATATTGACTTTAGTCAGTAATTCAATGCAGTCGATGGAACTCGAAAGAATTTTTTGCAAGTATGTTACGTCTGCAATTACACGTCGCATGTGAAGAGGAAGAAGGTGAAATTTAGTGCATATTTTTAAATAATTGTCAGACTTATAATTGTATCCTGTACGGTAGCACAAATACCTAATAAACCTTCTTTGAATGCTTTCTATACTATTTATATATTTTTCATATCTGGTTCCATACCTGAGAGCCATATTCGAGTATACTCCGAACGTGCAATATAAAATTTTGAACGTTTTAGCATCATGAAAACAGGTCGAGGTACGCATCACAAAACCAAGTGCCTGAGTGGCCTTTTTGATGATGCTGTCCACATGTTCCTCGAACAGTAGCTTGGAATCGTAGATAACGCCTAGATCACGTATTGTATTAGATTTACAAAGTTTATGCCCTCTAAGATAATAATCGGAGGAAACAGTGTGTTTTTTCCTGGTGAAAGTGACAACCGAACACTTTGACGGATTTAAGTCCAGTATATTTCTTTAACAGTATTCGTCAACCCTGGACAAGTCGGCCTGCAGTGCTTTGACGTCTGCATCACTACAAATGGAAGTAAAGATTTTCATGTCATCTGCAAAGCAGAGTAATCTCGAGAAATGGAAGTATTTACCATTGTCGTTTACAAAGACTACAAACAGCAATGGACCCAACAAAGAGCCCTGCGGGACTCCGCTACTCATTGCTACTGCTTGTGTTCTATTAGAAATATACAGGGTGTCACAAGACCCATCACCAAGCCGAAGTCTACTCGTTGTGGACATCATGACAAGTCATACTAACCAAAAATAATACCTGGGAAACAAATTTTTTTTTAAGTTTTCTCATTTCTAAACCGCAATTAAAAGCGCGCGCGTGCAATGCTCGAAATACCTACTTATCGATGGGGTCATAGAGCATCTAAAGAACATATTGGCGGGGTAAATGCGTCGATTTTGTACCTAATTAGAAAAATTCCATACTAACTTTGAGCTTCAATACCACAAGTGCCACAAGAACATAGACTTTTTGTAAACAAATAATTTCTACTAAGTGACTTAGCGATAGTTCTGTCAAAAACAAATAATGTCAAATCCAATGAGCGCAACGCTAGGATGATGTTTGATTCTTGGTCCTAGGCGCAACGGTACATAGATACGTGTCATTGGAAACTAATATGTCAATGGATCGGGTTTTTATCTATATCATAGATTATACATCGATATTACGCGCTGTCAATAGGATCTTTTAATGTTTTGAGCTGTGGTTTTGAGGTACTGATGCCTAGAATGTCAACATTTGGCGTTAGTTCATTGAAATGTTACATTCTTGGGCTTAACATGCATTTATCAGAGGACAACATTATTTTTTTTAGTTGTCAAGAAGGGGTAAACGTAAGGTTAAATACATGTTTATAGGATCGCAACGCTCCTCCCGCTGCCGGCATCTCGAAAAAGCGGGTGCAGAATAGCAGATAGCAAACTATTAGTCGCGCAGAAAATTATATACACCTAAAAACGAAATTGCGTTTTCAGACTACCGTTACTTTTAATGGATTTTGTTTAAGTACATTCTGACGATTTCATTCACAAACAACGTAATATCTCCATACCTAGAAATGTTTATGCAATGTAGGTACTTGCTAGTTATTTGTAATATTTTCATTCTAGGTCAATAATTTAATATTTTAGGATAGGTAGGCTACTTTGAGCAAATCATTTTGTTGTCTATGTTTAAAAAAAACTCACGTCCTTAATAGAATAACATGTATGTACTCTATCATTAACATACATGATACTCTATTTTTCCTTAATTTGCAGAATAAATTACGTGTAAAACAACAAATAAATCGGCAAATTTATGAACATTCGACCATTCAAACACAAAATCAAATATTTTTATTTCAGTAAAATTTAACAATATAAATTTAAAAACATAGTGGCATAATTAGGCATCGAAAAAAAAGGTTTATTCCCATCCAGTAACACCCTAAAGTGTAACACTGTTACTCGTTGGGAATTTTTTTCCCAACGAGTAACACCCTAAGTATATGTGTTACTGGATGGGAATAAAAAGTTGCATCGAGTAACAGATGTTACTTGTTGGGAAAACGCGCGGGTAAAGTATCCCAACGAGTAACAGTGCTACTCGTTGGCAAAAGACGCGGGTAAATCATCCCATTATGTAATAAATACCTTCAGTTGCTTTTGCATATTATTTAATCATAATTATGTTTCAGTCTAATTAGTATCAATATGATTATACTACATAATCAAAGTTTTGTATATGATTCATTTTAAGATGTACCAAGACTACAAAACATCTAAAGAGATTTGTTTTGTTTGCTTGTTATTTCTAGGCCTGCACAATATTGCAAGATGATTAAATGTCTGCAGCTTTAAGAATAATTAAATCTACTAGCAATATCACCATGAATGTCGGAACAGGTACCTATCTATCATCTTATTTAAAATCTATACCCTAGGAATAAAAGTTGTTTCGTGTCTGAAAAGGTCCAAAAATAAAGAAAAGACATTTAAACATTTTGTAACAAATTTAATAAAATTTAGACAAAACGTCATAGCTACACAAAATTTTAATTGAAAAATTGAAGAATTTGTTTTTGCTGGTTCATCTATGATTACCCAAAAAACCACGGAGTTAACAAAATTTTGAAGTTCTTATCCTAAAACTAGACACTTGGAGCTAGTTTCCTTTTTTTTAAATTTCCTGTACGACTATTTCTCGCGAAGTTACGGCCTGTTGAAAATTGCCCAAAAATTGTTTTTTTTTTTTGATCCCTTAATTTTTTCCAGTAGTATATATTAAACTAAAATAACTTATTGCATGGGTGCAATAAGTTATACTAAAAGTATTGCAAGTTGCTTATATGTTGAACGTTACATTCTATGCATCACAACTTACTCATGAATAAAAGTATAAAATATCGATTAAGTAATAAAATTAAAGTATAGTAAATACGTAAAATACACTAAGTAATTTACACGTATATGTGAACTAGCAAATTAATCACAAGTCAGGCACACAACATACATTCATTGGCAATAATGATCGTCAATAGTTACTCTGTTTATGTTTTATGTTGGATACATAATTTTGATTGTGATAGTTTTAGTTTTAGTTCCGTAGATATCTATCAAAAACTTTGTACCGAATTTTATCAATATTGATTTAATTGTGATATTTGAATTACTAGTCTCTAAGTTACTTTTAGTTTAATATACACTACTGGAAAAAATTAAGGGATCAAAAAAAATCCTAATTTTTGGGCAATTTTCAACAGGCCGTAACTTCGCGAGAAATAGTCGTACAGGAAATCAAAATAAATGAAACTGTAGCTCCAAGTGTCTAGTTTTTGGATAAGAACTTCAAAATTTTGTAAACTCCGTGGTTTTTTGGGTAATCATAGATGAACCAGCAAAAACAAATTCTTCAATTTCTCAATTTAATTTTTTTGTAGCTATGACGTTTTTTCTAAATTTTATTAAATTTATTACAAAATGTTTAAATGTCTTTTCTTTGTTTTTGGACCTTTTCAGACACGAAACAACTTTTATTCCTAGGGTATAGATTTTAAATAAGATGATAGATAGGTACCTGTTCCGACATTCATGGTGATATTGCTAGCAGATTTAATTATTCTTAAAGCTGCAGACATTTTATCATCTTGCAATATTGTGCAGGCCTAGAAATAACAAGCAAACAAAACAAATCTCTTTAGATGTTTTGTAGTCTTGGTACATCTTAAAACGTATCATATACAAAACTTTGATTATGTAGTATAATCATATTAATACTAATTAGACTGAAACATAATTATGATTAAATAATATGCAAAAGCAACTGACGGTATTTATTACATAATGGGATGATTTACCCGCGTCTTTTGGCAACGAGTAGCACTGTTACTCGTTGGGATACTTTACCCGCGCGTTTTCCCAACAAGTAACATCTGTTACTCAATGCAACTTTTTATTCCCATCCAGTAACACATATACTTAGGGTGTTACTCGTTGGGAAAAAAATTCCCAACGAGTAACAGTGTTACACTTTAGGGTGTTACTGGATGGGAATAAACCAAAAAAAAAAAAGACTGTTCAAAAAGTATAAAATCTAAAACACAACTGTTTGAAAAAGATTGTGAAGCCCTGAATGTTTGTTTACAAAAAGTCTATCTTCTCGTGGCACCAACTATATATCTTTTAAATTTATTAAAGTATTTATATTTAGAAGAAAGTAGAATAAATGCTGTAGAAATGAGAGCACTGTAAAGTATGTGTGGTGTCTTTGACTGACAGAGTAAAGAATTGTGTGAAAAGAGAGTGTTGTGGGGTAAAAGATGTAGTGACAAGCATTGAGAAGGGTATGCTAAGGTGGTTTGGGCACGTGGAGAGTATGGATGACGAAAGACTGACCAAGCAGATATATAAGGCAAGTGTGAATGCCTGAATGGGACAGGACAAAGGGTGGACATTCTCTGACCAGATCAGAGACATCCTAAAAACAGAACAGTTTAGAACTACCCTGAACAGAAGAGCATGCATGAGGAATCTGATGGGAGTGAATGAAGCAAGAGAGATATGTCAGGATCATTGCAAATGACGTTCCGTTGTCTCTGCCTACACCTTTGGGAAACGGGCATGTATGTATTAGATTGGGTAATTCCCATTAACACAGATGTGTTACAGTATGACCTAGTAGAAATAAAATTGCTCTTGAGCTAGAATACCTTTGAAAGAATCAATCACACCCAATACAACCAATGAATGCACTAATGTCACATTGTTACTCAATGTCCGTAAAGAATACTGTCAGCAACAACTTACTATGAAACATCTTTATAGCCTGCATTAAAATGTGCTGTCAAATGTCATGTGTTATATGTTAACTATTTAACACATGAAAACTCTGCACATAACTTAGTGTCAAGTACCAACACCCCATCCCCCGAAAATGGAAATGAGTAACCATCAAAGCAAGTCCTGAATTGGTAACTACAGTGTGCTTCCCCTAACAATAAGTTTGCAACATTGGACTAAGTGTAACAAGTTCATTAGTGGTAAGGGCTATTATAAAACAAAACCAACAAGTACCACTTATAGAATTTATTTATTCCCAATTATTATCCAGAAAAGGTTGATGTAAATTAACAATATCAAGAAATTCTGAGCATCTGTTTCAAAAGATAATATTATGTATTAATATATTAAACCTAAAATATGTATTCATCCCCAAAGGTTACCTCCTGTCATCAACATCTGAAATAAGGAACAAAATGTAAGTTAAATAGTAAATCAAGAGCAATATGTGAGAATTAAATCTTTGGGATTTCATATTTTCTTTATTATCTATGGCTATATTTCTGTAAAGTTTAAACAAATCCTTCCAGTTGTTTTGGTGTGACGGAGTCACTTACATCCATCCATACATTTGTATTTATAATAGTTATAAGTGCAGTGAAATGTTAGGGACTACTGGATACAACATTATCCATGTCTATTATAATATGCATTTTGATAATCTGTTTTCAACCTAAAATACCATAATATGTATATGCAAAGTAATATCATGATTATTTTCTAATAGATTTCAAAATATTTATAGAGAATAGCACAATGCTACACTGCTTAGTGTAGGTAAGTAATTATTCATTTGTGACTAATCTCATGTACTCACTTTTTCCATCGCACGCCACAATTTTCACTTTGTCAACTTTTGCAACTTCTTGTACTTCACGAAATTCCACATCATTCAACATAAATGTCCACACGTTATCACAAAATCTGAAAATTATATCGTATTAGTTCAGATTTCGTATACTACAAACTACAAAATGGAAACGAATATCAATCAAAACGACTAATACCTGTATGTATTTAATTTTCCTGCTTTGAAGGTTAATCTCGATTTCACTCTGTTGGACAACGCTTGGTTGATAGATTTATCAAATTGTAACAATACTTTCACAGCTAACGCCGGTGTTATCTGCCCATACTGAAATTAACATGAAGAACAATTAGCACATATTACTAGTCGACCAAGCCAACTAGACGAATGTCAACGTGACAAAATTCAACATAATTCAATAATTATAATCCAGAAATTCCTAGTACCGATTGCAGGCGCATTGTGCGTTCACACGCCGCGTTCGCACGTTACGATAAATAATTTCTGGATTATAATTGTTGAATTATGTTGAATTTTGTCACGTTGACATTCGTCTAGTTGGCTTGGTCGACTAGTATTTTATCATCATAATAATCAATGTAAACAAAACTTACTTGGATCAGTTCATCAAGGCTTTCTTGTAAGGTATTCCCGATTGTGGTGTTTCTATATAATTGATATGACATCACTAATGTTTATGAATGTAAAATTTACAATTAATGAACTAAATAATCAATGATAAATATTTCAATAAAATCTATCCCTTCACGTAAACCTTTACAGGTTTTCGTAGAGCAATGAAAATAATGAAATGATGTGATTTGTTTGACATAGATTAAACAGCTCAAGTGATTTGACTTGTGAGAGTCAATGTTGCTACATATTTTCAGATAATTCTACTACAATTCTTGGCAAAATCTACTACAGAATTGGGTATATTCTCAGATCTGATATCGGGTTAGATAGAATCCACGGTGCGCACCGATGACTTTTCGGAGCTATTATGTGCGTATTGAATTGCAAATTATCGTCTGCCCCATGCCTTGGAAAGCACGTTAAGCCGTCGGTCCCGGCTGTCATGATCATAGATTATACAGATATACTGGGTCATGATCTTAGACAGTCGTAGTAAGGAATCAGTACCTATGAAAAAACTGAAACTAGTCTAAACCAAGCAATAGGTATATATGGGCGCAGTGATATGGTTTGTTATATTGTAGAGGCATAAACGTAGAGCAGAGCCATCTAGATGACTAAATGATAACTAAACGATACCTAAACCCGAAAGTTAATATTATTTTAATGTAATGTTAAGTAAATAACCGCGCGCCAGTAAAATATTAATTGCATTTGCTTGTAATTAATATTATATAAATTGTGTTACATTTCTGTATTTACATATATTTCTTAACGCAGTAGGTATTGGTATACCGTCTTTAATAGTTTGATTTAGCTTTGTCGCCCGCCAACACATTTCGGTAATTTAATAACTAATTAAATTGATCAAGATGTATTTCGACGCTTTAGCTAAAGCAACTGGAATTCTATATTGTTTCTTAATTATAAAGATTAATTGAAAGTACATACGATACTTTAATTAACGTAATTAAAAGTATAATGTTTTGATACTGAGTAAGTAAAGTTGATGCGACGGCGGGCGGCCATTACACTTTTCATCGCAGTTTCGTATGGTGAATCTAAGACTACAGAACTAAAGGCAGACAGAGCGCGCGGAACACTTGCGTGAGGCCACTAAAGCAAATACAAAATTGAAAAGCGAATACAAACTCGGCTCAGTGCGCTGCGAAGCATCGCACAGTTCACACGCCAAGATCAATCAAGGTTTTAAATTCATAAAATGCCGTCTTGCGTTTTTAAACATTGTAAAAGTTGTTTCCAAAAGCAAAAACGGGAAGATGGTAATATATTTTTACAGATAACTATGGATTATTTGACTGTTTTATAATATTATTTCGATATAATTCGTATTTCTGCAGAAAATATGTAAGTGTTGCCAGTTTACGTCGACGCCGTTCTCCCTGAATTAGGGAAAATGCACTTGTCAATTGATTATGTAATAATGATGGTCATGTTAATGAAAAATACATTAACGTAATGTAAAATTATATTGTAGATTATCTTTCTTCTTATAAAATATAGTAATAGAATTTCCATTAGTATATACATTGTTTTGAGTTCGATCCCCAAACGATCCAAATATTCGTGTACACATGGCTCCTCGTCAAGCTTTGTACACTTTGACCTTTGTACCGTTCTTATGGCGTAGGGAATAAGTATCAAAATCGTACTGCAACTGTTTAGCTTGACTTGGCGCCGTGTGTACATTAAGTACAGAAACAGAAATCATTGATTGCAGCCATTATTAATTTTTAATTGCAATTTTTTTTTGTTTTGATTTATGAATCATAATATTCATTATTTATTGTGTGCATGACAAAATGTTTATAGCTAATTAATATTTAGGACGCAAGCCTATTGCAATTAACCAAACATTTCCAGATACTATACTGAGAATATATATATCTAAACAAAAAATAAACAACATATTCGCCGATCTAAGATCTGAACCCCATGATTGGTATTCGTAAATATATGTAGTTGGTATTATATAAGTATTTCTTCTGCATCGAGGGTATTAATCACAAAACATAATCTATTTATTTCTCAATTTACGAATAAAATTTGTTAAAACTTTACTCAGTACCTACATTTAAGAAATGTATTTATAAAAGCATACATTAATGGTTTCTTTTATTTGAATCATTTTCATAACAGCATTACATATTAAAAGCATTAATTAAATCCATGGTAAATTCTTCAAAACCGCAAACGAATATAAAATATGTAATATTTTTATATCCGTTTGCAAAAACTATATACAAGGTAGTGGGAGATTATTCATAATCTGGCAACTTTACACACACATAGGCGCGCGTGTCCGTACAGTGCCAGTCGCCAAATGTCACGCACATAGCCGTAAACGTGCCTCACTTAGTCGGACGAATACGCTCCATCTGAGTCTTAAATCTGTGTGGTGAATGAAGAATTCAAGATTAGAATGCAGTTTTCAGTAAATTTGTGTGGTTTAATTTGTGGATCCTCTGGGGGTGTCCTGATGATGGTGCCACGACGCCGAAATATACATAGCTATTCCTTCGGGTTGTAGTGGGCAGACAGGAAGTCGCTCTGCGGAAAAGTTAATAATCAGGCTTATCCGGTTAGACTAGAATAAATTGTATTATTTTACCATAGATTTATTAACAAGAATCAGATGTAACGCACGGCACAGTTGCGTGCGGCCACTAAAGCAAATACAAAATTGAAAAGCGAATACAAACTCGTCTCAGTGCGCTACGAAGCATCGTACAGTTCACGCGTCACGATCACGTCAACTTTTAAATTCTCAAAATGCCGTCTTGTGTTCTTTAAACACTGTAAAAGTTGTTCCTAAAAACAAAAACAGGAAAATGGAATATCTTTTCACAGGTAACTATTGATAATTTGACTGTTTCCTAATTTAATTTCGATAAAATTCGTATTTGTGCAAGAAATATGTAAGTGTTGCCAGTTTTTGTCGACGCCGTTCTGCCTGAATTAGGGAAAATGCACTTGTCAATTGATTATGTGATAATGATTGTCATGTTAATGAAAAATACATTACCGTATTATAAAAGTATACTGTAGATATATCTTCTTTCTCATAAATATAGTAATAGAATTTCAATTTCCATTAGTATATACCTTACATAACCCCTCACCTGATCTATAGTCATATTATGACCGAAGAAAGTAGGGCGATTTTTGATACGTAGTCATATTATGACCATTTTTTATGTTCGCATTTCAAGTCTGTTTTCTCTGTTTTACCGATTTGTAGCGGCTTGCGATTGCGTTAGGTTGGTAGGACAATAACACGCCTTGCGTATTGTAAACGAAAACAGACATGCTCCAAAAAAAAAAAAAAGTTTCGTCTAATCAAAAGAAAGTTCCCGCGTCGCTGTGCGTGTCCTGTCGCAATAATAAATTTTGATACCAAAAAAACGCTGCAGTATCAGTCCGAAGCAATTTAATCATACCTTAGTAAGTATTTTTTCGTTTTATGTTTAAGTTGATAATTATTCGTAGTGTAATTTAAGATTAAAGACACTTTTCCTTAGGTAAGAACCAATTCGCCCCGCACCCGTATATTTCATATGATTTTACGTATTGTTTCTGCACTTGTTGGTATTTTTTTTGTTGTATTGTTTGAATAATTTCATCAATAAATAGTATATAATATGCAGAAGTCCTTAAATTCATGTATTTTCTAAATATTCACGAAAAATATAATGCAGGTAACAGTCGGTCATTTTATGACCGGCTGTCAGGCCGAGTCATTGTCCTTTGTTACTGCAATTTTTATTTAATTAATAATTATTTACAATTACTATAAGATTGTCATTAGTTGAAATTTAAAGCTCCTTTTATACTCTTTAAGACTCATAAGTCTTTATTTTGTATTTTGGTTTGATTTTGTTATAATGACCATAGTTTTAAATATGCCCTGCTTTGGACCGCCTAAAACGAGGGTCTTGTTAATTTACCTTTTGTTTAAAATCAATGCAATTCTGTCGCCTAAATTTATTGTGATTCTTTTAACCATCAAACAAGCTTTCTAAATATATATATATCTCATGAGTTTAATGAAATATGTTGAACAAAGTGAAGGTGCAAAGTTCAGACATTTTTATGCAGTTTTTACGCGTACGGTATGAAAACGACAAAAACCGCTTATGGAATTTGTTGATTTACGTTAGATATTATTATGAAAAGGTGTAAATGGTTTTCAATATTCTTATTCCTTTTTAATAGCAGGTTAAATAAAAAGGAAAGAGAAAACTACAATTTGTTTATTTTTTTATATATTTCATCAGAAAGTCAGAATTTACCCAATTTCATTACATTTTTATTTTTCTCTTGAATACAGTTCGGTCACAGTACGATATAATGTTACGGTTGTACTGTAACATTGTAGATAATTTATCAAGGATTACATCAATATATAATGTGTCAGGTATTTATACACAGAAAGGCCATGAAATGCTAAATATGTGACCCACTCAAATCGCGCCGCGGCGCGTCTCAATTCGGCGATCAAATTACGGCAACATAGGCGCCGCGACCGTATCCGGTGAGGGGATAATATTGTTTTGAGTTCGATCCCCAAACGATCCAAATATTCGTGTACACCCTGCTACTCGTCAAGCTTTTAAACTTTGACCTTTGCACCGTTCTTATGGCGTAAAGAATAAGTATCAAAATCGTACAGCAAATGTTTAGCTTGACTTGGCGCCGTGTGTACATACATACTTATGGCGTAGGGAATAAGTATCAAAATCGTACAGCAACTGTTTAGCTTGACTTGGCGCCCTGTGTACATACATACTAATGGCGTAGGGAATAAGTATCAAAATCGTACAGCAACTGTTTTGCTTGACTTGGTGCCGTGTGTACATACATACTTATGGCGTAGGGAATAAGTATCAAAATCGTACAGCAACTGTTTAGCTTGACTTGGTGCCGTGTGTACATACATACTATTTATTTCTCAACTAATCGACGCCAGCGGCTTCGCACGCACATATTTTCTTATTTCTCGTTTTGCCCGATCCCGTGGGAATTTCGAGAAATCCCGTCTTGGTGCACCCCTACGGTTCCCAAGAAACATACATGCTAAATTTCAGCTTCATGCGCCGAGTAGTTTCGGCTGTAGCTTGTCTGTCAGTCAGTCAGTAACGCAAGGATTTTATATATACAGATTTACGAAGTAGTTAAAACTTAACTCGGTACCTACATTTAAGAAATGTATTTATAAAAGCATTAATTAAATCCATGGTAAATTCTTCAAAACCGCAAATGAATATAAGAATATTACATAACTATATGCAAAATACTGGGAGATTATTCATAATCTGGCAACTTTTCACACATGTTACACTTGTCAATATTATCATGATCCTAGTATCGCGATACCACAAGTATTGATATGGGCTATTACATTATCAATAATATCACCATCAGTACGCGTTTGAAACTACTAGAGAAAGTAGTGTTTAGTGCAAGATTAAATTTGAACAAATTTTAAAAAGAACATGGATTGTAAAGGGAAGCCGCTATAGCAATAATACGCGCATGCACATTAAAAACTAAGCGCAAAAAGAGGAAGTTTTGGGTAAAAGCACGGTCTGTGGGTAAAAGACTGGATTTCAAAACGAAATCAATATACACATTTACTAACATACTACAGTTAACCGTGTGATTGACGGCATAGAATACAATTGTCACCAACTCACCACCCCCTATTTTTCCGTGGGTGTCGTAAGAGGCGACTAAGGGATAACACGATGCAAATACTATCTTTGCGTAGTGACGGAAAACTCGACATCAAACCCTATACGACTGCCTGGTTGGTCTCGCGGCATAAATGTGCGCGTGGGATCGGGAGTTCCCGGGTTCGATTCCTGGATCGGGCAGTGTTATTGGGTTTTTCTGTAACGAAATTCTCAGTAGCAGCACGGAGTCTGGAAATGTGCCCGGTACGGCAATAGGCTCGCCACTTATTACGTGGGACTAAAGTATATCTGGCGAAAAGTGGGTGTAAAAATACACCTTTGCCTACCTCTTCGAGGTTATAGGCGTGAGACTTTGTAATATGTATGTATACTAACACTCAGAAACAACAACAACAACAACTTGCCGAAGTCTTCATTTTTATTAATTTTATTTAATTAATTTTTATCTTTTGGGTTCCACAAGGACGGGCATGTTTCATAAAGAAGAATTAGGTAATTCCTCCAGATCATTTTTACCTCCTGCATCAACGATGGAGATACAGAATTGAGCGTAATTCGTCATCGTCACTTTGACAAAGGACATAAGAATCGTCACAACTTTGACGTCGTTTCGCCATTGCTGCGAACGCATACTGACAGAAAAATATCTCGATGCGCTTACATTTCAATAATATTGAAGCCCCGCCCCCTGAGTATCGCGGATTTCAAGATGTTTGAATAATTTGTGATATTATCACGATACCGCGATACAGCCTATTACACCATCAATATTACCACGGTATCGTGATATTATTGACAATGTAACATGCCCCCTTACATTTCAATAATATTGAAGCCCCGCCCCCTAAGTATCGCGGATTTCAAGATGTTTGAATAATTTGTGATATTATCACGATACCGCGATACAGCCTATTACACCATCAATATTACCACGGTATCGTGATATTATTGACAATGTAACATGCCCCATAGACGCGCGTGTCCGTACAGTGCCAGTCGCCAAAGGTCACGCACACATAGCTGTCAACGTGCCACGCTTAGTTGGACGAATACGCTACATCTGATTCTTGTCATATCTGTGTATTTTACGCGAACATTTTCGCAAATTTATAAATTTGTGACGTCTCGTACATGTCTCGTAGTAAATTTATTAACTCACGGATATCCATTTGTAAGATTATAAACGGCTCGACCAATCACAGAAGAGCTTTTAATTATAGGCTTCTTTAAAATACGGCAAATAACACACTGCTCTCTGATTGGTCGGTCGGTGATAATGAAGGTCGATCAGTTCAACTTAATAGGTTATGTTAGGTTTTCTTGTGACCCTGCACATAAAAATAGGAGCCCTGCGAAGTAGGGCTCCGTCAACTTAGCCTCATAAACATCACTATTGTAGCGAAGCGAACAATGGCGATGGAGAGGACGGCAATGGAACAAGTGACTTATTCAACCAATCAGCAAAGAGTATACAAATACTACGTAAGACCAATCAGAGCGCACGTGGCGTTTGGTTATTGCTTACTTATTATTTTACGCGTACATTCGGTAAGTTTATCAATTTCCGAAAATCTGGGCGTAAAATAATACAATTTATCTCTCGTTTAGAATCCTACGAAAATTTGTAAATTGCCTAGAAAATTTATAATTTTGGGGTTCTTATTATTTTCCGGTGACAAATACATTGCATTAAACATTAAATGGATGAACGGTAGTGATTTACAATAGAATGCTACCGTGCTTCAGAAAGCACGTAAAGCTGTCGGTCCCGTTTTATTGTCTCAGAACAAGAATCGTTAAACCATGTTGGAGGCCTTCAGGAGCGGGCGATCTGAAAACTCCAACTCCAGAGCTGGCCACACGACCACACGACACGTTGAACAATTTTGTCCGCGTGTCTCTATTCCTTGTAGTATAAACGGACAGACAGACGGACATGGTGAAACTATATGGGTTTCTTGTTGTTTACTACGAAACTCCAAATAATTCAAAATTTTAAAGAGTTTATAATCCATTTTTATGAAAATATTATTTTCTACTTTATAGAAGATTTTGTTTTAGCGGGTTTTTCAACTTAAATTTATTATTTGTTTATTTAAAAGCTCCAGTACAGAATGGCCCATGATGGGCCATTGCAGGCCATCGCCATTGTGGACGCGGGGTAATGATATACAGAGGCGGGCAATGGTCAATCGTGGTGCGCAATCGGAATGTTGTCGGTTTTTTGGGCACACTTCAAAAAATCGTGGCGTAGCGTGGCCTGTGGTGTTCACTTTCACACCATGGCCCATTGTTTAGTTCGTCACCGATCGCAGACCGCGATAGTACACTTTTTGTTTTATGTTATAATATAATATGTATAATAATATTATAATATGATGTATGTAATGTATAACCGCTCAAGGTACCGCTTTAATTTGACTTTTATCGCTAAAGCATCACGCGGTCGTTATCCTGGGCCTCAAGTCTGTTATTACAATAGTGCCAAAATGGTCAATCACTGACTTCATAATTGTTGATTTTGACAAGTTTGGTAGTCTACTGTTACAATGGTGCCATTATGATTTTCCGATGGTCAACCACTGACACTCCATTGAAAGCAAAGATTGAAAGACATGGCATAGATTGGTAGTCTCGTACATAATGACAAATCGATGACTGACGTATGCGGTAGTCTGGTAATATTTTGACAGTTCTTTTGATCAGTGACCTACCATCGTAACGCCATCGTGCAATCATTGCTTTTGTCTAGTGTTTGCTTGTGAAACATAGTGATAGACAATCAAAAAGTTTAATGTACTACAAAAAAGAGATAATGTATTAACTGCGAACTAATATTCTCGAGCTAACTAACAAGCCAGTCGCTTATCGAGGATGACTACAAACCCTTTTACGGATATTCCCGAGGCGAAATTTGTAAAAACGTTTCATCTTAGAGAGGAAAGGATTCAGTAAGGGAGGTATTTCAAAAACTCATTCCCCTTAAGGCCAGACCGCGTCAAAACGATAGCGTATCGGCAGAAATAAAGGTGAGAAAACTAAAGTTAATATTGATTTATTATTCTATTCCTATAAAGAAGAAATTTATTCATTAATGTTATATTTTTATTGCTGATTCTGGTAGCACTCATTTTACGCATCAGGATCTTACCAGACCTTGATTGGACAGGGTGCCCTCCATGACATTTCGCCAATTACTGTGTCGCAGCCCACTAAAGAAGTTACAGAGGCATTATATTAAATATACCATCAATGTATTAAATGGAAAGGAATATCATAGTTCGCCTAGTTCAGTTTGTGGTTTTCCAAATTTGATGTTCAAGTGTCTACTTGAACATCAAATTATACATGTACATTCTGCCTTCCGAAATATACAAGAACATCAAAGCTAAATACTCATATTCCAAACATAAGAAACAGGAAATTAAATAATATTTTCAAACGTTGTAGCTGTGCTTTTAACCCAACTATGGCAGAGCTCAGATGAACTTAGTTCATCTGAGTGACGGAGCTAAAAAGAAAGAGTAATGTTTTTACACATTGGGAATGGAAGTGTTAGTAGTAGATAATGATATGACTATAGATAGTGACCAGCAGTGGTTTGGTACTTAAATAAATGATAATGTCATACCTATGTGATAGTTTGAAGTATTAGTACAATAAGACCTTCCTGATCTCTTTTTAATATTGCCATATCTAAATGACAGGAACAGTTATGTTAATGATGCTTTATATAATGTTCCTAATTTATCAATATATTCTACCTACATTTTATGGAGTCCTGTAAAGAATTTAAGTAGGTACCTACATAATTCAATTAAATAATGTCTGAATTATGATGAAAAGTGTTTTTAAATTAATTTCATAGTATAGAAGATCGTAGTATAAAAGAATATGATGTAATGAGTGGTGTGTTTATAAATATTTACTTATCTCTCTTACAGATACAAAATTCAAGCAAACAGGCAACTTCTTTATGAGTTTTGTGACCGCTCATATCCATCTGTTTGAGACATACATATATGTGAGGATTCTGCAAAGCCAGTATGAAGAAAGTTGCTTTGCTAGTAGATGCAAAAGTGAAGATTTGTGATAGTTAGTATATGAGAATAGTGTTCAATTTTTGTGTCCATAATTGGAACCAATAATTCTTAATAAATTCATGTACAGAAATTACTTATCTTTAATAAAACAACATTGTTAATAATAACACATAATTATGAGTTTTATTTTCCTTCTTGATACAGTTACAACACATGAAACACAAATAATATTTTAATTGTAATAGGAATGTATCTATGATCTAACTCAATCTTCAATATTTTATGTTTTGGTTATGCCAATTCTTCTTCGAATATAAACACCTTTAGTAGTTAACTCGCTATCTTTAATTATAGTATTTACTCCTGTCGATATAATCACTTTTCTTTGAGGTGTGAACTGCATAACCTTGCTGTATCATTTCCTTTGGAATTTGTTATCCATAGAGCATTTTCCATTGATATCTTCGTTTTGGCTCTAAGAGAAACATACGAGCTACTCGGTACTAAACAATTCAACGCAGTGCATTGAGATTATTGAGAAATATAACAAACTAGGACTTTGTTTACAAAAAGGTATGAGTTTTGAACTTTTGACAGTTCTTACTTCAAAACATGACTTTGACAGCTAAACAGAACAAATATTATTGAGTTGAATGTTTAAATTTATTGTTTTTTTGCTATTTACGAACTTTAATACAACTTTAGAGTGCTTATAACACTAGTAATGAATATTTAAAAAATATATAAATGAAATCTGGCATGAAAAATAATCAAATTTCATGGTAGTTTTTCAAAAATCATTTCTTCTAATGGTTTTTTTATCTATGGCAATACAACAATGCCATTCTGCCACCATTCAATTACGATTCCACTGATCGATCACTGAACTATCATAATGAATTACCAGACTACGAACTTTTGTCAAAATGACAATGGGATCGTGTTGGAATGACGAATGTGTTTAAAATAGCAGACTTGAGGCCCAGGACCACCCGCGAAGCAAGGCCACTTGCCGTGATACCTTAAACCTAAACTTACGACTCGTCACTTGGGTGTTGATATTTGAAATGATGTTTTTATGAAAGTAGATTAAATAAGCTTTGTAGTAAAGTTTGAATGGTGACTGAATGACGGAATGTTTAGTTTATGCCACCCGCCGAACTTGATCCTATTGTAAACAATGTCGTCTATCGACGACCTACTCGCCATTTTTGTTTGTCATGGTAACGATATGGGTTATCAATTGCTTACTTTTATTATTTTGTATACCTGGTGGTATAAGCTTTACAAAAATATAAAATTAAAGCAATGCTTGCTTTGAAAATTATTTAAATGTCAGCATTTGAAATTTTTGTATATTTCGCTGTCTTTGCATGTTGCGCGCGGGGCGTAATTATGGATTCAAAACATCATTGTAAAGAAGTAATATAATTATATTTGATATTTTTATGTTTTAATTGCGAATTAACTAATTAGTTATAAAATAACAGCAAAAAAATAAACAAATATTGTGTAATAATTTAATTCAAGAGGCTTTATTCATTCAATTACCGCAACAACGGCAGTTATTTTTTATTGAATGAAAATATATAGATAAGGTTACATTTATGCTATGAATTATTGTTTTATTATGAGTATATAAATAAACCTATCATGTGATATATAATACTCCTATAATTCATGAGATATAGGCTTTCGAAAATTTTGGCGGGTATGGCCGTTATTTTTTGCGGGAAAAAGTAAACATTTGTGGAAAGTCCAATAGGCATAATTCTTATCGGAATCTTATCAGATAAGGTTTTTTCAATTGGAAATCTAGTTGAAAAGAAACTTATCTAGGTTTGAATCGCGCTCGAAAATGACGGGAAAATATTATACCGGGGCGCTTTATACCGCTCTTGCGTGGGCTTCAAGTTTATTTTTTATTATTTGGTGTTAATTAATATCATTTGAAAGCTTATTTAATTACGCGTCTTTTGATATGCAATATTAACTTAATAAATAGAAATATCACCATTCTTTCAACGAAAATATTACGCGCCCGTACTTAGCTTGAAAGCCTAGCCTCGAAAGTGGCCAAAATACTTCTACGGGTGTCCTGAGATGCCTCGATGGTGGCCAAAATGCTTTGAGGGGATAATACTTGTATGCAGTTTATAAATATACACAAACTACACTAATGACGTCTACACACTGTTGAGCTGTATCATTGCGGCGGTGTTTACACTTCTTAATGATGACTGGATTCCAAGTTGTTGATAATCTAAATCCATCCTCCCGGTTGAAATTCTTGTGTTTTTTTATTTCGCTCGCTTCACGCACTATCCTGGAGTCATAGTGATGTTCGGTGGACAGAACCTGTGGTTAATGTAGTTCTATCCAGTGGTTTGGTCCAGACTCCAATAAATGTTCAGCTATAGCGGACTTATTTACTTGTCGATTTTTCACAGCTGCGATATGTTCCTTGACCCTTTCCGCAAAAACCGAGGTATTTATGCCTTAAATATATTATTTATGGCGAGTAAGACCCGCTATAAAACCTTGTATACCTAATGTATACTAATCGCGAAAGTTCAAAACCGTTATTAATATGTTGAAAATAAGTATTAAAATTGTTCTGAATCTGTCTAGATTGACTTAGCACTGTGTACCTCGGGTCCACTCAGAGCAAGCAGCCTCGCGCGGCAAATGTTTCGCGAGGTTGCTTGGTCTGGGTCAGTTTTAATACTCTCAGATTTAAACCAACCCTAAAATTGTAGATCTACAGTTTTTTGGCAGTCAACCAGATGTCAGGTTAGTTTTCCAAAAACCTAGTATGCAACATCCTCTAATGTTATAATCTATAATAATAATAATTCACACTTCACATCACATCTTAGATTAAAACTCTCAAAGGGCCTCTGCGCGTTGGACCTATGTCTACGTGTACGTCTGCCAAAGGGCGGTGTACTTTTTTTAACTCAATATGTTAGAAAAGTATGCGTGATAGAGAAACAATTAAACGCTTGACCGCTCACCATTTTTAAGTGCTTACTCAGCATCGACAAATTTCAAGTGCGCGCCGCCAGTTAAAGACGGGCGCGCTCAATTAATTAGTTTTTGTGCGATTGTTAATAACTTGAGAGGAGTGGTGTTTATTTTTCTGCAACCTAATGAATGACTCATTCTAATGGTACAAAACAAATTACGTTTAAATGAAATATTTACTTTAGGCGAGCGGCCGCAACGTAAACAATGTCGTCTTTAGCGACTTACTCGACACTTTTGTTTATCATAATAAAAGTATAAGCTGAATCTGGTTTGCCGTTGTATTTTCATGTACCTGGTGATATAATCTATGTAATAAAATAAAGTTATAGCAATACTTGCAGAAAATTATTTAGATGTAAGCATTTGAAAAAATATATATATTTCGCTGACTTTGCATTCCGCGCGCGGGGCGTAATTATGGATTAAAAACATCATTGTAAACAAAGTATGTAATTATATATCATACCTTAATGTTTTTATTGTAAATTAACTGATTAATTATGAAGTTACAGCAAAAAAAAAAAAAAATGTGTATTACTTTAATTATAGACAAAAAAATATCGTAAAAACGTCATTTTATGTAAAAAACCTTTAATACATATGTATGTATATAAGGTTACATTTATGCGTTGTATTATTTTTTATTATGAGTATATAAATAAACCTTTTATAAAATATATAATACTCATATTATTTATGAGATATTAGTTATCGAAAATTTTGGCGGGAACTTCTGTTTTTTTTGGCGGGAAAAAGTAAACAACTGTGACGGTTCCAATAAACATAATTCTTATCAGATTCTTATCAGAATTGGTTTTTATACTTGGAAATCTAGTTGGAAAGAAAGTTATCTAGGTTTGAATCTGATATATAACATAAAACGGTATTTTAAAAAATAAAATATGAAAATTGGCGCTAATTAAAAATAAATCGTTGCTTTTTTTATGTTTAATATTAAAATGTTTCTTTTCATTATATTTATTTCCTTAGTTGGACGAATACGCTATATCTGATTCTTGTTAATAAATCTATGAGTGCGCCTATTTCTCTCTCTAGGTGCTATATATCTGCCCTAATCAGATTCGTTACCATCTTCATTAGTGGCGAGATTCTGCAAAGGTCAATCACTAATGTTTGCTCTTTTACTGTAGCATTACTGCTCAGATAATTAAAATTATAG
The DNA here is from genome assembly GCA_944739405.2 of Euclidia mi. Taxonomy (NCBI): domain Eukaryota; kingdom Metazoa; phylum Arthropoda; class Insecta; order Lepidoptera; family Erebidae; genus Euclidia; species Euclidia mi. Next base: position 30,565,624 of record OX123193.2, on the reverse strand, counting down.
TAGAAAAATCATTAAATCCATAGAGGCACTATCCGAATTTGATGAATAAGCATTATTTATTTTTATTTTATTTTTTATTTAAAGACTGTTAGTAGTTCGATTCCTGGGTCGGGCAAAAGCGTTACTGGGTTTTTCCGAATACTCAGTAGCAGCCCGGAGTCTGGTGATGTGCCCGGTAACGGCAATAGGCTCGCCCTCTATTACGTAGGACCTAAAATTTATTGGCGAAATGTGGTTGTAATATTTACACCTCTGCCTACCCCTTCGGGATATAGGCGAGAGACTATTTATAAAAAAATATATATACTAGGTGTCACCTGTGGCTCCGCCCGCGTGGATGTAAGTTATTGCGATAAAAACTATCCTGTGTCCTTCCTCGGGTCTTTGATTGATCGAATAATTAGTTATGAATATTGATCTTTCAACAGAAAATCCTTCTCATACTGGACAACTACTGCTAAGCGGTTAAGTCTGTATGGAATAGTGCAGATGTATTCATATAGTTCATCATCAGATGTTTCAGATCTTCGATAAGTCAACAAAAAATGCTCATCAGACTGAACAAGTTTTGCTAAAAAGGCAAGCCTGCTGTATGTTATAGTGTAGCTGGGCTCTTTAAGTTCCACATCAGATGTTCGAGATCTTCAAATTTTAATCGCTTATCAAAAAATGCTCATCATGTGAATTGTTTTTTACCACACCGCAATTTTTTATGTCTTATAGTTACACTGGGCTGTTGTGGTTCTGCATCAGATGTTCCACTTTCCAAAATCAATTTTAGCCTAAAATATATGTTGCCTGACCTTAATAGCAATATAACAAAAAAAGTTTCATTCAAATCCGTCCAGTAACTTCCGGGATTGTGTCGGATTGCGTGTACAATACAAACAGACATACATACAGAATTATTTTTTTAGATTCTTGCTCCATTACTGATTCCTAGCATAACTGTATAACTATTTTGTAAATATATTCAATATACAGTTTCTTTTACTGCCTTCTATATACATAAAACAAAAAGTGCACTATCCTGGTCTGCGGTCGGAGACGAACTAAACAATGGGCCATTGTGTGAATACCACAGGCCACGCTACGCCACGATTCCTTTGAAGTGTGCCCAAAAAACCGACAACATCCCAATTGCGCGCCTTGATTGACAATTGCCGGCCACTGTATGTATACCATCACCCCGTGTACACAATTGTCCATCATGGGCCACTGCAGACCATCGCCGTACCCCGTGTACAAACTGGTTTTGTATAACTTGGGCTACACATCAAGTTATACAAAACCAGTTTATCATGGTCTCGCTTTGTATGATCTTTCCGCACACAAAACGATCAGTTTATACTGGTTTAGCATAGTTTGATGTGTAGCCGTGTGTATACAACTGCGATGGCCTGCAGTGGCCCATCATGGGCCATTGTGTATTTGAAGCGTAGACAGCTGTCTACGATTTGAAGCCTTTATATATTGTGCTTGTAGTAACTAAGTAAAAGCTGGCAACATTGAGTTCACAAGTTTGAAATATTCAAACTTTTTGAAAATGGAAAAATGGTTTCGTTTCGTTGTTTTTTCTATGTACAAATATGTACTAAGTTACTACTAACTTTGTAATAAAGTTTAGTTTTTCAATTGTTTTTTTATTGAATACAGTGTGTTTTTTATTTAGTATAGTGTTATTAAATAACTGCACGATAACTATGTACTTCATGCTTTGATGGTGGTTTGGTGATGGTGGAAGCGAATTTTCTTTTACAGGTAAGTGTTATTTCATATTGTGTCTCATCTTATCGCGTATCTCGAACTAAGCTGCAGCAATTTTGTTTCAAGCTTTCAGACCAGGCCATCCTTTAGCCTAGATACTGCATAATTCGTACTATTTACCTAAATTCTCAATTAAGATTTCCCGGCTATTCTTTTGGGCTTTTCCTAGAAAGTTTAGTTCACCGGTATTAGGGTATATCCTATATACAGTCCTTACAAAAGCTAATACAGACGAATAAAACAGTTGGTAAAATAAATAGAAACTGGTAACTGGTGCCTCGTTGGTCTCGCGGCATAAATGTGCGCGTGGGATTGGGAGGGTTCGATTCCCGGGTCGGGCAAAAGTGTTACTGGGTTTTTCTGAATACTCAGTAGCAGCCCGCATGCTCGGTAACAGCAATAGGCTCGCCCCCTATTACGTGGGACTAAAATAAATCTGACCAAATGTGGGTGTAATATTTACACCTCTGCCTACCCCTTGGGGATACAGGCGTGAGACTATAAATAAAAAAAAATAAGAAACTGGTAAAAAGTACAGTAAGGCAATTTTCTGACACTGGTGCTCGGCAATTGATTTTTCATCATCATCAGCGTTTTACCTTATACTGCTGGACATAGGCCTCTCCTAATGTGCGTCACAACTCGACAGCATTGTGAGGCAATATGATTTGGTTTGCCTATAACACATTGGCCAGACATGTTGGCATAGGGTCATGTCGCGATTCCAGTTTTTTCAAATATAGACTTACTATAAGCTATATGTATTTACGTATTTGCCTTGCCATTTTTATTGTGCTGAAAGCAACACTATGTGATCCACAAATCGTTGTTTGAGTTGAGTCTAGTTGTACTTTGTGCCCATAGACAGCATCCATTCCTATTGCAGTCATTGTCTTTATAATCTTATATTTGTGTAGCACTCTAGCCAGTGGCAGATCCAGAACCAGTTTTGTTTCGCTTGAACTTAGTGAAGATAGATCTTATCAACGAAAACACTACAAAGTCTTGGAGTTAAACACATAATTAAGAGAGGGACTAAGCCCTCTAGCCTCCCTGTGCATGCACCTCTAGCAGTGATGACCAAGTGCTTGACCTGCTGTGCTATGTTCATCCAACTAAGCAGTTTCTTAGTTAATACTTTATACTGTTCCACTGCTGGGCACAGGCCTCTTCTCACTATGAGAAGGGTAAGGCCATAGTCCACCGCGCTGGCCAAGTGCGGGTTGGCAGACTTCACATGTCTTTCGAGAACATTATGGAGAACTCTCAAACATGCAGGTTTCCTCACGATGTTTTCCTTCACCGAAAAGTACTAAGTATAAACATAAAAAATAAAAATATGAGTTGAAATTAAATGCTTGTTTATTTTATCAATGTATTTATTACAATCAGTTTTATAAATAATGTAGTCAGGGCTTTCTTTGGAATCTTCTTAGTCTTGATATGGTTTTCTTGTTCTTGATAATAGCTCCATACATATGCGTCTGCTCTTCATCTGAAAAGATACAAAAACAGTATTATTAATGACATTGAAATAAAAACAAATTTTCTGTAGCAAAATAAATGGGTTTTTGAACGGTTATGAGGGTTGTTCACAGCAGATCCTTAATGCATGAGACTAATACAAAGTTTTAGTTTTATGCAGGTAATAGGAAAGTCTATGTCAAGGAACCAATAGGTCTTTATCTTTTTCATTAGGTACTTTGTCTTTCAATAATTTCTCACCTTGCCAGTATTTTAAATTTTCTGTTTCTTGACTGCTTTATTGTTATCTAACCATGTTGTCATATATCTGGTCCAGCTTGTATTTCCATGGCTGCTTCTCAATAGCTTCTATTCAAATCTTATTAATGCATATGTGATATCTTATACTGTTCATTTGCTGCATCTCCATTAAATAGCTCTTGTCATCTGGCCCTTATACTTTGTCTTCTGATCGTTGCTCATTTGGTTTCTTCTTCTTATAGTTTCTTCTGTCTTCAGCTTATTTTTTCTTCCTTGTTCTTTTCCTTCTTTCTTCTTGTTTCTTCCTAATGTAGTTTGTGATTGTTATCCTTTTGCTCATAATAGATAAAATCTTCTGTAGTGTGTTATATTTTCTTTTCATAGTTTAGTCTATATTGGTGTAATTTTGACATATTTTCTGCACTTTATTGGGCAAGTTTTCAGTTTTCATCTGCCCCTCATAAGTTTAGTTTTTCTTGTGTCTTCTCATCCTTGCTCATTTGGTTTCTTTATCTTCTTATTGTTTCTTCTGTCTTTGGCTTCTTTTTCTTCCTTGTTCTTTTCTTTCTTTCTTCTTGTTTCTTCCTAATGTAGTTTGTCATTGTTATCTTTTTGCACATAATACATAGATAAAATCTTCTCTAGTGTGTTATATTTTCTTTTCATAGTTTATTCTATATTGTTGTAATTTTGTCATTATTGTCTGCTCTTCATTGAGTAAGTCTTCAGTTTTTACCTGCCCTTCATTAGCTTAGTTTTTCTTGTTTTATTTATTTTTATCTTCTGCTCCTGGTATCAATGTCTTCTGTTTACATTGTCTTCTCTTTGTCCATGTAGGTATTGTCTTCATCTGTAGTTTTCCATTTGTGTCGTCTTCTAACGTTGTCATCTGCAGCTCGTTCATATAGTCATCTATCTGAATAGTAATTGTGTAGTCTTCTATCTTCAACTCCTGCTTTTGTTTCACCTTCTGCTCCCCGTCCGCGTAGAAATCCAACACCTGGAAAAGATGTAAATTGTAAATTTCTATGTAGTCTAATATTTATTTTGACCTATTATTTTATCTTGTATATCATCAGCAAGTACCTAGTTCAATATACTGTTAAGCTTACCTTCCAGTTTTATTTCTATCCGTCCGTGTAGTCTTCAATCTTCATCTTCTGCTCCTCGTCCGTGTAGTCTTCCTTTTCCGCTCCTCGTCTGTTTAGTCTTCAGTCTTCATCTTCTGCTCCTCGTCCGTGTAGTCTTCAGTCTTCATGTTCTGCTCCTCGTCCGTGTAGTCTTCAGTCTTCATGTTCTGCTCCTCGTCCGTGTAGTCTTCAGTCTTCATGTTCTGCTCCTCGTCCGTGTAGTCTTCTGTCTTCATCTTTGCTCCTCGTCCGTGTAGTCTCAGTCTTCATCTTCTGCTCCTCGTCTGTGTAGTCTTCAGTGTTCATATTCTACTCCTAGTCCGCGTAGTCTTCGGTCTTCATCTTCTGCTCCTCGTCCGTGTAGTCTTCTGTCTTCATGTTCTGCTCCTCGTCCGTGTAGTCTTCAGTCTTCATGTTCTGCTCCTCGTCCGTGTAGTCTTCAGTCTTCATGTTCTGCTCCTCGTCCGTGTAGTCTTCATGTTCTGCTCCTCGTCCGTGTAGTCTTCAGTCTTCATGTTCTGCTCCTCGTCCGTGTAGTCTTCAGTCTTCATGTTCTGCTCCTCGTCCGTGTAGTCTTCAGTCTTCATGTTCTGCTCCTCGTCCGTGTAGTCTTCTGTCTTCATCTTTGCTCCTCGTCCGTGTAGTCTCAGTCTTCATCTTCTGCTCCCCGTCCGTGTAGTCTTCTGTCTTCATCTTTTGCTCCCCGTCCGTGTAGTCTTGAGTCTTCATCTTTTGCTCCTTGTCCGTTTAGAGATTGAAACACCTACAAATAATGTTCAATGTTATTTTCTGTTTCATTACTTGTACATAGTTACTAGTTATTTTATCATGCATATGTTAAGTAACTTGTTTGACATCTTTTAGGCTTACTTTCCAGTTTATTAGCATGTGGTGCGCTTAAGTGAGCTTCGATCACGTAGTCCGTGCGTGTGCTACGGGAGTTGTAATTTTCTTGTGATCTTCAGTTTTCATGTTCTGCGCCTCATCCGTGTAGTCTTCAGTCTTCATCTTCTGCTCCTCGTCCGTGTAGTATTCAGTCTTCATCTTCTGCTCCTCGTCCGTGTAGTCTTCAGTCTTCATATTCTGCTCCTCGTCCGTGTAGTCTTCAGTCTTCATCTTCTGCTCCTCGTCCGTGTAGTCTTCAGTCTTCATCTTCTGCTCCTCGTCCGTGTAGTCTTCAGTCTTCATCTTCTGCTCCTCGTCCGTGTAGTCTTCAGTCTTCATCTTCTGCTCCTCGTCCGTGTAGTCTTCAGTCTTCATGTTCTGCTCCTCGTCCGTGTAGTCTTCAGTCTTCATCTTCTGCCCCTCGTCCGTGTAGTCTTCAGTCCTCATCTTCTGCTCCTCGTCCGTGTAGTCTTCATCTTCTGCTCCTCGTCCGCGTAGTCTTCAGTCTTCATGTTCTGCTCCTCGTCCGTGTAGTCTTCAGTCTTCACCTTCTGCTCCCCGTCCGTGTAGTCTTCAGTGTTCATATTCTGCTCCTCGTCCGTGTAGCCTTCAGTCGTTATCTTCTGCTCCTCGTCCGTGTAGTCTTCAGTGTTCATATTCTGCTCCTCGTCCGTGTAGTCTTCAGTCTTCATCTTCTGCTCCTCGTCCGTGTAGTCTCAGTCTTCATCTACTGCTCCTCGTCCGTGTCGTCTTCAGTCTTCATCTTCTACTCCTCGTCTGTGTAGTCTTCAGTCTTCATCTTCTGCTCCTCGTCTGTATAGTCTTCAGTCTTCATCTTCTGCTCCTCGTCCGTGTAGTCTTCAGTCCTCATCCTCTACCTCTCGTTCGTTTAGTCTTCTTCCTTTATCTACTGCGCCTCATCTATTGCTCCTTGACTAGGTAACCTTTCTTAACCTTTCAGTTCGCGTCCGTGTAGTCACATTAATCTCTTATCGCGCTATTATGATTTTTACAGTTACCTGAAATCGATGTCTATTTCTCGCCTGTTATAAATGCTGTTCATATTTGGAGAATTGTCTTTCATAATTTAGTCCTCTGACTTTATCTTCTGTTCCTCGCCGTGTTGTCTTCTTTCTTCATCTTCTGCTCCTCCTCCGTGTAGTCTTCTTTCTTCATCTTCAGCTCCTCGTCTTTGTAGTCTTCTGTCTTCATCTTTTACGCCTCGTCCGTGTAGTCTTCTATCTTCATCTTCTACGCCTCGTCCGTGTAGTCTTCTGTCTTCATCTTCTACGCCTCGTCCGTGTCGTCTTACATCTTCATTTTCTCCTCGCTCGCTTAGGCTTCTTTGTTAATTTTCCGCTCCTCGTCCGAGTAGTCTTCTGTCCTTATCTTCTGCTCGTCCTTTTAGTAAGTTTTCAGTGCTTTTCTTCTTATATGATGGGGTACTTCTTATGATTTCCTTGTTTGCTCATAGCGGGGACTTTGCTCTTAATCTTCGATTTAGATGTCTGTCAACATCTCTTTAGTCTTCCATATTCTGCTATGCCCATGTAGTCTTCTATCTTTCGTCTTCTGCTCCTCGTCCGTGTAGTCTTCTGTCTTCATCTTTCTCAGCCCTCGTCCGTGTAGTCTTCTTTCTTCATCTTCTGCCCTCGTCCGCGTAGTCTTCTGTCTGCATCTTCTGCTCCTCGTCCGCGTAGTCTTCTGTCTTCATCTTCTGCTCCTCGTCTGTGTCGTCTTGTCTACTTTTCCGCGCCCGAACCGTGTATTTTCTATTTTGTATTTTTATACGTCGTAGGTGTTTGTTTATTTTTAAATAGAAAGCATTCGCTTTATTTCGACGCCCGTCGTTCTTCTATGCATTGATATAGTTTTTATAGACACTGTTTTATTTATTTTTTCATCGGAGTAATCCTATTTTATTTTGTTTAATGCGGTTAAATAGTTGGCATTTCTTCATATAGATTTTTATTACATAGTCGTTGTCCACGATGTCTCATTTCCTTTGGTAATTTTTATTCCTCGATGTATGTCCTCAATACATTGCAATTCTCATCTCATTGTTACGGTTTGCTTATTTGTGTCGTTTAATTTTACTGATCTTAAAATAGGACACCAAATACCACAGACACAATTACATTGCACATCGTTCATTCAATTTCATTTCGCTTGATCGCCTTTCAATTTGAAATCGCCTCCCTATAATGCTTTGTTAATTTGTTGCTGAGGTTCCGTGCTCCTTTGCCAATGTCCGCTTTTTAATTTTTGTAGGAATGAGGCATCTGCTAACAATATAATGTTAAAGCCCTACGTTAACCTCAGAAGAGGTCAACATGTATCTGTATTTATTTCAATAAGGCTATAGCTACCAATATGAGAAAACTTACGTAAGTTGCCAATTTAAGCTGTATTTTAGAAATTTCATTACCTATTTCATGTAGGTAGCAACTATTATTATGTAAAGTACAATATGACTGAAAAGACTATAAATTTTAAAAAGATTTAACTCACCCCTTATAGATACGTGGTTTTACATATTTTGTCTCATGTGCCAAGGTGATACGGCCAAAGCATACCCATAAGCATCTCCTATGTGCAAAGGTGTAATATCCAAACCATTCCATGTAATTATGTTTCATACTCGTGTTATTTGTCGTTTCTGTTAACATACTTTATAATGCACTTAACCTACATCTATCATGCATATGTTTGGAAAATAACTTTGAATTATACACAGTTAGGTACGTACCGAAATTAATTTTAGGTAATTGCTGAAAGAATAATTGTTAAGTGAAATCGATAGCGCATACCTTTGCTGGCTTTTTAATTATCACATGTTGTCACCATTTGTATTGCCGTTTTTGGCTTTGTTAGGCACTCCACAAGATGTAAGCTGATTAAGTTCTACGCAATGTGTATCATGCTCCAGTACATGTCAGCAAATTAATCACAGTATGGTGACTCACAATTTTTTAAGCTATAGATATACCCAACAAGCTTTAACATAAGGATGCATATTGCACTCTTTGACGCCCTTACCTTAGCAATGACAAACACGCAACATTACCTACTTACATGTACCTACAAAGATAAATTCATATGCATATAAAACAATTAGCTGCTGCGGAACAGGTAGGGATCAAACGTGAATTACCTACTTACTGTTGCCCAAAATGCTCACAAAGTCACAACATATAACATGCAGGTTTTTTAAACCGTCATGAAATGTGCCATTAAATAACAATAATTTCATATAAATACCATTTTTCTGGTTGCTCCTGCCAATAACCTACCGTCTGGTGAAAATATGTAGGCATTCATCTCGCCTTTCAGAAAATTAGTTATCAAGGTTCATCACATGATTATTTTATTGCATTTGCCGCTTTCAAATTACACATAGCTTCAGCAATTACTATATTCTATAGCCATACTACAATCGCTCTTACGTGGATAATTTCATCAATTTGTTTGCTAGTTTAAACTCTCATTCATGATTTATCTGCAATGCTTATTAGTATCTGTAACAATGCTGTTAGTACTCCCTTACCTTAGTTGATACCAGTCTGAGAACAATACTTTATTATGCGATTGCCGTAAATTTAAAACAAGCATACACTTTCTCCATATTCAGGCACATATAACATGCAAGCCAACATATGTTACTGCACCATAAAAATCGCTATGTTGCTACCATTGCATTAGCCACCTTTAATTTGCCGTGTTTAAAATAACTTCTTAATGTTTTACGCCATCTAAATAGACACCGCTGATAAACACTGTTGTTTCTCTCTGTTCGCTCGATGAATATCTGTCAACAATCTATATTACGTACCCACCTACTTTCACACATCGTCTATTTGCGTGTGCAGCAAACGCTTGCTTATTGCAGGGTATATGAATGCCACAAAAACAATGTTCTATTTATTACCTCTGACAACTTGGTAGAATATTTACTTTGTACTATTCGTGCGGTTTTTGTGTCTGCATTTGCCATATTCCTATAAGTGCCTCAGGCTATCTGTCAACAATAAGTTATACATATATCGGGTGCGAACACCCGTTTTTACATAGATACAAGTTTAGTTGCCTTGTCTTGACCGCAGGTAATCTGTCAACAATATTTGGTTATGACCGTAGGTAGAGCGCTCGGCGCTTCCAAATCTGTTTTCGAAACTAGCTACCATGCAAAATGGTTTGAAGGATAATGGAATACTATCTTATCACTCATTTATGTAGTCGCGTATACACGCGACTATAAATAGTGCTTGACTTTTAGAATTCACATTAAATAGTCAATAGACTAGACCTGTGAAAAATATTATGTTATGCCCTACCCAAGCATTTTCTAATATGCTAATAAAAAATAATAAAAAGCTATTAAAGAACTACGTACCTGCATAGTTAAGACACCAAGCCCAAACACTTTACATTTCTCACAGCAAATACAAAGAATCAGTTACCTCATTCTCCAGTGTAATGTGCCAAATATCTTTGTTGCAATGTGATTCAATAGTTTTTTATGTTAGATACGAAAATCGCCAATTTTCTACACTATTATCAGGCGAAACACTCAAGGAAGATCTGTTAACAATATCTAATTATGCACATGCTTACCCCTAACAACTAATACCTATACTTACAGCGGGTCATATCCACAAGGTTGCAAACTGGTTATGGTTAGTTCCATCCATGCCTTGCCTCACTTGTTTATTTATGCACCAACAAACATTGCATTTACCTCAAGCCAGAAGCTAACTAAGTAAGCCTGTCAATCCGCAAAATTTTTAAAGTCTAAGTTTAATTATGTACCTATTGCAGCTTGTTTCGTGGTGACATGCTTTAGGATCTCTAGGAATATCTGTCAACAATGCTCAATTATGCACATACCAGATCGTTTTAAGGACCTGTTTCTTATTTGAAAAGCATTCTTCATCAATACATACTTTTTCAATTGTGTATTTTTATCTAGTCAGCCCAATTGAAGATGTAGAAGGCGAAAATTCTAAGTTTTTCACATACCTCTTTTTCTGTTGTGAGTCTAAAATCGTTATTGTTAATATGGTCATATGTGTATCGTATTTATTTTATATACATAATACATACTCATTTGCCCGAGAGTGTTGAATGTCTCGTTTTATCGTATCCGCAGCACTAGCGTATCTGTCAACAATACTTCGTTATGCGCACACCATACATATTTACTTGCATCCTGTTGATTTTTATGTAGTCAACATAGTCAATAATTGTTATATGTATATGTACATACGATCAGTCGTTGAAGAACTATAGAAAGCTCGTTAGCAATTTGAACAGCATCTGTCAACAATATTGAGTTATGCACATACCAGGCCTTATCCCGTTGACTTTGTTAAGTTTATAATAATGCAGTCACGAAGTCTGAATACAATACATACTTTCGTTCCAGTTTGAAGTCACATTTGAAGAACTGTAGGACGTTGTATATTCCTCCATTGATCAGCAACTGCCAACAATACTAAATTATGACCCTCCAGACCTTCTCCCGTGAACTTATCTTTTCTGAGCAAAGAAGTGATCATCACGTGTCAGATTATACTGAAGAGAGTCTAAGGCTCCGTTTTGTAGTTTGGTCAGCGGCAAAAGCTTTTATACCTTCAGCGTTTCATTCGAGACCATTAATAATACTTAACGTGCGTACCAGAGCTCATCATGCGGCGATTAGTTATCTTTGTAGCCACAAGTCTAAATAATCTGTATATTATACATACTTTTGCTAAAGTGAGTTGAAATCCTTTTTGTCCTTAGACCTTTGAACTCCTTTTGCCATCAATTCCTCATTATGCACATACCGGACTGATTCCCGAGGATGTAGTTATGTATGTTATTCACACAGTGAAAAGCCTTAATATAATACTCTTACTGTAGTGAATGAGCAGTTTCTTTACGCCTTTTGTATGTAAGAAGTTTCCTCTGTGATCCACTTAATTACAAATCTGAATATAATACATACATCTGCTACAGCGAGCTTGAAGTTTTGCCGTTTGAAGAGCTGTAGAAAATCTTTTAACATCACCTGCCAGTACACATATGGACATTTCAGACCTTTGCCAGTAGTCTTTGTTATCTTGGTAGTCATAGTCACAATGCTTATTATACATACTTTGAATAAAGGAGTTTCGTCGTTTGAAGACCGGTAGAAATTTCATAGTCAATCGTCTCAACAGCATCTGCCAACAATACTTAATTTTGCGCATACCACAGCTTATCTCGTTGACTTATAGTCAAGATAGTAAGATTATAATACTACTACATACTCTTGCCAGCGCGACATCGGCATTTCCTTTTCGACGTTTGTAGAACCGTGTCAAAATTCATTTCAAACACCATCTGCCAACAATATTTAGTTATGCACGTACCACCCCTTTTCAAGTAGGCTGTGCTGTGCTACGCTCGCAATGAGCAAACTGATATTATACAAACACTCCCTGTACTGAGTTTGAAGTTTATTTTCTGAAGGACTGTCGATATGTTTAATAAGAGTGAACAGCATCTGCCAACAATACTGAATTATGGGCTTACCAGATTTAAATAGCCTTATTATACGTATTCCTGCTCGGTCGAGATTGAAGTCGTGACGCCTTGTTTGAATAGGATCTGCCAACAATACTTAATTATCGACTTGCCGGACCTTTGTCCGTGGTCTATGTCACCTCAGCAGTCACGACAGCCGTAAGCCACATTTTACATACGATAGATTGACGGAGTTTGAATCGTAATTTCGTCGTATGAAGAGCGCCGCATATGTTAACTGTTTGAACAGCATCTGCCAACAATACTTAGTTATGCACATACCAGACCTATTCCTGTGGACCTTGGTTAACAGTCACAAAGCCTGAATATTATACATACTTCTTCACAACTGAGTTCAAAATACCTCGTTCCATAGTTTTCCGATTTCAGTCTGAAGAGTCGTAGCGCCATTTGAAGAACTGTAGAAATTCCTATATCTCGCATTCTAGCAAGATCTGGCAACAATATTCAAATATGGACATACCAGACGTTCGCCCGTAGACTTGATATCTTTATGTTCAAGATAGTCATTTTATTATACATACGGCTTGTGCCCCTTCGCTGTACCCTTTCGCGAGTGAGTAGTTTCATATCCTTAGAAGTTTAACAGCATCTGTCAATAATACTTAGTTATGCACATGCCGGTCCTATTTGGATATCGTATTGTTTGTTATAAATATTATATGTACATACCTACTTTTGCTCACGTGAGTTTGAAGGAACGTTTGGATTTCTGTAGAAGATCGAAGTTCCTTTGAACAGTATCTGCCAACAATACTTAATTACGCGCATACCAAATCTCCTTTCGAGAAAATAATCTTTAATACTCGTTTTATTTGCCATTGTTAGTCACTTGCCTTATAATACATGCTTGTGCTCAAGTGGATTCGACGTCTTCGTTAGTTTTGTTGCACACGAAGGTTACAGCTTTAGTATAAAACAATCTGCCAACAATACTCAATTATGGCCTTACCCGATGTAAACAGCCTTAATATGCGTATTCTTGCTCGATCGAGGTTGAAGACGTGATGCATTGTTTGAATAGGATCTGCCAACAATACTCAATTATCGACTTGCCAGACCTTTGCCCGTGGTCTATGTCACCTCAGCAGTCAAGACAGCCGTAAGCCACATTTTACATACGATAGATTGACGGAGTTTGAATCGTAATTTCGTCGTATGAAGAGCGCCGCATATGTTAACTGTTTGAATAGCATCTGCCAACAATACTTAATTATGCACATACCAGACCTATTCCTCTGGACCTTGGTTAACAGTCACAAAGCCTGCATATCATACATACTTCTTCACAACTGAGTTCAAAATACCTCGTTCCATAATATTCCGATTGAGTTTGAAGAACCATAGAAATTCTTCTAATATCTCACATTCTATCAGGATCTGGCAACATTATCCAAATGTGAACATACCAGACGTTCGCCCGTGGACTTGTTATCTTTGTGGTCAAGATATAAATTTTATTATACATACAGCTTGAGTGAGGTGTCTCCCTTTCGCGACTGAATAGTTTCATATCCTTAGAAGTTTAACAGCATCTGTCAATAATACTTAAGTTATGCACATGCCGGTCCTATTTGGACATCGTAGTGTTTGTTGTTTAAGGTATTCACTAAGTCTGAATATTATACATACTTTAGCCCAAGTGTGTTTGAAACTTCGAAGGCACGTTTGCATTACTGTAGGAATTCGAAGTTCTTTGAACAGTATCTGTCAACAATACATAATTACGCACATACCAAATCTCCTTCCGAGAAACTTATCTTTAATACTCGTTTTATTTGCCATTGTTAGTCACCTGCCTTATTATACATGCTTGTGCTCAAATGAATTCAATGTCTTCGTTAGTTTTGTTGCACTGCACACGAATGTTACAGCTTTAGTTTAAGACCATCTGCCAACAATATTAATTATGCACATACCGGGCCTGTCGATGTCGTTGTGAATATTTTAATACTAAATCCAATCGCTATTGAATAGTTGATTGTGTCATATCCTTAGTCTTTCAAGGCTTTTTCTCAATGATACTTAAATATTGACATACCAGCCGTTTTCGAGGACCTGTCAGTTTAACCATTCGTCTCGTTTTGTAATGTGCGCAGCTCGATGATAACCTGTTAACAATACTCTTTCATGACCCTACCTCGTCTCCCAGGAACATTTCACATTTAATTTTTTAATTTAAATATTTTCAGAGTACAAAATACTGTTTATAAGATACCTGATTTCGAAGATAACAGGTGCTTCGGAGAAATTCTGCCTCAGTTCTAAGACGACTCAATCTGATGTCAACTTTCCTTTAATTCTTAGTTTACCCTCTGCTGAAGACATTCACCGATTTTGTCACGTTAAAATTATTTTATTACCGCTCACCCTTCTAAATGTTCGATGTGTCTTACTATGTTCACCTTTTGACGGCAGCCCCGTTGGATAAACATTCCGTACGTTGTTACTACTGTTAAATATGCATTCTTTGCCTTGATACTCGATAATCTGTCAACAATACGTGATTATGCACCTTACCAAACTCAGTCCCATGGCGAATTCGATGTTCCCTTTGTATTATCAGCGTACATGTACCTTTCACACCATCACAACATCCAGGTACTTTAAATCCACTTTCGTAACCTTTGCTTGGTTGAGAACCATACACATCAAAAGCATACAACTAGTCCTGAAATTTAATTACCTTTGCATGCCATTTCGTAGAACTTTCCTTCATGTATCACTTGGTATCTGTTAATACTTGACGTCATCATATCCAACATCACAATACTTTTCACTTTCGTAGTTGAAGCTGATCAAATTCAGAGAACAAGATGGTGACTCTGTGGGAATATGACACTGGTGAGCTGAAAAATCCCGCGAAGCCATCGTCGCACCGAAGTTGCTTCGGAGAACACGACGAACATTACGAACACGCCGGCCACGACGATCACGCCGATTAACGTCGTGCTATACAAAGCAGTACCTCGTAGTTACACGTTGCTGATTTTCTTGAATTATGCTGGGGCCTTAGATTATAGACCCGTTTAATGCTAGTGTAGTTGCATTTTTAGTTGCGTATGTAGTTTATATTTGTTTGATTTTGCACTTAAACGATCTCGTAGACAAAAGCTCTCTGATTGTTTTTTTTGTCAACTATATGTTTTTGCCTTAATTGTTGCTAAATAGAGTAAATTATGTATCATCGTACCTTGGGCGCTCGATGGGAGATCTGATAACAAGACTTTATTAGATACCTACCAACTGTTTCGTTCATCTTTTTGGTCAGTAAATATTTTCTGGTCGCCGCTACTTGAGTGAGTATAACATTTCATCGCTTTATTTTGACGTTCAGATCGATCAAAGATTATCGGTTTTATATTCTGTAACAATACTTGATTATGGCCGTACCGCGCATACTGTACCTTGCAGGAAGCCTCTCAGCTCATAAAATCTCGCACTACTACTTAAGCTCGCCTTACTTAGTCTTGCTCGATATTATTTCTCCATAATGATGTAACTGTTGTTTTGCGGTGGCTATAGATAAATCTCGATATTCTTGGTGGATATCTGTCAACAATATCTGATTACGCGCCTACTAGATATTTACCTATTCAGCGGTTTTTAGCAAATAGTTTTTATTCACACTATGTTTCTTGCAACACACCACAACAACACAGAAATAAATCATCTCAACTATACGCATATCTTAAGAACATATACGACATTATTATATGTGAATAATGTTAGGTTTTCACCTACCAGAATTCAGTCGCCGACAAGGTTCCACGCGCACTGGATTTTTAGATGTTCTATTCTTGTTGTCCACCGTATATCTGTTAACAATACTTAAGTATGCGCCTACCTGGCGCTCTCTCAAATTGATCGCTGCGTTATCTTTACCTTTGTTACATATTATGTATTTTGTATTTCAGATGTAATCAAGATAACAAAGTCATGGTTTCTGATACTTTCGTACCTATTGAGTTCTTCAGTATTAGTCCATAGTGTCCATATCTTTCTCCTGGAGTAATCAATACTTAAATATGCACCTATCAAAATTTTGAAGTACATGACAATTATCACAGTTTCTGTATTATTTTCCTATTAACTTGGCACAATTAAAGAGATGCAATTTTTTATACTTTTACACTTTACCAACTTCACTCAACTTTCTTAACTTTTTACATTAATTGCCACTTTACTATCACGTCTTCTCACATATAATGTCTGACTAAAAATTAACTGAACACCCACACAAAACGATTTTTGTATAGAATACCTGCCAATCTACCCGCTATGTACGCAGTCCGCCAGAATGTGGGAGGCCGCAGCTCAGGCAAACAGTGACTGCATGAAGACCGAAGCTCGTGCAGACAGCGATCGGATGAGGGCTGCAACTCACGCCTTCAGCGAGCAGATGAACGTCGCGGCTCGCGCAGGCAGCGAGCGGAGGAAAGCCGCAGCTCGCGCAGACAGAGAGCGGATGAAAGCCGCAGCTCGTGCAGTCAGCTTGTGGATGAAGACCGACGCTCGCGCAGACAGCGAGCGGATGAAAGCCGCAGCGCTCGCGCAGGCAGCGAGCGGATGAGGGCTGCAGCTCGCGCAGGCAGCGAGCAGATGAAGGTCGCGGCTCGCGCAGACAGCGAGCGGAGGCAAGCCGCAGCTCGCGCAGACAGCGAGCAGTTGAAAGCCGCAGCTCGCGCAGACAGCGGGCGTATGAAACGCGCAGACAGCGGGCGTATGAAACCCGCAGCGTTCGCGCAGACAGCGAGCGGATGAAAGCCGCATCGCGCACGCAGGTAGCGAGCGGATGAGGGCAGCAGCTGGCGCAGTCTGCGAGCAGATGGTCGCAGCTCGCGCAGACAGCGAGCGTATGAAGGTCGCGGCTCGCGCAGACAGCGAGCGGAGGCAAGCCGCGGCTCGCGCAGACAGCGAGCGGAGGCAAGCCGCAGCTCGCGCAGACAGCGAGTGGTTGAAAGCCGCACCTCGCGCAGACAGCGAGCGGATGAAAGCCGCAGCGCTCGCGCAGACAGCGAGCGGATGAAAGCCGCAGCGCTCGCGCAGAGAGCGAGCGTATGAAACCCGCAGCGCTCGCGCAGACAGAGAGCGTATGAAACCCGCAGCGCTCGCGCAGACAGCGAGTGGATGAAAGCTGCAGCGCTCACGCAGGCAGCGAGCGGATGAGGGCTGCAGCGCTCACGCAGGCAACGAGCAGATGAGGGCTGCAGCTCGCGCAGTCAGCGAGCAGATGAAGGTCGCAGCTCGCGCAGTCAGCGAGCAGATGAAGGTCGCAGCTCGCGCAGACAGCGAGCGTATGATACCCGCAGCGCTCGCGCAGACAGCGAGCGGATGACGGTCGCAGCTCGCGCAGATAGCGAGCGGATGACGGTCGCAGCTCGCGCAGATAGCGAGCGGATGACGGTCGCAGCTCGCGCAGATAGCGAGCGGATGACGGTCGCAGCTCGCGCAGATAGCGAGCGGATGACGGTCGCAGCTCGCGCAGATAGCGAGTGGATGACGGTCGCAGCTCGCGCAGACAGCAAGCTGATGAAGGCCGCAGCTCGCGCATTAAGCGAGCTGATGAAGCTAGGCCGCAGCTCCTGCAGTCAGCGCACAGGGCGGGAACCGCAGCTCATGCAGTCAGCGAACTGCGCGAAGGCGGCAGCACACGCAGGCAGCGAGCACAGGGAGCCCGCAGATCGTGCAGACAGCGAGATGAGCAAAGACTGGCGCTCACCCGGTCAGCGAACTGCGTGAAGACCGCAACTCGCGCAGTCAGCAAGTGGACGATCGCCGCAACTCGGGCAGTCAGCGAGTGGACGATGGCCGCAGCTCATGTTGACAGAGATATAAACGAAGTGACAGTGAAAACTGCACGCGCAGGCATCTACCTGATGAAAACCGCGACTCGCGCAGTCAGCGAGTTGATGAAGGCCGCAACTCGCGCAGACACGAGACGACCGAAGGCCGCAGCTCGCGCAGACACGAGACGACCGCAGGCCGCAGCTCGCGAAGACACGAGACGACCGCAGGCCGCAGCTCGCGCAGACACGAGACGACCGCAGGCCGCAGCTCGCGCAGACACGAGACGACCGCAGGCCGCAGCTCGCGCAGACACGAGACGACCGCAGGCCGCAGCTCGCGCAGACACGAGACGACCGCAGGCCGCAACTCGCGCAGACACGAGACGACCGAAGGCCGCAGCTCGCGCAGACACGAGACGACCGGAGGCCGCAGCTCACGCAGACACGAGACGACTGAAGGCCGCAGCTCGCGCAGACACGAGACGACTGAAGGCCGCAGCTCGCGCAGACACGAGACGACTGAAGGCCGCAGCTCGCGCAGACACGAGACGACCGAAGGCCGCATCTCGCGCAGGCAGCGAGCACAGGGAGAGCCCGCAGATCGAGCAGACAGCGAACAGAGGAAAGACTGTCGCTCACCCGGTCAGCGAACTGCGCGAAGACCGCAACTCACGCAGTTGGCTAGTGGATGATGGCAGCAACTCTCGGACATCGAGTGTATGAAGGCCGCAGCTCGCGCTGTCAGCGAGTGGATGAAGGCCGCAGCTCGCGCAGTCAGCGAGTGGACGACGGCCGCAACTCGCGCGAAAACTGGAGCTCGCGCAGTCAGCGAAGTGCACGAAGACTGGAGTTCGCGCAGTCAGCGAAGTGCGTGAAGACTGGAGCTCGCGCAGTCAGCGAAGTGCGCGAAGACTGGAGCTCGCGCAGTCAGCGAAGTGCGCGAAGACTGGAGCTCGCGCAGACACCAGTCTTTGGGATACCTGATTGAAGGCCGCTGTTCGCGTTGATAGTTGAGCAATGACTGGAGTTCGCGAAAAGATCAGGCTGGCTGGCTGCACCACTGTTGTAGGCAGCAAGTTTCGTATGGGTTGTACTTAACGCATTGAAACAGACAGCGGACACTGAATGAGCTTCAGTGTCCGCTGTCTGTTTCAATGCGTAGTGTGAAATCTAAACGAAAAATAGCTTACGTTTTACTTCAGCACCTGCAGATATGCGTAACATTCATCGAGCGAGTTAAAATCAATGAACTTACGCAATCAGTTTGCGAGTAGTCTACTCCATTACAGGTGAGTTGAGCGGGTTGTCGACTTGAAGATTTGAGGTGATGAAGGTTGCTACTCGCGCAGTCACAAGATGAGCGAAGACCGCAGCTCACGCAGACACGAGACGACCGAAGGCCGCAGCTCGCGAAGACACGAGACGACCGCAGGCCGCAGCTCGCGCAGACACGAGACGACCGCAGGCCGCAGCTCGCGCAGACATGAGACGACCGCAGGCCGCAGCTCGCGCAGTTACGAGACGACCGCAGGCCGCAACTCGTGCAGTCGGCGAGTGGACGATGGCCGCAACTCACTGGAGCTCGCGCAGTCAGTGAAGTGCGCGAAGACTGGAGCTCACGCAGTCAGCGAAGTGCGCGAAGACTGGAGCTCGCAAAGTCAGCGAGCCGTATGAACACCCGAGCTCTTAAAATGTGGCGGGTCTTTGGGATACCTGATCGAAGGCCGCAGATCGCGCAGACACGAAACGACCGAAGGCCGCAGTTCGCGCAGACACGAGACGACCGAAGGCCGCATCTCGCGCAGACACGAGACGACCGAAGGCCGCATCTCGCGCAGACACGAGACGACCGAAGGCCGCATCTCGCGCAGACACGAGACGACCGAAGGCCGTATCTCGCGCAGACACGAGACGACCGAAGGCCGCATCTCGCGCAGACACGAGACGACCGAAGGCCGCATCTCGCGCAGATAAGAGACGACCGCAGGCTGCAGCTCGCGCAGACATGAAACGTCCGCAGGAAGCAGCTCGCGCAGACACGAGACGACCGAAGGCCGCAGCTCGCGCAGACTTGAGACGACCGAAGGCCGCAGCTCGTGCAGTCGGCGAGTGGACGATGGCCGCAACTCACTGGAGCTCGCGCAGTCAGTGAAGTGCGCGAAGACTGGAGCTCGCGCAGTCAGCGAAGTGCGCGAAGACAGGAGCTCGCAAAGTCAGCGAGCCGTATGAACACCCGAGCTCTTAAAATGTGGCGGCTCTTGGGATACCTGACCGAAGGCCGCAGCTCGCGCAGACACGAAACGACCGAAGGCCGCAGTTCGCGCAGACACGAGACGACCGAAGGCCGCATATCTCGCGCAGACACGAAACGACCGAAGGCCGCAGTTCGCGCAGACACGAGACGACCGCAGGCTGTAGCTCGCGCAGACATGAGACGACCGCAGGCCGCATCTCGCGCAGACACGAGACGACCGAAGGCCGCAGCTCGCGCAGACACGAGACGACCGAAGGCCGCAGCTCGCGCAGACATGAGACGACCGCAGGCCGCAGCTCGCGCAGACACGTGACGACCGAAGGCCGCAGCTCGCGCAGACACGAGACGACCGAAGGCCGCAGCTCGCGCAGACACGAGAAGACCGAAGGCCGCAGCTCGCGCAGACTTGAGACGACCGAAGGCCGCAACTCGTGCAGTCGGCGAGTGGACGATGGCCGCAACTCACTGGAGCTCGCGCAGTCAGTGAAGTGCGCGAAGACTGGAGCTCGCGCAGTCAGCGAAGTGCGCGTAGACTGTAGCTCGCGCAGTCAGCGAAGTGCGCGAAGAATGGAGCTCGCAAAGTCAGCGAGCCGTATGAACACCCGAGCTCTTAAAATGTGGCGGGTCTTTGGGATACCTGATCGAAGGCCAATGTACGCGTTTATAGTTGAGCAATGACTAGAGTTCGCGAAAAGATCAGGCTGGCTGGCTGCACCACTGTTGTAGGCAGCAGGTTTCATATCGGTTGTACTTAACGCATTGAGTATTGGCATTGAAACAGACAGCGGACACTGGCGCTCAGGTAGTCTGAACAAAAAATTGCTTACGCTTTATCTACTTCAGCACCTGCAGATGTTAATAACATTCATCGAGCGAGTTAAAATCAATTAACTTACGCAATCAGTTTGCGGATAGTGAACTCCATAACAAGGGACTAATGTAGACTGAGCAGGATGTCGACTTGAAGATTGGAGCTCGGGTAGGCACCAAACTGGTAAAGCCCCGCATAGCAGCTTGCTGAGTGAAGACTAGAGCTCGTGCAGTCGGTAAGTTGAATGAAGGACGATATTCGCATGGACAGCGTGTGGTAGGAAGACCGGAAATCACGATACCGGCAACTATCCTCTGCCATGGGCTGTGGTGACATGGTGGTACTCCGCTTTTCAGAACCAGCATTCGCTCGGGTCGCACGGTCCGTAAGACAAGCTGAGGCCGGTTGTTACAGACACTGAAAATTGAACGAGAAAAACCTTACGCAATCTGCGATCCAACTGACGTCTGTACAGCAAACGAACAGAACGAAATCAGTGACTTACGAAAACATTAGGAGACTAGTATGCTCTAAAACAGATTCGTGTAGACTGCAACAAGTTATTTTCTGTAGAAGTAGCAGACGACAGACGGCCAGTGCTCACGTCGCCTGTTCCTATTGCTTTGTAGAGAATCCTAACCTGGAAACAGTTGTTATATTTGTCTACTAATCTGTCATACCTGATAATCGGAGCTCAAAATGCTACTCGTGATCTAATATTCACGTTTTGAGTTAACGTACCCTTTGAACGTGCGACGAAATATCGACCTTCAGTGGTTGGGCTGTGTGTGTAACTCGTGCGCCTGTGTGAGTTGCTGACGAGGGCTGGTGTTTCTATATAGCATGACGACGTTCTTCGCCGCAGTTGATACCGGGCCGCGGTGTATTCAAAGGTGTACATGTCTCAATACTCATTCCCTACTTCTCCATGTTCCAACTATCAGAGCGGTATCAAAGGTTCTAGTTAGTAGCACAGTCAGCGAGCGTAATGATGACGGCGATTGCTGGAGCCTCGTGGTCACTAAGGCAGGACAAATCGGTGCGATACTAGCAAATGTCACCATACTGTAGATTAGACGTTGGCTAGGACCGAACCGATGTTAGCAAACAGTTACGCACTAAGTTATGCTTATAATTACTATAAACGTAATCTATAGTACCTGTAGATTACAGAGTCGGTTGGCAGAATTTCGCATCCAGATTGTACGCTGATATTACAAAAAACTGTTAATTCGGCAAACCCAGCTTTAAGAACCGGGGGTTATCGCTTACGCATCCGCTTAGACACTCGTGATTATTTTAGCGCTTATACACTTAATTTAATTCCATACGCAACCAGCTTATAATTTCGTCGATCATCGGTGAGACTTCTCAGCAGCAGCAGGAATGTGCTATTTCTCGAGCATATACATAACTTGGCAGCAGCTTTTCACTGGGAACATATATTACTAACGCTAGTGGCTACGTTCATGCAGTTAACAGTTAAACAGTCTTCTGAAAACACCCATCAGCAAACAAGAGCTAAATACATATTAAGAAAAAAGTGTTTAAATAATCAGAAGAAAAAGGGTAATTTGAAAAGGAATTATCACCGACGGCGACGTCACTGGTGTATGCATGCGGCATTCAGGAGAGGTGGGAGACGTAGCCTGGCCTCGATGCGTGCTAGTAGTAGTCTAAACTACTCGCTAACAGCAAGTCGGGAGCTGCACGTGCAGTCTGCGAATTAACAACATACGCCCGACATTCCCCAAATACATATTTACTCACATTTTGGAGCCCCTTTGAAATGTTAAGCAGTAACTGCAAAATGAAGTAGCATGTTGGAAACAAATTATATTGCCAAGCCCCGAGGTGCAGTTTAACAATAAGCTTACCTAATTACTACATGGATTTGACTTATGCCGCAGTAATTTGGTAGTATGTTATTTGACAAAGATGCACACATTGATTAATCGTAATCAAAAGGGCACACACCGTTACCTGTTGAATTGATGCAAATATACATGTTTACAGCCACGAGATACACCGAAACCATTGCTAGCACTTAATTATATAGCAGGCAGTAGTTTACGTGCTACGTTCATGATTAATCAACGATCATAAATTATATGTAGAATTATTGATAACTACAATTAATTTAATTTAAGATATGTTATCTATACTAATCAGATAGAGTAAATTCTCAGACATACCCCACAAGATGGAAGAGATTCACGATGTGAGGATGCGAGTGATAAGGATGCTTCGTTATCGCGCAGACAAATCGCCTGTAGGAAACGAAGTTGTTCCAACTCATGCGAAGAATCAGACATCTTCGATTTTCTCCCAATTATTAGGAGAACTGCACCTTCGCTGCATTTCAGTGTTTTATATTGAAGTACATTTTGGACAAAACATACCGTCGCATTTGGAAATGTATCCTTATATTCCTTCAAATGATGTCCATAAGAGACTCGCTTCTGTGTCATCCATGACGCAGAATCGCGATAATATGATATATAGTCTCCAAAATAACTTGACGTAGGTAATATTCTCGTGACTTGGTGTATTGCATTATAGATAAATGTTGTCGACTAGATTGAGTGATAATTACAGCGAAATCTTGATGCATCATATTCGATTGTATTGAATGTTTGAAATATTTCAAAAGTAGTTAACATAGCAGTTGGAACTTCACTTCCTTCGGTTTGGTTGTGTTTATTTTATAGTGAACATTATCTGTGGTGAGAAAGTAAGACACGAACAAAGCAATTTTGGCTAAGATCACACAGGTGTAATATTGTAATATCAATCTTGAAAATTCAGAAATCCATTTGTGATCTTGAAATTCATCCAGTACTAAATTCCGACTCCATATTGGTTACTTAGGTTGTGGTTGGTAGTGCCTATCGAAATCCTGTTTCTAAGCAAAGATACAAAAACATGCTTGATTAGGGCTGATAGATCAGCCGGTAATAAGTGTTATACACTACACATGAAAATCTAAATGACACATTTATAATCAGGCATTTAAAATTCATAGGTTAACTGAATATAGAAAATAAGTTTACTATTTAGGATAAATACGCCCATATTTTAATTACTTACCGGTAGGTATGTAAATGAATTACGGGAATATTCAACTTTTTCAAGCAATAAAAAATATAAATTTACAAAATAATGCAGCAGTAGGTAAATATCTCAAATAGAGTTCTTACTTGTTATATCACTTCAGCCCGTTTTAATTCAGCAATATACTAAGGTCATATAAGCAGATATTTACCTAGAATATTTCAACTTGAAGATTTGTTTGGATTGACGATTCTTGCGTAGCTATGGCTAGTCTTAATTAAAATCGCATTCCTTCATAGGACTGTTGATTGTTAAGGTAGTTATTTCGATTGAAGCTTGTGGTTTGCCTTGGAATATTCTTTAGATAGTCCATTTCAACATCATAATGCAAATTTTATAAAACTAAGTATGTAATCGTTGCTTTTTGACACGCGTTCAAGTTTAGTCTATCACGCATTAGGCGTTTTGAAGAATCCTTTGGCCAAGTTTGCGGCATTATTTGAATTCTCTTTTTATATATGCTGATTTTATACAGAATTTTCATTATTCTCTATAGAAGCGTGACTAGTGATGTGGGTCTCTCACCTTATATCCCAATTCAATATGAATCAGGGACCTTGATTGAGAAGCTGGTTGAACAGCTTAAGATGATAGCCTTTCCGGCAATATGCATCGCCCGGCAATATGCATCGCTATAATTTGTTTGTAGAGGCTCATAATTCAGCGCTTTTCTATTTGTAGAATCTATGCGGTCTGCAATGGAATGATTACAAATCCATTTGGGATGTATACCTCACAATCGCGCCTCGATGATTTCGTTTATGATATGATTATTAGTGGCATTGGGAGATTTCTTTTGGTATTGGTGTCCCAAGTCAGGTGTACAAATCTAGGATCCGCGTGACTTAATGGTACCTGTCAATCAGAATTCTCAAAACACAGTTCCCTTAGGGAACGAAATGGCATGGTTACAAAATAACAGCTATGTTATTTAGGATAGGTAAGTAGTACATACCTCGCGTCGTTATACAAATAAATTTTGCCCGGTTTACTTATAATTTATAAAATTGAGAAGTTATAGTGTGATGAATCAGGTTTGTAACGATTCATTTTGTTAGCAATATCAGCATTGTAAAGATAATAGCCAATACTTCTTGTAGGTATAGTTATCCTTTTGAGGTCACGTAATCCACAGAAGTCTTTGAATGGTTTGATTTATCTAGAGTCTAGATATATCTCATTAATTTATAATAACCGCAGCTAGTTTTAAACACTGGATAGCGTATAGTATACAGGTATAAATATAATACATAGTTGATCTGAAATCAGAAGTTTTTAGAAGGTTATCGGGCCCTACGCGTCATGACGACGATAGTATTTATAGGTTCAGTTTGTGATATGTGACTATATAATTCAATGAATAGTTTTATAAAAATTCGGTTCAGTAACTTTAGTATGATAGGTATAAAGCCACAACTTACCTATTTTAATTTATCGTAATTTTGTATCAGAGTATACGTTATATTAAAAATATCTGAGAATTGTAGCACATTAGATAGGAGCTACATCTCGAGTATGACCGGTTAGACTTATCTGTGGGTCGGGTGTGACGGTCCACTCGCTAATATGAACTGGAGCCGGGTTAGCCTTCTTCACGAGGAAGGACTTCACCTTTTGCTTTTCGTTTGTCATAGAATGAGTCAAACTCGCACACGTCGGCCTTTCCCCAGTCCAGTCGTTAGCTGTGAAGTTTGCACACGATCAGTAAAAAATCTTTATAAATTACCTACTACACATTCAACTAAGATTTCAGATATACAGCTTTTTATTCGCAGACAACTCACCATAATGTCTATCCATTGACGTTTCGAGTTCCAATTACATACTGCTTTATACATATTTTTAGAATTCAATAGTTACGTTTATCTGTCCCTGCCAAGTCATCAGCCCACGGAGTCTTTCTTCGTATCAACTTTTGAGGTCATTAGATATTTATGTAGGTCAAATATGTGTAGTATCTTGTAACACCTATGTTGAAACTATTTGCGTTGGCCTTTCCTATTGTGAAGTTGGATTTTGAAAATACATGCGTCCTCACACAGCTAGAATAACAATCGGACATTACCTATAAAAGCGTCGTCGCGTTGCAACGACAGACAGCGTTGATAGCTAGACTCCCACACATCGCAAGGTCGACTGGTGCAATTTGCTTTGTAGATGAATACTCTCTCTCTCTTCAAACCATCGATTCTTCGTCCATTTATTCAACGTTCTGGGTGCAAGTTGCATCCTAAATGCCTATATTCCTGTTCAGTTTCGGTTATTTATACAGTAAGTGACGTATCCTAAGCATTTGATTAGGCATAGAAAGTTTGAATTATAAGACAGGTTTAGCCATTTGGCATCATTAGAACAATGACCATTATTGTTTTGAAAACAAACGACTCACCAATGTTATAACATCCATTAGTATTGTTTCAAAATCCAGAGCAGAATTCTTAGGCCCGGCACGCTATTGTACCTCCTCGACAGCGGAAGGCAAGTTCGAAGCAAAATCGAAGCCTTTGCTCATCGCTCGTGGCAGCCTCTTGCCACGTTTCGCAGGGCTCTGAGATCTAAAGACATTGTTACACGCAGGCCCGCGTACGGGCAAATAATAACAGACACTATGTTAATGTTGAAATCTTTACGCTATCAACCTAGCTGTTACCTAGTGGGCTGATAACCGGGACTGACTCATGTGTGCGTCGTATAGCAGACTGGCGGTAGCACGCAGTGCATATTGCGATATTCGGCAAAGTGAGCAGCGCAGCAGGCTGGTGACGCATATTCTCGAACACTCCAACACCGACACGGCAACGCTGACGCAACTCTCTGCCACATTCTTCACGCAGAGGCGGCGATGACTCATGGAATAATACATTGTTTGTGTGGTCAGATTGTTATAAAACCAAAATATGAAATCATTAATACAACTTTTCTTTGTAAAAAAACTGTTTATTTCCATACTTAAACATATGTACAATTTTATTTAATATTCAATATGAATAAAACTCAAAACTTTCCAATTTAATCATTATGAAATGGAATAAATTGAAACATTTACAATTAAACTAAATAAATTAAATGCATGATACCGTTACAAACCCATTTTGTAGTTAGCAGCGACCACACCCCAGCGGCAACCAAGATGGCGGCCGACGGATGCAGGCCCACGCGAAACGCAATGGGACTGTAATTTAGAAAAATATCCTACTTATATCACAGATACAAATACGTTTTACGTTACCTATGATGGATCTACGCTAAGGATGGCTTGACATTGTCTAACTCTTTAAAAAAACTATCTAGTCCGCTGAGATCATTCTTCCATAAATTATCAATTTTCTCCCGTTGTAGCTTGGCGACTTCATCTTCCTTATTGCACAATCCGAGATCAACTTGCATCCGAGCCCATCTCCTGGCGCGTTCTCTTTGTTTGGAAACGAGCTCACTCTCCGCACGTGATAGAGAGTTACTCAAAATGGCGATTATCCTCAAATCGCGCTTTCTCTTTGTTCTGGCGTTTAACGACTTGCTTTTAACTTGACGAACCCAGTTAGATAGGGATTCGGTTTTACTTTCACAAAAATCAACAACAGATTTTTCACTGTAGCCCATAATGGTTAGGGAAAAGTAGATATAGTTCTGATGTGAGGCAATACTACACACCTGTATCCGTCTAGGCACAGATATTGTAGAATTCTTGAGCACAACACTACACGCCACCACGTCCGCACTTCACCACGACGAAAGGAGAATGTTGGCGCATGACGTCATGGCCGCCTTATATACCAGACGCCGAACGGGGGCTTGCGGGGGGAACGCGCTGCGCAGTTGGCTACAAAATGGCGTCACTCAATACCAAAGTCATTTGTATGTTCGGAAATTTTCTAGTACATTCTGACGCAAATGCGTTTATCATAATTATAACGTGTTATTTAGTTCGTATACATTAATTGTTATAAAAGTTTATATAAATTTGACTTGAGCAGTAGATTAAATGTTTGTTATTAAGAAAAGTATAAAAATAAAATATACACTACGTACATTGTAGTTAGGTAATTAGAGGAAATGAAGACGGCTAAAATTCGCTTCATTGTCTTGATGTATGTCTTACTAATTATTCCTTTCTATAATACGCTTTAAATGGATTCTGATTATTGTAGAGAGTGTCATCAATCTATCACGCACAATATTAATACGCCTGGATATGTATTAATATTATATATCTACATGCACTTACACACATTCTAATGATCAAGGTTTCGTTAAAAATCATGTCAAATATTTATTATGTAAACTTAAAACAAAATCACTTGTCGTTTTGTAATGACTTTAACTCATTTTGATATAACTTTTACCATTTAGAAAATTACATCAGAATGGTTTGTAATATCATATCTATATGAAATGAAAATATTAAATTTTGAAAATTTAAGTAATACTGTCAAAAATGATGAAGTGACAACAAAGAGTAAAATCAAAATACAATTAACATTAAATATTTCTTCTTCTTATATTTAATGTTTATTTTATTTTGGTAAGAAAAATAACAAAATGAGCCAAAGAAACAAAATAAAAAATACAGTAAAAGAAGTGAGGTGTGAAACTGTGAAGTCAAAATATGACCAGATTGAGGGCTCTATTCTAGTGCAAATTTTAATAGGTATAACTTAAATAGACTTATTTTCAATTTCAAACCCAAT
The DNA here is from genome assembly GCA_944739405.2 of Euclidia mi. Classification (NCBI taxonomy): domain Eukaryota; kingdom Metazoa; phylum Arthropoda; class Insecta; order Lepidoptera; family Erebidae; genus Euclidia; species Euclidia mi. The sequence goes on along the minus strand of OX123193.2, from coordinate 30,536,891 downwards.
AGCTAGGTCAACAGGCAGTTAACAAATACTTCTTAATTTAATAAATGATTTAGACTTTATAGATGCATAACCTCCCTTAAGAATCACTCCATCTATTGATAAATTCTCTACTAAAATACGTTCGGTGCTTTTTGGGTTTATCGCGTTCATGAATACTGAATTCCTGACAGACGGTGATTCTTTTTATACTGTGTATAGATTTCAATTATCGTTGTTTATAATATAAATACACCGCATTTGTTAAAGATGCTGGACTAGTATTATAACCTAAGTAATTTAATTGAAACTCATTAATAAAATAAATTACTATGTCTACATTATATTGCAGAAGTACACTAATTTTCGGAACGGCACGCGCATGCGCTGTGAAAAGAGACGCAATGCGAGAGAAGGATATTGATCCGAGGGGCTCAAGTAGGGGGAAGGTTCCAGATATTTCCTATTTCGCAGAAATAGATGATTAACTTGTATTGATACCTCATTACGTATAATGCATAAGAACCTATAAAATATATCTATCTTCTTTATAAGGTGTAGGTATAACCCATATGAACTACTTACTTTATTATTAAATTAGGTAAGAAGAAGGGTAAAAGATAAAACTAGGTAGGTTCCTACCGTCCTAGGTACCTATTTATTTACTCAAATTTCTGTATTCCATAAAGCCAAAAGCGATTCAAGCCTTAGAGGCATTCTGTCTATACTTCAAAGTCTAAAATAAATACCTACCTATTTACAACATTCCTATGTTCTTATCATTGGAATTTTATTACCTGCTCAAAAGAAATACAAAAGCAAGCTATGTTGTATCTGGAAAAAGGGGTTCAGGTAAAATATTTGTCAATAACGTGGTACCTACCTATATTATAGTAGGTACGTAGAGTCTGTTAAAAATAAAACGGCTTATAAAGTCCCATTGCAATAAGGTAATTTGAAGAATATTAGGTAGGTAGCCAAAAGAAACTCGATTGTAAAAATGAATGTATGCTGGCTATTTTAGGCCTATTTAGATTGGTTGATAGGTAGGTAGGTAGGTACCCTACATAGTTCTATCTTTTGGATTAATCATGACCACCTAGAATTCAGTGCTTTATTCGTTAGGTAGGTACCTACTATTAAGTAGGTAGGCACCTACCGACTTACATCCTTTACCTTCATAAATAGGTAAGTATAAAGACTAATTTCTTGACGTCTTTAGATAATGACATAGAGCATTAGTTAAGTACAAACGCAAACAGCAAGTATTTTATTTATCTCGTATTATTCTTAAATATCCATTGTTCTTCGTACAATAATGAATCATAATATTTTGCGCACTAGTCATGAGGTGACTGTGTGGCATTTGAGTCATTCGATTTTACACTGATCCATAATAATCAATCTGTCCTTAATAATAAGGTTGTTTTTCCTATAAAGACATGTACACGTCTATCGTGTAGAAACATGCCTGGAAGTCGGCCATATTGTGACGTCATTGCATTGGTCTCACGCTCACCACGGTCGATAAAATAGGGTGGCTGTAACTGGCAGCTGCTTGTAACGAACTTTGCAACCGACCTTGTTTTTATATTATTACTAAGACTTGTTGTCGTATCGAATCTTATTATTAAAACGGAAAAATATGCCGAGCGTGTCTTTGTCCGTATGTGGTGCGATGAACTAATGTCGTAGAACCTACCTTTAACATTCTTCGAATTATTGCTTTACTTCAAATAGATAATTAATGCTATTTATTGATGAATAGGCAGGGCTTTGTTTACTTAAGTATTTTATTTCAGAGTTCTGGGGAAATATCTTTACCAAACCTTATGGGTTCTCAGATCACATCATTAGGTAGGTAGGTACCTTACCTATGTACTTATATTATTGTTTACTCCGCTAAGTAGGTACTTAGATCAAAATCAAATTACCTACGTTTTGTAGTGTGCGTTCGCGCAGCGGAATGTTGTTGAATTTAAAGATTTTAATTATGCAGATATTTAGTGTATGACGTCGTATAATTGTGTATGGTAAAAAAAAATTTGTGCATGCAGCCATTGTGGAGAAATTCACCAAAAACTGATTCCGCTGGGCGAACGTTGTCCTGGCGGAACTTTTTTAAATCCATTGACTTTAGAAGAAAAGAGATGTGTCCAAAAATTAGTGTGTATTTGTGTGTAATTGTGTATGTATGAATCAAATTAGTGCATGCATAAACTTCGGAGAAATTCAAGTTTCCGCTACGCGAACGTTTGGCCATTAGCTAGTTTTCATATAAAGCGCTAACATAGAGAGCTGTAGATTTTTACATACGTTGTTTTGAATTTGTTTATATTTGTTTAAAAAACAGATTTAGAAAAAGTCGTAGGGCTTAAAAGATAAAAATATAAACGTAAAATACGCTTATTAGGTCTTAGTTCTTAAAGTATGCACTTTGGGGTCTACATTTTCACGTTTATACAAACCTTGTAAGTGTCTGCAACATGTTGCCAAGTATTAATGATGTTCTGTTATTAATTAAAGAGTTATAGGACAATTTACCATGAAAAGATCACTGTTTACAAAGCAGTCAAATATCACGTCGTTCTAAAGGAATTGCATGGTAAAATGTACGCCAATAATTAGTGTATTCATTCAACTATTCACATGCAAAATTTCATGTCATTAAATTCAGTAATTAAAGAAAAACAATTATAATACTGACGAAGCATCGAAAAGCTATATAACCCGACCAAGTTCGGATAGCTACAAAAAAGCGGCCGTGCAATATATTTAGGTAACATCCCAAAATTTACAGTATAATACCGGTATTGAATTGGTATAGGTGATAACACAATTGTTGTTTCGATATAATTTATAGGTCATTTACTTTTGTACACCTACTTTTTTTAATGTATTCGACTATGACAGAAAGTAGGTACTATTTACGTAGGTGCTTTATGTAAGTATGCGCTTGAGACTTGAGATATAATCTAGATATATTATTAAAATTTAAGACAAATAAAATTCATACAGCTAATTTCTATTGAAGAGTTCACGGATCAGAATTCTAACTATAGACCGCTTAGGTAAATTAAATAATTACCACATGTAAATAATACTGTTTAGGTAAATATTTATCTTAATGTAGCTTATTACACTATTTAACCAATGGACTAGGTATGCACGAGCGTTCCCCTTTGCAACTTTAGTGGATCAAACAATCTAATAACTTAAAAAAAAACTACTTCTTGAATCGATTTTTTAATTTATGTATACCGTTGTACATGTAGTGACTTATGTATGTGAGCGTGTTCCCCCGCGCCCCACCAAAATATGCAGAATTATTTTGTTCAAAGCGGTACGCTAGTCCTTTGGTTAAATAGTCTAAGTATTGTAGTTATGAATTGATCAAAAATATTCTAGTGTGAAAAAATAGACAACGCGCTGCGCGCAACGAGCGATAGGCGGCTTCCCGCTTGAAACGGTACTTCCATCCTTGAAGAAAAGAGAGGGCAATATGTTTATTAAACCAGTTTTAGTTAAAACACACTTAAGTCCATTGCTGTCGTTGCAAGCGTTTGTTAACGTTATTATAATTACATAATTATGTAATATGTAATTAAAAATATTTTTGTACACGGATATTTAAATACTTGTTAATTGAAGATTTATTTTTATCGTAGATAGTGGCGTTATTATTTAAAAAATATTTTTAATTCAAGAAATGCAATTGTTTTATTTTTTCCTAACGCTTGTGTACGCAACTGTACCATATTAATAAATATTGTATTGGAAGGTTAAGAACGTTTCTTAGATATATGGCACGGCCGCTTTTTTGTAGCCATCCGAACTTGGTCGGGTTATGTAGGTTTTCGATGCTTCGTCAGTATTATAATTGTTTTTCTTTAATTACTGAACTTAATGACATGAAATTTTGCATGTGAATAGTTGAATGAATACACTAATTATTGGCATACATTTTACCATGCAATTCCTTTAGAACGTCGTGATATTTGACTGCTTTGTAAACAGTGATCTTTTCATGGTAAATTGTCCTATAACTCTTTAATTAATAACGGAACATCATTGATCCTTGGCAACATGTTGCAGACACTTACAAGGTTTGTATAAACGTGAAAATCTAGACCCCAAAGTGTATACTTTAAGAACTAAGACCTAATAAGCGTATTTTACGTTTATATTTTTATCTTTTAAGCCGTACGATTTTTTCTAAATCTGTTTTTTAAACAAATATAAACAAATTCAAAACAACGTATGTAAAAATCTACAGCTCTCTATGTAAGCGCTTTATATGAAAACTAGCTAATGGCCAAACGTTCGCGTAGCGGAAACTTGAATTTCTCCGAAGTTTATGCATGCACTAATTTTATTCATACATACACAATTACACACAAATACACACTAATTTTTGGACACATCTCTTTTCTTCTAAAGTCAATGGATTAAAAAAAGTTCCGCCAGGACAACGTTCGCCCAGCGGAATCAGTTTTTGGTGAAATTCTCCACAATGGCTGCGTGCACAAATTTTTTTTTACCATACACAATTACACGACGCCATACACTAAATATCTGCATAATTAAAATCTTTAAATTCAACAACATTCCGCTGCGCGAACGCACACGTTTTGTAAACCTTATAGGTACTCTTAAAAGACTGAGAGCAAGTCTTGAGTGATTCGTAAATTTAACAAATTAACGATGGCTTTTTTATCACATTAATCTTATGGAATAGACGTCACTTTTGCAAATATCTTTGATTGGTTGTTTATTGAGGTTGGTTAAACAATAGCTGCCATACATAGAAGCGTAGCGAATACCTGCGTACATTGCAGCAAACGCAAATTGTGCAGACAAGTTGTTTGTGAAACGAAATAAATATGACGTCAGTGAAATCACGGGGAAAGCCTGGTTAGACACGCGATACGACACAGTGCTCCAAAACGTGACATTGAGGTAAAAATAGACCTTACAAGAAGGGCGCTACAGCACCTCGTGTTATATTTTAATCCTACTTATCATTTGAGCATTATACACATTTTTGTCTTCGAAAACTGTAAACAAGTCCTAACAACGAATAAAGAAATAAATAGTGTCTTCAATAATAAGGTGTACAAAAGGATATCTGTATTGTTCAATGGTTTATGGGAAACAATAGAACAAAAGAACTTATTTCTTTTGTTTCAATTGATGGTTTTCAGAACAACGTTAAAATACCACGTGGTTTGCAGAGGCCTCTGGACAGAGGTAAACCAAATGCTTAAAGGGCAAATATTCATCAAGTTTTTAATCATGTTTACCTAACTTGGGTTAACGAATAATGAAACAGTGAGACCCATCAGATGTCTTAATAAAGATAGACATCGACAAAGTCTAAGAAACAAACAATGTTGAAGATTTTACAAGTACATTAAGTACTTGTTAAAATAGTTCATGTTTGCTTAATATAGACTTCAAAGGTCATAGGAACCTTGACCTTTATGAGGTTTACGCCCACTGCGGTTCATTTTTAGGTCATCTAATAAAATGAATGTGTGGGTGTCAGCACGTGCCGATTTGATATACCGTAAATTGGGATACACGGATTGTAAACATATTCTATTCATCCACTAAAGTCTTCGTTTTTTAAATAAGGACAACTTTAAATATTCTGGTTCTACATAACTGACTTCATAACGCACTAGCTGCTGCTGTTACCCGCATTTTCATGGAGCTGGTTCAAAAGTAAAACTTAAAATAAATTTTCAACTCGTAGGTATTAAACCCTTTTACGGGTGGGATTTTAAAATAATCGTTTCTCGGTGTATGGCTACGTCATAAATGGAATCCACTGTCTAAATTTAATTACCTGTATCTACCTACGGCGGTTGAGGCTCTGTAATGGTACCTACCCTATGCCAACATACTACTATGCTATTTATAGAGATTGGCTGCCAACTTCGAAGTCAACATAATCATTAATAAAATATAATTAGCTCGAAGACTTGATTTATTTACCTTTTGCTGTCAGGCTAAAATAAGTACCTACTTAGTTTCAGATGACTATGTTTTTTTTATTTATAGATTTTACATTCGTTATTTATTTTGTCATAGTTGGGTTGTAGCACGGTAATATAATCTAACAGTATTGTAACTCGGCCGTCTTCGTGAGTTATATACCTACCAGACGCGCCGCATGCGAGCTGCGGCACGATAGCGGCTGTGGGTACTGTAGGCACAGTCCGCCCAGTCTCATGGGTACTCTACTCGAGGCGCGTAGGTATAACTCGTGTTTCGTGCGTTTGTATGGAGTTACAATACTGTTAGATATTATTACCGTGGTTGTAGTTCCTTAACCTTTTACATATACCTACTCTTCAACGTAAAATAAATTGTCGCCCTATTGAATCGACCGAGTTTTGTCAATGTGCCAAGAGACGAGTACAAAGTACTTTGCATTGTTATAAATAGGTTATATTTCTTTGAAAGACATGACTTTGAAGCATATCGGTAGTATGTTTTAATCATTTGAACTTTAGATTGTCCTAAGATTTTCATAGTATTTATGTAGGTAGTTATTTTATTTTTTCTGTTGATGTTCTGTTGTATTGATTACGATTTGACGAATGGGCACGACTGATGGGCCTCGTGACTGTGTCGAATACAAAACGATAAAGAATTATCGTATAATTTTTATTACAAAATACCTAACTGTTGCCCGCGGTTTCTACCGCGGTATATTCAGTACTGTGTCTTGAGAACAGCGCCAGCCACCTTCGTAATAGTCTATGATTATGTCCCCTACAAAGTTCTCTATCTTCCAGTTAAGTCTCATTAACCCCGGACAAACAGAAAGACAGACAGACGGACATAATGTATAAATATATTTGTTCACGACTTGGTATCGTGTAAACGGTGTAACTACTAGTCAGTGTCAGTTAACTGTGTTTTTCAAGTGAATATTTGTTATTTGACCTAGAAAAAGCATAGTTACCTATTTGGAAATTACAGATTTAGGTACACTTATATTTGATTTACATGTAGGTCATTGATGTACAAATGTACATCAATGATGTAGGTAGGTAGTTATTTGAGGTTCCGCCGCCAGCCAGCCTACGTCAGACATCTTAACTTCCGTTGATTACTTGTAAGGTCTCCAATGAAGGCCAACATGCACGGAATTTCCTGCTACAAAACATAACTTATTGTAAAATAAATAAAAAGGTCATTAACCAGAGTACTGCGTCGTCATACTGCGTCACTGGCATTTTTGAATACTTACATCTAAATCTCATATGGCATTAGAAGAAAATGTGCTGGCGATATTGTCATGCCATTCTATGTGGGAGGTTTTTAAAATAATATAGGTAATATGCATGTTTTATTTCAAAAGGTAGGTACCTTATCATGAAGTTTATACACTTAAAAGTCATAAAATATCTTCATACTGTTTAGCCAACCATCTGCCTAGCCTCTTATTGCTTACACGGCATTTAGTAGACTAGATTGATCATTCGAAATCAGTAATCTTCGTCCTTCCGCTATCCCCAGTTTATTCAAGTCTTACGCCTTGGAGCCCGAGATCCTTTCTAGTCCAGTCTGATTTGACAGAATATTTAGCGTTGTTTGTGTTAGTATTATTTCGTAAAAAAATATGCCTGTATAGTTCAGCAGGCTTTACATTACGTTTCTGATGATAAAAATCTATGCACTTAACTCTGCACTATCGGCAGTAACCATTGATAATTGATATATTAGGTTCATACATCAATGGCAGTAACGGATACGTTCATGTTTGATAATGATGACTATCGAGGAAACGACAAATATAACGATTACTGAATGTTTGTATAACATTAACATTGTTGTATGTTGAATCAGAAGTTCCAATGCTTGATGTAACGTGTCAATATAAATGAAGTCATTTCTACAAGAATTTTCAACGAAGATTCAAGTAAACGAGACAATGACAGTTTTATTGTTACCAATACCTAAGCCAATAGCAATACCAAGCATATACGTTAACAGCCTTTCAATGTGTTAGTTAGTTGTGCCTATCTAACAAGATAAATTCCAATGGCAAAAACGGTAAAACCTGATTAGGAATAAAATTTAATTATCCAGACAAGAGCAGCGACTATTTTATAGCAATTATTTAAATCACTTTTATTGATACCTACCAAATACGACACAGTTTTATTTTGCTTACTATTGTAAATATGCAAGTTTGTTATTCTTTATCGCAAAAGCTAATCGGCGCATTTTTTTCAACATTTGTATCAATGTAGTTTACCTTCCTATATTTAAGACAAAATACACAAACTAACTTTTATCGCGATTACCGCCACCAATGCGAGCGCAATCTAGTTCATAATATTTCAACGTTTATTCCTCTTGGTTATTCCTCTTGTCCCCCTGCTCTTCGGCCCCACTGGGGGCCAATGGAATTTTTTTCATGTTGTCCCCCAGCGGTGACAATGGGAAGGATTTTTCCTTTTGTCCCCCAGAGATTCAGCCCCGCTGGGGGCTACTGGGATTTTTTCCTGTTGTCCCCCAGCGGAGAGAATGGGAAGGATTTTTCCTTTCGTCCCCTAGAACTTTAGCTCACAAGGGGCCAACAGGATATTTTTTCCTGATATCCCCCAGCGGAGACAAAGGGAGTTTCGTAACGTATAATAGGTTATAGCAGATTTCTTTCCATACTTATTTTTAATATCTAACGACCATCGACATCTGATTGATAATTTTATTAGTAAGTAGATGGGTATTTACACAGAACAGTTAACCTCTCTTAACTGTTCTGTGGGTATTTAAAATACTACGCAGCAAAAAATGTTAGGTACCTACGTGCTACGTACATTAGATAAGGCTAAACTGACACACATTGTGTAGTATATACCGCGTCATATTTGCGTACTTATAAGATTAGATAGGTATCCATTAAAGTAGATAGCTATTAAAAGTATTTACTTATTAGCTGCTTTCAATTTTACATGGAACTTTGGTTTACCAGCAAAAACTGAAGCCAGTATTCCTTAAACTCGTGTTTTATGTTTTGAAAGTGGGCAATGGGCATAACAATATATATCACACTTCGCCTATGTGCGTATGCAGAACGTTTATTTGCGGTCACTGTCGTAATAGTTTCGTAGGTAGAAAGAAGTATTGATTTGAGTACCTGCCTATAATGAGGATTTACTTGAAAATGAAGATTGCTACCTGACAGTCTCGTGATGAAGTGTACCTACTGAAAATTCTATTTATCGAAACCATTGACAATAAACATTAACGGGTTTACTTTTAGCACCTCTTTATAGCTGTGCCTTTGTTGCCGTTTATGTGTGCTTATTTTATCATCATAACCCTATTGCGACAATAACATCTGTTTATTTTTGACTCTCAGCAGTTCTGCATTATGGAGAGAGGCTTAAAGCAAATTAGTAATTATTTCACTTTGAAATGCCCTAAATACCACAACCGATAAAGTATAAAGTTTCAATATTTAACATTAGTTTATCAGTATCACTCATATTCGTTATTTTTGTACTTAGATAATCTAAGAACCTTGGACTTACAAATAAAACGTGACTAATTCGAACTGTACCTACTTACAGTTTACGTTCAGTTTGTTTCTATTGTGTGCGGTATGTTTTTTGGCCTTATGCTAAACTCCGTACCATATTTGGTTGAGATCGATTCAGCATTTTAACAGCTTAAACGTACTTACCACAGTCGGAGACCAAGATATAGATAGGTATACCTACTGTTATAGAAAAATATAGTTAAAGGTACAGGGAACGTGATTATAAATAAAAACAAACAATAACAATAAAAAACAATTTATTGGACTAATTTAATAGTACAGAAAACTTGCTTATCCTTGGTTAGCAGATAACTCGAGATAACCTCAGAGGAATACGCAAACACTGGCGCGGAGTATTGCTCACATAATTGTGTAGAAAGATACATATTATACTGACTAGGTAATACTAGATGTCATATGATACTGCTCTATGTGGTTGCTTGTGACATGATCAGTTTCTGAAACAAAATACAGACGTTTATTATACATACAACTTTACAAGTATGGAGGTACCTAAGAGGTAATTAGGTTTTCTCTAACTTGATGAGATTCTCATCCCGTGATCCCTGATCATCTTTGGTGTAACCCACGACCCCCGACGAAACACCGAAACATCGTGGCAAGTAGGTAGGATTATAAAAGCCTTTTGCAGTCCACTTGCTTCGTGAACAGGTCTTGGTGACATCTTTAGAGAGCGAACGAGATAGCTGCCAGAAGGCGAGGTGAGTGGGTTCTAGCTCGCTAAGTGTAGTTTCCCATCGAGAGTTACGCATCTCTTTAATACGCGACTTGACGTCACGCTGTAGAGAGCGCATAGTGAAACGATTGGACTCAGTCGGGTATCGGTCGTAGGCACAAATCGCTGCGTTCTTACGCCGCAACAAGTCACGTACATCAGCGGGCAGGCTCCATCGACGGTCGCCCGTCTTGGGTACCTGCCGTGAGCAATCGTTAATTAACGATTGGACGTGACTCGTGAAGCTATCGACCGCTTGTAGTGTGTCATTGACCCCCATTTGATTGGCGCCTAGTGGTATCTGCTCTCTGAGCACTGGCGAGGACGACACGAGTTCTTTCCCGAGTCGTGCCCAGTCAGTGACCAGTTTAGTCGGCCTGTGCCCTGTGTCTATGGGCCCTATTCTGGGTGCAAAGTCTAACAGGACCGGTCTATGGTCGGAGTCTAACTCGTGTAACACTTCTACCGAACACAAGCGTAAACTTATGTTCTTTAAAAGGGCCACGTCTAGTATGTCAGGTCTGTGCGTCACGTTATCAGGATAATGTGTCGCCTCGAGCGGCGTTATAATGTCATAGTTAAGCGACTCAGAGAGTGACTCGAGTATCGTGCCGCGTGGGTTAGTCACTTGACACCCCCAGCGGGCGTTCTTGGCGTTCAGATCGCCCGCCACGATAACCGAGTCGCCTAGCCCCAGGAGGGCCTGAAGGTCTTTTTTCAGGAGCCTCTTAGGGTTGTGTGAAGTGCTAGACGATGGTGGGAGGTAAGCAGATACCAGGGTAATAGATGGGTGCCCTGTCATGGCGAGTTGACAGACCGAGGCCTCAATGTACTCCAAGGTTGGCGGATCCATAGGTATACAATGCAGAGACTTCTTAAGGTATATCAGAGTGCCCCCACCGGGCGAGTTCAGCCTATCATTACGCACTAAACAATAGTTTGCAATGTTAGGGTTTCTGTGTGCTGGCTTTAAGAAAGTCTCTTGCACGAGTAGTATATCTGTCTGATGGTCCCTAAGGAACGTGCCTATTTCATCGCGTTGCGATGCAATGCTATTAGCATTGAAAAACCCTACCTTGAGTGATCGTGGTTTGACTCTGCCTATAGTGTGCCTATCCATTACTAAGCCCTAAAGTTTTCGAATGACTGAAATACGTACGCGTACCTGAAACGTATTTCTAACATGGCGTTTAAGTTGCCTTGAGCGCGCCTAAGCTCCGCCGCGATGGCGCTAATATCAGCGTTGCTCGCGAGCGCTGCGAATCTAGCTACCAGGCTGAAGTCGTCTTCAACCTGGGGGGAGTTGGGGCTGGCAACGAGTACCGGTAAGGTCGCCGGGCGCGGGTTAGTGGTGGGCTGGGCCACCTTTAACGCGGGTGTAGGGGTTTGGATTATTGCGGGCCTAGCTGTTTGCGCGAGGGGAGCATGCGGGCGAGATGGCAATGACGGGAACGCTAAAGGCGTGTTCCAAGCTGAAGGCTGAGCTGAAGGCTGAGACGGGGCAGAGGGCCGGGCGGGGGCTGGGGCCGTGGGCCCCGGGAGGACTTTGCGTGCGGGCGTTTGAGGCGCCTTCGCCGCGGGTCGAGTGGCACGCGGTGCCTTGGGACACCCGCGGTAGTTCGCGGGGTGACCCAGCTGCCCGCACAATACGCTAATTTAATAGTACAGAAAACTTGCTTATCCTTGGTTAGCAGATAACTCGAGATAACCTCAGAGGAATACGCAAACACTGGCGCGGAGTATTGCTCACATAATTGTGTAGAAAGATACATATTATACTGACTAGGTAATACTAGATGTCATATGATACTGCTCTATGTGGTTGCTTGTGACATGATCAGTTTCTGAAACAAAATACAGACGTTTATTATACATACAACTTTACAAGTATGGAGGTACCTAAGAGGTAATTAGGTTTTCTCTAACTTGATGAGATTCTCATCCCGTGATCCCTGATCATCGTTGGTGTAACCCACGACCCCCGACGAAACACCGAAACATCGTGGCAAGTAGGTAGGATTATAAAAGCCTTTTGCAGTCCACTTGCTTCGTGCATTTTCGTTAGTCGCCTGTTGCGACATTAGGATTGGAATAAGTAGTTTTCTTGATCTACAACAACTAAGTACTAAGAGTAATTAGGTACGGGATTTAGACCCGTCACATACATTTTAGTACGTGCGGAGATTGCGAGTTTGAATGTATTTTATTTAGCGTATGTCCTTCATGAAAAATAATAAAATACTATTTTTTTACTACGGTTCATTTCGGTTTTATTGTGATTAAAACAAAATATCTGTTGTCCCATGTGAGGATCACATCCACAGCACTTTCTTGTGTCGATTGATTGAATGGTTAATTAAACGTGATTGGTCTCTTTAAAATAAACAATCTAGACTAGACCGAGAATATAAATAGCCAAGCTTTCGATATTAAAGAAACGTTCTTGTTACATGCACCTATTTGCATAAAAATATAATAATGTCAATATTATATTTTATTCATTTTCCTTATTGCATCGTGTGATTCGCTCGAATCGGGCATTCCCCGCGTAAATACCGTTCACCGTTTTGCTCTGACAAGACGCTATTTAGGGTTTGGGGTTTTCTCCATTTTGAATAATTTCATGTTTATGTTATCCAAATGTTATAGATTTTAACGTCGGTAGTTAACAGAATAAATTATGTTTAATATTCTTTCATAATATTTCGAAAATCGATTTCGATCTAAAGTGTTATCAATATAATCGAATATGTAATACTTACACAACCTCTTACATCCACAGTTATGTATTGAGCATTGCCAATATAAGTTGAGATTATGTATACTGCAGGCTTATAGGTACAATAACAGACTAGCACCATTCATATTAGTAGAGGAGACGTGGAACATCGACCTTCACCGATCTGATAACCAGATGAGACGTATTTTTTATGTAATATAATTTATAAACAAATATGCCTATAATAACTTGCCTATCAAAAAGTGCTCATAGCTATTTTAAATTTAAGTTAATTGTAATCAACCGCAAATATAACTTTGTCGTTTATACAAACACTATGGAAAACAAAGTTATTTTTGGTGTTGAAAAAGCGATCGTGATATTTGGTTAAGTGAAGATAAAGGGTATGTTATGTGGATGCCTGAACTACGGGACCCTTAAGGGACTCGCACTTAATCTAATTGTTTGATCTTTATTGCTATATTTCTTCCGTGTTCGTTTATTAATTACTAGCATCAGCCTTAACACTTAACATACCTTTTATCTTCTCCTATCCAAATATCACTATCACTTTTTCATTTACCAAAAATAACTTTGTTTTCCATAGTGTTTGTATAAACGACAAAGTTATATTTGCGGTTGATTACAATTAACTTAAATTTAAAATAGATATGAGCACTTTTTGATAGGCAAGTTATTATAGGCATATTTGTTTATAAATTATATTACATAAAAAATACGTCTCATCTGGTTATCAGATCGGTGAAGGTCGATGTTCCACGTCTCCTCTACTATATAGAGTGCATTTAGTGCAGTGAGTGACGAGTATACAAATCCATACTAGTATTACAAATGCGAAAGTCTGTTTGTCTGTAAAACGCTTTCACGGCTAACCCGATTTTAGCATGCAGATAGTTGACCCGGGATCAAACACAGGCTACATTTTTCAACTAAGGGCCTGAAACTTTTATTTGTGGATTCACAAATAGGTAGGTACTTTTTGTTGATATAACAAAAACGCGGACAAAATCTAGTACTGCACAACAAGTAGATATTATGTTATAAGTGTATGTTAAGCAACGCATTATAACGTAATAAGCGCTGTTTCATCAGGACTTGTTCGCACATGCGTGCCGTGACGTAACAATATGTAATGAAATCGACGCAGCGCCCGCGATATCGATGTAGTTTCACCATTCATTACCTTATTACATATTATTATAATCTGTCGTTTCCAATTTATAATTTCGCGTTATGTGAAGTCACTTTATGGCAGAAAGTTCAAAACACCTGACAAGACACGGTTTACTTACTTTATTAAACGCTACTACGCATGGTTGAAAGTCCAGAAATATGAAGAAAAAGAAAAGTAGGTACCTATGTACTATATAAAACAAATATTTTATATAACTTAACCGGTTTTTACATGCAAATATATAAAGAAAACATCGGTAAATAAGTGTGACGCCAAAGAAATAGTCAAATAATAGTTATTGTTTTATTTGTAGGTGTTTATTCACGTTATTTGAAAACGTGATTGAAAATACCGCCGTCGGCGTTCACGCCTGTCAAATTAATAAAACACAGATAAGCTTGCTAACGATATTTTTTTTATTCATTTAACACGAGTTTAATCGTCAAGCTATTTAGATATGTAAAACAGATATTCAATACTAGAAGGGAACCGGTGACACCCGTTTGTTCAATAAAAACCTCAACTATACAATTCAGGCGTCTGTGGGATGCCCGGCTGTACGTCTGAAGTTTGCCATATTATTACAAACCATGCAGCAAGAGTTCCATCACCAGTGTTGGTTCATTGTACTTATATCATGACCACCCAATAACAGGCCATGTCACTTAGGTTGTGCTTTTAGCAAGAAATCCCAGTTATGGCTGATGAATGCCGGCCATAAATGAGACGAGTCAGTTATAACCGGCAGACGATATCCCTACATTGTAAGTACATACTAGAAACATTTTTGTCTGGACTTGAATAAGATATAACAAAATTAAGTAGGCGATCAAATAAAAATAACCCCGGCGTTCTTCTCAGAAGCTTATCTAGCGAGAATTCGGACATTAGATTTTGACTTGTAGTACAAGATGCCATTTAATTTTAGGTTTGGTTTTCGTCTTTAAAATTAAATGCCATTTAATTTTTAAATACGGTCATCCTGTTAACACTTTAAGTGTAACAGATAGACGTATTGTACCTTTTTATTACCAAATAACTAGATTTCTCTCGCGGCTCCTCCCGCGTAAAATATGGACCTAAACCTTCCTCAAGAATCACAGTATCGATTGGTAAAAACCGTACAAAAATCCATTCGGTACTTTTTGAGTATAATGCGTTCGCAAAGACAGACAGTACGGAAGAGAGACAACAAATGTGTATAGACAACGCTATTAGGACCCGTTATGTTAATATTTGTATGTCCTCGAAAGGTAGTCACAATCCTTAGGATCGCAGGTACCTAGCTTTTTTTTATTGCAGAGGGGACAGGTCAGAAGTACCCTTAACAAAAGAGCATGCATGAGGAATTTGATGGGAGTGAATGAAGCAAGAGACATATGCCAGGATCGTTGCAAATGGCGTTCCGTAGTCTCTGCCTACCCCTCCGGGAAACAGCCATGAGTCTATATATGTAGGAAAATAAACGAGCAAGCAGGTCACCTGATGGTCAGTGACCACCGCCGCCCATAGATCCTTAGGGGAAGCCGATGTCTAGCAGTGGATGTGTTTAGGCTGAGATGATGTTGACGTGTACAAATCTGGCAAGTTTATATTACCTTTAAAGGTTGCAGTGCGTTAGTGAGCTGTAGTCCCACACTCCTGGCGAGGACTACGGGCATCAGATCAACGGTGTACAGACGGTGTAGTACTTCGATCATCAGCTGTGTCGGCACGTTGTGACGCTGACGGGCGCTCTCGTACTTCTCCATCCAGTCGGAGTGCGCTGCAATATAAACTAATTTGAATATTTGGCCAATGAAATTGCAAAGTAAATAATAAACGACTTCATAAAAAAATCACAGAACACGCCGCTAAGTTTGCAACTAGACACATATTTGAGAAGACCAATTTAATTATCTTAAAAGACGGGACAGGACAGATTATTTGACAATTTAACACTCATTAACTCTGGCTACACAAATGAGTGTTTTAAGCGGGTTTGCCGCTTAACATAGCGCCTTATATTTTCACAACTTCACACACGAGATAACGCATTCGGCCTTGAAATTATGTAAAGGCCATGTAGATTCGCTGGGTTTTCTTTATGTTGATTGTATGTTTCTAAGGTCTATCACGATCAAAAATTTCTAGTACGAATAATGTTACTCATATCAAGGTAGGTATTTTAGAAGAATAGCATACACAACAACATTCAATAACGTCCATTACTTTTGTATTACTTAGTATTTATGTACAAACAAATAGCCTTACTGCTTTCGTTTTAAAACAGTGTTTCCCGTTAAGCTGAGCAATAAAACCTATTCCTTAAACAAATATAGTTATTTTCTGCACATCTTGCCTTTTGGTTCTTTGGCATTGTTTTTCTTAAAACAATACATTAGCATTGTTCTAAGAAACAACGCAAAAAAGTTTTGTTTTAAATGCACCTCTCTTAAGACAGTACCTGCAGCATTGAAATATAGGATTAGCGTGTGGTATTTAACTTCTTTCAAGAATGCCAAGATTAAAATAAAATTGTAATAAATAAGTAAATAAATTGTAGCTAAGAACCATCCCGATTAGATCAGCCTTCAAACAAAAATTATCGTATCGTAATCAACTCATTCATATTGGTTCTAGAATGCTACAGTCAACACAGACACGTAAACCTTTGTACGTCGGCTATTAGAACAGTTTATTCCACTTTGTTTACCTGGGTGATATCACCTGGGTGAACAAAGTAGGCTTCTTGGTGTCCTCATTTCACCTCGGCATTATTTCAGCTGAGTGATATCGCCCAGGTGAAATCAGTCGACATAAATCAAGGACTGTACATGACATACATAATAAAGTACTTTGTCCACCTAGCAATTGATTCAGCCAGGTGAATAAAGGCGACGTTTTTCATGCATCTTGTGGATATTTATCACCCACATAAAGTATGTTAAAATTAGTTTGAATTTAACAGACTATTTCATATTTAAATCAGTTTCATGTTTATTACACTACTAGTCGACGCCAGCGGCTTCGCACGCACATATTTTCGAATTTCCCGTTTTGCCCGATCCCGTGGGAATTTCGGGAAATTCCGTCTTAGTGCACCCCTACGGTGCCCAAGGAACATACATGCTAAATTTCATCTTCTTGCGACCAGTAGTTTCGCCTGTAGCGTGTCTGTCAGTCAGTCAGTAACGCAAGGATTTTATATATTAAGAAGATAAGTGTACATGGGCGTCGCTAGGGGGGGCAGACCCCCCTAGCGACTTAAAAATCCCCACAATTTATACTTTTCTTAATGCTTTTCACATTTTCCATATCAATTTGCCCTCCCTCCCTAGGGCCATCGGCTGGCGTTCTGGCTCCCCTCCCTAAGCGATTGGCTGGCGACGCCTTTGTTAGTGTACGAAAAATATCAATTATAAGACTATAATTGACTATACTTAAAATAATATAGGTATTTTCGTGGTCTTTGATAATAACTCTATATCATTTGTGTTATAGTATACCACTTACCTTTGTTTCTAGTATACGATATGTAAGCAGTGTTGTAAGTGCCATGATCACGCTCCGTGATAATTTTTAACATACCTATTTTATGTAGGTGATAAAAGTCCACAAGATGGATAAAAATGACGCCTTTGTTCACATGGGTGAATCAATTCCTAGGTGAACAAAGTACTTTATTATGGCATGTATTTAATGCAGCATCTAAGTAAAACAAATACAAGTTTGAAAAATAGTTAGAGTGGGTACAATATACAGGGTGGCGCTATCATAGGGGCACTTTTTGAACAGAGGCATAGCGTACAACATTCTGAAGCCTTGTACCAAAAATCAATTAAATCGGTGCAGTAGTTTAGCCACAATATCGATTTTAAGTTCCGCAATTTTTGCACATGCTTTGAATTCCACACAGCTGATACAAAACGGTCAATGACCCTACATTGCACGTCCCAACTCGCTCCGACGCGACGCCTCGACGTCATCCGAAGTTAGGCTCAGCGCAGATAAAACGGAGCGCTGCGGAGAGGATTTTAACGCACATGAAAATAAACTATATTTTTTTTTACAATAAAGTGCATAAATGCTTGAACCTGACAAAAAACATTCGCGCGTCCTCGAAGATATGCGGGAATCCTCGCGCGGCGTCGAGTCGGCGCCCGCATCGTAGTGAGTCGCGGCGCGCAATGTAGGGTCGTTGACCGTTTTGTATCAGCTGTGTGGAATTCAAAGCATGTGCAAAAATTGCGGAACTTAAAATCGATATTGTGGCTAAACTACTGCACCGATTTAATTGATTTTTGGTACAATGCTTCAGAATGTTGTACGCTATGCCTCTGTTTAAAAAGTGCCCCTATGGTAGCGCCACCCTGTATAATGGGTTGGCAGCTAATGTGGAGTATCGTAATAAGTAAAAGTTAGGATATTAATATGTCAGTTATAAGCTTCGTTTTAATTGAAACTAGCAGTAGTTTTTTTTTTGGGAACTGAATTTGTATCTAAGCGGAAACTTGATGATGAATAAAAAATAGAAAATGGGCATTCATAAATAATACAACAATTTTTATCTTAAATGAAGTGTTTCGTATAAGTAAATAAGACGCTTCAGTCTTTTAAGCCAAGTTGACGGAGCCCTGCTTTGCAGGGCTCCTATTTTTGGGTACAGGGTCACAAGAAAATCTAACATAGCCTACTACTAACATTATTAGTCGCCAAGTCATTATTTATAGCTCCTCGGCTAATATTTCCATCGACTTGTATAGTTTATTTGCTACCTAAACGCAGCTCCTAGTTTTTAGTTTTTATAACACCCTTAGTTTTGAATCTTATTTGAATTTAATCGTTAGCAAGTTATTTTATTAGTTGCAAACATTTAGTCATCTTTGAAGTTATTAGTCACTTGCATAATAATAAGCTCTTTATTATGGAGGTCGACTTATTGCACCTGGGGGGTAACGGCTAGATGAAATAATGCCGAAGTTAAATGAGGACATCAAGATGTCTACTTTGTTCACCCAGGTGCTATCACCCAGGTTAACAAAGTGGAATAAACCGTTAAAAACGAGGATTTAGATCAATCTCGCTTTTAGATGGATTAGAACACATGACTGTACGTTATGACATCAAAGTGTAGTAATAGTGCGGAAAGTAAACAGATTTATGACAGAATACAAATGATTTAATTAATAGTACCGAATGAGATATCTCTATAACTACTCCAACGTCCATGGGTACAACGGTACCCAAACACAAAGTAGCGTTGCACGTCCCGGTTACCAGAGTACCCAAAGCGCAATTTTTTTTAGAACTGCCATCTAAGGACAATTAGCGGTATTTTTTTGACTTTTGGTGTTTGGAATCAATAGTTAACTAGCTATTTTACCATTTAAATACGAGATGGCAGTGTAACAAGCCTTGACAAATTAATTTTTTTTTTTCCTTAGCGCATATTTCGCAACATTTGTTTTGGAGTACCAGCCAAATTATGTTGTAGGTACTTAAGTCTTACTAATTGTTTCTTAGATTATTATACATAAAAATAAACTAGATGATTTGTATTTTATAATTACGTATACATATTACACTTCTGTGAGTAAAATCAAGTTATATTTTGTTTTCAAACTACAACTGTGTCGAAAAAATGGCGGCCCCTAACTTTTCGGCCTAATTTTAACTGTTTACTTTTTTTTTCAGTGAAATTACATTAAAACAACGATCAACATTTCGTAATAATCACAATAATGTACTTTACTATCATAAATATATAATAAACACAGAAGATTGATTAAAAATGTTATTGAGTTCCTCAGGTTTTTTGATATGGGTAGTATAGTACCCACGGACGTAGCTATATTGGTTCACAATAAGGGTCGGTACAAACAGCAAAATAAGTTTGCAATATATTTAGCTTTTTTAGTTTTTGCGGTTTTGGATGTTGAGTTTTTTGTTTTGGTTTGTGGTGTTTGTTTGGAGGTGTTTCATTATGCTCAAATTTTCTTGGGATATACTTACTAATAATATAATTTTGCTCTCTTTTTAACTCCGTTTTCTAAAATAGAGGATGTGTTCTACTATTTCATATCACTAAGTATAGTTTTGTGATTTATTGATAATAATTCATAAACTTAAACAATATTATTTATTTTTCGATATAATAATACTATAAATACCTACCGTATGTATTGTGCTCATTTGTTTATTGCCATAGTTGGTTTTGAAAATATTTATTTGTTGTTGTTTATATTTAATTTCATAGTATGTGCATGTGCATTTTGTTATTTGCTTGAAGCTGCACTGTTATGAGTTTGTAAGTCACTATTAAATTTGTTGTCCTTAATTCGATTGTGGGCTTAAATTAATACATACACGTTTAGATCACCAACTGATGATGAATTTTACATAAGATTTATTTTTACTTTTATATAATTAGATTTACACATTTATAATATACATACATACATATCGTCACGCCTTTTATCCCCGAAGGCCCGAAGGGGTAGGCAGAGGTGTATTTCTACACCCACTTTTCGCCAGATGTACTTTAGTCCCACGTAATAAGGGGCGAGCCTATTGCCGTACCAGGCACATTTCCAGACTCTGTGCTGCTACTGAGAATTTCGTGACAGAAAAACCCAATAACACTGCACGACCCAGGAATCGAACCAGGGACCTCCCGATCCCACGCGCACATTTATGCCGCGAGACCAACGAAGCAGTCGTATAGGGTTTGATGTCGAGTTTTCCGTCTCTACGCAAAGATGGTATTTGCATCGTGTTATCCCTTAGTCGCCTCTTACGACACCCACGAGAAGATAGGGGGTGGTGACACTTGTATTCTATGCCGTCAACCACACGGCAATTTATAATATATATTGTACAAATTTATTATTGGTGGTTAATTTAAAAACCAAACTACAAAAAAATGTGACTTCCTATTTTTAAGTTGCGTAAATTACAAAGTGTGGACGAATCCTTAGATAAGCGACTATATTGCTTATATTTTGACTTCGCGAGCGAGACGAAAGCGCACGAGATTCCGCGACAAAATTAACAAGAGAGGTGTTTTGTTTCGATTTATTGAACTACTTAGCGATAATTAAACATAATCATATATACATCATTCGAAAGGCACATACGTCTAGTTTCTTGTGACATTGTTTTATTAGTAAAATTAACAATATTTATGTGTTGCGGTGTGAATTTATACAATTTATATGTTCATTTTTGACGGAATTCAATGTTGACACCTGTTTTTAACAGCTTAAATAAAATTGTTGGATCTTAAAACATACATAGTTTTAATTGGCATTCTTGTACAATTTTTTTGACAGTTTTTTTCTTTATTCTAGCTATTATAGTTAAGTAGCTATGTAGGTTTTTATGTTACACATGCGAGCGCGGCGACACCCGAATCATGGCTGCGCGTATCCGGACGTACAAGGCTATAACAGTCGCTCGGACTGGACGTGGGAGTGGATAAGTAATAATACATTTTAAACTGTCGCGATTTGAGTTGTTTATTTAACAGTTGTTAATCGTCGCGTTAATTAACTAACTTATTTCAGTTATAAATGTTTCGACTGGATTACAACGGGTCATGGTTGCAGAGAGCAATTCTCTACAATTTTCTCGAAAGACATGTAAACAATTCGTACTTTACCAACTAAGAAAAGAGCAAAGCCATACATCCAGTATGGCTATGCTCTTTTCTTAGTGAGAACTTGAGAAGAGGTCCGTGTTCAGCAGACGGGAAAGTTTATAAATAAATGTAAGATTATTAATATTTTTTTAAATATTAGTTGAAGTGTGTTAATTTTTTAAAATTGTACACAAGGTAAGCGAGGCCTCCAGTAGAGGACTGAAATAGGGTGATTGGTTGGAGCACTAGTAACTGCGGGTGGTTCACAAATTTTTGCCAGAATACCAAGTACCTAACTTGTTTACTATACTTGCTAAGTTGCTATTAGCGCCAACATAGTAATCTGCGTCAAGCTTAGCTAATAGTAGCATTTGCGTACGCTTAGTGCCTTACATATCTTATTGCTGATTTGGACCCACTACTTACTTAAAAAGCTTAGCTTAGCGCAGATTATAGAGAATATTCGATTTAAATAACTAAACCGAAAGTCAGGACTTCAAACCGTGATTTTGAAAAACCTTATTAGACTCAATTTCTTTCGGTATTTACCATATCATACAAGAATACTTACTTATATCTAATCCACTGTATACAGCTTCAGCTAGTAGCTCAGTAAGATCTTTGACATCGCCAAACCCGAGGTTGACGCCTTGTCCGGCCAACGGATGTACACGATGCGCCGCGTCCCTGCACATAATAAAACAATTTGTAAGAAAAAAGGGCAAAAGCGCCTTTTGTGCTCAAGCCGTTTAGAAAGAATGTGCAGAAGGTTGCTTTTGTTTTGAACTCAATACTTGTTTCTTGCCAGACCTTCGGTTTTAAAACAGGTAGGCCGAAGCCGTAGGATCACCCATATTAAACTAAACAGATGTATTAAGGCCAGATCGAAAATCCTCTGATTAATTTTAACTATTTGATAGATAATTCCAATAATTAGATATGTTTGTCTTCGTGTCAACTTCATGAGCATCCAGTACTCCCCAGTTTGGTTTGCGTAGTCCAACATTTATATTTACATATTGTTGTGGCGCATTCAATTTAATCCCCGTTTACGTAGCTCAGCGAATCGCGAAGCTGTGCGCAAAAACAGTAATAATAGATACGCACTTCAGCCGATACGATATCGATACATATAAAAAAGTATTGCCGATACCTACTGATACAGACAGTGGTGATTCAAAAAATTTTTAAATAGGAAACGTAATAAAAGTTGTGGCTTGAGGAATAGACAAAATTACTAATACCTTTAATAAATGTAGAAGAATGATAATAATTGAAGTAATTCATAACAAATCAGAGAACATAGGCTAAAATTCATGAGATTGTCTATTTTCTGTTCCATTTATATCGGAAAAATGTATATCCCTTTCATACCGAAGATATTTTTTTGCCTTTTTATGTGTTTTTCGGTTTCAGCCGACTAAATAGACGCTAGAAGACCAAAGAAAAATTAAATAAAAAATCTAAGTATTCTAGGTTTTTCGCAATTGTACCCGCACGTCCGTGCGCTCTCGGCATAAGTACACTATACGCACACTCGTGCATCCTGAAATAAACAGGACAAAAATGAAAGTCAAATACATATTTTCTCATAAAATTTAATCAGATGAACATAAAAAACTATCAGTCTTAGCCACTTTCTCACAATTTTTATTAATTAGTACTTTAAACGTAAATAAGATCAACTTGCTTCTGGTTTTAATCAAATTAATAATTTTAGGTATACCATAACAGGAATAATGATCACTTTTGACTCACACTGTGATAATCAGCAAAACAGTTTTTGCTTCTGGAAAGGCAGTGCATTTTATCGTCAACCTACTAGAGCAGGTCTCCAGTTTACATACTTTTAGAGATCGAGAGTCGACCAGAGCGAGGTACGAGCGGCCCTTGAGCAACTTAGGAAGAACAAAGCACCTAGTGATGACGGTATCACTGCAAAACTCCTCAGAGCAGGTGGAAACACAATCATGAGAGAGCTAGCAAGTCTTACCGTCATCCACGAAAGCTCAACACCACGGGCATGGAGCGGGAGTATGGTGGCTCTTCTCCTCTAAAAGGCAACAAAACCTTATTGAAGAACTACACATCCATTTCACTCCTGAGCCATATCTACAAGTTGTGGACTTGGAAGAAGATTTGACGACTTCCAGCCACCAGAGCAAGCCGGGTTTCGAAAAGGCTTCAGCACCGTGGGCCACATCCATACTGTTCTGCAGATTGTAAAGAAGACCACGAGTACAACCGGCCGCTTTGTATAGCATTCGTGGACTACGAGAAAGCCTTCGACTCTATCGAAACCTGGGCAGTTCTTGTCAGCATGCAATGATGTCGCATTGACTGGCAATATATCGAGGTGTTGAGATGTTTGTATGAAACCGCGACCATGACCGTTCAGATCCAAGACAGAAGGACAAACACCATAGAGTTGCGTAGGGGAGTCCGGCAAGGGGATGTAGTATCTCCCAAGCTGTTCCCCAACGCACTTGAGGATGTCTTCAAGACACTGGACTGAACTGAATGGGGTATTAATATCAATGGCTAGTACATCTCACACCTTCGGTTTGCTGACGACATCGTCCTTATAGCAGAGACGTCGGAGGAGCTTAGCAGAATGCTGTACGATCTTAATGAAGCCTCCCAGCGAATTGGTCTCGGCGTAAACCTAGATAAAACGAATGTTTAATGAACACGTCGTGTCGAGACCGATCTGCATTGACGGTTCCATGCTCGAAGTAGTGCAACAGTATATCTACCTAGGGCAAATAATACAGTTGGGTAGACACAGCTTCGAGAAGAAAATCGGTAAGAGGATTCAGTTGGGATGGGCAGCATTCAGCAAAGCCTCAAGACATAAGTCTTCGACCAATGTGTCCTACCAGTAATGACGTACGGTGCGGAAACTTGGACACTCACGGTCGGGCTGGTCAATAGATTAAAAGTCGCTCAACGTACCATGGCACGGAGCTATGCTCGGAGTCTCTCTAAAGGATAATTCGCAATGAGGTCATCCGGAAGGGAACTGGTGTTACCGACATAGCTCGCCGTATAAGCAGGCTGAAGTGACAATGGCCTGGCCACGTCTACGAGTGGACCAACAGAAAATATCCTCAATGTCAGAGTCGTTCCCTATCCTAATATGGATAGTATAGCGTCATCCGGTAGATGTACTTCTGTAATGTAAAAATAACGATATTTTATTGTACTTACGTACTAAATTATCATTAAAAGTAAGTATCACAATAACATGTACAAGCTGGCATTTCTGTGTATTGAAACAAGATTATAATCCGAACTGCTACGATCGTGCGTATTATTTTTAAGTTCTCAAAATCAGGTTATTACCATTCTTGAATCAAATACTTGTTATGTAATCACTTTAATTATAAGATAAACATTTCAATATTAGTTATAAAACAACAATAATAATAAATAAACAATGTATATCATTACGTACCTGTCGAGTCGCGAGCGCCAAAAAATGCAGCCGTCGTCGTTCGCGTCACTGCCAGCGCGACTGACTGATCGTACGATGCCGACACATTTTTATTACAACACACACAACCCGCACGAACGGTCGATATGGGTTTCGTCTCGCAAAACGGAAGTTTTGTACCTAAAATATGCCCATGCTCACGCTTGTTGAGGTTAGGTTTGAAAGGCGATAACGGCGATATGTCAGTATCGGTATCGAATGCATACCTAATTCAACATCATCCAATGACTCGAGACGCGTTGCCTCATTTGTTGCTGACAGAGCCGTACGTGCAAAAAGTGTACAAAACCACACGTATAGATTTATAGAACTAGCATTATTGACTGTTTGTGGAGAAGCGCCTTAAAGTTTGAAATTTACGTACATCTCAAACTCCTGGGCGCTTCATTTTAGGTCAGCCAGGAAAGTAGTCCACCAGTTTTGGCAAAACTTTTTGTGTTATCAAAGTTAGAAATGCCAGAATTTTTATTTTTTTATTTATAGACTCACGCCTGTATCCCCGAAGGGGTAGGCAGAGGTGTAATATTACACCCACATTTCGACATGAATTTTTAGGTCCCACGTAATAGGGGGCGAATTCCAGAATATGATTTCAAATTAAAATGAACCTTGTTAATTAAGTACAAATAAATTTAGATCGGAGGTGCTAGACCATATTTTTGACTGACTATCGGCCGGTTTCTGAATTGAGAATTTCAGCTTTAATCAGTTAAATATTTCTGAACTAGTTGAAGTCAACTTAAGTTTTTTCTGTTTCACACATCAGAATGGGATTTTTTTAAAGCAATTTTAACTAATAATTTCACAAACATTGGTTATATAAAACCTAAAAGTACTATTACGTTCCGATACAAGAAAAAAGACCGGTACTAACCATGAATTCATATTACTTGATATTTTACAAAGAAACACACTTGTGAGTTAATTATTTTTATACAGAAACAAAAAGAAAGTCAAAATTAAGCCGTATTTAAAATTATTTCAAACATTATTTTAACTTTTTATGAACAATTTGTTGATTTTTTTCAATGCGGTAAAGTGAAAACGGAACGTGTATAAACGTCAACGTCAGTTTATTTTGAATACAAAATATTTGCGGGAACAGCAAATTAAATATATATTTTATAATGGAAAAGGTGAAAAAGAGATCTCCCAACTACACCGAGGATGAGAAACAATCCCTTCTGGCTCTGGTTGCAAAGTTAGTGGTAACTACTATCGTATAAATAATCGCTTTTAAATTAAAAACTCGTACTTCAATTTCATTATGTTCCTATTTAATTCTTGTTGGAAATTGCAATATATATTTTACCTTATGAACCTCAAAGTTCTTACGATATCTTAGCTTAGTTAAAAATGCACTTTTTTTGTTTTAGATACAAGGATATAATAGAAAGTAAACGATCAGGATCTTATTATGTACAAAAGAAAAATGAGGCTTGGACTGCTATTACCAGAGAATATAATAGTATTTGCACAACTGGGCCTAGAGAAATGCTAATGCTTAAACAATTTTATAATAATATAAAACATCGCGCTAGAAAAATTTCGGCCACTGAAAATGTATAGAATTTATGTAGCTTTAAATAGTTTAATAAAAGTAGTTTCAATCCATGTGCTCACACTTAACAAATAAACTGTTTTCAGAAACTAAAATATATCAATAACCAACTGCCACCAACAACTATTTCTGATAACGTGGAAACAACAGATGAAGATCATGTAAGTTTTAAGTTAAAAGTTTAGTGAAAGTGAATGTTTTAAATCAATAACCTCGTAAGTAATTATTTCGTTTTAATAATATGGATATCTATCATCTTCCTCCTAGCGTTATCCCAGTCTCAACCCGGGGTCTGCTTTCTAGTCTTACCAGATTTGGCGGAATAATAGCTTTTCCACGGAGCGACTGCCTGTCTGACCTCCGCAACCCGAAGGGATAGCGAAATTCCATGGTTTAAACTAGTGCCAGTTTATTTTAGAGATACTGACGCCCTATAACAACTGTCAAAGATCTTCATGACAACCGGGACCGACGGCTCTCCGAGACACGAGGCAAGCGATAATTTACAATTAAATATAATATAATAATATATAATAATAATAATACATACATACATATCGTCACGCCTTTTATCCCCGAAGGGGTAGGCAGAGGTGTATTTCTACACCCACTTTTCGCCAGATATACTTTAGTCCCACGTAATAAGGGGCGAGCCTATTGCCGTACCGGGCACATTTCCAGACTCCGTGCTGCTACTGAGAATTTCGTGACAGAAAAACCCAATAACACTGCCCGACCCAGGAATCGAACCCGGGACCTATGGGTGCTAGATAATGGATAAACATACTTATATACTTTGTTTTTTGTAAATACATACATATTATACATAGAAACACCCAGACCAAGACAAACATCCATGTTCATGCACACAAATGTTTGACTTGTGCGGGAATCGAACCCGCGACCTTCGGCTTAGCAGTCGCTTACACTCCCGCTGCGCCGGTCGTCAAATACACACTCCGAAAAGTCAGTGGTGCGCGCCGTGGATTCGTACCCGATATCCTCTGCATGGCAGTCCGTTGGTATTTCCACTAGGCTATCGCTGCCTTTTTTTATAATATGGATATTATAATGAGAAATTGAATGACAACCCCACAGTCATTGCAATGTATAAGCAAGTAGGAACTGCCTGCCTACTCCTATACATATAATATTTCCTGTTTTCAGATACAAAATTATCAAATTGAATCACCAGTATCAACTCATACATGTGACAACAAGGGTGGTAATGTAAGATTCAAATTTAGTAGCTTTGTTTACAAGATATTTAGGTTCTAGTGACCAGTTACTGTTTTCCTAACACAATTTTTATTTTTAGGCATTACTGGTAGAAGTCAAAGATTTAAAAAAGAAATGGATTGATGAAAAAGTAAGTTGACAATCTTGATGAACATTTCAATATTCAGTGATATATGTAACTTGTATTTAACATTACATCTTTCAGAAAAATATAAAAAAAACTGGTGGAGGTGTGTTTACTCCTACACTAACCGATGCTGATCACCAGGTCTTATCTCTATTAGATCAATCAATCAGACCAGATGCAAATCCTTATGATGAAGCAGCAGAATATTTTGGTAGGTATAATTGTGTTTTTATCTCATTCATATGGGTATCTTATTTTTTTATACGTATTGCAAAACTTATACAACAGCCCCCGCAGCCCAGCATTTGGAGAAATACTGTACAGGTGTGATGATATGTTATAAATATGTTACAGGTGAAACTATTATAGAAGAATTTGTGGAGGAACCCAAACCAGTAGGACCAAAAGAGGAAAAGATAAACATTAAAACAATACCTAAATTTAGAAAAAGAAACACTAGTCATAGTATACCCAAAACAGGGTACCAAAAAAAATCTGCAGAATTACTTAAAAAAATATATTTTAGGAAAAAAATTGAATTAGTTTTCTACCAGAAGAAAAATGAAGTGCAAAAATTTAGAAATGAGCAGAGGAGACATGAACTAGAACAAAAAAAAATTGAATTGGAAATTCAAATTCTAAAAAAACAGTTATAGAAGACATAAGTATACACACATAAAAATATTTAGAGATATGTTTTTTTTTGTGATTTCTTATCTAGTACTAGTGGCCCGGCCCAGTTTCGCACGGGTGGTCGTTTAGTTTTTAAATATCTATGTATCTATATAGTCATACTTAACAAATACTTACGTCATACTTTCATACTTTTAAAATACTGTAACATATTTTCTAAATGCCGATCCTACTGGTGAGGTATTAAGAATAGAAAGTGTCACCACCACCTCATTTCATTTTGTTAGCGCCTTAAAACGACGTTAGGAAAATACTCGAATCAAATTGAAACTTGGCGTAGAGAATAAAAACTCGACATTAAACTCTATACCAACTCGTCTAGTTAGGGTGGTATCGTAGTCCTATTGGCTCATAATGGTCATAATGATATTGGGATGCGAATTAGGAGAAGCCTATATCGAGCAATGGATTGCGGAAGGCCGTTATGGTGACTATTACTTATGGCGTGCTGCGTGTCGTGGGTTCTATGCTCACACGAAAGAAAACTTAGTGTGATCTACAAATTGCTGTTTTGAGCCTGGGTGTTATTTGCGTCTGATGATTATAAAGTTGCAATTGTTTGTTTGATACAGGATTTATTTTTAGTTCGGTAGTCGTCATAAAAGAAAAGGGTGTATCCCACTATTTCCATGGCAATGCAAAATGGAAAAAGTGGGACAAGCGTTTTATACAAATTATATCCCATTATTTCTATTGCGGCAAAAAACCGCTAGTACCCTCGGCCTTTATTTTTATGGCTCCGAATACATTTTCATAAAATTGTGTGATAAACTAAAATTACAAAGCTGAAGAGTTCGTTTGTTTGTTTGGTTGAACGCGCGGCTACTCTCAAGACCTCAACCTTGTAGTGGCGGTTTGAGTATACAAAGTTTCACTACCGCATTTCATTCCGTGGGTGTCTTAAGAGGTGACAAAGGAAAATACAGGAAGCATAATATTATAGTCACTTTGCAAAAGTACGGCAAACACTACATCAAACTCCATACCAACCCGTCAGGCTAGCGTGGTTATAGTAGACCAAATCTTTCTATTGACTCACTGCTTCCGTAATGCTCATATCCAGCAATGAACTGCGAAATGCTATTTGTGGATATATAGTATAGTTTTAGTTTTATGTAGGTAGGTACTTAAGTTATTAATTTCTGAGGGTATTAACTACCTTTTCATTTGATGTACGCCCCTTAACTTACTCTTACATTCATTATATCTTTTGAATGGCATGTTCAATTTAAATGATACAAAATGTATTATTATGAATTGTGTGATAAGAGAGTGTTGTAGGGTAAAAGAATATGTAGTGACAAGCATCGAGAAAGGTATGCTAAGATGGTTTGGGCACGTGGAGAGGATGGATGACGAAAGACTGACCAAGCAGATATATAAGGCAAGTGTGGAAGGGACAGGACGAAGGGGAAGACCTAGGCGGACGTTCTCTGACCAGATTGGAGATATCCTAAAAACAGGACAGGTGAGAAGTACCCTGAACAGAAGAGCATGCATGAGGAATCTGATGGGAGTGAATGAAGCAAGAGAGATATGTCAGGATCGTTGCAAATGGCGTTCCGGAGTCTCTGCCTACCCCTCCGGGAAACAGGCGTGAGTCTATGTATGTATGTATGTATGTATGTATGTATTATTATGGTAAAGTATAATGTATGGTAATAAAGTAGTACATTATTTTTAAGTATCATTAATAGTTTAAGCAGCGCACGCGATGAGAGACATTTTTTTATGTTTTTGTAGGGATAACTAATATTTTCTAGAAATAAGTAAAGTGGTGAAATAATTTTGAAAATAGGTAAAGGACTTTTTTGTTTATTCGTTACTAATAAAGATGCAAGATTTGTAGTTTTGTATGTTTGCATACAAAACTAAAAATCTTGCATCTTTATTATATTATATAAATAATATAATTTTAATATATTACATTATAATATTATAAACAATTGTATATTATATTATAATATTTCTTAGTTTCAAAGCTGAATGAACAATCATTTCGTACATTGAGTAAAAAATTATTGTTCAATCTAAAAGGAAATAAAACAAAGTGGAGTTGCTCTGAGACCTCTCTACAAATGGTATTGTGATCTGTTTGATGTGTTTCATAAAGTTTATTACTTACTGTTAAAACTTGAGTTTATTAATACTATAAAGATTAAGATAATAAAGAGATAAAAATGAAACCAATTCGTCACAATATGTATTATTTATTATTCCTCTAATATAACTTTTCCCATCCACTAATAACTGAGGGTCTAGTACGAGTTTGCACTCGATCGTCATGGTGGACGCCTATGGATGGATAGCCTAGTCGTCGGGAACAATTTCCATACATTTTCTAAATGCGCACCCCTAGCGGACTCTATCGATCGCTACTCTCCGTTAGGGGCGCTTTTAGAAAATGTATGGAAATTGTTTCTGTCGACTAGGCTATCGTCCACCGTGATCGAGTGCAAACTCGTACTAGACCCTCAGGAGGAAATGCTTGTTAACTCGAAAAATGGAAAAACAACATTTATGATAGCATACATTTATTAAAAACTGAATTGAAAAGACAAATGTAAGTATTAAAAATAGTTTTGTACAATTGCTGCTCTAATGGCAAAATTTTGATTGCCGCTTGTTTGTGGCAATGGCTCATCGTCATTTTCTGTAAGAATGTCATGTTGCACAAATAATTGGTCACACTCAAGAGCCATGTTATGGAGCACTGCACAAGCCACAATAACTTTTAAAACTTTAGAAAGTTTTAGCTGCATGCCCAAATGAAGGCATGGAAACCTCCTCTTTAGTACTCCAAAACATCTTTCTACCGTGTTTCTTGTGCTGATGTGGGCTATATTATATGCTTCTTGTGATGGGCTGTCAGGATTAAGAAATGGTGTCAAAAGATACCTTAGACATGGATATCCACTATCTCCTAATAGTAGATAATTCCCGAATCTGCCTCTTTCAAATTCAGCTGCCAGTGGAGAATCATTCCATATCGTAGTGTCGTGCACGGATCCTGGCCAACGCGCTATGATGCTCCTTATCATCAAGTTCGCATCACACACAACTTGCACATTTATAGAAAAAAAACCTTTTCTATTCCTATAGAGTTCTGCTCTGTTTCCTCCTGGTGAATCTATTCGTATGTGCGTGCAGTCAATAGCTCCAATAATTCTTGGGAATCCAGCAATATTATAGAACCCAGCTGCGATTGATGCTCTTTCGTCTTCATCAGGCATTTTTATATAGTTTCTTCTTAGCAACGCTATAGCACTGGTTACTTTATCTGTTACCCGACACACTGTTGCTTTGCTGACATTTGCAGTGTCTCCTACAACAGCTTGGAAGCTACCGGTAGCATAATATCTTAGCGCAATCAATAATTGCAACATTGGTGAAATGCAATCTCGTCTTCGAATTCTGCAAGGTAAACGGTTTCTTATTTTGTTAAAAATAAACCTCACAGACTCCTTCGAAAAGCGAAAGCGGTCTTTAAATTGTTCTTCGCCGAGAGTTTCAAAGAAATTTGGCCGCGATCTTACAGCTCTTCGTCTGCGCGGCTGTGCTACGCGGGGCTCATCCATCGATGAAAGCGATGTATCATCACTGGACATAATTATAATGAATATTGTTACGGACGGGGTAACAAAGAATACACCGAGTAGCGTAGATGATCGATCGGTGGACTTTCCTTAATGTTCTATGCGGACTTGCCGTATATATAAAGGTACTCTGTGCTTCTTCCTTACTATGAGTGTAGTGTACATTCTGCGTGTCTCCACCGTTTTTTATACCCCTAGGAAAATTCTATCGTCTTTTATTCTCTTTCTGTTCATTCCTGAATTGAATAAAATTTTCAAATCGTAGTTCCAAATATTTAATAGTCTTCGAACCTTTTTGCTATGTAAAGATTCTGTTTTACGACCTATATTAAATTGAATAGTCTTCGAACCTTTTTTCTATAAATTCTGTTTGATGACCTACTTGTTGTGTAGACGTCAGTATGACATACCCGCTCCTTGGCAACCGTAGTGTGGACAATTTGACATTTTGGCCGTCAAACTACTCGTGATCACGGGTTAAAAGGCCAACGTTGTATCATTATTTTTTTCTCAATTTATCAGTGCTAAGTAAGGTTTGACAAATGTCAAATGTTTTCAGAAACGCGAAAATGTTGTAAACACGAGTTGACATGAAGTTGATCATATGCTATGTCAAATTTGATATTTTTCAAGCACAAATACTCAAAATGTGGTCAACTTTTTTTTGTGAAACAGGAAATTGATTAAGTATGAGATAATTAGTGTTTAAATTGTTCTCAACGCGAAATTCTCAATTCAGAAACCGGCCGTATGTGATTAACCGCTGAACATCAACAAGAACCACCTACCCAACCGCCGAACATCAACAAGAACCACCTACTTACCCACTAAGAAAAACTACAGATGCGATATATCTGGTGCTGTGACTGAAACCTAGCGGGCAAGCGGCGCGGCTGCCGGGAGTGATGTTCGTCACGGAGGACTGGCATGCGGCACTGACGGGGAAACCTGCCTAAGTGGCCACAGACGACAACCATGACGTTACTACTATTGCGTCGTCAACATACATACCATCACTGCCAGCCTGCTTGAGTAGCTTTCCGCTAGTACTTCATGGTACTCACCCAATAAGCACCACTCCAGGTGCGATATATCTGGTGCTGTGTCCGAAACCCAGCGGGAAAGCGGCGCGGCTGCCGGGCGTGATGTTTGCGGCGGAGGGCGGCAGCTGACGCGCGGCGCCGTCCGGCAGGCCTACCCGTTTCAATGCAGACGACATCCATGACGTCACAGCCTGCACACCGCTGCTACGGGGGTACTGCTTCCACTGAGGTTCAGAAAAAACAGGTTCAGGAGAAACATTGTTATTTAGCTAGCTATATTCATCACGATATGTTTGTGTGTATACATATGATATGAAGGTAGAGAGACGAAAAGGGAGTGGGCGA
Source organism: Euclidia mi (assembly GCA_944739405.2). Lineage (NCBI taxonomy): Eukaryota > Metazoa > Arthropoda > Insecta > Lepidoptera > Erebidae > Euclidia > Euclidia mi. The sequence continues at coordinate 30,502,979 of OX123193.2, read as the reverse complement.
CCGAGGAAAATAGGCGTGAACTGTGCGGATGGATACGAAAGAGAATGGGGTAAATGATCGGATAACGGACGACAAAGAAGTAGGTACGCAAGCGAAGGACATAGCAGTATGTCCTTCGCTTGCTTACTCTCTCTGTCGACCTGCTGACACCAAACTGATTGCGACCAGGGCTAATAATGATATATTCATCACGATAGCGTTCTCTCGGTTTCGATATAAGACCTTGGCCTTGGACGCGTAGTAAGTGAGCTATCTAGTCTAAACAGAGAGAGTTACATATAATATAGGTCGGTTCACGAAAGTTGACCAGAAATGGCGGCCGTCGCGCATATGTACATTCGTGCACCAATAGCGTGGCTCCATTAAACAAAAGGCTCCAAGAACCGAGCCACGCCATTGGCATTCCATCCGCGCCTCACCCCGCACCTCCACGGAGACCTAAAAAATGATTTCTGCGAAGTGGTCATCTTTCGTGAACCGACCTATAATAATCATATATTTATTTGCAAGAAACACGGTGAGTACGCTGTTGTTGCATGCATTTTAAAAAAATTGTATCGACATGTTTCATCGGCAATGTAGAGGTATAAGCGCACATCTCGCCGTTCAAAACTGCGCTAAATGTATTGTAGGATCGATCTCTACTCGAGACTGGGTATTATTTGTGCCATTAGCTAACAACAATGTTAAATTTAAACAATTAACCTCTCGTCATATTACAGCTCTTTTTCTCAAATCCCTTCCTCACGCTAGGTAGCGGTACTTTAAATATTGTTGTCGTAATTTTCCGGCAGTAAAACTCAACAGGAAATTTCACATATGAGTTAAAAGATTCATTTTGCTATTCGTCAGTCTCCGATAAAGCGGCTATCAACATTAAATACTAACTTTTTGATCAGTATTTTATTTACCAGAGCATCGTTCACGGAATCCACAAACTGATCCTCGGACTGTTTGAGTAACTCCTTAGCGTGGTCCTGCCAGGTGGACCAGACGAGGGAACTTCTCCTGCTGTCTAGCGGTAAGAGCGCTATGGGGCCGGTCGGCAGCCATCGCTGCCATGCGGTGGTGTTGTTGCACTCCTGGAAAACATAGCATTAACTTTTTAGTATGTTGTTGTGTCAGGTCTGCTTCGTTGGAACAACGGAATGAGTTTCTACTTAAAGCCCTACTATCTATCGAAACCAGTATTAAAAATTTGCTTTGATAACACCATTAATTTGAAGTGAAGTAATAGCCAACTTATTGAAGTTGGCTATAGAAAAGTAGGAATGAGTGTCCTTTGACTTCGCTGATAAACGAATTGTAATCTTTATGGAGGTCAAGGTGTAGAAACCCGAAAAGTTGTACCTGTCCAAACCCTGAAACTCTCTAAAAATAACTGAAGCGCCAAACTTAAAACATGCTAAATAGATTGTAAATTGCATATTCACTGTATTCTATAAAGTACCTATAAACCAATTACACAGAACGCACAAATGTGTCAATGGTTTTACACAAAATACCCAAAATAGAATACAGGAAACATAAATTATTAATCTTCAAATATACCAAACTTCTTCACAGTAAGTACGACTAGAAAAGTTTTCTTAAAATATATTTTTTTTCCAAAACCAAATAAACAGGTACGGTAAGATAGACCAATTCATTTTCTTTTCAATGAAGGCTTAATATAAATATTGAGAGCAGGTCACGGCAAATCATAAATCTAGTTAATAGGTAATAAATTTATGAAGATTTGATTATAATAAAATTTCTAAAAACTGTCAATAGGTACTGATTGTTGACTTCTAAAGATATACCTCGTGCTAATTACTATTCTGAAGTTTCATGTAGCGTTTTGAGCGTCTAAAACGAGTTTTATATATATGGTGTTTTGAGGATGCCATATATTTTTAATACTTATCTGACGGTGATGATATTGGTTTTAAACGTTTGGAAGGTTACCTCGGCCAAGTGCAGCGTAGCCACGACACCCATCTGATTGTAGCTCCACGACAAATACTGCACACCCATGGCTTGGCGGACGGCGGAGTTCGCGCCATCTGCACCGATCTGGAACACCAAAAGATAACATAGGTAAGAAATATAAAAAAAAATACTTTAGCAGATTTATTTATCTTATTATAAACAGCAGAACTCTGTAATGTAATCTGTATTTATAAAATCCTTGCGATACTGACTGACTGACAGACAAGCTACAGACAAAACTATTGGGCGCAAGTAAGTAGCTAATATTTGGCATGTATGTTCCTTGGGGACCGTAGGGGTGCACTAAGGGAGTTCCCGAAATTCCCGCGGGATCGGAAAGACAAAGTTGAATTGAAAAAATGTGTGGGTGTAGCTGCGGGCATCCTCCAGTTCTGTATACACACTGAAGCCGCCGACCTGCCGAAATCAGTCGCCGAAATTTTGCCCGGTGCTTTTATTGTTTTTGTGTTTCGCGACGCCGAAAAAGTTTTCTATACGAGCTTTGAAATCGCCGATAAAATGTCGACGACTCAATATGTCGGCGGGCCGGCGTTTGGTGTGTAGGCCTCATAAGCTTTATCACGTAACAATTATCAAATATTTATAACACCAGGCCTATATTTGGAATACATACTTTGTAGCCATATAGCATATTTATTTCTACGGTTAAATAATGTTTCTGGTAGGAGTTCGTTGATAGTTTAGTAGAGAAAGGAGGTCAATGCGTTCAATGGTCTAACCTTAAAGTAAATCGCAGCTGCATGACAGCCACTGCTGAATATATTGCGATGACCTCTTCAACAGTTTGCAGTTGTTGGTGGTATGGCCCGAGTCCAAAGTAAACAACCGTCTAATCGACCTATAGATTAGTTGTTCATCACAACAAAATAGTAGTCACTACATGAACCATACGGAAAAGTTGTATCGACAGGGCATACTATACTTACCGAAACGAGAAGGTATCGTTTCATAAGAATCTATATTAATTAGTTAATGATCGTTCGTTAACTAATAAGTAAAGTGCAATAATCCTTTATTCGATCTATTTAGGTAATGATTATAACGAATGGTCAGAAAAATATCAATTTAGAAATTATTGACAAAACTGTTATAAAAACATAGCGAATTAAAGACAAAACGTATCTATTCTAGCCTAGGCCTTTTCTTACCTACCAGTTCAATTGAAAATGCTGTCAAAACTATAATGCAAAGTACCTACCACTAAACTAAAATTCAATATAAAGATGTACTTAGCTACAATTAAATAAAATTTGAAAAATTTAACCAATATTCGTTATTTTCGATCACATGCAATTTTATACTAGACAAAATGTATTTATGTTATAAACTTGTTTTTCTGGTTATATGCAGTTCGAAATGTATAAAGCTTACAGTTTTCACGTAAGTATGTTTACCTTGGATAGCCAGGCTTTCATATCTATGCAGTGATAAAACCATACGCGCAATCGGAAATATGAAATAGAACATATTATTTAGAAAATAATATAACTATCGACTTGTATTCTCTTTAGCCCTGATATCTCTGGCCATCTCAGGAACAGCTGAAACTATATTTGGTAAACGATTCATCATCTAAGTATTTGAACGTGGGACATAGCCTATCGACCTATCTCTCTATTGTTCAGTAGATATGAGGCTAATCGCAATATTTTTCACTCGGATCTTCTATTTGAAAATCGTGTTAACGAGAGTTGCAACTGGAGTTGAACCGAATAGTAGGATCGTTACTAAGGTTTGTCTCATAAACACCTATTTACTATTGGTATCACCGACAGCCCGCTGTGCAGGGCCTGTATGGCAGCAGACGAGACGGCAGCCCACCTGCTCCTCGACTGCCCTGAGGTCGCACAGTACAGGCAGCAGTACCTGACGAGATACAGCACCCTGAGGGAGGCAGTGGGCCACATCAAGAGTCTGCTGGCCTTCCTCGAAGTGCTGGGGTGGCTCGAATGAAGACACCATTCCCACCCGCACGCAAAATACGCGCCAAGACGTGGAGTTGCGGAAACAGCCCGTGCAATCAAGTATCAAGTAAGGTCTTGTCTGAACTAATGAACAGGACAATCGAGTGGTTACAGGTTTTCATATATGCATGTCATTATCGTCCTAGCGCTATCCCGGTTGCAACCAATACTTGCACGCCTTGGAGCCCGAGGTCCGCTTACTGGTCTAACCAGATATGACAGAATATCAACTTTACCACATAGCGACTGTCGTCTGACCATGACCATTCCATGGTTTAGACCAGTATCAGTTCATTTGAGGGTACTGACTCCCCGTAACAACGAACGTTTGGAGTGTCTTAGATTAGTCAAATAGGGTACATTAACCGCACATGTAATATCTACTGTGAGTATACGTTTTGTATAAAATAAATAATTTTCCAACGTATACAATACTGACGGAAAGCTCTGTCGCATGTCAATTGGGCTAAAATAACCACGGAATGAACCTTCTTTACTAAAACGACTTCACGGCAACCTAGACAAATATGGTGGAGAGAAATTACCAAGCCCATTGGGCTGGTCAGAAAAGGGAATTAATAGAAATAAATAAAAATAAATGTAAGAATTGATTGAATGAGTCAACTCGATTAGGAGAAAATTTACTCGGATCAACGGTTTGGAATCTCGGATTATTTAACTCGACTCGCCCATACTCAGCGGGTAATGCGTCACGGGGTTCAAAAGTATACATTGAAAATAGCAACGTCTATTAAAATTTCAAAGTAAACACATGTAAGCGGTGTATTGTAATCATTAGTTGTTAGCTGGTTTATTTGTGTACGTTTAACCGGCACAGGCGGTGCAAGCCCATTGCTCCAGTGGTGAAACGGTGCTTAAAGAAAACGTACCATATGAGCTCTTCATGTGTGGTACGTGCCGATATTGAGAGTTCGCGGCTCGTTCGCGGTGTGTGCAATTCTAGCAAGTGCTTGTGTTATATTAGTATACTTCAAATCGAAATAAATCTTCGTCAGTTTGTTTAAACATTACACCCGCTGATAAAGCAATCATTAAACTTGTGATTCATTAACGTAATGCTCTTTAAATTCGTCTATGCATTCATTAGGTAATGAACATTAAAGATTTCTTCTGGTGATCGTCTTTCAAAGTACAAAAGTAATTTAGATAATAGATCGTATTGTGTTTGGTCTCGCGGAATAATTATTCTAAAATCACTACGCCATCGAAAAAATCCTTGCAAGGCAAATAACTTGCAAAGCAGTAAATTTTTAGATCTTATTATTTCACGCAAATATATACAAAGTGTCCATATCTCTAAAACTAACACATTCATACTGAATATGCTAATATGTATATATAAGTATGTACTTACCTATATCTATTAATCGATAAAATATAACTTGCTAAAATAGCCCGAATACCATTATCATATTGTAAAAGTAAACCAATTAATCACATTCATATGACTACCTGCCGATTGGGTTTACCTGTATGTAAAAATATTTTCCCTAACTGGCAACTTCGCAAATATAAATCACGCTATCTTCTTGAGGAAATTAAACTTAAGAAAACCCAAACGATGATTGAAATTACATAAACAAAATATATAAGAAAATTAAAGTAACCTAATACTGAGAAGGGAGGAAGGAAGGACCGTGTACTGTGGCGCGTGTTGGGTGAGAGGTGAGAGGCCTATGTCCAGCAGTGGACTACGAAAGGCTGATTGAGAACCTAATACTGATAACATTAGTAAAATTGTAGATTTGAGATTTAAGACAAACATCTATCAAAACGACGTAACACTAATGAAATACTGAAAAAAACCGGCTAAGTGCGTGTCGGGCCACGCGCAATGTAGGGTTCCGTAGTTGCCCATAATGACTTGCTGCAAAGGGTATTAATGTACAACAAATCCGACTGTTTATTTTGATGAAAAAATAATTTTAATAACACTATTATAAGAATCTAAGTTTTGTTTAGAAAAATACTAGGTATGTATCCAGTTATGTATTGTAAACATAAAATGTGGTTTCCAAGATATACTACTACTATACATACGTAGTACCGTAGTAGTACTACGGTACTACTATGTAATGTACTACGGTAGTACATTACATACCAAAGTAGGTATATCTTTAAGATTAAGCCGGCGCGCCCAATGTAAACTCACAGAAATAGGTATTTATAAGTTAACCGACGATTACTCGTAAACTAGTGATATCTACTCAGCCGTGATAGTTTTCCTTTTAAATTCGTTATATGTACTACATTTGTGATTTTTTTCACCTCTTCCAAATTAATAGTTTAGCCGGCAGAGCGGGGGGACACTTGAGTCTAACAATTTTTTTTCACTTCAAAGCTTGATATTTGACAAACCAATCACTTGATCGAAAAATGATATGAGCAAACTAATAATATTTTTTTAAAACCTATCCAATGATACCCCACATGATGGGGTACTCAACCAAAAACAAATTCAAACCCACTATATATGTAGGGGAGATACCCTTAAAAAAAATATTTCCCTAAATTTTATTCTACAGTTTTGTTGCAATATCTTATGTCTATATTCATGTCAAATATCAGCTTTCTAGCACCAGGCGTCTTTGAGCTAGGCTGCGGACGGACAGACGGACGGACATGACGAAACTATAAGGGTTCCTTGTGGACTACGGAACCCTAAAAAAGATCGACGCGTAGTTAGGAGAGGAGAAAGAGCATTATAATATACGTGTACCTAATTAAACAAGTTTTATTTCTGTATACATGGACGTTACTTCATTGGAGTGTAGATAGTGAAATACTGGAGATATTGGGCCAAAACAAGTTAAAGTGATCATTATGTAACGTATACCTACTATAATTACGTCGTATAAGAACATTATAATTCCTCATTCCAGCAGCATTTTCCAGCGTCTTTCATACACATATGAAAGTAACAACACTCCAAACTTTAATAAAATTAATGCGCTTATGGAACGACTTTGTCGAGTATTTAAGTTATTTACTGAATAGAACTGAGAGGCTTGCATTTTTACCTACGCGTATCAGCGAATTTACACGAATATGATTTACCAAGATCAGAAGCAGATTGTTTCTGAAGGTAAAATATCAAAAAGCAAGAAAGCATACATCCTAATTTCTATAATACTACGTAGTAGTAAGCAACCATTTTAATAGCGTAAATATTGATAGTAGGTATACGTAATTTTGGAGTAAACAGCGCCTGTATTTTATTTAAAGTTGTTAGTAATTTATTTTAATTTGATGTTAATACATAATTAATTAATTGTATGAACATTATGAATTTGTAAATAAGCAAATTTGAATTAAAAGTTAATTTTTATTAGAAACTATCAGTTCACATAGATGGCATTACTGTCAAGTAGGTAGACCGACAACTTTGCCCGTTATAAATCGTAGAACTTGCTCTTAGAGATACGCTGGTCAGAACGCAGTACTTTATGTCAAAGCTAGTGCAGCTAAACTGGAAAGCGGACTACAGAAGTCATGGATTGCGATTATTGGAGCACGGAACACGCTATAGTGATGATGATGATATGGGTGCCAGCAAGACAACAATAGACGTACGAATGTATCCACAAAGGAATGGTTAGTCGGTGTAGCAACATGTGGTCATTTCGTCAATGCATTTGCGGGAAAATAAGCACAATTTATACCATCAATGTAAATATTATTAGTATAAAAGTAATTTACTCGTAGGTTATCTGGCTAAATGGTAAGTAGGAATTCACACCGCCTACTCAATGGCGGATATATTTGCGCGTCCTCATGTGGTTAACCATAATTTGTCGGGCGATAAAAATATAGACTTATTTATTACAAAATAACAACACCAACGAAGGGCACGCACGGTAAAATAAATAAGAAATACAATTTACGATTACGAATAGATGGCCTTTGCATCCGTCACAATTTTATCAGTTCTTTTAAACAAATCAAGTAAATCTTTTAAAAACTCTTACTAGCAAGTGTATATCACCAGCTGGATGTACGGATACCGTACCTCTCTAGCTCATAATAGTATAAAACATGAAATACATGGTTGTGAATAAAGATTTATATTAAGAATAATATCGGTAAATATCGACATTCGGAATATTAGAATAAGGAAAACGGACAGCTGCCTATAGTATTTTCTTGGGTTTACGCGAATGTTACACATTGCAATTAAACTACAGTTTACGGATTTTATCGCGTTATATTGGTTTCACTGGTTATTAGTTATTACATTTAAACAGAATGATCTAGAAACTACATTTTTATAACCAGCCCACGTTTCGAATTCTTTACAGGATTCATGTTCACGGCAGACTGAGGTGATATTTGTCTTTGTCTTGAATTTATAAGTTATCTCGAAGTACATGTCATGCCCTTGATATATGGGAGGACAGCAGGTGGTCTTTCTACTGTGGCTGGCTTGTTCTTCGGGGATCTGTGACGTTGGTTATCCCCGATACGTGAAGCTATTGAAATTAAAAAGCATCCCTAATTTCAATAGGGAAGATGGTTGGAATGTTCCTCCAGCTTGGGACCCTGTTATCAGGCTAATGAAACCCAAGAAGGACAAAGTCACCAGAAGACATCAAGACACAGTGAGCACATTCTGCGCAGATAGTAACACCAATAGTTGAAAAATGTTCGGGTACTTTGAGATAACTTTTAAATTCAAGACAAACACAAAATAGAAACTTTTAAACACTCGCGTTGCATGTTTAAGAATATATATATAGACGGGAATTAACGCGAACATGCAAATTAGGTATTTACATACCTTATTTTGCTTTAACACCCCACTTTAACGCGCAGTCGGCGAATGTTCAATATACAGATACGGTTAGTGTGTTTTGCGCCGGTACTTCGAATATCAACGACCCGGGGGTAGAAATAGAATCTTCTACCTCGCACTCGGAGACGTGACATCGCCACACCAGTCAGCTTGCGACCACGGGACGTGCAACCGTCTCGAAACGTCAAGCAAAATAAGGTATGTAAATACCTAATTTGCATGTTCGCGTTAATTCCCGTCTATATATATATTCTTAAACACAAAATATCACCTCAGTCTGCCGTGAACATGAATCCTGTAAACTATAAAGAATTCGAAACGTCGCCTAGTTATAAAAATGTAGTTTCTAGATCATTCGGTTTAAATGTAATAACTAATAACCAAATAACGCGATAGAATCCGTAAACTGTAGTTTAATTGCAAAGCTGCCTATAGCTTTGTATAATATTGTGCTAATAAAGAGTTCAAATGTTTTTCTCAGTGAACACATTGGTATATTTCAATGCAAGTGTCAAGACCGTTCCCATTACAGAATGTGCAGATGTAAGCTAGAGCTTACTTTTTCGTTAAAATAAATCCGGGTAAATGTGATTAATATCATATGATACAAGTAAACCACACTATTTAATAAACCTAAAGTCGATGTTCTTGCCAACAGTTTTGGCATTTTGTGATCGTAAAGAAAGGCATTAAGTATAAGCATCTACCATTATCCGCATCCGTATTGTTCTTACGCTTTTGAGATTCCTTGTCTTTTCTTTGACTCAAACATCTAATTTGTATTTACGTTTGGGAAAACCTTAGCAGAAGTCTTCCATCAACAAGTCAAGGTTATATTATTCTTAACAAAACTAATAGGTTGTATTTTTCTTATCTGCATGCATGCTCCTGTCGACGTAAAGCAAAACTATGACTTCAAGAGAATTCATTTTCCCCGAGTTATATCAAACAGACACTTTATTACCGACAAGTTTAAAATTATACACTAATTTCTAAGGAAAAGTTCCCAATTCTTGAATCGTAATAATATCCGTTTTCCAAGAATAGTGGGACGCGGTGAGAAATTAATTAGGACAGCAGAATCAATATAGAATTTTTAAAGTATCAGTTTATTCGGAACGAGAATGATGAGAAACTTCATAAAGAGAGCATTTAATTTTAGTGCGTGTGGATAGGGAGTCATGTTCAGTGAGATGAATAAAGACAACAATCATTCGGTAAGTACATGTTCATTCTGTTTATTAAGCTACCACTAACATCGTACTTCATTTCTTAAAATCGCGGCAAGGATATAATTCCTGGAAACTTTAATATGATTATAATAAATATGATTCCTCTCAACAGCTGGTTAGAAATACGCAATAACCAAATGCATTTTAGTACGATAATTATGTTCAGCAAGACGTGCAAAATTGACCGTTTCCTTAATATTGTCAACAACAAATTTACAGCAAATATCTAAATAACTATCTTCTGTGTTTAATAAACTAGTTGGAAAATGTAAGTTCACGTAGTAAAGTATTACGCGATACTCATCACTGGTACGCGTGTCTAAACAAAAGCTAAAATAAATGTAAACTTTGCATAAATCTAATGAAAGTACATAGCAGAGAGTGATTTAAAGTGATCACTTCTTACCAGTGCCGATGTTTTATAATGTGCTTATTTGAGACGCAGTATTTTTTTTCGTAGCCGTATCGTTTATCTGAGATTGGCTATATTTATGTCTATCGTATATCTATATAATTGGGTCCATATTTCATGTACCTACTATCTACTTATTTGAAATTGTCTTGTTCTGTAGAAAGATGATGCTAGCGGCAAGAGTTGAATCTAAGGGGCCAGACTTTCTATCAATGACAATGAAAAATATTTGAAATACTTGTTCGCCATGTCGACTACAAAGACAAATTATGAATGTGCGTACGCAGACGCCGACATTACACAGTCATTAAAACTTTAAAGCATTCCTAAGAATTTTATCATCGCTAATGCGAAAAATAAACTTTCATAATAATTATGAACTGCACTGACCCCTTTCAGTCTTATCTTGACGTTGGACTGTTCTTTCAGTGAAGATAGCATTTTACAGAATGCAGTTAATGGAAGAGTAATAATTTATCAGTTTTATCAAGGTATTGTGATGCATGCATGTAGCGCGTATTAGGTCTGCGTTAATTTAAGAGTAAGTGTACTCTTAATACAACACAAGAACAGCAACGGTACCACAACTATGTATGTGGTTATAAAGCGCTAATATTGGATGTTTGATTCGACTGTTTGCATGCTCCACCAACATACCAGGTGGTTTCGGTCACTTTATGACGACATGATGAATTTAACACTGGCTATTTCAAACAAAAGTCCCTTGAGATTCTAAGAGTTCAAACATCTTAATTGTTTTATTGTCGCAATATTTTTATTGCGATCGTGATCGTAATATCGATACAACAAGGAATTAGTTCAAACAGAAATAATAAACGTATTATTTGAAGTTAAAATTAGTTAAGACTCATAAATGAGAGGGAAAGTGGATTGAAATCTACAGCAAAACAAATTTTAACATAATTTTTATGTAAACTAAATAAATTCTGTTTATTATTGAAGAACGAGTTTAGAGTTAAGGTTCAATATCTTCGATTGTTATAGAAACAGCTGTTCTTGTTATAAAAATAAAATAGTACTTTAAACAGAATTACGTGAAAAGGAAGCCGCGATGGTTCCTAAAATAATTGTGTGGGTGGGCTTGTCGCGACAAATGCGATGACGATCGGCATCGCTATCAGACTGGTATTTGGATACGTACACATTTTTCGATAAAATAAATATAAGAATTTTATTGTGAAATAAAGTGATGAAAATAAAAAGACATGTTTACAAAAATGATGAATTGGTCCATTATTTGTGAAACGTGAATATGCAATGATGAATGACGAAATCTTTAACATATTATTTTTATATAAATTTACGATTTTATCCATCGGCGGGGATGACAAGAGTGGGCGTGGAGTAGCTTTCAGTTTTCAGTAAAGCGTCGGCATGCGCTATGGTACACACACCCGCGCCTCGTAGGCGCAACGCGAATACACACGCGCCGAAGAATAATGGCAAAAAGAAAAAGGTTAACTATTTACAAATGTGATCGATGTGTTTCTTGTTGCGTTTACGTGATGATTTGTATTCAGTATACGTGATAGCCGTGACCCATATAAGCCCAAATGGTCTTCATTATTTGGCCACAAAAGTGTTTATATACAACATTCAACACAAGATACTTGTTATATGGGAATACGTATATCGAATAGCGATTCTTATTTTTTATCAAATAATAAGAGTTGCTTTTCAAGAAGTATTGTTACGTAGGTGTATCGCGAGGGCAGTTCGCGATGGTACAGCGGTATGAGCCAGGTGCCTGAAGACACAGACGATGATTTGGAGGCGGGCTACATATCCAGCGACGAGTCGGCGCTCGGCGTCGACCTCGCTGAACGACTGAGAGTTAAGCCCTCGCCCGATGTTTGGGAATTAGGTAAGATACCATTATAAGAACCACAAAGAATGTGGAAGATACATTAGTTATAGTAAACAATCCATCGAGAACTATTTATTGCAAATCTTTTCATATCATAGTTTTTTTCAGACACGGTAGCGATCGGATGTAGGTATTGCGTCTATTTAAATTCGAGTTCAAATGGTTTGTTGATACATGTTTTCATCAACCTTAACACGTGTTTTAGCAGAAGTGGTGGAGGTGTGTTGTTTGAACGTCCCGGAACACCATTCGTTTTTCAGATGAGATCGAATATAACTTGCGACATCTCCCTTTGGCCGAGGAAATATCAGCGTGTATCAAAGAGGGACATTATGACGATGCAATAGCAATGGCCTCACAAACTGAAAACGGTTCGTTGACTGCTGCGTTTTGGGCGTGCTGGCTTGGTAGAAGTTCATTGTTAGCCAGGTTGTTGAAGATAGGATTAGATCCAAATAAGACTGATGATGCAGGCAGGTAATTGATAAAGCATGGAAATAGGCAATGATGTCATAAAAATGCATAATTTCTAACAACAGTTTTAAATTTCAGGACATGCCTTCATTTGAGCTGCTTGGTAGGCAGTCAAGAATGTGCTAAACTTTTGTTGGAACACGGAGCTGACCCTAACAAGTGGGATTTATCAATAGAAAGAAAAGCAACACCATTGCACTGTGCGGCCAGCGCGAAGAGTTTGGCGTGCGTTAAGGTAAACAACATATTCTGGCAGATTAAAGATAGCCTCAAAGTGGTATTGACATAAGTACTTGTATTTCGACAGGTGTTGATATCTTTTGGGGCGGACGTTAACGCGGGTCTCTCGGATCGTTCTCCTTTACATTACGCGGTACTCAGCCACGCACCGGAAGTCGTGCAGGAGTTGTTGGAATCCGGCGCTTGTCCTGATACTCCGCAGGTGTGTTGTAAATTAACATAAAGCAGACGTAAATAAATAAAATCAAAAATGAATTCAAAACAATATTACTTAAACAACGGTCTGTTTGTAGGTATTTACTGAGACTCCCCTGCATGTGGCAGCATCTCTGGGCTCAGCATCTTGCACAAAGCTATTATTAGACGCGGGTGCTGACGTCCGTGCAGCCTTGGGTGCCGGTCGAGCGACCGCGCTGCATCTCGCTGCAGAAGATGGCCATGCTGAATGCGCACGACTGCTATTAGAGCACGGTGCGCAAATCGACTGGCCAAACTTTAGAGAACAAACACCTTTACATCTCGGTAATTGTTGATGCGTCTAAACTATATCTTGTTTACTTTATTATTTTTACAATAGGTGCAACTGTATAATGATCTCATGAATTTAGTCATACTGTCGGTATTATTGCAGCGGCATTAGCGCAATCGTTGGAAGTGGTTGAACTTCTAGTGAATAGAAGAGCAGATGTGAGGGCACGTGACGCAGACGGTCGGACACCATTACATGGAGCGATTGTCAGAGGCGCTCGCGCTTGCGACGTAGCGAGACAATTACTTTCCGCAGGAGCAGATCCGAATGCACCTGATAAATTCGGATATACACCTCTACATATAGCCGCATTGAACGAATTCTCCGCTTGTGTATTGTTATTGTTGGGTGAGTATCAGTTTATTTACCGAAGCTTGTTTGTATGAAAGACGCAAGTATAAATTATATTTCAGTTACAGTACCTACGGCTAAGAAAATAATTATCCATTTCCACGTATAAGCTCCAAAGATCCTGTAGGTACCTACTAGTGATTCACTCGGCAAAAGCAATATTTATAAATGTCTATTAATTTTCACGCTCCAATTCTGGTTATTTGACTTGGAAGATAAAATATGCTTCCTGTAAATGCATTGGGTTTTATTTGGTTCCGTCCGTTTCATTGTAGTGAAATGTGAGGCATCAATATTATATTTTATGGTTCCGGCGTGTTTATATTTTAGATTATGGTGGCGATGTAACGTTGCGAACAAACGGTGGTGTGTCAGCGTTGTCGTTCATTGTTCGTCGAGTCCCTGACGTGGTGCCTCGGTACTTGTGTAAGTTTGACGACGCGGTCCATGTGAGTGAACATGAGTTGGGAGACGTGGATTGCGAACTCACTATCGACTTCAGACCTCTGGTGCCTTGTTTGACAAGAGGTGAAGCTGAGCTGTTACTGGCTTTCATTGAGGTACATTTTGAAGGAGTCATTATAATTCTTTTGAAGTTATGTCCAAGTATTAAAATGAATGCACTTTTTGTAGGTGGGCCGAAAGGACGTCTTGAAACATCCAGTTGCAGAGACCTTTCTTTTCTTGAAATGGCGAAGAATACGAAAGTTTTTCGTTCTGAGTTTCATCTATCACGCCTTATTTATCACGTTATACAGTGTTTATATACTTCGTACGTATTGCATTTTTATATTCAAATTAAACATTGCTGACGTCTTCTACGTTCTTTACTTACTTGGATACTATCCATTTTAAAACTGAATTTTAGATATGGTATACCTCTGCATCGATCAAAATGTTATTTCACGCTTGCTCTATCAAATGGAATGCTTCCATTCTTAAATTGTTCTGTTTCAGAAATATTTCTTTGCGAAGACGTGACATGCGACGTGCCTCAAAAACTTCAGCCCGTACAATATCTAATAGTTCTATTGAATCTCTGCTTCTTGTCTAAAGAAATATTCCAAGCATGTTTAGATTGGTCCGCTTACATCAGACAGTGGGAAAATTGGTTGCAGTGGTTAATTATTATTGGTGTATTTTTGTGTACGGTAAGTTTTTTTATTTCAAATAATATGTAGTTTGTATTAGTCACGAAGTTGTATGTCGTTATCAGTAGAGCACTTATAAACTGTAAAGAACTACTACGATTTTATTAGAATCGACGTGAAAAGCGGCAACCAGAAAGTAGTGACAAAAATTAAATTAAATAAAAAAAATAACGTTTGAAGCTAGAATCCTATTTATGGACTTGAAATCACTTCAGCGCTAACTATAAAAATTGGGCAAGTGCGAGTCGGTCTCGCGCACGAAGGGTTCCGTACCATCATCTATAAAAGAAAATCACGTTTGTTGAAAATACTTAAATATTTTTTAAGTTTCTACCTGTTTATGAAAATCGAGTAAGTAACAAATTGCTTAAAAGTTACATTTGTTGTATGGGAGCCCCCCTTTATTATTAACTTTTTTTTAAATTTAATTATTTATTTTGAAAGGTAATACACAACTACATATTCAGTGAAAATTTTAAGCGTCTACCTGTTATCGTTAGTAATTTTTAGCAAAAAATACGCAAAAAACACGTTTGTTTTATGGGAGCCCCCCTTTATTTAACTTTTTCTATTTATTTAATTATTTATTTTCAAAAGTTATATATAACTACATATTTTGTGAAAATTTTAAGCATCTAACTGTTACCGTTAGTAATATATAGCAAAAATACAAAAAAAAATCACGTTTATTGTATAGGATATACAGGGTGGCGCTACCATAGGGGCAGTTTTTGAACAGAGGCATAGCATACAACATTCTGAAGCCTTGTACCAAAAATCAATTAAATCGGTGCCTACTGCACCGATTTAATTGATCGCAATTTTTGCACATGCTTTGAATTCCACACAGCTGATACAAAACAGTCAACGACCCTACATTGTGCGCCCCGACTCGCTACGACGCGACGCCTTGACGTCATCCGAAGTTAGGCTCAGCGCAGATAAAACGGAGCGCAGTGGAGAGGATTTTATTAACGCACTTGAAAATAATCTTTATTTTTTTTACAATAAAGTGCATAAATGAACCTGAAAAAAACATTCGCGCGTCCTCGAAGATACGCGGGAATCCTCGCGCGGCGTCGAGTCGGCGCCCGCGTCGTAGCGAGTCGCAGCGCGCAATGTAGGGTCGTTGACCGTTTTGTATCAGCTCTGTGGAATTCAAAGCAAGTGCAAAAATTGCGGAACTTAAAATCGATATTGTGGCTAAACCTAAAAATGTTGTACGCTATGCCTATGTTCAAGTGCCCCTATGGTAGCGCCACCCTGTATATGTATGTATAGTATACCCTTAATGTTTTCATTTTTTTTATTTTTAGTATTTGTTGTTATAGCGGCAACTGAAATACATAATATTTTGTGAAAATTTCAGCTTTCTAGCTATCATGGTTTATGTGATACAGCCTGGTGACAGACAGACAGACAGACACAGACGGACTGACAGCGGAGGCTTAGTAATAGGATTCCGTTTTTTACCTTTTAGGTACGGAACCCTAAAAACAAAACATGTTATTTCATAATTTATTGTGGTTTTCTATTACTATACTATACAGCTTGACTACTATCTTTGGAGGTCATTTTCAAAGTTTTACGTTTGAGGTAGTCATTTACGTGGGATATCAGACCACTACTCTGGTTAGTTTTAGACTATTTCCTTTTAATAAATTGTAGTATTTTACGTTTTTCAGTTACCCAGTTGGAATAATGGTGAGATTAGGACGAACACTTCAAATTGGCAACACGACATAGCTGCTATAACGATATTTTTCTGTTGGCTGGAGCTGATGATGATTGTAGGACGATTCCCAACATTTGGACTATATGTGCAGATGTTTACTACAGGTAATTTTTTAATTATGTAAATCAGTGGTTCCCAAAGTATTCTGAGCTCCGACCCATCAAACAAAAATTCCAATCTAGAGACGCACTTATTAGCTGTTTTTGAAAAAAAAAAGTGCCCTAAATGGCTATATAAAGAGCCATAATGACGTTAAGTGGAGGAGAACTTCGGTCAGTCGGTATTGCTTTACTTTCAGGACCTATTCAAGATTCGCTAGCGACCTACTAGAGGGTCGCGACCCATAATTTGGGAAATGATGATCTAAATTATTTAATGAACCGATTATTGCCGAGATGGAAGAGTTTGAAATTTGGCTCAGTTACAGTTTATATGGGGAAGAAGTGAAGGGATAGTTTTTTATAAATATTTCAAGTTTCTGAAAACGTGTAGAATCGCTTTATTCCTCGCACCTAATTTATTAAATTTATTTTTCCAGTGTCAGTAAATTTCGCGACATTTCTCCTGGCATACAGTTGCTTGCTGATAGCATTCGGACTGGCCTTCAGCGTGTTATTCAGCAACTACCCAGCGTTTAAACTACCCGCCAGCTTGGTGAAAACAGTGATGATGATGTCGGGAGAGTTGGAATACGAAGACATATTCTACAATAACTGCACGAAAAACGACATCCACTATCCCGTGACTGCACACGCGATGTTCCTGTTGTTTGTGCTACTGGTGACTGTGATTCTCACCAATCTACTAGTCGGTTTAGCTGTCAGCGATATTCAGGTATATTTGCTATTAATTTACAAAATCTTATTAGCTTGACGGCAGAAAACAAATTATTTTCGCAAATTGCTTAAAATATCAAACCGGCTCCGTGTATGACTACATCCGTGGTCCAGGGGATAGGATATGCGTTTGCTGATCGCTCCCCCCTTAATACGTGGGACATAAAATTCAACATGTCGAAATGTGAGTGTAAGTACCTAATATTACACCTCAGCCTACCCCTACGGGGATACAGACGTGAGTCTATAAAAAAACAAATTGGCCAATTTAAATTATGTACGCAATGTACTAATTCAATATATTCTGCTTTCATGCTATTCAAAGTTTCACATGCGAAATTGCAAATTTTTGAGAAGATCGAATTAAATTTCTTTTATAGGCACTTCAAGAGGGCGCTGGTCTTGACCGACTGGTGCGTCAAACTCAACTGGTGGCGCATCTAGAGAGCATGCTCTTCAGCTCACTGCTGACTTGCGCGCCGAAGCAACTGCTAGCGGTGCTGCGATGGGGCGCTTTGCTCACAGTGTCGCATATGCGCACGCTGACCATACGACCCAATGATCCGAGAGAAAACAGGGTAAGTATTTAAGCATTTTGCCTTTAACACAAATACATGAACACTGTACTTGACAGCTGTCCCATTTGTTAAAGGGCTATTTTGACTCCATGCAAGAAATCAATACAATCATACCTACTTAGAAAACAACACTGTTTTTATTCTTCTTTGTTCTTTTGAATTTAAGATAGATAGATCAAAAAAGTAGTTCATCATTGTCTTGCCCTGGTCCCAATTTATTTGGGGTCGGCGCAGTATGTCCTTCTCTTCATACTTCTCTGTCACCAGTCATCCGATCATTTAGCCTTTTCTCTTTCATATCCATCCTCACACAGTCCATCCATCTTTTCCTTGGCCGCCCTCTGCCTTTTCGTCCTTCTACATGCATATTTATAACTTTTTTACCTACATCTCATCTCTCCGCATAACATGTCCATACCAGGCCAATCGACTCCCTTTTATCTTTTCAACAATGGGCGCCACTTTTATACTACCTCTAACGTAATCATTCCTAATTCTGTCCATTCTTGTCACTCCACACATCCATCGTAACATTCTCATCTCTGCCACATGCAATCGTTTCTCATCCATCTTCTTTGTAGCCCAACACTCAGCTCCATACAGTACGACAGGCCTTATAACCGACTTATACATGCGACCCTTTAATTTGACAGGCATTTTGTGGTCGCATATTGTACTTGAGACCTGTCGCCATTTCAAAAAACTAGTTATGTGCTAGAATACTTAACTAGTTATGTGCTAGAATACTAGACACAATCTAAACGTCTATTGCATCTCGCAGATATGAGATGCATACGAGGGGTTAAGATACAAAGATAATTTAGAAATATACAATTCAATCCTAATAAACTGACCTGAATTAATTCCCAAAATTCTTAAAAACATCAAATTTTGTTTTACTCTTGTTTTAAATATCGAATGTCTCGTTACAGATACCAAAAGAACTAATATCAGCAATACACAAAATGAAAATGGCCAGCCGTAAGGACACAAAGAAAAGTATACGTAATAAGAACAACAACTACGAATGTCGAATAAATAAAGGCAAAGGTGAAGAAGAGAAAAAGCAGGAACTTGTCAAAAGGAGAAGCAACTTGTTTGACAGATACTCTGTGGAGACCCAGCATGTAGAAAGAAGGCACCGCACTACTTCAGCGTCGAATGCTGATAAAACAAGACCTACATCACTTACAATCAATGCAATACAAGAAATATGCATGGTTGACATTAAAACACAACTGCAGGATCTAACAAAGAAGATAAACAAATTAATCGAAAACACAGAAACGAGATTAAGTCAAATCGAAAATAAACTAAATCAACCACCATAGACACATTTCTGGCCAGTTCTTATTTAGAGGGAGAGAGCTATTTACGACTTTCGTTTTACGTTTAAGCGATGTTGATATTGTTAGGTTAGATTTAATATTTTCATTTGAATCATCCATAAGAAACCCTGGTTTACTAAATTTGATTTAAGCACCATGTTCTCTAAGTCTTGCAAACCTAGAATTTCCCTAAAGACCAACAATATTTATCTTGGCAATTGAGTAAACATTAACAAGATGGCAGTCTTCATTAGTTGAGAGAGACTATGGTCTTGGCCATAGTGATATAAAGGATAGAGTGGCAGAATAGTACCTAACTCAATACTGTGTCGTGTCTGCCGTCGGGAGAGAGAATGCAACAGGTTAAAGGTCCCTTGCATCTCTCTTTAACAATGCATGCTCTACATTCTACAATAGGGTTGGCAACTGTCAAAGTGTGTTGTCGTTGTGTCCCTAAACGTTGAATTTGTATTATGATATTTTTTTTACAATATATACACTTTTTTGTCATTTCAAACTATCTTCGTGTATCAATAAAAACAACTTTTAAACTATTGATTACTGATAAACTGATATAAATAATAGTTACAGGTAACACGCCATTGCGCAATGTTGATGTTGTTCATTTACTGTTAGAGAGAGATGCAGAGGGCCTTTAACTGTAGCGTTCTCTCTCGCACCGACGGACACAAATTGGCCCCTCTCTGCCACTCTATCCCTTATATCTCTATGGTCTTGGCAGTCCGTTACGTACGCGACTAGGCTATCGCCGCTTTCACACAATCTATATAAAGTAAAAAAACTAAAACCCGACTACGACGGTAAAATTAGTGTTGCCCAAATTCAGTCTTGGTCTTGCAGTCTTGGTCTTGTTCTTGCGTTTTTGCAAGACCAAGACCAAGAACAAGACCGCGTATTTTTAGCAAGACCAAGACCAAGACTGATCGTGCAAGACTTGAGCAAGAACAAGACTAAGCCTGCAAGACTCTTGCGTCTTGCAGCTAGGACTTAGCGCTATTTCACGGAGTAGTTAGGTGTAACAGTTCGGTGTATAGGTACGCTTAGGAATTCTATGAGACGCAAAAAACTGTATCAAAGAATATGAAAAACTGGACCTATGCGCATTACTTTGTATTAATTCTTGGTCAAAAGAATTGATATAAAGTAACATAACCTAATGATAAAGCTGTTGTGTACTGTTATGTTTGATTTGTGTTGTATTTTATTTTTTATTGAAATAAATGATAAATCGTAAAACTCTTTTATTAAATTTCATATAAGTTGAGGGTTCAATCTCTTTCTAGACAGATATTGTTCTTTAAAATACAGTCAAGTTATTGTAATTAATTTGTTTTTTTTACATGTTTTAGCAAATGTAAGCTTATAAATCATAAATGTTTATTAAGAAACAGTTACTTCCATGGAAAAAGACATATAGGTCAGTTGATTTTTCGAATTTCTTATCAAATCTTCAGTTATTTATTAATCTGCTTGATCTTTACTATGGCTGTGTTAATTCAAGCTCACAATGTTCCAATTCTAATACGTTTTTCTAAGATTTAAAAACTTTAATAAATAGTAATAGACTGATAGGTAATTGCAAGACTTGCAAGACTCTTGCTGCAAGACCAAGACCAAGACCAAGACTGGGAGCGCAATACCAAGACCAAGACCATTGGCGCAAGACCAAGACCAAGACTGGCTAAGTCTCGTCTTGTTCTTGCATTTGGGCAACACTAGGTAAAATTGACACTGAAAAATAAAATTATGAAACAAGATTTTCATATTAGTTGTTTTGTTACAGTTCTATATAACGTGTGACTACGGCTCTTATTTTTCTTCTGTTATTGTTTTTCCAGTAACCTTGTTTATTTCAGTATCCTGAAAATCTTGTTTCATGCTTTTTCAGCGTCGATTTTTTTGTCGTAGTCGGGTTTTAGTGTTTTTACTTTTTATTATTTAAACTATTTTGGTGTTGATATCAAACACGGTGTATTTATTTTAATATTTTTTTATCACATTATTTTTTGTCCACTACAGGGCGCTCTTTAAATTTAAGCAATATTTTGGAAATGTGCATGTGACGCCCTTACAAATGATATCAAACACAGTGTGTTTAGGTATATCATTTTTATTTTTTAACACAACACTTTTTTGGCGCTAGAGGGCGCCACATTGAGTTTTGTGACATGTCACGTAGGCTATGTTCAGCGGACGATCAAGACGGTTCTAAAACACCTAATTTTTCGAGTTCCGATAAGTAGCTTAGAAGCTATGAGGAACAGATGAACATACACACATACATAGTCTGTCAAATCAGAACCCTCCTTTGGCCTTGCCATAACATTTGCCACAATTGCGGGTAAAAATGAAGTAAAATGGTCATGAATACTTAAATAGTTTTGTTTGTAAAATCTTTGTTCATAACACCTATACATGATACTGTTGGCATATTGATAGGAATCAATCTATGTACACTCAAAACGCACCTAATAATGACACAAAATAAACAGTTTATATTATACAAACTGTGGACATATACTTGTTTGTAATTATTATGAAAATAAAAAAGTATAACTAAAAAGTTGTTTTCATTTTTGTGCTTACCAATAATTGACAGGTAAATATATCACCATTGCTCATTTTCACTGTTGTCTTTGGTATGACCTCATCAGCTTTTGCGAGCTGGTACCCAGCTATCTTTGCATCGTAAAGTATGTTAATATTTTCTCTCTCATTGGCGCCTAACTCTTGATTGACAGCATGCAGTAAGACATCATTCTCCACAATGTAAGCGACGTCATCATCAAGCAACTCCGAGCTACTAAAAGATATCATAGCATCAGAGCTTGCATCCCATACCTGTAATGAAAATGTTAATGTCGATCATAAAAAAGAGCCAAAAGGGTAGTGTGATCTTTGGTCCTAGTGATATACCCTAATTCTGGCCAAAACCTAATCTTGCACCAGCTTAAATATAGCTTTAGGCTTGCACTGGATGAGCTATTGTCTTGTCTGACTACTCATGCAAATAAAAAAGATTTACTTGGGTGTCATGAAATCAACTCTACATAAACTTTTTAAAGTTAAATCAAAATGAATAGTGCATTGTGAATTGCCAATACTTCTAATGCCTGTTAGGTATAAGATAAGTACTTCTGAAGATCACTAATCACAACGGTAGCATGTCCAGTGCGACTTGTAATTGCTCATATTGCATTCTGGAGGGACTAAATGGAGTATAGGTTGCGGCACGAATGTTGAGTGCTGAGAGTATTTTCTCTAGTCGAAAAATTCTAAAAATATGCTGCGAGTGGCGCAATTCGGCCGTTGATATTTTCTAAATTATAAACTTATGCTTGCTTTACTAGTGTGAAGTTGTAATAAACAATAATTTTACAATGACTAGCGGCAAATGCAACAACCATGCCGTGACCTATACATATGTTTCTTTCTTACTTTATAGGGGTAAAAATGGGCCTCCTTCGAATGAAAGTCTTTAAAGATTTTTTTGTCAAGTCAATTTCTGTATTGAACAGCTTTAAAAATAATATTTTAACTTTTCAAGTACCTAAGTGCAATTGGATGATTTGCTCAGCTGAACTTTATTACCTGTGTTTATCATTTACACAGCTTTTTTACTAGTAGTGAGACACTGTAGATGTGGTTTCTACTATAAATACATACTTGCATATTTCTGACAGGTTGCAGTCTGATTTTCTCAACATGCCGCCATATATCAAGAGAGTTCATCAATGACTTAGTGTTTTGGTTGAGGGCCACAACTCTGTTGCTGTACTCTGGATTTATTTTCACAGGTTTGCATGGACTACTTTCTAAGAGTAACACTTTTAGATTTGACAGTAATTTTTGTTTAGCTGAAACATTAAAAAGTAAAAGTTCCATTAGAATTTGAAATCAGAAATCAACTTTAGGAATCACATCTAACATTTGTTGAATTTCTAAGCAGCTCTGGCTATCACAACCAGGATCACACTAGGATGATGATATAAAAAAGTGTAAAGCTATTTTAAAGAACTCATTCATGCCATAGTAAGCATTCAATGTACATTCACTCATTACTGAAACTTGGACATAACTAAAAACCCTACCATAGTAGGCTCTGCATAGTTAACTAAGGGACCAGACAACTAGATGTGTGAGC
This sequence comes from Euclidia mi, assembly GCA_944739405.2. Lineage (NCBI taxonomy): Eukaryota > Metazoa > Arthropoda > Insecta > Lepidoptera > Erebidae > Euclidia > Euclidia mi. The sequence continues at coordinate 30,479,291 of OX123193.2, read as the reverse complement.
TGTTCCTGTATATATTATCATGCTTCTAATAGACAAGAAGAATGAATACAATGGACATGAACATTATATCTTTAAAGGAAAACATGATAAGCCATCGCAATTAATAGTTAACTAATTCTTACCTATAGCACAGGCCAGTGTGCATCCCACCATTCCTCCACCGGCAATTATAATATCATAGTTTCCTTTAAATATAGCACCGGGATCGGTGGTGTTTGCTTGGCTTATATCTTCGGTAGTAGGAAGCGGCGTAGCTGTTATTGTGCGAACGCTCATAACATTCATATTGTATTTTAATTGCGACACAATAAATCGTTTCATAACATTGCTTTTTATAAACATTTTGACAGCAATCACTATAAAAGCTTAAAAATAAAATGTTCTTGACTATTTAAGAAATTATTATAGCGATTAGATTCTAATAGCAAGTATTTTTCTTAATATTGTCTGTCTTTGTGAAAACAAAATTCAGCGGTTTGGTGAAGGTTATGTTTGTTTGTCAAAATATATTATGCTCAAAATAAAACTGGCAAGTATCACATCTGTCAGTGTCACATGTCTGGGAATTAAGGCTAGATTACACATGAGTTAATTTGCTTCACATACGGACGCAACGGCCTATCTTTGGAAAGGTGAGGCTGTTTTTTAGACGCTTATACAGGCAATCAAAGCAGAAATCATAAAAACGCTACATAATTTGCACATATCATTCTCAGTATTCTCACCATAGATTATACAGATAATTCTCACATGATTCTCACACACGCTTCGCTCTTACTAAGCATGTGGCTCTAGCCTTAGGTTTGCACTCCATTTTACGCAGCCATGATCGAACACATTTTGGTCAAGGTTTATAATACAGTTTTTGGTTTTGTTTTATTTGATCTTTTCAATTTCCTAAGTCCAGTAGAGTATCTCCATGGCAGTATATTTTTTGGAATGCTAAATTATAAAAATTAGATGCTAAATTAAAAAAAGAAACAAAGGGCAATTAATGGTCGGATAGCAAAATGGCAATTTGATTTTAATTTATATAATTTACAATTCTGTGTTTATAGTAGTAGGTAATGATATGCCGAGGTTGAGATGTTTACAACATTTTTTTATAGATTTGACAAAAACGAAAATCAATCCCATGGCGACCAAGATGACAACAAACTTCTAAGGAAGCTAGACAATGCATCTAAAATACGTAACCACGTAACCAGTCTTGTTCGGCATGACACATCTTTCAAGTGCTTTTAAAAACTTGTGTTTAAGAGTGCCCGTTGATCCTATTAGCAAAATGCCTAAATCAGCTTATGAACGCAATGAGAAATGTATAAATCAGCAATGCTCAATAGATTCTTCTTCTACTTGTTCTGTAGCCGGCGCAAACGTGGATGCCGTAAAGTTAAAAGAATTTTATCGCAGTATACCTGATTACAACGATATCAATCACTTACCTCCTGAAGAATTTTATTCAACACTGAAATCTCTGAGAGAAAAAAAGAAGGTCATGCTGGGACTAGCTATAGAATTCATAGATGGTTGCAATGACAATAATGGTAGAGCTTCCGAGAATTCTCTGGACAAAATGGAGGAGATAAGAAGATTACCGGCGGCATCAAATAAAAGTAATACCAGTCCAAACACATTGCGGTACCTAGCGGTAGCTAAAAAGTTTTAAATACTTAGTAATTTTCTTGATGAACCTTTTTTCAGGAACATGTTTAAAACGCCCAGTACGGAAATCAGAATTTAAAAAAGAAAATTTAGAAAAGAGGATTGATGATAGTGATTTAAAAATAGCACCAATTGAAAGTAATTTAGAAAAGACTAGGAATGAACGTCCAAAAAGGAATCATTCAGCTTGTTCCATATCCTGGAATGATGCCAAGGTAGAGAATAAAAATGAGGTTGATCAAAAGTTCGACGAATTCTTCGATGGCAAGAAATATGATAGCCCTAAAGCTGACATGGATAATGGAGATGAGTTTAAAACCCAAAGTATGCCTTCAAGCCCTTTGAGAATGAAACGTGCTGGGTCTCCACTGCGTCGCAGAAAAAGTATTACTGTTCCTAAACCCTTTAAAATGACTGAAAGGTAAATAGCACTTCCATTATGTATGAAATTAAACATGCCTTTTTTTAAAATAAATATAAGCTGCAATATAATTATTTTATATTCCTACCTATAACTACTTATATTGAAACAATAGTAAGTGTGCTCCAGTCGCGAGACCTTACCGATGTATTCAGTAATGTTTGGCAATACAAGTTACAACGTACGACTATGCAGTAAATAATCTTCATAATACTAAGTAATATTTTTCCACAGGGATGAAGAAGAGCGTATCGTTAACGAGCTTCGGTGTCTTCGTAAATCATTTTCGGACGACATGCTTCATCAGAAATGTGAAAGGAAAAAGTTTAGAGCTAAGCCAGTGCCGATTGAATCTCGTATTCCACTCTACGATAAAATTCTTCAGGATCAAGCTATGAGGTTCACACTGCACATGAAAATGCTACCTGTATGCTTTTTATTAGATTTTCTTTTATATTGGTTATTGCTAATTTGCTACATGACTTTTTTAGTTGTACCTTCCAGAGTAGTGACTTCGTCGATTTAATTTTTTTAAATATCTGACACCTAATAATTAGGTGTCAAATATTTACATAGGTCGACTCCCAAGATCCTGTAGTAGGGCAATCTGACAACTTTTTCCTTTCTTTTCCTTTTCGTTTCTTTACTAAGTATTAAATAAGTTTATCAGACAACTGATAAACTTGGTATGGTACCTATAACCTCGATAATATAATTTACTCACAATCTTAATATATAAAATCCTTGCGTTACTGACTGACTGACAGACACGCTACAGCCGAAACTATTGGGCGCAGGAAGCTGAAATTTGGCATGTATGTTTCTTGGGGACCGTAGGGGTGCACTAAGAAGGGATTTCCCGAAATTCCCACGGGATCGTCCAAAACGGGTAAATTTAAAAAAAATGCACGCGTAGCTGCTGGCGTCCTCTAGTCAACCATATATGCTATGACCAACAGACAAACTGAAACGGACTAGGTAGGTAGATCATCATGATCAGCCTTTAACAGTCCACTGCTGGACTAGGCCTCTCCTGTGAAAGGAGGAATTGGCCTACTATACCACGCTAGCCAAACGGGTTGGTATAGGGTTTGTATCAAGTTTTCCTTCTCTTACAGTGCTGTTCGCTGTATAATATGCTCCCTCTGTCGGTTCTTACGACACCCATGGGATGATATGGGGTGGTGACATTCCGTATTCTTAATCCGTCACCACACGGAATAAAAGGTAGGTAGGTACATATACAAATATTCACTATTCACTAAATACGTAACATACATATTATTGATAAATTACAGCTAGACACAGACAAACCATCGTCCTCATAACACAAAAAAATCCTAAGTGAATAGGGAAAATCTTACCACAAATTAAACATGGTGTAATCTTGATGTAATAATCGGACTTTACATTATTGATTCTTGAGTCTTGACATTTTATTCCAAGGGTTTTTACACCTAACGAGATAAAGACCGTTATGCCTTCTAACTGTATTTTCTGTAGACCACTGATTACTTCCTTAATCCATCGAATCACTTAATCATGTGATGCTACCTACCCAAGATGCCTAAATCTATAACTCATTTGGGCAATATTTTATCAATTTTATCATTTCTATGTCTGTCCTGTCATCAGAGTTAAACACGAGGAGATACCTAATATTATAGCCTTGTGATTTTTCGGTACCATCTCAACCTGTTCCGCTTCATCCAAATGATAGCTGTTTATAGCTCCAAATGTTTTTTTTCCTTTTTTATCTACGTTATATCCAAAAATGTTTTTGGGCAGTAATTATGGTTGTAGGAGTCTGCCTGACTTTCTGACTGTCCAGTTGTGGTCATAGCGTATTATAGTATTCTGAGCAAAATTAAATCTAGCGTATTATAAGTAATCTGAGTAGAATTATAGTAAGGTTGATCATACCACTAAATCTGTTTATTTCAAAAGCTGCAATTTTCAAACACCATGTATGTAATTGACAGTCTGCGAAACTAAACAGATCGGAAAAAGTGTTTTATTTCTACCTTGACCTCAGGTTGAACTTGACTTTTAAACAAAGAACGATGAACATTATTTTGAATTCGCACTGCCTTTTTTATTTTTAAATGCAAATATTAAATTATTTTCCTTTGTATCGCTGTATAAATCTAAAATACAATGTGACGAACCTATGTACCTACTACTCACAAGTATGTACCTACGTGGTAGGTACTCTTACGTAGTATTTGTATACTCTTTGGTAGGTACATGCTTGCACCTAAACGTATTTGCACAGAGGACTGAATGTATAAGATATGTGCCACATGTCTCATAAAGGTGACACGTGGCACATATCTCAGACATACTTGCATTTTAAGCCAAAATAAGATGACAGAAGAGACATAAGTATTTTGTTTATTCTTAAGTGTTGTAAATAATCTGTCCCTCTTTTGAGCAGTCTCTTCTTAATGTGAGAAGGCGTTTATTCTTGGCTTTATTCCACCACGCTCTCCAAGTGCGAGTTGGCACTTGACTTCACATGTCTTTCGAAAACATAAAGGAGAATTGTCAGACATGATGGAAACCTGACCTGACTTTATTTTTACGCACTTAGCTACTAAACTCAGTGGTGTCCTCAGTAGATTTGAACTCGAGACACTGCGTAGCAGTCTTTTTGCTGAAACTGACTACATGAAATGACAAAGTTATACCTAAACCATAACAAAACGTTAATGTCATCTCTTTGGAGCAATGACTGATGCACTTTGAATAATGATAGGTACTTTAAACAAGTTTCTCTTTTCAACTGTGTCATCTTACACGGCCATAATGGCCCAACTTTTAAATTATTTTTAAAGTATGGCGCGATTACTGTTTGTGTTAACGACGTGTTCACCTTAAGATGGACCGTCTATTTTCTCATCTTTAACAGCCCTATGTACTGTCCCACTGCTGGGCACGGCCTCTTCTCACTATGAGAAGGGTAAGGCCATAGTCCACCACGCTGGCCAAGTGCGGGTAGGCAGACTTCACATGTCTTTCGAGAACATTATGGAGAACTCTCAGACGTGCAGGTTTCCTCACGATGTTTTCCTTCACCGATAAGCATACGGTAATTAAAAATTTAATACGCACTTAACTCCGAAAAGTCATTGGTGCGTGCCGTGGATTCGAACCCGAGACCCGCTGCGTAGCAGTCTGTCTGTCTCTCCACTCGGCTATCGCTGCTATTTTCTCAGTCTATTTTGTCGGTGCTTCTTAGGCCTCCCTCACATTGTTCATGAGCGTTTCTCGAGCGTACGCTCGGCGGCGTCCGTTCAGCGTGCGCCCGGCGTTCACTTTGTACATTGTACTACAGAATGAGCGCTGAGCGCACGCCGGGCGTACGCTCGAGGAACGCTGTTGCCCAATGTGAGCTCGGCCTTAATGTGAATAGTGTCATAAACTGTCACTCTGCCATTGGAATATTACCTCTTTAGACAGATCTGTCTAAATATAAACAGGCGGTAAAGTTTAAAAACGGATTCGAAATTCTACGCTGGACACGTCGACACGTAAGAAACTTCTTGAACTTCACACTATTGTATTGTGAAGACCTAAGCCCAGCCTGAAAAATAACCCCAGATACGCCCATGGGGAATAAGGGTACTACCGGATAAAACGTTTTGTTAGGCTAACAAAACATTTCGCCTTTATGTTTGCCTTGGCATAATAAGTACCATCTTCTTTATACTAGGTAGTAGGTACCTATTTAAATGAATGGTCATTTACAATGTATGACAAAGATAGTAACGTAAACAGGATTTGGTATTTCTCATGTAACGTCACAGAGTGGGTACAGATGTAGTTATTTTACATGATATTATAATTTTCATCATTTTATGCATTTATAAGTATAACAGCACTATTCAAGACGTTATTTTTATAAGCAGGATCTCCATTTTCGAGTAAGTCGGTAAATAGTCAGTGGGCAGTAATAGTCACTAAGCCTAAATAGGAGCAGATTGCAACTCAACGCACATTTTAATATATTTTTTTAACAAAAAAAGCATTTTTTTTATAGACTTACGCTTGTATCCCCGAAGGGGTAGGCAGAAAGCATTTTTTACCTTGTTTTATAATTGTGTGGCTCTTGTAAGGCACTTCCGTGTACAAATATTAAAGCAATAAGAAGGTACCATCTAAGTTATGTTTCATGTTATGGTCATAGATATCTTAACATCCAGTGTCTTTTATTACAGGCGGGCAATAACTAAGATAAACAGTGAGGCTGAGCTACGAGCCCAAATGAAACCTTTTAGTTTTACAAAACGAGAAGAAAAAGGCTTAGGTGGAATGTGTGACCGTGCCGCACACGTCCTACCTAAAACTAAAAAAAAGAAACGATTCAGAGCTAGACCCGTCCCCAAGAACTTGTTTTCCAATTACTTTTATGATAAAATGAAGGAAGACGAATTTTTCAGGTAGGTACACATTTCGCTTCCTAATTCCTAATCTTCTTATCCCTTTGCCACTTTTCTCTCGCATGGAATAGGCAGGTGGACTTTGGTTACTATTATTGGTCTAGAAATTATAGAGCCGTTAGAAAGAGGCTGGATCTTTGTTTTAAGTTTTTTGTCGGAAAATACTCATTATCATCACTTTATTTAAAACTTTGCCCGAGAGAACGTTCCCTGCCTTGACAAAACATAGCCAAATGAGTTTATCTATGAAGTTCATTTGTGTGGCCAACGAACTTACTAATCCAATTTATATTGTAGATCAATGAATAAGCGTATCAGAGCCGAAGAGATGCTGCGGCACGCGAGCTGTCCCGGTTCCATGGCGGCTCGAGACCGCAGTCGTCTCTCAACCCCAGCAGCTCATAGCGACCTGCCCATCGACCCTTCACCGGGCATACCTTCTATATCATCCTCTGACAGACAGAGATGCTCTAGCCCCACCAAAGATCGAAAGAAAAGAGATAAGTATTCAAAGGAAGACTTGATCACAACCAGCCCGCAGCCCTTCCGATTCAACACTGCTGATAGAGCAGCTAAAAAGGTAATTTAAACTGTTATATTTGAATTAATATTTTAGTAAAATGTGATAACTAACATGCAATTGCCATGAATATGTTACAGATGCATGACGTGGCTATGAAGATTTACCAGGAAAACAAGAGCACCGTAAGTGGCGGCAGCGGTACCATTGGTGACGGGCCAGGAGCTCGGGCATATTCTGCCCTAGACCTTCGGGCTTCTGCCTCAGGCAGATCGAATCTAGCCGCTTTGCTCAGAGCTGAAGCAGTCCGCAGGAGGTTTGAACTAGAAGCTGCTTCACATTTAGCCGAACAGCGGCGAAGGAACGAAATGCGCCAGCGAGATCGTCAACTGCGCTCTAAACCGGCTTGGCATCTAGTTAAAAACAAGTTAGTCTGCAAAATTAAAGTCAAGTCGTGAAAGCGGTAATCCGACAAGATACAAAGATTTCACGGATTAGTGGAATCGTTTATTTTGTTCTGTTTTGCACAGTTTTAAAAGTATTATTAAAATAAATTTTTCGAATGTTTGTTTTACGGAGTGTAGGTAGGGGTAGTTCCGTAGTTCGTAAACACCAACATTAATATAATTCTATTTCAATATTATTACAATGTTTAGGAAGGTTTGTCAATAGCAAGTTGTGTTTTTATTATTTAACTAGCTACTCAATTTTTGTAGTACATATCCTCTAGTCTTCCTCCTAAATGAATTTAATACTCATTATCTTGCTTTACGTTTGCATAAATATGTAAAAAATCATTCGGATGTCTCTTTTGCAGTCACGCAGAAGACATTGCAATGAGGCTGCAAACAAGACGCGATGAAGAGAGAATGAGAAGAGAAGAGTTTCTGCACGAGATGGAGCTTATGTACGGTAGAGTTCAGCAACAGCCGATGCTCTTTGAGAGATATTACGCGCCGAGGTCATACTCAGTGCCTGTTGACACTATACAATTATCTCCCAGAAAAAACACCAAGAAGCGAAGTAGTTCTAAGAATAAATCATATCACTATAATAGCCCAAATCGATCTCGTAAAGTATCTATTAACGATACAGCTGATACTTATAATGCTGATGTTGCTGAGTTCTTAAATAGAATAGACATCGATGACAAATACTCAGATTCTGAATTCGTTCCAGACAGTTTTGATAGGAGCAAATTGTAAAATAAGAAAATTATGTTTTCACTTAGGCACTGCGTTTATTATTGTTAACATTTTTGGGTCAATAAAGTTTTTGATTTGATCACTCTACTGCAATAAATTTTATTTAAAGATTTTCTGAATAATCCCAAACTAAAATACGTCACAAAGATATAACTCTTATAATTTTAAGTACAAATTTACAAAGTAATATTATAAAACAAGGTTTTAGACTAGATTATCAAGGATCCATTTGAGGTAGAAGGGCACTGAGACGTATACTCCTGGTTTTTTGATCCCACAGATAGTCGGTCCAAAGGATACCACTCCAACCAGATACGTTTTTGGTCCTTCAGGCGTATCAAACGACTGAAACAATACAGAAATTGTAAGAAAGAATTGACTTGTTAGATGCTTACATGTTTAGTTAGTGTTACCTTCATGAGTGGACCGCCAGAGTCACCCCCGCAAGCATCCTTGTTATGTTCCGCACCCGCGCATATTTCTGACGAAGCTAGCTTGAACCCTCTGCCAAACGAATCGCATTTCGAAGCCGGCACCACTGGCACCTATTTTTAAATAAGGTGGATTAAGATCGACAAGGAATTGCTTATGGTCAAGACTGTTATTAGACTTATTAGTTAATATGGGATCGAATTTAATATTATACTTAACAATCTCATCGTTATATCACCACCTTTGGGCTGCACTCTAGGTTCGATAGTTGCTTCTAACTGGGGTTGTGCCTTGAGTGTATTATGTTAGGGTGGTCTGTGTTGATGAACTTCTTAGAAATTGATATCAACCACCAAAAACAATTCCATGGCATGTAGCATTCCTACAGGGCATGGAGCAGGCGTAAATCATTTTTCGCTAGTTATCGACGTTTGAGCATATCGCAGGTAACTATATGCATTTCGACAAGTTTTTAGATGAGGCCATATATACTCACTTGCACGACTTGTAGAATATTAGCTCGTTCTTCAGTAGTCATGTTCGTCTTGCCCCATCCCGCTACCGTCAGGTTTGCTCCTATGCTGACAGTTTGCAGTTGTTCCTCATTTCGTGGCAAACATATCGGAGCCACGTATCCTAAAAATAAAGCAAACTTAGGCTGTGTGAAAATAAATGGGTAGGTATAGCTTAAAAGGTCAGCTAATCAAATAGGTTTTGGCCAGCGCTGTAATGTATTTTGTCCCCTGATAAAGTTAATAAAATAACTTCCAATGGACGACCAAAATAGCTAAATTGAAATGAGCAAATTATAGTTAAAGTTTTCCGTAAAAAATCAAGACTGTCCTAACGAATCTTAACTGTTTATTTATGGTGACAGAATTAAATAAGTACATATCTAATTATATTAATAACGTGCTGATTAAATTACCTTAACATTAATTACCTTGTGGTAATTTCTTTCTGATTGTATGTTCTACTTACATTTAATGTCGTGTTGTCTTGTAACAACTAGTGTGAAAGTTCTATCAGTATCACACTTATCAAGACTTTCAGACATCAATGCTAACAAAGGTTTGAAAGGACATATTTATTAAGGAATATCGATAAATGTGCTTAAAGACGTGGGAAGTTTAGAAATCTCGTGTGCATTTTTATGTTCTTACTATGCATTTCAACAGGCTTTTCGAGTTCGATGACGGCGATGTCGTTGTGAAAAGCAGGTTTGTTAAAGTCTGGATGCGGTATTATCTTCTTGATGACTCGGTCTTGAACCGGAGGAGCACATGCAGAAGCTTCACAATCCGGATCTTTCGTAATGTCGTGCTCGCCGACACGAATTGAAGTTCTGTAAAGAAATTGCCATATTATAACGTATGCCATTTTACAGCAGGTGAAAGGGATTGATAAGCTGGCATTTCATAATATATAAAAATCAAAAAAGTATTTTTTCTGGAACCAGTAAAGCCAGTTGGTCTTATCTTGAACTTCTGTTTTATTACTCATGCCATCATCATCCTAGCGTAATCCCAGAGTTGAGAGCTGTTATAAGGTGTCAGTACCTTTCAATAAACTGACACTAGTATAAACCGTAGAATATCGCTATCCCTTTGGGCTGCGGATGTCAGTAATGTAGGCCCTTTGTGCAAAACTAATATTCAGTCAAATCCGGTTAGGCTAGCTTGGAGGATGATGTACTTCACATTAATTATAGTGTTCTTCATTAAATTCTGCAAAGTACCTACTGTATGTTAGTATGGGATTTTCCTCTTCTAAATGGACATCGTTTCCTTTTAAGATGCTGTATGTTTTAAAGGTGCGTAGCCGCCGAAATCGTCGGAAACTTTTGTGTTTTAAAATTTTTGTTTGGTCTTATCTACTCTAAATTTAAATAAATCGTCACCAGTAGTATTGTTAGCAATATATATGTGTTCGCATAGCGATAACTTACAGTACGGGTCCATAGTCAGACTTCTGTACGCAGTGCGCTGCCGTGACCACGTGCCGTTCCGATACCAGCGCGCCACCACACAACCAGTCTACTTCGTCGTCATCTAGAACACCAAGAATTACTGTATCAATCACAAAAGAACGGAACTTGCATTTATTACCAGACATGTTTCCCTTGTCTTTCAGATGTGGGCTAGTTGTGGAAAATCTGTATATAAAATTCTTGCGTTGCTGAATGGCTGAGAGACAATGCACAGTCAAACCTATTGGGCGCAACAAGCAGAAAGGCATCTATGCTTCTTGGCGAGAAAAGGGAAGTCTAAGAAGGCATTGCCCGAAATTCTCACGGGATTGAGAACATCCTCAGCCTTTAGCAGTCCACTGCTGGACTAGGCCTCTCCTTTGAAAGGAGGAATTTGCTTACTATACCACGCTGGCCAAACGTGTTGGTATAGGGTTTGTATCAAGTTTTCCTTCTCTAACAGTGCCGTTATCTGCATAATAATATACTCCCTCTGTCAGCTCTTACGACACCCATGGGATCTAGGATGATGTATCTCTATGGGATGATAGGGGATGGTGACATTCCGTATTCTTAATCCGTCACCACACGGACAATTTGGATTGCGAACAAACGGTTGATTTAAAATAAAACCTACGGGCGTAGCTGCAGGCATCCTCTAGTTTTATATATCTTCTGTCTATAGAATGCAAACGCAAATCATTTTCAGGTTTATAATATGGAAATACATAATTGGCAGTAAAACGTGGACAATGAATTGTGCGTAAAAGACAATAGACGCTGTGTCACGTCTACTGATGCCTATCTGGGTTTCCCGTAGACTGACAATACAGAGGCATTGCATAAGAATACTAATTAATGTTTAATTGTAATTTTATAAATATCTTTTGTTACACGATCTATTCTGTTATTTGCGAATCTCGTGACAAGCGTACACATACATACATACATATCGTCACGCCTTTTATCCCCGAAGGGGTAGGCAGAGCCAGGCCAGATATACTTTAGTCCCACGTAATAAGGGGCGAGCCTATTGCCGTACCGGGCACATTTCCAGACTCCGTGCTGCTACTGAGAATTTCGTGACAGAAAAACCCAATAACACTGCCCGACCCAGGAATCGAACCCGGGACCTCCCGATCCCACGCGCACATTTATGCCGCGAGACCAACGAGGCAGTCTACGTGACAAGCGTATCATGTTAAATCGGTATTATACCTACATATAATTATATTAAATAGGGCCCGTGCAATAGTTATGCTGAAAAAAGGTGGCTGCTACTCTACAAACTACTCATTAGGCAACCACAAACCGATGTTAAATTTAGATCGCATAAATGGCCACTGAATGAAAGCCGCGTGTGATTAGTCCCTTTTAGTCTTTGTTTCCGCTGTTTGCGACAAGCACATGTCTAGTGTTGTTATCTGCCTAACACGACAGGGTTTACTCTTTAGATCCATTCCTAACGTCCACTGCTGGACATTGGCCTCCCAAGGCTTTCCACAGAGATCGGTCTTGGGCGCCCGCATCCTCCCGTCACAAACCTTTACCTCTACCACCTCTGGGACCTATAACTACCCTCCATTTTAATATCTCCACAGAGGCTTGCGTGCACCCTTTTAGGAATAATTATGTTGGACGCGCGCTCATGATTTACCCAGCATTATATAATTATGTAACATATCTGTCTAATGTAGCTATATCCATAAAATAATTTTACTGAATGGCATTGTACCGATATATCCGAGTCGCACAATCCACGGGAACTGCCCAAGTGCGGCGTTGTATCCCCCGATGATGCGGTTGCCCGCATATTCCCCGCAGTCGAACAGGTCAAGTTTCGCCCACGCCGAGTGGTCAGCGAGAGCGTCGCTCGAATGAGGACCTACAGTTTTGTCTGAAAATCACAAACTAATTATTGATATGTACTCGATGAGCTGATTGACCGTATAGATAGAAATAGGACATATAAGGGCCTTCCCTCAACATGTCATAGAATAAATAGTAATTAATAAAAACATTTTTTTTATAGGCTCACGCCTGTATCCCCGAAGGGGTAGGCAGATTTGGACATGAATTTTTAGGTTCCACGTAACGGGGGCGAGGCTATTGCCGTTACCGGGCTCGTCACCAGATTCCTTGCTGCTACTGAGAATTCGGAAAAACTCAGTATCACTTTTGCTCGATCCGGGAATCGAACCCGGGACCTCCGATCAGCAGTTGCATACGCTATCCACTGGACCACGGAGGCAGTTAAATGTATCGAGTTACTCCTGTTCTCTTGATGGTATCATCTGCCTGCAGAGATTGGTCGATTAAAGTGTGCCGTGTTCGTTTTTAGACTTTTTTATGACAGAAGTTTAACAGACTGGACAAAATACATATTAACATTACTATAAATTTTTCCACCGTGTGGCTAAAGCTTGACATTCGCTACGCAGATCATCATCATCATCATCATCAGCCTTTAACAGTCCACTGATGGACTAGGCCTCTCCTTTGAAAGGAGGAATTGGCCTATTATACCACGCTGGCCAAACGGGTTGGTATAGGGTTTGTATCAAGTTTTCCTTCTCTTACAGTGCTGTTCTCTGCATAATATACTCCCTCTGTCGGCTCTTACGACACCCATGGGATGATATGGCGTGGTGACATTCCGTATTCTTAATCCGTCACCACACGGACGATACACAACGCAGATACAAAGCTTTATTATTCTTTGCTTATCCAAACACGGTGTTAATATTTCGTCGGCTTATAATATTGACTTAGGATTTTACGATAACAAATGTGATACTTTAATAAAATTAGTATTCAAAAGGAAAAGGTATTGGTTGAACTCAGCACAGATTATAAAACCATAAATGCTGACGTTATGGAAGTTTCCCAATAAGGAAGACCATCCGCCGGAAACGCAATAGATACCTACTTTTCACTGTGACGCAGTAGCGATTGTCGTTGTCGATAAGCATAATATCCATTTTATGCTATCGGAACAGAGATGTGGAAAAGGTATCTGTTTGTTTGAGATGTATTTTTCTATATGAATGAATAGGGCTGTACGAAGGTAGGGCAATTCGCTGTCGAACCACTTCAAGTAGGTAAGTAGATGTAATTTTATAAACCTGTCTGATCGCCGATTGCTTATAATGACATTTGTGCTTAACAACACACTGACAAGTGCTTAAAAAAGAAAACAAATAGGTATAAATGGCGTATATAACCACCCAAAAATCCCTAATATAGCATAAAGATTATCATGATTAAGTACGTTGAAAATGGCGTCATGTGAAATAATAATGAATTAACTGATTCATTTATCATCAAAGATATTTTTATTGTCCTACTTGAGTAGCTAAATGATTGCCACCGTTATGAATAAAACGCTAACCTGTTGTACTAAATCGATTTCACAGTTGAATTATTAGTAGGTACTTAGTGAGAGATAGTAAGTACCTTGCTTAATTTATTATTATCTTAAGCAATGTATTCCATTGCAAAGTTACATTTGGAGTTGCATTATAAGATGACGCAATTTTATTCTACAGATGTGTAGAATGGTCCCGTGTGAAGCTAGATATTAAATTTGTGAGGTCATACCTCTTGTCCCTCGGTTGTCATCTTGTAAAAAGTGCCGGTGCAAATGGTGTTTCTCTATCTGGTAAACTATTGGCCGCGCAAAGAATATGTGGAAGAGTTTATGTTGCAAATTAAATTACCTACAACTCTAGTACTGAAACTTTTGTCGTAAGGGCAAAAATAAAAAGTTATACCTTTATAATTGTAATATTTTGGAAATTTTAATGTTTTACCATTATAACTGTGTCCCTAGTCTTTGAGATGAGCCAGGCTTTGGCACAGGGTCTGTTCAAGCGTAGGTATAATTTTTTTGATAAAGAATTTTAGAGGACAGCCACATTTTTGTCGGTAATTCATCATTTTCTTCAATTAATTTTGTATCTCCAACAATTTTCCTGCAGGGGTCCCCAGAAAATTTAGGCACTGGAGAACAAATTGCAGTATCCTCTCTGGCTTGGCAGACTATCAACTTCAGATGCCCAGCGATAGAATGTTTTTTTTTCCAACCCAATTTATAGAGTCGTTGTTATGAGTGAAAATTGGACCTTATGGTATTGCAGAGTCTTAAGTTGAATGAATTCTTTGTTACTGACAAAGAAAAGTATAACACATTGAAAAGATGGTGCAGATATCATTCGATTTTCGTTTGTAACTTTGTTATTTTTGATTTTACGCCTAAATTACAAGTCACTAATCGTGTCTTGAATTTTTCAAATATATTACATAATACCTTTGAAGATAAACTAGAAAACCCTTTTGTACCACTCTTTTCAAGACGGCGGCAGAACGACAATGGTTGCGACCCCACAAAATTTGGATTTAACTTTACACTAATCCTATTGACATTTATAAAATAAAATTGCATCCTCTGACAAATGTACGCTAAGGTAAAAAAAAAATAACATTTCAATGGACTAATGAATGATCACACTAAGTTCATTTAAGCGTCCTCTGCAGGACTTTCGTATCCAAACAAAAATATTTTTAGTTTGCCGCTGATTTTCCATATAAAATCGGTTTATTCATTTCGAAAAATAAGGACTTGAAAGTTTGTATGAAAAGCCGTAAGGCGTAAACGCTCTTAAACCTGTATGTGTAATATTCATGCGTTACTGACTGACTGACAGACCATGTACAACCAAAAAAAGAATCTGAAGCTGAAGCTTAGCATATGTAAGTATGTTCTATATGGAGCGTAGAGGTGCACAATGGAAGGATTTGCGTTCTCAAGGGATCGGGAAGAAGGGAATAAATAAAAAATAAAAATATGTGCGGCCGCAGCTGTAGTCATCTACTAGTTTAGGAATAAGAAGGGTTTCCTTACTGAAATTCTTCTTTATGAGCTGTCAATGTGCAAAGTAAGAAATAAAATCAAGATTTCTTTACGTAATTTCAACTCAGACTGAAAAATGTAAGGTATGAAATTCATTTACCCCACCATACAAGAATCTAGTATTCGTATAAAACTATTTTAAACACGATATGGAAAAAGCAAAAATGTATTGGTAAATAGGAACTGTGAAATGAATTTTCATTACACCTGCCAAGCGTGACTGCTACAAGCCTAATGAGCAATTGCTAACACTTTACATAATATACAGAAGAAGATAAACGACTTTACAAAAAAATTGCGTCCGATGTAAGGAACGCGTTTACGACAATTTTCATTGGTAAGTATATAGACCAAGAGATATGGCAGGCAAAGATCAATGGAACGAAGTGAAACCAAAATCTTTATTCGTACCTACATGTATGGACAAAATTCTATTACTTCATCACCGCGTTTAATCAGTACAACTGTTTATTGGGTAGTTTTAAACGAACATATGACGAGTTACCTCATTAGTGGTCATAACTCGATCTACCTCGCTGATTGGACACTCATAATTGTTCCCACATTAGGTATTGTGATATCGTAATCGGAATACATTGAATAATTCTTTGAATCGTTTGGTCATTAGAAACGTAGGTATGACGTGTTAATATGATTGCTGCGATATTTTCATCGTGTGATTGGGGACTTACCTGCCTTTAACGACATCAGGAAATTGAACATTAACCTAAACCTATAACGTTGTGCATAATCAGAAGGATAATAGTAAACCATTTTGGTACCTCAAAGTATCCCACAGTAATACACATATAAATCGACACGACTAACTTTGGACTACGCTTGTTCAGCTATGACAATTTAATTAAATTGAAATAATTAACCCGTCGTGGTAATTATTTTGTTGCGTTTAAATTTACAGCGTGACACAATAAAATTGTAGAAAATATATTAAACTGGCCGTAAGTAGGCACTAAGTGATTTAGTTATAAGTCATAATGAATAAAAAGAAAATCGATTATCTCACCCGTGAAGCAGTACTGTAGCAGAGTGGTGAATGCCAGTGTGTGTCGTAGCCTGATTGAGATCATAATTAGTGTTTAGTGGTAAAGATTTCCAGTTGACAATGTTTCCGGACTTTGTTGTGTGAACAAACGTTCATGACTGTTAGTTTTGAGGTGAGAGTCAGTTCAAATGTGTAAAGAGTGCGGAGCAGCGTACAAACGATATTAGTTCCGCGCGTGTTCTGCAATGCATTCAGCTAGGTAATAAGGTGGCTACTGAATTTTACTGTGTAACAGTTACATCGATTTTAATTTGCTAATATAATAAAACCACATGTAATCATGTTTATTAAACTTCTACACATTTCATTTATTCAGTTAACGTAGAGAAAGCTAGACGCCTTATTAAACGTAACTCTTTTCCAAGATATTGTGTAAATTATAAGCTATTGCAATGCAGATACACCTGGAGGTGGAAACAATCAAAGAGGCAACTTACACCGCAAGCATAAGACACAAGAACCGACTTCAAATTATATTAATAATTTGAAAACAACTCCGTGCATAGGAATTTTAAATCAATTTAAAATAAAAGTAATACTGAATCTGTTCGCATCAAGATTTTAGGATGATGTGATGTTAATTTTTAAATTAATTATTTAACAAATAAGTATTAAAATCTATTCAGATTATGATTAATTATAACATCAGATGTGATGTAATTTCAGATGAGAGTAGATAGAAATAAAAATAAATGTTTGTGCGCTGCTTCATCGTACTACTACTACCATCTTCTATCAGAAGAAGTACAGAGGTAGTTCGACTAGAAAGAATATCTACCTAAATTGCAATATATTACGTATGATTTAAGAAGAGAAAAGGTTCAAACCAATCGTACCAACCGGAGGTGATAGTGAAAATATTTGAGATGTAGATATATGATATGATGATATTTTGTACCTACTTAGTAGGAATTTCGCTTTCATGGTATTAGCGGGCACGGCAAGATGGCAACAAAAATAGACAAAACTTGTAATAAGGCGTTTCGATACCAATTATTTTTAAGGCTTCACCATTATTCTAGTAATTTTAAGTAGAATTGCTAGTGACACTTGATACTGCATCAATAACTTTAATGTCATCTAGAATAAAACTAATAATAGAAGTCAAAGCACTGGCTGAAGATAGGATTTTATGGAAGGACAAGAAGACTCCACCGACAAGAGCTTGGCTCTTAAATTGAAGAGAGAGAATAAAAGAATAATTAAGTAGGTATCGACTATTCCTCCCCGTGGGATCTCCACCTTGTCGTGGTGGGGGGCTCAGTAAGCGTGGATTGGTCACCCGCGGTGAAGCTAAGAGGGATCCAGGAGGGGACGCTCCGCGTGGGCTTGGAGGGGCCTGCGCAGGATGCGTCCAACGGTGCGGGTGCGGGGGACAGTTCTGTCTGTCCCTCGCAGTCGGGTGCGGTCGCGGGAGGAGAGGCGTGTCGGTGTTGCGTTGCCGCGCGCCCTATCTCTCGCGACCAAATGGGGGCGCACCATTCTATGCGTCGCGGTGGGGCCGCAGAGGAAGAGGAGATGCGGTGTTGCGTTGCCGTCCTCCCTATCCTCTGCGGCCGCTGGGCGTTTTGGCGGCGGAGTCCAACACCTTAATCCGTCGCCAAGGGGGTTTTGTTCGGGGCCCGCCTGACCATCTGGCGGGCCAATACCCGTCGGAGGGTGGCGACGAGTGCTTAGGTGATGCCCCACCCTCCGACACACGGGTACATGGCGGCAGTCGAGGTGGTTTTTAGTGGAAACACCACATACTCCGGCTCTTATTTCCCCCAAGAGTCGGCGATCCGAAGGGATTTTCCACCTTGTAAAACAAAAAAAAAAAACAAAAAAAAAGGTATCTACTATTATGACAACCCAAAATCCTAAAATACGTAGAGTCACGTTTATATAAATATGAAATTATTATAACTTCCATTCTGCTACAAGATTTATTCTTGGCTTCTGACTCCTTATTATATAATAATTAGTATCAATTTGGAGATAGCTTATTGGTAATCTAACAAAACTATTTTTAAATCATTATAAGTATTATTATTTCAGTCTCTAAAGTATTAATAATTACAAAAATACAAAGTTGAGCAGAAATAGTTTCGGGATACCCCAAGGTAACCAACTGTGGCCACGCTTGTCATGATCGACATTCATAAATAATACATAAATGAATGATTTGTTAATCTGAACAATGGCATGCGTGGGATCTTATTAAGTTTATCATTGTGAAACTAATCCATCTGATTTCGCCTGATCATATAACATTGTAGAATGGCAATAAATATGATTACTGCTGATCATAACAGGACTTTACAAATTTTTGTATGACAGAATGCGAAATAAACTGATAAAAATCTATCATAAAATTCATATATATTTTTTTTAATTACACTAGGCAAGAAAGTTTTCCATAGATGCGGTTGTGATTCGGAATCGCCATGCTACAGGGAACTCGGAACAGTAAATAAAATATACCAGTCGCGTATAGATATATATAAAGAGAAATATATTTTTAATTTAAACAATTTTTCGTAGCTATTTTCGAGTAAATATATTGATAAGACAAAAAAAAACTAGTTTTTGTTCTTTTGGCTTGTCTGTTGTAAGAAGAGGTTGGAGTCTCTCTAATCAAAAACCAACAGTAGTCTGCAAGAATTGCAGTGGTCCATTTTCCTTGATGTCGCTTTTCTATTGAAGCAATGTCTTGGTGAGAGCGCTCACCGTGCTCATCACTCACTGCACCTAGATTTTCTCTAAAAAATCTTGGTGCGAGGGCAGAAAGTGTATATCTTTAATGACATATTGCAAGCCAATTCTTTATAACCATTTAACAAATGATTTACAAAACTTTCATATTGGAGCGATCGTTTATTTCCCAAAAAAAAATCCGTGATTTGAACAAATGCCAACCAAGCATTCTTTTCTTTAGTGCTTAAGTTCGAAATAAACGACGGATGTCTTATTAACTTCCTAATGCCTGGCCCAATAAAAATACCTTCTTTTAATTTTGCATCTCTCCTTGCATCACTCAAAAAAAAATACCCTTACCTATACATACGTGATTGAAATAAAATATTCTTTTTCTGGTATTAGGTACATGATTACCTACGAAATATGGTATAAGTTTTCCCCGGGAATTTTTGATTTAAGTGTTGCCTAGTGTTATCTGAATATGGAAATTTCACCGATTCAAACTTTATTATCTTTGCCATACCCCAGATAATCTAAAAATGGTATCGACAAATGTTTCGGTTATCCTCGAGTAATTAATTGCAAAACAAAGTGTCAGAATGATTGCACAACAATTTTTACGTTATCGGTTTTTATAGTTTCATGTATTTTTTTTGTTCATTTTTACATTTTGATAGTAATGATGTCTATTATCGACGTGGATCGGTTAACTAACATCAAATATTATATTTGTTGTGAAGAGAAAAAAAGGAAAAGCAGTAGAAAACAAATTTTCAATTAGTTATATAAATTTCATGGAGACTCAGATTAAAGAATATTATATAACTTTTATTTTGTTTCCTCTTTGATGTTTTATATTTGCTAACAATTCGTACATAAGTTACCTACGTAGGTACGTTGAAATATTTTGTATATCTAGATACACATTACATTGTGATCCCATAAGGTAGGTTAGTAGGTAAGTATTGCAATTACTACGCTCATCATGTCAATTATCATCTAAGTGGTAGCTATTTATTATTTAACACGTGTTAATGTCGTAAATGACTGACGCATTCTTTAACTAGCTACTATTAGATTAATGCAGTACAAAGTTATTAATATCTTATTATTTATTCTACATATTTCAGAAACTGGAAGCGATCCGTCCGCACGTGTGAATTTTCCAGATTATTTATCGAAGTTAATTTTGCACATGTTGTATTATCTATCATTCTTTGCTGATTTCGACATGAATGGGCCCGCTCGACTGGGGAAGTACTAGCCTTTCTGATGGGTGACTAAGGGTGATTTTTGCCTACGAAGTTGTAAGTCACGTTTGATAAGCGTTTCGAGAACGATCCTAAATCGCAAGAGCATTGTTACAAAACCTACAATACAAAGCAATAGAGACAGAAGTCCATGGAACCAACGTGCTAACGTCGTCATACGATTGAACCGCTGCGCTGTGTATATAGTCGCCGTTTGCTACATCCATAACAAAGCGCTAAAATAACAGCTAAAATAATCTAATTAGAATTTATTTTATGATTTATCGGTTACTTCATCACCCAATTACTTGTCATCATCATCATCGTCCTAGTGTTATTCCAGATGCATCCATGAGTTTCCTCTTGGAGTCCAGGGCAATGAATACAGAGGGTCCGCGCACTAGTCTAACCTCATTTGACGGAATGTTGACTTTTCCGAAGGGATAGCGATATTCCACGGCTTAGACAAATTTTCAGGGCAGGTTTTATTCAGGGCTCCCCATAACGACTGTCAATGATCTTAAATTCTTCATGACAGTCAGGTAGGTAGGGTAGGCTTAGCGTGTTCTCTGAGGCACAGGCCAAGCGATAAATAACCATTCGTCGGGTAAGAGCGAAGCCACAAGTTATTTGCTTGGCAGTGGAAGTATAGTTTTTGAGGGCATTCGTACAGGTAAACCGGTACCCATTTCTGTTGCCTCATGATACGTAATAGCGGCACGTACAGCTTGATATTGTATTAAGGATGTGTCTAGCTTGGGTGGCTGAATACTATTGTATACAGTTGGTATTTACCTACCGAATTCTCTCTAACATATATAGCAGACAGAATTCGGTAGGTAAATACCAACAGCGATACGAGTAAGAGATGAAAGAACATCCAGAAACTATTTAGATATAGACTTGAACTGAATTGCCGGGCTTTGGTTTCTTGGATACCTAAGTGTAAATTGCAATGCAAGCCAGCCACATAATTTTAAGGCAATTTTTTTATAGATAATTTTATTCGAACATCATAAGTTTAGATACTTATTAAATAAATCATGTTCTATCATGTTGGTTATAGTTTTTTGAGTATGGTAACATAATTATGTATTTTTATCGTGTAGAGACTATTACGATTTTACATCTTCAGCATTCTGATGACATAAAGTAAAGTATAGTATATATACATAAAGTAATGACCCGATAGAAATGCCTTATATTTTTTTATGACATCTCCTATCATTCTGATATTGAAAATTTTGTAGTAATCAAATGTAAAATTCACTAAAAATAATCATGGGCCGCTTTACTCCCCAAGAACGTGGAATAATCGTGTCATCTATACTAATATTTTAAAGAGGAAAGCTTTGTATTTTTGTTTGTAATGGATAAACTCAAAAACTACTGGACCGATTTTAAAAATTCTTTTACCATTAGAAAGCTACATAATCTGCGATATTTTATTTTAGAAAAAATTGGGGTCCGTAAGATATTTGGGGTTTTCGGGTACGCGAATTAGTTCCCTCAGGACGCGTGTGAAACTGCGGGAAACGGCTAGTCAGTGATAAAAACACAACGTGAACTTGACTCTGCAGCGTATTTTGGTCAAATATTTGAAGATGTTTCCGTATAAAACTCAGATGACTCATCAGCTGCTGTCTACTAATCACCGAGATCGTCTAGAGAGTACAGCCAGCGCGTCATAAACCTCAACCTTGAAGAGGATAATAAAATTGTTCTTCAAAATTAATTAATTTGGGATTATTTGGGTGTATGTGAATAAACCACAGACTCTCGCAGCTGTAAAAGAAAATATACACCAAGAAATAAGAAACATATCGTAGGAAGTGTTACGGCTAGTTATGGCAAATGTCATAAATAGGGCTCAAATGTGCTTCAACTCTGGAGGTCAATATTTAATAGACATCATATTTAAATCATAATGCAACTAAACTTCATGGCACAAATATTATACTTACATTTGTGCCATGAAGGCGGAATTCTCTCTCCACTTCTATTTTCATTATTTATTAATCTCATAACTTGTGAACTTCAGTGTGCGTATCACCTGTATGCTGATGACTTGCAGCTTTACTCTCAGGCACGGGTAGACAAGCTGTCAGATGCAATCGGTAAAGTTAACCAGGACTTACAAGCAATAAAGGTGTGGTCTGATCGATTCGGTCTTTGCGTGAATCCATCCAAATGCCAGGCTATCGTTGTAGGAAGCTCGCGCATGATTTCTAGAGTAGACATCATAAGCCTGCCATCGGTCACTTTCAATGGATGTGTAATACCATTATTTGCTACAACGGTGAAAAATCTTGGTTTAGGTACACATAGATGCCACTCTTGACTGGCAGGCTCAGATTGCAGCAGTTAGCCAGAAAGTTTTCGGGACTCTTCGCTCTCTTTATCGCCTGAAGAACTTTCTCCCTTCAAAAACTAAAGCAATGCTTGTGCAAACTTTAATCTTCCCCATAATTGACTATAGTGATGTTTGTTATCTCGACCTGAATGCAGATCTGCTCAATAAACTTGACCGACTTCTCAATTATTGCATTCGATTTGTTTTCAATCTTCGTAAGTTCGACCACGTCTCGAAATTCCGTACAGAATTAAAATGGTTGCCAATTCTTAAGCGACGGAATTTACGTACATTGACGACCTTATACTCACTTCTCCACTCCCCTAATGCCCCTTCTTATCTAATGCCTAGTTTCCAATATCTCTGCTCCAACCATGTTAAGAACTTGCGATCATCTAATAACCTTCTTCTTCTTTGTCCAACTCACACTTCTAATCTAGTTCATTCTTCTTTTCGGAATTGTCGGAAGCTTGTCAGTAGCAGCACTCACTTATTACCTATTAGCAGTTTTCATTTATGGAATATTTATGTTTATGTAGAAATTATAGTTATAATATTATATATATTATTTATTTATTTAAGTATATATAATTAATATATTTAAACGTGTATATTTATTCGTATGTACCTATGTATGTATGCTGTATGTATATATAGGGCGTTTATATTCGTAAATATGTATTGCCTGGTATAATATTCTATTGTTATATTAAGTTTTCTTGTTTTAGTCTCTAAAACACAACTGCCACTATCATCTCTGCATCACCCTAAGGTTGACTGGTAGAAAATGCCTTTGGCATTAAGTCCGCCTTGTGCAAATTGTATTGCAGGAAGTTTAATAAATAAATAAATATTTAAAAAACTAATTCTAGTTTTCTAATTTAGAAACGAAGTTGTAGCTGAACCAAATAGGGTTAATACTTTTGCGCCACCCTTATATTACGAGGGATGCTTTAAAGGTAATGAGAAAACCGAAGAATTAATGTCTACATTTTTTTAGCACTGAGTATTTTCAGATATATGAAATATTAAATAGTTTCACTGGACTATAACTGAATAGACTAAGAACTGCTTTGTTCTTTGTCGTGGTGCCATTTTTTTATTATGCTTCACTCTTTTGGATAGAGAGGGATATCCCTGCGTATTAGATAGCCCGCATTACACTGCTTTTTGGCTCCATTGCCTCGCTCTGCCTCGGTGAACAGGTAGCCTTATCATATACCATAAAATAGATAACAATAATTAACATAGTGCATAAATGAACTATTAAAATACCCGTATGAATGTATATTACACATGGTATGTATGTATTACGCAAAAAAATACCTCAGGTAAGTGTTTTGTACCTATTTTGTGACATTTTATGTGGATTGCCACGGGCCACGTAATTGCGTGCTTTTCTATGTTATCTCAAGGACAGCTAAGCATCAGGACAATGAAGTCAACATGAAATTGAATAAAAAAAACACGCTAGAATAGATTCCAAATGCTCGACTTCCACCTTCGAGCTCCATCTTCAAACCAGCCCAGCGGCATATTAATGTTTGTGTTGTTATAACAAAATTAGATGATGCAAGTAAAGGAAATTCAGCTTTTATTAAGTACTTACATAGCTAGTTACAGTCTTCCTAATAAAATTGTGATAAAAATTGTTACATTCAGCCCATGTTTGAACAGGTGACCAATACCTACGGGCAAATATTGGATTTTGCAGTCTGAATTTTTAGGATAATGTTTAAAATATTTACGCTTTTTTAGCGTCTTACTAAATTATTGGTGCTAGAATCCTTAAACATTCTCCACTGGTGTGTTGAGCTCCCACTATATTTTTTTAAACACGTAGGTAATTACGGTGTGGTATTGACAACAATAAACTCAGGAGCCGGTTATACAACCGGATCATGAGTTTAACTTTATTGAGCATATACTGATTATTACATTAAACAAGCATTATACCTAAAATAAAATTACGCTAGGAACAAAACATTCACTTGGTCATATAAAACAAACAAACATTCACAAGTCACATATTATAATTGGCATTACTTGTAATTTTGCCCGGACATCGTTTCGGGTATTTCCTAACCGTCACTATTCGTGAAATTGAATAGATATTGATTTTATTATCCACACTTGACGCAAGAAATTTCTAAATGTATATTAATAGTCCATTGAAATGTGATTTTTTTGGGCTTAGCGTGCATTTATCAGAGGACGCAATTTTATTTCATAGATGTCAAGAGGGGGTTAGTTTTAAGTTGAATCCAAGTTGTGGGGTTGCAGCCATTGTCTACGTCGTATTTAGTATACTCTTTGCCATTGTCGCGGCCGCCATTATGAAAAGACAAATGAGTTTTCTAGTATATATGGCAAACTATTGGCCGCACAGAAAAAAATCAAAGCATGATGTGTTGCAAATTAAATTCTTAACAACTCTGGTTCCGTAACAATTAGTCGTAAAATAAAAAATAACAATGTTACAAACGAAAATCGAATGAAATTTGCAAAAAATTTTATTTTCAATGTGTTGTAGTTTTTTCGTTCTCAGTAACAAAAATACATTTATTTGTCTTTACTGCCTCCAAAACAAGAGCCAGTCCTCCAGATTTAGACTCCGCAACCTCCAAGACAACCATAAGGTAAATTTTTTACTCATTAGAGCGACTATGAAAACAGGGGTTTGGCAAAATATGGACAAATCTCTAAACTACGCCACTCTATGGGTTTCTGAAGTTGATGTTCCACCCCTGCAAAAGAAACTGCATTGCTCTGCAGCACTTCAATGTTCTGGGGAGAGATGTAGCAAAATAATTGTAGCAAATTAAATCAATGACAGTTATGAAGAAACTTTTTTATTTACGGTTTTACGACAAAAAGTATCAGAACCAAAGTTGTGAAGAATTTAATTTGCAGCAAAAAATGCTTGAAGAAGGTCACAGTGTGATCAATAGTTTACCAGATGAATAAGAAAAACCATCCGCACCTGCACTCTTTCCAAGATGGCGGCCGAGGGACAAAATGTACGACCCCACAAAATTGGATCAAGCTTTAGACTAGCCCTCTCTACACATCTGTAAAATAAAATTGCTTCCTTTGACAAATGCAGCCCCAAATGTAACTTTTCAATGGACTATAAATACAACTGCCTGGTTGGTCTCGAAGCATAAATGTGCGCGTTGGATTGGGCGGTCTCGGGTTCGATTCCCAGGTCGGGCAAAGTGTTATAGGGTTTTTCCGTTAGGATATTCTCAGTAGCAGCACGGAGTCTGGTAATGTGCCCGGTACGGCAATAGGCTCGCCCCCTATTACGTGGGACCTAAAAAATCCTGGCGAAATGTGGGTGTAATATTATTGCTCTGCCTACCCCTTCGGGGATACAGGCGTGAGTCTATAAAATAAAAATATAAATACAAAGATACAATGTTCAATGTTTCGTCACTGGCCTTCACGTCAAACACGCTCTACAATTTCTTTCAGATACGTTACTGAGAATTTGACTGATCGTATAGGATGTGGTCAAACTACAAGTTCATAATTATTATAATTGCCACGTTTAAGGCCAGTTACATACTGCCGTATTGGTCTTCAAAGAAGCTTGCTCAGTGTTGATGTTCCAAAAACATTCTTTTTTTATAGACTCACTCAGTCTATATCCCCGAAGGTGTAGGCAGAGGCGTAACAGGTATTACACCCAATTTGCGCCATGAATTTTTAGGTCCTACGTAATAGGGGGCGAGCCTATTGTCGTTACCGGGCACATCACACCAGACTCCGTGCTGCTACTGAGAATTCGGAAAAACCCAGTAACACTTTTGCTCGACCCGGGAATCGAACCAACGAATCGAACAAAATTTACAAGTTAGAAAAAAAATATTCGCACAATATTGCAGCAATATACCTAAGTAAATAATAATATTTAAGAAACGGGTCTTAATCGCGTTGTTATTCGCTCTGATGCACCGCGCCGTTATCTTAATTAACTATTCTAAAATAAAGGCATGACTCATGCCGTGATCACAGGTGAAACCATCAATAAAATATCGTCGGAACAAATAGAGGGTATATACACCTGTTTTTTTCGAATAATCAAGCGATTAAGATGGTGCCCAAGCCCCTAATGGTGTGCCTTCTACGCGAGCACTAGGCTGTAATGTAACATTCAAATTCTGCAGATTCTATTTTGAGCATTACGTTATAATACTCTCTGTCTGCGAGGATTAGCCTGTAATGTTTTATTTTGTAGGTAGGTACTTTCAATTCTGAGCATTATGTTAACTGCCTCTCTGTGTGACGAGTTTTCGCATGTAATGACATGTAACTTCTGTCGTCTGAAATACAGGGACATACGCCTAGTTCAGAGGACAGAGTTTTATTGAAATGTGCATTATTTATAAGCCTTGTTATTACTGTTGGTAAAATAAGATATCTTTTGGAACATTATGATTATTATTATTGCAGAATTAATTTTGAGCATTAGGTACATTACAATAATGCCGCTCCGACTGACGAGTATTTGGCTGCAAAGAAATATTGCAGATTCTAATAAGAGTATGTATTACTTTACAGCAATGACAGCCCCGACTGTCAAGCATTTTCTCGTAATGTAACGTTGCAGATTCAATTTGCAGCATTAAGTTAATCGGCTTATCTTCGGTTACGTTTAAAGGGGGGGCCTGGATTAAAAAAGTAAACAGGCACCTTCTGTATTCAAAAGTAACGTTTGCGGTGACACATATGCTCCTAAATGTAGGAATATTTGTTGTTTATTTTTTTTTATTTATAGTCTCACGCCTGTATCCCCGAAGGTGTAGGCAGAGGTGTAAATATTACCATTTCGCCATGAATTTTTAGGTCCCATGTAATAGGGGGCGATCCTATTGCCGTTACCGTTGTTATTTGTTGCTGTTGTTGAATAAATGTTTAAATCATCATCATCATCTCAGCCGGAAGATGTCCACTGCTGAATGTGGGCCTCTCTCAAGGGTCTCCATATAGATTTATAATAAGGCGACTGCATCTAACCAATCTTGCCAACGAGATCGACGGTCCAGCCCTGCTACGACGACCGAAGCATTTTGCTCTTTGCCTCTTCTTTTTATATTGTTTCAAAATAGCAAATATATCTACTGTTTGCATTCGATATATTTTTTTTAAATACTAGGTTTTGCCCGCGGCTCCGCTCACGAAAATTCGGGGTTGTCTAGTTAGGTATAGTATATCATCTATGTTTGGGGTAACACAAATCTCCTTTATTGTCGTAGTACCTCTTTGGCAGTACTCAAAATCAGCTCAAAATGTTATCCCTTGTTATCCAGTATCAGTGACGTTTAGCTAGAGTGGCCAATATGGCGACTGCGATTTGTGTGTCAGAACCTAAGACTACAGAACAAAAGGCAGACAGAGCGCGCGGAACACTTGCGTGAGGCCACTAAAGCAAATACAAAATTGAAAAGCGAATACAAACTCGGCTCAGTGCGCTGCGAAGCATCGCACAGTTCACACGCCACGATCAATCAAGCTTTTAAATTCATAAAATGCGGTCTTGCGTTTTTAAACATTGTAAAAGTTGTTTCCAAAAGCAAAAACGGGAAGATGGTAATATATTTTTACAGATAACTATGGATTATTTGACTGTTTTATAATATTATTTCGATAAAATTCGTATTTCTGCAGAAAATATGTAAGTGTTGCCAGTTTACGTCGACGCCGTTCTCCCTGAATTAGGGAAAATGCACTTGTCTATTGATTATGTAATAATGATGGTCATGTTAATGAAAAATACATTAACGTAATGTAAAATTATATTGTAGATTATCTTTCTTCTTATAAAATATAGTAATAGAATTTCCATTAGTATATACATTGTTTTGAGTTCGATCCCCAAACGATCCAAATATTCGTGCACACATGGCTCCTCGTCAAGATTTATACACTTTGACCTTTGTACCGTTCTTATGGCGTAGGGAATAAGTATCAAAATCGTACTGCAACTGTTTAGCTTGACTTGGCGCCGTGTGTACATTAAGTACAGAAACAGAAATCATTGATTGCAGCCATTATTAATTTTTAATTGCAATTTTTTTAGTTTTGATTTATGAATCATAATATTCATAATTTATTGTGTGCATGACAAAATGTTCATAGCTAATTAATATTTAGGACGTAAGCCTATTGCAATTAACCAAACATTTCCAGATACTATACTGAGAATATATATATCTAAACAAAAAATAAACAACATATTCGCCGATCTAAGATCTGAACCCCATGATTGGTATTCGTAAATAATTATATGTAGTTGGTATTATATAAGTATTTATTCTGGATCGAGGGTATTAATCACAAAACATAATCTATTTACTTATTTCTCATTTTACGAATAAAATTAGTTAAAACTTTACTCAGTACCTACATTTAAGAAATATATTTATAAAAGCATACATTAATGGTTTCTTTTATTTGAATCATTTTCATAACAGCATTACATATTAAAAGCATTAATTAAATCCATGGTAAATTCTTCAAAACCGCAAACGAATATAAAATATGTAATATTTTTATATCCGTTTGCAAAAACTATATACAAGGTAGTGGGCGATTATTCATAATCTGGCAACTTTACACACACATAGGCGCGCGTGTCCGTACAGTGCCAGTCGCCAAATGTCACGCACACATAGCCGTCAACGTGCCTCACTTAGTCGGACGAATACGCTCCATCTGGTCTTAAATCTGTGGTCAGAACCATTAGAATTTAACAAAATACTCGATAATCCGAATTTTGCAGATATACGTTGTCGACTCGAAATCTTTAATTTTTAAGTTTTATTAATCAGGTAAGGTTTCGATCGAGTCTACCGTACCCCTTGACAAAATTATTAATATAGATTTGACATTGCGATTGTAGCGCAGTCGGTCTTATCCAATGTGAAATATTCCAAACTCACCAACTACTTATAAATTAAAAAATACATTTTCCAGTGGACTAAATTGTGAATCCCCTTGAATACACACAATAAATTTAATCAAAATCGGTCCAGTTGTTTAGGAGGAGTTCAGTGACATACACACGCACACAAGAAATATATATATAAAGATAATGCACACCACTAAGTACTTATATTATTTCGTTTATTTAAGTTGTCTCAAATGTTTTGAAATATTTGGTTCATAATATACTACTTAGTATAAAAAATCTCATATCTAGTTTTGCATGAAATTCAAACACTCAAGTTGGTAAACTTGGCATGAATTTTGTCTTATAATTTTACATTTTAGCTTACTGTATACCTTACCTGCAGGTGTATATTTGCGTGGCGTATCTAATCGAATTTGTTAAAGTCCTACTTAGCTTGAAAATTGATTACAAATTCACTATACACACAAATCTAACAAATGATATTACTGTACCTACAAGAAATGTTCTACGATATTATGTGAATAAAACCAACACTTAGGCTGTGTATTAATAGGCATTTACCGTGAAGGCCTGTTTAATAAAAAACGTAATAAAACTTATACATATTTGATTAACGTTGTTCGATGTTGTATAATGAAGGAAATTGAGCAAGTTATTTTATAATAGCAGTGGGGTTTTATCATACTCGGGAAAACAGGTGTAAGCGAAATCAACGACTTATTCAAGATGAAATAAACTGTTAACAATGCTGAATCACCAAAAAATAAAGGAGGACCATGAACATTTAGAAAACTAGTTATACCAGTGCGAAGAGTAAGTATGCTGCAGCTTAGTTTTTTTTTGTAAAAAGTAAAGTACCTACAGGTTCTGAGACGATTACTTAATAAAAATAAGCATATTAGGTACCTATATCAAAAACAAGTATTGTGCGAGTAAAAACACGAGTCTCTTGTCGATATTCGTTGTGTTTTGTTGCGGAACTAGTATGGTAATGACCGGCTACATTAGCTGTTAGACGATGACCCACTACGTCACCGTGCTCATCTCCACATCACAGCGGTATCGCTTATTCTTCTTTAACTAAATTACAAGTTAGAACGAAGATAAAAACAACACAAGGAAAATAACGCGTGTGCGATCTACGTTTGTTAACTGATCGTATAAAATGGTCTGACGCACATTCTCACCCGACTCTGTCAGTGGATAACTCATCCTCACACAGCGCTACATTATTAGAAGTAGTGAAAATTTAAGGAAAAACGACCAATCAAAAGTGGTTCTCAATGATGTCAATTAGTTTATTTATCAGTGTTTCGTGCTCTCTGATAGTTGTCGAGTTCTAGTAGTCGTGTGATCAGCGACTATTTAAGTATTTGTTATTTGTGATGAAAATAAACAATGTTTAAGTTTATACTCTTTGTGACACTAGTTCTACAGTTGCTGCTGCAATCTGAATGCTGTAAGTTCAATTTGATTATACAATATACATAACGAACTGACGCCGACGGAACGAAACGTGTATAATTAAACGAGAATTTCTTCTATACCTGTGACTAAACGCACATTACTTGAATCAAATTAGATATTTATTTAATTGGCTAGATTGGTACCTTTGTGTATCACAGACGTAGGTTTTATGCTACAATTTTTGCTAAAGACTTCGAAAACTGAGGACTGCGACTAGTACCACAATTTTATTACCTATTCAAGTGCTAAATCAAATATTAAACACTATTTGCATAAAATATCAATTGAGATGCAAAGTAATAGGTACGTCATGTCAGAATACTTTACTAACAATTTAATATATAACGAAGAGCTGTTTGATTATAATCATGCAGCTAAATAATCATTTTTATGACAATGGCATTGAGGCAAATAATAAAATAATACCAGTATTCGTTTATTAATAGATCCCGATTAATTCATAGTGTTGTCACACAACTGATAAAAATATAATCAAAGGGAAATACAACAATGATATTGTGATGCTTTGTTAACAATGTGTTATTGTCGCTATGTAGATACTTAATTGGCGCCAGTTATCATATTCACAATTTATGTTAAAAAATTAATTGTCATGACTGACAGGCCAGGCATGAGGTTTCTAATGGGTTCCTTCTATTTGGCAGAATCTTGATACTCCGAATTTTATTTGGCATAACACACTTGGCATAATCTTCTTTAATCGAATATTTTTAAGGCATAAACATTATTTAGCATAACTATTGATTGGCAGAATGTTTACATGTCCGAATTTGCAACGGCATACTGTTAACATGGCAGAACTTTTGACAGAAACAAATCGCCGCAAATCCGACTTTACGTAGTCTTGTCTGCCCTACCCCTAGAGTGTAGGGTAGGGCGGCCCGCGAGCTGAGGAGCAGGTGCGGCGAAGCCGGCCAGCAAGCCGAAGCTGCGGCGGTGAACGTTGAAACCATCTGCGACGATAAGCTGGCGTGGGGCCGGCGGAACGATGTTTGCTGCATGCTGCATACCTGCTTTTCAATTATTATGGACATGAAATTTATGCCTAAAGATTATTCGGACTAACAAAATAGATAAATTCGAAACTCATAAGTTTCGAATTTATGATAAGTGAGTGTATGCCAAACAACTTTCTGCGAAATGAAGATTATGCTATGTGTTGTTATGCAAAATAATATTATGACGAAAAAAGTTCTGCTTTAAAAGGTAGATCCGTTTCTAATAAGTATTCCATCTCTAAAAGGGTAAAGTAAGTAAAGGTTGAATGATTAGGGCAGGCGAAGCCGCGGACGCCTGCTGGTAACATATGAGGCTATTAATTAATTTAAGGTTTTCTGCAATATTTAGTGGTGACAATTCCTAATATTTTGAAACGTCTCACTCACGGTCATCAAGCAGATGACAAAAGGTAAACAAAAGGCAGACCTTGTACCATGGCATTCAGATAACATATAAAGCATGACTACTTATATATTTTAAAACCTGTAATTTATAAATATCATAACTGGAACGAAGGGCTTTTCATCATCCTGTCTAAAAATGCGGTTCTCAGCCCATGTAGCAACTGGGAAGGTATCTGCTTACTCCATGTTTGCCTACAGTGCTATGTAAAATAAATTTTGACCCTATCGATGAGCATATCAAACGTCGCAAATGGGGTCAGATTCGCCACACTCTCCGACAAGATCCAAACCTTATCCAGAGGCAAGCCCTAGGCTGCAAATGTGGTTCTCCAAAACAGAGCTGACAACGGACTATTATTGATGAAGCAAAGGATATCGAACTGACCCGGATTGAAATTAAGCGCGTTACTCAAAACCGACCGGGAAGGAAATGCACTGTGCACGCCCTCTGGCCCATATAGGGGACATAGCCAAATAAGTCAAGTCTCATGTAAAGATTTTCTATCTTGCTAATTATAATACCGGGAATATAAGTAGCTGTCTTAGTTCATACTAGATGAGCCGGCGCCGCCGGCGGTTACACCCGCGTTATTTAAGGCTACTGCGCCGCTCATATAGCCTATAGCCTTCCTCGATAAAAAGCCTATCTAGCACTGAAAGAATTTTACCGGTGTACGTAGGTTGTACCGGTGTATGGTATAATATTATCGGACCGGTAGTTCCTGAGATTAGCGCGTTCAAGCAAACAAACAAACTCTTCAGCTTTATAATTATATTAGTATTAGATTTATGAGTGACTAGAGGATGCCCACAGCTACGCTCGCATGTTATTCCTTGAAATACGCCATATCTGTTCGATCCCGTGCGAATTTTGGGAAATCTCTTGTTATTGCACACCTGCGCTCCCAAGGAACATACCACAGATATAGATCTACATACCTACGTGTCAAATATTAGCTTCTTGCGCCCTAAAGTTCCGGCTGTGCGTTGTCTGTCAGTTGATATGGTATCCGTGCATATGATTAATGTAAAATGACATCATGTTTTAAGGAAATTTCTCACAGTTATGATAATATTTATCATTACGGTAGAATAAGGTGATAATTTTGCTTTTAAAAACGGTTTCTGGTAAAGCGGTCAATCTGTGTTGCCTGTTTACCACCACCACAGCCATGTCGAGGCATCACGTGAAATTTCACTAATTAATTAAGTATACCTAATCAGCTTCAGACTTATACAGACGAACCAATTTCTAGCGACTCCTTTGCTGGATTCTAATAACTGTAAAAGCTTAAGAACGTAGAATACCGTAACACTATTGTTACGGTATTCTACGTTCTTAAGCTTTTACGTACGTGTCCATTGTTGTTAAAATCTAAGCTAAGTGATGTAGAAACATTTCGAAACTTGAGAGGTGATTTTTGTGTGTCATTCGCAAGTAAGAAACATTACCAACAATACCTGCCCCGGCTTCGCACGGGTAGTGTACTAGGTATGTATATATATGCATAATTTACCTCTACAAATCATACATCTGTTGGTGCAGACCGCTTTTGAGTTTATCACGATGGACATACACGACGGGTACTGTTTTAGTATAACAGAAGATAAGGAAGATGTTTTAGTATAGGTACTCGTAGGGATAATTCTGAATATTAATATTCCAATGTAATAAAAATAATAAAGATATTTCCTCGCATATAATGTAACTCGAAGCTGATTTAAAAACATAAATTTAAAATTACAAATAAATAAAACCACCTCAAAGCGTGTCAAATAGGTGTGGATTAATTTTTCATCGACACACCAATGCTGTTGAAAGTTGGCATATAAAATTGCTGATAATGACATACAACATTATATAAACTTGGAGCTAATCTGATGATAGAGGCGAATAACCGTATAAGGAGAATTTACACAAAATTCTAAACATGTAGGTATTTATAAAAAAGTAGGGACCTAATAAGGGCGGTTTCAGATTAGCGTATTTTTCTGCGCGTATACGGTCGTTTCAGCATACGCGCTTACACGCGCGCTACATTACGCGCTTCAAAAAACCAGACTCACGTAAACGGGCGTGTTCGCTCGAAACGGTAGTGACGTCTTGTCAGTGTCAACATGGATTCTGACGGCTCGTGGTTATACGAGCTTAGAAGCGCGTCAACGCTCGTACGAGCTGCACGTGTGCCAAAAGGCGCGCCTGTACGCGCCTACACGCGCTTCCAAAAACGAGCTTATAAGCGCGTATAAAACGCTAATTTGAAACCGCCCTAAATATACGTATTTTTATGGATTTTACCCTTTGTACAACTTCTAATTTGTTTTGGACTGGATGGTCATGTGTGTATGTGATAGAATAGCAATAGTAGCGCAGGACGCTTTTCGCTTAAGCCTAGGACGATTTAGGAAAAGTGGCTGGCAGTTGGACACGAAGAGCCGGAGCAGTGGACGACATCAAGTTGATGATGGTGACATGAAGGCACAAATAGTAATCTATTGTGCTATAAAGTAGCGTTCTTTTGCGCTGTTTTACAAGTGCATAGAATATGGGTCTTATCTATTGGAGTAAAACTATTATCTTACTTTATTTTTCTATTTTCATTCTTATTTTTTATTTTTTATAGACTCACGCCTGTATCCCCGAAGAGGTAGGCAGAGGTGTAATATTTCACCCACATTTCACCATGAATTTTTTAGGTCCGTAATAGGGGGCGAGCCTATTGCCGTACCGGGCACATTACCAGACTCCGTGCTGTTACTGAGAATTTCCTAACGGAAAAACCCAATAACACTTTGCCCGACCCGGGAATCGAACCCGAGACCTCCCAATCCCACGCGCACATTTATGCCGTGAGACCAACGAGGCAGTATTTTCATTAATTTTAATAATTAGGTTAAATAATACAACGTTGTTTAAATGCATTATAAAAACACAACTAGGTACTCAACTCAATAAAGAGTACGGCGTTTTGAAAGTAAAAGTAACTACTAAGAGAGATGCAACTGAAACGCTTTAAAATTTGGGAAATTCTCTGTGCAAGTGCAATGTATATGAAAGTCATATTCAGTGCTATTTTTTCGTTTTGTGTGCAATCTATTTCAATTTTTAAGCTTCCTATTTCAACTCTGAATATTAGGCAACAATTACCTTTATATTCGTCAAAGGTATTCAAGATTACATCTTCAGAAAACCCACTTTCTGTATACAAATACTTTTCTTTTATATTCTCTTTCTTTCACAGTGTTTTCCGGGGAGAGTTGCATCGCTGATGGTGAATATGGGACATGCACACTGCTGTTGGAGTGCACACCACTCGTCGCCGAGATCCGTCAGTCAGGCAACCCGATGCCCACCTACATGAGGAACAAACTTCAGAGGCTGACCTGTGGCTATGATCTGCGTGAACCTTTGGTAAAATAAAGTAATTTACTTAATTATTAGTTCAGTGCCGTAACTTGCGTTTTTTATCCACCCGATGCGAGCTTCAGAAATTCATCATCAGCCCTATACATATAATGTTCCACTGCTGGGCACGGGCCTGTTCTCACTATGAAAAGGTCCACCACGCTGGCCAAGACATGCAGGTTTTTTCACGATGTTTTTCTTCACCGATAAGCAAGCGATAATTAACAATGGTGCGCGCCGTGGATTCGGACCCGCGACCTTCTGCGTAGCAGTCTGTCAGTCTCTCCACTCAGCTAGCTGCTTAATGCTTCAGAATTTGTGCCCATGAAATTCTACAAGTGATCATTTGGTCACGTTTTGCGCCCTTTGAGGGTCTGTCTGCCCTGTGCCTGGGTACTGCTAGTAGAGCGCTAGTTACGGCACTGATTGTAATGACCGATTCCGTTCTTTTCGGTAGCAGAAGAGCAAATCACCCACCTGGTGAGCAGTAGGTTGAATTCTTGACATACATAGCTTTGTTATCTTAACATTACACATGCAATGTCAAGAAGTAGACATTTCGTGTTAAGTTGAATTGTGAGGAAGGTAAATATTTTCGAAGAAGTCAGCCACTTTGAACTCGAGGATAGCATGAGTGCCGCTACTTATTGTCGATAAACACCATCCTAGCGTAATTATCTCGATCTCATCCGAGCCTTTTGATTTAAAGCCACAAGGCCACTTTCTTACCACAATTGACAAAATATTAATTGTCATCTGGCTTTGCAACAATAACGAATGCAAAATTTTTTTTGGTTAGACCAACATCAGAGGTAGGTATTGGCGACTGGTAACGACTGTCATAGATCTTGATTGCAGCTGCAACCGACAGCTCTACGTGCTCTCTGAGACACGATGATATGTAACTTTTACAATCGGTTTGAATCCAAGACCCTCTGTGTAGTGTCCAAGTCTCTCCAGTAGGCTATCGCTGCTACTTTACTTTAATAAAATTTGTCAGAATTCATGCTGCCACCTAAGAGGATCTACTAACAAATTGTGAATTTGTGATATATCAATTCTGTGTTCCGTATCATGGTATTTTTTATTAGTCTTAATAATACAATACCTACTTAATATGGTAAAGATGACTATAGTCATAGTTGATAAATCCTGTTCATACAAAATAACTATTTACTTGCGATTTGGTTAACATTTACAAAACAGTAGTTTGGTCCATATTTAGCTGGGTAAATACGTGAAACCATTAAAAAATATTTTTCACTTATTTGCGGTTAACCACACAATAACATCGTTGTTTGGAAGATTTCGCCTTCACTAACTAGAACATGATAGTGTCACGTGACTGGTTTCATGAGCAAGGTAATTAAAATACAATACCTACGGTATTTTTCATAGCATTGTGTAAGCCAGACGTATTTTAAAATAGGAGTGATCGTTATAACGTATAGAGTGTTATGACAACGGTTATAACCCGTATAACGTATAGATAGTTATATGTATATTATATAACTATCTATATTTCATAACGACTATAACGCCGCAACGCGTCGCGGGGTGGCGCCGAGAGGTGCGACTCCCGAGCAGCAGCGACGTAGTTATTAGTTATATTGTAACGAACTAAGTTACTAAACCGTCACTGGTTAAAATGAAAACAACGCTTTCATCACCCTTTCCTAATAGAGGGCCTACTTCGAAAATTGATTACCAAGTGATAAAATAATTACTTTTGAAAATTTGCTTTTTAATATAATGTCATAAAATTTGCCACATTCTAATTTAAAAGCTGCGTATAAATTAAACTTACTAAACTAACCGTTATTAATAATAGATAAGTGGGTATTTACCTATCATTATATTTTCCATAAGTAATTTATGCCTAATAGTACCTCAGCCAGTCCTAAGCCTGGACAAAGTATGAAGGGAAGTTCATTTTATCGGTTAAGTTCAATCTTAAACATAATCAGTTGCAGTTATGCGTTAGTTACAACTACATAATGTCTTCAGATTACGCTATCAGAAAATATAGCTAGTTATGAAATATAGACAGTTATGACAACGTTATGAATTTCGCTATAACGATAACGTAACGTTATGTGTAAAACTCATAACGACACATGCTTATTTTAAAATACGAAACTGTTAATTAGTTTGTATTTTTAAACATGCAACATTTTGAACAGTTATACATTTTTTTTTATAAGGTCGATGACTACTGTCAAATTGAGCCCCGACTTTTAATTCCATGCAATATGTATTTTAAATATTTCTGTTAGTATACCAAACACTGTTTATTGTCTTTACTATGAAGAGCGCATTCTTTTCAAGGTAAAGTTTAATCAGCAGTAAAATAATAATCCACGGGTAGACCAATTGGTTGACGCAGGACTCCAAAGCCTGGAGCATCGCCGTAGTGTCGCCAGTCTATCGGTATTCTATCGGATACATTTTGGAGAGTGCGCAGAGGAACTACACAATCTGATTCCTCCTTCCCCTTTCTTCCATCGGACGATCAGACTAACGAGTCAGCGTCACTACCGTTACATGGTGGATATCCCGCTTATACGCACGAAGCGCTTTGCTTCTTCCTTTCTTATGCGTACCGCCAAGGTGTGGATCTCTTTACCCGAGTCTGTGTTTCCTGACGAGTACAACCTGGGTGTTTTCAAGTCGCGAGTGAATAGGTACCTTCTAGGCAAGCGTGCTCCATCTTAGACCATATCATCGCTTAAAATCAGGTGTGATCATGGTCAAACGCTAGCCTATCAGTAATAAAAAAAAAAGACTTTATGGTATAGCAAATGTCTTTCAAATGAAAGAACATCTTCTTCAGCTAATAGGTTTTGTTGAAATATCTGTCGATGGTCTATTTAGTCACTGTAGAAGAGAATCACGTAATTTTATACATTGCATGGGTAATTGGTTATTATTTTATTGCACTCATCATAGTGAATGGATTTTATTGCACTGAAATAGTTACCTATTATCTGAATAATCATCACTTCAAATTATAAGTTGGCATCTAATTTGATTAAAATGATACAACCATTTAAATGAATTATACATTGTGTTTTTTACAATATCGCGGTTATTGACATCACGTTTTGGCAGGGACTTTTCCAAGCGTGCATTCGCGGAACGAATATTTAATTGTTTTAAACTTAGGATTGTGAACGCATTTTTGTACTAAGTGGGTAAAAACCAAGATACTTTGGTCATTGAGTTGTCTTTTTTTAAAAGTTGATTGTTATGAACAAAAGGCTGTATGTGCTAAAGCAGCGGTCGGCAACCTTTTGGTAGGCAAGGGCCACAAGAAGACAAAATAAACTAAAGGCGGGCCGCACTTTTGCTAATAACTAGACAGCATTATTACAAGTCTTGCAGCAATTCTGCCACTGAATCATCAGCAAAGCGGAGATCTCCTCTAGCGTTGGTGAAGAGTTTCGGGGATATATTTATGTTGTGTCACTTCGTGCTATCTCTTGAAAATATTGGATGTTTTTTTTTGTTTTTCAGGGCTCGTACAGAATTATTGACATTTGGTTATCTTAACACCTCCACATATTTTCATTACATATGGCTGTGCTGCAACAACTACAGTGCAGCCTTGATTTCGATGGAGTCAAAAGCTTTTTCAGCATCCACAAAAGCCAGATGAAAAAGCTTCTCTGTCTCATCACACACACATCATATCAGCCTGTTGCAGTCCACTGCTGGACGTAAGCTTCCTGCATGGTACGCCACAAGACCTGATCTCGCGTTTTCTCCATCCAGCCACTACCAGCTACCCTCCTCAAGTTGTTAGTCGATCTGGTGGGAGAGCGTCCAACACTATGCTTGTCGAGAAGTAGCCACCACTCGAGAACCTGCCTACTTCACCGCCCATTCGTTCTGTGACAGATGTGGTCACCTGCCACTTCAGTTTGCTATTCCTCTGAATTATGTGAATAGAGTGGACTTCTGCCGAAAAATCTCGTTCCGGAGTTTGTTCCTCAACGAGGTCCTCAGCATTGACCGGTCCATAGCTCTTTGAGTGACATGTAGTCGGTCGGCTAGCTTTACCGTCATGTTCCACGTCTCAGCTCTGTACGTCATGACTGGCAGCGCACATTGGCAAGACAAAGGTATTCAACCGAACACCTTGATCTTTAGGCATTGAGGCAAAGATGAGTCGAAGATATGAAGCAGCTTCCCAAATGCTATCTAGCCCAGCTGCACTCTTCTGATGAATTCACTCTCAAAGTTGTCTCTACCTAGCTACAACTTTTGCCCCAGGTATACTTATACATACTTCTGGCAAACTTCG
The DNA here is from genome assembly GCA_944739405.2 of Euclidia mi. NCBI lineage: Eukaryota > Metazoa > Arthropoda > Insecta > Lepidoptera > Erebidae > Euclidia > Euclidia mi. Next base: position 30,438,858 of record OX123193.2, on the reverse strand, counting down.
AGGGCTACACCTTCGATATAAATTGATTCAGACTATTCAGAGACGATTTGTTCATTCAACATGAGCTCAATCTTCTCTAGATTTATTCCGAGCCTAACACGTCTTCAGGCAGTATTGAGACTGGGCAGCATTTTGTGCAAATCTTGCAGCGATACTGCCATAATTACCAAGGCATCGGCAAAGCGGAGATGCGTAAGATACTACACATAAACATTGATTCCCATTCCATACCACAGCTGTGTTTTGAAGAGATCCTCCAGCGCGTTGGTGAAGAGTTTCGAGGATATAACATCACCCTAAGAATATATCACCCTCACCCTACACACCCTGTCTTACACCACGAAGCATCTGGATGGGTGTTGTTTCGTAATTTTTGGACTTGAATGGAGATTGTTGCCATTTGGTAGAAGCTCCTCAGCACCTCCACTTATCTTCGATCGGCTTGGTAGCGCTGCAAAGACTCCAGAACAGCCCAGCTTTTGATAAAGTTGAAGGCTTTTTCGTAGTCCTCAAAGAGCAGACATAGTGGCCGTTTGTACTCTTCAGATTTCTGGGTAAACTGCCGACAGAATGGATGTGGTCCACGGTACCTACGGTAGCTTTACCTTTACGTAACCCATTCTACTTCGACGGCTGGGAGTCGTTAAATCTTGATGCCAGACGATTCGTGACGACTGTTGAAACACACAACAGCTTATAAACGTGGCACAATTGTATGATCTGCCGATAGTTTTATCTCCTTTTCTGAAAAACAACGCCACAACACATCTGCTCCATGCCTTTGAGTTTTTAGTCCCATTGATTATTACAGAAGTAAATAGCCTTCTAAGCTAAGTAGAGGGTTTCTTTCAGCCTTTAGGAGCTAAGAGGCCACTCCATCTTCCCCGTGCTCCTTACTATTATTAAGCTATCTTAGAACCACTTCGATTTCATCGACATCTACGTCAGGAAAATCCTCCGTATAGTGGCGGTAAGTGGGGCTCTAGGATTGGTCGTGTTTGGTGCAGGCTTCGGTGCATGATTGGCTTACAGATTGCCATAGAAGTCCTCAACTTTAGCGAGGATCTCTGGGACTGTTAACACGGTATTACCCTTCGAGATATTCAGTTTTGTCAAGTGACCCCCTCCCAGTCTTTTGGAGATGACTTTTGACCACGATTTTGCTCAATCGCTTTCTGTACGAGGCGAGTGTTTCAGCTACCAAGGTCACGATTTACTAAGATTCGGAAAGCCTCCGGTGCTTCCCGTCAAATCACATCAGTTTCAGAGTCTCGCTTGAAAGTTTAGAAAATGCCGCATTCCCAGTTCCTGTACTGCCCCGATCATGCCGTTCAGGGTCTCTAGTGCAGCAAATCTGTTTTTCAGTTTCTGTTAAAACGTATCATGTCCCGCTATCGGGACAGTTGGACTAAGAACAGACCTCATCATGCTTGAAATAGATATTTAGAGTGCCTCTTATAAGTCGGTGGTCGCTGCCGGTATTGAACCTATTGATCACTGAGACATCTCTATATATATGCTTCTTATCCGTCATAATGAAGTCAATCTTGTTCTTTGTGCAGCAATGGTAACAATCCCTGCATACTGAGGAATTTGACCAAAATTTGTCCCTTAGTTTTCTGCTCCCATAAGCATGTGGACCCAAACACGATTCGCCGCGCTCGTACCTTTGCGTTGAGGTCCACCATAAATACAGTGTAATGTGTATTTATGGAGCAATGTATGGCCTTCGTCACATCGTTGTATACGGCTTCCACCTCTGCATCTGAGCTACTTGATGTCAGCGCATATACCTGTACCATCTTAAGAGAGTATCTCTCGGTCAGTTTCAGTACAAGGTATGCTATCCGGATCGAGACGCTACAGATCAGTTACGTTTTCACTAAGGGCTTTGTCAAAGAGAAACCCTACGCCACCTTGGGGTCGTTGAGCTCCCTCCCTGAAGTAGAATAGAGGTCTGATGCAAAGATTATCGTATCTTCCCCTTCTCTTCGGACTTCTGATAGACTCAGTACATGTTCTGGCTCTATCTTGGGTTCGTATCTTGTCTAATTTTATTATTCTACCTCAAGAATGTGGAGGCTTTCTTCAAGCCGTAAATTATACGTCCATTATATGTAGCCAGGGTCAATTGGTGTTGGGAGCTGTCCGTAGCCCGGGGAATCTTAGCACCTCCTACTCTGCCACGACCAAGGCCGCTGCCGTGACTTGGATCAGTAAGGCGGCCGGGAACTAGGGGCTGTTTCTTTCATGGGTAGTTTTGATCCATAGTCCCAAATTACGCTGGGAAGGGGTGTTGACAAACGCAGTATGCTGAGCGGTACTTACACAGGGAAAGGCTACTACTCTGCCTGGAAAAACTTAGGTTTAAAGTTCAGCTCTAAGCTCGCCGGTGTCTGGTTGAGGCGTCAGGGCATGCGAGACATACATAATACCACTATTCGAGGTAGTCAGCTTTGTCGGAAGGCTCTTGCCCAGTAACTTCGACTCTTTATTTTGCCTAATCGCCCTTATACGAAAAGAGTTCTAGCTTCGGAGGTTACGCCTCTAGTTCCAGATATTTTTGTAGCATGTATGAAGAGTGAATTTGTAGGGTTTTAGAAGGCTGTCTGATGTTTTTCATTAAAATCGATTCAGTTGTGCTATTTTAAGCCATAGGAGGCTTTAGTTCGATTTATAAGACATTTTTTTACAAAACATTCGCGGGCCGCAAGTAGGACCCTCGCGGGCCACATGTGGCCCGCGGGCCACGTGTTGCCGACCGCTGTGCTAAAGTGTTTTCCAAATTTGTTGCGCTGTTTTGGCGTGACTAAACGGCCAAATTTCTTATCTGATTCAGATATGTAAATTTTTATGTTTATAATTATAAGAAGTGGTTTCAGTGTCAATCGTAGGTACTTCACTGGTTATATTACTAGCTTCTTACTGAATACCCGTAGCCTTCGTACATAATAAATTTGTATGGTGAATGAAAGTGCTGGAGGTCCCATCACTTTCTGTCCCTCCAATTTTCTATTTGCCTATTTTTACTTCAGTGCCATTTTCCCATTTTTGCTATTTGCGTTGCTTCTGTTAAAGTCTGTTAAACTAAGATAACAGAGTCACGTTTAAAATTGTCAGAACCACCACTTGCCATCAGGTACCATATAGCTCTTCTGCTTCTAAAATCAACAAACGAAATTATTGAAATCATTGCGTGTGTCTTATTTTCTCCGTTATGTGATACATCGAGGAGTTCTTTGGGACGGATAAAATATTTGATGTAGTGTTTTAAACTTGTATAGTGACAGAGTTAATGTTATAGGTTCCCGGATATGTGAGAGGGGCTTATGGACTCTACCAACTGGCTTACTTTGTCCCAATAAAGGTATAGATGCCCTATTCATTAGATTGTGAAATTCTGTTTGGGGGTTGGTACAACCATTTTGTCTATCTTAGGCCGACTTGACATTGGGCCTGCGCGTTCTTCGAGCGGGCGTCCGGCGTGTGCTCGGCGTTCACCCTGTAGTTCAAAGTGAACGCCGAACGGACGCCGAGCGCACACTTGAGGATCACGCATGGACAATGTGAGCGAGGCCTTAAAAGTCGCGACACACTCGAATCAACTCAGTACGAAAGTACAAAATAAAGTTTCACTAAGCGGTTTAAAAATGGTGTTATATGTGTTAAGATAAATGATGATTAAGCCTCTTCAGATGTGAAATTCTTAAGAGGCTTAAGTTGATGTTTGTTTTCATTAACTTTAAGTGTCCGTGGGTTTATTAAATACAATATCCTCTGCGAGACGTCATCAATATCTAAGAGTCAAGATGGCACTTGTTTATGGTCTTTTTAACGATCAATCATATTTTATAATACCTACAAGATTACTAACTTAATTACAAATATGTTTTTCGTTTTTAATACTTGGTACAACACGTGGTTTATAATATGTTGTTGGATGTAACTAATACATGAATATAACTACATATGTATGTATGAGCAATTGACGTCTGTTAATTTTTGCTGAGGAATCTGTTATGTGATGATTCAGAGTATTTAATGATTTAATAAATAGTAATTAATATGCGCACTGACCGCTGCGACCGTACCTTCTGTATTTATACATTTACTTGAATCAGGTACTATTAAATATCGATCGAATCGAAGATCGATCGAAGGTAAAACAATGGTCGAATATCAATTGCGCTTGCGGGTTACCTATAAGAATCTTATATGAAATTCATGATATATATGCAGGCATACTCAAGTTAAATATGTATCATCATCATCATCAGCCGCCCCACAGTTCACTGATGGATATAGGCATTTCCCATGGCACGCCACTAAGCCCGATCTTTAGCCCTTGGTTGAAAATATTGATGTCAAAATAATCGTTAACTTTACGTGTTTCATCTGTTGCCTATTTTGAGTCGTAAGATTCAATCTGAACATAAATACCGAATCTTTCATTTCATAGGAATGCATAGGTCCTCTTATTTCACGACGCATTTACGTCGTTCTTCCTAAAAAAATGTTCTCAAATCTCATTAAGTAATGTATTAGCAACGGTAATTTGGGAGGAAGTTTCTTTATAATTTAATTGCCTAACGAGTCTACAATCTCTATTATTCGATTGGAAAGATTAAAAACAAGATACATAACTGTGTCATATCTACTTGTTTTTTTCTCTTGCTAAGCTTTTTAATTTATTATCTGACAGCCGTCAACTATGATTTATTGCTATTCCTAAACTTGTTGGTTATGACCATAAAAAGTCTTTGTCCTAACAAAGTGGTCTTCTAATGATAAATGAACGAAAAACAAAATAGTTAAATGTAAACAGGCTATTTTACGTATAAGGCCTCCCTTACAATGGGCATTCGCGTTTCTCAAGCGTGCGCTCGGCGTTCATCTGTAGTAGCAGAGTGAACGCCGAGCGCACGCCGCACGCCGGTCACCCGCGCGCAGAACGCCCACGATCAATGTGAGCTCGGCCGAACTATATCAATTATTAATCATAATGCTTATGAACTTCGTACCATTAAAATGACCAATTTGGATTAATTCGGTATTTCGGTCGTAGGTACCGGACATATCTCATTTTCTTAATATGAACCCAGTAATTGGGTCAATGGGAAGAAGCAAGGCTAATTGAGTTTTATGAACGGAATGCATAGCAATTGATTTTTATACATAAAAGTAAAAAATCCGTGGTATGTTCATGGATTACTAAATTTACTGAATACTATGCTGAATACCAAATGTGACAATGTCATTATCAGATTTCATTCGTTGAGTGTCGTAAGAGACGTAAGGAAAATACACAAAGAGTATTTAGTATCTTTGCGAAGAGATAAAAAAGACGACATCAAACCCTGAATCAAACCATCTGGCCAGAGTGGTATGGTAAGCCAATCCATCCTATTGACTCACAGCCATCTCACAGCCAGCGCTTACTGTGATGTAAATTAGGATACTTAAGTCCAGCAGTGGACTGTGAAAGGCTGTAGAGGGAACATACATACATACAGGGGTAGGCAGAGACTACGGAACGCCATTTGCAACTATCCTGGTATATCTCTCTTGCTTCATTGTAGAGGGAACAAATTAAAAAAAAATACATTCGTATACAATTCTGTTAGTTAATAATGGGAGCTGTACGAATAAACGTTTAAAACCACGTAGAGATTATATGGCAAAGCGCAAAGGTCGGTGGGTTTTTCTTAGATTCAACATTCGTCACATTTGATCGAAACCAATTTTATTGAACATCAATATTTTACTTGAATGAAGTAGCACATTGCGGAATTGGGAAAGTACTTGTTGAGATTGAGAAGGACTATGACCTTAGTAACATTTTAACTAGAAATGGATAACTGCAAAACATAATTATCGGGCTGATTCAATAGGCTTGCATGTGTCTTAAAATGTAAATAGTGATTGATTCGTTCCTTTCTTAGATTTTAAACCGAAATAATCGATTTTTTTTCAAAAATCGATCAGCAACATTACTAATTACGGTTTGTTAAAAACCTTTTTGAATTTGACGCGAAAACGCTGTAGGTAAACCATCATGGCGGTTGAGTGATGTCACGAAGTGCAAAACAAAACAAACCGTGAATGAAGTCTGATCTGGTGTACGTGTACCCACTTTTATTTTGTTATGATATGATTTATTCTTAGTACAAACAAGCCTATTTGGAGGTAGGCCTCTGAAGACTGATTTTCTCAAGCAGAATGAGTGAGAGTGATATGCGGGTTATTATGGTCTAACATTATTAATGATTTTTTTAAATCAAAGGAATTATGATTGGGTTAACCTTTTGATATTTTATAATTATTGTGAATTTATACAGCTAATGCATTTAAATACAATAGATATGTTTGTTATTACAGGTATGCTGTCTTCCATTGACGCCTACCATCACCACCGAAGCACCGGATTGGGGCAGCAATACCAATTGGGGCGGCAATAACAACTGGGCTGGTAATTCAAACGGGAACGGCCATTCGCACGAAAATGGCAATTCGGACGGGAATGGCAATTCAAACTGGGGCAGCCATACGAACGGGAATGGCAATTCAAACTGGGGCAGCCATACGAACGGGAATGGCAATTCAAACTGGGGCAGCCATACGAACGGGAATGGCAATTCAAACTGGGGCAGCAATACGAACGAGCATGGCAATTCAAACTGGGGCGGCCATTCAAACGGAAATGGCAATACGAACGGAAACAGCAATTCAAACGGGAATGGCAATTCAAACTGGGGCGGCAATACGAATGGGAATAGCAATTCAAACTGGAATGGAAATTCAAACGGGGGTGGATCCTCAAATTGGGGAGTTACAAAACCAAGTAGCACTGTTACACTTCCGACGACTCATATCTACAACTTAATTGATTCTGGCGAGAACACTGATAATGTCGAACCTTACACTCGAAGACCTACAGAAAATAAAACAGATAAGAAAGGCCCTCCCAACGTAGAACAAAATCCAAAATTGGCCCTTTTACCGCAAAACTGTGGTAGTATTGAAGACGATAGAATATGGGGAGGCAATAGGACCAGGCTTTATGAAATGCCCTGGATGGTGCTGTTGTCTTATGATTCAGGTAATTTACAAGAATTTGTGTATAACATAATAGTGAAATTTTCAAACACGTTAAAAATACTGAAACAGTAAATGAAAGATACTAAAATGAATCCAACATTATTTTGGCAATTTGTAAATATTGTTTTGTTGGCGCAAATATATACAGCAGCTGGTAGTAGCAGCTCCCGGGCTCGGTTCCCACGTCGTTCTCAGTATACACTGTTAGGGTTTTCTTTCCAGACCTTTATAGCTTGTGGTGACGGATTAAGAATACGGAATGTCACCACCCCATATCATCCCGTGGGTGTCGTAAGAGCCGACAGAGGGACCATACCATGCAGAGAACAGCACTGTAAGAGAAGAAAAACTTGATACAAACCCTATACCGACCCGTTTGGCCAGCGTGGTATAGTAGGCCAATTCCTCCTTTCAAAGGAGAGGCCTAGTCCAGCAGTGGACTGTTATAGGCTGATGATGAAAATAGCTTGGCTCTGAGTTCCTAACCGCATGCTTGGGATGTCATCATTACGATGATGATAAATAATAACAGTTATTATGTTATGTAACAGATACTAACATACCTATATATTTTGCGTTTCTTAACATTTCAGGTCGCGGTCTAAAGCTAGCATGTGGTGGCACAATCATCAATCAGTGGTACGTGTTAACAGCCGCTCACTGCGTGTCACACTTGGGTGACAACATGCGACTGGATGGGGTTATCCTGGGAGAATACGACGTCAGGACTGACCCTGATTGTGAGATAACTGATGGAGTGAAGACGTGTGCTCCTAAAGTGATGGTAAGGGCCATTGAACAATATATACGAATAGGATAAACTGGTAGAGAGAAGAGTAGATGTCTCTTCACAGGGCATAGCTCTTGAACAGTATGGGCGCGATTCTATGCTTTTACACATACACTCCCACGGAATATAGACTGGCTCTGTATTAAATTAAATATATGTATATATCGGAATGGTCATGAGTAACGGGATGTCAGTTGACTACGAAACGGAAGTGTGAAGATGGCGCGCTTCGACAGAGTCTAGTGTGACGTTCGCTACAGATTGAAGAGGGGGGTGACGGTTAACCTTCAACGGTGCAACACAACTATCACTTCTCTTGGAGACTCCGGGCGGACAACAAGTACCTAGAAACTGTCACTCGTTTCGTGTTCAGTAATACGAAATAGTTATAGTCACATACATACATAGACTCACGCCTGTTTCCCCGAAGGGGTAGGCAGAGGCATATTAAACGCCCACTTTTCGCCAGTGTTTGATCCCACGTAATAGGTGGCGAGCCTATTGCCGTTTATCGGGCTATTTTGTTTGCCAGAGCCTCGTCCGTTGATCGGCAGGTGCACCACTTGCAGGTGAGGTTGGCTTGGGACTCTAAGTTCTTGGTGGGAACCCTATGCACCTAGTTATAGTCAGTTTTGTTAAATTTGATTTGGTGTGAACTTATAACAATCTGTGATGTGAAGTGTTGATACCGGCCAAGAATCAAGCAACCGAAATAGCCAAATTCTGCGGAGACATGCATCCATCCAAAAAGATGGCAGTGGTCATGGAATGGTCCTTGAAACTTTACTTTGTGGTGTATAAATTTATTCGTCGATAGAATTTCCTACCTGTTTGGCTGCGTTTGTCTGTTAGTATAATTACAAATGTTTAGTTATACTTATAAACATTGTAACATGCCGATTTTATTTACATACGTTTCGTAATCCTAGGCTCAAATCGAGCATTTGGTATTAAAATATATCGTATATTTTGCTCTTACTAAAGTTATAATTTTTTCTTACTTTGCAGAATGTTTCAATAGCCTCTGTGACGCCTCATCCCGGGTACACTCCTCAATCGTTGACTGATGATATCGCCCTGATTCGCCTATCGGAACCAGCAAACTTTAAATTAGGTTGGTATTTTCTTTTTGTATTACATCAATACATAGACATATATTGTAAAATTAAATGAAGACAGCGATAGCCTAGTAGAGATACCAAAGGACTGCCATGCAGAGGGTATCTGGTTGGAATCCACGGCGTACACCAATGACTTTTCGAAGTTAAGTGTGTATTAAATTATTAATTATCGCTTGCCCCGTGCCTCGGAGAGCACGTTAAACCATCGGTCCCAGCTGTCATGAAGATCTTTCACAGTCGTTACGGGGAGTCAGTATCCTTAAATAAATTGATACTGGTCTAAACCGTGGAATATCGCTATCCCTTTGGGTTGCGGAGTCAGACGGCAGTCCCTCTCTAGAAAAATTGATATTCTGTCATATCTCGTTAGACCAGTGAGCGGACCTCGGGCTCTAAGGCGTATCAGTCTTGGATAACGCTAGAGCGATGATGATGATATTGTAAAAATAAACAACAAAATATATAATTATGTCCATTTGATTTTAACACAAACGCTATCTTAAGTACTCAATTATAAAAGATCACACAGTTTAACTTATTTTTATATAATTATACTTTGTCACCAAAATCCTGACGCACATTGGCGGGCTAAAAATTATTTTAATTTCAAAAGGGCTAGACTTTAGAGAGTTTGGTTACGGTAAAAAAAAAAATATTAGTAAAAATGTTATAATATTATATCTATCCCTTAAAGAGTTTCTGGATTGGAATTTGTACTGGTATCCATATAATATTAACATAATACTATTAATAGTTATACATCCTTTGACCACGGGGCCTGATTATTTAAAAAACAATACCTACTATTCACGGCATTGTAAGGCTGGGCTCGCATTTAATATATTTTTTAAGGGATCTTATCAGCTTTATAGCTAAAATATAATTTGAATTCTATTAATTAAACTTCTTTCCACTATCTTTCAGACAGTGTCAAGCCCATTTGTCTACCAATAAATCGCAGTCTTCAGACGCAGGCGCTAGCGGGAGTGAATGGTGTAGTGGCGGGCTGGGGGGTCACTGAGGAAGGCCTGCAGTCTCCCGTGCTACTCAGCGTCGACCTGCCTATTGTGTCGTATAAAGACTGTAACGAAGATTACAATGGGTTCGTACCTTTATATTATAACCCTTAGGCTCCAAGTTATTGGTATACGATTTAGCTTGGTTCCTAGTGAACAGCTAAAAACCTGGCAACGTTAATTATTTTGTGCTGCTAAGCAGTTACTGCCTAAGAAGGATTCGACTCACAAGTGTTGTGAATTTTATTTAATAATTACAGTCCACTGTAAGTTAAGGAAACCAAATAAATTATTTGCAGAGGTAAAATACTGTCCGTAAGCTAATTGCCATTCCTTGAAAGTCTTTTTTATATTCCAGAACTCTCAGAATAACGAAAAAGCAATTATGTGCCGGTGGAGTTAAAGACAAGGACTCTTGTGGAGGAGACTCTGGTGGTCCTCTTATGTATCCTGGCAAGTATGGCACCAAGGGCATCCGCTATGTCCAGCGAGGGATAGTGTCTTACGGAACCAAACGGTGCGGCCTTGCGGGGTACCCTGGAGTGTACACGAATGTTGCGTATTACATGGACTGGATATTAGACCATATACACAATTGATTGTTATTGTATTAAGTAGTGATTAAGTATGAATTTGATTGAAGAAACAGAAAGACAGAGAAGCGATTTTGCGCTCTTTGCAATTGTTTTAAAATTGCCTATAAGTCATGGTGTTAACTAATTCAATGACTGCGTCTAAATGGATCTGTGACTTTGGCTTTGAGCACAGTGATTGATGGTGTAGGCGCACTAAAGTACTCTCAAACATTATATACGAAACTGACGACTGAAGGTCCCTCATCCCTTTAAATAGCGAGAGATAATTATACGTCAATTGTCATTTCGTTAGTCTAGAAACCGAATCAAGCTCACGCTTGGATACACACGGTATCAAATAAGTGTGTATTGTTTAAAGGCCACGAGAATCACGTGATTATGATGATGGCATGCGAACACCTAAAATACTTTTATTTAAATGCTATTTGTTATTAAAATGTCTTTTCTATTATACTTATTTAGAAAGAACCGATGCCGCTTTTAGTCGGTTTCAGCAAAAATTTTAAGTGTCAGGACTAAAGACTTGTAATATTTTAACCAAAATGTAGAGTGCAAAATCGTCGTATGATTTGTTATTGCGTTATTGTGCCATTAGGGATAATTTTTTTTTTCTACCACATACATACATCACCATCTAGTCCCAAACTAAGCAGGGCTTGTACTATGGGTACTAGATAATGGATAAACATACATATACCTATATATTTTTTTTTATTATACTTACATATTATACATAGAAACACCCAGACCGAGACAAACATCCATGTTTATGCACACAAATGTTTGACCGGGAATCGAACCCGCGACCTTCGGCGTAGCAGTCGCTAACACTCCCGCCGCGCTAACCGGTCGTCTATATATGATGTATTAGATCTTATTGAAGTTCGAACAAATGATCTTTCGTCAAATGTAGTAGCTAGTTCCAAGATTGTGATGTCTACTGAGATTATTGAACATTTATTAAGCGTTGTACACAGATATTTATATTTAAGCATCTGCTTGTCTTAACTAGTCTAGTATTTACTATTTGTAATGACGTAAGTTTATATCACTGAAACTGAAAGTACTTAAAGAAAATAAAATTACAATAGTAACGTAAATAAATTTTATAATTAATATTTCTGTGTTTTATTCTCGTTTTGTGCGTACTCTTATCCAAAGTAATCGAAATTAATAGCTTGATGTTAATAGTATCTGGTATGGCGAAATGAGTATTGTTACATAGGTCGTGCCTTGTCTTACGTTTTCGTGTCAGTAACCTATAAGGAGCACCTTTCATTTTCTTAAATTTAAACAAGCAATACCTAGGAAACACATCGTCTGCCATAGCCCACAACAACGAAGAAAGTGTCTGTCTAAGTGAATGATCGGGCTCTGTTACTCATCGAAATCGATATGAGTCAGTATAATTTTAATTAAAACTAAAAGCCATTTTTCAGAATATCTTACAGGGTGTAATATCACACCTCTGCCTACCCCTTCGGGGACACAGGCGTGAGTCTGTACTGTACTGTACTTACAGGGTCTTAATCGCGTAAAATTCAGTCTCTCCGCATCCACGATCGGTGCAAGATGATAGAAACGTCGGAAACAAATAGGTATTTTACATTAAATAAGTTAATTTTACGCGATCAAGACCCGCTGAATTATTTTGTATGATGTATACAAATAGCGAATGTTTAAAATCGCTTAAGAGGCATTTTTATTACACTAGCGTCCCATATGATGAACAAATGGGCTAAACTACTTTTTGACAGTGTTAGCGCCAACTAGATCCAACAGCTATTTGATACGTAATCGCGATGGCTATCGAAATATTGGCATGTATCTATGTAGGTACCTAATATAAGATCTGATCTTATTATACATCAAGTTTATTTATTAATGTACTTATCAATTTTGTGAGAAAATTGTTTGTTTATATCACAGTAACCTAATATTATTCGGTAAAAGGTAAGTATAATCATGTGGTCTCTTTCTCAAAATAGTAGATTCCATAGTGCATGAGAAGCAATGACGAAAAAGCACAATGAAATGAATTCATGCCTGATAAAGAAACTTGAAGGAATTTATCCGCAGAGGTCATCTCTTCACGTAAAGACCATTCTTACATGCCCAACAAAACATTACTTGCAGAGAGAATACTTCTTTATGTCAATGTTATGAGAAGAGCAGTGATCGCGTAATGGAGTTACCAACAGACTGTCATGCAAAGGGTATTCCTATCACTAGGCTCACGCCACGGCTTTGAATTAATTTAATTTATTGAATTGAGACCACATTAAGTCTTCAGTTGAGGCTGTGATAAAGGTCTTTAACAGTCCTTATGGGGAGCCTTGAATAAAATAAAGTAGAAATATAGTCGCATGTAGACGTAGAACATTTCACATTTTATTAATAACTAGCTGACCCGGCGAACCGCGAACCGCCTAACAGTCGATTCTTTAATTAGTTTTTGAAATGTTCTCTCCGTATGAACCATCCTCGTTCTTCAACGAATATTATAAAAAAAGGATTAGCGAAATCGGTTCAGCTGCTCTCAAGATTTGCGCTTAGCAACATATTCAGCGATTCATTTTTATATTATAGATTGCCTGTAAAATTATATCACACAACCCTATATTCTCTCATATTCTTAAAGATTTAAATTGTACCAATTCTAGTCGTTTTATCGCTTAATTCTACAGCTTTTCCCTTAAAGTGGCTTTTTAACATATGATGTCGATCACAGGTAACGTATCAGATCAAACCTTATCTGCAATAAGTTTGCCATGCATTCAATTTCACTGAAAGACACCGAAGGACTTTTTGACGAACATTCCTAATTATTTATTACTAGCCGTTTCCCGCGGTTTCACCCGCGTCCTGACGGACCCCTATTTTTTCTAAAATAAAATATAGCCTATGTTACTCGCAGATAATTTAGCTTTCTAATGGTGAAAGATTTTTTTAAATCGGTCCAGTATTTTTTGAGTTTAACCATTACAAACAAAAATATAAAAAAATCCTCTTTATAATATTAGTGTAGAAAAGTCTATTTACCAAGGAATTTGACTCGTATGCTTGCCTAATAAAACCTCAACCTTTTTTACACTCTCTCTGCCTAGCATCTGTCATTATTCTAAAATCTACGGCAGAAGTCTTTGTCAATCTACCGGATAAATTATCCAATCTGCCACAAAACATTTTCGCAACACAAATTTTCGCAATGTTTTAAAGTTAGCCTGTTCTTTACCAGTTAAATCAAGGGTCATGTAATGTGTGCATGCCGTATCGTGTCATGTCGAGCGAACCGACGCGGTGATGACGCCGGTGACGATGATAGCGATGATGAGGAACAAACCCGTAATGTGGGCAAACGCGATGATGAGAAACATACCCGTAAAGTGGGCAAAAGCGATGATGAGGAACATGCCCGTAAAGTGGGCATCGGCGGTGTCGACGGCGACAACGATGTCGATGTCGATGTGGATGCTACACAACGCAGGACCCGAACATACACCTACCATGACCCAAACGTCTTTATACCACCACCTACATATACAGTAAGTATCGAAATTCTGACCTCTCTCTCTACATACTATATATACCGTCCAGTCGTGAGATCTCTCTGCAAATTGTCTGAATCCTAGTAAGGCCGTTTTCTCTGGAGAAAATAATACGTACTGGCCATAATAATAATTTAATTGTTATACTAATTCCAGTAAAATACTGAGAGTTTTTATTGAAAAGCCTATACTGCCCAAAAATAAGACGACATAAATCTCTTGACACTTCAGTTTATTTGATATACCACTCACATTTTGTCAGGTATGTAATGGAACAATAACAAAGAAATGTAAATCATAAGTCCAACGATTACAATTTCACTTCGTTTTCTTTCAGACATCGTTAACGATGACTGTAAAAAAATATAAGCAGATGCTTTCGAAGACAATAAACAGCTCTTACATGTATTGGAAGAAGATGTATGAAGATCCGTTCAGATGGCAATTGTTTAAGAGCATCATGTTCTTCACGGTCGGGTTGAAGATGTTCACTGATTTTCTTGTTTATATCGATGCAACTATGTCAGAGGATGCTGCAAATACTGCAATATCCGCTGGAAATACTGCAATATTCGCTGCAAATACTGCAATATCCGCTGCCAAAGTCTGTAAAGTACCCAAATAATAAAAGTCTTATACGTATGTAGAGGTGTAACAATTCTTCCGAATTAATTGGAAATTAAGCGTTTTTGAGAGAAAGCAATTAAGTTTTGGAAATCCTACAGTAACTTGTCAGCGAGATAGACTGAATAAAATATTTTTACGGCCCTTAAATATAAGGACACATTACTGTACACGCATTTCATATTTGCCTATATGTTATATACCTTACTGTGCCTATCGAAATAAATACTATTTATCACAGGATGTTTTATTTACAAAGGCTGCATAATTATTATTCATTTCTGAACAAAATTTGTGATATGTATATTGCTATACTAATTACTTATTTTATTAACAACAAAAGCAACTCTGTAAGCTACTTATATACGATTTTTAAGTTAACCATCGTTTTGTCTTAACTTGAGGACGACCGCAGTTATATAATACTAGAGGACGCCAGCAGCTACGCCTGCAATTTTTTTTAATTTACACGTTTTGGCCGATCCCGTGGGAATTTCTGGAAATCCCTTCTTAGTGCACCCCTACGGTCCGCAAGGAAGATACATGCCAAATTTCAGCTTCTTGCGCCCAACAGTTTTAGCTGTAGCTTGTCTGTCAGTCAGTCAGTAACGCAAGGATTTTATATATACAGATAATAATAATAATAGATAATTTATTGTCAGGTAGAAAATCCATCGATACAACATACCTTAAAGACTAACATAAACCTATACAATAATTTTATGATCATTAATAATTGAACGAGGCACGTGTTGTTGTTTACACCGTGTTCATGTTAGGCTGACTGTTATTTCGTAACCTCCCATGAAAACGCCGATATACAACACCCTTCGGCCAAAACTTTTCCTGGATAAAAGTGTCAAAATGATGAGTCGGCACCCGAACCACACACAGTTATGCAAGCACATTTTATTTCAATCGTTTCTTTCTGATACCGTCGGAATTTCGGGAAGAAGGGATCTTGTTAGTGCACCCCTACGGTCCCCAAAGAACATAATATAATTTGCCAAATTGCAGTTTCATGCGCCTATTAGTTTTGGCTGTCCGCCTAACTCTTAACGCAACAATTTTAAATACAGATATTAAAAGTGCCTGACATTTAATAGCATCGCGCGTTGCTTTTTTACATCTCAAGGTTTATTATAGTACATATTTAAAATTATACCTATTCGAATTAACTGTAGCCTTATTTTTATAACCAAATTAAAGAAAGACGTCTGGTGTTGGCAGGGGTGTTACCGTTATTTGTTAATAAATTAAGTGTTGACGGCAAATTAAACACTGAAGTGTGTGGAAGGAGTTCAAGAATAAGCAACAAAGACAATGTTTCCTAAGTAGAGGATTACGAGTTAAATATTGAGGTAAATCTTTGTATACAATTACAATTAGCGAATATCAATATAGAACAATTTGAAATTTACTCATGTCACGTCTTGTTACTTAAATGATACCTACATACAATTAGCTTTATCAATAAATCTTTGTCAAGTAAACATACTAACTTATGTTGTAAAGGCGAAATTAGCTGGATGTTTCTGTTTCTATAGCTTTTAAGGACAAACAATTAGAAGAATAACCAAGCGCAGCTTCTGTGATCACGATTTTTGCTTGATGTTCAAGATATGGCCTTGTTCTGTACCTGAAGATGTCGATGAAAATGTTTTTATCTTTGCACAGCAGAATTATAGCTGGGACCTGAAATTCGATCAGAATGACAGAGCTTGAATGTTCAAGATTGCCACTCTGTATCGTTTTGTGTCGCTCCTTACAAGAACAAGTTTAAGGAGCTGCATGCCATCCTTCGGTAATGGAATGGTACTAAAAGAAGATGAACGTCTTGTAACCAATAAAACATAAGCATCTATGATGACTTGGAGTTGCTACTGGCTAAGATAAGACACTTTTTAAGACAATATTTGGCCCTAGCAATATACCTCTGCCTACCTCTTCGGGGATATAGGCGTGAGACTATGTATGTATGTATTTGGTCCTACACCTAAAACAATGGTGTCCTTGATCCTGTAAAGCGTTTTCACGGCTGCGTCTGAGAACTCTCATCTTGAATAATGTCCGCTTTCTGGTTTAACGACTGCAGATATATTGGTCAAATTTGACAGAATAATAGTCAAAGTCAAAATCCTTTATTCATTTGGGTCACAATGTGACGCTTATGAACGTCAAAATAATAAAGTCATGAAATAATTACTTAAAGACTCTACATTTACATTTACTGCCACGTTCGCAAAGCAAGGGCGTAGAACCATGAGAAAGAACGGGCAATAAAACTCACGGTCACTCTATTTCATCGCCAGGTTTTGCATCATACACATAATTTACATTTTGTAAGGTGCTGCAACTGTTACACCTTCTATATCACTTGTATATATTTACTGTACATAATAATAGTCAAGCATAATTCTTAATTTTTTTTCATTTTGATGTTCATTTAGTTAGCCTCCTCTCCGATCTTAGGGAGGTGGATACGACTGCATGCAGTCAAGTAGACACTCCCGAGATCGGCGTGTTTCACGCTTAAAATAAATTTTACTAACACTAGTTTATAAGTTTATAATGTTACTCACAAATATGGAATAATTTTATTCTGAAATAAATGTTTATTATTATTATTAATAGACATGGTGGAACAGGAACATCCACTTACATTATGTAAACCTAATAATGCAGGCAATCCGCGAAAGTGATCAGAACCATGATGGAAATTACCTATGCAGTTAAATATTAAAATGTAATACCAGCCCGCAAGACCGTCATCGACCAGTCATCGCAAGTAGCACCCGTTCACGAGTATGACGCATGTGCCAGCCATCATCCCTCTCGCCATATTAGAGGGACAGGGATGACCCGACACACGCCACCACCACAAGAAATGACATTTTAGTGAGCATGACGATAACTGTATACAAACCGGCAGTAAGAAGCAATCTATTGGTATACTGACCATGATGATGATGTTTATTAAACATAAATTAGTGGAACGCGTGAAGGAATGCAAATGTAGAAAGAATTTTGTGAAGGTGACAAGTGAACAATGATATGATCAAACTCAAACTCAAACTCAAATATGTTTATTTCCATAAAAATGTTTAAATTTTTTGGACACGTCAGAAAGTCATACAAATAAAAAAAAAAAAGTTAGTTTAAATGCATATTAACATAGTTGAGCATTCAAAAAAATGCCTGTTCAGAAAGTAGAGCCTCGTGAGAAGAATCAGGCAAGAAACTCAGGGCCACTCTTTTCTACGTCTTGATTCTATACAATTTAAAAACTTAGTAACTACATTGAATTTTTCATAGGTATATGAGCTGGTGTGTCTATAATGTTGATGTCAATTAATAAGGCTTTTTTAATAATAATATAAAAGTACTAAATAGCATAATATAGACACAATAACTCACACTCACATGCAACTTCACACTAATCAAACATAAGTAGCCTGTGGGACCGAGCAAATTAATCCCAAGCATTTTTATCTTCAATATAATCTAGCACTGAATAGTACCCTTTTTGACAAAGTTTACGTTTTATAATCTTTTTGAATTTATTATAACTTAAATTTTGAATATTGCTTGGCACTTTATTGTAAAAGCGCACACATTGGCCTTGAAAAGATTTTTTTATTTTCTCTAGCCGAGTAGCCGGCACTACTAGCTTACTCTTATTTCTACTATTCAAATTGTGGATATCACTTTTCTTTGAGTATGAGGCCTTGTTTTGGAATAAATATATTAGGTTGGAATAAATGTACTGGCTTGCAACTGTTAAAATGTTTATTTCCTTGAATTTATTCCTTAACGAAGCCCCATAATCCAAATTATAAATTGCTCGAATAGCTCTTTTCTGCAGAATAAAGATGGTCTGAATGTCGGCAGCATTTCCCCACAGGAGAATACCGTATGACATTATACTATGAAAATAGCTATGATATACAAGCCTGGCAGTGTCAATGTCAGTTAACTGGCGAATTTTCCTGACTGCGTATGCTGCAGAGCTGAGTCTATTCGATAATTTACTAATATGTGGTCCCCATTGCAGCTTAGAATCTAGTGTAATGCCAAAAAATTTGGTGTTATCCACAAGATCCAACACATCATCCTTAACCTTTACTGAGGTGTTCACTTGTTTGACGTTAGGCATCAAAAATCGAATACATTTTACACACGTTACAGTACACTACTACTACTGGTAGATGTGTGCGAGCCGCACGGGCGTGCGCGACACTAGCAGCTCGGCCAGCAGCACGCACGACGTGAGCCCGTGCGTCGACACGTCCAGCCAGAGCGCGCGCGCGCCCCCGCTCGCCTGTTTAGTCTATTTAAAAGCAGGTTGTTAACCTCAAACCAGCGAACCACCTTTGAGATAGCAATGTTTACATCGTCCATATCAATTTGCTGTCGTTTTAACTTAAATAAAAGTGAGGTCATCAGCAAACAGTACTATCCCGTGCTTGTCATTGACGAGGTGTGGTAAGTCATTAATATAAACTAAAAATAAAAAAGGACCGAGGATTGAACCCTGTGGGACGCCCATTTTGACTACAGACCCATGCGAACGCGTCCCGTTGACATCAACTCTCTGAATCCTATTACTCAAATATGAAGTAAGAAGATGCAGAGCAGAACTACTTAAACCATAGTGATGTAATTTCCTGATCAATGTATCATGTTCTACACAATCAAAGGCCTTGGACAAATCACAGAAGACACCTAAAGCATCATGTGAATCCTCCCAGGCATCAAAGATATGTTTTACAAGCTCAACACCGGCATCGGTCGTGGAGCGCCCCTTTGTAAAACCAAATTGTTTAGAGTGTAGAAGATCGTTGTTATTAAAATACTTTTGCAGTTGGTATGGTATCAATTTCTCGAAAATTTTGCTAAATGTGGGCAGCACAGAAATTGGCCTATAGTTGGTGGTGTCTGATGTGCTACCTGCTTTGTACCTACCTTGCTATCTCTCATAAGATCAGGAAATACACCACAGTCAATACACTTATTAAATATTAAAGCTAATCTGTTAGCAGGGTTCAACAGATCAGGGATAAACCATGTTAAACCACATAAACAAATCATAAAAATATCCAAATCCTCCAAAAATCATATGTTCACGAGGCACCTCCACTCAACATCTCACTTATCAAAACTAGAATTAAACAAATTTATATAACAATTATATTAAACGGTCAGAAAATAAAATATATAGCCTAAGCCTATCCCCGTGGTGTCTTATCATTTAAAAAATCCTTAACTGTGTAATAACCCTTTTGTAAAAGAAAGTTCCTAATTGTCCGTTTGTATTTGTGCATGGGTAAATTCATTATTTCAAGAGGCAATTTGTTGAAAAATCGTATACCAATCCCCGCAAATGAGTTCTGAACTTTATGTAGACGGTAATTAGTTCCCACCAGTTTATGCTTATTGTGTTCACTTTGTGCAAATCACTATTTTTGCAGTATATAATTAAGTTTTTCTTAATGTACATTAAGTTAGCATAAATATATTGCGATGCAACTGTCAATATATCTACTTCTTTAAATTTATCACGTAAAGAAACTCTAGCACCTAATTTATAAATTGCACGTATGGCCCTCTTTTGAATGACAAAAATAGTCTGTATATCAGCAGCTGTACTCCATAACATTATACCGTAAGACATTACGCTGTGAAAATAACTAAAGTAAACTATTCTAGCAGTATCTATAGCTGTGAATACCCTAACTTTTCTAACTGCATACGCTGCAGAACTAAGTTTTACTGCGAGACAGGATATTTGAACGCCCCACTGAAGCTTACAATCTAAAGTTACACCTAAGAATACGGTTGATTCGACTAGTTGAATTGTTTCCTCATTTAAAATTATATTAGTAGGAACACTTTTGACATTAGGCAAAGAGAATTTAACGCATTTGGTTTTGCTAGAGTTGAGTACCAAATTATTTGTCGAAAACCAATCTAATACTTGTGCAAGAGTGTTATTGACTGTATCAAAGTTACTTGAATTGCGATCAAGTTTAAAAATTAGTGACGTATCGTCGGCAAACAAAACAATATCACATACATTTTGAACAAAGAACGGCAAATCATTAATACAGGGTGTAAAAAGACCCTTAACGAAAACTGAAACCCCATATTGTACCAATCATTACGAAAATTTTTCGGCTTCGCATCATACCTGGGAAATTACTGGTTCAGGAGATATGGAGGCTCAAAAAAAATGGAATTTTTGTAATTAGGTACAAAATCGATGCATTTACCTCGCCAACCTGTTCTATAGATGTCCTAAGTCCTATGCATCATGCAGGTTTGAAAAAAGTGAATACTTAAAAAAAAAGTCGTTTCCCAGGTTTTATTTTTGCTTAATATGACTTGGCATGATGTACCAAACGAGTAGACTGCGGCTTGGTGATGGGTCTTGTGACACCCTGTATATATTAAAAAAAGAAATGGACCGAGAATAGAGCCCTGTGGAACGCCCATTCCCACTGGCAAACCTATAGACCTACTCCTATTAACATCTACATACTGAATTCTATCTCTGAGGTAGCTGGCAACAAGATTGAGTGCGGTATCTCTAATTCCATAAAGTTTCAATTTACGTAAAAGTGTATTATGTTCCACACAATCAAACGCCTTTGATAGGTCACAAAAAATAGCTTTAACATCTGACCTTTTTTGTGTTTCATAGTAAGGTTAATGTAGACAGACATACACTAAGCTTTGCAGCATAGGTATTTCTTTGTATTGCCTATCCTATATGTATAGAACAATAATATGTAAGGGTAGCCTTTCTGATCCCCCAGTGCCCGCGTGTAAACGCCGCTTGACACTGCACCGAGTGTTGTGGGTTCGATCCCCACACGAGACAACACTTTGTGTGGTTCATAAATTGTTGTCGTGAGTCTGGGTGTTCATTGTGTCCGTTAGTTGTATGTTTGTAAAGTTTCCCGCGACACAGGATTTAGTCCTACCGAAGGTCTTTTTAAAAAAAAAAGCGGGCAAGTGCGAGTCTGACCCGCGCACCCTTATTTGAGGTTGGTTCTAATTACGCTAGTCCTCTAAATCTGTATGAGCGCCCATACAACTTAGAGGACTATCTTAAATGGAGTTTACTATGTATGTATGGGGACACCCTTAAATTTTCTACTTTTTTTATTTTTTGTAATTTTTCCTTTATTTGTGCTGTAAGACCCTGCTTTTGGCCAAATTTCGTGATTCTAGTTCAACGGGAACTACCATATAGGTTTTCGACCCAAAATCTATAGGGTACTTACGGTTGACCTAGAATTTTCAATTTTGGTTAAAACCAAGGTCTTACAGCAAAAGTAAAGGAAAAATTCCGAAAATTTAAAAAAGTTGAAAATTAAGGTTAATTTTGGTACTTACAAGTTTTCGCAAAAATCTAATTATGACCATATCTTTTTATCGGGTTGACCCAGGACCCTGATTTTTATACACCTAATATAAACCATAGACCTCAGTATCTGGTATACCAGTATCGGACAGACAGACAGACGGACAAGAAAGTGATCTTATAAGGGTTCCTCTTTTCCTTGTGAGGTACGGAACCCTAAAAAAGAAAAAAAATGCCGATACACGGCGTAGCGTAGTAAACATAATTTAATGTTCTCGGCCTGTTTATGTTTTAAAAATTTCAAAATCATCTTGTTATATGAACGTCACTAACTTGTACACTATAAGTATATTTTTTTGATAAATCATGTTCTGCCACCCAAATAATTTGACTATGAGAGCATAGAACATCACTCAGTTTAAATAGTTATAACGGTCAAACTACCAGTCGCATCGTGAAAAAGCTGATGATTTATACAGGCTAGACTAAAAAGTGGATCTCGAGCTGAAAGACGATAGTCATGTATCGCAGCTGGGACGCAGCTTTCTGTATCTATAGCAAAGTTTTTTTCAGGGAACACACACAGGAACAAGAAATTAATTTTCATTCATTCAGTGGTAGGAGTGACCAATTAATCTTTGGAGAAGACGAAAATGGTTTTAACGATTTTTATTTTTTTCCTTTAATTCAGCTTTTAATCACGCCCATGACTGGCCAGTCATAATAAATCTGATTTAATATATGAAGATAAATAACGTACCTCCTCGAGCACGTGACTTCGTAAAAAATTGGAAAATTGAAGTAGTTTTAAGCACCATGAGATACTTATACCTACTAATAAAAAAATTCCAAATGTCAAGTGTCATCATATACGTTTAATACTTGGTTTAATAATTGGTTTAATAATTATATGTCAATGAGAGTCAGAAATTAAATTATTCAATAGGTAGTAGTTTTTGCCCGCGACTTTTGTACGCGTCGACAACAACAATCATACCTACTTACTTTATTTTGTTCAAACTTTGAACCCCTAATATATCGATTATGACACGATTCAGCACTCTTGTCCCTAGAAAAGCTACATTTGGGGTTGCGTTTATCAGAAAGCGCAATTTTAGTTTACAGATGTGTAGGGAGGGCTAGTGTAAAGCCTGATCCAAATTTGTGGGGTCGTCGTACCCCTTGTGCCTCGGCCGCCATATTGGAAAAAGTGCAGGTGAAGATGGTTTTTCTTGATTATCTGGTAAACTATTGGCCACACAGGGAATATGTGAAAGAGATTTTTGTTGCAAATTCTTTCAAAAACTTTCAAAAGCCAATAAAAATCCCAAAAAGCTTTGGCACACAATAAATTAAATCACGCATAAAATCTCGCTCGCAAAAAGCTCGCTCGAATAAAATACCAAACACAGAGCTACTTGATATTGCTGACTCTCCTCAAGAATCGGTAAACACAGTCAACATTATTTCTCCAACGTTGGCAAACTATTGGCAGATGAAATCTTATCAGGACCAGTAACCCACAGCTCCTAAGCTTTCGAACCACCAAAACCACCGGTTACGTATTTCGCACTGACCCGCATGAAGTACGTACTGTGTTACTGAGTCTTAAAAACAACAGCGCCCCGGGTTGGGATAACATACCAGTTAACTTTTTTAAATCTGCAAGCGCCTTTGTTGTACCGATAATAGCTCACATGGCCAATCTTTGCTTTGAATGTGGAGTTTGCCCAAGTAGTCTGAAACTTGCTTTAATTACGCCTGTCTATAATAGTGGAGATAAAAACTGTCTTTCGAATTATAGACCACTATCAGTCCTGCCATCTCTATCAAAAATCCTGGAAAAATTGATTAATCTTCGGCTTATTCGTTATTTAGATAAAAATAATATAATATCACAGTACGGCTTCAGACGGGGAAAGTCCACAGAGGATGCTGCTCTGGCACTTGCTTCTGCTGTTACCGATATAGTTGACAATGGTGATAAGTGTCTGGCTGTCTTCTTGGACGTCAAAAAAGCGTTCGACACTGTCCCGATTTCTACTCTTTTGGACCGACTGGAAGACATAGATGTTAGAGGAAAGTCTCTTGAACTTTTCAAGGGATATTCGAGCGAGCGCAAACAAAAGGCTAGAATAGGTGATAGAGTGAGTTCCGATGTGACAGTAACTTTCGGCGTGGGGCAAGGTAGCGTTATGGGACCAACTTTGTTCCTAATCTACGTAAATTATCTTTGTAACATGGAAATAGACGAAGGGAAACTGTTCTCATATGCCGATGACACTGCCATAGTCTTTTCTGGGAAGTCCTGGACCGAGGTTCAGTTAAATGCCGAGCGAGGCCTCGCGAAAATAGCAGCATGGCTGGACTCCAGTTTGCTTACTTTAAACACGGATAAAACTAATTTTAATTTGTTTTACCAAATATGAAAATTTTTTAACCACCGTCTCAGTCATCAATATAAAATCCACACATGTGCAAACAACTTAAATCACAACTGCACATGTTCTACTATCAGTAAAGTAAATAGTGTTAAGTATCTAGGGATAATAGTTGATCAACTGCCCTCTTGGCACCAGCATATTGAACTAATAATGAAACGGGTCAGGAAACTTATTTCGGTGTTTAAAACATTACGACACGTAGCACCTTATACTCTCCTTAAACAAATCTATATATATCTCTAGCACAGTCAGTGATAACTTATTGTTTGCCGGTGTGGGGCGGAGCTACAAAAATTAAATTCTTGGACCTAGAAAGAGCACAACGTGCACTGTTTAAGGTCACACTTTTGAAGCCCTACAGATTCTCTACTGAAGACCTCTATAAAACCGCGGATGTACTTAATGTAAGGAAGCTTTACTTACTTCACCTCATCCTGAGTAAGCACAAGACCACCCCCCTCGACACTGAACAGGGAAGCAAACATAAACGAAGAAGAAGGAACTATAATATGTGGCTCCTATAGTTTCATTCAAATCGTCTTTCGCCGAATGACGATTTGAGAGTCAGTCATCCCGTCTTTATAACCTAATAAACAAAGAGTTACCCATCAACGCATTAACATACTTACTTTAGATGTAAAAAATCTTTAACGGAATGGCTTAAAACAAAAAACTATGATGAGATAGAACTCATTATAAATAGAACAGGAAAATATTAAAACTTAACGTGACTTAAATTAATTTCATACACACACTTACACACACAAACACTCTTACACACACTTACACTTCACACGAAGAGACAAACACACATTTGCATGCGCTCATTAAGTTTCAATAATTATAGTCTACCTTTTTATATGTATAAAATAAATAAACTACATTTATGATGTATATTCCAGTTTTAACAATGTATGTTCCAGTTTTAACAATGTATATTCCAGTTTTAACAATGTATATTCGAGTTTCCATAAAACTTACTACCTGTAAAATTGAAATATCATAACTCTTAACTTTCTGCACTGTAAACCAAGGAAGAGCGGAGTTCCTTACCACAAGCAAGAATTTGCTTAAAAAAGGGCCCCAAACGATATTGTTTATTGTTGATTGTTATGTTATTGAAATAAACCTTTTATTTTTTTTTTAATTAAGTTCTCTACAACTCTAATCCTGAAACTTTTATCGTAAAGTCAAAAATAAAAAGTTATATCTTTATTATATTGTTATATTTTGCAATTGTAACGTTTTTCCATTGTAACTGTGTCCCCAGTCTTTGAGGTGAGCCAGGCTTTAACACAAGGTCTGATGAAGCGCCGTTATTAAATTTTTGATGAAGAACTTTATCGCTCGCTTCACGATGTGCCCGGTAGATGGCAATAGGCTCACTCCCTATTATGTATGGTGTAATACACCTCTACCTACCACTCCTTCCGGTATAAAGGCGTGAAATTATGTTATGTTAACGTCGGAGGAAAGTCGCATTTTAGTTGGCAATCCATCATTTTCTTCAATTAATTTTGATATCTTCATTAATTTTCCTGCAGGTGTCCGCAGAACATTTAGGCACTGCAGAACAAATTGCAGTGTCCTATGGCTGGGCAGACCATCAACTTCAGTTGCCCAGGGATGGAGTTTGCTTTTTTTTTAACCTCGGTTGTTAAGGTCGCCGGGTCGTTGTAATGAGTGAAAATTTGACCTTATGGTACTGCAGTCTCAAGTTGAAAGACTGGGTCTCATTGTGAAAGAAGTAGGTACCTAAAGGCATATTAAATGTATTTTTTATTACTGACGACGAAAAAATTTAGCTACATTGAAAAGAAAAATGTTGTAAACAGTCAATTTTCGTTTGTAACTTTGTTTTTTTTCATACAACTAAACGCTGGACCAAAGTTCTAAAGACTTTAATTTCCACCAAAACATGTTTTGATTTTTTCTGTATGGCCGTTAGTTTGGCAGATAAACTAGAAAACCCATTTGTGCCACTATTTTCAAGATAGCGGCCGCAGGACATGGGCTGTGACTCCACAAACTTGGATTTAATTTGTCATCTATAAAGTCAAATTGCGTCCTCTGACATGCACGCTAAGCCCAAAAAAAATTAACATTTCAATGGACTACTCATCTTTCCCACGGCCACGGTTTGCGCTATACGTTGACGCGTTTGAGGGTGACCACTTTGCTTGAGGTTTCTAATACGCTGTATCTAGGTACTTTTCCAATTATTGACAGTTTTATACAAATATTTATGTCAGTCAGAATAATATTTTGAAAATTCACGCTGTCTCGACTCGATCCATTCGCTGACTTGATTAGATGATGCAAGCACAAACAGACATAAAGGACAATGGCAGATCTCCATACATCGAAATGTCTGAAATTAAATTGAAGCGCACAGTAATAAAAAATATTTCATAAAATTCGGCGTAAGTAACAGAGTCTATAAATGATTCTATTTTCACTCGGGAAACCCGGAAAAATAAGATATCGGTGTTTTAGTTTTTAGTAAAAATGAACAATGTAGGTACGTTTGAATTATCAAATTAAATTATGTCAAATTGACATCAAAACGCAGAAGTATTCGTAGCATCTAACTGTCACAGCCAAAGACAAAAGCAGAGCTGCACATTTTAAATCGATTTTATGTGAAATCGATACAACATTAAAACGATGCTGTGACGTTTTTATTTGATTTAAAAGTTGTTTTGGTTAAAAAATTATTAGCTTATTGATATAATGTTAATTAAAGACTAAATAACTGCATTTTAATAATTATATTTTAATAATCGATACGGATAAATAGCACTCACGTCTATTCCTTTCACACCATTGTCTATGGCAACAATCAAATAATAAAGTAGGTACCTAGTTCGTAATCAATTGGAATGCTTTTTATCATCATAAAATACTCCAGCTTTAACGAGACAAAGTGAAAATAGTAAAAATCGTAGAAAAAAGAACCAATTTGTTTTGTTCATATGAAGTTTAAGGTCGCCACTACAAACCCAGACCGAATTCTGCCATTGTTCTTTTATAAAGCATTTAGTCGTGACAACGTTTATTATTTTTTTGATACTAAAGATGTACACACACAAATTTAAACGAAGTTTATATGTTAGTTAGTTTTTAGATATAGATAGAGAACATCACAGCGATAACAGAATCTCAAGATAGAAAACTTGTTTCATGGTGTCAACCACCGGCGCCGAGGGGAATCCCTGCCGTTGATTTTCTTGTTTGTTTATATTTTAATATAGGTACACGATAATAACGAACGAGTAACACATCAAAACGAGTTTTGAAAGTTTAACTTTCTGAAGGAGACATGAATCATGTGATAATACTTAGTACAATAACTTTATTACTTGCGCCTTTAAAGCTAACTTTGGTTACTTAAAATAAATCCAATTTAGCGAGTCGTCTCTATCACTCCTGAAAGGGACGCGTTTTCAGGGA
Source organism: Euclidia mi (assembly GCA_944739405.2). Classification (NCBI taxonomy): domain Eukaryota; kingdom Metazoa; phylum Arthropoda; class Insecta; order Lepidoptera; family Erebidae; genus Euclidia; species Euclidia mi. The sequence goes on along the minus strand of OX123193.2, from coordinate 30,410,799 downwards.
TGTGCTGCAATACAGGGATTTAGTCCGAGTTCGCACACCAATCGAGACTTTTGTGGGTTAGTAACTGTCATTATTGTCATGAAGTGTTTCCATCCATGGGGAGTTTTTTACCTCCCCTTATAGAGAGAGGTTGATAAAATCTCCACTCAGTTCTGCTCCTCTTCACACCCTACGGAACATACATACAAAAAAGCTTCTTGCGTCCAGTAGCTCCATCTGTGCGTTATCTGTCAGTCAGTCATTCAGTATGTAACGGAAGAATTTTAAATATATTTTTTTTTATTGTATCTAATTCCAATATTATTGAGAAAATGGAATGCAGTGTGAAGGAATGTTGGAGAAACTGACTTTGAAGTTTCTCAAGGAAGTTAGCTCGGACCGATACTATTTCTAACACTCGCTATAGGAAAATGCAAAAAAAATGCTATGCAAATAATAATTCAATCATTTTAAATGACACATCATGGCCTGACTGTATACTTAAAGCGAAACAGGGTATGCCTTCAGTGGCAAAATGGTTTAATAATACCCTGTTAACTTGGAACACCGACAATCAAAATGCCTCCTTTGCCATAAAACTGGTGCCTTTGCCCCTTTTTCTGTTGTTGTAGTCGAGCTAAACGATTTACATCCAACAAATACCTTGGCGTAATCATTGACGAAAAACTAACCTTCAATGGACTGTCAACTCAGTCAGATATAGCGACTTTATGTCTATAATGAATTAACTAAGAAATGTCGCAGACTTAAAGCTTCTAAAGTGTTTTGTTATGCTAACTTGATATCTAAATAAGATTTTATCGAACTATACCTATAAGTTAAAATCTCACACGAAAATAATGGTCAACATGTGGATACTTAATATTTAGTTGTATGTATGTATTTAGTACATTTTATGAGTAAATAAATAGTTTAAAAAATATTGTTTCTTTCTCACTGTGCCAATCTGCCTATTCTAACGTATTTTTAGTGCACTTGGGAAGGTAAATAAACATCACATTTTATTTAACGAGAGAGAACTCAGACCTCTGTAATTAAAGTAATGATAAAATTTCCGATAAGATTGCCATCAGTGAAACTTTATACAGACTCTGGTATTTTAAGTTTATTATACTTCCACCATTGATCACTTTTACATTCTAAATGCAGTGCATTTCAACACGCATAATAAAGTACTTAACACAATGAAAGTTTGTAAAAGTCCTCAATTTAAAATAATAATAATCTTTATTATTCCAAAAGGTATCTCACTTTACAAACAGTAATAACAAGGCTTACAAATAATGCACATTTCAAGAAACTCTGTCCTCTGAACTAGGTGCATGTCCCTGTATTTCAGACGACAGCGCCCCTACCCGTATGTTTGCCTCAGTTTCTTTTTTTTTTAATGGTATATAATAACCCTTAATAATTTAACGAAGCTATACTAATATGTATTATGAAGCCGAAGAGTTTGTTTGTTTTTCTTATTGCATAGGAAGACAAACGAGCAAGTGGGTTGTGGGATGGTAAGTAGGTAATCACCGCCGCCCATAGACACTCGCAATGCTCGAAGGATCACAAGTGCGTTGTCAACAACACGCATAATGGTTAAAAATATGGAATAAAGAATAATGGTTGAACGCGTTTATGTCAGGCATTAGTGACTACTGGTCCTGGAATAATTATCTTTGTATTGCCTAGCCCATTTATCAAGGAAGGTTATAGCCATGGATGCAGAGCCCTTACGCAGTACAAAGCGAGTAACATATTTCATTTGCGTTATTCCCTTTTTCTAAGTATGACGATCTCATATGATGAGTAAATATGACTCAATTGAGTTAAGGTGTAACATTTCTTACATATTGATGTCACCTTTATCAATAAAACGAAAACAAAGATCATTTACTTCTTCTTCTTCGTGTCGATGGTTCCAGATGCGAGCTATATATTATTCGCATAATATTCGGCCATTTTAATTGCATTAGGATTGGCCGCGCAAAGCTCAGATAGCGTACAAGTGCATGGGCAAGAAGGACACACCAACAGATGTGCCATGGTCTGCTCCGGCTCACCACAGTCACACTGAGCAAGACCGGGATCCCTGAAACCCCACCTACACAAGTTCGTTCTGCAGCGTCCAACCTGGGTGCGAAGTCTATTAAGGGACTTCCATACAGGCCAGGGCAGAGTGTGTCCAGGTGGAAGAGACTCCTGTGGTGAGGTATAGTGTGACGGTGGGGGATGCTTTTCAGCCCACAGCCTACATCTTGCGGTTGCAGGCTCGTCGCTTAATGGCTCGGTGTGACGTTGAAAGCTTTTCCGACTTTTGAGGCGGTGTGGTGGCATATGATTTCTGTGTAGAGGGTGTCGACAATCAGACTCCTGTTTCTGCTTTTCTATAGAGCAGGCTACATCTCGTCGAACATTTGGCGGTGATATTCCTGCTAGCGGATAGACCATGTTTAATGGAGTGGGCTTTAGACAACCGGTTATGGTGCGATACGTTTCATTTAACGCCACATTAACAAGATCGGCATGAGCGGACCGGTGCCAAACTGGACAAGCGTATTCCCCAGCACTGAAACATAATGCCAGTCCCGTCGTACGGAGAACATCTGGCGTGGCTCCCCAGGATGTGGACGTCAGACGGCGGAGCAAATTGTTTCGTGTCGCCACTTTCATTTTTGTATTTTGGCAGTGTGTCTTAAAAGTGAGTGATCGGTCCAGAGTAACCCCGAGATATCTCGGATAGGGACAATGTTTTATACTCACTCCTTGCCACTGGATGTTAAGGACTCGGTTGGCACAGTGGTTTCGGAGATGGAAAACACAGGACTGGGTTTTTGATGGGTTAGGTCTTAGGCCATTCTCCTCGTAGTATATTGCCAGCCGATCAAGAGCCGTCACAAGGTTCCTTTCGGCCTCTTCAAATGTCTGGGTCTGCGTGGTAAGCGCCAAGTCATCTGCGTACAGAAACTTTGTAGTAGAAGTAGTGGTAGGTTGGTCGTTGGTATATATATTGAATAGTGTTGGCGCTAGCACACTACCTTGAGGAAGACCATTTTTTAGGCAGCGCCATCTACTCTTCTCTGCGAGCAAGTGAACTTGGAAACGACGACTATAAAGGAGCTCACCTAGAATTTGGACAAATCCAGGATCGGCCGTCAGTGTTTCGACTTTCGAAAGAAGCCTCCTGATGTTAACAGTGTCATAGGCAGCAGACAGATCCACAAAAACCGCACCGGTAATATTTCTCCTCTCAAACCCATCCTCAATATGCTGTGTAAGATTGAGGATCTGGCCACAACACGACTTCCCGGGTCTGAAGCCTGCTTGTTCGGCTATAAGTTGAGGGTCTATGATTGGGGTGAGACGATTGAGAAGGAGTCTCTCAAATAATTTGTGCGTGTGGCAAAGCAGTGATATTGGTCTGTAACTCTTTGGATCGTCAGGTGGTTTCCCAGGTTTGATAAGGGCCACAACCTTGGCCTGCCTCCACATTTTTCGGATCCGTTTTGTTTCTAGGCAATTGTTGAAACATTGCAAAAGCCAAGATATAGCCACGGGTCCGAGATGTTTAATTTGCTCCACCATAAGATCATCCACGCCTGGAGCCTTACCATTCTGTAGTGCTTTAATTGCTAATGATAATTCGGTGAGTGTAAAAGGCTTACTAATGTCATTGGAGATTGTGGTCGGCTTATTTATTTTACGAACATTTCGGAGCCGTTTGGGTGGTTTGCTATTTAACAGAAGCTGGTGAGCCACCTGGTTGGCAGTAACTTGACCTTGGTTTGTGGCAGGAGGTGGATTTGCGGTAAGCTTGTGAATTGTTGCCCATGCTCTTTTGGTATTTGGCTGAATCCACGTACTCTGCGAATTGGGTCCAGTTTGCCTTAGACAGGTTGAAACGGCGTTTAAATGGGACTCGCAATGGTGTTATTGCCGCTTGGACTAGACACTCGATTGGCCGGTGTTGTGTGTTAGGGATCGGAGGACATACTGATTTACAGCATAGCGAGCCAATGCTAGAGCTAACAAAAATTAGATCTGGGTTATAACCCTTGCGCCATCGAAAACTGTTAAACGATGGAGGTAATTTGGGATCATGGAGTAAGATGAGATCCATAGACTCTGCCCACTCTTCAACTGCAATGCCATCGAGGTTTGTCTCCTTATAACCCCAGTTTAAACTATGACTGTTGAAGTCACCTACGACTATTTTTACCGCTCGGTCATCGAAGTTACTTGTTTTGTGAAAGTGAAAAGCTTCATTGGGTGGTTTATATACAGATGTCACAGTACATGTGCCAATGTCTATTGTTATGATTTTAACAGAGTTTTCAGATCTGCAAAATGCAGATGTCACCTTAAGATTATTTTTTGTGAAAATGGCGCTACCGTATTTTGAATGTGGTATCTCCGCTGATAGATTCCATCCAGGTATTTGTGGACGTGGGTTTTCCTTGCTTCTATGTGTTTCTTGGACACACATTATGTCACAGTTTGTGGTTTGGCCGAGCTCTGCGAGAAGGGTTGATTTACTGTTGGAAAATCCTTCAATGTTAATAGATATTACTTTTAACGCCGGCTTTGTGAGGTGTGGCACTGAAAAGTGCCGTTTGTTATTTGATAGAACCATCGTGGTGAGAGGATTGGTCACCTGGACTCTGCGTTACCGAGTGCTAGGTGTCCAGGGTGCGCCGGACGTTGGGTCTCTTGATCGCTTTTCGACGTCGCTCGGGGAGGCTCCTCTCATGCACCCCAAATCATTTCATTTACTGAGCGATTCGATCATTTACTGAGCGCTTAATATTCATAAAAGTTAATACCTATTTTATATATAATCTAGTTTAAAATTATTGTGTACCTGCCTTTCTTTCTATTAAATCTGTGAAAAATTAAAAACACTAATCTATAAGAAAATACAGGTGGGTTCATGGGTTGTGGCGATCATACGAGAGATGCAGGAATGCGCTGGGGAAGTTATAAAAAACGGATACCTTCAACTTCATACCTATTACATCATTTTTTCTCCCCTTTTAATTACATTTCAGCACAAACATTATACTTTGCACTGGTCTAGGCGAACAATATAGAAGCAAGTTATATTTAGACATCAATGAAAAGCAGTTCGAGATACAAAATTGTAAGCATTTCCCAACCTTTTTCTTGGATCCGATTTCTGGTTTTACAGGTTCGTTTTCGTACTGTCGCTAAATGTTGTGGTTTAGACAAGTGTCGGTGTTACATATCAAATTCAAAATTCAAATTGTTTATATTACGATGTAATGGGTATTACAAGTAAGGTAGGTATGTATTGAATGCCTATGCAAAATGGTATTTCATTACTGGCATCCCGTAGCCATTGTCAAAGATCTTCCAGACGAGGAAAATGCAAACGACTTTTAGAGGAAAATGGATGCTGAAACATAAATCCATCCGTAACAGGATACTTACTTGGTATTTTTTCGGAGTGATTTTCACTTCAAGAACATGAATGTTCCACAGGAACATCCTTATTTCTAATATCTACATGTGGGCATATCAAATCACATAAGCTAGGACTGTGTGAGTCAAGCAAAGGAACTTAAACTTTATTTTCATATCAATAAAGTATACACTATTCAACTGTGTTTACGTAAGCCGGTCTACGTCATCACTGTTGTTTTAATTTCAAACTTAATAGATATTATTTTTAAAGATTACTACGGATTGGAATCTGCTATCATAACTGAATTCGCAGGGACCGTGTCATCCAATATTCTTACTTCTTATAATTATTTCTGTAGGTACAGATGGTAAACAATTACTTGCAACGAAGGCTTGAGCAACTTGTTTCATACATATTCACACATACATACCTACCAAGTCAATCTTTAATGAAGCTACATCCATTATCAAGTGCAAATGTTGTTAGGCCACTTCTCATTTTATTAACGGACTCTTCGATCGAAAAACACATATTACCTTTACCTATCTGATAAATCAGTGCCAATAAACATTCAAGGTGAATAATTTTGTCAGATTTGTGCTTAAACAAGGAAAATACTAACTTAAGATGAGTCTCTATTATAATTAAAACGCGCGTCATCAAACACGATCGTGGCTATTCACATTTTCAAAAAATATTTATTGTTGATAACCTTAATGTTGTGTGGCGGACAGTCAGGGCCGGTTAAGTGAACTATCATCAGTCTCGCACCGGCCGTCCGCTCGGCCACTGTATTATTCATCTACTCGTTTTACTCCGATGTATCAAATATAAAACTTAAGTGCCATATTATGGGGATCTTGTGTGTGAAAACTGTGGCATCTGCCTGCATTTTACTGGCTTTACTGTCTCAAACTGACGCACGTAAGTACTGTTTACCTACTTAATCTTTAAGAACCATGTTAAAGAGATGAAAAAAATCTGTTTTAAAATCCGGTGACCTTAGCTCTTAGTGCATAAGTTAACCTCCGTAACCTGTGATATAGGAAATGTTTACCTACTGGTATGTGCGTATGTGGACCATAGACTCACAATATTAAGATACCAACACCTCCATGAAGTTATTTTAATTACTTATTTGCTTAATTGTCTAACCACAGACACGAGTCTGTTTGAATTGTATTTTTTTTGCGACTGACAAAGTTTTTTACCATATTATTTTATCGTTAATTGTAAAGTTGTTTGGCTTACTGCCATAAGCTAAACAAAAACAATTAAATGTGTCCATTCCATATGTACGCAAATAAAGATAATAATAATGACTTATCAACTAACGTGTATAAGTTTGAACTTATTGCTATTTGTACCTAGTTCGTCATATTTGTCTACCAAAGGTGATATTGGTATAGTCACAGCAAACTTCATCTTTATCAACTTTGTTTTTGTTGAAAACATGCTAATGTAGACAACAGGAAAATTTAAAACAATCTTAAGAAACAAAATTTAGTTTTTACTAGACACCTACGTTTACCTAAATTACTCAAAACTTGTTATAAAACGCTTCAGCATCTACGATGGCAATGATGATCTTAGCTTACTGTGTAACGATTACAATCTATAATAAGTTCATCTAGTTCATAATTTATCAGAATAATAAAGTCGCGTACATACAGCTACTATTCTCCAACATAGATGATCAACTTATACGATGGAAGACGAATCTACAGACCGTATTATTACAACCAAAACTATCATTAAAGATGTTCTTTCCAGGCGTGAATAAATTACCTAACGGTAAACTAAAACTGACTATCATCTCATCATCAACATATATCCAATTTCAAATCACAAAACAGTTGAAGACGAACGGGACAATTGTTTTTCACTTGACTTAGAATCTAAAATGTTAGCACGTTTTTTATAATGCAATTTAGCGAGCATCACATTTAAGGCTTTTATTAATTGACCACGAAGTGATACCTATCAAAACAAGTTTGTAGGCAAACGAATGGGCAAACTAAAAGTCTTCATATGCAAAATCAACAACGTGAGGATAATACCAGTACTTATAATAAATGTTTTTGAAGCGCCTATTTCTTTTCGGCAACTACCCGTTACCTACCAACTACCTATTAAGCTTCTTAAAATCATCATCATCATCATCATCGCTGTTCTAGAGTTATCTTGGTTGCATTTAAGAGTTTCGCGCGTCGGAGCCCGAGTCCCGCTTTCTTGTATATCGAGATTTGACAGAATATTAGCATAATAACTAATACGCCTCTTAAGTCGGCAGCTAATCACTTGACACTTCTAGGTATTTAGCCTTTAACACAATTTATTGTTGTCATCAAGTTGTATTGAAGTTTATCAGTTGCCACTTGTAGTCCACAAAACTTGTTTCGAGGATAAAAATGTTGTTGTTATTAAATGGTTGAAGCATAGCACAGGCGATATAAAATGCAAATTGCTAATGATGATGTAGATATTAGCTAGGATTTACAAAAAATCGACCAACTTTATCGCTGACCTTTCTTTAATCTGTTATCTATGTATAAATGTGGATTTATCTCTAGATCTCTCATTTATACCTACTGTGTATTTCCATCCGTTCATTGTACTGCTCTAGAAGATCTTGGGGATAGGACTAATAGATCTTCGAGCCAGGACTTTAGAAGAACTTAATTATAGATCTCCGGGACCAGTAACACTGGTCTGTCTATGACGATCAATTTTGTGCTCTTCTCTTAATACACTCAGGTCGATATGCTTCCAGAGAATTATGCGAATATCCGTAATACTAGCAAAAATCTATTGACCTAGCTGGTGGCTCTGTTCTTTTTATCAAATTCTAGTTTTTTTCGGCAGCGTAACTGTCATCACTGTTGAACCTAAACACAACTGAAGGTAGCCAAAAATCTCGCACAGAGTCGGCGTGAGGTTCGATGCGTACTCTTATGCTCGGGCCACACTACCTTACCGTCTACCGGGCTGTTACCGCCATAATTATGGCAATAAATTACCGTTAAATTACTGCGTGAAGTCGTGTGGTTACACTAGAGTTTACCGAGATATGCCAATAAACTAGGCGGTAAAAATATCATTTTTCAAGATGGCGGATGAAGCTGCAGCTGTTTGGTATTTTATGAGTGCCAATTATTATAACATGAATCTTTTAAATTTTTAGCTTTCTGTCGGGTATCCCAGAGAGACGGTTCGGATTGCAATAACTCCAAAAATTTGAGCGCTTTTTCATTTGACCACTCCATATCGGTAGATAGTGTAGATACGTGCGTCGTCGTCGAACTCGTGTTGCACACTGAACAAACGGTAGTGTGGCCACAAACGCAATAATTACTGCGGTAATTTTCTTTGATGTGCGAAAAAGACCGCCGCCGGAGCTATTGCCTACCGGCATATGCCATATTGATTGGCATTGTAAAATTATGGCCATAAATCGCGGTTACACCTAGGCGTTGTTGAAATTATGGCAATAATTGTTGGCATATCCCGGTAGTGTAGCCCGAGCGTTAGGGTCGGCGCAAACGGGCCACTGACCACAGCCACTATGGTGGCCAGCGACAGCCACTTAACAGACTTTTTTTCATATATTTTGTATAGACGCGCCACAGCCGCACACGTGTAGCCGGTGGCGGCCACTCGCTACAGAAGTAAAATATATGAAAAAGTGTGTTATGTGGCTGTCGCTGGCCATCAACCGACCGCGCACCCTTACATCACATTACCCTACCTCTTAATTCCACACCGAATATAGTATGTAATACGTGAGTTCATTTTAAAGTAGGCACATTCTTATTATTTAAGAAACTAGTTAGCGGTTCAGATGATTGAACACTTGAGATTTTTTGACAAAGTTTGCAGGGTGTACAAACTGTTTAAAACACTGCTAGTCCATTGAAATGATACATTTTTGTGGGCTTAGCGTGCATTTCTCAGAGGAGGAGCTGTTTTCTTGTTTATTTGGCAAACGCAACATCAATAGTTATTTGTGCAACAAGAGAGCAAAGTTGTTTTTTGTTTCGAGTGCTGATTTTGAGTCCCGAGCAAGCGAAGGATTCTATGATTGTTAAAAGTTAGAATCCTGAGCGTAGTGAGGGACTCAACAGCACGAGATACAAAAAGATTTGCTCTCGTGTAGCACACATAACTTTTCACCTCAGCAGTGAGAACACATATTATTACTTATGAGACATAGAAATGAACAGGAATAGATTGAATTCTGCATTAATCACTTGTTGTTTTAACTCTTCTGGTGTTAAAGTACAGTCATCATCGCTAGTTTCACTCATATTTTTAGATTATTTTATATTTTAATATAATTTAACACGTTACGCTATACTACTGTATCAGCATCAGCGAAATTTTTATTCCCGCTACTTTTTTAAATACTTTTTAATACCGCGTCCTTGATGTTTATTTTTCAAATGTATCATTGTTGTAATTCCAAATAAAAATTTATTGGTAAAATACTAATTTTATACTATTAAATAGACTTATTTTTATTAAAATCCAATAATAAACATATAAACAATAACATATTAAAAAAAAGTAATTTTTCAATGGACTATGCACGGACTGCACCATACAGTTTATTTTCTAGGTACTGGCTGATGCCTAGCTTAAAAACAACGAAAAACACAATGTCTTGATTCCCTATTTTACCTTCTTAGGGTGAAATAAAAAAACCATTCTTCAGAGACTAAAGAAACCACACTTCCATTGTTTCACATTTCTAACTGCAGTAGTTTAGGCTCTGCTCTGCGATATCAGGCTATCAGTGAAGCTTTGTCATTTGTGTCATGTAGCAATTAACTATCTTTTCTTTCTTTTTCGTGTGAGTGTGTGGCCAACTCTAGTATCGGAGTTTTTAGACCGCCCAAAGGCCTCCGACATGGCCTAACGATTCTTATCCTGAGACAAGAACCGGGACCGACAGCTTTACGTGCCCTCCGAAGCACGATAGCACTCTGATGTAAATGCCACACGCTGTCACCCATCCAAGTGGCGACCTGTGCTAGCGTAGCTTAACTTTGCCGATCTGTTACGATTGGCAAGTCAAGTCTCGCTATGAGCGCTACAGCTATTAACTTATTTATTAACTATGTATTTTATAGTTAAATATTATTAAGTTATTACCGCCTATAAAACCTGCTTTTATTATAAGTGATAGATGGGGCTGGCAACGTACTTATTCGTTTATGTGGTCTGCAGGAAAAACCAAATTGTGCACGAAAACAATTAAGTGAATTCATAAGCTATCCCTACCAGTTTTACGGTCTTATTATCTCTACCTTGATACCAATGACATCTAGGCGCTAGGGTCTAATTGGAAATATGGATAGGTATGTATGCCTCGATATTGCACTTGTCCAGGTACTGAAGTAGTAGAGTCTTGCTGATTTCAGCGTGCATGTGCCGGTTCGACGGGGGAAGTTTCGAATTCAATGATCAAAATAAAGTACCTATCTACAGGGTGTAAAAAGACCCATAACGAAAACTAAAATCCCATGTTGTACTAATCACTACAAACATTTTTTACTTCGGCACCATGCCTGGAAAATTACTGGTTCAGGAGATATTGAGTCTCAAAGTTAGTATGGAATTTTTCTAATTAGGTACAAAATCGATGCATTTACCCCGCCGATATGTTCTTTAGATGCCCTATGACCCCATGGGTAAGTAAGCATTACGAGCATTGCACGCGCGCGCTTTTAATTGCGGTTTAAAAATGTGAAAACTTAAAGAAAAAAATTCATTTCCCAGGTATTATTTTTGGTTAGTTTGACTTGACATGATGTCCACAACGAGTAGACTTCGGCTTGGTGATGGGTCTTGTGACACCCTGTATACTTACTGTTACGTTTCGTTAGGTGAGCAAGATTTCTCTGGTGTTGCTTGTGTCCATAGGCGGTAATCGCTTTCTAACGGGTGAGCCGTCTGTTCGTTTGCCTTTAACACAAAAAAACTAGCAATCGGGCTAATTGTGGGATATTTGGTAAAATACAGGTACTTTGTACCTGTATTTTACCAAAAATGTTTATCGAAGCTATCACAAAATTTTTTTCATCTTCGTTACCCTTTTATCAGTTTCACCACTTTACTAAAAATAAACTTATATCCATTACTTCGCAGTAAAATGACTCAAGCAAGTGGCAAAGGGCAACATATTGTTACATTCGGTGTCTCTTAAAACAATAACCATATGAGGAAAATGAAGCTTTATTTAAAACTTGTATTTACTTTGTAATAACTACCACACTATGCATACATGATCTACCTATCACGGGGACTTTACAAACATGCAAATAACGGACTTGAAACACTCTGACTCGCAACAAATTTTTGAGCAAAACCTCAAAGATTTTCAAATGTCAACAAGCCAGTGTTCAACAAGCCATTCGTAAGTTAATATGGCTAGCGTATATATATATATATATATATATATATCTACTACTATACTACGCTAGCGTACTCGTGCGATAGCCGAGTGGATATACCAACAGACTGCCATGCAGAGGGTATCGGGTTCGAATCCACGGCGCGCACCAATGACTTTTGGAGTTATGTGCGTATGTCGGTCCCGGTTGTCATGAAGATCTTTGATAGTCGTTACAGGGTCAGTACCTTCTAAATAAGCTGACACTAGTCTAAACCATGGAATATCGCTATCCCTTCGGGTTGCGGAGGTCAGACAGGCAGTCGCTCTGTGGAAAAGATAATATTCAGCCAAATCCGGTTAGACTAGTAAGCGGACCCCAGATTGAAACTGGGATAACGCTAAGAGAAAGGAAGGTACTTGTACATATACATCTTTGTTATCATCGTCCTAGCGTTACCCCAGTTGCATATAGAGATGGGCGGTGGGTAAATACCCGAAGGGTAAATACCCAGGAATTTGCCCGTTTGGGAATAAACCGGGTATTTACCCGGGAAAATACCCGAAACATGGGTATTTTCAGAAAACATTAAAAAAGCGCACGATACATTGGAACTACAGTCAATAGTCGTTTAAAAGTTCTTATATTTGATCTTGCAACCTGATATACCGTTATAGATGTTTCGGTAATATGGGAATAATATAATGTCATCACATGGAATACTTTGAAACGCTTATTCTGCTCCATCACTTCATAAAAACGTTTAGTATTATTGTAAAGAGACTTACGGCCGGTTTCAATATTCGATCTATCCATAGATTAAGAGATTCGAGATACCTGGTTGATATATTTTGTATGGAGCTTATGTCAAAACTGAATCCAAGATCTAAAAAAAATGGATAGATTGAATATTGAATTTAGCGGCTAGAGATCTGTCTATTGAAAAGCCAATATGCTTACATGTCGTCGGAAGAGGGCACTAGCATTTTAGACCTTTTCTGTTGGCGCTCCGGAGATGGACCACAAATTTTTGCAGATTTATGGGGCTCAAGAAATTAAGACCGCTTTGTACGGACATCATTCATTGAACCCGACACTGAAATTGTCCACATCTGCGGACTCACCCAGGTGTTCAAGCTGATAGCTATCGAAGTTTTGGATATGAACGGGTGCTGATTGGAGCGTAGACTTCGTGAATCTTAGCCGTTTGAGGCTTGTACTAATATTCAATGTGTCTCTTACCAGATGGCAAGAGACCACTCTAAACTAATTGCTCTCAGAGACAGAGACAAGCCTCTCCGTCGACATGATAAATTCAATCTAATTTCTGGTAGAATCGTCTGAACTTATATAGGTGCACTTGCAGTATTCTCGCATTTTAAATATCAGTATCACGTTGAATTCGTTTATGACAACGGTGTAATGGATTTTGAAGCTATGTACCTATTAGTTCAAGATAAATCCGCATGCATATCTCCACCTCGTCATCAGGTGGGCACCTCCTTGTGATTTTTGGTCGCGCCCGGTTCCTCAACCACGTTGCGGGGTAATAATTATGTACCTACTCGTGCTTTCCAGATGAATTTAGTTGCTCTCGACACCATCGTCGTCAAAAGATTTTTTATTTCAATCCGATAACTTTTTACTTCTTTATATTTTTCCTTTAGTGAGTCACGAGAGAGTCTGAAAATCGATAATTGGTATCAAGGATTTCTTTTTCAACATACATGCAACAAATTATTGATTACTTAATATAGAAGCATGCGTGATTAAGCAGCGGAGAGGAGTGCTTCTTGTGGACTCCATTGATATAAGTCCACGTACGATAAACCTTCTTCTTAGTAGTTATCATCATCTAAGCTTGCCTCCTTGGACCAGTGGATAGCGTATGCGTCTGTTGATCGGAGGTTTCAGGATCGATTCCCGGGTCTGGCGAAAGTATTACTGAGTTTTTCTGAATTCTCAGTAGCAGCACGAAGTCTGGTAATGTGCCCGGTAACGGCAATAGGCTCGCCCCCGTTACGTGGGACCTAAATCATGGCGAAATGTGAGTGTAATATTACGCGACTGCCTACCAGGCTACCTATACAGGCGTGAGTCTATAAAAAAAACATCTTAGTTCTGTCCTGGTTGCTATCTATGACCTTAGTCGGAGCCTGCTATATACCTACCTATTGTACCTAGATACTCTTCATCGCGGTTGCATCCAAGACGTTCACCTCGGCGCCTAGGGATCGCTTTTAACACTAACCAGACTTGAGAGAAAATTAAACATCACGGAGTTACTGCAGTCCGACTTTACTTCTTTGCAACTTACATCTTAGGGCTCCTGCGCACTATGCGGCTAGCCAGACGGCTGGCCGAATTGCGGCTAACCGTAGGTATAGTACGTAGGAGCCCTTACTGTTTTCTTACTCTTACTCTGCCCTTACTCTTTAAATTATTATTACTATTTGATCACTTGTTGATCAATAGGGAAGTTTCCTGCTAGTAAAATAAATTAGGTATAAAAGTTTCTTTATCTAGTAAATCATGTTAAAATAATGGTCGTTTTATTCATCAATTAATGTTAAAACTTTATTTTACATTTTTTATTGTAAATTTATTGATAATAAGTACTACTTCACAGCAAAAAACTATGACGTCACTATGTCATATTTCATACATAAGCCTTAGCAAAGTTCGTTTTGAACATTTCAATAAAAGTGTTTGATTTAACTAGTTAAAAACAAGCCTATTATTTGTTGATAGTGTGATGTGATTGTATAGCTGTGACCTATTGGCTCGTCTTTATCTCACAATATGTTAAATTCTACATAAGCGTAATTATCTTTCCGTATACGTAGGTACCTAACTGGCTACTTATGTGCGTCGCATGTTTATTATGAGATCATCTCATTACAGTGTATAATGTCAATGAAATGATAATAATTATTACTTAATTTATGATCACCAGGGAAACCCAGGCAGGTTTGACCAGAAAAACCTTTTTTTTTTTTATTCTCTGACGTGATGAGACTAATCACCAATGTTATATATGACCAGATTTATGTTACTAGCTAGATCATATATCCATAAATATGTAAAATAATTTATTCATATACTAGGCTTGCCTCTTGGTTTATCCCACTACATCTGGTCCATTGAACCCTCGCATGACGTATCTTAGCGCTTGCTTTGCTATTTTCCATCGTCCTATGTAAAGGCACTAAGTAAGTCTTGTGAAAGAACCGGCAAAACAAGGTACCTACCCGTTTTTAAGAACATTGGTAAGATACGTTTACGGTTACCGGTTAATGGTAGCCAGTAATGCATCTTACTGATGTATGACGGTTTGAGAAACCGGTTATACACGAATCTATCTTTCCGATTCATTAAAACGGATGTCTAGTTTTGCCGGTTCTTAGTGTCTTTACTACCAATACTAATAGCTAATATCTTTGCTAAATTTCTATAGCGAGGCTTAAGTTTAATCTATGTGCCTGGATTCAATCATCAGCCCTTTATATTGTCCCACTGCAGGGCACGGGCCTCTTCTCACTATGAGAAAGGTAAGGCCATAGTCAACCACGCTGGCCAAGTGCGGGTTGGCAGGCTTCACATGTCTTTCGAGAATATTATGGAGAACTCTCTGACATGCAGGTTTCCTCACGATGTTTTCCTTCCGGTGAAGTATTAAATTGTTAATTATCGCTTGCTAATCGGTATTAGCAAGCGATAATTAACAATTTAATACGCACTTAACTCCGAAAATTCATTGGGGCGGGGCGTGAATTCGAACCTGAGACACTCTGCGTACCAGTCAGTTCGTCCGTCGAACGTATCTTCGGTCGCGTCTATTCCGTCAAATGAGTCGGTACACATCTGACACAAAATGCGTCGAGCGTATCTACATCGGTCCAACGGCGTCGCGGGCAGCTGTCCCCCAACACCCTAGAGACTCAAAACTCCCTACAATTCATACTTTTCTCAGTACGTTTCTCATTTTCCATACCAACTTGCCCCAAACCTCCCCCCCCTCTAGGCAATCGGCTGGCGACGCCCCTGCATCGGTCGCGTCTATTCCGTCAAATTAGACCTGCTACATTACGCGTCTAGTCAGTTTCTGCGTTCAGCAACTACAGTGCGGTTGCTTTGTATGACATTTAATTTTAAAACGTCGCCCAACGCGTCTATCTAAATTCACGTGGTGTGTGGTGCGCGCGATATTGACCGATAATGCGTTGACGGAAACGCAACAGAAGCTATACGCTCGACGTACTAACGGATCATCGGTCAGGTGTGAAAGGTTGAATGTTTTTCTATATATTAGTATGTTTTGGCGTTACGCGACGGATAATACGCGACGCATCTTCCGTCAGATATGTTCCGACCCTTAATACTATTTACCTATTTATTTTCATTTTTGTCGTAGATAGTAAATAGAACAATCTAGCGGATTGCTACTGTAAGCTTTAGCTGATAATAATATTAGGTACATAACTGTGTTCTAGTTAATAGTCTTACAGAGATTATGCAAACACCTGTAGGCAGTCACTATTCGGGCGAAAGAGGAGAAAATTGAGCAGAATGGAGGATGCAGTCGAATCTCTCGCTATTTAGCTGAACGATTCGATAATAATTCGTTACCGCGTCTATACTTAGACAACTTAGGTAATATCAGTATTCTGTAAAAACATAGTAGGTACCTACCTATCTACTTCCGTGGTTGAGGAGGGCCTATTTGTACGGAAAACGTCGAATTTTATCTGAACCTTTAAACTTAAGAATACTCACGATTATTTTCCATGTGTGTTACAGAGTCATGTAAAGGCGGTGCCACGTGTATAGCCCTGCCCGAGTGCGGGGGCCTGCACGCGCGGCTGCAGCGCGGGAACACGCCTCAGCTGACGCAGCTGTTGCGAGATCTTCACTGTGGATTCGACGGACCTGAAACACCCAAGGTAACACATATACTTATTACACAAGAGATTGCATATTTTTTAGATTGATAGCTATCTGACCACCTCCGTGGTCCAGTGGATAGCGTATGCGTTTGCTGTTCGGAGGTCCCGGGTTTGATTCCCCGGGTCGGGTAAAAGTGTTTCTGAGTTTTTCAGAATCCTCAGTAGCAGCATGGAGTCTGGTTACGGCAATAGGCTCGCCCCTATTACGTGGGA
This sequence comes from Euclidia mi, assembly GCA_944739405.2. Taxonomy (NCBI): domain Eukaryota; kingdom Metazoa; phylum Arthropoda; class Insecta; order Lepidoptera; family Erebidae; genus Euclidia; species Euclidia mi. The sequence goes on along the minus strand of OX123193.2, from coordinate 30,393,829 downwards.
CCTAAAAATTCAAGGCGAAATGTGGGTGTAATATTACACATCTGCCTACCCCTTCGGGGATACAGGTGTGAGTCTATTAAAAAAATGATAGCTATTAAAATTATATAGTTCTAGCTATTAAAAGTTTAGTTAGATTAATTTATATTAAACTAGCTTAGTAAAGTTTCAAAAGGATAATAAAAAGACAATTTAAAACTAGTGCTTTACTTTGCTTTTTTAATATCCTTTTAAAAAGATTGACGTGGGTTTTCCAGATAGAGCGTAGCGTCTAAATATACTTATATGTATTTTAACATAATGTAACTTAACTGCCTTTAACTAGGTTAACCTGCATTTCTCCAGATATGCTGCCCACCAGAGCTTATGAACCAGTTAGTTACGTCGAGGGCCGGGGTGAAGGATGTCTCTAAAATTCTGCCAAATGATCGGGTCTGCGGTATCCAAAACAACGACAGGATTGTTGGCGGCATTCAGACTGAAATTGATGAACATCCATGGATGACACTACTCAGATATGACAAACGTAAGTTCTTTTGTCAAATTCGCTTTTGTAAGCTAGACATGTACCTATGGTGTGTGCTAGATTTGGCCCTATAAAATTTTGGGTCGGCCGCCTCTGACAGTATCATAATCTTTCTGTCATGAGTAGGCAAGGGAGTCGTTAGTGTATGTGAGCGTAAGGGCGTGACATGCACGCGGATGCAACAAGAAAAAGGCCTTTTACAGGATATGACAGAAGTCAGAACGAACTCAAGTAATCAATTAGGTGTGCCTAATAAGTACATATATGCGAAAAGGGGTTCTTATTATGAGTATAACCCACATGATACGACCGGGGAATAACTCGACTCAACTCTAGTCCATGTGCATCACTATCTAAAAATACAATTTGTACATCTCTCTGACACTGTAGGTAGCTGTAGGTATATTTAATAACCTGGACTATTCTTTGGTAGGGTTGCTCCGTTTTCTCTAAAATGCCAGAAATGTACATTCCAGTGTACCAGGGCTCTGCGTAGATATTTTAATCTGGGTGCATCTGAAAAACTGTTATGAAAATAAAATGAAAAGTTAAAAGAGAATGTTTACTATAAAATAATAGATTCTAATGACTTGAAAACTATCTATTTCATATATCATACGACTAGGCAAGTCTAGAAGAAAGAAAATAAAATATGTACCTGTCAACCTTGAGAAGAGGGGGGCTTAATCACTCGAGGGTAGCTATGGGAGGATTTCGAACTCATATATTTTGAGGTGGGCAATTGGAAGGTTGAGCAAACTGGTTTAGCTTCCTGGGCCCTTTACTTTCCAGAATCCGTAGAATAATTTTGATGGTTTAGCTAAATTATGCAAACAGGTAATTGAAAACCTATAATTGGAGTTCTTATTCCATGAAACACGTTCCATGAAGAGGACACATGCAAGATTTCATGGAATATATTTTGTTTGTGAACACAATTTATAAGTATGTAACGTGTTTTCCAAATGACAAAACAATTTCCTAATTGGTTTTATTTAGTTTAAAGTAATTAATCATAGTAATAAATACACCTCATAAATGACTGTTGCGAATCACTTGCGGTCATGAATTCGGAAAATTCTTGGAAATTGCACTTTATTCTGAAATACTTGGTATTTGTTGTACGTATTTGGTAGTATCTGTACCTAGAAAATTTTTGCCAATGGGTTTTATACCAAAGGTTTATGACCAAAGAAAGGATAAGGAGCGACCGCCACAATTACATGCAGCTAAGTAGCTGTCTAGAGGCTCTGGCTTGTGAAGGAGGTTGACATAAATTCTGCATGGTCCGCTTGCGCTTCTTAAGGAATCATGAGAACTCATGTGTGTTTGTAGGAGTTTAAAGACCGTCCCCGGCCTGCTAAAAGCGCATGGCTTGACTCCGAAAGTCGTTAGCCGCTTACTCAATTTCACTGGTTCCAAATAAAACATCGATCTTTAATTTAAAAGTAGTGGCTCCTTTTTCTAACATTATTATCACGTGTGTTGTCAACCTTCGAGATTCAAAGATATTTTCATGAACATTTCAGCTGTCGGCTGGGGCTTTTACTGCGGGGGTGTGTTGATAGCGCAGCGGTACGTGCTGACAGCTGCTCATTGTGTCAAGGGATCAGACCTGCCGAGGAATTGGAGACTGTAAGTAGATATTTGGTATAAGTACCTACTATTATGGCATTAATAATCTACAAGCTACATGTAGCGGCGCAAACGCAGAAAACAAGCACCGCTCCTAGGAGCGTCATTCATAAGAATAATCGATTTGTAAATATTTAATTATAAATTTATCTGACGATCAAACTTGCTTCTTCAGCGAGGTCTATGATTGGACTGACGCTGACTGATATAATGAATCACAAATCTATCGCTGATAGGGTTAAATTCATCTAACCCTTTTATCTATTAAGTACATTAACGCCCAGCCCGTCTGCATCTATCTATACACCATAGCTACTACCAACGCAAGAAGCTGATCTGTGACTAAGGGGTCCCTCAAATTCGCTAGGTTAGCTACCTACCAAGTTTTCCTTAAGTAAAAAAGAAAATACTAATTATTGACAAATCAGCTTATTAAAGAAGTTTGGTTTATACATGTATTACATGGCTATACGCATAGGCGTCGCCAAGGGGAGGCAGAGGGAGGCAGCTGAAGAGATTCAAAAACCCTACAATTTATACTTTTCTCAGTATATTTCTCATTTTCCATACCAACTAATCGAGGGTACACATACGTGTTAAATGGAAAGAGAGTGGGTTGCAACCCTCGATATTTTCCCCTTGTCGCATGTTAGATAAGGACGGCGTTGCGGAATAATGAATTGAATAGAAAAAAATAGAAGCTGTATTGAAACAGTATAAAATTGATGCCGTACAGAATGAAATGACCAAATTGACTCGGGAAATTGTCAGAAAAAAAAATACCGACTTTGTGGCGCACCATTTTTTGCAGCACTGCGCGCTTTCTTATTATTTTTCATGGATCTAATGTAAAAATGCCGCAAAAAGAAATATATAACCGAAATGTACTCACTCTACCTGCACTTTTCAATTCTCACCAGCACTCAGTTGGACAGCTTACTAGTGACGGCATAGTGCTGAATCTTATTATTTTATGCTCTTATATCGTCCTATATACGTCCCCTGATGGTTCATATGACCCATCCATTTTGGACATGGGCCTGTAGTCTATAGGTACTTGTTTAGCAATTTAGTCATAGTCGTAAATAAGAGTGATGATCCGTTGTGTGCCCTGATTTTCCCACAACTAGGTACCTACTTATATAAGCCCTAAGAACAATGTGTGGTTTAGCGATACCACAAGTATATTTATGCATACATACATGTCATCGACGTACTTATATGTATACGGCGACAAGAGCTTATGGTCCAATACAAGTTGATCCATAATTCTAGAGGTTTGTTATACAATAACAGATCAGCATATAATGGCCATGGATGGGTTTCTAGCCTCGTGCGTAAGTAATAATTTAGGAACACCCACTCATTCATTAGGTACTTCAACATACTTAGAAGGTATTAGATATCAATCAAGTGACTCAACGGTAGAATCATAGCCCATAGGTACAAAATGTGTATTAATAAGTAGGTACAAGTTGATGTATTCCCTTGTCCTGTAAGTAGGTACTTATTGCTCTGCGTGCTGAAATGATTTAATATCTACCTACATAAATAAAAACACATACTCACATAGGTACATAATAGTTAATACCTACTAAATGACTTGTCAATATTAGGTACTTGCCAGTCTAGTACGTAGGTATATAGAATATTAAAGATCTGTTTATTTATACTGATTAGGTACGTATTAAGCGTAGCTAATCATCGCAGCGTTATCCCAGTTGCATCCAAGACCCGCCTTGCGTTGGGGCGCGGGGACCGCTTGCTAGTCTCCAGATCATCGTCATCATCCTCCTAGCGTTATCCCGGTTTCAACCTGGGGTCCGCTCACTAGTCTATCGGGTTTGTGTGAATATTAGCTTTTCCACAGAGCGACTGCCTGCCTGTCCTCCCAACCCGAAGGGATAGCGATATTCCATAGTTTAGACTAGTGTCAGTTTATTTGAAGGTACTGTCGCCTTACAACGACTGGCAAAGATCTTCATGACAACCGGGACCGACGGCTTAACGTGCTCTCCGAGGCACGGGACAAGATAATTGACAATTCAATACGCACATAACTCCGAAAAGTCAGTGGTGCGCGCCGTGGATTCGAACGCGATACCCTCTGCATGGCAGTCTGTTGGTATCTCCACTAGGCTATCGCTGCCTGCTGCCAGTCTCCAGATATGATAGATTATCAGCTTCATACAATATAATATGACAGAAATGAAATATACCTACCAAATTAAACCAACAACTTTACTAATGTTTCCAGATCGCAAGTCCGTCTTGGTGAATGGAACACATCAAGCACAAACGACTGCCTGCAGGGCGACTGCAGCGGTCCCGTGCAGGACATCCCCGTGGAGGAGATCATATCGCACGAGGGCTACGACCCAGCCGACACCAACCAGCATAATGACATCGCACTGCTGAGGCTCTCCTACAACGCCCAGTTCAATGGTAAGGCTCCTTAAATATAAAACCAAAGTAGACTAAGGGCCTGTTTACGAGATCGGTCTAAGCGGCGAGCGGCGCGGCAGGGGCGATGTTACATGGCGCGTTTATTCTCGCGGCGCGCGGCCGCAACGGAGTAACGCGCGCCATGTACATCGAAATCGCTCGCTGCTGCCGCCCGCCGCTGTAGGTCGTGACAGGGCCGTACCTGACCCGTTTACTTTGGTTATGTTTCTGATCCTAATAAAAAGTAAACTATGTCCCTCTCCAGTCTACTAACTAGCTCGACACACGAAAACCGTACCATAATAAGTATGGTACGTCCGTCAGTTGCAACGTGAAAGAAGTAAAACAACATAAACATCTTTTGAATTTAGATAGGATTACTATGACTTTTTTTATTTGTTTCCAAGCCATCGACGTGTTACAAGTTTATTGAACGGGTTTTAAAGGCGTCAACGAACTCATTAAATGTATAAATTAATAAGGCTGATTTTGTCTGCAGTCCTTTAAAGATGCTCCTACAGCAAAATTGCTGTACCATGCGTGGATGGTGTTTTTATCACAGTATTTATATCTTATAAGAAGATTTAGTTAAATATTTCGGACACACTCCTCCTAGATAGTTTTTACGACAGTTCTTGCTTACTAGTCCAGTCAAAATAGACATTTGACTTAGACATAATTCGCATAGAGCTGAAAACTGGCAGAGACGTTAAATACATCATTATAAATCAAACTACTGGTCAGCATCATTATAAATCAACTAACTAGTCTAAACCATGCAATATCGCTATCCCTCCGCAACCCGAAGGGATAGCGATATTGCATGGTTTAGACCAGTACCAGTTTATTTGAGGGTACTGACTCCCTGTAACGACTGTCAAAGATCTTTATGACAGCCGAGACCGGCGGTTTAACCTGCTCTCCGAAGCCGTGCCGAAGCACAGGGCAAGCGATAATTAACAAGTTGATACGCGCATAACTTTGGAAAGTTAGTGGTGTGCGCCGTGGATTCGAACCCGATATCCTCTGCATAGCATTCCGTGGATATCTACACTAGGCTATCGCTGCCTGTAACCTATTCCACTTTAATCATTAGCAATACCTATTACTATTCTTTCAATCAATAGCATAAATGTGTGCATATTACGTAAAATATGAATTTTGTATCTAATTGTTAAAACCGCGATATCTCACGAATGGTAAGTCGGTGTACGAGAAAAAGTGTCTAGACTATTTTTGTACAAAATTGTATGATCTACAACTTATTGTAAAAATACGTAAATTTTGCATGTTTGATCTTGGATAAAAAAAATACAGAAGTAGGATTGATGGCGACTTTTGACATATATTTTATTTATAAATATGTATTTAAGGTCTGCCAATTTTCAGCTCTATGCGAATTATGTCTAGGTTATGACTTATTTTTGTCCATTTTGACTGGACTATACTAAGGGACTATACCTTCGTTGAATTAGATCCTAAGCAGGTAATAATCATTTCGCTTTACTTACCTACATCATTTTCAAATTAAGTAGGTAGGTAAGTAGGTGCCTACCTAAGTAATCTACAGACCTAGGTACTTATAATATGATACTTAAACGTTATTATACGGGATACCTATTTATATATTCCTGACCACAAACCGCATAGATATTTTATAATTTCCTTATTGGGTGCAGGCCAGACCGCAAGCTGAGATAAATAAAGGAACTATTTTAATTTCTGTCTGTGGCAGACGAGCTTGCACATACTTACATATCTAATGATACGTAGGTAACTCTGGCGCATTGGCACCCAGCTATGAATAGCTATGTCTTGAACCTAAAACACATCAGGGCACAGAGTATCAATGACGGACAACGCTGCAACGTTACCTTGGTCCCGGCCCAGGCAATACAGATGCAGGATGCGCAACATACCTATATAAAGACAAAGAGCCAGGAGGGAGAAACGTTCAGATAGGTAGTATAGTAACTGTCAGTGGCGGATCTACGGGGTGCTAACCGGGGCACTTGCCCAGGGTGGCTGCGTCATGGGGGCGTCAAAATCATGTCACGGCATAGAGCGAAAAATTAGAACTGGTTGGAAAACTGTTGGGACGGGGCGCCACTATCAAGACTTGCCCCGGTTCGAAAAAAACGTAGATCCGTTACTGGTAACTGTGGGAAACAGACAGATTGGGTTCTCTGCACTCGTACTCGGTTGCTGTAACTTTAGGTAGTAGCACAGAATAATTAATAGATAGTAGTTAGGTAGAACCGACCTAGATGAGAGTACCTACCTATTCATAACAAAATCAACATGATTATAGTGGCCTGGCTTACCTGTACCTATATATGCTATACTTAGCCTCACAAAGAAGTGTAGAACCTTGATTGTGTGCGCAGCTATGTGAGCTCGATTTACTTACATACCTATATTTGTTTTAATTTCATTACAGACTTTGTAAAGCCAATATGCTTGCCTCTCACCAATGAGCTGAGACAGAGCACATACGAGGGATATGACATGGAAGTAGCCGGCTGGGGCAAGACTGAAACACGTATGTAACCTACCATATTCGTCAAATCACTCACTAACATTAAACAGTGCACTATTGTACATTATATCACCACATCTTGTAGTTAGTTTGGTTAAACATGGTTGCTTTCAGAGGAAACCGGTGACAGCACATATCGCCCGGGGCCATCAGGTGCGAATCATTACAGCCTCATTTACTTACCTACATAAATAATAGCTATCTTGCCACCTGCATACCTTTTTTCTATTGCTTCAGCGATCTTATTTCTGTCTATTATCAAGAAGTGTCAACATCGCCATGTCATGTCATAGGTGCATTAATTTTTACTCATTTGTAATGGTTAATTGGATGGTTGTTGGGAACTTTTATTATTTTATTCTAACTGCACTCACTATGCGATGTAGGTATTGAGGCCATTTTTTGGTTCTTTTGAAATAATATTGAGGATGCTTGTTAGTTTGAACCTAGTAGGTTATGGTAATTGGTAGGAACTCTAAAGCTCTATACGCTTTAAAGAGACTAAACTCTAACAACCCCAATTAAATAAGTATATCTTCTTCGGTATTAGGTACCTACCTACCTATATCTACATTTTGTCGACGAATAGTTATTTTGGGATAAAATTTGATATTTTGGGAACCTAAGTAAGTAGTTTGAGTTTGGGGACCAATGTATCGCATTCGAATCGTTCGTTGATGGGATTGTTTTCATGCAATTTCTAATGGTTGTCGTGACCTTACCTAGTGCTGCCAGCTTTTAGGAAATGTATGAATAAATGTCCCTATCGACAAATGATTACGTAAGTTCAATCAATTACGTAAGTGTCCAAACTGGAACTAAACCTCCTGAGGTTCCTAGTCTGAATTTGCACTCGAATTCGAGTCGATCGTCGATTGAAACATTTTCTATAGGTACCTACGTTTTTCAAAACGCCACCTAGCGATCACTGCGCACCGTTAGTAGGTACCTCAGATCAGTGAAGTAAGTTTACTTCTCTGATCTGAGGTGTGTTAGTACCATCGCTCTCCGTTATGACGCAAAAAAGAAACAAAATTTGTTCCCATCGACGATCGAATCAAATCGAATGCAAACTCAACTCAGGATTAGGCCACCTGAAGTGCAGCATGGGCGTCGTCAAGGGGGATGCTGCCCCAATAGAGATTCAAAAAACCGTACAATTTATACTTTTCTCAATACATTTCTCATTTTCCGTATCAACTTAAACCCCCCCCCCCCCCCTTAGGCCATCAGCTGGCGTACTTGCCCCTCTCTAGACAATCGGCTGGCGACGACCTTGACCTTCAGCTTATAAACCTTAGCTTTCAACCGCTTACATAGCTCATTCAAGTAGGCACAGAGATTTTAATATTATTTTCTTCCAGGAACGGAATCAGACGTCAAGCTGAAAGTGCGAGTGCCCGTGGTAGATAACAACCACTGTGCTAGCGTGTACGAGCGAGTGAGTCGCTCGATAACTAATACTCAGATGTGCGCTGGTGGCGTATCTGGCCAAGACTCTTGTAGAGGGGACTCTGGAGGCCCCCTTATGGGCCAAGCACCTGCTGCCAACAACTGGATGGTCATCGGTGTAGTCTCTTACGGTCCTTCCCCCTGTGGAACCCAAGGCTGGCCAGGAGTCTACACACGCGTTGGCGCGTACATCGACTGGATACTATCCAAGGTGCAGCCTTAGACTCCAACATGACTGACAAATATTCTCCATTTTAATATTTTTATACATCGCAGCATTATGCTTTAAATAAACTTTAATATGCATAGCATTGTTTCCAGTGTTTTAGCGACCTGTGACATGATTTATAGTTAATACTTTTACGTATATAATGTAAATATCGCTTTACATTGTAAGTGTTTAGTCACAAATAAGTGCCATGCTTCTGGACTTTCTTGCCTGTCTTCTGTAGGCAGTTTTATTTAAGTCACTTGTTGTATAATAACATTATGTCCTACAGGAATGAGTAAATAAAACAATGTTACAATTATAATAACATTTGTATTATGTAAATAATTTATAATTAGATCTATAATGGCCACCGTCTAGTCACACTCGAGCCCTCCGCCAGCACCGTACTATCACTCACTCTTTAGACCATCGATACAAACTACGGCAATATATTATTTTTTTGTGAACATAGGAAAAATATACATTCCATAAACAATGAAATATACCTACTCATTAAATCTTGGCACAGATTATTATGTTTGTACTTCATCCCTTTTCCTTTGATAAAGATCAATTCTACGATCTTTAATATTTGGCGTTTAAAAATTTGTTAATATCGGGTGGTACAAATAGTTTAAATTTTTTGCCACACTTCCTTGCCCACTGACCCCTATAATTAATATAATACTATCAAAATAAATACAAAGTGAAATCAATTCTTACGTAAATAGCAGCACTTATAAGTAAATCGTGAAAACTCACAGGCTATGACATCATTACATCTGTACCATGTACATTCAAATCAATGCATGGTCTGATGATATCAATGTCTGTCAGCAATTTTTGTGCCATTAGCAAAAACATATCAGTGAATTAATGAACACACACACAAAAAAGAACAGCTTAGAACTTCACATGAATTCTAAAAATAAAGTGCACATAATACTAAGTTCCACTTTTCATTATGACACCCAGTAACAATTTTACATCTACATATAAAAAAATGTATAATCAATAAAAGAAAATATAAAATAGTATGGAATGAAATTAAAATATATAGTGTTAAAGTAAATTTGAGATTCAAAATACCTACTTGTGACAAGATTACAAGCTTCATAAGTATAAGGATTTTAATTATAGAGTAATTTGTCTTACTTTTCTTACTCATATAAAATATTTTGTGACATTATACATAATGTATGATATAAAAATGGAATGATATAAATGGAATGTTTACAATATTTTGCTACATATTTCAAATATGTATTACATAATTAGGATTACAAAGATAGGTTTTCATAACACCCATTATGACAAAGGCAATGAGATTATACAATATCAAAAAGGATGTAGATAAGACATATTCTTTAGATATAAAAAACGCAATTAAAAAGTTATATGTGTTTTAAAAAGGAATGATACTAAATAATATTTAAATTAAGAAGCAGCTGCTATTTCAACTGGAATGCTTTCAGACACAATAGGAGATTCTTCAGAACTTTCTGGAATTACTGCGCCTCCATTTTCTCCATCAGCCCATGTTCCATTTTCTTCAGTCTTAGTTTCATCGTCAGTTGGAGAATGTGCTTCACTAGTGCCATTCTGTTCAGTGGTGATCTTCAATTCGAAGAAGGAATGATCGCCATTCAGTTTAGGACCGTTAATCATTAGGTCTTGTAGCTTTGCACCAAATTCGGCATCTGCTTCAGACACTCCTTTGATCAGTCTGTCTTGTTCCTCCTCAGCCCAGGAAGGATACCACTCATTGAACAGTTTTATCTGAAAGTATAGTATTAATTTGTTTAATAATACTTTTAAAATGCAGAGGTATGTGTACGGCTTAATATTATTCTATGTGGAAAACCTTGGGAGACACCATTATCCAGCAATGGGCATCTTTCAGCTGAGAAGATGAATACTTTTAAAAACAAATATAACTTCTGGGTTGCTAAAATTCAGGTCGAATCATTCAAAATTCCAATTTATTTAAAAAATGTCATTGACAGTCAGAGCTATAGAAGCTATAATGGGTATGGTGACCTACATAAACAATAAGATTACAGGCAATTTGAATTGCAAATTATTAGCATTCTTGTTTCTAGCAACTAAATGTAATACTTTTGCTATCAATGATTTTGTTTGAACTGGATCAATTTCCAGGTCCTGTTCTTTCTATTTCTTGATTTAACCAAAGAATTTGGGCATCTATTTTGAGGATGGATAAACAATTCACTGGAACCAATCATAAGACCACTAAAAACACCAACTTCTTCAATGACTTAAGTCACTTGATTCTGAACTTTTTTACTCCTAGCTGAGCAAGCGATTACACCCGCTTTATTTAAAGCTAATGCTCCACATGTGGCTCATAGTGTGATGTTGTATTTCAACCAAACAAACAAACTTTTCAAACTTATAATATCAGTATGAATTAGTTGGGCAGTGGTCAAAGCTATGTTACATTTAGGGTCAGCGCAAACGGGCCACCGACCACAGCCACTGGTGGCCAGGGACAGCCACACTTTTTTCATATATTTTGTATAGACGCACGCACCGCACATGTGTGGCCGGTGGCGGCCACTCGCTACAGAAGTTAAATATATGAAAAAGTGTGTTAAGTGGCTGTCGCTGGCCACCAGTGGCTGTGGTCGGTGGCCCGTTTGCGCCGATCCTTATTTATAGCTACTGCTCTGCAACCATGGTGAGATGTTAAAAAGCCTTCCTCTATAAATGAACTATCCAACATAAAAAAGACAATTTTACTTTCTATTCAATTCAAACTAGTATTTTCTGAGATAACCACCAAACAAACAAACTTCTCATCTTTATAACATTAGAATAAATTAATCCGCAGTAAACCACTACCTCAATAAATATTTATACATACAACTTGTACCTATGTAAATGAGGTTCTAGAAACAGGTATCAAGCATAAACATAATCTATAGGAGTATTCTAGATACTAAACATGACAATAATAATAATAATATCGTACATTCCAGAGGGACCAGAGGTGGGTATACAGAAGCTGGGAACGACCAGACCAATGTGTGACTAATGTACAGCGACCGGATGAGGACGCCACAGCCATGTTTTGGCGTAGCATCTGGTCGATGCCCATTAGTCATACTGAAGGCGATTGGATGCGAGACGTCGAGCGTGCATGCGAACATATTCCCGAAATGGAATGCGTGGCCATTTCTAGCCAGGACGTTTCACAAGCAGTCCGTCCATTAGCGAATTGGAAATCTCCAGGGTTGGACGGGCTGCACAATTTCTGGCTGAAATGGCTACGTAGCTCGCATGAACGCTTGGCATCTCAATTCCAATCAGCTGTGGAATCTGGGTCGTTACCAACATTCATGACGACTGGAATTACCCACCTGCTCCATAAGACAGGCAGTACTAGCGAGCCCGGCAATTATAGACCGATAACATGTTTACCATCGGTCTATAAACTTCTTACATCTATTCTGAGAGCTAAAATAGCTAAACATGTTGAAGACCATGCAATTATGTCAGCCTCTCAGAATGGATGTAGGAAGGGGGCTCGTGGTACTAAGGAGCTCCTCCTCATTGACATGGCCATTAGCCAACAAGTTCGCCGTAACCGAAAGGATCTGGCGGCATGTTGGATAGATTATAAGAAAGCGTATGACTCCGTGCCGCATACATGGCTTTTGAGGGTGTTAGAGTTGTATAAAGTAAATACAACTCTACGCACCTTCTTAAAGTCATGTATGGGGCAGTGGAATACGACTCTTTGCTATCCAGGATGCCGACGGATCCAGGAGGACGGCGAACGTATTAAAATTGAGCGGGGAATTTTTCAGGGCGACAGTCTGAGTCCCCTTTGGTTTTGCTTAGCCATGAACCCTCTCAGTACTTTACTGGAGGGTTCAAGGTTAGGCTGCAAGTTACAGAGAAGTGGTCAGGTCATATCTCACCTGCTGTTCATGGATGACTTGAAGTTATTTGCCCACTCTGAGGCCCAATTGATAGACTTACTAAACGTAACCCAAAACTTTAGTAAATCTATCAATATGGAGTTCGGTGTGGATAAATGTGCTGTCATTCATGTGAAGCAGGGAAAGATGGTGGAATCTGAGGGGATCCAACTCTCAGATTCCATTAACCTAAGAACGCTTCTCTTAACTGATACCTATAAGTACTTGGGTATGTCACAGGCTTTATGTATCAATGAAGCCGTCATGAAGCAATCGTTGCAAGAGCGTTTCTTTGGCCGCCTGAAAAAAGTACTAAAAAGTCTTTTATCAGGTGGCAACAAGGTTCGTGCTTGCAACGGTTGGGTCATGCCACTTCTTGTATACTCCTTTGGCATACTCAAGTGGACTCAGTCTGAATTGGACGCCCTGGACAGAAGAGTTCGCACTTTGTTGACGGCATATCGTATGCATCATCCACGTTCATCCGTGATGAGGTTGTACATCCCGCGAAAGTGCGGGGGTCGCGGCTTTCTGAATGTCAAGACCCTACACAATCGCGAGGTGTGCAATCTCAGAGAATATTTTCTCCGGGCGAACGTGGATATGCATCGAGATGTTGTCGCGGTAGACAATGGGCTCACCCCGCTCAGGTTGGCTAAGGAGAACTGGCGCATGCCTGTAGTACTTAGTACTGATGATCGCAAGCGTGTATGGCAGAGCAAGGAGCTTCATGGCAGGTTCCATCGGGCCCTGTATGGACCCGATGTAGACCTATTAGCCTCGGTGAACTGGCTACGCTTCGGTGACCTCTTTGGGGAAACCGAAGGGTTTGTTTGTGCAATTGCTGACGAAGTTATCAAGACGAATAACTACCGGAAATATATCCTGAGGGATGGCACTACTGATATTTGCCGTGCCTGTCACCAACCTGGTGAATCCCTCAGGCATATTGTTTCCGGTTGTTCACGTCTTGCTAACGGCGAGTACTTGCACAGACATAACCAAGTAGCCAGAATTATTCACCAGCAACTTGCTCTGAAGTACAAACTTGTAGACATCGAGGTACCGTACTACAGGTATGTAGCAGAGCCAGTTCTCGAAAATGGCCATGTCACATTGTACTGGGATCGATCTATCATCACGGACAGGACTGTTGTAGCCAACAAGCCTGATATCGTGTTGATAGATCGATCAGAGCGCCTCGCAATAATTGTTGATGTCACTATTCCTCATGACGAGAATCTCGTGAAAGCCGAAAAGGAAAAACAGATTAAATATCTGGACTTGGCTCACGAGATTGTCGACATGTGGGATGTGAACTCAGCAATTATTGTGCCGATAGTCGTGACCGTTAATGGTCTAATAGCCAAGAGCCTCGACCGTCACCTTAAGAGGCTCGCGTTGGGTGCTTGGGTCAAGGGCCTGATGCAGAAGGCAGTACTTCTGGACACGGCACGTATTGTGAGGAAGTTCCTGTCTCTGGAGCCCTAACCACCGGCAGCTTGGACCCTGTGCCCGATGCTGGTGGGACCCCACGGTTATTTTTATATTTTTAAATGTGTTTATTTTGTTAAAAAATATATTTAAAAATGTAATTTTAATTAGAAAAATAATAAATAAAGGAGATAATAATATTACTATCAAGTAAAGTTACATCTATACTATATAAGATGAACTGGTATAGATCATGAGAAGAAAATAGCATTTATGTTGAACTACATACTTATTATGTCATAAAATATAAAAACCATTTTAAATGTTTTCTTATTATATTGATACTTTGAAATGGAATAAAAGGTTAATATATTTATAAGTTACATACCCTGCACTGAAATAGGCTGACTGGTTTATCATTGCAAGAGATATTGGCCAGAGATGCAGCTAACTGGTCAGGCTTATCACCCCTGGCAGCCGCTAGCACAGGCAGGAAGTCTTCCCGCTGCAACTCACTGAATTCTCCAAACCACTGCAGTACATAACGCAGCTGAGCTTCTGAAGTAAGACCTGAACCTCCTGACATTCTGCGAGCTAGCGGTCGATGTTCACCTGAGTTGAAGACATTCCATCACTTAAGATATTTCACACACTAAAATCAACTAGGTACTTTAACAGTAATAATGAGCTTCATTTTGTATTTCAAGATAAAAACAGTGGTAGTGACAAAGTATACGACTGCGACATTTGGTATCACTTTCAAACTCCAGGAATAAGATGACAACAGAAACTTAGTCGTAATTAGGACTCACTTTCAGGCATCACAGATAGACAAACCGTAGAACCGAGTAAGAAAGCCATTGCTAGTGTCTATAAATCTAAGTTATTAAGACAGTAACAAAGACTTCTACAAAAACGTTAGAATCATAGAACGTTAACTGCTATACACTTTCTCTTAGCGCCTACACGAGTGCAGTCGAACGGAGACTAACGCCTCACAAGGCCACATAGCATAATTTCACCTTTCAACCTGTTATATCATATCGACATTTCACTTTCTATAAATTAATTTACATTTATGAAAACGATGATTTACGTAAGTTTTATCGTTTACAAAACACGTATTCTCTATTCCGCTATGTAAAGCTAAACAAAATTGTTTACCTGTATTTAACAACCACAACCCAGCAAATACACAAAGGATTAATAATATAAATAGATTTGTTAAATGAGGAATATGAGGATTGTTATAGTTTCGATATTGTTTTATTTTAGAAACCTGACAAACGAATAGAAACAAGATTCAAGAAAAATACGCGATATAACAAATTGTCAAAAAAGTTATTTCAATTGACCTTGACAACTATCAAGTCGAGACAGAATATATACATCGATGTATCATGAAAGAAAGAGATAAAAGTATTAGAAGATCTCAAGAAGGAATTTATTCAGATATTGAGCATAATGAGAATGCCCTTTGCTCATTGTTGATCGGGATTAAAATTAATTCTATCAACGAATTAAAACATGATTTCGATAACAAATAAAATACGAATAAAATTACAAAAAAATGCTTCCATCGTAACTAAATTCATTTATTTCAAATACTTACGTACTAGGGGTAGTGATGCACCAGAATCACACGAAGATGCGCCATAGAGTAGGTAGATAAAGTATTTATCAACGGCAATGTGCGTGACTACTGACCACAATACAATACCTTTGCGTAATAACGGCTAGATAGGTATTCTATACAATACAGACAACAATCAATGATCGAGGATTGAGTGCGTCAGTGCGAGATTCATTTTCATACGTACCTAGGTAAATAAAGGTCAGGCAGAGATATTCATAGTTCCTAGCACAATGGGACATTCTACCAGATCTTAGTCTGACTTTGTGCTTAGCTACAGCAACTACCTATGGGAGAAACGAGAAAAAGTTAAGAAAAGAAAATAGGTAGGTACTTATTATGTCTTTTATAAGTAATCGAGACAAATAGTGCGCTCCTTCGTGCCACCGGAGTTAGTTGTCACGCCGCGCCGACGGCCCACTTGCCACAGTATTGGAATAAGAAACCCTGGACGGCGACTGTCTTAGCCTAGAAGTCGTAAATTCCATATCCGAGGCGAATTTCTTTTAAAGATCTCGGCACGGCCCTCCTGTGGCCCACATCATGATGGAAGTTGGCATCGGAATCGGGACGAACCTGAAATAAGTAAGTTGGCTGCAGCCTGCAAGCTTCTGGGGACAGCAGCTGCAATTTCTAGGCTGCTGCTCAACCTTGGAATCTCTCTTAAAACCTAATTCGCAATATTACGGCGCGGCGCTTTGCGCTATGACCAAAAAGGCAGCGATAGCCTAGTTGAGATACCAACGGACTGTCATGCAGAGGGTATCGGGACTATCGGGTTCGAATCCACGGCGCACACCAATGACTTTTCGAAGTTAAGTGTGTATTCAATTGTTAATAATCGCTTGCCCCGTGCATCGGAGAGCACGTTAAACCGTCGTCGGTCCCGGCTGTCATGAAGATCTTTGACAGTCGTTACGTGGAGTCAGTACCCTCAAATAAACTGATACTGGTCTAAACCATGGCGTGGCATATCGCTATCCCTTTGGGTTGCGGAGGTCAGACGGCAGCTGCTCTGTGGAAAAGTTGATATTCTGTCATATATTGTCTGGATAGACCAGTAAGCGGACCTCGGGCTCCAAGGCGTGCCAGTCTTGGATGCAACCGGGATAACGCTGGGGCAATGATGATGGTTCGTGCTATGTCCATCATGCTGATAGGAGGATATCACACGAAACAGGAAGCTGCCGTGACTCTATATAAGCCATTGGCGGAATTTTAGATACGCTTGAGCATCTCAGTCTCGTGACCTATTCGTAGCATCTGGCTTGCTTGTTCTCTCGCTCCCAACCTCAGTTATATGCCCATGTTCCGTAGCTCGAGATTTTGGAACGCTGCCATCTCCTTTTGTGAGGACATCGTGCCGATGGCCAACGGCAGATCTAGGCGACGGCGTCACTATTGGGATGACCTTCAGCAACCGTAATGATGAATGAGCCTGCGGACGGCGTGCCCTGGCGACGCTCGTCCGCCACTGGCCCTTAGAAGGGGCGATCTGTCCACGGCTCCATGAGCAGAGAGTAGTCGGCAAAATCCTATGAGACAGGGTTCACTAGCATCAAACGACGAGCCGAATCCCAGTGGGGTCACGGTAACGTATGGTGACTGCATTTCGCGTGACCGAGGTTCGATCCTAAACCAGCTGGAGCTGGAGATTCTGGACTCTATTGAGAAGTAAGCGAGTAGACAAATCGGCCATGACCAACTGTTTGACACAAAACTCCAAAGGATGGTATCAGACGCATGGAGCATAGTGGCAGTGTTGCCAGTCCGTCAGTCTTTTATATGGCTTCGGAAATGGTGCAGAGGAAGTATATTATGATCAGATAATGTAATTCTAATAATGCAAAGGGAAGGAGAAATCATCCTCCGTCCGCCTTTTACTATCCGATCATCAGACAAACGATTTTGCGATGGAATAATATGGATATCCTATCCATACTCCATACGTATAAAGCGCTTTGCTTCCTTATTTAAAATGAAAAAAGTACTTATAGAGAAAAGTATAAATTATAGGGTATTTTTACTCTCTCTCGGTGCTCCCCCCTGGCGACGCCCATGCCCCTGCCTCCCCTTGGCGATGGTGACGCCTATGTGCATAACTAACCAGTATCTACTGCCAAGGTATGAAACTCTTTGCCTTAGTCTGTTTCTGCTGATGAGTACAATCCGGGTATTTTAAGTTGCGGGTGAATAGGTACCTACTTTCTAGCTCTGCTGAAGCAGCTCAAAACGAGAAGATCCAGACAATGAGCTTATACTGGATGGCGCAAAAGTAATGACCTTATTTGGTTTAGCTACAACTTCGTTTCTAAATTAGAAAACTAGAATTAGTTTTTTTATTAAATATTTGTGCCATATTTAGTTGCACTATGATTTAAATATGATGTCTATTAAATGTTGCTCTAGAGTTGAAGCACATTTGAGCCCTATTTATGACATTTTCCAGCCGTAACACTTCCTGCTATATGTTTCTTATTTCTTGGTGTAAGTATACCTATTTTCATTTAATGCTGCGAGAGTCTGTGGTTTGTTCACATACACTCGAGATTTCAAATAACCCCAAAGAAAGAAGTCTGGACGCCACACCACACAGTTACTTTTAGTGGATGTAAAGGTGTTTGTTGAATAATGCGCGGCTTTTCAGTGCCTCAGAAGCGAGTATTCTGCTTATTGACTGCCCCGAGAGATGGAAATACGCTTTGTCACTCATAATCAATTTTGAAGAAAAATTATCCTCTTCAATAAGGTTGTGGTTTATGCCGCGATTATTCGATTATAATTTTTAGTGAATTTTACATTTGATTACTAATATCATTGTTTAATTACTACAAAATTTTCAGTATCAGAATGACAGAAGATGTCATAAAAAAATATAAGGAATTTCTATAGGGTCATTACTTTTGCGCCACCCTGTATTATTATTGTCTTTAGAGGAAAGGGTGCGTCAGAAAGATTATCAGCACAAATATTTGATTATCGTCTAGCATTTGATAATGATGGTCAGGTACAAAGTTTATTCAGTTACTAGACGTCGCCAGTGGCTTCGCCCGTGTCAATTATACCTACATAATATAAACGTTCCTCTTGATCATTCTATCTATTAAACAAAACCGCATTAAAATCCGTTCGGTAGTTTTTAAGATTTAAGCATACATATGGACACACAGACAGAAGACAGACTTTGTTTTATAATATGTAGTGATGAAGTATAATTTTAAATATGCAGGTAGTTCGTTTTTTCAGTGGCGTGTTTAGCCACTATTGGCCGACTACACGATAGATGTACTGAGAAATAGTAAGGAGTAAGTATCAAGGGAAAAATAATAATACAATAAATATAAAATATTTATAGTTTTATTTATACAAACAGGTATAAAAACGGCATTTGGACAAAAATGCGCATAAAGAAATAATCATGAACAGCTATCTACTATTAACCATTATCCGCTGTACGCAGAGCCAAAGCTCGACGTCGTCGCGTCGCTGTGACCAAGGCAGATTTTTAGCAAAATAATTACAGATCAAGAGTTTCAATACACGTATTTTAGTTCCAGGTGACTATTTAAGTGCATTTATACATAGTGGTTTAACTTAATCTTTAAAAGACTCTGAGGCATATCCTAGCCTTCAGCCAAGCTGTCATAAATTAAAATAAGTAAATAAGTACAAAATATCACTTAAATCTGAATAAGTAGGTAATACATTTTACTAAAAGTTGTTTTTATACAAATCTCGTGTTTATCCCTGTATTACGTGTTAAACTTGCCGTAACACTCGTCCAATATCATAAACATATTTTTCAGGAATGTAGTTTTAATTCGGTTAGACTTTCACATTAAGCAAGGTAGGTAGATAGTTTGTACTTTAACTATGTTATTTACTTCTGTTTTATATATTACATACTTAATTACTTATAACAAAATGGCCAGTGACGTAGCTACCTTGGGTGGTAGGTACCTGGTGCGTTGGTGGTGTCACCCCACTGTGTCACCCTTTTTTGGGAGGTCACACCTGATGCTTACCGGCCCCCTCTCGTGCTACACCACTGAAAATGGTCCATCAAAATGGCCTATCCATTGCATCCACATAACTTTGCTTCTCGATATCACAGACAGACGAAAGACCCAAAATAATAATTAATAGGGTACACGTAGGTTAATTTACTATACACTGTCTTAGCATTTTAAACTTGTACTTATTGTTACAATGGTCCGAATTGGTCAATTTTCTTAGCTACCTAAATAAATTACTACCAATCAGAGACAGTTGTGACGTAGATAAATTTATTATTGTCTCAAATGTTTTTAGCATAACCCAAGTAAGTAGGTACTTTAGGCTACGTTATCGTTTTTTATAGCCAAAATTCGATTATATGTATTAAGGCACGTAGTACCGTACTGACAACAACCGACTCCAAATTTAGGCGGGCTCACACAAATAAATAAATCATCCCGTAGGTAGGTAGGTCCTTACCTAATAACAATTAGTCCTTTGAATTTATAAAACAAACGGATAAACCGACTTATAAAAGGTAGATGACATTTCTATGGATTTAAACTGTAACAATTATTTAGCTACGAAATTGCTTATTCATAAGCATAAACTTCAGAATTAAAAAGTAAACTGCAGCATAAAGAAGTAAACTGGATTCCATAGAAAATATGCAAAATATTGAATTTATGTGCAGGTAATATGATTTTGCACAATTTCTATTCTAGACTCGGGTAGTGGATACCTAGGTGCATTTACATTTTAAGCCATAGCTTCTTTTATACAGAAACAAATTGATGACTAGATTGTGTTTTGTTTTAGATGCTCGCTCGAATAAAATGAAACTAGGCTAAGTGCGAGTTCAACCATCTATCAATTCACCTCGATTCGTTTAAACTGCTCCAAGTTCAACAACGATTTGACCGTTCGATTGACCAATCGAAACAACAAAAGGTCCATTGAACCAATCAGTGAGCCAATCGCCAATTTTATCGAGGTGACCAATGTTATTGCTTAACTCATACTAAGCCCAATGACCCGCATATACTTTGGCCCTACCTGTGCCAAAAACAAAAACGTAGAAAAGTTACTAAAAACAAAATATTATTATGTAATGGCAACCCATTTGGAAGCGCGAGTATCCAAAATCTTTAACACTGCTCCGTTTTACATCGTTTTCTTACAAAATATCTAACAATTATTTTAATTAAGTACGTGGTTAAGTGTAGTCTTAAGTTTAAAATTATTATTATTTATCACATGATATAAACGTCCTTTTGGTGACGCAGTACGTAAGACGTAGTCGGGTATAATTATTGACATTTATATAATTTCTTATCTCAATGGGTATAATGAATACTATTGAGGAAGTCATTGAGTGTCAAGTTGTCAACTAAATTACTTGTTGTGGGAGTGTCCGTGGTCACCGTCGCCATGGCTGTGGGTGTGTGAATGTCCAGCTGTAAATAGAATAAGAAATATTAATATGCGACATATTTTTATGAAGAATATATATTTTTTATTAATAAACAATGTTGCTCGCGGGTAGGTATTCTATATACTTATATTTAGAGCTTCAATAATCATCATTGTCTTTGCGTTATGCATTATCCTCATTATATGCATCATCCATGTCAGTCGTATATATTCAAGACAATACCCTTATAACGACTGACAGGGATCTTCATGACAGCCGGGCGAGACCGACGGATTAGCATACTCTCCGAGACACGGGGCAAGCGACCATTAGCAATTCATTACGCACATTTATATCAGTCAGAGTCAAAAGTGAAAAGTCAGTAGCGGACTGTGGGATTTGAACCCGATACCTTATGTGTGGCAGTCTGTTGGTATCTCCACTAAGCTATTGCTGCATCAAACTCAAATCGAGAGCTCTATTGTTGTTTAAATATTAACAAACAATACTTACTCAGCAACTGTAGGCCGAACATGAGGAAGAATCCGACTACAGATGAGATGTATTGCAAGATGCCTGTCCTGTCACCCTTCCAAATCTCAAAGAAGATGACGTAGAGTAGAGTTCCTGAGGCTAGACCTTGCAGAACGACAGACGGCAGACCAGCGGCAGCCGCACCTTGGCCTCCAACCAACAGCAGGCCAATTCCAATACCCAAAGGTGACACAATAGCGAAGGTGGTGATGTAAACAATTGACAGCCAGAACTTCGTGCGAGTGGCAATGAGCTCAACACCAATACAAAAGGCGATAACAAGTTTGTGAGCTGAAATAGCGCCCAACATGTACCTGGAACAAAGACAAAAAATAAATCAGTATAATATTAATTAAAATTATTCCGTAACACGCCATCTGTGGTCAGATTTAGAAACTAGAAACTGCATTATGTTATGTTACTTTGCGTTTCTACTACTCGATAACAGATGGCGCTTGTGATATTTATGATTTTATGTCGTTCTCTGTAAACTTACCACACATGTGAAGTGCTCGATTCCAAACCGACAGCCAAGCCTTCGAACAGTTCGTGAATAGACAGAGCAAGCACGATGAGCAGACCTCTAAGTGCCGATGTGACGTCATCGCCCATGTTTACGGGCATATGGCTGTGTCCGTGTCCATTGTGAGTGTGGGCGTGGTTGTTCTCAGGGTCCTGAAATAAAAAAGTCGATACTCGGTCAGAATATTGCAATCGATGCGAGGAAGTCTAATAGAATTTAAAATCTAGCTCTACGTGGCCTCTATGTTAGATTTCTATGAAGAAATAATAGGTAGGTAGGTAAGGCACCAAAAGAGTACCTAGTAGTAACAGTCAAATAGGTTCACATAGATACCTACGTACCTGAAGAAAAATAATTGTAAATTTTACAGCAAGATATCAGTCTTTTTAGCAGTTTCACATTAAATGAGTTTGATTGGCGAAGACATATGAGGAAAACTGCAAAAAGCAATTCGAGGAAACTTTCGGGCGCAAATAATTTAAGAAATTACCTTTTTTGACTCAACAAGGTCGGCAGTCGAATTGGTGACGCTCTTCTCTCCGTTGGTAGTAACTCCGCCGCGGCTCTGCCTGACACTCAAGTTCCTCACGAGAGGCGCTGCTTGGCCGTTCTTGCGTTCTCTGTGGTGGATGTACATGTGGACCAGCTCTTCCACCAGGTACATGATGAAGAAACCGCAGCATGTCAGCAGAGGAGTCAGAGAGAAGTCGAATTCTCTCATAGATCCAATTGCTGGAAAGATGAAAAAAAATATTTGGTAAAAAATATTTCAGAGATATGCTAGGTGTATGACCTAATACTATAATACTACATATATGGGTTGTTTGCTTGTTATAATACAGTCAATCTTAGGAACTAAATCGTTGCAAACTTATTTTAAAATAAAGTTTAGAGGCATTTTATTTAGAAGGCGAGCCAGAAGAAAAGCAATGCTACGCACACGTAGGGTCTGCGGGTGAAACCATAGTTCACAGATAAGAGAAGTAGTATTTCTCTTATCTGTGCCATAGTTATACAATAAAATGCAAAACTGGGCTGGGGCATTTTCTGTTTAGTGTCTTGAAACAAACAATAAACTCTTTAACTGTATAAATTAAATATTAAGTAAGTATTAATTATAATTACAAGAATTATCTATCAGCACTATCAGCAGGAAGTCATTGTCAATGTGTCCGTAACATACCTAGTGTTGCAAGTATGATTATGGCAAGATGGATTTTGTTGTCAGCAGTCTTTTAGAAGAGTGCCTTTGCCTAGATGCCAAAATGCGCTGATTTCAAAATCGGCTAAATAATGTTTGATGAAAAAATATCCTATCCAACAACTGAATTACAACTCAAACTCAAATAGGTATGTCTATTTCCATAAAAATTACAAACATTTTGTGGACACGTCGGAAAGTCATAGATAATAATATAAGAAAAAAAGTAAGTATAAATGCATAATTATTTATTTAATTGAGCATTGAATTAGCGGTTTAACAATGTATTTTCGCCACATCTAATCCAAAACCATCCACTAAATAAAATAAATTGTGAATGCCCCTTTTTCTCAGAACCTTTTATGCTGAGCCTAAGTGTTCGTATTAGTTAGTACTAGTACGAACACTTATACCTACATAGTTGGTTTATTAGTATAAACCAACTATGTAGGTATACTTTGTTATGAAATGTGATCCTGTATCCAACTAAGTACACCTTATGTAACATGAGAAGACATCTAGACCTGCTGGTTGTTAAGTCAATTATGCATGAGCTGCTTGAATAAATAATTTCGTTGATGTCCTTTTCGTGACTCGTCTTCGTGTAAAAACAATTGATGTTTATGTGTACAAGCGGTAAACAAAGCTTGTGCTATAAAATTACCCACTTAAATTGTAATTAGATTATTAACAACGCACCGTTTGTTGTTCAACCTATTGTTCAGGCTCCATTATTTATTAGTACTTGTATGGCCCTCGCACGAATTTAAAGTGGAAATAAGTACCTTCTCATGCATAGAGCGATTATGTCAGCAATATTTCGATGGCCTTTATTTTAAAATGAGTTAAAATACGCAGTAGCTTCGAAAATGGTCTATGATCTAATTAAAATCCTAAGTGGAAAGTAACGCTGTTATGTAATAAAATAAAGAAAACTATGATCATTGATTCCTTAAGTTTATAAATAAGCAATTTTTTGCCGAGTCTCTTTTATCTCTATACTTCAGGTTAGTAAGTCCTTTTGCCTGTCGAGCCTTCATCCCGATAGTGTACCCAGCCCAAATCCGAGAAATAGCCCATATAAAAAGCCAGTGCCTTTTCCTCAAGGAAAATAACCTTAATATAAAATAGCTATAAATCTTCCGGCGCTTATGCTCAAGTTATAAGAATTATGGATGTTACTTTTCAAGATTCCAGTAGCTAATAAATTGATCAATGAGTATAGTAGATGAGAGCCTTTACGGTCAATCATTCGATGTGATGGACCGTGACTAATTACTTTTAACACGATATAGATCCCGTTAATCAATGTACTATGTTATATAATTGCAACTCTTAATTCAACTAATAAGAGCAATTTTATAAAACCTGACCTGTGCAAATTTTCATAGTGTGGTATGTGGTACTTAAGGCTTTATTAAGGCGCTGTACTTAGTCAAAATAGGCTTCACAAAACAGTTTTTTAAGCCAAATGTTTACATTTTAGAGCAGCTAAAAAATATATGTTAATCTTGATCATATTTATGGGAGGACCATTGTCTTCAAAACACGTTTTCGGTAAATTTTCTCGATAAAAAAAAAACATAAAATAACCATTTAAATTGAAATTGTAGCAATTGTAACTGTATTATTTATAAACAAATCTTGATAATATTAATAACAGTGATGTAATATATAATAACTAGAGGACGCTAGCAGCTACGCCTGCATTTTTTATAAATTTACCCGTTTTGGCCGATCCCGTGGGAATTTCGGGAAATCCCTTCTTAGTGCACCCCTACGGTCCCCAAGGAACATACATGCCAAATTTCAGCTTCCTGCGCCTAATAGTTTCAGCTGTAGCGTGTCTGTCAGTCAGTCAGTAACGCAAGGATTTTATATATTAAGATAAAGGGAACTGTTGTTTTTATTTATCGATTGGAATAAGATATTTGTAAGGATTAATGTATTTAATGATAAATAACTCGTTCTGAACGTCCCGTCGTCGTCGCGCTTCTCTTTCTTATGTATACAATCCGACAGTGACAGCAACAGCTGAACTCAGTAGCTGTACACGGCGCCTTAAGATGAATCTTTACACATTGAATGCTGAAGTAAACCATTGAATTGTAATTGGCGGCCACCATACAAATGGTCAAACGTAATTTTTCTTAGTTGGCATCACAGATAAAGGTTTATAGCAGGATATAGGAGTACGTAATATTGCGTATATAAAAAGTATGAAAAGATATGACTATTTGTAGGTGGAGAGACAAGCGTGATGTATTAGCACTTTCACTGATCTACGTAAAAATACGTAGTTGGCCTCTGCTATTATTGCCACTTACGTAATATTGCGTACTTGGCAGTCAATGGGGTAATTATGTGTCAAAATCCAGGCATATTCCTTAGTGGCCATGGCCACTGTTGGTAACAAAAAAGGCTAAACATAATGTATTATTGCACCTGAAAATTTTGAAACTGGGTAATTTTGATAACGTTTGAAATCATCAAACCAAAAAAGATAACTTTTTTAGCGTTAGTACTTTGTACTATTGGCAAAAATAAAATCGGTGCAAATGCATCCGGAATTTGTTAGCAAATCGCAAATCTAAAAAAACCTACTAACTATGCAATATAAATGCTAATGTTTATGTTATAGACTTGTTTTACAGAGGTATAAGAATATGTATAATAATATAAGGATAAGTATACGTAACCATAACGATAGAGATCTAAGTTCTATTTGAAGATTTTGAAGACATTAGTCATTGTATTCACTACAATAACACGGAGTACACAGCTTGCCTACATAGTATTACTACACCGAGTTACACAAGTTACCCAAACTGTATGCGTTATGTTATAAATTAAAGAATTGCAGCATCTTCTCACATAAACTGCGGTGTGGTGTGTCCGATAAGTGCAGTTTTGTAAGAACATTGTATAACGTGTATCGTATGTCGATAGTGTAAGGTTTGCATAAACTCGTTAAGACGTGTTGCTTGCGAACAGATACTATTACCCACATAGAGCTGCGAATCTAAAGTGCTTCCTCGTATTCCTCGAACGGTCGCCCAGCCTAATAGAATCTACTTGGAGTTTGGGCAAATTATCTTTAATTTTAACTTTATTTGGTTCCTCTACAACTATTTCAAAAATAGCTTTTTACGGAGAAATGTAGGGCTTATTTGATGTCAAGTTTTAATCAGCCTAACTAGCGATAATTTTTTGAAAAATACATACATACATAACGTCTCGCCTTTTATCCCTGAAGGGGTAGGCAGAGGTGTATTTCTACACCCACTTTTAGCCAGATATACTTTAGTCCCACGTAATAAGGGGCGAGCCTATTGCCGTACCGGGCACGTTTCCAGACTCCGTGCTGCTACTGAGAATTTCGTGATAGAAAAACCCAATAACACTGCCCGACCCAGGAATCGAACCCGGGACCTCCCGATCCCACGCGCACATTTATGCTGCGAGACCAACGAGGCAGTCGTATAGGGTTTGATGTCGAGTTTTCCGTCTCTACGCAAGGATGGTATTTGCATCGTGTTATCCCTTAGTCGCCTCTTACGACACCCACGGGAAGATAGGGGGTGGTGACACTTGTATTCTATGCCGTCAACCACACGGCAATTTTTTGAAAAATAATGTATTTATATCTACCTACGTAAGTCTAGACAACCAACACACGGCCGTCTAAACTATTAGAGATTGTGCTTTAGTGGCCGAATAGTTAATTTACCTACTTCTCTAATTATACCTACGCATATCATAGAAGAATACACTCATCACACGAAAATTTGTACCGTGTGGAATTGGTGCCCACGACATCCGGTGTATCAGTCAGGGTCAGTAAACATTACACCAACGGTTGTTTTTTAGAGACGTAAATAATTACGCTATTATTGTTCATTTTTTAAATGTTATTATAAAATATATAAAACGGCGGTAAAAGATACTATCTTATTACAAATCGGTGTGCATACTGGTGAATTTCAATTTTGCGAAATATCGCGTCACTGCTTTGTCATAAAAGAAAATTGGTTTTACTTGATGTTTTGCATAGGTAAAGCTATTTCGAAAAACATATGCTATAAGCATAATTTATTTTTTATTTAACGATTTGCACAGTTTTTTGACCTCGTCGGTATATTTATGAAGTTAAAAAAAAAATTGATACCTACGTTCTTAAAGACATACCTATAAAAAAGAAGACTGGCTTGATTTTTTAAGTAGGTAGGTATGTTTTTGTTTATATGCGTATGTTATGTGTAATTATAATAACTGCATTAATATGCATGTTGCAATGATTTCTATGAAAACCTTGTCAAAATGAAGGCTGGCTCTTAAATAGACGTTGCAAATTCAAACCACACAGTGTGCAAGGGGCGAATGTCGAAACCTAGCAACAATTATGATAGTTGTATGCAAACTATAATTTTCTGCCTTCATGTGCGTCGTAGTGTTACCAAATTAGAGTATGTGAAATATCTATGGCACCTATAAGTTGGTGCATATCGGTATAGAAAAGGAATAGCAGTTTATACTTATAATAAAAAAAAAGTTCCCATTTCGGTACGATCCAGAACACAAAATGTCAAGATAAGTAGGAAGAGATAATTATGTTAATAAAATTGTATCCAGCCTTTAATTCGCTATCTTTTCATTTTCCACTCTTATTTTAGGTACTCCCTTAGGGATAAAATATAAAAACAATATTTCCTTAATAAGTGCCGATATCACAAAGAATCTCACTGACCAAATATAATTTTTCTAGCGTTCTGGCTCTACGATGATTTATCAGGCCTCAGGGCAAGTGATCCTTTATATGTATAAACGATGCTGATAATGATTAAAACAGTTCAAGATTACATAGTACACATCATAACAGTTATTTTATACGCAGGTATACTCGAAGATACGTTTTAATTTATTATAGCAGACTATTTTGTAATATGAAAGTTAACAAGTCAATGACTAGTTATGTAATAACCGTAATAGAAATTCAATGTCACGGCCAACGTTTCGTGATCAGTTTAGCAACCACAGAAGAAATACGGATTAATTGAATAACATAAAAAAGCACTTTCCATTTTAGACTGGTACTTGAAACCGATTACAGTTTTTTTGTGGCTTTGTTGTGACAATTAAGAATACTTTGACTGCTGACAGTTTAAAAAGCGGAGTGTAAAGATGATGATGATATGCGTTTTCGCAATCGTGTAACAACTAAGAATGTCGAAGACCAAACGACGTGATTGAGGTACAGTACCTACAGCCGAAAAGCGGACCACGGACTCAATAATGTGAAGGTTTTGGATCGCAAACACCGTTTACCTTTTTGGACATGGAAGATGACAACTTATTTATTTTAGCTGAAGGGAAAGGTGGAGGGTTTAGGTGAAGGGAATTTTAGGGAAGTGGGACTGTGACGACATTTTAATTCGTCAGTGGGTCTTAAAATACTTATAAAAACAGCATTACACGAAAAAGTCAATAGTGAAAAAGGTCGTTAGTAAATTAATGTTTTTATCTTCTTTAAAGACGATAACATACTTAGAGGTATTAGATCTGGATTTATGATCTTCATGAAGTTTGCATTGGTACCTATTACCTATCAATGTGTTCCGTGTGCTAGCTATTGATGTCGATAGTCGAAATATCATGAATTATGGTTATTTTGAGTTCCGACATCGAATATGGATAGCACGGCAACCCTGGCACCTCATACAATCTCACGATGGGTAATTTAGGGTATGGCTGACAGATTTAATGTTTGTGACTAGTACCTATTATCGCCATTATTACTTTTGGTACTAGGTATTTGTAGATATTTGATATAGGTATAAGTAGATATTTGACTTAATTTGATCTCCTTACAAAATATGTCAGATATCTGTATCTAGAAGCCAAATCCGTCGATAAATACAATATTGGAAACCGGCGTTAATCCTCTTTCACATTGGACTGAACTGAAACTATTACACTCGTAGATCCTAGTGTTCCTACTGCATAAAACAATGAATTATTAAAGTATTGCAGAGTGTAAAAATATTGACCTTGTTGCATAAGTGAACTTTAAACGAAATACGAATTTCTCTTGAGGTAAAATTGCGTTCCAAAAAGAGGGGATACAATACCTGTCCTTTAAATACAAGAAAGAGGCTGAAGTGGTTGACCTCGGTGTTGTGCGCAGTCCGACAACACTTTCCACCGATCCAATGATCCGAAGCCGACCGATGTTATTTATCTTAAAGTTAACTTGTTAACAAAAAGGCTTTGTTCGGAAGAAGGGAGTATCTTTATTATTTTACCTTATGGCGTATGTCCAGCTGTCGCCTTGAGGCTGAGATGATAATTGCAATTACTTTAGCGAATAGACTTTAATCATTTTGTAGGAAATTAAGAAGTCTTATAGAGACAGGTACACATGCTGATTCTGTACGGCTTTGAAAGTTAAAGTACACGTAGAGCTGGAGATAAAGAGTATTTTTGAACGCACTAAAGCATGATTTTCAGATTTGATATCTTTAAGTTAGCGATGTACTTAAATATTATGTGCCTAATAGTAGTTAATCAAAGACTATTGAGTCCTTGAAATAGTTATTTGCAACAAGAGAGCAAAGTTATTTTTTGTTTCGAGTGCTGATTTTGAGTCCTGAGCGTGGTGAGGGACTCAACAGCACGAGATACAAAAAACTTTGCTCTCGTGTAGCACACATAACTTTTCACCACAGCAGTGAGAACACATATTACTTAGGAGACATAGAAATGAACAGGAATAGATTGAATTCTGCATAATCACTTGTTGATTTAACTCTTCTGGTGTTAAAGTACAGTCATCATCGCTAGTTTCACTCATCTTTTTAGATTATTTTATATATTAATATAATTTAACACGTTACGCTATACCTACTGTATCAGCATCAGCGAAATTTTTATTCCCGCTACTTTTTTAAATCGCGTTTTAATACCGCGTCCCTGATGTTTATTTTTCAAATGTACCATTGTTGTAATTATAAATAAATATTGGTTAAATATTAATTTTATACTATTAATCAGACTTATTTTTATTAAAATCCAATAATAAATTAAACATGTAAACAATAACATATAAAAAAAGTAATTTCTTTATTACAAATATCTTTTTTTTTGCGTTGCCGGAGGTGTTTTCTTTGAGGTCGAATTCCAAAATCGAATTTCGAATTCGAAGGGCTTTGTTTTTTCACTCACTTTTTATATGCATGTGAAAGAGACAGAGCACAGTAAAATTCGAATGTTTCAAATTTATGGCTGGAAAATGTCAATTCGAGACACTGAAGATTGAAAAATTAAAAAGCTACTTTTACTCACGCTCGAATCAAAATCGCGTTTTGTTCACTGTTGACTCGCAGCAAAAGCGGCATGTTTGAGCTGCTGAGGTGAAAACATTTATTTTTGTCACTACTCTCCATTCAATTTCTTAATATGTGCAAGACCTTAGACCCTATTTTTGATGATCAATGTACCTATTTAGGGCACTTCGGATTGCCCGGTATTTTATTGGCAAGTTCCCGGGGTTTCTACTCATCATTTGTTTCGCAAAGCCATTGTGTGAACGCTTTTATGTGTTAAACTGCCATAATTTAAATGACCGCATGCGGTTTTATTAGTCATCATCCTGACCACAATGTCTAATAAGTGAACAGTGAGAAAACGTTTCATAGGTTATTGTTATTATCATGCACTGGTAGTAAAGCCTGTGTTGCCACTTTTACACATATTCAATCAACGGGCACAAAGAACACTCAGCGTCGAAATAACAATTTGCGAAACACACAAAGTGTTATTCTTCCACTCCCACAGGAGTCAAACCCATAACACGCTGCGTAGTAATAAACTGCGAGATAAACACTTAAACCACTGAGTCATCCAAGTAGTCATTTGGTATTGGTCACAACAACATAACTCGGCTTTCATGTGCATACTTTGCGCTACGGACTTACCTTGAAATGACGAATGTAGAGCCTCTACATCAATACGTAGGTATAGGTACAATCCATATTTATCAGAAGTCGTATATGTCTGAGTAAATTTATAGAGAACACTAGAGGATGTCTGCAGGTGCGCCTGCACATTTCTTTTAATTTAATTGCTTCTTCCCGATCCCGTGGGAATTTCGGGAAATCCCTTCTTAGTGCGTCCCTACGGTCCCGAAGAAACATACATGTAAAATTTCAGTGCTTGCTGCCAAGTTTCCTGTGTCTAATACTTTAGTTTGTACCTTGTCTGTCAGTCAGTCAGTAACGCAAGGATATTATAATATCCTAATAGAATTAGAGTTTATAGCACAATTTAAGGACCATATACTGCGTAAGTACATTTAAATGTTGATGTTGTTAAGTGAAGCTAAATTATTCTAACAGCAATTTCCGTGTAAGGAAATACATATTGGTTACATCGACATACCTACTTTTATCTGATGTGCACAAGTTGCGCTACAACTGCCACAAGTCTAACCTTGAAATGTAAGAATGTATAGCTAAGTATGCTGTGCGCCTGTGACCTTGGAAACGGTGCCTTAACACTTGAGTTTGATACAATCGTTTGAACTCTAGTTTGGTAATGCCCAGATAAGCAGATTTTTACGACACTGGTCTCTAGTGTGCACCTGGGTCACTGGGTCTA
The DNA here is from genome assembly GCA_944739405.2 of Euclidia mi. NCBI lineage: Eukaryota > Metazoa > Arthropoda > Insecta > Lepidoptera > Erebidae > Euclidia > Euclidia mi. Next base: position 30,361,687 of record OX123193.2, on the reverse strand, counting down.
TCTAGTTTCTTTTTCTTCATCTATATTCTTTCATCTATATTTTTGTAGTCACGCCTTATCAGCGGAATCTATTTATATCCAACAGAAAAGTCGATGCTTTTCTGTTGGCAATTTAATCGTTACTACACTCAGTGTTCGGTATACCACAATATACAAACTTTAGGTCCGAAAAACAGTTTCACTATGGATTCAGTTGGAGAAAATACGATGAGACGAAGATAAATCAGTAAAACATGACATAATATGTTTGTTCATAATACTATAATCTATGTATAGAATCGTAATCATGCAAATATGGAATACTATTTATTAATTATAATTTTATCTGTCTATAGTGATGTAATTGTCTGGTATGTGTGATACACATCCGTATACAGTTGACTTAGCATTACCTATAGATAGAAGATTAATTTCTACACATATGCAGAAGGTTGGTATAAGCGGAAGCCTGACCTTTTGCCGCAATAACACATACACGCCTATGTTCTCATATTCATGTAAACTTTTATCACAATCTGTTCAATAATAATAATAAATAAATAAATAAATATTCTACTATATTCACACAACACCATCTAGTCCCAAACTAAGCAGAGCTTGTACTATGGGTACTAGACAATGGATAAACATACATATATACTTTTTTTTTGTAAATACATACATATTATACATAGAAAGACCCAGACCAAGACAAACATCCATGTTCATGCACACAAATGTTGATGTAATATTCTACCATTGCTGGTAATGTTGTATTCATTGCGGGATTGACAAATATTCTCACAAAAAATATTTATAGTAATAGGTAGGTAAAAGTAAAATTTGTCATCACAGATGCGGTTGAAATACTTTCATAATAATTAATTCAATTCAAGACTGCTTGCAACATTGCAGATCAAAGTAGGTAGGTACATTTTTATTGAATGGATTTGATATTAGGTACGTGTTATCTTACCCAGGCGCGGTCCGAAGGGGGGGGGTCACAGGGGACATGACCCCCCCCAAAATCTAAGGTCAAATTGAAAAATCTCAAATTTGCCAAATAATAAAAGGAAATTTCTAGCTATCGCCTAACAGCGATTTTACAGTTTGCTGACTCTATCTAGTGGTGTTTTTATGAACTACGTACGATGGCCAAAATAACTTGGAAATTACATCTAGTTTAGAAACAAGGAGCTGAACTACCGTACGTAATTTTGGTAATCCTAGCAAAATCGATATGCGTCGCTATGATAAAGATTGTTTAACAATATTCTAATAATGTAATTTGTCGGTTTATTGTTAAAATTCAAGATAAAGGTTGTCTACTTAGTTGTGAATTGTGATTCTTGTTGTTAAGTTTTGTGATTGAGGAAAAATTAAAATATAACTTAATTGTCGAATACTTACTACATATAATTTAATTTGAAGAACAGTGTTTCATTTAATAATAATTTTATAATAATGGTAAGTTTTTGTAAGTAATATCGAGCCTTTCCCGCCATTTTAGCGCAACCGACAAAAACTAAATTTTACAAGAAGGAGGAGAAGGAGGTTTTTTTTAAATATTTTTATACAGAAATGTGCTAATAAAGTAAAATTTGATGTACATTAATGATTTTTAGACATTTACATGTATAATTAAAAAAAACTACAAATGTAATAAGTATTTTGGGTTGGATTTTAAAACGAGTTGCCTGAATTTGAGGGTATTGGTGGTGTAGGGGGCTTAAGGGAGTTAGTCTTAATCCCTTCAAAGTAATTTTGGCAGCCGGAGTTGCGTCTAAATATTTTAAACAATTTCCAAAAATTCTTAAATACTGTGGTAATTATGCAAAACGGAACGTAATTTTTATGCTTTAGTACAGTTTTTCAAATGTAATTTTTAGGTTTTATGACAAAAACGTGAAACGAAACGCAACCCGCTATCTTGGAGGGATGATATTGACAGCTAATATCAAATTTGTGCATCATTCCTTTGCTTTCGAGTGCCTGGGGTTAGGTTAGGTGCGACTGTAATTGAAGTAACTAAATAGGTTATGTTAGGTTCTCTTTTGACCCTTAATCCGAAATTAGGAGCCCTGCGAAGCAGGACTCCGTCAACCTAGTTTTTTAAACTAGTGTGAAGAATGTGGAAGTTGGCACCACCATACACACTGATGTTTGGAGAGCATATAATTTTTATTTTTTCTAAAGGAGCCAAGTATTTCCGGCGGGTGAAAATGGTGAGGGGGGTACCCGAACGGGTAATCCCCCCAACCACTCACAATCCCTTAAAATGGCGACGTAGTTCGACATGTTTACCAGTATTTACGCTATATATGGCGATCCAGATAGGTACCTATTTTTTATTAGTGTGGTGAGTGACCCCCTCCAAAATTTTAGGCTGCGACCGCGCCTGATCTTACCTCTACCTTTGTTGTGTGATATTCTTGCTTTTGTTGATGTTGTCGGTTACCTAATAAAAGCCTAATCTCTCGAGTCCTAATCGTGATCTATAAATTTACTTTCATTCGTTTTTATCTACGCACAATCTAAAGATACTTAGTTAGCTTTTCTTTGCAGCCGTGTCCGTGTTCACTCCTAATGGGGCAACAGCTTGTTTTACTTTTAAAAGTGAGTAAGTAAGTGAGTAAGTTCAACTGAGATTAATCTCAGTTTTTACGGTTGATACAATTCATTACAGTTTATAACTACTTACTCATATAATATTATGGCAACCCAAACGATCACTTGAATGGAAACATTGTGGTCTGTAGTGGCTCTAAGTGCTTTAAACTCCATAATAAATTCGCTACAGACAAAACTTTCGTCTTAACGCGCGGGAAATACTCATTAATATATTTAATTATTAAAGTCATCATATGTACAATGATTGAATGATTTAAAAGTACGGCTTAAGGAAAATATTTAAATTTTGACTGACTGAATTGAACATCCTAGTCACGATAAAAAGCGCGCGCAAACAAAACGCACAGAACCAAAACTTCTAGAAACAAAGCTGTGTGTTGACCATGACGTCATTCTGATCATCAATGTTGATCACGTTGCTTGATCGAGCACCGTACGATCACCGTTGCGTCATGTCAGTCTTTCTTCCAGTATGTCATTAACACAGATCTTTGACTCTGTCGCCGACTTATCTTTGTAAACAATTGTTTATACGTGGGTTCCGTATGTTTTATTTATTTTTTAAATCTGAAAAGACTGTACCTTCGGCGCGTTTTTGTGTGTATGTAACTTAGTTAAAATTGTTAATTAAAAATGTTAATTACCGCTCGCTTATAGTGTGCCCGGTAGATGGCAATAGACTCGCCCCCTATTACATTGGGACCTAAGTACATAACTGGCGAAACGTGACGTGGGTGAGTAACACACCTCTGCCTACCCCTTCGGGGATAAAAGGCGTGAAGTTATGTTATGTTATGTTATAATTGTAAGCGTATAACAATATGGTAAGCGTTTGGTTATGTTTCTGTTAAAAAAAATTGACAGAAGAAATAAAAAAAACTAGGTTCGATGAGTAAGCAGGTATAACTTATAAGTATGCAACCCGATACATAATATACAAGTAAAGTTAAAAAGAATCTCTCCGTCTATTTTGATCACGTAAATTCTATGGGCATACATATTTGATTGCCAGAGAGGTTAAACTCAACCGCTACTGCTAGGCAAATTGAAGCCTCTCGCACGTAGCAAATATTCCAATATTTGTTTTTGTGCCGCAATATTTATATATCTGCCGATATATTTTTTGTATTCATGTGTATTTTAAGATTTTGCTTTGAATATCAGTGGAACTTCTGAAAGGATCTTGCCAAAAATTTAAGGCTTTGATCGTCAAAAAAATATTTTAATATGTACTTATTTCACAGGTGTTTTCTGCCGTAAGGGCGGAGTAGAGCTTTCTTAACCAGCTGTGATGTTCAAAATAATGCAGTATTTTTACGAAAACTTAACATCACACCCTATACTTACCAACCAGTGTGGTGAGCATGGTATAGTAGGTCTAATCCTCCTATACCTATAACACACTGTGCTACTGGGAAAAAAATTACGAGAGAGTGGACTGCGAAATCCTGTAAGGGAAGGAAATAGTCAGTACTATATCCACTGTAACGAAGTTCCGGATAGACTTCCAGTTCTGATTCAGTCTGCCGGCATTTTCTGTTTGAGCATTATCAATATTTTACCCGTTAGGTATTATACCTTTTGACTCGCCTTCTATTACTTGCTATGTAAAGTAAAGATGATGAAATGCTGCTACATATAATCGAAAACTCAATTCAGGCGTAAATTTGGATCAAATAAGTACAAAAAATAAGCTTCTTTCTAAGCCGTTGCTATAGGTATAGTGTTGCTCAACTCTTTGTTATGTGGAACTCCAATACGGCTTAATAATATGACTAGCCACTTGGAAGTGTGAATGGCGTTCTCCGGAACTGGGACAGTTACCTAATAGGAAATTGACCGACAAATATTGATCTGTATTAACCGTTACCGAATTAATTCTACTATTACTTTCATCGACATCTTGATATTTATAAAACTTTCCGCGAATAATCACAGTATAACAAACTAAAATATAAATAATTTATACTGCAGTTTGAATGTTTATATGATTTGTTTTAAAATGTTTAGGTATGTGTTCTTCTTTATGGAAATGTTTACATAACATTTAAATATTTTTGTTATACAAAACAAAATGTGTTACCACTTAATCCAAAATCTAAGTACCTAGATGTAGGCAAGAAGAAAATAATGTTATAGCAATAGCTACGTATGCCTATCTATATTATAATTGGGTACCTATGTTATCCTTTTACACAGAGCGTTTAACACTTTAAGCATTCTTATTAATAGACCTTACTCAAGCACTCTATTGAAGTAAAACTTAATATAATATTTAAATTCATATTAAAAATATATTGAAGTAGCAAAATTTATTCATGAATAACAGAATCAATGAGGTGTACATTAATACAATGTTGCTCACTTAACTCCAAAAGAGAGTCCAGAAGAAAATATTATGAAAACAGCAACACTTTAGTGAATGTATAATCAAAGGAAAAAAAATTTTGCAGTACCTTGTTAATTACTTAAAAAAATTATACAAACCGTTTACGAAAAATACGTGACGTATCCAATAAAGTTCTTCTAATTTATATTCACGAAAATGACCATTTATGAAGCATTTAGTACGTGACGCAGACCTACGGAGGCCGATAAGTAAGTACGCCTAATTTAGATTCTCCCTACGTACAGTTATGAGAAAGCTATTTATAAGTGTACGTAGGAATGTCCGTAAAAGGAAAGCTCAAGCAAGCACGTTCATATCGATGTTTTCCAAGAAATGCTACCTGAAGTGAAACAATTCAACAGTGTGACGAATCGTATTAACACGAATTAAGTACGCGATAGTTACCTATCAGTAATACAATTAGTTACAAGCGTATATTTGATTTGTTAGTGATTATTATAGCAAAACATTATACTAAAGTTATGTAATTTTTGAATCGTATCGTCATCTCTGATAAAATTATTTAATTAAACTTGATTTCACATTGGTCTTCTGTAACAGGTAATTTAAATTAAATACTTCTGATTGTGATTTAAAACATTGTTTTACTTCGGTATGGCGATATGACTATGTTACTTATTTTCTCGCTTCATACATCCAGTCCCTTAAAGAACATAGCAAATCCTTTATAGTAAATATTATTTAAATTTTTGCTAAGCCACATAGCCTTGCAACGTAGCGCTACGTATTCAAATGGGTTATTAGAGATTTATCACGCTACAAAGCTTTATGAATTTCTAGCCAACCAATATACTCATACTTACGACAGATATATTATGGTCTATTTGGAAGCAAAGGCAAGATGTAACGCCAAAAGTTTTTAGGTCACCAATCCACGCCTTTGTGTGTATTCACAGTCGAGGACGCGGAAAAGCTCTTTGGCTTTACATTATTTATATTATTTTAGTTCTATTACCTTACTAGGGTTCATTCGTCACAGCGATGGATATAACTTAATAAAAATGTAGCTTGCCCAAATATCTTTTATACCTACGTCTAAACTCTAACCAAAAATAACAAAAGGCAAAGGCAGCTACACATCACTTTTTGTGGTAACAGAGCGTTCATCCTTCAGATGTGCAAGATATAATATATCATTGGTTTGCATTACTTATTAGTGGTATCAAGTTCTTTAAGGCAAGCAATATATTATCTGAGTAACTAATAACATTTCTTATCTATAAAACTCTTATTCGACACCTATAATTCTGAGTACCTACTTATCAATAGGTGCTGAGTACCTAATTAGCACAAAAATGCCTACATATTACGTACAGGACAATTTTAACACGTGCCTTGTGGTATTGCCACAATATCTGAGAATCAGTGAGTATGAGTATAATAGCTAAGCATTATCAGATTCACACAATGTCCACAGCGCCATGCGTCAAAGTCACTGTCAATGCTATCTCTTATCTGCCATTGTTTCTATCTATTTGTTGTACTGCCACGCTTTGTGTTAACTTTGTGACGAAACGTTAGATTTTTTGAGGAAAACATTCCTGCTCTCGATATGAATCCTGTGTTGCGGGAGCCTTCAAACATTTTCAATAAACGGGTACAATGCACACAATAACAGTTTTACTAGGTACTTTTTTATTTGTTACTCAAAATAAAATAATAATATAAAAATCTGAGTGTTGTTGTGAAGCCAGAAATTATTATGCTAGTTGAGATATTTCTTGTAAAAAATAAAGCGCATTTCCATGTTTTAATTCAATTCAATTTCGTTGAACTGGGGGTTATTTTCTTTCTATACTTAGGTATTAGCGTTTTGACCCTTGTGTAATCTGATTTATTGGGATCGGATAAGTTCACACAAAATACTCTTTTCAGATGTATATTTTCCTAAATATTGGTTGACTCACCAGATCGCCTAATGCTCAGCAGTAACCGCAAGTGGATTTTTTTACAAAATCTCACCCTGCGTATTCAGTCTGGTCACGTATAAATATTTCAGTGTTGTAGTGCTGAAATCATATTACGCTCCTACACTGTACACTTCAGTTAATAAACTAGTCAAAGTCAAAATCATTTATTCATCTAGGTCACAAGGTGACATTACTTAATGCTTCTACATTTACATTTACTGCCCATTCGCAAAGCAGTAGGTAGAACCACGAGAAAGAACGGGCAATAAAACTCGTGGCCACTGTTTTTAATCGCCAGTGTTATGTTACATATTTTGTTTTTGTAAGGAGCTGCAACTGTTTCACATTGTAATTAATTACTTGTAGGTCCATGAGACCACCAGGTCTAAAGGAACTAGTCTAAAGAGGCTGCATTAAGGGTCGGCGCAAACGCGCCACTGACCACAGCCACTGGTGGCCAGCGACAGCCACTTAACACACTGTTTTCATATATTTTGTATAGACGCGGCGCACACGAGCCGGTGGCGGCCACTCGCTACAAAAGTAAAATATATGAAAAAGTGTGATAAGTGGCTGTCGCTGGCCACCTGTGGCTGTGGTCGGTGGCCCGTTTGCGCCGACCCTTAATGTCAACGTACAGATATGACGTAAATACCTTTTCCTCTATTGGTTTGCCTGTCACATTTTACTCATACATTGTTATCCATGACTGGACACTGACGCAAGCCCTGTGCCTAGTGCTAATCAAGTTACGTGTTATTATTCTGTGTAAAACAAAGGTCTGATGCATTATGACATGTGAGTGATGAAAAGTTTGCGATGCAATACGATGCGGTGTTTAAAGTGCATCGTCTTAAAGCTATATTAGACAGTGATGTCACTGATTGCTCTACTCGATTCTGCCTAATGTCAAGATGGTAGGACGCAAACTTATAAATCAAACAGTTTAGTCTTACAAATATCTAGACCCTAGGCTTCAAGTTGAAAGTATTGGATCACAAAAAGGGCCAAGTAGAAACACTCAAAGGATGATGATGAAAATACAGACAGAGCCTTTTATTGTAATATAAACAATAATATAGATTCCCTCATTTCAATTGCCGCGATTGTCAAAATTATCTTCTAGGTCACAATACCTTGATCACGATTTGCGGTGTAGGTAGTCCAACCGTACCATTGACGAAATCACTACATGGTATAAAACAAAGTCTGTCATCTGTCTATCTGTCCCTATGTATGCTTAAATCTTCAAAGCTACGCAAAGGATTTTAATGCGTTTTTTTAATAGATAGAATGATTCAAGAGGAAGGTTTATATGTATAATTGTTGCGGGCGAAGCCGCTGGCGACGTCTAGCAATAGATTATAGATTTGATATCGTATGCAATGAAAACTCGCGGACTTGTGCTTACAGCCATACAATATAGTTAGCCACGTGATTTATAGAGGGCAAGGAAACGTACAAAGCTGGTTTATAAGCCGCTATCCAATACTCAATTGATTCAAGTGGATTATAATCTTAAGGACTCATTTATAACGTGATAACGACAAGCGTTGTCTCTACTGGGAAGTGAGGTTTAGTGACCGATTTTATCTTATCGAACGACTGGCCTGAAAACAATAGGAAATCGTAATTATAAGCAGTAATTTGTTGGTAAATCAGCGTTAGCCTTAGGGGTTTGCGACCAAGATATCATATGAAGTTATTTTTCAACTCTTCAATAGGTATTTGATAAGCGATATGGTTCAGCACGTGACGCCTGGTCCTTTAATACGGATTAATCGTCTTTGTCTGCACGTCTGGCACGCCGAGTGACGATCCCGACAAAGCCTTGTTTGCGCCTTGTACATTTGTGCAATCCATAAAGATTTAATCTGAGTCTGGATGCTCTATGTGTATTACTTACAAGTATGCAAGTCGATCATAGATACTAATTATTTCAGTATTTATTGTAAAACAAAAATATATTTTTATTTAATAGAGTTTAAAATGGCATCATTTTATATGCTCTCAAATTATTTTATCAAATATTTAGCAAATTACTTGAGGTACTAGCAATAATAAACTCATTTTTTGGGATTTTGAAAGTCAAATGCAAAGATTAGTCTAGATTAGTATCGGTATTTGGTATGGCGTAAACTTAGCGACAGACCTACAAAAACGATAAAAAGCGCGCCATAGTTTTTCCTTTCAATGCCACGTCAAGTACCGGCCTACTCATTCTAAATTAGGGTTGAGCGACCAGCAAAAACTTGTTCACACCAGTACTAAATACATTTATTTATTTGCGTATATGGCATGCTGCTTTTCAATATAAAATGCGAAGGTACTTCAAAATAGACCGATTAGGCCTTAAAAGCCAGGAACTATACAGGAATCAATGTAGAGTCGAGTCGAGAACGTTGTCCAGTTCCCGACATTTCATTTATTTTGCTTTGGCTTGACATAGATATGCCACAGGCAATCGGGCAAAAAACGTAAGTTATTTTTTTTTTGTTAAGTTTATCCGTTCTATCAAAGCATCGCGATAGTTCACTTACTGTTCTGAGCATCGCATCAATATGAATCCCGTATCTAAGTACTGTGCCAAAAATATGACGTAGGTACCTATATAACCTTCTTAAGAATACATATGTACAATCAAGAATACATATGTATGTAGGTACATAATTATGCTTTGTTAAATAGTATATACCTAGTCACTGTTCTAAGCATCTCGTATCAATATGAATGCCATAAATACTGTGCCTAAAAATCTGACGTAGCCACCTATTTAACCTTCTTGAATACACATGTACATAAATCACGCAACTGGTCTTATTGTGTTACTCAATATAATATCGAGACAAACAAGTATCGAGGAACATCAGCAAATTATATCAGATACATGTGTTATGAAACATTTGAGCTGTAATTCAATCTATTGTTACCGAATACTAATACTAAGGTGTAGGGTTCTTGAGCCGAAATACACGATAGACGATAAGTATGTCGTTGTCTCTAGTATTACACGTGTGAGGTTTATTTTTAGCAGTCTTATTTTTTTTATAGTCTCACGCCTGTATAAGCGAAGGGGTAGGCAGAGGTGTTAATATTACACCCACATTTTACCATGAATTTTTAGGTCCCACGTAATAGGGGGCCTAGCCCTAGCCTATTGCCGTTTCCGGCCACATCACCAGACTCCGTGCTGCTACTGAAAATTCGGAAAAACCCAGTAACACTTGCCTGACCTGGGAATCGAACCCAGGACCTCCGATCAGCAGTCGCATACTGCACGGAGGCAGTCAAAATGAAAACTAAATTAACACCAATATCATGTGAAACGAAGTATACATGCATATCTAAATTATTTTACATACAAAGAGCAATTAGAAACAAAGACTTATTAGATTATTAAAACGGGAACGTTATTACATGCTAAGTAACTGTCTTATTGTTAATGGGCTATTCTTCCATAGAGAACGACATACATAAAATAAATGATTGATCTGATTTATGGCCATTTATTTTCTAGGGCCATTTATTGCAAGAACTGACGTACCTACTTCTTACATAAGGCTGCAGTAAAAGTCAAAAGTCAAAATCATTTATTCATCTAGGCCACAAAGTGACGCTTATGAACGTCAAAATTTAAGTTAATTACTTAATGATTCTACATTTACATTTACTGCCACGTTCGCAATGCAATAGGTAGAACCACGAGAAAGAACGGACAATAAAACTCATGGCCACTCTTTTCAAACAAATATAATGGTTGTACATTTTATTTTTGTAAGGAGCTGCAACTGTTTCACATTGTAGACATCTACTAGTAAAATTTTTAGTATTTATTGATATCATACTCAAGCAGTAAATGATGTTCATATGGTAAGCCTCCTAAAGTAAATATAGTGAAACAGGAGCATCCACTTACGTCTTTTTAATGTAGCAATTCGCAAACATGGTCAGAACTATGGTAGAAGTGAATGAAGCAGAAAGTAACGGTATATGAAACGAAAGAAATCGACAACCTATTAGTTAGCCCATGACCACGAGTATGTTGCGACATGATCGGATCTGAGAGTGCTTTAGAAAGACCCGCGGATATGTCTCTACGGCCTTGAAAGAGTTATGTCTCTATTACTTACGGACTATGTGCTATTCTAATGTATGAGCAAATGTTTTATCAAAATCCGTTCAGCAGTTTATGCGTGAAAAACTTACAAACACACATACATATGTCCAAACATCTTCGCAAACTTTTGGCTGCATTTTGGTAAGTCTAAGGTCTAAGGACGCATAGATATTCGGAGCTTTATGTATTTAGTGTTATTTCAGAAGATAAATAATTAAATTTCTTCTGCGGAACACTTTCATTAATGACATGTTTCGTATGGAACAGACCCAGACGTTTATCGGAACAACTTTCTACGTATGGAAATACTTATGAAGTAGGTACCTAGATACAGGAAGATTACCTCAGTGAGAGGAAAAGCTTAGAAATAACTAAGTCGTTGGCTCACTGGCAGCTTGGCTTGTATAACCTAATCATCTTATATTTATCACATTGCAGACTAGCAGTTTGTCCCAGCTAACCCGCGAGGTAAACCTATATCAAACTCTCGTTTATAACATTTCCTAACGCCTGTACCTACCTATATCTGCAGGCTCTGCATATTGAAATCTTAACAAACAGAAGCAGATACCTCTTTGAACTTTCCTACTTTGAAAACGAAGGACTTCGATACAGCCTTTTTACTTCTTTAGGTATAATAATATAGAATACCTACATAAAAAATGCCCAAAGGTGGCATAGTCCGTCAGGGCAAGAAATTTTATAAGAATAAAGAATACCTATAATTTATTCACCGTCAGCGATACAAATTCCTAGTACCATTTATAAACTCATAGTTTATTCAAATAACAAACACATGAATTCTTCACAACACAGTTTCACTTTGTTTAGTTTTTACGTACGCGGAAGCTACAGCAGCTGCATGCAAAATATTATTCGCACCGCTCCCAAATTGATTAGAATATACCCGACTCTACGAATACGGTACTCATAATTCTACAGTGGGCACACGTACACATGTTTAGTGTACTATACAAAGCTAAACTTGCCCATACATAATAGCTTCAGTTTTGGCTAGATTGACACAAAGAATAACGCTAAATTGCTTCTGTAATTAATTCCGTGTTACTACGTAACAAATATAAGACGTGTATCTTTTAAGTATGCGTTTGAATCAATATTTAATGTACCGTTCTATATGTATAGTAAAACCTTTCCTGATTAGAATGTCAAGGATTTATAAAGATATTAGACTCATTCTTAAAGTGTTTTATCTGCTCACAGAGCTATGTGAGCTTTATAAAAAAAATAAAAAAATAAATGGCTTGTACGATGAAGAATAAATGCCCTTAAAGAGACGTCAGTAATATGTTTTTGAAATGATAACGCAATGCATTAAGGTAATTATAGTATAAGCATAGTACAACTGGGACTTCCTTCAAAACAACTGAATATTGAAATAAGACTTGGTACTGCGTTTTATAGCAAATAGAGATGTGGAAATGTGTTTTTTACAAATAAATTATTCTTATTAAAAAAAAATGTATTTAATAATGTTATAATTTTTAAGTTCTTTAATTTTGTACTTAAATTTATAAGCCAATACTGGCGAAATGTATGATTCGATATTATATATACATACATATATAACACCTGTTCATGTACTAGGTACATTTTTTACAAATAAATTATTCTTATTCTTATTCTAAAAGTCCAAAGGATATGTCTAACAACAACTGACTCTACCTTATGCGGAGTAAAGTGTCAGATTTTATAAAGAGTAGGAGAGCTAAGTTGAGATCAATTCCTCACGCGACAGACACGAGATTGGAAGCTGGCGTATCAAAACCAGCGACCGCTTGATTTGTCGGTCAATTGCTTATAAACATTTGACCAGATGACTAAGCATGTCGCCAATATTACTCAATCAACCAGTATCAAGGTAAATAACTTCTTATTTGTGATAGTGATTTGCTCTGTTTCTATATCAGATTGCACACGTCGATATGCGTGTGTACTGTAAGATAAGATGACAACATTACAAATCTCCAATACAAGAGTCACCTGTTTTATCCAGAAGTCATCCGACTGCATGCCAGAAAATTGAACCTTTTCTGCCACTAGAATACGGGTTTCTGCATGACAGTGCTAAAATAATCAGAATCGGTACTTAATTACCTGCCTATTTATTGAAAATTAAAACATCTAGACTTGAGGAAGAACAATTTGTTTATCACATGATTATGTCCGATGTGGTATCCGAATCCACAACACTTGGCGCAAAGTTAGCGACGGGCGACCGCTTAAACTACTAGGGTATCCGTGCACTTCCTTCATAGAACCGAAATCAGCAGATTTATTATATCTAAATAAATTAAAATAACACAGAATGTTAGCATACAATTATATTAGAATTTTGTAATGATGTTCCTGTCTTGTTTGTTGTCCACTTTTTCACCAAAAATTACTCGATCGATTTTGACGATTATTAGCTTCGTTGGTCAAGCGTAACACATCACAACGCTAATCGCGAAATTACAGTATCAATATCCGGTTTAGGAAATCCATAGACAATAAAATATGCCAGTAGCCAAAATATATAAGAAACTAGAGAACGCCAGCAGCTACGCCTGCATTGTTTTTTAAATTTACCCATTTTGGCCGAACCCGTGGGAATTTTGGGAAATCCCTTCTTAGTGCACAACTACGGTCTCCAAGGAACATACATGTCAAATTTCAGCTTACTGCGCCCAATAGTTTCGGCTGTAGCGTGTCTGGCAGTCAGTCAGTAACGCAAGGATTTTATATATATTAAGAAAATAGCTTTTCCAAAAGTATTATTTAATTTATTTTCATATTACCTCTTAATTAAAACACAACAAAATATCTCCTGTGACTGGTGTATGCAATCGCGATCTTAAATACATTTAGTTTGAGACTTAAGCATCTGAAACTAAATACATCTTATATTTCTATCTACGAGTCGGGGCAAGTCATTAGTTCAATCATAAATATGAAACATTATTTCGTCCACTATCTAAACACGCACTCAAGAAAACATAATTAAACACCAATTTTATTACTAATTTACCTCGACAGAAACACCACAAGTCACAGCCAATAAATTAACGACAATTTAACGACTAATAAATCTGACTTTATGAATGCATTTATAACTTGCTTATTACCATGATAACACTACATACATGCTCGCTATTCTTTGATATATAAATTATGCAAAAATATTGCATGATTCTGTAGGTACGTAAAAAACTCATTTGCCTGAACATAAATTGTGCGCATACATGTGTAACATTGTATTGTTCGATCTACAGATAAATTATAGGAAATGAAAGTAAGGTTAGGTTACAAATTACAATGTCTTGTTGTATAATTCAAAATTAAATGTACGTTTCATAAATATAGAGGTTAATAGCCTTGTTTATCTTTTGAGTTATTGATTTAGATTTTAGATGATGTAATGTGTATTTAAAAATATTTGGTTTGGTGATTCTACTGTCGAAAAGGTCAAAGGCTACGTAGTAGTTATCTGTCAATAGAGATACCGAAATTATGATGACAAGGAATTCATTATAAAGTCCTTTGCCTCTTTATCAATTATGCCTATAGCTTTAAGATTAACCAATCTAATATTACCTATTCGTACTATCTATCCTGTTTTTTTTAATATTTTTGCTTCAATAAACCAATTTTAAAGGGGAAAATCGTTCTTAATTTGAAATCAAATAACGTTTTGTATGGCTTTTGATTGAGCGCCACGGAAACGTATGACAATGTCATGTTATTGCATTCCCCTTGATAAATAAAAAACACAGCAAAATAACAATAAATATACAAAATCAAATGAATAAATATAGTAAATATTTATTCATTTGAATAATAATATTTGCAATAAATTTTAAAATTATATAAACCCATGAGTAAATGCAATAGTCGTACCTACTTAAAAAGATATTTGTATAGAGCAAAATAAGTTTATAAATATATTTGCCGCTTTGCGTGACGCAGTATAAGCAATTCTGTGCTGTAATTTATACAGTGCCACAAAGACAACCACATCATACCAATAATGGAACAGACGTTGGAATTTTTATTGAGATGCAGTTGAGGCAATATATTGCTGGCGTGAGAGGCTGATTCGGCGGTGGGCCTCAATGCCGGCCTCCGCTAACATACTGGCCGCCGCGTCGGCCCCGACCCTCTGCCACGGAAAAGAAAAAAGTGCCTGTTGTCAAACGTCATAATTTTTAATACTATTGTTATTGTATTTTATTGTATATAAGTTTTTAGTGTATATATTAAATTTTTATGTCTAATAACGGTGGCAAAAGTGGTGAGGAAACTGGTGCCAGTCAACCTGGCACATCGACTACTCTGGTGCGCTGCCCCAGTTGTTCCCAGGCACGTTTCTTTAAAGGTGAGCGGGGCCTAAAAGTACATTTTGGTAAAATACACAAAAACCAGAATGTACTTTCTGGACCCAATATATCAACACACAACACCATACAAAATATGCAAACAGTCCCAAATGAAATTCCTTTTTGGCAATATTTAAGTAAATTAAAAAATTCTATTCCGATCATCAAACGAATTCCCCGGGGTGCAAGGCCTTCAGTGGCCCAAAATCTGGCACACTGCGTAGGTCTTGTGGTCCGGGAGAATTCTTTGACGGCTTGGGAACAACTTCTCACCTTTCCTTATAGAATATTACACGCACAAGAAGACCGGCTAACTAAAAAAACTCTTACAGCAAAAATTAAGGAAAATTGTACCTTTTCGGCATCCAAATTAAACTACAATTCATCTAAAATATATCGTAATAATTCTATCTACCACCACGTAGAAACAAAACTGAGGGAAGGTGATATAAGGGGAGCGTCCAGGCTCTTATTTAGTAGCGATGTGGTGGCGCCTTGCTCTGCCGACACACTCGCGAGTCTGCAGAGCAAGCATCCAGCGCCAGGGGATAACCTCTCTTTCCCTGATCCACCTAACATGGATTCTGAATTTCTCAGCATTACAGCCAAGGACGTGGTTGGTGCCGTTTGCTCCTTCCAAAGTGGTTCCGCTGGTGGTCTCGACGGCTTGACACCACAACATCTGAAGGATCTTGTGTGTTCAAGCGCCGGGGCGGCCGGCGTCACGCTTTTGAGGGAGCTTACGGCCTTAATCAACCTCATGCTCTCCGGCAATGTGAACGATGCCATCGTTGATATTTTGTATGGTGCTAATTTATGTGCCTTACAGAAGAGAGACGGTGGCATTCGTCCCATTGCCGTTGGGAGTACATACAGGCGTATGGCAGCCAAGATATGCTGCCGACATTATAAATCTACTTTGGCAAGTAAATTTCAGCCCCTGCAGCTTGGCTTCGGTTCTAAGGGGGGCTGCGAGGCTGCCATACATGCCCTGTCTACATACCTTGGCTGTAATGGAGGTGAGGTTATCTTGAAGGTTGATTTGAAAAATGCCTTTAACTCGGTGAACAGGGACACCTTGTTGACACAAGTTAAATTAGAAACACCCAAAATTTATAACTTTATTTGGCAATGTTACAGACACCCTTCTAAATTAATATATAAAGAAAATCTTTTGGAATCCGCTGTTGGCTGTCAACAAGGTGACCCTCTTGGACCACTAATTTTCAGTTTAGCTATTCATCCAATCATCAACCAGTTAAATTCCAAATTTAACGCCTGGTACCTGGACGATGGGACCCTCGCGGGGCGGGTTGAGACAGTTTATGGAGATCTAGCACTCCTGAAATCAAAATTCTTGTCAATCGGTTTAGAACTCAACCCAAGCAAATGTGAAATTTTTATTAACAACAGTTTAGACCAATCTGCCATACTGTCAAAATTCCAAAATCTGGCGCCGAATATTACCCACATCGAAAAAAGTTCTCTTCGCCTCCTTGGGTCCCCAATTTTAGACGAAGGTTTTGATTAATTTTTACATGAAAAAATTCAAAATTTTAGTGATATTTCAGATAGATTACTCAAAATTAATATTCACTCGGCTTTCACTATTATTAGATATTGTCTTTTTGTGCCTAAATTTACACATGCTATTCGATCTTCACCATTTTGGAAAAACCCATCATCACTCTTTCAAATTGACAATATTATAAAAAATACCTTAAGCAAAATTCTAAATGTGGCCCTGAACGACCGAGTGTGGCTGCAGGCGTCCTTACCTGTACGCCTGGGCGGCCTCGGCGTTCGCAAAATTTCCGATGTGAGCTTACCAGCATTCCAGTCCTCGGTCCACGGCACTGCAGAATTGACCAGGAAAATCTTAGCACCTACACTGGTTGATTCTGAGGTGCCGTGTGTGATCGATGCCGTGAATGCTTGGAGAATGGCTTGTCCAAACACCGAGTTACCCCGAGACTTATCCTCTCAGAGGCAGTGGGACGGGCCGCTTTGCAGCGCAGTACGAGAAAATCTCCTTAGTACATCGTCCAATGCTGCAGAGCGTGCCCGTTTGCTGGCTGTGGGAGAATGGGAATCGGGTCTCTGGCTTCAGGCACTGCCATCGTCCAACATAGGTACCATGTTGGACGATACCACTTTCCGCATCGCCGCTTGCCTCCGTTTGGGTGCGTCATGTGTTTCTCCGCATCGCTGTCACTGTGGGGAGGCTGTCGACAGCCTTGGTCACCATGGCTTATCATGCAGCAGGAGCGCAGGTCGAATATCACGACACGGCAATCTCAATGACATACTTCGCCGGGCTCTTGTCACCGCTGGCGTTCCAGCCCAACTTGAACCGCAGGGGCTGGCACGTGACGATGGCAAAAGACCGGATGGTATGTCTTTACTGCCATGGAAGTTGGGTAGGCCTTTGGTGTGGGACGCAACGTGTGTCGATACCCTCGCGCCATCTCATCTTCCTGGCACAGCGGGTTGTGCGGGCGCTGCTGCTGCTACAGCGGAGACCTTCAAACGGCGCAAATACGCAAACCTAGTAGGGGATTACGTATTTGAGCCGTTTGGGGTCGAAACGTTGGGGCCATGGGGTCCAAGTGCAAGATCTCTTTTTAAAGATCTCGCAAAGAGACTGGTCGACGCCTCGTGTGACCAGAAGGCTGGGTTGTACTTGGCCCAAAAATTTAGCATTGCCATACAACGTGGCAATGCTGCCAGCGTTCTGGGCACGCTACCAGTCGACGGCGATGTGGAGGACTTTTATGACGCCCTCTAACTTATTTTCTGTTTTCGTTTTATTTGTTTTGTATATACATATTTCGTAGGATAATATTTTAACATTTATGTTTAATTAAATAGGTGTATAGTGGTATTTAAATAATATTATGTACCTACTTAGATGGTTATGTAAATATTATACAGTTTTAAAACCTTGCTGTATCTGTAATATTTTATATAATATGCAGTGTGCTACTGATATTTGTTTTGTAGATAGGTAAGCGTAAGGTACCTATCTTACTTCAAAGTTTGTTCTCAAACAACTGTGTTTGCTTAGCTATCGAAGTTACTTCATCGGATCACAGAACAATACAAGAAATAAAAAAAACACTTTTGCTACAAAACAATCTAAAGAGAAAACTAGTATCAACAAAATTCCTTAAGGCAGTGGATCTCAAATCTTTTTAGGTATGGAACCCTTTTGGGTAACCAATTATTTGGTGGAGCTCTTAAATAAAATAAGGTCGTCCTACGTGCACTTTAAAATTATTTATTTTACTGACATACATCTTCTTGGAGCCTCTGGAGATGCTTCATGGAGCCCTGGGGCTGCGCGGAGCACACTTGGTGTGATTTCACTTCTCAACTACTAAACTTTATTTCTTATCATTGGACTAATTTTAATGCGACCAGGATCAGGGCTGGAGGTCAGGCAGCAGTCGCTCTGTGGAAAATCTGATAATCTGACAAATGTGGATAGATTAGAATGCAACCCTGGCTATGCAACCGGGATAGCATTAGGACGATAATGATGACGAATGTATTTATCTACTAGAAGGAAACATACATACATACATAGTCTCACGCCTGTATCCCCGAAGAGGTAGGCAGAGGTATGTAGCTACACCCCACTTTTCGCCAGATTTATTTTAGTCCCACGTAATAAGGGGCGACCCTTATTACGTGGGACTAAAGTATATCTGGCGAAAAGTGGGTGTAGAAATACACCTCTGCCTACCCCTTCGGGGATAAAAGGCGTGACGTTATGTATGTATGTATGTAATTAAACGTGTTGCTTAAGGAATTGTCCACAGAGTCGATTAAGTCCCGGTCTCGTTCTACGTATCTTAAGACTTACCTTCCATAAGAGTTCACACACATGAATACCTTTTACACTTTTCTTTCTTTTCTTGTGGATGCTCAATATATATCGTATTAAACAAGTGATTCTTAAAAGTGATCTTATAACACGTATCCCGGCAACGTATTTACCAAATTTTCTATCTAGAAAAGCATTTCATTTTTTGTTTACGTAGGTATATTATATTAGTGTCAAAAGGGGCGCATGGGCTCTCACCCGTAAAAAGTGTAGCTCGGAAAAACCGCAGCTTTACAAAATTATATAGAAAACAGCCAGCGAAGCTTGGTCACCAAAGAGATTCTAATAAAGTAAGCATAGCCCAGTATTACGAGCATAGCGCTTAGGGAGAAACCATGAGAGTGCAGTGAAACTGACCTCAAGGCTGCTGTCGTGACGACATGCCTTAATTATGTCTGCTCACCCACAGTGAGACAACTAGCTTTATTGCCACTGCACTTTACGCTATTGAATTTAATAAAAAGAAAAGTAATACACTTTCAAACTGCAGCTCTGCAGAGTAAGTGCATGGATCCTGCGTCAGATTGACGATGAACCGATTTGAGTTATACTAGCATTCACAATCATATTTTTCAAACTCAGCAATCGAATGCGAATAGGTAGTAGGTACTCTTCACTCTTCAGGTTCCATTTATGACTCGGAAAAATTAAAAGGACATCTCGCTAGCAACTCGGGTGCTAAACATTGTTTCCGTACGTGTGTAATAATAATAACGCATAATAAACTATGAATATATTTGTTGTTGGAACTATGCAGATCTAGGATTATTGTGTTTTATATCTTAGCTATAATTATGTAGGACTGGTAATGTCATATTCTTAAAATAAAGACTGAATTGCCTATTGCCGTACCGGTCACATTTCCAGACTCCGTGCTGCTACTGAGAATTTCGTGAACGAAAAACCCAATAACACTGCCCGACCCAGGAATCGAACCCGGGACCTCCGATCCCACGCGCACATTTATGCCGCGAGACCAACGAGGCAGTCGTATAGGGTTTGATGTCGAGTTTTCCGTCTCTACGCAAAGATGGTATTTGTATCGTGTTATCCCTTAGTCGCCTCTTACGACACCCACGGGAAGATAAGGGGGTGGTGACACTTGTATTCTATGCCGTCAACCACCCGGCAAAGAATACAAGTGTCACGTTTAATTAATAAAAAGTAAATAAAAGATTCCCCTGACGTTTCCTATTCAGTTTCGGTAAAAACAAAATATTGAATAAAAGATCATCTCAACTCACGTATCCATTGGGTTATTTTGGCAGCCGGCCATCTGCGAAGATTTACTGATAAAATAATTGCCTTCTAGATACTATCCGCATAATATAAATGAGTCAGAGTAATTACAGATTTATTACAGTACATGTAAAAACAAAATTACTTCATACATCTTTGATAAAACGTGATTATGATAATACATTAGAAGCATTCAAGTCGAATATGTATATTCTAAGCAAACGTGCTCCATTCTTGATCAAATTATTGGTTGATATCGGATAGGAGTGTGGTCAAACGCTAGTCCATTCATAGGTAATACATACATAACATAGATTCACGCCTGTTTCCCGGAGGGGAAGGCAGAGACTACGGAACGCTATTTGCAACGATCCTGCCATATCTCTCTTAGGTAATACTATTAGTGCAAAAGTCTATGTGTCTGTCTATTCTAAAGACTAAACTGATGAACTAATTTTCATAGAATACCGTGGAGATAATGAAAGAGCTGGGGCCAATTATAGGCTACCTTTTTCTAAAACATCAAACCACTATATTTAAGAGGCTGAAATAGGGAAATGCATTGTATGACATTTAGTTCGCATCTATTAGGTGTCTGGTTTTCTAATTACCATAGTTTTTTTCGAAATACTACGCCGGCGGTGTCACAGCAAAAGCTAGTGGACAATAAAAACATTCTGATCGATTTATCTTTATTTTCTCAATTTCGCGAGCTACTTGCAACACCATAACGAGGCTTTGGGATACATCAGAGTGAAGCTACCCTTTCGCTAATGATAGTTTTTTGTAAACGTTAGTCGAATCAAGTTCTCATCGTGTAAAAACTGGTTTTACATTATTCAGACATGATGAACCAACTTTACGACCTTTTTTACAAAATGTAATTTGCATTACTATAGCGGTTTTCAAGATTGTTTTTACAACGTATCTTAATGAAAATTGACTTTATTATAATAAAGGCATTTTTCACTTAAAGTTCGTATAATTTCTTTATCGTATACTTATAAAGAAATTGTAAATAATGTTAATGTTTACTATAGAAGTATTAAATTTTGACCAGCTTTCAAGGTTATTTCACGGAGCAATAACTATCCTCCTATATCATAGGACAACTCACACATCTCATCCCATACTAAGGTAGAGCTTGTACTTTGGCAACCAGATAATTAATAAGCATACTAATATAAAATTAATCTTAAATAAATCCATGTTATAGATAAATTACACCAAAACAAAACAAATAATCGTGCCCCTCACACAAAGATTTGTGTATTGACCACGAATTGGGTAGGAATCGAACCCAAGACCTCCGACTCAGCAGTCAGGGTCAGTAACCTCTCAATCAACAGGCCAGACCATATATATAATAGGGTAGTTTCCAGAGTCAAAATAATTACATTTTATTTAGTCCGTCTTTGAGATTATAAAAAAATATTGGACACGTATTTTTTCTTTTTTCGAGTAAATAAAAAATAACAAAGATATAGCCCATTAAAGTTACGTGTGACATCACCCCGTGCGAAAAAATGCAGCACGGCGTGACGTTATACGTAACTTTAATGAGCTATATCTTGGTCATTTATGGTTTAATTTACAAATAAAAAAATACATATCTGTTATTTTTGAATAATCTAAAGGACGGATTTATAACATTTTTTTCGTCAACTAGCCTATTATACTGCTTATTATTGTTTGTGTACGTTTAAATTTGAAATCGATTTAGCGTTAAAATTTCATAACATATAGTATTTCAGCAAACTCAGCACTACAGCAAACTTGACACTCACTCAGCCAATTCATCAATTATTGTACGTTTGAAACATTAATTGTTAATGTCAATTCACAACAATGCATGTTAAATAAAGTTTTCTTCGTCTTAGCACAGACTAGTCTCAGCAATGCTAAACTGCTGAACATAATTAAAACTTGATTTCTGTCTAACTAATTAGTGAGTAAAGTAGGCACCTGAACGTCGTTTTTGGCTCGGTATTCAGTCGTGAATGTTTATTTTACAAACTTCCCGAATTACATCCACGTCCCTGTTCGTACGTCATTCGGAATAACTAAATGTTCCGTGTCGTAAATTAATTTCATACAATTTGCAGTCCGTTACTGAAATACGTCATGAAAACGCTTTAATCATAAACATGAATGCCTTTGGATAAATCATAAATTCATTTTCTTATTTGGTTTCCAAGTTCGAGTTTTTAGCTAATTTAAAGAAGCTGTTAAATGACAAGGTTTTGAAGTATATTAAAGAACTATTTTATTTTGTACTAAGGTTACTTATTGTTTAATAAGTTTAATAAAAAAGTCGACTGGCGAGTGCGCTACGGTAGTAATTTTTGTATTATAATAAAATGATACCCATCAGCTTGCTTTGAACACTAAAAGACGTTATATGAAATTACCAATATCTGTTTTAATTGTCACTAACACTAAAGCTAAAAGAGACCAAACTATATCTACAATCGCTTCACCATCTTCAACAGTCTTGTTTAAAATCAAAAACAACTTGTGGGGTTAAACAAATAAATATTAATAGGGTATTTGACTAAAAAAATCTAATTAGTCCGTCAGTTAGATTATCGAAAAATATTGGATACGTATTTTTTTTTAGTCACGTAAACAAAAAATGAAGACTACAAACTTCGCTGAAAACTCGTGTGACGTCACTTGCCAGTACACTTTTTACTGGCAAGTGACGTTACAAGCCCCCACTCCTAGACGTTTCTCCATCTTTGATGCGTTTTATCTTCGTAATTTTTTACTGATTTGAAAAAACAAAAAATACGTATCCAATATTTTTCGATAATCTAACTGACGGACTAATTAGATTTTTTTAGTCAAATATCCTATTATATGAACACTTTACAACGAATTGAGAAGAGAGAAAAAAAGCGGAGGTTTTTCCAATATCGGATTTCGATAGCAGTTAAGCATACTAGACGTGGATCTAGACCATCGCCAGTCTTAAGTACTTTAGACTTCATCCATTCAACAGACTTAGCACTTAAAACTTTAATCGCGTTTTACTGCAAAAAATTGGAACAGTAATAAACCTAAAAACATTCGCTCTCTTTTACTTTTATCTCGATCTGTGTGATAGGTAAATATGCATTCTCTTGTAGGCAAATATTTGATTTCTTTTTTAATGAGATATCTCGCCACGGAAAGCGAAATTTATTATCATTTTCCTATCTCATGGGAAATATAACGCAAATGAATGCGAGGGTAACAAACTTCATGAGCCTTTTTAAACATTTGCAATGCATTCGAGTAGGTACTTTACCTTTGTAAGTAGAAAAATGTCGTATGACCGTTCAACAAACATGCGAACACACGCTCTATTTATGGGCGGTAAACGAGATACGACCAGCGTGATCCATATCGCTCTATCTAAGATGTTTTTTACTCAAACGGCCTTATAATGAGACATGGGCATAGTTCAGGCTCTGTAAAACTTATACACAGACTAAAGCCACACTTTTGAAGCATCTCTCTGTAGACCTCATGCTGGTCGCAAAAATTTAAAACATCCGCAATTGAAATACTTAAATAACAACCATCTTTGATATATCGTCGAAAATAGTCTAAATCTAAGACTGAATCAGGTGTTATATTTTGTTACGATTGCGTTTTAATATCTACATATAAACCAACGTGCTAATACTTCCTTCCTATACGAAGCCTCTCAAGATTGTCGCCTCGCAGTCTCACACACGCACAATGCATAATTAATATGAAAGTTACGTATTGTCACATACTACCTTTTGTCTAGGAACGGCGATGCGTAAAATTTATACAACAACATAATGAATGGTATGTTTAATTCGTTGTTTTGTGACACTCAAAGATAATGGATAAAGTAATCGTTTTGGGAAACTATTTTCAGCCAACTAATCTAATATAATCGAAAGGTTAAGGTGAGTGTCGAATATCATGGACTAATTAAGGTCTTTTATCAAACGAAAGGCATTTCATAGATAGAGAAGAATTCAAAACATTTCTATATTCTCCTCGTTAATATAAAAATAAATGTCTTTACTGATAAGTTAATTAGGTAAGGTCTTTTATCAAACTAAATTCATTTCATAGTTAGAGAAGAATTCAAAACATTTCTAATTCTCCTCGTTAATATAAAAATGAATGTCTTTACTGATAAGTCATGTTTACGTAAGTATATACGTAAGTATGTAAAATATCAATATTTCCGTATAAACTTACTCAGCCAACATTTTGATTGATCAACTTCCGTATTCATTTGGACATCATTAATGGTAATAAGATGTTCTGAATTCACCTGGCAGCGCATAAAATATTCAAATCAAGTACGAATTCATCTCATGATTTGTTGTCGTATTTGTCGAATAAATACCAGGAACACTTCATAACCCGGATGAGTAATGGCAAGGTAAAGAACCCTTGATGATTCTATTTGTTTTATTTGTAGACAAGAAAGTGCAGTGCCGTTAAGCGCCCCGATAATGTTCTAAGGTGCGACACATATCGGCTAAAATAAATGCACGTGACACTCATTATAAATCCTATGGTGATTCAGAAGCCTGACCTGTCTGCTGGCACCTCGGCCCCGCATGTAGGCGACATTTTACGACCGAATACTTGGTACGGCAGTCACGAATCTATAATACATAGCTGCTGATGTTATGGCAATGGCACGCAAAAACTAATTGCACTTTTGGAAAACGCCTGCGTCCCTTTAAATTACGCAATCACGAAGCAATTTGACCAAAACTTCATCCCTAACCGGTCAGACGTACCCATTTCAAGTTCGCAAAAATCTTATAGTAAGCTTTAAGTGGTAACGGCCGCATTTGTAAAGTGCCAAGACTGCTGAGCTTTTTGTCGACGCCGACGGCGGGAAATATCATTCGCCGCGTTTGTCTTTCGGTCCGTATTCCAAATCGGGGCTGTTCGGAAATGGTCCGCGTTAAATATTTGGAATATTTTATCGTGATATGGAAAGATATTTGCTGCTGGTTTGCAAAGTTCATACTAATTAGTCATCTTGTTTAGATTACTGCATAAACAGTTGTTTATAAATGTTGTTTTTATTGTAGCGAGATAGTAGGCTTTCCATAGAAGGCTAACGAAGATACAATTATGTAAGGCAAATGACAAACAATTCTTTCGACGTTGGTTTTATAGAGTGGTAGAACAAACCAAAACGCAAAATTAAATGTAATATTTAATGTAAGTATTTTATGGTTAAATTATCATATTTATTTTCTTTACACCATTCGCTTCTTTTTGTTTGCACCATTCATTATAATAATTGTTCAGCATGACATGTTAGTCCGAGAGCTGGCATCAATTTTGAGTAGGTAGATATTTGATGCAAGCTGAAAACTTGTCTCATACCTCTCCCATTATACACCAACATGGATCTGCAGACCTGGCTGGTGAGTAGCGATATAATAGGATATAATAGGGGAGGTACGAGTATGAGACAAGTTTTCAGCTTGCCTCAAATACGTACCCAAAATTGATGCCAGCTCTCCTACTAATATGACTGTCCCATAAACATAAACAATAAAATAAATCTGTTATTTTATTCCTTCAGTTATGTTAAATTTCAAGTAGGAAATAATAAAACTATTGAAACATAAACCAGCTTCATCCTTAAGGGAATTCGTAGCACAATTTATTGGCGTTTACACAATAAGTATTTCTTCTAAAACGACGCGGCGATAAACAAGAACGTCGTATGTGCCGCACGTTATGATAAGGGGTTCCCTGAGACCACTCTATGCCTGTGGCACGTCGATATAAGCATTTGATCGTGGCCCAGAGCAATAGCAGTACATTTGCATCTATCGCTCATAAACTCAGTGCAATCTCCTACAGTGTAAAACGTCGGTCGTCGAACTGCTAAACGACGTTATTTGTCGTGAAAGCAAATATGTTAAATTAAAGAGTTACAGGTCAAGTTTATGTTTACATATAGTCAGCTTGCGTCGCATAAGAATAAATGTTTCATTTTATTTTATTTTTCTCTGATGTATTAAGTTTCTGCTTTTTTAATCAAACTAGGCACTTTCAAGGATAATATTTTTTTGTTTAGATTGAGCTATATTTTGGTCGCAATACGAGGATCAAACTGAAAGTTCTTAGAACTGGCCACTTATAAACAATATAATAAAAAAAATATTCTAAAATTTGAAAATAGAACTCTTTGCCAATATTACTGAGTATATATTTCATTCATTTGTCATTTGTTTTACGATTTGGCGGCAAATTGAAAATTGTCTGTGTCACGTCAACATGAATTTAACACGAGAAAATTTTCGTGCAATGATTTTTTATGACTTTCGATGTCATTTAAGTCAACAAGAAAGTTATGATAGACTACGATTGGCCTTTCACGATGAAGCCCCATCTCATGCGACTGTTTACAACTGGTTTAATGAGTTTAAACGTGGTCGCACTAATCTCACTGATGATGTACGTGAGGGACGGCCTTCTACGGCGACGACTGAAAATAACATCTGTGTTGTGCGGCGTATGATAGAGACTGACAAAAGAGTGACCTATCAGCAGATTCGGACAAGCTTAGGCATCGGTATGAGTCAAGTGCACAAAATCCTCCACGAACATTTAGCGGTCAGGAAGCTTTGCGCCCGGTGGATACCTCATAATTTGACTAAGGCTCAAAAACTCCATCGTGTGGATTGGTGCCGTAAAATGATTGAAAGATTTAACGGAGGTGACTCAAATGCTGTGTTCGACATACTAACAGGTGACGAAAGCTGGATTTACTGTTATGATCCTGAAACCAAAAGACAATCTGCTCAGTGGGTGTTTCCTTTCGAGGAGTTGCCAACTAAAGTGAAGAGAGATCGAAGTGCGGGAAAAAAAATGGTGGCCTCGTTCTTTGGAAGGATAGGTCATTTCGCAACAATTGTGTTAGAGGATCAAAAAACAGTTTCTGCAGAATGGTACACTACCAATTGTTTGCCACTTGTCTTGGAAAAAGTTCGAGAGAAACGACCTCGCAGTAGGATCCTCCTTCACCACGACAACGCCTCGTCGCACACCGCCAAGCGAACGATCGACTATTTGGCGACATCAAACGTTGAATTACTGGGTCACCCGCCGTATAGCCCCGACCTCGCGCCTTGTGATTTTTATTTATTTCCAAAAATTAAAGAAAAACTTAAAGGAAAGCGGTTTATGAATGCTGAAAAAGCGGTGGCTGCGTATCGCGATGCCATTGAAGAGACCCCTAAGGACGAGTGGGCAAAGTGCTTTTCCCAGTGGTTTCATCGCATGCAGCGGTGTATTGACGTCAATGGACAATATTTTGAAAAGATATAATAAAACTAATAACTGGCTAATGTAATCAGTTTTTGATTTTCTAAGAACTTTCAGTTTGACCCTCGTATATGAGTTCTAAACTTTATGGGCATTTCTTTTTCTATTTAATAAATGGGTATGTGTCCTCCAATTTCCAATATGGTGCATATTTTTTGTCACGTCTCAATATTGCCTAGTCCCATATCAATATGTTGTATAAAAAAAAAATAACAAAAATACATTAAATTATTATCTAGCTTAGTTTCAATAGCGATATTTTAGTGTTTATAAGCGAAAGAAACACGAATAAAAAGGGGTTAGCACCTTTACCTGTACTAAAGAACATGTCGTATATTTATCTAAATCCAATTAGCGTAAAAGTGCTTACTGTCGCTACCTTTAACTTGAACCTGTTAATTATCTGCAATCATCGAGCTTTCAACGGTGACAGTCTCAACAATCTGCTAAGTAATGATAGCTTAAGCTGGAGTTTAAAACGCATTTAGGGGTCGTTGCCTTATCTCCACTGCTTTCCATCGGTAAAAGAAATAAACCACAGACTAAAAAGTTAGAACAGATTCAGACAAAATCTATAATATTGATTTTTACATAACCTCACGTCTTCTGTTCTCACAACAGATAGAAGTAAATTACATCTTCATATCTATGGTTTAGACGCAGCAGAAAGTTTAGATGGAATCGAGTATAAGGTCTGGGGTGAGGGGTTCTGACTCTTTTTATCTGAAGTGACCTTAGACATATGCATGGACTATAGAAGTCCATAGAAGATAGTGCACCGATTTTTCTAAGTGCCCAATAGCTGCCGGACACAGTTGAAACAATAGTCAGTTAACATACTGTTCAATTCAAGAAACAGCATTATGCTTCTTACAAGATTCGTAATCAAATCAGCAAACTAAGTAGCAGGTGAAATACCCGGTACAAGGAAAAACATAGATTGTAAGCACATTATGCACAAGTTGCGCACATTTTCCTTAAGGGCCATGCCTTTACGTGTTTTGACATAAAACGCCGTTATATGTAGCCACTTATTAACTGGTTTGGATAAATATGTATGCAATCTCCAGTATGTGTAATTTTATATGACATTTTGATATAATATGAGTCAGTAGCTTTATTATATGCGCGTTGCTGTGTGATTCTGTAAGACTTCATTCTAAACTTCGAATCTGAAGCTGCTCTTGCGAGTTGAACTAAATTGACCTCGAGATTTTGACAGATAAAGTATGAGTTGACGTAAAAAGTGGCATTCTATATGGTAATTCCCCCGTCAGTTCGACACTCACTTCGCACTCAAAATCAAGGTCATTTTGAACCTTATGCGAAGTGAGAGCGAATAGGGTCGTGAAATGCGAGTTGTTGTTTGAATTTTACAGAATCGACGCGCCGCGCTGGTCTGATTTTACTGTTTAAAGGAGTGTGGGTTTCTTTGTTTATATGTGTCAGAAATTGTTCTGGAACTACTGGATCACTTCCAAAAATAATGTTGGGAAGCTAGACAATTTTAGATGCACGTAGGACAACTGTTGTGATCTACGCACGTAAATTACCTAGTCTCAGAGGATTTCTGCTTGCGTTAAACTAGGCGAATTTACACATTCAAACTACAGATAACACACAGTTTATGTTCCCAGAATGAAACCATTACTGCAATACGGTATAAGTTTTGTATAAATCAAACAATAAATTAAAATATTTGTTTACAGTTCCTTTAATTTTAACATAAGTCCTTAATACTTTTCACTTCTCTTAATAATGTATCAGAAATTATTTAGGATTTTATTGAATGCTACGGCAAAATAATTTTACAAATAATTTGAGGCATTCAAAAACTTCTTATTTTTTTATATGTGTATCTTCCAGCATGAGGAATAAACCTCATATCACGAGGGTTTTACTACTTTACACTATTATATTAGAATCATTTTATTGCCTCTCAGTGATCGTGACTAGTAATATGTTAATGATGTAATCGTTTACATGATGCACAGTAACACTTGACCGTGACAGCCTGTGAACTTGCACTAAACGGTAAGGTCATTCATAGATGATGATATTCTAGCCTTTCATACAACGTCTTAAGGCTCATTATTGCATATTTTAACTAGATCACGGTCATTGAAGATACCAAAACTACTTTTAGATTTTTTACATAATGTTTTGGGTTGAATATACGTTTCTGGTAAATGCTTGTTTTTAAAGATAAAACTTATTTTTGTCGAATACAAGAAACTGTTTAATTTTAAATAAGAATTCTACCATTAGGTATAATTTACAAGTGGTATTGAATACTCATACCGAATAACGCTGTAAACACATGCTGTGTTTTCTGTTATTTTAATGGCCTTCTATTTGAAATAACGGTACACTTATTAATGGAAATTTAACTACACAATTGACATATTTCATCTACGATTACAGGAAATATGTAGTAAAAGAGAAATACGTATATTTGCTATATTTTTCGCAAGAATGCCTGCGTTTTGATACAGATCGGTATGTTTGCTAATCGGTGCTACTAATGGAATTTATCTAAGTCGTAAACAATGCTAACATGTTCTACACATTGTTTATTTACTGCGGAAACAAAGGAGTATCAAACAGTAGCTCGACAGAAAAAACTGGTAGATACATGTACCTATTTAATGCGGTAATTCATCTCATTATGACGAGAGATAGCATCTCACAGCGTCATTAGAATGATTCTTATAACTAACTTTTTAGACTTAGGGCTACTTATAATGTCACGGATAAGTTTTTATGACGTAGTTCCCGTGACCCCGCTATTGTCAATCGTCAGAGGAAAATCGCGGTGCTTTCAGTGAGTAGGCCCAAACGCTTCTACGGGAGTTTAAAAGTATACCTCGGCTCTACCCCAAATGCCGGGGGACTAGGTATTATATAAAAAAAAAATAGACTCACTCCTGTACCTACCCGAAGAGGTAAGCAGAGGTGTAATATTACACCCACATTTCGCCATGAATTTTTAGGTCCCACGTAATAGGGGGCGAGCCTATTGCCGTACCGGGCACATTACCAGACTCCGTGCTGCTACTGAGAATTTCCTAAAAGAAAAACCCAATTACACTTTTCCCGACCCGGGAATCGAACCCGAGACCTCCCAATCCCACGCGCACATTTATGCCGCTAGACCAACGAGGCAGTCTAGGTATCATAATAAGTTTTTACGGCGAGACGAATAGAAGGCTATTTGTGTGACAATATTAATTTCTTCAATCATCTTTTCTTACAGGATGTCAAAATGTCAATGTCAGTATTTACAGAATTACCAGTAGGTATGTGCTACCTATCTGGGGAGTGACTGTATTTGGCGATCGCCGTCAAGTCCGTATAGGTACAACAAAATACCAACAACTTATACGTAACACACGAAAGCCGCCCATTTAAAACAATTCCTTGTTTTCTCTGGTTATAGTAATGTTTAATGTCTCCGTGGAAACCTCTTTACGATGCGGTCGCGGATGGCAGTTACATTGACAATTTATGTTTTTATTATTATACGCACTTACACTTTCCATGTCAGTGACGTCGGAACATATTAAGTTCATATGTTCTGACGTACAAGTTTTTAAGAACGTTGTAAGTTCAGCTTAATGTGGCAGTCGGCTGTGTAAGCCTTTACTTGAAATAAGAGAGAACAAAGTTTGTAGACGAAAGTAAATTAAAAACTGTTTGTAAGAAAATCCTTATGAACTTTTACGGATAATATCGTTTGAATTTGACCTTGCTTAAAGTACTAAGTACGAAAAGATATTCGAACCAGACGCAACTTAAATAATACAGCAATAAGCCTTGCTAAAGTTTGTCTTTCAAAAAGTAAAGATACGAGCGCGAACACATTTATACTTTAACTAGTTTTTGCCCGCGGCTTCGCTCGCGTAAATTCGGGGTTCTTTAGTTATAGTATACCTATCATCTATGTTCGGGGTAACACGAATCTCCTTTATTGGACGAATACTTCTATAATTGTATTGTCGTTTTAACTGTTTAAGAAATATAACTGCAAAGAGTATACAAATAACATACAAACTACTTAGTACTAAGACTTGGTAGTACTCAAAATATTATCCTGTATCAGTGACGTTTCGCTAGACTGGTCAATATGGCGACTGCGATTTGTCTGTCAGAACCATTAGAATTTAACAAAATACTCGACAATCCGAATTTTGCGGATATATGTTGTCGACTCAAAATCTTTATTTTTTAATGTTTTATTATTCAAGTAAGGTTTCGATGTACTCCTTCACGAAATTATTAAATATGATTTGACACTGCGATAGCAGCGCAGTCCGTCGGTTCCAATGTGAAACATTCCAAAATCCACAACTACTTACAAATTAAAAATTAAGTAAAAAGAACATTTTCCTGTGGACTAAATTGTGAATCTAAACCATTCTCAAGTCCCTTTGAACAAACACAATTTATTTCATCACGATCGGTCCAGTCGTTTAGGAGGAGTTCAGTGACATACACACGCACACAAGAAATATATATATTAAGATAAGTTTTAATCTTATAAACCCTAAGTCAAACCAGTACATTCACGAATCATTTGTGTAGTTAATAAAGAGTCAAATAAATAATGAAGTGCATCATATTAAACAGGGATATTATTATATCTTAATATATAAAATCCTTGCGTTACTGACTGACTGACAGACACGCTGCAGCCGAAACTATAGGGCGCAGGAAGTTGAAATTTGGCATGTATGTTCCTTGGGGACCGTAGGGGTGCACTAAGAAGGGATTTCCCGAAATTCCCACGGGATCCGACAAAACGGGTAAATTTAAAAAAAAATGCAGGCGTAGCTGCTGGCGTCCTCTAGTACATGCATAAAACCTAACTTACTTTCAATGTATGTCTGTATGGTACCCATACGAGTATGTTACATTCCTAGGCCCACATATGCTTTCCCTGTGCGCCAATAAATTGAATACAATAGATTTCCGAGAAACATAATGTTTTATCTAAAGTTACTGTCGTTTCTCACGACCTTACAACATTTCCTTATTCTAACAGTTCATGGTTAATATAATGTTATTTTAAAAGCTATTAAATTATAAGCTGCTTTGTTTATAGCTATTATCAATTAGGTATTTTACAACTGTTGTATTCCGTTAGCTGTGACGACTTCCGTTAGCTTGCGACTGCAGGCTCATCTAAGTGCGAAAAGCTTCAGTTTTAAAGTTTGTTCAACGTGGTTTGGTAGAGTACACATTGTCAATAATCTTGCGGATAAGTTAATAATACGGAAGATTGCCAGTATTTTTTATTATTATTTAAATAAGTTACGAGGGCGTGTCACTGTATAGAACCCTAGATCTCTACATGGTAGTCCGTACAGGGCGGGCCTGGCCAAGGGCCCCCGCAAATGCGTGGGTGCTTCAAATGCCAATTAACGCTTTCCCTGGATGAAATCTTCCTTCACCAAGTTCAAGTCACCGAAATCCTGGATCAACCACAAGTCCTCGAATAAGTTCCTGGGTATGCAAATACAGACCAAGCGGCCGATATTCTACTGATTTCCTAAAATGGTTCAGCCCATCAAGTCATCTAAGCTTTAGGTTATGCCAAATACTGTGGATCCGCGAATGGCAGTTTCCTTACTCTACTACATACTTAGCTTGCCTACCTACTGAATGCTATGCTGCTACTATGACAATGTGTGTAAATGTCGCATAAATTAAGTTAACGTGTGATTATAATTTGTAATACATATAATATAAACCGTTGCATAAGTCAACAAACGCATAATAAATAACCGTGTCTGTTGCGATGCAACAATGAACAATTATTTAAATAAACTTCAATACAATTAAATGAATAAATTCCTATTTATGAGTGCGATTAAATTATACTACGAAACAATACTTTGAAAACAATTAATGTATAATGCGTGAGGAATATGCCACTATTCGTGAACAAATGTGAATACAATTCATCAATTATTAACCAAAGAACAATGTTGCTTTATAGAATGATGTTTTTACTCTCTTTGGACATTTATAAAGTGAGCGGATGTCTTCTGTTTTTATAAAATTCTTCCTGACTGAAAGACAACGCACTGCCAAAACTACTGGCCGTAAGAAGATGAAATTTGGTATGTATGTTACTTGTGGATGTAATGGAGCACAAATATAGCATTTTTGGAAATAAGGGGGTAAAATAAACGCCCCCACAGACGGAACCGTGTATGAAGTCAACGTACCTATGTGAGTCTATGTATGTATGTATACATACATAGACTCACGCCCGTTTCCCGGAGAGGTAGGCAGAGACTACGGAACGCCATTTGCAACGATCCTGACATACCTCTCTTGCTTCATTCACTCCCATCAATATCTCATGCAAGCTCTTCTGTTTACGGTAGGTGAAGTCAAGTTATTAATAAACCAATACAATGAAGTATTCAGCGTCCTAGCAGACCCAGAGTTTCAAAGTAAAGGTATTGGTTCGCAAGCTGGACAGAGCGAGGATGACGATGAATGAATTATTCATTGTGGTTACTGCCACGCCATTATTATGTAGTAATAAAGCTACCGAAAAGATTAACAATAATTACATATTACAAAACAATACAAAACTGGGGGCCAATTCTCCTATTTTTATATGACATTGATATTAAGTATATTTTGAATAGACTCAGAAGCGGTATTCTGATAACCTAATGTCATTATCGTATAATTTGAAATAAACAGTTCGTCGTTGACACGTATTTTGACACTTGTTTCTATTTACGATCTCGTTACAACTTCGTGTAATTATCAGATAATTTACAAGAATACGCTTTTTGTGACGTAATTATGACACTGACATGATATCGAAACTATATTTATTTAGGAGAATTTTACACCGTCTCAGAAATTGAGTTTTAGTGTGGTTCTCTCCCACTAATTATAATAGCCCTTTGAACAACAGTTTGAGAGACATTAAAGAAACTCTCGTATCCGTTCAATTGGAAACTTATCAGAAAACGGTTAAAGTTTTCTATAGGGTTAAGGTTGTATGGAAGAAATTGCTGCTACTGATAAGGGCGAATATTGTCTATGCTTTTTCATCATCGTCAGCCCTTTATACTGTCTCACTGCTAAGCACGGGCCACTTCCCATTATGAGAAGGGTAAGGCCATAGTCCACCACGCTGCACTGGCCAAGTCCGGATAGGCACACTTCACATGTCTTTCGAGAACATTATGGAGAACTCTCAGACATGCAGGTTTCCTCACGATGTTTTCCTTCACCGTTTAGCAAGTGATAATTATTAACAATTTAATACGCACATAACTCCGAAAAGTCATTGGTGCGTGCCGTGGATTCGAACCCGAGACCCTCTGCGTAGCAGTCTGTTGGTCTCTCCACTCAGCTATCGCTGCCTATGTCGGTCTCTCCACTCAGCTATGCTTTTTACTTTGATATAAATAATAATTGTAAGCATCATAAGGAGTTGTCCCAAGATATCGTAACTGTTGCAACCGTAACGGGAGAAAATATCTTTCGTCATAGAATTAGGAAGCGGATCTCTCGATCGCTAATTCATTGCAAAACATCATTCCACAGGTAAATTACATTTTCTTCAGCGCAGTAATTCACTTTTACACTGTTACCACGAACGTGTAATAGATGCGAATGTATTACGCGGCTGGGGAATACGCTGTAAACTGCAGATCAGCACTAGTAACTACCAGTATCACCTGATACAGATTTGGTTCGCAGGTGCTTGCAAAGGAGGGTCAAGTGATGCTGGTGTATTTTGACTACCAGTCTAAATTGGCGTATTTTTGTTCGGTAAGCTTACCCATTGATGGGTCAGTATATATGTAATGTCCATATACGTCGAACTACCAGTATAAAAGGAGACGATTTTCTACAGTACTCTTACCTAATGATGGGCCAGCATATATCGGGTAAGTAGAGCTGAACGTGTAGTATTTACGGTAACGTTATGATGCATTACGCGTGCGCCTCTGGTTGTATGTTTCCCTTCATTGACTTGGTAATAAGTTAATTGTTTAGCTGACGTCCGGTGCTCGGCTGACGTGCGCTGCACGCCTCACGAAAGCAACGTGCAGTCTGATACATGTCTACGTGCATGCACTGTGCAGCTACAAGGTGATTCAGAAGTACGTAATAGTACCTATAGTTGTAATATTTGTGGGTAATGTATCTAAATGAAACAGACGTTTATACACGCATAGCGATCTTATTGCCTAGGCAATGCGTACTTTTTCTAGACTTGTGTTATTATTGTGCGAATGGACAGTATATAGCCTAGGTCATGGCTTCTAGTGCCTAACTATTCCTAGATTTACACCTGAATGCTGAAACTAATTTTGCAGTTTAAGGAACTAGTTTCTAAGTGACCCTGCTATTTTCCACTGAGTATTGTGGATTGAATCCTACACGAACGAAACGATCACTAAAACGAAGTGCGATCTGTTTCCTGGGATACAGAATTTATTCGTTATATAGAGTAAGCTTATTAAAAAAATAACTCTCAGTTTATGCTGGTAGTTAGAAAAAGACGTAATATATAGGTTCGTGTTTAAACACGAACCTATGTATTACGTCTTTTTTAAGAAACAGCAAGGAGTTCCTTTCATTGCATCATGCAAATCTTAGTAGTACTTTCAAAACAAATCGTGATAATCTACCCGGAACATTACTTAAATACGATAGAGCCAGATAAGCCATGATTAAACCTATTATACCTATTCACGACCACTAAGATCGTGAGTCGGGGATAGTGGTTAGAAACCGCTCTCCATCAGTAATTTAACAAAGATTGTCTAGTGAGTTTTGGAAATTCCATGTCATAAGTTGCTGTAGCTGTAGTATTATCTAATATAAATTAATATTAATTACTATTTATGGGTTTTATCGGGGTTAAGTTCGGTTGAATACAAAGAATCTTTATTTGAAGAAATATCTTGTGATAAGATTTTCTGTAAATGAATATGCCTATTGACGCCTAATCAGAAAATTGGATCTTGTTTTGGTTTTAGATTACTAAGTCGCAAAATTGTGACTAGTATTTTTCCGAATCCATTATTCAATAGCACAGAGTCATGTACTCAATAGCAGGCTATAGACCGACCCCAAATTATCTACCTTCTTTATCTACCGTCTCGGTTTAGCTTTAGCTTTATTTCCTGAATTATATCATATTATTATTTCTTAGTCCGTGTGGTGACGGATTAAGAATACAGAATGTCACCAACCTATATCATCCCATGGGTGTCGTAAGAGCCGACAGAGGGAGCATATTATGCAGAGAACAGCACTGTAAGAGAAGGAAAACTTGATACAAACCCTATACCAACCCGTTTGGCCAGCGTGGTATAGTAGGCCAATTCCTCCTTTCAAAGGAGAGGCCTAGTCCAGCAGTGGACCATTAAAGGCTGATGATGATGATGAACTAGATCTTCTCATAATTCTTGACTTGTATTAATTACATTATTAAATAAAAAAGAAGCAATTTTCTTTTTTATATCTAGTATTTGAACTAGATACATCAAAAAGTAATTGTAGTTTATATTCACCGTAAGCAATGCGTTACTTACATAAAAAGACGAAGACATCTTGCTAATAAAAGAAACAAGATCAAGCTGAGAGGTTCATTGCTTGCTCACTGACACACATATTGACAGTTGTTGCACAATCATTAGATAATGCCTCTCAGCGTATACTAGTATATATACATTCTAATAGCTACGGTAAGCGAACTTCGAACAATCAAACCTTGAACACCTACTATAAACTAAACCAGTGTTTTTCAAAGTGCAGGTTGCGGACCCCTGGGCGATAGTGAAGCTCAGGAAAGATCACCGAAGATCGCTAAGCGTTAATCCCAGCGTGAGGTAAATTGAACTCCGACGCTAGACATCGAAGATATTGCGGTGGTTGTGGTGAGTAGGCCTTTAGGGTAAAGTGTTACACACCCCTTTCGCCTGCTCCAAACTCGACCACATAGGCTGGCTGTAGTAGAGGTATGGCCAGTAATAGCATTTCCAGCACAAGCAGTAAAAGAGACTTATATTATATTGCTCTATTATAAAGGGAACAAGTCATGAAAAAGATTGAAAGCCACTGACCTAAACGATGGTAATCGTGATATATGAATTTAAAAGTATTTAGTTCATGGGCGACGCCATTGATATGTCCATGACTCATTTTAATGACAAAATTGTTGCTTTTTGTCACAAAAATAAAATAAACGTGATGTTTTTTTTTAAATGCAGCCCAGACACGAAACAATAACGATATCGTAATGACTTGTATTTAAATATTTATGCAGTTCTGTCGATTGTAATACAATGTGTTGAAGGGTTTGACTGTTTGAGTTTTGTCTGGTGTTATTGTTGAAAATTTTGTATGAATTATTGATGCGGCCGTTTCATTAATTTGGGTAAGTACCTACCTAATATTTATTTTCTTACTGATGCATGGATAAGGTTCAATTATTTTAAGTCATTATCATCATGATAGTCCGTGTGGTGACGGATTAAGAATAGGGAATGTCACCACCCCACATCATCCCATGGGTGTCGTAAGAGCCGACAGAGGAAGCATATTATGCATAGAACAGCACTGCAAGAGAAGGAAAACCTGATACAAACCCTATACCAACCCGTTTGGCCAGCGTGGTATAGTAGGCCAATTCCTCCTTTCAAAGGAGAGGCCTAGTCCAGCAGTGGACTGTTAAAGGCTGATG
This sequence comes from Euclidia mi, assembly GCA_944739405.2. Lineage (NCBI taxonomy): Eukaryota > Metazoa > Arthropoda > Insecta > Lepidoptera > Erebidae > Euclidia > Euclidia mi. Next base: position 30,323,063 of record OX123193.2, on the reverse strand, counting down.
ATATGATATGATCATCATGATCTTGGCATTCTTCGGTTGCATCCTAAATTTTCGTTTCAGACTCCAGAGTCCGCTAATCGTTGCTGAAGATTTACCAAAGTATCATTTAAAATGTTTTAATTTTCGAGGAACTGTACGTTTTCTTGCATAATCGTTATGATTATGAATTATTATGATTTCATTTATAACAATATTCGATAGTTTTGTGGTTTTTGCATCAACAGAGATTCTTGGTATTCATTGACGAACAGTAGACGAACATGAGGAAACATCGAAAAATAATCCTTTATTTGATATGTTGTTCTTAGAAGAAATATAATTATAAATTTAAAATCAGGTTTCTCCCGGAAATTGCGTTGTGGATTCTTGTAGATATGCCGTTATTTATTATTGTGTGAAGCGTATTATAATATTTAGAAGCTTGTGCTTCAAACACGTTAAAATGTTGAGCTGTTTTAGACTAAATTGGTTAAAATCTATTTGAGGCTTGTAGAGTTTTGATTATATTATTTACTATTTTAAATAGTTAAAAGTACATTGCTATTGCTCAATTATCATGGTCAAGACATTGCTGTAAATAATTGTATCTCGCTCATCAGGACTCTACAAAATATTAAATAAATGGTAGTGTAATTGCAATTTAGATATCCATGGCTCGTTTCTAAAAAGTATATTTCATCCAATCTATATCTATACATCTAAATAAAATTGGAGTGTCTGGTTGTAATATATAATAACCGCTTTTTACTAAATGCGTATAGATGTATACAAGGCACATATACCGAAATGACATTTTTTTTTTTAATTTTTGTCGGTCTGTCTGTCTGTCTGTTTGTTTTCGCTAATCTCTGGAACGGCTGGATCGATTTTGACGGCAGTTTCACTGGCGGATAACTGATGTACCAATCAGTAACTTAGGCTATAAATTAACCGGGTACGCGAAGTAGTTCCCTCAGGACGCGGGTAAGGCCGCGGGAAACAGCTAGTCGCATAATAAATCTGCCTGTGAGTTTTCTGCCGAAACCAACAGTATAGCTGCACTTAGTGACCGCATTCTAGGAAAATGTATTATAAGCACTACTAATTAACAAGTAGGTAGTACATATCCTTTAATACGCTAATTATGGTCAAATAGCTAATTGTTATTCATCAATCAACATCAAACACACCGAAAAATTTGCTGATAAATACAAACCATGATTATTAAAAAGATACTTATATTTTCGTAAATATATGAGAATTACCGAGATGCGAAGGCAATGTTTGTGAACGAGACAACTGTTTACTGAATGCATAATAAACAATGTACTAATATAATAGTTTAGTATAAACATATTCAGTAACCTGGAAAATTATTTTCTATGTTGATTTCTGAACTTTCCAAACTTGTGTTGCTTTATAAATTAAACACCTCTCATAAAAGTCAGAAATAATCATTAACCAAAGAAATATTTCAATATTTATTTTTGATATACCTAGTCGGTTTAATGTCAATGGTTTTTTTTTCATAGAGAGCCGCAATAATTCTAAGAATTGTTGAGCTTTTATCAACATCTGTTCAAAGACCGACCCCTACTGCCTTTCTCCCAGGGGTGATATTTAAAATAAAGATAACAATAGGTATTCAGAGTCCTATACAAATACCACATGTTGAGTCAAAAATGCCAGCTCTACCTATACCGCTGTAATGTTTGCCTTTACCAATGATAATGTTACTTTCGTTTTCATTTGTAAGTCGGATATAATTCTTGATAAAGTGCATCGTAATAAAATGCATAAACACTACATAATGGTTAATCATCACCTATTTTAAATTGTACGTATTCAAATATAACAAGTTTATGTCATAATTATTTTGAATTCGAATTATGAATATCAGCGGCATATTAATCACTTTGTATAGCGTAGCGGATATTTGGCTATACATTTTTTTTTTCTCGAAACTAAATATCAAAGAGTACTAACCTTGAAGGTATTCCACATTATGTTGGATTTCAGGCATCAGATGCATGAAGGTGGTAGACAGTAGAACACCGCCACCAAACGAGAGTAATGTCATCACCACTCTATTGCTCGTCTTGAGATTCCCAGCATCTTCAGCGGACAGCCAGTCGAACTTCTTTGCGATGAACAGCGGTGCCAGACCACAGATCATGGACGCACAGAAGAGGACGATCATGGAGACTCCCTTCGCGAGGACAACACCTTCGGTGTCATCGTGACGTAGAATCACATCCACATGTTCTGACATTTTGACACTTGGTCTTTGACTAACAAGGTTCCTAGGTAAAAGGCTCCCTTCAGATGGAAGGTGTGTATGTAAGTGGGTTGCGCTTTTTGCGCGTGCGCTTTTATACGTGGGCGATATCAGCGGTGCGCGTGCGTCGCGGTAGAGCGACGCGTTGGGACTATGAACGCGCGAGTCGCTCGGGCGCTCGCCGGCCGGCGCGTTCGTACCACTACCGCGCAGGCTCTCGCCTAAACACAACCTTAAAACTCGTTCGCTAAATTAGCGCGCGTGCGACATATTGCGAAGGCTTCTTTGTTTCATTTGTTAATTTTTACAGTTATCGTGTATTTGTGCGCGTAATTTGACTATGAATTTTAGTATGTCTTAATATTGGTGCATCGGAATATCTGAAGAAAAATAATTTAAAAATAAGTGGATAGCTGCAGAAATGTTAAGTATTTTATTACAAGATAAAGACAATTTGGATCTAATATTAGTGACCACGAAACTTTAAAAAATGGAAGCTCGTAAATATTTCAAAGTACCTATAGGTAGCTACATTTTCGGCGAAAGTGAAAAGGGCTGAAAATTAAATTAGACGCTTTGGCGGAATTTAAAATAAGAAATATTGATATTACGGATATAACTATAACGAAAACATACCTTACTGAGGGGGATTTACAACTCATTTTCACCGAATAAACTCTGCAGTTTTCCTCGTCTTCCAACAAAATGATTCTGTATAAGCCCATTAATATTAATTAGGTATCAGGAAACAGTTGGCTAGATCGAATATTGTACAACGAATTATGTATTAGGTATTGTAGGTCTTCTATTAGTACAATTTAAGTAGCCACATTATCTAAAATTAAATAGCATCAGTAGGTTTATCTAGATAGTACTTTTCTGTTAGGTATAAGCTAAATAAAAATCAGAGAATAAATAAAAATAGTTCACAATCTTTACTGAATATTAATTGAAAATAATTTGTTTAACAATGCAGATTTGTTGACGTCTGTGCTATGAATATGCGATTTGGCCTCTACCTACTAATAAGAGTTTAATGGACTGTATCTATCTGATCTATTTTAGCACTCTCAGGGTCATTTTGTGAAATACCAGATACTTGAAACAAAAGTACCTACTGTATGATGGTAAAAATCTCGATGGACTTTAATTTTCCCATTTTCACATACACACATCAACAAAGTCTAGGGATATTTTATATTTCATCAAATATCTAAAAATCTATGAAGAATTTTCTGATACAGTAAATAGAAGAATCATAGATTATTTTAAGGTCTTTAATAAAAATAAAAAACATTTCGTGTTTTTTTTTGTTTTAAATAAAAAAATTATTTTTTTTAATCATCATGGAAAATTAGTATGATAACAACAAACATTTCTTCTTAAAAAACTATTAATTTTAATAAAAATGGAAAAAATCTTGTAAAATCTAATCATTAATAATCAGTGTTGCCACCTCTTACATTGATTACACATCGACATCGATTGTTAATACTTAAAATTAAATTGTCAATGTCTTGCTGCGGTATGAGGTCCCATGTCCTTTGCAAGTGTTCGTAAAGTTGTTGTTCAGTCGTCAAATTTGGTGGAAAATCTCTCAAAGCTTTTCGTTGTAACATGTCCCAGGCATGCTCGATAGGATTTAAGTCGGGCGACTGTGCAGGCCAATCCAAAACTTGAATATCGTGCTCTCGGAGAGCGGTCGATACCAGCCGCGCCGTATGGCAAGGAGCATTATCGTGCATGAGTAGAAATTCATGGCCTATTTGAGTTCTGTGTGGGACAATAACGGGCTCTACTACCTTCTCGTGGTATTTTTGTGCAGTCATGCTGCCTTGGATCCAAACGAGTTGGGTTCGTCCGCCAAGACGAATTCCTGCCCACACCATGATTGTCCCGCCTTGGTATGGGTGGACCTCCTGAGGGTGCCGTAGACGGCTAACTCTCCCTGGAGCTCTCCAAACGCGTATTCTTCGTGAATCCGGGTGAAACCCAAACCGGGACTCATCGGTGAACAGCACCAAAGACCATTGTTCGTCACTCCATGGTAAATGCTCCCGAGCCCACGAAAGCCGCCGACCGCGATTGCCACGTCGCAATGCTGGAACACGCAATGGTCTTCGAGCATGAAGATCAACTTCATGTAACCTTCTTCGCACGGTTTGGTCGCTTGCCAGCAGCTGGTGGTCCTCCTGGAGCCTTTGCACTAGTTGCAGCGCTGTGGTATTGGGTTGTCTTCTGGCGGTCATTTGGAGAAATCGATCCTGTCTCTGCGTAGTAACACGATATCTACCTGTGTGCTGTTCGGCCACATCTCCAGTACTGCGATAACGTGACCACAACCTTGATATCACATTTTGACTGGTATGTAGGGCCTCAGCAACGACGCGTTGAATTGCACCATTTTCTAACATGCCCACGGCTCGTAACATTTCATCTCGACTCAAATGACGACGTGACATGACTTTTAAAGTTCGTACGTCACGTTAAATTAAAAAAGAAAAACAATTAAAAACCCTTTTCATTAATAATTATAATAAAACAGTTTTAACTTTCTTTAATGTAACGAATTACTAGCAAATTTGCCGCCATATTTTGTTTATTATTTTGTTTTTTTTCTTTCCATGTTCAAATTTTGAAAATAGAATAAAAGAGGTTTTAATCTGTATATAAACTTTTTGTGGAAACTAACAAGGTTCTAAACTATAAACTCGTAAATAATTTAGGATTAAGATATCCCTAGACTTTGTTGATGTGTGTATATAATAAATGCCAAAATTACGCCCTCCCCTGGCGTCAGTACGCTCGCGCCGGTCCCTACTGACGTCGATTATGATTGTTAGTGCACCTTCGTGGAGAAACTGCACTGTATAACAATGAGTTGATGATGAACTGGATATTGCACCTATTTATATAGGATTGCATTGACACTTCTGACGGAATTATACAAAGACTATCCATATCAAGACACAATTTTAAGTGGTCGAGCCACCCATCCTATCGTTATAGCATGAAAGGGCTTGCTGGACGGGGGCAACACCATTCTCTTTCAGAAGAGAGACAGATATACCTACAGTCCTACATGAATGACACGAATGCAGTGTCGCCACAATGTCTAGACTAGAATGCAATGTTTTTGTCTGCTTTCTGAATAATTCAATTTCTTTTATATCATTAGACTTTCTTAAGACCGGTCCCAATATTTGATATGAATATATCAAATATTGGGACTGGTCTTTTTTCCGGTTTTTTTGAGGATTTGATATATTTTTATAGAGCTGGTGTCAAATTTGTGGTCTCTAGTAACTAAATCCACCGATACTTACATCAAATATTGGGATCAGTATAAAGTTAGTATAATTTAGATATAGACTGTTTTTTTTTAGGCCTGACCAATGAGCTCAGATATTCACATAGAGGCGCATTTCCTATGAACGCTCTGAAGACTTTCTATATCTGCAAACTTTCTGGGACCCAAATTGCCGCTTGGCGGCGCGCGGCGTGGCAGTCACGCTGTGACAGCTGTCTCTACGAGAGCAAGAGAGACGAACGTTCCTCGAGTGTATCTTAACTGCGAGAGCAAGAGAGATGGAGAACGACGCCAGCGCCGTCAACTATGCCAACTACGAACTAAACTGGAGACAGTCTCCACTTGGAATCGGCACACGAAATCCTTAAGAACTGCGCTTCTATGTAAATCTGTAAGTATTCATTGGCCTGACTGACGATGAATTTCCAAACATCACCATGACGTGGCATTTTTTTTAACAATTGTTATGTCAAGATATTCATAGAAACAGTGAGTGCACAAACATAATGCCGGCCGTCGAGATATCCGACGCACTGTGTCGTAAGTTGTAATCAAAGCAAATAAACTAAACACATACTTGACACAGTTCTGCACGGTTCCATGTAATATGTCCCACTCACTACACACCGCATTATACTTATTGCTCACTGACATTCCACTAATTATGTCTGGTGTAGAATTGTCATGCGTACATTTAGTACTCTTTAATAAAAGGGACATTAAAATTCCTACGTCCCACCCACAATGTTAGGTTCCGTCTTCCGTAGTCACATTTCATCATCATCAGCCTTTAACACTCCACTACTGGACTAGGCCTCTCCTTTGAAAGGAGGAATTGGCCAAATGGGTTGGTATAGGGTTTGTAACAAGTTTTCCTTCTCTTACGTTGCTGTTTTCTGCATAATATGCTCCCTCTGTCGGCTCTTACGACACCCATGGGATGATATGGGGTGGTGACAATCCGTACTCTTAATCCGTCACCACAAGGACTAGTGTAGTCACATTTAAAAGTTCTCAAAACATCCCACTCTCTTCATACAGCCTTCCAGGCTCCTTTCAGAATCCACTGCTGGACATAGCTCTCTCCTAATTGGCTTCACACTAGATAGTATTGTGAGTCAATTGGAGAATTTGGCCTAATACATAAACACGTAAATTGATATACAAAAAATCCATATCAATATCTCAAAGACGAAAACCATTTACCACCCTCAAAAAACGTTGTGTAAGTCATTAACTTGTTTTACCTTGATAATTGTGATAATATTTCGTGCAACTTCATTATATATGCCACTGTTTAGAATAGTTTACACACACCTAGATCTAATCGGCATCAGCAATTTAAAATGCGATATCTAACGATAATACACGATTTGTAATAGATTATAAAAAAATAATTTGCTTTTACGTAGATGGAAGTAAGAATAAGCAACCTTAGACAGTTTTCGCAGTACCGACAACCGTTGGAGTAGTGATCTGAAGACTCCGTCTAGGCAAACATAGGACGCCTGGAAGGTAGGTGAATGACGCTATGTGCAAATTGGCTGGCAGCGGCTGGACACCAAAAGCCGAAAATCGGGCTCATTGGCGTGCCATTGAAGAGGCCTATCTATACATTATCATTATCAGCCCTAGTCCAGCACTGGACTAGGGCTGATAATGATGATGGTGAAAATGAAAATACAATCTTTTGTAATTTATGCCTATTGCACTATTTTGAAAATATATTACTAGATCAAGTTTTAGCTCCTTAGATAAAACAGCCTTCAAATTAAACTTTAATCAAGGATGGATGGATAAAATATATAAGGCTATCAAGTCAGATTAAACTACATTGTTATTTATAAAAATCTGACTCCTACTCCCACGAGCTCTACTAGGCCTACGATGTCACAATTATTCTCTATTGTTTTCGTGGGGTGAAACAATATATATATTTTTCACCACAGCAGCTCAAACATGCTGCTTTTGCTGCGAGACAACAGTGAACAAAAAGCGATTTTGATTCGAGCGTGAGGCAAAGTAGCTTTTTAATTTTTCAATCTTCAGTGCCACGAATTGACATTGTTCAGACACAAATTTGAAACATTCGAATTTTACTGTGCTCTGTCTCTTTCACATGCATATAAAAAGTGAGTGAAAAAACAAACCCCTTCGAATTCGAAGTTCGATTATGGAATTCGACCTCAAAGAAAACACCTACGGCAACGCAAAAAAAAAAAAGATATTAGTTTTTTTTATATGACATTGTTTACATGTTTAATTTATGATTGGTTTTTAATAAAAATAAGTCTAATTAATAGTATAAAATTAGTATTTAACCAATACATTTTTATTTAGAATTACAACAATGATACATTTGAAAAATAAGCATCAGGGACGCGGTATTAAAACGCGATTTAAAAAAGTAGCGGGAATAAAAATTTCGCTGATGCTGATACAGTAGGTACCTATAGCGTAACGTGTTAAATTATAATAATATATAAAATAATCTTAAAAGATGAGTGAAACTAGCGATGATGACTGTACTCTAACACCAGAAGAGTTAAATCAACAAGTGATTATGCAGAATTCAATCTATTCCTGTTCATTTCTATGTCTCCTAAGTAATATATGTTCTCACTGCTGTGGTGAAAAGCTATGTGTGCTACACGAGAGCAAAGTTTTTTGTATCTCGTGCTGTTGAGTCCCTCACCACGCTCAGGATTCTAACTTTGATTCACTCGCTACGCTCGTGAATCAATCATAGAATCCTTCGCTTGCTCGGGACTCAAAATAAGCACTCGAAACAAAAAACAACTTTGCTCTCTTGTTGCACAAATAACTATTCTCATCGACAACAGAGACCTAGTGGACCAACGGAGATGTCAACAGACTGCTTCGCGAAGACCTTCTCACAGTGGGAGTGGGAAGAGGCTTGTATCCAGAGAATTAGGTATTTAAAAGGCTGATATGATGAAGATTAATTTTCTCGAGAATTTGGCTGTATTTGCTCAGATTAGGTACACTTATTCGGTGATATTTTATAAATGCTTATTTAGTTAGTAAAATCGAAAGCAAGAAAAACTTAGTTTATTCTAAAATGCCGTAAGCGCCAATTTAACGGTAAAGTAGGTTTTTACGTAGATTTAATATAACATTATTGATATCCTCGGTAAAGATTTAAGCAATATTTTACATTAAAAGATCACAATATCTTCATTTTTTCTGTCATACTTAGTGACGGAATGTGCTTTTATGAAACTAAGGCATGAAAAAATAACGTGGTACAGCAAAATGCAAAAAATGTGTTATATTTCGTGTCTTTTACAAATATAAGATGTTGCTACCGCCTTTTCTCGACTTCGTGCTACTAGTGTATTTTTTATCAGAATCCCGCTTTCATTTTTCAGTACTGCATAATCTGCCGTAAACGCACAAGTGCAAACGAAATACTCGGTACCAATAAGTCAATTAGTCAACTATTTATGTAATGCTAATAATCTTACAAATTAAGTAAAATCTTCATCTCTGAATTTACTTTAATGTCTGTGCCCTGCGATATAATTATCTTAATCGTTATTAAATTGTAAAGCCATTAAAATTACATAAACTTGTTTATGTGTCTTGAACGTGTGATCAGTTTACTAAGGTATTGGGATTTCAGTAAACAGATAAAACTTAATATAAGTGCCAGTCACACATAGGCGAGCTATGCTTGACAATTTTTCAGCGGAGTTTTTGCACTGTCAAGCTATGATCTTGCGTTTCTTTTACCTGCACCTCCTTTTTTTGAGGGTTGTTATGGCTATAGTATCTAGTAACTATGCTGCATTTGTATCCCCCAAGATTGTTTTGGGTTTGAACATTTCTTCGAAGTACATTTCTTCCGAGAAGTTTCGACATATTAGGTACCGTGTAACATAAATAAACAATCTCCATTAAAATACAAAATCATTTAAAACTAAGAACATTATTGCCTATCTCTAAAGAAGGTTTCGATACGGTTTGGTAAAAAGAGCTATCTGTGTGCATATTCTGTTACATCTGGTTAGGTCAATACTTAAGCCTCCTAAGGACCCCGGGCTCCAAGGCTTGTAAGTTTTGGATGCAACTGAGATAACGCTAGGACGATGATGATGATGAAGGTTTGACATAATTACTTCGCAGAGAGACAATATCCGATTCGCTTTTAGAGAAAGGTATAAAACATATAGAATTGTTGGATTTTACGTAATAAACCAAACAATGTACTACTTACACAATATAAAAATAGTTTACTCTGTTAATGAATGGCTCCTGTAATATAATATTGGTTTTTGATGTTTTGACGTGACAACGTCTTATAAATTGGTTTGCCGGGTGACACTTCAAGAAACTGCGTTACGCTCCGCTCACGTTATGCGCTCACAATGACAGCGAGTGAGAGGCACGCGTCCCGCCTAAGAGCGAGAGAGACAGACATAAAAAGTGAAAGGCACGCGTCTTTCATCCTTCTTCCTACTATACGAATGAATATTCACATTAAAATTATTTTACCACTCAAAGTCGTTGTCACGTAAAACTTTCGCCCGTATACCGACTTTACAGGCAACCAATTTTTTTGTAAAAAATATTATTTCATTTGTTTTGTTCTTGGGAGCTGTTTTGCGTTTCTCTGCATCGCTGTCACTGTGGTGAAGCCGTCGACAGTCTTGGCCACCATGGCTTATCGTGCAGCAGGAGTGCTGGGCGTATTTCCCGCCATGCCCACATTAACGACATACTCCGTCGAGCTCTTGGCACTGCCGGAGTACCAGCTCATCTTGAACCGAATGGCTTGGTGTGCGACGATGGGAAGAGACCAGACGGTATGTCCTTATTACCTTGGAAGATGGGCAGGCCTCTGGTATGGGACGCGACATGCGTCGATACCCTTGCGCCATCACATCTTCCAAGTACAGCCGGATCGGCTGGCGCTGCTGCTGCATCAGCGGAGACCCTCAAACGGCGCAAATACGGAAACCTATCTGGTAATTACGTTTTTGAGCCGTTTGGGGTCGAAACACTAGGGCCCCATGGCCCTAGTGTTTGGGGTCGAAACACTAGGGCCATGGGGCCCTAGTGCACGAGCTCTTTACAAAGGAATCGCCAAAAGACTGATCGACGCTTCCCGTGACCAGAGGGCTGGTTTATATTTCGCAGAAAGATTAAGCATTGCTATTCAACGTGGCAATGCTGCCAGCCTTCTGGGCACGCTACCAGCTGACAGCGTTGCGGAGGAATTTCTTGACGCGTCGTAGTCAATTTCCTTTTTTTATTGATTTATTTTTTCTGTAGGGTGCATAGGGTTCCCACCAAGAACTTAGGGTCCCAAGCCAACCTCACCTGCAAGTGGTGCACCTGCCGATCAACGGACGAGGCTCTGGCAAACAAAATGTCCCAATAAGCGGCAATAGGCTCGCCACCTATTACGTGGGATCAAAACACTGGCGAAAAGTGGGCGTTTAATATGCCTCTGCCTACCTCTTCGGGGAAACAGGCGTGAGTCTATGTATGTATGTATGTTATTTTTTCTTTTGTTATCATTAATTATTTAGTTTTTATAGTTTAGCTTAGGATAGTTTAGTTATATAAGTAGATTTATTTTGTTTGTATATATGATAAATAGCTTATAATTTAGTTATAGCATACTGTTTGTTTTCCTATTTACACAATATTGTAGGTATATTGAAGGGATCTTGCCGTGATTTTTATATAGCTATAACACTTGCAGTTTACAAGCACTAAGTAGTTTATTATAACAAATATTTATGGGCAATAAAAACGTTCACATTATAGATGTGAACTATTAACAGAATATTAGACGATGCCATTAACTGCATTTTTTATAACTCATTAATATAATAACTTATTACCACAAGATATATGTTATGTATTTTATTTTTCATTAAAATCTGCACCAGGAATACATCTTGTGTCGCAAAGGGTTTTTAAACATTCAGGAACTGGGTACAAAAAATTACATTGAGACTAAAACAATAAATCAAGTATCCCTCAAACTGTAGGCTCGAGTGGAAATCAAACCCATGACACACAACGCAGTTTAAAACTCCGCCATTGTTTTAGCGTTATCCGAGTTACATCGAAGGCTTTTCACCTGCGAACGGAACTCGGAAACAGACTGCCCTGGAGCCCAGTAGTTTACTAGTCTGACCAGATTTTACAGAATATTAGTTCTTCTATTCGCATATATGCGGTTAATGAAAATGCATTTTCGAACAATGCTATATTGCGATAACGCTTGCTGATTTAGACAATAACATATTATGAGTTTCAAATAATAATGATCACTGTAAAATAGCACAATATGGGTAACGCATATTAAATTTAAAGTGCAACTTTCTCTTTAATTTCTCTGGTTACTACTATAGTGTATTATCGATTAGCGCTCTCAACAGGGATTTCCTTCAGACTCGATGTCACTGATACTCTATGTATGTACTAAACTTAGCTGCAAAGACAAATTATGTTAAAAGTACCTACCTTTGTAATTAAAACTTTAAATTATTCCCACGGCGCGCACTGACCTTTCGAAGTTATGTGCGTATTTAATACACTTGGTAAAGTGTTAAGGAAATGAAAGGAAAGGAAATGATGGTGGCCTTCCCAATAGGATTTCACTGTCAGCTTACCATCAGGCAGCGTGAAGTCAATTTGACAGGTTCTCTCTAATAAAAAAAAAATAAAAAAAAATGAAAAAAAGGACTACGGCTTTTTATAGTATGTAAAGGCCAGTCCCCAACAGTGAGACAGTTTATACCTACATATATTGGGCTGATGATAATGATGAGAACGTCTCTACTCCCCTTTTCCCTGTCTGGTCTGCTTGAGAATAAAGGAAGATTGACTGCCTTTTTTGCTTTTGAATAAAGAAAGAAAGAAGAAGAACCATTCTGTAGCAACTTTTTTATGTGGGCTTACAGTCTTACAATCTACTTTGTCAACTTTCTATTTTTACCCGACTACGGCGAAGCCAAAAGGAAGGGTAATGTTTTTGGCAGTCTATGTATTTATGTTTGTATGTTCCACCGTAGCGCCTAAACTACTGAACCGATTTTAATAAATGGGGTTTCAAAAGATTCGTAATAATGGCGCGGGTGACATTGGCTACATAAATTTTATCGTATTTTTTTACGTAGTCGGGTTTGAGTTTTTAAAGTTATAAAGATAAATTATTATTATACTCAGAACTAAACGCACTCGAGACCGACCTCCCAAAGTATACGACTTAGTTGTATCTGCTTAGTAAGATGAAACAAGCAATAAAATATTTGATTGAGAAAGTAAGATAATTTTCTTTTTTAATTAGCCTGTATTTCCACAAATCTCTGTGCTTTGCAATCTCTGGCCAGTCGCCCTCAAAAGCGTCCTCGTCGCCGCCGACCACCTGGTACCCAATCGGTAGCTACATGGGTCCACCTTTCTGTGTGCATGCGGCAGACGTGTCCGGCCCAGTCCCACTTTAGTCGGGCTGATTTTGCTCCTACGTCCATTAAGCCCGTTTTTGAGCGCAACGTAGAGTGACTGACGTGATCGGTCCTCTTCACCCCCAAAATGCTACGCTCCATGGCTCTTTGGCAAATCTTCAACTTGGACTTCTGAATCTCGGTCAGCCCATCCTAACCTACGGTGCTCAAACATGGTCCATGTTTGAGCACCGTAGGTTAGGATGGGCAGTATACACAACAATATAACAACTCAACGAGTTTCCGCTTCAGTGATAACGGAAGGTTTCCCTTCAACATCTGCTTTATGGACCAGAAGCTCTTCCAGGCATTTTGGATTCTTTGTGTAATTTCCTTGTCTTGCCTGTTATCGAAGGATACTATCTGGCCCAAGACCATAACCCTACGTTTTGTGCTATTGGTCATCAGCTGAGTTTTTGATCGATTAATTTGAAGCCAATAAAAATTAATTATTAATATAATATGTTAGCCAAGACAGGTCATTATCCTGGCGCCGACACTGTATAGGTAAACCAGATATTTTTCATATCGTATGTTTTGATACAATCTTCATAAATGTATCCGTTATTATGCACTCAAAAAAGAAACAACATGAATTTTAAGGAAAATAAACTGGCAGGTATAAAACAAATATGTTATGAATGAGTCACACTTGAAAACTTGAATCATTAACGAACCGTAGCAAGCGATGCTCACGTGATGCACACGTGGACTAGGGTTGCTAACTTGATAAAGTTTATTTTTAACCAATATAAAGCCACAAGAGAACGGTCAAGTAGTTATTGTATATTTCTAAGTTGGAGACTTATAAGTTCAAATATGTACTACTTTTGCATGATACTACATACATGCATACATAGTCTCACGCCTATAACCACGAAGAGGTAGGCAGATGTGTATTTCTACACCCACTTTTCGTCAGATATACTTTAGTCCCACGAAATAAGGGGCGAGCCTATTGCCGTACCGGGCACATTTCCAGACTCCGCGCTGCTACTGAGAATTTCGTGACAGAAAAACCCAATAACACTGCCCGACCCAGGAATCGAACCCGGGACCTCCCGATTCCACGTGCACATTTATGCCGCGAGACCAACGAGGCAGTCGTATAGGGTTTGATGTCGAGTATTCCGTCTCTACGCAAAGATGGTATTTGCATCGTGTTATCCCTTATTAGTCACCTCTTACGACACTCACGGGAAGATAGGGGGTGGTGACACTTGTATTCTATGCCGTCAACCACAATTTTTATATAAAAAAAACATCGCACCAGAGATAAAGTATATCAGTGTGTAGAATAACTATATAGGTTAAGTAGACAAGTTCATGTCCCACAGGGATTGAAATCAAACTCTTTGTATCGAAATACGATTGCCATAGATGTACAATAGCACGTTATTGACGTTCATCCCTAAATTCCATCAGTTCTAAAGAATGTAAAAAAGCTGTATTACTCTCATAATAATGGTTTCTTGCACGAGATAATTATCCACAGATCGACTACCTCTAACCTCCGGCACCCATAAAGACAGCCATTTTTCATGGCGCGAACTAGTGCCAGTAGGTATATACAAGAGTTCTGATTTCATATAATACTAGCTGACCCGGCAAACGTTGTTTTGCAAAATTTTTTTTTTTTTTTTTTGAAAAATACATGTTGGCCGATTCTCATAGATACCGGATAAGCACAAAAAATTTCATCAAAATCGGTCAAGCTGTTTCGGAGGAGTATGGGAACGAAAACTGTGACACGAGAATTTTATATATTAGATTGACTGTCATGTTACGACAGCAGGGACCGACGGATTAACGCGCTTGCCGAGGCACGTGGCAAGCGATAATTAACAATAGGTATACCTAATACGCACGTAGCTTTGAAAAGCCACTTGCGTGCCCCGTGGGGTTTATGAATAAGTTTATTAATCTTAATATATAAAATCCTTGCGTTACTGACTGACTGACAGACACGCTACAGCCGAAACTATTGGGCGCAGGAAGCTGAAATTAGGCATGTATGTTCCTTGTGCACCGTAGGGGTGCACTAAGAAGGGATTTCCCGAAATTCCCACGGGGTCGGCCAAAACGTGTAAATTAAAAAAAAATGCAGGCGTAGCTGCTGGCGTCCTCTAGTATTAAATAAAAGTGAGATGGTGACCCTATATGCGGGAATTTACGCTACGATTTTGCCATACGATTGATAAACTGGTTTAAATTCGGCATCATCTTGTGGGAAAAATGTCTTTAAATAAAATGTTTCCAATAATAGTAACACTTTAAGAATAAATTAATTCTATCGGTGTTTGCAAACGTGTAATATGTACTTATGTGATTTTTTTAGGGTTCCGTACCTCACAAGGTAAAAAAAGGAACCCTTATAAGATCACTTTCTTGTCCGTCTGTCTGTCTGTCTGTCTGTCTGTCTGTCCGTGTGTCACCACCGATTTTCTCAGGAACGGGTGGACCTAGCAAATTGAAATTTATACCAGATACTGAGGTCTGTGGTTCCTATTAGTAGTGTTAGTGTATAAAAATTAGGGTCCTGGGTCAACCCGATAAAAAGATATGGTCAAAATTAGATTTTTGCGAAAACTTGTAAGTGCCAAAATTAACCTTAATTTTTAACTTTTTTTAATTTTCGGAATTTTTCCTTTACTTGTGCTGTAAGACCTTGGTTTTGACCAAAATTGACAATTCTAGGTCAACCGTAAGTACCCTATAGGTTTTGGGTCGAAAACCTATATGGTAGTTCCCGTTGAACTAGAATCACGAAATTTGGCCAAAAGCAGGGTCTTACAGCACAAATAAAGGAAAAATTACAAAAATTTCAAAAAGTTGAAAATTAAGTTTAATTTTGGTACTTACAAGTTTTCGCAAAAACCTAATTTTGACCATATCTCCTATGTACCTCTACAAAAAAAAGTGGAAAATTTAAGGGTGTCCCCATACATACATAGTAGACTCCATTTAAGATAGTAGGTACTCTTTGTAAGGGCGCTCGTACAGAGAGAGTTACAGCGCCCCTTATGGAGAGAAGCGATCTATAGAGACCGCTAGGGGGCGCATTTAGAAAATGTATGGAAATTGTTCCTGTCATCTAGGCTATCGTCCACCGTGACGATCGAGTGCAAACTGGTACTAGACCCTCAGATTTGGAGGACTAGCGTAATTAGCATCAACCTCAAATAAGGTAAAATGCGTACGGAACCCTCGGTGCGCGAGTCAGACTCGCACTTGCCCGAATTTTATTTTTTATTTTCCTTGTACTACGTCTTCCTACCTAAACTATAATAGGCATATCTATATGTGAATATTCTCAAATCTATTTTTAATATATTGTGCAGAATGTTCTTTTGTGCAGAGTGAATCTTTGTTATTAAAATGGATCCGAACTGACTATAGGTAACAATTCAAAATATTCAAAATCTTACAGTCAGCTTGCGTTTTCATGCTGTATAGCGCAGTATACACAAGACATTTCCCAAAAGCGAAACAGGTTAGAGTAAGATTACGGTTTCAGAATGTTATGATTGCTATTTCTCCTTAGGGATTTGCCCGGTGTTATTAACCAATCTACCGCTGGCCCCTAGAGGCAAGATATTTCAGGTTTTGATACGCGTTTATTAAAGTGCAACGTCGAGCAATGTACATTATTAAGGCGCCGTGTACAGCTACTGAGTTCAGCTGTTGCTGTCACTGTCGGATTGTATACATAAGAAAGAGAAGCGCGACGACGACGGGACGTTCAGAACGAGTTATTTATCATTAAATACATTAATCCTTACAAATATCTTATTCCAATCGATAAATAAAAACAACAGTTGCCTTTATTATTATATATTACATGACTGTTATTAATATTATCAAGATTTGTTTATAAATAATACAGTTACAATTGCTACAATTTCAATTTAAATGGTTATTTTTATGGTATTTTTTATCGAGAAAATTTACCGAAAACGTGTTTTGAACACAATGGTCCCCCCATAAATATGATCAAGATTAACATATATTTTTTTAGCTGCTCTAAAATGTATACATTTGGCTAAAAAACTGTTTTGTGAAGCCTATTTTGCCGTGTGGTTGACGGCATAGAATACAAGTGTCACCACCCCCTATCTTCCCGTGGGTGTCGTAAGAGGCGACTAAGGGATAACACGATGCAAATACCATCTTTGCGTAGAGACGGAAAACTCGACATCAAACCCTGTACGACTGCCTCGTTGGTCTCGCGGCATAAATGTGCGCGTGGGATCGGGGGGTCCCGGGTTCGATTCCTGGGTCGGGCAGTGTTATTGGGTTTTTCTGTCACGAAATTCTCAGTAGCAGCACGGAGTCTGGAAATGTGCCCGGTACGGCAATAGGCTCGCCCCTTATTACGTGGGACTAAAGTATATCTGGCGAAAAGTGGGTGTAGAAATACACCTCTGCCTACCCCTTCGGGGATAAAAGGCGTGACGATATGTATGTATGTGTATATTTTGACCAAGTACAGCGCCTTAAGACTCCAATAAATTTATATTTAAGCAAGTAGGTATCACCAAGGAGGGTTATTGGATTTACCTCTTACCCCTGTTAGACTATAATACCCCTGAATGTATTGACATTTGTCTAAAACCATGGCAAATCGCTATCCCTAAGTGATGCAGCCTACGTGATCTGTGGCAGACATTCGAAAGTCTTGGGTGCAACTGTGATGACGCGAGGACGATGATGAATTACGAGCATGATGCCAATAAACATTTGAATAAACAAACTACGTAACCCACGTCACAAATAAAAAAGATACTTTAGCATTTCCAATGCGTAATTATATTTACAAGCGTAAGTGTCTGGGGCTTTGAAAATTATGTTCAATGATTACTGCACTTCGTCATTTATTGTGTTGAATCAACCCAATTTGGCAACGTGCACCTATTGATTAGATATCGTTGATGAGATGAGGAGATCTAAATATCTAACTTCTTATTTATTTATTTTTAGACTCACGCCTGTATCCCCGAAGGGGTAAGCAGAGGTACACCTCTGCTTACCCCTTCGGGGATATAACAATATTACACCCACATTTCGCCAATAATTTTTAGGTCCCACACTCCCCCGTAATAGGGGGCGAGCCTATTGCCGTACCGGCACATTACCAGACTCCGTGCTGCTACTGAGAATTTCCTAACGGAAAAACCCAATAACACTATGCCCGACCCGGGAATCGAACCCGAGACCTCCCAATCCCACGCGCACATTTATGCCGCGAGACCAACGAGGCAGTCTAACTTCTATTTTTAAATATATGCTGAATTTGTGATACGGTATAGATTAGTAACAATCCAAAATTATCGTAGAATAGAGGACACCAGGAGCTACGCCCGCACACTGCTTCTTAATCAACCGTCTCTGCCCGATCCCGTGACAACTTCGGGAAATCTCTTCGTAGTGCACCCCTACGGTCCATACATATATGCCAAATTTCAGCTCTCTCTACTAAAAAGATAAATGTGCAGGCATATCTGCGGGATACTAGTTATTTAAAAAATAAAAAAATACGTCCAGTAAAACAAACTCCAACGCAGAAATAGAACAACAGAATAAATAATCGTATTCCTCACGAAAATGTTGATTCTGGACGGGAATCCAACCCATTACTACAAACTGGACAGTCACGATAACAAGGTACCTAAACTGTGTTGCGATATTCTTAATTTTCTTTTTTTAAAGATATTTTAACATGCAATTATACAATCCAAATAACTTTAGAGCAAATTCGAAATGGCGCACAATACTGTCTATGAAAGCTCAAGGGACATTATCTCTCAACAAGGTTGCTGCAACCAATAAAACACAAGAAAAGTACTTTAGTTTCTAATATAGTGCTTGTAAAAAACATAGCAGTCAGTTTATTGCCAGTAGATGTCATTACTCAAGGCGCGAGTTCTTCAAGGTGATTTGAGAGTGTGGCAGATTGACCACGAAAATTTGTGTCACAACTGTACACTGTGCTCACTACGTTGTAGTGCGACTTTATTAAATGTTGATCGTTCTATACTGGTGGATATTTTTATTGGTCGCTTGTTCTGAGCAGTCACTAAAACCCCTGCGGTGTCCTTCGAAGATCCGTATTTTTTTGTTCTTAAAGTTGTTCACTTAAAATTTAAATTTCACTCCTAACTATGCAAAGAAATTCTGTTTGTAAAATTTAAATAACACCTTAGAACGATCAATGCGATTTGCGTTGTACTTAATAGTAAGAAACATCAGTGAAGCCAATTACCGTGAACATCCAAAAAGGATAGAGCTAGACAGGAAAAATTGTCTAAATAAAAAGAATAATACTTGTTACGGCGGTAGGTGCCTGAAACGGATGGAACGAATTGTCGTAATCAATATGTTTACTTCAGTTTCACTTATGAATTATTTCTAGAGTAAGAGTAAGATACATATACAAATGACGATTCTAAATAATTAAATGCAGATTTTAATAATTTGAACAGGATTAATAAATCACACAAGTGTCTGTTCCTACGTTCAAATTAATTTATCGATATCGAGAGAGTTTAGGCTATCTACATTCTATTGAAATTAATTCTGAGTAAACCAAATCTAAGGATCTATTGTATACATCGATATTTATTCTGAGTAAGCCCATCACTAGCCAAGTTAAAATTAGTGACAAACTACGAAGATTCTTCCTTATATTAAAATCATAAGTCAAAGTGATGTGAATATATTGAGTTTAACCGGCATTGTAGCGCGAATTCTATGTATAATCTACACTGACGGACTCATAAACTGCATCAAAGTAATAGACGACTTTGAAATAAATATTTTAACCAAGTATGCAAACTTTCTATACAGATTTAAATTGAAACCTCTAGATTGGTTCGTAAACTTTAAAACAGCGTAGGGTCATATCCTTAAGTTTAAGTTTGTGTACTGGAAAGGACCTTAAGACTTTTTTGAAGAAAAAACAGAAATTATGTTTTAATAAGGTGTATTACCTCCACGTGCCCTTATTACGGATTCTAATCGGTCCCGCATAGATTTTATTAGGGTTATTAAAAGATCTTGTGGAATATTGTCCCATTCTTCTGAAAGTGCTGTTCTTAGCGCTGCCACTGTCGTGGGCACAGGATTTCTCGAATATACAGCTCTTTTTAAATTGTCCCAAACATGCTCAATGGGATTAAGATCCGGGCTGCGTGCTGGCCAATTCATTGTGCGTATACCAACCTCTTCGCAATATTTTCGAACTTGTGCAGCAGCGTGCGGCCGGGCATTATCCTGCATTAATGTAAAATTTTCGCCTATGAATCCCATGCAAGGCACCACTTGATCTCCTAAGATCTCTGTTATGTAGCGATGTGCAGTCAAACCCCCTCTATTACCGTTTTGACGGACCATGTCTATGAACACAAGTTCTGTTCGCCCGTTCACCGATATGCCACCCCAGACCATACACGAACCGCCTCCAAAAGGAACACGCTCCTCAATGCAACTTTGAGCATATCGCTCCCCACGTCGACGATAGACTCTTCTGCGACCATCTGCACCATATAAACATGTCCTACACTCGTCCGTGAACAATACGGAGGCCCATTGCTCTTCTGTCCAATTTAGGTGATCACGCGCAAATCTTAAGCGAGATTGTCTGTGAGCTACATACAACTTTGGACCATTTGCTGGTCGAAAAGGGGTGATATCCGCTTCCTTTAACCTTCTTCTTATTGTTCGTGTACTCACATTTACTCCACGCACTTCCACACACTTTTCCTACTCCACGGAAACGATTTCGCAGGGAAGTTGTAACAATAAATCGGTCATCACGATCGGTGGTTGCTTGAGTCCTGCCTGTACCACGTCTTCTTCTATAAGACCCTGTCTCCACAAACCTTCTGTAAATTCTAGAAACCGTAAACTGGTTTAAATTTAAATTTCTACCAATCGTTCGTTGATCCAAGCCCTCCCGCACCAGTGCTTGTTCGAAAGAAGTATCCATAATTATGGTTCAAAAACTCTCGATGTGTTAAAAAACTAACCCAACAATTCTGCTGGTAACAATAATTCAATTGACAAAAGAATAAAAAATCAATGCGAATCAATTTAAAACTTTGCTTTAAATAACACGCAAATCTTATACTACGGGTTAATTTTCTTTTCCCGGCTATATTCATTTGTTTTATTGCAGTTCTATTTTTAAATTTTGCTTTTTTAAGATTAAGAGCCAGTCTCTCCATATTTATATAATTTAATCTAACAATTTTGCATACTTATTAAAAAAATCATTTCAAAGTAATCCTGAACTTTGATGCAGTTTATGAATCCGTCAGTTTATATTCTAAGGCTCGCCCGATTGTACGCGAGAATTCTCGCTAAAACACACTCATTTATTTTGTAACATTCGCGGGAATGCTCATTACAGGTGAATGCTCAAGTGTATCAGTGCCATTACAAGTAACTTTACTTAATTAAAGTTATGTGTCTAAGGTTACTTTAGAAACATAAGTTTGGTCCAAACTTAATTAGAACTCATTTATCTTTAACACGCGAGCAAATTATGCAGCATTAAACACTGAAACAATAAAAAACTACGTATTTTAAGTCGACATCGACCACAGTACAAACGGCGTTCAAGTTCGAAATTTGAACTCGGCACAAATTTTCTGAGCTCTAAAGAAAATGAGCCGCCAAGCTTGGGTCAGCAACGATAATAGAGCAAACTTTGCTTCAGTATTTTCTAGCTAGAGACCGAAACAGAGCGCACGTCTTCTTAGGGTTCCGTACCTAAAAGGTAAAAAACGGGATCCTATTACTAAGCCTCCGCTGTCTGTCTGTCTGTCACCAGACTGCATCTCATAAACCGTGATAGCTAGAAAGCTGAAATTTTCAAAATTATGTATTTCGGTTGCCACTATGACAACAAATACTAAATATACAAAAAATAAAATAAAAAATTAGAATATTAAGAGGGGGGGGGGGGTCCCATACAATAAACATGTTTTTTTTTCGTATATTTTGCTCAAAATTACTAACGGTAACAGGTAGACGCTTAAAATTTTCACAGAATATGTAGTTGTATAGGTATTACCTTTCAAAATAAATAATTAAATAAAAAAAGTTAATGATAAAGGGGAGCTCCCATACAACAAACGTAATTTTTAAGCAATTTGTTACTCGATCTTAATTTTTTTTTTTTTTTTTTTTTTTTTCGTGTGAGCGTGTGGCCAACTCTGGTATCGGAGTTTTCAGACCGCCCGAAGGCCTCCGACATGGCCTAACGATCCTTATCCTTGGACAAGAACCGGGACCGACAGCTTTACGTGCCCTCCGAAGCACGGTAGCACTCAGATGTAAATGCCACACACGGTCACCCATCCAAGTGGTAACCTGTGCAAGCGTTGCTTAACTTTGCCGATCTGTTACGAACGGCAAGCCAAGTCCCGCTACGAGCGCTACCGCTACTCGATCTTTATAAACAGATAGAAACTTAAAAAATATTTAAGTATACAGGGTGTTACATATCCCCCCGTCCGATCAATGAAGGGGTTGTAGAGTAGCGTAAAATGATGAGATATTTGTCATTATTTCACGGAAATTCAACATAAAATTTTCCCATGTAAATTTAATTAATTTTAAATAATATCATATCAGATTACCCATGGCAACACTAAAGACTCATAAATCGTATTAGCTAGGTATCTACCTAAAGTTCATAAAAATTTGACGGCAAAAGCGGCGCCTTTGAGTGCATAGGCCAATCGACCGCCTCCTTTGACAAAAGCCGCCGCCGCGCGTCATCGTCCTTTACACGTGCCAAGTATTATTTTAGGTATAAACAGATTTTATGCACTTGATGCAACAGCTGATCTTTTGCTTCGACGGTTTAGGTAAAACTCCGTAACACAAAGTACAGTATTAAGGTTTTCTGTTTGTTTCGTGCGAGTGCGTGGCCAACTCTGGTGTCACTGTTTTCAAACTGCTCGAATACCTACGACATGGCCTAACGATTCTTGAGTGCGGCTTTACGGGCCGTTGGAAGCCCGGAAGCGCTTTCATGTAATGTCACACGCGGTCACCCATCTAAGAGAAAATCGTCGCGCTATGACTACGGTACTTACATTAATAATTACCTACTTTTTGATTGGTTTAATCTTACGTAACTAGGTACCTACCTTAATTGATAAAAATATCAACTTGCTGTAAGTTGCGACGGTCATTCTCCACATGTCCGCCACCCACGTCCAGACACTTACGGCACCTTTGCACCATATCCGAACGCACACTTCTTAACACTCCTGGGTTTAAACTTCGGAAAGCAGAAACGATACGCGCACGCATTTCTTCTTCAGTGTCACACGGTTTTTGGTACACTATTTGTTTAACGTGTCCCCACAAGTAAAAGTCTAAAGGCGTTAGGTCCGGTGATCTTGGTGGCCACGAGATAGGCCCGCTTCGTCCAATCCACTTGCCAGGGAACTGTGCGTCAAGATACTCACGCAAAGCTCGTAAAAAATGAGGTGGGGCACCGTCGTGCTGGAACCACAAGCTGCGGTGGAAGCTTAACGGCAACGAATCTAACTCGTCACTTAGAACTTCCCTCAAAAATCTTAAATAATTGGTACCGTTCATGGTTTCATTTAAAAAATGCGGACCAATAATACGGTCGCCGAGGATTCCCGCCCACACATTGATGCGCCAACGATGTTGAAAATGGCTTTCTTTCATCGCGTGTGGATTTTCAACAGCCCAGACGTGTTCATTGTGACAGTTGAAAACACCCGTCCGCACAAATTAACATTCGTCGGTAAATAACACGCGCTCCAAGAACGTAGCATCCTCTTCTACTTTGCCAAGTAGCCAGTTGCAGTATTGTCTTCTGTGGGCATAGTCCGACGGCATAAGTGAGTGAACACGTTGGTAGTGGAAAGGATGCTGTCCGTCTTCTTTTAATATCCTCCACACTCGCGCGTTACTGGTGCCCAGTTCACGTGCCGCACTCCTGGTACTCTGCGTGGGATCCTCAGCGAATAATTGTAAGACCTGTTCCACTACACCGTCGCTACTTTGTGGTCTGCCACCATGATTGCGATTCAAATCATCGCGAGCACTGCCGTGTTGTACACCCGGTGGTGAAGCCGTTGAAACGCGCGCTCCGACGGCACGGGTAGACCCCGTGGTCTGGCATACCGCTCCTCGTACTCCCTACGAGCACCTGCATAATTGCATTCACTCCTACCTAAGCACATCAACATGTTAAAGTATTCAGGGTTTGAATATGACATACCTAATGAATCTACTATTTCACGCGGAAGTCTAAACAAAAGGAAAGCTAGCGAAAGACTGAGTGTTCAAGTAGGCAAATAGTTAATTCGTAAATCAAATAGGTAAATAATTAGAGATGTAACAAATGGTATTCACTGGAGTACTGTTTCTATCGATATTTTATGTTATTGTTTACCTGATAGAATATCGGTAGCTAAACCCCTAAAACGTCAGCTTTGTGTAAATTTATGTTTTTATTTGCTGTTAATAAATAAAAACATTCCATGGTTTAGACTAGAATCAGTTTATTTAAGGGTACTGACTCCGCGTGACGACAGTCAAAGATTTTCATGACTGTCGGTCCGACGGTTTAACGTGCTCTCCGAGACACAGGGATATTAACTATTTATTACGCACGTAACTTGGAAAAGTCTTATTATCTTATTATGTATGTATTATTATTGATGCGCGCCGTGGATTCGAACCCGATACCCTCTGCACGGCAGTCCGTTGGTATCATCACTAGGCTATCATTGGCCTAGTAGCCTAGCAGGCTATCATTCTAGTTTTAACATGTCATGTTAAAATTAAATAAATCGATATTATCTGTTGATCGTAAACATCACTAGAGCGGTCCCTTTGTGTACGGCGGCGACTCGCTTGACGGTAAAATTGCACTATTTTAAAAAGGCGGCATGCCCTTTGACACGGTAAGCGGCGAAAGCCGACAATTTTTAATAAATTTAAAGGCCTATCCACACGACACAATTTTACGTCCAACTTGACTAAATCACTTGATTAAATCGTGACGTGTAGACGCCAGTCGTCCAACTCAAGTTCATCGGGTGGGCGGACCACCAGATTTTAACCAATTGGGTGGACGGAATGAAATTCAGTCATTTGATTGTGTCGTGTAGACGGGCAAAGCCAATTCCATTGAAAATTTGATCAGTGGTAAAATTGTGCCGTGTGGATGGGCCTTAAGAATCATAAAGGACTCCGCTATTGAGGGGAGTGTTGTTAGTTTACAGAATTTTCGCCAATTCCGGGGTAATGTTTCTCGTTAACACTGAGCTAAGAAATTTTTTTCTGATGTTTTATGATGACCTAGATTTTTTTTATTATTTTTCCTGGTACGCCTGATAAGTCAGTAATATGTCCTTTCGAGATCGGACGGGGGTTTATGACACACACTGTATATAAATATGATGGTACGGAACCCTTCGTGCGCGAGTCCGACTCGCACTTGCCCAATTTTTTATCTTACAATTCAATACGCACGTAGCGCTCATAGCGAGACTTGGCTTACCGTTCGTAGTAGATCGGCAAAGTTAAGCAACGCTTGCACAGGTCGCCACTTGGATGGGTGACCACGTGTGGCATTTAAATCTGAGCGCTACCGTGCTTCGGAAGGCACGTAAAGCTGTCGGTCCCGGTTCTTGCCTCAGGATCAGGACAAGGATCGTTAGGCCATATTGTCGGGGACCTTTGGGCGGTCTGAAAACTCCGACACCAGAGTTGGCCACACACTCACTCGAAAAGAAGAAGAATACGCACGTATGTAACTCAGAAACGTCAGTGGTGCGCGCCGTAGATTCGAACCCGGTACCCTCAGTATGTCAGTTTGTTGCTATCACCACTTACTAGGCTAACGCTGCGCAGCCTCTGTCTGAGCTACCATATTTTATTTTATTTATAGACGCACGCCTGTATCCCCAAAGGGGTAGGCAGAGGTGTAGTATTACACACAAATTTCGCCATGAATTTTTAGGTCCCACGTAATAGGGGGCGAGACTCTTGCCGTACCGTATATAACTTTTTCCAAATTTCGTTGTACAGTTTGTTGTTTATATATCGGCAATATAAATTTATTTTAAAATTCTTTCATTTAATTTTTCTGATTTCATTTTCAAGCTAATAACAATCAAGGTCGAGTAAACACATCAACAAACGACGACGGGGTGAATCAGTACACTTAGCCAATTACGTACGAGAACCATGGAGCGAGGAGTGCCGAGACTGTTTTTTAGGGTTCCGTACCTAAAAGGTAAAAAACGCAACCCTATTACTAAGCCTCCGCCGTCTGTCTGTCTGTCTGTCTGTCTGTCTGTCTGTCTGTCTGTCTGTCTGTCACCAGGCTGTATCTCATAAACCATGATAGCTAGAAAGCTGAAATTTTCACAAATTATGTATTTCGGTTGCCGCTATAACAACAAATACTAAAAATAAAAAAAAATAAAAATATTAAGGGGGGTCCCATACAAAAAACGTGGTTTTTTTCGTATTTTTTGCTCAAAATTACTAACTGTAACAGGTAGACGCTTTAAATTTTCACAGAATATGTAGTTGTATATTACCCTTCAAAATAAATAATTAAATTAAAAAAAAGTAAATAATAAAGGGGGGCTCCCATGCAACAAACGTAATTTTTAAGCAATTTGTTACTCGATCTTAATAAACAGGTAGAAACTTATAAAGTATTTAAGTATACATACAACGAACGTGATTTTCTTTTATAGATGATGGTACGGAACCCTTCGTGCGCGAGTCCGACTCGCACTTGCCTAATTTTCTTAGCAGTTCTCTCAGCAGTTCCATACTAAATTGAACTTTGACCTCGACTAAATGTATGTGCTATCATAAGCTTCGTGAGATTCTGCGCCGGTATTTGTATCTGAGTATTGATCAGTGCTTAGGTACCTACTGATGTGCCATTTCTGCAACAGCGCATGTTTTATTCGTCAATGGTTCAGATTAATAATCATAATAGCATATTATCAGCGTTGTTTAAATATAAACTGTCCCACATCAGGGCCTGATCTTCTTCTCAATAAGAGAATGGTTAGGCCATCGTCCATCACCCTGGCTGCATGTCTGAGAGCTCTCCATAGTGCTCTCCAAAGACTTGACCAGCAAAGCATACCTATATAGTATACCTTGCCCTTCACATAGTGAGAAGAGGCCCTTGATCAGCAGTGAGACAGTTAATGTACTTAAGTCAAATCATCTATTTGTTCATAGGTGCCATAGATAATATAAACTATTCTTTTTTCTATGATAGGTGCCATACAAAACACTTAAACAATAGTACATTGTTCACCGAGGGTGGAAAGGAACCGATTACTAGCGAGGGAGCAGTTTGTGGCCCGAAGGCGCAGCCTAGGGCCACAAACTGCTCCCTCTGCTCGCAGGTAGGAATGGGACTTTCACCCGAGTTACGTAAGTACTGTTTATTCTGTGCCCGAGTGCTACACAGTGCTTTATACTACACCTGTGAGGAACATTTAAAGACTTGTATTGTAGAAAGTATTTAACCACTCTAAGCAGTGATAGAGTCTGTGACAATATCATTTTAACGCATCGGTTTTGAAATTTAAACCCACTGCATGAATCTCTGGTTACTGGAAGCTTGGCTTGCTATGATGAAGGAAAACATCATGACAAAATTCCATGGCTTAGTAGTTGTTTGCGGCAGATGGTTTTACAAAAAAACATTTATAAACTAAAAAATATTTAGGATACTCTATCGTGAAACAATATTTTAATTGAAATATTGCAGTATAGCTTAAGACATCGTAATAAACTACCTTTTTATGCGATAAGTAAGACCCACGTGGGCGAAGCGGTGTACTGAAGCTAGTCTGTAAAATTTAAGTATCAATAAAGTTATAATAGTGCCGTGTGGTTGACGGCATAGAATACAAGTGTCACCACCCCCTATCTTCCCGTGGGTGTCGCAGTGGCGTAGCGTGGGGGGGGCCGGGGGGGCCATGGCCCCGGGCGGCACATTTAAGGGGGCGGCAAAAGAGGCCGCAAAAATAAAAAAAAATATACTTATACCACTTATACTATGCGCGCGCACTGACTCGATCCTAGTAAGACCGCGCGGCAGCGCGGGCGCTGTAGGAACTAGGCAGGGGCGGAGTGAAGTTGAGTCCTGTCGAAGTTAGCAAGCACCTAGCTTTGAAGAACTGAACAACAATCGAAAACAAAATCATCCTTATTTTCATTACGTGAAGACTTGTTTCGGATATGGGTGTTTTTTTTGTTTATCAATTCTTTATTGGGTTGTAATATAGGTACTGGTGATCTGCGAGCGTGTTATGAGTAATTTATTAATCAATATCAGGGCCGAGCCACCCCTGTGTGCGATGTGTGCGGCAGTAACTGATCTACGTTTTTTCGAACCGGGGTAAGTCTTGACAATGGCGCCCCAACAGTTTTCCAACTAGTTCAAATTTTTCATTCGATGTCGTGACATGATTTTGGCGCCCCATGACACTGCCGCCCTGAGCAAGTGCCCCGGTTAACAAGGTTTGGACACACCACGTGGGTCGTGACGCGGGTTTTGTCCATAAACTTACGGATTTCGCATCTCAACTCCTTATTTTTGCGAAAATAAGGAGTAGGAGTAAATGCTATTAACGGGTGACGGGCAGCGAAGTCACCGGTGCTAGAAGCTACGCACTGCGCCCTTCATCAAGACTACCGAGCTTCGGCAGGCTACCAAAATCAATTATACGGTATACCTTGCGACTAACGTAATCTACGGCAAAAGAACATCTCGCCGAGCTTGAGGTAGAATTAAGTCACATAAAGTGGTATATACTGGGGTTATCAGAAGTCCAAAGGCAGGGGAGGACATGGTAACTCTAGAGTCAGGAGACTTTTGCTACCATCGAGAAGGCGACCTTTTTTATTATATTCTTGGGGTGGCGTCGGTTTCCTGGTCAGGAGGAACAGTTTGTGGAAGTCGGTAGTGTGAACTCACCAAAAGGGGCAGCCTCAGCTGATGATACAAGTACATGCGCCAAACTCAACACTCAACTCACCCTGACGAGATAGATGAGGCCATCTACCAGGACACTGTTAAGACAATACCTATTAAGACTAAAGCTCAGTACTTCAGCGTAAAAGTGGAAGTACAAGAACGCGGCGAAACGAAATCGGAGCCCACGGCGTGGGACTCGAGAATCAGGACCAAATGCTAGTTAACTACGTTATAGCAGAGGGGATTTACTTAATGAACTATTGTAAGAAGAAGCCTCACAGGCAGTGGATTTGGTGAAACCGTGATAATGTGACAAACAAGGTGAAAGACTACATCACGACGGACCACAAGCACACAAGCAACATTAAAGACGGTGATCAATACGATAAACACCTGAAGAAATCACCAACGAGTACGAGGCTCTCTTAATATAAACATCAGAAATAAAAGGGCCCGGTCAATGAATCCTACTCTCAGACCTACATTGCCCCTCCCACTGTCAGCATTAAGCAGAAGACGGCCACAGTGGACACGATACTAAGAGATTCGTCTCGAAAGATCTGCTCCGCATAGAGACAAAAACAAAGAGTCTAAACCGCCAGCCGATGCTCTCGAACTGAGCCATCCTGTCAGCTGTCTACGCCAGAAGGACGGGCCGTTAAACGACGAATACGAAAGCTTACGCCACGAGACCTCCGACGCTCTAACACTCGAGCTGCGATAGCTCGATCGAAAAAACCCCGGGGATCATAAGTCTTCACTCTAAAGTTGAGGCGACACAATCAAACGACAGTAGGATGGCGGATGGCCGCACCGTCAACTCAAATTTCGATATTCTTGAGGAGGTTGAAAGGTTTTATCGACTCTGGCAGCCAGAACAATTGGACTTAGTACCGACGACCACAGTGCCCTACTGACGCACCACTACACCGAAGCCATCACCACCTCTTAAAAACAACAAAGCACTTAGTGATGACAGAAATCCATCAAAATTTAACTTACGAGTATTACAATCCTTTAAGCTGCCTAGGCCAGACTAAGCTATATATTGCAGCAGAGAAATGGCCAGTGCCGTGCGCGACTCATTGACACCGTTGAGAGCAGCCACGTTTTGCCGTAAAATTGAGACGAATCAAATGACAACATATTTTTTTAATTCTCTAAGCCGTTTAGGGTGTAAAGCCAAACTAAAGGACATACTTATAAACATACAAACATACCAAACCCCAAAAACGTTACATTTCTGCAGAAACATTGGGATAAAAAGGGGGCGGCAAATTGCCGAACGGCCCCGGGCGGCAGAAACCCACGCTACGCCACTGGGGTGTCGTAAGAGGCGACTAAGGGATAATAATATGAAATAATTGGTCATAAGTTTGGTTGTATTTTTTCTTCGATTTATCCGGTAGTAGGTTTAAAACAGCTGTTTCCGCAGATGCTTTTAAGTAAGGCGGCGTCATTTCAACATCACTTTCACTGCTAGAAGTCGACATTTTACTTCATTTTTAAAATAAAATCAAAACGTAAGACACCATGTAAGACACAATTATTTAGGTTAGAATTTGACCGATATTTCGCGCTTCTTTTGTTTTTTTTATTCTTCACAAAAGGATGCCAGTGGCTCGGAGATTCAATATTTAAATTATATGAAACCTCCTTGGGCAGGCGCGCGCCATAGATAAGATAACACATGAGAAATGAAAATTCATACAACTTTCTCTCCCGCTAAAACACGTTAGAAATGGATTTTCATACATTTTTTCCTTCCTCTTATTCAGGTCAAGGAAAAGACTAACGTTCTCTTTTCATTTTCAGGGAATATTGACTACTGTTCCGATCAGGTGTAGTAAAAAGTAATTTTGTTAAAAAAGCCAGATGGAGCCGGATTTTCTTGCCTGATGGTTAATGTCGTTGACGATGATGATGATGATGACGAAATTTGACAGATATGTATTATTTGTCCACAACGGACCATCATAATACAGCAATGTACCTACTAAATTCGTAAAAATACCAAATTATTTAAATACTAAACTGAATTAAGGCCTCCCTCACATTGGGCGACAGCGTTCCTCGAGCGTACGCTCGGCGTGCGTTCAGCGTGCGCCCGGCGTTCACTTTGTACGGCAGAGTGAACGCCGAGCGCACGCTGGGCGTACGCTCAAGGAACGCTGTCGCCCAATGTGAGGGAGGCCTGAAGCCTTCGTTCTGGTGAAACAATTATGTATTATTGTAGCACATTTTGATTTTCTAGCTGTCCGAATCAAGAGTCACTCTCACTCATACCTAATAGAGTACTCAGAATTCAGTACTATTAGGTACTTGTTGCCATTTGATCGAATACTCTTCAATCTGAAATATGATTTCTGTGGAGTAAATACTCATATTATAGAATCCTAATTCTATGAAGAAGAGCGTATATTCTGTCTAGGCCATGGTGTCCAGGGCCTAGCCGTTCCTATGTGCAATGTGGGCGAGGCGCACACAGGCGCCACGCCAGGGTGATAGGGGCGCCACGCGCTGAGATATGCGTTAATTATAAAAGTTATTTTTGAAAAAGGATGACAAAAAGGCGCTTCATAGATTTCGCACACAGGCGCTGGATTATGTCGGCGCGGCCCTGATGGATGGTGTCCTTATCAAAATAAAGCGCTGAACAGCAGTTTGGTATATAGGTACTTACCCCTACTCTGAAACATTAATATCATCATCAGCCTGCAAGAGTCCACTGCTGGATATATAGGCCTCTCCAATAAAAAAAAAGCATTCATATAAGTACTATTAATGGCACGATCGCGTTTAATACTAAACTTCTATTTAGATATCTGAATTGTATGCACTACCATAAAATTCTAATCAGAACATAATCTAATTTTATGGTACGAAAATATCATAAAGTCAAGATTATTGGCGTAGTTTATACACTTACCAAATTAAATATGGTTTATGGTGATATAGCTCGTTTTCGCTCAATATCGCCAATTTGATTGTCAACTCTCAAAAAATATGTACATATTGTATGATATAATAATCTCAACAGTAAAGGTCAAGGTTGCTACAATTCTAATGCTTGTTAATATATGGCAGACCAAATAAGGATTTTACTGTCAAAACATAGTTTGAAAATGCGTAGGTTTCTGTCTGGGAAGTTCCATATATGTAAAATGGTGTACATATCCTAATATCTTATTCCTTTTAAATAACTTTATCTTGAGATTTCAGCAACAATCCCGATCAGTAAATATTTTGTATGACTAGAAAATTTTACTTTGAAATATCTACACGTAGACCGTTAAGAGAACCAACCAATTTTAAACTTTCACGAGTTGTGTACATCTTACCATTTTAGCAAACGGGTCTTTTTGGTGATATTTAACTCATTTAAGGTATAAATACCTACGTCTATTTTTCACCGACGTTTTAATTATTTTAAAGTTTTTTTTAATGTAACTTTGAAAAATGCGTCATTTTGAAGATCGTTATAATTTTTAACCTACCAAAACAAGTCAATTTGTGTATAGGAAGTTTTAAATTATGTAATTTTAGTAAATGTTTAACGTAACGCAAATAATCACTCCATACTCAAGTAGTAAAACTAGCCCTTCTTCAAATAACTAAATTCAAACGCAAAAAATAGCTGTTGATTTGCGAGTCCCTAAAATGAGGCGAACTTTCTTACCAGCATTGTTCTCCACATTTCCTTATTTGTTTGTATTTCCTACGGGTAATTCTTCGCAAAACTTTTGCCGTTGGCCTGACACACTTGGCGTGGTTCCAAGAGGGTCAATGTTTAAGTTGGGATTTTTGTGAATATTTATTACAAACTGCGTAGTGGCAATGACTCGTGATGGCACGAAAAGTCTACAACGAATTGACTCCAAATCGATTATGTAAAACACACAAATAACGGTATTCTGGAATCTGTATGTTTTTAGATACTGCTGACGAAGTTGTATATAGAATTGGAATTGCGTAAACTAACCAAGTATTATTTCACTTAGTAAAGTGGATTTGTAGGATTATAAATTAAAGTTTGTCTTATGACTTCTTATCGATTCTGTGTATATAAAAAAGTGAGCCTATGTTTAATCTGCCAGAGTACAAACAATAAAAATAATTTAAACTGTGTTCTATCAGTAACCAAGGTACAAAGTTCAGTTCCATAACTGCCTACTTTTTAGGAAGAGTTCTCTGTTAAGGAAATGATAAATAGCTAGATTGTATAGTTACAACACTTATTATAAAGCCTTCATAGTTGCATTAATATTCCAGAGGCATCGACAGATATAAATATTTGATAATCTATAGGCATAAACTCGCAGACAACGCTTCAATCCCCCCGTGGGATCTCCACCTTTTCGTGGTGGGTGGGCTTGCAGGACGCGGCCAAAGGTGCGGGTGCGGAGGACAGTTCTGTCTGTCCCTCGCAGTCGGGCGCGGGAGCAGAGGCGTGTCGGTGTTGCGTTTCCGCGCGCTCTATCTCCCACGACCAAATGGGGGCGCACCATTGTTGCGTCGCGGAGGGGTCGCAGAGGAATAGGAGATGCGGTGTTGCCAGGTTACCGTCCTCCCTATCCTCTGCGGCCGCTGGGTGTTTTGGCGGCGGAGCTCAACACCTTCATCCGCCGCCAAGGGGTTTTTGTTCGGGGCCCGCCTGACCATCTGGCGGGCCAATCCCCGTCGGGGGGTAGCGACGAATGCTTCGGCGATACTCGACCCTCCGACACACGGGTACATGAGGAAAAATAAAGGCAACGCTGCAATGAAATTATATCAGGTGTTCTAATGTACAGGCTTATAAAAATATTGAAGTAAGTCGCATGCTATAATTCCCCGTAAATGTGTTTATTATGGCTAATTTATTGTATACTCAAAAGTGCATTGAACTTTAATGCACTTGACCTTGCAATATTTTAACTCTTTAATAAGTTTTTATGTTATGGCATCTTGGTTTGTTCAATTACGATAAACGTCTAATGACATACCGATTTGAAATCTATCATATCAATAGATATGGTATCTAAGTAATACGGATTTTAATTCACTATGTTTTGTATTTTAAATGCGTAATTGACGTTAGCGAAAGGCCTGTGTTACTTACAATAATCTTTACAAGCATTTGAATAACGGACGATTGAACCAAGAAAGATTGAATCGACACAATTGGCAATGAAAATATTTTAGGATAATTATGTACCTACATACAGGGTGTCACAAGACCCATCACCAAGCTGAAGTTTACTCGTTGTGTACATCATGCCAAGTTATACTAACCAAAAATAATACCTGGGAAACGATTTGTTTTTAAGTTTTCACATTTTTTTAAACCGCAATTAAAAGCGCGCGCGTGCAATGTTCGAAATACCTACTTATCCATGGGGTCATAGGGCATCTAAAGAACATATTGGCGGGGTAAATGCATCGATTTTGTACCTAATTAGAAAAATGCCATACTAACTTTGAGCCCCAATATCTCCTGAACCAGTAATTTCCCAGGTATGGTGCTGAAGTAAAAAATGTTCGTAGTGATTGGTACAGCGTGGGATTTCAGTTTTCGTTAAGGGTCTTTTTACACCCTGTATATAATATATATACATTTAACCGAGGTCCTGACTGAGGTCCAAACAACTAAGCAGCTCTAACTGGATCTCTCTTGGCTTTACAGCGGCAAATCAACACTGATCCGTAGGCCTTTTGCCAGTCGTAGCTACCCGTCTCCTTTATAATATGGTTTGTATGAAGGGCTGACGATGAAAGTGTGTGTTAGTCTCCCCCAAAGTCGTTCGAGGCTTACTTACTAAAACCAACGCG
Source organism: Euclidia mi (assembly GCA_944739405.2). Taxonomy (NCBI): domain Eukaryota; kingdom Metazoa; phylum Arthropoda; class Insecta; order Lepidoptera; family Erebidae; genus Euclidia; species Euclidia mi. The sequence goes on along the minus strand of OX123193.2, from coordinate 30,288,177 downwards.
GTGTGACCTTTCAGAGCGGCCCTTGAAACACGGTTAGCGAATTTGCCGTGACTCAGGCGAGGAGAGACCTAGCTGCCGTTAGTTTGCCAACGGTGCCAAAGCTATTTTTTTCGATATTATCTAGCTAGATGACTTAGCAATATTTTGCCTTTATCGATGAAAGTCTTTCTTTAAATCTAGCTATAAAAACACAGCTTATAATTCTCTTTAAAGAAACCTTTCATGTATTATACTAATTATGTATAATCAGTTAAGCTTTCCGTTTAACGCATTTACTTATCAGTCCAAATAATTATTGATTGTGCGAGTATGTAACGGATTTTATCAGCTCATTAAATTTAGCCTTTGATATATTCAATGATAAGTGTAATAATTATGTTTGTCTGTTCATATCTTATATTCGGTCCTTGGGATATAATACTTTTATGAGTGCATTATAATGTTTTATCGAAGTATATCTATATTAGATGCTCAGCGTCATTTGTGTTTTTTCCAAAGTGACACGTTAGTTCCACTGGTCACGTGTGGCGTGGACAATGTCAATATTTCAGTTAGAGCTCCCTTGGAGTATACAGGCATTTAGTTGGCGTTACCAATATATACTATTCAAGGTTTTAAGTATAGTGCAAACTTGTGTGCTGACATATTTTCGAAGTCGCATAATAAATTCGCTGTTCAATAGGTAGGAACATTTTTTGGATTATTTTCTTATGTCATATCATATGCCACACGATACGACATTGCTCAAATGTTTTTTTTTTTCACTCTCCGAAAGTCACATTCTACTTCTAAATTCAGTTATTTACGTAATTTATCTATCATAGGTTTTGGGTCACGGCAAAGCAATACCAAAGCAGCAAAAATTGGTACTTAACTTATCTACAGTAAGTTAAGTACCAATTTCAATCAACCCAACACTTCCACGTGTTCAGTAGTTTTGGAGCAAACTGGCTATAATAGAGAGACGGGCAGACACACAAGTGATCCTATGAGGCAGGGATTGCTAACTTGGGGGCTAAAGGGATCCTTCGGTAAGGTACAAAGGGCCCATGTCGATTATTGTTTAAGACCAATAAAAATATTGCTAAGTTCAAGTTGAGAAGTCTCACTTATCACACTAATAATATATAGATAAAAATAAATTATATTCCGAAATCAAAGAGCAGGATCAAAAGCAAGCGGGCGAAGGGTCTGTTGGACCGCCCGCCATCCGCGAGGCCCGAGAGGAGGCGCACTAGATCTATGTCTGTGGGCGCACGTGTTCCGCGTGCGCCTCTCATAGCGTTAGTAGACTACGTCGTTCTTTTCCGCTCGTAGTATGAAAGAGGATGTATGAGGGCAAGTATGATGGATGCATGTGAGGGACGGGGCCCGCCTCGGCGGGTCAGCTCAGGCGGGGTCGCGGTAGTAATGCTATCATAGTTCCCGTTCCCTTGGTTTCGAAGACCAAGTGAGGATAGGTGCTGAAACCCGCACTTCCACAAGACGGCGCTGAGCTCTCATCAGTCTCTCCGCGACCACGCTCGGTGCAAGACGAGCGAAACGTCGGAAACAAAAAAGGTATTTATACCTTAAATAAGTTAAGTTAACGTTGTAAGATGTATTCTAAATATAAAACACAATGTAAATATTTAATTTGCAATGCTGCTATTTGTCGCATTTTCTTCATATCGCTGTAAGAGTTTGTTCGTTACGTGGTTTCGTTATCATAACGCCGTTACTGATACGAAGTGCTTGTGATAACATCTCAAGTACCGAGAATGCCGCATTATTTTATTTATATTCAAGTCCTATAGTTTTTCTGTATGTTTTGATTTATCTTTGAAGGTTTCGTGACGCTGTGCCCATATTTGAAAATTTCGAAATAAATGATCTTTTATCTTATCTTATCTGTCATTTAATCGAATGATTGGTAAAAGTCATGCAATATTTATGCTACTTACATATGCCGAATTGTAGTAGAAGTGGCTATTTTATCTTTTTAACGGTGCAATTTCAAGACTTTCGATTGGATGGGATTAATTTCTACACGTTTTAAAAAGCCCCGGCGTGGATAGAATATGTTAGACGAGTTGGGCTGATGCTGATAAATAAATGTTATAGGTAGCTTCTAACATGGGCTGAGTACATACTTTTCGAGAAAACACTGACTTAAAATACATGGTGTAGTCATTCCATATTAGTATGTATGTTGTTGCCCCGGGCGGCAGCGTCATGGAGGCGCCAAAACCATCCACATCGCCAAAACCATCCACCATCATGACATAGAGCGAAAAATTTAAACAGGTTGGAAATCTGTTGGTAGGGGTCATTATAAAGATTTGCCCCGGGTCGAAAAAAACGTAGATCCGATACTGGCTTTAGGTTTTAGCTTGTCTATAAACTTCGCCACCAGAGCTGGCCACAAACTAACACCATAGAAGAAGATATTGTAAAAGGTTTTTGTGACATTTATTCCTTAACCCTTAAACAAACGCGAGCTCCTGTACAAGTTATTAAAAAAGTTAGTGTGGTTTTAGGGTAAAGAACTTGCAGATTCTATATTTGGCATCAAAAATATTAAAAATGTAGGGGATGGGGTAGTTTTTGTGGTGGTAAATAATTTACCATTGTCCGTTCATGACTCCCAAATTTTGCAATTTGGTGGTAAAATAGTTACCATTGTCCGTTTCGTATCTTATTTTTTGTATTTAGACTAGTGCCTTCCTCTTGGTTCTACTTTTGTGTACTTGTTTTATCAAAGTAGATAGTAAAACAAAAAATGCATGTCATAAAAGTAATAATACTTTTTTAGACATATTGTATTTCTGAAATAAACAAAATACCAATTGAACGTATAAACATAAAAAATAAGTAGAATCTGATGTCTTGAGTTTAACGTTAACAAACGACACAGAATTGATAATTCAGTAATCTGTGACAAACGATTTACGCTTTACATAAGAACAAATTTGCACGTTTCAAAATATTATAATATTATATTTAGCATTTCGTAATTATACAGACAGATTACGTATTTTTGTATATTATAAACTGATTTTTATCAAAGCGAGATCGGACAGTGGTAAATTATTTACCACTTTTTTAAAACATCTAAATTATATGAATAAGTCAATTGCACATACTGCTAAAAAGTGAGATTACAGACAAAATGTTATAGTTTTGATATTTGAATCGAAAAAGCAAATACCAGATTTTTTTTTTAACAAAGAGTCAAATTTATTAAACACACTCGCTAAAAACTCGATTTTTTTCACCCGAAAACCGTTTGGTCAAATTTGACATCATCTTATAGTGACAAATGACGTTGATGAGTTGTAGGATGACTTATAATATGTAAAGAAAACAATAAAGATTAAAAATATGTAACATCGATACCTTTCATGTTACCATAGGAAATATTAGGATGCTTTATTTAAAAAAAGTCGAAGTGGTAATATATATACCTTTGTTTGAATAAGGGTTAAAACAAAGCTTTACTTTAGATAACATATTGAGTGTTATCTCATTCCAAAGGCTTGAACATGGAGGCCGGGTGAGAGTATCATCATGAATATCGATGAAAAAATGTACCTACTACGTTTTTTATAATTAAAGCCTACCGAAAGCATTGCGAAGAACCGGGTTAATTACTTTGTTTGTGAGTAAATATTAATTATTATTTGGGTCAATGGCGTAGTGATAAAGTTAATAAGGCCTTTGGAATCAGCATTTAGATATACATATATATGTATATATACTTAATTATGCTGAAAGCTACAAGCAGAAAGTACCTACTGATATATTATTATTATATTTCAGTAATTCTCGTAAACAATTTCAAATTTTAATGGCTTTACAGTAGTAACCGTTACGGCTCCTGGCAAATTGATACAAATATGTTCTCCTAGCTTAATGAACAATGATAACTGCTCTAGGAGAATGCTATGAGGGGATAATCCCACTCCGAAGTTGGCCAGTAGTTAATGATTCTGCTACTCTGAACGACAGATTAGACTTGGCCCCGACGGACATTTTTTGTGCAATAAATTATGTATGGCGTGGCCGGAAGTATGGGTTTTTAAATTAGGAATAGATCCCAGCTGGAACTTTTAGCAATAACGCCATATTTTTTTTATAATGACTAAACCTAGCGAAAAAAAATTAAAGGAAAGAAATACAACAGCAAATCGCAGTTGCGCCGTTTTGCATCGATACTACATGAATACAAAGTAATTTCTCAATGTCAGAGGAAAGTCGGAGGCTAGAATTTTTATGTTGAAACACATCAAAGCTAGAATATAAGGCTCTAACTCGCCTACATTTCTTACGTAAGTATAAAAGCTTGCGCTACTTGGCCATCACGAGATTGAGATTAAGATAGAACACGGTATAAGTATATTGTGCGAGAAGCCAAAGTAAAAAGGACTCAAGTAAATATACACTGCTCAGAAGACTAATATTTCATAATAATTTACAATGAATCCACGGAAAATCGTAGGAGGTCTTGCTAATTTCAGCATGACAGACCCTCTCACTGAATCGACGTTAATGTAGGCCATACACGCTAAGGTCTACCGGAGAGGTTACTTGTGCAGGTTTACCTGCGCAGGTCAAACATGTTCATAAAACTGCACAGGTGTATTCGCACAGACGCTCCGTTATAACTGCGCAGGTATACCTGCACAGGTAAACCTCTCCGGTAAACCGTAGCGTGTATGGCAGCCATTACTAACAGTACCTACATATGCTGTTGTTTTTCGTTCGTTGAGTGAGAGTGCCGGCAACCAGCATCTTTTCCTTTTCCCATACAGGCTGGCAACGCACTTGTGACTTCTCTGGTTTTGTGGTAGTCTATGGCAGCGGTAATCACTTACCATTAGGCGATCAGTCCACTAGTTCGCCTCTTAACACATAGAAAAGAAAGTTACTAGGTATGCTATAGGTATTATCTTCCAATCAATTAACATGTCCGATGTCAGGATTGCAACTGTTACGATAGCTATCTGCTAGCTCTTACATAAAATAAAAGTAATTGTTACAACTTTTACTGTTATGGCACACTGTCCAAACGTGTTTTAGTCTATTACATACATTGGGTTTTATTTTAAGACCGCTGGAATTTGCTAATTGCATTTTGCAAAGCTTGCCTCTAGCTACAGACAGAAAAAGAAATTCTAAGACAGCTTTATATCCATTTATCAAATTAATCCTGAAGATTATACAACCTGATGACGTCTACAAAACTGCGGATATAAAATAGGTATTAGCTATTCCACAGACCCACTCTCATCTGTCCTCTAACAAACACATCCTAAAGAGATATCCATACATAGTCTCACGCCTATATCCCCGAAGAGGTAGGCAGAGGTGTATTGCTACCCCACTTTCCGCTAGATTTATTTTAGTCCGACGCACGTCCCACTTAATAGGGGGCGAGTCTATTGCCGTGCCGGGCACCACCGGGCACATTACCAGACTCCGAGCTGCTACTGAGAATTTCCTAACGGAAAAACCCAATAACACTTTGCCCGACCCGGGGATCGAACCCGAGACCTCCCAATCCCACGCGCATATTTATGCCGCGAGACCAACGAGGCTAAAGAGATAGTGGCTTAAAAACGGTGAAGCTTTATTTTCATAGCCTATGAAATCCTATCTATCTACATTTAGGTATGTAAGTAGTATCGCTATATGGATATGCAATTCAAGAATATCATGGATAGCCTGTAACATTTTTTTATTCAGAGACCCACCTATGTAATAAATTATCAATCATTAGCGCTTCGTCCTCTTCTACCAACTAAATTGTAGTATTTCAGCGTATATAAACAATTCTAATTATACGTTTTGCACTCAGGCTTAAAGTTACACCAAGTTATTTTGGCTAACAGTTAACGCAAAACTCATACATGTATTTCGCTGATTCATGCATGAATTGGCAGAAAAGCTTCTAAAAGGTATTCTAAATAGTTTTCTATCAACACATTTGTGATAATTGTGTGATAACCAAAATAATTACAAAAAAATCAAGGAATTTTGAAAATATATCTTAAAAGTCAATTGTCGATAAAATATTGAAAGAATTTTTATGATGAAACACATCAAAGCTATAGTCGTATTTTTAATTAGACGAAGCCAACTGACAGTAGCTAATGTCACTTTGTAAAATAATGTTGTCATATTTAAAGTAATGGTGATGCGTTTAGTTCTCGTTCAATCAGATGAACGAACATTGAGTGTGAATAGTTAATCATTTCAAACTATAAAAGAATATTATTTCTATATTACAATAAAAGTGCTCTGATATAAGTTACTAGTAGTTATGTAAGTAGTATAAATTGTTATATTTTATACATCTACAGGATGTAAAAAGACCCTTAACGAAAACTGAAATCCCATGTTGTACCAATCACTACGAACATTTTTTACTTCGGCACCATACCTGGGAAATTACTGGTTCAGGAGATATTGAGGCTCAAAGTTAGTATGGATTTTTTCTAATTAAGTATAAAATCGATGCATTTACCCCGCCAAGATGTTCGCTAAATGCCCTATGACCCCATGGATAGGTAGATATTTCGAGCGTTGAACGCGCGCGCTTTAAATTGCGGTTTAAAAAATTTGAAAACTTAAAAAAAAAATCGATTTCGATTCGATGATGTCCACAACGAGTAAACTTCGGCTTGGTGATGGATCTTGTGACACCCTGTATAGTTTCAACTACATGATGTATTGAAAATAGAACAGTCTTACAGGTTTCCTCGCAATGTTTTCCTTAATGTTTAAAACACTCGGTATTCAGTATAGGTAAATACTATAGGAACAAAGTCTTCGAAAACTCGAACACCGTACCCGATTTCGGCCGTTCGGCACACTAACTATTCACTAGACAATCGATGCAATTTCATTCATTCAAGAGATTTTTCAATCATTCATTTTGTCACAACACTATTTTTATTTCATCATAAACTGACAACACAGTAAACGTCAGTTGACTTCGTCTAATAAAAAATACGACTATAGAATATAAGGCTCTATTTTTTACGTAACTATAAAAGCTTGCGCTACTTGACCATTGAGAGATTGAGATCAAGATCATAGAACACGGTAAGGTAAACGGCCCAATAACCGTGAAATTCTGAACTTCGCTGACTTTGCAGGTCTGCTATGTTAAGGTTAAAAGACTAACAAAAATGAAATTTACGGAAGTTTATAGACAATTTATTCTTGTTTTCGTATAATTTTATAGTTTTTGATATATATGACTGTAAGAATACTTTAATTTAAATAAAGTTTGAAAAGACCCATTTGTACCAGTATCCGGTAGATTTGACCTAGTAAACGGTAGATTGTCCCAGATACCGGCACATTTTAACCGCGAATTTGAACCCTATTTGCTTTACGTTAAAGTTTATAATATTTGAACTTTTTATTTATAAATATTGTGTAATGTAATTGTTATGTATTTAAAGCTAGGGGCCAAAGAAAAGATATTTATTTTTATTGAAATGTATTTCAAAGGATATCAAAAGCAAGAATTAAAATTGCCGTAATACTAAATGTATATCTTTTAAACTTTTCTCTAAAATAAACTAAAACAAACAAAAGTATAAGTACCTACGTCACATTATTTTTGATCTTTTAAAATAACTGTAAGAAGTGTATTCTTACAGTAATTTTCATTTTATTAAAGTTAAACAACAAAATTGCTTTATAGGTTTCTAAACATAGATCAAATCCTACCGTATAAAACAATTTAACAACAGGTACTTACAAGAAAATATCGTATGCGATTGGTTTATTACAATTAAGTACAAATTATAGCTTCGCAAGGCCCTTTCTTTAATAGAACAACTCACGCACTAGGGATAAATCCTGTGTCGCGGGAGTCTTTACCAACATACAGCAAACGGGCACGATGAACACCCAGCATTGAACCCACAACACTAGGCAAGTGCAAAGCAACGAGGTGGCTTCTTAAACCACGACGCCAACCGTGCAGTCAGCTCAACAACCACTCTTAGTTTGCCGAAACGTGGTCTCCTCTCTAAGACTTGTCTGCTCCATCGATCGTCGGTCCTTCGGCAGACGTGGCCAGCTCATTGCCACTTCAGACTGCTTATACGGCGAGCTATGTCGGTGACTCCAGTTCTCTTCCTGATGACCTCGTTGCGAATTCTATATTTCTATCCTTTAGAGAGACTCCGAGTATAGCTCGATCCATAGCACGCTGAGTTATTTTAAATCTATGGACCAGCACTACCGTGAGTGTCCAGATTTCGGCACCGTATATCATTACTGGTAGGACTTGTGGTTCAAGACTTTTGTCTTGAGGCTTTGCGGGATAGGCGGCGAGAAGATCCGACGTAGCTTACCGAATGCTGCCTATACCAACTGAATCCACTTATCGATTTCCTTCTCGAAGGTGTGTCCGCCCAATTGTATTATTTTCCCCAGATAAACATTCTGTTGCATAACTTCGAGCAAGGAATCGTCAATGCAGATTGGTCTCAACACGACACGTGTTGATTGATCACACACCTTCGTTTTAGCCAGGCTCATGCCAAGATCAATACACCTGGGAGGCTTCATTAAGGTCGTACAGCATTCCGCTAAGCTTTTCCAACGTCTCTGCTATTAGGACGATGTCGTCAGGAAATTGAAGGTGTGAGATGTACTCACCGTTTATATTCGTTGAGCCCACTACAAAGTCTTGAAGACACCCTCAAGTGCGTTGGTGAACAGCTTGGAAGATATTACATGCCCTTGCCGGACTCCACTACGCAACTCTATGGTGTATGTCCTTCTGTCTTGGATCTGAACGGTCTTGGTAGCTAGTCGGTTTCATACAAATATCTTGACACCTTGATATATCGCCAGCTAATGCGTCATCGTTGCAGGCTGTCAAGAACTGTCCCGGTTTCGATAGAGCCGCAGGCTTTCTCGTGGTCCACGAATGCCATACACAGCGACTGGTTGTACTCATGGGTCTTCAGTATGGATGTGCTCCATCATCACCATATGATGGCTGGAAGTCGTCGAGTTGTTTGTTACAACGCTCGAGAACAACTTGTAGATGGCTGAGGAGTGAAATGGGTCTGCAATTCTTCAATATATTTTTGTCGCCTTTTTTGAAGAAAAGAGCCACCACACTCCCGCTCCATGCCCGTAGTTTTGAACCTTCGTGAATGACGGTATTGAAAAGACTTGCTGGCTCTCTCAAGGTTGTGTCCTGTCCGTCATCACCAGGTGCTTTGTTTTTCCTAAGTTGCTTAAAGGCTATCCGTACCTCGCTCTGTTCGGCATCCGGGATAGGTAACTTTGGTAAAGTGGCTCGTGATCGAGGGCTCTGTGTCGCCCAGTTGGTCTGTCACGTTGAACTCATGTTTCAGTGGAACTCATCTGTCCGGTGAACTCAACTATGATTTGAAATCAACTTTGAGTTGAAGTCAACATTGACCACGCATGATCAAAATCTTGTTGCCATATAGGATCAGAGCACTCGTCAATACGATTGAAACGAGCCCAAACTCGATGGGCTTGTGTCGTTTTATTGCGGAGTTCCTATGGCCACTTTCCAGCTCCATCATGCGATTAGCTCTATACAAATTAAGAAATAGGAGCAGGGCACCGTTTTTTTATTTTTCATTATAAATAAGTATTTGTGCCTCGTAATAAAATACGTTTTGAAATATACACATCAAGCCCTTTCATATGATAGGGCTTAGAATCGTGAAAAGTGGTAGTGTACGTCCCAGCATCAGGCAGAATATATTATGTTATAATACTCTACTACTACACTACTACAGTTCCAAAGTATAATGATACTTATTGCAAGGCATTAAGGTGCAGTAACGGACTCCGGTGCAACGGGTAGTACGAAGTTAACTTGTGTACCAGTATCCGGTAAAAAAGGGTATAATATTGCCGGGTACTGGATCATGTAGGGGTTTCTGAGTCCCAGTAAATGTAATATGCCAAAATACTTACTATTTCATAAAATTCATAGCAGCTTATGGACTATATCGCTAGATAACTAACTCAAATATTTTAGCAAATAAACTCTCTCACTGTGCCGCTATATGCAGCAATATGATATGCAAACCAATACAATGTGGTAGCTTCGTAGTTTAGTGACAGAACCTCGAAATTCCACAAAATTTTCGCACACCACACTTTCTTAGTAGTATAGTTTTGCCACCATTACAATTATTGACCAGCGTTAATATTATATGAAATAATATCGAGTATGTATTGCAGTCCTCAAACTTTAATTATTTTTTGGTAGAAACCTAAAAAAATATAAAAACCGACTAGTTACCGGGTACCGGGACACTGCCGGAATTACGTACGTTTACCTTATAAGAATATTGTGCGAGGAGCCAAAATAAAAAAGGCTCAAGTAAATGTCCACTGCTCAGAAGACTCATATTTCATAATATTTCACAATGAATCCACCGATTAGGGCATTTCATGTCTGCATTAGGTGTAACATGGATGGATCTAGTTGCTTTATTTCTCAGCTGAATACAGTTATTGTATATCCATTATTATTCGATTGTTCACTTTCTCTTATTGCTAAGGTGGTGGCGGCATTTACTACGCAGCAAGAGTTGGTGGAATATTTTCGTGAAGATGTTCTTAGTTAACCGAAAATCGTTAAATCGTGGATACATTAAAAATTTAATTTAATTAATTAATATTAATAAAAATGTACTCAATTAGCTCTGATTTTCTTTTAGACTCTTAAATTGTTGTTGATTTGAATAGACCATATTACAATAACCATCTATATGGTGATAAGACCGATATATTTTCTGCTTCTTGGGCCCCATTCTCACTAAGACATGTAAAGATAGAACAGGCATTTTAGTAAATCGACGAGTCCAGGGATTATCACGCGCTGTTTGAAATTAGTTTACAAGTAACGCTACAGTGAGTTAATTAAGGCCAGGACCGTGGGTACCTAAGCAATGTTAACAGGTCAAAAGTTTACTAGTATTATACACGGTTTACACCATGAGCCTTCATAATACAGCCTTTTATTATGAGGCTTCTCCTGCGCCCCAAATCAGTCATACGTTGCGGGGCACTTATATTGCATTAAATCAAGGCACGTAGGTACACAAATAAAATTCAGAATCGTCAAAAGTTGAGGATCATTCAAAGTGTCGGTCGGCACGTGTCAACCCATACCACGCGGCAGCTTAAACCACTAACAAATTAAACCACAAAAAAACAAATCGGTAGCAAAACATATCAGCTTATTTTCTGAACTTATTTATTTGCCACCACTATTTAAATATTTGTTGTACAGTCACAGAAACGAAGTTCAGTTTAGATCACCATTTTCTTCAGGTATCATCGATCTTTACAACCTTGCCGCAGTATCCGCCTAAACTAAAATAAGTTTAGTATTCTATTATATTCATTTTTAGAAACTAAGTTCAATTTAGATCACCATTTTCTTCAGGTTATCATCGAACTTTACAACCTTGCCGCAGTATCCGCCTAAACTAATATTAGTATAGATAGTATTCTACTATACAAAACCACTATAGATAGTATAGATAATTAATAGAGGTATACCAATCTAGCATACCTTTTAATGATCAATAGTGATTTTGCAAACTATACATTCAGAGAGAGGATACCCAAAGAAGGTGCTAATCCTGAGGGCGATTTACGGCTCAAAATAATCTGCGGGTGCTCTACGTTTACAAGTATTGACCAAGCGGGCGGGGCACGCGTGCACGCGCAAACCTACGTAACAGACCCTGAAAGTAGCTTATTTTTGTGTATTTTTTTTTTAATATTATCAAGGTATTTAATTGTATAATCTATATGTAGCTTAATCTAATCTTAATGTCTAAGTAGTATATGTACAAAAAACCCGTAAAAACAAATAAAAAATTTAAAATATTTACAAGGTTTAGGCGTCGTAAAATGCCTCCGCATCAATGTCATCGGGTAACGTGCCCAGAAGGCTGGCAGCATTGCCACGCTCGATGGCAATGCTGATTCTCTGAGCAAGGAATAAACCAGCGTTCTGGTCACGTGAGACGTCGATTAAACCTTTAGAAATTTCCCGGAATAGTGAACGAGCGCTCGGACCCCATGAGCCTAGCGTTTCAACCCCAAACGGCTCAAACACGTAATTACTCACAAAATTACTGTATTTGCGCCGTTTGAGGGTTTCCGCAGTTGCAGCAGCAGCGCCAGCATGGCCTCCCGTGCTTGGAACATGTGATGGCGCGAGGGTGTCTACGCAGGTTGCGTCCCACACCAAGGGCCCACCCATTTTCCAAGGCAACAATGACATACCATCAGGTCTCTTACCGTCGTCGCGTACCAAACCATTTGGTTCAAGTACAGCTGGTACGCCAGACGCGACAAGAGCACGACGAATTATGTCATTCAGATGGGCGTGACGGGGAATTCTACCAGCGCTTCTGCTGCAAGATAGCCCATGGTGTCCGAGGCTATCGACGTCTTCTCCACAATGACATCGATGCGGAGAAACATGTAATTATTAATTTATTTGTCTTAGGACGGCATAAAACACAAGTGTCACCACCCCCTATCTTCCCGTGGGTGTCGTAAGAGGCGACTAAGGGATAACACGATGCAAATACCATCTTTGCGTAGAGACGGAAAACTCGACATCAAACCCTATACGACTGCCTCGTTGGTCTCGCGGCATAAATGTGCGCGTGGGATCGGGAGGTCCCGGGTTCGATTCCTGGGTCGGGCACTGTTATTGGGTTTTTCTGTCACGAAATTCTCAGTAGCAGCACGGAGTCTGGAAATGTGCCCGGTACGGCTATAGGCTCGCCCCTTATTACGTGGGACTAAAGTATATCTGGCGAAAAGTGTGTGTAGAAATACACCTCTGCCTACCTCTTCGGGGTTATAGGCGTGAGAATATGTATGTATGTATGTATGTTCTTGGCTGTATTAGGTAGAGTTCCTGAATATACCTTAACAAACTGCTTATTTACTTATTTACCTATGTTATCTGAACTTACGGTTCCATTCAAGTGGAGTTCAATTTCCTAAAGTAAGAATTTAATGAGTAGGCCATATCTTTTATTGTGCTATCGTTCAAGCTTACTCGGACCTAATTAAAATCACTTGGCCGATGATGTTAGCTCATGAGTTCGATTCCCGGATCGGGTATCCGGCTACCAATAGTTTACTATTGACTACTTACATAAGGTCAAACTTAAGATAGACAAAAGAAGCAATAAAAATAAATTAAAAACATGAGTGTAAAAAATAGTCACGTACAATAATTTATATTCTTTGAATTTCTATAGGTAATGGAGAATCATTAAGAAAAGCACTTAAGCGCTAAATACTTGCATATGTGCACACATACATTATAGCGACTAGAGTTGATAAACGTTTGGCTAAACTGATATATGTTTGAAAGATACTTTGCTAACTCTCTAGCCAAGGAAATAAGAGTTCTAATCCTCTTATTTCCTTACAGTGTTATGGTGTTGCGAACTAGGAAAGCCCTATCCCCTTTTGGATTACAAAAGGCTAAGTGAAAAGCGTGGATTTTAGTTGGGGTATTCCTGAAAGCGCAACTATTTTTGAGCGCAACTAAATAAGCGCAACTACTTTATTCCACAAAGCGCAACCACGTCGAAAAATAGTGAAGGGGCATAACAGATTCTTAAAGGACTATTTACTATCGATAGGATTTGTAAATCGTCTGCCCATTTTTTATTTATTATATTATGGTGATCGTTTTAAAAGTACCAGGATAACATAAATGAACAGAGGTTAGAAGTGTTTATAGAATCTGGTAACAAATATCAATCAGTAAAATGATTTGAAAAGTACCAGGGTAACATAAATGAAGAGAAGTTAGTAGCCTAATAAAAACCTGGTTTTAGGGTCATGAATCAGAAATAAAGCACTGGATGGTATAGGTAAAACTCAGGCGCACAACAACAGCTAAAGTATACTAAAATGTCCTGTCTTATCAACTATCGATATTTTCCGTTTGTTATTAACCAGAACTATTCCATCTTGATATTTAGTTGCGCTTTGTGGAATAAAGTAGTTGCTCTTTTTTAGTTGCGCTCAAAAATAGTTGCGCTTTCAGGAATACCCCTTTTAGTTGATGTGCCTGAATTATATATTATGTAGGTATGTATCATGTACAGTATTAGGCCAGTCATTTTTTTATTTTAAAGTATGGCAACCCTACTCTCAACTCTTTAGAATAGCCTCATAATGAGTTTTATTTTACCTGTATTTCTACTAAGTCATGTAATTTGTAACTTAGTAGTTCACCTTGATTGTCTACTAGAGTACCTACAGTATAAATAGCCTCACAGAGAACCGCTACCCGCTCATCGTTTCGTTCAACCTCATTTTTCGAAGGAACGAATTTAATGACAAACCTTATAAGCACAGAAACAAGCATCAAGATTTAAAAAAAATATACACGGTGACACATACAACATGCATCCACGGAACGACAGCGTTGAGGCCGCAGATGTAGGTAGGTATTTTACACAGAAATTATTTTTTAGATTTTAGCAAAACTACGGTATCTCACATCAAGCGTGGACTAACGGGCATAATAAATAATAATATGCTGTTTTTTTAAACCAAACTTAGCCCGCATTCGTAATATTATCGAATGCCAAAAGGGCGACCATTAAAATGAATGCCTTACCACTTGGAACAAAGCCTTATAAAGCTATATGTACCTAGGTCACTCAAAGATTTAGCACATGCGTATCGTCAAACGTTATATGTAGCCTCTAGAAATATTAAAGCATGAATTTATTTGACATATGTTTGAACGCTGAAAATGTATCAATTTTATATGGTTTTAGAAAAAAGTGCCTCTGGGGTCCAGTGGATAGCGTATGCGACTGAGGTCCCGGGTTCGATTCCCGGGTCGGGCAAAATTGTTGTCGGTTTTTCCGAATTCTCAGTAGCAGCACGGAGTCTGGTGATGTGCCCGGTAACGGCAATAGGCTCGCCCCCTATTATGTGGGACCTAAAAATTCATGGCGAAATGTGGGTGTAATATTACGCCTCTACCTACCCCTTCGGGGATACAGGCGTGAGTCTACAAAAAAAAGTGCTCTTAAAATTATGACTTATGTCAGGTTTTCTTAAATGATGGGTCCTCGAAGGGATTCACGGACCAGTAACATTTTGAATTAAAACGCTGGTACTACGACACAATCCTTGGGGTCCCCTAACTATATAATATATATATACGGATGGGTCATAAGCTCTAAATTATATCTTTTCACAATTGTCGCTTGATGGTAAGCAATTATTGGTCTAATAGCGCCTCTGAAACGCTGAAGAGTGCATAAATTATAATAATAGGTATATCGTTGAATAATAATAATTAATCACATTAGATAAGTACCGACCTGAATCAGAAGTGTTTGGTTCGGTTTTTAAGAAAATACAATTATTACGTTTTCAACTTGCGTAACATATACACAACTCTAGCTTATTTCAATTTGTTTAACTTACTAATTTAAGGCAGGCACCTACTAGGTCCCTGTGCTTGCTCAGAACTTTCTTACGACATACAAGAGTTGCGGTAAGCTATCACGATGGTAGGTTGCATTGCACACGGTAACGGTAGGCTTTCACGTTGATTAGCCATTCCTGCCATTGTATAAATAATTTATTTTGCTTGTCTATTTCATTTTGTTTTTATTTTTTATTGTTACTATTTTTGTTTCTTATACAACTATGTTTTATTTTGTACCTATTTTTTGTCTAAATGTTTTTAGTGTGTGCCATTTGTGGCAAAATAAATATTTTCTTTTCTTTTTTTCTTTCTTCTCTTTCTTTTCTTTTATTAGTTGCATAGGTACGACATTAAAGAGTTACAACATCCAAGGTCAAGGGTGAAATAAATGCACTCTTTCTCTGATTTTACGCAGTAATTGACTCTACATGAAACACTCTTAGCTACAGACAAAGCAGCGTACAGCAACTAGTGTTATGTAAATGTCATAAGTCATAATCTATGCGACACAGTTCAATAGAAATCTGATTGAATGTCGCATGTCATTTCGGATTAGACTCGAAAGCGAATCCAACATTGTCCAATTGTTTGTCGACAATTTGTTATTCGATACTGTTTCAATGACACTGTGTTGCAATACGCCGACACTTTTACTGTTCAGAGTATATTATGAATATTTAACTATTATACTTGTATAACCTGCTAAAGATATTTAAATAACAATATAAATGTTTAATAGACTACCAGACAGAAATATTAAAAACAAGTCAACGCCAGCGGCTTCGCACGCACATATTTTCGAATTTTCCCGTTTTGCCCGATCCCGTGGGAATTTCGGGAAATCCCGTTTTAGTGCACCCTTTGGTCCCCAAGGAACATACATGCTAAATTTCAGCTTTTTGCGCCGAGTAGTTTCGGCTGTAGCTTGTCTGTCAGTCAGTCAGTAACGCAAGGATTTTATATATTAAGATAATATTAAGATTTGATTGACATCACCTCTTTGTTTACAGTATTTGTTGTTTATTATTATTAAATTAAGGAAAAAGCATCTTTGATAGATGATTATTAATAGGTTTAATCTATGACTTAGTAAGATCTAGTTAAATCATCTTCGATCTTGAACTTACTTGCTTCTAATAAATCTTTCCTTATCCGATATACTGACTGTAAGCACATTACAGGAACAGGCAAACCATTAGTGTAGTATGCAGAACTGAGAAGCAAGCCTGATCAATGTCCTCAGCTGTCAATTACGAAGATTCGTCGTGGTCTGTCTGCCAACAATGTCGGCTGGATTGTACAGAATCGTAAACAGAAAACCTGTTTAGACATATTTCTGTTTATCGGAAAGTTGTTTTCGAACATAAAATCTAGGGGTGTATAGCTTTTATTGACCTGACTGTGACTTTCTATAGATTCAAAGAACTAAGTTTAGTCATCGGTGCAAGAAAGTCACTACTATACACATATCTATATAGTTTCATATAAATGTAGTAAATAATAATCCGCTTATTTATTTGCAAAGCTTGCTTCGCATATGTGGTATAATCATGCAGATATTACAAATGCGGAAGGAAGCAATAAAATAAGTAATCTGCATATTTTACGAACCATTCAGTGAATGCGGTTTGATAACATTTTTTAAACGGTTTTTTAAACGGTTTTATTTAGCTTGACCTGTTTATTTGTTTGGGTCAAATTTAGTAATTGGAATTTCACCCCCTTGCTGATGACAGATTGATCTGATATTTGGTACACACTCTTAATCTTGATGACAATACAACATAATATATTCCTTATGATTGTAAATCCAAGATGGCCGCCGATACAAAATGGCGGATCACATATTACTTCACAACAACCTCTATATGGGTATCAAATGAAAGGGCTTGATTGGTAGAATAGAGCTCACTATGAAAAATCCAAGATGGCCGCCGATACAAAATGGCGGATCACATATTTCTTCGCAACAATTTCAATATGGGTATCAAATGAAAGGGCTTGATTGGTAGAATAGAGCTCACTATGAAAAAACCAAGATGGCCGCCGCCACAAAATGGCGAATTATATTTTTCACAAATACCTACTTCAATATGGCTATCAAATGAAAGGGCTTGATTGGTAGAATATAGAGCTCACTATGAAAAATCCAAGATGGCTTCCGCCACAAAATGGCGGATTACGTATTTTTCACAAATACCTCAATATAGGTATCGAATGAAAGGGCTTGATTGGTAGAATAGGGCTCACTATGAACTACCAACAAAACTAAAAACTTGAAAATAAAATAAAATAAAAAACATTTTTATGTTAAACGGTTTTATTACAATAAAAAAAAATGTAGGTTTTGTACTAAAAGCTAAAAAATAATTCGACAAGTCCTAGCTACCAGATCGCACCAATCTTCTAATCAATCTGGGGTATTGATCAGATAAATATAAAATCGTTGGGCGCGTGAAATTTTTATCAAAATGTTTACTCTGGATACGCTACGCCCAACGATTTATTTTATTTTCAAGTTTTTAGTTTTGTTGGTAGTTCATAGTGAGCCCTATTCTACCAATCAAGCCCTTTCATTCGATACCTATATTGAGGTATTTGTGAAAAATACGTAATCCGCCATTTTGGGGCGGAAGCCATCTTGGATTTTTCATAGTGAGCTCTATATTCTACCAATCAAGCCCTTTCATTTGATAGCCATATTGAAGTAGGTATTTGTGAAAAATATAATTCGCCATTTTGTGGCGGCGGCCATCTTGGTTTTTTCATAGTGAGCTCTATTCTACCAATCAAGCCCTTTCATTTGATATCCATATTGAAGTTGTTGCGAAGAAATATGTGATCCGCCATTTTGTATCGGCGGCCATCTGGGATTTTTCATAGTGAGCTCTATTCTACCAATCAAGCCCTTTCATTTGATACCCATATAGAGGTTGTTGTGAAGTAATATGTGATCCGCCATTTTGTATCGGCGGCCATCTTGGATTTACAATCATAAGGAATATATTATGTTGTATTGTCATCAAGATTAAGAGTGTGTACCAAATATCAGATCAATCTGTCATCAGGAAGGGGGTGAAATTCCAATTACTAAATTTGACCCAAACAAATAAACAGGTCAAGCTAAATAAAACCGTTTAAAAAACCGTTTAAAAAATGTTATCAAAACGCATTCACTGAATGGTTCGTAAAATATGCAGATTACTTCTTTTATTACTTCCTTCCGCATTTGTAATATCTGCATGATTATACCACATATGCGAAGCAAGCTTTGCAAATAAATAAGCGGATTATTATTTACTACATTTATATGAAACTATATAGATATGTGTATAGTAGTGACTTTCTTGCACCGATGACTAAACTTAGTTCTTTGAATCTATAGAAAGTCACAGACAGGTCAATAAAAGCTATACCCCTAGATTTTATGTTCGAAAACAACTTTCCGATAAACAGAAATATGTCTAAACAGGTTATCTGTTTACGATTCTGTAAAATACAGCCGACTATGTTGTTAGACAGACCACGACGAATCTTCGTAATTGACAGCTGAGGACATTGACCAGGCTTGCTTGTCAGTTCTGCATACCACACTAATGGTTTGCCTGTTCCTATTTTGTGCTTACTGTCAGTATATCGGACAAGGAAAGATTAATTACAAGCAAGCAAGATAGGACAAGTTCGATGATGATATAGATCTAGACATAGATTAAAGCTATTAATAATCATCTATCAAAGATGCTTTTTACTTAATTTAATAATATTAAACAACAAATACTGTAAACAAAGAGGTGATGTCAATCAAATCTTAATATTATCTTAATATATAAAATCCTTGCGTTACTGACTGACTGACAGACAAGCTACAGCCGAAACTACTCGGCGCAAGAAGCTGAAATTTAGCATGTATGTTTCTTGGGGACCAAAGGGTGCACTAAAACGGGATTTCCCGAAATTCCCACGGGATCGGGCAAAACGGGAAATTCGAAAATATGTGCGTGCGAAGCCGCTGGCGTTGACTAGTTTTTAATATTTCTGTCTGGTAGTCTATTAAACATTTATATTGTTATTTAAATATCTTTAGCAGGTTATACAAGTATAATAGTTACATACATACATACATAACGTCACGCCTTTTATCCCCGAAGGGGTAGGCAGAGGTGTATTTCTACACCCACTTTTCGCCAGATATACTTTAGTCCCACGTAATAAGGGGCGAGCCTATTGCCGTACCGGGCACATTTCCAGACTCCGTGCTGCTACTGAGAATTTCGTGACAGAAAAACCCAATAACACTGCCCGACCCAGGAATCGAACCCGGGACCTCCCGATCCCACGCGCACATTTATGCCGCGAGACCAACGAGGCAGTCGTATAGGGTTTGATGTCGAGTTTTCCGTCTCTACGCAAAGATGGTATTTGCATAGTGTTATCCCTTAGTCGCCTCTTACGACACCCACGGGAAGATAGGGGGTGGTGACACTTGTATTCTATGCCGTCAACCACACGGCGTATAATAGTGTAATAGTACGGCAAGTATAATAGTTAAATATTCATAATATACTCTGAACAGTAAAAGTGTCGGCGTATTGCAACACAGTGTCATTGAAACAGTATCGAATAATGAATTGTCGACAAACAATTTGACAATGTTGGATTCGCTTTCGAGTCTAATCCGAAATGACAAGCGACATTCAATCAGTGAACTGTGTCGGATGAATAATGACATTTACATAACACTAGTTGCTGTTAGCTGCTTCGTCTGCCTATTGTTTCATGTAGAGTCAATTACTGCGTAAGTTCAGAGAAAGAGTGCATATATTTCACCCCTGATCTTGGATGTTGTAACTCTTTAATGTCGCATCTTTGCAATGCAACTAATCATCGTGATAGCCTACCGTTACCGTGGCATGTCGGTAGATACTTTTGACCAAGCACAGGGACCTAATAGGTGCCTGCCTTAAATTAGTAAGTTAAACGAATTTAAATAAGCTTGACTTGTGTATATGTTACGCAAGTTCAAAACGTAATAATTGTATTTTCTTAAAAACCGAACCAAAAACTTCTGATTCAGGTCGATACTTATCTAATGTGATTAATTATTCAACGATATACCTATTATTATAATTTTTCAAAGGCGCTATTAGACCAATAATTGCTTACCATCAAGCGACAATTGTGAAAAGATATAATTTAGAGCTTATGACCCATCCGTATATTATATAGTTAGGGGACCCCAAGGATTGTGTCGTAGTACCAGCGTTTTAATTCAAAATGTTACTGGTCCGTCAATCCCTTCGAGGACCCATCATTTAAGAAAACCTGACATAAGTCATAATTTTAAGAGCACTTTTTTTGTAGACTCACGCCTGTATCCCCGAAGGGGTAGGCAGAGGCGTAATATTACACCCACATTTCGCCATGAATTTTTAGGTCCCACATAATAGGGGGCGAGCCTATTGCCGTTACCGGGCACATCACCAGACTCCGTGCTGCTACTGAGAATTCGGAAAAACCGACAACAATTTTGCCCGACCCGGGAATCGAACCCGGGACCTCCGATCAGCAGTCGCATACGCTATCCACTGGACCCCAGAGGCACTTTTTTCTAAAACCATATAAAATTGATACATTTTCAGCGTTTAAACATATGTCAAATAAATTCATGCTTTAATATTTCTAGAGGCTACATATAACGTTTGACGATACGCATGTGCTAAATATTTGAGTGACCTAGGTACATATAGCTTTATAAGGGTTTGTTCCAAGTGGTAAGGCATTCATTTTAATGGTCGCCCTTTTGGCATTCGATAATATTACGAATGCGGGCTAAGTTTGGTTTAAAAATACAGCATATTATTATGCCCGTTAGTCCACGCTTGATGTGAGATACCGTAGTTTTGCTAAAATCTAAAAAATAATTTCTGTGTAAAATACCTACCTACGTCTGCGGCCTCAACGCTGTAAATGTAGTAAATAATAATCCGCTTATTTATTTGCAAAGCTTGCTTCGCATATGTGGTGCATGATAAAGATATTACAAATGCGGAAGGAAGTAATAAAAGAAGTAATCTGCATATTTTACGAACCATTCAGTGAATGCGTTTTGATAACATTTTTTAAACGGTTTTTTAAACGGTTTTATTTAGCTTGACCTGTTTATTTGTTTGGGTCAAATTTAGTAATTGGAATTTCACCCCCTTCCTGATGACAGATTGATCTGATATTTGGTACACACTCTTAATCTTGATGACAATACAACATAATATATTCCTTATGATTGTAAATCCAAGATGGCCGCCGATACAAAATGGCGGATCACATATTACTTCACAACAACCTCTATATGGGTATCAAATGAAAGGGCTTGATTGGTAGAATAGAGCTCACTATGAAAAATCCAAGATGGCCGCCGATACAAAATGGCGGATCACATATTTCTTCGCAACAACTTCAATATGGGTATCAAATGAAAGGGCTTGATTGGTAGAATAGAGCTCACTATGAAAAAACCAAGATGGCCGCCGCCACAAAATGGCGAATTATATTTTTCACAAATACCTACTTCAATACGGCTATCAAATGAAAGGGCTTGATTGGTAGAATATAGAGCTCACTATGAAAAATCCAAGATGGCTTCCGCCACAAAATGGCGGATTACGTATTTTTCACAAATACCTGAATATAGGTATCGAATGAAAGGGCTTGATTGGTAGAATAGGGCTCACTATGAACTACCAACAAAACTAAAAACTTGAAAATAAAATAAAATAAAAAACATTTTTATGTTAAACGGTTTTATTACAATAAAAAAAATGTAGGTTATGTACTAAAAGCTAAATAATAATTCGGCAAGTCCTAGCTACCAGATCGCACCAATCTTCTCATCAATCTGGGGTTTTGATCAGACAAATATAAAATCGTTGGGCGTAGCGTATCCAGAGTAAACATTTTGATAAAAATTTCACGCGCCCAACGATTTTATATTTATCTGATCAATACCCCAGATTGATTAGAAGATTGGTGCGATCTGGTAGCTAGGACTTGCCGAATTATTTTTTAGCTTTTAGTACATAACCTACATTTTTTTTTATTGTAATAAAACCGTTTAACATAAAAATGTTTTTTATTTTATTTTTCTAAATCATAGCTTGTATTTTGCCGGACCGACGTAGGCAGAGGTATATTGCTACACCCACTTTTCGCCAGCTTTATTTTAGTCCCACGTAAAAGGGGGCGAGCCTATTGCCGTACCGGGCACATTACCAGACTCCGCGCTGCTACTGAGAATTTCCTAACGGAAAAACCCAATAACACTATGCCCGACCCGGGGATCGAACCCGAGACCTCCCAACTCCACGGCACAGATAATATAATACTACCCACGCTCACATTTATGCCGCGAGACCAACGAGGCAGTAAGGAAATGTACAAGAATCAAATAATAGCTACTTGAGGAGACGGAAAACTTAGCATGAAACACTATCAAAAACGATCAGACAAGCGTGGTATAGTACACCAAATACTGCTATTGACCCACAATGCTATCGGAACGCAAATTAGGATAGGGGTAATTCTTCAGAGGCAAAATTTTCGACGTCTATGGGAATATTTCTGTAACCAACTAAACAAATCGATCTGTATTTTTCTTGTCGTACAGATTAGCTTTATCCCTATCTTGGCCAAATTATAATATATTTGAATTAATTGTAGTCTAGATGCAAACTAAAAATATTCTAACCACGTCATATGAATCAGAAGAACGCTTCTGATTAATATGACGTGTCCGTCTGCCATTTTCCGGCATAAAATAGTCGATGATGCATTTTCCCTTTGATAAATCAATATAAATTAATATATTATCGAGAGGAAATGAATAGCGCTCTCACAAAAAGAAATGTTTTAGTTATAAATACCTTAATGTGTTTATAAATAAGAAAATAAGAAGTGTCCGGCCTGTAATACTGATTAATTTGGCGTAAAGTATTCTTGACCGTACTTGGTCGGGTAATGATTATGAGAGTCTGGTTTCCCGTGCGGGGGGAAGCCAGTCGTGCTACGGACGAGCTAGAAGGTGTACCTGGGGCTGGCTGGCTTAGATCCCGGAGTTACGAAGGCGAATAGCTGATTCATCTGTGCTTGGTTCAGGTGGCATGCTGATTACAATGCCTACTTTATAAACTTTATTTTATTATTTTGCAACTTCAGTCTGCGTTTCGAGAGACGCTTTTAAGTTATAGAGTCGTGTAGAAAAGTGTCAATACTAAAGTCTGTAAGTATGATGAGTTATGCGTGATTGCAATCATATGTATCATATGACCAGTAAGTTGTACACGGAAAAATGAAACAGAGAGAATAATATATTGTAGAAATTAAGTACCTATAATATTTTTTGTACCTAAAAAAATTTATTGTATTACAAATATTAGCAAAAGTTATTGTTATATTACAATATTCTCGCTTGGCCATAAAATACAACTTTAAAGAGTTTCAAAAGTGCTTTTCTACGCGATATGATCACTGATAAAATAATAATTTTATAAAAAAGACTATTGTAATTGTTAAAATATGATTGTTTCCTCGATAAAGATTTTCATTTTAATTTCTATTTCTGATTCATCTGGGCACAAAATATTTGTACGTCGATATCTTGAAAACTACTATATAAAAACGAGTCCCTCATTCAATTATATGTTCTTTGGTATACCTATTTTCATATGAACATGCATTACAGAGCTGAAAGTGAAATGAAATTTTGGCCAGATGAATCAGTCGAAGAATGAAATTTCGAAGAACTACCCATAGGCCTATGTCCAGCAGTGGTCTGCGAATGACTGTATGATGTAATGAGATATTGACGACAGATCGGCCTATGCAACCACTCAAAGACGACCGGTTGGCGCAGCACCAGTGTAAGCGACTTCTACGCCAATGGTCGCGGGTTCGATTCCCGCTCAAGTCAAACATTTGCATGCATGAACATGGATGTTTGTCTTGGCCTGGGTGTTTCTATGTATAATATGCATGTATATACGAAAAAAATGTATATAGGTATGTATGACTATCCATTATCTAGTACCCATAGTACAAGCTCTGCTTAGTTTGGGACTAGATGGTGATGTGTGTATGTGGTAGAATATAAAGGTAGCTTTTAACAACTCTATTAATTATTGCTCTATTAATTAGATTGCAGATATAAGGGGGTATATTTAGCTAAGTCATAAAATAATAGTTAATTTATGAAACTAGTCATTATGGACCTTTCGTGTGGTGACGGATTAATGATACGGATTGTCACCACCCAATAGTCACCACCCAATATCATCCCATATGGGTGTCGTAAGAGCCGACAGAGGGAACATATTATGCAGAGAACATCACTGTAAGAGAAGGAAAACTTGATACAAACCCTATACCAATCCGTTTGGCCAGCGTGGTACAGTAGGCCAATTCCTCCTTCAAAGGAGAGGCCTTGTCCAGCAGTGGACTGTTAAAGGCTGATGATGACTTATAGACATGCAACCTTAGCTAGAGCTTCTTCTTTTCGACATTGTAGGTTGTAAAAAGCATTATGAAACGTACATTTCAACTATAGGACACGCGTTGGATTACAAAAAACACACAGTGCTCTATGGAGTAATTAAAAATACTAAGCCTAACAACTGTAGGCAAATCTAGCGTGTGATACTAGTATGATAAAACCGAAATACATCAATGAACTTAATGATATAAATGAAAGTTAATGCGGAGAGGAAATATTGTCTTTCACCTATGCAGATATAATGGAATAAATATAGGTAAGTAAGTTTTAATGAAATTCAAATAACTTTTAATAGTTTGGAAGAAATTATGATGGTCCGTCTTACCCACTGGTCACATTCCCTAGTTTGTACCGTATGCTATTGAAAATACAGCGGATGCTACATATGTGAACCAAACGAACGAATTTTAAGATCAAGTTTCATCCGCGACAAACTTTACATCGTACCGTACCTACTTGTACGCACCAACCCGCTTTATAACGGAAGCGCGATCAAGCATAAACTTTGATGAGATCTCTATGAAACACTACACGCTTTTCTCAGATTCACATTAAACTTATATTATATTTTACTTTCAAACACTGTTCATCGTACACAGTCTCACTTATACTGCAGTCCTTCGTCCTTGTACCTCTAAAGAACCTACAAGAGCTGCAATGCAAGTCACAGCGAGCACTTTGAAAATGACTTTCACGCTAGCATACTATTCAAATAATTGCAAAAGCTACAATAAAAGTTACAAGACTTACGATTAGTTGATTAATAATTGTAAAACCCAATGAATTGGGGTTAAATAGATATACCGATAAAGCCATTGATTCATTCAGTGTTCAGCAAAATAGAAGTGACGCAGTGGAAGCCTTGAAAAGGTACCTAAGGTTATAATATTATTATTATGGTTTTGTTGAGTCACCATAAATGATATCTATTATTAGAACAGAAGCAAGGTAAAACGAAGTAAGACCGATAGCTACGGGATTATATTTGTAAATTGTTCACCCACAATATGGATGAATTTAGTTATAATTTATTATCCTTAGTATTGTCCCTGTAACTATCCAATACATCCGATCCCCAGAGGTGAGGCCTAGGATCGGATATCTTGATTTAGATTCTTCCCATAGCGACTGTTATTAAACGTCACAAACCCCACGAAATAACTATAGCATATTATACCTACGGCTGTACACATATTAACAGATCCACGCGATTTCACTTACGAGGAAACTTCCAGCTTCAGTTCAGTCTCTCAGGAGTAAAATTGATTCGATTGATCAATTTGGTTTAGTGTCGATGTACCATCGTTTTAGTGTACTAAAGATTAAGCGTACAAACGAATTGGGGTACTGTCGATGTAGCGTACCATCGATTTGGGGTATTGTCGATACATAAGCCCGTCGATGGAACGTTTTCGATACAACCACCATCGATGTAGTGACTGACGATATTACGAACGGCTACCATAATTAATAGTTCAATACGCACATAACTCCGAAAAGTCAATGGTGCGCGCGGTGGATTCGAACCTTATGCATGGCAGTCTTTTCGTATCTCCACTAGGCTATCGCTGCTGTCAAGCACAAATTTAAATATTCCTTCCTTAATAAAATAAATAATCGTTCGTTTCTAACCAGGTGTCTATGAAGTTTTGTGTTTTTTACTTTGAAAATGACGGCCCTCCGTATGCTCATTCATCTTTATTTCGACACCTCGAGAGGGAAATTGCCAAAAATTCTCCCTTAGCTATTTCTTGCAACTTAAAAGGCATCGACGGCCAAAATTGCAAGCTTGAAGATGCAGCCCGAGCGTGATTTTAGTTCCGCCTGAATCAACCAGTCCAAGTAGGTACCTGACTATGTTTTAGACAATGCAAAAAATATTAATCACGGAAGGTTTCTTTATTGTTTGATATATTTGTAACCGTTCTTATTTAGACTTCATTAAGCCTAGGAATCCCCGCGGCCATTTTCGGTTCGGCTTCCGTTTGAACGAAGTATGTCACGTACAACGTGTGTGATGTCATTCCTAGCGAATGCAATGTACACTGGCGCATTTGAACATACATAAAGATGTATCTTAAAAGGATTTTTTTAAAGATTATATATGTATAGGTAACATGAATAATTGAATTAACCTACTTACAACAATTAAACAAATCAGCTCAAAGATAGGTACCTACTCCAATCAACATCGAGTTACCTAGATAGATTTTCAAAAAAAAAAACAATTGTATCGATTAATCACGAAGGGATATTGAGTGTTTTCCGAATGATTAATCCGACAGTTTTGAGGTAAACCACAGACGTTGATGTTTCAGCCGGAAAATAACTTTCCCATTGTCTTTTTTAATCATTTATTTTATTGTCACATCAATGGCTCATAGTTACTATTCATAGTTCACATAATTATCTATTATACAATTACTCACTATTAGTATGAAACACCCTACCTTCTAATCCTTATTACATAGGTAATAGGGTACCTACATGGTAGGGACCAAAATACTTACGGTAATACTAAGTCAATACTTTTACTTAAACTTATAATTAAGTACAAACTTAGTGTGATTATAACCTAACCTAAATTAAAAGAACACTATACCTATGACTTTGAGTATGAAACTCTCACACAAGCTGAAATCTGTTTAATGAAACAAACATAACAAATTTACTTTTAATAAAACATGATTGACAAAACGGCCGGCCGTAGAAGTTAGAGAAATTGTAATTGCTACCTATATGTACCTACTACTTATTCCTGCTTCAAAAAACACGAGTAACAGACCTGCAATTTATGAACCCATAGGTTGATAAACACTGAAAGATTTATTTCAAACATTGATCAAATAATAAAATGGTGTTAAATAATTCAAATCCCGTTGCCATCACTGTCATAAACACAAACAAAAGCGAGCATCAATGTCTCACAAATTAAATTATGTTGAGGAGTGCTAACACGAATCTACCACAGAATATCAAGTAGGGGTTCAAAGAAGCCTCTACACACAATCATAAACATAATACTGTCACTAAGGGCCCTCGTTACTGTAATAAGATTTACACCCGAGCGCTTGTACACCGACCTTGTTCTTGGGAACTTTCCAACTGACACTAGTAGGTAGGTACTATGTTTAGGACATGTGAATCACTGTTTTCTTGACGAACTGCTATGACATGTCTGTCAGACAAACTTTGTATGTATATTCCACAAGAAACGGGGTGTGATACACACCCGGTTTAGCATTATTTCCAGCAAACTGTAAGATTGAATTAATCCTTTTTTTTTATAGTGATAGGCGGCAAACGAGCAGACCGATCGCCTGATGGTAAGCAATTACCGCCACCCATGGACACAAGCAGCACCACAGGAGTCACAAGTGCGTTGCCGCCCCTTCGGAGTTGGGAAAAGGGATAGAATAAGGAGTGGGATGAGAGAGAAGGAATAAGGGATAGGGCCTCCGGCACTCTCATTCACCGAACGAAACGCAACAGTTTAGGTACTGTTACTTTACGTCGATTTTCTGTAAGAGGGTAGTACTTCGCCGGTCGAGCCGGCCCATTTATGTTGAAATCAGCAAGGCTCTACTGCCGTTAATCTATTGCTGGTTTGTAGAAGCTTAGAAGAATTTGCAAAAGATTTTAAGTCTTAGTTTTGTCAAAGAATGGCGTTTATTTTGATTCACTGGTAGGTACAACTGAAAATTATTACAGCATTAATCATTTTCTTTTCCATAACAACTCCCGCACCAGAAACAAATCCTGCATCGCGAGGAATGTTTATTACACCACATCTATACTACTTATAATAAAACTGTAGAGAGGTCAATTCTGTACATTGAATATATATTAAAAATTAGTATTGGAGGATGAATGGTGATCGATACTGATGCCAAAAATGCAATCAGTAAATTTTTTGTCTGTCTGTCTGTCTGTCTGTCTGTCTGTATGTGCACGCATGGGTCAAAAACTACTGAAGGGATTTTAACCAAACTTGGTACTATTGTAGTCCATACTCCTGGGCAGGTTATAGGCTATATAACATAACGCTGAGACACATATGAGCTGAGCAGTGACGATAAATTTGAAGCAAGTCGGATGAAAATGCGCTTTTGAGCTCTTATCCTCGCATACGTTAATCATTCACCAAAAGTATGTATTACAAAGATGATGGTCTTCAAAAGATCTACGAAAAAGTCCTTTATAGTATATATCTATCTTTTATAAATTAGCCACAATAATGGGTTTAATCGTTAGGCATATCTTCAAAGTGTATTAAATACATCAATATATTGTATTTCACATAGATATATCTTTATCAAACTACCATATTCTAAAAGTACACTTTAATATGTATATTACATTTAAAAAAAAATAGAATTCGTTTTATAAACACCCAAGATATAGATGAAATAAAACTTCCAAATCTCGCCGCGCCAGTATGGATACGGGTATACGGTTGATTTTTGTTTAACGCGCGAAACGGCCGTCTAGGCGTCTATACATATAATAAATCTGTATGTGATCGATGTCCGTACATGGAAGATATTCAGAAGAAATCTATTTTAAGGGCTCTACATTAAAGAAGGGAAGCCAAAAATATAATTATTAAAATTTTTGTCTGTTTGTCTGTGCGTTTGTGCACGCTAATTTCAAAAACGGCTAATAGAAATAAATGTTTTAGACGAATCGGTTCATAGATAAAAAAGTTGTGTCAAAATAAACATTTGTTCGGTTAAAATTTGTTCTATAAAAGTAACTCTTTAGTTGAATTGGTCAAAACTTAATATATTATGATCAGTCAAATGTAAAATTATGAGGGTTGAACTAGATTATAAATAGGATATTTTCGAACATTTGGATTGTCCAATTTAAATTGAGCTTAAAACTGTATGATTAATTAAATAAAATATTAAATAGGGTTCAGCTTAGGCTGGACGTATTCGCACATGTGTTATATGTAAACAGGTTGAAGAGTGGCGAGTCATTTTATTTTACTGGATGGGGATAAACACTGGGATGGCATTGTCTGAAGCAAGTATAAGTAAAAGTCCTCATCTAATCGCCATGGGTTTGAGATGCTGCACAGTTAGATATGGCATAAATATGAAGACAAATTGGCCGAGGACATTTTTAGGTCCACAACAATCTAATAAACCATTGCTTGACAGTGGATATAGTTATATCAGGCTAGGTTATCGTTGTATCTATCCTATTACTCAATATGAACGACCACGACGACCGATACGAACCATCATTTGCTGGTGTAAAAATGATCTCCCGAGACTTACTGAAGAACAGCGTTTAATACTAGATGGTGTTGTGTGAATGTGTTAGAATATTATATTATTATATTATATTATAATATAATTATGATCGTGTGTGTCGTAGCGTGGATAGTGATTTGAGAAAAATTCTATTTGTTGATGCTCCGGGTGGAACGGCAAGACTTTTCCTACCAAGGTGATTTCGGCAAAGGAACGAAGCTAAAGTAAGATCGTGCGAATACAAAATGACAGTATAACAGTACTTTTTTGTGGCGATTTTCGTTAGGCTCTGTCAGTTATACCACCATAAAATATGAGACAAGAGCTGATGAAATTATAGCCTGTCTAAAGAGTTCATAACTATGGGATGATTGTATTATCGCTATGCTTTTTGACATTAAATATGCGAGCATGATTATGAGGCAACGAACATGCACAGGAATTCTCTGATCTTTTACTCGCGATTGGTAACTTCGCGGTGTGGACTTGCACGAACAAGTGAAAGTCATATGAGCTATTTTTAGGACATCTACACTATTCAATATAGGTATTATATGCAACTTAAAACATTTTGGGTATCAATTCTGTAGCCCAATGAAAAGACAAATTCCGCGCGAACGGAGTCGCGGGCACAGCTAGTTATGTAATAATATGCATAATTCTTGTATTTATATACAAATGGGTGTATGCCTAATAGCCAGTAAATATCTATGTCAAATAGAAAATAGGATAAACCTATTGCTTTATTGTGGAAACCTAAGAAGAGAGAGAGGGTAGATTCATTCCAAGGATAGTGTTGTTGAAAATGGAAAATAATTTTAAAATATGCACAATAATTTACCAAATGGATTCGAATCTCGAAATCTCGAAACGGAGGTAGCGTTTTCTATTTTGTTTCTTAAACCAGCCTCCGCACTTAGAATAAATCGAATACGGCGGCAACCTTATAAATATTTAGTAATGCTTGGAGAAATTCTTGTCCAGGAACTGAGTTACCCCGAAACTTGTTCTCCCAGAGGCAATGGGATGGGCCGCTTTGCAGCGTGGTACGAGAAAAACTCCTCAATACATCGGCCAGCGCTGCGGAGCGTGCTCGCCTGTTGGCTGTGGGAGAATGGGAATCGGGCCTCTGGCTTCAGGCACTGCCATCGTCCAATATAGGTACCATGTTGGACGATACAACCTTCCGCTTCGCTACTTGCCTCCGTTTAGGCGCGTCATGTGTCTCTCCGCATCGCTGTCACTGCGGAGAGGCTGTCGATAGCCTTGGTCACCATGGTCTGTCATGCAGCAGGAGCGCAGGTCGTATTTCACGACACGCCAACCTCAACGACATTTTGCGCCGTGCTCTTGTCACCGCTGGCGTTCCAGCCCAACTTGAACCTCAGGGCTTGGCACGCGACGATGGCAAGAGACCGGACGGGATGTCTTTGCTGCCGTGGAAGCTGGGTAGGCCTTTGGTATGGGACGCGACATGTGTCGATACTCTTGCGCCATCCCATCTTTCCAGCACAGCAGGTTGTGCGGGCGCTGCTGCTGCTTCAGTAGAGACCCTCAAACGGCGCAAATACGTAAATCTTGTAGGAGATTATGTATTTGAGCCGTTTGGGGTCGAAACCTTGGGGCCATGGAGTCCAAGTGCGAGATCCCTTTTTAGGGATCTCGCAAAGAGACTGATCGACGCCTCGGGTGACCAGAGGGCTGGCACGTATTTAGCACAAAAGATAAGCATTGCTATACAACGAGGCAATGCCGCCAGTCTTATGGGCACGCTTCCGATTGACTGCGATGCGGATGACTTCCATGACGCCTTCTAAATTTAATTTTAATTTATTTTATTTTTCGTATTGTATATATTAAATAGGCTTATTTTAATTTTAGGACATAATTATGTCAAATTGTGAAAACCTTTGAGAAAAGAATATTAAATGGATACGTTAGTAACAGATAAAAAGAACAACCTAGACATGAAACAACAATTCGTGAATCATATAAAGTGTTGTCCGATGTAATATTGAACTAATGATACACGACGCACAGACTGCCTATAGCGAGGCAACCAATAGGTACACCATGCTGACAACGTACTGTCAAAGCATGATTCTAATAATATTGTTTGTACACTAGAATGACTACAGCCTACTTGAGAGTATGTACAGTCGAACAACTTCCCGCTAGACCAACATAAGGGCGAGAATCGCTCAGCGAGTCATCGTCGCTTCTTGTGCTACTTTACACGCACATTGACATTCGTATAGAAAACCAGTTTCTAGTGTGCCTCGACTCTATGAGCGAGTCAAGGGACTTTTTTTCAAACTGGTGCAGCGCCGACTTGTTTGATTGTATCTAGAGATGACCCGTCTATCATCTTATCATACGTAAATCTCCAAAAGTTTTTAAAACTCTATTAAGGCTCGAGTCGACTGTTTTTATACAACGATGAGAAAACGTTGCGCTTCGTTGGTGCGCCGCGTGCGGGGCAGCCCCAACCGTATCCTCTGCTGTGTGGCGAGCAGACTCGATTGTTTATATGTGAATCGCTGCTGCAAGCTGTCCACCTCCGTGATAGACGTGTGGCAGTGATTCACATATATTCATGGTTTTAGGCTAAGTGTTTATAATAAGAATACTAACATAGGGTAAGGAATATTGTTACTAACACAATGAGTTTTGTTACTCGAAATAAATAAATATTATTATTATTAAGATGGCAAATATATGAGATGGGTATAGAAACTAGTAAGGCCCTGTAAGGCTCACTTCTTAAATATATATCTACATATACACGCAACCGAAGGTAGAGAAGCAACTTTTGTAGGTCGTGAAATGCACTCTAAAAGGCGTAGGTACATGTCCATTAAAGGCTCATATTGAATAACAAAAAGCACAGGGTGTTTTAGTTTTGTTTATTTGAGTAATTCACCAACTCGTCCTCCATACCTACGGCCCATTTGGGGCGAGTTGATGAAAATCAAAATAAATAATATTTTCATTCCTCAACTCGGCCCACGTTTCTACCCAAATGAGAAAAGGTACAATCAGTAGGAAAAGTGTTCGTGTGGATATAAGAAAAAAAAGAGTTTGTTTTAAAATATTTATTCATCACAACGTCGTGTCATATCAAAATAATAGATTAAATCATCATAAATTTGACATCAATTAACATAATTCACCAAGTAAAAATAAACATTAATACAATATGTAGGTGAATTAAATAATAACCTTAAACATAAAATAATAAGCAAACATCACAAAGATAATAACAGTTATAAAGATAAATAATTATGAACAAAATAATCAACAAATTAAACAAAAATTAGGTAAGTTATGACTAAAGTGAGGTATTTTAGGAGTTATCATTAATTTGTAGGACCCTAAAACTACAAACAATTCTTGGGAGCTTCTATGACAGTCTTATAATTGATAATCTCATTTTAGAAATGCGTTTTAAAATAAACTCTCTTAAATATTTTTATAATCAATAGTAATAGAGATAATAAATAGTAGTCGGCTATAGTAGTAGCAGACTACTTTATTAGTCAAAGTAATCAACAATTGTAAAAGATTTAACAAAAATATATCGATGCCTTCCGGCCAAAAGGGGGTAAGCGACATTTTTTGCGAAATCGACTTATATATATGGTTAGAATCGGCTTTTTTTTCTGCGTCTAATGGTCTAAGTTTCATGGCTCTAGGACAAACTTTTTGTCGCTTACGCGGTAAAGGAATTGAGGTTCTAACACTAAGTTTTTCGTCATAAACGACAGTTATTTTTGGTGTATTTTGTATTATGGTGGTTGGATAAAAATAATATTTCAAAACTGTGAGATAAGCAATTTTGGCTTTGATTCTTTTTTTTCTTCACTTGAACGTTAAGTAGTTTGGGCTGTAAATATTTTTTTGTAAAAAATACATTAATCAAATTTTACTTGAATCTTTGTGTGCCAAACTTTCGGTTAGGATATTAGGGCAGTTTCTTTGGATAAAATAAATGTCATTTATTACATTTAGGTCTCATTTCCGTGACTTTATTTGGCGCTTATTTTTATTTTCCCTAGTCACCAAATCAATCATCGAAGGCGCTTAGGATAAATCATCCAAACTAATGTCTCCTTACATTGTCGTTTACCCTTTTTTTCCCTCCCAAAAAAAATATCTGGTATGGTGGTTAGATAACAAGGTAAATCAAAGGTTTGGCGGTTAGCTTACATAAGAATGACAAACAGCATCGGTTATCCCACTCTTTCGTTCGAACAAAATGTCGTTAGCGTTGCACAGCGAACATTCACCGCGGCGTAAGCACCTCCGTGCTTGCGAGTCAGTTTGGCGCGAAGTTTTTCGAAGGAAATAAAACGGTAAGATTATTTTAATAGACTTTTATATTCATCTATAATTGTGTATTCTAATTAGTTATTTTAAGTTGTAAAGGTAAGAAGTCATTATTTTGCTATCTTGTTCAGACAATACTGAATGGTTAAATAAGTACCAACAGAGTTTTTGTTTGACTGCCTCGTTGGTCTCGCGGCATAAATGTGCGCGTGGGATTGGGAGGTCTCGGGTTCGATTCCCGGGTCGGGCAAAAGTGTTATTGGGTTTTTCCGTTAGGAAATTCTCAGTAGCAGTTCGGATACTGATAATGTGCCCGGTACGGCAATAGGCTCGCCCCCTATTACGTGGGACCTAAAAATTCATGGCAAAATGTGGGTGTAATATTATTCACACCTCTGCCTACCCCTTTGGGGATATAGGCGTGAGTCTATAAAAAAAAGAGTTTTTGTTGCTGCAGGCCTTTGTTGCAGGCCAGCCTGGCTTAGGATCATTATCAAGGGTTCGAATTCCAGGTTGGGCCAGCAAGGAATTATTGGATTTTTTGATGAATTCTCAGTAACAGTCAAGAGTTAATCCTCCGACTGATATGCCTCTGTTGTTTCGAATTGTCTATGGGACTATGAGAGTGAGAGACTAAAAACTTCACGTTTGTTTTGCACATATATTAGCGCACGCTAGTAGGTCTCTCTTTTGCAAATTGTTATTCTGCCTTAAGATTTGCCACCGTGACTGATTTAACATGTTTCATCATCAATGTTTTATCGATTGAGTGAATGGATGGGTGAGTGCGAATGAATGGATACACGGCAAAAGCGAGTAAGAACCCTCTTTGTGGAGTGGCTGGAGGCCGCCACGGTGTCCTCACCTTCCGCCTGACGCATGTCATCACCGGACACGGTTGTTTTGGGTAGTTTCTGTAGAGGACTCCCCCGGCAACGGACGTCGCGAGGTGATTTACGGCAACTGTAGACGCGGACATGCGGACGACGAGGACCAAACGCCGTCATACCTAAAAGTGGTCCTTAGGTACGAAATTTTAAGTTTATATTTTTTTTTGTCATACCAATAGTCCGTGCCACGAGAACTTTTTGTAAACAAAGAAATTCTACTAAGTGACTTAGCGACAGTTCTGTCAAACACAAATAATGTCAAATACAGGTACACAGGTACGTGTCATTGGAAACTAATATTTCAATGGATCGGGTTTTTATCGATATTATGCGCTGTCAACGGGATCTTTTAATATTTTGTGGTACTGGAACCTGGAATGCCAACATTTGGTTTTACTTCATTGAAATGTAACATTCTTGTGTAAAATTAAACGCATGTTTATAGGATCGCAATGCTCATCCCGCGGCCGACTTTGCGGCAATGCGGGTGCAAATTGCAGATGATAAACTATTATTCGACCATAAGATTCTGTACACCTAATAAAAATAAATTGCGTCAATTTACGCATGTTACCCCGAATGTAAATTTACCGTAACATTTTAATGGATTTTGTTTAAGTACATTCTGACGTTTTCATTCATACACAACGTAAAATCTCCATGCCTAAAAATTTGCATGCGATGTAATAGCTAGTTGTCTGTAATATATCACATTTGTGGACAATTATTTAATATTTTAGGATAGCTAGGCTAGGAACAAATTATTTATTGCCTATGATTAAAAAAATCAAAGTCCATAATAGAGTACCCTGTTTGTACTCTATCATTGACATACATGGTATTTTATTATTGACTTGATGTACTTACATTTTAAGAAACTACAAAATTGTCGCCAAATTAATGAAAATTATTCCTGGAAAATTCGACCACTCTTACACAAAATCAAATATGTTTATTTTCATTCAAATTTACATTTTTCTGGATATGACTGGAAGTCATAGATAATAATATTAACATATATAAACTCAAATACATTTAAAAAAACCCTTAAAAAGTATCAAACTTCACTAAAGCATAAAATGTAAAACACAACCTTGTTTGAAATAAAGGTTGTGAAGCCCTGAATGTTTGTTTACAAAAAGTCTATCTTCTTGTGGCACCAACTATAGAATGACAGCATGAATGTATAATGCAAGACTAACTTACAATGAGTAACAATTGTTTTTTGCAATTTTCTAAAATAAAGACTGATTGATCACAATTTCTCTTTTTTTTAATTCATACCTTAGTCCATTAGCCAGTTTAAAAACTTATAAAAGTCTAATGTATGTATGTAAATATCTTGTATGTATATTTTTTTAAGAATTAATCACAATGTGCTTTCGCGTTGTATAAAAGAGCTTATTGTATTTTTTATAGATAATTAACTTATTACAATTGCCTTGTTCTTCTGTCAATAACCAATAGCCAGTTATGTCATATTGGCTCCATTTGATGAACAGAAAAAGCACAGGTATGCTCTTTTTCTTCAACAGGAATAAAATAAATGGTGCAGTTAAATCATTTGGGTTGGAACTCATTAATTGAGTTGTTTTCATTTACGACGTTTTTTCCTGTTAGTATAATTAGGACCATTTGAGGGTAAGCGACAGTAAATAGTGTTAGGCGTGTGATTTGTTTTAATTAACAATGTCATTTCGTAGAGCCCTAATCAAAAACTATATGGTTAAATTTTGAAACTTTTGGAACTTACAGAAAATTTTCTATGATTTTTTTTCACTTATTTTTAACTTTAAACTACTCTCCTGTAAAGTTTCTAAAGTGGCGGTTAGCCTCTTTTGGCCGTAAGGCCTTAATTTTAGTTATAACATATCGATATATGTTATAACTAAAATTAAGGCCTTCTAAACTACAAACAATTCTTAGAAACTATTTCTATAACAGTCTTATAATTATTAATATTATTAATCACATTTTATAATCAGTCTTACAATTGCTGGCTTAAAATTAAAATGTTAATAACTCTACACACAATTCTACGGAAATTTCAGACTCCACGAAATATTTCAATACTGTATCAACATAGTCATCTATTTCTACAGTCTCTTTTTTCTTCTGAAATATATTTGATCCTTTTTTAATCAATGTATCGTAATAATTTGCTTCTCCTTCAAGTATTTATCAAAAAATTTACTATACTTTGTGGTTTGTGAGTTATTTATTTATTTACAGTAGCGTGCCAATTTTCAACCATGTTTGTGGTACGATGTTTCTGTTCATAGCAACACCATTTCTCTCTAAAAATGCTTTTTCTGTTAGCCATGTATGTCTCATCAAAATAATCGGTAAATTTTCCGAGTTGTTCGTTTTTTTGACAACGAGACATAACATGAAGAAAACCATCGTCCACTGCATAACTTGGTAAATGTGCTAGAGCAGCACATTTCTTAACATGTTTTTTTACGGGATTTTCTCCTCAAACATCTCGAAAAATTAGAAAAAACAGATTGTATTGCTTGCATTGCAGCCTTTTCGTAGTCTAATATAAATGTCTTTGGAGTCCAATTAGGGATTTGACTCTTAATCAATCTCAGCATAATTTCGTATGTCTTTTTTGTTTTGTTCGGGAGCAATGCGTATATTACAGGTACAATGTTATTATGAGTTTTGGAACAGCCTATATCAACATATTGTAATGTATTGATAAAAAGGTTTGGAGCAAAATTTAAAAGTGCCATCACATAAAACTGTATAGTTTGTATTGTAAAGTCCTGGCAAACTTGCTAGCGAAAATCAGTATCCTGTTGTTATTGTGATAGTCTGCAAATAAAAATTCCTGGAATTTGGCCGGTATTACAACTTGGCTTACATTTTTAAACCACACTTTGTCAACGCCCAATGATATATTCCTTTTCCGATACAACTTATTTCTTATGTTTTTAAAATCTGGTACAGTTTTTATTAAGTCTAGCCCTTTGTCTTTTAAATTACCAACCGTTTCCCGAAATATTGCTGGAATAGGCAAAGCTACATCGGTGACGACTTTATTTTGATACTTTTCCATCTCAATATCCCATTCGTTTTTGGTACTATCCGGCTGGCAAGCATGATTAGTAATTATTAAAATTGCTTGACAGATCTGTCGTTTCACACAACGCCACACAGTTGAATTATCTTATTTTTTCTTTTTATGTCATATCTATAACCAGCACGAAGAAGCAAAGGTTTCCTCGTTGAGAAGTGATGGTTTCAAAATCTACTCGATTATTAGAAGACGATGACGGTTCTTGCGAGTCCATAACAGCACCTACCAAAAGATAAAATAATATTCGTACAGAAACATATATTTTAAATATTATCCTATTGAAAAATAATCTTAAGATAAGATTCTCACCTCAAGTTTACGAAGAAGCCAGCAATTCTTGTCTAATTCCAACTCCAATATGCACAGATTTCACAGATTTATCGGAGTCCAAAATATAACCAAAAATAAAATTGTAGAAATTTGTTTCACATTCACTAAATAATATCTTAACCTTTTCTGTCGGAAAGTATAAACTATACTAACTCATTTTAACATCAACAAATTCCATGGAAAACGCGCTGTCCAAGTGACACAGGTGTGCAAAGTTAAGTACCTAGTTTTATTACTTTATGATATGGAAACAAAAGATTTTTTACATTTTAGTCTTCCTTTATCATTTACTTCAAATGCAACCGCCATAAACATTGTTTTTTTACTGATAATACCCGGCGAAACATCATACACTGGACATAACAAAAGATTTTATTTATACTCATTCATTTCATAAATATGTCATACTTCAAAAGTAACCACTAATCACTGTGTCCATTGTTTACTTACCCGATAATAACCGTCTTCATTTCGATTTGCAACCATTTGTATAGATTTCGAACAATACCTGAACTTGAGCGTATACCTAAGCATAAAACACACTAACTAGTTTCAAAATTAATAAATTCTATGAATACACGCTCTCCAAGTGACACACGTGCGCAAAGTTAAGTAGTTTTATTGCTTTATTGATATTGAAACAAAAGGCTAAGCCATAAACATTGTTTACTTACTGATAACTGCCGGAGAAACATCACTGGACAAAGCAAAAGATTTTATTTTATCTTCATTCATTTCATAAGTCTGCCATACTTCAAAAGTAACCACTAATCATTGTGTCCGTTGTTTACTTACCCGACAAAAACAGTCAGAATTTCGATTTGCAAGCATGTGGATGGATTTCGACTAAAACCTGAACTTGAACGTTTGCTTTTAAAAAGAAATACATAATAGACTCTTGTCTTAAAAGTAATTTATAGGTACTGATTTTTTTAATAACAAAATAATCTATGAACATAATTATGCAATTGATACGCAGCTATACTTACATACTTATATTCTGTTACATATAAGATCCAAAATATTAAAACAATCTAAATAAAGTACAAGACCAATCTAAAAGCATATAAAAAAAGGATTTTCCAAATCGGTCTATAAATGACGGAATTATTAGGTAATAAACATTTTTGTTAATACAACCGAATTGAGAACCTCCCTCTTTTTGAAGTCGGTTGAAAATGAAAGTAAATCCTTAAAATATTGTTATGACTTGTCTTACTAACTGTACCAAACGTTGATAAAGTTTAAATTTCCACACAAAAAGAAACGTGGACCGAGTTGACGAATGAAAATATTATTTATTTCGATTTTCTACAACTCGTCCCAATTGGGCCGTAGGTATGGAGGACGAGTCGATGAATTACTCGTTTATTTTCTAAGTTGTGTTTTACTATAATGTAGCATTCGCAAGAATGCTCATTACAAGTGAATGCACAAGTCCATGCACTTTTAAGTGGTCAAAATGACCCACGCGGCTGGAGCCGCAGGCGATGTCTAGTAGGTACCTATTATAGAAATAAACTAGACGTTAGCGTCGCCAGCGGCTTCGCCCTCTTCAATTATACATATAAACCTTCCTCTTGAATCATTATCACTACATAGTATAAAACAAAGTCTGTCTTCTGTCTGTCTGTCCCTATGTATGCTTAATCTTAAAAACTACGCAACGGATTTTAATGCGTTTTTTTAATAGATAGAACGATTCAAGAGGAAGGTTTATATGTATGTATAATTGACGCGGGCGAAGCCGCTGGCAATGTTTTGTATCTGTTGAAAACTAAAAACCGCATTAAAATCCCTTTGCGTAGTTTTTAAGATTTAAGCATACATAGGGACAGACAGACAGAAGACAGACTTTGTTTTATACTATGTAGTGACAAATATAGCGCTTGCTCCTCCTTACCATGACGCGATTCATGAATCTTACAATGTATTCTACCCGTCCACAGTAGACCATATCTCCATTAATTTATAACCAAACAGTCAGTTATAAGATAGACAAGCGGACTATCCCTTCACAAATCTCATTAAAACGGTAAATAAATATCTGGAAGTGGAGTAAATACATAAAATACATTTGTCTTGTGGCACAGTCGCAGTACGGCCTCGCGATATATTACCGGATTTAAAATGAGCACACTATCGCACTAAATCTACACTACGTGCATGCAACATAAATCTTATCAAAAACGACTCTAAGAACTTCTACTTGTAGAAAATATGGTACCTCCATATTTTTTCCGTTTGATTTTCTTGGCTCTACTTTTCAACTTATGAACGCATCACTGCATACCGTGTACCTTCTGTAATGTTGGCATGATATAGGCATATCACTCATTTAAAAGTAAGTATTAACGTGTACATGTTTTCAAGTTTTGTTTCTTAATAAAATTACATTTAAGGAATATAACAACGGCGAAATTACGAACTTTGTGACCTGAAGAGACACCTCGGTAGTAGTCTTGCTGATTTCAGCATGAAGCACAAGGGGCGGCAACGCACTTGTGACTCCTACGGTGTTACTTGTGTCCATGGGCGGCGGTAATTGCTTACCATCAGGCGATCTGTCTGTTCGTTTGCCGCCTATTAATATAAAAAAAATTCAAGATCATCAAGAGAGACCAGTGACCTTGAGCAAATATGTGCATAATATTATGTCCAATTACTTTACGACCCATAATGAGTTTTTAAAGTGTATAAATCAGCTTAAAACATTGCTGGGCACGCTTTACCTTGCTTCAGATTCAAGTTTTAAAATGGAACGGTAACCGGTACGCTACAATGAATATTGGAGTGAAACAGCTCTCCTTCCGTGGACTTTTTTAAATTAGAATGCAGTAGGCAAACGTAGACCTGAAATAAAGAAATATACGCCTAAAAATAATAAAGATGATTTATAACTGCAGACTGTTAACTAAGCTGTTATGAGAACACTCACGCTATGGTCCACCACGCTAGCCAAGTGCGCCGTGCGGGAGCGTAGCTGATTTCACATACCCACATAAGTCTTTTAAGAACATTAGGGCGCTTTTACGCTATGAAAATCCACCGTGTCTGCTTCAGATAAGACCGAATCATCATGTCAACAACATCGTCAGCCTTTAATAGTTCACTGCTGGACTAGGCCTCTCCTTTGAAAGGAGGAATTGGCTTACGAGTACTATACCACGCTGACCAGACGGGTTGGTATAGGCCCATAGGGTATGTGTCTAGTTTTCCTTCTCTTACAGTGCTGTTCTATGCATAATATGCTCCCTCTGTCGGCTCTTACGACACCCATGGTATGATATGGGGTGGTGACACTCTGTATTCTTAATCCGTCACCATGTAAACGACAAGAATTATTTTGGATCTAGGCACGAACACTTTTAGCTCAAACAAGATATTTTTCTTATTCAGCGTGGATGTAGTGTACACGGGAGGGGGTGTAGAAACAACAAGAATTCGGCATCGGCCCGGCGAATTTTTAATACTCCGAAAAGTCAAGATCACCAGTAATTTATCGCTAAAGATGATTATAAAACTTAGAATAGACTCGCTCTTGTAAATCACTACGAGTAACTGTAATGAATTTATTTTTATTTATTTAACTTTTTTGCACAACACAAACAATGTGGTACAATAGGTGGACTTAATGCCTTAGGCATTCTCTACCAGTCAACCTAGTGTGGTGTAGAGATAATTGGTGGTAGGTGCATGATTATTATATTTTTATTATTTACACTGTAGCTGCAATACATAAAGAGACATAGACGTCCGCTCACCGCGGCGCCGAGCGCAAACTGGCGTGAATTTGAATTTAAGTGGCGCCAATATTTATACGAGCCGCGTGCGTTGTATGCTTGCACCCAAGTTAGAAACTAACTACATTAAAATTGCACTTTTCTGTGATTGGCTGATTTCAAATGTAAGCTCCTTCTTGTAGCACTAAAATTGTAAATATAAATAGGCTAAGTTTATGCTGCATATATACTCGTTTTCTACACTCATCGGAAGTTTTACTCTGCACCTCTGGACCTCTTCAGCTACAGTAGACCCTGCCTTACATTGGTGACCCCTACTGAACCATCAAGAACCGCAAATCCTCGTCGAAACTCTCTCCAATATCTCCAAAACCATCATGGCAACAGCAAGTAACTCAGTTTCCGACCAAGAACTCTCCGGCGTGTCTACAAACCTCCGCATACCACCCATATGGCGCGATAGACTCAGATTATGGTTCGCTCAGTTTGAAGCCATCGTTTCACCACACAAGAAGGGCGACAAGGCGATGTATGAACTCGTCGTTGGGCAGTTGGAACGGCAAGATATCGACGAGATCGCCGACATCATCCTACGGCCCCCGGAGAATAACAAATACGACGCTATCAAAAGCCGGCTATTACACGTCTACGAAGAATCCGAGCAACGCCAAGTACAGCGATT
Organism: Euclidia mi; assembly: GCA_944739405.2. NCBI lineage: Eukaryota > Metazoa > Arthropoda > Insecta > Lepidoptera > Erebidae > Euclidia > Euclidia mi. The sequence goes on along the minus strand of OX123193.2, from coordinate 30,244,805 downwards.
ACTCTCTAAGATGGAACTAGGTGAGATGAAACCCTCCCAACTACTTCGGCGCATGAAGAACCTCGCTGGCGAAAACATCTCAGAATCTACGCTCCGTATCATGTGGACTAACCACCTTCCACAATCTATACGTGCCGTCCTCGCCGTAAGCGAAAATATCGCCAAGAAATCCGATCTTAACGACCTCGCATCTATGGCCGACAAGATTCTCGAACATTCTCGCCCCGAAATTTCCGCCATCGCCACGACCTCCGTCACATCATCAAACTCGCCACAAATCAAAGTCGCCCGTACCTCACAAACCGAGTCAGGTCACTCTGAACTTACCTCAAACGACTTACACGAGAAGATTGACATGCTTACGAGAGAGTTAACTGATTTGAAAGCCCAACAGCTTACGCGAGAAATAGAAGAGCTGAAATCACGACGAACCTATCAACATCAACCACGACGTCAGCAATGGAACAACCATCCTAATCAATCAAGATCGCCGAGCAATCAACGTCCGCCACGCAGTAGTACTCCGCAGCGCTCCGATTCGCCTAGTATCTGCTATTATCACCGCAAATTCGGTAAACAAGCTTGCTTACAAACTTGCCCGTGCAAGTTCGAAGAATCGTCACCCACGTCGGAAAACTAACCGCTGCGTTGGCTGAGGCGGCAACCGACGCGAACCACGCATCACACCGCCTGTTCGTAACAGATAGAAACTCACGTCTATCTTTTTTATCGACACCGGCGCAAACATATCTGTTATACCGAAGCAAAGAGGGACGAAGACAGCTCCGACGTCGTTTCAACTGTACGCCGCTAATAACACCACAATACCTACATACGGCGAGAAAACCATGGTGTTAGATCTGAAACTACGAAGACCTTACACGTGGAAATTTGTCATCGCCGCATTCAGCAAACCCATCATCGGCGCTGATTTTTTGAAATATCACAACCTCCTTGTTGACATACGTGGCCGTTGCCTCATCGATAAAGTGACGAACTTATCCGTCAAGACATCAGTTTCATATTCCACCGAGCCAACCGTCAGAAGCATCGACGATCAACAACATTTTCATAAAATCCTTGCCGAGTACCCAGACATCATCCGACCGTCCTCTATGAAGCAAATACCTAAACATCGTGTCGAACATCACATCGAAACAACCGGCCCGCCGCTACACTGTAGAACCCGACCGTTACCGCCCCACCGCTACTGGGCCGCTAAAAAAGAATTTGAAACCATGATGCAACAGGGCCTATGCCGTCCAAGCAAAAGCCCTTGGTCAAGCCCGCTCCACGTAGTTCCCAAGAAAAACGGCGATATACGGGTATGTGGCGACTACAGACGACTCAACGCAGTAACTAAACCCGACCGCTACCCCGTGCCTCGACTAAAGGACTTCACATACCTACTCCACGGCAAGAAAGTCTTCACGGTATTAGATTTGAACAGAGCTTACCAGCAACTGCCCGTCCACGGCCCTGATATTGACAAAACCGTTATCACCACACCGTTCGGGTTATTTGAATTTCCGCGAATGTGTCCCGGCCTCAAGAACGCCGGACAAACATTCCAGCGATTTATACATCAAGTGCTCAGCGGACTCGATTTTGCCTTCGTTTTCATCGATGACGTCATTTTGGCCCATGAAAGCCTTCAAACGGCCTCTCAAGACCTACGCACCGTCCTTCAAAGATTAGACGAATACGGGATCACAATAAACCCATCAAAATGCGTATTCGCTCAAGAAACAGTAAAATTCCTCGGTTACGACGTGTCGAGCGAAGGAATCAAGCCGCCGTACGAAAAGGTCAAGGTCATCGCTGAATACCCGAAACCAGAGACCGTGGAAGAACTACGACGATTCCTCGGCATGGTTAATTTTTACCGTGACAATACACCGAACGCCGCTCTCATTCATGCCCCGCTCAACGCATACCTACACATTAAACTATAGATATATATATTTTAAATATTTACATATATGTATACATGTATAAAGTATATATAAGTACAAATACATATATTATATATGAATAACTACTTGCAATAATTATAAAATAAATATATACATAATAATATATAAGTCATCGATATATATGTACTAAAATGTCAATGATATAAGTAATAATACAGTCAATATGCATTTATTCTGCCATTTTGCTCCGCAAAAATTCTCGAGCCTTTAGTTTAAAAGTGTAGTGATTGTTAGCCATCCTGATTTCAAGAGGGAGTGCGTTCCATAATAGGACAGATTGGACGAAGAAGGAAGAGTTAACAAGCCCAGAACTATGGGAAGGACATAAAAGGAGACGATTATTAGACGAACGTAAATGTTTGTCATGATTAGAGCATAAATATTGTAGATAAGGACTTAGGTAGAAAGGAACAGAGGGAGAGTTAAGAAAGGAAAAAAGAGTAGTTAGGGCACGCAAACTGCGGCGTTGGCGAATAGTTAGCCATTTGAGTTGGGAGCGGTATTCGGAGACATGGTCATATTTTCGGAGGTTGTAAACGAATCGAATGCAGTTATTAAGAAGCCGGTCTAATTTTTTGAGGAGGTCTGCATTCAGGTCGAAATAGCACACATCACCATAGTCGATAATAGGGAAGATTAAAGTCTGCATGAGCATTACTTTAGTGCTAGAAGGGAGGAAGTTCTTTAAGCGGTACAACGAACGTAAGCATCCTGTCACTCTTTGACTAACAGAAGTAACTTGAGCCCGCCAGTTGAGGTGACTATCCATGTAAAAGCCAAGATTTTTAACAACCCTGCTGAAGGGTATTGTTGTCTGGTTATACTTGACTGATGGAAGCGCTGAAAGATCAACTTTGCTCATGTTGCGTTGACTGCCTATGATAATAGCTTGGCATTTTGCGGGATACACAGCAACACCAAATCGTTCTGACCAATCAAGTATAATAGCTTCATTTACCTCACCGATAGCTGAAGCGATGTTGTCTACTCTTGCATGTGTATATAGCTGCAAGTCGTCAGCATACAAGTGATACGCACACTGAAGATTCTGGGTCAGGAGATTTATAAAAATAGAAAATAATAATGGAGAGAGAATGCCAGCTTGAGGAACGCCAGACTGGAGGTTACACCATGATGATGAAGAGTCATCGTGGCGAACCGACTGCTGACGTCCCACGAGATAATTGGAGAACCATTCCAGCGCCTCTGGAGAGATCTGAAGACTGGAGAGGATAGATAGTAGGATTTCGTGATTGACCGTGTTGAAGGCGTTCGTGAAATCGACCAGAGCTAGCACCGTAACTTTGGTGTCTTCCATTCCCGCCCTAACATCTCCAGTCACCTTCAACAAAGCGGTCACTGTGCTGTGTCCAGGTCTGAATCCGGATTGAAATCGGTTCAATAGATTATTGTGAATGACAAATTTTGAAAGTTGTCTGTGGACACAAGCCTCAATCACCTTGGAGAGAAAAGGAAGGATTGATATGGGGCGGAAGTTGCTGGGGAGAGAAGGATTAGGGATCTTAGGCAAAGGAGTTACTAAAGCTTTCCGCCATAGCAACGGAAACGCACCTGTGTCGAGGGAAAAGTTGATAATATGCGTAATAGCTGGTAACAATTGATCAACAATGGGCACAATCATTTTACGACTAATATTTTCGCAACCGGTAGCGTTGGATTTGATGGAGTGGATAGTCTTCTTGATCTCTCCGGGGGTCACTGAAGAAAATTTGAAAGGGTCTATGTCAAGACGAGGAAGGTTACGCAAGTCAGACTGTGACACTTAGTAGAATGATCCAAATAGTTAAATGTGGAGAAATGTTTATTAATTTCATCCAAACCAATTGTCCACTGGGGATCAAAACTGCGCTGTTTGCCAATACCTATAGTCCCGAGGAACTTCCAGATATTGGCAGGGGAGGATGAGTTAATATTGCTGAGAATATGGCGGCGTTTAGCGTTACGTATCACCTGATTACACCGATTTCTTGCAACTTTATATAGAGACCAAAAGTCCTCTGTTTTGTGCTTTTTATATTTACGAAATGCACAATCCCTTCGTCTCGTAGCGGTTTTGACCGCCTTCGTAATCCAGGGGGCAGGTGGACGCTTTAGTTTGACTTTTCGAACCGGTGCATGAACATTATACAACTCGAGAACAGCGTTGTTAAAGCTCTCGACCTTTTCATCCATAGTTGCTGCAGCGGTCAGGTGATCCCAGTTCATTGTAGCTGCATCTTTTTCCAACTTATTTACGTCCATGCGCCCAAAGCAACGCACATGCAGAAACTTAAGAGGAGGACGGGGAGGCTTAAGGATGTATGAGAGGAAGATTAGATCGTGATGGGAGAAACCTGGGGCAGGGATTTGACCATGTTTGGAGACTAGGTCAGGAGCAGATGTGCAAATTAGATCGAGCCATGTATCCTCCCCAGCGACATTGTGATGGGTAGCTTGCAATGGTAGAATGTGGAGATTACATGACTCGACAATCTGCAGGAGCTTGCAGGATCTAGTGGACTGTGGAGCAAGGAGATTAGTATTAAAATCGCCCAAGTAGGTACCTACCTATATTTTAATAAGTGTCCACGCAACTTGTTTTAAAGTATTTAAGTACTTCAGCATGAATAATGCAAGTCGTACCACAAGGCGGGCCGTCTGAACTACAGACTGTTTATATCATCATCACTTTGCATAATAATATGCATAATTCTCATACTAGTGTAACCAACACAAATAATATCTACATGTAGAGTAGTCACCAGAATAACCTGACCTGTCTTTGCATAGGCTTGCTCAACAAAAGAAGCTCAGGTTATACTGGTATTTATGGTACGATTTGTAGCATTATCTACTTCTTACGTCTATTTTATGGTATCTATATCTATTATCTAGTCAAGGTGACAAACAAGACTATTCCGAGCCGTTATCGTAGGTTATGGTCATTAGCAATTTTCTTTGAAAAGTGCCAGCCAATAAAAACTTACGGTTACTGTTCTGTTTACAAACATGACAATACTTCAACCCGAAAAGCCAACAATAGTACTAGCCGTGTATCCAAATTAACCCATCTTTCAACATCGCACTTCCGTCGCATATCGCTATTCCTTTGGGTCAGGGCCGAGCCGTCCCTATGTGCAATGTGCGCGGCGCACACAGGCGCCAGGGTGATAGGGGCGCCGCGGGCCAGGATATGCGTTAATTATTAACATTATTTTCGAAAAAGGACGACAAAAAGGCGCTTCATCGATTTCGCACACCGGCGCTTCATAGATTTCGCTCACAGGCGCTTCATAGATTTCGCACACAGGCGCTGGATTGGGTCAACGCGGCCCTGCTTTGAGTTGCAGAGGTCAGCCAGGCAGTCGCTCTGTTGAAAAGCTTATCTTCAGGCAAATCTATCGGGATCGATGCTAATACATTTATCGGGTCTATTTTATTTTTAACATCAAACATTAAAAGCCGAAGAGAAACGTTTCAAATCGTTTTCCTCGTGTATGACTGTTGAAAACATTAACACACAAAGAAGAAATTTGATCCAGGAGATTAGATAATATAAATATACTTATGTGTCTAAAATAGATGCGGTATTTGGAGTTCTAATGCTAATACTATCTTTTCATATCGAGATACACAAGAGGAAATAAGATATACATACCTACTTGAAGATACACAGTCTTAGAATGACTAGGTAGATTAGATATTAGTTGCCAGGTAATATTAGGACACACCACTATTATTAGTAACTACGTCACGTGCATGTTGTATGCAAAAGTATCGCAGCTGCCTAAATTCTGGATAAGTAGTATTATAAAACGAACAACCCTTACCTTTATAGGTATTTTGTATGAAAATAGAACTAGGCCAGCAATTCGCTACTACGAAATATTCACCATCTCAGCGTAGTAACAATGGGCACACATAACCAACTACTAATTTCATAAGACCAAAACATACATACATATCGTCACGCCTTTTATCCCCGAAGGGGTAGGCAGAGGTGTATTTCTACACCCACTTTTCGCCAGATATACTTTAGTCCCACGTAATAAGGGGCGAGCCTATTGCCGTACGTACCGGGCACATTTCCAGACTCCGTGCTGCTACTGAGAATTTCGTGACAGAAAATCCCAATAACACTGCCCGACCTAGGAATCGAACCCGGGACCGGGATCCCACGCGCACATTTATGCCGCGAGACCAACGAGGCAGTCGTATAAGGTTTGATGTCGAGTTTTCCGTCTCTACGCAAAGATGGTATTTGCATCGTGTTATCCCTTAGTAGCCTCTAACGACACCCACGGGAAGACAGGGGGTGGTGACACTTGTATTCTATGCCGTCAACCACACGGCACTAAGACCAAAAGTAGATTAAAAATCAATCATCACTTAGAATCTATTAGGTACTTACCTATTTAATACGCGATTATTCAAACATTCGATCTAAATCTTCCTATCATATCAAACAACCTTAGTACTGAAACAACCTTCAAATGTACTTTTCAAATAATGTCTGTATAGCAACATTGCGAAATCATCTAGCTGAGTCGTGATGTGACATGTCAGACCGATCAGACATGTAAGCAGATAACGCCGTTATATAAGTGTGTGACGGTAACGGCCGCTATATAGCCGTTAGATTTAACGACGTTATCGTTATCCGTTAATTGTTATTTATCGAATAACGATAGCAGTTGAAGTAAGCCTGTCGTATAGATATGATAACGTTTATAACCTTGGCAAGTTTCTAGATAAAATTCAGACTTAGATATATTGATATGAAAATATATGATATTTAGCTAAATATATTGCCTATAATAATCGTATTAAAATTCTTTTTAGGTAATCTAGAATGTAATTTAGGTAATCTATGCTTTAGGGTCACGTTTTCAATTGTAATGAGTTATAGAGCCTTGTTGGTTGTTACATAAATAGACCGAGTTTACCCTAAATCTATAGACATTTTATAATGAAGTTCTGGTCGTCCTGTCTGTCTGTATGACCGCGTTTAACTGAAAAACTACCGAACAGAATTTCGTACGAATTTCACCAATAGATAGTTTGATTCTTGAGGACGCGTTGCGTGTGTAATAGACGCGGTCGGCGCTACGGGTGAAGTTAAGTGTATAATACCAGCTCCCTATAGGTATATTTAGAGCGCGTACTAGCTTACCAAATTGTTTAGACCATAGGTTTAGACCAACGAATGTATTGCGACCTCCCCGCCCATACGTCGTCTCTAATGCCGTCACTGTGTTGGCACCGTTTGCAACGTGACAAAACAAAACGTTAAAAAAGCATGCGCTAACATTTTGCTATCTTAGATTTCCATGTTTTACAATTGATAAAGAAAAGGAGTTCTTAAATAAATGTCAGTAGGTATTTTGGTCATGAGACAGAAAATAACAACGCAGTATCTCGCTAATGCGACTACTAATGCGATAACCGACAGCAAAAACACTAATTTGTAATTAGCGTTTTTGCTGTCGGTACCCGAAACAAATGACTAACGCAAACGCAAACGACATTTTGAACTTGTTTAGTTCGCTTAGTCGACTATCATAACCAGATCCTCGTCCAATGTTTGCACGTCTTCACTTTTCCTCTCGTAGACAGCCGTGCTACTTACTAACTTTTTTTTTTGCCCTCCGTACCTGAAGCTAATGACGTCACGTGTCGAAGACGGCCAACTCTTGGTCGGCCAATAATTTAAAGACTATATTTTATATTTCATACTATCTTTCTCTCTTATGCTACTGCTACATCTGCGTTAGCGTTAACGTTGATGGCAATGGCCAACTACGCGTTAATTAACGCGTTAAAAATGCGCCTTGGCTACATTAAGGTTACAATGCCGTTAAGCGTTAATTCCTCGTGAATTTACAAGTTAAGGACTTTTCAAAAAACGAACCTTTAAAAAACGAATATGCACGCTCCTTAAAGGTTCTAATTTTGAATTGTAAAGTAAACAGTACTTACTCTGTGCTCGCATCCCGTCGAATGAGACGGCGTTAATGTAGACAACATCACTTAGCGCGTTAAACTGCGCGCTAAAACCCTTTGATGTGTCCAAAAAACCGACACCCGAGCTATCGCTTAACGTTTAACGCCATTAGTAATGCCGTTAGTACTTTAACGCGTTAAAACGTTGGCCACATCTACGTGGCGCCTAAATTAACGCGCTAATTAACGCGTTAAGACGCAGGTGTAGCAGGGGCATTAGGTAGCGACTTGGATAATAGGGTTGTTTCCAACTAGTCAAATCAAGAACTTTTAATAAAATGTCAAAAGCAACCTTTTCCAAGGGTTTTGTATGAAATATAACGTAGTGACGTCATAGTGTTTTGCTGTCAAGTAGAATACTTATTATCAATAAATTGACGATAAATAAGTTACTAAATAAAGTTTTAACATTAATTGATGAATGCAACTACTATTATTTTGACATGTTTCACTAGATAATAATACTTGTATAATTTATTTCATTTGCAGGAAACTTCCCTATTATGATGATATAAACACAAATAGTCGACGACGACGCGACAGACCTAAACGAAGATGGCGATACGACCTAGATACATTTGACAGCAAGTGGCCAAACATAGCACAGGACAGGGATTCATGGCGATCCACGGGAGAGGCCTTTGCCCAGCAGTGGGACACTTCAATATGCTAATAAAAAAAACTTAATAGAATCTAGGTGCTTTTTGAACAACTGTTAATTTCGTCACATTTTGACAGTCGTCTAATTTATTTAGTAGACTTCAGATTCAAATACTAGTGTGATCGCCAGTTCCTATGATCTTGTTAGACGCCGCGTAGACGCCGAGGTGCCGATGCACGCCTAATGTGAGGGCAGCCTTAATAGCTGACTCTCGAAAACAAGGCAACTGATATTATAATCTGCGTTCTGCAATGCTTAAAGGACACAAGCATATTTTCAAAAGATACTTGGATCACTTAAAATAAAAAAAATCGGGCAAGTGCGAGTCTGACCCGCGCACCGAGGGTTCCGTACGCATTTTACCTTATTTGAGGTTGTTGCTAATTACGCTAGTCCTCTAAATCTCAATTCATCTCCATTCAATTTGCTAGGTCCACCCGTTCCTGAGAAAATCGGTGGTGACACACGGACAGACAGACAGACGGACAAGAAAGTGATCTTATAAGGGTTCCTTTTTTTACCTTGTGAGGTACGGAACCCTAAAAATACACGACTTCGCTAGGGAGGAGGTAGCAAGATGGTAGTAAGATGTGTGATATTGTGCAATATACTGCGTTTTTCCTAATATTGTGCAAACCTCATTTTTAGGAGGTTATTGTATTCATTGTTATGAAATGAACACATTCACGTAATTCACGGATACTCAAGTTACGGGCTCATCCTTCGACTATTGGGGCAAGCAAAAGATGTGTGTTTTGGACTGCCTTACATGTTCAGGGCCTGCCCATTAACCACCGTAGTGTTAATGTCCCGTAGTCGTAACTCGCCGCAAAAGTTGTATGTACTACTATGCTTATTATTATTATAGATAAAGTTATTAGTGATAAAGGCGTGAGGCCTTTATCACCGAATAGGTAGACAGTGGTGTAACACGCACATTTCGCCATGAATTGTTTTGAATTTCTTGGCCCCACGTAATAATGGGCGAGCTTATTGTCGTCAGCGGGGACATTGCCAGACTCCGTGGTGCTACTGAGAATTCGGAAAAACCCAGTAACACTTTGGTCAACCCGGGAATTGAATCCGGACCTCTTGATCTGCAGACGTATCTATACGCTATCCACTGGACCACGGAGGGGTCTACTACAACGTGCTTATTGGTATAGTTTCTACTCTCATGCCGCACAAGGAGAACCTCTATGTATGCATGTATATTAATTCTTAATTTGCGTTTAGAGCGTTTAGCCGAGGCAAAAGCGGTGTTTGTATACATTTTGCTTTTGCATCTCACAGCGGTTGAAAAGTCCGACGATGGTCGCTTTAAAAGCGAGCGCTGTTTACATTCTTAAGTAAAATATCTCAGAAACTGTGTCTGAGATAAATGAAAATATTTTATGTTCTACGCCTTTTGTAAACATATACTAAAAAATGCGGTCATATTTGCAGCCAAAACGTGTACCTAGCTGATTCTGAACTGGTATTTATCCTTATTGGTAATCCACGAATGGTTGATGGTGGATTTGAACCCGATATCCTCTGCATGGCAGTTTGTTGGTATTACGTATACGTCTAGTACTTCTTATGAATGTTTGATTGAGGAAAATTAATATAAATTCGTTTTCGAATTCACGGTGAAGCGGGCGAAACCATTTGTAAATTAATAGGTAGGTACATCAAAAGGATTCGTTTTATTTCGATTTCATTCGTATATTAGATTGTATATATTATATAGATAGCTTTTGCACCAGAATCACTTATAGGTATTGTAGGTGAAATGCAAACGAAGTTACTAACACGCGCGCACTCGCAAAGTCTACACTGGCCAGTAGACGAGCAAGTCACGTAAAACCGCGGTCGAAGTACAGCAAACAGACAGATAACATCTAATATAAAATCTTAAGCCTAAATCAGTCTAATTGAATTGTTATCAGTGCATATTAATTAATTTTAAACAATTATTGCGATATCATCGTTGACGTCACTAATGCGTTTTCCCGTGCCTGTCAATAACCTATTATTATTGCATTAGAAATGGACAAAGCAAAAAATCTTATACTAATATATAAAGCTGAAAAATTTGTTTGTTTGGTTGAACGCGCTAATTTCAGGAACAACTGGTCCGATTTGAAAAAATATTTCAGTGTTAGATAGCTCATTTATCGAGGAAAACTATAGGCTATATAGGTATAACATCGCGCTATGAGCCCTGGGAGCGGAGCCGCAACCTTAAATAACGCGGGTGTAACCGCGGGCTCATCTAGCATATGATAAAGTAACCATCTAGCTGCTTCTTTCTAGTGCTTTAAGATGTAGCATATATTTCATAAAAGACTGTTGTACTTTTAATTTGTTTTATGCATGTTATGTGTGTTATTCAAAATATTTTTGATATTATTCTACAAATATTTCAAACGCGAGTGTTTTTGGGGAGTATGCATAAGAACATATCGTCATAACAATGCATAGTTTTGTAAAGTCTCTGGAACCGTCGATTACATCCACTGCTCGGCATGTTATGTTCCACATATTTTAAAACACAAAAGAGTGCAACCGGTCGCTGTGTCTGGATTTTGTGAACTACGAAGAAGCGAATCCATCGAAATCTGGGCTATTCTAGAGTCTTTGTAGCGCTGCCAAGTCCAATAACAATATATTATGGGGAGCTGTTGGAGGATTTCCACCAAATGATGACTATGTCTGATCATAAGCTACTAAACACTAGTTAAAGCAACTAGCTTCGAGGAGTAAGACAGGGTGATGATTATATTCCCGAAGCTCTTCATCAGCGCGCTGGAGGATGTCTTCAATCCGCTGTAGTGAGATGGAATTAGTATCTGTCGTCATCGGTCGGTATTTCACTCATCTCCGCTTTACCAATGACAAAGTAATAATGGCACCAGCGCTGCAAGTCGAAAATGCTGTCCAGATATGATACTGCTTACTTCAAAACGTGTTGGGCTCAGAATGAATTTGGATAAGTAGTGGACATGTTCAAAAACCATACCATCACTGAATCAATTTCTGTCCGAGGTGTGGCTCTAGAAGTTGTCCAGGATTACTTTTACCGGGGCATACGTGTTTATTAGGTAGAGACAACTCTAAGCTCCGAGGTGAATAGATACATTTCTTTTACGGTAATGCGGCCTATGCGTCATCTGCGATACGAATGGTAAAATATGACTCCGCTACTGAATGACGAAGTTTGAGATGTCGACTTACCTACCTATGTTAGTTCTAAAGTACAGACTATTCTATTATTCTATTCTCGAGTTAACGAGACTTTTTCTTAAGAACGATACGTCGGCCTTGCAGATTTCGCTCCAGTGAACTTTCGAACTGGCGTACATCAAATCCTGTACTTTGGAACTAACATACCTCGACCTTTCAAACTTCAACATTCAGTAGACGAGTGGTAAAATATGTATACCTACTCATCTGTACAACACATAAGTCACTTTCTATTACGCAGTAAACTAACTATAGTACATACAGCACATAGCTATAGCTCTTGGCTTATGGCTTGAGTTTCACACGGTCAGACAGGGAATTCCCATTGCGCATCGCTGACGTATACCGAGATGCATTACAATGGAAACACGTACCGACCTACACAGATGCAGTTTTCAAGTCACGAACTACCTCACGAATAACGGATAAGCGTATATTTATAATGAACATGTTATTCTCAGGTTTATTGGTGAATAACTGTTGTTTTATGTGTTTCTGAAGAGTTGTGAAGTTGAAATGCTGTTTTACGACAGTTTTTAGTAAGTAGGTAGGTATGGGTTTAAACTGTATTTCTATGATTAAATGGGTTATACCTAGGTAATCACGTTATAATAATAGGTATTGCATAAGTAAAACTGATTGGTAGATAAACCGTAGGTAACTAGGTACCTTCTATAGTGTGTATGTGCAGCAGTGGACGTCCCTAGGATGAAATGGTAAAAATGAATTGACAGGATTGTCCTTTTCCACAAAGCGACTGCCGTCATTCATGCGCAACCCAAAGGAAAAAACATAGGTACACGAAACATAAACGAAACATAAACGAAATCCTAAAAAACTTTACCCAACCGTGACAACATGTCAGGGATTCCCGAATTGTTCGTGTCAAACATAAAATCTTGGCAACGAGTTTGCGTAATACCGAGTTAAGAAGGTAATGTTAAAGCATCAGCTTAGGTAGGTATGTACCTACCTAAGCTGATGCAAATTTAACATTAGTATGTAGGAATTAGCCTATGAATAACGAGCAAGAATGTTAAATAAGCTCGCAGCTAGACAGTTTGACTTTGCTTGTCCTGTACCTAAAACGGGTTGTGGAGGAATAAGGTGGGGTAATCTTCCAACTAGAGGGAGGATCCTCGGACTACGCTAGGTGACTGAGCCTGGTAGGCTGGCAAGCGTCGGCAGTATTATAGTATTCGCGTGCGAGAACTTTCCATAGCGCGATTCAGGAAGGTGACGTCGTGTTCCCTAGATGTCGCTAGTGCGTTGTCTTGTATGACCTCAGTGTATGTGGGTACCGCTTCAATGTGACATCGGCAATTGCCCTGTTACAATGTAAACTGCCGAAAATATTCATAAAGATATGACAATCAAAAGATACGCTATCAGGCGATAAGTTAGCGGAGCTTGTCAAAACGCCGCATATCTTATGTTCAGAGATCAATAACGATTAACGGGTAGCGATAACGTCGTTAGCACGTAACGGTGCGTGTTACCGCCGTTACCTTCAACTCTGCTGGCGGTTTTTATCGGTCATTGCTAATAAAAGCTAAGCTCACGAATTTATAAAGTGATATTTCGATATCGAAGATATGGTACCGAGAAATGCGTCGTCTGCAGTAATAATGTGATAATAATGATAATGAAGTCCGCTTACAAATTATGTCAAATTATTTTAGTGTAAAAACATTCAAGTTTCAGTTGCATGGATGACATTGATCTATCCTGGAGTCGCCTAAACTTGTAATCGAGAGACCTATCAACGACCATCGTCAGGCGGGCTTACTATCCAACTGATAATAAAGTCTTGTTTCTGTTATATTTAGTAATCTTTTGTATCATAGAACACGCCAGTGTTCTCTCTTATCACTGACGCCAGTCAGTGATAGGGTAGTTGAAAGGAGTAACTATGTCTCTGGAAGTTAGAGTGACAAGATATCGAAGCACTTGTATTGCATTGAAATAAAAAGCCTTCAAGATAATACATTACCGGTACACTGTAGCTGACCAGAGATGCCAGACACTTACACGAAAAATAAAAGAAAGCTCTAGCAGTAGTTTAACGCTTCAGATAGGTATGTTTAGACGACGCAATTCCCTCCAGACCGAAGAGTTTGGTTAATGTGCACGCGATTTTTTCCGCCTAAAAAGTCTCTCGTACCGAAAGCGAACTTAATGACTTTGATAATTACATCGGCAAATTGAAAACATTGTTGCCAAAAAAGTAGTCCTAAGAAACGTAATTTCTCACAAGTACGTTTTTTTACGTACTTAATAGACGTAAAACGAGCAATCCGAACGCCGCCCATGGACACGAGCAACACCAGAAGAATCGCAAGTGCGTTGCGGACGTTTGGAATAGGCAAAGGTATAGGAAGAGAAGCGGGTTGAGGGAGCAGGAAAAGAGGATGGGGTCTCCGGAATTCGGCACTCGCACCCACCGACCGAACCGCAACTTAGCTATGGGAACTTCTTTAGAAATTGCTTTTCTGACATTGTCCTAACTATATTCTACGATAGCGGGACTATGTTAAAGATGACAAGATAGAAAGCAGCTGGTAGACACAAACCTCTAGCATTACCGAAAAGTGCTAGCTGTATAAACAACAATCAAACTAGCACTAGCCTAAATAGGTACTGACTTTTAAAATCTCAGCTGCAGACTGCAGCTTTAATTTTTAGTTTCAACATAAAACTATTCAACGTTTGCCTTGAAGAAAAAAGACAATAAGACTTTGTGCTCCTCAAATATTTGCACATTTTTCTTCAGTAGTATGTGAATAAGGCAGTTTTTAATTAAACATCTGAAAAGAGCGGAAAAGCCGTAGTTTCGAAGATTTATTTCCTAGTTTTGCATATAGCGCATATACAAAACTAGGCCAATGCTAGTGCAAAAATAAACTATGTCAAAGAATTGCTGTAGGAGAAATAATGGTATTTATTACAAAAACGCTTTATCAAAGTCTCTAAGTTTATTGTTATTGCTTCTTTAGACCGAGTTATCCATTCTGTCAGACCACGCATTATTGCTAAGCCTCAACAAGCTACAGCGTATTAAATAGAATAAGATTATAATTATTTATTGTTATGCCATAATAATGCAATTTTATCAAAATACATTAGGAGATCATAAATGTGGATTAAAATAAATTAGTACGCACTAATTGAATGCCTTCTATATGCCGACAAATGCCAACCATCAGATAAAAGGTATCATCTCCTCTATCTGGCATCATGAGCTAAGGAATGTGGCACTCATGGTTTGAATTGCTTGCTTTGTTCGTTGTTCGTAATAGATCAGCTAAGTTATGCATCGGTTGCACAACTCATCATTTAGATGGGTGACCGCTTATGGTATTTACATAAGAACGCTTCCCCAGTTCGGAAGGCACGGCATACGCACTTGACTTTGACTAGCCCGTGGTGCGCACCGTGGATTCGAATCAGTCAAACAATCAGTCAGTCTGTTGGTGTCTCTACTGTTACGGGATGAGGGTACTGCTATAGTATTCATTTTAAAAAGAAACGTAAGCTCTAAATATTGGCGCGGTTAGGGAGGACCACACTTGGTTCAGCGAACTAGATAGTCTCATAATCATAAGTACATACCTAAGTACTTTCAAAAGCAATAAAAAGATTTTCTTTTAGGGCAGATAAATACCAAATTACCACTTCACTTGGTTCGATACCTTCCTCTTAACTGATTTACTTAATACCGTCATACAGGGCCAGCCCAAAGGTCAGATTCAGGCTGGACCGAAATCATTTTACAGCGCCCCTCTTCGACTTCGTCGTCCGCTGATTCTAGGCGTTTAGAGCGGCTCTGTATCCTGTATTCATCCCGTAGAGTGCCTTTGGTCGGCAGTCGACATGGATTTTAGTGAAAAAACCACATATTCCGGCTCGCATTTCCTCAGGAGGAGATCCTAAGGGATTTTCCACCTCGTAAAAAAACCGTGTGGTTGACGGCATGGAATACAAGTGTCACCACCCCCTATCTTCCCGTGGGTGTCGTAAGAGGCGACTAAGGCATATCGCGATGCAAATACCATCTTTGCGTAGAGACGGAAAACTCGACATCAAACCCTACACGACTGCCTCGTTGGTCTCGCGGCATAAACGTGCGCGTGGGATCGGGAGGTCCCGGGTTCGATTCCTGGGTCGGGCAGTGTTATTTGGTTTTTCTGTCACAAAATTCTCAGTAGCCGCACGGAGTCTGGAAATGTGCCCGGTACGGCAATAGGCCAAAACGCCCCTTATTACGTGGGACTAAAGTATATCTGGCGAAAAGTGGGTGTAGAAATATACCTCTGCCTACCCCTTCGGGGATAAAAGGCGTGACGTTATGTATGTAAGTATGTAAAAAAATGCTGCCCAGTTAGTGCTGGTATGCTCCCTAGGTCAGACCCAGGTGGGGCTCCACTGCTCCAGGCGTCTTAAGTCCCACCCAAACGCATATGTTGGGTGGGACTTAAGACGCCCTTGGATAAAACATTTTAAATCTTAGGAGGATGATGATCATAGCATAAAATAGGTACCTGCCTACGATTAGGTACCTAGTTCGGGAGGGAGATAAATAAAATACTGTCAGCCATAGATTTATTATGTGCTGTCAGCAAAATTACAAATCAAAGCATTGACATACGGTTGAGGCATAGGAGTCTTAATCGTGCTGCTAAGTGAGTTCAAATTATACGTATAAGATAACCTATCACAAAACTCAATAGTTTCATTAGCTATCAGTACATCACATACAGCAAGAGCCATCTAGTGAGCAATAGATAAAACTAAGTTGAATCGTGTTGTTTGTGATACGCTAACAGCTGTTTCAAGACTTTATGGTATTCAAGCATTTCCAACTACTCCACAGCAGATGGCGTTGATCTATAAATAAACACAAAAATTATTTATATTTTTTGCTGGATTTCATGCTGAAATTTTCGTTCTAGAGATGAATTGCAAATATATTTACTTCCATTTTGTAACTTATTGAATAATCGCGCATGACTTTTTAGACTGGGGGTCAATGCGCATAGTCAAAGCATTGCGCATTTCGTGGCTAACCTTACCGAGTCGATCGACCAGCAACGAGCGAGCTGTCAGTGCGAAAACCTTTTCATTTCGTCATTGTGCTGTATTTTGGTGCCTAGTGAGTGTGCAAAGTGTCTTCGAGCGCTTTTTGTTTTATTTAGGTGCTAGATAACTTAAAAATTCCAGGTAAGTGCATAGAATTATTCAGTTATTTATATTTCCTCGGTTACGAGTGATAAACTGCGTTATTGACTTAATTTGTTGTGCTGTACTAGCCTTTTACTCCATTTACGAGTCTAATAGATTCTAACTGCACTAATAAGTAAGGTACCGGTCTTCATGTTATTCGTGAAACAGCTAAAAGACTTCGTAAGAATGACTCGTTTGATGATGTCATGGGCGGATATCTGTGACGCCAACGAACTCCCAATTACTAAGTTATCAGCAAAATACACGTATTAATATATTCTTCCCTAGATTATCGATGAAATCCCTAAACGTATGTTCACGTAAACTCTTATTAATACAAGTAATAGGCACATAACAACCGATAAATAAGTGACATTTCATGTTTCACAAACAAGATTGTATTTATCTATTGTTTCAAAATAGCATAAGATTCAAAATACTGTAGTTAACAAAATATCAGTATTAGAACAGAGCAATATAATATAACTGTAAAGCCATTCATGCAGCATACAGAACTAAGAGAAAATCACTTTCTAATGGATAAGTAAGTAGGTTTTAATCAGCCATTTAGTTCTACTTCAGAAACAGAACAAGACATTCTTACTATTTTCTTAGTGGTATGTACAGGTTTAGTCTCTACAGTCATCATCATCAGCCCTGTATCTATATACTGTCCCCCTGCTGGGCATGGGCCTCTTCTCACCATGAGAAGGGAAAGGCCATAGTCCACCTAGCTGGCCAAGCGCAGGCTTCAATCAAGTCTCTACAATAAAAATCATTAATATATTGTCTATATACAGCGCTTTCCTTGTCCATTTAAGAAATACTTACCTAATAGCTAAAAATACATTGTTATTGATTTCGATATCCTTATAGTTAAAATAGCACTGACAACATAACATAAGTATTTAACATAATGAATCACTACTCTGGACAAAAGATGATATTATTGTCTATTGCAGGCTGTACATCTGATGTTACATACCAAATATGTAGTATTCAAATCATAATTATACCGAACTTAAACTGCTGTGTTTCATATGCCTCACTGATATGCTACTTATATAACAATGGCTAAATAAGTACCTGTATGGAACTACAAAGTCTTTCATTGGATCTTTATTTCTAATGATATACTTAATACAATAAAAAATTGCCTTGGTATGTTGAGTTTTCCTTTTTCAGTTGGGCTATCCATAGTAATAAATTTTGTATCATCATTTAGAATTCATTTGTTATGTACCCATTTAATATGATGTCAAAAATATTTCAAATGATTAACACATTTTGTATATGGTATCATTAATCATAGTACCTACTTATACTCTCGGGTATATCTTTGAATCTGTGCTTGCATTTTTGTACTGTTTCTCTTAACATTTGGTTTATTAATCTCATATGCTGAAGTACAGAACTGCACAAGGCACAATAGATTTTAATTTGTGTTTGGTGTTGTAGCTTATAGTGGTCAAGTACCATAATTTTGATGTTGTACAAAATTGAATCATAGGAGTTATCAAAACACATGCAAATATAAGCACGCAGTAATAGTAAGATATAGGGCTACTTTAGAAACCTTTTCTTTGACATGTGAATTATGCCTATTTCACATTTAATTTTTTTTAATTTTTGACTCTTGGTCAAAAGACATTTCTCTGGTAAACCTCATATTGTGAAAGCTAAGCTAATTTAAAGAAATTTGCAACCCAAATTGCTGGTGATGTCTAACTAGTTTATTGTTTGAACTGTATCTTTTCCAAGCATATTAACTAGAACTAAGATTAAATATTATCTTTAACTATTAAAAGCTTATTCAAACTGGTCTTCTATTAAATAAAATCAATTAATTGCTAGAGACAATAACTTTCTCTTATGATAATGGCGGTGTGACAGCTCCATGAGAAAGCAAATTAAAAAGTATAATTGCTAGCAGGTCACACGGTAACAGCTTCGCGCCATTTTCTTTTTAATTTTTCTATATTTAACTCGTTATACCACATTGTTACTGAATTGCTAATTCCCGGCCGCGGTTCAAAACGGGAGCTAAACTCGGAACATATTATCTATGCGCTCTCCTCATTTCCGTTCAACAATTCGCACAAATATTAATTAAGCCAAACAGGATATGACATACATTAGCATAACATTGATGAGCTACTTGATGTATGAAAAAATACTGGATTATTTCATGTCGGAATGCAATTACTTAAACCACCCCTTACTTTCGCGTGAATTGTTTCAATGCAAATAAATTGACGGAATTACTTTTGTTAACTGTAGTTGTAACTGTAGCGCTCAAAGCTTAGGGTGACTTGTTCGTTAATTATCGGTAACGTTAAGCAACGTCAATGCCGGCCAACTCTTGGATGGGTGGCCGCTTGTTGTGTCATTTACATCAGGGCGCTACCGTGCTTCGGAGGGCACGTAAAACTGTCGGGCCCGGTTCTTGTCTAGGGACAGAAATTGTTAGGTCACGTAGAGGCCTCGGGCGGTCTGAAAACTCCGACACTAGAGTTCACCGTTCCACAGAGTCATACGATGAGAAGAAGAAAAATTGTTAAAAATATGTTTTGTCAGGTGAAGCAGCGTACTGCGGCGCCAGCGATAAACGTTCTCGGTTTTAACTTTTTAATCCTTCTTGAGAAAGACTCGCAAGCAAAAAATAACCGAACTATGCGAAATGTCCAACCAAACTTCAAACTGACATAGAGGTACCTTCACCACAGAACTTACAATTCGTAGAGGTCGTGAATTACAATCCACGCGTTGTAGATACTTTTGACGCAGACTCATTCAGAACAAGAATTTATTTAAATAATAGAGATTAACGCGAGTGCTGCAAACTAATATACCTAATATAGACATACATAATTGAAAGAAGAAAGAAAGAAAAAGCGTTTATTGTTGTAATTGCCTGTGTTTCTGTTTTGTTGGGAAATTCTGAACTATTTTTTGGTTATGCCTAGAAGACAGGTAAAAGAATAATTTGACGGTGTTCAGAGTACTCCTACGCCAATATGTTCAACAGCCATATTAATGCCTGTAGCATGTACAGTCGAACAATTTCTCGCTAGACCACCATAAGGGCGAGAATCGCTCAGCAAGACATCGTCGCTTCCAGTTCTACTATATACACACATTGACACTCGTATACAAAACCAGTTTCTAGTGTGCCTCGACTCTATGAGCGAGCCAAGGGCTTTTTTTCCAAACTGGGTGGAAACGGCTTTCAGATATTTGTTTAAATAAATCTACATTAATAATACCTAATGAAAGACCTTACTGGGCAAACCTGCCTCATTGAGTCCTATAATCTTTCTTATGAAGTTGCCGCATTATTAACTCGGAGTACGATAAAGTATTTGTAGTTCATTCAAATTGCAACACAAAAATCGACGAAAAGTCAATTGTCCGGTCAATCCGTGATTGCCAAAATCTACCACACATCCCGCACTCCGCATACCATATCTACGCTTGTCATTGAAATCGATCACAACATGTTTGAACTGTTATAATTGATGCAATTTCCTCGGCCGTCAGTGTCGGTATTTTATGGTTGAAATGATGTATGCGTGACGAGCAGCTGGAAACAAATCAGAGCTTTAATTTGTATAATGCTTCTATCGCTTGGACGTTTTGATTAATCATCATCATTTTAGTGTAGTCCCAGTAGCGATCCAAAAGCCTCGCCTTAAAACCTAAGATGCGTTTTCTCGTCCCACGAAATGTGCCAGAATAAGCTGACCTTTGCCACTCACAAACACCATTGACAATCTAGAATATTGGGACGTGTTACTTTATTATTGGTTTTAAAACATCACCTTTAATCGTCAACGAATTCATTAAATACATAGGTATTTAACTAAACGGGCTAATGCTTCATGCTACATTTTACAGCCTTTACAGGACGAACGCGATAATGCTTCCTGATATTTATATAACTTGAGAATCAAGCTAGAGTGCCTGTGCTCACGCAACGTTCACCTCATCTTTGGATATTTTTATAATTTACTATAAATACATGCGGGCTCGTTGCCCATGAAAGAAAATAAATCACTGTCATGTCATCGATCTGTGTGGGCTGTTATACAGTATCATATGAATTTTAAATGATACAATAAGTTATATCATGGAACGGGCGCTTATGGTTTGTTTAATTACAAAGTTTGTTATTTGTGCAATAGGTACATGTTTTCAACTTCCCGACGTTCGAAGTATAGCGTTTGCTTCTATTTTCTAATAATGCAGCAAGTATAAAAAATACAATATATCCTAATATTATATAGGGCTTGTGATGAATAAGCGTTATGTGTAAAATGTGTCATTAATCGTTATTACTGTAGCACTATAATTTGATATTGGTTACACATACGCAATTTTAGCTAATATGACTTACAATGCGGAATATTGACGGATGTAGGTAATTAGGGAGTATGTATTAATTGGTACAATGACGACGTAACTCCGTAATGCGGGGCTATTGGTTATGTTTGCAGGCTTGCACCTAAAGTAACAAACGTCTTACGGCCCCTACGGAGCGATTAGGGATATAAATTTAATATTTATGTTGTATGGAGCTTATGTCAAATTAGTTCTCTTAATCTCCAAATCTAGCAGCGATAGCCTAGTGAAGAGATCGACGGACTGCTACGCAGAGGGTCTTGGGTTCGACTCCACGGCGCACACCAATGACTTTTCGCAGTTATGTGCGTATTAAATTGTTAATTATAGCTTGTTAAACGGTGAAGGAAAACATCGTGAGGAAACCTGCATGTCTGAGAGTTCTCCATAATGTTCTCGAAAGACATGTGAAGTCTGCCAACCCGCACTTGGCCATCGTGGTGGACTATGGCCTTATCCTTCTCATAGTAAGAAGAGGCCCGTGCCCAGCAGTGGGACACAGGACTGATGATGATGATGATGATGATGATGATGATGAATCTCCAAATCCATTGGTAGATCAAATATTGAAAATAGCCGTTAGCACACACAATTATCGAACTGCATTAAACAATGAATTCTTTACAATACTTCAAGAAACTACTATAGTATTGGCTGGACATTATAAATAATGTCTGATTAAGTACTTTAACCAAAACACTAATATGTCGTTAGTTACTGAGTGATGTTGTATAATGTATTGCGGTTTAGTTTGAGAGATAAGACGGCAGTCGTTCTGTGGAAAAGCTTATATTCTGTCATATTTGGCTAGACTTGAGGCCAGAAACCGGGTTACAATATTTGAATAAGCACAATTGCATTTCTATTACGTTTATTTCCTGCAACTCTACAAAGGCGAAACGCCGTCTTTTCTAATATAATTTTTGTGTATTTTAGACATAATGCCAAAGCTTATTGTTATAATATTGACGTTTTGATACCCAATCAAACAATTGAAAACTTCCTTATCTTTCTGATAACGAGATTCAGCCTTTGGACCTGCTGCTGTATGTATACAGGTTACATATTGATATTTTAGTGTAGTTACTTCCGGTTCGTTTGTCCCATCAAATAAACTAAGGGTAGATTAGATCAAAATAGTAGTGACGGGCGTGGCACTTCTGAATGGTTCGCGATATTGGAAGACAATTCAACCATGAGTGTCGCCCTTTTAATATTGTTGTCGAGCAATTCAGATGAAACTGGCAATATTTTGTCGAATTGGAAAGAAATTAGACGTAAAGCCATGAACTGAGCATTCCCTTGTAAGCGGTCAAATTATGGTCTTGAAAAGATACCCTTATGAGCTGGAGACGCTCTCTTCTTCTAGAATTCCAAAAATTTTAGAACTAAAAAAGACAGTTCGGTAAATTTTAGTGTGATGTATTAGAGAAATAAAGTAGATACAGGCGTGGGATAGACGGGGCGAGCCAAGTCAGGCGGAGCCAAGGTTATGACATAAAGCTTTTCTCAAGGCCGTCAAGATGAGGGCCATCAAGCCATAATGTCATGCTGGCTGCTGGGATGATGGCCATCACTATGGGATTTCACTGACTGCTTAACATGGCAGCATGGAGTCAATTTGGTCGGCAGAAAAAAAAAAGGTATCCTTAAGCTTTCTTTCACAATGGGTCCATAGAGGTACACCGCTGTCACCGCTGTGGCTTCAGTAAGTACTGTCCGCCGCAACCGGAGTCTCACAGTGTCCCAAATTCCGGAAAGAATGCCCTCAAATCCCAGAAACCCTAGACCTGCAACTAGGTTACCAAGGCGAGATATAAACATTATCAGTTTTGCGAAAGAATGCGCTGTCCATGTCTCTATGTATATGGGATGGATAATAGGCAGATGTAGGGCATGGCAAAAAGCTCTCCTTTACCTTTTTTACTCTGTGAACTACTAACAAGCCATAAAGGCTATATTGTGCTGAGAATGTTTCTCACCAAGTTTGCCAGGCAGGGGCTTACAGTTTTACTTCCTATATTTTATCCGCAACCCTACAAGTTCGAGCAGTTAATTCTGTTCCTAATCCGTTAACTGCCGAAGCGTGTGTGGCCTAAAATATTTTACATTCGCTGACAAAAAAACAAAGCGGAACGTTAATACCGCTCCTCGTGCCAAATAGTTTTTCGAATGCTAATGAATCTATTATTAAAACAAGCTAAGTAATCTGTTTTTGGATTCATTCAAGATTTTCGTGACTACAATAATTGATAAAAGTTGAGATAACAGGGTTCAGAACCAATTTTTACGTTTGGATATGTTTTTTGGTCTAGATTTGCTT
Organism: Euclidia mi; assembly: GCA_944739405.2. Lineage (NCBI taxonomy): Eukaryota > Metazoa > Arthropoda > Insecta > Lepidoptera > Erebidae > Euclidia > Euclidia mi. The sequence goes on along the minus strand of OX123193.2, from coordinate 30,220,990 downwards.
CGCATTCTAATTATAAGTATTTTTCATGTTCATGTTGTTTAAGTGTTGGTGGCAAGACATTGCCAAATATTGAAATGAAAGTTGGCTTGCCAAAATGTAATATGTCCTTCATTAAAGTTCAGTGTAGGATGCCTTGGATCGTTACTGCGAAGAAACGAAAGTAAAGTGTATAGGCAATAGATGGTGTTTTTTGCATACCTACTCGTAGTAACTGCTAAATCTATTAAGGCTTTGTCAATTGAATGTTGATTAAATAACAAATCAAATATGTATTCCTGAATCTATTTAACTATGAGCTGCTGATGGTAATTGTATGCGATGTTCTTCCAAGTTCAATGTATTGCCGTACCTAATTTCCAATACACCACTATATTGCTATTAGGTACAACATAAAGATGGTTCAACATGTAACAGCGTTAGATATGTAAGAATTCTCCCAACGTTTAAGCATCATGCACTCAGCGCTAACGTTGTTTTTCTCACCAACTAATTGTGCAAATTCTGACAATGACGACCTTCACTTGACTCTCAAGGAAGAGGTTAACGTGCATAGTTGTATATACAGTCAGTATGTAATTATTTAGATAGTTATTTGTAGCGAATATTATTGTAATCTTTTCACGTTTAGGAACATTTTTGGGCAAAGCGACACAATTTTAGTTTGGTAATATACACCTCAAACTAAAAGTTAGGTATAAAAGTCCTAGCTTTTTGTTTTTTTATATATAGTCTCACACCTGTATCCCCGAAGGGGTAGGCAGAGGTGTAAATATTACACCCACATTTCGCCATGAACTTCTAGGTCCCACGTAATAGGGGGCGAGACTATTGCCGTTACCGGGCACATCACCAAACGCCGGGCTGCTACTGAGTATTCGGAAAAACCCAGTAACACTTTTGCCCGACCCAGGAATCGAACCCGAGACCTCCAATCAGCAGTCGCATGCGCTATCCACTGGACCACGGAGGCAGTCAGTAGCTTTTTGTATGTATAAATATTTCAAATCTCGTAAAATTTGTCATACTATTGAACTGTTGAAATATTTCAATGAAACATCCTGAAACCATCATTCTTAAAGAAAATATTGACAGTTCGCAGTATGTTCTTAAATTGGTAGATATCAATACTATAGAAATACTGTTATTAAGAATACTTACCATTTTAGAAGGTCACCCCTTATTACGAAACTGCTTCAAAATCGAATATAGATCGATAGCACAGCTAAATGAAACGTTTAATAGACCAATAAATTTGGTGGTATCGTGATTTTACCGAAGATCTCAATGCCTATCAAAGAGTCTTAAATTTCAAGTTGATAAGCCCATTTAATGAGGGGCGTTCCTCGCTGCTCTTTTCGACCACCACGGCTGGTTTTGGGACATTTCTTTCCTGGCAAGATTTAAGGTGCGTAACGAATTATTTTTAAATTGAGGTTAATGGCACTTCTCTGTAATCTATGGTGTATTAAATTGGTATAAAAAGGGGGACGGAGATTCGATAATTGATTTTATACCTACTTTTAAAGACTGTTAGGATGATATTTCACCAAATAAACTCGCTATTGGTTCGTCTAGATCAGTCAACTCAAACATATTTTGTCTAATGCATATTTTGAGAAATCGTATGCGACATGTCCAAATGTGCATAATGTGTCATTTCCTTTTTCTTTCTCTTGATTCTGACTCTGGGTCGGCCACTTTGGGACTGAATTATATAGACAAATAGATACGTATCTTGGGATATAGATCGTGAAAAGCAATAAAAGAAGACACTGTACAGTCTCAAAAAAAATATAATGGCTTTACATTATCGAATAAGCCCTTTGTCATGTATCTTTAGCCGTCATTTCCTGTAATTCTTCGGATCTGAATCGACCGGAACGCATTCCCCGAGGCCTCTTGTTCGTGCTCCCATCTGTCCCCCAATTTAACGCCGATTTGTAAGATATAAGGGCTACATAATAACGTAATTTCCTCGACTTGTATCGCTGTCGGATCAACTTTATCTTGTTATATTTTCGGGTACTTTTTCGCTGCGTGTATATTTTTGAAGAGTCAGGACTATCGGTGTTTCGTGTTTTCATTTAATATTTAGTAAAAATATTGGAGTACAGATGCGTTTAAATATAGGTTTTATTTAAATGAAACCATATCATAACCAAGAAGATATGAAAGATATCTATACCTCGCCTAAATGCTGTAGTCAGAGATGGAGTTATAACCAAATTATAATTATTGAAATTAGCACAATTTCTATTGACCTATTGTTCAATATTTGGTAGGTATCTTTCTTGGTTTGAAAGTTGAACCAATCCAAAAATGAAAAATTCTCAAGGGCCGTAAAAGATAAGACAAATCGCTATTCTACGACCCGACAACACAGGAATGATCCATCTGACGTCACATTTACTAAAAACTATGATATTATCCTTCGCGTTACCTAGCGTTTTTTTTTTAATGTTAATAGGCGGCAAACGAGCAGACGGATCGCCTGATGGTAAGCAATTACCGCCGCCCTTGTACACAAGCAACGCCATAGGAGTCACACAAGTGCGTTGCCGCCCCTTGGGGTTGGGAAAAGGGATAGGATGAGGAGAGGGAAGAGGGAGAAGGAATAGAGGATGCCTCCGGCACTCTCACTCACCGGACGAAACGCAACAGTTTAGGTACTGTTACTTTACGTCGATTTTCTGTGAGAGGGTAGTACTTCCCCGGTCGAGCCAGCCCATTCATACTGAAATCAGCAAGGCTCTACTACCTTAAAGCGTTACTCTAGTCGCGCATTCAATCTATTACACGAAACTTAACTCATCATTATTTTCTTTATAATGATCATATCTTCAAACTTTAATAAAAGAATATGACGCAAATTGTTATAGGTACTCAATCTCAAAATCTTAGCTGTCGATCAGAATCTAAACATTTGCCCGCTTATATTGGAAAAACGATACGTAATATCGGATTTCAAGTGTATTTTCCAACAAGAGCGCCCTCTCTCTTTGTGCCGGCAAGAGATTAAGCTACAAAGTTACCATCTACGTTCATCTATATATTTTATGTCAGAGAGTAGTTGGAAACCTTTACGGTGATGTATTTTTAGACGTGTATTAGCGATGAGAACCTTTATAATTAAATTAATAAAGATCAGGCCAGCTGTATCGAAAGGTTAGACAAATATTTACAACCAGTCTACTTTTTACATATAAATCGCTGGATAAGTTAATCTAAGTGCCAACAGATTAGCTTAAGGGTATTATAAATTGCCGGTAACTAACAGACGATTACATAAGTGGCATTGCCCAAAGACAATTATTAAGATATGTGCATGATCTGGTACACCTCTCACACTCCCAAAGATTGAAAAAAGATAAGCTAAGTATCCTTTCAAACTTTACTCGAAGCCACAATCAACGTTTTGATCCTCCCCACTAATGAAATTATGTGGGTTCGTTATTTCGTAAAGATATCAGAGCCCTTAATTTTAAGAATAAACTTTATGTATTACTCACCATCCTTCGTCGAAACTTCAAGTCATTTCGTTTTGAAGAAAGCTTGGAAGTTTCGATGAAAACCGCTAATATAATCTGGCCATTCAACTAATTGAACGAATGTTTTACTAGATTTTCATTCGTCTGGTATTTTCCTATTAAGTTTCAGTTAGTAGTACAGTAATAAAATAGCAATGTGAACTAAATTAATGTCGTTACTTGGCGCCGGCCCGGCTGCATCAGACAGTCAGAACTACTAGAATTGCGATGGGACGAATCACTTTATTCATGCTATTTTGCATCTAAATTTTCTCATATGCGTGTCGTTTCTTGACACTAGAATAATGTTTACTTATAGAATGACGTCATAGTCGTTACAGCTAGAATAAACTGTGCTCTAACACTGCGATTAAGCTCTATAATGAAGCGTTGCGAAGGGTGAGTTCTACGACCACTTTCATATGGCGCCTCATAAAATTTATTCGTTCGTGGTTTGGAGGTTGTGCTTCAAAATCCATGGCTCAATGCGCTTTTAACGAAAAACCATACACGTGCTCCGCGCTCAAGAGTACGCTCTTGTAGTCTGTAATTCGTTAATCTAAAAGCATAAAGCGGTGATAGCCCAGTTTTGTACGTAACGGACTGCCGAGACCATGGTCTCGGGTTCGATCCCCGGGTACTCCAGGCACACACCTCTGACTTTTCCAAGTTATGTGTGCATTATAAATTGATTATCGCTCGCTTAATGATGTGCCCGGTAGACGGCAATAGGCTCGCCCCCATTACATTGCGACCGAAACATAACTGGCGAAGTATGGATGTGTAATACACCTCTGCCTACCCCTTCGGGGATAAAAGACGTGAAGATATGTTATGTAAGACCATAACAATATGGGTTTTAAGACATCCATTAAATAACCAAGTGCTTTATTAAGAGCCCTTTACCTTTTCAGCGATTTTGGAACCCTGCGCAACATTTTTAAACAATCAGAGGGAGATCGTTGAGGTTTGGTGTATCTTGGCATTGCAAACGTTTATGATTAAAGCACTATTTGTTTGGAGGTAGACACATTTATCTACTCATACTCTTGTATATAATTAATCAGAACTTGACACTACTGGAGCTAAAATACATCCAGATAATCCTACGAATTTAGGACGCGAAACCTTTTTATAGGGTCTGAAAGACAGATGGGAAAACGATAATCTCAGTTTTTGCAAACGTCTATGACTAAAGTTCTTATTTGTTTGAAGGATGACACATACCTACTCTAATCATGTTGTAATTGGTTTGAACTTGACGCTGCTACAGACTAAGAATAGCGCACACGAAACCATTCATCTTATCTACGCTTCTATTATCTCACGATTTACAAAGACGTCATCGTTATAAGTAATAATGAGTCTTGTTTATGCCTGTGTACTTTCACTTTGCTTACAAGATATTTTATGTACTTAGATAAGTAAGGCTTATTGCTGAGACAACTAAGGCTGCAATAAATAGCATAATTTAGTCGTATATTTACACTTATTACGCTTTACAAAAAGATACCCTCAATCCTAAAATTGTGGTTCCAGTCCAATTCTCGAAAACGATTGTGGACACGGTGACTCTAAAGTCCAAAGGCAAGTCTATCTACTGCTTTGTTTATTGTCAATAAAAAAACGTACGGGCGTCATTACTAGGCCAGTGAGCATGTCCATTGTGCTGAAGATCATCGATCACAAAGTTTCAACGATGTGAACATTTTCTTTATGCCAATGAGGAATTTGTGTTTATCCATTATTTGGTGACGCGTTGGAAACGTTTTTCAAGCGCCCTCGACTCCGCCATCCGGTTGCATGAGTGGGATCGACCAAGGTGGGGTTGGCGGAGGAGATGTGCGATGCTCTCCTCTGATGACGTACAGGACCTACTCACTAAACACCCACGGGTCGTTTACGTCACTAGGAGGCGACATGACGCAAATGTCAGTCAGTGTTACAGTACCCGGCGATAAATATTGCACATCGACCTTTATTAATTTTACGTACAGTCGAACAACTTCCCGCTAGACCTACATAAAGGCGAGAATCGCTCAGCAAAACATCGTCGCTTCCAGTGCTACTTTACACGCTCATTGACACTCGTATACAAAACCAGTTTCTAGTGTGCCTCGACTCTATGAGTGAGCTAAGGGATTTTTTTTTCAAACTGGTCCAGCGCCGACTTGTTTGATTGTACACTAAATCTCAGTAAATATCATGTAGCTCATCTAAATGTAAAATATTTTTTAACAAAATGTGACGCGACTAAGAGTGTTGACCTGCAGTTATTTGAAATGTACACAGACAAGACATGCAAATATGTATAGTTATATTTAACACATACCTATTATGCAGTGTTTGCAAACGGTCTTAGTGTATGTGATAATGTAGTGCAAGCGGCGGCGGCGTGTTAAAAGAATTGAACTGGTGTTAACTTTTTTTAAGACGAATTAATTGCGAATTGGAGTATATATTAATCATAGGCAATATGATAAATATGCCAACAAAATACCATAACATAAAAATAAATATTTGCCATCGTGTTATTTAATCTACTTTGTGGTGCTCAGCATATAATTTTCTGTGAATTTGTTTGCGTTGCCTTATGGACAAACAGCAATGATATTCAGAAAGTCATCAATTTGTCAACTGACTACTTAGGACTTGAAATTGACACCAAATGAGACTTGAAATTCATTGTAAAGTTGCCCGTCATTTATTGTAGGGACTGCCGCTCGCTATTTGAGTGTTGCGTATCTTATACTTTTTATATCCATCGCCCACGGGCATCACTAAATATCACAAACACGCATCATTCGTGATTGCCTTTTGTTATATTTAGTTAAATTGCTAAAACATCATTTTAGACTTCTACGTATTACTGAAATAAAAATCAGTTTGTTGGTGACGGATTGCAAATTCAAAGTGCCACTACACAATTGCATTTCGTTAGATAGACGTTAGATGCGACTAATCCGTGTGGTGACGGATTAAGAATACGGAATGTCACCACCCCATATCATCCTATGTGTGTCGTAAGAGCCGACAGAGGGAGCATATTATGCAGACAACAGCACTGTAAGAGAAGGAAAACTTGATACAAACCCGTTTGGCCAGCATGGTATAGTAGGCTAATTCCTCCTTTCAAAGGAGAGGCCTAGTCCAGCAGTGGACTGTTAAAAGCTGATGATGATGAGATGCGACTGAATAAAATACACTACGCTACTAGTATATTTGGGAAGAGACTGAATGCTCGACATAAAATGTCACCCCGACCCATCTGGCCAGCGTAGTACCTATATATAGTTGTCCAAATTGACTCGCCTATATCCAACTGTAGACTGCGAAGGGCTGAATACAAAAAAAGGAATACATTCTACCTATATGTCGCCATGATATAAAACGCGCGTACCTAATGATTTTAGAAGCCATACTATACAGGGTTTAAAAAGACCCTTAACGAAAATTAAATAATTAGGTACAAAATCGATGCATTTACACGGCCAATATGTTCTTTAGATGCCCTACGACCCCATGGATAAGTAGGTATTTCGAGCATTGCACGCGCGCGCTTTTAATTGCGGTTTAAAAAATGTGAAAACTTAAAAAATAAAATCGTTTTCCAGGTATCATTTTTGGTTAGTATGACTTGGCATGATGTCCAGAACAAGTAGACTTCGGCTTGGTGATGGGTCTTGTGACACCTTGTATATACCTGGAGTGTGAAGTACCCGGAAATCGGCCTCGAGGACGCCCCAAGAAGCGCTGGATCGACATCGTGAGAAGTGACATGAGTGCCAACGGATTAACTTTGGAGGATGTAAAAGACCGAAGAAAATGGAGAGCATTGAGTAAGAAGGCGGACTCTGGTAAAGACCGGGATTCATAATCGCCAGGCAGAAGAAGAAGAAGACTATAGATTTAACCGTTTTAACAGCGAACCTCGGGCTCCAAGGCGTAGGTTTTGGATCGCAATCGGGACAGCGCTAGGATGATAATGACTATAGTTTTAACCGTTTTCCATTGATTACAACAATGTTTCCAAATAATAACAAAGCGCACGTTTGTATTTGGTAAAGTAAATACAGTGTGCAGTCACAGTTGGCGGATTGCCATGTCATCGCGATTTCTCGCTACACGTTCCGGATGAAAATGAGCTCACCGCAAACGTTACGTTCCATTGCTGCGTAATATGTATAATACATGTGTTTTCCGTTAAAGATGTGTTTAGAATAAAGGAAAATCTCATTGAATATTAAGCATAAATCTATATGAATAATAGCAAAATTGTATGATGGGACGACGGGGGATAGGTAACACTGCGAACGCCTCCAAAAAATTAGGTAATTATTTTTTATTGCGCTTGTCAGGACAAGCTTTGTATAAAATAAATGCAGGGTGTCACAAGACCCATCACTAAGCCGAAGTCTACTCGTTTTGGACATCATGCCAAGTCATACTAAGCAAAAATAATACCTGGAAAACGATATTTTTAAGTAGACACATTTTTTAAACCGCAATTATAAGGTGCGCGTGCAATGATCGAAATGCTTTTTTATCCCTGGGTGCACAGGACATCTATACAACCAATTGGCGAGGGGAATTCATCGTTTTGTTGGTGACTTTGAACCTCAATATCTCCTGAACCAGAGATTTCCCAGGTATGGTGAAGTAAAAAATATTTGCAATGATTGATACAATACGGGATTTCAGTTTTCGTTTTACACCCTGTATCTAATGGCACGGTCATACTGAAAACAATGCCATGTAATGTATTTCATTCGGTAGGTACGCCAGCAAGATAAAAACACAAGCTCAGTTAATAAGTATGGCTTAGGATAAAATATTGGCGTATAATGGCTTCGAGCTAATCCTACGAAAACCCCAATAATTGTTATGGCCGGACGCTGGACGATATTTTGTCAAACCCAAACTGTTTTCAATAATATTAGCGATACCTATAACCTTTATTGTAAGGAGTTAAGATGCGGCACTGCAAAACTTTGTCCTGAGTATAGGTACTCGAACTATTGCGTGACGTGAGTCGCAAAGTTTCTGCAGTAACAATAATTTAGCGAACACTACGGCACTCATCGCCAGCCGCTACGTATATTTATTTTCATTTGAAGGACTTTTGTATTCTACTGCTCTGTTTATTCGGGAAAATAAAATAGCTTTCAATTATCCTTTCAAAACAACTTGATTTTCTCTATTTTAAGTTCATATTATGTGCAATTCTTATTCAATATTCATTGTCTTTTATAAACTAGTGAATCTTGAGCGCAATAACGTGAATCCTAGAAAATCTGGAACTGGAGATAAGAACTAATTCATTTGAAGAATAAATTTATTTTAGCTTTAAAAACTAAAATATAAGAATTTAAATTGAATTTCACTATAAGCATTTATTCGTCTCTACATAATTTAAGAAAAAGTACTATTGCAGAATAAAATCTCTTCAAAGAAATAGTAAGTAGCTAAAAGCTTGAACATTTGAATGTACTTCTGACATTACTTCGCAGTATCATAAAATTGAGGGTTTATATTTTTAAATTCCATGTACGCCTGAGGTCAGACGGTTCCAATGTGCTAAATGAAAATGTTCATGAATTTACAGGCTCGTTAACTTTAAATGTAAACGAAGGTACACTTGTTTATATTTTGTGAGGAAAAGTTCCAGTGAAATTGGCTTGAGAGGAATTGTGACAAAAGTGAAGGAATTTCACCTTAGCCTCATGAAATTACCTATCGTCCTTCTTAATATAGGTGTGTTGAGGTGTTTCGAAATGAAATACTCTTTCTATTATTATTGTTTTGTTTTTCGTGTGAGTGTGTGGCAAGTGACGGAACATTTTCAGACCGCCCGAAGGCCTCCAAATTAGCCTAACGATTCTTATCCTGAGACAAGAACTGGGACCGACAGCTTTACGTGTGGTCGGATGGAAGCACGGCACAGATGTAAATGCCACAGGCGGTCACCCATCCAAGTGGCGACCTGTGCAGGCGTTGCTTAACTTTGCCGATGTGTTACGAACGGCGCTATGAGCGCTACTCTATTATTATATCTTATCATATATGAACCTGATATATATGTAATTTTATAATAACATAATTCTACTATTTCATAATGCGTAGCTAAAAACTTAATAAGTTAGCTACTGCCATTCCAACCCTATCAATGAAAAGAGGTTCGGAGCCCTCAGCGTCCCGGCGTGTATAATCAAATATTCGTAAAATATAACCCACAACATCACTCAACCTCTTAACCCGTCATTGCTGGAGTACCTGCGTAGTGGCCCACTTGGGTGCCATTGTTTAAACGGTTCCATAGTATACGGACTTCGGTTGGATAGCAAATAACAGATGGCGTTTACCATAGCTTACGCTGGACTAGTAGAGTACCTATGTAGATAGAGGAACATGAAATTAAAGGAAGGCCAAGCATTGATTCTGAGTTTTTATCTGCCTTCTTAAAAGGTTATGGCTAGATTTTGACTATTAGAGTTGTTCAAATGCAGAAAGAAATAATTGTCTTTGTCTTCATTGACATTGCATCTGCCAAAATGCAAGCCTTTTTCATCCAGCGTTTTGGAGAGGATAAGTCTTCCTTTTTAAATCTTACGGCTACAATTACAACTGAAAGACCTTTATTTCGAAATTAGAACTAATTAAATATTGTTAATGTAACAGAGATAGACTCCTCCAAGCTGTACTGACTATCTTATCAGAATCGCGAGAAACACTTGGATGCGGGTGGCTCAAAGTCGGTCCGTCTAGAAGGCTGATAAAAAAATATTTAAGAAGTTATATGAAACAGGAACGGATCTTAACTTATTTGTTACGGTTATCGGGGAATATACCCTAACGACGTAACACGTGCAATTTTTATTTAAAAAATGCCCCTGTACTGTAACACTTCATATTTACCGAATCTGTCGTGTCATCACAATATATTGGCAAGCGGCGATTTGCTCAAGTACACTCATGTGTCTCTGTGATATTATCATCATTGCACAAAGGTCAAAATCCCTCGTAGGTATAACTAAAATAGTCTCCGAAAAATTTGCAGGTCAGTATAAATTGATACTGTTAAGCTAATATGGCTGCCAAGTGCACAAATAGGTAGGTAATAATAAAAGTAGGTAATATAAATCAATATAGGTAATTAATGCATTCAATGCGAACATGTTTGTTTTAACTTCCATTTGGATTTCGTCACATCAAGCCAAATAAACTAGACATAATTGCTAAAGAAGTCGATAAAACCTACCTCCTAATTATCTACTAGTATAAAAAATTAAAGTTTATAATAAGAATACTGTTAGCCGTTATGATATACATTATATTCTAAAAATACCCTTTTAATCCATGTTGTTTAACCTTTTTGCTTACAAGCTACAATAACCTGCAGGTGTGTCGTGGGATTCCTTCAGAGTTTTCCTATAAATAATAATATGTAATTAAGCGACGCGTAAACAAGTTAAAAGTTGCAACGGTTGGCTGGAGTTAGGACGTGGGAGGGTGGAAGGTGGTGGGGCGGCTAGCTGGGGTTGAGCTGTGAGCCAGGCGCGGGGGTTGCGCGCGTTTATTGATTTTTCGCGAGCCTCCGCGGACGTGCTACATCGTCGGCGTATCTCCGCAAATGCTAAAGATTACGCCGACCTCCACATTTAAGCTACACGTCAAGCGTCGCCAAATCCTGGCATCAGTTTCCATTAAACATGTCTTTGAAAGTTTCTGAGCCACGATACATTTGACCCGAAACTGTAAAGCTGTTTAATAATCTGTTCGTCGATACCACCGCAAGGGGGAGGGTCCCGGCTAATGTCTGTCACTGACATGAACCAGATGAGAAGTCAGATTCACGTCACGTTTAACCTCCACATCAAGGACGAAGATATCAAAGTACACGTCCCCATCCCTACGCATTTTCTTTATGTTATGTACATTTGTTTGCGCTCCTTTTGTTTTCGTCTAACAAGTCAAATAAGTTTAATAATGACGTGCCCATATTATGTTTGGAGTTTCACTGCTTAAATCAAATATTCATATAAAAACGCGAACGGTTATATAGCTGTACTTAATTTGCTTACCTAGCTCAATGTTGTATTAGTGATTCAATTTAGAACACGAAACTAATTAAGGATGTATGAATTGGCTCGGGTGTCACATTGTTTGCATTAAATATGTTTATAGGATTTACCAAGACAGCGGTAATGGCCGATTCAAAGAATTATTTGTACTCAAAAACCAGATTGGCTCAAAGGATTAAATTCTGCTGAATTGAATACGAGTTCTTTAGTCACGATAGTTACGAAGGCTGAAGGTATCTCTAATTATCTTTAATTACAAAGCCATGGCCTACCTAACTCAATTAGAAGCAAACGGTTGTTGCTTAGTAATTAGTTTCAACAAAGCAGTGTAACTTGGCAAGCCATGAAATTATTGTAATACAAATATATTTTTAAAGTGCTCAAATATTTGTTTTCTAGCTATCTGGGCTCTCTCTCTGAATAAGAAACCTTTAACCTTTTTAAGGGTAAATACTCCGCAGATTAAAAAGGGGAATTACAAAACGAGCGAATAAAATAAAACTAAGCGACTGATGATGAGATACTGTTTTAATAACTTGAACGGCATGAATGTAAGCGAAAAAGGAGAAGTTGCAACTTCCATATAAAATTACCCCACGTCCGACAGCTGAGAAAAATATCTCAAATAATAGATAAAATTGAGTATTAATAAGTTGCATACCTCTGATTGACATCCTTACTGGCTATCATACTTAGAAATTACTCCAAATATTGTTTCAGGCGCAGTATTAAGTACTTATCTTAAAAATATTATACTTTCAATCATGCATTTGCTAACGACCATAAAAAAATGGAGTAAAGATTAAACAAATGAACATATTTTTTATAGACTCTAGCCTGTATCCTCGAACACATTAAATTTTCTAAAAGCGCCCCTAACAGAGAGTAGCTATCGTTATAGTCCGCTAGGAAGCGCATTTAGAAAATGTATGGAAATTGTTCCCGACGACGACTAGGCTATCGTCCACCGTGACGATCGAGTGCAAACTGGTACTAGACCCTCTGATATCATAATTAATTCCTCATATGTCTCGGAAAATCATATTAACTTTTTCGCTAGTTGCTTCCAACCTCGCAAAAGGAACTCTGCTGGTTTAGATTATGTTCTTCGACATAATCTGCTAACAAGTTTGGTTTAAGCATATTTAGTCCTATTGTTTGACAAAACTCTTCAGTATGTGTGCTTTATTACTAACGTAGTATAATAACTATTATCAAACGTGAGTTATTACAGTGTTTAATTGGTTTTTAATCCTATTCTAAAACTAAAATCATAAATTAGTATATTACAGGTTTTCTACTCCTGAATTAATATTTAGAGCAATTTTTTTATATGTTAGCCAGTAAAGATGATTACCGGAAGTATATAATTTTTTTATACTGATTTTAAGCGATTTTTTGAGATACTTATCGTTGCAGTCGGAGGTGGGGCATTTTTGCTACTTCTTCTTTACTAAACTAACGACGAATATTGATTAATAATAAAATCTAGAACGAGCGTACTAAAATTGGGTTGTGATTAATCCATTTCAGAAATTAAAATTCTAACCGTGCGACTAAATAACTAGGTGAGCGGCTAAAAATACAGATTAGGCGTCACATAAAGCCGCATTGATCATTCATTTCGAAAATCACGATCTATTTATTTATGAAAATATTCTCGTTCACTCGGGAAACGTAATAGGTTATATTAGGTTTTCTCGTGACCATAAACCCATAAATAGGAGTCAAATTGGCTTAAAAGACTGAAGCGTCTTATTTTATTTTCTGTTCATTTGATTTAAGTAAATGCATCTTGCTTTGTTTTTTTTTTAATACATTGTTTCAATAAATTACCTACCCTTAAATAATAATGTTTTTTGGCTAATAATGTTTCTTCAAATAGTAATTTCAGTAGAAAATTTTCATAAAAATGTGAGCTCATAGTACTCTGCTCATCATAGTATTTTCAATATGGTTTTTCTATTACGAAATACTTCATTTAAGATAAAATGCCGCTCAGTATAAATAAATAATTTGGCAAATATTGAAAAAACAGCAGTACGTAACGTTGGCACTCAAACAAATATTAGGTCGCTAATATTTTGAAGCTTCTCATTTTGTATTTTAAGCAACTCAAATTTATGATTGTAACTTGCTGTTCTGTTGATTTCTCATCACTCGCAGTCAGTCGCTCACTTAGTAATTCTATAACCTAAATTAATTATTTTTGACACTCAAAACTTTAATTTACAGTCACTCGTTTAAATACTACCCGATAAAAATATTTTTTACTTCTTTTTGGCCTTAATAACATAGTGTTAATTATGCTTTTCGTTGAGCTGCTAGATTATCATTTTTATGATAGAGTCCACAACGAGGCACACATTCAACGCTGAGTTATGCAAGATTATACGCATTCAGAGACTACACCAATGGCTTATTTTCCTTATAATCAATTACTTCATCATGTCAGCCTAGAGACATCCACTGCTGGACATAGACCTACCCCAAGGTTCTCCACACAGACCGATTTTGAGCCGCCCGCATCCAACCGCTTCCCGCGATCTTAATCAGATCGTCGGTCCACCTTGCGGGAGGCCTACCCCTGCTGCGTCATCAATCAATTACTTGTTTAAATGATAATAGGCATATGCATATTAAAATTAAAAGGTCTCTGCTTGTAATAAACAATTACAGACTGCAGTTAAAGTCTAAAAATGGTTTGCTATGTTACAAAATTAAGCAATGAGATCGAGACGGGATCGAAATATGACATGGAAGTTTAATCGGTGTTCTGATAATATTTAAAACTAACATTGACAGATTTTTTTTATAAAAATTGTGATGCAAAATCACAATTTACTTTATAAGGAAGTTGACTGAGATCATATTGCTACATACGGACTAATATGTATGTGCAGCATGATACTAAGTCTGTAAATTCATCATGTAATCTTAACCTCTCGTATGCTGAGTTACCAGACACAATTAAAATCTATTGTGTCTCGTGCAGATCTGCTCTTAAGCATACGAAAGGTTAAGCTATGGTCAATTGATACTTCATCGTCATCTTAGCCTTTTGCAGTCCACTGCTGGACCTAAGACCACTAAATTTAAGTCACAATCATATTGTGAGTCAATGAGAAAGAGGATTCGGCAAATGCTTATTAAAACAGGCGCGAGAATTGGTCTTCTGTGGTTCTTAGGAAAACACAAATCAATTTACGGTCCCTTGTTCAAATGTACGTCGCTTATTATTAGGCTCCGTATCCGTCCCCAAGGGCGAATATCTGATCGCCCTTCAAACATCAACGCAGTATCTTGCTGACATTTGAGGTGTTTATTCAGTGGAACGCTTTATAAAACTATATAGACGGTAGAAAAAGCCTAATCTAATACATAAAGCTGAAGAGTTTGTTTGTTTGTTTGGTTGAACGCGCTAATCTCAGGAACCATTTATCGAGGAAGGCTAAAGGTTATATTACATCACGCTATGAGCGACGACAGCGGAACAGTAGCTTTAAATAACGCAGGTGTAACAGCGGGCATCCTCTAGTAGATAGATATATAGACTACTAAGCAGAGCTCGTGTTAAACCCATAGCGCGCACCACAGAATATTTAAGTTCTGTGCATATGACATTGTTAAGTATAGCTTGCTTAACGGTGAAGGAAAATATCTTGAGAAAACCTATAGCACTGACAATCCATAATGTGCTGAAAGCACATGTGAAGTCTGTCAACCCCCACGCGTTTCTCAAAGTGAGAAAGCCTACGCCGATAGTCTAAATACAGAACTGATATACAAGGCACATTATTTTAGAAAATTAAGTGAAATTTTGTTGAGAAAGAAAACTAAGCTTAGTTTGGTTTGAAGTTTCAACTTCCAGCTTTAAATATTGTCGGGAAATTGGCGTTACTGAACATTTTTTATTAAATTGTTATTTATCGCTTGCTTATCGGTGAAGGAAACCATCGTGAGGAAACCTGCATGTCTGAGAGCTCTACATAATGTTCTCGAAAGACATGTGAAGTCTGCCAACCCGTTGACCAGCATGGTGGACTATAGCCTTACCCTTCTCATAGTGAGAAGAGGGCCGTGCCCAGCAGTGGGACAGTGTAAGTAGTCGGCAATAGAAAATAAGAAATATAACTCGCGTATCTATCATTCAATAATTAGTGTAATGCCATATCATCATCGTCCTTGCGTTCTCGCTTACATCCAAGACTTCTTGCCTTGGAGCCCGGGGACGGCTTTCTAGTCTAAACTGAAAAGAAGTAGACGAATCTAAAAGCTGCCTTTGTCCCAAATTCCAATTAAAATTGCGGCAATTTGCAATATTTTATTTTCCATTACTGTGCAGGCACGTTCGAAACAGCAGTATTATAAAATACCAAAGTTATAACAAAACTGGTATCACAGTACTATACAAAACTGTTGGAACAACTTGTGCAGTAACACGACAAGGTTTCTAAAGCCTCGGCGTGTGACTTTAACCCGTAAAGTTTTACAATATGGCTGCCGAAGCTCTATTGTCTAACTGCAGACACACGGACGGTTTAATTTCCTAATAGTCACGTGATAGGTATCCAATCAGTTGAACTTGCGCTTATGCATTTGGAGAAATAAGTTAACCTACCCTCCTCTAGAAAAACCTCCGTAACATTTTGAGTCTATTTAAAATTGATTAAATTATAAATTGATTTATGTTTTTTTGTGCCACAGTTGCGTACCTACCGTATTTCACCAAAATTGTATAGACTGATATCCGGAATATCAGCGTGTTCAAAAAGTTTATTCTTGTACTTCTTCTAAACCTCAGCAGATTGTCCATTGGGTTAAGCTGGCAAAAGATATCGCCGTTTATACAGAGACGCGTACATTTTACGAGAGTAATAATATTTTAGGTGTAGAAGATCGGTTACTAATATGATGCCTACATAAAAGACATGTAAGATACTGGAATATCGCTATCCCTTTGGGTTGCGGCGATTAGGCAGGCAGTCGCTCTGTGGAAAATACAATATTCTGTCAAATCCGGTTCGAAAGCGGACTCCGCCCCGCGATGAAACTGGGATAACGCTAAGAGGATGATAAAAATATGAAAGAGAGAAAACATTAATTATTCAAAGATCCAACAAAGAAAACGTACGTTTGTCGAGTGCTTAGAATAACGTTACATCAACAGTTATTATTAACGACATTTTGCCAAAGCGAGTCAACTATATTTAACCTTTGTCCTAGGAACGAAATTTTACGATGATCAAATTTATGATAAAAGCGCCAAACCGGAACGATCAAAGTATAAACAAACTCGCATTCTCATATGCAAAGCATGTATAGTCAGCCGAAGTATGCAGTCAATCAATTTTTGCCAAAATTTCAACTTAATCAAAATAACTGTAAAGTTGATTAAACATGTACAACACAAACACATGTATTTAAAAGAAAAATCAAAGTTGTTTAATGCCGTGCAAATAAAAAACTTCGACCGCATCAGAGACCACTGTACATAGTCGGACTAATTCTAACACTCAACATAAGCTGATGCAAAAACGTCAGTTAGCATTATGTATTTGACAGTCAGTACACCCTTGAAAACATACCATCAACTATCTACCCAATAGTTAAATTGTTCATTTTATGGGCGTATTTCCAATATTTACGATGAGCCAAACGACCCGTCTTGCCTGTAAATCCTAACATAATAATGGTATATATCATCCTTGCTACATTAGGGGGCGGTAGGCCTACGCAATTCACATTAAATGTGTAGTGGTGTAATAATACTCTGGAATATAACTATTAAGATAAGAATATGAAGCTTCGGGTACCAGGCGGAGACCGTTTTAATGAATAAAGTAACAATAACACCCAACCACGACCCAAAGTAAAGAAGCGTACATATAACTATTTAATTCTACGGAATTTTTATTGGATTCCTTGGTTTCCTTTGTACACAGCGTTACGTAAACTTCGTTACAATTACAAGAATGTGCTGGTCATGGCAGATAAATATAATTAATCTTATTATTTTTACTCTATTGTTTGTTGTTTCTTAATAAATCTTTTGAGTCAACGTCGGCGAAATGTAATCAATTAGTAATTTATTTTATGTCAGAAAAGACGTTAAACAAAATATAATCTCTAAAACATAAGAGTCTTCAGATTGTCTGCCTTTTGGAAACATTCCATACTAAACAGCCTATAATACAAGGCAATTATTTATGGTGTGACGTTCTTGAAAAAATCTACACCAATAGTCTAGGATGTGGACTTATGCTGATCATAAATTAATCGAGGAATTATCGACCGATACTGATAAATGGATACGAATAGATTAAATAATAATTAATACAGCTGTTATGGCTTCTTGTAAAGGTGTGTATTCACTAGAAGCAGCGTCAACCAGTGGCAGAGCTAAAAACGTTGTTAAATGAGATAGAAGCATCGTCTCCTTTGGCAAGACACACTTCGACTTACTGCCCCGACTAGTGGATATACTTCCTAAGACTTGTTGTTTAAAATTCCAAAACGATTGGTCTATTATAGCTGTAGATGACATTGTAAGTAAATCAATTACAATTAGTTTCAAGGCATGTGTTCCATACATTTTAATTGATCTATGGACAAAGGAATAAATTTGATCTATGGATGTAGATAACAGTTCAATGGCGGAATGTAAAGATTCTGATAATCGCCATGAAATCGTCTTGCTCTCCTTGCCTTTGCTATCCAGGAAGTCTTAAGAAACAACTAAGCTTCCTGCTCGTGGCCTACCATGTTTTTGTGATAAAATACCTGTCCTTAGCAGCTTACAACTCGAGAGTGATTTTTTTACTTGAGGTATAGTAACCGCTAATGAATTATCAGACAAATCGCAATGAAATGATAAGAGCCAATGAAATAAAAAAATACCCTAAAGCCATAAAGTCGTTGCACGCAATCCGCCAGTTTCGAGATCGATTTTGTCATATTGGTATCGCGTTTCTGCGACTTTTCGTTAAATCACATGTATATTGTGCGTTTGAGCGGTATCGAAACTGCTCAACAATTTTACATAATCTGTCTATATTCAAAAGCTACATCAAAATCTGCGTCAAGCTTCGAAAGAGGTACAATATAATCTAAATAAATAAATGTAGCGTTATGTTTTAGGCTTTACAAGGCTTGCCATTAAAATTCAGAGGTCGGTACCGCTGTACCGCTCAACACGCGTCGTTTGTGTAAATGTTGTACACTCTGCTACAGTATTCTGTTTGATGTTGCCCAAATTGTTCCCTGTCAGTTGCCAGACTAAAAAAGGCACGGAAAAATGAGCCCACTTTGAGAAAATGACTTTTGTGCATGATGTTGGTAATGCTAGCGGTATGTAGCTTTAAGTTTGTGGCTTCCATCTATATCTTTGCCAAGCAGTTTAAGTGCTGCTGTTTGTCATTTTAGTGTTTGTATATACCTCTCTCTCTTACATGTTGTTCCTGCCATCCTATTCGTTTCTGCTATATTATCATATATTTAAAATACATGTCCTAAATGATATTTTTATTGTAGGGCCAAAACTAATCAAAACAAGAAAGAACAATGGCAGAATTCGGTCTGGGTTTGTTGTGGCGACCTTAAACTTTATATGAACAAAACAAATTGTTTCTTTTTCTACGATTTTTAATATTTTCACTTTGTCTCGTTAAAGCTGGAGTATTTTATGATGATAAAAAGCATTCCAATTGATTACGAACTAGGTACCTACTTTATTACTTGATTGTTGCCATAGACAATAGTGTGACAGAAATAGACGTGAGTGCTATTGATCCGTATCGATTATTAAAATATAATTATTAAAATGCAGTTATTTAATCTTTAATTAACATTATATCAATAAGCTAATAATTTTTGAAGCAAAACAACTTTTAAATCAAATAAAAACGTGCCAGCATCGTTTTAATGTTGTATCGATTTCACATAAAATCGATTTAAAATGTGCAGCTCTGCTTTTGTCTTTGGCTGTGACAGTTAGATGCTACAGAATATTTCTGCGTTTTGATGTTAATCTGACATAATTTCATTTGATAATTCAAACGTACCTACATTATTCATTCTTAACTAAAAACTAAAACACCGATATCTTGTTTTTCCGGGTTTCCCGAGTGAAAATAGAATCATTTATAGACTCTGTTACTTACGCCGATTTTTTTGAAATATTTTTTATTACTGTGCGCTTCAATTTAATTTCAGACATTTCGATGTATGGAGATCTGCCATTGTCCTTTCTTATTTGTTTTTCTTAATAATTTCCTTTTATGACATATATCATATTTTAATTAAAATTAAGGTTGAAAAGTATTGGCGAACGAAGCTGCGAGTAACAGCTAGTAATCGACAAAATATTAACACATTGATTTCAGACATACCTTATGTAAATACTTGTATAAAATTGTTACGAATTGAAAAATTACTTCGATGTATTTCGCGAATCTAAATTACATCACTGCTTAAGTACACCTTACGTTTCTAGTACGATTATGCAACATATTGTTAAGTTTAGTGATAATTTTGGCCATTTTGCATGCATATGAGTTAAGTCGACCTCGAGACAGTACCTAGTCAAAGCCTGTCTCAAGGAAGGTTTTTTTTTATTGCGATCTGGCATTTCGTGTCGATGCCTTCGAAGTGAACTTTGCATATTTACTTGTGCTACGTGATTTTATCGAGATTTATTAGAAAACAATAATGAGAACCTATCAAATTCTAATATCAATCTTATTATAAACATTTATAATGTGACTTAAAATAGCTTTTTTCTAAATTTGACGCAAATAACATTAACTACGTTATTCGGTAGTCTATAATGAAATAATTCTAAAATATGTATTTTGTTACTCAAATATTATCACCGCCATAAAATTATCATAAGTCTCCTTTTATTTGCTATTTAGTATAATTTAAATAAATTTCCTTTGCCGTTATATCTATAAAACGCCCAATATAAAATGTTTATTACACATATATTACTTTTTTAATAAAAAATTATGCAAATTGGTCGTATCGTATTTAATATTTTCCAAAAGATTAAGGACTGAAGCTGATATGAGTATCATATTACTTGTCTTAAATATGTATATTTATATGAAATTTAATGGAAACTAACCTAACCTAATATGTTGCTGTAGTTACACATGAATATGAGTCCACACGTCATATTGAACGTTCATCATCATCATCATCATCATCATCAACAGCCCTATGTACTGTCCCGCTGCTGGGCACGGGCCTCTTCTCACTATGAGAAGGGTTAGGCCATAACCCACCACGCTGGCCAAGTGCGGGTGGCAGACTTCACATGTCTTTCGAGAACATTATGGAGAACTCTCAGACATGCAGGTTTCCTCACGATGTTTTCCTTCACCGATAAGCAAGCGATTATTAACAATTTAATACGCACTTAACTCCGAAAAGTCATTGGTGCGTGCCGTGGATTCGAAGACCCGCTGCGTAGCAGTCTGTCGGTCTCTCTACTCGGCTATCGCTGCCTTTTCGCGTTACTCATAATATATTACAAAACCTAATATATTCTTGGGTTTACGCGAATGTTACATCTTTAAATTGAACTACAGTTTACGGATTTTATAGCGATATATTGCTTTGACTGTGATAACATTTAAAGCGAATGATCTAGTAACTACATTATTTATTACCATCCGACGTTTTAATTTCTTTTCGGATATCACGGAAGACTGAGTTAAAATTTGTGTATATTTTTTAATTTATAAGTTATCTTCTAAGTACCCAAACATTGTTTAACTATTGGTGTTTACTATTTACGCAGAATGAGCTCTTTGTGTCCTTATGTCTTCTAGTATCTTTGTCCTTCTAGGGTTTCATTAGTCTTATTACAGGGCCCCAAGCTGGGGGAATATTCCAACCATCTTCCCTATTGAAATTAGGGTATTTGTTTTTTAATTTCAATAGCCTCACGGATCATCCTCGGAAGAGAACAGTGAACTTTTGCAAGTATCTGTGGTTCATCAAATTGCAGATAGTGGTTGGTTCCTTGTCGTACAAACGTTCCATGCTGCTGCTGTTAGTGAACATTGGGGTAGCTCCTTCAAAAGAACATCATCATCGTCCTAGCGTTAAACCGCTTGCATCGAAGATTTCGCCTCGGAGCCTGGGTCCGCTTTCTAGTCTAAACAGAAATTACAGAATATTTAGCTTCGAAGACTGCGTTTAATGCCAAAGAACTTAACTTTTAGAAAATACGTTTAATATGTGTAATTTGGGCAATAAATAGAGTAATCACTGTAGCATCTGTTTTCAACAATAATCAATCTTGTAAATCTAGTTAGTCCATTGAAAAGTTACATTCGGGGTTGCATTTATCAAAGGACGCAATCTTATTTTACAGATGTGTAAGGAGAGCTAGTGTGAAGCTTAATCTTAATTTGTGGGATCGTAACCTTTGTCCCTCGGTCGCCATCTTGAAAGGAGTGCAGGTGCAGATATTTTTTCTTGATTATCTGGCCGCACAAAGATTATGTGAAAGAGTTTTTATGTTGCAAATTAAATTCTCTACAACTTTGATCCTGAAACTTTTGTCGTAAAGCCACAAATAAATAGTTATATGTTTATTATTGATGTATTTTGGCAATTTCAACGGTTAGCCATTGTGTCCCCAGTATTTAAGATGAGCCAGGCTTTGGCACAGGGTCTGACCAAGCGCCAGTATCAAAGTTTTGATGAATATCTTTGGAAGGCGCATTTTAGTCGGTAATTCATCATTTTCCTTATTGAATTTTGATATCTCCAATAATTTTCCTGCAGGTATCCCCAGAACATTTAGGCACTGCAGAACAAATTGTAGTGTCCTCTGGCTGGGCAGACTATCAACTCCAGTTGCCCAGGGATAGAGTATGTCCTTTTTTTTCAACCTCAGCTTTTAGGTTTGTTGTAATGGGTGAAAATTGGACTTTATGGTACTGCAGAGTCTCAAGTTGGAAGACTGGGTCTTGTTTTGGAAGAAGTAAAGACATATTATATGTATTTTTTTTTATTTTAACTTAATAATAGTATTTCTTTATATAAAAAAAACATTATGAAACTGATAATAGCGAACACTCTGATTAATTTATGTATGACTCGCTTCTCTTGACGTAGTAGGTCTCGACTTAAGACTTGGCAAATGTACTGTATTACCAGCTCAAGTACCGTCAGTTTGTAAAAAATACAATATAAATAAAGCTAAGGTAGTAGAGCCTTGCTGATTTCAGCACGAATGGGCCGGCTCGACCGGGGAAGTACTACCCTCTCACAGAAAATCGACGTAAAGTAACAGTATCCAAACTGTTGCGTTTCGTTCGGTGAGTGAGAGTGCCGGAGGCCCATCCCCTATTCCTTCTCCCTCATCCCATTCCTACTCCTATCCCTTTTCCCAACCCCAAGGGGTGGCGACGCACTTGTGACTCCTGTGGTGTTGCTCGTGTCCATGGGCGGCGGTAATTGCTTGACCATCAGGCGATCCGTCTGCTTGTTTGCCGCCTAACTTTACATAAAAAAAAGCTCACCGGCCCGCATAGACCTAAACGCTAGCAAAGTAGCTATTATTAACAATTACTTATTGTTTATAATGGGTGCTTTCGCAGTTTACGATATATTATAGCCTACCCCTTAATATTATGTTTATAACCGTACCGTATTTTTAAAACTATTATTATAAACTCTTTTAGGGATACAGATGACCTTACAGATAGTATACACGGATCAGTAATGATAATGAATGACGCATGCATATGTTGATTTTGTATTCTCACGGGGCACTTGTTTTGTGTGATCCACTGACAGCAATTTTGCATGTAAGTACGTATTACTTGATTAATAATTTAATAGAGTTTATTTCACTCGTCATTGGAACTGTACAGAATTTATAAATGGCTGCCTCGTTGGTATCGCGGCATAAATGTGCGCGTGGGATTCGGAGGTTTTGGGTTCGGTCTTCCGGTCGGGCAAAGTGTTATTGGGTTTTCCGTTAAGAAATTCTCAGTAGCAACACGGAGTCTGGTGATGTGTCTGGTACGGCAACAGGCTCTATTACGTGGGACTAAAATAAATCGGGCGAAAAGTGGGTGTAGTAATATACCTCTGCCTACCTCTTCGGGGATATAGATTGTGTATGCGTGTGTGTGTGTGTATATGAAGAAATAAACTTCATTATTTTTTATGTCGCGTCAAATATTTCATCATAACGGCACTGCTACAGCTTGACACTTAACTTGCTAAAACGTTACGAATCTATAAACTGCATATTAAAGTTATTTTTATAAAATAAAATGGTTGGGAATTAATTCACGCCTTGCAGCTACAGTTAATTGCCACATGCTAAAATATTATGTCACTAACTCACTAGATTTGAAATTCAAGGAGATTATTTTTATTGTATGTTCTGTTAATATCAATTCTTTTCACTTTAGTAACGATATATTGCTATTATTTTGTATATTGTACTTAGGTAAAGAAAATTAGCCGTATTAAAATAAATTCCTGTTATTTTTTACAGTTATACCTAAAACCATTCGTGAGAGATCCGTCTTGGACTTTTTCTTACTTTTTTTTTACCCAAGTCAAATTGATATTGCTAGTGATCTGAACTTTTCCTCTTGGTCATCAATTACCACATTCACCACCGCCTCTGAAGCGAGCAGCCTTTGTGACGGAATAGAAAAACGTAATCAGTTTTCCGGAATAGTAACCGTCAAAATGGATATGGCGTATACGACGTTTGGTAGTGGTCGGAGGGTATTCTAACATTTTCTGACTTTTGCCCTAATTATACAGTTTGCTGGAGTGCAAATTTTATATTTCGTCAAACAATTGCACAGAATTTATCTACTGCTAAGACGCTGTTGTACCATTTGACGCAACTGGGTTTCATCAATCTGCCGTTCATCAATTTATGCGATCGTTATCTCGTTAATCCAAATCAATATCATTCCAATAATACTGTGTGATTCCGTGCTATAGAGTCCTCGAGCAATCGAGCGTAATTATCACGACATAAGTAGGTCACAGGCGGCTCGGCCCGGGAAACTTGCCAACACAGTAACTTGAACGTCTCCAAAGCTCAGCGTCACTTTATTTATAGTGTAATGAATAACATTTCGGCTTTTATTCATAAAGTTCAGCTGAACTTAACTTTACACCTGGAGTAAATAATAATAATAATAATCTTTATTGTGACCATAAATGAAACAATTAAATTGAAGCACTGCCCCCCAAACTAGGTCATAAACCTGTATCTCAGGAGACAGTTCCTTCCCACATTAGGTGATACACGATTATGTTACAGTTACAGATGGTTTAAAAGATAATAAAAAGAAAGTAAATACAACAAAATAAACAAAAACAAGTGTACATTAATAATATAAACAAAAAAAATATAAAAAAAAATAATAAAAAGGAATGTGTGTTGTGTTGTGTTATGTTGTGTGTGTGCGTCTGTGTGTATGTTTAATACGTTATTATGTATATTGATTTACGACCAGAGATTCTACTTGGTCGTAATCCATTGCTTTGAGGTAGCCTAACAGGTACTTTTTGTATTTGTGGTTGTTAAACTCATGGATGTTTTTACAATTTTTATTTATCCTATTATATATACGGGGTGCACAATAGTTGAGCGAAACTGGATTTGGTGGCGGGTACTGGACATCGAAACTGTCTTTTTGACATTATAGGCAAGTAAGGGATGGAAACACGGTGGTACCTACGCAATGACTGGTATATATATAGTTTTCTATCTGTTAGAACTTGGGTAGTATTATATAGATCACTTGTAGGATGTCGAAACGGGAGATGCATCATAACCTTTAACACGGCACGTTGTGCACGTTCTAACTCTATTATTAAAGTCTTTGAGGCTCCTACCCAAGAACATATGCAGTAACTAACTAGACACTCGCAAAGAGTGTCTGTATTAAAAGTTTCGGAGGTGCAACTGTTCGTAGTTCTTTGAATATATATATGATTTTACGCAGTCTTCCACTCAATGTTGTTATGTGCTGATCCCAGCGTAAGTTATCGTCTACTATTACTCCCAGGTATTATACAGAAGTGGCTCGGCTCAGAAAGTCACATGGGCAATTATTGTTACCACGTTGGTAAATCTGATTGCAGGGGAATTTGTGAATTTTAATATTATTGAACGCCCCGGACAAGAAGCCTTAGTCTTTGTGAAACACAGAAACTTGGTTTTAGTGGTATTAAGAGTCAGGAGGTTGTGCTCAAGCCATTGCGTCACTTTTGCAAGGCTCGCCTCGGTTACCTCCCTTACATGTTCCCAAGTCTTTCAATGGAAAAGAATGACAGTGTCGTCGGCAAACATTAGGATCTCCGCATTGACCAAGTTTAACGTAGCAAGGTGGTTTATATACGTTAAAAACAGCGTCGGACCAATTGTACTGCCCTGTGGGATTCCGAATGTGCAGGTTGCACTATCCCTTAGGTAGTTTTCGACACGCACTCTTTGTTTCCGCCCCGTCAAATAGTCCTTGAACCATTGGTGGACGTGTCCCCTAATACCCATGTTGTAGAGTTTGGATAAGAGTATAGGAATCGATACCGTATCGAACGCTTTTTGGAGGTCCAAAAAAACGCCGACAACTTTATTCCCAACATCAACCTCTTTGGTAATTGATGATGTCAACTTTAAAACGGCATCAGTTGTGGAGATTCCCTTACGAAAACCAAACTGCTTATCTGACAGTAACTTGTTTTTTTCAAGATAGTTGCTGAGTCTTTTGTTAACTATCTTTTCCAGGACCTTGGAGAGACAGGAAAGCAGGGCGATTGGTCTGTAATTAGATGCTATTTTCTTGTCTCCAGATTTATGGATCGGCGCGACAATCGCTGTTTTGAATCTAGCTGGAAAAGCTCCTTGTCCAAGGCTAAGATTACACAGATGGGTAATAGGCTCTACCAGTGCTTTTCGTGCTAACTTAATTATTTTGCTAGTGATACCATCGTGTCCAGGAGCGCTACTTGAATTTAGGGAGGCTATAGTGTTGTCCACCTCTGTCGGGTCCGTTGGTGTGAACGACATAGAATTTACTGGTGCTTCAAGGTGTTGAGTTAGAGTAGCTAGTTCAGCTTCTGTTTTGCCAAGCCTTTGCAGTGTTACGTCCGCTAGGTTAGTACCTACCGTTGTGAAATATGTATTCACTTCGTTTAAAGATTCAGAAGGAGATTGGCCAATTGCCAGGAGCTCCTTTGGGGTATCATTACATTTCTTTATGTTGCAGATGTCTTTTATGGTACTCCATGTCCTCTTTAAATCCCCACAATTTCTTTCCAGTTCAGCTCGATGGTACTGCTTTTTTAAGTATTTAATAATTTTATTACACGTATTTCTATACCTTATATAAATCGTTCGTAAGTCTTGATTATCCGCCTGTTTTTTGGATCTTTCGTGTAACCTATCTCTTTTCCGAATTGATTGCACAACACTTGTCGTAATCCAAGGTTTGAGAGGCGTTTCTTTCCTTCTTTGAGTCTTAGTGTTTGAGCATTTATTTATGGTGTCCTGAATGGTATTGACCAGTGTCTCAGCAGCTATGTTCACATCAGTATGCTTATAAAACTTTGTCCTATCAGTCTTACTCAATTCTTCAATGGCGAGGTTATAGTCTAGGGTAATGCGAGTGAAATACTCATTATTTTTAGGGGCTACAGCATGATTAAGATACAAAAGAATAGGGCTGTGGTCTGTCAATTCTGGAAACACTAAGGTCCGCCATTTTGCTCTTGTCCTAATCATGAAATGATCTAAACAATTGGATGTTCTCGTAGGGAGTGTTACACCCTGCTGCAGGCCATGCGACGCCATGAGACACAAGTAGTCATTTCCAAAGCTAGCAATGTTATGTGGCATAGGATTGATGTTAATGTCGCCTGTAAAGATTATATCTTTATTGCGAATACCCGTTAAAATCTAGCTATCAAGGGATTCTAAATATTTACAAGGGTTACTGTAACAGGGTGGTCTATAAGAACAGACAATGGTGTGGTGTTCGGTCTCTAACAATAAACAGTTACCTTCGACTAAGGATGGCTCAATAGATACAGCCTCTATATCTTTACGCACGTACGCTACTATACCATCGTTCTCGTTCAAGTTATTTTTAGTCATGTATGTGTAATAATTATTCAAGCTTGGTGGGTCTATATCTTTTTTAGTCCAACACTCAGTAAAAACTATGACGTCTATAGCCATGTTCAGTGTGGATATAAAAGCTAGGAGAAGATCAAAATTACAATATATACTGCGTATGTTTAGACATAGAATGCACATAGAGTTGTACTCATAGTTTAGGATACTCGTGCACTGCGACGAGTCGTTAACGAAAGCGCAGTTAGCATTGCATGCATCATCGAGTTCCTCCCTGACGTTCGACGTAAGACTATTGAATTTTAAATAAGATAATATTTGTGCTTGTTAATGGCGGTGCGGTGAATAAATTTGTAAGCTGTACATTTATGATAACTATTAGTTGTGTGTTATACCAACAATTCGATATAATACATATGACGATTAGTTTATAAAATGTGAAAGTGTTTTCATAATATCTGTGGATGTGTTTGAGTAGAAAGTTAGTGTATTTGTGTGTGTGTGTATAATGTTTGGATGTGCTACCATAACATATTTGCAACAGACGTTATATAAATTACATGAGTTAAACAAAGCATGCACAGAGCCTGTTAAAACATGATAAAACAGAAAAGAGTAAGAAAATATCATGCACGTTGTAAACATAAATAGTACAATTTGTTGGTTTCTGATAGTTAGGTACAGTATCCATAGAGGTGCTTTGGTGTTTCTGATTCTGTGTCCACGAAGTCAAAATAACCAGTTTGTCGGTTTTACTTTTTTCTTGCTTATAATTATGTTCATCTATATATATATAATCAGTTCTCAAATGCAGATCATTCATCATAGGCCCTTTGACCCATTAGTTGTTGATTTCACATTTAATTTAATAGGGCAAATTTATTGCTTTTCAAGCCCACCTCACAACTCATTAAAAGTGGTTATGTATAATATAATTATTCTGACCATATATCATTGGTCTGTATCGACATAATGACGTATTAAAGTCGAGTCTAATTATAGCGAAAATAAAATGGCCTATTTCATTATAATCTTATTAGTGATCAATTATACCAATAAATTGCCCATTCACCTTTACCTAAAATCAGTGTCAGCAGATTTAGTTAATTCATTTATTTTAATCAGAAATTGTAAAGATTCGCGTCATACATAATGAATGAATTATTGTTTCATGACCATTCATAATACTTTATGGGCAGAAAACGAGACAATAGAAGTTTACTTGTTATGACTTTTATAGTCATAGGCATATATTGTCCTTCAAAGTTTTAAGCAGACAGCGTATTTTTTTGAAAAAAGACTACTCCCGCATTAGGACTAAATCCTGTGTAGCGGGGGCCTTTACAAACATACAACTAACGGGCACAATGAACACCCAGACCTGAAACAACAATTTGTGAATTACACAAAGTGTTGCCTCGTGTGGGAATCGAACCCACAACACTCAGCGCAGTGTCAAGCGGCGAGGCGGCCGCTTAAACCACTACGCCAACCGTGCAGTCAATGCGGTATTATGCGTTATGGTGACGAAGCCTTATAAAAGGGTATTGTTGGGCATTAATCAATTAATTGGTCAATTATCTTGTTAATTGACTAAAAAGTAATTGCAATTAAATTAATCGCAATTAAACTTTTAATTGCACCTTGCAACGACCCGAATGAGCATTGCTCTCGCCTCTCGCTCTCACACATGTTGACGTTTCGTATACAATCATCTTCGTCTCCATCACTCTCGCGCCGGGCGCGGAGTGTCGTTCGTTCAGTGCTCAATGCTTTTTGCTCGCTCGCCGCGTGAACTAGTCTCTTTACTCGTGTCGTTTAAGCTTTTCGCATACGTAAATGTTTGTGTTTTAGTTAAAAATACATTGTTTTAGCCTAGAGTTGTAGCATAAAATGGCGTCGATAAACGAAGTGGAAGAAGACAGTAAGATTTCAGTGACTCTTTCGGTTTCGGACATTAATGATTCATTAGAAATGGTTTCGTCTGTGCCACCAACCGACACCGCCGAGAGTTCATCATCGTCGCAAGCGCGGCTCCTCTTACTTGATGGAACATTTTTCAAATACTTGCCTGAAGAGTGTACGGGTAATAAAATCATAGCGCTTTGTATGAAATGTCCAAGAGATGTATTTACTAAAGTTAAAGGTTTTCATAATTGTACGTCGAACTTTTTGAGTCACCTGAAGCGAAAACATGGGCAAGATTGCATTGAAGAGTACAAAACCTATGTAAAAAGAAAGAAAAATAAGGTACAGAAAAAAGATGATACTATTGTCAAAATCACAACTAGTAAAACTGAGAAGTCAAATGAGAATAAAACGACACAAGAACAATTCGATGAAAATATTTTGAAATATTTTATACATTCCATGATCCCATTGCGTGCAGTGGAAGATCCATGTTTTTCAAAAATATTCACAGACTTAAAAATATCTGAAATGGGGCTAACTTTAATGAGTCGACGTACACTAGGACGTCGTATAGAAAAACACTACGAAACGCAAGTAGCTAAGATTAAATCAGACCTAGAAGAAGTTCCCTATGTGTGCACAACAATAGATATCTGGTCCAATAAAAAGAGAAGCTTCATCGGAGTTACAGCGCACTGGATCACAAATGATCTACGCAGAGTTTCAGTAGTGTTAGATTGTCGACGATTCAGAGGCGTCCACAGCCATGATCGACTATCCGATACGATTCAACAAATTAACGGTGAATTTGGCCTCAATACGAATAAAATTGTTGCATCGGTGACGGACAATGGCAGCAATTTCGTAAAAGCTTTCAAAATGTTCGGTGTTAAATTGACCAATATAAATATTGAACATGAAGTTATGCCCGACTCTCAGCCAACAGAAGCTTTTTCCGAATCAGATGTTGAAGAACGTGAATCATGGAATTTAGATAATCCTGAACATATTTATTTCCTTCCTGCTCATTTACGATGTTCTGCGCATATTTTATGCCTTTGCGCAACTACGGACGCGAACAAACTTTTAACCGAGCAAGACACGCCTCTGTCGCAAAGGCATGCTGCAGTAATGAAGAAATGTAATGTTTTGTGGAAGGCTGCAGGACGACCAAAGAGTGCCAAAATAATACTGGATGTGTTAGGGCACACGTTAAGCAGACCTGGTGAGACCAGGTGGAATAGCTTGTTTGATGCTCTCCAGCAAATTTTCAACATAAAAGAAAAAAGCTTACTTTTACATAGATCATTAAACATAAAAAAACACTATCAAAGAAAATGAATTTGATTACATACAAGAATACTTGATGTGTACTTCGCCAATAGCAGAAGCACTCGATATAATGAGTGAGACTAACACATATTATGGGATAGTTCTGCCGTGCCTACTAGCGCTGAGAAAAAAATTGCAAAAAATTGAAAAGAAAAACAACTTTTACTTTTGCAACCCGTTGATCAAGGCATACAGAGTGAGTGTTGAGAAGAGATTTGAAAAAATGTTTGACGTCACCACTCCTGAAGCGGAAAATGCGGCTATTGCGGCATTATCTTACCCAAGATTCAAAAATAAATGGTTGACTTGTTTTGAGCCCAAGGATCGTACTAAACTTCTAAAACTTTTCAAGACCTGCATTTCCAAACAAATGAGTGAAAATATTGTAGCAACAGTAGCAACCACAAAAAGTACCGAAGAGACCCAAGAAAACACTTTTTTAAATTTTGACTCTGACTCAGACTCGGATATTTCAATCTCAGATAAAAACAGATGTTCCTCGGATACACCAATGACTAAAGCCGAACTTTTGATGCTGCATTTTTTTGCCGAGGGAAGCCAAGATTTGCAACTCCTCAATAGATATCCTGAGATAAAAAGTGCTTTTATTAAATACAACACACCGTTACCATCGTCAACTGCAGTTGAACGCCTTTTTTCTTTTGCGACAATGACAAACCTGCCAAAGAGTCACAAACTGTCAGACAGCATGTTCGAGAAGAGAGTAGTATTAAAATCTAATTTAAATTATTACAAGAAATTTTAAATTGTCATTGTCTGTCTAATCATGTTTAATTAAAGGTATTGATGATTATTTGAATCGGTCTGTTATTTGTTGCCAACATGTGTATTTAAGCACAGGAATAAATGGGGGGGGGGGCACTATTCTACTACCCGGAGCCACACGGGTATATTATATTTATTTATACCGGCTGTTTATTATACAGCAGTATTTTTTTTAATTGTTAGTTTTTATTAAAATTCACAAAACAATTGAAAATTAATTAATTGTTAATTAATTAATTTTCAATTGTAGTAAATCACAATTAACAATGAATGAATTGCTAATTGTTACTACTACAGTTAACAATTAAATAATTGTTAATTGTAATTTTCCACAATTACAATTGATTAATTGTTAGTTGTGGTTACATTTACCAATTAATAAATTGCTAATCTTTAATTGTTCTTGCAATTAAAATTTGCCCAACACAAAATGACGCATTACTCTTTCATTAACTGTGTGTTTTGATAAAATAGCGCTTCGAATGATGACGTGCAGCACAACAAAGAGATCCTCGCCCTCCATTGAATCGATAAAAGCCGCAAATGACGTAGAACTAGAATGTATATGTATATATTTGGAGACATTCGTTAAATATTAACAATATAACAATGAACCGCATTCAGCTATGAAGTATCGACTTTTTTGTATTGCGTATTTGCATATTTTCAGCGAATAATTTCATCATCATCAGCCTTTAAAAGTCCACTGCTGGACTAGGCCTCTCCTTTGAAAGGAGGAATTGGCCTACTATACCACGCTGGCCAAATGGGTTGATATAGGGTTTGTATCAAGTTTTCCTTCTCTTACAGTCCTGTTCTCTGCATAATATGCTCCCTCTGTCGGCTCTTACGACACCCATGGGATGATATGGGGTGATGACATTCCGTATTCTTAATCCGTCACCACACGGACAATCGCGCATAATTTAATATTGTTAAAATGGAAGATTTTTCTTTAAAGAACATCTACGTAGACATATCACGGATAAGACACCAAGAGCTTAGGTGTACAACGTGTGTTGATGTCATATGCACAGAAAGAGATGCAATAACCTTGTTGTTGAGATTGGCTGAGGATTTTAGGAATTTTGCGCCGCTATCCAATTCGGTGAGCACAAATGTTCTCAGCTTATTCGTCAGTGCAAACTAGTGATATTCCAGATATCCGTATCCGTATCCGCGGATATCCGAGGAAGAAGAAAGATCCGTAGCCGTATCCGTTACTTTTCTCGCGCATCTTTTACGGATCTTTCACCTTATTAATTTTCAATGGATAGGATGAAATGCTATAGGTGGTTAGGTAGAATTAAAAAACTATGAAATCCATTCAGAGTATATTTAATATAATTTCAATACAAGTCGAAATATGATCTGTCTATTGTTCCGCTGGCCGTGCGTGACTTCAACTATCGTTTCAAGGTCGCGCGCAGTAAGAAAGATTCAGCAAGAAAATAAAGAACCGTATCCGTATCCTCGGATCTTGACACCAGATATCCGTATTCCGATCCGTATCCGCGGATATACATTTTTAACGATCCGGCACATCACTAGTGCAAACTGTACCTCGACAAAAGGCACACCATCTCTTTTTTAGGAACCGTCGACTTATGCAATGATGAGGTACCTATGCATAATAAAATAACATAATTATTATGACATAAGTCATTGCTAAATATGGGTGCTAATAATGTCTTCTGCAATCTGGGTGCAAAATAAATAAATAATAAATAAATAAATTCTTTATTGGCACAAAAGTACAACTAGGTATAATACAGTAGAGGACTAATGTAAAAATATATCTAAACACGCTAATAAAACGATATTATTTAGTTTTGTAATAATTTCTGAGTAACTATTCAACATTGAAATCCGTCATTCATTTATGGCATGGCATACAAGCCACTGCATTTTTTTAATTCGAAAAAGGTCAAACTCCGCACTCGTAGACCGTAGTAGGTAAATCCTGTACCGCAGAGCACTTTACTAACACAACCAGCGGACACAATGTACACTCAGAACAGAACCGAACCAACAATTTATGGATCACCAATGTGTTATCCTGTGTGGGTATCGAACCTACAACACTCGATGTACCTACCTAGTATCGAACTCCAACGGAGCCGCTTTATTTTTTTAGTTTCTATAGGTTCGCGGTTGACCACTGCTCGAGGCGTATATAGGTTGGCGCACTGATGCGATCTAGGATGTAGCACGCTTACCTAGAAGATGCCTATTCACTCGCGTCTTGAAGACACCCAAATTGTACTGATCGGGAAACACAGATTCTGGCAGGGAGTTCCATTGTTTAAATTGTTCCGCTTAAACCACTACGCCACCTGTGCAGTCAAAATTACGTCGCTGGGCAGGTTCGATCTCCAGCCTAATCTATTAAAAAAAATTCAGAGGACACAAGTTTATATGGACCGGATACCAAGAAGAAACTTGGATCACTGCCGGGATAACGGTAAGATGATGATGATTGTTGAATTATAACTGATGGGCGTGAAGGCCTCTAGAACTTCAGGATGCAATAGAACACTTAGTTCAGCTTACACATTACGTACCTACTAATTTTGAATAAAAAGCTTCTGATAAAAACAAACATTAATAAGCCAATAATGTCATTTTGATCGACACAATATGGCTTTTTAATGTACGATCATTTCAGAACTAAATGTGATCTTTTTAAATTATTCAAACATGGACGAGCCAAAAACAAGAATTGTTTAATTTTTAAACACCAAAAAATTTTTTTAATAAATAAATGGCTAATATACCCTTTTGCTGATCTTTGTCTCAACAATACTTTCCACGGGTGATAAACTTTGATTAATAGGATCTAATTATCGTAACTTTATGTAAATTATATATGTATATCTTTGCAAATAGTATGAAGCTGAAGAGTTTGAATTGATCAATATATTTAATTATTATTTGTTGCTTTGAAC
Organism: Euclidia mi; assembly: GCA_944739405.2. Lineage (NCBI taxonomy): Eukaryota > Metazoa > Arthropoda > Insecta > Lepidoptera > Erebidae > Euclidia > Euclidia mi. The sequence goes on along the minus strand of OX123193.2, from coordinate 30,186,270 downwards.
CGTCAGCTTCTTAACTGTGTAAATGAATTACGTCTTTGAATACCCTTCTTTTTACTTCGTTTACTCTAGTCTTACATATTTCTTATATAAAAAACATTGTTTCTTTTATTCATTTGTATTTTATGCGGACGCACACGGGTCGTTAATCCAATTGTGGTATCACAATCGGATTAACTTTGCCAACGACTTTGCGACTAAAACGGCGCTTTTCTCAATTCACAACTGTAGTTGTGTGACATGATGATCTCATCATATCAGCCTTAATAGTCCACTGCTGGACTAGGCCTCTCCTTTGAAAGGAGGAATCGGCCTACTATACCACGCTGGCCAAACGGGTTGGTATAGGGTTTATATCAAGTTTTCCTTCTCTTGCTGTGTTGTTCTCTGCATAATATACTCCATCTGTCGGCTCTTACGACACCCATGGGATGATATGGGGTGGTGACATTTCGTATTCTTAATCCGTCACCACACGGACATGATGATCTACCTCCTTAAAATAGTTTATCGTATTGTAAATGTAAATAAAATCATGTTCAAAGTGTTTAATCAAAATGGGACGAATTATTTCACAAAGTCGTTAGCGATGTGATAAAATCTGCAGTACATAAATATGAAAAACTAATTCAAATATGAAAAACTAATTCAATTTAAAAAATCAAAACGTATTTTTTTTACAAATATGGGTAGGGTGACGTTGATATTTGCAAAGCATTGCGCAAGCGACGCGTATTAGTCTAAATATTAATTTATGACCGTGTTCTCATTAATAAAGGTTTACAAAACATACGTCACTACTCTCCGTACCTATAGGTACGGAAAGTAGTGACGTATAAGTTGATAAGCTTATTCGCTGTGAAATTGTATAATAATAAAATTTCTCATTTAATTGTATGCAAATTGCAAGGACCGTATTAAATACTTGTGAACATATAAATTTTATAATAGTGGTTCGTGATACGCGGTCGACTCCACTCGCGTTAGCTTCCGTTAGCACAAATTGACAAATCGCAATCGCAAACGTAGCGCAAACAACTAGGCAATTTAAGATCACAATCTGGTGAAACACCTTGCGAATACGTATAGTAGACAAGTGTAGTGGCTTATATTGTGCCCAAGGAATAGCGTAAAGGAAGCAGTTTCTATTGCCTTGGGATATCGTAAGGATTAAAAAAAAAAACAAATTTACATTATACACAACCAACGTCAAATAAATATGTTTTATTGAATGATATATGGCTGATTTGGATCTAGATATTTTTTGACTTTGACTAAGAGTAAAGGACAGTAAAATATAAATAACATATTTTATTCTTTACTCTACCAGACCAGTGAAGTATATTCAGTAAATTTTCTAAAATATACATTCATACGGCATTTTTTGTGTAAGCAAATATATTTTATTAAATATCTTTTACCATGGCAAAACGCATCGTGGAACCTTTTCGTATTAAAATGGTCGAAAACATTCGTATCCCATCCAGAAAAGAACGTGAAATTGCATTAGCAGATGCTGGCAACAACCTATTCTTACTGCCAAGTAGTGCTGTGTATATTGACTTATTATCAGATTCTGGCACAAACGCCATGAGCGATCAACAATGGGCTGCACTCATCACTGGAGATGAAGCGTATGCTGGATCAAGAAACTATTACGACTTAAGAGATAAGGTAAAAGAATTATTCGATTATAACTACATGATACCTGCACATCAAGGACGAGGCGCTGAAAATATTTTGTTTCCGGTTTTATTAAAATACAAGCAAAGGGAAAATAAAGTCGACCGGCCAGTATTCATTTCCAATTTTCATTTTGACACGACAGCTGCTCATGTTGAATTAAACGGCTGTAAAGCAATCAACGTGCTTACCCAAAAAGCTTTCGACTCTGAAACGTACTATGACTGGAAAGGTAATTTCGATATTGAGAAATTAAAAGCGATTATTTCAGAATACGGCCCGAATAACGTCGTTGCTATTGTAACCACAGTTACATGTAACAGTGCAGGTGGACAACCTGTCTCTATGAGTAACCTTAAGGAGGTGTACCAACTAGCAAAAAAATATGGTATATTTGTGGTAATGGATGCAGCACGTTTTTGTGAGAATGCATATTTTATTAAACAAAGGGATACGCAATATGAAAATACAACAATCAAGTACATTATCCGTGAGATGTTCAAATATGCAGATGCATTAACTATGTCTGCTAAGAAAGATCCACTGTTAAACATTGGCGGCATGGTCGGTATTAAAGATAATGTCGAAGTGTTTGCTTTAGCACAAGAGCGTTGTGTTCCCATGGAAGGATTTGTGACCTATGGTGGTATGGCCGGACGAGACATGGCTGCAATGGTACAAGGATTGGAAGAAGGCACGGATGAAAGTTATCTTCATTACAGGATCGGTCAAGTAAAGTATCTTGGTGATAGATTAAGGGAAGGTGGAATCCCAATACAATATCCTACTGGAGGCCACGCTGTGTTCGTTGATTGCAAGAAGATGGTGCCGCATATTCCTGCACATCAATTTCCAGCTCAAGCTGTTACAAACGCGCTTTACTTAGAGTCAGGTGTGCGGGCTGTAGAAATCGGATCTTTTTTGCTAGGTAGAGACCCGGTAACCAAATTGCAGAAACATTCTAGAATGGAGTTTTTGCGATTGACAATTGCTCGTCGTGTTTATACAAATGATCACATGGATTATATTGCTGATGCTTTGATTAGGCTTAAAGATAAATTTCATACACTTAGAGGTTTGGATTTTGAATATGAACCACCGCTGCTAAGACACTTTACGGCGAGACTGAAAACTGTCCAAATTTGCAGGTGAGTTGAATAATTTCACTACTCTACGTTCGTTTCGGGTTCGGTGTAACATTTGTACATAAAAAGCAATGTATATTTTACTTCAATCCGTAAATCCGAACCAGTCCGCATACAAATCCCAGCCACGAAGGAGGTGGCACGTAGGTACAAGATTGGGTGTCCCCCCGTCCTTTGTTCGACGCGCCACGTTCAAGGGCGCCACCCGGGGGGTGTGACCTGCGTTCATGCGACATTTGCCGAACGCCGTGCATTAAACCCTTAGGTACTAAAAATAAAACTGGAAAGTACCGCGTAATTAGACTAGTAATGTGTGCTTAATAACAACGAGGGAAATATATTCACAGAGAACCCTAACTAATATTGAATGCGAAGTACTAGAATTACAAAACATATTTGGTTCGTAATTATGTTCTTGTTTTTAGGTGTTATGTCTTTCGTGTTACGTTTAACGAACGGATGCTCTTGTACGAATTTAACTTGTTTTTATTATTGTGACTGAGAGTTGATGATCATCCATTTCTAAATTCCATTACATGACTATCTACAAACTCAACACTTAGAATACTACCACAGTCAAATAATCCATACAGTCGTTCGACGAACGCGTCTAGACGGGTCAATCGTGCGGGGGACAAGAGGTGAGACGCGGGAAGAGCGGTACCTAGTTACGTATATCGCCTTAGTTCCTAACTAGGTACATGTTTTTGGGGGCTGGTACGTGCTTGTTTTTTGTTCGTTACCTATTTATTTGCTTATGAATATTAATTAAGATGGTGCATACGACTTGTGCTGTGAGACATTGAAATTCTTTATGCTGTTTAAAGATTTAAAACAATAAGGATTTAAAAAATCTGCGGTTTCATCAGTTTACTTATACCAAAAAGGAAAATTTCATAAATTATAATTATTTATATTATTTTGAAATGTATGTACCTATAACCACTTAAAATAATGTGCACATTCTTACTAATCTACTAACTTTTACAATATCTCATGTCTGGCCAAATAACAGAATAAAGTAGCAATTATTGTACGTAAACAATATGGCAGACGTAAGAAAATATGCGTTGTAAGGTAATATTCGATTCTAGTGTGATTTTAATTTCATTCAATAAGTACCTAGTACATTCGCATTAGGTAAGTACCTATCACATATTATTATGTATCTTGGTAATGGCGCATCCTAGCTCAAAAATAACCATATTTTTGGCCCCCTTTTATAAACCCCACACATGTTCTCCGTAATCTCATAGCCCGGTCACCCATCCATAAAATGGCCGTGATGTCTATTGCTTTACCTTAACGTAGTTTGCACGAAAAAAATCTGCAAAATACTTCATATCGATAACATAGGCCCTGCAAGCTGATCCCAAGGTTACCCATCCATTAAACCACCGCTATGCCAATCGCTTTATTTTAACTGGGTTTGTACGAAAAATGCTTTATATTCTTAACCGCCACCCACGACACCTGCGATATGAAATAGGTGCTGACTGACACTTTGTATACAAATCTGTCACCGCACGAAAAATGCAACGTGTTTTATAATAATTATTGATCGTTAATTATTGTAATATAATAAACTAGCTGTTTCCCACGGTTTCACCCGCGTGCTGAGGGAACTTCTTCGCGTACCCGGTTAATTTTTAGCCTAAGTTACTCCTTGGTACATCAGGCCAGTGAGGGTCCCGTCAAAATAGGTCCAGCCGTTCCAGAGATTAGCGAGAACAAACAGACAGACAGACAAAAATTGTAAAAAATGTCATTTCGGTGTATGTACCGTGTATACATCCATATGCATTTAGTAAAAAGCGTTTATTTTAATATTACAAACAGATACTCCAATTTTATTTATATGTATAGATAAGTGATTTACACTATATTATTCATGTAGCGTAGCAATTGTAATATTTTTCTAAAATAAATAGACGGTGTTTGAATAAGTAGGTATTGTTTACATGTGGCAGCCCTAGCCTACTTACCCATGTCTAGACGTTGTCGGCTTTTTCTACGAGATCAAAGGCGTCAAACTACTGTATGGTCTTTATACTGTGATACTACGTTCCTGTTTCTATCAAGAATATGTTTCAGATAGCCCATCAAACTCTTCTTTTCTTTACAAGATTGAATCAACCATTTAAATAGAAAATTCTTTATAACAACACGGCTTTTGAAACGTAAGCATTAAACATAAACCATACAGACTAATGAAACATATATCAAAACAGCTACTGCCTATTTAGCGAGGAAAAATAATCCTTTGTACATGCTTTAAAGTATTTTATGAAATTTTCGTCCGCAAAGTCGTTAACACGGAACGGATTATGAGAGGCCTCCGTGGATACCAATGTTATTAAAATTTTATATATACAAAGCCCGTCTGGCGAAATCACCACAAGACTTTAAAGTCGACGGTAAAACATGTGGGAATAGAACGTTTAATGATCTCTGATTAAGTTATTTAATAGCTGCTTATGACGTATTCAGTTTTATGTTTATACGTTTGTTAATTGTCTGTTAATGTCTCATTGTCGCTGATTGAAGTTCCTCTTCTCCCCTTTATGTGAACACATTAAATGCAAAATTGGCAAAAGATTACCATCTTTGTAATTTTCGGCCATTGACTTTATAACCTCAGTACCTCCGTGGCAAAGCTACATGGATGGAAACGATTCAGCTGCCGTTCGTAAGGAATCGGCTCGGACTTTGATGAGTGACCGCTTGTGACACATCAGGGACCCAATTCCGCTAAATTAATATAGTCTCGATATCATCTCAGTGTCATACTTACGTCACAAAAAGCGTATTCTTCTAAATTATCTGATATTTGAATGAAATTGTAACGAGGTCTTATGTGTCAACGACGAACTGTTTATTTTAAATTATACGATAATGACATTAGATTATCAGAATACCGCTTTTAAATCCATTCAAAATATAATATCAATGTCATATAAAAATAGCAGAATTGGCCCCAGAGCTGCATCTTAGGGCTCGTAAAGCCGTCTATGCCTTACTATGTACTTAAAAAAAAAACTATGTACTTGTCTCATGACACGAATCTTTAGGCCACGTCAGACATCTTTGGGCAGAACGAAAAACTCCGACAGGGCGGGCCACACACTCACACGACAAAGAAACTACGTGAAACATTTGAGTGCATGAATCTTTGTACATTACTTTGTTTAGTGATATATTGTTTTAGTATTACTGTTTCCTTAATAATGGCCTTTTACTTATCGCGTGTGAACGCCTGTTTAACAAGTACGACTGATTGTAAAATTTTGTTCTAAAACGTATTTAAAGGTGTGAGACCATAATAGCTATGTTTTAGTATGAGATTCTGTTTTAACAATTTGTAATACGTAATTAAATCTTAATATATAAAATCCTTGCGTTACTGACTGACTCACAGACACGCTACAGCCGAAACTATTGGGCGCAGGAAGCTGAAATTTGGCATGTATGTTCCTTGGGGACCGTAGGGGTGCACTAAGAAAGGATTTCCCGAAATTCCCACGGGATCGGCCAAAAGGGTTAAATTTGAATAAAAATGCAGGCGTAGCTGCTGGCGTCCTCTAGTTTAATATAATTTTCATTTATTTAAATAAAACAGCGTTAAAACGTTTCACTAATGTTATATTATTAATGTTACTAAAACATTCAATGCGCGAGATAGCAGCGGTGTGGCGATATTGATTGTGATTTTTGTGGCGTCCGGTCCAATAGCCTGTCAAAGTTCATATTATACTATTTGCATTTAGTTTTGTGCCTATGTGTGTCAGTTAAACAGGATTATAAATTATTTATAGCAGATAAAAGTCGTTTTATAAAGTGAAATGACTCCTATAATAAAACCTACAAACCACAAAATCCAAATTCCTAAATCCGCCGTTGGGTCAAATTATCAGTTTATAAGTATTAGACAGAAAGCTCATTTAAAACAGTTTAAAATATTTATAGATTTCACTTGGTACCTATGAGACTTGAGTAAGTCGTTATTACACCTTAATTGCCTATATATTTTGAAGCAGAATACCCTACCTACCTAAGAAAAGCTATTTGTAAGCTGATATTTCTTCAAACAGCCCTTCCAATTTTCCCGATACCTACATGATTAAAATATCTACTTGTATCATCCTAGCGATTAAAAAGGTATCCGCTCTTTTTATCTCAATCTGAAAAAAGGAAATATTTGCCTACAAATCGTAGCCTGCTTGCCTTGTAAAAAAATGTGGAAAAGGAATTTTAATGAGTTTAATAAAAATCAATGCTGGTCATTGCTGGATATGCAGTGAGAAAGATAAAAAAAAAACAGAAAGAATATCTGTTTGTTGTTTTCTAGACATAATGATGACAAAATGATTCTCTCCTTCTAATGATCTGAAAATCATAGAACAAAGATTCGATGTCCAATTGCAGTTTAACTATTGGTGTAATGGACAATTGATAATCTATGCTCTTTAATTTCCGCAACACCAAAAGTTTTATTTAATTCAAAGAATGCTAATGTTTTGGAAGCGGACCCCGCGCGCCTAGTCGAAAATTCTTGGATGCCATGTAAGATGTAGTTAAACTGCTATTTGAGTCACTGAACTAAAATACCTAGTTGAGGCAGTGTCTTGCGTTACGTATCGCCGAGTTTTACACTGTTACATTATCAAATCAAAGCAATAAAAATTATAAAAACAATTAAATACTAAGATGTTTATAACCGCAACAGAAATTAATAGCGGATACATTAAAACACCTGTTTCATGGTTTATACGTTATAAATATTTATAACACTAACACTTAACATTCTGCAATACTTTGCCATTAATTGGATCATGGCAAGAATGCAATTGACGAGTTATCGAGTTTTAAACTTCCTTCCTCATAACTTAGATTACTAGCATTTCGCCGCGGTTTCTCTCAAGTACTTGTCATGATCTTTTATTTATTTATTCAAACAGGCACTTATTTATACTTATTAAAAAGGCTTCTTAGTAGATATCTATTTTAAAGTATTTTAATTTTGTTCACCGACTATCATATATTTATGTAATCACAATCACGTAAACCCATGCCAAAACGTCGAGTAAAAATAAGGGTATGTGTAATGCGATGAAACAGCAGCTGTGAAGTCTGTGATCAACTGATCATATATGTCAGTCATATTTACAGACATACACAAGCCTATTTCGTGTAGGTATGCTCTGTGATCGATCTACTATTAAATTTTATGGAAGTTATTAGGTCTCAATAATAATATAGGTACAAGTAATTATTAAATAGTCACCATTTTAATTGATTAATTATGGTTGATATAATACTCGTGTACTTAATGAGGTATAAATGTTATCTATAAACGAGTTTGAAATCAAAGATGATTAATTTAAATGGCATTGCTCTAAGGCCTTTAGCTTAGTATGATTCTTTGTAGCGACGCCGAAGTGCGTGTCATTTTAAAGCTCTTCTTCATGGCTAGGGCCTGGATTTGCTACCGGGACAATGCTAACTCGATGATGATTATGTTGATGTTAAAGCTTATTTCGTAAAGTCTCACTTCTGTTTTGCTAATTTTCTGCTACAGTGCGTCGGAAGCGATACAAACGCGCGACGGCATTGCATTGCAGTTGTTTGTATCGTATCGGGCGAAATTCTTCTAACACGATTTTGCGTTTGCGTTTGAGTCACGTCTATATCGCCACTGAAACGTGATATAATAGCGTTTATGGCGATGTGCCGCCATCGCGTCTGTAATAGTCTATCATAGCCGTTTTGCTATTGCGTATCGTAAAATCATCACTACCCTGCCTTTCTGAAGTCTTTTTTCTAAACTTATATTTTAAAAAAGTTGATAAAGTTGTGCAGGGTTCCCACCAAGATCATAGGGTCCCAAGCCAACCTCACCTGCAAGTGGTGCACCTGCCGATCAACGGACGAGGCTCTGGCAAAAAAAAACCGGTTAGGGGGAATAGGCTCGCCACCTATTACGTGGGATCAAAACACTGGCGAAAAGTGGGCGTTTAATATGCCTCTGCCTACCCCTTCGGGGAAACAGGCGTGAGTCTATGTATGTATGATAAAGTTGTTCGTTTGAACGAACCAATCTGCAGTCCTATTCACAATATCAGTCTTAAGACTGCTGGACATAGGTCCCAAGGCTCTCCGAATAGACCGATGTTAAGTCCGATTATAAATAAATATAAAATATATAAATATTTTTGTGAATTATTCAGCGAGGCTTTTAGTCTACTGCAGGCAGATTTGCTGCCCTGCTGGACTGAGGTCGCACGACAGCAATGTCTGACTCGTACAAAAACTTAACTTTTTAAGTGAACTTGTTAAGTTGTTTCCCTACTAAGTTATCTACGGTCGATTTTTCCTGAGGGTGTACCGGCTGAGAATAACGTCAAACAAAATTCCAAAAAGATTTTCCAAAATTGGTTGTTCTTTATGTACCTTTAAAACTATGTTTCAAGAAGTACTTAATGTGATGCATATCTTCTATCTTTCTGTCATTAGGTATACAGGGTGTCACAAGACCCATCACCAAGCCGAAGTTTACTCGTTGTGGACATCATGCTAAGTCATACTAACAAAAAATAATACCTGGGAAACGATTTTTTTTTTTGAGTTGTCACATTTTTTAATCCGCAATTTAAAGCGCCCGCGGGCAATTTTCGAAATACCTAGTTATCCATGGGGTTATAGGGCATCTAAAGAACATATTGGCGACACATATTGGTAAATGCATCGATTTTGTACCTAATTAGAAAAATTCCATACTAACTTTGAGCCTCAATATCTCCTGAACCAGTAATTTCCCAGGTATGGTGCCGAAGTAAAAAATGTTCGTAGTGATTGGTACAACATGGGATTTCAGTTTTCGTTAAGGGTCTTTTTACACCCGTATATAAAATTCTTGCGTTACCTACTGACTACTTGACTGACAGACAACGCACAGCAAAACTATAGGGTGCATGAAGCTGAAATTTGGCTAATAAGTTTCTTTGGGGCCATAGGGATGTACTAAGACGGATTTCCGGCAATTCACACGGGTTCGGGCAGAAATGGTTAAATTAAAGTAAAATGTGTGTCTTTAGTTTTCTATATTTTTTTATAGGCTCACGCCTGTATCCCCGAAGGGGTAGGCAGAGGTGTAATATTACACCCACATTTCGCCATGAATTTTTAGGTCCCACGTAATAGGGGGCGAGCCTATTGTCGTACCGGGCACATTACCAGACTCCGTGCTGCTACTGGGAATTTCCTAACGGAAAAACCCAATAACACTTTGCCCGACCCAGGAATCGAACCCGAGACCTCCCAATCCCACGCGCACATTTATGCCGCGAGACCAACGATGCAGTCTTTTCTATAAACTGAAATGAAATGCTATATAAGTATCATTCATTCAGTACTTAAAGTTTAATCAACCTATAATACTAGGACTACATAAAATAACGGGTAAGAGCCCATACACCCCTTAAAATTCGCCTCTTCATAATAATTTGGCCAAATTTGTATGAAGCGTATGGGCGCTCACCCAAATAACTAAAGCCTGCAATATATGTTGGTCGAGCTTAGGCCAACGCGAGCGTAGGCAAATTAATACAAGGTAAGCTACTGCCTACACGTTCGGCAAGTATATCGAAAACCAATGCAAATGGCTAATACAGACGAATTTAGAAGAGATGCCCACACGTTGGGCTCCGTCAATTTGTATTGTGAATTGAAACAAGATGGATGACGACGTAGAAGTTATTGCAGCTGCTGTTATTTATTTAATGAGCGCTTATAATTATTATGTCAGTGTCAGTGTATACCGCACTAAACAGCGCTCCGAAGTGAGGCAAGTGGTCGCGCGCGACCACGAGTTGTGACAAGCTACGCCAAATGAGTTCTATATACGTTGGCGCTTGACTTTACTCGGCTAACTAGGCGAGCGACACCGAGCGATGGCAAGACAATGCAAATATACTGTCTATACGTTGGTATTGGCGTTCACTCGGCGACGCTCGGCCAACATGTATTGCAGGCTTAACACACATGAATGAATACAAATAAACACGAGGTTACAAAGTAATCGTAGTGCAAGGCCGGTGTTATTACGTGCGCCACTATTTTCGTTAACAACTTGAGCATGTTTATCGGTTATGCATTGTAAACACACAAGACATGTAAACAATGGTTACTTGGCATGATGTGTAAAAAGAGAAGATAGTTTTGTTTTGCGAGAACAGGTAAAAGTATGCAAGTATTAAAATAGTAGGAGTGTACAAATGTATGATCATACCTAATTCTAATAAAAGTACGCTTTTCTATCAGTAACGGGTAACGGACATAATTATGCCCGTCGCTCTGTGGAAAAGCTGATATTCTGTCATACCCGGTCAGTAAGCGGGTTCCGGGCATCAAGGTCTTAGATTAAATCAGGATAACGCTAAAACGATAATGATGGTGATAAGTAGGTCTATGCAAATGAATTGAGACTTTCCTCGGCTAAACAGAGGTTAATTTAATTTAATTGTAATCGACATCTGACGTCTAAAAATAGGACAATACTAACAGATTATCAAAATCCGACTTCCGGTCATCCATGAGAAATTAGTTTTATTGCCGTACGTTGGTAAATGCTATAAAAATTCTGGTAAAACAAATATGCGTCTTTCACATAATATCAGCCGTTTAAACCATCCAATTTCACTTCGCTTCGCTTTGGATTTTCACTAAATTTTGACATTAGCGTAACTAACTTGTTTATTTTATGACCATGTAACGTTTATATGGTTATAAATTAAATAAAACTTCGATAGCTGTTTTCTCACCTAAGCACCTTCTAAGGATGAGCTTTGGAACTTCAATGTCAAACGCAACAGATGCACGAACTACCGGACAAAAGTTAAAAACAAACTAAACACGGGAATCTAAGAAATGAAAGTAAATAAATTCAGTCATCATCATTATCAGCATGGAACAGACTGTATCTTTCCCACCGCTGGGGACAGGCCTCTTCTCATTATGAGAAGAGTTAGGCAATATATATGAGGCTCATTATGAGAACAGTTAGGTGGTGACTGGACTCACACTGGCTAAGTGCGAGTTGGCTGTATCTTTTCCTTCATCGTGTAACAAGCGAATATTTACAATTTAACGCACTTCAAATCGAACTGTCGGTAGTTCGACTGAGTGTAGAAGTCTGTTAGTATCTGCAGTTCTCCTTCTTAGTCTCAAACTTAGCTCAACATATAGGTAGGTGTGTTAATCCAAATAGTTTTAGTTGCTCTGAACACAATACTCACCTTGTTACTGAAAATGTCGAAATTGTTACCAAGTCTCAGAAAAGGTCAACTAAAAGCTTAGATACATTTTGCGGAGGCAGTTTCATATTACTACGCCAACATAGAACCTCATTTTAAGTTAACTAGCACAGGGTCTGCAAACAGTCTGTCCCACCAGTTGATTAAAAATTTAGTTGCGTTGTAAAACAGTCCTCGCTTAAAACCTTACTAAGAATATTCTACTTTGCAGAATGTGTTTAGTGCAATAAAAGGACTAACTAAGTACGATTTCGGGTCTTTTCAAGTTGGCAATGTGCGTTTTTTAACACAAGTCTGCTTGTAAAAAACTATGTAGTATCTTAAAGGCTGTGTAATCCCATATCTAGTTTTTGTATCATTCTGCTACTTGCCAATTATAATGTGATAGGTGACAATACACCAACATGGTAACAATGAGAGTTGATGGAGTTGATCATGATGGAGCTCGAAGGTAGAAGACGAGACCATGGAATATATTAGTAAACCCATCTAGCTTGGGCTTTTTAGAATCATTCTTACTAGTTACTTTTCTTTCTCCTGGTGAAGTGATTATAACTGTAAATATTTACATTCTTTGTGAACGTATTCTTCAAATAAGGTCAATGGTCAAGACAAAAGTTACTCATAATTACTTTAAAAATAATAAATATACAACAATTTAAATAAATTACTTTTGAGAGTTCAAAAGTCTCAATAATTTGGAAAATATCAAAATCACATTATCATTATTAGATAATAATGGCCATTATGAAGACATATATACTGTAATATAATCGCTCATTATTTACGAGATTCAAAAGATTCTTAAAATAATAGTTAAATAAATATACCTCCAATTTCTACATAATAATATAAATAATTGCTCATTATTTATGAGCACCAAACATGCATAACGTAAGAGTAAGAGGTATAAATAAAAACGAATTGATTTTTTTTTTCAAAGATATTATTTATTCACTAGTTTCTTCCTGTGGATTCGCTCTCGTGTGAGTCGGTTATTGGGACAAAAAGTAACCCATGTGCTATTCCTAATGTAGGTATAAGCAATTAGAGTTCATCGGAATCCGTTAAGTAGTTGCTGGGTGAAATAGTAACAAGAATCCATACTTACATCTATTTATCCATTATAACAAACTTTCACGTTTATAATAGTGGAAATATTTGGATTCATCAACGGTTTTTTTATAACAATTTGTAGGTATTCAAATAGTGCGCACTTGAAAGAGTACGCTAGGGTGCACAACTGCACAGTGCATATTTCCTAGGTTTTGCTTCGTTATAATCCGTTGTTGGTAGCGCCATGGGACTTGATGAATCAATTCGTTCTGCCATCATCATCACCTTGTTTGTAATCTGCCCTCCTTCTGGACACAGGCCTCATCTCATTATGAGAAGGTTTAAACCATAGTCCACCATGCTGACAAAGTGTGGGTTAGCATTTATTTACGTTTATTAAGATATTCATAATGTGTCGACCAAATTGAAAGTTCATAATGTCAACTAGTTGCAATAATCATGAGGTCTAATTCACGAAACTTGATATTGCCGTATATTGGAAATATTCTGACGGAACCGCTTGTATTGTTTCAGGATGCCTGCCGCAGTGCCACCCCCCGAAAATGGCGCTCCCCGCAGCGAGCTCGAGCAGCTACAGCTACGTGCCGGACAAGTCACCGATGATGTACGTACATACTTGATAAGACCGAATAACACCACCGTGATCAAGACGACTTCCCAAGTTTCCATAAAAGCAGGGCGCAAAGCACTTAAAAGGTTTACGAATTACCAGCCACTTTGTATACCAAGCGGAGTTAGCAGCGTTTCTTGCACCATTATTCTTCCTGAAATTAGGTGAAAAATCGGCTCCGTAATATTCTGAAATACTAAGAGAATAGGTATAGCCAAAATCAGAGTCCATAGACAAACCATGTTTACAGCATATGATCAGTTGACACGGGACGATAAACTCGTCGTGGACAGCCTTAATCTCCAAGTTAAGATCACTATAGCACTCGCAGTGACATCACTTATTAGTAATCTGAAGCAACTCCGAACGGAGAAAGTGATTAGGAAAGTATGTAGATAAAGCCTGCTCGGAAGGAAGGCTTCTTCAGTTGAGTCATAGTAACACCTCTTCACAAGAAAAATGTGTACTAAGGGCATGTCAATAATGTATACTCTTATAATATTTCAGTCCCTGGAGTCGACACGGCGTATGATGCAACTATGCGAGGAGGTGAGTTCCGCACACGCTTATTTAAACTAGATAACTATATTAAATTCTAAGTTACAAAATCTGGGGAAATGTCATAAAAATCCTAATAAACAACTAAATTACCGTGACTCAACTTAAATGCTTGAGGTCCGTCATAAACATATCGATGAATGCCTCCCAAAATTAATTGCAATAATCTAATCTTGATCCCCTCTAAAAGAATTCCAACTCTATCAAGAATTTGATATAAAAACTGTACTTTAACAACTTTTCTTTTAATTTAATAATTGAATATGAATGCAGGTTTCTATATCAATTTCTTGGCTGTCTAATGTGTGATCTGTGCCCTACTGTGTGTTAATATTAAAATGAACCTATTAATTTTCCAAGCGTGCGACAAAACTGGAAGCTCCTATAACTATTGCCAAATTTTTACGAATTAGACAATAGAAGTGTGCGGTTTTGTATATCCATAGACGCGTTTCAGTTGAAATTAAAGTTTGTTTCCCCTCATAGTTTAATTATGTTGAGTTGTGTTGTCGATTATGTGAATTATTTGTGATCATCTGTGAGAGAGGTGTTCTCGATGCGAGGGAGTGAGGGGTATAGCGGAAGTGTCCTGGATAGCCCCAAGCTCGGTTTGGTCTCTGACGCCCGTCCCGTACCCCCCCTAGGGCGCAGCCTCTGCTAACCCTGGCTGTTGTGTTTCGATGTCGCTAATTATTATTTTGTTTATCTATTTCTAAATGTGTGTATGTGTATCTATTGTAGTACTCCGGTCATAATATCCTTATTTATTTTATGTTTATCCTACATTCGACTATAATATATAATATGTAACCAGTATTATATGTTATTATTACCATACATATATGGGTGTTGCATGATCCGTGCCTTACTGTGTCCGAAACTGTTAGACATCTATAGCCCTTTGTGTTGGTAGTGAACTGTACATTAATGTGATATAACTGCCGGGCGAGCCGGCCTGTGGCGCTGACTGTTAATTAACAAAATTATTGCTCTAAACGCTGCCTCCTCCATTATTTTCTTAACGAGGCTTATAATTAACTCTAAATTGAGTGTTTAACCGTCAGCTCCTGTAATTTCGCCCGAATGCTGTTTAGGTTTCAAAGCATGAAAGCCCATCATCGACCACTATAGAATCCGAGTCCCATATTTAGTTAAAATACTTCTCTAATATTAGTACCCCTTTTTAGTACGTAATTTGACCAAAATACGTGCGCTTTTGAGTCTGATAATAGTCAGTATCCATTGTGCTTGGGCTTGCTTTCTATGAGACCCTTGTGTGACACTCGGATTCATCCTCCACGAATCCGCCTCGGAGGCTGACTCACTCTTTTCAACGCACTTTCTGTTTACTGTTTAATTTCCTGTCTCGTAACGTTATTCTATTCTTCATAGATGAATTATTGTTCTCTGTTTCTTTAACAATTACTTCTATAAATAAACATTCCAACACTAACTGATCTAACAAAGTTTGCCAATTAATTATACCGTGATCAGTGTATGTTGATGTTCGTTCTATCCTGTTTTAGTTGAATCTGTATTTTAGGTCTCTGTGTAGTGGCTGCTCTCTGTTGTTGACTGTACATCTATTTTGTTGTATGATTTTCATGCCTTCTCGAACATTCACATTACTGTCAATATGTGGGCGTGTACACACCCCCGTACCTGCCACTGGACTCCAACAAATATATCGAGCTACACCTAATGCTAACTCTCACACAATACATTACCGATCTAACCTCTATTACCCACATGTATATTTATCTTTTTATTTTGTATTATGTTATCATTTTATTTTCAAACATTTTCGTTACGTAATCTTCAAATGATTTATTTCATTTGGTTGTTTTCGTAATGATGAATTATGTCAAAATGTTTGCGCCTATATACAACATGTACCGACAACACAGTACAGACTCAGCATTACTCTTGACAACACAGTTCAGACGCCAGGGATGACATGTTCCCGCCACAGTGTCACAATGTGTAGCGGTAGTGGTGCATAGAGTCAGACGGTCGCGTCGGTAAGCTCGTGGTGGGAGGTGTGTCCCTGGGCGCTGGGCTCACACTGACGGTACTCGAACACGTCGGCACACGTCACACCGTCCACTGTCCACTCACTCCACTGTACCCCTCACAACTAACATGCTCTGTGACTTTTTGTTTCTGCGGCGTAGAGCAAGGAGGCCGGCATTCGTACTCTGGTCGCTCTAGACGACCAGGGAGGTGAGTGATCTGCAAAATTTGCAACACTACATTATTTACAATTTTATCTATTTTATCCTTTTTCGCTAACTTTGTTGAGCATCGTAGGGTTTTCAGCGGACCCGAAGATGGGCTCACCGATGTAGAAGAGTTAAGGGGGTATCGCATTATGTATTTAAAATTACGTCACCGCTATTACAATGCAAAGGTGCGGGCATCCTCTAAGAAAAGACCGTTTACATTGTTGACTCACACACGGAGATGATCACGGAAAACCCACATCTTTGTATATTTATTCGTTATGTAGATAATATACACCACTTTGCACAACTTAACAACGAGCTCTATCTTCTACGACGGCAGGCAGGCCGAACGAATCGACATTACAAACCGTATATTCGGTCGTACCGATACTTATACATTCTGCATTTCAGATGTTCGTACTCGACTCTAAATTAACAACTTTACTGAATTCACATAACCGAATCTTAATGAACGAGCAAAGTAAATTCGAAACGCTTCTCCTCAACGCACGACTCTTGACATCACACAAAATATCATGAATCATATGAAACTGAGCACAGATGAAACTGAATCTGGTTTTACTTGCAAGCTTCACTGCATGCATGTCGTTGTGGATCGAGTAGAGTGTGTCAGCGCGGGCGGGCGGGCGCCGCGCGCGCACGCCGCGGCCGAGGCAGGTCCGCGCGAGGCGTGCGCGCGCGGCGGCCGCGCCCGCAGCACGCCGTGCCCGTCGCCCGCGCCTCGCCCGTGCCTCGCCCTAGCGCTCGCGTCACGCCACGCTCGCCGCACGCACGCCGCTGCTCTCGCGCACGCTCGCACGCGCGTCTCGCGCGCGGTGCGAGCCGTACCCTACCGGCGCACCGCACCCAGCCACCCACACACCCCCGACTCTCTCCTACGATATATTATTTTGATTTGTATTTTATGTATAGAGCGAGGACGCCGGGGGGCAAGCGCTTCATATGTTGAGTCACCAGGGCGGTAAGAGTTAAACTGACACGTGGGTAGTCGAACCGTGAGAACGTCTGTGTTTGAATGTGCAATTAATAAAATTAATCTCTTTGTTTTTCTTTGACGTTTCTCTTAAATAACGACTTATCTGAGATCGATGTTGCGTGTGTATCTATGTTTCGATGGGGATGACCTTGACAAAATAGTGTAAATAGAAAAGCCCGATGGCCGTTCGTTGCTAATTGTCGCAAAAGACTGTTACTCTATCTTTTGCTGAAGATTTAATTTGAATGAGCTGCGCAATCTGTTTAGTTCTTCCGTTGATATTTGATCGATACGCTTTTTATAGGTATATTTATTTATCTTTCCGAATCTACTGTTCTCTTCCGTAATGATACTGCGGTACTGAAATGAATGCGCGTTACCTCGTGTCTGTTGGACGTATAGAGTAAATGGTATACGCCTTCATCTCCATGGCTAGCAGCGTACTGTTCATGTTAGACGTAGGTAACTGTTAGCTCGATGCGATCTGTGTCTGTCTGCGAGGCCAGCGCCGCTCGCTCCTCGCCACACTACATATTAGTTTGTTCATTTTTCTTCTTCAACTAAATCAATACTTTGCTATATTCACGTTTCATTTAGGAATGGCTTTATGGATACGCTCATTTGCTAAGTTGATTTATGTTGTGCATGGCGGTGAGGCGGCGCGGCGGCTTGGCCGTCGGGCCCCGTCCCGCCATGTGATGTCGTTTATTTCTGTTTAGTTATCAGTTTGGTTTGTTGGTATTGAGTTGAGCGCGGCGCCGGTAGCGCCCAGCGCAAGCCCGCGCGCGCCGCACCCGACTCCTCACCGCATTCGTTTGGCGAGCTATAGTGACATCATTATTGTGTTGTAGAGTCACGAGGTGGGCATGAAAACCCTGGTCATGCTGGATGAACAGGGCGGTAAGCATCCAGTAGAACATACTATTTTGCATCACTCATAATTTAGTAAGCTTTTGTCTGAAATGCCAGTTCAGATAATTTAAGAAAGTTGGTGAATGGCAATGACTTTATAAAAATAAATTATTATCGATTGAAAATATGCTAACAGTTTATTTATAATGGATAAAACTGAAGGTAAAATTGTTTGTCATGATCATAAATAAACCTAGAGTATAAACTGCATCGTTGTTAATCTCTGCGCTCCTGCGCCACTCGCGGCCCACGAGCCACTGGGACGCTGAGATTATCTGATTGAGTTAAACAGTATCAACTATTTTGTTTAGTTTATTCTCACGCATCCAGCTATGCACGACTTTTTCAATATTGCTGTTAATTGCATGACTAGTTTTTGGACTAAATGATATCTAGTTACTATTTGTATTGTTAGTCACTACGAGTACGGTAATGTAATCACTTAGTGTCAGTCAGCACATACATCATTTTTAATCAAAGGTAAATGATTAATTCTTATATTAGTTTTAACCGGATCAAGTGTAAGACATGACAACACAAGCACCACAAGAAACTAACCCAGTTTAATACTAGATGCTTTGATATTAGCGTGGTCATGATATAGAATTGCTGTAGGTTAATTGAAGCTTGCATGGACAGAAATAGTTGAATTAAACTCAGCTACCGTTACAAGAAACAATGTCTTACACTTAGCGCTGGTTATTGTCGAGAGCGTTGAGAATTTACAGTCGAAATTATTAAATTCATAAAAAAAGAAAAGAAATTTGATCAAAATTTAAATCGGGATAAAATTTCAAATTGTTAGGAGCTTGAACACATTTAAAGGTGTATTGACAAGGGTGGATCTAAAGCTTTTGTTATGATATGTGAACAGAGCAATTGGACAGAATCGAGGAAGGCATGGACCAGATCAATGCGGACATGCGCGAGGCAGAGAAGAATCTGTCGGGCATGGAAAAATGTTGCGGCATCTGTGTCCTGCCCTGCAACAAGTGCGTACAACATTTTTACCGGCAACTCACTAAGCGCCACACAGCTTGACTACGCACTATCAAAATAATATGACTGTCTATGTTTGAGATGTGTTTGTTAATGATTTTAAAGGCGTTATTCGTGTTTTCTTCTTTCATTATCATTTCTTTTCACAACAACAACATCATCATCATCTTCGCCCTGGTTGCGATCCAGGATCCATCTTGGCGCCTGGGATCTGCTAACTCTATTTTTTTCAATCTCAATTTCATTTAACAACGTAAATAAAAAATCATAAGTAAAGTGTTCTTACCGTATTGTGCTGCGGTTTTCCAGGGGAGCATCGTTCAAGGAAGACGACGGCACGTGGAAGGGCAACGACGACGGCAAGGTGGTCAACAACCAGCCGCAGAGAGTGATGGACGAGCGCAATGGTATAGGTCCACAAGCTGGATACATAGGAAGGTTAATATTAATACTTATTCATCAGAATTCACCAATGGAATCAATATTCCGTTTTGTCAGTATGCGACGTTATATATCTAAAGCCTTTGAGTGTGTTGACTTCATCATAATTGTGCCCAATACGTAACGATACTGTTAACTTTCTATATTGTAACTGTAACTGTTCTATATTGGAATAGTATTTTTAGCTGACCTACGAATATTTCAATACA
This sequence comes from Euclidia mi, assembly GCA_944739405.2. NCBI lineage: Eukaryota > Metazoa > Arthropoda > Insecta > Lepidoptera > Erebidae > Euclidia > Euclidia mi. The sequence continues at coordinate 30,166,106 of OX123193.2, read as the reverse complement.
CACAAATCGAGTATTCGTTATAAAATAAGTGTCCTAAGTGAAAATTTATGTGGGCGTACCACAGGAACACTACTAGGTCCATTACGAACAAAAAACCTAATAACCATAATAATCTTTAGTTAATATATTTCTAAACATATTAATTAATTTGATAGGATAACAAACGACGCCCGCGAAGATGAGATGGAAGAGAACATGGGCCAGGTCAACACCATGATTGGTAACCTTCGCAACATGGCGCTGGATATGGGCTCTGAATTGGAGAACCAGAACCGCCAGATCGACCGCATCAACCGCAAGGTAACCTCAACTGAATTGACAATGTTGCTGTCGCTCTTCTTCAGATGTGTACGCGAATTTGTTGAAGGGAATTCTGTAGGTCATAAAAAATATGAGTGAAACATCATCAACTTTGTGAAAAGGATAAGGAAATATTGAGCTATTTGTTTTCTATTTTTATAAAAACAAGATGGCCTTACTAAGAAACAATATTGTCAGTTAATGTTTGTATTAAGTTGCGCAGAAAGTACTTTTAGTACGAAAAAATAGTTAGCTTTTCATAAGCTTACATTGATGATCTTCCTTTAGACTAGGAAAACCAAACGTTACGAAAGTAAAAAAATCAGCTAAGGTGTAATAATTGCATAGTAAAATAATTTTGGTCGTCAATTAATCGTTCGTTTTTTATCCATAATAATACAAAATATCATTTTTGTCTTAAAGGAATCAGAGCGAATTCGCGTACACGGCTAAATACCTAATACTTCTGTCAAATAGAATTTTCTATCTTTCCAAAATTTATGGGTTTCGTAATTGAAATACACCGTGTCTATTAAATACTATTAAAATGATTTAAAATATAATATCGATGTTCTTCGTGCGTGCAGCGTGTAATTTTATCCAGAACTGTTATTTATCTATAGGAAATCATTTCTCTTTAATAAGTACCTAAATCGGTTTTGGATAACATTTAATGCTGTATAAGACACAACACAATTTGTTCATAAATTTTGTTGTGTCAATATTTTCATCAACATTTTCACCATCTATGTGTTTGTGCCTGTCACTTTAGCAGTGGAAGTGCGACTAGATCTTTCTATATGGCTCTCTGACTATCTTCTGGCTTATTGGCATCGAAAATTCCCGTCACTTGCTTACCTGGCAAAAAAAATCACTCCTTCCGACCTCTCACTCGACGCATGTCTCTTCCATACGTTGTAGAAGTATGTGATTAGAATTGGTTGTTGTGAAATTTTTCTATGTGTCTTACGAGTGACATGACATGTTACCGACTACTCCAAAACACATCCGTCCACACGATCATTGTGTATCGAATGTTAACTAGCTCTCACATCCATCCGACTGACTAAATACCTCCAATTAGACTCCATAACTAACACTGTCATCACATCAATTGCTAACGAAACATGACTTGTTTCAAAAGACAGCGACTGAAGGCCGTCTCACAAGAGCTTTAGTGCAATTTATTTTGTTTGTATTATAATTGTGGAGACGGGCCGTTGAAATAAATTTGTAATGAGAAAGTCGCTGTGAATTGAACAACAAACAAAAAACGCGTGTTCTATCTTAGGGAGAATCGAACGAAACGAGGATAACTCTGGCGAACCAGCGCGCGCACGAGCTCCTCAAGTAAACGGCAGCGGAACTCACACATACACACACACGACACACGCGTACACGGTCTCGTGGCGCGAGCGGGCACGGACACGTGCGCGCTCGCACGCACCGGTTGCAGATACACCAACACCAAACTTTCACTTACTTTGTTTGTATTTACATACCAAAACAATACGATCAGACTTTATTCTTTCATCACTAACCTTATATCTACTTTGAAGTATATCACAACACCCAATGATGTATCTTTCATTTCTGTCTTCGTTAAATGGATCTGCAACCGGCTATATACCTAACCTTAAAATCAAATAATTTGCTTTGTGTCTCTCTTCTATCTCGAGATACTAATATCCAACTGTAAGATTAATATTAAATATGTAATCCTTGAAGCATGCTACTGTATAAAGTGACCACTCGATAGTTTTTGAATCTACTGTATCATTCTGCTTACCCTCGACGCTCAAGTTTTAAGTACATGTTGTTATACTTAAGTACAAGTGTAGTTTTGTATATTGCATATAGTATGGTTTATATAACCCCGCAGTAAATACTTATTACAATGACAATTCAAAATCGTTGTTTTCTTTTTTAGATTATTTTCGTTGTTGACAGTATTATACACTAACGGTACAGTTCTACATTGAAAACAAATTAAAAGTATAAAGCTACATTCCTATACGACCAGTACAATAATTTAAAAAGTAACTTTTGTTATTCAATTAAAATGTTAGGTACTTATAGTAGTTATTCGAACTAAAAAATACTCCTAGTATTGATCACAAAACTACATTTATATTTAAATACTTAATAGTTTTGGTGCTCATTTCATGCAGTAGGACGTGTTGAAATTATTCAAACAAAAATATATTATAATCATATTTACGCCATCGTCTTGTGTATTTAAAAATAAAATAAATATAATCATTACTACACAGTTAAACATTTAAGAGGTTAAAGCGTGAGATTTATTATTTTGAGAAAATGCATTTACCCCTTGTTAATATGTAGTGTTACTGTTATTGCTAGGAAAGTTAAAATATTGCTTGTCGCATACTAGCCCAGATTTATATAATACTTTGTTTATACCTCGTGACAAGTCACTAGGCATAAAACATAAACATATATTATTATACCACAAGTTATATACGCCCTTTTATATTTTGGGGATCAAATCTCAGACTCTACTTTGGTTAATTTCTCCTTATGTTTTTATTTTTATTTAAATCGTGACAGGCAAATAAGTGTATATTATATTCACATATTTGGTGTCATTCATTTGGTGCATATTAGTTGAATTTTTCTATAATACGAGGCATTAAAAACAACCAGACTAGATCTGTTTGTTAACATTTCAGTATAGGTTTCTAAGAGGGATGTATAGACGGTATTTGAATGGAGCGATAGGAATGAGTTGATATGTGATAATAGTTTGAATTTAAGTGATAGAGTTTAGCCAGTCACATGTCTTCGAGAATATTTAAATGTATCTGTAAATCCAGATCTCACAATTGATTTCTTGTACTTTTCATAGGAGCATATATGAATTAAAAACTTAAAAATAATATCATGTCTCAGTAATATTGTCTTTGTAATATTATTTAGCAATTTTCTATCAAAAATACTATAGATAGAAATCTTAAGCTCTACAATGATATAGCTTTGACATATCTGTGCAAACCCAGACATATCTGCTTCTATGAAATAGTATGAAATGACGCTAAATATAACTTAGTATTACAAAGTAGCTATCTTAAATTAGCTATAAATTGTCATAATTTATTAACTAGTAATTTTTATTTATTTTATGAGAAAATAAATCATTTCATTTATATGATGATTTTAGTTATTTATTTTACCCTTTATTCTGTGGATTTATTTTATTTGGATGAGTTAAAATTACTTATGGGTGTTAAAATATTATGAAATATGAGATTAGTTTCTATAGAGATAAGATTTTTGTCTCTTTTATTTATTGGATTATGGTAGATACGTCACAAAATTATTAATTCTAAATTTAACACACCTCATTTGATAAATTCTCTATAGGGTGAGTGTATAAGAATTTAAGGGGTTAAGATTGCACGGTATACTTTAAGTAATAAAACTAAAACGTGTACTTATTATAGACAAATTTATAGGAAATAATTATAAAAAAATATTAGTACTAAAGGAGTTCTAAGTACTCATTAAATTTAATGAGCACTACTAGCTCTAAATATGTCCAAAAATGACCTAAAATGCCATAAAAATATAAATAACATCCCATTCCACGAGACTAACACTCACACACATACTAAACACACAACACATCGACGGCGATCGTGAGTATATTTTTTTAATAAAAGCACTTTTATAAAGCTGAGCACAGCTTGCACATTTAAAGCGAAAATGCACTAAGGTCTAGTGCAGACATTAGCTTTTTAAAATAAGCATGCTATTCAATGAAAGCTCTATGTTTATTCACAGAGTTTGTTCATTGAATTGTGGAGTTTAATAAAAAAGTAATGTCTGTTTTCGGCCTGGTTAGCTTATAGTGTGAGTTTGATTTTGATGAGCTGTACAACGGGACGCTTGGAGCCGAAATCGCTGAAGATAAAAGGCTTATAGAAAATTAAAAATATTCATATGCGATGGCACAAATACCTACTCAATAAAGGAGAAGACTATTAACTTAGTTCTTAGCAAAAAATAGATTATTAGTGAGACATAGAAAAGTATGTTATCAATATTTTATTGGATTTTGTGCCCTCACATATGATTGTTATTTTACAAGCGTTGGCAGTCGTCGTTGTATAGAGCATATCCATGGTTTGAACTAAACCTCTATATTTTTCGTTTTACCTGTAAGTCTTCTATTATTTTTGTGTACCTCCTTACTTTGTTTTTATTTTCTTGTTGTTTTTCTCTGTTATCCTCTGTGATGTTTTTTCCTACTTGATTATCTGTTTATTTGTTCTAACTTAACCTTTTAATTGAAATTCAATCTTACTTCTGGCAGAATAAGATTGAAATTCGTGTGGTAACGTCTTGTGGTTGCAAGGTAATGTAACTGTTTATATGTTATAGGGTGAAAGCAACGAGACGCGTATAGCGGTGGCGAATCAACGCGCGAACAAGCTCCTCAAGTCTTAAGCACCTCGCGCATGTCTTCTGTTAAAAAAATGACGCCTGCCATATATGCACTATATCCTATATAAACGAAAAACCCTGCGATGCGATGCGACGCGAGGCGTTACAAAACTGTCAAACTGCAATACTTCATACAGTACAATGTCTTGCGACGAGACGCGGCATAATGTTAATGCTTCGCATCGCGTCGCTTCGCTTGCATAACTCACTAGGCATCATATACAATTAGTCGGCTATATGCGACCCGTGTCGTCAGAACGTGTTAGATAGAGTTTAGTGTATGAGTCTTATATAGTAAATCGATGAATGCATATAGCCGAGTAATAAAATAATTATATTGTTTACACATCACATGAAGTTTAGAGAGAAACTAACATTATCGCTACGATATGAATGCAAAAACCGCGCTCGTAGCCAAACGTTACAATTTAAATTAATAATAACGTGCTTTTATTGTTTTAACGTATTGTTTAAGCTGTCATCTTGACAGCCATATCGATGTTACTAACGTTGTTGCGTTGAGTTAAAACGATTTTACTAACATGTTATAATATATTTAACGAGTGATTCGTTAAAAGTTTAAATATATTACTATAAATAGCAATGCTATTCACAACTTGCGTACGACGAATTGAAGTTACTAAATATTATGTACTACAATTATGTAGGTACGCTTAGATTTTCAAACATTATTTCAAAACATGTAGGTACATAAATGAATCGACATATGATTATTTTGACTAGGTACCTACCTATTAAAATATTTATGATAGATTATTGGCAAGCGTCATTTTTGAAACAACACCTATCAAATTTTATTGAAAATAATAACTATATGTATCTATTCTATGTGGTAAGTACAGTTGTGTTGCGTGTAACGAAATGCAATAACTTTTTAATTCGCATTGTTATTGGTCTTTGGACAATATGACTGACGCACGTTCCTAGTCATTGTCAACTATTTTAAAATAAACCGTTATTATTTATTACTAAACTGTACTTACCTAGTTTATTTTATTTGTCATCGAGGCTCGTATTATTTGATTAGCAATTCTTGCCTTTATTTAAGTAGCAGTTCAAGTGATAAAACTATTTAACTTAATTGTATTAACATAAAGCAATACGTACAATGAACTAACATAATTTAATACTAAAACTAATATTGAAATTACTTAAATGTAGAAATACAAAACACGAAATGTTAATACTTAATAGTATTTAATCTATTGCTGGATGTAAATACAATTGTCATTCGCTAATAATTTTGATTTGAGCTATGTGCCAAAATTATGTTCACAAAGACTCACAGACACAATTTTCTTGAATTTTCTCACCTGTCATAGTCGTCTTTTCGTAAAACGATTTGAAGCGTTGAGCACTAGCATTCTAGTACCTAATATTGATCTTCAGCACAGAGATGATTTTAAATGTCCAGATAATGAAATTGTTAAAAGAGCTAGGTACATATTTCTACAGCTTAGATGTGATAAATTGATAATAGGTACTCCAAACATAAACTACTTTACAGTACTATAGGAATTTAAATTTCCGTATTCATTTACATTGATTTTATATTGTCTTTCGGAATAAATATCTTTACAGTAATCCGCTATGTGCTTTGCTTCAATTTTCAAATCTAATAATTATCTTATAAAATAATACCACAGCTTTATCATTCACAACACTAGACGATTTTGACAGGCTGAATAGCAGTGACAATATGCACTTTAAAAAAAAATACGCATCACTATTTAAAATCACTGATTTGCACCAACAGTAAATAAACACATATTTTCCAACGAATTACCTATTGTATATTTTTCTTCACGTAAATCCCTGTACGTGATAATAATAATATTAGAAAGCGAGTTGACAAAGCTAGTTTTCGAAGCTCAAATGTATTTTTCCCGCCATAAAATGGTGGCGTGATGAGGTTAATGATCTTTAATATTTCAGAATTGTTTGAATAAATAAAGAAAACTATCAAAAAGTCTTCGCGTTAAATTAAAGATTAGTGAGATTTTAAAAATTAAATAATATTTAGCATTATGAAATTCGTTGAGATTTAACCGGGTATCTCTCTTTTTGTGTAATTTGAGTACCGTCTAGGGTTTAATTATTATTCAATATTTAATTGAATTGTATTATATTCATAATGCTTTGTTCGTTTATTAGATTAAGATAATGGTGCCTGAATTCGTAGTTTACGTTAATTCCCACTATTATTTAGTGAGTCTATTATTTATCACAAGTTGCATTTAATATTCGATAAGTTACAGTTTTACAGTTATCGCTTTTCAATCCTAATAATTTGTACCGTAGATACATATTATATAAATAAGCCAATTAATATATAAGCGCGTTTTCCACGGTGTCATTGGTCCGTGTATCGCGCTCTAGTAGAAGCTGGGTAGTATCAGGCGATCGGAAACTGTACCGTGTGAACAGACACTTATATTATAAAAAACAATATATTTGAATAGCGTTGTAATGAGATTACAGAATATAATGCAATAGTCTATGAGAAACTATATCGTATAGTTGGATATTTAAAACTTTATTATTACTTAAAGTGTATTGTTGTAAGTATGACGAATAAATTGTACCGGCCTTAGGAGTAATGTGTAGGAATGTTAAAGGCAGCAGCTTGACAAATTATTATACTCGTGTACCAGTTAGTGTTAAGAGTTTTCGAAATTTTCTCTATGTCTTTTTCTCTCAATCGTATTAGTTTCTAAGGATACACGTGTGCCGAACGGCGCGCGCAAATTTATCTAAGTACATCATATTTTAATAATGAAATATTTTAACAGTGTTGTCTCGTAATGTTTTATAGGCTGTGAAGTTATTGCTTCAACCTTTGTGCCATAGACAGAATAAGTTTCTGTGGAATTTATCAAAGACAAGTAGGTATGTCTTACAGAGACGATTGTTTATGACGGAGAGGCCGAGCGCTCGCAGTCTCGTAGAATTGTTTTGTAACAGCTATTCAAATTAACCAATAGATGTATAAATTTACCGCCTGCATAATCTGTATATGATTTTAATCAGCCTAAAATATTACTATTTAGGATAAAATAATTATATCTATTTTCATTAAGAATAGATAAAGGATAGTATAAAATGTTAATTTTTAATTAAATTATTGTTTTGTTAAATTCAATCAAACCTTGTATTATTTACTCTAAGCCTGTCCCTACACTTACTTACCTACTAATACCACGCTATCTAAAAGCATTAACACACGCTCGAAATTGGTCCGGCGTAATAAATCCGTTCTCGCTAGAGACGACCGAATCGGACAGTTTAACACTAGCAGCAACGTTACAGCGACCACGTAAAAAGCGGAAAAAAATAAGAGTATGGGCGAAACAGTATTTAAGAGAACGTGATGAATTTAGTCACATAAAATTGATAAGAGTTTTAGATAAAGATGATTTAAGAATATATCTCCGAATGAGCCGCGAAACCGTTAAAATGTTTTTTAATTTATTAAAATCTTTGAATAATTGAAGAACTTCAATTAATACATCGCGTTCGGTAACGATTTTCTCCATAATGTAAAATGAACGCACGCGCGGCTGTCATTGGCGTCCGTCCACACGTCCGTATTTGGTACGGGGCAATCCATATCCAATGTGCAAACTAGAGGACCGAGGCGGACTCAATTAATAATAATTATGTTCGCAGGACTACTCTACAGACGATCAGATTTGGTTCGGATGCCAACCAAATTCGTGGTCTGTTCGAACCGAATTCGAGCTTGTGTTACAGCTTTAAGAATACACAATCTTTAGTACCTTCCTAATGGCTAGGTATATAAGCTGCGGATACATCGCAAAGTGCTGACTGGATGAACCTATGAATCCTAAAGGTATTGTATAACGCCTTTCTCAACATGAACACAGTCAGTCTCAAAAAATATGTATCTATCTGAATCTGAGAGTTTAACTTTTAGAGCTGACGGTAGACAGTGGAAGCCAATATCTGATACTAATACAGGGTGGCGCTACCATAGGGGCACTTTTTGAACAGAGGCATAGCGTACAACATTCTGAAGCCTTGTACCAAAAATCAATTAAATCGGTGCAGTAGATTAGCCACAATATCGATTTTAAGTTCCGCAATTTTTGCACATGCTTTGAATTCCACACAGCTGATACAAAACGGTCAACGAACCTACATTGCACGCCCCGACTCGCTCCGACGCGACGCCTCGACGTCATCCGAAGCTCAGCGCAGATAAAACGGAGCGCAACGGAGAGGATTTTATTAACGCACTTAAAAATAAACTATATTTTTTTTACAATAAAGTGCATAAATGCTTGAACCTGACAAAAAACATTCGCGCGTCCTCCAAGATATGCGGGAGTCCTCGCGCGGCGTCGAGTCGGCGCCCGCATCGTAGTGAGTCGCGGCGCGCAATGTAGGGTCGTTGACCGTTTTGTATCAGCTGTGTGAAATTCAAAGCATGTGCAAAAATTGCGGAACTTAAAATCGATATTGTGGCTAAACTACTGCACCGATTTAATTGATTTTTGGTACAAGGCTTCAGAATGTTGAACGCTATGCCTCTGTTCAAAAAGTGCCCCTATGGTAGCGCCACCCTGTATATAAAGCTGAAGAGTTTGTTTGTTTGCTTGAACGCACTAATCTCAGGAACTACGTTCCGATTTGAAAAAATCTTTCAGAGTAAGATAGCCCATTTATCGAGGAAGGCTGTAGGCTATATAACATCACGCTATGAGCCACGGGAGCTGAGCACTAGCCTTAAATAACGCGAGTGTAACCACGTGCTCATTTAGCATTTTATACTTATTCTGAATTTCTGACATTGATCATAACCGTGCAGTGGATGAAATCGAACCCCAGGCCTCAAGGCGTGCGCCTCAGGTCGCAACCGGGACAGTGCTGGAATGATGATGATTGCTTATAACCATGAAACATAGCCATCACTCTGTGCTGTAAGAAGTAGTCAAACTACTCAAGCGATCGTTGCTCCGTGGAGAAAGTAATAATTTGTCAAATGTGGTTTGGTTAGGCAAAAATGATAGTAGTCACCAAAGCGCAAGTCTTAAATACAAATAAAAATCTTTGATAGATATCTCTTGCAACCCTCACCGGAAGGAGATTGAGAAGTTCGTTAGTTAAGATCTTACTGCTAATAAAGTGACGTGACTCCACTAATAACATGAATCAACTTAGAATAAGAATACGTAGTAACTACTTATACCTATGTACCCAAGTCATTTCATCAGCCTATTGCAGTTCACTCCTGGACGTAGGCCTCCCCCAGGGTACGCCATAAATTCCAATCTCTCGTTTTTGCCATCCAACCATACATTTTTCAGTGATATCATGTAAGTACATTAAAATTGTATAAGTAAACAATGATGTCTGTCTAATAAGCAGAGGGTCTAGTACGAGAGTTTGCACTCGATGGTAACGGTGGACGATAACCTAGTCGACGGGAACAATTTCCATACATTTTGTAAAAGCGCCCGTGACGGAGAGTTGCGATCTATAGAGACCGCTAGGGGGCGCATTTAGAAAATGTATGGAAATTGTTCCCGTCGACTAGGCTATCATCGTCCACCGTGACGATCGAGTGCAAACTCGTACTAGACCCTCTGGTAATGCACATGAATCCGACCGATGGTAAGCGACAAATTTTATGCAATAATACCAATGATACCAACCAGACATCACTAGCTGCTTGCCATCCATAGTAAAAGATGGAAATGGCCCACAGGCGTGGATTGCTTTCATTTTGGTTTGCCCCAAGGAAGTATTTTGGGCCCCGCTCTGTTCCTAATTTATATTAACGACTTGTGTAACATTCAGTTAGATCACGGCAAATTGATATCCTCAGCTGACGATACCGCGCTTGTATTTTCCGCCACAACTGTCAATGAACTTTATGAGAAACTCTTCATCATGCACATAGTTTTAAAACAACATGCTATGCTACCCTATGATACACACAATACCTACTAACGAGAGGCGGAAAGATTTAGGCGCTGGTCACACATAAAGAGCGTCGGGCGCGGACACGGCGCGGGCGGCTTCCTATTCCATGCAAATTTTATACCAAGTGCATAGAAATAAAGTGCATTTTAGGATACGATCATGTCATGGCGCGTCATATCTACGCCCGAGCCACGGCATTCCGTGTATCCTAAAATGCACTTTATTTCTATGCACTTGGTATAAAATTTGCATGGAATAGGAAGCCGCCCGCGCCGTGTCCGCGCTCCGCGCCCGACGCCCTTTATGTGTGGCCAGCGCCTTAGACTGCATCTCACATCCGACCTCAAAATTTACTTTTACAAATAGATTTTACACATTTATGGGTCCATTTTTATATAAGAAATTAAATAGAGTCATAAGTTTAAATACCTTAAACTATTATAACTGTAAAAAAGTACTCTGTAGTTATTTACAAGATACCTATGTCATATGATCAGACAGAAGAGTTACCTACTTGCAATATTAAAACAGAAATAAGAACTAATATTGTAAATCTATTTGTATTTTAGCTATAGTTGTTTTAATGTAGTTTTACCATATATAAGTACCTAAGATAATTTCACTTAATCGCTTGATTCAACCTAGTACAGGCAAACATGTTTTTATTTCAGACCGAGCTAGGAAAATGTTCATGTCGACGAACAACGAATGCAATAAAAGTGCTCTCACACCGGACAGGGGACTTACACCTTTTTTTTTTACGAAGTAGAAAATCCCTTCGGATCTCCGACTCTACTCCGACTAGTTATGTGGTGTTGTAACCACTAAAAACCACCTCGGCTTTCTCATGTAGGTACCCGTGTGTCGGAGGGTAGGGTATCGCATAAGCATTCGTCGCTACCTACCGACGGGTATTGGTCAGGCGGGCCCCGAACAAAACCCCCTTAGCGGCGGATTAAGGTGTTGGGCTCCGCCGCCAAAACACCCAGCCCAGCGGCAGCGGAGGATAGGGAGGACGGCAACGCAATACCGCATCTCCTCTTCCTCTGCGGCCCACCGCGGCGACGCATCGAATGGTGCGCCCCCATTTGGTCGCGGGAGATAGGGCGCGCGGCAACGCTACACCGACACGCCTCTCCTCCCGCGACCGCGACCGACTGCGAGGGACAGGACAGACAGAACTGTCCCCCGCACCCGCACCGTTGAACGCATCCTGCGCATGCCCACTGCCAAGCCCACGCGGAGCGTCCACTCCAGGGATCCCTCTTAGGTTCACCGCGGGGTTCAAAGCCGCGGTTACTGAGCCCCCCAACCACGACAAGGTGGAGATCCCACGGCGGGGAGGGGACTTACCTACCCCTGGTCATTGATCAAAAATGGGGTCATACACGCCTATCGTATCTAGAGTTAATTTTGTTTTATTATCTACCTACTCGGGTACTTTTTTTCATAACATACTAGCACGCAATCTTAATCCTTCTTTATGGTCTTATTATTGTGGCCTCCATTTAAATGCACCAATGTTAATTAATCTGATAATCAGATCTAGACAAAGTAGGTACATACCTATAAAAGTATATATCTACATACATACATACATAGACTCACGCCTGTTTCCCGGAGGGGTAGGCAGAGACTACGGAACGCCATTTGCAACGATCCAGACATATCTCTCTTGCTTCATTCACTCCCATCAGATTCCTCATGCATGCTCTTCTGTTCAGGGTACTTCTCACCTGTCCTGTTTTTAGGATGTCTCCAATCTGATCAGAGAACGTCCGCCTAGGTCTTCCCCTTCGTCCTGTCCCTTCCACACTTGCCTTATATATCTGCTTGGTCAGTCTTTCGTCATCCATCCTCTCCACGTGCCCAAAGCATCTTAGCATTCCTACCTTTCTCGATGCTTGTCACTACATTTTCTTTTACCCCACAACACTCTCTTATCACACAATTCTTTACTCTGTCAGTCAGAGAGACACCACACATACTTCTCAGTGCTCTTATTTCTACAGCATTTATTCTACTTTCATGACTTTTCTGCCATACCCAACTATCACTACCATGCATAAGAGTAGGTACTAAGTATATAGGTATCTGCTTTTATAAAAAAAATTGTGTAGTGAAATCACAGGTCATTTATCTACCTAATCGTATCATGCAAACCTGTGATTCAAACAAATACCTAGGTACCTATAACGATATACAACTGTCTGATAAATATCAAAAATCAAAATTGGTATTAATAGATAAGTCATAATTATCTAAAAAATGCCCTTAAAGTCCCATGTAAGAAGAGAAATATTAGCGCCACACCTAGCAAAGTGGCAAACAGAAACTCGTATAAATAAAGCAATGTACTACCTACCTATTGTGATGAAGTAAACCCTAGCTATATTCTTTTAGCTAGGTAACCATACTTACGCAATGTCGAGACATTATTCTTTTTATGTAAGTAAACTTAGTAGATCATTGTCCAGCAGATTAAAAATAAATCCGAGTTCTTATCGCATGCAGCCGAGTTCTATCCTGATACATTTAATAAATAGTTCTGCCGTTTTTACCTTAAAAAAATCACTAAGTAGTTAAATGATCTGCTAACTTCACGTAGCAAAGCATTAGCAGCAGATCAAATATAAAAGTGAGTTATTCCTACATGCGAATGCGTTCTACAGTTCCTGATACTTTTCAGCAATGATTCTGAACCTATGCTCGAGAACATATCAGCATAACATATCTACGTAAAAATAAAAAAAACTTATTGACAGGCATTACTTTTGGGTTATTGACATAAGAGATCAGCATCAAAAGCAGTTGGTATGGGTTCGGTCGCATAGCAGTTGGCGTGCGTGTCCCCCCCGTGGGATCTCCACCTTGTCGTGGTGGCAGGCTCAGTAACCGTGGGTTTGAGGTACACCCACGGTGAAGCTAAGCGTGATCCCGGGAGGGGACGCTCCACGTGGGCTTGAGTGAGGCCTGCGTAGGATGCGTCCAAAGTGCGGGTGCAGGGGGCAGTTCTGTCTGTCCCTCGCAGTCGGGTGCGGTCGCGGGAGGAGAGGCGTGTCGGTGTTGCGTTGCCGCGCGCCCTATCTCCCGCGACCAAATGGGGGCGCACCATTGTTGCGTCGCGGTGGGGCCGCAGAGGAAGAGGAGATGCGGTGTTGCGTTGCCGTCCTCCCTATCCCCTGCGGCCGCTGAGTTTTTTTCGGCGGAGCCCAACACCTTCATCCGCCGCCAAGGGGGTTTCGTTCGGGGCCCGCCTGACCATCTGGCGGGCCAATACCCGTCGGGGGTAGCGAGGAATGCTTCGGTGAAACCCTATCCTCCGACACATGGGTACATGAGGAGCACGGGTTGGTTTTTAGTCAGTAAGAGTCTGACAGTCCCCTTCGTCCTTCCCCCCAGGGCGGAGGGACTCCATGAGGATTTTACAACCCGATATTAAAAAAAAGCAGTTGGCATGCGACCGAACCCATACCAACTGCTTTTCCAAAGAATATCAAAGTAAAGTAGCAAATATCTGTATCCGTGTCTACCTGCCCATACAGCCATTTTAGGGAACGTGACTTAACGGTTTCAACACCTTGTGTCTACCCTGATTTATTCTCGACTCATAATCTCGTCGCCGTATCGTGCTAGAGTAGTCCCTGCAACTAAAATTGGGGACGAGTCGACACATTAACATATGGTTTCTAACTTACGTCGCCGAGTCGTAACATTGTTACCATATTTTAACCAGTTCTCAAAAATCATTCATTCAATCGCTCATAATCGCTCATTCGTTGACATTGACTCGTAAAATGACATGATTATAAAAATAAGAAACCGTCATCATATCACAGGCACCTAAGTTAACAAAGATTTTTTTATATTGATTATTGTGGTCTTCAATACTCAAATCGTAATGGGAAATTAAATTCATCGTGTAATTTAGTGGGATAGGTCGAAATTTACCAACGCGCCACATTATTACCTTAATTTAACCATTTACACGATACACATTTTTTCTTTCTAATATTTTCTTATTTTCTCAAAAGCTTATATTGAATTCAATAATAAAGTTGAATATTTAATTACCAACAAATTTAGTAGTAAGTAATAAACCGCACAACCGATAAATAATGAAAAATATATTTTGTTAATAAAAAATATTTTATTTTGCAACTAGTTACAAAGTTACGATAATGTGTCGATATTGTGTGGATATGTTATGTTAAGTCGTCACAAAGTTACTGAATTCTTAAAATGGTCTCTCCTTGATTTTCTGTTCACAGTTTCTCAAACTGTGCCAAACAAAATGCCACATTGCAATCTTTTAACAAAAGAAGGTTCTTCTCAATTAATGTCTTGTACGAAGTATGTGGGTAAAAGACAATGTCCTTTACAGTAAGTAAAGCTAAGTATAAGAATTACTTTCACTAGATCTTCATAATTAGGATTTAAATCAGGTAATCGTTTTTTTGTTTATGTACTTAAAGTACAAAAGTACAGTACTTTTGAACCTTTTTTGTACTGACCTTTTATAAAGCATCTTGCACCTGGTCACATATGAGGCATCGAATTTTTAAAAGAATAAATTACTTTTCTAATCCATCTAGCAGTATTCAGTAGGTAATTTTAATAGCTCGTTTACAAATGGACGCAAAATCTCTCTGGAGGCCGTTTCGTACTTCCAAAGTATATTGATAAAACTAAAGGAGATATATCCATTCAATCTATTTTGCACAAAAATTGGCCAATATTGGTTTTTCGTACTTTTGGCTACATATAGGTACACTATCTATATTAAATGTAAAAAAATATTCAACTTGGTAATTTTGACGTATATTGGGATTAGATATGTATATCGCGATGGACCCGTGCGGTGGGATGAAAGCCTATGTGTTATTCTGGTGTATTAGCTACATAACTGTAAAATTTCTTAAAAATCTGTTCAGTATTTTTCGCGTGAAATACTGACAAATATCCATCCTCACAAACTTTTGTATTTTTTACTATTAGTAGATCATTTTTTATTTTAATTAAATGGTAAACTCGCAGTTAACACAAGAAACAGTTTTAGAATAACTGGATCTGGTGCTTTCTATTTATTCAAGTTAGAATTATAAGTATTCCGAAACATTGACGTAACGTTACTACACATGTTAGCACCCAGTTACTACGTATTGTTACCAAGATCGTACACTAGTTACATATAGAACGTTACGCTTGTAAAGCGTGTGTACACATTTTTTTCAGTAACATGTCGACACAGCTACAACACAACGTTACTAAAACTTCTTTCTGTCACTTTGTTACTGAACAGTTACAAGTTGTAACTATTCAGTAACAGTTCCTTACGACTGTATGAGGGTTCGCTTTTATGCGTTGTAACTTACAACGCATAAAAGCGAACCCTCATACAGTCGCAAGGAGTCGTATCAGTTACGAAACAGGACAGGTGTGTACATACACATGTACCGTGGTCACCCCTTTTTTTCTTAACACATTGTAGCTGTGACTATTCCGCATCCACCACTCGAATCTGATGATTGATGGCTACAACTGGTGGAGTACATATGTGTATAATAATCAGTGGACTTGTCCACTCAAGCCACCGCGGTGTCCTTAGGCTACTACGGTGAGGACAGAAATAAAGTTAATCTTCACCACATCAACACAGCCAGTGTGGCGACTCCGCTTACAAACAAACATGATGAAACATGTGTGCTACCAATCCACAACACGCTTCTTTAACTCCATGATATACCTTACGTTTATCATTTAAAAACAGTGAAAGGTAAGTTTGTCTTCGCTATCCCTTTGGATTGCGGAGGTCAGATGGCAGCCGCTCTGTGGAAAAGTTGATATTCTGTCAAATCTGGATAGACTGGTAAGCGGCCCTCGGGCTCCAAGGTGTGTAAGTCCTGGATCACCTGGATGCAACCAGGATAACGCTAAGATGATGATGATAATGAACTTCGTTAGTAGTTTTCTATTAAACTGTGTCTTTGTTTGTATTTTAGCTTTCGCCTTTCATGTTCCGACAGACTGTAGGTATTTACACCAGGAATTCCCACGATTTCGATAATGTCATTGTACGCTAATCGGCTTATTTTATGATAAATATAATTACGATTATTAGATATTATGAGATAGAAGGTACTTTTTTGGCATTAACTTTCAGATTTTATCAATTCCGATATTGTTTTGAAAAACAAGTGCATTATCAGTGTTGAGTGCATAGACGACCGATAATAGCAAATGATTTAATTATGTATAATTCTTTAACCTCATTGATTAAAGTTTTACCACTCTAATCCTTTATTTACTCTCCCTATAAACAAACTAAAACAACAAAAAATATTGCTTAGTCGATGTGTCGCTCATCCTGCGACCTAAAAAAGGTAAACATGTGTGAAGATAACAGATTTCAATGCTATTGGCGCTCGGAACTAGGAAAAAACCGGTGTTTCCGGAGTTCTATCACGGATTCTGCCGGCCGCTCATCGATGGATTCCATCTAAGTAATTATGTCTCCACGGAAGACCTCTGCATAATGCTCGGTGGCCTCTGTATAGTCTCTCAACAAGTAAATTTTAAGATGAACATGGACAAGACGAAAATCATGGCTAAAGTCCATGTCGTACCTGCTCCTATTCAGGTTGGGCACTAGCAACTTCGAGAAAGGGTCAATCGTTGAATCCAACTCGTTTGAGCAGTGTTCGGGTACCTTTGCCGTATCTTCACGTCCGATATCCCGCGGTGTCTCAAGACGAAAGACTTTGACCAATGTTTGTTGTCATACGGAACGGAGACTTGGCCGCTCACTCTCAGAGTTACACTGCGAGATTGAATCAGAAATCAGACCCGCAGGCGAACCAAACTCATTGACACAGCTGGATGGATACAGTTGGATGCGTTGGTTTTGATCGGTCCGTGTGGAGAGCCTTGGGGAAGCATATCCCCTAAGGCCAGGTCCACTGCTGGACATAGGTCGAGCAGTGGACGTCTTTCGGCTGATATACTGATGACTCCACGACGTCACGATGCTACCTCAGTCTACTAGTGGTCGGCGAGATGCCCGTACGTCCTAGTAGGCTTACAATTAAGGCAGGCCATTTGGATAGAAGTCGTCACGAATGTGGCGCCCTCGTTGCTCAGATTTGTAGCTGAGGGAAGAAACGAGATTTCCTTCTTCCACCACTGTCGGCATGATCATCATGATTGCCTCTCCGTATGGTCGTCTCCTTGATCAGCTTGCACCTTAGCTGCGCGCCGAGTCATCGACAACACACCTACCTGTCACGGCTCAGTTAGTCCGCCGAAAGAAAGTTTCTTTTTAAAAAATACAACTCCTGCACTAGTAAGAACTCGTGTGCTACGGGACTTTACAAACATTCAATCAAATGGCACCAATAACCCAGTGTCGGTCACACACGAAAAAGAAGAATAACACCCAGACCCGAAACAACAATTTGTGAATCTCACATTGTTATCCCGTGTTGGAGTCGAACTTTCTTTTTCGATTCCAACACGGAACACGCCGTTTCGCACTGGTGCAGTGCAAAACGGCGAGGTGACCGCTTAATCCACGTCTCATAATTATGTGCAGTCTTTAAGTCAGGTCTTGTTCTCACTGAAAGATTATTCTAAAAATTGTCAGTGCTAACTGCTCTTGTATCTATAAAGCTTATTCAACCATTTGTATAAAAAAGTATACTACCTAGCTGTTGTTAGATTTCAAAGTCGACGGATTTTTATCAAACATTCAAGCATTATTTTACCACCCAAATGGAATAAAAGAAACCTAGTCAAATGATTGGTACCGCTTCGCTATACTAGACACCGCGCTACCTAAGAAAAATAGGTCCATAAATGAGGCAACTCATCATGACATGACGTGTGTCAAACAAAAGCAACAATACATGCCTAATAATTGCTCCTTGCAACAATACGTACGTATGCGTGAAGAATTGTGTTGTCAGCTTCTCGACAGTTACCCGAGTAAATGGGAAAATATTTTATCCTGTGGTCTGGTGACAAAGTTATTGGTCTCAAAATCAGTTTAGAAAATTCTTAAAAAATTACAATTCATTAAAAGCATCAATATATTTGTGCATAGGCAGTGGCGTAGCGTGGGTTTCTGCCGCCCGGGGCCGTTCGGCAATTCGCCGCCCCTTTTTACCCCAATGTTTCTGCAAAACTATAACGTTTTCCGGGTTTTGGTATTTTTGTATGTTTATAAGTATGTCCTTTAGTTTGGCTTTACACGCTCTACGGCTTAAAGGATTAAAAAAGAAATGTTGTCATTTGATTCGTCTCACTTGCTCGAATATCATAGAGCATACGGTATAATAATTTTGCGGCAAAATGTGGCAGCTCTCTGCGGTGTTAATGGGTCGCGCACGCAGCTCGGCGGCCGTTTCTCTGCTGTAATATAATGATGTATAGCTTAGTCTAAGCCTAGACGGCTTGAAGGATTTTAATAAGTTAAATGTCGATGAATTTCCGTCATCACTAGATGCTTTGTTGTTTTTAAGAGCCGACCACACCTCACTCTGTACGACATTAGGTACGGCTTCGGTGTAGTTGTGCGTCAGTACTAGTCAGTAGGGCACTGTGGTCGTCGGTCTGCCCGCGAGGTAAACAAGTGTCGATAAAACCTTTCAACATCTTCGAGAATCTCGAACTTTGAGTTCACGATGCGGCCATCCACGATTGTAGTGTCGTTTGATTCTGTCGCCTCAACTGCAGAGCGAAGACTTATGATCCCCGGGGCTTTCTCGATCGCAGCCTCGATAGCCCGAGTGTTAAGGCGTCGTAGGTCTCGTTGCGTAAGATTTCGTATTTGTCGTTTTATGACCTGTCCTTCCGGCGAAGACAGACGACAGGATGGCATCTCGCGTCTTTTCCTCATCAGTTCGAGAGTCTCGGCTGGCAGTTTAGACTACTTGTTTTTTCTCTATGGGGAGCAGATCTTTCGAGACGAATCTCCTAGTACCGTGACCTATGTGACCGTCCTACTGCTTAATGCTGTCGGTGGGAGGAGCAATGTAAGTCTGAGAGAAGGCTTCATTGACTGGGCCCTTTCAGCTCTGAGGTTTATTATATTAAGAGAGCCTCGTACTCGTCGGTGATCGCTTCAGGTGTTTATCGTATTGATCACCGTCTTTAAATATGTGGTTTCGGTCCGTCTTGATGTAGTCTTTCACCTTGCTTGTCTCATTATCGCGGTTTGGCCACAACTGGCGTCTTGGCGTCCACTGCCTGTGAGGCTTCTTCTTACAAAAGGAGTTCATTAGGAAAAGGCCCTCTGCTACGAGCTAGTTAACTAGCATTAGGCCATATGATTCTTGTGCCCCACGCGGTGGCCTCCGATTTTCGTTTCGCCGCGTTCTTGTAGTTCCACTTTCGTGTTGAAGTACTGAGCTTTGGTCTTACTAGGTATTGCCTTAACAGTGTCCTAGTACATGGCCTCAGCCATCTCGTAAGGGTGATTGGAGTTGCGCGCATATACTTGAATCATCGGGTCTCCCTTGTTTGACCGAAAGGAATTTGACAAATTTTCACTTCCCAAAAAATGTTTCGCATAATTACATTTGCCAAATTATTACTTAGCAAAAAATCTATTCACAAAAAATTGTAACGCAAACCTAATGTTTGGGAAATGAACGTTTAAAGTATAACTTGTTTACCAACTAGTACTTTTAACATTTTTTATTTAGTCAAATATTTCAGTTGGAATAACAGTTTTTACGCAAAATCAATAATTATCCAAATCTAAATAGTTCAGTTCCGGGTAACCTACTAAAAACAATCTCTTTTTAATGCAAGTCGTTTCTGGCACTCACCGGCCGCTACCGCGGCACCGCTCGCTTCGCTCGCTCGGCTCTTGCGCAGGAGGACACAGTTCTAACCTAACCTAACCTTACATTTTTTTTAATAATTAAACTACTCTAACTACTTCCATAAATAAACTAATATCACCAAATGTTTATTGTCTGAAGATTGTTTGCTGTGATAAATCATTTGATTAAAGACCAATAGTCCAAGATCCCAGAGCCGCCAGACCTACGTCATTTTAGCAAAGCTGAAATTTTGAGGATAATTAGTATAAAAGCTTGTTAAGAAGTATGCCGTTCGACTAGCTTGAAAGCCAGGCCATTTCACAGGTAGCGCGAAGTAAATGTACCAAAAAAACATACCTACTTACTTACGTTAAAGTATCAAAGCTGGTAGGTATTCAAATATGTGTTAAAAAATACTGTCTAAAATTGAAATTCATTATTGCCAGACACTTTCCGTGGGCCATTACTTCTGCCAAACACCTTGAAAGTTACTTAAAAATTATGTAAACTACGTCATTTTAGCAAAGCTAAATTTGATATATGTTACTTAAGATACTATTTTAAGGGCCATTCGTCTAGGCAGACAACATAAAATATTAGGTACCATTAAATTTTTCACTCACTTTTTAAATGCATGTGAAAGAGACAGAGCACAGTAAAATTCGAATGTTTCAAATTTATGGCTGAATAATGTCAATTCGTGAGACTGAAGATTGAAAAAAAAAAAAAAAAAACACGTTTTGTTCACTGTTGTCTCGCAGCAAAAGCGGCATGTTTGAGCTGCTGTGGTGAAAATTAATATAATATGCCACCAAAGCAGTTGCTTTCGTTTTCGTTAGTTACTTATTTATTCCACGCGTACGTAGGCGCGGATACCTATAATACGAGACTTTTGACTCCTGCGATGTGGTGGTCATTGCACAGAGTACTTACTAAAAGCACAGCACCATTTCCATTTGTTATATTTCTAATAATATCTTGATCCAAATACTAAGAGCTCATTACGATGCCGGTCACCAGGAGGCAAAAAGTCTGTGTAGATAAACCATGATTCACACGTAAGGAACACAACCACACGAAAATGTCGCGACAATATGCGGCCAAGCCGAGGTAACGTGTGCATAGTGTCGGTAGTTACGGTCAAGATTGCCAGATGGCCGATAAACTCGGGATTGTCTCGGCATCAAACCTTACTTACTGATGGATTCTGAACATGTAGATCAACGAGACCGAGTCATACACTAGCAACCAACGTCGAATGTCGTGGAATAAAAAATGAAACTTACCTTGTCTAAGTAAGAACATACATTGCACTATATGGCACTGCACCCCCTCCCACTCGATATGTGCCGCATTTGATACGCCTAAATCTGTCAACCCTAGGTGCGGTGCCTTCAAATGTGGTTGTGGTTGCGTAGCAAACAGAATAGTTAGGTGGTCAGAGCAGCAGTGTCGTCACGTTGACGTAACATTGTGTTGTGCTTGCGATACGGTAGGTATCACACGCCATCGATATAAATTACTGCAAAATGTAGCCCGTGTGAAATGAAACATAAATTTTCATACAAATTAGCGCCCACTCACGTGGTGTGGTTGTCGTTCGTGTGCATTGCGTCTTAGAGACCTAAGTGATTTATTGGCTGCAGAAGTGATGTGACAGGAACAGCGTGAACTACATGTTAGGTACCTACCTAGTGTACCTACTAGTTACTAGAGACTAAATATTTATTTTCTTTACATTCTTAGCGAATATAGTTCATCCTTAAATAATAAATTACATACATACATATTCTCACGCCTTTTTCCCGTCGGGGTAAGCAGAGACAACAGAACGCCACTTGCTTCTATCCTTACAAACCTCACGCGCTTCCTCTACATTCATTGCTCTTTTCATACATGTTCGCCGGTTACGGGTGCTTCGGACTTTTCCGTTTTTCGAGACGTCCCCAATTTGGTCGACGAACGCCTTACGTGGTCTACCGCCGCAACCGACTTGCCCACACACATCTGCCTTATATAGAATAGTATTATATTATCTGTGCTTATATATAAATTACCTTTGACAAAAATCTTCTATCTACATCATTCTGTCTATTACCTATTTATCCAGCAACAGTTTTGATTTAATAATGACTTACTTTGTTTCTTTATTTTATATCTACTAACAGTGTTCCTATTATATTGGGACCTAAACATAACTGGTGAAAAGTAGTTGTATAGTACACCTCTGCCTACCCCTTCGGGGATAAAAGACGTTAAGTTATGTTATGTTATCTAACAGTGTCAATTCAAACTGATTTAGGTTGGAGGGAGATAATTTATCGGTCTCTTTATGATTGATTCATTTAATTCATATGCGAAACATGACAGTTGAAATCGAGTCACCTTCCTATAAAAGTCTGACCAATTTCTTGGCTGACCTTGCAAATGGCGTAGGTAAGTACCATCTATACTTCGCAGTTTCGTAAGGTAGGTATCTTACTATCACAATAGCAAAAGAGTCTTAAGTTCAAGGCTCAGGTTCAAGCTTAAGTTCAAGGCTCAATAGAGTCTACTTGTATCCGTTTTCATAAGTCATCGGTCTGCATTCGGCACGTTTGATTTGCTTCATCTTAGCGTTAAGATGTATCAAGGAGATTTCGTCAACAATTTCGTAAGAAGTTCCTGATATACGGTACCTATAACGCCTAGTGAAAATGAGCCCATGAGGTGATTAGGCCAACATCACACTAGCTCTATAGATATACAGGGTATGTATTATGTAGGTCAGCGACGGCATTTCGAATGACGTCAGTCCCTGATTAAAAAATAAAGTAAGAAAGATATACAGGTTGTCACAAGACCCATCACCAAGCCGAAGTCTACTCTTTGTGGACATCATGCCAAGTCATACTAACCAAAAATAATACCTGGGAGACGATTTTTTTTTTAAGTTTTCACATTTTTTAAACCGCAATTAAGGCGCTGTCCTAAGCGACTGTTTTGGTAAATGAGGGGGTGAAGCAGGGGAGGTGAAGGGAGCTTAGCTCCGTCTACTGCGGGGCGCCCCCCTTCATTCTCGTCGCGTGCGGCCGTATTCTGGCGACATCCGTATTCCAATATTTCAAAATCGCAAGCAAAACGTTTTAGCATATTGAATTGAGATACTGATATTAAAATTTATATTACATACATCAATTTGTTTGTACAATATAGGCATAGCGCAATTTTTGTTCTCAGTGCAGCCATGAGCAAAACTGGTTTACATTAGACGTTATAGGTATTAAATGTTGACGAAAGTAGGCAAATACCTACGTGCCGTAAGATGAGTAAAATAATTAAGTCAGGGGCCTTACTCTTGAATTTAATTCCGATCTATCGACATTGGGATTGTCAGTAATTGTCACAATTCCTACTCTTGAACACGACACTAGCGCCAAATTGCATTTAAATTGGGCGTTTTCTTGAGGAACTAAATAGGATCGGGATCGGCATTGAAAAGCTACTCCCGAGCATATTTTGACAGTTGCGTATTGCGTCAAGATTGGTTTGTTTATTGAGTTAAATCCAATAACGAAAGAGTAACTTTTTGTAAATTGTTTTCCTATTTTATAAGTTTTTATCCATTGTATAGTTTTCAAAGTAATGGAGTATGTTTATATTATGACAAGGATAGTGTTAATGCATGATATCTTAAATAAATCTAAGAGAAAAGAGTTTAATAGAAGACGAGACGAACGTCGTATGATGCGCTACATGGAAAAAGCGTTTTCTATGCATGAAACCGAATTTAAGGCAAATTACCGGGTCATAAGGATTTGTTTGAGGAAATATATGCAAATATAAAGCCTTTAATGCCAATGCTTAAAAGAAGAAGTGATATAGCGCCCAAGTATAAGGTAGGTTAACATATTATATAGCCTATGTTGAATTTGCCACTTAGGTAGGTAAGTACCTTGTATACTTATTCGGCAAGTAATATTTTGTACATATTCAAAATAAGAATTCTGTAACTGTGGGTTCTGTAAGTTGGTATGGGTGCATAGGGTTATGGCAATAGGCCCACCACCTATTACCTGGGGATCAAAACAATGGCTTGAAGTGGTCGTTTTATATGCCTCTGCCTACCCCTGCGGGGAAACAGGCGTGAGTTTATGTATGTAAGTCTGTAAAATGTTTTAAATAATTAATTATATTTTTTTTATTTGTAGGTGATTCAGGATATGCTCAAAGAGAGTACCAGATGGCACCTATAATTAATGCTGCTGCAGGTTCCCCAGAGGAGTATTAAACCAAAGTGCACTGCTCAGCATGCAATGTAGTGGAGCATACTATAGCTGTCCTCAAAATAGATGGATGTGCCTACTGAGGCACAGGGTGCTACATTACCATCCCACCGTAGCATCCAAAATAATTAATACATATTGTATCTTGCACAACATGTGCATTAATTTACCTGAACTCGACCATGAGGAGGAAATAGAATATGATGACCAAGATAACCCTAATCCCATTCCACAAGAACCAAGTGAGATAGCCAGAACAACAGCAGCTGCTGAATTACATCGGGCCTTCAAAAAAGAGCTGCTTTAGTACAGCAATTATGGTTGAGTAGAAGGTAGACAATTATATTACCAGAATGGTTTAATTTTTATGTAATGGATGATAGTAAAGTCTTTTTAAACTTATAAATACTTTTATTTATCAAAATATATAAGAATCAACAATGAGATAAAATATAACAGAATCAACAATATAGCAGTAGAATCAACATTGAGGTCATTATATATCACAATAATTAAGAATGAGATCCAAATATAAAACTGAAATCAACTTAAATTATAGCATATAAGAATAAACAATTTCTAGCTATTTCAGCAATGCCTTGAGCTGTTGCCTCTTCTACTTGAACTCTGCGCTCTTTAATTGCCACAAGCGGACTCAATATGTTTGAGAATTGAGCTTATGCTTGGGCTGTAGTTCTCTCTACTTCTACATGTCATTGGTCCAACATTGCAAACCGCTCCATTTCTGGATTAATTGGTCTCTGGTTGATTGAAGAACGACGTCGCCGCCGTCTGGGTGTAATATCCTGATGTGGTGCTGCAGCTGGTGGTTGCACAGAAAACGGCGTGGCTGGTAGTGGCTCTGAAGATGGTGTAGTTTGCAGTGGCACAGAAGACAGAGGGGCTGATGGTGGCACTGAAATGAGATATACAAGGATAAGATTCAGGGCCCTATGAGGAAAAATGCCAGGGATTTCAGTCTTAAATTATTATTTCTTTTAAAGGCCTTCTTTCTTTTCTATTAACTCAGTTTATTGCCTGTGCTCTCAAGATTAATAATAATTTAGGTCAGTAATGTAATAGGTAGGATTTTAATCCACAAATTCTCGGTCACAAGTCCCATAGCTTTAGCACTGGGTTAGGGCTGCAATGCTGCTAATAATATTCATATAATTTGTGTTCTTACCAAATATAGCCTATGATAAAAAAAACTAAGATTTGTGATGAGGTTTTTTTTCCTAAACTAATTTTAGCAACCCTTAAAATTAGTGGTAAACAATTTGAATGAACACTTACCTATAGGAATCGCTTGATAGTGTGAGGTGCTTGGAATGGAGAATGTGTCCATTTGGTCTAAAAGCTCTGCTAATACTGGCACAGAATCTACTGTAGGTGAGACAACTGGTGCAGACTGTAAAAATAAAGTGATTAAGTACCTATTAAGTTTTTTACTATACCTATTTTCCTATTTATCATGAAATTATAAATTCTTGTTACATACCATGTCAGGAAATGGATTGTCTTGCAGCATTGGATCACCAATGGCAAACTCTTGCCCACCCATCACAGCCACAAGCCGATTGTCTAAGTTAGACAGTATCGGCAAGTGACAAGATAAGCTACCACCAGTTTGCCTCATTGAAACTGCTATTTGAGAACATTGCCTTTTTAAGGCACATTTCTTCTCTGCCCAGTACTAAAAACAAATTTATTTTAATAAAAAATAACTATACATACAGCATAAATTACATAATTATTAATAGGTATCTACTAATTGTGAAAAATCTTACCTTGGCCCATCCTTGACCATCCTTATTAGCTCCTCCAAGAGTATTTAAAGAGGTAGCCAAATTCACCCATTTCTTCTTAGTTTCTTGCTAGGCTTGGCAAAGTAAACACTTGGCTGTGCCTGCATTTTCTTCAAGAAACTCCACCAAAGTTTCTAACTGGGGCATAGCTAGGACGATAAGCCATTATAACTGAAAATGCATAAGTTGTTTAGTACCTATATACTACTACATCACGCAGTTTAGGAAACATTGATCGAGATAATGTTTATAATGTTATCTTGGTATTTTTTACTTACCGCTTCTATAAACTTCGTAACGTAACAATAAATATGTACAACGGAACTAAAATTATCAATTATTATAGTCGTATTCTTACTGGAAAACTTAAAATAAAACTTTTTTCACTTTATTCGAGCGTAATTTGAAATTGAAGAACCAACTTTGTTTACCTAGTTTGTTTATGTTTGGCAGCTTGGTTAACTTTTTTTGTGGTGGCAACGACACTCCCACATACAGCCAAAAATGGCATATTTATGATATTAGCAGCTTTTTCGGGCTCATTTGACTTATAAACGATAAAATCATTGAGTTAAACCATTAGCCACATTCTATTTATTTATTTGCCTTGTTATTTATAAAATACAGACATTCAAAGTCATAATGTTGGTTTATAGTAACATTTTGAACAACACTAGTCCTCCCAATCGCAGGGCGATCCCAATTTCAATCCAATGTTGACAACATTGATTTCAAGAGTACGAAACCACGTGACCATGAAATTGACATTGGAATTGTATTGGTTTTAAATTGAGATTGGCATTATTTTGGAGAGTAAGGCCCCAGTTCCATGTATGGAGAGACCATTATTATGTTTGTTTTGTTTTTGTATAAAAATAGTGAAGCAGTTCATAGAATACCTACATCTAATTCCATTCCTGCCAGTTTTCAAATCTGTTTTGCAATAAATTGGCTGTGATATACGGACGGACAGACAGACAGACATTGCGAATCTATAAGGGTTCCGTTTTTACAATTTTTGGCTACGGTACCCTAAAAAACACAATACTGCTCTACTAAGCGCAAAAGCCGTATCTCAACTAAAGCAAGTTACGAGATAATTGAAGTTTAGTAAAAGTTGATTTCTTTTATTTATTTATGGATGTTTATTGTTATTATAGGTATAATTATTATGGCAAAGGTTTCGAAATACGTCGCCGTTTTAGGGGTTGTGAGTGATTGGAGAGGGAGCAGGGGAGGTCTTGAAACCCCCTTCACCATTTTCACTTGCCGAAAATACATGGTTTCCTTTGAAAAAACAAATCTCCAAACATCGATGTGTATGGCACTGCCAACTTCCACATTCATCACACTAGTTTAATAAACTAAGGTTGTCGGAGCCCTGCGAAGGGCTCCTATTTTCGGATTAAGGGTCAAAAGAGAACCTAACATAACCTATTTATTTACTTATTACAGTCGCACCTAACGCAAGGCACTCGAAAGCAATGACGCACAAATTTGACATTAGCTGTCAATATGATCGTTCAAGGATGGCAGTTTTGCGTTTCGTTTCACGTTTTTCACATAAAACCTAAAAATTACATTTGTAAAACTGTACTAAAGTATAAAAACTATGTTCCGTTTTGCATAATTGCCGAAGTATTTATGAAATTTTGGAAATTGTTTAAAAATATTTAGACGCAACTACGGCAGCCAAAATTACTTTTAGGGGATTAAAACGAACTACCTTAAGCCCCCTACACTACCAATACCCTCAAATTCAGGCGACTCGTTTCGAAACCCAACCCATTATTATTTTTCAAAATAGATGAAACATCAAAAATATATGTGGATATACCTTATTCATGAGATACTGCTATGTCGCTTAGAAAATTATAGAATTAGAATTTGAGTTACTGCTTTTTCGTTAGCTCTCGTCATACATGTTTGTATGGAAAAATATAAAAAATTTCTTTCGCTTCAAATATGTGTTGTTTCAAAGAAAATAAATATTAAAAGATATTTATTTATATTCATTTATAATTTATTAACGAAATACAGAGTTTACAGCTCATCAAAAGTTAGCTGTCTGCTACAACCTGGCAGGTTTTCTTTATTCTCATCGAATGTTAAAGGCAGTGTGTGAGGTGATAAGGCTTCAATACTTATTATTTGCTGTTGTTCACGAGGCACAGTTTCATTTACTTTCCTTTTACAGCTTGGTATTGTAGAAATTTCAAGCACAGATAAAACATTTTCCTCTCCGTGATCTCGCAATGCCATCCCTTGAGCTTGACGAGAATCAACAATTTCGGGCAACTGCCAATTCATATAAAACGCCACAAGCTTCTCCCAGAAAACATCATCTCTTTCTATAATTTCTATTTTTAGTGGTATACTTTCGCCACTCCACACAGCAAATAAACACTTTTGTTTGCGTGTAACGTGGCGTTGCCCCTGAATTTGGTAATAACAATTACAATATTTGTTTAGACTAGTCAGTTAACTTTTTTATCATGTTTCCATATTTGTATTTTATTTGCTCTTATACTATTCTCCAGGCCATTCTTATAGGCAACTTTAGAACATTAAATTTCCACAATCGTGTTTGGCCCTATTAATCCATCTGGCGTGGCACCAATAATCGAATAATCCACAAGGCTCGATTGTTACATTTTCTTGCTTCGCTAGTTGTTGCAAAGCCAGTTGTTCATTTTAGATTCCATGCGCAACTGATTTTACATTGCAAATATTTTATTTGTACAAAATATTTTTTTACTAAGTTGGCTTTACTGCTGTTATCTCTTCTTTTTACCACTATACAAAAATTTCAATCTGTCAACATATTTTTACGCAATTCGAACCAGTCACTGCTATCCCTCTTGTAATTTTTCCTTATCACTACGGAATTTGAGTCAAATTTGTTAAAAAAATTGTTTGGCATTTCTTGGCTAGCTCTTGAACAGATCCTGTTAGGAATGACTGAAGTCAAATGTGTGTAAGACGTTGCAGAACTGTTGTCTTTAACTTCACTGTAATTACAATAATGATAATTAGTTACGTACTTTATTATTAAAAAAATACTATATCTTGTGTTATAGCAAACAGAGAAGTCACCTTCTTACTTATAAATGATTGATTTTAGAAATTAAAAAGATATTAGATGTACTGAGACACACCTAATAGTTTATGAATAATCAAAGTTTTACCCGATGTACCTAAAAAGGTTTATGTTCAAAACACAATAATACAAAATTCGTTACCGCTTGTGTGCGGACTGCGGAGCGCCATATTAGCGCTGTCATCATTATTGTTCGCCGTGGCGGCATCTTAGCGCTCTAGGCGCTCTGACAAGCTAATGAATTTGAAATATAGGTACATAAAATGATTCGATTTAATGTTATTACTCTTTCAAAAATTGAAAATTGTGGCAGCTATGTATTGTGAGAATAATTTATATAATTATATTATGCATAATCGATAATATATAAGTAACATAGTTAGTCATAAAAGACTCTTATGAAAATAATTTGTGTAAAAATGTTACATATTTCATAATCACTTGGCCATGGATGAATTTCTATTTTATTACGACGCTTTCTTGTACAAATCCTTCGTAGAACTTCATTTCTCTAATTGTCCATATTTTATTCTTCTAATTACCGTAAAATGGGGTGAATAGAAATCGTGGGGTGAATAGAAAAAAGTCCGGAAGTTTGATATTGTTGACTCTAGTTTGTTATTTAGCCCTATAACGAATGTGTTTCTCTGTGATATTCTACGTGGCAACATGTTTTTTATAGGCTCACCACACGCAAATTTACGTCAAGTTGAAATGTCATATAGATTTTAGCGGTTAAAATGAAGGTGTGAAAACAAGTAATTTTTGCCCTTTATAAATTTTCTATAAACATCAAGTTATTGGTTGTGTTCACCCTGTAGATATGTATTATTCGATACATACATTTCCCATCTTTAAGAAAAACAAAGGAAAGTGTCCGTGTTTGATTATTTTACATTATTTTTCTATTAAAATTGAGAAGCTAGCTATTTTGCTCGAATTCGAGGTGAATAGATACGGGAAGGGGGTTAATAGATACGCCGTTAGGGTCAATAGATACGCCATTGGGGGTGAATAGATACGCGTGGGAGGTTAATAGATACGAGTGGGGGGTCAATAGAAATATGTTTATTAGGGTTGTCAATCGAGGTTAGTTCATCATACGCACCTTTTTGTCCGATAACCATTGAAAATATTGTTTATATGTAGGCAGGTGCCTACCTGTATGATTAAAGAGGTAAATGTTGATATCTGGTTTATTGAAAAAATACATAGTTTTCTGATTAATGACAATGTTGATATATTGAATAAAAATGTAAGTTGATTTTGACAGCCCTAGCGTTTTTTCTCTATTCACCCCCTTCCCGTATCTTTTGACCCCTGTTTCGAGGTAAATAGAAAACGCTTACTTTTTCTTAATTTACTAATTAATGTCCTGTTTTTACTCATTTTTAGCACAAATATTGAGTAAATTACAACTTAACTCATGATTTCAAAATGCTTCAATAATGACTCTCATTCAAAATATCTAATAAAATCGAAGTTGAAGTTGAAATCTGTGTCTATTCACCCCATTTTACGGTATATATTTATAAGCACAGAAACAATAACACATTAAACGCAACAAGAGTATAAACTTAGGTCCTAATTATATGTGCCCATAAGTTACATGAAAAGCCTATTTGATTCAAAGTATTCAGTCTATAACATAAAACATGAAATTACGAACTCAAATCGGCGTATTATAATATCAAACAGGTTAACGTAAAATTTCGTGCAGCGGAGACGCAAGCGACATGACCTATCTCTCACAGGGCTCATAGCCGAATGATGAGGTCTGGGCGGGGCGTAAACTAGCAACTGACACTCAGTACACCGCTTATGCTAATAAGGTTTAAATTGCTGAAGCGTTTGATATTGATGGGATCTACCGAGCGTCAAAATCATAGACGTTTGGCAGATTTTATTTAATTTTACAAAATATACAAGTATAATATGAAAATAAATAGGGTAATTCTTTAGTTCATTAGATTTCCTACAATATTATCAAAAAAAATATGACAGCTTACGATCAAAATATTGCAAACAGTGAGACGAAAGATTATTTTCTGCCTCGATTTTGTGATTTTTTTACCGTGATTCTATTTAACGTATATGAAAAATTCTTTCAAAAGTCTTTTGTTCAGACTTTTGACTTTAAGCTCTAATTTTTGCTAGTTTGTAATATGTACCGTTATGGCTAGATGCGCGACGAAAAATTAGGTGTTTCACGGCTTCTGAGGTATAACAGCGCCTTAAAAGCACGCGCGTGCAATGCTCGAGATACATACTTATCCATGGGGTTATAGGGCATCTAAAGAACATATTGGCAGGGAAAATGTATCGATTTTGTACCTAATTAGAAAAATTCCATACGAACTTTGAGCCCAATATCTCCTGAACCAGTAATTTCACAGGTATGGTGCCGAAGTAAAAAATGTTCGTAGTGATTGGTACAACATGGGATTTCAGTATTCGTTAAGGGTCTTTTTACACCCTGTATACAAATAAGAAATATGAATATAAAATAGGTACTCATAATAAGATGAAAAATAAACTGAAAGTTTCATGAAAAGTTACGTAGCACCACTGAATACAGATTTACATAGAAGCGCATTTCTTAAGGATTTCGTGTGCCGATTCCAAGTGGCGACTGTCGCCAGTGTAGTACGTAGTTGGCGCCGTTGGCGGCGCTGGTGTCGTTCTCCGTCTCTCTTGCACTCATAGAGACAGCTGTCACACACATCGCGACTGCCACGCCGCCAAGCGGAAATTTGGGTCACAGAAAGTTTGTCTACAGAGCGCCCACAGTATCTGTTCTGTGAGAGCGCCCATAAGAAATGCGCCTCTATGTAAATATCTGAGCTCTTTGGTAGCACGTTGTCACTCTAGCTATACAAATACCAAAGGAGGTGTTTGTGGGAGCTTTGTTTTCGACAAGTTCGCTACATAGTTACATACGGCTCGTGCTTTGAAATTGAACTTTGTATTTCTTGCGCTCGCTCGGTGTTCATGAGTTATATGTTACTTAATATACATATATATATTTATATATATTCATTAAAAATACAAGGCTTTATTATGCTTCTAACATCGCTGTAACGAAAATCGAATAGTGAATACGATCCTGAAATCCATCCGATAACTTACTAACACCCTGTTCATTAGGTAAGCATAGTCGATAGAGGATAAAATAAAAAAAAACATTTTCTTTGGTAACATTTATTCATAAAAACAATTATTTACACAATACTTATACATACTCTAGCCATGGAACAAACTGGACTGTGGTGTACAATCATCAAATCTGTCAGTCAACATTTGGCGATCGATCAATAACTCAATACTGTATGACTAGGTGTAACATTAACATTACGTACAAAATATGTGTCACGTTAACACGTTAACTGGGAAACTGTGGCGGTTCTTGGAGGGGTGATAGTCGACTTATCACGTAATAGCGAAGCCTCAGGCTTGAAAGCAAGAATCTTGGATCGTGAGTACGACAACACTAACAATGATGAAAAGGTGGACGTCATAGGCTGAATGCTATGACTCTTGCATACAGTATTTTATGCTAAAGCTTCCATTTAAAGCATTGGGAATATCTTTCTAAATCGAACGTACAGTAAAAAAGTCGGCGCTGGACCAGCTAGAAAAAAAAATCCTTGGCTCGCTCATAATGTCGAGGCACACTAGAAACTGGTTTTGTATACGAGGGTCAATGTGTGTGTAAAGTAGCACTGGAAGAGACGATGTCTTGCTGAGCGATTCTCGCCCTTATGGTGGTCTAGCGGAAAGTTGTTCGACTGTACTGTACCTACTGTTGGTCTCCCTGCTCAAAATCTCAAAAACAGATGCCCCACCGATTGAGCGTCTGTAAACTTGCCACAAGCCGTGGATGCCATAGTTACGCCGAAATAGTGTCATATACCGCTTAAATACTCTCTCGTGGATTTAACACCGCTCAAACCATATTAAATTTCATTCTAGTCAAGCCAAAATCATGATCCTGTATCCGCAAAATGGCAAATGTAGTAGACCATGAGATCAACTTCACAAATACATTCATAGTAGAATTGTCGGAATAATTAAAACTAATTATTTTACATAATAATACATAAAATTGTCTTTTAAACGTGTAAACAACATTTTCTTAAATCTCAGTCATTCCGAATCGTACCAGTCTTCTTATAGTTGTGGCGCCCATTCAAATATCTGAAACTAAAAGATAAAGTTTAAGATATTGATTGATGATGCAAGATCACAGGTAGCGATAGCTCTGTGATATACCAACGAACTATCATGAAAACAGTATCGGGCTCAAAGCCACGGCGTGCATAATTGACTTTCCGGAGCTATATGCAAGTTCAGTTGTTAATTATTGCCTGCTCCGTTCCTTGCCGAGCTCGTCCCAGCTGTTATGAAAATGTTTGACAGTTAAATTTAATTGAATAACTATCACTAGTAGCAGAGGTCAGACGGCACTCGCTAAGAAAAGCTTATATTGCCTCGATACACTTGCGAGTTCGAAAAATCTCACGATAGTCTACTTACGAAAATACTTCGTTGCTGACTAGAAATGTAATTCTCCGCCTATGGCAAGAAATAATCCAGAGTATGCGCTCTAAAGGCTTTGTAAATTAAACCAATTCGGGGCCACCTGGCAAACAGCTAATCCATAATTCTATCTCTTCGCGAGTTTAAGCGTCTTCACTCGGTTTGTAAGATTGGTCACATATCGGAACTGGTTACTTGGCGGCGTGCCTGAGTCTGAGTTGTCATAAAATCATGGCTGGCGTTACAGGCAATCAGAACCTGCAGAGTCAGTAACCTGTGATACCCTTTGGGTACAAGACATCAAGCGATAGTCGTTTTATGAAAAAGCTAATATTCTGACCCATCGAGTAACAGAAAGTGAATCTCCGTCTCCAAAACGAAATTCCTGAGTGCAACTTGAATAACACTAAAATGCTGAAGAAGAAATAAAATTGTTCGTACCAAGATAAGTATCAACAATGAACTCGATGAACACCATGATGGCGAAGCCGAGCAGCGCGCACATGAAGTGCAGGAAGCCGCTGCTGTCCTTCCACACCTCGAAGAACACCACGTACATCAGCGTGCCGCACGCCAGGCCCTGCAACACGCGAATATCTTAGTGAGAAGGAAATAAAACTGATCTGTAATCGTGCGACTACAATTAAACCTCATATAGCTAGCTACCAGCTTCTGCCAGCGGTTTCGCCTGCGTGGGGATCGGTAATCGGGAGTAGATTCGCATTTGTGCTATATTAAATTCTTCAGTACAGCCCGCATGTTTAAAATTAGCCTTTGATTTACCACCCATAATGGGGGCAAATCATAGTAAATTAACAAATCAGATTCGTTGTCTTTAACTGCAGCGCTATTACATCATAGCATTATTACCCCAAGGATGCACTTGTCTTAACTCTTACCCTGGTGGCGACAAAATAGTCTTCCTATTTTAGATACCCAGGTACCTACTAACTAGACTGACGCGACATAATTATGCGTACCTACCTACATACATAATCAGGTAGGTGTACCTACCTACTTAAATATTTCACTTGCCGAAAAGAAAAACCATTACAATATTATGTCAATTGGCCCAAATTTTGATTATATTATTAAAATAATTAGCTGAGAGACTGAGATTGCTGTTTGGCATTAAGATTTTATCATTGCCATTATCGTTTTAAAGAAGCAGCTGCTTATTTTAATCAGTTTTAAATGGATAGCAAAATGATAATAATGATTAATGAGAATTTAATTGTTTACTTGTTGGGAAGGAATGTTTAGATCTTGTCACAATTCATAATAGGTACGTTAGTATGAAATTATTAAAGTACTTACCTGCCTACGTTTATACTGATATGATAAATTTAAAAAAGTTGTTGGTACAGATTTTTTTACAAAACGTCTACGGCACTTCGATTCGCTTCAACATGATTATCAATATTTGTACCTCCCTCAAGTACTTAGCTAAGAGCGTTTTTTTAGACACTGATGATTGATAAATAAATATTTTCGTCTAGTTCACCAACGAATAGTTGTATTAACGTACCTATTTGACTCTTTTTCAAATGACACCTCTTCAAGTAAAACACTATGTAAACGTGGCGACCGTGGGGTCCTCTAGACTTGTGAGCATTTACTACCCATATTCATACATAGATAGAACACAAACTATAGATACCTATAATTTATATTATAACATACAAACTATGAGCCTAAGGTATTTATTATCACACAGGAAATGTCGATAGCTTATCTCAAAATTCTTTGGGACCGTATTAAGAGAGCGTTCTACCCAAATTTAGACCTAGTACCTACCTATTCTAGTAGGTACGACTTTAACACATTATTCCTAAAACCGATTTCTGTAACAAAAAGATTTTCCTTATTTATTATACCTAAAAGACAATTCCTGATCTAAGCGCAAATCCTATGTCGCAGGGAATTTTATATACCTTCACTCAACGGACACAAATGACACCAAGACTGGAAACAACAATTTATGGATCACACAAAGTGTTTTCTCGTGTGGGAATCGAACTCACAACTTTCGTCGCAGCTCTAAACAGCGACGCGACGACTTAACCCACTACACCAACTGTGCAGTCAAAAATATTGTTCTATTAGGTCTAATTTTAACAACTAATTCACAAATCTTATACCATCTGAGAAGAGTCAAGTTCAGTATACAGGGTGTAAGGAATGGCGTACCGAACTGATACCAGTGATTGAGTGCTAGATACTGAGGCCCTTGGCAGTCGAATTTGTACTGAATCATTGGTAAGTATCGGTTTTCGGTACGCCGTTCCTAACACCCAGTATATGTATAGTAGCGCTCATAGCGATACTTGGCTTGCCGATCGTAACAGATCGGCAAAGTTAAGCAACGCTTGCACTGGTCGCCACCTGGATGGGTGAACACGTGTGGCATTTGTATCTGAGCACTACCGTGCTTCGGAGGGCACGTAAAGGCACCAAGCACAAGTTAGGGCACCTGTCGGTCCCAGTTGTCAGTCCTAGTTCTTGTCTCAGGATAAGAATCGTTAGGCCATGTCGGACGCCTTTGGGGGTCTGAAAACTCCGATACTAGAGTTGGCCACACACTCACACGAAAAACAAGTATATGTCTCACCTGCATCACAACAGAAATAATGCCAGCATCAGCGGCGCCCGCCCCGCCCACCATCAGAATACCGATGGCGATGCCGAGCGCTGACATGAAGGAGTAGGTGAAGATGTATACGATGGAGAGCCACCGTTTAGTGCCAGACGCCAGAAGCTCCACGCCGATGCAGAACGCGATTATGTACTTGTGGGCTGACACTGCGCCGAACATGTACCTGGAATATCAGTGAGATATCAGAATTACTGGACTGCCTCCGTGGTCCAGTCAGTCCAGTGGATAGCTTGTGACCGCTGATCGAAGGTCCCGGGTTCGATTACCGGGTCGGGCAAAAGTGTTACTGGGTTTTTCCGAATTCTCAGTAGGTGCCCGGAAACGGCAATAGGCTCGCCCCCTATTACGTGGGACCTAAAAATTCATGGCAAAATGTGGGTGTAATACCTATTACCCCTCTGCCTACCCCTTCGGGGATACAGGCGTGGGTCTATAAAACAGTCATGACCATTGAGGTCGTGTTTAGTGATTTGCTTCTGCCCGCGGTCACACCTCTGTGGATGTCATTGTATCAGATGTGGTGTTGTATTGCAACAAAATGTCTACTTGCTATTTTGATGTTAATTTAAGCTACATCACTGCAAAGTTTCGTCAAAATCCCGTTCTGTAGATTTTTCGTGAAAATGTAACAAACATAATTGATGAGGATGGCCTCATAAACTTTTGCGTTTGCATGCATCAGTTTTCTGGTTGTCATAGTAGGTACCTACTAGATCTGCTTAGTACAGGATCTGATGATACTTCGGATTAAGGATGCTATTGAGATGAATTTCGATTGGATTCCTCATAATTCTGTTGTTTGAAATATACAGGGTGTAAAGACCCTTAACGAAAACTGAAATCCCATGTTGTACCAATCACTACGAAAAGTTTTTACTTCGGCACCATACCTGAGAAATTACTGGTTGCGGAGATATTGAGGCTCAAAGTTAGTATGTAATTTTTCTAATTAGGTACAAAATCAATGCATTTACCCCGCCAATATGTTCTTTAGAATCTTTAGATGACCCCATGGATAAGTAGGTATTTCGGGGATTGCACGCGCGCGCTTTTAATTATTACGGTTTAAAAATGTGAAAACTTAAAAAAAACTCGTTTCCCAGGTATTATTTTTGGTTAGTATGACTTGACATGATGTCCACAACGAGTAGACTTCGGCTTGGTGATGGCTCTTGTGACACTCTGTATAGACTACGTGCTACAGTCAAGCGGCACTTACTTTATTTAAAGTTAAGATAAAAGCATCTGATTGACTCAGCGGATGCAGTCCCGACGTAGAACGTCATTACTTCAATATGACGATTTATGACTACTTCTGATATAGACTCGTTTAAGAAAATACTCTTCATAAATTACATAATAAAAAGTAAAAGAAGCTAGAAAAGATTATAACCAAAAGAAATGCAAATATCTACATTATGAAAAACTAAAATTGATAGTTATCTACATTATGACTAACCACCTAGGGCCTGGACTTGGCATAGTTCATCTATTAACACCCACAATAGAAAGGGATTTGGATAATGGCATTCGCTTTTCACTCATTTTCATTTCCTATTCATAATAAAATAGGTAATGCAGATTTATTTCAGCAAGCAGAAGTGGATGAAGTATTAAACTGCAGAGTTCTTCTATTAAATATTTGATACAGAACAAACCAGGCTCGTAAGAATAATTCGAATTGTCGCATGTAGGGTACCGACATGCGATGTACCTACTGGCAGTGACAAGACAACCAGCCATAACAACGTTGTAATTCTACCACATTTCTATTTACCGTATTGCTTGAAAAGCTTTGTTTATCTGTTAATATAAAGAGAAAATATCAATAACAACAAGACCACACTTATAGAAATCCTTTTAGATACTTACCTAAGACTATTACCTAAATTATTATTTAATGCCTGATAATGCGATAATATAGTAAATCTAGATTAAATGGGTCTTTCGCGCGTCATAATAAGCTTGTCTTGTATGATACTCAAGTAAAGAAAACAACAATAATTAATTATCATGTAATACAAAATGATACAGTGATTAAAATAATGCTGTTTTTTTTTATTTATAAAATAATAATCCGAATTGTTTTATCGGTCAAATTATCAAAATATTGTAAGATTATGTTGACCTACCTAAAAATAGGTGACCCATAAAAACAGTTAATAGTACTGGCGACGTAGGTACTTATTATTCACTATTTTATTGATCGACACAATATATACCTACTTGAAAATTCCGAAAACATATACAGCATTCACTTACAGCACCTGGTCAAACATACTCAATTATAAATTTTCAATAACTATGCACAAAAGATATTCGTTTTGACCCGTGCACACCGAAGTAGCAAGCCGGTTTACTATTTTCGGTAAGAATGGCTAAAACCGTTAATATGTCAGCTTAGTTTGAAGCCCTCCCTCCTTCTAATATAAACCATAGCCCAAAACTGCTACAGACTAACGCATCCCTAACCCCACCGACCGAGATTTGGATTTTAGCTGGACATTTTTTTATATGTCATCATCATCAGCCTTTAACAGTCCACTGCTGGACATATGTAGGTTTTATATATAGGTATACCTAATGCTTATAAAACTAATACCTAAGTCACCCTAAGTGCCAGGATTACCCATAACCAAACGGTGGACCCCAGCAAATATTATGCACCTTCAGTTAATGCAGCAATAGCAGAATGCATGTCTGAGAGTTCTTCATAATGTTCTCGGAAGACGTGTAGTCTTGGTCTTAAAAACCAAGTTTAGCATTAGAGTTTTTGTCTAATTCGATTCATTGATCACTATGATATGATTTATGTGATTTTCCCAGCCATTAAGAGATTTGTTTATTAAACAATCATTGATTGTGACAACTTTGTTGAACAATATAGGCGACCCGATTCTCACGGTTGATATTTTTGTAATTGTTTTGGACAAAATATATGATTAGGAGGACTTGTGACAGTATAAAAACTCAATTTTGTTTCGTCAGTAGGACACCTCTATATTAAATTAATTTGACTATAGTGCCAATGAAACAGATTTATACATAGAACCGCAGTTCTTAAGGATTTCGTGTGCCGATTCCAAGTTGGCACTGGCTCTAGTTTAGTTCGTAACTAGTTGGCGCCGTTAGCGGCGCTGGCGTCGTTCTCCATCTCTCTTGCTCTCGTAGTTAAGATGCACCGTCTCTCTTGCTCTTACACTAAAGTAACGACTGCCGCACCGCCAAGCGGCAATTTGGGTCCCAGAAAGTTTGTCTTCAGAGCGCCCATAAGAAATGCGCCTCTATGTAAATATCTGAGCTCTTTGATAGTGCTTCCCCAAGAAATGACAAGCGACGTCCTAACGTTATCTTAGGGGCAATACTAATTATACAAGGCCAACGACAATTAATTGGTCCAAGATCCTCAGTTTGGAGTCTAATAAATCTCTCTACTATAGCTGCAATATATAAGGTCCTTTAACATAAAAGAAAGCAATGGTAGGTTGCTACATTTGTCTGAGAGCACGATAAACCGTCGATAAGGATATATTATGAAGTCACTGGCTCCTAGTGACAGTGGCCTGGGACGGCAGGGTCAATTCTAAGAAAATAAACCTTGTAATACTTTTAGCTTAACTCAGCTGTTAGCGATCATGCTTTGATTTAGACACCTTTCAATAGTCCATCAGGATATGGGTTATCCAAAAACTAAAATAAACCTATCTATACCAAAATATTTACCAAATTTACAGTCCGCTAGTCCCGACTCTCAGACAGAAAATTAGGCAGACATATTTCTGCAGACGCCGTTATTTAGGTACCACTAAGAACTTATGTGGCATTAAAGGAGAAGGAGACAAGTCTTGTCTCCTTTAATGCCACATAAGTTCATTTATAATGCCAGATTCAAGCTATCTCTATCTATTAAAATAGAATTGAACTGGTTAAGCGACTAGTTATTCAAGGATAATATATTGACTCAGTTTTGCATCAGTTTATTATGTAAGTAGGTATGTATATAGTGGCCAATTAAATATGTAAATAGCTATGCACTGTGTACATGAAAGTTTGCTAATGTTCGGATATTATTTTATTTTTATTTATAGACTCACGCCTTTATCCCCGAAGTTGTAGGCAGAGGTGTAATATTACACCCACATTTGGCGATGAATTTTAAGGTCCCACGTAGGTAATAGGGGGCGAGCCTATTGCCGTACCGGGCACATTACCAGACTCCGTGCTGCTACCAAGAATTTCCTAACGGAAAAACCCAATAACACTTTGCCCGACCCGGGAATCGGACCCGAGACCTCCCAATCCCACGCGCACATTTATGTCGCGAGCGAGACCAACGAAGCATTCAATATTTTATTATTTAATCAAGAAATAGCCAAAGGTTGGCAAAGATAGGCAACGCTTGCATAGGTCGCCGCTTGAATGGGTTCACCGAGTGTGGCATTTACATGAGAACGCTACCGTGCTCTGCTGTGAGGGTACGTAAAGCTTTGGGTTTCGGTACTCGTGTCCGGACAAGAATCTTTAAGCCACGTCGGCGCCGGAGGCCCTTGGGCGGTCTGAAAACTCAACGCGAGGAAAAAAGAATGAAGTAGGTACATTATAAGCTCCAGCACCTATTATAATTAATATGGTAGGTATTTAAATATATTGGATCATGTGTCTTTACTTATGGACAAGGAATAGAGCAATGAACGTGAGAACGCCATTTTCTTTCTATTATGCACGGACTTTAATGACTGATTTGTGGGAAGATAAATAATATTTCTTTGTATTAATTAAGAGCGCAGGGCACATAACCAGAAGAAAGGATGGCCGTTGGAGCAGAAAGGTTCTGGAGTGGCGGCCACGCAAAGGACGTCGTAGCCGAGGTAGGCCTTCCGCAAGGTGGACTGGCGATCTTGTTGGGGTCGCGGGCAGCGGATGGATGCGGGTGGATCAGGATCGGCCCATGTGGAGAGCCTTGGGGGAGGCCTCTGCCCAGCAGTGGACGTCCTTCAGCTGATATGATGATTAATTAAGATGATATCGTTGATTATCTTATAACGTCAGGCGGGTCACGTATACGTCTTATCACATTAATTTACTTTTATAAAAATCGCTTGAGCATCAGCATTTCTGCTTATCATCACATCACTGGATAAGATTGGCAAAAAATTGTCTTACTCGATATGACATTTGTCGTTTCTCTGTAGGTGATATTCTGCCACCGAGCATACATTGGGAGCTTCAAACTATGCAACCTATCCAATTATTAAACTTAAT
This sequence comes from Euclidia mi, assembly GCA_944739405.2. NCBI lineage: Eukaryota > Metazoa > Arthropoda > Insecta > Lepidoptera > Erebidae > Euclidia > Euclidia mi. Next base: position 30,123,912 of record OX123193.2, on the reverse strand, counting down.
GTTCTTTGCAACCATTGGTGCAAACACCACATACACACATCACCATCTAGTCCCAAGTTAAGCGGAGCTTGTGTTATAGGTACTAGATAATGGATAAACATACATATATACTTTTTTTTGTAAACATATTACCTATACATAGAAACACCCAGACCAAGACAAACATCAATATTGATTTGTATTAATTAAGAAGATCATCATCATCGCCCTAGCGTTATCCCGGTTGCATCCAAGACTTACACGCCTTGGAGCCCGTGGTCCGCCTGCTGGTCTAACCAGATATGACTGAATATCAACTTTTCCACAGAGCGACTGCCGTCTGACTTCCGCAAACCAAAGGGATAGCGATATTCCATGGTTTAGATTTAGACCAATATCAGTTTATTTGAGGGTACTAACTCCCCGTAACGACTGTCAAAGATCTTCATGATAGCCGGGACCAACGGTTTAACGTGCTCTGCGAGGCACGAGGCAAGCGATAATTAACAATTTAATTCGCACTTAATTTCGAAGTCATTGATGCTCGCCATCGATTCGATCTCGATACCCGCTGCATAGCAGTCCGTTGGTATCTCCACTAGGCTATCGCTGCCTTTATTAATTAAGAAGATATCGTTGATTATCTTTTAACGTCAGGCGGGTCACGTATACGTCTTATCACATTAATTGACCTACGTATTTCTAAATTGCTTCAGCATGTATCAACATTTTTGGTTATGATCACATCACTGGATAAGATTGGTAAAATTCGTTTTACTCGATACGTTTGTGTATCCTCGAATATTTTGCCACCAAGTATACATTGGGTGCTTCAAGCTATGCAACCTATCCAATTATTGAACTAAATGTTCTTTGCAACCATTGGTGCATATGATCCCATTTGTAACGGTAAATGTTGTGACAGACTATAAGTTTTACTAGGTATCTCGTTTGGTCCATGCGACAGCGTTTCCTTCTACCACAGAAATCACAATAACAGGAACGTCTTGCTTTAATCAATTAGAATTTGACGTTTACAATGTTACATTAATCGTTACCGTCTTCAAAAAGATTTTAGTGTCAGAAGAAGATGATTCAAATATTTCACGAGATCTAGCTTAATAGTAGGTAAGTGCTGAAAGAAGCTAAAGTTTGGACAAAGCTTGACACTAACTTATGGAGCTGACGTAAACTATGCATATCAACTTTAAGGCAGTTACAAAGCCAAATAAACCAAGCTTGTTCACATAGGTACGATCTCAAGTGATAGCGGTGGGCCACAAAGCATAAAAACCCCTGTAAATCTTATCTAAGTAATCATTGCTAATCAAAATGTAACATTCTCGGTTGCCTAAACACCTCGTAATCAGTCAAATAAGAAATCGGTCAATTAGATATTAATGAAATGTTAGATAAGTTTATCGGTTCATATTTGTTTAGTGTTTTATCAAAAAACTAGTAAGTATTGCGTAGATATAGATGCTATCGGCAATCTGACTGCGCGTTGTAAAATATTTACTACATTACAGTCATAAAATGATGCTTAAAAGATTAAATGGATTACCATCATTTTTTGTGATTAGGATTGTATTGAATAAAGATATTTGCTATAGCTCCAAATTATGGAGAGCAAAACCGAAGTTTCGTTTTAGAAAGTCCATTTCCGCTTAACAGACGGAACTGCACTGAAGCTCTCAGATAATTTTACTGAAACTACGGATAGAAGAAACGGAAAGGGAGCATACTATGAACAAGTAACTACTGTGTGTCCTGAACCGCCTTTACGTGCGAGGATGAACCTACGAAAGTGAGAACAGTGACCGCTTAGCGCGGCCGCGATTACACCACATATTTCCATTGGTATTTGATAGAGTTTGCAGTAGTTAGAAACCAGTAGATACAAGGTATTTTGCAACTGAACCTGTGGCGTGTAGCGCTCCCATTCCCAAAGATAACATCACAATCATGTCATGAATATATAGAGTTTCTCAACGCTACAGATAACAGAGTGGCAGACATTCCAAATTTATTTGTGAGACAGAAGCTCTTTCACTAAATGGGGGCTTAAGCAAGAACGTACGCTAATCACACCGACTGACCGTCTTCGTCGTCAAATTGTTGTGCGAATTCTGAGCGAGCTAAGAGAATTGAGGTGAGACGTGAGACGTAAGATGGTTAAAGCCAGAGGAAAGATAATATATTTTCAAAAATATATATACTTTTTACATGATGTATAATAATTTATATTTTATTGATGATTCCGTGTCCTAAAACTGAAATGGCTGAGAACTTGACGTGACTTCCCAAAAGGAGTGAAAGCCTAACAGGTACTAAACGTCAAGACATCGCACTATAAACCACATAGTTACTTAGGTGGGCTGACTACAGCCTCCTAAGCTGCCTGACGAAATATATAATTCGAAATATGTTCTTAACTAGGTACTTACCAAACATTCGCCACTGAAGATTCCAATCCAACTGCAAGCCCTTCGAATAACTCATGAATAGAAAGTGCCAAGACAATAAGCAATCCTCTGAGAGCCGCCATCGCGCTGTCATCGTCTTCTTCAATGACCAAATGACTGTGTCCTCTATGCTTCGACACCTCAACATCATCTTTCTCCTTACCCTCAGGGTTCTCACTGGAACCTTCAGTTATGCTAGGGGCGCCGGAATCTTTCCTCAGCCTGAAGGGCTTGGTGAAGTTGGTGTTATTCTTCTTCGCTCGACTGTTAATGTACAAGTGCACTAATTCTTCTATTAAGTACATCATGAAGAAGCCGCCGCACATGATGAGACCGGCGAAGAATATGTGAGCTTCGGGGAACTCGCCAGATTCTGGAAATGGAAATGAACATTGGATAATTACGAATTCAGTTTTAATCCTTATATCATAGAAATAATCATAATTATAATATCATAATTATGATACAATAATAGCCTTATATCATAATTTTGTTAAGTTTTTGTTATAACGTTTAGTTTGTAACTTCTTAGAAGTTCCTACGCTATTGCTACATAATACTAGCGACTGCTCCCATTTTCATCGTCCTAGCAACGCAATCAGCGTTGGTACTTATTATAAAATAAACTTTCAACCCTTATTTTTATTAATGAGACATTGGGTGAAATATTGGGTGCCTGAGACATAAAAGGAACCCCTTACACTGCCGCAAATTATTTCTAGTTTCAATAGTTTAGGTTCTGCAACGATAATTATGTCAGTCAGTACAATAACTATTTGTTTGTTATTGTTCAACGGTTATTCTAGAAGATCTACTTGACAGAGTCATGTACAGATTTCCTTTGTGTATCTATTCATATGAATGTAATTATCGTACAGTGGTGATCACATGGCGCAGGTTAAACGCAGAGCTGTCCCCCTCTAGATAATCGTAGAGTGACCCTCAAGCGATTTGTGCGACTCCCACGGAATAAGACTATACGGATTGTTTCTATTCAGAGCCACCGTCTACACAATATGGCCGTAATTTTAACTTCCGATATTATTCAGGGATCTAATTTACATGTGCATGGCCTCTCCTTTGAAAGGAGGAATAAGCCTACTATACCACGCTGGCCAAACGGGTTGGTATAGGGTTTGTATCAAGTTTTCCTTCTCTTAATAGTAGGCTTCTACTATACCACGCTGGCCAAACGGGTTGGTATAGGGTTTGTATCAAGTTTTCCTTCTCTTACTCTTCTGTTCTCTGCATAATATGCTTCCTCTGTCGGCTCTTACGACACCCATGGGATGATATGAGGGGGTGACATTCCGTATTCTTAATCAGTCAGCACACGGACACACACACAGTATAGAGTCAGTAGCACATAATGCTTATGACACTGATTTTCAGCTACAAACTATACCTACTTAAACACTTTCAGTGACAATCGCAAAGAAAATTTGTTCTACCCATTTCTTCTCTATCCCGTGCCAACCGCAGGCAACATCTATATCTACGTAAATGTAATTGAAACCGGTCTGTAACCGGTTGCAGTGGTGAATTTAAAGAACATACTATTCGTTTTGGGTTGCACCCTTTTAGAATGCTTTGTAGAGAATTTTTGTGTTAGTAACTACTATATACAGGGTGTAAAAAGACCCTTAACGAAAACTGAAATCTCATCTTTACCAATCACTATGAACATTTTATACTTCGGCACCATACCTGGAAAATTACTGGTTCAGGAGATATTGAGGCTCAAAGTTAGTATGGAATTTTTCTAATTAGGTACAAAATCGATGCATTTACCCCGCAAATGTTCTTTTTATGCCCTATGACCCCATGGATAAGTAGGTATTTCAAGCATTATACGCGCTCGCTTTTAATTGCGGTTTAAAAAATGTGAAAACTGAAAAAAATATTCGTTTCCCAGGTATTCTTTTTGGTTAGTATGACTTGGCATAATGTCCACAACGAGTAGACTTCGGCTTGGTGATAGGTCTTGTCACACCCTGTATACTACTACTAATGTATATGCAGTTGCCTGAAGCTTTAAGGCAGCGATATCCTAGTGGCCATCAACAGACTGCTACGCTTAGGTCATCGGATTCTAACCCATGGCGGACTTTCACAGACTTTGGAATGTGTCTATCATGATGATCTTTGACAGTCGTTATGAGCAGTCAGTACCGCTGCATAAACTGAAACTAGTGTTAACCTTGGAATATTGCTCGTCAGACAACAGTCATCATCATCATCTTCTTGCCCTGGTCCCAATCTATTTGGGGTCGGCGCAGTACGTCCTTCGCTTCCATTCTTTTCTGTCGCCCGTCATCTGATCATTTACCCCTTTCTCTTTCATATCCATCCTCACACAGTTCATCCATCTTTACCTTGGCCTCCCTCTCCCTTTCCATCCCTCTACCTTCATATTCATCACTTGCTTACCTACATACATATCATCTCTTCGCATAATATGTCCATACCAAGCCAAACGACTTCCTTTCACTTTCTCGTCTATAGGCGCCAGACAGCAGTCGCTCTGTGGAAAAGCTAATATTCAGAAACATCGGGTGAGACTAGTAAGCGAACTGGGATAACGCCAGGAGGATGATGATGATTGATGAGTCATATATCCTTAAGACAACAGACGTGAGAATACTAGGGATATTGCGGATATGATTTGTCTATCAAGCAAGATATAACTGAGTTACACAATGATCTAACGATCATATCCGGTCACTTGTTTCAATTGACAACATAGTATTTATCATCCGTTTAAATTCATTCTTAAATTGATTGTTAAGTGTTTTTATTCATCGATTGATGGGTTTCATATGATTAATTCCATAGGTCTGATATTGACTTTTCTAAAAGTTTATTAAATCTGTCGAATGGATCGAGTTTTGTGTAAAATTAAGACAATGCTATATTGTTCTATCTACGAATAATAAAACCACCACTGCGTTTGGATGCTAGTATATTACTGAAATTTGAAATGAGAAGTACAGAACATAGAACATAGATATTCGTTCGGAAACTGATATTTACATATATAACACTCCTCCAACACTATTTACAAAAAACATTGTTTATATCTACTACACTCACAAAGTTCTTTGAATCTATAATCTTAATCTAAACTAAACCAACACAAGCGCGTTCGCGCAGGCGAGGACATGGGGCTGTCCATGACACTATGGCGTGCACCGCGCCACTCGGTCTCAGTAATGGTTACACCTGTATACTTTCTAATCTGGTCAATATGTCTCCTACAATTAACATAATAATCTTTAACAAATATCTCAAACATTCGATTACCTATTACTCTCACAATCTTCCCTAAAGTCCAGATTTCCCTTCTCGCTATGTACCACTTCAACCATACAATATCGCCCACAGAAATTTTTCTGTTCGAGCTTACAATGTTATTAGCCTTACTATTATTATTTAGTAACAAATCGAGCCTAGATATAATCTTTCTGCCAAACATAAGCATAGCGGGGCTTTTGCCCGTTGCACAATGTGGTGTATTTCTATAGTCAAATAAAAATCCTAACATCTTTTCATGAATTACATTTTGTTGATAGTTTTCACTAATTATACATTTTATCATCTTTTTGCATGTTTTAACAGAGTTTTCAACCTGTCCGTTACTAGATGGGTGATATATAGGAGTTGTTATGTAGCGAATACCATTCATTTGACAAAAGTATTTAAATTCGTGCGATTTAATTTTAACATCATTGTCAGAAACTATGACACTCGGTATACCGAACCTGGAAAATAACTCCTTTAATTGAACTATAAGCGCTCGGCTAGAAAGGCCGCAACTCATATGTAAACACTCCAACCACTTGCTATATGAGTCTACAACAATTAAATAAACGCGCTGGTTCACAGTCATATAGTCAATGTGAATACGTCGCCAGGGAGCCGAGTCGCGCGGCCAGGGCGCAGGCGGCGCGCGCGGCGGCGCAGCCCGCGTGCCGGCACATACTGTACACGAGCCCACCCATTCCTCTATATCTCTATCGATGGAAGGCCACCAAAACCTACTGCGAGCATTGCTCTTAGTCTTAACCACGCCAAAATGCCCAGAATGTAGTTCTTTTAATAATCTTTCGCGGTACACCGACGGTATTACCACACGATGGCCTCGAAAAATGCACCCATCTTCTAACTCTAAATCCGTTTTGCAATTGAAATATGGGCGAACCAGGTTACAATTTATTTTTCGAGGCCAGCCCTTTTGCATATATTTAATAACCTTTTGCAGGGTGACATCCTTTTTAGTTTCCGTTTTAATATCGATAAAAGTAAGCGGAGCGACATTAGCATCTAAAAAATTTAGAAAAGATAAATCCTCGCCACCCTCCGCTGTACAGTTAGATTCAGGCAACGGCGAACGCGATAAATAATCTGCCGTGACGTTATTTTCACTCTTTATGTACTGTACGCAATAATTATAAGCAGACAAAATTATTGCATAACGTTGAAGCCTTGACGCCGCCATGACCGAAACGCCGGTTTTTTTGCCAAAAATAGAAAGCAATGGACGATGATCAGTCCTTAGAATAAATGGTTCCTGACGTCCATATAAATATTGGTGAAAATATTTTACAGCAAAAATTATAGCCGTTGCTTCTTTCTGGATTTGACTGTAATTCTGTTCACTAGCCGATAGCGATCTTGAAGCGAATGCTAACGGGCGCTCGAGATGCGGAGCCTCGCTTTCGCGCTGCGCCAAGACTGCACCGAGCCCAGCCGGGCCTGCATCTACTGTCAACACTAACTGCGCGGTGGGGTCAAAATGAGCAAGTACTCTTTCTGAAGAAAGCTCAGCTTTTACATTTTGAAATGCACGCTCGTGGTTATCGTTCCATTCCCACTGCGCCCCCTTACGAAGCAATTTATGCAACGCATGTAATTTAGCGGATGCGTTCGGGATAAAATTACGATAGTAATTAATTAAGCCTAAGAATCGCTTAACTTCTGTGACATTGGTTGGCCGTGGCGCATTTATAATTGCTTCAGTCTTCTTAGGGCAAGTTCTTAAGCCATTTTTATCTATAATGTAACCTAAATACGTGACACTATCCTGAAAAAAACAACATTTTTCTTTTTGTAATTTCAAACCGGCGTCTGATAATCTATGTAACACCTCATTTAGCCTACTAAAATGCAATTGTTTAGATGGCGCAGTTACACATACGTCGTCCAACCATATACTCACACCTTCTATTCCAATCAGCAATGACTCCATCGCTCGTTGGAAAATAGCCGGTGCATTTGCCAAACCATATACGAGTCGAGTATATTTAAAAAGTCCTTTACTCGTGCTAATCGTAGTGAGCTCCTGTGACGTTTCATCTAACACAAATTGATTATATGCGTTGCTAAGATCAATTTTACTATAACTCTTGCCACCACCTAACTTCGCAAAAACCTCTTCAATCCTAGGCATAGGATATTTCTCTATTTCTAAGTCTTTATTTAATGTTATCGAGAAATCACCGGCTATCTTAACCTTGCCATTTTCTTTTAAAACAGGAACAATAGGGGTACCATATTTCGAAAATTTAATCGGTTGTAATATTCCTAAGCCTACCAGCCTATCTATTTCCTCCTCCACCTTTTTCTTAAGGGCGAAAGGCACAGAACGTGGCTTAAAAAACTTTGGTTGAGCGCCTTCTTTTAAAATAAGTTTAACTTCAAATTTATTGAATCTACCTAACTCGCTAGTAAACAAGTTAGAGTACTTAGATATAAGTTGCTGCATTTCTTTCGTGTCGGAGTTATTCATAGACAAAGCTTTAATATTATTTAAATCCGAAGAAAAATATATCCTAAACTTTGACATAAAATCTCGCCCCAGCAGTGGGGGTCCTGCGTTCGGCATAACAAATATTTTAATATCGTGGGAATTGTTTAAATATGTTACTTTAACTTGAAAATATCCCAGAGGCGAGATTCTATGGCCGCTATAAAGACACATTTTCACGTTACATTTTAATAAACTATGATTGCGAAAAAATTTATTGTAAAGCATTTCGGATATAACACTAGCTCCCGAGCCAGAATCCAACTCCATGTCTAGTCTAATATTGTCAATCAACACGTTTATAATTACAGGCGAGTTACTTACATACCGCAGATTGTTTAACTCACAATTTTCGCAGTCACTTTGTTCATATTGCCTTTCTTCAGTGTTCAAGCACTGCAAACGAGACTCAAACTTATTAGCACTGCACATCTTCTTTAAGTGACCTTTTACACCACACACCCGGCACTGATAGTTTTTATACCGACACTTTTCGACGTTGTGATTTCTGAGTCCGCACGCCGTGCACCGGCGGTTCTCCCCGGAACGGTCATTCACGTAGCCGGCGGCTGCGGCCGGCTCGCGTTGTCCGCGCTGCCCACCCATCCGGTACACAGGTTCCTCCTTGATCTGGGTCTTACTGGCGATCGGCCCGGCTGCGTCCACTGCCGCGGCCCCAGCACGAGCCAAGCGCGCATATGCCGCCTGCTGAGCTATCTCCAACGCCTTCGCGAAAGTTAGCTTGGTTGCATCCTCTTCAAACAGCCGGTCACGCTCCCGACATGCCGCGAGCCCTAGTATGAACCGGTCTCGCAGTAACATATCCAATGCTTCACCAAACTCACAATGAACGGCTAAGCCCCTCACGCGTGCCGCCCATTGTTCTACACTCTCGCCCTCAGATCTTCTCGACTCATAAAATTTCTCTCTATCAGCGAAAGTACAACGTTTCGGTGTGAAATGTTTGTCTAATTTTTCTACTAGCTCCTCGAACTTTACTTCCTCGAGTACTTTAGGATGAAGTAAGTTCCGTGCAAGGCGGTAACTATTGTCCGAAAAATGTGTCAGTAACAAGGCACTACTATTTTCCGGTTTTACGTCGTTTAGCTTAATAAACTGCAATAGCCGACCTCTAAAAATTTGCCACTCTTGTAAATCGTGATCAAAACATGCAAGATTTCCTATAATATTCGACATTTTACACAAATATTATTTTCATATTTTGTAGAATGCGCGCGCAATTCAAATTCGGAACGCGGGCAACCTCGTCGCCAATGTTCTATCTACGAATAATAAAACCACCACTGCGTTTGGATGCTAGTATATTACTGAAATTTGAAATGAGAAGTACAGAACATAGAACATAGATATTCGTTCGGAAACTGATATTTACATATATAACATATATACTTATTGAAGTTATTTTTTTAGGTAGCTCGCTGCTGTGTTTATGTTGGAATCTGCGATGTCTACCACCATGGAGAACATAATGCTGAAAAATTATTCATAAATTCAGGGGATATGCATAAAGTATTTTTTACCTTCCTTTGCTGCCACAATAATGCATGATGAGCTAGTTATTGTACTGGAATTGAATATAAGACCTTAACCTAATATCACTGCAACACCAACTCCCACAGCGCTAAAAGTGGATAACGTAGGTATAAATTTTCATGTGTCCGTTATGTGTAGGTATTACTGTTTAATGTAGTTCCTCCTTGTACACACAGTGGGTGGAAAGAAGCGTGGCCGTATTGCGTTCATAAGAGTTATTTATACATCTCCACATTCATCAGCATCGTCCTGACGGTATCCCGGTTGCATTCAAGATTCACGCCGGAATCCGCGTGTGCCAGCGCTATGGTCTAACCAGATTGCCAGATACGATAGATACCTATTACTTATACAGGGTGTTGATGTTCATTTGCAAAATATTTTAATGGGTTAATGTACTACTACAACTGAATACAAATACATGAAAAATAAGTAAAAAAAAGTTTGAAAAAAATTTTCGTCATCATACACTTTGAAAACTAACTCGGTATATTGACTGCTGCCGCCGCTCAGCTGATCGCCATTGCAGGTGACTAACACACACAAGTACACGTACAGTGACTGCGCGATACATTTTACTAACTACACTACACTTAATTTGCACGATTGAACAGTTTATTCTGATTTACTATCTATCCGCTTGCTTGCTCCGCGCCGCAACCCACGCCGGCCCCTCTGCCCGGCCACTTGAAAGCGATAACGATCAAATGCCCGCGCGTTTTTATCGCCTCGGCGCGCGGGTCGGGTTCCACACAATCGGTCCTTGTGACTCAATTTGTTTTGAAAGGTTGTCAAGTGTTATATGATTTATGTTTGTTATGAAACTAACTATACAATGTTATCTTTGTTTATTTAGATTACGACTCTGGTGTCGAGTGATGCTCGTTTGAAATTGAGATAGCGCGTTTTAGAGCTCGCTTTGTATTTATAAGTTCATACCTCAAAACTTAAAGCGGTGACATATCGTTTTTAATATTTAATTACGTTACTTATATATTAGATAATAGGATAAAAATAAAAAAGTACACTTGTTTATACATATTTATGAATTACAGGCCTCTGATTCCAAACCATTACCTGGCGCCGCGCGGCGTAATTTATGTTAAATTTGATAAGGCCATATAATGCACAAATAACAGTTTTAAACATACAAATAAATAAACACTAAATAAGTAGTCTCATATTCTTTTAAAACAAAAAGAAATCATACGGATAGCATTCACCACTTCTGAGTAATATGAACATTTCTGAAACAGTTCCCATGCTCTCAGTAAAATCACTGTTGCGCGCCAAAATCTACTTAAGGTCTCGAAAAAAGTCAAATCTTATATTTCATGCTGGAATTATTATATATACGTGTTAGTTATTGACATAACTTGATAAACACAATAGATCTTAAAGAATAAAACTAAATTTAACAGAAAAAACAGCACAAATACACTCACACATTCCGCACATTCCGCACCGACTCAACACTCAATGACAACATTGACAACGAACGTTTTTTTTTTTTAATTTCTCTATGGAGTCGAAACTCGACTGGGATTAGTATGACGGGAAATTTAACGTAGAAACGAGATACATAATACAAACTAAGCCCTAGAGCGACAGAGACGAGTATATTTCACTCTTTCGACCGCGGGAGCCATGTCATATACAGTATGACACGGGCAAAGTAGACTGAGATGCGATGTTATATGCCATATAACACGGGCAATTTAGTGTTTGATTTTTGTTATATGCCATATAACACGGGCAAGCAAGCGGCTATGTAAAATTTAATGAAAATAGGGTTTTATATCATCGCACACAGTTTGAAATCATTTTAGGTGAATAAGTATACCTACTACAATATTGTACCTACCTATTACTAAAATATTTTGCTCATGCAGATCAGCACATTGTATTTATTTCTCTACAGTTTCGTACACTTTATTTAACATTTAATAGCGGCTACGTGTTCTTATTTACATAATTTGTTCACATTTTCGATCTTTAAGGCTGTTGCAACCGTGACGTTATTTACAAAATGCCAAATCTGTGTATATTGACAGTTTGGCCCATACCATACATAAAATGCGTTGTAGTACTGGTACTGATGAATACTAGGAGATGATACATCAGAAGGCAGGGCAGATCCAGAGGGGGAGGCAAGGAAGCTTAAGCGTCTTCCAAAAGCCTCTGGGTCCTCCCATGACAAGAAACTTCTTAGTCTTTGCCTTGTTAGAAACTGCCCTCGAAGGTTTTACACAAATTCTGACTCCCTTTTCTACCCCCATAGGGGAAGAATTTCCAAAATAAATGTATTTGTTTTCGCTGACGTCATTTGCGGATTCTATAAAGTATGAAATTAATCCCTCGAAGTATTAAAAGCGTTTCATACAAATTCTGACTCCCGTTTTTATCCACTTAGGGTAAGAATTTCCAAAAAGACTTTCTTAGTGTTCACTAACTTCATTTGAGGAACCAATATACAAAGTTTTAAATTAATCCATTGAAGGAATAAAAAGTTTCAGACCAACTCTGACAACCTGTTTAACCCACTTAGGGGAGGAATTTCCGAAAAATCCTCTCTTAGTGCGCCCCTACACACGTCAAGGAACATCATGCAACATTTCACCTACTTGCGCTCAGTAGTTTCAGCTGTAGCGTGTCTGTCAGTCAGTCAGTAACGCAAGGATTTTATATATACGAATTACCTAACCCACAATTTTTGTGGAGCAAGTTTTATGATAAAAGTTACCCTTTTGCTGAAAATCTTTTTTGCGACCCCGTATTTTTTTTTCCATTGTTCGGGTCGATGAGGATTTCTTCATTTTTAATGGTGTTTTGAACAATCGTACAAATTTTCAGCTAGGTGCGAATTATGAAAAAGAAACATAACTGGCGAAAAGTGGGTGTGTAATAAACCTCTGCCTACCCTTTCGGGTACAAAAGGCGTGAAGTTATTTTATGTATGTGCGAATTATTGTACCCTCGGATGTCTAAATTGACCGACCACTAAAAATCTGTATTTCAAAAAGATCATTCAATGTCTCCATTCTTATTAGGATGTCGATCGATATGAAATAGAAAAAGCTATTGGCGAGGAATGAACCGTGAAAATATTTTGTAATGTTTACCTAAAATTAAGTCACAGATTAATTATATCTAATGTGATGATTTCAATCATACTTCAATGTCATATTTTTTTATTCCTAGGCACCTATTCTTTGGTCAGATGAGTGGCTGATTAGCTTCTTTTTTTCATAGACTCACATCTGTATTCCCGTAGGGGTAGGCAGAGGTGTAATATTACACCCACATTTCGCCATGAATTTTTAGGTCCCACGCAATAGTTATTTGGGCGAGCCTATTGCCATTACCGGGTAGGTACGTCACCAAACTCCGTGCTGCTACTGAGAATTCGGAAAAACCCAGTAACACTTTTGTCCGAACGGGAATCGAACCCGAGACCTCCGATTAGCAGTCGCATGCGCTATCCACTGGACCACGGAGGCAGTATACTGATTAGCTAACTACTGTTAAAAGAAATATTGAATCAGTGATAATATATAAAGATAAATTATGTCTGTAAGTAATAGAAGATCTTATTTAATCCAACATTCACAAGATCATCACTCAAGCTATCTTAAAAGTCTAGGTTTCAAGATTGCTTGAGCGATGCTTTAACTTATATTTCTGTCAGAAATTTATTAATTATTAAAGAAGGCTTATCGACTAATAACTAACTACAGTATAAAAAAAATAATAAGAAAAAAAAACGAACTGAAAATGAAAACTTAAAAATCGCAACAAAAATGTTAACTATGTATTTAGGTTCTTTTTAAAAAAAAGAGAACCGCCTTCAAAAAATCGACCCACTGAAAAGTACGAAATAATTTTTACATACGCTAATACATAGTATATAACTTATACAAAATACTTAGTTTTGGAAGTCGGTGCCAAACCAAATCCCTCTAAAGGCCTGTTGTTTGGCGTCATCCTTTCCAAACCAGCACATTCAATCTACATAGTACTTACAGTCCAAAATAGCTAAGAAGTATAATTATTTTATAATTAAGCATTTATTTCATACTTTTTATATATTTGTTGCTTTTTAGAGTATATAGATAGATTATTTAAAATTTTATAAATTCAGATATTTTTGAGGCTTTATTGATTTGATATATTCATCGTATTATTTTCTATGTTTGCCAGTATTCTTTTTTTGTTTTTGATGGTTTGGCACCGACTTCAAAAACTAAGTATTTTGTATAAGTTATATACTATGTATTAGCGTATGTAGAAATTATTTCGTACTTTTCAGTGGGTCGATTTTTTGAAGGCGGTTCTCTTTTTTTTAAAAATAAACTAAATACATAGTTAACATTTTTGTTGCGATTTTTAAGTTTTCATTTTCGTTTCGTATTTTTTTCTTATTATTTTTATTTCATACTTTTTAGTGATAGGTACCTACTTCGTTCGTTTACTTCAGGTTTTGTGTTGACTGCTCTTTTATTTATTTCATACTTTTTAGTGATAGGTACCTACTTCGTTCGTTTACTTCAGGTTTTGTGTTGACTGCTCTTTTATTTATTTCATACTTTTTAGTGATAGGTACCTACTTCGTTCGTTTACTTCAGGTTTTGTGTTGACTGCTCTTTTATTTATTTCATACTTTTTAGTGATAGGTACCTACTTCGTTCGTTTACTTCAGGTTTTGTGTTGACTGCTCTTTTATTTATTTCATACTTTTTAGTGATAGGTACCTACTCCATTTACTTTAAGTTTTGGGCTAATTAATAGTTTATAGTTAGATTCAATTATTTTAGTGATAAGTTTTCTGCTGGTATCAGTCTGTAATCATGACTTTGTCATAGGTACCTACTTTTATTCTGTGTGCCTATTGGCTTAGGCTTGATGCTGGAAGAGAGAGATGAGTCTAAGGAATCAGCCACATACGGAAGGACGCCCTCCGCATATGCTGCTCCAGCTGATCCAAACAAATGCGGTGGACTTGTAGGGGAACTGGGTATGATGGGGTAGCGAGGTAAGACGGGGTCACACACATATACACGAAACTAAACGCTTCCGCGTGGTGGCACATTAGCCAATCAAAAGCCGCTTTCGAACAATACTCAGTGCGGCCATGACAGCCGGCGAAAGTGCGTTCGTTCTTTGTTTACAATCAAATTTTTGCCAAAGTGTATAATTGATGCAATATTTTGTGTTTCTAAACAACTTCAGAAACAGGTAAGAAATTGTAATGAACTGATGATATTTTTTTCCATTGTTTTACGTTTTCCTCGCAATTGATTAGGCGTATTCAAAATTGCACTAGTCCTAACCGAGTGTTTTATAACTTTTATTTTCTTTAAATACAGTGACTGGGGCAAGATGGTGTAAATCGTACGGGGCATAATGGGGTACCCTATTATCAAAGGACGTCCCGGCTACAAATAGGAAATCGTTCAAGAACGTCACTATCAAAAATAGTAAATTGCAGAATGAGAGCAGACCATCAACTTCAGGACAAGAAGATAGCATTTGTTTTTATTGTAATGATACAAACCACACTTACCTGAAATCTGTCGAAAATTGGGTAAAATGTCAACTGTGTGGGCGATGGCCTCATACTGCATGTGCAGGGGTGGATGATGAAAACTTAGAAGAAGTACTCATATGCATGTTCTGTGAAGATGAATGAGAATCCCATCTTGCCTCTTAACACCATCATGCCCCATTTGTCATTCCCCATCTTACCCCATATACGGGGCAAGACGGTTTTTTTATATGTTCTTAAGAAAATATTATTATTAAAATTGTGTGATAATATTTTCGTCCAAAGACTATGCCAATTTGTAGTTGATTAAAATACTAAAGTGCCATAAATAAATAAAAATATTATGTTGATTTTTACTATAGTTTTTTATTGTTTTCCCTTAGCGTCCCCATCATACCCCTAGTTCCCCTACATACTATTGAATTGGCTGTTAGCTCTCGTATTATGCTCCGGAGAAATATGTCAATAACGGATGGCTTAGCGAACGGGGCAATGGGTGTTCCTAAAGGATTTAAATGGCCGGCAATAAGAAGAGATCAACTTGAGCCAGGTGAACTGCCTGACGCCATTTTGATATTATTTGATGATCCATCAATAGGATTGCCTCTTAAAGACGATGATGGATACATTTCCATAGCTCCAGTGCCAGCGACCTATCAAGGCAATCGCGGTTATGGTGGTATCGAGAGGCGGATGTTGCCAGTCATATTGAGTTGGGCTGTGACGGTACACAAGTTGCAAGGATGTACACTTAGTTCCGCGGATCTAGGGCCTAAAATCTTTGCTGGCAACATAGCATTGGCCTATGCCAATGCTATGTTGCCTTGAGGCGGATCAAATCCCTAAAAGGCATGGCTTTAAGTGATATTGACTCGAAAAAATTACTCAACCATTTCCACGACAACAGAGCCTTATCCGAAATGACAAGAATGAGAAATATGCTCTCGCATTAGATTCTTTCACCGACTTTCTTTGTTTTTTGTTAATCGCAGAGACATAGACACGTACACACGTACACACGTACACGCACACACTCGTACACTCACACGTACACATACAAATACACAAACGCGCGCGCGCACACACACGTACACACACATAATACATACAAACATACCTACTAAGAACCAATATACAGGATGTAAAAAGACCCTTAACGAAAATTAAAATCCCATGTTGTACCAATCACTACGAACATTTTTACTTCGGCACCATACCTGGGTAATTACAGGTTCAGTATATATTGAGGCTCAAAGTTAGTATGGAATTTTTCTAATTAGGTACAAAATCGATGCATTTACCCCGCCAATATGTTCTTTAGATACCCTATGACCCCATGGATAAGTAGGCATTTCGAGCATTGCACGCGCGCGCTTTTAATTGCTGTTTAAAAAGTGTGAAAACTTTAAAAAGAAATCGTTTCCCTGGTATTATTTTTGGTTAGTATGACTTGGCATGATGTCCACAACGAGTGGACTTCGGCTTGGTGATGGGTCTTGTAACACCCTGTATGTATAAGGGTCAAACTGAGAACCTTCTTTTTTTGAAGTCGGTTAAAATACTAAAACTTTCTCCTTAGTGTAACAAATACTTTTTTTCTGAAAACTGCATAAAAATTGGTTCAGCCAAACTGAGTTAATCGTGGGTAAACTTACATAATATACGGGTCAAACTCAGAACCTTCTTTTTTTGAAGTCGGTTAAGGGCCTAAACCTTCTCCTAAGTGTAAAAAATACTTTTCTGAAAACCGCATCAAAATCGGTTCAGCCAAACGCGAGATAATCGCGGACAAACATACATACATACATACATACACACATGCATACATACATACATACATACAGGTCAAACTGAGAACCTCCTTTTTTTTTGAAGTCGGTTAAAAACATGTTTGATCATATTGCTAATAACAAGCTTCCACAGTTAGGTTCAACATAATTATAGATTTTAGGTACAAAACAAAAATAAAAAGTAAAATAAACACAAAACACCAGAAAACGAATTAAAACATCTAAAAGAATGAACTGATTATTGATGACACAAATTCAATATTTAAAGGATAAAAGTATAAGGAAACTAAAACTGTAACTAATTAAGAATAATAAAACTATTTGCATGTCAATTGTGTGCTAATTGCCGCTTCCCTCACTAAAGACACACAGAGATGGGATAGAATTCCAAGCTGAAGTTATAACCTCGAAGTACTACAGCTTGAGGCCTGTTTTCTATATACATAGGAGGCAAACCATCGGAACAAGTCTCCGTGTAATCCAGCAAGCAATAACTTCTCTAAAAGTACTCTATACGATCAAAACATTTACGGTAGTCCGTGTATATTATGTCAACTTGTTGTAGTTCCATTCCAGCAGCCACAAACTCATGAGAAAGGATTAAGATAGAAACCATGTTGCTCATCACCAAGACTGCTCGTAAATGCCACGTAAACATTAGAGCGTATAGTTACGCTCGAAAACCTTAGAAAATAGACAGATTTTGGATATACGGCGGTAGTTCTCGATATTAGCTTTTCGCCTTTTTTAGTACTGGGGTAGTGAATGCGGACTTCCAAATTTTTGGAACGATACCTTCAGAGTGAGAGCGCCGAAACAAAAGACATATAGGTCTTACGAGACTATCAGCACATTTTACAATAAATATGAGTGGTATTAAGTCGGGTCCACCAGATTTTGTGAGGTCCAGGGCTTTAAGTAGGCTTAGAACTGTTGAAGGATATATGTCAACTGTGCCAATAGAAAAAAAACATCAATCAAATCATCACCTTATTAGCCAAACCACTAACGATGCAGTCAAAACTCATCATCATCATCATCAGCCCTTTATAATGTCCCACTGCTGGGCACGGGCCTCTTCTCACTATGAGAAGGGTAAGCTGGCCAAGTGCGGGTTGGCAGACTTCACATTACTTTCGAGAACATTATGAAGAACTCTCAGACATGCAGGTTTCCTCACGATGTTTTTCTTCACCGATTAGCAAGCGATAATTAACAATTTAGTACGCACTTAAAGGTTCTCCAAAAAGTCATTGGTGCGTGCCGTGGATTCGAACCCGAGACCCTCTGCGTAGCAGTCTGTCGGTCTCTCCCATAGAGATATAAGAATAGAGTGGCAGAGTGGGGCCAATTCGTGTCCGCCGGTGGGAGAGAGAACGCAACAGTTAAAGGCCCCTTGCATCTCTCTCTAACAGTACACGCACAACATCAACATTACGCAATGGCGTGCTACCTGTAACTATTATTTATATCAGTTTATTACTAATCAATAGTTTAAAAGTTGTTTTTATTGATACACGAAGATATGTACTTAGTTTGAAGTGACAAAAAAGTTTATATATATTTTTAAACTATTGATTACTGATAAACTGATATAAATAATAGTTACAGGTAGCACGCCATTGCGCAATTTTGATGTTGTGCATGTACTGTTAGAGAGAGATGCAGGGGGCCTTTAACTGTTGCATTCTCTCTCCCACCGGCGGACACGACACAGTATTGAGTTAGGTACTATTCTGCCACTCTATCCTTTATATCTCTATGGTCTCTCCACTCAGCTATCGCTGCATTCAAAACTCATATCTATATGTATAATATACTAAGAAGTCTCGTGTATCTATACAAAGACGAAACTTAACTTTATTTTTAATTGTTTTAAGTGGAACAGTATTATCGTAACAATTACGTGTTTTAATGTCACGACTGGCTTTATATTTTTTTATAAGGTCTTTATAACAAATAAATACTTACCTACAAACTTCTCGTTTGGAAGAATGCTTCATTCAGTAATTATTTGTCATTATTTCAAAATGTTTATACGTCTAGGTTGAAGATCTCGGCTATCAATAACGATTTTTAAGTTTAGATCTGCAAGAAATTATCAATAAAAATATTGGGCAAGTGCGAGTCGGACTCGCGCACGAAGGGTTCCGTACCATCGTCTATAAAAGAAAACCACGTTTGTTGTATGTATACTTAAATGTTTTTTAAGTTTCTACCTGTTTATTAAGATCGAGTAGCAAATTGCTTAAAAATTACGTTTGTTGTATGGGAGCCTCCCTTTACTATAAACTTTTTATTTTATTTTATTATTTATTTTGAAAGGTAATATACAACCACATATTCTGTGAAAATTTTAAGCGTCTACCTATTTTTATTTATAATTTTCGCTCAAAATTAGTAACGGTTACCGTTAGTTAGTAAAAAATAGGAAAAAGCACGTTTATTGTATGGGATTAATATTTTCATTTCCCCTCCCCCCCTTAATATTTTAATTTTTTTATTTTTAGTATTTGTTGTTATAGCGGCAACCGAAATAAGTAGGTACATAATTTGTGAAAATTTCAACTTTCTAACTATCACGGTTAATGAGCGAGATACAGCCTGGTGACAGACAGACAGACAGCGGAGGCTTAGTAATAGGGGCTTTAGGCTTACTAATTACTACTCGTTTTTTACCTTTTAGGTACGGAACCCTAA
Source organism: Euclidia mi (assembly GCA_944739405.2). Lineage (NCBI taxonomy): Eukaryota > Metazoa > Arthropoda > Insecta > Lepidoptera > Erebidae > Euclidia > Euclidia mi. The sequence goes on along the minus strand of OX123193.2, from coordinate 30,104,073 downwards.
AATATCAAGAAAACCAATGGAATCGTGAGGAATATCTAGTTTCTTTTTCAACGTTATAAGATAGAAACAAATATACCTAGGTACATTATGTAATATAGGCATCTGAGTTGAACCATCGGGCAACCCTTCTCACAGTGAAAGATGCCCACGGTCAGCTCTATGAGACAGTTTATAAAGTCATTTATTACCATTTATCCATTTATTACAAAAATAATTTTAATTTAAAAAGCTCACTAACATCATGGTTACAAAATTTCTCGTATACTGAAAATATTCTTAATCCCATAATATAACAATATAGGTAATGATCAATTGAGCCATAACACACACACACACACACACGCACACACGCAGGCCTTATTATTATATACCTTTATTGTATTTACCTTATTATTAATCATTTTATCTCAAAACTTAATTGTAAGTATGTACATGCAATGGTTATTTATAGTTTTTGTATTGGGAGCCTGGTGATCTATAACACAGGTTCTACCTTTAACAGACACCAGTCTCTTTACAAAGAAAAGAGACATGTTTTGCTATATATCTATTGTATTGCTAACTGTGTGAAAACCTTTGTGAAAAAGATAAATAAACGATTATATTATATTATATTACTCATCCATTGTTATAGATGTTCACAGGTTTTCTAGTGTGAAAGGCAATCTCGCTTCTATGTCCGTGACATATGGGATCGGCCTTCACACGAATAAAAATATAGTGTTAAAGGCCTGTTCAGACCTAAGCGGTATTCGCTACCGTCTGCGGCAGAGAAAACCCAGTGGGTATGCGGTAATATTACTGTTCAGACCTAAGCGATATTCGCTATCCTTGTGGGTAGAATAACGCGCGGTAGTCGAGTTTCGCTCAGAGAGGTAAGAACTAGCCGCGGTACTTGATACCAAATACCTGAGCGAACCCCGCGCGGTATGTACCTCTACCCACAGCGGCAGCGAATATCGCTCAGGTTTGAATAGGCCTTTATCAGTTTATCACGAATAGGTAATCGAGTCGTGTCAGCATTCTTTGTGTTCAATGTAATTTTTATAATTTAATTATTCAATATCATTAATAAACTGAGATTATCTAAAGTTGTTAAGAAGCGCTTCCTCCCTTATTTTTGGCATTAATGGCCATCTAAATATACAACATTCTTGCTTTGCTGACTGACTGACATTCGACGTACCAACAGCCGAAACTATTGGGCGCATGAAGCTGAAATTTGTCATGTAATTTTCTTGGGAACTTAGGGGTGCACTAAGAAGGTATTTACTGAAATTCCCACAGGATCAGGCAGAAGAGGTAAAATTAAAAACAGCGAGTCTATTTATGGATTTAGGTACCTTAACCTGCCCTAAGTCATAGCTACTTATCCACGGCATAAGGCCAACGAGTACATTAAGAAAACTCGTCTTAGCGGATGACCTATGATTGTTCTGGCCCGTTCGACTATGTCGTGGTAGTCTGCAGATGTACCGTACATGACCCGATATCTATAGAAAGTGAAAGCGTCATAACAATCTAATTCTGTTATATGAATACTTGCGTAATAGCAAGATGTTAGAGAGAGAGGCGAAACATTTGCTGGGGCTTAACTAGCTTGCGAATATATTGTATAATACTACAATGGTAAACGGTCTCAAGCTTCTTGAATGGCAGAATTAAATCGACTTTTGAAGAATCTCTTCGTGCAGCTTGAAGAATATCTCAGTTTGACTAGCTGTTGTCCGCACTTACGTGGTGAAATTGTAAACAAACATGCAACCTACTTTTTCCCCTCTTTACGTGTGTCTGAGTGAGTCATAAGAAGAGACAAGGCTTTAGTAGTTCAGGTTCTACAATAATATATCAGTCAGGACAAATGATTTTATAAATATTCTATCTAAATACTCCTCTCATCCTCCCCGAAAATTATTGGCCTATACGAGAACTTATTTTCCTTTTTTTCGTTTTTTAAAAAGACAACTCCCGCACTAGGAAAATAAATGATGTTCGTAGTTACAAACATACAACCAACGGAAACAATAACCACCCAGACTTGAAACAACAATTTATGGATCACACAGTGTTGTCTCGTGTGGGAATCGAACCCACAACACTCGACGTAGCGTCAAGCGAGGCAGCCGCTTAAACACTACGCCAACCGTGCAGTCATTTATTTTTATCTGGCGAAAAGGAGCATTATAGAGTTTTTCTGTTTAGTTTTAGAATAGACATTGAATTTGACCAAACTCTAACATCTTCAAATAAAATCGCCCGTACAGCCAACGAAAATTAGCGCATGTTTTATTTGATTTCATATTTATCTAGCTATAAGTGTAGGTTCTTGCATAATTATAGAAACGTAAAAAAATATTCGCAAGTAGAAATCTGTTTGGAAATACTAATTTAAATAAGCACCTAAAGAGGCTTTAAAACAATGGTTACTAAAACCACCTCAAGCCGGAACAATCACCAGTGAATCACACACAAAACTTTGACCTGTGTAAAAGTACGGTGGTCACCATTGACAATACATACGCATATCGATGCTACCATCAATTAAACCACAACTTTGTTGTACTTACGTACAATGTGTTGATGACACTGCTAGAACCGAAGACTGAAGTAACTCCGTCATATCATTATGTTTTGGGTAAATCAGTGTTATATGTTTGGCAGTGTTTTCAATTTTCTATGTTTAGGTACCTACCTACATTGTTGAAATAAATTATCGTAAGAACTTTAGTCTCGCCAAAACCTGAATTTATTTGCTGAATCAAGTGTTTTGTACTGATCACCTTTCGACTAATATGATTGCTTCTTATTTCATCTATACTATACTGACTTGTTTAACAACTGGCATTATCAAAATCAAAGGAGGTAAACTGTAGTGACTGCATAGCGGAGAGGGTGTTTTGGCGTAGGTACCAAGAGGGTAGGCTACATCCAGCAATGCTGGGCTTCAAAAGGCTGATGTAATGTGAAACTCAAAGGAACAGCACAGAAATCCAAAACATCTGTACCTACCTATCCTATTTTTGTTGACACGAGATGCAGATTCGGTTCATTTTGAATTGCAAATTGAATTGGACTTTTAGCAAGATGTATTTAAATATTCTTAACGAAGTACCTAATAATATTATAGGAATTTAAACTTTCGTGGTCATTTGTACCTACTCATTTTAAAGTGCCACATTTACGGATGTCCGTGAACCTGTTCATCCGTGAACATGGCCTTTGCAACAGTGCCGAAATATCGCTTACTCAAAACAAAGGTACGTGGTATATATCCCGGAAAACAATTTAAAATCTACCTAACAACAATCCATAAGATGCAGCCATTCACATAGTCACCTCATTTAGCATCAGCTATATAATGGGACTTCCTGTCATCCTAAACAACACCCTGAACACATGAATGATGTTCGTAGTTACGTGACATGTAATTATATATCATTATGGTGTCAACCTGGAAGCCTTCATGTAGGCGAATTATCGTATATTAATACTTAGCAGCCATAGCCGAGTGGAGAGACCGACAGACTGCTACGCAGCGGGTCTCGGGTTCGAATCCACGGCACGCACCAATGACTTTTCGGAGTTAAATGCGTATTTAATTGTTAATTATCGCTTGCTCATCGGTGAAGGAAAACATCGTGATGAAACCTGCATGTCTGAGAGTTCTCCATAATGTTCTCGAAAGACATGTGAAGTCTGCCAACCCGCACTTGGCCAGCGTGGTGGACTATGGGCTCACCCTTCTCATAGTGAGAAGAGGCCCGTGCCCAGCAGTGGGACAGTACATAGGGCTGTTGATGATGATGATATTAAAATGATGAAATCTATTTGTAAATGAAATAACTATGCAAAAATTTGCTACCATGACTAGTGGGATAATGACACGAGCTGCATAACGTAGCCTAAATAATTATGTCATTTCTAGGCTTTAAGCTACTTTAGCACTAATTTCACTGTGAGACAGTCAGTAACAAACTGAACTTGAAGCAAAGGTTTATTTTTAATGTAATGTGCGCCAAACAAGCAGACGTATCGTCTGATGGAAAGTGATTACCGCCGCCTGTGGACACAAGCAACACCAGAGGTATCACGAGTGCATTGCCGGCCTTTGCGTTGAGAAAAGGATTTTTTTTTTGTAGTAATAGGCGCCAAACGAGCAGACGGATCGCCTGATGGTAAGCAATTACCGCCGCCCATGGACACATGCAACACCACAGGAGTCACAAGTGCGTTGCCGCCCCTTGGGGTTGGGAAAAGGGATACGATTAGGAGTGGAATGAGGGAGAAGGAAAAGAGGATAGGGCCTCCGGCACTCTCACTCGCCGAACGAAACGCAACAGTTTAAGTACCTACTGTTAACTTTACGTCGATTTTCTGTGAGAGGGCAGTACTTCCCCGGTTGAGCCGGCCCGTACATGCTGAAATCAGCAAGGCTCTACTACCTTAAATAGGAAATATCTTGAATAGGAAGATAAGTGACATAAGGTAGAAGGAATGAATGAACGAAACGGCACAGAATGGGCACTGCTTTGATATTATATAATCAAAGAGTACTTCCCCAGTCCAGCTGGCCCATTCGTGCTGAAATCAGCAAGGCTCTACCATACATTTTAAAGCTACGAGTCTCTAACACACAAAGCCATATGTAAGAATTACCTACATTAGGATATGGAAATTCCACTTTATAGACAAACACCTATTAATGTGCAGAATATTCTATGACAATCTAAAACACTACTAAGGTAATACACTAATATAACCTATCTACATTTAAAGACGAAAATATTTGTCAAAGTACTTTGCAAGCAGCTGCGAAAACGGATACCTATTGAGCTCAAATATAATTAACAGGTACCTACTTCAAACATGGTTTATCGACAAATCATTATTAGTTTGCTTGGTCTTATTGAGCGCTCGGGTGAATTTTATGTCGTTACGTAATATTTATCCCCGATAAATGCATTTAAAGAAAAGAGAAAGTTACACACTGTACAGCAGATATTTCGTCCTTTTTTATGTAATAGACGGAAAACGGGCAGACGGATCGCAAAAGACCGTAAGCGATTCCCGCCGCCCATGGACACGAGCCAGCGGAGTCACATGTAAGTTGCCGGCCTCGGGGATGACCAAATTATAGGCACCTTCTATTCCTTTTCTCACTCCAAACGGGAGTAGGAAAGGGAAAGAAAAGGGGATGGAGGTCCGGCACTCTCACTCACCGAACGAAAGCAACAGTTTAGTGATGCTGTTAATTTATGTCGATCGTCGAGACAAAATATAATTAGCATTAAGTATAAATATCGGACGCGGTGACCTAGTGGAGGGACTGACAGACGCAAAGAATCTCGGGATCGAATCCACGGCACGCACCAACGACTTGTCGAAGTTAAGTGCGTTTTCAATAAAAATATCAATTAATTATCGCTTGCTTACCTCCACACGGTGAAGGAAAACATCGTGAGGAAATCTGCAAGTCTGAGAGTTCTCTGTATGTGTAATTGTGTATGTAATGTATGTATGTTAAATTACCTATCGGTATCGAGTAGCGGCGCCTAAAATGTGTATTTTCTTAGTTTGTTTTAATTATCTCACCAAGCGAATACACAAACACAACTTAACAAGATATCTTGTTAAGTTTTTTTTGTGTATTCGCTTGGTGAGATAAATAACTAACTGATACTGCTTTAAAATTATCTTAGTTATCGTTACACATTCTCAATGGTCCGAGGTTATCGAATCGCATTTTGACAAAAATAAACTTCTGAACTAAAACTTTATGAGAGTGATGCTGGTTTTAGATGCATTTAAATTTAGTTTTTAAGTTTGTAGAGATGACGATTTTAATTTGTATCTTTTTAACTGAAACATAGTAAAGACTACGAAGTCTAACATGTCCGTTACAGCAATTTTTAGAAATTTTGTTAATTTTGTAAAGAACCTACTTCCTACCTACCTACCTACCCTGCAATAATTTCAATAAATCAGTTTATACTTTGACTTTGTAATTGAATTTCACTGTTTTAAAACGAACCAATTTTTGTTATAAAGTCAGATGATATTGAATTTACATTAATTTACTCGGTCAACAGTAGAACAACAAGACAAACATAACAATTGCATATTTATAAACAAAATCCGTTACACGATTTTGCTTCTCGTCACGTTTATTGCGATTCGTTTTATATGAATTAAATTGAAAATATTTTCATATCTAGCTGAGTATTAAAATCGGCGTCTAAAGAAACACTTTCCTTGAAAATACTAATAGTGATAAGTACACAACAATGCAGAATTGCTTCGTCAAGTCGTAATATATCTAAACAATGGAGTAAGTAAAATATTAAAAACTCCATTTGCATACCGTGAATACTTATCTGACTTTTATACATATTCATAGGTAATATTTATATTATCGATAGACATAGTAAGCGATGCACTGAATGGTGTATTGTCATCCAAAACCTTACAACAGAGAGACTAAGATTAAAGAAACAATAACTCACAGTTATAACACAGTAGCTAGTCTATGTTGGTACTGACCTTGCAGCAGTTCAATGTTTTCATCAACTTCAGGCAGCAGGTGCATGAAGGTGGTCGCGAACAGCACTCCCCCTCCGAACGCCAACAAGCCCATCACCACTTTGTTTGAGTTGCGCATGTTCCCATCACTCGACTTGAACCAGTTGAATTTTAGCGACAAAATCAGAGGTAAACAGCCGACCACCATGGAGATGGAGAATAGGCACACCATCGTGATGACCTTCGCCATGAGCGCGTCATTCGTTGAGGAATCATCTTCTCGTATTAAAGTCATTTTGTATGTTTTATTTTTCTGTCAGCAATTTATTTTTAAATTCGTAATATTACGTCTCGCGGAGCGCTGCGCACGCGACGCCGAGTGATCAGCGGCCAGTCGACTAAGCTTCCTGCGTTCCAGCGCTCGTAGGCGGACTCTTGATAACGAGCAACAACTCATTATTAATGATAAAAATGACAGTAGTTTGTTCGCCGTCGTCGCATCTGTAAGCCGCCACCGCTACCGGTGTCTACACACACATTAGGAGAAATTAATATACCACTGATAAGATAAAATAAAGGTGTTAGTCACGAATTCTAAAATCATGTAGGTACCTACCTTACTGTTATGGGTATAAATATCACAAACATTCCAATAATTTTATAACGTGGTTTCAAATAAAATTAAAAAGAGGTGGACATCGACGATCCCTATGATGCCATAATATATCGTCGGTCTTATAGAATCTACTTACGCGTAATTTTAATTGACACCTTATCTACTTTACCCCCTTTACGGTTCGCATTTTCCTACAAATATTCAAAATGTGTGTGTGTGTTTGTTACTCAATAAGGCAAAAACCTCTGAAAGGATTTAGATACGAGTATAAATATAGCTAGTTATCACTACATAGTATAAAACAAAGTCTGTCTTCTGTCTGTCTGTCCCTAATGTAGGTAGGTACCTAAGATATGCTTAAATCATAAAACTACGCAAAGGATTTTAATGTGTTTTTTTATTAAATATAATGATTCAAGAGGAAGGTTTATATGTATAATTGACGCGGGCAAAGCCGCTGGCGAAGTCTACTTTTATTAGATTTTATAGGTACCTATCATTTTTATAGGTATACTAGTCGACGCCAGCAGCTACGCCTGCATTTTTTTTTAAATTTACCCGTTTTGGCCGATCCCGTGGGAATTTCGGGAAATCCCTTCTTAGTGCACCCCTACGGTCCCCAAGGAACATACATGCCAAAATTCAGCTTCCTGCGCCCAATAGTTGCGGCTGTAGCGTGTCTGTCAGTCAGTCAGTAACGCAAGGATTTTATATATTAAGATAAGTTAACTTAGGTACCTTTGCTAGTAGAAACATAATATTGATTTTGTGATCATAATGGTAGGGTCATTTCGCCTGTTCGCGTCCATCGCCCAATTCGCGTCCATTTTACGGACCTCCCTTTAAAAATGCTCGAAAATAAGTATACTAACACACTAATATAATGAAAAGTCAGTACCGCCAATACCTAAACGTATAAGAGACACGCACAAATAGACAAAAGTTCCGTGCGCCCAGCTACTCCTGTTTAAAAAAATTTGTTAATTTCGGTTGTTTAACCAAAGAGTGCAGATGCGCGGGATATAAATAAAAAAATAGTGTGCAGCGGCGTGTTTGACGGTAACTATTTTATTGTTTTATGTGAATTTTAGGATACATAGCTGTTTCTAGACATTAATAATGAAAATACGAAAAGTATGAATTATGAATTAGCTTGTTTTATTTATAGTTAACAATTAAAATAAGGTGGACGCGAATTACGTTTATGTTTTCTTTAGTTGTTTATTTTTATGTGATTAAAATATGAAAGTGAAATTGGGATTTTGTTTATTTTAACATTAATAGTATGCAATTGTAAGCGTCTACAGTGTTACTATTGTAATAAAAGATACAATCGATATAATAATCGATCACACGTGGACGCAAACTATACCTACAAGGGATAATATTATAGCAAATTGCGTCCATTTTTTCATGAAATAGAAATGATAGCATAAATATATATATATATATATATATATATATATATATATATATATATATATATATATATATATATATATATATATATATATATATATATATATATATTTAATAATCTAAAATGCATTTTTGATTAAGACTGAGTCTAAAATGCAATTTTTACAAATTTAGTGCAATGAAATGCGTAATTTCGTTATTCCATATTTTTTTCTATTAAAGATGAGTTCTTAGGCGACAAGAAAGAAGAAGGAAAAGAAAAAAATACAGAAGATGATTAAATAAAGAAAGCATTTAGTGATATTCGTGAGAAGAAGAAATCAATAAGACAAATACATATGTAAAAATTATGCTATTCCGAAGACCACAATATTGGACAATATCACCCTTATATGAAGGAATATAAGGGTGATATTGTTAAGACTAAGCTGGTGGACGCGAAATGGTCTGCAGGTGGACGCAATTTGGATTTTTTGGACGCAAACTGGGTAAAATGCCATATTTTGAAGTTTGTCTATTTAAAAAAAAATCACGACAAGTTTCGAACAAAACTGAAAGTTAATATTAAAATAGACTATATAATGAACGCATTACATAAATTTTTCATTGAATCAATTTGTTGGAACATTTTTATTTTCTCCTTCAAACTTGCCAACTGCACTAAATGGACGCGAACAGGTGAAATGACCCTACATAACAACACAATCTCACGTAAATCACGTAAAACAGAAACCATAAGTATCTAAAAATAGCATAATAATATGACCCTAAGCGGTCGCTACTCGCTTCACTATTTATTTTGGGAATGCGACGAGTCTTGTGTGGGTTCGATCCCTACGCGAGACAACAGTCATTTTGTGTGATCTATAAATTGTTGTTTATGGGTTTAGGGAAAGACAGCGACGCCCGGCACTACATTTATTCCTAGTATGGATGTAGAAAATAAAAAATCTAATCTATAAAACATAAAGAAAATAATTCATCTTTCTAGCAATGCATTTTTAGGAACCCGTTATAATTTTGAAGGTTATGCGAACTGGGTTACCTACTTCATATACTGGTCTTCGTAATCTATTCCAAACATGCACCAACCGGTTTAGTTTCTGGTTATAATGTTGATCACAAAGTAACAATTTGGACATTCGTTTATGAAAGGTAACTACGAAAATACCGCAACAGTGGAGACCACTAGTAAACAAGCTTTCCAAAAAGTGACAAATTGAGAGCCAAGAAATCAATTCCTAGTAATTTTTTAGTTTCCATTATTTTGATGACAAGGTGGAAAATCTCAAAAAAAAACTTTAAATCTCGATATCTCGGCATCCATTAATTTTGGGTACCTACCTGGTTGATGGGGGTCAATTTGTTGCAAATGACTTCAAATATAAACCCTATAGACTATTTAATTAAAAACCCTTTCAAGGAATAGGTCGAATTACCTGTCAAATTTATATGCCAAACAGCATCTTGCGCCAAATGTCTAAGGCCTTGTAGTTCCGGTTGTGTTGTCTCAGCTTCTCCGTCGTCAAAAAATGTATACTTAAGTACCTAATAAATATAATGCCAGACTCCGTGCTGCTACTAATATATTGCCAGACTCCGTGCTGCTACTAAGAATTCGGAAAAACCTAGTAACAGACTGACTTCGTGGTCCAGTTGATATGGTAGCCAGTTGGTATGGGTCTGCTGATCAGGAGGTCCCGGTTTCGATTCCCGGGTCGGGCATAAGATACTGGGTCTTTTTGAGTTCTCAGTAGCAGCCTGGAGTTTGGCAGAGAACCCGATAACGGCGATAGGCTCTCCGCCTATTACGTGGTAGGTACCTACAACTTCATAACATAACCGATGTTTCAGCCACAGTCAAATAATCCATCAGTCGTTCGACGAACGCGTCTAGACGGGTCAATCGTGCGGGGGACAAGAGGTGAGACGCGGGAAGAGCGGTACCTACTTACGTATGTCGCCTTAGTTCCTAACTAGGTACATGGTTTTGGGGCTGGCGCGTGCTTGTTTTTTGTCCGTTACTTATTTATTTGCTTATGAATATTAATCAAGATGGTGCATACGACTTGTGCTGTGAGACATTGCAATTCTTCATGCTGCTTAAAGATTAAAATAAAATAAGGATTTAAAAAATCTGCACTTTCATCAATTTACTTACACCAAAAATGAAAATTTCATTAATTACAATTTTATTATTAATATTATTTTGAAATGTACCGATAACCACTTAAAATAAAGTGCACGTACCTACTAATCTACTAACTTTTTACAATATCTCATGTCTGGTCAAATCACAGTATAAAGTAGTAATTACTGTACGTAAACAACATGGCAGACGTAAGAAAATAAGCGTCGTAAGGTAATATTCGATTCAAGCGTGATTTTAATTTTATGCAATAAGTACCTACCTACCTTCGTATTAGGTAGGTAAGTACCTATTAAATATTAATATGTATCTTGGTAACGGTGCGTCCTAGCTAAAAAATAACCATATTTTTGGCCCCCTTTTATAAACCCCACACATGTTCTCAGTAATCCCATAGCCCGGTCACCCATCCATAAAATGACCGTGATGTCTATTGCTTTACCTTACGTAGTTTGCTCGAAAATAGATCTGCAAAATTCTTCACATCAATAACATAGGCTCTGCAAGCTGATCCCATGGTTGCCCACCCATTAACGACGGCTATGTCAACCGCTTTATTTTAACTTGGTTTGTACGATAACGACCTAGTATATCTGAAAAATGCTTCATATCCTTAAGCGCAGGGCTGGATCTACCTAAGGGCTGCTTGGGCTGCAGCCCAGGGCCCCGAGGTTACAAGGGGCCCCCAGACTCCGCTAAAATCAATAGGCAATAATTATTTTTTTTTAAAGACAGCTCCCGCATTAGGACCAAATCCTGTGTCGCGGGGGACTTTACAAACATACAACTAACGGACACAATGAACACCCAGACTCGAAACAACAATTTGTGAATTACACAAAGTGTTGCTTCGTGTGGGGATCGAACCCACAACACTCGGCGCAGTGTCAAGTGGTGAGGCGGCCGCTTAAACCACTACGCCCACCGTGCAGTCAAATAATTAATATTTAAAACATGGTTGTCTGTAAAGTCAGTTTATGAATGATGAATTGAGTTAAGGGGGGAAATACGTGTAAAAGGATGTTTGCATGCTGATTTTCATTATTTTTAAGGTATAAAAAATGAATATTATTATTCATTGAAACTATTAGGTTATTTTATACATGAGATTTTTTCATATTTTACAAAAATATAACTCAAAAGTAGCGGAGATATCAGCTGATACACATCGTAGGTTGTCATCCGAATTAGCAGTTAGTGTGCACGATGGAAGCCACAATTTTTATCCGAAATCAATGGCAAAGAAAAATTACTTTCTTTTTTTGGCGATGCTAAGATTCTAACTAACAGCTCAATACAATTACCACTATAACCTCGAAGCAAAGTTGTATTGAAAGCTGTCCGAAGTGTCCTGGACAACTTCCAAATTCGCCGATAGAGGCGCGCGGATAATCTTTGCATCGCCAATATGAGAAATAAATTTTCAACAAAAAAGTTCAAATACATTTTTCTCACTAGACTAATAGTTTCCGAGTCCGAACGTATTAAAATTGAGCGGGGGATTTTTCAGGGCGACAGTCTGAGTCTCTTTGGTTTTGCTTAGCCATGAACCCTCTCAGTACTTTACTGGAGGGTGCAGGGTTAGGCTAACGGTTACAGAGTAGTGGTCAGGTCATATCTCACCTGGTATTCATGGATGAACTGAAGTTATATGCCCACTCTGATGCCCAATTGCTAGATTTACTAAACTTAACCCAAAACTTTAGTAAGTCTATCAATATGGAGTTCGGTGTGGATAAATGTGCTGTCATTCATGTGAAGGATGGTGGAATCTGAGGAGATCCAACTCTCAGATTCCATTAACCTAAGAACGCTTCTCTTAATTGATACCTATAAGTACTTGGGTCTGTCACAGGCTTTAAGTATCAATGAAGCCGTCTTGAAGTAATCGGTGCAAGAGCGTTTCTTTGGCCGCCTGAAAAAGTACTGAAAAATCTTTTATCAGGTGGCAGCAAGGTTTGTGCTTGCAACGGTTGGGTCATGCCACTTCTTGTATACTCCTTCGGCATGCTCAAGTGGACTCAGTCTGAATTGGACGCCCTGGACAGAAGAGTTCGCACATTGTTGACGTGAATGAGGCATATCGTATGCATCATCCACGTTCATCCGTGATGAGGTTGTACATCCCGCGAAAGTGCGGGGGTCACGGCTTTCTGAATGTCAAGACCCTACAAAATCGCGAGGTGTGCAATCTCAAAGAATATTTTCTCCGGGCGAACGTGGATTTGCATCGAGATGTTGTCGCAGTAGACAATGGGCTCACCCCGCTCCGGTTGGCTAAAGAGAACTGGCGCATGCCTGTAGTACTTAGTACTGATGATCGCAAGCGTGTATGGCAGAGCAAGGAGCTTCACGGCAGGTTCCATCGGGCCCTATTAGCCTCGGTGAACTGGCTACGCTTCGGTGACCCCTTTGGAGAAACCGAAGGGTTTGTTTGTGCAATTGCTGACGAAGTTATCAAGACGAGTAACTACCGGAAATATATCCTGAGGGATGGCACTACTGATATTTGCCGTGCTGTCACCGACCTGGTGAATCCCTCAGGCACATTGTTTCCGGTTGGTCACGTCTTGCTAACGGCGAGTACTTGCACAGACATAACCAAGTAGCCAGAATTATTCACCAGCAAATCTCTCTGAAGTACAAACTTGTAGACATCGAGGTACCGTACTACAGGTATGTAGCAGAGCCAGTTCTCGAAAATGGCCATGCCACATTGTACTGGGATCGATCTATCATCAAGGACAGATCGACCAAAACGCCTCGCAATCATTGTTGATGTCTCTATTCCTCATGACGAGAATCTCGTGAAAGCCGAAAAGGAAAAATAGATTAAATATCTGGACTTGGCTCACGAGATTGTCGACATGTGCGATGTGAACTCAGCAATTATTGTGGCGATAGTCGTGACCGTTAATGGTCTAATAGAGAAGAGCCTCGACCGTCACCTTAAGAGGTGCTTGGTTCAAGGGCCTGATAAAGAAGGCAGTACTTCTGGACACGGCACGTATTATCGTGTTGGTAGATCGACCAAAACGCCTCGCAATCATTGTTGATGTCACTATTCCCCATGACGAGAATCTCGTGAAAGCCGAAAGGGAAAAATAGATTAAATATCTGGACTTGGCTCACAAGATTGTCGATATGTGGGATGTGAACTCAGCAATTATTGTGCCGATAGTCGTGACCTTTAATGGTCTAATAGCCAAGAGCCTCGACCGTCACCTTAAGAGGTGCTTGGTTCAAGGGCCTGATAAAGAAGGCAGTACTTCTGGACACGGCACGTATTATGAGGAAGTTCCTGGCTGTGGAGCCCTAACCACTGGCAGCTTCGACTCTGTGCCCGATGCTGGTGGGACCCCATGTACTTTTTTGTGTAAATTATATATTTAAAAATGTAATTTTAATTTAAAAAAAATAATAAATAAAGGAGATATATCATTATAGAAACAATTTTTTTGAATGACTATTAGTTGAGTATTGATAGGCCCCTAAGTGGTTTCAGCCCAGGGCCCCCCAAATTCACGATCCGCCCCTGCTTAAGCGCCTCCCACGACACTTGCGGGATGAAATAGGTGCTGACTGACACTTTGTATGCAAAACTTTCACCGCACGAAAGAATGCAAATTGTTTTATAATAACTATTTATCGTTAATTATTGTAATATAATAAATAAGTGATTTACACTATAATATTCATGTAGCGTAGCAATTGTAATATTTTTCTAAAATAAATAGACGGTGTTTGAATAAGTAGGTATTGTTTAAATGTGGCAGCCCTAGCCTCCTTACCCTTGTCTAGACGTTGTCGGCTTTTTCTACGAGATCAAAGGCGTCAATCTACTGTATGTCTTTATACTGTGTTTCAGCACTGTTGCCGTGTAAATAGGAAGAGCGGTACCAAACTGCGTATGTCGCTTTAGTTCGTAGTTCGGTACAAGTTTTTGGGGGTTGGCACATGCTTGTTTTTGTTCGTTAGTTATTTATTTGCTTATGAATAGCTGTCCATTAAGATGGTGCATACAACGTGTGCTGTGAGACATTTCAAATCTTCATGCTGCCTAAAAGGTTTAAATAAATAAGGATAAAAAAAACTGCGATTTCATCAATGTACTTAAACAAAAAAAAATTGTAATTATTTATATTATTTTTAAATGTAGGTACCCATAACCAATATCTATGCATTTAATGTAATGTGCACGTACCTACTAATCTAAACCACAGTATAAATATGGAACAGTACGGAAACTACCAACAAACATTCAAAACGGCACACTCACACAAACATGCGCATCGACGAGACCCCTAAGCGGTTCTCGCGGTGCTGTCAGTAGTGAGTGCCGCGTCAAGGCGTGTGGTCACGTTACGCTTATTTCCGCGACCTTTTAAAAATGCCACGAGCGTAGCTATTGTGTAGTATTCTGCTGTTTGAACTCGTCTTCATCAAAACCGGAGCTATCGTTTTTTAAACTTCCTGCTGACTATGAAAGGGCAGAATGATTTATTGTTATAATAATAAAATTGTACTGGAATTATACGTCCGTGTGATAGATCATAATAAATTCGTGAACCTAACTCAAAACGTAAATCTAAGATGGCGGCTGAAATCGATTAGAAGTATCAACTTTTTCGTCCTGGGTGTCGTTTTATGGTTTTCGAGGGTGTTAAAGCCGATAGTGCTGTCAAAATGGAAATCTAAGATGGCGGCTGCAATAAATTATCAACTTTTTCGTCATGGGTGTCGTTTTCGAGGGTGTTATAGCTGATAGTGCTGTCAAAATAGACATTCAAAATGGCGGCTGCAATAAATTATCAACTTTTTCGTCATGGGTGTAGTTTTCATGGTTTTTGAGGGTGTTAAAGCTGATAGTGCTGTCAAAATGGAAATCCAAGATGGCGGCTGCAATAAATTATCAACTTTTTCGACATGAGTGTCGTTTTCATGGCTTTCGAGGGTGTTAAAGCTGATAGTGCTGTCAAAATAAAAATCCAAGATGGTGGCTGCAATAAATTATCAACTTTTTCGTCATGGGTGTCGTTTTCATGATTTTCGAGGGTGTTAAAGCCGATAGTGCTGTCAAAATGTAATTAAAAAAGTATTCTTTTACATAAATTGTATGTTTACCTTCCTCCCGACGAGTAGTAAAAAGTGGCCATCAGCTTGAATTGTTTTGTTTACCCACACCTTTTCTGGTAAAAATGACAGAGAATATTTTGTTATGGTTTGATATCTCGAGAAGATTTGATGAACAGACCGCCTCAAAACTGTACTGTTTGTGAAGAACATTTCAATACTATGGATATTCTAACGGACACCTATCGCAAACAACTTAAAACTAATTCATTACCATCTCTTCATTTACCGGCTTTACAAAAAAAAAATGTTAATAAAAATGTTAACCGAAGCTCCGAAGGTGGTTGAAATCTGTACAAAGACAGAAGAAAATGTAAAACTTCTAGCGACTGACAGTAGTCAAACTTCCAGATCTCTTTCACTGGACACGCCTCGGAAAAGAAAACTAAAATCCGATCTTTTAACATGTAGAAAAAAAAAAGTACCAAAAATATATTTGATGCACCCCATGTCATAAAACTGGTTTGCAACAATTTGATTACCTAAGACGTCCATTTCCAGGATCTTGTAGCTAAATACGAGCACATCATAAAATTTTATGAAAATGATAACCAAAAGAACGAACAAACAGCCACATATATCCAGCAAATTTGCCGCTAGTAAATCTACTTACGTAGATTTTAATTATATTCAAGAATCCGGGAGGAACACTGCTTTACGTACGTTTTCCGTATTTTACACACTCGTATTTTGCTGAGCTTAACTGACGCCATGAAATTACTTAGGTATTTAAATTGTATTTGTAAACTAGTTATTTCAATTCGATTGATTGATCACCACAGAAACAAATATTTAAAAAAAAACAATATCAAAAAAGTGACAGCCCTAATGCTTCAATGGCGCGTAGGTAATTATTTTATCAACTAGGCTTAGTTTCCATACTGTTCCATATGTATACTGTGTCTAAACTTTTTACAATATCTCATGGGTGGCCAAATCACAGAATAAAGTAGTAATTACTGTACGTAAACAAAATAATTATGCGTTGTAAGGTAATATTCGATTCAAGTGTGGTTTTAATTTCATGCAATAGGTAGCTGGTTTTTACTGGTTTTGACAAATTCAAATCTGGATTTTACAAGAAACTTCAGACGTCTGCGTTGCTTTTACAGCGAGATATCGGCGAAAATGTGTTTTTCACCGTTTCAATGGCGCGGCCATGGCTTATTTAGTCTTACAGCTCCTAATATATAAGGTCAGGATTTTTTTCTATATTTTGAAAAAAAATTTACAAATTCAATCTATTACTTACCAAAATTTCAGGTCTCTGCAATACTTAGTTTTAAAGATCTCCGTGGCCGCGCGGTTCCGAGCGTTTCCATGGCGCGGCCACGTTCAAACCCTTATACCTTTTTAAACATAGCTTTGACAAATTTATGGTTTTGGGAGTCTACTTTTACAAATTGTACAAAATCTTGTCACCATTATTTAAAAAAAAAACATCGAAACAGACACAAATAAATCTGCAAAATACTTAATAGCGATAACTTAGGGCCTTATCATACTAGCGGCTTGGGAGCGGTTGCGGGGCGGACGGAGCGGACGCGCAGCGAATTCGTCGCGAACACGCCGCGGCTGCGCAGCGAGGACGCCGCAGACGCGTGGCGAATACATTATGTTTTCGTCGCGTGTTTGTAGCAAATTATCGACGTACAGTACATCCAGTAACTAAATGGATTCCGACGAGGAAACGCTGCTGTTGGCTTTATTACTTTTACTCGTTGCACGACGCTTTTTACTCGTCGCACGACGCTTTTGTGCGTCCGCAACGAATTCGTTGCGCATGCGCGGCGTGTTCGCTGCGAGCCCATAACGAATTCGAATACCAAAATACTAAGATAAATTATTCTATCCTAGTTTTTGGTATTTTTAAGGTAGGGCATTGATATACAAGGTGATTGATTTAGAAGCCCGAGCTTCGGAGCAGATCAATTTTTATTTTCTTTTTTACTTTCGCTCTACCTGTAACCAATGCTGCCCTACCTCAAATTCGACTCTAGCTACATCCCTGCCGCCCGCGCGTCTGCGTTGCAGTGTTGTGCAATTTATTTTTGTGACAAAAAAATATTTATGAATTAAAAAGAGGTTATTATCGTTGTTGAGACATTTCTTTCGCGAATAAAAACAAATATCTCGACGACACAACCACGAACACAACACTACGTCGCTATAGTGCCGCGCGATCCACCCGCTGGTTTCGACTTCGAACGGGTCGGCGTTGCCCGCACCACTCCTGCGCCGCCGCCGCCATCGCCCCGCTGCGCGCAAGATTCGAGGCAGAGGCCTAATAAAACTATTATCCAAAATTGTAATTAATTTATTGTGTCAACTTAATAATAAAGTAATATTCAACATTATACCTAAGTATACACTACTAAGTACTGTATGGCACTTAATTGTACTACATTCCATTAAAAACAAGATGATTTTACTAACTTTACATAAAATAAAATAATTTCAATAGTTATTGATACAATTGTATAAGTGCAAGTATCTCTGTGCTCAAAATAAAACATATAGTTAAGTCAGTCAAGTTAAAAGTGCAAAAACAAAACTAAAATTCAAATATACAAAAGATTATAATTTGAGCTACTTATAAACTACATGATGTTACCCTGAAGAGCCAATTTGGCATAGTGTCCAATTGGTTCTTTCCCTCAGTCTACCTTTAATTTTAATCTCAGTCAAATCTTACTTTACCACACATAATTAAGTTCTGCCTGGACATTTCTATACAGAATTAACAAAAATAATAAAAATAAAAACAACAAAATGTCTTTTTCATGAAGCAAAGTAACAAATAGTGAATCATAGTGTAAACTACAATCCATTTCAAAAATATTTTTAACACATGTGTAAAGAGAGTGGCAACTCAATATTTAATTCCAACTAATGGTCATGTGACATTAAAATATGGTAGTGACAGTGTCATACTTGCAGTACCAAAAATATCTTTGCCTTGCTTACCTACTTATAAATCTGAATTAATCAAACTAATTAACTACTTTATGTTTTCAAAGAGATTCCTTCATTTTTAATATTTACTTAATCTAACATGTTTTATACTCTGTATTTTCCTACATTTGTGAATTTGTATTAGACTATTACAATAAATCCACTTACACACTACTTTTATCAAGAATTGAGCCACAAATTTGTAACGGAACTTCCATTAACAACGCAGTCTTTAAATCCTTTCATCACATAGGATGACTGATACCATTTCAAATCATCATTTGATTCAATTTCATGGAAAGCGTCAACATTATCCTCAGAATCGTCTAGTTGTAAATTCTGAAGATTCTGATTAACAATATCACCAAATACATTAAATTCATTGCAACAACCAATGTTGTCTAACAATTTCGTCCTTAGATCTATTACAACGACTTTAGAGTTGCGTGGTATTCTACAACCGTTAGTAAATACAAAATTTTCACTATTGATTATACTGTCCTGATTGTTCACCAACTTCTTCTTTATAAAAACATATAGATTTGTTGGTGCTAACTGGCTGAAGAACACTTGATTCAATTCTTCTGATGTGACCAATGTTCTGGAATTAATAAGCGGGAGTTATATAGAGGAATCAATAACAATTATTTCTCTAGTGCAATGATATTAATTCAGGAGAATTTTATTTCGAGAAACTCATATGACAGACAAAGGCTAGCTTTACATAGTCCAATTTTGTAAGTCTACTTCATGTAGGACATTAATTGAAAAATAATAATTTATTTTAAACATCTATTATTTATTTTGTTTATACTTGCCAACAGTGATATACAGAATACACATAGTACATGAGTTTGGAACTAGTTCTTATACAGAATATACTAAGATAGGCTTGTACACTGTGTATCAAAATATTGATTAAACATTTGCCTTATAAAATGTCTCCATTGTAAAGAAAAGCACTGCTCTATGAGTTTTTGTTTCTTATTAATGCATTTTAGCCCAGATAAGCATTTTCAGCTCTACAGATACATTTAATAACAACAATGTGAGTAAGCAATTACCTGAATACATTTCTCTGTATTTTCTGGTCAGTGGCAATTTGTGTAGAATGGCACTGAGGCTTATGACATGCCACAGGAAGTAAAACTCTATAAACTTCCTTACAAGTCAGCGGGGTAGCTCCCAAAGCTATGCACACTTCATCAGGCAGTGATGCATTGGTGATCTCCAGTTGAAGGCTCTGGAAATTTGCAAAAAATATGCTGATTAAACACCACATTTTGTTTCTGGTTTAAAACATAAAAATATCAACATGAAAACTATCAGTGCATAAGGCTCTATCATACTATTTTTGTTGTTATAAGGACTGTTAATTTTTTATTAATACTTAATTATCCAAGCCCTGTTTAATAAACCATTTCACTGTTAAGTACAGGTATCTCCTGTCAAAAATGTTAGAAATAAAATAAGAATAAAAACCTTAAGAATAAAATCTAAGTTTTCTAACGCTGTAGAAGCAGCACGAAAATGTCTTTCTGACTGAAAGCTGTCCTTTACTTCCTCTTCATCACAGGCCTTTTTCTTATTCACCACCTGTTTCAACCACTGATACGTGTATGGTATTTGAAGCCTCTGGTACGCTATAAATTTGATTAATTCCACAATTATATGACCACATGATATAGAAGTTAGCTGATCACCGATTCCCAAATTAACAATAATAGGTTTATTTGTTTTATTCATTGTTTTTGATCCAAATTCCATATAAATAACTAGCGTGGCTGTTGCTGTTTACCGGAAAAGCAAAGCATTGACCGCCGTTAAATTTAAAATAAGTGCGAAATGTCATGTCATGTCAAGCTGTCAACGTCAAACATAAAGCGAGCTATTCACATCGGGGCAAGTGCCGTCGGACCAGCATGTTGGCGCAAAATATCGGATTCAAAAGATCGATGTGTACACAAATACACACAACATTGGCTTATTGATCACTCAGCGTTGATGATTTGATGAATATGCTTGTGAAACCCTTGCGATCACGGTTTTCCCTTTTCTTCTTCTCGTGTGAGTGTGTGGCCAACACAGTACCGTGGTTTTCAGAGTCCTTGACCTGAGATAAAAACCGGGTCCAACAAGTTTACATGCCCACCAAAGCATCGTAGCGCTCAGGTGCTCAGATGCAAATGTCATTCCCGAAAACCCATCCAAGTGGCGACCTGTGCAAGCATTGCTTAACTTTGCAAGTCAGGTCTCGCTATGAGCGCTACCGTAGTAATTTATATACAGAACAATTTCAATTTCATTTCATCTGTAAACCCTGAGAAATGTAAGACTGCGTACTCAGTGGCGTACCATTGGAGAGGCTTATATCCAGCAGTCGACTTTATTTTTATTTTTAAGCTATTGCATAGCTTTTATCGCGGGCTTGAGCGCGGCGACCGAATCCAGAAATTCCGTAACGAAAAAAACCTGACACCCTTCACATATTAATCAACTTGGCCTAGGCGCCAAGTTGATAATATGTATTATGAACTTTACTGCTTACTACTTAAGGTTTAGTTTAGAATAAAATGTTTTACTTTTGTATACGCTAGCTGTAAGTTTTGCTAATAAAATAAAATAAAATACAATACAATAAAATAAAATGAAATAAAATGAAATAAAATGAAATAAAATGAAATAAAATGAAATAAAATGAAATAAAATAAAATAAAATAAAATAATTGCATAAGTTGATAAAAAATGCTATGCAATAGCTTAACCGCGCTTTGCAACACGTCACGTTTTGTCTCCCCGTCAAACAGAGGCAAAAGGAGGGCTAGGGAATGCCTGTTTGCAACGGTAAATGTTTGTGGAGGAGTGGATGGTAAGATTGATGAATTGTGTTGTGTGATATAATGGATGTAAGGAAAACTGATGTACTAGGAGTGAGTGAAACTAAGAAGAAAGGTTGTTCAACAACAACTCATGGCCGATATAGTGCATATTGGTCTGGAGTTATTGATTCTGAGAGAGCTAGCTAAGGAGTTGGAATGATTCTATCAAATAGGATGAATGAGTGTGTGAAAGAATATGAATTTGTTAACTCCAGGCTTCTTTGGGCTTAACTAAAGTCATTGTTATGTCTGTTTATGCTCCAGACATGTCCAAACCGTCAAATGTAAGACAGGAATTCTGGGATAATGTAAGAGATTTGCTTGCTAGGTGTGAGAATAATGAAAGAATAATTATGTTAGGCGACTTTATTGGTTGGGTAGGTGTGTGTCGTGATGGCTATGAAAGGGTTCTAGGGCGATTTGGTGACGAGAGGGTGAATGAAAGTGGTGAAAGTTTACTGCAAATATGTATGGAGAGAAAGCTTGTAGTGACAAACACTATGTTTAGTTACTAGATGATTCATATATATGTATGTATACATGGCAAAGGCAGACATAACGAAGTATGATAAATTTTGTTGTGATAGATGAACGTTTGAAAGCGAAAGTGAAAGATACTAGAGTGTACCGAGGCATAAATGTGGGCACTGGCCATTTTTTGGTAGTTAGTCCCATAGCGGGACTAAGCACAAAATGGCGCCATCGTCCTCGCATACACTCACCTGCCATAGAAAGAGTGAAAGTTGAAAGATTTGAAGAAGAGGATGTACGTAGTCAGTATAAAGAGGCATTGGAAGAAAGGTTTAAAGAATTCTTTGAGGAAGATAATTGCGAGATAGAAGGATTTTGGAAAGAGTTTAAGAATGGAGTAATAGAGGCAGCTACACAAGTATGTGGTGTAAGCAAGAGGATGTATGTTAAGAAGATATGTAATGAGTGGTGGGATCAGGAAGTAAGTAGTGTGGTCGCGGAAAAGCGCAAAGCATGGATGGATTTGCTGGCCATAAGAGCCAACAAAAGGCTTAGACTATTTACTTTATGACAAAAGGATACAAGGTAGTGTGACTGTCAATGAGAGGATAGTAAAAGAAAAGTATGGCAGGTTGAAATATAAAGTAAAAGAGACAGTGAGTAAAAAAAGAAAGAAGAATGTAAGGATAAATTTGATAGAAAGTTTTCTCAGCATTTTCGGGCCAATATCAAATTATTCTGGCATTTGATTAGAATAGCCCGAGGCAAAGCAGGACACTCGAAAGTTGGTGTGATAAGGGATGTAAATGGAAATATTATAAGAGAGCATAGGGAAGCTTTGGATCAGTGGAAGATGTATTTTGAGAATTTCTTTGAACGAGGAGTGACACTAGGAATATAGTAGCGAATGAAAGTAATATAAGTATGGAAGAGATACGATATGCAATGAAAAGTATGAAAACGGTGGTAAAGATGCGGGATATGACAGGATATCTGCTGAAATGCTCAAGGTAGGCGAAGGCGTCACGGCAAGCCTGCTGTACCTACTTTTCAATAAATTTCGGTCCGGTCGTGAACCAGGTGACTGGAACAAGGCCGTAATTGTGCCACTGTACAAGGGAAAAGGGTCACAGCAGGAATGCAAAAATTATCGCGGTATAAGCCTCCTGTGTTGTTGGTAAATTGTATGCAAAGGTACTGATTGAAAGAGTGATCTCTGAAACGGACAGTAAGATTTGGGATGTGCAAGCGGGATTTAGAAAGGGAAAGGGATGTATGAATCAAGTCTTTTCCTTAAGGTGCATTTCAGAGAAAATCTTAAATAAACACCAGAAGGTTTTCTGCGCCTTTATTGACCTGGAAAAGGCTTACGATCGAGTGGTGAGGGATGAATGATGTTGGTCAACCCTTTCTGTGTATGGAGTGAGCAGCAGTCTGATACTGGCACTTGAATCCTTATATAGGGATTCAAGTGCCCCAGACAGAAGATACTACCCTGACTGACACCAGAACGAGTGTCATACGAGTTAGAGCGGTACTTAACTAGTTGCACATATTGAGTACAATTAGAAAAATAGAAAGCGAATAAGTCGAAGAGTTTAGGAGCGAAACCAAAAGCGGATAACTTCTGCAGCACGAGATCATTCTGAACCCGATCAAAAGCTTTTTTTAAATCAAAATATGTTGCGTCAATTAACCTTTTATGATCCATTTCCGTAACACAATAGTCAACAAAATTGATTAAATTAGTGGAAGTCGATTTGCCCACTCTAAACCCGTGCTGGCACTTATATACTTAACACCAGAAATATAAAGTCTAAAATTACAAGAGTACTAGCTATTTGAGTCACGACTGCACTTCAAATTGTATTCGAACACCAAATATAGTAAGTGATCACCAAATAAATAGGTTATGTTAGGTTCTCTTGTGACCCTTAATTCAAAAATAGGAGCCCTGCCAAGCAGGGCTCCGTCAACTTAGTTTATTAAAGTAGGTGGTGTAACCAAATCCAATTTATGTGTTGGTATTTCATACAACTAACAAAAAAACTTTGGTTATAATTTTACATTAAAATGCGGGTTTCATTTTGGTGATCATTTACTATTTTTGTCTGTTATGTTACTATATCTGGTGGTAAATTGAACATAAGCCCTAATTTTCTAAGTGTAGTGTCTTAGTAGTTTCGGAATAAAATGGCTGTGACTATAAAGGTTCCATATATTGCCATTTTAGCTACGGATCCCTAAAAACTCTATCCCATAAAAAACAATACTTGTAAAAAAATCAAGTCTCGCTACCGTAAAAAGTTGTGAGATCCTACCTATCTATCTATATCGTCACGCCTGTCTCCCATTGGGGTTGGCAGAGACTATGGAACGCCACATGCTTCGGTTCAAACATGCCTCTTTCGCTTCCTCGACATTCATTAACCTTATCATGCATGCGCGTCGGTTATGGGTACTTTTAATTTGGCCCTTTTTTAGTACGTCACCTATTTGGTCGGCATACGTCCGCCTAGGGCGTCCCCTACCGACATTTCCATTCATTCTCGCACAATACACTCCTTTTGTATTTCTTCTTTCATCCATCCGTTCCAAATGTCCAAACCAACGCAACATTCCTTTTTCAATCTTTGTCTCTACATCTTCTTTTAGACCACACTTTTCCCGTATCACACCGTTACGCACTTTATCTATCAAACTTACTCCTTAAAGCTCTCATCTCCATAGCATTGATTCTACTTTCATGCTTCTTCTGCCATACCTATGATTTGCTACCATACATCAGTGTTGGCGCCAAAACTCCCTGCAGTACAGCAAGGCGAGCCTTACTTGGGATAATTTCGATACTGATGATGGACCATAAAGCGCCATTCACACTATTTCCTGCTTTCACTCTCCTTTCAACATCTCCCTCACATTTTCCATCTCTCGTAAACAAAGAGCCTAAATACACAAACTCATTCACTTGTTCCACTTTTTCATCTATCATTATGTTACATTCAGTTATACTGTCTTCCCTCTCTATGACCATGACCTTAAGGCTTTGTCAAACAGCGAGCGTGGCGGGGCTGGACGCTAGCGTGGCGCGCTAACTTAGTATGAAAATGTATGGAAGTCGTCACACAAAACACGCCACGCTAGCGCCGAGTCGAGCCGAGCTTGGCGGAGCGCGACACGCCACGCCAACCCGTGTCGCGATGACAAACTGTGGCGCGGGAGCGCGTCGCGACGTGTTCGCTTGGCGGGGCGGGGTGGGGCGGCCGCGCTGTGTTGCTAGTGTTTCTATGACGATCGGCACACACGCAGCTTGACGTGAACTGGGCGCGGAGTGAACGGCGTGGCGTGGCGTTTTTAGTTGCAAAATATTACAGATTTTTGTTCAAGTACAACCATGGACGTTGAGAAATTGATCAATTGTGTTCGGCAAAATTCAATTCTGTACGATTTAAGTAATAAAGATTATAAAAATGTCACTTTAAAAGCACTGATTTGGGAAAGTATTGCAAGTGAACTCAAACAAAACTGTAAGTACCTACAAAATGTTTATTTTTTAAAGTGAATATAAGGTTATGTTATTATTAGGTCATTATATGTTTTGATTAAAGTAGGACACGAATAAATTAAGCTCGATTAAATTATTATAGTGAGTGATTATTAGGTTATGTTTTGATTAAAGTAGGATACGAATTTCTCTCGAATTTGAAAAGCTGCATTAGAGGATCTTTGATTCGTTGGTCTAATATTTTGTAAAGCGGGTCCGGGGTCTGATGTGGATTCTTCTTCAACAGTAAATCTTCCTTCTTTTGTTCTCAAGTAGTTATGAAGGCAGCAAGTTGCTTTAACTATGTCGTCGGCGGTGTCAACAGAGCAATCTATGGGCCTGTGAAGTACCCGCCATTTTTCTCCCAAAATTCCGAAGGCATTTTCTACGACACGTCGTGCTCTGCAGAGTCTCTTGTTAAAATTTCTCTTTCTTTCGTCTTGCAATGCTGCAGCCCTTGGAAAAGGTCGCATTAGGTATGGTTTTAAAGCGAAACCTTCGTCACCTATTAATACGTGTGGTATAGGCTCATTCATGGCTGGTAAAGGTTTTGGTGGTAAAAGAGTTTTTCCAACTATAAACTCTCTATAAAAAGTAGAATTCTCAAAGATTCCACTATCACTGAAGCGACCACAGCTTCCTATATCAACAACGATAAACTTATAAAATGGATCGACGATTGCCAGCAGAACAATAGAAAAAAAAATCTTGTAACAGAAGAAATTCGATCCACTTTTACGAGGACATTTGATTGCGACGTGCTTACCATCTATGCTGCCTACACAATTAGGGAAATTCCATTTTTCTCTGTAGCCAGTTTCCGCTTGTCTCCAAATACTTTCAGTTGGTGTAGGCATATAAATGGGTTGTAAACTGCTCCAAATTTCTGAGCATACATTTTTAACAATTGAGCCTACTGTAGAACGCCCAACGCGGAATGAAAACGCGATTGTTTGGTAGGAATCTCCAGTAGCCAAGAATCTGTAAAACAAATTATAAATGTAATTGATGATCCATATATTAAATTATTTGTTAGTTTTATAAAGCAGTACAATTAAATTTGTGAGCGTTTTTGATTATTCTTTATTTATATTTAAATATTTTTAATATTTTCAGGTGATGCTGTAAAACAAAAATGGAAAACAATAAGAGACGGATATTATAAAAATAAAAAACAAGTGAAAGGGAGTACAGGTTCAGGTAGAATTGTAACCAATTACGTGTGGAGCGAGCATTTACGTTTTTTAGATGATTTTAATGTGAATCGTAAATCCTCCACTAATGTAAGAAGTTCATCAGCTACTACTGAAAGTCAGCAAACAGACGAAACACTCAATAGCCAAGAAACCTCAATATTACCGGATACTGACACAGCATCATTGCCATCTCAGCCCTTTTCTAGAAATCCTTCACCTTCGCCACCACCAGCAGAGGTCCTCCCACAAACAAGCGCAACACAAGTGCAGAATTTAACTCCAACGCCGCAGTCCTCTACGATTTCTTCCTCGGTACCACCTTTTCCACAATTATCTAAACGCAAGAGAAATGAAGATGCCGAAACAAAAGACCTAGATAAAATACTTCACTATCTGAACAATAGAAAAAAAGATAATGCCACGACAAAACAAGATGCCATAGATTATTTATTTCGAAGTTATGCAGAAGCATTTAAAAAGTTATCCCCTGTAGTCCAAGCTGAGTTAAAGGTAAACCTAGCAAAACTATTTGCAGAAGCAGAATAATTGAAGCATCTACAAAATACCACTCATTCATCCACGACCACCAACAGTAATTCTGTTATAGATATGGAATACTCGAATCTGGAATCCAACTCACCAATCAACACGAGACTCGTAGACCCAAGTTCGCAAGAACATAACATTGCTTCTCCTGCATATTCAGTTATTAGTACTGACTCCATAACCGAACCATTATGCCTCACCACAACGCAGCAAGTAATAGAGATACCAGATGTCACAGAAAATGTGATCACACAAGAAGACGTAGTGATTTACGACATATAAATGATACATACAGTTTATAATAATGTTGATTTTGTTGTTTGAAACCGATGAATATGAATAATTATTACTATGGAGTCAACTCTAAAATTTAGAAAAAATACAGTTCCTCGGTGCAAGCCTAGTAAAGTTGTTCATATTCATTCATGCCACTCTCTCATGGTAGGTAACCTAAACTTAAAGATAAGACTGATTTGCAATTTTATGTGATTTGTTAATTATTTTATTAGAACTTACTTGAGTAACTTAGACACATTCATAAGTTTATATGATGTTGATTTGTGAATTATTGTTTTTTAGTCTACAAAATGTTGATTTGCGAATTATTTTGTTAAGTAGTAATTGCTTAGAGATTTTTTAGTGTATTAGTTGTTGATTTGTTAATTATTTTATTAGGTATCATCACAAAGGTGACCTAAAGAGACTTTTTAGTATTTAAGCAAGCTGCTAAGACATTCATTTCCAAAATTATTTGATTACATATTAGTACTTATGAGAGGACTAAGATTTTTTTTTAAATTAAAATAATGGAGTATGTATGTACACAGCGTCATATTACTATATTTGATTTCAAATATGACCATCCATCATGTTAAATAATTATAAAAGTTCAAAGACTGATTACAAATATTACCTAAATTATAAAAAATGTTAACAAAAATCCACAAAACAGCTAAACTTGTATAGTTATGTAGAAGTTCCAACAAAAGGTTGTGAAAATGTCAAATAAATTACCTTAAACAAATCGCAAGTCTTTCTCTTGGACCTATAGCCCGTCTCCAATTCGTGTCAAGTTTCTCTATATTTGGCTTCAATACGTTATACAGTTCTTCGAAGCTACTCCGTGACATTCTAAAGTAAGTGTAGAATTTTTCTTCGTGGGACTCGAGCTCTCTACATAACCGGTGGTATTCTCCATGCTCTTCTCTAGTAGCGTTTATTTCATGAACCCATTTTCTTTTTTTCTTATTTCTTGATGCAGCAATCAAAAGAAGTAGCTCTTCAATGTCCGATTCGCTCGACATTTTAACAAAAAGTGACGCATTCCTGGTTGGCGCGACGCGATGCTGGCGGGGCGCTAGCGCGGCTCGGCGTGTTGCCGGCGGTGTGGCTATCGCGCTGAGCTTACGACCCGCTCGCCTCGCGTCGCGCCAGCGCCACGCTACCTTCCCGCTCGCTGTTTGACAAAGCCTTTAGTCTTGCTTACATTCAATTTCATGCCCTTCTTCTTATACGCCTCATTCATTACGGTGACCATATGCTGTAAATCAGACGCTGACCACGCAAAAATAACCTGATCGTTAGCGTATAGCAGGGTCTTAAACACAGAGTCACCCATTCTTAATCCACATTCAGACCCTTTCAGATCGGTCAAACAGCTGTCCATGAATAGATTGAACAGCCAAGGAGACGCTACATATCCCTGTCTAACACCACGATCAATGTTAAACCAGTCCGTGTAGGCCCCGTTTACTCTGACACAGGCACTTGAATCCCTATATAAGGATTCAAGTGCCCGTATCAGATTGCTGCTCACTCCATACACAGAAAGTGTTGACCAAAGTTCATCCCTCATCACTCGATCGTAAGCCTTTTCCAGGTCAATAGAGGCACAGAAAACCTTCTGGTGTTTACTTAAGGCTTTTTCTGAAATGCACCTTAAGGAAAAGACTTGATCCGTACATCCCATTCCCTTTCTGAATCCCGCTTGCATATCCTAAATTTTACTGACCGTTTCAGAGATCACTCTTTCAATCAGTATCTTTGCATACAATTTGCCAACAACACCAGAAGGCTTATACCGCGATAATTTTTGCATTCCTGCTGTGACCTTTTGCCCTTGTACAGTGGCACAATTACGGCCTTATTCCAGTCACCTGGTACACGACCGGACTGCCAACATTTATTGAAAAGTAGGTACAGCAGGCTTGCGGTGACGCCTTCGCCTATCTTGAGCATTTCAGCAGATATCCTATCATATCCCACAGCTTTACCCGTTTTCATACTTTTAATTGCATACCGTATCTCTTCCACACTTATATTACTTTCACAATTATCTTCCTCATTCGCTACTATATTCCTAGTGTCACTTTCTCCTCGTTCAAACAAATTTTCAAAATACACCTTCCACTGATCCAAAACGTCCCCATGCTCTCCTATAATATTTCCATTTACATCCCTCATCACACCAACTTTCGAATCTCCTGCTTTGCCTCGGGCTTTTCTAACCAAGTACCAGAATAATTTTATATTGGCCCAAAAATGCTGAGAAAACTTTCTTTCAAATTTATCCTTACATTCTTCTTTCTTTCTTCTTACCGTCTCTTTTACTTTATATATCAACCTGTCATACTTTTCTTTCACTATCCTCTCATTGTCAGTCACACTACCTTGTACCCTTTTGTTGGCTCTTATGGCCAGCAAGTCCATCCATGCTTTGCGCTTTTCTGCGACCACACCACTTACTTCCTGATCCCACCACTCATTACAAATCTTTTTAACATGCTTCCTCTTGCTTACGCCACATACTTGTGTAGCTGTCCCTATTACTCCATTCTTAAACTCTTTCCAAAATTCTTCTATCTCGCAATCATCTTCCTCAAGCAATTCTTTAAACCTTTCTTCCAATGCCTCTTTATACTAACTACGTACATCCTCTTCTTCAAATCTTTCAACTTTCACTCTTTCTATGGTAGGTGAGTGTATGCGAGGATGATGGTGCCATTTATTGGTTAGTCCCGCAATGCGGCTAACTACCAAAAAATGGTCAGTACCCACATTTAAGCCTCGGTACACTCTAGTATCTTTCACTTTTCCTTTTAAACGTTCATCTACCACAACAAATTCTATCATACTTCTTTCTGTCTGGATCCATGTACCTAATACCAAGTCAGTTAATTAAAAATCTTTAATGTTTCATAATTTTTATATAAATAGATTTACTGGGCCATCGTATGAAAACGCAATATATCTCATAAGTAATACATATATTAATTAGATTGTTTAGTGCGATTGCCAAGTCAATCTATTTATATAAAACATTAAAGATTTTTAATTAACCGACTTGGTATTACATGGATCTCACAACTTTTTACAGTCGCGAGACTTGGTTTGTTTGGCAAGTATTGTTTTTTATGGCATCTCATTTCTTTTTGTAGATAGTCCTACATTTGTTTTTTCCGATACCTTCTACTTCTTGTATACCAACAAGTAATTTTCTTAATTAAAGTCCTAACTGCAAATGTAATTTTGTAATCCTATATATTTATATTATAGGATTACAAAGTTATTATCACGAAAACTGGACAGCAATTGAAAAATATTTTAGTTTTTCCTTGATTCATACACTAAACACTAATTGTATTCTAAATTTGAAGCTTATATGTCTGCTAGAAGTGCCTTAGACTTTTGATGATCGGTCAGTGAGTGACAAAAATAAGAAACTTTGACTCGTTAAAATTCTTAAACTACTGGTTCAAATTGAATTAAATTTGAAATATACCATGTTTATACAATTCCTGCTTGGTTACTAAAAAAATAAGCTTCAAGTTTTATCCACAATGAAGTTATAGGGGTCGAAATGGCCTGAACTACTTCGAGAAAAGGATGGTAACGGCCGTGCTGCTTTTTTTCTCGACTTGGCGGGGGCACTGCCGTACCCCCAGATCTCAAAAACATTATGTCATAGTAATAAACTCCTTTGAAAATATTCGTTATTTAATTCCATTCCAGATTTAAACAGAAATATTGCGCATTTTATTCCGCTGTCACTTTTTAAACGATATGTCATTACTAAATATATTGTTTGTAAGTAAAGATTGCACAAATCACAAAAATGAATCGTCTTCCACGTATTATGTGTTACAATTATAAACTTACAAAGACGATCAACCGCACCTATGCCAAAGATGTAAGATTTGGTCCTGATGTAAGAGCTCTCATGCTGCAAGGAGTAGATATCTTGGCTGATGCCGTTGCTGTCACAATGGGTCCAAAGGGCCGTAATGTCATACTTGAGCAAGGTATGGGACCGCCCAAGATTACTAAAGATGGTGTTACAGTAGCAAAGGGTATAGAATTAAAAGACAAATTTCAAAATATTGGTGCTAAGCTCGTTCAAAACGTTGCGCATAAAACTAACGAAGAAGCTGGAGAC
The DNA here is from genome assembly GCA_944739405.2 of Euclidia mi. Taxonomy (NCBI): domain Eukaryota; kingdom Metazoa; phylum Arthropoda; class Insecta; order Lepidoptera; family Erebidae; genus Euclidia; species Euclidia mi. Next base: position 30,072,211 of record OX123193.2, on the reverse strand, counting down.
GGTACAACAACTGCAACAGTTTTAGCAAGAGCAATAGCTAAAGAAGGTTTTGAGAATATTTCCAGAGGAGCTAATCCAATTGAAATAAGAAAAGGAGTGATGTTGGCTGTAGAAACTGTGCAAGAAAAACTGAAAGCAATATCCAAACCTGTTAACACAACGGAAGCAATTGTCCAAGTTGCCACCATATCAGCTAACGGAGACGAATCTATAGGCAAATTAATAGCAGCAGCAATGAACCGAGTAGGCAAATCCGGTGTTATTACAGTGAAAGATGGAAAGACTCTGGAAGATGAACTGGAAATTATTGAAGGCATGAAATTTGATCGCGGCTACATTTCACCATATTTCATAAATTCTACTAAAGGACCAAGGGTTGAATACAATGATGCATTAGTACTTTACTCTGAGAAAAAGATATTTAATGCCCAACAAATAGTGCCAGCTCTAGAGATTGCAAATGCCCAAAAAAAGCCACTTATTATTGTTGCGGAAGATTTCGACGGTGAACCTCTGTCTGTATTAGTAGTAAACAAATTAAAAATTGGGTTACCAGTATGTGCAGTCAAGGCGCCTGGATTCGGTGAGCACCGAAAAAATGCATTAATTGACATGGCTGCAGCCACAGGAGGCGTAGTATTTGAAGATGACGCTAATTTGATAAGGCTTGAAGATTGCCAACTTGAAAGTCTTGGGCAGGTTGGAGAAGTCGTAATTACAAAAGATTCGACACTATTTTTAAAAGGGAAAGGCGATCCGAAAGAGGTACAACAGCGCATTGAGGAAATAAAAGAAGATTTGGAAACAGCTACAAGCAACTTTGATCGAGAAAGACTAATCGATCGATTAGGCAGACTACAGAACGGTGTAGCTGTTTTATATATTGGCGGTAGCAATGAAGTTGAAGTGAATGAAAAAAAAGATCGAGTAAATGATGCATTGAATGCTACACGAGCTGCAGTTGAAGAAGGAATTGTGCCTGGCGGAGGAGCTGCTCTTTTGAGATGCATACCAGAGTTAGATAAACTCATCCCAGCTAATCAAGACCAAGCAACCGGCATATTCATTGTAAAGAAAGCTCTACGAACACCTTGCTTAACTATTGCTGAAAATGCTGGCTATGATGGATCGGTTGTAGTCTCAAGAGTAGAAGATTTGGGCCCAGAATATGGATATGATGCTTTAAATAATGAGTACGTAAATATGATCGAAAAGGGTATTATAGATCCTACCAAAGTTGTAAGACGGGCTTTAACCGATGCCAGCGGTGTTGCATCTTTGTTAACAACCGCTGAAGCAGTTATTTGTGAACTGGTGAAGCCGAGTGATCCACTGCGCGATATTCATAGTATTGATTATTCTTCTGAATATTGAAATTAATACGCGTTAATTGTTGAACTAGTAATGTATTTTATGCATTATATCTTTAAATTCTATCCTCATAACAATATAAATACTCCTTTACAATTAATGGACGGACCCGTCCGTATTTTATAGCACTAACAATATAAATATAACACCACCTCAAATCCGTTCAAATCTTCGTGGTCTAGTAATGCTGTGTAAAATGTGTAATTTTATTTTTTGAATAATACGTTTTATTGTTTTGTTATTGGATCTTAGCATCTGCAAAAAATATGTAGTAGAATGCAATATATGTAATTATTTTAATGAATGATGATTTTGTATTTCATTACTTTTACCTCTTTTCTTCGACATTGCTCTCGAACAACGTCCAAATCCAAAATTGTGCGCATCAGAATGGTGGGTGTCTCATAGGTACTAATACATACATACATAGACTCACGCCTGTTTCCCGGAGGGGTAGGCGTAGGTAGTTAGGTACTAATAATGGTTTTATAAACATGGAAGTAATGTGTGAGGAATGTGTGTAAAATTAAGCACAATGCACTTTTATAAAATTAGTTATTTCAAAAAGTAAGTGAGTCACCAGCCTTTTACACAAGTGCGTTATCGCCCTTTGGCTTGGGAAAAGAAATAGGAGGAGGAGTGGGATGAGGGAGAAAGAATAGGGGATGGGGCGTCCCGAGGTCCGGCACTCTCACTCACTAAACGAAACGCAACAATGTAGCTATTGTTACTCTACGTATATTTTCTGTGAGAGTCAAGTCTTAACCCATTCATTGCTACTTATATTTTAAAAACATCACCTGGATGCCACTTAATATCTTAATATATAAAATCCTTGCGTTACTGACAATACTGACTGACTGATAGACACGCTACAGCCGAAACTATTGGGCGCAGGAAGTGAAATTTGGCATGTATGTTCCTTGGAGACCGTAGGGGTGCACTAAGAAGGGATTTCCCGAAATTCCCACGGGATCGGCCGAAACGGGTAAATTTAAAAAAAATGCAGGTGTAGCTGCTGGCGTCCTCTAGTTTTTAATGATTACGGTAGAAAATACGTAATTAAATGAATTAAAAATAATAACAAAAAAATCAAAATAAACCCACCCAAAAATGGTAAACGCAACAAATGCCTTGGTGGTACTGCCACACGTAAAGGTGAACGCAGACTTGGCCGCACCGCAGTCTCCGCAGTCGCTGCAGTTATCGCTTTTTGTTAATGTCTTTGCACATCTATCCGCACCGCAGTCATTGCAGTCGTTCCCGTCGCCACACGCATCGCACTTGCACTTAATTCAGTTTGTAATATAACGTCATCCGCGCCGCGCCGCGCTAGCCGCAGCGTCCGCTGCGTGCGGGCGGGCGTTGGTGACGTCATCAGGTGCGGCTTGGGGAGTTCGGTCGTTTCAGGGACTGCGGCGACTGCGACGCGGGTGGGTGTGCGAGGTTGCATAGAACTTCATATAAAGAATTCGAATGCGAATACTGCGGCGCGTGCGGTGCGGCCAAGTCTGCGTTCACCTTAAGTGCCATTCAACACACCGTTTGCGTTGACATTTGGATAGTAATAAGCAACATGTTCTGGGAGACTGCTGATGCCCGATATGTTCAATTGCTTGTTCAGGATGACGTATCTCGTAATATTCCTTCATCTAAGCATTATGTAAACAAAGCAGGGTCACATAGAGCGCCATCTGTTCTGTCTGAGTTTTTAGTTTTACAACCCGACCCTATTCTATTAATTCCATTTACTCAGTCAACCCACGATATTCTGTTGGTGTATTTTAATCTGGCAAACAAAATATCCCGATAAGCGGCAATAGGCTCGCCACCTATTACGTGGGATCAAAACACTGGCGAAAAGTGGGCGTTTAATATGCCTCTGCCTACCCCTTCGGGGAAACAGGCGTGAGTCTATGTATGTATGTACACACATCAACAAAGTCTAGGGATATTTTATATTTCATCAAATATCTAAAAATCTATGAAGAATTTTCTGATACAGTAAATAGAAGAATCATAGATTATTTTAAGGTCTTTAATAAAAATAAAAAACATTTCGTGTTTTTTTTTGTTTTAAATAAAAAGATTAATTTTTTTAATCATCATGGAAAATTAGTATGATAACAACAAACATTTCTTCTTAAAAAACTATTAATTTTAATAAAAATGGAAAAAATCTTGTAAAATCTAATCATTAATAATCAGTGTTGCCACCTCTTACATTGATTACACATCGACATCGATTGTTAATACTTAAAATTAAATTGTCAATGTCTTGCTGCGGTATGAGGTCCCATGTTCTTTGCAAGTGTTCGTAAAGTTGTTGTTCAGTCGTCAAATTTGGTGGAAAATCTCTCAAAGCTTTTCGTTGTAACATGTCCCAGGCATGCTCGATAGGATTTAAGTCGGGCGACTGTGCAGGCCAATCCAAAACTTGAATATCGTGCTCTCGGAGAGCGGTCGATACCAGCCGCGCCGTATGGCAAGGAGCATTATCGTGCATGAGTAGAAATTCATGGCCTATTTGAGTTCTGTGTGGGACAATAACGGGCTCTACTACCTCCTCGTGGTATTTTTGTGCAGTCATGCTGCCTTGGATCCAAACGAGTTGGGTTCGTCCGCCAAGACGAATTCCTGCCCACACCATGATTGTCCCGCCTTGGTATGGGTGGACCTCCTGAGGGTGCCGTAGACGGCTAACTCTCCCTGGAGCTCTCCAAACGCGTGTTCTTCGTGAATCCGGGTGAAACCCAAACCGGGACTCATCGGTGAACAGCACCAAAGACCATTGTTCGTCACTCCATGGTAAATGCTCCCGAGCCCACGAAAGCCGCCGACCGCGATTGCCACGTCGCAATGCTGGAACACGCAATGGTCTTCGAGCATGAAGATCAACTTCATGTAACCTTCTTCGCACGGTTTGGTCGCTTACCAGCAGCTGGTGGTCCTCCTGGAGCCTTTGCACTAGTTGCAGCGCTGTGATATTGGGTTGTCTTCTGGCGGTCATTTGGAGAAATCGATCCTGTCTCTGCGTAGTAACACGATATCTACCTGTGTGCTGTTCGGCCACATCTCCAGTACTGCGATAACGTGACCACAACCTTGATATCACATTTTGACTGGTATGTAGGGCCTCAGCAACGACGCGTTGAATTGCACCATTTTCTAACATGCCCACGGCTCGTAACATTTCATCTCGACTCAAATGACGACGTGACATGACTTTTAAAGTTCGTACGTCACGTTAAATTAAAAAAGAAAAACAATTGAAAACCCTTTTCATTAATAATTATAATAAAACAGTTTTAACTTTCTTTAATGTAACGAATTACTAGCAAATTTGCCGCCATATTTTGTTTATTATTTTGTTTTTTTTCTTTCCATGTTCAAATTTTGAAAATAGAATAAAAGAGGTTTTAATCTGTATATAAACTTTTTGTGGAAACTAACAAGGTTCTAAACTATAAACTCGTAAATAATTTGGGATTAAGATATCCCTAGACTTTGTTGATGTGTGTATGTATTTTAATATTTTTAAAATGTCTTTAAGTCGATAAGTCAGTTGGTTCAATCAAAATCGATGAGACAAGATTTTTTACTTGTCTAAGGTTCATAAAAATCCATGATAAAAATAATGTTCTTATAAAAGCTATTAATATGTTTTGTATTAAAACTTCTTCTAAGGCCTCGCACGCACTAGCGATTAAAGTTGGCCGATAGTTTGATCGGTCAGTCGGATCAGTACAGAGTTATATGGCAGTGCGCGCACTTGATCAAATCTTCAAGTGCGTGGCCAACTTTAATCGCTAGTGGGCGCGAGGCCTAAATATGGTATGTGATAATGGTGGATATTATTAATTTAATAGTAGAATTATATGATAAATATGGTAACCCTTAAAATTCTTTTCTTGGCGCGAAATTTTCGTTTGACGTTTCATGTCGCAGATGGTTCTGTTTTCGTTGTATTTGTCTAATTTTAAAGCTGTTTTGATAATTTAAAAAAGTAGAACATAATCATACTGTAGAACAGTGTAATGGCGTTGAGTGAGCTTTAACGATTAAATAAATATTGACTTCCAATAAGCAAATCAGAAGATGGAAGAATCACCAGGCGTCCACAACACAGATAATAACAGTATTTTGACTGAAGCCAATATTCTAGCTGAGCTGAATGGTCAGGATACTTCTCCTGTCAAGAAGCACAATAAGCTAGTAAACAGTGATGATTCCAGTGACGAAGATGCGAGCGCTCTCACCCACCGACAACGGAAGGTTAGAAAACGCCTACAGCAGTTTTCCGACAGTGATACTGAAAAAGAGAACATACAAGCGAACAGTAATGACGAGAATAACCAAAGTGATAGTGTTTCTGAAACTGAAAGTGTTCCACTAAAAAGTGCATCAAAATCAAGAATACGTTTAGGTGACAGTAGTTCGGATTCTGATGGACCCAAAGAAATTCTTTCTGTTAAAAACGAAGAGCAGCAAAACAGAATGAAAAATAAGAGAAACAAACTACAGCAGAAGTTCAAGGGGCTTCTCACTTCTAAATCTAAGCCACCAGCTACACAAAGTCAGAATGATATTCAATCTTCTAATGATGAGAAAAGTGAAAATTCGGGTTCGGAACCTTCTGATGATGAAATATCATCTATTAACCAAATAAAGCAGGTAAGGTTTGCTTCTGTGTTGTGATACAAGTGATTTCAAATTAATAGAAGTATTATTACATGTTATTAATTTAATTCATCATTAAAAAATCAATAGATGAAATTGATTCCTTTTGTTGATGTAAACAAAACACAACCTGTAACTTATTTCACTTTCATCTTAGTATTTTAGATCTAACATATTTTATTTATGTACAGAAAATAAAAAAGAGCATGGCAATGATACCATCAGTCTGTGATCCCGATACATCTGATGAAGAAGAAAATATAAATAAACTGGCAGCTAGACAGAAACAGAAGAAAGCTCCAAAATCTACTAAGATGATTGAAGCCAAACCAATAAGGGTAATTATTGCATCTTTCTTTTTTCCATATATCTAGTTACCTAAAAGAATCAAATGCTGTAAGGATGACAATCCATTCTGATATTTAAATATAAAATGGGTCACCCTCTATTACGTAGGGACTAAATATTTATGGCGAAATGTGGGTGTAATATTACACCTCTGCCTACCCCTTCGGGGATACAGGCGTAAGTCTATAAATAAATAAGTCTGTTAAAATTTTAAATGGCATATTATAATCAATTGTTTTCACACTGTCCCAGCAATTATTTTAATGATGTCTGACTGTTTATACATGACAGGTTTCACAGGTTTATTACAAAAAGGTTATTACAGTCCAAAATGAAGGACTTGAAAGTTTATTTATAAGGACCCAAATCTGTTTAAATTTGAAATTATCATTGTCTTTTACAGATGTCTGCTAAACAAGCCATGGAAAACATGCACTTAATAAAGAGTGAGTCTAATCGCATGTTGAGAGAAAAGGCTGTGTCGCTTCCCTATCACAGACCTAAGGCTTTATGTCTAAAGGATATAATGGCTAGGAGGAAACCAGCTGTCAGTTCTGATGGAAAAGCTTTACCTATTAAAATGAATGAAGATCAGTTAAAACAATATGCGTAAGTAATCATCATCAGTGACAGTATGCACAAAGCAAATAGTATCATTGTGTGTAACTCTGTCCTATAGACATGAATCTATAGGAGTATTTGATTTAGTTACTGTAATCTATTCATACAGGGTGTTTCATATCCATCCGTCCGATCAATGAAGGGGTTGTAGAGTAGCGTAAAATGATGAGATATTTGTCATTATTTCACGGAAATTCAACATAAAATTTTCCCATGTAAATTTAATTAATTTTAAATAATATCATATCAGATTACCCATGGCAACACTAAAGACTCATAAATCGTATTAGCTAGGTATCTACCTAAAGTTCATAAAAATTTGACGGCAAAAGCGGCGCCTTTGAGTGCATAGGCCAACCGACCGCCTCCTTTGACAAAAGCCGCCGCCGCGCGTCATCGTCCTTTACACGTGCCAAGTATTATTTTAGGTATAAACAGATTTTATGCACTTGATGCAACAGCTGATCTTTTGCTTCGACGGTTTAGGTAAAACTCCGTAAAACAAAGTACAGTATTAAGGTTTTCTGTTTGTTTCGTGCGAGTGCGTGGCCAACTCTGGTGTCACTGTTTTCAAACTACTCGAATACCTACGACATGGCCTAACGATTCTTGGATGCGGCTTTACGGGCCGTCGGAAGCCCGGAAGCGTTTTCATGTAATGTCACACGCGGTCACCCATCTAAGAGAAAATCGTCGCGCTATGACTACGGTACTTACATTAATAACTACCTACTTTTTAATTGGTTTAATCTTACGTAACTAGGTACCTACCTTAATTGATAAAAATATCAACTTGCTGTAAGTTGCGACGGTCATTCTCCACATGTCCGCCGCCCACGTCCAGACACTTACGGCACCTTTGCACCATATCCGAACGCACACTTCTTAACACTCCTGGGTTTGGTTTAAACTTCGAAAAGCAGAAACGATACGCGCACGCATTTCTTCTTCAGTGTCACACGGTTTTTGGTACACTATTTGTTTAACGTGTCCCCACAAGTAAAAGTCTAAAGGCGTTAGGTCCGGTGATCTTGGTGGCCACGAGATAGGCCCGCTTCGTCCAATCCACTTGCCAGGGAACTGTGCGTCAAGATACTCACGCACAGCTCGTAAAAAATTAGATGGGGCACCGTCGTGCTGGAACCACAAGCTGCGGTGGAAGCTTAACGGCAACGAATCTAACTCGTCACTTAGAACTTCCCTCAAAAATCTTAAATAATTGGTACCGTTCATGGTTTCATTTAAAAAATGCGGACCAATAATACGGTCGCCGAGGATTCCCGCCCACACATTGATGCGCCAACGATGTTGAAAATGGCTTTCTTTCATCGCGTGTGGATTTTCAACAGCCCAGACGTGTTCATTGTGACAGTTGAAAACACCCGTCCGCACAAATGAACATTCGTCGGTAAATAACACGCGCTGCAAGAACGTAGCATCCTCTTCTACTTTGCTAAGTAGCCAGTTGCAGTATTGTCTTCTGTGGGCATAGTCCGACGGCATAAGTGAGTGAACCCGTTGGTAGTGGAAAGGATGCTGTCCGTCTTCTTTTAATATCCTCCACACTCGCGCGTTACTGGTGCCCAGTTCACGTGCCGCACTCCTGGTACTCTGCGTGGGATCCTCAGCGAATAATTGTAAGACCTGTTCCACTACACCGTCGCTACTTTGTGGTCTGCCACCATGATTGCGATTCGAATCATCGCGAGCACTGCCCGTGTTGTACACCCGGTGGTGAAGCCGTTGAAACGCGCGCTCCGACGGCACGGGTAGACCCCGTGGTCTGACATACCGCTCCTCGTACTCCCGACGAGCACCTGCATAATTGCATTCACTCCTACCTAAGCACATCAACATGTTAAAGTATTCAGGGTTTGAATATGACATACCTAACGAATCTACTATTTCACGCGGAAGTCTAAACAAAAGGAAAGCTAGCGAAAGACTGAGTGTTCAAGTAGGTAAATAGTTAATTCGTAAATCAAATAGGTAAATAATTAGAGATGTAACAAATGGTATTCACTGGAGTACTGTTTCTATCGATATTTTATGTTATTGTTTACCTGATAGAATATCGGTAGCTAAACCCCTAAAACGTCAGCTTTGTGTAAATTTATGTTTTTATTTGCTGTTAATAAATAAAAACATTCCATGGTTTAGACTAGAATCAGTTTATTTAAGGGTGCTGACTCCGCGTGACGACTGTCAAAGATCTTCATGACTGGCGGTCCGACGGTTTAACGTGCTCTCCGAGACACAGGAATATTAACTATTTATTACGCACGTAACTTGGAAAAGTCTTATTATCTTGTTATGTATGTATTATTATTGATGCGCGCCGTGGATTCGAACCCGATACCCTCTGCATGGCAGTCCGTTGGTATCATCACTAGGCTATCATTGGCCTAGTAGCCTAGCAGGCTATCATTCTAGTTTGTAACATGTCACGTTAAAATTAAATAAATCGATATTATCTGTTGATCGTAAACATCACTAGAGCGGTCCCTTTGTGTACGGTGGCGGCTCGCTTGACGGTAAAATTGCACTATTTTAAAAAGGCGGCATGCCCTTTGACACGGTAAGCGGCGAAAGCCGACAATTTTTAATAAATTTAAAGGCCTATCCACACGACACAATTTTACGTCCAACTTGACTAAATCACTTGATTAAATCGTGACGTGTAGACGCCAGTCGTCCAACTCAAGTTCATCGGGTGTGCGGACCACCAGATTTTAACCAATAGGCTAGTTGACCAAATTTCAAAAACTAGTTAAGTCGTTACCTTTTCGTCTACTTTGACCGAAAATGAGTTTATTTTAATATAAAAAGGCGATCTACATTGTTTATTTCGCATTTCTAAATACCAATTTAAATTAAGCTCGTAAACGCTCCAAACTGTCATGGCGTCTAGATGACGTCACGCCGTGGTAAACAACTAAACAATACGGTAGTGCTTACTGCTTAGTGCTTACATACTCGCTGTCGTTGGTAAAGTAAACTTAGTAAACAAAGTGAAACAAGTGGTGTTGGTTGTAAACACAAACAGATCTCAAATTAATAATGGATTCTTCACATTACAACTATTATAAGCACTGTATAGTGCCACAATGTAAAAGCACATCAGTAAAAACGCCAAACAAGCTATTTATTTATGTTCCAAACAATAAGAAAGTGCGCCAAAAGTGGCTGGAACTTGCTGGGAGGAATGATGCTCATAGTTTGTCTACAGATACAAGGATGTATTTCTGTGAAGATCATTTTGATGTAAGTAATCTTTTACGCAATTTACTTCTAAATCTAATGTAAAACTGATAAAATTACGGAATCATTACTAGTCAAGTGTTTAGGTTCAAAGATATATAATACGTCATTATTTAGGTTAGCTTTTCTATACATCCGAACATAAAATAGTAATATTTCAGTTTACCTGTTGTAAATTTAATCTCATAAACGCTTTTTTATTATTTCAGTTGCCAAGTGATATGGTGAATCATATGGAATATAAAATTATGGGCAAAGTTTCACAAGTGCGAATGAAACAAGGTTGTATGCCAAGTAAATTTGAATGCCAAGAAGACAGGATAAAACGGACGTGCAGTAGTATAGAACAGCCCAGCATGTTAAAAAAACAAAGACTGATGACACTCACAGAGAGTTTAAATATTGAAAGTGAATTTAATGAATGTCCTTCATCAAGTTTATCAGTAAGATATACATCTGATAGAAGTTCAAGTAAGTAACAAACAACACAATAGTTTTAACTTTCAAGCACTAAGTATCAAGTTATCACCATTATTAAAACTGTTTTATTGTTTTAGATTCCCAGGTTAATGAAAATGAGCCAAATAAATCATGTGGGAGGACTGCAGACAAATCCATTCAAGTATACATAACCCACAAATTCAGGAGTAAAGCCGTACAGACAAAAGTATTATATAAAGATCAGACCTTATCACCTTTTAAGGCATTACAGGTATCCAGTTCCACATCTCCATTTAAAGCTGAGACTATACTGAAATCAATGCCTTCTGTCTCTGGCCAGAGAAAAATAAATAAAAAAATATTTATCGAAGAGGAACACTCAGACAGTGATATTTCAGTTTATATGCCACCGAGCAGTACCATCAGCCGCTCACCATCTTCACTCTCATTACAAGTGAAATCATCTTCTAACTGTAGTGAGTTTATTGAAGAAGACAAAAAAATTTTAGCTAAACAAACTTTAATTAATATGATTGCAAAAATTGAGAAGAAACCTCGTTTATATATTGGTGTTCCAAATAGTTGTTACTACTTGATTAATTTAATAAAAGATGAATTAAAAATTCCCAAACATTATTTATTGGTGTGTTTAGAAAAAATAAGATTAGATACTAAGTTCAATCAATTATCAGATGATTTTGGGATGTCTCCATCACTTTTAAGTAAGATATTCCTCAAAAATATACCTTTGATTGCTAGTGTGATGCAACCTTTCATTGTGACACTAGACAGTAAATTGATTAAGAAAACCTTACCAATGCCTTTTAGGCATAAATATCACAATGTCAGTTGCATCATAGACTGCCTTGAAATTGAAATACAAAAGCCATCAAAGGCCATTAATCAAGCTTTGACATGGTCAGATTACAAGAAAGCCAACACCATTAAATATCTCATATCTTGCACACCAAATGGCTTGATAAATTATATTTCTCCAGGGTTTGGAGGCCGCACAACTGACACATGTTTGGTTGAATCTTGTGATTTTATACAGGGATTAAAGAGTGGTATGTGTGTTATGGCCGACAGGGGATTTAAACATGTGGAACAATACTTACAAAAGTATGGTGTTACACTAGTAAGACCACCAAGTGTTCAAACAGGAGAAAAATTGAGTAAAAGTGAGGCAAAACAGATAGCCAGTCTAAGAATACACGTAGAAAGGGTTATTCGGCGCCTACGTGAATTTTATATGCTTAGGCCACATTCATGTATTAATTTAAAGTTTCTGAAAATACTAGATGACATATTAATAATAGCATGTGCTTTAGTTAATTTACAAGATTCATTAATTCAATAAAACAAGTTAAAATGTTTATATGTTTTTTATTTACAATCACACTTGTACACTCTGATATAATAGTGGATACACATTTATTTTCCAAAAGTTGACTAAATTATTTATCAGATTCTGAACATAATCCATATTAAAGGGCACACTTAAAATTTCAACTTTTTGATTTGTCCTAAAATCTGGGTCAGCAACACAATAAAAACACATTTTCTTTCCAGAAAGGTACATTTGTAGTTGCATTTGAGCATTATACTTGGGAGTAGCTTGTCCATTTTTTATGTAACTTGCATATGTCTTTGCCTGACTAGGACATTTAATTTCGATTATCCCATCTTCAAAAATTCCATCTGGTGAACCAGCGATCATGGGATATTTTGAGCTCAAAAACAGGCCACACTTATTAATAGTTTTTTTAATATGTTTCTCCACTGTCTTTCTAACTTTTTCTTCAAGTACTCTGCCACTTTTCATTGGTGCAGTGTCTGGTATTTTACCTCCTAGGATCATGGATATAAGCGTTCCATCATTAGTTTTACATCGGCTAACTTCAAATGCTCTTAAGGCAGTTATGCGCCCATACCTGAGTTCAAACCAAAGGCTGCTGTTGCTTTGTTCTCTAGTTTCTTTTTCAACTTTCTCTATTAAAGAAGGTGTAATTAGTATTTTATTAAAAAATGCATCAACACTTGGTTCTTGGAAGCTGTATACAAGCTGGTGCATTGAGATAGCTTGTGTTTCACTTAAATAATAATTGGGTTGAAATTTAATGAGTTCACAGTCATAAATTTTTCTTTTTCTTCCTTCTTCCAAAAACTTAGTAAATACAGATGAATTTTGTGGTAGTAACGGACTGCCCTTAGATAAATCCTTAGCCGTCATATATTTAAGGCTAATACCCACTCTAGATAGTTGGGACTTCTTCCAATAGCATTCCACTGAAGTGCATGATGGTTCTTCACTTCGACGGTGAACCCACATTAAAAAAGCTATGGCGTGCTTACAACCACCTTCCGAAGCAACGCAATCATTACACTGAACCGATATTATAACATCTGCTACTTCGTCAACAGTTAGTGTGCACCCATATAGTTTAGCATGAACTTTGTGTTCCGGGCATATCTTGCACTTCACGGTACACAAATTATTTTCTCGCTTAAGCTGTACATAACTTATAGCGTCGTCTCCATATGAAGCACGCGAAGACCTAAAATAAAAGTTCAACTATTAGCACTTGTTTATATCTCGCAAGTCTAACCTATAGAGAAATCAATAACAATCACAATAGATAAGGTGTATATTATATACAAAATGATGGTAGTGAGGTTTATTCTTGAAATATCTAACGTTCGATGCATATTTACTTACATTGAAGTTTTAATGTTGCGGAATTCCGAAGAACAAAAGTCTTTGTTTGAAGCGAAAAATACGCCAAGCATAACAGCGTCAATTTTGGGCAAATTACCACTGTTGGCTTTGGTAAATCCTGGTTCCATAGTGCAATACTAGTACAGTTCAATGCAATAATAGTTACAATAGATCGTATGTATATCAACTTGTTCTCTTCGAAACGAAAATCACGGAAACGTCAACAACAACAAACAACCCTTTGACAACAATGAATGACTGCTGTACGTCCTCTACGAATGAATGCAGTATTGAACGGAGTTGCCATGGTTATAAAAATAAACTACCTAGACATACGTGGTTGCAATTAATGTCCTGACAATATATAAGTATTTGTATAAGTACGTAATCTGGCAAAATTTATATAGGTAGTTATTTATTTCTAGCGAGAACAGATAACTGGCTACATTCAAGTACATATTTTGCTGGAATGTTTGGTATATTTATATACCTAATTGGAACATTGCGGAAATCCTTTGGTTTGCTGCAGCATTTTTATTTCTTAGACTCAACCTATCGCAATCTTTTAGTAAAACCAGCAATTTCTAGAAAAGCAGCTAGATTTGTTTTTATTTCATTAATGATAAAGTATGTCCTTAAATACTACTAAATTCCCCTACATCTAGCGACAAAATTCGTAAAACGGCAACACTGGTACGAATGAATGGCGCCGTACCACGTTGTGACGTGGCGCTTTCTGATAGGCGTTCAATGTCACGTGACATATCGCAATAATTTACATATTTTATTTTCTAAAAATATTATTATTATGCGTGTTTTATTAAAAATGACATGCATTTTCGTTATCTCCATGTCATAATTATTCATTATAGATAGGCATCCATTCAATTCATTCTTAGTGGAAACTAGCCTATTGGGTGGACGGAATGAAATTCAGTCATTTGATTGTGTCGTGTAGACGGGCAAAGCCAATTCCATTGAAAATTTGATCAGTGGTAAAATTGTGCCGTGTGGATGGGCCTTAAGAATCATAAAGGATTCCGCTATTGAGGGGAGTGTTGTTAGTTTACAGAATTTTCGCCAATTTCGGGGTAATGTTTCTCGTTAGTACTGAGCTAAGGAAATTTATTCTGATGTTTTATGATGACCTAGATTTTTTTTATTATTTTTCCTGGTATGCCTGATAAGTCAGTAATATGTCCTTTCGAGATCGGACGGGGGTTTATGAAACACACTGTATGTAGGTACCTAAATTGTAATTTTTCTTCAGTCAAGTTTGCCTGCAATTTTCGTATTTGTACGCCAACCACGGTATAACATGTTGTACTTTATAAAATGTTCCATCCATGTGCATGACATTTATGATGTATGTATTATGAAAAACACATGTTAACAAATAAACATTCTTTATCTTTAGTATAGAGTGCTACTTTGAAGTAAATGTCGAGTGCAGCAGTGGATTGTGAAAGGCTGTAGAGACACAAAGTTACTTTTCTCTTACCTCTAAAAATTCAATTTCGTTTACACTATTTCATGTATTGCCACTAGTGTTTTTAAGCACTATACAGAGTAAACTATATTACAAACATTAGATTTAAAAAAAAAGGCAACATCCATTTGCATGTGGTGTTTATCTATAATTGGTTGTGTAGTTAGTTGTAAGGCCCAAACACTTGTATGCTATTTAAAATGAATCTGTAACAACTGTTGGTAAACCTTAAATAAATTACCAATTTTATTCATAAACACCATTATGACTTTAGATTACAGCTTGAGCAAAGACAAAAGGAAATGATGGAATTATGCAAAAGTGAGTCAGATGAAGAAACTGAAGAACCTGAAAATGATACTAACTGTGAAGAAGTGTCTTTACCAAATGAATCCGAAAATAAAGAAGTAGAAGCTAACACAAATATTGAAGAACCAAATAACACCTCTTTACCAGATGACTCTGAAAAGAAAGAAGAAGATACCAACTCCAATATTGAAGAACCAAATAATAGTGAACAAACAGAATCAAGTACTACTTATATGAATATAGAAAATACCATCTCTGATAATATCAATACAATTCAAGAAGATACAGATGAAATGACTAGAAAAGAAATTGATACACCTTCAACTGAGTGCCACACAGAAGAAAATAAAAACTCAAATGAGTCTAGAAATAGTGAAACTAATCAAAATTACTCAAATTCTGATATGAAACTAGTTTATAATGATAATTCAATTGAAGAAGAAAATGTAGCAGTATCAGATAAATCTGAAGGGGTAGCAAAAGAGGATGAAATTAAAGACAAAGTTTCTGAAGATAGTGAAAATCAACTAGAAAATAAGGCACAAGAACAGTTGCCAAAAGTGTATTCAGAGCAGGACAGTCAATTAATATCATTACATTATACTGAAACAAATACAGAGGAAAACAAAGAAACAAATCCTTTGGTGGCCTTAGTAGATGAAGATGCTGTGAAAACTCACGATGATGTAGAAGCAATGGATATAGCTGAAGATGAACACCAGAATGAGTTATTTTCGGATGATGATGGTGATATGAACATAGACGACATTGATAAAATTATTGAAAGTGCTGAAATAATGGAAAGTAGGTATTGCGCAAGATAATACTAAGTATTCTATAGTAGAAAGAAAATTTACATAACTCTGTATGCATGTAACTATAATCTAATTCACTTTCAACTTTCAGATGATGAGGAAAATGTCAACTCGCCAATGCTTATTAAAGATTCTAGTAATATGAAACCTAAGATAATGGGTGCTCCTGGCATGGTCATAGATTTAGATGGTACTGATCCAGTCATGCCTAGGCGATCTGGTGTTGAACTTTTGAAGGAAAGATTCACCTACTTTTCTAAGCTCAAAACACCTGAGGAGATGGAAAGAGAAAGAGAGAAAAAGTAAGTACAATTTTTTGCATTAACCATAATTGTTTACTTTCACTCATTGGTTGTATTTGTTGGTTTTTATTGGTCTGATTTATGTTTTCAGATTGAAGCCTGGAGCTCAGCATTTAAAGCTAAGGCAAGAACTAGAAGAACAAATAGCAGAACAAAGATCTCTAGAATGGGCTAAACGCCTTGAAGAAGAGAAACAGCTTCATCAAGAAATGGACACCATTCTAGACGACGCTGATGAAGCTGATGACAGTATTGATAAAATTAAAGCTAAATTACATGAAAAGGAAGAAAAGGAAAGTAGTTCGGAAGGCGAAGAAGAGGAAGAATTAGTTGAAGATGATATTGAGGTTAAAGACAAGCCAAGGAAACATAACCCTATGGTTGATGATGAAGCTGAAGAATCAGATACTGACGGTAATGAGAATGATACTGGCTTGGAAGCTAATGAAGATGCTGAAACTGCTGATAA
The DNA here is from genome assembly GCA_944739405.2 of Euclidia mi. Lineage (NCBI taxonomy): Eukaryota > Metazoa > Arthropoda > Insecta > Lepidoptera > Erebidae > Euclidia > Euclidia mi. The sequence goes on along the minus strand of OX123193.2, from coordinate 30,055,386 downwards.
TATTGAAGAACATGATGCGGATGTTGAAGAAGATGATGAAGAATCTAGTGAAGATGAGGAATCTTCAGAGTCTGAGGAAGAACAGGAAACTACAAAAACTAAAAAGGGTAGAATATTAAAAGCTTTTGAAGATTCGGATGATGAAGAAGTCGTGAATAAACAAGATGAATCTGAGAAGACGGATACCACTGAGGGTAAAAGTGAAATAAAAAATAATGGTGTTATTAGTGATATTGATCCAATTGCAAGTTCCTGTGAAGTTCCAGCGTCGTCACAAGGTAATTTTAAACTTTGTATTAGCATTTGCATAAGATTATTAACACAAATTTCGTGATGTCCTTGTATTGCAGTGACCTTGTAATTCCGCTAAATGATTGTGTCGGTCTTTGAGTGTAGGTATTGTCGGCAAAGACAAGTTATATTAAACTCTAGTTCCGGTTTAGGTAATAATATGCAGATTACAATATTCCTTTTACCAGTAATCATTCTCAAATTCAAGCAGAACTCATTGCTATTGTAGTATGTTACTCGATAGACATTCTTTGCTGGCCTATATGGCCTCCCCTAAGGCTCTCCACACAGAGCGGTCTCCAGCCGTACCCAACTAATAAGATCGTCGTTCCACCTTGCGGAGGGCCTACAGCCTACGCAAGCTGCGTAAAACTAGTAATACAAAATATTTGTTTTCTTTTTACTAGTTTTATACCATATTTTATCAGGTGGTTCGAACTGGCAATCTCACGCCTTTACATGGTCATACTTTAATTCAAATTCAATTATATATGTATCATTTACGTTATAGCCAACGACAACCCAGCCTAATAGACGCCAGACGTACACGAACACTTTCTGACAACACATTAGACTTATACGTCTTACATAAGACCAATCCAAACACTAGTTATGAATTATGACGTACCGCAAATTTGAGCCCGCCAATTAGAATGCATTTTTGTAGCCCGCTTTGACAGAATTGTTAGTTTGTAGAAATGAAAATATTAGGTGTCTAGTAGGCTGGGTTGTCGTTGGTTATAGCGAAACTCACAGACACCTTGGCACATCAAAACATGACATGTTTTTATATTACCTAGTTTCGAATGTATTGTAGAAAAATGTGTAAAAAAAGCACATGTTAGTTAATACAAAATATTTTTTTGTTACATTACAGATGACGTGATTCAATTGGCACAAAGACATGCTTCTGTATCAGAAGACCTATTTACAAGCCAGGAGAACTGTACACCCAGCCAAAGTGTTAAAGATGGGAACGGAGGTACTGACGAAGTTTTAGGCACCCAGACATTTTCTATATCAAGTGCTCAGCCAACCGATTTTCTTTGTCCATCACAGCCGTACCATGATGTAAGTATTTTTAAGAATAAGCCCATACGTTGTATTGAATCCTGTGTCGCGGGGATTATACTTATATTCTAGCAACAGACAGGATTCAGGATACACAGCACATGATTCAGAACCTCAAGCCATACGCGGCTGCGGCGGCTGTATGCGTGGACATCTAGACACCCAATGAGGCGTATCAGTAATTTGGTTGAGTATAGTAACGCCAGAAGTGCTAAATACTGCAATATTTTTCAGATCATTATGTTACTTACTAATTAAAATTGTTTTGTAATTTTTCTCACTTTTTCTATTTCTTCTCTTTCAGCCTGCTTTAAACAGTATTACAGACGGCATTTCGGACAATATGCTCAGTTCGCAGCTACCAACAGAGTCGCAATCACAACCTATTGGAGAAGATATCCTAGCTTTATGTACAGGACAGTTCTATGACAATGAATTTGTTTCACAAACTGATGCCAAAACAACTCATACTCTATCTCAAACTCCAAATCGAGATGGTGATATTATTGATAATGATAAAACGGATGCTGAATCTGATGTAAATATCAAATTAGATACTGAAGAAGTTAGTAAAGCAAATACAAATAAACCTTCTAGCCTAGAAACAGCAAAACTTGATGAATCTAGTGTGGCTGAAAATAGTAATAAGAAAAGAGAAGATAGCGGTCTTTTAAAATCTATTCTAGACGAATTAGATGATCCAGAATTTGATAAACCAAAGCCGAATAAATTCTTCACTGGCGGCACTCAGAAGAAAAGTGAAGTAGAAGAAAGTGTTCAAATGAAAAAGAGGTTGATAATCGATTCTGACGATGAGACTAATGATGATATGGCAGCTGTAGACAAGAAAAAAAAGAAGTCAAAGAAAAAGAAGCTAGAGAAAAGAGCATTGCAGATATCTGGTAATTATCGATTTTCTTTCTGCTTGTAACATACTTTACCGCAATCCCTCGGGGAAAGCCTGCACATGATCTTCGTTAGCTTCTAATCGAGCATTGAGTTATTTAGCCCTAATAAAGAGACCTAGCCTCCAATTCAAGCTTCTATGGTTTGAAAGCATTCGAATAAAAATATTATTTTATTTTCTAGATGATGAGGAGGATGAAGAAGATGATTTTGGTCTAGAAGAGGATGAATATGCTTCAGATCTTGAAGAAGACGGTGAACGCGTCGTTGAATATGACTCTGAAGAGAACGAGGTAAGTTATACATAGTTGATAAACTTACAAGTATAGATTATTTACTTATTATATATTTTTATTAGTGTGTCTTAATCACGACACTTAGAAAGTTTAAGACCCATTAAATAAACTACAGCGTTAAGGCCTTGCCACACGGCACAATTTTACCACCGATCAAATTTTCAATTGAATTGGCTTTGCCCGTCTACACGACACAATCAAATCACTGATTTTCATTCCGTCCACCCGATTGGTTAAAATCTGGTGGTACCGCCCACCCGATGAACTTGAGTTGGACGACTGGCGTCTACACGTCACGATTTCATCAAGTGATTTAGTCAAGTTGGACGTAATATTGTGCCGTGTGGCAAGGCCTTTACTCTTTAACCCCTCGCACTCTAAAATGCATTTTCTCCGGTAGTGTCCAGCCATTTTGAGGATGTAACATTTATAAGATCCTAGGTTATAAAACTTTAATTTTCTCGCGTTAGATATAATTATATGACGTAAATTTTAAACCGTACCGATAGTTTAAAAGTTTCTCTATATGAGAATTAGCCTACCTTTAACATTTTCATGTCGATAAAAATTGATAAATGCAGGTCACTTTGTTTTTTCTTACACCATGTGAAAAATTTTTCATTATATACACATTAAGTATTCACGAAATTCCCTTTCTCACTGCACTAATATTGACACGGGTAGACGACGCAACGGTTATATACATTAATTTAGCAGAAGTCACCGATATTACTTCACAATAACCATTTAGTCAAAGCAGCGAAAAATTTGCGCCGTTTTGACGATCCGACGGAAAACATTTCTCACTTACAAAACATGTTTATACCTATTTATAGTAAAACAATACAAAATGTCTTATTAACAATGGATTCTAAGACATTTTGGTAAAAACTTATCAATATTTAGTAAAGTAATTAATAAATACTTACATATAATCATTTAAAATATGGAGGACGGCTAGCGGCCAACGCCCGAAAATTGCATCACTAAAGTTACTTACACTTTTTTTGTAAATGTTTTTATAACTGGCTAACAAAATATTTAAAACATATACTTCACTAAATTGTCAATAATTTAATATATAAGTCTAATACAATCACTTAACGTTTGCGTTGAGAATACATTTAAAAAAAATCACAAATTCAACTTAGTTGATCGCCACAGCGCAATATGGCGGCACGGAGAAAACTGAGCACCGAAATCAGCAATTTTATTATTTTTCTCGGTTGCAAGCTTGAAAATATGGTAAAAATTGATGGTATTATGTTGGTTAATCTGTAGCTAGTCGATGTACGTTTTTATTATTGTAACCAATCACACAACACCGGAGTGAAGTTCACACAAATCCTTATGGGCACATCGTGCCCGTAGGACACTACCGGCATATTTCTCTTACGGGCACACCGTGCCCGTATGACACTCAAGGGGTTAAAGGTCAACTGAAATCTGATGCGACTACGTTATTATCTTCGAAAGTGTAGAGCTTGACAAAATAGTAAATAAGTTCTACAACCACTACTTGCTACGTTCGATTTATTCACACGTCGAAAGTCGAACTGTAGTCTAGTTCTTTGGAGCTTGCGGCCTGATCGCATTAATAAGGCCACGGCAATCAACATGTTTAAATTTCGCACTATTTAAGTTAAAGCGCCTCCTAAAGTACATGTCAATCATTACAGATAGAAGTAAAACCCGACAAGCCAGCAATCAAGAAGAAGCGTAAAGCGACGGACTTCTTCGAGAACGAAGCTGAGCTGACGAGTGAAGATGAGTGGGTGGGATCCGGAGACGAGGATGAACATGGTCTGGACAGGATGGAACGGGAGGAGGGAGATGACGATGTGTTCCATCAAGGCAAGCTGAGGAAGGAACTGGGACAAATACACATGTACGTTGCGTATATAATTTTGCTTTTTTTATGACACCTAATAGCAGTGGTTGTAACCCTAAGGAGAGCAGAACCCCAGAGGGCCGTGGGTAAGGTACGTAAACAACAGAGAAACGTAAAGCGACAGTCTTCTTCGAGGAGGAGTATGATGAGGTGTTCCATCAGGGAAGGAGAAGAACTTTACTTTTCTTTACAACATGTATTGTAGGTATTCTTAATCTGGGATAAAAATGTTCTTAAGGATGGACCCCATAGATCAAGTATTATAAGCAAAATAAAAACGATGAAATTAACACACTGTCTCATCGCAGCGTTATGGTCTCTCTTACACTGCTTCAAGCATATTAGTCTGTCCTGTGCCAGGTTAAGCCAGTCGAAGACATTTAGATCGTCATCCCATCGTTTTCGGAGTCTACTTCTTTTCTTTCTATTAGATGAACACACATCTTTATAAAATTAAGAACCGTATGTATGTGTGCGGGCGCTTGTGAATGTGTGTGAGCGCTTGTAAAAGTAAATCATGTATGCCGTGCTTCGAAAACGTAACGTAATTTGTAATTGTACAACTATCCATGTCTTATATCTCATCATCATCAGCCTTTAACAGTCCACTGCTGGACTAGGCCTCTCCTTTGAAAGGAGGAATTGGCCTACTATACCACGCTGGCCAAACGGGTTGGTATAGGGTTTGTATCAAGCTTTCCTTCTCTTACAGTGCTGTTCTCTGCATAATATGCTCCCTCTGTCGGCTCTTACGACACCCATGGGATGATATGGGGTGGTGACATTCCGTATTCTTAATCCGTCACCACACGGATACGGTCTTATATCTACCAGTCAATAAAATCGATAGACGCTAAGAGATCTTTCAGCTGACCCCGGTCTCTAAGGCGTGTGCTTTGGATTGAACAAGGATAGAAAGATGATGACATGCTTAGAAATTTTTATAGTTACTTTTAGCACTACACGTTTAAAAAACTCCCATTAACGACTTTTACTTTTATTTCAGGCGCGACGTATTAGATCAAGACAAGCGTGAAGTGCGGCTAATACAAGAGTTATTGTTTGAAGACGGAGACCTAGGCGGCGGACACCGGCAGCGCAAATTTAGATGGAGGAATGCAGGTGCATATTACATTAATATAACACAACACAAATGTGACCATTCCCTGATTATAAGATTTATTACCCGATTGAGATTCAAGTTGATATGGAAAATGACAAAAATTTTAATTTTTGGTAAAGTCGAGAGCACATAAAGCTTTTCACTTGTTTTACGAACCTTACATCTATACTTTATACTACTCTATAGTGACTATAATAATAACTGCACAGAGTCCAACGAGTCACGAGACGTTGGTTTCTTTACCTTAAGTTTTTAGCATCTCTTCAGCTGTCCCTCCCTGCACCGGTAATCGAGATAATTTTGTAGGGAATACCTGGTCTAAGTCTAATACTCAAACCCAGGTTACATCTATTCCGAAAATAAAAATTGAAAGGATTGGAATAGAGCAGCTGTGGTTCTCTAACTTTTTCAGGGATGGAACCCTTTTGGGTAACCAAATATTTGGCGGAGCCCTAAAATAAAACAAAGCCGAGTCCTATGTGCACTTTAAAACCATTTATTTTACTGACATTCATCTTCGTGGAGCCTAGAGATGCTTCCTGGAGCCCTGGGGCTCCGCGGAGCACACTTTGAGAATGGCTGGTCAATAGAGGATGTGTTACTACGGCGAAACTATTATTTTTATGTTACAGATACAAGTATGGGTTTTTATCTGGTTCTTCCTGATATAATGTTTTCAGCTGCGTGATACACCCGCCCTCTTTATGATATATCTACAACAGGGCCACCTACCGGGTTATTTTATATATGTAGCCCTACAGTATCCTCTATCTTCCAGTGAAAGGTCCATTAAAATCGGTTCAGCCAGTCCAGAGATAACACGGGCAAACAAAAAGACAGGCAAAAGATTTAGAAATGGTTATTTAACTTACTTTATATATATATTAACGTTATTAACTGACTTGCTATCGTGTAACTAAATTGAAAATTATAGTTATTTTGAAATCACAGACAGGCACTTCAATTTTATAGATTTACAGTGTAAAAATAGTTGAGTTTAATAAAGAATTCGATATTTACAGGTGACGAAGAAGCTGGCACAGTACCAGATGAGTTCGCCGACACGCAGGAAGAAGAGTTCGAATCTGAAGAACAATGGAGAAAACAAAGACACGAGCGGGAAGTGTTTTTGAGACAAATGGTAACTTATACTTTGCAATTTTTGACTTTTGTTCATTAATGGCCTATTTATAGTTGGTTTTAAAAAGCTCTTAAGTATTGTGTGTCTTCCTAAGATGGTATTTTACTACACAGCATACTTTATAAACATTGATTCAATGGAAGTAAAATAAATATCATCTAGACTTAAAAGAAAAATGAGTGATTCACACAAAGCGTTGCCTCGTTTTTGCATTATCACACCTTCGACGCCCAGCGCAGTACTAAACGGCGACCTGACCACTTAAACCACTAACTACATTACGCCATCCGTACAGTCAAATTCTTGATCCAACATTATTCTGCTAAATAAATATAGTCTCGATATCATGTCAGTGTCATACTTACGTCACAAAAAGCGTATTCTTCTAAATTAACTGATATTTGAATGAAATTGTAACGAGATCGTATGTGTCAACGACGAACTGTTTATTTTAAATTATACGATAATGACATTAGGTTATCAGAATACCGCTTTTAATTCCATTCAAAATATAATATCAATGTCGTATAAAAATAGCAGAATTGGCCCCCAGATCTTACATTGAGACATAGCTTGACGTTCGTAATAAGTCGGTAAATAATGTAAAACAACGCTTGCACAGGACGACTCTTGGGTAACCGCGTGTGCCATTTACATCCGAGCACTACCCTGCTTCGGACATTGAGATAACATTAACACTAGAGTAAAAAACTCCTACAATTGACGTTCTAAATACCGTGGTGACCAGCCGAGATGGAAGACGTAGCTTTGAAACCAATAAGCATCTTAGAAAAAATCTATATTCATCTCTTTTGCACTCGTTAAAAGCAAGTTCCATAACGTCAATTCAAAAGTGATGACAATTAATCTTTCATCGCGAAATGCGGTGTTCTCAAGTTTAAAAATATTTTCCCATTCTTAGCCTTGTGGTTGATGGCATAGAATACAAGTGTCACCACCCCCCTATCTTCCCGTGGGTGTCGTAAGAGGCGACTAAGGGATAACACGATGCAAATACCATCTTTGCGTAGAGACGGAAAACTCGACATCAAACCCTATACGACTGCCTCGTTGGTCTCGCGGCATAAATGTGCGTGTGGGATCGGGAGGTCCCGGGTTCGATTCCTGGGTCGGGCAGTGTTATTGGGTTTTTCTGTCACGAAATTCTCAGTAGAAGCACGGAGTCTGGAAATGTGCCTGGTACGGCAATAGGCTCGCCCCTTATTACGTGGGACTAAAGTATATCTGGCGAAAAGTGGGTGTAGAAATACACCTCTGCCTACCTCTTCGGGGTTATAGGCGTGAGACTATGTATGTATATGTGTATTCGTACTATTCGTCCTATAATACGAATACCTTTAAGCATGAAATGAGGGAATGTGTCATATTATATTTCCTATACTCAAATGGCAACGCCACTCATCACATTACGATACTCCCGCAAAAGTGGGAGATTCAAAATTTTATTACTTGGTATCATTTTCAACAAAATATCCAAATACATAATTTTCCAAATTATTTTCTTTACGAGAATTGCAAGATTTCACAACGCATTTGCCCGTTTCACGTTCGTATTATTTTCGTGTGCGGCAAATTTGACACAATAACATTGTAACAGTATTAGGTTGGTATTAGGTCGACAGACCCATAATAAACGGCAACACATCTCAGCGCTGTTTGCTAATCTAGTTGTAAGTAATAGATCCAATGGCTTCGGAGAGCACGTAAAGCAGTCGGTCCCGGTACTTGTCTCTGGCATCGTTAGGCCATGTCGACGAACTTTGGGCTGTCTGAAAACAGCGACACCAGAGTGGGCCAAAAACTCACACGAAAAAGAAAGATGAATTATGCTCATTCCGTATTACAATGGATATATTGTGTACATATTTTTTTTAACATTACAGCAACAGAAGGATGAAGATGAAAGCCTCAATGTGACTGTCAACCGGACTACAATCATCAAGGCCAATTTGAGCTCTAAGAGTATGTCTATGGTGCTCATGGAAGCTAATCAAACCAAAATTGAAAATAAGAGCACTTCTGCTGTGCCAGAGAAAAAGACTGCTAAAGATATACCCAGCCCTAAAAAAGGATTCTCCATCTTGCAGGTATGGTATATAATATTTACTTACTTACATCTACAAGAACAGCTATAAAACAAAGGGTCGGCAGGCGTAGTACATACATAGACTCACGCCTGTTTCCCGGAGAGGTAGGCAGGGACTGCGGATCGCCATTTGCAACGATCCTGACATATCTCTCTTGCTTCATTCACTCCCATCAAATTTCTCATGCATGCTCTTCGGTTAAGGGTACCTACTTCTAACCTGTCCTTTTTTTAGGAAGTCTCCAATCTGGTCAGAGAACGTCCGTATAATAAAAATACTTACCTAATTTACTTTTTCTACCTTAGCAAAACTACCACGGTTCTCTCCTGACTCGTGGTCGAGGAGCGCTTGCTCGTCTAGCCGCGTTGGCGACTCCACTAGCGGCCGACGACGATGCGCCGAAGATTGGCTCTTTGGCGCCTCACAAACGAAACTTTGTCTTTGCTGCTCTCACACAAGAGGAAGAACAACCGAAGGTTAAAATTTGTTAATACTCATATTTCGGCACGCACTCTTTCTTCAAGGGACAGTTTCATAAGTAAATCAAAAATGTGTGAATTGCCTGAAAGGTTTTGTGCATTTCATTTTAAATCAGATAACATAATAATCGTGGAATAACTATGTTAATTTTAATACTGGATCTTGCTTATCTCTGCTGCACACAACGACTTTTAGCAACTCGGCAAACCCCAAATTCGGCATTTAATTTGAGAATTAATTTACCTTACTAAGGTTAGGGTGTCATTTGAAAAATTTTTATGCGCAGCCACAGATTACACTGTGTGCGCAGCTTAGATAACTTTAAGCCCTTTTCTGTAAATAAAATGACTTGTTTACTTCTAGGTGACAATAAAGCGAAAAGCCGACGTAAACGCCGGCACTCCTAAATTGGTAAAGAAGATGCGGATAGAAGAGAAACAGAATCAACCGAAAAGTAGTTTATTAGACCATTTTAAGCTTTGACATATCATGTATTTAGTTTAAGTATTTATATGTTTAAATAAAAAGACTGGTCTTTTTTACCCGAGTAATGGATTCATTAATGTAACAAACATAAAGGCGTGAATGATTGTGTTGAAATCTTGAAGTAAGGATACTAAGTTGAAATGAAAGTAACCATAGACATGTGATGATGTCTGGCAGGCCATTTCAAAAAGTTTATATTTTAAGTTACGCAAAATATATTAATCTACACCTTAAGAACTGACAACCTGTTTTAATTATATTATTGTTCAATAATATAATTAAAACAGGTTCGTAATTTCTATAATTAGTTACCAGACAGTTGTCCATTATCCGCATAAAAGACTGTTTCACTTTGCAAAAAAAATCTAAAATGTACTATATTTCACAGGTATAATATATGGGTTTTGAAATTGAAATGTAAATAATATTTTTTTTAGATGAATAATGACTACAGTCCACTTACGATTCTAAAATAATGTATTACTTTATGACATTTTGTAACTATAGAGTAAGATAAAATATATTTTAAATTTATTACATACCTATAAAAAGTGGTTTTATTTCGTGCTATGTTTAAAATTCTTTACTTTTCAAACTTTATTGTGATTGTGACATTAAAGTATTAATTTTGTACCTTGCACCATGTCCTCAAAGCATGTTAGCCATTAGATCCGGCTACCAAGATCTTTGATAGTTATTACATGGAGTCAGCAGGTGGTACCTTAGAAAATCTCTTTCAACTGCAGATGTCATTCGCCAGTAGCTCAGTAAAAAAACTAATATTCTGACCAATCAAGTAAGACTGAAAAGCGGACTCCAGACATCGAGTTGTGGGTTTGTATCGCAAATAGGAGAAAGTATGTCTAGGACGAGATAATCTTAGATGCTACTATTTTGGTCCTCATCAATTGCATAGTAAAACTACACATTTTTACATACAGTAAAACAGTCATGGTCAACGACTAGGTACCTATATAAGTCTTCAAAATATTATTTAAATTCAAGATCTCTACACCTATTCTTACCGAGCCTTCGAACAAACCTTTGGTTAAATAGATACAGTTTTAAAATCCATTGACAGCCTTTATTCCGCTGCCGTAGTACACCAGTGACGACCTTCTCAATGCAATACATAGTAAATAAAGTCATGAAATACATTTTTGTGGTGAGATATAATAATCTACCACATTCACGCAACTCGTACATACATATTATACCTTCGTAGAAACACCTAGACTAATGCTCGGGCTACACTACCTTACCGTCTACCGGGCTGTTACCGCCATAATTATGGCAATAAATTACCGTTAAATTACTGCGTGAAGTCGTGTGGTTACACTAGGGTTTACCGAGATATGCCAATAAACTAGGCGGTAAAAATATCATTTTTCAAGATGGCGGATGAAGCTGCAGCTGTTTGGTATTTTATGAGTGCCAATTATTTTAACATGAATCTTTTAAATTTTTAGCTTTCTGTCGGGTATCCCAGAGCGACGGTTCGGATTGCAATAACTCCAAAAATTCGAGCGCTTTTTCATTTGACCACTCCATATCGGTAGATACGTGCGTCGTCGTCGAACTCGTGTTGCACACTGAACAAACGGTAGTGTGGCCACAAACGCAATAATTACTGCGGTAATCTTCTTTGATGTGCGAAAAAGACCGCCGCCGGAGCTATTGCCTACCGGCATATGCCATATTGATTGGCATTGTAAAATTATGGCCATAAATCGCGGTTACACCTAGGCGTTGTTGAAATTATGGCAATAATTGTTGGCATATCCCGGTAGTGTGGCCCGAGTATTAGACAAACATCACTAAAGGTCGGCATAGGTAGTGCCATTCCGCGGGATTCGACAGTCGTGGCATAACATGGACATACCTACCCAAATAGCAACAAACTTGCAGCAAGTTTAAATCAAACTTGCTAGTTTCACTGTGACAAATTTGCATGAAGTTTGTTTTTTGTGCATTTTGCATGAAGTCTGGGTGTAAACACGTTGCATCTGGTATTTGAAAACTTGTAACGTCCCCCGCAATACAGAATTTATTACTAGTGTGTGAGTCTCCAGTAAATAAAAGAAAAAATAATCGCTCCCAAAACCATAAAGTTACACATTAGTCTCGAACGGGGTTCGAACCTCTACTCTTTGGTTCGAACCGAAGCTACTGGGTGAATATTTGAATAACGTGAATTAGGAAATCTGCATTATAAGTACGTAGGTATTCGTCGAATGAATGTAAATAAATGAATGATCTATGAATTTCTGAAATATTTTAATACGTATATAAATTATTATTTAATCAGAAAAATTATTTATGGACACAAAATATGTTTATTACTAAAACACTACCACAAAATAATTTCTTGCGTGTGAATTGCGAAATTAATTTTGGTAAATGTGGTAATACTGTTTTAGTTCTACAGTGTTGGATGCATTGAAACACGAATATCCTTCCGTCGCGTATCTCGCTCCCTCTTTTGTTTAGCGATTCTGTCTTTGTCGCTCCACGACCAATCAGAGACTCAGATACGCTGCTATCTCTGTCAGCTGGACGTTTTCTCCGTGTTCTGTGTGGCGTTCCATTCGCTCAATCAATGCTTTTTTTCTGTACCAGTGTGGGGTAGTAGTGTGGCGTGGAAGAATTTCTAGTCAAATAAATCAGAAAAAAATCATAAAGTGCTCTAAATCGAGATAAAATTATCGTTTTGAAATGGCGAATGAGAAAAACGATATCAGCGACATCGTAAAGAAATGCAAAATTCTTCTTTTGGATATTGAAGGAACAACAACATCGATCAGCTTTGTTAAGGTAGGTCTAACGATTGACCGGCCGGTGTTTTGTCTCAACATGTGTTTTATGTATATCCGTTATTTGTACTATATATTTTAGCACTAAATTGGTTCCAACGACAAGAAAATATTTTATTTCGACATGCAAAATGGTCGCGTTTACAGATTCGCAACATGGAGGACGAAATCAAAATGGTACCCCTTTTCATGCGCCTTTCATTGTCCGATTTATCCACGTGTTATAAATTATATAGTTATTTGCAGTAATCCGACAAGTATTTGAGCCATTATACATACGAAAATAGCAATATTTTTACATTTTCAAGTTTTATTTTATGCTATTGTAGATTATTTGTTCTAGTATGTATTTATCTATTTATCACTTAAAAATATTGAATATAAAGTGAGAAAAATCAACAATATGTTATAAATGATGAGCATCAGGCCCTAGTAGCAAAAAATACATCGAAATTGCTAAAAAAAAGCATGGTACAGTTGCGTGCTATCACACCTACCGGCGTAAACAGCTGTTCGGGGCAGCTGGTTGGTAAAAAAATGTGGAACAATTAACTGTCTTCTCTCAATAACATCAAGTCTGTATGTGCTGGCCTTGTCGCACTCGTGCTAAGAATACCAAATATTGAGAGGTAAAATCAGACATGTTCGTTTCTTTTGGATGCAGTGCCGCGTATTGTTGATTGATTTCTTTGATACGCAATTCCATTTAGATTCAAGGAATATCTGAGAAAATATCAAACTACTAGGCCGCGTTTTTGTTTTTATTATCTCTTAAATGGGCAAATACCTTGAGTCCGACATTCATTATTATTTATTGCAGTAACTTGTTAAAATGTTCATTACTCCTTTCAATTTATTTTGCAAAGCTGTTCTCTAGAATCTAAGATGACATTACCTGTGCACCTACGTAAACTGTTTGCTGTATGGTATTAAATGTTAGGGCTGCCGCCTACCGTAAGAACTTTATCAAGTAGGTTATTTACTACTTCCTAGTGTTAGGTCACTAGACTCGCTCATACTTATCTAATAGAGTCGCCTCTAACGCCTAAATTCCAACATACATATTTATTACATTTAATTCACCGTTTCGGTCGACTAACAAACGCGCGGGTCGACGAACAGCTGATACGTTTCCGCTCTGTAATCAGCTGGGAATCAGTTGTAGCCGCGTATGTATAACATTGTCGTCGTTTTTAGGGTTCCGTACCTAAAAGGTAAAAAACGGAACCCTATTACTAAGCCTCCGCTGTCTGTCTGTCTGTCTGTCTGTCTGTCACCAGGCTGTATCTCATAAACCATGATAGCTAGAAAGCTGAAATTTTCACATATTATGTATTTCGGTTGCCGCTATAACAACAAATACTAAAAATAAAAAAAATGAAAATATTAAGGGGGGGTCCCATACAAAAAACGTGTTTTTTTTTCGTATTTTTTGCTCAAAATTACTAACTGTAACAGGTAGACGCTTTAAATTTTCACAGAATATGTAGTTGTATATTACCTTTCAAAATAAATAATTAAATTAAAAAAAGTAAATAATAAAGGAGGGCTCCCATACAACAAACGTAATTTTTAAGCAATTTGTTACTCGATCTTAATAAACAGGTAGAAACTTATAAAGTATTTAAGTATACATACAACGAACGTGATTTTCTTTTAAAGATGATGGTACGGAACCCTTCGTGCGCGAGTCCGACTCGCACTTGCCCAATTTTTAAATAGGTAGGTATGTAGGTACGTTTTTTATTGTAAATAGATCAAGCGATACAAGCCCTTTTAGAAATTCAGACACTGATATACAGTAGTAGTAGTAGGTATAATGTAATGAGACTGATACTTCTTTCAAGAACGTCGATAGAAATAGAATGATTCATTAGGTCAATACTTTTTGTTCAAGCTTCAATAAGGAGCATTGACCTCCGAAATGCGAAGCCGACAAACAGCGGTCACGTCTCACGAAAATGCCGCGAGCATTGGTGGACCATGGCTTTCATTCATAAATTCGTTATTCTGTCTACTGCGCAGTGGAATAATTAGAGCATGTTTTTTGAACAACAATGTGAGGGCACGTTGCGTCCCTATCTCGGGCCGGGTCGTTCGGCTAGGTAGGCTCGCTATCCGGTTTGGACACCGCCGGCAAAGCGCGCAGTTCGTTCACCTAAAGACTTGCCGCATCGTAGACGATGCAGTTTCACCAGGCCATCGTGTTATGCTAAATTTAAAACCATGCTTGTGGATATCTTTTTATGTATAGGGTATCATAGCCTGCATCAGTTACACAGTAAATTGTTTATTGTAAATTAAAAAGACGTCAAGGACAATTTTGTAGTTTATATACTGGATGTCTAAGCGATAGCCTAGTGGAGATACCAACGTACTGCCATGCAGAGGGTATCGGGTTCGAATCCACGGCGCACACCAATGACTTTTCGAAGTTAAGTGTGTATTAAATTGTTAATTATCGCTTGCCCCGTGCCTCGGAGAGCACGACAAACCGTCGGTCCCGGCTGTCATGAAGGTCTTTGACAGTCGTTACGGGGAGTCAGTACCCTCAAATAAATTGATACTGGTCTAAACCATGGAATGTCGCTATCCCTTTGGGTTGCGGAGGTCAGACGGCAGTCGCTCTGTGTAAAAGTTGATATTCTGTCATATCTGGTTAGACCAGTAAGCGGACCTCGAGCTCCAAGGCGTGCCAGTCCTGGATGCAACCGGGATAACGCTACGGCGATGATGATGATACTGGATGTCTAATACATTTTTGAGATATTCTCATTGTAAAGATAATAACCTAATATCAGCTGATTATTTACTATATCACTATCGCTGATTATAACTGTATCAGCCATTTCGTTGCTCTAATAAACAGCTGATGATGTCATGCCCCATCTTGCAGGCGATTCATTCAAATGCCGTTTATGTATTTTGTGATGAAGACATAACAAAGCGGAGATAGCCTTATCGCATGAACGATATTGGCATATAATCGTGTTATAAACAAATAGTCGTGAAAAGGAGCAGAAACCAATCGTGTCTAGTTGTCCACGTGATATCAAACAATATTGAATGTCTTACAATTTCTAAATAAGTTTCTATAAAAAACTGCTATTTACGTCAGTTTCAGTTCCGAGTAAATTTTACTACCTGCTATTATTTTAAACAGGAAAGCTTTGTGATCTTTGCTTTATACCTGAGAGCTGTCTAGTTCCGCCGGGTTCAAGGTCCCCAGCTCATTGAAATAAAAAGTAAATGCGAACAAAACGTCGTATACGCAAAGAAAATAAGTATTATCCTTTGTCCTTTGTGGGTTCTTTTACAGTAAAGTATGCGTAGAAATTGTCGCTTATTATTTCAAAATCCTTCTTTATAATACTACATTATTCTTAGCATTGCAAACCTCTTAGGGATGATTGTACTTGTTATTATGAACTTCCTTTGTGCCGGAACATTGCCGAAATTGCGATAAGATTTGCTGTTCCATACGAAATTGAACATTGACCTTGACTAAATGGAACAGCTGATTTCTCTTCTAGATTACGGCAGCCTCAGGACATAAGTGCTACACAATAAGGTGTATAATTAATTAATTATCCAATAAGAGCGTCCAAGTTCATAATGTCCAAAGCTTATAATTTTCAGCCACTGCAAAATGATTTACCAGAATGTCCTTTGATGGGCAATATCAGCAATGTTCTAAAAATAACATTGTCCCGATATAGTACCTACCGTAGTACCGTCTATGTACTTATAAACGTGGGTCAATAATTTTTATTTACGCAATATTAAATGTAAGTATAGGTACTTATAAATCTTTGTAAATATCAGTAATTAGATGGGTAGGTACATCAAAACTTTCGTATTTTTCACGTATTTTGAGATAATAAATCATTATTTTACGCTAAGAATCATGGGCGGGAGAAGGGACTCTAATTTGATTTACATACATACATACATAGTCTCACGCCTATAACCCCGAAGAGGTAGGCAGAGGTGTATTTCTACACCCACTTTTCGCCAGATATACGTTTGTCCCACGTAATAAGGGGCGAGCCTATTGCCGTACCGGGCACATTCCAGACTCCGTGCTGCTACTGAGAATTTCGTGACAGAAGAATCCAATAACACTGCCCGAACCAGGAATCGAACCCTGGACCGATCCCACGCGCACATTTATGCCGCGAGACCAACGAGGCAGTCGTATAGGGTTTGATGTCGAGTTTTCCGTCTCTACGCAAAGATGGTATTTGCATCGTGTTATGTAGTTATGTGTTATCCCTTAGTCGCCTCTTACGACACCCACGGGAAGATAGGGGGTGGTGACACTTGTATTCTATGCCGTCAACCACACGGCTTTGATTTGATTTATGGAACGAAATAACTTTACAGGTGTTACATTTGTTTGTTTTTATTGTTTTTAAAAAGACAACTCCCGCATTAGGACTAAATCCTGTGTCGCGGGGGACTTTACAAACTTACAACTAACGGACACAATGAACACCCAGACTCGAAACAACAATTTATGAATCACACAAAGTGTTGTCTCGTGTGGGAATCGAACCCACAACACTCGGCGCAGTGTCAAGCGGCGAGGCGGCCGCTTAAACCACTACGCCAACCGTGCAGTAAATTTTTTAAAATTTTGTATAAAAGTATAATGAACTATTAAGCTCTTTTCTTGTTATTGATTGAATGTTTCACGGATCCCATATTCCATGAATGTGCAAAGTGCAGTTCCGACATATTATCATCTATTCTAGACTGTATCGCTTAAAATTGAAAGTCTGAATGACCTTATAAGACAAACAAATCATACTCTCTATTAACCATATAGCTGGCCCTAACATGCTACACTCTGTATATACTGTTTGTTTTTTAATAGATTGTAACATTCTGCAGCTTAGGGTGGCGGAGGCAGCTTCCCCTTATTCGCAATGATGCCGTCCCCTAAGTGCAGCCATATTGTACATTGATATTGATACACTTACTTACATGATGCGTTTGTCTAACGAAGAATTGATACGGGAACAGTTGGAATGTGTAACCTTATCTGTCACTGTTGGCAGGGATTACTGCAAATTACGATCAGAACACTAATACACTAAAGAGTCTGGTAATGTGCCCGGTACGGCAATAGGCTTACTTATTGTTACGTGGGACCTAAAAATTCATGGCGAAATGTGGGTGTAATATCACACCTCTGCCTACCCCTTCGGGGATACAGGCGTGAGTCTATAAATAAATAAAAATAAAATACACACATAGGGCGGTTTCAGATTAGCGTATTTTTCCGCTCGTATACGGTCGTTTCAGCATACGCGCTTACACGCGCGCTATATTACGCGCTTCAAAAAACCAGACTCACGTAAACTCACGTAAAACGTGTTCGCTCGAAACGGTAGTGACATCTTGTCAGTGTCAACATGGATTCTGACGGCTCGTAGTTATACGAGCTTAGAAGCGCGTCAACGCTCGTACGAGTTGCGCGTGTGCCAAAAGGCGCGCCTATACGCGCCTACATGCGCTTCCAAAAACGAGCTTATACGCGCGTATAAAACGCTAATCTGAAACCGCCCTAAAGACAAGCTTTTCAATGCGAGTTCAAAGACAACTACGCAACTTCGCCGGAACTTCACGAATGCTAATCTCTTGTCTTGAATGGTCACTGGTGCTGAACCTGGTAACACAGGTGACAGTAGTGTGTATGTGGGTAGATTTCCAACAAAAAAAAAAACAAGTAAAGCAGAGCGTAGTTGAATCCTCACTAAGAGGCC
Organism: Euclidia mi; assembly: GCA_944739405.2. Taxonomy (NCBI): domain Eukaryota; kingdom Metazoa; phylum Arthropoda; class Insecta; order Lepidoptera; family Erebidae; genus Euclidia; species Euclidia mi. The sequence continues at coordinate 30,037,009 of OX123193.2, read as the reverse complement.
CAGGCACTGATTGGACTTATAATCGAAATGCATTTGGACATGCATTTGTGTCCAAATGCATTCATCGTCATTGATTAGCATTTAGGCCATCTAAATGCGAATCCATCCTGATACTATAATAATGTCGATATACGCATAGATTTATTAACAAGAATCAGATGTAACGCACGGCACAGTTGCGTGCGGCCACTAAAGCAAATACAAAATTGAAAAGCGAATACAAACTCGTCTCAGTGCGCCACGAAGCATCGTACAGTTCACGCGTCACGATCACGTCAACTTTTAAATTCTCAAAATGCCGTCTTGTGTTCTTTAAACACTGTAAAAGTTGTTCCTAAAAACAAAAACAGGAAAATGGAATATCTTTTCACAGGTAACTATTGATAATTTGACTGTTTCCTAATTTAATTTCGATAAAATTCGTATTTGTGCAAGAAATATGTAAGTGTTGCCAGTTTTTGTCGACGCCGTTCTGCCTGAATTAGGGAAAATGCACTTGTCAATTGATTATGTGATAATGATTGTCATGTTAATGAAAAATACATTACCGTATTATAAAAGTATACTGTAGATATTAATGAAAAATACATTACCGTATTATAAAAGTATACTGTAGATATATCTTCTTTCTCATAAATATAGTAATAGAATTTCAATTTCCATTAGTATATACCTTACATTATATTGTTTTGAGTTCGATCCCCAAACGATATCCTAATATTCGTGTACACCCTGCTACTCGACAAGCTTATACACTTTGTCCTTTGCACCGTTCTTATGGCGTAAAGAATAAGTATCAAAATCGTACAGCAAATGTTTAGCTTGACTTGGCGCCGTGTGTACATACATACTTATGGCGTAGGGAATAAGTATCAAAATCGTACAGCAACTGTTTAGCTTGACTTGGCGCCCTGTGTACATACATACTAATGGCGTAGGGAATAAGTATCAAAATCGTACAGCAACTGTTTAGCTTGACTTGTTGCCGTGTGTACATACATACTTATGGCGTAGGGAATAAGTATCAAAATCGTACAGCAACTGTTTAGCTTGACTTGGTGCCGTGTGTACATACATACTATTTATTTCTCAACTAATCGACGCCAGCGGCTTCGCACGCACATATTTTCTTATTTCTCGTTTTGCCCGATCCCGTGGGAATTTCGAGAAATCCCGTCTTGGTGCACCCCTACGGTTCCCAAGAAACATACATGCTAAATTTCAGCTTCATGCGCCGAGTAGTTTCGGCTGTAGCTTGTCTGTCAGTCAGTCAGTAACGCAAGGATTTTATATATACAGATTTACGAAGTAGTTAAAACTTAACTCGGTACCTACATTTAAGAAATGTATTTATAAAAGCATTAATTAAATCCATGGTAAATTCTTCAAAACCGCAAATGAATATAAGAATATTACATAACTATATGCAATATACTGGGAGATTATTCATAATCTGGCAACTTTTCACACACATAGACGCGCGTGTCCGTACAGTGCCAGTCGCCAAAGGTCACGCACACATAGCTGTCAACGTGCCACGCTTAGCTGGACGAATACGCTACATCTGATTCTTGTCATATCTGTGGATATACGTATGTAGCTCGGTCGTAAGCAAGAGGTATTCCTAAAAGCGCAACTATTTTTGAGCGCAACTAAAAAAGCGCAACTACTTTATTCCACAAAGCGCAACCATTAGTTGCGCTCATAAATAAATAAAAAAGTTATTTTTTATTCCACTAATGCGCTTTTAGGAATACCCCGTAAGCAAGGCGTTGTGGAAATGAACATAATGGTTTTTCATTTTAAGAACATAACTTTAAGAAAGAAAACCGACTTGAAATTACTTTTCTGAAATTTAAATGGGACCAACCGGGAAGTATCTTTATACGGCCAAACAAAACATAAAAAGCTACATACTATATGACATCAATAAATTACATTATCTACAGAATTCACCTACTATTTGCAGTCTGCCTATGGGCACTTGGTAGTCAGTACAGTACTGTAAAATAAAGCTCATACGAGTTTTTACTGAAGTTATACATAACCACATATTGAAACAAAATTAACATTTTAACAGTGTAGTATTGCTGTAACATCTTTAATCCAACCGTATATGAATGTATTTAAAGTTTTAAATAAAGACCGAGAAACGATTTTATAAACATGGTTGTTTTGCACCAAAGTATTAGCACTGCAGAAATCAGAACGACCCAGATCGTTCTCGGCCAATTCTGCTATTTTTATATGACATTGATATCATATTTTGAATGGATTTAAAAGCGGTATTCTGATAACCTTATGTCATTATAGTATAATTTAAAATAAACAGTTCGTCGTTGACACATACGATCTCGTTACAGTTTCATTCAAATATCATATAACTTAGAAGAATACGCTTTTTGTGACGTAAGTATGACACTGACATCATATCGCGACTATATTTATTTAGCGGAATTGGGCCCCTGGTTGTTATCCTAGTGTGTAGACGGCGAAGAGCGCCATACTTAACCATTATATCGTTGACGCACAAAGTTGTAATTTGCTAATTTACATTTTTGTGTCGATGAGTGTCCAATTAACTAACGTCTAAATGTCTAAAGTAGAAGAGCAGGGCTGTGGCAATAAAAGCAATGGAAATATATCGAAAAACAAAATTTGCTGCGTCGTTTTTGAGCATTTCTTTTGGTTATATTGCCTCAGCTTAGCTCTTCTCCGCTCCGATCTTCGGTAGACTTTCAGCTTTAAGGCACTAGTTTATAGTCAACCGTAAACCGCAACAGCAGACGACAAGCCGCCGCTATCATGTCGCGCCTACTTACGACGAGGAGTAACTGCGATGTGTTGTCTGCTGCTGCTATCTGCGGTCAACTACGAACAATCTGATCTTTAGGCAGAAGCTGACTCCTCCAGTTTGAAATAAAAGAAGCGTAGATTTAAGCGAGGTTTCTGCTGGAAAGGGTCGCTTATTTTCGCTTAATATCTTATTTATTTTTCTGCGGGTACTGGACCTCTTGTTGCGGTGCTATTAGGCCAGCTACCTTCTTGCTCATGATCTTAGTATAAATGTAAATGTATTCAGTAGGCGGCCACGGCATCTACGGCTTATCCATTCACACGATCTTATGCGCTTGGATTGCTTTGTAACCCCATTGTTGACGAGCAGTATTATAACTAGGTAGGCATCAGCAATAAACCTTACATCTCAGATTATGATAGTAATACGGTAATAGAAGTACGTATATATAATACATACGCACTTAATTTACGTCAATATCCATTTCATTACGTATTCTACGCTCCAAGAGACCAACCTCGCATAGTCCTCTTCAAATTTATGCTTATGAAATGTATTTAGGTACGGTGCTATACGGCCTAAAGCTCCAAGAACAACGTCTCAAAGATTGAATGAATGACCTACAAGATCATAACTAGCAACAAGAAAGATTAAAAATTTGGTAAACGTGCAAGTCGGACTAGCACCCAAGGAGTTTCGTTCCATAATGTACAATTTTGTAGAGATTTTGTGTGAATATTGTATAGGTACACAAAACGTCTTCACAAAATTGCAATATCAATCATGTCCATATCAAAGTTCCCTGAAAGAAACGCTCTTGAAAATTAGTACAGAAATCGTAATTTTAAGTCTCTTTTTAAATGGTTCACCTTTACGGCAAAGTCTTATCGTGTGCGCCCTACCTGTAAAATGACATTTGGAGCCGAGACATGAACACGAAACGGTGCAACTGGTCCACCAATTAAAGTTCGGTCAGTGAGCCCTGGAGAGGACTATGCTCTTATTTTCTCTGAAATGTATATAGTGGATCAAAAACAAAATAACGGGATTAAACAGAGAACCAAAGTGATAGACATAGGCCAAAGAATCAACAAGGTCATTTGTCGCAGGACCGACAACAGTTGAAGTTGACATTTTCTAATGTGGAGACCCGCGTCTAGGTAAACTTAAAGTAGAACGCTCTTTGGCTTCGTTTACGCAAAGCGACTGGCAGGAGGCAGACACAAAAGAGCCGGAAATCGAACTCGAGAGGCGTCTCAGCCATTGGCTACAGCCGGCTGACGATGATGATATGGCGGCAATAACAATACTATACTGTACTTTTTGCGCGTCTTGATATACAGTCTAGACTGACAGAGGACGCAGACTTTTTAATTGGAAAACGGTTGCGCTCGCCCGGTACAAAACCCTAAAAATTAAGTCTTTGATGTTCACATCCCTATTATTGTAGTATGGTAACGCTAATAGCGAGTGTCCGTATACGCAGGACCCTACGTTTAATTCGATTCAAAGTTAACTTTTTACGTGCGTGGTATTTAGTGCATTTCGAATTGTATAAGTAAAAAATAGTACCTTCATTGCTAAAGCGCAATCTTGAATTATTACCCAGCAGGACCCTCCGCTGTTTGATGGTTTTCAAACCAATATTATATGTCACCGTTTAGCGATGTATTAGTACCTTTAAAATACCTTGGTTTCATTTTAATATAATCATTAGTTTATGAGGAAAGCGCCTGCAAAACTTGTATCATGCCAGCAGGACCCTTTTTTGTTTTGACGCTTTCGGCCGCGACAGTCATATTTCTTATTAGCATTTTAATAGTACTTTTCAAATAACCTTACATTTAAATCAAATACTTTGTAGTTAGCCATGTCGGAGGCTTTCGGCTCGTCTGAAAACTCCGACACCAGGGACACACACTCACACGAAAAACAAACATCCCTATTTCTTTTATTTCGGTAATATGGCAAACGTAGTGCCTTGGCAAAGTATTTCATTAGTTCTATTGTATACTTACCTCAATTTCAATACGTGCCAAGTAAGATCGATCGACCAACTCAAATACTTAGGTGTGTTTCTTGGAAATTCGGTTCTTTCGACTTGCGCAGATCTCATTTTCATGAGCATAACGAATTCCTAGAAGACTAGGTTTGATCTGATAATAAGACTAGTCGGTTCTTGGGTTGGGTACCTAGTAGATAATGAGATTTTTCTGTGTGAAAGTTCTCAAAAACAACATGATATACGGTAATGAGACTGGCAGAATGTTATGCAATTAGCTCGCTTTATAGTTTATACATGAGGTAAATTAGAGCAAAGAATCGTTAATGAGGGCGGTTTCAGATTAGCGAATTTTTCTGCGCGTATACGGTCGTTTCAGCATACGCACTTACACGCGCGCTACATTGCACGCTTCATAAAACCAGACTCGCGTAACGGGCATATTTCGGCGTGTTCGCTCGAAACGGTAATGACATCGTGTCAGTGTTAACATGGATTCTGACGGCTCGCGCTTATACGAGCTTAGAAGCGCGTCAACGCTCGTACGAGTTGCGCATGTGCCAAAAGACGCGCATATACGCGCATACATGCGTTTCCAAAAAGGAGCTTATACGCGCGTATAAAGCGCTAATCTGTAACCACCCTAAGTGGAGGAGGTAGGTACAGCCGGAAAGCGGAACTGGGCTGCAAGGCGTGGGCCTTGGATCGCAACCGGGACAGCGCTAGGATGATGATGATGATGATAACGATTCAGAAGCGTTAAACATAGGTTAAAATAATAAAAAACTCAAATATCACCAATCGAGTCTCTGTCGCATAGGTAGCTCCCAAAAGAATGTACCAATGATAAGCGAATTTTTTTTTGGAAGCTCAAGTTATCGAAATCTCTACGTCCAGGGCGCGTATTTCCCTTTCCGTGTTCAACTGGCGACATCGGTCTCGCCAAATCCACACGCTTTTATATTACTACGGAATTCAACCAACCCGTGCTCAACTCACGTCAACTGTGTACGTTTTTGCGATCAAGCAACGTTAAAAGAAGTTTTACAAAATAGTGTGCAATTGAATTGAACACGGTTTTTTAACTGGTCTGTTCGAAACAATTCCGTGCTGATTTAGCGCGTTCGTAAATGTTCGTGTGTTCGGGATAAATCGTGCGAGCCGAAGCAGGCGCGAGCGCCCGAAGTTGGATTCGCGCGCTTCTCATTGCAATTTGTTTTAGGTGAGACTAACTCAAGTAAGTAGGTTATGTTTTAGTCCTCTTGTGACTCTTAATCCAAAAATAGCAGGGCTCCGTCACCTTAGGTTTTTTTATTTAAAAATTCGGACAGTCAAAAAAGTGTTCAGCGCCACTTGATCACAAAGGCGTGCTCAGTTGACGCGAATTGAACACGGGCTCGTAGAATTCCTTATTAATATAAAAACGTGTCGATTTGGCGAGACCGGTGTCGCCAGTTGGACACGGAAAGGGAAATACGCGTCCAGGGCTACTTAAAATTTATTATGTTACAAACAGTATTCAATATTAAAGACCATTGCGATTGTTGACTAGTAAGTAATACCCCATTCCTCAAACGATGCGGTGGTCTTAATCGCATGGTCGACTATCGACTAGTAATTGCTATTTATGCTAATCTATCGCTTACAAACGTCCGAAATAACAGACAGCTGCAGTCTAGTTGGGGTGCGCCGAGAATATGGGGGAAAATAAATATTAGTTATGCTTTGATCAGATTCAAGGTTTCTTTTTTGCTAGGGGTGGCTTTGATATACATAATATGATTATTTTCTATCTGTCCCTTGCATTCTAACACCGTGTCCTTGTCTTTTATACAAACACCATGCAAAAAATCAAAGTTATTTTAGCTGGCAAAAAGTGATAGTGGTATTTGGTTAAGTGAAGTTAATTATGGATTTGTAAAGTGGATCAAAACACTGGCGAAAAGTGGGCGTTTAATATGCCTCTGCCTAGCCTTTCGGGGAAACAGGCGTGAGTCTATGTATGTATGTATGTATGTTGTAAAATGGATACCTCTACTACGGAACCCTTCATGGGCGAGTCAGACTCCGCACTTGATTTAATTTTTGTGTCTTGTACACATCTTGTATCATCATCATATACCCTGCCCATTGGCCCTGTATATTGGCTTCTCCTTATTTGCGTCACAGTACGATACACATACGTCACAGCAATAAAGGCCTTGCCACACGGCACAATTTTACGTCCAACTTGACTAAATCACTTGATGAAATCGTGACGTGTAGACGCCAGTCGTCCAACTCAAGTTCATCGGGTGGGCGGTACCACCAGATATTAACGCAATCGGGTGGACGGAATGAAAATCAGTGATTTGATTGTGTCGTGTAGACGGGTAAAGTCAATTCGATTGAAAATTTGATCAGTGGTAAAATTGTGCCGTGTGGCAAGGCGTTAAGGCGATTCGGCCTACTATACTAAGCCGGCCACTGGTTGGCATAGGTTTTGATGGTCCGTTTCTGAGGCAAGATACTTCGTGTATATTTCTTAGTCGCCTCAAAAAATAAGGTAGTGACACTTTGTATTCTTCATCCGTCACTACACGGACAAATATAAAATATTTATTTACAGTAATGACGTAGACTGAGATATTTTTAAAGGTTTAAACCTTTTAAACATATCTGTCTACGTCGTTTACCTTTAGCACACTTTACGTAAACTATTATACATAGATTGTAAATATTTTAGCATCATCCTCCCAGCGTTATCCAAGTTTCAACACGAGGTACGCTTACTAATTTAACCGAATTTGGCTGAATATTAGCTTTTCCACAGAGCCACTGCCTGTCTGACCTCCGCAACCCCAAGGGTTAGCGATATGCCATAGTTTAGACTAGTGTTAGTTTAAAAAAATAAACATAAGTGTTTATATTATGGTTTATAAATCGATCACTCAACAAAATTATCGATACCGTAGTGATCTACGAAATTGTCGATATTAAACTTTCACGATTTGTGTACATCGATATTACCTTTAAATAGATCTACGAAATACACGCGGTAGATTCTGGTGAGTAATTTAAACAAAGCATGTAAATGGCTCGGATATTTATAATCGGTAAATATGTAAAAATACAGTAACCAGTGCTATTGAAATCGATCTATTTCCATGAATATAGAATGGTGGCACTGTAACAATCTTACAGCATTGAAAGATGTTTTTTATTTTCAATTTATTTGAGGAATAAATGTTGATGCTACGCCCGCTCAAGATAGAGCAAAATGGAGAAGGCAGACAAGGAGAGCCGACCCCAGATAATGAGAAGGAAAGAAGAAGAATTTATTTGAGGAATATCTACTTACTCTTTCCTTCCTGACTGCTTTAGTCAACTGAATTATTTTCTATATAAAGATAAACGGCTACTAGCGAGGACTGCAAGTAAGCTATTGCCTGAGTGCTTAAGAAGCTAATGGCGACAGGCAAAACATGACTAGTGCGTCGCTAATTCCAGCAAAAAGGAGAAGTCAAAGCTATCGTCGCTCTGTTCTCCCATGAACTCTTTTCTCTTTTACTTGTGCTCATCTTGTAAAAGAGTAAAAGCTGTCACTCTTGCTTAACGAAACCCAGCTGTAGGAATACTGCTACGTATTTAAAGTCGTTCTTCAGTGACAGACAGTATGGTAATACTCAGAATTATATTGTATTTCTAAAAAAATTACAATTGTTTCAGGATAAACTGTTTCCTTATGCCGAAGAAAATGTGAAGGATTTCCTGACCAGCGAGTGGGAGTCTGATGACGTCAAGGAGGTTGTTACCGCGCTGAGGAAACTGGCTCTGGAGGATGAGGAGAAAAAGGTCGATGGAGTCGTTACTATTCCTGGAGAGGTATGTTTATACAACAGTTACTCTATCAGTGTGGAAGAGATTACTTAGATATCTACCCTAAATATGCAAGGCAAATACTTGGTTGCCGCCGATACCTCTAAGATGGTTGTTTGAATTTTCGCAAGTATGTAATGTAGCCTGACTGTCATTTTAAGTAACAGATGTAATGGATTATTAGACGACTTCAAATCGTATCGATTATGGGATACTGTTGGTATTGCACAAGATTAGCGTATTGGACTCAGTGACTCTACGTGAGCTAAACATCAATTTGGCCAAATTGATTCTTTCTTCTTAGAGCACATTGCAAGTTTCATCTTTACAGTAGTAAATAATATTATGCAATCGTATATGTAACTTGGTATTTAGTCATATTTGTAACATTCAAAATGCTGGTATTAATATCCAATAATTGACTCCACTAGATTGGACTCATTTACCAGAAGCATATTTAGTGTTTTCAGCGCTTGATATTCGTCTTTATAAACAGAATCTTATCTATAATCTCACTATATACACAAGTGTAAATAAAATACGGTTCGTTTGTCTTGTGATACGGGCAGCCGTTCGCCAGTAGACATACGACGTATACACTTAACTGACATTGAATTTCAGACGCATATCCATTTGTCATTGACATTAACTGGCCATATCAGTTGTAGGGGTCAGGGAACTTTGTCACGGATTGTTCACGACACAGTTTCATTAAATATTAAGTAGTTGTTTCATTCTTACATTCTTTATTACTTATGTATATTGATTTTGTCTACGAGTAGTAGGCCATACACGCTACGGTCTACCGGAGAGGTTACCTGTGCAGGTTTACCTGCGCAGGTCAAACATGTACATACATAAAACTGCACAGGTGTATTCCCACACACGCTCCGTTATAACTGCGCAGGTATACCTGCACAGGTAAACCTCTCCGGTAAACCGTAGCGTGTATGGCGGCCATTAGAAGCGTTTATGTTGGATGGTCCACTCCTCTGGGTATTGTGATAGTGATGATGTCGTAAATACGACGGTCCCCAGTGATGACTGTGCCGAGCAAACACTGTATGTCAGTAAGCAGTCACTGTATGTAATTAATACTTACTTGTTGTGTCGGGGGACGTAAGTAAACGAATGGTCCATCATATGTGGAGGTGCGCCACAGCCGCATTTATTTGTGATTTGGCTTTTTAATCTCACCTTGAGGCAAGTTGTCCCTCAATCTGGTTCGCAGCCTATTGACCACCATCCAAGTCGGCCAAGATAGCCTGTTTTCTGCAGTTCGTTTGCTGGGCTGTGCTATGTCATTAATAGAAATCTATTATAATTTTATATTTATCTTCGAGGCCAGTGCGCCAGCAACAGATTTACATGACCAAATGTCTTATCTATTAGGTATACTATAGTTAATCAAATTCTGTTCAGTATTTTAACGGGCAACCTGTTATACATAGGAATTTACATTCTAAACTGAACATTACAACATAACTTTGTTGTATTTCAGGATGCGACTAAAGACGACCAGATCGAGGGTCTGGTGAAGAGCTTCAAGTGGCAGATGTCGTTGGATCGCAAGGTCGGACCCCTGAAGCAGCTGCAGGGACTCATCTGGAAGAAGGGATACGATAAGGGCGATATCAAGGGACAGTAAGTACCTATAGACCTTTTTTTGGAATAACTGATATTAATCAGTGATTCAATTTTTGTTCTTTAGATTTTGGTCTGAGCTTTTCTACTACATATTTTTTTAAGGGTTTTTGGTGATTGTGAAACTGAAAGTGGTTCTACTCCATTTAGTACCGTGGGTATCATAAAACTAATCTATTGGTAGAGACTAAAAACTCTACATCAATCTTATACCAAACCATCTAGATAGTGTAACTCACAATGCCATCGTGAAGCAAAGGTGTGAGTGGCCTCTGACCAGCTGTGGACTGTGCAAGACGATATTTTTATTTCAACCATGTTTTGTACTAGTGAGACCTCGTAGTTTGAGGCACTTTTAGTGGCTATTTGGATTGTCATTGAACTCGGTACATTTTATTGCTCATAGCTAAATTAAGTTCATGTATTAGGTGTTTTCAAGGTTCATTTCTACAAACTCTGATGTACCCTAAACCCCGCCCCATGCCGGAACTAAATAAAGGCAAGTTTATGTTTTAATAGATAAATCGCCAGTCCTACGTTGACCAGTAACAAACAGTGGAGGCGGAAAGCAAACTTCCGTTGAATGGGAATTGGGTACACGGGCAATAGCTATTATTATTTTTGTGTGATAGAAACATGTCAGTAGTAAGGTTGAGGCCCTGTTTCACCACCTCTGAGTAAGCGTTACCTTCCAGATAAATTCAAAATTAGAACGAAATTTGTATGAATTTATTTGCCAAGTAGTTTAACCAGAACTTATTGGTCAGTGGTGAAACAGGCCCTTATTAGACATTTTCGGATTGTTCAATCACTATGTGGAACCACAGTTGAGCCACTAGCTAAGAAGATACAGTACAATAAATGTCTACTTCTGACAAGCTCAGTTTTCTTTCACTGCTGTGGTTGATTTTTTGCACATTTTGCTTTATTTTACGTAATCAAATTATGCTGCGTTTTCTTTTTTCATTATTTTCTCTTTTTTATAACATCCTCAACACTAATAATAAATCCTGTATCGTGACGAACAAGCGTCGTTGAATTAAGTCACCACCAGACACGAAACAGCAATGAATTAATTTGTGAATCACATAATCTGGAAATCAAACTAAAACACTCGGCGTAGTGTAAGGTAGCGGAGCGCTCTTTTAATCACTTCACCATAAGATCAGTCAAAATTCTGCCGTCAATGTGGGATTCTTTCTTATAGTATTAGACTGAATTATAAATTTCTGACTGCCTCCGTGGTCCAGTGAATAGCGTATGCGACTGCTGATCGAAGGTCCCGAGTTCGATTCCTGGGCTGGGCAAAAGTGTTACTGGGTTTTTCTGAATTCTCAGTAGCAGAACGGAGTCTGGTGATGTGCCCGGTAACGGCAATTGGCTCGCCCCCTATTACGTGGGACCTAAAAATTCATGGTGAAATGTGGGTGTAATATTACACCTCTGCCTATCCCTTCGGGGATACAGGCGTCAGTCTATAAATAAAAAAAAATAAGACTGAATTATGTGGTACAGACTACAGACATTTTATATATTTTTTACGCAAATCCACTACCTACTTATCATAATAGCTATAATTGGTTTCGCCGCCCACTGCATGAAAGGTCGCTATCTATATTTAGATTGCTCTCTGTAAAACTTTTTATAATTCGCTCAGTGGGCGTGGCCTGATTAAACACCGTGCTAAAGGTTTTCTCTATTCAGGTTTCTTTAATTGATAATTATTGCAATCTATTATCAGTAGTTTCTCGTTAGTACCCATAGCTGATTGTAGTTTTAGGTTACATTCTCGGGAAGAAGCCCATCTTCATATGATGTTTATTAATTTGCCACTTTGATAGATTAGCCATGTTGTCGATAAATAACGAGAATTACAGATTTTTATATTGGTATTATACTTAATAAAATCAGGGTGTTATTTTTATAATACATTGTACAAATGTTTTTAAAAACTTTCAACTGTCTATCAAATTGTATAGTCAAGAAGTTCAGCCGGGGGATGGATGAACCCTGAAACTGATATTGCCTTTTCTTTATTAAAGAACCTGCATAATAGTATTCAGGTCAGCTCTTATGTAAATGAAAGGTGGGTTGGAGACATGGTTCTAAAGCTTTTTCTTTAAGCTTGTGTTGTGTCCGGGTTCTGTATCCGAAGATTCCCCAATTTAAAGCAATGTAATTGCGTGTTACAGTGCTGCCAACTTTACGTCTTTTTACGTATTTTCTATGTCGAACCTACGAAGTTTAGTCAAAGTAAGCTGGCGTGTCCTTAAGTCCAAATTTCCTTTTTTTTTTATAGACTCACGCCTGTATCACCATGAATTTTTAGGTCCCGCGTAATAAGGGGCGAGCCTATTACCGTTACTCGACACATCACATCACCAGACTTCGTGCTGCTACTGAGAATTCGGAACACTTTTGCCCGACCCGGGAATCAAACCCGGGGCCTCCGATTAGCAGTCGCATACACTATCCACTGGACCAAGGAGGCAGTCCTCTGTTTAGAACTGCCAAATTAGCTAGATACTTAATTACTGGATCGTCACTCTTTGCGCCCAAATATTAATTGTTTGTCGAGAGTTTCACATGACTATCCGAATAATGCATTGTCACTTTTCCAGTGTATACGATGACGTGTCCCCTGCCTTGGAGTTATGGCGCTCCGTGGAAGGCCAGAAGGTGTACATCTACTCGTCGGGCTCAGTGCAGGCCCAGAAGCTTCTGTTCAGCCTGTCCTCGGCTGGAGACCTGCTGAAGTACATTGACGGACACTTCGACACCGCTGTAGGCGCCAAGCAAGAAGCCGCTAGCTACACGGCGATCGCTGAGAAAATCGAAACCAAACCTGAGGAAATACTGTTTCTAACCGACATTGATAAAGGTATGAAATTATCTACTTACGTTAAGGGGTTTTTTGTTTCAGCCGGTACGGCAAAGCAGATGTATTTTTGGTTGTACAATTTAAATCAGTTTGAAGGCAGCTATTGACCAGAACGTTTAATTTAAAATGAAGGTGGAATTCTCGTATTATTAACGATTACAACAAAAACGATTGAATATAGTGTTAAGAAATTTCTTAACGCTTATACTCAATCATATCCTCGGCTCGTTAGCGATCTCGCAGTGTATTTTTCGCACCGGCCTGTACAAGGGATGATACTCTTATCATTAGCTTCGCCGATGACAAGTACAAGGTTTATTACCACCACCTTCACCTGCTACTAGGAACAAAGCAAAAAAGCACGATGAAGAAGTATTATGTGTATTTACTAACAAGCTGAATCAGCAACTATTCGAATTTTATTTCATGTGTTTACCTTCCATTTCCAGAGGCAGAGGCGGCTCGTTCGGCCGGCGTGCAGGCGGCGCTCGTAAGCCGCGAGGGCAACGCACCTCTTTGCGAGGCGTCCGCAGCCTCCTTCCCCGTGCTCTACAGCTTTGCAGAGCTCGCCGCCACCAACAAGCGCAAGCCCGACCCTCAGGTGCCCCTCCGATGATATAGTACCGCATATAGCACTGCATGCAATCCCTAGTCCCGTATATGTAGTAGCTCAGCACTGGGTGAGTATTTGTTATGTATGTATTACTATATACTTACCTATTTGCGATCGAAAATATCTCGAAACTATCTAGAATTCTTAAAAGTAAGGAGGTTCTCATTCCACATTATTGTATTTCTGGTTACCGAACAACTCTGTTATTTATTAAACGATTTTAAAAATCAATTTGTTTGGTAAGCTACCCATTAGGCACCATACGAGATTGAAGAATGAAATTTTAATTAGTAATTTTTTCGTTAAAATGATGTACAATCATAATTTGAGAGCCCGGTGTCTATCTTCTACGGTATGGGTTGAGATTATTTTCGTCGTAATTAGGTGTTTTTATTTTATGTTGTATATGGTGAGTATATATTATGTAGTTAGTACCTGCTTGAGGGATGGTTTGCAGACAAGTAATACTGCGATCTTGTTTGCAAAATATATGTTGTACTTGTATGCTTACAAGGTGCAAGGTTTGGTTGGAATGCATAAGTATCAAAACTGTAGAATTTCAATAAGAGATGTTTGATAATAAAAAACAATAAATTTACGTAACATAAAAGTAACAATGGTATGTGAATATTATAATATATGATATTGTGATAACCATTTTAAGTGTATTTAGTTAGTGAAAGTGAAACCCTACCCCACTTTAGTAGTAGGTAATATAAATATAGTAATAATACTTCTTTATACTTAGATATTTTCGAGTAGAGTATGTGCATCAAAAATAAAAATAAAACTCAATAAAATGGATGTAGATGTATCCACTGACTTTTTTTAATTTACAAAAACGAATAGAGTTTGGTTTTTATTAACCCTAGAGTGGTCGCGTGGATGACATTAGTCATCCACGCTAACTAAATGGCCGCGAATTCTTGATTTTTATATGGCAACACATCGCTGGCGCCCAGTTTAGTATTGCTTATAGTACGCTGCGTGACGTCAGTAACTGCCGTGCGCTTGAGTGGTTCGCTTGAGTCAGGGGAAGTGCGTATTTGTAGGTGGAGGGCATATCGCTCCTTGAATACAAAAGGGACACAAATCGAAATCCATAAATTTTACAGGACAGCCAAAACAAATTTTTGAACCTGCTTTTTTATAATATTTCATATATTTATTAATTAAATATAAGATGTTAATATATCATTAGATGCGTATTTCTTAGCTCTATCTATCTACAATATAAACTTTGTAATAGCTGTTACCTATTAAGAAAAAAAAGCATAAAAGTCCCTTTTGCATTCAAAATTTGAACCAATATTATAAAAAATATGTCAAAAATTAACCACAGTTTTACAAATAAAAATGGTTTATTGTACATTTTTGGTAAAAAACTGTACCAAAAAGTTTAATCTTATTACTAGGTAAAAACATAAGTGAATGGACACCAGGAAAACATTGTATTAAAAAATCTAAACTAAAAAATCTTAACTTATTATTAAGTATTTTAATTGAGATCAACTTTGTACGTAACTATTATTCAGTAAAATAAAACATCTCTCTAAAACAATTATATTTGTAAGAATAATAGAAAAAACAAGAAATAAAACTGTAATAATCATTATCAAAATATACATAAAATAACCATATTCATTAATAAATTCTCTAAAAACTCAAAAAATAATCAACTGACGACACTAATTTGTCTCTCTTTAACATTAATAATTTAAACAAAACAAAATACGAGATCAGTTCTAAAGGCACATAATTCAGTAGCAAAATATTATAGCTTATATGTAATAATACTATTGCACAATAACAATCTAAGTAGTCTTACAAAATCACAGTTATAAACAATTTAAGGCACTTTTTACGTAAACTATTTTAAGTTACAATAATTTATAATCGTTATTTATTATTGTTATGTAAATGTTTGTATTAAATTTATAAGTCTTTATTATCAAAAGGAACTTTTAAAATTAACTATTCTAAATATTATCACAATTAGGTATCTATTATTAAAATTACAAATTTTCGTAAAAGCTTTTAAATATTTAGGAATGATAATTTTCTCAATAAGTTTAAGAATACCCTGTTTTTTAGTTTCAGTTATTTTAAGTTTTTGTTTGCACAGTTTTTTGGCACTATAGGATTAGCAGACCTTCTTTTTGTCAGCGTGGCTACCGAGGACTCTTCAGTTTCGTAAGAAGTCTTGAAGAAAAATATTGTGGCCAGGCAATGCTTGAACTTTTTCCGATTCTTGAACGGAGGTTGCCTTATTCAACATTTGTTGTGATCTATTCATTTTGTCAATCTGTAAAAAAAAACATCTTTAACGTTTTATAACTAAAAAACATAAAATACACACAATAGGCTAGTTGACAAAAAATATTTTATAAGTCCGTCCTTTAAATTATTCAAAAATAAGCGATACGTATTTTTTTATTTGTAAATTAAACCAAAAATGACCAAGATATAGCTCATTAAAGTTACGTAAAACGTCACGCCGTGCTGTATTTTTTCGCACTAGATGACGTCACACGTAACTTTAATGGGCTATATCTTTGTTATTTTTTATTTAATCGAAAAAAGAAAAAATACGTGTCCAATATTGTTTTATAATCTAAAAAACGGACTAAATAAAATGTAATTATTTTGACCCAGGAAACTACCCTATTCTATACATATATTATACAGTCTTTAGTAAATACACACAATACCATACAATATTCTTGTATCACATCTAGTGATTAAACGGTTGGTGTGCTTATGAATAAATAAATAAATAAAATAAATACATACATACACTAAAACATACACACAATCAAATACATAACAATCCTTAATATGACATTTTCAATACTAATTTGCTAGGAATAACACCTTAATTATATTTAACAAATTTAAGCTACCACCTCATATCTAACATTCAAATTCACGGAAAATATGGGGCAATGCATCTTAATCACATATTTTTCAACATTTACGAATATCTACCCATATTATTATAGGTCCCTATAAACACTCACTGATATTATTTAAAAAAAATTAAATTAGTGACGAAAGCTACAGGGACAGGGCTTCAATTTAGCTTTTTTTTAAACAAATACATACATTTGTATGATTCTTATGTTAAAAATCACTGAAGTAATAAGAAAAGAACAAAATTAACATCAAAATGGTAATTTTTATTTTTAAAATGGTAACGAAAACTAAAATTATTATCATGCAAAACGGCCATATTTCTGGCCTTCCCATTCTAGCACGCTAAAAATAATTATTTATTTCACTATAATTTAATGCAAACGGGACGTATTTCAAAATATGCTACTGTTGTATAATAAAAAATAATTATACTTAACTAATATTGGATTACAAAAAGGACGCATTTCAAATATGGCAATTTTGTATTACAAAATATAATAACAAATACTAATGTTAGAATGCAAAACGGACGTTTTCAAAAATATGGCACTTTTGTATAACAAAATATGGTTACAAATCCTAATGTTAGAATGCAAAACGGACGTTTTCCAAAATATGGCACTTTTGTATTGTAAAATATAATCACACTTACCTGAAATTTTGAATCCAACACAGACGTATTTTGGATTGTGGCACTTTTTCACGCAACCGACGTGCATTTGCGTTGAATCTCCGGGCGCAACTAACAAAATGTCGGTTTTGCACTGACATTACCTGTCAAAGTGAGCTAATGCAAAAATGGCGGTAGGTCAGTGCAGCCATAATATAAGCAAAAATTATGGGAGTTTTTTTTTCACTATAAAATATGGTCGGTTCAGGTGTCATTTTTGCAATAAAACGATTTTCATTTTTTTTTTAATTGTGGCCCTTTTGTATTCAAGGAGCGATATGTCATCCGCGCGACCGTTTACGTAAGTATTTTATGACGACCATTTTATAACCTTTTTAACGATTTAGTATTTGTTATGATATATTTGTAGCGCCTTTCATTGTAAATAATATATATTTAATGAAAATAGTAATTTGTTATACCTATTTTCCTTAAAAAAATATTTTTATTTTTATATTTGAACTAAAAATGGCAAGCTGAGATCAGCACAACGAATTATGGTTACTGGAGGGAGATAGAGACATTTGGGTATGATGAAACCTTTGGCTAGTAGAAGAATGAGTACTGATTGTATACCCAAGATTCTCAAGCTGAAAATAAGCGATTTTTTGGGTATTCCATTCGAAGAATAACCACAAGAAGCGACGAGTACTCCTAGTGGAGGTGCGCGTGGAAGAAAACGTAATAAAATCACGCGTATATCTTGCCAATTATGCGGGGAATTCACTTGTCCCGACCATTGCAAGTATATGTGCAATAGTTGTTATAAAAATCATACCTTAGAATGTTTTTAGTCTCTCATAATTGTAGTTAATATCAAAAGTTGCTCTCAGAAGCAAAGAAATTCTAATTACTCGTTCATAAGTTCCTAATTATAATTAAAACCCTTCTTTTTGATTTTTTTGTTTTATTATGTAGCTGATTTTATGTCTGTTACTTTTAATAAAAATATGCACCCAAAATATTGGTATTATTATTATAAATTATCATTGGCAAATGGATGACACACGTCATCCGCGCGACCCTTTATGGTATATTTATATGCGCGACCACTCTAGGGTTAAGAGAGTAGTCGAACGCATAGTCGTCCATTGTAGTAGGATTTAATCAATAATAAATGCAGATCAACAAAAATATGAATACTGATGTGTTAGAAAACAAAGCTTATAACTTTGTCGATGTCCTTGTTTGTATACCATTCCTTATAGTGTATTGTGCTTCGGGTAGGGGTTGTAGGTTAAGATGAAGTGTTACATATTGTTGATCTATTGTTAGTATAAATATTAAATTTGTTTATATTTTATATACTGAAATAAAAACTGTTCAATAAATTACATGAGAAAGTAATTTCTGTGTTTAAATCTAATTCACATTCAAGATCATTTTCGCATTAAAATTGATTCCTTATAATAAATACTTATTCATTTTGTTCTTTATGCACTGTTAATACTTATTTTTAGGGCCAATATTGACTGAAGTGTGCAAGTACAATTATTATTTTTTTAATATGTGAGACATATTGTGATGCACATAAATACCACAGGGTTCTCACATCAACATTTAGAGGCTTTTAAGGTTAATTTTGAAATGCTTATAAATAGGCAAAATTTTATAAATCAAAGCATTATTATAAACAGTAAACAGAAAAAATAAATCCAATAAAAGGCTTCTTAACCCCTTGCCAAATTTGAGCTTCTTGCCAGGCCCCCTTCACTCGGCCGTACCTACAGCGATAAGTGCCTACACTTTCGCGCGGCTTCCACGCCGCGTCGTCACCGCTCGCGCGCAGGGCTAGCTAATAACGTGAATTTTAATAGTGAACAACAAAAATGTCTCATCACAAGTCTGGTGCAAAGTATTGCTCATTTAACGGACGTGTGTCGAAAGCAACTTGAAAATTGGATTTTATTTATTTTACGAGAGCAACTTGAAAATTTGATTTTTTTGTTTGTTGAGATATCCCAAAGATTATGGTGTCAAATTAAAGATCTAGTTCAAAAACCATTTTATCTGTTTGAATCATGTAAATCGGTCCACGCGTTAAGGAAATAACTAAGAATTAGTATAGTGAAAATGTAAACGACCAGAATTTTTGTGGTTTTTGTTCTACGAGCTCAAATAGTGGGATAGGATACTAATAGTATAAATATTTATTATTAGGTACGTGGTCAAGTAGGTAGATAGACGATGAATAAATATTATAGTAGCAGCGGCAAGTCGACAACCCTAGCGCGCTACCGCGCGCTAGACAGTGACAGCGTTATGTGTTAGAAAAGAGCGGGAACGGTTAGGTGAATATCGCTCAAGGCACTGAGTGCTTATGCGAGCTGAATTGCACTTTGTTGCTTAGTAGCAAGAGTCGCAATTTCAATAAATCGGTTTGAGAAGCGGTGCTTCTGTACGTTAGTACCAAGGAGCAAGTATACATGGAGGGATAGCTTTAAGCATAATCAAGAAACCTATCGTAATTTCTTTTTACTTGTAGGAAATGTCATATGTGTAACCGAGACAGATGTATTGTATTTATTACCTCTTGAAATACTCATGTCGCAATTTTTTCAAAAGAAGAAATTACTGTCAATAGTGATGTACTCATGCATTAATCTTTGATTGGTATTGGTATATAATTCGGTATGTAGAGACAAGATAAGCATTTGATTAAGTAGTATATTATTTTACGTGCTTTTATTTAGAGTATAGTAGGTGCCTACAAAGAAACAAATACTGTAAAAAGAGAGGTAATAATAAGATATGATTACTATCCTGAGGAGACTTGTCTTATGTCCAGCAAAGATAGTATTTTAGCTGAAATAATAATGCAATATTAATCGTAAATTAAAATATTCTCATAAAATTACGAAGTCGAAAATCGAATTGACAATGTCCTTCGCGAAGCTCCTCTCTTACCGCTTATTCACAGGAGGAATTCAAGTATCCACTTCGAACTGGTGGTCAGAGTATAATTTATCCACCTCTATGATGATTCGCATTTCAGAAATTTCCAAATAATATAAATAAATTTACAATAAAATGCATTACAGTAAAATGAAGTTTTGTTTTAACCGTACATTTGGTACAATAAGTAGGTTACTTGTTATTTGTAAACGAATCCTCCAGGTATGTGCAATCAATCAAGTCGCCGGTGGACCAGTTCGAAAAAAATCCCTTGGCTCGGTCATAGAGTCGAAGCACACTAGATACTGGTTTTGTATACGAATGTCAATGTTTGTGTAAAGTAGCACTGGAAGCGACGATGTCCTGCTGAGCGATTCTCACCCTTATTGTGGTCTAGCGGAAAGTTGTTCGACTGTACCTAGATAGGAACAGTTTACAGCGCAGTTTAGCATTGCACGGTATCACTATTTGACAATTTTCTTATAATCCGACAGAAAATAATTACCTTTAATTTCTCTTAAATTGACAACACTGAAACAAATACAATTTTTGAAGGAGTGAAAAACTGCACTATTAGGTTTATTTAACTAGTTGAATGTTGCAATACCGACTAGACGGTTAGACACAATTAAGAATCTATTATGTCTCGCAGTTCGCACTGATCAGTGCATTTGCAGTCAGCAAGTTATTTTATGTTCTCATACTTTGTGACATTGTGGTATTGGAAAATAATTGAAATAAAGTCAAAATAGGCAAAATCATTTATTTATTCCACAAAGTGACGCACACTATAACTGGCAGGTGTGATACTATATGTTACAAAAATGGTACATGGACGGAAACAGTTAACATTATTTTACGAACAATATTTTCATCCTGAGTTCCAGAAGTGCAAGCCATGTTCTCTCTTGAAGCTTTATTATCGTTGCTAAAAATAAGGTTTCGTTATTTCGGACATTTCTGAAAATTACAACACAAATCTGTTAATGGTATACATATATGTATATATGATTACTATAGCATATTTTAACAGTTGCAATGTTGGTATATATTATATTGATTGATAAAAATATAAGTTAATAATAATAAAGTAGAAGTACAAACCTCAGTATTACATATCTGGTTAGTAAAAATAGTAGGCACAGCATAAGAATGCAAATTTTTTCTTTGAAATCCTTCTTGATAACAAGCAGATACAAAATCAAGCGAACAAAGTTTGGAAGAATTGGACTGTTGCCATTATCCCTTTCTCATATTTCGGACCCAATTTAGTTTCAAACCTTCATTCTTTGGAAATCTACAAAAAATCACAATTAATAACCAATTATTCAAATTACAATCTTTCAGAAACTGGTTTTCTAACTGACAATTGTATTACAACACTATCCTCATATTTTTTATCGAAATATTTCTATTATATTTATTTCATTGTGACTAATGGAATAAAAATATGTGTCAACGGTGGTAATTATCTTTATCTTTAAATATAAGCTTTACAAATACCATTGTAGAATTATTACGGCAGATATCTACAATTTTACTTATTATGACTTACCGGTGGTAGGATATTTTTTGACCATTTTCGGTCAATAGTCCCATTCGGCTTTTACATCCGACGGCATTACAAACTATGGTAATATTTTAATGTTTAGAAGTGATAATATCTTCAATTGTAATATTTTGTAGCAATTAAAATTGCAGTTTATTTCGACACGGCTTTCACTCCAGCTGGACGAACATCGACATGACATAACATTTTTTTTGGCATATGTCATTCAAGGCTGTATAAAAGCTCTATGGCTATCACACTCGAACATATGCAGTTCTGTAATTAGAGAGAAAAGAGATGCATATACGATTTCTACTCTTTTTGAAATGCTCCCTCCATGTATACTTGCTCCTTGGTTAGTACTGTTTATTCTGTGTTCTTGCGCCCAATAGTTTTGTCTGTGGGTTGTCTGACAGTTAGTCGATAACTCAAGAAGATTATTTGAATCGGTCATTTCAAAAACCACATAAGTCACATTTTTTCCAACATGCTTTTTTTTGCTGAAAATGGTTCCTCAAAGGTAGATGCGTATTCTGAATGAAAAGAACTTAAGTCAATACATTCCTTCCTCTTTTAATAATACCGCGTGAAAGACGTTCATTGCATAAACAACATTAGTCAGTGACTTAAGAGGTTTTTGCAAGCACCGTGATTTTGGAGTCATAAAAAGAAATGTTCGAAAGCATGATCATATTTACGTCCCAGGACAATACATTGATTTGGTTTCGAACTACAGCTCAACATTTACTGTCATAAAGCTAAAAACTGAACATGTTTTAGAATATAGTTTCTAGATCATTAGTTTCAAATGTAATAACTTAGTGAAACTAATACATCGCGATAAAATCCGTAAACTGTAGTTAATTTCAATAAAAACTTCGGTTTAACTTCCATCAACCAAAGCCTGTGATTTTAAATTAGACGATTTAAAACAAGTTCAAGATAGCATTCTGTAAGAGCATACTATTATGCCATTTTATAACAACACTAGACGATACCCGCGGTTACACCTGCGTTATTTAAGACTACTGCTCCGCTCCCGTCGCTCATAGCGTGATGTTATATAGCCTATAGCCTTCCTTGATAAATGGGCTATCTAACACTGAAATAATTTTTCAAATCGGACCAGTAGTTCCTGAGATTAGCGCATTCAACCAAACAAACAAACAAACAAACTCTTCAGCTTTATATATTATATATAAGATTTTTAGCTGGCCAACTGCAAATGTTGAAGATAATCCAGATGATAGATAGATGGAGAATATGATTATGTACTATAAAGATATTAAAACATGCCAAATTAATACATGTAAAATGTTAATACGATTATTTTTAAGCATAATTCTTAATTATAAGCTATAAAAAATATAATTACTACGATTGTTTTGGTTAAATTATATACCACCAATCCTATTTCTTACTAAAACAACATAAGTCAAGAACTGTTTTTCAGTTTTTTTTCATTATTTCTATTAATAAACTGTAAAGATTATACGCTATTTTAATTTTTTACCACTCAAATACTAAATTAAACATAAATAAATCCTTTAAAAATCATTTGTTTGTGTATGAAACAGTTTTTATTGATTTCTGAAAAATTAGAATTTTGTGACTTATGAGGTTTTTGAAATGACCGATTCATTTATATTGATGGCCGACTACAGTTTCAGTAGCAATCAACGCATCAAGCAATTTCGACATGCTAAATATTCGCAATTTTGTCTGATTTATTACTTTCAAGTCTTTCAACTATCTTCAAACCGATACCACAGAATAGATAGTTCTTACGAACAGAAGCACCACTTCGCAAACCAATTTAAAGAAATGGCGACGTGTCCGTATACGCAGCAGGACCCTGCGTTTAATTAGATTGAAAGTTAACTTTTTGCGTGCGTGGTATTTAGTACCTTTCGAATTGTATAAGTAAAAAAATAGTACCTTCATTGCTACAGCGAAATCTTGAATTATTACCCAGCAGGACCCTCCGCTGTTTGAAGGTTTTCAGACCAATAGTATATGTCACCGTTTAGCGATGTATTAGTACCTTTAAAATACCTTGGTTTCATTTTGATATAGTTATTAGTTTGAGGAAAGCGCCTGCAAAACTTTTATCATGCCAGCAGGACCCTTTTTTGTTTTAACGCTTTCGGCCCCGACAGTCATATTTCTTAATAGCATTTTAATAGTACTTTTCAAATAACCTTACGTGTAATTCAAATATTTTGTATTATAGCAGAAAAATTGTTTTAAAACTTTTAAATATTTTTTCAGCGACTTAACGTTTAGTTTGGCCAATGTAGGTATGAGCTTTCATAACTTTTAGCATGGTGGCATTAATCAAAGAGATTTTTATTAATTTAAACCGGTGTTTTTAGATGAACTTATATATTTAATTTTTATAAACACAATTTAATAAAAATCCGTTATGATATGATTATTATTTATTTTGCATTTAACCTCAATTTTAATAATATTTAAGTGCCATGAAAATAATAGCATCATTGGAATGGTATAATCTTAAGGTCATCGTGAAAAAAGTTTTAAATCAAATTGCTTGTTAAACTACAAAGTATTTGATTTAAACGTAAGGTTATTTGAAAAGTACTATTAAAATGCTAACAAGAAATATGACTGTCGGGGCCGAAAGCGTCAAAACAAAAAAGGGTCCTGCTGGCATGATAAAAGTTTTGCAGGCGCTTTCCTCATAAACTAATAATTATATTAAAATGAAACCAAGGTATTTTAAAGGTACTAATACATCGCTAAACGGTGACATATACTATTGGTCTGAAAACCTTCAAACAGCGGAGGGTCCTGCTGGGTAATAATTCAAGATTTCGCTGTAGCAATGAAGGTACTATTTTTTTACTTATACAATTCGAAAAGTACTAAATACCACGCACGTAAAAAGTTAACTTTCAATCGAATTAAACGTAGGGTCCTGCTGCGTATACGGACACAATGGCGACTCTTGCTACTAAGCAAGAAAGTGCAATTCAGCTCGCATGAGCATTCAGTACCTAACGCGATATTGACCTAACTGTTCCCGCTCTTTTCTAACACATAACGCTGTCGCTGTCTGGCGCGGAGCGGTGCGCTAGGGTTGTCGACTTGCCGCTGCTACTATAATATTTATTCATCGTCTATCTACCTACTTGACCACGTACCTAATAATAAATATTTATACTATCAGTATCCTATCCCACTATTTGAGCTCGTAGAACGAAAACCACAAAAATTCTGGTGGTTTACATTTTCACTATACTAATTCTTAGTTATTTCCTAAACGCGTAGACCGATTTACATGACTCAAACAGATAAAATGGTTTTTGAACTAGACCTTTAATTTGACACCATAATCGTTGAGATATCTCAACAAATAAAAAGTACAATTTTCAAGTTGCTCTCGTAAAATAAATAAAATAAAAATTTCAAGTTGCTTCCGACGCACATCCGTTAAATGAGCAATACTTCGCACCAGACTTGTGATGTGAACATTTTTGTTGTTCACTATTAAAATTCACGTTATTAGCTAGCCCTGCGCGCGAGCGGTGACGACGCGGCGTGAAAGCCGCGCCAAAGTGTAGGCACTTATCGCTGTAGGTACGGCCGAGTGAAGGAGGCCTGCCCATACACACTAACAACATTTAAACACTTTTAAGTAAAGACTACTTTGTGTACCTTTAGTACCTGCCAAATTTCAAATGCTCCACTTTCCAACAAGCGAATAACCAATATAATACCTGGGCAAACTTACCTTTGCTAAAATGATGTTATCTGTGGATGTGCTTTCAATATGTTACATTGGTTAATTCAGTTCCACAAAAGGGAAGCTTTCATTGTATTTTTTAATGGGATATTTTTAACAGCGTATCAAAAATGTTATGTAACACAATAAAGTGAGTTACGCAAAAAAGCTTTATTATTTCACTAAAATACTGACTTGCACACTAAAATACACCAAATATGATGATCTTTTTACAAAATATCATTTGATATGAAAAGTTTCGTCCGCTCGGGAAACTTATCCACTCAGAAAACTTATAGGTTATGTTAGGTTCTCTTGTGACCCTGCTCCCAAAAATAGGAGCCCTGCGTAGCAGGGCTCCGTCAATTTAGCTTAGTGGTGCAATTAGTATTTTTGGTGGAAAATTAGTATTTTTGACTAACAGTTAAATACAACCCTTTTTAAATATCCCTAAATAAGCACAGGCTATTTGATAGATGTTTGTTTTGAATGAAGGATGAAGATATCATAGCCTTCTTCGTCAATCAAAGTAGGATATGAAGATAATTGAGCTTTAAAACTAAACTATGTACCGTCGATACGGGCGGCTACTAGTAAAAAAAGTATATAATCCATAATATTATACACCTTATTAGCGACGGAACTGAATGGGCGTTTTCCCATTAGCCGGCCTGGCACCGGGCACTGACGTCGGCGCAGTCGCGTACCGATCCGAGGGAAGCAAAAATTAATGAAAATGTTATGGCTCGCTTTTGCACTTACCGGCGCCGGTAAATGCAAAAGCGGCGCCGGAGTCGGTGCACGGCTAGCCGGTGCCAGCCGGCCAATGCAAAATCGCCCGATGGCCGGATTGCCGGTTATGACGGCTGAACTGACAGGCACTAGCAAAAGTTTTATTAAAAGAACATTTAATGTAAAATAGATTTTTACTTATGGCAGTTTGGATCTAGATCTTTTGCTACCATTTGATACATTATAAATTGTACATATTGACTGTAATGTTAAAATTTTGATTACTCGTTTTAGTAACTAGACTACATATACTTTTTATTCCATTAATGTCTGAAGAAGTTTAATGTATTTGTCCTATTTAATATATGTGTCCGTGTGGTGACGGATTAAGAATAACGGAATACGGATTGTCACCAGCCTATATCATCCCATGGGTGTCGTAAGAGCCGACAGAGGGAGCATATTACGCAGAGAACAGCACTGTAAGAGAAGGAAAACTTGATACAAACCCTGTACCAACCCGTTTGGCCAGCGTGCTATAGTAAGCCAATTCCTCCTTTCAAAGGAGAGGCCTAGTCCAGCAGTGGACTGTTAAAGGCTGATGATGATGAAGAATATATTTGTCACCAGAAAATACCAAGAACCGTAAAATAAATTTCCTAGGATGTTTTTTTTTTTACTTTAGTAGGATTCTAAACGAGAGAACAAAAATTATTAATTTTGATAGACTTACCGAATTTATTCGTAAAATAATACGTAAGCAATAACCGAACGCCATGATGTGCGCTCTGATTGGTTGAATAAGTCACGTGTTACATTTCCTTCCTCGCCACCACTCGCCATTCTTCACCACTTTTACGAATAAACCAGAAATTTTGCGATGTTTAATGTTAATGAGGCTAAGTCGACGGAGGCCTGCTTGGTAGGGCTATTTTTGTGTTCAAGGTCACAAGGAAACCTAACATAACCTATTAATTTGAACTGACGCTGACCTTCATTATCACGGACCGACCAATCAGAGAGCAGTGTGTGATTTGCCGTATTTTAAAGATGCGTAAAATTAAAAGCTCTTCTGTGATTGGTCGAACCGTGTAGAATCTTACGAATGGATTTACGTCAGTTTATACAAACAATACAATTTATACATTTCCTAGGAAATTTATAAATTTACGGTTCTTTTTATTTTCCGATGACAAATGTCATCCCTTAAAAAATTCTAAAGATACAACAATTTACTGTTAGGATAATAGACGGAAGCCCAGAAAGAATATTAGTAACTAGTGTCGCAATGATATAAAATTATAGACATAGGGTCTACTTTTTTATTCTGCTGCCTCTGTTACTTAAGTTTATTAATCTATGTTGTGTTCATAGATTTATTTCCAAGTCAATGTTTTTTCAGTTAACAGAATGTGAAATAATATTATTGTATTCATCGAACTTGTGCTTGAGGGCTCAATCAGACAGAGAGCGGTCTGACCGCGTGACCGCTCTGTCTGATAGGCCCTATGTAACGTAATATAACACAAAGAACGCAAAACTGACAGCTTGAACGTTTGACCGCGTGACCGCTCTCTGTCTGATAGAGCCCTTAGGCATGATTTGCAGAACGAATTACTCTGTACTGTTCCATTATTCAGAAAAAATCCCTGCCCACATTGTAATTTGATCAAGATCGAATATTTATACTATTTTGTATTATTATTACAGGATGAGCAGCCAGCTAAAGTTTTGAAGACTGACGTAGAAACAGACGTTAAAACGCCGCCTGCAACTGACGAGAAAGAAGTACCACCTCAGCCAGATATCGCTCCAGTGCCGGAGAAAACGGAAGAGCCAGAAAAAATGGAAGTGGAAGAAGAAATACCTGTTACAAAAGACACACCCGCCGAAAAACCAAGTGAAGTCGTTGAAAAAGTCGAAACTGTAGTGGAAGAAATTACGGATGCAAAGGATATTGCAGATGTGCCTGTCTGTGATGTCGAACCTGTAATTGAAGAGACCCCCGAAAAGACTGAAGAGAAAGAGACTGAGAAGATGGAAACGGAGACTACAGAAACAGTAACTATAGTTACCGAGCCAAAAGAGCCATCTGAACTTCAAAATGGTGACAAAAATGCACCTGTGCCTGAAGAAACACCACCTGCGGTCATTACAGAAATTAAAGATATTACCAATGATAAGGAAAGTCTTGGTGAAGTTGCAGAAATTATTGAAGACCTCGTGCCAGTAGTTGAGGAACCTCCGGCGCAAGACATGGAGGAATTGCAAAACGTGGGTGAAGTACTTGAGAAAGAATGCGACGAAATCCTGTCAAAGGTACAAGATGTCACTAACTTAGATAATATACCTCTGAAACCATTGCTTAATCCTATTGCTGAGGAAACTATGGAAACAGAGAATATGGATTCAAATGACGTAGTTGACAGAATATTAGAGTCGGAACTAGAACTTGAAATGAAACAGTGTGCTGATATTGATCTTAATACGGTACAGAAAATAGAAGATCCCAAACCTGCAGAGGAAGAAAAGAGTGGGAAACAGGAGACTGCTAATAACGAAACTGCTACCGTTAAACCTGAAGAAAAGGCGGCAGATAAAGTTATTGAGGAAGCTAAAGTACCAGAAGACAAAGTCGAAGAAAGCAGTAACCCAGAAGACAAGGTTCAGACTAGTCCGACAGAAGAAAAAATGGAAGTAAGTACGCATGTTGAATCGAAAGCTGAAGAAAGCAAAGTAGTGCCGCCTGTAGAAGAAACGAAAACTGAAAACGAAAAGGTTGAAAATAAAATGGAGACGGAAGTAAAAGATAAAGTAGAATCAGATGTAAGCGCCAAAACAGAAACAAAAGTATGCGATAAAATGGAAACAGAAGTAAGCAACAAAACAGAAACAGAGAATAGCAACAAAATGGAAACTGAAACTAGCAATAAAGTTGAACCAGTAACTGAAGAAACAAAACCGACATTAGACGAAAAGAAAGCTGAAGAGAAAGTAGAAGGAAAGAAAGCTGAAGAGAAAGTAGAAGAAAAGAAAGATGAGGCTGAAAAGCCAGAAGTAGAGAGCAAAGAAACGCCCGCAGAAAGTAATAAAATGGAAACCGAGCAAGCAAAAACGCCAATAGAAACAGAAACAAAGGAACCAGAAACGAAAGAAAACGATAAGGTTGCAAGTGAAAGCGCCACAGAAGAGGTCAAGCCAGAGAGTGAGGCGAAAGAAGCACAAGTGAATGGCAAAACGACCAACGGGGACGCAGATATGGTTAATCTAAATGGTGACGCTAGCAAAGAGGATGAATTAAGCTCTCGGCTGTCTATGGAGAATGGTAAAGAAGTTGTGAATGGCGCCAACGGCGACTCCACTAATGCTGAGCAAGCCAAAAGTGAAAAAAGTGGCGACGATGTTAAAGAGGTCGCTGATATCAAAGTAAAGACAGTTGCTGTCGACGAGCCGCGCAATGATCCGATAGAGCAGCCCACGGAAGCATAAGATAACTCGGTGAGTTGGATTTAGCATATTTGTATATTCTCTTCAATGTAATAACTTTACATGTAGAAGACAAGAGACAGACTTTTTATATTCGCAGAGAACAATAGATGACGCACTAGAATCAATATTTCTATAATTACTTATTAAAAAAAATACTTTTGATATTATGGCTAGAACAGCAGTTTTGGCGATGTACGATTATGATAGAACATATTTAGTCAGGACTTTACTAGCATTACTCGATATTCACTTAAAATTTCTTGCATTGTGTAGCCTCCTAGGTGATTCTTCTTTACTGTGCTTCGTTTTGGCGCACATGGCGCTTGTTCGAGAAGTTTTGATTTGTCTAAGAACAGACATTTCTTCGTTCATGTTTTAAATTATATTTTATAAAGTATTTTTAGTACATATGAGTATTATTTATAGTACATATGAGTTAATTTATAAAAAACACAAAAATTATGAATTAAAGTGAGGAACATGAACATAGGAATTTTGAAGTGGGATCTCGCTATAAACCTTTTCCTAGGTTCTTCAATAATCACTGCTTCTGAGCCTAGCTAGGTGATATAGAAGCGGGGATGTGGATTGGACTTGTAAAAAATAATCTCTTTCTTTGTTCATCATCGTCACCCTAACGTTTTCCCGGTTGCATTCTCATCATTGCAACCAGGAAAACGCCTTGGAGCCCTGAGTACGCTTATTAGTCTAACCAGCAGGGCGATTCAGAATGTCACGATAAGTAATCGTACGATATGTCAAATTATTCTCCTCGTCTTTCAGCCGCCTATCAGAGATATTTTGAACAAATATTCACTGAATTCGGTTTATTTATTAATTTACTTCATACTGAATGCATACAATTGATAGAAAATGCGATAGTTTTGACAAAAAATGAGGTAGCCCCCTCCACAATTAACGGAATCGAATGTCAAATGAGATATCGAACGATTCTGAATCGCGCCCCAGAGTTGACAGAAAATCGGCTTTTCCACAAAGCGACTCCTGCCGTCTGACCACCGCACCCCAAAGGGATAACGATATTTCATCGTTTTCCAGTATCAATTTACTCGCACTTCGAAAAGCCTTTGGTGCCACCGTGGATTCGAACTTGAAGAGAGCCTTTCGTGGAGAATTTCCACTTGGCTATTGTTGCCTATCAAAACTGTCCTTGTTTGTGCTTTTAAGTAAATTCCCTATAAAGTGGTTCTCTTAAAATTTTCACCATAAATTGTTTGTTCTATGTTTATAAAAATTACGACGTTTCCTCGTCCAACGTCATTGGGGCCGTATGTTTTTTTTGGCATTGCGATCGCTGAGGCTTCCTTCGAAAAATCGTTTAAAGCTATTTGGTTGAATTTCGAAATAATGTGAAACATTTTCTCGCTGCGTAAAACTTTTGGAGATGTATTCTTAAAATGTGGACTCTTGGTTTTGTGATTTTGATTTGTTTTATCTTTAGTATAATCGTACATCGCTAAGCTGCAATAAGACAATGTAAAATGTAACATAGTAAACTTAATCAGTAAATACTGCATTCGTGTGTTGTTTCCAGTGTCGTGTGAGTGGAACTGCAGGGCGTCGTAGCGTCGTTGGTTCACATCAGAAGATTGACAAGACTGAGGTTGCTTCCACGCTAATTGACATCACTTCCTAGTTTATACGTGTATTGAAATTTCACTGTGTACCGCGCGGTGACGGGCCGTGTGCACTGCTGACGCGAACTAAACCCAACATACGTATCTTGTGTGTTCCGCGAACACATAGACTTGTCAGGACAACACATTACTACCATATTTATTACGTTTTAATGTACTTAGATAACGTCTAGATTCGTATAAATAATGCCCCAACTCCCCCACTACTTTCATACTCTCGGAAGCGATCTTGACAAGTCTTTAATATCTAGAATACAAGCACGCTATCGTTGCGTCTCACCGTACCAGACCTGCGACGACATTGGACCACGTAATGTAGGCTAAAATATACACAAACTGAACATGTAAAATATTTTAAAGCCGCGCCAACAAATCATTCCAATATTTATTTTATTTGTCTGCTACTATGAGACGCAGCGTATGGCGGCAATGTCTAAGTAAATATAATTTCGTTGTAAGTAAATTTAATGAATGTAAGTTCACATAGATGTAAGATTGAACTTTTTAGACATTCCTATAAGAATAACAACAAATGGTGTAGTATTTTAATGAAACTACTTGCATAATTTTTTTTTTGTAAAATAAGGCCAAGATATGGTGCTTTATACGAGTTGACCAATCGCGCGCGTTATTCATTATCTATGTATTCGCTATTATATTAAGATGAATTTAATAGGTTCTAGCTGGCTGGTTCACATGTCATTTGTATACAAATGGAGTGTGATACATGTCTGGTACGAAGTGTAAGTGGATGAGGGCGCTGCTCGCGTGCTGTTGTAGAAGTTTTGTCTATATGTATATGTGTCGTGGATGTAACTACGGCTGCGATGCTCGCCACTCTCCGAGTGATGGCGCGCGCTCCCGGCCTAGCAGTGCGCACTGTCTGTCACCGTTTATCGTATTTGACTTAGGTAAGCTCTATCCATAAGTATTAACTGTATTGTGATTCTTAATTATCGTATAATATGTATTACTCAATTTTCTTGAACCCACTGCCAAACCCGCGCGGCGCCCCGTGTCGCCGGCCCACAAGCTCTTCTGGTGTTATTGTGATATAGATGTGACAAGTCTGTAAGGTTCCACGGGCTGTGTTATGTATTTATTGGGTCGCCGTGTACTACGCTTGTGTACACTTGGTTCTATTATTTATTTAGACATGGTAAAGCTATTTTTAAATATTGAATTTATTAATATTCATCCAGTATTTATAATATTTTTCGGTATTGGTTTGTATAAGATATCATTACGGGCGGGCGTTTTATATATTTTGCTTTGTTACTCTAGCAATCTATTTGCAGTGAATAACGAGGCGTTTGTGGTGTTAGATGGTGCGAATACCTTAAGGTTGTGTTTGCTTTACTACAACAATCATTTCAATGAAGCTTTAGTCGCAAGTTAAGAGAAACATGCCAAACTAAAATGACTGAGAATATACAGAGCTAGTCGTATTTTATTTCGAATCTCGGTACCTATTGTGTTTGGGTAATTTTACAAATTGACTGAATTTAAACATCGGTAGGTTCTATTCATTATTATGATAAGTTATTTTGTTCCTGTGTTAGTTATGTAAGGTTGAAACTGATAAGTACAGTATTGATGGAGCTTGTGTACCGACGACACATTGCCGCGCGGGCATCTTCTTTTAGACTGATTTTTTACTATTCGAATCTCTGTTCAATCATTATCTATTAGTTACAACTGACTACAGTAATTACAGTAATCTAATGTTTTTAACATTAGATAATGAATGAACAAGATATTCTTAACAATTAAGAAAATCAAACATTTGAGTTCGTACATTTTATTGTAAAAAAAAGGTAAACAACAAGAAATCTCAAACGCAATTGAAATGTATTAATTTTAATTGTCACCACTAATGACGTTAAAATATAATGGATGTAGAATTTTTTATTGATATTTTATTTCATGCGTATGTATGAACACTCCCGTCTAAACAATATGTTTAAATATTAAGAAATACGTGCTCCATAAAGAAAACGTGAAATTATGTAAATATCTGTTCTTTTTTATTCTACCATTTCCTTGTTTGCAGAGCACAATATTAACGTATTTGAATCTGAGCATGCTTCGCGTTTCTATGCTAAAAAGCAAACATATTTCGTTCTTGGCCCTGGTTATGGATGTCACCAGTACCTACTCTGTGCCTAAGCGAAAACTTGGGTATTTTTCTTCCTCTGTGATCATTATCATATTATATTAAGCTTCTCAGCATCAACTGCATTGCAGCCAGCCAAGATAAAGGATACCCACTGAACTTGTTGATTATTAGGATTGTATTGAGTCCAATTTTTTTTCATTGACACGTAATATATTTTGCGTACTTAGATATTATCTGCTATTTGCAGGTGCCCTTTTGCGTTCTAATTACAATGAAGGACAAGATTGGTATGAGTCTGGGTAAAAAGCTCCTTTTTCTGTTCAGCATAACTTGTCGCGGGTGAATCCCACTATTTCCATTATGTATTTCCATTGATGGAAATACTGGGACAGAGTCTCCCACTATTTCCACTGCGGGTGGCGCGGCGCGGCGATTAAAAAACGCTGCATTGCCTCTTATGACGGCGTGCACATGGAAACCACTCGGCTACTGAATCTCGAAGTTTGAAATGTCGACGTATGTTAGATCTAAAGTACAGGATCTCAATGTACGTCAGTTCGAAAGTTCACTGGAAGGAAGTATGCAAGGCCGACGTATCGTTCATATGAAAAAGTCTACTTAACTCGAGAAACTTAATAGGTTAGGTATGTTAGGTTCCTTGTGACCCTTTATCCAAAAATAGGAGCCCTGCTAAGCAGAGCTCCGTCAAGCTAGTTTTTCGAGTAAGTAAACGAGACTTTTTCATATGAACGATACGTCGGCCTTGCATACTTCGCTCCAGTGAACTTTCGAACTGGCGTACATCGAGATCCTGTACTTTAGAACTAACATATAGTACCTACGTCGACATTTCAAACTTCGACATTCAGTAGCGGAGTCAACAAACGCCATAAAACTAAAGCCGAGGGTACTAGCGGTTTTTTGCCGCAATGGAAATAATGGGATATAATTTGTATAAAACGCTTGTCCCTCTTTTTCCATTTTGCATTTCTATGGAAATAGTGGGATACACCCCTTGTCGCCACGTATAGGTAATGTACCTACCTATAACAGTTAGTCACTTTACAAGTTAACACACTCCTGTAATCAAGGCCGCCAGAAGATACAAGAGGCCGCATTCTAGAAGATAAATATATTATAAACATAATGAAATAACTGAAAGAAATTAAAGTCAGATAAGGAAAATAAATACCTTCATCAGGGTAGTGTATCTACACCAAGAGTCTGGTGACATCCGACTTCGATGTCAAGTCAAGTCCCACGCTTCGGCACCCTGGGCCAAATGGGTGTGCGTTCGCGCAGCGGAATGTTGTTGAATTTAAAGATTTTAAATATGCAGATATTTAGTGTATGACGTCGTATAATTGTGTATGGTAAAAAAAAATTTGTGCACGCAGCCATTGTGGAGAAATTCAGCAAAAACTGATTCCGCTGGGCGAACGTTGTCCTGGCGGAACTTTTTTTAATCCATTGACTTTAGAAGAAAAGAGATGTGTCCAAAAATTAGTGTGTATTTGTGTGTAATTGTGTATGTATGAATAAAATTAGTGCATGCATAAACTTCGGAGAAATTCAGGTTTCCGCTGTGCGAACGTTTGGCCATTAGCTAGTTTTCATATAAAGCGCTTACATAGAGAGCTGTAGATTTTTACATACGTTGTTTTGAATTTGTTTATATTTGTTTAAAAAACAGATTTAGAAAAAATCGTAGGGCTTAAAAGATAAAAATATAAACGTAAAATACGCTTATTAGGTCTTAGTTCTTAAAGTATGCACTTTGGGGTCTAGATTTTCACGTTTATACAAACCTTCTAAGTGTCTGCAACATCTTGCCAAGTATCAATGATGTTCCGTTAGTAATTAAAGAGTTATAGGACAATTTACCATGAATAGATCACTGTTTAAAAAGCAGTCAAATATCACGACGTTCTACAGGAATTGCATGGTAAAATGTATGCCAATAATTAGTGTATTCATTCATCTATTCACATGCAAAATTTCATGTCATTAAATTCAGTAATTAAAGAAAAACAATTATAATACTGACGAAGCATCGAAAACCTACATAACCCGACCAAGTTCGGATGGCTACAAAAAAGCGGCCGTGCCATATATCTAAGAAACGTTCTTAACCTTCCAATATAGTATTTATTAATATGGTACAGTTGCGTACACAAGCGTTAGGAAAAAATAAAACAATTGCATTTCTGGAATTAAAAATATTTTTTTAAATAATAACGCCACTATCTACGATAAAAATAAATCTTCAATTAACAAGTATTTAAATATCTGAGTACAAAAATATTTTTAATTACATATTACATAATTATGTAATTATAATAACGTTAACAAACGCTTGCAACGACAGCAATGGACTTAAATGTGTTTTAACTAAAACAGGTT
This sequence comes from Euclidia mi, assembly GCA_944739405.2. Taxonomy (NCBI): domain Eukaryota; kingdom Metazoa; phylum Arthropoda; class Insecta; order Lepidoptera; family Erebidae; genus Euclidia; species Euclidia mi. The sequence continues at coordinate 30,001,035 of OX123193.2, read as the reverse complement.
TAATAAACATATTGCCCTCTCTTTTCTTCAAGGATGGAAGTACCGTTTCAAGCGGGAAGCCGCCTATCGCTCGTTGCGCGCAGCGCGTTGTCTATTTTTCACACTAGAATATTTTTGATCAATTCATAACTACAATACTTAGACTATTTAACCAAAGGACTAGCGTACCGCTTTGAACAAAATAATTCTGCATATTTTGGTGGGGTGCGGGGGAACATCACATACATAAGTCACTACCAACGGTGTACATAAATTAAAAAATCGATTCAAGAAGCAGTTTTTTTTAAGTTATTAGATTGTTTGATCCACTAAAGTTGCAAAGGGGAACGCTCGTGCATACCTAGTCCATTGGTTAAATAGTGTAATAAGCTACAATATGATAAATATTTACCTAAACAGTAGTATTTACATGTGGTAATTATTTAATTTCCCTAAGAGGTCTATAGTTAGAATTCTGATCCGTGAACTCTTCAATAGAAATTAGCTGTATGAATTTTATTTGTCTTAAATTTTAATAATATGTCTAGATTATATCTCAAGTCTCAAGCGCATACTTAAATAAAGTACCTACGTAAATAGTACCTACTTTCTGTCATAGTCAAATACATTTAAAAAAGTAGGTGTACAAAAGTAAATAACCTATAAATTATATCGAAACAACAATTGTGTTATCACCTATACCAATTCAGTACCGGTATTATACTGTAAATTTTGGGATGTTACCTAAATATATTGCACGGCCGCTTTTTTGTAGCTATCCGAACTTGGTCGGGTTATGTAGGTTTTCGATGCTTCGTCAGTATTATAATTGTTTTTCTTTAATTACTGAATTTAATGACATGAAATTTTGCATGTGAATAGTTGAATGAATACACTAATTATTGGCATACATTTTACCATGCAATTCCTTTAGAACGTCGTGATATTTGCCTGCTTTGTAAACAAGGATCTATTCATGGCAAATTGTCCTATAACTCTTTAATTACTAACGGAACATCATTGATACTTGGCAACATGTTGCAGACACTTACAAGGTTTGTATAAACGTGAAAATCTAGACCCCAAAGTACATACTTTAAGAACTAAGACCTAATAAGCGTATTTTACGTTTATATTTTTATCTTTTAAGCCCTACGATTTTTTCTAAATCTGTTTTTTAAACAAATATAAACAAATTCAAAACAACGTATGTAAAAATCTACAGCTTTCTATGTAAGCGCTTTATATGAAAACTAGCTAATGGCCAAACGTTCGCGTAGCGGAAACTTGAATTTCTCCGAAGTTTATGCATGCACTAATTTTATTCATACATACACAATTACACACAAATACACACTAATTTTTGGACACATCTCTTTTCTTCTAAAGTCAATGGATTAAAAAAAGTTCCGCCAGGACAACGTTCGCCCAGCGGAATCAGTTTTTGCTGAATTTCTCCACAATGGCTGCGTGCACAATTTTTTTTTTACCATACACAATTATACGACGTCATACACTAAATATCTGCATAATTAAAATCTTTAAATTCAACAACATTCCGCTGCGCGAACGCACACGCCAAATGGCGCCAGGCGATACGTGTGATTTGTTACCCCAAAATGTCGTTTATCCTCAACACAATCAGAGTTTGCGTGTCACACGGGTGTGCGTTCGCGCAGCGGAATGTTGTTGAATTTAAAGATTTTAATTATGCAGATATTTAGTGTATGACGTCGTATAATTGTGTATGGTAAAAAAAAATTTGTGCACGCAGCCATTGTGGAGAAATTCAGCAAAAACTGATTCCGCTGGGCGAACGTTGTCCTGGCGGAACTTTTTTTAATCCATTGACTTTAGAAGAAAAGAGATGTGTCCAAAAATTAGTGCATGCATAAACTTCGGAGAAATTCAAGTTTCCGCTACGCGAACGTTTGGCCATTAGCTAGTTTTCATATAAAGCGCTTATATAGAGAGCTGTAGATTTTTACATACGTTGTTTTGAATTTGTTTATATTTGTTTAAAAAACAGATTTAGAAAAAATCGTAGGGCTTAAAAGATAAAAATATAAACGTAAAATACGCTTATTAGGTCTTAGTTCTTAAAGTATGTACTTTGGGGTCTAGATTTTCACGTTTATACAAACCTTGTAAGTGTCTGCAACATGTTGCCAAGTATCAATGATGTTCCGTTAGTAATTAAAGAGTTATAGGACCATTTACCATGAATAGATCGTTGTTTACAAAGCAGGCAAATATCACGACGTTCTAAAGGAATTGCATGGTAAAATGTATGCCAATAATTAGTGTATTCATTCAACTATTCACATGCAAAATTTCATGTCATTAAATTCAGTAATTAAAGAAAAACAATTATAATACTGACGAAGCATCGAAAACCTACATAACCTGACCAAGTTCGGATAGCTACAAAAAAGCGGCCGTGCAATATATTTAGGTAACATCCCAAAATTTACAGTATAATACCGGTATTGAATTGGTATAGGTGATAACACAATTGTTGTTTCGATATAATTTATAGGTTATTTACTTTAGTACACCTACTTTTTTAAATGTATTTGACTATGACAGAACGTAGGTACTATTTACGTAGGTACTTTATTTAAGTATGCGCTTGAGACTTGAGATATAATCTAGATATATTATTAAAATTTAAGACAAATAAAATTCATACAGCTAATTTCTATTGAAGAGTTCACGGATCAGAATTCTAACTATAGACCTCTTAGGGAAATTAAATAATTACCACATGTAAATACTACTGTTTAGGTAAATATTTATCATATTGTAGCTTATTACACTATTTAACCAATGGACTAGGTATGCACGAGCGTTCCCCTTTGCAACTTTAGTGGATCAAACAATCTAATAACTTAAAAAAAACTGCTTCTTGAATCGATTTTTTAATTTATGTACACCGTTGTACTGGTAGTGACTTATGTATGTGATGAACATCACACCCCGCACCCCACCAAAATATGCAGAATTATTTTGTTCAAAGCGGTACGCTAGTCCTTTGGTTAAATAGTCTAAGGATTGTAGTTATGAATTGATCAAAAATATTCTAGTGTGAAAAATAGACAACGCGCTGCGCGCAACGAGCGATAGGCGGCTTCCCGCTTGAAACGGTACTTCCATCTTTGAAGAAAAGAGAGGGCAATATGTTTATTAAACCTGTTTTAGTTAAAACACATTTAAGTCCATTGCTGTCGTTGCAAGCGTTTGTTAACGTTATTATAATTACATCATTATGTAATATGTAATTAAAAATATTTTTGTACTCATATTTAAATACTTGTTAATTGAAGATTTATTTTTATCGTAGATAGTGGCGTTATTATTTAAAAAAATATTTTTAATTCCAGAAATGCAATTGTTTTATTTTTTCCTAACGCTTGTGTACGCAACTGTACCATATTAATAAATACTATATTGGAAGGTTAAGAACGTTTCTTAGATATATGGCACGGCCGCTTTTTTGTAGCCATCCGAACTTGGTCGGGTTATGTAGGTTTTCGATGCTTCGTCAGTATTATAATTGTTTTTCTTTAATTACTGAATTTAATGACATGAAATTTTGCATGTGAATAGTTGAATGAATACACTAATTATTGGCATACATTTAACCATGCAATTCCTTTAGAAAGTCGTGATATTTGACTGCTTTGTAAACAGTGATCTATTCATGGTAAATTGTCCTATAACTCTTTAATTACTAACGGAACATCATTGATACTTGGCAAGATGTTGCAGACACTTAGAAGGTTTGTATAAACGTGAAAATCTAGACCCCAAAGTGCATACTTTAAGAACTAAGACCTAATAAGCGTATTTTACGATTATATTTTTATCTTTTAAGCCCTACGATTTTTTCTAAATCTGTTTTTTAAACAAATATAAACAAATTCAAAATAACGTATGTAAAAATCTACAGCTCTCTATGTAAGCGCTTTATATGAAAACTAGCTAATGGCCAAACGTTCGCGTAGCGGAAACTTGAATTTCTCCGAAGTTTATGCATGCACTAATTTTATTCATACATACACAATTACACACAAATACACACTAATTTTTGGACATATCTCTTTTCTTCTAAAGTCAATGGATTAAAAAAAGTTCCGCCAGGACAACGTTCGCCCAGCGGAATCAGTTTTTGCTGAATTTCTCCACAAATGGCTGCGTGCACAAATTTTTTTTTACCATACACAATTATACGACGTCATACACTAAATATCTGCATAATTAAAATCTTTAAATTCAACAACATTCCGCTGCGCGAACGCACACGTCACACGGAGCTGAGTGTGCTGCGCTGGATTTTCGGTAAGACCGCGTAATCTGGTAGCCGTTCATATATCCGAAATTTCGATAAATTTCAAGTGTACGTAGTCTTACGACAACCAGCATGTTACGTGGATCACAAATGTCTCTGAAACGAATGTAGTCTTGACGTCGTCGTAGGGTTGATCATCATCTTCTTAGCGTTATCCTAGTTTCAATCTGGGGTCCGCTTACTTCTTACTAGTCTAACCCCGGATTTGGTTGAATGAAGCTGTTCCACGGAGCGACTGCCTGTCTGACCTCCGCAACCCGAAGGGATAGCTATATTCCATGGTTTAGACTAGTGTCAGTTTATTTTAGAAGGTACTGACGCCCTGTAACGATTGTCAAAGATCTTCATGACAACCGGGACCGATCTCTTCTATTTCAAGACATGTGATTGGTGAATCGCGGCACAGCTCGTCTCCGCTCTGCTCCGCTCCGCCTCAGTGGAACCGCAGCCTTAACGTGCTCTCAGAGGCACGCACGGGCCAAGGGATAATTAACAATTCAATACGCATGTACATAACTCCGAAAAGTCATTGGTGCGCGCCGTGGATTCGAACCCGATACCCTCTGCATGGCAGTCTGTCGGTAGGTATCTCCACTAGGCTATCTCTGACTGCTGACGTCGTAAGGGTTGATATGTGTGCCAATTGACTAACCACCAAGAATGCTGAAGACCGTACGAACTGGAGAAGGTATATAGCAGGGTTGTTACGGATGCGAAAATTTAAACATCCGCGGATGCAGATGCGGATGCGGATTATTAGAAGTACACATCCGCGGATGCGGATTCGATGCGGATGCGGATGCCGTAATGCGGAAGCGGATTTTGGGCTTTTACAAGGATAATTATTTAAATTTTAAGTACATAATTAACTGAAAATCAATTTAATTTTAACTTTTTATTTATTTAATCGTATTTTTAGAAAAAAAATTGCACAAGTTTTTAGTTTTATTTATGACAAAACAGAATTTTGAGCTTCGAGTTTCATTATAAAAAATGTTTGTTTAATAATTAAATTTAAAAATGTTTGAATTTTTTTTATTTATAGCAATATTGTCGCCTTCTCAGCTTCCAACCTGTTCCTTAATGGATTATACCTATTAACCCAGCTCCACTAAATAAGTGGGAACACTGGCTGGTGGAGGTGATAAATATCTGCATGCTAAATTGGGTGCATAGGGTTCCCACCAGGAACTTAGGGTCCCAAGCCAACCTCACCTGCAAGTGGTGCACCTGCCGATCAACGGACGAGGCTCTGGCAAACAAAATATCCCGATAAGCAGCAATAGGCTCACCACCTATTACATGGGATCAAAACACTGGCGACAAGTGGGCGTTTAATATGCCTCTGCCTACCCCTTCGGGGAAACAGGCGTGAGTCTATTTATGTACATACATACATAACGTCACGCCTTTTATCCCCGAAGGGGTAGGCAGAGATGTATTTCTACACCCACTTTTCGCCAGATATACTTTAGTCCCACGTAATAAGGGACGAGCCTATTGCCGTACCGGGCACATTTCCAGACTCCGTACTGCTACTGAGAATTTCGTGACAGAAAAACCCAATAACACTGCCCGACCCAGGAATCGAACCCAGGACCTCCCGATCCCACGCGCAAAAATAAATTGAGGTCGAGACCAACGAGGCAGTCGTATAGGGTTTGATGTCGAGTTTTCCGTCATAGAGACGGAGTTTGCATAGGCAAAGATGGTATTTGCATCGTGTTATCCCTTAGTCGCCTCTTACGACACCCACGGGAAGATAGGGGGTGGTGACACTTGTATTCTATGCCGTCAACCACACGGCACTATGTATGTATGTACTATGTATGTATGTAATTTGGAGAGATTTTTTTACAACGGTTAACTTGCCACCAATTAAGTGGATTTTCATCTAAATCCAGTCTTTTCTGGCTACGATATATAACTAGCATCGTGGCTACTGTAGTCCGGTTCTCCGTCACCATAATCTTCGCTCGATGAATCTAAGACCATGGCAAGATCGCTTTTTAAGCAAGTCTTCTTACCGTAAAGGACGTTCCTGGTTCAGGATCGAGAGAATCTCACATTCTCATTATTTTTGTTTTGTCCGCCGGCGAGTCCGGCGACGAGATTAGGAGAATTAGTGACGATGGGGTCATTTACGATCTTTATTATTTAATCTTTTATTTTTCTTCGGTGACTGGTTTGAAAAAAAGATGCTTATAGCGAGGATCTAAATATGTGGAAATTGCATATAAGTTGTTATCGTCCATAGAAGAAAATTTACAAAAAAAACACTAAGCACGTGCCACTCTGGCTCCGCCCACTTTCTTTACATGTAGTTACTTGTTGATGTGAATCTGCATCCGTAAAAACTCCGCATTGATTGATGCGGATGTGAATGCGGATGCAGATGTCTGAATTAATGCGGATATTCCGCATTTACGGATGCGGATGCGAATATTCGTAACACCCCTGGTATATAGCCGGAAAGCGGACCCTGGGCTACAATGTGAAGGTCTTGGATCGCAGGCTGGACATGCGAGGAGGATGATGATGATCACTCGATCGGGTCGTGTATAAGCTCAGGCGCGCACTGGCGACCAGGTCGCAGCAGCCAGGTCGCGGCGGCCAGCGAAATACATAGGTACGCACGCAGCTGCTGCTGGCCGTTTGCGGCCATGTGCGCGCACTGATGCATATTTCCATACGATACATGTATTTCGCTGGCCGCCGCGACCTGGCCGCTACGACCTGGCCGCCAGTGCGCACCTGGTCTAAACGTTCCTTAGAATATAATTTTCACCACAGCAGCTCAAACATGCCGCTTTTGCTGCGAGACAACAGTGAACAAAACGCGATTTTGATTCGAGCGTGAGGCAAAGTAGCTTTTTATGCTTCCTCTACACTACTCGCGAAGTTGAACGAAGTTAGACGAATACGATAGTGTGGACAGGCACTTCGGCCTACCTCGTCAAACTTTACCTCGCCTCGGCCAACTTCCATTTCTTGTCGGTTTTTGCACCCGAGTCAAAGGGCCCGAAGTTACACGAAGTGCGTTTACGAAGTGTCTCTCTACACTACTCGGCCGACTTCGTTAGAACAGTGCGTGTAACACGATTATGAGCAATATAAAGTGCTCACAGGAGCAAATTATGTTGTTCCTCGAAATTCTGCAAATAGAGACAGTTATTTGGGACCCCAATGACAAATGTCATAAAGATAATCATAGAGATATTGTCATAAGAAAATAATTTATCATCCATCGCAAACGTGCGCAGGCTATCGGCACCACAGAGCGAATGAGCTCCTCGCGAAGTTGAACGAGTGTGTAGTGAGGCACTTCGGACTTCGACAAAGTGTCTCGAGTACTTCGTCGAGGAACTTCGCGAGTAGTGTAGAGGAAGCAATAATTTTTCAATCTTCAGTGCCACGAATTGACATTGTTCAGCCATAAATTTGAAACATTCGAATTTTACTGTGCTCTGTCTCTTTCATATGCATATAAAAAAGCGAGTGGAAAAAAACAAACTCCTTCGAAATTCGATTTTGGACTTCGACCTCAAAGAAAACACGTTCGAAAACGCGTTATACCTACCACAGAATAATTAATAGTACTAACGTAGTTATACCCAAAAATTTAAAGATATACAAATATCTTTATATATAAAGAAATTATGTTGTTTTTTAAATGTTATTGTTTATATGTTTAATATAGTATTGGCTTTTAATAAAAAAAAGTCTAATTAATATGTAGTATAAAATTGGTATTTAACCAATACATTTTTATTTGCAATTTTAACAATGATACATTTGAAAAATAAACAGAGACGTGGTATCAAAACGCGATTTAAAAAAATTGCGGGAATATAGCAAACATTTCGCTGATGCTGATAGCCGTAAGTAACGTGTATGAAATACTTAATCTAAAAAATGAGTGAAACTAGCGATGACTGTATTTTAACACCAGAAGAGTTAAAACAACAAGTGATTAATGCAGAATTTTGTTTTCAATTTATTCCTGTTAATTTTTATGCCTCCTAAGTAGGTACTTAATATGTGTTCTCACTGCTGAGGTGAAAAGTTATGTGTGCTACACGAGAGCAAAGTTTTTTGTATCTCGTGCTGTTGAGTCCCTCACCACGCTCAGGATTCTAACTTTGATTCACTCGCTACGCTCGTGAATCAATCATAGAATCTTTCGCTTGCTCGGGACTCAAAATCAGCACTCGAAACAAAAAACAACTTTGCTCTCTTGTTGCACAAATAACTATTTATTACAATGCAAATGACTCACACGTTGTTTGCCGCTGCTTATTCTCAAAGTCAAATCTAAAAAATAATAAGCTAGTTGCTATTGTATCCCTATTAGCTTTAGCACTATGGGATTAGCGGGTAATCCGTCGGCATCCAATCCAATAAACAAGTTTATCTGCGTGACACAATCTTAAGTTAAATTCAGGCGCTATAAACATCGTTCATTCTGGTAATTATATTTGTTCAAATTCCAATATCGATCTAGTCTCGGCGTCATAAATGGTATTCTCGTAACTTAACTGACACTTTAATGAGATCGGGACTACATCGAAAGTTGAACCAAGTGTGAACTAGTGTGAACGGTATTCTGCTAATTATTAGTAGAGCAGGTAAGGTATTTCTAGTTTTTTCACAGTGATACCATCGTACATAATATAACCACATGAGTAAATAAACCGAACAGAGAAACAGCTTCTTAAGAGCTTGTAAATTTTTTACCTATTTTGGTTGGGTTGTCACAATAGGTTAAGACAAATCGCTTGTTCGGTATACGACAGATTCTGGAATGGACAGATTCGTGATTCGGCAGATTCCCAACTCGACAGATTCGTGAATTGGGCAGATTCTTGGACTCGACCGATTCGCTATACGGCAGAAGTACAGTTGTAAATAAAATAGCGAGTGGAACCAAAAAAGCATGCACCTGAAACTTTAAAGCACGGAATAAAAATATACATTTGTTACCAAGGCGCAAGGACACGACGTGATGACGTGATTTATTTGACATTCCCAACGATACCACTAATAGTGTTGAATATTTTTCTGGTAATATTTATGATCTATTTTGCTAATAAACATAGGAATCTCCTTTAGCTATTATGTGCCACTAGTTTTACCACGGGGATAGGTATCTAAAATAAGTTTAAAAATAAATTGTGTAAGACAAATTCATGTCTACAAAACAAATGACTATGAAATGATCAACCATCGATAGGGCTTACAAAAAACAGGTGCATGCGATTTTCGACCTTATTGACAATTCATGACAAACTTCTATTTTGGTATTTTCTTGCTTTCTGACATTGATACGTTAGTAAAATTATAAATTCTGAGTTACGTCAATAAGGTCGAAAATCGCATGCACCTGATTTTTGTAATCCCTATCGATGCTGGCTGATAACTTTCTGATAGTCACTGGTTTTGTAAACGTTAATTGCTTTTATACAATTTCACAACTAAAATAAGTTCACGAGGATCCTCTGGGGGATCTGGCTAGGAGATCCTGGTGGACAACATGCAAACATGTTAAGTATTTCGTTGCCAGCATTGACAATATTTATTTCAAGATCGAAATATTCGCGAAACTTTTGCTCGAGAAATTCAACAAATGAGCTAAAATTATCAGGAGGAAAAAACTAATTAAAAAACCCCATTGTACGTTACCATCGTTAAAATCTTTATAATGTCTGAATTATTTCTATTATTGAATATTAAATTTTTTTATTATTGAATACCTATTGAAAATAATTCACACGATCCAAGGAACCAATATAATATATTGGTAAGTAAATATTATTTACTTACCGAAATTTTATTACTTAGTTGTATATTAATTTTAATTTGGCATGTAAACGTATGGCATCCAATAACCATTCCTATTAATGTATTTTCCCATACAATGGCAAAATTCATGTTTTTGTTTTTGAGTTTTTGACATTACCTCTGAGATTAACAAGAGATTATAAATTGATTATATCGAAATTATACTGTAAGGAGATTAAGTGGAGCAGAATACCAATTGTGACTCAATTCAAAATTAAATCGCAGTTCAGTCAAAATTCAGTGTCAGTGTCTGTTAAATACGAGAATTGGCCTTCTGATTAAACCCCTCATACACTCCACGTTTTGACTGGTAATTTCTTCCCCAAAATTGTGTTATTTCTGTGCACTCCACTGTAGATACTTCAGCCTGCGCCCACAGTTCTCTGAGGGTAGGCCCCCAGAGAACTAGAGCAGAGGGCTTGGGCCCGAGTTTGCACCTGATATTGGAACAACATCGAGTCGATCGTCGATGAGAACATATTATTTCCACACATTTTTAAAAGCGCCCCTAGCGGCATGGTTACAGCGAGGAGACAGCTAGAGAGCGCTTTTTAGGGTTCCGTACCTAAAAGGTAAAAAACGGGACCCTATTACTAAACCTCCGCTGTCTGTCTGTCTGTCTGTCACCAGGCTGTATCTCATAAACCGTGATAGCTAGAAAGCTAAAATTTTCACAAATTATGTATTTTGGTTGCCGCTAGTAACAACAAATAGTTACTAAAATTTAAAAAAATGAAAATTAAGGTGGAGTCCCATACAAATCATACAATAAACGTGTTATTTTTTGTATTTTTTGCTCAAAATTACTAACGGTACTAACGGAATATGTAGTTGTAAATGACCTTTCAAAATAAACAATTAAATTTAAAAAAAGTAAATAATAAAGGATGGCCATATAACAAAAGTAGTATTTTTAAGCAATTTGTTACTCGATCTTAATAAACAGGTAGAAACTTAAAAAAATATTTAAGTATACATACAACAAACGTGATTTTCTTTTATAGATTATGGTACGGTACCCTTCGTGCGCGAGTCCGACTCGCACTTGCCCAATTTTTAAATGTTTCTGTGGAGATTAATCCCATCAAGGATCGACTCGACTCGTCGACTCGATTCGAATTCTATACACTGGTGCGCGCGTTCAGCCTATGCCTCTTGTAGACACGACCTACGGAGAGGCAACAACAGCGATCATCGACTGGCGTAGTTAATAACCACAAACTTAGTTCTAATTCTTTTTAATAATTGATAAAATCCAATTTTCAAAGCGGCGGTAGCCCAGTGGTGTACGTAACGGACTGCCGAGACGTTGGTCTCTGGTTCGATCTCCAGGTACCTCGGGCACACACCACTGACTTTTCGAAGTTATGTGTGTATTAAAAATGCTAATTATCGCTCGCTTAATAATGTGCCCGGTAGATGGCAATAGGCTCGCCCCCTATTACATTGGGACCGAAACATATCTGGCGAAGTGTGGGTGTGTAATACACCTCTGCCTACCCCTTCGGGGATAAAAGGCGTGAAGATATATTATGTTATGTTATGGTAAAATCCAATTTTCATTTTTCAATTGGTAGCAACCTAATGACAGCCAGGTACAAATAGATATACATTTAAAGGCGACACTATGAATTACGCCCCTTAGACTCGGGGCTAGAATTGGAGACTCAATGTTGCCAGCTTTATTCATTATGTTTTCGGCTATTATTTTCTTCTATTTTAAAATGAATCCTCTCCCTATTTGAGTCTCTGTTATATTGTTAGTCAATAGTAGGATTTAACATATTCATCTTCTTTCACATTAGAGCCAAGTATTTATCTTTCTCATTATGGTTATATTTCATAAAGTACCTGAGTAGGTATTATGACGGTAGTAGAAGGTAGTAGGATGACGAAAGACTGACCAAGCAGATATATAAGGCAAGTGTGGATGGGACAGGACGAAGGGGAAGACCTAGGCGGACGTTCTCTGACCAGATTGGAGACATCCTAAAAACAGGACAGGTTAGAAGTAGGTACCCTGAACAAAAGAGCATGCATGAGGAGTCTGATGGGAGTGAATGAAGCAAGAGAGATATGTTGCAAATGGCGTTCCGTAGTCTCTGCCTACCCCTCCGGAAAACAGGCGTGAGTCTATGTATGTATGTACCTAAGTAGGTACCATTCTAAGTACTTAGGCCTCTATTGAAATTAATTGTTGATGATTTTAGTTTTAGTCATATTTCCACAAGCAACATAGACAGTTTTCGCTTTCATTCATCACTGCACGACTGACACTGCGCCGAGTTTTGTGGGTTTGACTCCTCACTAGACAATACCTTGTGTAATCCAGACATTGTTGTTTCGCGTCTGGGTGTTCTTTATTATGTCCGTGTTTTGTATATTTGTAGAGTTCCCGCGACACCTACTGCAGGCGTCGTTGTCGTAAAATATTTTTTTTATAATCTTTCAAAAGATTCTCGCCACGGCTTGCTATAACAATCTGGCAGATTAGAAACTAATATATTGTGCATTCGAATTGCCGGGGATAATAAGCTGTTCTGAATCGGGCCACATATTAGAACACGTTAACTCACACGGGAAATTCCTAGATTATAATTTAACAGGTATACTTTCGGTAGGTACCAAATATTTTTTTCTAACTGTACCAGTAGTAGTTAGATTCTTTTCATAAACCCTGAAACTACAAGAATGTCTTCCCCAACAAATACTTCTGTCTGACACAGTTTTTTCGTCGTTACAATGTCCTAACTATTCAAAGCATAACGGAAGGTCAAATCAGTGAAGCAAATTCGGCACAAGCGGCTATTGGAGGCGAGCGAAGCGAGGCAACACCGAGGTGATGTGGAGGTTATGAATACAAAAGGTATAGAAACTCGCATTGCGGTCGGGGAACGGAACGCGACGGACAGAACCGACACCGCTCAACGACCGGGGACCTATTCTAATAATCTTTGTATTCAATAATGTCAAGCGATATTAGCACGCCCGTAAAACTAACGGTACGGGTTGCTGGAACTGTTTTGTTTTAGTCACCGGAGAGCTTGTGGGTTCTTTAGGTGTGTTAATAGTTACCTGTATACAACATTAAAATATAGGTAATATAGGTACTTATAAATTTACTAAATCCATACTTGTCGCAAGTAACGTAGAACATATATTAGGAACTTAATTTATGAAGGAAGCTTGAGTATGTCATATTTGGTAATAATGGACATCCATAAATATAGGTAAGCAGGTACACACATAAAGAATTTGCTAAATTGCTACATACGATAAGATCCCACATGCTCCTAAAATCATGCAAATGCCCATTCTATTAGCAGTTCAGTAAGTTAATTCCCGTTTCAAAACACATGCGTAGCCGACATAGCTTCTAGAATACGCAATATTTCCCCGTACTGTTGATAATAGCCGCCGGACGCGCGCTGACGTCACGGATTCTTGTGCACGCGCAGCCCGGTGCCTGTGAATCACGCGCCGATGTGTCACCACCGACATCGCACCGTTTACCAACCCACTACACAACTACAGATAATATAAACATTCCTGCACCTTGCTTAGCTACACTGAGGTGGATTCAAGATCTTTCGGGATCAAGGGGGTCAAGAGGTTTCGGGAGCTTGGGCACTTAGCCCCACTCCATCCGGACCTGCTTAGTGCTTAGCTTTATGGCAAGGGAGCCGGGGCTGAGGGAGCCAAATACTAGTTGGTTAATATATGTAGGTATGCGTATTAAATGCCCTGACTAGTACAATTCATAAAATAAGGTGTTACCTAATGAAAATGCAGTTGGATAGGTAGTAACCTACCTAATTCTTGGAAGCCGTTTTATGGTGACTAAATTATAGGTACCCTAAGTGAGAGACTGCGTTGTGGCTGAAGATGGAAATACTGTATAAGTACAGTATTTCCATCTTCAGCCACAACGCAGTCTTACATACTCTTCCATGAGTATGATCAGTTTACCTAGTTTCATTGGCTTCACCAATATTGATTCTGTCTGAAGTATGTATGTCAGACGTACCTAACAAACTAAAGCAGATTTAGGTTCGCATTTGTGATAAGAGCAGAGTACCTAAAACTGTTGAAACTTCCTGTCGATGACCATTAGCACATAATGTAGGTAGGCACATTTTCCGTTTCGGCCCTACGCTAGGTATTCTTGCTAACCACTTCGACTAAGCGAAATTTGTGCTTTCACGTTCACGCCGCCGCGTCGGTAGTTCACGTAGCGCAACGGGTGGGATTAGATTCTACGTCCTCTCGATCACAAGCCCGATTACTAAACTGTTGCGCTACCACCGATTAATTTCCATAATAATAATAATAAGTAACGATATTGGTCGTTCAATGTTTACTTACGTGAAATAAAAGTACATTTTCGGAGTTATGAATTGGTCGTTATGTTTGGCCGAAATCTGAATCTCAAAATCTATTCACTAATGTTATTTTTAGGTAGGTACCTACCTAACTTCAGTCTAAGAAAATTTTGTTTTAGCTAATGGTGTGTCATACGGCACAATACAATGGAATTTACTATGAATGTATAAATATCTTTAAATTAAAACTCTTGCATCGTGAATAAAAATGAGTGGACAGTTGCGAGTAGTGCGGCAGGCGTGTGGAGCAACCGGTACGAAGCGGCGGTGGCTCGGCCGCCCGGCCCTCGACTCACTTGTATTTTTATGTAACTTGTTGTTGGGTACACTAGCGAGGCAGTCATTGCGCCATGCCATCCGCTAGCCGCTCGCTGCACAGAACCGTGCCGCGCGCTTGTATGCCGCTGCTGTGGCGAATGAATTTGAGGAAAACTGGGCTGCGCTATAAAGAACGCTGCACGCTGTCGACTCTCGCTCGCTTTATTCTCAGATTATAAAACGAAACTAAGGAGCCAGTTGATTCGCATTTAACATGACCATGTATGACTACTTATCGTTATTGCTGCAAAGAATTTGAAAAGAGGTTCACGGTTCAGATAGAACGCTAAATATACGGCGATATGTGTAGTGGCTACTTGTGTAGAATTTTCTTAAGCTTTAGAGCTCTACATAGAGCGTTATTCGTGCAAAGTTTAGGGATAACAGCAAAATTCTAAAAAGCTGCAGTTTTCAGATTTAACGCAAATAGGTGTTTATATTTATGATGGGAATTTAGGTTTTCCTTTTCATGATATAAGTAAGTAGGTGCGTAACATTGTACGTAATCAATTAGCCAACAGCGCAAATGACGTCGGTGTGAATGCGTCAATTATCCTGCTTTAAAAATAAATAAAAGTGTAATGTTTTCGATTGGGTGCTTGGGAAACAAATTCCTGTGATCGAGTGTAGCGCTGCGCTGCGAGTAGTCGCACAAACATGTTTGTGAACCCACGGTCCACTCTTTGACATCCTCTGGACCGTTTATTGAAATAATCTATTTATATACTCGCGTGTAAGCGTATTATGGACACTTGTCTGCTGTGCATTGAACGAGCTGAAAGCTAACGTGGACAGTGCAAATGTTTTCTAAGTTAGGTAGGGACTGGTAATAACTACCTAGTTGGTGCATTTATCAGAAACTGCCTGATATGAAAATAAACAAACATTTGACTTATTTCGCCATGTTCATTATAAATTCGTAAAACACGAATTCATATTTATCTACCTACGTAGAAAATAAATAGTGCACATATTAGGCACATAAAATAGGTAGGTGTATTACCTACATGTAAAACTTGAATTATATATTTTTCAAGAATGTCTTTACTATTACAGCCAAAATTCTAAAACCACTTTACAAAAACTGCGTTACCTAGACGCCTTGTATATTTTTTTGCAATCTTTTATTAATAGTTTTTTTGGAGCAACCAACTTTACAAGGAATAATATAAGTATAGGTAAAATCTTCTAATTGCCAATCTTTAAATATTATAAATTAGAAGATTAAAGACGAGAGAAGGTTAGTTAAAGAGTATGAGAAGAGATGGATGGGATAAGAGGACAGAGATAACGGTAAAGAAAAATAATTCAATCTTGGCTATCGGAATGCTGTAGAGAATAGAGATACATCAAAATCCGTTCAGTAGTTTTTTGCAGAAAGCACTAACAAATATCCATCCTCACAAAATTTCGCGTATATATTATAACCGTGGGACCGAACATGCTGCTGCGTCCCGCCGTACCAACCACGCAGTTGTACGTGTCGCGGCTGCATCACTCCACAAAGGACGAGGAGGTCGTAGAATACCTACGCCTGAAGACCAAGTGGACTTTGAGAGTCGAGAGATTGGAGTCAAGGCATAGCACCAACTTCAAGTCGTATGTGGTGCGGGTGCCGACTCAACATCTCGTGACTTTCCTCAAAGAAGAGT
Organism: Euclidia mi; assembly: GCA_944739405.2. NCBI lineage: Eukaryota > Metazoa > Arthropoda > Insecta > Lepidoptera > Erebidae > Euclidia > Euclidia mi. Next base: position 29,984,512 of record OX123193.2, on the reverse strand, counting down.
TTTGGCCGAAGGGTGTCGTGTAGCGGCGTTTTCATGGGAGGTTACGCATTACCATTCAGCGTAAGACGAAGCCGTGAACACACCTGTTTGTTTTGTAATATTATGTATGTTAGTCTATAATCTATGGGTTGTTATTACCTGAAAATAAATGATTATTATTAGGTACCTATTATTATTATAACTAGAGCAGTGGTTCTCAAACTTTTTTCGAGGTGGAACCCTTTTGGATAACCAAGTATTTGGCGGAGCCCCAGAATGAACCAAAGTCTCCTATCCAGTGATTTAGTTCTAATTTAGTAATTTTATTTAAATTTGAGCAACACTTTCTTAGAGCCCTTAGAGAAGTTTCGTAATAGAGGATGCCTGGAACTACGTCCGCCCTGTTATTTTTTTTACTGATCTGTTTCTGGTCCCCGTGGGAATTTTGGAGAATCCCTTCTTAGTGCATTCCTACGCTCCCCAAGGGACATACATACATTTGCCAAATTGAAGTCTCTAGCGCCCAGTAGTTTCGGCTGTGCATTGTCTGTCAGTCAGTCACGGAAGATATATATATACACACACATAGGTATATATAATATACATTAGTGGCAATATTTTATTAATATACTAGAGGACGCCAGCAGCTACGCCTGCATGTTTTTTTTTATTTACCCGTTTTGGCCGATCCCGTGGGAATTTCGGGAAATCCCTTCTTAGTGCACCCCTACGGTCCCCAAGGAACATACATGCCAAATCTCAGCTTCCTGCGCCCAATAGTTTCGGCTGTAGCGTGTATGTCAGTCAGTCAGTAACGTAAGGATTTTATATATTAAGATAATGGTATGTATATTAATAAAATACTTGGTACTACTATGGTATATATTTTATTAATATATTATTAATAAAATTTGCCGTAAATCTGATATTTCTAATTGTACGCTGGCGGAATTTGTAAAGGTAGCTATTGAGATACTCACAAAATAGAATAGACAAATTTTATATTTCATTTCATTCTCTTGTTGTTAATTTAGTGTTCTAATTTTGCTTTGTACATGTACTTATATGTTTGTAACAATGTCAATCGCATTGGGTGAAACCTGTTATGATTGTGTTGTCTTGAATAAATAAATAAATATACTAATATTGTAAAGTTTGGTTGAAAGCGCTTAGCTTAGACCCTACTGGTTCTATTTGGATATTATTACTTTGTGTTGGATTGTTCATGTATTAAAGAAGGCTATATAACATCATGTTGTATGCAACGGAATGAGCAGTAGCCCCAAAATAAAGCGGCTGCGACCACAGCTTAAGCTTTTAATTTGTTAAATTGATTCAGTTGTTCTAAGATAATATGTCTATCGATGATGTCAATCTGAGGGCACGGCAGTCCCCCGCCATGACGAACCAAACGAATCGCAAGAGTATTACTACATACGTTTCTACGTTTTTTAACTCTCATAACTTGGCTTTGGGTTTTACCTACCTACTAGATTACTTAATAAATTTTAAAGTTTCAATTGCATAGTTCTTATACTTTTCATTTTATTTATATCTAAATAACGGTTTCGTCACCGTCTTACTGATGATCATCAAAATGTATAGGGACTATCGGAGGTCCTAGAAAGAAAATTTGACCCGTAGGTAGGTACCTAAGCAAGAATTAATGCACAAAAATAACAAAAATTGTAAGACTTAAAACTTTAACCCCTCCTTAAACTTGGGGATGAAAGTTGGTATGAGACTGGCGCAAATTTTGATGCTAGTTCTGAAAATTGATATCGCGACTCCTTGTTTAATTAGGTAGGTACATATTCAGTTATTACTACTACATTAATATTATACAATTATACGAATAATATATGTATACAAACATAGAGAGCGTATGCTACGAAAAATGGCACCCCAATGTGCAAGAAATACACCCCAAAAAAGAAAAAGAAAAGAAAATATTTTGTGAGCAACTTTCAAAAAGTTGTGAAATCCCACCAAAATCATTTTCATGTAAAATGTTGGCAAGACGAGAATATAGCTCGGCATGTCTAAAAGTTATCAGATCTCTTGTAGAGCCCAGCCTCTAGCTCTACACACACCCTAACTCTACAAGACCTTACTTCACAAACAATCCTACTGCTAACTACTTAGTTTTACACACTTCATTTACGATTACCTATTCGACTAGTAAGGGCTGCATATTATTTCAGGTCCTCTGCAGAATCTCAAAGTGGGAGCTTAGTCTTTATTTTTTTAAAGATTCTAGACCGTATTGGAGTCTTTTAAGCGGCCTGTAAACTCCGACACCCACACAAAACACCTTCACGCGAAAACGGACGAATAAAAGAGCCTTAATTTCGCAAAATCTGTTTATTTCAGTTAAAGGTGGCCTGTATTTTTAAGCGTCTTTATATTTTAATTCAAATTACAGTTTACGGATTCTATCGCGATATATTGGTTTCAATATGTAACATTTGCGTAAACCCCAGTAAATACTACGACTTTACTATCTTAAATAATTAGCTACTTAATTAAATGCTAATTGTTATTTAATACTTACCTATGCTTCTTAACAAGATATCCGTATAATCTATTTAGCAGTAGGTAAGTAGAGCTTCAAGCTTATCTAGAGCTTCTTTTACAAAAAGAAGTGATAGATTAATGTAAAATCATTATATTGTGTTTATTACTTGAGCGGTACATAACGAGTGCGTGCGTTTTCCCACGACGCACTATGGGCTGAAATCAGGGTTTCATAGACATTCAAATATATTTTTTAATGTGTCTTTTTTCACATGTAGTACTAGAGGAGACTAATTACATGCCTAAAAATATATTTTTTATGAAATGGGTACGTAAACGGAAATCTGAGAATATTTTCTTTAAAAATTTGTATGGAGACAACATAAAAAAATACGATAACTCTGCTATCGCACAATTGCCCCTAATTCCCTTCTAGGGGATTAATCCTTGGGGAATATTTAAGTACCTAGCAAACATGCATCTTCACAAACTTACATTTACTTGTAGTAGATAAACAAAAAATACAAGACATAAACAAAAGTGTTGCGACACTCGGTCATGAAGGTAGATATTGTAGACGCGCAAGTTTAAAAGGCTCATAACGGGGTAGCATAATAAGCAGTACAAATGCATTGGCTCTTAACGGCTTAGGGATGGATGCGGCGCGTGTCCCCGGTACCCTTGGCCGGGAGTGCCCCGACGCCCTCGCGCGAGTGCTGCGACCCTGCGCCCTCCGTGCCCTTGCGTCCTTGCACACCCTCTGCCTACGTTCATCTAGCTATTGTGAGTGTTGTGACGCTGCTATCCCTCACAATTACTCTCAACGTTAGCGAACCTAAAAATATTCTTTTATAACGAATGGAATTTTGTTTACGCAATTTCTCTAATTAAAGGAGTTACATCGCATTGCATTTACCTATAAATAGCTGATATTGGAACAGCGTTTTTGTGACAAACCTTATTTAAATACAGTTAGACCTAGTATCTAAAATAAATGTTGTTTTTATTTTATCCAGCACTCATAGTTTATTTTACTTGAGTTTATTTTTAATTAGATTCTGTTATCGAAGACTCGAGTAATGTTTTGTTGTTTTCGTTTAGGAATTAGGGATGCATGATATATAATTCATTTCGTCCGTCGAGTTGTCGACTGTAGAGACGAGTGGAGTATTTAGAGGAGTGAGCTGTGCTTTATGTGCAAATATACTTATTATACCTCCTTTAATTTTGCAATTTTATATTTGGCTATTTAAGATAGAAATTAGACAGACTCTAACGATAACTTAACGTAACGATACTGCACTTCTGTTTATTTACATCAGAGGTACCAAAGTGGTGATGCCTTAAATGTTTTGTCTACGTTCGTGTAACCTTGTCATCTACTCCAATAATGGTTTTCAGGTGTATATAGGTATAGATTCCCACTTAAGGATACCTATATGTATATACCTAGGTATATGTTATGTTAATTAGGAAACAATATCTAAGAAACGGTAGATACTCCGTGTGCTACTAAAAATCTAACATTTCTTCTCAACCCGGGAATAGAAGCTCGCTCTTCGCAAGGATTGACAAGTAATTCAAAGGAATTAATAAAATTGAAAAGGTCCAGTTTTCGCAGAGCCAACTGTGGATTTCATTAATATATTATGCAGCCAGAAAGCTGTTATCCCTTTTACTCATTACTCAAGGGAGGTGCGCGAGGTGAGATGGAAACAATTTTGAAACGTAAACAGATTTTGTACAACCCTCATTGCGCGAGATTTCTCTAAAATATTGGGGTTTTCATCCCTGTTGATTGAGAAAGGTTAAAGATAAGGTATTAGCTAAGAGGTTTATGCTTGAATAAAACGCTTGGAATGTTTGTAAACAACAGATTGTTCTGTTTGAAACCGCTAAGTAGCTAGTATGTAGTAGTTGCTTTTGTGAATGTTATATAAAATAATCTGTAACGGATTGTAATGCATAATTTTAATATGTTACCGAGATTAATATGGGGGAGATTAATATGTCTTTCAGTGTGTCTCTCCATGCTTATCGCAAAAAAATAGTTATATTTGTGTTACAGAGTGTGCCAAAGTTATAGATTTTTTTACTTTGATGACAATAACTAGTGCAAGCCGCAAAGAATAAAACGATGTGTCTGCCAAGCCCAGCATGTTCCTATAAAGTTTAGGAGTCTTTAGATATCATACGGGCTTGACACAAGGTTGGTTTGTTGGTTGCATATGCATACCTGTCAGCTAGAGGTTCTCCCCCAGTCCGGAACTCAAGATGATTTTAGATTGCTGGAAATTCTGATATGTTCATACTGTCATGCACTGAAGTTAAATATTCAAGGAATATAACATAGTCCTTTGACTGTGCGTCACCATTGCTCTTTTAGTATTGCATAGGTATGCAAACTTATTAAATCCACAGACCTACATTGTTCATTTATTTAGGTATTATATTATTCATTACATTTTGATCTTAGTCACTATATTTGTCACTTTCAGCCCTTTTTGTATTATTTACCTATAATATAGGTACAAGTTTAACACAAAATTTCATGAATGTTCAGTGGTTTAGCAGTTAAATTGAATAAACAAACAAACAAGCTTTGGATTATCGATGTACAAGTGATTTACACCAAAACCTACTGATGTTTAGATTTATCCTCTTAGCTAATTTTTAAACAAATATGGGTCATGCATGTTGTGTACAAAAATAGCTTAACACAATGATTTGACAGACTTATATTAAATTAACTTGCTCAAAACATAGTTTGCAAGAGGTTTAGTAAAACGTAGCTTAGGCAAGTGGAGTCCAGAAAATTAATGGGATAGGATTTTAAATTTTGGTTATATAACCTCAGAGGGACTGTAACACTATCAAAAAGTACGCCTGAGTCTGTGTCATAGTCATGTCTGTTTGTTTTGTATAATGGAGGACTTTCCAGCCTAAAAAAGTTGCGTAGCCGGACTGGTAGCATATTTTACAAGTTTTAAATTAACGAAACAAAGGGCAGTATAAACAACAATGTTCAAAAAGGATTGAAAATTAAGTATCTGTCCTCCTCCATTACATATTGAAGTAATAATTATGATCACTCAAGGCACTGGTGTAATCATGGATTCAGATTGCCTTATTTCTGACAAGTTAGGCTAAATTTTTCGGCGACAATGGAAGCTGTGCACCGAAACTGTGGCTTGCTGACAAGATTCAGGCTGATGTGCTAGGAAATACTCTAGCTCTTGAAGAACTGACGTATGTCGAGAACAGGTTGACATGTTCGATGTTAGACAGACGGGACTTCAGACGTCACGCACGTGTCGTATCTGCAGACGTGTGTGAATGACATACACGCTAGTAGGTTTACACATGTGAAAGAGGCATTCTGCTTGTACTACGATACATATAAACTAACGTCTTAGGTCAAGTATCGTGAAGCTAAGGCAAAGGACTTCAGGAGGTCTATAAACTCAGAGTTGGGCACAAGATTTACACTAAAAGATAGAAAAGAAAAACCGTATATAAACATAATACTTGGCCTCGGTGGATTTTGAAAAATAGAAGAGCATAGAGAATTGAAGATGGTCTGCTCCAAGTCTGCTCTGTCAGTTACGTACTCATTATTTATTTATTTTTATTTATTTATTACTTCATATACATGGAGTACCTATATAGGCGGACTAAATGCCATGGGCATTATCTACCAGTTTTCCTTAGAGTGGTGCAGAGAGATAAGCAGTAGGTGTATTAGGTATATGATGCATCTAAATATTTGTAATTGTCGAATTATTGCTCATAATAAAGAAACATACTTACATAAATATATAATATAAGAAAATACATAAACGTATATAATAATATACCTACTATATATATTATAATATAATAATAATATTAATTTATTTCAGGTAACAATAACCCATAAACATATATACCTTAAAGACTAACACACATACAATTATAATTATAAAATTAAACAGAGTGTGGTTGTTTACATTGTTTGCAAGTTAGGCTGAGTGTTATTTCTTAACCTCCCTTGAAAACGCCGATACACCACACCCTTCTACCAAAACTCTTCCTTGAGGAAAGTGCCAAGATGTTGTGTCGGCACCCGCACCACGTACGATTTGAAGTTCGTTTTATGGCGAGACTCCAATCTCTCGACTCTCAAGGTCCAGTTGGTCTTCGTGCGTAGGTACTCCACTACCTCCTCGTCCTTGGTGGAATGATGCAGCCGGGACACGTACATTAGTGTGGTTGGTACTGCGGGACGCAGCAGCATTTTAGGTCCTGCTTACCCAGTACCACAATGGTTACGACAACTAGGCTTCTTCTTCTTCCTCACCACCTTGATGAAGCCGTCCTTGTCGCCCGTGTCCTTTTCGGGGACTCTCGGTTCTTCGACCTTGTGTTGGGAGGGTTCACAGTGCTTTTGCTTACCCCCTTTTTTCTCCTGCCGATTTTGCTGCGTTTTGCATACGGCAGTAATATCGGCATAGGCGCGTTTAGGTTTTGACGCATTTACACTCGTCACAACCTTGACAGGTGTCGATGACCCGAGGTCACCAACAGCACTATGATCAGGATAAACACATAAATATTATGTGTTTATCCTGATCATGAATTCTCTAACAATGAGAAATACCAGTTAAAAATGTTGTCTTAGAGCTGAAAAATATAGAGTATTGAGTCATATCTGTAGGAAGTTAAAAACAAGACCCATTTTTAATAAAGATACTGGAAATCACTGAAATAAACCAGACGTATATTTTAACGCAATAATATGTAAAACCTAAAATAAATTACATGATAAACAAATTATATATAAATAATCGTTACTAATAAACAAAATATTACAAAATTCTCAGCTTATCTAAGAATGTTATGTAACTATTAATACTATTATATTCGTACAATTTATCATATGGTAACGGCGTTTCAGTTGTTTATAACAAAAATAATGTTTCTCATGCATCTTAAATTTTATTATTTTCATATGAACTAGACTTTCATTGACAAAGGCAACGACATTATTTTTTTATTTTATAATTTGCTAGCTGGAATAAATCTAGCTTCAAAATAAGCCAATTCTCAAAGAACTTTCCGTTTTAGCTTTTTTTCTGCCCAGATTTAATGTCTGTAACCTATAAGACCTATAAGTTTAGGCCTCGCAATGATGTCAGTCAGAGCATGTCCTTAGTATGTAGCTTAAGTTAGATGACACTCTTCATATTCATGGAATCATCATCAGCCTTTAACAGTCCACTGCAGGACTAGGCCTCTCCTTTGAAAGGAGGAATTGGCTTACTATACCACGCTGGCGAAACGGGTTGGTACAGGGTTTGTATCAAGTTATCCTTCCCTTACAGTGCTGTTCTCTGCATTATATGCTCCTTCTGTCGGCTCTTACGACACCCATGGGATGATATGGGGTGGCGACATTCCGTATTCTTAATACGTCACCACACGGACAATGTGGAATAGATATTCATGGAATAGATTATATTAAAAAACAAAGATGTCTATGTAGCTGAATGGTGGAATAAGGTAGGCTAACAGCGATTTGATTTGAAATAAACGTCTAGGTAAGCTTCGTTTTTGTCCCATTCTAATTCTATCAAATATATAGAGATCTAATGTAACAAAACTAGAAATAGATTAGTGAACAGTACAACAGAATAAAGACCAATGTCACATCTAAATAAATACAATAGCTTTTTTCTAAGATTTTACTTATGTAACTAGTTTTTGAGGTTGATTTAAACTAAGATATTTTTGTAAACAAATAGCATGAATTTTGTAAATTTAGTACTTCCGAATGAATATTACATTGTTAGTCTTTATCATGGTGTGATAATTAAAAATAATTAACTTATTATGGGTATTTTTATATTTTTATATATAAGAACACACGTCGAACGCATTCTTTGTTCGAGAGTCTGACAACCGTTGAGAAGATCTCTTTCTTGTAGCCAGTCCTGGAAAGATAGGTACTAGATACTAGCATTCCTAGTAAAATCACTTCTGTAAAAGGTACAACGAATAGTTCAGTAGGTTCATGCCAGTCATAAAGTAGATACACATAGGAACACGATTGTCAACTTCTTGTTGAAGTTAAAAAGCTATGCTTGTTTTGCAAACTTTTAATCTACCACGTGTAAGATTTGATTCACTAACCAACAAATCAAGTTAAATAAATAGAAAGCCTGTAATAAAAAGGTATTACATAAAATGATTTTGTATATTAGTATACATTTAACTGCTTCCGTATTTCCCCCATTTCAAAATAATTCCTTAAAGCTTCAGATTTCCCACGTAACTTTCTATTTTAACTAGAACGGAACTATCAAAAGAGGTCTAATTCTTGATGGGTTTGGCCCATGCATGTTTATTCCTTTGACTCTCAGTAAGCATTCAAACGATTCAGATAAATCTTCTTTATATTACTAGGGTGGGATTGGATGCTGAATTATTTTATTGGGTATTTTCACCCATAGTCGATAATACTTTCCTTAATATAGTCAGCCATAATAGTTCCTGTCGTGGTAGGTTCAACAGGAAAGAAATAAATATCTGTGAGCAAAACATGTAAAATAGTTTCCTTAAATTGGTGAAAAGTGGTATATTGAGATCATCGATAGGATTTTTGAAATTACTATGTCCTTGTGGATCCAAAGTAGATTTGATGTGCTACACAAATGTGTCGTAATTCTGAACATTTTCAGGCTTCCTATTTAGGCCCTGTACGGTTACATCATGATACCAACGGAGAGCACGTTAAGCCGTCGGTCCCGGCTGTCATGAAGATCTTTGACAGTCGTTCGTTATAGGCCGTCAATAACTCTAAAATAAACTGACACTAGTCTAAACCATGGAATATCGCTAACCTTCGGGTTGCGGAGCTCAGACAGGCAGTCGCTCCGTGGAAAAGCTAATATTCCGCCGAATCCGGTTAGACTAGAAAGCGGACCCCAGGTCGAGACTGGGATAACGCTAGGAGGATGATGACGGTTACATCATGAGTTCTAAAAGTAAGTTCAAAGCAAAGTTGACCTTAAGTATTACCAACTACTACATATGATCAAATTTGCTTAAAAATATTACCAGGCTTATTAAAAATAGCATGCGAATGATAAATACATAAGTATCGTTGATCAAAACTGGCATTATCGAAAAAAATACGCAAATCGTAAATGACCTAATTAAAAGTACTTAAGATTTTTTATTTTACAATATCGTCGTCATCATTGATTCACGGATAAAAATCTTTCTGAAGTGTCCTCAAAATTAGGCAAATGACTCACAATCGAACACTTGTCTCAATCGCAGACAGTATCTGATAATAGGTAGTGATAATAGCAGGTGATGCGGTAGAGTTATCAAGGTGACTCATGTGTGGATATGATAGGAATGCCCGATTTACACAGTATTAATTCGTTTTAGATAAAACGATTATATTTTTAAAGCAGAAATACATGGCAAAATATAGTTTATCTCTGTCACTTTGTCACAAACATTAACTGGCATTTGTGTATAAAACACAACAAGCACATGTTAACTATGCGTTAGCTGGAGTGGTTTATAAGAAAGATTCAGAGCAATTCTTTAATACTTTACGACTATGGAGGGATGGCCAATTTGACAGTATTGTTTATCCATATAGTCACAGTTTCGTAGAGCGTAATGTTCTACTGAAAGAATTAATCCTGTGTCGCTGACGACTTTACAAACTCGCAACCAATGAGTACAATGAACACACAGACTAGAAGAAAATTGATACGAAAATGGCTTATAACAGCAAAGTGTTATCTCAGGTGGGCATCGAATCCACAACACTCGACGCCATATCAAGCGGCGAGGCCACCGCTTAAACTCTATGCCAACCGTGCATTGAATTCCAGTAAAGAACAGTAGTAAACAGGACCTTTTCCTAGTATATCCGTTATATGAAATTTCTACGATACGTGAAAGCTAAAATTAAACGTACCTAGTTGATAAACATTTTATTGCAAGGTGACGAGGTACTGTGAACTCACTGCACACAGGGAATCCCGCGTGGAGCGGAGATAACAGAACCAACAAATTGTTGTTTTGAGATCCACACTTTACTTCTGGGTCATCTTATCATTTGTAGTCCAGAAATATTGCATTTTTATCATTATTGGTGACAGGCCAGAGACTAATCTTGGTGGCAAGCGATCAACCTGGCTTATAAGGAGAAACGTTAAAGAAGATGATTACATTGGATACAGGATAGGACTATGGAGAACACTGATTTTGGTGACAGACATTCTCCTGTTCCTACAGACAATTCCTATTTGGCTAGTCCTCTTATGCAATCCCAGTGTCCCATATCATTTATATATGACAGATCAATCTAATTCTTATCTGTTCTTCATAGAATTTAACATAATATTCTACAAATAATGTCACATAATTGTTAGTTACATTTACATAAAATAAAGATACTGTCACTGACCCAATAGACAGTTACCTAATAAATGAGTAATAATGAATAGCAAGGCAAGTACAGCCTAGTGGCGAGACCGACAGACTGCTACGCAGAGAGTCTCGGGATCAAATCCACTTGGTGCACCAATGACTGTTAATTATCGCTTGCTAAACGGTGAAAGAAAAAGTTATGAGGAAACCTGCATGTCTGAGATGTCTCCATAATAGGTAAGTTTCCTGCAAGTGAAATAAATTATATAAGTGTTTTTATCTAGTGAAACATGTGAAAATAATACATTAATCAATTAATGTTAAAACTTTATTTTAATTTTTTAATTTATTGATAAGTATTCTACTTGACAACAAAACACTATGACGTCACTACGTCATATTTCATACAAAACCCTTGGCAAAGGTCGTTTTTGACATTTCATTAAAAGTGCTTGATTTGACTAGTTGGAAACAACCCTATTATGAATGATACTTTTGACTAACTGAGGCAGCAGGCTGAAGGCAGCGATAGCCTAGTGGAGATACCAACAGACTGCCATGCAGAGGATATCGGGTTCGAATCCACGGCGCGCACCAATGATTTTTAGGAGTTAGGCATGTGCGTATTGAATTGTTAATTATCGCTTGTCCCGTGCCTCAGAGAGCACGTTAAGCCGTCGGTCCCGGTTGTCATGAAGATCTTTGACAGTCGTAATAGGGTGTCAGTACCTTCTAAATTAAACTGACACTAGGTCTAAATGGAATATCGCTATCCCTTCGGGTTGCAGAGGTCAGACAGGAAGTCGCACTGTGGAAAAGCTAATATTCAGCCAAATCCGGTTAGACTTGTAAGCGGACCCCAGATTGAAACTGGGATAACGCTAAGAGAATGATGATGACTTTTGAGTAACTGACTTTCTTGAACATGTTGTTGATAAAACTCCCAAGTTTAAAACAAAATTCGTTGTTAACCAATACCACAATTTGTTTTCACTTACTCATATGTCTAGGTACTGTTACTTGTGGTTACAATTATTCATCATGAGAACATTGTGCCTTGTACTGTGCATTGTTCTATTTTAGACACAGTGTACGATTTCAAATATTTCCTTGACAACTAGACGGTCCATATCAGCGGTTCTCAAACTTATTGCTTTTACTGCTCACTTTGAGAATGAATTTTTTTGGGCCATACCGCCTGAAATTTCTTTAATTTAGATACATGTACATAGTGTGTCATATGTGTATATTTTTCTTTTTCACTTCCAGAACCCAAAGTTCTCTAGGCTCTTAGGCTGCCTTTTATCCCTCAGCGCCCACAATTGGAGCTTATCGCCCACTTTAAGATAGACTGGTCTTTAAATTCGTCGTTTAGCTATAAGACATACTTAAACCACAGTCTAGGCGAGGTGACGTTATGCCGTCAGACGAATTTAGTTAGTCAACGACTTACCGCTAGGTAGGTCCTAACCACTAAATAAATAAATTATATCTAAAGAAAATAAGCTCTTAGACTGACTATTAGTATTCTTAAAGTTCATCATCATCCTAGTGCTCGTCCGGTTGGATCCTAGACTTGGATCTCCAAGTCAAGATAGTCAGATGGTCTTGTCCCATACTGAAATCCGAACCAAAGCACCCAGCGTAGTGCTATACGTCACATTGGAGGCTTCATCTTAAACTACTGCTACTCTTCAACTCCTGCTACGCCATCGCTCAGATACCGTAGGTAGTTGTAGTTTAAGAAACCCATCAATTTCCCTTGCTGTATCTATCATACAGTATGATGCTGAATCCATAAAAAAAACGTATGAAAGATTACACAAAAAGGATTCGATAACTTAACGGAGAGACTATTAGACGTTTGACTGCACGGTTGGCGTAGTGGTTTAAGCGGCCGCCTCACCGCTTGACACTGCGCCGAGTGTTGTGGGTTCGATTCCCACACGAGACAACACTTTGTGTGATACATAAATTGTTGTTTCGAGTCTGGGTGTTCATTGTGTCCATTAGTTTTATGTTTGTAAAGTCACCCGCGACACAGGATTTAGTCCTAAAGCGGGGGATGTTTCTAAAAAAAAAAGATGGTCTCAAGTTCAAACCCACGCCACGTACTACTGAGTACCAAATTGTACAGTTTAGGAAACTGGCGTGTCTGAGTTTTATATTATGTTTTCGAAAAACATGTGCTGATAGCCGTCAGAGACTTACGCTACCAACCAGGCTTTAATAAATGAAACAATAGTCTAAAATAGTCTAAATCAATTACGTATGTCAAATTATAAAACATAACTAATAAATATAAAAGTTATCGCCTTTATAGAGCTTGCTTTTGCACAGACGAGTATATAAGGTACATATTATGTATAAAGCTACTGTCATGTGAACACCCACCGCTGCCGTGTGTATACCCGAACATATGAAAGAGCGTGTCTCCCTTCCCTGGGGGGTTCGTAGTCGTGACTCACTTACATTACCATACTAATATGAGAAAGAGGAAAATTTTGTGCCATACTAATCCATTTCCCTTAGTTAACTCTTCGATGCGGAAGGTCCCTGGCTGAAAATAGAACTACGTCATTGTTGTGACTTGTATTTCTGTACTTTCTTTACTTGTAGCTTTAAAAGGAAGCGGCGATAGCCCAGTGGTGTACGTAATGTACTGCCGAGACGATGGACTTGGATTCGATCCCCAATTACTCTGACTTTTCGAAGTTATGTGTGTATTAAATAGAATGTGCCCGATAGATGGCAATAGGCTAGCCCCTTATTACATAGGGACCGAAACATAATTGGCGAAATGTCGTTGTTTAATACACCTCTGCCTACCCTTTCGGGGATAAAGGCGTGAAGTTATGTTATATGAAAATTGAAACGACGCCCTCGTAGCAGGGCTGCTACGCACTACCATAAAGTTGACATAAATAGATGTTATTGTTGTTGTTGCAGTACCTGTGAAGTTCACTGCAATGTTTAACAACAAGCCAGTATTACTATACCGCCTGCTGGTAAGGGATACCCATGAACACAAGAAACATCAGACGAGTCACTACTGCGAAAAAGAATACGGATGGAAACTCAACGCTATCGATGATGTTAATTTATTTTAATATTATCTGGGTATTATGTGAGTACTTCTCCGGTCGAGGTGGATTCAAGCTGGAATTAACAAGACTCTACTACCTAAAAGATGTAAATATAATCAGCACTGCATATATAGATATGTACTCTCCCACTGCTGGGCACGGGCCTCTTATCACTATGAGAAGGGTAAGGCCATAGTCCACCACGCTTGCCAAGTGCGGGTTGCCAGAATTCACATGACTTTCGAGAACATTATGGAGAACTCTCTGACATGCAGGTTTCCTCACGATGTTTTCCTGCACCATTAAGCAAGCGATTATAAACAATTTAATATACACTGCCTCGTTGGTCTCGCGGCATAAATGTGCGCGTGGGATTGGGAGGTCTCGGGTTCGATTCCCGGATCGGGCAAAGTGTTATTGGGTTTTTTCCGTAAGGAAATTCTCAGTAGCAGCACGGAGTCTGGTAATGTGCCCGGTACGGCAATAGGCTCGCCCCCTATTACGTGGAACCTAAACATTCATGGCGAAATGTGGGTGTAATATTACACCTATGCATACCCCTTCGGGGATTCCGGTGTGAGTCTATAAAAAGAAAAAAATATATACACTTAATTTCGAAAAGTCATTGATGAACCCGAGACGCTTTGCGTAGCAGTCTGTTGGTATCTCCACTCCACTAGGCTAACGCTGATACATAAATATGTAAATATACTTATACATAATATGAATAACTAGAGGATGCCCGTAGCTACGCCCGCGCATTTATTTTAATTTAATTGTTTCTTTGTGATCCCGTGGGCATGCCGAGCAATACGTTCTTAGTGATTCCCTTCGACCCCCAAATAACTAAAAAATACATGCCAAATATCACCTTCTTGCGCCCAATAGTGGGGCTATACGTTGTCTATCAGTCAATCAGACCCGCTAGAAAATATAATGATGATTGATTGATGTATATCCATTATGAAGTTGTTCTGCTTAATTTGAGATCAGATAATAAATAGTGTGTAAATATTACTAAAGCTTTAATAATGATTGGGATTCATTAGATGGCTCATTCCCCCTATACGCATTTTACTAAAGGCCTTTTCTTATTTCTAGTACAAACATTTGGCTTGGTAACGAAACGTAAGTTTAAACTATTTCTTTTTTATCAATATTACTGGAATTAATGTATAACCTGACTCTACTTAACATACAGCTTTAAAAGATTTTGTAATCGCTTACCACTTGACAATTTCTTAGCAACTTTCATATTTCTGTAGGTACGGCGCGGTTTCCCTACTCTTTTGGCGTTATTTTACTCGGCTTCTAAAGATTACATTACCTAAATGATACATTGCCTATCGTCCGTGTTTCCGGATTAAGAATACGGAATGTCACCACCCCATACCGTCCCATGGGTGTCGTAAGAGCCGACAGAGGGAGCATATTATGCAGAGAATAGCACTGTAAGAGAAGGAAAACTTGATACAAACCCTATACCAACCCGTTTGGTCAGCGTGGCATAGTAGGCCAATTCCTCCTTTCAAAGGAGAGGCCTAGTCCAGCAATGGACTGTTAAAGGCTGATGATGATGATGACATTGCCTCTAGGTATACAGTTGCAGTTAGGCTGCCAACTGAGAAAAAGAATTTTCAAATCCGACTTGTCGCTCTGGAGATAAGCAAACGTTAAAAGAAATTGTTCAGTTTAACTAAATTGGCAACATTTTCACATGTAAGTTTCGTTACAAATTATTAGTATGTATCTTGTATTCAACAAAAAATTGCTAAGATTATAGATAGGTATAGGTATACCGACAACAATCATTGCATTCCTTAAGTATTAGCTCATGAATGAACTCAAAAATATCTAATCAAAATAAATTGCTTTCATAGAAAAGCAATTACGATACTAATAAAATCATCGAGCTTCGCTGGTATTATAATACCTAACTCTTTAAACAACAGTAATTGATGGCGAATTAACAATGAGTAAAAAACGTTAGGCAGCGATAGCCTAGCGGAGAGATCGACAGACTGCTACGCAGAGGGTCTCGGATTTGAATCTTCGGCGCGCATCAACGACTTTTAGAATTGATGTGGGTATTAAATTGTTATTATCGCTTGCTAATCGGTGAAGGAAAACTTCGTGACAAAACCTGCATGTTTGAGAGTTATTCATAATGTTCTTGAGAGACTTGTGAAGGCTGTGAACCCGCTTTGGCCAGCTTGGTGGACTATGAACTTACCCTTCGCATAATGAGAAGAGACCCGCGCCCTCTAGTGTGATAATTTATAGATAATGATGTTAGATGTAAGTGCATTAAATGTCCGGCTTTATGGTAGTACCGCTGGTGTGTGCCCAGTTTAGAATTTTAAACCTAAGGTCTACGCAATTGCGGAACGGTGTCACAGAAAGTACGTGAACCCGTTGGTCCTGGCTGTCATGAATATCTTTGAGAGTCGTTAAGAAGCGTACAATACCCTGATATTGGTTTAGCCCCCTGTTTGAGCTGGTAAATATGGATCTCCCTTTGGGTTGTGGAGGTCAGACAGCAGACGCTCTATGGAAATGCTAACATTCTGTCATATCTGGTTATACTAGCAAGCGGACTACAGGATAGTGATGGTCCGGACGATTCATGGACCTGAATCCGAGACCTTCTGCGTGACAGTCTATTTGTCTCCTTTTGAGAAAATAATGCTCAAAAGGCTAGTCTACGCAGACATTTACAGTAAGGGTACTACGGTGAAAAGTGGTTGGACCGCCCACCTCGGACGTTCTTCTGGACTGATGGATATTCATCCGTTCAGAAACACGTGATGGATCAATAATTCAATATTCAACACAACACTAAATATAGTGTGGTATAATAACACTAAGTATAATAACTGAATACAGTGACAAGTTGCCACTGCACCGGTCCAAGATTTCCCCATTCGTGAGGAAGCCAGTACAGCACTCTACTCGATCTCTTGTTGAAGTAAAGTGACAAAATTTTGAAGTTATTTACAGTCTATTTTGGGTACTTAAATGTATCAATCTACTCTACGTAAGTATGAATTTGTCTGGAGCACCACATAATGTTACACTTATTCTTAAGACTCTAGACGCTAAAAACATTACGTAATACAAAAAACGTACATAACACGCGTGAGATACGCATTTGCCTAGTTCTTAGAAGATACTAGACATAAATATACTAGGTATGTACCTATAATGTTTATAACATAATATTATATCCTATTATTAACAGGACTGTTTTTAAAGGTGTAAGAACGTTTGTTAATCTTTCAAGCTAATACTACTAACCAGATTTTGGTGAGACTTTGCAGAAATATAGCTTATTGTACATCAGAACTGAACATTACCAATACCCGCGGTGCCAAGCCGCGATTTCAAGCTATTTGTATTACTAAAACAGTCGATGTATTGTATTAGGTAGAGTATATCTCCTTTAATTTTGCATCGAGAGTCAAGACGGAGAGTTTAAAGTCAAAACGACGTCGTAAATCTAATCAAAGCTTCGCGTTATGTTTTATAAATATGCAAATTTACAAGCTAAGTATCTTTGCCGAAAAGAAATGGATACCATTAACATGCGTAACGGAAAATAAGTTAAATCTTAGCTCCAATTATTGAAATGTGAAGAAAATACATTGAAGTACAAATGTTTTTTTTCTGTATTATTACTAGACGTCACCAGCGGCTTCGCCCGCGTCAATTAGATATACGTATAAATCTTCCTCTTGAATTATTCTATCTATTAAAAAAACTGCATTAAAATCCGTTGCGTAGTTTTTAAGATTTAAGCATACATAGGGACAGACAGACAGACGACAGACTTTGTTTTATACTATGTAATGATTTCATCTACATATGGCGTAGTGGTGCAAGCGACGGCCTCGACGCTGAACATTATTTTGACTGTTGTGGGTTCGATTCCCATGACATTACTCGTTTTTTGTGTATTCACAAATACGAGTCTGGATTTTCATTGTGTTCGTTTATTGTATGTTTGATAAGTAGTAAATGATAAGTAGTGTTTGATAAGACCATATAAAGTAGGTGTCCGATCATTTGACAAAAAACAAATGAAAAATGTTCATTTGGCAAATAACATTTGACAAAATTATACTTGATAAATGTATTATTTTACAAACTATTGTTTAATAAACTAGTCATTGGACAATATATTTATTATAAAAAAGTTATTATGCTAAAACATTAATTTACAAATTGATTATTTTTTTAAACATGTTATTTGGCAAAACAACGTAAAGCTTAAATAACATTTGACAAAATGCACTGCTTGGTAAATATTTTACTAACCAAAATCTACGTTAATACAACAATCTTTGTTTAGGGTCAACTGAAACAATGGCTGGTTAGGTTAGGTTAGAACTGCGACCACAACGCCAGTACCGAGTTCTACTTATTTCGCTTAATTCAGGCAGTGTGTATTTTTTTTAAAAGACGTAAGTTTCTATGGAATTTGTATTAATACAAAATTATTACTTGACTATAAATAATCTGTCCAAGATGAAAATTGCAATCATGCAATTAAATATTTTCAAAATTTCGCGTAGGTTTTGTTTAGAAATTTGTTATTTTTAAAAAATAATAATTTATCTTCTAACTTTTTGTACAATCACCAATTTGGCAAACGAATATTTTAGTCAAATCATTATTTTTAAAATAATTATTTAACATTTAAATTATTTTCTAAGTAAAACATTTGCGAAACCTGTATTATGTCAAATGATTGTTTTTAAAGTAATATGTTTGCGAAATGAAAGTTTGTCAAATGATTAGTTTTTCAAACGTTGTTTGTAAAATGATCTTTTGTCATACATTTTTTGTTAAACAATAGTAAACCTATAAAGTACCATAATATTCCCACTTTCGTGTCTTAGACTTTATAAACATGAACCAATGGACACAAAAAAAAACCAAACTTGCAACAACTGCTTGTTATTGTGATAAATTAATATCGTTTTACTACTTACCAGTTTTTGATCTCAATAGCATAAGATGAAGCGTTAGTTTCTGGAATATTTAGGTCTGATGCTATGCCATTTTAAGCCGCATCGTATTTGAGGTGCCACACAGATGTGATGTATTATTGCTAGGAATGCTTAGGCTCAGCTTCATGACGTCTACCAAATAAAGATCCCGTATAATTTTTTTCTATAGTATACATAACGTGTGATGGCTGTATGTTAATAAGTTCCCAGAATTCGGACGAAAAGAGGAGGAATCTCATGTCCAGGAGGGCAGACGAATATACAGGGTGTCACAAACTTTTTAACGTTTTTTTTTTGAGTCTGACACATATGTTTTAAATCGCAAACAACATTACGCGCGTGCAGTGATCGAAATACTTACTTATCCATGGATGCATGGGACATCTATAGAACATATTAGCGGGGTCAACGCCTCGATTTTGTACCTAATTAGAAAAATTTCATAGGTAGTGACTTTGAGCCTCAATATCTCCTGAACCAGTAATTTCCCAGGTATAATGCCGAAGTAAAAATGTTCGTAATGATTGGTACAATATGGGGTTTCAGTTTTCGTTAAGGGTCTTTTTACACTCTGTATAGAGAAGTTTAACTATCAGACACATGAATATATCTAGTAGTTAAATGTCACAAGTAGTAGTAAACTATTCCCTTGCAAAACGAATATTGAAACAGCCAAAATAAGCTATTGGCACTATATATAACGCGGTCATAAGTTTGAGGTATTCCCCGAAGCACACCCAAACGAAGCACATCCAGACGAAGCACACCTAAAGTATTCCACTTTGCACACCCGTAGGTGGGCTTCACATAAAAAAAAAAAAAAAAAAAATTTCCTATTCCACGAAGCACACCTACAAATTTTAATATCACTCGCATAGTGCGGGGACTAAGAAATAAAAATGTCGATAGAAGAAAAATTTTGTATGTTTAAAATACTAACTTAAATTTCTAACATCTTTCAGTTTCATTACAATAATGTGACACAATATTTTTGTCAGTTTTGTAATCTTACTATAAAAAATCACAGATGGTTTCATAATTGCAATAAAACGTTGGAAAATATCAAAAACATTGTAAATATTGTTTTACATAGAAATCTATGTTGATGTCTCCTTATAGCTATCTATTTAGTCACTTAATGAATAATAAAAACACCCTACTTTAACATAAAAAATCACTGATTGTTTCATAATTACAATAAAAACATTGTAAATATTGTTTTACATAAAGTTAAGTTTTCTAATAGCTATCTGTTTAGTGAATAATAAAATACTGTACTTACTGTAACATAAAAAATCACAGATTGTTTCATAATTGCAATAAAAACTTGTACAAATATCAAAAACATTGTGAATATTTTTTTTTAAATAGAGATCTATATCGAAGTTTTTTTATAGCTACTTGTTTAGTGAATAATAAAAATACTCTACTTGAACATAAAAAAACCACAGATTGTTTCATAATTGCAATAAAAACTTGGACAAATATCAAAAACATTGTAAGTATTGTTTTACATAGAGATCTTTGTTGATGTTTTCTTATAGCTATCTATTTAGTCACTTAATGAATAATAAAAATACTGTACTTTAAAATAAAAAGACACAGATTGTTTCATAATTACAATAAAAACTTGAACAAAAATCAAAAACATTGTGAATATAGTTTTCTATTGAGATCTATGTTTTCTTATCTACTAGCTACCTTTTAACTAATAATAATACACTCCAGTTTTGTGTAAAATCGCAGACTGTTTAAAATCACAAATCACAATCTTTCTAAACTCTTTTCTATTAAATTGCCCATTTCTGAAAGAATATTGATTCTTAAATAATCTTTAAGAAATGGACAATTTAGTAAGTATCTAGACTTATCAATCGAATAAATTATTATTAAACAGAATCTTAATTTTTCTCTAGACAATGTCCAACTGAATTAACCCATTTTTATAATCTTTTATTGTGTTTTCGATTATATTATTTTTAATTTCAGCATATTTTTGATGATTGGAATAACTCATTTTTACTCTAATTTCGGCATAATTATTGCAATCTTTTTGGAAGCAATCTAAAAGTTTTGCTAGATTTATGGCTCTGTTTTTATTGAAATTTTTATTTATTTCAGAGTAATGAGACTCTGTATAATTATTAATTTTATTTCTTACGTTATTATAACACGACCATTTGTCGTGCCATAACTTATGTTCGAGCCACTGAGTTACAAGGTAATCGTTAAATTTAGAAATACTTTCTCCTTGAGGACACTCGCTCATGATGTAGAGCCAGGCCACATCCAAGTCTTCCAGTGGTCAATGTGGCAAAACCGTACATAAGGCAACATATTTTCTATGTAGGTATCCTGTTCTTATCTAAACCTTAATCCCTAGATTTTTTTTTTAATTACTTTCTTAAAAGGAAAATAGCATCCCTTTATCTGTGCGTTAGGAAATACTGCTGTAACACTCCTGATGGCAGCTTCCTCAAAATGAAAGATGTTAGATATTTAAGTTATTCTTTTAAATAATAAATATTTTCTTCTATCGACATTTTTATTTCTTAGTCCCAGCACTATGCGAGTGATATTCGTAGGTGTGCTTCGTGGAATAGGAAATTAATTATTATTTTTTTTTTATTTGAAGCCCACCTACGGGTGTGCAAAGTGGAATACTTTAGGTGTGCTTCGTCTGGGTGTGCTTCGTTTGGGTGTGCTTCGGGGAATACCTCATAAGTTTGTAGCTAAAGTATTATAAGGTATTTTTGTTACAAGCAGGCATCTTATAGACAAGTAGAGTCTGGATACAGCATGGCATATTGCACGCAAAAGAATTTAATCTGGGTGCGTACACATGGATATAGAAGGATAAAAGTGGCGACCTGATCAAAGAAGTAGGTATTCTTGCTCAGAATCATCATCATCGTCCTAGCGTTATCCCGGTTGCAACCAAGACTTGCACGCCTTGGAGTCCGAGGTCCGCTTACTGGTCTAACCACTGGTATGACCGAATATCAACTTTTCCACAGAGTGACTGTCGTCTGACCTCCGCAACCCAAAGGGATAGCGATATCCCATGGTTTAGACCAGTATCAGTTTATTTGAGGGTACTGACTCCCCGTAACGACTGTCAAAGATCTTCATGACAGCCGGGACGGACGGCTTAACGTGCTCTCCGAGGCACGGGGCAAGCGATAATTTAACAATTGAATACGCACTTAAGTTCGAAAAGTCATTGGTGCGTGCCGTGGATTCGAACCCGATACCCTCTGCATGGCAGTCCGATGGTATCTCCACTAGGTTATCGCTGTATTCTTGCTCAGAATAACGAAGTAAAATATCTCAGAATTTTATGCAGTGAAAAATGGCGCCGCCGCGCCGGTGGCCTAGAAAACTCTCTCTCCAGACACATCGCAGTTCTTTCTCGATTATTTTTATTATATTTACATGAGACAAGAGAACTCAGCGAGCTCTTTTACGGATCCCGTGCTCAGGTCTTGGATGTAACTGGGGTAACGCTAGGTCGGCGATGATGAGGACACACAAGAGAACTCTATTTTTAAGAAACTCTATAAAGTGTCAGTATATAGGGCCTGTAATGCTTTATAAAAGTGCAAATTTTACTCCGGCACGAATATTCATTGATGCGTAGCTACCATTTACAGCTGGAGAGCTGCTTTTAATAAAATTTACTCTACATTACGTGGGACCTAATAACAAAGTTGGGTTATTGAGCCTGTGCAACTCAGGTCACCTCTCTTTCCATGATGGGTATACTCAGGAGTAAGGCTATAATCTTCCGATTGAATTTTGTATGTGCTCATTCTATGTACCTATTATCAGAATGACAATCTTAGACACTGTTGTGTATAAAACTATAATCATCATCAATGTGGGCTTGGTTCAGATAGCCCTCACCATATAATTGTAATAAGAGATATGGTGCAGTGCTACAGAGAGCCAGCACGTTTTAAATTCGCAGCGTTATATAAATTTTTGACACCGAATTTGTGGCGCTCTCGACGATCGCGCATATCGGCCACCTTGTACCACGAGATAACAGCGACTCTCCCTCGTTTTTAATTTCCATCGATTGCGTGTGGAAGCGATATCGTTGTGATGGGCGAGCAAGTGTCGTGGTAGCGGGGTAGCTGTTTTTCTGATGCGATCACAAACCGGTTGACCATCGGCGTAATGACGAGCGCGGCCGTGGTCGTCGAGCGACTAACAGAAACGGTGTAGGTAAATATCGAATAACTACCTACTTTGCATTATTAGAAATTTACATTATTAAGGCAAAAGAAATGTATATTTACTAGCTTTTGTACGACTCCCGGATAGAATCAAACGATGCTACTTGTATTTAAAGAGGCTTTAACGTACATTACTGATCTTGTTATGGTAGAAATTAGTGTAGATTCTATATATGCGCAGATATTGCGCAATGTATGTAAGATTATTTTATATGCTGTGTTTCTAAAAGTTGTAGAACGGGTTAGAGATACTACAAATTGAATTTGTTGTCCAATGCTGGATAATTACGACTCAGTTTTATTTCCTTTGCTGGGTTATTACGAATGGCATAGAATATTCTATATGAGCATATTTTTTATTTAAATTCTAAAAACTTTTGACTTATACTTTGGCGTAAGGTCACTGTAATGGATTGTATGTTGGTAGATTCCAACCTAGGAATGGTTTTCAAAGGGATTTTCATTCAATATTAGCGAAGACAGAATCGTAAACATTGTTGCGTATGCAGGCCTGGAAAACAATGTAAGGTAATGAACTTGTTGGTTTAAAATAAACCCAAAACAGAATTATGCAATCGTAGAGAATCATGTACAGCATCATCCTTTGTATATTACCTCAGGTTGGTGACTCTTGCAAATGATTGATAAAGTTGTTGAAGTAGGACTTTATTTTACGTAAAGAATGCCGCACCTGCCATGAATTCAACCAACAAACACAAAGAAAACCGGGTCTCGAAATAACGATTTGTGGTTCTAGCAAAGTTTTCTTCCGTGTGCGGTTCGAACCCTTAACACTCAGCGCAGTGAGTTGAACACTTTAACCACTACACCATCTGTGTAATCCATAAACTAGAGTAAAAAGGCGGAGTGACTGACAAGCTATATCTAGACTCAACTTGAGCGTAAGTTTGAAACCACGTACCTATTAAATTTATAATAATACTAGCCGTTTCCCGCGGTTTCGAAAAACCCAAATATCTTACGGACCCCTATTTTTTCTAAAATAAAATATAGTCTATGTTACTCGCAGATAATGTAGCTTTCTAATGGTGAAAGAATTTTGAAAATCGGTCCAGTAGTTTTTGAGTTTATCCATTACAAACAAAAATACAAATTTTTCCTTTTTATAATATTAGTATAGATGAATTAAGCACTACATAGTCATAGACTTAGCTAAGTATGTTGTATATTGTATTATACATAAATATTGTTGATACAGTTAGACTGTAAGATCCTTGTCCGTGTTGGCATCAGAAGGGATCGATGCAGCAACCTTGGCCACGGTAATATTATTATTTGGGTCGCTACCCCGGCCTGGTAATCAGAAATTAGGAAAATTTCTGATGACGCCGCCGCCTCAATTCGTGTTGCGAATGTTGGGTATAGAAATCGAAATACGAGCGAGGTAGAGCCAAGTAATTATATTGCCACTGTTTGCGTGTTTTAGATAGGTACGTGGGCTTCTTAAAGTACTCTTCTGGAAGGATTTAGTACTATTTATGTATGTTAAAAAATAAAAGATAGATAAGTAAAGCTAAGAACCAGACATAGATAATTCTATGATGAAGGCTTAGCCATAAGTAACATGATAAAAACTTAATTTAAGACTGTGTTAAGCTACCTATTTCAACGTGGAAGCCTAAGCAGTGTCTGGCTGGCAAAACGTACATTTAATTGAACGAAGATGTTTCAAAATATCACATGCATGTTACGAAGCTGCGATTTATACAGATGGCAAAGTGGTTGCTTTATCACTAGCGCGAGTCTTGCGGGTTTGAATCTCGCAGTAGATCCTAGTTTCAATTTTCTTTATGTTGATAGTTTCATTACTAGTCGTTTGAGTTTTATAAATAAATATTCTACAGTGAACATTTTGTAGTAAGACTAATAGTTTATAATTCCCTATAATAATATATTTCATAATACCTGTAATTTTCCGATGGTACTTAATAATGCCAGGTAAGACCTAGTTACTCTTGCTGCGACAGATAATTGAGACCATCCATAACTTGCTTAACCTGTTAATGTAGGGAACTATAATAATATAATAATATATAATAATAATATTCCACCACATACACACATCACCATCTAGTCCCAAACTAAGCAGAGCTTGTGTTATGGGTACTAGATGATGGATAAATATACATACATACTTTATTTTTGTTTGTAAATACATACATAATTATTATGGGTGCATAGGGTTCCCACCAGGGTGCAAAGGGTTCTCACCAAGAACTTAGGGTCCCAAGCCAACCTCACCTGCAAGGCGACATGAGGCTCTGGCAAACAAAATATCTCGATAAGCGGCAATAGGCTCGCCACATATTATGTGGGATCAAAACACTGGCGAAAAGTGGGCGTTTAATATGCCTCTGCCTACCCCTTCGGGGAAACAGGCGTGAGTCTATGTACGTATGTATGTATAATTATTATACATAGAAACACCCAGACCAAGACAAACATCCATGTTCATGCACACAAATGTTTGACTTAAACGGGAATCGAACCCGCGACCTTCGGCGTAGCAGTCGCTTGCACTCCTGCTGCGCCAACCGGTCGTCAAACATTTATATTATATGGCTTTCAGATGAAAGAAATACCTAGTTGCTATGAGAAATACTCGCGTTGTTAGCAATTAAGCAAATTACCCTCAGATAATGAGAGGATATAGACCAAAAGAAGGAATATTAAGGGAGTTCCCAAGCTCCTATTCAGCAATGTTTATGAATCGATTTAGCAACGGCCCCTCAAGTGTACGAGTAAGTTAAATCCTATTTATAAACCCACAATGTATTAAGTTGTGACGT
The DNA here is from genome assembly GCA_944739405.2 of Euclidia mi. Classification (NCBI taxonomy): domain Eukaryota; kingdom Metazoa; phylum Arthropoda; class Insecta; order Lepidoptera; family Erebidae; genus Euclidia; species Euclidia mi. Next base: position 29,958,431 of record OX123193.2, on the reverse strand, counting down.
AGGTTTGACCGGTTAAAACATTCTTCGCCTATGAGTATGGTCGACGTATACATTGACGTAAGTTCATTATACTGCTTCATTTTAGTTTCTTGTTGCTTAGGATTATTAGACGGCAATAAAAGTATAAATTGGATGGATAGCACGGTGAACTTAGTGGTAGTCACTTTGTGGCTCTATGAATGCGCGTCTTCCAAGTTTGTTTGCCTTCGATTCTTATATTATGATACTAGACTTAGCCAACGAAATCGCCCGCCTGGGACCTCTTTTTTACTTCTTCGTACCATTACACTTCCCAAGGAACATACATGCCAAATTTCAGCACCCTGCACCGACCTAATAGCTTTGTCTGTAGCATATCTGTCAGTCAGTCAGTAACGCAAGGGTTGTATATATACAGAATGATAAGATTAAAAATAAATATAATAATAACTAATGACAATAATGCATTTGATCTCAAAGTAGGCAATGCCTGTACTCTTGTACTAGTAATAACTGATTAACCTAATTATCCTGTAGGTATACATGCCATATCATAGAATAAGTTACATCCAGAATCAGGTTATTTCATTCTCCTACGTGAATGAATGAAATAATCAATAGGGGGGAATTAAACGCTTTTGCGACGGCTTAGCATTAGGTAAGCAGCAGTTTTCACTACCTCCAGGTCAAAAGACCAATCTGGGGTATAATCTATTCATATTATAAAACTATGTCGCCACCATGTCTTGTTAGTCTGTATGAGCGCGATAAACTCACACACTACTGAACGAATTTGTGTACGGTTTTCACCAATACTGCCTCCGTAATCCAGTGGATAGCGTAAGCGACTGCTGATCGGAGGTCCCGGGTTCGATTCCTGGGTCGGGCAAAAGTGTTACTGGGTTTTCCGAATTCTCAGTAGCAGCACGGAGTCTGGTGATGTGCGGTAACGGCAATAGGTTTGCCCCCTATTACGTGAGACCTGAAAATTCATGGCAAAATGTGGGTGTAATATTACACCTCTGCCTACCCCTTCCGGGATATCATCATCATCATTAGCCCTGTATATATAATCTATCCCACTGCTGGGCTCGGGCCTCTTCTCGCTATGAGAAGGATAAGGCCATAGTCCACCAAGCTGGCCAAGTCGAAAGACATGTGTAGTCTGCCAACCCGTGGCAGACTTCACATAGTTCACATGTCTTTCGAGAACATTATGGCAAATTCTCAGACATGCAGGTTTCCTCACGATGTTTTCCTTCGCCGCTAAGCAAGCGATAATAATTAACAATTTAATACTTCGGGGTTATAAAAAAAATAACACCAATATGTGCATAATTCACACGGGCGGGTGGAGCCGCGGGCGAAGTCTAATAATACCTATTTATCTAATACTAACATAAAGCTGAATAGTTTGTTTGTTTGCTTGAACGCGCTAATCTCAGGGTCCGATTAGAACAAAAATCCAGTGTTAGATAGCAGATTTATCGCGGAAGGCTAAGGCTTTAACATTACGCTATGAGCCACGAGAGCGGAGCTGTAGCCTTAAATAACGCGGGTGTAACTACGGGCTCATCTAGTACTGGATAAAACTAAATGTGACTTACAAATAGTTGTTTAGTTCATAAATGTTTTTTATGGGTCTCAATCGCGTAAACTAACTTATTTAGGTATTAATACCTCTGTTTTCTCAAGGTTTGGGCAAACTTCGAAAGGTTTTGAACTATCGAAACATGTCTGAAGAACTGGTAAAAGTCAAAATGTTAAAATAGCTACAATGATTCGAGCCTGGATGAGCTTCCTATCAGTAGATTCTGTATATAGCTTATAGCAAGTAGTGCATTTTGTAAATAAATAGGTAGGTACGACAAATTAATAAGTAACCAGGTTGTACAGCATTCTCGATAAGTATAAATACTTTGTCTGTGGATTTGCTTGAAAAATCTCAGCGAAATATTTGGAGAAAAGGTCAAATTTGGGTTCAGGGGATTTTAATACTAACCTGAAGTACTTGTGCGTAGTTATTTCTCAAAAGATACCTTTTGAGAAATAGAGATTACATATATTTATGTGGAAGATATGGCACATTCATACATGGTGAAACTGGGCTTAAGTAAGTACAATATTAATCTGACTTGACACTTAACAAGTTTTGGAGATACTGACTGTCCTTCTGACCACGACCATTGCAAGCTGGCCAAAACGTCGAAAAACAGAGAACCTATTTATGCTATAAGTTTGTTAATAACATCCGTTTAATAGACTTGTATGATGTTTACAAATTCAGAAAAAAAAAATTGATTAATTTCAGGTTTTCTATTCCAAATAAGTAGCATGGAATTAGATTAATAAGCCTGCTTTTGACGCTGCATCGATGCTAATAGTGAGAAGATAATGAGAAATAACGTGTTTGGAGATGTGTAGTATGTTCATTGTCTAATGTTATGGATATGTTCTGTTTAATTTGAGATAAGTCCGTAGTCGCTACAGAGCTTTTTATGCATTTGGCTTGGTTTATGTCACTTAAAGTCTCCTAATGTAGTCGATGAATATTTTTGTGTTTTTGTGAGAACGCGGTTAAAGTACGGTTGGTATTTTATAAATTGAGTAAATTACGACAAGTGCTCTTGCTCAGCGTAGGTCACTTAGTTGATAGAATATTTAATTTTGTATCTTAACTTAAGGTTTGTTCAAAAAGGTTATAGTTCAGCGATTGACCTGTAGTTAGACCAATACATTGCCACGGGGATGGTTTCAGGTTGGAACCTACAGCGCTCTTTATTAATTTTCGAAGGTTATGGTTAGAAACTATCTCATTTCATTTCGTAGGTGTTTTTAGAGGCGTCTAAAGGAAATAAACGAAGCCAATAGTATCTTAGGGAAGAGATCGAATAATCACGTCAAAGCCTATGTTAACCCGTCTGGCTGACGTGGTATAACTGGTATAGTAGGTCTTCCTATTGATTATTTGATTCACAATGGTTGTGTGTCGCAAATACGAGAATGTATGACGTACACATTGCTTGTGCCGAATGTCTTGAAGAGTAGGTAATTATATCTTCAAATACAGAGACACTAATCGATTTCTGTCCAACCTGTTTTAAGCTAGGAACGGTCTATGATTTGGGTCGTAACCTCTTTAATGGTACAATGATGAGGACTCCACTATCAAACAGCAGCTATTGAGTAGGTACTGCGCTCAGCAAGTGATTTAGTAATTGCTATTTTATTTCAAACGAAAAATCCTTATGACATCATTCCATGAATTCCATCTGAAGTAGCTTGAGGATAAAGGAAGTACTTACCTTATAAATTTCCTACATTGCTATGTTGATAAGAAACTGCTTTGCCTACAGTTCTGCCGCAGCTAAGAAAGGTAGGTTCGATCGGCTTTGAGCGTACTGATTGGCTTATTCGAAAATCTACCACGACCATACCTCGCATTGGGTTTCCACAGCGAGCTCTCACGCACAGTGGCGAATTCATGTTAAGGATAAGTAGAAGGGTAGGTAATAAAATAGCTGCTTCGTGGCCTCAAATCTAGTGTGGTTCCAGGCAGGTTATTCTTCTTTATTTGAATTTACATTGGTAGAGTAATCTTCTTTATTTTGCCAAGAATCTCAGATCTCAATCGTGCCCAAAAGATGACAATACCCTTTTACAGAATTACCCCCCGAAAAGAGAAAGGGAAACATTTTCACGCCATAAGAAGTATAAGTAGGTACCTACTTAAAACGAAAATAAATTATTCTGCTATCCTGTCGTACCTATCATATTGCCGATAACCTTTTATTATTTATCTGTGACTGGTAGTTGTTGCTGTGTCAGCTAGCTAAAAATAACTCGCCTATCATTATTACCTTGGCAACTACGGGAGCAGATACAGCCACGGTTGTTCACTAATAAGAACGATTCATTTCTCGTCTTTTAATCTTGATGATTTCATGTTTCAACAGTGTCAATTAACTGCACGTTTGCTTAATTATGTTGTCAACTGCGAATATCGATGACAAATTTCAGTCTTCTTTCATATACTTACCTATCGATCATGTTCTTTGTTTGAGTAGAACTTACAAACGTACCTAAATCTAGAGTAGAAATGAAAATAATATAATGTACTCATCAGGTTTCGAAAATGTTAATAAACCAAACTAAAACAAGGATACAATTTTGCTTTTTAATTAAAAATTATAATGTTGGTAGTTGCGTGAACATAATAAACGTCAGTGAAAAGAGCGGGAAAGTTCCCCAGCGGCGGCCATGTTGGATTGGAATTGCGTTCCATTGTGCGCATCGTTCGGCGGGCGGTGGCGGCCGGCAGCCACGTGCAGCGCACATCTGCCGCGCGTCGCCGCACCCTCCGAGCTCCGCTCTACTTACATCTCACAACAATGTTTGCCCGACCATCTCATTCATTTCATTTTATTTATAATATAAAATGATTTGGTGAATTCGCAGAGTTACAATGATGATTTTCAGGCTGCCGCGCACCAAACTGACATAATCAGACATAGTCAGGGTAGGCTCTGAGATCTTCCTAGAAGCTTTTGTTAGAGACGGGACGAGACTGCAAAAATCTAGTTTAATAGACATGTTTTGTCCAAGCCTGTGTCAAATACCTAACTCAATATCCTCCTTTCTTATTTACGTAAGTATTTAATAATTTTCATGATTAATTTCGCTAAATAAAATTAACGCAAGTAGAACAACAAAACCGTTGTAATAAAACCGATATTAGTGCGGTAGGTGTGTGTTTGCGCATGCGCGCGGCGAGGGTCGCCCTCCGTCGTCCCCTTCCTATTACGCACTCTATTTAGGGGCTGCTACAAAGAACAACTCCGGCCTATCTATTTTGGTCTCACTCCGGAATATTGTCATAGACAAAGTTATTGGATTCTGAACGTTCCTGCCAGTCCTGTGATAAAATATGGCAATATCAGTGCGGCAAAATAAAATTGCCGGGATAATTTGCGAAATAATGTTGATGGTTGTTTTTGAAGGAAAGGTAGAATAGTTTAATGAAAAATGTCTTATGTCAAGCGTCTACATTTTGTTGTTTAGACTGGGTTCTGAAACTCTTCACGAATGTACATTGTTTAGAGATAGGCTTGTCCCCTGTCATATTAGGCTTAATGCCCGGGGTCTATCGGCAAGGTCTGCCCCGGCGGGATTACACTTTGGGTATTGGGGGTAGTTTATGAGGGTGGGCTCTAAATGTTTTTTTAACTTTCGCTTACTTTCTCGAAATGCTGTAGTCGCTGTTGTTATTCTCAGCTATTTCCAGTTCTGATGATGGATAGAGTAACACTATTGAGATAATATTTTCAATTAGTATATGGATATTCTCTCTCTTTTTATTTAATTAAATTTGCCGAATTTCTTTGTGTAAACCTAGGTGTTTAGCAACTCGTACCTAATCAGTGTGCTGTCAATAATGAAAACTTTAAAGAAAAGTCATGAAATCGTTATCAGTACTGTTGTCTGTTTATACTTTAGTGATATAATATGGGGACGTTACCACTGCTGATCTGCCTAGTAGGTTTACAAAGTTTCTATACGGGCAATCCACAGTAATGTACGATCCAACTTTTTATATCCTTCGCTTCATATTGCAAATAAAGTGCTTCGCAATATAGGCTTTACTTTGAGAAGTTACTTACCGTTTTCACAACAAAGGAAAGATCACGATAGATCTTTTACATTAAAATAGATATTTATTTGGTTGGCGCAGGAAAGTGTATGGCAACATAGAAGACAGAAACAAAGACGGAGGAAAAATCTAGACGATGTCGGTAACTACTGGCTAGGAATAACAAAGAGCAGGCATCGATTGAAATCAATTACCAAGCAGTTGGATCTATCTGCTATTAGAAAAAGTATGTTTTGGTAAAATCAAATGTAGTAAATAATTTATTTGTTACTATGTGCCACCCGCACATACGCCCTTGTTGTCAGCTATCACGTCAAAAGGTAGCTTATGTGTTGAACTGATGTATAAGAGATAGGTATGCCAATTAAGTTGCCTATAAATCTCTTCATTAGTTTTTACGTGAAAAAGTAACAAAGATCCATAAGTCCACCCACACACGTTCGCATTTATAAATAGTAAAGCACCTACTAACAAAGCATTAAAATATTTGAATAATCTGAATGAATACAGCAAATGTCATAGGTGAGCTGTACTTAATTTATTTTGTATCAATAATGATTTGGAATTGGAGCGAAGTCGGGCGGAAGTTCGCAGGCCGTCGGGTCGGCGCGGGCGGCCGGCGGGCCGGAGGGCCGGCACAGGAAGCACAGCCTCCGGTCTGGAGCCGGCGCGCCGACGAAAGGTCACGCGGACACGCGGCTTACTCGTGGCATTCTTCAATTATAACCTTAAGAGTATTTTGGTAATAATAACAATGCGAGATTTGACCCCGTGCATGTCTTCCAAAGACGGCTCTTTTAGCTGTTGTAAAATGCCCGGCGGTATTTCACAACAGCATAAGTTGAAAAAGAAACACATGACGCGTGAAAACGTGCATGCACCGCTGGTTTATCGGTTGAGAGTACAGACGACGACGTTTCATAGGTTCGACCGCCACTGTGTTTTTTGTGTCCATTGTTTGTCGTTTGTTAGGTATCTGCAACTCAAGGAATAACTTTTAGGCATAGGTACGTAAGATACACAAATAAAAGAAAATAAGCTTATACCGACTAATTACTAAGTTTAGTCCTGGGCGTATTTGTGTAAAGAGTTACTTTACGTAGACTTAATATATATTTTTGTATAGCTTCAGTATCTACAATTCGATAAAACTAGTGTTTGTGCCCCAGAAATACATTTTACAATAATTCTAAATCTAGGCATAAGTCTGGTATTATAGTTAGTACTTATTTTCAATGAGGCCTATAATATAATTATATGGTTATGGTGAGCAGAATCATATAAAAATTGTGTCAAATAATTTCTTGACATTTGGTGTAAACGATCCAGTGAATCCTACACGTTTTGTGAGTGGGAGTGATTTTTAGCAAATTAAGGATTCCAAGGAATATTTTATCAAACAAGTGAATTTGAATTCGTCGCAATCTATAGCAAATTCTTCGTTTTATAGGTTGAGGAAAGAATGCTTTAGTTGCAAAATTAAATAGTTAGTAGTTCTTGAGGAAAAGTATAAATGGAGAATAGCGAAGTGGAGTTCCCTTATCCCTTATATTCAAGGTAGTCTAGACCGAAACAATGATTTCTCACGTTAAACAAAGGTTCTGTGTCTATTCCAAACAAATATATTGATAGACTTCAAATTTAACCAGTTAGGACATTATTAGATTCATCATCGACCTAAAGTTATCCCGGCTACATCCAAGCAAGCAGCGATAGCCGAGTGGAAGCAGCGATAGCCGAGTGGAGAGACCGACGGACTGCTACGCAGAGGGTCTCGGGTTCGAATCCATGGCACGCACCAATGACTTTTCGAAGTTAACTGCGTATTAAATTGGTAATTATCGCTTGCTTATCGGTAAAGGAAAACATCGTGAGGAAACCTGCATGTCTGAGAGTTCTCCATAATGTTCTCGAAAGACATGTGAAGTCTGCCAAACCGCACTTGGCCAGCGTGGTGGACTATGGCCTTACCCTTCTCATAGTAAGATGAGGCCCGTGCCCAGCAGTGGGACAGCATAAAGGGCTGATGATGATGATAGTCCAAGACTTTTGCCTTGGCGTCCAGGGCCGCGCACTAGTCTAACCAGATTTGACGGAGAAAGCTTTTCCAGGGAGCTATTACCGTTTGACCTCTTTAACCCAAAAGACTAGCGATAATACTTGGCTTAGACCTGTGTCAGATTTCAAAGGTACCTATTAAAGGTAACTATTTAAATTGGCTGTCAAAGACCTTCATGACAGCCAGGACCGACAGTTATCCGAGGCACAAATTAACAATTAACAAGTGTTTGCGCGGCGAGAATTTGATTCCTTCTGCATAGTAGGTAGTCTGCGTAGAATTAGTATTAGTATTTCCACTAGATAGCCTAGTAGGCCAGCACTGTGATTTTGTAAGACTTCATTCTAAACTTCGAATCTGAATCCGCTGTGAGTTTCTGGATTGGCATTCTAAAACTTGGTTGATAATTCGAATCTACACTAGCGCTACTCTTGCGAGCGTGTTTGCGAGTTGAACTAAATTGATCTCGAGATTTTGACAGATAAGTATGAGATGACGTAAAAAGTGGCATTCTATAAGGTAATTTCCCCCGTCAGTTCAACGCTCACTTCAAACTCAAAATCAAGGTCATTTTGAACCTTATGCGAAGTGAGAGTGAATAGCGACGTGAAATGCGAGTTGTTGTTTGAATTTTACAGAATCGACGTGCAGTACTACCCACTACTACCTCGAATTGTAAAGAAGTTATTTAGAAGTAATATTTAGACTCACTTCAAACTAAAGTTTGTCCCTATTTTCCCTCAAAATATTTTATGCTCTACTTACGTCAAGGTGAAATTTACTTCGTTCTCCTAGACAAAGAACTGCTGATAAAGCCAAATTGGTTCAAGACCTCGTCGCTAACATTAAATTCGTCTTATTCTTTCTTCCACTCACAGGTTTAGTTTGTCCTCTATTGATTGATATTCTTTATACAGAAATGGTTCAGTAAGCTCACTTCATGTGTTCACTTTAAGCTCTACTTTAGTTCTATCTCGTGTTGTTTTCTGTGCATTACTTAAAAAACAAGTTTAAGACAGTATTCATCGCCTCCGTGGTCCAGTGGTTAGCGTATGCGACTGCTGATCGGAGGTCCCGGGTTCGATTCTCGGGTCGGGCAAAAGTGTTACTAGGTTTTTCAGAATTCTCAGCAGCACGGAGTCTGGTAATGTTCCCGGTAGCGGCAATAGGCTCGCCCCCTATTACGTGGGACATAAAAAATCATGGCGAAATGTGGGTGTAATATTACCCCTCTGCCTACTCCTTCGGGGATACAGGCGTGAGTCTATATTCATCGCCACTCACTACTATTGGATGCGTCTGCGCTCAACATACTGATAAATTACAGGTGAATGTCACTTGAACATGTTTAAATTCTGTCCGTAGCAGCGACTGACTATAAATGCAGTCGGAGTAGTATCACGTAAGCGTAATGATAAGAAAACAGTTACAAACTACAACAGTGAAAATTTCGATTGTGATTTGTAAGTGAAGTGAGACATAAATGTTAATCAGTAGGCACTCAGGTAAGGTATGAGTATACAGAAAATATGGGTCTGTCTTGCACTTTACCTATTGTGTCTTTTAATGGAATCCCTTGGTATACGTATGTCCATGTCATCAAGTTGTCCCACTGCGAAAGGTGCTCTAATTACACATTAGAGCACCCACACATTACGCTTTATTTACCATCTGTGGATTCAGTGTAAAAGATTATATCAAAACCATTTGGAAATTAGGCGACAGTAAAAAAACAATGTAAAAATGTCGTCGATTGCAACAAGTGAAGATTTTAAATTTATTTATTTTGCACGTTTATCAAGCATCAATAGAACCATTTTCAGGAGTCTTCTGATAAAAGCAGAGTGCAAAGGGTGGCCGTACATAGAAAAGCTATTTCTACCATGCTACTGAAAGATGAAGATCTTGGATGAAGATATAATTGGTAGGATTTTTTACCACGCCAACATTAACGTACCTACCTCTAAGACGGCAACACCTAGAAGCTTAAGTTTGTATGCACCAAATAAATGTTGGAACGCCCTAGTATTTCAAATTCTCTTTGTAATTGTATTTAATTAAATTTATTTCTCTTTTGACTGCCTCCGTGGTCCAGTGGATAGCGTATGCGACTGCTGATGGGAGGTCCCGGGTTCTATTCCCGGGTCGGACAAAAGTGATACTGAGTTTTTCAGAATTCTCAGTAGCAGCACGGAGTCGGGTGATGTGCCCGGTAACGGCAATTGGCTCGCCCCCTATTACGTGGGACCTATAAATTCATGGCGAAATGTGGGTGTAATATTGCACCTCTGCCTACCCCTCCGGGGATACAAGCGTGAGTCTATAGGTAGGTAGATAGATAAATTTATTTCTTGAACAATTGGCTAGTGGAGAGATTTTACGTAGAGGGTCTTGGGTTCAACCCAGTGCGCGCACCGTTACCTTATCGAAGTTATGTGCCTATTAAATTAGTTAATTATCGCTTGGTAGACGATGAAAGAAAACACTGTGGACTAGCTGCGTGTCCTAGTGTTATCCACGATGGTCTTCTCATAGAGAGAAGGCACGTGGCCAGCAGTAGGACACTTTATATGCAGGGCCGATCATGCTGAATTATTTTTTTGAATCAGGTATTTTTTTTTATTTTTTTGAAGACAACTCCCGCACTAAGAATAAATCCTGTGTCGTGGGGGACTTTACAAACATACAACTAACACCCACACAACGTACACTCAGACACGAAGCAACAATTTATGAATCACTCAAAGTGTTGTTTAGTGTGGGGATCGAACCCACAACAATCGACGCAGTGTCAAGCGGTGAGGCGGCCGCTTAAACCACTATGCCAGGCGTGCAGTCAAAATTGACTACTGACTCGAGCCTGTATATATATACATAGGTCAATTTAGGTGTAAAGCTATATACCTACGTAATGTAAGTATGTCCGTATGTGTTAAGCTTAGCCACGTCAATCAATCTAACATAATTGTGCATCCAAGATGGATAATTGATTTGTAATAGGTTTGGTAGTAGGTAATTTTCCATTTGCATTGTGGTTGTCTATCCAATATAACAGATGGGAATATGATCTATTGATATGATGTAGGTATATAAAGCTCGTCAACTTCATGATGTATCTGAATGCAGATGTAAACTTCGTCTAGACAGATATATAGATAAATATCTAACCATATAAATACAAACAAATAAGCGAATACATATCTAAGTCATTTTCATGATTCAAAGACTAACTAATATTATTATTAATTTTGTCTTTGTTCGTCTTTTGTATAATCAGCGTATTTTTTCGGGATTTCTGCTGCACACTAGCAGATAGAGGACTTTATAAGGCTACATATATATTATAGGCTGCATGTTATCCCAGAAACATATAGGGATACCGCGCGAAAAGTTTCCTACAAAAAAGTAAAGATTAGTTCGACGTTTTCTAAATTAGCAAACGAGTAACGCTGTGCTACAGAAAATATCAGGAGGTGTTATCAATTGGAACAATTAGTTTTTAAATAAAATAATGTAATGATTGGTGCGAAAGTTTTATCATCTGTACCTAAAGGAGTGTTTACTGTATTAAGGCACTTTCCGGTAAAATTTCGCGTTTAGAAGCTGTAGCAAGACATAACATTTATTATTCATACCTTAAATTAAGTAAACCTTAAATTCAGCGTAGGGTATTACTTTACCAAATGTTTGCGAGGATGGTTGATTTTTCGACGTGTCACCTGACTCCTGTCAGCCAGCCGTGAAGCGTGAACATCATACACTAGACGGTCGATAATGCCGGGAATATGCTCTGTGGCTCTTACTAGCCAATAATTTTAGAACTAGGGGCTGTCACTGGTGCTTTTTGAGCTAAGTAGCTCTTTGGTTCAGGGCAATTTTTCTATAGGCTATCGATATGGGTAATAGGAATGAGTAATTTTAAAATGCTTTTGATGGCTTTCTAATTAGCTTGCAACGGGTGGGAATCGAACCCACAACCTGTTGTTCGCATGTCCTATACCTTTACTATAGGGCCTACCTTTACTTACTATTAAATATAATATTTTTATCTTATAAATACACCAATAAAACATTAACTTTACCATAAATACTTTATTTCAAAAGTTAAACAAAATATCAGTGTATTTGCATCACTTTCTGATTTCTCTGTACATAATTTAAGCAGAAATGTACTCGTTTTTAAATAGTTTAAAGGAAAGATATGCTGTAATGAAACGCGACTTCCTCGAATTAATCCGGGCAGTAGCCTTCTGTATTTACATTCAGACTAAAAAAAGTAAAAATGCTCTCTTTATAAAGTGGCGAAGGCTGACATTTATATTAAACTGATAATGAAAAGAGTGGGTATGTACTAGTGCAGTGCAATGTTTTAGTATCAGTACAGTATTTGGATCAAAATACTCACTATTGACTCTTTTGTCTATATCAAAACGGAAAATATATTTACGTTTATTTTTATAGTCTCACGCCTGTATCCCCGAAGCGGTAGGCAGAGGTGTAAATATTACACCCACATTTCGCCATGAATTTTTAGGTCCCATGTAATAGGGGGCGAGCCTATTGCCGTTACCGGGCACATCACCAGACTCCGGGCTGCCACTGAGTATTCGGAAAAACCCAGTAACACTTTTGCCCGACCCGGGAATCAAACCCGGGACCTCCGATCAGCAGTCGCATACGCTATCCACTGGCCCACGGAGGCAGTCTTTATTTAAGTTTTCTGTATCTGACATTTTACCTGCCTACTTTACACAAATAAAGCCACATAAAAATGGGCTACGATACCTATTTATAAAATGATGTTATATAACTAATCAAAGTAAACATTAAGGAGCTATTTAAAGATTTTTTAGGCAGCTCGAATGGGCTGGCTCAATCAAAACACCCTTTAAAAAATATTGAAGTGAAGCAGCAATATCAATACTGTTGTGTAGGCCCAAACTCTATCTTGTTTTCTCTATACTTTTCTTATAGTAGAAGGTAGAAGACAGAGAATGAGAACATTTTTTTTGTTACGCTTTTTATGATTTGTTGTTATGGAAAATGCCTTCGGATCGCCGGCCACTAAAAACCTCCCCGACTGCCGACCAAAGACGCCCGAAGAGAAGACTGGGTGCAGGAGCCGTCCAGTAGAGAATGAGAACCTGTGCTTTCGGGAAAGGAAAGTAAAGATAACTTTGTATTTTCTACGTTCACTTGGTTTCTAAGTAAGCCTGTCTCAACCTTTTACCTACTAGTCGCTTACCAAACAACCCAAGCGGCCCGCACATATGGCGTAGTGGTAAGGCGAAGGCTGCTACGCTGTGTGCACGGCACCGAGGGTTGTGGGTTCTTTGTCCACACGAGACAAAATATTGTGTTATCCATAAATTCTTGTTTCGCGTCTGGGTGTTCATTGTGTCCGTTGATGGAAAGTCTCACGCGACACAGGATTTATCCTGTGGCGGGCGACGCAAAAAAGACTTGGTGATTTAATTGCAAATACATGTATTTACTATTTGACGACCGGTTGGCGCAGCGGTAGTGTAAGCGACTGCTACGCCGATGGTCGCGGGTTCGATTCCCGCTCAAGTCAAACATTTGTGTGCATGAACATGGATGTTTGTCTTGGTCTGGGTGTTTCTATGTATAATATGTATGTATTTACAAAAAAAAAAAGTATATATGTATGTTTATCCATTATCTAGTACCCATAGTACAAGCTCTGCTTAGTTTGGGACTAGATGGTGTTGTGTGAATGTGGTAGAATATTATTATTATTATTATTATTATTATTATTATTATTACTATCATAGTAATGTTAAAAAACTTTATATATGCGAAAAAGAAAGTCAGTAGAATAACATTAATATGTAGGGTTTATCATAATCCCCCCCCACTGTGGGATCTCCACCTTGTCGTGGTGGGGGAGGGGCTCAGTAACCGTGGCTTGGACACCCGCGGTGAAGCTAAGAGAGATCCCGGGAGTGGACGCTCCGCGTGGGCTTAGAGGGGCCTGCGTGGGGTGCGTCCAAAGGTGCGGGTGCGGGGGACAGTTCTGTCTGTCCCTCGCAGTCGGGCGCGGTCGCGGGAGGAGAGGCGTGTCGGTGTTGCGTTGCTGCGCGCCCTATCTCCCGCGACCAAATGGGGGCGCACCGTTGTTGCGTCGCGGTGGGGCCGCAGAGGAAGAGGAGATGCGGTGTTGCCAGGTCGCCGTCCTCCCTATCCTCTGCGGCCGCTGGGTGTTTTGGCGGCGGAGCACAACACCTTCATCCGCCGCCAAGGAGGTTTTGTTCGGGGCCCGCCTGACCATCTGGCGGGACAATACCCACCGGGGGGTAGCGACGAATGCTTCGGCGATACCCGACCCTCCGACACACGGGTACATGAGGAACACGGTTTATAAAAAAGGGTGTATCATAGTGCTAAGAAAATTTACAACTTTCGCTAACTTCCCAAACTGCCAAAGTAAGTGTTTAATCAAATACATTCCATTGTAATCAGTCTTACTTTGTTTATTTATCTGATTGAATTAGTTTTCTTACAGAATTGCTTGCAGAGCAACTGCTTCTTCGTATCCTTAGACTGCATGAGTAACACAAAAAATGTGCTTTGTGAGTTCTTAAATCAATCAACATCGTCACGAGTACATTACTGAATCAAATTGCCATCGTTCCTGGTGGTCTTATTATATGTAGCCCCATCATGCCTAGGAATGATATCACTTAGCTGATGTCTTCTGTCACTTGTTTGAGAAACGCTGGCTTCACTTCGAGAGCATGTATAACCACGTCACCTTCGTGTTCATGTGGTCGCTTCACTGCTTTTTCTTCAGGTGTTGTGGGTTCAATCCTCACAGGGTACAGAATTCTGTGAGGTCCACAATTTGTTGTTTTGATTCTGGGTGTTTTTGTGTCCTTTATTTGGAATTCTGTGATGTCACCCACGGTATATAAATTATATAGTACCTAGGACGGGAGCTGAATTTTAAAGAAAAGCTATATGGCTGATTAAAGCTGATTGTACCGTTTACATGTAATATAAATATTTTGACTATCTATATTTCTGTGTTTGTAATCTAGTGACTAAATAATAGTACATCCTTGTCGTCACTAGATTCTAGTTTCTTGCAGTCTCAGTGAGAAGTTTAAGAGCAAAAAACCTAAACTTATAACAAGCCACTTTCTAAATGACCACCGTCTATTCATAGAATTTCTTTCAGGACGAAATTACGGCGCCACTTATTGTATAAGATATCTTGAGCAAGGTAATGTTGTTTCGGTAACACTACGTGCAATATGCAAGAGAAAATTTGCAGTTCAATTATGGTGGTGGGCCAATATGGCCTCAGTGACTACAATTTCAGCTAAAAAGCATTCTGGCGTTGGCGTATGCAAGTAAGCTAGCCATTTTTGAAGCTGATGGCCTTAGTTTAACCAGCTTTACAACGTGGCATTCAATATAATTTATTTATACACATGTTAAGTACCTATGCATATTTTACCACTTCTACATATCATATAGGGTATGCAGAAGATCTCAAAAGTTTAAAATTGTCTTCAATTTATGAGATGTTGCATCTCACTTATCACAATTGAGTCATTGCTTATAAAATTCACTCACAAAGATTGCAAACCTCTTTCGCCCTCAGCAAGCTGTGCAACAGTTTTACCTGGGCTAGGCTACAGAGGGCCTTGCGGTATAAGTTGATTTTTCCCTTTTAAGCAACAAATTTTAACGTGTCAATGTTTGTAAGATCATTTTAGACACTGTATTTTTAGTATAAGTCTAAAAGCTATGTGCTCGTGATCAGCTAGGCATAATATTATTTTGAATGGTGTAGTTAACACTGAAAGTAGTAAACGGATTTTGATACCATTAAGACGGGTACTCAATCCAGGAAAAACATGTTCTTTATATTTCGGTAACCTTGAAGAGCTAACTTGGAATCCAGGGCGAGTGTCTTAGACCGCAACGGGAATATCGCTGTGAAGATGATGATGAGGAAATAAGCTGGACACAAAGGGTGAGCGCAGCTATGTGGCTAACTAGTATACTTCCTATATGGAAAACTTCTGCACGTTAATGATCTAAGTTCTGACAGTGTATGAAGGATATTTGGTTAAGAATATGAATTAGTTGCGTGACCGTGAGTATTGGTATGTTAATGCTAAAATAGCGCTATTCATGGCCAATTGACCACAACCTCGTTGCTCCACCAAAATTGATAGTTATTACTTTTACATAGTAAAATTTCGTTCCGCAATTGGATGAAAATATCTATGATTTTTCTACACGACATTTTGTAGCTGGATTTAGACCGTGTACTATATAGGTAATGACAATGCAGTAGGCTTTTTAAATCAAAAGTTAATATGGTTGATTGAGACCTATGCACATTATTCTTGTAATATTTGAGGTGGACTTACACATGTAGAGATGTCAAATTTTCTTGAAATACGAATAAGCAATGGCTGATTAAGAAAACCCAGCATTTGTACTACCGATTGTTGATAGTCGAAATAGTAAATATGAGTACGATAGTACTGTACTTATATAAGAGCCTTGATCATATGGTAAGTAAACTTGCCACGGGCGTAGTAGTAGACATTATTGTACATAATTATTATCTACATAATCTAATTATGACAATTGTTACCTTCAACAAGTCAGACACAATTACCCTCAGTTATTTTATAAGTGCAGCTATTAGGTGTTGGACACGCCTCTAAACGCCCACATATTAACTAAAACTGACATATGATAAACTGCGTCATATGGGAAACATTAAGGCGGGAGCTACATTGCAAAGAAAGAAAACCCGCAGTGAGTGTGCTGAAAGTAGAGTTGTTCTATTGATGAAGGAATATGAAGAAAGTGATAAGTTCAAGATGTTTAGTTGATTCGCATGAAAACCTTAGAAAATTGTTTTGTTTTAGAGGATTTAAAGAGTGAAGATAAAAACATTGTTAATCATCGCTTGAGAAATGGAAAAGGAAAATATTATGAGGAAATTCTGGGAGTTTTCGAAAGACACGAGAAGTTTGCAAAACCGTAGGTCGCCAGCGTGGTGAGCTATGGCCTTACCCTCTAGGGAGAAGAGGCTCAGCGTTTGGACAGATTATGAAAAAGCTGATAATTATAGTGTTGAACCGCGGGTTTCTTATTTCCTTCTTTGTATATGATATATATAGGTCCGTGTGGCGACGGATTAAGAATACGGGATGTCACCACCCCATATCATCCCATGTTTGTCGTAAGACGAAGGGAGCATATTATGCAGAGAACAGCACTGTAAGAGAAGGAAAACTTGATACAAACCCTATACCAACCCGTTTGGCCAGCGTGGTATAGTAGGCCAATTCCTCCTTTCAAAGGAGAGGCCTAGTCCAGCAGTGGACTGTTAAAGGCTGATGATGATGATGATGATATGATATCCACGGACGTCCCAAACTGACGAGATCACTAATTAACAGTGCAGCAGTTCAGCAGATTTTCATCTCAATCCATTACATTCCAGTTTAATGTTAGAAGTAATGCGATAAACGGGTACTCTACACAAATTGGACGCTGGAAATTCAACGCTTTCATACAACGATTGCGTGTTATTTTAAAATGTTGATAATTTTGAAGTTTTGCAAATCGTGAATTACATAGAATATTACATCCATTATTTTTATTAGACGTACCTTTTGAAATCCTACTACTATCTATTATTAAAATGAAAGTTTATTTGAAACAAAGATACTGAGCCTCCGTGGTCTAGGTCTAGCGTATGCGACTACTGATCGGAGGTCTTGGGTTCGATTCCCGGGTCGGGCAAAGGTGTTACTGGGTTTTCCGAATTCTCAGTAGCAGCACGAAGTCTGGTGATGTGTCCAGTATCGGCAATAGGCTCGCCCCCTATCACGTGGGACCTAAAAATTCATGGCGAAATGTGGGTGTAATACCTATTACGCCTCTGCCTACCCCTTCGGGGATACAGGCGTGAGTCTATAAAAAAAAATATATATATACTGAGCCGATTTAGAAAAATCTTTGCAGTAGTAAGTTATATTATTAGATATCTATTATCAGTATTTATATATATAATTATAATCTTCTATCGCGAAAATTTACACCCACTCATTCGGACTGCCGAGCAGAAACAACTGTGTAAAAAACGTTATCACACGCAAAAAAAGAAACAGTTCAAACACTTTTCTTGTCTGCGATTGACTAAAGTGCGGCCATATAATCAAGATAAATGATGTAAACAAACTGTCAGAATTTAAAAAATATTTTGTCATTAAGAGCTACTTTACAGCATGTTTTACAGTTAAAAACCAATTAATACAATACTCAAACGTACAATGGATAGTTTTGAATAATAAAAATTATTATCACTGTCATAACTCCATGCCTTTCACCTAGGTCTCCGTTATATTTAAAATTAATAAGACTATTATATGTATTGAATTTAAAACAGAAATATTTTTAACAATTCTTCTTCTGCCTGCCCCATATTACTTGGGGTCGGCGCAGAATGTCTTCCTCTTCCATTCTCTCCTATCAGACGTCATCTCATCATTCACTCCCTTTTTATTCATGTCACCATTCACACAATCCATCCATCTTTTCTTTGGTCATCCTCTTGCTTTATATCCCTCAATTCTCATCTTCATCACCTTTCTAGTCACATGATTTTCAGCCCTCTTCATCACATGCCCATACCACGATAGACGATTTCCTTTCAGCTTTTCTTGCACCGGTGCAACTTTCAAACTTCCCCTAATAAACTCATTTCTAATTTTATCCATCCTTGTCACCCCACACATCCATCTCAACATCCTCATCTGCGCTACATGCAATCTTCCTTATCCGTCTTCTTCAAGGCCCAGCATTCCGATCCATACAGTGCGACAGGCCTTATTACGGATTTGTAGATTTTGCCCTTTAACCTAAGGGGCATCCGTGGGTCACAAATTGTTCCTGTGACCTGACGCCATTTCATCCAACCTGAGTTGATCCGGTGCGTGACGTCGCGTTCTATTTCCCCGTCCCCTTGACTAAGTGACCCGAGGTATTATAAAAAGTAATATTTTTTAACAATATTACCTACACGAAATTGCGTCGTCATCATTCGTCTAGTGAAAAGGCTCTTAAATGTAAGTATCACTTGTTCACTTATCCATGAAAATTTTATTATTTAGAATAATCAAATCGCTCTAAAATATTTTGATTTCGGTAAATCATCACGATATAGCGTAGGCGCTCACTTAGGAAGGATGTTTCATCCTCAAATGGGGCAAAAAGGGTAAATAAGTCACGGTTGGAGTAGCTGCAGGCGACCAACAGTCAAATATAAATCGCGAACTACTAAGTAGCAGCTTTCGATTTCATTAGATGTGAGAGAAAAGGACGGCGTTATAAATAAAGTGCTAGTTGGTTGGTGGTTAGTGATGCCGGCAGCTAACTTCGATTTACACCCAAGAAAAATGTATGCGAAAAGCACGACCTTTTTTGTTCTGTATGTCTCGGTGTATTTATCTTTAACTAGATTTTATCCGGGGCTCCGCACGCGTGAATTAGGTATACACCTAAACCTTACTCAAGGAACACATTATCTGTTGACGAACACCGTACTAACATCCCTTCGGTAGTTTTGAGTTTATCACCTCTGTATGAGCTGACAGACAGGACTTCATTTTATAATATGTATAGACTAAACTTGACCCGCGGCGCCACCCGCCTGAATTATGCACCTAAACCTTCCCCGGGAATCACACTACCTACTAGTGAAAGTCGTACAAAAACGCAATCGAGAGTTTCTGAGTTGAGGGAGAGTTCGTTAAGCCGTCGTCGCCGCGTTGGTCCTAGCGGTCATGAAGGTTTTTGACAGTCGTTATGCAGAGTTATTATTTCTGAATGAACTGTCGCTGGTCTATATAACTATGGAATATTGCTATCTCTTTGGATTGCAGAAGTCAGACAGGCAGTCGCTCTGTGCAAAACTTAGGTATACTTAGTCAATCTAGTTAGACTAGTAAGCGGACCCTGGAACTGCAACGGGGCTGCAACTGTGATAACGCTAGGAAGAAGAAGCCTAAACCGCACTAGAATTCTGTTCTTCTTCGTGGTTGTTTGTTTAGGCAGGTTTTTTTTTATAGTATAGGAAGACAAACGAACAAGCGGGTCACCTGATGGTAAGTAATCACCGCCGCCCATAGACACCTGCAATGCCCGAAGGATCACAAGTGCGTTGCCTACCTTTTAAAAAGGTATTATTGTTATTATATTATTTAAAAGGTTGTTAGTTTTTGTGTTTCTTCTTCACATTATTGTAAGTATCTAAGCATGTAATAGAAAATGTGACGTAAATTAAAAAAATTGGGCAAGTGCGAGTCGGACTCGCGCACGAAGGGTTCCGTACCATCATCTATAAAAGAAAATCACGTTCGTTGTATGTATACTTAAATACTTTATAAGTTTCTACCTGTTTATTAAGATCGAGTAACAAATTGCTTAAAAATTACGTTTGTTGTATGGGAGCCCCCCTTTATTATTTACTTTTTTTAAATTTAATTATTTATTTTGAAAGGTAATATACAACTACATATTCTGTGAAAATTTAAAGCGTCTACCTGTTACAGTTAGTAATTTTGAGCAAAAAATACGAAAAAAAACACGTTTTTTGTATGGGACCCCCCCTTAATATTTTATTTTTTTTTATTTTTAGTATTTGTTGTTATAGCGGCAACCGAAATACATAATATGTGAAAATTTCAGCTTTCTAGCTATCATGGTTTATGAGATACAGCCTGGTGACAGACAGACAGACAGACAGACAGACAGACAGACAGACAGACAGACAGCGGAGGCTTAGTAATAGGGTTCCGTTTTTTACCTTTTAGGTACGGAACCCTAAAAATGAATATCATTAATTATGCACATTCATATTTCAATAAATTATGACTATATTTTAATCCTGGTATCTTTTTATTATGCCTACAAACACTGGTAACAAATTTTAAAATAATAATCAGGTTCACTTTGGTACTTTGCGAATTTCGCACCCGTCGCACCTAAGGGTAGCTCGTTAGACCTCTGGAAACGGACCCTCCGATGAAAATTGTACCTGACAATGTACTCGTACCTGACGCCGCCACCGGCCAATTGTTATTGATAAGTGTAAGGGATGCTTATTAAGTTTTTTTTGTGTAAATTGCTTCGTCGTCACGACCAGGTGCGTCTAAAGCACATTAAATCTAAGACGGAAGTCATCGTGAAAGAGGAAAATTACATCTCCGTATAAGTTATAATAGGTAGGCATAGGTATATGCTGAGTGAGGCTTTGTTCCAAAGTTGGAACCGGTAGAGACACACTGGAACGGCATGAACTGGTCTGCATGATCGCTCGACTGAGATATCTATTATATAGATACCGTAATTTCCCAAAACGGACATTGAGGTGCAGTATTCGTGCTATGCGTTTCGTCCTGGTTTGTAGAGCGCATGAGACTCTGATTCCCTTTTTCCTTCTAATACGGGAAGAGGCAGTTATGAGATGGGGAAGGATGTTTGGGAGAAGATGGCGTGAATACCGTCGTCTGTTTCTCCGTTACCCACTGGTTGACAAATACTAGGTTCAGGATTTTACTATCACCGCTCCGTGGCTCGCGTACCGCCCTTATAGTATAAAAGGGGTGTACCTAACATTACTTTATCGTATCTCATTCGTTAATTTATCAATAAAAGCACTTTGGTAAATATTAAACCGAAAACATAAAACTAATACGCATGGTGTGGTTTGGCGAAAGGTCGCGAATTCCAATACAGACCCGTAGACCCTTCATGGTGGACCCTCGCGCAAGTATTCTAACTTAATAAGGTAAAGTTCCCACTCATAGGTACGAGGTATGTATTGCTTTTGATGAAAATTATATTTTAAATGTTGGGGGGGCTGGGGTTAATTTGTTTTAATGCCGTGTTGATGATGGTATTAGCACAGAGTTCATAAATTCCTAGGTTTGGTTCCCATAACTCCTGTTATGTTGAGAAATTTTCTACTAGGCAAAATAAGTTACTTTGTTTGTAGAGAAATCAGGCAAAAATTTATAGATAAATTATGATTCATCATCATCATCAGCCTTTAACAGTCCATTGTATGATGCTGATTCTAACTTAAATACTGGTATTTAGTAGTTAAATAGTGACATAAGTCTCGGATAGGTAGAAGGGTATATGCAACTTGATCTTCGGTTGGACGGATATGCCATATGCCGTGAGAGATAGAAACTTGCAATTTTGCATAAAAGTTTCTTACGAAGGCGACGAAGGCACCATCTAAGGGTAGGCTTTACGAAATTCTACTTAGAACCCTTCATATACTACCTGTACATTAAGGATTCAAAGATAGTATTAAAAATATCTATAGGTGTGAAAGTGCACGCAGTCTTTACCTGTTTCTCACAATAGACAACGTTTTACGAGTCCTCTTTTCACACTGTTCTCGCAGTGCAAAGAGAACAAAATTTAATATTTCACCCTGAACCATAAGCACTAATAAATACCGATATAGCTTAACAAAATAAGACATCTCATTTTTCCGTATAACTACTGCTTCTCCAGGTTTTCGTATCCTATCTTTGAGATCCATTATAAGACCAGCGCAGCGTAGTGGTATTTAATTGCAAAATTTCATGATGATACAATAACTGTAAGTGGGCGAAAATCAGCTCCTTAGATTTTGATTCATAGTGAAAGCTTGTCACTGGCAAGTCTTACTTAAAAAAGCAGGTTAAAAAGGCAATTTTAAACTTTAAATAGGCTCTGCGAAAGTCTACACTAAAACGCAACAATATTTTGTTAGAACTGGTGATCGAAGCTCGTTGCAGTAAGGTAGCTAATTACAAATTGATGTCTCCGAACGTACGAGCCAGTGTAGTAAGCTGCTTTTGTTTATAACAGGAGGCCCGAGCTGTACGGGCGGGCTTGCAATTAGTTCCACGTACTACTACGAGTAGATCGATACCTTACCAGTAAACTAGCTTTTGCTTGTAGCCTTGCCCGTGTGGTAGATCGATAAAAAGTATACTATTTGTAAAAGTTGGTGACAAGTGAGCATACAAACTTTCATCTTTCATCCTCTGCTATTAAGATTTTCCTTGATAAGCGTTTTGCCTCGAAAGCGTACAGACAGATTTTGCATTTGTACTATAATTATTAGTATGGATGTACTACATCGCACTGAGAGCTTGCTTTGTATTCTTCGGAGAGCACGGAAAGTCGACGGTCCTGGCTGTCACGAAGATCCTTGTCAGTCATTATGGTGAATCATTACACTTGAACTAAGACTGGTCAAATCCAAATAATATATCGCTAGCCCTATGCACCCAAGACAATCGCTTTTTGGAAAAGCTAATCGTCTGTCAATGCTGGCTAGACTATTGCACAGACACTGGGCTAAAAAGTCGAAGGCAAAATTCTTGGATGTGACTGGGGTAAGTTCCAAATTCAAAAACAGAGGCTTTGTATCTACTTGCCGTACGGATTTATTTTATAAGTAGAGGTATATAGGCAACTTCGAGATATCACTATGCCTCAGCATTTTAAAATAAACTAAGCGTAGCTATTGGTTGCGACGTAGCTGCCCATTCTCCATGTTTGTCACTGCCCTTCGGCGAGTGAGTCACGGCGAAGGAAACCCAAGCGAGACAGACACTTAGTCATATCTCATGTGCACGCCACTATGTAGTCTAGGTATCTAACCTCAGACAAACTCAGACTGTGATTTCCACCGTGCTTGGATAATTTATTATAGATTTTCGTGAACATAATGTGAAACAATGAAAGTTGGTTTAAAATAATAATTCCTGGTAATATTTTAAGTGGAAAAATGGGTACACAGCATACCCAGTTCACTCCAAAACGGCAGAACCAAAGTTGAAAATTGCAAAATTAAGAGTTCAAAGATTTAAATTCGGTGACATTTACTGCGAATAACTTAAATTTCTTTAAAGATTTTATATTTAGTACCGATAGTACCTTTCAACCACGGTCGAAACCGTGGCCAAAAATCATAATTAATAAATACTTATTTTTCTTTTAATTAAATACATCTTAGTTGACAGAAACCAAACTACGTATAACTATGGCATTGAGAATAAGCAATATCTCAGTCAGAAGCGATACGCCCACTACCGTGCTTATCTAAAATGCTCACAAGTTATTATCGATATACGAAATGTCGTGGTCCTTGACGCAGCCATTTCGCAGCGTAATTTGGACTTGCATATATAATTACACTCGCCAAGACGGAACTCAGACTCACTAACCTAGAAATTATTTCAATAAATCTTCCAAAGCCTTCACCGCTTTTTGTATTTCTTTATCCTGTTTTGTTGGAGTAAGAATTAGTTTCGTCTCGTCGACACAAAGGACATAGAACTGAATAATATTTTCATTAGGGAATGTAGACATTTTGTGAATATTCACTGTAGCGTAAGGTAAAAGTTTAATTGGTAAACTCTAGGCAAACCATTCCAAAATTGTTGAGTCAACGGGAAGCTAGCGGGTTTTGATCAGAAATATTAGAACATATTGATAATTACGAATTTGTATATTTTTGTTGCGTCATATTATTTTCTCAATATTGTTGTCCTAGACTCAGATGCTGCACGTGTTGAGACTGAGCAGTGTAAGCATCCAAGTTGGTTGCACCAGTATACAATCAACCGAAATATAGAAATCAAAATAATCAAGTAGAGCAAGGAATTCTCAAAGAAAATCGTAATAAGCTTTCGATAAGTTCTAGATCAGTACGTTAACACTCGATTAAAGGCTATACACAATTTTCTCAATCTAAGGAGGCGTTAATTTATATACTTTTTTTTGCTTGGCGTATAGTCGTCGTCCTTGGCCTAAAGTTCAAGGCTAGGTAGGCTGGAAATTTCTTAGACTAAAATTGTTTGGACCGTGCTAGGAAAAACCTTTTAATCCTCACAATCGTCACAACTGCGTAGTGGTTCAAATGTTCGGTAGTTCGCCGCGTACTGATAGTTCGATTGCTGCTCATGAAAATACTACACAAATTTATTATTTTTATCTGGTTCCTGTATTTTTAGTTTTCGTTCTTTGTAAAATTTCACATGACAAAAGAATTTGGTATCATGCAGTATCCGTATTTAAAAAATTGGACACGTGCGAGTCGGACTCGCGCACGAAGGATTCCGTAGCAGCTATCAAATCACGTTTGTTGTATATATACTTAAATGTTTTTTAAGTTTCTACCTGTTTATTAAGATCGAGTAACAAATTGCTTAAAAATTACGATTGTCGTGTGGGAGCCCCTTTATTATTTACTTTTTATATTTAATTATATATTTAGAAAGGTAATATACAACTACATATTCTGTGAAAATTTTAACCATCTACCTGTTACCGTTAGTAGTTTTGAGCAAAAAATACGAAAAAAATCACGTTTATTGTATGCGACCACCCATTAATATTTTATTTTTATTTTTAGTATTTGTTGTTATAGCGGCAACCGAAATACATAATTTGTGAAAATTTCAGCTTTCTAGCTATCACGGTTTATGAGATACAGCCTGGTGACAGACAGACAGATAGCAGAGGCTTAGTAATAGGGTCCCGTTTTTAGCTTTTAGGTACGGAACCATAAAAAGTAGTAAATAAAAATAAAGCTATTGGACGAAATGTAATCTGAACATGTTGTCATAGGAATGTCAACACAGAAAAGTTAATTACAGTTCACGTAACTAGTAAAGTAACATTTCGTGGAATCGTGGCAAAACCTGCGCATCTGAATGCTGCGAAAGTATAGAGGGTTCTGAAAAGTGTACCGGGAATTTAGTCAGCTTTCAATTCTGAAAGGAACTAGTTTCAAGGAAAATGCATAAAGCCACAGCAGGTTAAATGAAGGTAGAAGTAGCAGGTGGAAGGTATCTTTAATATTTAATATATTTATTTATATTAAATATATTTATTTAGTTTTTAATATATCTTGTATGTTTATTTCAATCTGTCATTTGTATGAAAAGAAGCTCCAGTTCATTAACAATTGCGAACCCATGACATATCTAGTTGTAGTATTTAGTACATACTTAGCCGAAAACCTCTGAAATGTTATCTACACACCGTTATTGTAAATATATGCTACAGTTTAAAAGCTTAGGTACTTTAATGCTCTTCATTGCTGGGTTCTTTTGGTATCGATAATATGATAGTCTGTTTGCCCAAAAACGTCCCTTTGATATATCATAATATGTTTCACTCATTCTTTATTTTTTGTATCTGGATGTGTTTTTGATTTGTGATAATTTTGTGGCAGCACAAATTTGTTATTTTCTTTTCGTAGCTTCACGCCCGTATCCCCGATGGGATAAGTAGAGGTGTAATATTACAGCTACATTTCGCTATGTTACGAATTTTTAGGTCCTACGTAATAGGAGGTCCCCGTTACCGGGCATATTACCAGACTTCTTGCTGCTACTGAGAATTCGGCAAAACTCAGTAGCCTTGAAGGCTTTGCCTATTTGAGGCCGGTTTTTTAAGAGTTCATCGCCATAGCTAGGTTTGACACTATTTATTAGCTTTTCCGTACACCACCGCGACTCATAGGGAAAGCGATGTTCCATGTCTTAGACCAGTGTTAGAATGTTCAAGAATCGTTAGGCCACGGGCCTTCGGGCGGTCTAAAACTCCGACACCAGAGTTGGCCAGACACACACACACACACACACGAAAATGACAGAAAAAGTATTATTCAAGGCCACTGACTACCCATAACGAGTGTCAGATATTATTATCTTCGTGACACCGAAATCGACGCCTTTACGTGCTCAAAACTTTGAAAACCCAGTGGTGGGCTCAATACCCCCTACATCTTCACTGGGTTAGACACAGAGTTACTGCCATCTGCTCATCATTGATATCTTCACTAGCCTATCGCGGACCATAATGTAGGTATTTTTTTATATTTTTTTTATAGACTCACGCCTGTATCCCCGAAGTGGTAGGCAGAGGTGTAACATTACACCCACATTTCGCCATGAATTTTAGGTCCCTTGAAATAGGGGGCGAGCCTATTGCCGTTACCGGGCACATTACCAGACTCCGTGCTGTCACTGAGAATTCGGAAAAACTCAGTAAGCAACACTTTTGCCCGACCCGGGAATCGAACCCGGGACCTCTGATCAGTAGTCGCATACGCTATTCACTGGACCACGAAGGCAGTCTGATTGAATAATAGATTTTCTATGTGTTTCTTGGTACATTTATATATAGGTCATTATGGCAGGCATCTTGTCTGCTCTGTTCTAAGAGCTAAGATAATCACAGCACACGTGGCCGCCTCTCATTTCTAATGCATGTTTAAATGTCGCTAAGGAAATTGAAAATCGTTTAATATATATTTAATTATAGACTGCCTTTGTCTCGTGGTATGCTGATCAGTGCAGTTTTAGCTTGACCTTTGTTGTTGACAATTGAAAAGTTCAAAGCTTTGAGGTGTTTTGGACCTACGGATTATGGTTATCGTAGTAAGATTAGTGACTGCCTCTGTGGTCCAGTGGATAGTGTATGCGACTGCTGATCGGAGGTCCTGGGTTCGACTCCCGGGTCAGGCAAAAGTGTTAGGGTAAGGTGGTGTAAGATTGAGGCCCCATGACAAATAAATTATCGGGACCGCTACTTTATCCTACTGATCTACTACCGCCACTCTGTCCGTATCCGTATACGTCGTACGTGTATCCTGGTCCCAGCTGTGGGTTCCAGGTCTACCTTGAAGCTCCGGGCTGCGCTACCCTAGCTCGCTACACTTCCCTGCACCGTCTTCGACGGCACTGCTGTCGGACGAGTCTGCCCTGCTCTGCTCATCGCACACACACTGCCGGCGCCTGCCAGCTGAGGCCAGCGTCTGCGAGGATCTGCACCGCTACGCGCAGCCTGCCCTGCACACTACCGGAGGGAACAGCGTGGGAGGCTGCAGCCCTTAGTGTTCAGGCCAGTATCGTATTGTTGGTCGGTCATACTCATGCATAGGAAGTGAGACAATACTCGACAATAAACGCATTGAACCGCTTCTGCGTTTTTATTCTAGAACCCGTTACAGTGGTCCGGTGATGTTCCCGGTAACAGCAATAGGCTCGCCCGTTATTACGTGGGACCTAAAAATTCATGGCGAAATGTGGGTGTAATATTACACCTCTGCCTACCCCTTCGGGAATACAGGCGTGAGTCTATAAATAAATAAAAAAAATAAAAATAGTAAGATTAGTGAGTTCGACACGTAGTCGAAAATATGGGTGTGATGTTCAAGATGTGAATAAAATTAAGCATCCAGAAGTTCCTTCATAGTAAAATTATACTTTTATACACAGCTCTGTATATAAAAGTAAGTTTCCTTTTTGTAAAATATTATTTAATATTTCTGTTATAACATTTTTAGCAACAACGAAATCTAAAAGTAAGTCTATGTTGGCAAGAAGTTCGTCCTATACACATGTCTATATACAGCTCTGCTAGCCCCATCATTAAAGTAATCAGTCTAGATATACTATATTTCCACAAAGCTGTATGAAATCAGGAGAGTTTTCTGATGTTTTGCTTTAGTTGGCCGTGCATTTTGTACGTTTGTTTGTCTACGTCACTGCGGAGAGTTAATGCAGTATCGAGAACAAAGACTTACGGGATTTTTGAACTAACTCATAATTATTTTCGTCTATATGTTCTGTTTCTTATATTAATATCCATGAAATAATAAAATATTAATATCTTAATATATAAAATCCTTGCGTTACTGACTGACTGACAGACACGCTACAGCCGA
This sequence comes from Euclidia mi, assembly GCA_944739405.2. NCBI lineage: Eukaryota > Metazoa > Arthropoda > Insecta > Lepidoptera > Erebidae > Euclidia > Euclidia mi. The sequence goes on along the minus strand of OX123193.2, from coordinate 29,929,934 downwards.
AACTATTAGGCGCAGGAAGCTGAAATTTGGCATGTATGTTCTTTGGGGACCGTAGGGGTGCACTAAGAAGGAATTTTCCGAAATTCCCACGGGATCATCCAAAACGGGTAAATTAAAAAAAATTGCAGGCGTAGCTGCTGGCGTCCTCTAGTAAATTATAAGAAAGAGAACGAGATTTGGGAGACCTTTAAGTCTGCAGTTTATTATTTTAATGTTGCTTTGCTGCTGGTAAATCCAATACAAAAATAAACTGATTTTATTGATTGATATTACTTTTTATTAATTTTATTAATGTGCTATGTTCTATAACTATGGTCTGTCCATTTTAGGGTAAGCAGCCTCTTTGATGTTTTAAGACGACGACAACTCTTTTGACGATAAATTTAAGTATGATTTTAATGTGTATCTTTATAATAGATTTACAGAAAATTTTATCTTTATATAAAAATATTAAAATAAATTTGAAAACGATACCAACAGATATTATGTATAATTTTTTTTAAATCATTTTTTTAAATACTCGACTATACACATAATAAAACAAATAAACAATATTAAGCTGTTTGCTGATAACGTTGTTAGGCGAATCAAATTGTGATACAGATACAAATATTCTCAATTCTCAGAATTGTATTAAGCATGTTAGACGTTTTTAATTGGAGCTCGCCGGCTATTCCGAGAATAGCTTTTCTACCCTAGACTCGTACATTCGCTTCACAATCATGAACGAAGGATACTGTATAAAATAGCTTCAGCTTCTTTTTTGTCATTTATAAATTGAATTTTTGTACGTTCTCACTAATTTAGATTGAGTCCAGAGAAAATATTTATTCCAGATTATTGTACTTATTAGAAAGCAGTTTAAAGAAAATACATTCACTTAGCCAATGTAGGATATATTTCTGTTGTCATCATCATCAGCCTTTAACAGTCCACTGCTGGACTAGGCCTCTCCTTGAAAGGAGGAATTGGCCTACTATACCACGCTGGCCAAACGGGTTGGTATAGGGTTTGCATCAAGTTTTCCTTCTCTTAAGGTGCTTTTCTTTGCATAATATGCTCCCTCGGTCGGCTCTTACGAGTCTTACGACATCCATGGGATGATATGGGGTGGTGTCAATCCGTATTTTTTATCCGTCACCACACGGACGATTTCTGTTGTAACTATAAAACAATCAACCTTTTAGATTTCTTTCTTTCATATAAAATGAATCGGAAAGATTTTTTACTATATTTATCTGGAAACTCATACCTACTTATTCATTGGAATGAAAATCATTCACTGGATTAAAAATTGAAAAAAAAGAAAGAAAGCATTGCAAACCTAGAAAGCATTGAATAAGAGAACTAATGACTTAAAATGAGAATAAACAAATCACTGAAAGCGTAGGTACATATATTATGATTGAAATATATTACAGCAAGTGACGCTACTCACAAACCAAAAACCAAAAGGCACTTACTTACCTGAAAGCATACGAATCATGTTTATTATATGCTATATATCTACACCTCACCTCGAACTCATCTCGTCATTATCCAGGAGAAATTAGCAATATAATTACTCGCTGACAATGTCTGTAGTATGTGATATACGTTGGAAATACAACTGACTTATAATGAGCATGAAATGATCAACAATTCAAAAATTTTCAATACCAATGTTTTCCACGGTTGCTCACGTGTTAGGAAATTGTATTAATCCACAGATAAACTAGGACACGCAAAATGGCGCGGGATGCTTTCTGAAAATAGACGAGAGCTTTTTCAGTTCGTCTTATTTATTTTATATTAAGTAGTGGTTCGACGCCCGCTTCCTATGAAAAACGAAAATTTTAACGGAGTTATGCAGTGTTGTAAAAAGTAATGTAGCAGTTTGTTTTCTCCAAATACTTTCTTAAAACCATTGTCAATAGGTACCTACTGAGTAGAGTCGCTCCTATGTTTGTGATTATTCTAATTTGTCGGGTTATCTTTAGTTTTCCAGGCGCAAAGACATTTCCGGGCTGTACAGGAATTTTTCATAACAGTTCATTAGCTTTTAGATTCAAGATTGCTGGTAGCAGCAATTATTTTAATTAGATTATTTTTTAATTCTATTCGCGATTAATGAGTTCAATGAGATTTCTAAAATTATAATAATGTTTGATGTATATTTTACACAAAAACACAGAAGGGGTTTTTAAACCAGCATTTATAATAGAAAATGGTGCCGCGGGCGTCGAGCCGCCATTTTACGTCAACATTATAAACAGATGATTTTGGCAACGTGAAATTCCTACGATGACATTGAAACGCTTTTACCTAACTGCGTAAACAACATGGATGTATGTGGTATATCGTAGGTATAATACTCGCCAAGCATAGTGCGACTAATAAGGCTGAGAAAAATAAATGGATATAGAAAAAAAAGTGGTAAAGCAGTGATGTTTTATCTTGAGAGAGTGGCAGAGTCGACGGCGCCATCGATCCGCCAGTCCTGGCATTCATTTAACGACTAAGTAATGCCGATCTTTATAATAATACCTACATGAAAATCTCACAAATATTATTTTAAGGCCTTTGTTGTCAGAATAAAGTACGGTTTTACTTTACAATCTACGAAGATATGTTCACTTTGAGGGCCGGTAATCCGTACGTACGAAACAAAGATGTAACGGACTTTCATGTGTCTGTACGGGACTTGTTACATGGCCTTGTGAGGCCTAGTTAAGTCTATTAATTGTTCAGTTACTCGCTTCTCGTCCACGATATAATAATATCCAGTGCGAATTTTGCTCAAAATACGCAAACAAATATTGATTTTCTTTGTCGAAATAGAAGCTGCTTGGCGGCCATTTAAAATCTGGTAGAAAGGACCTAGTTAGCATAGGTGTTGCATAAATTGGTGTTTAGCTAGTTGGACCTCATGACGAGTGTGTCTGTAGGTGTCGCGACAACTGTGTGACGTCACCAGCCTCATTGCCACAAATAGTGGAGGCGGGCTGTATGTCGTTATAACAAGAGCCACGTTCATCGTCTGAGGACTATCTGGAGCACTAGTACTAAATATAGATATTCTATGCACCTAAATTGCAATATTCGAATAGATCTGCTATATATTTTATTGCGGTACCGGTGTGGCTATACCTAAATTATTATTTGTATAATATATCTCTACAAGTATTGGTTAACACGAGCATCTAATAGCCTAACATTCCATTGTATTGGGTATGGGTAGATAATTATATATCTGAACTATAGTTAGTATTTAACTTTGATGGACGTCATTGGGAGAAGACGATAGATTTAAAATACCGATATTAAGTTTTATATATTATTGAAATTGGGAAAGATTTGTAAAATATATAACGTCTACGAACCTAGCCAGGACGATTATTCTGAAGCACTTAAAAAATAAAATTAAAGGATATTCGTTGTTGTGTATGGCCAAATAGGGCTTTCATCTCAGTAAAATAAAGTAAACGTGAAGATACAGATATTATTGTACAACCTTGTGACAAAGTTTTTAAATGTACTGTGAGTAGGGCTTACTAATGAAGTAATGACTTATGAAAGTACATAGCAACTAGAGTGCAAGCTCTATAATTATGAATTCTTCTGCACAGGTACAATATGGCGATCGATAAGAGCGGCTACTCACCGACCAATTTGTCCACCGATACGTCATGTTCATGAATCTAGGTGCTATATAACAGAAGATTTAATACGTTATACTTAGTTTAGTTTATGTTTTTAGTCTTAAAAAGATTTATATAATTATAATTATTCTCTTCTCTTTACGATTCCCACACTGAACATAATAAATATTGGGGCTACTAATACAAAAAGCTTTGACCAGACTCAAACTTTTGTGGCTCATACAAATTTTTGTTACATGTGGGAATTAAACTTACAACGGCCTAGCGGTGCCTAAAGACAAAGAGATAAACATTATACCATTGCTTCAGTTAGGTTTTGTCAATAACAGGGCTCCAAGATGAGGGTTTTGTATGTAAGTGGAATATCGCTAGGTCGATGATGATGATGAATTAAGGCAATAATAGCCTAGTAGAGATACCAACGGACTACCATGCAGAGGGTATCGGGTTAGAATCCACGGTGCGCACTACAAACTTTTCGAAGTTATGTACGTATTAAATAGTTGGTTATTGCTTGCCTGTGCGTCGGCGATAAGCATGAAAGGATCTTTGAAAGTCGTAATGGAGAATAGTACTCCAAGTAAATTGATGGTGGTCTAAGCGATGGAATGTCGCCATCTCCTTGGGTTGCGGAGACCAGACGGCAGTCACTCAGTGAAAAAGCTAATATTCTATTGTTGATTGAATCAGGCGTTACTTGGTGGAACTCCATTGTAACGACTGAGCAGCTCAGTCCTTGCCCATCGCTCCTAAGGATGCCTCGTGCAGAGGTGACACATGTGTTGAAGAATAGTCGGCGCATACAGCGGGATACTGCAAGTCGGGTATTTTCATGGAACACACACCATTCCTACCATTCCTATATTATATCCCTTATCCTCTTAAGGCCATTTTCAATATACGATCCATACATGGATTTTGAGATTCGAGATTCGTGTTTGACATATTTTGTATGGAACTTATGTCAAAAACGAATCTAAAATCTACAGATCTATCTATAGTTTGAATATTGAATTCCGTAGTTAGAGGAGTTCGGTATTGTCAACCTTTTTCTGTTGCAATTGTTGGGGAGGTCAATCCAAGAGTGCGGGTGGGTTCCTCTTTCCTTACATTACGTTAGCTAATATTCTGTCAAATCTGGTTAGACATTTTAATACCTTTAAGTGTTTTCCCATAAATGAGATCGTAACTGCTAAATGTTTTATCCAATAGGTCTGGTGCATGTTATCACACTGATTTCTATTTTAATCACTAGGCATATTCCTGTACCCACTTAAAGATGGATAAGAATACCTATAACCACCGTTACGATATAGAAAGGAAGCAAATGACTTTTACTTATTATTATGTACTACTCACTATATAACGTAAAAAATCATTCAGATTTTCGCATATTTCATCATACAGCCTTTGACAGTCCACTGTTGGACATAGATCTCTCTAAGTTTTCGTCGCTTTAGCATTGCGAGTCAGTAGAAGGATTTGGTAGGTATATTATACCACACTGGCGAAAGGAGTTGATAAGTATATAGGATCTGAAATTCTATTTTCGTCTATTTCCAGACATACTATTTGCTTCGTCCATTTTCGTAAGTTGCGTCTTAAGACTTCCACACGACACAAGACTTCCCATTTTATTAAAATTGAGGTACTGACACATTGTCAATGTATTCTTAATCCACCACACAGAATATTTCGAATCATCATCATCATCCTAGCGCTGTCCCGGTTGCGTTCCAAAACCTACGCCTTGGATCCCGGGGTCCGCTTTCTGGCTGTATCTCCTCCACTTCGCGCGGTCTTCAGCAGCTTTGGTGGTTAGTATTATTTCGAATATACGGATAATTTACTTAGCCAATGAATTCGTTAAGACCTTCAATGCTGAAGCAAATTAGAGCTTGTTTATTTTTGGTATTATCAACGTTGGGATTCCAATTTTATTCGGTTTTACCTGACGCAACGGACGACTAAAATCGATTGACATCCATAGAAATGTTGTTTTGTCATATTGTTTGTTTTAAGTTTGTTATTAATTAATTCACTTCAGTATCACACTTTAAAGATAACATACACTTACAATACAGTTGCGTAATATTAATTGTAACTGCTACGTAATCTTACTCAGAGCACGTGTGCTCTGAGTAAGATTACGTAGCACAGGAAAATACAAAAACACCTACATTGTACCACGCTTCGTGAAGCGTGGTACAATGTAGGTGTTTCTGTATTTTCAAGTGTAAGTACTGTTCAAACCATAAGATACAGCTAAGCGTGTTCAGCGTGTTCTGACGTATTAAGATTACAAAGTGTCATTACCTGGCATATACCATATTAAATGGGGTAGTCAGACCCCGTTTAATTCCGTAGGTGTTTTAAGAGGCCACTAAGGAAAATGAACGAAGTATAGTGCCATTCCTAAAAGACAGAAAACAGAACATCAAACCCTGTACCATGGACTATAAAACGCTGTAAAGGAAACGGTGCATTGCTATCACAACTTCACAATAAAAATATCTTAACAAAGTTCATATAATATACCTTGTTATGTACTAAACAAACAAATAATTTCGTTAGCATGTTATTTTGTGAAAAACAAAGTGGCGGCTACTAGCATCATTCCAACAATATCTTTGAAGTGATTGTTCTTCTTAGAAGAGTCATACTGCCGATATAGTAGTATAATCTTGTCTTCTTAATCGAATAAAACGAGCAATGGTTTTTGCACAATCCGATCTATGCGTATCTTCGGTTATATAAAGAAAGTGTGACGTATGCTCTTCTTATCAGAATAACAGCCCAATAACCTTTATTTTCCACAATTTTCCACAATTTTTAGGTATTTTTCAGCGAACATGACGTAAGTTATTTTACTTGTTCATAATTACCAGTCATTGCAAAAGTGAAATAGTAGTTGAACAAAATATAGTTCTTAAAATGTTTTTTTCAAAATCGTAATTGTCGTTCATGACTGTAATTGTTGAGAAAATAATGAGCTAGTGGATGGCAGGCTGCCTTGTACAGACAGGCTGTCCATTGGCAAGCATACAGGTAGACAAGGACAAACTGAATGTCGTGGTGGAGGGGTGACTCACCCCTTCTCACTCTGACTGTATGCTCGGCTAAAGTAGATGGGTTATGAAAATAGAGGTGTTATAAAAAATTGCTTGATGTGATATAAAATCTCAAGCTCAGTATATCCAAGGATGCAGATTTCAGTTAGTGCGAGTATTCAAATTCAAATATTTTATTTCAGACTTACATCCAGGAGCGTAACAATTTTGAGACGAGCTGGTCCCAGTTTAGGTTGCTACTGAAAGTTTCTTGAAAGAGATATAAATGGATGTATTTGATGCTAATTTTATCTCAAGGGTAAGCAGGCTTGATTCGTGAACCCGGAGTCAGACTCGAGCATCAAACCCCAAACGTTACTATAAGCAAACGTTTCGGCAGCATACAAAGCAAACGGAACTGTTACCAAAATCTAGAACCTACATCAGAATGAGGACACAATATCGCTAACGTTCTATAAGTGACAGTAGCCGAACCGAGGCACAAGTCTCGTTACGTAGGCGATGGCGGCGATGGGGGGAGCTACTAAGCTTTCACTAATTGCGTATTTAAGCGCAATTTTAAAATCGCCGCGAAGTCGTCGCCGGCCGACAGAGCGGAGTGGAACGAATCCCGTCTCTGAGATGCTGTAACTTGTGATTGATTTAAACGTGGCCGCCGGCTGATTGCCAACTACTTACCAACCTTCTGTTATAGATATTATAGATGCTAGTTTTTGCTGTAACTACTAGCCTTGCGCGCGACTTTGTTGGAAGCTACTGCACGCTTACTTTATTTTCTTGGTACGAACCACAGTCCGAACTTTGAACCTTATTGAGTAACAATTTTGACAGTTTTTTCTTACATACCTGTGTGTGCAAAACGTCAAGTTTCAGCTGCCGTCGTTTACTTTGTCGTCCGATTAACAATCATGCCTGTATTAATTATTCTGTGCCTGAGCTCTCAAATATATAATTATGAGGTTCATCGGCAGAGCAAGCTGTAACTACGGTTGTAGTTATCAGCTATTGCGCAAGTCGTCTTTTTTGCGCTATCCATGGAGGCAATTTGTAATTGTATTCATCCTGATTTATTCCTTGATTTTTACATGATATCTGCCTAACAAAAAATTGTAATGAAGAAATAAATTAACAGATTCAGGACTCCATAGTCAGTTCAAATAATTAAGGATTTTTCATACTTTTATGCACAGACACAACATTTTTACAATTTTATACCTAGTTGTAATAATACAAAAAAGAATCAACAATAACGGATTGATTAATTTCAAAACAAAGTGTTAAAATTTATTTAGTAAATATAAATATATGATTATGAAGATTTCCTAATCAGATACGTCTGTTTTTCTAATTCGGTTTTTCATCATCATACATTCTTCTGCAGTCCATTGCTGGGCATAAGTCTCTAGTTATATGCGTTACAATAGCATTCTGAGTCAAAAGGACCATTAGGTTGTAACGTAGACCAGATTAGTCGGTATAGCTTTGATGTCAAGTTTTCTGATTCTGCCCAAATCTTGCTTCGTGTATCTTCATCCATAAAATGATGTCGTCAGAGCAAGATACACGAACACAATCCATAGAATACTTACAAGGCAAGATACACAATCCATAGAATACTTTGTATTGTAAATCAGTCACTACGCGAAGTTATTATGTTTTATACTAGCCGTTTCCCGTGGTTTCACCCGCGTCCTGAGGGATTTATTTCGCGTACCCGAAAAACCCAATTATCTTACGGACCCCTTTTTTTTCTAAAATAAAATATAGCCTATGTTACTCGCAGTTGCTTTCTAATGGTGAAAGAATTTTTAAAATCGGTTCAGTAGTTTTTGAGTTTATCCATTACAAACAAACAAACAAAAATACAAATTTTTCCTCTTTATAATATTATAGTGTAGACATACCTGCATTAATATTTGCGCTGGATTGTTACGTACTGACTGGTAACGTTTGTTATTATTCCTCCTTTCAAAGGAGAGGCTTAGTCCAGCAGAGGACTGTTAAAGGCTGATGATGAACGTTTGTTCATGTTGAGCAAAGTGGTATCTTTTAGTAGGTTATGCAGTATGGCAATATGTAGTTCCAAGTCTGAAAACATGGAATTCACGGCAGATGTAGTTGTCAAAGAAACAGAATCGTGTAAGGGCGAGTCTAAGTACGCACTCGTACGTTTGCCGGGCTCATGAACACGGCTGTAGCGTTGTGGACGAAATGCGTTAAAAGGCTAGCTTTGAATGCCACTTACTATTATTTCATATGTTCTTCTTTACCACCTCGATGACAGTTGGAACTTCCTCTGTAACCTGCATCAAGAATCAAGACTTCGATGATCATTAGTTTATCAATCGCAAAAAAATCGACATTCATAAGCAAGTATTGTACAAAAATTACTAAATTAATTGCTGTTATTAATGCCGTAAATAACAATAGTTTCAAGATAGTTTATTATAAAACAGGTCTGTATGATTGGAAGCCCATTACTAAATAATCTGTGTGAGCATGGTTTCATACTACAAAACAAAGTCCTTCGATGTTAGAGTACTGCTTTAGATACTACTGTCGGTGAGTTATTTACTATTATGCTTTTGTGACGCTTTCAGGAGAGGATTATGTGCAGCAAAAAGGTGATGATGATTTACTACATTCAAAACGTTGTCTTTCGATGATCATGGCTACTCAAGGTGCTACATCGAAAATGTATGCCCTATTTGATTACAGATTTTAAAGCAGTGAGACACACCAGCAAAGTGAAAATTTTATATAGGTACTAGCTGACCCAGCGAACTCTATTTCGCCTTTTTAAGAGTTTTTATTTAATTCCCTTTTTTTCAAGCCCCTTTTCCAAAATTACCATTGACTTAGCGCTTAATCTCTTAATATTTCAGAGTCTATAAATGCTGAACAAATAAACATAGATTTTTATATATAATATTGAATTCCCCATTCCTTAAAATATCGGAGACGATAGGTACCCATATCGACTTTAAAAAAATCCCATCCGCCATCTTTGATTTCCTATCCGCCATCTTTGATCACGTAATAGATGTTGTAGGTATTTGGATTCACCATCCCTTAAATCATCAGAGACGATACCCATATTGATTTTTTAAATTTTTCCATCCGCCATCTTTGATTTCCCATCTACCATCTTCAATCACGAAATAGATGTATTTGGATTCCCCACCCCTTTAAACATCGGATCGGGGACGATACCCATATTGATTTTTTTTTTATTTCCCATCCGCCATCTTTGATCACAAAATAGATGGTGTTTTTGAATTCCCTATTCCTTAAAATATCGGAGACGATACCCATATCAACGATAAAAAAAACCCGTCCGCCATCTTTGATTTCCTATCCGCCATCCTTGATCATGAAATAGATGTAGTATTTGGTTTCTCCATCCCTTAAATCATCAGAGACGATACCCATATTGATTTTTTAATTTTTCCATCCGCCATCTTTGATTGCCTATCCACCATCTTGAATCACGAAATAGATGTTGTATTTGGATTCCCCATCCCTTTAAACACCGGAGACGCTACCCATATTGATTTTAAAAAATATCCCATCCGCCATCTTTGATCACGAAATAGATGGTGTTTTTGTATTCCCCATTCCTTAAAATATCGGAGACGATACCCATATCGACTTTAAAAAAAACCCCGTCCGCCATCTTTGATTTTCTATCCGCCATCTTTGATCACGACATAGATGTTGTATTTGGTTTCTCCATCCCTTAAATCATCGGAGACGATACCCATATTGATTTTTTAAATTTTTCCCATCCGCCATCTTTGATTTCCCATCCACCATCTTAAATCACGAAACAGATGTTGTATTTGGATTCCCCATCCCTTTTAACATCGCAGACGATACCAATATTGATTTTTTTAAATTTTCTCATCCGCCATCTTTGACTTCCTATCCGCCATCTTTGATCACGAAATAGATGTTGTATTTGGATTCCCCATCCCTTTTAACATCGCAGACGATACCAATATTGTTTTTTTTTAATTTTCTCATCCGCCATCATTGATTTCCCATCCGCCATCTTTGATCACGAAATATATGTTTTATTTCCATTCCCCAGTCCTTAAAATATCGAAGGCGATATCCATACTGATTTTTTAAATTTTCTCATCCGCCATCTTTGATTTCCCGTCCGCCATCTTGGATCACTAAATAAATTTCATATTATTAATCAGCGTCCCGAAAATCTCGAAAACGATACCCATATAGATTGTATCCTATTCGTTTAGCCTTTTTTTTGCCTTTGACCCAACCCTCCCCCTTCTCGTTTGAGCATTTTATAATTTTTGTCTGGCCCCTAAAAGTTGTGGCGTAATTTTACATAGCCTATAGCCTTTCGGAATAATTGGGCAATCATAGGCAATAACATTTCTTTAAATCCGACTGCTAGTTCCTGAGATTAGCTGGCATTATCTTTTAGCCTTTTGCCCGGCCCCAAAGGGTCGAAGCCTTATGTTATATAGCCTATAGCCTTCCGGAATAACTGGGCTATCGATAAAGAATTTTTCAGATCCGACCGGTAGTTTCTGAGATTAGCGCGTTCAAACAAACAAACAAACAAAAAAACAAACAAACAAACTCTTCCGCTTTATTATATTAGTAAAGATATTTTAATATTTTTTTTATATTTGATGCAAATCTCCTTTATTGGGCGGATACTTCCATAGTTGTCGTTTGAACTGTTTAAGAAATATAACTGCAAGAAGTATTTACACATACAAACTATTTAGTAAAGACTGTGATAACCGGTATCTGTGGCGTTTTGCTAGATCGGCCAATATGGCGACTGTGGTTTTTGGATTTGTCTGTCAGAACCATTAGAATTTAACAAAATACTCGACAATCCGAATTTTGCGGATATATGTTGTCGACTCGAAATATTTATTTTTTAATGTTTTATTATTCAGGTAAGGTTTCGATGTACTCCTTGACGAAATAATTATTATAAGATTTGACACTGCGATAGCAGCGCAGTCCGTCGGTTCTAATGAGAAACATTCCAACATCCACAACTACTTACTAATTAAAAATTAAGTACAATAAACATTTTCCAGTGGACTAAATTGTGAATCTAAACCATTCTCAAGTTCCCTTGAACACATACAAAAAATTTCATCAAGATCGGTCCAGTCGTTTAGGAGGAGTTCAATTACATACACACGCACACAAGAAATATATATATTAAGATGATTTATCAGGTCTTTATCTAGGGACTGCTTGGACAGATACACGATTGGAAGATTTTCGCTCGATAGAATTTTAATTTAAACATGCCTTCTCTAAATATTTTTACGGATATTTAAAAAAATACTTTTTCGCCTTGAAATTGCTACTCACCGAAAGAAGAGCTAGTTTATAAGGGACTGGTCTATCGATTTTTCTCTTAAATGATACTAGAGTTATGAACGAAATAAGATTTTAGACAGTTTCGTCATGGCATGCCATGTCAAAAACCGTGCGACATTCAACTTTATAGCTAACACTTAGCGATGACCTGTGCACGATTTTTTGACCTTCGAGGTAGCCTCTTAAAAGTTTTCAATAGGTCGAATATATTGTGAAATATCGTGAATCTTTGAACTATTTCATGTAAAATCTAGATCAATAGCTTTTCGGTGTGGCTATTTAATTATGTATTTCAAGTCGCAATAACTTCCAGAATGCCTTACTATTGATGACTGGATAAATTGGCAGGCACATTGTCAAGCACGTGACGATGACATAGACATTTAATGTGGTCGGTAACTGGACGCCGCGGCTCAACTGCCGACCAATTGCTGCTTATTTTTGTAATTCTATCTTCTTGTGATTTGTGACCCAATCATGTATTAAATAAGTTGATTTTCGTTACTGCATGGTCGTTGCCTTATTTCTAAGAAGAAAGAAAGAAACACGCGTTTATTTCTATAACAGACGAAGGAAATGAAAAAAAAAACAATATGGAAAAAGTCTACAACCCGTGTGGTTGACGGCATAGAATACAAGTGTCACCACCCCCTATCTTCCCGTGGGTGTCGTAAGAGGCGACTAAGGGATAACACGATGCAAATACCATCTTTGCGTAGAGACGGAAAACTCGACATCAAACCCTATACGACTGCCTCGTTGGTCGCGCGGCATAAATGTGCGCGTGGGATCGGGAGGTCCCGGGTTCGATTCCTGGGTCGGGCAGTGTTATTGGGTTTTTCTGTCACGAAATTCTCAGTAGCAGCACGGAGTCTGGAAATGTGCCCGGTACGGCAATAGGCTCGCCCCTTATTACGTGGGAATAAAGTATATCTGGCGAAAAGTGGGTGTAGAAATACACCTCTGCCTACCCCTTCGGGGATAAAAGGCGTGACGATATGTATGTATGTATGTGTCTACAACTGTGAGAAAAAAGCCCGATTTAGACTACCTTACATATCATCATCAACAACTTCAATAAACTCCTGATTGAATTCATTGCGGGTTGCAAAACAGTAGGGTGTATAGGGTTCACACCAAGAACTTAGGATCCCTAGCCAACAAGCCTGCAAGTGTTGCACCTGCCGATCAACGGACGAGGCTCTGGCAAACAAAATATCCCGATAAGCAGCAATAGGCTCACCACTACGTGGGATCAAAACACTGGCGAAAAGTGAGCGTCTAATATGCCTCTGCCTACCCCTTCGGGGAAACAGTCGTGAGTCTATGTATGTACGAGGGGAGTTCAATGTATTCTCGGTATCGAGATGATATACTAATGATAAGGGTAATTTAATTATCTCATTAGTTAATGACACTCTTTGAGGGTATAAATACAAAATTTCATTTAATTGCCACCATTAGTATTCAAGATATCATTGCGAAAAGACAACTATGATGACTGATTCGACAATGATGAAAAAAATCGAGCATCGTGCAGTGATAAAATTCCTCACAAAACAAGGAAAACTCAAAAAAATATCCATGAAGAAATGGTGGCTGTTTACCAAGATTCTGCGCCTTCATTATCTACAATTCAGAAGTGGTCAAGTGAATTCAAACGGGGTAGAGAGAGCATTGAAGACGACCCCCGCGCTGGTGGGCCAATTTGTGTCACTACTGAAGAAAACGTCAAATTATTCGGAAAACTTGTACTTGAAGATGCCCGTGTAAGAGTGAAAACATTAGCAGAAATGACTAAGCTATCCGTGGGTACCATTCACACAATCCTTCATGAGTGCCTGAATTTGTCAAAGGTCAGTGTAAGATGCGTGCCGCGAATGCTCACCGCGCTACAGAAACAAGTGCGAGTTGACTGTTGTAAGGAGTTTTTGGACCTCTGTGGTGAAAATCCGCAAAGTATTTTCGATCGGATTGTTACTGGTGATGAAACGTGGGTTCATCACTATGACCCTGAGAGCAAGCAAGAGTCTATGCAGTGGCACAAAAAAGGATCAGACCCGCCGAAGAAGTTCAAAGTCACTCCGTCCGCAGGAAAGCTCATGGCCACGGTGTTTTGGGATTCTAAGGGAATCTTGCTAATCGAGTACACAAAAAAAGGTCAAAGTATTACTGCTGCATCATACGCAACCACCCTGCGTAATTTAAAGGAGGCAATTAAAGAAAAAAGACGTGGAAAATTAACCGCAGGTGTGTTGCTGTTTCACGACAACGCGCCGGTTCACAAGGCGCGCCTTGCCCAGGCTGCTGTGCGGGAGTACGGATTTGAAGAAATCAATCATCCACCCTACAGTCCGGACCTGGCCCCTAGTGATTATTATCTATTCCCTAATCTTAAAAAAGACCTTCGTGGAAAGCATTTTTCGGACGATGAAAAGTTGAAGGGAGCAATAAACGAACATTTTTCGGGCCATGAAGAAAAATATTTTTCAGAGGGAATTGAAAAGTTACTTTCACGAACGAATACATGTATTGAGATTTTAGAGGAGTATATTAAAAAATACAATTTATTCAGAATTTTCCGCCTTTTCCTTCATGCCTATACCGAGAATACATTGAACTCCCCTCGTATGTATGTATGCAAAACAGTTTAGCTTTTCCCGGGACTTCACGAATGTCAAAACTCGGTGTCTTCTATGGTCACTGCTGCTGAATCTGGCTGCACATGTGATACAAAATTAGGAATAAAGTTAGAATTAGCATCGGTAGTTGCTATTAATTAAATAAAAAATCGAATATTCTGTCAAAATGTTTAAACTAGTAAGCGGACTCCGGGCTTCAAGGCAAAAGTTTTAGCTGCACCATCAAACGCGAGGATGATAATGATTGTTAAATTTAGACAACGACAACCCAGCCTAGGTTGTCGTTGAATTTAGACCATAATAACACTCATTATCGTCATTTCTTCCAGGATTGACATTCCTGACAAGTAAACTATCTTATCTGCTTCATGACCTTCAAACTTTCCGTATTATATTACAATGTAGGTGTCCCTTTTTCTAAAGCTGCAAATTTATATTACATCTCACTTATTACAAAACACTTATTAGGGGAGAGGGTGGCACGATGGGGTGTCAAGATTTAAAGGTCAATAATATAAAAAAATACATAGTTAAACAATTATATTTATTTTTTTACTAACAACTTATTATTACTCTTCTAATATTTGGTGTCATTAGGCACTTTTAGTTACACATTTAAGAGAAAAAAAAAATAAATAAAAAAAGGTATTTTGCACCGTCTTGCCCCATGGTGGTGGTAAGATGTGGCACCCCCCTGAGGTAAGATGGGGTGATGAGAATGATTACAGATAAAGATAATTATTTGGGCCAGCAGAACTCGCAGATATGGATGACTTCGTCATCATCATCATCATCTATTCCCGCGCAGCTATTAGGAGACCATTTTCCACATAGTGAGCATGATATACCCTTCAATGGAAACGGAATATACTTCCTGACAAAACATACATCCCTGTTAGTGGTGCGTTTGTAGTCACGAACCATTCTAAAAAGAAAACTGTAATAAGCACACAAAAACAAAAGTATTTTTACGAAAATCAAGCAAAAATATTTTTTCATCTTTGGGAGGCAAGAAGGACTACCAGTTACCCCATCTTGCCTGCAGAGACATTTTCTAGCAATAAAAACAAAACAAAAAAACAGTTAACAATCTTAAGGAAAAAAAATTGCTTACCTTATTATAGGTTAGTTTAAGCGTCAATTACCGAAACACCTCACCAGTTAGCGTTATTTAACAAACGGCAATCACGTGTCAAACTAGAGAAAAATGTGAGAAACAACTTGCAGTAAAACACTTTTTTTTATTTTTTTCGACATGTGTGCACTTGCGAACCATTAACCACCGGGTGACTGACAAGTATCATTGTGGCGCATCGAACGATGAATGAACGAGCGTGATAGGTCAGTTTGAACTGTGAATTTAGCTGGTACCCCGTCTTACCCGCTGCCCCGTCTTACCTCCTTCTTCCCTAGTAGGTATACTTAAAATTCTGGCGTTACTGATACAGACATACAACACACAGCTGACTCTACTGGGCATTTGGCATGTATATTGGTGACCGTAAGGGTGCACTAAGAAGTGATTTCTCGAAATCTCCACGGGAATGGAAAGAAACGGTAAGATAAAAAGAAAACAACGCCAGCGTAGCTGTTCTCTAGTAATAAACAAATAATAGGTGAATTCAGTACATAAGCATGTGCAATTTTAAGCTGGAGTTTTAATATTGTACTTAGGTTGGTTGCACGCTTTCAGATTAGACCGTTACATGTGCCGATATGCACAATGTTTTCTCACGTCTACACAACGCCTAATATGGCAGTGATGTCTACCTACTTTCCTAGAGCCTTCGATCTGTAGAAATTTTAAAATATAAAATCTTTAACGGATATATGCGCCTGACCTCACCGCAAAGGAAAGTCGAGAACACCGCGGTGGTTATAGGGAGTAAGCTCCTGAGTACGTGAGAGTATCATATACTTCGTCTGTGTGATCCGACGGGCGTTGGGAACGTCCGCAATAAGGTTTCCTTTGGTCGCGATTGCCAACACCGGCGCAGGCGGAGACGCGGACAGAATCTAGTCTAGAATTTAGGTATACTAACTTACTGTAAGTATTAAGAACGAAAGACACGAAAGTTTGTGAGAATGGATAAATGTTTGTTACTCTTTCACGCAAAAAATATCTTACAGATTTTAATGAAACTTTGCAATAACACAGTTTATACATAAGAATATTAAGAAAACCACGTGTACCTCTGTTCCAGTGACCGAGATCCACACGGGCTAAGTCGCAGGTATAGGCTAGCAATTTCAAAAACATTTCTCTACGACGGTTAACTAAGAAAATCCAAATAACGTGCAATGAAACTGTGATGTATTTGTCACGTGTGGATAAAAAAAGCCTTATTGCGCGTGAGTGGCTCACATTCTCGTTCGCTTAAGATCAAATAAATCACAGTGACGAAACTCTCGCGTGACTCCAACTCACCGTGTACTGCGTTTTTGTTCTATCAACAGCTACAATAAATATGTACAGCTGATATGAAATTATATTTATGTTTTGTTTTTGAGGTTTGGTTTTGACTTCGGCAACCAACACTGTACTGACTGATGCACTCGCTCTGAGTTCTGGATCACTCAGTTTACAGAACTCAATCGAATCGTGGTGACCCATTTGCTGTTCAGCGAGACATACAACACTATAAAAAAATTAATCAATTGTTTGGTATTTTTGGTATCATACATGATGATATACGGGACAGGGAAACTGATGATAACTCGGTCTAAACCCACTACTCCTCATGGTGGGAGTTCGTAGAACTAAGATATCGCAGCCATATTCTGGAAATTCTCAGTAGCAGCACGGAGTCTGGTTATGTGCCCGGTACGGCAATAGGCTCGCCCCCTATTAAGTGGGACTAAAATAAAGCTGGCGAAATGTGGGTGTAGCAATATACCTCTGCCTACCTCTTCGGGGATATAGGCGTGAGACTATGTATGTATGTATTTTTGAGCCAGGGTCAGCATTATCCATCCGGTAAGCCACTAGCAATTCTGCCAGAGACAGCAATACAATGAAAATTTATCGGCCTCATTAAGTTAGGCTAGCCAGGTTCCCTATCGGTCACAGACAGAAATATAAAGATCCAGTTTAGGGTATCTGCGTACACGCGCTCCCGTCACGTGAAACACCGTCCTCCCGCTAATTTATTTAGCTGTAGGTAGGTAAGTATCGACGGTTCACGTGACCCTGAGGTTTGTTTGCAAAGGGAAAACTTTTTCACTTCGCTCGATTGTCGGTCGAAAGCTCTGAATTCTATGGCTTTGTTGCTTGGCGGGTCGGTCGATGATTATTGCTGAATATTTCTTATGAGGATACTTGAGTAGAAAAAGCTTTTATAATTTTTAAAGACCTAAAGAACCTTTTGTAATTAACTCATAAGAAGGTTTACGTTAATTTTCCGTGCATGAAAACTACCCGTAACTTACTCTTTTTCATTTTTATTTTACAACTTTGTAGAATATACAAAGTTACATATGTCACTCCGTTGCGTCGTCTATATAAATATATGTATATCCGAACGGACCGACATACTGGTGAGCTACAATATAAGGGAACCTTGCAGTTTACTACAGAATACAAAATAGCATGCTTTGGCTAAGTATTTACGTCTATACATTGTATTAAATATTTAAAAGCTAAATATTTTGCCAAAACAAATACCATATACTTCGATAAAAGCTAGTATCGAAAAAGTTGACTGCCAGTAAGTACTTCCCCTTTGATAACTAGAAGCTTCATCGGCAACTTTTACAGTTCTGCCGGAGTACAGTTCACAGCACAAAGGCTGAACTTTGTCAATGAAAAATATTTTGTTTCTCCTAGAATTAATAAATCTAGCACCTACGAACATTAATTTGAGAAGCTCTTCAAACTGCACTAATTCTATCCAGAGCTTAGAACTAGAACTGAATGCGACAGGTAAAAGCACTTTTTAGGGTTCCGTACCTAAAACGTAAAAAACGGGATCCTATTACTAAGCCTCCGCTGTCTGTCTGTCTGTCCGTCTGTCAGTCACCAGGCTGTATCTCACAAACCGTGATAGCTAGAAAGCTTAAATTTTCACAAATTATGTATTTCGGTTGCCGCTATAACAACAAATACTAAAAATAAAAAATAAAAATATTAAGGGGGGGTCCCATACAAAAAACGTGTTTTTTTTCGTATTTTTTGCTCAAAATTACTAACTGTAACAGGTAGACGCTTTAAATTTTCACAAAATATGTAGTTGTATATTACCTTTCAAAATAAATAATTAAATAAAAAAAGTAAATAATAAAGGGGGCTCCCATACAACAAACGTAATTTTTAAGCAATTTGTTACTCGATCTTAATAAACAGGTAGAAACTTAAAAAGTATTTAAGTATACATACAACGAAAATGACTTTCTTTTATAGATGATGGTACGGAACTCTTCGTGCGCGAGTCCGACTCGCACTTGCCCAATTTTTTGAAAAAAGTTAAGCTTTTGCATTGTCCTTTAGCACGTTTTACTGAACGTTGCACAACTGAGAATCCGTCAGGAAAAAATTCGTGCTGAAGAGTGCTTCGAGTATTCACTGCGCTAACTTAGTCGTTTTTAAATTTAGCTAGCTACAACCAATTGAGTGGTAGAAGGATTGACGAGAGAAATAATGTTTTTTGTGTTTGTTTACTCAGGGCTTTTGCAGTTATCTTTTCAGACTTCACCAGGAGCGTATCCAAGAGGGCTAAGGGCCCAAGCTCCCTTCAATAATATCTGTATCCTCCCAGGACAAAGAGATTTTTTATTTTACCTTTATAAAACCGAAACTCACGAGAGCCAAACCCAAACGAAAATCTTGAATCCTCTTGGCCATCACTCTAAATGATATCCGTGTTCTTTGTTTCATCGAATACAGTTTATAACCCTACATTTAGATATATTATTAACAGTAACTGAAACAAAGATAATTATCTGAATGACTTATTGGCTTATTAAGACAATGACCTCTGATACTTTCGAAGCTTTAACACTATGCCAGTGGCTTGCCCGAGGTTTTGCTTCAATGTTTACATAACAGCATGCAGTGTTGTAGAATGCTCGGCAAATGGCAAAGGTGGCCATTAGAGCGGCCTTGCGGTGCGATCCGCCCGCCACTTATACTACCTTGACCTAGTCCTTGCTGCGATTGAGTCGTCACTACTCCTGGGGTATAATCATAGTATAAGGTCGGAAGGTAAATTGGGACCAGGTAAGAAGATGATGACGTCGAATGAGAGTACGAGAGACTTGTCAGACCACCATCCTAACGCCAGGGCTTAAAAAAAGTCTCGATGAAGTATCTACCTCGCAACAGTTAACTGTGTTAAAAGCTATGAAATTTCTCATAAACTTTGTCGAATTTCGAGCGTTTTGTCTTATTTATTTAATTCTCCCAATATATGTATTGTTTCAATGGAGGTGATTCGAATCATTTACTAAGATTAGGTACTACGTAGCCAAGGTACAAAACTCAGATGACCCTAAAAAGTGCTATCAATGCCATAATTGTCCGAAGCAAATAAAATAGACTCATAGAAGTTTAAATCATTGATAAATTATCACACTACATACAGATTGAATGAAGAAAATCAGATAGTACCTAAGCAACGAAACCCAAAGATGAAACCGATGCCAAAAGTGCTCTACACATATTTTAAAGAAAATTCTCAAACAAGTAAATATGTACGGCGACTGAGTAGATTAATTCCATTAATCACAATATGTTTGTTATCACAGCCATAACTCTGGCACCGACAGACAAGCAGACAATGTGGTAGAATGTGTAAAAACCCGAACTTCTCTGCATAAACAATGTTTTATTTCCTCTAGTTGATATCGGCGTGGAACTAATACGAGTCCGGCGGTGATGTCATAGCATAGCGGTATTTTGTAGAGCAATGGCGCTTACGCACTGAAATTTGTGTTTATATAAGGTCTGTAAGTATATTGTGTAACAATGGACTGTACTGTTTCAATTTTGCTATGGAGTGGAGTGGAGTGGAGTTTAGCAGTACCAGGAATTATTAGAGAGGGACTATTAAAATGTTTTGTGCTAGCTGGCGAAGTGTATTTACGGTATCGCGTGGGTACTATACGCACTATATTCTACTCGGTTTTAATTTATCTGTCCTTATAAATCTAATAAACCTTTTACCCAAACAAGGACTACCTCAGTATTCCATCAGATCAAGTCCTCTAGACTCCAGATTTTAAAGCAATTTTTTGACGTTAGTTACAGCGAATTTGAAAAACATATGTATAAAATCATCTATACATCTAAAACAAGAAATCAATATTAATGTACAAACATTTAATCCTTAAGTGAAATCATTTGAATAGTACCTATGTAGGTACTATGCAAATACCAAACATTGAGAAATATAAAATCGTTCATCATTAAAGAAATTGCTAAAGGAAAAGATAACTAAAAGCTACAAAACGCAATATATTAGAACGCTCTTTGTACATTACGTGTTTCATTCAGCTCAAATATATATTGTGATCACGCGGGCGAAGCCGCGGCAGAAAGCTAATAACGAGAGCGATCAATCTGTGAAAATAGAACGAGAGTACGTTTGTTTGTACTTTCTTTAACATCAAAAAGGAGCGATGAAACGGTAGCGCCGATGTTTTTAATGGAGATAACTGAACAAAGAGAATAGGCCTCGGACTAAAGCTACTAAAAATATTGTAAAACATTATGAGACGTCCAAGATTTTTGGATTTTTAGTAAGAGCTTTCACGGGTGACAACTTAAATGATTCTTCTTCTCGGCACACTTGATGTTTAGTAGTTTGCCAAAACTTACTGCTCTGGCGTTGGGCATGCTTGAAGAATAAGACACTATTACCGTTAATGTAAAAAATCTAACAGTCCATATAAATTCGAATTGGAAATTCATATATAATAGTCCTATTTTAACAACGAAAGTACTTAGCAATCCAAATATTTCTTTATGTTACATTTTAAAAGAACAACTAGTGCGGACGCTATTTGTAGTCAATTAATTAGCGCACTTACTTGTGCAGGTAGGTTACATAGTATGATTATTATAATTGCATTGATAATCATATCACCCGATTTTGATGCTCGTGACCTGCGAAAAAGATGTACACTCTGTATCATTTTTGTCCAAGGGGTCGATTTCTACCCTAACAAACATTTCTTCCAAAATTAGCAAAAATAAATAGTCCTGTACAGATTTGATATGTTACTTACATACTAAATATATTCATTTTATTAATTCATTAACAATAAATGCAAGATTTCAAGCAAATAAATAAGTAGTTTCATTTTTGTCAGCAAAGGTCTATAATTTTCTACAAAAAAAAACGTTTCCTATTTTTCTCCTAATTTTCAACTCTTATTGTTTTAGTTTTGCATAATATAACGCACTCACAACGTACGTAGTTCTTACGACAACTCGTAAATAGCGTAAAACTTTGAAAATAATATACCTACTGCTTTTATTTATGGCGCTTTGCTACTGAACATATAACGTTGGGTCGTTTTTGTGCTCTTGGGCATATATGTGTTAAAATCACCCAAAACCTAAGACCAAATAAGAAAATTAATGTAGAAAAGATCAAGAAGATGTAGCTCTTGATAGGCCCCAATAATTTTTACTTGACAACAACTTATCCAATCAAAATCACAACATAATACAAAACCAATATTATAAACATAATTACGTAATTGTATCAAGTATCGCAAACAATTAATATAGGTGATAATTTGATTATCGTGCGATAATACAGGGTCGTACTCGACAAATTATCGAGAGTCTCGACTCTCGAATAGGGCTGGCCCTCCGGCGACGCGCTACGTAACACAGCACCTCATATTACGTACACTGTTACAGTACTAATCACTAATTTACCACAATGCTAGACGCACTACCCACTCCCTCCCTTTTGTGAAGTGGATTTGAACGCAGTATTGGTGGTACGTTACGTAGTGATGTATAGAAGGCGAGATTATTAGAGTAGTTTGTTTACGGCGGCTCTACAGGTAAGCGAAGCAGAGTACAGTTGTTCTCTGCTTTTTGGGAAACATTATTTGGAAAAGATACAGCAAGATTTTGGTGGGCTGATGCTAGCAGGCTAGTTAAAATAAAACTGATTTGTATTCATAACTAGCTGACCCCGCGAACGTACGTCCATACTTTATTTTCTTTTTCTTTTTTTTTATATACTTAATTGTTCTCCTGACAAAAAAGATTTATCCAATTTGTCGCAGTCGTTTGGCAGTTATGCGCGTACAAAAATTTCGGTGATTATTTTTATTTATATAGATTTCTTCTTGTTTATACTTGTGGTTGAAAAACCTGGTCTTGAATGCCTATTAATCCGCACCCGATCCACTAAGGTTCTTAAAAAACCTGGAAAATCACACGATACTTGATAAGCAGGTAAATAAGATCATATGATATAGAATAAGATATTTTGAAAGTTGAAGATAATTTACTGGTTGAATTTAGAACTCCATATTCAATATAGACATACATTATCATACATATTTTTGCAGTCCACTGGATGTAGACATTCTAGACTTTGCAATAATACAGCATATACTTACATCAGAATTTCAGAAGCTAGTGTTCACTCTCTTAGCGTTATCCCAGTTCCAATCTGTGGTCCGTTTACTAGTGTAACCGGATTTGGCTGAATATTAGCTTTTCCACAGTGTGACTGCCTGTCTGACCTCCGCAACCCCTTCGAGTTGCGGAGGCCTTCGGATAGCGATATTCCATGGTTTAGACTAGTGTTAGTATATTTAGAAGGTACTGACGCCCTGTAATGACTGTCAAAGATCTTCATGACAACCGGGACTGACGGCTTAGCGTGCTCTCCGAGGCACGGGACAAGCGTTAATTAACAAATTAATACTCACATAATTCCGAAAAGTCATTAGTGCGTGACGTGGAATCGAACCCGATACCCTCTGCATGGCAGTCTGTTGGTATCTCCACTAGGCTATCGCTGCCTTTTTATCAGAAGCTAGTGTTAATAGAAACTAAAAATATGAAGACATAAAATATCTACTAGTCTATGTAGGTACTCAGACACACCGCAGAATATTTATAGATGCATAGATTTAAGTCTAGCTTGCTAGTTGGCAAAGCGCCTGCATTGGAGTCGAGATTTCAAGTCCAATGTCATGCCTTAGCCCTTTATATATTACTAGCTGTGCCCCACGGTTTCACCCGCCAATGCTTCTTGCTATTTAAGCGATTTTTACCCCTTCTTAGGAGTGGATTATAAAAATATCCTTCCTAAGTTCACTGTCCTATTGTTATGTTACTAGATTCAGTAATTTAGGCTCTACGACCTTTCTTCCATTATAAATGCGAAAGTTAGAGTTTTAAAGACGTATTAATGTTTGTTACTTTTTACGCAAAACTACTGAACGAATTCTGATGAAAACATGCAGTAATATAGCTTAAAAATCAGACTAGCATAAGCGCTAGTTTTTATCCCAATAACCGATGTCCACGCAGGCAAACTCAGCCTTTCCAATAGCTCGCCACATAAGCTCGTTATTTTATGTAAGTGATTTATATTGTTTAACCTGAGCTTTTTAAAAGTTTATTGCCTTCATACAGACAGATAGGACGTAGGAGAGACTTCATTTTATAGTATGTACATTTATTTTTCTTCTTTGTTTGTACTTATCTATTTTCAAACACAAGGCAAGCTTCCTTAATTCGCTCAGAATGAGGACAATCCCACAGCATTGGTCCTTTGGTCTCAATACAGTCAATATAATCAGGACAATGTTATCATCACTTACTGGCGACGTTCCAATTTCAGGGTCTGATATCCTGTCTTATCGTAGAAAAACACAACTTAACCGTGTGGTGTGTGTTTTTCTAAAGCCTTAAGTAGAACGTATTACATATTATCTTATTAGAAACTTGCAATGATAAATAGCACGTGTAACGCTTCTAATTAGAATTTACATAAAAAATGTTATAAATCTGTGTATACAAAATGCTTTCGCTACTGACTGACTAACTGCGGTTCACAGCCGAAATTTTTGGGTGCAGGAAGCTGCAATTTGGCATGTATGTTCCTTGGGAACGTAGAGGTGCATTTGGAATAAATCTGATCTCGCGGAGGACATTGCAACCAACGGACACAATCTATTTCCAGACGCGAATCTACCATTTATGAATCACACAAAGTGTTGTCTCTTGTGGGGATCGAACAAACACCACTCGACGCAGTGTCAAGCGACAAGGCGGCCACTTGAACCACTACGCCAACCGAGCAGTCATTATTTTAGGGATTCGTCTTTAGAGATTGTTGAAATGTCATCTTAATTGCAAAAGAACAAATTTAATGTCGTCACTTTGCGAATATATGCCGCTTGTCATAGAGTAGAAAGTGTTCGCTTTTGTAACAACTAAGTTTCGGTTAAAGTGATTAATGAATTATTTCATTTTAAAGTAAAAAGGAGGCACTTGCTAATAGACTGTTTGACATCACAGTACTTTGACGACCCGGTGGAGTAGTGGTCAGGTCAGGTACTACGTCCTGTTATACGCGACTCAGGAATTTAGGCTTTTAAAAATAATATTTTACAAGGTTAAGACAATATGTATTATTCATCTATACATACATATAAATAAAATTGAAGTGTCTGTCTGTGATTTCAAAATAACTATGGTTTTTCAACTGCATATAGTTAGTTACACGATACCAAGTCCAAACCAACCCTTTTTAACATTTTTGTCTGTCTGTCTGTCTTTCCGTTTGTCCAGGGTAATCTCTGGAACGACTGAACCGATTCTAATGAGACTTTCACTACCAGGTTTTATAGCGCTACATATAGGCTACAATTTGACCCGGTTGTTGGCGCTGTTGTCGCGATAACAAGTCTTTACTTATTCAACTCATCTATACATATAAATAAAATTGAAGTGTCTGTCTGTGATTTCAAAATAACTACGGATTTTCAAGTGCATATAGTTAGTTATACGATTCTAAGTCCAAAACAACCCTTTTTAACATTTTTGTCTGTCTGTCTGTCTGTCTTTCTGTTTGTCCGGGGTAATCTCTGGAACGGCTGAACCGATTCAAATTAGCCTTTCACTACCAGGTAGAGGACTTTATAGCGCTACATATAGGCTACAATTTGACCCGGTAGTTGGCGCTGTTGTCGCGATAACAAGTCTTTACTTATTCAACTCATCTATACATCTATACATATAAATAAAATTGAAGTGTCTGTCTGTGATTTCAAAATAACTATAGATTTTCAAGTGCATATAGTTAGTTATACGATTCTAAGTCCAAAACAACCCTTTTTAACATTTTTGTCTGTCTGTCTGTCT
Organism: Euclidia mi; assembly: GCA_944739405.2. NCBI lineage: Eukaryota > Metazoa > Arthropoda > Insecta > Lepidoptera > Erebidae > Euclidia > Euclidia mi. Next base: position 29,903,857 of record OX123193.2, on the reverse strand, counting down.
GTCTTTCTGTTTGTCCGGGATAATCTCTGGAACGGCTGAACCGATTCAAATGAGACTTTCACTACCAGGTAGAGGACTTTATAGCGCTACATATAGGCTACAGTTTGACCCGGTAGTTGGCGCTGTTGTCGCGATAACAAGTCTTTACTTATTCAACTCATCTATACATATAAATAAAATTGAAGTGTCTGTCTGTGATTTCAAAATAACTATGGTTTTAAGTGCATATAGTTAGTTACACGATTCTAAGTCCAAAACAACCCTTTTTAACATTTTTGTCTGTCTGTCTGTCTGTTGGTCCGGGGTAATCTCTGGAATAGCTGAACCGATTCATATGAGACTTTAACTGGAAGGTAGAGCACTTTATAGCGCTACATATAGGCTCCAATTTGACCCGGTAGGTTGCGCTGTTGTCATGACACTTATTTTTGTATAATTATATATAAAAGCAAAGAATCATTCATCTTGAAATCTGGAAAGTTATCGGCTGTATAAAGATTAGATTTGGCAGAGAACTTTTTAAAACGTAACTTTTTTCCGCGTGCGAAGCCGCGGGTACCAGCTAGTAGAAAATATAAGGATTTAGTTAATTGGCAGCCGACCGAATGGTTACGATCTCGGGACTCGACTGTCTTACAAAATGGCTAAATGTACTTACATACTACATGATACACAATAAATGCTAAGTCAGCATTCTTAGCTTGTGTCTGGCATAAAGGGGTACACAAGGGTATAACAAGGGATCCGAACTCGATGCAAACCCATGAAATAATAGTTCAAGAACGTACATAGTACGAAACTGCTCTAACTTACTGCCACGCAAAATGTTCTATTTCTGATCAAGTTAATTAGGTAGGTATGTAATGTAGTATATTTTTAAAAATATATTAATACATGTATGTTTATTGGTTGCCTAGTACACATACTACAAGATCTGGTTACTTTGAGACTGGATGGTTTTGTATGTATGAGGTAGAATATTATTATTTATTTGTTTTTATGGATTACTTTTTATATTTATTAAGGTAAAAAGTTATTATCTAGTAATAAAATAACATCCAGTAATATATAATGTATGTTTCTATACATATAAATAAAATTGAAGTGTCTGTCTGTGATTTCAAAATAACTATAGATTTTCAAGTGCATATAGTTAGTTATACGATTCTAAGTCCAAAACAACCCTTTTTAACATTTTTGTCTGTCTGTCTGTCTGTCTTTCTGTTTGTCCGGGTTAATCTCTGGAACGGCTGAACCGATTCAAATGAGACTTTCACTACCAGGTAGAGGACTTTATAGCGCTACATATAGGCTACAGTTTGACCCGGTAGTTGGCGCTGTTGTCGCGATAACAAGTCTTTACTTATTCAACTCATCTATACATATAAATAAAATTGAAGTGTCTGTCTGTGATTTCAAAATAACTATGGTTTTAAGTGCATATAGTTAGTTACACGATTCTAAGTCCAAAATAACCCTTTTTAACATTTTTGTCTGTCTGTCTGTCTGTTGGTCCGGGGTAATCTCTGGAATAGCTGAACCGATTCAAAAATAACATCCAGTAATATATAATATATGTTTGTACTAGAGGACGCCAGCAGCTACGCCTGCATTTTTTTTAAATTTACCCGTTTTGGCCGATACCGTGGGAATTTCGGGAAATCCCTTCTTAGTGCACCCCTACGGTCCCCAAGGAACATACCTACATGCCAAATTTCAGCTTCCTGCGCCCAATAGTTTCGGCTGTAGCGTGTCTGTCAGTCAGTCAGTAACGCAAGGATTTTATATATTAAGATTACACTGGTCTACAAGGTACATAGGTACTATCTAAACTATCTAAAGCATAAAGGTTTTCTCAAATCAGGCTTAGCCGTTTCTGAGATTAGTGAGCACAAAGATACTTAGTAGGTACATACATTAAGTATATTGCAGCGCCAGCGCCACAAAGTTACGTGGTTTAAACAAAATAACACGAATTCATAATCAGCATGAATATACATTAAAACAAGAAACATGGAAACCACTAGTAAAGTGTCAAAATAAAGTACTTTTCAGAGAAACCTCTTTCAATACAGTCACACACACGCACTCAACACACACATACATACAGATATGCTTACACATATGTATGGTAGGTACATTTCGAAAGAATGGCGAAGGAAAGACCGAACGAAACAGTTATGCAAATCGAAAGTGAAGGGCCGTGAGAGAACCAGCAATAATGAATAGACGAAGACTTACTTTGGAGGAAGATCAACCGTCTCTAGTCGAAGACAGGACAATAGGAACCATTCTCATGTTATGAACTCGAGATATTAAGCTTTGTTTTCACATAAATTGCGCGCAATCGGTGAAGGTTCAAAGGTATATAAAGGTACTAGTTAAGTCGGCAAATGAGGTTATTCAATATAATTGTTTTTGGAGTAATAGGTATATTATATGGCAAAATAATCCTAACCAAACATAAATATACCGAAAAACATAAAAATCCGTCAAGTCGTTTCAGAGGATTTCGATAACAAACACAATATCTTTATACTGATTTCGTGCCACTAGATTCTTGTATCTATAGAAGCCAGGCAAGTATTTAATTTTCAGTTTTTAAGATAACTGGAAGAGCTCTACTCTGCCATACATACGTTATAATATTGCCTGATTCTTGTTCTTACCACCCACCATAAAAATAAACATAAACCTACATAGTTAGCCTTACAAACCACCAATTTCTTTTGTGACGTCAATGATCACAGTGTCGTTGACACAATCCTAAATTACTTATATTTTTTAAATAGTTGGCGGTGTAATAATTTATCTTAATTCCTGTAAGATACTTTTCAAATAGTAATTTGGATACTCATTTAAAGTAAAAAGTGTTAAGAGACTCTTCAGAATACTACAGAAAACATAATGATAGGCTCCATTGCTAAAACACTTTGAGAGCGTAAACTTAAGTGGGACATTGTCAAAGCCTAAGTTCGCTATCAAGCCTGCTTCCCTCGGTATTCCCAAGCCAAAATGGCCGAAATAAAGATAATTTATAAACGAACCTAATCTCCTGAAAAGGGTATTGAAAATCATTGCCTTCAGGGAGTCTGGGGAGAGTTTGTGCTTTCTAAGTTTCTAGTAATCTCTGTTTTGGTATATGCAGCTGTATAAAGTGAAATAGACACTGTCTAGGTTACTTTTATTAAACGCTGGTTTGAAATTTGCAATCGGATTTTGAAGTGAGTGTAAACCGGCCCACTTTGAACCAACCACGGAACAACTATTTATGAAACTTAATAACTTAGTTCTTGCTCAAGGATCGAACCCACAACGTCATAGAGGCGAGAGCACCACTTCAGCTATTGTGCCATCTATGCTCTACTATATGTTTGTTTATTTATTTGTGTATCGGGTCGACGGATGCATCACGCTATCTTGTGAAATACCGAAATTCAAATAACAAATTTCATTCATATTTACTTAACATTATTTTAATGTAGCTGATTATCGCGAATCATCAATATAAGTATATTCAATTCACTACGTTTATTCAATTTATTACGAATAATCAAGCAAATTTATTAATTTAGTGAACATTGATTTACAAGTTTTTTTGCCAATAAATAATACAGTGCATCGTATTTCCAGTTCATCTGCAATGTTTTATATTGCGGATAGATTAGTGTTACAAGAAATTATGAAATAGGAATATGTATTATTTTAATTTCAAAGAGCCATTTAGAGAAAGCCAGGCTGCTGTGGTAATGGGCAGGTCACTCACACTCGAAGAACCGGTGGCCGTTGGGGTAGGAAGTTTCTGGAGTGGCGACCACGTACCGGACGATGCAGCAGACCCATGCGGCGTCGTCGTCGTCGGAGGCCTACTCAGGCCTCTTAGAAGGTGAACCGACGCAACGATCTGGTTTAGATCGCGGTGCGCGGTTGGATGCGAGCGGCTCAAGATCGTTTTGTGTGGAGAACCTTGGGGGAGGCCTATGTCCAGCAGTGGACGTCTCTAGGCTGACATGATTTAAATAGGGAGTGTACTTATAATATACTTGAGAGACTAAAAGCCTGCTGGGTTCAAACCTAGGTCGTGCACCACTGACTTTGCGTGCATGTTATATTATTATTGGTTGCTTGGTAAACGGTGAACAAAAACATCGACATGAGGAAACCTGCATATCTGAGAGTTCTCTATAATGTTCTGGAAAGACACAGGTCTTTTGAGAACATTATAGAGAACTCTCTAACTCGGTCTGGCCGCAATAAGATAATATAAAAACATAAATATAGACTGCCTCGTTGGTCTCGCGGCATAAATGTGCGCGTGGGATTGGGAGGTCTCGGGTTCGATTCCCGGGTCGGGCAAAAGTGTTACTGGGTTTTTCCGAATTCTCAGTAGCTGCACGGAGTCTGGTGATGTGTGATGTGCCCGGTAACGGCAATAGGTTCGACCCCTATTACGTGGGACCTAAAAATTCATGGCGAAATGTGGGTGTAATATTACACCTCTGCCTACCCCTGCGGGGATACGTGAGGCGTGAGTCTATAAAAAAAACATGCCTATAAACTCTACGTATCTATACGAAGTTTTACATATCTATTAGAACGCCTACGCAGAGTAAGTAGGTATCTAATATGCGAATATTGTACCACGCTGCTAAAATGATATAAATAGGGACCGAATGTCCGTGTGGTGACGAATTAAGAATACGAAATGTCATCACCCCATTTCATCCCATGGGTGTCGTAAGAGCCGACAGAGGGAGCATATTAAGCAGAGAACAACACTGTAAGAGAAGGAAAACTTGATACAAACCCTATACCAACCCGTTTGGCCAGCGCGGTATAGTAGGCCAATTCCTCCTTTCAAAGGAGAGGCCTAGTCCAGCAGTGGACTGTTAAAGGCTGATGATGTATGTAGGGACCAAATTGAAACTTAGACATACATACAAAAACGTCCCATACATTGGTCGAACCTACACTAGACTTAAGCCACTGAGTAATTGCTAATTCAAAACTAACTATTATTACGTATATTATACAAAGTGTTAATCGGGTTCGAATCCCGAGTGAGTACATATTTGTTTGAATTATAAATATGTGTTGTTGTGCGTGGTGTGTGAACGTGATTTGCGTACACAGCGCTATAACGGCGCACATGGAATGGCGTCGGAGGGCTTTAATACCAAGTATTGTTTAAGTTTATTGTATGCTCACGCCTGTTCCTTTGAGAGGTAGGCACAGATTTTAGCTGAAATTTTCCACTCAGTGTACATTTTTGAAGCGCTTGTTCTCATGATATTACATAAAGACAGCCAGGCAAAAATCCTAAATCCCTTCTAAATAAAACTACAAATGTTCAATCAACGGTCACCAAAGTACAGACAGATTCAAAACAACAATAAAATTAATGTATCACACAATGTGTTGTTTCTTATGTGGATCGAACCCGCCAATGTTGTGAGTGCTCCCTGTAAATGGGCCGCTGAACCAATCTAGCGACTTTGCATACACGCTTCGGCACATACAGGATTAAACACAACGTAAATTTCGTTCATCATCATCAGCCTATAACAGTCCACTGATGGACTGGGCCTCTCCTTTGAAAGGAGGAATTGGCCTACCATACCACGCTGGCCAAACGGGTTGGTATAGGGTTTGTATCAAGTTTTCCTTCTCTTTCAGTGCTGTGCTCTGTATAATTTGCTCCCTCTGTCGGCTCTTACGACACCCATGGGATGATATGGGGTGGTGACAATCCGTATTCTTAATCCGTCACCAAACGTAAATTTCGTTACTCCAAAAATAAAGGACGTCCGGTGATCCTGGGATCCTGCACAGTAGGTATGTTATGTGTGCATCAAATTGATAATAATGATCGCTTGCTAATCGATGAAGGACACCGCGTGAGGAGAGCTGAGTGAGTCGCATGCCTGAGCTGATCTCCATAATGCTCTTGAATGACATGCGAAGCCTGCCAGTACGTACTTGGCCATCGTGATCGTCTATTACCTAATCATTCTTATAGTGAGAAGAGAACCGTGCCGAACAGTGGGACAGTTTATGTACAGTCGAAAAAACTTCCCACTAGACCACCATAAGGGCGAGAATCGCTCAGCAAGACATCGTCGCTTCCAGTGCTACTTTACGCGCACATTGACACTCGTATACAAAACTAGTTTTTAGTGTGCCTCGACTCTATGAGCGAGAAAGGGATTTCTTTTTCAAAGTGGTCCAGCGGCGACTTGTTTGATTGTAAAGAGCTGATGATGAAGTCTACTTTTATCCAATAAGACACAAATCTATTATTTTTATCCCAGTTGTTTCCTCATAAAAATCCTGAATGATTGTGAGCCATTTCAATAAACAAGTTCCATAGGTTCGGAGGTCAGTAGTAATAGGTCGGTACCTACTTCATAAAGCATGTATGTAGTAGGTCGTCGGGTACTATCTACTAGTGTCAACATTATCAAGGTACACATATTGATCGGACGTCATTCACAGAGCCCACCGCTCACGGCCGCACTGTGTCATCATGGAGGCCTCGCGACACTTAGATATCTTATTTAGAACACCTTAATGACCTATATTTTACATACTTACTTATTTTCTTCTGTATACTTAGTGGTTGAATCACTCACCGTTTAGTTCTACTATTATAAAGGCGTAAGTTTGTAAGGATAAACGATTGTATGGTTGTTACTCTTTCAGGCAAAAGATACTGAACAGCTTTTGATTAAATTTTGCGGTAATGTAGCTTATACATCTGAATAGCACATACATATTATATGCTACCTGTCGACAGCCCTTCGCACTCCTCTGCCGGACTTAAGCTTCTCCAAATATCCTAAACAGTAGCGCCGTAAGTCTACAGAACGATTCGGCTTTAGATAACACGCTGGTCAGACGGTTGGTAGTGGGCTTCACGTCGAGTTTTCTGTCTCTTCGCAAAGATACTACTGTCGCAATAGCTCATGTACTCGTGGACAGATGTTAGTTTGCCTGCACGTATGGTGTAATGGTCTAGCGCCATTTGGCACTGCGCTGAGTGTTGTGGGTTCGATCCCCACACGAACGAGACGACTCATTTGCAAATTGCTGTTTCGAAACTGAGAATTCTTTGTGTGCGATGGTTGTATCAAAATGATTGTAGAGTCTCCCGCGATACAGAATTTATTCCAAGCAAGGAAGCTGTCTTTTTCAAACAAGATATTATATTATAATGCTGAGATGTTAGAGTGATAACATTTTTGCTGGAAGTTATAGTAGTCAGGCTTCAAGGCTAATTTGTGTTAGACAAGTTCGGGAGTTCCGGTTGAGAATAACCAAGGTCGCTCCCAAGGCGGCATGATTATTTTATTTTGGTGATTTAAACTGTCTTAGGACACGATTTTCATTTTACTTTCAGGGCTGAAGAATACGTATTCTGAAAATATTGTTTGATCTATTAATATTGATCCTGTAGGATGTAGACGCCGCAGAATCGTGCTAGGTGCCAATAAAACGCCAGAGGTATCAGATTATTAAAGAAAATATAATCATATTTTTAAAAGTAGTTGTAGTCCTGCTAAGCCTGCTGTAGTCGACTGCTAGATATAGGCCTCTCCGATAGCAGGCCACTAAGCTAGATCCCTGTCTGTCCAGCCGCTGCCAGCCAAAATTTACGTATATCGTCTAACTTTATGACGGATTTACAGACAAACGGCATTTTTTTTTCATTAGGCATTTCATTTTCGTCCAGCGAGTGAGTACACCGGTGGCCTAATTACCTTCTCCGTTCTCATCATTGACTTGATTAATTAGAATACTTTATTAGTTTGATCGAACGTGGAACTTTCCTTGCGTGGTACTAGCGAGACTAATGCCGCTGCACCATGCATAGAATCACAAACAGAACAAGTATTTTCCTGTCCACGTCTTTCCACATTCAATGAAGGACCATTGTTACTACGGAATAGAAGTGAGGACACTCTAAAAAATCTAAACGAATTCGAACCTGTTACGCACAAAGCATTGTTATCAACAAGACGTCCACCTTACCCAAACCCTGATCGGTGCAAATTACGACAGTTGGGAGACAGACGTACAAAAAAATCTTTAGTCGCTCACAATGGGCGAACGATCTTACCGATAGGGATTTCAATGGGTAACTTCTACCTGTACCTTTACAAGCAGGTAAAGACATAAGCAACGAATGTTTGAAAGCAGGTAAAGTTACTGCCTTACTTATACTAATAAAGGTCAAGAAAAGGAAATAAATAAGTCATATCGGCCATACATTTTCGTGGGTAGTTTCAGTCGTTAGGGGAAACAGCGCGCGCTGCTATATGGTGGATGGTAATTGCTATTTCAGTGTGCGAAAAGCGACAGTTATTTTGGTTGTGCTTTGAATGGTTTTTTCGTATGTGGTATTCTGCGTATTCGTTACTTGGTCTGTGTGTAATCTGGTTTGAGATTTTGTGTCTATTTAGATGTTGAATTGACTGATAGATGGAATTTATCATAGAAATACATATATCCCTATACAAACTTGTAAGTACATTAAAATCATTATGACTTATGTAAGTGCTATTTTGACTATTTAATAATTGATATTGAATTACGATGATCACTTTAGGACAAGTTATTACTTTTTTTGTGGTACACGATTTTGTTTGTTTGCTATTCCTGATCATTAGGAATCGTCGATCGCAAGACTAGAGGTAGTGTTATTAGACTAGGACCAAATCAATGCTTAACTATTCCTACGATCAACTACAATGTAGGTATTAAAGCTAGTATCATATGTTAGTTTTTAGTAAATGGTATAGCAACAGTAGCTCCGATTTCTACTACGTCCAGCAGTTCTTAATATCCATTGTTAAACGCACCAGCGATAGCCTAAAGGAGAGACTGACAGACTGCTTCGCAGAGTGTCTTGGGTTCGACTCCACGACGCTAACCAATAAATTTCGATGTTAAATGACTATTAAATTGTTAACTATCGCTTGTTTAACGGTGAAGGAAATATCATCCTGAGGGAACTAGTATATCTGAGAGGTCTCCATAATGTTATTGAAAGACACGTGAAGTCTGCCATCCAGCACTTGGCCAGCGTGGTGCCCTTAGCCTTACCGCTCTCATAGTGAGAAGAGGCCCGTGCCCAGCAGAAAGACGGTTTCAATACATGGCTGGTGATGATTATGATGAAGAAGTTATTGGTATTTACCAGCAAGTTTTATGATTGTATTACGATTTATGACAGACTATAGTAGTTCCTAGCTCATATGACGTAAGTAGAAGCAATTTGCTAGCCTCGACTGACTCTACGTCCACGGTTGATAGAATTAATTAATCATCAACCGCTACCATAGGTTTGGTGTAATTGTGACGTAATACTACAAAACAAACACAACAAAGGTTTAAGGCGGCGATACCCTAGTGGAGATACTAACAAACTGCCATGCAGAGGGTATCGGGTTCGAATCCACGGCGCGCACCACTGACTTTTCGGAGTTATGTGCGTAATGAATTGTTAATTGAAAAATCGCTTGTCCTGTGCCTCGGAGAGCACGTTAAGCCGTCGGTGCCGGCTGTCATGAAGATCTTTGACAGTCGTTGTAGAGCGTCAGTACCTATCTTCTAAATAAAGTGACACTAGTCTAAACCATTTATAAACCATGAATATAACTATCCATTTGGGTTGCGGAGGTCAGACAGGCAGTCGCTCTGTGGAAAAGCTAATATTCAGTCAAATCTGGTTAGACTAGAGAGCGGACCCCGGGTTCTAACCGGGATAACGCTAGGAGGATGAAGACTAAGTTCAGGGTACGTTATGATTTCATATAAAATGTAGCGATTTTTCTATTATCTAGATTACAGGTAGTAGAGCCTTCCTGATTTCAGCATGAATGGGCCGGCTTGACCGGGGAAGTACTACCCTCTCACAGAAAATCGATGTAAAGTAACAGTACTTAAGCTGTTGTGTTTCGTTCAGTGAGTGAGAGTGCCGGTGGCCCTATCCCCTATTCCTTCTCCCTCAACCCAGTCCGTATCCTATCGCTTTTCCTAATCCCAAGGGGCGGCAACGCACTTGTGACTCCTGTGGTGTTGCTTGTGTCCATGGGCGGCGGTAATTGCTTACCATCAGGCAATCCGTCTGCTCGTTTGCCGCCTATTACTTAGCTGTAATGCAACTCTATGTCTCGGTCGACGTTAAAAGTTTGACGTGACTACATGTCTATGTGACTGACATTGTAGCTACTGAACGAATAGACCGATTGTGATATGATTTTTCCTATCGAAAATTTATGGAGATCTATGTCGGGAGCTACCTATAATTTTCCTGAATATCAATTTACTATGCGTGGTAATATATGGTAATGATATCTTGATTACTAATACCTTCGGTACTAACAAGACTCATCCTAGCTGTGGTACCTACTTTTTATACTAAGCTAACAGCCTGAAATCAGGCCTTAGTATAAATAAATATAGTTGATTAAAAATGCATAGGGCACAAAGTATTTGTCGCACGAGGGATCGATCCCTCCGTGGGTAAAGCGCCCTCCTTCTGGGCTTATGGGGACGATCGATACAACATGCTCAGAGTTACTTAGGGCAAGGAACATAACCCGGGTCTCTTAGAGGGACAGGCAGTGAAGTACCTTGTAGCCAAATAACATACTCTTAGATACCACATAAAGATACATCATCATCAGAAAGTGTAAAAAAGAATTCTAACGGAAATAAGGTCACCATCATTTTACCTAATCAAGGAGTCTTACCCAGGAATCCAGAAACGGCTGTATGCCCAACCACTAAATCTATTACCACGTTACCGTTATAGTATCTAAAAGACACTATATTTAGATTTATTTTACTTCTTGCCTAAGGTTATTAAATTTGTTTTTATTGGTTTGTTGTATTTTATTGTACCTATATTTTCTTTCCGGTCACCCAACTTATAAGCCAGACGGTGATGTCATCTTTAAACTTCACGAATTGATTGAAATGCGGTAACCACTTTGCTACGGAGTCTCTATGGACACGCGAAAATATATTTTTTTAGAAGACACCCGCCCTAGGACTATCCTATATCGCGGGGGACTTTACAAACATACAACTAACGAACACAATGAACACCCAGACTCGAAACAACAATTTATAAATCACACAAAAGTTTTCTCGTTTGGGAATCGAACCCACGACACTAGAAACAGTGTCAAGCGGCGAGGCGACCGCTTAAACCACAACACCAATCGTACAGTCGATCTAAAGAAACAGGACTGAGCAGTTTTTGGGCTTTCATGTTAAACTATAATATAAGGGTGACCATGGCGAGTCTGTAAGAGTATCGCAATACTTTCTTAGCTGTTCTGAATGTGTAAACTATTCTATGTTACATAATGATGTTACAAGGATCGAAATGATCACAGCTTAAGCAATTATGCTTTGCTAACTAACGAGTAGTACTCAATTAACTTAAGTTTTTTTTTGAAGGCGAAAACGATAATTGTGATAAAGTTGCTGTCTAAAGCAGCACAGGGGCGGCGTTTGCGTGGTTTAATAATTAATATGCATTTCATAGGTTTTATTCTACGCATTGCCAATCCTAGGAAAAGAGAGAATATGGCAAAGTTACATGTCCTTAGTAAACAGCCATAGCCTAGTGGAGAACTGTGAAGAACTGTAGATAACAACAGACTCGAACGCAAACGGGCTCCTTCTTAAACCCTCGGCAGGTATCACTGACTTTCCGATGATATGAATGTGCGTTATTAGGGTTGTTTCCAACTAGTCAAATCAAGCACTTTTAATGAAATATCAAAAACGACCTTTGCTACGGCGTTTGTATGAAATAAGACCTAGTGACGTCATAGTTTTTTGCTGTCAAATAGAATACTTATTATCAATGAATTGTCGATAAAAAATGTTAAATAAAGTTTTAATATTAATTGATGAATGAAACTACCATTAATTTGACATATTTCACTGGATAAAAATACTTGTATAATTTATTTCACTTGCAGGAAACTTCCCTATTAGGTATAGGTCTGTGTCTGTGGTCCAGTGGATAGCATATTATTATGCGTCTGCTGATCCGGTGGTCCAGGGTTCGATTCCCGGGACGGGCAAATGTGTTACTGAGCTTTTCCGAGTTCTCAGTAGCAGCTTGGAGTCTGCCTATGTGGCCGGTAACAGGCAATATGCTCACCCTCTATTACGAAGGATCTAAAATTCATAAAGTGAAATGTAGGTGTAATTTTACACCTCTGCCTACCTTTTGGTTTACCGGCGTGACGATATGAAAAAAAATATTCGCTTGATAAATATTGTGAGGAAACAAGCGTGCCTGAGAGTCCTCCATGATGTTCTGGAAAGACATGTCAAGTCTATCAACCGACATCGCGAGACTTGGTCAGCGTGGTGAAATATGTATGTTAAACCTGTTTAGACAAGAAAGCTGATAGGCTCCGAGGCAAAAGTCTTGGATGCTGGAATAAGAGCGATCTCGGCTGGATTGGCTCGCCTGGAAGGCTGTTTGCCTACACACACAACGTAGACCTGCCTACCACTATATCGGCTAGTAAAAGCGTAATCTTTTGACGACCGGTTGGCGCAGCGGGAGTGTAAGCGACTGCTACGCCGACGGTCGCGGGTTCGATTCCCGCTCAAGTCAAGCATTTGTGTGCGTGAACATGGATGATTGTCTTGTTCTGGGTGTTTCTATGTATAATATGTATGTATTTACAAAAAAAAATTATATATGTATGTTTATCCATTATCTAGTACCCATAGTACAAGCTCTGCTTAGTTTGGGACTAGGTCGTGTCGTGTGAATGTGGTAGAATATTATTTACCCAAAGCCTGGTCGCAACCAAATTAACGAATAATTTACCCGAAATAATTTATTGATTTAACTATCAAAACTTCCGTAAATGACGCTGTGCGTTCAGTTCCGTTCGCCGTCATAGGAACCAGCTGTATTATACACCTAAGTCTTATTCTAAGTCTATTGTAATGGTTGTAATTGAAAGTTTGTAAGGATAGACGGATTTTTTGTTACTATTTCACGTAAAAATTACTGGTCGGTTGTGGATGAAACCTAAGATGATAGCTTATTCAGAATAGGTTTCATTTTGCAGAAATACTTGACACTTACGCAGACAGAGCCGCAGGCTAGTTACAGCGCAGTGGTGCCGCTAGACACTGTTCTGCAGAGTTCGTAAATATTGATATAGTGTTGGTTATTATATTGAAGAATCTTGGCTTTGATTGCTGGGTTAGGCAAAGTTCTATGATAATTTTGAATAGGAATTGGTGAAAATAAAAATTAAAGGTATAGTTTGAACCACAGAGTCCTAAATATATTTTAGTACCTATTTAGTCTGGACTAATGTGTTCAGGATGTGCCTTTCACGTATTATTTAAACATAATTAACTTCCAGATAGAGCACAGCTGCTTCTATGTACTCAAAAAATGCGATAATAATGTTTATATCATATCGCAGGAACTTTACAAACAGGAAACAAAAATGTCGTATCATTCAAGTGTTGACCGGGGACCGAACCTCTAACCCTCGGCGCAGTGTCAAGCAGCAAGACGGCTACAACGTCATCTATAGAAAAACTTTGTAACGCACTTTATTCTCAGTCTGATAAAATAAGCACTATAATAGTCACTGCGCAGTAGACAAGTTTTAAACAGAATCTATTTTAGTTACTCAGTCATACTGCAAGGTCAACCATCACAAACATTAGATCGAGCATTAAGTTTGACACGAGCTTTGCTACCGACAGTGTAAGCTAAGCTGTACCTCTATTAATAAATTAACTGAACGCTTGTAGGCTTTTTAATAATAATAACATCTTTTGAACTCGCGCGACACCTTTATTGATAAATAATAACTTACGCATTAAAGACCCGTTATAAATATTAGTATAAAAACTTATTTAGAATATACTATGACTTAATTCTCATCTATTCAATGTTTATTTTAGTCCGTTGTCGTATACAAATAAATAAACTCGTTTTAAAATGCTTCATTTCCTTATAAAAAGCGCTATCTACGTGCATAGAGTCGCTTATATAAATAAGTTACGAGTTATCGCGGTGCCGCCAATAGATGGCGTTAGTAACTTTAGTACGCACGAAAAAGTAATGACGGTGGCAATGCTACTTAAAGCTGCCAGTAGCATGCCAATTTTAGTCATATAATTTCTGATTATTCAATAATAAAATTATAAATAGTAGTATAGCCAGGGGATTGGCAGAATAGTGCAAAGGTTTGAATTGGCACAAGGACTATATAGGCTACCGAATGTTCGATTCCAACACGAGGTTTTTTAAAATATTTGACGACAATAATACATTATGCAAGATAAAGTGTATTATCATCGACTATATTTAGTGTAGACGATAATAATTTTATATAATATTTATTAATCTATTTGCTCGGTTGGCCTCACGTCTTAAGTGATAAATCAACCACTGCGCTGTCCTAAGTTCGATTTCAGTGTTATAAGTGTTATAACTTATAACGCAGAAATAATTTTCTGGACGTGTAGAGGGTCCCTAAGTTCTTGGTTCCTACCAAGAACTTAGGGTCCCAAGCCAACCTCACCTGCAAGTGGTGCACCTGCCGATCAACGGACGAGGCTCTGGCAAACAAAATGTCCCAATAAGCGGCAATAGGCTCGCCACCTATTACGTGGGATCAAAACACTGGCGAAAAGTGGGCGTTTCATATGCCTCTGCCTACCCCTTCGGGGAAACAGGCGTGAGTCTATGTATGTATGTATGTATGTACGTGTAGAGTAGTAGGTATTCGTTTTTGTTAAGATATCTCCAGTGCTTATGTGAAGCCTAGTGTCTGCCACGTTTTACGAGTGGCTTTGGTGAAATATTAGTATAACATACTCTCTCATAATATATCACATGTACTTAGGTATGAGATATGAATGCATATGTCAGTGTTTACAACAAAAAAGTATTTTTATTTTATTGCGTCACACAATTGAAATCGATAGAATAAAGACTTAGAATACACACATTCGGATCAAATGTCAATCTGATATTTTGCATCATACTGCCACCAAACCCGTACCTAACACTT
The DNA here is from genome assembly GCA_944739405.2 of Euclidia mi. Taxonomy (NCBI): domain Eukaryota; kingdom Metazoa; phylum Arthropoda; class Insecta; order Lepidoptera; family Erebidae; genus Euclidia; species Euclidia mi. Next base: position 29,888,768 of record OX123193.2, on the reverse strand, counting down.
AAAGCAATGTTAGCAGCAAAATGACCAGTTAAACTACTGCGCTAGGATGCAGTCAACCCGCATGCTTTACTATCAAAGGCTATGTGCATCTTTTTCATGCGTATCGGTATGTTGAAGGTAAGAGCGAGATGTGAGATGCTTGTTGGTAGCTGAACTATTTGGTGGTCTCCCTTCAATGTATCAAGTATAATATATCAAGCTTGTGTATCTAATAATAATAATATTCTACCACATTCACACAACACCATCTAGTCCCAAATTAAGCAGAGCTTGTACTATGGGTTCTAGACAATGGATAAACATACATAATTATATACTTTTTTTTTGTAAATACATACATATCATACATAGAAACACCCAGACCAAGACAAACATCCATGTTCACGCACACAAATGTTTGACTTGAGCGGGAATCGAACCCGCACCCTTCGCTTCGGCGTGGCAGTCCCTTATACTACCGCTGCACCAACCAGTCGTCAAAGTATTAAGAGATAGACAGAATTGTATTAGTTTACTATCGAAGAGGCGATAGCCTAGTGGAGATACTAACAGACTGCTGCGAGAAGGTCTTGGGATCAACCCTGCGCCGCAAACCACTGATCTTTCGAAGGTTAGTGCGTATCAATTCTTAATAATCGCTAACGGTGAAAGATATCATTGTCAGCAAACTCGAAACTACTCCATAATATTCTCGAGAGATATGTGGCATCTACCAACCCATATTCGTCCAGGCTGGTGGACTTACCCTTACTCTATTCTCTAAGTAAGAAGAGGCCCATGACCAGCAGTGAGACAGTTTATATATAGAACCACACATTGATACTTAAACAGTGGTTTAATCACTGAACTAAGTTTAGCCTCCTAGGTTGCAGCAGCCTGCTCGTGTTTAGATGGCAGTCGGTTTGTGAAAAACTGATATGAAGCTACATTTTGAAAGACCCTGACCTCCAGCTTGGGATACTGCTAAGATATCAAAGCGGAAAGCATGTTAAACCGCCAGTCCCGACTGTCATGAAGATCGTTGACAACCGATATGGAAAGTTAATAAATACTGACTATAGTCTAAAGCCTAAGCCATGGTATATCGTTATTATTTTAAGGTTGGGTTGCAGAAGTCAGACGGCAGTCGCACTGTGGAAAAGCCAAATATTCTGTCAACTCTGGATTGTGACTTAGTGAGTTCTTTGTTGATATTTTAATAAGACTGTCGACATAAATGGGTCACAGAAGAATTACTAAAAACAGCACACAAGAAAAAGAACATTATTATTATTTTGATGATTTTAAAAGCATTTTCAAATATAGTTTGCGGATGGGTTGTAGAAAATACGATACCAACGCAACGATAAACAGTCGCCAGTTTATTACGACTCAAATCTACATCTAGTGTGTCTATCTGTCTGTCCGCTTTTGCGGCTAAACTGTTGAATTCATGTTGACGAAATTGAGTACGGAATAGTTGAAGAGCTGGGATAATTGATTGGCTGCTCCTAAAAATCAGATTCCAAACGCTTGAAATAGGGTTGCATCTATTTTGGCACAGACCCATATTTTATCTAAGTAGTTTAACAAATAAATATGCTTAGACCAAGCTCATACCAACAACAGTGTATAGACTTATCTATTTAAAATGTTCCTTGATAACAAAAAGCGACATGAGATCATAATTTGTGTAACAGTCTAAATTAAGAGTAAGGTTGAACACCAAACTTCACAAAATGGCTTCCTTTATTTAATCCTTAATTGTAAGTACCTCGGACCGGTGATGGACATTTTGTTTAAAACTTATAATGAAATCTAATTATTAAGACCCATCGTATTTTGCTTAATTATGAATGGTTGTGCTTGGAGGTAAACAAATTGATATTGTAAGTGGTAACGTTCTTGGACCAATTATGACCATTAGAAAAGCGAACTAAAGAAATAAGTAGCCGTAGAAAGCATTCAGAAACAGCTCTCCTGCGATTCAGTGAGAATTATGTTTCTTTGGTGATAAGATGCATTTTATAGCTGAGCGGTAGCCTGCTACGCAGAGGGTCTCAAGTTCTTACCCGCAGCGCTACCCGCTGCTACTGTGTCTTCGAATGAAAGCGCGTATTAAATATTAATCATCGCTTGCTAAACGGTGAAGAAAACATCGTGTTCTCGAAGGTTTGTTAAATATGCTAACCAGCATTTCGCCAGCGTGGTGCACCTACCTTTTTCATAAAGAGAAGGTGTGTCCAATGGGACAGATTATAAATAAGGCTACTGTATTTCTGTTTATTTGGTGACTGTTAGACTGTTTCCATGAAATGATGTGCGTCGATATTACATATTCTGTCAAATCTGCTTGGCCTAGCAAGCGGAACCCGAGCTCCAAGGCTACGCTAAAACGACGGAGACAATACGGAGATGATGATGATGACGGATCGATATTACTAGCACTCTGAATGTTGTGAATTTTAGGACAACTTGTGTGTCTATGAAAACTCATTTCAAAATATCTACTGTTTTTAATAGATCGCTTGCATGGATATAGAATTGAGATGGCTCTCATTGGTGGACAAATTAGTTCTGTGAAGGGCTAACACAGGAATCCCGGTAGTCTCTCGTTAACGTAAGAACTTTGTTTGTCTCTACCTGAGTCATGTCAGAAACTACTGTACCTCATTGATTGTGTGAGATCCTGAATTTATTCCATCTGTTAATAACATCTGTGGCTGGTGTAGCAGGGATACTGACATTATGCCTACTGACACCCTGGTATCAACAATATTGCTATTACTTTGGATTGCAGAGGTCTGGCGCGGCAGATTCCGTCAATTTTGTTTAGATTTTAGATTCCTTGGCGTATTGGATAGCAACTGGGACAAGGCTAAGATGAAACGGCGCCACGAATAGTCTAGACTCTAGGATCATAATGGTCTTTGGCTATGTAACCAGAATAAGTGTATAATTATAACACTTACTTAGTCAGGATCACGAAATCAGAGGTTTTATTCCAAAGTTGGGTAAAGTGATACCTATTATGAATTTTTGTTAGGTATTTCTTAGCAGCAGTAAAATGTAGATTGGATTGGACGCACCCAAATGACTAAAACTTTGAGAACATTTGGGTATTATAGGTACCTACGTTTACGCCTCTATCTAGGTAGATAGGTACATAATTTTATAGATAAGAGACTTGTAAATAATTCATCATCATCAGCCCTTTATACTGTCCCACTGCTGGACACGGGCCTCTTCTCTCTATGAGAAGGGTAAGGCCATAGTCCACCACGCTGGCCAAGTGCGGGTTGGCAGACTTCACATGTCTTTCGAGAACATTATGGAGAACTCTCAGACATGCAGGTTTCCTCACGATGTTTTCCTTCACCGTTTAGCAACCGATAATTAAGAATTTAATACGCACTTAACTTCGAAAAGTCATTGGTGCGTGCCGACGATTTGAACCTGAGACCCTCTGCGTAGCAGTCTGTCGGTCTCTCCACTCGGCTACCACTGCTTAAATAATTAATTCGTTTAAAAGACAAAATAGGTACAGTAGATTCAATAATTAATAATACTTCTAGCAAAGAATTTGTATTATGTTGGCAGTTCAAGTTTCCGGCGAGGTACGTGTGAGGCGTAGACAACAGACCACAATACACTGCAACACCAGCACAATTATATATTTTCCAAAACTAATTCTATTGTTGTTTCTTAGCTAACAGTTCGTTGCGTTTATTCGCCGCTGTTATATTTTGTGAAGAGCGCGAGATTTTTTCCAAGTGTTGTCGAGTGAACGGTGTCACAGTGTGAAAGTTAGCGCGTTTCCCGCGCGCCGACATGTTTTGGCGGGAGTAATCCTATTCCCGTCTCCCGTCATAAAGACAGTGGCTCGCGGCGCGGGCGGTGACGCATCGCGACACTGGCGCCACCTCGCGACGCCACCACACACTACTCTTTGTTTTGATATTTCGCACCGTACACTTCTATAGTTTATTTTTTGATATTCTCTTTGTATCTTCGATGATATTTAGCTAATACTCCGTAGAAGTTTAGTTTTAGCCTATCCTGTGGTTTCTGAAATAAGATCTATCTCGATGGTCTAGTGAACGGGTAGGGATACCTACTACACCATACCTACACGTACGGTCAACAAAAATGATAAAATTGTGAAGACAGATAGAGTATGAGCTACCTTGTACTTGTACACCTACTATATTATTTTAACACCTACTATCTTATTTTTTTAATTTGTCAGCTCGTAATATTTTTTGTATCCACTCGATACAAGAGTGTAGGTACAAAAATCTTGTGAGCTAACTAACTAAGTAGGTAACAAATTTTGTACCTACCTACTTAGTACCTTCTGTCGAACATAAACCTTGTCATTTTATTTCTAAAAGCAAGGGAATTTGTTTCACTTTTTTATACCTAAGCATATAATTTCAACAATTTAGTTTTAAGCTTAGGTATACTTCAGCAGCATTAGACCCGTGTCCACGCATTATAATAATACAAATGCTATGAATTACGTAGTAGGTAGGTACCTAGGTATATCTGTTCGGAGTTATAACTGAGTGAGAGCTGCGTCACGGCCGTGGCGAGTGCTGTTCTCTCATTAAAGCTTCACGTGTCAACCATTGATATCGCAATGTAAACTGTAACGCGGAAAACTTATTTCACAGCACTAAGCCGAGCCGCGATCGGAAGCGCGACATCTATGAGTCGCGCACCAAACTTCAGCGAACTGAAATGCGTTTACGATCTTTATTATCGGCAGCCGTAATACTACAAATTTAGTTCTTGCCCTACAAAAAGCGTTTCTCCTTTCATAATAATAAGAATACGTCGAGTCGGTCGGTTGGCGCGCTCGCTCGTTCGATATACACGGACGCGGCGGCGCGGCGGTGTGTGCGTGAGGACGCAAGTGTGTGCGGCGGCCGACCCCGCCGCCCGCGACCCCCCTTTCACCCCCGCGCTGGTCTTTCGCCCCGCTCCCCCCCTCTTCACCCACCCTTCCCCGCGCCGCCGAGCTCGGCGCACTGAATGTAGCTTTCTGTTCACTTATATAACGACATACATATATAAACGTGGTAAATAATATACGCTGTGAATAGCGAGCTATGTGCTGCCACCTAGCGGCCCGGAGCGAACTCGCGCGCCCACAGACTATACTGCTCTGTTTTCAGATTTTCTTTACGTTTGACACCATGTTCTTGTACCATTACTGTTATTTTATTTTATATAAAATGTTGTATTTATGTCGCCACGCCAAGGTATTTGGGGATATCGTCTGTTAAGCGGTTTGGCGACGGCGGCGACGCGACGGGTCGCTGCGAGTCGCGGGTGATACGCTCGTTTGACGTTTGGTAGGGGAGTTACGTCGACTTTTCAATTGCAATTTAAATGGATTAGTTTTCGTAGCAGCCCGTAGCAAGAATTCGTTGATGTCTTTTGCGAAATAAGAGCAATTAAAGATCGATATCTTCTATACTTCTGTGTACTGAAACAAAAGCTAGTACGTTGTGTTGATGTTAATATTTCAAACAAAGACATCAAAAACATTATTGTTATTTTGTTAATGTAGCATAAAATACTGATTGTTTATCTGTTATTATCAACGAGATATAGAGTGTATAATCATTGTAGGTAGAGTTCAGCTACAAAACATCAAATTGAACAAATTCGGTAAACAATGCGCAGTATCTAAACAACTTACTGTTATTTGAAATACCAATGACTTGTTGATTAGACTGTCAATATATCGACTGGGTACTGCTTCTAATTCCACTGTTCTTTTGAAGTAAAGTTAACTTAGTTTGACACAACTTGACAAAAGTGAGTATTTAACTTCTTATTGGGGAACGACAATAGTGGCATTTCTACTTTTCTAATAGCTAAGATTATGAAAAGAACATTAGGCCAATAAACTTTTGAATAATATTTGGAAATGGATTAATTATATGGCGCCAACCATAAAGAAAATATAGTATATTCGTAGAGAGGGATGAAAAAATCTTCAAACTTAGATGGAACCATATAAAAAACATCCTTCGAACTTTTAAAAAACATCTCTTTAAATCGGTTAATAAATAAGGTAGTACTGAGGGAAAAAGCAAAAAATCTAACGAATCGCGGACCGTCTTTATTGCAGTCAGTTTAAAAATTAAAGTCAGGCAGTATGGGCACTAATTTATTCAGTAAATCTAGCAGTTCTGAGCTGTTGTTCTTCTAGGCTCGAGTTTGCTAGAGTGGCTCGTGTCTCGGGCTCGACTCGAATGAGAAAATGTTTCGCGCAACCAACCGTGACAAGCGCCGAATGTCGCGTGTAGCTCGAACAACAACGCAACACACACACACACACTAGCTTTAGTTTTTAAACGTAACTATCGCCATCTTGAATAAATTATATATATAATAAAGTATTGTTTTGCTTTTTACAACCATTTCGATATAATGGTGATGATAAAAACTTATGGAATATTGCTATGTTGGGAATGTCTTGCTATTAAGTAATACAACTTTCTTATATAAAAAAATGTTTTTTAATTTTTTTTATAGACTCACGCCTGTATTCCCAAGGAGTGGCAGAGGTGTAATATTACACCCACATTTCGCCATGAATTTTTAGGTCCCACATAATAGGGAGCGAGCCTATTGCCGTACCGGGCACATTACCAGACTCCGTGCTGCCACTAAGAATTTCCTAACGGAAAAACCCAATAACACTTTGCCCGACCCGGGGATCGAATCGAGAATCAGTCTAAAGAAATGTATCTATATTTTTTATTGTAATTATAATTTGAATACACTGTGTAGATACCCAATCTATTAAGTACTTTTTGTTAGTCTACCTGCATCAAAAGTGATGCTTCGTCCGAAGCACTGAAGTTGGTCTTTGAAATAAACTCATATTAAAGGTGAATAACTTAATATGTAGAGCAAATGGCATGGCATTTGCTCTACATATTAAAGGTTGGTCCTGTAGGCATAGAGAGAAAGAAAATGAATTAGTTACTCGTTTTTGTTTTTACTGTCCAGCGGCTGTGCGCGCCAATTACAGAAAAAGCTGATCAGATATAACAGCACGTAATTATTATTAAAATAATATACGTTCTCTCTGTTTCTACCAACAGAATTTTTTCACTTATATGGCCATAATATCTCTATGAGTAGAGTTTAAAAAAATGTTCAGCAGTTGCACGGTAACCTGCACCTACATATATTCAGATTTATTATATATATTATCCGTGTGGTGTTGGATTAAGAATACGGAATGTCACCACCCCAAATCAATCATCCCATGGGTGTCGTAAGAGCCGACAGAGGGAGCATATTATGCAGAGAACAGCACTGTAAGAGAAGGAAAACTTGATACAAACCCTATACCAACCCGTTTGGCCAGCGTGGTATAGTAGGCCAATTCCTCCTTTCAAAGGAGAGGCCTAGTCCAGCAGTGGACTGATAAAGGCTGATGATGATGTAGATGATGATAAATATTATAATTATGTATTAATATAATAATCTATTATCTTTGTTAATATAATAATGCTGTAGAGTTTGTTTGTTTGGTGGAACGCGTTAATCTCAGGAACTACTGGTCCGATTTGAATAATTATTTTTGTGTCGGAAAGTCTATTCATCAAGAATGGCTATAGGCAGACTATGAAACATCACGCTATTAGCCATATGAGTATAAATAACGCGGGTGTAACCGCGGGCTCATATAGTTAACAATAACACTCTACAACACCATCTAGTCCCAAACTAAGCAAAACTTGTCTAGACAATGCATAAACGATTGACGTAGCTTTAAAACAGAACATTGCAGATGTTCCAAATAGCGAAAGTAGCAATATTTTTTAGAGCATTCTAGCATACCCAACAACAGAATTGTAAATATGATATCATTGCGATCACGTCATCGGTTCAACGGTCGGGATACGAACCCGCAACCTTTCAGTTGATAGCTACGGTGTTCTCTATCACAACTTAACCTTTGTTACTGGTATTACTCATATTTGTCATGAAATTCTTGTATACATAATTACAGATATATTTCTTGTCATATTATTAATAAATTACATTTAATAGAACATTTCGATAATTAGAAATAAATGATTATATTATATTGCGCTTGTAAGTATATGAATTGTTTTGAGGAATATTTGTAGCATCGGAATGCACAAGTACTGACTAGTGTCTTAAGCGAAAATACGTGCTACGTTACCACGCCTAAACTACTGTACCGATTTCGATACAATTTGGTTTAAAGATATCTTGACTCTTGGGGGCAACATTATCTTCTTAATATATAAAATCTTTACGTTACTGACTGACTGACAGACACGCTACAGCCGAAACTATAGGGCGCAGGAAGCTGAAATTTGGCATGTATGTTCCTTGGGGACCGTGGGAGTGCACTAAGAAGGGATTTCCCGAAATTCCCACGGGATCGGCCAAAACGGGTAAATTAAAAAAAAATGCATGCGTAGCTGCTGGCGTCCTCTAGTCTTAATATATAAAATCCTTGCGTTACTGACTGACTGACAGACACGCTACAGCCGAAACTATTGGGCGCAGGAAGCTGAAATTTGGCATGTATGTTCCTTGGGGAACGTAGGGGTGCACAAAGAAGGGATTGCCCGAAATTCCCACCGGATCCGCCAAAACGGGTAAATTTAAAAAAAATGCAGGCGTAGCTGCTGGCGTCCTCTAGATTTTTATATAAGTGAAAAAAATATTTATTATTGTCATCGTCAGCATGTATCAGTTCACTGCTGGTCGTGGGCTTCTCTTATGTCAAGCCAAAGAACTGAATTTATAAAAGACATACCTATGTTTTTAGGATACGTAAGTAGTGTTTTTTAATAAATTTATTTCCAAATTAAAGTGACACTAATTTCTATTCCACGAACGTATCATATAGAGATAAGAGGTAATAGCGGCTATTTTTTTGTATTTTGGCAGCATGCATGGACACATAGTTGACACAGCACGTCTGGCCGAGTAGATGTTGTGAAAGTGCTACTAAGTAGAATGCTGCGATTTTGATTCTCAGTTGAGGCAATAAAAATATGAATTGCAATTTTTATAACATTTTCTTAGCACTCCTGGAGCAGTCGTTGAATAGAAGTTATGATAGTGCTACTGAATAGATCGATGTGACTTACCGATGGTTATTTATTTATTTAAATAACCATCGGTAAGTCACATCGATCTATCCAGTAGCACTATCATAACTTCTTCGTCACCACCCCGTATCATCCCATGGGTGTCGTAAGAGCCGACAGAGGGAGCATATTATGCAGAGAACACCACTGTAAGAGAAGGAAAACTTGATACAAACCCTATACCAACCCGTTTGGCTAGCGTGGTATAGTAGGCCAATTCCTCCTTTCAAAGGAGAGGCCTAGTCTAGCAGTGGACTGTTAAAGGCTGATGATGATGATGAAAGTAAAGCAATTGCTTTCTTTAGAAACAATCTTGTTATTATTATAAATGCAAAAGTTTGTGTGGGTGGATGTAGGGATGTTAATTACTCTTTTACGCAACAACTACTTTACAGTTTTTGATGAAGTTTCGCAGTATTATAGCTTGTACATATATATATATGAATTGCACATGGATTGCCTTTTGTTCCTATACCGAAAACCGTGGCAAAGGTTAGTACATATTTTATACATGCGTAACTATATTAAGAGCTACGTATCCCGTCTGGTTTTACTTGTATAAAGTTTTGAATTTCGTCATCATGTTTATTATTGTTTAGGACCTAAGTACCATGCTATTGGAAAGTCTCAGGCTGTTCCAGCAGTAGGCAACGGCAGGCTGATGATGACGATGTTGATTTTGATAATGATCATTGGAAAATCCAATATCTTAATATATAAAATCCTTGCGTTACTTACTGCCTGACAGACACGCTACAGCCGAAACTATTGGGCGCAGGAAGCTGAAATTTGGCATGTATGTTCCTCGGGGACCGTAGGGGTGCACTAAGAAGGGATTTCCCGAAATTCCCACGGGGTCGGCCAAAACGGGTAAATTTAAAAAAAATGCAGGCGCAGCTGCTGGCGTCCTCTAGTTTTTATATTTGGTTAATGGTTAGTGGTAAGAGCTTCAGGACGAAAGTCTTGGATGCAGTCGGGCTCCCCCCCCCGTGGGATCTCCACCTTGTCGTGGTGGGGGGGCTTAGTAACCGTGGATTGGTTACCCGCGGTGAAGCTAAGAGGGATCCAGGAGGGGACGCTCCGCGTGGGCTTGACGGGGCCTGCGCAGGATGCGTCCAACGGTGCGGGTGCGGGGGACAGTTCTGTCTGTCCCTCGCAGTCGGGCGCGGTCGCGGGGGGTGAGGCGTGTCGGTGTTGCGTTGCCGCGCGCCCTATCTCCCGCGATCAAGTGGGGGCGCGCCATTCGATGCGTCGCGGTGGAGCCGCAGAGGAAGAGGAGATGCGGTGTTGCGTTGCCGTCCTCCCTATCCTCTGCGGCCGCTGAGTGGTTTGGCGGCGGAGCCCAGCACCTTAATCCGCCGCCAAGGGAGTTTTGTTCGGGGCCTGCCTGACCATCTGGCGGGCGAATACCCGTCGGGGGTAGCGACGAATGCTTATGCGAATCCCTACCCTCCGACACACGCGTACATGAGGAACACGGGTTGGTTTTTAGTCAGTAAGAGTCTGACAGTCCCCTTCGTCCTTCTCCCGGGGCGGAGGGACTCCATGAGGATTTTCCAACCCGACACCAAAAAAAAAAAAATGCAGTCGGGCTAATGCCAAGACGACAATAAAATTATTGTTAAGGTGGTTAAATTCACTTGTTGCTTGATTAGATAATAATAAACCTTATTCAAGAGCTTAAAGCTGGTGATTGGCGAGAAGTGGCCAAAGATCAAGTGAAGTGGCATTCTCTTGTAATGGAGGCCAAGGCACATTTTGGGTCGATGAGCCATAGGAGTAAGTAAGGAATTCAAGAGATGTTGTAAGAAAAAAGATCAGACTACATTTAAAAGCAGGAGTTTAGACCTCTGCCTACCCCTTCGGGGATACAGGCGTGAGTCTATAAAAATAGAGTCTATATGGGCACAGGCGTCTTCTCGTTATAATAAGGATTCCGCTATAGTGCCAACTGTGGATTGGCAGAATATAATTAAAAGGAGTTACGGAAAAATGGGCAGAGATAAGATTTAAAAGAGGGAGTGTTACAGTCTTTAGCTTAGTATATCTAGCTTAGCTAGCCTTTTGGTAAGCTATAAGGTTACAGCTTACAGAATAACAATATACCTATTAAAAGAGACGCATACAAGAAGAGAAAGGAGATAAAAAGAGTTTCAATTTTACTTTGAAGTGATTGAACATAGATAACCTTGGAGGAGGTCTATGTCCAGCAGTGGTATGTACCTAATGATAATGAAGTTATCATCAGCTGGATTCGAACCCATGACATTTTAAACCGTACATAATTTCCTTTGTGTAGGTACCTACATTTATTGTGGCAAACAAAACATTGTCAGTGTCGCGCCTGTTTATAAAGAATAATGTCGATAGCGCGTTATAATTAACGCTAACGAACAAACAGAATTATTGACTAATAACAGATAGCAGGGACAAGTATCAACTATAAACACCAGCGTAACTTGAACTGCGATTGTGCTATAGTTCTTTATAATGAGAGACCACTTTAAACTGGAAATATAATTATGATGTCCCAACTATTACCGCCACCGTAATTTGAACTGTAGTTGTACGAGAGTTCTTTATAGTGAGAGATCATTTAAAACTGGATATATATTATTCCCAGTATTACCTGGCCTATGTTTATTCGGCGAGTGTATATAATGATAGTTCTAGTTATTTTGGCAATTCATGTTGTGATATCATATGAGCGTGAGGGACACGCGTATCAACAAAACACCAGTACAACTTGAACTTTCTTTGTACTACAGTTCCTTACAATGGGCGACCATGTTATACTAGATATAATAATCCAGTATAACCTGGTCTATGTTTGTTCCACAAGTCTGTATAATGATAGTTCTAGTTATATTGGTTGTTTATCTGGTGATGTCGAGTTACCAGTAGGCAAAGAGCATTTTAAACTATCAGATAGTGCGTAGCTCATATTTGCCCACTATTGGGCAAAAATGTTGCACGGCACTATAGCGATGATTGTGGCGCGTCTGATAAAAATGTTTTGTAAATCTCTCAAGAACTAGTATTATATTATTAGTCACGAGTTCCTCATAATAACACCCAAAGCCTACCCAAACTTAAATATTTAATAAATATAGCATCATTATCAGCCCTGTAGGTATATAAACTGTCCCGCTGCTAGGACACTTCTCAATACGATCTTGGACCATAGTCCACCACGCTGGTCAAATGCTGGTTGACAGATTTCACATGTCTTTCGAGAACATTACGGAGAACTCTCAGTGTAGTTTGACGACCGGTTGGCGCCGCGGGAGTGTAAACGACTGCTACGCCGGGTCGCGGGTTCGATTCCCGCTCAAGTCAAACATTTGTGTGCATGAACCTGAATGTTTGTCTTGTTCTGGGTGTTTCTATGTATAATATGTATGTATTTACAAAAAAAGTATATATATGTAGGTTTATCCATTATCTAGTACCCATAGTACAAGCTCTGCTTAGTTTGGGACTAGATGGTGTTGTGTGAATGTGGTAGAATATTATTATAAAATACTCTATACTTACTTAAAGGCAAAAATATAAAACAATTTGTCTCTTACCAATGGACTCACAACATGCCACACAGTTACTACTCAAGCTATTGCACTATCGATACAATGTCATCATTAGCTCTGTATCCTGGCCAGCGAAGTAATACTGTCCCACTGCTGGGCACGTGCCTCTTCTCGCTATGAGAAAGGTAAGGCCTTGGGGCATTGGGGCTGTATTACCTCGCTGGCCACGTGTGGATTGGCTGACTGACTATACAATATATAACTAGCAATAACGCATAGATTTCTTCAAGCCATACAAGAATGTAGGGTAAGCAAAAATCTATACAAAATTTTTAATTAGCAATAATTGATATAAGCGAGTACATCTGATTGTGGTTTTATCCCAAAAAACACGAGATAACCGTTTATTTATGTATAGACTATTATATTTACTTTACATTTAAAACAGGATGAAGGTACCCTTTTTGGAAGGGAGCAGGACGCCGGCAAACTTCTTGAACACTACCATAGACCAAGAGAGCTGCGCAGTAGCAATTTTACGTACAAAAATGTCTCCTGCGCATCTTATTGGTCTATGGTAGTGTTCAAGAAGTTTGCCGGCATTAGCTATGATGACTGGCGTTTTGTTTAAGTCTAGTGGTAAGTGTTTCTAACTACTAAGCTTGTGGTCGTGGGTTCCATTCTCACCCAGGGCAACACTTTGTGTGATGAGCACGATTATTAATATGTACGTAAGTACTTATTTCTTTTTTAAAACGTATGTATAATATGTATGTATTTCCAAAAACTATACCTATATGTAGATACTAGCGGTCCGTCCCGGCTTCGCACGGGTGGACATTTACTTTTTAAATAAATATGTAATATTTTCTAGAAATAAATATAGCCTATGTTACTTCTTCAGGGATAACGCCGCATTACAATGGTGAAAGAAATTTTAAAATCGGTTCAGTAAGGTTTAGTTTATTCGCTACAAACATACAAATCTTTCCTCTTTATTATACCTATTAGTATCTATACTAAAACATCTATGTTTATAAATTATCTAGTACCCATAGTTTGTACTATCTGCTCGGCTTAGTTTGGGACTAGATGGCCGTGTCTGAGTAGTCCTAGCATATTATTACACAGAGCTATGTTTAAATATCCAAAGAAGTATTTGTTGTGTTCAGTTTTTCAGTGAACCTAATCTCTACTTCACCGCTAACTCGGAAACTCGAATCAAATTCACGAACACTACGTAGAGACCGGTGTCGCGAATAAATCGCGCGATCTGAAGCTGAGCACGCGGTTACACCCGCGTTATTTAAGGCTGTTGATCCGGTCTCGTGGCTCATAGCGTGATGTTATATAGCCTATAGCCTTCCTCGATAAATGGGCTATCTAACACTGAAATATTTTTTCAAATTGGTTCAGTAGTGCCTGAGATTAGCGCGTACAAGAAAACAAACAAACAAACTCTTCAGCCACGTATATCTAGCTTCAGATCGCTATTTAACCCGCGTTGGTCGTCAACCGGAATAATAGGTAGCCCAGGTGCTACTATCAGAGTAGCATCTCGGCTACCTATTATTCCGGTATAAGCTATACTGCAAAGTTTCATCAAAATCCGTCCAGTAGTTTTGCGTGAAAGTTTGACTAAACAAACATCAATCCATCCTAATACACCAAATAAAATTTTGCTTTTATAAATAGGACTATACACAAAAGATACCTAGGATGATAGTATTAAAATCATAAAACTTACATAGAGTCGCTAGCATGCTACGCAGAGGGTCTTAGGTTGAAACCCGCGGCGCTCATTGCTTACTTTATAAAGTTAAATGCGAATTAAATTGTTAGTTATCACTTGCTTAACTGTGAATTAAAACTCGATAGTATTCCCAAAGACATGAGAAGTTGTCTCGCACTTGGCCAGTTTGTTGGACCATGGTCTGAAAATACTAGGAGAGCCATGTCCAGCAGTGGGATAGTTTATATATAAGACTGAAATGCTTACTTCAGTACTTCACGAAGATATAGTTTAGCTTTCTATCAAAGGAGTCATTCAATTGATCAATATCAATCTTCTAAATCGGTTTAGTAGTTTTGGTGTATTGGCGACATAGAAACTTATAAACTGTTTCTTTTAATTAATAAAGACAAGATGAACTATTTATTCTAAGGATAGTTATTTGTGCCGTGGATTTTACAAACAATGGTTAAGACGCTGCCGTTAAAGTATTGAAGAAACATTTACAGTTGCTATAGCTATAGCAACTGTAAATGTTTCATATACTTAGTATAATATATTTGTCTCGTACAGATATCGAACCTGCTCTAAACGGCATACTAATTACAATACACATCACTACATACGCCAAAAACCATCGTAAAGATCTTGAATTTCTTTTTATTACTCAAATGTAGAGTTTGAAAAATAAATTTGAAAATAAAATTATTACCTATTTTGTCAATTTAAAAAATATTTTTTTCGATATAAACTCGAATTAACACAAATGTAGAGCTACTAAAGTCTGTCTAAGATTCGAGTTTGATCAAGTACAATAGTAGCGTGTTGTTTTGTTCGAATAGAGGCCGCGAGAGCGTCGACTTTGACTGATAGACTCGAACTCACTACCAAGGGGAATGACACCTTTTAACAGTACGCATGCTGCGACCAGATGCCGAACCAAAAAAATATTTTAACATACATCGAAGTCTACATTAACGAAATGCAGAGTTTTTATACCAAATACGCAATGTATTATAATTTTTTTAGATCATGTTGTTGGTATGCTGAGTATTTTAGGCTAGTTTAGTTTTTGAATTGTGATAAATAGTATGGTAGAGTCCTGCCCGCTAATTTTAATTTGTTTATCTAGTTTTTGTTCAATGGATAAGTTTATTTTGCTCTATACGTGAATTTGTGTTGAGACAAAGAAATGTTCACTGAGAGTTCCAATTTTTTATTATATGTGGGGACCAAATACACACATATACACAATAGTTAATTTAGACTTTACGTAAAGTCTAAAATATTTAGTTTTAGTATTTTTTAGTTGCCTTTATTTTTATACCTAAATATTGTTTGGTACATGTCACGATTGTCACGAACTCTACATCGAAATATTCCACATAGAGTCAGTGAAAATTCAATATAAAATACTTCAATTTTTCTAAGCCGTGTCCGAGTCATCACCATTGCCGTGACCCCAAGACCCCGTGGTCACTCAATTCGCTAACCATGGACTTGTTTCGCGATTGGCAATAGCTCTCCAACTAAAACAACCAAACTTAAACCTTAACTCATCTACATAGAGCTGCAATTCCCCCTTTATCAGCGCGAGTGATAACACGAGCGCACATCATAAACGAAAACATATGTTTCGCGCTCAGAAAAATAGGTTAGAGTTGTATGTAGAGGCGACTAGGCGTCGTATATTAGAAAGGAAAAATAGGCGTTTCTAAAATCTATTTTGGGTATTTCAGGAGCGAAATCAACTTCATAACAATTAACGATACGACCCCCGCCTCTAAATTCCTCGCCCCGAGCGTGGCCGCTATACGTGGCAGTGCGGAGTGCGACGCCTTCGCATAGATAGAATAGAGAGCGGTTTCGGAACGCACCGTACAGGCGTACTCTACAGGGCGCGCGTCTGTGTGGGTAACTGCCCCTGTGTGCGTGTCTATCCGCACACACCCACACAGACGCAGACCCGGTGAGCGCTGTTCACCGCACTCTGTGAGCGCAAACAACCATCTATAAGGCCACGCTATAGCTGACGGAGGGACGGCCCGCGCCACAAGCCGAACACTTATTTATGTTTTTCTTTGTTCCACGGAATTGGAATTTTGATTTGCAGTAAATGTTTCATGGGTTTTGTTTTAGCTAATGTGTGTTTGGGAAATAATTTTGAAACCGCTAGTATTACTTAAAATATCTTATTTTTAAGCGTACCTAAAGTTATATATATATTATATATTTTGTGCTTTATTCTTAAATCCTAGTATTATCACCGTTTAGTATATCATAAAAAATTGATAGTAAGAATATACATGGTTTAAAATATACTACACACTCTACTAAGATATACTTAGTCAATGCAGTGACCTAAAAACTGAATAGGTACCCAATAAAATCCATCTTTTGCATTTTGGTGGTATTTTCGGATATTAAAATTAATTACTAATAATTAATATGTAATGCACCGTCCGTGTGATGACGGATTAAGAGTACGAAATGTCACCACCCCATATCATCCCATGGGTGTCGTAAGAGCCGACAGAGGGAGCATATTATGCAGAGAACAACACTCTAAGAGAAGGAAGACTTGATACAAACCCTATACCAACTCGTTTGGCCAGCGTGGTATAGTAGGCCAATTCCTCCTTTCCAAGGAGAGGCCTAGTCCAGCAGTGGACTGTTAAAGGCTGATGATGAATATGTAATACACCTATGCCTACCTCTTCGGGGATAAAAGGCGTGAAGATATGTATGTAAAATTGATTTCAGCATATACATATTAGGCATCTAGTACTTAAATGATCTATCTTAAAAACCTAAACAATATAATCATATGTATCATTATATGCCCGATAATTCCTCGTGTAATTTTCTAAAATGCAGTCTTATAATCTGATACCGTTTCATCTGTGTACTGTTATATAAGTCTTGCTTTTGCACTTAGCCTCTCCCCTGCAAAAGTACATTTATTAGTCGTCTAATTAACCAACCATATGCTTTTCCAATTTCCATAAAAATATTATATTTACTGCAAATAACGATTCATCGAAATTGAGTTTTAATTATAATGATTAAAGTGAAACTAGGCTAAGCACGGGGGCCGTTAAACCAGAGCTGATTTTACGATTATTTATGTTATTAAATTCAGGAAAGCACTTTTCTGTTAATAAGTTGTTCAGGAGTAGCGGTGATTATAATTTGGCTCTGCATTGGTATTAATAGGTTCGCACTCTAATTTATGTCTAGTTTGTTTCTACTAGGTAGTTAGAACACTGTTGTTGTAGACTCAATGTTTTACGATTTCCAATCAACTTTTATTATTTCTTTATATTTGAATTCGTGATAAAAGTCAAGCCAGGTCGTAAAGGATCATCACAATTTTTGACTTCAGACTATTCCTTGTGCATAAACTGATTTATGGAATGGTTACTCCATTCCATAAATCAGTTTTTATATATTTTAATTAAGCCCATGCCTGGTAATTTAACTTAATGTTATAAGTATGACTAATAAACTATAAGTACAAATGAAATAATTAACTCAAGTAGGTAATTAATAAATCGTTACCACAAAAGAATATTAAAGTTAAAGAGTATTTATTTACTTGGTGGAAAACCATCAGCTAGGAAAATGATTTAAGATAGAGGCATAAACTTAATATTAAAATATTGAATTTGATTGATTTAAAGTAATTTGCAAAGATTTGTTATTATAGAGCTTGTAGTTATGAAGCCATAATATGTACAGCATGAATAAACCTAAAAATCTAATTTAGAAATATATGTATCGCATAGAAATCCTAATTTTAAATATTATATTTGATACTGTTTTCCCAAATAAATGTTTATTATTCAGTAAAATTGAAATTTAGTTTTATTTATAGTGAAATTTAAAATATGCATTTGGTGTTTCTAATTATGTGATTATTACCAAACATTTTGTAATAGCTAATATTATTTAATTACCTGTATTAGTATATTAGTAAGTAATGGCAATAATTTTACATGGAAATGTGGAAGATTAAAAATATTTTTGGTTGGTTTGTATAATATTAGCAATACAAATGATTACAGCCTAAATGTATTAAGTGAAGGTTTAAACTTATATTTTTAAGGCGATATAGCAGGGTAGAGTCGAATTTAAATTTTGTACGATATAAAATTTTCATAAAAAATTGAGAGCCAAGACATACCCCATATAGCTTCAAGGAAAGCTTACCCTATACTTTATATTTTAACAAAAGAACCAAATCCATAACTCTTTCTACTACTTTAAAAAATCAAATTGAAGCTCCCCATACAAACTAAATCGGTTGGACGTGAACCGGCTTGAGGCGCGGCGCGGCCGGTATATTTCCGACATAATACCGCTGCGTCGAGCGATTACTACTAT
This sequence comes from Euclidia mi, assembly GCA_944739405.2. Taxonomy (NCBI): domain Eukaryota; kingdom Metazoa; phylum Arthropoda; class Insecta; order Lepidoptera; family Erebidae; genus Euclidia; species Euclidia mi. Next base: position 29,869,980 of record OX123193.2, on the reverse strand, counting down.
ATATTCTATATACATTTAATAGCTATACAGGCGCGCATAGAACTGGCCGTACTTATGTGAGCGCTACGTGGCGCGCGCTCTCAGCGCTGTAGCGCTGCGCAGCCACGTGTCGTCTAGTGGTACTAGCGTGTACAGCGCTGCAGCGCAACGCTTTCTAGGTAGCCGGCTTATTATTATCGTAGATTGGCGTCGGCGCAACTACACGGCGTTAGAAGGACGTTCCGTTTTAAATATCAGGTTTTATTATTATGAAGAGCGGCGCAGCGGAGTGCGGACGGCGGCGCGGCGGACGGTTGCGTGCGATAACATTTGACATTCGTAATTAGTCGAGCGCGGACGGCGCAGGCGAGGCCGCTCCGCGGACATTCCGCCGCCACCGCGCCGCGCCGCTCCGTGGGGCCGGACAAAGAGGTCGCGCGTTGCGTCAGCGCTCAGCGCGGCCGCTGCGCACAGCCGCTAGCCGACACAAGCACCGCACTGCCCAAATATACGCTAGCCTTCACTACCATTGTCGACTATTTCTAAAGACATACACGTTTCCGTATCTCGCTGAATAACTCACACGCATAGTCCACCCGCACAGCCCCGTCAACCTACACTACGCAGCCACACTCTACAACTAATTAGACACATTAAAAGCGCTGATTTTCATTAATCGATTTAATCACCCGGAGAAATTGAATCTTGTTTTGTATTTCTCATTTATTTCGTTCTCTAAAATTCTGTTTACTAAATCCAAAATTTCCGAATAACGCTTAATGAGTCTGAAAATTCGAGAGAGCTGCTGTGGGTGGGAGATTGTGCTCTATGCGGTTGTGTTTAAGGTCGATAATGAGCGGCGGCGGGGTTGTGTACGTCAGCCGATGTCAAAGAGCAGAGAGGCAGAGAGAGATAAAGTGTTAGAGGAAAACATAGCGAGCGCAGCGGTACGGGCGATACGGGCTCGTCTCAACTCGATAAAAACACGAAATTATAACGAGAGAGCGTCGCGTCGCGTCGTCTTCGGCTCGTCGTAGGGGGCTATTTTGGACGTCGCTGTAGCTTGCGTGCTCTTTGTTTACGAACGTCGATCCGCTGCTTCGTGCGCCGCAATGAATTAACCTTTGTTTGTGCCAAAAAAAGGTTACCAATCTGGTGTAGGTCGTTATGTTATGTTGTAGGGGGAGGGCTTCCACTAATTCGTCCCCAATTGGTAGAGTGGAGTGTGCTCGTGTGCCTTCTATCGCTACTAATACCTTTGAGTCGTGATGTCAAAGCCCTAGTTACAAGCCTCGGGGTATCCTTATGTCCGTATGTCCTCTACCTTTGTCCGAAACTTGAGTCTCACATATCGAGAGGTTTGGGAACGGTAAATATGTGGGTACTATAAACAATTTCGTTGGCCTCTTTTGTTCGAGTCTGCATTTAGCTTATAGTTGACCGAGTATGACTATTCAGTACCCGGTTCAGGCAAAAAGTTATACCGAAATACGTTATGAATGTATGGCCTAGTAAATTCACTGACTTTATGGTGCCGTGGCTGACTATACGCGTGCGTATACGTGCGTATTACTGCGTATACGATCAAAATGCTATTACATTTGTTTTGGTCTAGGAAAAAAGCGAAAGCCTAATCTAGCATTATTATTATAAGACTCTACATATTTTGACAGTACATATCATAATAATCAATTGATTAATACTTTAGTATTAAGTGCTTTGCGTATACGCTGCATTATTGTGAAGTTCGTTCAATTCAATTACCTGTATGGAATAGTGGTTTGAGTAGTCGTTCCGTCGCTGCCAGTGCGCCGCATGGCACGGGTTCGATTCCCACACGAGATAACACATTGTGTGATATAAATATTGTTGCTCGGAGTTTGGGCGTTCTTTGTGTGGTTGTTTGAAAGTTATTTGCTATTCGGCTTTTGTAGTGATTGTATTAATTAAAAAGATTTTTGCTAAATTCTAGGCCTCACATTTTTTTTCTCCTCTCACATTTTTAGATACTAGTAGTATTATACTAGTAGTATAGTAAAAAGGATTTTTAAATTTTATGAAGTTTGGTGACATATCGATCTTAGTACCTATAAGAAGTTAAATCTCTACCTACAATGTAGAGACACAATGGCGCAAATGGTAGTTGGTTCGATGCCCGACAATAATACAAATTCTGGAATTAGTTTTCGTCTAATATAAAGATATTAGACATACGAGTAAATATGTTTATACGAGGGTCAAACTGAAAGTTCTTAGAACTGGCCACTTATAAACAATATAATAAAAAAAATATTCTAAAATTTGAAAATAGAACTCTTTGCCAATATTACTGAGTATATATTTCATTCATTTGTTATTTGTTTTACGATTTGGCGGCAAATTGAAAATTGTCTGTGTCACGTCAACATGAATTTAACACGAGAAAATTTTCGTGCAATGATTTTTTATGACTTTCGATGTCATTTAAGTCAACAAGAAAGTTATGATAGACTACGATTGGCCTTTCACGATGAAGCCCCATCTCGTGCGACTGTTTACAACTGGTTTAATGAGTTTAAACGTGGTCGCACTAATCTCACTGATGATGTACGTGAGGGACGGCCTTCTACGGCGACGACTGAAAATAACATCTGTGTTGTGCGGCGTATGATAGAGACTGACAAAAGAGTGACCTATCAGCAGATTCGGACAAGCTTAGGCATCGGTATGAGTCAAGTGCACAAAATCCTCCACGAACATTTAGCGGTCAGGAAGCTTTGCGCCCGGTGGATACCTCATAATTTGACTAAGGCTCAAAAACTCCATCGTGTGGATTGGTGCCGTAAAATGATTGAAAGATTTAACGGAGGTGACTCAAATGCTGTGTTCGACATACTAACAGGTGACGAAAGCTGGATTTACTGTTATGATCCTGAAACTAAAAGACAATCTGCTCAGTGGGTGTTTCCTTTCGAGGAGTTGCCAACTAAAGTGAAGAGAGATCGAAGTGCGGGAAAAAAAATGGTGGCCTCGTTCTTTGGAAGGATAGGTCATTTCGCAACAATTGTGTTAGAGGATCAAAAAACAGTTTCTGCAGAATGGTACACTACCAATTGTTTGCCACTTGTCTTGGAAAAAGTTCGAGAGAAACGACCTCGCAGTAGGATCCTCCTTCACCACGACAACGCCTCGTCGCACACCGCCAAGCGAACGATCGACTATTTGGCGACATCAAACGTTGAATTACTGGGTCACCCGCCGTATAGCCCCGACCTCGCGCCTTGTGAAATTTATTTATTTCCAAAAATTAAAGAAAAACTTAAAGGAAAGCGGTTTATGAATGCTGAAGAAGCGGTGGCTGCGTATGGCGATGCCATTGAAGAGACCCCTAAGGACGAGTGGGCAAAGTGCTTTTCCCAGTGGTTCCATCGCATGCAGCGGTGTATTGACGTCAATGGACAATATTTTGAAAAGATATAATAAAACTAATAACTGGCTAATGTAATCAGTTTTTAATTTTCTAAGAACTTTCAGTTTGACCCTCGTATTAGACTAGATAAAATACCTAAAGATGTTTGTCTAATATAAAGCATTAGTACGTAAAGATGTACTTACCTAATACTTACGCTTTTCAGTTACGAGAATTTTGCGAAATTTTCATCGAATATCTCTACCAGGCTAGGTAGAGACGACATTCTTCCTATCTTATAAGGCATCATCATCATCATCAGTCCCTTACAGTCCACTACTGGACTAGGCCTCTCCTTTGAAAGGAGGAATTGGCCTACTATACCACGCTGGCCAAACGGGTTGGTATAGGGTTTGTTTTGTTTTCCATCTCTTACAGTGCTGTTCTCTGCATAATATGCTCCCTCTGTCGGCTCTTACGGCACCCATGGGATGATATGGGGTGGTGACATTGCGTATTCTTAATCCGTCACCACACGGACAGGGATAAGGCATAGAGTTTGGAATATAAAATCGTGAAAGCATTCAAAATGGTTAGTCAGCTGAAATATTAATCAGTAGTTAGTACGATGCTCGGCGCGCCCAAACTTTTATTAGACTTTTGTAAATTTCTGAAAATATGTCTCTTTACTTAATCGTTCATTCGGCGACATTTTTATTGAATAATCGACTATCTACTACCTATACCTTTCTCTATAGAATTATAGTATATAGAAAATAGACTGCTACGCAGACGGTCTCGAGTTTAAACCCAAAGCGCACACCACTGACTTTTTAAAATCAAATGCGTATTAAATTTATACTCACGTCTGTATCCCTGAAGAGGTAGGCAGAGGTGTAATATTACACCCACATTTCGCCATGAATTTTTAGGTACCACGTAATAGGGGGCGGGCCTATTGCCGTACCGGGCACAATACCAGACTCCGTGCTGCTACTGAGAATTTTTTAACGGAAAAACCCAATAACACTTTGCCCGACCCGGGAATCGAACCCGAGACCTCCCAGTCCCACGCGCACATTTATGCCGCGAGACCAACGAGGCAGTCAAATTGATAATTGTCACTTGCTACTAAGCGGTGAAGAAAAACAACATAAGCATGACATATAAGATCATGCTTATGTTGTTTTTCTACTCTCAGACAAATAGTTGTCTGAGAGTTCTCCATGATGTCCTCGAAAGCTTCGCATTCTGCCGTCGAGTTGAACTATGACCTAATTCTTCTCATAATAAGAAGAGACTTGTGCCGACCAGTGGTACAATTTATATACATGGTCTCATGATACTGATCACTATCATAAGTCCATTGCTAGACATAGATCCTCCCCCAAAACTCTCTACATCGACAGACCTTGACCGCCCGTATCCAGGCGCTTCTTGCGATCATCCCTGTAGCTCCATCTTGCAGTAGGTCTACCTCTGCTACATCTCTAGAACCCTATCTCTCTATATAATTATCTATTACTACCTACTCTACCTACCGCGTAGAGATATAGAGTCGTGAATTCGTCCAGTGTGGTGGGCTAGCTGAAATATTGATCAGTAGTTATGTTTGGTAGTTTTAAATGTCATTGTTGGTTCGCGTTAACTGTTGCCGGTGGAATTTTGCGCCAGGATCAACTATGTATGATATATATAATTATATATACCTACCTACGTAATCATACAGATATACATATAGAGATATTTTTTTATCTTATAAGGATAGTTTAATGGTTTAGTACTATATAGCCACGTGGTAATAGATTGCCAAAGCAAAGCAACTTTTGCAGAGGTCGCCACTCGGATGCCCGCTGTTTGTGGTATCTACGTCAGAGCACTACGATGCTTCGGAGGAGACGGTAGGCTGTCGATGCCCGGTTCTAGTCACAGGGCAAGAATTATTAGGCAGTGGTTGCCTGAGTGGCCTAAAAATCGGACTTCTTTTTTAAAAAGACAACTCCGAAGAAGACTTAAGAGTTGGTTATACAACCACACAAAAATAAGGAGATTGTTAACTACTCTCTACTCTGTTTTCAGATGAGTAAAGGTAGCCAATGTGATATTCTGATGTAGTACAAGCTACATAACTCTGAAATTTCATAAAAATCAGTTTATTAGTTATTGCTCTAAAAATTGACTATCACCTATATCCCATATCCATCTATCCATAGTATGTATATCCATACATCGTTACATCATCATCCTCTTAGCGTTATCCCAGTTTTCAATCTAGGGTCCGCTTACTAGTATAACCGGATTTGGCTGAATATTAGCTTTTCCACGGAGCGACTGCCTGTCAGACCTCCGCAACCCGAAGGGATAGCGATATTCCATGGTTTAGACTAGTGTCAGTTTATTAGAAGGTTCTGACGCCCTGTGACGATTGTCAAAGATCTTCATGACAACCGGGAGCGACGGCTTAACGTGCTCTCCGAGGCACGGGACAAGCGATAATTAACAATTCAATACGCACATAACTCCGAAAAGTCATTGGTGCGCGCCGTGGATTCGAACCCGATACCCTCTGCATGGCAGTCTGTTGGTATCTCCACTAGGCTATCGCTATCCATACATCGTTACAAACTTACAAAAAATGGTCTTAATCGCGTGCAATTAACTTATTTAAGGTATAAATACCTTTTTTGGTTCCGACGTTTCGCTCGTCTTGCACCGAGCGTGGTCGCTGAGAGACTCTCGATCGAGAAGTTTAAAATCGATCACCGTTACAAAACTTTCGCATTTAAAATAGTAGTAAGATTCTTAGATTGCCTTACTGTATCATACATGAACCTATACACAATTATACAGAGCTTCTATATTATAATGAGCACGACATAGTGAATAAAATATATATTAACCCTATGATCGATAACTCATAATTATTCTAGTTTGATATACTATGGAAATAGCTATGAAGAATTAATGAAAATGGAGAGTATGAAAAGTAGGAAAAATTTAAGAATGTTACTTATGGTACGTGGTAGATAGATAATTTATGGTGGCAGAAAGATGAAAGCATCAGAGCTTACCTTGAAAAAAGACAAAAAGTTACAGGATTTTTTATTTATTTTGTTTTTATTTATTAAACCTCCTGCAATAACAATTTTTACAAAGCGAGGAGAAGGTTTGGTCTGTATGTAACAGAAAAATAAAACCTAAAATATTGACATTATCAGACTAGCCTGACGGTGAAACAAAGTATTAGGTAACAAACGTTAGTAGTAAACGAAATCGTCATGTGAACAGCTTTAAGCATTGCGATTGGCCCGCTCTGAACTCTCCACTAATCATACATACCTAACGCAGTGAATACGGCAATCCCGTTATCGTAGAATAAACTCATACTAGGCCCACCGTTGCTACGCGCTACCGAACTTGTCAAGCGTACTAGTTGTGTTGCCAACGCAAAGGATCCTGAACCGAACCGTCTCTCTATCTCCTATTCTTATTCATAGACCCTAGCTGTTAGCCATTTTACTAGGTAACTGATATTTAAGTAGCTTTATCTTGTGGTTTCGCCCTTCTGGTTGTCATTCATCGAGACCTACCTTAGCTTAAGTGCTATTCTACTATGTAAGCTATAGTACTGCAAAGTTTCATCATAACCCATTCAGTAGTTTTTGCGTGAAAGCCTAACAAACATCTATCCATCCATCCTCAAAACTTTCACGTTTATAATAGAAGTAGAATAGTAAAATAAAGTGGCCTACCTTTCTACCGCAAGTCAGAAGAATAACAGATCAACTTATAGTGGTCACAGACAAGTCGAAGTTACCGTGGGTATGCGCCGGTACGATAAACGGCAGTCTAATGAAAGGGACGGGTGTATAAGTTAGAACGGGACAGAAACATTTCCCCCCACAATACAGTATACGCTTCTCTTTGGAGGGTCTTAGATTATCATCTTTCTTTACTCATCTTGCATTCTTCTGATGATGGCAAAAATATCTGTATATAATAAATTCTTGCGTTACTGACGGACTAGCAGATAACGGACAACCGAAAATATAGGGCGCAACAAGCTGAAAGGGAAGTAAGTTACATAATATCGATGTATTTAATGCAAGTCTAGTTTCAGTGAGACGTTGGCTAAGCCGAGATTTCTTTATGAGCTATCGAGAGGCTATGTAATATTACAATAATAACAATATTGTATTGTATAAAATCACGTTAAATTAATAATAATTATGTTGCAAAAATTATGATTAAGTTGTGCTATGGTCTTGTACCCATGGTTGTATGTCACCTTATGCTGTATCATATCTGTGAGGACCTGTAATTGGCTTTGTGTTGCAAATTTTGTTTTATTTTATTAAAATTGTATGTGCTGTTGGTCTTCCTTAGAATAAATAAATAAATAAATTTAGGAACCAAAGAGGTGCACTAAGAAGGAATAGCACGAAATTCCCACGAGATCGGGCAGAAAACATTAAATTAAAAAAAGCGCGGGCGTAGTAGAGGGCCTTCTTTAGTTTTAAATATAGTTATATTCCTAGAATGCCGGTTTAAGGTTGCTTTGTCAGCTCCCAGGTTCGCCATAGTTCTGCATTTTCTACTCAGCTTCTCTTTACATATTTCAGTTAAGTTGAGTACATATTTTCCTCCTTTTCATTCATGGTTTGGTGCAATGAATCTCAATCTTTATACTTACTGAAATTAAAATTCCATGGTAGAGCAATGTTGTATCTAAATTAAGAAAAAAATTTCATTAGGAGTAACGTCCAAGACTTAAATACTGTTAGAAAGGAACAATTACTACATGGATCTAAAAAATAAAATCCAACAATAGCCTAGCCTAGCCTATCCAACTAATAGATTACTACGTAGAAAGCCTGAAACACACCGTGTACGCCACAGACAGTAGAACATACATACATACATAGACTCACGCCCGTTTCCCGGAGAGGTGGGCAGAGACTACGGAACGCCGTTTGCAACGGTCCTGACATACCTCTCTTGCTTCATTCACTCGTATCAAGTTTTTCATGCATGCTCTTCTGTTCGGGGTACTTCTGACCTGTCCTGCCTGTCTCCAATCTGGTCAGAGAACGTCCGCCTTGGTCTTCCCCTTCGTCCTGTCCCATTCACACTTGCCTTATATATCTTCTTTGTCAGTTTTTCGTCTGCCGACAGTAGAAGAACGTCATTATTCTGCTATGGTATCCTAATTCTCTCCATAGACTTTCATGCTTTACTGTCTGATTGACTGCCAAAACTATTACATGTCTAGCCATAGCAGTTCTTTTATCTACAAAAAACATGCCAAATTAATGGCAGTTTCATTCATCAATTAATGTTAAGACTCTATTTTAATTTTGTTGCTCTACTTGAAGGAAAAAAAGTCATTATTCCGTATTTCATACAAAATGTGTACAAAGAGATTATTTTATTATATATCTGTACAAAGAATTTGGGAATGGAATCAGATAGTTCAGTGAACAGTCAAACCAATAACAACCATAGTACATTAAAATATTTACCAATGTGGTGCAAATGGAGTCTGTCTGCTAATGCGTCCTCTTATTAGTTACCAGCTACTTAGTATAATCAGTACGTGATAATAAGAGCAGAATACTCAATCGTGGTTGGAAGAATCCCATGAAGACTGATGATGGTTTTAGTGAGAACCGTTCTTTTAGCTAGATAACAATGTAAACTTGCCAAACTTGCAGCAAGTTTAAATCAAACTTGCTAGTTTCACTGTGACAAACTTGCATGAAGTTGGTTTTTCAAAGGATTTGGATGACGACGAGCACAGTTTGGTGGTCGGTCGACCTCCTAGATACAGCAGGAGGTGCTCGACGACCAGCTGTTGTCGGACCACCAACCTGTGCTCGTCGTCATCCAAATCCTTTGGAAAACAAACTTCATGCAAGTTTGATGCATGTTTGTCACAGTGAAACTAGGAAGTTTGATTTAAACTTGCTGCATGTTTGTTCTTATCTGGGATTGTTTTATCCTCTTTTCTAAGCCTTGGAATATCGCTATCAGCTTGGGTTGCGTAGGTAGGACAGGTAGCCGCTCTGTGGGAAAGCTAATATACAGTCAAATCCGGTTACACTTGTAAGCGGACTACGGGTTACCAAATGAGATATTTAAAGAAGTACACAGTATTAGAAATATTTCTGCTTAAAAGTAATATCCTATGGTAAGGTACTTTACTGGTCTTCTCATACTGAAACAGTTGGATAGATAAATTTACTCATCTGTGGAAAAATACGGGTGTTGCTGACTATTTCATAATTATGCATCAATAGAAACAATGAACAAACTTGCAAGTACTGTATTACAAGCTATTGTCCGCAAATTAGCCCTCGTGTTCTTCGGGACAAAATGTAGCTTCATCATCATCATCATCAGCCTGCCATAGTTTATCATCGGCCCTTTATACTGTCCCACTGCTGGGTACGGGCCTTTTTTCACTATGAGAAGGGTAAGGCCATAGTCCACCACGCTGGCCAAGTGCGGGTTGGCAGACTTCACATGTCGTGATCATTATGGAGAACTCTCAGTCATGCAGGTTTCCTCACGATGTTTGCCTTCACCGCTAAGTAAGCGATAATTAACAATTTAATACGCTCTTGACTGAGAAAAGTCATTGGTGCGTGCCGTGCATTCGAACCCGAGACCCTCTGTGTAGCAGTCTGTCGGTCTCTCCACTCAGCTATCGCTGCTATGCCATAGTTTACTGCTGGATATAGGCCTCTCTAATGGCACTCCACTGAGTCCGATTTTCAGCTCTTCGTGTTCAGCCGCTGCCATACACTGTACGATAGCTTATTTATTTATTAAATCTTTATATGCACAACGTATACAGACGACGGTCTTAATGCCATGGGCATCATCTCCCAGACTACCTATGCTATAGATTTATATGTGTTATTCTGATATTTATGCTATATTACTGCCTCATTGGTCTCGCGGCATAAATGTGCGCATGGGATTGGGAAGTCTCGGGTTCGATCCCCGGGTCGGGCAAAGTGTCATTGGGTTTTTCCGTTGGGAAATTTTCAGTAGCAGCACGGAGTCTGGTAATGTGTCCGGTACGGCAATAGGCTCGCCCCCTATTACGAGGGACTAAAATAAATCTGGCGAAAAGTGAGTGTAGCAATATACTTCTGCCTACCCCTTTGGGGCTATACCTATGCGTGAGACTATGTATGTATGTATTTATGTATGTATTACTGCAGTTTTATGAAAATCATTGCGTGAAAGAGAAATAAAGCTTAATGCATTAACCCATTTTTTTTACTTGTAGACAAATTTTCACGGGCATTTTTACAGATACAGATTTAAACCTATAGGTACGTTATTTATAATGTTTATTAAAAGGCAAATGAACGTGAAGATCTTGCGGTCTCATACTCAAACACTAGTGTAGATTAGGAGTTAAAATTCTTAGAATGAACATGTAACATCTACATTATGTTCGTATATATTCGCGCTATAGTCCCATCGTATACGACGTTATCCTCCACGAATGACGCAACCCGGTTTGACAACACTCACTGATCACCGATGATCTGGTAAACATTATTTTTCGAAGGGGTCAAGCAAGCTTTGACTATAGCGTTCGGGTCTATGCGAATGAATATTGTGAAGAGAAGTTTATTTTATTTTATTTATTAATTATTTACTTTCAATTATGTGTATAGGCAGAACTCAGCGGATCACATTATAGTATCGTAGCAACTTTATGCTATCATCACCCTCATCATCATCATCATCAGCCTTTAACAGTCCACTGCTGGACTAGGCCTCTCCTTTGAAAGGAGGAATTGGCCTACTATACCACGCTGGCCAAACGGGTTGGCATAGGGTTTGTATCAAGTTTTCCTTCTCTTACAGTGCTGTTCTCTGCATAATTTTCTCCCTCTGTCGGCTCTAACGACACCCATGGGATGATATGGGGTGGTGACATTCCGTATTCTTAATCCGTCACCACACGGACTTTATGCTAAGTCAACGGGAAATACCCAAAAATTATAATTTATCTGATAAACATTGTAATCAGTTGCAATTTTGATTTTGTGCCGATGTATAGTTACATGTAAGTATGTACATATTATTTGATTATTATGAAGATTCTAATATTGTAGGAAATAAATACGAAATAAAGGTTAAAGAAAATTATGACTCCATAAAATTGAGCTTTGGTGTTTATTTATTTCAACAAATATTTTTTTAACGTAACGGCAGTAGGTTCGCCCCCTATTACGTGGGACCTAAAAATTCATGGCGAAATGTGGGTGTAATATTTACACCTGTGCCTACCCCTTCGGGAGTATCCCCGTGGGCGTGAGACTATAAATAAAAATAAATAAAAATATTTTTTTTTATCTACACTTTTCGTGTGGCATAGCATCTTTAGTGGTTCTTCGTAACATGTTAAAGTTTTATGGCCGGTCACTTATTTAATCTATTCATGGATTTGGCTTCTACAGATACACATTTGACACAAGCTCCATACAAAATACATCAATGAGGGTCTTCTGAAATGACGCTCACTATGCGGCAGCACTGAGGCATCAGGTCCAGAATCCTGTCAAAACCATAGAGATATTAGAATAGAGTGGCAGAACAGTACCTAACTCAATACTGTGTCGTGTCCGTCGGTGCGAGAGAGAACACAACATTAAAGGCCCCCTGCATCTCTCTCTAACAATACATGCAAAACATCAACATTACGCAGTGGCGTGCTACCTGTAACTATTATTTAAATCAGTTTATCAGTAATCAATAGTTGAAAAATATATAAACATTTTTGTCACTTCAAACTATCTTCGTGTATCAATAAAAACAACTTTTAAACTATTGATTACTAATAAACTGATTTAAATAATAGTTACAGGTAGCACGCCACTGCGTAATGTTGATGTTGTGCATGTATTGTTAGAGAGAGATGCAGGGGGCCTTTAATGTTGCGTTCTCTCTCCCACCGGCGGACACGAATAGGCCCCACTCTGCCACTCTATTCTTAATATCTCTATGGTCAAAACTGTCAAAGCCCCTATCGTACGTCTGTGTTTGTTTGTAATAAGTTTGTGTACGCGTCTGTACATATCTGACGTCAGTTTGGACCTGACGCATAAGCGCCGCCGTCTGGTAGTAGAAGAGATATCAAACACCCTCATTAAGTATCTCCATAAGCTAGATCTAAGACGTCTCAAAGATTCTTCGACTATTTGCATCGTGGGTGAAATAGGGTACTGACACTTTTTATTCTTAATCTGTGACACGAAATATTTGGTAGTGTGTACAAAATTATGTAAATACCAACCTTACAAAAGGTTGGTACGTAATTAATATACCGATATTTCTAACATTCAAATCGGTTTTATAACAATTCTGTTCGTTAAAATGTTGGATGAGTGACCGAAAACGCTTGCATGTTTTTATTTAATATGGAAATAAGGCGAGAGAGGGCAAGCGAATAAAAGTGGATAATTTTGGAAAATTAAAAACGTTTTTCGCCATATTATTATAGGATGGTTTCGTTGAATATGGATCAGACAAACAAACGTTTATATTACCTACTTTATATAAATTTCAATGGTGAAAATAAAAAGTGGACTTGCGTAGTAGGCTTAGTTTATTGGCGGAACTAGAGTGATAGAGTAACGGTTAGGCCTTCGTAAAAGTAGAATTAAGTGTCAGTAAAACCTGGCGTATAAAGTATTCAATATTTTTTATGTTTATGTTAATACTTTAGTTTGAAAAGCGGCGAAATGACTTGTGTATTAGATCCATATTTACAGGATAAAAGATTTAATAGAACATTTGTTACGCTAATGCCTAGGTAATTGAGGTATACCTAGTAGGTTTTTCTCTGAGGCCTCTCTTGTGCGTGTGCCCTGCGTGCACTCCACGTTCATTCTGTAGTACAAAGTGAACGTCGGACGTACGCCGAACCAACGTCGTGCGCACGCCGAGCGCACGCTCGAGGAACACGCATGCCCAATGTGGAGGAGGTTTATAAGGATCGGTTTCTACTTCCAATTGATGGCAGCAAGTCGTTGTATTGTTAAAACTTCAGGCTAAAAACATGTCAAAAAAAATTTAACATTTCTGTTAAATTAATTTCTACTTGGTCGCGTCGTTCAAACAGCAAAGATAAAAAAAGTCTAAGGAAAATAAAGTCTTTGAAAATTTAATAATATTCACGTAGGTAGCTCCAATGTCCATTTGGAATTTTGGATTGAACAAGAGAGGTATTATATTTGTGATTTAATTTTGAATGCCAGAATACTATGTGTATTCAGGCATTCAAAATTCTTGTAAAAATAAATAGGATAGTACATAGCTATAAAATTACTTATCATTATTTATTAATTTGAATGGGACAGGGCGAAGGGGAAGACCTAGGTTGACGTTCTCTAACCTGGGGGGCGATTCAGAATCGTTCGATATCTCATTTGACATTCGATTCCGTTAATTGTCAAACGGGCTACCTCATTTTTTGTCAAAACTATCGCATTTCCTATCAATTTTATGCATTCAGTATGAAGTAAATTAATAAATAAACCGAATTCAATGAATATTTGTTCAAAATATCTCTGATAGGCGGCTAAAGGCCTTGCCACACGGCACAATTTTACCACTGATCAAATTTTCAATCGAATTGGCTTTGCCCATCTACACGACACAATCAAATCACAGATTTTCATTCCGTCTACCCGATTGGTTAAAATCTGGTGGTACCGCCCACCCGATGAACTTGAGTTGGGCGACTGGCGTCTACACGTCACGCTTTCATCAAGTGATTTAGTCAAGTTGGACGTAAAATTGTGCCGTGTGGCAAGGCCTTAAAAGACGAGGACAATAATTTGACATATCGTACGATTACTTGTCGTGACATTCTGAATCGGCCTGCAGATTGGAGACATCCTAAAACAAGGGACAGGTCAGAAGTACCCTAATCAGAAAAGCATGCATGAGAAACTTGTTGGGAGTGACGTTTCGTAGTCTCTGCCTACCGCTCCGGGAAACAAGCGTGAGTCTATGTATGTATTAATTTGGGCTCGCAAAAAAATCAGTATTATTACAAGTCTAAGTTACAATAATATCTTTGGGAAGAGGCGGACAACTCGTTATCAACCCATCTGGCTAGCGTGGATTAGTATGTGGGATCTCCACCTTGTCGTGGTGGGGGGCACAGTAACTGTGGTTTGGACACCCGCGGTGAAGCTAAGAGAGATCCCGGGAGTGGACACTCCGCGTGGGCTTGGAGGGGCCTGCGTAGGATGCGTCCAAAGGTGAGGGTGTAGGGGACAGTACTGTCTATCCCTCGCAGTCGGGCGCGGTCGCGCGAGGAGAGGCGTGTCGATGTTGCGTTGCCGCGCCTCCTATCTCCCGCGACCAAATGGGGGCGCACCATCGTTGCGTCGCGGTGGGGCCGCAGAGGAAGAGGAGATGCGGTGTTGCGTTGCCGTTCTCTCTATCCTCTGCGGCCGCTGGGTGTTTTGGCGGCGGAGCCCAACACCTTCATCCGCCGCCAAGGGGGTTTTGCTCGGGGCCCGCCTGGACCATCTGGCGGGCCAATACTCGTCGGGGGGTAGCTACGAATGCTTCGGATACCCGACCCTCCCACACACGGGTACATGAGGAACACAGGTTGGTTTTCAGTCAGTAAGAGTCTGACAGTCCCCTTCGCCCTTCCACCAGGGCGGAGGGACCCCATGAGGATTTTTCAAACCCGACACAAAAAAAAGGCCTGGATTAGTAGTCAAATCCTCCTCACTGAGTTCTTGTGACACAAATTATGGGAGGCCTATGTCCAGCAATGGACAGCGAAAGGCAATGCTTTATGATAATCTAGAAATTAAACACATACAGCTGTTGAAAATAAAACTTAAATTAAAGCATTAGACGCTACCATCTTATCAACCATGCGATAATAACGATAGCAATATTGGGTCTATTAATATATAATCTTAAATGTTCCAAGAACAACAATAGAAAATACACCAATTTCTTTTACAATTCCCAGCAATCTGGGTTGCCAATTACTATATCTACCCAAGTTCTTGTATAAGGAGGTTACAACGAAAATGTTGTTCCTCTAGCGGCGGTACCAACATTGCCATGGTATCCGTCTGTTATTAGGTAACAAAAACCGTCCGTAGTCACTACAGAGTATCGTTACATCAATTCTATGAATGTCTAAAACTAAAGGTAAACGCGCAACACGAGAATCAAAGCCGGCACCGTTCAGAAGAGCCACCTCAAACTACTACACGAACGGCGGCCGAAACCTGTTTATTCTACCTAAATCCAGCATCCGCGGTCAGACGGTAACTGTCAAATTGTACCAACAAACTAATTTCTACCTTAGTATTAATAAAATAGAGTTCATTTTTGCGTGTCTCTATATCATTATCATAGTCAAAATTGTGATCGTTGAAGCCACAAATGTTAGAAATATTGTTTTAGATACGACGACACCGTTGGACTAATGACGCTGACGAGCAGTTGGACCGTTCTGCTCATACTTTATAGGATTCTAACGCAATCTTTATTAAATATGCTTAAACCCTGAAGAGATGTTCGTATTTATCACTTTGCGTGGAATATTTCGCTTATGACGCGACTAATAGTTCGAATTCGAGTTGTGTTCGAAGTGATACTAGCTTTCTTTTGCGGTTGCGGACTTGTTATCTTTTACTTCGTCCAATTTAATGATGTGCAATCAGTACAGTCGAATTGATGACATAACCGTTAAAATGTTCACATAGAACTAGTTGATAGTGGTGCTCTATCTACGTGCGCTACAGGTTTGATGTCCACATAGAGACAATACAGGGTATCACAAGACCCGTCACCAAGCCGAAGTCTATTCGTTGTGGACATCATGCCAAGTCATACTAACCAAAAATAATACCTGGGAAACAATTTCTTTTTTAAGTTTTCACATTTTTTAAACCGTAATTAAAAGCGCGCGCGTGCAATGCTTGAAATACCTACTTATCCATGGGGTCAAAGGGCATCTAAAGAACATGTTGGCGAAGTAAATGCAACGATTTTGTACCTAATTGGAAAAATTCCATACTAACTTTGAGCCTCAATATCTGCTGAACCAGTAGTTTCCCAGGCATGGTGCTGAAGTAAAAAATGTTCGTAGTGATTGGTACAAGATGGGATTTCAGTTTTTGTTAAGGGTCTTTTTACACTCTGTATATTTTTACTTATTTTTGTGATTATAATTGATGCCATTTGAAGCTAATATTCTGTAAATTCTGTTTGGACTACAAAGCGAACCTCAAGCTCCAAGACGTAAAACATGATGCAACTGGGATCGGGGATTTTGTAATAATTGTTTTGTAAAAGTAGTTTAAATGATCCATCCTTATATTATAAAGTTAAAGAGTTTGTTTATATTGGGACATATAACATTACACTTTTATCCAGGGATGCAGCAAGTATATTACATATAGAGTACACTTTAAAAGGAGAAAAAGGTATTCTAATTGATAAAAAGGCAAATATATTCTTACCATTCCCTATTATCAAAAGCCTTCAAATTCTAGTATATAGCCAACAAAATACAGAGTCATAACAGCAGAATTAACTGTGCGTAGTAAACCCGAGCAGTTTGACGGTATGTCCGGATTTGTCCCGAAATAAACCAGCGATATATGGATTTTTTATAACACACATCAAAATATAAGATCCTCTGTTTAATATGCATCGTCTCTTTGAAATATCTCTACAAAAGGTGGCTGCTAAATTAATAATTCACGATATATATTAATAAAAACATGAAAATTGTCAAAGAGTGATGATACTCTTTGATTGACTCTTTTATGTCATTTGACTCTACACCTAGTAAGATATAAATGTTAATTATTATTATCATTAAGTGAAAATCAAATTATGTCGTATTTTATATTTGCCTGGACGGAGGAAAGGTATCAACAATAACCTTACTTTTATCCCAATTCCCATGTAGAAACTACCATAGATTTTCGGTATACGGAGGAGTTAAACGAGGTGCTACTATAAAATACCCATTCGCGAATGGTGATTTCAAGATAGATAAAGTAGAGTTCTAATAAATATAATTGAAATAAAATAATATTATTTTATAATCATAATAGTTCTATAAAGGCTTGTATGGTTTGATAAGTTAAGCCGCTTAATTAATATTCGTAAATTACAAAGAATATTACGGCGATTGTTCCGAAACTGGATGAAAAGTATTTAGCTTGAAATCTCGGTAAGAAAATAAGAAGAATATTTGATTTTCATATAGAAATAAAAAGACAACGGATATACTTCTTACTTCAAACACGACGGCTACAGCTAGTATATCAGATGTTTGCAAATATTTAAGTTAAAATATTAATTAGGCAGACTTTACGGCCTTGAAGTAAGACCTACCTAGTAGTGGTAGCTAGTGATTATAGTACAAAAATTTTGTCTAGGAGTAGGCAATTTTTACATAAAGAAAAACGTTTATGTTTATGATATTATTTGCACTAAACAAATTTTAAGACTTTAGCAATAAGTAACAAAATCATTAAACTTGGAATTCTTTATCAAGTAAACCACAATTTATCAAGTAATATAGCATAGCTTTTCGCGATTTTCGAAACTGTATTGGTTAAAGTCTCACTGATTTACAGGACTAAAATTATATAAGCACGCCAGATGATCAAAGAAAGGCTCGAACTTAAGTCCAAACTATTTACCTACGCTCGCTGAGCCTTCGACACATTAGGCTTGGCCGATCGCAGGCTTAGAATTATTAGATACTAACGGTTGTCTGCATTTTTTGGAGATTGATTAAAAAACATATGTTAAAAAAAATATCTGCACAATATTTTTACACCTTAAAGGATGGTATATTAAAAACCCTTTCTTAGTGCGTGCCTATGTTATATATAAAAGGTAGACTGTACAAACTCTACAAAAATCCAGTGTCCCAATTCCTTGTTCTGGACTTCTGCTGTTAAGGCTCAGGTATTTTAAATATATGACGATCATGATGATGCTGATGATCAAGCTGTAGCCAGTTTCATCATACGCTGATAAGTATCTACCGGTTAAATTAGTTTATTTAAAACAACATTCAAATGTCATTTTATTTTTCAGTATATCTCGAGGATAATATCTATTGAGAAATGGTGGGAATTATCCT
Source organism: Euclidia mi (assembly GCA_944739405.2). Classification (NCBI taxonomy): domain Eukaryota; kingdom Metazoa; phylum Arthropoda; class Insecta; order Lepidoptera; family Erebidae; genus Euclidia; species Euclidia mi. Next base: position 29,851,432 of record OX123193.2, on the reverse strand, counting down.
TAGCCTCTTTGATTTAAATGCGTAGAAAAATATAAAAACTCTTCTAATATGCCCATATTTTGGTAACGAAAACTAATATTGAATTCACCTTAATTTTCCTTGTTCGTGTGAGTACTGTAGAGCTAGGCTCGTTTTTGTCTAAGCGTCTATTTTAGTGAAAATTATAAGGCAGAAGGCGTCTTAGCAAATGAAAATATAGATTCGTTGCTATGAACGTTACACAATGACGTCAGGAACATGTCATTCTGTATAATTATTATTATTCTAAAATAGCACACAATTACGAACAGTATTGATGACGTTTATGACGTAAATCGTTCGCGCTGAATAAGCGTAACTCGGTTGGTAGCAAAATGGACTTACAGCTTTTAAATTACATTATTTTTTGTGCTGTTAATAGCATGACCGCACTCAATTCTGAGTAAGACTAGAAGAGGCTAGTGTCACTATACTTACCGTTTAACAAGTAAACCGTGGTTTAGTTGATAAATATAAAAGTAATTGTCACTAAACCTGTATTATTTATTATAAAGGTTGGTTGTCACCTGAAGACTGACACTGCTACGACACTTTTACTTTCGAATCTGTATATTTTTGCAACCGTACTACATTGTATATTTCTTTAACCCAAATCTTATTGAAAATTTTAGCTCGCTAGAGATTTTTCGTTCGTTAAATTAATCTCGGAATCGAAGAAAATTCTTGAGAGCGAGTACATGGATTGTTTTCTTTGTTGCGCTCTTTTTATTGAGGTAGACAAATCTTCAATCAGATTCAAAATGAAGTTAAAAATAGTATTATGAGCTTGGACTTGATTTCGAAGCTACTTTGAAGAGGTATGTAGGTTGTGTGTGCCAGAATATTGTGAGCTAAAACAAACGTGATATTTGGATTAAAAATACGAGTGAGACTGGAAGCCAAGAAGCCAGAATTTCGCATTCAGGTCAGGGACGAGTGTAGACTGAAGTCAAGGAGGGATTTATCTGGCCGCGGTAGCTCCGGGACATTTTGGCGCAAGTCAAAATTCTGCGTCTATTCGCACAGCCACGTTTTACGCGCTAGAGCATTGTTATCGCGTGTTAAAGTATCCTGTCAGTGCCACCAGCTGTGACGTTTTTTACTCTTTCATTATAGCTTTGAACATGTAGCTTCTTGTTAAAAATTGTGTTCAGTGTGATGCGGCTACACACAGAAACTATTGATTGAACTTCTTTTCTTTAATTGGATTGGATTTTATTTTAGTTACTCATTTTCGGTTAAATATAAATAACTAACCTACTATTACCTAATAACTACCTAAAAATTCATGGCGAAATGTGGGTGTAATATTTACACCTCTACCTACCCCTTCGGGGATACAGGCGTGAGACTATAATAAAAAAAAAAATTAAGTACCCTATTGAGAAAGGAATACTACATAAGCTCTAACTTTGCCATCGACTAAAGCACACAATTTAATTTCTCAAAGGAAATTAATAATTCCTAGGCATAGAGGTCCTCTTTTCTTTTTTATCATTAGAAAATAATTAAGTGTGAATTTGCTTCCTTTATTGACTTAGCTGGTGTGTGTACCAGTGCCTAAAGGTTCCATAGAATTAAGGCTCTTAGGAAAGTAATGTTTTTAAAGCAAGTTTTAATGATTCTTGTTGCTAGCGATATGTGATTAAATCTATACATATAAATAAAATTGGAGTGTCTGTTTGTAATATTAAAATAACCGTTTTTTACTAAATGCATATGGATGTATACACGGTACATATACCTAGGTATACCGAAATGACATTTTTTACAATTTTTGTCTGTCTGTCTGTCTGTTTGTTCTCGCTAATCTCTGGAACGGCTGGACCGATTTTGACGGGACGTTCACTGGCGGATAGCAGATGTACCAAGGAGTAACATAGGCTATAAATGAACCGGGTAAGCGAAGTAGTTCCCTGAGGACGCGGGTGAAACCGCGACAAGCAGCTAGTACTCAAATATAATTTCAATAACTATAGCCAAACAGTAGCATCTAAATAAATAATGTTAACTATGATCTCGTGTAATACCAAAAGTGATTTCAATCTGAAAACTCAATAATGACTCAAGTAATCATCACACTAGCTTGAAGCTGTTTTATGCCGAATTAAAAAGCGATTATTTTCCCCAGTGGCCTTGTTTATAACGTAATAGCCATAATTTCGCACTTACTATTTACAAGAATCAATTGGCAAGCGCAAAGCATATAACATATAGGTAGCATGCGTTTTATTTGTTCAGGCGAATAGTTGTTGGTGTGGAAATTGAAACAAAGTGTGTGTTGTAGATAAGAGTCGGAGCTGCGGACTAATCAAGTCTAATAAACGATGATGGCGACGAGTGACGACGGGAATTAACCTTCGGAGAATTACATACACTTGACGCGTTGACGAGAAACGCGAAGCGCGGCACTCCGTGCGACCAGACTCGCGTGTTCGCGACTATGTTGCTGTATAGCAGCTTACTTTATGCATTGTAACAATATCCTCTTAAGTTTTACATACATACATAGTCTCACGCCTATAACCCCGAAGAGGTAGGCAGAGGTGTATTTCTACACCCACTTTCGCCAGATATACTTTAGTCCCACGTAATAAGGGGCGAGCCTATTGCCGTACCGGGCACACTTCCAGACTCCGTGCTGCTACTGAGAATTTCGTGACAGAAAAACCCAGTAACACAGCCCGACCCAGGAATCGAACCCGGGACCCACGGCATCCCACGCGCACATTTATGCCGCGAGACCAACGAGGCAGTCGGATAGGGTTCGATGTCAAGTTTTCCGTCTCTACGCAAAGATGGTATTTGCATCGTGTTATCCCTTAGTCGCCTCTTACGACACCCACGGGAAAATAGGGGGTGGTGACAATTGTATTCTATGCCGTCAACCACACACTTTTTCAGTCTTTGGAAAAAGAGATACTTATGAATATTTAAACATATACACAAATTGAATAATAACTTGCCGAAATTGAGACTTCGACCGAATACAACAGGATTTGAGAACAAAAAAGTGTCTTTAACTTTCCTGAAATTTCATTTCAGATTGCTCTATATTTCAAGGTCTTCAGATTGAGCTTCACTTGGTTAGACAGACTTTACGTATGTATAGAACTATTAATAATTGCAATAAGGGAATGTAGATTCCTTCGTCAATGGTGGTCGATGATTCCATTTGGATAAAGATAGAAATAAGTAAAATCGGTATATAATACAAGTAGCCAAATGTAACTACATCGATATTGGAATACACCAAATAGTGTCGATTTGTCTATGTAGTGATTGTGTTTTTTGTCGATCGAGGAGGTTTGAGCTGGACTGCCGGCACCAGCGTTGTTACCGGGCTTTTCCGCAAGAAATTCTCAGTAACAATATGATGTTTCGAACTAAGATTGCAGTTGGTTGGTTCTTATTCTGAGGAATTATTATAAGGATTGATTCACACGGTCCACAGCCTACACCACAACGTGGTCTCGAAAATAATTTTATGTCCACCAAAAATTGTCCATGTGAATTGAAATATTATTTTTCTACAAATCAGCAGCCCTCGTGGTCAGGTAGTAGTATGTGTCAATTGCTGCTTAGGTGCAAAACGCGCGTGTGTAGTACATCTCTACGTCTGCTTCTATTTAAAAGGACAAAGTTGTTATAACTGATCTGACAGAAAAGTGATCCTCGGTGCAAACATGGTCGTAACTGTTAAGCCGGAGCCCGAAGGTCGTGAGTTTGATTCCCACCCGCGACAAATCTTTGCGAGATGAACCATCAGTTATCTGGTTGCACAGTACAAACTCAGATTAGTTTGGGTGTAATTGATTGAATCAGACGTTACTTGGCGGAACTCCATTGTAACCTAATAGAAGGAAAGAGAATTGACCACCCCAACTATTGCAATAGAAAAAGGTTGACAATACCGAACTCCTCTAAAAGGATAAGGGATATAGGAATGGTATGGGTTCCAGGAAGATACCTGACTTGCAGTATCCCGCTGTATGCGCTGGCCGTTTTTCGACACGTGTTTCGCCTCTACACGAGGCATCCCCAGGAGCGATGGGCATCGACTGAGCCAGGCTCAGTCATGAACCCATACCATTCCTATATCCCTTACCCTTTTAGAGGAGTTCGGTATTGTCAACCTTTTTCTATTGCTATAGTTGGGGTGGTCAATCCGAGGGTGCGTTATGGGTTCCTCTTTCCTTCCATTAGGTTAGTTTGGGTGTGTATGTTACCGTTTGTTTTGTAAATTGTCCCAGGATATTGTTTCGGTAGGTATCGTTAATCCGCGCTCTATTTTATTACTGCGGTAGTTAGGATGTGTATAAATATTATTCACTGTTGAAGCATTCAACATAATTTTATAAAACTTAAGCAGAAACAAAATGATATTCGTGGCAATGACCACGCGAAATCGTTTGCTTGAGAACTGCAAATTGTAATACAAAGAACAATTACAAATACGTTGCGTCGACAACTGTAATCTCCGCGCTAAACTAACTTAACTAGCTTACTGTCATCTGTGGGGACTGTGAGCGAGTTTTTGTTGACAATCTTACCTATTTATTTATTTAATTTGGACAACACGACATTAGAAGTAAGTCGCTCTGTGAAGTTGTCAGCCTTACTAATGTGGATAAGATGTCAAGCAACGCGTATGGGATAGGGCCAGGAAGGCCAGGTGAGAGTTTGTATCCTTTACTGGGATAGTTCGGGTTATACATTCCGCAACGGGAAGAAGACTGAACGCCTCTTGAGTGGCTTTAACTTGTCTACGTGAAAATATCATTTCGTATAATTTCCATTATTTCTTGTTCTCTGATTTAAAAGTCACACGTGATCACCCATCCAAGTGGCGACCTGGGCAAGCGTTGCTTGTGTCGACCTATTATTAACAGCAAGCCAAGGCACACTATGAGCACTACAAGTACTTCAGTAACTATGAAGGACATTCATATCTTAGGCAGTATTTTTTGTATTCTGAATTTATACCAATGTTACTATAATGGAAAATCTTTTGATAGAAATCGCTTTCGATCGCTTGCCGTTTTTAAGCCATGAATTTACTTAGGTATCTTCAAAAAATTTCTCTGATCATACGAAACGAATATAAAATTTCAATATTACCAAGCGTGGTAGGTATTGAGCAGATACAGGAAACACAAGGACACAGGGAAAAGGAAAACTGCCGCTGTTTTCCTCAATCTCACAGCCGCTGTAATTTGTAGTGAGTAGGTAGGTATTGAATTTTGAGCTTAGAATGTGTAATAAGTTATGGGATTACAAGATTTACAAGTAATAATACTCCTAGCGATAAATTATATGCGTATATAAATATTAACTTATCTGTCAAAATTTGTCTTGCTATAAACTTAGTGGTGTTTTTGGGTTAAAGGTATTTTTATGTAAAATCGTCTGAAAACAAAAAAGACACATTCCTAGATTTGTCAAATAAACTCAAAGTTTTCATAGAACTCGGTTTAGCCATTTCGAAGGAGTTCGATAGCAAAATTTAAGACACGATATTTTTAGATTATATGCTCAGAAACACTCTAATTATGTACCCACATGAAAGCTGTACAAAGACAAGTGAGCCATTGATGGCCTTGTTTTATTTTACGTTTACATAACTTATTCACGCCTTTTATCCCCGAAGGGGTAGGCGGAAGTGTATTACACACCCACATTTCGCCAGTTATGTTTAGGTCCCAATGTAATAGGGGGCGAGCCTATTGCCATCTACCGGGCACAATATTAAGCGAGCGATAATTACAATAACATTTTAATACACACATAACTTCGAAGAGCCAGAGGTGTGTGCCCGGGGTATCTGGGGATCGAACCCGAAATTATCGTCTCGGCAGTCTGTTACGAATATTTTATGCAACAATTGCAAAAGTTAATCTATAATCATGCGTATTGTCCTGCTACATTAATTCATGAAATTGAGAGCATTGAGGAACTTATAAAATCAAAGCAACTGAAGAATTAAGTGGTTGCGAGTCTCTTTAAAAAGATGCTATTTTGTACCAGGTAAACTAATATTCTTTGTTGCAAAGAACGAGACTATTTTTTGTCTTTGTCGCAGTAGTCTTTTTTAAAGCTGTATGCAAGTTTTTTTTATGGTGATAGGCGGCAAACGAGCAGACGGATCGCCTGATGGTAAGCATCTACCGCCGCCCATAGACACAAGCAACACCAAGGAGTCACAAGTGCGTTGCCGCCCCTTTGGGTCGGAAAAACGGATAGGATGAGGAGTGGGATGAGGGAAAAGGAATAGGGGATAGGGCCTCCGGCACTGTCACTCACCGAACGATTTTCTGTACCTGTGAAAGAGATGAAAGAAATATATGTCTGATTGTAAATTATCACTTGCTAACGGTGAAGGATACATCATGAGAAAACCTGCATCCTAAGAGTACTCCATAGTGTTCCCGAAAGACATGAGAAGTCTGCCAATGTCAAATCAATTGGCCAGCGTGTTGGAAGGTTAGGATATACCTAGATGCTAACCTTTCCTAAAGCCACCACACGGTACCAATCATTGGAAAATATTATAAAAATCCCTAAAGAAGACCATAGTAATTTCTTAGACAGCAGTTAGTAATTTAATACAAACGCAAACAGCATTTTCTAACACAATTTCAAACTCAATAACACGCGAGATGATTTCGAACAAACAGCAAATCTTTTGACACACGGAACCCACATCACGTAAATCCGACTCAGTATTAACAGTTACAATCGCAGCTGATTTCCACGTGCCTCACGCATTGTTGTCCAACAATGAACATTTACAATAACATATTACTCAATGAACAAAAACTATAAATAGTAATAGGTATTATGCGACATAATTAAACAGTTAAAACAAACAGCTGACACAAGGTAAAGGTTACTCGTACATGTCATTAACCGTTCAATAATAAAGTATTTTTATGGCGTGTGACGTCAGGATGTTATCAGTGCTACGTCACGCGGGCCGCGGCTGATAAGCGCGCGACGAGATGTAGCGACCTCCCGCGCTTTACGATGCAACTTCTGACCGCCGTGGGTTCTTTAAATAACAACTTTGTATACGGAAGGTGCGCGCATGTCGCGATCGGTCCGACAATTTTATATTTTTTTTAAATATTTTTTTAATGTAAGCGTTTGTCGCAAGGTAATATGGTTGGGAACTCGCCGAGTAGTGTGGCGTGTGATTCGAACTTTGTAATGAATCTCAATAGTTTAGCAAAGTATGTTTAAACATATTTCTTTAAATCTACATAACACATATTCCGCTAGCTTGTCCACGCCTTTTATGGCATATCTTTAACGATTTTGTCTTAATTTCCTACTTATAAAATTGACTGTAAATATTTCGGGGATTTTGCTCCATTTAACCTAGAGAAATGTTAAAGAAACACATACAGTTTATTTTTATTAGCTAACATTACGATAATTGTGATAACTGATAATGTTTGGTTTATTAATAGACGCCAACATATCAACAATGTCTAAAAATAGATTTCACATGTGATAATCATTACATAACACTTTCATATGTTTGTTTGTGAATCGTAATAGCTCTTATCTTTAGTGTTTGTATTCTAAAACATGATTTTATTTATATTTGATTGTTTGACGCCGGAAGTCAAGGTCTTCTTTAACCTCATAGTCTTATCTTTGGCCTTCTAGACCAGAAGTTATTTTATTTCTCTTGATTAATTTAGCTTGGTATCATTTTTGTTCTACAATGCGTATTGAAAATAATGTAAGACCTTGGGTAGACTTTTTAACTGAACAAGTGTTAACTAAGTAGGTAAGGAATTTATTCTCAGCTTTTTTACTCTATACTTTTTATTTATTTATTTATAGACTCACGCCTGTATCCCCGAAGATATTATTAAAAGACCAAAAAAATCATGGCGAAATGTGTCACCCACATTTCGCCATGAATTTTTAGGTTCCAGGTAATATGGGGCGAGCCTATTGCCGTTACCGGGCACATCACCTATACTTCTCGTATAAAAATTCTTAAATTACGTTTCTCTTGTTATATGGTCAAATTAGTGGATCTCCTGCTAACAGCTAGCCTCCATAAACTTAACTTTTTGGTCGTCGAAACATAACTTCATGTTAGTTCATGGCGGTACGGATTTATAATATGTTTCTTGTACTCTTAGTGATGATATGTACCTTTAATTCTAGCACTAGTTCCATTGATATTAGTAATACACACGGAGATCTTCATGGAGTAACTAACTGTACTCTAAACGCTATGTTCGACGCAGTACGCACCCGTAGCATTCAAGCGAACCATTAAGGCCGGGACTCCACCAAAGCGGAGACGAGACGAGTGAAGAGGAGATGTTTTTTAAACAACCAATAGAATTATGTTATTGACACTTCTCCTCTCCGCTCAGCTTCAGTGGAGATCGCTGTGCGGAGATGTGGAATATTTGTATGGCGCGGTGGAAGCGGAGATGTGAGCTGTGCGCGGACGACGCGCAGTGGCGACAAGAGATGTGAGCGGCGTGCAGTGAGCATTGTCAAAGCCAGCAACCCGCAGAGCCCCGCGCGCGCTGGCCGGCCATACTGAGCAAGTGAGCACTGAACGCCTCGCGCCCGAGCTGAAAAACATCTCTTATCACACAGCACACCGCACACATCTCCGCTTCGGTGGAGTCACCCGAGCTGACAAACATCTCTTCTCGCACAGCACACAGCACACCGCACACATCTCTGCTTTGGTGGAGTCCCGGCCTTAAACCACTGCACCAACGCAGCAATCAATAATAGCAGAGTAAGGAAAATGTATTACTACCCTTAGTCAAAAATACTTAAATGATTAAGGATAGTACAACAGTTGGACAATGTTGTAAGATTTAATATGAGAGAGTAATACGATACTAAACTGTATAAGGAATGAGGCTGTCAGGAATGTTAAACAATATCATCACGACCGCTTTTGGGAGATACGTAATTAGTATATGTACGTCTCGTTCGCGCAGTAGTGTAAGTTTGAAAGACCGGTGAGTCTAAGCTCGATACCCGAGTTGCGCAAACTTTTTTTCTAGGCAATTTTCGGAAGCAGCAAATCGTTAGAGGGAAAATTTGCTTTATAAGTGGAAATATGGTTTTCGAAATATCAAAGAGTATATAAAATAATATCAAGTAGGTATCAAATCTTTGTCTTTCAGACGTAAAAGTTGTCAAGTTATAGCTACAAGTGGAATTAATTCCATTCCAGAGTTATTATAAAACGGAACGTGTACCTACGTTACATCGAAAGCTGGTAGTCATACGATTATACTCGGTGGCGAGAGACGCAACTCGAGGTGACGATGACGTCAGCAGTGTGCAACACGCCACGCAATCGTCAGAACAACGTGCGACCGACAGACGATGTTTTCCTGCTGAATACTTCGAGGAATGCTTATCGGACGCAGCGCGCAGTGTGCAAGCGCTCTTAGGAGACGATCACTTGATGCCACGATGGGGCAATGGTCGCTGGATGCTTACTCCGCTGTGAGTATGGAGTTAAGGACTACTAGATCAAGCGAGTATTTCTATTTTGGGAGGAATGAAAGGATAATTGTTACGTCCATTTAAAAAAAAGGTTTTTGTAGTCCTGTAAAGGTGGAGCATATTTCAGGCAATATGAAGAATTAATGTAGGTATACTTTCGTGGTTCTCAACAACAAGACCTCTATATCCAGATGTTCAATTGCTAGCCGTTCCGCTGTCGGCTGTTGGTTTACCTTGTCACTCCTAGACTTCTCTATGTATCACGAATCTTCGTTAGTGCATGCCACCACGGTTTTGTAGGTTCGATCATGGCATGGTAAAACGTAATACGTCATAATTTAATAATAGAATCGCAAACGCTACTTGTATCTAAAAGGACATTCCGGTACACTATACCTTATAACCAAGATTATATTGTACTTTATATATACCGTATGCGCATCGTTCTTATCAGCATATGAGTCACGCGGGTATATCCCAAAACAGGGAACAGAGACTACATCTGCGTTTCGCCCAATATATTAGTCACATTTATGAGAAGGCGGCTATAGAGTCGTTCGTCGAACAAATATCGTAAGTTTGTTATTTGGGTACTATTAATAGTTTAATAAGATTAACAAAACTGCAACAATAGCTTACTCGAACTGGGCATTGAACTCAAGAGCTTGCAAGTAATCGCAAACAAGAGACGAACACGGCATATAGAGGACACATTCCATGGCTCTACCCACTTCTTAGTAATAATAGACCAAATCACGGGAGGGGCGTTAAAGCTCTTTCAGTTGCACACTTCTTGACTCTCTACAAATTACCCGTGCTAACCCTATTGCCTCTCTATAGCAGGTGCTACTTACAGGTGTGTATGCATGTATATATGAAAGAGTATAGGACATAGAGGAGTATGAATACTACTGCCATGTACCTACTTACTAGCGTAAAATGTAAGTGTTACCTATTTATTTAAAGGCAAATGACTCTATAAAGACAATAGCTAGTGCTCATTACTGTACGTCAATATAGATAATCGATAATCGAACCTAAGACACCACTCTCGTAATTAATGCAAACATGCCACGAAATCTAAGATGCTGTGGACATAGGCTAACCTGAATGAAGAGGGACAAACACTCTGCTGAACCCATTGAGTAGATGCTAGCGTAATTAAACACGTTTTTTATATTAAATCTGCAAGCAAAACTGTATTTTTATCCGTCGCAGTGCATTTAAGTAATCGCAGTCAAGAACTTACAGTTGGCTCCAGAAATACCACCACGGCACGACGCATCGACGCAAAAAACACATCCCTGCTTCAACCTCCAGTTACAAGTAGGACAATGATAGACAGGTACTGTTTTCGTGTAAAACAGCGACCTCTGAAACAATTGCGAGTAATCACTGTGTATCAGCAATAGCTGCGCGGTAAAAATTATTGAACCAAGACACAATTTCGTCTTACAAGTTTTAGGTAGGTATAGTACGGCATAAAAATGTTTCAGTTGCTAAAAACTCTGAACCCTTAATGAAGTCAGAAATCTGATGATAGATACATGTCGTTTCTAAGAAGAAGTAAAATCCGTGGTAAGCATTGGCGGGCGAAACTGAAAATTTCAGTCGAAACCAAGACCTAAGGAGCGTTTACAAGCATATCGGCAAATCAAACCACAAGATCAAGGATTCAGTCACTGTACAAGCTGATATAGGTATCTCTGCTAACCCTTTTAGACATTACGTGATAATAAACATAGTTTTTTCCTGTTTAAGCGAGCTAAGACAATCGCTATCATTGTGTGCCGTCGCTGGCGGCGCACAGTGTTGCGCGGTTCATTTAAATAATGTCATTGGTCAAGTTGATGCGTCACTGTTTTCTCAATCCGATTGTAATAATGTCCACGATACGCTTTAAAATATAAAAATATTGCTTTAGAATATAATTTAAGACTTAAAATATGAGTAGTCAGCTAAATACTATCGAGAGGTTGAAAACGATAAGATAAGAAATTTTTAGCTTATTTCGAATGGTTTTTGGAGATAAGTACCCCACGTACGTTTATTTCGATTATCCAACATTTCTGAACTGCTATGTAAGCGCCATATTTTGGCGGCCAAACTTAATGTTTTTTAGTATATTCTTTAGATTTATTGCGTAATAGGAACAAAACATATATATACATTGTTATAATTAAGTATTAAAGATATAAGCTAAACCTAAATCTAATCTACTAATCTAAATCTACAAAAAAAACAACTTTAGATTTATATCCTTTAGAATGAGTGATCTCATCAGGCCTAGTAACTAAATAGGGGTTTATAATCTGAGCTAAATAAATTGGAAGGAACATCACTAACACGAAAATTATCTGTGGCTTGAGTGAATTTATAAATATTAAAAAAGCTACATTAGATGTTAGAAATGCTACGTTCCACGAAGTAAAGGAATAAGCTCTATACGTGTCTACTGTATATATGCGGGAACCGAACCTACAAAACTTAGGCCACTGACAGCAGCAGAGTTCTTCTGCGCCATGTGGAAATCGAATGCGTAACACAGATGAGCTGTACTTAATCACTGCTATATTCGTTCATCACGTTCTAAATCTTTGAATAATTTGTATATTTCCAAAACACAACCTTAGTAATATTTTCTGCAAGCTGAAAATCTAAATAGGTTTAGTGAGTAACTTGGGTATAGAACCCGAAGACTTATAACTATGATGGTAGTTACGTAATGAACATGCGTTAACCCACATATACAACCTTATTTAAAATAAAATGCACACACACACAAACAAATGTATAACATATACATACGTATATATAAACGCACACAACGTCATTGCCTACTGCACAAGCGACAGTTGATTATTAATTTTGCCGGGAAAAGCCTATGCCGTATGCGAAAAAAATAACATTACTCGAATTATTCAGAATGCGAATATAAAAAAAATTACTAACCAGATCGGATATTAGCTTTACTGTCACAGCCGTGACAGCCCCAACCCATAGGCATAGGCATAGCAATATGGAATAGAGAAGTTTGAGGATGTTCTCCGAGGCAGAGCAGAGGAAGCGATTATTTCATTAATTCTTTAAAAAACCTATACTCTCTGCGTGGCAGTCTGTTGGTAGGTATTCCTCTAGCCCGCCTCATGAACTATCCTCCAGTTTAAACATAAAGCACAACTAGCCATCACTTTAGACATTCAAGCATTATCCAGCTTATTGAATGGTAAAAACCAGTGGTAGATTTTGGGCACAGTTCCAATTTACCGGTGACACTTCTTATATGCATTGCGGCACGGGTGAGACGCTCGTATCGGTAATCTCTGACTATCGCTCTGCTAGTTTGGATTTCGGAGGCTATAACTATATTGTAGGTCGTGTCAAAGATTATGCTCACTTTGTATTTTGGTGTGAGTTGATGATTGAGTGCTCGATGCAATCTGAAGTTTAATTATGGAATTCTGAAGGTACTAAAATTGGGAATCTACTGGGTGTTACTTGCTAAAGAACTTGTGGAGCTACGGCTGTATTTTTTAGGCCGAGCATTAAGATTGACGCGATCTGCTTTAAGACTCAAGTCCTGCGCCAATTATGCCTTCACGCCAGCTTGCTACACCAGTTGACATCAGCAATAGCAACGTACACGGATAGATGTAGTTCGGCTTCTTTTTGATCAATGTTGTTTAGCTTTATGCACAAATCGAAACTATAACACAGCACAAACAAGAAAGCATAATTAGTGCATCTATGTAAACTAAATAAACTCTCCAGTACATACTTACCTACTTATACCACAAAGTAACGCTTATAAATGTCAAAGTTACATCTACAAAGTTACAATTTGTATACATCTAAGTGTATCTTTGTAGTCACCTCTAAAGTTGAGTGGTGGCTTTTAAGTCGGTACTGAAACTAGAAATGAAAACATTTAGCACAAAAAATATATTTTTAACGTGCGCCTTCTTATCTTATCACAGTTTATCTGCAATCAGTCTCGGGTCATCGACTTGGTGACTGATTTGCCGATTTCAGTACTTGTTTCTTCACGGTGCTTGGGTCTCACTTATAATGTACTTTTTTCTGTTAATAGATATAAAGGCTCTTGAAATGACTTGTTGTTTTGAAGATTTTTGAAAACGTTTTTAAATAGAGTCTGTGTTTTTCTTTTTTTCTTGAGCCGTTTATATGGACTGTCCAAAGCACGGCGGACACATTGTTTTTTTTTTGGAATTGCAGATGTCTGAAAACTGCGATACTAATAAGCACTCGGTGGACCACTACAATGTGTGTGCATTTCTTTCGATCTTCACAAGACAAGAGTACTTGTTTTATTATACTGATGTATTCTTTGTGGCTTCATGTATTCTGTTATTATATTACAGCAGGTCCCTTAAAATCCGTATAAGGTGCTAGTAGTAGAACAGACAAATTATCAAATCTTAACTTAGCCTAAACATAGTCCAAAGTTCTGAATGAGCGACAATTCTCATGGAGGTCACGTAGCGAGGTATGGCAGAGACGATCAGCGGCGACCTTCACCTAAACCTACCTTAACCCCTAGCTCAGACTCCTAAGTGTCCTTGTCCGACGTAAGACTTGTAAAACTAACACCTCCAAATGTCACGCGAACATTTCGGTTGATTATATAATATTTTGGGTAAAGTGGAACATGATCTTTTGCTCAAGATGTTTCTTTTTTATTTTTCATTAGAAATGATTACTAGATTTTTAGTAAATCCTGTGTCACGAGGGACTTTATAAACATTTAAACAACGTACAGAAGTACAACCATACTCGAAACAATAACACTTGGATCACACAAAGTGTTATCGACTATCGAATCCACAACATTTAGCGCAGTGGCAGTCGAGGCAGTCTTTAAACTACTATGCTATCCGTTCAGTCAAAATAATGTATTCATTTAAAATAACAGACACATATAGCACACTGAGACTCAGCACAAAAACCGACATAAAAAAAATACCTTCCATAAATTTAATCCTAGCCTCATTCACATCAGTCGCTACTGTCATCTCGACTCCTGCTTCCATACAAACAATTCCAAAAGGTTGGCTGTATGAAAAGCTAAACAGCGGAACGTAAAAACAACTAACTACCTATCTACCGATTCTTTTGTCACGTGTACAGATTGAAAACGGTACACGTTGCAGGCCACGGCCAAGCTTCGATTAGTTACTAACAGAGGTTACTAACAATTTTTTTAACATCTGTCTTGTTTCTCCCGGTACACAATTTATTGACTTTTTGAAGTATAAAAATGTTGTGTATAGGCGGAATTAAAGTTTATCTACCCCTAGGTGGATGTCAAATGGATGCAAAAATGCATAAAAATGGATGGTTACTTGGAGCATGCAGGCCTGATAATCATGGAGTACTTAATTACTTGAAATTATGTTTATATATCTTAATTGATATCTATGTATGTACGGCAAGGTCCGAAGTACCCGAAACCGGCGAGCATGTATGAAAAGAGTAATGAGTGTAGAGGAAGCGCGTGAAGTTTGTAAGGATAGAAGCAAGTGGCGTTCTGTTGTCTCTGCAATCTGCTCTGTATGAAACTTACATACTTATTATAATCTTAATATATAAAATCCTTGCGTTACTGACTGACTGACAGACACGCTACAGCCGAAACTATTGGGCGCAGGAAGCTGAAATTTGGCATGTATGTTCCTTGGGGACCGTAGGGGTGCACTAAGAAGGGATTTCCCGAAATTCCGTTGGGATCGGCCAAAACGGGAAAATTTAAAAAAAAATGCAGGCGTAGCTGCTGGCGTCCTCTAGTCTGTATATATTTATGTAAATTCACATAATGTTCACTTTATTATATTATTTAGCACCTACTTCTTTTCTCTCTGCACCACTTAAAGGTAGACTGGGAGATAATGCCCACGGCATTAAGTCCGCCTGTATACGCTCTGTATATAAAGGTTTAATAAATAAAATAAAATAAATTACTCAGCGATCACTGTTATAAGTTGGGATCGAACCTCAACCAACCGGTACACGGGTAATAAAAAGTACTTACTGTTACGACTGCAGTATCTATTTCAATTTTCCTATTAATCTTCATGTGCTTCTTCAGCTAGAATATATTTATAATCCAAGGACTTAGTATAACCAGACGTGGTCATTTAAACTAATTCGGATCTGATAAATAGAAACCCGTTATTTTTGCCCTATGCGTCATTTAATTTTGTTCGAATTCTAAAGATAAAGACGCTATACAAATGAATAAGTCTACGTTTAATAACTTTTCACATAAAAGACCATCACTAATCTCTGAATTATATTGCCTTGTTTATGATCTGTCCCACTGCTGGGCATAAGCCTCTTCTCATTATGAGAAGTGTTAGGCCATTATAGTAGATCTCATTGACAGACTTCGACTTCAGGTGGTAATCGAACCCGCAACCTCTCCATCACACTTTCTTAACTATTGAACTTTTTTTTTATAGACTCACGCCTGTATCCCAGAAGGGGTAGGCAGAGGTGTAAATATCACACCTACATTTAATTTTTAGGGGGCGAGCCTATTGTCATTACCGGGCACATCACCTGACTCCGTGCTGCTACGGAGTATTCGGAAAAACCCAGTAACACTTTTGCTCGACCCGGGAATCGAACCCGGGACCTCCGATCAGCAGTCGCATACGCTATCCACTGGACCACGGAGGTAATCAATATTGAACTATCACCACATAAAAATGTTCAACCTTGAGTCAGAATATTTCTAGCCATTCTTCTGACATAACTACAGCCTCGTCACCAAATCCAGTGGCACGGAGGCTTTACGTAACCTCCGAAGCAGACAGTGCGGTGTTCGCCGGGCGGCCGCCTATCCACAAAATGAGCGCGCAGAGATTGCTTAACCTCTGCAAGTGAATGTTGACGCTGCAAGCATTTCTGTCAAGAACGGTATATAACATTATTTTTATGTTATTTAAAGTGCAAATGGTGGGGCGGTTAAAATATTCTTCTTGATATTTATTTTGTGAAGTTTTGTGGGTTCGATTTCCCGTTTGGAACATTGGTACTACAGCACTTAGTACTACCAGGTAAATGCAGTTTACTACTACTTGGTCTAAGTATGCTTTGTACCTGAATATTATCTTTCATAACATAAAATTACTTTCACTACAAAAATACCTACTTAGGTTAGAACCCAGAGCTTTAAAATCTTATATAAATGTACACCACAGAACTTACAAAGTATATTATATTCTAAATAAATTCTAAATATTCTACCACATTCACACAACACCATCTAGTCCCAAACTAAGCAGACCTTGTACTATGGGTACTAGATAATAGATAAACATACATAATTATATACGGCAACCGGCCGTCACATATGAAACAGAACACATTCTTAGATTGAAAACATTATCAATATTTCTAAGTATGAAATTGATACAAAAATAATAATAGTTCAAAAATTTAAACCTAGTAACACTGAAGACCTATGCCATCACCCTCCGTTACCCCATCTGAGGATTGGCCTTAGCAATGTTGCTTCACTTCCGCTTTCAGCTTCATTAAATCGGCAACAGCGCTAGCTTTAGTGTGACCTTGCACTCCGCCATTGCCTATGATATAAACTAACGGTCATAGATAATTATGATGTAATATGGCGATACAATAACAGTAATAACTAAACATCGTTATCCAGCGGGTCAAGGTCGGGGCATTCGACACTAGGGTTGCCTCGCGTACCCATATAGCATGCACATTTCTTTTAAATAATAGTTTAATGTTATTACTTGATATCTTTATGTAATTAAGAATCTATATTTCAATTTGTCCTTGTGTATCTTATTAAAATATCAAAATTAAATTATATTTTAATAATCACTCGTAACTAAGTCAATACAAAATAATTAATGTAGGTTTTTCGTTAGAAATAATTTTGAAATAAAACACATAAATATTTTTCAATTACTTTTTATTGAATATTTTTTGTTAAAATAGTCCTTGAAGATATTTAGGTCTAATTGGAATAAAAAACCAACAACTTATTTATACTGCTTTCTGTTAGTTTAAGATATCTGCTGGAAAAAAAAACATTTTAAGTAAGAAAATGACCTTTCGACTTCATTTGACATAACAAAGACATATTTATTTTAAACTTGTAAAATAATTTGAAAAGTTTATATTGTTAATTTTTCACTTAATGTTAGTGTTGCCAATTTTAAAAATATGTTAACACTTTTTAACATTACAACAAAAATATGAAAGTTAAGAATAGATTAAAACATATTTTTAACATAGATGCTTGTAAAATTTTATCCAATATATGACGACTGTGAAATAATAATTTAATATTTTTGAAAATAATTTCGCCTTAACTTTCAAATGACATTGAAGTAGTAAAGAGTAATTAGTGAAAAAGTTATTACAATACGAAAAATATACAATACTATTTAGCTATACTTTTTAAAAAACATTTAAAGCTATAATATATTTTAATTAAATAAAGGTATTGTACGATATAACATAATCGAAAAAGCTTATTAAATGTATGCACCTACGTGACGCATACGTATGACAACCCTATTGTCGTGCGCTACCGCACTGCCACCATTTTTACCCGCCCGATAACGATGTTTAGTAATAACCTAGCAGCAATAGCCGAGAATCAAACCCGAAATCGTTCACAAACATAACGGCACTATTAATGATATAAAACATTAAGTATAGGATAAAAACAATCCTACTAAATATAATGGTGCATAGGATTCCCATCAAGAACTTAGGGTCCCAAGCCAACCTCACCTGCAAGTGGTGCACCTGCCGATCAACGGACGAGGCTCTGGCAAGCAAAATAGCCCGATAAGCGGCAATAGGCTCGCCACCTATTACGTGGGATCAAAACACTGGCGAAACGTGGGTGTTTAATATGGCTCTCCTTACCCCTTCGGGGAAACAGGCGTGAGTCTACGTATGTATGTATGTACTAAATATAATAATTACTTCACTCGTCAATATCTCAAATACCTATTCCAAAAAAAAACTATCCTATAATTTTTGTCCCATCTGAAAACTGACCTCAGCAACGTTGCTTAACATCAGCTTCCTACGTCATGCGCCACCATTAGGTATATTGGCAATAAGCCCGACAGCGCTGGCTGTATAAGTGACCTTGCACTCGAACCACTTAGCTATTGTTATGATATTAAACTAACGGTAACTGCTAACTATGACGTAATGTCGTGTATTATAACTTAAGGCACCACTTCTCTGGTACGTAATAAACCGTAATGACTATGTTGTGTCTCTAAATAAAAATGTATAGGTGTCAAATAGATTAAACGCGTGATAATAGTGCGAACGTGCATTTTTTCGTTTATTAAAACAATATTTAAAATTGTCTAATAAAAAAGTAGATTTTGGCATAAGTACTCTATCTAATAAGCCAGTGTAGTGAAGGTTTAAAATATAAAGTGTCATTATTCCATTTCCATACCCCCATCACTCTACCAAAAAAATACATGAAACAAATAGTACCTATATTATGTCTATGATAAAGATGGGAACTCTGTTATATGGGCGATAGCCGAGTGGGTGGCGACGATAGCCGAGTGGGTATACCAACAGACTGCCATGCAGAGGATATCGGGTTCGAATCCACGGCGCGCACCAATGACTATTCGGAGTTATGTGCGTATTGAATTGTTAATTATCGCTTGTCCCGTGCCTCGGAGAGCACGTTAAGCCGTCGGTCCCGGTTGTCATGAAGATCTTTGACAATCGTTACAGGGCGTCAGTACCTTCTACATAAAACTGACACTAGTCTAAACCATGGAATATCGCTATCCCTTCGGGTTGCGGAGGTCAGACAGGCAGTCGCTCCGTGGAAAAGCTAATATTCAGTCAAATCCGGTTAGACTAGAAAGCGGACCCCAGATTGAAACTGGGATAACGCTAAGAGAAAGAAGATAAAGATGGGAACTCGATATTAAATCCTAAACTCGTACCATGCTGAGTGGCTAGCGTGGTATTTTTTTATGTCATAGAAAGGAAACTAGCAGACGGATCAGCTGATGGTGAGCAATTACCTCCGCCTATAGCCACTCGCAATACCAAAAGAGTCACAATAATAGTCTATAGGTAGTAGAGCCTTGCTGATTTCAGCATAAATGGGCCGGCTCGACCGGGGAAGTGCTACCCTCTCACAGAAAATCGACGTAAAGTAACTGTACCTAACCTGTTGCGTTTCGTTCGGTGAGTGAGAGTGCCCTCTATCCCCTATTCCTTATCCCTCATCCCACTCCTCATCCTATCTCTTTTCCCAACTCCGAGGGGCGGCAACGCACTTGTGACTCCTGTGGCGTTGCTTGTGTCCATGGGCGGCGGTAATTGCTTACCATCAGGCGATCCGTCTGCTTGTTTGCCGCCTATTACTATAAAAAAGTGCGTTGCCAACCTGGAGGAACGGGATGAGGCAGAAGGAGAAAGGAATGTTGCCGCCGGTCCTCGCATTCACCGAACGAAACGTACAGTAAAGATAGTGTTACTATACGTCGATTTTCTGTAAGAGGCTAATACTTCCCCGGTCGAGTCGGCCGATTGATGCTGCAAGGCTCTACTACGTACGGTATTTATCTGGAAATCCAAATCCTCTTATGGATTCATGAAGCTACTGTAACGCAAAATAGGAGAGGCCTTCGTCCAGCTGTGGATTGCGAAAGGCAATACGATAGCTAGGTACATAATAGTTATCCGTTATCGTCGATAGTGAAACTCACTAGTTAGTGAACCTGATTCTATGAGGGAGTTTAGTTAATTCCCTCATAGAATCATGTTCTATTAGGGAATTTAGTCTACGTTCAATATTACTATGACAGAGAGTTCTGTGTTCTGTAGACGGTAGATGGTGGGTTCTGAGAAACTGATCAGTAAGGAAATCCAATTTGCACGAATTTCGTAGAAACTCTGGCCGGTTTTCTAATTGTGCAGCTGAATTTGAAGCTTATCGATCCGAAGGCGTGTTGACGCTGCTAACCGAATATTATAAAATTGTGTTACAGATACTGATTAAAGAAAGGGCAAGTAAATTAACCGTATTAAAGCATTTCCCACAAACTAAGTATACTTAAATATATGAATTTGACAGTAAATAAATTATTTATGCGATTTACTTCATCTATTTGTTAATATTACATACACATACATACATACATACATATCGTCACGCCTTTTATCCCCGAAGGGGTAGGCAGAGGTGTATTTCTACACCCACTTTTCGCCAGATATACTTTAGTCCCACGTAATAAGGGGCGAGCCTATTGCCGTACCGGGCACATTTCCAGACTCCGTGCTGCTACTGAGAATTTCGTGACAGAAAAACCCAATAACACTGCCCGGCCCAGGAATCGAACCCGGGACCCGATCCCACGCGCACATTTATGCCGCGAGACCAACGAGGCAGTCGTATAGGGTTTGATGTCGAGTTTTCCGTCTCTACGCAAAGATGGTATTTGCATCGTGTTATCCCTTAGTCGCCTCTTACGACACCCACGGGAAGATAGGGGGTGGTGACACTTGTATTCTATGCCGTCAACCACACGGCTCAATTCAAATTGTTAATATAATTTGTTGTTGTTTGTTAATATTAAGAAAAGGAATAACAACATTGAATCCGACTAATATTGGCACATTGCACTGTACTGAGCAGATCCTGAGATACAGGCAAAGTAGCGCGATAAGCACCTTAACACTGCAAATCCGATCTTATACATAATGACAAAATAAATGTTTCAAACTGTGAGTCGAACGCGACCGCCCTTACCGCTCCAGTGAAAAGCAATCCTTAGCGCATTACACGGACACTGCCCGCTGGAGGTTTTCTGCATACCATCATGGAAATACCAACGTGAACGCATTAAAAACATCATTGAGTCTCCTCATTTTTCTGTCCAGTGACATCTACCGTTGTTCTAGCTAAACAAAGGAGTTGCTCATCGGCGATACTCGGCTTTGGACGTATTTACAAACCTCAGTCGTATGAAAACAAACAACGCTGACTCAACCGTCCTAAAGGTGACTTTAAATAATTATTCCGCTGATATAAAAAGGTTTTTAGACTGTTTTGTTGACTGTTTTATTTTAACTTTGGCAGCGGTTAAGAATTTGTTACAATAGTGCTTCGACGCAACATAACATCTTTATGTCGCATGCTTTTTAAGATTAATTGATAAAACAAGCATGCTTAAATAACATTGACATTTACTTTGTATTACTTTAGACGCAGATACAAAGCATTTCTAAAATGGGCCTCACTAATATTAGTTTTATGTATGTAGGTGCCGCAGGCAGGCAGATATTTGTATGGGTTAAATTAATACAAATAAATACAAGTGATATGAACATAACAAAATGATGAGAATAAATTGTTTTTTATTATCAATTTTTCGTCCCACGATTATAAAGTATTATATTATGAACAGTTGTTTGAAACCCTCGCCTCAAAAGAGGCCTGTTTATATGGACGTTTGTCGGAGAACGTAATTATTAAACTGGGTCGATTTTCGCCATGGTGTTTTCCAGAGAATATTCTAGAAACCATACTTGGTTGAATCTGTGCCAAGCTTATGATTTAAGGCATACAATTTAATACATTTAGGTGTGAATATAGTTAGGTACACATATAGGAATATTTAAAAAGAAAATCATTCTGATTCGGGTTCAGCAGACCTTAGTAAAACCGAAGAGGAATGGAATAAGTTTTGAGACCTTGAATTTTAGACAAATATTTCTTTACCTAGACGGTGACGCCACTGTTGACTATTCATTAAAATTGTTTTTGGTATATTAAAAAAATATTATAAAAAATATGTAGAATTTATCGTCGTTAGACATGTCATTTTATTTAACCTCCTTTTATCCTCTTTTTACTTTCGTTGTAAAGAAAATGGAACTGATTTGTAGTCCATCTTCTGAAAGCCTACCAAGACGTCAATTTAAGAATTTCGAATCGAATCATACTGCTTAATGTGTGGCTTTGGATCAATACTATCGATTGTGATGACGATGATGATGTTATCTTCATGTCTTTCGTCCATTTATCCACTAAGATGGTGGAAAACATACATCTGCTCTACACAATAGTATTTTGTTACTAAATCTGATGAACTGAAGTTAGGTTTCACTCGGGTGTTGCCTGTAATGTGACAAATGGTACGAGACATAGAAAGCACCACGAGGCAATTGAAAAAGAGATAAGAAGGGAGGATAGTGCGTGTTATATTTTTATTGCATAGATTTGGTTTGTGGTCTAATTGGATTCCGTTACCACTTTCCTCATGGAACTTAATTAATTAAAAAAATTATATTCACCTTCATGTGATAGGGCCTTGATAACTATAAAGTCTGTCAGGTAAAGACATTTCTCTCGGACGTTTGCCTGGCGTGGAAGCAGCGTGTTTGTGACGTAGGCGTAGCGTTTACGTGTCGTGGACGCATTGTGTACGTGGTGTTCACGCCGCGCGCGTTCAGAATGGTAGTGCATATCGACAAAATCGTGCACTTCGTTCAACCGGCGAATGATACGAACACATAGGGCACGCTGTGTGACCGCTAGTCACACGTTGAGAAAACGTGCACATTCGATAAACGCTACAAGGATCTGACGCTTAAGATTTTAGGATATCTGTGGATGTAGAGTCAATCGTACCTACGTTCGTGACAGCCATGAGCTGTGAGTTTTCATAGATACAAAGAAAATGCTTCTCTGACAGTGAAGTAATATTTATTTTAGTTAACAGGTAGCGTGTCTTCAGTATATCACGATTACAGTTTCTACTGCTGCTGTCCATCAGTTTTCGCTATCTAAAGTTCACTATCAGACAGCGTGGAACCCATTTAACAAGCGCTAAAAAAGTACAGCTGTAAGACACAGTGTTCCCCTACAGTCCCTAAGGAACAAACATGCCAAATTTCAGCTCCATGCGCCCAAAAGTATCGGCTGTGCGCTGTCTGTGAGTAAATCAGCAACGTAAGAATTTTATATGTACAGAAGAAGATAATCAGAATAAATTTGTATACTCCAAAACGTTTGCTTACAAAACTGAAAGTAGTATTCTTGTACTTTTACATAATAATTAGCAATACGCGATAAGCAGTGACTGAATCACCGTTACCAATATAATAACATGTGGTAAATAATGTACCTACGTTATTGATTTACACCACGTGCCGTAGTGTAACACAATGATGACGTCAACACGCTGCACTCATGACGGAGTGGTGCGATGTGTGGCTTGATTGCACGAGTTCATAGGTTTGAATACCTTCAGTTTCACATCTTCGTGATATTTATATAATATTGCTCGATAAATGGTTTATCCAACACAAAAATGATTATACGAATCGAACCAGTAGAACCTGAGATAAGGACGCTCAAACAAACCAACTGTACGAATGAAAAAAAAAAAAAATTGAAATTTCACGAATTCTCAGTAGCAGCACGGAGTCTGGCAATGTGTCTGGTAACGACAATATGCTTGGCCCCCATTACGTGGATTCTAAAGTTCAAAACGTGACGAAATGTAGGTTAAAACAATATTATCCTACCTACCCCTTCAGGGATACAGGCGTAAGTTCTACTAATAAAAAATAATAGATTAATTTTGGAATGAATGGCCTAGCTGCACTGAAAACCATAATAAAATTGTACTGTGTTTCTATATTTGGCTTCACTCGCTGTGTGCTGCATCGACCGTTTTACCTAATCTGACAGTACCTACAGGGTGCATTTGTTGCTAATTTAAGTCGATTTTGAGACAGTCTAAGATTATCTAGTCGTAATTGTAAGGACTAGTAAAGTCTACTGCTTTTAAAATCGGTTGACAAATATGCCAATTGTATTAATACATACGTGTAATGATGATGATCTCATTTATAATATACAACGCGGTCGAGGCCGCTGACGACTGCTAGTACACAATAATATAAAGTAAAGTAAGATTTTCATATTATTTTTCATTATTAGAACATTTCTTTGTTATTTATTTTATTTATTTAATCACAAACAATTTTTACATTGTGTTTGATATGATTACATTGATATGTCATGTTAGAATTAAGCTTACAATAAAATAGATCATTAAAAAAAACAAATACAAAAACAAAGCAAAGAAAAATACACAAAATCACCCTAGCAGTAATCAATATTAATAAAATACATTACAATCATTCATGTCACTAACAAAAAAATAGAATTAATTTTTTTTTTTATAAATTGTATATGTTTAAATAAATAATCAAATTTTAACAAATTTCTAGGTTACGACTGACATGAAAATTTGTGGCAGTCGTTATGGAGGGCCAGTATGTTTGATTATACTGACTTTATACCAGTATAATCTAAGCCATGATATATCGCTATCCCTTTCTTTTGCAGTAGTCAGACAACAGAGGCTCTGCAGAAAAACTTATTATCTGTCAAATTCAAATCTTGAAAGACGAAAAGTGGATAACGATGAGGAACGATGAGTGGATGAGCATGAGAAATTTCGCTAGTCAGAAGAATTATTGTATAATATACAGGGTGTAAAAAGACCCTTAACGAAAACTGAAATCCCATGTTGTACCAATCACTACGAACATTTTTTACTTCGGCACCATACCTGGGAAATTACGGGTTCAGGAGATATTGAGGCTCAAAGTTAGTATGGAATTTTTCTAATTAGGTAGAAAATCGATGCATTTACCCCGATAATATGTTCTTTAGATGCCCTATAACCCCATGGATAAGTAGGTATTTCGAGCATTGGTTAAAAAAATGTGAAAACTTAAAAAAAAATCGTTTCCCAGGTATTATTTTTGGTTAGTGTGACTTGGCATGATGTCCACAACGAGAAGACTTTGGCTTGGTGATGGGTCTTGTGACACCCTGTAAGTATGTAAATTATAATTATGGAAAGTAGAAATAAGTCTTGTTTTGTGAAACCGTGCGAAGCACAGACAACTCATGAAATATATTTCCTCTTTGGAGTTAAAATACTTCATGACCCTTAAATAAAATATATATTGCTATTAGCACACTAATAGATATATATATATTTTATTTAAATTTCACTCTTTTAACAATACGTTGCTAAGGACTGAGGACACGTGCGGCTGTAAAAAAAAGATGTTTATCTTTTTGTTAATTTTATTGGCCAAACACAAAATATGTGTATGGACCAGGAGCAATTTGTTTTAACAAAACAATGACATTCTTTCTTTTTAATCTTATACTGATATATAAAGCTGAAGAGTTTGTTTGTTTGTCAGGAACTACTGGTCCGATTTGAAAAATTCTTTCAGTGTTAGATAGCCCATTTATCGAGGAAGGCTATAGGCTATATAACATCGCGCTATGAGTGACGGGAGCGAAGCAGTAGCCTAAAATAACTCGGGTGTAACCACGGGCATCCTCTAGCTTTCTTTTAAAAATACAACTATTGATAACATGAATTCCTATGGCAGAGACTTTTACAAGCATTCAACCAATATACACAAAGAAAGGCCAGACAAAGAACAAAAATTTGTGGATCACACAAAGTGTTGTCTCGTGTTGGGAACGAACCCACGGTACTCAGCAGTGTTAAACGGGGAGGCGGCCGCTTAAGCCGCGAAACCATTCGCTCAATATTACTAGAAACTGTATCTTACTTTCATGCAGAATAAATAGCCTGGCAACTGACAAATCAACTCATTATCGTTGACGGTTTAACATCATCTGCAATGAAATCGGAAAGTTATTCATTACGTCACTACCTATACGTCAGTTGGAAAATATTTGTTAATAAGCGATGTATACCGTTTCCTTCATAATAGGATCGTCGCGGTTATTATGTAGTCAAGAAGAGAAACGAAGTTATTTCTAAAAGGGGTGGAGCGTCGTGTTAGAATCTGCGCAGAGCTTCAGTGCGCAGTGCCGTACATTTTTTCTTTCTAAAAGGATCTCTTTTAGCTCCAGAGCCTTCTGATATCGCTACAATATTATAACGACGGGTGGATAAATGTTTATTGCAGTAAATTGACGGTTATTTCAGTTCTCGTGTTTATTTGCCAAGGTAGCTATGCGGTATTTGAAGAAATGTGTTCTATACAGTTCGATGAGACCTTTCATCAAAAATTAGCGCGCGCGTTATTTTCTAGGAACATAAATGCCAAATTTTAGCTTCCTGTGCCTAATAGTTTTGAATATGCGTTCCTTGCTAGTAATTTTTAGATATGCAATTACATAGATAACAAGAATTTTAAATATTCAGATGAAAAAGTAAGACCCTCCACAGACTCTACAACGATTGGCTACGTCAAGGCAAAAATTATAAATCCTCTACTCTAAAGTCTGCGCTTTATTCGAGAAATTAAGTATCTATTTGAACCTGAAACGTTCGAAAGAACTATGTATTAATTATGAAGTACACATTTTACTGCAGCAGCGATCACAGCCACAACACTCGATGCGGCATCACGACTTAACAATCTTAACCTCTGCGCCATCTATTCAACAAGGTTTTAAAATGCTTCAATATAATCTTTCAATGTGGGTGTAATATTACACCTCTGCCTACCCCTTCGGGGATACAGGCGTGAGTCTGTGTAGTAATAATCTTTCAGTTGCACAATATATATTCGTCAAGCTTAAACAGTAGAGTAAATACGTATAAACAGTAAGTACGATGGCAGGTTCGTGCTCAGTTCGCAGGTTATGTCGAGTCGGTGTCAGCCTTTGGCACCCGCCGCCGCCCGGTCGTCGTCACGTCACCGTAACGTCGCCGGTGCCAGCACCTACTGTCACTGCTACTAAATGGAAATATAACCGTACCATATACACCTGCTACTAAAAAGTATTACTGCACAAATAACGTAGTGGATTAAGCGATTGCCGAACCGTTCAGAACTGCGTAGTTTTAGGTTCGATTCTTACACTAGATCTCTGTGTGATCTACAAGTTGTGGTGTCGAGTCTGCGTGTTCTTTCCTTCCATTGATTAAATTTTTGGTATATTATCCCCACGATACAAGATTCTTCCCTAGTGAAAAAAGTATGAAAAATATATAAAATCCTTGCGTTACTGACTGACTGACAGACACGCTACAGCCGAAACTATTGGGCGCAGGAAGCTGAAATTTGGCATGTTTGTTCCTTTGGGACCGCAGGGGTGCACTAAGAAGGGATTTCCCGAAATTCCCACGGGATCGGCCAAAACGGGAAATTCGAAAATATGTGCGTGCGAAGCCGCTGGCGTCGACTAGTAAGTAATTAAAATATAAATATGACAATTATGGGAAAATCTTGTTTTACAGCTCTAATTGGAATATTGTAAAGTATAGATCGTTATAATCATAGTTATAATATAAAATGACCTGTCCTGTCTCACATACAATATCAGAACGTAAATGGAATAAAAAGAAAATTTTATTTTTGCATATGGTGTATTACAATTCTTAGCCAATAGTTATGAGGTACCTACCTACTATTGAAGATTTATATTTTATTTCTTATATACAAGCAATAAATTAACCGGTCAGTTAACGGTTGCAAGTTTACTAGGTACTATAACTATACTACTACGGAACCCTATAAATAAGGCATAGGCACATGTTCTCCTTGTTAGATTATAATTCGTAGCCTGTTGGAAAGGATACCCATACCTTATCATCATCATCAGCCTTTAACAGTCCACTGCAGGACTAGGCCTCTCCTTTGAAAGGAGGAATTGGCCTACTATACCACGCTGGCCAAACGGGTTGGTATAGGGTTTGTATCAAGTTTTCCTTCTCTTACAGTGATGTTCTCTGCATAATATGCTCCCTCTGTCGGCTCTTACGACACCCATGGGACGATATGGGGTGGTGACATTCCGTATTCTTAATCCATCACCACACGGACAGACCTTTTTTTTACCCATACCTACTAACATATTAAAGAATAGTCTTAAATGATAGTACCTACTCTCATTGTTGGTATGATGATACATGATATTTTAATGTATTAATAATCTTTATTTCAGCTAATTTACACCCTAATCAGGCAAATAACAATACAGCATTGCCATTATATTAAGTACAAAAGAGCGCAACCTTTCGATCACTACTGTTTAAAAATAAGTAGGTACTTATTTAAGGTACATTTATATGACCCAAAGAGTACCAAAAAGAAAATACCTTATGTTATGTTATAGACTCACGCCTGTATCCCCGAAGGGGTAGGCAGAGATGTAAATATTACACCCACATTTCACCATGACTTTTTTTAGGTCTCACGTAATAGGGGGCGAGCCTATTGCCGTACCGGGCACGTTACCAGACTCCGTGCTGCTACTGAGAATTTCCTAACGGAAAAACCCAATAACACTTTGCCCGACCCGGGAATCGAACCCGAGACCTCCCAATCCCACGCGCACATTTATGCCGCGAGACCAATGAGGCAGTCAAAGAAAATACCTAAGGATATATTTTTTCAAACACATAAGTATAGTGGTGCCAAATACATTCATTACAGGTATTAGGAATAGCTAATACGTTACCAAGAACCATTTAGCTTACCGAAACCTAGCAAAAGATATATGAATATCCTTCTTACCTGAAAACTATCTTTAAAAAACCGACTAATATGTTTTTCTTGGTAAGCAGACAAAGCATTAGCGAAAACAAATAGAAAGAATGCAGTAAAATGGTAGTTCGAATGAGATAAAGTGTATGTATTGTTTAACACAAAGAAATTACTATCACCTGCTTAGTGTACAGTTAAATGTTAATTGTAGGTATAGGAGTATCTATGGGGTTAGGTATTTAGTTGTTAGGTATATTAATAATTATTGTTTACTTGATTGGTCGAGTCATGTTGTGACCAAGGCAATCAGATCAGCCTTGATGTCGGAAAATTTATCTTAAAATCAGTGCTGCAATTTGGATTAATATGTAATAAGCTACAATTGATTAAATGTGGTTTTAATTAATAAGAAATCTAATAATTTACTAGTATTTTTGTTAACGCTAAACTTATCGTTTATGTAAATAATTTTTATTACTGAACAATTAAAAGGATTCGAATCTACGACCTAAATATTGTGATCAATAGTCATCCATCGTGCTATTTATGCTTGGTATAATCTGCCTATTCCAAATATAGCTTGGTATTTAGGTTCTGGAGTGGCGGCCACACACCGGACGTCCTAGCAGAGTTAGGCTTCCCGCAAGGTGGACCGATGATCTTGTTGGGACCGTCGGTCTATGTTTTTTTTTAATGTTAATAGGCGGCAAACGAGCAGACGGATTGCCTGATGGTAAGCAATTACCGCCGCCCATGGACACAAGCAACACCACAGGAGTCACAAGTGCCTTGCCGCCCCTTGGGGTTGGGAATGGGGATAGGATGAGGAGTGGGATGAGGGTAGTACTTCCCCGGTCGAGCCGGCCCATTCATGCTGAAATCAGCAAGACTCTACTACCTATAATCTCTATATGGAGCTCTATGTGGTCCAGCAGTGGTTGTCTATCGGCTAATATGATGATGGTATAACCTTTCCCTAAAGGAAACAAACGAAAAATGTCCCAATAAAAACTGTAATAACCTGACACGGGCATTGAATTGATGAGTGCTTGTAAGCGTATTCCACTCAAGTACTCAGCCAATGCTGGTATTTATAGTACTTATATCGTACATTTGACACACTACGCCGCCTGTGTCCAGTAGGTATACAATAAAAACAAGACACCAAAGCTGCCCGGTGCATAACTTTATATGAAAATAGCGATATGAAAATATACTTTACCCTGTTAGCATTAAAGAGCAAATTTGCGTGTCACCGCTCTTGTTACTTAAGTCGCTATGATCAGATGTTTACAGCTTGTATTTTTTGCAATCGCCTTTTTTATATAATACCTAGAGATATGCTACTATACAGGGTTATATATCAAGCCATACATTTTCAGTATATACTGGTAGTTTATTAAAGCATAAGTTGATGTTTTGCTGTATAGATCCAACCTGGGGTAGCATGGTGGACTATGGCCTAAATATTCTCATAATGAGAAGAGACCTGTGGCCCTAGGCCAAATTATCAAAAAGATTGATGATGACGATGATGATGATAGGTACACAATGGTCGGTAGACTGCCTCCGTGGTCCAGACTGCCTCCGTGGTTCAATGGATAGCGTATGCGACTGCTGATCGGAGGTCCCTGGTTCGATTCCCGGGTCGGGCAAAAGTGTTACTGGGTTTTCCGAATTCTCAGTAGCAGCACGGAGTCTGGTGATGTGCCCGGTAACGGCAATAGGCTCGACCCCTATTACGTGGGACCTAAAAATTCATGTCGAAATGTGGGTATAATACTACACCTCTGTCTACCCCTTCGGGGATAAAGGCGTGAGTCTAATTCAAATTCAAATTCAATCCATATATCTCACTCTACTCTGCTATCGATAAAGCTAAATTAAAATATATATATATATAAAATATGATAGACATATAAAAGACTAGCTTTTTCCCGCGGCTTCGCCCGCATGAAATTTAATAAAGATTAATTAGCCTTTGTACTTCCCCAGGTTTCAGACTATCCATATCAAATTTCATCACACATTAGCCGTGTAGCATACATATATTATAAACAGATAATACTTAAAATTACTTTTGTTTTCATAGTCGTCAAACTTCAGGTAAAGATTAGTATGTAGTGTATATTATTAAAGTTATTGAAGAGCTTTTATACCTACTGAATAGAAGAGCAGCAAAAATAAAAACTGAAAGCATTACCACAAAGTACAAAATCAGACCGCCTCTCCGCCCCGCTGCACTTCAGCGCGCCAACTCATAGTAGGTAAGCGGTTTTAATAACGCTGCGCTTAGGTCAATTATATCGTGATAACTATTAAACTATTCGTCCAAACTACTTACTGTAAAAGACAAATTTCATCTACATTAAATAATGATCTGGCAACAAATCTATCAATTTTGAAAACAATTTGATAACTACTCTAGAATGAGCATTGTAAAAAACATAAATATATTTTTTTGTTATACTGTTTTTTACAATAAAATGATGTAGTTAGGTTATGTACTAAAAGCTAAAAAGTTATTTGGCTACCAGATCGCATCAATCTTCTCATCAATCTTGGGTATTGATCATACAAATATAAAATCGTTGGGCAAGTGAATTTTTTTCATAATGTTTACTCTAGATACGCTACGCCCAAAACAATATTTTTAGTTATTTTTTTTTAAGTTTTTAGTTTTGTTGTTAGTTGATACTTCTCATTCTTTTTTAATAGTGAGCCCTTTTCTACCAATCAAGTCCTGTCATTCGATACCCATATTGAGGTATTTGTGGAAAATAGGTAATCTGCCATTTTGTGGCGGCGGCCATCTTGGCTTTTTGATATTAAGCTCTATTCTACCAATCAAGCCCTTTCATTTGATACCCATATTGAGGTATTTGCGGAAAATATGTTATTCGCCATTTTGTGGTGGCAGCCATCTTGGATTTTTCATAGTGAGCCTTATTCTACCAATCAAACCCTTTCATTCGATACCCATATTGAGTTATCTGTGGAAAAAATGTATTCCGCCATTTTGCGGCGACAGCCATCTTGGATTTTTCATAGTGAGCTCTATTCTACGAATCAAGCCCTTTCATTTGATACCCATATTTAAGTATTTGTGAAAAATAAATAATCCGCCATTTTGTGGCAGCGGCCATTTTGGATTTTTCATAGTGAGCTCCATTCTACCAATCAAACCCTTTCATTCGATACCCATATTGAGTTATTTTTGGAAAATATGTAATCCGCCATTTTGCGGCGACAGCCATCTTGGATTTTTCATAGTGAGCTCTATTCTACGAATCAAGCCCTTTCATGTGATACCCATATTGAGGTATTTGTGGAAAATAAATAATTAGACATTTTGTGGCAGCGGCCATCTTGGATTTTTCATAGTGAGCTCCATTCTACCAATCAAACCCTTTCATTTGATACCCATATTGAGGTTGTTGTGAAGTAATATGTGATCCGCCATTTTGTATCGGCGGCCATCTTGTATTTTTCATAGGGAGCTCTATTCTACGAATCAAGCCCTTTCATTTGATACCCATATTGAGGTATTTGTGGAAAATAAATAATAAGCCATTTTGTGGCAGCGGCTATCTTGGATTTTTCATAGTGAGCTCCATTTTACCAATCAAACCCTTTCATTTGATACCCATATTGAGGTTGTTGTGAAGTAATATGTGATCCGCCATTTTGTATCGGCGGCCATCTTGTATTTTTCATAGCGAGCTCTATTCTAAGAATCAAGCCCTTTCATTTGATACCCAAATTGAGGTATTTGTGGAAAATAAATAATAAGCCATTTTGTGGCAGCGGCCATCTTGGATTTTTCATAGTGAGCTCCATTCTACCAATCAAACCCTTTCATTTGATACCCTTATTGAGGTTGTTGTGAAGTAATATGTGATCCGCCATTTTGTATCGGCGGCCATCTTGAACTTTTCATAGGGAGCTCTATTCTACGAATCAAGTCCTTTTATTTGATACCCATATTGAGGTATTTGTGGAAAATAAATAATAAGCCATTTTGTGGCAGCGGCCATCTTGGATTTTTCATAGTGAGCTCCATTCTACCAATCAAACCCTTTCATTTGATACCCATATTGAGGTTGTTGTGAAGTAATATGTGCTCCGCCATTTTGTATCGGCGGCCATCTTGAATTTACAATCATTTAAATCTTTTAATCTCGATGACATTATGAGTGTATACCAAATATCAGATCAATCATCAGGAAGGGTTAAAATTCAAATTAATACTAAATTTGACCCAAGCAAACAAAAAAAGATAATACAGGATTTTTGCCGACTTAGTTGATACTTTTCCTTGTAGTATGGCAACATTATACAATATCTTTATAAATTGTAGCCTATGTGTTATTCTGATGTATAAACTATATTACTGTAAAGTTTCATCCAAATCCGTTCAGTAGTTTTTGCGTGAAAGAGTAACAAACATCCATACATACATCTTCACAAACTTTCACATTTATAATATTAGTAGGATAAGGGCTGGAGCTAGGTTCGCTTACTTGTTCGCTTACTAGGCGAAAGTCTTATATGTAACTGGCATAACACTAATTTAGGGACCCGGGGGTTCCAAGCCGAGAGTCGTGGATCCACGTGCATCATATGCTTACGATAATTGCACTCTTAACTTAAACCGCGTTTAACTTGGAGACGTCAAAAGTGCGCGCCATTTGTTTAAACTCAAAAACCTCAACGCAACAGTCTGAAAGTATATGTCTAGGCTCTCGCTGCCCAACACTGGTCGGTCAAAATTAATTTTTAAAATAAAATATTATGTAGATAATGGTTTTCTTTTAGTCTATTAAAATTTCTTACCCATTTAGAATTTTCCTTTATAATATACTAACAACAACATCCTGTTTATAAAAGTGATTTTGGTTTAGAACGCAATCGGAAATTGAATTGTCTGGCCTGCGGGTTCTGTGGTTATATAGATACCTTGACTGCTAAGCCTGAAGTCGTGGGTTCGATTCCCAACAGGAAAAATCTTTGTGTGATAATGATAAGTATAATTATTTGTTGTACAATGTGTATTTGTTTAAAATTTTACGATTATTTAAAAATATATATGCCTATTGTTGTGTGAGAGCCTGCTCTACTTAATATCTCGAATCCACGACCATCATAGGCTTGACCAATATTCTAGCTTCCTTGATATTTTTGATACATTTTCAAAATATAGCATTGTAAAATATAGCTGACTATATGGTTAACAGAAGATAAGTACACAGAAGTACAGTTTGTCAGAAGTACCCTAAACAGAAGAGCATGCATGAGAAACTTGATGGAAGTGAATGAAGCAAGAGAGGTATGTCAGGATCGTTGCAAATGGCGTTCCGTAGTCTCTGCATGAGTCTATGTATGTATGTATGTATATGGTTAACAAGCTCCTGCCAGCAGCTCTACCTGTGAGGGTGTAGGTTATCACGACTGAGGGTAGCCTATGTGTTTTACTGATGTATAAGCTATATTGATATTCAGTTTCATCAAGATTAATTCAGTAATAAACACATATCCATACCTACAGTCATTCGCATTAATAACAGTAGCATGATAGAACAGTAGGGCGACTGCCACAGTTGTTAACAACGAAAACAGTCAGCATAACCCACATATAAGGAGCAATAAGTCATCGTTGCGGTATAAATAAATAAATAATAATTGTAGTACCATGAACATGAGTATTACCCTTGAGAGTAGAGCTGAAAATACAGAATTCCTATAACAATGGTGATGACGCATCTCGGTCGCCGCTCGCCCGCCATGGGAGGAAAACCGCCGCACTTACTGACTACGACGGTTATAACTCTGTACTGTTTTATTATTGACTGTACACGGCATAAAGGAAAGGTTTTCGAATCATAATACATTTTACTGAATAAAAGCCTTATATGTCTATCACTAAATTAATACAAAAAAATATATGAAATACTTGGCATATCATCGCGGAGGCTATATTTCTGAAGCATGAATTTTGGACTGTGGGTACCTTTTATGACGTAGGTACCTTGTACCAATCATAATATAGTAACACAGAAATTTTAAATGAAAACTACGCGTTATTCTCAAATATTTAAAATCGATTTGTATCTGCTGACTGTTATATACTTGTTACAGTATTGGTTTAAATCACGTATTTTCCCGACGTTTCAGCTGGGTTTTTTATTATTTAACCCATTTATACGCGATTGAAAGCCGCTGTTGATAATAAGTATGTGCATAAATAATAAAAGCTAGCTAGTATCGCCATCGATATTTTTGGTATCATCATCAGCCCTGTATATAAACTGTCCCACTGCTGGGCGAAGTCCTCTTCTCACTACATAGAAGGGTAAGGCCCACCACGCTGGCCTAGTGTGGGTTGGCAGACGTTTTTTATCAGACAGTATATTTTTGGTATACTGACTGACAATATAGTGACCCCCACAGCTTACCTGGTTGTATCTTCGTGCTATTGATCTACTGCTCTTAAGAGTTACCTAATCTTCTATATGTAAAAAATATATGATGTGATTGACATATTATCGCAGAGCCTAACCAACTGAAGCTAGAAAGAGGCATGAAATTAGGCGATAGGTCTGTCATGACGTAGGCACACCCCCTAAAGAAAAATCTCAATATGCCAAACCTAAAAGAGGTAAATAATGAGTGAAATGTTGTTGAAAATCTGCTGGTTTTGAAGTGCAATGAGAATACGGATAGTTACTACCATAAAATATATATATATTCCATGGATTTTTAAGACGCTTAAGGCTTTATGAGATTAAACAAATCAACAATCTGTAACAG
The DNA here is from genome assembly GCA_944739405.2 of Euclidia mi. NCBI lineage: Eukaryota > Metazoa > Arthropoda > Insecta > Lepidoptera > Erebidae > Euclidia > Euclidia mi. The sequence goes on along the minus strand of OX123193.2, from coordinate 29,815,525 downwards.
AAAAGTTAACGCTAAATGATGAAAGCTATTAAAACGTAATAAAATTTGTGTTGTTGTTGAGAACGCATGTACTCAGGTTGTCACTACATAATCGATACTATCGTTATATGACGTCGCATGTATGTAGTGATTTTGATTTTGGCACTTGCCAAATATTTGTAAAACATTGTTCATGTACTTACTATTAAGTATCAGTAAAGTCTTAGTCTTAGGGGTGCATAGTGTTCCCACCAAGAACTTAGGGTCCCAAGCCAACCTCACCTGCAAGTGGTGCACCTGCCGATCAACGGACGAGGCTCTGGCAAACAAAATATCGCGATAAGCGGCAATAGGCTCGCCAACTATTACGTGGGATCAAAACACTGGCGAAAAGTGGGCGTTTAATATGCCTCTGCCAACCCCTTCGGGGAAACAGGCGTGAGTCTATGTATGTATGTAAGTCTTAGTATTTGGTAAAAAATCTTCAGCAGTGGTTATAGGTAGGCCATATCTTTCGTCAAAGTTTTATTTATAGAATAGATAAAAAAATTGTTTTCAAAATTGTAAGTAATATAAGGTATAGTTTTATTGAGCCACGAATAGAATCCAGAACTTACCAGAACCTTACGACCGCAGGTGTTCTAGCGCGAGCGCTGTCGCTACTGGACTAACGACGCTTCAGAATTAAATTTATAGAACCACATTTTTTTTATTATTGTATCCTCCTCTCCAATTTGTTATAGGGAGTGGATAGACGATCAGGTTTTGATCGTGGAAAGTGGAGGAATCTGCATGTTTCTAAAACGTCCTTTGTGGTAAATCTTTGGAGAGGCCTGATGCTCAGCAGTGGCTGACGTCTTTTGGCTGAGGTCAGTGGCGGCGCTAGGCGTCGGCGACGTCGGCGACCGCCGACGGCCTCGCGCATGAGGGGGCCTCGCAAAAAGTTTTTCAAGTTACATACTTAATTTCGTTTCGCCAATCATCCTGGCTTAGCCAGGATGATTGGCGAAACTAGCTAGCCTACCTATGCCTTCCCGAATTGTTCGGTGTCGGCTGACACCGAACAATTCGGGAAAAAGCTAAGCAGATGATAATGACTTTAATTATTTTCGAACACGTGCGTGACAAGATCTGTGTTGGGTGTTTGAATTGTCATTTATTTATTCATACATAATTTTATAATTTTGCTCACTTAAGTTTAACGGTTTCTTTTACTACGAAGTAAACGGGGCCTCGCCTTCGATTTAAAGGGCCTCGCGAACTTGATGTCGCCGACGTCCACATGTGGTCTAGCGCCGCCACTGGCTGAGGTGATGATGTTAAAGCGATATAATATTAGTAATCGTATCATACTCTACTTACAAATAAAGTGACCGTAAACATTTAAAGAAACGATTTGGTAATAAACACAAAAGCAAATAGATCCGTAATCATATTACATTATTCTTTGAATTCATTAAACACAGCCAAACTAAAAACATAAATTGCATCGCTTATAAACTCGACGTGATACCTATTCGTACGTTCCATTGGTAAGTTGACACCAGACGAAGAGTCAGCTATCGTCCTTAAATATGCGCGCGCAGCGAAATTGCAGGCCTCGCGTTTGCGCACCGTGCGCATAACAGCTTGTCACATGCGCACTGCGCAGGTTGACGCATGCGCAGTTTCGCACACCTTGCGCTTAAATACACCACTTTCTTGCTTGCCTTTTTGAAATGTAATCTATTCTACGACGCTGTTGTAATTTACTGATACATTTTTATACTGACATTATTTTATTTAGGAGTTTTCAAATTGTTTTTGTTTGTAATTTATAATTGTATTTTGGGTTATGTAATGTTTCTGTAATAGTATTGATGTATACAGATTAAATATTAAATTGCATTTCACGGGTTTATTGATTTATTTTGGTTTCTACTGAAAGGTGCTATAATCTACTGCTGGTACAGCAAGTAGTATACTTGTTTAATAACTTCTGTATTAAGACCATAATATATACCATAAACCATAAGAAGAAGGGTGCATAGGGTTCCCACCAAGAGGGTGCATAGGGTTCCCACCAAGAACTTAGGGTCCCAAGCCAACCTCACCTGCAAGTGGTGCACCTGCCGAGCAACGGACGAGGCTCTGGCAAACAAAATATCCCGATAAGCGGCAATAGGCTCGCCACCTATTACGTGGGATCAAAACACTGGCGAAAAGTGGGCGTTTAATATGCCTCTGCCTACCCCTTCGGGGAAAGAGGCGTGAGTCTATGTATGTATGTATGTATGTATTAAGACCAAACTATATTTATTGAAATTATGACAGCCTAGAGACAATTGATTTTATACTACATTTCTAATAAGTTTGTTTTGTGCAATGATGTGATTAGGAGAATGACTTTAATTTCAGACTCAACAGTGTATAACTTTAAACCGCGCCTTTCTGAAGCAGGGTCTTTTTATTGGGTTCTGTAGATGTTTCTGCTTGATTGTAATTTTTTTGTATAGATGGCATATTTCTCTAAATAATTGTTATGTTATGGTTATTAGTCTTACGATAATAACTTAAGTAGAATAAGTAGAAAAAAAAATTTATTGATACCTAAGTACATACACGTATTCAGATTACACGTTGTTATATGCCGAAGGACCTGAAAAATACGAGTGCAGCCGCAGGTCACCGTTCGGCTACAAAAGCTTTGTCCTGTGGGAATCAAACCTCGGCCTCCGTCACTAACCACTAGACCAAAAGCTAACCAATATGAATATATTTATCTGCATATAGCAGTCTCAATACGTAAACAATTGTCAGCTGGGTGGCGGCGGACAGGCCGCTTAAAGGATTAGCGTTGTTTTTACATAACGCCTATCGCGCCTATGCAGACTTTTCACCTATTTACTCTGTATCACGATGTAGTTTAGAAATTCAGGTGAACAAAATAATTGAATTGAAATTATGTACTTATTTTATTTTATTTTATTCGGAAAACAAACAGTTACAATGCTATAAAATATCGGAAATAACACCTTAGAACCATTTACATGTTTTCATAATGTGAGATTTGGTGAATATTAAAACCGATGGTGAATAAAATAAGGCAGGGATTTAGTGACAGGGGATCCGAAGTATACTGATGTCATATTTCAGCTGAGGTTGTTCACTGTAGGGTTAAGTTTTATGCTTTGCCTTCCGCCGACGTCGCAGCCCAGTGTGCATACCTGTATAGCTGCCGCTACGGGACATCAACGGTCACCGCGGTGGTTTTAATAGCCTGGCCGTGAACGCCTATAGAGGAAGAGGAGAGAGACACACTCTCTCTGCCTGCCCCAAGAAGCAAACAATGAGTCGGTGATTTGGAATTCTTGTGTAAAGATATAAAAGTAGTTTTTGCTGTGGGTACTTATCCAATGGCATACAATACCTTTTACATTCCATTTGATGATTTTGTTGCTTGACATGTATGATTACCATATAAAATGTTTGCTACCTTTTCCAATGAGAGCTATTTTCAAACGTTCCAGTTCTAGCGACTCACCAGCTATCAGAAATTTCTATGAAATGATACAAGTAATCCATAGATAAACCATTCTCTAAGAAAACTTAACCATATACAATGCTGAAGGATAATAAACGGGGCGAAACATAACGACATCGTAAAAGATCAAACATATTTAAAAACATTTATTGAAACCATAAACTCTGACAGTCGAAAAAAATGTCTATGGCGCTATTGTCAATGCGATGGCATTATAGCCCTTCCTAACAGTCGAAAAAAAGTCTTTCTACCCTCATTAGTGCATTACTATATCCTCGATTTTCAGAGTAGGTAAGTAAGTAGTCCTACATACCACAATCACTCAATGGTAACTGACATATTTACTAGTTCCTATTAGTTTATTTTGAAAATGACATAATTTTAATAAGTTTTACCCAAGGATTGTAACATATGAACATGTACCTATATGTCATGTCATAGGTGTATGAGTACGTAAATAGCTTATAGTAATGTAGGTATATGTACACATATCGTACTTTTCTGAAGCGCGGGAATACGAGAACAAGCGACTGGTTCCCAGTAAACTGAGTTGAAGAAGTCAACTATCTCTAAACAATATCTTAAATATGTAGACACCGGGACTTAAGAATCATCCCTCTAAATTATTTCAAAGGAAAACTTTTCTGAACTTTGGTTCCTTTTGTTAAAGACGAAAAATAAAGAACATGAGTATTTTGTATCCATTTCTTTTAACAGAATTAAGTTAAGTAATAACACCTTAGTTATTTTGTTAGCTAGGTGTACAGAGTTATTTTTGTGATCACAAGTACAGGATAAAGCAAGAGACGCGCTCACAAAAAGTGCATTCGCATTCGCAACTTCATTTTATTTGTCGAGAACTCGCTCACTTGTGTCCGTCAAAACTGCTGGCTCATCGTGACTAACTCATTGCACCTCTTATGCAGAATACCACTCAGTTTTTTGCTACAATGATTTCAGAAATTAATTATTCCAATAACAGTTAGATCTAAATATTTTTAACACAAACTAGTAGTCGAAATTGGCGCCGAATCATTTTTCTCTCGTCGCGCGGTATCTGTAGCAACAGTATCGATCGGCACACGCCCCATTGCCGGTGAGCCAGCCACGCTACCGCGCGCAACCTTAACACCACGCGGAATGGAACGCGACAAACTGAAGGTTCTTTTGTCATGCGGTGATTTGCAAAACGTACCTAAACACGGTAAGGGCGTAGTCGCTCGACAGCCAAGTGGCGCACTCTCGTGAGAGATGAACGAACAGATAAATCTGAGTGCCATGTAATATTGCGACAAGTTTCCGCCTGGTTCATACATTGCTGCACTACACTACCCGTTACGTATAGAACAGTGTAGCGACCCAGCAGTGGATGTTTCACAAACGTGAAACTCCAATAGTGTACATAGTCGACGGTGGTCGATGGTAGAGGGTGCAGGGTCGCAGCTAGTGCGGCCTCGCGGCCCTCTTCGCCGCAACGCAAATCGTTGAAATCAAAACTTTCACGCTACGACAGCGCTACGAAGTTTTACTGCTACGAACTTCCTGCTACGCCGGCTGTAGCGCGGCGCACTCAAAACTTTGTTCAGAAAGCTTTTTTATTTGTCACTTTCTGTTATCAGGTAGCTGAAAACTTGACGCGAGCGCTCTTTATGTTCTAGCGTTATGACTCCGATACTATTACGTTCTGTTGCTACCCAGCGCGCGAACAAGTAATCGACTCACATCAAAAGTGGCTCAAGTTAGCCTAAAAACGATTGTTTTTCGGACAAATGTAAATCCTGCAAAACAGAGTTTAATGAGACTGGAAAGTATTGAGTTGGACTGTGTTCGATAATAACTCAAGTAAAGTATGTAGATGAAACAAATATATGTTGGCATAAAAGTCGATACATAAGTAGCGTAAACAGTAGATAGGTGATGGTCAGCAACGTCGTCGTGTTCGGCGCTGCGGATGGTACTATGGAACACAAAGGTGTTGTGTGGCTGGCAGTGCTGGGTGCTGGTACAGTCGTGTTGTCGGCGGCTCGTCGCAGGTGGGCGCTGCGGCGCGGGCCGAAGCGCGGCGAGCGCGGCCGAGCGACGCCCGAGCTACAACGACGTATCCGCCAGTGGCGCGGCGAGCGCCGCCGTCAGTCTGCGCTCGGCCTCCACCCTGCCCGCTTGTGACAGTGACGCCGTGCTGTGACACATTTGACAGTTGTTATCGTGATCGTGTGATGTTTTCGTATCGGAACTATGGTGTATCCCCATGAAAATGTGGAGTGATTTCCAGGTAAGCCCATATTACTTTACCATTTATACACTGTTGTGACACCGTTTCGAACGTTTCATAATTGTTTCCAACTCCACTTGTGTTCAGACTGTTACTTTTTGTATTGTGTAGGTACAGTTTCGTTATAAACTTTGTGCCACGGTTTAAAACTCGAAATCTAGTGGTAACACGGGTCGAACTATTTGTTTCAAGTGTTGTTTACATCCACATAACTTAAGCTTTCTTCAACTTAGACAATTTTATCGAAACAAACGTAGGTTAAGTGGTTCTTGTGAACATCTAAGTCTTTGAGAAAATCTTAGAAATGGCACGTTCAAATGAATATATTTCAATTCTTCGATGTTTTAGTGACTAGTTTTACTTTTTAAATTTTGTATGAAATTCTCAATTTTACCGAAAGTTTGAAGTATTTTTACCATCTCTTTGTTGGTCTCTAAGTGTACCTATGAATAATTTGATTATTTTTCGGCTACCTACTTATACTTTTTAGTTAGTGTCGAGACCGTGAATAACATTGTGTAACACAGAATTGTTGCCTTCATCTTACTTTAACCATTGTCTTAGTTATTAGCTTATTACTTTAGTTGGATAGTGATTAAAAAATATCATAAAGAGATGCGCGCCTTTTTTCGAATCTGACAGCTCGGCGCGTTTCCGGCGACCTGTCAAACGCCATGTGATAGATAGAAGGGCACATTCGGTGGAGTTTTAAATCAAAGCGCGGTATTCGGCTCGAATCTCGATAACTGCGCGACCAGCGCGACGCTCGAGGCGAGCGAGAACTCGTCACAAAAATACGTAGTTGCGATTGTCTCGCTCGCACTTGGCGCGGCGTCTCGCTCTAGCGACGGGTGTTTTTGTGTCGGAGCGGGTTTTTTGTGTGCGAGGCTGGCGGCGGCGCTCGCTCGACTCCACTGACTCCACATTAATTATCGCCGAGTTGGCTCGCCATCGCCAGCCAGCGCTAACGCACTTTACTTTCTATATTGCTGCGATATTACTGGACTCTTTTACAACGCGCCGTGCTTTTTATTCGAACGTAATGAATAAATGCATGCGACTGATTCGGCTGGATACACTGAATGATGCTAAAACTTAAACAAACACGATTTAGACGACATTGATAAACTTGAATTTATGTTGAAAACCTTGGATGTACAAAAAGACTAGTAAAGTCTCAGTAGGCGAATATTTAGGTTTTATGTTGAAAGAATCTAGTATGGTTGGTTCGGTGGGTTTTCCTGGGTCGCGGTGCGGCGCGGCGGAGTGCGCTAGGGGCGCGTTGCCATGGCGACGGCTAGGGCGCCCCGCCCAGGGCCGTCCCCAGCACCTCCTCCACTACACTTAGTGAGATTTACTCCGAGACTGGAGTCGCCATTGGCGAGGCCCTGCCACCAGGGACTCCTATGACATTCTTTTTTATACTCGCATTAGTCATCGGAATAACCTACAAGCGGCGGCCTCTCATACCGTACGTTTGGTTCTTTCACCTCGTATAACGGACAATAAAGAAACTACTCCATACAAACTGAAATTTGGGCCCTTATTAATAGTCTAAGGTCAACCTTCTACGGACCTCTACGGGGTCTTACGCCGTATAAAAGACATCAACGTTCGTCCTTTTCCCGCACTTAGAAACTTTTGTTCGGAATCCTTCAAAATACATTATTCAAACATTCATCTTGTTATTCGGCAAAATAAACTTTGTTTTAAGTACTAGTATTGTTTTAAACTACTTACATTATTAGTAGATAATCTTATAGAATAAAACACCAACCTAAACAAATCTCAATTTGCCATCACATCTATCAAATCAGTCATTTGGGGTAAATCTGATATTCGTGGGTTACTTTTGCCCCAATCTTTACCGACAAAAATATGGATAGAAATATTCGACTTTGTTACTTTAAAATGTCATCCAGAATCTAAAAATATTGTTTTATAAATAGGTACAGAACATGCGATGTAAATGTCACTTCATATCAGCATACATATTTCAGTAGGTGTATACTTTCTATGTGTAGGCTTTGATGACTAGACAGAAAATTAGTAGTACCTATCTACCTACTCGTAATGTAGGTATACTTATAAGCAGAGTGATAGAATAACTCAAGACTGGCTCGAGGTGCAGGGTGGCGGTCGCGGAATGCGACTTGTTGCAACGTGGACTAAGAAACTATGCGCGAACTACCCTTATGCACTTACATACTTATGTAAACCTCCCCAGACAAACTTCATCTCTCGCTTCAAAGGCATTGAGACTAGAATCGTGTGTCCTACAAGTTACACGGTCCTAAGTGATCGACTACAATCCGCTTGCTGTCCTGTTATTCCTAACTTTAGTTATGAAACGACCAAAAGTAAATCTTCTCCATGTTAGCTCAACGCACATCTTCTATTAGTAATTCAGTATTGTTATATTGTTCTCGCTACGCGACTCAAGAATATATTCAAGTTCGACGAAATTCATTGTCTATACTCGTGTTTTTGTACCATTTGAGCAATGCTTACAGAAATCTACACAACATCTACACACAAAAACATTATAACACAAATTACACAATTTACCTCATCGCATTGTTATAAAAATGTAGAATTTCACATCTAAATCATAATTATAATATTAGCGTGTGCACAAAACATAAATAGGTATTATAAACATAATAAATAGTTCGGTTCGCGGTTTATGGTGTTATTAACCTCTGGCAGAGTGAGCGATCGACAGTCGACACATCTACAGTATGTTTCATACGATAGATGATTAAAAGTGACGAAAAGCGCGAGTCACCGTGACGTATTAAGTCTGGCCCGACGACAGTGGAAAAGGGTTCGCGGTGTCGGCCTCTTAACGGTCAAGTCCAAACCTTGATGGACAGCTGATAAGGACACCGTTGACACGAACTCACTTACCGAACGATCAACTAGTGTTTAATTGTTACAATCAGCATTTCACGGTACTTATGTTATAATCAAAGTCACTACTAAGAAAATTTTAGTCTTAATTTTGAAAAGCTCTTTGAGAAATTTCTATACTTATAAGAAAGCCTTTGAATACAAAAAGATGTTATTATTGGTTTAAGTTGCGAAATCAAATGTTTACGATATGTCTGAAAATGCTTTACGTTATAAATAGAATCATGTTGTAACCGGCGATTCTTGGAAATCCTGAAGGTTTGCTCGCCGTCGGCTGTTTATATCGCTAGACTATGTACCGTCTCTCTTACCTCTTTGTTTCACTCGCAATACAATGTTTTGCTAGACACTGCATGGTGATTTCTGATGATAATGAACATGTACAATGAGATCGTTTCCTCTACAGATGAGTTTAACGTTACGGTCAATCGAGTGCGAGTGAAAAACGCATAGATTGTTTACATGCAATGTCATAATAAGTGTAACAGTGCAGATAGTTGGCATGTGCGGCATGCGGCGCCTGTAAGTGGCCGCGTAAACAAACAATGTACGTACATGTAAACAAACTCGTCTATCAGCGCATTACGAATCGACGTCACAACGAGCACCTCCTTAAGCGGCGCGTAATAATAACAACTTTTATTACACATTTGCCGTTAAATCCACGCTCGCATTGTAAACAATCAACCACGTGGAGTAAAAGTAATAGTAAACTCATAAACAAATCAATGAATTAGCCATAGCGGTGCCGACGTCACTGTCGAAGACACGCATAATAATCGCTTATGCAAACGAGCCTAATTATGTAAAGCATTATGAGCCGCGCCGACGTGTTTTGACATACGCTAACGACCAATTATATGGCTATTGTGTGACTCAATGAACTTGAAAGACACTACAATAATATAGGGCAACGACACGCGCAGCACACCGCCTGAATGACGCGACGCTCCGTACACTACACCTGTTTAGAAAAAATATATGCGAATGTCAGGTGCACCCAATTCAATGCGCGCTCGTGTATTTTTATTACTGTTATATTGGGCGCCCGTTACAACTTTGTTTACCATTTTTTGTTTGAAAACTTATTGTTATGTGTAACACGCGTTCAGACAACGCTTCCAGCGCTCACTTTCTCATTAATCTGTAAGAACACCGCTGTGCAGTACAATCAAGAAAATCATTTTGTTCGATATAATAAAATGTCTCCTTTATTATTTGATATCGCGGTATTTTTTTTAAGATATCGAGCATTATCGCAATCTTATCGCATTAAAATATTTCAGTGATTCAATATGATTGCGTATTTCGTTGTTTTTTTTGTATCGTTTTCGTTTCAATTAAATTAAATCTTAATCGATGATTCGAGAAAAGTATTGCTAGTCATTGGCAGAATGTGTTGCACGGTGTATATAAATCTAGCGGGGCTTCAATGTCGTCCCGCGACCCAATTACGTGTGGCAATAAAACAATATATGTGTCGTTGAACCCTCTCCGGTGTCGGTGCGGTGATGGCTATGTAAACATTGCATCTGGGTAAAAGACGCGCGGCGCGAGCCGTCACCCGACGGGCGGAGACGAGCCGCCGCCAATAATTTATGTAAATTCACGACATTGTATAAGAGTGATGTTTTTATTGCAATCTTGTTTTGACGGTCAAGTTCGCAATGCGGCGAAAGTTAAACAAGTACAATAACTCTTAAAGTTTTGCACCTCGCGACCGACGACGCATCGTGGACCGTCCGCACCTCCGCACACACTTAGTGTTACGAGACATGTGCATGTGAACACGATACCAAATATGAAATATCCAAACATATATTCAACTCATAAATATATCAACCATTTATTTATTCTATTGGTTTTATTGTGGACAAATATGAACGGATTAGTTTTTACTTCGGTCGACATTTAATGCGCCACGTTGGATATTAACAAGATTGACCGTAACCGTAGCACTCAACTCACGTCATTAATATACTCTTGTAACAGTTTATTCGCATATTACTTTTTGCTAACTTAGCCAATGTTTATAGTTTTTACCACACGCAAAGTTTTGTCTCGCGGAGTTATTAAAAGTATTATTGGTAACGTCAACAAAAAAGTTTACGTTAGAACAAAAACGTTAAAGTACACAAAACAAAGGTGTAATTTTGATTTAGCTCGGAATGTTTGTAAATAATGTTTTACTACAGCCAAGTAGCGTAAAATGTTGTTTATAATTATGATAATAGCCTTATACTACAAATCTATTTGGTAGGTAGTAACCATTAATCACTTATGAATGAATGAACGTTATTATTACACGACAACCGGTCAACGATATCAGAATGTTGTAAACGTCATTTTATAATCATAAGCTCATAAATAAACATGGTGACGTATCGTGGTGGCTGTGATGAGTGTCCGGCTGTGTCGGGTGCGAGTCGGAAGTGTCGCGCGGGACGGCGGCGGTGCGGCGGGCGCGGGACGTAGGCGCGTGCGCACCTCACGCATACGCGGATAATTATGTAATACAATGTTTTGACATTCAACAACGACACATTTAGCGCTCACATTAAGTGGATCAATGAACTTGAGCCGTTTGTTGTGCTCGCTGTTACGCAACGATCGGCGTTTGAGTGAGATTAATGCGCGCGGATTATGGCACGCGATACATTTCAATTTACGTTCCGTTTCATTCATGACTCGAGATAATGACGACGTACTCGTTCCGCTCGTTTGTTTGCTTTTGCTTGTCGCCTGCCGCTACCAAACGCCGGTGTCCACTAACGTACGCTTTACATACTCGAGAGCCGACGAACTCCGCTAAGTGCATCACATACGTACCACAGCCACGCACACCCTCCCGAAGCATTCTACAACCCTGCTGTATGGCACTATTGTAAATGCTAAGCGAAAAACTTCTTCTGCTGACCGTCACTCGAATTAAGTTCGTTTATGATAGTTTGTGAAGTCGCGTCGCCTAGGTGAAACTTTGAACGGAAACATTGTGTATGTTTGTACAAACATGTGTGCGAGACGAGCGACACAGGGAAGCTCGTACTATTAGCTACAAGTTTGAGCATAAGACGGCGGGGCGAAGGGAGTAAATCTTCACCCATTGACGGTTGAAGCGGCCCGCGACACTTTCACTGCTCCGTTATTGCAGTTACTACGCGCCTACTGTGCACCCGGGGGTGCTGGCCCGAGGGGGGTGAGCCCCCTATTGCATTCACCCCTCGCTCTCACCCTGCGTAGGGCACGACTTACACAAGGGTGCATGCATTCTAAATTTGAGAATACTATCGTCTGCAGCGTCATAGCGCATCGCTGAATGACATCTACTCGACTAATAATAGAGTGACGAGGCACCTAGTGATCGGCGCGAGACAGTAACGAATGCGAATATTAGCAGCGCGAGTCTCGCGGTACATATCGTATGGTATCGTATCTCAAGAGTGCGCGACGGCCGGCGGCGGGCACTCGGCGAAGTGGGACAATGTCATCTGTGAGGGCTCGCTATTATTTGCGTAGCCACGTGTGTGTAGAGGCGGCGGCGCGAGTGACAAGTGCTCGTGAGTCGTGACGGAAGTTTGTAAACAGCGCCGGCCTTGCTCCCGGACGCCTCGCCCGCTGCACCACAACCGCCGGTCACGCACAATCTACGACCACTCGAACCGATATCGAATTACACACTTGTATCTATCCATGAATGAAAATGATAATGTACCACCCGACCGACCGTGACAATCGATTCGATTCATATCTGCGAATCGAAGACAGGTGGATTACTATTACTACGAGCATAATAATAACAAAGTATTATCACGCGCGGAATGTGCACGATGTTATCTTGGATCGAGAGTGGTGCGAGCAGATTCGCGCGGGTGTAGGACGAGTTCGAGTCGAGTACGCGGCCGAGGAAAGTGTAGATCGCGGCCGCGTCCTTTGGTAGCGACCGCGGGCTCGGGGCGGCGGCGGCGGGCGCTGATTGATGGGCGATAGATAGTCGCGAGCCGACATTGAACCCCAGCCGCTGCACGCCTACTGTAAACATATCTAGTGCGGACTTCCGCCGTGACGTAGCGCCCGTGACGCGCCACACAGCCGCACTCCCGCGCTGCCTCGCTGACGTACCCATCCGCCTACGTAACACATTTATTATTCTTTTTGTTTACACTATAAAGCCGTATTTACATTGTTATTGTTTTGCGGGGTCGTCGTCTTATCATTTTATTGCTTTATGGCTCGTTTAAGTTTATGGGCTACCTGTCTCTCGTAACAGTTAGATGCACCAATAATTACATCAGTGTCTGCCGAGTGCGCCATTCACGTTTCAGACGTTTGTTGTAGAAATCGAGTGTTGTTGCTTTATTCATAGCTATCGTGTCGAGAACGAGTTACGTCGACTGGAAAATGTACAAATACAATAAGTATTTTACTGTACATATTATTTTTAGATGGTAGTGTTGGTTGTTAGAAGTAAACTGGAGCGCTCGCGGGACTAATCTCCTAAGTGCGTACTGTTCGCAAGAGGCAGCGGCGGGGGATGGAGCTCATTAAAAATTCATTCTTATTTCGTGCTCACCACCGCCGCGCGCCGCACCGCTCCGTTCCGCACCGCAACGCTCCGGGATCATTCGCAGAGGGGACTTTCTATTCCCGCTCTATCTCTAGTTTCTCTATCTTATTCATCACTTTACACGAAATTATGATTAGTCAAACGAAACCAGCTTTGTCTTCGATTGTGACTAGACAAAGAGTATCCGTAAATTTTTGTCTAAGTAAGATTAGTGCTCTCGATAGTCATAATTTAGAAGTGTAGTGAAGCTGAATGACGTATCAGTTTGTACCTACAATAAGCTCAAAAGATCAGTAAGACGAATCATTTCTTAGCTCTTCGATGTAACTTAGTCAACAGTTCAACAGTCATTATATCTAGACGCATTGGTAGAATGATTAAACGTGCTCTAACAAAGGCACTCACTCTACATGAGTTCAAATTAAAACCTAAAAAATACTGAAAATACGTATTCATTACTGCCTGTTTAATTTAGTAAAAGCATCAGGTATCTTTAGAGTGTCAAAGTTAACATCTCATTGTATAATTGAATGCATAGTCATACATTTTTTAATAATTGGATAATTACAGTAATGTAGAAGCGAGTGTGTGTGTTTCACCATATTTCCCCATCGGGCGGCGACGGGAGGCGAACCCCCTACCCACCCTGGCGCGTCTCTTTGATCTCCCATACCATTTGTTTACAAACTCGAATGATTCTCTAACTCGTACATTATTATTTGCAACTTTTTATACGCTCTTTGTTTTATAAATATAGTTAATTTTCTAGCTTTTTTGCTGTTAAGTTAAACTTTAGGTAATGCTTAATAGTTCTGTGATGGTAGAAGGACCTGCCTCCATCACAGAATTACTAAAGGCACTAACTGAAACAATTGCAATCAAAGGGATAAGAAGAGAAAAAAATACGCTTCGTCCAGGGGTTGTGTAGGAGTAGAAACAAAGGTATAGAGTGGGCCAGCTGATTGCGAGTGTACATCGTACAATGTGTTCAAGTCGAGAGGCACTAGTAGCGGTGACGCGGAGGGTTCGCCCCCGCACCTACTCCGCCCGTCCTAATCTCCTCTAGCCCTCGCCAGCCCGCCCGCTGACGTCACTACTTATACCTCTTTTTGGCAATGAAAAAACTGATCAACTTGTATTTATTACAAGTGTTCTTTCACTTGCGTCTCCCACCCTGCTATACCCTTTATAGATCAACACATTGATATTCTAGATAACGACATACATTATCTATCCGTGACAGCGACCTACACAAAAAAAAATATCATCTTAGCACAGAACCGACCACGTAAGAGCAAGTGCAGCCAACAAGTCGAGCGCTAATTGATACACGATATGATCGGTGTCGAATCGTAAATAAACGATGTTGTTTTTTGTAAATAATAACGGTCCTAAACCGGTTGTGTGCGTGCAGCGGGGTGCGATGATGTACGCAGTACGCATCAATCACAGATCAGCTGATCGGCCGCTCGGTTTCCTTTTCATCTTGCACTTTATTTAATTAATTGTTCGCCGCGGGCGGCGGCTCGCCGACCCACGGTTAAGCCGACTAACCGCTGAACTAAAGCCTCCATAAACTTAAGTACTACGTTTACCGACATTGTGATCAGATTATGAATGAACCAGGTTTGATCTCAATTTAATCTAGTGCCGAGAGCGCGGGCTGGCTCGCGTGCGACAGATTCATTTCTCTCGTATCGATGATCATTACTCTTTCTTTATTTGTTTTCTCACTATTATGCTTTGAGATGTTGTGATCGCGTGGGCACGAGCCGTGTTATGTCATGTACCGCTAACAATGGCGATTTTCGCTCGTAACCAATCGACAATGACAACTGCAATGGAGCGCAATAAAGAATCGTGTTTGCGAGACGACCGGTTCTTTGTTCTGTTATCCACGCGTTCCTACCGAAACAGGTGCCCCATTTTATGTGGCATTATTTAGCATCGAGTGGCAGTCGACGTGGAACAAACAGCGCGACCTCAAACCGGTGATAGTTGCCCGCATGCAGTAACGAGGCGCCCGTATAAGATCCAATTATGAAGAGATTGGGGAACGCTCGCGAGCCTTGGACTCGTCGGCAGTGGTGATTAACCAACGTTGTTTCGTTGTGAGCTCAATGCGGACGTATTTTTTAAACTCATTTCGGTTGAGCAAGTGAACGTGTCGAGAGGGGGCACTGCGTATCGGCGAGCTCTGGCGCTGTATTTCTCATACAGAGAGCGATGTTGCAAGAGCGGCGGTGGCGGCGTGTAGCAAGAGCGCGCGCTATCGAGCACAGAGAGCGCTGTCACGTTGTCTTCGGCCGCCGAGCGTATGGCACGCGTGTGCTGCGCGTGTGTGAGTGACGTCAACGCGCCACTTTCTCCATACTTTCGTCGTTGCTGGTGCGCTAAAAAACCGAGCTCGCCTAGACGACGACTATTAATACATACGATGCGGCGGCGCATGCGCTGTCGCGCGAAACTATACGGAATTATTGTTTTCTGCGTGCGACTTGCGTGCGTGTCTACACTAGCTGTCCACAGTCGACTCTCCCTTGTGTCAGTCGCAGTAGCTAGAAAAACAATAGATCGTAGATCATAACCCGCAGGTGTGGCGCTTTCCTAGTCCGAGACCTTAGATCATGCTTGGTTTAGCTAATATTTTCGCATTTGTCTATTAGGTGAATGCTCGTCATGTTGACGAATGATCACATCAGTCTGTCGCCAGCTCGAGACCGCTAATGAGTCGCACAAACAGCGCGCCAAGTAGGCACTCACGCCCGCGCCGAAGGTTGCGCGGGAACACTTCACTGGTCCACTAATTTTAAGTGCCTTAATTCAGTAAACTCACAACAATTTGCACTTTAATTCGCTCTGAAATATCGAACAAGTAAAATCCATTCGTTGCCATCGCACGCCTGTCTAATTAAGCTCTGTCATAGACTCTTCGAAGGCTCTATTACGAGCCGCCTCCAAACTTAGAGCGGACTATAACGCATTTGGTATTCAATCAGTAATTCTTGCCGACGGAGAGTGGGTTTTATGCGGGGGTAGTAAGGTCGATAACTCGAGGGTGGAGTGAAATTCAGCTCGCTCAGTGTGACAATTACGGCGATGCGGCCCGCCCCGCGCCGCCGCAATCGATAGGCCTACGGGGCGAGCCGGGGGAGGGGGGGTGCGGGGCGGCGGCGGAGGCGGTCATTACTTATGCAAAACAGCATCGGCACTAGCACGCGCTGCTGCCGCCGTCGCCGCACGCACCGGCCGCAACCACCGGCCGGCAGCCACACCGGCCGTGCTGCCCAACACTATTGACCTTAGCCAAATATCGATTTATCGACCCACCACACCGAATATACTGACGCAGCCGACGCACCACTCCGAACTAATATTCTGACTCTGTTTCATTTACCTGATGACGACGAATAAAATCTCTTTTGTTAGGCCGCACAACGGCCGGGGAAGTTGTGCGGGCCCCTAATCTGTGAGTTGGCAATGGGCTAACGGACCCGGGGCTCGTTACTGAATTTCGGGAGACTGTCTTTGTGCGCTCCCCAGGCGCGGCCCGCTCGAGGGGTCGTCCCTGACTTTTGTTTCATCCTGTATTCAACTGTTTCAATGTATTTAAAGTAGGCCAACAAAGCAAAACTCTTACATACTAACTGAAAAGTTTACGCCGGCCGCTTAAACCTCCGCATACATAACCATTGCTATATTATACATATAAATGATAACAATTACGTAAAAACTTGATGTCGTCGAACTAGGCTAAGCTCGTGAAAAAGCTTGAGCGCGCGAGCTTTTGCGATAAAGTTTGCGCGCGAAAACTCATTCCCGCGCTTTATAACCTGTGAGTTTCCAAGCCGTTGTGGGAGGGGGCTTTATATAAGTCACCCTCCCCCGGCGCGCGTCCCTCCGCCCTCTCCTTGTACATAATGTAATTGGCAACAGCGGCGGATCTTCAAGCTGAGCATTGTGGGCGCCCGCTCGAGCGCCGCCGCGCCACGTCTCCTACGTACCGACGTGGAAAACTGAAGGAAAAACTAAACTAAAACCTATTTGTGAACAAATATCGCCGCACATTTGCTAACGAATTAATTAATTTTGGGTTTCATTTGGGTTTCACTGGATTCATAGGCATGACTACTAAAGGAATTGAACCTATGTGGTCATGGCACTTTACCATTTTATATTCAGTATGCTATCATTTAGACGCCTAATAACTCAAAACACCAATATCACATATGACATAATGTTGCCGAACCAAACGCATTCCAAATAAAAGATTAATGAAAATGCCAAATAAAATGCCCATAACAAAAATTGTTTACACATTATCTTGGACAACGATAAGCAGATCAAATAGAATCTTTCAACGTGTTATTACGTTATTAGTAGTATTGTTTTGGCTCTTATCAAACGTCTAGCAAATTGTTCATTGAATGAAACATTTTGCATATTATCGAATAATAAAGTGGTTCAATTTACGATTGATTGGCGGCCATGAGTTACGACTATATTATGAAATCACAGTTGACAAATGAAAATACAATAGCGTTAAAGTAAGAACATAAGATTGTGTGTGTCGGGTCGACAGTATCGCCTCTTATCAAGTCGCCAGCCACGTTATCAGGCTTCAAGGTGACGAGCCGATGTAACGCAGCCGATTGCGCGACTACTAAGATACGGCCACCTATTATATGATTCGATCGGTCTTCTCGCGTTTCACAACTATTGAGGTGATAGAGCGATCAGAGAATGTACTGGAAACTATCACAAACAACCTCCTTACTAGTAGCTCCTCGCTAAACAAACGACATTCATTTTCTAACATACGCTACAATACTAAAAGAAAATTGTCAAAAGGAACGAAGTATCAATTTTCACAGATAGGTATGCATGAGCGATATAGCACAAGTTCAATAACACGGACATTATACGCTAATAGCGCGCGGTAATGAGTCACGATAAATCAAACGCACAATAAACCAAAACTTAGTGACGGTTTACATGAAGCAAGCGGCGCAGTAATATCGCAAAAATACATGTAATCCACGTTTTTTATCCAGAGCGAGTGAGGCGCTAACTTGTCACATGTTGAGCGGGAACTCGTGCAGCAATTATGTATAATATCGGCAAGGCCACGTGCTCCGTTGACGTTAACAAAGTTTCCCGATGCGGAGAAAACTTTGTGACATGTGAGTGGTAGATACTTACAATATGTTCGCTCCGTGGTGCGTCGTGGCACCGCCGCCGCCGTGACTCAGCGGCGCCCTCGCGCGACGTCGCCCCGTCTGCCTCCATGGAAAATTTATACCCACCCTCTTCCCAAGATCATTACCCAACGACTACACTAAATTGAACCTTGCCTTGTACAAATAGAGAACGTTTTCGCCTACTACGAACGACCAAGACAAAGGAGCACCAGCAATTTCGTCGAAAACAAACCTTAACTCCTGTGGGATATAGTTTGTAATTTATGTGACGAAGTGGCTCACGTGCTTGGAAAACGCAGCAGTGACGTCACACGACTCGTAGGCGGTTCGGGGGGACCGCATCCTACTAACTTTAAAAAAATAAAATAAACGAACTTAGAACATTCCACACAAACCAGCTCTATATAAAATATATGTTTGTGTATTAAAAGCATCGATCGTGGTCTACACTGATTACATTTTTCTGAAGATTGTTGCGAAATAAGTAAATAAATAAAAACATATAGATAACAGTAAAGCAAAACAATGTGCAGCAAGCGCTGTTAGTCGGCTGGCACAGCAGATACAACGTTAGGGCTGTGAGATAATTTCGTGGCTGGTGCGAGGTGGCTCGTCTAGAGAGCGTGTGCTCTCTCATCTCCTTAATTCGTCCTTCGCCGCAGCCCCCTTAATTCTCCCTTCTAGCATTGCCACGGGGAGGGTGCGGGCGCTCACTCTCTTGTTAACCCGAGTTCGCCCCCCTTATTTATGCGAGGCGCGCGGCGGGTGGAGGCGGGCGCCAGGGGGCGGCGCAGGGGGCTCTATCGACGTCCGTACGCCGCGTCTATGTGCTGGTGAATTAAGAGCGAGTCGGCTTTCATTTTGCTAAAGCTTCCACGCTCGTGTGCTCGCCTTTCAGACGGTTTGGTTGTGTGCGCACTTTGCACGAGCGGCTCTCGACTCTGAGACGAGGGGATAGGGTCGTAAGCTCCTCGCCCGCCCGCCCGACTCGCCTTCAGCGTTTTATAACTTCAGAGGGCGAGGAGGAGGCAGAGTTTTTGTGAGTGGAAGGACTTTTTTGACTAACGTTTTTTTATGTTTTACTCGGTTAGGGTTCGCTAAGATAACGACATCTCACAGAGGGTGGGGAGCGTTCTCATAGAAGATACATGTTCGACAGCAAAGCTGTTTTCAAAAAAATAGGTTGCCATGACTTTCATGAAATGTCATTCCGCCGTAATTAGAAATCTGTCGCTCCATGCAATAAAACAACGCGAAATATGACAAGCGGAGCGTGTTTTGAAGATGATATGTACTTAGTGGTGTCGAAACTATTTTGTGAAGTTTGCGAGAGGACGGGGACGCGGTGGGTGGCTAAGTCTACGCACAACGTCTTCAGAGAAAGTGAAATTTAGCACAAGTTCGGAGAAATACAACTGTGCTCACACCCCTCGCCCGCTCACGACTCGAGGGGGTGGCAGTCGGCAAACGCGGCTTATAACAATTAAGTTTATTCGCTCGCAGGTTTTTCTATTCGACTCAACAAAAAGCACTCGATGTTAAGAGTTAGAGAATATAATTTGATTTAGTTTGTAGAGCGGTGTCGCCGCGGCCGCGGTCGCCTCGGCTCACTCGCTCTTGGACTTCTCATTGTTTTCCTCTTCATTACGGTTCACAACAATTACACAGAGTTTCATCTATTGCCTAATTCTAATGAAGAAAGTTATTACGAACAGAATAATTCAGTTACAAAATGAGTATAGTTAAAAGTAAGCACATAGCGCTATGTAACATAAAGCATATAGCCGCTATGTACGTACGTTATGTAGAGCTTACTGCAATATGTGTAATTAGTCTGAAGCGTAGTGTGCATGAACATCCTATTTGCGTTGAAAAACATTGGATTGAAATGAAATGTCAGTACGATTTTCCAGAGCTTTCATCAGCGAATTACTAATGAAGTATTAATTAGTTTTTTCCATGTATCGATTGTTTAGTGGCCGTGTGGGGGGTGCAGGAGTCAGGTGGTCGGTGTGCATGTGGAGGTTAAAAATCGCGAGAGCAAGTGCCTCTGTGATGGTTGAACGACCTCTGCTAAGGTGTCGGTTTCGGGCAGGTTATTTAGTGCGGGGGTGGCGGGAGCGAGGCAGGTGAGGCGCGGGGTGTGTGGAGAGGACGGGGGGGGGGTTCAGACCCGGGTCGCCAGGCAACGGCAACTGGGTCACTCCGGGCCTGCCCCGCCGCCCAACAATTATGTACACGCTCGTTACCGGACACGCGTTTTTCAATCACATCCATATTTAATTGGGCATCACGAAGCTGGAAAATGTGTTTGAACCGCCATGTTTTACGAGAACTTTATTTGAATTGCGTTACATATATGTATAATGGTGCTGATTTTACAGATTATTGTTCAACGCTTTGTGCAAATGTACAATTTTTAGTTCAGCAGACAGAATATTGCCGGCTGAAACTAAATAGAGTCAAATTGTACGGTGAACGTTTATGAGTACTTCGTTTGCCGTCGTATAGTTTTTTACGAGTAATTGGAACTTTAGGAAAGCTAGGACAGTCACCGTGGATCTGTATAAGAAAAAGGGAGAATTTGAGGGTTTATGATACAATGTAGGCCTGGTGTATAGTAGTTAGAAGCGCGGAAGGCGCGCGGCTTGGGTCGCGGAACGCAGTCGCGCTGTCTTCCGGAACTCCTTACAAGACAGAACCTGTGCCCTAACTTGTTGCATGGATGCACCGCGGAGGGTGTGAGAGGGGGTGAGGCGAGCGCGCGCGGGGCGGGGTGGGGAGGTGCGGAGGGGTGTCGCGGGCGGCGGGGGGGGGGCGTCTTCATAGTGAATGGGCGCGAGATGTCGTGGCCGGCCGCCACGTGCGCGTATGGAGATGTCTCCATTGATAACCGTGACCTCGCCCTTATCGCCCGCGCCCGAGCCCGCCTGTCGATGACGTCGCATACACTTCTTCGATGCATCCTTCGCACCTGCCCTCCGCAATACAATGTTATTGACACGTACCCATCAATCGCGATTATCTAAAAGACATAAACGCGCGACTCTACTTTACATGTAATTTGTGATTTATGTTACCTACCCTTTTCTAAACTTTAAGATTATTATACCTTCTTGCTTCTAATGTCATCATTGTGACGACGCAATAGTAATAGCAGTTGAAGCAAGTTTAAACATCTTAAAGTTAAGAAAAGGATACATACAAAACCGTGTTTCTGAAAGATATCATTCTGCAATCAATACCTGAACTCTATAAAGTAAAAGAATTTATGAACGCATAAGCTGCAATATAAAGAATACTATAAGAATGCTATACATATGCACATTAAGTACACAAACCAATTTCTCACCCTTTTATCGATCTTCTAAGTGTCTCTACACCTCAATTTTCAACAGTACAAAAACACAAAAAGCTCACAAGGAGCAAAGCCCCAGGTGAGCAATCGCCGCTAAATAATGTGCGAGTGCAGTGAGTGCACAAATGTCTGCAGTAACAATTGAGCTGTGTAAATTGACATAACGGGGTCGGCTCAACTCGTAGACAATTAGCATTGAGCACGGCGGGCGGCGGGCGGCGGGCGGCGCATACCAAGTGCAGCCTTGACATTGACCGCCCTAATGTCGTCGCATCGATTGTCGGAACAAAACCATCTCCGACCAGCAAATAATAATAGTGTCGAAGCGATGAATGAGCATATTAGCGAGCGGCGCGGGCGCGGGCGCGGGCGGCGAGGCGGCGGCGGTGTCGGCGGCCGGCCGCGGCGCCGAGTCATTACGCGCCCCCATTAATCACTGCAACAATCGGCCGATATCTCGCTATTTACAAACGCGGGAGCACGTGTTCGCCGCTCGTACTACGCAGAGTGTATTGACCCATTTAGATAGCTCGACCTTCGCGCGGTCATTGTGAGCGAAAAACATAAAAATAAGTTTTATTGCGGCGTCGTTATGCGTATCGTTGCGGCGAGGCGCGGGCCCCGTCACGCTCGCTCACCGGCGCACCGCCCAGTCGCCCAACAGCTGATCGCTACGTGACATTTTTATTTTATTCGCTCTCTTCCGGGGATTCTCGGAGATACGTGCCAGTGACGTCATTATCAGCCCGCGTGCGCCGCCGCCACCTGATTTATTATCTTAAAGAGCGCGATATAAACTCCTCCCCTGCGAGCCGAGGATCGTCGCGCTGTGATTTATACGCGCTACCGTCGCCTCCTACACTAGCAGTCTGGCACACTGCTCGTGCACTGTGCAACTATGCACGTCTAACAATGTCACTGTTAAGCTTATTAAACTGCCTTGAACCGGTTCACGTGTCGCAGCCGCGTAATCACTTTACTTCGATTGCACTTTTCATTTACTCGCCGATAGTGATACCGCGTGTAAACACCATTCACTCGCCGTAATGTTTTCTTGACTAGTACAACTACGTTTGTGCTCAACGATGGCCGTCTGAAACTTATATCTGAACTTTTCAAGTTTGACTTTCAATGAAAGAACTTCAAATCTGATGTATGTAAGACGGTTGTAGGTCAAAGTCGTATAACACAGTTAGTGTTCTCATTGTGTTGTATCGGTGGTCGCCTGGTCGGTAAGTTCGTGAGCGCGGCAGCGCGGCGGCAGTATGCAGGGACGTGTGTATCGTTCGCAGAAGGAAACATCGCGAGAGCGACATTCCGATCGCGAAGGCGCTCGTTCGCAGAAGCGTTCGTCATCTCGCGATCAGCACAAAAAGTACAAATTTTCCCTTTCATTGCGTGGAGCGGTCGCGAGAGGCGGCGTCAGTGGTGTCGGCTCGCTCATCATAATAAACGCATAACGCGTGGACTCGCACGCCTCCGCTCCTTGTAAACAATGCGTTTCGGGAATTCCCTCTCTTTTTATGCGGGATCACATTCCTAAGGGATTCCTTTTGTTTGCCTTACGACTGTTGTTCATTTTTTTCCCCGTCGTCACCTTGAAGATCATTTGACTCTATTGACACTTGCATAACGGTACGCGCATAGATTATGAGCTTTTTGTGATGCCCATTCAAACAATCTGTCATCGCACAAAGGCACCACTATGATATGCCACTTAACTGTGCTCTTAGTGGGTTTAGTTTTTGTTTCAAGTGCTTCTTATCAGAAGAACATAACCGTAACAAATAGTATTTTATTTGAGTGATTTATACAAGCACCTACCTATTAGACGTGTTGAGAGTTGAGTTCAGATTATGTGTGTGAAACGTACTAAAAATATCAGCAATATGTTACAAACATTTGTATCGTTTTGAGTAGTTTGAGAGCTATGTCTTACGATTATTACAACGTCAGCGAATTTTGAATTGTCTAGCATCCTCTTGTATTTCGTTCTCAGAGTTCTTTAGACTGTGCTCGTATCGTTGAAGCTTGGTGCGGATGTTAAGGAAATATAAAAACTCACGATGTGTTTCGTTCGAACAGAACTGGTTAAATTATGTGTCTGTGACTCCGTCACAATTTCCTGTATCAGACTGTACGGCTCTCTCAATTCTTTCCATTCGTTAATGATTCGATCGGATATTTTGGGTGATCCAATGCGTTGTTCTCAAAAATTCCAGAACGTTTTTCTGTGTGCATTTTATAAAAAATAAAGAGTTACGCAACAATATTTAGAGTCAACAGCGTAAACGTAAGTATGAATTAATATAGTGTTGTTTTCGAAGTTGACATGGAGCCAGTGGATTCGTTACGGCTAGTGCTGGCAAAAAATATTGTTACACAACTGCTAATGTTCAAGTGAATCGTAGGTATACGAGCAGTGATCAGAAGTGTTAGCGATCAGTAGCGGCAGGCGTGAAATAAAAAGCTCAGTAGAAGCGTACAAAGCTGGGGCCGGCGGCGGCGGCGGCCACCAAACAGGATGTGGGACTGGTTGGCGCACACAGACACATCGCACGCACACACGCGCGCGCGGCCTCGCCGCTCGCCGACTCGCCGCTCGCTGCTCACGGAAATGTGCGTGCGTCAGCCGTCAGGGCTGCGCCTGCGACCAACCGACGCGCCCCATACTGCCGTACTGCGCTCGATACACACTCGATATATATTTTATTTGTTTCATTATTCCCGCCGCGTGTCGGAGAAATTTGCAAGTTTACGATGATAGTAAAAAAGGAACTGTATCCTCTCAGTGTTATATCTCGTTTGTACGCAGTAAATAAGAAATAAAATAAAGATACTGACGCGAGGTTTGGAGCGAGTGTCGAGAGTAATATTAGGCTGCGGCTGTAAATTTCCGGCAGGTGGTACGGCGGCAGCCCTGCCTCGTGGTCGCGCGACAGCCTCGGCTCTCACGAGCGCACACTCGCCGCTATAGCCTCCATCTTTTTTGACAATTCATTGTCTCCGGGCAGGTTGTATGACACTCTTGAACTGTTGCGCGACCAACAACTTAGAGGAAAGATTTTGACGGGACCTTGGCAGTTCGGAATCTGCTCACAATAACAAAATATATTTACGATATTTGTTCCACATTTGTAACAAAAACAAAATCCAGTCAATAAACGTCAGATAATTTGCAAACAAACACGTGATGTGTTTGCTCGGTGTAATGTGGAGCGGCTCGAACAAGTCCACAACAAACAGCCCCTCGGAGATGAATGTAATTACCTCCTCCGAGGTCACGTGCTCTATTGTACTGAAAAGGAGCGTTAATGGTTTAATCGGTCATTCAATCGCTCCGATACTGCAATAGCGCAGCCTCTTCGCGTTCCTACTTGTTTCATGAATGGACGACAAAAAGTGAAATAAAAATGTACTACGATGTTATGACCGCGTCGTAAACAATCGTCGTTATATTTTGTGCTGCCATGCCATCGATATACCGCAAACACAAACTTGTGCCGAGCACGCACCGTTCCCGCCGTCACACCGCCCCCGTCACATGCGACAAAAGACACGATGCGACTCTACTAAAATAGATGCGCTCAAACTCTTTACAACGCGAACGCTCCCGCATACTGTTGTTATGCTCATTTTTGTTTTTCTATACTCTTTCAGCTATCATTACTTGTAATGATTCCACTAAATTATCATATAATAAGCTTATAATCATTTTAATTGTAAAAATTAACTAAATCCAAAACTCATAATTTTCTCGTAACTTTTCTGTTATAAGCACATCGTATTTAGTAATGTGGGTAGGTCGGCCCCATAACGTGTCCCAGTACACCCCACGCTATCTACCCCGCTTTATAGCTGGGTGTATAGTACAAGATGGTGTGTCGTTGTGTCGATGTCGGGCCGAGGCGCGCGGCGAGCGTAGGTAGCTGTAGCGCTAGATAGCAGCGCGGCCGCTACGCGATGTTATTATGTGCGCGCGTGTGTGCGCGTGCACGACGCACACAGCCGCGCCTGGCCCCACGCCCCCCCCCGCGCCCCACGGTCCCCCCCCCCCCCTCCCCCCGCCGACCCGCGCGCTCGACATGGCTGTGGCGCGCTGTGAGGCAATGCCGTTGCTGTGCCGCCGTCTATTTGGTCTCCACAATGCCATAGAAAGTCTCCGTTCGACTCGCCTCGCCGACCGAACTTTTCCTATCTCCTCGAGCGAGAGGCGCTATAATAGCGTCGCCTCGACGACTCCACGAGAATGACTTCTCGACGCATATAGTAGAATTCTTTATGGTTGTTATTTTGAATAAGCACTAACTCCTCGCCTCGGCGCTATAGCGAGCGGTACGGTTATAAAATGCCGCATATCCGAGACTAGCGATAAAATAAACGTCTGACGTTTCCAAGTTTCGAGCGGAGAGAACGAGCGACGCGCTGCGCATCAGAAAAAGAACTTTACGACAAGATTAGAAAGAGCGTGCGGAGCGGCAACGGCGCGCAGCCGCGTTCCAGAGGCACGGAGCGGCAACGCGGCGCGCCAACGTCATTTACTAAATTTATTTTCATGAGCGCCAGCGCTGGCGACGACACCGTACATACATATAGCGCTCACGGGCGCCGCGTGATACCCACTCACGCTAGATATTATCTAGCTATTTCTGCATATTGAGAACCTGTCGCGCTCGCTTATAATTTTCCTATAATGAGGAGTAGAGGTGTTCACTGTTCAGTGTGCAGTAATCGCGGCGCATAGTGAGGTGGCACGTTTTCCACGGAGCGATAAAGGGTGACGCAAAGTGATTATTTGCAGCGTTGCGATGAGTGGCCGCTGAGTCAACGCGGCCGGCGGCGCCGAGTGTTCGCTACTCACGGCTACAGCGCCTCCGCTTGCAACCTACTAACCGATCATGCGTTCCTCGCTTGAATACAAACATTTATTCTTCATTCCTGACCATTCATACCGCTAAAACGGGTCGCAATACACTTGTTTTTTGAACGAAAATTACAAAACGAATATCGTCTTGTTATTTGACTCTATCTGTACGGTATCTCTGCTCTATACGGTAAACTCACCGCTCTATTTATTTATTTCATTTGAATGTTTTACGGTTGACAATTAATGTACTGCAGTATTTTTTTATCTAACAGTACCTAAGTGAGTGAAGATGATACCTACGAAACAACCTTTTAACTCGATAGCTCATACAACTTTTGCAATGGCTGCAATTCTATTCGACTATGTCATAATACGCTTTTATCATGTTCTTCTGCTTTCTTACAACCGCAATAGGAGAAGGGTGAACTATTTTTAAAGCTGTCAAACTAGTTTATTCCGTTTACTTTGATACTAAAATGGGAATTAAAAGTGCTTAATGATATTACGCTATGGTTAAGTAGACAAGTAGGTAGAGTCCTTCGAAGTTCTGCAATGTTAATATTCGGCAATAGTATAAAAAACAGATGTATTAAGGACCTACTTGCCTACCCCTCCGGGAAACAGGCGTGAGTATCTATGTATTAAAGGACTATAGTAATATTTTTTATGATACTCTATAAATATTTCGTAGATTTTCAATAACAGTTTAAAAAATATATTTTATTGTATCGCTACACAATGCCCAGAAGTGAAATAGGTAATACAAAATAGAGAATATGTTACTTGTAACATCAGCAATAATAAAAAATAGTCAAAAGTGACTTATTCATGTTTTATTAATTTATTACTTACTTAAATTTTAATTTACATATCGTTGAAAGTGCATATAGCGCCCGTTGGCCGAAGGCCGTAGATTCTCATCCATGAAAAATCAGAAATAAGTCATCATTTCACAAAAAATAACATGGATTATGTTTCTATTGGAAATTAATATTCTTATTCTATAATATCACCATACGGCATCGGATTAAGAATACGGAATGTCACCACCCCATATCATCCCATGGGTGTCGTAAGAGCCGACAGAGGGAGCATATTATGCAGAGAACACCACTGTAAGAGAAGGGAAACTTGATACAAACCCTATAACAACCCGTTTGGCCAGCGTGGTATAGTAGGCCAATTCCTCCTTTCAAAGGAGAGGCCTAGTCCAGCAGTGGACTGTTAAAGGCTGATGAAGATGATATATCACCTGGCATTATTGACATTGACATGTCATCGCAGAGCCCAGACTATTGAAGCTAGGGACATCAATTTTGGGTAGTGAGTTCCTTCTAGACACTCACTAAAGAAGATTTTTTTAATATTTCTCAAAGTATGGGTTGAATTTTTTTGAGAATGCGCTTACTTTAGTACATATATATTTAGAAACATACTATCAGTTCTCTAGTCGCCATAGAACAAGCTCTATCGAATTTATAATGAGGATGCCGTATTCGGTAAGATCCAAGATATTAATTAAAAATCACAAAGTTTTGTCAGTAAATTGAGACACGAAAAAGTTTCTACTTGGCCTCTTACAGATGTGATAGAGATGTAGAGCAAAGAGGTTGGACGTTTAATGTAGAGCAACTGTTCAAAGGCAATCGAATTCGCTAAGATTGTATTAAGTATTACCATTAATTAGAACTGTTTAGTAAGCTCAATAGTGGCGTCTAAATAACGTAAATTAAACGGCTGGTAAAAAATTCTTATAATAATAGGTGTTTGTGTAGTGTATATAGAGAGTAGTGTGTCTAGGCAGGTTCTGCGAAAACGCGTGTCCAACCTAATTGTATCGGCAGGTGTGGAGGCATCTGCCGCCTGTTGGACGAAACACACTTACTACTTTATTTTTTCCACGACGTATGGATCGCCACGCACGATATACCCCGACTGGATACATCGCGAAATTGGCACTTGTCCGCCAACTGAACCAGCGATGTATACCCGCGATGTTAATTCGATGAATACGCGTTACAGCGGTAAAAGTCAACGCGCCCCGTCGCCTGCACGTCCGTCATTTAGTAATACTAAGGAGCCCGGCTGCAGCTGCTAGCACCATAGCTTGTTATTCAAGTTTAAAATAAAGATCTGAATATAATAATACGTGTAGCACATACGCTTTTACTCACCACCAAACACTAACGCTAGCGACTGCGATATTGGCTAGTAAGTTTGGAATCGTCTCTAGCATATCGTGCATATTTCGGATGTCAAAAGAATGTGCTCCGGCAGAAGGGCGACTTAAATCCGGCGGGTGCATGGATCCCTCTACCTGAGCGCTCCCCGGTCCCGGCCCTAGGGGCTGCGTTCCCGGAGCGCATTGTCGCTTAAAAAAATGAGTAGGGTCGTAGCGCACAATAGCTGAGCTCAGGCCACCCCACCAGGTACCTTTACACGCCGCGCCGCCGCCCGTATGTTGCTTCAGCTCGACACACATTATTTTGGACTCTGCATCCGTTTGAGCGCAACAGTAAATTGAATAGTACGAAGATGATTCACTCGTGTTGACATTTCTATGCAGCGGCGATGAGAACTGTCGATACCATGGTAAGGTAACGCAAGTTCGATATTAGATACCAGTGTTTGGGTTCAGTGTGGAATTCAGAGGTATTCTCTGAATTCCACACTGTTCCACAATTCAAAATTTGTATAAATTTTCCACGGAGTGAGACGGCGGCGGTCGGCGGCGTCGCTTACGGTACTTGACGTGGTAGTTAGAGAGCGCTCCCACCGCCGTGTGGCCGGCCTGCTGACGGCGCCCACGCACCATTGTGCGATGTCTTCTATCTCTAGTAATTTATACATCCGGACATACTCATGCGGACCGTCATCAACACCCATCCACGTTACCACTAGACTTTGAGTTGCGTACTATGAACCGTATGAACATCTGCATCTTTTTTGGTCATATAAGAACTTACAGATTACAGATGACTTTTTCATTTGCACGTAGACAAAATAAACGTCACTGTCATTGCGAACGATTTGAATGTTTACAATGGTACATATTTTATTTTTCTGTATAAAGTGTATAAATATATTGTTGTCATAACGCTCTACGTAGAGTAGTGACCAGTAGTTGAGTGTATTGTGTATGTAACAGTTGTGTGTTGTTGATTGCAGGGCTCGGGCGGCGGGTGCGGCGGCAAGCGGCGCGCCGGCTCCCCGTGCGAGGGCGGCGGCAAGGTCGCCCGCTGGGAGGACTCGATAGCGCGGCTGGAGGCGGTGGCGGCGGGCGCGGGCGGCGGCGACTGCTGGCGCAGCGAGGAGGAGGAGCGGCGCGCGTGTCGCCGGCGCTGGTGTGGCGGCTGGTGCGGCGCGCACGACACCATCCGCGCCGAGAACGGCAAGTCGTACCTGGAGCTGGGCGGAGCCGCCGCGCGAGCGTGCTGCGACGGGCGAGCCGCCGGTCGCTGCGCGTCGCGCCGCTGCTACCGCGAGCGGCGCTTCAAGATGATGAACCTGTGCGCGCTGAAGCTGGCGCGCCTGCGGCAGACGGCCGACCCCTCGCTGCGGCGCTCCGTGCTCGTGTGCAACACGCTGCGCACCATCGAGCGCGAGATGGAGCGCGAGAGCGCCGAGGAGGCGCCCCTGGAGGCGGCGTGCGGCGGCGGGGGTGGGGGAGGCGGCGCGGCGAGGTGCGAGCTGCTGGGCGCGCGCGACCCCGCCGCCGGGCGCGCCACGCCGTTCCCCGCGCCGCCGCCGCCCGACCGCGACTCGGGCTACGGCGACGAGGAGCAGCGCACCATCGACTGGGGCTCCGTGCTGAGCCTGTCGTCGCGCTCGGCGCTCGACCCCCCCGAGGACACGTGGCCCGACGACTGGGGCTGGAGCGAGGACAGCTTCGTGCGCCTGCTGGTGCCCACCAGTTAGTGCAGTGCGCGCGGGCACGAGTCGCCCGCGCCGCACTGAGCCTGTGATAGGGCCGCGCCCCAAGGCACTTCTAGTCGGAGGCGCGCTCCCGCCGCGCCGCACGCCCGCGCCCCGCGACCCGCGACCCGCGACCCGCGACGATACGCGCAGTCAGTAGTTAGTATTATGTAATTGCTAAAGGGAAGGTGCTA
This sequence comes from Euclidia mi, assembly GCA_944739405.2. NCBI lineage: Eukaryota > Metazoa > Arthropoda > Insecta > Lepidoptera > Erebidae > Euclidia > Euclidia mi. Next base: position 29,784,739 of record OX123193.2, on the reverse strand, counting down.
GCTTCGGACGTGACGCAGGACTTAAATGCGAGCCGAGTTATTTTTGATAGTTTTATTTTCTTTAAGTGAATTCCAAACCGAATGAAAGTGACTTAGCTAATGACGTTATTATCGTTTAAATTAAACTCAGGTGTTTGAAATTTTGTTGAAATTATTATGTAATTAATTAGATAAATATAACTATATTTATTTCGTTGACCAGAGGAAGAAGAAGAAGAAGAAAAGTGACAATTTGAAATTATTTCTGTCTTGATATTTTCATTGTAATGTACGTTAACAACGAGATTGACTAGTTTTGTTTGGGTTATGTTGAGAGGAGCGGCGTATGGGGCTTGCCCGCGCGGCGGAGCGGTGGTCGCGGAGAGCGCGGGACCGCGCGGTGCGCCGCTCCTCTCGCGTCATCTAATGTGTGGACATGTGCCGTTTGGGCAAGCGCGTGAACATTGTGTAGAGCTACTGCAGTACGCTGGCTGATGCGAACAATGACGAACAAATTGTAATATCTAGTACTTAGTACTTAACTGATGAACTTTCATTAGTTCCACATCCACCACATGGCCGCGTGTGGCGCCACCGGTAACTGGATGTCAATTATACGAGCCTTACCAGCTGTGACTATGAAAGTTTCATGATTACAGGAATCGTGCATTTGAATAATTGGAATTTGTAACACTGACTGACCCGTGGCTGTAGGTACTTAATATCATCCATAATTCGGAATTGAAGAGTTCTATCCATTGGCTCGGATGCCTTCTAACGACCTCTTAACTTTATATAGTCATTAAGAAATTTTATTTAGGCTTAAATCAAAATAACTGTAATTCGTCTCATCGAATAGTTTATTTACTACTAACAGTGAACTGCAGTTCCTAATACGTAATTAAAACTAATTAGAACAATGATTAATTTATTTGAAAACGTCTCTTCTAGTTTTGTACCGGTGCGGTGACTTGTTAGAAGGCATCCGAGTGTATCAGATTAGGATAACCAATATCAAAAATAGTTCATAGACGAACTCTAGAGATGCATTGTGATTTGAGAAACTAATCATTGATAATTGTAACATTAGCAAAAATGTGAAACAACCCGTCGTTCCTAACCAGAGACGATACAAAGGTAGTGTGGTCGAGTGAGGATGACGGGACGAGGACTTACTTGATGATACGTTCTCTCATTAGTAACATCGGGTTGTGGCGCGCAACCCCGCACCGCTCGCCGCTTCGCCGACTGACACTTATTTACTTACAACTTGAAATAATTTGCGTACTTAACAGTCGCGCGAACCGGCGTGCGGCCGCCGCCGCGCCGCGCGGCAAGCGGTGCCTCGCGCGAACCACGGAATTGTGACTGCATGGACCAAACATTACCTAGCACGATTTTTAAATAGAGCAAAGTACAAATTTCAATAATAAGATGCATTAGTGCTCCGACGCATGTTTGTCCACCGTTGTCAATTACTCAAATATTTGAATTGTGATTCGGTAGCTAATGAGAGAAAACTCTATGTTCTTAAATTTAGTGTACATATTATATACGGAGATGGGCATTATGGCGCGGTGATTCGCGCCCGTTGTAAATATATGATGTAAAGTAATAATTTTATTGATATCGGTGTCGCTCGCCGGCCGCGGCCCGTCCGGCGCGTCGCCGGCGCCGGCCCGGCCCGTTGTACATTACGACCTCTATTCTGTCCAATACACTCAACAAGTACAGATTTACAAGTTACATATTAATGCATTATAATATAATAAGATGTCACAAAATTTTATCGCCAGTACAGACCAATAATATACATGAACAAGGTTTAGTTATAATTTTGGGTTGTAAACTCGTTAAGTGATGCACTGAGTATCTGAAGGTTCAGCTCAATCTATTTTATTTTATGAGTTAATATTTCGCGTTAGATATTTTGTTGATGATGTCCGTATGGTTGGTTGTGATGGTTTACTTAAGTAAGTTAGCGACTCTGTGGCAAATTGCCGTTTGACTTGTACCTACCTATTACATTTTACTAAGTATATATTTGTACTAACATTTTTGAGTCATTGTCTGGTGTCCTGGCGCGGCCTCTACTCTAGATATTTTGAAAGTACTTAAACCTAATTAGTCGGAACTTTCAGTCAATCTTCTTAAATTATTGATTAGCGTTATATTGTGTAGAGGCGCGCGCCAGGCCGCGGGACGGTAAATGCTTGCAGTATAATATAGGTACAGAAACTCCTTTATCCTGTCATTTTCATAAAGTCCGATAGACGTGTGCACCGTCGGTGTATGAGTGTTTAAAATGTTTAAATGATATGAATGTGTGTACTTTGAATGTAACATTTTGTACTCGACGTGAGTGGTGGGCCCGCTGAGCCTGTGTCGAATACTCTGATGTAGTGGTGTTGCGAGCTCCCACGTGTTGTGACGTCAGCAATAATTAGGATGGCAGGAGACACGTCGTCGCATCCGTCTCGAGTGTGTCGCGGACGCTTCAAAGAAGCGCCTGCGACGTTTTCATACGTAACTTTACGATTACATTGTATAAGTGTATTTCCTTAGTGTTTTTCATTGCCATTGGTTACCAAAAATGACAGGATTTTTATTGAAACTATTGTGAATATATTTTAGAAAGAATACTCTCGTTAGTGAATTGAGAAAACCATTTTGAAGGGCTCATATTGCACATCGAATTGTTAAATCGTTCCTCATTATGTTGGAGTTTCTCAAAATCGTTTCTCGATTTGTCTAATGTAAGATATATAATTGTAATATATTATTGTTTAAGCCGTTGTATCGAAAATAACAAGAACAGGAATAATTTTGTGAAACAATGGCACAAAGAATGAACATAAATATTATATATATTATAGAAACAGAAATGTGGCTATAAAAGCAATTTTTATAATAAATATTTACTGTTGAAGAATTACTGCCTTTCATTTAGAATTATACACACCTACACACAGTTACCTATCCATACGCAGCTCAAAAGAAATAACCAAAATAATTCACTGTAAATCTAAAATACGCATCCATCTCTGAACTATCAATTACAGTTTCCGAGAACAGACTAATGATCCGATGAGAATTACTGACAAGAAACTAATCATATCTTAATAGTCCCTATCACACGAACACAAATAACACTTCAAACTGAGATATACCTAGGTATACCCTCATAGTAATATGAGTTATAAAAAAAGTAAATAGATACGAGCTAATTCATGGTGGCTGAAACCTAAGTTGCTGCCTTCTACAATGGCGACTAACATCTGGAGAAAACAACAAACTGTGATGTCCTCCACTCATTTTGGAAAGTGTAAGTATTAAAAATATGTAAGTATCTACAGATCTAACAGCTTCAGAACTAAAGCAAATTTATATGCTACAATAGCATGCACACTTCATACATGATACAGAGTTTTGAAAATATATGTAACTTCAGAAGGTAAATCGAGACGGATTACCTTATTATAAGAGCATCAAAATCTCGTAGCAATAACAATATGAAAATTCCGAAGCAATTGGTTCCAGAAAGATACTAAAGAATCCACAAATACCTGCACTCATCCAAACCTAATACCAAATCTGTAGGTATATATAAAATTCTTGTTCGTGTGGCGACGGATTAAGAATACGGAATGTCACCACCCCATATCATCCCATGGGTGCCGTAAGAGCCGACAGAGGGAGCATAATTATCATGCAGAGGACAGCACTGTAAGAGAAGGAAAACTTGATACAAAACCTTATACCAACCCGTTTGGCCAGCGTGGTATAGTAGGCCAATTCCTCCTTTCAAAGGAGAGGCCTAGTCCAGCAGTGGATTGTTAAATTCTGATGATGAGATATAAAATGCTTGCAGTACTGACTGACTGAAAGATAACTAACAGCCGAAACTACTGGGCTCAAGAACCTGAAACTTGGCATGTAGGTTTGTCTCTTGGGAAGCGGCAGAAAGCGAAAAATATAAAAATAGTGTACAGGCGGTGCTACGGTCATACTCTAGTCAATATTTAGTAATCTACAAAGTGATATAGTAAGTACTCGAGCATACACTAATGTGGCTTCAGTAGGCTAGCGAACAATATCAACCAAAACAAGTTTTTGCAAACAGAATAACATTTTCAACTTATTTCTTTAAGGGTGTAAGTCGGTGCATAGGGTTCCCACCAAGAACTTAGGGTCCCAAGACAACCTCACCTGCAAGTGGTGCACCTGCCGATCAACGAACGAGGCTCTGGCAAACAAAATATCCCGATAAGCGGCAATAGGCTCGCCACCTATTACGTGGGATCAAAACACTGGCGAAAAGTGGGCGTTTAATATGCCTCTGCCAACCCCTACGGGGAAACAGGCGTGAGTCTATGTATGTAAGTCTAGATAGTTATCTGCCGAATGATAAATACACCCACGCCGAATACCTAAACTTCATCACTACCTATAACTTGTCGGAAACTAGAAGTTTTTACCACAAGAGTCAGTTACATTCAGGAGGGATCACCAGCTGATTTGTTAACACTGTTTCACTCTTAAGGCTCTCGCAATGGCTTTGCCTAGATAGAAATTTCACATAAACTCCATACAAAAAACATCAAATATCTATCGCTAGTAGCCACCAATAGATGAAATACGGGACACGGGCGTTAGTCATCAGCGCAGGTGCCAATACTTCTATACCTACTTCTATTTCAATGATCTTATCAAGATGTCACACGCCAATGATGATGAGTAAATGCCGTATAAGAACGAGATTCTATCGCTGTCATCATTTTCAATCAAATTTTCACCATTTGTATTCTAACCCGAGCCATATTTAAATAATTTAAACAAGTAAGCGGCTTACTTGGTTTTAGTTGTCCAAATGTAAGGCGTGAAGTGGTAAGAAGATTAAGAATAAAATTATCAAAATGAGGATATTACTCTTAACTATCTTGAAGAAAAGGCAGCGATAGCCTAGTGGAGATACCAACAGACTGCCATGCAGAGGGTATCGGGTTCGAATCCACGGCACGCACCAATGACTTTTCGGAGTTATGCGCGTATTAAATTGTTAGCTATCGCTTGTCCCGTGCCTCGAGAGCACGTAAAGGCGTCGGTCCCGGTTGTCATAAAGATCTTTGACAGTCGTTATAGGGCGTCAGTACCTTCTAAAATAAACTGACACTAGTCTAAACCATGGAATATCGCTATCCCTTCGGGTTGCGGAGGTCAGACAGGCAGTCGCTCTGTGGAAAAGCTAATATTCAGGCAAATCCGGTTAGACTAGTAAGCGGACCCCAGATTGAAACTGGGATAACGCTAAGAGAATGATGATTATGATATCTTGAAGAAAAGTATCGGCTGGCCTACGCTACTTGAAATCAACATTTTCATTGTCTAAGTGTCAATGTAGTAGTGGCGATCGAATACAATATCCTCGACTAGGAGTTTGGGGTTCTCCAGGTAGTTAGGTATTTATACCTAAAATATGTATTTTAATCTAACCTCCTATGCGTAGTAGATACGCTAATAAAACATAGCGTGCGAATTGTGAACACGACTGCACCTAACCCTCCGGGAATACGCCTTCGTGCTACGGTACAAAAGCGTCGATACGTAGGCGTATATGCAAACAATCACAAACATTTAATTAGTAGACGCCATTTTCTATATGATTGTCCTGCAGACCGTGACGAAGACTATTCGGGCGGATAAAGGCTTGGCTATCTGTGCAATCACTCACACATTAAGAAACAAAGCATACAGCGCAATTGACAACGTTTTAACTTCTGCCCTAATGATACTACTCCTCATAATATCTACTAGTAGTAGCCTTCGTTTGAGTTTAAGAACACCTTTTACATATTATAATATGTACCATTTTCGAACTGATAACTTAGTTGTGATACCTTTTATGCTGCAATAATGGTGTAGTAGAGAGTATACAAATACATATACGTATCACTAATACGCCAAAGGACTTATTTTGGTCATAAGACGCGAGTGAATAGGCATCTTCTAAGTAAGCGTGCTACATTCTAGATCACATCAATGCTTACCAAAAATAACTTTGTTTTCCATAGTGTTTGTATAAACGACAAAGTTATATTGGCGGTTGATTACAATTAACTTAAAATTTAAAATAGCTATGAGCACTATTTGATAGGCAAGTTATTATAGGCATATTTGTTTATAAATTAAATTACATAAAAAATACGTTTCATCTGGTTATCAGATCGGTGAAGGTCGATGTTCCACGTCTCCTCTACTATTAGGGAATTTTATTGTCTACATACATACATAGTCTCACGCCTATATCCCCGAAGAGGTAGGCAGAGGTATATTGCTACACACACTTTTCGTTAGCTTTATTTTAGTCTCACGTAATAGGGGGCGAGCCTATTGCCGTACCGGGCACATTACTAGACTCCATGTTGCTACTGAGAATTTCCTAACGGAAAAACCCAATAACACTTTGCACGACCCGGGAATCGAACTCGAGACTTCCCAATCCCACGCGCACATTTATGCCGTGAGACCAACGAGGCAGGCAGTTTAATGTCTACATAGGGGTAAAAATACCTAAAACAGCGATAGCCTAGCGCGTAGAGACCAGCAGACTACTACACAAAGATTCTAGAGTTCCAACCTACGGCACGCATCACTGACTTTTAGTACTTATGTGCGTTTTAAATGTTAACTATCGCTTGCTATGTTAACGATGAAACTTGTATGTCTGAGAGTTCACCATCCCCCACAGCGTTTCATAGACCACTGCTGGATATAAGCTTCTAGTTAATTACTTTACAGTGGCACGGTAAGTCAATACCAGGACTTGTCCAGTAGACTATGCCCTATCCTTTCTCATACTGAGAAGAGAGAGTTCCCAGCATTGGGCCAGGTTATATATAAACCTGACGTTGATGGTGATACTCTCGATGGTGATCTCCAGATGTAAAGTTTCTAGACTCTATCATCCTGATACTTTCTTAACCTTTAAGGAGAGCGGATTTTGTGGCTCTGAGTACCTACCTTCATGAACCTACTTCGTTTTCGCTGAGGCAAAAGCTCACATTTGCATTTCCTACCTACCAATATATACGTATATCCAACTAAATTATTTTGACCTGTTTACTTGCTTTAAGAGATTGATTGTTTGGGTTGAACGTGCACGTCTTTGGATCTTCTGGTACGATAAGAATGAAAGAATAGTTATTTTATGCTGGATAGGCCATTTATAGAGAAAGGCTATATATACGCTATACAACATCACGCTATGAGCTTCAGCTCAGACTCAAGCGGAGCTTTAGCCCTAAGTAACGCGGGTGTAACCACGGAGTTAACTAATTAGTCATAGAACCTATTGAAATGTTTCTCTATCGCTGCTTTTTTAAAACTATACCATGTTACAACATCTTTAATATGTACTGTACCAAAAGAATGATTGCTTTTGGTCTAGTAAATGAATACTTACCAAAAATGGTGGCAATGAGTAGCGAACTCTTGATAAACGTAGGTTGTATCGGACGTAGGCGGGCGCGGGCAAACCGTGGGAGGTTCTGTTTTTTCAATATTAAGCCGAATATAAAAGGTTTTTAACCTCAATACAGGGATTGAAAAACGGAGTACTGTAATTACACTTCAGTTTAAATATCGCGAGTGAATACATAATAATAAATCATGTAAGTCTATTGGGATATTTTTGTTTGCAATGAAATCAAATTCCAACTTTTAGGGTGTCAAAGCTTACCTACACAATTACTTTGATCTGGTAGAAGCACAGAATGTAACAAACACGTTTCTAATAAAGGAGCATTATAATAAGACTGAGCTACAAATAATTCAAAAACATGAAAAAGCTGAGATTAAGATTAGTTAGGTAGGTATATCATACAATGGACGATAAGAATTGGATTTATTAACTGCATCCAACTTCAATACTGATAAACAGTATAAACATAATCCCTAGGCGGACGTTCTCTGACCAGATTGGAGACATCCTAAAAACAGGACAGGTTAGAAGCACCCTGAACAAAAGAGCATGCATGAGGAATCTGATGGGAGTGAATGAAGCAAGAGAGATATGTCAAGATCGTTGCAAATGGCGCTCCGTAGTCTCTGCCTACCCCTCCGGGAAACAGGCGTGAGTCTATGTATGTATATATGTATGTACATAATCCCAAACGTATATATGAACTATAAACCATTTCAATTAGCTAAAAAGGCTTTACACACAACAAACAAAATGAAAATCATTTGAAGGTAAACACACAGCCACGTACTTATGTCGGATGATTGAAAATCATCATTATCAGCTGTGTGATTATCGGAAGCCAGATATATTTCCAGTTATGACCAATGTGCGGTGATTTTTATTCCGTCGCCATGCAAATGAAGGCTAAATTGACGCTGCCAAAATCCAATCTATGAAAATGGCAAAAATAGTGATTTTAAAGCTTTACTTCGAAATTTTCAAAAATGTTGTTTTATTAATTTAATAATCTGCTTTTGGACGCAGAATAGCGCCAGATGGGATTTCAGAGACCAGGGAGAAGGTGAATGAGAATAATTTTAAGAAGAGTAAATGAAAGAGTAAATGACTGCTTCCGTGGTGGTGGTGGATTAGCGTATGCGGCTGTTGATGGGCTGATCGGAGGTCCTGGGTTCGATTCCCGGGTCGGGCAAAAGTGTTACTGGGTTTGCCCGAATTCTCAGTAGCAGCACGGAGTCTGGCGATATGCCCGGTAACGGTAATAGGCTCGCCCCCTATTACGTGGAACCTAAAAATTCATGGCTAAGTGTGGTTGTAATACTTGTAATATTACACCTCTGCCTACCCCTTCGAGGATATAGGCGTGAGTCTTTAAATTAAAAAATTATAAAGTTAATGAAATTCTGTGGCATTCTTATTGTACCAATAGCTGAAGTAGAGTCTACTGTGACTGCAGCCAGCGAGCAACACCAAGAAAGTTCGAGACAAGTGGAGAAATCTTTAAGCGGAGGCCAACACAGATTTTGGGTCGCAGAGCAAACGCAACAAAGAATAAGCAAGTCAATGAAGTATCTTAACGGAGAAGCGGACACTTGCAAACATCTCTACAAGACAATTAGTTACAAAATATATATCGTAAATACGAACAGATATCCATCATACAGCCTTTTGCCCACTGGTGGACATGGGCCTGGCCTAATTTGCGTCGCAATAACATAAAAGTCAATAGGAGATTTTGGCTACTAAGTAAGGTACCACTCCAACCAGACACAATTTTATTAATATATTTACAAGATAATTAATTTAATTATTTATTTGCAAATCAGTTGCTGATTTATTAACTTACGAATAAATTCGTAAGATATTCAAAGATATGTTCTCAACCCAGGAAAAAACACGTGAGAACTCGAGTCCTTGGGAAGTTGTATACTTTCTAAAAATTGACCCACGGAAGAGCGCTGCTTCGTATACAGCTAATTTTAAAGCGACTCGCTTCGACCGAACTAGTGGTAGCCATTCGGAATATTTGGGTAGAAATCTGAATAAAAAAATATTTTCTTACCAGTGGTAATATTTTGGTAAAATTGTGAATTAAAAAAATTTTTGTTTGTCAATACTGTTTTGATAATCAATTTTAAAGTTTCGCGATTTGTGTACATCATATAAAATAATTTTGCGGGTCTTAATCGCGTAAAGTTAACTTATTTGAGGTATAAATACCTATTTGTTTCCGACGTTTCGCTCGTCTTGCACCGAGCGTGGTCGCGGAGAGACCGAAATAAGTTAAGTAAACGCGATTAAGACCCGCTAAATTATTTTGTATAATGAATACTGTTTTGTTCTGAATTCTACATCTAAAACTTTTTCTTGTCCATAAGTATGGCTCAAAAATCATCATCCATAAATTAAAAGGAATCAAGTATACTCTCATATAAATATACCTGCATAATTAAGCCACACAATTAATGGCTCAACAAAAACATTACCTTAACGCCATAATTTTTAAATTACGTTGAGTAACAAAACTACAAAACTTAAAACCAAGTCAGTGCCAAAGCAACTAAAAGTTGATAGTCTTATTCATAACAACTCTGAGAGCAAGGAATTACCCAACGCGAATATTTTAATACCTACAACGGAGAGATACAGCGTATGTTTTTTGCTCTCGCAAGATAACACTTTATGTATTTAAAATTCAACAATTATATTCTTTTGCCTTCCGTGTTTTGATTCGCGCTTGACATTGCTCTATCGGAGCTTATGTAAAGTACTCCTACATACACGCACAATAAGGATTACTAAATAAAAGTAAAGTAATATTCCACAGAAAAATATAATTCACAATGATATTTAAAACGACATGTATGACACTGCGCAAACAACTTTATTTTACAGCGTGCTACTACTAACGCCATCTTTGGGCGCTCTTTGGAACTAGAGATCAAGTTTATTCGCTGCGAGATACTTTTACTTGTAAAATAGTTTAGATATCATTTCTTCGGCTCCGTGTCAAGAGCCACGGCTTGAACGCCATGCAGTGTTCGCTTATGCTTCCACATATCACCAGATCTTCTGGAATCAAAATCAAATGTAAGTAACGAGGTGGGCACTTTAGATAATATTTATTTATCTAAGTAGTACGTATTAATTGATGTTTATTTTCAAAGCGCTAGCTGCAAATTTTAGCCCCTTATGGATGACATATAAAAAAAATTGACTTTATGAGGTAACGTTAGAAAAAGGAACCCACTATCCAAATTTCATGATTCTGACTTCAGTAGTAGGTACCTACTGTACCTAGAGCCTAGAGTATGGATATTCTATAGAAGATATATTATTCTATAGAAGATATATTAAGACAGTTAAAGTTATTTTAGTTGACGCTGACGACCGGTTGGCGCCGCGGGAGTGTAAGCGACTGCTACGCCGAAGGTCGCGGGTTCGATTCCCGCTCAAGTCAAACATTTGTGTGCATGAACATGGATGTTTGTCTTGGTCTGGGTGTTTCTATGTATAATATGTATGTATTTACAAAAAAAAGTATATATGTATGTATGTATATATGTATGTTTATCCATTATCTTGTACCCATAGTACAAGCTTCTGCTTAGTTTGGGACTAGGTGGTGTTGTGTGAATGTAGTGGAATATTATTATTATATATTAAAAAACAAAAAAAAATAAAACAGAACAAGTTACGAGTATCTGATGTATGTATAAAACTCTTCCGCTACAGACTGACTCACAGAAATCGTTCAGCTAAAATTGTTCGTCACAAGAAGCCGAAATTTGGCATGTATAGTATGTTCGGTAATGTTCCTTGGAGACCATAAGACAGGACCAAGATTTTTTCGAAATTCGGATGGGATTGGGAAGAAGCGGTTAAAAATATGCGCGCGTAACTGCGTGCCTACTCTAGTTTTATATATAAGATCACTAGAGGACGACAACAGCTACGCCTGCATTTTTTTTAAATTTACCCATTTTGGCCGATCCCGTGGGAATTTCGGGAAATCCCTTCTTAGTGCAACTCTCGGTCCCCAAGGAACACACATGCCAAATTTCAGCTTCCTGCACCCAATAGTTTCGGCTGTAGCGTGTCTGTTAGTCAGTCAGTAACGCAAGGATTTTATATATTAAGATTATGATATGCCTAGAAACATATTATTATAAGTCTGCACTGAACTAAGCTATTAAAAATTAACGAAATATATAATGTTAACGAATCTTAATAAAGAATTGCGTTAATAAAATAATTATGATCTTCGCACGCAAGTTGTAAAAGTTGACTAGCGTTTTCTAGAGGTGACTGCACGGGTGACGTAGAGGTTTAAGTGCTTGCCTCGGCATTTAGCACAGTACCGAGAGTTGTCAGTTCGATTCTCATATGGAACAGTACTTGGGTGATTTAAAAATGTTTGTTTCCTGTCGCGATGTTCCTTGTGTCCGTTGGTTGTATGTTTAAAAAATTAATGATATTTCTAAAGCGAGCGTTACCAATTAAACAACTTCGATGCACTATTAAACAAACTCGTTAGGTCCAGTATAAACGTAAAATAATAACAAACTTATATTCACCTTTATTATATAAATTAACTACCGTGTGGTTGACGGCATAGAATACAAGTGTCACCACCCTCTATCTTCCCGTGGGTGTCGTAAGAGGCGACTAAGGGATAACACGATGCAATTACCATCTTTGCGTAGAGACGGAAAACTCGACATCAAACCCTATACGACTGCCTCGTTGGTCTCGCGGCATAAATGTGCGCGTGGACTCGGGAGGTCCCGGGTTCGATTCCTGGGTCGGACAGTGTTATTGGGTTTTTCTGTCACGAAATTCTCAGTAGTTGTACGGAGTCTGGAAATGTGCCCGGTACGACAATAGGCTCGCCCCTTATTACGTTGGACTAAAGTATATCTGGCGCAAAGTGGGTGTAGAAATACACCTCTGCCTACCCCTTCGGGGATAAAAGGCGTGACGTTATGTATGTATGTATTATATTAATAAAGAAGTAGTGATACCATCCACTCTATCATTCAAACAGAATGCATCCATTCAAAATAACGAATTTAGCTATAAACCCCTTCCTTCACAGCTACGGAACCCTCGGTGCACGAGCTCGCCCCGTACTTGACGGTTATTTTCGTCCCCACTGCTTATAGCAGTATTATTGAAATAAGGATAGAACGGGACGGGACTCTACATCGTGTATAGCACTGTCTCGTTCTGACACGACGCGGCAACGTGACAACGGCACTGCTGGTAGAGTTGTTGAATCGACGTCAGATATTATACCGTCATCTTCATGACGTCATTTAATCACCGTTTTCCTTTGACTATCTAGTGCCTACCTAGAGAATCTGAGACGAATAGTCGTAGTACCTACTGCCTCTACAAGTTAAATATCAGAATGTGCTTTTTAAGACAATGCCAACACCAGACAAAGAAATTGAACCTCTGTGTCGCGGGTGATTTTACAAATATTAAACCAACTAAAACAATGAACACACAGACTCAGAACAACAACTTCTTGATTACAAAATGTCTCGTATGAGAATCGAAGCCACAATGCTCAGCATATTTCTGGACGCCGCCGCACCGAGGCAGCTACTTTACCCACTACGCCATTCAGATAGAGAGATCAGCAGTTTCTAAGTACGCACTCCCATAGGATTTATATATGTATGTTTATCCATTATCTAGTAGGAACCCATAGTACAAGCTCTGCTTAGTTTGGGACTAGATGGTGTTGTGTGAATGTGGTAGAATATTATGTTATTATTATTATTATTATTTAATCTTTGTGGGAATATAAAAAACAAATACGCTGCACTTAATGGTTTTTGGATCACACAAAATGCTGACGTTGGCAAACACCAGGCCTGTTATACTCCTGTTCGCAGTCGTATGCCTTTCCACTGGTCTATCCGCGCAGAATATACGTAGATAAACATTTTCAACAATGGACAGTCGTTCAATTGAGAAAGACAAACAAGCTATTATAATTAAATACCTATGTAAGTATTGAAATAAGGCAGCGATAGCCGAGTGGATATACCAACAGACTGCCATGCAGAGGGTATCGGGTTCGAATCCACGGCGCGCACCAATGACTTTTCGGAGTTATGTGTATGTTGAATTGTTAATTATCGCTTGTCCCGTGCCTCGGAGAGCACGTTAAGCCGTCGGTCCCGGTTGTCATGAAGATCTTTGATAGTCGTTACAGATCGTCAGTACTTTCTAAATAAACTGACACTAGTCTAAACCTAAACCATGGAATATCGCTATACCTTCGGGTTGCGGAGGTCAACCAGGCAGTCGCTCCGTGGAAAAGCTAATATTCAGCCAAATCCGGTTAGACTAATAAGCGGACCCCAGATTGAAACTGATAACGCTAAGAGAAAGAAGATGTAAGTATTGAAAGGTTTTCTAATCGAGAGAATCTTTGTTTTTAGACTCTCAGGAACCCTTAAGTTACAAACTTTCTAGTATTTATTCTAATCCAGATTAATAATATCGGTCAGTTTTGCCCAAATGACAAAAACTACTATTCTCAACTTAAGGTACCAACTTCATTACAAAAGTAAATACAACACATTCTATTTCAAAATATAATAAGTACTTTCAAAATTTATTTACAGGCGAAGAAAATTTAATTTAGCGTCTATCTGAGAACTCAGAAGCCCCGTAACCAAACACAGATGACTTCTTTTTACAATAGTTTGTCCCGACTCTTACATTAGAAAGGGTTACGAGTTACGACATGTGGGTGCCACATGCGCTGTATTTGTTCGAAATTTTCGACAACGTGCGAGATTGGGTCTTAGTACGACTTTAGCAACCGCACCTCGATTGGGACGGTACTCCGCGCATTGATTTACTCGCATCGAGTTCTTCGACGATATGATCTAGAGCGGGCTGTTATGCGCCAAACACTGTCCGAATGCGAGAGGTATTGTGCGGTGGCTAAACTTGTACTAGCCTCTCGTAAGTTTATGGTCGTTAACTCTACAACAATATCCCTTGTATAGCAAAATACAGTAAACTTTTACCCACAGGCGGAACGCATATCTGCTTTTTTACCAATTACAAATAAATGTTTGCAATTAATTGCTCGCCTCGTAGTATATCTTTGCAATAACGTATACACGCGATTATAGAACCCTAGTTTGATTCTCGAACAGTCAATGTTATTGAGATTTCTGAAAAACATTTCCTATAAGCCTATGGAGTCTGGAAGTATAATTAGGTTTACTTGTACACACCTCATACACCCTTTCAGTATCCAGAACGTGTTATGGGTGATGCTCTCGTAAGTATTTTAAAAGAATATAGCTACGAGCCTTATAAGAACACATGTCCTTGTCTGGCCACAACCAGGGTGGGAACTCCGAGGACAACAAGAATGAGCAGAATCAGTGCTAGTTCACGGCCTATTCACGGCCTGTCCACGGCCGATTCAGTTTGAGGGGATATTTTTTTGGTTTGGTAGAGTAGAGACATGACACTGGTCAGGTTAGGATTTATCAAAGTAACACTAAAAATAAATTTGTCATGGCAGGAATCAGATACTTTTGCAAGGGGAACTGGACCTAACATCTCTCCCCATATATTCGTTGCTCCTGTTTAGATAGTTATGAGCTACGGAAAAGTAAGTACCACACTATACTTTGGATATCGTATACCGGAGGTTAAGTCCCAGTTTGCACACCAGATGATCGCATTCGAGTCTTAAAAGCGGCTTGTACCGAATGTTACTAATCGCCAGGGGCGCTTTCTGAAAAACTATGGAAATATGTTTTCATCGAAAGCGATTAACTAGTGCGTTAACTCAAAGTTTAACTTAAGCCCCAGGTTATTATTATTACGAGTCTAATTTGCGATTTACGTCCCACTGGTAGGTAAAGGTCCTTCTAAATGACATCTATTGTGATCACAAGCGTGTGCCTGCAAATCTTTTTGAAAACGCCCAATTCATCCTGCAATCACCTGCTAGGAATTATGAAAAACCATGAATAGCATTGTCACGTACCTGAATGCAGTTCCACAGATGTCACACTCATGTGGTTTCTCTCCAGTGTGGATGAGGGTGTGCACGGTGCGAGCGTACGGTCTTCGGAAGGCGGCGCCACAAATATCACAGCGGTAAGGCCTAAGAGAGAGAAAACAACCTACTGTCAAAATGGTGATAAGGATAATTTAATTTCATACATACATATACTCACGCCCTTTTCCCGTCGGGGTAGGCAGAGACAACGGAACACCACTCGCTTCTATCCTTACAAACCTCACGCGCTTCCTCTACATTCATTACTCTTTTCATACATGGTCGCCGGTTCCGGATGCTTCGAACCTTTCCGTTTTTCAAAACGTCACCAATTTGGTCGACGAATGTCCTACGAGGTCGGCCTCGACCGGCTTGCCCATACACGTTTGCCTTTTATATTTGATATTTCATTTCAGCCCTGTTTATAAACTCTACTATTACTGGTCACGGGCATCTTCAATCTATCAAGCTAAGTGCAATTTAGCAGACTTGACATCATTCACATGTCTTTCGAGAACATTTTGAAGAACTCTCAGAGCTGCAAGTTTATTGTCACGATGTTATTCTTCAGCTTTCAGCGACACGGTTGACAATTTAATAGGGACTTTACTTCGCGAGTTTGAACCCTCTCTGTTCTCTGTTGTATGCGTAACAGGTCGCTAGTCTCCATAAAATTAAAAAACAAAAAATTATGGTAATAGGCGGCAAACAAGAAGACGGATCGCCTGATGGTAAGCAATTACCGCCGCCCATAGACACAAGCAACACCAGAGGAGTCACAAGTGCATTGCCGCCCCTTGGGGTTGATAAAAGGGATAGGATGAGGAGTTGGATAAGGGAGAAAGAATATAGGGGATAGGGCCTCCGGCACTCTCACTCACCGAACGAAACGCAACAGTTTAGGTACTGTTACTTTACGTCGATTATCTGTGAGAGGGTAGTACTTCAGTTGTCGAGCCGGCCCTTTCATGCTGAAATCAGCAAGGCTCTACTACCTGTATGTACAATATATAAATTTAGTAGTCAGAGAACTTCCTTCGTTATTCATACGATCACATTCACCAGTTGAAATTCTGATGCGAATTATCTAAGCTCCTTCCGATTCTACAAACGACTACTCGTTAGACACTTTGACTTTTATAGGTACCGGCCTAATGGCGAAAGAAATAAGGATTTAAGTCGTACTGCAACTGTTATGCTTGCCTTGTTGTCGCTGTGTATACTGTTAACAAAGAACCTGCGTAGGACCTGTAAGTGGAAGGGTGTCACACTAAGGGGGGGCAAAAGGGGGCAGCTGCCCCCCTCTAGAGACTAAAAAAAAGCTTAAAAAAACTTTTCTCAGTACTTTTCTCATTTTCCATATTAACTTGCCCCCCCCCCCCCCCCCCCCCTTAGGCAATCGGCTGGCGAAGCCCCTGTGTAAGTGGAAGGTGGCCCAAGACTTAAGCACACATACTCGTAACATTTTACAGTGTCCTGGTTACGCTATAGTTATATTAAAAACGAACATTTGCCTTTTAATATCGAATATTACCGACCATACTCGAATGAAAATTTTTATTTGGTTACCTACGGGAAATGTACATCCGAAATGCACTTTCATTATTTTTTAAAGCCTTTTGTTATTATGTCAATAGCCGAATGAATATGCGTTGCATTTATTGATTACTAGCTGTTTCCCACGGTTTCACCCGCGTCCTGAGGGAACTATCGCACACCCGGTTAATTTATAGCCAAAGTTACTCCTTGGTATATCAGCTATCCGCCAGTGAACGTCTCGTCAAAATCGGTCCAGCCGTTCCAGAGATTAGCAAGAGCAAACGGACAGACAGACAGACAGACAAAAATTGTAAAAAATGTCATTTCGGTATAAGTACCGAAATGACGGTATACATACATATGCATTTAGTAAAAAGCGGTAATTTTAATATTGCAAACAGACACTCCAATTTTATTTATATGCATGTATGTACGTATAGATGTATAGATGTTTTAACATACCTACACATACGCCAGCTTTACTTACCTTCCTGCCTACACTTTAATGTTAACATAGAGATAAATAAATGCGCTCACTGATTCCGCGAATCTCATTCTTAGTACCTACCTACTCGCCGTAGTCGCTCTACTCTACAGAAGAATTTATAATTACTAAGGTACCAAGAAAATCTAATTCTATTAGTAGCATCATCGACGTTATCCGCTTTTTTGTAAAGTGATAGTCACATTACTTAAATTATTTAGATCCCAAAGTAAGTGTTCGTATTGTATCATTCTCATCGCGCGCTGTTGAGGAAAATATCACTAATACTCGGCAACTGTACCAATTGCCGCGCGCTGAATTCGTTTTAAAAATATTCCTCTTTAGTTTCTGTATGTGTATGGTAACGCCATCTATGCAACGATGGTATAAACTGCCCGAGTTTCGCAAGTGTTTCGCCAGAGGCGCTGTCATAACCGCGCTACTCTAAAATCCGCTGCGAAAGAGTAAATATTATGAATAAAAATGGTGGTGGTTGTGTATAAAACAAAAGGATTGTATGATAACCTTTGGTCTGTGTGAATGCGTGCGTGTTCACGCAAGCGTGCGGCGGCTGTAAACGTCTTGGGGCAGGCGGTGCACGCGAAGGGCCGCTCCCCGGTGTGAGTGCGCCGGTGATCGTCCCGCTCCACCTGCCATACACAACATTTCACATACATTATCATACGAAAAAAATACTGGGAACTATCCGCTCCATCCTATATTAAATAGCGCGTGCAATGACCATGGCTTTTTGCAATTACAGCATTACCTGGTAACTTAAAACAATTAAAGTTATACAAGTGATCAATTATTAGAATAATGGAGGAGGTGATACCTTGACTTTGAACGCCTTAGGACAAAGATCGCAGGGGTAAGGTCGTTCGCCGGTGTGCATTCGCATGTGGATCGCCAGGTGACCCGACTGATTGAACCGACGCCCACACACGCGACAAGGGTAGCCCTGGGGTACAAAAATAACACTCGTTTTACAATTCCGAAGTATATACGAAGATTTAAGTAAGAAGCTACTCATGCTGTGCCTACTTGATTTAATATTATCATTCAGTGTAAAGTCATGTCTAAGTACAAATAGGCCTATGAAGGATTGTCTTTACTAAACGTAATATGGTATATCTATACTAATTGAAAATATATGAGCAGCGATAGCCGGGTGGAGAGACCGACAGACTGCTACGCAGAGGGTCTCGGGTTGGAATCCACCTCACGCACCAATGATTTTTCGAAGTTAAGTGCGTATTAATTTGTTAATTATCGCTTGCTTAGCGGTGAAGGTAAACATCGTGAGGAAACCTGCATGTCTGAGAGTTCTCCATATTGTTCTCGAAAGACATGTGAAGTCTGCCAACCCGCACTTGGCCAGAGTGGTGGACTATGGCCTTACCCTTCTCATAGTGAGCAGAGGCCCGTGCCCAGCAGTGGGACAGTATAAAGGGCTGATGATATTGAAAATACACTACCTACCTACCTACTATAAACTCTTGATTTTGGAGGATAAGGCTAACTTCATCTTCAAATAATAAAGGCGACTCACATCGTCGTTGATGTTGCATAAAGACCTACCCATCCCTATCCAGCTCACTAAGCATACAATTTGATGAAAAACAAGACTATACAGGCACCCTTCTTGATAGTGTGAATGACACGTAAAGTATCGTTACCAAGAGGTTTACTTCGCTATTGCTATGGCAGTGAGTATTGCAGGTTCGATATTCCTTACATAAAGGTGATTATCTGATCATTCTTATTGCCGTAATTATTATTTACCTCATCCTAAATTGAGATTTTATTATGCCTACGATTACCAATCCGCTTAAAAACATTGATGATGCAGCAGAAAAATTATAGCTATAATGCACACGTAATACCTCGGTGGGAAACTAGTGTCGCATAATAATATCACTGATAAAGAGCGTATGTACGTAATATTGTGACATTTAGCGAGTCGGCCGCCTACTGGCAACACAGTGACCCATTTCTCCCCGCGCTGCGTAGGAGTGCAGCCGTAGATAACGCGCAATTGAACTCTATTGATCTGCCCATAAACAACATGAGAATATCCCGCCTTGTTGATGTTTCAAATTGTTTTGGAAATACCGACTTTGTGTCAAAAGTTTTGGTAATGTTTTAATGGCGATTCTGTAGCCAAATATCAATCTTATATTAATGACGTGTCGTTTCATTTGTTTTAAACTAATTTAACAAAACTAAACTTCAAAAAAAATTTGTGTCGAAAGACCAAACCTTTTTGAAGCTCATAAAGCTAAATTGCATTTTGACTATGACGCATATTAAATTCTCTTATTTTTGCACTATCAAGAAAACGACTGTACGCAGTTTTCAAAATCGTTGAATTAACTAAACCTCTAGTTATAGCGGACACACGGGATCGAACCTGTAATACACTCTCGGCATTAACAAAACCCATGATGATTTTAAACATTTAAAACTGACAATCACACTTCAAATTCAATAATTCATATTTTCTGTATGTGATATTGTGGTGTTTTTATGTGTACTTGACGTGTGTAATGAGTTTGATTTGGTCAATTATGCTAATCACTAAACTATCAGACCATATACATATATAAACCTCATATTAAGTAGTAATTAAGTAGACACAGACAAGTTGACTAGGTAGGTAGTGTTACTGATAGTTCCAACTAGTGAAATATTATTCGTGTTCTAATATGCGAGCCGGTATATTGTATAACTCACTGGCTTGGTAACTTTGTGCATTTTCTTGTGCGTGTGGAGAGCACACATACTACCCAACACTTTGTCGCATTCTTCACACACGTAAGCCATCAACGGAGCGCCTTCTGGCCGGTCTTCGCCGCGTTTGTGACGATACAACTCTCTGTGCAATAAATAATAAAAACATTAATAAATTCATTATTTAGATACCTATCTCTAGATTCTAGAGATAGGTAATTCTAGAGTTTAGAATATAACAAAAATAAATAAATTTTAACGTAATATTTAGTTTTCAATCGTTTTTTAATAATAGAGCGACATCTATGTAGCATGCCCTGTACTTAATGAGTACTAAAGCTAATCTGATAACATCCCAATTCCTAAGTAGGTAGGTGCATCGGTAGGTACTTATGAGATCATTCATTTCAACTATGTATTTAGGTTTGATAAAATAAACATCATAAATTAAAATTTCACAATCCTAGAAATTAATTAATTTATTTTCAAGGAACTATCACTAAATAGTTATGCAAAAACCGTTAGGTATAGAATTGTTACGTTACGTTTTTGGTAAATGAAGTGTTTTTATCAAGTACTTCTAAGGGTTTTTAACGGAGTTACTTAGCATCCATCGCTAGGGCAGACCAGAGAGGGGTTATTTCTTTGGGGCAGACATACATATAAGTCATAACTTATTTCATGCCTACTGGTCTGCCTAGATCCGAGATCGCAAAAGGGCTTTTATAAAATATCTTGTAGACCATAATTAGGAGGATATCGAGATTATTGCAGGTACTTGTATATTATTTATAGTACGCGCGGATACACGTACGAACATTTAAAATTAGCGCCATTTTTACGAAAATGCTGCCAGTTATCATGGTCTTATTTTAGAATAAACAGGATCTTAAAGTCAGAATGCTCATTAAAAAAAACTAATTAAATGAAATTGTCAAAAAATTGTTTTAATTTCTCCAATATCCCAATACGCCTGCCTTATTAGATTCCCTATATCAAATTCTTAGTAGCATAAGAAAGTGTTATTTATACAAAATAATTTTGCGGGTCTTAATCGCGTAACATTGACTTATTTAAGGTATAAATATCTTTTTTTTTTCGAAGTTTCGATTGTCTTGCACCGATCGTGGTCGCGGAGACACTGATGATAGATGTACTTTAAAAGAAAACAAAACCAAAATTCTTGTCGTTTTACCTTGCTGTGGCAAATAGTTGGTTGCAAGACCCACAGTTCCACATTTTGTTATTGTTGCTGTTCGTATAAGCTCGTCTCGTGTTCCTCGGGGGCGGCGGTCTATGGTACTCCAATGTGTGAGCCCTCAATTCGTCAGTGGAAACGTACTCTTTCCCACAAATATCACAAGAACAGCATACTTGTGTGCATGGGGATACATTCGTGTTTAAGTTGCAACTACCCTAAAAGCATAAAATTTTAAAACAGACACTTATTTATACAAATATATTACTTACAAAAAATTGTTGTAGAAAGCTGCCTTACATTTCGATTCTCGTAAAAACCATTATCATCATCAATGAGACATGACAATCGGTGTTTATCCAATGCATCTCCATCGGCAAATAAGCCACTGCAATAATCGCAAACGTACATGGTATACAGCTTCCGAGAAGACACACTGCTCTTGCCGTCAACGGCAATACAACATAGTTGTTCTGTGAATTAAAACAAAAAGTTTATTTCACATGGAATAAGTATTCTATGAAGAAAATAGGTTTTTGATAACTCACCAGTGGGTTCTATTTCTAAAGCCGTTGATAATACACGCTCGCATATTTTACATACTAGCCACTCAGTTTCGAAGTTTTCTGTACTGTGTGCAGGTTCTGTGAATGATATTGCGAATAACATATTATATATAATCAATTTCTTAAAAACAGACATGGCCACTTGGCCAGCACGATTAAGAATTATTTTCAATTAGTAAATTAGTATGCGTTTATTTACCAACCATCGACGATTTTAGTTCCAACTTTGTCATTATCTATAATCGGTAAAAATGTACTTGGAGTATCCAAAGAGTTTTCAGGAGTCGTAGTATGAAGTGATATTGTGTGGTCTAATAGATCGGCTTCTGTAGTAAATATTTCGTGGCAAATCACGCAAGAATGTAGTGCCAGCAAATCCGGTCCAGACGTTTCCACAATCTGAAATTACTCGTGTTTGTTAATGAATTTTACTAAGTCAACCCACCAGCCTTAGCGATGCTGCATTATTTAAATTGAATTAAACTTTAACTTAAGGCACTGCCAAATAAATTAATAAAAGTTTAAATGTGCCATAAATGAATAATTATGGAATGCTTTAATTTTGGAACTACATTTGTTTATTAGTACAGCATCAATAAGTAATGATCTGCACGTGCACATAATTGAGTAGGTACTTGGCTAGGTTTTATGGTAAAAATGTTATCTTTTTATGGAAAATCGCAGCTGGCTTTTAGCTAATATATATTCAAATTAAAGCATTTACTTAATAAATATGACCTAGACACCTTAGGTTTTTCTGAAGTGTCCTGTAGTGGCAAAAGGAACTGGTTAACTGTATTTTCGTCAAGCAATGTAGGTTCAAAGTTAAATAAATTATCCGATTGTACAATATACAATTCCGTGTTCTGTTGCAGATTTGGATTAATTTCTTGAAAATAACTAGAGCTTTCAATGTTGAAATATTTCCCAGAATCGTTTGAGTTGAAGGACAGTTGACTTTCGACGTTATTGGCTAGCGTTGATAAATCAGACGTGGTCTTATTATAGTTAGATTGTTGTCCATTGTGATCTGTATCGCTGCTGAATAGTAAATCGTATGTTTCTGATAATTCCTTATAAGGATAATCTGGTGGGTCGAACATCATATTTTTGCTGTAACAAAATTATCTAAATTAGGCAGTCTTTTTTTAACATACATATGTTCATATAAACGATATTCATACAGAAAACGTAATAAATTATAGTTTCCTTTTTATATCTTTTATTATTTTCTTTATATAATAATATTCTACCACATAGGTACCTACACACATCACAATCTAGACTCAAACTAAGCAGAGCTTGTACTATGGGTACTAGATAATGGATAAACAAACATATATACTTTTTTGTAATACATACATATTACATAGAGACATATATGTATATCATCATGCCTGTATCTCCAAAGAGGTAGGCAGAGATGTAATATTCCACCCGCATTTCGGGAGCGAGTCCATTGCCGTTACCGGTCACAATGCCGAAGTCCGTGCTGCTACAAAAAATTCGAAAAACTCAGTAACACTTTGCCCGTCCCGGGAATCGACCCGGGACCTCCCGATTAGCAGAAGCATACGCTATCAATTGGACCACAGACAATCTAAATTATAGACTTTATTTACGATTGCTAAGTTTACCGTATGCTGAATGATACTATAATTTTTATATTTTGTTACACAAGCATGCTGCGAATTGGCTTAACTCGTTTACTTTTATGAGCAATTTTTATTTTAGCCTATCAAAAAGTCAACTAACTGCCAATATTCCTACATGCTTGCAACCCTGTACGGAAGAATGGAAATGAATATGTTCATTCTTCATTCGCAATAGTCTGTCAAATCTTGGTCAAATCATCAAATTGACAATCGAGCTGTTCATTCGCCAGTGTCACACACAGGTGTCACTGTCACACATTCAGTTCAGTCAGTTGATTTTGTTTATTGTAAAGGTTTATGTGTTTATAACAATTTGTGTTGTTCTTGGTGTTTAGAAAATAACTGTTCAAGATGAAAGTAGAAGCCGCTCCAGTTTCTGAGAAACCCAAAATTCCATTACCCACACTTTCTCAGATAAATGCGGATAGAATAACGCAGGTAAGTGAGGTTATCCATTTCATAACAATGAGCAATTTATCAAATTTATCAATATTATAAGGCATAATGAAAGGTTTACAATAAATCACTGTGTAATTTATATCGAGTAAACTTGGAAATAAAAGAAATGGTTAATAATTCCCAGTCAAAATAAAGACTTTCAATAAAACATAATCTGATTTTGAAACAGTGTTATTCTAGTTTATTTCACTGGTTCAAGAAGCTCCCTCATGGTCCTTAACAATTTACCCGGTGGCGTGGCAGGAGTGTAACTGACTGCCCCACCAAAGGTCATGGAATCGATTCATGCTCTAGTTAAACATTTGTTTGTGCAAACATGGATGTTTGTCTTGTCTTATGTATTACCAAAAAATATTATATTTGTATGTTGATTCATTGTTTAGTACCCATAGTACAAATTCTGCTTAGTTTGAAACTAGATAATCTTGTGTGGATATGGTAGAATATATTATTTATGAATGATAATATTATTAAACAACAATATTATCATTCTTACTGTGAGATTATTACATACGACAAGACGCAAAATACACGCCAAGATGTGGAGTTGCGGAAACAGCCCGTGCCATCAAGTATCAAGTACATACAACAAGATATGTTTAAATTGAGACCTTTTAAAATATTGATTCTGGTTATTAGTATTGTAGAAGAAATTAAAACAGCAAAGTTTTCATCCAAATTCATTTGTACATTTTCATTTGTAGCTAACTTTCTGTTGTATGTATTTGTAGATGTTTCAATGTCAATAATATATTGTTTTAGGATTTGTTAAAAAAATATAATTATGAAGGATACCTTATTACTAAAAATGTAAATAAGTCCCTTCCTGGTATCCTATGTTTCGGTAAAGTCTTTAACATTTTTGATTTTAGGCCTAGGAATGGCCTATTAATCCTTATATGTATCTGTTCACACTCTAACAAATGTTTGGGGTCATAAAATATTACTTTGAAGTCTATGCAAGAGTCTATATTATGCTTTGTTAACCTATATAATAGACCACTTGGAGAATTTTGCCACATTATCGTCCCTATATCATTGCATATCTCATGACTTTTCATGTAAGGCATTAATTTCTTAATTTGTATATTAAAATAGTGACTAGCTTTTCTTCTCAAGTTGCAAACCAGATTGTTGTTCTTTTTTTACTGATCTCTAAGTATTTTGGAGTTGTCAAACTACTGGGGATCCATTGAGATGTCCATTTATAGACCTTCAGTACTAGACGCATGGACCCAGACTGAAAACCCCTCCCCCTCCACTACTCTATGCATAATTATATCATAATTTCTAAGATATATTAAAACATTAAGATTTTCCAAGAGGTCTGCCAGGTTGGCTCTTCAAAACTACCTTAGTTTTGAAGACCCAACCTTTAAGACCAGGCATATCAAATTTCTATTATATTTTAGAGCCTAAAGAGACTACCTAATATTTAAATATCATAAAATATTTATGATATTTAAATATTAGGTAGTCTCCTTAGGCTCTAAAATATAATAGAGATTTGATATGCCTGGTCTTAAAGTTTGGGTCTTTATTATTCTTCTATATTTTTCTTCATTTTCACTGCTTAGTGAAATCAAAGACACAAATATTAGTTAAATGTAATCTGTAATAATTAAATTAAGCCACATGCTCCTATACATAGTTAGTATGCCCAGGGCCTCATGAAAACAATACCAAGTATTCATATCAATATATAATTAGTAATAATATCTAGATAGTCATGTTTATAAAAAAATTATAAAGAGCCTACTGGTATTTTATGGGTATAAAAGCCATTGAGCTAATCTATATAACACTCCTCATTGAATTGTATTTGAAATCAACATGGTTGCAATGTCCACAGCTCGCAAACCAATACTGGTTGCCGCAAACCAAAGAGAGCCACCTACCTTATGATGCTTCTATTGTGGAATCAATCTACCAAGCTGAAATTCTCGGATCCAAGTAAGTAATTCTTCATAAAATTTTAACACAAGAACATTTACAAAACATGTTTTTGCAAAGCAGTTCTGAGCCTAACTGATTTTAACAAATGAACAATATAAGGTCAATGGCCTTGTAGAATTGAGTCCGTTGACCTATTTATTTTTTCGAAATTCCACCAGTAATATTTTTAAATTGATGCATAGTGCAGTGTTTACACATTTAAGTTATGAATTATATGGATATGTTTTTTAAGAGTAGTGTTAAGTATGGTACAGTGGTTAAATTTTTTTATTTAGATTTTGTTATTAGATAAAATCATTCCATAGAGTTGCAGCAATAAATAAGCAGCAACAAACTTACAGAATGTTTTACATAATGTTGAGTGAGTAATTAATTATTTTTATGATAGGCAGTGGGGATCCCAACAGAGGGTATCGGGTTCGAATCCACTTCGCGCGCCACAAAATTTTCGTAGTTATGTCCGCATTAAATTGTGAACTATCGAATGCCACGTGCTTTAAACTACCGAGCCCAACCGTCAAGAAGGTCTTTGCCAGGCTTTACGAGGAGTCAGTACCCTCAAATAAACTGATACTGGTCTTATCTTTAAAATCTGCTACCCCTTTCGTTTGCGGAGGTAAGTCGGCAGTCGCACTGTGGAAAAGCTGATATTCTGTCATATCAGTTTAAAGGAGGACTTTAGCCTCCAAGGCGTAAGTCTTGGCGGGTGGATGCAACCGGCATAACGCTAGAACGATACATACATACATACATAGTCTCACTCCTATAGCTCCGAAGAGGTAGGCAGAGTTGTATTTCTACACCCACTTTTCGCCAGACATAGGTACCTCAGTCCCACGTAATAAGGGGCGAGCCCATTGCCGTACCGGGCACATTTCCAGACTCCATTAATTAATAATTTTAAACTTTCTCGCCTTGTACACATAGTAATATCTATTACCTACGTAACGGGTCTTTATCGCGTAATTATTTGAAAATATTGATAAATTCTTCTGTCTATATTAATTTCTTGCGTTACTGACTGACTGGACGCAGGAAGCTGAAATTTGGCCTGTATGTTCCTCGGGGAGTGTAGGGGAGCACTAAGACAGGATTTTTGGAAATTCACCGCCTAAAGCGAAGAATACATTAGGAGACAAATTGTGCTACATGCCCCCAACATGTCATGTCATGTAGATAATGTAGATATAGTGTTGCGCGTCATGTTGAGGAACAATTTGTCCCCTAGTGCATCTGAGCCTTAAATCCAACGGAACGATATCACAGGTTTTGACTGCACGGTTGGCGTAGTACCTACGGCGTACATCGGCGGCGACCGCCGCGCTGTTTAAGCGGTCGCCTCGCCGTTGTGGTTTCGAATCCCACACGAGGCAACACTTTGTGTAATTTACAAATTGTTGTTTCGAGTCTGGGTGTTCATTGTGTCCGTTAGTTGTATGTTTGTAAAGTCCCCCGCGACACAGGATTTAGTCCTAGTGTGGGAGTTGTCTTTTTTAAACAAAAAAACAAACAGGTGCAGTCTAGTACCTTGTATAGCAGAAGCTCTCTAGTAAGAGTAGTAAGAATGAATGAACTAAACATAATACACATGTGTTCCAGTTTCTCAGTGCGTCGCATCATGATGCTGGAGTTCTCTCAGTACCTAGAGAACTACCTGTGGCCGCACTACGTGACGGGAGAAGCCACGCACGCGCACATGATGTCCATCATCGTCATGATCAACGAGAAGTTCCGGGAACGAGTGCCGGCTTGGCAGGTGGGTCATATTGATAACTAGACGTCGCCAGCGGCTTCGCCCGCGTCAATTAGGTTAATTATACATATAAACCTTCCTCGTCAATCTTTTTATCTATTAAATAAAACTGCACTAAAATCCGTTGCGTAGTTTTTAAGATTTAAGCATACATAGGGACAGACAGACAGGAGACAGACACTTTGTTTTATACTGTGTACCTAGTGACTAGACTTGACCCGAGGCTCCCTTCGCTTCAGTTATTACGGCCAAAAGTAGCCTATATCCTGCAGCGTAGTGTGATTTACCATCATTCCGTTGTAACGTGAAACAAGGACAGACAAACAAACATACTTTTGCATTTGTAATCATTAGTATGGATATTTTCAATACTACGAAGTTGGTATACATGGCAATCAGTAAAGCCATAGGTTGTGTTACCAGATCGATAAAAAATCTCAATCTCATGCAGGCGCCACGACGTCAAAAATGATGATTGGTTCCATACCGACCACAGTGTCTAGAGTGGCTACCCAGGGTGTCCGGAATTTTACGGATATGTACTGCATAGGTATAAAATAAGACCATGTATAGAATTGTCGCTTATTTGTGATTTACTTGTGTTGGACTTGTGTAGTATTGTCCATTTATTAATTCAGAGGTATTCAATATTCTGTTCACCTCACATACCTACATATATTGCCTGCTAAGTGTACAAATATCCTGGTTTTCTGAGAGGTCATGCTACCGCCAAAGATTTCATTTTAGAAAACTTAATGACAGTTTCACAATTACCCTCAATTTAACAATCGGAACAAACATACCATTAATATAAATTATATTGGTAATCCCACTTTTCAGGCATTTTTGAAGAAGCCAGAGCACTTCCCCGGTTTCTTCGAGCAAGTTCTCCGGGCGAGCGTAGCGGACGATGACTCTAGCAGTAACATGCGGGAGCAGACGGCACTGCTGCTGTTCCTGAACCACTGCTTCGGCAGCATGGAGGTGCAGCTGTGCCGCGACCAGGTCAAGCGGCTCGTCTCGCTCAGCATGTGGATCAGCCTGCAGGAAGGTACGCATATACAGAAAACCTATTAAAAACTAGCTGACCCGGCGAACTTCGTACCGCCTAACAGTAGATTCTTTTTTTTTTTTCTCCGTAAGGACCATCCTCGTACTTCAAGGAATATTATAAAAAAGAAAAAAGATTTTGCCAAATCGGTTCAGCTGCTCTCGAGATTTGCGCTTAGCAACACATTCAGCGATTCATTTTTATATTATCTATACTAATATTATAAAGCGCAAGAGTTTGTTTGTTTGTTTGAACGCGCTAATCTCAGGAACTACCGGTCGGATCTGAAAAATTCTTTTTGTATACGATAGACCAGTTATTCCGGCAGGCTATAGGCTATATAACATAACGCTTCGACCCTTTGGGGCCGGGCAAAAGGCTAAAAAGGCTAAAAGATAATGTCGGCTTATCTCAGGAACTAGCTACTTAAAATCCGACTGATTTTAAAAATTGTTATTGCCTATGATAGCCCAATTATGCCAAAAGGCTATAGGCTATATAAAATTACCCCACAACTTTTAGAGGCCAGACAAAAATAATAAAATGGTCAAACGAGAAGGGGGAGGGTTTGGTCAAGGGCAAAAAAAGGCTAAACGAATAGGATACAATCTATATGAGTATCGTTTTCGAGATTCTCGCGACGCTGATTAATAAAATGAAATTTATTTAGTGATCCAAGATGGCGGACGGGAAATCAAAGATGGCGGATGAGAAAATTTAAAAAATCAATATGGGTATCGCCTTCGATATTTTAAGGGGTGCGGAATCGCAATACAACATCTATTTCGTGATCAAAGATGGCGGATGGGAAATCAAAGATGGCGGATGGGAAAATTTAAAAAAATCAATATGGGTATCGTCTCCGATGTTTAAAGGGATGGGGAATCCAAATACAACATCTATTTTGTGATTCAAGATGGTGGATGGGAAATCAAACATAGCGGATGGGAAAAATTAAAAAAATCAATATGGGTATCGTCTCTGATGATTTAAGGGATGGTGAATCCAAATACAACATCTATTTCGTGATCAAAGATGGCGGATAGGAAGTCAAAGATGGCGGATGGGAAAATTTTAAAAAATCAATATGGGTATCGTCTCCGATGTTTAAAGGGATGGGGAATCCAAATACAACATCTATTTTGTGATTCAAGATGGCGGATGGGAAATCAAACATGGCGGATGGGAAAAATTAAAAAAATCAATATGGGTATCGTCTCTGATGATTTAAGGGATGGTGAATCCAAATACAACATCTATTTCGTGATCAAAGATGGCGGATAGGAAATCAAAGATGGCGGATAGGAAAATTTTAAAAATCAATATGGGTATCGTCTCCGATGTTTAAAGGGATGGGGAATCCAAATACAACATCTATTTCGTGATTCAAGATGGCGGATGGGAAATCAAAGATGGCGGATGGGAAAATTTTAAAAATCAATATGGGTATCATCTCTGATGATTAAAGGGATGGAGAATCTAAACACAACATCTATTTCGTGATCAAAGATGGCGGACGGGTTTTTTTTTTCAAAGTCGATATGGGTATCGTCTCCGATATTTGAAGGAATGGGGAATTCAATATTATATAAAATCTATGTTTGTTTGTTCATCATTTATAGACTCTGAAATGATAAGAGATTAAGTGCTAAGTCAATGGTAACTTTGGAAAAGGGGCTTGGAAAAAAGGGAATTAAATAAAAACTCTTAAAAAGGCGATACGGAGTTCGCTGGGTCAGCTAGTAGAAGATAAACTAAGACAACTCATACGATGGGGAAGGCCTAGGAGGAGATGGTGGGATGAATTAGACTTTTTCGTAAGGAGGGGAGGCCTTTGCCCATCTGTGGGACATAAATAAGACTATTAATAATAAAAATAACACACACACAGTCATTAGATGGGTACCAAACTAAGTACCCTACACAAGTGCCATTTTGTCAGCAATAACGCTATCACTAAGTGTAAAAATTTGTATGACTAAATTTGAACCCAATACTCATTGCATGACGGTTGTTGTTTTCTCTCGGCTATCACTGCCTTTAATTATGCACACGTAGGGATACTGCACCTCACCTCACCACTGGATTATAGCATGATGTTATATAGCCTATAGCCGTCGATGAATCGGATTTTTTGCTCCAAATTTGTGGGGTTGTACCTCTTGTCCCTCAATCTCTATTTTGGAACGAGTTCAGGTGCAGATAGTTTTTTTTATTATTTAGTAAACTATTGGCCGTACAAAGAATATGTGAAAAGTGTTTTGTTGCAAATTAAGTTTTCTACAACGTTAGTCCTGAAACTTGTCGTAAAACATACACATATATACATAGACTCACGCCTTTTTCCCCGAAGGGGTAGGCAGAGGCATATTAAACGCCCACTTTTCGCCTTTTGATCCCACGTAATAGGTGGCGAGCCTATTGCCGCTTATTGGGACATTTTGTTTGCCGTCGCCTCGTCCGTTGATCGGCAGGTGCACCACTTGCAGGTGAGGTTGGCGCGGGACCCTAAGTTCTTGGTGGGAACCCTATGCACCCTCGTACAACCAATCATAAAATATAGTCGTAAAACCATCATCATAATAATAGTTGAATTTTTGTTATTGTGGTATTTTGGCAATTTTAACGGTTTTCCATTATAACTGTCATTGAGATAAGCCAGGCTTTGGCACAGGGTCAGATCAAGCGTCAGTATCAAATTTTTGATAAAGAACTTTTTAGGAAAGTCGCATCTTTGTTGGTAATCTTCCTCAATTTTTTTTTATATCTCTAATAGTTTTCCTGCTAATGTCCCCAGAATATTTAGGCACTGCAGAACAAATTGCATTATTGTCTGGCTAGGCAGACTATTAACTTAAGATTTAATTCATTTATTTTCAAGATGGCGGCCGCAGGACACAACACGCACAAACTTGTATTTAACTTTACACTAACCTCCTTTTGATATCTATAAAATAAAATTGCGTCCTCTGACAAATGAACGCGAAGCCCAGAAAAATGTTTGTGTTGTGTGTGTTGAAAAACTAATTAGTATAGATACCTATCGTGCACATTTTACTTCAATAAGGGATATCACCCGACATCGCTTATTGGAGCAAAATGTGCACGTTTCATTTATAAGTACCTAACTATTGGTTGCTGTTTCATTTCAATATACATAATATGTCGCAGGGATATAGTAAAAAACGTGATATTATAATTTCACTATTTATATAATTTCACGGGCTCTTTTCAGTGATATTGCAATTTGACTGGGCCGCTATAGTGATATTATAAGAAATCTAGGTTTATTATGAGTTGAGTTTGTGGTGGGAGCCCCGCGTGTTCTGATAAGTTGACGGAGCTCTGCTACGCAGGGCTCCTATATTTAAGTTCAGGGTCACTAGAAAACCTAACAATAACCTATTAAGGTGACGAAACTGATGCCGAACCTTCATTTCGAAAATCACGATCTATTTATATAAAAATAACTGAATAGGTTATGTTAGATTTTCTGGTCACCTTATCCCCAAAAATA
The DNA here is from genome assembly GCA_944739405.2 of Euclidia mi. Classification (NCBI taxonomy): domain Eukaryota; kingdom Metazoa; phylum Arthropoda; class Insecta; order Lepidoptera; family Erebidae; genus Euclidia; species Euclidia mi. Next base: position 29,752,319 of record OX123193.2, on the reverse strand, counting down.
GGAGCCCTGCAAATTAGGGGTCCTTCAAACTTGCTTAAAAGACATCGCTAAACTAGTTGGTACCTAGTACTTAAGAAAGTTTTAAAATTGGTTTCTAAAAACCTTTCTCTTATTTCCTAACTCTATTTATAATACAGCTGGTAACGATAATGGATCATTAGCGATCGCTCTGATAATCTGACAGCTTTCTTAAACCAGAGTTATTGTCAAAATATCACCTTACAATTTCACTGTATCGGTCTTGTGAAATTATAATAGCACTGAAACTAGCCCGTTACATTGTAAGAAATAAACAGTTGACTATAATTCACGGTTTTGTATATACATGCCTTATTTTCGGGTCCATATTGGCTCATCTAAAGTTCTTTACCCGAAATTGTTCTTACTAATGATTTGTAATCCGAATGATCACTCTTCCTAAAATTTTTCATCCTTAAGTTTTCATTCATACTATTTGTAGTGCAACCGGCGATGTTCATAACACTCATGTTTCCGAAAATTGTGATTAATAATACCATTAATGTAAATATATTTAAACTCCTACTGTTTTTTATCATAACGTTTTCATCCATAAACATAATTACCATAATATTGTTACGAGCTGGGGTTCGACGATAAATTATAACTCACTATGCCACTTAAACTGAACTTTATTTACTACACAAACACTATAACACTAGATACACACACTTAATTTTCACTTCACTAGTAAAACACACTATTCACACCACTAGAACAACACTAATAAAACACCACTAAACACTTCCGAATTACTTCCCTTCGCTTCTTGTTTATCGCTGTCGATTCTTCAATTGACTGTGTCCGTTCCGTTCGGTCGCGCTCTATTTATACTGGCCGGATAACATCACTAGCGCATTCTAGATGCTTCTACAAAACTGTCGAAACAATCTCGAACAGTCTATTACTCGATACAGTAACGCCATCTAGTACAGAGTAGCTGAATTACCTTTAAACCACCGATACATTCAATCTCTTCTATCTTCTTCTATTCACCGATAGATACACTGCCCCCTCTTAAACTTGTTCGTCTCGAACATCGTTGGACCCATGGTAACGAGCCAACCGGTCCACATGAACTATCTTCGGTGCACCTCGCGACCCCTTCTGGATTCGATAGGTGACGTCGTTCATCCTGGTAATTATGCGATATGGCCCGTCCCATCTGGCTTGTAACTTAGGCGATTTGCCTTTGCTACGTACTGGGTTATGAAGCCACACCAATGATCCCTCGTCGAAGCCTTTGTTGTTTGCCTTCCGGTCGTAGCGAGTCTTCATCTTTTCAGACATCTGTTGTCCTGACTCCCTGATGTGCTCGTATACGTCGTTCATCTTGTTGCGTAGCTCGGTCGCGTAATCCGTTACATTGCGTGGAGATTCTGGCGGAATACCGGTGATTAAGTCTGCTGGTAAACGTAATTCTCTGCCGAAATTGGCAAAAGCTGGTGTTACTCCTGTGGTTTCGTGGACCGCACTGCGATATGACAGAAGGAATGGTTGGATGTGCTTGTCCCAATCTCTTTGTTTGCTCTCCACGACCTTCGCCAGGTACCTTTCCAGTGATTGGTTAAATCGTTCAACCATGCCATCTGATTGCGGGTGATAAGCCGTGGTCCTGGTTTTATGTGCACCCATCACACGACAAGTCTCCTTGAACACCTCGGATTCGAAGTTCCGGCCTTGATCGCTGTGGATTTCCAAGGGTACCCCGAATCGACAAAAGACTTCATGCACCAGCTTGTCGGCCACTGTGGTAGCTTCTTGATTTGGGATTGCAAACACTTCAGGCCACTTCGTGAAGTAATCCATCACAACCAAGAAGTATTTGTTTCCATCTTGGCTCTCGGGAAACGGCCCAGCGACATCCAAGGCCAAGGGAGCGCCCATGGGGCCCCCACATGGTACACCTTTAATGCACCTCTGCTTCGAGTATGTGGCCCCTTGACAGCCGCACAACTTGTGCATTTGCGGCACCAATCCTCGACGTCATCCCGACAGTGGAGCCAATAAAACCGCTCCCGGATCTTAGTAAGGGTCTTCTTAACTCCCATGTGACCTCCCGAAGCACCATTGTGATAGAGCTGCAAGACTTCCGGCACCTTAGTTTTGGGCACTACCATTTGCAAATGGCACTGGTTACCGCGAGCGTTTTCCCATTTGCGGCACAGAACTCCATCCTGGACGACCAAGCTTTCCCACTGTGCCCAATAACTCTTGGTGATAGGGCTTATTGCTGCGATATCACTCCATTTGGGCCTAGGAGCGCCTGATTTCTTCCATTCAAGAATCGGCTGTACATCCTTGTCATCTTGCTGAGCACTCTGCAAAGCTTCTCTCCATTCGTCGCTTAGATCCGTCTTTAACATCCTCACTAGCGCTGCCTGCTTTGCTTCCTGTCGGCTACAGTGCTTGCACTGGTCGGGACACGGCCTACGCGATAGGGCGTTACCATGGGACTTGCCGCTGCGATGTTGTATTACAAAATCAAACTCTTGCAGTAGTTCAATCCATCTAGCTACTTGTCCTTCTGCGTCCTTAAATTGAAGTAGCCATTTCAGCGCTGCATGGTCGGTTCGCAGGTGGAATTTACGGCCCAACAAGTATTTGTTGAAATGCTGCAACGTCTTTACTACAGCCAAGAGTTCCCGCCTGGTGACGCAGTAGTTTCTTTCGGGTTTGGATAAGGTCTTGCTGAAGTATGCTATAACAACTTCTTGATCACCCTTCTTTTGTGACAGCACGCCGCCAATTCCGGTGTTACTGGCATCTGTGTCAACTACGAATTCATGCTCATTGTCAGGGTAGCCTAGAATAGGTGCAGTACACAGATGTTCCTTGAGCTTCTGGAATGCAACGTCACAGCTCTCATTCCAACAGAACTGTACTCTGTCTTCGGTGAGCTTATGAAGAGGTCGAGCAATGTCAGCAAAGTTCTTCACAAACCGTCGGTAGTAGGAGCATAATTCGAGGAATGCTCTGACCTGCGTTTTGTTCTCTGGAACTGGCCATTCCTTCACGGCAATTATCTTTTCCGGGTCAGTTTGAATACCGTTCTCCGAGACCACATGTCCTAGAAAGTTCACTTGCCGTCTGAATAACGCGCATTTCTTCGGACTCAGCTTCAAATTAGCTCCTCGTATCTTTGACAGCACTTGTTCCAAGTTTCGAAGGTGATCCTGGAAGGTGCGCCCCACGACGATGATGTCATCCAAGTAGACCAGGCAGGCGTCTCCAATCAGTCCCATAAGCACTCGCTCCATCAGTCTCTCAAAAGTAGCCGGAGCGTTGCACAATCCAAAGGGCATGACGTTAAATTGCCATAATCCTTTCCCTGTGGAGAATGCCGTCTTCTCCTTGTCTCGAGGATCTATTTCTACCTGCCAGTAGCCACTTTTTAGGTCTAAGGTAGAAAACCACTTCATCCCCGTCAGCGTATCCAGTGTGTCATCGATCCTTGGCAGCGGGTAGCTGTCCTTCTTCGTGATGTCATTCAATCGGCGGTAGTCTACACAGAAGCGCATGCTGCCATCCTTCTTTTTTACTAGGACAACCGGAGAGCACCACGGGCTGGACGAAGGCTCGATTACGCCTTCTTTCACCATACCGTCGATCATAGCTTCCACTTCACGTTCCCGTGCCACTGGCACACGTCTTGGTCGCTGGCGAATCGGTGCTTCACTTCCCGTGTTTATTTTGTGCTGGACTAGTGCTGTCTTCCCTATGTCGGCATCACTGGTCGAGAAAATATCGGCGAACCGGTTTAACATCTTCTTAGCCTTGGTCTTCTCTTCTTCTGACAGGGTACTTTGGCAGTCCTCCAAAAGTGAAGACACGTCGAATCGTGCACCCTGAACCTTGTCGCTGGTAGGTTGCTCTTGACATCTACGCATCCAAGCCGCTCCTTCATAGGTGCCCAATTCCGTCCCTTTTTTGAGCAACACTTCCTTGTCACTTGCATTTAGTGCGCGTACTGATGAAACTTTGGTACCCCTTACCAAAGTTCGTGCAATCTTCCATGAGGCATCTTCCTCTAGGCCTTCGATAAGTACGTAGCGGTTCCCTTGACCAGAACTCCCGGGTAAACAAACTGGTACAACCGTTTCCGACCGCGGTTGAAGCGTGACATTCTTCAGGCAGTACACTTTTCCTGAAGTTGCGCCTTCCATGAAGACTTCTTCCGAGCCACATTTCAACACTCCTTGGTTAACATCAATCTCGCAGCGATACTTCCGCATGAAGTCTAGGCCCAAGATGCAGTCGTCCACTATATCGGCTACGATGACTTTGTGACGGTAAACTTTGTTGCCTAACTGCAGATCCACCTCCATTTCACCTCGGACGGTTATGTGCTGACCGGTAGCTGTTCTCAGATTCACACTTTCATTGTTCCTGAAGCAGCCCCGAAGAACCCGTCTTGCCAGATGGAAACCGATGACTGTCCGAGAAGCACCCGTGTCCAATGTCAGCTTGCATGGTGTTCTGTTAATTTCGCCTTCGATGATGAGGCTGTTCCCGTCACATGATTGCGAGATCGAGATACTTGGGGTTCTTCCATTACCAGCCAGCACCCGCCCCGCAGTCCTGGCTTCTACTCGTTTCCCTGCTCTCGCTGCCTGGCAGGCACATCAGGCGACCCTTTGGTGGAGACAGGGTGTCACCAGGCTGCCTACGCTTTGGGCAGCTCAAGCGGATATGGCCTCTTTCTCCGCAGTTGTAGCACCGAGGTGACGACACAACTTCCCTGATGCGGTGACCTCGGTCGTCGTGTCGCACAGCTTCCACCTCCAGAGCGTGGGCTAAGGCGTCCTTGAGGTCTTTGAAGTGCCCAAGCCTCACTGCTGCTCTTACCTCCAGGTCCCGGATCCCATCCGTAAACGCCTGTACGAGGTTCCCATCAATAAGCGCAGGAGACGACTGGTATGCCTTCCTGACCAGCTTTTCCACCTCTAGAGCCCACTGCTGCAGAGTTTCTCCGGTGCGTTGTGTCCTGTCCTTCAGCTGAGCACGATACACATGTTCGAGGTGCGCGTCTCCGTACCTCGCCTCCAGCGCCTCAAGAAGCTTCTCGTAGGTGACGTCTTGTCCGAGTGCCTCCAACACTGTCAAGGCCCGGTCGCGAAGGCCCAAGGTTAGGGCGGTTAAGGCCTGTTCTTTGGTCCACCCATTCGATCGCATCACAGCCTCAAACTGGATCTTGTATGCAGACCATGATGACGAGCCATCAAATGGTGGAACCTTAAACCCACGAGGTGAGGGCACTACAGTTGCAGATGTCACTTCGTTGGATCCGAGCCCACGCAATCTCCTCTCCACTTTAGCGACACAGGTCTCGTTATGGTCGTGTACACGCTTCTCTATAGAGGCGACGCGAGTCTCAAGCTGGTCGTGTACGAGCTTCTCCACGTCGCTGATACGAGCCTCGTGCTGCTGGAGCTCCTCCTTTACCACCTTCAGGTCCTTCCCTACAGCGGCGCTGAGGTCTTTCATCACCACCAGCTGTTCCTCCAAACGGCGGGCCTGCTCCTCCTTGTCGCGCTGTAGTTGTTCCTCCAGGCGGCGTGCGTGCTCCTCTTGACGGCGAGCCTGCTCCTCCTTGTCGCGCTGTAGCTGTTCCTCCAGGCGGCGCGCATGCTCCTGCATGAACGTCATCAGAGCCGCGATGTCGGGCACCGCCACGGAGTGTGCGCTTGTAGGCTCCACTGCATCCGCGGATTCGCCTGGTCCACCAGACGATGGAGAAGGAACGTCTCCGAAGCGTCTCTGGTCCAGGTCTTGCTGGCGCTGGTTCCTGGTACGCACACCTTCAGTTTCTTCCTTCGGCATAACCGGCATAATTTATCCCTTTCTTCTGACACCAATTTGTTACGAGCTGGGGTTCGACGATAAATTATAACTCACTATGCCACTTAAACTGAACTTTATTTACTACACAAACACTATAACACTAGATACACACACTTAATTTTCACTTCACTAGTAAAACACACTATTCACACCACTAGAACAACACTAATAAAACACCACTAAACACTTCCGAATTACTTCCCTTCGCTTCTTGTTTATCACTGTCGATTCTTCAATTGACTGTGTCCGTTCCGTTCGGTCGCGCTCTATTTATACTGGCCGGATAACATCACTAGCGCATTCTAGATGCTTCTACAAAACTGTCGAAACAATCTCGAACAGTCTATTACTCGATACAGTAACGCCATCTAGTACAGAGTAGCTGAATTACCTTTAAACCACCGATACATTCAATCTCTTCTAGTACCCCCATTCACCGATAGATGGCGTAACAATATTTTCACTCATACTCAGAAAGAAACATTTACAAGTGTAATTAAAAATATGTAAGAGTATATGTGTCTAATGTGTAATTAGGTATGCTGAATAGATAGTGAGTCATATAATAAATGAAACGACCAATTTAAGCGAGCGTATGTGAATGACTAAATAAATTTTATTTCATATAATAATCGTACAATAATTTGACCTAGATTAGGTGCATTGACCATGTACCACATTAGTTCCCCCCCTTTTTTATTTTGATATTAACACTACAGAAAATAAAAAAAATGTATAACATAAGACGAAATTAAAAAAAATATAAGAAGAAAATAAAATAATAATAATTGTCCGAATTTCACATATTGCACTAATTTCACTTTTCGTATTTCCATATTATCACTCTCACTTTTTATACGTTCCCGGGTCCATGTGTCGCGTTGGGGTTGTTGCAGCAATGCATAGAGACCGCCGGTATCGGAGTTTGTGCCTAGGCTTGTCTGGCGTCGACATTCCCCAACACCTTCTTGTAGAACCTTCCTCTGCATTTCTTGTAGATGTAAACTAACAGCATGGCGAAAATGAGTATGAACAATCCGCCCAGTGCGATATCGGTGTTTGTTGCGCTGGTGCCTCCTGACCCGGCGGCTGTTTGGGCCACCACAATCTCTTCCTTTCCACCGCAGTTGCCCATATTTCTGAAGATCGTAATTTTTGCGACAGATACTGGATAAGTGTGTGAAACGTGTGGGGATTTGTTTGTATGTGGCTCCAATAAAATTAATTATTCGTTCATTCTTTGTCGCTGACCTGGCTCAGTAGCAAATCGTACGACCGGACGTATGACGCGACCTGATTTTGTTTTACGTAAATTGTTTTCGCTATTTTCCATCGACTCATCACATTTGCTGTGACTATTGCCACTCTTTAAGCGTTCTAAAGGTTTATTCACCTTTTCTTCAATAAAAATATATGCAGGTTTTAAACGGTCAATTGTTACTACTGATGTTCTCTTAGGCAATTGAATTTTAAAATGTTTTTCACGTTTCTCTAAAACTTTGTATGGACCTTCATACGACGGTGTGAGTGGTCTTTTTACAGCGTCCGTTCTGATGTAGACATATTCGCAGTTTTTCATGTCGGGATGAATGTACGGTTTGTGGCAGGTAGCGTGGTGGTTGTCATTGAACGGGCTTATATTTGCCATTGATTCCTGTAAAGAACGTGTAAACGTTTCTGGCGATGAAAACTGTGTTTTAGGGTTAATAAATGTTCCAGGTAAACGTATGTTGGTTCCGTATAACATTTGTGCCGGGCTAATATTTTCTTTCAATCGCAAAGCTGCTCGTAGCCCTAAAAGTACCAAAGGTAACTCATTTGACCAATTCGTTGTGTTACCTCGCGCAATTAGCGCGGTTTTCATTGATCTATGCCAACGCTCAACTAAACCGTTTGACTGTGGATGATAACTCGTTGTCCTGGTTTTCTTAATGCCGAGTGACTTAGTTAAAGCGATAAATAAATCTGACTCGAACTGTCGCCCTTGATCCGATGTTATTGTGTGAGGACATCCGAATCTTGCTATCCAGGTATATACAAAAACTTCCGCTACTACTTTTGCTGTTATCTCCGGAACGGGTACGGCCTCCGGCCATCTGGTGGCTCTGTCTATCATTGAAACGATGTATCTGTTGCCGTTGGATTCTGGTAATGGTCCGACGATGTCTATATGCACATGATCTAAACGCGGTGTTGACGGAAAAGTTCCGATTGGCGATGAGTTGTGTCTATACGTTTTGCTTTTCTGGCATGATTCGCATACTTTTGCCCAAGTTCCGATGTGGGTGTTCATTCGTGTCCAGAAATAGTGTTCTGATATCATTTTTTTAGATAATCGTACGCCAGGATGAGTAATATTGTGCATAGTGTCGAATACTTGTTTTCGAAGTAACTTCGGCACATATGGTCTCAAATTATTTTTCGAACTTTCGCAAAATAGGTATTTGCTCCCTAACTGAATTTTTTTCCAGTTCAAATTGTTTTATTCAACAGTTGTTTGAGTTCATTATCATTGCATTGTGTATCTGCTATCTCGCTCCAATCCACGGGTGTCGGGCAATCTATTTGTTCGACGCGTGATAATGCATCGGCTACAGGGTTCATTTTACCGGCGATGTGACGTATGTCTGTCGTGAACTGTGCAATGAACTCGAGGTGACGTAATCGTCTTGGGGACTCCTTTTTATTTGTAGTGTTTTGTTTGATAGTGAAGGCATAACATAATGGCTTATGGTCTGTGTAAATTATCAACTGTCGTCCTTCGACATAAGGTTGAAAATGCGTTACTGCCATGTAGATCGCCAGTAATTCTCGATCATACGTGCTATAGTTAGACTGCGTTTCACTGAGTCCTTTAGAAAAAAATGAAAGTGGTTTCCATGTGCCATTTTCATACTGTTGTAGAACAGCGCCAACGCACGTTTGGGACGCATCTGTCATTAGCGATAGCGGGGAGTGCGTCGTTGGTGACGACACGAAATTGCCGCTCTTCCGACTCTTCGTACACAGACAACAATCTTTGCTTGACAGCCTCGTATTTCTTCGTTTCGGGGGGTGCCGTTATGATGTCAGTTATCTGTCGGACGACGTCTTTGCCGAGCTTGGACAACACCATACCGTATTTCGCCTCGTCACCTTGTTTTTGAGGCGCCATGATTGCCTCAAATTGAGCGAACCATACTCGAGGCATTTCGGTCCAAAACTCAGGTATCTTCGATGATATACCGAACGCTGCGATTTCTGTGCTGGTATTGCTGATGTTCGCTGCTCCGCATCCAGATGTTCCGGGTACACAATTTCCGTTTGCCATATCTGTGATAACTATGTGCCTCTTGAAAACCAAAATCAGTGAGATCCGCTTGTGGAAGGCTGACTAGGTTGTGCAGTGCAGTTATCGCGACACGGGAATGCACAAAGAAACTTTTTATGTTGAGAACAAATCGGGGTCACCAATGTAAGAGTATATGTGTCTAATGTGTAATTAGGTATGCTGAATAGATAGTGAGTCATATAATAAATGAAACGACCAATTTAAGCGAGCGTATGTGAATGACTAAATAAATTTTATTTCATATAATAATCGTACAATAATTTGACCTAGATTAGGTGCATTGACCATGTACCACAAATATATGACACTTTTACCAAGACACTTTTAGCCTTCTATTTAGGTGTTTTATACGATAGAATTGAGAAAACAAACGATTTGCAAAAATAACACCTTTTTGTCAAAATTTTCCTAAGTCCTCGCGCCGTAGCGTCCCCAGGGCTACACTCCAACCGAAATTCATAAGACACGACTCATTTACGGTAATGTTTAAAGCCTGGGAGTTTATACCGCAGTTTTAACCGTACCTAAACCAATAACTATAGGACCGATTCGGTTCTGGCACTTCGCCGGCCGCTGAGGCGGCACGCTCGCTTCGCTCGCTCGGCTCGTGCGTTGTGGTCACAGTTCTAACCTAACCTAAACCAATAAGACCGATTCGTTTCTGGAACTTGACCATTGTACTATTGTGTATTTGTACCATGGTACTATTATTCTTATATGTTATACATGTTATGTGATAATAAAGTAACGCAAAATTAATGTATATAATACTGATTATTATGAATAAAAGAAATCTAAACAAAAAGATATGACTTTGAATAATAGTGTAAAAGATGGTTATGTTGAGAAAATATAGGAAAACAAAAAGAAGTATAATAGATGTTTATTGCTACTGACATTATGAAGTTGAATGCTTCGGAATTATGAACATTAGAGACAGAGTAGTTAGGAATTGTGATTGTTAGGATGAAAAATGTTCCCCCCCGTGGGATCTCCACCTTGTCGTGGTGGGGGGGCTCAGTAACCGTGGATTGGTCACCTGGGGTGAAGCTAAGAGGGATCCAGGAGGGGACGCTCCGCGTGGGCTTGGAGGGGCCTGCGCAGGATGCGTCCAACGGTGCGGGTGCGGGGGACAGTTCTGTCTGTCCCTCACAGTCGGGTGCGGTCGCGGGAGAAGAGGCGTGTCGGTGTTGCGTTGCCGCGCGCCCTATCTCCCTCGACCAAATGGGGGCGCACCATTCGATGCGTCGCGGTGGGGCCGCAGAGGAAGAGGAGATGCGGTGTTGCGTTGCCGTCCTCCCTATCCTCTGCGGCCGCTGGGCGTTTTGGCGGCGGAGTCCAACACCTTAATCCGTCGCCAAGGGGGTTTTGTTCGGGGCCCGCCTGACCATCTGGCGGGCCAATACCCGTCGGAGGGTGGCGACGAGTGCTTTGGTGATGCCCCACCCTCCGACACACGGGTACATGGCGGAAGTCGAGGTGGTTTTTAGTGGAAACACCACATACTCCGGCTCTTATTTCCCCCAAGAGTCGGAGATCCGAAGGGATTTTCCACCTCGTAAAACAAACAAAAAAAAAAAAAAAAAAGAGGATGAAAAATGTTAGGAAGAAAATTTTCGGATTTTCAATTATCGGAGTTGAAAATTTTGGTGAACTTTGACGCACCCCTTATTTTCTAAGCGGCGAGGTCTGTGATTCTTTGACATTAAAACTTTAATAATGTGAACCTTAAAATTTTATTAAATTATGGTCGAATTTCGACCACTGGGCGACCTCTTAAATAAATATTAAATTACCTTATATATGTAGGTACACTAATGCTATTTTTTTAAAGGTCGAAGAAACCAAGAATTCAAAGCCGTGCCGAAATGGCGGAAGTACTGGCGGGCGATACAGAAGAAAGACAAGCCCGAGCTGCTGGACAAGTTGAACTGGGAGCGGCGGTACTTGCAGCGGCTCATGATCAAGTTCATGCGAATTCTGGAGGCCATTCCCGAGACTGGAGATGTGGACCCGCACGCTATAAGGTAACTTTACCGTGTACTTTAGTACTGGCGGGCTATTCAGAAGAAGGAAAAGCCCGAGCTGCTGGACAAGTTGAACTGGGAGCGGCGGTACTTGCAGCGGCTCATGATCAAGTTCATGCGAATTCTGGAGGCCATTCCCGAGACTGGAGATGTGGACCCGCACGCTATAAGGTAACTTTACCGTGTACTTTAGTACTGGCGGGCTATTCAGAAGAAGGAAAAGCCCGAGCTGCTGGACAAGTTGAACTGGGAGCGGCGGTACTTGCAGCGGCTCATGATCAAGTTCATGCGAATTCTGGAGGCCATTCCCGAGACTGGAGATGTGGACCCGCACGCTATAAGGTAACTTTACCGTGTACTTTAGTACTGGCGGGCTATTCAGAAGAAGGAAAAGCCCGAGCTGCTGGACAAGTTGAACTGGGAGCGGCGGTACTTGCAGCGGCTCATGATCAAGTTCATGCGAATTCTCGAGGCCATTCCTGAGACGGGAGATGTGGATCCACACGCTATACGGTAACTTAGTGATATTGTTGTGTTTTAGGCCCAGTTTTACCACCGCTGGATAGGCCTTGTCTTCCAGATAAATTTGAATTTGGTACGAAACACGTTTGAGTTATCTGTCAAATTAGTTAACGGGAATTATCAGAAAGAGATGAAACTTAAGGCCCTGTTTTATAAACTCTGGATTGGCCTTAGCTTTGAGATACCTAAATTCAAATATGGACGAAATTTGTACGATTTATATGACTTAGGTCCCACATAATATATAATAATACATACATACATAGACTCACGCCTGTTTCTCCGAAGGGGTAGGCAGAGGCATATTAAACGCCCACTTTTCGCCAGTGTTTTGATCCCACGTAATAGGTGGCGAGCCTATTGCCGCTTATCGGGATATTTGGTTTGCCAGAGCCTCGTCCGTTGATCGGCAGGTGCACCACTTGCAGGTGAGGTTGGCTTGGGACCCTAAGTTCTTGGTGGGAACCCTATGCACCTCGTATAATATCCTCCTATAATAATAATAATATATAATAATAATAATAGGTTTAGTCTCTTATCCTAAAAATTCATGGCGAAATGTGGGTGTAGTATTACACCAATGCCTACCCCTTCGGGGATACAGGCGTAAGTCTATAAAAAAAAAACTTATTAGTTTAACAGAAACTTATCAGACAGCAGCGAAACTGGCACTTAGTGTTGTAGGAGGTAGGCGGGTCGCTTGATGGTAAGCGATTACCGCCGCCCATTGACATTCGGCGCACTAGAAGAATCAAAAGTGCGTTGCGACCCGATCGAAAAAAAGGATGACGAGAAGCGGAATGACGGAGATGGATAATTTAATCTGGCAATTCTGAAACTCGTCCCTATTATTTTTTTTAACTTTAAGGCCCACTTGCACAACGATTCTTAAATTGAATTAAGATGTATTTAACGAGAAAAAATATATTAAACACCACTAGCGTCTTGCACAACGAAAAATTTGTCGAGTAATATGATTTAAGAACTGTCAAAACTAATTACCGAAAATCGGCTGTTTAGTGGCTAATTTCATTTAAGAACTGTCACACTGATGTTGGCATCTTGTCATTAGCGACGAAAATTATCTATAATTATATAACTGGACCGGACGACGCAGCAGGGGGAGGTCTATGTCCAGCAGTGGACGTCCCTAGGCTGACATGATGATGATGATGATGATGTAACTGATAACAATATACCTACTTGTGTTATTCTTAACCCTAGAATCCTACACTATTTGGCGCACATGTTATTCCTACACTGGGGTGCTGGAACACCCCATACTAAAATGACTGTAATCCTTAAAATAAAACAATTCATGAAAATACGTTTTATTAAACATCATCAGTAACTTGAGATCACAAATCAGCCTTATTACACAAAGTTAAATGTAGTTTGAGCAACAGCTTGTAGGATTTGGTCCTTTTTTGAGGATCACTGCAATGGACTAAGTTGGCATCCGGTAATGGTTCTCCAAATGTTCATGTATCAGTTCCAAACCTAATTTCAAAACTGTCTGCTGAAACTTTATATTTGGCTTATTATTTGATCTTGATCACTTGTAAAGAACCCAGGAATTACAACTGGTCCCAACTTCTATTTCTTCCTCGCCAGATTTGTGGTCTAGAATAGAGCTTATTTCTGCGTAATTCAAACCTCTGACAGCCATCCGAAACAAAATAAATAAACTTCATTGAATTTTACCTTCATAATATCTAAAAATATCTGTATTTAATTCATATAAGACTATTGTTTTAATAAATAATCAAAGGACCATGCCCATATTAGTATGGAGGCGAAACCCAGCAATGCCGTCATACGATAACTTATTAACAGTATTTCTATGATATCTAGTATTAATGTCATACTGGTTGAAAAGTTATTGGACGTTAAACAAGACATGATAACTGCCTAACGCCTATTGTTTATACATTTTATCGTTTCAAACAGCATTGCTATTAGTTTTCCACTAGGCACTTCATAATCATCACATAAGCTAGGCCCAATAAGTGTTCATTTATATACTTATATGTCTGTAAACATTTCAGTTATTTGGAATTATATAGTTTGTCTCCATAGTATCTCCATCTATATAAATGTGAAAACAATTTGGTTAGATACAAAACTTAAGTAGGTACTTGAATAAATAATAACATGGAAAGAGTACTCCGTAAAACCGCGATACTATCACAAGGAATTAATAAATCGGCTAAAGAACGTGGTTATAGACCGCAATAAACTGCACTTTTAGTGCATGAATGAATGAAACATTATTTATCATAGGTACTGCAAAGTAAACAAGTCTTTTTTTTTCGTTTTTTTATCCAGTGCTTGATAGGTTTCAAAATTAACAACTTAATTCTAGTTTTAATTTATTAGGACGATCTTGTAATTTACTTTCTCTGGACATTTCTGGGGCACAGATGGGCATGGTCCTTTAATAACTTATTACATATAAATGCATCAATCGTAATAAATAAATAATCTTACGATTTTACTACACTGGGGTACTGGCGTACCCCACAGCACTTATACAGGTGACCACACAACGCGGTCCCTCGTCACGGTATTGACGTAACGCGAGCGGTTGACACCAAACTAAAATACTTCGACGCGCGAATTCGTGGATATTAAAGAAATTGAGATATTTAGAAAACAAATCGGTGTGGGGTGCACCTGCACCCCATGTAGGGTTTTACGGTTAATGCTTAAAAGTTTCTAGTTGTTATTTGTCAATTGTAATTTCGTTGCTAGGCGACGACAATGCGTTTTGTTTTATGCTCAAAGTATATATAGTCTAAGGTTTTATGCGAAACCATACGCATAACATCGTTAAAATCGTAACAAAAAGGCTTCATGCCATGAAACAAAACGTAGAAACTACTTTACCGACCTCATAAAATGTTTAACTAAATCTAAGCGTTGTTGTCGTTGTGCAAGAGGACGCTAAATACTTTTAAGTTAAATTATTTTATGCTGTTAATTCTGTTCAAAAAAATTAAATTAAGGAGTGAGTTAAATCAAACGTTACGCAAGTGGGCCTTAATCTCTATCAAACCTAAAACTTATTTAATCACAGAAATGTAAAAGTACAAAAAATTCGTGACTGAGACTCTACTAATTAATAAACTATCGTCGTAGGTACTGCGAGCGGTTCCTGGAGCTGATGATAGACCTGGAGGCGCTGCTGCCGACGCGGCGCTTCTTCAACACGGTCATGGACGACGCGCACCTCGTCGTGCGCTGCCAGATGGCGCCACTCGCGCGCCGCCCCGAGGGACAGCTGTTTGACCAAGTTAGTGCTAGCTATTTGTGTCTAAACACACTATGCCGAACTTACGCGACCGAAGTTCGGCGTGAGTAAGCCTGCAATGGTATTTGAATTACTGACGACACACTATATCGAAATTACGTTGCGTTATAGCGTACAGCGTAACTACGGTCGGGCGTAACCGCGTAAGTTCAGCGACAACTTTACTTGTAGTAGAGCACACATTATACGCGACCGAAGATTAGATTGACGAATTTCGATTTCGATTCGACGAAGATACTACACAAAGTTGCGCAACGGAACTTCGGCCGCGTAATTTCGGCACTTAGAGTGTGTCACATCAGCCGAGGAACGTAAAATCGGCCGCGGAACTTCGGTCGCGTAAGTTCGGCATAGTGTGTTTGGACACTAATTATGGTCATGTGACTTACCTTAGGACAGACTGTATCTATGAATGGACATAGGACATATCTTTTAAAATAGTAACTATATTAAAATTACGAAATTAGCCTTAGGTATACTAAGATACCTAATCAATATTGATCGTTTACTATTAGGATAACTTGGTTGTATACAGACATTATGTTTTTACAAATTGGCGGTAGTCGAACATGCCCGAAGGTATGTTACATGATGCTACGGCCTCTACTATATTACTTGTGAAGTTAAACGAGGCGAATAAAGTGGCCAAGCATTTCGGCTCTCTTCGTGAAATATTGCTTAGTTTCGGACTATATCAGCTCGTTGTCGGTTTTTGCGTCCGAGTCAAAGGACTCGACGAGTTGTGTGAGCTTCGAGTGAAGACATATGAGTGTATAATAACGCACTTAGCACTTTTTCGAAGCAACTTCACAAGTAGTGCAGCGGCTTAAGGCAATTTGTAGTGAATTAAACTGAGTGCTAGCGCGGTTGAACGCGCCACGGACCGAGGTATATGAAACTCTTGTATCGTTTTATAATTAAACTATTTACGGTATTCAAACGTCCATTGTGCAACTGGCATCGTAATTAATACGCTTTTTCTACATTAGCTATCATCATTCAATAGAGCTATTTAAAATACCTATTATCTCAATTATAATTTTTAGTAGTCAAGTAAGTTTCTTTTTCGAAACTGTTTAAAAAACAAATATTAGAAAATACGCATAAACACATCAGTATTGCAGAAATCTTACTTACAATATTAACCTTTTTAATCCTTGTTTATTAGTCTGCCAAATATATTTTCTCTATCATGTTTAAGAGGATAGTGAAGTCTTGTTCATGATGAAAAGTGAGCTTGCGCAGATAGTGCTAAGAATTAGCCTATTCGCGAATAACTTCTGTGGAGCGAAGTCTTTTTAAGACCCGGCTGTCATTTTGCGAATATGGCACTACATATGCGACTAAACGGTAATTTGTCGCTTGACGTTCTGGAAGTCTTTAATTTGAAGTTGATGGATGGAAAAATATTTCATCCATCAACAAACGTTTTCATACATGAATGAAACAAATCTTTTCTAATTTTGTCTTTATTACAGTAAATCTAAAATTAAATAGAAAACATAAATGCGTTGTGTCATATACAATTTCGTACAATATAGAATGTCAAAGTAAAGTATTATTTAAATCAGTTATATTTGTTAGTGCAAGAGAGCAATACGTAAATTCTAGTTATCACTAACCGCTAACAGCTGCTTAGTATAAGATAAGGACGGAAATAAGGCCTCTCCTTAATTGATCGTGCGACCCGGCAATATTCGGCTTTCTTCGTTACTGATTTTATTCGAATTATTCGAAAGCTGATTACTTCTAAACTTCTAATTAAATTGTTAATTATCGCTTGCTAAATGGTGAAGGAAAACATAGTGAGGAAACCTGCATGTCTGAGAGTTCTCCATAATGTTCTCGAAAGACATGTGAAGTCTGCCAACCAACCCGCACTAGGCCAGGGTGGTGGACTATGGCCTTACCCTTCTCATAGTGAGAAGAGGCCCGTGCCCAGCAGTGGGACAGTATGTATATATGTATAAACAGGGCTGATGATTATGATTACTTCTATCGTGGCGTTGTGTACTAAATTGAACTTATTCAATAATACTGGGCTTTTATTAATACTAAGTCTATCTTAGTGTACTTTTTTTCGTGAAGTGCCGAAGAGCTTTTAGTGCCAGTAACACAATCAAACAATACAGTGTATAGTATAGTTATACATGATTAAGCTATATAAATAATTTGTTACTTATAGCTTTCAACAGTTTGAAATTTATCCTCCCTAACGGTACAAAATTTAAAATAACCGTTATTCATATACATGAAAATATGTTTGTGCTTTTTAGTTCATTATAACGGATTTCTATACGTCTCTAATTTTACGCACTTATGGTTATGGTTGGTTTTCAACATAAAACGGTATCCGCTGCCATCATTTAAACATTGTAACCCAAGTAGATTATGCTATATGCTATTGCTATGCCATTATGCTACATTAATGAATATATCAGTCAATAAAATATATTAAATCCTTGTGTTACTTACTGACTGACAGACACGCTACAGCCGAAACTATTGGACGCAGGAAGCTGAAATTTGGCATGTATGTTCCTTGGGGACCGTAGGGGTGCACTAAGAAGAGATTTCCCGAAATTCCCACGGGATCGGCCAAAACGGGTAAATTAAAAAAAAATGCAGGCGTAGCTGCTGGCGTCCTCTAGTTAAATATAATTATGTAAATGTATGTATATAGAGAGGAAATATAGCATTTGCGTAGTGAAAAATTATATCTATAGTAATTATCAGATAAAAAGAAGATTTTTACCTGAGGCAGGCAAATAATTCATTGGCTGAGTTCTAATGTCATCTTATTTTGTATATTATGAAGCTGATATGTAAAAAAGAATGAGAATGGAAATAACCATGTATTTAAAATGAAACCTGAAAACATTCATATTACTAGCACTGGCAATAAACCGGATTTGCGGCATCTGCAATAGTTTTCTCAACACTTTTAATATCATTGATCAACTATAGAAACAACAATTACTTGTTTTCAGTCTAATAACTTACTTTCATGTTAGCGTTAGTACTTTTTATCAGTAAATGGTTAGTTTTGTTAATTTCTAAATTAATTTTAAGTATCCTTTGTGAGCAATTAATTTCAATATGACGAGATTTTAACTGAATACATCTACACATTAATTAACAATAGTTAACGTTACCAATAGGTGCTTTTCTGCTATTTTATAAAAGCAGATCATAATATATTCCTGATACAAGTTATCCAATAGCAACATGATAGTTCTTCCGTACCATGACAATACACTCTTCTTTATATATGGCGACTTATCGAAAAAGTTAAAAATATAGTGGTCGTCGCAGTTGGCTACATAGACGGGCATATAAAAGTAATTATCCTTTAAAAATACTGAGAAACCTTAGAAATAAATACTGTCAAAACCAAGAATCATACATTTTGAAAAAAGGTGGCCCTATTCCCAGAAAATACGCCATTTTCAATTATAGCACAGAATAATTAATAGTACTAACGTACAGAAGCTTCACTTTTCAAACCAATTTATTGAAATTGCGACTCTTGGTACTAAGCAATAAAGTTCAATTCAGCTCGCATAAGCACTCAGTGCCTAATGCGATATTAACCTAACAGTTCCCGTTCTTTTCTAACACATAACGCTGTCGCTGTCTGGCGCGGAGTGGCGCGCTAGGGTTGTTGACTTGGCGCTGCTACTATATTTATTCATCGTCTATCTACCTACTTGACCACGTACCTAATAATAAATAATTATCCTATAAGTATCCTATCCCACTATTTGAGCTAGTAGAACAAAGGCACAAAAATTCTGGTCGTTTACATTTTTACTATACAAATTCTTAGTTATTTCCTAAACGCGTGGACCGATTTACATGATTCAAACAGATAAAATGGTTTTTGAGCTAGATCTTTAATTTGACACCATAATCGTTGAGATATCTCAACAAACAAAAAATCAAATTTTCAAGTTGCTCTCGTAATATAAATAAAATCAAATTTTCAAGTCACTTTCGACACACAGTTAATTAAGCAATACTTTGCATTAGACTTGTGATGATACATTTTTGTTGTTAAAGGCGTTTAAGTATATAATTTGAACAGTGAATGAACACGGCGCGTGAGAATACGGAGCGGTCGCACTCGTTGCGTGACGTCTAATGTGAGCGGCGCGCGGCAACCTACTAAATCCAACCATGTCGACATGGTCGGCCGAGGTACTTTAAGTTTATACCTAAAATGCGAAGTACGCCCGGCCTGACTATAGTGTTTTGTCATGCCACGGAAGATTCCTAAACAACATTGAAGATCACTTTATATATACATACAACCATTATACAACACAGTTATAAGACACTCCATTTCGTTATACATATACAGATCACATTTTTATAACTAACCACTCAATAGCTGACAAGGAAATCATTTAGAAGTGGCAAATACATACTTTTACTTATAAATAGACGTTAGCAGATTTGTTTAAATTTCAAAGTCATAGCAAAAGGCTTCTATTAAATTCAATTGAAATTCTAGTTTAATTGAGGAGGCACTTTTACAAGGCACACACATTTTGTACACAGAACATGTGTGTTTAAATATATACAATTATTCCTTAACATTAGAACTACCTACGGCGTGTTTTATAGCGTTTGCTGAACAAATACATCACAATAAATCAACAATATGACTACATATATATGCCTCTACTAGTGTATATCAGCTCTTTATAGTAATTTATAAGGTATTCGATGAATTGTCAATAGTTGCCGCCATTCATATGAGTCATTTCGTCCCCCCATTCTCCTGTAGGTACGGGCTCTGCATAGCAACAGCTCTTGCGCAATAAAAACGTTACGTGCGACTGTTTCACCACGCACACATAGAATATCAATATCGCTTGTAATAGATTCACAAATATGTGTGCGTATAACAGCTCATCAATATTCAGCCATGACAGCAGAAGAAATAGCCACGATGTACTCATTATGAGGAATAGTTGCAAAAATAAATTGAAACTGAAAAGAAAAATAAACATATCTTAGTATTTTGAATTAAACATATATTTGTGAATAAAATTTTTAAGACCGCTCGCCGTCATCTTTGCCGTCGGTTTCGCCGCTTGCGCAAATATTATGTCGCGTTGTGTAATTCGTCCGTGTGGTGGCGGATTAAGAATACGGAATGTCACCACCCCATATCACCCCATGGGTGTCGTAAGAGCCGACAGAGGGAGCATATTATGCAGAGAATACCACTGAGAAGGAAAACTTGATACAAACCCTATACCAACCCGTTTGGCCAGCGTGGTATAGTAGGCCAATTCCTCCTTTCAAAGGAGAGGCCTAGTCTAGCAGTGGACTGTTAGAGGTGTTGGTGTTGATGATGATTATAATTCTAAAATTATTACTCTGTTCCCTAGTAAAAATCGCATACAAAGTTCAGCTAGAGTTTATCGCGAACAGACAAGCAAAGCCGGACGTTTTCTTTCTTTATAATATGTAAGAATATAAAAAACTACTTACCATCCTTTTAGCTTATGGTGGATCCTGCCATAAATATTTATTCGTTTTATGATTTTCAATGTCGTAACGTAAAAGAAAACATTGAAGATTATCGTGAACGCAACTGGAGTGAAGAATATGGCTATACCAAGTAGACCTGTAATTTACAAAACGAATTTTTAAAGATAATTCTCTAAAAATACATCTATAGAAGAATTTTGAAAAGTCATTTATCAATTATTTCATATTTACACAGTAACCTGTGCCAATGTGAAAGTAAAATTGATAATTTAATGATGCCTGAATCTAGCAATTAAATACTAACCATAAAAGTAATTGAAAATTGACGTTCTTGATTTTATTATGGGCCACATATAAAATAAATAAAAATTACTTTCCTTGGGATTATTATGGGCCAATATATAAAATATTTTTCTGAACTCTGTTATTGGACGAAATTGGTAATTATAAAGTATGGAATATCGCTATTACTTTGGGGTGCGATGGTGCGTATTTACATTATATACAAGGCCAGAATGCAGGGGTGTGAAACTAATCGCGTATAGATTGGAAATAACTTTTTTGCTGAGTTCTTCCAATCTATACACGATTAGTTCGCAAATACTCCAGTATACTTCGTCTTACTGACTTGCTTATACCATAATATACAGTGCCAGCACGCATACGGACTAATCGTGTATAGATCGGAAGATTATTCTGGATTTTGTAAGGCATTCATTATATTATATTATATTACAAATATAATGTGTAGGTAAGTAGACATTATGTCCAATTAAATAGTTTTTAATAAACTATTTTCGGGTTAAGGGTCAAAAGAGAACCTAACATAACCTATTTAGTTACTTGAATTACGTACAATTTAATCCTCCACTAATAAAGTTCAAATATTATTTCATATATGCACCCATTATTTCACTAAACTATATCTCTTGTCTTATCAGGCAGGTGTAACTAATGTAGTATAGTCCGGGACTAGGACGCATGTATTCACGTTACGAACTATACACGAGCAGTACGCAAAATTCGTGTATATATTGTAATCACAGATTTAAATATAGCATTACAATATGTACGCGACCAGTTCCCTATGGCTGCGTGTTGGCCTTGTATAGTCTGTAAATACGCTGCGATGGTCAGACGGCAGTAACTCTGTGGGAAAGAATATTTAGTAAAATCTGGTTACTAGTACGCGACCCCGGGCTACAACAGGGATAAGGCGTGGACGATGATGATTGGTACTGGTAATAACAAAGCATCAATACCTATAGTTTCCTGTTCCACATCATCAACAAGTATTGACGATGAGAACTGAATCCTGGTCTTCCTGTTGGGGTTGGTGCCGGTGTCGAGCAGGAAGTGCGCGCAGATGGCCATGCCGGCCATGACACCCACGCTCAGCCACACCACCGTCGAGTAGTAACAGTACTTACGCACGTCTGTCACGCGCAAGAACACGTTACGGGATCTGGGGAACCGGTTTTGGTGTTTTTAGCTCTTGACTTCGTTAGTGCTTGAACTCTTGAGATCTTACTATAAAGCAAGTCCCAGTTTAATTCCTTAGTTCTAAAGATTTTAAAATTACTTTAAATGTAATTGCTTTTACATTTAAAAGATAGAACTAAACATGGGTCTCTTTGAAGTCACTGTTTTATAATAACGACCTTAATGCTTTTTCTAAGAACGGCTGCAATAATGGGTCTTTGAAATGTATAAAATTTTATAAAAAGAGTGAATGTAATTGTCATAAAACAATTTCATTTTGTTCGCGGTCCCATTATGCGGATTACGGGCAACATTACTACGAATCCGCAATTCGTATTAATTTATTAAAAATATCAATAAATATTAATTACAATTAAAAACATATGAACCGAAATTTTGCTGTGAGATCTTGGACTATGAAGAACACGACTTTCATAAAATATTTGGTACCTGG
Source organism: Euclidia mi (assembly GCA_944739405.2). NCBI lineage: Eukaryota > Metazoa > Arthropoda > Insecta > Lepidoptera > Erebidae > Euclidia > Euclidia mi. Next base: position 29,729,823 of record OX123193.2, on the reverse strand, counting down.
TTTATACATTCCTCTGTGTTAGGCAAGTAAGTACTTTATCCGAGTATTTTTCAAGTATTATTGGCACAATTTTAGTTTCTTTAACTTCGAATTTAATACCGTATTTACAAATTACTCAATAATAGAACCGCAACATACTCCAAAGATGATGTGAAATAAGTTTCTCTTCAAATACAAGCCAGTAAATGCAACAAAACTACGAGACTTGCACATTTGTCCAATAGTCGTTATAAAACCTACATGTATCTTAAATACTGTGTACAAGACGCGCAAATTGCAGGCCTGCTGGTCATACTAATTGATTGATTGTTATACTGTATTCTCGTTTAATAACTAAAGACGTCGCATTGAGAGCTAAGCCGTATGTGCCTGTGTTTATGTAGCGTCTTCAACGCCTGTTCTTGGCAGTTTCTCGAGCTTCTTAATCTCGTTTTTTGCCAGACGAATCCTATAGCCTCATCATAAATCGTTATTAATACCATGATACCTGCTGTTCTGTTGTATAATAGCTTTATACTTACTTGAACGTTTTCCACACATAGAAGCCAAGGCTATTTAACCAGAAGAAAGCTGCTAGAAGGCTGATGTACAGAATAATATCTGAAAAATAACCAGGAGAACAAATTGTATTGACATAAAACGTATATAGATTGATGATTGTGTGAGCACTTGTCACTACATAATGGGTGTATTCAGATATGCTTAGATAGAATCAATGTTATTGAGTAGGTATGTACTGTAGATACATATTTTTATTTTCATTCATTGTTGTTACTGTTCGCCATCAGTATAGAAGTAAAAGACACTTACCAGTAATCATGAAGCTCACATGATTGCTAAACTCAGTGAATATCCTCACAAAGTCAGCCGCCTGGCTCACTATCAAACATACATTTATCGTAGTTATTATGTTCCCGGCCAAATCTCTCAATGTTGGCAGCACAAAGTATATTATGGCCACTAGTAGGAACAGTATCATAGATATTGCATGGAATATTGGGTTGAGGACCTTCTTCATCAAGAAACTTGTGTCTTTCCAGTTTATTTTCACTTCTGGGATGCATACCAGTGCATATGACCCTGTTATGTTCGAGTTTGTTATTAGTATCTGAAAATAATATATTAATAATATATAAAAGATTTATATAATATAGATTCTTGTATTAGAAACCCAAATAATTTATTTGTTTGTCGCAGTAAAGTCAACAATAATGGATTATTTATGAAAAATATTTTATGTAGTTGACAACCCAATGTTTAACCTAGGAAGCCTTTGCCTATGTAATATCATACTACAATCCTTAGAAGCCAATAATAGGTGCGTGAAACTGCAGGATGTCCGTTTCACACAAGTTATTTACAAATAAACTTGCAAACCTTTTGTCTGCAAAAGATTATACAAAATGCTCTTCCCTCAAATTCAAAAGACATTAGGCGACTACTAGTAGTACACTCCAATGGAGGAAGTTCCATTGTTATTTATTTTTTACTAAGTAAAAGCCTGACTCACCTGTATGAGTCATACAAGTTATAAAGAAGTCAAATGTGAAAGGCAACCTTTTCACATACTATCTGCTACAGATTTTATTAGCACATTGACTGCTGGAAACTTATATGGTGTGCCCCAAGTGTCGGTTTTTGTGATGCGGCTAGCCCAACATAGTCGTCTTTAGGGAATAAATATACAAACGTGTTGCCGATTAAAATAGTATGTATATGACGCGTGGATCATACCCATACTACACTTGTGCTGACGACCACTCATGTATGGGTTATATGGGTGACAATATTATAGAAAATTTACTTCACAAGTAATGAGAAATGTTGATATTGTTCTTTTTTAAAAAGTGCCTACGTAGAGTGTAACTTCAACAAAGGCTTTCGGTTTTTTATGTAAAGATTTTGATATTACTTCAAGTAGAGGTTAGAAACCCCATTTGAATGTCAAAGTTTGATGAAGTAATTTACATATAAATGGTCTAGTCTTTTAATAAGTTGTTAATTTATTTTCCATTTGTTGTTGTAGCATTATTTAGTATTTGGTGAACTAACCTTATCCATGCAATATTTGTTTTGATTATGTATGTATGACGCTGGCTCTTTGACTTCAGGTATAGCAATGTTGTCATGTAAGCTGAAAGTACCGATCACTGCTTCTTCCTTGATGTTGTCTGTACTGTGCTCATGGTGGATAATGTGTCGTAAACGTCCATCGGTTAATAAATTAAGTCTGCAATAAAATTTTACAAAATTATCAGTATTTACTCAATAACAACAAAATTTCTTACATTGACTGCCCTATGTAATAATATGGTATGGCAATAATATGGTATGGTGTTGCAGGCATGATCCACATATGAAACAACACTCAGTATTTTTTATAAACTGTTGTTACAAGTTTGAGTGTACTTGCTGCCCTTTAAACTTGCTCACGACACAGTATTTTATTATTCCCTACAGAACTTAAATTGTTTAAAAAACTAAAATCAAATAATGATTTATACAATCAATACATACTCATCTTCAGATTTCTCTAGATCAAATATTGCTCTCTGTTGTGTAGATTCACAGTCAGGAATACCGGTTACAAAATTATAATATTTCACTTTGGCGTTGTTACCATCTTCAGTCTTAAATTGTGGTGTCCACACAGCTAGAATGTTAAAGTTACTTTTATTTTCATTCAATAAAGGTTAGTAATTGTTATAAATACAATTGCTTTGTGTATAGGTATTATGATAAAATATCACTTGTAAAAATTTAAGGTTATACTGAGAAGTATCACCTTATTTTTGTTTCGTACTTACTCTGATTATATTTTTCGAGAAGTCTACACACACCGTCAACCACTAATTCGTTATCAAAACAACATTTGTTTATTTTCACCCCATATTGTTTTTCCGACGTTTCATTGAGATCTGTCTCGCCAACTTCCGCGTACAATACATGCGTTGAACTTAACAATGACAATGTTAGGAGTAACATATACATTTTGTTACTGTCTGCATATAACTTCTCATCACAATACTTGCAGGCTGATATTGTCGTTCTAATGGCACCGATTACGCTTCTTTGTCATACAATTAAGCACTTTACTTAACCTTGCTACTGTTAACACAAATCTTGCGGCATCACAGTGTTAATTTGTGTAATGGACACTATAAATATGTTATAAACTAAAAGTTTTTGATTCTTTGGATAATAAACAGAGATTCTGAAGTCGTTTTGTTTCCGCTTCGCTTTGCTTGCGAAGTTTGACGCATGTTTGACGTTTGCAGTGTTGCCATTGTTGCCAAGTAAGTGAAGCTATAAAAATGCGTAAAAAACTCTTTGTCGTTTATTTTTTGATAAATAATATTAAAATGAAATATGAGATAAATACGTCATACTTACCGTTAAATTAACTTTTCGGCTTTGCTTACTGAGAATAAATGTGTACTTACATTAGGAATTATTATAGAATGTCGGTGATATGTCCTAACAAAAACATAACCTCTCAATCTGCACTAAACTGTACTTAGTACTAGACATGGCAGCGATGGCCTAGTGGAGATACCAACAAACTGCTGCACAGAGCGTATCGGTTTGGATCCAATGTGCTCAGCGCTGACTTTTCGAAGTTATGTATGTATAAATAGTTGATTATCGCTTGCCTCAGACCTCAGGTCTCAGCATGGTAGGAAGGAGTCAGCAGGTACCCTCGAATAAACAGGACTCGATTGATTGACCCTTAGAATATCGCTATCCTAACTTTCTCGTCAGACGCAGCAACCTCAAACACGTCAAAGACTGCAAAATAATACCCGGGGAAGATCTAACATCGCAGCACAGGCTCCTCATAATGGAAGTTGCTACAGATTTGCAACAGAAACAAAGAGCGACCACCTCCTAAAATTAAGTGGCACTTCTTAGAAAGGCCAGAATATGAAAGGAAATTTAGAGAGCGAGTTGTTAATAAAATGATAGCGATGGATGATATGGAATGTAGAAGTAAAAATGAATGCTGGAGTGAAATGGCAGGGTGTATCAGGAGTGCAGCGAAAGATATTTAAGGAGAATCAAAAGGAAAAGGAACGATAGATAGAGATACATGGTGGTGGTCGACAGAAGTACAAAAGATTTTGAAGGATAAGAAGAGGAAATTGAAGGAATGGCAGGGTGTGGATGAAATGAATGTCAGCCTGAAACAGGAATAGAAGCTAGAGTATAATGATTTAAAGAAAAAAACTAAGAAAGCCGTTGCTTTGGCAAAAGCAGCGGCCCACGAGAGCTTATATAATAACTTGGAGAACCCGGCGGGCCAAAAACAACTATACAGGCTAGCTAAAGCTAGAACGAGGAAAGCAAGGGATGTATGTAACATAAAGTGTATAAAAGATGAAAATGGAACGGTACTTTGCGCGGATGACAAAATTAAGGATAGATGGAGGAATTACTTTGCGAGACTGATGAATGAAGAAAATGATAGGAGCTGTGTGCTTGAGATTATACCTGTGAATGAAGGGCTAATAAGAAAGATAAGTGAGGATGAAGTGAGAGTAGCAGTAAATGGAATGAAGAATGGAAAAGCTGCGGGGCCGGATGGAATACCAGTTGAAGTGTGGAAGATACTGCAAATAGACGGATGAAAGTGGTTAGCTTTATTCTTCAATAAGTTGTTGGTGGAAGAAGCCGTACCTGATGAATGGTGTAGCAGTTCGCTGGTGCCCATCTATAAAAGCAAAGGTGATGTGCTGGAGTGTAATAACTATAGAGGAATAAAGCTAATTTCACATAGTATGAAGGCTTGGGAGAAAGTGATTGAACGACGATTGAGAGAAGAGAGTGTAATTTCACAAAACCAATTCGGTTTTATGTCTGGTCTCTCGAGATACAACGGATGCCATTTTCGCGATCCGCCAACTATGCGAAAAGTACAGAAGTGCACACAAGAACTTGCACATGGTTTTTGTGGATCTCGAAAAGGCATTTGATCGAGTACCGCGTGAGGTTTTGTGGTGGGCCCTTAAGAAGAAAGCAGTGCCTGGGAAGTATATACAGTTGATCCGGGCGATGTACAGTAGATGTAAAACCCATGTCCGGTCCACAGCGGGCAATACCGGCAACTTCAATGTGGCTGTAGGCTTGCTCCAGGGGTCGGCTCTTAGCCCTTATCTCTTCCTGCTAATAATGGACGCCCTTACGGCGGACATACAGGAAGAGGCGCCCTGGTGTATGCTATTCGCCGACGACATTGTGTTGATTGCCGAGAGTGGCCTTGAGGTCCAGAGCAGACTGACAAATTGGTGGCAAAGGCTGGAGAGGGTAGGCCTGAAAGTCAGCAAAAGCAAAACTGAGTACATGTTTTGCGACTTCGGCGGTCTCTCCAGTCCTGCGTCCATATCCCTTGCTGGAGAACCCATATCAGTCTGCTCCGACTTCCGGTACCTCGGGTCACTTATTCAAGGGGACGGTGAAATAGACCGCGATGTCACGCACCGGATCAGGTGGATGAAATGGCGACAGGTCACAGGAACAACTTGCGACCCACGGATGCCCCTTAAACTAAAGGGAAAAATCTACAAATCCGTTATAAGACCTGTCGCACTATATGGATCGGAATGCTGGGCCGTGAAGAAGACGGATGAAAGAAGATTACATGTAGCAGAGATGAGGATGTTGAGATGGATGTGTGGGGTCACAAGGATGGATAAAATTAGAAATGAGTATATTAGGGGAAGTTTGAGAGTTGCACCGGTGCAAGAAAAGCTGAAAGGATATCGTCTAGCGTGGTATGGGTACTGTAAAGTATTATATTTATCTATGGTATGGGCATGTTATGAGGAGGGATGAAAGCATGTGACTAGAAAGGTGATGAATATTAGAGTTGAGGGATATAAGGCAAGAGGAAGACCAAAGAAAAGATGGATGGATTGTGTGAAGGATGACATGAATAATAAGGGAGTGAATAATCAGATGACGGCTGATAGGAGAGAATGGAAGCGAAAGACATTCTGCGCCGATCCCAAGTAATATGGGAATAGGGCAGGCAAAAGAAGAAGAAGAATATCGCTATCCCTCTGGATTGCGGTGGTAAAGTAGTCGGCAGTTGCTTAGGAAAAGCTGCTGACACATACTATAGTCCGTTCACAGTTATTTTACCTCTAGCTGTTAGATTGGCCAACCTGGGCGTTGTGTTGCTATATTTGGTATATAATACTCCCATTTTAAATATATGTACATTATTGCTAAAATGTACTAATTTTTTATTGCCTAAGCGATCGTATTAAATATTTGGAAGTAATGTTTGTAACAAAACCTCTTGATATTGGCATGGCTATATGCATGTACATTTATTTTCTTACGAAATAACTAATTTCCTATGAAGATAAGTAGTTATAATAAAAATGTTGTCTATTTAATATATAAAGGTAAACGCATCATAATTACGCCAACGTGAGGTTCTAATTATCAAATACAAAAACTGTAAATTTAATTTTCATATTTATTTTGAATAAGAATGATGTGGGTGTCATATTACACCTCTGCCTACCCCTGCATGGAAACAGGCGTGAGTCTATAAGAATGATCCATGTGGACTGCCAATGTTATGATGATTCGTAACTGCTGTCATATTCTGTATCAGACTCAGAATTTAATTCTATTATGAATCTGTCCATTTCAGCATCCGTAGACCCATCTGTTTCACGAAGCTTGTCTTCAATGTGGCGCTCATGTTTGCATTGTTTTTGTCAGTCTTCTGCAGTGATAGATTGAAAAGCTTCTTCAGCTAAATTCACAATGTTGGTTGCCTCTTGTCCTAAATTTTTGCTTGTGACTCGCCTTTTAATGAGACTCCACATAAGTTCAATTGCGTTTAGCTCGCAGTGGTATGGCGGTAATCTAACCACTTTACGGCCATGAGCTTCAAGCATTTGAATTTTTGAAGCATTTCCAGTAATATTGGGTAAAATGTTATGCACGGGTAACCCTATTTTACTTTCCTGTCATCACAGAGTACAATTCCAACATAAAGAAAATAAACACCGACATCTGTCAGAGGTAAAATAACTGTGAACGGACTGTACTGCTGTTTTAATACTTCGCAAGCTGTCAAAGTGACGTTTAAAGTAATATTGCTTTCGGAATCTTATGAGGTTTTTAGTAATACTGATAACGGTGTTGGTTGTATACGTTTCGTTACTACATTATAATTCCTCTTTGATTTCGTTTCAGTTAGTTTATAATAATATTAAATAGTTATAATATGTACATACATACATAACGTCACGCCTTTTATCCCCAAAGGGGTAGGCAGAGGTGTATTTCTACACCCACTTTTCGCCAGATATACCTACTTTAGTCCCACGTAATAAGGGGCGAGCCTATTGCCGTACCGGGCACATTTCCTTCCAGACTCCGTGCTGCTACTGAGAATTTCGTGTCACAGAAAAACCCAATAACACTGGCCTACCCAGGAATCGAACCCGGGACCTCCCACGCGCACATTTATGCCGCGAGACCAACGAGGCAGTCGTATAGGGTTTGATGTCGAGTTTTCCGTCTCTACGCAAAGATGGTATTTGCATCGTGTTATCCCTTAGTCGCCTCTTACGACACCCACGGGAAGATAGGGGGTGGTGACACTTGTATTCTATGCCGTCAACCACACGGCTCTCAACTCTTTGAATAAAGGTAAAATATCAAACTAAGTAATAATAGTTAAAATATTTATTTTTATGAGACACTCACATGCATGCTCGAGAACAAGTATTTAACAATGTATAGGAACTTCTTAATATTAAAATCTTAGATATTAATATTGACATTGTACTTTATAAAATATATATCATATAACATAAAAACATTAAAGTAAATTGTTTTCATTGTTAACTTATGGCACATAAGAACAAAATACAAGAAAAATCAGATCATGTTTCTTGACCTCTGGTCTTTGTCTGAAACAGTATAAATTAGCTATGATAATTAATTTTATATGGAATTAAAATAAATTATTTATATGAACGGCTATTCGTTAATTCGAAAATCGGGCAATTAATTTCCGACATGGATCTCCGTCTAGGTACTTACGTACTACACACAGTTACCAACTACCTACTTATTTACATTTATTTTAAACTTAACAAATTTGCAATTAAAATATTAGAGAGTACAATTTGGTGCATTTTATTAATAATATTTATCCAAATAGTTAAAGTAGATATAACTGTTGACTAGTTATTGTTTTTATTATGAGACAGAAATATTGTATTTTACCATTAAAAGGAAATTTAAAGGAGTATTTCAATGAAGCCTGACTTCCACGGTGTCATCGGCTAGTATGTGCTGGTCATCCGAATCGTCGTGAGGGTCCAATTTGTCGGCCAGGGGACGAGTGATGCTCAGGCAGCAGTTCTCGCTGGCCAGGCCACGCATGGCTCGCTTCCTCAACACGACTAAGAGGATGAAAATAACGACGCCTTGCAAGCAGTTGAATATGTCCATAATTTTCCTGAAATGTCAGGAATGTTCGATTAGTTATATCGGGTTTTGTATACTACTAGCTTTTCTTGCGGTATCGCCCGCGTAGATATCGGTTATCAATTATCAATCAAGACTAAAAAGCCCATGTGTATATTACCTACTATATATGCTATATTACTGCAAAGTTTAGTTAAAATCCGTTCTGTAGTTTTTGTATGAAAGAGTGACAAAACATCAACTCTTTCATCCTCACAGTAATACACAGTAGTAGTAACAAAGAAATTATTTTTTTCGATTTATAATAAGCTTTCACTTACCAGATTATGTGAGCTTCGTTGTGGGCGAAACTAGCTACTTCAAAGACCCAAGAAATGCCCATTACGAGAAACAGCTTCAGGGATAGAAGGAATCTGAAAATGTAATTCATTGTGTTAATAGGGAAGCAGGAAGCAGTAACCTAGTAGAGTGGCTATCAGAGAGTAGACTGCCACGCAGAGGGTCTTGAGAATATTCATAGTGGCACCACTGACTTTTCGAAGTTATGTGCCTATCGTTTATGTTCTCTTGTTAAAAGGTTAGGGAAAAAGTCATGAAGTGACCATGCAGGTCTGAGAGTTCTACACTTCTCCATAATGTTCTTGATAGACATTTGAAGTCGACCAACTCGCAATTAGCGTGGTGGCCTTTAGCCGTACCCATCTTATAATGAGAAGAGACTTGTGGCCAGCAGTGAAACATATCATAAACGATTCTGATGATAATAGTCAATAACGTAATATTGTATCAATAAAACTTACTTGTGTTTAAGGTTGTTCAGGTTGTTGATCTCATATTTCCTGGTTTGCCTCCACAAATGATACGATGAGAGAATGAAGAGTACAACGTTTGATGTGATCAGAATTGCGATCGGGCCGTAAAAGAATAGCCAGGTTTCGGGACGACCTGGAATAGGACATATGATACTAAAGATTCCGGGAACGGAATATTTGATTTGGGAATAACAAATAGATTAGATATCAACCGACTGCCTTGCAGAGGGTTCGAATCCATGGCGAGCACCATCGACTTTTCGGAGTTATGTGCGTACTGAATTGGTAATTTTATTATCCCGATCCCGGCTGTCGTCAAGATATTTGACGGAACTGACACTAGTCTTAGGTGGCGGAGGTCAGATGCTCAGCGGAAAAGCTTCAGTCAAATCTGGTTAGTCTAGTAAGAGAATTCCGAGTTGCAACTGGGATAACACTAGGATGAAATAGTTTGTTTGATGTCTTACCACTGAACCAGCAATTGCCGTCTCCGAATCCAGGCTTCCAGTGATCACCCTCGATAACGTTAGTAATGACTGAGACAGTCAGGAATATAAGAGTACCGCCCCACGCGTAACAACTGTACACGAAATATTGCTTTCTTTCTGTCTTCTTTATGTAGCTGGCGTCCCTGGAAAATTAGGATATATAATTATTATTTTCATAATAAAATTGTTTTGCATATATCGTCTGCTTCTGAAGCTATTTTTTGTTTTTGGAAATTAGATGCTACAAGGTGCACTCATTAAATTTCGCAAAAGAAGTCTACAGTTTGGAATAATACTGACCGAAATCAATTACTTTTCTATTTAGATGATGGCATTACTAATATACATAATAGATACTTACAAAACGGTTCGGAACACGTTGATAGAAATAACATTCATCCAAAAGAAAGTAGCGATCATCCACGTATAAACCAGGAATCCTGAAAATATTTGCCAATTTTAGAGCCAGTTTTATTAATGTCTGATAAGTTTCTGTTAAATTAATTTATCGGATAACTCATGCACGATTCGTTTTAATATTGAATTTATCTGGTAGATATGGATAGCCAGAGATGGTGTAACCGGGCCTTAGTATTACGAATGCAGAAACCATAGTTACTGATTCTTAGTGTGTTTACAACAGGCAAGTCTTACCTGTAACGGTGCACAGTTCTCCTCTAAAGCCTGGGCTCAGTTGTAGAACTCCTAACGAAAGGAATGCCAACGCCATACTGATACACATGCTCATGTAACACAGACCTTGTAAGTCTCTGAAATGGAAAAATAATAATTTTAAGGTCTTGGAAACAAATGTTGTTGACATAGGTATTCTTCAAATTCGGCAAGTTGTCATTTTGCACGTAATTTATCATTCAGGTAACTTCGTGCCAATAAAATAATATAGTGCTTTAACTACACTACTTTTATCGAATTTATGTACAATTAGTTCTCTTTTTACATTTGCCAATTCGATAATTATAAAACCATACCACAACTTCGCTCTCTTGCGAGTTTAAAAGACACACCTCTGCAAAATCCTTGCGTTACTGACTGACTGATAGACAAGCTTCAGCCAAAACTATGGGCGCAGGAAGCTGAAATTTGGCATGTATGTTCCTTGGAGACCGTAGGGGTGCACTAAGAAGGGATTGCCCGAAATTCCCACGGGATCGGCCAAAATGGGTAAATTTAAAAAAAAAAGCAGTCGTCGCTGCTGGCGCCCTCTAGTAAAATTATATAAGTGCAGATCAAATTATACACGTAATCAAAATAATATACCTTAGCTGTGGCAAGTAGGCGTAGAACGCAGTGGTAGCGACGAGGAAGAACACAGAAATGAGTGGGAAGATACCACTAGTCTCTATGCCCTCACTGGGCCTCGGGATCCTCTCGAAGCACACTATCGCCACGGGCACTGTGCCCAGCGATATGTTGCTGTTGTTGCGGTACATCGTCCCCAGACAGTACCTGCGACCGAAAATAACTTTTAAGCTGTGGCGTAAAGAGTTTAAAGATACATATTTATCTCTGAAGGTATATCTTTGTCTAAACTTCACGCCAGTCTTCCATTGCAGCGACTATGTATGTATATATCTTTGAAGTTCTGCAATGCAATTTGGAATCTTAATACTAGTTGTTGATAGATTCGGTAATTTGTAAGAAGTAAAATCATCAGTAACTAATTAAATTCTTACTGAATGATAAGTGAGTGTGCTACAAGCAATTTCAATAGCTTCAGAGAGACTTAACGTACGTAAAGGGGTCTGAAAAGTCTGAAATAACATTATCATAAAACCCTTTGACTAAATTACACATAGATTTAGACTTTTTACAAAAATAAAACGCTCACTGGCTAGGATCTTCAACAAAGACGAAGCTGGGTGAATCGAGCGTGGACACTTTGTCTCCGTCTAACACCACTTCGCGCAGGACCATCCGTCCCTCTGTGCAGTTCATTTTGAGCATGGTGTCGTTGTGTGTGCCACAGAAGCCCTTCGGCATTAATATCTGGTCGTCGGGGCAACATGGCGGCGCCCCGCCGAATGCGATGCTGCATCCGAAAAGCAGTAAAAATACGATCTTCTGCAAAAACATAAAATTACTTAAGAAATTTTCGTTATCAAAATAATATTCTACCACGTACACACATCATCTTGTCCTTAACCAAGCAGAGCATGTACTTTGGGTACTAGACAATTGATTAACAATTTAACAGGTACATTTTTGTTTTAAATACATTAGTCCAGTCATTTTAGGCCAATTTAGGTGCAAATCTCGGCAAATCGACATTCCCAGTATATTTCCACGTAAAAACTTGTATTTCGGCATCCTAAAACTGTTCTCAAAAGTCACATGTAATTGGATGTCCGCAAGTTGGGGTCAAAGGTCACAAAATCGATTTTTTAACATTTTTTTTGCAAATATCTCGTTTCTATGGGTTTTACGCTATTTGTATTAAAAATTGGGCAAGTGCGAGTAGGACTCGCGCGAAGGGTTCCGTACCATCATCTATAAAAGAAAATCACGTTCGTTGTATGTATAGGTACTTAAATACTTTTTAAGTTTCTACCTGTTTATTAAGATCGAGTAACAAATTGCTTAAAAAAATAATTTGTTGTATGGGAGCCCCCCTTTATTATTTACTTTTTATTTATTTATTTTGAAAGGTATTAAACAACTACATATTCTGTGAAAATTTAGAGCGTCTTTCTGTTACAGTGAGTAATGTTGAGCAAAAAATACGAAAAATCAACAGGTTTTTTTTATGGGACCCTCCCCCTTAATATTTTCATTTTTTTATTTTTAGTATTTTTTGTTATAGCGGCAACCGAAATACATAATTTGTGAAAATTTCAGCTTTCTAGCTATCACGGTTTATGAGATACACCTGGTGACAGACAGACAGACGGACAGACAGACAGACAGCGGAGGCTTAGTAATAGGGTCCCGTTTTTTACCTTTTAGGTACGGAACCCTAAAAATGAATTTAATCTAAAACTTATAACTTATATCATATTATAATCTTAATCATAAACAGAAGACCAGTTTTCCGATATGTTAGGTATATGTACTCGTAAATAGACCTCAACGTATATACAAACATATAATCACGCCTTTTCCCCGTCGGAGTAGGCAGAGACAACGTTTTACAAATAAAAGCTAATATTAAATTCTGATAACTCTAGTTAGTCTTGGATGCAACCTGCATGACGCTAGGTCGAGGATGATTAAAAAAAGGAAAATGCTTTCGTCTATTGGAAACTGCTCTCATTTATGACCTGTGGCCGAGTGACTTTTGACACAAAATCAATGTAGTATGCGAGTCATGAATATAACCCTGAACTTCTCAATACCCGCTATTGTGACTAATTATTACAAAACATTAGACACATTTCGCAACACATCTGTACAGTAGCCATTTATTATTATCAAGTGCGTTATTATTGTGCTTTGACCTTTTAACCAGTGCGAACAGAGATAATCTAATAATATAATAGGACAAATTGAAATGACAAATTAAGCAAAAAAGTACACGAGCCAATTTGTAGTTTGTATGTCACTTTATCGCTTTAGTTGTAGGTTTATTATTCAGATATTGTTTACCGCGTACCGCATATCGTAAAATTATAAATCTGTTCCGAATGTGTAGGAGATTTTTTATTTTAATCTATGGATAAAAGAAAACAAGTAGAAGTAATTTCTGAAGAAGGAGACCACAGCGCTTCCATTTTATTAAAATATTGAAAATAATTTTTTAATTTTTCATACCTATGATCATGAATATCATTAATAATATCATGAATTCATGATGCATTGAAACTTGATAAAATTAATCAAGTTTTATTAAATTTGTTTTCACTTAATTACTAACGTATAATTTATATTAATTCGGAACAACAAGTTGATAGTGATGCTCTCTAGAGTTTACTTCAAGGAGACACGATGAGAGTTCATGTTGTCCGATAGTAGGTAAGTACATAAGAGTTGTCTTACAGCGGTCATTGACCTCTTCATGTAATGTTATCGTAATACCAGTATGTTTTCACACCGAAAGTGCTTTAAATTATATCGATATTTGATTTTAATTACGAAGTCTTTTCATGTTTGTTTTTACTTATTCTTCTCCGATGAGCACGTTTTCTTGTCATAACAATTTTGACCTTTGGAAAATTTAAAGCATAATAAATTATAACCCTTTAAAAGACATGATCAATTTAAGTAAGTCCTTGTATTGTGGGGGCTAGCTTTTCTTTTCTAAATTTTGGTTCTTTCAAAGTAATTTATTTACTTTAAGGTACTACAGAGATACTGCAAAAGTCGTTATATTTTGTGAATTTTGAAAACATTTCAACATTTTTAACGTATTATAAACAATTTGTAAGTACGTAATGAAAAATTTACGTACTTAAATTTGTAGGTACCTAATGGATCATATTTTAATCTTTAACAACGTGTGTAACATTTGTGTTATTTAATCAAACTATACCTAATATCGTGTAGAAGTATTTATAGCGACGTCTCGCGGGGTCAGCTTGTATGTAACCTGATGCGACTGATTATTAGTTAAGATTTGCCGTGAGATTGGTGACACATTTAAATCGATCGAACAAGTAGGTCGATCAACAATCAGCGGTAGTAATGATATGTAAGGAGGGTAATTCAGTTAGGTTGGCGGCTAAGGTCACAGGCACGCTTGCAAACGTACACACGGATGCTCATCTAGCTAGATACAAACCTTTGCACCGTTCATACGCTATAGGAAATACCGACACCGAGTCGCGGAGGATATAACCTATTCTCATGTTCTCATATATATATTATAGTCTCCCGCCTGTATCCCCGAAGGGGTAGGCAGAGGTGTAAATATTACACCCACATTTCGCCATGAATTTTTAGGTCTCACGTAATAGGGGACGAGCCTATTGCCGTTACCGGGCACATCATCAGACTCCGGGCTGCTACTGAGTATTCGGAAAAACCCAGTAACACTTTTGCCCGACCCGGGAATCGAACCCGGGACCTCCGATCAGCAGTCGCATACGCTATCCACTGGACAAACGGAGACAGTTTAGTTAGCAGCACTGAATTTTCATGTGTATAATAAGTTACAGATTATGAGTTGGCTCTGTTGCTAATGGCTAAGCCTGTAAAAATAGAACGTAGCGTTAGATAAAATTAATAAGTTTCACAATCGTACAGCAACTATCAAGCTTAAGTTGTAGCCGTATGTACATCGAAATAATATTTAAAAAAATGTGTAGGTACCTATAACTCTCGGTGGAGAATTTCCGGTATAGTCACTTCCGTTTCGTATGGTTTTTCCTAATTGTATTTATTCGGAGTTTTGCGAATAACTCCTATCTTAACCATACTTTTCCGTTTAATTTTACTAACGCATAATACAATTTAGAATAATGAGATAACAAGCACGGTACCTAACTTCCTAATGTAAGCATTGTGTCTAGCTTAGGCATACACATAACATACTTTATGCAAGTATGTACCTAACTAAGAAGATGTGTGTTAAAGAAATTTTGTGTATGTATTCTTTCTGATGAACCTAAGTCCTGCTTAGGAGTTAAGTGAAAAGGTTGGCCAACGTTGAAGGGTCCAAATATCCCAATAATATAAATAATTAAATATTTAGTAAAATTTCTTCGTTAGGAATCTGTTTTCATCGCAACATAGTAATGTTTCTCGAATAAAAAATATAACTTCGTAAATATACTACATAAGTTTAATTAGTAATCACAATCACAGTATATATTACATACTTACTTAAAAGTTTTTGTGATCGATACCGACTACTAATGAACTTTGTTTGTTTTAAACAACATAATCACTGTTTCACCCCGATAATGTTCGGTCAACTGAACTGTTAAAAGATCATTTGCCTTTGTCACAACTAAAGTGGGATGTTTTTGTTTGGACTCATTTAAAGTTGTCGCTTTATAAGTTGTTGTTATAAGTATAAATGTTGATTTGGGAATTATAAATTACTGTTAAATCCTTGCTTGCCTAGAGAAATATGTACCTAGGCCTGCTTATTGTCAAGGATAAAATTTAAAGTGTTTGCTAAGCCGACACAATACAAAGAAATGGATAATGTTCATATGTCATTAAGAATTTCATAACAACAATATTTTCATGCGAATGCATTGTCTTTACCACGGGGATTATTGTCAGGCACATTAATTATTAATTACCTGAAAAGGTTACGATACATACGATAATAGGTCTAACCGTATTATAAAACAAACCTTATATATGGTATCTAAAGCAATAATATTGTTTAAGGAAAACAATTATATGTTACTTATCAAGTTATTTCAAACAGGTTTTTGTGACTTTAAGAAATATTTATGACTAGGTAATCAATCTTCATTTGATTAGTCATGGATTCTGATTCTAACAATCTGGGAATTCTCGGACGCGTTTTTCCCTAATAACCAATGAGTGGACAAAGAGACAAAATTTATAAGGTAATGTAAGATAGTTATGTGTCATATGAAACTACCATCGCAATTGTAGCTTTTATCCCCGAAGGGATAGGCAGAGGTGTATACACACCCACATTTCGCCAGTTATGTTTAGGTCCCAATGTAAAAGGGGGCGAGCCTATTGCCATCTACCGGGCACATTATTAAGCGAGCCATAATTAACATTTTTAATACATACATAACTTCGGAAAGTCAGAGGTGTGTGGCGGGGGTAGGTACCTGGGGATCGAACCCGAGACCATCGTCTCGGCAGTCCGTTACGTACACCATTAGGCTATCGCCGCTAGATACAGAATAGACAATATACATAATTATATATTTTTCCTAGTAGGCATAATATTAATATTGTGACGAAAAGTTTTGTTGTGGTTTAGTGAACTGTAGGTAACAGAAAATGTTGCGCTCATAGCGAGACTTGGCTTGCCGTTCGTAACTCATCGGCAAAAGTTAAACAACGCTTGCACAGGTCGCCACTTGGATGGGTGACCGTGTGTGGCATTTACATCTGAGCGCTACCATGCTTCGGAGGGCACGTAAAGCTGTCGGTCCCAGTTCTTGTCTCAGGAGAAGAATCGTTAGGCCATGTCGGAGACCTTCGGGCTGTCTGAAAACTCCGATACCAGAGTTGGCCACAGACTCACACGAAGAAGAAGAAGAAGAACAGAAAATGTTTATTCTCTGGACCAAAAACATTGTTAATAGAAATTGTAATACGTTTTCTTTTCTTTTTAAATTATATTGTACCACTTAAACACAACATCATCGAGCTGTTACGAGCATACTTTATTAACGTTTGAAAATAAAAGGTCGTATCGTCAATCGTGACAGGTTCTGAATTTTCTCAATTCTTGGGCGCAAAATGCTGAAGTTTGGTATGTATGTTCCTTGGGGACCGTAGGGATTCACTTAGAGGGAATTGACCGAAATTCGCACGGGATCGGAAATAAACTGTTAAATTAAAAAGTAATGAGCGGGGTTTCTTGCGGACATTTACCATCATCAATAATAAATAATTTAATGTAGCAGAAGTTTTAAGCTAAAGATTACCTATACACATAAATTTTGGAGTGTCTGTTTGTAATATTAATATAACCGCTTTTTACTAAATGCATATGGATGTATACCTACGCGGTACATATACCGAAATGACATTTTTTACCATTTTTGACTGTCTGTCTGTTTATTCTCGCTAATCTCTGGACGGCTGGACCGATTTTGACGAGACTTTCACTGGCGGATAGCTGATGTACCAAGGAGTAACTTAGGCTATAAATTAACCGGGTACGCGAAGTAGTTTTCTCGGGACGCGGGTGAAACCGCGGGCAACAGCTATTACATATATAAATAGTGAATGAGGCGTCTTTACGATTAGACAATAGAAAAATGTCTACACGATACGAAAATAAATAACATACTTAAATAATTGTTGTGTTGAATTTTAAATTACTAATTACTAAAAATAAATAAATTAGCTATTATGTATTCTATTTCTGTGTCAAATGCTGCAACCTATTAACAGACATAGCACATTTATACCCAAATATATTTATGGAGTGGCGGCCACGTACCGGACGACGCAGCAGAGGTAGGCCCCCCGCAAGGTGGACCGACGATCTTGTCAAGATCGCGGGAGGAGGTTGGATGCGGGCGGCTCAAGACCTGTCTGTGTGGAGAACCTTGGGGGAGGCCTATGTCCAGCAGTGGACGTCGTTTGGCTGATATGATTATGATGATGATATTTAAACGTATCGCTGAAAATAATCTTGTGTAGGTATTGCATAATTATTTTATCCTCAGTCACACTACGCATAGAAAACAAATAGTAATATCACGGTTGTAAAACCTGATTAGTTGATGAGTTTCCAATCACGTTTACCCTTACTAACTAGTAAATCACACCTATTCACATGCAAATACTGATTTATTACCTCCTTGCTGCTGCTAGTTACTATTCACGTTAATCCTTTATGGCACCCATTAGCTAGTTTGATAGGCTATGGTGCCTACCAGTATGTACCAGAGGTCAAAACACACTATATTGACATCTGCTTTATTTAACTGATTCAAGTGTCTGTATGGCACGTTGCGTTGCCTGAGACGTTTGAAACTGCACCGAGTGTAATGGTCTACATTCAGAACACAAAACTAGTTTTTTAATTTTTATTTATAGACTCGGGCCTCTATCCCGAAGGAGTAGACAGAGGTGTAATATTTCAAACACACTTCGCCATGAAATTTTTGGTCCCACGTAATAGGGGCCGAGCCTATTGCCGTTACCGGGCACATTACCAGACTCCGTGATGCTACTGAGTATTCGGAAAACCCAGTAACAAAACTAAATGTTATCGAATAATTGTTGTTTCGAGCCTGGGTGTACTGTGTCCGTTGATAGGATGTTTGTATAGTCCTCCGCGACACAGGATTTATTTCAATGAAGTTGTTTGTTATTTATCGAATGCGAATAAGAGAACAAGGTTTTCTCATGTATGCCTTTTTGATATGTACAGACTTTTAATTCAAACTAAAAGATGAGTTATTCAAATTGCACGTCTTACACCCTTGATCCCAAGAAGCGCCGAGCTCATTACGTTTTTATAAATACAAAGATTTAAAGTCCACTACGTACGTATCAAGTATAGCAGACGACGCAGATTAAACAATCTTAATTCCACGAAAACTATCACACGATATTTACCTATTTATCTCGGGAAAACACGTTTTACTCACTATGGGACGTCGAAAACTTAATATAAAATGCGTAATTGTCTTGCTTTCTTGGAATTTATGTTTTTGTTTTGACCTACCCAAGTTTTACGCGACATTCGTAACTAAATGTGCAGGCTGAATTGATGATATGATAAGTTAACACTTTGTGGGACGGTATTTTTGTGGCGTTTTTATCCTTCCTAAACAAATATGAAAAAGTCAGTTAATATTTACTCTTCATATAAAATTTATCTACATCTCAAGCAACTAAATATAGATAGAACTAGACTTCCTCAGCGGCTCTGCCTGCTTGAGACATTTTAACCCCTTAAAAATTGGAGGGGCATTCTCCAGGAGTGTAAAAGTGGGAATTTCCACTTTTACACTCCCCAAGGAACATACCTACATGCCCAGCTTCTTACTACCAGTAGTTTTGGCTGAACCTTTTCTGTCAGTCAATTTTAAGCAAGAATTAGGCAAGAATTTTATACAATTTTACAGATTACGTGCATATTCGATTCCAGTAAATATTAGATAAGTGTGTGTGCAGAATAAAAATTACTTAATTAAACTTGTTTTTGCTAATATATGCAGAAACATTATATGCATAATTTATCGATCGGATTGTTTGGAATTCAAATAATGATAGGGTTACAGTCTCTAAAAAAAATTATATCATTGGTAATTTCCTAGATCTTGAGAATGTAAACATCAAAAGGTTATTTTTCTCCAAATTAATGGTTGCTAAAGTTTGGACCAGCTTGAAAAACTGCTTTTTGAGCCTCCTTTTAAACAAAAAAAAAATGTTGAAATTCGACATTACGGTGACGGTAGTTTATTTACGTAGTGTAATTACAATTATTGTATTTATTATATTATAATATTAGATCTTTTTAAATATTTTATAGTCGTAACGAATGACATTTTTTGTCAATGCGACTATTATTTATATCTTATCTTTGCTTACAATACCTAAGTAAATAGCTTGAAAGTTTGCGTAATAATAATATAATGACAAAAGACAATGGTTACTGATGGATAGTACTGAATGAACGTAATTTTGTGATAAAGTTGTAGAGAACTAATTGGGTCCGGTCATCTGGCCATTATCAGTCTCTAAAACAGATGTGTATTGTTGACCCATTATCACCCAATGGATATGTACAACTGGATATAACATACAGCTATATTTATAGTTTTCATTACATAAATAATAATACGCTAGACACGTTTATTGAATAAACGGTTGGCTTTTTCGGCAGGTGTAAAATAGTGTACCTAGGTATCTTATTTTTATAATATGCAAGCTTCACTATTATAATTCACAAACACGGAACCATTACGATAAAATTCTATGCCTATGTCTGCAGCTTACTCATTGACGTACGTACCTAATTGAAAATTAAGTATGCCATGCTATATGTTGAGTTAATTTAAATTTTAAGATTTATACAATTCTTACTGCCAACAACATTTTAGTAATACATCAAAAACTTTTTCTCTGTGGAGAAGTAGATATTTTGTCATATGTAGTAAGGTTAGTAAGCGGACCCAGGCTCCAAAGCGTTAGTTATGAATGCAATCAGTATAAAACGCTAGAGGATCAGAAGCTCTTTTTTAATTTTAGCTTACCGATAGTATATCGAACTACAAACTAAAATAATTCTGTTATCATGTCCCATAGAGGATGTGCGGTTGTGCTTTCTATCAGTTACATGATGCCGTGGACTGTTGTGTCAAGTGTAAACAACTCATTGATGATTTTACTAATGAACTAATATCACTGCATTTTTAATATTGTATTGCTTTATTATCGCGTACTAGCTTTTCTCTGCGGCTTCGCTTGCGGATCCAGTTAAAAAGTTTACAGAGGGACAAATTTTTGTATTAACCATATTAGTATGCAATTGCATACAGGTTGATTTTGCACTAATTTAATTTTGCCTATATTGCCTAGTATTTTCTTTTTGGTGTCAAGCCTTAAATTCTTAAGACAAAAATGTTTGCTACACAAAAATAAACTGTATTTTGTGAATACCAGCTAGGTAAATAGGTATTCTTCAATTAATATCCTCATGTAATTAAAACTTCTTGATAGTTCAAAACAATCCTTTTATACATTTAATGATACGAACTACCTAACTACTTCAATTTAAAGATTTGGAAGTTGATAAAAAAAATTACAAAGTTATCTAGCTTAAGTATATTTCACGTAAATTTTTAAAATAATTCTGCTTTACAAAACATTATTTAACCTTTTGAACTACTCAGTTTGATATTATTGCTTTTACAGATAAATGTTGCAAGTTCAGTAGTATGTTTACATATGTGGGTCATTTAATGCTTGTATGACAAGATATGTGAGTAGATATTTTAAGTCTTATTTATTACGTTTAAAATTGGAAATAGGTATAAATAGTTTAAGGTAAGTATTTGGCTTTGTCTTGTGAAGGTATTGCCACAGAATAGATAGTACTTACGTAGTATTGCTTATGCTTATTCTATTAGTCTCTATTTGCCGGAATTGCAAATAGTCGTTTAAATTTTAATTTCAGGTATTTCATGTATAAATAATAATACAACGAAGACATGGTAACAACGACAAAAATAAAATAAAAAAGCTTGTTTATGTCTCGATATCTAACTATGTACCTATATGCATTTGAAAACATAATTATTTAGTTATTTTTAAATCACCGACAGACATGTAGGTATATGTATAGATTTTGTAGTATTATCACAATTATTCAGCCGTCGCGTCGTTTACCTATTAACTGTAGATTCATACACATAATAAATTAATAATATAACTAAAGTAACTAATCGTTGAATGAGTAGATATATACATATGTCTTTCAACTTTGAAGATATCAGTGAAAGTATATATGAATATGAATCATTTAAGGGATGAAAAATATTTCAAATAGGTATTATGCAAGAATATAGGATACATATTAGCCAACATGTTCAATTTTGCATAGTTTCCTTACGATTTCTAAACCCGGTTAATCATAATTATGATTGTAAGCAAACTCTAGATATATTTTTACTAGTCTCTGTTTTAAGAAAATAATTAAGTATATCTAATAATAATTAATTTCATGTAAATAAATTTCATGATTACAACTTAAACATATCCATAAACTAGACTTTGCCCGCGTCATTTATAAACCTTCCTCAGGAATTACACTAAGTATATATTAGTTAAAACCCGTACAAAAATCGTATTAAGTTGCCTACGAAAAACCTGTCAGGAAAAGCGGCAATTTTTATGCCTGTACCGGTTTTTTTTTTAACAATCCATTCGCGATATGTTTTTAACATGCAAAATCTTATACTAAAGCTGAGAATAGAATAGAATTCATTTATTTGCTAAGAATGTAGGTAACAAAGAAAGTAAGACAAAGAGTTTGTTTGTTTGGTTGAACGCGCTAATCTCAGGAACTACCGGTCCGGTTTGAAAAATTCTTTCAGTGTTAGATAGCCCATTTATCGAGGAAGGCTGTAGGCTATATAACATCGCGCTATGAGCGACGGGAGCGGAGCAGTAGCCTTAAATAACGCGGGTGTAACCGCGGGCATCCTCTAGTTTAATTTATAATGATTTTCATCCAATTATCAGATCGGTGAAGGTTGCTCTTCTATGGATAGACTACTATTATCCCACAAGGAAAGCCTTAGGTACTGGATATAAAAGTCATTGTATGTTGCTATCTTCAGTAGCATGGGCAATCTGAACAAGTGATTTGATAATCTCAATAATATTATTCATATCTAATAAAAATACTATCAATGTTTCATAATATAGATAAATTTTACACTAGTATTGACAATTAATCATTCATGTTCATTTCATTGGTAATTCATTGTTGATTAGTTTACTATACGCAATCAAAATATAATGAATCACCATTCACAGAAAAACGTGAAGAGATTCTGTTTACTGCTGACAAACAATATCGTAAGAGATAATACGAGCTCACTATATTATTTACCTATTTAAATATTATTCAGTAGATTTTAGATGCGACTTTGCGTTGAATTTTCATAAAAATATGGCATTTCCTCATACAGTATTATTTAGCGGGTCTTGTCGCGATAATTGACTTATTTAAAGACATAAATACCTCTGTTATTCTCCTACGTTTCTACCGGCTTGCAACGGTCGTGGTCGCGGAGGGACACTAAGACCCGCAAAAATCGATTATGGCATTTCCTGTACCTTAAAAATACGTATTACTAGATAGAAAGGATAGTTTGTAGATTAAAATGTGCCTTTAACACGAGGCGAAAAAGTATCATCTACATTGAAATATTCCACTGCATGGAATTGTCCTACAGTCCAGACAATTATCAAGAAGCTTGTCTTGGCTTACTGGATTGTCTTAGCAATATAATAGGCCTCGTATAAAAATTCCATAAGCGTCTATAAATATGATAACTGGCCAAGATTGAATATAAAATACCTATAAGTAACTTAGGTATGTTAACAGGATAAAATAGTAGACATAAATCAAAAATAAATATTAATAAACGAATTGTTGTATACGATGTATTCAACTACCCGCTAGGCAACATTTTTTAAAACCATTGTCTATTGTATACTACAAGTAGGTACCTATAATATATATAGAATTTTTGATTACAGTGACTAATTCATATTTAAAATTAATTTCTAACAACTGTCTGTCTGTATGTAGGTACCTATTTAGTTCGTACAAGACAAGTTATTCCTGTTTCAAGTGCTGACTTATATTTAGTTTTACAAGTGCATTGCCTCGAGAGGACTTTGAATAGCCCTTAAAACAATCAAGAAGCTTATTCTCATTATTTTGACAGTCATATGATAAAAAAACACTCTGGATCTTAAGTATGTCGTTATTGCAGAATACGTATATATATGCACAGATTAAATAAGTATAGGTAACCAACTAATAAATACGGAATGAGTATGATACGTTTGGTTTTCATTAACATCGCTACTGCTGTGCTACTCAATTAATTAAAAATTTTATAATTTATGTATTTGATAGGCTGCTAGCTTCCCGATTGTCCCTAAATGTTACCTATTAAAAGTAACAGAATCACTGTGTCCTAGTAACCTAATAGGTAATATATAAAGAAACAGCTTGGGATCGCTTACCACAAAAATAATTTTATTAAATGGGGGTAGGCACATACATAGGTACAACACATAAATATGTGATGCATTATTTTAGGTAATTGGGCTATAATATAAAGAAATTATCACTACTAAATATAACATACATTAATGCAATGCGGAGTATAAAATATATGATGGATTGTTCTAAGTAATTATAGCAATAAAATAAAGGCATTTATCACTATTCTATATAATAAAGTGCTAAATATGTAGTTCCGTAGGTACTACATATTTTGATAAAATATAATATATCTATAAAAAATATATTTTTGACATTACTATATGCGAATTTGTTAACGTAGTGAAACAGTACTCTACTTTAAAAAGTGATATTTGTTTATTAGAGGCTATGCCAATCAAACAAATAATCCAAAAATAAGGGAAAATGCTATTAGAAAGTTTTAAAAGTTTTAAAACTTATACTTGGCTATTAAAAATAACTATACCGCAAATTAAGTTAGTTCTGGATAAAAATACCCACAATTTATAATTATCGCGATGAAAATATTCACGTATTTTAATATTAATACGAAACTATAGACTCACCTTCATATTTATCTTAATATTTATTAATATTATAAATATATATTTTTTTATCACTTGGCACAAAGAACATGCACTCGATCCTCTCCGGTCGCGTACGATTGTAGAATGAGTGTTGTTAATATAGTAATTATGAGTATGACACCAACTGATTGTAATCGATTCTCGTCTGGTAATATTCATATCGATATACTACTAGTGATGTATTTTGCTAGTGTTATATCGAAACGAATCACTATGACAATATTTATTAAATCGTGTCTTGATTTATTATAAAATTAAATTATTGTGTACTTTGATGATTTTTATAGTTCAATAATATTTGTTATTGAATCACGTTTTTCTTTCGAGTAAGTTAATGCCACCAAATTAAAATGCAGTTTTGTGCCAAAAGTGGCAAAACCGACAAAAAGCAAATAGGTACGTGACCGCAAGTTGTCGTATTAGTTTAGTTTTTGATGACTTTAGCAAAAAAAACTAATTTTAATTAGAAAGTGCTATTAAAACTATTATAAGCTTATATGTACTTATAAAAATAATTAACTTCATTTGGCACATGCTCGGTGCAATGGTTTAGTGTCGACTTAATACTAGTTTAAAGCAAAGCACGTCCGCTTGCATAGGATGAAATTGTATGTGTTATACAATATTGTAAACGTTCAGGAATCTGGGTGTACTTTGTATCTGTTGTCATTCTCATGCTAATATATAATTTATCATGTTGGTATGTAACAAATCGCCATCCATCTTATATTATACTTATCATTACATAGTATAAAACTAAGTCTATCTTCTGTCTGTCTGTCCCTATGTATGCTTAAATCTTTAAAACTACGCAACGGATTTCGAAGCGGTTTTTTTAATAGATAGAGTGATTCAAGAGGAATGCTTATAATAGGTCTTGACCTATGAAATTGCCGTTCTGCCGTACTGGCCATTTCAAATCAAATCGTAATTTGTTTAATAGTGTTACGTTTTGATCGCATTTGAACATGTTTCGTCATCATGGATACTTTAAAAATTCGAATAATTATAGAGCATGAGTACCGTCGTGGCAGCTAAGCAGAGGCGGCTCGTGAAAGATTATATTGGGTGTTCACTAAAAAAAAATATAAAACTGCTTACCATTTATTTTGTGAATGCTTTTACAATTGAATAGTAAGAAAGATGACGTGCTAAATCATCGATACCCACCTGAACCGTCCACGCAGTGTCAACTCCGGCGCCACTAAACAAAATACACGGCAAACAAAACAGCTTCTTACTTCCTTCGCAATTTCGCAACCACATAACCAAAGCGTTTTATCATATTGGTCGTTTTTTTTAGGTTTTTCACAGTTTTTTTATAAAGTTTACGCTGTTATATTCCATATTAGTTACACAATTTAACTGTCTTTCTTAAACATATACACACAATCACACATACAATTAACTATATTTTAAACACCAATTCTTTTCTAATTACCAACACACTTGCAGAGAAATGTTTTGCTTTTGTTTACATTCAAATGATACCGACAAAACACTTAAAAAAAAACGGCGCACACGTTTTAATTTTTCTTCGTGACAAATGGTCATATCATTTAGTCGGGTAATATATTCGCGCATGCGCACCTCGTCAAGCTAGCCAGGAGCGGCGCTCCGTATTTGGCTTATTTCTCATACAAATCTTTTGTCTCACGCGCCCAGCGCATAGAACGCTCTCTCTTTCGCACTCATTACATTTCAGTATTAAGCGTTGTACTAAGCTTTCGTCAACGAAGAGCGCTGGTATGAGCGCTCCACTCAACAAAAATACCTATGTAGGTATGTTTCAAGACTGTTGACAAAATTATGATAAACAGCTTAGTAGTCAAATACTTATTTGTGGATATGCATTAGGTATAGAAAAGAGAATAGATGTGTATTAAAATATTGAGTATGTCTATAGAAAAAGTTTATATGCATTGTATAGGTACATATATTTTATAATTTTGGGAGTTCACTGCTCCAGCGCTCCTTTGAACGAGCCGCCACTGCAGCTAAGCGGTACAAGCGGCACGCAACATCAACGACGTTTACGGAGCGAACACAACAAACGAACACACCACCCGTTATTGGTTTGCCCGCTTCCATTCTGGAAATTTTTACCAAAAAAAATTAACCCCGTGGTCGTCCAAAAACTTTGGTCGACAATGACTAATTAAAGGCGATTGTGGAAGCTGATGATACTCAATCTCGGCTGAATAAGCAGCAAACGAAAACTTACCCCTGGAAAAGTGATGGTCACTGTTTGGTGGTCTAACGCCGGTGTAATTCATCGCAGTTTCTTACCAAACGGGACGAGCATTACTGCAGATGTGTACTGTGAAGAACTGTACATAATGATGGTGAAGCTCGCACGTATCCAACCAGCTTTGGTCAATCGTTCGGCTCCTCTGCTCCTGCACGACAACGCGCTACCTAATACTGCACAGCAGACGGTCCCCAAGCTACAAGAGCTGGGGTTGGAAGTTCTCCGTCATCCGCCGTACTTCTCTCTCTACTTTTTCCAGAATTTGGATAACTTCTTAGCGGGAAAAAAATTCAATACCCGAAAGGCAGTTCAAAATGCCTTTGAAGAATTTGTTGCCTCCCGTCCAGCTGATGTCTTCAAGAAGGGAATCAATAAGCTACCAATGCGTTGGCAAAGATGCATAGATAGCATGCGTGATTACTTTGATTAATAGAAGTAAAACTTATAGAAAAAAGACGCTTAATTTATTTCATGAAAAACGGCAATTTCATAGGTAAAGACCTAATATGTATAATATACATAGGTAGGGTGTCTCAGTAAGAGCGCACTTTTTCATTTTAAAATAAAAACAAGTATTTTATGACAGAGTTGTGATTTTTTTATTGTATTTTAAAGAAGACATGTTGCGATTAAGTATGGAATAAAATATCCGACAAATGACCCCCACGGCTCCGATGACAGGCCATTACTCTTTTCATAAAATTTTCCATGACTTTTGCACTGAGATGTGGCTGTATCTCACCGATGACGCGTTGGATTTCTGATTTGAGCTAAGGAATTGTTTCGGGTTTATTCGCATAAACCCGAGATTTCACAAAACCCCAAAGAAAAAATCGCACGGCGTTAAATCGCACGATCTTGGTGGCCAGTTGACATCAGAATTTCGTGAGATAATGTGTACTGGAAATCGTTGCTGCAATAAGTCGATTGTTTCATGCGCGGTGTGGCAGGTTGCGCCGTCCTGCTGAAACCACATGTTGTCTAGATTCATGCCGTCCAGTTGAGGTCACAAGAAGT
Organism: Euclidia mi; assembly: GCA_944739405.2. Taxonomy (NCBI): domain Eukaryota; kingdom Metazoa; phylum Arthropoda; class Insecta; order Lepidoptera; family Erebidae; genus Euclidia; species Euclidia mi. The sequence goes on along the minus strand of OX123193.2, from coordinate 29,701,858 downwards.
CCGTTATCATATTCCTGTAACGAATGCCGTTCACAGTCTGCAGTGAGATGCAGTTTACAGGTAGTAAAGCCTTGCTGATTTTAGCATGAATGGGCCGGCTCGACCGGGGAAGTACTACCCTCTCACAGAAAATCGACGTAAAGTAACAGTACCTAAACTCTTGCGTTTCGTCCGGTGAGTGAGAGTGCCGGAGGCCCCATCTCCTATTCCTTCCTCCTTATCCCACTCCTCCTCCTATTTAGATGACAATCTTATTATTGTTGACCGTTTTTTTTCGTTTTTTATAGGTATCTACCTAGGTTTAGTTTTAAGAATAAGACGTTTACAGTTTTAGCATGCCATTTTGTGCGTAGCAAGTAGGTAAGTAGTTCTCTTTTTTATTAAGTTTAAGTACTTGCCTAAACATTTTCATTCATCTTCATCACTTAGGTCACACATGGGTATTTGCACTGCAAGTATTTTGGAGTACAATTAATGCAACCTTGTTAGTTTTATTTTAGTCATATTATAAGATGAGGTTTGTTTGTGGAGTAAGGTATTGGTTCATATTTAGAGGCAACCTGAAGTTTTTTAATTATATTTATCAGTAAGAATGCTTTTTAGTTGAATAGAAAACGGTTTACCAATAGTTACGTAAACTTTCGTGAATTTTTGTAGCACAGAACAGACGGAGGACCTACTTTGATTCAAGGCTCAGGCAAAATGCGTTTAGTCAAATGATAATAGGATACCTACATGGTTTTAGTGATGCAAATATGTCGGGTATAGGTGTTGTTTACATTTCTATAGATACACAGTAGTAAAATTAAGTATTAATAAATATGTTTGAAATATTGTAATCACTGCATTTATTTCAAAGAGTGTTTAAAGTTTAAAATACGACTACTAGTCCGACGAGACCTATCCATTAAATCGTACTTTCCTGATCACTGCGAATACAACTGCAGCTCATAAGTGGACAAAGGACTCTCCTAATTGTGAGTCCATATGGCAGAAATAGTTTATTAATTAAATGTCACGGAAGAACAGGTGTTTCCAACCTATACAGATAGTTCATTGAAAACTTACATTTGGGGTTGCATTAATCAGAGGATGCAATTTTTTTCACAGGTCTGTAGGAAGCTTTTGCAAAGCTTGATCCAAATTTGTGGGGTACTTACCTATCTCTTGTCCCTCCGCCGCCATCTTGGAAAGAGTGCAGGTGCAGATAGCTTTTCTTGATTATCTGGTAAACTATTGGCCGTACAAAGAATGTTTAGGTTCTAGGTTGGGAAGCCAAAAATAAAAAGTTATATCTGTATTCCTTTTTTGATGGGGCAATTTTAACACGTTTTCCATTTTAACTGTGTCCCTAGTTTTTGAGATTAACCAGGCTTTGGCACGGTCTGATCAAGCGCCGATATTAAATTGCTGATGAAGAACTTTGGAGAGAAAGCATTTAAAAAAAATAAGAAGTTAATCATTTTCATCAATGAATTATGATATCTCCAATAATTTTCCTGCAGGTGTCCCCAGAACATTTAGGCACTGCAGAACAACTTGCAGTATCCTCTGGATGGGTACAGTATCAACTTCAGATGCCCAGGGATAGTTTGTCTTCTTTTTCTAATCCAGCTTTTAGGGTCATTATAATGACGGACAATTGGACCTTATGGCACTGCAGGGTCTCAAGTTGGAAGACTGGGTCTTATTATGAAAGAGTTAAGACATATTCAATTTTTTTTTATTACTGACGACAAAAAAATATAATATACTTATTGAGAGATGGAATCAAGAAATTTTGTTTCAAAAATTCGATTTTCATTTTTATTTATTTTATTTTATTTATAGACTTACGCCTGTATCCCCGAAGGGGTAGGCAGAGGTGTAATATTACACCCACATTTCACCATGAATTTTTAGGTCCCACGTAATAGGTGGCGAGCCTATTGCCGTACGGGGCACATTACCAGACTCCGTGCTGCGACGCTGGCGGTACTGAGAGTTTCCTCCGGAAAAACCCAATAACACTTTGCCCGACCCGGGAATCGAACCCGAAACCTCCCAATCCCACACACACATTTATGCCGTAAAACCAACGAGGCAGTCTTTTGTAACTTTGTTATTTTTCGTTTTACGACTAAATGCTACGGGACCAAAGTTGTAGAGAATTTAATTTGCAACCAAACATGTTTTGAAATTTATCTGTACGGCCAATAGTTTGCCCGATAAACTAGAAAACCCATTTGTACCACTCTTTTCAAGATGGCGGCCGCAGGACAAGGGCTGCTACACCACAAAATTGGATTTCGCTACACACCTCCTGACATCTATAAAATTAAATTGCGTCCTCTGACAAATGCACGCATGCACGCTAAGTAGCTGTCGTTTATGAAATGAAATACTTCTTTATTTCGTATAAACTTTGCAAGTACATACGAAACGTCATTAAAAATAATACATTTTATACAATAATTTATGTGTTTCGAATTAGAACAGCTCAGTCCAAAGCGTCTTTGTATTCAGATATTTTATAATATGCTTTTGAACACAATTCCGCTTTTACAATAATTTTGAACTTATTTCTAGATAGGTTTCTTATATTATAAGGGAGCTTGTTATAAAAGCGTATACATTTTGTGGAGACGAGTGCTATGAACTACGAGATTATTGCTGTGTCTTGTATTTACAGAATGTATATCACATTTTTTACTAAAGGGGTTTGGGTAACATTGTATGGACCAGTGGCGTCATTCTTTTTCCAGCGGCCACGAATAATTTTAAGAATACTTCGTAGTACTATATTAAATATATACATAACTTCAATTATTTTTGTCCTAAGTAATATCGGAGCTGAGATTTTAGCATTTGAAGATTTTCAGAATTTCGTTAAGATAAACTAATAGAGAGATGCGCTTAGTGTTTTACTTAAGATTATTTACGTTTTAAGATCGTTTACTGACATGACATCAATGTAATAGGACATAAACGAAATAATAAAACCATACGTTCATACTTTAAAATATTATATTACACAGTTTGTTATCTTCGTACATTTCATTCTGAATATCATGTCTTATAATTGTATCTAAGAATTGCGCCGGTGGAGATAGGCTATTTATATACATGCCCAATCCCACGTACCAAATAATTGACATTACATGGGAACAACAGCCCAAGGTCCGTTTCCCAACCACGCATGAACAATAATGCCCTAACAGCGCATTCAACCCTTGTGCAGCTCTCTCGATGAGTATATACATAGTCGCGATTGGATTCTACGTCTAAGAAGCCACGGATCAATCCAACTGAAGCTCGTCATCGTTTCTGAAAAATCAGTGTTAGATTCTTTGTATATTTCGTTTGTCGAAAGGGAGTGGCTTTGGCTGTCAGTATTGACATAGTCAACGCCTTCAACTCCCTTCCGTGGCTAGCAATTAGGGAGGCACTATTCCATCACAACGTGCCTCCATATCTGCGTAAAATCGTCGGGACGTATCTGCGCGACAGGTCCATTACGTATACTAGTATGTGTCGGGACGGCTTTGAACACCGGAGGGAGGTCACGTGTGGGGTTCCCCAGGGGTCAGTGTTAGGACCCCTGCTATGGAACCACGCATACGATGCAGTTCTGAGGACCAGTCTACCCCCCGGCGTGAGTATTGTCTGCTATGCGGACGACACTCTGGTGTTAGCAAGAGGGTATGGCTTTCCTGAAGTAATTCAGCTCGCGGAATTGGGAGTGGCTTGTGTCGTCCGACAGATAAGCGGGCTGGGCATACTCTGTCATTTCCTGTGGAACCACAGCGCCTCATAAGGCGCTGTGCTTCCACAGGAAACAACAGAGTGTGGTTCCATCTAACTCAGCCGCTGGAGCTTCAAGGAGCATTTCGAAATGCTCCTTGAAACTCAGGGGACCATACGCTCGAGCGTATGGTCCCTTAAGTTCGCGGATCAGCAGGAGCCCTTCAAAGGCTGCTTCTGAACCTCAGGGGTCCCTGAGAAGAAGTTCGACGTCTCTATTGTGCGGTCGTACGATACATGGCCCTTTACAAAGCGCCTATATGGGCCACACACCTAGCGGCCTCCTCACGCTGTAAAGCCAAGCTCAATAGCGTGCAATGGGTGGCGGCCATTCGGATCGTACGAGGATACCGCACAATTTCATCAGAAGCGGCGACAGTTCTGGCTCGTTTCCTGCCCTTCGATATACCTACTGGTGGACATGGACGCAAAGGTCTATGACCAGACTCGCGCAGTTCACCGGGAAGCGAACGGGAATGTCCAGGACGCGCTCAAAATGCAGCGCAATGCTTACCGACAGGCTCTGCAGCAATGGCAAAGCGCTGTCAGTGCCATTCTGCCAAGCTTTGAAGCGTGGGTTGGACGGAAACGCGGCCGCATCACCTACTGATTGACTCAGATACGCACCGGGCACGGGTACTTCGGTGAGTATCTGAATCGAATCGGACGCGAGAGAACGGCACAATATCACCACTGTCCAGGCGACCTGGACTCCGCCCAGCATAAGTTGAAGGATTGCCCGGCATGGGTGGCCGAGCGCGAAGTCCTTGTCGACCAGATCGGATACGATCTGTCCCCGCCAGCAGTTGTTGCTGCCATGCTGGCGAGCGAGGAAGGCTGGCAAGCAGTGGCCTCCTTTTGTGAAGCTGTTATGCTCCAAAAAGAGGCTGCAGAGCGGGATCGGGATCGGGAGAGAGCCGATCCTGGCCGACGACAAGAGCGGCGTCGCAGAGAGCCGCCAATGGGGCCGCAGGCCCCCAGAGCATGGGGAGCTCTGGTCGCTGATCAGGATTCCTTGCTCCAGGAAGCCGCCAGTAAGAGTAATAGAGGGCGTTTAGCCTTCCCTAAGAACGGGTTCCATTTGAACATTGCGCCATAGGAGGAAGACTAGACAGCTCATGTACCCAGTGTTCCTCCCGTAAGGCGTCTTTGGTTGGCAGTCGAGGTGGTTTTTAGTGGTAACACCACATACTCCGGCTCTCATTTCCCTAAGAGTCGGAGATCCGAATGGATTTTCGACCTCGTAAAACAAAAATAAAGTTGCATACTTCGATCAGATACGAACCGTCGCTTTTTGTCGCTCGTTCTACGTACTTGTTCAAGTGCGTATAATACCAAATCATCGGAACTCACAGAAATGGGAAATTTATATAGGCCAGGTACTTCTGCATTCATTATTTCAAAATCAACCCCTCTTCTATTTGGATTATTCGCAATTCCATATTCACCTAAATGGTTTTGACTGCTATAATTAGATATAGGACGAACGTAATTAAACTCATCATCATCCTCTTAGCGTTATCCCAGTTTCAATCTGGGGTCCGCTTACTAGTCTAACCGAATTTGGCTGAATATTAGCTTTTCCACGGAGCGACTGCCTGTCTGCCCTCCGCAACCCGACGCAACCCGAAGGGATAGCGATATTCCATGGTTTAGACTAGTGTCAGTTTATTTAGAAGGTACTGACGCCCTGTAACGACTGTCAAAGATCTTCATGACAACCGGGACCGACGGCTTAACGTGCTCTCCGAGGCACGGGACAAGCGATAATTAACAATTCAATACGCACATAACTCCGAAAAGTCATTGGTGCACGCCGTGGGTTCGAACCCGATACCCTCTGCATGGCAGTTTGTTGGTATCTCCACTAGGCTATCGCTGCCTTATTATATTCGACGAACGTAATTAAACTATTTAACGTAAACTATATAAAAGGATTAAGAATGATTTTTCTGTTATTATCAATGATTACGAAAGAGAATCTAAAATAAAGTAGTTAAGTGTGATAACTTATTCGATTTTACTAAGAAATGTAAAACCGAATATCTCAGATCCGATATGGTTTAGAGAAATGTGGCCATAATAACTCTTGATCGTTTCATCCTGACCTTTCATAATATATAAATTTCATTGATGGCCGCAAAAGTTCAGAATGACGCCAACTTTACCCAAACCCCTTTGTCAATATTTTATGTACATATAACAGATTTTCATAAATATATTGTGATACAACAGTTAGAATGTTTACTTCTTTGATTCTTTCTCTTAGAGAAACTCTTGGACCGAGGTTATAAATTCCCCTTAAGGCTCTTTTCTGCAGAATGAATATTGTATTAAGGTCTGCAGCATTCCCCCAGAGAAGAATTCCATACGACATTAAGCTATGAAAGTAACTGAAATAAACCATTCTAGCTGTTTCTAAATCTGTGAGTCGTCTAATTGTCTTAACTGCATAAGCTGCAGAACTGAGTTTGCCCGATAGCCTTTCAATATGTGGACCCTATTGTAGTTTGGTGTCGAGCATAATATCTAAAAACATGGTTGTCTCGACGGGATCTATCCTACATTCATTAAGATGCCCATTGGTTACCATCTGTTTAACATCAGGCATAGAGAATTTTGAAAGTTTCGTTTTCTTATTGTTAAGTAACAAATTATTTACATTAAACCAATAATTAACAACTTTAGAGAGTGCATTGTTTACTTCGTCAAAATTAATCTGTTGTCGTTTAATGTTAAAAATCAAAGATGTATCATCCGAGAACAACATAATCTCATGATTGTTCTTTACATAATTAGGTAAATCGTTTATATACAGGGTGTAAAAAGACCCTTAACGAAAAATGAAATCCCATGTTGTACCAATCACTACCAACATTTTTTACTTCGGCACCATAACTGGGAAATTACTGGTTCAGGAGATATTGAGGTTCGAAGTTAGTATGGAATTTTTCTTATTTGGTACAAAATCGAAGCATTTACCCCGCCAATATGTTCTTTAGATGCCCTATGACCCGATGGATAAGTAGGTATTTCGAGCAATGCACTTGCGGGCTTTTAACACTTTCACGGACAGTAAACGCCTATAGGCGTGATAACAATAAAACTTCAATTGTGTCTCGTTTACTGTCCGTGAAAGTGTTGATAGCGGTATACAAAAGTAAAAACTTAAAAAAAAAACGTTGCCCAGGTATTATTTTTGGTTACTAACCAAAAATAATGGACAACATACTAACCAATGGTTAGTATGTTGTCCACAACGAGTAGGCTTCGGCTTGGTGATGGTCTTGTGACACCCTGTATATCAAGAATTGAAATGGAAAGAGAATTGAACCCTGCGGGACGCCCATTTTTAAAGCAGAACCTGGAGATGTCTTACCATTAACTTCGACCTTCTGGATTCTGTTGCCCAAATAAGAAATGAGGAGATCGAAAGCTTTGTTCCTAATGCCGTAGTGATATAATTTCCTGATAAGAGTATCATAATGTACACAATCAAAGGCTTTTGACAAGTTGCAAAATATACCTAACGCATCTTGCGACTTCTCCCAAGCCGCAAAAATCCGCAAGTTCCCTCGTAAATCCGAACTGTTTCTTGTGAAGAAGATAATGTCTATTAAAATGATTAAGCATTTGACTAAGTATTAATTTTTCAATAATTTCACCAAGAGTTGGCAATACAGAAATAGGTTGAAAATTTAAGGGGTCTGATGTGTCACCAGATTTAAATAAGGGTGTAATTTTACTATATTTCATTAAATCAGGAAATTTTCCAGAAGCGATGCAACCATTGAACACTGTGGCGCTAGATGTAGAGCAATTAAAGTAATAATAGATGAAACCAGAAATCCATTGTCTTTTTCATATTAATAGTTTTAAATTGTTTAAGAACATCTTCAGCAAATTCAAAGGTTGCGACACATTCTGGCACGCAGTCCTTAAGAGGCATTTCAGCAGACATGCAAGATAACTTGAGTGACTCTGTAGTAGGGAATGCAATTCTCGAGATCTCGGCATTTTTTAGTGAGATTAATCTCGGTCAAAAAAAGGGCGAGATCTCGCGAGGTTTACGAGATTGCACTCGAGCATAAAAACGTCTGATTCAAAGCGCAAACTTGACACGGACGGATCGCAATCTGTCGGTATCAGCATTAATAAAAAATGAAATGAATTTATACGAGTCTGGGGGGTCAAAAGGCAAACTTTTGCAGTTCGTGGTTGTCTTCCTGAGAACTGCGGTTTCAATTAGCGTTGAATCCGAAAGGGCCTTCTCATCGGCTGGTTACCTATCTGGCCAACAGAAAACGAAGCCGTTTAGCAGACGATTCTTTGGACTTTTTGTGCTTCTTCTCTTCTCTACTGAGTAGATATAGTTTTATTTACCTAATTGATAATTTAGTAACATAGATGATAAGTAAGGTATTTTTTTTACCTCTCGTTGTTTTGTTTTTTATATAAGAAATGTTTTATTACTAAAAGATTTTTGTTTGATATTAGAAGCAACGACTGGTTGTTTTTTTTTTTCATTTCTTATTTGATAGATCCGTCCGTAAAAGTTTTACTTCATAAAAGTTTACTAAAAAATTATAGACAGATAGGTATGTCAAACAATGTTAGAAGCATTAAAGTCTATTGAAAAATTCGTGAAGAATATTTTTTATCTTATAAAGTTATAATACTTAAAATGGTTATTATTGTTGTCCTAATTTATTCAATTATTGCGATTATTTACAAAAAAACATACAAAATTGCCAATCTCGCGAGATCTCAAAATTGGCGAGATCTCGCGAGATTGTCTTCATAAACTCGGGAGATCTCGCTTGAGCCCAAATCTCGCGAGATTTGCATTCCCTACTCTGTAGTTATAATGGGTATATTAGCAAAAAAAAATCAAATTCTGTCGCTACTTCCAAGTCCTCTGCAACACTCACATTATTGATAGTTAGTAGGTAGTCGCGACTGCGTGATTTGGCTCTACCAGTTTCGTTATTGATGACATTCCAGGTAGCTTTTATGGTATTTTCAGCGCATTTTATTTTATTTTTCAAATAAATAGATTTTGCAGCATAACAAGCTTGTCTGATTGTTTTTGAATAGTTTTTTACATAATTAATAAAGGTTGGACTATTATTAAAAGCTTTTCATTGTAAAGTTCATATAACCTAAACCGACTTTTATGAATGCTTTCAGTTGCCCAATCACTAACCGTCAGACGGTCAGTTACATTTGTTTTTGGGTTTAAATACAATAGAAAATTCATCATTAATCAATTTAAATAATGAATTATATAACTGATCCGGTGACTGATCCGGACGGTCATGAGTAGGCAACCAACGCATTTTACTAGATAAATTATTTTTAAAAACTTCCAATCGGTTTTCATTTATACCTATAAAATGTATAATTTTAATCTGAACCTTAGGGCTTTTTCTTGGACAATAGACTAACTGCCTACTGTGATCAGACTGTAGCATATTGATTAAGGATTTATGTAAACGTTGAGTGTTAATAAATATATTATCAATACAGGTAGCACTTGTGGCAGTCACTCTAGTTGGTTCTAAAAAAAGTATGACTTAAATTGTAAGATTTAAAAAGATTTAAGAAATTGATTGATAAAGGACATTTCTCTAAAATGTTAATATTAAAGTCACCACAAACAGCAACCGTTTTATGGCTTTGCTTTGGCTTATTAACTTTGCTTAGGACATCCTCATCCTCCATAATTCCTCTAAAACTTTCAAAAGGCGCACATGGAGGCTTGTATACACTCATAAAAATGAACTGCTCAAATTCGACACATGATATCTCTATAACTCGCTCAACAGAGAGGCTCACACATCAGATCTTTCCTTACTAGAGGTTGCTCGCAACTACGGCACGAGGCTGCATGGGTATGCAGCCTCGTGCCGCGTCACAGAAAAATTCAAAAGCCGTGACTTCACTAAAGCGAATTGTTAACATTTGTTTTGTCATTGTCGACAACTTAAAAGTTAGCAATTTTTATTACATAATATGGAATTTTTATGTAAAAACGCAACTTTAAATCCATGTACTAAAACAATTAATAATTAAGACTAGAAAAGTGATGAAATTGAGAGTTGAGGGACATAAAGCAAGAGGGAGACCAAAGAAAAGATGGATGGATTGTGTGAAAGATGACATGAATGAAAAGGGAGTGAATGTTCAGATGACATCTAATAGAAGAGAATGGAAGAAAAAGACATTCTGCGCCGACCCCAAATGATATGGGAACAGGGCAGGCAGAAGAAGAAGAAGAAGATTGTAGCCTTATCTAATAAGTAAAAAGATGATATTCTTACCAAAAATATAATATATCACAAAACTTCTTTTCTCACAACATTGGCTTTGCGTTGCACCTTAGGTATTGTGAAATTTCCACCTTGGCATTACTGAATGGTTTGCCGCGCAATAGGGATATATATAATATGTATAACTGAAGATTGACGAAAGAAAGTTCTTCAATATGACTGTGCTGCCCTACCATTCTTTCCATTAGGACACTGTAATGTCCTTCGTCCAGGTGCCCAGAAAATAGCAAGTTATGAACAATTTCGCCAGTACCATAGTCAGTAATCGTTTTACTGTTTTCCAGGTGAACTCTGAATTGACACTCGGGATATAGCTTACTTACACTCTGAAGTTCAGCATGCCCTGCGTACTGTCCATTGGCACCCATCACACGTTTGTAATCTGTTGCATTTGTAATGGTCTGGCCATATGCTTCGTCCCCAACAGTGAAGTTACTATATACATCTCACTTATTAACAATGTTATCAACAGTAGCCAAACGATTTTCATAATGTTTATTCTCACTTCCATATAAAATTTTATAATAAGAAATTGCGCGGAATAAGCAATTACCGTCACCAAGAATGGAAGTCACTTGAAAATTGTTGATGGTAGAATTAATCAAATCTGAACAAGTTTCCACCCGTATTTTTTTAGCAGTCCATCCTGTACCAAATATCCAACAGGGCCGTCATTGACCAAGATTCTTTGTTCAAACTTTCTCTGAGGTCTGAGCATTTTTCAATTTCCTTCCAAGAACCATCATTATAATTGAAAACACAACTACTCACAAAAAATACGTTATTAAATCAGAAACTTAAGTAACTAACTTACGCTAACTTCACTTTTTTCTTTATCTGTCAATATTTTATTATCAAAATTAAAAATATAGATAAATAACTTTTTTTATAAGTAAGAAAATAGGTTTTATTTCTGTTATCCAGCTAAATATATCTGTGAGAAGCACGATTTATTTTGTTTTGTGTATGGCTGTGATTAATCCATCATAATTTAGAAATGTAATAATGACGTTTATGGTTTAGGTCAAACTTGTACTTTTGGTAGGAATGGTAGCTTTGGTAGCAATCGTAAGTAACATGGCTACCAAAACTACAATATAATTATGCCAAACTACCATTTCTACTAAAACTACTATTCCTACCGAAAATACTATTCCTATCAAAACTACTATTTGTACCAAAACTACTATTCGTACTAACACTATCATATCTACCATTTTTTTAAACTACCATTTCTACCAAAACCGCCGGTGCTGTCAAAAGTACCTACCTTTTCTCTCAAAACTACTATTCTTACCAAAGCTACAATTTCTACCATAACTACCACTTGTAATAATATAATTATATGATAATAGTAAAAAGCTCTAAACCGCTGTAATATGTTCCACATAAAAAAAAAATAAGATACCCGAAGAAAGTCTGTAATTTAAAAACACAAAAAAAATCCTAACATAAAACGTAAGGAAAATTTCTCAACATCAGAGATCAGTTCACCCAACATTAAGGGTTAACTGGTAACATTCGGGGAATATTACCTGCCATCAGTGATAATTCACTATAGTGATAATTTGACCAACATTGGGTATAATTTTACACACCACCACACTCACACCCGTATGAAAGTAAGGCAAGGTCACCAAGGAGGCATAACGTTTTGTCCTGGCAGTTACCGCAAGGAACTTATTAGATGCCATAAAAATATTTTTGAATTAAGAACCGTCAATGTAGAGAGAAAGCAATGGAATCTTTTGAAATTTATAGGAAAATATTGAAAAATTAGTTCAATGTCCACACCTATCTTCCTTCAAACTTACCCAATTTAAATGAGCACACCATCAAATGAAAGAGCTCTTTTCAGCGCGTGTTTTAGGCCTATAACGAAACGCCTACCTCAATGAGAACCAGATATATAGAAGCAGAAAGTCATTGACTACGGCTACGTAAACGTAAAAAATGTATGGGAGAAAACTGTTTTTTTGCATATAACTTGATGAATGTGCAAGTTAGGTAATTTCTAATGCTTGATGACAAATCTATGCAGCGAGAGCATTCATTTAAAAAAAATCATGCGAATCGGTTGGGTAGAACGGGCTGGCCGACTCGTATTATAAAACACAAATTCTTTTAATATATAGAAGAAGATAGATCCTAAAATTTGTACCAAAGCGCCTGTTGTTTTGTTAAACATTAAACTCCGATACATTGCTCTTTACTTCTTAAAAGACATCTAGCCTGCTGTGCTAATATTTTTTTTTTTTTGTATGAATTGTATATTGTTTGGCAGTTAGTTTCTCGTGATGGCTATTCGCATGGGCGTCGCCAAGGGGAAGCAGAGGGGGCAGGTGCCTCCCCCTAAAGAGTAAAAATACCCTATAATTCATACTTTTCTCATTTTCTATATCAACTGGCCATAGACCATCGGCTGGCGACCTTGCCGAATAAGCACTCGGCCAGCGACGTCCTTGACTATTAAACTTATGTGTAAAATAAACACGACATATACTCCGGCGTTGTTGACTGGAGAATTAAAATCCAGATGTTCATGTGTGACCAGGGCCGAACCTTCCCTATGTGCAATGTGCGCGGCGCACACAGGCGCCACTGTGGTTCGTCTAGAACATGCTAGCTGGACAAAATTATTTATTGAGGTTTTTTAGTTTGTACGGCTTTAATAAGATATTCTAATGGGGTATTAGCGCATATAACACCAAAAAACAGGAGGTAGGGTCACGTGTGCCAACAAAAAAGAAATATAATAGCGATTAATCTTTTATTGTCAGACAGGTAAAAAATAACAATGAAAAAAAAATAGCAATAGTCATAAAATATTGTGCTACTAAGGACTTGGCTTCCAATTACATAATAGGGCATTATTACTACCTACTCAATAACAATACTTTTTACTTAATTTTAATTAATTCATACTTTTCTCATTTTCTATATCAACTGGCCATAGACCATCGGCTGGCGACCTTGCCGAATAAGCACTCGGCCAGCGACGTCCTTGGCTATTAAACTTATGTGTAAAATAAACACGACATATACTCCGGCGTTGTTGACTGGAGAATTAAAATCCAGATGTTCATGTGTGACCAGGGCCGAACCTTCCCTATGTGCAATGTGCGCGGCGCACACAGGCGCCACTGTGGTTCGTCTAGAACATGCTAGCTGGACAAAATTATTTATTGAGGTTTTTAGTTTGTACGGCTTTATTATGATATTCTAATGGGGTATTAGCGCATATAACACCAAAAAACAGGAGGTAGGGTCACGTGTGCCAACAAAAAAGAAATATAATAGCGATTAATCTTTTATTGTCAGACAGGTAAAAAATAACAATGAAAAAAAAATAGCAATAGTCATAAAATATTGTGCTACTAAGGACTTGGCTTCTAATTACATAATAGGGCATTATTACTACCTACTCAATAACAATACTTTTTACTTAAAAAATATGCAGTTAAAAAACAACAAACTAATAATAAAGTTAGATAAGGTACACAGCTTAAAAAAACATTAGTAAAATATTATTTACAACTTCTATTTATTCTGCATCACTAAATTCTTCTTCTGAAGAATCATCTACCATATAATCTGACATATTTTGATGAGAACTACAATGACTTACACGTGACCTTACATTTAAAGGAGGGGGTATAATTAATTCTAAAACCTCAGAAGGAAGTTTACTCGTCGGTTTTTTCGGCACTTACCTAAGGCCATTTATTACAGGATCAGATGTAATTAGCAACATATTAAGTAAATCCCTATTCGTGGCAATACGTGAATATTTTCGAGTATTGTGCTCCCGGAACCTATCCTAATCCTTATTACGCGCTTCCTGAGCTTCTTCAGAAAGCTGCCCAATAGGTAAAAGAGCCGATCTCACAATTTATACACTGTGCACAAGAATTTTGTGCACAGTAACAGGCATTTTATACCACGAATAGAGACTAAGATACAATTTTTTTGTGTCCTGTGTAAAAGAATTAAATTTAACAACATCAATATCGTAACCCGAAGCTAAAGTTCTAAGGATAGTGCCAAAGTTCTTAATTAGTGTCACATCTACACCTGTAATATCTGAAGCCTGTTCAGGATTCTCAAAAAACCGACGAGCAGTATTCCCATCATTCGTATTACCAAATCCAATATCCTGGTTTTGGTTTATCTACAATTAAACCCATTTCAACCTTAAACCTTTCTTGGATACGAGCCGAACGTTGCTTCACATTTTCTTTGTCACTTTGACCTCGAAGTTGCCATTTCTTAACTTCAAGACGATAGCTTATGTGAAGCAAAAATTCAAAAGACCGGATCCAAGCGTGAAGGGGAGATATACCAAAACCAAAAGTTTCCTTATTTACAACAAATTCCCTAGACTCATCATTCATAAATTTAGGAGTAGCTCCACAAATGTAACATTTAAGTGCTGACGAAGTTTCAGTCATAGCGTTGCACACTTTACCATCAATCATCGTGAACAGTAATTCGTGTTTGACCGATATCTCTTTACCATCTATATTACCTATTGTTGGCACCAATTGGTTTATTTCCTCCAAAATCTTATTGGTTTCTATTACAGTAAAATCTGTTGTTTCTTTGGAGAAAATAAACTTAATCGGTCGACAATACATGGTAGAAGATGGTCGAGGATTCTGCCAAGCAACTCTACCACTATTGTCACGTAACTGAAGTGGCACGAATGAGAACATAAACAAAAACACATCTGTGTCTTCACTGTTTGAGAATTTTTGTTTGTAAGTGCTATGACCGGAACTTCCATCACACCCCCACTTGCTAACAAGGGAGAGTAATGAGCCAGAATCTACAGATTTTAAAACTTCACACTGTGCACAAATTAGACGTTCAGCTGTTTTATTTAAAACCGCCTGAAGTTTAATTTCTGCACGCGTTTCGCTTATAAAAAATTGGTTGCCTGTAAAGTCGGTATACGGGCGAAAGTTTTACGTGACAACGACTTTGAGTAGTAAAATAATTTTAATGTGAATATTCATTCGTATAGTAGGAAGAAGGATGAAAGACGCGTGCCTTTCACTTTTTATGTCTGTCTCTCTCGCTCTTAGGCGGGACGCGTGCCTCTCACTCGCCCTCATTGTGAGCGCATAACGTGAGCGGAGCGTAACGCAGTTTCTTGAAGTGTCACCCGGCAAACCAATTTATAAGACGTTGTCACGTCAAAATCTGTTCCTCGGGAGGGTAGCATTCAATTTTTGCCTGCCTAACACTATAAAATGATGAGAATACCTGGTGTCCTGCCTTGATGCTCCATTTCCTCGTTTGTTTATAAGAGTGGCTCGTGGATTTGGCATCCACATAATATGCCAAAGCCTCCTCTTTGGACAAACATCTTGGTTGTTCGCGTACCTTTTCACCCACATATCTTTTCATTTCTTGGCACTTTTCCGGACTATGGCTTGCTTCTTTAATCACAGTAGCCAAATTCCGATGTCCGGATAATCGTGCCGATATTTCAGCAGCGGCTACTAGCTGGTTTACATCTCGCGTGTGTAGTAGGTCCTCCACGCGTCTCCTTTTCGTTTTATCACTTGCTTCAGGAAAATCTATTGATGGACGTCCACGAATCGAACTCTTACTTGATGACGATGGTGTTGAGAGGTGGACAGATGCTTTGAATGTAAAATCCCCAGACAACCACTCAGAATTCTTAGTCAGGAAGCGATTACGGCATTTCCCACATTTTTCCCATTTTTCTGTGTATTTGGATGACAATCTTCCAATTGTCATTTTAATTTCCCGCTCAGATGCTTCCGTGATATTAACAAGATCATGTTTCATCACTATAAACTCATACAGTCTACTGTTGCGGTTCTCTTTAGCATGTTTCTGCCATTCATCAAAAAACTCCATTTTCGAGACTGAGAATTCGTATTCTAGAAAACAGACAAAATGACAAAGTTGTACTCAAGTGTGCAGGCTAAGATGACTAAAATTTAAAAGCTAACAGATATGGCTATGCTATATATAAAATCTAGCCCGGGTACAAGAGGGTACAAGTAGTTTCTAGTCCAATGAATTCAGAAAATCATCAAAATTTGACAAACTTCTTTAAACTCGAGCTATTTAAAAAAAAATGGGGAAATGTAAACCTATTCTCTTATTAGAAATAAAAAGAACATACCTACCTTTAACTTGAAGATCCATCACTAACACTTTTGAAAAAACTTAAACTCACTGACATAGGATGTTACTTCCGTACACGCAAAAATGCAATAATTAAGTGGTTTTCTTACCCTTTCCTTATATACTAACCTCATTACCTTATCAGTAGTTGACACGTGTCCAAAACAATTCTCAGAATTGGGGCACCTGGGTATCTGGTAAAAGGCTCAGGTAATAAATTTCAGGTAATTAGACAATGACTTTTGTCCAGCTAGCATGTTCTAGACGAAACACAGTGAGGCGCCAAGGTGACAGGGGCGCCGCGCGCCGAGATATGCGTTAATTATTACACTTATTTTCGAAAAAGGATGCCAAAAAAGGCGCTTCACAGATTTCGCACACAGGCGCAGTGGCGTAGGAAGGGCAAATATAAAGGCCGGAATTAGTTAGGTAACGACTTAAAAAAAAAAAATGGTCATCCGCCCAAAGCCACGGCATAGGCGCTTCATAGATTTCGCACACAGGCGCTGCATTGGGTCGGAACGGCCCTGTGTGTGACCACCTTTGGTCACTTGCTTTGGAGGGATAGTATTTTCGCACTAGGTAGGTACATGTTACTACTCAGGTACCTATATAACATTGAACATACTACATATACATAATTATATTGAACTTATACAATGTTTCGCTGCATATTCAGTATAATTTTATTATTATATGACACTTGCGTTACTGACTGCCTGACACACACCGCACAGCCAGAACTACTTATTGGGCGGAAGAAGCTCACATTTTACTCGTATGTTCCTTGGGGACCGTAGGGGTGCTTTAAGGATTGCCCGAAATTCTCACGGACTCGGGCAGAAACGGTTAAATAAAATAAAATGTGCAGGTATATCTATCCTCTAGTCGTGGTTATGGTAACGTACAAGTACAAGCTTTTCATCATAGATGGCGTTACTTGTAAGAATGTGGTTTTAGATTTAGAACAGATACAGGAATTAGATAAACGGGACCTGTTTAGCTTCTGAGGTACCTTACCACAACCTTATTGGTTTTAATTCATCATCTTCTTCAGCCATATATACTGTCCCACTGCTGGGCACGGGCCTCTTCTCATTATGAGAAGGGTAAGGCCATAGTCCACCAGCGTGGTGGCCAAGTGCGGGTTGGCTAACTTCACTTGTCTTTCGAGAACATTATGGAGAACTCTCAGACGTGCTGCTTTCCCCACTATATCTTCATCGTTTAGCAAGCGATAATTAACAATTTAATACGCACTTAACTTCGAAAAGTCATTGGTGCGTGCTGTGGATTCGAACCCGAGACCCGCTGCGTAGCAGTCTGTCGGTCCCTCCACTCGGCTATCGCTGCTTTGGTTTTAATTATCTTTTGTTATTAGCTACTTTTCGCTCATGGAATATGTACTTAGTCTACTTATTGTAATACATTATGTGTTTCTGTTTAATAAAGAGCATATTTTCATACTGCCTTTATCATATAAGTATAATCATTAAAATAAAACTACTTATTTTTGTTTATATCTAGATAGGTAGGTTATAGACAGATGTGTCTGAAAGTTGCTAGTTTAGACCGGGCTTACTCAGACTAAAGCACGCGATTTCACCATAAGAGGTTTACAAAATTGGACAAACTTAGGTACGTCATGTCTGCTGGTCATCATCAAGCAAATGCGAGCTGCAGCATAGCAGCACATGCGTCTGAAAACTTGCTTGACTCTTTTTATGCACTTATTATTGCCAATATTTAAGGGTGAACACAGTCGTTATCGGGAGTCAGTACCTATGAATAAATACATAGGTACATACATAGACTCACGCCTGTTTCCCGCAGAGGTAGGCAGAGACTACGGAACGCCATTTGCAACGATCCTGACATACCTCTCTTGCTTCGTTCACTCCCATCAAGTTTCTCATGCATGCTCTTCTGTTTAGGGTACTTCTGACCTGTCCTTTTTTTAGGATGTCTCCAATCTGAGAACGTCCGCCTAGGTCTGCCCCTTCGTCCTGTCCCATTCACACTTGCCTTATATATCTTCTTTGTCAGTCTTTCGTCATCCATCCTCTCCATGTGCCCAAACCATCTTAACATGCCTTTCTCGATGCTTGTCACTACATCTTCTTTTACCCCACACCACTCTCGTATCACACAATTCTTTACTCTGTCGGTCAAAGACACACCACACATACTTCTCAGTGCTCTCATTTCTACAGCATTTATTCTACTTTCAAGTCTCTTCTGCCATACCCAACTTTCACTACCATACATAAGGGTAGGCACTAACACCCCTCTATGCACAGCCAAACGCGCCTTTTTGGACACGTTTTGACTGTTCATAAACGCCTTCAGAGCTCCATTCACACTATTACCTGCATTAACTCGTCTTTCAATATCTTTTTCATTCTTACCATCTCTTGTAAACAACGTACCTAAGTAAACAAACTCATTCACTTGTTCCACCTGCTGTCCATCGATCAAAACATTACAAGCCGTAACGCCTTCCTCCTTTTCAAAAACCATAACTTTCGTTTTACTTACATTCACTTTCATTCCTTTCCTCTCTAACGCACCATGCATGATTGTTACCATCTCCTGCAACTCCTCCGCTGAAGATGCAAGTAAACAGACACTAGTCTAAACCGTGGAATAGGTATACCTGTCCCTTTGGGTTGCGGTGATCAGACAGGCACTGCTCAGTGGCAAAACTCTAATATTTATGTCAAATCCGAAGAAAGCGGACCCCGGGTTTAATCTGGGATAACGCTAGGAGGATGAATTCAGGTCAAAGGCAATAAAACGCATAATTATCAAAAAAATATGTTTGTACTTATCATAATTATGTTACATTTTGAATAATTTGTTATATTTATATTTTTAACATTTAATATTTGTTTTATTTCTTATTTGTTTAGGTAAATAACCATAATACACTGACATTTAATAAAACATGTGAATGATTATTAATAATATGTACAACAACATCAACTTACTAAAATAATATTATTTTATAAATACACATAAATAGATTCTACCACTAATGTGAAATTATTTTTAACCATTGAATATACTTATTTACTTGGGTAAAATTGTAAATGATCCTCTCCGTTTGTAATTATCAAAAAATAAATGACAAAAATAAAGATTTTAAAAGTTTCGGCTCATTAATAAAAAATAACTTACGTAAGTAAAGAACACCGAAAACGGCAGGTACAACAATTACCAACAGACTTGACATTCAATAAAAAACTAAGTAGGTAAATAGTTATAATAGATACATATTATAATATCAGACGTTTAAAATTGTATGAAATCTTCTATTGAAAGAAAAATATATCTTTATTGCTTCAGGTGTGACAACTTAAGGTCTTAGCCAACTTACACGACTCTGTTCCCACCCAACAAACAGAATATAATTCAAATATGAGCTTTAAGTATTGGTCTTTAGGTATTCTTTACATTGGCAACAGCAGAGCACGGTCTCAACCGCGACCGGAACGAACCAAATTATCACTCCTTTTTCGTCGCGACAGAAAACTTCATAGGTTTGTTTCCACAAACAAAAAAAAGTAAAAGGATAATTAATGTGTCCGTTCCACTCGACTTAGAAATCGGGATCAACGCTTAGGTACATTCCGTAGTACCATAGTAAAAACAGAATAGTAAGATAGCTTCATACAAATCGGCGGCCGCGCTGCCGCGCTGGTTTGAATGTACGCGTGAGTCGCCGGCGCCGTGTACGCACGCACTTTTCACGCACACAATCTCACGAGCGCGGCAAGCTCGGCGCGGATTCAGTACGGGATGCGCCGCGCGTCTGATCGAGCGCATTCATGTAGGTACTTCACTGCTCGCCCGCTTGAATTATGTATATACATTCAGTTTTGTAATAAACGTTATTAATAATATACAATGTGTTAAACGACAGTAAATTTAACTTGTTACTTTTTCTCATTAAAAAAGGCATTTAGATGGTTATATAGCGCTTAGGTAGTCAGTAGGATTTTTGAGAAAAATAAATTCAAGCTTAAATTGTGAAGTATTCAGCGCGATCACTTAAAAAAGCAGCGAAAAAGCACGAGCGCCGACAAAGCCGGCGCCGCGCCGCGGTGTAAACAAGTGACAACCCGTGCGTCAACGCAAGAGTAGGCAATTAACTCGCCGAGCGGCCTTAGCTAACTGTTTTTACTATGGTATATATAGTACAATGCCATGGCCTAGCCTTGAACCACAGCCACAGCATACGTCGATTTCGTAATCGTGCGAACTGAATATCGCGAGATGACATCGATATCAAGCCAAAAAGCCTAGAAAAGGGCGAGCGTGAAGCGTGAGGTTCTAGATCCGTCTATGTGGTGAACCTACTTTTCGTAGATGGTACTTCGTTTATTTACACGTTTTTTTATAATTGATACATGCATATTATGTCAATTCATTAATAAAAATACTGTGGAAATTAACATTTTGGCAACATTTATTAAATGACATAAATCATATTCGGACTTAGCACTGCTATTAAGTTTCAATACTTTCTATTTTTTTTTCCAATTCAAACAGTGTGTTAGGTACCTACCTGAAACATTTCTTCAACACAATGTATGTTTGCCGTAAGGATACTTGAAAGAGGTCTCAAATGACCAAATGCTATGATATTGATTCAGATTTTGTTTAATTTGCTAGAAGGTACAAAGGTAATTAATATTAGTACCATAAATATGTTTATACTTTTTTATACGCTTTTGGTAACTATAAGTTTTACCCAATGTATATAATATATTAATAATACTAGAGACTATCGCATATAAGGCATTTTACATCCAACTTTATTTATTCTACATTTATATCCATACATTTATACAAAGACACACGCCTGTTTCCCAAAAAGGTAGACAGAGACTACAGACCGCCATTTGCAACGATCCCAGCCGTGTCATAGTATCTTTTTTTGCTTCATTCACTCTCATCAATTTTATCATGCATGCTCTTCGGTTTAGGGTAATTTTATATATATCCACAATTTATACAAAATATTATGTACCATAAATTGTTTCTACGCTTCGACCGGGGGTTCTCTAATTGCCATTGTAAGTCGTTGAAATCCATTGAAGGCAAAGTCCCTCTTTCGCACTACAAGCCCTAAATAATAGTTCTGTCAGCCATTGACATTGGCACGTCAGTGTGTTGCACAACGTTTTCTTCATCATCTTCGACTGCCAGGTACTTCTCAACGAAGACAGAGATGCAGTCCAACCATCCGTGCTTATACATGAGCTTGATCACACGTCGACGGAATACCACCAGCAATAGGAATATTAGTATCCCTTGCAAGCAGTTGAACACGTCTATTATTGACCTGGAATACATAAAATTAAAGTTATATAATAGATTTAAAATTAAAGAATTAGATAGGTATCCCTACGATAATGTACGGGCGTGTGTAGGGAATGCAAATCAGATTTGGGCTCAAGCGAGATCTCGCGAGATTATGAAGTCAATCTTTGAAAAAGATTGGTAATATGGTTTTTTTTTGTAAATAACCGCAATTTTTGATTAATTAGGACAAAAATAACCATTTTAAGTATTATAGGAAACATTATTTATCACGATTTTTTCAATAGACTTTTATGCTTCAAGCATTGTTTAACGTAGGTACCTATCTGCCTATACTTTTTTAATAAAGTTTTATGAAGTAAACTTTTACGGACGGATCTGTCAAATAAGAAAGGAAAGAAACAACCAGTCTTCGCTTCTAATTTCAAACAAAAATCTTTTAGTAATAAAACATTTCTTTTATAACAAACAAAACAACGAGAGGTCAAAAAAATCTATGTTACTAAACTGAGGTATTATTATCAATTAGCTAAATAAAACTATATCTACTCCGTAGACCTTTTAGATATTACAGATTAAAACAAAATATACCAATAAGACAGACTTTTAGAAATTACAGATCCTAATTAACAAAATATACCAATCAAAGGAAAGATTGGTTCAGTTCAAATCACAAGCCATTATTACGAATTATTTTCAAAGTAGCTCCTTCAGAAGCACAAAATATCCAAAGAATCGTCTGCTAAACGGCTTCCTTTTCTGTTGGCCAGATAACAGCCGCTGAGAAGGCCCTTTCGGATTCAACGCTAATTGAAATTCTCGCAGTTCTCAGGCAGACATCCACGAACTGCAAAAGTTTGCCTTTTAACCCCCCGAACTCTGGTATAAATTCATTTAATTTTTTTATTAATGCCGATACCGACAGATTGCAACTCCGTTCGAGTCAGTTCGCGCTTCTAATAAGACGTTTTTTTGCTCGAGTGCAATCTCGTAAATCTCGCGAGATCTCGCCCATTTTTCGACCGAGATTAATCTCGCTAAAAAAGGCCGAGATCTCGCGAGATCGAGATTGCATTCCCTAGGCGTGTGTTACCAGGTAGTTTCGCGTTTTAAAATATAAATATTAAATATATTTTAGGAAACTTTATAAAAATTATAGAACTGGCGTCAAATTCTGAAAATCATACTTTTATAGATCTACATATTATATTTCAAATTATCATATACTTATATCAATTTTATGGACTGTATAGAACGGTGTTGATTTATTCGTACGTACTAAGTACGAAATGCCTTGCTATTAGAAACACACTTCTCGAGGTATTCTTAACGACTTGTGCATTTCATGTGTGCGGGTGTGTGTGTGCTCATACGTTAAACCTGCCTGCATCGTATACAGCTATCTGTTTGCACATCATTATTCACATTATCGTGACTGTAAATGTTTATTTTGACTCAGAGCATCATTCGCCAGATCTTATTTTTCGGTCGTTCACAGTTTTATATGCATACACGTCGCGGCGGTATATTGAGAAAATTTTCCTTTTGTTTCCATTTATGTAACAGATAAATATGGGATCAAAGCCACATATTTTAGATGTATGACGGCATAGTACCTACGTGCATATAAAGGCTGAATGCTCTGCAGTCTACAGGATAAGATAACAACACAACGCCTAACTTGTATACAGCAACAGACACGTTGACTGATATTGTTTGTATAGTAACTATGTTGCGTAAAGTGGGCCAATGTGATCAGTAAACACAAGTCGGTTCTCACCATATTGCGTTTTATATCAGACTTATAAAATTGCTAATGTATACAAGGTGCATTTTGTAGTTAAAACTTGGTCCGCCTTTTTAGACCTGTCTTCAGGTAGAAATGGCAAATAATGAGTTGTCCTTTGCGCTTATGATTTTTGATCGCCCTGTCGGTTAAGATAGCTATTTGCAAGCTTCAAAAGGAATTGTTAGTTGTTGCCTGTTCTATGATTTTGTTATTATCCATAAGTGCTGCCTGTCAGAGGACGCTGTCATGAAGATATAGATTTTTTTTACGCTTGTTGTAATACAATCGGGTCGATACCTTCAAATTCGGACACCGTTCCATATTAAATATGGATTATTCGTGAAAAACAGCTAATACTCTGTCAAAACTAGTTGGACTAGTTATCTGACCTCGATCAGCTTATAAAAATAGACAGTTCAGTGTTATTAGCTTCGATTTTCTACTCGTATTTCCATTTTGATGCAAATGACGTCAAAGGTCGAGCTGCCAAGCAAACATTTGTAATAATGGAATTCTTAAAAAAACAGCTTAAATTACCTATACTTAGTAGGTACGAAATCCGTAGAACAGCTATATACCTTCTTTTAGCCTGGTCAGGATTTTTTTTGCCAAACCATTCGCGATAATTATGTTTTTAACATGATAAATTTGATGTAAAATATTTTTCATCCACTGCGCAGATCGGTGAAGATTCTTCTTCTACGGTTCTTAGAAGAAGGATCTTCACCGATCTACTATATAGGATTTCTTTGGATGGAACTTTAAAAGTCCCTGAATTTGAACTTGTAAGCTGTTCAGTTTTAGTTTACAAGTCATTTAATTCTAATAATATTTAAAGGGATGCCCTTGATCAGCAGCGTATCCTTACATAACTTAAATAATATTCTGCGAAGTCGGTTAACGTGTACTGATTGGTCCTTGCTCCACTCTGTCGACATAAATTGCTCAATGTCTGACTTCTTTGTTTCTTCCTTTTTATGTCGCATGAGTAATTGAACCTTACGGTACGTATTCCGGTTTATTGAACTCGATTGCTGCAAGCTTTAAGTCGTTCTTTATCACGAAGTGAACGGTACTATTATTTCGATGCTAAATGCTCGATAATTGAGTGAATGACAACACCGCACGATTGCCCATCTTACGACCTTGGTTCAAGTTTATCTTATACATTCAATGCCATAGTCTTTTAGCAGAAAAGCAGAAGAATGTATGTAAATGTGACCTTATTTAACTGATGCGTCTGCGGTATTGCGATATGCCGTTAGGTTATGTAATCCGATTCTCTATATAAAGGTTATTGTATAACTTACAACTTAGCTTATTTGGCATAGTACAGGTACGTATTATATGACAAAATTATCCTAAATATTACTTTCTTTCTTAATCTCAAATCATGGTTTAGTGAGTCGCTTTAGCGATGACAATCTGTGCCAATACCAGTAAAATGTTTACTTTAGACATTTGGCCATTTGACTGATGAGACGGTGTCCGTCTATCAGAAGACATGCAGTTTACCTTTTGCATCATCAATCAGCCTGCCATAGTCCAACATCATCATCAGCCTTTAACAGTCCACTGCTGGACTAGGCCTCTCCTTTGAAAGGAGGAATTGGCCTACTATACCACGCTGGCCAAACGGGTTGGTATAGGGTTTGTATCAAGTTGTCCTTCTCTTACAGTGCTGTTCTCTGCATAATATGCTCCCTCTGTCGGCTCTTATGACACCCATGGGATGATATGGGGTGGTGACATTCAGTATTCTTAATCCGTCACCACACGGACAGCCATAGTCCACTACTATAGATATAGGCCTTTCTAATGAATGGTACGCCACTGAGCAAAATTTTCGGCTTTTCGTGTGCTGCCGCTGCCAGCCACTTTGCGTATATCGTCCCTTCGGCATGCTATTTAAAAAGTATTTGATATAAAGAAACTAACCAGACGATGTGTTGTCCCGCCAGTGACCCGACCATCTCAAACACCCACGGAAGACCCATAAGTATAATTAGTCGGACGGTCATAGCAAATCTGCAGATAAAAGTAATTCAATTATTAATAACTGAAATAGAAAAAAGGTATTAAAACTATATTTGTAAAAATACAATATAATAAAAATTACAAAAGAAACAAAAATTAATTAACTAAGATATTGTTTTTATAACTATTGCCGTAGATATTCATAGGAATCAATGAGTATTTTCTTTGGTTGATGAACTACTACGCTGACTAAGTCAAAAATATTGCACGTTGACTTTTTATAAACTGACATGTATATCGATCCGTACCCACATTCGGCAATTTGTTCAAGACATTTAACAACAGTTTAAATACTAAAACAAGGTTGATTTGCAGTAATTATTGACGTCATCTTGTCAAATAAGGCTGTATCTAATCGGACCTATTGAGAATTGAGTCATCTTGAGCTCGAAAGGTAATGGAGCGTTTTCTAGGCTATGCCAAAATATTGATTTTAACTAAGGTTTGGTTTTGTTTACTCTTTTATTGCATATCTATAAACTGAGACAGTTGTTTATAACCATCGAGGCATTCAGTGAGGGAATATTGGTTTAAAATAGTATTCGAATATGCTTACTTGAATTTCAGCGCTTTAAGATGGCTTGATGAGAACGACAGGCGCCATAACACCAGTGAGGTGTAGATGAATATGCCAATATTGATCGCCAGTAGAATTGATATCACACTGAACATGTAGTACCATTGCTGTTTCACACCTGAAGATGCAAACGAAAAGAAAAATGTTATCGCTGTTTATAACCTATCTCACCGTATGAGAAGGGTATGGCTATAGTCTACCACGCTGGCCAAGTGCAGTGTGGAATTCTTCACATAAATTTACGGAACTTAAGCAAAACTCTCATGTTATAGATATCTCATGATATATTTTAACGAGCAGACGGATCGCCTGATGGTAAACAATTACCGCCGCCGATGGACACAAGTGCGTTGCCGCCCCTTGGGGTTGGGAAAGGGGATAAGATGAGGAGTGGGATGTGGGAGAAGGAATAGGGGTTAGGGCCTCCGGCACTCTCACTCACCGAACAAAATGCAATAGTTTAGGTACTGTTACTTTACGTCGATTTTCTGTGAGAGGGTAGTACTTCCCCGGTCGAGTCGGCCCATTCATGCTGAAATCAGCAAGGCTCTACTACCATCATATTATGAAGATTTACCTCATCGCTTAGCAAGCTATAATTAATGGAAGATGAAATACTTATGAAGTATTATCATGCGAGCCCTTATTAAAAAATAATCTAGGTACTTTTAAATAATATACGTTCTTGTCTGGAAGGCCTGGCTGTTTCTTCGAATAAAGCAAATATGTAGGTACTCGTCTAATATTTGCTTCCCTCATACATTTGCTCGATTATTTGCTTTACTGACGGACGGACAGACGGTGATAAGAAGATTTGCTTTTGACACAAATATAATGACTAGTCACATAATTTACGTACAGTCGAACAACTTCCCGCTAGACCACCATAAGGGCGAGAATCGCTAAGCAAGACATCGTCGCTTCCAGTGCTACTTTAGACGCACATTAACACTCGTATACAAAACCAGTTTCTAGTGTGCCTCGAATCTATGAGAGAGCCAAGGGATTTTTTTCTAACTGGTCCACCGCCGACTTGTTTGATTGTACGTCACTACGTCACCTATGAATATTACATTTAACACGATGTGTACTTACTAAAAAACCAGCAATGGTTGAGTCCTATACCGGGTTTGTCATGTTTGCCCGGATGAAAGTTCACTATAGCCATACACACAGTTAGAATCGTCGGTGTTCCCCAGGCATAGATGAAGTACCACTTGAATTCGTGCCAACTGTAGTCCAGCGTAGCTGGTCGTCTGGAACATGGAGATCAACATTTTATTTTTTACATACATATATAGACTCACACCTGTTTGCCCGAAGGGGTAGGCAGAGGCATATTAAACGCCCACTTTTCGCCAGTGTTTTGATCCCACGTAATTGGTGGCGAGCCTATTGCCGTTTATCGGGATATTTTGTTTGCCAGAGCCTCGTCCGTTGATCGGCAGGTGCACCACCTGCAGGTGAGGTTGGCTTGGGACCCTAGGTTCTTGGTGGGAACCCTATGCACCCATTTTTTTACATTTGATGCAGTAGTAGTGTAGTAATAAGTTGGATATGCCTGTGCATCATAGGATCATAGCTCTTAAACAAACAGACCAGTTATGAGGCTGTTTCTGTTTTTAAAGGTCATGATCCGGTTGGACGTTGGTCCTTAATTACATATTATGAAGACCTGTGTCGGGTGTTCCTAAATTTTTTTTTATTTATAAATATTATTAAGGGTAAATCCTTATTCTATCAAATGAAATGTTTGAAAAACTAACCTCGTATGTAAGAGAACTTGTATAGCTATTGCATTCGCCCAAAAGAAGGCGGCCAGTATGAAGAAATACGCCAGAAAGCCTGAAAAGAAATGCATACAAGATAAGATCAATATCGATCTAAAAAAAATATATAAATTTAACAATAAAGATTAGGCTTATGATGACATATTGTGTTGCAACTTTACAAATAATAAATTAATTCACTGCAATACATTGTAGGTAATAGGGGGCGTTATTGTGATAGATAATGCATGAACAGAATAGAAAACATTGTACTCTTTAATTTAAGCTTAATTAGCTAGCTACCTAGGCACCTAAACCTAGGTATCTAGTATATCATCGATACATATCGTCATCATCAGCCCTGAATATAAACTGTCCCACTGCTGGACAAGGGTTTCTTTATACTATTACGTGCACAGCAAAATATTTTAGCAAGTGATAATTTACTATTTACATGCCAAGTCAAGCAGCGATAGCCGAGTGGAGAGACCGATAGACTGCAAAGCAGAGGGTCTCGGGCTCGAATCCACGGCACGCACCAATGACTTTTCGAAGTTAAGTGCGTATTAAATTGTTATTTATCGCTTGCTTATCGGTGAAGGAAAACATCGTGAGGAAACCTCCATGTCTGAGAGTTCTCCAGTTTCAACCCGGGGTCCGCTTACTAGTCTAACCGGATTTGGCTGCATATTAGCTTTTCCAGGCAGCGACTGCCTGTCTGACCTCCGCAACTCGAAGGGATAGCGATATTCATCTAGTTTTATTAACATGGAGAGGATGGATGACGAAAGACTGACCAAGCAGATATATAAGGCAAGTGCGAATGGGACATGACGAAGGGGAAGACCTAGGCGGACGTTCTCTGACCAGATTGGAGACATCCTAAAAACAGGACAGGTTAGAAGTACCCTTAACAGAAGAGCATGCATGAGGAATCTGATGGGAGTGAATGAAGCACGAGAGATATATCAGGATCGTTACTAATGGCGTTCCGTAGTGTCTGCCTACCCCTCCGAGAAACGCGTGAGTCTATGTATGTATGTATGTATTAAAAGGCTGAATATAATTCAGGCCGCTAGTTTTTCGATGCCGTTTAATAAAGCGGCTAGGCTTTTAATTGGACAGCTAATTCAGCTTGTTGGCTGCGACATATACTTAGGTAATGGAGTAATAATCTGCTAAATATGTGATTTACTAACCTCGCGTTGCACAGAGAGCCATGTCTGAGTACTCCATAAGCTTCATGATGACCAGTATTGATTGACCGATGGACAAACTTAAGCAAAAGTTTATAATACTCTTTCCTTGGACATCTCTGGAAATTAAAATAAAAAAATTAAATAGGGTGATGTTATACTATTATAGCCTTTCTCGATGGGTTGTCCAACACAAAATATTATTTAGGTCCAACGGTCCAGTAGGTCAAACGGTACAAACGTCGCCAGCAAAAATTGTGGCAAAATTACACAAAGTGTGTCGTGTGGGGTTCGAACCCACAAGACGGCGCAGAGCTGAACGACAAGGCGGCCGCTTAAACTACTACGCCGTTGGGGCTGGCATTAATCTCCTGGATACCGTGTTTAGTTCGTCTTTGAATGAGATACTAAGCTTTCGATTTTATATATTTAGCTTCTTGCCGCGGTTTTGCCCGCGTGTTCGGCTATCAGGACAAAAGTCCATGTGCTGTTACTGCTAAATCAGTTCAGTAGCTTTGTCGTGAAAGGTTAACAAACATCCATCAATCCCTCCATCCTCATTAACTTTCGCGTTTATAATCTTAATATATAAAATCCTTGCGTTACTGACTGACTGACAGACACGCTACAGCCGAAACTATTGGGCGCAGGCACCTGAAATTTGGCATGTATGTTCCTTGGGGACCGTAGGGGTGCACTAAGAAGGGATTTCCCGAAATTTCCACGGGATCGGCCAAAACGGGTAAATTTAAAAATAATGCAGGCGTAGCCGCTGGCGTCCTCTAGTACTAATATATGTAGCTAAACACCCGAACAACCGTAACGGCTGGTAACTAGTACAAGCAATAGTAAATTAACCTTACCTGAGTTCTGGCAACGCAGTATATATAAGTGCAGTTGGTATTAAGAATAATATAGATGCTATCATGCAGTATCCTAATATCTTATCATCAAGGATAACTTCTTCCACAGCGGGGCAGATGAACGCTACCGGTGTTAGATTCTTCAGTAACACATCTTTTATGTTTGTTGAGTTGCCCACGCAAAATCTATAAATTAAAGATAATAAATAAAAAAAATAAAAAAAGAGGTCTGTAATTTCTTGAAACACATAGACATAACATAACTTCACGCCTTTTATCCCCAAAAGTGTAGGCAGAGGTGTATTACACACCCAATTTTCGCCAGTTATGTTTTGGTCCCAATGTAATAGGGGGCGAGCCTATTGCCATCTACCGGGCACATTATTAAGCGAGCGATAATTAACATTATTAATTTAGTACACACATAAATTCGAAAAGTCAGAGGTGTGTGCCCGGGGTACCTGGGGATCGAACCCGAGACCATCGTCTCAGCAGTCCGTTACGTACACCACTGGTCTATCGCCGCCTTACACATAGACATCTGATACTAAATTAGGCAGAACCTGTACTATGACAATCAGACAGCTGATAAAAAGAGCTGTGTAGGAGTTAATGTTTGTTTATGAAAACACATAATACATCGACAAAGTAGTACTTAGTTTTTACAAGTAGTAGAGCCTTGCTGATTTCAGCATGAATGGGCCGGCTCAGCCGGGGAAGTAGGTCCCTCTCACAAAAAGTCGACGTAAAGTAACAGTACCTAAACTGTTGCGTTTCGTTCGTTGAGTGAGAGTGCTGGAGGCCCCATCCCCTATTCGTTATCCCTTATCCTGCTCTTCCTATCCCTTTTCCCAACGCCAAGGGGTGGCGACGCACTTGTGACTCCTGGGGTGTTGCTTGTGTCCATGGACGGCGTTAATTGCTTGTCGCCTATAGGCTTGGGAAATGCTATTATATGCTATTATAATTGCTATTATAATATAAAAAATTTCTTTTTTTATGTTAATAGGCGGCAAACGAGCAGTCTATCGCAATGCCTTTAAAAGAACATTATTAGTAGTGACAGACTTATTGTATTTCTTTATAGGATAACTTTGCTTGTTGGGTACTTATTACTATAAAAAAAAAAACATGTTTATTGTGTGAATGCGTGTTTTGGTTACAAGCCTTAAGAGGAATCATTACGGGCGAGCTAATTGAAAAAATACGTATTAAAATTATACAGAATCAACGTTTCGTAGTCCACTGCTTACTTCTCCAAAACTTAATCGATTTAAAGTAGTTATTTATTTTCATTGGAAAGTTAAAGGCTTTGGCCGTGTATATAATCTATTAAAATTTGATTTCTGGAGGTTTGAACACAGCAAAAAATCTAGCTAACTTTTTAAGTTTTTGAATGTTCATATTTCTTATTAAGAAATATAATTCATTCACGAAAAAAAGAGATAAACGTAAGGACATGCCAATAGAAGAAATATGTTTTTTTGAAAAACAATGCTCTATTTGCATTATCCAGGGTCGAAACAGGTGACTTAGTTTGTATGAAAATTGGCTCTCGTTTTTCCTCTTAAAAATTACTAAACTTTTTTATCTGGTAAACACGGCAATAGATAAATAAACAAAGGTGCTTGATAACATAGGAATATTTATACTTTAGTTTATAGGTTTTACATCTAATATTTATAATACGTACGTATTTGCAGGAAATGTCTCCTCATAATCACTTCCTAATTGTAAATTTAATTCCTTATTCTCTGTGATGTTGTACTGCCTTCTAAATCGAATTGGATCTTTGCACTCTAAGAGCATCGGGTTCGTTACGTTGCTGATAGGATTCCAGCATACACTTCTCCTCGCCAGCAGAGGTTGCCCTTCAGGGCAGCAATATATATCGGCCTGAGCATAGCCGAAGAGTAATAAAAATATAAACATTATAAACCAACTAAGAGTCATCATTCCTTTATTTGTCATAAAATAGTTCTTTTAAAACACATATACACGTGTATTTTATTTACGTGATAACTTTGCAATGTTTATTTGTTATTAGTTAAACTGAAATCCAAATACACTGTTCACAGCTCCATTGTTATGTTTACTACATCAAGAAAATGTCTCCGAGAGTAATATGAATGGATCACATAATTAGTGGCTTAACCGCTAAAATGGTGCTGTTCCACTATTCTCACTATATGAGACACTTGTTGTTGGAGCAACATACACGCACTTGTAGCATAAAACACAGTTTACGCGATCGTCGAGTACGCAACTTCATGATTAGACCGGACGCTTGTCCACGCGCGAGCGTCTGCGCTGTATATCCGCGTCACACTGATCGCTGTTCTCCGCGACTACGTCCGCGTGGTTAGTGGTTATGAAGAAATAGTGATGTTCCGGATATCCGTATCCGTATCCGCGGATATCCGAGGAAGAAGAAAGTATCTGTATCCGTATCCGTTACTTTACTCGCGGATCTTTCACTTTATTAATTTTCAATTGATAGGATGGAATAATATACTATGGTGGTTAGGTAGAATTAAAAACTATTATATTCGTGCGTCGTGCGGGCGTGCGTGACGTCAACTATAGTTTCAAGGTCGCGCGCACCGACAACGATTCAGTAAGAAAATAAAGATCCGTATCCGCTGATCTTGACACCAAATATCCGTATTCCTATCCGTATCCGCGGATATACATTTTAACGATCCGGCACATCACTAATGAAGATATGAATTAAGTGCTATGAAGTTGAATGAATTCAACTGTTTTTATATTTTAGCCAACAGAAGACGCACAGAAACTAGCTCGCGCTGTGTCTGCCGCCATCATTGTTGCAAAGCCCGCATCATCCTACTAAAACAAACGGTTCCATCACACGACGTTTGATGTCTACTGTTTGTTTTCGTAACCGTTACGCATAGGGTCAGTTATCACTTCAACATAATTATAGAATCGCGATACTGTTTAGATTCCACTAAAGCGAATCTAACGTAGTAAAATCTTTAGATTGAACAAAAAGCCAAGGATTACTTACCTACTTATTAAATTAAGGGGGTCCTTAGAATAGAAGCGCTGTCACAAAATTATTTCTTAGTTAATGTCTTATAAAGTCTAGATTTTATTTCATCATTCTCTTAGCGTTATCCCAGTTACAACCCGAGGTCCGCTTACTATTCTAACCGGATTTGACTGAATATTAGCTTTTCCACAGAGCGACTGCCTGTCTTACCTCCGCAACCCAAAGGGTTAGTTATATTCCATGGTTTAGACATTTATTCAGAGGAACTAAATCTCTATAACGACTATCAAAGATCTTCATGACAGCCCGAACCGACGGATTCACGCGCTCGCCGATGCACGAGGCAAGCGATAATAAACAATTTAATACGTACACAAATCCGAAAAGTCAGTGATGCGCGCCGTGGTTTCGATCCTGATACCCTCTGCATAGTAGTCCGTTGGTATCTCCACTAGGCTATCGCTGCTTAAGAAAATATTCCTCTTTAATTCTATGAAAATTCAAATTAATTTATTCATATAGACTACATAGCAACACTTATGAACGTCAATTCTTTTTTTACAACTAAAATCCCCTAAAGGTAATCGAAAAGATGTAATAAACTATAATCATTTTGTTTGTTTGTTGCAGCTTTTGAATATGCTGAAGTTCTACTCGAGGTTCGAAATAAGTGATGAAACGGGCGACCCGATGTCGGACAGAGATATGACTTTGCTTCATTACTCCAGGATTACATCCTTACAGGTAAGGGTTGAGCTACACCTATCAGCACCGCATCGCACTTTCCTATGTTTCTATCCTTTTCTGTAACCATCGTTTACTAGAGCGAGAAAGAGAGAGGGAACGCGTCAGCACGCCGCGGAATCGAAAAGGCGATCGGATTCCCTCTCTCTTTCTCGCTCTAGTAAATGACGGTCCTAAGTGACAGAAAAGGATAGAAACCTACATAAACATAGGATAGATAACATAGCAGTTAATTCTTATCGCATTCATACAGACGTTGATCTTCATTTTATAATATTTTATAGATAAATGAATGTCCTCCTGATATTTGTATTATTTTTTTAGAAAGCGGCCTTCTCGAAATTTCCAGACCTACGTCTCTTTGCTCTGGCCAATGTAGCGAGCGTAGATACAAGAGAATCTCTACAGAAACATTTTGGCAACCTAAGGTAACATTGTATAAAAATACTAGCTACACAATAGTAAATAATATGATGAATATGGTTACTTACATGATTATTCTTATTTTAGTGACAAAGCTCTCCGCGCGATTGCCACATATTTGAATCTGATACCTCCCGAGGGTAAAGAACATGAGATGCCGTGGCACAGACTAGATAAGGAGTTCCTCAAAGAATTACTGGTAAGTTGCTGACATCCTTCAAATAGCCATCTGCCCACGGTGCGTGATATTGAGGACGGACGCACGTGGCATCTTTGAAGTTACACCGCGAGTCGGGTAAAGCTTTGTCCGGAAGGGACGTATTCGCCGCGATTCACTAGTGCACATCGAGCGCGACCGTTGCGTCCAAAAGAAGCGTACCAACACGCGACTTGGAAACAGACTTAAACGAAGCGGTCGCGTTGTGGTTATCGAATAACACATAGTACCTATGTTTTTATTAATCTAATTCCTCCCAAATCCGTTTTAAAATCCTGTTGGCATAATCAGATGATTGCAAATCCCATATCGCCGGTCTTTTTTCTACTTCGTTTAAAAACATTTCCGTATCAAAGTTTTTGCGCTCCATTTCCCTTAATACGTGCACTCGCTCTGGAGCCCGCGTGTTAACTGAACCCAACAAGGCGACAACAAATCTCAACTAGCGCGAAATACGCGCGATGCGCGAAGCACGCGCGAGTCGAGAGTCGGCAGTACACGCGATGTACGCGCGTATTTGGAACTCGCGCGAAGCTTGTGGACGCGTGTATTGGCGCCTAGTATCTTGCTAACGCGCGAATGAATTAGCGGGAAACGTTTCGCGGCTTAAATTTTTCTATTTATACTTGTTTTACAGACCTAAATTGTATTTGCTTCCTAGAGTGTATACTTATATGATGATGTGACCATGTGACCTTTTTTCTTGTACAGATATCGAGGCACGAGCGCCGTATTTCACAACTGGAAGAGCTGAACTCTATGCCACTCTATCCAACCGAAGAAGTGATATGGGACGAGAATGTAGTGCCTACAGAGATCTACAGTGGAGAGAACTGTCTCGCTCTGCCTAAGCTTAACCTACAGTTCCTAACACTCCATGACTACTTGTTGAGAAACTTCAACCTTTTCCGACTGGAAAGCACATGTAAGAACATTTATTTTAGAAATATAATTCCCAAAAAATATTCTGATTACATTTTTACATAGATTTCTACAATAATAATTAGTTAAACAGCCAGTTCTTAGTATTCAATGGACTCGAAAACATATAATTTGATGCCCATAGTAGATGAATCAGAGGTTAAGTTCCGACTCGAAAGTATAGATTCAAAGCTTTAGAGAAAAAAAGAAAATGCCAGTCACAAAACGTCTGATGTTAAGTGATGAGCGTTTTTATATCCATAGTGCAAATAATTTTATTAGTCGCCTATTTTAGCTAATAAATAAAAAAGCTTTCCCAAGAAGTGTACAATGTAATTTTCTCCATTTTACGTAATTTCATATTATATGATTGTAGATGAAATTCGTCAGGACATCGAAGACGCTGTCTACCGATTGGCACCATGGTACGTATATTTTCTCATTGGTATTTAGACAGTCTAAACATAAGCTGTATGCCGCGAAGGGTTTATTAAACATTGAATCAACGGACCCAAAGTACACCCAGACTCGAAACCCCACAAATTATGAATCACACAATACGTTGTCTCATGTTTTGCTCGAACCCACACTACACGGCGCTGTGATGATCGGCGACGAATACTACACCATAGATACAGTCAAAGTAAATCCAGCAGTTCAAGTTCAAGAAGAATTAATTGATTATTACTAGTTCTGTTTGGTTGTAACGTACATTTCTAAATTGCAACGCTAAATGTGCTATTGAGTTAGCAAACAATTGCCTATCGTAATTCTTGCGAAACCTTGCGAATGCAAAGAGAATTCCAAACGCTTTTGTGATTTACGATAACCAGTCATAACATAAATTATCATGGAGTGGTCCATTACTTATTATGGTCGATATTTCTTAGAACTATTTGTTTGTGAAATAATACTAGCCTGTTACCTACTTAGAGTATCTATCTAACATCATTAAACGAGGAGTTCTTGTATTTACATAATATAATGCGTATGAAATCTTAATGTCGGAAACGGCTCCAACAATTTTTTATGAAATTTAGTATGATACCACATACAAAATTTCATGACAATCTTTGGAGTCGTTTTGGGGACGGGAAATCGATCTAGTTGGGATATATTTTGTAGAAAATACGATGTACCAAAGAAAAATTCGTGCAATGCTAGGTCATTTGGGTACTGATATTGAAGTTCAGTCCATCATCTCAGTACCATCATCTTAATTAACTACCTGTTGACCTTCAGTGACACATAAGCATGGTATTTTTTTAAAACATACACTGTTATAACTGTATTGTTGCAGGCGGTCAGAAGACGGTGGCGTATACTTCGGTGGGTGGGCGCGAATGGCTCATCCAATCACGAGCTTCGCAGTGGTGGAAGTTGCAAAGC
This sequence comes from Euclidia mi, assembly GCA_944739405.2. Lineage (NCBI taxonomy): Eukaryota > Metazoa > Arthropoda > Insecta > Lepidoptera > Erebidae > Euclidia > Euclidia mi. The sequence goes on along the minus strand of OX123193.2, from coordinate 29,665,309 downwards.
CAAATATTGGCGAAAAAGCGCCCTCGTGCGTAAGAGCCGACGTTACGGTCACGCTGAGCGTGAGGAACGAGATCAAACATGAATGGGAGAGCCTCAGGAAACATGATGTTTGCTTCTTGATAACAGTGAGACCGACTCAAGGAATTGGTAAGTGATTTTTAATTTAAAAGAATTGCAGAAAAAGTTCTGCGCCTGGTAGTAAGCCGTGTAGCTTAGGACAAGCGATTAGAGATCGTTGTTTTTGCACAAGAAACGGGCGATAGAAAATGCTGTGTATGCCAAAGCTTTGGTTGGAAAATGTCTATAAAAACTGTTTGTTACCGAAAAAAACAACTTATTAAAGCGTCTCATGTATGTGCTCATTCGTATATTCATTTAATTGGTTCATAATTTGACGACGGCAGCGAATAAAAATTGTTGATGTCGCTTGCTCTCTCGCGTTTAATATTTTTAGCTCTCTGCTTTATATTTGGATCTTTAAAGTTGATAACACCTGATTAAGATCGGCTACAATAAGCGATTTCTAGATTTTTAGATTCCTATTTTTTTGGATGTGGAGTTTAGGATGCTAAGTTCCTTTCAAATATCCTCAAGAATGTATAGTATTCTGTGTATTGCCTCACTGGGAAGCAATGTCGACGTCTGATTTAGCATGTCTTACACATGTTAATGAGTTTCCATTAACATGTCTGTATGAAATTACTATGACAAGTCGTAGATATTTCGGAGAATACCTAATAGCTCGTTTTTTACAGAAATATTACTATTTGTCAATGTATATTGCAAATCTATGATTTACATATTTAATTATATTTTTATGCGTATACCTAGTTAAACATAAAATAAATGATGTATTTTCAATTAAATATGGAACCAAAGTCAATGTGTAACATTCGCGTAAAGAAGATATTAGACTAATACAAAAATTTTCGTCTATTATTATTTGAAGAGGTTATTCTCATGTAATAGCCTAATAGGGTAGCTATGTACTCATCCCCAAGGCGTTTAGATACGATTCAATCCAATTTTACTTTTAACCACAGCAATGCAACTGCATGTTGTTTGCCTGTCATTCTTCCACTGTCTCAGTATTTCCCCTATTTTGAGAATTTTATAAATTTCTTTGGGAATTCCTTACCAAGCGTCACTAAGACAATTTCTTAATCTAAACCGCAGGCTAATAAATTCCGTACAGAATTAATTTGTAGGTTTGAGTAATGTTGTGTTTGTGGTGTATTATTTTAGTTGCATGATTAGGAAAAACGTCTAATTGCTAAATACGTCATAATCATAATAACTCGGGCCGACTACTAAAACAGAGACAAATAACATACCTCTCTAATTTTAAAATTTCGTCAGTTATTTCTGCATTTACTCGACCCTTTTTCCTTGGACCTATAATGCTTAAGTGGTGACTAAGTTATGTACTAAGTGTATTGAATGGGATGGCGCCTTCTTGCTAGAAAAAAAAAAACAGATAAATAGTGCACCTATATTGAACTAAAATTTCTCTTGTAGGTACCAAATACGATTACAGAAAGAGTATGGTAGAACAAGCTGGCATAGTTTACGTGAGGGGATGTGAGGTGGAAGGCATGCTGGACGCTTCTGGCAGGGTCATAGAGGAGGGGCCTGAGCCGAGGCCTGAGCTGGAGGGAGATGCCAGGACCTTCCGCCTGCTCCTCGACCCCAACCAGTACAGACTCGATCTGGACCACGCCAGCAAAGGAACTGAGGTAACATTGTAATATTTCACTATTATTAGCGTGTGAAAAATATATATAGCGGAGTTATTCAAATGTCAATGACTTACTAGTCCCTACTACCTACGTAAGACGAAGTATATTTTAAACTAGAGGACGCCAGCAGCTACGCCTGCATTTATTTTAAATTTACCCGTTTTGGCCGATCCCGTGGGAATTTCGGGAAATCCCTTCTTAGTGCACCCCTACGGTCCCCAAGGAACATACATGCCAAATTTCAGCTTCCTGTGCCCAATAGTTTCGGCTGTAGCGTGTCTGTCAGTCAGTCAGTAACGCAAGGATTTTATATATTAAGATATTAACTCAGATGTTTCGACGGCTGAGCTAATATTTAATGCAATTCGTTGCATGCGACTTCGTGCACTTCTTACATAAGGATAAGCGGAGTGTCATTACAAGATCAACATTATAAAAACGCCGCGTAATAAAATAACTTTTTAGAGAATAAATTGCTCCATCAATTTAATGCTAAAACTTGTGATTAGAATCAAAATCATATTCCTTGCGATTTTTGTTGCTTTTTTTGCTTTCCCAACGTAAATTAACAGTGATTTTTTTATTTTGCCTCGAAATCGTATATATCGGAAATTGTATTAGTTGTTTCCGGTTTTACTATAGCAGTATGATTTTGTGAACATTCGCATTCATTTTAAATTGTCTTTCGGGATGTGCACCATGTTCCTTTATTCACCTATCCGATATTTCGGCCCTATTGTAACTTGCGCCATGATCACGGATTCTTACTGCTGGATAATCAGTCCACTGCTGGACGTAGGCATCGCTTAATTGACGTCAGTGATATCACACTAGCATTATGAGTGATTTGGAGGATTTGGTCTACTACACTACGCTGGCTAGGCGGATTATAATAATATACTTAATAATAATATTCTACCACATTCACACAGCACCATCTAGCCCTAAACTAAGCAGAGCTTGTACTATGGGTACTAGACACTGAATAAACATACTTTACATAAACTTCTTTTTTGTAAATACATACATATCATACATAGAAGCACACAGACCAAGACAAACATCCATGTTCACGTACACAAATGTTTGACTTGTGCGGGAATCGAACCCGCGACCTTCGGCATAGTAGGCTTACACTCCCGCTACGCCAACCGGTAGTCGAATTTTGATAGATTGGCATAGAGTTTGCTGTCTCCAACCGCAAGATAATATTTGCTTCGTGTATTTCCCAAAATGTTTTAAGTGTTATTTAGTTTACGAAATGGTTTAGTTATGGCACGTGCCTTACTCTAACATTGCGCAACCAATATTTTTCTTAACTTACCAAGAATTACGTATGTGCGTGCATATTTTAGGAGCTACCTACACCATTAAAATTTTGTTTATAAATATTAAATGTATTTACATAAACGTTAATTTGTTGACTTTCAATTTATTTAAGGTGTGTTATGCTCAAAAGACCTCTAACTGATTTGAATATGAGTTATATTAACATGAGTCATTGCCGTGTATATAATTTTTTTATCAGCTTCTTTGGGATAATAAAATAATTTACTTTAGTCTATCTACCGTATTGAATTTGGTGAGCAAATTCTGATCACACAACTCTGGGCAGAAGTCACAAAATATCAACTCTATCATACTCTCTGAACTTCTTGTATGTTAGTAAGTATATTATTCTGGTTGTCTTTGTAACTGCACCATTTATCGCACTAGATTTATTTACCATCTGTCCATCTTAAGGTTGCCTGGAAGAGATCGCTTTCAGCGATAAGGGCGCCATTTGTACATTCTATTTGTGTTTTGTTTTGTTTTATAATGTAATTTTTGTAAGGTGTACAATAAAGAATAATCCAATCTATCCAATTCGCCTTTTAAAGACCGTGATCCCAACCTCACTCAGCAGACCAGAAACACCAAATCAGCAAATACACTTTTTGTCATTGAGCCTGAGGACCTCGGTTCGAGATGGTATCATTATCAACAATTACCAAAAGTACCATTATATACCGCAGCTGGATTCATCCATGTCACCTGTAAAAAGTGGCAATAAAAACATATTACTCTAATTCCTGAACTCTTCGCTAATTTAGAACTTGATCACGTTCATTGCATTCTTTAATTTATTAATAGACTAGGCTGTTTCCCGCGGTTTCACCCGCGTCCTGAGGGAACTACTTCGCGTACCCGGTTAATTTATAGCCTAAGTTACTCCTTGGTACATCAGCTATCCGCCAGTGAAAGTCACCTCAAAATCGGTCCAGCCGTTCCTGAGATTAGCGGGAACAAACAGACAGACTGACAGACAGACAGACCGACAGACGGACCGACAGACAGACAGACAAAATAAAAAAAATGTAATTTCGTTATAATTATGTACCTATGGATGTATACACGGATACATCCATAGGTATACATTTAGTAAAAGGCGGTTATATTAATATTACAAGCAGACACTCCAATTTTATTTATATGTATAAATGTATAGATAAAAAGGCTTGATTCAGACTAGACGAAAAAGTCTTTATTAATTCAGAATTGAATTGTTTAATGCCCTGTTGTTTCGTTATCATTTCTCTCAATACAAAGAGTTTGATAAAACTTGCGACTTTCAACCCAAGTCAAACATATAAGTGCGTGAACATGCATATGTATGTATACTTATATTTAAAAAAAAAGTAGATGATACCCATTGTATAAGCTCTGCTTAGTGTAAGATTAGATTTGCATGTTTTAGAATAAATTATAAAAACATATTAAGTAAGTATACGTATTTCCGTAGGACGTGTACGAGACGTTTAACATTGTGATGAGACGTAAACCAAAGGAGAACAACTTCAAGGCGGTTCTGGAGACCATCCGCGAGCTGATGAACACCGAATGTGTTGTTCCGGAATGGTTACACGACATTGTACTTGGTTACGGGGACCCTGGACAGGCCCACTACTCCAGGTAACTTATATCTAAATTATTCAGCCTGTAAGATATATTCAACTGCAGTATTGTCTTCAACTGTCCTATGGGCCAAAATACAATTCTTGTGAAGTCTACAATTTAAGGAAGGAGAAGGATTGTAAACAATTTTAAAGATCTTTGATGGAAACCGCAGCTAAATTTACTCTCTAAGGCGCTGTCTCCACGAGCGAGAGAATCGCGACGAGTCCGCGCGCTTAAACTTAAGACACAGACAGGCAATAATTAACAATTTAATACTCACATTACTTCAAAAAGACAATGGTGTGTGACATGGTTTGAACCCGCCACCTTCATCACGGCAGTCTGTTGGTATCTCCACTTGGCTATCGCTGCCTTAACTTTAGAAAATAAAGAATAAAGTGTATTTGAACTAACTCGTTCTTATTTCTCCGTAGGATGCCAAATGAAATCCCTACGCTGGATTTCAACGATACCTTCCTAGATATGGAACATTTAAGAAGCAGTTTTCCGGGTTACCAGATCAAAGTCAAAACCGATGACCCAAGGAAACTCGTCAGACCTTTCAAGTAAGTAGAAATAGCTCGAGCAAAATATTTCTAGATTTTTCTATAAAATCGGCAACCGGTACACAGAATACATCTACCTACCAATTTTCTAACGTGTGTGGTCCTAATAGTTTTAGAATAAAATGGCTGTGACATACGGACAGACAAGACATGGCGAATTTATACGGGTTCCGCTTTTGCCATGTTTGGCTACGGAACCCTAAAAAGAAAATTATATTTTAATCTTAGGCGAATTCCATTCCCGCTCAAGTTTGATTTTTTGTACCTACATGTATGTTTGTCGTGGTCTGTGTGTTTCTATGAATAATATGTATCACATGTATACATAAAAATAATATAATAAGTATGTTTATGCATTATCTAGTATCCATAGTACACATTCAGTTTACTTTGGCTAGGTGTTGTGTGTAATAGAAAATACTATTATATAATTAGCAGAATAGATACCAAATACCACTAAGCGGCACGTAGTTGGAAACTTGGCACGTCGTATGGGCTAGCTGACTCAGATGTGTCTTTGAACTAAATTGCGGATAATAATTGTGCCTATATACAGCATGCATACTTCCATAAAAACGCCATATAAAAGCCGTACTTTTTAGTTCAAGTTCATTGTAAGAAAATTTACGCATCTGATGTTCTTTAATTATTGCTCTAAGGATACATTATGACCCTGACTGAGAAGCCGGAGGACATAGGTTCGATTCCCAACCAGGAGATATATTCTGTGATGTGCACAAATAGAGTATGAATATATCGCGATAAAATCCGTAAACTACAGTTTAACTTCAATATATTATGAATTCAAGAATATGAATACTTATGTTTAGCACTTATTTGATTTTGATTGCCACGGTAATGGTTCTGTCTAGTTTTATATCAGTTCACCGTGTTTGAGTTTCTATATTATTAGTTTCATGTCATTGGCAGGGCTCATCAGGTGGACATTAATTTGTTTAGTAACAAATTTGTTATCAGCGGTTAATATATCTAATACGACGACGCACAAAAGTCGTTTTAAAAACTTTATTTGTGGTCGCTGATGAACAGTCAACCGTTATACAAAAGCACAATATAGGGTGTGGTGCTCGGTTTTTTGTGAGTGAGGACTAGTTGTTGCTGCTGATGGCCTTGACAACTTTACGCGGACTATGGGCAAAGAGCTCAAATATTTACATAGAGGCGCATTTCCTATAGGCGCTCTGAAGACAAACTTTCTGTGACCCTAATTGGCGCTTGGCGGCGTGGCAGTCGTGCTGAGACAGCTGTCTCTACATCTGTATCTTAACTACGAGAGCAAGAGAAGAAGAGACGGAGAACGACACCAGCGCCGCCAACGGCGCAACTACGAACTATACTGGAGACAGTCCCCACTTGGGATCGGCACACGAAATCCTTAAGAACTGCGCTTCTATGTAAATCTGTATTCATTGCTATGGGTGTGCGCAAAAGGCTGACAAGCGCAGTAAAACTTAAATACTAATGAAATATATTATGGTCTCGTGAACACAGATCACGTCGCCACGGGTTTGGGTGGTCTTCAGCCTAAGAAATGAAGAACATCACGGTATTGTTTTGGCGATCGTTAATTTTTATTACAATTGGATAACAATTAGACAGGTTAGTTGATTGAATTATGCAGGAGGTCGGTGTGGAAAATGTTGTTAAGGCACATAAGTACTCACTGCACTACGTCAAAGAACAATTGCTAATAAATAAATGAAATCAGAGGTAGGTCTCCTGCAAGGTGGACTGACGATCTTGTTGGGATCGCAGGTAGCGGATTGATGCGGTCTATGTGGAGTGCCTTGGGGGAGGCCTATGTCCAGCCAGTGGACGTATTTCGGCTGATATGAGGATATGAAGTCAGCGTCCGTTTATTTTCTTTAGTAATCCTACCTGTATTCTTATGTACTGTTTATATTTTCTATTGGTCACAATTCTTATTAGAGTTCTTGTGACATTGGATAAAACCCGGTTAACTAGAAACTGTAAGTTATTGAGAATATCTGCGAAATACAAACTTTCAATGCCGCCAGCTTAGGTAGGTACATAAGGTCTTTAACACATATTCATTATATTAATATTAGCAGTTCGAGAGTTAACGTATTATTTAGAAAATACATTTTTTATTTATAGACTCACGCCCGTATCCCCGAAGACCCCTTCGGAGATACGGGCGTGAGGCAGAGGCGTAATATTACACCCACATTTCGCCATGAATATTTAGGTCCCACGTAATAGGGGGTGAGCCTATTGCCGTTACTGGGCACATCACCAGACTCTGTGCTGCTACTGAGAATTCCGAAAAACCCAGTAACACTTTTGCCCGACCCGGGAATCGAACCCGGGACCTCCGATCAGCAGTTGCATACGCTATCCACTGGGCCACGGAGGTCCCGGGTTCGAATTCCGGGTCGGGCAAAAGAAAATACATATTATTTAGAATATTATTTCCAGCGAACCAGTATAAAAGGCCTAATGATCTATGGGATGGGTTCGTGAGCCTAACTATTACATATATCGTAGATGGATAAGGTGGACACATAGGATCGATTCCCGCCCAAGAACTTTGTGCGATGAACACGAGTAGCGCTCATAGCGAGTCTTGGCTTGCCGCTCGTAGTAGACCAGAAAGTCAAGCAACGCTTGCTCAGGTCAGAACTTGGATGGGTACCCCGGTGAGGCGTTTACATCGCAGTATCACCGTGCTTCACAGGGAACGTTAAAAGCTGTCGGTTCCGGTTCTTGGCACAGGACAAGAATCGTTAGGTCTGATAACTCCGATTATAGAGTTACACACTTTCTATTTGTCTGGTTGCCATACTACAGGCTTTGGTTAGTTTAGCCTAATATATCCGTGTTTAAATGTACTCATTTAAACACGGACATATTAGGCAAGATATGATATATTTTATTGACATTCTCGTATCAGTATTCAATGTGTGCCACACACTACTACTTCTGTTCAGTAAGGATGAAATAGTAGTTAAGAATACTTCTTCGTAATCATAGAAATATTATGTTCTCTTGAATCCATGCCAGGAATTAAGTTTACGTGCATAGTCATTCGTTACTAATCAGTACTTGCCGATATTTACAAATATCGTTGCGTGTTCAGTTTGCAAGAGAGAATTTTGGGATATTTTATCGATAAATGCGTAATTCGCAAAATGGCTACCTAGTCTGGAATGGCCTTATTCGTGAAATGCCTAATTCTTTAAAGGACTCATTCGTGAAATGCCTGATTCTGAAAAGGACAAATTCGTTAAATGCCTAAATCTAAAGGAACTAATTATTTTAAAGATAATTTCTTTAAATTACTTATTCGTGAAATGAAAAAACTGACCTACTCAACTTAAAATAAAAACCGGCCAAGTGCGTGTCGGACCACGCGCAATGTAGGGTTCCGTAGTTGCCCATAATGGCCATTATTGATAATAACTTCTGTTTCACATGGGACTAAAAACGGGCATCTTCAATCGATCATTTCAAATTCATCAATCTCCCAATGTAAACTCACAGAAATAGGTATTTATAAGTAGTAAACTAGTGATATCTACTTAAACGTGATAGTTTTCCTTTTAAATTAGTTATATGTACTACATTTGTGGTTTTTTTCACCTCTTCCAAATTAATAGTTTAGCTGGCAGAGGGGGGCGGGGGGACACTTGAGTCTAACAATTTGTTTCACTTCAAAGCTTGATATTTGACAAACCAATCACTTGATCAAAAAATGATTTGAACAAACTAATAATATATTTTTAAAACCTATCCAATGATGATACCCCACACAATGGGGTACTCAGTCAAAAAAAAATTCAACCCCACTATATATGTAGGGGAGATACCATGAAGCTGTGTATTAGCTTCATGGGAGATACCCTTAAAAAAATATTTTCCTAAATTTTATTCTACAGTTTTGTTGCAATATCGTATGTATATATTCATGACAAATATCAGCTTTCTAGCACCAGGCGTCTTTGAGCTAGGCTGCGGACGGACAGACGGACGGACATGACGAAACTATAAGGGTTACTTGTGGACTACGGAACACTAAAAAGGGTTAGAAAATATTGTTTAATATTAGGTACAATTACCAACAAAATACACTGCTCGACAAACATTAGTAAATCACAGACGAAATTTACCTCTAATTAAACTCCAATGTTTACAAATTTTATTTTCATTGTCAGCGCAGCGATACATACCTACGTAGGTACATTTATCCGTTGTTTCGCGACCATGACACATATAGTTACACTGAATCTTCTGCACTTACTAAGATTACATAGGTACCTACTACATACACAGCACGCCTTAAATTACAACTACCTATATACATATACGGCCATTGTTTAACTTCCATATTTTTATAGGGCATGGTCTCATTACCATGACCAAATGTCCATGAACTAAATACAATGGAGCTCTATGTGTTATCATGTTATAATAAATCGATTGTTTCGATGTTGGACGACTGTCATATCTACTGTTGCTAGCTGTTTCCATTATCGAATCCGTCGTCACTGCAGAGGAAATGTGTAGACGACAGTGTGTTCTATATTAAGGTTAATTTATAGCCTAAATTACTCCTTGGTACATCAGCTATCCGCCAGTGAAAGTCCCGTCAAAATCGGTCCAGCCGTTCCAGAGATTAGCGAGAACAAACAGACAGACAGACAGAAATGGTAAAAGATGACATTTCGGTATATGTACCGTGTATACATGCATATACATTAAGTAAAAAGCAGTTATTTTAATATTACAAACAGACACTCCAATTTTATATGTAAATGTGTAGAGATGTATAGATTGATTTTGCCATAACTTTCAAACCAAACGTCCAATTTTAATTAATTACAGACTAAATAATTATTATCTACATAAACTATACTTTGTGACAAAATATGTAGTTTATTTTGATAAGGAGTAATGCGTGTGTAAAATAAATGCGTTTAAATGAAGTCCTAAAAATTCAATATTTTTTAATAAAAAAATTGTTGTTGTGCTTAACTCGAAATAAATAGGTATACTGTGTTGCGGACTTTTTTGTAGATATTTGTAAGTTCTTTAAGTAATTAGAACATTTTATGGTTCTATCTTTTATAGTTTAGGCGGCGTACGCCAAATAAAGAACTTTTTTGGATGATGTTTTACACCGAAAAACCCAAATATGTACCTATCTTAAGGACCCCTATTTTTTCTAAAATAGAATATAGCCTATGTTACTCGCAGATAATGTAGCTTTCTAATGGCGAAAGAATTTTTAAAATGGGTCCAGTAGTTTTGAGTTTATCCATTACAAACAAACAAAAATACAAATTTTACCTCTTTATAATATTATTATATAATTATAATATTATATAGTGTAGACTAGCTGTTTCCCGCGGTTTCAACCGCGTCCTGAGGGAACTACTTCGCGTACCCATTGATGCTTTTAATGCGCGTACCCTGTTAATTTATAGCCTAAGTTACCCCTTAGTACATCAGCTATCCGCCAGTGAAAGTCCCGTCCAAACCGTCCGTCCAGCCGTTCCAGAGATTAGCGAGAACAAACAGATAGACAGACAAAAATTGTAAAAATGGTATTTCGGTAAATGTACCGTGTATACATCAATATGCACTTAGTAAAAAGCGGTTATTTTAATATTACAGTTATTTTAATATTACAAACAGACACTCCAATTTTATTTATGTGTATAGATTGTGAGCACCTCTTTTTAAAAATAATATAAACTACGATGCGTTTTAAAGGACACGGTATTCTGACGACATTAGATAGTAGGAACGCGGTGAAAGTCTAGTAATATATGTATTTAATACATAATTGAAACACCATCTAATCAGAAACTAAGCAGAGCTTGTACTATGGGCACTAGACAATGGATAAACATACATAATTATATACTTTTCAAAAGAAAAGTATATATCTATTGTCCTGGGGGTCCCATAGGGGTGTTTATTTGTGTAATAAGTATGTATTTACAAAAGTAAATACATACTTATTACACAAATAATCACCCAGACCAAGACAAACATCTATATCGTTGTTTTGTAATAAATGAGACCCGATAAGTTAGATATGTAGCAACACTAAATGTCAATTACAAAAGCCTAAAATTGCAATTAAACTATACAATTGTTTGACAGAGTGACGTTCGAGAATGTGGTCCGTAAGCAGAAGCTTGGCGACGAGGCGATGGACGAAGATGATCAGAAGAAAGTGATCTTTGTGGAGCCACACGTGCAGCCGAAACGTGGGCCCTACCTCTCCAATGAACCTAAAAAGTAAGTAATCATCATTGTCTTGCCCTGGTCCCAATTTATTTGTGATCGGCACAGTACCTATGTCCTTCTCTTCCATACTTCTCTGTCACCATTCATCCGATCATTTACCCTTTTCTCTTTCATATCTATCCTCACACAGTACATCCATCTTTTCCTTGGCCGTCCTGTCCCTTTTCGTCCTTCTACGTGCATATTCATAACCTTTTTACCTACATACATCTCATCTGTCCGCATAACATGTCCATACCAGGCCAAAAAGGTAAGTAATACGGATATTTATCCAATTTTTTATGTGGTGGAAATGCTTATTGATAGGTACCTCATTCTGTTTGGGGGATAAATTAATTGGCGTTACGTTGGACTGCACCCACTAAACAACCCGCGGTGAGCCTTTCACATCGCATTAGCGGGAAGTCTCGGAATATGTTAGACACCCGCACTAGAGCGGGCTACCTCTACGGTGGCATAAGGCGCATTTCAGCACGCTGACGTCGCGCCCGGTTCGCCGGTGGCGGATCGAGTCAGGCAAGCCATTGTCCTCCCTGACTCGCTCCGCCGCTTCTTTTAGCGAGAACTATAGACCCACGGTTACACCCGCGTTATTCAGGGCTACTGCGCCGTAAACCGTTTTATTTCTAGATGGTTTCCTTAGTAGGTTACCTACTAGGCTAGACCTTTCAATATATTCCTTTAGAAACATACAGATGGTACCTTTTTCTGTTGTCCAATGAGTGCACACTTGTACACCATGGTGTTGCGTTATAATCTTCTTCAACAAATAGATTCATTAGCTTCAAAGTTATATTAGCATAAATTGTGATATTAATTTTATTATAATAATTAGGTAGCAGCGATACCCTAGTGGAGATACTAAAAAACTGCCAATGCTAATACTGCTAGAGGGTATCGGGTTCGATCGAGTCCACGGCACGCACCACTGACTTTTCGAAGTTATGTGCGTATTAACATACATACATGAGACTCACGCCTGTTTCCCCGAAGGGGTAGGCAGAGGCATATTAAACGCCCAATTTTCGCCAGTGTTTTGATCCCACGTAATAGGTGGCGAGCCTATTGCCGCTTATTGGTATATTTTATTTGCCAGAGCCTCGTCCGTTGATCGGCAGGTGCACCACTTGCAGGTGAGGTTGACTTGGGACCCTAAGGTCTTAGTGGGAACCCTATGCACCCTGTGCGTATTAAATAATTAATTATCGCTTGTCCAGTGCCTCGGAGAACACGATAAACCGTCGGTCACGGCTTTCATGAAAATCTTTGAAAGTCGTTATGGAAATCAGTACCCTTAAATAAACTGATACAAGTATCAGTTTATTTAAGGGTACTGATTTCCATAACGACTTTCAAAGATTTTCATGAAAGCCGTGACCGACGGTTTAGACAAGGTCTAAGCCATGCAATGACGCTATTTCGTTGAGTTACGGAGATCAGTCAGCAGTCGCTCTGTTAAAAAGCTGATATTCTGTTATATCTGCTTGGACTAGTAAGCGGACCCCGAGCTCTAAGGCGTGTAAGTCTTGGATGCAACCGGGATAACGCTAGGGCGATGATGATGCAATTGTGTACTTTTACAATATTGTTTAATGTACCTATTCACCACTCTAATATCAATTCATATACATACTTTTAAATTTATATACTTATTCAGTAATAATGCAAATATATTTCTTATCTACTGCTATATTTTATAATAAAAATGTAAATAACTTGTATTTCTTATAGTAACCGCGTCACGTTATTTTTATAATCTTCGTTACTAGCTACTTTGCATACGAGATGCTTTATGTACGTGTTGAGGTATCATATACATACTACATAGTAAAATCATATTCTTTTAACCTCAGCAGCTCAAACATGCCGCTTTTGCTGCGAGACAACAGTGTACAAAACGCGATTTTGATTCGAGCGTGGGTCAAAGTAGCTTTTTAATTTTTCAATCTTCAGTGGTGAATTGGCATTGATCAGCCATCAATTTGAAACATTCGAATTTTACCGTGCTCTGTCTCTTTCACATGCATATAAACAAGTGAAAGATTCGAATTTTACTGTGCTCTGTCTCTTTCAGGTGCATATCAAAAAGTGAGTGAAAAAAACAAACCCCTTCGAAATTCGATTTTGGAATTCGACCTCAAAGAAAACACGTTCGGAAACGCGTAATGCCCCAAAATTTAAAGATATTTGTAATAAAGAAATTACGTTTATTTTTAAATGTTATTGTTTATAAGTTTTTTATTATTGGATTTTAATAAAAATAAGTCTACTTAATAGTAAAAAAATGGTATTTAACCAATACATTTTTATTTGGAATTTCAACAATCATACATTTGAAAAATAAACATCAGGGATGCGGTATCAAAGCGCGGTATCAAAAATAGCGGGAATAAACATTTCGCTAATGCTGATAGCGTAGGTATAGCGTAACGTGTTAAACGTGTGTCTCCTAAGTAATATGTTTTCTCACTGCTGAGGTGAAAAGTTATGTGTGCTACACGAGAGCAAAGTTTTTTGCATCTCGTGCTGTTGAGTCCCTCACTACGCTCAGGATTCTAACTTGGAATCACTCGCTACGCTCGTGAATCAATCATAGAATCCTTCGCTTGCTCGGGACTCAAAAGCAGCACTCGAAACAAACAACAACTTTGCTCTCTTATTGCACAAATAACTATTGTTAAAATATGTCCCTTTCGCGATTTGACCATTTTTCGATATCGACTTATTCTTCGCTTTTATAAATTAATTAAGTATTCATTTCTGTCATATATTTAAGGATTTTACGGACCCCTTGTACCAATTTGTTCTTTCCGAAAATCGTCGGACTATTGCAAGGAATTGGATTCCAACAGTGATTAAAGACGTGGTTGCTGTTCAACCGTAGCTACACCTTAGCCACTAGTTATAATAGCGCACTAGCCACTAGCGCGTCTAGCTTATAATTGCGCACTTATTTTTTTAATTTTAACGTTATTTATCTTCACGACCCGTGGATATTTCAGAAAATCCTTTCTTAGTACACCGCTATGGTTCAAGGCACATACATGCCAAATTTCAGCCTTTTGCGCCCACTAGTTTCGCTGTTCGTTGTTTGTCAGTTAGTAACGGAATAATTTTATATTGATTGATTTGCATGGAAACCTCAGCACAATGCTCGATGGCCGCTGTAGAGTCTCTCCACAAGTAGGTCTTAAGATGAACACGGACATGACGAAAATCATGTCTGACGTCCATGTCGTACCTGCTCCTATTCAGGTTGGGAGCTCTACACTCGAAGTTGTCGACAAGTACATAAATATACTTGGGTCAAATGATCCAATTGGGTCCAACTTCAAGAAAGAGGTAATTCGTCGCATCCAACTCCGACATAGCTCTCTGAATAGCCAGGCTGAAGTGGCAATGGCCACATAGCTCGAAGAACCGATGGCTGTTGGGGCCGGCGGGTTCTGGAGGTGCGACCACGTACCGGACGTCGCAGCAGGGGTAGGCCTCTCGCAAGGTGGACCGACGATCTGGGGCGAATTTAGAATCGGCGTCTCAAAATCAGTCTAAGAGAGATTTGCATGCAATGTAAGGCCCCGGCCATACTGCAGGCGGTCTAGCAGTCGAATTCCGAATTCTGCAATTCCCGTTCACTGAAATGTATGCATTATATTAGAATCGTACACGCAAGCAATCGGACGCGGCGGTTAAAGTAATATTGCGAACGAAAGTGAACGTGAAACGCAGAACTTTTAACTCTGACCTGATTTGTCTGGCGCCTGATAATGTGAAAAGGCAAAAATGATCCTTATGCAAAATCAATGTCTGTATGGTATGCCTTTGTGTAGCATCAGTCACCGAACCAATTAATGCAAAACGGTGGCGCCAACGTATATCGCGGCCCTTTTAAGACTTAAGACAGCAGCGATACGACCACCTATCATTTCAACATTAGTATTACTTAAACGTAAAACGATTACTTAACAGCCAGAATTTATTATTGTAGTGGCGTTTTATTTATTCTATGGACAAACGGCTATAAATATTGTGTTTGAAATCAATAAATTAAAAAATAAATGTGTCAATCAGAACGGTACTTACTTTAAAGTTTTATGGGTGTCTTTATAGGCGAATGATATATTAGTGACGACTTATATAGGTTTCAATATACATATTCCTTGTGTATTGTGTTCGGATTTCCTTTTTAATTAAAGTTGGTCATAAAATAGTTATAGCTTTGTCTCAGTTTTATGTTTGTTCTATGGTGCGATAGTACAGAATGGGGATGTTAACCCTTTCAGACCTGAATTATTTTACCGGGTCGATTGTAGCTGATGATTTTTTTTATAGTTTATTTGGGTTTAAGATGTATAAGCTAAAAAACGTGGAAAATGTTATTTAGTGGAAAACTTCTTGCGAAAATCGAGTTTTCTTTATGTGCATAAATGGGGACATCCGGTTTATATGACCGTTAATTGCTATATGGGGAATTTTTTTAACAAATTAAAAGCAGCATTTACAGTGAAATATTCATTATAAAAAAAGAATGAATTTGAAACAAAAATCAAATATACATAGAATATAAAATCTTACTCTAGTACATTTATATGTACTATATACTTCATAAATTAGAACAAAAATCAAAAATAGTTACAATTGTACTCTAGTACATATAAATGCCTAGAGTAAAATCGTATATTTCGTTGATTTAAAAATAATTTCATATCTGTCTACTTCCTAATGGAAAATTTAGGTATGGAAAGATAGGAAACAATTGTTTTCTTTAGTTAGGCCTATGCCTGGTGTACTTTACATTTTATGCACATTATGCATGTCTTTCCGGTACATCACGGCAGCTTGCATCTCGTCCCAGCCCCTTTATCATGCTCTTCTTCTCCTTGTTGCTGCTGGGGCGACCTGCAACTGACAATTTCTTTCGCAAAACCAAACTTTCGGACAATCGTCGAAACTCGTCGACTGAGGCGTTATTTTTTTGGTGTTTGCAAGCAATTCACTGTCAATGTTATATCATAAACCACGAGATCGGAAGCATGAAAGATCATTCGCAAAGTCTTTGATTGAAAGGTTTTATAATAGATCATAAGTTGATCAAACAAATCCACTTATTCCATTGCATGGTTATACTTCTTCGCGATTTCAGGCATATCTATTTCAATAAGCCTTTTATCTTTTTTTGACCATTTCTTTATCACATTCTTTTCTCCTATGCCAATAACGTTAGATGCTAAATGAGCTGGCTTACTATCTAACTCTTTGACCATAGTAACGTCACAATCAGTCCTAAAAATTTCTTCAGAAGAACCACTTGTTTTTTTTTTCGTTTCGTGCAGCACTCACCAACTGAGGCTTCGCAAATCTCTTTTTTTGCAGTTTGCATAACGGGATCATCAGCTATTGATGAAACCTATCTCTGAGTATTGTATTTTTTAGCTATCTGTGACTCCATTTGATATTCTGTTTGGGCGTTAGATAGTCAAACAAACTCTGCTTCGTCATTCACAGGAGTTTCCTCGTCTTCAGAGTCAGGTGGGTGGTACTCTCTTTGGTTTTGGTTCACTAAATCGGCACCTAAACGAACAGGTCTTGTATTTTGGGCATAATTATAAACAGTCGTATCCTCATTATCCGAAGATAAGTCCAAGTCTAACAGATTTCCATTGCGTAGAACATCCATGGAGTCTGGATTGAACATTGGCAATAAAGTTATCTGAAAACGTAAAATACACTTTTGAGAAAAATTTGTAAAACAAAAGGTTGTAAAATAACATGTAAGTGTGAAAAATTGCATTTTAATCAACTACTGCATCGTATTGAATATTTCATAAAAAAAAAGCTAAAACCGGATGTCCATATTTGTAGACATAACGAATTAACGAAATTTATTGTATAAAACATTTGATATTTGTATATAAAACACGATAACATTTATATGTATATCACTAATAACCCAAAATATTTTTACACCAAAAACTTGGGATTTTGAAATAACATAAATCACTTACCTTCTCACTTCAAAAGTTCACCGACCCCTGGTCAAACGTGGCGAATTAGTCGATATTAGTGGCAAAAGATGTCACTACTAGTTACGTTTTTATTAAAGGATAATATGCTCAAACGATGACAACCGTCTTTTGCTACATAAAAAGTTATTTTAGTCATTTAGTAGGCAAAAATCTTTATGTCCTCAAATGTGCACACTCGGTCTGAAAGGGTTAAGGAGCTCCGTAACCGTACCCGAAACTAACGGATAATAAAATTTATATCCGAAATAATTTGAAATCCATAATTGTATCCGTAACCGATATGTCATTTTTATCAATAAACATCGTGTTGAAAGCTGCATGCCTGAAAGTTCTCCATCGTTCTCGAAAAACATGTGAAGTCTGCTAACCCGCAGTTGGCCGTCGAGGCATAACCGTTCTCATAGTAAGAAGAGGCACGTGTCAGCAGTACGTCACTTTATATATTATGATGATGATGCATGTTACGTGGCTCAAAAAAGAACCGAATGTGCCTCTATAATTATGAATAAACATAAGTGTGCAACAGCCACTTGTGACCACCTTTATGGGAGAAAACATACATCATATGAGGCCACCAGAACCAGAGCGGCCCAAACACAAACTACAATTATGTGGATATGTGCCAAAATAGTTAAGGTGAAATTTTAAGTAAATGTAATTTTTAAAAAATCAAAGGCACTGTGTATAAAATTTGTAAAATACGATATAAGTTATTGGTAAAATTTAGATAAACTATAAAAATAATCTGTATTTTTGTTATTTGTACATTTTTTTGCAGATAGGCCACTATGGCACTTAGCATCTACAATATATTTATAAACAGTGTATAAATAATAGGCCAATATGTATGAACCTTATCACCTTTTTTATTAATTTAAATGCAAATTGCCATTTTTCAACTCAAATAGTACAAACTAAACTTAGAACTAGCTTCTTTACTACTATGTAATTTTTATTTAACTCTTTTGTTATCTTACAATCATACATTATTAATTTATTATACTTAGTTTTTATTTCAGCTTAAGACTATCTTAGGCATAACATGACAAATTAGTATTAAAATAGCCAGTCAGTTACTCAGTCGAAGAATCACTAATTGCACCATCTAGTTCATTCCCCGCATTAGAGCAGACTTTGACTTGTTGATAGGAAGGTTGATAGATAGGTGGAATATATTCCAAAAGGCATAGAAGGTCTTTTTTTTTCTCATGGCTGATTTTTCTACCCTCTGGAAATAAAATCTCAAGTTCAAAGTTTGAAGTATTTTTGGATGACCTCTTGCTGAAATTGACCTCCGTGAAAAGAACTTCTGGCTCGTTGGAGTATTTGAAGAACATCGAGAATGGATGGCTTTTATTGTACAAAATCCACTGTATCTTAAGCCATTCAACTTTACTTCGATCAACGCCGATCTTCCTGTTTGTGATATTAGTTTCCAAGGCTTTGGTGGATATAAAATCGTCTCGTTTCATTTGCACAATATGGAAAGGTTTCTTTTTTCTTGCTGCTACTATCACATTGTTCCAATGTTCGGGAATGTATATGTCTGGAAAATACTTCTTTTGTTTTTCCACCAAGCCAAAGGCCCGGTCGCTAGATGAAAAAGAATGTCCGCTGACCGTAAATTTATGGTCTATATTTTCCACTGTAAATTGAGGACTAGAAACAATATGCATACACAATGCTGCAACTTTTATGTTGCGGTTTTGCCCGCCACACTGGTCAGAGTACATGATTAGCCTCTTTGTATGTACATGTTCTCTGATAAATTTTAGAAGGCATGAACCTATTTCTTGTGGTCCCCTGGATGCTGTCGATTCATCCCAGACATACATAAACATTTCGTCTGTACCAGCATTGTGAATACCTAAACAGTAGGTCCACAACTGACGCTTATAGTAGCAAATACCAGTTGAAATTACTGGTGTTGGGAGAGTCTTCATTAAATCAAAGATTATGACGGTAGTATCGTTATTCTGCTTCGCATATTGCATGTCAAGTTTTAAATTTGTCATTGCAGATTCTGCTTTTCGCAAATGAAGTTCTTTGGCGACAGTAAGCTCATTTTTTTAGAGATATCGTTGTTATCACAAGCCTCAATTTTTACTTTAAAATTGTCACATCGCTTACATGAGTCAGTTACTGGAGCATGAAATGTGAGGTTGGAATTTTCATTAAACACTTTTTCGAAAATGTATTTTGAAACTGGTCCTTCCACTTTACTTTTGTATTCAGAATACATTATTGACAAATTTAGGTGAGGAGGCAAGTACTGTCTCGTTTCACTTTTGTGTCTTGTATAGTGTGAATCATATTTCGGAAAAGTATTGATGAAATCCTTTACTTCGTTTACTTTTGTTTCTGGAGTTTTATTCGACGGAATGTGCCTGCCTCTTTTATCAATGGGAGCGGGATCGCCAAGAGGCTTATTTTTCAGAACCCTTGTAAGGCCTCCGTCCGATACTTTAAAAACTTGCTTAAAAAATGACTTACACACACGAATATGTTTTCCATTCTCATCTGGTAAGTGATACAATCGAGTAAACTCCTTGGGCTTCGATGTGATGTTTCCAGCTACCCGATCCCATGTGGTATCTCTAACTCTCACATAAGACCTTGCTTTCATCACGACATGTATGAGTGAATATAGGTATGAACTTTGCAAATCAAAATTTGCTAGGGCATAAAAGTTTGAAAAAAGTTGTTTTTGTCTTTCGTGTACAATTTTCTCATGGCATTTTTCATTACAGGTGCATTGAATACCTGCATCTATTTGTTTAGCGGGAATGAGAACGCCTTTCGTATTTACGTATGCCTCACCTCTAGCACGTTTATTTTTTCTCATATTCTTTTTCCATAAATTTTCTTTGCGCATACGCTTCCTTGTATCTTTTTTTGTAGAAACAGATGACTGACCCTCTTCATTGTCTTCAGTATACGAGTCCCCAAGAATGTCTTGTAAACACATTGATGAGCTCCTGCTACGTTGTTCTGGGACATACTCAGAACCCGAATCCTCATAGGCCTCCACTGGACTCAATCCAAATAAATCTGCAAAATAAATGTAAATTAATAACTAAATACACAAATAAGAAAAGTAAGTAACAACCTATCTAACGAAAGCTTAATATTAAAACATCTTCACATAAGTAGGTACCCTAATTATTTTCAATAGATCTATCCAAGAACGCCTTCCTCAATAGACTAATCCGCGAAACAAGAACCACACATTGTTTAACTACGGAACTCTAAAAACGTAGGCTTACCACGTAAGTCACCTTCAATGTTGAGAGTAGCTTCATTTTCATATGCACTCATTGTAGCTTCTGCTGGATCTGGCCCAATAAACAGCAAAAATAGTCAATTAAAACACAGTAAAAATTCAATAATAACCTAACGAAAACTCAACATTTAAAACTAAGGGTTACCTAGTATGTCATTTTCAATGTTTGCAGCAGCTTCATTCTCAGTTTCACTCATTGTAGCTCCTGCTAGATCTGTCCGAAACAAAAATAGTAAAAAATGAAGTTAATTAATTATAGGTTAGAATTTATTGACGGCGAAAAAACAATAAAATATCTGACTGATAACAGGTATTCTTACCTCTTGTGCTTATTGCTGTACTGCCAATACCTTCTCGGACGTTCACGTAGATTAATAACTAATCTATACACACTTATTGCGTAAAAACACCAGCTAAGTAACCGCAAAAACAAATACGTTGACACGTAAGTATCAAAGACCAGAGTGGCCCAAGTCACTTGAGCCGTAATGGCGGCAAATACTATAGTGACCCAAGTGATCTGGGCCACTATGCTCTATTTACATTGGTTTGAGAATCAAAATGCCACAACAATATTTTTCACGCCATCTATTATGGTTTACTGAAATTACCTTTAAGCCACTCTGGCTATGAACTTAGGGGTTTGAAAAGGGGCATTGCAGTGGTCAGCTAATATATCACAAATTGTGGTTTGGGCCGCTCTGGTTCTGGTGGCCTCATATCATCTACGTAAAAGTCTGTGCATACGATAATATATTGCAAATTTTTGGCATAATTCATCGTGTCAATTTTAATTGACGTTCACATTTTATTATCTTATATTTTCTTAGTTATCAACCGCGGCTCCGCCCGCGTGAATTGTACACCTAAACTTTCCCCAGGAATTACACCATCTATGGGTAAAAATCGTACAAAAAACGGTTCAGTACATTTTAGGTTATAGTGTTGACATAGACAGACAGTGAGCGGCGAGGACTTCGTTTTATAATATGTACCTAAAGACTTGAGAATTTGGTGATGTAATATCAGTATTTCAGATGCTACTAATTATCAAATTGTTAATGATCGTTAGCTGAACGGTGATTACGGTGAACATGCCTCAGTGCTTTCCATATTTTTTTTAAAAGACATGCCAAATCTGCCGATACGCATTTGGCGAGCGTGCCCATGTTATGTCTCGATATATTTTTAACAATACTCGTTTTGTTACAGAAATACGATACCGTTCACGCCGACGCAAGTTGAGGCCATACGTTCTGGAATGCAACCGGGACTCACATTGGTCGTTGGGCCGCCTGGAACAGGTTTGTTAAAAACATACTTACCATCTGTTTTAAAACTGTTTTATAAATAAGTAACTTGTTTTTGCCCGTGGTTGCGCTCCCATGGGTCTCGGTAACTTTAATAATACAGGCTATCAAAAAAGGCAGCTTATGAGTTATTCTGATCTATAAACTAAATTAGGTACTACATAGTTTGATCAAAATCCGTTTAGTAATTTTTGCTTGAAAGAGTAACAAACATTCATCCATTCCCACAAACTTACGGCAACCTTTTGTCGCAATAACCGACCTCAGGCAGGCGAAGCTGAAGGCAGAGGCTAGTAGAATTCTACAACGCAATGAGACATCTAAAAACGAATACAAAATCAAGTGATGAGTGGCGACAGTCAGCCAAATACATGGTCTACCACCCCACGGACTAAATTTTTTGCACGTCGTTAAACAACAAAGTAGGTACATTTTTCTTTGAAATATTATCGTCAGGATAATAGTCTCTGCCTACCCCAATGGGAGACAGGCGTGACGATATAGATAGATAGATAACATTTCAAGTTGGGTTTTAATATTTTAGCTGACCGTATAGGTAATGCTGTCTGCTTTTTTGAAAATATTCTTTAAACAATTTGTACCAGATAAACAGTTCTGATGAAACACTGTATAAATTATGAACATACATAGTGGCGCCTTTGCGTGACACATAAAAATACAGATAAAAGTGGCGATCTTTCTTGGTAGTTTCTGTCTTATCTCTCCGCCTCAAATACCACAAAAGGCAGTCACCCTTTGGAGCTACTACAATATAACTGAGGGTTCGATGCTCATAATATATCAGACAGCCGTTCGCACTCCATTGCTGGACGAAGCCCTTTCCTTGTTTTACAATCATATTTTAATAGGCTTTCGCTTATTCATTTACTTACTCGTTTTACATTTACGCTTCGCTTACATTTACAAAGTCTTACCCCGCGTTTTCACCAAGGTATAATACATGTATTTAACAAGTTTTTGACAATGTTTTCTTTTCTCATATACATGTATAAAACATGTCGTATACAAAACTATAGACATGTATAAAACTTGTTGTACCTTATACAAAACTTGTATGTTACTTGTTGTAGACATGTATAGAAAACTTGTATGTAACTTGTTGTAGACATGTATACAAAACTTGTATGAAACTTGTTGGTTGAAAACTTGTAGTTGTCTGCATGTTTATGATCTCATGTTTTTGTCGTAGCTAAACTTGTAGAATTCGAGACAAATTCAAGCAGTAGTTTTATTTTAAAAGAAAGAACCTGACTTCGTTTTTAATTTATTTACTTCCCTATTAAACTGGTTCTTGAGGTTCGTTATATTTTATCAACATCTTTAACACTGCCTCCGTGGTCCAGTCGATAGCGTATGTGACTGCTAAATAGAGGTCCCGGGTTCGATTCCCGGGTCGGGCAAAAGTATTACCTACTGGGTTTTTCTGAATTCTCAGTGGCAGCACGGAGTCTGGTAACGGTACGGCAATAGGCTCCCCCCCCCCTTATTACGTGGCGACCTTAAAATTCATGGCGAAATGTGGGTGTAATAAGTATTACACCTCTGCCTACCCCTTCAGGGATACAGGCGTGAGTCTATAAATAAAAAATAAAAAACATTAATGTACATTTGCGAAGCAATTGCTGCCAATGCGTCTTTTTTCTTCTGACGATCTTTATATATTTTATTTTTCACATTCCTCAGACATTCTTGTACATGCAAAAGCTCAATGAGTTCTAAAGTTTGTTTTTTTGACCACTCCATTCTTCTTCTTATTTAGTTTTCACGAAGTAAAAAGCGCGGTTCGTCCGGCATGTTGAAAACTATTCTTTTTTAATTTTTTTTTAAATACAACTCCCGCATTAGGACTAAATCTTGTGTCGCGGGGGACTTTACAAACATACAACATACGGGCACAATTTATGGATCACACAAAGTTTTGTCTCGTGTGGGAATCGAACCCACAACGCTCAGCGCAATGTATTTTAATGTGTTCCGGAACTAGATTCTGGAAAATTTCGGATTTTTAATGATTGTGTTTTAAACTGTTAAAAAAACCTTAGTTGAAAATCCGATGATTCCGATCTTTGGTTATAAGTCACGCGTCACGTCAGTTCGGTAGCTGTCAACTCTAGATGTGGCGATCTGACATCGATTTCTCGTAGGGTACAGTCGTTTATTTTTTGGGTCGTACCTATACCGATTTCTACAATGAATCCATTCAGTCCACACCATAAATTGAACTTAAATTATCATATTGAGGGGTCAGCTTCTTTACATTATTTGATTATTATAAATCAAAATCCCCCGCGGCGTCTGTCTGTCTGTTGTGTCTGTCTGTGTGTAACCAAAAACGACTGAACAGATTTTCATGCATTTTTACGAATGTACCTAGTGATTCATGAGGAAGGTTTAGATTTATAATTTATGGCTATATACACGACATAATATATCCTGCGTAGCGACGAAGTCACCGGCGAGCAGCTGTTATATTACAAAGCTTGGATAGTACCTCATCAGAAAGTCTTGTAAATTATACTTATTATTTGAGTCTATTGTTAACTTATAGTAAATAATATAATGATTAAGGTTTATATTGCTTACGCGTTGTTTTATATAGAATGTGTCTGTTGATGTGGGGTGTTTCGAAGAACCCTAATCGGGTTCTTTGCGAAACATTGGTAACTTACAGCAGCAACACTATAAACAATCCTCTTAAACAACCAGGTAAAACGGACGTAGCGGTGCAGATAATATCGAACCTGTACCACAACTTCCCGTGGCAGCGCAACCTGGTAGTGACGCACAGTAACCAGGCCCTCAACCAGCTGTTCGAGAAGATCGCTGAGCTCGACGTGGATGAACGCCATCTGCTGCGTCTTGGCCACGGCGAGGAGGCGCTGCAGACTGACAAGGATTTCTCCCGGTAAGTCAGTTTTCTAAAAGTCGTCGGAACATAACACTGTGCCATGGAAGAGATACCTACTCGTCTGGTAATCAGACGCAGTGGCGTATCTGCAGAATGACAAGGCGGGCGAAATGCTCGGGCCCCAGGCTTAAGGGGACTCCACAGGAGAGCTGTATCCCCCGCTTACGATTGCCAAATATATCTGCACCCCACCTCTTGAAATATATCTGCACTCCAGAACGTGGTGGAAGCAAATCCATGGATGTTAGATGGCCAGCATTGTGCGTCAAAAACTGTACTACTGCGGTTGTCAATCTGCCAAGCGTGGCTATTACGGCATACATACCGTTAACATGACACCTTTAAGAAGGCGCCTATTCGAATTTCGTAGCTCTATATTTTAGTAGCTGAGTAACATATATAGCGGAAAGCCATTTAATTGAATGTCCTCTCTTTTTTAAGTTTAAGTTAATAATGGTTTATAACTCATGTATTTTATAATTGTCGTGAATTACTTGAATTCTTCCATCCTTGATTAAAAGATGATACACCGAATTATAATCTGACCGACGATAATAAATCAAGAATATCTCCCGCACCGTAGCCTTGGAGAGCACATGATCCATGATGTCGTTGACCGCGGTTGTCATGCAAATTTGTTTGGCCTGAATGTAGCTCAGTGTATACTAGCTGTGTCGTACGGTTCTCGCTGTATTTGATTTTATTTGTGTATGGACCTGTTTTGTGGACTAGCACTAATGGCAGGCACATCAAAAAAAATCTGACCCTAAAATATCAGCTGATATAAAAATATTATCTTCTGTAGGTATATCGTAATTTTTCTCATAGTGCAAACCTCTTGAGCCGACTTCCCACGGTGAGTTGTTTTGCGGATGGACGCGTGCGGTATCTTTGAAGTTACACCGTGAGTCGGGTTTGCTGCCCGCGCCCGGTGATTGTATAAATTGTATTATTGTTATGTAATTAAGGCGAGGATTTCCGTGCGCTCAAAGCTGAAGGACTGAACGACGCGGGAGAGAGCCTGTCGGCAGTAGGAAATTACATATTTTCGGTATTACATTTTTGTATATATTAAAATTCATAATGTGATGACCGACAATCATCTACTTTTCATGACTTTTCTTTTGGTATACTTTTGAAAATTCTAATCCTAATACAACTCAAATGAAACGTGAAAAATTCTTTAAATTTTGGCGCGTCAGCCGGCTGACTTGCCGGCTGACGAAGACAGACCTATATTCGCAATTATTTTCGATCGTATGAAATGTCAGTAATCGTGTTTCGTAATGTCCGACAAATATAGATCTAATGCTGTAAAATAACATATTTTTTCCCGAATTTAATTCTTTGTTATTTACAAATAAAACGCGTTTGAACACGCTAGATAACACTGTATTTTGGGAAATCCTCGACTTAAATTCATGAAAACAGAACGACTCTTTATGAAGAATATCTTCAGGAAGGAAATTATAGAGCTTAACTACTTAGTACAAGTGTGACCACTATTTTCTACGTAAATACACTAGTTGTTTTGTTATGTGGTGCAATAGTTAATTGGTTTATAAACACGATTATTTTATATATTTACTAACAAATTAAGTCAGTACTGAGAAAAGATTTGGCGGTTATCATCAACTATTAACTACTAACGATTTAGTAATAAAATGAAATTACTTATTTACATTTCCTCTATCCAAATATATTTTGGAAGTGGATAAATATTAATGTAGCTTTGTTATTCTTGGTATAAACACGTAAGTTGATGAGGAAAAGGAAATGTGAAATCATAGTGTTATACGACCGGTTTCGTAGTGCTCACTGTAAAATTAGCGGCATCTCAAACAAACCTTATGTTCTTTTTTTATAATTCTCTTTTCGACTCATCATCAGCCTGTAACAGTCCACTACTGGACTAGGCCTCTCCTTTGAAAGGAGGAATTGGCCGACTATAACACGCTGGCCAAACGGGTTGGTATAGGGTTTGTATCAAGTTTTCCTTCTCTTACAGTGCTGTTCTCTGCATAATATGCTCCCTCTGTCGGCTCTTACGACACCCATGGGATGATATGGGGTGGTGACAATCCGTATTCTTAATCCGTCACCACACGGAAAATCTTTTCGACTAATCGACCGAATTTGGGGCTATGTGGAAGTGTGTGACATACACTCCTTAAGGCGTTCGGGTCATAGGTACTCACTGAAACCACCGCAGTGTCCTCAACTTCCCGCGGTGTAGCCAGGTCACGCGAATCGGTTAGCATACTTTATCGCGATCCGGCTCGGTATTCGTTCCGCTGTTTGGTGCTGGCTGGTCTCGCCGTCGCTGGCTTTGATACGTCTCGCGAACATCCGTCATATACACAAACCCAACGCAACATCACACAAGTAACCGTTATCTTCCAAAGATATTTTGGGAGGCGCACGTAGTTACAGCGCGTCTCGTCTGCTTACCGGTAAACGGGGAGCGGCCCCTAAGGCTTGCTGCTCACTGTTTACGTTGGTCGGAGTTCGTCAGTGCGACATCCGCGACGCTTGGGCTTACGGTAGAGAGGCCAGTGAATGACTGTCTCCCTCTCCGCCGTCTCCTTGAGTAGCATGACTGCTTCACGGAAGGAGAAGGCGGCGTTCCAAGACCTCTCGCCCCGGACCATGGACAAAACCAGGGCCGACAGCAAGAGAGTGACCGTAACAATTACCTCGATCAGGTCTGCTACACTGCGCTACGATGTCCAAGTGGAGCATTCAGCCAGCGTATGCTGCGACGCGTCCTTGACAGGGTTGTGGCTGCCCTCACTGCGGTGGGTGTTTCCTACCGCCCTATCCTCTTTAAGCGCCGACAAAACCAGCTATGGACGGTTAGGTTTTGCGTCTGGTCTGGACGCTTTGACGTCTCTCCAACCACTCCTTCTTAACAACGCGACTTACCGCCACTATGGTAGCGTGCCCGAACTGTTATTATGCCTCCTTAGAATCGCAATATAATTAAGAAAGAATTCGGAGATATCTTTTTGTATAGGCATACAGAACTAGCGTAATACCAATTTTTTATAATGCATATCGGACTTCACTCGCACATATCGGTATTAGGTATCATAATGTGAAATAATGTATTAGTTAGCTATCATGTGCCAGATGCAACTATCATCTACTCATTCTTGTTTTGTGCCCAATCGCATGTCCTTCGGGACATGACAGAATATCAGCTTTTTCTCAGAGCGACTGCCGCCTGATCTCCGCAACCCAAAGGCATAGCGATATTCGATGGTTAAGACCAGTAGCACTTTATTTAGGGGTACTGATTCTCCGTAATTACTATCAAAGATCTTCATTATTGTTGGGACCGTCGGTTTAACGTGCTCTATGAGGCACGGGGCAAACAACTCAATACGCACATAACTTCGAGATGTCTGTGGTCAGGGCCGTGGTTTTTAAATGGCATCCTCTGCATTGCAGTCTGTTGTTATCTCCACTAATGTAACGCTGCCGTGAAATTATTACTCTGTAGGTATATATATAAAATTCTTGCGTTACTGACTGACTGACAGACATCCCGCACATCGCAAAATTTTAAAACCGCTTTTATCTGATTGAGAGTAATTTTCATTTCACAACATTAAGACTTTATAATGTAGCACTAATGGCCTGAACTTATCTCGTAGGTATAATTTACTTATACAGGTTGATTTGTAATTGCTCGTATTCCCTTCGGGAGGTGATTCTAGGGCCAAAATGGAGTATTTTTACCTCTTACATATGGGGGTCCAAAATGCACCATTTTGGAATAAAACGGGTTTTAAGATTTTTTGAGAAAATTCCAAATTTTTGTTATAAACATCTTGTAAAAAATTATTTTGACTATTCTTGGTGGCAAATTGGCCCTTATTTGATGGACAATTAAATGGCCCATCTTTTAAATTAAAATAAACCTACTAGCTCAACGTGGAATTTGAAAATAGAGCCAATAAACACGCAAAAAATGTTCGAACAAAATAAAATTACGCCACATAAATGCAAATATTTGACAAAAAAAAAATGTGGCATGTTATGTAAAGTGTTGGAATAACTTCCTGGTATTACCTGCTATCCAAAAAGGTATAATAGTCTTAGACAATTGGTGCAAATTTCGAGTAATAGCCACTTCTGTTAAAAAAAAAGTGCTTCTGGATGACTCACTCGCCAGAACATTTTTTCCAACACTTTACATAACATGCCACATATTATTTTTTTCAAATAATTGCATTTTTGTGGCGTAATTTTATTTTATTCGAACATTTTTTGCGTGTTTATTGGCTCTATTTTCAAATTCCACGTTGAGCTAGTAGGTTTATTTTAATTAAAAGATGGGCCATTTAATTGTCCATTAAATAAGACCCAATTTGCCACCAAGAATAGTCAAAATAATTTTTTACAAGATGTTTATAACAAAAATTTGGAATTTTCTCAAAAAATCTTAAAAACCGTTTTATTCCAAAATGTTGCATTTTGGACCACCATATGTAGGGGGTAAAAATACTCCATTTTGGCCCTAGAATCACCTCCCGAAGGGAGTACGAGCAATTACAAATCACCCTGTATATCTGTGCAACTACTTACGGCTATGATCATTGTTTTAATGCAGGGTGCGGTGCGAGGCGAATCGGTAATGCAGTCATTGTAAAGTAAAGGCTTAAACTCACATATGTACGAAACAATAATTAATCATATTATATTTATCTTATTTGTCCTTATCGATCGTAGCACCTGTTAAATACAATACAATACAAAAATACAATCCTAACAAAAATGTTAAGATAGCTTACTTAACAATACCTACATGTACCTAAATATGTGTGTGCAAAAATGTCAAAAAACGTAAGGTTTTTAGGTGATTCGGCCATGTTCTAGTACTATTAGCTCCTGTTTGTATGGGATACCTACATATATATGATATGATAACGAACGGTACAAACAGCAACGCTTCTTAACTTCAGAACAGTAAGTAACTACTTATATGTACTCGTACCTCGATCGTCGATAAAGGAGTGCACTGTGTATTTTAGCTTTATTATGTTTATAATTTGAAATGTAACCTTAATTATTAAGATTTACTTCACCGTAATGAGCCAAGTATTCAGCCAGCTTGCGTTTGAATAATGCTTACGTTTTGCCAACATAAATTAACAACAAATATTTGCTCAATGTCTCATAAATTCTACTTGATTATAATAATATGCAGAGTAGTCATCATTTAATCCATTATTTAATGTGTCTTAATCGCGTAATTTAAAGAATAATAATAGGTCGCATAACATACAGATACGTGATGGAAAGCAGTAAATAATTTTGTTTTGTGTGTCGGTTTTTGCTAAAATGCTATAATTATATACGCATGCAGTGTAATCTTAGGCTCTAGACGGTAGTGATACAGTCCTAAACGATTCCCACATTTCATTCCTCTAAAACTCGACTCGACTCTTCCAAATAAAGTCATTATGCAGCCGAGCGAAATAAAAGATCTTTGTTTGTTACTTCTTTCTAACCCTTTTTTTTTTGTATCGTGTTGGAAAATCCTCATGGAGTCCCTCCGCCCCGGGGGGGAAGGACGAAGGGGACTGTCAGACTCTTACTGACTAAAAACCAACCCGTGCTCCTCATGTACCCATGTGTCGGAGGGTAGGGTTTCACCAAAGCATTCCTCGCTACCCCCCGACGGGTATTGGCCCGCCAGATGGTCAGGCGGGCCCCGAACGAAACCCCCTTGGCGGCGGATGAAGGTGTTGGGCTCCGCCGCCAAAACACCCAGCGGCCGCAGAGGATAGGGAGGACGGCAACGCAACACCGCATCTCCTCTTTCTCTGCGGCCCCACCGCGACGCAACGATGGTGCGCCCCCATTTGGTCGCGGGAGATAGGGCGCGGGGCAACGCAACACCCACACGCCTCTCCTCCCGCGACCGCACCCGACTGCGAGGGATAGACAGAACTGTCCCCCGCACCCGCACCATGGGACGCATCCTACGCAGGCCTCTACCAAGCTCACGTGGAGCGTCCCCTCCCGGGATCCCGCTTAGCTTCACCGTGGGTGGCTTCTAACCCACGGTTACTGAGCCCCCCCACCACGACAAGGTGGAGATCCCACGGGGGGGACTTATTTCTAACCCTAGCCGTACCTTTTTTTAAGTAGGCTCGATGCGATCTTTAATAACTGCGCCTTTAATTTTTTTATGAGATAATTGTGCTTTTTTGCCTTCGTCTTTCGAGGTTCTGAACGCTATGCCTAAACACCGCTGGCACAGCCCTAGTAAAAAACTCGGAATAACTGCTATGATTCAGCTTTTAAGAAAGAGTTATTTTCATTTCTCAATTTTTTTATCCTATACCTACTGTCCCATTGTTGGTCAAAGGTCTCCCCTACACTTCTCCAAAGGTCCCTGTCTCCAGCTATTACTTACTTTCCAAGTGATTGAGAAGGCATCCAGCTCATCTCGCCAACGATTCCTGGTTCTACCTCGACCTCGACGTCCCTCGTGTCCACCACGTGGCGATATGTGCCCATTTTTCGGGATGGATTCTGCAAACATGACCTGCCCAATCCCATTTTAATTGCGCAGCCTTCTTGCCAACATCACTGATGCCAATTTTAACGCGTATGGTTGTGTTGCATTATTATTATTTTATATTGTTATTTTCATTGAATATAACGCGTGCTTATTCACTTAAAATTTCCGTTAGAATGGAAGATGTTTCTCAGAACAGCTGATTCAGCTACAAGAAATTCGATTAAACAAGAATCCCTTTGTGTCCCAACTTGCCACATATCGTTGCGTTTGTAACACCGCTTCACAGAGCTGTCTTTCATAAAAGTTATCGCTTGATTCACTGAGCCTGAGTCGGCAAGCACTTAAACAACGTTTGTACTATAATTATTATAAGTGTCTGACTGAGAACTTAAAGAATCGCTTGTTCATTAATACATAATAACGTAATTGAAGTAATGGTGCTGAGTTTGGTCGTAAAAAAATAAACATTTTAGTCGATCGACGACTCTATTGATTGGTTTCTTTTTGTCTGTATTTGTGATGTCTGTATATACATAATAATACATCTTATCGTGGCGATCTAACCGCGATTATTAAGATGTTTTCTTAACAAAAAATATGTTTCCTAAAATACCCATATTTTTTTATGACGCTGCAATGGTCGGTTTATGTAACAAAATCTGCGATTAGCACTAACTGCCAAGCATAAATGATTGACAGCCAATCCTCCGCTACCGTAGATCACTGGCGACTTACACGGCGGTGTGGTAGTGTTAATATTATTAGATATTTTTTTTTTTGTAAATTTTAATTAGACACAATTATATCAAGTTTCATAAAGAAAATTCATATCATCATCATTCTCCTAGCGTTACCCTAGTTAGAACACGGGGACCACTTTCTAGTCTAACTGGATTCGACTGAATATTAGCTTTTCCACGGAGTGACTGCCTGTCTGACCTCCGCAACCTAAAGGGATAGCTATATTTCATGATTTAGACTAGTGTTAGTTTATTTATGTCACACGACGGTTGTCAAAGATCTTCATGACCGTGCTCTCTGAGGCACGGCGTAAGCGACTATACTTCGCAACACATGGCGACAGCACATAACTCCAAAAAGTCATTCATATAATTATGTAGTTGTAAACGGACTCATCCAGTTCTACCGTCTGAAGCGTCAAAACTAACGTTCTGACCTCACTCTCATATGAGTCTGAACTGATTTACACGCTCATTAACGCGCACTTAAAAATAATTAAATACATCTACGTTTTATAAAAACGCAGTTAAGCAGTAATAATTTTTTTATTGACTCGTGACAGACATATTTTCTTAACTAAATTATGAATTGAAGTCGCTGTAAATAAAACCAATGTTAGTAATAATAGATTATAATACAGTCGGCCAAAACAAAATATCTATCACCCTACGAAAGAACAAGGTTGATTTTCCTTTGAAAGTATTATTCTGTCAGGACTAATTCTCTCTTTCTTATTTCATCATCATCATCATCCTAGCGCTGTCCAGATTGCGATGCAAGCTTCTTCTCCTTCTTCCTCACCTTGCAACCAGCAGTCTGTTTTTACTTATTCTCCTCCACTTCGCTCAATTTTCAGAATTGACAGTAGCATTTCATGTGCCCTTTTACCTATAGTGTACGACGGAGAAACGTATTTGTTCCCCACGTTACCTGACGGTTGCTGTAAAGCACTGTAACAGTAGGCAGCACTACTACAGTGACTGTGTATGCAAGACAAACTACCTCTCTCTCTTCTGTTAAATAAAATTGATTTGCGTATGATATACACAACAGTACACTGAATCTTGATAGCAACTTTAATAAAATAAGCTATTGCTCACCTAGTAGGATGCGGATCGGTTGAATTACCACAGGTATTATAATAGAATTGAAGGAGTAAAAATAACTTGACTCGGACACGTAACTCGGCACCTCATAATGGCCAGTAAGCATAGACCCACACTTACGTCAGCAGCAGCAACGAGGCGA
This sequence comes from Euclidia mi, assembly GCA_944739405.2. NCBI lineage: Eukaryota > Metazoa > Arthropoda > Insecta > Lepidoptera > Erebidae > Euclidia > Euclidia mi. Next base: position 29,631,692 of record OX123193.2, on the reverse strand, counting down.
TTGACATATATATGAAATTTGGTCAGAAATACAATTTTTTCTTGTATTATTATCTGTTTAAGCGAATCAAAAAGTATATTTAGATATTGTATCATGTACATGTTATCTCCTGCTTCTTCGAGAACAACTTGGGTCACAGGGTGCTTAAGTGACTACAAATTGTTTAAGACAAGTTTTTTTACTTCTTGTGGCATATTCCAATCATATTATGACACTGCTCTTTCTGTTAATCCATGCAATCACGTATATAAAGCGCTTGCGTAATTGCCGATTTATGTTTTATATTAGCACGACTGGTGAATAATGCATACATCTTTGCTAATTATTAATATTGTCTGAAGAGCGGGCATGACTACTCTGACTCTATACCTAACTGTTGTTGATTAGATAATAACTCTATTTGGTTTAGCAAAGTCATGTCTATGTCGTCACCGCTATAAGTTCTTCTCATGTCTGTATAAAAATGAAGCACTAAGCCCACTTCAGAAGTAGTTATTTAGATACATATCGCAACCAGCTAGCTTAGATAGTCAATTGTGATAGCCAAACTGCTTTATTAAACGGTGTCAACCAACTAGCAGCCTGAATGATATTCAATTGTTACAGCAAATGGTTTGGATCTATAACGTTTAACTAAGTACATACTATCCTAACAAAGTCATCAAAATGTTTCCAATTATCATTAACTCGGCTTTATTGTTATTCGATTGTTATAATTCAAATTTCACGTGGACGCTGCATGAAATTTGGTAAAACACGTGTAGAGATAATTAAATATACCTTAAAACAGAGCATGCAAGCTATAATCAGGTAGATGTGTAAGAGAAAATGTCACGAAATCGTAGCTGCTTCTGTATTTTTTTATGGACTCACGCCTGTATCCCCGAAGGAGTAGGCAGAAGTGTAATATTGCACCCACATTTCGCCATGAATTTTTAGGTCCCACGTAATAGGGGGCAAGCCTATTGCCGTTACCAGGCACATCACCAGACTCCGTGCTGCTACTGAGAATTCGGAAAAAACCCAGTAACACTTTTTGCCCGACCCAGGAATCGAACCCGGGACCTCCGATCAGCAGTCGCATACCCTATCCACTGGACCACGGAGGCAGGCTTCTGTAATTGTTGGAAAAAGCAACTCATTCTGCGTCTTTATAAAGAGAAACGAGTACAAAATTCGTTGTCTATCTGTCTCTCTCTAGCGACCCAAGGAATATTTGCATGAATCGTCTACTCTTTATATGTATGTTTAAACTCTAAGACAAAATCATTGTCTGGGAATAGATTAAATGAATATTAAATAAATGGTAACAATGCTCGCTGACATTAACAATAATTGAGCAAATGTTATGCAAAATTAAGACTGACTTGTTCTATGTTCCGCAATTGACTCAGAAGCAAATTATATAAGCATTGTGCTCAAAATCTTTTCAAATGGAAATTGACATTGATAATGAGAAACATTTATGTATTTAGCTTAAAAATTGTATGAGTGGAGGTCTTACGTACCTGAATCACTGATTACAGTGTAAATGGACCGGGCAATACCACACAATGCGTTTCTCACAGCTGTTATAAATATAGGGTGTCACAAGACGCATCACCAAGCCAAACTACTCATTTTGGACATCATCTCAAAGTCATACTAAACAAAAATAAAACGATTTTTTTAGGAATACACATTTTTTAAAACGCAAATAAAAGTGCGCGCGTGCAATTTTCGAAATACCTACTTATTCATGGGTACATAGGACATCTATTGAACTGGTTTACGGGTTAAATGCATAGATTACGTACCTAATTACAAAAAATGTATAATAACTTTGAGCCTGAATATCTCTTGAATCAGTAATTTCCCAGGTATGGTGGCAAAGTAAAAAAAAATCGTAATGATTCGTAGGTACAATATGGGGTTTCAGTTTTCGTTAAGGGTCTTTTTACAACCTGTATAAACTCTTAATCTTGCAGGCTTTACATATCCAACGATAATAATAAATAATAAATCTTTATTTGCTTAAATATGGGTAAACAGTACATAGATCTTACGGAGTCTAAAACAATGTATCACCATATTTTGCTGTAAGGCATGCAAAGTTGGTACACAATCAATACAATTTTAAATTACATTAAATTTTATATAATAAAAAGATATGTCGGTAGTCAAAAGTCACACATTAAACAATCCAATATAACTAATTGTCAATTAAATAATTAAAATGTCGAAAAAATATTATAATTAAATTTATATGTCAGTCAATGTAGAACAAAACATTGTAAAATATTATTAATGAATTTATTGTATATATTAAAGAACAGTTACGTCAAAAGAATTGCAAAAGGTAAAACTGTTATGGCATGAATAATTTGTCCATTAAATATTCGTCAATAGTGTAGTAGCACTTTTCTATTAATATTTCTTTAAGCTTCCTCTTTAAAAACTCAGAATTTGTTGTCTCTAATATTACCTTTGGCAAATGGTTGTAAATACGCGGTGCCATACAAAATACGCTATTGTTAATCAATGTTGTTTTATTTTGAGGACAAAATATTCTTAACCTGTCGATTGTTTCAAGGGACAAAACTCCCTTTTTTCCAAATCCGTTGATTGCTCCAAGGGACAAAAGTCCCTTTTTTTTTGAGGCCGTAGACTGCGCACAAGTAACTAATGTTCGTTTTATTAAAACTTAACGGATTGCGCTATATTATATATCAATAGACGCGTAATGAAATGAGCTTTCGAATGATACCAAATAACACCAAATAATATACATGTAGTCCACGCAAGGGCACGCAAGGGTAAAGTGAAAATTAGAAATATTTTCCCGCCATTTTTGAGCGTGATTTTATATTTCTGACATATTCCTTTTTCTCGTCGTTTTTTATTAAGGGAGGTAAATGAGTATTATACACGGTTAGAAAGGTTATTTAATTTACTTTTAGAGGAAATAAAAATAATTAAAAGAAACATTTTAATTCTAAACATAAAAAAATAAAACAAAGAATTGATTGTTAATTGCCGCGTATTTCCGTATTTTATTTTTTTAAATACCTTTTTATGTTATATATCTGATTCAAACCTACATAAGTTTCTTACCAATTAGATTTCCAAGCAAAAGAACCATTTCCGATAAGAATCCGATAAGAATTACTCTTACTGGAATGTGCACAGTTGTTTACTTTTCCCGCTAAAAATAACCTGAATATCCGCAAAATTTTTCGATAATCAATATCTCATGAATAATATGAGTATTATACATCATATGATTGGTTTATTTATATACTAATAATAAAAAATAAAACAGAGCATAAATGTAACCTTATCAACATACATATGTATTTACATTCAATAAAAATGAAATGCCGTTTTTTCGACAATTGTTTGTAAAAATCTCTTAAATTAAAGTAATACACAATATTTCTTACTTTTTTTGCTGTAACTTCATAATTAATTAGTTTATTGACAATAAAAACATAAAAGTATCTTATATAATTATAATATTTGTTTAAAATGATGTTTTTAATCCATAATTACGCCCCGCGCGCAAAATGCAAAGTCAGCGAAATAATATTTTTTTTCACATGCTAATATCTAAATAATTTTTCAAGCAAGTATTGTTATAATTTTATATATTTGTTAAGATAATATTACCAGGTATATAACAAAGCAAAAGGAACCAAGGTAAAACTCGTATTGTTATCACGATAAGCAATTGTTTCGACTAAGTCGTAATTGTTTTCATAGCATCCGGTTCGGCCCCTCGCATAAAGTAAACACTTCGTTCAAAAGTAGTGTATTTGGGATCATATGAAAGAATAATTCATTAAGTTGAACAAAAACATAACTTCTACACCCTCACGCTAAAAACGAATAAACAATGACTGATTTATTGAGCTCGCCCGTCAAGTGCTCGCGACGCGTTGAGCCGTAAGCACTTGGGATTTTTAGGTACCTACGCGAAACAACGCAGCGGTTAAGAAATGTCGTTTACTTTTGTAATTCTTAAAATTGTTTAAATTAATTTCTGACATACATTACAATTTCCAATATATAAATACAAGGCAATGTTAAAATACCAAGCTTTTTAAAATGAGGTTTACAACTGTCAGTCTGTTTAATTCAGCAAATTGCTCTTATTTATGCACCTTTTCTGTGCAATAAATTCCATTTCTTTATATGTTGTATTTCCCCAGAATATAATCCCATATCTAATTAAAGAACCGATGTTACCGTGGTATGCTGTTAGTAATGTGGATATGTTGGCTGATTTAGCGAGCATATAAAGGGCATATGACTGTTGGTATAACGTTTGGGATAAGATTTCTACGTGGGTCTTCCAATTCGTTTTACAGTCTATGTTTAAGCCTAGGAACTTAGTTGTTTCTACTTCTTTTATTTTGTGTCCAAGGTAATCAATATTTAGGTCCGTGAATTGAGCTTCTCTATTTCGAAAAATCATAATATTTGTTTTACTTAGGTTAATTTTTAAATTGTTACTCATTCGATTCTTAATCATTATGATTTTGATGCCACATGCGAGGCTGTCATCCCGTATTCAACGTTGGTGTAACCCATACCGAAGTTTGGGGCAAATTCTCGAATATTTTCAAACCTTACTTAAATCGCACGTCAGCGAGGGGCTTAAGTATATTCCCTATGATCTATTTATTCCGCCTGCATGCTCTCGGTCAACGCACTGTAGCATTTACCAGGCAAATCTTAGCACCCACACTGGTTTATTCTGAGGAGCCGTGTAACATCCATGCCATGAATGCCTGGAGAATAGCTTGTCTAAGCACTGAGTTGCCCCAAAAGATATCCTCTCAGAGAAGTGGGACGGGCTGCTGCAGCGCGATACGAGAAAATCTCCTAGATCGTCCTATGCTGCAGAGCGTGCTAGTTGAGGCTGGCGGTTGCTGGCTAAGGGATTTATAATTACATACCTATCGGTACTTATGATTTATTTTGTTAACAGATACGGGCGTGTAAACTATGTGCTAGCTAAACGCTTGGAACTTCTTGAGCGGGTAGGCAGACTGCAGAGCACGCTGGATGCTGGAGACGATGCTGGCGCCACCTGTGAGCTAGCGCACCACTTTCACGTGTACCACGTCAGGCCGCGCTGGGAGACGTTCCTTGAGAAATGTGCCAACGATCAGGTAACACAATATCTTCCTGCCCCTTACACGAGTAGATCTTACATTGGGACTTACTTTGACTGTACAATAATGTTTTCTTTAACTAATGTTATTCTATATTTTGCGCTTTAAAACAATACCCGGCCCTTTGAAGCTTACATGGAGAGATAGGGCCAACGTGCAGAGGTCCTTAGAGATTTATAATGTAAAATGTGATGGAACACGTGCTGCGGAGTCTCCCCTAATATACTATTGAGTACAACTATAGACTAGCCGCAATACGTGCGAGACCACTGCTTTAATGTGGAATCTTCTCGAATTAGGATTTAAGGATGGGTGTTAAATGTATTGGTATGATAAAAACTATGGATTACAGACGGCACCTGCCTGATACTCCTATAGCATACGTCTGCGTGGCAGGTGTTAAACAATAATGTTATTATTATACATCAGTCAAATAAAACAGCGACAAATTAGTGGAGATAATAACAGATACCACTCAGAGGGTATTCGTAAACCCTCTTTACACATAATAAAATGTAGCGTGAAAACATGACCACACCAGACGGTCGATGACGAAGATTATGATGATGTTTACCTCTCTAATATTAAACTCGTGACCGAAACTGACATTTATATAATAGAAGCGCTGATGTCACACAAGGATTGGTCCACATTGTGTGGCCAAAATATTTAGTCACTAAGTCATGATATCTGTAGGTAATGCTGACTTTGCAAGGATTTTATATGAAACCGTCCACTATGGCTGACCTACTCCATATATTACAAATTCTAATAGAAATTGTATCAAATTCAATAAATCCGTTAATAGCTCGAAGACTTCTTTACCCAGGCGCTCCATCGTTCTTTATAATGAGATAATTTTCATATAGGTGTCTACGTACTGATGATTACTGAGACAACCCAGCTAATTTATCGATGAAAAGAACGTCTACTATGCTGGGAGCTAAAAGTGATACTATTACTAATAAGAGATAAGTGAGAAACAGAAAGAATTGTCGCTTAAAAGCGTTCGCACGGGAGGCGCGTGGAGCTGCATGTTCGATTGTGATTTCCAGCAGGGCCATTTAACGTTTGTTTACCTGCTGAATTGTAAGCATACGTCTAAAAACTTTGTAATTAAGTAAGTGTGAAAGTAACTTTGAAGAAAACACCAAGTCCAGTATAAACCACTCAACGTTTATTTCAATGATTAGATACAGGCACCCTTTTATGCAGCACTACTTTTGCACAATCACACACTGGTACAATAATTCCTGCTTGCTACTTCGTTGAGAGTTGTTATCAGACTGCCTGTGGTGGCCTTTTACGCCTCCGACTTCGACTCGTCCCGATTCATAATAAGTAATCAACTCATAATTCATAATAAACAACAACAGTGTGTATTGAGTGAAGTGAGGTGCACATTGACGTATAGCCCATAAATCATTTGAATGTTTATAAAATAATCTAGTAATAATTAAATCGTTTTAGTGTTAGTTAAATTAAACCAAAATATCACACAACCCTAAACGTAAAACGATGAAACGACGAAGCGACTATAAAGAGCAACGCTGGCTTTCCGAACTTTCATAATCTGAATACAAAAGCGGACAAGGGCGTGTCCGCTTGTAACGAAAAAGTAATTGTGCAAAGGTCGCAATTGTAATTATAGGTCGGTTCACGAAAGATGACCACTGCGCAGAAATCATTTTTTAGGTCCCCGTGGAGGTGCGGGGTGAGGCGCGGGTGGAATGCCAATGGCGTGAAATGGCGTGGCTCCGTTCTTGACGCATTCCCTAAATGCGTCAAGAACGGAGCCACGCCATTGGTGCACGAATGTACATATGCGCGACGGCCGCCATTTGTGGTCAACTTTCGTAAACCGACCTATACCTACTTAAGATTATGTCACTGGGTCACATAATACTAGGTTTTATGCATACTTTGGCACCTTGGTATAGATAAATAATAATATTATTTTTAGGTTTACAAAATAAGAGCAAGCTTAATTTTTAAAAATGAGAAGTTAAATATTATAATCTCTGCCCGGCAGTTTCACTCGCGTTATTTGCGTTATCTCGACAGCAGTGCCGGGTCAAAATATAATCTACATGAAGCCCTGCAAAGTGTCTATCTTCCAGAGAAAGTCGTCCTTCCCATTACAATCGGGTCGGCTTCTAGAGATTACCCCATACACACAAAAAGACAGACAAACTAATAGAAAGTTGTTTGTAACTTGGTATCGTGTAACTAAGTAGGTAATTGAAAAATATAGTTATTTTGAAAACACTGACTGACACTTCAATTTTATTTATATATAGGTAGGCACAGATTTGAAGATAATTCGGTGTTCTTTAATCGCTACTAGCCTTTTCGCATTTGGTCCAATGCGGTTTACTTCAATTCTTGAATATTTTATTCAGCGGTCTCTCAAACTTTTGTTCAAGTCTCGAAACTTCGGTCTGTATTGTAGATCTATGTATGTGGTCTGTATCAATCCTTATTTCCATATGACATAGCGCGGTATAATAATAATAAAGATTATGTGGCAGGTATAGTAACATATACATTTATGTAGCTGGCATCATCATAATACACTTATAATATTTTGGTGATGTCATTATCTGTATATATAAAATTCATTAATGATTGAATGACATACAATGTACAGCCGAAATATTGGGCACAAGGAGCTAAAAATTGGCATAGTATAAATATTCCTTTGGAAGCGTAGGAGTGCATTAAGAACGGAATTCCTAAAACTCCCACGCGATTGGGCAGAACTGATCTGATAAAAAACATGTGCGGGAATCCTCTATCAGGTAATTTTTGGATAGTTTTGAGCTATGGATTTTTTATTTTTACCGTGTACCTCAAGATCATTTATTGGTGTCAACCAACCCATAAGTTACACTGGCATAACCCATTGGTCGCTACAAAGAAAAGTACCACGTTGATAGAAACCGGGCCAAATATGAACACCATCGTCTGGTTTACATCATAGGCATTCAGTCTTCAACAAATAATCGTACTTGAGCTAGGCAATTGAGGTCTACATTCCGTTCTGCGATCTTTGACTGGTATTGCTGAAGTCTTGCGTGTGGGACGCAAGATTGGCAGTCTTGCGTCCCACACGCAAGACTGCCAATCTAAAGTGAGTTTGGGTCGGGCAAATAACAGGAATATATTGTTCAATCAGTTACGACTGATTATCAATTGATTGTTAAAATATGTTACCTGTTACCTTTCGGACGGAAGCGCTGGATCGACATCGTGAAAAGCGACATGAGTGCCAACGGATTGACTTTGGAGGATGTAAAAGACCGGGCAAAATGGAGTATTAAGTAGGAAGGCGGACCCTGGTATAGACTGGGATTAATAATCGCCAGGCAGAAAAAGAACAGTTAAAATAAGATACCTTTATTATATTGAAAATTGATACATCGATTTAATGTCTTGGTTTGAAATCCGCGCGCACCACTGACTTTTCGGAGTCATGTGCGTATTAATTTTTATAACTATCAGTTGCTAAATGGTAATGGAAAACATTGTGAGGAAACCTGCATATCTGAGTTCTTAACCCGGCGAGGATGTGGAGGGGTCATTCTGACCCTGTCAATTTTCAATCGTGTGTAGTTTTTTATTCTGCGATCGAAGAGTTTTGAACGTCTCAATAGCTGTTGCTACAGGACCGGCGCGTGCGCCCCGCGCCCCTGTTCAGGCGGCCGCCGCCTGTGACGGGAGCAACACGTGCGTGCAGTCAGAAAGGGTAAATATGACCCTGCGACAACCGCGATGTAACATTTTTATGTAAGGTTTCAATTATATTTTTTACTTAATATTATTATAATTTTAGGTTTTTTCGTACACAAAGAATGGCCAGGAGCTTGAGGATGAGAGCATACGTCTTGTTTTAATGCAGTCTGACATTGAAGACGACTTGTTATCCGACGGTAGCGAAAAGGAAGATCATTTGACAGCTACGCAAGAGAATCAGAGAATTCATCGGAGAACCTGAACAAGAAGCACCTGTTAGGGTTCCAGGTGTACGAAAAAGGTGCCAAGTATGTCCTTATGCCCGCCATCGCAAGACAACCAATATTTGTGAAGATTACCATAAGTATATTTGTCCAGAACACACTATTTCATTCTGCCAGGATTATGCTGCAATCACAGACAATAATGATTTGTAATTCATAATTGATGATAAAACTGTAAGTGAAACTAATTGATCTCTACGTATGTACCAAAAATAAATTAAAAGTTAATCGTCAAGAAGTTAGTAACTTTTTGTTGTTTTTAATGTAAGTTTAGAAAGTTTATGCAAAAGTTGATTATTTTGTAGTACTTTGCTAAAAGTGATTTAATAATAATATTTTGTACTCTTATCTGCGTTTTATTTCGATGGAACCGTAAAAATAACATGTAATATAAATAAAATTGATTAATATTTGGTACATTAATATAAATTTAGATATTTTAAACCGAATTATATACAGGGTCAATAAGACCCTCCACAACCTCCACGTTACTATTTTCACTACATCCTCGCCGGGTTAATAATGTTCCTAAATGGCCCGCACTTGGCCAGTGTGGTGAACTTTGGACTAAACTCTCTCATAGTTAGAAGCGGCCCGTGCCCAGCCGAGGGACGTTTAATATACAGCGCTGATGATAAGGACATTATTATTAACATTGTATTTTATTTCAGAATAAAGCTGTGGACACAGTGAGCAAAGAATTCCCTTTCCACGAGTTCTTCGATGATGCACCGAAACCTTTGTTCCCTGGGAAGACGTACGAAGAAGATATGGAAGTGGCCAAAAGCTGCTACAGGTGACTAACTGAATTTATTTAATAGATGTATTAATTTATTATAAACTAGAGGACGCCAGCAGCTACGCCTGCATTTTTTTTTTAATTTACCCGTTTTGGCCGATCCCGTGGGAATTTCGGGAAATCCCTTCTTAGTGCACCCCTACGGTCCCCAAGGAACATACATGCCAAATTTCAGCTTCCTGCGCCCAATAGTTTCGGCTGTAGCGTGTCTGTCAGTCAGTCAGTAACGCAAGGATTTTATATATTAAGATTAAGATTACTAAATGTTGTCGACGGCTGCGTGAAACTGCTGAAAACTTAAATTATATCAACGAACACAATGTAAAAATCTAATTATTTTCTCCAAGTAACAATTTCCTCAGAAGCAAATTTCAACCCTCAATGTTAATGCTGCCGTATTTTATTTACGCAACAAAAGGTAACAAAAATTAATTTCTAGTAAGGTCTAATATTTTTTTATCCTCAACTTCGGGCAACTATCCTGAACTCGAACTCCAGAACAGAAAATTATACATACATACTTCTTCATCTTTAAGCATTAATTGTATTATTATGGGATTATTTGCACGTAGACGTAGTCACGTAGTTAGGAGGGCATAAAAATATTTTGCTCATCTATATGGGCAATCCACAGATATTTATATTTCTAAGGGGTAGTCTGATAATAATAATCCGCAAAAAAATCAATCCCAATAAACTAAGTACAATTTTTTAACATGACTTTATTCTCGTTGTAAAATGGTCGATATTATTTTGATGATCTTCTTGTTTAAGGACGCGTTTACGCTTGTATCAAAAAAACACATATTTCCGGTACATTTTACGACAATTTTAGATAATAACTAATAAAACTAATGATTACGATAAATTGATTACTTTTTTATCTATAAATCAATTTGAAAAATAAATAAAAAAATAAATAAAAAATATTTAATTAATATTAATGTAAAATCGATTCGAACCGGCCTCTTAAATCAAAAATAGGCATATACTGCTATTTTTGGGTACAATTTTCTCTCTATTTTTACATTTATTTAGATTTTCAAAGATAGAATAGGGTAGTACATATAGTCAACTCAAAAACAATTAGATATTTTTTTTTCAAAATATTGTAAATTGACTCAAAAAAAGCAAAATATCATCCTACATTTTTCTTATATTTTGCTCGCATACGTGTGTCTTAATGTGTGGCAATAAGGTTCGTTTTATTTAGCCACTTTCTTGATTTATATATCCAAATTCTGCTCTGCAATGACTGCAATGAGATCTCAGTCTGCGCTTGAGCGCCGTCGGGAGTGGACTCTATGTCGCTTGTCGCTGCAGCCCGAAGACGAAAAAAGCAATATACGAATACAAAATATTCGCTATAATCAATTTGATACTTCTCGTATTCTGTGCGAATTACGTACAAGTAAATTTCTTTTGTATAAATGGACATTATTACTTTATTTTCTCCGTTATGTTGAGTCAGGATATATTTCGGTATTTAGATATTATTTTGTTTCTTGCGTTGAAATCTTGTAACATTATCTGGACTGATGGTATACCATCCCGTTCAAGTGTTGCGACTGGAACTCATAAAAGAGTAGACCTAGTTATGCCAGGTTGGGGCTCATTTTATTTGTTTTGGTGAGACCCTACCACTGGTACTAGTGAAGTAACCTTCCAAGGTTATTCGATGAGTCTTGCTGGTACTCATATGTGAGTAGAGCTAGGCATGCCGAGTTTGGGCTTATTTTGTTTGTACATAAGAGACCCTACCACTGGAACTTATGAAGTAACCTTCCAGGGTTATTCAATGACTCTTGCTGGTACTCATGTGTGAGTAAAGCTACGCATGCCGAGTTTGGGCTCATTTTGTTTGTACATAAGAGACCCTACCACTGCATTGTATGAAGTAACGTTCCAGGGTTATTCAATGACTCTTACTGGTACTTATATGTCAGTACAGCTAGGCATGCCGAGTTTGGGTTCATTTTGTTTGTACATAAGTGACCCTACCACTGGAACTTATGAAGTAACCTTCCAGGGTTATTCGATGACTCTTGCTGGTACTTATATGTCAGTACAGCTAGGCATGCCGAGTTTGGGTTCATTTTGTTTGTACATAAGTGACCCTACCACTGGAACTTATGAAGTAACCTTCCAGGGTTATTCAATGACTCTTGCTGGTACTCATGTGTGAGTAGAGCTAGGCATGCCGAGTTTGGGCTCATTTTGTTTGTACATAAGAGACCCTACCACTGGAACTTATGAAGTAACCTTCCAGGGTTATTCGATGACTCTTGCTGGTACTCATATGTGAGTAGAGCTAGGCATGCCGAGTTTGGGCTCATTTTGTTTGTACATAAGAGACCCAACCACTGCAACTTATGAAGTAACCTTCCAGGGTTATTCGATGACTATTGCTGGTTCTTATATGTGAGTAGAGCTAGGCATGCCGAGTTTGGGCTCATTTTGTTTGTACATAAGAAACCCAACCACTGCCACTTATGAAGTAACCTTTCAGGGTTATTCAATGACTCTTGCTGGTTCTCATATGTGAGTAGAGCTAGGCATGCCGAGTTTGGGCTCATTTTGTTTGTACATAAGTGACCCTACCACTAGAACTTATGAAGTAACCTTCCAGGGTTATTCGATGACTCTTGGTGGTACTTATATGTAAGTAAAGCTAGGCATGCCGAGTTTGGGCTCATTTTGTTTGTACATAAGAGACCCTACCACTTAGGTCACTTATGTACAAACAAAATGAGCCCAAACTCGGCATGCCTACTAGCTCTACTCACATATGAGAACCAGCAAGAGTCATTGAATAACCCTGAATGGTTCTTCATAAGTTGCAGTGGTTGGGTCTCTTATGTACAAATAAAATGAGCCCAAACTCGGCATGCCTAACTCTACTCACATGTAAGAACCAGCAATAGTCATCGAATAACCCTGGAAGGTTACTTCATAAGTTTCAGTGGTAGGTCTCTCATGTACAAACAAAATGAGCCCAAACTCGGCATGCCTAGCTCTACTCACATATGAGTACCAGCAAGTGTCATCGAATAACCCTGGAAGTTTACTTCATAAGTTTCAGTGGTAGGGTCTCTTATGTATGAACAAAATGAGCCCAAACTCGGCATGCCTAGCTCTACTCACATAAGAGTACCAGTAAGACTCATCGAATAACCTTGGAAGGTTACTTCACTAGTACCAGTGGTAGGGTCTCACTAAAACAAATAAAATGAGCCCCAACCTGGCATAACTAGGTCTACTCTTTTATGAGTTCCAGTCGCAACACTTGAATGGGATGGTATACCATCAGTCCACATAATCTTACCAGATTTCAACGCAAGAAACAAAATAATATCAAAATACCGAAATATATCCTGAATCAACATAATGGAAAGAATAAAGTAATAATGTCCATTTAGGTATATAAGAATAAGAAACTTATTTGTACGTAATTCGCACAGCCAGGCCTATAACACATTGATACATATCACAAAAAATTCTAAGTCTCAAAGTTATTTAGTTGAACTACATTTCCGCAAGTTACCGTACGTAGTACGTACTGTTGCCGCCGTGTCGCTGTAGTGACGCGATTTTGTACCTACTAATTTTGTAAACGCGTCCTTAAAACACATGGCGCCACATAATCTTATTTATTGGTTAGTAGTGCCACAGAATAATTAATAGTACTAACGTAGTAGTGCATCATAGCAGCAGATTTATCGTCAGAAAATTATAGTTTCGCAATATCGTTTAAAAATACTTTAAAGGTTTCTAAACATGTTCGTAAACATGTCCCTCACATGTAGAAACGAGCTAGGAGATGTTGCAAATTACCGTCACAGCAATTTTTTTACCTAATTATTAAAATCTTTGGACAATTCACACACGATCTAACTCCCTGACTAAACCGAGCTATATCAAGTGATAATATATGATTATTAATACACATACCTAATAAATAAAAAGTCGTGGTCATCAAACAAAGATTTGTTCTGGGTGGATCAGTTAGTCTGAGAATATTTTTCTAAGAAGTCAAGCTTGGCACGTATCCCGGCGCCCGTCGCTTTTATAAAGTTTACCGTCACACCATTGTTTTATATTTTCCTGGATAATAGGATAGAAGGATACTTGGTTTGCGAGTACGCCACAATATAAATGTGAGCGAACAAACAAGAATTTATACAACCTTCGTTTTACGTCCCGCATGCCGCTATTTATAGCGAAATGGGCAAGTGTATCAACGGCCGTGCTATTTTAAACTTTATACAGGTTAAATAAACTACATTCCTGAGGAGTACAATCAGGAGTAAAAATCGACGAATTAATTGGGCGGAATCTAGAAGTTAGTCTGTTTATAATGTTTAGTATGTAAAGCATCGAATTCTTGATTAACGAACTCGTAATGGAAAAACGATATTGCACCTAAAATTGGTAGAATGGTAGGTTCATTTTAAAAGATTTTTATGACATTTCGGATACACCAATTTGGTTACGGGCAGCGGCATCTATTATCAAAGACCTTCGGCACTGCGATCGCCAATCCGTCTGCCAAGTGTGGCGATAGCGACAAAACATCCCTAAAAATGAAAGAAATAAAACCTTGGAGGACGGCCTATATTCAGAAGTGAACGTTTCTTGACTATAATGATGATGGTGATGGGTAAATCCAAGTGTCTAACTAAACACACTATGCCGAACTTACGCAAAGTTCCGCGGCCGAAGTTACGTGCCGACGTATTCGGTTGATATGACACACCATAAGTGCCGAACTTACGCGGCCGAAATTCCATTGCACAACTTAGTGTAGTATCTTCGTCGGCAATCGAACCGAACTTCGGTCGGGTATAATGTGTGTTCTACTACTAAAAAAGCTGCCGCCGAACTTACGCGGTTATGCCCGATCGAACTTACGCGGTTACGCCCGATCGAACTTACGCGGTACGCTATAACGCAACGTAATTTCGGTATAGTGTGTCTTCAGTAATTCAAATGCCGAATTTCGGTCGCGTAAGTTCGGCATAGTGTGCTTAGACACTAAAGGCTGGCACACAGGCCGCTGGCTTTTGCCGCACGGCAAGTGCCGCCGGCTTATGGTGTGCGTCGGTGCCTCCGGCATCTGCCGCAGAAAGCCGCCGGGCATCATTCCAGTTGTAAAGAACAACCACACACAAGTAGCAAGTTGCAACCCGCGCGGCCCGCCGGCCCACCCCGGCGGCCATGCCGGCGGCTCCTTCGTGCGGCAAAGCCGGCGGCTTTGTATGCCGCCGGGTCACGTGGTTTGGCCGGCGTCACTGTGCGTAAGAGCCTTAAGAATTACGCGTTAAACGGATTTTTACAGTAACAAACATACCTACATACATATACTCACGCCTTTTTCCCATAGGGAAGGCAGAGACAACGGAACGCTACTTGCTTCTATCCTTACAAACTTCACGCGCTTCCTCTTCATTCATTACTCTTTTCGTACATGCTCGCCGGTTACTGTATAAAGTAATACTTCGGACCTTCTGTTTCATAGCACTGACGTACTTGGCATTATCTAATATGAGGTGCGTTCGGTAAATCGCAAATGGTTGAGGTGCTCACTGCTCAATGTCCTCAACATTGAGCACCTCAAAAGTTGACCTGCAAATCTATAGATACAAAGCTTTAATAAAACATTGTTTACAGATACATCGACCACATATTTGAAGAGCTCGAAGAGTTCCGTGCCTTCGAGCTTCTGCGTTCAGGTCTTGACAGGTCCAAGTACTTACTAGTCAAGGAGGCCAAGATCATTGCGATGACATGTACGCATGCGGCCCTCAAACGATCCGAGCTCGTGCAAATGGGTAAGTGTATCTAATCTTAACAATTATATACAATTGCAGAAAAAACTCAGAAGAAGGGACCAATTCAGGTAAAGGCCTGGAGGCCCAAGCTCCCAAAAAAAAAAGAATCTATTTTCTTCTAAAGGCAAGTTACTTTTTAGTGTCTCTCTGCATAAAACCTTTCTTTGCAAATTTCTTGAACGCCCCAATCTCGGCCACTAAAATAATCTTTCCTTCCCTACCTGTCTGTCCCCAAAACAAAACGGTGGTTCCACCACTGCGTGAGACCAAATGGGTAAAAACGACCTGAATTCGCTTTCTCAGGACAAAATTTATTAGGATAGCCATGCTGAATTAAAATGGGAATACTAAGAAATTATTACATAACCTAGTAGTGTAGCTTTATCTAGTATGAGTATCGATTATTTTATCAAGACAGGTTGTAAGTATGTAAAATTTTATGTTGACTATGAGCATTTTTGAGTTGCAGCTTTTTAATGGCTTATCTAGTAAATTACTGTTAACGAGATAGAAGCAATATTACAATCTCAATTTAAATACCGTTTAATTAGTAATAACAAATCTGGCAGACAAAATTTATATCTGGAATATGATGCTCGGTTTTTCCAGCACATGTTTGATATTGGCGCCAGAGGTATTAAAATCTATCTTATCGAATCTTTTAGAATTACTCACACACCAGATGATTCTGTCATAATGATGTGAAACAAGTTTATCATAGAAATAAACTGCTCTGTAACAGCAATATGTATGTCGAGTGTGTAAAACCCTGAATCGGATCGCCATATCGACCGTTTGGGATTTACGGTAACGGCTAAATCTCAATTTGTTCTCGTCAGATGGTTCACCCTTGTGAACATTGTAGCTAAACTAGGTCACGAAATGTGAGCGGTTAAATTGTTTTTTACATTCCTAACTACCCAAGCCGCAGACGCAATAACGCATTTCTTCCAATTCTAATTTAATTTTTACCTCCTAGGATTCAAATACGACAACATATTAATGGAAGAGTCGGCGCAAATCTTGGAAATCGAGACGTTTATCCCACTGCTGCTACAGAATCCACAAGATGGACGGTCGCGCCTCAAGCGATGGATTATGATCGGAGATCATCACCAGCTGCCTCCCGTGGTGAAGAACATGGCCTTCCAGAAGTATTGCAATATGGAACAGAGTCTCTTCACCAGGATGGTGCGCCTCGGAGTGCCGTATGTGGAGTTGGACGCTCAGGGACGTGCCAGACCCAGGTAAAGAACTTTCATCATCATCCTAGCATTCCAGTTGCCCTAAAAGTCTTATGCTTTGGAGACCAGATCCGCTTTATACTTATTGTTATCTAAATTAAAAAAAAAAAACATTCTACTGAGCGCGTACTATCCGATGTCTATAGCAAGAGGAATAGCGGAATAGTCCGCGACACATGTCATCTTTTTTGGAGTGACACTCAAAAAATTTTATGGTTATATGGGTTTCTAAGAATGTATTACTTTCTGTCACCTCAAAAAAGCGTAACGGCATCACCAACTTTTGCACCAGGTGCCACTCAAGATAGCTTCGCCACTGCCTGTAGACTAAAAGGATAGCTATATTCTAATATAACGAGACCTGTGTCAGCATAATTGTATGTATTGACTATCCGTGGCGGAATCTCAAAGATACTCATAACTGTCCAGGTAAGAAGGTGTGTCAACTAGGATATGATCTCATTTGTTTTATCTTGAAGCGTGACGAAACCGATCTAAACGGTCGCGGTGATGTGCTTTAATGAACAATGCTTTGATCATTTATGATTGTACTTACATTTATGAGTAATTATTGCATCTGCCTTTACAATGAAGCTGGTAATGCATCAGAGTCTGGAACCTAGATACCTGATCATAGATATATACTTGGAGTTCTCAAAATGGAATAGAACTACAATTTCTCTATATGTATTGGTACATTTGGCCTCATAGAGATGTAATGAGATAACTCCATAAATTATACCATAACTTACGTACAGTACTGTTGGGATTAGTTCAACGATCATCCATTGCCCTGTTCCAAATTTATTTGGCGTCGGCGCAGTACATCCTTCACTTCCATACTTCGCTGTCGCCCGTCAGTTAGTTGAGCGATATGGTAATTAAAATCGTTATACCTATGTGTATTTTAATCCGTCACGTTTGTGTCACAAACAATTAAATAGGAAAAAAATAGAAATCCATCAATCTTCTGTCAGTTATCATCATCACCAATGATCTTGTCAGGACACTTGGAGGACATGACGACCTATTTTTTGCACTTGGACCAAATTTAAGTCGAATAATGATCTTCTATTAATCACTAGATTGTGCCCGCGGTTGCGCCCGTGTGGGTGTCGGTAAAAAGGTTCAATCACAATGCTTTCGTGACGCAAATTAATAGAGGCATTTGTCCAGCAGTGGACTGCTAAAAGCTGTAAGATAAAATGAAGGTGACAAGATTGTAGTCAATTAACTGATATTAATTTTGTGCCTCAAATATTCTTCTTCTTCAGTCGTACCTACTCTCATTTCTGAGGCCGTTGGCAGCAGTTTTGTATCAGTCTGTTAATGACCTGTCTCCATCAGTCACGGTCCGTAGTTGAATAATATATGCTTAAAATTTTTGTAACTGTGCATTGTTGCTTATTGTTGTTTCTAACTGTGAAGTTTGACGTTCAGATCCTCATCTAAGAGAGTTACTTTTATTGTGCTATCTGTGTTACTCTGTCAATAGTAGGTATAAGCTCGTTAGGCCATAAACTCCGTGGCTATAACTTTGAATTCAACCCTTCTTGCCTCTCAGACATTAATTGGCACGAGTCTATCTACTTATATTAAATTAATTACACCCACAGGAACTATAAATCTGATCTTTACAAGTCTCATTAAAGCAGAATATTTTCCCTAATCATCAGCCGAATGCCTGAGATCGTTTTATCAAAGAATATAAACAATGGGATGCCGTAGGCGTAGCGTTTTCTAAGAACCATCAAACTATTGTCTTGGTAGGCGGTTTTCGAAGAATCTTAAGTCATGCACATCACGGTATGGTACTATTAGTTTTTACTGCATCATTAGTGTTCATCAACATCAATGTTATCTTTATTTACCGTATTTAACTTCCTACGAACTACACGCATCTGATAGGTGCGTGGTGGAGCTGGAGGCATGTGTATATTTTAAGCATTATGGGAGGATGTGAGTTTATGTTTGCTAGTTACTTACACTTTCACGTCTTGACAACTCAACCGATCTTAATAAAATTTGCAAGATACTACAGATTCGTATAACTACTGTTACTTTACAAAGGTAAAATAGTCTTCATACAAACGATCTATTTTGAATATATTCATATGGTTTTTACAACACACTTCGAAGCGATCAGCACACGATATTTAGCTCAAGCGTCATTTAATAACAAATATCTTAAAGCTCGAATAGTTTATAACTCTTGGAAATGTTATCCAGTATATTAACTAGCTCCGTTTATTTACAATATCAATAAAATCTATCAGTAAAGCTAATCTAAAAATAGTTTTAAAATGTCTGCTTTTCTTTCTCAAACGCTGCGCAGTTTAATAACATACTTTATGTTGTAATGTGTTCTGTTCCCGATGTATTTAGTGACTCATCTGTTTATCGGGTTTCTGAATTGATTAATTTGTTTAAGAACTGAGATTAAGACGTATTTAGATCGCTAGAAATATAATAAGTCAGTAGGTACCTTTTTATGGCATAGGAGGCAAACGACCAGGTGGATCGCCGGATGGTTAGCGATTACTGCCGCATATGGACACCCGCAACCCCAGAGATGTTACACGTGCGTTGTAAACCTGGATAGGACTTGCAATTGCAAAAGAATAGGTGGAGAAGTGGGAAGAGGGAGAAGGAAAAGGGGATGAGGCATCCAGCAGTCTCACTCACCGAACGAAGCTACAATATAAATACTGTTACTTTAGGTTGATGTGCTATGAGAGGGTAGTTCTTCTCCGGTCGAGCCGCCCCAGTTATACTGAATCAGAAAGGCTATTTAATGCTAAGCCAACGTCATTTTATAAATTAGAAAATTAAATTCTCCAACCTTTGTATAATTTAGGTATTTTATTTAACATCAAAATGTTTTATTGCTCGAATCATTACATGTGTTTTCTGATCATAATCAATTATGAATGTACAGCCGGTTAATCGACTATATAATTTCATCCGTCTGATGTCTGTTATTCGGTTTATATGAGTTGAAAAGTGATTGAAAATAATGTTGCATGCTTCTCCATAATAATAAGAGCAGCAACAGCCTAGTGGAGATAACATCAGGCTGCCATGTAGAGGTCATCGGGTTCAAATCCATAATGTGCACCACTGACTTTTCGAAGTTATGTGTAATTATCATAATTATTGTAAACTAGAGGACGCCAGCAGCTACGCCTGCATGATTTTTAAATTTACCCGTTTTGGCCGATCCCGTGGGAATTTCGGGAAATCTCTTCTTCCCAAGGGATTGTCCCCAAGGAACATACATGCCAAGTTTCAGCTTCCTGCGCCTTATAGTTTCGGCTGTAGCGTGTCTGTCAGTCAGTCAGTAACGCAAGGATTTTATATATTAAGATACTAGACGACGCCCGCAGCTACGCTTGCACATATTTTTATTTGACTGTTTTTGCCCGATCCCGTGGGAATTTCGGAAAATCGCTCCTTAGTGCACCCCTACGGTCTCCAATGTATGTTACATTGCCAAATTTCAGCTTCCTGCGCCCAATAGTTTCGGCTGTAGCGTGTCTGTCAGTCAGTCAGTAACGCAAGGATTTTATATATTAAGTTAATTAATACCTTGGTTCGAAACCCATGGCGCACACCACTGTCTTTGCGAAACGATGTAAGATTAAGATTATCGATTTCTCCGTAGCTCGGAGGGCACTTTAAGCCGTCGGTCCCGGCTTCCAGAAGATCATTGACAGTCGTTATGGGCTGTCAGTATACCTGCGTAAGATGACGCTGCACGCTGGTCTAAACCATGGAATATCTCTATCCCTCCGGGTTGCGTATAATATCTGGTTAATGCTAGTACATTAGACGTTCTAGGCATAATTTCAAGTCATCCTGATGAGCTCATTCATTAAGCGGAACAAATGCTGATTATTACAAAGAATACCGAACCAAAAAACCCTAGTGATCTAACCTGAAAATTAATGTGAACAATTGATAATGATTGCGCTGTCGACTGATATCTATCATTCTAGTAGGTATAATACTTACCATCTATATAAATTTGGGGATGATGGTCTTTTTGGGCTCCTGCAACTGAACTTATATCAAAGACCACCTGTAAAGCTATTGAACACCTAACACCAATAGCAGCGTTTTAAAAGTTTTCAATCGAGTAATCGAACAATATTTTTTTAAGTTGTTTTGTACCTAATTATAACTATGTACCATTTAGATTCTACACTATACATAGTTGTTACTACGAAAGAATTACGCCTACATGCGCTTTGAATAGTCATTTTTTGGGATGATTTGCTTGACGTATCGTCAATAATCTAGTATGACGTTATCTTCCGTGGTATCGTCATTATAGTAATTACTGCTGGTAAAAGCCCATGATGTACCCGCTAATGTACAGTACAGTCAGAGCAATGACACAAATAATTATAGTTGACAAAAAGTGGGCGTCACAACGCATACCTATGCCAAGACGTCCTTCAATGACATTTGTTCAAATCTGTTGACTACCTATGTGTGTATGAGCAATGGCATGTTTCAGCGCTATCTAATAAGTGCCTGATAAATTAAGTTGTCAGATACCTCACACAAATAGGCAGCGATAGCCTAGTGGAGATACCAACAGACTGCCATGCAGAGGGTATCAGATTCGAAGCCACGGCGCGCACCAATGACTTTTCGGAGTTATGTGCGTATTGAATTGTTAATTATCGCTTGTCCCGTGCCTCGGAGAGCACGTTAATCTGTCGGTCCCGGTTGTCATGAAGATCTTTGACAATCGTTATAGTGCGTCAGTACAGTACCTCTCAATAAACTGACTCTAGTCTAAGCCATTGAATATCGCTATCCCTTCAGGTTGCGGAGGTCAGACAGGCAGTCGCTCCGTGGAAAAGCTAATATCCAGCCAAAACCGGTTAGACTAGTAAGCGGGCCCCAGGTTGAAACTGGGATAACGCTAGAAAGATGATGAGATACCTCACACAAATATCGTACCAATTTCGAATTTATCTGGAAGATGAGACCTATCCTGAAGTGGTGAAATTAGGCCTTCATCTCTCAGATAGTGATTCACTCCTGTGCCTGACTGCTTGATCTGTCTGCGCTTCACTGGTAACTAAAATAATGTTGACAGCCGCAATTTTTGTTTGACAAGGATTCCTATTTCTATGAAATGCTTGGCGAACTTCTGACCTATACTTCATCATAATCAGCCTGGCATAGTCCACTGCTGGATATATTATAGGTCTTTCCAATGGCACGCCACTGAGCCCGATTTTCGGCTTTTCGTGTCCAGCCGCTGCCAGCCACTTTGCGTATATCGTCACTCCACCTAGCCGGAGGGCGTCTTACCTATACTAACATGTATATTTTTTCCACAGCATCTGCAATCTATACCGGTGGAGATACCTGGCGCTCGGTGACTTGGGCCACGTTACTCGCATGCCGGAGTATCGCGCCGCCAACGCGGGGCTTCGGTACGACTTCCAGTTGATAAACGTGGACGACTTCCACGGAGCCGGGGAGACCGAGCCTAGCCCTTACTTCTATCAGGTATTTATAAACTACAATACATATACTAAGTTCTAAAAGTAACAGACTTACTATTCACAAAAAGCGAATCCAGCAAGGCACTCTAGGCATGTAAGTCTAAATGAGTCGATAGATTAAAAAGCTTTGATTATAAATAAAAAAAGAGAGCCCCGGTGCCGAAACCCGCCTTTCACGCATCAAGACGGCGCTGAGCTTACATCAGTGCCTCCGCGCCCACGGACTTTGCAAGTCGACCAAGACATCGGAAATACATACCTACTTAAAATTACATAGTGACGCGCTTAAAACCCGTTAAATAATTTTGTCTATCTATATCGTCACGCCTGTCTCCCATTGGGGTAGGCAGAGACTATAGAACGCCACATGCTTCGGTTCAAACATACTTTTTTCGCTTCCTCGACATTCATTAACCTCATCATGCATGCGCGTCGGTTATGGGTACTTTTAATTTGGCCCTTTTTCAGTACGTCACCTATTTGGTCGGCGTACGTCCGCCTAGTGCGTCCCCTACCGACATTTCCATTCATTCTCGCACGATACACTCCTTTCGTATTCCTTCTTTCATCCATCCGTTCCAAATGTCCAAACCAACGCAACATTCCTTTTTCAACCTTTTTCACTACATCTTCTTTTAGACCACACTTCTCTCGTATCATACTGTTTTTCACTTGATCAATCAGCCTTACTCCGCACATACTCCTTAAAGCTCTCATCTCCACAGCATTGATTCTACTTTCATGCTTCTTCTGCCATACCCATGATTCACTACCATACATCAGTGTTGGCGCCAAAACTCCCTGCAGTATTAGCAAGGCGAGCTTGATTTGGGATATTACCATTGCTGATGATGGACTGTAAGGTGCCATTCACACTATTTCCTGCTTTCACTCTCCTTTCAATATCTCCCTCACATTTTCCATCTCTCGTAAACAAAGACCCTAAATACACAAACTCGTTCACTTGCTCCACTTTTTCATCTCCTATCATTACGTCACATTCAGTTACACTATCATCCCTCTCTATGACCATGACTTTGGTTTTGTTAACATTCACTTTCATACCTTTCTTCTTATACGCTTCATTCATCGTGGTGACCATCTGCTGCAAATCCAACGCTGACGATGCAAATAGAACCTGATCGTCAGCGTATAGCAGGGTCTTAAACACTGATACACCCATTCTTAATCCACATTCAGACTCTTTCCGATCGGTCAAACAACTGTCCATGAACAGATTAAACAGCCAAGGAGACGCTACACATCCCTGTCTAACACCACGATAATAAATAATTTTGTATGACTTGATAAATGTCAGACAGACATTTTTATCGGTAAAGGAAAACGTCGTGAGGAAACCTGGATGGCTGAGAGTTTTCCATTATGTTCTCGAAAGACTTGTGAAGTCTGCCAACCCGCATTTGGCCAGCGTGGTGGACTATGGCCTTACCCTTCTCATAGTGAGAAGAGGCCCGTTTTATCCGCTTGGACTAATGTTTGGGTTGCCATGCTCACAAACTTATTCGAGGGCTGCTCCTTCCTCGATCGCCTTGCTGGAAACACGTTATTGAATTGCAAATCTAATACAGCTTTAACATTTTTTATTGTTGAAGTGGCCTTTGTTTTTAAATCTACCATTTTTAAGTCAATATGATGCCAAAATAACGGTGTACTGCAGAATGCCACATGTAGGTAACAAAGGCATTTATTTACCTTAGACAATATATTTGACGAGAAAGTGACCATACTGCATTATTATTAATGCAATTACTATAATTTTAAACGTCTTTACACATTTGATACGAAAAAATATTTAATGTAATTGGTTCTCGTCGCCACAATGAAATAATTGTCTTGTAATAGACCATCCACACAATTTTAGTTGTCATTATCCCATTATAAGACGAGTATACATTTCCTTTATTTCATATGCAACAACTTACAAATATTATTTATATCAAGAAACAATAAATGTACCTCAATCAGCCTATCGCAGTCCACTGCTGGATATAGGCCTCTCCCAACACGCGCCACAGCACACGGTCCTCAGCGTTCCTTAGCCATAAGTGTACCTATTTATAGTTTATGACCCAGCATACTTCTGGTTAAATTGCCTTCTAGCAATTAAATTAATATTTGAAGCTCTGAACAGACTGTTTCTGTAAAGTGTTTAAGGTAAATAAAAATATTACAAAACAAGAAATAAGCACAAACGAACGAGAACACTGCGATCGCCAATATAATAAGTATATGGATGGACCATAACTTTGCCCGCTCAATGCACTGATGTGAAAAAAACAACATTCAGAGATACCTACTCAACACTCGACTCTTGGACTAAACGACTTTGCCAGCGTCATGGTCAAGTATCGATGCCTTTTTCGACAGAACACGGATATCAATGGCTATGAGTGTGATTATGTAATAAACCTATGTATTATAAGCACCATTGACAACACATAGAACTCAAAATGTGACATCTAGCTTATTCGTCTCGTATTATTTGCATTGCAGAGATCAAACTACAGTTGCGTTGTGGAAAAACTGATTGGTTATTAATGTTATTATCGATCGTAACGATTCATTCAGTAATTGTTGTCAATTGACTATAATACTTTTGACCCCAGATCTTGGTGTCGATGCATCAGAGATATCGATCAGATCATTGTGTGATATAGTAGGTTTATATTTCAGTGCACAGAAAAACAGCCGATATATGGCCGGTCCCGATACAAGATCTTTCAATGGATTTGGAAACTAGAGATGCATATTTGACATCAGCACCATACAAAATATGATCGGATATTGAATCCGGTGGATGGTCAACTCTAATTACTGACATATATATGTTACGGGCAACTTGAGAAGTCTGGTCCCTATTAATAGTGACCGGCCTATATACACAATGCCCATGTCACATGGGCAATTTGATTAAAATTGCATGCCCAATCACTTTTCCCAGACAAAAACAAATGAAATGAAGGTTAGGTGAGACTGTAACTCAAGGAAGAACGTTATGTTAGGTTCTCTTGTGACCCTTAATCATAAAATGGGAGCCCTGCGAAGCAGAGCACCGTCAACTTAGGTTTTTTTTACCAGTAAGATTTACCAGCAAATCCTAAGATTTACAAAAACACTAAGTTGACGGAGCCCTGCTCCGCAGGGCTCCTATTTTTTTGATTAAAGGTCACAAGACCTTCTTACTTGAGTTACAGTCTCACCTAACCTTACGGGGTTACGTTGATTTTTTAAATGGACCCCGGGCAGTCGGGCATTATAATATGGACCGGTAAGTAATTAAAATACTAAAATTTATCAAATACCCCGATGCTCTTGGGAACTATTCATAATACTCGGCCCTTATTCATACGGCCCGGTTATTCACGTTGCCCGTAACATATTATTATATTATACATGATAGAGTTGGAGGTTCGATTCCTACACAATACAAAATAATTACGTGATCTCGACGCCATTAAGACGGCGCAGTCGCTGTCAACACCTAATCATCGATTAGTAACACTATGAAGTCAATATAAGGTTGATGTCATTTAATTTATGGTACAAAAGAGACTATTAGCGAGTTCTAGGTATTCTTGATTTACTATGCACAGCACAATGATTAGGAAAAAGTACTTGTAAAATTCATTGTTACACACGATTTAATAGAACTGGAAAAACCATCATCTGGCTTAGTTGCCAGTATAATTATAATTTTTGATACTTCAGAGGGCGTAATGTTACCTACCACCTTTTGTCTCAACTCGATTCCATTGGATTTCGATCCACTGATTGGTTGCCTTAGAGCTTACAACGATCTGAAGAAAAATACAGTTGAGTTATGAAGTTTATAATACGTTTAAATACAGCGAACTTCGTCATCAACTCCAATGTACTTGAAGACAAAGCTATTCAGTTACTTCGTCATGGCATGATAATGCAGAGCGCACACATTGAAACTCACGGTGGGACTAGTCCACAAACTAAAAGTCGCTCTGTGGAATGGAGCCATGGCTAAAGCCGTGCATTGTGATGCACTGAAGAAATGCAAGCGCATATCAAGTGATCCAACAGAGAACAAAAGTTATCATTTATCAACATGGCTCTCAAGTACTCAGAAAAAGCAGTGTATTCGTCACATCGCACGCAAGACGAGGACGATTCAGACATTTTTTCTTAAAGAGGCCGTTTATGCGTTTGTACAAACGTAGCGCAAGACGCGTTCAGAGTAAGTGGAGTAAATCATTCGGATCATTCTCACTGGTTCCACTGTCTGCCGACATGCGAAGAATGAGAGTAAAATGAGAGTTTGAGTTTGAAAAATCAAATTGTTGATGATGTGTTTATTATCTTAATATTTAAGAAGCTTGTCCCACCATTTCTATTTTTGGATAATTGGTTGCGGCGCCCTCGATGGTGCCAGATATACCTTGGGCTTCGCAAGTGACTGAAATTATGGTTTCGCTTACTACAGCCGAATGAGCGAAGCTACATTTCTCCGTTTACGACAAACTTGTTTCTAATTATAGACATCAGCACTTGTCATCAGACATGCAAAATAAACAAAACCTATAAACCTATTATTAAAATGGTAATGTGAAAATTGTTGACAACTATCAGTCTAGTAATTAAGCAATTTGTCAAGTAGGTAAATTGTTTATCACAACATCGGTGCTGACATAATCTTAATATATAAAATCCTTGCGTTACTGACTGACTGACAGACACGCTACAGCCGAAACTATTGGGTGCAGGAAGCTGAAATTTGGCATGTATGTTCCTTGGGGACCGTAGGGGTGCACTAAGAAGGGATTTCCCGAAATTCCCACGGGATCGGCCAAAACGGAAAAAAAAATGCAGGCGTAGCTGCTGGCGTCCTCTAGTAATAAAGTAAAATTATAGGTCCCTGTTAGCCGGAGGGCTATATCAATTGAATTTAAATACCAGTTGGTTTAACTTATTGCTGTTATTATAATTAACACGAAGGCTGAAGTAATAGTATTCTGCGTCGAGTACCGCATAAAGCATTCCATGAATATTACTGCTAACAACAGAATAATTTAAGTTATTTCAAATGGCAGACGCCGCGCAAATGGATTGTTGTAAATACCTCGCTAATGCGAGCTAGCGAGGTCAGTTACATACAGAATGAACACAAAAAGAAAAGACAATTTCAAAGAAATGCTAAGAATTATGATTTGTGAGAATACCTACCCTAACATTTTTTATTGCTAACTGGATTTGTGTCTCGTACTCTGGTGTTGGATTTTTTTTACATTACATTACATCATCCTACTCCTAGCGTTATTCTAGTTTCATCTTATATCTACCTATGCCTCGGAGCCTGGGGTCCGCTTATTAGTCTAACCAGAAAGAACAGGATATCAGCTTTTTTGAAAAATATATGTATTTATAACTACCTATACTTTTCCGACGTTTCGACCGTGTTGCGACAGCCGTGGTCGAGGAGAGCCTAGGTCTAACCGCTTAAGGGGCTGACAACCGCTTTTGAGTTGAGCTGCTGCTGTCACTGTCGGATTGCATACATAAGAAAGAGAAGCGCGACGACGACGACGACGG
This sequence comes from Euclidia mi, assembly GCA_944739405.2. Classification (NCBI taxonomy): domain Eukaryota; kingdom Metazoa; phylum Arthropoda; class Insecta; order Lepidoptera; family Erebidae; genus Euclidia; species Euclidia mi. Next base: position 29,603,532 of record OX123193.2, on the reverse strand, counting down.
GACGTTCAGAACTTTTTACAAACCATAAAATAAATTAATTACTTAAAAATAAGTACATACATACATAGACTCACACCTGTTTCCCCGAAGGGGTAGGCAGAGGCATATTAAACGCCCACTTTTCGCCAGTGTTTTGATCCCACGTAATAGGTGGCGAGCCTATTGCCGCTTATCGGGATATTTTGTTTGCCAGAGCCTCGTCCGTTGATCGGCAGGTGCACCACTTGCAGGTGAGGTTGGCTTGGGACCCTAAGTTCTTGGTTGAAATACATACACCAAAAATAAGTTGAGTAGTGAAAAATAAAAAACAACTAAGTTCTGTATTCAAATATGATCCGTTATTGTTATAAATTTTACCAACGTACATTGATAAGTAATACGGATATTTTTGTTGGAAGATTATTTTAAGAGGTTAGTTTACAATTTTGTTGTATCGAGAAAACTTTTCAAAAACGTGTTTTGAATACAACAGGGTTCTCAGAAATATGTTCAAGATTAACATATAATTTTCCGCCGTCACAAACTAAAAATTTAGTAAAAAAATTGTTTGAGGCAAGCCTATTTGGCCGTTGTCAGAGTCATAAGATTTTGATGTGCCAGCGAGATCGCAGAAAAATATACTGACCGCGATCCACGTGATCTTGCCGCTACCGAGCGATTTTTACTTTACTGGATTTTTGTGTAGGCCCTATTCATTAGGAGATTGACAATTGACTCCCGGGCCCTTATCGCCCACTGAACTCATTATATCAAAAGGCCGAGTGGACGTCCTGTAATACCTAGGTTTTCTAACGAAATAACAAGAATAATAAATTAAAATCGGGATATTTTCAGACAAACATGAGAGTGAGGAGGGAAGCCACCAGCTGTTGTTTGTTGTATAAAAGTATTCCATGCACAGATGTTTGAATCATAATATAAAACACAGTTCTAGAAATTTCAGCCAATTTATATACGCGAAATTGTAACTCTTGAAAACAACCTGAAAATATTGCATTGCTTTCGATAACACGACCTGATTTAGATTAGGTATGGGTTTTTTCAACCATTGTGCTTCGTAACTTAGGTAGAACTGTTGATAAGCTATCGTCAAACTGTTAGCTATATATTTTTATGTACCATACGCATAAAATACCTACCTGGTTACAGAATAATATACTACTAGCTAAGCCCGCGCTTACACTCACATTATTTAGGGGTACTGTTCTGCATCCGTGGCTTATAGCGTGATGTTACATAGCCTATAGCTTTCCTCGATAAATGGGCCATCCAACACAAGCAGGTCGCCACTTGGATGGGTGACCGCGTCTAGTAACTTCAGAGGTCATGTAAAGCTGTCAGGCGGTTTTAGAACTCCGACACTGGAGTTAGTCACCCACTCAAACGAAAAATAAGTATTAAAAAAGTAATATTATTATGTGTTTACACAGATGATATCTTATAAAAACTTTGCTTTTACTATTTACATCCAATATATCTGTATCTTAATTGTAGTATCTGCTGGCCACATGGCGCCACAAAATGTGTGATGAGACAAATTAGTAAGATGTTCAGTGGAACCCACACTTGCTTAATATTTTCTGCAGAACTTTTTTGTAATGTATGACATTACAAAAAAGCTTTAAATAATAAACGACATCTTAAAAAAATATAATTACTTAACACTTTCACGGACAGTAAACGCCTGTAGGCGTGATAACAATAAAACTTCAATTGTGTCTCGTTTACTGTCCGTGAAAGTGTTAATATTCTGGGGCGTATTGCTTGTTCTCATCTGTCATGTTGCGACTTTGCCCCTGAGATTTAATACTCGTTCACAAAATAAAAAGTCGTTCACTGGAAGTAAGTACTAAAATGAAATTCAAGATGTATTATTTAACTAGTAAACATATTATCTTATGAATTTATTAAAATATTTAGTTAAGAACAAATCTATCGCCACCTGAAAGGGGAATAAGTAGTTAACCTTGACATTGCCATATACCGATCCTTATCGTATAGGTACCTACTCACGGAATGAAATAGACCTATGTACGAAATGCCAAATTTATTTTCTTCCAAATCATATTACCTGAATTTTGTATTGATAGCATAGCCGTGATCGTATAGGGATAGAATAAAACAAACCGCGTACCCTGCCCGCCTAGGTGAAACTTTTGAATGCAACCTGAATAATTAACACTAGGACGATAATGATAACTAATTAAAACAGATCTCGTATTTTGTTTCAAGTTGAAGGACCGAATTTTATTTTTGAAAAGGAGGCAATGAATCAGTAATCTCAAGTATGCACCTGTACCACGTCGGATGAGGCATGTCCGGAATGACTCGCAGTTAAGATAAAGACGGTGAAGTTGAGTGATGTATGCGGTCCACTTTTTCGGAGTTACCTGGAATGCCCACTTCCCAACGGATTTCCGTTTCCTCTTGCTAATGACGCGCATTATCCACTCTATATTTTGTCCATATTTGATTGTTTACATAAAGCATACCTTTGACTAGTCACAAAACACAGTTAACAAAAAATAAGTCATTATGTAGGTACGTTAAGAACTTCAAATAATTATATTATGAACCGTAAGCCAAGTATACCTACGTATCAAATTTTCCTAACTGCATCGTAGCTGCAAGTAAGTTACATAGTCCTTTTAGGAAACTGACATACATGCTATACATATTGTAGTACAGGGATACGTGAAAGGAAAGACTCAGAGTGAGCGAAGAATGAAGACTGCGATAGGATCTTCACACAACATCTGCTCTGAATAGGTTATAACTTTTATACCAACATCTGGAACTAAATCACTACTAGATTTTAATCTGTGACGGCATCTTTGAACTTGATTTTCACCCACCTCAAATCATCGGATTGAAGTACACTTATCAATAACCGTACTTTGCCGTACTAATCTTAGTCGTATATTTTATTTATTTTTGTAGTGGTTACCGTTCTTTCGTATGATATAATATTGATACAGTCGGCTCTAAGACCAAGGAAAACATATTTTAATCTATTTTGAAGCGGACTCATTTCAGATCAATTTTCTCCGTATTCAAGTAATTGTCTTGGTTTTCGTTGTTTTAAAGGAGTTGGCCATTTTTGGACCAAAATTGTTCGAAAACGCTTATGTATATGTTCTAAAAGGCGAGCCACCTTTACTCCGAATCACATTTTAAGCTTGTGAACTGTAGAATCTTTAACTGATGTTCCCATTTTCTATATAAATCATAGAAAATTAACGACCTTTAGGCTAAAATGTTAATAACCACCGAATACAAAATACAATTACAGCATACAATAACGGTCTTGTAATGTTGACCTGCTTTTGGTTTGCGTTGACATGATTAATGGGAATGCATTGATTTATTACTCTTTAAATTTAATGCTTCCAAATATGGTACAAATGACTTTGGTGCAATTATCAACAAAAAATACTTTTGGCGGGCCTTGTATTTATTGTACAATTGTAGGTCACCAATATATTATAACGTCGTCATAGTTGCCGTTTTCCAGTTATCGTCACCCATTCGCCACTGAAAAATATGACAAATTTTTCGTTAAACTTCGATTTCCATTGAGAGTTTTTCATTACTTTTTTATATTATTCTTAATATAGATAGATAGATAATTGCTTTATTGTGCAAATATTTGTATAAATTTGGTGTAAATAACTTAAATATAGATACATATATCAAATGCACAAGGGCGGCCTTATCGGTGAGTGCGATCTCTTACAGGCAACCTTAGGATGGACATACTGAAAATGACAAAAAGCTTTGATGTGTAGCGACTAAAAGTATCTGAATACTAGAAATTGTTTTTATTATATACATACATAATATATATACATACATACGCAGGCATACATACAATAGATATGATAGGTGCTAAACATATAAATAAATACATAATATGTTTTTTTTTTTTCAGAATCTAGCAGAAGCTGAATACGTGGTGGCAGTGTTTATGTATATGCGTCTGATCGGATGGCCGGCCGAGCGAATCTCTATTCTTACCACCTACAACGGTCAGAAACATCTGATCAGGGACGTTATAGATAAGCGTTGTGCCGAAAACCCCCTCATTGGAAGACCACACAAGGTAAGTGCCAATTCTTCTGTATGTATATTTTGTCCGTTACTGACTGACAGACAACGTACAGCCACAACTATTGGGCTCAAGAAACTGAAATTTAGCATGTATCTTGACGACCGGTTGGCGCAGCGGGAGTGTAAGCGACTGCTACGCCGAAGGTCGCGGGTTCGATTCCCGCTCAAGTCAAACATTTGTGTGCATGAACATGGATGTTTGTCTTGGTCTGGGTGTTTCTATGTATGTATGTATTTACAAAAAAAAGTATATGTGTATGTTTTTCCATTATCTAGTACCCATAACACAAGCTCTGCTTAGCTTGGGACTAGATGATGATGTGTGTATGTGGTAGAATATTATTATCTTCCTTGCGGACTGAAGGGATGCGCTTAGAAAGGATGTCCCGATTAATTACCTCGAGATCGGGCAGTACCTAACGAAGAAATAAAAAAATGTACTTGCGTAGCTGCAGGGCCATCCTCTAGTCAACAATAAAGAGCAGTATTATTATTTATTTAATATGTTTCATTATTTAAATGTGATTCCAACCCAGAACCCTGCTCAAATCTACACCTTAAGACGACATACTCGTACCTAACTGTTTTTGTATTGTATATCTCGCCCATGCAAAATCATATTCGTGGCTGTCCGATGCCCGAGCCTTTACTATATACCAAAGATTATTTACACATCAATAAAACTTGTATCAAAGATTAACAAACATATTTATTAGGTAGGTATATAGACTAAAAGCTTTTAAATTTTAAGATGAATAGTTAAGTACAAACTATAATACACTGGACTGGGGCTATGTGGCGCCAACTCAATCTTGGATTGTTTTCAGACTAATTAGGTTTATATTATAATACAATGCGTTATTTTAGTAAATAATGTCATCATCCTCCTAGCGTTATCCCAGTCTCAACCTGGGGTCCGCTTTCTAGTCTAACCGGATTTGGCGGAATATTAGCTTTTCCACAGAGCGACTGCCTATCTGACCCCCGCAACCCGAAGGGATAGCGATATTCCATGGTTTAGACTAGTGTCAGTTTATTTTAGAGGTACTGACGCCCTATAACGACTGTCAAAGATCTTCATGACAGCCGGGACCGACGGCTTAACGTGCTCTCCGAGGAACGAGACAAGCGATAATTAACAATTCAATACGCACATAACTGCGAAAAGTCAGTGGTGCGCGCCGTGGATTTGAACCCAATACCCTCTGCATGGTAGTCCGTTGGTATCTCCCAACGACAACACAGCCTACTAGACACCTAATGTTTTCATTTCTACAAACAAAAAATTCTGTCAAAGCGGTGAGGTATGCGGGGCGAAGGGGGGGCTACAAAAATGCATTCTAATTGGCCGGTTCAAATTTGCGGAACGTCATAATTCATATATAGTGTTAGGATTCGTCTTATATAAGACGTATAAGTCTAATGTGTTGTTTGAAAGTGTTCGCCTTACGTGTGCCGTCTAGTACTCGTAGGTTGGGTTGTCGTTGGTATCTCCACTAGGCTATCGCTGCCTCTTTATTTTAGTAAATAATGTAAACGTTATAAATAATAGTATAATATATTATTACAAGACTCGCGCACGATACACGGCACGTCGGATTAAGCTCCACATTGATCACAATACTTATTTCTCGCGTCAGTATATTCATTTCATCTACCGCGACGTGCTGTCTTTATATTTAGATATGTGTCACAGTCAAAGATAAGCATCTTGCATGATAATTTTATTCTACTACTATGTTCACACACAGCCATTGTAGCCTTCAGGAAACTAAATACGACTTCTGCCGATATGACCTTCCAGCGGACACCTGTGGAGGCTACAAGCGCAGTGGTAATCAGCTAAGTATATACAAAAGCCAAATAAAATAATCGAACTAATTGTAAAATTATAAATCGTTGCCGTCGTAATGATAGTCCATTTCCAAACAGATTTGGCCACAAATATTTTTGAAGAAAACCTGCTCTATTACGTATTATGTAGAGGCGTGACAAGGATATCCAACTAAACAATACAAATACCAATATATATACACTTTTACAACGCTAAGTTTACATTATAACCAACTCATATTTTGATAATACAAGTAGCGACCAATTAGCACAGATTTGATTTGGACCACACTACTTTTGTTGATACCTTTTTCTTTCTTTTTGATTGTATTTTTGTTTTGAAAAATTTTTTTTGAGCGTTCTTTGTATTTTGTGTTTAAACTTGTAAAGTAACGGCCTTTTTATACCTATAGGTATGTGGAGGCTTTTAATTGGCAAATTGTTTGCTTATTTTTGTAATATTATATAATATTTATTAGTCCGTAAGCCTTCTGTAAAAGCTAAATAAATAAAAAACTAGTCTCAAATGTCTCCATGGGTAGCTGTGGTAAGACACAGTAGCTCTGTGGAAAGGCTATCTGGTTAGACTAGTAATCGAGTACCGGGTTCAAAGACGAAACTCTTGGATGCAACCGGGATAACATTCATTCACCATCAGCCTTTAACAGTCCACTGCTGGACTAGGCCTCTCCTTTGAAAGGAGGAATTGGCCTACTATACCACGCTGGCGAAACGGGTTGGTATAGGGTTTGTATCAAGTTTTCCTTCTCTTACAGTGCTGTTCTCTGCATAATATGCTCCCTCTGTCGGCTCTTACGACACCCATGGGATGATATGGGGTGGTGACATTCCGTATTCTTAATCCGTCACCACACGGACCGGGATAACGTTAGGACGATAATGATAATATTATAATCTCAAACTAATATCTTCTCAGAAAGCTTAAGTCGGTCACATGATGCAAAGATGAAATCATATATTTCTCGTCATAATTTTTCATAGTTGACGATGGTTTATAAAACACGTGAGACAACATGTCGTGTAATGTTGATTTTCGGCTTTACTTACTTTTCGTGGTATACGATTGCTTTGTTAGTGTAATCCTTAGAGATAATACGCTTTGTGATTTGTCTCTTATATGTAGGTACCGTTAGTTGCTGTAGACATGCAAAAACTATGCGGTACAAATACGTCCCCTTGTAAATTATGTACATAATTATTTTGGTTAGATCATATTTTGTTATTGAGATATTATCTCTGCGAGGTGAGCAAATATTCTGGTTGGATAGTTAGGTATGTATTTTACTTTGAAGCAGCCATTGCCTATTGGAGATATCAACAGATTGTTACACAGATGCTCTCGTTCCACTGATAGAGTAAGATCCCAGGGCCGCCAGACGTTACTTATTTTCTCTCTAATTTTTAATAATATTTTCTAAAATATACCTAAAAATCAGCAATGAGAATTTAAGAAAAGTTAGTACTATTTTTGTTAAAAGTTAGTAACATTTAGCACCTCATACCTAAAAATTGGCCCACGATCCAAGCTAGCAAGTATGCGTACACTCACACCAGATACTAACACTACATTATTCTATACATTCCGTTTCTGAGAAAATAAGGTCTGGCGGCCCTGGGATCTTGGACTATGACTTTAGAAAGTTATGTGCGTATTATTGTTGATTTTCGCTTGCATAACGATGAAAGAAAACATCATAAGAAAACCTGCATATCTTAAAGTTCTTCGTAGTGCTTATAATGAACAAACCCGCACTTGGCCAATGTGTTGGGTTATGGCCTAACCCTTCTCGTAGTCGTAGTTAGAAGACTTCCGTGCCCAGCAATAAAGCAGTTTATATACAGAGCTAATGATGATGATTGTTGAGTTTATTTATACAGAGTGTAAAAACATCCTTAACAAAAACTGAAATCCCATATTGTACCAAGAACTACGAACATTTTTTACTTGGGCACCATATCTGGGAAACCACTGGTTCAGGAGATATTGAGGCTCAAATTCTCTGATTAGGTACAAAATCGATGCATTTACCCCGCCAATATCTTCTATAGATATCCTATGACCCCATGAACAAGGTAGGTATTTCAAGCATTGCACGCGTGTATTAATTGCGGTTTAAAAAATGTGTCTACTAAAAAAAAAAACGTTTCCCAGTTATAATTTTTGCTTAGTATGACTTGACATGATGTCCAAAACGAGTAGATGTATTTGCTGTATTTGCTTTCCGCCACGTGATTTTCTTCAAATTTAGATTCATTCTACACATACCATTGTTCTTGTAAAATATTTTGTACCAATTAATTTAATAAGTGAATTATCTACTTGGTTTAAGAAAGATAGGCATCGAAAAATGCTAATTTTCTGCTTCGGAAACTCGTGACATCTATTATTAGTGGATGAGAAAGGAGAGTAAATATTGTACAGCACAACAAAATATACACACTAATTATGGTGTTAAATTTGGTTGACTTTCGTGTCACTGATAAGAGTTCTTATTAATTTATGATCGAAGATGCCGGTGATTAAGAATACAACATGTTTTTCATGCCGTGGAAAATACACTAAGCAAAAAGGCATGTTTGCGATGAGAAGGAAAATTCGACACCAAACTATATAATGTAATATAAATATACTAAATCCTTCTATTCGCTCGCGATAGTCACAATGCCAATGAGGCGAAAATTAAGAAAGGCCTATGCCCAATTGTGGACTGTAAAAGGCTATTATGATGAGGCTTTCTAAAATTCTGCGTATCCTCCTTGTCGCAGGCCATTATCAATGAATAAGTATTTACCTAAACCTCATTTACATCTTAACATCATATCTAGTTTTGAATCAACACGCAATCTTTACTAGAATCAATTAATTTATTGTATCATCGATGAATCGAATGAGTTTCACCTTAGTCATTGAGATAATAAGTATATTTAATAACATTAGATACACATTGAACTTAAACATGTTAATGTAAATGTTCTTTTCATGCACAAATCATTTTTATGCATCACAAAAATCTATGTGTATGAAAATATTGTCACTAGATTTTCCTTATTTGAAGACGCGACAAAGCAGCTTTGCAGATGCCAATCCTGCTTTCAGTTCATTTCTTTATTTACTTATAGCTTTAATTGAATAAGCATTTATCGAAGTCATGCATTGTAGCAAAATCAATGTGCTTAATCAACATAAATTGGTTACGAGTTGTGTTATATCGGGCTCCTCAATAATTCAAAAATAATTCTTAAGGCGCTGTACCTAGTCAAAATAGGCTTCACAAAACAGCTTTTTAGCCAAATGTATACATTTTAGAGCAGCTAAAAAATATATGTTAATATTGATCATATTTATGGGGGGACCATTGTGTTCAAAACACGTTTTCGGTAAATTTTCTCGATAAAAAAGTCCATAAAATAACCATTTAAATTGAAATTGTAGCAATTGTAACTGTATTATTTATAAACAAATCTTGATAATATTAATAACAGTGATGTAATATATAATAATAAAGGGAACTGTTGTTTTTATTTATCGATTGGAATAAGATATTTGTAAGGATTAATGTATTTAATGATAAATAACTCGTTCTGAACGTCCCGTCGTCATCGCGCTTCTCTTTCTTATGTATACAATCCGATCCGAAATAAATATACTAGAGAATGGCCGGATACCCGCAGCAATCGTTTTCAGATGTAGTCGGAATTTAAAAAAAATCCCTTCTTACAGCACCCTACCCTCTACTGCTCCTCAAGGAACATACCTACATGCCAAATTTTAGCTTCTTGCGCCTTATAGTTTCAGCTGCACGTTGTATGACAGTCAGTCAGTAACGCAAGGATTTCCTTCCTTCCACTCGACACCACCAAAATGACACCATCCGTGGTGTCGTATGGAATCTCTAGTCCATACGACACCACCCTAGTGATGGTGAAATTTATACGTTTGCCAGAGCAAAGCTGTTCCGCCATTAGTTTTTATGTATTTTATGTCGTCAGTATTAGTATCCATGTCCATTGTGAAAAATTAAAATATTCGGACGGAAAGACAATAATATGCAAATTGCAATGAACAATGTCAAGATGACCATTTGAGTGACAGATAAATATAAACTTTATCAAATGACATACCTCATTAATGAAACTGCTTGAACTTAATTGGAGTTTTCATATCAACAACTTTGTATGTAGGTAACCTCACTATTAGTCGGTGGTGTCGTATGGACTAGTGATTCCATACGACACCACCGATGGTGTCGTTTTGGTGGTGTCGAGAGGAAGGAAGGAAGGATTTTATATATACAGATAAATAAATTACACACAGAACAATTTAATAATAGTGCTTATCAACTGATGAGCAGCAGAACTGAACCCACGACACCGACTCAGTAGTAGTAACCACTAGACCAGCAGGCAAGTTACTGAGACTGAACTGACGCTATGTGCTGACTCTTTTAATATTTTTATATATTGTTCAGGTGACAACAGTGGACAAGTACCAAGGTCAGCAGAACGACATAGCCCTGGTGTCACTAGTACGCACCAAGGCCGTGGGTCACGTGAGAGATCTGCGCCGTCTCATAGTGGCCGCCTCCCGAGCCAGGCTGGGACTCTACGTGTTCGCCAGGGCTAACTTGTTCAGGAACTGCTTCGAGCTACAGCCGACCTTCAACCAGGTAAGTGGGAAACAACTCAATACATTATCTTGCGTCATGTGTATGTAGAAGTCAGATCTAGTTATGCATTCATGAAATAACGCATAATGCAATACCCTAAGCAGGTACATAAGAAACCGTGACATTTAGTGCTTTGACGTCGTGTCCATGTCGCTCGACAGTCATCAATAATACCGCACTAAGTATAAGAAGTGATTTTCATTTATGGAAGCGTAAAGTGGGGCGTCCATTCGACTTGAGGGAGGATTGTCTGACCAGAGTAGGTGATCGTGCCTAGTAGACTGCAGTCCGACGGAAGTACTGGAGAACTTGTGTAAATAATCCCATGCGTGAACTTTAATTGCGCGATGCAAAATCTAATTCCGTTGTGGCCGGAGATGTCGCTAGTGTTGAGCCGCCACCATTGTCCGATAGATGGCCTCAGTTGTATGTAGCCATCGGTACGGATTAATCAAAAAAACTAATTCCATTTTTCCTTTCAGCTGGTGGAGCGCACATTGGAGCTAGAGTTAGTGCCGGGGGAGCGGTGGCCGGCGCAGCGCGCGAACGGTGCCCCCGTCCCGCAGTCCCTCGTGCTGACCGTCCGGGACATGCCGCATATGGCGCAGTTCGTCTATGACATGTACCTGGAGAGGGTCAAGCAGTGCAAAGACCAGTACGAGGTAAGCAGATCTTTACGATTTTCTGTACATTATGACTGATGTCTTGAGGTGAAAGATTATGAAGGCAAAGTGCTAGTAGCCCTTTTCATTCTTTGGGCGTCGTAAGAGACGATTAAGAAAACACCGATGCAAATAGTATGTTTGGGAAAAGAATGAATATTCAACATTGAACCTTATAGCAACCCGTCTGGCCAGCGTTGTATGGTAGACCAAATCATCTTTTTGACTCGCAATGCTACTGTACTCCAAATAAGGAAAAGAGTATGTCTAGCAGTGGACTGCGAAAGACCGTATGGTCTGTTTTAACTCGCTATTATTAGCTTGGTAAGTTACTATTTAGGCAAAACAACATATTTGAACGTGAATTTCACTCATTTTATTTTAAAACGTTGGATTGACGCGAAACTTTCCACAGTTCATCGTTCGCACCTCGTGCGCGAATCGTGGAAGAGCCTTTTTTTTGACTTCGTCAATTTGTCCCACCACTATTTTTATTACTTAAATGTATTTTCTTGGTATTTTCGAACAGAAAACGTTCGACGAAGTACAAAAAGACATTCACTGTTTCACAACATAGTGTGAAAAAGTCAATTCAAAAAAGGTCCTGCGATTCACACTATGGTGCGAACAACATGTCCCAGGTTGGGTGCCATAGATATATTAATTATAGTAGATATGCCCTCTAGACGAAAATGTATCGGAAACCTGTGTCGCCAGTTTGCCCCTTTTTTTTTTTTTTTTAATACTTCCGCCATGTACCCGTGTGTCGGAAGGTGGGGCATCACCAAAGCACTCGTCGCCACCCTCCGACGGGTATTGGACCGCCAGATGGTCAGGCGGGGCCCGAACAAAACCCCCTTGGCGACGGATTAAGGTGTTGGACTCCGCCGCCAAAACGCCCAGCGGCCGCAGAGGATAGGGAGGACGGCAACGCAACACCGCATCTCCTCTTCCTCTGCGGCCCCACCGCGACGCATCGAATGGTGCGCCCCCATTTGGTCGCGGGAGATAGGGCGCGCGGCAACGCAACACCGACACGCCTCTCCTCCCGCGACCGCATCCGACTGCGAGGGACAGACAGAACTGTCCCCCGCACCCGCACCGTTGGACGCATCCTGCGCAGGCCCCTTCAAGCCCACGCGGAGCGTCCCCTCCTGGATCCCTCTTAGCTTCACCGCGGGTGACCAATCCACGGTTACTGAGCCCCCCCACCACGACAAGGTGGAGATCCCCCGGGGGGGGTCGCCAGTTTGCCCCTACCACACGGCTACTACTACACATAATACATACACTTTAGTAAAATCAATAGAAACGCAGTCGCGCACACACTCGCATTTTTTAAATCAGAACGTGCAAAAAAATCAATTATACACTTTAGCCTGTCAAACATAGCGTTTATTTACCATGCGCCGTCAAACTTACTCACACAAGAACATTTAACGCTATCACGTTAGTAGATCTGCACACGCACATTACTAAATCGCTCACGCGTCGACCGGCCGCTTCGAGTAGCAGTGGCCGGTCTACGCGTGGTATTCATTGGCTAGTCGCACGCGACGTTCGCAGTGAACGAAATACATTGCGCAATCGCCTACGTAGTACTAGATGGTACCCACGTATTGCCAGCAATGTATATTTTTTTTATTTGCCTGCGATAGTATAATTTTTGTCTACAAACTACATAATACTATTGTAATAACTACAATTATTATAAATATCATTTGTATTTTAAGGTTTTTGGACTTACCGGTGAAAAGAAATCCCTTCTCGAGCCACATTACATGCCTGGCTTCTTTTTCTACACGTTATAATAGCGCAAGATGGCATTTTTTTTTCTCGGAGCTTCGTACGCTGTCGCAATATGAGCGCGATTGTTGACCGGTCAAACAAATTTTGTCGAAATATGAGCGTTTGCTCACACGCACGGTGCGCCTGCCACGCCCACAAGGCCATTCTACTCCCTTTAACTGTTCTGTGTTGGGTGCCAATAAACATGTGACATGTCATAGTTGTTTCAAATTAGTAATAGGGCGGTTTCAGATTAGCGTATTTTTCTGCGCGTATACGGTCATAGTATAGGTACGGTATAGTAGCGTAAACGAGCATATTATGGCGTGTTCGCTCGAAACGGTAATGACATCTTGTCAGTGTCAACGAGAATTCTGACGGCTAAGCGCGTCATCGCTCGTAGGAATTGCGCGTGTGCCGAAAGGCGCGCCTATACGCGCCTACATGCGCTTCCAAAAACGAGCTTATACGCATATAAAACGCTAATCTGAAACCGCCCATAAATTATACGTTTACAAAATAATACCTATGCACGTATGGACAGAAAAATAACTCGCGAATGCTTTAAAGTATTAACAATACAGCTATTACTAGTGCAGGATTCAGGGAATTCTAAAAAATTGTAAACGTGTATTTTATGTCAATAAAAATATTATTATTAAATTGTACGTAATATTTCAGCGGAGTACCCACATCTGGTCGGCGCCAGGCACGGAGCGCGCGTCCCGGCCGGGCGCCGCCCCCGCGTCGCTGACGCATGCGCACCCCGGCGCCGCCGACAGCGACGACGAGGACGCGCCCCCCGCGCCCCCCGCGCCCCAGCCCTCGCCCACCCCCGACACCTTCCAGCCGACCAACATCGTCAACGAACTCGATGACGCCCCACCGCCGTCTTAGGATAAGCTTGTGTTGAATAAATGATTATTGCATATTTTGTGGTTTCTTTTGGCTGTCCCAAGCATTGGCGTTTCTAGGGTTATTTTGACGCCCACCTTCCCCCCCAAGTAGTAGAAACAGTAAATAATTTGTGGATCAAAGTGTAGCGTAGTGCCGAGCTGTGAGGTGATTAAACCGTCCGAACTAAAGTAGAACCGAAAACTAAAGAAGAGTCCGCTCACTGGTCTAACCAGATTAGAGAGAATATTAGCTTTCCATAGAGTGACTACTGTCTGACTCCTGCAATCCATGGGGACGGCGATATTCCGTGGTGCAGACCAGTGTCAGTGCATATGACTCCGACAGTAGACTTCGCAACACAGTGGTGTCAGTGTGTTTCCAAATCTACTGTCGGAGTTTTAAAACCGCCTGAAGGCCTCCGACATGACCTAGCCATTCTTGTCCTGAGACAAGAACCTTGACTGACGGCTTTGCGTGTCCTCCGAAGCACGGTAGCACTCTGGGGCCCAATTCTGCTAAATAAATATAGTCTCGATATCATGTCAGTGTCATACTTACGTCACAAAAAGCGTATTCTTCTAAATTATCTGATATTTGAATGAAATTGTAACGAGATCGTATGTGTCAACGACGAACTGTTTATTTTAAATTATACGATAATGAAATGAGGTTATCAGAATACCGCTTTTAATTCCCTTCAAAATATAATATCAATGTCGTATAAAAATAGCAGAATTGGCCCCCTGATGTAAATGCCACATGCGGTCACCCATCTAAGTGGCGCGCTGTGCAACAGTTGCTTAACTTAGTCGACTTTTTACGAACAACAACCCAAGTCTTTTGAGTCCATGTGGGCTACTACTTCCTAAGAGTATTTGTTTTTGGTACCGCGGTGGTTGTAACCTCCGACCTTCATGTCCTAAGAAGAACTCGATCATAATATTTTTTAATATCGCCCTGGTAAGTAAGGTAAGTTTAAGTTGATTGAATCAGGCTTTACTTGGCTTGAAACTCCATATGTGAGAATGCCTGTTGCGACAAGTCCCACGCGTCCTCATTTGGATGCAATAGGGTGTCAAATGCAATGCAGTGTAAGTTAAAGCCTTTGTGTGACAAACACCATGTTTGATCATAAAAGGATACATATGTATACGCGAGAGACGAAAAGTGTTAGAAGAAGTATGTTTGATTTTGTGATAGTAGATGAACGATTGAGAAAGAATTTGTTGGATACAAGAGCATATCGAGGGATCGGCATCCACACAGACCACTTCTTGGTGTTAAGTCGGATAAAGGATGGCGACACCGAGAGCGTAATGAAAATAGGGTCTTGGAAAGAATTAAGGTAGAAAATCTACAAGAGAAAGATGTGAAAGATGAGTATAAACGAAGATTGATAGCAAAATTTGAGAGGTTCGATTGCATAAATGATATGGAAGAATTATGGCAGGCCTTTAAAGAAGAGGTAGTATGTGTAGCGTCTGAAGTATGTGGTGTGATCAAGAGAAGGAACATACGAAAGGTTAAGAATACATGGTGGGACAAGGATGTACAATCAGCAGTGTCAGAGAAGAAGAAAGCTTTGTCAGATTGGTTGGCTGCCAGAGCAAATGAAAGAATGGGAAAAGCAACGAGTGTAGACATAGATGAAGCAAGAAAGGAGTTTGTTAGGTCAAAAAGAATAGTGAAAGAAATGGTTAAAAGGAAAAAAGAGGAAAAGAAAGATGAGTTTGATAGCAGATTATCTGACGATTTCCAGAGGAACATTAAGTTTTTCTGGAAATCCGTTCGTGCAGTTCGAGGAAGAACTCAATCCTCAGAACACACATCCATCAGAGACGAGAATGGAAAAATAGTAAATGATGAATCGTGCGTGCTGAAGAGATGGAAAGAGTATTTTGAAAGTTTATTTGAAAGGTCGGTGATAGAGACACCGATAGCTGAAATGAATGGTAACGATAGCAATGATGAAAGCGTTATTGGCGTGTATGAGATCGTGAAGGCACTGGGAAGTATGAAAGTAGGTAAGGCTGCAGGATATGATAGGATTACAGTCGAAATGCTGAAGGCTGGACAGGGCATCATAGTTGGTCAGTTGCAGCGGTTATATAACTTGTGCTGGAGCACCGACCGAGTACCTAATGACTGGGCCACAGCTGTAGTTGTGCCTCTTTATAAAGGAAAAGGCTCGCAACAAGATTGCAAAAACTATAGAGGCATTAGCCTTCTCAGCATTGTTGGCAAATTGTATGCAAAGGTACTTATTGAAAGAGTTATGAAAGTAACCGACAAGAAAATATGGGATGTACAAGCGGGATTCCGAAAGGGTATGGGATGCACGGATCAGGTTTTTTCCTTGCGAAGCATAGCCGAAAAGATTTTGGCCAAAGGTCAAAAGGTCTATTGCGCATTCGTGGATTTGGAAAAGGCTTACGATAAAGTGGTGAGGAATGAAATGTGGTCGGTGCTGTCAATGAATGGGGTGGACAGCAGCCTCATTCGAGCTCTGAAATCCCTTTATGAGGATTCTAGAGCTTGTGTGAGGATAAACGGGGCATACACTGACTGGTTTACCATCGAGAAAGGTGTTAGACAGGGATGTGTAGCGTCGCCGTGGCTGTTTAACCTCTTCATGGACAGTTGTTTGCAAGACTTAAAACATAAGTGACTGCGGATTAAGGATGAATCACTCGTCAAATGCCTCCTTTATGCTGATGATCAGGTAATACTTGCATCTTCAGCGGAGGAGTTGCAGGACATGGTAGCAATCATGCATGGTGCGTTAGAGAGGAAAGGAATGAAGTGAATGTAAGAAAAACGAAAGTTATGGTTTTTGAAAAGGAGGAATGCGTTACGGCTTGTAATGTTTTGATCGATGGACAGCGAGTGGAACAAGTGAATGAGTTTGTTTACTTAGGTACGTTGTTTACAAGAGATGGTAAGAATGAAAAAGATATTGAAAGGAGAGTTAATGCAGGTAATAGTGTGAATGGAGCGTTTATGAACAGTCAAAACGTGTCCAAAAAGGCAAGTTTGGCTGTACATAGAGGTGTGTTAGTGCCTACCCTTATGTATGGTAGTGAAAGTTGGGTATGGCAGAAGAGATTTGAAAGTAAAATAAATGCTGTAGAAATGAGAGCACTGAGAAGTATGTGTGGTGTGTCTTTGACCGACAGAGTAAAGAATTGTGTGATACGAGAGTGGTGTGGGGTAAAAGAAGATGTAGTGACAAGCATTGAGAAAGGCATGTTAAGATGGTTTGGGCACATGGAGAGGATGGATGACGATAGACTGACAAAGAAGATATATAAGGCAAGTGTGAATGGAACAGGACAAAGGGGAAGACCTATGCGGACGTTCTCTGACCAGATTGGAGACATCCTGAAAAAAGGACAAGTCAGAAGTACCCTTAACAGAAGAGCATGCATGAGAAACTTGATGGGAGTGAGTGAAGCAAGTGAGCTATGACAGGATCGTTGCAAATGGCGTTCCGTAGTCTCTGCCTACCCCTCCGGGAAACAGGCGTGAGTCTATGTAAGTTAAAGAGTTAAAGACTAACAATAAACTGTGAGCGCCACCTTGTAACGTGCGACCCTGCGTAGCACGTTTAGGTATAAATAGGTATGTTAAATACCGTGTGGATTGAATTACACAGAGAGCGTATACGCCTCGAGCGGCGGCTCGAGTTTAGGTTTTTATAGTGCCGCGGTCGCCCGCGCACCGCGCATGCGAGACCTGGCGCACTATGACGGTGTCGCGTGGAATAATAATCTTGATCCTTCTTGCCATACGTCGATTATGATATGAAAGTATTCAAATTAATTATTTTCAATGCACATGCATTTAAAGGTATCAAATAAAGATAGATATTACATATTTGTTTAGTAGGATGATGTTCCTCAGGATAACAACGACTATTTATAATAATTTGGCGCAGTTTTATTATATGATAGAAATAATTTATAATTGTCATCTACTTAATTGTTACATTTCAAATATACATCTATTTTGTTATTAATGCATGAAAACCCACGAATGACACTAAATACAAAACCAAAAGAGTCGGGTAAAAGAAAATACTTAATTAATTAAAAGAAAGAAAAAAATATACAATATGTTGATTTGTATTTACAAAATATTGTAATTATACAATATATATTCACCTAAAATTATTTCACACAGTGTGCGATGATATAAATCCCTCTTTTTATAAAATTTTACATAGATAAGGCCAATTCTCGTATTTTATATGACATTGAAATTATATTTTGAACGAAATGAGATTAGATTTTAAATTGACTTAGAATTTGTATTCTTCTAATTTAAATGTCATTATCATCTAAAATTCTACTGTTCTCACTGACGTTGACACATTGTTTAATTAACAACAGGCAACGATAGCCTACTGGAGATACCAACGGACTGCTATGCAGAAGGTATCGGGTTCGAATCCACGGTATGCTAGAACGATGATGATGACATTGTTCAATTAACGATCTAGTCACGATAACATTCCAATATCAGTTTATTTAGGAGAATACCATTTGTGACATGAGTATGACACTGACATTAGATCGAAACTGCATTTTGAACAAATATAGTTAGAAGAATTGAGTCTCAAAATAAACTGTTAACTGGTGCAGAATAAGACTGCACAGTAGGTACGTGGGCTTGTGTGTGTTAGGTACCTGCAATGCGAGCTCGTGGGGATCAGCTGAGCTGCGGCGGTTTGTAAGATAATATTCGATTCAGGTGTGCTTTTAATTGCATTGCATAGTACGTTTTAGGTAAATACCTATTACATTGGTATCATGCTAACGGCTGCGCGTCCTAGCTTAAAAATAACCATAATTTTGCCCCCCTTAAGAACCTCATATATGGGCTCTGTAAATTCATCGGTCGGTCACCCATCCATACTATGACCGTGATGTCAATTACTTTACCTTAACTTATGTAGTTTGTACGAAAATAAACCTGCGATATAGGCTCTGCAAGCCAATCCCATGGTCACCCATCAAAGATCAAATGCGTCTTAACTACTGTACCTGTTTAAACTGTATATTGCCACTTGATTTTTGCAGCAAGGTATTATATCTAACGGTCCGTTTCTGTCAGTCTCGCCAAGCCCCTAGTTGACCGCGCTACTATACTAACCAGTTACCACTAGACTCCAGATGTCTAGACTAACACACTAGTTTAATACGTAATACATAAATTAAAGTTAAGTACATCAACTTTTCATATTAATAAAAAAAATACGTTGAGAAAAAATAAGGATCAAGAAGCTTTAGCCGCGCTATAAACGTTTTGGAATGCAATATTTACGTAAAATGGCGGTCGCGGACGCGAGCGACAGGTCCGTCCTCAGAGAGCGCGAGCGCTCAGCGCTGAATGGCGGACATAGCATCGCGCTTCGAGCTTTATAGGTCTTTTAAAAAAAATCATATTAATTACAAACGAAAAGTTTAGATTCCAATTTTTTTATATAACTTAAAATGAATCTTAAGGTTTCTAAATATGTATATATCTTTTTAACAATCACAGTAGTTTTTTAGATATAAATGCAAATTTGCGGGCTAAAATTAAGCAAAATGCACTGTTTTGATCTCCGATTTTCTTGAAAATTATGAATGAAAGTACAATTTCTTTTTTAAGGACTCGCTTGTATAGCTTTTGCTTGTACAGTTTACATTTACAGAATTATAGAACTATAAGTTTTCATAGCACTAGCGACCATTAATGCTGGCCTAAACTATAGAAATTACGAAAATGACTTTTTTAAATTCATCCGTTTTAAAATATTTACTATAGTAACCCATATATTTTTCTTTAGCACTCTCTTGATAAAGAACTGAACTTTCATATTTTCTATATCTTTTCCATTAATTGTTATTTATCCGTAACGTAATAGAACAATAAAACCCCGCAAAATCGCCTCCGACGGATTAAACGCTCTTAAGACATTGACATTCTGTTCAAATATTCACGTTTTTGTACATAATTCAAAGTACTTAATTTGATCATTTTTATTCGTAAAATCAATCGATCAATAAATCGCGTCACGACGATGAGATTTTTTTTTTATTCAAGCGCCAACCGCATTTTTGCTGGCGATCGCTTTGTAAAACTTAGGTAAGTACCTAGGTACTTAATAAATTAGGTTAACAAATTGAGCAACGTATTCTGTTTAAAAGTGAAGCTATGTTAATTACGCTGCATAATACAAAATAGAACAACGGAAAGAACGCACCTCAATCTACTTAGTTACAGAATATTTAGTAAGAATGTGTGTTGTATATGTATCTACATACTTACCTAAATATAGATATCAATAAAACACTATTCGTTAGTAATAAAACATTTTTATTAACATCGGTTATATAAAATTGGTCCAACATAAATTATATAGAATCGTTCATTCCCTTCTCTTAGAAGAGTCCTTCAATTTCTCCGGTCTTGGTGTTAAGATCAATGTCATAGATGCTAGGCCTAGTAGGCAGACCGGGCATTTTGGAGATCTCCCCGACCATGGGTACTACGAAACCGGCTCCTACTGACACGAAGATGCCGTTGACTTTCATCGTGAAACCAGTGGGAGCTCCCTTAACCGACGGGTCGCCTGTCAAAGAGTTGGAAGTCTTCGCCATGCAGATCGGCAGTTTGTCGTAACCCTGTAACGTAACGGTCGTATAAAATACACTCTTGCTTTTAGGTATCTTAACTGACAGTGCTGCTTCAGAACATTCTCTAAGTGTTTGGACAGGTAGCTACAAGCTTTTTGTAGTTATAGCTAAGCGTCATAAATAATACCTACCTACTTGTATCTATATAATGTCTACAAATATTATTATAAGCCTAAATTACCTAGTAGAACTGCTCTTAATATTCAATGCTTTTATTGAAACTGTAAACAATCCGCTTCTGAACTCTGACGAATAAACATTTCGTGCTTAAAAAACTGTTTATGTTTGCTCCCACGGCCTTCAATACCGTAAAGTCTGTAAACCATAGTCGCAAATAGATTTAGTGTTGTACCCAAACAACGTTTCTTTCATAATACAATGTATTTAAACTAATTATAATAATAATACAATCATAATAATAATATACCTAATATATAAAAAAATATATACAATTATAATAAATTTAAATTATTTTATTCAATGAACTGCACTATAATTAGATCCTCTATCACGGGTTACTTTACAAACATTCTAACAGCGACCACAAAGAACCTATCCGGACTCGAATCAAATTGTGGGCGACACAAATTGTTGTACATAAGGGAATCGAACCCACTTGGCCATACCTATGGGCAATCAAATAACATAATTATGTAAAATAGCCGTTGGCGGTGAGCTTTGCATCTCATAAGCGTCTAATAGCGTCAATACAACACCAGAAAACTCGAGTACCATTTTTTAATATTCCAAATCTTGCCGTGCTACATCCCTACATTGACGCACTAGGTTTTTCCCGCAATCAAAATCCAAAACATTAGGAAGCTGGACAGCAGATACATACCTAGGTAATTTGGGATATTCATAAAACGAACAAACATGTTTTATTTAATACAGTTTCATAACGTAATGGGCTGTTCCTATCCGAGCATGGGAATATCGCCAGCATCAAGTAGGTCCTATTTATTATGGGTTTAAACTATATAGTATGGGTATTCCCTAATGAACGCATAAACTAGCACAACGTCTTGAACTAAATGCTGTTTTTTATAATACGATCGACATCATTGCCACCCAAACCAATTTGATTGATTATGAAGCATGACAAAGTGTTTTTCATAATCAATCGAATTAGCTTGGTATTTAGTGAATAATTCTTAGAGTAATTAAGGATATGTAACTTCTGCACTGCTGCTACTGTTGTTATAATTAACAAATGGTTCATGGACGTAGCGAAGTACAGGCAGCTACAGCTCTCGTTGGTCCTTGCTCTGGGCACAGTCAAATGTCTCTATACTGTGCTCTGGGGCAGCTGCCGTTGAACTACTTTCTTTATAAACCAACCAAGGAGCTTTTAGTACTTAATATGTGTTTAGCTAACAGAAATTGTTCACGTATGTAATCAAGTGATATTTTACGTAGGTAAACACGTACTAGGCTTATTCCTAATTCTGAACTACTTACTTCAAAATTTTATATTACTCTCATTTTGTCAAAAGAAACAAATAAAAAATAAACCAACCATTGCAGTGAATTCCTTTATCTTCTGGAGCACCTCGTCCGTGTATTCGATGTTGCCGGCGCCGTACATCTCTGTGGCGATCTTCTTGATCTTGTCTTGAATGGACAGGTTGAGGGGGTACAAGTACTCAAACTTGGATTTAGATTCACACGCGTCGATGACAGCATCGGCGAGCTCTAGGGCACCTAGACCACCCTTAGCCCAGTGGTCACAGACAGCCGCTCTAAATGCACCATTTTTGAGGGCAAAATCTTTCACCAGGTTAAGTTCAGCTTGAGTGTCGTTTCTGTAAAACAGGTATAATATTTTGGTTCCAAAACAATTCTTCAAATAGACGTAGATTGCAGGACCGTTTATAAACCTAATTAAGAAATTAACTGACTGACTAAGAGGATACAGGGCAGCACGTTAATTTTATTAAGCTCTTCATACAAGTTTTGCATAACGTTTTACATGGCCAAGCAAGTGACCATTATTATTCAACAGGTAAAATTAACTGCCGAACATTAAACAATTGTAAAAGGAAAATACGGGTGTTTCCCGTTGGTTAGATTGCTGGTTAGATCGATCTAACCATTGAGAACTTTTGTTCCCGATGTTCAGAAATGCTATTGACATTATAAAAGTATCATTGAACACAAAAACGTTTTGGCTAGACTTTTCTTGTGACGTCGCGCCCCGGCGCCCGCGAGCCTCGCTACGAGTGACGCACAGCAGTGGGCCGCCCCCTCGCCCACTCCTCCTCGCCGGTCTTATAAATAGCGGGGACACACGAGGTTTCGTTCCTTTTTGCGCCGGCCAACACGACCAAAGCTGAGTACCTCATCCGAAGACCTGTGAAGTGCCAACGTACCCCCCACGCCCTGGATAATTGTCTCATCGGCTAATCTCAAGTGTCAGTTTTTTTTGTATAATTAATGCCATTGTGTAACTGGAATATAACGCGAGTTTAAACCTTCCTGGTGATATTTTTTATTTATTTCCCGTAAGTCAACCTAATTATCTCTCTTTAATTGCTCGGCGAGTGATCGATCCCGGCTACCCCGTGGAAATCAATCACTCGTGCGACATTGGCGCCCAATAGAATTTTTAATTACCTTTTTAAAGCGTAAGTTGGCACTTTACAGGTGAGTGAAATAATTTCTTTTTCTCTTGTATATTTTTCTCCTGTGTGTGCATATATTCTGGTGTGGTGAATTGCGTACAGGTACAGTTTCTATCTATTTTGGTTGGCCATAAGCAATTTAACTGTGGAAATAACATAACGGTGATTTAATTAACGTCGGTCTAAAATCACGTTCCACCGCGGGCAGCGTGTCGAGCCGCCAACCGGTTCTAACCGCTTAGCCGTTGAACTAACGAGCCTCGTGTTCGCGAAAAAATATTGTGATTCAACCTTTGAGTGACCTTTAAGAATTTTTTTTAAATCCTTTACCAATCATCACACCATTGTATAATTTAGTGTATTTCAGCTTTTTTTAGCACGGTATTCGATTTTCTGGCGATATTAATTTTTTTTTCTAGTGCCGGCGTAAATACTTAGATTTTCTGTTATTGTTTTGTAATAATGGCTTACATTATAAATTTCTCATTATTAACTAAAGCGGAATTAGAATATGAGACCACAATACGCGGCGTTTCAAAGCCTGACGATCCCCGCAAACAAATCGCTAAACTTTCAGTTAAAACTCCCTCAGAGGATATATTATCTTCACCCTTCCCACCAGAGGAGTATGTGGCAGAAGTGGAAAAGTCGTTATTAAGATCAAATAAACACTTATCTATGTTGGAAGCAAACTATACTTCCGAGCTTCAACAGAAGGTCGAAACCGTGCTACACCATTGTTTTCATCGACTGAATAGGGTGGATACCGGCAGTCTGGATATTTAAAAAAATTGAGTCTGTGTGGAATAAATTTAATGACTTATATGCGAAATTACAATTAATCACGAGCCGTAGTTCGCGGTCGGATTGCTCAGTGGCAGAGGGAAACACTTCCTATAATTACGACCGTAAGCTTTTTTCGGAATTAGGTAAATTCAAATTTAACGGTAAATCATGTGTAAGATCCTTTATTGAAAAAGTTGATGAATTTATGTCCTGTAGATCTATTCCACACGACAAGATGTTGTCTTTCGCTTTTGAAATATTTTCGGGTGACGCATTAGTTTGGTATCGTTCTGTTAAAAATAATGTAAAGACTTGGTTAGAACTTTGCGAGCTTTCGAAACGAGATTTTAGTCCGCATAACTACGATTATCGGCTTATGACGGAGATTCGTCAGCGCTCACAGGGCGAAAACGAATCAATAACTATTTACGTGGCAAAAATGCACGGTCTGTTTTCGCGACTTAGTTCTCCTATCGCTGATTCGGAGAAGCTAGAAATTTTACTAAATAATATTAGACCTTGTTACACTAATTGTCTACTCACTGCAAAGGTTGTTGATGTTGATAGTCTGGTCGAAGTTTGTCGTCTTTTCGAAAATTACCAAAGTCGCAGTAAGCAATTTTCTGAACCCCCTAAAGTTTCAAAGAATACTGTAGCACCCGATCTAGCGTATAATTATCCGTTTTCTAATTTTTCTTCAAACAAAAATGTTTACAATCATAATCACTTCAATAAATATAACTCTGTCGCTGATACATCGAGATACAAGTCTGTACCACAAGTTAACGCCGTATCGAGTACTTCTAATATAAATAAAATTTTTTGCGTGCGTTGTAGATGCAATTCGCACTCATTACGTAATTGCCGTCAGCCACACTACCTAATCTGTTTTAAGTGCGGCACAAAGGGTTTCAAGGTGTCAGACTGCCCCAATTGTAAATCTAAGTCGACCCCTACAATTTCAAAAAACTAGTTAACAAGGATTGTGGAAAATCAAATTATACAACTAATTGTAATAAAACAGAGTGGAATAATTGGTTGGACTTTTTAAAAAAATTCTTTAGTAGCTATCATATATCCTCAATCCGTAATTCTAAAGTAGAATATTTACCTTACGTTACTCTAAAATTAAACGGAATACCTACCACTGGTCTTTTAGATTCTGGATCTTGCGTTACAATTTTAGGTAATAATTTGCATAAGTTATTTTTGAAAGACGATGTTTTGGATAAATCGAAACCTTTAAGGTTAATAACAGCTGGCGGCGAACGATTTGAGTCTTTGGGATCGGTGTTTCTACCCTTTGAGTTTCAGGATAAATTGATTAACTTAGAAGTTCATGTTGTACCTGGGATTCAAAATTCCCTTATCCTTGGCATGGATTTTTTGCGAAGCTTTGGCCTATTTCCTAACAAATTAGAGTCTGTTTTGATTGTGAACAAGTCTGACGCTCAAGTAATGGAGTTGCAGGCAGTTCCCCCTACACATCTTGTTTCTTATGATCATCTTACAGTCGACCAGAGAGCTACCGCTGACAACATTATTTCTAAATTTACCGATATTTCATACGAGAAGCGGGGTCTCGGTTGCACAAATATTATTTCTCATTCAATTGATGCAGGTGATTGCCCCCCTATTCGGCAAAGATTTTATCGCATGTCTCCCGATAAACAAAGAATTTTAATAAAGCATCTTGACGACATGCTCTCAGAGGATGTTGTTGAACGATGTGAAAGCCCGTGGTCAAACCCGGTCATTTTGACCCCTAAGAAGAATGGTGAACTGCGTTTCTGTTTGGACAGTCGTAAATTAAATTCCGTTACAAAAAAAGATGCTTATAGCTTGCCTTATATTTCGAAAATTTTAGATAATCTGAGAGATGCTAAATACTTGTCTAGTTTAGATTTGTCTAAATCTTTTTGGCAAACATTAATTAAAGAAGAGGACCGTTGCAAAACAGCCTTTTATATTCCTACGCGTGGCACATTTCAATTCAAAAGAATGCCCTTCGGTCTTACGAATGCGCCAGCTACTCAACAACGATTAGTTGATATTTTATTTTATGGTCCAGAATTTGAAAATAAGGTTTTCTGTTTTATCGATGACATAATCTGTATAACGTCCAGCTTCAACGAGCATATTAATCTTTTATTACGCATTCTTAATAAACTAAAAAGCGCTAATTTAACAATTAATCTCGAAAAATGTCAATTTTTTAGAGATAAACTAAAATATTTAGGCTATGTTGTCGACTCTAGTGGATTGCATCCCGATCCGGATAAAGTAAATTCAATGAAAAATTATCCCACTCCTTCTAATAGAAAAGAAGTACGTCGATTTTTAGGCGCAGCCTCGTGGTACAGGCGTTTTATACCGAATTTTAGCTCTATTGCTGCACCCTTAAATAAGTTAACATCTCAAAGTAAAAACGCACCTCCATTCTGTTGGACGACAGAGGCTAATGAGGCGTTTAATAACCTAAAGAATTGTTTGATTTCCTCCTCGGTGTTGGCTTGTCCTGACTACTCGCAACCGTTTGAAATACACTCAGATGCTAGCGATTTTGGACTTGGCGCGATCCTCTGTCAAAGGTTAAATGGTGAGGAAAGAGTCATAGCGTACTATAGCAAATCACTCACTAAGCAAGAAAAAAAATTACAGTGCCACAGAGCGCGAGGCCCTGGCTGTTCTATCTGCTATAGAACACTGGCGTTGTTATGTTGAAAATGGTAAAAAGTTTATTGTTTACACAGATCACGCTGCTTTGAAATGGTTCTTGACCTTAAATAACCCTACTGGCCGGTTAGCCAGATGGGGAGTTCGCTTATCTTCCTATAATTTCGAAATACGTCATCGTCGGGGTTCCGATAACGTTTTACCTGATTTACTGTCTCGCTCTTTACCCGTTTCTGCTATTGCTAATGATATAAATATAGATATTAATTCTAATCAGAATTTACCAGTTTCTACTAATGATCCTTGGTATTTAAATATCTATAAAGGCTGTTTAAGTTCTCCGACTTCCTTTGTTAACTATCAAGTAATAAACAATAAATTGTATTGTTTTAAAAAAACATTAAACCCTCTCACTAGAGAATTTCAATGGAAAGAGGTTATTCCGTCTGACCAAAGAAATGACATTCTAAGGGAGAATCATTCTTCGCCCACTGCTGGACATCTGGGTATTTTTAAGACATACAAACGTCTCGCACTTAATTACTTTTGGCCTGGTATGTACACCGATGTTGTCAAGTTCGTCAGTTCATGTGAACCTTGTATCACCCATAAACACCAAAATCACCCAAATTTAGGTCTAATGGGCAAACCCAAATCATGTCAAAAGCCCTTTCAGACGATTAGTATTGATTTGATTGGTCCATTGCCTCCCAGCAGAAAACAAAACACTTTTATATTTGTGGTCAGTTGTTGTTTCTCTAAATATTGTTTACTTTTCCCCATTAAACGGGCAACTGCAGAAGTGATAACAAAAATTCTCGGAGAAAATGTATTTTTGGTGCATGGAATTCCATCTACTATTGTTTTGGATAACGGTAAACAATTTATTAGCGCAACCTTTAAAAGTATGTTGTCAAAATATAAAATTCCAAATTTGCATTTTACACCGTTGTATACTCCCCACGTTAACTCAGTTGAACGTTACAACAAAACCATTATGACAGCTATTTCAACTTTCATAGAATCTGATCATCGAATCTGGGACACTCTAATCACTAAAGTTCAATTCGCCCTTAACTGCGCAGTTAGTGAGGTTACTGGTTATTCTCCTAATTTCCTTGTTTTTGGTAGGGAGGTCATAACATGTGGTTCTCAGTATATTGACAAGGAATTTAATTCCAATATGGTGCTTGAACCACGGGACGGCTATGCCGAAACTTTAGGCTACTTATCTTCTATTTTCGAGAAGGTACATTCAGCTCTGTTGTCGGCCCACCAACGAAATTGTTCATCTTATAATCTTCGCCGTAAACCGGCAGAATTCAATGTCGGTGATATAGTTTGGCGCAGAACGTTTCTACTTAGTGACAAGGATAAATACTTTAGCAAGAAATTGGCGCCTAAATTTATTAAATGTAAGATTGCCTCAAAAAAGTCACCTCTAGTATACAAACTTAACGACATGGCCGGAAAACCTTTAGGCGAA
Source organism: Euclidia mi (assembly GCA_944739405.2). Lineage (NCBI taxonomy): Eukaryota > Metazoa > Arthropoda > Insecta > Lepidoptera > Erebidae > Euclidia > Euclidia mi. The sequence continues at coordinate 29,575,299 of OX123193.2, read as the reverse complement.
TGGCACATCAAGGATTTAAAGTTGATTAATTACAAAGAATAATAAAAGTATAAAAACAACAATGTAAGACGCATATCTATGCGGAGTTATAATTGCCTGCATAATTATTTGTGAAGGCCAACAATGGTTCTTTTGTTTTCGAGTCGAAGCTCACAAGATAATGCATTGTGTTGTGTTAATGATTTATGTAAACATGCTAACATAAAATGAATAAATGTTTCAGTTATAAATTGTAATAAAGTTTATTACATGTAATATTGTTACAAAGAATCTGTTGTTTATCTAACTATCAGTTATGGCTCAGTGGTTAAAAAGTTGTTGTCGGATTGGTCTGTGGTTCGATTCTCGCATGTGTATTTTCTTTCCGCAAATCTATTTGTTGAAATGCATCTTGATTGGCGTATTGTTTTTCGCCGTGCCTTGTTCTGAAGTTCTGTTGTTATTCTTAATTCTGTATAAATTCCATAATCAAATTGTTATTATAGGTACTTTATAAACATTCAGGGTGATTAACCGTGCGTCGCGAGCTCGGAACAGTCGAATAGTACCTACCATTTAGATCGTACCTACCTAGTTGTCGTTATGACGCACGCGCGTTCACTCAGCGACGCGCCGATAAATAAATGCCTAACTAATGATTCACCATTGTTTACATTCAAAAGGTGTTTACTGGTCGCGTTGTAGTTATTAATTAGAGCAAAATATTTATTAATTTCTTTCCTTTGACATTGAGCGGTCCGGTCGTGTCTGCGGCTTATATTATTTTTGTTCATCTTTACGAAAAATCTATTGTTATACCTAACTATATTCAAAAAGTTTACTTATCTAGTGGCAAAGGCCGAACCCAAGATTTATAAGTCGTAGGGCTAGATCAAGTTTCTTATATCTACAAATCATTATTACCTAATAATTACCCTAAGCGCTTCTCCATAGATTGTTATCTTTAATATTAAGCTATTACACTGGACTCGGCATTTACATGTAGGTATGTGTGATGAATTATGAATGATAAATGTTTATGTTCAAATTCAGACTGCCGTTGTACGCGTGAAGAATGCAAGCGTGGGTCATTATTATTTAGGTATCCTAATTAGCGTATAGGGTTGTCACTTGTTCAAGGTACTCATGCCCTTGTTTTCTCTAATTTCAGGGAGTATCTTCAGGGCTGCTACGCCCGTTGGGCTAGGGAATTTTCCTTAGGGAAAATCCCGGCCTAACGGGGGGGGGGGTGACGTCGCGCCCCGGCGCCCGCGAGCCTCGCTACGAGTGACGCACAGCAGTGGGCCACCCCCTCGCCCACTCCTCCTCGCCGGTCTTATAAGAGTGGGTCGTGTGTCCCCGCTATTTATAAATAGCGGGGACACACGAGATTTCGTTCCTTTTTGCTCCGGCCAACACGACCAAAGCTGAGTACCTCATCCGAAGACCTGTGAAGTGCCAACGTACCCCCCACGCCCTGGATAATTGTCTCATCGGCTAATCTCAAGTGTCAGTTTTTTTTGTATAATTAAAGCCATTGTGTAACTGGAATATAACGCGAGTTTAAACCTTCCTGGTGATATTTTTTATTTATTTCCCGTAAGTCAACCTAATTATCTCTCTTTAATTGCTCGGCGAGTGATCGATCCCAGCTACCCCGTGGAAATCAATCACTCGTGCGACATTCTATTTACCATGATTTAGAATTATTTATTTTTTATAATTTTCTATGCCAACATTCTCAAAAAGGCTTTATGAGTACATTTTTACACGCCGTAATCAATGGTATCTACTTTTCATATTGCTATAAAAGAATTTGTAGTGAAAATATAAACGGTCTTTTTGACAATATCTCAATAAAAATGATAAAAAGCATAACTGTTTTGACTTTAAATGTACTTTTTGAAGTTGTCATATTGCTAAATCGCTAGCAGTCAAATCAGTCTGACCATTGGGAATAAAAGTTCCCAATGGTTAGATCGATCTAACCACCAATCTAACCAACGGGAAACACCCGAAAATAGTACCTATTAACATCTTTTCTATTTTATACGCAACACGCCTGTATCCCCGAAGGGGTAGGCAGAGGTGTAATATTACACCCACATTTCTCCCTATGAATTTAAGGTCTCACGTAATACTGGGCGAGCCTATTGCCGTTACTGGGCACATTGCCAGACACTGTGCTGCTTTTGCCCGACCCGGGAATTGAACCCGTGCCTCGCGATCAACCAACACATACGCTATGTACTGGACTAATATAAGCTGCATGTAGGTAAGTTTTAATATTATTATTATGATGTGACTCACCCGTGTTTGTTAATAGCAACGACAACAGGAACACCAAACTTGTTACCATTGCTGATATGCTTGCCTAAATTGCACAATCCCTTGCTCAGCAGCTCCAGATTTTCCTGAAACAATCGCACAATAATTAACCTATTTTGCATTCGCGGTCGTAACTTTCATTGCCTAATCAAATGTTCAGACATTAAAATAACGTAAAGCTGCTTTTAGAGTACCAAGAAAACTGACTCTTAGTTTACTCTGGTATTAAGTGGTAGTAAAATAGTTTAATTTCCTTTGAAAAGGTTACGTCCTTGACAATTGCAGTAGGAATAAGCCACGTGCAATTATTCATGAATGTTCGATTGCTATTCTAATCCGGTTCAGCGATAGGTACTACTTTTGGCAGGGGTACTAGCAGTCGACCTAAAGTCCCACACCTTAATGGTTATTGAGGTGCATTTCCGTCGAACTAATATTTATTTTAATTGATCTAGCTCAATTTCTGTGGTACCTATTTTAGTAGTTAAAAAAAATAAACGGAAACATATAATTATATCAATGATTGTATTAATATGTGATTACGCAGTGTGCGAACACTTATTATCTAGTTTAGGGATTTACTGCATCATTTTATGTTTTTAACAATACTGCTCATCAGTAGCTACGACGCAAGCTACATTCAGTCCACGCTCGTCACATGACACGCATATCTACGGCGTGGCGGCGGCGTAGTGATGTGAAGACCTAGCCTTATCTGTGTATCTAAAATAGCGTAAATCTAGGACTGAGAGCGGTTTTGCACTACCTCCAATCCGAAAATCGATCCGACTGCTTCAAAATACAGTCCGAAAGGGTCATAGAATTAGGTACTGCCTCCGACATCTCCATACGATTTCTATCTGATTCGCTGTGTGATTTCTATAACTGTATTGAAACCGTCAAAATTTAGGGATTCGGATAGGACGTAGTGCACAAGCGCTTTTAGTCTGGTGTATTTATTTTTATTCCTTGTTTAGTATAGCGCATAACTCAGCATGGCAGGTGAATGCTGCATAGAGTAGTGTACGCTTGTGACAGGTGTAGGTACCTGCACGTAGACGTCGTGCAGGGGCGCGCCGGGCGCGACGGGCGGGCCGCCGCCGTGCATCTTGAGCGCGCGCACCGTGGACACGATCACGGCGCAGTGCGGCCGGGACCCACTCGCGCGGCACTTTATGTCGAAGAACTTCTCCATACCTGACCAACACATAGTAAGTAGGTACATTATAAACAGCCATTTTTTTCTTCTTTGATGTGCTGAAATTAGTCTTTATGGGGATCTTAATCAACCAAACTTTAAATCCAGTGCATTAAGTTTGGAGCCCATTGGAGGGAGTATATGCGACTCCCGAAAAATTGGGTCTACACCTCATTTTGCCCTCAAAAATAGTGTCTGCATGGTACAGTATGCTCGACACCGCCGGGATTCCATCCGCAAGAACGGATCCCGCAAGTTTAGTAAACCTGGATCAAACCCCCGAATAAAATTGTTGGATGCTTGTCTCATATTTGGTTCATTTGCTATGTGGCGGCTGTTAGAGGTTGCAAACATGCATTCAAAGCAATGCGACGTCCATAATGTCCTATCACCGATGTCGCAGGCTCTTTAGTTTTACCTATAAAACTTACCAATATCAGATCCGAATCCGGCTTCAGTGGCGACGTATCCGTTCTCCCCGGCGAGTTTCATGGCGATCTTGTCGGCGAGGATGGAGGAGCAGCCGTGCGCGATGTTGGCGAAGGGCCCGGTGTGCACCAGCACGGGCGTGCCCTCCAGCGACTGCATCAGTGTCGGCTCGAACGCGTCGCGGAGCAGCACCAGGAGGGCGCCGGTCATGCCCTAACATTCAATACGGCGTGAGTCATTTTTTTCGACCATCAGATAAAACACTGCAAGTGGAAGTGGATCGGCCACACCCTCCGAAGGGATCCTGAACATATACCAAGACAAGCCCTAGACTGAAATCCCCAAGGAAAGCGAAAACGTGGCCGCTTCAAACAAACCTGGCGGCAGACAATCATCGCAGAGGCGAAAAACATAGGCAAGACCTGGAGCGGAATAAAGCGAGAAGCTCAAGACCAAACGGAATGGCGGAGCACTGTGGATATGTGTGGGAGCCCTTTGCCCATCTAGGGGACATAGGATCTTAAGTTAAGTAAGTCAAGTGTGATTTTTTTTTTGTGTAGGTATGAATTAATCGATGTTTGTGTAGTATTAAAATAAATTTGGGATTTGTTTAACTACGTTACAAACTCCCAAAACGTTCCTTCTTTGGTAAACAGGTACACTTATGATAATTATCAGAATACTAGCTGTCCCGGCGAACCCTGCATCGCATTTTAAAGGTCTTTTTGCTTATTTCTTTTTTTTTCAAACCACTTTTCCAGGAAATTCTGAACAAAGTTACCAAAGCCACCAATGCTTAATCTAAAATTTCAGAGTTTACAAAGGTATACAAACAAACGAAGATTGAATTTTATATACTTATAGGTATGTATAGATAGATGATCCAGCAAAAACCGTCCGCCATCTTCGATTTCCCACTTGCCATCTTTGATCCGAAATAGATGTTGTATTTGCATTCCTCATAGCTTAAAACATCGGAGAGGATACCCATATTGACTTTAATTTTTTTTTCATTCGCCATCTTTGATTTCCCATCCACCATCTTTGATCACGAAATAGATATTGTATTTGGATTCGCCATCCCTTAAACATCGGAGACGATAACCATATTGATCATCAATGAACCATGATTGAATCCCGTCCGCCATCTTTGGTTTCCTATCCGCCATCTTTGATCACGAAATAGATGTTGGATTTGCATTCCCCATCCCTTTAAATACTGGAGACGATACCCATATCGATTTAAAAAAAAATCCCATCCGCCATCTTTGATCACGAAATAGATGGTGTTTTTGAATTCCCCATTCCTTAAAATATCGGAGACGATACCCATACCGACTTTAAAAAATCCCGTCCGCCATCTATGATTTCCTATCCGCCATTTTTGATCACAAAATAGATGTATTTGGGTTCTCCATCTCTTAAATCATCAGAGACGATACCCATATTGATTTTTAAATTTTTCCCATCCGCCATTATTGATTTCCCATCCACCATATTGAATGACGAAATAGATCTTTGATCACGAAATAGAAAAGACAAATTATTTGGATTCCCCATCCCTTTTAACATCGCAGACGATACCAATCTTGATTGTTTAAAATTTCCCATCCGCCATCTTTGATTTCCCATCTGCCATCTTTGATCACGAAATAGATGTTGTATTTCGATTCCCCACCCCTTATAATATCGAAGGCGATATCCATATTGATTTTTTAAATTTTCTCATCCGCCATCTTTGATTTCCCGTCCGCCATCTTGGATCACTAAATAAATTGCATATTATTAATCAGCGTCCCGAAAATCTCGAAAACGATACCCATATAGATTGTATCCTATTCGTTTAGCCTTTTTTTGCCTTTGACCCAACCCTCCCCCTTCTCGTTTGGCCATTTTATTATTTTTGTCTGGTCCCTAAAAGTGGTGTGAAGCGTAATTTTATATAGCCTATAGCCTTTCGGAATAATTGGGCTATCATAGGCAATAACAATTTTTTAAATCCGACTGCTAGTTCCTGAGATTAGCCGACATTATCTTTTAGTCTTATTAGCCTTTTCCCCGGCCCAAAGGGTCGAAGCGTTATGTTATATAGCCTATAGCCTTCCGGAATAACTGGGCTATCGTATACAAAAATAATTTTTCACATCAGACCGGTAGTTCCTGAGATTAGCGCGTTCAAACAAACAAACAAACTTTTCCGCTTTATTATATTAGTATATAAATAGTAGAGCATCGTAGACTAACTATTCGAGTGTTACTTTTTGAGTGCAAACATTCCAATTAACTAATAATTATGTAATCCGGCCAGATAGTATTTATTAAAAGAAAGAGCTAAGAATTTAGGTGGCAGGTACAGGTTACTACTTCTCTAATACAGTAAGTAAGAAACCTAAATATGAGTGTGAGTTTCATCAACCGATCATTATGTTATTTTACATTATCAAGGCCACAGAAAGGGATATTTAAGGGATACCGATTTCCACGCGGGCGAAGCCGCGGGCACAGCTAGTACCTAATATTAGTAGGGATTAGCCAAGGCTGTTACAATAATTATTATTAGTTTTATTAAGTAAAGCGAACGAAGTAACAACAGTGCATCATAATTATGTCAATGTATAATGTGACAGTACTGACAGATATAGCACATGCGCAGCAACTCAATTATTACAGCGCATGCGTTATTACTGTCAATAGGTAGGAGGTTTGTCCCTACAAACTTCGACCCTCTTTAAAATCCATCCCAGATAATGTTTTGCATTTTATTGTATCCTATGTGTTTTTCCTGGTTCTGACCTTCCTCCCCACCAATTTCCAGCCAAATCGGTTCGGCCGTTCTTGAGTTATAAATAGTGTAACTAACACGACTTTCTTTTATATATATAGATGGCGTCTCAACGAAAATTATAAAATCAGTAGGTAGTCTTATCAGTGGGCATCCTAGCCACATACTCAATTTGTGTATATATAAAGGTGTATTCCCAGAACGTTTAAAAAAAAACGATAATAAAGCCAGTCCATAAAAAGGGAGATAAAGACTCAATGCCAAACTACAGACCCATAGCCCTTATACCCATATTCTCAAAAATTTTTGAGAGGTACATATTTAAAGAACTCTTTCGATACCTAGAGCTCAAAAAAATTATCTGTCATGAACAGAAGGGGTTTAGAGAAAAATTACAGTTAATATAGCAATTTTTGATTTTTCACATAGAACTATAGTAAATATAGATAAAAGAAATCCAGTTTGCGCAGTTTACTGCGATATGACGCAGGCATTTGACCATGTGGATCATAATATTTAAAAAAACAAGCTCGAGTGCTACGGTATTCGAGGAAATGTGATAGATCTTCTACAGTCGTACATATCCAACAGAGTACAGTACACGGACATAACAACAATAGATCTGAAAACAAAAAAAAGTAACAACATTCTCTTCAAGTGAGCGTATAGTTATGTATGGTGTCCCACAGGGAAGCGTTTTAGGCCCCTTATTGTTCAATATATATATTAATGACCTTCCGAAATCCACTAATCAACCTATGACGCTCTTCGCGGATGACAGCACAATTACAGTAGCATGTAAATCATTGGACTTATACGAAAATGACATTAATCAATCACTAGCTCAAATTATTAAGTGGATGGAAAATAATAATTTAAAAATTAATATAAGCAAAACTCGAATTATGCATTTTGGTCAAAATACTTCGCAACGTAACCTGCCTCGTATTAAGTATAAAGGAACAAATATAGATGAAGTTGACATTACTAAGTTTTTGGGTCTTTTTATAGATAGCATACTGAACTGGAAAGCCCATAACTTACATTTAGCGAAAAAACTAAGTAGCCAAACTTATGCTCTATATAAGCTTGCTCCTGTGGTTAATACAACTGCCTTACTTTCAGCATACCATGGCGTTGTCGAATCTATACTTAGATATGGAATTATATTCTGGGGCAATTCAGTCGATAAGGATGTGGCCTTCAAACTCCAAAAGCGTTGTATCAGTGCCATGTTTGGGCTTCAAATCAAGGATAGCTGCAAACCATTTTTTCAAAAATATAAAATCTTAACGCTTCCATCTTTATACTTATACGAAACAGCAGTATTTGTAAACCCACAGCTATTTAGGAAATTATTAGATGTTACTATCCGCAACCGTCGTGATAATCATAAACTGTGTATGCACGCCACAAAGACAGCACTTTTGGGCAAAAGTATTTTTTGCATGGCGCCGAAAATATACAACAAAGTACCCAATATATACAAGAACCTTAATGTTAACCTATTTAAGCGTAAATTAAAAAAAACTGTTGTTGCAGAAATGTTATTATAGTATTAATGATTTTTATGTGATAATCTTTTGTAATTAAGCTTGACATTTTTGACTTGACATTATGTTATCAGGATCTAATTTAATTTGACATGATTATTGAATTTAATTTTTCTATTATTATTATTTAATCTTTCTATTATTATTTGACATTACATATTATTAATTAATTACTATATTATTTGCCAATCTATATATATAAAAGAAACTCGTGTAGAAGTCGAATAGTGTAGTTACACTATTTATAACTCAAGAACGGCTGAACCGATTTGGCTGAAAATTGGTGGGGAGGTAGATTAGAACCAGGAAAAACACATAGGATACACAATTAGTTGCAAAAAATAGAGTGGGAGGCATTGTACGGAGGGTCGAAGTTTGTAGGGACAAATCTACCCATTAACCCTTTGGGTTGCGGAGATCAGACGGCAGTCACTCTGTGGAAAAGTTGATATTATGTCATATCTGGTTAGACCAATAAGCAGACCCCAGGCTCCAAGGCGTGTGAAACTTGGATGCAACCAGGATAACGCTAGAGAGATGATGATGACTCTAATGGCTCAACAAACCTAAATGTGTTTTACAGGTTAGAAGATACAACGCATGCGCAGGTAAAGTACCAGGGGAGCATAAAGCTAGAGACATTTTATATTTTCTTTTATTAAAACATCCTGCGGCTTTAAAATATCTCATTGTAGCTTCGGATATTGAAAAATACCAGGGTAGCATCAATTTAGAGAGCGTCGAAGTTTGTGGGGTAATAAAGAATCAATATTTTTATTTTATTTGTATTTCCTATTAAAAAATGAACTTAATAAAATCCAAGATCTGCTTATTGATTGTCTCTAAGGCGGAACAGAGTTCGCGTAGTTTAATATAATATTAATAGCATCATTACTTGTAGTTGACATGATGATAATTTAATTGGAGCCATAATAATATTTCTTACATTAGGTATATTTGCAAGTCTGACCAGACAGAGCATGTTGATACTACAAAGCTGTAACACCTGATTATACACATGTTGAGACAAATAAATTTATCTTTATCTTTATTATACATTTGACAAATAGATCACACGTGGATAGGCGGATCAAATTTACTAGAGATTTCAGTTTATTCTATCCTAGATATAGTAGATCGTTCGCCACCTACATATCTAACATGCGACCACTTAACCCTAACTTTCCTAGGTGAGAACATTGAATAGCTCTTTCAACAATCTCAGTTGCAACTCACCAAGTCATCAGCGGTGACAGGCTGTCCGCTCTTGTCCAGCGCCACCACCATGTTGGCGAGCCGCTCCTTAATGTCATCGATGTCGTTGCCAAGCGCCAGGATCGCCATGATCTCTGAAGCGACGGAGATGTCGAACGCCGTCTCACGGGTGAAGCCCTTCTCGGTCGGCGACTGACCAATCGTGATCTTGCGCAGGAATCTGTCGTTTAAGTCCACCACTGGAAATGGACAAAGTCTTGTTTAAAGACTATGGGTATGCTCGATTGACTAAGACTACCAATAATAATACATACATAGTCTCACGCCTATATCTCCGAAGAGGTAGGCAGAGATATATTGCTACACCCACTTTTCGCCAGATTTATTTTATTTCCACGTAATATCGGGCGAGCCTATTGCCGTACCGGGCAATAGGCTCGCAGACTTCGAGCTGTATAATAACACTTTGCCCGACCCAATCCCACGCTCACATTAATGCCGTGAGATCAAGGAGGTAGACCAATAATAATTCCACACACTAAATACCACTAATAATTACCACAAAAAATCCGACAGAATGTTCAATATACATGAGGACCTCGGGAACTTGGTACCAGTTTAACTAGCTTACTTCTCACCTCGATTCGCGGTTTGACATTATAATGTTTTTATGATGTAGAACAAGAAGTCAGGCAATCAGTTCTCAATGGGCAGAATGCCGATCGAATCTAGGTGGAGAGCAAAGTGGCGAGTATAACTGCATATAGTTAGCTACGTTCCATGTGAAGCTCCGCACGGCTGACGACCAAAGCGATCAATCTAATAACACTGTGGCTTCGATTTGGTAACGTGTCTGAAGTTTGTAAACAAATACCTCTGTTCCACATGATATTGTTTGTATCAATGTTAAGTCGAACGAATTTCACTTTTTCTTCATCAGTGAGGCTGTCGGGGTCTGTCTTGTTGATGCCGAGGCGCTTGAGTCTCCTAAGCTGGATGGGCGAGAACTTCCTGACGCCCTTGATCTTGGGCACCAGTCTGTCATACAGTGGTCCGTCTTTCTGGGTCAGCTCGTGGAAGATACGAGCGTCCATCTGCGCTGCCAGCAAGTTGTTCGCAGCGGTGACGGCGTGGATGTCACCAGTCATGTGCAGGTTGAATTCTTCCATAGGAATAACCTAAAAAAGTGAAATGTGACTGTTTCATTTGTGTTCAATGACGCCTGAACTAGCAAACTGCTACAAGGCGGAACCTAACAGCAAACAACCAACAACAACTACCTACAACAACATAACTTCACGTTTTTATCCCCGAAGGGGTAGGCAGACGTCTAATACACACCCACACTTCGCCAGTTATGTTTCCATCTACCGGGCACATTGTTAAGTAAGCGATAATTAATATTTTGAATACACACATAACTTCGAAAAGTCAGAGGTGTGTGGATCGAACCCATCGAGACCATCGGTTTGGCAGTCCGTTACGTACACCACTGGGTTATCGCCGCCTTCAAGCAAACAGCCAACGAACACAATTTGACAGAAATAACATCCAGAACCAAAATAATAGTTTGTAGATCACAAAAGGTGTTGTCTCGTATGGGGATCGAACCCACTACACTCAGCGCAGTGTTAAGGAGCGAGGCGTCTCTAGCCTCGACCACTGCGTTTTCCATGCAGTCAGTTTATCGTATTAAATAATATTATGAACTAACTGGAAACAAGTTAGATAATAGCAATTCGAATGCAAATCATATTCTCGGCTTATATTACCTACGTTACCTACATAATGATTCCTTTTGTTATGACTTGTGAAGTAAAATGCCAGGCGACATATGTAGCGTCACTTAACATAAGTATGCAGATAGATATGATTAAATTGACGAAAGATCCATAAACAAATTATTTCGAAGCAAACGACTGCACAAATTTCCATAGCAATAAGCCGAGTAAATCTATAGTTCTTATTATATATTAAACATATATATAGCTCTGTTAAACCTGTACCGATACAATGTTCTAAAGAGACCTACTATTTACATGCCTATATACCTACATAAAATTCGGATAACAATTATGATCGGCTACTTGTCTAAGCAAGAGTACTGTGGATTAGTATAAAATTAACGATTTTACCATATAGGTCTTAGCCCAACACGACTCCACTCCCAACCAACAAAAAGAATATCATTCAAATATGGGCTTTAAGCTTTGTTGAAATAAGTTAGAACAGGCCTAAGTATGGATGAGATCTAAAGTTAATTTGCCCATGGGCTAATCCGGCACGAAGTGCCAAGTTACCTGTGAATATCCTCCGCCGGCGGCGCCCCCCTTGACTCCGAAGGTGGGTCCCTGGCTGGGCTGGCGCATGCACGCGAAGGCGTTGCGGCCGCGGTGTGCGGTCAGCGCCTGCACCAGACCCAGCAGTGTCGTGCTCTTACCCTCGCCGAGAGGGGTCGGGGTTATGCTGCAAACATTCAAAGATGTAATAAGTTACCACCCTGTAATACTTCACTAGGTCGCAGCTCTGTCCACTATAGAAAATATTGAAAAAGGTAATTGACGGTACGACGATTTCTATTTTAGGAGCAGAGACACTGAGAAGGGAGGGTTTGATAGGAAGGTTCTATGTTATAGAACATTCTATAATATTATCATAATAATCAAGATTTTATTTAAACATACGTACCCAGCTACCACGATGTACTTGCCATCCCGGGTGTTCTTGTGGCGGTCGAGCACAGACAGCAAGATCTTGGCCTTGGTGCGTCCATACTGCGACACTTCGTTGGGGAACAGACCGATCTCGTGAGCCAACTCACTCACGTCTTTGGGCTTCTGCGAGCGCGCGATTACGATGTCACTACGAAAATACGAGTAAAAATCATGAGCATACATGAAACTATAAAACTTAAGCAGAATTATTGTTTTTTGTTACACAGTTTTATTGGTTTTTTATTAGACTGATTGCAGTACGATACACTGTGTTATACGATTACGTCTCCACGAATAATTTTGCAAGTGTTCCGGAATGAAGTATAGTTATTCAATACACAAGTATGCAATATATGCCAGAGGACAAGAAGAAGACGAAATGCAATCAATAAAGCAGTCTGCTAAAGTCAACGTATGAATTTAGCAGACTGCTTTATTGGTAAGACTTTTAGCAGAAAACAGTAAGAAGATAGAGGTCAGAGGACCTAACGCCACAGGCATTCTCCAGCAGTTCTTCTTTGGTCATATAATAAAAATGAATTGCTGCATGTGTTGCTAAGCGCAAATCTCGAGAGCAGCTGAACCAATTTCACTAATTATTTTTTTATAATATTCCTTGAAGTACGAGGATGGGTCTTTCGGAGAGAAAAACTTAAAAAATAATTAAAAATTCGACTGTTGGGCGGTACTAAGTTCGCCAGGTCAGCTAGTAAAAGATAAAAAACACAGGTAGTATACTTTGGTTGCAGTCACAAAAACTACAATATTTTATACAGACCTAGGTGGAGGACTGAGAGGCGCTATCCTCAGCGGTTTGAGAGGCCAGGTGGGCGCGAGCAGGCGGTCGAGCTGTCGGCGCGCGGCCAGCACGGTGTTGCGCATCAGCATCGCCACGGTCATGGGCCCCACGCCGCCCGGCACTGGCGTCACGTGCGCCGCCACCAGCGCCGCCTCACCATACGCCACGTCACCCACTAGCCGCTTGCCGCTCTTCTTCGTTGGATCTGATCACACAATGTCACATTAATCATTAGAAAGCCAATGTAAGAAAGAAATAAAGTTTATCATCATCATCAGCCCTGTATATGAACTGTCTCACTGCTAGGCACGCCTCTTCTCACTACGAAAAGGGTAAGGAAGGTAACAACTTCAGCTTGAATGAAATATCCTTTCTATAAAGTCCGATCTCTGAAAGTGGAAGTTGGATTCACAAGCAACGTTCTTGGATCTTAGCCGAAACTACGCTAAGGTAACTAATAATGAATAAAATTATTGGTCTGCATATCGATCGTATTGTGACCGGACTTATTCTAAGTAGAAAAAAAATACAAATCCAAGCTATTTAGTTCCTTGCGGCAGCTAATCACATATTTTAGATATTAAAGAGAACTCACAGACGTCTGAATTTTATTTAAAACGAGTGATAATTTAACAAGTTACGTACTGCCACTTAATTAGTTTACATGTAAAACAAATTATCTAATTATATATAAACACGTTGATTACATTATCTTATTTAACAAAATACTTAAACTTACTCGTCTGCTTAGTTTTCGAAATAAAGTCAAGTAGAGTGTCTACATTTTATTATAACCATTTTGCAGCACATTGAATTTGTTTACACGATGTGCAAGCACAGTTTATAAGATCGGCAATGTGTACTGAGGCTCAGTCGCAAGTCGAGGATTGTTTTGCTTCGGCCACCTTCCGTCTATTGTCGATTCACACACAACTAACGCCGATGTTTTGGGCCAATCGCTTGCTTTCATTCGCACACCATTGTTCTACGTCTACTACTAACGGAGGCATTAAATAAAACGTAGTTTTTATTGTAATCAATGTTGTAATCGAATGAGGTTTATTGTTATGGCTGGCAGTCTACAATAGCCTGGCAACCGCAAAATTATTATCCGTTGCCGCGCTCTTTAGTTTGATAGTCGATATTGTTTTCAGACGTACCTAATGCATTTCAGGAGCTCCAACTAAATTGCTCGGCAAATTATGTAAAATTACTATTTGTTTTTCATTTCTTAAGCTGCGAATAAAACCGATGTAGGCCTGAACTGTACTGGTATGGCACCAGGGCTTACCGTCAATGGCATTGATCCCGCAGTCGATGACAACAGCTCCAGGCTTGATCCATGACCCACGAACCATTTCGGGCCTGCCGATAGCCACCACTAAGATGTCAGCTGTTTTCGTCTAAAGAGCAATATACGGTCTAGTAAATAAAGGAGTAAGGGGCAAAATACGTGGTTAGCCAAATTACTTTTCATGTAGTTAGGCCGTCAACCGGTTGCTTTACTTGCTCTGTGTTATGGGTAAGTATGTTTTATTTTCTTTTGGGTGCATCAACACAGATGTCACTTCCAGGGTATACCTTCCAATTAGGACTTGACGTTCATTAGCTTCGCTTTGTGGTCTAGATGAATAAATGATTTTGACTTTGACTATAATAGGTATAACCTATATTGCTTAAAACTATCAACAGTAAACTAACCACTTCACTCAAGTTCCTGGTCTTGGAGTGGCACACGGTGACGGTGGCGTGTTCCCACTTGAGCAGCTCTGACACGGGAGTACCCACGATCCGGCTGCGGCCGAGCACGACCACGCTCTTGCCGGCGATGGACACCCCCGTGCGCTTGATCAGCTCCACGCAGCCAGCTGGTGTGCACGGGATGAAGCCCGAGAAGTCGCCAACGGCGACGCGACCTTCGTTCACTGTGTTGAGGCTGGTGGGTGAGACAATAAAAAGATTCAGAATAGGGTATTATTGTTATAGTAGATAGAGGATGCCCGCAGCTATGCCCGCAGATTTTATTTTCATTAAACCGTTTGTGCCCGATCCCGTGGGGTTTCGGGAAATCCCTTCTTAGTGCACCCCTACGGCCCCAAGGATTGCTGAATTCCGAATTTCAGCTAATTGCGCTCAACAGTTTCGGTTGCGCGTTGTCTATCAGTCAGTCTGTCAGTCGCCAGGATTTTAGGTATATAGGTACACAGATTACTCCGTGGATCTATCGAAAGGAGCATTGTAAACATGAAACAACGGACACAGACGATACTTAGACTTGAGGTACCTACGTCTATTGCCTGATTTCCTTGGTACGGATTTAGTTTGCAATCAGATAAGTGTATGTGTCCTGACTGACATATTATCATCGCAGAACCCAAGCTACTAAGGATACATGTTTGGACATTGGGTTTTCTGTTATGTCGCTATTGAACTAAGGACTTATACTGAAACTAGCTCTTCGGAAATGTAGATAATATTATAAATAAATAATATTATGCCACACACCGGACGTCGCAGCAGAGAAAGGCCTCCCTCAAAGTGGACTGACGACCTTATTGGGATAGCGGGAAGCGAGTTGATGAGGGTGGCTTAAGATCGGTCTTTGTAGAGAGCCTTGGTAGAGGCCTATGTCCAGTAGTGAACATCTTTCGGCTGAGACTAGATGATGACAAATATAAGTACCCATCCACGTCCTTGTCGGGGCTGACAGCGTCGGTGATGAGGTGCGAGTCGATGGGGTGCACCGTGTCCAGCGGCATCTGCACGATGATGCCGTGCACCGCCGGGGACTCGTTCAGGCTTGTGATCTTAGCCAGCAACTACAACAAACATTAAGTAATTATCTATTAATCTCAACAAAAACCGACCTCAAAGTTGCGACCAAACAGAACTCCCAAAAAATAAACTGATTTTTTGGAATCGGTTTATAAATTACGAAGTTACGAAGAATTGGTAAAAAAAATACTAATTGTGGACCTTGTCCTTTTTTGGACGTCGCCGTTGCTCGAAAATGGATTGTAGTGACAGCTGCGTACAACATGAATAGGCGGGCTCAACTCATTTCACGGCAGTTCCACGTAGGTACTATACCTACAATATTTATTGAAACAGTGTGGGTGTGTGCCCATCTCTGTTTTCGGAGTTTTCAGACCGCCGCGCCGCCGGCTTAGCCTAACGATTCTTGTCCTAAGACCAGGACCGACGGATTAACATGTCCTCTACAGCATGGCAGGTAACTCTCTTGTGTAAACAACGAGCGGTGCGGTCACCCATCCTAGTTGATGACCAGTGCAAGTGATGCTTAAAACTTAGCCGATCTATTACAAATGGCAAGCCTACTTGGCTTAGGCAGTCTACCTACTGTAGATACCTACATCTACAATGAGGTACAACTTCAGTGTAGGTACATAGTCATATTTACATGGGCATATGAATCTTGAAATACTCCAATAGATCTACTATTTCGGTTTTATCTTATTCAGAAGTTGTTCTTATTCAGAATAACAAACTTAAGATCTGTAAGTATTATAGTATTCACATATTACATTGAGATTACATCATTCAGTGAAAACAACAACGACCATCGCACATTACGAGTTATCTTATCTCATGTCAGAGGTTCAAGTTTAACAATAGAATAAACTGTACCATAGGATTATTATATAATGGCAATCAGGTAATTCTTGCATAGCTTACTTTCTTAAGACATAGTAGAGTGATCAATGAACTGCTTAATTTTTTATGGTCAGGTCACAAAATCGGATTAGGTATTCTACAAAAACAAAGAAGATGATTAAGGGAAAGTAATACGGCGTTACATAAGAAAATATTGACCTTTTGTTTACAACCCCTAAGATCATCAGTTTTCTTCCAAAGACAATATAACATATTCGTTCACCAGGTTCTGACCCGCCTAAACTAAAAACCACTCCCCTCCAAAAGGCAATCCTGATTCCGCCACTGATCTCAATTGGCTCGATTATTACATTATCGGCTTCAAATGCTAGTCTTTGCCTCGCTACTAATACACCTTTATTGTATTACCTATCTCGATCATGATAACTAAAGCTGTTTTAGTTTAGTTACCAATAATATTAATGTTTAGTTGCAGTT
The DNA here is from genome assembly GCA_944739405.2 of Euclidia mi. Lineage (NCBI taxonomy): Eukaryota > Metazoa > Arthropoda > Insecta > Lepidoptera > Erebidae > Euclidia > Euclidia mi. The sequence continues at coordinate 29,558,189 of OX123193.2, read as the reverse complement.
CTAATGTAAACAATAGTCAGTTGTGTTATTCATGAGATATGAGATCAATAATACATTGATGCGTAGGTACCTATATTTATTTGTGTAGGCGAACTGCAATTTTATCCTTGAACTAAATATTTGCATCGAAAAGCCGCACATAATATTGTAAGAATATAAGCATTTGTTATCTTTCTAGGAGCAAATTATAGTTTAATAAAACTTATTTACTACACATTGTACTTAGATGTCAAGCCAAACAATATCTACTAATTTATCTAGACGAAATAATTGTTAAAATAAGGTCTGAAATGGCAAAAAGTAAAAAAAAATCACTCTAAGTGTATATCCACGAATCTGAAGCATTTCTTATAAATCGGTACAGACTTAAGAATTGCGCAAATTAAAATCTTTTACTTTTTTGCAAGAACGAAAAAGGCTAATGGGCTGATTAGGCTCCAACTTTCACATTGCACACTCAATTTAGGTATGATCGTAAGGTTGTAGTTTTACTAGGTATTACACAAAAATACATCGACTGCACGGTTGGTGTAGTGGTTTAAGCGGCCGCCTCGCCGCTTGACACTGCGCCGAGTGTTGTGGGTTCGATTCCCACACGTGACAACACTTTGTGTGATCCATAAATTGTTGTTTCGAGTCTGGGTGTTAATTGTGTCCGTTTTGTAAAGTCCCCCGCGACACATGATTTAGTCCTAGTGCGGGAGTTGTCATAAAAAAAAAAATGCCTCTTTGCAACAACAGCTTCAACGGTAACATCTACTGGTTACAAAATTATGCCTAACCACCGTTGCTAAAAAGCAAAGTCACAATAATTTTATGTACGTTTTTTTTAGATATAACTTTACAGTGGCGTAATGCTTTCCCTGTTGAGTTGGCCCATTTTATAATAATAGGTACAATTAGTTCTTCCTCCTTGAATTTCGTACGCCTCGTCTGTCGATAATGCACGGGTCAGGGGGTAGCGTTGAACTCAGTTTATTTTAAGAAATAATATCTAGACTCACTTCTGTCTCAGTGATATCCCTGGGCAGCTTCATATGCTCGGCTGTCATGCCGATTTTCTCAGCAGCTCTGAGCTTCATCCTGATGTAGACGTTGGAGTCCTCCCGGCCGCCCACCTGCACGATGGCCAGCTTCGGCTCGAAGCCCGGCACCAGCGCGCGAGCCTCCGACACCTGCTGACGGAGCTCATTCTCGATCGATCTGCAGATATTCCGAGCATCTCATGGTTAAGGGTTTGTGTTAGAGGAAAAAGTACTTGTGACGAAGTAGTTCTGCTATTATAAAGCTTAATTAAGTATGATAAAAGTCATGAATGTGGATCTGTACGCTGAAGAATCTCAGGAGAGTTGGTTTAAAAGTAATGACAGAATAACCACAAGAGCACATTGACCGCCTAAAGTTTACTTAATTGGGACAAAAAGTGGCTGCTTGAACGCCCACTATTTGATACCTCCCTTTGATAACTAGTAAAGATATTGCAGACCTGTTGGTAGGTATAAAAAAAAAGAAAACAAAATTATCCTGATTTTGTCAGTCTTCGAATTTAAACCAAAATTTATTTAAATTTTGTCAAGAGGAGATTCTCAACATTAATTGCAAATAGCTGAGGTACCTAATTTTTATCACATGCAAGATGAAAAACGAAAGTTTATAAGTGAGATGAGAGATCAAGACTTAGATAAAACAGTAGACATGACAACACAACCTTTATAATATGGAGTGGTGAATGATTTTTCGGATTAATGAATATTAATGTAAAGTGATGTAATGTTGTCATTGAACTATACCCGGCTACTTCGGTTCCTGAAATCGGCACAGCGACCATCTTGTGTATGTACTGTACTCAATGTCGGTCCCGAACCGACTGCTAGCCTCTCAAAGGAGGCAAACATCATCAGATGCAACCGACCCTCAGCGATAACCCCGAAATACGACTGTCGTGAAATCTGTATCTTTATGTCGGAACTTTACAGCCAAAACAATTCAAATAATACTAGTTTGAGGCAGCTTGCTTTGCTAATTTACGTTAATTTAATAACAATTAAGAAAATATTACCTACGTCTTAATAGGCTTACATTACTTACTTATGACGATATTCATTAATGAAGAAGCATCACGCCTCATACGTTAAGGTAGGTATCAATAGGTAACAAATACGCTTTCGCTTTTATAATATTAGGAAGTATAGATGATTACTACGTACCTTAAGGAGTTTTGAATAAATTGTTTCACTTTTACCCTGGCAGAGTGAACCAAAATGTTCATGATAAAATTTGGATAGGCTTAGGATAGGAAGAGGATGCTCAATGATGATGCGCAACTAAGTATAAACATAAAATAACAAAACTCCTCTTATCAAAACACTTAGTTAAAATAAGTAGTCTATTAGTGTTATTTTCGGGATACGTAATGTTTTTGTTTTGCTTATTGATAGGGTCAACATAATGTTACGTATGACTTGTGATAAGGAATTATTACGACTATGTTTTGAGATAGGTAGGTACTTACAAGATTATCAACTACGAGAACTTTGTGTCACATGATGTTGGTATTTACAACCGCTAATAATCAGTTCACTGCTTCAAATTGGAATTTGAAGCAGCTTTTAGCCAGTCTATATTAAACTCTTGGGTGAATGGTTTCCTAAAATGAACAGGCGCGTCGCGTACAACGCGTAGCGCCTGTTCATTATTTTTCATATCGCCTTAGATATAAAAATTGCTTTATTTTTTTTAAGTAGAAACCAGGACCATGAGATTTATAATAAATAAATCTCCTGGTTATGGATTAAGAATATAGAGTGTCACTACCCCATTTCATTCCGTGTGTTGTAAGAGTCGTAACAAATCAATTAAGGCAAACACACGAAGCAAATAAAAAATACCAAAAGGACTTTGCGAAAAGATGGAATTCAAATTAAAATTCAGATAATTTATTTAGTCAAAATGTCGTTGAACATTTTGAAATTTGATATAGTACCGTATACCAAGAATACCAACCCGTTTGGCCAGTGTGGTATAAAAGTCTTCTTCTAAACACATCATTCACATAGTAGCCAGGATTATTCTCCTTCGATGATCGGTCAACTGGTCAGTTAAGGCCGGCGCTGACTGACAGCACGGCGCGGCACGGCATGTTTCCGTAGCCCGAAGGACGCTTCGGTATAATGCGGCATGCCAGGGGCACACCGTGCCATGCCGCGTCGGCGTCGTACCGAAGCGTCCAATTGACTGGAATTTAGTATTAATAGCACTTCTTGCTGAAGGTGAAGAAAGACAAGTTTTATACAAACTGATACGAGTACCTACTTTGAAGAGAAATCAACATAATTTACGGAGAACAAGATTTACTAACGGTAAATGCAGCAACTTATTTAATGAGTACGCCGTGCGTGGCATACCGAGGCGTCCCGTAGTACACCGCGACGTGCCGCAGCGTCCCGCAGTATGCCACGGCAAGCCGCGATATGATTGTATCAAAATAAAGTAAAATGAATTCTAAACTCCTTGAATTAAGAATAAAAATAACTTGATCAGTAAAATCCTTTGCCGTGACGTGCCATGCCGCGTCGTCAGTGTGCGCAGGCCTTTACCGGAGGAGTCACGTTCATTAAGTTGTGTTCACTCGAAGATGCGTTCGTTCCAGATTCACATAAGCTTAAATTTTACTGCATACTATCGTGGCATACTAGTATTACCTACCATCTAAGCGTAGTTTCATTTTATATAATGATATATACACAAAGCAGTTATCGCAATGGGCAGATCAATAGGCTGTCGCAGAATGTTTAGTTCACCCACAGATATGAGAAGTAGTATCAGATAGAGAGCATTCGTCCAACTAAGCGTGGCACGTTGACAGCTATGTGTGCGTGACCTTTGGCGACTGGCACTGTACGGACACGCGCGTCTATGTGTGTGAAAAGTTGCCAGATTATGAATAATCTCCCAGTATTTTGCATATAGTTATGTAATATTCTTATATTCATTTGCGGTTTTGAAGAATTTACCATGGATTTAATTAATGCTTTTATAAATACATTTCTTAAATGTAGGTACCGAGTTAACTACTTTTTAACTACTTCGTAAATCTGTATAGGTATATAAAATCCTTGCGTTACTGACTGACTGACAGACAAGCTACAGCCGAAACTACTCGGCGCATGAAGCTGAAATTAAGCATGTATGTTTCTTGGGAACCGTAGGGGTGCACCAAGACGGGATTTCTCGAAATTCTCACGGGATCGGGCAAAACGAGAAATGCGAAAATATGTGCGTGCGAAGCCGCTGGCGTCGATTAGTTGAGAAATAAATAGTATGTATGTACACACGGCACCAAGTCAAGCTAAACAGTTGCTGTACGATTTTGATACTTATTCCCTACGCCATAAGTATGTATGTACACACGGCGCCAAGTCAAGCTAAACAGTTGCTGTACGATTTTGATACTTATTCCCTACGCCATCAGTATGTATGTACACACGGCACCAAGTCAAGCTAAACAGTTGCTGTACGATTTCGATACTTATTCCCAACGCCATAAGTATGTATGTACATACGGCGCCAAGTCAAGCTAAACAGTTCCTGTACGATTTTGATACTTATTTCCTACGCCATAAGTATGTATGTACACACGGCGCCAAGTCAAGCTAAACAGTTGCTGTACGATTTTGATACTTATTCTTTACGCCATAAGAACGGTGCAAAGGACAAAGTGTATAAGCTTGACGAGTAGCAGGTTGAACACGAATATTTGGATCGTTTGGGGATCGAACTCAAAACAATATTATGTAAGGTATATACTAATGGAAATTGAAATTCTATTACTATATTAAATTTATGAGAAAGAAGATATATCTACAATATACTTTTATAATACGGTAATGTATTTTTCATTAACATGACAATCATTATCACATAATCAATTGACAAGTGCATTTTCCCTAATTCAGGCAGAACGGCGTCGACAAAAACTGGCAACACTTACATATTTCTTGCACAAATACGAATTTTATCGAAATTAAATTAGGAAACAGTCAAATTATCAATAGTTACCTGTGAAAAGATATTCCATTTTCCTGTTTTTGTTTTTAGGAACAACTTTTACAGTGTTTAAGAACACAAGACGACATTTTGAGAATTTAAAAGTTGAAGTGATCGTGACGCGTGAACTGTACGATGCTTCGTAGCGCACTGAGACGAGTTTGTATTCGCTTTTCAATTTTGTATTTGCTTTAGTGGCCGCACGCAACTGTGCCGCGCGTTCCATCTGATACTACTTCTCATATCTGTGAGTTCACCTATTATCATGCACCACCGAGATGTCGAAGTTAAGTGCACATTCATTACTATTATTTACCTATAGTCCGTGCCACGAGAACATAGACTTTTTGTAAACAAAGAGTTTCTACTAAGTGACTTAGCGATAGTTCTGTCAAAAACAAATAATGTCCAATCCAATGAGCGCAACGGTACATAGATACCTGTCATTGGAAACTAATATGTTAATGGATCGCGTTTTTATCGATATTAAGAGCTGTCAACAGGATCTTTTAATGTTTTGAGGTACTGACGCCTAGAATGTCAACATTTGGAGTAAGTTCATTGAAATGTTACATTCTTGGGCTTAACATGCATTTATCAGAGGACAAAATTATTTTTTTTAGTGGCCAAGAAGGGGTATATGTAAAGTTAAATACAAGTTTATAGGATCGCAACGCTCCTCCCGCTACGGGCATCTCGAAAAAGCGGGTGCAGAATAACAAATGGCAAACTATTAGTCGCGCAGAAAATTATTTATACCTAAAAAAGAAATTGCGTTTTCAGACTACCGTAACTTTTAAAGGATTTTGTTTAAGTTCATTCTGACAAACAACGTAAAATCTCTATGCCTAGATTTTTTTAGGCAATGTACTAGCTAGTTATCTGTAATATTATTCATTGTTGGTCAATAATTTAATGTTTTAGGATGGGTAGGCTACTTTGAGCAAATGATTTATTGTCTATGATTAAAAAAAAACATGGCAATAATAGAGGAACATGTACTTTATCATTAACATACATGGTACTCTATTTTTCCTTAATTTACAGAATAAATTATGTGTAAAACGACAAAAAAATCGGCAAATTTATGAACATTCGACCATTCAAACACGAAATCAAATATTTTTATTTCAGTAAAATTAAACAATATAAATTAAAAAACATAGTGGCATAATTAGGCATTGATAAAAAAAGATTGTTAAAAAAGTATAAAATCTAAAACACAACTGTTTGAAAAAAGGTTGTGAAGCCCTGAATGTTTGTTTACAAAAAGTCTATCTTCTCGTGGCACCAACTATACTTGTCTTAAGCCTCCAACGGTCCACAAACATTACCGTTTTTAATACCCTCAAGTAGGTAGTACCGGCCTACTGATGGTTTGATTGCTCAGAAGCAAACAAAAAAATTTGCTCCATTTATTTTCAGGGCCATAATTTAGTTTGCAAAGTTGCAGTAATTAATCTTATTTTCTTCTAGCAAATCTACATAGGTAAGTACTTAGTAGGTTTAGAAAGTGGATCTGGAACTGTAAGGCAAAAGTCTGCGGTCGCAACCGAGTGGTTGCCAGGATGACGGTAAAGCTAGGTTCATATTGCTGTGTCGGGGTGTGTCGGGGCGCGCCAGAACGCAATCGCTTACGTTCATTTACTATGAATAGATTCACATTAGTAGGTTGTGTTGTGTTGTGGCGCGTTCTGTCGCAGTAAAATCGCTCGACGCCCGATCGCACCAGAGAGGTGGTGGGGGATCTGTCGCGCCACACTAATGTGAATCTATCATTTACGACGCGTTATTGCGAGGGAACACAGTTCATGCAATTTCTAATTCTAGAACAAGACAGTGAAATGCGCCTCTAGTCTATAGTCTCTAGTATTATTTTTTAATATGGAATTAAAGCTTGTTTCAATACCTATTCAATGATACTATGTAAGCCGTTATAAGTTTATCATACTGCCAAAAAGTAATGAATGACAACAAAAAAACCCGAAAATTAATCCCTTAGGTCACCGCAGTTTGCCAGATTAATTTCAGGTATAAAAAGGCATGTTTTCAATCTAAAGTCATCAGTTGCTGTAGCTCGACAGCCGAATATCAGCTAGTGTGTACCAGCGTTATCGGGAGACTGGTGGCTATGAACGACGACGAGGATCTGGTCGAGTCAGAGCTACATCTCAGCGCTACAACCGGTTTCTCGTTAGCCGCGCTTTACGAAATCGTAGTGCGACGGCCGTTGATCTGGCACATCATCTCCATGAGGTGCGTGAAGTGAAAGTCAGCCGGTGGACGGTCAGAAGAAGACTTGCTGATGGTGGCCTGACTGCGCATAGGCCAGCAAACGGCCCTAAATTGACGCCAGCTCACCGGGGCTGGCACCAGGCTCGTCTTCGATTTGCACAGGAACATCTGGACTGGGCAGTCGATCAATGGAGAGCAGTGCTGTTCTCAGACGAGTCCGGGATGTGTCTTCATAGCAATGATGGACGAGGACGGGTCTACAGAAGGCCTACAGAGAGATTTGCCCGGTGTTGTATCACGGAACGTGTCGCATTCGGTGGTGGTTCGTGTATGTTTTGGGAAGGAATCTCTCTCGAAGCCAAAACTGAGCTTGTCTTCATCTTTGGGGCCAATATAAGGCGTCAAACAAGAGGACTAACTGCTCGGGGATACAAAGAGAAAGTTCTCCAGGAACATTTCGTACCATTTAGCGGTTTCGATGGAGAGAACTTTCTTTTTATGCATGACAATGCAAGACCCCATACCGCTGTTGTTGTACGACAGTACCTTCAAGAGGTGGGTATTCGCGTAATGGAGTTGCCAGCTCGGAGTCCGGACCAGGCGCTACCTCGAAAATGTATGCCCTTTTTGATTACAGATTTTGAAGCAGCAAAGTGAAAATTTTACATAGGTATTATTTATCAGGTCTTTATCTAGGGACTGCCCGGACAGATAGTAAATACACGATTGCAAGATTTTCGCTCGATAGAATTTTAATTTGAAAAACATGCTTTCTCTAAATATTTTTTAGGATATTTAAAAAAAAATACTTAACTTTTCGCCTTGAAATTGCTACTCACTGGAAGAAGAGCTAGTTTATTAGGGATTGGTCTAACGATTTTTTTCTAAAACGATTATTACTTGAGTTATGAACGAAAGATTTCAGACAGTTTCGTGATGGCATGCCATGTCAAAAACCGTGCGACATTTATAGCTAACACTTAGCGAGACCTTTGCACGATTTTTTGACCTTCGAGGTAGCGCCTTAATCCGATCGAGCACTTGTGGGATGCCTTAAAAAGAAAAATAAGAGGCCGTAATATTGCTCCAGCTAATCTCCAGGAGCTACAAACTGCGCTCAAGGATTAATGGGATGCTATCCCACAAGACTCTATCAGGCACTTAATAGAGTCGACGGAAAACCCGAGTCGAGCGGTAATTCAGGCCAGAGGGGGTAGGTAAAGATATTTTTAGTAAAATTTGTTTTTTTTATTAATCCTTTTTTTAAGCAAACACCTTTTAATAAAGTTGAATTTGTCGTTGTTGTTTTTTTTTGGCAGTAGGGTAAACTTGTAACGGCTCATATGCTATCATTGAATAGGTATTAAAAAAGCTTTAATTCCATGTTTAAAAATAATAGAATTTCCTTTTTAAAAAAATATAATTAATATTTAGCAATAAAACATCACATGTGCGATTTCATTGCACCCGATAGTGTCGGTATAGTATGTAGATATTATGGGTACCTAAGATTTTGCACAATTTTACCCTTGATTTTTTTTTTGTTTTAACTATACTTAGTTAACTGATTAATTTGTCAGTCCCATAAAATACTGCATTTATTAGAACCTTAGATTATAAACTTTATAAAATAAAAGGTAAGTTCTCTACATTATTCTTATTACTTTGCCTCCACTGCGATCTCTTGATGTTTTTTAGGGTTCCGTAGTCCACAAGGAACCCTTATAGTTTCGTCATGTCCGTCCGTCTGTCCGTCCGCAGCCTAGCTCAAAGACGCCTGGTGCTAGAAAGCTGATATTTGACATGCATATAGACATAAGATATTGCAACAAAACTGTAGAATGAAATTTAGGAAAATATTTTTTTAAGGGTATCTCCCCTACATATATAGTGGGGTTGATTTTTTTTTGGTTGCGTACCCCATTATGTGGGGTATCATTGGATAGGTTTTAAAAAAATATTATTAGTTTGTTCAAATCATTTTTCGATCAAGTGATTGGTTCGTCAAATATCAAGCTTTGAAGTGAAAAAAATTGTTAGACTCAAGTGTCCCCCCCCTCTGCCGGCTAAACTATTAATACGGAAGAGGTGAAAAAAATCACAAATGTAGTACATATAACGAATTTAAAAGGAAAACTATCACGGCTAAGTAGACATCACTAGTTTACGAGTAATCATCGGTTAACTTATAAATACCTATTTCTGTGAGTTTACATTGGGAGCGCTGGCTTAATCTTAAAGATATACGTACTTTGGTCTGTAATGTACTACGGTAATACGTATGTATAGTAGTAATATATCTTGGAAACCACATTTTATGTTTACAATACATAACTGGATACATACCTAGTATTTTTCTAAACAAAACTTAGGTTCATATTATAGTGTTATTATAATTATTTATTCAGCAAAATAAACAGTCAGATTTTCCGTTTTTAGTCCCATGTGAAACAGAAGTTATGATCAATAATGGCCATTATGGGCAACTACGGAACCCTACATTGCGCGTGGCCCGACACGCACTTGGCCGGTTTTTTTTTATACGCCATTGCTATAACTACCTACCATTGAAGGAGTCGTCTCCTATAGGTTTTTGTTATTCTTGTGTAAATAGGTCTCGAGTTTTTATTTAATACTAGAGGACGCCAGCAGCTACGCCTGCATTTTTTTTAAATTTACCCGTTTTGGCCGATCCCGTGGGAATTTCGGCAAATCCCTTCTTAGTGCACCCCTACGGTCCCCAAGGAACATACATGCCTAATTTCAGCTTCCTGCGCCCAATAGTTTCGGCTGTAGCGTGTCTGTCAGTCAGTCAATAACGCAAGGATTTTATATATTAAGATTCTATTTAACATTAAGGATCGTTATTTTAATGAAACATATATTTTTATTGTTTTTCCGATGAAATTCTGTTTCGAACTTTCGAATCTCGTCCTCCTGTGTGAAATCAGTCATCGTAAATGACCAACTAACAAACTCACATTCGCATTAAAAATTAAATGCCTTGGTCACATTGTCTGAGGCAAAAAACGAGTGCACCTGTCATGAAAATATATTGCGATAGATCGACAAAAAATATTTTAAATCATGGGACAAAAAAACATACAGGTAGGTTTGCGTGACATCCTAGGGTGTTAAGACTGTAAGGGGAAGGGTATGGTGTGTTTTTAAATTGACTATTGAAAGTTATGGGTTTTAGAGTAGGTAGGTAAGTAGGTATATGTATAGTGATTGATGCAACAGGATAGACATACAGATGCATAGCAGTATGGGAGACTACACCAGCAATTGAAAAGATGTATGACCAGAGGTAAAAGTTACAATTAAGTATTAAAATATTACTTTATGTGGAACTAACTATCCAACGTCCTGATGGTCTGACCAGTGTATGCGCGTAATTTAGTTTAGGATTAAGACAGTGACAACTTTCCCTTAGACGGTTCGTGCAATTGCAATTGTGTTATTCAGGCACCAAAGACGCTCCTGCATGCGTCTTTATAGACAAAGACTGACAATCTGTGAAGTTGTGAACAATCCCTTAACAGATCCAGTGTCGCTACGAGACCTTTGGTGGCTATTGGTTCGAAAACTGGTAGAGTCACTCACGGAGTCTGCAGGATCAACGCAAAAAAGGGTGACACCTGTTGACTTCTCATCAAGAACTAATTATAAACGTAAAAAAATCTTCTTTTAAATCTATCTTGTTCTTGAGGTTGAGTCACTGGTCACACCTCAAAAAGGGTGACAGTTCCTTCCACTCCCCTTACCGCGCCACTATCTTTATCTACATTACGAATCACGTACCTAATAGGTAAGATCAGTGGCGTAGCTAGCTTGGGTGGCACCCGGGGCGGATTTTAGTGGTGTCACCCCATCGCGGGTGTATTGCGGCTCATTGCCCTCTCCAAAGCATCTGAGTCCTCCCATGGCTTTTGAATGAATATCTTCATAAATCCTACGATAACCAGGATCAAGCTAGCGATACAGGGTCGAGCCGACCCTAGACAGCGCCTGTGAGCGAAATCTATGAAGCGCCTTTTTTGTTCTCCTGTTTCGACAATATGTTTTTAGGTATTAAACTGTTGACTGAAAATATTCCTCAGGTTTATATAGTACCTTATTTCCTAATTAAGTAGAAAGAACCCGCTTGCGATTAGCAATCACGACTAATAAAAAAAGATGTCCAATCGTTAAAGAAAAGAAACAGTTAATTCATCATCATCCTAAATCCTTTTTTAGTAGTAGATTTGATCCAACGGCGATAGCCCAGTGGTGTACGTAATGGACTGGCGAGACGATGGTCTCGGGTTCGGTCCCCAGTTACCCCAGGCACACACCTCTGACTTTTCGTAGTTATGTGTGTATTAAAAATGTTAATTATTGCTCTCTTAATAATGTGTCCGGCAGATGGCAATAGGAATAGGCTCGCCCCCTATTACATTGGGACCGAAACATAACTGGCGAAAAGTGGGTGTGTAATACACCTCTGCCTACCTGGGATCTATCTGGGGATAAAAGGCGTGAAGTTATGTTATGTTATTTGATCCAACCCGGTGTGATGTGCCATACGTTGTGTATGGGTTCAGTCACAATTTTTTTATTTCTGCGACTGAGAAAGTTAATACTTGTTGTTTTGGCTTCCTCCGGTGAACAAAACAAAACCATTTGAAAATGTGGGTGTAAGGTTCACCCTAAAATGCCAAATATCGGTGACGGGCCGCAACGTCACTGGTGCGTAAGCTACGCCTGACATATTTTGGAATTAGGTATGTGAAGTTCGCAGCGAGGCGTAGAATACCATTACCCTAGATTCTAGCCATCCTATTTACTTAGAGAGGGACACCAGCTATCCCAAGGCGGAGCCGGATTCTTGGTATATAAAATCTTATCTGGCAACAATATACCAGTTTCCAATGTGTCGGCAAGAGTATGAACTTGAAAATTGTCCAAATATATGCACCTACTTTGATATTCTCGAATGATGAAGTGGAGGAAATGTATTTTGACATTTCTAGAGTCTTACATAACACCGAAAAGGCCCAGTTCAATGTTGTCATGGAGAACTACAAAGCCAATGAGGGAGTGCATATCTACCAATTGTAGTGGGATCGCACGGATTTGGTAGGAGAAGTTGACCACATCTGATGGAAATTCGTCACTTCTAGGTCCAAAATTCTTGATGTTCAGAGCATTTACAGTGATCTCTACATGTTGGCAGCGTGCTGTCCTCATGTCTACTTGAAGGATCCCCGAACTACCTTAACGGAACTTCACGGACGAGTTACCAGAAGACAGCCAAGAGCTTAAACGTGAAAAATCCCTTGAAGAAGTCGAAACAATGTGCAGCTCCAATGTATATTTAAATCTAGCCTCTTCTCGGGGAGTGGCGGACAAAACCCTTTTTAAATGCTATCGACACTAATCTGTTTTCCAGTGTCATCAGTCACCACCAACCGTTTCGCGTCTCGCTTGACGAGTTTTAGACCTACAAATAGTTCGGTTCCCGAGGTTGAGGAGTCACCAAAGAAGACATTCACATTACCTACGGCAGATTATACATGAGACAGAAGAGGAGGTATAATCATCCCCTGTGCTTATAGCATTTATGGACTATGAAAAAGCCTTTGACTTTCTTGCAACCTAGTCTATTCTGGAGTCCGTGTAACGGTACCGTTTGCTCAGAGGTAGATATTTCTAATTTCTGCGTCGAGCAAAACTTGCAGTTGGGTAGAGACAATTTCGAGAAGGCTCGCAAAAAAATACAGCTTATCTGGGCAGCGCATAGGAAATCACGGCGCTTTTCGTCACGCTTACCACAAAGACTTAAGACAAAGTGCGTTCTACACGTGACTTACAGAACGTGGACACTGACGGTACGACTGGTCCACTAATTTGAGCTCGCTTATCAAGCTATTGAGAGGGCTACGCTCGGAGTTTCACTGAAGAATCGAATTCGAAATGAAGTCATCTGCCAGAGAATCAAAACAATCGACCCTAAAAAATGGTATAGATTAAGAAAGTCAGCTATCTTAAATATACCTATGTAGTAGGTATGTACAAATTTTAATTGTGCTTAATTTTTGCAGTATTTCCCAACTGGTAGCAAACTTCACGTAACTAGGTAAATAGTCTAGGTAATAAGTATATAAAACTGGAGAACATAATTATTTCAGACAAATATAATAAAATAGAATGTCAAAATAGAACGATAAAAAGCGGTTCATAGGTTTCGCACACAGGGGCCGCGCCGCCACGCCGAATTGATAAAGTCCCCTTTCCGTTCTGTCTGTATGAACCCGATAAACTCAAAAACAACAAAACGGATTTTTGTACGCTTTTCACCAATAAATAATTAGTGAGATTCCTGAGGTAACGTTCCTCAGGAATCTCACTAATTATTTATTGGTGTAAGTATAATGCACGCGGACGGGACGAAGGCTTATATTTACTAGATAGGTATTAGAGGCTACTACAGCTACGCCCAGCCATTTTATTTCAACTGAACCGTTTCTCCCCGATCCCGTAAGCATTTCTTGAAATCCGTTCTTAGTGCACCCCTACGGTCCTCAAGGGACGTGCAAAATTTCAGCTTCTTGTACCAAATAGCTTTGCGTGCTGGCTGTGCGTTGTCTGTCAGTCAGCCAGTAACGCATTTTTTCTATATTCTGTTAAGCGCCTTTTTTGGCATCCTTTTTCGAAAATAACTGTTATAATTAACGCATATCTCGGCGCACGGCGCCCCTGTCACCCTGGCGCCTGTGTGCGCCGCGCACATTGCACATAGGGAAGGTTCGGCCCTGAGATTATGTCCTAAACAACATAACAAATTCATTATTTTGCTACCGGAGGAATAAAATGGTAACAATGTTGATAAACCATCAGCAATAACCAAAGATTGATAGTCTGAGATCGTTAAATGACGTCATTATGTCAATTAAGCTGATTACCTACTTAGATGTTTAAGAACGAAAGTGTAAACATCAGAATAGCTCTTATCAGTCTTTTCACATAGGTACCTACCTAAACACAGTACCTATTACAAAAGACCTAATACTTACATTTTGAATATTTGCGAGACATAATGCTATAGTAGGTGCCTACCTATATCCTTATGTATACTTTTTATATAAGTACATAACATTGGAACCGGAAAATTAATTAGGTCTCATAGATCCTACCTAATCATCATTACAGTCGTCAGAACGCGCGTTGTAGGTAACTGGTTTATGCGACATATTGTAATCATGTAATCAACAATACAATATTAGTTATTGCTTATTTATAGAATGTCATTAATAATTATAATTTGCAATCAACGTGGTACTAATTATCTTATTAATGAGCATTTTCTTAGATAAATTCGTATTTGTACAATTTACACTAGCTTATTTTAGCATAATTCACTACATTATACCTGCTTAGGCTACAGACTTCACAAGCTTGGTACCTACCTATCTAGTTGATATACCTTCTTATATAATAACTATCAGCTGTAAAACAGCTGATAACGCAGTTGAAGCGTCAATGTTTACTTACAACATCAATTGCTTTCGTACCATGACAAAAATATATTGTACTACATCAATTGCTTTCGTACCATGACAAAAATATATTGTACTCACTCTATTACTGGATCTATGACATCCTCGTAATCCCACATTTTGAAATATATGTAAGTCAACTCAGAAAAAAACACAGGAACTTATATTACAAACACATTTATAAACGAGCGACCGGCAGGACTTCGCAATCTAATACGTCTATGAATGACGGACTGCACGCCGTGTTTGTGATCAATGTGATCATAAACCTGTCCGACAGGTTGTATGGTTATTTGTGTAGTAGGCTGTAGTAGCCGAGAATTTTTTAGTTTTCTCATATTAATTACCTTTTTAAACTATGTACCTACTTAAACGATAGTTTAAATTACTGTGACAGTATAACAAGTTAAAGTACTTTGTTAATGTTAAGTTGCATTAGATTTTATATTTACCTAGTTATGTATGTGGCCTTGAGACGTATTGTATTGTGTATTCATACTATTCATGTGATTGAATCGCTATATGGATATGTAAAAACTACCTATTTGTTTTGCTAAGACAAGTATAGCTAGTGTGAATCTATTTGATTGCGATGTGATAATATCAAATAGGTATTTTGATACCAGTGTGATGTGTTTTTTTATTACTTACCGGTGATATAAAACGCTTAAACTTTTGTATAATACAAGTCATTGTTTATATAGATATGATATCGTATGTTTCCGTTTATTACTTAAAAATAAATCAATCGCGTATATAACGTGTAATTACAATAATAATTAGGTACCTACCTATTCGGTACTTACCAAACAAACCACTTCTCCAATTTAAAAGTGTATATTTTATGCCGCTCCTCCTCGGTAGTGGCACAGATAGTGGGTTCAAATCCGAACCACCGTTTACCTGGCAAGTCTCTTGGTCTAGTGGTTACAGAACCTGATGTTTTCTGCAATAGAATGTAAAAGGGTTGTAGGAACAAATGTATGTGTGCTTATGCTGAGCGCAAGGTAAGCAAAAATGTATGTGTGCGTGACTGCGGCCTATCAGTTACTGCGCACTGGTCGGAATGAAAGGTTCTCTTAGGGATTTTTTTCCTAGTCAACGGGCACATAGAAGACCTTCTGAGCCAGGTCTAACGTATGCCGCCTATATCAATGACTACCGCTTCTGTCTACCGGTAATAAGTTCAGTAAGCGACTGCGAATTAATTCATGGGTTCGATTCCTGAACCGAGCAAAAATGTGTTGGGATTTTCGTTTAGGAATTAGCAATTAGAAGCTCGGAGTCAGAAAGCACGTTAAGCCGTTGGTTCTGAACCCAATTTCTCTCCGGTCGTACCTGACATCCGGTCCCATCGAATATGTAAGTGAATGGAGCAGTGCGCTTGTGTTTAAGTACTTACATAGGTACTTGACCACAATAATATCGCTTGCGCAATTTCGCGACTCCCCACTGAAACTGGCCGTCGAGGCTGAAATTCGGTCTGGAGGGCATAATTATTATTATCATTATAAATATATGTAGGTAAAGCATAGGCAGGTACTTGCATACTGATTCTCTTGATATCTAAAATTCATCAGCATCCGGGGGTTGTTAGGCTACGTGCTCACTAGACATCTCAATTTCAGCGTGATTACAGGTTTCTTGAGACAGATTTATTGTTGTCGTCGTCTGCTCAATTGGTCGGTCCCAAATGTTAATTAGTGACAAGGTTGTTCAAATCCGGTATGGTTATGCTTAAATTATAATCTTTGGATATGCCGATGAGATGGTGAAGGCGCTGGGAAGTATGAAATTAGGTAAGGCTGTAGAAAATGATAGGATTACAGTTGAAATGCTGAAGGCTGGACAGGGCATCATAGTTGGTCAGCTGCAGCGCTTATTTAACTTGAGCTGGAGCACCGGCCGAATACCTGATGACTGGGCCACAGCGGTGGTTGAGCCTCTTTATCAGGGAAAAGGCTAGCAAAAAGACTGCAACTATAGAGGCATTAGCCTTCTCAGCATTGTTGGCAAATTGTATGCGAAGGTACTGATTGAAAGAGTTATGGAAGTTATCGACAAGAAAATGTGGGATGTACAAGCGTGATTCCGAAAGGGTATGGGATGCACGGATCAAGTGTTTTCCTTGCGGTGCATAGCCGAAAGATTCTTAGCCAAAGGTCAAAAGATCTATTTCGCATTCGTGGATTTGGAAAAGGCTTACGATAAAGTGGTGAGGAATGAAATGTGGTCGGTACTGTCGATGTATGGGGTGAACAGCAGCCTCATACGAGCTCTTAAATCCCTTTATGAAGATTCTAGAGCTTGTTTGAGGATAAACGGGGCATACATACACTGATTGGTTTACCATCGAGACAGGTGTTAGACAGGGATGTGTAGCGTCGCCGTGGCTGTTCAACCTGTTCATGGACAGTTGTTTGCAAGATTTGAAAAATAGTGACTGTGGATTAAGGATGAATGAGTTACTTGTCAAATGCCTCGTTTATTCTGATGATCAGGTAATACTTGCGTCTTCAGCGGAGGAGTTGCAGGAGATGGTAGCAATCATGCATGGTGCTTTAGGCAGAAAAGGAATTAAAGTGAATGTGAGCAAGACGAAAGTTATGGTTTTTGAAAAGCAGGAATGTGTTACGGCTTGTAATGTTATATGATCGATGGACAACAAGTGGAGCAAGTGAATCATCATATTAGCCAAACGACGTCCACTGCTGGACATAGGCCTCCCCCAAGGTTCTCCACACAGACCGGTCTTGAGCCGCCCGCATCCAACCGCCTCCCGCGATCTTGACGAGATCATCGGTCCACCTTGCGGGGGGCCTACCTCCGCTGCGTCGTCCGGTACGTGGCCGCCACTCCAGAACCTTTCTGCCCCAACGGTCATCGGTTCTTCGAGCTATGGGCCCTGCCTACTGGCACTTCAGCTTGGCTATCCGGAGAGCTACGTCGGCGACTTTGGTTCTACTGCGGATCTCCTCATTTCTGAGTCGATCTCGCAGGGAAACTCCAAGCATAGCTCTCTCCATCGCCCTCTGAGTGACCTTGAGCCTTCTGATAGTGAGCGATGGCCCATAGTGAGCAACCACGTCTCTGATCCGTAAGTCATCACTGGCAGCACACACTGGTCAGACTTTCGTCTTGAGACACTGCGGGATATCGGACGTGAAGATATGTCGTAGCTTCCCGAACGTTGCCCAACCGAGTTGGATTCGACGATTGACCTCCTTCTCGAAGTTGGACTTACCTAATTGGACTACTTGTCCCAGGTAGATATACTTGTCGACAACTTCGAGCGTAGAGTTCCCAACCTGAATAGGAGCAGGTACAACATGAACGTTCGACATGATTTTCGTCTTGTCCATGTTCATCTTAAGACCTACTTGTTGGCGCTTCAGAGCATAATGACCAAAAAGCAAAATGAGCACTACAATCAAAATGTTCAATATGCAATATGTGCAGAACGCAAAATGTGCAAAACGCAAAATGTGCACCACAAGCAAAATGTGCAGAACGCAAAAAGAGCATCAAAGGCTTTAATCACATTGGCGTGTTTATTTATATTTTATATGCAACCTTGATGGCAAACTTTAGATCTCACTGTATAGTACTGGCACTTGAGACTTTGTGTCAATAAAATAATTATTATTGTATTGTCAGTGTCAATGTTTTGTATCTAAATTTTCTCAATTTTTTACTAATACAATTGTTCACTAATGGATGAATTGATAAATATAGAAAAAAATCAAAAAGGTAAACCATCTTTATTATATGGTGGTTACCGTTATAATAAGAGTACGTGTACGAATAAAAATCGAACCATATTATGGCGATGTGTTAAGCGGCCATCCTGCTACGCGTCGATTACTACAGACAAAACTGTAAGTAATATTTTACGACAGTCGGAACATACTTGTCAACACATTCCACTAGAAAATGAATGTTTTACAATGATGAACAAGACTAAAAAAGAACTTTGTGACACCTTGGGATCGATGCATGAAATATTTGAAAAGAATTTCTCATGTTTTCAAAACTGTGATGATCGACATGTGATACCTAATTTTTCGTCAAAAAAAGACACGCTACTCAGAACAGTGAAAAGATTTTTGGTAGCCAAAAAACTGTCCTTCAATACAATCGATGAGGTTTATATACCAAAAGCATTGTCAGCCAATTTTCTTATTAGCGACGATGATGGTACTAATAAGATTTTAGTTTTCGCAACAAAGGTAGCACGACGTGCGATGAAATCAGCAAGTTCAATATTTTATTTCGGGGATGCCACGTTCAAGTGCGTTCCCAAGCCATACTATCAGCTATATACAATTCATATGGATTTGAATTCTGATGAAAATTCCACTAACGTTGTACCGGTTATATTTGCCTTGATGTCCGACAAAAAACAATCTAGCTATGTGCGTTTATTTGACTTGATTAAAAAACTTGGTATCGATTTAAAAACTTTCAAGTGTGATTATGAAGTAGCGCAAATAAATGCATATCATCAAGTTTTTCCGAATGGTGCTTTGAGTGGATGTTACCACCATTTTAACGCTGCAGTTTTCAAAAAAGCGAAATCTCTTCATGGAAAAACTAGTGCTGAACGAATGGTAGTCCGAAAAACTGCGATACTACCTTTATTACCACCAAATAAGATTCCAGAGGCATGGCTTGAAATCACAGAATCCGCACCAAACACAAATAACATGAGGGCTTTTAAAAAATATTTTGCAAAAACATGGTATCCTCAACACAGCGCTGAAGTACTAAGTTGTGCCTATCAAAGACATCGGACAACAAACGCTATCGAAGGCTGGCATCGACGGCTACAGGTAAAAATCCCGAAAAAAATCAGTTTGTTATTTTTTTTACATAAATTGCGCAAGGAAGCCGGCATCAGCGATGGCAAAATTAATATAAGTTTATTTGAACCAGCAAGGAGAAATCGTAGAAGACGTGACATCTTGTTTGACAAGAAATATAAAGATAAATTACGAAAGCTTATCAATAATGAAATAACAACATCTGAGTTTTTACTTCAAATGATTTATACTAGACTTGTGTTGTAAATTTTAGAACCAAGGCAAGAGGCCAAGTAAGTTAAGTTACTAATAAGGTAATTAAGTTTAATCCAAAGTTTTAAGTTGATTCGTTACTATGAGTTAATCCATAGAGAATAAAATAATATTTTCCCAAAAAAGTGTTTAATTTAGCCTACCTAATGGAATGTTTCTTTTGCCGTTTCATTTTTATTCTCTTGATTTATTGTTTAAGGTTAGATATTAATTAGGATTGACCCTAATAGTACTTCTTTAACATTGGGGAAATAAACACGCCAGTGTGATTAAAGCCTTTGATGCTCTTTTTGCGTTCTGCACATTTTGCTTGTGGTGCACATTTTGCGTTTTGCACATTTTGCGTTCTGCACATATTGCATATTGAACATTTTGATTGTAGTGCTCATTTTGCTTTTTGGTCATTATGCTCTGAAGCGATTGTTGGGAGGCTCTACAGAGGCCATCGAGCATTGTGCCTAGGTCTTCCATGGTCTCAGCCATGACTACGATACCGTCTGCGAATAGAAGGTGACTGATGTACTCGCCGTTGATGTTGATGCCGAGTCCATTCCAGTCCAAAAGCTTGAAAACATCCTCCAGCGCAGTGGTAAACAGTTTCGGGGATATGACATCCCCCTGTCTCACCCCTCGTTGTGAATGCTTTTGTATATTTAGGTAGGTACGCTGTTTACTAGGTATGGTAAGAATGAATAAGATATTGAAAGAAGAGTTAATGCAGGTAATAGGGTGAATGGAGCTTTGAAGGCTTTTATGAACAGCCAAAACGTGTCCAAAAAGGCACGTTTGGCTGTGCATCGAGGTGTGTTAGTACCTACACTTATGTATGGTAGTGAAAGTTGGGTATGGCAGAATAGACATGAAAGTAGAGTAAATGCTGTGGAAATGAAAGCATTGAGAAGTATGTGTGGAGTGTCTTTGAACGACAGAGTCAAGAATTGTGTGATAAAAGTGTTGTGGGCTAAAAGAAGATGTAGTGACATCCATTGAGAAAGGTATGCTAAGGTGGTTTGGACACATGGAGAGGATTGCTGACAAAAGACTCACCAAGAAGTCATATTATAAGTCAAGTGTGAATGGGACAGGAGGAAGGAGAAGATCTAGATGGACGTTCTCTGACCGGCAGGCCGATTCAGAATGTCACGATAAGTAATCGTACGATATCTCAAATTATTGTCCTCGTCTTTTAGCCGCCTATCAGAGATATTTTGAACAATTATTCATTGAATTCGGTTTATTTATTAATTTACTTCATACTGAATGCCTAAAATTGATAGGAAATGCGATAGTTTTGACAAAAAATGAGGTAGCCCGTTTGACAATTAACGGAATCGAATGTCAAATGAGATATCGAACGATTCTGAATCGCCCCCCAGATTGGAGACATCCTAAAAAAAGGACAGGTTAGTGCCCTTAATCGAAGAGCATGCATGAGAAATTTGATGGGAATGAATGAAGCAAGAGAGATAAGTCAGGATCGTTGCAAATGGCGTTCCGTAGTCTCTGCTTATCCCTACGGGAAACAGGCGTGAGTCTATGTATGCATGTATGTATGGATATGCCGACTTAAATGACTTTATCGAGAAACAAATGTGCAATACTCGAAGTCACTGACGAAAAGAAGACCCTTTTTACGACATCTGCGTGAGCTCGACCTTTAGGTCCGGTGCAGATATGGCCTGCATCGGAGTATTTTTCCTCTGTCAAACTATTATCTACACTTTCCTCATTATGAATAATGTTCTAACTCAACTAACACATTTGTTGTCAGAAAATGGAAATAATTATTACACCTATCGATGAACGACTTGCACGTGATTCATTTGTGTGCAAAGTCTAGCATTTATTCTGTAAACTTATATTTAATGCTGATAGTCAGTACTAAGGCTGCTGAAATAAAACAACAGAGGACATTGTCACATTTATTGTTGGAGATTATTTTCAATCACATGTAAAACAACGTAAGTAGAACAGTGTGTATCTACGTAACATTCATAACAAATTCTAAACATTGACACATACTGGTAACATGAGAAGTATTGAGGCTGGTTTCACAGCGTTCCGGGAAACCGGTACGGGCCGCCGGTATGGACGTATGGCACGGAGACATGCAAGAGACGCTAAGGCATCGTCTCGTTGCAAGCGTTATCCGGATTTCCCGGAAAAGTTTGAAACTAGCCTAAAGATAATGAAAACGAGTGACAACAATTCTTACAAAAGATACCAACTAACGGGCCCTGTCACACAGGCTAAATACTTTGTTCACAAGGTACCTCATAGCCCAGGACAACAGTCTTATACGTTTTCAATGCAGTCATTCCTAAAATATCAGATATAGAAAATGTAGTTAGGTACATATTGTACGTATCCATAAAATCCAAGACATACATTACAGTAAGATAGTCTAAATTACTTATCATTTTTTTATCATAAACCAAGAACATGTATTCAACTTGAAATAATTTGGCTAAAACATATCTACTAAGTAGTCGTTTATAGAATAAAATATAATTAGTTAAACATTTGTCAAACACGTATAAGTAGACGAACTTGCCATACACAGGCGAATGCTGAGCTATATACGACACTGATTAAAGAACATACACAATCTATCAAGACTGCTAGTCTGTACTCACCCAAGTTTAAACGTTTTCGTCTTTTCACTATACATCAACTGTTATGGGCATATAGAATTTTTACTACTCTTAACGAATTACTGAATACACAGAAAAACATGTCATTGATTGAATCATTGTATTATAGCTGCTTTAGTTTAGATCACGGTTTTATTTACTCAGCATAAGTCAAAATGTTAGACAAATATGGATAAAATATTTCTAAACACACTTATTCTTTCTATGGCATAATTGGAACATCAAATCACATAGACCATTTTCTTAATTTTTCTAACAAAATAGTCAAAACTTACACCTAAAGAGAAAATGTTTGAATACTCTACTAACTATCTACTAGTATCTGCAGAAGACAATAGCTTCTACAAATAAGAAAATAACAAAAATAAATGCTCAATGAGCTTCTCAGTATAAAAAAGTATTGAGTTTCCAAAGAACTTACTTCGTTATAAACTTAATAATATCAAATATGTGGTGGGGTTATTTGAGCTCTTACGGCAATAGAAATCAACTTTGGTTATAACTAAGAGGCAATTCGGTTTGACCAAAATTAGACCAGATATTCGATAACAGCAAGTTACATCAGAAATATAATTCTACTTAAAATCAACTTATATTAGTACTCGCACAGCGAGTAGAAGGATAAAGACTAGCACACACGTCGTCGGTTTCACCATTGGCACAGGTATAAGGCTTGCTATCCACTAGACTAGAGCGAAGCGGAGCTGGGTCTAATATAACCAATGGAAATGCGCGTAAAAATGCTCCAGAGGAGTTTTTAAGTACTTCTATTGGTTGTATTAGACCCAGCTCTGTTCTAGTGGATAGACAGCTTTATTCTAGGACCTACCTGGGCATGAACTGGGCGGTAAGCTGCCGGTCCACAGACTGTACGTGTGTAGAAACCTAAGACTGAGATTTAAGAAAGGAATGCGCGGAAATCCTCTTCTTTCTCCCGATGCGCGTTGGAGTACAGATGTATGCGCATGGCAGGCAGCGGCATTGTCTTTGTGTTGCACAGTTTGCACGACAACTCGACGCTCGAAGAGATCGGAGTCCTACAACAGATTGAAAAATAAATACTCATATAAAATGGTATGGAGACGTTTAGAAAACACATTTTAAGTCCTTAACTTAGACAATTTATAAATTAATCTTGATAAATTGGTACGCATCATAGACAGGAAACGGACAGAGTTTTAGCTAGTTTTACTCTAAATTGTTTAGTCTTGTGACGTTTTGATTATAAACTTCTTTTAAAATTTAGTAAGTTCAAATTATTGGGATACCAGGCATTAAAATATTTTTGAAATGTAGGTATTTATTTGTACAATAGTGGAATACCTTCAAAGTTAAACTAGAATCTCGAGTGACAAATGGTTTTAGCATTTAGACATTGTATTTGAAGGTCACTAAGTGGCTCATTAGAATTGTTGCAACTTCATCATTGCGTGTGGAGCAACAAATTGGTGTTATTTCGATCATGTTGTAATTTAACATAACAGGTTATTATCTAAATGGCATGTCACTGTAATTTGCTCAATTAAAGCCACTTTTGTTGTACATCCAACTAGCGCAATTTATATATTTTGACTTGGCTACTAGTATGTACCTACTGCTATAATTGCATCAATGGCGCAAATGATTTGGACATCTTATACTATACCGTCGGTCTTAGCTGTTATGGAGATCTTTGACAGTTTTTAAGGGAAATCACTGCTGTAAAATATACAGAGACTGGTCTACACCATGGCATATACCAATCTTAGATTTGAAGAGGTCACACGGCAGTCGCTGCAGTAAAAATAACACCGTGGTTATACTAGAAAGCGAACCCGGGCTGCCGAGGCAAAATTTTCTGCAACTGGCATGACACTGGAAGAATGATGAAGAATAGCAATAATACAAAGTAGTAGTACCTGCTCACTAGCAGCTTGAGCTGGTCATTCTCCCTCTTGAGTTCCAGCAGCGTGTCTCGAGAGACGGGGTGTAACTCCTGCGGCACGTGTAGCGGGTATATGACGGCGCGCTCCGTCATGTCGGGCACGGAGATCTCCAGTAGCTCGTGCTCGGGAACAGAACACCACTCCCACGCGTTCGGCACGCACTCCACCTCGCGGTATTTACGCCGTTTTACTAGTAGCCTGGAACAAACAATATAAATATTACTAGCTGTTTCCCGCGTCCTGAAAGAACTACTTCGCGTACCCGGTTAATTTATAGCCTTAGTTACTCCTAGGTATATCAGCTATCCGCCATTGAACGTCCCGTCAAAACTAGTCCAGCCGTTCCAGAAATTAGCGGAAACAAACAGACAGACAGACAAAAAAGTCATTTCGGTGTATATACCGTGTATACATCCAAATGCATTTAGTAAAAAGCGGTTATTTTATATTACAAACAGCACTCAAATTTTATTTATATATACTCGATCCCCAAGAAACACATGTAAAAATTCAGCTTCAGTCATTCAATCAGAAACACAAGAATGTCATATTATGTACAAACAGATTATATTAATGGATATTTTGGCACAGACGAGTCTTTGGCTGTCACCTGCCAAGGAACATGCCAGACTATCGACTGAATAGTACCTATATGACATAATATTGAAATATACACCGTACTTATTAAATGTTGACGTTTTTAATGGGTTTACCTTTTTTATTTAATACTTATTAAATGTTGACGTTTTAATGGGTTTACCATTTTTATTTAATGATTATTCCTGCTTTAAGAATAAATCCTGTAAGCATGGGCATTTTATTTATAGACACATCAACATCTAGACTCAAAATGTTTGTTGCGTAACGCACATCATATAGGAGTGTCATGGTTCGATCAATTTTATTTTTAACTTGGATTGTTAATAGACTGCTTCTGTGATGCAGTGGACAGTGTATGCGTCTGCTGATCGGACAATCCCGGGTTCGATTCCCAGTTCGGGCAAGTGTAATTCACAGTAGCAGCACGGAGTCTGGCAAAACCTGCCCGGTAAGGGCAATAGGCTCGACATAAAATTTATAATATGGAGAAATGTGGGTGTAATATTACAGCACTGCCTACCCCTTCAAGGATACGGGCGTCAGTCTATAAAAATAAAGTATAACAGACGTGCTAGGTTTTTAAGATCATTTCTACATTACAAGGCACATGAATTTACAAAATAATCAGTATACGTACTCCATGAGATCTTTGCGGATGAGTTTGGGCACCTGCGGCCGGAACTCGTCGTCCATAGTGGGCGCCTCTTGTCCATCGCCACAGAACATCATGTAGTCCATCAGATGCCGGATGTGGTTGATCTGACTCAAACAAATAGTAACGACTTCATTTATGAATAGAAACGAAAGCATAATAAGTTTAATAATCATAAAATCGTTGGAGGATCCTTATTGAAATCCTTATTGAAATATTCATATCTTAAGTATAAAATATTCAAGAATTATGTACGACAGAGAAGTGTAACTAATATTATAGCTTTAATTAAAATTTTTACTTCCGACAATATTTATTTGTAAAAAATGGTGACACCGCGTCCAGTTCGCGCGGAAATATCAAGCCAACTGATCGCGTTCGACGTTCGAGTCACGTAGGCCACGTCAATAGGTATCGACGGTTTGTTGTTGCGTTTCGTATCCAGACCGCGGGTTGGACATCGAAACGAGTCGCCTGAATTTGAGGGTATTAGTGGTGTAGGGGGCTTAAGGGAGTTAGCTTTAATCCCCTAAAAGTAATTTTGGCTGCCGGAGTTGCGTCTAAATATTTTTAAACAATTTCCAAAATTTTTATACTTTAGTAGTTTTACAAATGTAATTTTTAGGTTCTATGTGAAAAACGTGAAACGAAACGCAACCCGCCATCTTGGATGTATGATATTGACAGCTAATGTCAATTTTGTGCGTCATTGCTTTTGAGTGCCTAGGGTTAGGTGCGATTGTAATAAGTAACTAAATAGGTTATGTTAGGTTCTCTTTTGACCCTTAATCCGAAAATAGGAGCCCTGCCAAGCAGGGCCCCGTCAACCTTAGTTTATTAAACTAGTGTGAAGAATGTGGAAGTTGGCAGTGCCATACACACCGATGACTGGAGATAATTTATTTTTTCGTCCATCCGTGTACGCAAAATACACGCCAGAACGCGGAGTTGCGGAAACAGCCCGTAATACAATAGTATACCAATATAGTTCGTCTGGTAACATGACTTTGGCTAAAACTAGACTGTAGTGGTTAGTAGTGAACTCACAAGTCCGATGTCGTCGACGGAGAGCTCGGCGTCGACGTCGACGAGCAGGTCGCGCTCGGGCAGGTAGGGCATGCCGCCGCAGCTCCGCGCTAACAACACTAGAGTGTAACTCACAAGTCCGATGTCGTCGACGGAGAGCTCGGCGTCGACGTCGACGAGCAGGTCGTGCTCGGGCAGGTAGGGCATGCCGCCGCAGCTCCGCGCTAACAACACTAGAGTGTAACTCACAAGTCCGATGTCGTCGACGGAGAGCTCGGCGTCGACGTCGACGAGCAGGTCGTGCTCGGGCAGGTAGGGCATGCCGCCGCAGCTCCGCGCTAACAACACTAGAGTGTAACTCACAAGTCCGATGTCGTCGACGGAGAGCTCGGCGTCGACGTCGACGAGCAGGTCGTGCTCGGGCAGGTAGGGCATGCCGCCGCAGCTCCGCGCTAACAACACTAGAGTGTAACTCACAAGTCCGATGTCGTCGACGGAGAGCTCGGCGTCGACGTCGACGAGCAGGTCGTGCTCGGGCAGGTAGGGCATGCCGCCGCAGCTCCGCGCTAACAACACTAGAGTGTAACTCACAAGTCCGATGTCGTCGACGGAGAGCTCGGCGTCGACGTCGACGAGCAGGTCGTGCTCGGGCAGGTAGGGCATGCCGCCGCAGCTCCGCGCTAACAACACTAGAGTGTAACTCACAAGTCCGATGTCGTCGACGGAGAGCTCGGCGTCGACGTCGACGAGCAGGTCGCGCTCGGGCAGGTAGGGCATGCCGCCGCAGCTCCGCGCTAACAACACTAGAGTGTAACTCACAAGTCCGATGTCGTCGACGGAGAGCTCGGCGTCGACGTCGACGAGCAGGTCGTGCTCGGGCAGGTAGGGCATGCCGCCGCAGCTCCGCGCTAACAACACTAGAGTGTAACTCACAAGTCCGATGTCGTCGACGGAGAGCTCGGCGTCGACGTCGACGAGCAGGTCGTGCTCGGGCAGGTAGGGCATGCCGCCGCAGCTCCGCGCTAACAACACTAGAGTGTAACTCACAAGTCCGATGTCGTCGACGGAGAGCTCGGCGTCGACGTCGACGAGCAGGTCGTGCTCGGGCAGGTAGGGCATGCCGCCGCCGCTGCTGCCCAGCCCGCACAGCACCGACACGTAGCGCGAGCCCGACGCGTTGCGCCGCAGCTCCGCCCTACACACACACCACACTATTATAGGTACAAGTTTATTCCACAGGAAATTACGTCACGCATATAGTGGAACTTTTTGACAGCTCGAAATTAGTGACGTCCTTATACGGCACCGACTGAATTCAAACAATAATTGATTCATTTTAAGAAGAATTTCCGATTAAGAATGCATCGATTCTTTTTTCAGTTCTTAAATATGAATTATTATTTTACTAGCTTTTATTAAAAATAAAGATCTTATGCACCTATGAGGTCATCATGAGGTTAAAAAAGCTCTCCAAATGTTATATGCACTTCACAGGTGGATATATCACTGGTCGTTGATATTATACGGTTTTTGCACTTGTAACACGATCTGGTTATATCATTCAATTTATCGATTGCCGCTTGACAATTTTTCACTTTGACCTTGATGAAGGTCATCGGGCTAGAGGTTAAAAATAAAAATTGCAATAAGCCAATAAATGCTATCACTGCTAAAATACAAGCATAGACATTTAATTAGAATGAATACTTTATTGTAAATTTCGTTCTGCAAATCTGCAAGGTTGAAGTAGTGGAGAAAATAGATAATCTAAAGGGAAACCTTTTGATTACTACTCGGAAGTTTCAGTTTATTGGATATTTCAATTTATATATGAACTTCTCACCAATTCTTGGCTAAACGTAACACAATTATTTTCTTTAATAAAATAATTAGTTTGACACCAATATGCGGTTAATCCGAATATTAAATTTATTTTTAGACGGACGACATGTTTAAAGTAAATACTTACGACGGACAGAAAAGCAGTGCGATCATCGCAGGCAGCCCCGGAATGTTAGGCATCACCGTGGTGTGACGCAGGGTCAGTTTGGTGTTGCCTTCATTACAACCCACGTATGCTGCTACCACTAATCTGTCGATCACAACAACAATACTTTAACATTCTTTCATAAACTTCGTACTTCTTTCTTCTAAAGCGTCAAGCTTTGGCCTGACGTATGCTGAACTAGATCCTTTTTCGTCGTGGAAGGGATTTTTATTGTTGGGCATATCTATTATTTGTATAACAGGGTGTCTGTTTTTTTATGTGTATTTATGCTTTTTGTATTTCTTGCGTGAGGCGAAATAAATGCAACCTTCAAAATTAAATGCATTTTGTTTTTTCTAAAAGAATTTGACATTAGCATACTCTAGAATAAAATTGGCTCCGATTGCCAGTAGAGAGACTCCCCTCCTCCCTTTTTGCTCTGGCTATCTCAAGAGGCGGAGAATGAGCCCATAATTTGAGTTCCAGTTCCAGCAAAGACAAAAAAATATTCTTTGTTCCAATTTAAATTCGACTGCACGGTTGGCGTAGTGGTTTAAGCGGCCGCCTCGCCACTTGACACTGCGACGAGTGTTGTGAGTTGGATTCCCACACGAGATAGCACTTTGTGTGATCCATAAATCGTCGTCGCGATAAGCTCGAGTTTGGGTGTTCATTGTGTCCGTTGGTTGTATGTTTGTAAAGTCCCTGCGACACAGGATTTATTTCTAATGCGGGAGTTGAAAAAAAGTAGTCTAAACTGCTTCTTTATAGAAAAAACTTAATAATAATACCTTTCATATTTCTCCTGCGGTTGCGTGTCGAGTAGCACGGCGTTGACCGAGTTCCACTCAATCTGCACGGACTTGTTTCGGCTCGAGTACATCAGGTTGTGCACATTTGTCTCCAAGGGGCTGCAACGTAAACAATATTATAAAACATATTATACTACTGAGTAGATGTACAAAATTGTTCAATGTTCGGTTTGTTTTAGCTGACACTGTAGGGATGGAATATGGAAAAAAGCCTTAAACCTTACTCAGTAGGTAGCTACGTCATAAAAAGGACCGCCATCGCCATGTAAAATGAAAGTTTATAGCTGCAGTACATGCAAAGCGTGTGCTCTGCGATAATATGACAGTCAAAACATATCGTTTATAAAACAAGTCGATTATCATCTGCCACATAACTCAGGAATTAATAACACTTGCACGCACTGGACATCAAAAGTTCGCAAGGACACAAATATTTACGGGATATTTTTAACAGCGTATCAAAAATGTTATGTAACACACTAAAGTGAGTAACGCAAAAAAACTTTATTATTTCACTAAAATACTGACTTGCACAGCAAAAATACTATTTGTACACCAAATATGATGATATTTTTACAAAATATCATTTAATATGAAAAGCTTCGTCCGCTCGGGAAACTTATCCACTCAGAAAACTTAACCGCTTGACCGCGCACAAGTGACTATTCTCCCTTTTTCAAAATTCCGTAGACCGCGCACAAGTGACTATTTTCCCTTTTTGGTTACAGCGCTATACTCGGTCTGAATTTACTGTTTCTTTCTATTACGTAATGTTTTAAATTATTTTTCTCTGTTCTATTCAAATCATTGAACATTTCTTCATGCTAAAAATACGAAGCGAGTCTTAAGATCGTTAACCCGGAACGAAAAAATAATGTCAAATGCCACTCTTTGTTTCGCGCGCTCCTTGATTACGTGCTTATCGTATGCGTGTAATTAAATATTTTTATACTATGATACATGTTTTTTATTTTATTTAATTCGGTGTAGATAGAATCCCTCTACAGTGAAAACTCATAAAATATGTATGTCATCGATTTACTTTTTAAAATAATCCTGTTTAAAATACACAAAGTGCTTTTTTTAACGATAGTAATGTTCGCTGCTAAGTATAATAAATTAGAAAGTAAGTATCAACAAAGAATTCATACGACTTGAAAGAGTCATTTATAAGGTTGAAGAAAAACATCACTTCAACTTACTCATGTTACCGACTTATCAACAATAAATGTTTATGTTAGCGCGCCCATCTGGCGAGCGGCGGCGCGACATTTTGTTTAGAACGTGAGCGGTCGAGTGAATTCGGCGAATTGGCGCTAGCGGTCAAGCGGTTAATAGGTTATGTTAGGTTCTCTTGTGACCCTTCTCTCAAAAATAGGAGCCCTGCGAAGCAGGGCTTCGTCAACTTAGCTTAGCGGTGCAATTAGTATTTTTGATGGAAAATTAGTATTTTTGACTAACAGTTAAATACAACCCAATATTTACTATGAGATTTTATCGAGGTAGTACTTATTTTAATATAGCGTTATTATTTAATTAAATACCTACGGACACCCTGCTTTTCCTATGCTATCTTTTTTCTATTTTCACGTAGAGATACACTAATAGTTCAAAAAGGCAAGTTAAGTTCATTTGGGCCCCATTTCAACCACCTCTCGCCTTATCAGTCAGGCTAAATACATCGATTTTAAGCTTTCGGGATTTGTATACATCATACAATATTATTTAGCGGGTCTTAGACGCGATAATTTACTTATTTAAAGGCATAAATACCTCTGTTATTCTCCTACGTTTCTACCGGCTTGCAACGGTTATGGTCGCGGAGGGACTGACTCAGTCCCTCCGCGACCATGTATGAGGCTTAATACAAACGGTACTTTTATGTTTTATTTGACAAATAAATTCACAGGAACTTATCAGACGGCGTTGAAACTGGCCCCTAGTCAACTAGAGCGTTCACAGGATAAATGACGTGAAAATTTCACATAGTCTCAATAACACTAACTGGGAAAACAAACTGTGGGAAAGACCCAACTAGAGCAGTCATATAAATAACAAGAACTTACAAGTTTATCTTATCACTGCAGAAGTTAATGGTCAGCATTCGCCAGGGTTATTCTCAGATAAGTAAGATATATATAAACACTAATTGAGCTTTAATTTGTAGTTATTACACCGCGCAGAGACTAGGTATACACAATGATTGTGTTTTCAATATTTATTTTGTGCTGTGTTTCAATTACATGTAAGTATTTCATTTGATTACTGAAATATCTGTGACATTATTATAAAGCAAGTTTGTTTAAAAATGCTGACCGCCGACTATGTTGGATTTCATGTAAAGAAATAGGCCGTCCTTAACCCTAGAGTACTAATCTTATATTTTTACTGCTTAATACTAATGATCGCTTGGGAGGCTACTTCATAAATGATACAAGATTTTAGAAAGATTATTCTATTAAAATTTGTATTAAATGTAACAAATAATGAAGAAAGACCTTGTTTCTTTAAATTTAATGGCACACTTTCCTTAAAATTATAATTTTAGTCTTAAAATCAACCTTAAATCTAACATTACCCTAGGTTGAACAGCTTTTTGAATTTAAAAAAAAAAAAGTTAAAAATACACATATAGCTTCTAATTCATTAATTATCTAAATTAAGTACTGTTAAAGTGTTAAATCACATAAAAATAAAAACACCATTCTAATTATAAGACATTTGCCTTGAGAGTAAATTAAAATCAGCCTATATTTTTCTATCACAATTACAGCAGTTTGGAGATAGAGATTGAGTTTGTCGAGCAGCTTCTAACTCGGTGCTTGTGCTTGCTTGTATTTGAGATTTACCAGCAATATTTTGGAAATCATCTTCAAGCTGGCACGCAATCAGAGAGTAGAATCAGCCACACTGTCGTCTGAATCGTAATCTTCAACGTAATCTTCAGTTTCACTGTCCGAATCTTCGTTTTCCAAATTGTTTGTTATCTGGTTCTCGTCGAGATTCATCTATTAAACAAAATGATCAATTCTCAGTTAAATAAAACTTATTTTTACAAATAAATAAAGAGATAATTACAAAAAACTAAAAAACGACATAATGATGTAAAAAACTTACCGTTAATACTAATGATCGCCTCCCAGGCGAACGTGACGTCAATAACTCGATACCTGAGTATTCCGCGCTGAACCCATGACCACTCTCAACCGTGTCGCGGGGTGCACTATATTGGCACGAACGCACGCCGCGATACATAGACGTAATCTATACTAATATCGAGATTCATCTATTAAACAAAATGATCAATTCTTAGTTAAATAAAACTTATTTTTACAAATAAATAAAGAGATAATTACAAAAAACTAAAAAACGACATAATGATGTAAAAAACTTACCGTTAATACTAATGATCGCCTCCCAGGCGAACGTGACGTCAATAACTCGATACCTGAGTATTCCGCGCTGAACCCATGACCACTCTCAACCGTGTCGCGGGGTGCACTATATTGGCACGAACGCACGCCGCGATACATAGACGTAATCTATACTAATATAATAAAGCGGATGAGTTTGTTTCTTTGTTTGTTTGTTTGAACGCGCTAATCTCAGGAACTACCGGTCGGATCTGAAAAATTCTTTTTGTATACGATAGCCCAATTATTCCGGAAGGTTATAGGCTATATAACATAACGCTTCGACCCTTTGGGGCCGGGCAAAAGGCTAAAAAGGCTAAAAGATAATGTCGACTAATCTCAGGAACTGGCAGTCGGATTTTAAAAATTGTTATTGCCTATGATAGCCCAATTATTCCGAAAGGCTATAGGCTACATAAAATTACATCAAAGACAAAAAAAGGCTAAACGAATAGGATACAATCTATATGGGTATCGTTGTCGAGATTTTCGGAACGCTGATTAGATATGAAATTAATATGAAGATATGAAATTAATTTTGTGATCCAAGATGGCGGACGGGAAATTAAAGATGGTGGATGAGAAAATGTTAAAAATCAATATGGGTATCGCCTTCGATATTTTAAGGGTTGGGGAATCGAAATACAACATCTATTTCGTGATCAATGATGGCGGGTGGGAAATCAAAGATGGCGGATGGGAAAATTAAAAAAAACAATATTGGTATCGTCTCCGATGTTTAAAGGGATGGGGAATCCAAATACAACATCTATTTCGTGATTCAAGATGGCGGATGGGAAATCAAAAATGGCGGATGGGAAAATTTAAAAAATCAATATGGGTATCGTCTCTGATGATTTAAGGGATGGTGAATCCAAATACAACATCTATTTCGTGATCAAAGATGGTGGATAGGAAATCAACGATGGCGGACGGGATTTTTTTTTAAAGTCGATATGGGTATCGTCGCCGATATTTAAAGGGATGGGGAATCCAAATCCGACATCTATTTCGTGATCAAAGATGGCGGATGAGAAATCAAAGATGGCGAATGAAAAAGTTAAAAAAAAAAAAACAATATGGTTATCGTCTCCGATGTTTTAAGGGATGGCGAATCTAAATACAACATCTATTTCGTGATCAAAGATGATGGATAGGAAATCAAAGATGGTGGACGGGATTTTTTAAAGTGGATATGGGTATCGTCTCCGATATTTTAAGGAATGGGGAATTCAAAAACACCATCTATTTCGTGATCAAAGATGGCGGATGTGATTTTTTTTTAATCATTATGGGTATCGTCTCCGATTTTTGAAGGGATGGAGAATCCAAATACAACATCTATTTCGTGATTCAAGATGGCGGATGGGAAATCAAAGATGGCGAATGGGAAAAATTTAAAAAATCAATATGGGTATCGTCTCTGATGATTTAAGGGATGGTGAATCCAAATACAACATCTATTTCGTGATCAAAGATGGCGGATAGGAAATCAAAGATGGCGGACGGTATTTTTTTAAGTCGATATGGGTATCGCCTCCGATATTTTAAGGAATGGGGAATTGAATCATTTATAGACCCTGGAATGATAAGAGATTAAGCGCTAAGTCAATGGTAACTTTGGAAAAGGGGCTTGGAAAAAAGGGAATTAAATAAAAACTCTTAAAAAGGCGATACGGAGTTCGCTGGGTCAGCTAGTTTAAAAATATTCTTAAAAAATCAACCGAACGCGGCCTCTCAGGCGATGATTAGTATTCTAGGGTTAAATGTATTTAGTGATTGATTCTTTCCTTGACTAGACGATAAACAGAAATAACTGAATTTTCTCTCAAAATCGATCAGCACAATTACTAATTACGGCTTTTTAAAATCCATTTTGAATTTGACGCGAAAACGCTGTAAACCATCATCGCGGTTGAGTGACGTCTCGAAGTGCAAAACAAAACCAACCATGAAGTCTGGTCTGGTGTACCCACTTTTATTTTGTTATTTTCGATTTGACAAGTACAAAGTTTGACGTTTTAGTTGTATTTACTACCAAAACGTCAACAACATCAATGGGGGACGCACTGTGTGACGTAATGCTTTCTGATTGGTGTTCACTGTCACAAGAATAAATATATTATTTTTAGTTTTAGAATCCTAAAAATAACGTTAATCTTACCCATTTATAATAAATAATAAACTTTATTGACATCTACAACTAATAATGAATCTATAGGTACTTTAATCAAATCGATTTATTCTTAGTGGACATAAGCCTATTGGGTTAGAGACATTTTATATAGGTTATATATAAAACATCAAGCATAGATGTGGAGTAGTAAACAAAATCTGTCAAATTACTATACAAAGAACCACGTTTTTACACTTGACGTTCAATAAATTGTACCTACCACCACTTGATTATATTACTTGCACCGTTCGTTTGCAGTAGTTTTAATAAGTTGTTTCTAAAATAATGTTTTTATAAAATGCATGGGTTTATGCTATGCTTTGAACGGGTCGTGCCTATGGATAAGGCTGCACGAGCGCCTAATTATTATGATGTTGGCTTTACGAGAACAAGAGTATACCCACATCAAGCACATAGAGAGTAGACAGTAAAGAAGTTACATTGCCGTTATGTACGCTATCAGCTATCGTTATCTAGTTCTAATTTTCTTTTTTTGAGTTTAAAATTTTTTCGTTTTTTTTATAGCCTCACGCCTGTATATCCCCGAAGGGGTAGGCAGAGGTGTAATATGACACCCACATTTCGCCATGAATTTTTAGGTCCCACGTAATAGGGGGCGAGCCTATTGCCACTACCGGGCACATCACCAGACTCCGTGCTGCTACTTAGAATTCGGAAAAACCCAGTAACACTTTTGTCCGACCCGGGAATCGAACCACAGACCTCCGATCTGCAGTCGCATACGCTCTCCACTGGACCACGGAGGCAGTCCTCAGAAAGCACACTACCTATTGGTGAGAACCGTACAGAAATGTGTCTGGTAGTTTCTGTGTTTATCGCGTTCGTACACACTGAAATTCCGTGTGGTGACGGATTAAGAATACGGAATGTCACCACCCCATATCATCCCATGGGTGTCGTAAGAGCCGACAGAGGGAACATATTGTGCAAAGAACAGCACTGTAAGAGAAGGAAAAGTTGATACAAACCCTATACCAAGTCCGTGTGGTTGACGGCATAGAATACAAGTGTCACCACCCCCTATCTTCCCGTGGGTGTCGTAAGAGGCGACTAAGGGATAACACGATGCAAATACCATCTTTGCGTAGAGACGGAAAACTCGACATCAAACCCTATACGACTGCCTCGTTGGTCTCGCGGCATAAATGTGCGCGTGGTCCCGGGTTCGATTCCTGGGTCGGGCAATGTTATTGGGTTTTTCTGTCACGAAATTCTCAGTAGCAGCACGGAGTCTGGAAATGTGCCCGGTACGGCAATAGGCTCGCCCCTTATTACATGGGACTAAAGTATATCTGGCGAAAGCTGGGTGTAGAAATACACCTCTGCCTACCTCTTCGGGGTTATAGGCGTGAGACTATGTATGAATGTATGTTAACCCTATACCAACCCGTTCGGCCAGCGTGGTATAGTAGGCTAATTTCTCCTTTCAAAGGAGAGGCCTAGTCCAGCAGTGGACTGTTAAAGGCTGATGATGACACGCTGAAAAGACGCGGCGGGGACTTTATTTTACAATATGTTTAAATGTTCATTTCTTTTACAGGTGGACAAAATGAGGCTACAAGTGAACGTAACGTTCAAAAACATAACACGTTTGGAAACATATTGACTACTAAACTTGGGAATAACTTCTATAAATTTCACCAAACACACATGTGCTTCTACGATGCCAAGAAAATATGTAGTATTGAAGGCGGCACTTTGTTATTCCCAGAAAATGAGGACGATGTGATGCTAGTAAAAACATTCTGGTTCATCACACTTCATGGTTCTTCATCTGAAGGTATCATGTTAGGAATAAAAAGACCGGCGCACAATTTAATGCCAACATCGGATGTTAACACCCGTAAGTTTATCTTCATTATATGTCTAAAATTTTTACAATTAATATTATCTGTAAGTTAAATTTATTATATTTCCTACTAGCTATTCACCGCTGTTATCTCCGTTGTTTTCCGTACCGCAACAACAGCGCTCATATTATAGCCTATATGTATCCCTATAAAGTCCTCTATCTCACAGTGAAAGTGCCATTCAAATCAGTTAAGCCTCAGATTATAGAACAGTTAAGCTATCCCAGAGTTTTTCTATTTTCACATTCACACAACACCATCTAGTCCCAAACTAAGCAGAGCTTGTACTATAGGTACTAAATAATAGATAAACATACATATATACTATTTCTTTGTAAAAACATACATATTATACATAGAAGCACCCAGACCAAGACAAACATCCATGGTCACGCACACAAATGTTTGACTTGCGCGGGAATCGAACCAGCGACCTTCGGCGTAGCAGTCGTTTACACTCCCACTATGCCAATCGTTAGCCCTGATAAACAGAAAGAGAGACAGACAGATCAAAGATATAATAATGACTTGGTATCTATAGTGTTACTAACTATAGGCACATGTAAAGCAAAATCTTTATTAATTTTGAAATCACAGACTTCAATTTTATTTATATGTATACAGGGTTATTTGTAAAACACCGTTAACCTCTTAGAGGGTGGTTATATACATCATTATGAACAACTTTTGCTCTGGAACTTTTGCGAAACCGCGAAAAAAATATCAGCTGTTCCATACATTTTGTCGTGGTCAAAGTTCAACTTTGTATACCACCAGCTAATATTTTTTTCGCGAACGTTTCAGAACAAAAGTTGTTCATAATGATGAATATAACCACCCCGTAAGAGGTTAACGGAGTTTTACAAATAACCCTGTAGATAGAGTATTAGACGGCCCACATTCTGTGCACATAAACTGTATTCACTGAACTGAACTTAAATAGCTTTGATGTAAGCCAGTGGCGTTTCATACACATTTAGAATGCTTGTTATTTTATTTCAATATCCCCCCTCACAAGTAAACCTACTTCGATGCAAATTTTAAACTCCTTTAAAACTTTTAGTTTCAGATACAATGATATTCAGGGACTCGCCTTTGGGTGTGCTGAACCCCGCCGACGACAATAAGGATTGCCTGGGAATATCGTTCACAGGCCCAGGCGGTTTATTGCAGATGCAGCTGATATCATGTAACAGGGGCCACCCATTCATATGCAAGATTCCAGACACCATAAACACACCGGAAACTACGGACAGTGCACAAAATACAAGCAAGTATACGTCATACTTTTGGTCATCATCATCATCTTATGCCATTCTCGACCATTTTGGTGTAGGCCACCTTCAATCACTTCCACTACGTTCTGTTTGGGAAGTTTTTGTTGGGCAGCTTAGCCTAAACAGGTTGCTCTGATGACAGATGACAGAGCCCATATTATTTCTTCTTCAGGCCACCGCGCTTTTGTTCAGCGGACTCAATATTTAAAATGTGCAACTGGCCTTAACGCGTACACAACTCAATATCAGTCAGACAGTATCATGCTCAAATCTCTTCCACAGAAGTCAATCTGGATAGAAGCGACTACCATTTGATACCGGACACGAACTACGTCTACAAGCTTCACGACACGCACGCCACTTTCTATGAAGCTAAGACAACTTGTGAACGCGAGGGCGCCACTTTGTTCTACGCAGAGTCAGAACGCGAAGCTAAAGCTGTGGTCTCGTATTGGAACAATCTGCCTGGTGGATATTTTCGGCAAGGATCCATTTTAGGGTTGCGTAGATCGATCGACGGCGGTTTTAAATCGATTGATACCGGTAAGTTTATTTTTTTTTATATTTTGTCATTTAAGTTAGGTTAAGTTAGTTAAAAGGTGCGTCCAGATTAGTACATTTTATATTCTGTATACATAATTTTTTTGCGTTACTAACTGTCTAACAGACGAAACTATTTCAGCGCAAAAGCTGAAGTTTGGCATGTATGTTCCTTGGGCCATTCCCCAAGGAACATACATGCCAAACTTCAGCTGGCTGCACTTGGAAGGGATTGCCCGAACTATTTGATATACATGTTTTTCTAACAAAAAAGAAAATATGAGAAAATAATAAAAGTTATCCACTTATCTACAGGAGTGTCAATAACGTCGTTATTCAACAACTGGCGATCGGGCGAGCCGAACAACTCCAACGGTAATGAGGATTGTGTAGGAATGTCATATACAGGTGACGTGGTGTGGATGAACGATATCCCGTGCTCTACTAAAGACACGTTTATTTGTAAAGCACCAGCTAACTCGGACATCTCGACCAAACCTACCACAACACCAGGTAAGCACCTACCAGATTTCTTATTTATATGTATAAGTGCATGTCTCTTTCTCTATCTATATACAGGATGATTTGCAATTGCTAGTATTCCCTTCGGTAAGTTATTCCAGGGCCATAATGGAGCATTTTATCCCTGACATTGGGAGGTCCAAAATTCACCATTTGGAATAAAACTGTTTTTTTTTTATATTTTGAATATTACTGGTAGCAAATTTGGCCTTATTTAATGAACAATTACATGACCTATCTTTTAAAATAAAACAAAGCTACTAACTCAACGTGGAATTTGAAAATAGAGCCAAAAACACAAAGAAAATGTTCGAATAAAATAAAATTACGCTACAAACGCTAAGGACTTGAACTTAAGACCCAATGCATTTCGGTAGGTTGGTACTAGTAAATCACTCCTGATTGCAATAAAAGCTTTAGAATAAACACAGAATTTTTCTTCCGCCGAGCGAGTCATCCAGTAGCACTTTCTTGAACAAAAGCGGCTATTACTCCAAATTTACACCAACTGGTTAAGACAATTTATACCCTTTTGGGCAGCAAATAATACCAGGATGTTATTCCGACACTTTACATAACATGCCACATGAAACGCATGATCGAATCGAAGCTCAAGGAGAGAATGGGTACTCTGGAAGAATGACACGATTTCGACATTGACGCCCAGTCTCGTCTCTATTATTGTTCCATTTATGTTGAGTATCTATCGAACAGCTTCATGCTTATAATATATTTCCTTTACAGAGCCAAATCCATCCATTACAGAACCAAATTCAGATAGAAGAAGAGACTATAATTTGATACCGGGCACGAACTACGTCTACAAGCTTCACGACACGCACGCCACTTTCTATGAAGCTAAGACAACGTGTGAACGCGAGGGCGCCACTTTGTTCTACGCAGAGTCCGAACGCGAAGCTAAGACTGTTGTCTCGTATTACAACAATATACCTGGTGGATACTTTCTCTCAGGGTCTATCATGGGCTTGCTTAGATCGGATGACGACGATTTTAAATCTATTGACAAAGGCAAGTTTTACATTGTTATGTATCTGTGTGACAGGCAATTCGACTTATTCCTCGAAGGAGGATAAAATCCTTGCGTTACTGAATCACAGACAGCGCACAAAGAAAACTACTGGGCACAAGAACCTGAAATTTGGCATGAACGTTCCTTGGGTATCGTAGGACTGCACTAAGAAGGGATCTCCCGAAATTCTCACGGGATCGGGCACAAACGGTTAAATTAAAATAAAATGCACGGGCGTAGCGTACTCTACTTTTAAATCATCATCAGCCTTTAACAGTCCTCTGCTGGACTAAGCCTCTCCTTTGAAAGGAGGAATTGGCCTACTATACCACGCTAGTTTTCCTTCTCTTACAGTTCTGTTATCTGCATAATATGCTCCCTCTGTCGGCTCTTACGACATTCATGGGATGATATGGGGTGTTGACATTTCGTATTCTTAATCCGTCACCACACGGACAACTTTTAAATAAGACTATATAATTTCATTATATAGGAAGTTTGATCACCATCTGCAGTGAACGTTATCTTGCTTATCTGACTAAAACTTACTTCGTAAATATTGAACCTTTACCTTTCAAATTAAATAAAACAAATGTATAATTTCAGGCGTGTCAATAACAAAGTTATTCAACGTTTGGAGGCAAGGCGAGCCGAATAACAGTAACAACGATGAGAATTGTGTCGCGATGTCATACACCGGTGACACTGTATGGCTGAACGACATTCCGTGTTCTACCAAAGATACTTTCATTTGTAAGGTGCCTGTGGGGAAAACACCCTGCAAAATGCCAAGTCCAGGTAAGGATGAAAGACAATAACTTTATTTAATATCGTCTGCACGCACGGAGCTGTGGTACGAATACCACAGCTCCGTGCGTGCAGATCGCCGTTTACCACTGCGCCGAGTATTATGAGTTCTGTACTATTCATATTTTTAACGGAAGCTGTGACGTATGTACCGCATTGACGGCTATCATCGCCATTTCAACTGGGTTATACCATCTAATTATTGTAATTACTTATTAAAACAATGCCCCTTATTTTTTCTTACAGATTTTTTTAGAATGACGGGAAATTGTTATGCAAGCTTAAAATAACTATTCCATTCTTTTTACAGACTCAGGTTACGTTGAATATTTAGGCAAGTTGTACAAGTTACATACGGCGCGTAAGACATGGTCTGAAGCGCGCAGAGTCTGTCAATCAGAGAACGCAGACTTGGCAGTGATCAACTCTCTCAGGGAGGTTGCATACTTGTCCGCACTAGCAACGCAAGCGGCCGGGGACCAACGGCCCCAGAGAAGATTCGTTCTACTTGGCTATCGTTATGGCGTTGAAGATTGGGAAACTATTGAAGGTATGATATTTATAGATAAGCTAATTTAAAATTATATAAAAATTATATGTACCTATGCCTTGAAAAATTTTATAATATGAAAGTTGACTCAGCACTATGAAAATATTATTTATATTTTCATAGTGCTCAGTCAACTTTATATTTTCTCCATAGAAAATGAAAACCACCTTGCGTTAAGCAAGCAATACTTTTAGGGTTCCGTACCTAAAAGGTAAAAAACGGAACCCTATTACTAAGCCTCCGCTGTCTGTCTGTCCGTATGTCCGTCTGTCTGTCACCAGGCTGTATCTCATAAACCATGATAGCTAAAAAGCTGAAATTTTCACAAATTATGTATTTCGGTTGCCGCTATAACAACAAATACTAAAAAATCGAGCAAGTGCGAGTCTGACTCGCGCACCGAGGGTTCCGTACGCATTTTACCTTATTTGAGGTTGGTGCTAATTACGCTAGTCTTCTAAATCTGAGGGTCTAGTACCAGTTTGCACTCAATCGTCACGGTGGACGATAGCCTAGACGACAGGAACAATTTCCATACATTTTCTAAATGCGCCCCCTAGCGGTCTCTATCGATCGCTTCTCTCCATTAGGGGCGCTTTAACAAGTACGAAAATTAACCTTAATTTTCAACTTTTTTAAATTTTCAGAATTTTTCCTTTATTTGTGCTGTAGGACCCTGCTTTTGGCCAAATTTCGTGATTCTAGTTCAACGGGAACTACCATATAGGTTTTCCACCCAAAACCTATAGGGTACTTACGGTTGACCTAGAATTGTCAATTTTTGTCAAAACCAAGGTCTTACAGCACAAGTAAAGGAAAAATTCCGAAAATCAAAAAAAGTTGAAAATTAAGGTTAAGTTTGGTGCTTACAAGTTTTCGCAAAAACTTAATTTTGACCATATCTTTTAATAGGGACGACCCAGGACCCTGATTTTTACACACCTAATAGGAACCATAGACCTCAGTATCTGGTATAAATTTCAATTTGCTAGGTCCACCCGTTCCTGAGAAAATCGTTGGTGACACGCGGACGGACAGACAGACAGACAGACAGACAGACAGACAGACAGACAGACGGACAAGAAAGTGATCTTATAAGGGTTCCTTTTTTACCTTGTGAGGTACGGAACCCTAAAAATAAAAAAATGAAAATATTAAGGGGGGGTCCCATACAAAAAACGTGTTTTTTTTTCGTATTTTTTGCTCAAAATTACTAACTGTAACAGGTAGACGCTTTAAATTTTCACAGAATATGTAGTTGTATATTACCTTTCAAAATAAATAATTAAATTTAAAAAAAGTAAATAATAAAGGGGGGCTCCCATACAACAAACGTAATTTTTAAGCAATTTGTTACTCGATCTTAATAAACAGGAAGTATTTAAGTATACATACAACGAACGTGATTTTCTTTTATAGATGATGGTACGGAACCCTTCGTGCGCGAGTCCGACTCGCACTTGCCCAATTTTTTTGAAATCCTATCAAAATATACATGATAAAACATTGGTAATACAGACGCATGAAGCAATTTCAATTATTATGAAGAAAGCAAATAGTGACGACACAAGTTCGTTGCCATTGAACAAGTTCTGCTTAGTTTCGGATCAGATGATAGCGTCTAAATTGTCCTAGGATAGTTACATTATAGTTGTTTTTTTTTTTCAGGAACACCATTAGCTCAGAGCGGATACACCAATTGGAGCTGGAACCAACCATCCGGTGGCAACAGCAGTCTTTGCGGCGCCATGTTTTATAACGGCGAGCTCAACAGTGTCTCGTGTTCAGTCGCCGCTCCGTTTATGTGTGAAGCTGTGTTTTGTACAGAATAAAAAGTGTATTTATTATAGAAATAGTAGCCATAGCCTGAATTTTAATAGTACAAGTGTAGAGTTAGCTACATACAACAAAGGCCATCTATCGTGTAACGGCGAAGATAATCAACACTGGCGACATCTGACGGGTAGACGGGACTAGATTTGCATCGCGGTATTAAAGTTCTCGCATGCGATTACTATACAATTCCTCAAGTACTTCCGTCCGACTGCAGTCTACCAGGCACAATCACCTAACCTTTTAAATAATAAAATGTCGATGACGTCTTAGGGGCGGAACATATCTGACCGAAGATGCGTCGAACGTATCTTCGGTCGCGTCTATTCCGTCAAATGAATCGGTACACATCTGACGGAAAATGCGTCGAGCGTATCTGCACACATTCGATGAAAGTGTGCCTATTATTCACACATATAAGTTTGTTCGTGCAGGGCCGTACTCAGGGCAGCTCAATATTTTACTGTCATATTCTTTTACCTAAACATTTTTCATGTTCCCTGATGTTATGTAGTCACTGAAGTTCTGTAGTTATTTATATTGCAATTCGAGTTTGACTATTAAAAATATGTCGGACTTCAAAGATTTTTTATAGTAGTCAACAAGCGTTATTTGAATATATATCCTATTTAGGTATGGAGGTTCAAAAATAAAAGACGATAATACGATTTGGTTACGGTTTTTCACAAAACTTATACAAATGATATAGAAGGGGTTACAGACTACAGTTGCAGAGCAAGACACAAAATGTTTTCTCTATAGGTATGTATGGAAAATGTTCCCGTGGATCTTTAGCACCTCATACCCAAAAATTGGCCCTCGATCCAAGCTAGCAAATATGCGTACACTCATAGCACATACTAACACTACATTATTCTACACATTTCGTTTCTGAAAAAATAAGTAAGGTCTGGCGGCCCTGGAATCTTACGATCTTAAAATCACCGATCTGCGAATGACATGGATATGGCATGTCCAATACCTACGAATTTAGCGAGCACACCTACGAAATTATCGTGCACACCTACGAAATTAGCGTGCACACCTACGAAACGTTGGGCAAATAAAATGGCTGCCATTTGCTTCTCCAGAATGTAATCGATATCAATATGGAGCCGGTTTGTATGTATGTTTGTATGTATAATGCAAATATGGGCGAACATGGCAAAGCGCAAGACGACCCTTGTATGAAACATGTAACAAAATATTCTCTGAGAGCCAATATCGGATTTTTAGA
Source organism: Euclidia mi (assembly GCA_944739405.2). Classification (NCBI taxonomy): domain Eukaryota; kingdom Metazoa; phylum Arthropoda; class Insecta; order Lepidoptera; family Erebidae; genus Euclidia; species Euclidia mi. Next base: position 29,513,380 of record OX123193.2, on the reverse strand, counting down.
CATATTTATGCACAAAAACAAAATTATTATCTTCGATAGACAACGATTTCACAGCAGATGTACCACAAACCTTGGCGAAAAATATAGCGATAGTGGCACGAATGACATTTCTAATAAAATATCGTCATGATTAATTTATTCAGTAAACTATGGCTATCTCTTTTTTCTGACAGAGATATCCCTAAGACAAAACGAGACAACACTATGTTTGGTGGCTTTATGTCGGTTTCGTATATATGTGTATAAAAAAAAGTCATGGCGAAATGTGGGTGTAATATTACACCTCTGCCTACCCCGCCGGGGATACAGCCGTGAGTCTATAAAAATATAAAATAAAATAATATATGTGAATAATGTAATTTTTCTATATGTACCTACTATTTGCCCTCTCCATTTATATTCCTTACTCAAAGGTCAAAATTCACGTGGTGCGTGGTGCGCGCGACGTCGACGGATAATCCGTTAGTACGCTCGACGTACTAACGGATTATCGGTCAGGTGTGAATGGTTGAACATTTTTCTATACATTTGTATGTATTAGCGTTACGCGACCGATAAAACGCGACGGATCTTCCGTCAGATATGTTCCGGCCCTTATGCAGACGCATTCGCGTATATAAACAGTAAATGAGGCCATCATACTTAATTCTTTGGATTTATGTAAATGTTATATTATCAAAATATTGAAATAATTAAAAAATACATCATAAGATACGTCTCTTTTTTAGCTTAACCTTTTCACCCGCCCAGCTATACTAAACGCGATGTGTCGCTGTACGCCAACATTTAAATGTATAACAATTATATAGTACGAAAGCAGGGATGGCGGTAACGTCATATCGATAATGAAAAAAACAATGTGTAAATTTCATTTGATACTCAAATTTACAATTAAAAATACACACTGTTAAATTATAATGGTAATTTGTTTTATTTTATGAGCATTTATAGTAAGAAAAATGGGTATCCGTTATCGGAGACAAAGTGACATGCTAGAGGTAATAATATATTAGGCACATCACAATTTATTCGTAAACTTAGTCCGATTACTTCATATCAAGTCGTTGGCGTTCGTAGCACGATAAATTTCACAAGAAATAGGGTTGTCTATTGTTTTCTTTCTGTGTATAGAGTTTTGTTAGTCTATACTTAAAATGCTTGAATGTTTTTAGTTTACATTCGAAATCTAACGTCAACGGTCAGTCAGGCACATTGTTTGAAGTAATCACAAGTGCCTAATAAGTGTAGTTTCCGAAAGGGATGGTAAGTGACGTTTTTAATACGGATGTGCTAAACCTTTTCAGCTTATTTTTTATTTAATGCAAATGAAAAACTGGCAAGTTTGATTAAAAATATTAGGAGTTCATAAAAAAGTTATTAAACTTAGCTATTCAAAATTATTATTATTGCCAGTATAAAATCAAAATCAAATAGAAAGACTTGAGCGCGTCGCCCGGCACTATGACACAATGACCTCGACACCTATGCGCTTACGACGTCACAGGTTTACTTCTATTGAAGTTGACGGCGCTAGTGACACTGGCATCTTGCCATTACGTAGAGATGGGTGCAGCAATATCGAAAACCCTCAGTACATTAAATTAATTTTAATGAAGTGATTTGATACGTACATACATTTTACTGACCGGAATTTCTTAACGATTCTTTTAATCATAGAATTTAAGAACGATTGGATGGAAAAAGACAAATAAATATAAAAAGATTCTAATGAATGCAACTTTCGCGTCACACCACTGGTCTACTTGATATGAAGTCGTTGGCGGGCGGGACATAAAAATATTTGAGGCCTTTTATGTTTTCATCCATTTTAAAACAGAAAATAGCCTGTTTTGCCTAAGAAAATAACAAAATAGGGTTTCAGTCGTGTCCATCTACAAAATTACAAAAGAAACAAAAGTTTTTTATGTATCGTAAATGTATTTTTTTTTTTATAGTAGGTACAGTGGACTTCTATAGAAGTCGTGGCGCGGACGGCACAAAAATCCTGAACTTCTGTAGAAGTTGTTGGCGGTGAAAAAGTTAAAAACGCATTTTAACAGGCCGCGATAATAATCCAATTGTATGTATAATATGTATGTATTTACAAAAAATAAGTATATATGTATGTTTATCCATTATCTAGTACCCATAGTACAAGCCCTGCTTAGTTTGGGACTAGATGGTGATGTGTGAATGTGGTAGAATATTATATAATTATGATCTGATAATTATCAATTTGAGCCCTATTTCAAACATACATTCAATTATTTTGTAGGGATCCCAAAATGATATTAATTTAAATATGCATAGTGTGTCATATTAAACCTTATATTCTTAACTTCATCGCATTCATTTACTTCCTTTAAAAATAAACTACCTATAAAATAAAAGAAAAAAAACTGTCAGCTTTATAAGATACTATACAAAGTTGGACCTTCCAAGGAAGTTTTTGTCCAGTAGTGGGACACCTCGAATTGCTAATAAAAAGCGCTTTGACGAGCGCTAAGAACGCGTTTTGTTTGACGAAGCCTAAGTAGTAACGTACTTAGGTTAGTAAAAATTGCGACTCCATTAAAAACAAGTCGCCAATTTTTCTTTGGAGGAGACGCAGTGTTACACATGTTTTTGTAACCAACACGTGTCGACAATGTGTAACGGCATGGCAACTTTGTCTTTGGGGAGACGCAGTTTTACACATTTTTGTAACCAACACGTGTTGACAATATGAAAGTTCGCAACTGTGTCTTTGGGGAGACGCAGTTTTACACATTTTTGTAACTAACGCGTGTTGACAATATAAAAGTAGACATAAATCTCACCTGTAAGGTCCTTTGAGGCACACATCGGCGACGCAGTCCCTGGTGTTGGGCGGTTCGATCTCGTGCATCTGGTAGTACGCCATCTCTATCTGTTCCTTGTTGTGCGCTCTCTTCTGCGCCAGGTTCAGCTCGGGAGCCATCTCTCGCACGTCGTGGTTCAACTAAACAGATATCATCATCCTCAATATCAACCTAGATTATTTTATAAGCTGTCCTATAGCTGGGCACGGGCTTCTTCTCACAATGGGAAGTGTAGGCCCAAAGGGAAACCACGCTAACCCAGTCGGTGCTGGCAAACTTCAGACGATATGTGCCGAAATTCTAATACTTTGGGGTCTATTGTGGACGGCCAGATTACTAGCAAGGACCAAACTGTACATTATGAATTTATTACATACACACTTAAGCACATACATGAAGAATGCCTTAAAATTTGTTACTTTAAAAAAATAAGGCAGATCTGGTGAACCTGGGACCTTACTATTTAACGTAAGTGGGAAAGTTACTTCATTATTAACGGTTTCACAAGTATTTTTCAATTACATATCCCACAATGACAGCTAAAAACGTAGAAGAATAGTTTCAGCAGACTACCTTAGCACAGAAAGTCATCGGTAAGAGACAGATATAAAACATAAGTGACAGAATAAGTACCTTTGAGTCGTAACTCTCTTCGCAGGGCACCGCATACCCTCGCTTGATCAGCTCCTGGTTGATGCTGAGGTTTCCGTTGTCGGCCAGTAGCTCGATGGATACTACGCCTTGTACCACGGAATACACCTGACAAATGACATTCATCATCATTATCAGCCCTGTATATAATCCGTCCCTCAGCTGGTATATGGGACATAGGAATTGGCAGCTGTTATAATCCATACTTTTACCATCATTATCTTAGCCAAAAGATGTCCAGAATATTAAATAAAGGCCTCCTTGTTGCCTTTTTATGGCAATAAGGTGGCAGATGAGCTGCCCGCTCACCGAATGGTAAGCGGCAATAAAAGACTTACCACAAGTTAACTCTTCATACAGACTTTTGACCCGCCTTTATCCAATTGATCTCAATATAACCGAAGATGCACCTTGCGTTGCATCTTTATACTCAACTACTAGAGGGTACCCACAGCTACACCCACAAATGTCTATTTTAATTGAACCGTGTTCTCTCGTAGAAATTTTGGGAAATCCTTTATGATCTCTCCTATGCACCCCAAGAACTAAATTTCAGGTGCTCTCGCGAAATAGTTTTGGCTGGGCATCGTCTGTCAGTCGGACAGTAATGCAAGAATTTGATGTAAAATCAAACAAGTTCGCGGTCGATCAGTTTAAAAAAGTTTCCATCGGCTCGCCCATAGAGGCGAGGCACACGCACACTAATACAAAACCACTGCTCCATAATTACGATTGAATATGGAACTGGACGCGACCATGTTTTGCTGGGCGATTTTCGCCTTTATGGTGTACTAGCGTTAAGTTTGACCATTGCACATAATATACAGTTAACAGAATGTAGAGAATACCTTAGCGAGCAGTCGTCCTCTAGTAGTAAGCGACTGGAAGCACTTGGTTGAAGCGATGGTCCAGCGCGAGTGCGGGTCCAGCAGTGGGGACGGCGCCACGCCCACCAGCCGGCAGCGCATGGCCAGTGGCGGCGCCTCGAGGCACGCCCCGCGCGGTAACTCGCGCACGTTGCACGTGTGCACGCGACCCGCGCTGCCGTAGTCTATGTACACCACCTGCACATACATCACATTGGAGTTGCCGATATAATGTTATCTGAATAGAACTCTATGTACACCACCTGCCGAGAACCTTTTGAAATGAGCTCTATACATATTGGCGCTGGCCTTCGTTCGACCAACTGGACCAATGACATCGACAGATAGCAAGGCAAAGCAAATAGGCTGTTTACACGTTGGCGTTGACCATCGCTCGGCAACGCTCGCCGCAAAATTTTATCTGAAAAGTACACTATTCAAAGCACCGGACGGTAACATGTCAGTTTTATATATATGGCACCAATAAATAAAAAAAGTTTAACTTTAAACACGCATAGCGGTTTACTCACGGCACTGCTCTCTAACGCGGCGTCCAGCATGAGCGGTCTGAATACGAACGCGAATGCGGCGCGGATACAACAGTTGATACCTACAGACATGGCCTACGTGACGAAATACACGTGACGTGTGAACGCGATCAGTTGGCTTGATATTTCCGCGCGAACTGGACGCGGTGTCACCATTTTTTTACAAATAAATATAGTAATGGCGGTATTAGATATATAAATTAAAGCTATAAGTAGTTACACTCCTCTAACGTTCACAATTCTTGAGTATTTTATACTTAAGATATGCATTTTCCAATAATTGAGCTGTCATGTCCATGTCAAATTGCTAATGTCAAATGAACGCCACAGGATAGAATAAATCGATGAGCGCGCACGTAGGACAGAGCCGCCGCGTCCAACCGCACCGCGTAGTAACCGCATCCGACCGATCCGCAATAGCGTTCGCGGTGAGCCGCTCACGTAGGGTACGCCGCGTAAGAAATCCGTGCTAAGTACATATTATTAAACGTCACGCGCATGTCACTGGGAAGTAGCACGTATGACGTACAGTGTATGGTGTGACGTCACTAGCTACACACACGGTGTAGTGTACTCACGTCGAGCATGTCGCGGGGGAGAGTGTCGAGCACGCGCACGCGGTGTATGGCCACGCCGCCGGCGTCGGAGTACGGCGCCGCCAGCAGCATGCCCGGCCGCACGTCGCCCGTGTGCGCCACCAGAGGGCTCTTGTTGAGCGCGCGGTGTATGTCGTGTGTGACGTCACTACACTACACTAGCTACACACACGGTGTAGTGTACTGTGTACTCACGTCGAGCATGTCGCGGGGGAGAGTGTCGAGCACGCGCACGCGGTGTATGGCCACGCCGCCGGCGTCGGAGTACGGCGCCGCCAGCAGCATGCCCGGCCGCACGTCGCCCGTGTGCGCCACCAGAGGGCTCTTGTTGAGCGCGCGGTGTATGTCGTGTGTGACGTCACTACACTACACTAGCTACACACACGGTGTAGTGTACTGTGTACTCACGTCGAGCATGTCGCGGGGGAGAGTGTCGAGCACGCGCACGCGGTGTATGGCCACGCCGCCGGCGTCGGAGTACGGCACCGCCAGCAGCATGCCCGGCCGCACGTCGCCCGTGTGCGCCACCAGAGGGCTCTTGTTGAGCGCGCGGTGTATGTCGTGTGTGACGTCACTACACTACACTAGCTACACACACGGTGTAGTGTACTGTGTACTCACGTCGAGCATGTCGCGGGGGGAGAGTGTCGAGCACGCGCACGCGGTGTATGGCCACGCCGCCGGCGTCGGAGTACGGCGCCGCCAGCAGCATGCCCGGCCGCACGTCGCCCGTGTGCGCCACCAGAGGGCTCTTGTTGAGCGCGCGGTGTATGTCGTGTGTGACGTCACTACACTACACTAGCTACACACACGGTGTAGTGTACTGTGTACTCACGTCGAGCATGTCGCGGGGGAGAGTGTCGAGCACGCGCACGCGGTGTATGGCCACGCCGCCGGCGTCGGAGTACGGCGCCGCCAGCAGCATGCCCGGCCGCACGTCGCCCGTGTGCGCCACCAGAGGGCTCTTGTTGAGCGCGCGGTGTATGTCGTGTGTGACGTCACTACACTACACTAGCTACACACACGGTGTAGTGTACTGTGTACTCACGTCGAGCATGTCGCGGGGGAGAGTGTCGAGCACGCGCACGCGGTGTATGGCCACGCCGCCGGCGTCGGAGTACGGCGCCGCCAGCAGCATGCCCGGCCGCACGTCGCCCGTGTGCGCCACCAGAGGGCTCTTGTTGAGCGCGCGGTGTATGTCGTGTGTGACGTCACTACACTACACTAGCTACACACACGGTGTAGTGTACTGTGTACTCACGTCGAGCATGTCGCGGGGGAGAGTGTCGAGCACGCGCACGCGGTGTATGGCCACGCCGCCGGCGTCGGAGTACGGCGCCGCCAGCAGCATGCCCGGCCGCACGTCGCCCGTGTGCGCCACCAGAGGGCTCTTGTTGAGCGCGCGGTGTATGTCGTGTGTGACGTCACTACACTACACTAGCTACACACACGGTGTAGTGTACTGTGTACTCACGTCGAGCATGTCGCGGGGGAGAGTGTCGAGCACGCGCACGCGGTGTATGGCCACGCCGCCGGCGTCGGAGTACGGCGCCGCCAGCAGCATGCCCGGCCGCACGTCGCCCGTGTGCGCCACCAGAGGGCTCTTGTTGAGCGCGCGGTGTATGTCGTGTGTGACGTCACTACACTACACTAGCTACACACACGGTGTAGTGTACTGTGTACTCACGTCGAGCATGTCGCGGGGGAGAGTGTCGAGCACGCGCACGCGGTGTATGGCCACGCCGCCGGCGTCGGAGTACGGCGCCGCCAGCAGCATGCCCGGCCGCACGTCGCCCGTGTGCGCCACCAGAGGGCTCTTGTTGAGCGCGCGGTGTATGTCGTGTGTGACGTCACTACACTACACTAGCTACACACACGGTGTAGTGTACTGTGTACTCACGTCGAGCATGTCGCGGGGGAGAGTGTCGAGCACGCGCACGCGGTGTATGGCCACGCCGCCGGCGTCGGAGTACGGCGCCGCCAGCAGCATGCCCGGCCGCACGTCGCCCGTGTGCGCCACCAGAGGGCTCTTGTTGAGCGCGCGGTGTATGTCGTGTGTGACGTCACTACACTACACTAGCTACACACACGGTGTAGTGTACTGTGTACTCACGTCGAGCATGTCGCGGGGGAGAGTGTCGAGCACGCGCACGCGGTGTATGGCCACGCCGCCGGCGTCGGAGTACGGCGCCGCCAGCAGCATGCCCGGCCGCACGTCGCCCGTGTGCGCCACCAGAGGGCTCTTGTTGAGCGCGCGGTGTATGTCGTGTGTGACGTCACTACACTACACTAGCTACACACACGGTGTAGTGTACTGTGTACTCACGTCGAGCATGTCGCGGGGGAGAGTGTCGAGCACGCGCACGCGGTGTATGGCCACGCCGCCGGCGTCGGAGTACGGCGCCGCCAGCAGCATGCCCGGCCGCACGTCGCCCGTGTGCGCCACCAGAGGGCTCTTGTTGAGCGCGCGGTGTATGTCGTGTGTGACGTCACTACACTACACTAGCTACACACACGGTGTAGTGTACTGTGTACTCACGTCGAGCATGTCGCGGGGGAGAGTGTCGAGCACGCGCACGCGGTGTATGGCCACGCCGCCGGCGTCGGAGTACGGCGCCGCCAGCAGCATGCCCGGCCGCACGTCGCCCGTGTGCGCCACCAGAGGGCTCTTGTTGAGCGCGCGGTGTATGTCGTGTGTGACGTCACTACACTACACTAGCTACACACACGGTGTAGTGTACTGTGTACTTACGTCGAGCATGTCGCGGGGGAGAGTGTCGAGCACGCGCACGCGGTGTATGGCCACGCCGCCGGCGTCGGAGTACGGCGCCGCCAGCAGCATGCCCGGCCGCACGTCGCCCGTGTGCGCCACCAGAGGGCTCTTGTTGAGCGCGCGGTGTATGTCGTGTGTGACGTCACTACACTACACTAGCTACACACACGGTGTAGTGTACTGTGTACTCACGTCGAGCATGTCGCGGGGGAGAGTGTCGAGCACGCGCACGCGGTGTATGGCCACGCCGCCGGCGTCGGAGTACGGCGCCGCCAGCAGCATGCCCGGCCGCACGTCGCCCGTGTGCGCCACCAGAGGGCTCTTGTTGAGCGCGCGGTGTATGTCGTGTGTGACGTCACTACACTACACTAGCTACACACACGGTGTAGTGTACTGTGTACTCACGTCGAGCATGTCGCGGGGGAGAGTGTCGAGCACGCGCACGCGGTGTATGGCCACGCCGCCGGCGTCGGAGTACGGCGCCGCCAGCAGCATGCCCGGCCGCACGTCGCCCGTGTGCGCCACCAGAGGGCTCTTGTTGAGCGCGCGGTGTATGTCGTGTGTGACGTCACTACACTACACTAGCTACACACACGGTGTAGTGTACTGTGTACTCACGTCGAGCATGTCGCGGGGGAGAGTGTCGAGCACGCGCACGCGGTGTATGGCCACGCCGCCGGCGTCGGAGTACGGCGCCGCCAGCAGCATGCCCGGCCGCACGTCGCCCGTGTGCGCCACCAGAGGGCTCTTGTTGAGCGCGCGGTGTATGTCGTGTGTGACGTCACTACACTACACTAGCTACACACACGGTGTAGTGTACTGTGTACTCACGTCGAGCATGTCGCGGGGGAAAGTGTCGAGCACGCGCACGCGGTGTATGGCCACGCCGCCGGCGTCGGAGTACGGCGCCGCCAGCAGCATGCCCGGCCGCACGTCGCCCGTGTGCGCCACCAGAGGGCTCTTGTTGAGCGCGCGGTGTATGTCGTGTGTGACGTCACTACACTACACTAGCTACACACACGGTGTAGTGTACTGTGTACTCACGTCGAGCATGTCGCGGGGGAGAGTGTCGAGCACGCGCACGCGGTGTATGGCCACGCCGCCGGCGTCGGAGTACGGCGCCGCCAGCAGCATGCCCGGCCGCACGTCGCCCGTGTGCGCCACCAGAGGGCTCTTGTTGAGCGCGCGGTGTATGTCGTGTGTGACGTCACTACACTACACTAGCTACACACACGGTGTAGTGTACTGTGTACTCACGTCGAGCATGTCGCGGGGGAGTGTCGAGCACGCGCACGCGGTGTATGGCCACGCCGCCGGCGTCGGAGTACGGCGCCGCCAGCAGCATGCCCGGCCGCACGTCGCCCGTGTGCGCCACCAGAGGGCTCTTGTTGAGCGCGCGGTGTATGTCGTGTGTGACGTCACTACACTACACTAGCTACACACACGGTGTAGTGTACTGTGTACTCACGTCGAGCATGTCGCGGGGGAGAGTGTCGAGCACGCGCACGCGGTGTATGGCCACGCCGCCGGCGTCGGAGTACGGCGCCGCCAGCAGCATGCCCGGCCGCACGTCGCCCGTGTGCGCCACCAGAGGGCTCTTGTTGAGCGCGCGGTGTATGTCGTGTGTGACGTCACTACACTACACTAGCTACACACACGGTGTAGTGTACTGTGTACTCACGTCGAGCATGTCGCGGGGGAGAGTGTCGAGCACGCGCACGCGGTGTATGGCCACGCCGCCGGCGTCGGAGTACGGCGCCGCCAGCAGCATGCCCGGCCGCACGTCGCCCGTGTGCGCCACCAGAGGGCTCTTGTTGAGCGCGCGGTGTATGTCGTGTGTGACGTCACTACACTACACTAGCTACACACACGGTGTAGTGTACTGTGTACTCACGTCGAGCATGTCGCGGGGGAGAGTGTCGAGCACGCGCACGCGGTGTATGGCCACGCCGCCGGCGTCGGAGTACGGCGCCGCCAGCAGCATGCCCGGCCGCACGTCGCCCGTGTGCGCCACCAGAGGGCTCTTGTTGAGCGCGCGGTGTATGTCGTGTGTGACGTCACTACACTACACTAGCTACACACACGGTGTAGTGTACTGTGTACTCACGTCGAGCATGTCGCGGGGGAGAGTGTCGAGCACGCGCACTCGGTGTATGGCCACGCCGCCGGCGTCGGAGTACGGCGCCGCCAGCAGCATGCCCGGCCGCACGTCGCCCGTGTGCGCCACCAGAGGGCTCTTGTTGAGCGCGCGGTGTATGTCGTGTGTGACGTCACTACACTAGCTATACACACGGTGTAGTGTACTGTGTACTCACGTCGAGCATGTCGCGGGGGAGAGTGTCGAGCACGCGCACGCGGTGTATGGCCACGCCGCCGGCGTCGGAGTACGGCGCCGCCAGCAGCATGCCCGGCCGCACGTCGCCCGTGTGCGCCACCAGAGGGCTCTTGTTGAGCGCGCGGTGTATGTCGTGTGTGACGTCACTACACTACACTAGCTACACACACGGTGTAGTGTACTGTGTACTCACGTCGAGCATGTCGCGGGGGAGAGTGTCGAGCACGCGCACGCGGTGTATGGCCACGCCGCCGGCGTCGGAGTACGGCGCCGCCAGCAGCATGCCCGGCCGCACGTCGCCCGTGTGCGCCACCAGAGGGCTCTTGTTGAGCGCGCGGTGTATGTCGTGTGTGACGTCACTACACTACACTAGCTACACACACGGTGTAGTGTACTGTGTACTCACGTCGAGCATGTCGCGGGGGAGAGTGTCGAGCACGCGCACGCGGTGTATGGCCACGCCGCCGGCGTCGGAGTACGGCGCCGCCAGCAGCATGCCCGGCCGCACGTCGCCCGTGTGCGCCACCAGAGGGCTCTTGTTGAGCGCGCGGTGTATGTCGTGTGTGACGTCACTACACTACACTAGCTACACACACGGTGTAGTGTACTGTGTACTCACGTCGAGCATGTCGCGGGGGAGAGTGTCGAGCACGCGCACGCGGTGTATGGCCACGCCGCCGGCGTCGGAGTACGGCGCCGCCAGCAGCATGCCCGGCCGCACGTCGCCCGTGTGCGCCACCAGAGGGCTCTTGTTGAGCGCGCGGTGTATGTCGTGTGTGACGTCACTACACTACACTAGCTACACACACGGTGTAGTGTACTGTGTACTCACGTCGAGCATGTCGCGGGGGAGAGTGTCGAGCACGCGCACGCGGTGTATGGCCACGCCGCCGGCGTCGGAGTACGGCGCCGCCAGCAGCATGCCCGGCCGCACGTCGCCCGTGTGCGCCACCAGAGGGCTCTTGTTGAGCGCGCGGTGTATGTCGTGTGTGACGTCACTACACTACACTAGCTACACACACGGTGTAGTGTACTGTGTACTCACGTCGAGCATGTCGCGGGGGAGAGTGTCGAGCACGCGCACGCGGTGTATGGCCACGCCGCCGGCGTCGGAGTACGGCGCCGCCAGCAGCATGCCCGGCCGCACGTCGCCCGTGTGCGCCACCAGAGGGCTCTTGTTGAGCGCGCGGTGTATGTCGTGTGTGACGTCACTACACTACACTAGCTACACACACGGTGTAGTGTACTGTGTACTCACGTCGAGCATGTCGCGGGGGAGAGTGTCGAGCACGCGCACGCGGTGTATGGCCACGCCGCCGGCGTCGGAGTACGGCGCCGCCAGCAGCATGCCCGGCCGCACGTCGCCCGTGTGCGCCACCAGAGGGCTCTTGTTGAGCGCGCGGTGTATGTCGTGTGTGACGTCACTACACTACACTAGCTACACACACGGTGTAGTGTACTGTGTACTCACGTCGAGCATGTCGCGGGGGAGAGTGTCGAGCACGCGCACGCGGTGTATGGCCACGCCGCCGGCGTCGGAGTACGGCGCCGCCAGCAGCATGCCCGGCCGCACGTCGCCCGTGTGCGCCACCAGAGGGCTCTTGTTGAGCGCGCGGTGTATGTCGTGTGTGACGTCACTACACTACACTAGCTACACACACGGTGTAGTGTACTGTGTACTCACGTCGAGCATGTCGCGGGGGAGAGTGTCGAGCACGCGCACGCGGTGTATGGCCACGCCGCCGGCGTCGGAGTACGGCGCCGCCAGCAGCATGCCCGGCCGCACGTCGCCCGTGTGCGCCACCAGAGGGCTCTTGTTGAGCGCGCGGTGTATGTCGTGTGTGACGTCACTACACTACACTAGCTACACACACGGTGTAGTGTACTGTGTACTCACGTCGAGCATGTCGCGGGGGAGAGTGTCGAGCACGCGCACGCGGTGTATGGCCACGCCGCCGGCGTCGGAGTACGGCGCCGCCAGCAGCATGCCCGGCCGCACGTCGCCCGTGTGCGCCACCAGAGGGCTCTTGTTGAGCGCGCGGTGTATGTCGTGTGTGACGTCACTACACTACACTAGCTACACACACGGTGTAGTGTACTGTGTACTCACGTCGAGCATGTCGCGGGGGAGAGTGTCGAGCACGCGCACGCGGTGTATGGCCACGCCGCCGGCGTCGGAGTACGGCGCCGCCAGCAGCATGCCCGGCCGCACGTCGCCCGTGTGCGCCACCAGAGGGCTCTTGTTGAGCGCGCGGTGTATGTCGTGTGTGACGTCACTACACTACACTAGCTACACACACGGTGTAGTGTACTGTGTACTCACGTCGAGCATGTCGCGGGGGAGAGTGTCGAGCACGCGCACGCGGTGTATGGCCACGCCGCCGGCGTCGGAGTACGGCGCCGCCAGCAGCATGCCCGGCCGCACGTCGCCCGTGTGCGCCACCAGAGGGCTCTTGTTGAGCGCGCGGTGTATGTCGTGTGTGACGTCACTACACTACACTAGCTACACACACGGTGTAGTGTACTGTGTACTCACGTCGAGCATGTCGCGGGGGAGAGTGTCGAGCACGCGCACGCGGTGTATGGCCACGCCGCCGGCGTCGGAGTACGGCGCCGCCAGCAGCATGCCCGGCCGCACGTCGCCCGTGTGCGCCACCAGAGGGCTCTTGTTGAGCGCGCGGTGTATGTCGTGTGTGACGTCACTACACTACACTAGCTACACACACGGTGTAGTGTACTGTGTACTCACGTCGAGCATGTCGCGGGGGAGAGTGTCGAGCACGCGCACGCGGTGTATGGCCACGCCGCCGGCGTCGGAGTACGGCGCCGCCAGCAGCATGCCCGGCCGCACGTCGCCCGTGTGCGCCACCAGAGGGCTCTTGTTGAGCGCGCGGTGTATGTCGTGTGTGACGTCACTACACTACACTAGCTACACACACGGTGTAGTGTACTGTGTACTCACGTCGAGCATGTCGCGGGGGAGAGTGTCGAGCACGCGCACGCGGTGTATGGCCACGCCGCCGGCGTCGGAGTACGGCGCCGCCAGCAGCATGCCCGGCCGCACGTCGCCCGTGTGCGCCACCAGAGGGCTCTTGTTGAGCGCGCGGTGTATGTCGTGTGTGACGTCACTACACTACACTAGCTACACACACGGTGTAGTGTACTGTGTACTCACGTCGAGCATGTCGCGGGGGAGAGTGTCGAGCACGCGCACGCGGTGTATGGCCACGCCGCCGGCGTCGGAGTACGGCGCCGCCAGCAGCATGCCCGGCCGCACGTCGCCCGTGTGCGCCACCAGAGGGCTCTTGTTGAGCGCGCGGTGTATGTCGTGTGTGACGTCACTACACTACACTAGCTACACACACGGTGTAGTGTACTGTGTACTCACGTCGAGCATGTCGCGGGGGAGAGTGTCGAGCACGCGCACGCGGTGTATGGCCACGCCGCCGGCGTCGGAGTACGGCGCCGCCAGCAGCATGCCCGGCCGCACGTCGCCCGTGTGCGCCACCAGAGGGCTCTTGTTGAGCGCGCGGTGTATGTCGTGTGTGACGTCACTACACTACACTAGCTACACACACGGTGTAGTGTACTGTGTACTCACGTCGAGCATGTCGCGGGGGAGAGTGTCGAGCACGCGCACGCGGTGTATGGCCACGCCGCCGGCGTCGGAGTACGGCGCCGCCAGCAGCATGCCCGGCCGCACGTCGCCCGTGTGCGCCACCAGAGGGCTCTTGTTGAGCGCGCGGTGTATGTCGTGTGTGACGTCACTACACTACACTAGCTACACACACGGTGTAGTGTACTGTGTACTCACGTCGAGCATGTCGCGGGGGAGAGTGTCGAGCACGCGCACGCGGTGTATGGCCACGCCGCCGGCGTCGGAGTACGGCGCCGCCAGCAGCATGCCCGGCCGCACGTCGCCCGTGTGCGCCACCAGAGGGCTCTTGTTGAGCGCGCGGTGTATGTCGTGTGTGACGTCACTACACTACACTAGCTACACACACGGTGTAGTGTACTGTGTACTCACGTCGAGCATGTCGCGGGGGAGAGTGTCGAGCACGCGCACGCGGTGTATGGCCACGCCGCCGGCGTCGGAGTACGGCGCCGCCAGCAGCATGCCCGGCCGCACGTCGCCCGTGTGCGCCACCAGAGGGCTCTTGTTGAGCGCGCGGTGTATGTCGTGTGTGACGTCACTACACTACACTAGCTACACACACGGTGTAGTGTACTGTGTACTCACGTCGAGCATGTCGCGGGGGAGAGTGTCGAGCACGCGCACGCGGTGTATGGCCACGCCGCCGGCGTCGGAGTACGGCGCCGCCAGCAGCATGCCCGGCCGCACGTCGCCCGTGTGCGCCACCAGAGGGCTCTTGTTGAGCGCGCGGTGTATGTCGTGTGTGACGTCACTACACTACACTAGCTACACACACGGTGTAGTGTACTGTGTACTCACGTCGAGCATGTCGCGGGGGAGAGTGTCGAGCACGCGCACGCGGTGTATGGCCACGCCGCCGGCGTCGGAGTACGGCGCCGCCAGCAGCATGCCCGGCCGCACGTCGCCCGTGTGCGCCACCAGAGGGCTCTTGTTGAGCGCGCGGTGTATGTCGTGTGTGACGTCACTACACTACACTAGCTACACACACGGTGTAGTGTACTGTGTACTCACGTCGAGCATGTCGCGGGGGAGAGTGTCGAGCACGCGCACGCGGTGTATGGCCACGCCGCCGGCGTCGGAGTACGGCGCCGCCAGCAGCATGCCCGGCCGCACGTCGCCCGTGTGCGCCACCAGAGGGCTCTTGTTGAGCGCGCGATGGATGTCGTTCAACTCCTTGGCCGTGCTCTCGTCGTCGTACTGCACCCAGAATGTGCCTACGTCCACCAACTGCAAAGAAAAAGTGCATTACTTACTATGCCAACGTCTTCAATATACTTCTTAAATTCGTTGCGGATTCTATGACTTTTTCGTTAAATCTCGATGTCTCTATTGCTGGCTACACAGGTCATGGCCTATTCACTAATCACCCGAGGCTCGAAAGGACGTGCGCAGCAAAAATTACGAAATATCATAACGGAGGTCCTTCCTCCGTTATGATATTTCGTAATTTTTTAAAAAATGCCGTGTATTCATTTTTTAACGCGTGACTTACATAACTAACATAACATAGAACAACAAGTCAGATTTTATTAGTGTCCGACCGAAACTGGTTTTCCAGCCGAAACCGAAACCGAACTTTCAGCCTTGCTCTTAGTTTCGGCCGAAATCGAAACTTACCTAAACATGTTACAAATTTTTATTAATACTATAATTTTGTGTCAAGTACACTAGATTTTATTTTATTACCAGCGAGTACGGACGGATGGTGTTACGGATTACGCCTAACGCGCCGTCGACTCCGTTAATCTTATTGAGATGTACAAGGAAATGTATACATTGAGCGGAAATTGCACCCAGAAGAAGAAAAAGCCATTGAAGGGCCTAATATGCCAGTCGATCGTGACATCGGAGGGACAGTTTCAACGCTGGCAGGAGCATTTTGATGAAATCTTCTGAGTTCCAAATGACCCTGTCACTCCGACCACATCCGAAAGTCTACCCACACAGAGCCTAAACATTGATGTTTCTCCACTGAAGAGGAAGTAGTGAAAGCCATCCGATCACTCAAGAATGGCAAAGCATCTCATCACTGCGGAAATGCTAAAAGCAGACGTTTCTACCACTACGAACGTGCTAACACACCTATTGCAGAACATTTGGTCCACCGAGGAGCTATCCGACGATTAGAACAAAGGCCCTCTCATCACCGTGCCAAATAAGGAAATCTAATTGAATGCGGCAATTGGAGAGGCATTACCTTGCTCTCGATTCCGTCTAAGGTGCTATGCACAATCATCCTAGATTGATTATCGAGTTCCGTTGAAACTCTTTTTCGTAAATAGTTGGCTGGCTTTCGGCCCAACAGATCGTGCACGGACCAGATTAATACCTTGCGCATAATCCTCGAACAGGCATCAGAATTTATGTGGGAGATTTATTTGACCATCGTGAATTTCGAAAAAGCCTTCGATACGCTGAGGTGTATTGTATCTGGGACCGGCTACGTGAAATTGGGGTCCCCGAGAAAATTGCAAACCTGAATAAGGCCATCTACAGGAAGTACTCTTGTAGAGTGATTCACGATGGCTCGTTTTGGGGGACATACCAGTTCACGCGGGTGTGCGCCAAGGGTGTCTCCTCTCAGCTCTCCTTTTCCTTATCGTCCTCAATTGCGTCATGTAGAAAGCTACCCACAGCAAGCGCCGCGGCATAGAGTGGGGTCTGTTTGACTGTCCAATGTTTTAGAAGACCTGGGATATGCCGATGTCCTATATCTGCCGAGTCACACATGCGCCGACATATAAGCCAAGCCACCACCTACGGTGAGTGACAATGGAGAGGAGACTGAAAATCAACACCAGGAAGACCCAGGAAATGAAGGGCGGCGCAACAAGCTCTTTGCCGTTGCTCATTGGCACAAATTCACATATCTCGGTAGCGTAGTGTGTGAAACTGGAGGGACTGAATAGGACATAACCTTTAGAATCGCCAAGGTGAGAGCTAACTTCGCACGGCTCCATCCTGTATTGTAATCGCGGCAATTGACTAGGAGAGTTAAGCTCAAGATATTCCGGTCCAACGTTATAAACCGTGTTGCTGTATGGATGCGACATGTGGAAGGTCACAAAAGACATCTTGCGTCGTCTTCAGGTCGTCGTCAGCCGCTGTCATCGCCGTATTGTCGGTGTTTACTGGCCCGAGAAAATGTCTACCGTAAAGCTGTGGGAACGTTGCGGTGGGACTTCGATCGACTACAGATCAAACACCGCAAGTCGAAGTGGATCGGTCACATGCACGAAGGGACCCTGAACAAATACCAAGGCACAGTATAAATATAGAACAGTATGGAAACTAAGCCTAGTTGATAAAATAATTACCTACGCGCCATTGAAGCATTAGGGCTGTCACTTTTTTGATATTGTTTTTTTTTAATATTTGTTTCTGTGGTGATCAATCAATCGAATTGAAATAACTAGTTTACAAATAAAATTTAAATACCTAAGTAATTTCATGGCGTCAGTTAAGCTCAGCAAAATACGAGTGTGTAAAATACGGAAAACGTACGTAAAGCAGTGTTCCTACCGGATTCTTGAATATAATTAAAATCTACGTAAGTAGATTTACTAGCGGCAACAGAATTACTTAAAAATTGAGTAGAAAAGCGAACTTTCATTTTTTTCTAAATTTGCTGGATATATGTGGCTGTTTGTTCGTTCTTTTGTTTATCATTTTCATAAAATTTTATGATGTGCTCGTATTTAGCTACAAAATCCTGGAAATGGACGTCTTAGGTAATCAAATTGTTGCAAACCAGTTTTATGAGATGGGGTGCATCAAATATATTTTTGGTATATTTTTTTTCTACATTTTAAAAGATCGGATTTTAGTTTTCTTTTCCGAGGCGTGTCCAGTGAAAGAGATCTGGAAGTTTGACTACTGTCAGTCGCTAGAAGTTTTACATTTTCTTCTGTCTTTGTACAGATTTCAACCACCTTCGGAGCTTCGGTTAACATTTTTATTAACATTTTTTTTTGTAAAGCCGGTAAATGAAGAGATGGTAATGATTTAGTTTTAAGTTGTTTGCGATAGGTGTCCGTTAGAATATCCATAGCATTGAAATGTTCTTCACAAACAGTACAGTTTTGAGGCGGTCTGTTCATCAAATCTTCTCGAGATATCAAGCCATAACAAAATATTCTCTGTCATTTTTACCAGAAAAGGTGTGGGTAAACAAAACAATTCAAGCTGATGGCCACTTTTTACTACTCGTCGGGAGGAAGGTAAACATACAATTTATGTAAAATAATACTTTTTTAATTACATTTTGACAGCACTATCGGCTTTAACACCCTCGAAAATCATGAAAACGACACCCATGACGGAAAAGTTGATAATTTATTGCAGCCGCCATCTTGGATTTTTATTTTGACAGCACTATCAGCTTTAACACCCTCGAAAGCCATGAAAACGACACCCATGTCGAAAAAGTTGATAATTTATTGCAGCCGCCATCTTGGATTTCCATTTTGACAGCACTATCAGCTTTAACACCCTCAAAAACCATGAAAACTACACCTATGACGAAAAAGTTGATAATTTATTGCAGCCGCCATCTTGAATTTCTATTTTGACAGCACTATCAGCTATAACACCCTCGAAAACCATGAAAACGACACCCATGACGAAAAAGTTGATAATTTATTGCAGCCGCCATCTTGGATTTCCATTTTGACAGCACTATCGGCCTTAACACCCTCGAAAACCATAAAACGACACCCAGGACGAAAAAGTTGATACTTCTAATCGATTTCAGCCGCCATCTTAGATTTACGTTTTGAGTTAGGTTCACGAATTTATTATGATCTATCACACGGACGTATAATTCCAGTACAATTTTATTATTATAACAATAAATCATTCTGCCCTTTCATAGTCAGCAGGAAGTTTAAAAAACGATAGCTCCGGTTTTGATGAAGACGAGTTCAAACAGCAGAATACTACACAATACGCTCGTGGCATTTTTAAAAGGTCGCGGAAATAAGCGTAACGTGACCACACGCCTTGACGCGGCACTCACTACTGACAGCACCGCGAGAACCGCTTAGGGGTCCCGTCGATGCGCATGTTTGTGTGAGTGTGCCGTTTTGAATGTTTGTTGGTAGTTTCCGTACTGTTCCATATTTATACTGTGACCAAGGCAAGCTCTAGACCGAAATATCCAAGGAAAGGGAAAACGTGGACGCCCTAAACAGACCTAGCGACGGACCATCATCGCAGAGGCGACAAACATAGGCAAGATCTGGAGCGAAACGAAGCGAGAAAGTCGAGACCGAACGGGATGGCACTGTGGATGACCTCTGCCCTATCTAAGGGACATAGGATCTTAAGACAAGTCAAAATCAATCATAGCATCTACGTTATTTTTGGGAAGTAAACACATTTAAAATACGATCAAAGAATGTAATCTAACGAGTAATAACAATTGTATATCGACACTAAATCCAAGTAAAATGAAAATCGTGAGATCCTTTTTGGCACTCAAAAATAAAACCCTTAAATTTTTATTTCAGTCATATTATAGGTAGATTGGCATTAAAGTGAAATTAAAAATAACATTATTAACAGAAATAACTACAAGTAATTAAAAAAATAACCTCAACTTTATCCGTTAACGATAGACGACGGCGCACTGAGTTATCGGCGCGAGTGGGCAAGTACCAGTTAGCGGCGAAATTTGCCGAACGACGTACGAAAATTTAAGAATACAGGAGTTTCAGTGCACTTTTTGTAATAGAGATAAGACTAGGGCAACACTAGTTCCGGTCAAGATGCCAATAAAAAATAAAAAAGTCACTTCCGGCGTGGTAGCATCAGGTTAACAAGATTATAACAATAAACTCATGATATTAATTTAATCAGTGTTTATTATTAACTTCCAAACATTACATGGCGCAGTCGGTAAAGGCCTGACATCAAATAGTGAAAAATACTTGTAAGAACATATATTTCAACTTAATTCTAAAAAGTGGCTATGAGCACGACTAAAACAAACTTGGACACCGCGACCGAAACAGACATTGTAAAAGAAGAAAACATAATGACAGGAGTGGAGTACAGGATGCCACAACCTTTAAAACTTGATACAACGGAAGATCTCCCTAAATGGAGATTATTCAAACAACAATTTAAAATTTTTGTCTCAGCGGCCGGATTGGAAAGGCTGAGTGAAACAAGAAAAGCAGCCATCTTGCTCAATTGTGCCGGGCATGAAGTACAAGAATTGTACTTTAATGTGCTTAAAACAGAGGAAACAGTCAAGTATGACCAACTATTAAAGAGTCTGGACGAGTACTTTGAACCGAAACAAAACGAACTTATTTCAACATTCACATTTCACAAAAGATGTCAGAAAGAGGGGGAGAATTTTGACTTGTTCTACACAGATCTAAGAAAACTCGTTAAAACATGTAATTATAAAGATCAAGAAGAAAGAATGCTGAGAGATCGGATTGTTTTGGGTGTTCACGATAAAAAATTACAACAAAAATTGCTGGAAGTCAATGACCTAAATCTACAGAAAACCGTCGACATGTGCAGAGCCTCGGAGTTATCTCAAAACCATATCAAGATGATGTATCAGCAGCAGCCTCCAGTAGCGGTGGATGCAGTACAGGCTTCACAATTCAAGGACACAGAAGACAAATCAAAAGTTAAGCTAGTAGTAAAGGGGATGTTTTGTATAATTGTAAAAAATGTGGGACACGGCACAAGGCCAGAAATTGCCCAGCGTTTGGCAAAATATGTCATAACTGTAACAAGCCAAATCATTAAAAAAAGGGATGTAAACTCATTAATGAAATAAGTACAAGTAATAACATGGAATCTGTGAACACAGTTTCTGAAGACAATAATGTGCATGACTTATGACTTTTAAAAGTATGTCATGGTATTGGGAATACTCAAATAAAATGTAATGAGTGGATTTTAACACTAAGAGTACAAAATAAAAGGGTTGATTTCAAGTGTGATACAGGTGCTCAGGTTAATGTATTGTCAATAAAAGACTTAATGAAAATAGTCGATGATGAAACACCTAAATGGTCTGAGACTAAAGTAATCTTAGAAGCATTTGGGGGGGGCACAAATTTATCCGGTAGGAAAGACATCTTTAAAAATAATAAGAGATAACCAAGTATGTGTCACTGATTTCTATATAATTAAAAATAATGTAAAGCCGATTCTGGGACTAAGCACCTTAAGAGAATTAGGAATATTACAAAATATAAGTAGCATTCAGAATAAAGATAAAATTATTAATAAGCATTGTGAACTGTTTCAGGGAATAGGACAGTTTGAGGAACCTTTGGAACTTTGTATCCAGCCTGGGACTACACCAGTGGTAAAACCTCCTCTCAGAGTTCCACACGCCTTAAAAACTCGGTTAGAAGAAAAACTGAGGAGCCTGGAGACTCACCAAATTATAGTTTAAGTTTTGTTACTAATTTAGTAATAATAGAAAAAAAGATAAATCACTCCGGATATGTTTAGATCCTAAAGACCTTAATAAAGCTCTGATAAAAAATCACTACTTGATACCTACATATGAAGAAATTTTGTCAAAACTAACTAATAAGACTGTATTTTCAGTATTAGACTTATCTGATGGATTTTATAATATTAAGCTTACCGAAGAGTCTTCTGATCTGTGCACTTTCAGTACACCTTTTGGAAATTATAAATTTTTAAGATTACCTTTTGGAATGTCAGTTGCTCCGGAGATTTTCCAAAGGTATAGTGAAAGAACTTTTGGAGATATTCCAGGTGTAATAATTTATTGCGATGACTTGCTCATAGCTGCATCATCTGAAGAGCAACATGATGCAATACTTAATAAAGTTTTTGAGCGTGCTAGAAAGAGTAATGTAAAATTTAATAAAAATAAGTTTTAGTTTAAGTTAAGGGAAGTCAACTATTTTGGTCATATATTCTCCAAGGAAGGTATTAAAATTGACCCTGATAGGACAGACTCAATTGTTAACATGAAAAGTCCAACAAATAAAAAGGAATTGCAAATTTTTTTAGGCATGGTTAATTATCTGCGTAAGTTTATTCCTAATTTAGCTAAGATGATGTCAACACTAACAGAATTGTTAAAAAAGAATGTAGGTTGGTTGTGGACGGAAGTTCATGAAAAAATATTTAAGGAAATTAAAGAATTTATTATCAAAGCCCCTGTTCTTCAAAACTTTAATAGTAATTTACCAGTAGTGATACAGTGTGATGCATCTAAGGATGGTCTGGGTGGTTGTTTGCTACAGAATGGAAAGCGAGTAAGTTTTATTTCTAGAAATCTAACACCTGCGGAACAAAGATTTTCACAAATTGAAAAAGAGTTGTTAA
The DNA here is from genome assembly GCA_944739405.2 of Euclidia mi. Lineage (NCBI taxonomy): Eukaryota > Metazoa > Arthropoda > Insecta > Lepidoptera > Erebidae > Euclidia > Euclidia mi. The sequence continues at coordinate 29,490,776 of OX123193.2, read as the reverse complement.
GTGTAGTCTAGGCAACTAAAAAGTTTCATTATTTTATCTATGGTACTAAATGTATAGTTTTAAATGATCACAAGCCATTGGAGACATTATTAAGGAAAAGTATTCATGAGATTCCATCACCAAGACTCCAAAGACTAAAACTAAAACTATTGAAGTATGACCTAGAATACAAGTATTTAAAAGGAAAATTTATGTTTATATCTGATTTACTTTCGAGATCATACTTATCAAATTCGCAGATTGATGAGTCGTATGACACATACATGTATATGTATGAGGTCATTCATTGTGTAGGGCATATCTCAGTACTTGCAGTGTTCAGAAGAACAAAAAATACAATTAATTACTGAAACTAGTAAAGATGAAGAATTGTTACTAGTTATAAAATACACAAAAGAAGGGTGGCCAGAAAATATTAAAAATGTTCCAGATTCACTTTGCTATTATTATAAATTTAGAACAAATATCACAGTTGAGGAAAGTTTAGTATTTATGAATCATAGGATAATAATACCTAAGAGTCTTAGATTCTTGTACATGAAGATTTTGCATGAAGGTCATTATAGGAATGACAAAAATGAAACAAGTAGCGAGAGAATTGTATTATTGGCCTAAGATGGATTCACATCTCGATAAGTATGTTAGAGAATGTGTTATATATCAAACATATCAGAACAATAATGTAAAAGAACCTTTGTTACCACATAATGTGCCTGAATTACCTTTTTCAAAGTTGGGAATTGATATCATGGATTTCAGAAAAAAACAGCTATTTGGTAATTTATGACTATTATTCTAAATGGTTGGAAATTAAATTAATACATAACAAGACTGCTAATAGTGTAATAAATGTATTATTAGATCTATTTTGCAATTTTGGGGTGCCCTCTGAAATTGTCTCTGACCATGTACCATTTGATTCTAAAGAGTGTAGGCATTTTTCACATGAATGGAATTTCAAATTTACTTTCTCTAGTCCCAAATACCCCCAGTCAAATGGAATGGCAGAGCGGGCGGTGCAGATAGCTAAGAAAATTTTGTTTAAATGTAGGGATGATAATATAGATTATAGAATTGCTTTATTACAGTATAGAAATACACCTGTTGCTGGCACAAAATTTTCCCCAGCACAATTATTAATGAACAGGAATTTAAAAACAAAACTACCAGTAACATGTCAATATTTAAAACCAAGACTGAATGAAAATATAAAGACTGAAATGCAAAAGTCGATAAATAGAAACACAAGAAATTATAATGTAAAAACTAGAAATAAATCTGAATTTGTATTAGGACAAAATGTTTGGTTTAAGAAAGATGTTAATGATAGGAAGTGGTTACCAGGTACTATAATAAGAAAAAATAACTTTAGATCATATAATGTAGTGGATAAGGATGGTGTCAGTTATTGTAGAACATCGTACCACATTCGTGGTTAATTTGGTGGCTCTCCAGGTATGGTGTGGGGTTTCAGAGATTCCTCAAACTGAGAAATATTATTTGATATTAGTAGGTCAGTATATTGTTAACAAATAGGTCAGCTGTAAGTCAACATTATTTTGTAAGATTTAAGTACCTATGTATGCATTTTGAGAAGTTTAATTTAGTTGTACTTTGGTATGTAACAAATTTTAGTTTAATTTTAATATAAGTATTGTCAAGGTTTTCAGTACCTATTTATAAGTAGGTTGGTCAACAACCTACTATAAGTATTGCTTTGTAAAATGTATAAGCACATTAGTACCTATGTAAGTAATTCAGTTTGTTTAATGCTAATAACAAAGGCAGTTATATTCTTTTATACATTTTTTTCTTTTTCTTCCTATTGTTTTCTTTATTTGTGGTATAAAAAGGGATAGATAGAAGTAAGAGACTATACCTATGTAATATTTTGTATTTTTTTTGTTTAAAAAGAGGGAGATGTAATAGAGATAAGACTAGGGCAACACTAGTTCCGGTCAAGATGCCAATAAAAAATAAAAAAGTCACTTCCGGCGTGGTAGCATCAGGTTAACAAGATTATAACAATAAACTCATCATATTAATTTAATCAGTGTTTATTATTAACATCCAAACATTACACTTTTTGGCCGAAACGGAAACTTAAGCCGAAACTGGCTTTTATGGCCGAAACTGGCCGAAACCGAAACCGAAACTTTTGGTCGTCACTAGATTTTATTCATAGAAGCACATTTCCTATGAGCACTCAAGACAAACTTTCTGTAAACCAAATTGTCGCTTAGCGGCGTGGCAGTCGTTCCCCCAGTGTAAGAGCAAGAGAGACGGTGTATCCAAGCTATGCGAGCACGAGAGACGGAGAAAGACCCCAGCGCCGCCAACGGCGCCATCTACCAACTAAACTGGGGCCAACCCCACTTGGAATCGGCACACGAAATCCTGAGGGACTGCGGTATAAATCTGACTGACTTCTTTGCCCTGATATAGTAGTGATAATTAAAATGTGATTGTGACAAATAAATTAAATAAAAAGCTACACATAGCCAACCATCTTTCTACCACTATAGCGCCTGATGAAGTAGTGAACAGTCTTCGCCGCAAGAAAAACAGAAAGTCAGTGGGGCCTGACAATAAACCGGTTGAAGCGTAGAAAACATTGGGTTATCGTGGTGTGCACCTCCTCACCGATCTTTTTACCCGCATCCTCAAACTCCGACCACACAAACCAGTGGAAGCTTAGCATAATAATTGTACCAGTACACAGAGGCAAGTTACGGCATATCGGCATTCGGGAAGTTACGGGATATCTTCACGTCCATTATCCCGCAGTGTCTCAAAACGAAAGTCTTTGAGCAGTGTGTGTTGCCAGTGATGATCTACGGTGCTGAGACGTGGTCGCTAACTGTGGGCCTTATCCGAAAGCTCGGGGTCACTCAGAGAGCGATGGAGAAAGCTATTTTCGGAGTTTCCTTGCGATATCGAATCAGGAATGAGGAGATCCGCAGGCAGACCAAAGTCACCGACATAGCTCTCCGAATAGCCAGGTTGAAGTGGCAATGAGCAGGGCACATAGCACGAAGAACCGATAGCCGTTGGGGCAGGCAGGTTCTGTAGTGGCGACCACGTACCGGACGACGCAGCAGGGGTAGGCCTCCCGCAAGGTGGACCGACGATCTGGTTAAGATCGCGGTGCGCGGTTGGATGCGGGCGGCTCAAAATCGGTCTGTGTGGAGAAACTTGGGGGAGGCCTATGTGCAGCAGTGGACGTCTAGGCTAACATGATGACGCAAAGGCAAGGGCAGTGTACAGGAATGCGGCAACTATCGAGGTAAAAACATCATGTGTCACACCATGAAGCTCTTTGAACATGTGATCGACTTCAGGCTCCGCGTTGAGTACACTCAACTCAATATCAAAGCAAATCAATTCTGAGTGTCAGTATGGCTTCCGTCCAGGAGTAGGTACTATGGATCCCATATTAGCTCTAAGAATGCTGGTAGTCAATTATAGGGAAAAATTGAGAACTCTTTCTTTCTCTTTTTAATGGAAAAATGGAGAGGCCTTTGACTGTGTCCCTCGCTAAGCTATCTGGTGGGCTTTGGGTCCCAAAAATGTGCCCAAATTATATATCGACATTATCGGAGACATGTACAATATCCTTATCTGTAGTGCGGACCGCCATTGGAGATACTTCTTCTTTCCCCATAACAGCTGGGGTACACCAGGGCTCTGCTGTAAGTTCCTTCCTATTTATAGTGATTCTGGATGCCATAATGGCCAACACTCAGGAACAGCTCCCATGGCTGATTATGTACGCCGATGACATAGCTCTCATTGAGAGAAGGGACAACTTGGAGCGCAAAGTAAATGTATAGTAGAATACTTTGGAAAATGGTGATCTAAGGTTGAATGTAGCGAAGACTCAATACATGGGCGGCTGTAGTGATAGCGACCCTCACATAACCCCTTAAACTCAAAGGACGTATAATTCGGCCTGTATCCCTTTATGGCAGCGAGAGCTGGCCAGCCCTGGACAAACACACTCAGGAGCTCCACGTCACCGAAATGAAGATGCTGAGATGGATGAGCGTCGTAAGGCCCCATAAATTTTTATGACATTAGCTATTTTCAAGTTCTTATTTAATTTAAAGATGATAAAATAAATGAGTTAAACAATTATCCGCATAATATTTATCTATTTATCTTATTAGCAACATATAGACTTTCAAAAACCTAATGTTGGTTAAAACAAATTTACAACACTAGTTCATCCAATCGCAGGGCAATCACAATTTCAATCCAATATTGACAACATTGGTTTCAAGAGCACGAAACCATGTGACCATAAAATGGACATTGGAATTGTATTGGTTTTAAATTGAGATTGGTATTATTTTGGAGAGTAAGGCCCCCTGATGTTCCAGATCTTCGATTCCAGATTTGCTATACCTATATTCAAACAAAATAGCATAGCATGTTATTGGGCGTTATAAATAACAGATTATATGGTTATTATAAAATAATATGTTACTTATCAAGTTACCTGTGATAAAGCGAACCTCTCTAGTGGTAAGCAGCCGGTAGCTCAAAGAACGCACGGCTGACGCGGCGTCTACGCGGCGTCGGCGTCGGCTTGGCGTCGTTATTTTATAATAATCATATAATCTGTTTTTTATAAAGTCGACGCCGCGTCTAATGTGAGGGAGGCCTTACAAGAGCCGACCGTATTCGTAACGTCTACATCCGTGACAGCTTCGGCATCCGTGACGTGGCGGATAAGCTCCAGGAGAACCGCCTGAGGTGGCCATCTAATGCGCACACCGGAGGAGTATGTAGGTCGAAAATGTCTAGAGTGGGATGTACACGGTAATCGGCCTCGAGGACGCTCCAAGAAGCGCTGGCTCGACATCGTGAGAAGTGACATGAATGCCAACGGATTGACTTTGGAGGATGTAAAAGACCGGGCAAAATGGAGTATTGAGTAGGAAGGCGGACCCTGGTATAGACATGGATTAATAATCGCCAGGCAGAAAGAAACACACATAGTATCAAAAGCTTTTACGCCATGTGGCTTATAAAACAACCGTTTAAAAGTCTTTGTTGTTGTCGCATTCGTTTCTGAGAAGTATCTACTTTGGTACGACTGATACAAAGTCAAGACTTAGAAGTAATCTAAGATAAAAAAATAACACAGTAATGAATCTTAATGATGATTTCTTACAAAATACATAGACAAGCCAGTCAGAAAATAAGTACTATTTCTTGAAGATTTTTACTACATTTTCGACTATTAAGCTAAAAATAAACACGCCGAACACTTACCTGAGATATTTTGAGTGGAAAATGTGTGTCATCGATCTCGGGCAGCCGTGGCACCATTTTGGTAATGTCTTGTGCATTTGAATCGATCTCGTACGCTTCTGCCAACGTGTTAGCCTTCTCCACACTAAGTAGAAAAAAATATTTATAAGAAAACGGCCTAAACCATTCTTTATTTATATTATACTAGCTTTTGCCCGCGCCTTCGCTCGCGTAAATTCGGGGTTCACTAGTTATAGTATATCATCTATGTTCAGGGTAACACAAATCTCTTTTATTGGGCCGTTTTAACTGTTTAAGAAATACAACTTTAAAAAGTATTTACACATACAAACTACTTAGTACTAAGACTTCTCAAAATGTCATGTTATCCGCGTTATCCGGTATCTGTGACGTTTCGCTAGAGTGGCCTATATGGCGACTGTGATTTGTCTTGCAGAACCATTAGAATTAAACAAAATACTCGACAATCCGAATTTTGCGGATATATGTTGTCGACTCGAAATCTTTATATTTTTATGTTTTATTATTCAGGAAAGGTTTCGATGTACTCCTTGACGAAATTATTAATATAAGATTTGACACTGCGATAGCAGCGCAGTCCGTCGATTCCAATGTGAAACATTCCAAAATCCACAACTACTTACAAATTAAAAATTAAGTAAAAAAATATTTTCCAGTGGACTAAATTGTGAATCTAGACCATTCTCAAGTCACCCTGAACACACACAAAAAATTTCATCAAGATCGGTCCAGTCGTTTAGGAGGAGTTCAGTGACATACACACGCACACAAGAAATATATATATTAAGATTAGCTTTTGCGCTATATTACTGCAAAATTTCATCCAGTAGCTCTTACGATCATCATAGCCCATTTGGACAATAGCGTAGCTGGCAAATGGGATCCCTTCTTTTCTCATAATGTTCTTTGTCCTAATATACTTCGGCATAACGATTTTGGCACAATTTGTTTTGGCATAATAATACTTCGGCATAATTTTCTTAGGCATACATTTTATGTTGGCATAATCATCTTAAAGACTAATTTGTTTTGGCATAAATTTGATTCGCATAACGTTAGTAGGCCTAATGACTATTATCATAACGTTAGTAGGCCTAATGACTATTAGCATAATATTTATATATTTAACTTGTGAAAATTTTATATGCTGTGCAACAAAAGTTAGTGACAGAACGGAATTGCTGCAAAACCGACTCCACGTAGTCTTGTTTGTCCTACCCCTAGAGTGTTATTTAAAATCGCATAGGCGCGTGGGGCCGCCGGAGGCCCGCAGCGCCGGAGCCGTGACAGGAAACCCTGCCTGCTGCATGTTGCATGCTCGCTTGAATGCTGCATGCTTGCTTGCATGCTGCATGCTTGCTTGTATGCTGCATGCTTGCTTGCATGCTTGCTTGCCTGCTGTATGCTTGCTTGCATGCTTCATGCTTCTTACAGCGAAAAATATGCCAAAGATACATTGCCTAAGTTATTATATCCAATTTGTATTGTAATCATTATGCGTAAATAAATTTATGCTTTAGGATATTATGCTTAAAAAAGCCTGGTCTATAGAACATCTACAAACCGGTAGTTTATGGCTTTCTTCGATAAGCTTTTTGCGCTTCCAGAACAGCTACTGACTTAGGCGTCCAGCTACTGAATTAGGTCAAAGTATTTAACCATTGTTCTATATGCAAAATATATTTAATGAACTATCGAACTACTTTTAAACGAGTACAATTAATCATGTAGTGTCTATATTATCATAGCTATGTAAAATCCTGTTCCAAAAAAGGCTTTGTTTACGGCCCGGTCACGGCCTACAGCGGCGGGCGGCAGCGGCGAGCGTTTTCGATGTACATGGCGCGTTTACTGTGACGCGGCGCGCGGCAGCCTCATAATAAACGCGCCATGTACATCGCTTCTGCCGCGCCGCTCGCCGCTTAAACCGATCTCGTGACCAGTAGTGATGTGCCGAGTCTCTGTTTTGATGGATCGAGTTGACTCGAGTCAGTTTATCCGGTATTCGAATCATGACTCGATTCCCATATTCGAGACCAGTACTCGAATTCTATGTTTGGTATTCGAATATTGACTCGAGTCCAGATGGACTCGAGTCTAGAAATTCGAGTCTGAAAATTCTAGTTCAGAACTAGAGCCCGATATTAGAACAAAAGGGAAAAATTAAAAGGAGTTAACTTCAAACAGCGTGTAGGTTAGGTTAAGCCTTATGACACAACAATAATAAATGTAGACCCCCTACATTTAGTTTATTTACCCCCTACAGTTGAAGAATTGTCAATCTGAGTCGAGTAAATAATAGGATGAGATATTTTTTGTAGCTTTAACAAATTAGTTGTGTTTTTGAAATATTTAAATACGGAGTCACAGTTTTTGCACTTTATTTTACCGCCGTCCACTTTCTCAAAACACTTCCATACACCTGAGGTTTTTTTGGCGCAATTCTAAAATAAAGTTTATTACAATCTAGTCAATTCACTTCCGGTACTAATAAACAATTAAATAAATTCACTCAGTAGAACTCAGTTCTCACAATAACTGCTAACTGACACAAAATAAAGAAATCAAAACAAAAAGATGCAGGTTCAGACTCGTTTGTATTATTAGGCACGCGCCACTTCATTGTTTGCGAGTACGAGCGAGTTAACCGAACTCGAATACGAGTGTCGAGTCAGTTGGACTCGCATAAATAAAAAGAATCGAGTTAGCGAGTACGAATCGATTTTTCCTGACTGGAGTACCGGAATCGAGTCCGGCGTACTCGAATCAAAATAAATTGGTATACGAGAAGGCGAGTTCTAAGCAGGAATCGAGTCTGACTCGAGTCAAACCGTACTCGGCACATCGCTAGTGACCAGGCCCTTAGTCTCGCATCACTTAAGCAACCGTGTGACGAGTGCGAAATATGTGGTTAGTAGATATTTATTGCTAATCAAATAATTGTTAGTATATAAAGTCAATTGCAGTTATACTTACGGCAACAAAGGGATTCTGATATCAATGCGCAGTTGTCGTGCTTTAACTGCCTTGTAGACTGGCAGCACCACTTGACCGGGGATTGTCGGGTCCTACAAATTATTCATCACTATACTATAGGTATTTTAACTTTCACGATCATTAAGTTCATTAACACTAGTTTCAAATTATATTTCGGGATATGTACCTTTACTCGGAGCATCTGATTTAGTACATCTAATTATAGCGCTTTCAACTGTGCCAGAAAATTGGATACTCGAAATATAATTCAAAAAGAAAATGATTGGAAAATCTGTGGTTGTACCTCAGGGTATGTAAAAAGTTCTTACAATATAATTTATAAACTAATTACAATAAAATGTTGAACTTTTGAGAACTACTTTCTGGCATGAAATGATTTCACATTATGGTGCAAGATGTTGCAATGCATTTCAAACTTAGCCAGTAGACGCTAACGTCAAACAGAATGAAATTAATGTCTAAATATGAATGGCTGTACTTACGCCACTTGATGATACTCCATTATTCGAAGTGGTGCCATCTCTGAATGTCAAGAATATTTTCCTGGAAAACAAACAACATAAAATATATCAGTAAGTAATAAAATTACCCACAAATTCAACCATCGAGGATTGTCATGAAAGAATGCTAGCATTTTGAAATAGAATCTATAGAAATTATAAAATTAAGTCCCGGGCAATCATATCTGTCTGTATGCACAGGATAATCTCAAAAACGACAAAGCAGATGTTTGTACGCTTTTAACCTATAGATAGTGGGTGTCTGAGAAGGTTTAAAGTGTATAATTGAATCAGGCGGGGTAGCGGGCTGTCTAGTTAATAATAATCATGTACTTACTTGCTATTCTTATCGAACGTGACCCGGGGTTCATCTGATATCTGTTTGGCGACCGCTTTCCTGATGGCCGCTGCGTAAATCGAACCCGGCTGATTGTCGGGGAAGTTCTTTAGGTACACCTGCAAATAATTTCATCAATACATTTTTTATCTGAATTGTAATCCAAGTATACACATAGGTCTTATGATATGTACCATGTAGAATGCATGGGTATTCATCAAGCTAGACTTTGACCTTTGCACCGTTCTTATGCTGTAGGAAATAAGTGTCATAATCTTACAGCAACTGCTAAGCTTGACGTGGTACCGTGTGTAGAACATGCTAATAATTCATTATCTACTGTAGAGAGGTAAATAAAGGCAGCTAACGACGTTATGAAATTAGTCATAATCATGAACAGCAGTGGCGAGCCGCAGCGACAGCGATTTGGATATCCATGACGCGTTAAACTCTGACGCGACATCGGCCGCGCGGAGTAGATCGCGACTTGTACATTGAAATCGCCGCCGTCGCCGTTCGCCACTGCGGTTCGTGACTAATGTTCTGTTCACAGTATGTCTAGCTGAATGGCCTGCCGCGATATAAGATAAAATCTGAGACTGACAGCATTTCGGATTATTAACAAGATACACATTAGAGATATATATTCATATTAACAAGATAGCAATCACTTTGGTCACATACCGTGTTCCTAGGATCGAGTCCACCGAGTGTGCGCACAGCGTCCCTCTCGCGAGATTCATCTTCAGACACTTGCACGAAGTACTGCGGGTAGAACGCGCCCGCCAGTACTATCTGTGAACCAAATATTATCATGTCATATCTATAATTAAAGATAACTTCGAAAACAATTGTATAAATAGGTATTGTTTTCAGAAGACGCCAGCGTCTTATACGAGCATTTAAGATTGTTTTTGGAAGCGCCTGTAGGCGCGTTTCTACATAGAATTGGTAATGCATGTATGCCGAAAAGTCCGTATACGCGCAGGAAAATACATTATTCTGGTATCGGACTTACTTTGTAGACGGTGGGTAGCTCATGCTTGCCCCACACAGCCTTGCCCCGGGCCGCCTCGATGCCAAGCGAGGACAGGCGCCTGGAGAGGTCCCGCACGAGCTCGTCCAGCTCCCGGAGGGCCCGCGCCTGCACGTAGAAGCGCCGCGCCCACACGCCCTCCTGCTGGTTGGGCCCGCGGAAGTGCTGCTGCTGGCGGAGGTGGCTCCACACCTGGAAAATTAAATGTTTTTTTCTTATTGAGTACTTTCGTATGGTCATTTTTTACCCTACCACCAGATCAGAACATAGCTTCTGTTGAGAAGAGTGACTCCTATCTAAGACATTAAGGAGACCGAAGATCTCTTAAAATATTTTGAAATATAAGAGCTAGCAAGAAACTCAACAGAGACTGATAACTCCCAAACACTATAACTTATAACATCGTTAATTGACTGTTATTCCATCATCGTTCTAGTATTCCCCTTTGAGCACAGAGCCAGCTTGCACTAGTCTAATCAAGTATGACAGAGTAATAGCTTTTCCAAAAAGCGACTGCCGTCTGACCTTTTACTCAAAATGATGGCGATATTCCATGCCTTCTTCTTTGTATCAGTGGTTTCAACTGTATGAGCCCTGTATAATACTCGGCCACTCTAATTGCGTAAGGAATGGCCTCCCAAAGTTGAGACACAATGCATGTGCTCCGGCAAGAAAAACATATCGGCCAGTGATTCATTGTCTGCTCTAGCTCACCACATTCATTCCATGCCTTAAACTAGTGTAAATTTAGACCAGTACTTATACACACTTTAATCAGAGGTAACTACTGGTAAAGATCTTCGTGACAGCTGGAACGGACGGCTAACGTGCACTTCGAGGCACGAAGCAAACAATAATTATTAATACGCACACAACTTCGAAAAGTAAGTGATACGCTCTGTGAATTTTAACTCGATTCACTCTGTATGGCAGTCTGTTGGTATCTTCACTAGCAGTATGTACATTGACGTATCTAAGATGTTTTTTCAGGGTGGGACTAGATCTTCTTAAAACAATGATATGAAATTTCTTAGGAGTCTATAATAGAATTTCGAATCGGTAACCGAAACTGGGGTAGGCACTAGGCCATACTGGGGTCTTGACGGCCCACCTGGCTCCCCTGCTATATACGCTTATACCACTAGGCTATCGTTACCTTTCTTTAATGTTAATTCCATAATTATATTCTGTGGATAATAGTGTGAGGGCACATTTACTGATATTATTATGCTGTGTATACTATTCGACTAAGGGCAATGTGTCATTGTTTGTTTATCCCTATAAATAAATAAATGTTTGGTTTAAAAGCTGTACTCACCCTATAGACGTTGAGGAACGCAATACAATCACTGGTGGAGCCATCAGCCCACGTCAACTTAGAGTTGTAAGCGTTCAGCCGCTCACGGAACGGACTGCTAAACAGGTTCTTGACTGACATGGAGGCCGCTGAAATATTTACAAATTATATGTAATGTAATTGACTACCTCCATGGTGTAGTGAATAGCGTATGCGACTGCTGATCGGAAGTCCCAGGTTCGATACCCGGGTCGGGCAAAAGTGTTACTGCGTTTTTCCGAATACTCAGTAGCAGCCCGGAGTCTGGTGATGTGCCCTGTAATGACAATAGGCTCGCCCCCATTACGTGGGACCTAAAGATTCATGGCGAAATGTGGGTGTAATATTTTCACCTCTGCCTTCCGCTTCGGGGATACAGGCGTGAGACTATAAATAAAATAATATTATAATTAACAGGTGTTTGATTGCACGGTTGGCCCAGTGGTTTAAGCGGTGCCCACGCCGCCGCTCGACACTGCGTCAAGTGTTGGGCAAGGGTTCGATTCCCACACGAGACAACACTCTGTGTTAACCAGAAATTGCTGTTTAGACTCTAGGTGTTCAACTGTTCAGTGTGTCTGTTGGTTGCATATTTGTTAAGTCCCCAGCTTCACAGGATTTACTCATAATGCGGTAGTTGTCTTAAAAAAAATCAAGCTTACCCATGACGATACACTCTTCTAGGCAGCCGTAGATGTGTCCGAGCATGATGAGCTTGGCGAGCTTGACGTCGACGGGTAGCTTGGCGCTGACGCGGCCCAGGTACGTCAGGTCGCCGTCTGTGGGACACCACTCGCCGTCCATCTCCTTCTTCAGAGCTCCTATCTGTTGGCATTGTATAATTGCATTACTTGTTATGTCAGCCCTGTATATAAACTGCCCTACTGCAGGGCTCAGGCCAATTTGCACTATGACAAGGACTAGGCCATAAACCACCACCGGCCAAGTACTAATTGGCAGACTTCACACCCAGGAGGCATCCACTGCCTGTTTTGTATTTCCATGTAAGCATATATGAATATAAACATTATAAAAGTAGAAATAGAATATGAAGGTAGAGGGATGGAAAGGGAGAGGGAGGCCAAGGAAAAGATGGATGGACTGTGTGAGGACGGATATGAAAGAAAAAGGGGTAAATGATCAGATGAGGAGCGACAGAGAAGCATGGAAGCGAAGGGCGTACTGCGCCGACCCATAGAAACTGGGACCAGGGCACGAAGGTGATGAGTTGATGACTCAACTCAACTTTTGCTAGTCAAAAGTCAAAATTATTTCTTCACTTAGGCCACGATGTGTCGCTTAATAACGACAAATTATCAACACATATAACTATAGGTACTAACTGACCCGGCGACCTCCGTATCGCCTTTTTAAGGTCTTTTTCCCTTTTTTCCAAACTTTTCCTGGAAATTCTGAACAAAGTTACCAAAGCCTGCCTCCTTAGTCCAGTGGATAGCGCATGCGTCTGCCTATCGGAGGTCCCGGGTTCGATTTCCGGGTCCGGGCAAAGTGTTACTGAGTTTTTCCGGATTCTCATTAGCAGCCCGGAGTCCGGTAATGTGCCCGATAACGGCAATAGGCTCACCCTCTATTACCTCCTATAAGGGTTGCATGTAATTTTAATCCCACATCATAAAAAATAGAAATAACCAATTTTTCCAAAAAAAATAAAACGTATGTTTTGGGTTGGACCACTACCCTTATGACTTGGGGGTTTGTAAAATAGATTACGACCGAATCTTCTACCTAAAGAATAGGTCGCGGTAAAGAGTATGCTAACCACGATTCGCGTGACCCCGCCCCAACACGGGACCGTAGTGGACACCGTGGTGGTTTCAGTGAGCAGGTCTCTAGAGGAGAGCCTCACATACCTCCTCTACCAGCCCCCACTCAATCGATTTTTTTATTTATTTATTTATATACAAATGGTATTATACACTTTTAACAATATCGTTTATTACTCGCCAAGCTCATTCAATAGTAAGTTGGCGAGATGCTATTGTTCTATACGACCGAGTAGCGGAGTTGAAACGGCTCGCAAGGAGTTTCCACCGCAAAATAAAACAAATAGGTACCTAAAGAATATACATAATATAAAGTTTCATACAAATCAGTACAACGCGCAACGGTTTCGGAGGAGTATTGTATCACTAACACTGTGAAATTGCTGAATTGTTTCACTACCGCTGTGAAACAATTTTTTGACTCCAGTATGCGTCTGGCGTCTGACTGATCTATGGATATAATAATTAACTTACTAAGATGGCTATTAAAATAGGGGTTGGTGTTAAAAGTGTGAAAATTAAGAGTTATTTGTATTTTCAATGCCATATCATAAAGAAAGAGAAATAAAAGAAACTGTCGTAAAACTAAATAAATTAAAATGCGTGTACTTATGTACGCGCGTGAGAAGTTTTTTATTTTTATAAAAATAAATAATTCCATTTGTTCATTTATTTTTATAAATATTTATTATTTATTCAATCTTATACATAATAATAAATATTAAAAATTAATACTTACCAATTATAATTTGATGTTGGTGTTTAATTTTTGTTACAATTTTTTTATTAAATTTATTATTTCATTTGTAGATATTAAATAGCCAATAATAAATATTTAACATTAATATTAATAATACTTACTATTTATATATTTAATAATACTTGATATATATTAAATAATATTATTTTAATTTATATCAATAAATAATACAAACAGATAGTTAATCTCAATTATATTGGAACACTTGAAAAATTATATAAGTACAATTTTTTTACATATATTTACGAATAGTAAATAATATTCATCAAAATATTCAGTTTAAATCACTACTGCATATAATTTATCAGCAGATTTATAATTCGCATTTGTACGAAACTAAAACACGTGTTGTGAATGTAGAAACTAAAAACTTCTCCCGTGAGAATTTTGTGTCACACATGCGCGCGCATCGTAAAATTTCACTCTCATATTTTTTTCATAACGCGCCTAAAGAAGTTTAACTTCAAAAAAGTTGACACAGTAAAACGATGCCAAATGATAATTGGACCAATTAAATTATGATGTTAAAGATATTATTTTACAAAAAAATCCCGTTCGCCACCTTGGATCCCTAAATAAATGTCATTTACGTTATCAGAATGCATGATAACCCAGAAAATTATACCCATATTAATTTTATTAAAAATGTCCCGTCCGCCATCTTGGAATCCCAAATAGATGTAATTTTCGTGACCAGAATCCATAAAAATCCCGAAAATGATACACATTAATTTTATTAAAAATGCCCCGTCATGGATTCCCAAATAGATGTCATTTTCGTGATCAGAATGCATGAAAACCCCAAAAATGATACCCATATTATTTTTATCAAAAATGTCCCGTCCGCTATCTTGTGAATGTAGAAACTAAAAACTTCTCGCGTGAGAATTTTATGTCACCCATGCGCACGCATCGTAAAATGTGACTCTCATAATTTTTTCATAACGCGCCTATAGAAGTATTACTTCAAAAACATATGTTTGGATTGGCCCGTCCTTATTACTTACGGGTTTAAAAACTAAATTGCAGCCGATTCTCAGACCTAAAGAATATACGTTTTAAATTTCATACAACTCGGTCCAGCCGTATCGGAGGAGTATTGTAACTAACACTGAGAAACGATTTCTTTGACTTCGGTATGCGCGTGGCGTGGACAACAGAATTGATCTAGTGATATTAATAAATTACTAATATGGCTATTAAAAAATAGGGGTTGATGCTAAAAGGCTGAAAATTAATACTTGTATGTATTTTTAATGCCACATAATAAAAAAATAAAAATTAAAAAAATGTCAAAAAAATAAAAAATATTTTTTTGGGTTGGCCACCGTTATGACTTGGGGGTTTAAAAAATAGATTACGACCGATTCCCAGGCCTACCAAATATACATACAAAATTTCATACAAATCGGTCCAGCCGTTTCGGAGGAGTGTTTTAACTAACACTGGCAGGCTAGCAGCAGCCAAGTTGCTGGCTAATAAGGGTTATTAGATATCTAGTAGCCGTTGCTAGTAGCAGACATAAAACATGTTTCATACAATATTATTTAGTGGGTCTTAGTCACGATAATTTACTTATTTCAAGGCATAAATTAGTTATAGTAGTAAGGCATAAGTTAGTTAGTCTCCTCCGACTCTACGGCCCTTCTCTCACGAAGCGACTCTCAAACGATTTCTGTTTTGTACCCGTATCCTACGCGTCGCTTGTGAGTAGCCGCCATACATATTAGGCCCTTCTCTCACGAAGCGACTCTCAAACGATTTGTGTTTTGTACCCGTATCCTACGCGTCGCTTGTGAGTAGCCGCCATACATATTAGGCCCTTCTCTCACGAAGCGATTCTCAAACGATTTGTGTTTTGTACCCGTATCCTACGCGTCGCTTGTGTGTAGCCGCCATACATATTAGGCCCTTCTCTCACGAAGCGACTCTCAAACGATTTGTGTTTTGTACCCGTATCCTACGCGTCGCTTGTGAGTAGCCGCCATACATATAAGCCCTTCTCTCACGAAGCTATTCAAATGCTACGGGACTGAGATGCAAACCATGATCGAATACTGGTATGCTACTCTTTACCGCACACGGTGCTACGCTAATGAGACTATATTTATCATTTGAAGAACAACATTCGTACGATGATGTCTAGTGACTCTAGCGATGAAGACAATTTTCTTCTGTATTTATATTACAAGAATAAACGAAAATATAAAAGAAGATTCTGGGTGCACCCGTATTTCGAAAAAAATATCAATTGTAGGGCATTTGTCGAGGGATGAGTTGTCATTTTTATACAATGTCAATAGAATCATATTATTATTTGAATCTTTACCTGAGAAATTATCTTGCCAACTATCTAAATAATAACCCCACTGCTTCGCTTCCTTGTCAATAAAATTAGTGTGTCTAAATTTAATGTATAGGTACCTACCTATGAATGACCTGTTATATTGTTTTTTTCTAAATTTCAATCCACGCCTTTTATGTAACATCTTTTCTTACGTACTCTGGGAGCTTATAATTATACAAACATGGAAAATTTTCTACCTTCCTGCACAAAAATAACATTAAAGGTTTGTTCCGCCGCCATTTTGTAATGCGACGCATATACTACTCGGGTAGCGTGCGACCAGCAAGACGGTAGCGTGCGACTGACATCAAAAGCGTCGTCAGAGCGTCTCGTCGTGTGCGAAATTAGCTGAATATGTATGGCGGCTACTCACAAGCGACGCGTAGGATACGGGTACAAAACATAAATCGTTTGAGAGTCGCTTCGTGAGAGAAGGGCCTAAGGCCCTTCTCTCACGAAGCGTTTGTGTTGTTTGTGTACCCGTATCCTACGCGTCGCTTGTGAGTAGCCGCCATACATATTAGGCCCTTCTCTCACGAAGCGTTTGTGTTGTTTGTGTACTCGTATCCTACGCGTCGCTTGTGAGTAGCCGCCATACATATTAGGCCCTTCTCTCACGAAGCGTTTGTGTTGTTTGTGTACCCGTATCCTACGCGTCGCTTGTGAGTAGCCGCCATACATATTAGGCCCTTCTCTCGCGAAGCGACTCTCAAACGATTTGTGTTTTGTACCCGTATCCTACGCGTCGCTTGTGAGTAGCCGCCAACATATTCAGCTAATTTCGCACACGACGAGACACTATGACAACGCGTTTGATGTCAGTCGCACGCTACCGTCTTGCTGGTCGCACGCTACCCGAGTAGTATATGCGTCGCATTACAAAATGGCGGAGGAACAACATTTTAATATTATTTTTGTGCAGGAAGTAGAAAATTATCCATGTTTGTAAAATTATAAGCTGCCAGAGTACGTAAGAAAAGATGTTACATAAAAGGCGTGGATTGAAATTTAGAAAAAAAAAATAACAGATCATTTATAGGTATACATTAAATTTATACATAATAATTATATTGCCAAGGAAGCGAAGCATGTGGGGTTATTAGATAGTTGGCAAGATAGATTCTCAGATTAAGATTCAAATAATAATATGACTCTATTGACATTCTATAAAAATGACGACTCGTCCCTCGACAAATGCCCTACAATTGATATTTTTTTCGATGTACGGATGCACCCAGAATCTTCTTTTATATTTTCGTTTATTCTTGTAATATAAATACAGAATAAAATTGTCTTCATCGCTAGAGTCACTAGACATCGTCGTACGAATGTTGATCTTGAAATGATAAAATATAGTCTCATTTGCGTAGCACCGTGTGCGGTAACGAGTAGCATACCAGTAATCGATCACGGTTTGCATCTCAGTCCCGTACCATTTTAATAGCTTCATGAGAGAAGGGCCCCGGCTTGCAACGGTTGTTGTCGATATACCTCTGTTATTCTCCTACTTTTCTACCGGCTTGCAAAATCGATTATAAAACATGTTGTTACCCTCGTAGACAATAAAATGAAAATACCTCCTTAAGCACGAGCACAGTGCGGTTGATGTTGGTGAGGTCGGGCGGGTCCATGGCGAGCGCCAGCACGTCGCTGGGCGGCCCCATGTCCAGCACCTTGGCCAGCAGGACCAGCCGCTCTAGAGGTGAGCGCATTATCTCCGGCTCGCACTCTTGAGGGAGATTTGCCTGGAAAGGAAATATATGCTCAGTGAATTTTTGGTAAGGAGGATTTATATTCTGTAAAAGGTGTTGCTACAGTAATTGTTTTTTTTTTTGTTTTTGTAGATTTCCGCCTGGTATTATGAGGTATAATATTTCGCCATGTTAATAATTTTTATCCCACGTAATAGGGGGCGAGCCTATTGCCGGTACCGGGTATTTTGCAAGTCTGCTACTGGGAATTCGGAAAAGCTCAGTAACACGTGCCGGACCCGAGAATCGAACCCAGGAATCGAAATCAGCAAATGCGTAAGTTATCCACTGGATTACAAAAACAGTCTTGGTGTTTCTATGTATAATATGTATCTTATGTATGTAGCGCTCATAGCGAGACTTGGCTTGCCGTTCATAGACTGAGAGCCAGTGTACCGCAGACTTACGGTATAGTAGCAAACTCCGTATTAATGCTAGTTATACTAATGTATCTGCTGTAGATCAAATGGGGGTTCGCTATTCCCATAGAGGGTTCCTTTAGGCGTGCGTAGAAGTCGAAAAGCATGAAAATCGACTTTCAAAACGTGATCGCAGCATGTCTGCCGTTTTGATATCTTAAAATATATAGTTTTTTTTTATAGAAAAACTTAATGGCAGACACTTGTTCCGGTTCCAACTATATTTTATATAGTATCAAAGTTTCCAAATTTTCATAAAATTTACGTTATTTTAGCAAAGCTAAAAATTATATAATTATGTTATTTATATTATTATTATAAACATATATTCACAAAGGCAGACACATAGGTCGGTTCTGACACGCGGGCAGACCATTCGATACTTTCTCAGTCGTGCTATTGAAGTTGCATGATTTTGATTTTCTCACTCTTCATTTCGCAGGGAACTAGTGTTTCAGCAAAGCTGCAAATTATGTATGTCTTTTACATCATTATTATACATGTATATCTAAATAATTCTGCCAAGTGCGAGTTGGATTCGCGCATGAAGGGTTCCGTACCATCATCTATAAAAGAAAATCACCTTTGTTGTATGTAATACGTAAATACTTTTTAAGTTTCTACTTGTTTATTAAGATCGAGTAACAAATTGCTTAAAAATTACGTTTGTTGTATTGGAGCCCCCCGTTATTATTTACTTTTTTAAATTCAATTATTTATTTTGAAAGGTAATATACAGCTACATATTCTGTGAAAATTTAAAGCATCTACCTGTTACAGTTAGTAATTTTGGGCAAAAAATACGAAATAAAACACGTTTTGTATGGGACCCGCCTAATATTTTCATTTTTTTAATTTTTATGCATAATTAGTGAAAATTTCAGCTTTCTAGCTATCACAGTTTATGAAACAGCCTGGTGATAGACAGACGGACAGACAGACAAACAGACAGACAGACAGCGGAGGTTTAGTAATAGGGTCCCGTTTTTTACCTTTTAGGTACGGAACCCTAAAAACCAGACAGATAGGTCGGTTCTAAAATGCAGGCAGACTACATAATAGTTTCACAGTCATGTTAAATGGAGATAGGTACACGATATTGACTTTCTCTTCATCTCGCAGGGATTCAGTATTCAAGCACCGTTGTAAAAACGATGGACAAGGTTTATTGAATATACGCTGTTCATTTCGGAAACTATTTGAATAAAATAAATGTTTTTCTCTGCAATTTAATAGGATAGTTACCTGAGGGTCTTGGAAACAAATAATTTGCCTTGTTTCAATCAACGAAAGTTTGCAATTCTGACGAAGAACAGTGAACCAATTTGATTTTTTGTAGCCAACATTAAATTTATTTATTCTGTATTTGAATTTCAAGTTGTATGTATGTTTTGTTAGAACAAAATAAATTGCAAATCATTATTATTGTAAGTTAAAAAAAAATGTAGATTTCTTTATAAAAACTTCTATGTTTATGATTGAAAATAAGAGTTATAAATAAAATTTAAAAACACTGTTCACATGTTTTCATACTCATTCGCTGTCATTGCCAGTAAGAGTGAGAAAGTCAATATCGTGTATCTCCATTAGCATGACTGCGAAACTATTATGTAGTCTGCCTGCATTTTAGAACCGACGTATCGGTCTGGTTTTTTAGATATACATGTATAATAATGATGAAAAAAAATTACATAAATTGCAGCTTTGCTGAAACACTAGTTCCCTGCGAAATGAAGAGTGAGAAAATCAAAATCATGCAACTTCAATAGCACGACTGAGAAAGTATCGAATGGTCTGCCCGCGTGTCAGAACCGACCTATGTGTCTGCCTTTGTGAATATATGTTTATAATAATAATATAAATAACATATATAATTTTTAGCTTTGCTAAAATAACGTAAATTTTATGAAAATTTGGAAACTTTGATACTATATAAAATATAGTTGGAACCGGAACAAGTGTCTGCCATTAAGTTTTTCTATAAAAAAAAAACTATATATTTTAAGATATCAAAACGGCAGACTTGCTGCGATCACGTTTTGAAAGTCGATTTTCATGCTTTTCGACTTCTACGCACGCCTAAAGGAACCCTCTATGGGAATAGCGAACCCCCATTTGATCTACAGCAGATACATTAGTATAACTAGCATTAATATGGAGTTTGCTACTATACCGTAAGTCTGCGGAACACTGGCTCTTAGACTATCATAACAGATCGGCAAAGTTAAGCAACGCGTGCACAGGTCACCACTTGGATGGGTGACCGTGTGTGGCATTTACATCTGAGCGCTACCGTGCTTCGGAGGGCACGTAAAGCTGTCGGTCCCGGTTCTACTCTAAGGATAAGGATCGTTAAGCCATGTCGGAGGCCTTCGGGCGGTCTGAAAACTCCGACACCAGAGTTAGCCACACACTCACACGATAAACAAACA
Source organism: Euclidia mi (assembly GCA_944739405.2). Classification (NCBI taxonomy): domain Eukaryota; kingdom Metazoa; phylum Arthropoda; class Insecta; order Lepidoptera; family Erebidae; genus Euclidia; species Euclidia mi. The sequence continues at coordinate 29,469,776 of OX123193.2, read as the reverse complement.
ATCAATGTATCTTTTTACAAAAGAAGTATGTGTATACATCTATACTAATATAATAAAGCGGAAGAGTTTGTTTGTTTGTTTGTTTATTTGTTTGTTTGTTTGTTTGTTTGAACGCGCTAATCTCAGGAACTACCGGTCGGATCTGAAAAATTCTTTTTGTATACGATAGCCCAGTTATTCCGGAAGGCTATAGGCTATATAACATCACGCTTCGACCCTTTGGGGCCAGGCAAAAGGCTAAAAAGGCTAAAAGATAATGTCGGCTAATCTCAGGAACTAGCAGTCGGATTTTAAACATTGTTATTGCCTATGATAGCCCAAGTATTCCGAAAGGCTATAGGCTATATAAAATTACGCCACAACTTTAAGGGGCCAGACAAAAAGAATAAAATGGTCAAACGAGAAGGGAGAGGGTTGGGTCAAAGGCAAAAAAAGGCTAAACGAATAGGATACAATCTATATGGGTATCGTTTTCAAGATTTTCGGGACGCTGATTAATAATATGAAATTTATTTAGTGATCCAAGATGGCGGACGGGAAATGAAAAATTGGCGGATGAGAAAATTTAAAAAATCAATATGGGTATCGCCTTCGATATTTTAGGGGGTGGAGAATCGAAATACAACATCTATTTCGTGATCAAAGATGGCGGATGGGAAATCAAAGATGGCGGATGGAAAAAAATTATAAAATCAATATTGGCATCGTCTGCGATGTTAAAAGGGATGGGGAATCCAAATACAACGTCTGTTTCGTGATTTAAGATGGTAGATGGGAAATCGAAGATGGCGGATGGGAAAAATTTAAAAAATCAATATGGGTATCGTCTCTGATGATTTAAGGGATGGAGAATGCAAATACAACAACTATTTCGTGATCAAAGATGGCGGATAGGAAATCAAAGATGGCGGACGGGATCTTTTTAAAAGTCGATATGGGTATCGTCTTCGATATTTAAAGGAATGGGGAATTCAAAAACACCATCTATTTCGTGATCAAAGATGGCGGATGGGATTTTTTTTTAAATCACTATGGGGATCGTCTCCGATATTAAAAGGGATGGGTAATCCAAATACAACATCTGTTTCGTGATTCAAGAGGGTGGATGGGAAATCAAAGATGGCGGATGGGAAATTTTTTAAAAATCAATATGGGTATCGTCTCTGATGATTTAAGGTATGGTGAATCCAAATACAACATCTATTTCGTGATCAAAGATGGCGGATCGGAAATCAAAGATGGCGGATGGGATTTTTTTTAAAGTCGATTTGGGTATCGTCTCCGATATTTTAAGGAATGGGGAATTCAAAAACACCATCTATTTCGTGATCAAAGATGGCGGATGGGATTTTTTTTTAAATCAATATGGGTATCGTCTCCGATGTTTAAAGGGATGGGGAATCCAAATACAACATCTATTTCGTGATTCAAGATGGTGGATGGGAAATCAAAGATGGCGGATGGGAAAATTTTTAAAAATCAATATGGGTATCGTCTCTCATGATTTAAGGGATGGTGAATCCAAATACAACATCTATTTCGTGATCAATGATGGCGGATAGGAAATCTAAGATGGTGGACGGGAATTTTTTTGTAAAGTCTATATGGGTATCGTCTCCGATATTTTAAGGAATGGGGAATTCAATATTATATAAAAATCTATGTTTTTGTTCATCATTTATAGACTATGAAATTTAATGATAAGAGATTAAGCGCTAAGTCAATGGTAACTTTGGAAATGGGGCTTGGAAAAAAGGGAATTCAATAAAAACTCTTAAAAAGGCGATACGGAGTTCGCTAGGTCAGCTAGTAATATAATAATATGTATGTTTAACCATTGTCTAATACCCACAGTACAAGTTCTGCTTAGTTTGGGAACAAAAACTAATATTATCTATCTATACTAATATAATAAAGCGGAAGAGTTTGTTTGTTTGTTTGAACGCGCTAATCTCAGGAACTACCGGTCGGATCTGAAAAATTCTTTTTGTATACGATAGCCCAGTTATTCCGGAAGGCTATAGGCTATATAACATAACGCTTCGACCCTTTGGGGCCGGGCAAAAGGCTAAAAAGGCTAAAACATAATGTCGGCTAATCTCAGGAACTAGCAGTCGGATTTTAAAAATTGTTATTGCCTATGATAGCCCAATTATTCCGAAAGGCTATAGGCTATATAAAATTACGCCAAAACTTTTAGGGGCCAGACAAAATAATAAAATAGTCAAACGAGAAGGGGGAGGGTTGGGTCAAAGGCAAAAAAAGGCTAAACGAATAGGATACGATCTATATGGGTATCGTTTTCGAGATTTTCAGGACGCTGATTAATAATATGAAATTTATTTAGTGATCCAAGATGGCGGACGGGAAATCAAAGATGGTGGATGAGAAAATTTTAAATATCAATATGGGTATCGCCTTCGATATTTTAAGGGGTGGAGAATCGAAATAAAACATCTATTTCGTGATTCAAGATGGCGGATGGGAAATCAAAAATGGCGGTTGGGAAAAATTTTAAAAATCAGTATGGGTATCGTTTTTGATGATTTAAGGGATGGTGAATCCAAATACAACATTATTTCGTGATAAAAGATGGCGGATAGGAAATCAAAGATGGCGGACGGGTTTTATTTTTTAAAGTCGATATGGTTATCGTCGCCGATATTTAAAGGGATGGGGAATCCAAATCCGACATCTATTTCGTGATCAAAGATGGCGGATGAGAAATCAAAGATGGCGGATGAGAAAGTTTAAAAAAAACAATATGGTTATCGTCTCCGATGTTTTAAGGGATGGCGAATCGAAATACGACATCTATTTCGTGATCAAAGATGGCGGATACGAAATCAAAAATGGCGGACGGGATTTTTTTAAAGTCGATATGGGTATCGTCTCCGATATTTTAAGGAATAGGGAATTCAAAAATACCATCTATTTCGTGATCAAAGATGGCGGATGGGATTTTTTCTAAAAATCAATATGGGTATCGTCTCCGATGTCTGAAGGGATGGGGAATCCAAATACAACATCTATTTCGTGATTCAAGATGGCGGATGGGAAATCAAAGATGGCGGATGGGAAAAATTAAAAAATCAATATTGGTATCGTCTCTGATAATTTAAGGGATGGTGAATCCAAATACCACATCTATTTCGTGATCAAAGATGGCGGATAGGAAATCAAAGATATCAGACGGGATTTTTTTAAGTCGAGATGGGTATCATCTCCGATTTTTTAAGGAATGGGGAATTCAATATTATATAAAAATCTATGTTTGTTTTTGCATCATTTATAGACCCTGGAATGAAAAGAAATTAAGCGCTAAGTCAATGTTAACTTTGGAAAAAGGGCTTGGAAAAAAGGGAATTAAATAAAAACTCTTAAAAGGCGATACGGAGTTCGCTGGGTCAGCTAGTAAATTTATAAAGCTGAAGAGTTTGCTTCTTTGAACACGCTAATCTCAGGAACAACTAGTTTGAATTGAATAATTATATTTGTGTTGGATAACCCATTTATCGAGGAAGACTATAGGCTATATAACATTACGCTATGAGCCACGGGAGCAGAGCAGTAGCCACCCAGCCGCGGGCTTACTTAATGTAAAAATTAAATATAAATTCACTAAACCGAAACTACCTAGTATAAAAATAAATTATATAATTATTCCTCACATAGAACTTGTCGGTGACCAGTCTGTAGACTCGTCCGTCCCTCACACGTCCGGCGCGCCCAGCACGTTGCTCGCAGTTGGTCTTGGACGCCCACGACAGATGCAGCGTCGTGAAGTTCGTGTCCGGGTCCGCTATCAGGGTCTTCATTAGGCAGTAGTCGACCACTACACACACAAACAACCATCATCAGCATAGGCGTATAGCAGAGAGGCCAAGTGGGTCGTGGCCACCCCAGAATTTTGGTAACCAATACGAAATTTACACCATTGTTTCATGGAGACCTAGGCTCATCCTGAAAAATAACCACAGATAGGCCAATGATTACTAGCCTCGTTTATATGTGTCATAGATGTTTTGTGACAACGATGTGCCATGAGGCCTCTGTCTCGAATCTTGCGTGCAGCGGGGCGGTGGCGGCGGCGCGGGAGCGGTGCGGACATCGCCGACCCGTTCTCGAAACCAGCGGGTGGATCGCGCGGCACTATAGCGGCGTAGTGTTGTGTTCGTGGTTGTGTCGTCGAGATATTTGTTTTTATTCGCGAACGAAATGTCTCAACAACGACGGCAACCTCTTTTAGATTATTTTTTTGTCACAAAAATAAATTACACAACACTGCAATGCAGACGCATGGGCGGTCAACGCTTGACTGGAGTGCACAGCTAGTAACGCACCGTTTTTTTCGAGTGCCGGTCTATTTGATTTTACGCATCAGATCCTGCCGCTCCCACGCCACCACCGCCACCGCCCCGCTGCGCGCAAGATTCGAGGCAGCGGCCTTAGAGCTCGTTTGCACAATTGGCTGGGCGCAATGTGGCGCGCTGCATGCGTCTGGCCGCACTATACCCGTTAGCCGCAAGTTAGTGCGTTGGCATTGTACGTTTTCATATAGAAATCGAAGTGCGGTCAGCCGCATGCGACGCGCCACATTGCGACCAACCACTAGCGCGTCTACTCTTACAGTATGACTGCGTGCTCTTAGCTTTCTTCATAATTATGAGCACTACAAGTCAATTACTATTTGGCCTACTATACCAGGCTGCAAGACAGGTTGGTATAGGATCAAACCCTATAACAACCTGTCGATTTCTGTCTCTTAGCAAAGATATTATTTGCCTCGGCTCTTACGAAACCTACGTAATCAAAAAGGATAATGACATTTGGAATTTTAATCCGTATGTACGGATTAAGATTTCATATGGGTAGGTACCCACATGGATAATAATACTCACCATGCAAAATACACGCCAGGACGTGGAGTTGCGGCTACCAAGCACCAAGTACTCACCATACTTAATATCTGGCACAGTGATAGAGCTCTCAGCGATGTTGGTGGCGAGGATGATCTTCCTGTGTCCGGGCGGCGCTCGCTGGAACACGCGCGACTGTTCGTCCGCCGTGATGGTCGAGTGTAGCGGCAGCACCCACCAGTTGTACGTCGCGCATTCCGCGTCCGCTATCTTCTTACTACAAACCAAATATTTTGCTATTTAACCTTTTAGACTTTGTAATGTATAGATAAAAATAAAATTGTGCCAAAACACAGCGTACTAGGTACAATCCGGCTTATCATCTAGACATTCAAGCGGTTTAAGCGGCCACATTGATCTAAGATAATCAAAAGATTTAAAAACAGTCGAGTTTAGTTACATTGCAAGATTATTGTCATGTACGTTTGTTTACTGCATTAGCGCCAAACTTTTTTAATAATTATAAAATGATGACGTGCCCTTTTTCTCCTGCCTGTCTGAATGAACGATAAATTCAAAAACTACCGATCGGTTTTGTAACGTTTTCGCCAACAGGTAGTGTGATTCCTGAAAATGGTTTTGGTATATAATTTACGCAATCTGGTCGCACAATTACAAGCTCTGCTTAGTTTGGGCTCAATTGCATGAGTCCTAGCATATCATTATTCTTTAATTAGCAAGCAGGTTTATAATTACCGTAAGTCAAGGTCCGTAAGACAGGCATACAAATCTTCAATCTCATGTATACCGGGCAAGAATATCAGTACAGAAGGTAGGTCCGCTTCGTCCCTGTCTGCATAACCGTCTTCTTGGTAGTCGATGTGCTCGAATGCGTTCACTAGTTTGATGACCAAGTGATGCATTTCTGGGGCGATGAATGGATCCTCGCCTTTTGGGGTTGATTGTTGCAGGATCTGTACAAAGCAGTTTCGAGGATCTGTACAAAGCAGTTTCGACTTAAACAAATATGTGATGATGAGAAACAAACCGGACTGCCTCCGTGGTTCAGTGAATAGCGTATGCAACTGCTGATCGGAGGTCTCGTGTTCGATTCCTGGGTCGGGCAAAAGTGTTACTGGGGTTTTCCGAATTCTTAGTAGCAGCATGGAGTCTGGTGATGTGCCCGGTAAGGGCAATAGGCTCGCCCCCTGTTACGTGGGACCTAAACTTATTCATGGCGAAATGTGGGTGTAATATTGCACCTTTGCTCTGCCAACCCCCCATCGGTGATTACAGGCGTGAGTCTATAAAAAAAGGGAAACAAATCTAGAGCTGCAATAAAACTTTAAACTGGGCAGAGGTGCAAGCTTCTTCCGTAATTAATAGTTTTCTATTTAATTTCACCACAGTTTACATTGTACCTAATTTGAATAACTTTAGGCCATATTATTATTCATAGCCCATAATATGTATGCCGCTTGTTGACAAAATATATTTATCACTTCAGTACTCAGAACATCTCAGTGTGCTAACTATAGTTACTTTAATAACCTATATTTACAATATAAATTATTGAATTTAATTTCTAGCAGATAAAGACAAAGAGAATTGTCAGGTCGTTCAAAGCCTCACACATGTGAGGCTTTGAACGACACCAGCCAACCAATGGCTTTCTGGAAGGAGCTAAGGTGGTATGAGTAGTCGGCGTCAAACGAGTAGCCACTTGCGCACAATGGCTCAAATAAGTAGCTAAGTGCGGAAAACCCACGACCAACTAAACTAAACGCTAGGAGGATAACTTACCGCACCAAACTTGGTGAGATGATTGAGGTAAAACTTCTTGACTGTAAACATCTGTTCTTTCTTGTCAATCTTGATGCATGAAGCCATTTGCATTCCCCTTGGGGTGGACAATAGAAAGTAGTCTGCAAATGCTTTACTGTTGAACGTAGCTGACATGAGTACTACTTTGACCCCCGGTGATACTGTGTAGAGGAGCCTCTTCACTACGAGGAGTAGGAAGTCCATCTCTTGACCTCTCTCGTGAACCTCATCCAGAATTATGTGAGTGTACTCATTCATAGATTTTGTTGATACTGTTGAGTTAAAAATACACGAGTTAGGAGCATGTAGTTGTGTTTATTTATTTTTTTTATTTATCAAGAAGCTATAGGGCAGTTAATGTAATAATGTCTCTTTTGTCATGCTAATAAAACAAAAACATGTAAAAAGAATCTGCAGTATGTACTATATTGAAATTTATTCAGGGTACAGTAAATTGAGTTATGGAAGATAGGCACCTATGTTAACTACTAAAAAATATTCAAATTCAAAGTGTGTCAGAGATTTCTGAATAATTATGATTTTTAAAGTGCATATACTGTGTTAGAAGGACAAGTTAGAAGTATCCTGAATAGAAGAGCATGCATGAGGAATCTGATGGGAGTGAATGAAGCAAGAGAGATATGTCAGGATCGTTGCAAATGGCGTTCTGTAATCTCTGCCTACCCCTCCGGGAAACAGGCGTGAGTCTATATATGTATGTATGTATATACTTTGTTATTTTCACTGCAAGATAAATGACTTTGTACGGACTTCTACATATAGGCTATAATTTTACCGGGTAGGCAGTGCTGTTGATGAGATACTGAAAATAACTAAAATTCGTTTCAATATTACGAAAATTCATAAGTACCTAATTTCTGCAGCAGTACTCCAGTGGTGACATATTGTATGCGTGTGTCACTCGTGACTTTAGCATCGAGTCCAACCTGTGGAATTGAATATGAGTCAAAATATTATACATTAGAATTTTAGGTTATCTACATATTAATATTACAAATCTGAAAAGTTTGTTTGTTTAAACACGTTACGGCGTTAATCTCAGGTACTACTGAATTGAACAATTCCTTTGTGTTGGATAGCTCACTTCTTATCAAAGAGACTATAACATCACGCTATGGGCGGGTGTGCAGCAGTAGCCTCAACTAACGCGGGCGTTACCGCGAGCTCAGCTATTTATTATTATTACTTTACCTGGTAGCCTACAAGCCCGCCAACATCCCATCCTCTCTCCTGCGCCACTCTCTTAGCGATGGATATCGCAGCGATCCTCCTTGGTTGCGTGACAACGATCTTACACGGCCGCCGCGACTGGTAGCTGTCGTCTAAGATCCATTGCGGCACTTGAGTAGTTTTACCACAGCCAGTGGGGCCCTCTATGATAACCACTGGGAAACCGTGGATCCTGTCCAGAATCTAAAAGAAACAAAGGTAAATGGGCACCTTAGTATGAACACCATACCCATGGCGGACACAAACGAAATATAGCCAAGTATATTCATCTATGGATCTCATTTACTATGGCATTAGTCGCATTAATGTGAGCTAGGGGAAGCTCAAAAAATTCAAATGTTATCTATGTATATATCCATACTCTTTATCTCTGAAACTACTGATTCGATTTCAAAAAATATTTTTGTGTGTGGTAGCCACATTCATGACAAAGGTCATAGGCTACTTTTTATCCCGATATTCCCGCGGGATCACTGAATGAGGCCGACGAAGTCGCGGGCGTCCGCTAATTAATTGATATAGGTAAGAAAAATTAAATGCTAATTCATTAAAATATTTTTTATTCAATTTGATTCAAAGCAATCATAAGATCATTTAAAAAGGCAGCGGATGCGTCTGTTGCTTCCTGTTGTATGGCCCAAGACAGATAATAAACAATGCTAGCGATATGGGCGCAGCTATTTAATGTGCGAAAAAAAAAACCTGTTCAATGTGCGAAAGAAACAGCGTATAACATATCTCTAAACATTAGCTCATTTCAATATTATTTTTATGCCTTTATAAGATGAAATAAAAAACTTTGATACCGTTTGTTTTCTTTTCTAAAGGAAGGTCATATTATTCCCCTTTGTTTAAAACTATTTTGGTTAATGTCCGCCACTGTTCGCAAAGCGGGTCAGAAATGCCCAATGACCTTTATGTGATACTTGACAAATAACTAACTCCTAGTATAAACGCTAGACAAGGCTTAGCTAGCTTCAAGTATTTACAAACGCTCAGCTTTTAATTCAAAATATACACAAAAGTAAAGGAAGCTCACAACCTTTGTGTCTATCTATGGACACAAATTGTTGTGACTTACCAAGCATGTAAAGTAGTCATTACAGTTATTCATGCTTTATAATTGTTATGTGTATTCACAACCAATTGCTGCGGATTGCCCATTCAGATTTTATATAGAGTAAAAAGACATATTTTATTTATTTATTGACAACTTCTTGCACAAAACAAAATAATTTGTACAAAAGCGTAACTTGTAACATATTACACTTATTTAGTTATTCTTTACAATTACTGAAAGCAGTATAACAATATTCAATTAATCCAGAAAGCTTAGTCAAGTCAATTCATATAGTCAAACTCAGTGATATCCAATCTATGAGCAAACTCTTTTTCAGGTGAGACATGCAGTAGTCAAGCTGCTTCTAAGACCCCATGTAATTTTGGCCTGTTCTCACTATGAGAAGGGTTCAATCATAGTCCATTGGCCAAGTGTGGGTTGACAAACTTCACATGTCTTCCCTTGCTGATGTTTTCCTTCACCATTTAACAATAACTTCGAAAAGTCTAAATCTCTGTAGAACAAGCTGCTGATCTCTCCACTAGACAGAGACCTACCAACTACACCCCACGAGTATGAAAGGAAAAGAGACTTACCAGTATGAAAAATATAATATACAAAACATCGAATAGGGAGATAATTAACTCACTTGTTGTTTGTAGTCATTGATTGCCAAATTATTAGTGTCTTCCTTCATTTGGAATGAGTATTTGTTGTAAACTTCTGTCATAGCCTCTTCAGTCAGTTCACCAATATTCTGTGTAGACGCTCCAAATGAAGACAAATGCTCCAAAGATTCTAGTCCACCAGCCATGCTCTCGTAATGCTCTCTCTCTAGTGCATGCTAGAAAAATACAAGATAAGAATTGGGTATTACTGTTATTATTCTTAATGCTTTTTGGAATTATTTATGATACAGACTATTACACAAATGTTTGCAAATTATGTAGAAACATGACACTGTCTGGTTTTGATACACCCTATTAAAGCATTGGCATACTTATGGTATGCAACAATAACGCTAAAAAGCGTTCCCTCCAATCAACAAACTGATTATTTTTAAATATGAAGATACTGACAAGAGTGACGTTTTCTAACTAATTGAATTTGAATTATCTATTTTATGTAAAAAATATCAATTAAGAACAATATACCACTAAAAGCATTGTAAAAGATCAATACTGAAATGCAGCAAAAAAAACAGGCAGAACTGTCCCATCAATACCGCTCCCTTTTATTTTCTATACTATGGTCTGAAAATGCATGCACTGTATGCAACACAGTGGGAAATATTACATTCTGCTGTTTAGCTGTTGTCTTGTTCATGACTATACTGACTAAAGCCATGTCTGCTGGTGGGTGGTGGACAGGGATCTTACATTTTTTGCATGTTCCCATATACATACAATACATACATATTATTAATAAATCATAAATCAATTAGTAATAATAAAGAAATATATTTCAACCATTCCTACTATCTGTTTAAGGAGCTATTCCGTAAATATAACACAATAATACTACATACCAATTCAATCACAAAACCAAATATATGTGTGTATATCTTTCACTGCCCGATTGGAAAACCCATTGTAACAATAAGCTCAGAATACATTATAGCCTCAATCCACATTGCAAAATGTATGGTCCAGCTCTTATGAAAAGGAATGACATCAATCATTGGCATTGGCATCAATCAGGAATCAATCAATAATCGAGTCTCTACTGTTGTAAGATATGATTTTATTTGTTAAAATTATAATCTATGCATATAAATAAAATTTAGTGTCTGTTTGTAATATTAAAAAAACTGATTTTTACTAAATGAATATGAATGTATTATATATTTGGTATATAAACCAAAATTTCATTTTTTACAATTTTTGTCTGTTTGTTTGTTTTTGCTAATGTATGGAACGGCTGGACCCATTTTGACGGGATGTTCAATGGCGGATAGCTGACGTAGGCACCAAGGAGTAACTTAGGCTATAAATTAACCGGGTACGCGAAGTAGTTCCCTCAGGACGCGGGTGAAACCGCAGGAAACAGCCAGTAAATGATAAATCTTGGATGGCATGCTAAACTACGTTTTAATGTAAATCGGCACATTTACAAGATTCATCATCCCTGCGCTTTAATAATAATAATATTGTTTGGGTTAATGTAAATAAATAAACACTTACCCGCATATACTTTTCATTTTCCTTCTCCTTGACTGCGCGCGCATATTCCGTGCCTCCCGACAGTTCTGTATGACGATGCTCTTCTTTTCGATTTAATTCGTTTATTGTGTCATCTTTAGTTATACGCAGACCGCCAGTAAGAGGGCCTCGAAGTCTTGTTACTTGAGATGATGATGGAAGAGGATTATTGAAAAATGCTCTCACTTCATCCATGATCTCGTATCTTCATATAATTCCTCGACTACAAATCTTAACTGCTTTAGTTTTGAAATTTTGATATACTGTAACTCCTGTCGTTAATTTATTGCTGTGCACACGATATTTAAGGTGGTAGTTTGATAAATGATACCTATCAAACCGTAAAATTAAAAAACCGCAAGCAACAAGACAAGCAAGTTCTGTTCTGTGCAGTAGGCATGTCGATCTTTAATCGATTAATCGAAGAATCGATTATTTTGAGTAAAATAATCGATTTTTTAGATCGATTTGGAACCCTGCATCGATTCGATGAATCGATTCCTAAACCTCTCGAATCGACCCGATTCAAGAACAAGCACTATAGTTCATAAATTAGCTACGAAGTTCATAAAATGTGCAACATAAACTCACAACTTATTTTATTTTTGATTTTTCACATACATAACTTCATGTCTTTATCCCTTAAGGGGTAGGCAGAGGTGTACTACACTCCCAACCTTCCCCAGTTATATTTCGGTCCCAATGTAATAGGGGGGGAGTCTATTGCAATCTTTTATTTTTTCAGTATTGAAAATACACAAATCTCGCATTAGGACTAAATCCTGTGTCACTTATGAGCTTATGACTGACTTACTGGTGTTAGGCTAGAGACTTACGCACAATTGCACAAACGTCCATTAGAATCAGCATTAGTTAAATTGACATTACCATTACAAATTTTAAAACATTTATTACCTATAGCTTAAAGTCGACATTAAAGCTTAAAGATCTCTTGTGCGACTCAGCGTTCTGAGCAAGAAGTTCTGGGTTCGATGCGATCCCCGAATCGGGCAAAGTAGTAGCACGGTGTCTGGATTCATGCCCGGTGCATGGCAATTGACTCGCTCTCTATTAAAATTGAACTTCATTAATTCATGTTTGGAATCGATTCAGCGAAAATCGATCTTCTAATGCTTGATTTAATTGAGAATCGATTCTAGTATGTTCGATTCGAATCAAATCGGAGATCGATTTTTTTTCAAGTGAATCGACATGCCTACTGTGCAGTGCTTGAGTGCTGCCAATCGCGGGGAAAATCCCCGATTTGCGGGGAATTGATGGCTAGCGCGGTAAGAACGCGGGGAATGATCAGCATCGGGGAATTTCGGGGACTCGGAAAATATTGTTCGGTGAGCTTAAATTACTGCATCTTGCAGAATATTTACAACTAAAAGCTACGCTCGGACTACTCGGAGTCGAAAAATACAGCTCCACAGTAAATAAACACAAAAATAAGGTGCAATACGGATTTTTATAAAATATATTTGTACGTATGTACCTACTTTGTATTGAGTAGTGCCTACTTATGAAGTCTATAGACGTATAAGTAATTTATGGTATAAAATTGTGCTTCTATACAAAAAAAATGGTATCGTGAAAAATAAGCAGGGAATTGCGGGTAATTGACGCCTTTGACGCGGGGAATCGAAGAATTTTTATTGGCAGCACTGGTTCTGTGTATCAAATATTTGACAGCAGTTGATACGTTGAGAAATTTTACAAATAAAATCTCTTATAGGCCAGATTCTGGCGGGAACCTTAAAAAAGCGCGGATCAGATTTTTTTCAATTTTAATTTCTGATTAAATATTCGGTGGTTTTTACTTAGAAGTTAATAAAAAACCATAGTGATAGGTGTGCAAACCCGTGGAAATGGTGGGAAATGAGGGGGGCGGGGATAACCCGCCCACCTCACATAAACGTCCTCGGTCTGAGGCTGGAGACGGAGGAAGTGAAAAGGACTATGGTAATGGCGGCGGCGGTGAGCATTTTGACTATTCACCGTATCTTAAACCAGAATACAAAAGAATCTATCCTGAAAATGCCACTTGTGTGGACTTTAAAGTGTTTATAGAAGCTTCCAACAGTAAAGATAGAATAGGCAATAAGAGCCCTATCTATCTGAATCATATATTTTCTAGCGAGATAAAAGGGGTGACGGCTATTCAAAGAATTAACGCCAATAAAATTGCAATAATATTTAAACAATATAATACGGCCAATAACTTTATTAATAACAACGCTTTTCTCAACAAACATGGCTTGAAAGCATTTATTCCGGCTGCGCAAATAGAAAAAACAGGCATAATTAGATTTGTACCAGCAAACATTTCGAACAAAGAACTATACACAAAACTATCATCAATTTATGAAATAATAGCTATAAGAAGATTCACAAAGAAGGTAGGACAAGAGCGAATACCACTACAAACAGTTAGCATTACTTTTCTATCGAATATTCTTCCAGACAATGTACAATATGATTTGTTTTCATACCGAGTTTTTGAATATATACCCCCATTACAGCAATGTTTCCGTTGCTTTAAATTTAACCACTCCGCTAGGATATGTAATGGCAAACAAAGATGTTCCATTTGTGGAGGTGAGCATTTATATAAAGAATGTGATAGACCAACAGAGATCTGCTGTTGCAATTGCAGCGTGCCTCATCTTGCAATTTCGAGATTATGTCCAATTAAGTTAAATAAAATTGTAGAAAAGAAAAATAAGATAACATATGCAAGTGCTACAATTACAAAACAACACTCAAGTAATAACATTGAATTTCCACCCTTGCCACCTCCAAAAATGAAACCAATTAATTCTGTAAATAAATCTGTAAATAAGTCTGTACATACATCTATACTTATAATAAAACTGTAGAGAGGTCAATTCTGTACATTGAATATATATTCAAAATTAATATTGGAGGATGAATGGTGATCGATACTGATACCAAAAATGCAATCAATAAATTTTTTGTCTGTCTGTCTGTCTGTCTGTCTGTCTGTATGTGCACGCATGGGTCAAAAACTACTGAAGGGATTTTAACCAAACTTGGTACGATTATAGTCCATATTCTTGGGCAGGTTATAGGCTATTTAACATAACGCTAAGACACATAGGAGCTGAGCAGTGACGACAAATTTGAAGCAAGTCAGATGAAAATGCGCTTTCGAGCTCTTATCCTCGCATACGTTGATCATACACCAAAAGTATGTACTACAAAGATGATGGTCTTCAAAAGATCTACAAAAAAGTCCTTAATAGTATATATCTATCTTTTATAAATTAGCCACAATAACGTGTTTAATCTTTAGGCATTTCTTCAAAGTGTACTTAATACATAAATATATTGTTTTTCACAAAGATATATCCTTATCAAACTCCCACATTCAAAAAGTACACTTTAATATGTATTTTATAAAAAATATATAGAAATCTCGCCGCGCCAGTATGGATACGACTATACGGTTGATTTTTGTTTAATGCGCCCAATTTTAATTGAACTTAAATCTGTATGACTAATTATATTAAATAGGGTTCAGCTTAGGCTGGACGTATTCGCACATGTAAACAGCTCGCAGAGTGGCGAATCATTTCATTTTACTGTATGGGGATAAACACTGCGATGACTTATCTGAAGCAAGTATTAAGTAAAAGTCCTCATCGATTACGCCATGGGTGAGATGCTGCATAGTTATGGCATAAAATATATGAAGACAAATTGGGCGAGGATATTTTTAGTTTCCCACAACAATCTAATAAACCGTTGCTTGACAGTTGACATATCTATCCTATTACTCAATATGGCCTGCCCGAACCATTATTAGCTGGTGTATGTATGAAGAAAGATTACGCCATACACTAAATAAACTATTACCCATTAAAATTATAACTAGCCGAAAGCCTGCAAAATTATGTCTCGAGACCTACTGAAGAACGGCGTTTAATAATATTTATGATCGAGTGTGTCGTAGCGTGGATAGTGATTTGGGAAAAATACTATTTGTAGATGCTGGGGTGGAACAGGAAGACTTTTCCTACCAAGGTGATTTCGGCAAAGGTATGAAGCTAAAGTAAGATTGCGCTTGCTGTTGCTTCATCAGAAACTAGAGGATGATCGCAGCTATACCCGCTCATTTTTATATATATGTCATTATAAAATAAAAAAAATAAGAAATGTTGTCTTCTTGCAACCAATAAGTAGTTTTGGCTGCACATTGTCGGTCAGTCAATAAGTAACGCAATGATTTAATATATGTATAGAGACAGGAAACAGCCACATTGTCACAAGGTTGAATAATTAAATCAAGAGCGAATCGGACTCGCCCATGAAGGGCTCTGTGCTAGAGGTATACACTAAAAAACATACCCATTATCTTCACCTAACCATATACCACAATCACTTTTTCACCGGTACAAATAACTTTGCTTTTCATAATGTTTGTATTAACGACCAAGTTATATTCGCGGTTTTTGAATGTAAAGGCTGCAGACCACATATCGTTCAAACAAATTTTCGTTAGAATTTTTTAGTACGATCTACAGCATAGGTATTTTTTTTCTTAGATTTGTCATTCTCTTACTTCAAAAGTTTGTGGACGGAGGGGCGGGGAACGATACTCATTTAACCACTTTGGAAGCATCTATCTTTCAAACGATTGACTTTTAGAAATTGATAATTTCAGGTACTCTAAAATTATTTTCAAATACCTGGATATGCCATAAAAGTATTTTCACGTCAGCTCCATGTATGGAGAGGACCCCTTAATTGTCTTTCCTTTTTTATGTACCTATAAAAGTCGGGCTGCGGTTCACAGAATACATCTTTCTAATTCTAAATATATTCAATGATGTAGTCTTAATGGCTTCGTTATAAGATGGCAGTGACATACGGAAGTACAAACAGACAGACAGATATGGCGAATCTATCAAAATTCCGAATTTTGCATTTTTGGATAGACTCCTTAAAAGTGCTACAATGTTTAAAATTCCGATCGACTTGGACCACGCAGTGTTCTGTTTGTTATACCTCTAAAAGCAGTGACAAAGCTAAGATTTAAAGTTATTGTCATCTTATCATATGAGATGAATATACGATGGCAAACCGTGAAGCGGTCTACCATGCTTAGACCGCTTCACGGTCTAGATCGCAAACCAAGGGAAATCAATTAAAATAACGAACCCATAGGCGGTAAAACAGTACTTTTTCGTGGCGATTTTCGTTAGACTCTGTCTGTACTATACCACCATACAATATGAGACAAGAGCTGATGATGTAGCATCGCTATGCATTTGACATTAAATATGCGAGCGCGATTATGAGGCAACGAACATACACAGGCGTTCTCTGATCTTTAACTCGCGATTGGTAACTTCGCGATGTGGACTCTCACGAACAAATAAAAATTGGTTGCCTGTAAAGTCGGTATACGGGCGAAAGTTTTACGTGACAACGACTTTGAGTGGTAAAATAATTTTAATGTGAATATTCATTCGTATAGTAGGAAGAAGGATGAAAGACGCGTGCCTTTCACTTTTTATGTCTGTCTCTCTCGCTCTTAGGCGGGACGCGTGCCTCTCACTCGCTCTCATTGTGAGCGCATAACGTGAGCGGAGCGTAACGCAGTTTCTTGAAGTGTCACCCGGCAAACCAATTTATAAGACGTTGTCACGTCAAAAGTCATTTGAGCTATTTTCAGGACATCTACATCTACACTATTCAATATAAGTATTATTATGCAACTTAAAACATATTGCCTAATGAAAAGACAAATTCCGCGCGAACGGAGTCGCGGGCACAGCTAGTCTGTAAATAAGTCTGTAAATACATCTGTAAATAATACTGTACATAGTGTAAATAACTCTAGAGATGTCTCTCCTAAAGTAGACATCAAAGCCCAAATAGTTGCCAACAACGATGTACTTAAGGCCCTGGTACAGACGTTGGTGGAACTGGGTATAAGGGCGATAATACGCCTACCACTGTAAATACCATTAGGGAAACACTTATTAAAAACCTCAAGTAATGGATCCAAGTCATACACTGTCTAAGCTACGTATTGCTCAGTATAACATTCAAAGTGCTAAAAATAAAAAACCCTTACTGATTGAATTCTTACAAAAACAACATATTGACATTTGCTTACTTAACGAAACATGGTTTAAAGACAATAGTTTTAGAATACCTGGATATAATATTTATAATAAAAATTCTAAAAATACTCATAATGGTGTAGCAATACTAATTAAGCCATATTTAAAGTACAAAGTTTTAAACACTAGATTTTATGAAGAAATTCAAACTGTAGCTCTGTCCTTATCTACGGTGCATGGTAGCTTGACTATTCTTTGTGTATACTGTCCTCCTTCTAGTAGACATATACGGATCAATAGATTACGTAATATTATCAATGATCTTCCAAAGCCTATATTTGTCAGTGGTGACTTTAATGCACATCACATCGCTTTTGGTTGTCTATCCACTAAGAGCAGAGGTCAGGATTTATTTAATATCATTGATGACTTGGATTTATGTATATTAAATGATGGTAGTTTTACAACTGTTAACAACCCGAGACGAAATCCGTCTGCAATTGATGTAAGCTTTATTAGTGCTAACCTCGCATCAATATGCGAGTGGTCTGTACATGATGATGCCATGGGCAGCTATCACTACCCAACAATAACAGAGATTTCACTGCATATAGATAAATATTATATTAATCCTCCTGTTGATAGGTTTATATATAACAAAGCAGATTGGAAAAAGTTTAAAACTATTTCTAAAACAATATTTAATGATTTAGTTCTGAAATTATATGATCCTATTTCAACCTATAATGATTTTTGTTCTCGATTGGATAATTTAAAAGTTATGACAATTCCTAAACTTAATAAACCAAATAATTTCAAAAGTAGACCTCCAGCTCCTTGGTGGAATGACATTTGTGAAAAAAGTGTTATTGCCTCTTACAATGCATTGAAACTATATAGAAGTGATCCTACTATGGAGAACTATTTAGATTATAAAAGAAAGGATGCACTTAAAAAAAGAACCATATCAGAACAAAAGAGAATATGTTGGAATAGCTTATGTAACACTTTTAATAGAACTACTCCTATAAGTAAGATTTGGAATCTTCTAAAAATGTTCAAAGGTATAAGAGCTGGTAATAAATCATATAAAGATGAGTTTATTTCTCATTTTCTAGATAAATTATCTGACAATAGCAATCTAAATAATATTAATAGTTTAGGCAATATTTTCGAATTAAATAATGATAATCCAAATTCAAAATTTTTGCTAGATGCTTTTACATGGTCTGAATTTAAAATGAGTTTGTTATCTCGGAAAGACACTACACCTGGTTTAGATGATTTCCCCTATTGTACTATTAAAAATTTAGATGAATCAGCACAAAAAATATTTCTTAATATTCTTAATTTACTTTGGCATTGTAAATGTATTCCACAATCATGGAAAACACAATGTGTCATTCCGATACTCAAACCAGATAAACCTCTCGAGCTTGCCAGCTCTTATAGACCAATATCACTGTCTTCATGTCTAGGTAAACTATTTGAAAATATGATTAAAAATCGTTTGGATTGGTATATGGAATCTAACGGCATCATTCCACATGTACAATATGGATTTCATCGAGGGCGAAGTTGTGCAGACAGCTTCACTTCCTTAATTTCAGACCTGAAACATGCAAAAGATAATAAGTTACACACTGTTTGTGTATTTTTAGATGTTCAGGGTGCTTTTGACAGTCTAGATCCGGCTATACTTGTACAAGTTATGTCTAGGTTAGGTGTGCCTGGTCAACTATGTAAATGGATATATAATTTTTTGGATAGTTGAACACTTTATGTAAGGCATAATAATACATTGCATGGTCCAAAATGTGCATCTAAAGGTACAATGCAGGGTGCTACACTATCTCCTTTGTTGTACAATATATATACAAGTGAAATTTGTAAATTTGTAAATAGTAATGTAGATATTTTGCAATTTGCTGATGATATTGTTTTGTACAGTAGTAATTATAATGTAGAAATTGCAATAGACAATATTAACAGAGCATTGTCCCAAATATTTCACTATTACAATGATGTGTTACATTTAAAAATTAATCCCTCCAAAAGTAGTGCCATGATATTTGGAAATGATAACACATATTCAAAAGTAATATATAATGGAGAATTTATAAATCCAGTGAATGTTAAAAAATTTTTAGGCATAGTATTAGATAAGAAATTAACCTTTGAGGAACATATTAAAACCATATCAAAAAATGCTCTTAAAGGATTAAATATAATAAAATGTCTTGCAGGCGTTACATGGGGAGCTGACCCGAAAATATTGTCAACTTTGTATAAAAGTATAGTTAGAAGCCATTTTGATTATAGCTCATTAGTGTATATAAATAGTACTCATGTAAATAAACTAGATCTATTGCAGAACAGGGCTTTGAGAACAATTTCTGGTGCAATGTGCATATGGGCCATGGAAGTGGAGACTAAAATAATGCCCCTAATTTTGAGACGCATTCTACTTGCAGAGAGATTCTGTCTTAAATTAATTGCTGCAGATAACAAGAAAATAATAAACAAAATACTACCTTCTGTATGTAGAAATCCTGGACCTCTAACAACAGGCGAGATTCTCTTAAATGGTAAATCCCCAACATTGTCCAAAATATTGCTGGAAACAGAAAACAGTTTTACTGGTATTAGCAAAACAATGCCCATGGCCATGTTACTCCTTCTCTTATCAGTGTATCACACATCCCGTCAAAGAATTGCAAAATCCCATCAATAACAATTCAGATATGTTACAGTTTATGGCAGATAATAAGAATTATTATGTTATTTACACTGATGGCAGTAAAGGAAGTGATCATGTGCGTGCTGCTATATATGATCCACAAATTCAATTCTCTCAAAGCTTTGTTCTACACAATACATGCACCATATTCACTGCAGAGGCATATGCGGTTTATCAGGCATTAAAACATATTCGCCAAATTAACAATAGCAAATACTTTTTGATTGTTTCTGATTCACTGAGTTTGATTAAAGCCTTAACTAACCTTACAGTTTCTTTTAAGACAAATTATATTCTATATTTCATCAAAGAAATAATTTATCAATATTACCTCAAGCACAAAAGCATTGCTTTTCTGTGGGTACCTTCACACCGAGGTATCTATGGCAATGAAATAGTTGATAAAACCACATATGAAGGTAATAATGCTATTGATGTTAGAAATGCAATGGCCATTCCTATGACTGACTTCTTGCAATGTATTAATGAAAATGTTTGTAATTTATGGTTAGAATTGTGGAAGAAAGACCAAGACACTAAAGGAAAATTTTACGGCCGTATACAAGAAGAATTACCTGTTAGACCCTGGTACAATAGATTGAAGGAAGCCAGCCGAGACTTTATCACTACGATAAATAGATTGCGCTTTGGCCATAATACTGCTCCGTCACACCTTGCTAGACTTGGCATTATTACGAGGGTCAAACTAAAAGTTCTTAGAAAATCAAAAACTGATTACATTAGCCAGTTATTAGTTTTATTATATCTTTTCAAAATATTGTCCATTGACGTCAATACACCGCTGCATGCGATGGAACCACTGGGAAAAGCACTTTGCCCACTCGTCCTTAGGGGTCTCTTCAATGGCATCGCGATACGCAGCCACCGCTTCTTCAGCATTCATAAACCGCTTTCCTTTAAGTTTTTCTTTAATTTTTGGAAATAAATAAAAATCACAAGGCGCGAGGTCGGGGCTATACGGCGGGTGACCCAGTAATTCAACGTTTGATGTCGCCAAATAGTCGATCGTTCGCTTGTCGGTGTGCGACGAGGCGTTGTCGTGGTGAAGGAGGATCCTACTGCGAGGTCGTTTCTCTCGAACTTTTTCCAAGACAAGTGGCAAACAATTGGTAGTGTACCATTCTGCAGAAACTGTTTTTTGATCCTCTAACACAATTGTTGCGAAATGACCTATCCTTCCAAAGAACGAGGCCACCATTTTTTTTCCCGCACTTCGATCTCTCTTCACTTTAGTTGGCAACTCCTCGAAAGGAAACACCCACTGAGCAGATTGTCTTTTGGTTTCAGGATCATAACAGTAAATCCAGCTTTCGTCACCTGTTAGTATGTCGAACACAGCATTTGAGTCACCTCCGTTAAATCTTTCAATCATTTTACGGCACCAATTCACACGATGGAGTTTTTGAGCCTTAGTCAAATTATGAGGTATCCACCGGGCGCAAAGCTTCCTGACCGCTAAATGTTCGTGGAGGATTTTGTGCACTTGACTCATACCGATGCCTAAGCTTGTCCGAATCTGCTGATAGGTCACTCTTTTGTCAGTCTCTATCATACGCCGCACAACACAGATGTTATTTTCAGTCGTCGCCGTAGAAGGCCGTCTATACGTAATCTCACTGATGATGTACGTGAGTACATCATCAGTGAGATTAGTGCGACCACGTTTAAACTCATTAAACCAGTTGTAAACAGTCGCACGAGATGGGGCTTCATCGTGAAAGGCCAATCGTAGTCTATCATAACTTTCTTGTTGACTTAAATGACATCGAAAGTCATAAAAAATCATTGCACGAAAATTTTTTCGTGTTAAATTCATGTTGACGTGACAGTGTGACACAGACAATTTTCAATTTGCCGCCAAATCGTAAAACAAATGAAAAATGAATGAAATATATACTCAGTAATATTGGCAAAGAGTTCTATTTTCAAATTTTAGAACATTTTTTTTATTATATTGTTTATAAGTGGCCAGTTCTAAGAACTTTCAGTTTGACCCTCGTACAAGCAATACATGCCCACATTGTGAATCCCAGGAGGGAGCTCAGGGAGCCGCTGCAACCGTTGATCATATTATTTTTGACTGTCAAAACTTCCTGCTTGACAGATTAGTGTTGGCTAGTGAACTCAGTGATGTGAACATTAAGTGCGATTCTTTCTCCCGCCCGCCGCCACTCGAAGAGTTATTGAAAGACAAAAATACTTACAAACCGATATATAAATACATTAAAAATACTGTTAAAACAATTTAAAAATTAAGTGAATGTGCCGTGTCCGTTAAAATAAAATAAGATTTGACCTAAAGGTCCAGTTACCAGGTCATAAAATCCCAAAAAAAAAATCTTATAGGCCACAGATTTACTAAATAAGAATCAGATGTAGCGTATTCGTCCAACTAAAGGCGCACGCAAACTGTTCGGACGCGACTTACTGTCGCGACAGTAAGTCGCGACACATAGTGTGCACACCCTTTCGGACGCGGCTTTCTGTCGCGTCCGCGTCCGATACAACCATAGACACGCCATGCTGTCTATGCGATACACTATGGCTAGGTAGGAGCTTATTTTCTTAATTCAGGGCACTAGCAGTTAGCACTATTAGATTATATTATTGGTAGATCTTGAAGTAAAGCAGAACTGTTGAATTGAAAGTGAATTTAACATTTTTTGACTATATTCTGTATAAAATCAATATTAAGGCCGTACCATGGACAATATACGGATGACAGTAAACGTCCGCGGACGTTTGTAAACGTCCGCGGACGTTTGCTGTCATTTTCCCAGATTGCTTTCGGACGTCTGAACGCTCAAGGTCACGTCCGCGACAGACGTCCGATAGTGTGCACACTTGAATGGATTTTCCTTGTCCAGATACCCTTCTGTCGCGACCGTAAGTCGCGACAGTAAGTCGTGACAGATAGTTTGTGCGGGCCTTTAGTGAGGCACGTTGACAGCTATGTGTGCGTGACATTTGGCGACTGGCACTGTACGGACACGCGCGTCTATGTGTGTGTAAAGTTGCCAGATTATGAATAATCTCCCACTATTTTGCATATAGTCTTTGCAAACGAATATAAAAATATTACATAGGAGGTAATATTTTATATTCGTTTGTTGTTTTGAAGAATTTACCATAGATTTAATTAATGCTTTTAATATGTAATTCTGTTGTGAAAATTATTCAAATAAAATATACCATTAAAGTATGCTTTTATAAATACATTTCTTAAAAAATGTAGGCTCCGAGTTAAGTTTTAACTAATTTTATTCGTAAATTGAGAAATAAATAGATAGGCTTGCGTCATAAATATTAATTAGCTAAAAACATTTTGTCATGCATACAATAAATTATGAATATCATAATCATAAATCGTAACCAAAATAAATTGCAATTAAAAATAAATTATGGCTACAATCAATAATTTCTGTTTCTGTAATGAATGTACATACGGCGCCAAGTCAAGCTAAATAGTCGAAGTACGATTTTGATACTTATTCCCTACGCCATAAGAACGGTACAAAGGTCTAAGAACGGTACAAAGGTCAAAGTGTATAGCTTGACAAGTAGCCGCGTGTACACGAATATTTGGATCGTTTGGGGATCGAACTAAAAACAATGTATATACTAATGGAAATCCTATTAGTATATTTATAAGAAAAATATAATCTACAATATACTTTTACAATACGTTAATGTATTTTTCATTAACATGACAATCATTATTACCTACATAATCAATTGACAACTGCATTTTCCCTAATTCAGGGAAAACGGTGTCGACGTAAACTGGCAACACTTACATATTTTCTGCAGAAATACGAATTTTATCGAAATAATATTATAAAACGGTCAAATAATCCATAGTTATCTGTAAGAATATATTCCATCTTCCCGTATTTGCTTTTAGAAACAACTTTTACAATGTTTAAAAACGCAAGACGGCATTTTATGAATTTAAAAGCTGGATCGATCGTGGCCTGTGAACTGTGCGATGCTTCGCAGCGCACTGAGTCGAGTTTGTATTCGCTTTTCAATTTTGTATTTGCTTTAGTGGCCTCATGCAAGTGTTCCGCGCGCTCTGTCTGCCTTTTATTCTATAGTCTTAGTTATAGGCCATAAAGCACAACATTTGCCTACCTCCTACCTCCTTGTTTACCTTAATGTTTCCAACACGAATAATATGGCAAAGACGTGATAGTAATAGCACGGAATAATAATCCATAGTAATAGTGTACATACGTATCGCGTTATGGTTATAATATTATCAGAGCATTCAGAAGTCCTAATCAAAGAAATATAACCTTAAGTCATAGAAGTAACACCAAAATAACAACAGCGGTTGCTATGATTGATATCTTCTTTCTAATGGCACATGCAGTATGATAGAAAGAGCTATCGATAGGTTTAGCAGCACGCTCATAAAGCAGCCTCGTGGTAGCCAAACAGTAACATAGAGTTAGGAAACCGAGTGTTGTCGTAACAGTGATGATTTTGATTGATTTTTGGTTTTATTATAAGATCTTCGGCCGATTTTCGCTCTTTAAAAAGTGTGAAGATATTGTATTGTTCGTATGTACGAAGTCATCTAGAATATGCCTGTCAAGTATGGAATCCGCGATATCAAATTTATATAGCTCGTATTGAGGGTATACAAAGGCGTTTCCTGAGGTATCTCGATTTTAAAGCGCAACAATACTCAATTGATTATAACGAGCGATGCAAGCGGTATCATTTCATGCCCCTTGAACTCAGACGCACAGTTAACGATATTAGTTACTTGATGAACATTGCGACCAGCTCCATTGACTGTCCAACGCTTCTAGCTGCAATAGAATTGCGCACTAATCAGTTAGGACTCAGACAGCGTTCCCCATTAAATATTAACTTCGCAACCACCAACTATCGACAGAATTCCTTCCTGCTACGCAGTGCTAGATCATTTAATAAAGTGGCCTCTAAACTTGACATAGATTTATTTAATACCAAACCCAGTTCATTCAGGAAATTGATAAATAATGACTTCTTTTTGTAATTGACAACCAGCTGAGACTCTGATATCGAATTCACGCATGTATCGTAACACAGCTTCAGTAGTAGCATGGTGTAGTCGGCTGCATGTGTCGCCGCACACTCGCACAATTTTGGTGGGTCTGTTAAGAGTTAAAACATTGTAGTAATTATTTTGTTCTTATAAATCTAATACAAAAGGTATTTTGTCTAGATATTTTGTCAGATATTGAAAATAATTATTATTGTAGACATTCAAGCCATTTTTGTGTTTTAAGTATTATTGTTGTAATATATATACTTATATATTAAGCGCGCGTTGCAACTAGTGCATATATTACGTTGTAATTCTGTGGAAGCTTGTTGTTAGCATTTATTTGTGTATACTATTATCATATTATGTCTTATTTGTCTGTAAGCTTCCCGACAATAAATAAATAAAATAAATAAATAAAATATTTATCGATACTTAAATATTTTTGGTCAAATGTCTAACTTTATTATTGTTGATATTTTTAAACAACTAAAATATTGAAATTGTAGTTTTTGCTGTTGACGCCGGACAGTGCTTTGCAAAGACTTGCCAGACAGACAGTACTAAAAAATTTCACGTGTTTAATTGTTCGTTTTAGCCATAAAATCTATTGACAAAAAGTATTCATAAACTAATGAGCGATGCGTTGCGACTTGCGATGCGATGCTAAAAAACTGTCACTTAGATTATGTATTGTACGAATTATACCAGATTGTCTAATGCGGCAGGCTTTGGCAATTTGTGTGCGTCGCATCATATCACGTTGCTTGCTATCGCTTAAATTTGACACTGGTCGAATTTTTGACGTGACAACGTCTTATAAATTGGTTTGCCGGGTGACACTTCAAGAAACTGCGTTACGCTCCGCTCACGTTATGCGCTCACAATGAGAGCGAGTGAGAGGCACGCGTCCCGCCTAAGAGCGAGAGAGACAGACATAAAAAGTGAAAGGCACGCGTCTTTCATCCTTCTTCCTACTATACGAATGAATATTCACATTAAAATTATTTTACCACTCAAAGTCGTTGTCACGTAAAACTTTCGCCCGTATACCGACTTTACAGGCAACCAATTTTTTTAGAGTTGTAGGTAATCCGATTTGTGATCCGCCAGCACAAATGATTCGTCTTTATGTAAATATTAGTACAGCAGTGACTGCCACGCCGAAGCTTGCGGGTACGATTCAGTTTTACATTCATGTCCGATAGTTTGTTTCCGTATTTATCCCTCATTCAAAAAACATCGATATCTCCTTTCACTGTCAAATCCCATCACTCCTGGGAGTGATGGGATTTGACTGCACGGCTATTTAGAGAAAGCAGTCAAAGATATGAGTCTGTAAAGAGTCTATGCCTCTTTAAATGAGACGCGTAATTTGACGTTATGATTAACCAACTAAGACCAACTGACATTACATGTTGCATGTTCGGTATAAGGAAATATGGCGAGCATGTTCTCTATAGTCTAAACCATGAAGGTATAGATAAACATGGAGGCCACAGCTGGAACAAAGCCTTGAGTCAAATACCTACATTTCTCTATCTCACTCTCTGTGGTCTGACCTCTCATTTTAGCGTGGATTTAGTATTGCTATCTTCTTATTAAAATCTCCGAGTAAGCTCTTAAAAAGAGCCGACATATTAAGCAAATCAGATGTTTACACGGTCAATTAATGTGTATTTAAATCAAGAGTTGAAATCCAATCACTTGTTAAAACTCCCAATATTGTAGGTCTCGAACGCTTATAATCATGGTTGGCGAGACAGTGAATTATAATCCCATTTCCTAAGGATTTGGTAATGTGGCAACATTGGCCACCATATGTCAAGTAAATCTTGTCAATATGGCAGTGGTTGGTTGAAAAGAGATGGTATGACCACAGTGAGCGAGATAGCGATACATCATTTGAGCTTCAAGTAGGTATTCGGAGTGCGGTCTCCATGTTTATCTATAACTTCATGGTCTAAACCAAAGAAATATAACCTTAAGGCATAGAAGTAACACTAAATAACAACAGCGGTTGCTATGATTGATATCTTCTTTCTAATGGCACATGCAGTATGATAGAAAGAGCTGTCGATAGGTTTAGCAGCACGCTCTTATAGCAGCCTCGTGGTAGGCAAACAGTAGACAAAACATAGAGTTAGGAAACCGAGTGTTGTTCGTAACAGTGATGATTTATCGATAAATATTTTTGGTCAAATGTCTAACTTTAGTATATGTCGATATATTTAAGCCGTAGAAGTAAACAACTAAAATATTGAAATTGTAGTTTTTGCTGTTGACGCCGGACAGTGCTTTGCAAAGACTTGCCAGACAGACAGTACTAAAAAAATTCACGTGTTTAATTGTTCGTTTTAGCCATAAAATCTATTGACAAAAAGTATTCATAAACTAATGAGCGATGCGTTGCGATGAGATGCTAAGAAACTGTCACTTAGATTATGTATTGTACGAATTATACCAGATTGGCTAATGCGGCAGGCTTTGGCAATTTGTGTACGTCGCATCATATCACGTTGCTTGCTATCGCTTACGTTGGACACTGCTTGATTTTTTTAGAGTTGTAGGTAATCCGATTTGTGATCCGCCAGCACAAATGATTCGCCTTTATGTAAATATTAGTACAGCAGTGAACTACTTTGACAACCCAGTTGGCGTGAGTGCAACCGACTGCCACGCCGAAGCTTGCGGGTACGATTCAGTTTTACATTCATGTCCGATAGTTTGTTTCCGTATTTATCCCTCATTCAAAAAACATCGATATCTCCTTTCACTATCAAATCCCATCACTCCTTAATGATGGGATTTGACAGCACGGCTATTTAGAGAATGCAGTCAAAGATATGAGTCTGTAAGGAGTCTATACCTCTTTAAATGAGACACGTAATTTAACGTTATGATTAACCAACTAAGACCAACTGACATTACATATTGCACGTTCGGTACAAAGAGATTGGATGATATACAATATATGCTTCAGTTATTCTTCTGTGGTTCGGTATAAGGAAATATGGCGGGCATGTTCTCTCTAGTCTAAACACAGAAGAATAACTGAAGCATGGAAGGAATGATATTTTTAAGAACAAATTGAATATAGCTACACTCTTCACTCATATGATAAATTAGAGTTGCCAGAAGAAGATGACACTATGTTTGTCAGTTAGGGCTAAAGACAATTTGAACACAAATATCGTAACTTTTTAATTTAATAGTGACTGAGCAAATCCGCTATCGATATCGATTAAAGTTTCAATATAGGTTCAAAATCAAACGGACTTGTAAAGTATATTATTTATATGT
Organism: Euclidia mi; assembly: GCA_944739405.2. NCBI lineage: Eukaryota > Metazoa > Arthropoda > Insecta > Lepidoptera > Erebidae > Euclidia > Euclidia mi. Next base: position 29,441,381 of record OX123193.2, on the reverse strand, counting down.
TATACATTTTAAATTCCGTAACTTTATGTCCACAGCAGTCAGAACGCTAGTTGATGGACAGTCTTTAAATAATTATTACACAAACTTGCATTTTTAAACTGAACTTATATATTTTAGTTTCAAATGGGTAGGTCGTGTGGTTGACGGCATAGAATACAAGTGTCACCACCGCCTATCTTCCCGTGGGTGTCGTAAGAGGCGACTAAGGGATAACACGATGCAAATACCATTTTTGCGTAGAGACGGAAAACTCGACATCAAACCCTATACGACTGCCTCGTTGGTCTTGCGGCATAAATGTGCGCGTGGGATTGGGAGGTCCCGGGTTCGATTCCTGGGTCGGGCAGTGTTATTGGGTTTTTCTGTCACGAAATTCTCAGTAGCACAGTAGCAGCACGGAGTCTGGCAATGTACCCGGTACGGCAATAGGCTCGCCCCTTATTACGTGGGACTAAAGTATATCTGGCGAAAAGTGGGTGTAGAAATACACCTCTGCCTACCCCTTCGGGGATAAAAGGCGTGACGATATGTATGTATGTATGTATCTCCTTGGTCCTCACCAATATGGATAGTTCCTAAGAAAGTCGACGCTTCTGGCCAACGAAAATGGCGCGTCGTTATAGATTACAGGAAATTGAACGACGTTACTATTAGTGAAACTTATCCTATCCCAAACATAGTCGAAATCCTTGACCAATTAGGGAAATCCAAATATTCCTCAACTCTTGATCTTGCATCAGGTTTTCACCAGATAAAAATGGCTCCTCAAGACGCCTGCAAAACCGCATTTAGTGTCCCTCAAGGGCACTTTGAATTTAACCGAATGCCCTTTGGGTTGAAAAATGCACCTTCAACTTTCCAACGTTTAATGAATAATGTCTTTACCGGCCTTCAAGGAGAGCGATGCTTCGTATATTTAGATGATAGTTTCCTACGCCCCTGATTTATCAAATGAAATACAATATTTGGCAGTTATTTTTGAAAAACTCCGTTTATTTAACCTTAAACTACAACCTGACAAATGCGAGTTCTTGCGCAAGGAAGTCGGTTACCTGGGACTCGTGATCACCGAGCATGGCCTAAAAGCCGATCCAAAAAAAGTAAAATCCGTAAAAGAATTTCCAATCCGAAAATGTCCTAAGGATATCAAATCCTTTCTAGGCCTGATATCCTATTATAGACGTTTCATCCCAGAATTTTCTAAATTATCTAAACCACTCACTTCCCTTCTTAAAAAGGATGTCGCCTATAAATGGAAAAATGAACAGTAATTGGCTTTCGAAATGCTTAAAGAAAAGCTCGTTACTGCCCCTGTCCTAATCTATCCTGACTTTACAAAACCCTTTAACCTTACCTGTGACGCCTCTAACTACGCGATATCCGCTATCCTCTCCCAAGGCCCTATCAGTAAAGATCACCCAGTAGCATATGCATCCAGAACCTTAAACAAGTGCGAAAGTAACAACAGTACAACCGAAAAGGAGTTACTAGCCATAGTCTGGGGCTGTAAAACCTTCAGACCGTATTTGTTTGGTCGTAAGTTTACAATCGTAACAGATCATCGGCCTTTGAAGTGGCTTTTTAACCACACCGATCCAAGCAGTAAATTATAGCGTTGGCGTCTGCAACTTCAAGAGTTTGAAAACGAGATCGTATATCGAAAGGGTAAACTAAATTCAGCAGCCGATGCTCTTTCTCGTTAGTCCGTAAATCCAGTGTATCCTGATAATCCTACCAACTTACCTGATACTGATTTAATTGATCTTGGTCCCTTAGATATAAGCCCGTTCAATGCGGAAGTCGGTGATTTTAGTCCTTTGAGTCTACCAAGCCCTGAAAACTTACCTGATCCTCTTCCTCCTCCGAATCCTTTACCCGATGTCACAGTTCAAAACCCTGAAACACAGAACGAATCTCAACCTTCAACTAGTAGCCAAGTCCCGAATATACAATACCCAAATCCTGTAATAAACCCTACTATGCCAAACTTACCTGATCCTGCTGACAGTTACACTAAATTTCTTAAAATGCCTTAATAACTACACTATTACTAAATAACTACACTATTACCACCAGCTCCAGATGAATTACTCAGTACAATATTTTGTAATTGTAGGTAAGAATGATTGTGGTTCACGCTGCAGATGCAGAAAATCGGGCTTGCAATGCACTTTAGCTTGTGGATAATGCAATGGGCAAGCTTGTCTCAATGCTGTTGTATTGCAAGACGATCCTGAGGAAGAAAGTGCATTTGATCCAGAAATTTTAGAAGGTTTGGAGACAATCATGCAGGTAAACGAAGATGATGAAGATGAAATTGAAATTTTCAATTTCCCAGGAGATGATGATGAAGAAGAAGAAGAAGAAGAAGTAAATTGATATTTTTGAAGTTCAAGTTATTGAAAAAATTACAATTAAAATTCAAGTTAAATGTAGGTACATTTGTACATTTAATTTTAATTGTAACAAAAGTACAGCTACTAAATAAAAAAATTAACTTAAATTATATTTACTTGACTTATTTCTATTTAAAATCTATCTATCAATTTATTTACAATCTATTATCGAATAAAATTAAATGAATTTATTATATATATAACATATTCAATACAATGTATTATCTAATAAATAATACAAATTATTTATTGTTGATAATATTTTAATGATTTAGTAACTATATACAAGGTATTATTCACCGAGATTCACGGTTGACCTTGTATAACAGTATAATGCCTGAGCGCTGGGTGCTCTCCGCTCTCTATCTCGAAAACGGTTGAGCGTACAGAAAAAGAGTTGAGACAAAAGTTGTGGCAATTTTTTTTATCTTCAATTTTTATAGTAGGTGTTGAAGTGATTGGAACCATAGAAACCATGGAAAAAAAAACCATAGGAGATAATTGCAAAAAAACGATTTTCGTGACCTTTGACCTCGAATAACTTACGACGCAGACACGAGATAATATGAGACTTTTGAGACAACTTTAAAACGCCAAAATGAATCTGTATACGAGTTTCCAGCTTATTATCTGAAATTCCGAGGTGAAACCCTAAAGTGACTGGACTAAAAGGCATAAGTATACGTTGCACTTGGTGCACTTTATCTTCAACTACTAGACCAGGTCCCCAGTTTACATACTCTTAGAGATCGAGTCGACCAGAGCGTGGTTCGAGCGACCGTTGAGCAACTTAGGAAGAACAAAGCACCTTCTGATGATGGTATTACTGCAGAACTCCTCAGAGCAGGTGGAGACACAACCCGAAGAGAGCTAGCAAGTCTTTTCAATACCGTCATCCACGAAGGCTCTACACCACGGGCATGGAACGGGAGTATGGTGGCTCTTTTCTTAAAAAAAAGGCGATAAAACCTTATTGAAGAACTACAGATCCATTTCACTCCTGAGCCATATCTACAAGTTGTTCTCGAGGGTTGTTACAAACCGTGTCGCTAGAAGACTTGACGACTTCCAGCCACCAGAGCAAGCCGGGTTTGAAAATACTTCAGCACCGTGGACCACATCCATACTGTTGGGCAGATTGTACAGAAGACCCGCGAGTACAACTGGCTGCTGTGTTTGGCATTCATGGACTACGAGAAAGCCTTCGACTCTATCGAAACCTGGGCAGTTCTTGAAAGCTTGCAATGTCGCATTGACTGGCGATATATCGAGATGTTGAGATGTTTGTATGAAACCGCGACCATGACCGTTCAGATCCAAGACAGAAGGACAAATACCATAGAGTTGCGTAGGGGAGTCCGGCAAGGAGATGTAATATCTCTCAAGCTGTTCACCAATGCACTTAAGGATGTCTTCAAGACACTGGAGTGGACTGAACGGGGTATTAACATCAATGGCGAGTACAACTCACACCTTCGGTTTGCTGACGACATCGTCCTAATAGCACTTAGCAGAGACGTCGGTGGAGCTTAGCAGAATGCTGTACGACCTTAATGAAGCCTCCCGGCAGATTGATCTCGGCATGAACCTGGATAAAACGAAGGTCATGTTTAATGAACACGTCGTGTTGAGACCAATCTGCATTGATGACAGTTCCTTGATCGAAGTTGTGCCCTGGGTAGACATACTGTTGTATGTCTACCTAGGGCAAATAATACAGTTGGGTAGACACAGCTTCGAAAAGAAAATCGATAGGAGGATTCAGTAGGGATGGGCAGCATTCGGTAAGCTACGTCGGGTCTTCTCGTCGGCTACTCCGCAAAGCCTCAAGACAAAAGCCTTCAACCAATGCGTCCTACCAATAATGACATACGGTGCCAAAACCAGGACAACTCATGGTCGGGCGTCGCTCAGCGTGCCATGGCACGAGCTATGATCGGAGTCTCTCTAAAGGATAAAATTCACAACGAGGTCATCTGGAAGAGAACTGGTGTTACCGACATAGCTCGCCGTATAAGCAGGCTGAAGTGACAATGGGCTAGCCACGTCTACGAGTGGGCTAACAGAAAATATCCTCAATGTCAGAGTCGTTCCCATCTCCTAATGTGTATAGTATAGCGTCATCCGGTAGATGTACTTCTGTAATGTAAAAATAACGATATTGTATTGTACTTAAGTAATAAATTATCATTAAAAGTAAATAACATAATAACATGCATAAGCGTGCATTTTTGTGTATTGAAACATGATTAAAAACCGAACTGCTACGATCGTGCGTATTGTTTTAAACTCCTTAAAATCAGGTAAATACCAATCTTGAATCAAATACTTGTTGTACTCAAATAATGTTACGTAATCACTTTAATTATAACATAAACTTTTCAATATAAGCTATAAAATAACAATAATAATAAATAAACAATGTAAGTATATCATTATTGAAACTAGCAAGTTTGATTTAAACTTGCTGCAAGTTTGGCAAGTTTGCATTGTTATCTGGATATAGTAATTCATTACGTACCTGGCGAGTCGCGACCGCTAAAAAATGCAGCCATCGTTCCCGTCACTGTCAGCCATGTCAGCGCGACTAGTGATCTGTGAGCGCGACTGACTGATCGTACGATGTTTTTTAATACAACACATACCCATAGACTAATATAATTATTATACCTGGAAACACATACCTACAATCTGCACCAGCCTGGCGCAAGTTCCTAAGAAAAAACCGAAAGTATGAAACGTGCTATCTTTTTAATGGCTACTATTATATGTATAAAACATGAAGATAGCATCCTTCACTATGTACCCTTGGAACAGTATTATTTCAAAGTTAGACGGGTTATACGTCCATCATCGCCATGGCTGTCAATAGAGTCAAATGTCACAACTGTCACATTATTATCCAGATTGAACTTTGCCGCGTTATGTAGTTTGTTTATAAAAACGTAAAAAAACATACTGTAAAAGTGCTTTGTGTATACCAAATAAATGTGATTTTACACTTCTAGTGTTAGTGTTACTATATTTATTTGATTAGCATTGAAAGGAGCGCAATGAAAACAAGCAAATTAACGTGCAAAATATGGCATACAACAACATGCCGGTCAAGCAATGAAAAAAGGGTATTTATGGCTTTATCTAGGGACATTTTGTCCCTAGATAAAGATCAATGAATATTTATAATGTTATATAATGTGACATATTTCAATGAAACATAAAAAATAAGGAAATATTATAAAGTTTCATAACTTAATACTTTGTAGGTAAACAATAGTGCTGCCTGTCAGTTATCGATAATACGTTATTTGAAATTTACACAAGGACAAAAAATTCTATTCTTTTTTTCTTTTTAGATGTAAAAATGGGTAGCTGCAACTGGAAACCAAGACTTGATTTATGTGCCCATTGAAAAATTACATCACTTGAACTATGTGTGTGGCAAGCATTTTAAGCCGAAAGACATAAAAAAGGAAACTTAAGTCAGAAAAACAGCTGTGCCTTGTATCTATAGACATTTCTTTAAATCCTATTACAGTAGAAATGTTGAAAACCTTTCCATTACATGTACATACATGTTATGTCTTTTAGTTCTGCGTATTTTTCTTCGCTAATCTAGAACAGATTTATAGAATAGGCTAATTTGTTTGAATAAACACATAAATATTAAATACATCTTTTATTTGTGTTGGAAAAGTATAATTATTCTAGTCGAAACATAGGTAATTATAATCATTTCTCTTACCGAATATTTTCGATATCGATATTTCGTTAATCACTAGAGGGTACATCCCTATATTGACGAATATGACAATGCTGACAACATAAAAACAATGTCAATTAGTATCTTTATGTTGGTACGAGTTATCCCTGCACGTTTCATACAAAGCTGAAAGTCTCGCACGATCTATGGCACATCCGCCTCTTCTTACGTAGTATTTGTATGCTCTTTGATCTGCACGAGCGCGAGCGGTCGATATAGGTTTCGTCTCGCAAAACAGAAGTTCTGTACCTAAAATATTTTTTTTGCGCATGCGCACGCTCGTTGAGTTATTTTACATTTTAATTTTTTTATGATGTGGAATTAAAAATACAAACAACTCATAATTTTCAACCTTTTAGCACCAACCCCTATTTTTAAATATCCATATTAGTAATTTAATCATTACACATCACTACATCAGTTGTCGTGACATCGTGTTAACGGAAACGGCGCGGCGGCGATAGTCCACCGGCGTAGGTACGTAACGGACTGCTGAGACGATGGTCTCGGGTTCGATCCCTAGGTAGGTGCCCCGGGCACACACCTCTGACTTTTCGAAGTAATGTGTGCATGATAAATGATAATTATCGCTCGCTTAGTAATGTGCCCGGAAGATGGCAATAGGCTTGCCCCCTATTACATTGGGACCGAAACATAACTGGCGAAGTGTGGGTGTGTAATACACCTCTGCCTATCCCTTCGGGGATAATGTTGTCCACGCCAGGCGCATACCGGATTCTAAATATTTAATCAAAAGCGAGTCGGACTCGCCCACGAAGGGTTCCTTATACACTAAGAATATCCATTATCTGTACCTAACTATTATATACCACTACTACTGTTTTGCGAGTACAAATAACTTTGTCTTTCATAGTGTTTGCATAAACAACAAACATGTGATGTTTCTCAAAAACTGCTGTGTACATAGGTACATCATTCAAACCAATTTTCGTTGGACTTTTTATTACGATCTACAGCATGTAGATTTGTCGCCTTCTTGATTAAAAAGTTAAAGAGGGGAGGAGCGGTGGTGCACTCATTTTACCACATTGGAAGCGTCGTCTTTTAAATGATTGACCTTGCGAAACTATGGTTTTAGGAACCTCAAAAGCATTTCAGAGATCTATTACTCATGGAAAAATATTTTTCACGTCAGTTCCACGTAAGGATAGCCCCCCTTAATTTCATTCCGTTTTTATGTTTGTATAAAAATCGTACCAATTTTCAAAGGCGTAGTTAGGTATAATAATTTCAGAATAAAACGGCTGTGACATACGGACAGACATGGTATGGTGAATCTATAAGAGGTCCGATTTTTGCCTTTCTTAGCTACGGAACCCTTCGTTTGTATACCCTTATAAACTTTGGTAACTTTGTTCAGAATTTCCTGGAAAAGCGGTTTGGACAAAAAAGAGAATAAGAAAAAAGACCTAAGACGAGTTCGCCGGGTCAGCTAGTTGACATATAAAATGAGTTGTAAATGTTTACCTTAAATGTATAAATATATATGATGTGGTTGTGCTAATCCATAAATAAAATTGGAGTGTCTGTTTGTAATATTAAAATAACCGCTTTTTACTAAATGCATATGGATGTACCATTACACGGTACATATACCAAAATGTCATTTTTTACAATTTTTGTTTGTCGGTCTGTCTGTCTGTTTTTTCGCTAATCTCTGGAACGGCTGCACCGATTTTGACGGGACTTTCACTGGCGGATAGCTGACGTACCAAGGAGTAACTTAGGCTATAAATTAACCGGGTATGCGAAGTAGTTCCCTCAGGACGCGGGTGAAACCGCGGAAAACAGCTAGTAAGTAAATAAATAACTAGGTACACCTCTGTCTACGCCTTCGGGGATAAAAGGCGTGAAGATATTTTATAAGTGTCAAGTTAGTATGAATCAAAACATTAAAGTACCTAAAATCAAAATAGGTCATTTCGCTTGTTAGCGTCGGTCAAATACCCCCAAGTGTATTTATCTATATATTAAAAGAATTTGTGTTTTATAATACGAGTCGGCCAGCCCGTTCTACCCAACCGATTCGCATGATTTTTTTTTTAAATGAAAGCTCTCGCCGCATGTATTTGTCATCAAGCATTAGAAATTACCTAACTTGCACATTCATCAAGTTATATGCAAAAACAGTTTTCTCCCATACATTTTTTACGTTTTCGTAGCCGTAGTCGATGACTTTCTGCTTCTATATATCGGGTTCTCATTGAGGTAGGCGTTTCGTTATAGGCCTATAACACGCGCTGAAGAGAGCTCTTTCATTTGATGGTATGCTCATTCAAATTGGGTAAGTTTGAAGGAAGATAGGTGTGGACATTGAACTTATTTTTCAATATTTTCCACAGAAGAATAACTAAAGCATGGAATGAACGATATTTTTATGAACAAATTGAATATAGCTACACTCTTCACTCATATGACAAATTAGAGTTGCCAGAAGAAGATGGCACTATGTTTGTCAGTTTGGGCTAAAGACCATTTGAACACAAATTTCGTAACTTTTTAATTTTTCAGTGATTGAGCAAATCCGCTATCGATATCGATTAAACTTTTCAATATAGGTTCAAAATCAAACGGACTTGTAAAGTATATTATTTATATGTTATACATTTTAAATTCCGTAACTTTATGTCCACAGCAGTCCGAACGCTAGTTGATGGACAGTCTTTAAATAATTATTACACAAACTTGCATTTTTAAACTGAACTTATACCTATATTTTTGTTTCAAATGGGTACTCAGTAGCACATAATCTTTCAAGGCGTTATTTTCTAATTTTCATGGTATTTTTCTTTACGCATCAACAGCCTTTTCAAGTCCACTGCTGGTCTTTAACCTTCCGTGGTGGAGGTTTGGCCTACTATAATACCACACTAGCCAGACGTATTCGTGTAGGGTTTTATTTCGAGATTTCCTTCTCTTGTTTCTCTTAGTCGCCTCATACGACACCCTCGGCATAAATATATATACTTATTTATAGTTAGTTTTTCAGCTGTAATGAAAGCTGTAAGTGGGATTAATAAATACCTATTAAATAAATAAATCATCACCCCCTACTCTCTCTCTCTAATCTCAATAACATATTTTTATTAGAGAAAGCAAATAATTAAGATAAAAGCAAAACTCATAGCTTAAGCATTATGATAACTGAAAATGGCATATCCAAATTAATTCTTTACAAGGATAGGAGATAGTCGACATGGATTTTATCAAGCAAAAAACATAAAAATTTACTTAAAATAGATAAATCAGACAAAACCTTGAATAGTGCCCAAAGGTTTGTTATTAACAATAATCACTTTATTAAAATTTTCTCATTACATAGTGTACCTACAGTAATACAAATCTATGTGTAAAAAATGTATGTGCGGGATCGGACACTTTTCGGTCATACATGTGACACACAGAATATTTAGAGAGAGAAAAATTGTGGCTAGACTAGCCCTTCGATTTTATCTTGGGATCGGCACATTATTAGTCCACTAGTCAAACAAGAACAACCAAGTTTTGGTCTCTGGGTAGATGACATTTAACAAAATTTCCTTCAAATGAAGATTCCCTTATTTTGATGCATATCCACTCAGTAGTCGTGACTATGAAAGCAGACAATTCTTATCAAACCTTCAAATTACTGTCCTTTAAATATTACTGTCTTTGTAAAGAAAGATCAGATTTTTTCTATAGGTGCATTTTTTTTTTTGTAATGTGATGGATTCTAACAAGCTTCGGAATTCATTACTGTTGCTGATAGTTTAAATAATAGCAAGTAATTATTTAAGCACTCACACTGATATGTTTAGAAGGGAGGAGCCATCTGTCATTACTATAAAAACATTCCGCAGTAAAATGCTTGGAACAAATTCTATGGTTGTGACGTCACATCGCGCCCCTGCGCCGCGAGCCTCGCTACGAGTGACGCACAGCAGTGGGCCGTTCCCTCGCGCCCCTCCACGCCGGCCCTATAAATACAGGGGACACACGAGCCTTCGTCCCTTTTTCCTCCGGCCAGCACCACCGAGTTGAGTACAAGATCATCTGAAGACCTGTGAAGTGCCAACGTCGACCACGCCCTGGATAATTGTCCCTTCTGTTAGCCTTAACCGTCAGTTCTTTTTTTGTATCGAATAACTGGAATTATAACGCGAGTTTAAACTTTCCTGGTGATATTTTTTATTTATTTCCCGTAAGTCAACCTAATTATCTCTCTTTAATTGCTTGGCGAGTGATCGATCCCGGCTACCCCGTGGAAATCAATCACTCGTGCGACATGGTTGACGGCATTGCCGTGTGGTTGACGGCATAGAATACAAGTGTCACCACCCCCTATCTTCCCGTGGGTGTCGTAAGAGGCGACTAAGGGATAACACGATGCAAATACCATCGTTGCGTACAGACGGAAAACTCGACATCAAACCCTTTACGACTGCCTCGTTGGTCTCGCGGCATAAATGTGCGCGTGGGATCGGGAGGTCCCGGGTTCGATTCCTGGGTCGGGCAGTGTTATTGGGTTTTTCTGTCACGAAATTCTCAGTAGCAGCACGGAGTCTGGAAATGTGCCCGGTACGGCAATAGGCCCTATCCTTTATTACGTGGGACTTAAGTATATCTGGCGAAAAGTGGGTGTAGAAATACACCTCTGCCTACCCCTTCGGGGATAAAAGGCGTGACGATATGTATGTATGTATGTATCTCCTTGGTCCTCACCAATATGGATAGTTCCTAAGAAAGTCGACGCTTCTGGCCAACGAAAATGGCGCGTCGTTATAGATTACAGGAAATTGAACGACGTTACTATTAGTGAAACTTATCCTATCCCAAACATAGTCGAAATCCTTGACCAATTAGGGAAATCCAAATATTTCTCAACTCTTGATCTTGCATCAGGTTTTCACCAGATAAAAATGGCTCCTCAAGACGCCTGCAAAACCGCATTTAGTGTCCCTCAAGGGCACTTTGAATTTAACCGAATGCCCTTTGGGTTGAAAAATGCACCTTCAACTTTCCAACGTTTAATGAATAATGTCCTTACCGGCCTTCAAGGAGAGCGATGCTTCGTATATTTAGATGATAGTTTCCTACGCCCCTGATTTATCAAATGAAATACAAAATTTGGCAGCCATTTTTGAAAAACTCCGTTTATTTACCCTTAAACTACAACCTGACAAATGCGAGTTCTTGCGCAAGGAAGTCGGTTACCTGGGACACGTGATCACCAAGCATGGCCTAAAACCCGATCCAAAAAAAGTAAAATCCAATCCGAAAATGTCCTAAGGATATCAAATCCTTTCTAGGCCTAATATCCTATTATAGACGTTTCATCCCAGAATTTTCTAAATTATCTAAACCACTCACTTCCCTTCTTAAAAAGGATGTCGCCTATGAATGGAAAAATGAACAGTAATTGGCTTTCGAAGTGCTTAAAGAAAAGCTCGTTACTGCCCCTGTCCTAATCTATCCTGACTTTACAAAACCCTTTAACCTTACCTGTGACGCCTCTAACTACGCGATATCCGCTATCCTCTCCCAAGGCCCTATCAGTAAAGATCACCCAGTAGCATATGTATGTATGTAAATTCTATGGTGCTTTCTAGGCACCCAATTTTCTCCACGACATACTGCAGCAATCCACTTATTTTATAAATCTTTATCACGTGCACATATAATCTAAAAAATAACGAGGTAAAAATATACGGTGGATAGACATATCGATAAGATTTTTTACAACACTTGAAAAGTCGATATAAATATTATACGACTAAATTCAAAATCATGATAGAACTGTTATAAAAGAAAAAATCCAAAAAAAATCACTAAGGTTATATAATTTGATGGCATAATATTGTCAAAATTGTATCTTACACGTCAGTTGACTGTGTTCAATTTGGGAGTACTAGGACGGTCTCTATGTATATTATCCAATCTCTTTGATGTTTTCCTATAAATTTCTTAAGATTCCATCAACATTGCTTTCTCTCTACATGGACGGTTCTAAATTCAAAAATATTTTTATGGCATCTACTTTAATAAGTTCCTTGCGGTAACTGCCAGGAAAAACCGTTATGCCTCCTTAAGGTGACCTTGCCTTACTTTCATACGGGTGTGAGTGTGGTGGTGTGTAAAATTATACCTGATGTTGGTAAAATTATCACTATAGTGAATTATCGCTGATGGCAATATTCCCCGAATGTTACCAGTTAACCCCTAATGTTGCGTGAACTGATCTCTGATGTTGAGGAATTTTCCCCCTTTTTGTTGTATCGCGATGAAATCCAGTTACGGACTGTCCCTCAAAGGAACCCCTCCGCCAACTCTGTTTGGGGCAGGTGGTGGGGGGTGTGTGGCTCGGCTCTCCCCTCTAGAGGTTCGGGATACCCATGCACTAAAACACCGCAGTGTTCCTCTATCGACCCTCATGACGGGGTCGCGGTAACGACGTCAGTATACCCGCGACCCGAGGAGTTTTCCCCAAATGTATTGAAATTGCCGCCTAATGTTGGGAAAATCAACCCTACAGGCGGGTAAATTACGTTGTATGTCAGGAAATTTTTTGTTACTTTTAAATTACGGACTTTCTTCGGGCATTTTAATTTTTTTATGTGGAACATATTACCGCGGTTCATAGTACCTACTGTTGCCTTAAAATTATATTATTACAAGTGGTAGTTATGGTAGAAATTGTAGCCTTGGTAAGAAGAAGAAGAAGAAGAAGAAGTTTTGAGAGAAAAAGTACTTTTGACAGCACCGGCGGTTTTGGTAGAAATGGTAAACATAACACATAACATAACTTCACGCCTTTTATCCCCGAAGGGGTAGGCAGGGATGTATTACACACTTCGCCAGTTATGTTTCGCTCCCAATGTAATAGGGGGCGAGCCTATTACCATCTACCGGGCACATTGTTAAGCGAGCGATGATTAACATTTTTAATACACACATAACTTCGAAAAGTCAGAGGTGTGTGCCCGGGGTACCTGGGGATCGAACCCGTGACCATCGTCTCGGCAGAAATGGTAGTTTTGAAAAAATGGTAGATATGATAGTGTTAGTACGAATAGTAGTTTTGGTACAAATAGTAGTTTTGATAGGAATACTATTTTCTGTAGGAATAGTAGTTTTGGTAGACATGGTATTTTTGGCATATACCTATGGTAGTTTTGATAGCAATGTAACTTACGATTGCTACCAAAGCTACCACACGAATTAGACCATATCTTGAAACTTTGAATTTGATGAAACTTGCTCTGTTCCCTAAGTTGGAGTAAATGTTAGTCAATACAAGAAACAGTTCCGATCAGTAGTTTTGGAGATTTTCGTAGACAAACATACGTCTTTGAAATTTTGTATATTTATTTGGAAGTCCTAACAAATTATCATATATTATATGAAAATGACGCAATTCCTATAATATTACATACATACATATCGAATTGATATCCTCCTTTTTTGAGGTCGTTAATAAGAGCTTTATTCCAGTTATACATATTATTATATACATATATCCCTATTGCGCGGCAAACCATTCAGTAATGCCAAGGTGGAAATTTCACGAAACCTAAGGTGCAACGCAAAGCCAATGTTGTGAGAAAAGAAGTTTTGTGATATACAGGGTGTAAAAAAAGACCCTTAACGAAAACTGAAACCCCATATTGTACCAATCATTATGTACATTTTTTGCTTCGGCATCATACCTGGGAAATTACTGGTTCGGGAGATATTGAGGCTCGAAGTTACTATGGAATCTTTGTAATTAGGTACAAAATTGATGCATTTACCCTGCCAACCTATTCTATAGCTGTCCTATGCACCCATACATTAGTAGGTATTTCGAAAATTGCACGCGCGCATTATTTATAGCGGCTTGAAAAAGTGAAAACTTAAAAAAAATGTCGTTTCCCAGGTTTTATTTTTGCTTAGTATGACCTGGCATGATGTCCAAAACGCGTAGACTTCAGCTTGGTGATGGGTCTTGTGACACCCTGTACTTATATACATATATATATTTGGTAAGAATATTATCTTTTTACTTATTAGATAAGGCTACAATGTACTGATCATACCTATAAGTAAGAGCTTTTTTATAATATTAAAATATGCTGTGGAGCAGCACGGGTCCTCTAGTAACTGTTTATTAATTTGTTAAGCACCCGTTTCATCATTTAACAGTCCACTGCACGACTAAGGACTAGGCCTCTCCTTTGAAAGGAGGAATAAAATTGGCCTACTATGCCACGCTGCCTGGCCAAACGGGTTGGTATAGTGTTTGTATCAAGTTTTCCTTTGTGCTGTTCTCTACATAATATCGTCGGGGATAGTGCAAATAGGTACGCGTAACTAGCATTGGATAATACCGCCTATCTGCATTCGATCTAATTTTACAGAAAGTAAAAAAAAAATAATATCGTTATTTTAAGTCCAGATGATTTCATATTTACATAGTGAGTAAAAATTTATGTTTTCTATATATTTTCAGCATATATTTTTTTTTTTTTATTTATTTATTTATTCATGGAAAATTATGCGATACAATGATTAATATACCTGCCATGCTACTAACGCGGTTTTTATTTACTAAATCTTATCAAAAAGGAACCTAACAGTCAGATACGCGGTTTTCAATTCAAACTGGGAGTTAATTTTACAAATAATATTTTATAAATGAAATCAAAATACGACTTACAAAAACAGATCTTTATCATCTTTTGAGCGCTGTTTTTACAAAGAGAACTTTTATTTATTAATCAAAGTATTTTTGAACAGTAACTTTTTTATCTTTTAATTCCCATTTTCATAATGCAGTTTTGTTTGGAAATTTGCAAGTTAATTGACTTGTCATAATAATTTGTTCGGATCCACAGGATGGGCCTAGTGATCTGTACCAGAGACAATATAATACCGGCCTACGTAAGTAATAAGGGGCGAGCCTATTGCCGTTACAGGGCACATCACCAGACTCCGGGCTGCTACTGAGTATTCGGAAAAACCCAGTAACACTTTTGTCCGACCCAGGACCTCCCATCAGCAGTCGCATACGCTATCCACTGGACCACGGAGGCAGTCACTTATGAACTTATGAAACCGAAACACTATAATCTAATCCCCGAAGTATATACAAATATAGATTGGCAACATTTAGCACACAGCGAGCTGCCCGCTAATTTATGTAGAATACCTAAATAGCAATACTTAAAGCTCTTATTTGAATGATATTCTTTTTGTTAACTTAACCTTAACTCTACTTATAAACACAGATAAGAATAGTAATGTCAGGTAAAGGTATAAAAAAACAACTATAAATTATATATTATGTATTTCATACCATATTTGGCATAACAAAAATATTCAGATCATTTATAGATGATATTTAACAACTGATAACTATAATTATACAATTATTAGTAATACTCATTATGCTTCTTGATTCAATGTTGAGTACAGACATCACAATACAATAATATTAACACGATAATTTCAGCAATTAAGTAGATATATAACTATAGAAGACAAATAAAGTGCACTAATCGACTAGAAATAAGCTATGAAAGGATTTTTCGTCATAGGTTAAAAATATAACTATTTATTTACCAATTTTCGTATGGCCTCATCCTCAATCTTCTAACAGAGGATTTTGGCACAACCATAATATTTCAGATGTATAGAATTATCATAACATATTTTATAATACTAACAAAGAATTTTTAACCTCATTGAATATGGAAAATAATTTAAGTATTACAATATATTTACATTGGGCCATTTTCACGGTTACTCGATACAGTTTACTATTTCTGAACTGAATATTGTGAAGACCCTTTATAATTATAATATTCTTTCGCCTCACGTAATGATATTTATATATATTTTTTTTATATTTACATGGTATTGTCATGTTCCATTTCGGCTACGTGTAAGCATGACACTAGAATCACTACATTTTTATAAATTTCTTAAACATGGGATTGTCGATTGAAGTCAAAATAATAGGACCATTATATACCTCATAAACATAATATATTTGTATTTCATATTAGTTTTTTTACTACTCGGCGACGGGCATTTCTGTCCGACATTATTTATACAATAAAATATACTTAAACAAACAAGCAAATTTCATTGCAATGACAAATCACTAGTCAACATCGGAGCTGCACGATGATTAACGCTTGCAAAAGTTGGTTT
The DNA here is from genome assembly GCA_944739405.2 of Euclidia mi. Lineage (NCBI taxonomy): Eukaryota > Metazoa > Arthropoda > Insecta > Lepidoptera > Erebidae > Euclidia > Euclidia mi. The sequence continues at coordinate 29,425,031 of OX123193.2, read as the reverse complement.
ACATCACTCCGCAACAATTTATCGGAAATGTTATTAGGTAAATACGATACGCAATATTCCTGTGATTCGGACAAACTGTCCGCCGTTTGCTACTTTACAATATTACTGGCAGCAAAAGTCAAATAAATAAAAGGAAATACTTTCCATTACAATTCCGCATTCGAAAACATGATAGTTACATAACACTTTAAAATATAGTACGCGATTTCCAAGGTAGATCTTTATAATAAAACATTAGTCGACTATAACCCCTGATATGCTACTTAAGTACATATACTAAACATTATCATGTGTTACATAAATCGTTGTAGACATTCAGTATGGGGTATATTTATTTACGATTTTTGATCAACCCCGCTACACAGGATTTAGTCCTAGTGCGAGAGAGTTGTCTTTAAAAAATATATATATAAAAAAAAAAATAGGATTTTCTAAATGATGATTTCATAGAAATAAAATACCGCAATGGATGGATCTGATATAGTAAAAAGAATCCGGATCCCATTAGTATGTATTACGTTTTTATTGCTCGATTTTTTTAAGTTTGTGTTAATCCAGACCCTTGACCACATGGCCAGAAGTAATCAACATTATCATTTCCCACCAGTAATCGAAATTCCTATAGAAAGGCAGAATAGCCGTATTGGATCTGAATTTCCCGAATTTCAAGCACTAGACACATTTTCTCAGCATTTTGTTCATCTTTGGTTCACATCGTTAGCATTTGACTAGCGCATTGATCAAGTCCTTTTTAGACTACAGCACATCAGTATACCTAAAGATATGTCACATTACGTGTTAAATTCATTATTATCGACATTTATTCATCAAACGACATTAATAGGCAGCGAAAGAGGAAACAAAGTTATAGTTATAGAAAAGACCCATATTAAAAAAAATAATTATAAGCTGCTAGAATGTTGTTGGTTTAAAGGATACCATTTTAATAAAGCAGGTATGAAATAAGAGGAGAGCAGAGATATGCATATCTCTTTTCACATCTCAGTCAATGAGTATTGATGAGGAGGCTGTCTTGATTAATGAGGATGAGAAGAGTAAAAGTGTGATTTATCAAAGATTTAAATCTTCATGTTGTTTTCTTCTCTATACCATGTTTGCTCCATACCAGCACCTCTTAACCTGATATCTACTTCATATTGAACATAACTTTTATTCGAATGTTAAATTAAAGTCAACAACCATACCAATCAATTTAGGCATTTATACAACGTAATACAGTACCTTTACAAAATATTTTTTGCGTGCGCACAATTATTGAACAGCCTCACAGTTAAAACAAAAGTATTTAAGTATTTGTGCGGTATGCAGCTTAACAACATTGCAACGCATACATTAATTCATATTGTAAAGTTCAATTCAGTAGACAGGAGGAACAGCCGATCATTGCCTAGTTATCTATTAATAATGAAGAAATGACAAATACCTAATATCCACAAACTATAGACATTTCGACAATACATCCATATTTTCCAGTAAATGGACTGCGCATATTGAAGACATTTACACAAAATAAGTATCAGGAAAAATGGGTACGTTATTTTTGTATTGCCAGAATTAATATTCGAATTTCTTAAATGTAAGTAAGTCAAAACGATACTAGTGACAACTTCTACTTAGATCATTCTCATGAGGCAATTTACAATTATGTTTAGGTTTTTGTGACGAATTAATATATTCCATAGCGATAGGACTCCCTTTTACTGTGTGGAGTCTTAAATCAAATAAAAAGTAGGCATGCATATAATGCGAGGGAACAAAAGAGATTTCTCTCCAGGAAATACACATGACAACATGGCCCGTCAGAATTTCAAATATGAATAAATAAGGATTCCTTTTTTCCTTTAGTACTTTACGCCATATACACGCATCCATTATTTCAGCACTTATGTATAACGAGTCACTTCAAATAGTGATAGTTATGTCTTAGGAAGGCAAATTGTTTTCATTGCCTCATGAAAGAAAGATCTTGTGTAATCTTATAAATATGATTTTCACTTCACCAATCAAATAATAAACCTAACATATCACTAATTTAAGGAGATAAATTATCAACGTTGGGCGTCTAAAGCTACTCAGGAAAAAAAAACGTGTTTCCTTATGCCAATGTTAAAGCCACAGTATACAAAACTAATACAACTGTTAAACAAAAAATGAAACTAAATCCTTGGCCCTTCACTTAAATATAAATAAGCTAAAATATGGTTACATGTTACCAACAACCATTTACTAAAACCATCACTGGATCAACTAAAACTAATTATAAAAACCAACAACAGATAAGACTTTTACACATTAGTCGCTTTTTAATACATTTGTGGACACTGAACACATTAGGGATTAAAAAAAAGACACACGCAGAAATAAATTATACACTCATTAGTTCATTACTATAGACTTGAAAGCCTTTTTATATAAAAATTATAACTCAAATCTATGGTTCTAATAAATTTAGCCGGTATGCTACTATTGATTTTGCAATTTATGAGTCTAATTTTATTCTACTGTCATTGACCCTGTGAGAACAGAGGTACTGAACATGTGGCATTCTGGATATCGTTATTCGCTAAGTGTTAAAATGTAGGTCGACGAAAAATTTGCCTCATTATGGAAATTAAACGATAGCTATATTAAAAATGAGGAGCAATTGGCATTTGTCTAAGCCCTCTGTCTGGCCTAGACTGGTTGTTCAACCATACACCTGCATTATTGTAAAGTGTCCACTAAGCAACATGTGTATTGGTCTTACAATATCATATAATAATTCCCTAAAATTTGTGCTTCAAATGATTAATATCAAGCAGTGTTTGAATAAAAGCCTACTAAATGAATGTGGGCGACACAAATGGATTATTTTTAATTGATAATTAATGGAGGACAAAACTACGAAACGTTTTAGATCATCGTAATCCATTTCTGGCTTTCAAATATACATAAATAATTTCAAAAGTTTATGGCAACAAAATGAAACACGCCCGCTTTTCTAGAAAAGTATCTGTGGATGCCATAGTGTTTCGTTTTCATTTATAAATTATTGAAAATATTTATGTATTAATCATTCATATGAATTTTGCTTCATATGCCAATAATTATTTCAGAGGAATGTGTATCAAAAGGCATTCCAGTCTTACCATTAAAACATAATCCAAGTTATTATTGTTAGTCTAGCCACTCGATATTAATTTCTTATATTGAAATGACAGTTACTTAATATAATTAGAATAAATAATCTTCACGACAGTAATTATCAATCTTACTAATGACAATATAGCACGTACGATTATGAACTTTACACGGTTGAGTTAGAGTGGATTTTACGTTAACTTGTTCCTCATGCTTCAGGCTTTTCATCAATCCGAACGTAGAGCGTGGCAACCTGACGAAAATGTTAATGGAAAATACATTTTAAATTTATAGTTATAAAGTTCATAATAGCGTGTATATTGTTAACAATTGGATATCTATAATAAACCGTAATATTAGTGAATGAACGGACATGTACTTGTAAGTCTTGTTTAGTTCTCCTTGGAGGGCTGTATGGACCAGCCGAGGATGCGGCGGTCGAAGCCGCAGCTAAAGAAGTTGATGTTGGATGATATGTCTTCTGCCCATGCTACTGACGTCACCATGCGACGGTGACCCTGGGACAAAACATTCACTTAATACTATACCAAGGATAGTGTCAGTGGCGTAGCTAGCTTGGGTGGCACCCGGGTGGGTGATCCTTGGGTAGTTGGCGGATGACCTTTTTTTTTTAGTCGATACCTGACAATACCGGGCTAACTCTCGTAGTGCTGAGCTAGTGCCTATGTTGTTTTATATTTTTGTAAATTGTTCTACAAGTTGAGATTTGGGTGTCACCCCTTTTTTTGGATGGGTGGCACCCGAAAAAGGGTGGCACCCGGGGCGGACCCCCCCCCTTCCTACGCCACTGGATAGTGTAGAATCCTTACAACACAGCATGTTAAATCAAAGAATTAGTTTGAATTGTTTGAATTAATTAGGGTAGTGTGAGTGTGACTGAATAAATAGCTCTGTCCAAAGATTTTTCTGTTTTTGCTGGTAACAATTTAAGAGACAACTATTATATTATAAAAATATTTTTTTTATATCTGACTGATTATAATTAATGAACCGCAAAACAAATTTTCCTTTTTTATTGTCTCACGCCTCCCCGAAGGGGTAGGCAGAGGTTTAATATGGCAAAATCTACTGAGAGTTAATGTACAAAAGTATTTATAAAGGAACCGTGTGAAATTCAGCATCTGAAATGAGTTGACTGCACTGACTGATGTTGGTTTAAGCGGTCACCTCGCCATTTATCATGCGCTGTGTATTGGGTTCGATGATTCGATCCCCACACTATGTACACAGTATTTAGTGGATCTAAGATTTCGAAGACGAGGGAAACACAAACAAGTATTTTATAAGTGGCATAAAATGCTTTTGCGGAATGAGGACGGGGGAGGGGCAACTCCTAAGCCTAAGGAACCGCCACTGATTCACAAATTGTAGTTACGAGTCTGGATTCTATGATTCCATTGCTTGAAAGTGTTTCAAGCCCCGTAACATAGGATTCATTCCTAGTGCGGAAAATATATTTTTAAAGAAATATTTATATGTACCTGTCGGCTAGACCTAGGCAGACGCGCCAGCCTCTGTCCCTGCAGGTCGAACAGTCGCACCTGGCGGTTGTCGTGCGGGATCGCGATGAGCCCGTTGCCGCTGATCCCGATGCGGTTTACGGAGGAGTCCGCGCGAATAGTGGCCAGGGCGGAGCGCATGTTGCGGACGTCCCATACCTAGAAGTGGTATAAACTTCGATTTTAAATAGTGTTTTGGGATATATACCATGGATCATTGTTTTGAGAAACCGATATTTCGGCACGCGCCATGTTCGCGAAATATCGGTTACTATCCCGAATGACTATTTCAAATTAGTGTTAACAAAGTACTTATAGAATAACTACATGCGTGCGTTTTAAATATCATTCAATGGGTAATAGTTCCGGCAGCTTAATCATTAGTACCTTCTAACTAAGCTTCTAAAGTGACGCTGTATAGTAGCAATATGCGTACTACTGCGTTTGGTTCAGTGAAAAAGCACCCTAGACTAGGGACTGGATTCTTCAGGACCTTCTAACTACCCACAAAATAAATTTGCTGTAAAGTAGTAAAATTCTTACTGTAGTTTCCTTAGCTAGGATTTGGTCTTTAAACCACGCTGGCCAGGCAGTTTGGTATAAGGACGTTTTTCAAAAATACTATTTGCTTCGTGTATTTTCCTTAGTCGCCTCTTACGCAACCCACGGCTTGAAATGTAGGTAGTGACACTTAGTATTATTAATACTTACACGCAGACCATAATATACTAATATTGTATATGCAAATTGTATCTCTGCCCTAAACAGCGAAATTTTATTGATATTTTTAATAGATATTTAATATATTATTTTTGTCATTCGGTATTTCCGTCACAGGACATAAGATAATATCTAAAGCGCGTTAACAACCATGTAATTAGTTTTAAGATAAGAGTAGTAGTATTTACTATTTTGCTTAACATTGAACTCAGCACTAAGCAAACCCCATAGGTACAATTCATGAGACACATTGTATAACTAAGTTAGGGCTGCATACCTTTACAGATCTGTCATCGGAGCCCGACACGACTTTATCTTCACGTGTAAAAACTGCAGATGTTACACTCCTGAAAAAAATACACATTATATTTCAATAAAAGAAAGAAAGAAACATATTTTATTTGACGACATCCCGCAACTGACTCTCAGATCAAGTAAAAACTTAGATATGGCGTTCATTTTGTGAGTGAGGGGCGGAACATATAATTATATATATATATATATATATATATATATATATATATATATATATATATATATATATATATATATATATATATATATATATATATATATATAAGTATATATATATATACAACGTGTAATGGAAATAACGCACATCCTCAGACACCCCAATTAGAAAACCTTGTTATTATCATAATGCATGCATTGAAATATTTTTTTTATTAGCCTAAACATTGTTTTTGATCGAAAGTATTAACTTCATTATAAGTAAAATGCGTGGTCACTACAAACCTGCGCACGCACACAATCACACGAAACGTTTGCTGTGGTAAACAAACGACAGCGAAATACCTACGATACGGTCTATCATTTTTTAACATCGTTAGTGGCTATTGTGACTATCTTAATTTAATCATAATAATCATACCTAGTTAGCATTATTGATACATTAGAAATTAAAGTATTAAAAGGGTATCAATGAGAGAATTAAAGAAGAACGGCGTGTTTAAAGTTGTGAATCATAATTTTTTTACAATAAAAGAATAACCAAATGACTCACAGGCTTATTGTCACTTGTTCGGCGTCCTCTGTTTAAAATGCTGACGTCAGGTGTCCACCACCCGGCTTAAATATTCCTTTAGTTCACACATACACAATGTTTCTTTTCACTGTTTCAAAAGCAGCTGATATCTTATTTTAACTCCCCGGCACTTGTTGTCTCGACACAATCAAATAGTGGTTTAATAGGTATGTCCCCATAAAGCAAAAGTCCAGGGGCGTCAAGTCAGGCGACCTAGGAGGCTACTGGACAGGACCGCCGCGATCGATCCAGCGCTCCTTGTATTCGACTTCACGATGATCTCGAACGTTCTACGTCAAACGCGCGGGTGCACCATCATGTTGATAATACACATTTTGTAAATAAACAAGTAAACTTGTTAAACATTTTTTTTCACTACACTCACAGAGAATCCAGGTAGATGACTAATTTTATTTATCTAAGCGCAACAATGGCCGCCCGGCCGGCCGGCCGGCGCTGTACCTACCAGCGCGGGCGACCGACGCGACGGTGACAAGTGAGACACATTACGTCTCGCTCTTTCCCGCTGTTAATACGTAAGCGAAAGAAAGATGATAGATATTTTGGTGGTCAATTGTGTGTTATTGTCTTGTACCGGCTGTTATGTTGTATTAATGTGTGCGTTCCTGTACGTGGAACCACTAAACAAATGCATTTAAAAAGAAGCCGTTCTACGTTGACTTAAGGTTTACTTTCGTATATTTTGCCTTTTCAAAGCAATGAGTGACTATAATTTACGTAATTTTAATTATTTTAGGATTAAAAAAAAATGATATTAAAAATGTCAGAAATGGATTCAGTAGCTGATTCTGAACAAAGTACTTTCAAAATGTGCATTAAACTTGTTACATGTTGTATATGACGGAAGATCCGTCGCGTTTTATCGGTCGCGTAACGCCAATACATACCTACAAATGTATAGAAAAACGTTCAACCTTTCACACCTGACCGATGATCCGTTAGTACGTCGAGCGTTCTAACGGATTATCCGTCGACGTCGCGCGCACCACGCACCACGTGAATTTTGACCTTTGAGTAAGGAATATACATGGAGAGAGCAAATAGTAGGTACATATAGAAAAATTACATTATACACATATATTATTATATTTTATATTTTTATAGACTCACGCCTGTACCCCGGAGGAGTAGGCAGAGATGTAATATTACACCTACATTTCGCCATGATTTTTTTTATACACATATATACAAAATCGACATAAAGCCACCAAACATAGTGTTGTCTCGTTTTGTCTTAGGGATATTCCTGTCAGAAAAAAGAGATAGCCATAGTTTACTGAATAAATTAATCATGACGATATTTTATTAGAAATGTCATTCGTGCCACTGTCGCCATATTTTTCGCCAAGGTTTGTGGTACATCTGCTGTAAAATCGTTGTCTATCAAACATAATAATTTTGTTTTTGTACATAAATATGTCTAAAAAACAGATATTGGCTCTCAGAAAATATTTTGTTACATGTTTGATACAAGGGTCGTCTTTCGCTTTGCCATGTTCGCCCACATTTGCATTATGGAATAAACTTATCTGGCAAAAGATTTAAACTAACTAAGGTAACTAACTACAAAAATGTATTATTTTCCTCTAACCGGCTCCATATCGATATCGATTACATTCTGGAGAACAACCCAAAGGCAGCCATTTTATTTGCCCAACGTTTCGTAGGTATGCACGCTAATTTCGTAGGTGTGCACGCTAATTTCGTAGGTGTGCACGCTAATTTCGTAGGTGTGCACGCTAAAATTCGTAGGTATTGGACATACCATATCCATGTCATTCCCAGATCGGTGATTTTAAGATCGTCAGATTCCAGGGCCGGGCCGCCAGACCTTCCTTATTTTTTCAGAAACGAAATGTGTAGAATAATTAGTGTTAGTATGTGCTATGAGTGTTCGCATACTTGCTAGCTTGGATCGAGGGTCAATTTTTTGGGTATGAGGTGCTAAAGGTCCACGGCAACAATTTCCATACATACCTATATAGAAAACATTTTGTGTCTTGCTCTACAACTGTAGCATAGTAGGTACTATTTATTCTGTGACTGTGGTCTGTAATCCCTTCTATATCATTTGTATAAATTTTGTTAAAAACCGTAACCAAATAGTATTATCGTCTTTTATTTTTGAACCTCCATGCCTAAATAGGAAATATATTCAAATAATGCTTGTTGGCTACTATAAAAAAATTTCGAAGCCCGACATATTTTTTAATAGTCAAACTCGAATTGCAATATAAATAACTACAGGACTTCAGTGACTACATAACATCAGGGAACAGAATATGACAGTAAAATATTGAGCTGCCCTGAGTACGGCCCTGCACGAACAAACTTATATGTGTGCATAATAGCCACGTTTTCAGCGAATGTGTGCAGATACGCTCGACGCATTTTCCGTCAGATGTGTACCGATTCATTTGACGGAATAAACGCGACCGAAGATACGTTCGACGCATCTTCGGTCAGATATGTGCCGCCCCTGAAGCAAAAAATAAGACTTCAAGTAAATACTCAATACACACGCCAGATCAAGTAAAACCAACACTTTACCCCCTCGCCTCTCATGGCATTACCACAGAATAGGCGTCAGACGATGTAGAATTTATATTTGTATAGGTATTATGTGTAAAAAATTGTGTGTAAAAATGTCTTGTGTGACCTACTTACACAAGACTTTTTAACAGACAACACCATCTAGTCCCAAACTAAGCAGAACCGGTCCTATTGGTACTAGGCTTTGTAAAGATACATTTTTAATGATTTTTTGCAAGTAGAACATATACGAGTATTATACATAAAAACAGCCATTTCTAAGGCACATGAAGTCCTTTGCAAGTACGAGTAGAATGCGCCAGACCAAGACAAACATCCATGATCACGCACACAAAATTGTACTTGAGCGGGAATCGAGGCCGCGACTTTCGGCGCGCCCATTTTTTTTTGAAATTACCTATATTTGAAAGCATCTAAAATCGTTTAGGGTAGGTATTACAATTTAGTGACATAAACCACAAAAAAGAAGTTAACTATAAAAAAGTACATAATCATATTTTAAAATCCTAGTTTGCATGATAGTACTTAAACAGATACTAGAATCACGTGACTACATTTTTTATGTATCTATATCATGCGATGTAATAAATTCAGTAGTTTTAAATTAAATTCAAGGTTTATCCCTACTAATATTATAAATTTGAAAGTGTGTATGTATGTATGTATGTATGTATGTTCCGTTTTCACGCTAAAACGGCTGAACCGATTTTGTTGAAATTTAATATAGAGATATATTGGACCATGGAGACGGACATAGGCTACCATAAGTTGTAAAAATTAAACTGGGAGGGATTGTAGGGAGGGTAGAAGTTTGTACGGCACAGATTTACCTCTTGGAAGTAAGAACGCATGCGCTAATAATTGAGTGTTGCGCATGTGCTAACATATCTGTCAGTAGGTACTGTCACGTCATACATAATGTCATATTGTGCGCGTTGAAAACCAGCCAGTTACATTCAGTACAGCCAAAGAGGTTTGATTACTAATAATACATTCGAAATACTAAAATACTTTTGCCCTGACCTATTACATAAAATTGTTCGCATATATAAACTAATAATTATATAATAAGCTTAAACGGCTGAAACGATTTTCTCTACTAATATTAAAAATGCAAAAATGTTTATAGAGATATATTGAACATGTATTAGAACATGGCTTTGACATTTGACTGTATGCAAGGGGATGTTATTATGTAGATAACGGTAGGTAATGTCATGGATACTGACCGAGTTACTTTGTACTCCATAGAGTTTCTGAAGTCTTTAGAATAATCAGGAGTGTTTTCACACATCTTGAGACTGAAAGTAGATTTGTGTTACCCCGAATTTAACGCGCGCGAAGCGGCGGGCAAAAGCTAGTTTTTTATATTATTTATATTCTACCATTGACTCTGTAGTATTCCACTTGGAGACATGGTTCAGTGCCATAGACTAGCGATCATTGCCCTCAAGTAAATGTATCCAAATAAAATTATGTTTCTATATGCATGCCTTAGGGTGGATTATGGAGGAACTTATTTATCAGCATTGATACAACATCAATTACCATTCTCGCAATAAACGCTTTTGAATTTGAATTTAATATATCTGTGGCAGATTGTAGACAAAGTGGTTGAATTAGCCGTTCAGTTGCAAGGCTATCCATTCCATTTAAGCATACCATACAAAAACATACTAGGTTTTAAAAATATATGGCTATATTCAACACTGACTATTGACTGCCTCGTTGGTCTCGCGCCATAAATGTGCGCGTGGGATTGGGAGGTCTCGGGTTCGATTCCCGGGTCGGGCAAAGTGTTATTGGGTTTTTCCGTTAGGACATTCTCAGTAGCAGCACGGAGTCTGGTAATGTGCCCGGTACGGCAATAGGCTCGCCCCCTATTACGTGGGACCTAAAAATTCCTGGCGAAATGCGGGTGTAATATAACACCTCTGCCTACCCCTTCGGGGATACAGGCGTGAGTCTATAAATAAATAAATAAATATAAAAATATATTCAACATTACGGTTGACTGAAAGACTTTCAGCCAACCTTAAAATGTTTTACTGAAAGGCCAAGAAAGTAAAATATAACTAGATTATAATGCTGGTTTATTTTATCTTACTTTATGGTGGCCGGTGAAACATTAATTTTAAGAAGAAGAAGAAGAAATCTAATATCTATATATATCCAATCCTTCCAGTCCTACGCAACATTTTGAATCAGTCGATTTCCTGCGGCATCTTTCCCTCAGCGTGGAAAGAAGCACTGATTATTCCCCTGCCTAAAAAACCCAAACCTTCTACTTTAGCAGATTACCGTCCTATATCCATATTACCATTCCTTTCAAAAGTCCTAGAACGTCTCATCCATACACAACTTAGTTCCTTCCTTCGTGAAAATTCCCTCCTAAATCCATATCAATCAGGTTCCGACCTGGACACAGTACCACCACGGCTTTAGTTTGCGTTACAGATAATATTAGGCAAGGAATGGACAGTGGCAATCTAACGGTGTTATCGTTACTTGACTTCAGTAATGCGTTCAACACCGTGGATTTGCACATCATGCTTGGCATCCTCAGCTCTCTTAACATATCTCCATCGGTAATTGACTGGTTTCAAAGTTACCTGTTTGGTCGCCGGCAACGTATCCGCATTGAAGATACTTATTCCACTTGGTCAAACACGAATGCAGGTGTACCACAGGGTGGCGTGCTATCCCCTTTACTCTTCGCAATATTTATAAATGCTATTTCAAACCAATTAGTTTCATCCTACCACCTTTACGCAGATGATTTACAAATTTACACGCAAGCTCCCTTTGACAAGCTAGCAGAAGGCTGCAAGACTATTAACTCGGACCTCGAGCGAATTTGTGAATGGACTCGGAAATATGGACTCGTCGTAAACCCCGACAAAACCCAGCTGATTGTTATTGGCAGCCCAAGATTGTTAGCTAAAATTGTCTGGTCTGATCTACCACAAATCAGTTTTAATGGTAAATATCTATCATTTAGCAAAACTGTAAAAAATTTGGGTATACATATGGATGAAACAATGTCTTGGCGACTTCAGATACAAGAAACAAGTCGAAAACTGTTTGCTTCAGCCGCGTCAATACGAAAGTTACGCAATTTCCTTCCAACTGCTACCAAGATTGCGCTTGCACAGTCTTTGCTTCTTCCGGTCCTTGACTACGCTGATGTCAGCTATCTTGACCCTACCGAGGAGCAATTAAACAAACTTGAGCGTCTCCAAAACTTCTGCATACGTTTTATATTTGGTTTACGCAAATATGATCATATTTCAGAATTCCGCAACAGGCTCAAGTTGCTTCCGATTCGCCTTCGCAGAAATACTCACATTCTTACATTACTGCATAATATCCTGTTTAATCCCAATAGTCCCTCTTATCTTAAAGAACGTTTTAAGTTCCTTCATGACACACATTTAAGGTCCTTGAGGTCGTCTGAGGACTTGAAGCTGGAGATGCCAATGCATTCCACTAATTATCTTGATAAATCTTTTACTGTCCAAGCTGTGCACCTGTGGAATGCATTGCCTTTAGACATTCGTAGAGCAAAATCGCTAAGTATATTTAAAGGTTTGTTAAAAACGCACTATCTTTCGTCCATTTGACATCTTTCATGGTATTTATAGTAGATAATATGTATTATTGTCTTGTATTTTAGTAAGTGTATTATTCTAGTTGTCTTTGAAACTGCACCATTTATCGCACAAGGCTTAGTTACCATCTGTCCATCCTAAGGTTGCCTGGCAGAGATCGCTTTCAGCGATAAGGCCGCCATTTGTACATTCTGTTTGTGTTCTGTTTTGTTTTATAATGTAATTTTTGTAAGGTGTACAATAAAGAATAATCTATCTATCTATCTATCTATATATCTAAATCTAGTATCTCCATAACCTTTAAAACTAAGCACGTCGAACAATTCGTTGGTGTAAACTTACCAAATAATATATACTAGTCTATGGTGTAAACAATGACAAACGGATTGGAGAACAAATTGGAACCTGCATCAGCTATTGTTGCAGATAACTGCAACGCTGGTATTCTCGCAGGACCAGATGATTATATAAATAATTATTTGGTTTTGGTTGAAAGTCTTTATCAATAAGTTTTGTGATCCTGACTCATGATCATAAATTTTCAATATTTCCTGAACAAGTCCATTGTTCAACTCAAAGCCACTTGTTATTAATAAGACCTTAACAAAGTCATGGTTTGGCTCTCAGACTGTTTAATTTATTGAAGGTATTAAATATTGTTACTAGTGCTTTATTTTTGTATTTTGTTATGTTGTTACATAATAAGCTTTCTAAGACTTATATTTGTGGAAACATGTAAATGGTGCATAGATTTTTACATTTGTTGTTTTTTGAGGGGGCCAATTCTCCTATTTTTATATGACATTGATATTATATTTTTAATGGACTCAGAAGCGGTATTCTAATAGGGATAACCTAATGTCATAATCTTATAATTTGAAATAAACAGTTCGTCCGTTCGTCGTTGCTATATAGTAGTTGCCACATAAGTATTTTGACACTTGTTTCAATTTACGATCTCGTTACAACTTCGTTTAATTATCAGATAATTTAGAAGAATACGGCTTTTGTGACGTCAGTATGACAATGACTTGATATCGAAACTATATTTATTTAGTAGAATTGGGCCTGTTATTCACTGTATGTTTTCCGTAATAAATAAAAATAAAATAAAACGTAGCGATCATAGCAAGACTTCACTTGCCGTTCTCTCGGATGAGTCTCCACTTCTTGTGGAATTTAAATCGGGTGTCCGTATGGATTGAGGAGCCACTTCAGATTTTACAACGAAGCTTGGTCCGTTATTTAGTACGAAAAGAAATAATTTTGTAGGCCAAATGTTGAAATTTGTACTAAAGTATTTAAAAAGTTATATCAATGTAAAGGTGGCTCCTCAGTACATACGTCTTAACTGAGGAGCCACCCTAGAACTCGAAAAGTATTGAATGAATATTTATGAACATTTTGTATCATTTTGTACTAACTGTGAACAGCATCTACAAAATTGTACCTATCTGAGATCACAACGGAATCAAACACCCGATACGGCTACATTTTGTACACATTTGTACAAAATAAATATGTACAGCTCAACACTGTAATACAATAGCTGAAAAACAAATCACTTTTCGATATAACCTAAAAATGTACGATTAGGGTGACCATGACTTATAATTACAATGGAATGGCCTACCTTTTTAATTTTATTTCTGCTATATTAATTTGAAAAAAAATGTCAAGCCACGGCCTTTCCTGGACAGTCTATTAAATAAAAAGTTATTTTATGAACACCTAATATTCTCATTATCATAAATTCAGCCAAAAGATGTCCACAGCTGGACCTAGCTGGCCATATATTGTGTAGATTATCATTAAAAAAATTTTTCAAAAGAATCTCAACCTCTTGAGTGTTCAACTCAGATTATAGAAATCCGTATTCAAGTTTTTCTATGAGTAATATTTCCAATTGCACTGATCATCATTGATGTCTGACCACCAATTCCTCGGCGTTTCCTGCTCTTCCCTATAATCACGTAAAAATCAACCGCGCATTTAGAAGTATCTGTCATAAAAAAATCCTATCTTTTTATTGATAATCTACACAATATATGGCCAGCCAGGTCCAGCTGTGGACATCTTTTGGCTGAATTTATGATAATGAGAATATTAGGTGTTCATAAAATAACTTTTTATTTAATAGACTGTCCAGGAAAGGCCGTGGCTTGACATTTTTTCAAAATAATATAGCAGAAATAAAATTAAAAAGGCAGGCCATTCCATTGTAATTATAAGTCATGGTCACCCTAATCGTACATTTTTAGGTTATATCGAAAAGTGATTTGTTTTTCAGCTATCGAATGTATTACAGTGTTGAGCTGTACATATTTATTTTATACAAATGTGTATAAAATGTAGCCGTATCGGGTGTTTGATTCCGTTGTGATCTCAGATAGGTACAATTAATTATTTATTTGCACAGCGTCAGGATTGAGGAGCCACATACATTTGTATTTTTTACAAATTCCCTTGATCTTACAAGTCTATAATGTTAATACAAATTTGATTACAACTACTAAAAATTATCATAAACTGAAAACATAATTCGAATGACTACTTTCACGGAATTCACACTCGCATGGCGTATGGATTGAGGAGCCACACTTAAAGTATAATATCTTCCTGAATATCAAAGATACAATCCTCAGATTTTTTGTAGATGCTGTTCACATTTAGTACAAAATGACACAAAATGTTCATAAATATTCATTCAATACTTTTCGAGTTCTAGGGTGGCTCCTCAGTTCAGACGTATGTACTGAGGAGCCACCTTTACATTGATATAACTTTTTAAATACTTTAGTACAAATTTCAACATTTGTCCTACAAAATTATTTCTCTTCGTACTAAATAACGGACCAAGCTTCATTGTAAAATCTGAAGTGGCTCCTCAATCCATACGGACACAAAATCGGAGACATATAACCCTAAGCGACACTTAAGACAGCTAGCACTCAGATGGGTCACCACTTGTGACATTTACATGTGAGATAAATAAGTATGAGATCATAAGAAGAGACACTTTATTTAAAGACAAATGGTTGACTTACTCAGTGTGTCCCTGGAACACGGAGACGGAGTGTATCGGCTCGCGGAAGTCCCACAGACGGAAGGTCGTGTCGCGGGACGCCGTCACCACCAGCCGAGACGCGTGGTGAGCAGACGCGTGGGTCAACTCGTGGTCGTGACCTGAACAACAGAATAACAGTTTAAATAATAATTGATCTCTCACGAATTTAGCAGCTTTATCTTGAATACTAGAACACATCTGTTCGCTACAATGTAACACAAGACTTGATATTTTATTGTGGAGCAAAGATGTCCTGTAAGATACCTTTGGAGGTGTTTTTGGATGTGGAAGCGCTTGAAAGTAGTCAGCTAATGTTGAGTTGAAATTTAGATCACTACAATCATTTCTCGAAGCGAATGCGTGGGAGTAATACGTTGTCCAAATTCATGTTTTTACTAAGTCCTTTATTCTAATTTCAGAAACATCTCTCTTCAACACATACATATTTTAGGTCATTACCTGTCAAAACCTGCAAGCAGTCCCCAGTCTCGACGTCATACAAGTTGGCAGTTCTGTCCCAGGAGGCGGTGATGACGTGATCTCCGCCGGTGAGCCAGTCCGCAGCCACCACGACTCCTTGGTGACCGAGGAGCTCCGTGAGAGGGGTGCGGAGGACCTCGGGCCTGTCGCCTCCTTCCCCCAGGCTCTCTTCCCCACCACCTTCCAACTCTTCCTCGGAGGATTGGCCGCGCTAGAAAGAAGATGTTATAAGTATGGTTGTGTGTTGATGGATTAAGGATACAAAGAGACAAACCCTATTTTACTCCGTGGGTGTCGTATGAGACGACTAAGGAAAATACGCGAAGCTACTGGTATCCTTGGAATGAACGGATGGTATATTAGCCCAAAATCTCGACATCAAACCGTATACCAACCAATCCGGCCAGCGTGATATAGCAGGCCAAATCTTTCTATTGATTGTCAAAGATATTGTGACGCTGATGAGGAAAGACCTGTTACCAGCAGGCAGTGGACTGCCAAAGGCTGTACCAATGAATACAGATTTGCATAGAAGCGCAGTTCTTAAGGATTTCATGTGCGGATTCCAAGTGAGGACTGTCTCCAGTTTAATTCGTAGTTGGCGGCGTTGGCGTCGTTCTCCATCTCTCTCGCTCTCGTAGTTAAGATACACTGGAGGAGAGAGAGACAGCAGCCGCAGCGCGACTGCCACGCCGCCAAGCGGCAATTTGAGTCGCAGAAAGTTTGTCTTCAAAGCGCCCATATAAAATGCGCCTCTATGTAAATATCTGAGCTCTTTGGCTGGACGATGAGATATGTTTCGAATGGCAAGTGCCCATGAGCAATAATTGCATACACTTAAACAGAGAAGACTAATTTGATTGTGTGATTTTAAGTTTTAACAGAAGAGAATCCCTGTTGCACCACAAAGTATTCTTTACTGGATCATAAAATACTTGATTTGATGACAATAACATATCATATTTTAATCACAAGATGTATCAGTTTGTCTAACTGTCGAACAGGCCCCCTTTGTCTACCTATCTTTAAGTTACAAATCATGGTTTTATTTTGATGAATCTGTGAATGTGATTTTGTAATAAGATTGGTAAAGCGGCTTTATTTACTGCTTTTTATATTGAACATCTCTTATCTCAGATAAAACATTCCTTCTAAATACATTACGACTGCGTCATTCAAACATACCTACACAAGTTCCGCATTTTTAATACGAGATAATCTCACCCAGCACGGCCTTGGCATGCAAAATTTCATATTTAAATACACATATTACCAAAAAAATACAAAGGTACAAAATGTGAAGAGAAGGTTAAAACTAAATTATATTGTTTGTATATTGTTTGTCGACAAAATGTCACATCCAAAGGGTCCATGCTCCTTGAGTTTTTTATTTTTTTCAATAGACAACTCCCGCACTAGGAATAAATCCTGTGTTGCAGGGCTCTTTACAAACATACAACCAACAGACACAATGAACACCCAGGCTCGAAACAACAATTTATGGATCACACAAAGTGTTGTCTCTTGTGGGAATCGAACCCACAACACTCAGCTCAGTGTCAAGCGGCCGCTTAAGAGCGTATACGCCTCGAGCGGCGGCTCGAGTTTAGGTTTTTATAGTACCGCGGTCGCCCGCACACCGCGCATGCGAGACCCGGCGCACTATGACGGTATCGCGTGGAATAATAATCTTGATCCTTCTTGCCATACATGAACAGTATTCGTTTATGTAATACGTCGATTATGATATGAAAGTATTCAAATTAATTATTTTCAATGCACATGCATTTAAAGGTATCAAATAAAGATAGATATTACATATTTGTTTAGTAGAATGATGTTCCTCAGGATAACAACGACTATTTATAATAATTTGGCGCAGTTTTATTATATGATAGAAATAATTTATAATTGTCATCTACATAATTGTTACATTTCAAATATACATCTATTTTGTTATTAATGCATGAAACCCACGAATGACACTAAATACAGAACCAAAAGAGTCGGGTAAAAGAAAATACTTAATTAATGAAAAGAAAGAAAAAAATATACAATATGTTGATTTGTATTTACAAAATATTGTAATTATACAATACATATTCACCTAAAATTATTTCACACAGTGTGCGATGATATAAATCCCTCTTTTTATAAAATTTTACATAGATAAGGCCAATTCTCGTATTTTATATGACATTGAAATTATATTTTGAACGAAATGAGATTAGATTTTAAATTGACTCAGAATTGGTATTCTTCTAATTTAAATGTCATTATCATCTAGAGTCCGTGTCACGAGAACATAGACATTTTGTAAACAAAGAATTTTTACTAAGTGACTTAGCGATAGTTCTGTCAAAAACAAATAATTTCAAATCAATGAGCGCAACGGTATAGGTCGGGTTCACGAAAGATGACCACTGTGCAGTAATAATTTTTTAGGTCTCCGTGGAGGTGTGGGGTGAGGCGCGGGTGGAATGCCAATGGTGTGGCTCCGTTCTTGACGCATTCCCTAAATGCGTCAAGAATGGAGCCACGCCATTGGTGCACGAATGTACATTGCGCGACGGCCGCCATTTCTGGTCAACTTTCGTTAACCGACCTATACATAGATACGTGTCATTGGAAACTAATATGTCAATGGATCGGGTTTTTATCGATATTATGCGCTGTCAACCGGCTCTTTTAATGTTTTGAGGTACTGACGCCTAGAGTGTCAACATTTGGCGTTAGTTCATTGAAATGATACATTCTTGGGCTTAACATCTTTTTATCAGAGGACAAAATTAATTTTTTAGTTATCAGGATGGGGTTGGTGTTAAGTTAAATACAAGATTATAGGATTGCAACGCTCTTCTCGCTGCCGGCATCTCGAAAAAGCGCGTGCAGAATATCAGATGGCAGAAAATTATTTATACCTAAAAAAGAAATTGCGTTTTCAAACTACCGTAACGTTTAATGGTTTTTGTTTAAGTTCATTCTGACGATTTCATTCACAGACAACGTAAAATCTCTATGCCTAGAAATGTTTATGCAATGTACGAGGGTCAAACTAAAAGTTCTTAGAAAATCAAAAACTGATTACATTAGCCAGTTATTAGTTTTATTATATCTTTTCAAAATATTGTCCATTGACGTCAATACACCGCTGCATGCGATGGAACCAATGGGAAAAGCACTTTGCCCACTCGTCCTTAGGGGTCTCTTCAATGGCATCGCGATACGCAGCCACCGCTTCTTCAGCATTCATAAACCGCTTTCCTTTAAGTTTTTCTTTAATTTTTGGAAATAAATAAAAATCACTAGGCGCGAGGTCGGGGCTATACGGCGGGTGACCCAGTAATTCAACGTTTGATGTCGCCAAATAGTCGATCGTTCGCTTGGCGGTGTGCGACGAGGCGTTGTCGTGGTGAAGGAGGATCCTACTGCGAGGTCGTTTCTCTCGAACTTTTTCCAAGACAAGTGGCAAACAATTGGTAGTGTACCATTCTGCAGAAACTGTTTTTTTGATCCTCTAACACAATTGTTGCGAAATGACCTATCCTTCCAAAGAACGAGCCCGCACTTCGATCTCTCTTCACTTTAGTTGGCAACTCCTCGAAAGGAAACACCCACTGAGCAGATTGTCTTTTGGTTTCAGGATCATAACAGTAAATCCAGCTTTCGTCACCTGTTAGTATGTCGAACACAGCATTTGAGTCACCTCCGTTAAATCTTTCAATCATTTTACGGCACCAATCCACACGATGGAGTTTTTGAGCCTTAGTCAAATTATGAGGTATCCACCGGGCGCAAAGCTTCCTGACCGCTAAATGTTCGTGGAGGATTTTGTGCACTTGACTCATACCGATGCCTAAGCTTGTCCGATTCTGCTGATAGGTCACTCTTTTGTAAGTCTCTATCATACGCCGCACAACACAGATGTTATTTTCAGTCGTCGCCGTAGAAGGCCGTCCCTCACGTACATCATCAGTGAGATTAGTGCGACCACGTTTAAACTCATTAAACCAGTTGTTGTGAAAGGCCAATCGTAGTCTATCATAACTTTCTTGTTGACTTAAATGACATCGAAAGTCATAAAAAATCATTGCACGAAAATTTTCTCGTGTTAAATTCATGTTGACGTGGCACAGACAATTTTCAATTTGCCGCCAAATCGTAAAACAAATGACAAATGAATGAAATATATACTCAGTAATATTGGCAAAGAGTTCTATTTTCAAATTTTAGAATATTTTTTTTATTATATTGTTTATAAGTGGCCAGTTCTAAGAACTTTCAGTTTGACCCTCGTATTAGCTAGTTATCTTGTTGCACTGTTTTGTTCTCCGATTTTCTTGAAAATTATGAATGAAAGTACAATTTCTTTTTTAGGGACTCGCTTGTATAGCTTTTGCTCGTACAGGTTACATTTACAGAATTATAGAACGATAAGTTTTCATAGCACTAGCGACCATTAATGCTGGCCTAAACTACAGAAATTACGAAAATGACTTTTTTAAATTCATCCGTTTTAAAATATTTACTATAGTAACCCATATATTTATCTTTAGCACTCTCTTGATAAAGAACTGAACTTTCATATTTTCTTTATCTTTTCCATTAATTGTTATTTATCCGTAACGTAATAGAACAATAAAAACCCGCAAAATCGCCTCCGACGGATTAAACGCTCTTAAACCACAACACCAATCGTGCAGTCAATCAAAGTTAGCAGTATAATGGTACTGCTACACCTGCGTTAGCGTCAACGTTATTGGCAATGACACGCGCTTAGTTTACCCGTTACAAAAATCGCGTTGGAAATTAGTATTTTAACTCGTTAAGCCGTTGGCCACATCTACGTAGCGCCTAAATCAACGCGCCAATCAACTCGTTAAGACGCAGGTGTAGCAGGAGCATTACAGTACAATAATCCCTTATTTACCGATATTTTTTTATATGTGTGTACCTACCCGTGAGACCGATTTTTATGATTATTTTGTTAAAGATCTGATGGGTAGTTTGAGTTATATTTCTTAATGCGTTTTAGTTAATATATTTAGAGATTTTGAGAAGTTATAATTACATACATACATAACGTCACGCCTTTTATCCCCGAAGGGGTAGGCAGAGGTGTATTTCTACACCCACTTTTCGCCAGATATACTTTAGTCCCACGTAATAAGGGGCGAGCCTATTGCCGTACCGGGCACATTTCCAGACTCCGTGCGGCTACTGACATTTTCGTGACAGAAAAACCCAATAACACTGCCCGACCCAGGAATCGAACCCGGGACCTCCCGATCCCACGCGCACATTTATGCCGCGAGACCAACGAGGCAGTCGTATAGGGTTTTATGTCGAGATTTCCGTCTCTACGCAAAGATGGTATTTGCATCGTGTTATCCCTTAGTCGCCTCTTACGACACCCACGGGAAGATAGGGGGTGGTGACACTTGTATTCTATGCCGTCAACCACACGGCAAAGTTATAATTAAATTATAAAATATCGCTATCAGACGGCAGTCACTCTGTGGAAAAAATTACATTCTGTCATATCTCGTTAGACTAGTAACCAAACCCCGGGCTCCTAGGCGCAACTAGGTCTTGTCTAAGTCTTGGGTGAAACCGGGTTAACGCTAGGAGCGATAATTATGGTGATTTTGAGATTTTGAGGTCAGTTTTTCAAACAAAATAAATATGTTATTAAGTACTGATAAAGAGGGATTGATTATGCCTGCTGTTGCGCATGTCCCAACGATATTCAACTACTAGAAAACCATCCATACACTTTTTGTGTTGTAGTAAGTGTTAGTAGTAACACGGAGGTCACTCAAGGCCAAAATATTACACCAAAATGGGCACGTAACATACGTAATTACAATAATCGCTGTATCGCGTGATGGTGTACAAAATGTAGGTAATAGTTAGATAATACATGAGAACAAATGTATCACTTACAGGCAAGTCCCAGTTGACGGCAGCCTGCCAAACATGGGCCGTATTGTCACCGCTGCTTGTGAGTGCTATGTCCCGGGTTGGATGGAATCGGATGGAGTTCACAGAGCCATTATGGCCGGTGTATTGAAGGAGGCACTTGCCCCATTCTACACTCCACACGCATGCTGTATGATCTAGAGACAACATGAAACAGAATATAAACATTTTTTAATATTATAAAAGGTAGCCCTGACCCTGTCTATGAATGATGCTCACATACAAGTAACATTTTTTATTATTTATTATTATTATTATTGCCACAGTACAATTATCATTACAGGTTTATTACATGCACAATGAGCACTCAGACTCTTGTTGGAATCGAACCTCGACACTCGGCAGTGTTAAACGGCATGGCGACCGCTTAGCCTATTGCACCAAGCATGCACTCACATTGTCAATAAACTGATAATACTTACAGATTCCTTAATCAATTGAGAATACAAGCAGTAGACCGTGCATGAGATGCTCAGTAAATGGTATATGATCTGATGATTAGGGTATACAAAACAATGCTGTAATAAATCCAATCTGCCTTATTACAAAACATGGACTAAATATAAATCAAGGTTTAGTCCTAGCCTTACCTGTGTAAAATTGATTTTAGTTATGTGCACTAAAAGACATTTTTGAAAAATATTAAGTATCATAAAAATTTGTTAAAGTAAATGTTGAATCACCAACTACCTTAGTAAGTCTTTTAGAATTCCCCACCAGGAATTAAACCTGGTAGTTATATTTAGACCTTGTTTTGTAATAAGGGGGTTTGACAACAAGTCATAATATTAGGAATACAATTCTGTTAACTTTTTTTAAGCAAGTTATAACTACCTGACTATGTGTTACGTATCTACAAATTTTACTACTCCCAATTTAGATCCACCTATAACATTGAGAAAAGGTATTTTGTTGATAACAGGTGTAATACAGTGTTTGTTAATTTATATTTAATATTTGTACAGTTTCCCATGATAGGGAATAAATTTCTAGCCCTGAGAGAATGATACAATCAATGCAGTGTAAAATTAAAATCAATAGAGAGATAATTTATATAATTATGTTTACCTGCAGAAGCAGTTCCAATGAGTGACTGGCCAGGCCGAGCAGAGGTTACGTCCCAGATGCCATCCTTATGTCCTGTGAACTCTCTCACTAGCTGGCAGTTGTAGGTGGGTGCCTTGAAACTTGATACTATTTTACTGGTTTGCACTCGCAGCTTGTGGCTTGCTTTCACTTTCTGAGAGTTGCTTTGGGTTACTGTAAGGAGATACAATTATATGAGTAAGACTGCCTCCGTGGTCCAGTGGATAGCGTATGTGCCTGCTGATCGGAGGTCCCGGGTTCGATTTCCAGGTCAAAAGTGTTACTGGGTTTTTCCAAATTTTCAGTAGCAACTCGGAGTTTGGTGACGTGCCCGGCAGCAGCAATAGGCTCGCCCCCTATTATATGGGACCTAAAAATTCATGGTGAAATGTGGGTGTAATATTACACCTCTGTCTACCCCTTCCGGAATAAAGGGGTGAGTCTATAAATAAATAAATGAGGCAACAGAATAAACAAAACAATGGATGCTATTTATGCCAAGACTAAAGGCTGCCCACAACTGCACCTGATCATTATTTTTCTGGATCCGGTTGTGTTCTGGGAAATCGCTTCTTAGTATAGCAACCCTACGGTCCCGAAAAATGTTCATGACAAAGTTCAGCTTCTTGCTTCCAATAGTTTTGGCTGTGCATTGTCTGTCAGTCACGCAAGAATTATAGAAACAGAATTACCTGGCCCTGTTGCTATAGGATGTGGGCACAATGCCTATAGGAGATGCCATCCACCCATCTGCCTGCCCCAAGAGGAGTAAGGGGAGCTCATAAATTAAGTTGTCACCAAAAGGACACAAAGAAGCATCTAAGAACTGACAAGCAGTAGTTCATTTACAAGTCATGTTGTGAAACATGTATACTTACCTTGCTTAACTAGGCAGGCACCATTAACATGACATATAACATCAAAAATACAGTCACATACATCAAATTTATAGGGTTTGGACATTTCTAAAAGGCACTTAATATAATATAAAGGTTTATGTATCCTATATAAATATAAACCTTTATATTAAGTTATAATAATCACATAGTCACATTTGGCTAAAATATCTGCAATTTTTAAACTTGTGTGTTGTTCATGTGCACTCAATGATAAAAATCAAACTTAGTTTATAAAACTACTTAAAATGAGAACATGAATGACTCAACATTGTAAAGAACATTATATCAAATCATTGTGGTTTTCATTGATACTAAGACAAAGATAATATTTGAAGATTAGATAACACTTTTTAGTCTATTGATACAGTCTTATTAACAAACAATATAATATCATTAGACTAGATAATAGAAATGTTTATGGAATTAATATATTAAATCTTAATTAAATAATTGACATTTTAAATAACAATATTGTGACATTCAATAAAACATGAATAATTTATTAAAAATGGACATTAACATTGTATAAATTTTTGCACTATGAGATTTGTATGTCTATATGCATGGACACGACATGTTGAAACTATATTTAATTTTAACACCATCATTGTATCACACACATGTTTGACAAATAAATTTATCTTTATCTTTATCTTTAGACTAAAGTATAATCTGTAAGCAAAGTTTACTTACTTTTTACTTTAGAGTTCTTGCCAGAAGCATCAAATTCTATATAGTCTAAATTCGGCTTATCTCCCACATAGCTTTCTCGTTCCAACTTCTCACTGAGTATATCTATCTTTTCTTGAACTAAAAGCAAGCAATACATAAAAATAAATATTCTATCTACATAAATATTATTATCTCCTGCCTATTATGTGTCTTTTAAAAGGTCAATTGCAAAAAATAAGTACTTAGTTATACATTCCAGTAGCTCAAAGCATATATCGATGTCTATTTGCTCCGTTTCACATTAAAAGACCCAATTTTGATTTAAGACTTTGATAGACACAATTACAAACCTAAGTTTAAAATTACTGTGAATTAGTATGAGCACCGAATTTTCAGAATATAAACAAACACAAGTACGTTTGTTATTGACTTACGGTTTAAATTTTCAGTATACAGAAGGTCAAATTCTTTTTCTATTTGAGAAAATAACTCGTGTAAACGAGATCTAAATACGGGCGGAATAGATGTTTCGGAATCTTCCATTTTAAGATAGTTAGGCATTCCATCAGACCCTTCAGTAAGGGCTTGGAGTCTTCGCTTGCTGGATTTCATGATCGGAATTAAATTGCACACCAGTGCTGTTCACA
This sequence comes from Euclidia mi, assembly GCA_944739405.2. Lineage (NCBI taxonomy): Eukaryota > Metazoa > Arthropoda > Insecta > Lepidoptera > Erebidae > Euclidia > Euclidia mi. Next base: position 29,399,587 of record OX123193.2, on the reverse strand, counting down.
GTTCAGATCACATAACGCAACTCATGTGTGGTGTAAACAAAAAATATAGTATCGTCAACACTTTTCGCAACACAGTTGAGTCCTTCACAACGATTTAATTAAGCCCTATTGGCAATTCAGCGCAGTAAAATCCAGAAATTACAAAGCAATACAATCAAAATAATGAACGACGAGAAATAGCAATCGTAAGATCGTAAGTTTGACATTTATATTTTGCGAAAGTGTTGCTATCACTACGACAATAATTGCTGTGCTAGATTGCTAGCATCAGTAAAAAAAACTTTTGACTAGAATTCATTGTTAACTAGCTGACCCGGCGAACTTCGTGCCACCGCGCGCCTTATTTCAGCTATATTTTTTCAAACAAACCTTCTCCTGACACTTACGAACACATAAAAGAAAAATCTATCCAATTTGGTGCAGTCGTTTGGATGTTATCCGCGTAAAGATTTCGATGATTCATTTTTACTTTTAAACAGTTTGAGTGTTTATAAAGTGCACATATCAAAACCAGGGAAACTAAACACAATTTCATCGACGGGAAAAAATAATGAAAAAGATATGAAATGAAACTATGTAAAAAAGATAAAAAAATATTACTCAATTTTTTATGAATGTTTTAAAATTTTAAGTTAAATAAATTGTTATAATTTTTAAACTTAATGTCCTACCTACCTATCAAAGTAGAATAAATTTTGAAATGATTGTTAATAATAGGCCGTGCCAATAAAGAAATAATAAAAAAAAATAATCACTTATTTTTTTTTTTAGTAAAGCAAGAAAATAAATAAAACACAATAAAGAAATTCTTGTGATACTAGTTGTGATAAGTCTATGCAGACTTTAAATACGATTCTGGCGGGAACCTTAAAAAAGCGCGGATCAGAATTTTTTTCAATTTTAATTTCTGATTAAATATTCGGTGGTTTTTACTTAGAAGTTAATAAAAAACCATAGTGATAGGTGTGCAAACCCGTGGAAATGGTGGGAAATGAGGGGGGCGAGGATAACCCGCCCACCTCACATAAACGTCCTCGGCCTGAGGCTGGAGACGGAGGAAGTGAAAAGGACTATGGTAATGGCGGCGGCGGTGAGCATTTTGACTATTCACCGTATCTAAAACCAGAATACAAAAGAATTTATCCTGAAAATGCCACTTGTGTGGACTTTAAAGTGTTTATAGAAGCTTCCAACAGTAAAGATAGAATAGGCAATAAGAGCCCTATCTATCTGAATCATATATTTTCTAGCGAGATAAAAGGGGTGACGGCTATTCAAAGAATTAACGCCAATAAAATTGCAATAATATTTAAACAATATAATACGGCCAATAACTTTATTAATAACAGCGCTTTTCTCAACAAACATGGCTTGAAAGCATTTATTCCGGCTGCGCAAATAGAAAAAACAGGCATAATTAGATTTGTACCAGCAAACATTTCGAACAAAGAACTATACACAAAATTATCATCAATTTATGAAATAATAGCTATAAGAAGATTCACAAAGAAGGTAGGACAAGAGCGAGTACCATTACAAACAGTTAGCATTACTTTTCTATCGAATATTCTCCCAGACAATGTACAATACGATTTGTTTTCACACCGAGTTTTCGAATATATACCCCCATTACAGCAATGTTTCCGATGCTTTAAATTTAACCACTCCGCTAGGATATGTAATGGCAAACAAAGATGTTCCATTTGTGGAGGTGAGCATTTATATAAAGAATGTGATAGACCAACGGAGATCTGCTGTTGCAATTGCAGCGGGCCTCATCTTGCAATTTCGAGATTATGTCCAATTAAGTTAAATAAAATATTAGAAAAGAAAAATAAGATAACATATCGTCCCCGTAGAGCGAAAAATAACTAAGTGACACTTTTAGGTAAAATGAGATAATAATGCCACGCTGATTACAATTTTTTTCCTTATTTTTGTATCTAGCCCCCATAATTCTATTTATTTAAATAACAAAGTTAGCTTATGTCAGAAATCACTAAAACACAATAATGTAATGCAAGTACCAGGCCTAATTTAATTAAAATATGTTAGTGATTTTTGTACTTACTGTTCTTAACTAAAAATAAAACTCAAGCGCACTTAATTATTTTTACTCCAAAATATCCGAGTCAATTTGCACTTACTTACAGAACAGAATTTCATTAAATGATTTTGGTTAAAGCATTTTGTAAAAAAGGACAGAGCGAAAAATAACTAAGTCGCTTTAGTGAGATTACGCCCTCAAATTTATTTAATTTGACATCGTATTTTATAGTAATAAATAACTATTATCTTTTAGTGAGTTTACGTTCATAATTTTATGATAAATACGTTTATTTCAACGTAACTAAAATCCTTAAGTTATTTGTAATTCATCGGAATGAGACAAACTTCTTATAAATATAACGGCGTACGCGACTTAGGTTGTGTCATTTTTAATTATATGTAAAAACATTCGAGCGCTAATCCCACCGACAAACTGTTATGCAGTTTGGTGGGGTTTTAAATTGTACCATGTTTTTATTTCAATAAAAATACTTAATTATTATTATGTGTCTCTTTTTCACGGCTATTCTTCTAACATGGTGTTAGAAGAATAACCGGTCCTTTGGGAGGCTTACACGGGGATATGGATCCAACGTGCAGAGGCCATTAAAGTTATTACTTGGGACCGCACGCCGCGGCCGCGCATCCCAAACCGCCCGCGCGCCCCTCTCGCGCCGTCCGCGTCCCAGCCGTGTCAATCATTCCTGTTTCGTTTTACTATTCATGCGCATGTGACAGCCAAGAACCTAAAAATGCTACGCCTACACACGCTGTATTTGAAGATTTACCTCCTCCTCCTCCTAACCATGACATTGAAGATTCACCTCCTCCTCCTCAAACTAACCATGGCATTGAAGATTTACCTCCTCTTCCTCAAATGACCATGACGTGGAACCTAATCCAAAACGGTGGAAAAAGTGATCCAAGTAAATGGAAGAAAAACGTGTCAAAAAGAAACATGTATGAAAATAAGACAGGCAAAATAATGAGAGCTAAACTTCCAAGGTCAGTAAAATGCGACATAAAATGCCAATACAAATGCATGAGCATATTAGACGAGGCAGACCGTATGCAAATATGTAAATCATATTGGAATTTAAACAGTTTTTCGGTACAGAGACAGTTTTTGCTATCTAAAATCACAACAATACCCATAAAGAGAATTAAAGTTGGCATTCCTAACAACAAACATAGGTCGATTAGTTACGGATATTACTTTAAAAAAGATAATACAAAGCATCGAGTGTGCAAAGATTTTTTTATTAAGACCTTGAGCATCTCTAACGGGCCAATAAATGAGGCGTTGAAGCATCGAGACCAAGTTGGTAACTATATCGGGCAAGATAAACGTGGCAATCAAACGCCTATTCATAAAACAAATCCGGACGCAGAACGCCAAATAGTGGATCACATCCAACAGCTTTCCGCGACTAGAGTCGCACTTTTGCAGGAAGAAGTCCAAAAGACAATAATATAATAATTATATACTGCAAATTATCTAGGGCAGCGATAGCCGAGTGGAGATACCAACATGGCACCCTCTGCATGGCAGTCCCATGCAGAGGGTATCGGGTTCGAATCCACGGCGCGCACCAATGACTTTTCGGAGTTATGTGCGTATTGAAATATTAATTATCGCTTGTCCCGTGCCTCGGAGAGCACGTTAAGCCGTCGGTCCCGGTTGTCATGAAGATCTTTGACAGTCGTTACAGGGCGTCAGTACCTTCTAAATAAACTGACACTAGTCTAAACCATGGAATATCGCTATCCCTTCGGGTTGCGGAGGTCAGACAGGCAGTCGCTCTGTGGAAAAGCTAATATTCAGCCAAATCCGGTTAGACTAGTAAGCGGACCCCAGATTGAAACTGGGATAACGCTAAGAGGATGATGGATGATACTGCAAATTATCTATAGTTAAAATGTATTAGTTATATAAAGAAAAGCTTGAGTCTGAAAACAAAGAACCATGTTCTCTGTTTGTTTATAAAAGAATTTTCGGTACACAATTTAATTTATCTTTTTATACGCCTAAAACGGATTTATGTTTATTATGTACAAAATATGATAACTCAGGTTGTCTAGAAGAGTTAAAAGAAGAATACGATACCCATATTGCTCAAAAATAATGAATGTCAAATAGCTAAAGAAGCTGACAAAGAGCGATCTATCACCAATCCAACCTATTTAGTAGTTACAGCGGATATGCAATCAACTTTGCAAATTCCAGTCAGTGGGGTTGGTGTGCTTTATTATACCAGAAAACTGAACGTGCAAAACTATACCATACTCACAGCAAAACCTCCAAATGATGCCTACTGCATTATATGGAATGAGGTAAATGGAAAGAGAGGAAGTGTAGAAATAGCAACAGCTATAAATTGGTGGATAACGCAAATACCTGACACCGTTAAAGAAGTTACAGTGTATAGTGATAAGTGTGCGGGTCAAAACCGTAACCAATTCATAGCAGCATTCTTGCTTCACTTGATCCAGCGGTCTGATAATAACTTGGAGATTTTTGAGCAAAAATATTTAGAAAGTGGACATACCCATATGGAAGTCGATTCCATGCACAGTGCAATTGAAAAGGAACAGCGACATTCAGCGGTTTATTCAATGATAGATTGGAAATCAATAATAACTCGAGCAAGATCCAAACGACAAGAAATCTGCGCCACCATATAATGTCCAAGAATTATTGTATAGTGATATGCTTGACGTAAGATCTTTAAATGAGGCATTTATAAAAAATACTACCAAAGACGAGAATGGAAATAGGGTAATGTGGCTAAAAATTAAGTGCCTCAGATTTTTAAGACGACGTCCTGGAATAATAGAATTCCGATATTCACATGCAGGCCCCTACCTTGAGTTGGATGTCCTGAAGTCAGAGGAAAAGCAAGTGCGTACTAGGACCAAAAATAATCAAGGCCAAGACGTTGTAAACGACCGTGAAGAACAAGTTACTAGGGATGCTATTATTAAAAAGCTAAAAGAATTTCCGGTTCCTGAGGCTTATTTAAATGCTCTTCCAATATCTGAAGCCAAGAAAAAAGACCTCATAAGCCTTTGCAAGAAAGAAATAATTCCCCATGAGCTGCATCATTGGTACAACTCCCTCCCCACAAATAAAGCATCTATTGACAGAATTAGCTAACCTGACACGGGACATGATGGGGAGTACTGCGAAGAACTTTTATAGATTTTAAGTAAACAATTTATTTTTAATGTGGTGATTAATAATATTATAACAATTACGTAATGATTGTGGACCATTTTATAAAGAAATGTAAATGTAAAATGTAAACAATTACCTGATTTTACTGTATTTTATAATACATTTTAATTAAACAATGTTCATTTATGTTTAGTTCAGTGGTAACAATTATTGTGGCACTTTTTTTTTAAAGTCTTGATTTTAATGTGGTTTTTCTTAATAATTATTCTTCTTTTTAGTTAAGTACCTTGAATAAAACACATAATTTGAAATATAATAACTACTAGTAAATCACCAACTCACTTTAGATAATTCAATTAGTACTCACATTTAAGTAACATTCCATTAAAGGCATATAAGTTAGTCTCATAACATTATTTAACAGTGCGAAAACTAACTAACTCGAATTTTACCAAATTACTCATTAATTATAGTAAAAAAATCTTTTTTTTAATACCTATTACAAAGGTTTTAGCAACTTTTATTTAAACTCAGTCAAAGAATTTTAATATTCATTTAACTTTTGAAAATACATTTTTTTCTTTTTTTCCAAACTTTAAACGCTCGTATCTCAAAAGTAGTGCTATGTCAGTTAGTTATTTTTCGCTCTACGGGGACGATATGCAAGTGCTACAATCACAAAACAACACTCAAGTGATAACATTGAATTTCCACCCTTGCCACCTCCAAAAATGAAACCAATTAACACTGTAAATAAATCTGTAAATAAGTCTGTACATACATCTGTAAATAAGTCTGTAAATACATCTGTAAATAATACTGTACATAGTGTAAATAACTCTAGAGATGTCTCTCCTAAAGTAGACATCAAAGCCCAAATAGTTGCCAACAACGATGTACTTAAGGCCCTGGTACAGACGTTGGTGGAACTGGGTAATAAGGGCGATAATACGCCTACCACTGTAAATACCATTAGAGAAACACTTATTAAAAACCTCAATACAATGTCTAAGCTACGTATTGCTCAATATAACATTCAAAGTGCTAAAAATAAAAAACCCTTACTGATTCAATTCTTACAAAAACAAAATATTGACATTTGCTTACTTAACGAAACATGGTTTAAAGACAATAGTTTTAGAATACCTGGATATAATATTTATAATAAAAATTCTAAAAATACTCATAATGGTGTAGCAATACTAATTAAGCCATATTTAAAGTACAAAGTTTTAAACACTAGATTTTATGAAGAAATTCAAACTGTAGCTCTGTCCTTATCTACGGTGCATGGTAGCTTGACTATTCTTTGTGTATACTGTCCTCCTTCTAGTAGACATATACGGATCAATAGATTACGTAATATTATCAATGATCTTCCAAAGCCTATATTTGTCAGTGGTGACTTTAATGCACACCACATCGCTTTTGGTTGTATATCCACTAAGAGCAGAGATCAGGATTTATTTAATATCATTGATGACTTGGATTTATGTATATTAAATGATGGTAGTTTTACAACTGTTAACAACCCGAGACGAAATCCGTCTGCAATTGATGTAAGCTTTATTAGTGCTAACCTCGCATCAATATGCGAGTGGTCTGTACATGATGATGCCATGGGCAGCTATCACTACCCAACAATAACAGAGATTTCACTGCATATAGATAAATATTATATTAATCCTCCTGTTGATAGGTTTATATATAACAAAGCAGATTGGAAAAAGTTTAAAACTATTTCTAAAACAATATTTAATGATTTAGTTCTAAAATTATATGATCCTATTTCAACCTATAATGATTTTTGTTCTCGATTGGATAATTTAAAAGTTATGACAATTCCTAAACTTAATAAACCAAATAATATCAAAAGTAGACCTCCAGCTCCTTGGTGGAATGACATTTGTGAAAAAAGTGTTATTGCCTCTTACAATGCATTGAAACTATATAGAAGTGATCCTACTATGGAGAACTATTTAGATTATAAAAGAAAGGATGCACTTAAAAAAAGAACCATATCAGAACAAAAGAGAATATGTTGGAATAGCTTATGTAACACTTTTAACCCTAGGATGGTAACAGGGGTGCGCCAACACCCCACGCAAGCAATCACACGCCGATTTAGCGAAAACAATTTGCTGTCTTGCTCTAGCATTTTGTGTATTCTTATGTTTTACCATGAGCCATCAATACTCGTTGCGCGGTGGGAGCGGCAACACGTAGATTTCGTTCTGCAGGTATGTGTGGGGTGTTGCGTCACCCCTGTTACCATTTACGTAGGTATTATCTTTTGTTAGTGTATTTTTTTGTTATGTTATTTTCAGTTCATTGTGGCGTTCCGTAATGATGAGGAGCTTGAGACTTGAGGCTTGTTTTGAGACTACAACGCGACAAAGGGAGGTGTCGATACCTTTGACAAAATGATGCACAATCACAAGACTGTGAGGGGTACTCGACGCTGGCCTCTCAGGTTTTTCTTTTGGTATGTTAGATTAAGCAGGGATCAATTCTATGATTCTCTATCTATAGAAACTAAGCATCCGAACATGCCAGCTAAGAAATTGAGAAGCAATTTTCTAAAAAATCTAGCATTGCAGCTAGCCAAGCCGCACATGAAACGACGTCTGGAGTGAAATTTACCTCAAAAAACTAACGGGAAACATAAGGGCCATTATAAATATCGCCGAAGAAGTTCCTGCAAGTGAACCCCCCGCCAAATTGAAAAAGCAAGCTCGATGTGCGTTGTGTCCTCGAGAAAATGACAAAAAAGTTAAGATTTTTTGTTCAAAATGCAAATAAACTTGTGTCCCCTGACCATCATGTGGAAATTTGTGTTAATTGCATTTAAATTGCCAAAAACATTTTTTTAAATCTAATATGATTTAGTTACTCTTTGATCTCAAGAAAAGTGTTCCTTTAGTTTATATTAAGAATAAAAAGTTTTATTCTTCATTTAACAAAATATTTTTTTTCTATTTTTTACTATGGGGTGACGTGGCACCCCTGTTACCATGCGCGTTAATTTAAATTATGTTACCATCCTAAGGTTAATATAACTACCTACTCCTATAAGTAAGATTTGGAATCTTCTAAAAATGTTCAAAGGTATAAGAGCTGGTAATAAATCATATAAAGATGAGTTTATTTCTCAATTTCTAGATAAATTATCTGACAATAGCAATCTAAATAATATTAATAGTTTAGGCAATATTTTCGAATTAAATAATGATAATCCAAATTCAAAATTTTTGCTAGATGCTTTTACATGGTCTGAATGTAAAATGAGTTTGTTATCTCGGAAAGACACTACACCTGGTTTAGATGATTTCCCCTATTGTACTATTAAAAATTTAGATGAATCAGCACAAAAAATATTTCTTAATATTCTTAATTTACTTTGGCATTGTAAATGTGTTCCACAATCAGGGAAAACACAATGTGTCATTCCGATACTCAAACCAGATAAACCTCTCGAGCTTGCCAGCTCTTATAGACCAATATCACTGTCTTCATGTCTAGGTAAACTATTTGAAAACATGATTAAAAATCGTTTGGATTGGTATATGGAATCTAACGGCATCATTCCGCATGTACAATATGGATTTCGTCGAGGGCGAAGTTGTGCAGACAGCTTCACTTCCTTAATTTCAGACCTGAAACATGCAAAAGATAATAAGTTACACACTGTTTGTGTATTTTTAGATGTTCAGGGTGCTTTTGACAGTCTAGATCCGGCTATACTTGTACAAGTTATGTCTAGGTTAGGTGTGCCTGGTCAACTATGTAAATGGATATATAATTTTTTGGATAGTAGAACACTTTATGTAAGGCATAATAATACATTGCATGGTCCAAAATGTACATCTAAAGGTACAATGCAGGGTGCTACACTATCTCCTTTGTTGTACAATATATATACAAGTGAAATCTGTAAATTTGTAAATAGTAATGTAGATATTCTGCAGTTTGCTGATGATATTGTTTTGTACAGTAGTAATTATAATGTAGAAATTGCAATAGACAATATTAACAGAGCATTGTCCCAAATATTTCACTATTACAATGATGTGTTACATTTAAAAATTAATCCCTCCAAAAGTAGTGCCATGATATTTGGAAATGAGAACACATATTCAAAAGTAATATATAACGGAGAATTTATAAATCCAGTGAATGTTAAAAAATTTTTAGGCATAGTATTAGATAAGAAATTAACCTTTGAGGAACATATTAAAACCATATCAAAAAATGCTCTTAAAGGATTAAATATAATAAAATGTCTTGCAGGCGTTACATGGGGAGCTGACCCGAAAATATTGTCAACTTTGTATAAAAGTATAGTTAGAAGCCATTTTGATTATAGCTCATTAGTGTATATAAATAGTACTCATGTAAATAAACTAGATCTATTGCAGAACAGGGCTTTGAGAACAATTTCTGGTGCAATGTGCTCTACTCCCATAAGGGCCATGGAAGTGGAGACTAAAATAATGCCCCTAATTTTGAGACGCATTCTACTTGCAGAGAGATTCTGTCTTAAATTAATTGCTGCAGATAACAAGAAAATAATAAACAAAATAGTACCTTCTGTATGTAGAAATCCTGGACCTCTAACAACAGGCGAGATTCTCTTAAATGGTAAATCCCCAACATTGTCCAAAATATTGCTGGAAACAGAAAACAGTTTTACTGGTATTAGAAAACAATGCCCATGGCCATGTTACTCCTTCTCTTATCAGTGTATCACACACCCCGTCAAAGAATTGCAAAATCCCATCAATAACAATTTAGATATGTTACAGTTTATGGCAGATAATAAGAATTATTATGTTATTTACACTGATGGCAGTAAAGGAAGTGATCATGTGCGTGCTGCTATATATGATCCACAAATTCAATTCTCTCAAAGCTTTGTTCTACACAATACATGCACCATATTCACTGCAGAGGCATATGCGGTTTATCAGGCATTAAAACATATTCGCCAAATTAACAATAGCAAATACTTTTTGATTGTTTCTGATTCACTGAGTTTGATTAAAGCCTTAACTAACCTTACAGTTTCTTTTAAGACAAATTATATTCTATATTTCATCAAAGAAATAATTTATCAATATTACCTCAAGCACAAAAGCATTGCTTTTCTGTGGGTACCTTCACACCGAGGTATCTATGGCAATGAAATAGTTGATAAAACCGCATATGAAGGTAGTAATGCTATTGATGTTAGAAACGCAATGGACATTCCTATGACTGACTTCTTGCAATGTATTAATGAAAATGTTTGTAACTTATGGTTAGAATTGTGGAAGAAAGACCAAGACACTAAAGGAAAATTTTACGGCCGTATACAAGAAGAATTACCTGTTAGACCCTGGTACAATAGATTGAAGGAAGCCAGCCGAGACTTTATCACTACGATAAATAGATTGCGCTTTGGCCATAATACTGCTCCGTCACACCTTGCTAGACTTGGCATTATTACAAGCAATACATGCCCACATTGTGAATCCCAGGAGGGAGCTCAGGGAGCCGTTGCAACCGTTGATTCTTACGCAGTATTTGTATACTCTTTGCCGTTGATCATATTATTTTTGACTGTCAAAACTTCCTGCTTGACAGATTAGTGTTGGCTAGTGAACTCAGTGATGTGAACATTAAGTGCGATTCTTTCTCCCGCCCGCCGCCACTCGAAGAGTTATTGAAAGACAAAAATACTTACAAACCGATATATAAATACATTAAAAATACTGTTAAAACAATTTAAAAATTAAGTGAATGTGTAGTGTCCGTTAAAATAAAATAAGATTTGACCTAAAGGTCCAGTTACCAGGTCATAAAATCCCAAAAAAAAAAAACTTTAAATACCATAGAGATTTCTAAAATATTCAATAAATTTTCTGAGATGGCAACATTGTGTGTTTATGGCATAAAAAAAATGGCTGGTGAGTAGTGAAGCTAGCCCTGCCAACGTTCGTATTTAGTTGTTTGTTTTATAGTATATATCATCATGTCGTTTTCAGATTTATTTGCAAAATATAACTGTACGTATTGTCAAGAAGAAATTACCGGTGTACGCGTAAAATGCGCAGAATGTATCGACTTTGATATTTGTTTGCAGGTAAAGTAGCTTCGGTGCCATTTTTGTTTATAGTTTTGGCGCAAAATTTCAAATTGTCAAGGTGTAATTTTCTGTTTTATCTTTTCAGTGTTTTTCACTCGGAGCAGAAATTGGATCACATAAAAATGACCACTCCTATCAGTTCATGGTTAGTAGTAAAGAGAAAATACTTGCTAAATCTAAGATTCCAAAATGTTATTTATTTTTTTATCAAAATAACAAACATTCCAGGACTCTGGAGCTTTCGGAATATTTTTAGGCCGTAGTAGCTGGTCAGCAAATGAAGAAGTTAGATTATTGGACGCCATAGAACAATTTGGCTTTGGGAACTGGGAAGATATATCCAAACATATAGAAACACGAACACCTGATGGTAAGGAGCTTCTAAGAATATAAATTTAGTTTAGCTGACCCCCTGTTTACATCCGCATTATATAGGGCTATTGTTAGGAACCCGTGGCTGATAGTGTGATGTTTTATGGCTTATAGCTTTTCTCGATGAAAGGGCTATTCAATACTAAAATAATTATTCAAATCGGACTAGTAGTTCTGGAGAACACGCATTAGCACATTCAACTATTCAGATTTATTATATTATATTGAATATTAGTATTATAATCTTTTCATTCCAAACTTTCTCATTTATATCAATCTAAAGGGCTTCACACACAGCAGCTATAATGTAAAGATGTACATTATAGCACAATATATCTCATTACACCTTTCCATAGAAATCATCAGGAGAATGTATATTAATGTACATTTCATCCCGGGATGTAATATACATTATAGCTGCTGTGTGTGAAGCGCTTTATTTGTACCAATGGATTCTAGTAATGTAACTCAACATCATCAGCCCTGTATTCATATATACTGTACCACTGCTAGGTATAGGCCTCATCTCACTGGGAGAAGGGTATTGTCATGGTGCACTACTCTGGCCAATGGTGGGTTGGCAGATTTCACATGTCTTTCAAGAACTTTATGGAGAACTCTCAGTTGTGCAGGTTTCCTAACAATGGTTTCCTTGGCAAGCAATAATTAGCAATTTAATATGCATTTAATTTAAAAAAGTTATTGGTGCCTGCCATGGATTTGAAGCTGACACCCTCTGCTTGGCAGACAGAAGTTGGTCTCTCCACTAGGCTATCGCTTCTTCTAATGTGACTCATTAGAGTTATAAGTAGAATGAGTTTGTAGTTTTTTATATCAAATTATTGGCAGTGTTTTACTTGTAGGCCTGCTATATATAAGAAAAGAAGATAAAACAAAAGTGGCGATAGCCTAGTGGTGTACGTAACGGACTGCAGAGACAATGGTGTCAAGTTCGATCCCCAGTTACCCCGGGCACACACCTCTGACTTTTCGTAGTTATGTGTGTATTAAAAATACCAATTATTGCTCACTTAATGATGTGCCCGGTAGATGGCAATATGCTCGCCCCCTATTACACTGCGACCGAAACATAACTGGCGAAGTGTGGGTGTGTAATACACCTCTGCCTACTCCTTCGGGGATAAAAGGCGTGAAGTTATGTTATGTCTTATGTTTGTACAATCTTAATATATAAAATCCTTGCATTACTGACTGACTGATAGACACGATACAGCCGAAACTATTGGGCGCAGGAAGCTGAAATTTGGCATGTATATTCCTTGGGGACCATAGGGGTGCACTAAGAAGGGATTTCCCGAAATTCCCACGGGATCGGCCAAAACGGGTAAATTAAAAAAAAATGCAGGCGTAGCTGCTGGCATCCTCTAGTAAAAATATAAGATTACCCTTTACATCAAATTTATTACATTATTTAATGCAACATTGTAATATCATTGTTTCAGAGGCCAAAGATGAATACATTAATAAATACCTAGATGGTAGTATTGGCAGAGCCACTTGGGGTAATGTAGAGAGTGCAAGTCGTCCCTCTTTGCACTGTGCAGACAGGGATGAAGGCCCTTTAGGGCCAACTGCTGTGTCCCGACTTCCACACCTAGCTGTTACCACAGATGAAGCCGCACAACTTGGATATATGCCAAACAGAGATGACTTTGAAAGGGTTAGATACAGTTTTAATAATATTTAGGCTTGTCTCATCACTACATAGTATAAAACAAAGTCTGTCTTCTGTCTGTCTGTCCCTATGTATGCTTAAATCTTAAAAAGTATGTAACGGATTTTAATGCGGTTTTTTTTATAGATAGAATGATTCAAGAGGAAGGTTTATAGATTTATAATTGACGCGGGCGAAGCCGCTGGCGACGTCTAGTATTATATAATAAGAGTTCTACTCAATAGAAAGTCTCATATTCTATTATATCTGATTAGAGCGACTGCACCTGCCACATATTGGCTTAAACTGGTGCTTTTCTATTTAGAACTATGATGATTTAGCAATAATTGGGTTCAATCCCCATGTGACACAGTATGTTGTGATTTACAATTTCTTGTTTCAATTCTAGCTTTACTTTGTGTTCGTTGATTTTATGTATGTAAAGTCTCCTGAGAGCCTGCGACACAAGATTTATTCTTAGTACAGGACTTATCCTATAAGAAAATAAAAAAAATGCAGCTTCCAGGCTCCAAGGCGGGAAGTCTTGGATTGAGCTAGGATTATTGTTCTACATATTTATTGGTTTTTAATTGGTACTCTATTACAGGAACATGACCATGAAGCAGAACAACTAATATCAACACTGGCTCTGAATCCTGAGGATGATGAATTAGATGTTGGTGAGTATGAATTAGAATTCGAGTGGTTTTTAAAATGTCCTAAATGGCTTGCATTCAATTGCTTTCTTGTGTGTTTCGCTTTGAATTGCTTTCTTTACCTAAAATCTTAAAATATGTTTTGCGGCGGAGAACTACATGGTGGCAACATAATTTAAACATTGTGATGAAAAAGAAATTGAGTTTTCTTTTTTGCCTACTCAACTTGCCAACCTGGCCTTAACTAATATTTTAATAGTTAATACATTCATTGTTATAATATAAAGAGATTTCATCTTTTTATAGACTTGTTAAAAATACCTATATACTTCTAAATCTTTATGTAACATCAACAGTCGACTGCACGGTTGGCGTAGTGATTTAAGAAGCCGCCTCGCCGCTTGACACTGCACTGAAGTGTTGTGGGTTCGATCCCCACACGAGACAAAACTTTGTGTGATTCATAAATTGTTATTTCGAGTCTGGGTGTTCATTGTGTCCATTAGTTGTATGTTTGTAAAGTCCCCCGCGACACAGGATTCAGTCCTAATGCGGGAGTTGTCTTTTTTAAAGAGAAAGAGAAACATAAAATTGTCCATAAAGCGAACAATCTTTTTGGTCCTTTGTTAGTATACTTTACAAAATAAGCTAAGACTTTTATTTATATAGAACATGACTTTCATTCCAGCACTTAAGTTATCACAAGTAGACATATACACCCGGCGGTTGCGAGAAAGAACAAGAAGAAAGAGATTAGTGAGAGATTACCAACTGGTATCCGTGTTCTTCAACAACCAGAGAAACAAACAGAAAACCTTAGGGAAACTTGCCAAAGAAAAGAAGTGAGTAACTAGTCTTGTATCTTAGTTAAATTAAGACCGCGCCATCTTGTGTCACAAGATGGCATTACGCTGAGTTGGGATCCGACTCTGTTTATGTTAAGTTAGTTTTTAAGTTTTTATCTCTCTTTCTTTTGCATGCATATTCATAAACGGAATAAATAAGTTTTTCTTTCTTTCTTTACACATGTTTGGACAGTTTAGGGGACAAAAAAGTATGAAAATGTATGACATGATAAACTCATGCGGAACCCCTGTTTTAATTTAACAATTCTTAGTTGAGCTATTGTTAAATATGTGATGTCACACCGGGTTCTCACAAATTTCCACAGCTGTGAAAACAAAGGAGTCAAAACCATCGAAATCGTTTGAGGTTTGGATGGCCTATAACTGGTCCACCTACATTATTGGACCCAGTATGATAATTTCATACTTGTCTGTAGTACGAAAATAAAAATGTATGTGATATATTTAAGAACATAATATCTTAAATTCATAAAAAAAAAATCTGATTTCATTAATATCTTAATATATAAAATCCTTGCTTTACTGACTGACTGACAGACACGCTACAGCCGAAACTACTGGTCGCAAGAAGATGAAATTTAGCATGTATGTTCCTTGGGCACCGTAGGGGTGCACTAAGACGGGATTGCCCGAAATTCCCACGGGATCGGGCAAAACGGGAAATTCGAAAATATGTGCGTGCGAAGCTGCTGGCGTTGACTAGTCTCGTATAAATTACATGATAGGATACATTCCTATCATGTAATTTTGAAAATTAAGTGGCTGATCAGCAAACAAAAATCAATGCAAATAAACTATATTGAGGTCAATCAACAAATAGGTAGTTATTTTAAAAAGTGCTTACGTAGCAACTTGCAGACTGTGGCCAGTTTATCCAAAGATGAGTCATACTATGTTTATAAAGTGGGCTTTTGTGGTTTAACTTGGCGTTTGTAATAAATCAACGTTAAAGTAATCAAAGTAAAGGCAAAACGACGTTTCAACCTAAAGCCGCCGCCGGTCCCGGTTCTTGCTTTAGGATAAGGGTCGTTGTCAGTATTTTTGTACATTGTTTGCTCATAAGTTTGAGTAGAACGACGACGAGTAGAACGTCTACGCTTGATAAATGCTTGCGTCGCGTTGTCTCGAAATTCACTCGACAAACGCAAGTGTTATGATCCAGGCGTATATAGCAGCGACCGGGTAGATCGTGCTACCCCAGTATGGTCATAGTGCTCACCCCAGAATTTAGGTTACCGGACATCTAAGAAACGTTACACCATTGTTTTATGAAGGCTCAGGCCCACCCTGTAATATAACCCTAGATACGCTTATGGTTAAGCAAAGAGCAAGGTCACCAGCCAGTGGTCTAGGGGAGTTATAAGGGGAAAAGTATTGATAAAAGTATGATATATTTTTTAATCTCTAGAGGGGGTCAGCTGGCCCCCATGCCCTCTCTTGGTGACGCCCTCTTATTGGTGTGGTGTGCAGGGAGTTCACGGAGCGCCTCCGCTGGACGGCGCAGTTCTACGGTCGCGGGGAGCAGGCCAGCGTGGTAGCCGGTCTCTGGCGCGAGCGGGAGCTTCGGGTCCGTCTGGCCGAGCTGCACCGCTACCGGCTGGCGGGAGTGACGCGGCTGGAGGAGTGCGCGCACTACGACCAGCACGCGGCGCACCGGCGCCACCCCGCGGCCGCCGCGCAACTCGACGTGAGAACACGCCTCCTGGTACTGCCTGCTTAGCTTACCGACTAACGCCAAAAGTGCGCCATACGCCACGTGATCTCATTACTTCTATGGACAGGGTCAGATCCTGCGAAGTAAACAAAGGGGAAAGGGGGGGGGGGTTCCATGGTGCTCGCGTTCTCCTCAAAAGCTGTGTTCTCCCATGCCAAGTGTGTTTATAGTATTCATCATCACCATCAGCCCTTTATACTGTCCCCCTGCTGGGCACGGGTCTCTTCTCATTATGAGAAGGGTAAGGTTTATAGTATTATCCTCAAAATAAATAACGTTATAATAAAATCGGCTCCACGAGAGGTAATGGGCTAAAGCCCTTTCCAAAAATGTCATTCCCCTAAATGCACTCACTAAAACCCCAAAGTGTCCCCAACGTAATTTTAGTGGCGAGCTCAGGTAAATCCCGTTACTGCGAGCATATTTTGCTACGATCAAGCCCACATTTGTTGGAACCTTCCCTTGCAGGGCCAAGTCCACTCAAACCGTTATCCCGACATTGCCGAATTTACCGAGATTGGTAATTTTTTATCTTTATCTCATTGCTAAAATTCACTTTAAAGTATGTCTGTAAATATTTAATACCCTCCCTATATGTCTTCTACATACAAGGAACTCACTGTCCTAGTTTAGGCTGTGCAATAATTTATCATTCAGAAGTAATTATTTTATATTACTTATTATTATGATAATTTTAATTACATTTGCAGAACACAGATATACCGATGAATAGACATGGCGTAATGGTAACTTTTGGCGATATGTTTGGTTTTCATTGGCATTATTCATTTTTATTTTCAAATTATTTATTGACAGGCTGATTTACATAATATTTCGAAATGGTCTGGTCTAAGGATCGTAAAAAGGAAAAGAAAATTTATAAATTCATTTTTCATTCCAAATTAGTGGAACCTGTTTTCGAATCACAAGATTATTTATATTAACTCGTCTAAGTACATGGAACGGGATCCTGCCGTTTTGCCGAAAAGATGTTGACAAAATTTACCCAAACAAATTTTAGCCACCTTTTTTTATACCATTGCAATGTTTCGAATGATTTTAGTACGCATATTTTTATTTGATCAAAATTTTACTTGGCAAAATATTAACAAGTATAATGTAATTATGGCATTTGGTCTTTAATCAAATGATTTATTACAGCAAACAATCTTCAGACAATAAATGTTTGGTGATATTAGTTTATTTATGGAAGTACTTAGAGTAGGTTAGTTATTAAAAAAATGGTTAGGTTAGAACTGTGACCTCCTACGCACGAGCCGAACGAGCGAAGCTAGCGGTGCCACGAGAGCGGCCGGCGTGAGCCAGAAATGACTTGCATTAATAGAAAAAAGAGATTGTTTTTAGTAGGTTAGCCAGAACTGAACTATTTAGATTTGGATAATTATTGATTTTGCGTAAAAACTGTTATTCCAACTGAAATATTTGACTAAATAAAACATGTCAAAAGTACTAGTTGGTAAACAAGTTATAGTTTAAACGTTCATTTCAAAAACATTAGGTTTGCGTTACAATTTTTTGTGAATAGATTTTTTGCCAAGTAATAATTTGGCAAATGAAATTATGCGAAACATTTTTTGGGAAGTGAAAATTTGTCAAATTCCTTTCGGTCAAACAAGGGAGACCCACATGGAACACATCCTACATTTTAAAAGTGACCAAAGTATTTTCTAAGTACTGAATATAATGAAATATTTTAAAAACTATATTTTATTGTAAATCAGCCTTACGTTTTACCACACCAATCATTACAAACAATTTCTTTAATTTCTTGATATTACCATATAAGGTCTTATGGGCTGTTTCTTGAGAACTTTATTTTTATTGTTTTTATCTCATTTTCACGACATTCCTGCATGGCATTCGAAATTCATACTTTCATGAATTTGTGCTTATGCTTAGCAATGTTAAAGTAGTGTGTAGACCCTTGGTTTGCATGACTATGTTTAGTACAACTACATGACCAGAATTGTTTAGAAATATTGTTTGCCTCGTTCACTCTCAGTGCTCTCGTTAAAGAGTGAGAGAGACTGATTGTTTCTTTCAGTTGTGTTCTTAATTGACTACTATAATGGAGCAAAATGCCTCTTTGTTGCCAAGAGCTAGGTTATAGTAAGATTAGAAACAAGTACTATAAATTATCGATTTTAAACTTTCGCGATTTGTATACATCATACAAAATAATTTAGCGGGTCTTAATCGCGTACAATTAACTTATTTAAGGTATAAATACCTATTTGTTTCCGACGTTTGCCGCGTGGCGACGTGTGACGACCACGCTTGGTGTATGACGATCGAAACGTCGGAAACAAATAGGTATTTATACCATAAATAAGTTAATTGTACGCGATTAAGACCCGCTAATTTATTTTGTATGGTGTACTATAAAATCAAACACAGTGACGTCAATAGCTGCCAGTGTCGGCAACAGCCAAAAGTGATTGGCTTGCCACACACAGACACACAAGTTATATTAGTATGGTGTGAGATAGTGAAATATCTGATCCCCGTGACGAACCATAAGAGATTAGAGGTATTCTTGACTCTTTTAAAGGTAAACCTACTACTAACTTAACCGCCTTTTTCCCGTGGATGCCCTAGTGTCTATTCTCAGACTTAATTAATAAAATAGGTGCTTGTAAATTGTCATCAGGACTTTAATTTGGCAACCATGGGTTGTTGAATAAGTCAAATTTTCACTTTAATATGACACTTTTTATGTGCTATATGGACACTCTTTGATTATTCTTTCTAGGGCGTGTATCATGCACAGTACATATTATACATACTTCTATGAGATTATTTTAGGGAGTGTGTCTTAAGTTTGAAATTTCTAAATTTGACTACATATTTATCAATTTTTAATTAATTAATAACTACTACTAATAATAAATAATAACAAATAATTTCTACTTAACCAAAAACCGCAACAAAGACGCCTTTTCTTCAGCACCATGTAGTAGTACCTAGTAAATGTGAGGTAATATTGGTGTGAGTACTAACTAGATCGTGTTGACTGTGCCGTGTGGTTTTGGGTTTGATCCCGTATAACGATTGTATTCGCCAGGGCAGCAGTGGGTGCCTGGAAACCAATCAGACAAAAGAACAAACGCAGAGCAACACGCAGCAGCTAAGAAAAAGGTTTGTGGTTACATTCTATAACTCTGAATATTTAGAGAAAAAGGTTAGTGATAACTGATAACATTCAATATTTCTGAATTGTATGGTGGATTTGATATCCGGGTTACGCAAAAGTTTTACTGAGTTTTCCGAATTCTTAGTAGCACGCGTTGCTAGTTTGCCGATGTGCCCGGTAACGACAAAGAGCGCGACGTATTTCGTGGGACCGGAAAGACTTTTTTTTATAATAATAGGCGGCAGACGAGTAGACGGATCGCCTGATGGTAAGCAATTACCGCCGCCCATGGACACAAGCAACACCACAGGAGTCACAAGTGCGTTGCCGCCCCTTGGGGTTGGGAAAAGGATAAGATGAGGAGTGGGATGAGGGAGAAGGCATAGGGGATAGGGCCTCCAGCACTGCGTAAACTGCGTGAATATGGTATGGATTCGTCTGGGTGTTCCTATGTATAAAATGCATTTTAAACAAAAATAAGTATATTTTATGTCATGTATGTTTATCCATTATCTAGTACCCATAGTGCAAGCTTTGCTTAGTTACTAGATGTTGATGTGTGTATGTGCTAGAATATTATTCTATAATGCAGAGTTATTTATCGTGTATTTGTTGTTGTTGGTGCAGAGAAGGCGAAAGCGGCTCAAGTTCCACCAGCCCAAGGTGCACACGGGACGGAAGTACCGCATGTGGATGCTCCAAAAGGAGCTCATGCAGCGGCGCCTGCTCGAGGCATCTGCTGACCAATAACGAGATACAGGTACACACAACTGTTATTTATCATTTCATTTACCATTTTTGTATACCGACCGTTCACGAAAGTTGACCACAAATGGCGGCCGTCGCGCATATGTACATTCGTGTACCAATGGCGTGGCTCCATTTTTGACGCATTTAGGGAATGCGTCAAGAACGGAGCCACGCCATTGGCATTCCACCCGCGCCTCACCCCGCACCTCCACGGGGACCTAAAAAATGATTTCTGCGCAGTGGTCATCTTTCGTGAACCGACCTATACACTATTTCATCATTTTGATTTTCCATATCAGAAGGCCTAAAAAGCATTCGCTTGGCAAGGCACAATGTGGCATTCGCTTCTCATTTCTAATAAATATGTAGCATAATATAAGCTAGTAGATGATGCTCGCAGTTACGCACGCTTATTTTCTTTAATTTATCGGATTCATCCCGATCCTATAGAAACTTCGGGAAATTCTTTCTTAGTGCACCCCTATGGTTCCCTAGGTACATACAACATTTCGGATTGCTACGGTCAATAAATTCGGCTGTGCGTTGTCAGTTAGTAACGCAAAAATTTTATATAGGTATACAGATTTCATTTATAATTTTTAATTTTTCCACATCAGAGGGCCTCAGTGGCCCACAAGTGATATTCGCTCCGCATTTCTAATATCGTTTCGGTTTGTTGTTATAGTAACATAAGCTATTCGTTCTTCGACAAGCACGTGACATCGAAGGAGTACATAATATGCCATTTATTTTTGCCTAAGCGCATAGCGATATCGCTGAGCGAACGCGACTTCGACCGACGGACACAAAGCACCAGAAACAAAAATTTGTAGATCACTTAGTGTTGTCCCGTGTGGGCATCGAGACCACAGCACTCGGAGCAGTGTCAAGGCGAACTGTTTGAGTGTATTGACTGACCAAATCAAATTTAATACAAGTACAAGTGCATTTGAATGAGGAGGCCACATAACCATATAATTTATTGAACGGATTATTTGATTTGTCAGTTATCAAAATTTTATAAAGGTTTATGGCCAGATCGCCGCTATTTGATAAGTAACTATTAAATTAATCTGTCAGATAACTCATACGAATTTCATACCAATATTGAATTTATCTACTTAGACTAGCAAGCGAATCCGGGGCTTTAGCTCGAAAAGGTCTTGGATCAAATTGAGAAAACGGTAGGCCTACGATGTTTAAATTTATCTGTAAGGCATGGCTTATCTTGAGGTAAAGGGATGTTTCCTGCAAGTAAAATAAATTATATAAGCGCATTTACTTTCAACATGCCAAAATAATGGCATTTATGACTGCAAACAATTATGACGTCACTATTATTATTATCTTAATATATAAAATCCTTGCGTTACTGACTGACTGACAGACACGCTACAGCCAAAACTATTGGGCGCAGGAAGCTGAAATTTGGCATGTATGTTCCTTGGGGACCGTAGAGGTGCACTAAGAAGGGATTTCCTGAAATTCCCACGGGATCGGCCAAAACGGGTAAATTTAAAAAAGATGCAGGCGTAGCTGCTGGCGTCCTCTAGTTTCATACAAAATCCGTAAAAAGAGATTGTTTGACATTTCATTACAATTGTCTGATTTGTTTAGTTGGTAACATATACACATAGTGCATTCTTCATTTCTACGAAATTGTGATATATTGTAAACTTGCGTATCATACGGAATCGTAGTTTGTTTGTTATGGCGCGGATATTGCTCCGGCACGAGGCGTCGATCAAACTCGTTATCAGCGGTTTATAATTGGAAAATATCAAAGCGCCTAGCATACCGATCTTCATGATTCTAAAATTGTTTATGTAACACTTACACATGGAGTGTAGCGAGCGAGCATGCCGCCGCGTGGAATGCCGGTTGCGATTGTGCACCGTCCACTGGTGAAAATCTGTTCAGTAGTTTTTAACTGCCTCCGTGGTCCAGTGCATAGCGTATGCAACTGCTCATCGGAAGTCCCGGGTTCGATTCCCGGGTCGGGCAAAATTGTTACTATGTTTTTCCGAATTCTCAGTAGCAGCATGGAGTCTGGTGATGTGCACGGTAACGGCAATAGGGTCGCCCCCTATTACGTGGGACCTAAATGTGTGGGTGTAATATTACCTCTGCCTACCCCTTGGGGAATACAGGCGTGAGTATATAAAAAAAAAGTTTTTAAGTTTATCGCAAACATACTGACAGCCACAACATGAGACTTTTTATTATATCTGTCTTCTGTCTGTATACCTTTATAAAATTATTGTACTGGCTGACTGACAAAGCACATCCAAAACGATTAGGCGCAAGAAGCTGAAATTTGGCATGGATGTTCCTTAGGAACGGTAGGGGTGCATTTTTGGATTACCCAAAATTCCCAGGGATCGGAAAGAAATTGTTTAATTAAAGTAAAATGTGCGGGCATAGCTTCGAGTATCCTCTAGTCTTTTATATAGACGTTGTATTATTGTAGGTTTCCGATGTGAATTTTAAAACAGCTGTCTGTTATAAGCAGGCCAAGGCAACTGAACTTAGTACATATTGTTTTTTCAGCTATCCATACATGTTTCATAGAATAAATCTATGTTCCATAAACTTATTTATGTCTTGTTGTTCATAAACTTGAACACTTTTCCTTATCATTAGAAGCGCGGGAAATACCGCACAATAAAATGTTTATGAACAATAATAAATGATTAGTCATAGACATAACGCGCGTTTTCTTACGGTGTAACTTGTGGTTTTGGGGCAATATAATTATATTTTAACATACCTAAGCTACATTTGTTTATATCTATGAGTATGGAAAACACGTACCTATATGCTTTACTAGCCGTTTCCCGCGGTTTCACTCGCGTCCTGAGGGAACTACTTCGCGTACCCGAAAAACCCAAATATCTCACGGACTCCTATTTTTCTAAAATAAAATATAGCCTATGTTACTCACAGATAATTTAGCTTTCTAATGGTGAAAGAATTTTTAAAATCGGTCCAGTAGTTTTTGAGTTTATCCATTACAAACAAACAAAAATACAAATTTTTCCTCTTTATAATATTAGTGTAGATGAAAATCAAATTTAGCTATTATTTCATTGAGAATATTTTATTGGCGGAGGTCAGACGGCAGTCACTTCATGTCAAAACTAATATCCTGTTAAATATGATTCGAATAGAAATTAGACCCGGAGTCCAAGGCGAAGTCTTTGATGCAATCGGGATTGCTAGGACGAAGATAAACCAATTTATTATTCACACAAAGTGCTGTCTTGAGTAGAGATCGAACTCACTACAGTCAGCGCAGCGTCGGCATTAAGACTGGAGTTATTTTATTCATATTCACAAGGCTATGAATATAAAATGTGAAGAAAATTAGGAAAGTCATATGTCCACCAAAGTCATATGGATTGTGAAAGGCTATTATGATAAATTGCCATAAATCAGAATTTTATTTCCTATTATGTAGCTAATTTTTCTTAACATACATACATTTACTCACGCCTTTTTCCCGTCGGGGTGTAGGCATCTATCCTTACAAACCTCACGCGTTTATATTTTTTCTTAAATAAATAAATATAATTATTATCTTAATATATATATTATTAATATATAAAATCCTTGCGTTACTGATTGACTGACAGACACGCTACAGCCGAAACTATTGGGCGCAGGAAGCTGAAATTTGGCATGTACGTTCCTTGGGGACCGTAGAGGTGCACTAAGAAGGGATTTCCCGAAATTCCGACGGGATCGGCCAAAGGGGTACCTAAATTTAAAAAAATTGCAGTAGTAGCTGCTGGCGTCCTCTAGTTATATAAGGCAAGTGTGAATGGTACAGGAGGAAGGTGAAGACTTAGGCGGACGTTCTTTGACCAGATTGGACACATCTTAAAAAAAAGGACAGGTTAGATGTACCCTTCACCGAAGAGCATGCATGAGACATTTGATGAGAGTGAATGAAGCAAGAGAGATATGTCAGGATCGTTGCAAATGGCGTTCCGTAGTCTCTGCTTACCCCTCCGGGAAACAGGCGTGGGTCTATGTATGTATGTAAATATAATAGGGTTGCTTCCAATTAGTCAAATCAAGCACTTTTAATGAAATGTCAAAAACGATCTTCGCCAAGGGCTTTGTATGAAATATGACGTAGTGACGTCATAGTTTTTCGCTGTCAAGTTGAATACTTATTATCAATAAATTGACGATAAAAAATGTTAAATAAAGTTTTAACATTAATTGATGAATGAAACTACTATTATTTTGACATGTTTCACTAATCTTAATATATAAAATCCTTGCGTTACTGACTGACTGACAGACACGCTACAGCCGAAACTATTGGGCGCAGGAAGCTGAAATTTGGCACGTATGTTCCTTGGGGACCGTAGGGGTGCACTAAGAAAGAATTTCCCGAAATTCCCACGGGATCGGCCAAAACAGGTATATTTAAAAAAATGCAGGCGGAGCTGCGGGCGTCCTCAAGTACTTGTATAATTTATTTCACTTGCAGGAAACTTCCCTATTATCTGAACAGTATTATAATGATCGCGTGCTGTTTGTTGTGTACAGTTGTGCACGGCGCTGTCGCTGCCGGCGGCGGCGTACGTGACGATGAAGGGCGTTCTGCTGCGGCGAGCGCCCGCGCCCGACGCAGACCTCGACCTCACCGTCCGGCACTACCTGCACGCCGCCGGATGGATACGGAACTAAACACACACCACACATCGCCACGGTATGGATAACACACTCCTACCCCCCACCATACAGATGGACGTATACGTATACGTGCACGCCGCAGGGTGGATACGGAACTAGCCACACACACCACCCACGTCTGCATGCTCGCAGATGCTAGGCACTCGCCTACCAACCCACCGCACAGCTGTAGCTACTTGTACTGGTTACTGGATAAGTGCGTGCCGCCGGATGGATACGAAACTAGCCACACAAGACAACGGCGACGTGCGACTGGTATGGATACCAGCCCACCACACCGCAACAACTTGTGCCAGTTATTAGATACGTGCAAGCCAGAAGGAGGCAACTACACCTATACGGTACTCATGTGGTCTTGTGTGGAACCGGTATGCTCTCCCACCATGAGAAGGAACCGTGAGCGGTACTTACAGCTTATGTATACGGTATACGTGTATTGCCGCTGGCGAGTAACTACGCACTTAGTAAGAGTTTAGCCAGCTTACGTCTCACGTCGGTTCGATCGGCGTTCGACGCAATGACTAGTTCACGGTAAAGCTCGTACTAAGTCCCCTTGACAGCTTGCGAAGTGCACGTATACGTAACGTACGTAACTAAACTGATGTGCACGTGTCCGCCGCGTACGTCATTAAGGTCTCATCCCTATTTCCAAACCGTCATCATCATCTATAACGCTGTCTAATATATTTCTCGTTTCTTTTATAAACTTTGTCGTATTCTTGAGTGAAGATGTCTATGTAAATATTAGACTCAAACTTTGTCGCCGCTGGAGCTAAATTATGAAAAATTATAAGAAAAATTACTCACCATTATTTTGCACAAGTAGTTATTTATTATCTGTAAAATTATTTGGTATATATAGCCTTACATAATCTTGATTAATTTAAAGTTTTAACTAAGGAGGCTCTTAAAAAATAAAGACCAGAATTAATTGTAATTCCACTTAATTACGTTTTTCCTATACCTATTGTATCGATAATCCGGAATGTTTTATTCTAGCTTGAACATTTCTACATCACAATCTAAAATGTATTTGATAGCAAAAATTGTTTAATACCTATGTGGTACAAATATTATTGTATAAACTATAATTGCTTTTAAATTATTATCCAGATGACGGTTGGGAAATAGGGCCTTTATGTTTTTTGTCTATAATTGTTTAAATATTTTGTCTATAAGGATTTGTTAATATTTTCATAGAAATAATATTATAACCCTTACAACAAAAATATTTCAAATAACAGTATGGACGTTGTATTTGTACAGCCGGTAATTCTTTACGTAGGTGTTGTCTTGTCTTTCGCTACTCTGTGGAACTATCGAGAGACTGTCTCGTTCTGTAACCTCTTTGCTGTCAAGTGTCAAAATAAATAGTCTATAGATTTAAATGGCGGGAAACGCCATCATAGTGAAATGTTATTCTTCAAAGGGTTTGTATATTGAATATATTCCAAGAAATGCAGGTTCTAGGTGCTTATTCTGTTTTATTTAAACAGAAATGTTTATTTAGATAAATTGATTGACATAATTAAGTCAATGTATGATTTTGCACGGAGTTAACCTCATTTGTAAGACTGCTCTTATAGAGCGTTGTAAATATGTGAACGGTAAATGTAAATAGCTTGGTCTTTATTATCCGAATATGTTAGGCATGTTAAAAATGGTGTCATTATGTTGCAAATTATGATACTTGTAAAACCAATTCACCAAGATGAAGATCCGACATGTGTGCACAAGCTATAAATAGATAAACTGATGATAATTCTCTCAAAATCCCTCAAAGTCCAAAATTTTGTTTGTCGAATCGGTTTACTATCACGGCATACCTCTAAAACCGTTTTAAAAATCCGATTCGTGAAAGAAATTGATTGGTTTAGTCTCGACTCGGAGAAGTTTCAATTTCTTATACCCGCTTGCTTGCCCGTGTTATATGGCATATAACAAAATTCAAACACTAAATTGCCCGTGTTATATGGCATATGACATCGCATCTCAGTCTACTTTGCCCGTGTCATACTGTATATGACATGGCTCCCGCGGTCGAAATAGTGAAATATACTCGTCTCTGTCGCTCTAGGGCTTAGTTTGTATTATGTATCTCGTTTCTACGTTAAATTTCCCGTCATACTAATCCCAGTCGAGTTTCGACTACATAGAGAAATAAAAAAAAAACGTTCGTTGTCAATGTTGTCATTGAGTGTTGAGTCGGTGCGGCATGTGCGGAATGTGTGAGTGTATTTGTGCTGTTTTTTCTGTTAAATTTAGTTTTATTCTTTAAGATCTATTGTGTTTATCAAGGTATGTAAATAACTAACACGTATATATAATAATTCCAGCATGAAATATAAGATTTGACTTTTTTCGAGACCTTAAGTAGATTTTGGCGCGCAACAGTGATTTTACTGAGAGCATGGGAACTGTTTCAGAAATGTTCATATTATTCAGAAGTGGTGAATGCTATCCCTATGTTTTTTTTTGTTTTAAAAGAATAGGAGACTACTTATTTAGTGTTTATTTATTTGTATGTTTAAAAATGTTATTTGTGCATTATATGGCCTTATCAAATTTAACATAAATTAAGCCGCGCGGCGCCAGATAATGGTTTGGAATCAGAGGCCTGTAATTCATAAATATGTATAAACAAGTATACTTTTTTATTTTTATCTTATTATCTATTATATAAGTAACGTAATTAAATATTAAAAACGATATGTCACCGCTTTAAGTTTTGAGATATGAACTTATAAATACAAAGCGAGCTCTAAAACGCGCTATCTCAATTTCAAACGAGCATCACTCGACACCAGAGTCGTAATCTAAATAAACAAAGATAACATTGTATAGTTAGTTTTATAACAAACATAAATAATATAACACTTGACAACCTTTCAAAACAAATTGAGTCACAAGGACCGATTGTGTGGAACCCGACCCGCGCGCCGAGGCGATAAAAACGCGCGGGCGTTTGATCGTTATCGCTTTCAAGTGGCCGGGCAGAGGGGCCGGCGTGGGTTGCGGCGCGGAGCAAGCAAGCGGTTAATTCATACATAACAGTCGTCAACTTCCATTAAGCTTGCGAATATCATATTTTTAAACTATGTTTCTTATATTTTATCAAAACTTTGCGGTTTTGAAGACAGGCCACACGTTAGATTGATTGTGTAGTCACGGCAATTGCTAAAAATATCTCCTTATATTATAACAAAGAGCATCTTTTCACTTTGATAATCTTTGTCAAAAGGGATATGTACAAAGCTTGTGCTTGAAAAAAAGTTTAAATAATTTCATCATTTATATTAATTGTGCTGTAGCACGGTGTGGGTGATAGTCAAAACAAAAAGGGACATTATGTTTGTTCCTGACTCAGATATGAGTTTAGACGAATAAAAACGATTTTTTATATAGGTATGTTCTATTGTCTCGTAACTACGCCCAATATATGTTTTTTATTATAAAAAACATCGACTATGCATTGTAG
The DNA here is from genome assembly GCA_944739405.2 of Euclidia mi. NCBI lineage: Eukaryota > Metazoa > Arthropoda > Insecta > Lepidoptera > Erebidae > Euclidia > Euclidia mi. The sequence continues at coordinate 29,370,858 of OX123193.2, read as the reverse complement.
CAGTACATCCCATCACTAAATACGTCAATGGCGTTACGTTATACGCACATCACTTTGTTTATTTTTTCTTTCCATTAGATTTTATTTGTAGACCAGAACATTCTGGTTGGGTTTAATTTAATTTACTACAGAAATTAATGATTTAATTTATTACGAATGTGGCACTGCTGAATTACTAAGTCATAATTTAAAAATCGCGGCAACTTTCAAGAGTGAAATAAAACGCTACTGAAACTGCCACCCGCACCATGCTAGAACGCAAATAGTATATTAGAATTTGTGTAGGTTGCCCTACACTATACGCTTGTCAGTGTTTTAAATAAAAGGCTTATTGTTGATAATGATTTCTGTGGTGCCAATTTTCTTGTGACGAAGACTGCTTTAACCTTTTCACCGCCCAGCTATACTAAACGCGATGTGTCGCTGTACGCCAACGTATAAATGTATAACAATTATATAGTACGAAAGCAGGGATGGCGGTAACGTCATATCGATAATGAAAAAAACAATGTGTAAATTTAAATTGTTACTCAAATTTACAATTAAAAATACACACTGTTAAATTATAATGGTATTTTTTTATTTTATAAGCATTTATAGTAAGAAAAATGGGTATCCGTTATCGGAGACAAAGATACATGCATAGACTTGCTAGAGATAATAATATAATAGGCACATCACTATTCATTTCAAAACGTAGTCCGTTTACTTCATATCAAGTCGTTGGCAAAAAATTGGTCGTCAAAGTGACTTTTTAATACTGATGTGCTATACCTTTTCAGCTTATTTTTTATTTAATGCAAATGAAAAACTGGCTAGTTTGATTAAGGACATACGAATACCTAAATTCATAAAAAAGTAATTAAACTTAGCTATTCAAAATTATTATCGCCAGTATCAAATCAAAATCAAAAACAATACACTCCTTTTTTTGGGCAGTCGTGTAAAAAGATAAAGGTGTGCGCGTCGCCCGGCACTATGACACAATGACCTTGACACCTATGCGCTTACGACGTCACAGGTTTACTTCTATTGAAGTTGTCGGCGCTACTGACACTGACATCTTGCCATTACGTAGATATGGGTGTAGCAATATCGAAAACCCTCGGTACATTTAATTAATTTTAATTAAGTGATTTGATACTTACATAAATTTTAAAACGTATTATGTAATACGTTATTTACTGACCGGAATTACTTTTTAATCACAGAATTGAAGAACTATTGGATGGAAAAGACAAATAAATATAAAAGATTCTAATGAATGCAACTTTCGCGTCACATCACTGGCCTACTTGATATGAAGTCGCGGGACATAAAAATATTTACCTTTTATGTTTGCCTTTTATGTTTTTATCCATTTTAACACAGAAAAATGCCTGTTTTGTCTGAGAAAATAATAAATAGGGCTTCATTCGTGTCCATCTACACAATTACAAAAGAAATAAAAGTGTTTATGTATCGTAAATGTATTTTTTTTATAGTGAACTTCTATAGAAGTCGTGGCGCGGACGGCACGAAAATCCTAAACGTCTATAGAAGTTGTTGGCGGTGAAAAGTTTAAGGAAATTAATTTCCAACTTATATTTCAATCCTCATTTCCTGTGTAGTATCAAATTTAACTGGCGAAGTGCCAAGTATATTCTTTTAAACACTCATTGACTCCAATCACCACTTAAAGTCTAGTTAATATTGCCATGGCTTAGAAAAAATCTATCTGTTCTGGCTGGAGATCTACGTATAACTTACAATTTAATTGACGCCACCGATTTGATTATATCAATAGTAAAAAAATAAGCCTTTAAAAATAATATCAATCTCTTCACACTCTTAATTTTCATTTCACTATCTTTTATTGCTGATAGTGCATACTCTAATACAGAAAACTTATTAAAAAGCGTTCTGTATCCAGTTTTGACGTCTTGAAATGCAATCATTTAAGGATTGTTTTGCGCCAAAACCGATTCAATAAATGCACTTGTAAATCCGTATCGATAAACAGATTCGTGAAAAGAGAAGGAATGAAAGTTGTCGTTAGTGAACTACATATTTAGATCTGTCGATAGAAAACTAAATCATGGTGTAAGTAACAACTAAGCTGTATATTTATTTTTATTAAGTTGAATACCGACTGCACAGGTATTCACTCTGCAGCAGGAATGTACGTAATGTATGATTGTATGTGTCTTATAGACAGTCGTCTGTCTCATGTATACGTCGTTTGTTTACGTTGCGTACGCAACTAAAATGTACGTATGGACCCCAAGGCTCCGTACTAAATGTTAGCTAATTCCTAGTTATAGTAGCTAAATTATGGACGTTTATTGCACAATACGAATTAGTATTCCATATTTATAACTACATAGGGGAAGTACCTGATGTTTCCTCATGGCACTGAACCAAAGTAGGCGTAAGGTTTAGTTAATTATCTCTTGATACTTCGTTTAGGGCCAAAGCATACTTATTTATCGTTTGTTAGCGATAGACTAGCCCCAATTTAAAAGTATAGGGAGGTTTAGTCTTTGACGTAAACATAGATAAATAAACTGAATGACGTCACACTATGCGCAGACCCAAAGACACAGAGAAATTGACTAATATTCTGAATTACAAAGATTTGACAGTACGCACAAATACTCGCTTTTTCTCCATCTACAGAATGGTAAATGTTGTGAAGTCTATTTTCCTATGTCTATGCGCAGAAATTAATTTAAATAATATCATGAATGTACGCAAGTGGCCCAAAACCAATATGTAAAAGTTGTTAAAATTACTGAATTTGCAGAGGCAATACCTTATTTTGTTAACATTTCTAAGAGTGAGTTCAAATACCAATGTTACTAAAGGTCATGGCACACTGTACCGGCACTGCGACGGCACAGCTACAGCGCGGCGCTCTGTCACAATTATTGCTGAGCTATGCTGAGCTATAGGCGCGCTTAATGCAAAGGTAAATGTACTGATAACCCGCCGTTAGATTTTTGCATTGACTTTATGTAATTATCTTATATGATTTTATGGTCAAAGACGCTGGGTCGGAGCGGTGCCGTTGCGGCGCTTGCTTAATCTGCCATGACCTTAAATATGTTGCTATTGCATTTGTACTTTTAATGATGTTCTTAATAAGTCACTACTGTCTTATATTTCAACTATGTATTAGAAATTATATTAGCATGGGCCATGTTGCTGGTATTGAATTATTGCGTCCTTGAGTTAATTTATCTAATTGTCATCCTTTAGTATAGTATGTTTTGACTCTGCAAAATGTCTACGCGCCACGAATTCTGACTGGGTAACAGAGAATCGAATGTGAATCTCTTTTCTATATTTGTATGTCAAATGACAACATTAAGCAATCTACTTGTAGCGGCACAGATCAAGTGTAGAAAGGTAGATACATACAGCAGGCACTATATTGCAAGTGAAGCCAAAAAAAGGAAGACCTCTAACCACACGCGCTCGTAACTCAGATTGAGTAAAAAAGGTACGATATCGAAGGTTTCGAAGAGTCACTGTAAATAAAAAATTAAAACCACTTTTTATGTGTGTGAGTGAATGAAGTGCTAGCATGCAGTGTTGATACGTGTATTTATTAGGACGAAAGTGGAGGCCTTTCTTTTCTTGGCTTCTTTCTCAATAGGGACGTTACTTGTAGCCGTTTGCCATTGCAAAACTTTGGTGCATTAAAATTCCGCATTAACAGGACTGGAACACTAACGTTCAGTCTCAAGTTGCGTTAAGGTACTCCTGATAATTGTAAGGAGTTCAGAAGCTCTATAGGGTACGAAGTAACTTGGTCAGTATTCAAGACATTATCTACCGAAAGGTGCTCAACAACATCGCTTTGCATACATTCAAATGTCAAAGCCCTACCTTTTTTTTCTACATCTGAGACCATGACATGATAATTATGTTCATTGCGCGAGTCATCATCCGTGGCGTGTAAATACGTATTTATTACTAGAAAGCGTTTTGTAGTATAATGTGTACGTCGAAGTCCAATGTTACTTAACTTTCTATTAGTTGTAACAATGGCTGTGCTAGTTTTTAACATTTATTCAAGTAATCTGAATAGTCTTTTATTTTAATGTGGAATAGGGCTAATAGATTTCCGTCACTAATACGTGTTTATAAAGACAAATTGTAAAGATATTAAACTCTTCCGATGTTATAATATAGTATGGATGGTACGGTATATAATTTGATCTCTCTTAATGTAATTGTTAATCTGCATTTTATTATTATTTAAAAAATAGAGTTTATTTATTAACGGAACTAGGTTTCTCCGAATGATTCCAAAAAGTATGGTTAGTTTTAAAGTTTACGTTGCCGATTCTATGGATGTGACAAGTGGCTTACTTACATTGTAAGTTAGATTGGTAAGTAGAGGATTAGGTGCAAGGGCGGATTTGTCTAGGAATTAGATAGGGGTTAGAATTGACCCCGGTCAGTGTAGGTTTTTATCAAGGGAAACACTGAAAAATGTAATTTGTTATGGTAAGACTAAACTACTTTTTGCTAGAGTCCATAGAAAGATCCGCCAGCTCGAGGGATTTGAGGTATACATAAGTAGTGTTTAAAGTTCTTGCAATAACAAATCAAGCAATGTGAATATAGGGGATCTTACCATATTTGTCATATTCTATGGTTCGTTTTATTGTGTGTTGCCAGAAAATTATGGACAATTTACCCGACCATTTATCGACCCGTCGTTTTATCTTATGTTTAGGATATTATTTAGTAATTATTTTAGAGTATTCCTGTGCATTCACTGTTTTGGCTCAAATGTACATAAGATATAAAGTACAACTTGATATTGTAATTATTACTGATTTATAATTTAATTAAAGAATAAAATACATTTTAAAATATTTGTATCATTTCATCCTCTTTATGGTAAATAATTTATTTGAGTTTGTTCGTTGGTTTTGGCATGTCTTCTAAGGTGGCTGGCGGTGGTCGATTGTGGAACCATTGATATCTCAATGCCTGGAATTATAATATAGTGTGAGAAATTCGAAACAAAATTATCTTATTGAAATTAATCTATTAATTCCAATATAATTTAAATTGTCTTTCGGGATATATACCACGTACCTTAACGAAGCGCCATGTTCACGGATGTAGTACATCCGTGAACTGAAGCTTGCAACAGTGCCGAAATATCGGTTACTCCAAACAAAGGTACGTGGTATATATCCCGAAAGACAATTTAAATTAAGTTTAAATGACCACGAAACTTTAAATTCCAATATATTATTATAAACGTGCCGGATCATTACCCGATGTTTTAAACCGACCCCGGTACCAATGCTGTATCCTCTGGCAGGAATAGCGCCACCAGAGGTTCGCAGCGCTGTGGCAAGTGCCAGTGAAAGAACGAGAATGGAAAGAGACTCAACACCACCACAACAACGACACCCTTTGCAGAACAACATCTTGGTGCCGCAAAGGCAGAAAAGCCGCAGTAGCTTTGTTAGGCGTGTCCTTCCACTCAATGAAGAGCGAACACAGGCAAGGCGAGACTGTGGCGAGATAGTGCTTTCTTATCCACTCCATTTGTCCCGCTTACTGAAAATCCTCCACTTGGACATGGGCTGCCTTGGCTGGCCTGGAAGTCTTTGGATAGACACAGGTTGACCGAAATATAAAAAAACTTGCTTAAGTGGGGATTTAAAGACTATTCCAATCTGGAGTAGGACACTTAATATCTTGTCATGCGTGCTCTAAAACCTGCACATTATAAGAACTTATGGACGCTACTGAAAATGCCATACTTGAAGCTAAGTTCTGGGCTGTCACAAATTAGATTGCCATCGACCCACTAAGAAAAATATATAATATTTTTCTTACTCGGTGGAAAATATTGAAGAGACAACCAATGATTGAAAGGCATGATTTCTTGAAGGCGAAATGGTTGATTGTAAAATCCTGAACAGATCCGTCCATTTACATTAGTTATTTTTTTTATATTATTTGCCACTTACATCCTTGGCAGATATCCTTTTATCAGCATCGTACATAATGAATGACTTCACAAGATGCACGGCGTCAGGTTCCAGTCCGGGCAGCAGTTCGGGCCAGGGAGTCGGTGTGGACTCTGGGAAGGTAATCTTGTGGAAGTCTGGTAGATCACTGTGGCCTGGCCAGGATTCCTCTGTTGGTGTGCCCAAGTGCTGGAGCACGATGGCTAGCTGTTCGATGTCTGATTCACCCTAAAAACATTAATCGAAAATTGGTAACACAGGGAAGAAGTGAGAGTCCTTTGAACACTAGCTAGAAGTAAAACCATTTTGGTTACTGCTTATATAAGGTCTATTGGCGTCGAGTTTGCTCAATTCAGCATTTTCGACATGTTATGGCGGTTCAACATTTTTACATGTGTCGAAAGCAGGTGCGTGCATCAATTCAAGATGTTCAGTGACTGGCCGATTTTATAAAGTCAAAATCATTTATTCATCTAGGCTACAAAGTGACGCTTATGAACGTCAAAATTGAAGTTAATTACTTAATAAATACTGCCTCGTTGGTCTCGCGGCATAAATGAGTGCGTGGGATTGGGAGGTCTCGGGTTCGATTCCCGGGTCGGGCAAAGTGTTATTGGGTTTTTCCGTTAGGAAATTCTCAGTAGCTGCTCGGAGTCTGGTAATGTGCCCGGTACGGCAATAGGCGTATTGATATATATTGATATATTACGTGGGACCTAAAAATTCATTGCGAAATGTGGGTGTTATATCACACCTCTGCCTACCCCTTCGGGGATACAGGCGTGAGTCTATATAAAAAAAAATTACTTAATGATTCTACATTTACTGCCACGTTCGCTATGCAATATATAGGTAGAAACGACGCGAAAGAACGGGCAGTAAAACTCATGGCCACACTTTTCAATCAAATGTATTATTAAACAGATGCCAAAACATTAAATCATAATCTGTCTGTATATATAAAATCCTTGCGTTACTGACTGACTGACAGACAAGCTACAGCCGAAACTACTCGGCCCCAGAAGCTGAAATTTAGCATGTATGTTCCTTTGGGGACAGTAAAGCCATGTATTCACTAGGGGACAAAGTCGCTCGACTTATCGCGAACAGTCGCAGGACATTTACGTGCGACTGTCCCGCGACAATGTCGACCGACATTTTGCTCGTCCACATACCGGCATTGTGATCAATTAAGATGTCGCCTTAGTGTTAACACAGTTTCGTTGGTAGTGTGGACCAACGAAGTGTGCTATAATCGCGGGTAGTCGCGGAACGAATAGCAACACACGTCCTCACAAGCCAAATGCCGTCGGAAACTGTCGAGGGACACGAAGTCGCGCAAGGTCGACGCTATCGGAGCGTCGACAAGCGACTTGTTCCCCGACACGTAGGGGACGGTAGGGCAAGAAGGTGACGGTAGGGCAAGAAGGTGACGGTAGGCAAAAAGGGTACTTATTCTTTTTATGTTTTATAAGTAAGAACGAGACAATATAATTACGTATAGCGCTAACGCATTCCCCCTGCGCGCACATCAGTACGCCGCAGCGCGCGGCACGAGACGGTTGAGTGTACAGGAGACTACACAAGTTTTCGCCCCAAAAAATAAAAAATACAAAAGGTGAGTCTGGTGTGTACCTTATGATTTATGTGACATTTACTGTGCATCAATGCTTTTCACGACGAAGCTTAGTCTTTAATGTATCTAATGTGAGTCAATTCAGCAAAAAAATTGTTTAATTTTTTGTGACATTTAGCGTCAGCTCAGACTTTGGGGTGGAGGGCAAAACGGGTGCGGGCAAGAAGGGTAGAACCCTTTTTGCCCGCTTGTTGTTGTGCATGAATGTAAAGCTAAAATTTAATTTGTTTATTGCAGATGGTCTTTAATTACATAAGAAAAACTAAAAGAGCTTCTTGGACAGGTTCGTTTACTAAGAGTCTGGGCCGGTACAAGCCCATATTTACAGATGCTGAAGAACTGGAGCTAGTGCAGCATTTAAAGGACCTTGATGCACTTTTCTATGGGCTGACTAAATCTGATTTTTTGCAATTAGCAGGTGAATTTGCTAAACGCAAAAATAAGAAAACATCATTTAAAGATAATGTTGCAGGCAAGCAATGGTTTAAAAATTTTAAGAAAATACATCCTGAAATCGTATTGAGAACTCCAGAATCAACGTCTATTGCCCGGCTACAAGCATTTAACAGACCAGCAGTGAACAGGTTCTATGATTTACTAGAACATATTGTAGATTCAGAGAAGATCCGCCCAGATATGATATATAATATGGACGAAACAGGCGTCCAAACTTCATCCACAAAACCACCCAAAGTGTTATCGGTTTATGGTAAAAAGCAAGTGGGAATAGTCAGCAGTTTAGAAAAAGGAACATTAACACAGTTGTCTGTTGTTGCAGTGCTTCTGGTAATTTTGTACCACCTCCTTTCTTTATTTTCAAACGTAAAAGATTCCAAGCCAGATTGTTGGATGGTGCAATACCAGGTAGTGAAGCTTTCGTTTCTGATAGTGGGTGGATTCATGGTGAAATATTTCTAGAATGTCTCAGAGTATTCGTTAACCGTGTTCGACCAACTCAAGACTGTAAAGCTTTGTTGATCTTAGATAGTCACGAATCGCACAAATACTATCCTGCATTAGAATATGCCACTAAAACAATATGCAAGGAAAAATACGTAAGTCCCCCCTCTGAGGACTGGATTCAATGCTCACAATGTCGAGAGTGGGCTCATGACTCATGCTCTTCATACAGTGGGCATGGATCTTACTTCTGTGATCTCTGTTTTGATTAGAATGTAAGCTAGGTTTTGTACTCTTTTTGCCCGCCTAAGGTACCCGTTTTACCAACCCCCTAAGGGAAAAACGGGTTTTTTGACATATTTTTTTAAATTGATTCAGTTCAAGAATGTTAATTATATGATTCATTAATTATGTTGATTATGATAGCCACAGAGGTTGTTTTCAAAAATGTTTAGTTTGTTCATTAAATATCTTTTGATTTATGTGGATTTCCTTTGATCAACCTTAAGGGACCCGTCTTGCCCGACCGTCCCCTAGATGTCGCCTGCGATGTCGGGCGTTGTCCCCGCGACGTCGCTCGTTGACACGTAGAATTCGTGTCGGGCGACAAGGTCGCGGGACAAATGTCCCCTAATGAATACGAGGCTTAAAGCCATGTATTCACTAGGGGACAAAGTCGTTCGACTTATCGCGAACAATCGCAGGACATTTACGTGCGACTGTACCGCGACAATGTCCACCGACATTTTGCTCGTCCACATACCGGCATTGTGATCAATTAAGATGTCGCCTTAGTGTTAACACAGTTTCGTTGGTAGTGTGGACCAACGAAGTGTGCTATAATCGCGGGTAGTCGCGGAACGAATAGCAACACACGTCCTCACAAGCCAAATGCCGTCGGAAACTGTCGAGGGACACGAAGTCGCGCAAGGTCGACGCTATCGGAGCGTCGACAAGCGACTTGTTCCCCGACACGTAGATGTCGCCTGCGATGTCGGGCGATGTCCCCCGCGACGTCGCTCAACACGTAGAATTCCCCTAATGAATACGAGGCTTAAGGGTGCACTAAGACGGGATTTCCCGAAATTCCCACGGGATCGGGCAAAACGGGAAATTCGAAAATATGTGCGTGCGAAGCCGCTGGCGTCGACTAGTCATATCATAATCATTTACTTGCAGAAGTTGTGGTACAAACAAATAAGTTTGGTACCTACATTCAAGAAATGGTAACACAAAAGATAAGAGATAATTAGTTAGGTTACTAACCGCAAACAAAGGCTTTTTAGTTATCATCTCAGCTATTATACAACCGACTGCCCACAAATCCACTTTCTCCGAATAAAATCTTGCTCCATACAATAATTCCGGTGCACGATACCATCTGAAAGCATTGATGGAAGATGTTAGAATATCTAGACATTGAAAGTTCTTACACCAGTAGTTATTTGCCAAATCTGTTAGTTTGTCATGGTTTTGTAGGTACCTTGTAGCAACCTGGTGAGAGTATGGTCTGCCGCCATCAGGCCAGTAAAGTCGAGCGAGCCCTAGGTCGGCTATCTTCAATATGCCTTCATGATTGATTAGTAAGTTTGCAGGCTTCAAGTCCTTGAAAAATATAACTTGCTTATTAAAGTACTAGCTGACCCAGCGAACTCCGTATCGCCTTTTTAAGAGTTTTTATTTAATTCCCTTTTTTCCAAGTCCCTTTTCCAAAGTTACCATTGATTTAGCGCATAATCTCTTATCATTTCAGAGTCTATAAATGATGAACATAAAAACATAGATTTTTATATATCGACTTTAAAAAAAAATCCAGTCCGCCATCTTTGATTTCCTATCCGCCATCTTTGATCACGAAAGAGATCTTGTATTTGGATCCACCATCCCTTAAATCATCAGAGACGACACCCGTATTGATATTTTAATTTTTTCCCATCCGCCATCTTTGATTTCCCATCCGCCATCTTTGATTTCCCATCCGCCATCTTGAATCACGAAATAGATGTTGTATTTGGATTCCCCATCCTTTTAAACATCGGAGATGATACCCATATTGATTTTAAAAAAAATCCCATCCGCCATCTTTGATCACGAAATAGATGGTGTTTTTGAATTCCCCATTCCTTAAAATACTTAAAGGAGACGATATCCATATCGACTTTAAAAAAAATCCCGTCCGCCATCTTAGATTTCCTATCCGCCATCTTTAATCAAGAAATAGTTGTTGTTTTTGGATTTTACATCCCTTAAATCATCAGAGACGATACGTTTGAACTCAAACATAGCTCGTGTAGTTAGCTAGCCCTATATGAGTCTGAGGCCGGCGTGGCCGAAATTCTAGTCTGCTTTTTAACACCTCTTCGAGATTAAATTTTTTTCAAATTATTTTGCGTAAAACACTCGTTTGTTACGTTTGATTAGGTCCGAATCAATAGAAGGTAAAATGGGTCGGTAAATAGATAAGTAGGATGCTTATACTTGCTTGGTTATTTTAGTTTTATACTAATTGTCTACTAAGTAGGCATCTATACTTACCCTGTGCATAACATAATGTGCATGCATATACCGCGTTCCCTTGAGCAGCATTTGAGCGTACGTCTTCGCTACAGGCAGCGTCAATTCTTGCTGGTTATGATGAAGCATGTCCCATAGGCCTGAGCACATGTATTCCAAGACAAGAACAAGACTCATGCCGCGGGGAAACATTTCGTGCAGTTTTATTATCTGTAGAAGAGTAAGGTGTATAAAGAAACAAGTTTTCTAATCTTAGTCAGAGAGGGCTGTATACGTGAACAGTATTCCGGCGGGTTTTCAATGCCACACTGTCTCCTGTCTGACACACAGTGGTCAGTGGTAGATTCGCGTGACTGTGCCTCTTAAGTAGGCCGAACTTGGTACGGGAGACGCATGCTCCCTCTACTAGCATCCAAATCATTTTAACACGTTTACTGTCCAGCCAAAATATCGAAATTAGCTCTGACGTCCAATTTAATTTTTCGTTCCTATGTACCTACATAGGAACGAAAAATTAAATTGGACGTCAGAGCTAATTTCGATATTTTGGCTGATTCGATTATTCGATATGTTGACATGTGATCAGGTAGGTACTGATGTTATTGCATTCATACCACTTCGGGTCTATAAAAGTACGAGGGGACCTTTTAACCCCCATTTTCAGAGTGACCCACACACATGCATGTCACGGACATAGAAGCTAACAATTCAATGACACATCCATGTGTCATTATGTATTAAAAGTGCAGTGACCCACATGTATGGCACGGACGACTTGTTTCAACCAAAAATGACCCACATGTGGGTCATGGACAGTGAACGTGTATTAACTCGATTTTGATCGGTAGGAAGAGCTACTAGTGCTTCGTAGGTATACCTATCTAATGTTAAGTTAATAAGTAACTACCACATCATTAAAGGTTTTAAGAGCTCTTCTGTTTTGTTATTATAAGTATATCTATTTAAAAAGCAATATGTACTTACATATTTACATCGTAGCAACTGCAGCGCTTTTATCTCCCTCATCACATTGACCGGTATCCCATCTTCAAGGTTTTTTATTAAGATTTTCTTCAGTGCCACTTCGCGGCCTGTGGAGGTATGTTTGGCTTTAAACACGAGTCCATGGGCACCTTCCCCAATTCGTCCAACCACTGCATAGTTTGTTATATCGTTTTCCATTGACTTTACATAAAGTAGTCTCGATAATATTTCCTTGATTTCAATGTAGCATTTTACAATACAGTCGTCGCTATCGGATTATAATGTTTGTAAGCGTTGCTATGGTAACGTCACAGAGTACCAGCCAAAATAAAAAAGGGTAACATTCAATGTTGCTGTTTTATTAGTGAAATTATCGGTGTGAGGGGATGAATTATTCTGTGTCTCTAACATAAGTTTGGCCACCGCACGTCCAGTTCTTCGATGATATGACCAAGCAGTCTATCGGACAAGCGACGTGATTGCCAAAGTAGCAGTCACGGAATTAGGTTTTTGTTTATGTCTGTACTCTTCAGTCTTCTGGTGAGTCTGGTGGTTTTATAAAGGAAATTGAACCTACCGTGTAATAAGTTCTTGTCCGTGAATCGAATGACTGCGCTGCTACCGGGCCTCAAGGATAGCGCAGTTGGTTTTAGTAAGTACCTAGGCTCCGTTCTACTCTAGGGTAGAATAGGTATTTGCGTAGCTACGCCCAAACTTGAACCATAAAGTGCTACACTACTAACGGAAGCCAAAAATCCTTACTATTTTTTGATGTGTTGGAATTATTTTATCAGAATGCGTAAAGGTGATCGCAGGGCCGCGCTGACCCAATCCAGCGCCTGTGTGCGAAATCGATGAAGTGCCTTTTTGTCGTCCTTTTTCGAAAATAATGTTAATAATTAACCCTGGCCCGCGGCGCACCTATCACCCTAGCGACTGAGTGCGCCGCGCACATTGCACATATGGACGGCTCGACCCTGGGTGATCGGGCCTACGGCTTACCCTCAGGAGGCTGGGGTGCTTACGACGTAGTGCTGGAAAGGCATGAACTTGTCTTTGAAGGCAACAGGGCCGTTGCTAACAGGGGAAGTGATGCTTACCTCAAAGCATCAGATGTGTCTGTTCTCATCTAAACTGAGACAATTTTACCTCACTTCGAGTTTCGGGAATAGATTCGTGCCCATCACTGATCACATCAAACTTCTTAACGTCACGTCATGTTGACCTCAACGGCCTCCGCCTCAACCCTAAACTTTGGCTCTTTTATAGTAGAGTTAAAAGCCCAACTAGCGGGGATGAAACTGAGTATCCTAAATAAGGTATGGCAGTTCTTTACGTCGGGACAGTTGCATAATATAAACATATATGTACAAATCGCAATCCGATCTGTAGACAGCTGGCGGTTCTTCTCAGTTGAGAGGCCAGCGGTCTCATCGGCGATGACCAGTGTTGTTTTAGGGTTACCAGTCTGACAGTCTTTTATAGAAAACATTTTGGGGAAGTATCATCTTCATCATCATCATCATCAGCCTGCCATAGTCTACTGCTGGATATAGGCCTCTCCAATGGAAAATGTGGAAGCATGCAGAGGGCAAAACAATATAGTCTAAGGGGCAAAATAATCCTGCGTCAACGTCACCGTTACATTGTGGGTATCTTATCTATGTGTACTGTTATACGGGTCTCTACTATTAGGTTTTTACAAAAATTGGGCAAGTGCGAGTTGGACTTGCGCACGATGGGTTCCGTACCATAACCTATAAAAGAAAATCACGTTCGTTGTATGTATACTTAAATACTTTTTAAGTTTCTACCCGTTTATTAAGATCGAGTAACAAATTGCCTAAAAATCACGTTTGTTGTATGGGACCTCCCCTTTAATGTTAACTTTTTTTTTAATTTAATTATTTATTTTGAAAGGTAATAAACAACTACATATTCTGTGCAAATTTAAAGCGTCTACCTGTTACAATTAGTAATTTTGAGCAAAAAATACGAAAAAAAAACACGTTTTTTGAATGGGACCTCCCCTTAATTTTTATTTTTTTTTATTTTTAGAATTTATTGTTATAGTGGCAACCGAAATATCTACATAATTTGTGAAAATTTCAGCTATCACGGTTTATGAGATACAGCCTGGTGACAGACAGACAGACGGACAGACAGACAGCGTAGGCTTAGTAATAGGGTTCCGTTTTTTACCTTTTAGGTACGGAACCCTAAAAAAACTATTCCACTAACTTGAAACAAAATGTAAGTGTATCTATTAGAACTTGAATTACAACGTACTTAGACAAAGGAATAGTAAAATAATAGAGAGGAATAAGTACGTCCGACCAGTAAGGAGATTGAACTATATACCTACAAAGGTACTCTGAGGATTGAACACCGAGTGAGTTCTCTTGTGCCTCCGTGTAGAGCTAATACTAAAATGCTGACATGGCAAGATAAGTATTTGCGGCGATCAGCCAAAACGGGTACAAGGCCAGGGTATAACAACCACCCGCATAAGACTAAAATTTGGGGAAGGTATCCGAATTTCGGCGAACTTAGAATTCCGTTTTCCTTAACCGCGGTGCTTGGATCTGTGAATCTTCAATATCTATACTGTCTATATCAATCTCATTATTGGTCGACGTTATTTTCAATTTCGGAATTATATGACATATTTTCACAATTATGAGAACTATGATTATCATATTTACTAGAGTTACAAAAGTACTAATTCCAAAGAAATGTGTTCCATATTTCACTAGTGCTGGTTCTTTATGAATAATGTTATCTAAGTTTGTTAATAGCTTCTCGCTTTCTCTACTTAAAGTTAAATCATTAAGATCTATGTTTTGCAGTGAAATAGGGGACACGATTTTTGTCACGTCATGGTCTGAATTAGGGTCTAGTTTACAGCAAGAGTCATTGGTTAGGTATACTAAAATCTAGCCTAGGAACGGAAATGCTTATGTTAATGGCATTATCCGACGCACAGTGTTTTATTTTATCTCAAAATGACCACCTCCCTGATTATTTAGTGAATCAGATAGAGCTTTTTATTCTTATTGCGAGAGTAAAACTCCCACGAATCCATCTTAACTAGTTTAGGAGATATTGGAGGTAAAACTTTTTACCCATATTTTGAAAAAAAATATTAAAAAAATATTTAAAAAAATATTTCATCTAAACTTTTACAGTTGCTTTATTTTATTAACTACATTTTAAAGGGTCTTGTTTTTCTCTATATTACGAGTCCTGTATGACTGCTCTAGACCGCGTAGGAACCGAGAAATCAGCGATTTTGTGATTTTCGTTTTTATTTTTTTTTGCCCATGTTCCTCAGTATTAGAATCTGCAATTTGCTTTATAGACTGAGAGCCAGTGTTCCGCAGACTTACGGTATAGTAGCAAACTCCATATTAATGCTAGTTATAGTAATTCATCTGCCGTAGATCAAATGGGGGTTCACTATTCCCATAGTGGGTTCCTAGAAGCTTAACCCCCTTCCCGTATCTATTCACCTCGAATTCCAGCAAAATAGCTAGCTTCTCAATTTTAATAGAAAAAGAATGTAAAATAATCAAACACGGACACTTTCCTTTGTTTTTCTTAAAGATGGGAAATGTATGTATCGAATAATACACATCTACAGGGTGAACACAATCAATAACTTGATGTTTATGGAAAATTTATAAAGAGCAAAAATTACTTGTTTTCACACCTTCACTTTAACCGCTTAAATGTGTGGTGAGCCTATAAAAAACATGTTGCCACGTAGAAAATCACAGAGAAAAACATTCGTTATAGGGCTAAATAACAAACTAGAGTCAACAATATCCAAAAATATCAAACTTCCGGACTTTTTTCTATTCACCCCACGATTTCTATTCACCCCATTTTACGGTACCATTTGAATATGTGTCTTGATGATTAATCCACCCATAGTCTTCTGGTTGTAATGTTGTCGGACATCGTTTATCAGCATTATTCCAAATATTTGATATGTATATCGTCCGTAGGAAATGTTGCCACAGCTCCCTCTTGCACGGTGGTAAACTGCTTCCCTCAAAATTGCGGACTTTAATACTGAATTGTTCGTTGATATCAGCAGCCTTATATGTATCAACGAATAGCTGAAATTTGGCTTCATTTACGTCTATGCATTTCTTCAAATTATACATTTCACAAGTAAATTTCCGGATAATATTGAAGATTTCATTCATTCTATTCTCTGTTAAATTATGATCGCCGAGAGCTGCAAAAGCTTCTTGATAAAAAGGTTAGGTTTCGAAATGAATAGTGTATATTTAACAAACCTTGTCCATCGTTTTACACCGGTGCTTGATACTGAATCCCTGCGAGATGAAGAGAGAGAAAGTCAATATCGTGTATCTCCATTAGCATGACTGCGAAACTATTATGTAGTCTGCCTGCATTTTAGAACCGACCTATCTGTCTGGTTTTTTAGATATACATGTATAATAATGATGTAAAAAACATACATAAATTGCAGCTTTGCTAAAGCAGTAGTGCCCTGCGAAATAAAGAGTGAGAAAATCAAAATCATGCAACTTCAATAGCACGACTGAGAAAGTATCGTGTGGTCTGCCCGCGTGTCGGAACCGACCTATGTGTCTGCCTTTGTAAATATATGTTTATAATAATAATATAAATAACATATATAATTTCTACCTTTGCTAAAATAACGTAAAATTTATGAAATTTTGGAAATTTTGATATTATATAAAATAGAGTAGGAACCGGCACTAATGTCTGCCATTCAGTTTTTCTTTATAAAAAATATATATATTTTAAGATATCAAAACGGCAGACATGCTACGATCACGTTATGAAAGTCGATTTTCACGCTTTTCGTCTTCTAGGCACGCCTAAAGGAACCCACTATGGGAATGGTGAACCCCCATTTGATCTACGGCAGATGAATTAGTATAACTAGCATTAATATGGAGTTTGCACTATACCGTAAGTCTGCGGAACACTGGCTCTTAGACTATTAAAAAAGAGGTAATAAGGTAGACTAATAACACAAAAAAAAACAACAATTAATTCCGTGGAATCTCGGAAATATTAAGATTTACCCGAACTTACCCGAACCCGGGTAAATACCCGAATTTTTTTTAGTGTAGTAATTTTTTTTAAATTAACATAGGTTGTTGGGTACGTTTACGAGAACTGCCTTTATTTGTGTTTTTAGTTAGTTAACTAACTAATTTTGTCGAGTGATAGGTAATATGGTGCGGGAAGGAGTCCACCCTCGAAAGGCAATCGCTGAAACCCCGTACATACATATTACTCTGGAGGACACGGGGGTGAGGCACTATGGAGCCGTCAAAGACTCATAGTGCCACTTTGCCTCAGTACGGCTTGACCCACCGTGCTGAGGGATGTCACTCCGAGCTCCGATCGGATGACTTAATGCAATGAGGGCGCCAACCCTCATGTTGGTTGGCGAGTGGCAAGTGAAGCTACGGATTGCGCCGTAGCCGGTCCTTCACATGCTCCGGAAGAGACCGCAAATACACGAGGAGTACACCAAGACCCAGATCCTCCATTAACCAGATTACAGGCTTTTAATATTTTTATTCAAGAGAGCAAAAAAATAAATGGACGATTGGGTAGGCCAACGGATCTAAGTAAACCCGAGAGGGTAGGTTTGATGTCATTAACTCTTGCAAAACATTTGAATTCTCCACTTTCCAATGCTCAAGAGGAAAAATTTGCTATGGCTATAGGATTATTTATTTGTAAAGCAGAACAAAAATTCAAGACTTGTAAAAGCAACTTCTCCCATTTCGTGAAAAAGAACAAAGACTGGTTGAAGAAACCATTTACTTTCATCTATAAATGATTTGTTCAACCAGTCTTTGTTCTTTTGTTGTTGTTCCTTGCATTAAGTCATCCGATCGGAGCTCGGAGTGACATCCCTCAGCACGGTGGGCCAAGCCGTGCTGAGGCAAAGTGGCACTATGAGTCTTTGACGGCTCCATAGTGCCTCACCCCCGTGTCCTCCAGAGTAATATGTATGTACGGGCACGGTAATAATATCTAACAGTATTGTAACTCCATACAAACGCACGAAACTCAAGTTATACCTACGTGCCTTGAGCAGAGTACCCATTTAGACTGAGCGTAGAGTACCCACAGCCGCGGTCGCTCGTGCCGCAGCTCGCACCGTGTCGCAGTAGCGAACAGACGGTGATGATTTTTGTACCAGTGTTCTGATATTCAAATAATTATTATGGCGAAGACGAATAGATTATATTGTGCTGTTTTTAGTTGTTTAAATTCTTCGATAACTCACCCAACTATAAGATTTTTTAAATTACCTGTAAACTCTGTAAGGTAAGACTATTTATACAATGTTTTTTCTTTTACAAATTACGATGGTTGCTGCTAGTTCTAGTATTATACTACTACCTTATTTTAAATGAAAACTACGCTTTTCACACCTACCTTCTGACACGGTAATTAACTTTAGCGTGATAAAGTCGTAATTTGATTAGCTTAATCTATTAGTATGTTTATTTTTTTTAAAACATGTTGCGGTTATAACGTATACCTACTAGCAGGACCTAGGATGATGTATCTCTATGGATTTGACAAGCAAATAATAATACCGTGACAGACCGAGATAATGGCATACAGAAATACATAAGAGCATAGATAAATATAATACTTTACAGTACAGATGCTGCAAGTCGTCCATAAAACTTGGCCACGTTAGATCCTTAATATTAGACCTTTATTTTTATAAGTACTTGTTAATACCGTACATAATACAACAGATGGCGCTAGCGACGAAAAAATGGGAGTCGATGGTAGCGACATCTTACGTCTCATTTTGTAAGCAATGTTATTTTAAATTAAAAAGAAGAGATGGCGCTATAATAAAAAAGCATTCTGTCTAAAATGTAGAAATATTATGATATTTCACCTTGTCACCCAAGTGTGCCTCATTTCAAGGTTATAACACGATCAACCGATCTAGTAGGTACCTATTTTACGTATGTACCGGTGGCGTTAAAACATCTAGCGATATTTTTATGACTTCGTGTCTTTCCGTTCAAAATTTGGAATGCACTTTGTACACTGTTCCATAAAGCTGATATTTGACATACTTACGTAAGTTTGGTGGCTATGTTACGGTAACATTGAAATGGTGCAGTGATGAATGACCTTGTGAATGCACCTAGGTCTGATGATGAAGCCGGGAAGATGGTTACAGGAACTTCTAAACTACATATTATGATAAACTACTCGTGTTTGGGCTCGTTTGAATTGACTTGACAAAACCTATGACCTTGTGAGGTTGCCTTGGTCTGATGATGAAGCCGGAGGATGGTCACAGGAACTCCTAAACTACACGTGATAAACTAGTAGTGTTTGGGCTCGTTTGAATAGACTTGACAAAACCTATGACCTTGTGAAGTTGCCTTGGTCTGATGATGAAACCGGAAGGTAGTCACAGGAACTCCTAAACTACACATGATAAACTAGTAGTGTTTGGGCTCGTTTGACAAGACTTGACAAAACCTATGACCTTGTGTGGTTGCCTTGGTCTGATGATGAAGCCGGAAGGTGGTCACAGGAACTCCTAAACTACACATGATAAACTAGTCGTGTTTGGGCTCGTTTGACAAGACTTGACAAAACCTATGACCTTGTGAGGTTGCCTTGGTCTGATGATGAAGCCGGAAGGTGGTCACAGGAACTCCTAAACTACACATGATAAACTAGTCGTGTTTGGGCTCGTTTAACAAGACTTGACAAAACCTATGACCTTGTGTGGTTGCCTTGGTCTAATGATGAAGCCCGAAGGTGGTCACAGGAACTCCTAAACTACACATGATAAACTAGTAGTGTTTGGGCTCGTTTGAATAGATTTGACAAAACCTATGACCTTGTGAGGCTGCCTTGGTCTGATGATGAAGCCGGAAGGTGGTCACAGGAACTCCTAAACTACACATGATAAACTAGTAGTGTTTGGGCTCGTTTGACAAGACTTGACAAAATCTATGACCTTGTGTGGTTGCCTTGGTCTAATGATGAAGCCGGAAGGTGGTCACAGAAACTCCTAAACTACACATGATAAACTATTAGTGTTTGGGCTCGTTTGAATAGATTTGACAAAATCTATGGACCTTGTGAGGTTGCCTTGGTCTGATGATGAAGCCGGCAGGTGGTCACTGAAACTCCTAAACTACACATGAGAAACTAGTAGTGTTTGGGCTAGTTTGAATAGACTTGACAAAACCTATGACCTTGTGAGGTTGCCTTGGTCTGATGGTCGGTGGTCCCAGGGTCTGTGGTGCATGCTACAGATAATATAATAGGTACATTACTATACTAGGTGGTGCTTTTCTTTGAGTTCTGCTTCGTGAAAATTGTTATTCTTTATTTGTATTATTATATTCTTAATTAAATCGGTATTCAGGCGAAATTAATGTAACCTTAATGGCGAACCCCTGGCGAAGCGAACGTCGAGATTGCAAAAGGGGAATAGGTAGGTAACTATTAAAATGTAGAAATGAAACAACAGTTCATTTTATTTTTTTATTTATGAAACCATGATACCTCGTCAACTAACAAAAAATCTTGCAAAAACGTTGGAATTTTTTCTCTTCAACTTTCACGGGAACGAAGTCGCGCGCAAAAGCTAGTCATTACAATTGGTTTATTAATTCGGCCTTACAAGCAGGTTATGCAAACGTGCAAGTTATTTATTTAGATAATTAACTCAAATCCAGATGTTGGCAAATTAATATTTTTAAATTGATAAATTAGGTCGTTTTTTATTCCTCCATTAAAGTGGATAAACAGAATTAGATAAAAAACTAAATTTAACTATTATAAAATCATTTATTTTGTAGGATTCGTAATTTTGAAGCTGATTGTAACGATTTTTTTTTAAATACTTGCAACACTTTCAAAGTATTTCTTACTTGAATTAAACGTACGCGATCGCGTCTCGCGTTTTGCAGATCCACGATCGTAACGGAGTACTTTTACTTTCATGGGATATTATTCCTTACCGCCATACATTTACGGAACTTTGTCGCGCAAAACACTAAAATATTTGCAACACTTTCAAAGTATTTTTTTACTTGAACGTACGCGAACACGTTTCGCGTATTACCGACTCCCGACCGTAACGTAGTAGGGTAAATACGCTAAATGTCGGCATCCTTACGGTTTTTCTGTTTTGGAATCGGTCTGGCACCATCAATTTGCAACGAAAGGATAGCTTCCGATGCGGTTTTGGATAGTTTGATAAATTTATTTCATGTTTTTGGGCATAAGGTTGACGTTTCTACTACAAGGAAAAAGTTAGTACTTTTTCCTAAACCTTAGTAGGTTTATATGCGTCGAGAACGAAAAATCCCTAAAGTCGGCCATTCACGGGCCATGGTCGGTCGCGTTTTTCCCAAATATCGGCCGGGTATAGGTTGTTTTAAATTAAGACGGATAAATATTATTAATATGATTTATTTTGGCAGGAGTAGATGCAGCTACAATGAATTGGGATCACCTACCCGCTGCTGCAACTGTTGATGAAAAGGTCGAGATATTTAATAACGCTGTTCTTGAGCTGTACAATGTGCATGCACCCGTCAGAAGGGTAAAACTGAAGCGTCCACCTGCTCCATGGATGACGAAGGCGGTCAAAACGGCTATGAGGCGTAGAGATTGTGCCTTTCGGAAATTTAAGAAGCACAAAACTGAAGATTTTTGGTCTCTTTATAAAGTTGCAAGAAATCGGTGTAATCAGGTGATACGTAACGCTAAACGCCGCCATATTCTCAGTAATATTAACTCATCCTCCCCTGCCAATATCTGGAAGTTACTCAGAACTATAGGTATTGGCAAACAGCATAGTTTTGATCTCCAGTGGACAATTGGTTTGGATGAAATCAATAAACATTTCTCCACGTCCAATTATTTGGATCATCCTACCAAGTGTCACACGGTGAATTACTTACGTAACCTCCCCCGTCTTAACATAGACCTTTTTAAATTTTCTTCAGTGACCCCGGGGGAAATCAAGAAGGCTATCCTGTCCATCAAATCCAACGCTACTGGCTGTGACAATATTAGTCGTAAAATGATCGTCCCTATCATTGATCAATTGTTACCAGCCATTACGCATATTTTTAACTTTTCCCTCGACACCGGTGCGTTTCCCTTACTATGGCGGAAAGCTTTAGTAACTCCTTTGCCTAAGATCCCTAACCCTTCCCTCCCCAGCCACTTCCGCCCCATATCAATCCTTCCTTTCCTCTCCAAGGTGCTTGAGGCTTGTGTCCACAGACAACTCTCAAAATTCATCAGTCAGAATAACCTACTGGACCGATTTCAATCTGGATTCAGACCTGGACACAGCACATTGACTGCCCTTTTGAAGGTGACTGGTGATGTTAGGGCGGGAATGGAAGACACCAAAGTTACGGTGCTAGCTTTGGTCGATTTCACAAACGCCTTTAACACGGTCAATCACGAAATCCTATTATCCATCCTTTCTAGTCTTCAGATCTCTCCAGAGGCGCTTGAATGGTTCTCCAAATATCTCATGGGACGTCAGCAGTCGGTTCGCTACGATGAGTCTTCGTCGTCATGGTGTAACCTCGAGTCTGGCGTTCCTCAAGGTGGCATTCTCTCTCCATTATTATTTTCTATTTTTATAAATCTCCTGACCCAGAATCTTCGGTGTTCGTATCACTTGTACGCTGACGACTTGCAACTATTTGCACAGGCAGGAGTTAACAATGTCACTTCAGCTATCGATGGGGTAAATCAAGCTCTGACTGTTGTACATGACTGGTCAAAACGATTTGGTGTGGCAGTGAACCCCGCTAAATGCCAGGCCATCATCATAGGTAGTCAACGCAACTTGAGCAAAGTTGATCTTTCAACGCTTCCATCTGTCATGTACAACCATATAGCAATACCCTTCAGCCCAGTCGTTAAAAATCTTGGCTTATACATGGATAGCCACCTCAACTGGCGGGCTCAAGTTACATCTATTAGTCAGAGAGTGACAGGATGCTTGCGATCGTTGTATCGTTTGAAGAACTTCCTCCCTCCTAGCACTAAGGTAATGCTCATGCAGACTTTAATTTTCCCTATTATCGACTATGGTGATGTGTGCTATTTTGACCTGAATGCAGACCTTCTCAACAAACTAGACCGGCTTCTCAATAACTGCATTCGATTTGTTTACAACCTTCGAAAATATGACCATGTCTCTGAATACCGTTCCCAACTCAAATGGCTAACTATTCGTCAACGCCGTAGTTTGCGTGCTCTCACTACTCTTTTCTCTTTTCTTAACTCTCCCTGTCTTCCCTCTTATCTCAGTCCTGTTCTACAATATTTAGGCTCCAATCACGACAAAAATCTACGGTCATCTAATAATCGTCTCCTTTTGTGTCCCTCCCATAGTTCTGGGTTTGTTAACTCTTCTTTCTTCGTCCAAGCTGTCTCATTATGGAATACGCTCCCTCTCGAAGCCAGGATGGCAAACAATCGGCTCACGTTCAAACTAAAGGCTCGAGAGTTTGTTAGGAGTAAAATGGCGGAATAATATCATAATGACTGTATTTACTGACTTATATATTATTATGTATATATATTTATAATCTGCAAGTATTTATTCTTATACATATATATGTATTTATATATAATTAATACGTGTATACCTATATAAATATATTTATATATTTTAAATATTTATCTATAATTTAAGTAGTAATTTTCATATATAGTAATTGTTATCCAATTCCAAATAATAACTTTCTTATAGTCACGCACCTACTATCTTCTATCTCTGCATCACCCTAGGTTGACTGGTAGAGAATGCCTAAGGCATTAAGTCCGCCTATGTACCACATGTTTTGTGCTGTGCAAAAAGTTAAATAAATAAATAAATAAATAAATAAATAAATAAATATACGTTATTAATCGTATTTGTTTAATAGTAGGTAAAGTATTTTTTTATTTGCACTTAAATAACGTTAGGTAAGTATTACAATTTATAACAAAGTAAACATCAAAATAATTATAATTAGTTCTGGATATCTTTTCAAAAATAATTCATACCATTTTTGGCCCAGAGTATCATTATTGAATATATTTATATTTTTAAGCTACGTAATTCACATGGGTTAAGGTAGCAAGTTCCAAAGAGCAATTTATATCTTATATTTCCATACCATAATAAGCTAATATAAATGTTTTCAATAATATCAACTCCTACATTTAAACTTAACTCTTTACATTATAAATAAACGTATTATAAATATTTAATTTTGAGAAAATAAGAAAAGTAATCAGCCTGTATAGTTGGGCTCGAATTCGAGGCTGGTCGACATTACGATCTTTAATGTTTCTAAAGCCAGCCTCTATTTTGTGTACATTATTTCTCGAGATTCAACTAATATCACCCCGGCCGGTATTTGGCGATTAAACGTAAAATAGATTTATTTGCCTATATGCGTTGCAAATTCTCTTATTAAGGCAATGGAATTAGTACAATTGGAAATTATAAAACAGGCTGCATTTACTTTTAGTCGGCCACGGCCGAGAATCCGGTTTTAATTCAAAATTGGTATTCTATTGGCGGCCTCCTATTTTCCCTTAAAACAATACGTTAAACATTGAAAAATCTATCTCAAAATATAATAAAAATCACTAATTACTAATAATAATGCTTAAAACAATAAAAAAGGAATGTCTGACCGTTCTAATATCAATCCCCGAAGTGTGGGTATTCACAGCAAGTAAGGTACTTTAAATATGAAATTGACGCTTCGACGGCGCAATCGCTACTGACGCTCAGTGTGCGAAGAGTGTGTAACGTAATCGGAAAATAACGGTTGTACATATAGATTATGAACTAAGATTGTAATTCGAGTGGCAAATTTGTAACTTCAATACGTTTTAAATGAACGCAAGCCGAAAATGTGCAGACGGCCGAAGTTTGGGGAGGGGCCGACGTATGGCGTATTTACCCTACAGATACTTTTATGAAATAATATTCCTTACTGCCATACATTTACGGAACTTTATCGCACAAAACACTAAAATACTTGAAAGTATTTTGAGTACTCAGGAATAGGTTGGATAGTAATAAATTAAAAATATAGTTTCTAGATCATTAGTTTCAAATGTAATAACTTAGTGAAACCAATACATCGCGATAAAATCCGTAAACTGTAGTTTAATTTCAATACTCAGGAATATAAAAATTGCAAGGTTTTGCGCGACAAAGTTCCTTAAATATATGGTAGTAAGGAATAAATTTCCATGAAAGTATTTAGAAAAGTCCATTACCAAATTTTGCGATAAACATCCTTACTCAAATTAAGATAAGGTTTATTTTTCAATACAAACTTGCATTACCAGAGCGTCACACGAAGTTTTCTATACTCGAGTGCCCAAAAACTTGCAAGTATATTGATACCTGGTTTTCGACCCTGGTATTTTTATAGAGACGCACTTGGTGTACTTGGTACGCGATTTTGCAATTGTGCGACTCATGAAGTCATGACTATCGGCATAGATAAATTTAATACTATACCTATCGGGAACCAAGCGAATGAGTTCTAGACTTCTAGAGAAGTCGGCTATCAAAGTTTAAAAATGCGTTTTGTTTTTTTCATTAGCTTGATTTAGAACATACTCAACATCAACTGTTTATTAGTTGCTATTGTCTAAGATACCTACGAAAAAAATAAAAGGTAAAAAATATACAGTATCATTTATGAATTGAAGGGACAGGCGTATTTTTGTAAAACTAACTGCATCTTTCGCTTGGAGTATTTAACTTAAATCTACTTTTGTTGCGAAGGCGACATTAAAAGAACCATTTTATGGTTTGTTTACATTTTATTTTTTCGTATCTTGAACAGACTATAGGTAGGTACCTATGAATGTAAGACGCATATTGATTAACATAATTTATGAAAATTTATTATATAATACTACTACAAACACAGTAAGTTTTTTTTATGTATAAAATTTAAATTACACTACTTTTACGTACTTAAATGTAAAAACAAAACGCAATCGCTCGACTAGGTACCTATACAGGTACTTTTTAAAATAAATGCTCATGGCCGTTCATTGGTTAACATAATATCTTACTTTTTCAAATATTTGATGTTTATTTAATAAATATTTATTTATATTACCATCTACAGATTAATACCAAATTAAATAAAAATAAATATATACATACGTAAAAGCGCCATCTATGAATGCCGAGTGAAAGTTAACTCATTGTAACGTTTTACTACAAGCTAGTACGTATTTTGGCCACCAGAGCAACGAAGTGCACATCATATTTTTCAAAAATATTCATATTCAATTAAATGTTTCATTTTTTTATTTAATCGTAATAAAGGGATTTTTTAATTAATAAATATCATATTTTAGAACTTTATTTTCTTATTTATCATTTATGCATGAAAGTCATCAATAACAATCGATACTAGTAAAGCCATCTGTTGAGAGAGTTAAGAATGACGGAAAACGTTCTAAGGAATGAGACCCCATGATAAGAGTAAAAGAGACAAAGATAGCATTTTTTGTCTTTTTTTTTTTGTTGGTCACAACTGAATATTGTGACCAACAAACGTTTGAGCTCTCGATAATTTCCGCGCATAATTGTGTTATTATTGTTATTAATTGTGAATGCTTTGTGAAAATATCATTGGTTCAGATTTATTATGGTGATTTGTTACATTTTAGGCTGTAAAAGCCATAGTGAGCGGAAATGTGAGAACATAACCATTTATTCGTAAGTACGATATTTTAATTATAATATCTATTTATACATGAAAATATTGATAGAATGATACAAATAGCGTATCATTATATAAGGAAATAATTTCTAAATTACATCAATAAACCAAAAAATGCTATTTTATTATCACCACGATTTTAGTCTTACACAATAGAATTCAATAGGTCGTTGAATGTTGAGCTAGTCAAAAGTCATCGATACTTTTTAATTTTACAGCGTTAAATGTTTTTTAGGGATACCACAGAAGCGTTTGGGAAATTACCCAAATTTTGGGTAATTTGCCGTTACTTAGTTTCATATGAACCTAAGATTAATTATTTAATTTGTTTTCCGATTCTTTGTAGTAATGAAATTATTTGTTAATAGATTCCCAAAGGACTGCACGATCCAAAAATAATTGTGGATACGTGCAACAGGAGGAGAAAACTGGGATCCGAATAAATATGCAAGAGTATGCTCTAAACACTTTTCAAACGACTGCTACGCCGAAGGTCGCGGGTTCGATTCCCACACAAGTCAAACATTTGTGTGCATGAACATGGATGTTTGTCTTGGTCTAGGTGTTTCAACAAAAAAAAGTAGGTATATAAGTATGTTTATCCATTATCTAGTACCCATAGTACAAGCTCTGCTTAGTTTGGGACTAGATGGTGTTGTGTGAATGTGGTAGAATATTATTATTATTATTATAATTCAGGTTTGATACAATGTTACTTAAAAATTAATATGTACTTCGTAAAATTGTAGGGTAAACATTTACAACATCTGGTAACACCAACTCAGGATATACTCTATGTCCGTCCTTTACGGGTGTACGCAAATGTCGAGTCCATTTGATTCTTGGTCCTAGAGCAGGACACTTTTACCTGCGTTATGGACAATGTATTATTTCATTGTTGTCTATGACTAGTAATACCTACACGGTAATTTTCAAAATGGAAGCCAATGGAAATCTGCTTATTACATAACCAATAGGTAATTTCTTAGGGTACTTACTTAACTAAGTACATCATTTTTCGCTTAATTTTAAAGCACCCCGAGCTATAGATTTTTGGAAATACATATTGAATTTACGTAATATCGTTATGAAATTAAACTGATAAGGTAGATTTTATGTAGTGTTATCGAACCAGTTGGCAATGAATAGATATTACTGTAAGTAGCGCATACGCAATTAGATAGTTGACGTTAAGTAATGTTCAAAGCGGTTGGACATCGGTTGGGTGACCAAATAACTATTTCGAGTTGCTCTGTGCTGTTAATAATAGGGACGTTAATTTACGATGAAAAGTTATAATTATACTCGTCAGTTATTAAGGACGTAGGTACTTGCATTTTGGCTCAGTAGGTAGGTGTTGAAGTAAAAATTTAAGTTTTGTAACCTACGGCGACTGCAGTTTACTATTTCATTCATTCGATTTTCATTTGTTTGAATAAAAATATAAGTAATATGAACAATCACAAAACCAGAAAAAAACGTCAAGTAGGTAGATGTAATTAAAATACTTGAGGCGGGCAGCCCTACCGCTGGTTTGCGTACGGCGCGTCTGTAGGTATATAACTCACGAAGACGGCCGAGTTACAATACTGTTAGATTATATTACCGTGGTACGGGGTTTCAGCGATTGCCTTTCGAGGGTGGACTCCTTCCCGCACCATATTACCTATCACTCGACAAAATTAGTTAGTTAACTAACTAAAAACACAAATAAAGGCAGTTCTCGTAAACGTACCCAACAACCTATGTTAATTTAAAAAAATTACTAAACTAAAAATAAATCGGGTATTTACCCGGGTTCGGGTAAGTTCGGGTAAATCTTAATATTTCCGAGATTCCACGGAATTAATTGTTGTTTTTTGTTGTGTTGGTAGTCTACCTTATTACCTCTTTTTTAAAGCAAATTGCAGATTCTAATACTGAGAGAGAAAAAAAAAATAAAAACGAAAATCACAAAATCGCTGATTTCTCGGTTCTTACGCGGTCTAGAGCAGTCATAAAGGACTCGTAACATAGAGAAAAACAAGACCTTTTAAAATGTAGGTAGTTAATAAAATAAAGCAACTGTAAAAGTTTAGATGAAATATTTTTTTAAATATTTTTTTAATTATTTTTTCAAAATATGGGTAAAAAGTTTTACCTCCGATATCTCCTAAACTAGTTATGATGGATTCGTGGGAGTTTTACTCTCGCAATAAGAATAAAAAGCTCTATCTGATTCACTAAATAATCAGGGAGGTGGTCATTTTGAGATAAAATAAAACACTGTGCGACGGTATGAGTTTCGTACTTTTGGTACCTATACACTATGCACTTCTTTGGGGTATGTAAACTAATAACCCTATTCCCGACACTAACACTTCACGTATTTCCGAAACACTGCAGTCAACGTATACTTTACTTAGGCGAGTTAGTATTTAAAGCCACCGATTGTTACACAGTGGTTGCCAAATGTCTAACTCACCAGAAATCGTTTTATTCTGCAGTGTGTAGGGATAGTACTTGTCGATTTTGATAACAGTTCACTTTCACACGAAGGGTTTTCACTAATGAGTAATACCGTAGGTACTTGACACAGGAAGAACTCAGAGTTTACCGTCTTACACATATCTAAAGTAAAATAACTAATCTTATCATTAGAAATAGCTGTATAAATGCTAGTAGGTTGAATCATGCTAAATGTATTGGAGTTGCTTAAACCGTGAGGGCTTGGCAACGCCAAGTTATGATACAAGTAAAAATCATCATTTGTTACCGAAGGAACTTGTAATACAAACACAAGCTTATTCTTAAAATAATAGCAACTTAGGTAGGTACACTAGATATGCTTAAAATTAAATGAATGTTTTCTAAACTAATCAAGATTGGGATTCTAGAGCCTCTAGGTAGGTGCCTGTCGTTTTGAACGAGTTCGTCATAGAGCCGAGCTGGGGATTGTCTTTGGCTGAGGTAAGTATGCTTGGATGCAGAGTAGGTATTTTGTTTAGTCAATAGTAGGTATAGCATTAATTAAATCTTCGAGTTGGAAGGAGAGCGTCATCAACGAACTTTCAAGGATATTAAGTATAGATAGGGATTTTGTTTGTTATTAAAGTATTTGAAACATTTGTCATGTTATTTGTTATGCGAATAAAATTATTTAATGCAGTATGCAAGTTTTGTTCGTTAACACTAAGTTTATTTATAGTTTTCTTAAACGACTCTAACGTGGAATTAGTGACTAAGATAGTATCTTTCATGAGTTGAGCCAGATTCTTTTGGTTGTTTTCCATTGACTCTATGGCTGCATCGTATTTCAGAGCATCATCTTCATCGAGAGTACCAAAGATATGTTTGAATGCTGTGCCTACTCCACCAAACCACGCGGCTCGTCGGCTACGTTGTGAGAGTAAGTGAGACATGGATTCATAATCGCGGATTATATCTTTATATCTGACTGTCAAGGGAGACAGAGCATCTAGACATTGATTAAAATTAGATTGCTGGCAGATAAATCTTACAGAACCAATAGGTACTTAATTTCATTAAAATTAACAAGATGTGGGTTAATGTAGGATATATCGATATGGCTTAGGTATTACGCTTAATTGATCGTTAATTATTTTCAGTTTCAGTCCGTCAAAGTAGATGTACTAGAGTTGAACGGTTGTACAATGCCTGGTTGTGCAGCAATCGAGACGCTGAAATAAGGTAAGGTAAGAAATAGTTCATCATCATCATCATCATCATCAGCCTTTAACAGTCCACTGCTGGACTAGGTTGCTAATTTGCTAATTTGCTCCCTCTGTCGGCTCTTACGACACCCATGGGATGATATGGGGTGGTGACATTCCGTATTCTTAATCCGTCACCACACGGACAGAAATAGTTAATTAAACAATAATTTAGAAATTAAGCTCTTTACAGGTTACGAAGGGTTTGTCGTGTCCGCAGGTTTCAGCTGATCAAAGTGGTGAGTTACATGACGTCTATTAATAAGAAGGATAGCTGTGTGATTATTGTGAAGTTTTATTATTTTATATGGCCCTTTCCATAAGGGTGACAGAGCTTTTCTCAATCTCAGGTGGTTTTTAAGGTAAACATAGTCTCCTACTTAGTAAGGTGGCGGGCGTTTAGCCCGTGTGTCATAATAAGATTTAGAAGATTGTTTAGATTTTAAGATATTCTCTAAGGCTTTTGCTCTAGTGCACTTAAATTTATGTTGTAGTTTTCTAATATAATCGGAGTATGTTGTACCTGAGTTATTGTCGTACACAGAGTTGGGTATGTATGGTTTATGGATGGCCGAATATCAATTCGTAGGGAGAGAATTGTGACGTAGTGTGTACGGTTGTGTTGTAGGTTAACATGGCCGTGTAGACGTAAGTAGGCCAATTGTCTTGATTCTCGTTAATGAAGGACTGTAAATATTCCTTCAGAATCGAGTGGCTGCGCTCTAAGGCTCCCTGAGTTTGCGGGTGATAAGGTGAGGACCAGAATTGCTTTATCTTTAGGAAT
Organism: Euclidia mi; assembly: GCA_944739405.2. NCBI lineage: Eukaryota > Metazoa > Arthropoda > Insecta > Lepidoptera > Erebidae > Euclidia > Euclidia mi. The sequence continues at coordinate 29,339,527 of OX123193.2, read as the reverse complement.
TGGCAAGTAGTTTTGAAAAGAGCTGAAGTGAAGTTAGTGCCTTGGTCGCTCGTCAAGATTCTTTTAGGAATACCGAATAGGGAGATATGGTGGATGAGGCAATCGCTAGTTTCCTCAGCTACGTATAGGGTAAGCTAATGAGTATTTGGTAAGATCGTCTTGCAACGTGAGTAAGTATTTAGGTTTTGCGGGTCCGGACTCGGGCAGAGGTCCGATTATATCTAAGGCCACGCGTTGAAACGGTGCTGTGGATGTGGTTGTAATTTCCATGGGAGCTCTATTTAATTTCCTTAATGCTTTGTTTTCTTGATAAAGCTTGCATTTTCTGACGTAGTCTTCGACATCGCTTTTCATACCTTTCCAGCAAAATTGTTCTTGTAAACGCTTACACATACTTGTTGATCCTAAATGGCCAGAAATTGGGAGATCGTGATTTTCCCGCAAGATTTTCGGTCTTTCGCTCAAGGTAGGATAAATGATTTTATTTAGGTGTATGTTGACACACATCTTTGTATTATGGAATATATAGGTGAGTACATTGTATATTTTTGTGTAGGAATGTTGATCAAAAGGGTTTCTAAAATCGGAAATGGCAATATTCTCAAGGTTTTCGTAATTTAATAATTCATTTCTTATTTGTTTCAGGGTCGTGTATATAGATGGGTAAGTAGATTCGTCGAAGTGGTGTACCTTGGTGAAAATTAAATAGATAGTCTTAGAGCTGTGTGTTATTTTCATGAAGGAGTGCAGTTCCTTTTCAGCGTTAAGTGTTTCGTCTTTGTTGTCAGAACTTAGAAGGATTTCTTGGATAAAAGGGTTAGATTCGTCGAGATCTATAGATGTAGGAATTATTATATACAGTATGAGGTGATTTAAGCACGTTCTCGTTATGCTCTTTTAGAATAGTGTCTCATGTTAGTTCTTTGTTAGAAATTTGTCTTAAGAATTTAGTGTAGTCATCGTTGTTTAATCGTGGGGCTTGTTCTACGCCATTTTCGGCAGGAGAAGGAATTTGTAATGATTCGAAATCAAGGTTGAGATAGGCGCTTCTGGGACTAGTATCGCAGGCTCCCCAGTCTATAGGGCTTAACTCGGGAATTGTGGGTTCTCGACTTTGTGCAGGAATAGGATTTTGTGTGGTATCGGGGTTAGCGTTTTCAGTGGAATTGGGAACGTCAGCTGTATCAAGGGAACATGGAATATGAGATGGTAATTCTAGTAGAGGGTCATTCAGTGGGTTGAGTTCTTCGTCATTGTCGTTCAGTAGTTCGGATTCAGAGGCTGCTGGTGAGTAACCTTGTATCGGGTTAACTGGGAATCGAGATAAGGCATCGGCGTTAGTGTTAATTTTGCCCTTTTTATGAACTATACTATAGTCGAAGTCTTCTAGTTTGAGACGCCAACGGACTAGTCTCGATCCGGGGTCTTTACTCTTTACAGTTAAATAGCCATATTATTGTAAAGGTTTGTGGTCTGTGACAATTGTGAATTGATGCCCATAGAGATAAGGGCGAAAGGCTTTTGTGCCGAAGACTATAGGCATAGCAAGGCACTCTTTCTCGGTAACGCTGTAGTTGCACTCGGCCTTGTTAAGAGTGCGGGACGCGAAAGCAATAGGTCAGTATTTTCCTATCTGGCCCTGAGATAAGATAGCAGACACCGCGAAGTTTGAAGCGTCGCACGTAAGTATAAATGGTTTTGTGAAATCGGGATAAGCTAGAATAGGTGACGTAGTAAGCTTAGTTTGTAGCGTTTCGATTGCGAGTTGTTGTTCATTTTTCCAGTAAAAAGGTACCTACATCCTTTTTGAGAAGAGATGTTAATGGTTTAGCTACTTTGGAGAAGTCTGGAATGAACCGTGTATAATATGAAACGAGACCAATTAAACTCTTTATATCATTAGGAGATTTTGGTACTGGGAAATGCTTTGATTTTCTCAAGTTTTGGTTTTACGCCGTTATTGCTTATCAGATGACCCAGATACACAACTTCCTTACACATGAACTCGCATTTGTCTGGTTGGAGTTTTAGGTTAAAGTTCCTAAGTCTTTCGAAAATAGAAGTAAAGTATTGTACGTGACTATTTAAATCTGGTGCATAGCAGACAATATCATCAAGGTACACGAAGCACCTGGAACCCTGGAGTCCGCTTTCAAGAATGGGTTAGCAGGTGTTCATCAATTTTTGGAATGTGGAAGGTGCATTTTTGAGGCCAAATGGCATTCTTGTGAATTGAAAATGGCCCTGGCGTACAGAAAAATCAGTTTTAGGTGCATCTTCTGGAGACATGCGTATCTGGTGCAATCCAGAAGCCAGGTCCAATGTTGTGAAATACTGGCTCTTCCTTGTCTGGCTGGCTGGTCTAAAATTGCCGTGATTTGCGGCATTGGATATGTCTCGTCTATAGTGATTTCGTTTAATTTCCGGTTATCGATCACGACTCTCTATTTACGTTGCCCAGAGGAGTCTAGTTTCTTGGGTACCGCCCAGATGGGTGATGACCAGGGTGAGTTAGAAGGTGTGATTATGTTTTGTTTAAGCATTTTGTCTATTTGGGTTTCTACTTCTTTTGATTATGTTTGTATCGGCATGTCTGTATTAGTTACGACTCTGTGTTCAATAGTTGTGGTATAAGTAAATGGGTCGTTCGGGAGATAGAAAATGTCTGAATAGTTAGAATAAATTTAAAGTAAAGCGTCCTTCTCTTCACTGTTAAGATGGGACGTCCTGAGTGATTCGAGGACTTTTCGTGTTCTTGTCGATGTTTTTTGAGTTAGATTTGTGTCAGAATGTGTATGTGATTGAAGTTCAAATGGTTCTAGGTCAAGGTTGAGGTTAGAGTGAACTGTGATAGGATTTTCAGACGTGTTGAACACTGTGATGTTTATACGCCCGTTTTCTTTTACCTTAACTATGGAATTAACAATCAATAATGATTCAGAGATATGTTCATCAATAAAGACCCCTTCTTTAATATTTGGATTTTTAACACTGCATTCTATGACAGTTTCTGTTCTAGGAAGGATAGTATATAAAGGTACAGATAAAATTAAGTCAATAACGTCGTCTCCAATGTTTAATACGCTTTGGGTAAAATCGGTTTGCCACCCAAGACCCTTAAAGAGGTCATTACCTATGATCCCATCATGACTCAAGCTAATGTCTTCGACAACATGAAATTCATGAACATAGGGTTTGTTGAATTTTTTTAATATTTGCATATGGAAACTGCCAAGTGTGGGCGTTACGTCATCACCGGCGTCGATGCCTTTCAATGTGATTATATTATCGCTTAGGGTTGGTATTTTGGACATGGAACTTAATTTCAGCAGGCCACAGGAGCCAGTGTCTACTAGGAACGATAGAGGACGAGAAGCGACTGAGGTTTGGATTTTGACATATTACCATATGTCGTTTTTCTGTATTATTATTGAGTTTATAGATTTTAACATTGTGCTTTTCTGTTTTCAGGTTTAGTGAGTGAAGACACTTGTTTGTAGCTGATTTAAGACAGCCTGGGCTGTCGACGGAATTGCAAGATATAGTGTTTTGATTTAAGGTTTGTGTATGTGATTTAGAATAGGATGTAGCAGATTTAGTATTTGTGTTTAGTGAACCCTGTCCCTGTGTTCGAGAAATTGAGTTGCGGTTAGGGTGTGCGTTACGATTGGATTTAGGATAACAATCAGTGCATTTAGGATATGATACAGAGGATTTCGTGTGTTGATTAAGTGATATTTTACATTTTTTATGAAATTTTACTCGTTTAACGGCTATTTTCAATATTCGATCCATACATTGATTTTGAGATTCGAGATTCGTGTTTGACATATTTTGTATGGAGCTTATGTCAAAAACGAATTTAAATACTACAGATCTATCTATAGATCGAATATTGAATTCCGTAGTAAATCGTCTTCGTCGGACACGCGATCATCTGCTGCATTGGTACTGAAAACGGCGCGAGATGTACCGGGTGTTGGGTTTGTTTGTGTATTATTTGGCCGCTCTTGATTGGTTTGGTCGTTGAGTCAGTTCCTATTGTTGTTGTACTGTCGTTTACGACAATATTCTATAGTATGGCCTATGTTTTTACAATAGCGACACACTAGGTCACTAGTGTTGAACTTCCTGGTCTGACCTGGACGGGAGTTTTGTGATGGTAAAAATCGATTTGGTTGATATTCGCGTCGAGGTTCAAATTTTTGTTTGTCCGCGTTGTTAAAAAAGATGATTGAGACTTTTTTGTAATGCTGGATAGAATTTTCTCTACAGCAACTGCGAAGTTGACCGCAGCATTGAGCGAGTCGGGGTCGCGACATCTTACGAACTGGGAAAGACGCAGTTGTAGTTCCACTACAAAGCTATGCACGACAAGGTCCATCATGGCGTCTACGCGGCCTGATAATTCTGATTTCTTTTTAGTGGGAATAGAAATGTTTATTTCAGTCAACAATTTAGAAAGGCATGTATCGACTCTTAGCACGAACTGGTTAACGGATTCTGAAGGACCTTGTTTACAATCTTGTGATTCGGTTAAAAGTTGTGTGTAATGTTTCTTTTCTCCGAACTGTTGCTTAAGACATTCGGTAAATTGTTCAAATGTATCAAATTCTTTGATATTACAGGTTGGTTCGGGTCTGCCTTCTAACTGACTATGGATAAATTTAAAGAGAATTGGCTTTTGAGACTTTGTTGCTAGGTTGTACGCATTTTTACAATTTGATATGAAAGAATTTAGTTTTTCCCTTGACCTGTCAAAGGGTTTAATAAATTTTAATAAAACATTAAGCTCTATATTTTCTTCAGGTTCTACACGAGCCGGAGCATTCTTAGAGGCACTAGACGTTTCTTCCTGAAGATCCTGTTTGGAAGTCATTTTGAATCAGCTATATAAATCAACGCGGTACAATACAACACAATATAATACAAATAATGCTGAAAGAAATATTCACGACACACAGTTACAAAGTAGTACAATGTTTACAGTCAGCTTTGTGTTTGGACTGCGAGCTTATCAGTACCGCGAAACCGCGCGGATATAGAATTTAAACTTCGTCTCAGATGGATATGGCAAACAATAAGGCATTGAATGGCGTTACATTTGTATCGTTGTATGACTTAGTATAGAATTGGTATTACAAGTTTAATTATACAAATTGAAACAGGTTGAAATGGTAGTATTAAAAACATTCATTATAATAGACGAATGATAAAATATGCGCCATGGACTCTGAGTTCGATTCCGGTAAGTATAATGTTTTATAGGAATTTGGGTATTTGTGACTCACGATAGCACCGCCGCAACTGCTGCAAGAGTTGTTGGAATCATCACGACAACGGCACCACCAGGTCAGCAGCTGCCTCCGCCAGGAAACCGTCAGCACGGCCTCCTTTGCTTTCCAGGACCAGACGCCGGCTTGACGAATGTGTTTGCTCGTCGAAAACCGATATTGCGCGACTTTAACTTAGCCCGTCACACTTTCATGAGTTATGAAGTTCCAGAGACGTATTCGGGTAAGTATGGGATTTTCGGATCCCACCGCTGCCACCAAATGTTATACGGGTCTCTACTATTAGGTTTTATAAAAAATCTATTTCACTAGCTTGAAATAAAATGTATATTAGAACTTGAATTACAACGTACTTTGACAAAGGTATAGTAAAATAATAGAGAGGAATAGTACGTCCGACCAGTAAGGAGATTGAACACCGAGTGAGTTCTCTCGTGCCTCCGTCTAGGGCTAATACTAAAATGCTGACACGACAAGATAAGTATTTGCGGCGATCAGCCAAAAGAGTTACAAGGCCAAGGTATAACAGTACTTTCAAGGGGTGAAAACCCCAAATAAAAAAAAATCGTAGGTATAGGCACTTATTTAGTTAGCCTGTTTAAATTAGTCTTATTAAAAATTTCGGTTACCAACAATATCTCTCATAATATGTAGGTAAGCACGACTCTCGCTTATCTAGATAAGCGAGAGCCGTGACCATGTGTCAACATGGGCTATGGATGGAAGAAACCCTATCTATGATGAAATGAAAGCAGTAGGTACCCACGTACCTACATACAGTAAAGGTAGGTATTTTCCGTAGGGTTATCGTCCTGTGATAATAACATTGTTATTAATAGGTTTTAGGAGTTGGTCAGTCACCTCAACAGACAGATAGCTCGTGGTGATAGTTTGAATACCTTTTACAATGTAGTAAAAGCTAGTCCACTGCATGTGCAACTTAAAGTGTGCAAGTTAAGTGCGGCTAATACCTAAGTAGGTTATCATTTTCGAACGTTAATATAGTCAACTAACTGTGGCAGGAACATAGAACCTTATTTAGCAGTGCAGGTTGGTAAGATGTTTTTATTTTGTCGTATAAATATTACACAACTATTGAAAATAGTAGGTATGAATCGAATTTAATCTACATTGCAATCAATGTATTGTTTGGTCGGTCGTTGTCACAGTGTACACTGTTTATACTTGTTAATATAACTTGTATTAATGTTTGTACAACTGGTTGATTCATTCTATTGTGTTAGTGTGATTGTATTTTCTTCAAAGTTATTTTAATACAACAATATATTAGTGAACGATTATACTTACCTATTTCATGTGCTTGTTTCGGTAATTCAGATTTGCGGCAATGGCGCTGAAAATAAAATATGCAGTGATAATTTTGGCATACCTTTGCCATGCAGTGGAAAGTGCAACTATCCTTGCTTTGTTCTCTTCGTTATCATTTACGGACCACTTGGTGTTCAGGGGATATTTATCTTTGCTTTCGCAAAGAGGACACACTCTGATAGTTATGACTCCTTATCCGGGCCACTTTTCGTATCCTGAGGTTGAAAATATTGTGGAATTAGATGTCGGACAGGTGTCTGCACCTTTTTGGGACGAGTACAAAAAGCTGATGACAAATACTGATGATTATTACCCGAGATTAAAAGCAATGAATGAATTCTCAGTGAAATTAGCGATAGCGCAGCTCAAATCAAAACAAATGATGGCTTTGCTCCTGAATCCTAATTTACGCTTTGATTTGGTTATCACTGAAGCCGATGTGCCACTGCTTTACGCCGTTGCAGAAAAATATCATGCCCCACATATTTCAATAACGACGTCAACGGGGAAGATACATCAACATGAAGCGAAGGGGAATCCCGTTCATCCGATTTTGTACCCAGATGTTAATGCTTTGAACCATGGTAACATGACTCGCTGGGATAAGTTGGTGGAGTTTTATCGTTTTCTTCAAACTAAGAACGATTACTATAACAACTATCTTCCTCTCTGTGAGCTGGCTGCTAGAAAGTTACTGGGGCTAAAGAGGCCACTCCAAGAGGTGGAGTACGACATAGACTTGTTATTTGTCGCAAGTAATCCGGCCCTGATTGGTAACAGACCTACTGTGACGAGCGTTATATTCGTAGATCGTATGCAAATAAGACCAGGGCTAACTTTACCAAGGGTAAGATTGTTTAATGTTTGTTGTATTCGTTATGATGTAGATAAGTACACCTATTTTAATAATTTTTACTTCTACAGGATCTGCTATCTCTATTGAATTCTGCTGAGAATGGAGCCGTGTATTTCAGTTTAGGCGCTATTCAACAATCAGAGCAACTTTCAACAAACGTTTTACAAACACTTGCTGATGCATTCCGGGAACTCCCTTTCATGGTGCTCTGGAAAATTGGCAACACGACCATGTTCAATAAACCTGACAATGTGATAGCTCAAAATTGGTTTCCACAACAACAACTTTTAGGTAGACTTCATTTCTTTAGTATAATAGCTGCATATCCTATATAAGTACCTACCTACTTACCTACCATTATTTCGAAATCGAGTTGAATAGTCCAGTATATTCATTTGCCTTTTTTGCAGCTCATCCGAATCTTAAGGCATTCATTACACATGGCGGTCCACGTTCTTTAGAAGAAGCGTTGTTTTACGAAGTGCCGATAGTTGGATTTCCTAATATTAAGTCAAGGAAAGTTTTCATAAGAGAAGTAACGAAACATGGAGTTGGTGAAATATTAGACCCGTACTATTTGACTAAAGAAGCTGTTAAGGAAACTGTAACTGCTGTGGTAACTAACGAGAAGTAAGTTGCTTACCTTTACTAGAATGCCTGTATACGAACGAGACTTCCAAGGCATTTTCATATAGGTAGATGGAATAAGGCTGTTAGCCACTAAGAATGTAACCAAGTAAGTGCCTTCCTATGTAATACCGTAAATTGCAGCATATGTGGGTCTCTTACTAAATGATGACTGCTCCAGTACCCATGGTCTTAGTGTTATAGGTATAGGTACCTACTGCTGTACGTAACATAATTTTCTTCTCATCTGTTGTTGGTAGGTACTTTTTCATGACAGGGATAATAAAAGAATTAAACCTTGTAAAATGTGTGTAATACTGAAACTGATGAACTGTAATACTGAAAGATATCTTTTCGCAGGTACAAAGCGGCGACCGTTAAATTGAAGCAAATGATTTTCGACCCAGTTGTATCCGGTCCAGATGATGCACTGTTGTGGACGGATTATCTTTTACGTCACAAGACCGCTAGGCATTTTCGCTCGTCTGCTGTTGGGCTTTCTGCATTCAAGTATTACATGTTAGATGTCCTTTGTTACCTATTAGCGGGAATTTTTATAATGCTGTATCTGTCATATAAAATTATACGTTACACCATTAGGCGCTTGAGACAACGCTTTTTTGCCAGTCGTCAAGTGATTGCCGATCCATCCACCAAGTGTAAGGCTTTGTAAGTAGGTATGTACCTACCTTTTTTAGTAAGTAAGTCTCTTCATATTAATTTAGGAAATAAATAATCGGTTGTTTGTCCCTATAAAACATGGTTTTATTTACAAATACTCGAACTTACCTACTATTATAATTTTTTTCACTACTAGTCGACCAAGCCAACTAGACGAATGTCAACGTGACAAAATTCAACATAATTCAATAATTATAATCCAGAAATTCCTAGTACCAATTGCAGGCGCATTGTACGTTCACACGCCGCGTTCGCACGTTACGATAAATAATTTCTGGATTATAATTATTGAATTATGTTGAATTTTGTCACGTTGACATTCGTCTAGTTGGCTTGGTCGACTAGTAAGACCTGAGGTCATTTTTCTCGAGAATTGATATTGTTAAGAAACAATTACTCCTCTTAACATCTGAGCTTTTAACTAACAATTATTTAAATATTATTATGTCGCTATTATCAGTATAACTACTCTTTTTCATTTATACCATGATTTCTTTTTAGTTCATCTGAGATCATGATAAAAAATTGTCGTGTGGTGTTTCCGAACTAAGTGTTTTATAATCTGCTAAAAACAGCTGTCAGACTGTCAATCTGTCACTGTCACCGAAAGAAAAACATCAAAATATTGGCCTGAGTGTTGTGTATTTTTTTTATTATACACCTAACCCACAATATAAATAATTCACTCAGAACGTTACTGAGCTCTAGGTTTGTAAGAGTGCTTATAATGTAAAGCCGTCAGAAAGAAACGCAGCGTTGAAATGACTGCGGTTAGGACGTGCCCTGGTCTGTACTGCGGGCGAACAGAACTGGACGATGGTTCATGGAGTGACTGTGGAGCCTGTCCTAGGGGATATAGGACGAATGCCTCGAGCTATTGCACGCCGTGCACCGATGAGCCCACGCTGTATGACGGACTGTACCTGGGGTTCATGGTGCTCCTGCCGATGGTCCTACACTGGGCTTGTATAGACATGGTTGCTGTTGGCAATAAGTTAGTATACCTGATCATTCGTTTTTTGCCTATCCGTACAATACCAATAATAATTAAATAATTAACCTTTTAAACGCTTGGATAAATAACAACTGCCGTGCCCTTGGCGTCCAATTACTAATCGACGAAATAATAACTTATTTTTTTATTCAACTTTTTTAGAGCTATGAAACAATTTTTAGTAACTACTCTTAATCATATATTTATTGAATAATTATTTTAGAAATACCACGCAGTTCATAGAATGCAATAGAAAAATAAAACCTGCATGTTCACAGTCACAGAAATATGCCACGGGCGGTAGTGGCACGGAAGTATTTGTCGCATAAATGCGACACAAGCGCATAAAAGGTTAAACAACACTATCATGTTGTACTTATAATGAACAAAAATGATCATCTAGCCACATCCCAATTAATTTGGTCTGTGTGCATTATGTCTTTCGCTATGCATGCTCATGCATGTATCTGACCATTTACCTTTTTTCATATTTTCACACGGATCATCCATCCTTTCCTTGATATCATCACTTGCTTACCTATTGTATAAATATAGTGTCTGCTTAAACATATATCCATACCACCTAGCCAAACATGAGCTAGAATACAAATAAAATTGTATACCATATTACAATATGGCTTTAATTCAATCTTAACTAAACATAATATACAAACAATGTGTATTGGAAACACACTTTTTATAGACACAATAAGTAAAAGTAAGATGGGGATTGTTGATTGAGGAATTGAGGCTAAAGTCAATAACTAATTTCATCCTACCATAATACTTTATTTTTGCAATTGTGTTGACGTTATCCTGATATGTTGTTCTAACACAATGTTATATTAACTACATTTAATATATTTGAGCGCGTGCACAGCAATATTTATTCTACATTGCATCAAATATTCCTTCCTGTCCATCAGAAAATTCCTACATTGTTGAATTCCTATAACCATAACAAAACACAGATTTTGTGATAAATCCAATGTTTCCTTTTCCAGGGCAAAACATGTGTTACTACAGCATCTATGTGCATTTGTGGAGGTGGCATCTGGCACACTGGCTGCATTATTAGTTCTGCCTCCTACTGGCAGCATAGCTCTACATGTCTGTTCACCAAAAGCTCTCTCTGACTGGTACACACTGTTACATAATCCTCAGCCTGATTATAAGGAGACCTTGCACTGTACTCAGGAGGCAGTGTATCCTCTGTAAGTAAATTGATTTTTATTATTATTTTTCATTGAAGCGGTACGTTGAATCATTCACTAAGCAATAATTATCTTTTTGAGAGTTTTGGATGCAACCAGGACAATGCTTGGTATATGAAAAAAATATTTCCTTCTGAAGTAGCTGAAAGTTCTTTTTGCTGCCATTCTAAGCTCATCAAAACAGCAGATTATTTAACAGTAAACAAATAAATAATAATAATAATAAAAACATGTATTTGTTAGAATATGGGTATTACAAAAGATCTGGGTGGGTGCTAGCCATATTCTACTCTTACTTCTCTCCATTATACGGCGTACAAATATTAATAATAGTGATCTTGGTCTTTAAAACAAATCATATCATATTAATTATTATCACTCCAATTCAAATTGTTTAATTCAGAATATTATGTTTGCATGCTTTTATATCAATAATACTTATGTCACAATGTTTTGTCATCTAAAAAGTCCTTTATGCTATAATAACATTTTCACCATAGCAGCTCAAACATGCCACTTTTGCTGCGAGACAACAGTGAACAAAACACGATTTTGATTCGAGCGTGAGGCAAAGTAGCTTTTTAATTTTTCAATCTTCAGTGCCACGAATTGACATTGTTCAGCCACAAATTTGAAACATTCGAATTTTACTGTGCTCTGTCTCTTTCACATGCATATAAAAAGTGAGTGAAAAACAAACACCTTCGAATTCGAAATTCGACCTCAAAGAAAACACTTGACGGCAACGCAAAAAAAAAAATTGTTATAAAGAAAATAGGTACTTTTTTTATATGTTATTGTTTACATGTTTAATTTATTATTGGATTTTAATAAAAATAAGTCTAATTAATAGTATAAAATTAGTATTTAACCAATACATTTTTATTTAGAATTACAACAATGATACATTTGAAAAATAAACATCAGGGACGCGGTATTAAAACGCAATTTAAAAAAGTAGCGGGAATAAAAATTTCGCTGATGCTGATATAGTAGGTATAGCGTAACGTGTTAAATTATATTAATATATAAAATAATCTAAAAAGATGAGTGAAACTAGCGATGATGACTGTACTTTAACACCAGAAGAGTTAAATCAACAAGTGATTATGCAGAATTCAATCTATTCCTGTTCATTTCTATGTCTCCTAAGTAATATGTGCTCTCACTGCTGTGGTGAAAAATTATGTGTGCTACACGAGAGCAAAGTTTTTTGTATCTCGTGCTGTTGAGTCCCTCACCACGCTCAGGATTCTAACTTTGATTCACTCGCTACGCTCGTGAATCAATCATAGAATCCTTTGCTTGCTCGGGACTCAAAATCAGCACTCGAAACAAAAAACAACTTTGCTCTCTTGTTGCACAAATAACTATTGTCAATTAGTAATTTATTTAAATTTAATTTTAAAACATTCAAAGTATTAGTCTCCTTAAAACTATTAGGTAATTTATTATAAATGTGTATTGACATGCAGTATACAGACTAGTGTTTTCGGAACCGGTATTCTTTTAGAGAACCGGGAATTTTGGTACTTTTGTATAACGGAACCGGGATTTCCCGGTTCTTTCGGTATTTTCGGTTCTTGCTAGTTTTTGTTTTAGAAAACGGAAAGGACCGAAAGGGACGGAATTGGGCACCTGATAGGTGCCCAATTTCGTCATTTTCTTGAGCAACACTCCCTTGTCACTTGCATTCAGTGGGCATACTGATGAAACTTTGGTACCCCTTACCAAGGTTCGAGCAATCTTCCATGAGGCATCTTTCTCTAGGCCTTCGATAAATACACATCGGTTCCCCTGACCCGAATTCCCTGGTAGACAAACTGGTACAACCGTTTCCGACCGCGGGTGAAGAATGACATTCTTCAGGCAGTACACTTTTTCTGAAGTTGCACCTTCCATGAAGACGTCTTCTGAGCCACATTTCAACACTCCCTGGTTAACATCGATCTCGCAGCGATGCTTCCGCATGAAGTCTAGGCCCAAGATGCAGTCGTCCACTCACTATATCGGTCACGATGACTTTGTGACGGTAAACTTTGTTGCCTAGCTTCAGATCCACCTCCATTTCACCTCGGACGGTTATGTGCTGACCGGTAGCTGTTCTCAGTTTCACACATTCATTGTTCCTGAAGCAGCCCCGAAAGACGGGTTCCGTCTTGCCAGATGGAAACCGGCGACTGTCCGCGAAGCACCCGTGTCCAATGTCAGCTTGCATGGCGTTTTATTAATTTCGCCTTCAATGATCAGGCTGTTCCCGTCACGTGATTGCGAGATCGAGATACTTGGTTCTCTCTCTCTTACCAGCCAGCACTCGCCCCGCAGTCCTGGCTTCTACTCGTTTTCCTGCTCTCGCTGCCTGGCAGGCACAGCAGGCGACCCCTTTGGTCCACCAAATGGAATCCGCGACCTGGAGTGGTGGCACCCTGTCTCCAGACAGGGTGCCACCACTCCAGGACGCGGATTCCATCCGTAAATGTTACGAGTTTCCCATCTATCAGCGCAGGCGACGACTGGTATGACTTCCTGACCAGCTTCTCCACCTCCAGAGCCCACTGCTGCAGAGTTTCTCCGGTGCGTTGTGTCCTGTTCTTCAGCTGAGCACGATACACATGTTCGAGTCACATCGACACCGTATCTCGCCTCAGGCACCTCCAGAAGGTTCTCGTAGGAGACGTCTTGCCCGAGTGCCCCCAACACCGTCAACGCCCGATCACGAAGGCCCAAGGTTAGGACGGTTAAGGCCTGTTCTTTATTCCACCCATTTGATCGCATCACAGCCTCAAACTGGATCTTGTATGCTGACCATGATGACGAGCCATCAAATGGTGGAACCTTAAATCCACGAGGCTGCCTACGCTTTGGGCAGCTCAAACGGATATGGCCTCTTTCCTCGCAGTTGTAGCACCGAGGTGACGATACAACTTCCCTGATGCGGTAACTTCGCTCGTCGCGTCGTAATGCTTACACCTCCAGAGCGTGGGCTAAGGCGTCCTTCAGGTTCTTGAAGTGCCCAAGTCTTACCGCTGCTCTAACCTCCAGCCTGGAGGTTAGAGCAGCGGTAAGTAATGTGTGTAATCTACGCATCCAAGTCGCTCCTTCATAGGTGCCACCTATGAAGGACCGGCTTGATGATGAGTGAACGAGAGATCGCGGCGCGCGGGCGGGGCATGCGCGTCAGGCGCGGGGAAGCTCGACACCACGTCGCAGTCGCGTTCCTACTTACTTCTTTTCTTCATATCCTAGCAACTGCGAGCTAGTGTAGGTAGTTATTGGTTATAGCGAGCGCACCATTAATTTCGCGCGTTATTTCTTTTAACGCTGAATTATTCACGTTAGTTTTAAATGTTTGAATAGTAGAAAGTGTGGAAAAGTAAAGTAAGAGTAAATAGTAGTGTGAACTAGTGTGAATCGCGTAATGAAAATAAAATTCCCGAAAGTACCGAAAGAACTGGGACTCAAATTTGATTTCCCGGTTCCATTTTACTGACAAAAGAACCGGGAATTCCCGGTACTTTCGAGACCGGGATTTCCCGGTTCTGAACCCTAATACAGACTTACAAAATACATTTTCACCACAGCAGCTCAAATATGCCGCTTTTGCTGCGAGACAACAGTGAACAAAACGCGATTTTGATTCGAGCGTGAGGCAAAGTAGCTTTTTAATTTTTCAATCTTCAGTGCCACGAATTGACATTGTTCAGCCATAAATTTAAAACATTCGAATTTTACTATGCTCTGTCTCTTTCACATGCATATAAAAAGTGAGTGAAAAAACAAACCCCTTCGAATTCGAAATTCGATTTTGGAATTCGACCTCAAAGAAAACACCTACGGCAACGCAAAAAACAAAGATATTTGTAATAAAGAAATTACTTTTTTTATATGTTATTGTTTACATGTTTAATTTATTATTGGATTTTAATAAAAATAAGTCTAATTGATAGTAAAAATTAGTATTTAACCAATACATTTTTATTTAGAATTACAACAATGATACATTTGAAAAATACCTAAACATCAGGGACGCGGTATTAAAACGCGATTTAAAAAAGTAGCGGGAATAAAAATTTCGCTGATGCTGATATAGTAGGTATAGCATAACGTGTTAAATTATATTAATATATAAAATAATCTAAAAAGATGAGTGAAACTAGCGATGATGACTGTACTTTAACACCAGAAGAGTTAAATCAACAAGTGATTATGCAGAATTCAATCTATTCCTGTTCATTTCTATGTCTCCTAAGTAATATGTGCTCTCACTGCTGTGGTGAAAAATTATGTGTGCTACACGAGAGCAAAGTTTTTTGTATCTCGTGCTGTTGAGTCCCTCACCACGCTCAGGATTCTAACTTTGATTCACTCGCTACGCTCGTGAATCAATCATAGAATCCTTTGCTTGCTCGGGACTCAAAATCAGCACTCGAAACAAAAAACAACTTTGCTCTCTTGTTGCACAAATAATTATTACCCTTTGTTTTGGTATTAACAATTTGTAAGTTCTTTGATTCAAAATTCAGCAAGTTTTATTACACATATTAACCTACTGGTCTAATCAGCTAGTTAAACTAACTACTATATGCACTGTATAGTCTGTATATTATATAGTATAGCCCTGAGCAGAGCCTTGTTGTGTGGATTCCACATAGGCACACTATTTAAAGTGAACCAGAAATTATTGTCCCAGTTTGGGTGTTCCTGTCTCTATTCATCATCATCATCATCATCATCATCATCGTAGCGCTGTCCCGGTTGCGCTCCAAAACCGACGTCCTGGAGCCCGGGTTCCGCTATCCGGCTACGTCTCCTCCACTTCGCACGGTCTTCAGCATCCCTGGTGGTTAGTTGGTTGGCACACATATCATCCCTTACGACGTCAAGCCAGCCTTTCTTTGGCCTTCCCCGTTTACCGGGGCCCGGCGGAGGTAGCATGGCAAGACATTTGTTACCCACGTAAGATGTCGGTTGACGTAAGACGTGGCCATACCAGCGTAGACGACACTCTTGCAGTTTGTCAGCAATGTCACGGACATGAAGACTACCCCGGATGCGGGAGTTCCTAATGCGGTCCTTCCGCGTGACACCAAACATCCAGCGCAGCGTGTTCATCTCCGTGACACGCAGACTCTGCTTGTGTCGCTCAAGCACAGGCCACGTCTCACTGCCATATAACAGGACAGGTCTAATGATAGATTTATAGACCTGTCCTTTGAGCTTAACCGGCATTTTGGGGTCACAAACGACACCGCTCACCTCACGCCATTTGGCCCAGGCTTCCGAAATGCTTGACGTCGCAATCGATGTCACCAGACGCGTGCAATACTGATCCCAGGAACTTGACCAGGTCCTTTCGCTGGGCAATGTCTCCGTCTATACGAATTGACGCGGTATCTGTACTGTTGCAGGCCAAGTACTGGGTCTTCGCCACGTTTATTTTCAGACCGCCGTTCTCAAGCGACTCCTTCCACGCATTCACGCGCCGCACCAAGCGTCCCCTGTCCGCATCCGCCAGAGCGATATCATCAGCATACATGAGCAGCCACGGGGGCTGCTCATGCGAGTCTCTGATGCTGTCTGACAGTACGTCTAATATCACACTGAATAGGTACGGACTGAGGACGGAACACTGGTGGACCCCGACGGTGATGGTAAAGGTTCTTGTGTCGCCAACAGCAGTCCAAACTACGGAATCGGAATTCGAGTACATGTCTCGGATGATGTCAATATAAATATGCTTCTGGTACACCTTTGGATCTTAGCGCCCACCAGATCATCTGTCGCGGCACACAGTCGAAGGCCTTCTGCATGTCTAGAAACAGAAGTTGCAAAGGCGTGTTCTTCGACATGTACCGCTCCATGACGATCCTGAGGGCGAAACTTGGGTCCATGGTGCCGTGACCAGAGCGAAACCCATATTGACATTCCGAGACTGTGGTCTCCTGTCGGGAGTCGATGATACGCTCAAAGAGCTTTAGGGTGTGGGACATCACCTTAATACCGCGGTGGCTACTGCACTCCTGTACCGATCCCTTGCCTTTGAAGACTGGAGTGATGATACTCAGTCTCCATTGGTTCGGGATATTTCCGGTAAGGAGTATGCGGTTAAATAGATTAGTAAGGGTGCCCACACCTCGCAGGCCCATTGCCTTTCAGGCCTCAATGGGGGGACTCCATCAGTTCCGACAGCTTTCCGATTCTTCATGTGGCGAAGTGCCCTCTGGACTTCTTCAGGCGTTACCAGCGGCACTAGTCCTTGGTTCGGAGGGAGTTCCGGTGGCTGCACCTCTTTATGCTGCTTGTTAAGCAGCTCGTGGAAGTACGAGCGCCATCTCTCCTTCACCGCGCTTGACGCGCATAATAAGTTGCCCTCAGGGTCTTTAACTCAGCGACACTTAGTAATGTCCTGTGGCGCTTTGACCCTGGAGCGTGCCAACTTGTATAAGAGCTTTTGCTCCTCAGACGATTCCAGCTTGGTATAAAGCGGTTCCAAGTGGTCTCGTCTGGCCCTGGCTACAGCCCTCTTAGTGGCACGTTTGGCAGCCCTGTATGCGTCGCGGTCTTCAGGAGATTTGGACGCTTGCCACGCTTTAAAGAAGGCTTTCTTCACCCTTGTCTCCCTCTGGACTGTGTCGTTCCACCACCAAGTCTTCTTGTCACACTTGCGTCCGCCCTTAGACATGCCCAGCACTGCCTTCGCCGCTCCAGTGATGACCGCCTAGATTCTATCCCACTGGCTTTGAGTTGGTTCGCCTTCAGTAGCAGCGCACTTGTCGCCGATAGCTGAGGCGAACTCCAGGGATTTGGCATCCTAGAGCAGCTACCACCGAATTTGACGTTGACAGCGGTTGGCGTGCTTGCCTTTGGGTTTCACGCGGAGGTCCATGAATAACAAGGAGGCGGTGTTGTGCCGTGAGACTCTCACCGGGTATGACCTTGCAGTTGGCTACTTTGCTGATATGGTGTCTCCTGGTAAGTAAGAAATCAATCTGGGTCGCGTGCCTCCCGCTCTTGTACGTGACAAGGTGTTTGGCTTTCTTTTTGAAGTACGTGTTCACAATGGCAAGGTCGGCAGCCGCACAAGTTCGGAGGATATACTCCCCTCCCTCGTTACGGCCACCGTAGCCAAAGCCACCATGAACACGCTCAAATTACTCACACCCCTCACCCACATGACCGTTCAGATCACCACCCAGAATGATTCCCCGTGAGAGCGGGATTTCACGAAGAACTTCGCCGAGTTGATCCCAGAACGACATCTTGACGGCGTCGCTGCAACCTGCCTGTGGTGCATATGCGCTTATCAAATGGGTCACAACCCCTTCAATGAGCACCCCTACAGCCATAAGTCGGTCGCTGTAACGCTTCACCTCCAAGATCCCGTCCTGAAACGCCTCGGCGAGCACAACCGCTACCCCGCTCTCCCAGTTCCATCCGTGTAGATCAGTTTGTAGCCACTCCCAATGGACCGGGATCTGCTGCCTTTCCACCGAGTCTCTTGCAGGAACGCTACGGCCACCCTCCGTCTGGACAGTACATCAGCCAGCTCTCTCACGCGTCCGGTTAGCGTGCCAATGTTCCAAGATGCGAAGTGGATCTTCCGGGTTGGGGCTAACTTCTTTGGCCGAGTCCACCCCCGACACTGTAGCCCTTGCCCACTTGCCACAAGAGTCGGGCGAGGCTCCTGCGCACCGTTTTGCGGCGGTGCCCTTCCCGAAACACTGTTTCCAATTCTGTTTCTTTCCATTTGATTTGACTGTTTTGCCTTTACGGGAGCGACTGCCGTCTGACCTCCCAACCCCTAGAGAAGGCTTGCGCCAGAGCCTCGTCCGTCATTCAGCAGGTGCACCGACTCGCAGGGGAGGTTGGCTTGGGCCCCGAAGAACTTGGTAGGGCCCCGTGCACCCAATTGTCTCCTCCTTGTCTCTATTGTATGCGTATATAAAATCCCACTATGATTCAGTAAATATTTCTAAAATAAGTTAGTAAGAAGAAAAAAATTGGATGTAATATTACACCTCTGCCTACCCCTACGGGGATACAGGCGTGAGTCTCATCATCCTCTTAGCGTTATCCCAGTTTCAATCTGGGGTCCGCTTACTAGTCTAACCGGAATTGGCTGAATATTAGCTTTTCCACAGAGCGACTGCCTGTCTGACCTCCGCAACCCGAAGGGATAGCGATATTCCATGTTTTAGACTAGTGTCAGTTTATTTAGAAGGTACTGACGCCCTGTAACGACTGTCAAAGATCTTCATGACAGCCGGGACCGATGGCTTAACCCTTAAATGCATGATTTTTTCTTTCTGAGCGGAAAAATGTTCCTAAGCGGGTAATGAGGTACTGATAACGTAAAAAATATTTAAAAAAAATCTGGTATAAGAAAATAGATATTTATTTTGAAAAACAAGTATGTAGACATTTGGCTACGCCATGCGTTAAGACTTAAAATTAATTTGACCTACGATACATATGTAAGGTATACATTTTTGGGGGTACCTGTTTATACAATGAAATATAAAAGCAATTTCTTTTATTTTGAATAAAATGCCGCAAAACAATTGCGATCTTTAGTATGACATAATGCAACCATACATTTTGAGCACTCAGTCCGCGAAAATCCTTTACAACCAGGAAGTTCTATTCTTTGTTTTTCGTCGTGGCCTATACCATCAGTCCGTACGTCTTTTAGAGGAACGGGTTTCATTGGCCCTCTGTGTCTTTTTGCTTCTAGCTCCTTCTCTAAGTTACTGCTTGAAGGCCTTCCCCTTTTGGGATCAGTATATTTCTTATAATTGCACAAAGTCTCCGCAAGGTTTGATCTGAAATCTCCCAGAGATATATTTTTATATATGTTTTTTTCTATAAAGCACCCATGAGTTTATTACAACCACGTCAATCATGTGGTAAAATAATCGGATGTACCACTTTCTACTTTTGATACTAATTTTGTACCTGCCCAAAAAACTGTCCATCAAATCTACTCAGCCCATGTGGGCATTGTACTCTTTTACAATTTTTGGGTAAGCAATGGAGACTTTCTTTTTCTGTTTTTTATCAAATCTGCTAATAGTTTCAGCTGGCTCAGCCCCAACATAAGTAGATGCCAACGTCACAAGTTTATTATCCTTCCAGCAAGTCACAGAAATATCCACACCTTCATAGTTTGCCACAAGTTCCTCGTACGATCCTCGTGGTACAGCATCCTTCATAAAATCTTTTACTGCCGGTAACTTACAGGTTTTTCCGATGCGGTTCCTCTGAATTGTGCCTAACGTAAAAATACCTTGAGTATGTAAGTAGATCTGTCTCGCCTAAAAAACGTATATGATCTTCACAAAATGTCATATTACATTTTTTCCATATAAGCTCCCTGTTTCTTTGCCTCCAGGCGACTACACCTATTGGTGGTATTACCTGACCAGATGAAGGACCTGCAACTGGAAATTCATTTAGTGGACTATATTCTTCAACAACTAAACCAGGATCTGCATCATATTGTTCTTCTTCTTGTACATCTTTTAACTCCTGTATCAAATCTTGAACAATAGGGTAGTAATCTATTTCATTATCATCTCCTATGCACTCTTCGTCTTCAGAAATATCTCCATTTTCGAGAGCTGCTAATACACTCTCAATATTTCCATCTTCTAAACGCCTAGCCATCCTGAAATACAAAGCGAAATAAGCTGAATATATAAACACAAGAAAATATTTCATTTGAGCAAAATAAGCTACAAACGCATGGTGTATACATTTGGCAACATACAGTTTTACGATTGTATCTTATCATAGATTCCATAAAATTACAAGTAAAACATGAAATATCAATAGCTTACCTTATAAAGATTGCGAAAATATTTTTTTCACTCTCAAATAGTACTCTTATAATGAGAAATCGGGAATTACGGAAACGATCCTTGCCACTTCACAAACTTTGTCGACCGCAATATTGATTTGTCAAAAATTTTCACATTTACCGCCAATTTATTTTTTCATTTCATTTTGACAGTTTGTTTTTTTTATTGACTCTATGCGTAATGCGTTTGGATACACATGCGTAATACGGTTTGAAAAAAAAAAAGGCAGAAAGTATACGTATACAATTGGCAACAGTATGCATTTAAGGGTTAACGTGCTCTCCGAGGCACGGGACAAGCGATAATTAATAATTCAATACGCACTTAACTCCGAAACGTCATTGGTGTGCGCCGTGGATTCAAACCCGATACCCTCTGCATGGCAGTCTATTGGTATATCCACTCGGCTATCGCTGCCTCCTTTGATACAGGCGTGAGTCTATAAATAAATAAAAATAAATAAATAAGAATAAAAATACGTTGTGTTCTGATTGGCAAAATTCTAATTTAAATATTTTTCAACATTTTCAGGTACACAGTAGTTCTACTGATCTACGCATTCAGCCTACTAATGACTATTACGTTAAGGCCTTGGCTCTTAACGTGGGATGTTGATAACCCTGGGAAGAAGGCCATTTACTGCGCCTTGTACTTCTACCCAATATTGGTACTTATACACACTGTTGCCGCTGGGCTCATCTGTAAGTAAAAGAGTTTTTTTATATATTTTAACTAGCTGTTTCCCGCGGATTCACCCGCGTCGTGAGGGAACTACTTCACGTACCCGGTTAATTTATAGCCTAAGTTACTCCTTAGTACATCAGCTATCCGCCAGTGAACGTCCCATCAAAATCGGTCCAGCCGTTACAGATATTAGGGAGAACAAACAAACAGACAGACAGACAGACGGACAGACAAACAAACAAAAGTTGAAAAAAATGGCATTGCGGTATATGTGTAAACAACCATATGCATTTAGTAAAAAGCGGTTATTTTAATATTACAAATAGACACTCCAATTTTACTTATATGTAGGTATAGATAGTGAAAACAGTACCTATGCTTTATATAATTGTCTGCAAATAAAATTGTACATTATCACTGGCCCCATAGCTGCCTTGGACTTTAATATAAAGAAATTATTCTCAGCTGCAATGAAGATCTTTAACAGTTTCTATGTAAAGTCAGTATGTAGGTACCTACCGCCTTTTTGTTAAAAAATATTTTATTATACTGGAGTTTGTACTACATTTTATAATGAAGCAGTTGAGGAATCTCTATATTATTTCCTAAAAGTTATTGAATGTTACCATGTTTCTAAATTTTGTTCAACAATAAATAACTGATGTGGAACAGTAGAAGTACCATTTCCAGTACAATTAATAATTTATGTTTGTATTAAAATTTTATTTTTTTCTTTTCAGACTTCTCCTTCCCCTATATAATTATAATAATATCAATGATGACATCAGCGTCTCACTTTTCCGTCAAAATCGAGCAGTCGGCGCCTGCGTTACTCATGTCTTCGCTCACTGATTCACGGAACATGGTCATACTACTGGGGCATTGGATGCTTCACGCTTACGGCATTATATCCTTGACAGGGTTCAGGGAGCTATGGTATCTATCTTTGGTACCCGCCCCAGCACTGTTCTACATCCTGACTGCGCAGTTCACCGACCCTATGAAGATTCACAGCGATTGACAGTCAAACAAGGAGATGGTGTGGATGGTTGTTGATTGACTTTTTATTGTTATGTGTAAATTCAGCAAAAGAGCTGGCACAGAAAGCAAATCACATCAACCACGCATCTGGGAGAAGCTACACTAAACTGCTGACTGCACACAATAATCGAATCAAATCTCAAAACTGCACCGTCCCGCTCCATAAAATAAAATGTATGCCCTAGAACATGCACAATTTATCGGCTTATACTTGGTGTAAAGGACGGCGTATCGAAAACTGATACCAATGATTTCAGTACATGATACTAAGACCCGTAGGCGTCGCCAAGGGGATGCAGGGGAGGGGGCAGCCCCCTAGAGATTCAAAAACCCTACAATTAATTCTTTTCTCAATACTTTTCTTATTTTCCATATCAACTTGTCCCCCCATAGGCCACCGCCTGGCGTCCTTGCCTCCCTAGTCAATCGGCTGGTGACGACAAATGACGACCTAAGACCATTGGCGGTCTAAAATTCCGGAAAAAGCAAAGAATCATTACATTTTACAAAAAAAACAGCAATGTAGATAAAAACACGCAAACTCGCACTATCAGCTGTTACGGCCTTACAGTGGCGAGAGGCTGCGGCAGCGATTAAAAACCGATGTGTAATTTTTTCAATTTTATGAAAATCTAATTGCGTGTCGACTTCCTATTTCATTCCAAGAGATGAAAAAAAAAATATGCATATCATTTTCGGAAAATTCGACTGCCTAGGGCCTCAGTATCATGTACTGAATCACTGGTATCGGTTTTCGGTACGCCGTTTCCTTACACCCAGTATAGGTATCTATTAACCAGGTTTAGCACTTGTGGACCGTATCTAGATGTTATTTCAACGAAAGTGAGTGAAATAAAGTGTTTTGAAGTGATGTGCTTTGAGTCATTACTTGATTTGTTTCATGCGCAAGTTGTGAACTGTACATTATGATAGAAAATAATAATTGCCAGGAGCACTAGCATTTTATGTTGGTAAACGACCTACAAGCCGTTTGAAATATGTACTGCTTTGTATACGGCTAAGGCTTTATAGTGTTTTGAATAGTGATATTATGCTGGTAATTAAGCACTTGGTGTAAAATATGTGGACATATAATTTTATGGGATAGATAGTGCTTTAGTTTATAAGGGTTGTATGTTTTAAGAATACTTTCGTATAATATTATGCAAATAAGTTGTAGGTACTTAAGTAATTGTTATATTAACTATGTCAAATAAAATAAATTATTTTATGCTGTGATTGTCGTTATTTTATAAAAAAATATACTTGCTCCGTACAGTTAATTACAGTTCTGTTCATTTGTTACAGAGTAATCGGTATTTTGTGTTGATTCATTTTATCTGCATAATGTAACCCATCACAGTGCATTTCAACAACCACGTGGTTCGACAGCAGCAAAAGGTCTTTCTTGGGATCGTGGCGATTCCAACTGGGAGTGTCTGTAGGGAATGAATTGATAGTCGTGGCTAAAGTTAGCGATTCTTGCAAACTTGACCCAAAACGGCTCTCTACCCATCCCATATGGTGGTGTAGCGGTAGCTAGCTAACGATGGCGAGTGTCAGGGTAATACAACACGACGCCATCTAACGAGCAGCGACACGACGAAACTAATGTCCTGAATCGCGCTAGCAGAGTTCGCGCACTAGTTGACCATATGTACAACTTCTCAAATACGTCCGTCGGAGTGCAGACCACCAGGCACGATTACCTAGCCTGGGCAGAGGATCCTCCCTCTAGTTGGACGAACACCACACCCTAATTCCTCAACAGTGCAGTGGTGAGGTCAGTCTTCTTTATCAATCTTTTCTACTTCGCTTGGTCCTTGGTGTAGCTATAGGTTGGCTGGCATTTTTTCATATCCTTTTGTTTCTTTTTTTTATTGTTGCCTATCAAAATGAGTCCATGCCGCCTGATCTTAAGCGTACCTACATGGATTCCCATAGCAAAAGTCATCATGCCAATAGAAATTAGTTATAATGGCCCCTACAGTGATGGCCTAGAGAAAAGCTTTCTCACGACAATGAGTTGCACATCTTAATGGTTCAGCAATGATAAGAGGCACCGAATCGCTTAGTGTGAGACGGTATCTGTTCTACTGTGGGATGTTGATGTTCTACAGAGGGTGGGATTAATTAAAAGAGTTCTTCGGAGGAGTCACCGTGATAAAGGCGGTAAAAACAGCAACATCTCTGCGCAAATGCAGGGACTTCGGGTCCTAGTAGTCTCAGGATTCCCAATAATACGAACAGCACGCCGCTGCAACCTGTCGAGGGCATCCAATAGGCACAGAGCGGTTCTATTCAAGAGGTGAGCAGTATTCAACGCAAGACCGAACTTGAGTCTTGTATAGCAGACACAACTGCTCCAGCGTGAAAAACCTTCCCACCCTGTTCAGCACGAGTTTCCCAGTTTACGGGATGCTGTTTTAATGACCTGTGTGTGACATGTTTGGTTGAGATTATGGCATATCGACTGTGAACTGGCAACCGGTAATATCTCAATTTTGACAACTTTAGAGGAGGAAGAAAAAACATGTTTGCATCATATATACAACTGTAACGTATGTAGTCATAAGTGTTTACTGTATCGCCAGTCTTAGAATAAAGCGAGTAAAGAACGGTTGTGTGTTTTACTGCGCTAGTTAAGTACTCACATATTTCACAGTGGCGACGAGGACTCAAAGATTTCACGCGTACTTAAAATTGTTTTTGTTGATATTTAAGTGACTATAAAGTAAAAATTTATAAAATGACCATCGGCAAAGTAGGACCGTTTGAACTAGAAAAGGACAATTGGGATGCGTATATTGACCGACTGGAACAATATTTCGTGGCAAATCAAGTGAAAACGGAGTTACAGGTGGCTACCTTGATCACAGTGATAGGGAGTGAAACTTATGAGCTCATGACAAATTTATGTAGGTACACCCGAAAAAACAGCTAAGAAGACATATGATGAGCTAGTGACATTGATGAAGTTGCACTTGAACCCGAAACCAAGTCAATTAGCTGAGAGGTTTAAATTTCGCCAACGGATTCAAGAAAAAGAAGAAACCGTAGCTGTGTATATAGCGGAGCTCAAGAAGCTAAGTAAAAACTGCGGTTTTCGAGACTTAGCAGAAAATCTATGTGATCAGTTCGTATGCGGCTTGTCTAATGAAGATATACGCCAGAGATTGTTTACCGAAGAGGACTCGATATCATTTGACAAAGCCTTTACGTTAGCTATGTCCATGGAAGCGGCAGAGACAAATGCGGCATTAGTAGAGGATTGTACCAGGGGCAGAATCACTGGTAACAAAGAACCAAATGTTGGCACTCTAAATTTCTTAGGACAAAGAAAAAAAGGCCAGAGGGTTAACACACAAGTGCCGCGTACTCAAGCCGGCGGGAGCGGCGGTGGTACAAGCGTTCAAAGCGGAGCGGGAAGCGGTAAATTTCAGGCGAATACCAATCGGCAAAACGGGACAACTGCAATTCACAAATGTCGCGCATGTGGCGGCAATCACGAAGAAAACACGTGCAAGTTCAAATTGTATGTACGTAGGGTGTGCAACAAGGATGGACATCTAAAACGGATGTGCCCTAAATTACAAAAAAGTACATCTTTACATAATATACACGAAAATAAGGGTATGACGGCTGTGACAGTGACGAGGTAAAATATTATAATAATTATTCTTTAAGTACAAACACACCACAATCACACTTACTTGGACCATACACTGTAAATGTTTATGTTGAGAATTGTTTACTAAACATGGAGATCGACACCGGCAGTGCTATATCGTGTATAAGTTATGACTGTTATAGAAAGCTCTTTGTTCATTGTAAACTACAACGGAGTAATTTAAAATTACGATACTATACAGGCGAAGTAGTGACGCCTGTGGGAAAGATTGAGGTCAAGGTAAAATTTCAAACCATAACAAAAGTGTTAGACTTGTACGTGATAAAAAGTGGAAAAGCTTATTTATTAGGAAGATGTTGGCTCAATGAGTTAGGTATAGGCATACCAACATGCAATGTACATAAAATAAATAATTGTAACAATGTTTTTGATGTAAGGCAATTCAGTTCCAGGTACTCTGAGGTCTTCAAGAATGGCTTAGGGCGGTTCACTGGCGGACAAGTAGGATTTCGCTTGCGGGAGGGAGCGCGGCCTATGTTCTTGCGCGCGCGACCACTCGCTTATGCCCTGCGGGAGCCAGTTGAACGTGCACTCGATGAGATGGTGCGAGACGGAATCATCACGCCGGTCTCCACATCGGACTGGGCTACACCTATAGTACCGGTAATGAAAAAAGATGGTACCATTCGAGTATGTGCAGATTTCAAAATTACATTGAATAAGTGCTTAGAGGTGGACCACTATGCTTTGCCTAAAGTAGAAGATTTGCTTACAAAATTACACGGTGGGGAAAAATTCACAAAGTTAGACTTGTCACAGGCGTACGCACAATTTGAGTTAGATGAGTCCAAAAAGTACACAGTTATAAACACACACAAGGGTTTATTTATGTATAACAGATTAATTTATGGGTTAGCTTCCAGTCCAGGTATTTTTTAACGTAAACTAGAACAGCTTTTTAGCGACATGCCACAAGTAGGCGTCTTTTTAGACGACATTATTGTAACTGGAATAGATACGCCTACGCATTTAAATACATTACATCAGGTTTTTGACCGATTACAAAAGTATGGTTTGAGAATTAAGAAAGAAAAATGTACGTTTTTCGCGGATAGCGTCACTTACTTAGGCTTTGTGATTAGTAAGCAAGGTGTACATACTTACATGCCCAGAAAAAGTAGATGCAATTAAACGAGCGCCTATACCTACAAATATTATGGAATTACGTTCGTTTTTAGGGTTAGTGATGTATTATTCCAAATTTGTGCCAAATATTAGTACTATTCTGGAGCCTTTATATAGATTGTTGAAGAAGGATGTCAGATATGAATGGAATGCAGATTGCGAGCAAGCATTTAATAAAGTAAAGCATCTGTTAGTATCTAGCAAAGTGCTAGCTCACTATGCTGCTGAGTTGCCGCTAGTATTAACGACTGACGCGAGTAGTGTAGGCATTGGCGCTGTCATCTCACACATCTGCCCGAAAGGAGATGAGCGACCTGTGGCTTACGCGTCGCGTGTACTCAATTCAGCCGAAAGAGCATACTCTCAAATTGAACGTGAAGCTTTAGCTATCATTTATGGTGTACGTAAATTTCACCAATATATATATACGGGCGAAAATTTATATTAAGGACAGATCACAAGCCATTAGTAACTATTTTTGGTGATAAAACAGGAATACCCATTATGGCAGCTAGTAGGATGCAACGCTGGGCAATAATTTTAGCCGGGTACGATTATACCATAGCATATGTGCGTAGTCATAGAAACGCCGCAGATGCCTTATCCCGTTTACCCGTAGGCAAAGAAAAACACGTGAATGAGGAATGTACTTATTTAAATTTCATTCAGCACTTTTTACCAATAACGAGGGAAAACATGGGACAAAGTACTTCTAAAGATAGCATTTTAATTAAAGTGATACATTTCATAAAGACGGGATGGCCTAACGTGTGTAATGAGAATGATTTAAAAGCATATTTTATAAGACGCAATGAGCTATACTTAGACCGAGGATGCGTAGTATGGGGTTATCGTTAAGTAGTAAAGGGAAGTATGTTAAGGGAACCTATACTACGAGAATTGCATGTAGGTCATTTTGGTATAGTAAAAATGAAAAGTCTTGCGCGTAGTATTGTGTGGTGGCCAGGTATCGATCAGGATATTGAAAAGACTTGTCAGAGATGTGTTACGTGTTGCCTGGAAGGAGCAGCACCCCCAAAGGCACCACCGCAGCCGTGGCCTCATATCACAGAACCACGGTCGCGCTTGCATATAGATTTTTTGGGACCATTTCTAGGCAAAACATTTTTAGTAATTATAGATTCTACAAGTAAATGGTTAGAAGTATTTTTAATGCCACGAACCACGGCTAGTGCCGTCGTGAAGGTGCTTCGTACTACCTTTGCACGCTTCGGCTTACCCAAAGAGATAGTATCAGACAATGGTCCACCATTTTCAAGTAGTGAATATAAAGAATTTATGAGTAATAACGGAATAAAAGTAACATTTACACCCGTGTATCACCCTGCCTCTAATGGAGCAGCGGAAAATGCTGTTAAACTTTGTAAACGAGCTATAAAAAAATCAATACGGGACGGGGTTGATTTAGATGAAGCATTACAAACATACCTTATGATGTACAGAAATGTAGAACATAGTTCCACTGGCGAAACACCAGCTATGTTATTACAGCGTAGAAAATTAAGAACTAGGTTAGAATTACTAGGGGAAGATAGGCAGGTAGAAGATAGAGTAAACGAGGCGCAGCGTAAGCAAGTGTGTAATGCAGGTGGGACCGATATACAGTTCAAGGTGGGTGACTCGGTGTGGGCTCGCAACTATACAGGAGAAAAGTGGTCCGATGGCATAATTACAGAGAGAGTAGGGTCTCGAAACTACATGGTAGGCAAGGACGGTGGTCCCTTTATAAAAAGACACGTCAACCAAATAAAAAAAAGAAGAAATCGTTACGGAGTATCATCTGTAGATGAAATGAGTTCATTACCGGATACTAGATCCCCTGTGGAGAATTCGGACGCTGACCAGACAAGGGATGCAGGAGTTGACGAACAAAACGTGTCGTCTAGTTTACCAGAGTCGAATGCACAGGAATTTGGCCCTTGTAGGGAGGCAATGGGTTATGAAAATGTCGCAACGTCTGTACCATTATCGGTGAATCGTCCCAAAAGAGTAATAAAACCTGTACGTAGGTATGGTTTTGAGGAAGTATATTATATATCGATGTAATAACTGTGTAGTTCTTAAGTTTACAATAATATACATTAAGCTAATAAATTAAGATATCAACAAGTATATACGTAATATATAAAATATGATTAAATAACATTATTGTATACTCATTAAAATATTTCTAGATAGATATAATCATTAGCTAAGTTCATTATACTCATAAATTAAGTTAGACAGTAAATAAGGGTGGAGGTGTAACGTATGTAGTCATAAGTGTTTACTGTAGTCTGTATCGCCAGTCTTAGAATAAAGCGAGTAAAGAACGGTTGTGTGTTTTACTGCGCTAGTTAAGTACTCACATATTTCACAACAACATCTCGTAGGTATGTTAAAAAAAAATACGTAGTTAATAATTTTTTTCATTGCACATGTATTTAAAAACAAAAGTTACATTATATGCTTCCTTCCATTATAAAATCGAGATAGGACAATATAAATCAACACATGAACAAACATAGGACATTTTACTTGGAACATTATGGGCGATCCCAACAAGATTGTCAGTCCACCTTCCAGGAGGCCTAGCTCTGCTATGACGTCCGATGCGTGGCCGCCACTCCGGAACCTTTCCGCTCCAACGGCCATCGGTTCTTCTGGCTATGTACCCTACCACTGCCACTTCAGCCTGACTATTCGGAGAACTATGTCGGTACTTTGGTTCGCCTGCGGATCTCCTAATTTCTGATTAATTCCTCATTTGTGACGATACTGGCTACACACACTGATCAAGGCTTTCGTCTTGAGACACTACGGGATATCGGAAGTGAAGATATCTATAGGAGCAGGTACGACATGGACGTTATACATGATTTTCGTCTTGTTCGACCTACTTGTTGGGAGACTCTACAGACGCCACCGAGCATTGGCCGAGGTCTTCCATGGTCTCAACCTCTCTGGTGAGTGATACAGTAGTCGCCGTTGCTGTTGTTACCGAGTCTTTCCCAGTCCAGAAGCTTGAAGACTTCTTCAAGCGCAGCGGTGAATAGTTTTGGAGATATAACATCTCCCTGCCTCATCCCTCGCTGTAGTCGAATAGGTTTCGAGCTCTGGTCCTGGAGGCGAGGCGGACGGACATGGTGGTGTTTTCGTACAAACGCTTCAGCACTTCGACGTATCGATAGTCGATCTGGCACCGTTGGAGATTGCAGCACTGCCCAGGTTTCGATCGAATCGAAGGCTTTCTCATAGTCTACAAACGCCAAGCATAGAGGCTGGTTATACTTGTCGGGCTTCTATATGTTTTCAGTATGTGGTCTATAGTACTATTAGCCTTTTCGGAAACTGCCTTGTTCGGAAGACTGGAAGTCGTGTAGCTTGCAAGCGAGACGATTCGTGATGAACCTTGAAAACAGCTTATAGATGTGGCTCAGAAGTGAGATGGGCCTGTATTTCTTTAAAAGGATTTTGTTGAACTTTTTGAAGAACAGCACAACCACACTTCTGTGCCACACTTTTGGCGTTTTACTCTCGTATATGACGGAATTAAAAAAGTTACGAAGCATTTCAAAAGCGGGTAGGTATACCGCCAGCTTTTAAAAGCTCTGTCGTAATTTTGTCATCACCCGGTGCCTTGTTGTTTATGAGCTGTTTTAGGACCACACTAATCTTGTGCATGGTGACGTAAGGGATGTCTTCGGTACGGTGTCGGGTCAATCTAACTCTAGGTTCGCGTGTGGTCGCGGGGTCGTTTATAACTTACCATAGAACCATTCGATCTCCTTCAAGAACTGAGGTCTGGATGACACAACACTGCCATCCTCCGCCTTCAGCTTTGTTAGCTGATTTGAATCTATAGACAGATCTCTCTGGAATACATTAGAGCCTTTGTTCCGGTCGATCGCCTCATGAACAGATTTGATGTTGTACCGACGGATATCGCGGGTCAGAGGCTTAGATATCTGTCTATTGAGGCGTCGATATTTTGGCATGTCGCAGCCAATATCAAGACGGATAAATCATTTGAAATCACAAATAATTTCCATTATTATTTATGCTCTATCGAATCCAACCAAGCAATTGGCTATAGTAAGTCATGAGGCGGGTAGAGTTAGAACACAGTCCTGCGATCTCTAAGCAGCAAGCCTGTGTGACTCTATGGGCTAGAGCATCAAGTCGTAAATGCTGATAACTAAAGATAAAAGGCTCACACCTTTTACCCCCGAAGGGGTAGGCAGAAGTGTATGACACACCCACATGTCGCCAATTATATTTCGGTACCAGTGTAATAGAGGGCGAGCCCATTGCCATCTACGGGGCACATTATTAAATGCGGTTAACACTTGAATAATGCGTCAATAACAACTTATAGCGGAATCGTGCCACTTAAAAGCATGTAAGTTTTTCATCGTAAGTATGTATTGAATAACCTAATGAAAGGTATTTTCGGTTGATGTTATGCTTAGTTCAATACAACCAAGAAGTACTATCTGAATAATTCCTATCTGCCAAAAGTTTGAACGGCGATCAACGGCAATGCATAATGTACCTACTATCTCAATTTACAAATTATTAACATAGAAATCTTAAATATTAATAAGAAATGTATAACAAAACCTACCATTTTAGCTTCTAGAAGTCCTCAATAATATCCCTTTATAACTTAGGGCACCGAAACCTAATGAATCCACATAAAACAGTTGTTTGTTTTAAGAGTGCGCGAAATCGCGTTCATGTCCATACATTTTTGGCGAGATAGCATAAAATGCTCGCAGTCACTGCGCGTTGCAGTTAGTACAAGTTGAATAAAGCGAATTCTGGCGCTAAATTGAAATGTATTTAAGTTAGGATTTCTTCCAACGATGCGGAGTATTAAATGGTATAAAGTGGCATTAAAAAGTGAAATCTGCAAAAAAATTAGATAGGACGTGTTGCCAGTTCACAGTCGATATGTCTATACCAAGTATATTTTAAACTGTCTTGTATCGGTCTGTACTGGAGTGTCCATAAGAGAGGGTTGAGACAAGACAAGGAATGGAGACATTTTTGCTGAGAATGCACACACTTTTATTTTCTTGGTGTTAAACTCGAACAGGTTCTCAGCACCCCACTGCGAAACTCTGTTCAAAACCTGGTCAAGTTCAGCGACGAGTCTTCGCCTATTTGCCTCAATGACAACTTGTTTAGCGACGAGCTGACCGTGTTGGTTATAATATCTACTATTGAGTAGATATTAAATGTATAATCAGTATTTGGGATATCATTGATATGCAGAAGAAAAAGTGTACGCGATAAGACGGACCACTGGGGCACACCAGCATTTACTTGCAGAAACTGTGATGACCGACCGTCACAAAGGACTCAAATATGACGTTCGGTAGGAAGCCGATAACCCAGTTGCATAATAGTGGTGACAAGCCGTAGGCTGGCAGCTTGGAAAGAAGCGCACGGTGCTAGACAGTATCGAACACAGCTATGGCAATATCGAGACTAATAGCCAACGACTCCCCATATCTGTCCATAGCCTCAACCCGAAGATGGGTGACAAATGCTAGAAGAACACCCGTTGATCGTTTCGGTCTAAACCCATATTGGAGATCACTGATGGGAGAGTGGTCTTCTAGGTAGCAAACAATTTGAGTGTTATTATCTGCCCAAACACCTTGCAGATGATAGGTGTTGTAGCAATGAGTCGAATAATAATAATAAATGTTAATTTCATTTTCTACAATTTATAGGATTACATATTGCATTCGGATTCTCCTTTTAAGCTAAATAATGCTTGTGATAGGATACTCCACTCTTCCGATTTATACAAACCTATAAATGAAGGTTACATGCGCATGTATATTTATGTAATACTAATTTACTACGGAATTCAATATTCGAAATATAGATAGATCTGTAGATTTTAGATTCGTTTTTGACAGTTTTTGACATTAACTCCATACAAAATATGTCAAACACGAAGCTAAAATCTACAGATCTATCTATAGTTCGAATATTGAAAATGGCCGTTAATTGATTAATTGGCATGCAGAGATAAGTGATAGCAAGTAATTTCATAAAAATAAAAAATAAAATTAAAGTTAACATAATTTGAAAAGCTTGCACTTGGTGTTGCTGTGTAGATGTGTATGAGTGTGTAAGTGCGCGTGAGTGCGTGTGTGTGGGCGCGTGTGCCTGCATGTGTGCGCGTGAGCGTATATGTGTGTGAGTGTATATCAACTGTGTGTAAGTGTGATGGTTGATAGATTTACCCTACGAGAGTATCTTGGGATCGGCATTTTTGGTAGCCACCATAGATGCCACAAATCTAGTAAATAGCTTGACTAGCCATATCTTTTACTTTTAGTTTACAATTGCAGTGCCTGTACTAGACTTGCCACGTCATTATAGTTTTTCGCCTTGAGCCAATTTACAACTGCCGTTTTACAATCTTCCAATGTAAAGAAGTAGGTACTCAACTCTTTGTTTATTATATTGTTACGCATGGCGATAATTGAAGACAACGCCATCTATCCGTGAAGGATAGAATTAGAAGAGATTAGATGTATCGGTGGGTTAAAGTGGTTTCGTCTACTAGCTACTAGATGGCGTTGCTTTTATTACTAGAACATTGCCGCGACGCTAGAATGTTTCGTCTGTAGCGAGAATGTTCGCGATTATTTCGACAGTTTTGTGGAAGCGTCTAGAATGCGCCAGTGATGTTATCCGGCCAGTATAAAGAGCGCGCGAACGAGCGGACCGGACATATTTACAATTGAATATCGGAGCGATAAACAAGAAGCGAAGGAAAGTAAGAGGAAGTGTTCAGTGGTGTTTCTAGTAGTGTGAAATAAGTGTGTTTTTGTTAGTGTTGAAAAATAAGTGTGTATAGTGTTTGTGTCAGTAAATAAAGTTCAGTTTAAGTGGCATAGTGAGTTTTAATGTATCGTCGAACCCCAGCTCTCGTAACAAATTGGTATCAGAAGAGGGATCATTGGTGTGGCTTCATAACCCAGTACGAAGCAAAGGTAAATCGCCTAAGTTACAAGCCAGATGGGACGGGCCATATCGCATAATTACCAGGATGAACGACGTCACCTATCGAATCCAGAAGGGACCGCGAGGTGCACCGAAGATAGTTCATGTAGACCGGTTGGCTCGTTACTATGGGTCCAACGATGTTCGAGACGAACACGTTTAAGAAGGGGGCAGTGTTACGCATGGCGATAATTGAAGACAACGCCATCTATCCGTGAAGGATAGAACTAGAAGAGATTAGATGTATCGGTGGGTTAAAGCGGTTTCGTCTACTAGCTACTAGATGGCGTTGCTTTTATTACTAGAACATTGCCGCGACGCTAGAATGTTACGTCTGTAGCGAGAATGTTCGCGATTATTTCGACAGCTTTGTGGAAGCGTCTAGAATGCGCTAGTGATGTTATCCGGCCAGTATAAAGAGCGCGCGAACGAGCGGACCGGACATAGTTACAATTGAATATCGGAGCGATAAACCAGAAGCGAAGGGAAGTAAGAGGAAGTGTTTAGTGGTGTTTCTAGTAGTGTGAAATAAGTGTGTTTTTATTAGTGTTGAGAAATAAGTGTGTATAGTGTTTATGTCAGTAAATAAAGTTCAGTTTAAGCATAGTGAGTTTTAATTTATCGTCGAACCCCAGCTCGTAACAATATTATAGATATGCGCTGATTGTCTATCATACTGTCTCTTTGCAGAAGTTGACTTGCTTTTGACTAATGGAGCAACTTGATATCTCCTCCTATTTATTAGTTTATTACGGTCGAAAGGTAAAGATTTGTGCTTTTTTAGGATTGTATTAAGTACATAATTATAGCCTCCGAACCGAAAGTACACCGGCCGTTGAGTATAACTCTTCAGTTGGAAAACTGAACGGTTTATGTAACATGACCTTTAATAAAGATCTTTGAGCTCTCTCTACATACATACATACATACATACATAGACTCACGCCTGTTTCCCCGAAGGGGTAGGCAGAGGCATATTAAACGCCCACTTTTCGCCAGTGTTGTGATCCCACGTAATAGGTGGCGAGCCTATTGCCGCTTATTGGGACATTTTGTTTACCAGAGCCTCGTCCGTTGATCGGCAGGTGCACCACTTGCAAGTGAGGTTGGCTTGGGACCCTAAGTTCTTGGTGGGAACCCTATGCACCACAGCTCTCTCTAGGTGTAGAAATTGAGTTTTCGTAGCTCCACCCCAAACTGGCAAACAATATGCTAAGACTGATTGTGCCAGTGAGATATAAATTTGCTGAAGAAGGTTTTTTAGTGTGATGTTGCGTAATGTTTTAAATGTCCAAATCATTTTCCTTGTCCTTGACATTAATAATTCAGTGTGGTTATGCCAGGCCAGACGCTGATCAATCATTATGCCTAGGTATTTAATACATTTTACTTTTTCGATCTCCACACAAGAACAAGTCGAGTCTAGTATGTGTTGGCAATTGTGGATTCTAATTTTAAAATTTTGTTTTGGCTGTGTACTTAGAAAAACAAATGAAATTTGTTTTGGAGCTGTTTAATGTTAAAATATTATAGTTAAGCCATGATGCAATTTTGGACAGCCCTATTTCTGCTGATGCCTGGATGTTTTTCCATGATGTGTCTCTGAAAACTACTGCGGTATCGTCTGCGTAAGAATAGATGTTTGCTTTTGCTATTTTCATATTACACAGCGTATTTATATAGACGAGAAATAGTGTTGGGCCTAGAACACTGCCTTGTCCCACCCCGTATGTCATGATTTTTTCCGAACTAACATAATTGGCAATCTTAACTTTTTGTCTTCGATTATTCAAATAGCTCTTTAAGAAATCGAGAGGTGTTCCGCGTATACCATAAGTTTCTAACCTGTCTAGAAGAGTAGGGACAGATACCGTGTCGAAGGCCTTTTTCAGATCGAGGAAAACTGCAAGGCACTTATCTCCCCCGTCAACTATATTGGTTACATTTGAAACCTGTGCTGTAGCACTGCATCCTCAGTAGATCTATCCCTTCTAAATCCAAATTGATTTACAGATAATAAGTTAAATTTATTAAAATAGTTCATAAGCCGTGAGTTAATTAGTCTCTCTATAATTTTGGATATAGAAGGCAGGACTGAAATGGGCCTATAGTTTGACGGATCGGCTCTGTCCCCACTCTTGTAGACTGGGGTAATTAGTGCTACTTTTAAAGCATCGGGATAGACAGCATACTCAAAGCAAAGGTTAGCACGATGAGTAATAATTGGTACCACGATTTCACGAGCAGCCTTAAGGAAACTAACTGGAATGTTATCCCAGCCAGGAGCGCTGTCTGACTTTAGGTTAATCAAAATATTATGCACCTCATAATTGTGAGTGTTTATCAAAGCAAAGGAAGACAGTGGCGCACTAACAGGTTGGTCAATTTTGGTGGTAGTCGTTGGGTTAAGTCCTGAAACGGTATTCACAATGATATCGTTTGCCAGAGTCTCGCCTACGCTAGAAAAATATATATTTACAGCGTTGACAGAATCTATTGGCGTAGCCTTCAGGTCCAGTAAATCTGTATTATGTACTTTATTTGTTTTTCGTTGAGTTATATTATTAATGCAGTTCCATAATTTTTTGGGACTTTTTTGAGCTATAATTATTTGGTCTTTATCATATTTACGTTTTTGTTTTTTTATTATATAATCACAAAAATTCCGATAACGTTTGTAGGTTATTATTAGGATTTCATTAAAGGGCTCCAATTTAAGACGTCTTTGCATATCATTTCGATTACGGATGCAGCGTAATAAGCCAAGTGTCATTCAAGGTTTGATCATTCTACTTTTAAGAGGAATTATTTTAGTTAGAATTGGCTGCTAGACATGTTTGTAGTATATTTATCATTTGATCAGTGAGTACATTAGGATCTTGCAGTTTTAGTAAATTTTTAAATTCACTTTGTTTTAAACTTTGGAGTGCATTTTCCATATTAAGTGAAGTTTTTATGGTTTTTTGCTTTTCTGTTGGTGTACGATTGGCTAGTTTTAGAAAAGTCATAAAGTGATCAGTCACGGTAGTATCTATGATAGCTATGGTAGCATTCTTTTTTAATTGGTTAAGTTTTAAAATGATGTGGTCCAGACAATTATTGCCTCTGGTAGGTTGTGAATGACCTAGTAGTAGACCGTGCATTGCCAGCATATTTAAATAATGTAGTCTGTTAGAGCGATCATATGAACTTTCGCCCTGGTTATATATTAAATTAATATTTATGTCACCAGTAATAATGATGTTTCTAGTAGAAGCTATAGTACTCAGGTATAGATTGAGGGAGTTTATGAAGTCGTCAGCTTGTGAATTTGAAGGGGAGCGATATATAACTAATACAGTAAGATCGGGTAATATATTGACTTGAAGGCAAGAAGCGTGTGTTAATTTGACTTCATTAAATGTGCTTTTATAAGTATTTTTTATGTACATGACTACTCCATCTGCCTTGTTTAAGTGGTTCGTTGATTGGTGAGATGTATAATTATTTAAATGCGGTATAGTCTTGAAGGAGATAAGCCTACATTAGGTCAAAGTAATAAGATCAGGTTCGATTATTAGGCTTTGCAGGTTTAATAATAAGTCTGGGAAATTTGTGTAAATACTCCTAATATTTTGTGATACAATTGTGAAGTCTGAAGGTGCCGTCTTGATAAGTTTGGTGAAAGTCGTTGGTGAGCAATTATAGACTCGGGCTATAGCTGTATTATCTATATTGTTTAAAGTTTGTAGTGTCATCCATTGAAATATGATTAAAGTAACGCAATACATAACTTGACGTGTTTTACTGGGTGAGTGTAAGGTTTCGTTAGTGTGTATAGTGGACAAATGAATGGGGGCTGGTTCCATTTGGAGTGTATTAGTATATGCTTTAGAGTGGAATGGAGTGTTTGTGTGTGGTTGTTGAGTAAGCGCGCGCTTGCAATATTTATATTCGTACAGAATATAATAGAGAGTTTTTATTAATAATTTATAATAAATAGAATCCATCAAAACTACAGAGAGACCATTATGAATTAAAATATTGCCTAGTCAAAGCTGCATGAAGTTGTTTACATGTGATTCATTCCGTATACATATAGCTGCAGAATTATCGTCCTTTTTTACGAAGACTTTACCGTACGATGTCCAACAATATTTATAAGATTTAGATTTTACGAGGTCACGAGCTAAGAAGAACAACCAGGAACCTTTAGCTGTTAGCTGTTCCGAAACATAAATGGGACTGTACTCATCAGTTTTGAAGCCAAGGTGTTTCGCACAATTTTTTCCTTTTGTTTTCTATTAAATTCTTTGGTCTTCTGAAGTAGGTTTGTTTTAAGAATAGTAGAGTTTAATTCAATGACTATAGAGCTAGTTTTTATGCCACTGCGTTTCTTCTGTACGCGTTATATGTCTTTAGTATCTCTCTGTTCCAGTTTACAATTTACTACTTCTGACAATTTTTTAACCATGTTTGCTATATCTTCTTTTGTTTCTTTTGCAACTTTCGGTACGTTTTTTATTTCAAAGCTCGATTTGCGGGTATCTCTTTGGAGGTCTTCAATTTTGTCTTCCAACATGATTATAATTATACTCATTGTCCTTTTTTGCTTTCATTTCTAACAGATGACGAACGAATGTGGCCTGGATCTGAACGATCCCCTTTTTTGGGAATTAGTTGTACGTTCGCCTCTTTCCAATACTGCGGCACTACACCAGAGTTATAATATAGGCGGTCTAGGCGTATTATTAACCGATTCCGTGCGGATGATGCCGCACAGGCACCATGTAAATCTATTTCGTATGGCGTATGGTGCCCGAGAGGATACAAAACTAAAACATAAAAATATCGGCTAAAACGACATTTGTCAAGAGTCCCGTAAATAAAAGTGTCTTTATTTGTCACCCATATCATGCCTACAGTGTTCGTTTCAAGTAATTTCGTAAATTAGCAGACTTCAGGGGTTGTAAACCAAGTTGTCGAGTCACATTTTATTATTGACTACAGGACGCCAGCAGCTACGCCTGCATTTTTTTTAATTTACCTGTTTTGGCCGATCCCGTGGGAATTTCGGGAACTCTCTTTTTAGTGCACCCCTACGGTCTCAAGGAACATACATGCCAAATTTCAGCTTCCTGCGTCCAATAGTTTCGGCTGTAGCGTGTCTGTCAGTCAGTCAGTAACGCAAGGATTTTATATATTAAGATATTGCAACGTTAATCACTGGATAATTCTAACAACCAACTTTCTGAATGTTTCTCAAAAAATGAAATGCTTCTGTCATAAGGTTAATTTTGCCTCAAAACACGATGGGGTTACAAAGAGTGCGGGGCGGATCGGCGACTTAACAAACAATGGGTTTTACCTACCCATGTTTTGCGCGCTGTTCGCCGGCCTTTCGCCTACGAAGTTCCGTATACCCTTGCGTATACGGTTGATTATTGTTTAAAACTACGCACCGTTTATAATTGCTTGCGCCGGCGCATAATTTTTTCATCCCGCACTTCTGTCTTGCTACCCTTTCTAAACAGACGTGTTCTTACTTCTTACTGCTTATATTATCGACGACATTCGCATCGCTTGTGCACTTGGACTCCGTGATTTTACATTTGTGACGACATTAGGATTTAAGACTGTTTCCCTACAAAACACTGGAATACAGATCATAATATAACTAAATGGTAACAAATAAGTATCACCTCGCTGCAAACTCAAATGGTACGTGAACAAATTCTATATAACACTCTTGAATAAATAAATCCTATAATAATGCAAAAAGGTTTACAACACCTGATAGAAATTAGTCACTTACCTTCCATTTCCATAAAAACACACAGATTGTCACTTTTAAACGCTCTGAACGAATTTACTGACCGCGTACGTTCAATACACAATGGCAAAT
This sequence comes from Euclidia mi, assembly GCA_944739405.2. NCBI lineage: Eukaryota > Metazoa > Arthropoda > Insecta > Lepidoptera > Erebidae > Euclidia > Euclidia mi. The sequence continues at coordinate 29,299,215 of OX123193.2, read as the reverse complement.
GACTCTAACAAGTGGAAACACGAGAAAAAGCTAAAAGTTACAATTCATGGCGGATGATTCCCCAGGGGAATCATCAAAGTCCCTGGCGCTTGGTGCCCCAGAGGCATCACGGAATTTTTGTTTGACGCCAGGCACTAAAGATTGCTAAAAAGACCTCCGCACGGAATCAGTTAACATACGAGACAACGCGGCAGCGTATTTCTTATGTACCGTTGGGATACCGTCAGGGCCACTGACTTTCCGGGCATCGAGAGACCGCAGTATTGCGCGAACATCGCATTGCCTGATACAAATATTATGATATAAATTAAACCTTCACATCCTCTCTCCCTTCCCAGATGAGAAACGATGAGAGGATGGAAGGCTATTAAAAAAAAAAAAGTCAGGTGCCAAGCCATAATGATATTTAGTGTGCACCCGGATCTTGAGCGACTTTCGCCCACTCTCGTATCTATAGTTTCATAGAATAGTTCAGGAGCATGATACCGCGGTAGCTATCGCATACGTGCTTGTTACCGTTAAAAATTAGAACTATGATGCTTCTAGCATCCAATGGCCTCCTATCACTATGACTTTCTTGCTTAATTGAGGTCCTTGCTTAGTAGGAATTGTACATACTTATTGGAGACTTTAAAAAGTTTTTCAAAAGCTACATCTTTTGACTTGGATGCAACTTGTTTGAGGAGCGTATGCGACTTTCATGTTAGGTAGGTATATTCACAACTGTTCCTTCTGTCTTCACTATTACGGTCATAATCCCTATTTGTACGATGAATCTCAAGGTAGGTTTTGACATTCCTCTTTACAATAATTGCTACGCCATTTCTTCCAATTTTGCACCAATATTAATTAGCAGGCAGCGATAGGCTAGTGAAGATACCAACCAAAAGACTCCCCCCGAGGGATCTCCACTTTGTCATGGTGGGGGAGGGGAGGGGGCTTAGTGACCGTGGCTTGGACAACCGCGGCACAGATATAATATTAGGTATACTAGTCCCGCGGTGAAGCTAAGAGAGATCCCGGGAGTGGACGCTCCGTGTGGGCTTGGAGGGGGCTTGCGCAGGTTACGCTCAGCCTTGCAATTAGTGAGCAGCTTTTATCTAAAAGTAAGCCAACAAGTCGCGGACCGAATGATAAGTAAACGACCCATAACTATGTCAATCATAACTAGGTACTAATATCATTAATTATCGTCAAAGTTGCTTAGCATCATTTGAATCCTCAATGGCAGGTGTTCCGTCTTAGTTAAACATTGATAAAGGGGTTTGGGTAATATTGTATGGACCAGTGGCGTCATTTTTTTTTTCCAGCGGCCACGAATAATTTTAATAACACTTCGTAGTACTATATTAAATATATACATAACTTCAATTATTTTTGTCCTAAGTAATATCGGAACTGAGATATTAGCATTTGAAGATTTTCAGAATGTCGTCAATATAAACTAATATAGAGTTGCGCTTAGTGTTTTAATTAAGATTATTTACGTTTTAAGATCGTTCACTGACATGACATAAATGTAACAGGACATAAACGAAATAATAAAACCATATGTTCATGCTTTAAAACATTATATTACACAGTTTGTTAGCTTCGTAGGCAGCGATAGCCGAGTGGATATACCAACAGACTGCCATGCAGAGGGTATCGGGTTCGAACCCATGGCGCGCACCAATGACTTTTCGGAGTTATGTGCGTATTGAATTGTTAACTATCGCTTGTCCCGTGCCTCGGAGAGCACGTTAAGCCGTCGGTCCCGGTTGTCATGAAGATCTTTGACAGTCGTTACAGGGCGTCAGTACCTTCTAAATAAACTGACACTAGTCTTAACCATGGAATATCGCTATCCCTTCGGGTTGCGGAGGGCAGACAGGCAGTCGCTCCGTGGAAAAGCTAATATTCAGCCAAATCCGGTTAGACTAGTAAGCGGACCCTAGATTGAAACTGGGATAACGCTAAGAGGATGATGATGAGTTTGTTATCTTCGTATATTTCATTATCAATATCATGTCTTATAATTGTATCTAAGAATTGCGCCGGTGGAGATAGGCTATTTTGATACCTGTCCCATCCCACGTACCATATAATTGACATTACATGGGAACAACAGCCCAAGGTCCGTTTCCTAACCACGCATGAACAATAATGCCCTAACAGCGCATTTAACCCTTGCGCAACTCTCTCGATGAGTATATACATAGTCCCGATTGGGTTCTACCTCTAAGAAGCCACGGATCAATCTAACTGAAGCTCGTCATCGTTTCTGAAAAATCAGTGTTAGGTTCTTTGTATACTTCGTTCGTCGGAAGGGAGTGGCTTTGGCTGTCAGTATTGACATAGTCAACGCCTTCAACTCCCTTCCGTGGCTAGCAATTAGGGAGGCACTATTCCATCACAACGTGCCTCCATATCTGCGTAAAATCGTCGGGACGTATCTGCGCGACAGGTCCATTACGTATACTAGTATGTGTCGGGACGGCTTTGAACACCGGAGGGAGGTCACGTGTGGGGTTCCCCAGGGGTCAGTGTTAAGACCCCTGCTATGGAACCTCGCTAACGATGCAGTTTTGAGGACCAGTCTACCCCCCGGCGTGAGTGTTGCCTGCTATGCGGACGACACTCTGGTGTTAGCAAGAGCGTATGGCTTCCCTGAAGTAATTCAGCTCGCGAAATTGGGAATGTGGCTTGTGTCGTCCGACAGATAAGCGGGCTGGGCCTACAGGTAGCGCCTCATAAGGCCGAGGCGCTGTGGTTCCACAGGAAACGACAGAATGTGGTTCCATCTAGCTCGCTTATTAGAGTGGATGGTGTGGAGGTCCGAGTAGACCGGTACATTAAGTACCTCGGGCTCACCCTCGACAGCCGTTTGAGCTTCAAGGAGAATTCCGCGTATGGTCCCTTGAGTTCGCGGATCAGCAGGAGCCCTTCAAAAGCTGCTTCTGAACCTCAGGGGTCCCTGAGAAGAAGTTCGCCGTCTCTATTGTGCGGTCGTACGATCCATGGCCCTTTACGGAGCGCCTATATGGACCACACACGCCTAGCGGCCTCCTCACGCTGTAAAGCCAAGCTCAATAGCGTGCAACGAGTGGCGGCCATTTGGATCGTACGAGGATACCGCACAATTTCATCAGAAGCGGCGACAGTTTTGGCTCGTTGCTTGCCCTTTGATATCCCGGGGGACATGGACGAGAAGGTCTATGACCAGACTCGCGCAGTTCACCGGGAAGCGAACGGGAATGTCCAGGACGCGCTCGAAATGTCAGTGCAGCAAATAGCAATGCTCACCGACAGGCTTTGCAGCAATGGCAAAGCGCTGTCAGTGCCATTCTGCTAAGCTTTGAAGCGTAGGCTGGACGGAAACGCGGCCGCATCATCTACTGATTGACTCAGATACCCACCGGGCACGGGTACTTCGGTGAGTATCTGGTTCGAATCGGACGCGACAGAACGGCACAATATCACCACTGTGCAGGCGACCTGGACGCCGCCCAGCATACGTTGGAGGATTGCCCGGCATGGGTGTCGACCAGATCAGACACGATCTGTCCCCGCCAGCAGTTGTTGTCACAAAGGAGGCTGCAGAGCGGGATCGGGAGAGGGCCGATCCTGCCCGACGACAAGGGCGGCGTCGCGTCGCAGAGAGCCATCAATGGGGCCGTAGGCCCCCATAGCATGGGGAGCTCTGGTCGATGATTAGGATTCGCTGCTCCAGGAAGCCGCCAGTAAGGGTAATAGAAGGCGTTCAGCCTTCCCTAAAAATGGGTTCCATTAAACATGGCGCCATAGGTGGAAGACTAGACAGCTCCTGTACCCAGTGTTCCTCCCGTAAGGCGTCTTTGGTTGGCAGTCGAGGTGGTTTTTAGTGGTAACACCACATACTCCGGCTCTCATTTCCCTAAGAGTCGGAGATCCGAACGGATTTTCCACCTCGTAAAACAAAACAAAACGTTGTATACTTCGATCAGATACGAACCGTCGCTTTTTGTCGCTTGTTCTACGTACTTGTTCAAGTACGTATAATACCAAATCATCGGAACTCACAGAAATGGAAAATTCATATAGGCCAGGCACTTCCACATTCATTTATTTAAGTATATTATTTATCGCGAGTAAGACCCCTAAGGTCTTACTCGCGATAAATAATATATTTAAGGCATAAATATCTCGATATTTGCCATCGTTTCGGCCGACCTGCTTCAGCCGTGGTCGCGGTGGGACTGGCGAGCTCAGCGCCTTCCTTGTGCTGTGCAGGTTTTGGCACCTAACCTCACCAGATTTTTTTTAACCGCACAGTGAGTACTTCGGCTCTCATCAGTCCATAAAGACCTTAAGGACATGAGGGTAGATGCTACGACCACTCAAGACAGAGCAAAATGGAGAAGGCAGACAAGGAGAGCCGACCCCAGATAATGGGATAAGGCGAAGGAAAGAAGACTGTGAGTACTTCGATATACTACACTAATGTCGTCTACACACTGTTGAGTTGTATAATTGCGGCGGTGTTTACACTTATTTATGTCAGGATTCCAAGTTGTTGATAATCTAAATCCAGCCCGGCTGTTTCTTTTTTAATTTCAAGCGCTTCACGTACTATCCTGGAGTAATAGTGACGTTCGGTGGATAAGGCCTGTAGTTGATGTAGGTCTATCCAGTGTGTAGTATTTGCTATCACAGCAAATATAACCACTACACGAATCGATGTAACACTGGCTCACCACTACACACAGATCCGAGAAAGCATGTCCAGCGCGCACCGCGCCTATCAACCGACAGCCACAGACTATACAGATATACTACTAGTGACAGGTGTCAAGTAACGCTACTTCCTCTACTGGTGTACATGAGACAATGTATTGTATCTATTGCATAGATACAAACACTACATCTCTTCCCTTTTAACATTTTGATTTACCATTATAATGTATGTCTATTTCACTGGCAAATAATTATACGTCATTGCCTTATTTTTCTTATACCTAGACCTTATACGCAAAATACATGCCAGGACGTGGAGTTGCGGTAACAGCCCAGGCTACCATATCATACATAGATGCAGAGGCGGCTGTACCTTAAGTGCGCTCGTGCGCTGAACTACCAGATTTAAAAAGGTCTATAAGAAAATTACCTACATAGGTATTAAGTATAAGTAATAAAATTTGATTAACGATCTATAATAGTAGAGTAGGCACAACATTACCGAAATTGCGATAAAACAATTTAAACTTTATATCAATGTAATTAAGGCGTGTTTTACAGCTGACGAAATATGCCTCGTGCGCTAGACCTCAGCGCACGGCCGACGCTCATACAACTAATACGAGACTAGCGCGATACCGCCTGGCGCGTGAGACGGAGATAGTTCAGTCACAGAATAAACAGTACTTACGTACAGAAGCACCACTTCTCAAACCAATTCATTGAAATTGCGAAACTTGCTACTAAGCAACAAAGTGCAATTCAGCTCGCATAAGCACTCAGTGCCTAATGCGATATTCACCTAACCGTTCCCGCTCTTTTCTAACATATAACGCTGTCGCTGTCTGGCGCGGAGTGACGAGCTAGCTGTCGCGCTAGGGTTGTCGACTAGCCGCTGCTAGTATTATATTTATTCATCGTCTATCTACCTACTTGACCACGTACCTAATAATAAATAATCATCCTATAAGTATATATCCAACTATTTGAGCTCGTAGAACAAAAACCACAAAAATCTGGTCGTTTACATTTTCACTATACTAATTCTTAGTTATTTCCTAAACGCGTGGACCGATTTACATGATTCAAACAGATAAAATGGTTTTTGAACTAGATCTTTAATTTGACACCATAATCGTTGGGATATCTCAACAAACAAAAAATCTAATTTTCAAGTTGCTCTCGTAAAATAAATAAAATCAAATTTTCAAGTCAACAACCCTTGCGCGGCGCGTCGGACGCCGGGCTTGGAAGCCGCGCGAATGTGTAGGCACTTATCGCTGTAGGTACGGCTGAGTGAAGGAGGCCTGGTTCAGTACAAAATGTACTTCGAAATAACACCTTCCCGTGCGCCGCATGCGCGCCCCGATGATGCCCGAACGTCGGCGAGGTTTGACGGAAATTTGCTCACTGGCACCGGCTCAAGCCACAGTTGTTAGTTTACATAGGTATTGACATTTTCATTGAAAAGCTTTTTGATATTATTATACCTAACTAGGTGTTTGGTGTTTACTAAGTTGTGGGTTAGAAAGTTTGAGCTTTTATAATGAAATGAGCATTAACGATAAAGTTGACTAGGTATTTTATACTAGCTATTAATAAATTATATGAGCGCCATATTATTTGTGCCAATTTGAAACTAGAGAGTAAATAGGTACAAAATTATTACGTTGCGTAGTTTTATTACTGAAATTTAGGAAATGAATGTGAGGACTTGAGCGTTTCAGTAAGCAGGTACATTATGTTCGAGTGCACTATTTTTTGGAAAGGTCGGCGTATTAGTTGAATCTATACCTGTACGTATAAAACAGGTAAGTAAGTTATTTTACAAAAATAACTAAGTAGGTACTTAGGACCTATTGTAGATAAAATGGTATTTCACTTTATCTTAGAAATCGAATAAATATTACTTAGGCTCAGTTTCACCGCTGTCGTTTTAGGTATGTATATACTTATAAATTAATTTATATAAACCCTCCAACATTGATGTTATCTGGATAGGCCGCCCATGGATACGGCGGTGAAATGGGGCCTCAATTTGCTGGTAAATTGCACCACCACTTTTTTGATCCACCAGTCGCCACTGCATAGATGCTGTCCCCTTCTGTTTGTTTTGGCCTTACCGCTCTTCTCTTGCGGTCTCCGTATTCTTTTCCTTTTTCCTCTTGCAACTTCGATCTCATTATCCGTCTTGTCTCTTAAAATAGATTTAATAGTATTTTTATCCGTCTTACTCATATATTTCAACATTGGGTTTTTATCCATGTTCATTTCAGAAAACAGCGCATTAACTTAGTTAATTAACTATCTGAGTACTCTAGAAATTTGGAGCAAAGTAGGTTAGTGTATGATTCTGATACTCATCGCTTGAGGGAAGAACTGTTACTTAGAGAAAGCACCTTAAAGCTGCGCGTCCACCGGATCGGAATCGGAGCGGACGGAGCGTCGTCATTTACAAAATGCCGATGGGGTGCGTCCACTGCATTCGGATTCAGCATCGGCAATTTAGGTATTTTTAAAGCAGGAGGATTGTGACTAGGATATTGTTGTAGATTAATTCTCGGAGAATATTATACATTTGATGAATATCATAAATAATGAATATCATAGATTTTTGGGTACATTCATATGACTCTACTAAAGTAATTAAAACATCGTCGTTCATCGTGAATAAGTATTTTTGCCTACAGTTTAATGCCGCAAACACGTCAGAACTTGAAACGCTCGGAATCCGAATGATGCGTTCACTGCGGATGACGTCATCAGCACAAATACCGGTCTCTGGCGCAGAAATGCCGATCCAATGCACGCAGTTTCATAGAAATTAATACAAAGCAACAAATCCTTCCGCTCCGTACGCTCCGATTCCGATCCGGTGGACGCACAGCTTAAATGAGATTTTCAACAAATACCAGGCTTCTCAACAAGAGCTGAGCAAGCGTATAGTGGAGGCAGGTGAGCTTGTAGACTTGGTGAGATGTAATGCAGAAATGTAGTCTCTGACCAATAAGCTCTCGTGTCCTTGTACTCACACTCTAATCCCAACAGAGCCATCGAGTACTATACTACCTGAGAATTTTTCCAATAATTTACAAAACCTATCGCCTTTGCAATCAAATATGATTAAATCTAAGCTTTCTACAGCAACTAATAAAACCTACATCTTTTCTGATAGACTAGGTCATAATTTTGGTAGTCTTCTCAGTGAGTATACAAATCAGTGTGTAATAAATTATTGCAGGCCAGGGGATAGTTACACTAGTTTAGTGAATTAGGTTACACCCCTTAGATGAGGATAGTACAGCAATATTATTGTTTGGTAACAGTTTAACTGTAAAGAGACAGGATAATATAGAATGTGTTGAAGTGTTACTAGGACTTAATTCAAAATTTAGGTGTAAATTTATTTTATGTGCTTTGCCATACTCAAATAACTTAACACATACAGAAAACATGCACATACACACATTAAATATGTTATTGTATAATATAACTTGTCGTCATAGTGACGCAATATTCTTTTTTGACACTAATAAATTTATTAGTAAATTTACTTTGACAAAAGATACAATGTATCTGCCATTTTATATTAAGCGACAGATTGCTAAGCTATTAGCATACAATTTACAGCAAGGCAAAAAGCCTTGTGTTTACAATTTATTTGATAGGGTTAGTACATGTACTAACAACGTTTTTACTGACACATTTTGGGATTTAAACTCCAAGATAGGACAACAGTTAGGCTGCAGTATTTGAATATAGTACACCAAAACATGCAGGGCCTATCTGGCAAAGAATTAGAATTAAGTTTATTTCTAGAGAAATATGATGTTAAAGTATTGTGTTTAACTGAACACTGGTTAAAGAACCATGAGATCATTGTCATTAATCAATATTACACAATGCAGAGCGCATATATAAGAAAGCAGGCTATTAGAGGCGGTGCTCTCATAATGACTTCAAATTTATTAAAATGCAAAGAACGTAAAGATATTGTAAACTTATCTATTGAGCGCACTATTGAGTTGTCCTGTGTGGAACTAGATTTATATATTGTAATTTGTGTATATCGACCCCCTTCTGGTGATTATAATCTATTTGAGACTGTTATGGAAGATGCTATTAATAAAATTAAATGTAGCCGTAAAAATATTATAGTTTGTGGTGATTTTAATATTAATATTTTAGAGAACTCTTCACAGTGTACTAGATATCTGATTTTTTTTAAGTCATTTAATTTAAGTAACTTATTCTGTGAACCTACTAGAGTCTCTGCAACATCTTCTACTTGTTTGGATAATATATTTAGCTCTTGTGTTGCTAAAAACCCAGTAGTTATTAGTTCTCTTCCTTCTGATCACCGTGGACAGATAGCTAGTTTTTCTCGTTCATCATATAATAAATCACATACAGTAGAATGTAGGCCTCAAATTACCAATCGTCTTATACATTTTAAAAACAATATTATCGCAAATCTCAATCCTTCAATATTGAACTCAGAAAATCCAAATAAAATTTATAATTCACTTTTTGGACTAATCATTAATGAGTTTCAAAATACTTTTAAGAATAATACTGTAACACTAAAGGGTACTACCGGATCTTTTAACCAGTGGGCCACTAAAGGTATATACAGAAGTAGAGCCAAGTTATTTGAATTATATGGTTTGAAACAACATAGATTTGACACACCGTTTCAAAATTTACAGAGTGTTGAAATGCATTTGTAAAATATTTTCAGGGGTGAATATACTACTATAACTGAATACAAATACCTACATGAAAACATAACTCACCAAATCGTAATTATTTTCGTAATCATACACTTTGTTTTCGTAATCATACACTTTAAAAATCAGCTCGGTGTACTGACCGCCGCAGCTCAGCTGATCCCCACGAGCTCGCATTGCAGGTACCTAACACACACAAGCACACGTACCTACCGTGCAGTCTTATTCTGCACCAGTTAACAGTTTATTTTGAGACTGATATTGGAATGTTATCGTGACTAGATCGTTAATTGAACAATGTTATCATCATCATCATCGTTCTAGCATACCGTGGATTCGAACCCGATACCCTCTGCATAGCAGTCCGTTGGTATCTCCAGTAGGCTATCGCTGCCTGTTGTTAATTAAACAATAGAAGTCAAATTAGATGATAATGACATATACCAATTCTGAGTCAATTTAAAATCTAATCTCATGTCGTTCAAAATATAATTTCAATGTCATATAAAATACGAGAATTGGCCTTCTTATTTACTATCTAAGTAACATTTTATAAAAAGAGGGATTTATATCATCGCACACTGTGTGAAATAATTTTAGGTGAATATATATTGTATAATTTCAATATTTTGTAAATGCAAATCAACATATTGTATATTTTTTTCTTTCTTTTAATTTATTAAGTATTTTCTTTTACCTGACTCTTTTGGTTTTGTATTTAGTGTTATTCGTGGGTTTTCATGCATTAATAACGAAATAGATGAAAATATGATGATAATATAAATAAATAATAATGAAATGTGACAAATTATGTAGATGACAATGATAAATTATTTCTATCATATAATAAAACTGCGCCAAATTATTATTATAATTACTAAACAAATATGTAATATCTATCTTTATTTGATACCTTTAAATGCATGTGCATTGAAAATAATTAATTTGAATAAGTACTTTCATATCATAATCGACGTATTACATAAACGAATACAGTTCATGTAGGTATGGCAAGAAGGATCAAGATTATTATTCCACGCGATACCGTCATATTGCGCCGGGTCTCGCATGCGCGGTGCGCGGGCGACCGTGGTACTATAAAAACCTAAACTCGAGCCGCCGCTCGAGGCGTATACGCTCTTAAGCAATCGACAAATATAATTAAAGAAACGTGGAGAATTATAAATAATGAAACTGGTAGAACACGACAACGAGAAAACCAATATGAAATCAAAGATAGCAATTTATTAGTCACAGACAAATCTCAAGTTGCGCATATGTTCAATAGTTCCTTTGCAAGCATACCAATAACAACTATTAGTTCCTTACAATCATCGTCTTTATACGTTGGAAATTTGTTGCTTAGCAGTGTACCTGAATGCAAGAGCGTGTTTAGATTCGAGCACGTCACCCCGCAAGATATATTGATCGCATTTAATTCAATTACTATTAAAAATACCGGCGACTTTTGGGGCATTTCAATTAAAATTTTAAGTACTATAGTTGAGACTGTTGCGCCTTACCTCTCTATAATTTTTAACCAATGTTTTGATCTAGGCGTATTGCTGGATTTGATGAAGCTAAGTAAAATCATACCTTTATTCAAATCCGGCAGTAAAAATGACATAAATAATTTTAGGCCCATCTCTATCTTGCCGGCATTTAGTAAAATATTTGAAAAGATTTTACTAAAGCAGCTACTAAGACACTTTAATTTAAATAGTCTGCTTCACAAAGATCAATACGAATTTACTAAAGGTAGATCCACTACTGATGCGGGTGTTGCTCTCATAAAACACGTCTATAATGCTTGGGAGTCATCTAAAAATGCTATCGGAGTATTTTGTTTTGATTGCGTTCATCACGACACACTACTGCGTAAGCTCCGCCACTACGGCGTAGAGGAAACCGCACTTAGTGTTGTCGAGTCGTACCTGCGGCAGAGATTTCAGTGTGTCGATGTAAATGGGACTGCATCCTCTAAATTACCTATACAGTTAGGCGTTCCACAAGGTTCAATTCTAGGTTCATTTTTCTTTTCTATTCCTTGTATACATTAATGACTTACCTTTTTATTTAAAAAACATCTGTGATGTCGTACTTTTTGCAGATGATACGTCACTTATTTTTAAAGTAGACAGGAATAGGAATGAATTTGATGATGTAAATAATGCACTTATACAAGTTACACAATAGTTTACAGCAAACAACCTAGTACTTAATTCTAAAAAAACTAAATGTGTTAAATTTGCCTTACCTAACGTTAGACAACTGGGAATATAATATAATATTATGCTAGATAGGGAGGAACTTAAGACAGTTGACTCTACAGTGTTTCTAGGCATTACATTAGATAATAAGTTACTGGTAGCGCCATCTACCTTCCTATCTGTAACTAATCGCATCAACGTCAATGGTTGGTCGCTGCTTGGCCAATGCGAGCGATGCCTTTTGTTTCTATCCCTCTCTATCCCATCCCCAAGAAGGGGCACGCCTTTCTCGGATTGGTCGCCGCGAAACGTCGAGGCGAGAGACAGTCCAGAACTTTCGAGAACATTCGATTCGCTATATACGCGTCCGCCGTACCGTATCGCACCGCGCCGCTCACGCTATAATTATTACCGCTTATAAAACCGCTCGCAAGTGGAAGTGTTTGTGTAGTGTAGTGAATCAAGCAGCTGCATCACGAAACCACCAGGAGACTGCCCTTCTGAGAAGCAGAAGATTGCCGTACAAGGTAAGTGCCCCTCATCATTAGAATATCCTATACCCACTCACAATCCTTTTCCACATCCTCTTCCCGTATCCAAGCCTAGGCGACTAAAAACCCGCTGTCCTTTGTATACAGTCCATTTCCTTCTCCAAGTCGCCTAGAACCTACGGTTTCGGTGTATCGCCGAACCATTTTTTTGATCCATACGAGTCGGATTAATTTACGTTTTTATACGTTATACCGCTATACCTAGGCAGTTATAGCACCTAGCTATACTCCTAATATATTCACATTACCGTCACATGGTTGTTTCCGCCCGCATCAGTAGGTAAACTTTTATGTAGCTACCTACTTACTCAATTATTATTTCTGGAACTATCATAGTTGTCTTGTAAATCTCATATTTCGAGCAACTTTTAATTCCACAGCTCTAAAGTGTTGCCTACTTAGCCTACTTACTCCACATCCTCTTCCCGTATCCAATCCTAGGCGACTAAAAACCCGCTATCCTTTGTATACAGTCCATTTTCTTCTCCAAGTCGCCTAGAACCTACGGTTTCGGTGTATCGCCGAACCAGTTATAATGGGGTGCACATATAGCATGTCTTGCAGTCGCTCGTCTAGTTTATTTTAGCTATTTTCATAGTGTCATGTCTTACGGCATTTTGTTATGGGGCAAAGCTGCGGATATTCAGAATATCTTTGTTCTACAGAAACGAGCGGTACGAGCAATATACATGTTAGGTGCTAAAGATACTCTTAGGGAACGCTTTAAGTCTATAGGAATTCTAGCAGTAGCCTCGCAGTTCTTATTTGCTAATATATTATAAAATATAGGTTTATTTACTACAAAAAGTGACATGCATAATATAAATACTAGGAACAGGCATAAGTTATATGCCCCTTATCATCGTTTACATAAAGATAACAATTCTTTTGTAGGGCTAGGTATTCGTATTTACAATAAAATACCAAGTCTCTTAGAATTACCATTTAATACGTTTAAAAGTAAAATAAAAGACTGCCTTATTAGGAAAGGTTATTATACTGTTAATGATTATTTTAGTGATAAGGATAGATGGTCACTTACACTAGACAACTCATGATCTACTACTTATTTAGAATTTATATAGATACTTAGCATTTTTCAGTTTATTATTATATAACATTTCTAGTTCTTTTAAATTATTATTCGTTTATTATAATTAGGTCATTCTACTTACTACATTTACATTTGCATTGTTGTTCCACTAATTTTATTACAATTTACTGTACTGTAAGATGTAGATAACTCGTTATCATGGTCTGTGAACTAACGTTTTTGTGATTTTGTGTATTCATATATCGTTACTTCTGTAACGTACATTTCCACCATAGTCCTGAACATGGTCACGAGTTGTATACATTATAAGTCGTAAGTGGATGCTCCTGTTACACAATATTCGTAATTCGCAATGCGAAAAGGCTAACTAAAACACATAATTTAGTAACTGCATTAATTGCTTAAGTATTACGTCTGTAACTATTACTATTTACAAGTAATTTAGTACAATGTGTAACAGTTGCAGCTCCTTACAAAAATAAAAAATATGAACCATAATATTGGCGATTAAAAAGAGTGGCCTCGAGTTTTATTGCCCGTTCTTTCTCGTGGCTCTACCTATTGCTTTGCGAACGAGGCAGTAAATGTAAATGTAGAAGCATTAAGTAATTTAATTTTAAAATTGACGTTCATAAGCGTCACCTTGTGACCTAGATGAATACATGATTTCGACTTTGACTTTGACTTTGACATTCTCTTCAAAAATACTTCTGACGTTTTGCCTGTTACCGTATGAGAGGTGGCGTTGTACTTCATTCAGTATAAAAAAATTTAGTATATCTTTCATACTCTGCTTTTCTCTTGAGTCGTTTTACTGTCTTTGGTTAGATGCTCTCTTCATTTGTGGCCAATATCGCACTGTGTTAAAATTTTAATATCACTATCATGACAAAACTTTCAACTCCTCGCCAACGAACCGCGAATCAGACGAACAGCCATCAGTAGTGACCGATAATGGGCAGTCCAGCCGACCGAAGACTTCTCTCAGAATTTTTATAATTTGCGAACTCGTTATAGTTCTCGTAATCTTGATTTCTTTACAGCGGTTGTAACTTCACTATACACACAACAAGAATATAATCGTTATTTGGCAATAGGCCCAATAGATCGATCGCAATATCAAAGTTCTCGTCCATTTATAGGTGCTAGAGAACTTGGTAAGCTAACTAGAGTGTATCCTTTGCAATTCTTTATCGCCCATTCAATGTCCCCATCGAACCTAGGCCACCAGATCCCACGGGATCCCACGCATGAAGGCGACCACACTTTGATGCCTCTGATACGCCGCCAGCAGAAGCTTTCTCCAGAGGCTCCTTTGAATGACTATTCCTTTTCCTATCAGTAAAATGTTCTCACATAAATACAATTCATCCGTAAATATTCTGCATAATTTCCTGGACTCATCCCTCTAGTCGCCATAAATTCCTTTCTTAGCATTAGTGATCTCCCGATCGCTTCCTGATTCCTTTATTATTTGTTGCATTGAGGTTGCACAGGGTTTCGCCAGCTCGACTATCTGGTGAACGTAAGTCTCTTCTGATGATGGACTGGATTTGGCGATCTAATCTTTACATAATCTCGATACCGGTCCGCGTTTCTTTTCTTTTTTTTTATTTCGCAAAAACCGTCTTTCCACACGAGTACAAGGGTTTGATCTGGGCACAGCAAAAGCCTCTTTCTGTCTGGCTATATTTTCTTTCACATTGAGTGTCCAACTTACTATCAACTTGCGCTAATACCACTCCCAGTCCTATAGGACTTGCGTCTGCTTTTACCCACGTCTTGTCTTTAATGTCGCAATATCCCAATGTGTCTATTTCCGACAGCATTATTTTTTCATTCATTCTCATTCATTCCGATCTTCTCTTCAGTATTCTTCTATATTTGCCCTATTGCCTAATTTCCTAAAAAGCTCTGTAATTCCTCTCCAGTCCTTGGCATTCCAAATCCAGTAAATTTTTTTCAACGGCCTGACTCCTTCCGGTATCAGTTCGTGACCCAAAAGTGCGTTGTCTGTGCTTTATGAATACATTTCTTTTTGTTTAATAAAACATTGTTTTATTTAAGCACCTCCATTACTCCAGAAAGCCGCACATCGTGCTCCCCCTCGTTGCACTTTTGCATTTACTCCTACAGCGAGACTGGAACTCTCCGATACGGTGGCATAGCTGGTTTGACCGATGTATCAAAAGATATCTATCTCACCTTTTATAGCTACGTCGTCGTTCATTTCAAATATATACTGCACTTCCCATTTCCCAGCGAACGCCTATTGTCTCTTACCACAGTCACCCTATCCTTCCGGAATTCGGGTGAGCTTCCGTTTTTCGTTGGAATTATTTAGTTTTGCAAAATCTTTAGCAGCCGCACTCCCCGTAGCCGTTACACTCCCTTGAACTTTACTGGGCAAGGAAGGCCCCGGGACAAGCGCATGCGCATAGCGCATGCTGATATACCACATCCTGCACACCTCGGTGTTCTTTTCTCTTCACTCAACTTGCTCTCTTGTTTCGCCCACCTAGCACCATTCCTGCTTCGGTTTCTCATTGCATTAACTTCATTTGTCTTTTTGTTCGTATGAGTTCCGTTGGCAATCCACACCCTCCAAGGTGTTGGCCATAGTGATAACCTTGTCCAATGCCATCTCATCACCCATTGTCAACACTTTTCTTATGTCCGATGGCATGGATTTATCCAGTATTTGATCCATTATGTGGTCATCAGGTTCTTCGAACATACACTTCCGAGCCCGATTCCTCAGCTCAACAAGAAACTTCTCGAAACGTTCCCCTTCATCTTGCCGAATAAGCCGGAAACCGCGCCGTTCAAAAGTCATGTTTTGTTTAGGTGATTTAGGTGGGAGGTAGCATAAAGTTTCTTAATAGCTACTTCAGAAATACTCACATCCACTACAGCTTTCCGCTAGCTCCTGGCAACGGTAAAATATTTCTTGCAGTCCGCCTCTTCTTAGGAATATCAGCGCAGCTTTCATATTAGCTGGGGTGACAATGCTAGCGGCCTCAAGATAAATTCGAAGGGGCCACTTCCATTTTTCCTCTGTAAGCCGACTGATTTACCGTCTCCAATTTAATGGAATTCACAATTCCAATTTATTGGAATTCCGTAGTCCGTTTCCAATTTATTAGATGAATACGTCCAATCGAATGGAAGACCACTTCCAATTGAACGGAAGACCACTTCTAATTGAACGGAAGACCACTTCCAATTGAACGGAAGACCACTTCCAATAGAATGGAAGACCACTTCCAATTGAATGGAAGACCACTTCCAATTGAATGGAAGACCACTTCCAATAGAATGGAAGACCACTTCCAATTGAATGGAAGATCACTTCCAATTGAACGGAAGACCACTTCCAATTGAATGGAAGACCACTTCCAATAGAATGGAAGACCACTTCCAATTGAATGGAAGACCACCTCTAATTGAATGGAAGACCACTTCCAATTGAATGGAAGACCACTTCCAATTGAATGGAAGACCACCTCCAATTGAATGGAAGACCACTTCCAATTGAATGGAAGACCACTTCCAATAGAATGGAAGACCACTTCCTATTGAATGGAAGACCACTTCCAATTGAATGGAAGGCCACTTCCAATAGAATGGAAGACCACTTCCAATTGAATGGAAGACCACTTCCAATTTAATGGAAGACCACTTCCAATTGAACGGAAGACCACTTCCAATTGAATGGAAGACCACTTCCAATAGAATGGAAGACCACTTCCTATTGAATGGAAGACCACCTCCAATTGAATGGAAGACCACCTCCAATTGAATGGAAGACCACTTCCAATTCAATGGAAGACCTTTTCAAATTGAATGGAAGACCACTTCCAATTGAATGGAAGACCACTTCCAATTTAATGGAAGACCACTTCCAATTGAACGGAAGACCACTTCCAATTGAATGGAAGACCACTTCCAATAGAATGGAAGACCACTTCCAATTGAATGGAAGACCACTTCCAATTGAATGGAAGACCTTTTCCAATGGAATGGAAGACCACCTCCAATTGAATGGAAGACCACCTCCAATTGAATGGAAGACCACCTCCAATTGAATGGAAGACCACTTCCAATTGAATGGAAGACCTTTTCCAATTGAATGGAAGATCACTTCCAATTGAATGGAAGACCACCTCCAATTGAATGGAAGACCACCTCCAATTGAATGGAAGACCACCTCCAATTGAATGGAAGACCACTTCCAATTGAATGGAAGACCACCTCCAATTGAATGGAAGACCACCTCCAATTGAATGGAAGACCACCTCCAATTGAATGGAAGACCACCTCCAATTGAATGGAAGACCACTTCCAATTGAATGGAAGACCTTTTCCAATTGAATGGAAGACCACTTCCAATTTAATGGAAGACCACTTCCAATTTAATGGAAGACCACTTCCAATTGAGTGGAAGACCACTTCCAATTGAGTGGAAGACCACTTCCAATTTAATGGAAGACCACTTCCAATTTAATGGAAGATCACTTCCAATTTAATGGAAGACCACTTCCAATTTAATGGAAGACCACTTCCAATTTAATGGAAATTGTCGAATCAAATAAAATCAAATCATATTTTATTTGTTATACATAGTTTAACAATAGTTGGTTATAGATAAATATAATAGTACGCTATGTTTAGTCACTTAGACATACAAATACTAGGCAGATACTTACCAATTTAATTAAACAAGAAAATAATCAATATAAAATGTCAATTTAAATACATCCTATCCTACTAATATTATAAATGTCAAAGTATTATTTATTGTGAACAATAGGTAATGTACATAATACAGTTGATACAATTTCTAAAATAATCCAGTTCAGCTATGTCCCGCTCATTGGGCATACAATAGTTACATTAATTAAACTAGGTAGGTACATTAATATATTTTAGTAGTTATGTCAATATTAATATGAATGTCACAGAAATCACAATAATCGGGTGATAATTATGTAGAAGTGAAAACTGAACACATCATGATCAGGTATTCTAATGATACATATTATGTAGCGAAATGGAGCAGTGATTTATCATTTATGTAGTCTTTTACCGAGTAGTAACATTTACTGATTAACAAGTCCTGTAATTGTTTTTTAAATTTAATTATTTCTGTTACCATTCTGATTTGAAAGTTTGAAAAATGTGAAAGTTTGTGAAGATGTATGTATAGATGGATAGATGGATGGATGGATGGATGTATGGATGGATGTTTGTTACTCTTTAACGCAAAAACTACTGAACGATTTGGATGAAACTTTAGAGTAATATAGTTTATACATCAGAATAACACATAGGCTACAATTTATAAAGATTTTGTATAATGTTGCCATAATATAAGGAAAAGTATCAACTAAGTCGGCAAATATTCTGAGCTCTGAAAGCTGTCTTCGCGTGTGTTGCCTAAACCATTAAAGGTACTTGAAGATAATGTACGGTGAAAAGGTTTATCATGAAAAGCTCACTATGAAAAATTCAAGATGGCTGGCGTCACAAAATGGCGGATTACTTATTTTCCACAAATAGCTCAAAACAATATCAAATGAAAGGGCTTGATTCGTAGAATAAAGCTCACTATAAAAAATCCAGGATGGCTGTCGCCGCAAAATGGTGGATTACATATTTGGCACAAATACCTCAATATGGGTATCGTATGAAAGAGCTTGATTGGTAGAATAGGCTCACTATGAAAAATCCAAGATGGCTGCCGCTACAAAATGGCTGATTACATATTTTCACAAATACCTCAATATTTGTATCAAATGAAACGACTTGATTGGTAGAATAGACCTCACTATGAAAAATCCAAGATGGCCGCCGCCACAAAACGGCGGATTACTTATTTTCCACAAATACCTCAATATGGGTATCAAATGAGAGGGCTTGATTCGTAGAATAGGGCTCACTATGAAAAATCCAAGATGGCTGCCGCCACAAAATGGCTAATACATATTTTCCACAAATATCTCAATATGGGTATCAAATGAAAGGGCTTGATTGGTAGAATAGACTTCACTATGAAAATAACAAGATGGCTACCGCCACAAAATGGCGGATTACTTATTTGCCGCAAATACCTCAATATGGGTATCGTATGACAGGGATTGATTGGTAGAAAAGGGCTCACTATGAAAATAGAATGAGAAGTATCAACTTACAACAAAACTAAAAACTTAAAAATAAAATAAACTAAAAAAACATTTATTTTAATTTTGGACGTAGCGTATCCAGAATAAACATTATGATAGAAATTTGACTTGCCCAACGATTTTATATTTGTCTGATCAATACCCCTGATTGATGAGAAGTTTGGTGCCATCTGGCAGCTAGGACTTACTGAATTACTTTTTAGCTTGTGGTACATAACCTAACTACATCATTTTGATTGTAATAAAACAGTATAACATAAAAAATATGTTTTTTTACAATGCTAATTCTAGAGTAGTTATCAAATTGTTTTCAAAATTGATAGATTTATTGCTTTCAGTATTTAATATAGATGAACTTTGTCTTTACAGTAAGTAGTTTGGACGAATAGTTTAAAAATTACCATGATATACCTAATTGACCTAAGCGCAGCGTCATTAAAAGCGCTTACTATGAGCACATATGACAGGCAGGCAGCGATAGCCTAGTGGAGATACCAACAGACTGCCATGCAGAGGGTATCGGGTTCGAATCCACGGCGCGCACCAATGACTTTTCGGAGTTATGTGCGTATTGATTTGGTAATTATCGCTTGTCCCGTGCCTCGGAGAGCACGTTAAGCCGTCGGTCCCGGTTGTCATGAAGATCTTTGACAATCGTTACAGGGCGTCAGAACCTTCTAATAAACTGACACTAGTCTAAACCATGGAATATCGCTATCCCTTCGGGTTGCGGAGGTCTGACAGGCAGTCGCTCCGTGGAAAAGCTAATATTCAGCCAAATCCGGTTAGACTAGTGAGCGGACCCCAGATTGAAACTGGGATAACGCTAAGAGGATGATGATGATGACTATGAGCACATATGAGTTGGCGCGCTTAAGCGCAGCGGGCGGAGGGGCGGTCTGATTATGTACTTTGTGGTATGTAATGCTTTCAGTTTTTATTTTTGCTATTATTCTATTCAGTAGATACGTCATAAGCTGTTCAATAACTTTAATAATATACCTACATACAAATCTTTAAGTACCTGAAGTTTGACGACTATGAAAGCAAAAGTAATTTTAAGTATTATCTGTTTATGCTACACGGCCAATGTACAGATCCTTTTGTGCTTAAATTTGACATAGATAGTCTTAAACCTGGGGAAGTACAAAGGCTACTCTTTATTTAAATTTTATGCGGGCGAAGCCGCGGGCGAAAGCTAGTATTAAGATAATTGGAATCACCAATTCCAATTTTAATGGTGGAATTCGCAATCCTCGAGACTTAGATCATAGACACCTCGATTCCTTCATTGGTATAAGGATTGTATTGATACTCGTAGTGACGTTATAATTCCATCGATACCTTCACTAAACAGATCAGCCTCTACCCACAGCCTCGCTCACCCATCGCTTAAGAAGGTAGCCCATGGGCCACTGTGCTGCACAAGCCACTACTACACCACTACAAAACCTTATCATAATACCTCCTTTTATGAAAGAGTAACAAGTGTTCCTGACTCGGTTACATAAAACAACAATATGCAGATCCCAATTTGAATAGGTTTAACAAATCAAATCACACACGTGATTTGATTTTTTCTATCTACGTTCAAATCTACGTTGTGTGTATCTACGTTCAAATCTACTTATCGATATTCATGTTTGATTTACACCTTTATTTTTTAACTCAATCTGAGGATTTATCAACATCCTATTGAAATTAATTCTGGCAAACCAGATCTTGAGTGATCATTCAAAACACTTGCCATATTCGTATGTAACACGTCATTTTACAACTCCATGATAAGGATGTGTCGACTATATAATGACTTACTACCTGAACACAGTTCCAAATTGGATATATTCAACAATAAATTAACTTTTAAGAACGATGTTCAACATATTATGTCTCTCATGAGTAATGACTACTAACACTTGTAGTTACATAACCGTAACGTATGTTACACAATAAGTTTATTTCTTTCTTTTTATTATTTAAATTTTTCACTCTCCTATTTTTTTTGTGTGTTTGCCACAAATGTACTAGATTCTGTCATGTGTGATTAAATAAATAAATAAATTCCTTCGATATTCACCACGCATCTACTGTTACTGTGTTGCTACTACTGAGAATCCTAAAAAACCCAGTTGGTAACACTTGACCGACCCGGGAATCGAACGCGGGACTTCCTGATCAGCAGACGCATACGCTATCCACTGGACCACGCAAGCAGTGAAAAGAATAATTTAGAAACTACAAAACTTGTTTTGCTGAAACTGTTTAGTCTTTTTGCCATAGTTCCGAGGAGAGGGGGCGGGGGGGCGTGCAAGTTGGTATGGAAAATGTGAAGAGTATTGAGAAAAGTATGAATTGTAGTGGTTTTTGAATCTCTAGGGGAGGGCAGCTGCCCCACGTGCCCTCCCTTGGACCGCCCTTGGTTCCTGAAAAATAAAGCGTTTCTGAAAGATATCTATTACCTACCTGCCTCCTTGTCGCAAATATGCGCTTGTATGAACGCAGACTAAAGTAAACGCTAGAATAATGCGATTGTATGTAGATATAATTAAAGCTTACCTAATGGTGCCTAATGGTGGTAGTAAAAATAAAAGTACCTGCCCGAAACTTTGGGTTTTAGTGTAAAATATAATGCCCAGTCTGTAGGTTTTAATGCAATAGCCGTAAAACGTAAAACAATTAAGTAATTCCTGTAAACTTCGATTACATTCGTAGTAAACAGTTATTGAATTTCAATATCCATATACCTATGTATGTAGGGTTCAATTCCCACAACGAACAAGGCTTTGTGTGTATATATGATGCTTTGTTTGTGTCCGTTTAATTGTCTGTAAAGAGTCCCGAATTTATTCTGTTGTCGGAATTGTCGGCAGAGGAGCCAATGCCTTCAAATATTCTGATACCTACTAATAGCCTTAACACACGCTCGAACTTGGTCCGAACAGACCACGGATTTGGGTCGCCTCCAGACCAAATCTGCCCGTCTGTAGAGTAGTCCGGCGAACATAATTATTATTAATTGAGTCCGCCTCGGTCCGCTAGTTTGCAGATCGGTCGGATCGGACATGGCTTACGTGAAGCAACTGTCCGATCCGGTCGTCTGTAGCGAGAACGGATTTCTTCCGCCGGACCGACGGGTTTGATCCGCCGGACAAGTTCGAGCGTGTGTTACGGCTATAACTCGTCTAATTCATAGGATTTTTGTGATAACCTGCAGTTATTCGGCAGTCGCGTCGCCAGTCGCTCTGCTGCGTTTTTAACACAAACCATACCTATTAATAACAAATGTTTTAAGCAGTTAATCCATGTTTAATCTTTAACCTATTGTGATCTGTTATTAGGATAGATTTAGGCTCAAATCTCTAAGAAAATGCGGGCGGCTTTTTCACGGATAACTATCATTGAAAATATTCCGTATCTGTTTATTTGTATTGCAAGTAAGGTCCACGTTATCTGTTAAAATATTAAATGGAGCCAAAACCATCGTCAAACGACACTTGGCATCTGAACTGTAAACGCTGAGTGTTGCCAACTTTCTGTCAGATAAAGAGTATTCCAAAAATTCAGAGAACTTGAAACTGGTCCGGTATAACAGTACAATGTACAATTGTGTAGCTAGGGTCATGTTAAATGCAAAACTCGAGACAAAGGCCGAGGAGAAAAATAAAAAGAAACGGCCTCGTTTATAGACGGTCTCATTATTAAACGCTTTCTTCCCTCAGCTTGCGAAAAAACCGACAACATTCCGTCCGCGTTACGCGCTTATTTGTTTGCTTATCTTTACATGTATTTTGTTATTAGATCTCATCACTGTTCGCTTGTAAAGCAATTTCTCGCGGAATTAGTGTGATTGTATGTTGATTCGACGTGTTGTTACCTTAATTGTACGAGAGGGAAGAATTGTGTAAAAAGGTGAACCAATTTGAGTTTTCCGCTTTAGGTTTGGAAATAGGTACCTTAGAAGGTACTCACACATTTTACAATTCAACTTAAAAGCACCATAAATAGAAGTGACTTTCGGGTTTTAAGTGGTATTTGGGGCTATGGAAGTTTCGGGTTGCCAATGGCCTCATTTCGTTTAGATTTAAATACGCTAGTAAATGTCTCTATCTTTATCCCGATTTTGGCCAAAAATACTTCTGCCTAGTCTTTTTTAAATAAGAGGCTGTAAAATAATTGTAGCACAAGCTGCGATAGTCTAGTGGAGAAAACAACAGACTGCCATGCAGAGGGTCTCGGCCCTCGGGTTCGAATCCACGGCACGCACCATTTACCACCATAATTACAACTATCTACCACCACCAGTGATACAAATTACGACTTTTTGATAATTTAAGATCTTTTGAGATCTACCGTTAAAATAGACTAATGTGATTAAAATATAATTAGTCATCTAGATCTGCAGTAAAGTAGTATTAATGGCTATTTATAGGCTTTTGCTAGAAAATTAAGAAATTCTCAAAGATGTTTCTAATTTACGTACTGAGGTGGCATCCGTTATTGTTGTACCTATCTATACCTGCCGTGCTTGCAGCAAAATGTTTCGACAATGCAGTAGATTATCCAGAGCAATACGTTAGGTGCCTGTATGAGAAAAGCATATTCCGATTTCTGACCTGCTGTATGATAAAGCATCGATAATTTGTAGAGCTTCGTAACCTCTTCTTTTTCGTATTGTTGAGAGCAGACCATCTTGGCAGTTGACAGTCCTCTACAGTGCTGTAGATTGCTATTGGCCTATTAGTTCCTTTCACAATCAGATCGTAGAATGCTGAGTCGTACTCAACCTTTAAAGCATACGTTCATGATTAATTGTGGTGAATTCGGATACATCAATCGTATACATCAGACCAGTTAAATTAATTGAAAATTCCACGTGGAAAAGAATGCTGGGCGGGTGAGATTTGTGGATGAAGCCACGATGCCTAGCTAGTTTATAATATGTCATCCGAGTACATTGTACGGCGTACGGTAAGCAAAAACAGCATGTTGAAAGCAGGAAAATTATTTCTATGTATTTACTTAAATTTCCAGGCACTTTATACAAAAATTTTCTTCCATGTTTGGGTTCCCTGCTTAGAAGCTTTTAGAAGGCGAAAGGGAACAATTAAACTAAGTTGTGACTATAGAAACGAGAGAGCCGACTAATGGCTTCACATATCTAGAAACATAATTTTCTCAGGGTCACGCTCGGGATGTGCACGGGTCAAGGGTACAAAAACACTACGTTTTTATACCCCAGCTGAAAGCAGCAAAGATAATAAAAAAATCTGTCACGTCTGGTTTAAGAAATATTTACCTGCTTAATGGTATCAATTTTATACCAACATAATGTTGGTATTAAACAAAACCAACACAAACAAACCAACACACAAACAACACAACCAACCAACAAAACAAAAACAAATAAAATACTAAAATGACTGAATTTTTGCTTTATTTTTATAGCTTTTTATGAATCAGTTTCTCTAATCAGCATAAGCCTTTAACAGTCCACTGCTGGACTAGGCCTCTCCTTTGAAAGTAGGATTATAGTGGACCAACAATAATCTCCTAACATGTTTTGATCCCAAAATCCTTGCTGTCGTTCTTAAAAAACCTTTAAATCTTGGTGGAAAAGTTAGAAAAAAAAATAATTAAAATGACTGAACTTTTGTAATATTTTTATAGCTTTTTGAAACAGTTTCTCTTATAATAGATCAACAATAATCTCCTAACATTTTTCATCCCAAAATCCTCGAAGACGTTTTTCTAAAACCTTTAAATCTTGGTGGAAACGTTTGCCTCCACGTTCTTCTTGTTAGTCAACCCATATTTCCTAATAAATTCAGATGCAAACTGGATGTGGTAGATTTTTCGAATGTAGATTGGGCTTAGTAACAGACGGAACTTCGGTATATTATAATATATACCGAAGTTGCCCTATTTTTTTATTATATCCCAATGGCTGAGAAACACAAAAGTAACAATAATTTTCATGATTACTAGGTTCGCTCCATAGCATTGGTGAACCAAATGGAAGGTAGATAAATGTTTTCTGCTGATGACTACTTATGTAAGACATATTATCTTACTTTAGTACAGCTTTCGCAAAACACATGAGGCGCCCGCTTTTTATCTTGCTTTCCAACAGGAAATCCAAAATAATGAAGACATGCATTTTTAACGACTCTACAATGGGTCTTCTCTTTTTTGACAATATAAAATGTCCACAAACATTACAAAAACGATCAGAACTTTTTCCCCATTCTATTCGACATTTAAAATCAATCCGAAAAAAAAAATCTTATTTGAAGCGAACCAACAAGCAATAACTGTCGTCACCACGTTAGGAACTATAATAAAATACATTTGCCTGTTGGAAGAAATTGTGACGTGGTAAAATATTTCTGCTAACATTTTTAGGTTTAAGAAAGGTAGACTAACATATTTATATAGGTACATTTATTCCGAGGTATAAAAAGTTAAATTTCTCTATAGAATACAAAATTCTTGAGCTACTGCCTGACTAACAGGCAAACTATAACCAAAACTATTACGCCCAAGAAGCTGAAATTTGGCACGTAGGTAATTTTACTTGGTTACCGTAGCGGTGCACTAAGATGAGATTCCCCGAAATTACCACAGGGTCGGACAAAAAAGGTCAAAATTAAACCAAAAATGTGCAAGCGTAACTGCGGGCATCCTCTAGTTAAGATATAAATTCTTATCCTAGCAATCCACCTAGTTAAGCATCCGTTCTTTTATCCAGTTCAGTTTTCAGTCTGTTCTCAGGCAATGCATGCAGTATAATCAACGGAAAAAAACTAACGAAAATGCCTTGACAGCGGGCATCACATCAATAGCGAATCTATCCTCGCCTTCTTCTTTTAAACTAACTTCTCTGTCTCATTCTGTGGCCTATATCACTACGCCCTATGGGAAGGGAAGCGATCATTAGAAGACAACGAAAGCAAATCATCATCATAATCATCATCATAGAATTAACCCGGTTGGGATGCAAGGCCCTTGCAGCCCGCGGTCCGCTTAAGCCGGGTTACCACCAGTAGATATATTCTATCTTTCTTTTTCATCGTATGGTATTTTAACTCGTTTAATTTGACGTTGAGTTTCAGTTGACGTGCATTGTTTATCAGCATACTAACTTTTTTTTTTTTTTTTGTTCACTACGGTGGGAAACTCTCCTTATGAGTCGTCTCAACTCCGCCAACGTGAGTGCCTCTCGAATACAACTTCAGGGCAGGGTGTTGAAAGCGTTGGCGATGTCAAGAGACACCGCCAAGTCCACCTCGCCCCGGGAAACCTCTTCCTCCGCCAGACTCCTCACAGATTTTATTGCCTCGATTGTTGAGCGCCCTCGGCGGAAACCGAATTGCACTTCCGCCAAATCTGGGCCCACCGTGGAAAGGTGGTGGACGAGGCGCTCCGCGATGATATACTCGAAGATCTTCGCGACCTCGTCCAACAACACTATGGGCCGGTAGGCGGACGGGCTGTCCGCCGGGTGCCCTGCCTTTCTGATGAGGACCAGTTTCCCCGTCTTCCAGGCTCGTGGAAACTGGCCCCCCTCAAGGCACGCTGTGAGGAGTCTCCCTAGTCGGGGTCCGAGCTCCTCTCCCAGGTCGGGTCCTGGGGCGGTGTTTTTAATCCTCAACACCGCCGCTCGGAGTTCTACCCGAGTCACCTCGGGAACGTCGTCGTCTATGTCCGCGTTGGCTGCCTCGGAAGGCGGTGCCGTCATGGGCGGATGTGTTCCGCCCGTGACGGGAACAGAGCGGCCACAACCTCTTCCACTAGCTGTGGCCGGAGACTTTCCGTTAGAGGGGGCGCCCAGGAATGTAACTTGTTCCTGACCATCAAGTATGGGCGCCCCCACGGATCCTGGTTTAGTGTCTCCAGCAGTTCCTGGCGGGCATCTTGCTTGGCCCGCCAGATAGCTTCCTTCAAATTGTTTTTTGCCGCTCTGTATGCCTCATACAATTCCGCCTCCCGGACAGTAAAATCGGGAGGGCGGCGACGCCTCCTGCGAAACCGGGCGTACTGGCGGCGCGCTGCGACGCAAATCTTGCGCAGGCGCGTCATGGTGTCGTTCCACCAGTACACCCGGCGTGGCCCAGATGTTATACGGACTCTAGGCATCGCCGCGTCACAAACTTGTGTCATTGCCCCCCTGAACCAATCGGCCTCCATATTGATATCGTCAGGCCTGGTAGGTGTTGAAACCCAGGCCTGAACTATGGAGGCTTCCAGGAGGGCCTCCCGATTCAGCCTTTTTAAGGCCCAACGCGGACCGCCCTCAATCGGGCCTCTTCGGACCGGGGCGTCGGAGCTGACTGTTTCGGCGGAGACGTCGAACCGAATATAGCGGTGGTCCGACAACGTCTCCACCTCCTCGACGACGCGCCAGTCTCGGATACGGCGTGCTAGTGCGGGGCTCGCAAATGAAACGTCCACAATGGAACCGCCCCGCTGACGCACGCACGTATGTTCCGACCCACGATTGAGGACGAGCAGGCCGTTCTCAACGGCCCACTGCTCCAGCAGCTCGCCTGTAGCGTCCGTGGCCGGAGAACCCCAAGCCGTAGACTTGGCGTTGAGGTCCCCGGCGAAGAGCACGGCGCGAGGACGGCTGCGAGCGACGACGACGTTCAATTCGAGGAGATACTCCTCGTAGTCGGCGAGGGAACGGTTGGGTGAGAAGTAGCCACCCACCACAACCGTATCCTTTACGAGTGCTGCGACGCAGCCCCGCCCTCGGTAGATGTTCTAGAACGACGGGGTGCGGGCGGCGGCTAACGAAATTAGCGCCACCAAGCCGCTGAGGTCCCCCACCCAATCATCACGGGTGGGGATAAAATACGGCTCGGCGACGAGGGCGACGTTGATTTACCACTGCGCCATGCTCTGGAGACGAAGATCCTGAGCCCTGGCGCAGTGCTTTAAATTCGCCTGTAGAAGGCGTAGTGGAGCCATTAGTCCTGCTCCATATTGCCCGGCGCTTTACTGGCCACGGGAGTGGCGCCCTTGTTGGCCGATTGGCCGTCCTTTGCACCCTTTTGTATTTTAGGTGCAGCGCAACTCTTTGTGCCGGCCCTGTGATCGGCCGGCTTGCCCGCCGCCGCACACAAAACGCAGTGCGGCGGAGCCTCACAACTGCCGGCCAAGTGGCCGGGCTGGCCGCATCTGAAGCAGCGGCCGCTGCAGTCAACCGCAGAGGTGCACTTGACACCAACGTGGCCACCGCTCAGACGGCGGAAGCACCTCTGCGGTTTCGGCTCCAGGAGCCGCACTTGCGCTGACACCCAACCAATCAAAATTCGACGGCCATCGGCCAGCTTTTTGGCAATCGCCACGGGGCAGGTAATGATTGCCGTGCCCATACCGGCACGGCCCGGACGAATAGAGCCGCACCGGATCTGGTCCGGGGGACACTCCCCAGCCTTGGCAACGGCGGCAACAACTTCCTCAGCCACAATCGAGTCATCTAGGCCCGATTCGCACCTCTGCGCACTTTTGGGGCCTAGAGATACGGACATCTTCCGCTGGGAGGAGGTCGCAGAGGCTCGAGGCCAAGGCGTCTGCCTGCTGGGCGCTACCAGCCCCAGGCACCTCGATTAGGCGAGCCCCGGTCTGTGTGGTCTTACACCTGAGGCCCGTCGTTATTCCGAGCGTGGTGGGGTCGATAGCCCCACGCGCCTTCTTTAAGAGCTCCACGTAGGTGGTCCCCCGCTCCAAGGCTGCTGGTTGCAGCGTTAGTACCACTGCAGTGGAGCTGGGGGTGCGGAGCTTCTTGGCCGCCTTTTTTGCCGCCTTCTTGGCGTTCTGTTTGGCCTTTCGCTTGGCCTTCGCCTCCTTTTGCTTGGCGCCAACAGTCTCCCAGCCATCCGTTTTGGGAGCGGAGGCTGCAGGAGTACTCTGCAGAACGGCAGGGGTGGGCTGGGCCTTCTTCTGGCCCCTCTTCCTGCCCTTTGGGGCCTCAGTAGACGCGGCTTTATTGGGCGCCTGAGTCGCGGCCTGCCGTGGCGCAGCCGCTGCAGCCGCATATGATGTTGACGGCTGCGGAGACGACTACTGTGGGGGCGGCTGCGGTTGTTGGGCCGCTTGCCGGCTCGCCGTTGGGGGCCTTATTAATAATTTGCCCTCCAAGGCGGAGAGGCTCTGCCTCATCTTGACCATCTCTTGTCGGAGGGCAGTTAAGTCCTCCGTGGCCTTGTCCGGCGCATTAGCCTCCGTGCGCCTCTGAAAAGCGACACGGAGCTCCTCCTGTTCGCGCCTGAGTACCGCGATTTCGGTGGCGAGGCGGGCGTTCTCCGCCTGGAGCTTCTTTGTCTCCTCAGACGCTGTGCGGCTGAGGAGAACATCCGCAATTTCTGCTATTGCCGCCACTGACTCCTTAAGGGACTTTTGGCAAGTCCCTTTGAGTCCCTTGGACTTCTTGGAGACCATCGTGATGGCCTCCAAGGCGTCTTTGAGACGCGACCGCAAGTTGGTGGCGGTAGCCTCCTCCAGCTCTCCCTCAGAGACCGAAGTCTCTGAGAGGCGCGAGCTTCTTGAAGCGGCCACCTTTTTGTGGCCGCTTCGATGCGCCGCTCCTCCTCTGCGTCGCGCTCGAGGAGCTTTTCTCGCAGCTTGGCGGCTGCGAGTTCCGCGCGAGCTCTGCCCAGGCCCACAAAGTGCCCGTGGGTGGGCGGTCTGCCGCGAGTCTTGAAACCCCTCACTCTCGAAAGTTTCGGCGTGGGGGGTCCCTTCTTCACTCGAGGCCGAGCCTGGCCCCGAGCGTGTGCGCTTGCTCGCCCGGCTGTGGCTTTCAGCGCTGCGCACGCTGATCATACTCACAGCGGAGCTGTCTGACTCGGACAGCTCCAATTCTTGTTCCTTCAGCGCTGTAATGCGCTCTGCATCTGAACCCGCAGAACTGGGCGTGCGGGTTGGTTCGTCAACCGACTTCGGTATGGTGGTTTTATTTTTAGGTTTACTCATATTAGAACCCACGAGTGCGGGAGAAATAAAAAGTCCGCCCGGGCAGAGATCCCGCTATACCCGGGTAAGCCTAATACCTCAAGGGTGGCGGCTGGTGACCTGAGGGGGCCGCACTAGGAACTGACCTCCCTGTCAGCCATACATTCTCTCGCAGCAACTTAGGATTAGGGGATTTTTATAGTGCTTACCTTGCACGCGGTCCGGGCGGTTAAGCCAAGACCCTCGGTCCCGTGGACAGCCGCAAGACGTGACCACAGACACTGCAAACTACGGGATTACGAGATTGGGGTGACGGTGACATCGGGGCAGGGGGGGAAAAACGAAAGAAGGGAAAAGGGAGAAAAACTAAAATTGTAAAATAAAAACAAAAACAAAAGGTAAAATAAAAGGTATAAAAGTAAAACAAAAAGAGAAAAAATAAAACGTAAACAAAACAAAAACAAAACGAAACAAAAATTTAAAAATAAAAAGGCGTCCGAAGACGTAAGAAGAAAGACAAAACCCCGCTGTCTGCTTGGCGGTAGGGTGAGTACACACCAAGCCCGTCAATGTCCCGTCCCGTGTCGTGTCGCGGAGGTTTCTGACACGCACCCCATCAGCATACTAACCTAACCTAACCTAACCGATTCCTTTCGATTTCACCTGAACTTCCCGAAACATCACCTGATGAGACGAAACGTTATTCGTCTAAAAGTTGTCTGGCCCAATAATTTGACAAAAGATAAATACCCCAAACGTTTTTTGTCATTACAATAATCAGCTTAACAATAATTCTACCAAATGAAACGTTGTCATACAAAAATTTGACAATCGTTAGTCGTCAAAGTGAAAAATAGGCGAAACGTTGGTTGGGAAGTGATAATCGGCCAAACAATATTCGGCGAAAAGGCAGGATCCACGTTTCACACCTTCCGCTCTCGTATACAAGCGCGCAACGTGCTTATTTACCTACCACCAATACATTCCTTTACATATAAGTAGGTGTGATCTGTGAAGTAGGTGATCTTTCCGTCCCACTACCATGGTTCTCTTTGTGCCCAAATGTGGGTAGTTCGTATCATAAAGTCTACTTTTCATTCTTTCATTCGTCCTCATTACAATTCACGAGAGCAGACTAGAATATACGGTTGTTTGTATAGTTTTTCACGATCGTCAACAAACTTGCGAGCGAGTATTTTCAGTATTTGGAGGTTATGTCGCGACCCGCGACATGCTGAAAATACTCGCATATTCGCAATAATTATTTTCAGTAAGGGCGGCGGCAAATGATTGTTTCGTTCGTTTGAATGAGGCACAGACAATGAGCGCGTCCGCCCTTTGTATCCACACCTGTTATTAAAACTGCTGTGAGGCGTGCACCCGCTGTGTGAAATATTCTCCTTGTTTACATAATATGTATGCTTTACATTAGCACTTTGCTGGAATTATGTGCACTTTCTTAGTATTACGGCGCTCGTTATATTTATTCTAGATTTATTTTCCGTATACTGTAGGACGTAATTCACTTCTGCTTTTTAAATATTACAGTAGTTGGCTTAGGTATATATGGGCGCAAATTAATATATAATGATTATATTATTACGAAAATGTTAATAATATTTAAGATTGATATTTAAATAACTATTTGTGAACTCAGAACTGAGAACTTCACTACTTTACAATATTAGACACTGTATTGGCTGCTTAACTGTTTATAAAGACTAGAGGACCCATGCTGCTCCACAGCATATTTTAATATTATAAAAAAGCTCTTACATAGGAATAGCAGTTTTGCTAAAATCATAGTTTTGGTTAAACGGTACTTTTGGTAGGAATGGTAGCTTTCGTAGCAATCGTAAGTGACAGTTCTACCAAAACTACTATTCGTACCGAAAATACTATTCCTATCAAAACTACTATTTGTACCAAAACTACTATTCGTACTAACACTATCATATGTACCTAATTTTTTTTAAACTACCATTTCTACCAAAACCGCCGGTGCCGTCCAAAGTACCTTTTCTCTTAAAACTACTATTCTTACCAAAGCTACAATTTCTACCATAACTACCACTTGTAATATAATTATATGACAATAGTACTATGAACCGCTGTAATATGTTCCACATTAAAAAAACCGTGTGGTGACGGATTAAGAATACGGATTGTCACCACCCCATATCATCCCATGGGTGTCGTAAGAGCCGACAGAGGGAGCATTTTATGCATAGAACAGCACTGTAAGAGAAGGAAAACTTGATAAAAACCCTATACCAACCCGTTTGGCCAGCGTGGCTGGTGGCATAGTAGGCCAATTCCTCCTTTCAAAGGAGAGGCCTAGTCCAGCAGTGGACTGTTAAAGGCTGATGATGAGAAAAAAATTAAGATGCCCGAAGAAAGTCTGTAATTTAAAAACACAAAAATTTTCCTAACATAAAACGTAATTTACCCGTCTGTAGGGTTGATTTTCCCAACATTAGGCGGAAATTTCACTACATTTGGGGAAAATTCCTCGGGTCGCGGGTATACTGACGTCGTTACCGCGACCCCGTCATGAGGTTCGATACAGGAACACCGAGGTGTTTTAGTGGGTATGCCCCCCCGAATATCTAGAATCACTTGCCCCAAACTCGGTACAGAGTTGGCGGAGGGGTCCCTTTGAGGAACAGTCCGTAACTGGATTTCATCGCGATACAAAAAAAGGGGAAAATTCCTTAAGGTTAACTGGTAACATTCAGGGCATATTACCTGCCATCAGCGATAATTCACTATAGTGATAATTTTACCAACATCGGGTATTTTATTTTACACACCACCACACTCACACCCGGATGATTTATGAAAAGAGGCATAACGGTTTTTCCTGGCAGTTACCGCAAAGAACTTATTAGATGCCATAAAAAATATTTTTGAATTTAGAACCGTCCATGTAGAGAGAAAGCAAAGGAATCTTAAGAAATTTATAGGAAAATATTGAAAAATAAGTTCAATGTCCACACCTATCTTCCTTCAAACTTACCCAATTTAAATGAGCATACCATCAAATGAAAGAGCTCTTTTCAGCGCGTGTTTTAAGCCTATAACAAAACGCCTACCTCAATGAGAACCAGATATATAGAAGCAGAAAGTCATTAACTACGGCTACGAAAACGTAAAAAATGTATGGGAAAAATTGTTTTTGCATATAACTTGATGAATGGGCAAGTTAGGTAATTTCTAATGCTTGATGACAAATCTATGCAGCGAGAGCCTTCATTTAAAAAAAAAATCATGCGAATCGGTTCGGTAGAACGGGCTGGCCGACTCGTATTATAAAACACAAATTCTTTTAATATATAGATTGGGTATTTAATTTATCGCTTAATTATTAAGGTAACTCCAGAATTTTCAAAGTAAAATCATTTAGTATTAAGTAACAATGAACAGGTTGAACATGCCTGATATATAGATATAGCTTAATAGACCGCACCACTTTGTAAGAGTAGAATTTTATTACATCTACAGTTACGAAGGTTCATGGAACTAATATTTGGGTGGGAAATGTTGCCCACCACCTGTCTTTTGAGTGTTGCAGGTTGATGATGACATCCTAACAGATGACCTGACCTTGGTGTGAAGAGAGGATGGACGAGCGGTCCTTTACTGATTGGTATGTGTGGATGAAGGTGACCCGCCCTTTTGACGTCGGTGGTTTTGTGTGTGGGCTGCGCGCACACGTGCCGCATGGGTACTGTACTGAGCTGGAGTCAAGCATTGTTTGCTAACCTTTGTTGCTGATCAACATCAACAACTGTATGAGCAGCTTGACCGTATGGGCGGAGGATTCGTCAGATACCGATTTACATGGGGGGTCCTCTACCTTCTCCACTGTCGTTGTTGGACCTATGTAATTGCATACATACATACATACATAGACTCACGCCTGTTTCCCGGAGGGGTAGGCAGAGACTACGGAACGCCATTTGCAACGATCCTGACATACCTCACTTGCTTCACTCACTCCCATCAAGTTTCTCATGCATGCTCTTCTGTTAAGGGTACTTCTGACTTGTCTTTTTTTCAGGATGTCTCCAATCTGGTCAGAGAACGTTCTCCTAGGTCTTCCCCTTTGTCCTGTCCCATTCATACTAGCCTGATATATCTTCTTTGTCAGTCTATCGTCATCCATCCTTTCCATGTGCCCAAACCATCTTAACATGCCTTTCTCAATGCTTGTCACTACATCTTCTTTTACCCCACACCACTCTCGTATCACACAATTCTTTACTCTGTCGGTCAAAGACACACCACACATACTTCTCAGTGCTCTCATTTCTACAGCATTTATTCTACTTTCAAATCTCTTCTGCCATACCCAACTTTCACTACCATACATAAGGGTAGACACTAACACACCTCTATGTACAGCCAAACGTGCCTTTTTGGACACGTTTTGACTGTTCATAAACGCCTTCAGAGCTCCATTCACACAATTACCTGCATTAACTCTCCTTTCAATATCTGCTTCATTCTTACCATCTCTTGTAAACAACGTACCTAAGTAAACAAACTCATTCACTTGTTCCACTCGCTGTCCATCGATCAAAACATTACAAGCCGTAACGCATTCATCCTTTTCAAAAACCATAACTTTCGTTTTACTTACATTCACTTTCATTCCTTTCCTTTCTAACGCACGATGCATGATTGTTACCATCTTCTGCAACTCCTCCGTTGAAGATGCAAGTATAACCTGATCATCAGCATAAAGGAGGCATTTGACGAGTAACCCATTCATCCTTAATCCGCAGTCACTATGTTTTAAATCTTGCAAACAACTGTCCATGAAGAGGTTAAACAGCCACGGCGACGCTACACATCCCTGTCTAACACCTTTATCGATGGTAAACCAGTCAGTGTATGCCCCGTTTATCCTCACACATGCTCTAGAATCCTCATAAAGGGATTTCAGAGCTCGAATGAGGCTGCTGTCCACCCCATTCATTGACAGCACCGACCACATTTCATTCCTCACCACTTTATCGTAAGCCTTTTCCAAATCCACGAATGCGCAATAGACCTTTTGACCTTTGGCCAAAAATTTTCCGGCTATGCTTCGCAAGGAAAAAAACGGCCTATGTAATTGCATTGTATTGATATAAACTGATCATGACGAACGATGATGATCATTTTATGTATATGCATTGATGTGTTTATGAGGTTATTACCGTGTGGTTGACGGCATAGAATACAAGTGTCACCACCCCCTATCTCCCCGTGGGTGTCGTAAGAGGCGACTAAGGGATAACACGATGCAAATACCATCTTTGTGTAGAGACGGAAAACTCGACATCAAACCCTATACGACTGCCTCGTTGGTCCTGCGGCATAAATGTGCGCGTGGGATCGGGAGGTCCCGGGTTCGATTCCTGGGTCGGGCAGTGTTATTGGGTTTTTCTGTCACGAAATTCTCAGTAGCAGCACGGAGTCTGGAAATGTGCCCGGTACGGCAATAGGCTCGCCCCTTATTACGTGGGACTAAAGTATATCTGGCGAAAAGTGGGTGTAGAAATACACCTCTGCCTACCCCTTCGGGGATAAAAGGGGTGACGATATGTATGTATGTATGTATGTGTTTATGAGGCAAATTTTGCATTTGTGTTTGAGTAAAATTTTATTTTTCCTATCCAACATCCTTCCCAAAACGCTGGCTGGCCACCATGCGTATCCTTGATCCTGGTCTTGTTGGCTAGATCCCGTGATGGGTGATGCCGTGTTGGCTAGATCCCGTGATGGGTGATGCCGCGTGTTGGCTAGATCCCGTGATGGGTGATGCCGTGTGTTGGCTAGATCCCGTGATGGGTGATGCCGTGTGTTGGCTAGATCCCGTGATGGGTGATGCCGCGTGGGCTAAATCGACCCTATGTGGGTGATGCCGTTTGTGGGCTAGATCCCTATGTGGGTGATGCCGTTTGTGGGCTAGATCCCTATGTGGGTGATGCCTGTGTGCGCTAGATCCCGTAATCGGTGATGCCGTAATCGGCTTAGCCATGGGTGAAGCATTGTTTGTTAGATCCCGTGATGGGTGACGCATGCCACAGGCTAAGATCCTATGACTAGGTGAAGCCTTGTAAAGAACTTTTAGTTCATTCTGTATGATAAACGTTTATTTATGTAATTTTTATATTCATTATTTTTGTTTGCTGTTTATTCTGTAACCGTTACCTAAATAGTCAGCGCGAGGAGCGCGCTGGATCAGAATGGCCGTATGGGCGCAAATTAATATATAATGATTATATTGTTACGAAAATGTTAATAATATTTAAGATTTATATTTAAATAACTATTTGTGAACACAGAACTGAGAACTTCACTACTTTACAATATTAGACACTGTATTGGCTGCTTAACTGTTTATAAAGATTGGGTATTTAATTTATCGCATTATTATTATATTATTTATTTATATTATTATATATTATTATTATATTATTTAGTATTAAATAACATTATTCTGACACTTATTTTTACGGTAATAAATAACATGCGTTTATATTTGCATCCTGTTGATAGCGCCATCTGTTGACAATGTTGTAAAGCAGCGTTTAGTTAATAAAATAAATTTGTTATTCGTATAAAATAAATCATTTGGTGTTGTGCAAAATTCATTACAATATTAATGTTGGTTTTTGATAATTAATTGTACAGTAATTTCAATTATATGTTGAAAAGGAAGTGACAGTTGTAATGACGGTTAATGTATAAAAAGGACTGTAAGTCACATTTTATTTCTAGAAATCGTCTGAAAATAAACCAAGTTATATTACGTGAGTGTTTTTATTATAATGGAGTCTGGACACGATAACCCTGGCGTATCGCCGACATATATTTCAGTGTGATTGTTCTTACCTACTTATCAACTTAAAGTTTTGTGCTTCAATTTGGAAGAGTTAAGCTTTTAACAAGGTACTCAAGTGTGCGTCAGGATGGCTGGACCATGAATGATTTTGGAGGTTTGAGCAATTCCAAACTTTTGTACCTATTTTATACTATTTGGTACCAGACATAAAAAAATTAGTACCTCGCTAAAGAGGGAAAACTATTACGAGGAAAGTGGCCAGCCATTTTGACTTCAGAATGGCTGGACCAAACCGGTTTCACCTAGTTGTAGGCGTTATAACTAGTTCATCTTTTTGTTAAAATATAGTACCTCATTGGTACCTGAACATATGTTTTGCTTATATTTTTTAGATAAGCCATAAATAAGTTACACCTACAAGAAGAAGAACTCGCACTTGCCCGGTTTTTTAAAGCCAGTAGATATACTTAATAACGAAACTAAACATGTTTAAAATAACTAAATAGGATAAAGACAACAAAAATAAACACCGGGCAAGTGCGAGTCGGACTCGCGCACGAACGGTTCCGTACCATTATCTATAAAAAACTGCAAAAAAAACACGATTGTTGTATGGGAGCCCCCCTTAAATATTTGTTTTATTTTAATTTAATTATTTATTTTTAAAGCGATCATCATTCTCTAATATTAGTCAATTTAGGGTCCGCTTCCTAGTCCAACCGGATTTGGCTGAATATTAGGTTTTCCACAGAGCGACTACCTGTCAGACCTCCGCAACCCGAAGGGATAGAGATATTCCATAGGTTAGACTAGTGTCAGTTTATTTAGAAGGTACTGACGCCCTGTAACGACTGTCAAAGATCTTCATGACAACCGGGACCGACAGCTTAACATGTTCTCCGAGGTACGGAACGATAATTAACAATTTAATACGCACATAACTCCGAAAAGTCATTGGTGCGCGCCGTGGATTTGAACCCGATACCCTCTGCATGGCAGTCTGTTGGAGTCTCTTTTAGGCTATCGCTGCCTGTATTTTTAAAGTGAATGTAACTAAATATTCTTTGAATATTTCAAGTGTCTACCTCTTAAGGTTATATTTCTTTGGTCTACCTGTTGTCGTTATCAATATCGAGCAAGAAAAAATCACGTTTGTTGCATGGGAGCTCCTTAAATATTTATTATAGGTATTCTGTTTTTTAGTATTTGTTGTTATAGCGGCAACAACATTTTTCACTACTAGCTTAAATAACACACCTTTTGGGCTTCGTCGCTGTCGGGTAGAAAAACCGGGCAAGTGCGAATTCTTCTTGTAGGTGTAACTTATTTATGGCTTATCTAAAAAATATAAGAAAAACATATGTTCAGGTACCAATAAGGTACTATATTTTAACAAAAAGATGAACTAATTATAACACCTAAAACTAGGTGAAACCGGTTTGGTCCAGCCATTCTGAAGTCAGAATGGCTGGCCACTTTCCTCGTAATAGTTTTCCCTCTTTAGCGAGGTACTAATTTTTTTATGTCTGGTACCAAATAGTATAAAATAGGTACAAAAGTTTGGTATTGCTCAAACCTCCAAAATCACTCATGGTCCAGCTATCCTGACGCACACGGTACTCAACAGGCCATAAGAGCAGGCAGTCCGAATTATGTTCAGCGTAAGGTTTTGCTGGGATATAGTAAACGCTAAATATATAGTTGAATATCGATTGCAGGGTTTGCCCGCGTACAAGCATGAAGATGTTGAAAATAAAAGAAATAACGCCTTTTACATAAGTAATCATTATCATAAAGCAAAAATACCTTATCATACGATAGCATATAGGTTTATTTTATGCTTATTGTCAGAAAGAATAGCGAAGATTTATTCAAGATATTTTTAGATTGATTTGCAATTCGTATGATATTCAAATGAAAATATTATCAGCATTTATTTTCCAAACGTCTATCTGCCTTATCAGTTGATATACAAAGACCTAAAGAATGTTATGCTAAAGTCTACCTTCATTAGTATCTACGACTGTTTCACAATATTTGTGCAAAATGACATAAATTGGAATGGCTGCTACAAATTATATCGAACTGTCAGAGGTGTGATTTTAGAGAGATGCTATCATATTCTAATGCAACAGTTTTCAAAAGTTTAAGGGTATATATAGCTATCAGCACCGCATCGCACTTTCCTATGCTTCTATCCTTTTCTGTCACTTAGGACCGTCATTTACTAGAGCGAGAAAGAGAGAGGGAACACGATCGCCTTTTCGATTCCGCGGCGTGCTGGAGTTCCCTCTCTCTTTCTCGCTTTATTTCAAGCAATACAATTATAAGATATTACTCCATAGCCCACACATGACATGCTATTTAGACGAGTAGGTAGGTATATATATATATACATATATATAAATCGACGATGCCAACTGTCGTCAACACGCTGGAGAATTGATTGCCGTTGCAGACTCGGTCATGTCTCGGTATCACAGGTGCTCTAAAAAGCAAGCCGTTCTTCTCCATCGAAATGACATCTTCAGTTCAAATGGTATACCTATTGGCAATTTGAGTGTTCCTGTAAGTTTACAATATTAAATTAATGCACGCTGAGTTTTTTATAGTTCCAAACGTTAATGTATTGAACCAGACACAACAATCAGATGAGAAGCGCACAATTAGATAAAATAAAAGTTGTTTTTTTTATAATTCACAACTTTATTTGAAACTGGCACTGACTACAGTCCCTCCGCGATCACGACCGTTGGCAGTCAGATAAAAAGTCGGGGAAACAGAGATAGGTATTTACACGAAATAAATGTGTAACTAGAAACAAAAATTGGTTGCCTGTAAAGTCGGTATACGGGCGAAAGTTTTACGTGACAACGACTTTGAGTGGTAAAATAATTTTAATGTGAATATTCATTCGTATAGTAGGAAGAAGGATGAAAGACGCGTGCCTTTCACTTTTTATGTCTGTCTCTCTCGCTCTTAGGCGGGACGCGTGCCTCTCACTCGCTCTCATTGTGAGCGCATAACGTGAGCGGAGCGTAACGCAGTTTCTTGAAGTGTCACCCGGCAAACCAATTTATAAGACGTTGTCACGTCAAAAATGCAGTTTTGTATTTACAACACCGCTAAGAAAACGCTGCTTCATAAAAACAATAAAATCTTGTTGTTGCTTTGTTAATTGTGAGAGATTGTGTGGAAAGTAATAATATTATATTAATATAAACCAAGTTTAACTAATACAATTATTTGTTAACTTAATCCGTTTACTAAAACATGTTTAGTTATTTTTCAGTTTCTTTTTCGTTTGAGTGTGTAGCCAAGTCTGGTGTCGCCGTGTCAGAGTTTCTAGCCCGCCCTAACACTAGGGTTGCCAACTTTTTTTAGAAGAAATAGAGTATATCTGATTTTAAAGGAGGTAAATAAAGAGTACGGACTTAAAAAAAAATACTTAGTATCATTTATTTTATATTTTTTTAATGGTATTTGTTGTACTTTTTTCATTGTTTTTTAAATAATTGTATGAGTCCAAACATTCTTACTCTAAATTTATATAGATCAAGAGCTCATTTTTAATAATTTCAATGAAGCTCTGTTCCTCTCTTCTCGCCACTTCACATTCATGAGCGAAAATACTAACCGAACCGAAACTAACCTCAAAGACTTCTCAAAACAACTTGTGACATGAGTAGATACATGACATTGACACCTTTGAAATAATGAAATGACATTAGTGGCTGCGTTCACGAATGTCCGAATGTGGTTTGAGGAATTGGGGATACCAACTTATTAACAGTAAATAGTCGACT
Organism: Euclidia mi; assembly: GCA_944739405.2. Lineage (NCBI taxonomy): Eukaryota > Metazoa > Arthropoda > Insecta > Lepidoptera > Erebidae > Euclidia > Euclidia mi. The sequence goes on along the minus strand of OX123193.2, from coordinate 29,258,190 downwards.
TTTTAGGTTTTGATCATGGGTTTTTGCATAATATTATATGACTGGCACTAGTTAAGTAAACATTGTGTAAAAAAGAGTATTTTAGCGTACTCTATTAGTGTTATAGATTATAGAGTACGGTTCCATGATATAGAGTACAATACTCTATTTTAGAGTACGGTTGGCAACCCTACCTAACACCCCCGACAAGGCCTAATAACGGCCCGGCCACAGCCCACACCGGCGGCGGCAGCGGCGAGCGATTTCAATGTACATGGCGGGTTTACTCTGAGGCGACATCGGTCGCCGCGCCGTAACAAAGCGCGCCATGTACATCGAAAACGCTCGCCGCTGCTCCCGCGCGCCGCCGCTGTGGGCTGTGGCCGGGCCGTATAACGATTCTTGTCCTGAGACAAAAAGTGAGACCATCAGCTACTGGCCCTTAGAAGCACGGTCGCGCTCTGATTCAAATGTCACACGCGGTTACCCATCCAAGTGGTCAACCGTGCAAGCTTTACTTAACTTTTGCGACCTATTACGAATGACAAGTCAAGCCACGCTTTAAGCGCTACAGCTTACATATGATCCTTGTCCGACATGAAGCTTACACTTTTATGAACATACTAGCTTTCGCCCGCGGCTTCGCCAGCATGAAATTTTAATAAAGTGTAGCCTATGTAGTTCCCCGGGTTTCAGACTATGCATGTCAAATTTCATCACAAACGGCTCTGCAGATTAGCCGTGTAGCATGTATATGTATTAACAAATAATACTTAAAAATACTTTTGTTTTCATAATCGTTGAACTTCAGGTAAAGATTAGTATGTAGGTATATTATTGAAGTTATGAAGAGCTTATATATAAAATAAAAACTGAAAGCATTACCACAAAGTACATAGGTATCAGATCGTCATAAGCGGGCTTAACACGTTGAATGCGGTACAAGCCAATTTTGACTTGTATTATACTTTCGTATGGTGCGGCGTTGAAAGTAGGTGTTTTCTGTCAGGTGCGGGAGTGATTTCCCATTGAAATCCTTTAATCCAGAAAGAGACAAGTATACATTTGGGTTTGTTACTTTAAATTGTATCTAATAGGTAGGTTTTAAGTATGCAAGACGAATTTGACTTGTACCGCACCAGATAATAAAAAATTACAATCGGTATGCTACCGACTTGTATCGCACCACAGGAACTAGTCAGTATAGGCTAGTGCAGTCAGTAGGTACATTCTGACGTATTTCGTCTATAAAAAAAGATGCGATAAAAAGTGCACTTGCTGAATTTTACTGAATCTATAATAGGCTCTGACCAAAACTAAACTTACTGATAAAATTACTGCCGGAAAAAATTCAGCAATTAAGAAAAACAATGAATAGCAGAGATGCCGACAAGAAAGTAAGAAGAGTTGACACTTGCCACGTACTGCAAAGAATGCAACAAAAATATATGTTTGGAATACTAAAAAAAATCGCATAAGAATATTCAGGTTTTGTGAATTACTTATTCTTTGAATAATTATAAACATCGATGTCTTTTGTTTCACTATATTTCCCTTCCCTATAAACCTATTGACACAAAAAACCTTGCCCTAACGCCATGATGCGGTACAAGACGAATTCGTATTATAATTTAAATGTCATATAATTACTAAACTAAAGTTTGCATTCTGTGGCGACGACAAATGTATCTAATTGAATATATCAACTTGCTATTGCAAGCATAAAATTACATATTTTTATAAAAATTAAAGATTTATTAGCCAAAATTTATTCATTTGTTTACAAACCATTATCGTCTTGTATCATCATCATCAGCTTTTAACAGTCCACTGCTGGACTAGGCCTCTCCTTTGAATGGAGGAATTGGCCTACTATACCACGCTGGCCAAACGGGTTGGTATAGGGTTTGCATCAAGTTTTCCTTCTCTTACAGTGTTGTTCTCTGCATAATATACTCACTCTGTCGGCTCTTACGACACCCATGGGATGATATGGGGTGGTGACATTCCGTATTCTTAATCCGTCACCACACGGACGAACGGTCTTGTATCGCACCAGAATAAAAAACGGTACAAGTCAAAATTGGTATGTTTAGCACTGTACGTAATTTGTAGTTTTAAAGTCTCGCATTCAACGTGTTAAGCGCGCTCACATTTAGAAAGCGCTTTTAATGACGCTGCGCTTAGGTCAATTATATCGTGATAACTTTTAAACTATTCGTCCAAACTACTTACTGTAAAGACAAAGTTCATTTACATTAAATACTGAAGGAAATAAATCTATAAATTTTGAAAACAATTTGCTAACTACTCTAGAATGAGCATTGAAAAAATTGGGCAAGTGCGAGTCGGACTCGCGCACAAAGGGTTCCGTACCATCATCTATAAAAGAAAATCACGTTTGTTGTATGTATACTTAAATACTTTATAAGTTTCTACCTGTTTATTAAGATCGAGTAACAAATTGCTCAAAAATTACGTTTGTTGTATGGGAGCCCCCTTTATTATTTACTTTTTTTAAATTTAATTGTATTTATTTTGAAAGGTAATATACAACTACATATTCTGTAAAAATTTAAAGCGTCTACCTGTAACAGTTAGTAATTTTGAGCAAAATATACGAAAAAAAACACGTTTTTTGTATGGGGCCCCCCCTTAAATGTTTTATTTTTAGTATTTGTTGTTATAGCGGCAACCGAAATACATAATTTGTGAAAATTTCAGCTATCTAGCTATCATGGTTTATGAGATACAGCCTGGTGACAGACAGACAGACAGACAGACAGACAGACAGACAGACAGACAACGGAGGCTTAGTAATAGGGTTCCGTTTTTTACCTTTTAGGTACGGAACCCTAAAAACATATTTTTTTATGTTATACTGTTTTATTACAATAAAAATGATGTAGTTAGGTTATGTACTAAAAGCTAAAAAGAAATTCGGTAATTCCTAGCTGCCAGATCACACCAATCTTCTCATCAATCTGGGCTATTGGTCTGACAAATATAAAATCGTTTGGCAAGTGAAATTTCTATCATAATGTTTATTCTGGATACGCTGAGCCCAAAATTAAAATAAATGTTTTTTTTAGTCTATTTTATTTTCAAGTTTTTAGTTTTATATGATACTTAAATGAATTATAATGAAATGAAATATTTATTTTGCCACACATGGCACACACAAAAAATATTTGACAAAAAAAATAGGTTCAAAGCACAATATTTAAAAAACCATAGAAAAAGAGCCTAAATAATAAAATAAAATAAAAAACAAAACATAAAATAACACAGGAAAGCAAATAATTTAAACAAATGGCAGATTGTTATGTCTACTCACTGGCAACCCAACGCTTCCCGGCTGACCGGCTACTTGTCATTCTAATTTCATAGTGAACCCTTTTCTACCAGTCAAACCCTGTCATTCGATACCCATATTGAGCTATTTGTGGAAAATGGGTAATTCGCCATTTTGTGGCGACGGCCATCTTGGATTTTTCATAGTGAGGTCTATTCTACCAATCAAGCCCATTCATTTGATACCCATATTAAGGTATTTGTGGAAAATATGTAATGAGCCATTTTGTGGCGGCAGCCATCTTGGATTTTTCATAGTGAGCCATATTCTACCAATTGGGTTGTTTCCAACAAGTCAAATCAAGCACCTTTAATGAAATGTCAAAAACGACCTTTGCCAAGAGTTTTGTATGAAATATGACGTAGTGACATCATAGTGTTTTGCTGTCAAGTAGAATACTTATTATCAATAAATTGACGGTAAAAAATGTTAAATAAAGTTTTAACATTAATTGATGAATGAAACTAATATTATTTTGACATGGTTCACTAGATAAAAAGACTTGTATAATTTATTTCACTTGCAGGAAACTTCCCTATTAAGCCCTTTCATTCGATACCCATATTGAGTATTTGTGGCAAATATGTAATCCGCCATTTTGCGGCGACAGCCATCTTGGATTTTTTATAGTGAGCTGTATTCTACGAATCAAGCCCTTTCATTTGATACCCATATTGCGGTATTTGTGAAAAATAAGTAATCCGCCATTTTGTGGCGGCGGCCATCATGGATTTTTGATAGTGAGCTTTTTATGATAAACAATATCATCGTACATTATCTTCAAGTAACTTTAACGGTTTAGGCAACGCACGCGAAGACAGTTTTCAGAGCTCAGGATTTTTGCCGACTTATTTGATACTTTTCCTTATATTATGGCAACATTATACAAAATCTTTAAAAATTGTAGCCTGTGTTATTCTGATGTATAAACTATATTACTGTAAAGTTTCATCCAAATCCGTTCAGTCGTTTTTGCGTGAAAGAGTAAAAAAACATCCATCCATACATCCATCTTTCCATCCATCCATCTATACATACATCTTAACAAACTTTCACATTTATAATATTAGTAGGATAGTACTAGGAAATTCTTGCAAGTGCGCGCATTCGTTATAGTCTAAAACGCTGTTCGCTTTTCAATTCAGTTCCCAAAAGATTGCAAAACTTTTCCGTCACTTGGCGGGTAAGCAAATGTACTTCCAATCGCATGCGCGGCAAGTCGCATGCCGACTTACGACCGAGTCGTTTAGCTGCACTAAGTTTCGCCAAAGGATACTTTATGCGATAGATATGCGAGTATGCGACTATGCGACTACACGAGTACTTATGCTGCACGCTCGCCGGATTTTTAACTCACTTTAAAACTATTGAATGTGGATCGAGGCAACATTTACGATACTATTTTAAGACAACTCAGCAATTTAGTTCGGATACAGATGACGGTATCGTCATCTGTATCCGAACTAAGTTGCAGTTGTTCTTGTTGTGGCAACCAGAGGGCCAATTCTGGTAATTATATTTGTTCAAATTCCAATATCGATCTAGTCTCGGCGTCATAAATGGTATTCTCGTAACTTAACTGACACTTGAATGAGATCGGGACTACATCGAAAGTTGAACCAAGTGTGAACTAGTGTGAACGGTATTCTGCTAATTATTAGTAGAGCAGGTAAGGTATTTCTAGTTTTAATATACATTTGTTACCAAGGACACGACGTGATGACGTGATTTATTTGACATTCCCAACGATACCACTAATAGTGTTGAATATTTTTCTGGTAATATTTATGATCTATTTTGCTAATAAACATAGGAATCGCCTTTAGCTATTATGTGCCACTAGTTTTACCACGGGGATAGGTATCTAAAATAAGTTTAAAAATAAATTGTGTAAGACAAATTAATGTCTACAAAACAAATGACTATAAAATGATCAACCATCGATAGGGCTTACAAAAAACAGGTGCATGCGATTTTCGACCTTATTGACAATTCATGATAAACTTCTTTTTGGTATTTTCTTGCTTTCTGACATTGATACGTTATTAAAATTATAAATTCTGAGTTACGTCAATAAGGTCGAAAATCGCATGCACCTGATTTTTGAAATCCCTATCGATGGCTGATAACTTTCTGATAGTCACTGGTTTTGTAAACGTTAATTGCTTTTATACAATTTCACAACTAATGAGTTCACGAGGATCCTCTGGGGGATCTGGCTAGGAGATCCTGGTGGACAACATGCAAAGATGTTAAGTATTTCGTTGCCAGCATTGACAATATTTATTTCAAGATCGAAATATTCGCGAAACTTTTGCTCGAGAAATTCAACAAATGAGATAAAATTATCAGGAGGGAAAAACGAATTAAAAAATCCAATTGTACGTTACCATCGTTAAAATCTTTATAATGTCTGAATTATTTCTATTATTGAATATTAATTTTTTTAATTATTGAATACCTATTGAAAATAATTCACACGATCCAAGGAACCAATATATTTACTTACCGAAATTTTATTATTTAGTTGTATATTAATTTTAATTTGGCATGTAAACGTATTGGCATCCAATAACCATTCCTATTAATGTATTTTCCCATACAATGGCAAAATTCATGTTTTTGTTTTTGAGTTTTTGTCATTACCTCTAAGATCAACAAGAGATTATAAATTGATTATATCGAAATTATACTACAAGGAGATTAAGTGGACAGAATACCAATTGTGAGTCAATTCAAAATTAAATCGCAGTTCAGTCAAAATTCAGTGTCAGTCTCTGTTAAATACGAGAATTGGCCTTCTGATAACCAATTATTACACTCATCTTCTTAAATACATATACATCTCCCCATATTATAAAATGAAGTCCCCGGGTGTCCAGTCCATTTGTAAAAACTCAAATATTACGGAACTGATTTTTATACGGTTTTCCCCAATTGATAGTGTGATTCCTAAGAGCGGTATAAGTGCATAATTCACGCAGGCCGAGCTGCAAGCGAAGTCTTGTAATAGACCAAATTACACCCAAAATACAGGACAAAAACCGTGCTAGGCACACAAAGATTTGTCCTGGGATACAAATACTAATAACCGTGTTTAATCACACAAAGAATCTGCGTGAAAATACTGGGAATCTAACCCATGAGTCCAACGGCCTCGGCTTAGCATTCGGGTTATCAACCAACAGGCCAGTCAAATTAATGTTGTCCGTTCTACTGAAATGTGAGGCCGCAAAGAAAAGCTTCTACCATTTAGGTAGATGTTTGTGATATTGCCCGTCTCTTAATAGTCATTGGCAGGCGTCAAGGACAGATACACGCTGTTTTATCTTAAAGCTTCATTTATTCGGGGCTGAAAGACCACTATTTACGTAAATAGGAAAGAAAACATAATCTAACCAGTATCAATATCATTTAAGGTACAAGTTTGCCTATCTGTCTTGACGTTAACAGTTTAATAAGTAACGTATTCCACATATTCATGTCTTATATAGGTATAATTAATTTTATTAATGTTTGAGCTTATGAAACCCTAAGTGGTAGACATTAACAATAAGCTATTTATTGGAAACAGTTTTCGTTAGCTAGTTAAGTACTACTAAGAACGATTATTAAACTAGAAATTCTAAAACAACTGTGTAATTTGGGAATCAAATCTGGGATCTCACCGCATCCACATACCCTACCGCACACATTCCTACATAATATCACTAAAAGCTGGAGGCTGTGCAATGAATAGTAACCGGATCATACAGTGCGCTATTTAGTTACTAACTTCCACATTCAGTAGTTTATACTACATTGCTGTTACAAATTCTAGCGAAATGTTCCCTGATTGTGGTTCGTTGTCTATGCGATTTGATTTCGTGCTTATTTCTATGTGATTCCTGCGGAAGCTTAAAGTGTATAGAGGGGGTAAAGTCAAGTTATAAATAAAATGCACTCAGGTACAATGATCATGCTCATCACACAAACACCCTGGGTGGGAGCCGAACCTACGACCTCCGACTAAGCAGTCAGGGTTGCTAACCACTAGATAACTAGACCAACAATATTTGATTATTGTATTCAATTTCTATATCATTTAAGTGTCATGGCTTAAATAATTATCGCATAAAGAGCAGTAAAATCAATTCTCTAAAACGCGGTTTCAAGGAACCCGCAACAAAACCTCGCAATATTAATATCATTGTACGAATTTCCAATGATGGATGTAATATCCATCATTATACTCGTTACAATTTATTTTATAATTAGGTTTACGAATAAACTAATTAAGGGCAACATTTAATTATAATGGTAACATTGGTGCGCGGTGAATTAGGTCTCGGAGCTTTCGGCAGAACTGTACTAGCGTACCGAAGTGATTTCTGTAAGTAGGAATGCGCAATCTTCGGTCGACTGCTACTAAATGGCTGCTAATGCGGCTATATGGCCGTGATACGGTTTAATATACCCTTTTTTTTTTTTTTTTTTTTTTTTTTGTTTTACGAGGTGGAAAATCCCTTCGGATCTCCGACTCTTGGGGGAAATAAGAGCCGGAGTATGTGGTGTTTCCACTAAAAACCACCTCGAATTCCGCCATGTACCCGTGTGTCGGAGGGTGGGGCATCACCAAAGCACTCGTCGCCACCCTCCGACGGGTATTGGCCCGCCAGATGGTCAGGCGGGCCCCGAACAAAACCCCCTTGGCGACGGATTAAGGTGTTGGACTCCGCCGCCAAAACGCCCAGCGGCCGCAGAGGATAGGGAGGACGGCAACGCAACACCGCATCTCCTCTTCCTCTGCGGCCCCACCGCGACGCATCGAATGGTGCGCCCCCATTTGGTCGCGGGAAATAGGGCGTGCGGCAACGCAACACCGACACGCCTCTCCTCCCGCGACCGCACCCGACTGCGAGGGACAGACAGAACTGTCCCCCGCACCCACACCGTTGGACGCGTCCTTCGCAGGCCCCTCCAAGCCCACGCGGAGCGTCCCCTCCTGGATCCCTCTTAGCTTCACCGCGGGTTACCAATCCACGGTTACTGAGCCCCCCCACCACGACAAGGTGGAGATCCCACGGGGGGGGGTTTAATATACCCTGCCTACATGTTTTATTCACGTATTTAACCCTCTGTTGCTCACTTACACGCTTATTAAATACGTATAGGTAGACAATATTTTTCTCTTAATTTGATAATAACGTACAGCTGTAACGAGAATTAGCTGTGCCTAATTAGATCTGCGGTTTTAATATAAATGAGATTGACGTCAATTGGAATGCGGTAGGTATAATTATTATTGGCAGTCATATTTTAAACTGATAATTATATTTTACATCGGCGGTTTCGGTATTTCCAGATGGAATATTATCTGAATATAGGTGGCAAGAGCTGCCAACCCAATTACCGCAGTGGCAAAAAGCCCAAAAGAGCGCGAATTTATACCATTTTCTGTTTAAAATATAAAGGATTTATAATGTCGAATGCACTGATGGCACAGAGGTTTATACGAACACCTCGCTTGACACTGCGTCGAGTGTTATAGGTTCGATTTTCACAGGCGACCTACAATTGTGTACTCCACTTATTATTACGTTATTCTTTCGAATATGGGCGTCCTTTAAATTGTGAATGTTGATTGAATGTTTGTCAAGTACGATACAGTTAACAGGTTTTATCATTTATATCCGTTATCGTTTGAAAACCGAAATATATAAAATATGTTTATATTTAACTGAGATTCAGTTTGTCCATTTGCGATACAAGTTTGTCAAGTTATAGCTTGCATCTGCGTTGAGGCTACAGGCACAGTAAACTGGACTATACCTTGGACACCTGGACACCAAGCTTTGCTGGCAATATATTGCTACAATTCATCGTACAATGTTTACTATATATCTACATAATTATATACATCTACATACTTATTATAAAATAAAGTCCCTCATAAAACTACGGAACGGATTTTTGCAACATTTTCTCCAATAGATACCTCGTGTGATTCCTGAGGAGAGTTAATATCGTTTCATAAACTGTAATTACTTGCAGTTTATTTAAAAATTGAAACATTTTGTAAAGTATGACGCCTTTATATCATTTCATGCCAAAAGTACGTCCTTATTTTTACGGACCGATAATGCTATTGTCTAACATCAGTCAATATCGGGGTGTTCGCTGAACTAGACGAGTCAGAGTTTCAAGATGGCTAAAAATTATTTAAACGGTAGTATGTAATACAAAACATTTTCATATATCTGTTAACTGATCTATTTACTTCAAAGTTTACTTCTTAAAGTTTTAGCAGATGTGAAAAACAGACATTGAACTTAGTATTAATCCTAATAAAGTTCTAAAACTGATATAATTCCCACAGCATCACAATTTCTGCCTTGTTACGAGTATATACATTAGCTACGGCAGTCTCATACACAGAGTATATTGAATATCGACCCGAAAGCTGGAGGCTTTTCCCGGAGTAATGTGGTGAAACTAAAAGAGACTGTAATGGTTACATTTGCCCGAACTACTCTATAATGTTCCGTTGTTTACGTAACACTAAGCCTGCCGCCTTCCCCTTCAAGGGTTTTTACGAGAAAGGATCGCTAAAACCCTGTCTTGCACACGCATTGAAAATGGCTAAGTGTTTACATACATTTTTACGAACTTATGCTTAACAGTATAAATTTTTTTACTGTACAAACACGACGGGAATAATGTTCGAGTATAAGGTACGTCCATTTGATCCTTAAATTTTCTCCCCACACACATAATGGAGATTTTGCAATAAAAGGTTTCATAAAATTTCACATTAGAGAAAGATTATTTTAAATAAATTATTTGGCAAAGTTGACGGGGCTAAGACCTGCCAGTTGTCTGTAACCAAGGGGTTTATCTCGGGTATTGCATCGAGAATAATATTAGCCAGGCCACCCTGGGTCGTAAAGAAAAAAGGATACCTATAAAAATGATTTATTCTTTTTTTACTAACCTTGTAAATGTATGTAGGTAGATTGGTGTCTCAGATGGACAGTATAGTACTCTACATTTTCAGAAACAGACAAAAAGACTAAAATTTATAGGATTTATATTACTAGTTGGCAATAAAGATTGCTACTGCACTGCTAAATGATCATAATTTTAGGAACTTGTACCTATAGGTAGATATATACATTGTGCGATATTCATTCCTAATCGCGTAAGTATTAAATTAAAGAGTACAAATGCCCGTTTTAGTTTCGATGTATTGAGAAGAATGACAGCGATAGCTTTGTGAAGAGACTACCAACGTGCCTATTCAATCGCTAAGTCAAAAGCTAGTCTAATTATCGTTTGCTAAACCGTGAAGGACAACATCGAGAGGTGGAGTCTGCCAAGGCGCTCTAGGCCAGCGTGGTGGACTACGGCCTCACCTTTTCCATAGTTAGAAGAGGCCCGTGCCCAGCAGTGGGACGTTATTTTTCTCATTAGTGCAATTAACTAGCATCTACCAAAATTTTGATTATCGAATATTTTGTAGTATTTTTATCATTTCGTTGCATTAAGTTGCAAAGCCTTAAAGTAACAGATCAAAGATGTCGTAGACCATAAAATATAGAGGAGAAATATTTCAAATGTAAAAATCGAAATATTTTATCGGAATATTTTATTTCAATCCGATATATCCTAAGCTGTTTCTGCAATATAGGAAAAGATTTCACGGAGAAATACAGTGAACTAGAAGAAGATATACAATAAAGGGGTTTGTGAGACATTGAAAATAATTTATATAAAGTCCACATTATCGTTATTGTGTGGGTGTGTAATACTTATCTGCCTACCTTTTCGGGGATAAAGGCATGACGTTATGTTATGTTATTATTGTTATACTATAGTAGACTGTAGAGTACCTACTTCTAATAGGTATAATCGGGAAAGTTCGTCAGGATGATTGTACGTTTGTTACTGATGTTTTAATTTTCAGCTTATATGCCTTATACATCAGAAAAACACATACATAGGTTATGTTTTGCAGCTACGTTCAACAACTGGTACTTAGATAATAAATAATTAGCATTATCAAGTTTTTGCAGCAGTCTACTGCTGAAGATGTAAATTATTGTGACTGTTTCTGTCGACCGAAACGACGGCCTTCTCATCATAATTTGTCTTATTCTTTATTTTATACTGAATATTTTTTCTGTCAAACACAGACAAATTTTGTCACCAAGATGAATAAGACTATTAAACTACCATATAGTGTCTCGCACTAATACGAACAATAACAATATAAACTGCACCAACTTTTAAGCGAGCAGCCTCCATATCAGCTTACAAAAGTAATTTACAAAAACTGATCAATACGAACCACCATGCACCTCTATGAACCACCATGTTCATATCTGTTCAGAATAATAACATCGAAATATTATTCATATCAACATTTCTAGTTACGAAATCACCGTTCTAGCTTTATGAATACATGCCAAGTATGTAAAGTTTGCGGTAATCAACAGTCATACATCACAGGCCACTGATTAGTGACACCCGCGCATAGCCTAGCTTCGTGCGCGGCAAAAATATTCAATATTCGCAGCCAATACACTGGACAGCCGAGGGTGTCGGGTGCGTGGAGTGAGCTGCCCCCTTACCCCACCGACCAGTCCATTAAACCCCCCCTGGCGCGTTTGTTCGCCGGAATAGTGTGCAATAAAACGCGAGCGCCGACCGGCGACTGGCCACAGCAAAAAATACACTCCCTAAAAATTATCCTTCTGAACTGTACTAGTAGATAGATACCGTGCCGTGTACGCTGCGCCAAACACACTGCGTTTTCATACCCAGATAAAAAACGTTGAACGCCGACCAAAAGTTCGTTGCTGCATTTCCCTACCTTTTTTTAATTTAGAACGTTCGTGACTCTCTATGGTCAGATGTACCTTTTGATAACTCGCATACTCCAAATTAGTTCGCGAAATAAAATAATTCCCTTTCGGTATAAAAAATGGAATACTCCAAAGGCATGTCAAATTTAAAAATTCTCGAGTTGAAATAAATGAAAAGTGGATTTATTTGGACCTGATATTGAATATTTTTATATGAATGAACATTTTCATACGTCAGCAAAGAAAAAAAACAAAATTGTTTTTCAGCTGGCACCGCTGTAGCGTTTTATTTTGCTTTAAAACAGCGGCGTCAGTTTGTTTCAGCAGTTTTTTTTTAAAAAGTGTCCTCAAACGAGCACGTTAGCAACGCTTGTCACATGCAAGCTGCAAACGTACCTAAGGGTTAGGATACCACGTAAATACACGACCCGTATGTATTACTGTATTGAACAATACACAATGCTGAGTTTATAGATTTCTAGTAAACAAAAACATTCTTGAAATGTTTTACGTTGAAATATTCCGGTTCATGTTTTACAGTCGGTCCTCTTTTATTACTTTTTAACGATCGAATCTCGCACAAAATTCTTATCGTGTACAGAGTAACAATCAATCAACAGAGAATATTGCGGGCTGCTTCCACCTACAATGGTTTTAAATGCGAATTGGGTCATTGAAACAAAAGAGTCTAAACTTGTTTGATTTAATTGCATTCCCTTAGGACAAAGCTAACCAGAGCTGTTTTTCCTTTTAGCGCAGGCATGTTCATGTAATTACAATTCCCCGCTATTAAAACTTTCGCAGCGATGGAGATATAAAATACAAAACACTTTTGAAACAATTTGTAAGCCATTAATTCATCTCTTTACTCATTTTTGCGGCTCGGTTTGAAACGCGGTAATAATTTCGCTGCGTTACCAATTCAAATTAAAACAGTGAGGATTTAATTAAATGTAATGGGTGCTCTTGTAAAAATCGTGGCGGTCGCTCGGCTCGAGTGCGAGGGACTCGCTGCAACTGACTTAATCCCTTATAGACAGTATTAATGTCCGGTACATAGAGATGTAAATTGCCTTAGAAAAATTTAAAATGCGGCCTGTATTTTTATTTAATCGTTGTTAATGTAAATGTTTTAGTCTTAAAATATATTTTTTAAGCTTGGGATCTGCAACACTCCTTCAGTCACAATGATAAGTTGACTAAACAATCCTAAGCAATGAATTACAAACTTGATAAGTATTCATAAACTTGCGATCTCTCAATCACAAGATGTACAAGTCACTTTCACCACTCCATCATAATTATAAAGCTGTAATACTCTGCGTATTACAAGCAGATCACTGACCTCATTACCTCCCACTTAACAATTCTCGGTTGAACCGTCGCTGTGTCTTCTCATTCGTAAGAGAGCTTCTGAAATAATTACGTTATTATTTAGTGTTTTCGTTTCTCAAGTTTTATTAATAAAATATTCTCACAATTCTCGTGATATTAATATATTCTTGTAGGTATCTTAAATAAATGTTTTCTTATAACATATCTTTCTACTCTTGACGAATAGGAATAATTCCTATGCCGCGGGGGAGTTTAATGACATTCAACAACGGACAAAAGAACACACAGACTTGAAACAACAATTTATTTATATCACAAAGTGTTTTATTGTGTACGGATCGAATCACAACCTTCGTGTTAAAATAATAATAGTAGGAATAAGAATTGTCCAATCATATCTTAATATATAAAATCCTTGCGTTACTGACTGACTGACAGACACGCTACAGCCGAAACTATTGGGCGCAGGAAGCTGAAATTTGGCATGTATGTTCCTTGGGGACCATAGGGGTGCACTAAGAAGGGATTTCCCGAAATTCCCACGGGATCGGCCAAAACGGGTAAATTAAAAAAAAATGCAGGCGTAGCTGCTGGCGTCCTCTAGTTTATATTAAAACTACAGCAGGGTGATTACAATGACTGAGCACGCTAGAACATTTTAGCGTACCCATTTACTTATCGTTATTGTATCAACGTCATACATAGCCTCATCATGCAGACCTGTATATACCTAATCTGTCATTCCTTCTGCTGGGCATGGGCCTCTTCTCGCTATGAGAACGGTAAGGCCATAGTTCACCACTCTGTCCAAGTGCGAGTTGGCAGACTTCACATGTCTAGCGAAACCATTACGGAGAACTCTCAGACATGCCGATTCCGTCACTATGTCTTCTTTTACCGTTTCGCAGTCAATCAGTAGTAAATAATTTAAATTGCAAAGTTACTGCCTACCCAGTAGTCTGTTACTCTATCCTATGGGCTATTGCTGCATTTTAATATATGGTACAATAATTACAATAATTCTCAGTATAACGAGAACATAAAAAGAGAAAATAAAACATATCAATTCAAAGTTAGTTGTAACGAGGTATTTTCCATGGCAACGTTTATTCTGTTGGCTCGTACCGATAGGTACTTGAACCATTATAATGATGTGTTCGTAATACGTATTACGGGTAATTGAATCTCTTTTATCGAGTTATTTTTGTTATTGGCCCATTTTATTGGATCGCTGTATCGTCAAGTGGTGCACAAGCATTATTAACGTAATAAAATGAATCCTTTCTTACACGTGCTGAAATGTATGTAGACTGAATATGTTGTGTGTATAATGATGTAAGTATGCCAATATTTGTGTATGAGAAGCATTTATACGGCGAACATGCTTATTTTTGATGTAGCATCTTAGCATCTTTGTAACGACGTTCCTGGGCAAAAAATATTTTTATTGTATTTCTGCTGATTCCAATATACCTCGAGCGTTCAGAAATATGAACTTGCTTCTTGCTTCTGAGAAGTATCTGAGCTGTATAAAGATATCAATATACTACTCCATATGTGAAATTGAGTAACTGATTGGTTTCCCCTAAAATCTATTAGGTAAATGTAAGTATAATAATTGTCTTTGCCTTACGCATCCATTGTTAAAATTAGTTGGTTCCTAATTTTTCCGTCACCGTGATTTTGTACTACAAATCTTATACTAATATATAAAGCTGAAGAGTTTGTTTGTTTGTTTGTTTGTTTGGTTGTTTGTTTGTTTGGTTGAACGCGCTAATCTCAGGGACTACTGGTCTGATTTGAAAAATTCTTTCAGTGTTAGATAGACCATTTATTGAGGAAGGCTATAGGCTATATAACATCACGCTATGAGCGACGGGAGCAGAGCAGTAGCCTTAAATAACGCGGGTGTAACCGCGGGCATCTTCTAGTAATTTATAATTTATCAATGTTGTTTACATATAGCTATGTTATTTTAAAAGCACGTATAAAATATTCAGTGATGTCATCATTTATTATACGTCAGTCGGACAGCTCTGAAGATTACCGTAGAAATATTAAAGTTGGTAAAGAATAAGGTGTCGCGTAAACCGTGTCTGCGCTCTCTCAGGGGAAATGAAATAAATGAAATTGCAAAATATGTCCCCGGGATGGAGAACGTGGCTGCTCTGAGCTACACGCCTATTTGTACACTGGCTTTTAATAATGTAATAATGTTGTTCATTTGTCACACAGATTCTACGTGTAATTTTCCGTCAGAATAATAAAGCAGAACAATCAGTAAGAGATTTCAGAATCGTTGTTTTCGAATGATAAATATTGAATGTTGTCTTTTAAATAATTTATTTCTTCTATATGTATTTCATAAATTAATTAATACCTGAAGCACAGGTGTCGTGTAGACAAAAGCAATATCTAGCAACGTGCCCGACGTTACAAAGAGAATATTTTTTCCACGTGATCCCAGTAGTGATCCATGTCGTCGGCTCACGTACTGAATTTATTGGCCTCTCTAATAAAACAGAACACATTTTCAGCATTCTGCCGTAACGTGCTTTCGCCCGACACTCTCCACCCTCCACCCGTAATCACGGATGGCTTAAGATGTTTACTCCGAGACACAATCATGACTCTTCCAATCACTTATTTCACTTTGAGTATCATAGTTTAGCTTAATGAAATTCACCCTTAATTCGCCATTCCATAAAGATACGAGTCAACGTATTTGAAAATGGAGTTAGATTTCAGGCGATAGCTGGTGTTCATTTCAGATGATTGCAATTAGAGCAAACTTATGATAATAAATTTCTGGAGTAGGCATTTTATCGTGGCAAATTTGTGTCGTTTGTTATTAGATTCGGATTGGTTAGTCAAGTCTCCGTATCAAATGAAAATAAACAGATTATATCTTAGGTATTCTCAGGTCCTATAATATAAAAAAATGTTTCCATGTGTCCGGTAGCGTTACTTTGTAAAAATGTTAGAAGAAATACTTCAAACAGAAGCACAAAGTGTTCACGCTGTAAAAGAGCACAGTGGTCGTATATTAGTTCGCCTTTTACGGCCATGTGTGTAAATCCGTATAGGTGAGCACCACGAAGATAAAATAAAGATTTTTGTATTAAAACAAATTTCTTTTAATGAGTCTGAGCATAATTAAGTACCAAGTAATTTCGTCTAAATTACTAAAAGAACAACCAATGAAAGTAAAAAAATTCTTCCCACTAACGCGCTGGTACTTAACATACAATAAAACGATATAATAATTTAACGTTTAAAATATAGTTTTATAATTTTTCATTTTAGGTACATTTCAAATGTCCTACAAATGACCAGCTTTCGCCCGTAAGTGGCAGTTTATTTGATATATTGCTTGAATGGATTGCAGAAAATAAAAAGTTTAAATGGTATGCAAAAATGTCGATTTATATGAAATCGAACCGCAATTCTTGAGGCTGTTGGAAGAAATTTGGTGTAGAGCATTGGGCAAACAGTTTATCTCAATAAGTCATTTTACATGCGCGTCTTCGCTCGCGGGTATACGAGTCTGGATTATCGCACTTTACCGACACTTTGTATACAATATATTTCACTTTCTTTACCTATACCTATAAAAATGTAGACAATAAATTTGCCTGTAATGAAAATGGTGATAGAAAAAAGAAATATTATGACAGACAACATACTCTAATTTCCAAATAAACGCACAATGATTGTTTCAAAACATCTCAAGGGAAGATATTTCTGAAAAGAAATTTTGCTTGAGTTGCAAATAGAATATTTTGTTGCAATCACGTTAATGGTTTTTCCCTTATCATTCCGTCTCTGTCATCCACGTTGAGAATGCTGAATTATTCAGATAAGAAAAGAGTACGCCGTAATGTAATGGAACTGTCCCGAAGTTTTCCGAAAACATTTAATAAAGCCAGATTTTTTTGGTATGTCGCTGTTAAAATATTTGTGATATACGTTTTGCGGTGGATGTACGGGATAGCCAACAGATAGAGGCACTTGGCATCACTCCAAACAAAACGGCGTATTTATAATAAAAAGTGACAGGTCTCACCGACGTCCATTTTGTATTTGGCTTTATCCGTTGAATTACTCCCTTGAATGGAAATTAATACGGGCATTATAGCCATATTACATTGGGTGGCAATAAAACTGGCAATTGTTTCTGTAATCGATTCATAGTTTGCAGTTGCGTCGATGGGATTTGCCGTAATCTTTTTATTGGTTTTGTTGCATGAAGTAGTAAGTGGACACATGCTAGCAGGGATAATTATAGGTTATATTTTATTAGGCAGATTTTTTTAAAGAAGATGAATTATTAATTCTTTGAAACTTTAAATGTGCACATAGAGCAATTACTGCTAGTTTAAATAAGCAGTCAATACTGAGCTCTGTGACGAACAACGAAAATCAAAAGAAATGGAACTCATATATCGCGTCAATGGAACGAGATTGATTATATGTAACTATTCATATATGGTTAAATTTGCTTATCTGATACATGCATGAGTCTATCTCGAAATGAAAGCGGTCTATTATACTTCATGGATGTTAATTATATTTATAATTTATTCCTTCTAGTGCTATTATAAGCTAAGTTTTTTTGCTCAATATTCATAATTATTATGGTTAGTTAGTCAGCCTGTCTCGTATTTAGCTTTTTACTACATTTAAAAGTCTGTAATGATGGTTAATTGAATAAATCTTTTGAATAACGTTAACGTTTTTATGTCGCTTTCTATAAAAACAATACTTTCATTTTTTGGTCCGTAGATGATCCCAGAAAGGTACTTAGTAAGTAATTTTGAAATACATTCTTGGTTAAAGCGGGGCTAACAGATATATTCGTAATAAAAGATTTTCATCATCATCATGTCAGCCTAGAGACGTCCATGTTGTAGACGACAAAACATGTTTATTTGTACCTAAATATTAAAATACAAATCTGATAAATACGACTCGTTGTACATAAAGCAAAATAAAAAAAGCCATATAGACTGATCTATTTGCTTACTTAGTCTAGGTACACCTGCAAGTTACGGTGCACAATAAAGACATAAAGACATATTTATTTCTGCATTTACTGGTCTTGACTTATACATGTCAAAACCCTATTCTAGATGATGCCAGCTTTTCCTAGCTAAATGACTTCTTGAGAAGAAAAGCCGAAACAAACTCAGAGTCATTGTTTTTTTTGTCACTTCAATTTCTTTAGTCTTCTCTTGATCTTTTAAAGTCCAGACAAAAAAAGGGTTTAGTATGCAAGTACAATGCAGGAAATCATCTGACGCTTTTGACTGACTCGGCCCACTGATGGCCCGCATTCAACAGCAATCGTACGGCTCAACCTTGATTGAGGGAGCCAGCACGATCTGTATCACTATGCCTCCACGCCATCAGAAGGTGTATGCATAAGCATGTCAGCCTAAGCCATCAGACAGGTTGCCACAACTATTTGTTTATATGTTTAATAATGCCCAAATCGTACTCACAACTTTACATGCTAATACATAGTAAAATACATGTTGTAAACAATATGTAAAATTATAAAAATTTAAACAATAAAATGTCATATATTTAAATGTCAGAAAATATTATTGACTGTCAATTTAAGAATGTCTAAAAAATAAAATAATAATATATTACTTAAGTAATTTTAAATGTCAAAAGAAAATAACAATGTCAAATCAAACAATGTCAAAACAAAATAAATAAAATTACAAATGTCAAATCAAAAATGTCAGAATGTAAAGATATAAGTACTACAAATGTAAATAAAAATATTATGTCACTAATTTCAAAATGTCAAAATTCATAATGTCAATTCATAATTGAATGTCAATTCATAATTTTTAAACTCAATTTCAGGCGTTTTTGCCTGCTAAATAATCTTTAACTGTGTAATAAGCTTTTGAACACAAGCTCTGTTTAATAAATACTTTGAATTTATTAATACTTAGTTCCTGAATATTGCCTGGAATTTTGTTGTAAAAACGTATGCTTTGACACTTGTATGAGTTACTTATTTTTTGTAGTCTAGTTGAAGGTAGAACAAGTTTGTTTTTGTTTCGTGTATTTAATTTACGAATGTCGCTGAATTTAGAAAACATATTTATATTTTTCCTGACATATAACAAGTTCTCATAAATGTATTGAGATGCGACAGTCATTATCTTAATTTCTTTAAATTTTTCCCTCAGTGAATGCCTTGAACCAAGACTGTAGATTGCACGAATAGCCCGCTTCTGCAGAACAAACACAGTTTGAATGTCAGCTGCATTGCCCCATAGTAAAATGCCATATGACATTATGCTGTGGAAATAACTAAAATATACTAATCTGGCCGTATCTATATCAGTTAACTGACGAATTTTATAAACGGCGTACGCTGCAGAGCTAAGTCTATTCGACAACTGACCTATATGTGGGCCCCACTGTAGCTTAGAATCTAAGGATATGCCTAAGAATACGGTGTTATCTATAAGATCCAACTCTTCTCCATTCAAAAATATGTTAGGTTTAACTTGTTTTACATTCGGTCTTGAAAATCGTATACATTTTGTTTTTCTTTCATTTAACAGTAAATTGTTAGCAGTAAACCATTGAACTACTTTAGAGAGAGCGTTATTTACTTCGTCATTATTTGATTGTTCTCGTCTAAGTTTAAAGATAAGTGATGTATCATCAGCAAATAACACTATCTCTTCATTATTTTGCATAATATATGGCAAATCATTAATATATACAAGGAAAAGGAATGGACCAAGAATTGAACCTTGCGGCACTCCCATTGTGACCACTGAACCCAAAGAAACTTTTCCATTTACCTCAACTCTCTGTATCCTATTACTCAAATATGATGTTAGGTGATCCAAAGCAGTGTTCTTAACTCCATAGTAATGTAATTTCCTGATCAATGTTTCATGAAAAACGCAATCAAAAGCCTTAGATAAGTCACAAAAGACTCCTAGAGCATCATGCGACTCCTCCCAGGCATCAAAAATACTATCTAAAAGCTCAACTCCAGCATCGGTAGTTGAGCGACCCCTAGTAAAACCAAATTGTTTTTCATGTAACAGCTTATTGTTATTAAAATGAGTTTGAAGCTGGCATAGAATTAATTTTTCAAAAATTTTACTAAATGTGGGTAGCACAGATATTGGCCTATAATTTGTGGGGTCAGATGTGCTACCTGATTTAAATAACGGAATTACTTTACTACTTTTCATTTGATCAGGAAACACACCACAGTCAATGCATCTATTGCAAATCATTGCCAGTTCAGGTGCTACTGTGTTGATTATGGATTTCGTAATTACAACAGAATTGCCCCAAAGATCACAAGTCTTCTTCAAATTAAGGGTATTAAAAGTTTTTACAATATCTTTGTCAGTTACATAACTAAATTTAAATTCAATGTTACACCTATTGACATTTTTTTTTTAATAGAGATTCGGCGTCATTGGGGGATGAGTTCAGGGATTTAGTGGTTGAGACTGGAATGTCTGTGAAGAAATTTTCAAATGCTGTGGCAACCTCAAAATCTGATTTTAATATTTTTTTATTTACTTGAAGCGTGTAATCGTTACTTTTAATCTTGACCCTTCCAGTCTCATTGTTTATAATATCCCACGTTGCTTTTATTTTATTGTCACTGTTTTTAATTTTTGATTTTAAATAAAGTGTCTTAGCTTCACGACAAATCTTTTTAAATAACTTAGAATAATTTCTTACGTATTGACAAAATTTTTCATCATTTTTATTAATTACTTTCTGTTCATATAATTCGTAAAGCTTATTTCTACTTTTATAAATTCCAGTGGTTACCCATTCACTGAAGGATGTAGTACCAGCAACTGAGATCCTCTTAGGGACAAAGATAGAACTGAATATAGTACAGTACATGTCAAAGAAAGAATTGTACAACTTATTGGGATCGTTATTATAGCATAAGTGTGGTAGTGTACTTGTGAGTTTATCCTTAAGTCCCTTCAGACGACGCAAAGTTTTTGGCACCACACTCAATTCCTTTCTACCTACTTTTTTAGACTGCATAGCAAATGTTATAGATTGTCCACAATGATCTGATGTTAATTTGTTAATTATTTGCTTTCTAACTGGTACAATATCTGTAAATATATTGTCTATACAAGTAGATGCCGTGGAAGTTATCCTGGTGGGTTCCAAAAATAAGCATGCAAGATTATATGACTTAAACAAATTCTTAATTTTGTGGCAATTCAGGGAATCTTCGAGTAAATTAATATTAAAATCGCCACCTACTATTATAGATTTATTTTGTTGGCATAGCTTCCGTAACACATCATCCATGACACTTTCAAAGTTATCATAGAAGGACGATGGTGGCCTATACACACTCAACACAACAAGTTGGTCCAACTCCACACAGGCTATTTCAACTGTCCGTTCAACAGAGAAACTAACAATGTCACTACGATTCTTAAATTTAAGCAGCTTGTTAACTAAAATCAACGATCCACCATGTATTGAATTTTGTCTGCTGAACGAACTACCAACTAGATGGTTATTAAAATTGCACATGAACTGGTGATCTTTAAGCCAATGTTCTGTTATACACAAAATATCAACGCATTCACCGTTCATGAACAACTCCACTTCTAAATCTTTATTTGACATACCTTGTATATTTTGATGTACCAGTTTCAATACTTGTGAATTTCTAAATGTATTATTAGTTGAATTGGGCTTATTCGTACATACCAGCCCATTATTAATGAAAGTGTCATTGCAAGAGGTATTCTCTATTGTCGAACTATTTAATTTAAATTAATGGAAATGTCAGACTGTGTAGCCAAAATATTGGCTGAATCATTATAAATGTCATTTTGTTGCTGTATAGGGGCAACACGTTTATTAGCCAAATTCTTGGCTGAAATGTCAATACAAAATGCTAGCGACTCAGCTAGTTGTCTTTTATAATAAGAATTCAGATAACAAGTATCTTGCGTCAAATGTAAAGCTTTACTAACATAATTGTTAGAGTCAAAAACACGAAATTGATCGTTATTGTATGACCAACTACACAAATTTATATTAAGATTATCTCTAATATTATTTTCTTTCTGTGGCAACCCTTTACTGAAAGGTAAAGTGAGCATAATAATTTGATTTAAATTTAATTCACATAATTTACTGTAATAATAGAATAAAAGTCTTATATTTAAAGATCCTCTTTAACCAAGTAGAATCAATAAAGTTGTATCCTGGTCAAAATTGAAGTTTATAATTTTGTCTAAAATAGCAATGGAACTTAACCCAGGCAAACAGTAGTTCATCACTAACCCATCACTATATGTGTTTGCCAACAACTGACCCATACCTTTTCCAATCTCATCACTAAATATTATCACTTTATTTTTATTTTGTAATATAGTTTTACTGTCTAGTTTGTTATTTTTTAATTTATTTACAGTGTGTTTCATATTTGATTTTGTATTTTTTATAGAACTATTTAGCAAAACCGGGTTACATGTTGGCAATGAGCAAGCTGGCGAGTTTTGGAGGTTGAACGGGATGTCATTGTTCAATGGTGTTGAGCATTCGTTACTATTTGATGCCACCAACTCATTCATTGCCAATATGTACTCTTTCATTTGTAGTTCAGAGCTTTTATATTTATTTGTCATTGATACTAATTTGTCACTAAGATTATTTAATTCTACCTGCAAATTATTTTTTTCTAATTTATGCTTCAAATTATTTTGGTGATATTTCTGTGAGTAATTTTTTAATTTTTCAAGAGCAATTAATCTTTCCCTATTTAGCTTAACATTTTTTATGAAAATCTTTTGTCTATGATTATCTCAATAATATCGTACCGGAGAATATCATTTTTAATGTAAAGAAACTTGTTAGTTTTCTATTCCGGTATTGCTTTATGTGGATAAGTTCAACAAAGAAGGCGGTGAAATAAGAATAAATTTATTCAGCGTCGCAAAATTGAAATCTCAGGTGGTCGGCCTGCCCGCCTGCTGGTGCAACCACCCTCGCTAGACCCACCTCGCCTCCCCTTTCTCAGTATCATGTCGAAGGCAGGGGGGCAATTTGAAAAGGCACGAGGGATCTTGCTGCATTGGTCAGGTATCATCTTAGATTTGTATTCTACAGACAACTTTCACCCTAGCAACGATCCAGAGTGATTTTGTAAAAATCTATGTTGTGCATCATCGAATTTTATGTTTTCTAAAGTTACATATGGTTTAAAGCAGTAGTTTCTATTTTTCACAGTTTATCGTATCCAAGAATATTTGAAAAATATAGTTTGTAGCATACTAGTACGTTGCGTTGATACTATTTAATAGGACTAAATACATTACTACTGGTTAGAATGTTATTAAATTATTCGTTTCATTATATGTGGGTTTTGGATATGTGGACAGTGAGCAATCGACAGCATGAATAAATAATGTTTACTTCATTTAGCCCCGTAGCAAGCACAACTAAAATAATTCTGGCATATTATTTTTTGCAGTAGCTAACAAACAAAGGCAATGGTGTGATCTTGGCATATATCTTGTGCTTTTTTCATACGCATTAGCTTCGCGGTGGATGACACAGTGAGCAGTGAATTACTTGATGCTGCGCTGATTAAAGTTGTGACTGCGTTTCAGACGTAACGCTAGAGATCAATGTTACGAAATAATGCTGTTTAATCATCGAACCTTAATACCACCACACCGCGATTTGTTGGTGGGATGAATCTGTCTCGAAGTGCTTGAATTATTTTGGTAAGCAATAATATAGATTTACACCAAATAGCAATATAGTTGTGATACTGACCTCGTGTTAACCCTATATCTTACATGGAAAATCGCTAGAATGTCGAGTATAAAATAAATATTACACATTAATATATTTTCAATTCCCATCGCCGACATTATGCATAAAGTTGTGTATTTTAGGCGGTATAGCGCATGTACCCATGCAATAAAAGTGGTCGCCATCGGCGACGCGAGACGAATTTCGCTGGAAACGAGCACAAATAAGATTTGTGAGCGTGTGTAAGTATGGAGGTAGCATCAAGGCTTCAGATTTTCGTACATATTATGTTGTGGAAAGATTTACGAAATGAAGGATTTTGATACCGGCAGAGGGAGAGTCTAACTCGATTTCACGTTAGATACCTGCGCAGAATTGTGACGAGCTTGGTGCTTCTGATTTTTACGTATAACTATGTAAGTAGCACTTGGAGACGGAGATTGAAATCGTGTACTTAGTAGCTCGCGGGTACGTCGCGACGCCATTGAGATGTAGACGCACGCAGCGCCGTCTGGAGTAATCCACACGCCGTTTTAGATTATAGAGAAAATGTTCTACGTGCTACGTACATAATTATACGGCGTTTGTTTTCATACCTTGAAAGTGCAGCAAAGCTTTCAATACTGTTTTACGGCTTGGCCACGGGGACCGGCGACGCGACCTGCGACACGACCGGCGACGACGCGACAATTCGCGCGACGCGAAAAGCATGCCATGGACACACGCGTTCGCCGTCGCGACCAGTGTAGACCAGGAGCGAGACGACATTAGCTGAGATCTTTTTATGAAATTTAGCTCGACATTGTACGGACAAACTTCAACCCGGCAATCGAACCCGAGACCTCATGATTCATGATCCGCTTACACTACCGCAAGATCACAGAGGCAGACTTGATATTGTGTACCTAACCACGGTATTGAAATCTATAGGTACTGTATTTTATCTTTATACAAACGGTCGGAACGCGATTTATACCCTAACCTAACCTACTGCATACCAAACTCAAGGCGCTTCGGTCACAGATATGAGAAGTAGTATCAGATAGAGCGCATTCGTCCAACTAAGTGTGGCACGTTGACAATTATGTGTGCGTGACCTTTGGTGACTGGCACAGTACGGACATGCGCGTCTATGTGTGTGAAAAGTTGCCAGATTATGAATAATCTCCCAGTATTTTGCATATAGTTATGTAATATTCTTATATTCATTTGCGGTTTTGAAGAATTTACCATGGACTTAATAAATGCTTTTATAAATACATTTCTTAAATGTAGGTACCGAGTTAAGTTTTAACTACTTCGTAAATCTATATATAAAATCCTTGCGTTACTGACTGACTGACAGACAAGCTACAGCTGAAACTACTCGGCGCATGAAGATGAAATGTAGCATGTATATTTCTTGGGAACCGTAGGGGTGCACCAAGACGGGATTTCTCGAAATTCCCACGGGATCGGGCAAAACGAGAAATACGAAAATATGTGCGTGCGAAGCCGCTGGCGTCGATTAGTTGAGAAATAAATAGTATGTACATAGTAAAAACAGAATAGTAAGATAGCTTCATACAAATCGGCCGCCGCGCTGCCGCGCTGGTTTGAATGTACGCGTGAGTCGCCGGCGCCGTGTACGCACGCACTTTTCACGCACACAATCTCACGAGCGTAGCAAGCTCGGCGCGGATTCAGTACGGGATGCGCCGCGCGTCTGATCGAGCGCATTCATGTAGGTACTTCACTGCTCGCCCGCTTGAATTGTTTATACAACGTGTAAAGGAAATAACGCACATCCTCGGACACCCCAATTAGAAAACCATGTTATAATCATAATGCATGCATTGAAATTTTTTTTTTATTAGCCTAAACATTGTTTTTTATCGAAAGTATTAACTTGATTATAAATTAAATGCGTGGTCACTACAAACCTGCGCACGCACACAATCACACGAAACGTTTGCTGTGGTAAACAAACGACAGCGAAACACGGTACGGTATATCATTTTTTAACATCGTTAGTGGCTATTGTGACTATCTTAATTTAATCATAATAATCATACCTAGTTAGCATTACTGATACATTCGAAATTAAAGTAAAATGGTATCAATGAGAGAATTAAAGAAGAAAGGAGTGTTTAAAGTTGTGAATCATAATTTATTTACAATACTTAATAGAATAACCAAATGAATCACAGGCTTATTGTCACTTGTTCGGCGTCCTCTTTTTAAAATGCTGACACCAGGTGTCCACCACCTGGATTAAATATTCCTTTAGTTCACTTAACACTTCAGTGTTTATTTTTACTGTTTCAAAAGCAGCTGATATCTTATTTTAACTCCCCGGCACTTGTTGTCTCGTCACAATCAACTAGTGGTTTAATAGGTAGGTATGTCCCCATAAAGCAAAAGTCCAGCGGTGTCAAGTCAGGCGACCTAGGAGGCTACTGGATAGGACCGCCGCGATCGATCCATTTGTATTCGACATCATGATGATCTCGAACGTTCTACGTAAAATGCGCGGGGGCACTATCATGTTGATAATACACATTTTGTAAATAAACAAGTAAACTTGTTAAAATATTTTTCACTACACTCACAGAGAATCCAGGTAGATGACTAATTTTATTTATCTAAGCGGAACAATGACCACCCGGCCGGCGCTGTAAGTACCTACCAGTGCGGGCGACCGACGCACGGTGACAAGTGAGATACATTACGTCTCGCTCTTTCCCGCTGTTAATACGTAAGTGAAAGAAAGATGATAGATATTTTGGTGGTCAATTGTGTGTTATCGTCTTGTACCGACTGTTATGTTGTATTAATGTGTGCGTTCCTGTACGTGGAACCATTAAAAAATGCATTTAAAAAGAAGCCGTTCTACGTTGACTTAAGGTTTATTTTCGTATATTTCGACTTTTCAAAGCAATGGGTGACTATAATTTACGTAATTTTAATTATTTTAGGATTAAAATAAAATGATATTAAAAATTACAGAAATGGATTCAGTAGCCGATTCTGAACAAAGTACTTTCAGGATGTGCATTAAACTTGTTACATGTTGTATACATTCAGTTTTGTAATAAACGTTATTAATAATACACAATGTGTTAAACGACAGTAAATTAAACTTGTTACTTTTTCTCATTAAAAAAGGCATTTAGATAGTTATATAAAGCTTAGGTAGTCAGTAGGTATTTGAGAAAAATAAATTCAAGCTTAAATTGTGAAGTATTCAGCGCGATCACTTAAAAAAGCGGCGAAAAAGCGCGAGCGCCAACCCGTGCGTCAACGCAAGAGTAGGCAATTAACTCGCCGAGCGGCCTTACCTAACCTACTATTCTGTTTTTACTATGGTATGTATGTACACACGGCACCAAGTCAAGCTAAACAGTTGCTGTACGATTTTGATACTTATTCCCTACGCCATAAGTATGTATGTACACACGGCACCAAGTCAAGCTAAACAGTTGCTGTACGATTTTGATACTTATTCCCTACGCCATAAGTATGTATGTACACACGGCGTCAAGTCAAGCTAAACAGTTGCTGTACGATTTTGATACTTATTCCCTACGCGATAAGTATGTATGTACACACGGCACCAAGTCATGATAAACAGTTGCTGTACGATTTTGATACTTATTCCCTACGCCATAAGTATGTATGTACACACGGCGCCAAGTCAAGCTAAACAGTTGCTGTACGATTTTGATACTTATTCCCTACACCATAAGTATGTATGTACACACGGCGCCAAGTCAAGCTAAACAGTTGCTGTACGATTTTGATACTTATTATTTACGCCATAAGAACGGTGCAAAGGACAAAGTGTATAAGCTTGACGAGTAGCAGGGTGTACACGAATATTTGGATCGTTTGGGGATCGAACTCAAAACAATATTATGTAAGGTATATACTAATGGAAATTGAAATTCTATTACTATATTTATGAGAAAGAAGATATATCTACAATATACTTTTATAATACGGTAATGTATTTTTCATTAACATGACAATCATTATCACATAATCAATTGACAAGTGCATTTTCCCTAATTCAGGCAGAACAGCGTCGACAAAAACTGGCAACACTTACATATTTCTTGCACAAATACGAATTTTATCGAAATTAAATTAGGAAACAGTCAAATTATCAATAGTTACCTGTGAAAAGATATTCCATTTTCCTGTTTTTGTTTTTAGGAACAACTTTTACAGTGTTTAAGAACACAAGACGCCATTTTGAGAATTTAAAAGTTGAAGTGATCGTGACGCGTGAACTGTACGATGCTTCGTAGCGCACTGAGACGAGTTTGTATTCGCTTTTCAATTTTGTATTTGCTTTAGTGGCCGCACACAACTGTGCCGCGCGTTCCATCTGATACTACTTCTCATATCTGTGGCTTCGGTATACATTCTGTAGGTACCTACTGAATGCGTACTGAGCCGACGCTTGTAGGTATTGTAACTCGAGTTTTGAGTTAAAATACGGAAAGCTTATGTAGGTAAGTGTGATCTAACTAACTAGGTATATGCACTTCTAAAAACACAGACAGACACTTCAACTTTATTTAGACTGTATACATTTATGTACATATAGTAGATAACATCCAGAGGTTCCAAATAGCTAGCCTAACTAAAAACTCAAAGAATAATATCATGCTCGCGGAGAAATAAACTAATAATGTTATACTGACTCAGCTCCAGCGCTAGTCGCCGCGACTACCGCTCGACGCCGTGGCGTGCGCCGTACTAATTCATACATTTGTTTTGGTTGCGCGACGTGTCGCGCGACTCGTCGCGGTACCGCTCGGTGCTATTCACCGGTCGCGTCGCCTGTCGCCGCTGCGCGTGGCATGCTTTGAACATTTCTATACATTTGATTTAGTCGCAAGTCGCGTCGCCGGTCGCATCGCGCACATTTTCGCTGGAGCGAATTGTCCGTGGCCAGGCCGTTATGGAAATCTTTTTATAGATTAGACAAGATAATACTCGTATTAATTCTAATAACAGAAAAATGTTAAATATTAATACTAGGTGTGGTAGATTTTATAAATCTTTTTTGTTTTCTATTAATGACTGAAAATTATTCTTCAGGTGTCTTAACTCTTCTCGTAGCACGGTAGCACGTGCTACGTACAGGTCTCGTAGCTAGCTACTCCTATGTAGCGTTGGAGGCGTAGCAATTTAATAAAAAAAAAATATCAACTGTTCATGTTTTCACTTGTCGTGCGAGAAAAATGATCGCCAGTAGAAGTTATCTTGAAAATTAGTAGCTGAATACCTCACTTGTAATGAGAACTAATGACATAATATCT
Source organism: Euclidia mi (assembly GCA_944739405.2). Lineage (NCBI taxonomy): Eukaryota > Metazoa > Arthropoda > Insecta > Lepidoptera > Erebidae > Euclidia > Euclidia mi. The sequence continues at coordinate 29,228,551 of OX123193.2, read as the reverse complement.
TGGCAGGCTTAGTATATAGAAATAGTTATTTTAATTTATCTTTGCGAAGGGCAGTTGGGTGAAGTTCTTCAAGACAATCGGAATAACGCTAGATCGATTATAACACTCATAATTTTATAGACCTAAAATAAAATGAACATTCCATCGCAATTTTCACGTATAGGTACCTATTTCATATAAAAAAGTATCACAACTGCAGGGCAAGCAATAAGAACTGAAAGTACAGACGCTTCGTTCGACCCGACTTCCACTTTGTTCAAAAAATGATCTATGAAGTAAAGTAATGAATTCATTAAGGAAATAGATTACTTTCAGATTTACTTTTCATGATTATACCTAAATGTTATTTTTAAATGTTTGATTATACAAATGGGTACATTTAAAAACAACAACTACAACATAAGGTGTCTGTTATGCAATGATATGAGCAATTAGTAAAATTATATTTTAATTTCTTTAAAATAACACGTTCATTTTAATGGAACGGCAATTCTTAAAAATGTATTGTTACATACAAAATTAAAATTTGATCTCGACGGCAGGTATGGGATAGCATTTTAATGATTATTTCAAAGTCCCAGACCAAAAGTAGTTCATCATACAGTACATCACCCCTAAAATGTCTGCACCACACTAAAAATAACCTTATTCAGTTAGATACATAGATAGTTCGTGAAGTGTGGTGTCTTTTGTAGGCAATTAACGCAGTCTCAAAGTTCTTTTAATACCTATTGTATCTTATTTTGCTGCGCACCGTGTTTTAAACGTTAACTTTCTACATAACAGTCGGTTGGCATCTCCACTGGACCATTGCTGCTTCGATATCTTATTTCGATAGTGAGAATTCCAAAGCTCGAAGCCCGTTCCATCCTTATTCCCTAGTTGCCCTACTTATCTTGTTAGTTAAAGGCAACGTGTGTATGACAATATGTATTGTTATGTAGGTTTTACGTAGCTCTAGCGTGTAGACAGCTTGTAGTCTTCTTTGTTTCAGAGCGCATTTCCACTGTAGCGACGATTTCTTTGTCGTCTTACTTTTTCCATAATATGAAACATATGTATATACAAATATACACAATATCATACATACATACATACATATACTCACGCCTTTCTCCCTTCGGGTTAGTAAGAGACAACAGAACGCCACTTGCTCCTATCCTTATAAACCTCACGCGCTTCCTCTACACTCATTACTCTTTTCATACATGCTCGCCGGTTTCGGGTACTTCGGACGTTTCCGTTTCTTAGGATGTCTCCAATTTGGTCGACATATGTCCGCCGAGGTCTGCCGCGACCGACTTGCCCACACACATTTGCCTTATATATCTGATTCGTCATTCTTTATTCACTCATTCGCTCCTCGTGTCCAAACCACCTAAGCACACACAATATCATCTGGTCCCAAATTAACCAGAACTTGTACCAATTACTACTACGGGTACTAGACAATGGATAAACATACATATTTAAATCCTTATTTAATAAATACATACATGTTATGCATAGGAAAACCCAAACTAGGGGGAAACATCTATGTTTAGGCCCACAAATATTCGACTTGAGCGGGAATCGAACCGACGTCCTTGGCGTGGCTGTCAGTTGCACCACCGGGTCATCAAAAAAGATACCTGTAAACTACAGTTAACCGTTTCGTCCTATCTGTGAACACCTCCATTTAATTTCATAAGCCGACGTCACGACAATCTATCGTTACGTCATAGTAGGAACAGTCTAATAATCACTGAGGTAGGAACGCGGCCAGACTTGTACCTAGCTTAAAAAGAGAAATAGAGCATTCATTATGAGAAGGAACCATTATTATTAGATTTTATATAGTTTTAGTAAAGACTTTGTTTATGATACAGCCAATGTGTAAGTAATACGATTCCTTGAAGCATTTCAGAAACATCTTTATTCTTCTGGTGTATAAAATGCTTTGAAATTAAATTGCAGCGGCTTATTCTGATTGTACTGTTCCTTAACCACCGCACAATGTGATCACACTTTATATCTTAATTTCATTTGGATTATAAAGTTTAATCATGACCTAAAGGAAATTTGTAAATATTGGACTAAATGAATTTTGGGCTTTGAATAAAGATATTTATTTAAATATATAATAAGTTTTTTTTTTGTTTTTAGTAAATGCAATTGAATAGGAGATGTTTCTAGTAATTATATCTAGTGTTATTTATTGAATTCACAAACTAAATCTTTAAACCGACATCATTTTGAATTATGTACCTCATAATTATACATTCTGTTAATCGATTACACATCCTGTAAAACAATTTTGACGTGTGTTCCAGTACACGTTAAAATCGTTTAACAGAATATATTCGACAAGCGCGAATTCCTCGTGTGAATTATTCAACTTCTTTCAAAACATATTTTCTTGGAAGAAACATGTGTGCAAAAACAAAAACACCACTTGTATATTGTGTGTCTTTTGATAGCACACCACGAGTTTCTTAGCTCGGAGCCGGTAGTAGTATATTTTATGTGTGTATGTAGCCGAGGGGTTGGTACACCCGGCTGCGTCCCGGATATTGGGATATTGGGAATAAGTTGTGGATTTGACGCCACCGCGAGATTCCACTACCTACACACTTTTATTACAGGATCTGCTTTTAGCGGCAGCCTTACGTATTTATAGGCCAAGCCCACGTATTTCAACAGAAATAATAAGTAAGCAATTTTATTTATGTTTGTGGAGAAACTGTTGGGTACCTACTTACTGTGGCGGAATTGATTCTATTTTTGCGTGGAACGCATTGAAACTGGTTCTATTGATATTATACTTGATGAACTGTGTGGCACTAATATTATAAATGTTGAAATGTTTGGTAGACCTTCCTTTTTGATGGAAATATGTCCTTTGTTTTCGTCGTATCCGGAATGAAAGCTATTCACTTTTAGAATATAATTAATATAGGATTATGGTTATAATACTGGTAGATACGTGCTTTTTACATAGCAAGATAATTTACCTTTTATTTACTTTATAGAATATTTTATAGGAGTTTTAAGCCGTGCGTAAGATTCTCCTTAAAACTCCTATAAAATATTCAATAAAAATAAGTAAGTACTTTGTTATTATAGACTTACCAAATTGAGTTTATATCCGTTGCTAGATGTAACTTCTTACAATAATTTTAGCACTGAGAACAAAGTTTAACGGTGCGTAGGTATAAATAACATTTCTAAGAAATTTGCCAGCACTTAACGTCCAGGGGTGTTAAGAAGCAGGCCGTTCTAAGAAATAAGTTGGTCTAGAATAGTGGATATAAATACTTACCACGTAAAAATAAGTCTACATACATACATACATACATATCGTCACGCCTTTTATCCCCGAAGGGGTAGGCAAAGGTGTATTTCTACACCCACTTTTCGCCAGATATACTTTAGTCCCACGTAATAAGGGGCGAGCCTATTGCAGTACCGGGCACATTTCCAGACTCCGTGCTGCTACTGAGAATTTCGTGACAGAAAAATAAGTCTCTTATAAAGAATTTATGAAACTGTTGAATTATTTAACACTGGCTTAAAAGCAGAAAACAAGAACAAAAATAAAAAAGAAATGGATCTAGTGGGTTAGGTATTTGTAGATAGGGAATGCAATCTCGTTCGTTTGGGAATCTGAGAGGAATCTGGGAATCTGAGATCTCGGCCTTTTTTAGCGAGATTAATCTCGGTCGAAAAATGGGTGAGATCTCGCGAGATTTACGAGATTGCACTCGAGTCGACATTATGTAACTCTGTCGGCGAACAATTGATCGCGTAACGTGAGGTCCGATGGAAGGTTCGGTGCCACGCCAGACGCGACTTACTTTTGGCTGATGTGTCATAGGACATTTGTAAGCACTGCGATCATGTTTAACCGAAAATAGCTGTGAGTGATGATGGTGATGAAGTATGTGATGCAGATGTGTCGCGACACTAAGTGTGGGGTTTGATTTGAGAAAAGCATTCAAGATTATTTACATTATGCAGCCTTTCGAAGTGTACTGCTGGACATTGGCCTTCTAGTTTGCGTCAAAAGTGCATTGTATATTGTAAAATGTAGTATTTTTATCAAAAACATGCGAAACTAGAAATGTTGCAGTGAGATCTCGTACTATATAGAATAAAGTACTTTGGTCATATTCTAAATATCAAGCACTTAACACAGTAAAAACTGTATCGCTTTTTTGCTTCACAGATGGTAAAATGGATAAAGTGAATGCCAGTAAATATAACATAAAATGGTCCGTAATTTTTTTCTATTTCAATACCTATTTTATTGGCAACACAATAAATTCTAATACAGCTTGATCTTTTACAGCTTTCAAAGGGTCATTCAAGTACGAAATAGGTGTGTAACAAACAAAATGCAATTTTATACCTATATACAACACCACTAATAAAACGCTACTTCATATTAAAACAATAAAATCTTGTTGTAGCTTTGTAAATTGAGAGAGATTGTGTGGAAAGTAAAAATATTCCTGTGTTAGACCACGTTTAATTAATAAAATTATTTGTTAACTTAATCCGTATGTATATTAAAATCTGTGTTCTTTATTTTCTTTGAGTGTGTAGTCAACTCTGGTGTCGGAGTTACTAGCCCGCCCTAAGACCCTCGACAAGGCCTAACGATACTTGTCATGAGACAAGAAGTGAGACCAACAGCTACGGGCACTTGGTTGCGCAGTCGCGCTCTGATTTAAATGTCACACACGGTTACCCATCCAAGTGGTCAACCGTGCAAGCTTTACTTAACTTTTTCGACCGATCATGAACAAGAAGCCAAGTCACGCTATGAGCGACACAGATTAAAAATAATCCTTGTCGAACATGAAGCTTACACTTTTATTCACATACTAGAGGATGCCCGAGTCCGTAGTCACTGAGTCATTAGCTCCACTAAGTTTCGCCAACGGAATACTATATGCGATAGATATGCGACTACATGAGAACTTATGCTGCACGTTCGCCGGATTTTTAACTCACTTTAAAAGTATTGAACGTGGATCGAGCCAACTTTTACGATAATATTTTAAGACAACTCACATACTGCCATCTGTATCCGAACTAAGTTGTTGTTGTTCTTGTTGTGGCAACCAGATAACCAATGATTATACTCATCTTCTTAAATACATACACATCTCCCTATATTATAAAATCAAGTCCCCGGGTGTCCCGTCTATTTGTATAAACTCAAAAACTACGGAACTGATTTTTATACGGTTTTCCCCAATTGATAGTGTGATTTCTGAGAAAGGTATTAGTGCATAATTCACGCAGGCGGAGCTGCGAGCGAAGTCTTGTTATAGACCAAATTAATACAAAAAGATTTGTCCTGGGATACAAATACAAATAACCGTGTTTAATCACACAAAGAATCTGTGTGAAAATACTGGGAATCCATCCCATGAGTCCAACGGCCTCGGCTTAGCATTCGGGTTCTCAACCAACAGGCCAGTCAAATTAATGTTGCTCGTTCTACTGAAATGTGAGGCCGAAAAGAAAAGCTAATACCATTTAGGTAGATGTTTGTGATATTGTCCGTCTCCTAATAGTCATTGGCAGGCGTCAAGCACAGCGACGCTGTTTTATCTTAAAGCTTCATTTATTCGGAGCTGAAAGACCTCTATTTACGTAAATAGGAAAGGAAACATAATCAAAACAGTATCAATATCATTTGAGGTATACGTTTGTCTTCATAGAAATATTGAAATCTTGACGTAAACGGTTTAATAACCAACGTATTGACCATATCATACAATTTAATTTAAACGGGTCTTATTCGCGATATTTAATTAATTTAAGGTATAAATACCTATGTTTTACCGACGTTTCGGCCGTCTTACAACAGCCTTGGTCGCGGCAGGACTGATGTCATCTCAGCGTCGTCCTCGTGAAGCGCGGGTTTCGGCAGCTACCCTCACTTGTTTTTTATTTTTATTTTTATCCGAACTGTCGGTACGTCGACACACAACACTTATGACGTCTACACACTGATGAGCTGTGTTACTAGTACTAATGTATACCCCGCCGCAGTAACACAGCTCATCAGTGTGTAGACGTCAAACCGAAATATATAAACTATGTATATATTTTATGTTTATATTTAAAAATCAAAGTTAGTTCGTATCTTATGCCCTGAGATTCAGTTCGTCCATTTGCGATACAAGTTTGTCAAGTTATTGCTTGCACCTGCGTTGAGGCTACAGGCTCAGTAAACTGGACTATACCTTGGACACCAGGACACCAAGCTTTGCTAGCAATATATTGCTACAATTCATCGAACAATATTTACTATATATCAGTAGCCTAACATATTTTAAAAAGAAATCCCTCATCTATCCTGTTGAATGCATGAACGCGATAAACTAAAAAGCTACGGAACTGATGTTTGGAGGGTTTTCTCCAATAGTTAGTGTGATTCTCGTAGAAGATATATATCCTTCTATAAACCGCAAGTATTTATGTCATTTCATGCCAAAAGGTCGTCCTTATTGTATTTGCCGACCGAAAATGACATCGTCTAACGTCAGTCAATATCGGAGTGTTCGTTGAACTAGACGATTCAGAGTTTCAAGATGGCTAAAATATATTTAAACGGTAGTTTAAAATACACAACATTTTCATATATCTGTTGACTGATCTATTTACAGTATAGGTTACCTCTTAAAGTTTTAGCAGGTGTGAAAAGCAGAAACTGAAGTCTGAACTTAGTATAAATCCTAATAAAGTTCTGAAACTCATGTAATTCCCACAACATCACAATTTCTGCCTTGTTACGAGTATACACATACATTAGCTACTGCAGTCTCATACACAGAGTATATTGAATATCGACCCGAAAGCTCGAGGCTTTTCCAGGAGTAATGTGGTGAAACTAAAAGAGACTGTAATGGTAACATTTGGCCGAACTACTCTATAATGTTCCGTTGTTTACTTAACCCTAAGCCTGCCGACCTCCATTTTAAGGGTTGTTACGAGAAAGGATCGCTAAAACCCTGTCATGCATACGTATTGAAAACGGCTAAGTGTTAACATACATTTTTACGAACGTATGAATAACAGTGTAAATGTTTTTATTGTACAAACACGATAGGAATAAAGTTCGAGCATAAGATACGTCCATTTGATCCTTCAGTTTTCTCCCCAGGCACGTAATGGAGATTTTACAGTAAAATGTTTCATAAAATTTCACATTAGAGAAAGATTATTTTAAATACATTATTTGGCAAAGTTGATGTGGCTAAGACCTTCCAGTTGTCTGTAACCAGCGGTTTTATCTTGGGCTAGAGGACGCTAGCAGCTACGCTTGCAATTTATTAAATTTACCCGTTTTGGCCGATCCCGTAGGAATTTCGGGAAATCCCTTCTTAGTGCACCCCTACGGTCCCCAAGAAACATACATGCCAAAATTCAGCTTCCTGTGCCCAATTGTTTTGGCTGTAGCGTGTCTGTCGGTCATTAAGTAACGCAGGGATTTAATATATTAAGATATTGCATCGAGAATTAGCCAAGCCGCCGCGGTCGTACAAAAAAAGGATACATACCTATAAAATGGATTTATTCTTTTTTAACTAACCTTGTAAATGTAAGTATATTGGTATCTTAGATGGACAGTATAATACTCAACATTTTCAGAAACAGACCATAATACTAAAATTACCGTGTTAGATACGTGGCAAATCGAAAATCATGAGGATTTATATTATTAGTTGGCAATAAAGACTACTGATAAATGATCATAACTTTCGGAAGTTGTACCTATAGGTACATACGTACATTGGACTATATTTATTCCTAATCGCGTAAGTATTAAATAGTATATATGCCAGTTTTAGTTTCGATGTTTTGAGAAGAAAGACAGTGATAGCTTTCTGAAGAGACTAACAACATGCGTATTCAATCGCTAGATGAAAAGCTAGTCTAATTATCGCTTGCTAAACCGTGAAGGACAACATCGACAGGAGGAGTCTGCCAAGACACTCTTGGCCAGCGTGGTGGACTACGGCCTCACCTTTCTCTTAGCTAGAAGAGGCCAGTGCCCAGCAGTGAGACGTTATTTTTCTCATTAGTGCAATTTACTTGCCATCTACAAAAAATTAGATCATCGGATATTTTTGTAGTATTTTTATCACTTCGTTGCATTAAGTTGCAAAGCCATAAAGTAACAGATCAAAGATGTCGCAGACCATAAAATATAGAGGAGAAATATTTCAAATGTACAATTCGAAATACTTTATCGGAATATTTTATGTCAATCCGATATATCCTTAGCTGTTTCTGCAATAAAGGAAAAGGTTTCACAAAGAAATACAGTGAACTAGACGAAGATATTCAATAAAGGTGTTTGTAAGACATCGCCTTTAGAGCCACCGCAGACTAGCTTCTTTTAGCATCGGCGACCGGCGATTCGGTCGCTTTTTAGCATCCAGATGCAGCGTCCGAATGAATACACCGCCTTTAATGAATCTTGAAAATAATATCTAAACAGTCCACATTATCCGTATTGTGTGGGTGTGTAATACTTATCTGCCTACCTTGTCGGGTCACACACTACATACAGTCTACTGCTGAAGATGTAAATTATTGTGACTGCTTCTGTCGACGAAAACGATGGCCTTCTCAACATAATTTGTCTTAATCTTTATTTTATACTGAATATTTTTCTGTCAAACACACACATTTTGTCACCAAGATTTGTCTGTTTTTGACAGAAAAAATATTCAACTACCATATAGGTATTGTTTCGCACTAATACGAACAATAACAATATAAACTGCACCAACTTTTAAGCGAGCAGCCTCCATATCAGCTTACAAAGCAATTTACAAAATCTGATCAATACGAACCACCCTGCACCTCTATTAACCACCATGTGTAAATCTGTTCAGAATAATAACATTGAAATATTATTCATATTCAACATTTCTAGTTACGAAATCACCGATCTGGCTTTATGAATACATGCCAAGTATGTAACGTTTGATTAGTGGACACCCGCGTATAGCCTAGGTTTGTGCTCGGCAAAAATATTCAATATTCGCAGGCAATACACTGGACAGCCGAGGGTGTCGGGTGCGTGGAGTGAGCTGCCCTCTTACCCACCGACCGGTCCATTAAACCCCCCCGGGCGCGTTTATTCGCCAGAATTGTGTGCAATAAAACGTGAGCGCCGGCCACTGGCCACAGCAAAAAATACACTCCCTAACAATTATTCTTCTGAACTGTACTAGTAGATAGATACCGTGTACGCTGCGCCATACACACAGCGTTTTCATACCCAGATAAAAAACGTTGAACGCCGACCAAAAGTTCGTTGCTGCATTTTCCCTAGCATTTTTGAATTTAGAACGTTCGTGACTCTCAATGGTCAGATATACCTTTTGATACCTCGCATACTCCAAATTAGTTCACGAAATAAAATAATACCCTTTCGGCATAAAAAATGGAATACTTCAAAGGCATGTCTAAATAAAATTCTCGAGTTGAAATAAATGAAAAGTGGATTTATTTGGGGCTACTATTGAATATACCGCTGAATATTTTTATATGAATGAACATTTTCATACGTCAGCAATGAATTAACAAAATTGTTTTTCGGCTGGCATCCGCTGTAGCGTTTTATTTTGCTTTAAAACAGCGGCGTCAGTTTGTTTCAGCAGTTTTTTTCTAAAAAGTGTGCTCAAACGAGCACGTTAGCAACGCTTGTCACATACACTGCGATGCAAATATACCTAAGGGTTAGGACATCACGTAAATACACGACCCGTATGTATTACTGTATTGAACAATACATAATGCTGAGTTTATAGATTTCTAGTAAACAAAAACATTCTTGAAATGTTTTACGTTTAAATATTCCGGTTCATGTTTTACAGTCGGTCCTCTTTTATTACTTTTTAACGATCGAATCTCGCACAAAATTCTTTTCGTGTACTGAGTAACAATCAATCAAAAGAGAATATTGCGAGCTGCTTCCACCTACAATGGTTTTAAATGCGAATTTGGATCATTCCAACAATAGAGTCTAAACTTGTATGATTTGCATTCCCTTAGGACAAAGCTAGCCAAAGCAGTTTTTCCTTTTAGCGCAAGCATGTTCATGTAATTACAATTCCCCGCTATTCAAACTTTCGCAGCGATGGAGATATAAAATACAAAACACTTTTGAAACAATTTGTAAGCCATTAATTCATCTCTTTACTCATTTTTGCGGCTCGGTTTAAAACACGGTAATAATTTCGCTGCGTTACCAAGTCAAATTAAAACAGTGAGGATTTTATTAAATGTAATGGGTGCTCTGGTACAAATCGCAGCGGTCGCTCGGCTCGAGTGCGGGGGACTCGCTGCAACTGACTTAATCCCTTATAGACCTTATAGACGGTATTAATGTCCAGTACATAGAGATGTAATTGCCTTAGAGAAATTTAAAATGCAGCCTGTATTTTTATTTGCTCGTTTTTCCTTCGCTTTCAAACGCCACAAAGAATTGAAGACGAGAAGAAGAGTTTTGACTTCGCAGAAATACAAATAAGTACGAAAATGTATGCGCACTTGTATAGTGATTTTTCAGCAGAAGTAAGAATGACGGCAGTTTTCACAAGGATTGTGTTACGTTAATAAAATTTGGGGTTTAGGGTTTCATGTTGGAAGACTTAGACTCTTTGGTTAGGATATTATTTCTTTGTGTTTTCAAATGAAGTGTTACGTTCTTTTTCTTTACTGTTTGATCTGTCACATTGTAAACAGCTTATTTTATTTTTCTAATATAATTAATATTCTAGTATTTTTTACTATTGTTTCACTTGCTACATTAAGGATTTCATCAGGTTATGGGCAATATAATTATGGGTAAAGCCAAAGTGGGCAATGTCTCGCGCAAGTAAATGGGCAAACCTATTCCAAATAATGTAGTATGTGTTTTCCTGTGAAGCTACCCCATGAATGTTTCAAGTATGTGATCATTGATCTAAATGTGAAATAATTTCTTTTCTCGTGGAATATTATTTTGTGAAGAACTAAATCACCTAAGTGTTTATGCCAGTATGGAAAATAATATTAGCTCTTCGAGTATGAATACTACAATTGTAAGTAATTCACATATATCTATTGAGAAACTAAAGGGTGTTTCAAATTATCAAAATTGGAAGTTTCAAATCAAACTTTTATTGATTGATAATGGCTTATGGGATGTTATTACGAGTACTATTTCGGACCCCATAAAAGACCAGAGAGCATATGCCAAAATATGTTTAAATATCGAGCCGATTTGCTACCCTCATGTCAAGATTTCCAAGACGGCGGGAGACGCCTGGAATAATCTAAAGGCAGCTTATGAGAATAGTGGCATTAGTCGACGATTAAGCCTTAAAAGGAAGCTATCGCAGCTCAGATATGTTGATCATAGCTCAATGAACCATTATTTAGGAAATATAATTTCTGTGACTCAAGAATTGGCAGATATTGGATGTCAAATAGAGGATGATGAACTAGCCGAAATTATGCTAATTGGATTACCAAATGAGTTTGACTCATTGATAATGGCCATGGAAGCCACGAATACTAAACTGTCATCTGACTTTGTGAAATGTCAGTTGATACAAAGCGAATTTAAAAAAGGAACTTTAATGTCCAATGTGGAACCTACTGAGAAGATTCTTGTTGCAAAAGACAAATTTATTCCAACATGTCATAATTGTCAAGAAAAAGGGCATATTAAGCCAAGGTGACCAAATTAAAGAAGAATTTGAAGAAGATTCCTGAAAAAACCTTGACGCCAGTTGCATCTTCGTCTACAAAGAAGGGAAGTAGTGCAAATCTGACAGTATTCTCTAAAGAAATTGCTTTAGTGAATAGCGTTTGTGACAGTGATAGCTGGATCTTAGATTCAGGGTGTTCTAGTCATATGACTAATCGGAAAAACTGGATGAATAATTTTTCTACCAGTAACCAATCCGAAATTACTACTGCGAATAATGATATGATATACAGTGAGGGCGTTGGTGATATTACTGTAACATTTGATGATAATATTAAAAAAGTAATTACTGATGCTTTGTATGTGCCGAAAGTAGCAGCAAATCTTTTGTCTGTTAGCAAAATTGCAGCCAAAGGCTATGTTTTATTATTTGATGTTAATAAATGTCATATTTACAGGAAGGATAAGGTCAATGTGACTGCTTCCAGCGTTGTAACGGCTACTAATGTGGATGGTATTTACAAAATTGATCAGAAAAAGGATTGTTACGTATGTAAGGAAAACCAAGAGCCTAATATTCGCACTAAAGGTAATGCTTTTGTGTCCAACCTTAATTCTTTGGAACTATGGCATCGTCGCCTTGGGCATTTAAGTTTAGCAGGTATGATAACACTTCGTGATAGATTAGCGAATGGTATTAAGTTTACCAGTGGTGATTTGACACCATGTACTCCTTGTTTTGAGGGTAAACAAAAGAGCAAATCATTCCCGCGTGGTCAGGCACAAAGGAGCGTGACAAAACTTGACTTAGTTCATACGGATATATGCGGACCATTTCCGGTCAATAGTTGGAGTGGTTATCGTTATTTTATAACATTTACGGATGATTTTTCGCGCAAATCGTTTATATATTTTCTGAAACGCAAAGATCAAACGACTGTTTTGAATACTGTTGTAATTGTATCAAAATATATACTTTATGCGCCCTCAAGTCATATTCACTATGGTCATTACCTGTTACGTTGAAAAAGAATAAAATATATGTTTCACTCTGTGCAAAAACACCTCCGTCGTTTTATTAGGTTATGGGCCCAGTCCCAGATTTTTGTAAAAATAAGTAAGATTTGTGATTAGAAATGGCTGCAAGTTATATTGTTAATGTTCCTAAACTCAAGAGACGTGAAAATTACGATGAGTGGGCGTTTGCTGTGCAAAATTTTTTAATTTTGGAAGGCATCGATATCAACAAGCAAGACGGTTCAAATGGCGGCGCAACAGCTAGCGTTGAAGAGCAGAAGGCAAAAGCGAAATTAGTGATGACGATTGATCCAAGCTTGTACGTGCATATAAAATGCGAATCTACAGTGCATGGAATGTGGAAAAAACTTAAATCGCTTTTCGATGACTCAGGTTTTTTTTTTCTCTTTATTAACGAGCTGTGTCATATTTGACAACGTCGCTCAATAACATGCTTACATATATATAAACTTATCACATATACCTTATTTCTATAAGTACCAATACATGTCATATCACTTATGAATAGCAACAATGACACTATAAAGCTATGTAATTATATATAATATATATGTCGGCTCTGACCGACAGCACGGCAGCCCCGACCAGCAAATATTACATATTATGTAATACCTACTAATCGAGACCACCACGCCCCACCACCAATCAGAGCCGACATATACTTTTAGACTATTTTATGCCTAAAATAAACAACTTATATAGTAATCGGGCCCTACTAGATGTTGGCTGGGCTAAGATCTCATTACATACGCCAACATTCGTCATGTTAAAGTTCAGAGCAGCTCTGAAGGCCCCGTTGCGCACACACTCCACGAGGAGATGATAAGTGTCTTCTACTACTTTGCAGTCTGGGCAAAGGGCATCCTCAACCTTTCGCATCAAAAAGGCGAATCTCCTGCATGGAGTGTGCCCGGAACGGAGTCTGCATGCTGTGACTACTTCAGATCTACTCAGGTCGCAATTGTCTATCCAAGGTGTTCTTAGCGGGTGCGGCACAATGGTTTTATACCAGATACCCTTCTCCTTAGAACGTAGGTCAAAGTATTCACTTCACCAGTTGTAACAATGGTTTCTAATTAAGTAAATACAATCAGTAAAGTATGGAAGTATGTTCACTGTGTCTCCCTCTGTGCAGGCCTGTTTGGCCAATAGATCAACCTCGTTATTTCCAAAAATGTCGGAATGAGAAGGTATCCACTGTAATATTACAGACTTACGTTCGGCTCTCAACTCTAAAATAAGTTTTAATACGGAGTAGGCTATCGTTGTGCCTCGGATAGCCGAGGTGCAGCGAGCCAGGTGTTGCAAGGAGCTGCGAGAATCGGTAAATATTACAAATTTATCCGATTCAATGGATTTAATGTATGATAAAGCTTCATAAATAGCTATAAGTTCCGCACTCATAATGCACATATTATTTTTAATTTTGAATTTCATACAAGCATTTAATTGACTGTCAAAAATTGCAGCTCCTATCAACTCTCCGTCTTTAGACCCGTCCGTAAACAATTTGTAATATTCACTGTATTTTTTTTCCATAAACTCCTTACATAATTTTTGAATATCTGAGATATTATAAAGGCGTTTGGCAGATGTAATGCTATCAATGTATGGATATACAGTTGATGACATATCAACACTACTCATCCACGTATTTAAAGAGAACATGTCTAACTTATGGCTCGACTGGATGGGCTGTTCCAGCAAGTATTCATGCATATCTAGTAAGATAGGTACCCCCTTACCCCGCCAATATCTATTGCTTTTATGACATATAAGACTTTGCAGTAAATTTATTGTCACACTATTTTCTATAGATTTACACTTTAACCAAAACTTGCCTCCCAAGTATAACCGCCGTACATGCAATGGAGGGAGACATAGCTCACTCTCCATCACATGTATTGGAGTACTTTTGATAAAGCCTCCAATAATCCTCATAGCCTGATTTTGTATTTTATCTAACTTATACAAATTAGTTTTGCTACAATTGCCATATAAAAAGCGGCCGTGATCCAATCTACTTCTTACAATAGCTATATATATCCTTCTCAATTGCTTAGGATGGATCCCCCATCCGCATCCAGCTAGTGCCTTAAATACGTTAAGATATTTTGCTACTCTAAATGTTAACTCATTAATGTGTTTAGTCCATCTCAATGATCTGTCTACCCACATCCCCAGATACCTCACATTGTCAACAAGCTCCAACTGCGTACCATTTATGTTTATATCTAGAACCTGTCTATTTATACCCTTTTTAAAAATACACACCTTACTTTTAGCGTGAGATGCTTCTAATGCGAGGTCTGCTATTAAACGAGAGAACCGGTTTAGAGCTAGCTGTAGCGAGTTACGCCCTTGTTCAATTGTTCTACAAGTAGAGTACAAAATAAAATCGTCGGCATATTGTGACACATATACATCTCTTATTAATTTACATATATTTATCGTTGCTATATTGAAAAGCAAAGGAGACAGAGGTTCCCCTTGCCCTAAACCCCTGCTCGTATTTCTGCTTATTATCATGTTGTCAACCGATACTCTTAAAGACCTTTCATTCAAAAACGACCAAAGGTACATACATATACTCGAGCCTACCCCTAGCTCATCCATAATACGAAGTAATGCATTAATATCGACATTGTTGTAGGCGTTATCAATATCTATAAAGCAACCAATAGTGACAAGATTATTAACAAAACCTAATTGAATCCTAGAAATTAAATTAGCTAAATTTTCGAATGTAGACTTTTTATTTCCTAAAACCGGTTGTTTCTACGTTTAATAAATTATTGTATTCTAAATACCACTCAAGTCTATTGTTAATTATATTATGGAAAATCTAACAAACACACGACATAAGACATATTGGCCTGAGCGCGGCAGCCGACGATGAATCGCGGCCCGGCTTTGGAATTGGTATTACATATATATCACGCCATTGTGAAGGCACATAACCAATGCAAAATATTTTATTATAGATATTGACAAGCATATCCTTACCAATTGTGGATAAATTTTTAATCATTGAGTATGATATACCATCATACCCAGGTGACGTATCTTTGGATTTAATGCATTTTTCTAACTCGCATAATGTTATCTTGTTCTCTAATTGTTCATTGTAAGAAGAAAATATTGGCCTTTTTGGCCGCACATAGTCAGGTGTTAAGTTTTGAAGAAGATTTTGAGCCATTACTTTATCAACATGCCAGTTCGAATATTTACAACCCTTAAGCCATCTCATTTTTCGCCACATATAATTTACTGTTGACGACTCATTGATAGATGAACAAAAATTGTGCCAACCCTCACTTTTAGCTTTTCGCACCAATCGCTGGCTGTTTCTGGTTTTAATTTTTAGGTTACATAAATTGCTAGGGGTCGGATTCTTTCTAAATTGTTTCAACGCTAACCGACGCTCTGCAATAGATTTAGATAATTCAGGTTTCCAATAGGGCTTTGGGGTAAATTTCTGTAAAGGATCTAGATGAAATTTTATAAAGGGTATATGCATATCAGCTGACTCATTAATAATATTCAGAAACACGTCATAGGCCGACTGTAGATCGTGTGGAAGACTAAAATCGATAAGTTTATTACGTATATATTCTTTGTATGAAGCCCAGTTAGCATTCTTATAATTCCTTTTTTTTACATACTGAGGAACGTTATTGTCATAGTACATACTTATCTTAATAACAAGATGATCACTATCTAATGTCTCATTCATACACATCCACTTAAAATATACCGCCACATCAGACGTCGCAATAGAGATATCTGGGGACGATTGATGTAAAACATTATTTACTAACTTAAAATATGTATAACTACCGTCATTTAAGGAAATCAAATTATTATCCATTAATGAATCAAATATTATCTTGCCTCTCGAATCTATCTTATTTGACCAGCTGGGATGGTGGCCGTTAAAATCCCCAAGAAATAATGTTTTTGTGCGAAACATTGAAAATAATTCGTCCCATACGTTTTGTAATATTGGCGGCCGGACATTAGGTGGGCAATATATAGCAACTATATTTTCAACATACCTACAGTTTAAAATTCTAACTCTTAATAACTCAATATTAGGATTAGAAAGAGACATTGGTTGTAATTGCGTTTTGATCGATTTGTGCGTAAAAACAGCTACTCCGCCGTATGAGTCCTCCCTATCGTTCCTATATATATTATAGTTGCTTATTTTAAGCTCAGCTTCCAGATCTAGCCACGTCTCACAAACAACCCCTATATGAATTTTCTCTCGCCATAGGAGCTGCTCAAAATCGATACATTTATTTCTAATACTTCGAGCGTTCCATTGAACAATATTTATATTAAGGCGTTTATTCATACTTAATTATATACTAAAATTAATCTTAAAAGGCAGGTCGCAGAGATACTGTACAATGTTTGTTGTCAACCACTTCATAAATAAAGATACCCCGTGTTTAATCTTAGTCACGTTATTCTCATAGTCGCTCGAAAAAGCAATATCTTTCAACAAATTTAATAATTGTAAAAACGTTAACCCGCCTGCACGCCTCTTCTCTGGTTTCGCCTTTTCTTGACCGCCCGATGGGTTTGTTGTGTTCTCCAGTACCTCCTCCGAACTAGACCCAGATAAATCCATACCTACAGCTGTTTGAAGTTGTTTCTTTTTCTTTTTTTTTAAACTAGGGTTTCTTGAGATACGCGAAGGTAACGCGGGGCTCTGTGGTTCCTCCACTGGATTAGGGGGCGTGGATACAATATCCGCTTGCTGATCGCGGTCCTTAGGTGTCGCGGTCCTTTTCAAGGCAGCTGCATACGTCATGTCATTTGAAGACTCTGATTTCGAAGGCTCTTGTGAATGCTCCTGGGTGCTTGGTAAATTATGAGTCACTTTAGGTGGTAAATTATCTTTCTCTCGAAGCCACGGGGGCACACATGGCAGCTGTTTTTCTTTAGGTGCAATTGTATTGAGCCATAAAATCTCTAATTGTCTTTTCTCTTCGATATATAGAACATATTCTGTCCAGTGCATGATGACTACCACGACAGTTGACACAGATAAATGAAGTTGCTTGGCAATTTGAATGATTTTTTGTACACTTAGGACATACCTCCTTTTTCGCCGGGCATGAGTGAAGACTATGCCCGAATCTCCAGCATCTCGAGCATTGGGTGACTGGAAATACGTATGGTTCTACTTTTACAGTCATGCCATGTATCTTGATACTTTCAGGTAAGGTGGAACCTTTAAATGCCAATCTCACTGTTTCACTTTCAATCCATGTAGTACTCTCCGCACTCCGCCGTTTCACACGCTTTACCGCCAGTAATTCACAAGGGCTCGAAACAGTTTCCAAAACCTCCTTCTCAGTCAATTCCAACTCCACGTCTCTGATGATACCATACGACACACTTACTTCTAAAGGCTTATGGCATCTCCAGCCCAGGTCTTGTAATTCCTTCGATGAAATTAAGCGCTCTGAACTTTCGATATCTTCAAACTGCAACAGCACCTTATAGGGGTTAATATACTTAACCCTTGAAATATCAGTTATATTGTGCTCCATTAGTAACTTCGCCAACGCAAATTGCTTAGGCAACTTCTCACCGCAAGTAACTGTGATGTCAATTTTATTTCTCTTTCTCTTTCCATCCCTTCCGACCAAAATCCATTCTTCTTCCTGATTCACCTCTCGTCCTCTTTTTGGTCTATCTAATGGTGGCTCCGGCGCCGCGGTTTCCACTTGCAGTATCTGGCTCCACTCATTGTTAACATTGGTTGTACTAATCATTTCATGATCATTCGCCTCTTCAGCTACCCCGTACTCTATATCACTATTTTGAATTATAATATTATTAACAACATCATCCTCACTCAAATCTAAGTCTTCGGACATCGTTAATAAGGCGCTAAATCACTAGCGCCTGGCACTCAACCGTACATTAAGCGCAGGTACGTGTAATCACATCCGCGTACACGGCTCAACTTTTTGGTTAACATTTAGTCTTTAGTTTATCAGAATCCGTTTATTCTATCAAAAGTTATCGCAATTTAAAATATACATATTCACATTGGTTATCAAGTGATTTGGACTCAATTTGGGCAAAATTTGTTTTGACTTCTTTTCTAATATTTATATTGTCAGCGCTGGATCTTAACACCGACTTTTAATTTTGCCAGTGGTACCATCTAGGGGTATTACTTAAAATTATTATTTTGCACACCATTACCCTACGTACTAAAGTAACCATTAGTAGAGCATCGTAGACTTACTATTCGAGTGTTACTTTTTGAGTGCAATGATTCAAATGAACTAAAAATTTTTGCATTGGCTCATTCGAATTACTATTACTTTTGATTTGTATTAACATTATTAATTTGAATTTATATCTCAATCTATATTTGCATGCCAATTTAGCTGATTATGGTGAGACTTGTCCAATTATAACATCTTTATTGTACCCATATTTCGCAAATTAATAAATGAATTGAATTGAATTGAAAAATGATGTATTCCGGCCAGATAGTATTTATTAAAAGAAAGAGCTAAGAATTTAGGTGGCAGGTACAGGTTACCTACTACTTTTCTAATACAATAAGTAAGAAACTTAAATATGAGTGTGAGTTTCATCAACCAATCATTATGTTATTTTACATTATCAAGGCCACAGAAAGGGATATTTAAAGGATACCGACTTCCACGCGGGCGCAGCCGCGGGCACAGCTAGTTAATCAAAATAAATGTAAAGGGAACAGAAGTAGAAAGATTTAAATCTCATCCTAATTATAACATTGGGTATTGCAGTGAGTTAAAGTCAAAGATTTAACGAAACGCAAAGATTAATTACAAAGGCGATCAGAGGATCGACCCATTCCGACATTTTTGATACAAATGAAATTTCGTATAATTTTCCACATCGCTTCCTTTGGATTATGCACTTCATTACAGTTTAATCCTGACCCTTAAAAGGTTGGATGTCACCATTCTGTCTACATACATAATGTAATATGTACGTGCCTTTGTAGGTACGTCGTTTTGTTTTAAATTACGGCTGGGTTTTTTTAGCCGCTCAGTGTGTTGGGCCGTGATCGTGTGATCGATTCGCCGCTCGCCGTGTTTATTTACAGCTGAGTTATCTGTCCAGTCCCAATAGCAGGTGATCGCAGTTTCACAAAAATATACTTGTTATTTTATTTGGTGTGCACGGTTCAGTTAATATACAAGTATTCCAGAGGCTGTATATTTTTATGATAGTCCTTATAAAAGGTATGTGCCTTGTAATAAAAGGAGTATCGAATGTTCAGCGTAATAAAATATTCTCGTCAAATTTCGAATGGCTTTAATCAATTTTGTACTGCCTGCATGTACATTATACATGACTGACGTTTAAAATATGTTCGCTAGTGACTACAATGCAGACCTTATTGAATATAATATTATTTATATTCTGTTAATAATATGCGCGGTAACGTGATATGTTTCATTTTATAGCATGTCATTCATGTGTAATGAATGACATGCTATAATTTTAGTTCGAAATTTATATTACTCATATTAAATAAACGACGTCCGGTTGGCGCAGCGGGAGTATAAGCGACTGCTACGCCGAAGGTCGCGGGTTCGATTCCCGCTCAAGTCAGACATTTGTGTGCATGAACATGGATATTTGTCTTGGTCTGGGTGTTTCTATTTATAATATGTATGTATTTACAAAAAAATAAAAGTATATACCTATGTATGTTTATCCTTTATCTAGTACCCATAGTACAAGCTCTGCTTAGTTTGGGACTAGATGGTGATGTGTGTATGTGGTAGAATATTATTATATTAT
Organism: Euclidia mi; assembly: GCA_944739405.2. Classification (NCBI taxonomy): domain Eukaryota; kingdom Metazoa; phylum Arthropoda; class Insecta; order Lepidoptera; family Erebidae; genus Euclidia; species Euclidia mi. The sequence continues at coordinate 29,207,970 of OX123193.2, read as the reverse complement.
AAATACGTGGCAAATGTAAAATATATAATGATACTTGAAAAAAGAGTAAATTATTCTATGTGAACTAGCGACGGCACTGAACAGACATCTTGAAATATCATACAAAGTTCGAAGTGTTACTAATTAGTGAAACTTTTGCTTTCTTTGATACTCTGGGAACTGCAAATTTAACTTCATAATATAGTGGCTCAAAGCGTTTCTGAAACCCCAATTATATAAATTCAGCCTTATAAAATACACATGCATAGCAGGAGTCATAAGTAGTTTTCACACAAAAAAAAACAATAACGTTTAAAGACTAATTATTTAACTTAAAATAATGATACGTACAGTCACAGGCAATGCGTTTAAAGCTATCGCAAGTGTGGTGAAATAGAAATAAAACTGTGTAAGTGCTTCTAAGTAAGACATATATAGGCACGACTCAGCAGATACGGGAGCGGTCGTTTGTTGCATCGTGACCGATGAGCGGCGCGCGGCGGTCGATTTCTCTCATCTATACGCTTCCCTACCCACTAAAATTGTTATTTTTCTCTTACTCGCTTAGAGAAAATGTAAGGAAACCACGCGACAGATTTCACATCGAGAATAGCGATGGATGAATAAGAATATTACGAATTTTAATCAGCAATTTACACAATTTTGATAAATGTAGAGGTTCATAAATTAAAAGGCATATAAATATAATTATAAGATGTAATAAGTTTGTCCAAATACTATACTCATATGCCACATGTATAGGTATAATAGTTTGTTTGGTTAGTGGTGATGTAAAAATAGTATCAATAGGCCTGCTTTTGATCTTGGTTTCGACATCAATAAATTACTACTGATGTGAAACTGGAACAAGTATTTGGTATATGGTAGTTTTACGACATTAAAAAGTATTTATTATAATGGAAAGGCGAGGAACTAAATTCATTCGAATAGTAATCAGAGCAGGCCCACATTAATTGCTATTTAGATTAATGTTATATGATGAAGATCTATGACTACATTACCGATGAAACATTATGATCGAAGAAATCTTTAAATATAAGACTAATATTTATGTAACGGTTCTCAACCACACAATATTTTTTTTAAATATGAGTGAAACACCATAATATATAATTATGCTTTTACGACCCTACGTTTCTGCATGGGTTACTCTAGCCAGGGCCACGGCATAAGAGAGTTTTATCTTGTAAGGTACATATTTTATTTCTGCGTGACTGAAAGTTGTTACATACTCATAAAATTATTATTTTTGGGTAAATTAACATTTAATGTGTATATAAAATAGGTAAAGTTTGATAGAATTTAATAATACAAACCACTATTTACGACTGAAAATATATTTATGTTACCTTTATTATTTATGCGTATAAATCTGTAGCTTGATATACAATTCTTAGGGCTCTGTAAACGTGTGGCCGCACTTTTTGGCTATAAAACAAGTTCTTTTTCTTCAGTTTTACAGCCGTGATAAACTTTAGTCCTCCGCGTTGTTTGCTTCACTAATAAATATCTGGCCGCAAAACCGCAAGGCGTCGGCGGTAAATCTTACTTTATTTCTATTCCGAACATATGAAAATCTGTGATAAGCTATACTGGCTATCTACACTAATATTCCGTCTGGAAAGCTGTGAATCGATGACAGCATACGTGACTCAGATCATCGATACAGCACATAAATTGAGAGGAACCGGCTTCGAGATAAATGATGAGTGGGTAGGATCATTATTGTTGGCGGGTCTGCCCGACAAATTTTCGCCGATGTTGTTGGCCATAGAACACTCTGGAATCGTCATAACTGCTGACGTCATTAAAACGAAGCTTATGGATATGAGTGATAGTGTTGGCAGCAATGAACCAGAGAGTGCATTTTTGACGAAAGGTTCGAAACAAAAAAAGCAAATAAAACATGGCAGGACTAGTGAAACATCAACTCAACCTGCCAAAGTGATTAAGTGTTACAAATGTAAACAGATCGGCCATTTTAAAAATCAGTGTCCACAAACGAAAGAAAAAACAGTAAATGCGTTTAGTGCAGTATTTCTAAATGGCAGTTTCAGCAGAACTGAATGGTACATTGATTCTGGAGCCAGCAATCACATGATGATCAGCCAGGATAAAATAATAAACGAGTCACAAAACTTGAAAACAAAGGAGATTATAGTTGCAAACAAAACAACTATGCCTGTATTGTGTTCAGGAGATACACATATCACGACGGTTGTTGACAATGTATATCATGATATTGTTGTCAAAGACGTGCTATGCGTTCCTAATCTTACGACGAACTTATTGTCCGTCAGCCAGCTGATAAGTAATGGTAACAAAGTGAATTTCAAAGACGAATATTGTTACATTAGAAATCGGCAGAGTGTGCTGATTGGTGTAGGAGAGTTGGTGAATGGAGTGTACAAATTAGTCATCAAGTCAGATGTTCTGTTAGCTGCCGCAGCGACCACTGATGTAATTTGGCACAGAAGACTCGGTCATATCAACAGCAAGGATTTGGATACCATGAGGAATGGGGCAGTAGAAGGCTTGAAGTACAACAACAAAGCTAAGGTCAGCAAATTTAATTGTACGGTGTGCTGTGAAGGCAAACAAACCAGATTGCCTTTTCCACATAGCAGTCACAGAAGTGAAAAAGTCCTTGATTTAGTCCATGCTAACGTGTGCGGCCCGATGGAGAATGCATCAATTGGTATGTCCAGATATTTTTTGCTATTCGTGGATGATTATAGCAGAATGTCGTTTGTTTATTTTCTAAAGAACAAAAGTGAAGTTATTAATTGCTTTAGGGAGTTCAAACTCATGGTGGAAAAGCAAATGAGTACCAGTATTAAAGCATTTAGAACAGATAATGGCACAGAATTTTGTTCAAACGAAATGAAAAGTTTTCTAAAACAGTGTGGAATAATACACCAGAGAACAAATCCCTATAGCCCGGAACAAAACGGTATGTGCGAAAGGTTTAATCGCACCATAGTAGAGAGAGCCAGGTGTCTACTCTTCGATGCTAAGTTTGAGAAAAAGTTCTGGGCAGAAGCAGTTCACACAGCTGTCTATTTAAAAAATATAACTATTGCTTCAGGATTAGACAAGAAGACTCCATATGAACTTTGGACAGGACGAAAGCCAAATGTGAGCCATATAAGGATTTTTGGTAATGTTGTGATGAGTCATATCCCAAAGGAAAAGCGATGCAAGTGGAATAAGAAGGCAGAAAAACTTTACTTAGTTGGGTACACTGACAATGTGAAGGGTTACCGACTATATAACCCAGTAACAAAGAAAGTGATTACGAGTAGGGATGTTACCATTATGGAGCCCAAGGATGACCCAGAAATGATGCAAGCAGTAATAACTGATCAACAAGAGTCATCATCAGGCCACACAGATCATCACGCTGACTCTGATTGCTCAGACTTGGACCAATCTGAAAATACAGTGATATGTGGTAATGATAACACCTACATAGAAGAGGTAGACATTACCCAAAGCTCTTCAGATGAGTTTTATGATAGTATACCTGTGAGTGAGATGAAAGATATTGCTGAGTCAGTTCAACCAGAAAAGGAGGTTAGAGTTAGAAAGAAGCCAGATAGATATGGCTACAGCAATATTTGTGTTGATCCAAATGGTGATTTATTTGGAGACCAGATAACATATGAAGAGGCTTTAAATGGGACAGAATCACATGAATGGCGCAAAGCTATGGAGGAAGAACTGAAATCATTCGAGGAGAATGAAGCATGGGAAGTGGTGGAAAGACCGGCTCAAGCTACAGTGGTAAAGTGTAACTGGGTTTTCAAAAAGAAAATAGATAATTGTGAAAAAGTGAGATATCATGCGCGTTTGGTTGCGAAAGGCTTTACACAAAAAGCGGGTATAGATTATAAAGAGACATTTTCACCAGTGCTCCGCTATTCAACTCTAAGACTTATGTTCGCTTTAAGTGTTAAGTATAACCTAGATATGACTCACCTAGGTGTAACCACAGCATTTTTAAATGGATACTTAAGTGAAACTGTATACATGAGCTTACCCAATAATTTAGTGTGTCCTGATAGAGAAAATAAAGTTTTAAAGCTAAAGAGGGCCATCTATGGCTTGAAACAGTCAGCTAGGGAATGGTATAAGCGAGTGGATGACTGTTTGCAAGGTTTAGGATACAAAAAGTCAATGTATGAGCCTTGTTTATTTGTTAAGCAAAATGATATGTATAAAACATTTATAGCTTTGTTCGTCGATGATTTTTTCATATTTTCAAACTGTAAAGATGAAACAGAATGTCTTAAAACAGAATTAAAACCAAAGTTTAAAATTAAAGATTTAGAAGAAATAAGACAATGTTTAGGTATGCGGGTTAGAAAAGAAAACAATGTAATTAGTTTAGACCAGGAAGCATTTGTGGATAAGTTGTTGAATTTAGCACGCCTATTGAGGTAAATCTAAAGCTTGCAAAGGAAGATATATGCTCAACTGAGTATCCATATCAACAGTGGATAGGCAGTTTGTTATATTTTTCTATGCTTACCCGTCCAGATATATGTTATGCAATTAATTACCTTAGTCAATTCAATAATAATTTTAGTAAGACTCATTGGAAACATGTAAAGCATATTTTAAAGTATTTAAAAAGAACCAAACATTTTGGTTTAAAATATGTAAAAGATAATTTAGATTTGCATGGATATGCAGATGCTGATTGGGCATCAGATAGCACAGATAGAAAATCATACACTGGTTATATGTTTAAAATGTCAGGTAGTGTAGTTTCATATGAATGTAAAAAACAGTGCAATAGCCTTGTCTAGCACTGAGGTTGAATATGTGGCAATTTGTGAGGCTAGCAAGGAAGCTATTTACTTCAGGAATATGTTGTTGGAATTGAATTGTAGAAATAATTTACCACTATTGATATACAATGATAACCAGAGTGCACAAAAACTTACTAAGAATTCTGTACTGCATAAGAGAAGCAAGCATATAGATGTAAAATTTCATTTTATCAGAAGTGCTGTTGAAAATAAGTTTGTGATAATAAACTATTTGAATACAAATGATATGCCTGCTGATATATTGACAAAAGGCTTGAGTTGTCTAAAGCACTATAGATTTTTAGAGCAATTCGGCCTCACAGAATTGTAAAGTGTGGAGTCTTGCTCCATTTTTTTTTTATCAGATTACTTTAAAGAAAGTGTATGTACCTTATTTTGATATGAGAGTGTGTTGTAATTGTATCAAAATAAATACTTTATGCGCCCTCAAGCCATATTCACTATGGTCATTACCTGTTATGTTGAAAAAGAATAAAATATATGTTTCACTCTGTGCAAAAACACCTCCGTCGTTTTATTAAATACGTTTATACAATTCAAAACGTTAGTTGAAAATCAAACAGATCTCAAAATAAAGGGGATTAGGAGTGACAATGGCACAGAGTACTGTAATAAAAATTTCGCGAATCATTTTAAGCAATGCAGTATTATTCACGAAACGACAGTCCCGTATACACCCCAACAAAATGGCGTCGCTGAACGCTTAAACAGAACTTTAATGGAAAAAGCCAGAGCGATGTTGCAAGATGCTGATTTGGTGAAACAATATTGGGCTGAAGCGGTAAATACTGCGTGTTATTTGAAAAACCGTAGTCCAACTGCAGCTTTAAAAGATGCTACACCTGAAGAATTGTGGACTGGATCTAAAGAGGATCTCAGTAATCTTCGAGTTCTTGGTAGCACAGCTTATGCTCTTACTCCCCAACAAAAACGTACAAAGCTTGATCCCAAATCTAAGCCCTACATTATGTTGGGATATTTTGATCATACCAAAGGTGATGATGGCTCAACATTAATTAAAGCTCGTTCTGTTGAATTTATTGAAACTGTTCGAGGTATAATCTACAAGACAGCAAATTCTTTAGAAAGTTCTAAAGATTTAACAAATACTGTTGAAGTAACGGTGTATCAACCAAATACTTCTCATGGGCTTATCCATGAATCTGACAGTGATGAGTTCGCCACACCAGACATATCGTCAACCGACATTAATGCTCTAGATCTTGAAGAAGATTCTCATGTCGAAGTAATAGTTACATGTGATGAACGGGAAGAAGCTTCATTGGATAATATTTAACAAGACTCACTAGTTATGGAACAGAATGTTTCAGATGTGGAAATTGCTGAACATTCTAGACCTAAACATGACCGGCATCCTCCTATTTGGTTCAAAGATTATGAAGTGAACTATTTCTCTGATCTAGCTTTAATGGGACGTTGCGAGCCTATAACATATAACGAAGCGATTAAAAGTGAGAATGCCAAAGATTGGATAGATGCAATGCAAGATGAATATAACTCGCTAATGTCGCATGGTGTATGGGAACTTGTGGATCGACCCAACAATAGGAATGTGATCAAATCTAAATGGGTTTTCAAAGAAAAAGTAGATCCAAGTGGGAAATTTGAAAAATTTAAAGCAAGATTAGTTGCTAAAGGTTTTACTCAACAATATAAAATTGACTATGAAGAAACTTTTGCACCTGTTGTGAGCCGTGTGGTTGACGGCATAGAATACAAGTGTCACCACCCCTTATCTCCCCGTGGGTGTCGTAAGAGGCGACTAAGGGATAACACGATGCAAATACCATCTTTGCGTAGAGACGGAAAACTCGACATCAAACCCTATACGACTGCCTCGTTGGTCTCGCGGCATAAATGTGCGCGTGGGATCGGGAGGTCCAGAGTTCGATTCCTGGGTCGGGCAGTGTTATTGGGTTTTTCTGTCACGAAATTCTCAGTAGCAGCACGGAGTCTGGAAATGTGCCCGGTACGGCAATAGGCTCGCCCCTTATTACGTCTTCTTCTTAGCGTGTCGATGGCAATCTAAATTGTGCCTGCCCAGAACTTAGCTACGAGTATGGCATTTTCAGTAGCGTCCATAAGTTCCTGTAGCGTGCAAGTATTAGGGCACGCAGGACAAGATATTAAGTGTCCCATTGTTTGTGGGACGGCACCACACTTGCTTATTACGTGGGACTAAAGTATATCTGGCGAAAAGTGGGTGTAGAAATACACCTCTGCCTACCCCTTCGGGGATAAAAGGCGTGACGATATGTATGTATGTATGTATGTATGTGAGACATAGCACTCAACGACTACTATTTGCGATTGGTGTTGAAAATGATATGGACATTGAACATGTTGATGTCAACACAGCATTTCTTAATGGGGATTTACATGAGCAGATCTATATGGAGCAACCTACCGGTTTTCAAATTGAGGGGCAGAACAAAGTGTGCTTACTCAAAAAGAGTCTATATGGGCTCAAACAAGCCAGTAGATCATAGAATGAAAAAGTTCATGAAGTTTTGGTCAACAATGGTTATAAACAGTTGAAGAGTGAACAATGTGTGTTCTATAAAGACAAATAAATAATAGCTCTTTATGTTGATGATTTTTTCATATTTAGCTCTAATGATCATCAAAAGAAAACACTTTATTGCTCAGTTCCAACTTTAGTATAAAATTGCTTGGACCTGTTACACAAGCGTTGGAAATGAAAGTTGAAAGGAACAGGGAGCAAGGGACATTGAAATTGACCCAGTCGGAATATGTGAAAAATATTTTGATAAAGTTTGGCATGGATGATTGTCATAAAGTTGCAACTCCCATGGAAGTAAACTTTAATCCTCCAAAAGCTGAGAAAGTTGATTCAAGGTTTCCATATCAGGAACTTATTGGAAGCCTTATGTATCTCGCTGTATGCACTCGTCCTGATATTGCATTTGTATGCAGTAAGCTCAGTCAATATAACACTTGTTATAATGAAACACATTGGCTTGCTGCTAAACGCGTGCTACGATATTTATCGGGTACAACTGACTACGGACTTAATTTTAGGCGAGATAGTAATAAATTTGAAATTTTATCCGACGCAGATTGGGCCGGTGATACTAACGATCGAAAATCTTATTCGGGTTTCGTGAGTAGATTTGGACATAATGTAATAAATTGGCATAGCCATAAGCAAAATAATGTTGCATGTTCTAGTACAGAAGCTGAGTATTATGCTCTTGGTACAGCGGTAAAAGAGGCTAAATTCCTACATAATATTATATCTGAATTGAAACCTTTCAACTTATCGCGTGAACCTATTGTTATTTATAATGACAATAAGAGCACGCTTAAAATAGTGGAAAATCAATGTTACCGAAGAACCAAACACATTGACGTAAAACATCATTTTATTCAAGAGTGTGTTGAGCGTAAGTTAATACAGATATTTTATAAACCATCAGCAGAATTAGAAGCTGACCTTTGCACAAAAGCTTTGCCAAGGATAAAGCACAATTTAATGACTAAGTGCTTAGGTTTAATTTAAGTCTTATTATTATTATTTTTGATTGTACTCTTGCAATAATGGTTTTTAGTTTGATAGCTTTACATAATTGCTAGAATAAGGGGCAGTGTTGGAAGACTTAGACTCTTTGGTTAGGATATTATTTCTTTGTGTTTTCAAATGAAGTGTTACGTTCTTTTTCTTTATTGTTTGATCTGTCACATTGTAAACAGCTTATTTTATTTTTCTAATATAATTAATATTCTAGTATTTTTTACTATTGTTTCACTTTCTACATTAAGGATTTCATCATTTCAGGTCACGGAAAGGGTTTTCTTTCATGTTTATTTTTGTTGGTAGTGCGATGTAGACCTAAATAGGATGATAAACAACAGTCAAAGAACATGATATTTGCTGTATCAAATAACGGAGTATCTTGCAATTTTAAATCAATATGGTTTTGCGAATGTTTTGTTAAGAAATATGCTGTTACTGACTTATTTATACCTTACATCTTAAGTAAGTACCGACCTTAATCATAACTTATAAATTTTCATTATTATTTTTTGCCAGATAAGACAAAGATGACAGATCTAGCTATAAAGGCTACTACACACAGGCTTTTGTCGCGCGGCTCGTGCCGCCGGCTTTTAGCGGGCGTCTGTGCCGCCGGCATCGGCCGCAGAAAGCCGCGCATCATTCCAGTTGTGACAGTCGTGTAGAATGCTAGTGAGGTGACACTTTGTGATTGGTTATCGATTACGATGAATAACGAAGTCGTCAACATTGCCATAGCAGCTATAGCCTTCATTTTATTATGTAAAAAATTATAAGAAGAAGAACAAAGAAACATACAAAGAACTATACAAACATACAATTAATAGACACAAAATTCACACCAATTTCTGATTCGTGTGGGGATCGAATCCATAACACTCGGCGCAACGTCAGGCGGTCACTTAAGCCACTAGGCCAACCATACAGTTAACACGTTCACAGGCCGATTTCGGCCTGCCGCTGTACGTACAGCTGGTGCGGACGAAAACTTTCCGTCACTTTGCTGCAAAACCAGTATTCGATCTAGTACACGGCTTATTTGGTAGGTGGCATTACTGGCGCCTACTTGTAATAGTCTACCCGCTGATTTATTCATTTTAAAGCCGCTATTTGCATTCCGGACTTGTATCATGTGAGAACGTGTGATATTAACATCTGCAAACTTTATAGTGAAACCGAAGTTTTGGTTAATTAAAATTTTTATTTAATTTTTCCTCCCAGTACTAGAGTTTGATATGTCTAAAACTCTTATTATTGTTACCTTTCACTTTTAACGTCTTACTTTGGCTTGAAAATCTGCGAGCCAAAGTAACCCTCCCTAAATAACAAGTTTGGCTCAAATTTAAAAATAAATATATAATGAAACTGTACATTTTCTAATCAAAATATTATGTTTATAACTAACTACTATCTTTATTCATCAAATAAAACCATTATTACCCTTAGAAGACAATCAAAGCACACCAGGGCCTCAAGTCTGCTATTTTAAACACATTCGTCATTCCAACACGATCCCATTGTCATTTTGATAAAAGTTCGTAGTCTGGTAATTCATTATGATAGTTCAGTGATCGATCAGTGGAATCGTAATTGAATGGTGGCAGAATGACATTGTTGTATTGCCATAGATAAAAAAAACATTAGAAGAAATGATTTTTGAAAAACTACCATTAAATTTGATTATTTTTCATGCCACATTTCATTTATATATTTTTTAAATATTCATTACTAGTGTTATAAGCACTTTAAAGTTGTTTTAAAGTTCGTAAATAGCAAAAAAACAATGAATATAACCATTCAATTCAATAAAATTTGTTCTGTTTAGATCTCAAATTCAAATCATGTTTCACGTAAGAACTGTCAAAAGTTCAAAACTACATTTTTGTAAACAAAGTTCTAGTTTGTTATATTTCTCAATAATCTCAATGCACTGCGTTGAATTGTTTAGTACCGAGTAGCTCGTATGTTTCTCTTAGAGCCAAAACGAAGATAGCAATGGAAAATGCTTTATGGATAACAAATTCCAAAGGAAATGATACAGCAAGGTTATGCAGTTCACACCTCAAAGAAAAGTGATTATATCGACAGGAGTAAATACTATAATTAAAGATAGCGAGTTAACTACTAAAGGTGTTTATATTCGAAGAAGAATTGGCATAACCAAAACATAAAATATTGAAGATTGAGTTAGATCATAGATACATTCCTATTACAATTAAAATATTATTTGTGTTTCATGTGTTATAACTGTATCAAGAAGCAAAATAAAACTCATAATTATGTGTTATTATTAACAATGCTGTTTTATTAAAGATAAATAATTTCTGTACATGAATTTATTAAGAATTGTTGGTTCCAATTATAGACACAAAAATTGAACACTATTCTCATATACTAACTATCATAAATCTTCACTTTTGCATCTACTAGCAAAGCAACTTTCTTCATACTGGCTTTGCCGAATCCTCACAAATATGTATGTCTCAAACATATGGATATGAGCGGTCACAAAACTCATAAAGAAGTTGCCCGTTTGCTTGAATTTTGTATCTGTAAGAAAGATTAAGTAAGTAAGTAAATATTTATAAACACACCACTCATTACATCATATTCTTTTATACTAAGATCTTCTATACTATACAATTAATTTAAAAACACTTTTCATCATAATTCAGACATTATTTAATTGAATTATGTACTTAAATTCTTTACAAGACTCCATAAAATGTAGGTAGAATATATTGATAAATTAGGAACATTATATAAAGCCTGGTCACTATCTAGTCATCATTAACATAACTGTTCCTGTCAGGTAGGTATGGCAATATTAAAAAGAGATCAGGAAGATCATATTGTACTAATACTTCAAACTATCACATAGGTATGACATTATCATTTATTTAAGTACCAAACCACTTTTGGTCACTATCTATAGTCATCATTATCTACTACTAATACTTCCATTCCCAATGTGTAAAAACATTACTCTTTCCTTTTAGCTCCGTCACTCAGATGAACTAAGTTCATCTGAGCTCTGCCATAGTTGGGTTAAAAGCACAGCTACAATGTTTGAAAATATTATTGAATTTCCTGTTTCTTATGTTTGCAATATGAATATTTAGCTTTGATGTCCTTGTATATTTCAGAAGGCAGAATGTACATGTATAATTTGATGTTCAAATAGACACTTGAACATCAAATTTGGAAAACCACAAACTGAACTAGGCGAACTATGATATTCCTTTCCATTTATATTGATGGTATATTTTATATAATGCCTCTGTAACTTCTTTAATGGGCTGCGACACAGTAATTGGCGAAATGTCATGGAGGGCACCCTGTCCAATCAAGGTCTGGTAAGATCCTGATGCGTAAAATGAGTGCTACCAGAATCAGCAATAAAATATAAGTAACATTAATTAATAAATTTCTTAGGAATAGAATAATAAATCAATATTAACTTCAGTTTTCTCACCTTCATTTCTACCGATACGCTATCGTTTTGACGCGGTCTGCCCTTAAGGGGAATTAGTTTTTGAAATAACTCCCTTACTGAATCATTTCCTCTCTAAGATGAAACGTTTTTACAAATTTCGCCTCGGGAATATCCGTAAAAGGGTTTGTAGTCATCCTCGTTAAACGACGGGCTTGTTAGTTAGCTCGAGAATATTAGTTCGCAGTGAATACATAATCTCTTTTTTGTAGTACATTAAACTTTTTGATTGTCTGTCACTATGTTTCACAAGCAAACACTAGGCAAAAGCAATGATTGCACAATGGCGATACGATGGTAGGTCACTTATCAAAAGAACTGTCAAAATATTACCAGACTACCGCATACGTCAGTCATTGATTTGTCATTATGTACGAGACTACCAATCTATGCCATGTCTTTCAATGGAGTGTCAGTGGTTAACCATCGGAAAATCATAATGACACCATTGTAACAGTAGACTACCAAACTTGTCAAAATCAACAATTATAAAGTCAGTGATCGACCATTTTGGCACTATTGTAATACCAGACTTGAGGCCCAGATAGGTTTCTTCAAATATGCGGCAAAAGGAGCCAAAGTAACCCGGTAAATACCGGTAACTATTTATCATCTATTCATCATACAGTCCTGCATATAATTTTTCATACTGCTAGGCACAGGCCTCTTTTCACTATGAGAACGGTTAGGCCATGGTCGATCACTTTCGCCAAGTCCGAGTTGGCATAGGTATTTCACATGTCTTTCGAAATCAATACGGAGAACTCTCAGACATGCAGATTCCATCACTATGTCTTCTTTCACCGTTTTGCAGTCGATCTTTAGTAATTTAAAATGAAATCTTAGTGCCAGCCTAGCAGTCTGTTAGCCTATCTCATGGGCTATTGCTGCGTTTTAATATATTATGGTACAATAATTACAGTAATTCTCAGTCTAACGAGAACATAAAAAGAGAAAATGAAATATATCAATTCAAAGTTAGTTTTAACGAGGTATTTTCCATTGCAACGTTTATTCTGTTGGCTCGTTCCGATAGGTACTTGAACCATTATAATGATGTGTTCGTAATACGTATTACGGGTAATTGAATCTCTTTTACCGAATTATTTTTGTTGCTTGTTATGATCGATGGACAGCGAGTGGAGCAAGTGAATGAGTTTGTACATTTAGGTACGCTGTTTACAAGAGATGGTAAGAATGTAGAAGATATTGAAAGAAGAGTTAATGCAGGTAATAGAGTGAATGGAGCTCTGCAGGCGTTTATGAATAGCCAAAACGTGTCCAAAAAGGCACGTTTGGCTGTGCATAGAGGGGTGTTAGTTTCACACTTATGTATGGTAGTGATAGTTGGGTATGGCAGAAGAGTCATGAAAGTAGAATAAATGCTGTAGAAATGAGAGCACTGAGAAGTATGTGTTGTGTTCCTTTGACTGACAGAGTAAAGAATTGTGTGATAAGAGAGTGTTGTGTGGTAAAAGAAGATGTAGTGACAAGCATCGAGAAAGGTATGCTAAGATGGTTTGGGCACGTGGAGAGGATGGATGACGAAAGACTGACCAAGCAGATATATAAGGCAAAAGTGGACGGGACAGGCCTAGGTCTTTCCCTTCGTCCTGTGACAGGAAGACCTAGGCGGACGTTCTCTGACCAGATTGGAGACATCCTAAAAACAGGACAGGTTAGAAGTACCCTGAACAGAAGAGCATGCATGAGGAATCTGATGGGAGTGAATGAAGCAAGACAGATATGTCAGGATCGTTGCAAATGGCGTTCTGTAGTCTCTGCCTACCCCTCCGGGAAGCAGGCGTGAGTCTGTATGTATGTATGTATATATTTGTTATTCGCCCATTTTATTGGATCGCTGTATCGTCAAATGGTGCACAAGCATTATTAACGTAATAAAATGAACCATTTCTTACACGTGCCGAAATGTATGTAAACTGAATATGTTGTGTGTATAAAGATGTAAGTATGCCAATATTTGGGTATCAGAAGCATTTATACGGCGAATCATGCTTATTTTCGATAATTTCTATATAGCATTTTTGTAACGATGTTTCTGGGTAATAAAATATTTTAATTGTAACCACCTATTGTTATAACTTTAGTTTGTGTGCTGATTCCAAGATACCTCGAACGTTCAGAAATATGAACTTGCTCCTGAGAAGTATCTGAGCTGTCTAAGGACATAAATACAATCCATACGTGACATTGAGTTACTGATTGGTTATCTCTTAAATCGATTAAATGTAACTATAATAATGTTTTTACCATACGCTTTCATTGTTAAATTTGTTTCGTCATTATTCCGTCACCGTGGTTTTGAACTACAAGTCATTCATAATTCATCAATGGCGGCGTATACGGCAATGTAATTTTAAAAGTACGTTTAAAATATTCAGTGATGTCATCATTTATTGTGCGTCAGTCGGACAGCTCTTAAGATTACCGTAGAAATATTAAAATTGGTAAAGAATAAGGTGTCGCGTAAACCGTGTCTGCTCTCTCTCAGGGGAAATGAAATTGCAAAATATGTCCCCGGGATGGAGAACGTGGCTGCTCTGAGCTACACGCCTATTTATACACTGGCTTTTGATAATGTAATAATGTTGTTCATTTGTCACACAGATTCTACGTGTAATTTTCCGTCAGAATAATTATACGGGTCAATCACCGTACAATAGGTCAGGTATAAAGTCGAGTCAGCATACTTGCGCAAACGCGAGGAACCGCTCGATCGTTTATTACCTAGTATATTAATTTAGTACGCAATTTGTCATCATACCGAGCGCGACTCATTCTCATCCTATTAGTTTTAATTCACCTTTTTTATAGTACTAAAATACAGTTATCTTTCAATCTTTTATCCTAGTTTATCTTTATCTCAACCCCATCCCGAAACAATAATAAAGCAGAACAATCAGTAAGAGATTTCAGAATCGTTGTTTTCTAATGATAAATATTGAATGTTGTCTTTTAAAGAATTTATTTCTTCTATAAATATTTCATAAATTAATTAATAGAGTGCTCCTGAAGCACAGGTGTCGTGTAGACAAAAGCAATATCTAGCAACGTGCTCGACGTTACAAAGAGAATATTTTTTCCACGTGATCCCAGTAGTGATCCATGGCATCGGCTCACGTGCTGAATTTATTGGCCTCTCTAATAAAACAGAACACATTTTCTGCATTCTGGCGTAACGTGCTTCGCCCGACACCGGGCGAATCTCCACCCTCCACCCGTAATCACGGATGGCTTAAGGTGTTTACTCCGAGAGACAATCATGACTCTTCCAATCACTTATTTCACTTTGAGTATCACATTGCGCTAGTTTAGCTTAATGAAATTCACCCTTAATTCGCCATTCCATAAAGATACGAGTCAACGTATTTGAAAATGGATTTAGATTTCAGGTGATAGCTGGCGTTCATTTAAGATGATGGGAATTAGAGCAAACTTATGAGAATTAATTTATGAAGCATTTTATCGCAGGAAATTGGTGTCGTTTGTGATTAGATTCAGATTGGTTAGTTACGTCTAAATTGGTGTCGTTAGTGATTTCTAGGATTAAAATTAGATTACTTAGTCACGTTCCCGTATATACCAATGTACTCTGTGGTCACGTCTTCGTATGAGATGAAAGTAAACAGAGTATATCTTTTTCAGGAGGTATCATATAAAAATGTATACATCTACCGGTAGCGTTATTTTGTAAAAATGTTAGAGGAAACACTTCAAACAAAAGCACAAAGTGTTCGCGTTGCAAAAGAGCACACTGGTCGTAAATTAGTTCTCTTTTTACGGCCATGTGTGTAAATCCGTATAGGTGAGCACCACGAAGATAAAATAAAGATTTTTGTATTAAAACAAACTTGTTTTAATGAGTCTGAGCATAATTCGAAATAATTTCGTTGAAATTGCTAAAAGGACAACCACTGAATGTAAAAAATTTCTGCCCACTAACGTGCTGTTACTTAGCATAGATACCGTTTGTTTAATTATATTTCATAATTTACCGTTTAAAATATAGTTTTATAATTTTTCATTTTAAGTAAATTTCAAATGTCCTACAAATGACCAGCCGTCGGTCGTAAGTGGCAGTTTATTTGATATATCGCTTGGTCGGATTGCAGAAAATAAAAAGTTTAAATGGAATGCAAAAATGTCGATTTATAAGAAATCGAACCGCGATTCTTGAGGGTGTTGGAAGAAATTCGGTGTGGAGCGTTGAGCAAACAGTTTATCTCAATAAGTCATTTTACATGCGCGACTCCGCTCGCGGGAATACGAGTCTGGATTATCGCCGTCACTTTACTGATACTTTGTACACAACTCATATTGTTGACATTAAAATAAAATAGGTATTCAACTACTCAAGACCTTTATAGCTCATACTACATACATGAAACGCTCACAAGGCAGTGAAAGCCTGGTGGACATACCAACAGATTGTTATGCAAGTAATTATATTCAACTTTCTTGTGTCGACACATCCAAGTTATAATAAATAATTTGAACTTAAAAATTACTATGTACCCAGATAATAAATCTGGCAAAATATATTTGAATGTAATTAAAATGGAGATTGAAAGTAGGTATATCTACCTATATCTTTATATTAAATATATTTTGGAAGAAATATTACGACGTTGACATACCTACTCTAATTTCTGAATAAAAGCAAAATAATTTGTTTCAAAAACATCTCAACGGAAGATATTTCTGACAAGAAATGTTGTTCGAGTTGCAAATAGAATATTTTGTTGCAATCACGTTAATGGTTTATGCCTTATCATTCCGTCTTTGTCATCCGCGTTGGGAATGCTGAATTATTCAGATAAGAAAAGAGTACAGCGTAATGTAATGGAAATGTCCCGAAGTTTTCCGAAAAAATTTAATAAAGCTAGATTTTTTTGGTATGTCGCTATTAAAATATTTGTGATATACGTTTTGCGGTGGATGTGCGGGATAGCCAACAGATAGAGGAACTTGGAAAAACTCCAAACAAAACGGCGTATTCATAAAAAGTGACAGCTTTTGCCGACGTCCATTTTGTATTTGGCTTTATCCGTTTAATTACTCCCTTGAATGGAAATGAATACGGGCATTATAGTCATATTTCATTGCGCGGAAATAAAACTGGCAATTGTTTCTGTAATCGATTCATAGTTTGCAGTTGCGTCGATGGGATTTGCCGAAATCTTTTTATTGGTTTTGATGCATGCATGGGCCGGGCCGGTTTGGTAGTATGTGGGCACATGCTCTCAGGGATAATCATAAGCAGGTATAGGTAATCTGCGTTTTCAGAATTTTGTAATCCTCAAAATGTCAGATGCATGAAACGAACCCTCTGTCAGTAGAGATTGACACCATTGAATCGACATGAAATCGATGAATAGGAGCGGCCATCTTGTGATCGAATATGTCAGTACGAGCGGCTTGTATGCGGTTTGTGATTCTGCCTGTTTGACGTGTTATTTGTTATTTTTTTGTTGTGTTTTATTTGGTACATTTTTTTTACTTTTTTATTTATAGACTCACGCCTGTATCCCCGAGGGGTTAGGCAGAGGTGTAATATTACACCCACATTTTGCTATGAATTTTTAGGTCCCACGTAATAGGGGGCGAGCCTATTGCCGTACCGGGCACATTACCAGACTCCATGCTGCTACTGAGAATTTCCTAATGGAAAAACCTAATAACACTTTGCCCGACCCGGCAATCGAACCCGAGGCCCACGCGCACATTTATGCCGCGAGACCAACGTGGTACGTACAATGCCAAAAACAACAAAATATATAGTTTTAAACTCTCAAAGCCCTGAGTTAGTGCTTCGTTTGAGGACATTCTTTGAACGAGAGCGTGCAAACGGAGGCCCGGTAATACCGATCGACAGTGTTGTGTACAGAGTTGCGGCACCTCTGGACATCGGCACGCTTTCAGTTTCTCGAATAACCAAAGAAAAATTTGGAGAAAACGTGAGCGTAAAGCTTCAATAACTGAAATGGAGTTCCGTTGTGGTGGCAATACAAAATCCCTACATTGATAAATTTAATCAGTCGTAGAAATAACACAATCAACAATATTTACAGACTGGGATAAATATGTCCACCTCGACCGAATTTGAGATCAGCAATTAATTATCTCAATCAGAGAAGATTCCGATTCAGATATGAGGTTTTATTTCGAGTGACAGTGACGAATAATAAAAAAATATATTTTAAAATTACTGCGTTTTATATGTGAATGTATTTGCCAAAACACTTTTAATATGAATTTATTTCGAAGATGTAAAATCAGTAACTACGTACGATTATTACGTTTGCCAATTAATTCGATATTTATAAATAATCGCTTAAATTTCCTTAGGTTACATCACTATAATTGTCAGTGATGAACTGTCATGCATATCATTATACAGCGAAAATACTATAATAGTTAGTCAGCGCGCGTGTCTCGTATTTAGCTTTTTACTACATTTAAAAGTCCGTAATGATGATTGATTGAATAAATCTTTTGAATAATGTTTGACGTTTTTGTGTCGCTTTCTATAAAGACTTTTATTTTTTGGTTTGTAGATGATCCTAGACAGGTACTTAGTAAGTAATTTGGAAATACATTCTGGGTTAAAGCGGGGCTAACAAATATATTCATTAAAAGATGTTTCATCATCATGTCAGTCTAGAGACGTCCATGTTGTAGACGACTAAAGCTGTTTATTTGTACCTAAATATGTATTAAAATACATACCTATTCGATAAATACGACTCGTTGTACATAAAGCAAAATTAAAAAAGCCAAATAGACTGATCTATTTGCTTTCTTAGTCTAGGTACACATGCAAGTTACGGTGCACAATGCGATTATCTCAATAATAACGTACCGGAGAATATCATTTTAAATGAAAAGAAACCTGTTAGTTTTCTATTCCGGTATTGCTTTATGTTGATAAGTTCAACAAAGAAGGCGGTGAAATACGAATAAATTTATTCAGCGTCGCAAAATTGAAATCTCAGGTGGTCGGCCTGCTCGCCTGCTGGTGCATCCACCCTCGCTAGACCCCCTTCGCCTCCCCCTTCTCAGTATCGAATGAAATCGAATGTCGAAGGCAGGGGGGCAATTCGAAAAGGCACGAGGGATCTTGCTGCTTTGGTCAGGTATCATCTTAGATTTGTATTCTACAGAAAACCTTCCACCTTAGCAACGATCCAGTGTGATTTTGTAAATATCTATGTTGTGTATCATAGAATTTTATGTTTTCTAAAGTTACGTATGGCCTAAAGCTCTAGTTTGTATATTTTCACAGTTTATCGTACCCAAGAATATTTGAAAAATATAGTTTGTAGCATATTAGTCCATTGCGTTGATACTATATAATAGGACTAAATACATTACTGCTGATTAGAATGTTATTAAATTTTTATTTTCATTATACGTGGATTTTGGATATGTGGACAGTGAGCAATCGACAGCATGAATAAATAATGTTTACTTTATTTAGCTCCGTAGCAAGCACAACTGAAATAATTCGGGCATATTATTTTCAGTAGCTAACAAACAAAGGCAATGGTATGATCTTGGCATATATCTTGTGCTTCTTTCATACACATTAGCTTGGCGGTGGATGACACAGTGAGCAGTGAATTACGTGATGCCACGCTGGTTAAAGTTGTGACTGCGTTTTACTAATATTTCAGGAGCAATGCTAGATATCAATGTTACTAAATAATGCTGTTCATTCATCGAACTTTAATACCACCACACCGCGATTTGTTGGCGGGATGCATCTGTCTCGATGTGCTTGGCTTATTTTGGTAAGCAATAATATGTTATAAATTTACACCAAATAGCAATATAGTTGTGATACCGGACTCGTGTTAACCCTATTTCTTAGATAGAAAATCGCTAGAAAGTCGAGTATTAAATAAATATTACACATTACTATATTTCCAATTCCCATCGCCGACATTATGCATAAAGTTGTGTATTGTAGGGCACCCAGGCAATAAAAGTAGCGATGGCGACGCGAGACGAATTTCGCTGGAAACGAGCACAAATACGATTTGTGAGCGTGTGTAAGTGCGGAGGTAGCGTCAAGGCTTCAGATTTTCGTACATATGTTGTGAAAAGATTTACGAAATGAAGGATTTTGATACGACGGAGGGTCTAACTCGATTTCACGTTAGATACCTGCGCAGAATTGCGACGAGCTTGGTGCTTCTGATTTTTACGTATATGTAAGTAGCACTTGGAGACGGAGATTGAAATCGTTTACTTAGTAGCTCGCGGGTACGTCGCGTCGCCATTGAGATGTAGACGCACGCAGCGCCCTCTGGTGTAATCGACACGCCGTTTTAGATTATGGAGAAAATGTTCTACGTGTTACGTACATATAGGGCCTTTGTTTACATACCTTGAAACTGCAGAATGGCTTTCGATACTGTTGTATGGTAGCGTTTTATGGACTAGGTCACAAGAAAATACTCGTATTTATTCGAATAACAGATAAATGTTTCTTGTTAACACTTTGTGTGCTTTGTGTGGTAGATGTTGTAAATCTTTTTTGCTTTCTATTCGCGGCTGAAAATTATTACTTGTCTGCAGGTATCTTACTCTTATCGTAGCATGTGCTACGCCCCATCGGCTGTATTCGTAGCCATCTACGTCTGACGTAGCGTTGGAGACGTAATTCAACAATAAAATTTATTGAGTAGAATAGAGAATCTATCAACTGTTTATGTTTCGACTTCTCGTGCGAGTAAATTGACCGTCAATAGAAGGTATCTTGAAAATTAGTAGTTGAATACCTCACTTGCAATGAGAATTAATGACATAGCTTGGCAGGCTTAGGTATATAGAAATAATGAGTTTAATTTATCTTTGCGAACGGCAGCTAGGCGAAAATCTTGAATGCGATCGGGATGACGCTAGAACGATTACGACATAATTTTATAGAGCTAAAATGTAATAAAATTTCATCATTCATATTCATTCATTCATTCATCAAACATAATTATGTTTCATATAAAAAGTATCACAACTGTAGAGTAGGAGGAATTGGCCTACTATACCACGCTGCCCAAACGGGTTGGTCTATACCAAGAGAAGGAAAACTCGATACAAACCCTATGGTTTGTATCGAGTTTTCCTTCTCTTACAGTGCTGTTCTCTGCATAATATGCTCCCTCTGTCGGCTCTTACGACACCCATGGGATGATATGGGGTGGTGACAATCCGTATTCTTAATCCTTCACCACACGGACAAAAGAATAAGTAGGTATATTTAAAAACAACAAGTTTTTAAATGTATTCGTTTGATTATGATGTCTGATTGCAATGTTTAAAATTGTATGAATGTATGAATTAAAATAAACGACTCATGGAACAGACCTTCTTAAAAATTTGCTGTTCCATACAAAATTACACTTTGATCTCGTCGGAAGGTATGGGACAGCATTTCAAAGTCCCAGAATCATCATCATACGAGTACAATTAATCTTTTTTAACTAAAAAATACCTTATACAGTTAGATACATGGATTCGTAAAGTGTAATCGGTTTTATAGGCACTTAATTTTTTAAATAAATTTTAAATGTACTGTAATCTTTTTATAATATTGCATCTTATTTCGTTGCGCTCCGTGGGTTGAGATTTGAACCCTACATTACAGTCGGTTGGGATCTCCACTGAGCCATCGCTGCTTCAAAATCTTATTTCGACAGTGAGTTTCCAAGGTTTGAACGCCCGTTCCATCCTTATTACCTAGTTTCCCTACTTATTTTGTTCGTTGAAGGCAACGTGTGTGTGACAATCCTAGTATTGTTGTTATGTTTGTTTTACGAAGCTCTAGCGTGTAGACAGCTTTTAGTCTTTTTTGTTTTAGTGTGCGTGCCCGTTGTCGTGACGATTTATTTATCGTTGGACGACTGCCATCTTACATGTTACCGTAATATGAAAATATTCGATTGTTCGACTTTTTTTGCACTTGAGTTTGATCTGTTTAATCTTGACCTTAAGGAAATTTGTAAATATTGGGCTTTCAATAAAGATATTTATTTAATTATATAATCAAGTAACTAAATAAAATACATTCTTCCTTCCGGACGACCGGTTGGCGCCGCGGGAGTGTAAGCGACTGCTACGCCGAAAGTCGATCGGGTTCGATTCCCGCTCAAGTCAAACATTTGTGTGCATGTACATGGATGTTTCTCTTGGTCTGGTTTTCTATGTATAATATGTATGTATTTACAAAAAAAAGTATATATATGTATGTTTATCCATTATCTAGTACCCATAGTACAAGCTTCTGCTTAGTTTGGGACTAGATGGTGTTGTGTGAATGTGGTAGAATATTATATTATTATTATGTTTCTCTTTTATCACGGCTATTCTTCTAACTTTGGTGTCAGAAGAATAACCGGTCCTGTGGGAGGCTGGGGGATATGGATTCAACGTGCAGAGGCCCTTAGAGAGTTTTAATCTAAAATGGGATGGGACACATGCCGCGGAGCCTCCACAACTGCACTACTAAGTACAGCTATGGACTAGCCGCAGGACATGCAGGACTATTGTGATGATGTGTGGTCCGCGTGGCAGGTGGTGACTCGCCAACTCACTAGATGGGCCCTCTCTAAACAGCCGCCCAAAGCAAGCAGTCTGCCAAAAAGACAGCTAGAGGGCAACACTGGTGCGAGTGGCTAGGGGTGTCGAGCGGTGCGGCACCGGTTTCGCCATCGCGGGCTTCGTGACAACGGAGGCCCGGAGCGGGTTTCCCCGTAGTTACGCCCTTGAGAATGACACTTCCACCCCCGAGCTAATAGCTCTTGTGGCTTCCCTCTGGCCGGCCGACCAAGGCAAGCCAGAGTTAAGAGTCCTGCGGGCTCTCTTGGAAATCCCACTCCGGCCAGCCAATAAAAGCAAGCCGGAGACGAGGCCCTGACCGACTCCCTGAAGCATTCGGGACCGCAGTGTCGCCACACACATTCAGCTCGCCACAAAGCTGCCCTGCGGTTGTAAGCTTTCTTTTCACCTTGTAATACATTTTTTGTTTATATTACACGATGAAGGTAATGTTTGAAAGCTGTTACTCTGCCCTCTGAGATTGCGTTAGTCTCATGATGAGATAACGGCTGCCCCAGAGGGTTATTATTATTATTCTCCTTTATTTCTTATTTCTCTCATAAAATATTAACATATTTTTAAATATATGATATATAAAAAAATACATTTAAAAATATAACAATATCCTATGGAAACCCACCAGTATCGGGAACAGGCTCCAAGCTACTTGTGGATAGGGCTCGAGAGAAAGAAACCTCCTCACTATGCGTGCCGTGTCCAGCAGTACTGCCTTCTGTATCAAGCCCCTGACCCAAGGTTCCAACGCGAGCCTCCTAAGATGTTGGGCGAGGCTCTTGGGTATTAAGCCGTTTACTGTAACGATTATCGGCACAATAATTGCTTTATCAACATCCCACATGTCAACAATCTCGTGAGCCAAGTCCAGATATTTTATCTGCTTGTCCTTCTCAGCCTTCACGAGATTGCCATCATGAGGGATGGCAACATCAACAATTATTGCGCGGCGCCCTGATCGATCCATCAACACAATATCCGGTTTGTTGGCAACAACAGTTCTGTCTGTGATGATAGATCGATCCCAGTACAACGTGTAATGACCATTATCCAGGACAGGCTCCGCCACATACCTGTAGTACGGCACCTCACGATCTACAAGCCTGTATTTCAGAGCAAGTTGCTGGTGAATGACCCTGGCTACTTGGTTATGCCTGTGCAAGTACTCACTGTTAGCAAGACGAGAACAACCGGAAATGATATGCCTGAGGGATTCACCAGGCTGGTGACACGCACGGCAAATATCAGTAGTGCCATCCCTCAGGATATATTTCCGGTAGTTATTCGTCTTGATCACTTCGTCAGCAATTGCACAGACAAACCCTTCGGTTTCCCCAAAGAGGTCACCGAAACGTAGCCACTTCACCGAGGCTAATAAGTCTACTTCCGGCCCATGTAGAGCCCGGTAGAACCTGCCATGAAGCTCCTTGCTCTGCCAAACAAGGTTGCGATCGTCAGTGCTAAGCACTACAGGTCTGTGCCAGTTGTCCTTCGATAAACTGAGCGGGGTTAATCCGGCGTCCACTGCAACAACGTCCCGATGCATATCCACGTTCACGTTGAGAAAATATTCTCTGAGGTTGTGTAGAGAGTTTCGCGGTTGTGTAGAGATTTGACATTTAAAAAGCCACGACCTCCACACTTCCGCGGAATATACAACCTCTTTACGGATGAGCGTGGATGATGCATCCGGTAAGCTGTCAGCATTGTACGCACCTTTCTGTCCAGGGCGTCTAACTCAGTCTGAGTCCACTTGAGTATGCCAAAGAACCGGCATGACCCAACCGTTGCAAGCTCGAACCTTATTGCCACCCGACAGAAGACTTTTCAGCACTTTTGTCAGGCGGCCAAAGAAACGTTCTTGCAACGATTGCTTCATGTCTGTCTCGTTAATGCATAAGGCCTGTGACATAGCCAAGTATTTATAGGTATTGGTTCGCAGAAGTGATCTTAGGTTAATGGAATCTGAGAGTTGAATCCCTTCAGATTCCACCATCCTTCCTTGTTTTACATGTATCACTGCACATTTATCCTCACCAAATTCCATTTTGATAGAATTACTAAAACTTTCAGTAATTTTTAGTAAATCTATTAACTGTGAATTGGTGTGAGCAAACAACTTTAAGTCATCCATGATTATTATTATTATTATTATCAGCTTTAGCAAATGCAATTGAATAAGATATGTTTCTAGTAATTATATCTAGTGTTACTTATTGAATTAACAAACTAAATCTTTATCGTGTACCAACACACATTAAAATCATATTTTAATATAATATATTCGACGAGCGCGAATTCATCATATTAAGTTTCAACTTCTCTCAAAGCAGATTTTCTTGCAAACATGTGTGCAAAAACAAAAACACCACTCGTATATTGTGTCTTCTGATAGCACACCGCGAGTTTCTTAGCTCGGAGCCGGCAGTAGTATATTTTATGAGTGCGGTATGTAGCTGAGGGGTTGGTACACCCGGCTGCGTCCTGGATATTGGGATATTGGGAATAAGTTGTGAATTTGACGCCACCGCGAGATTCCACTACCTACACACTTGTATTACAGGATCTGGTTTTAGCGGCAGCCTTACGTATTTATAGGCCAAGACCACGTATTTCAAGAGAAATAATAAGTAAGCAAGCACAAACATAAATGTGTTTGTGGAGAAACCGTTGGGTACCTACTTACAGTGGTGGAATTGATTATATATTTGCGTGGTACGCATTGGTTTTATTAATATTATACTTGTGGGATGTGTGGAACTAATATAATGAATGCTGAAATGTTTGGTAGAGCTTTCTTTTTGACGCAAATAATGTTTTTATTTTCCTTGTGTCCGGAATGAAAGCTATTCATTTTAAAAATATAATTAATATACGTGATATAAGATTATCAAGTAGTCCACTTTAGTAGGTACATTGATAAAAATTAATTAATCGTTTTTTATCGAAATAAGTTAAACAATCATGCATATATTTTCATGTAAGTCACATAAACGAATATTCCAAGCTTTGCACTTTTTTAGGCTTGCGTTATATAAGTAAAAAGGCATTACTGTCACGGCAAATGTGACACTGTCTTAAATTTATCAGCTCTCCTCGTTTATCGTCCAACATAGGTACCATGTTGGACGATACGACCTTCTGCATTGCTTTTTGCCTTCGTTTAGGTGCGCCATGTGTTTCTCCACATCGCTGTCACTGTGGAGAGGCTGTCGACAGCCTTGGTCACCATGGTCTGTCATGTAGCAGGAGCGCAGGTCGCATTTCACGACACGCCAACCTCAATGACATACTTCGTCGGGCTCTTGTCACCGCTGGTGTTCCAGCCCAACTTGAACCTCAGGGCTTGGCACGCGACGATGGTAAGAGACCAGACGGTATGTCTTTACTGCCATGGAAGCTGGGTAGGCCTTTGGTGTGGGACGCAACATGTGTCGACACCCTTGCGCCATCTCATCTTCCTAGCACAGCGAGTTGTGCGGGCGCTGCTGCTGCTTCAGCGGAGACTCTCAAAAGGCGCAAATACATAAATCTAGTAGGGGATTATGTATTTGAGCCGTTTGGAGTTGAAACGTTGGGACCATGGGTCCAAGTGCGAGATCTCTTTTTAGAGATCTTTCAAAGAGACTTGTTGACGCCTCGCGTGACCAGAAGGCTGGCCTGTATTTGGCACAAAAGATCAGCATTGCCATATAACGTGGCAATGCTGCCAGCATTCTGGGCACGCTTCCAATTGATGGCGATGTGGAGGATTTCCATGACGCCCTTTAAATTCTGCTTTTACTTTTTTGTATGTATTCCTTTTATTTGTTAGTTATTTAAGTATAGAAATTATTGTTTTAATTTATGTGTAAATAGCCACTTAGTCATAGTTAGTTTTAACAACATTTATATTTATTTGTAGATTAGCTCTTGTTCAATAAAATTCCGAAAATTGTAATTAATAATATCAGCTCTCCTTGTTGAAAATTTGACCGCCGTAAATTATGTTCTATGTTGCATTTGTTATGGTGAAGAAGCATGCTGCATGGGGGTTTGATAGGTGTGCAGGTCATCTTATCTCTTACTTTGTAATACAAGTTTTACAATTTATCCACCTTAAAAAGATCGTGTATCGTGGTCTTGCATCTCGCCTCCTTGTAGTTGAGGCGGGCCATAGTCAACCTTTCGAAGCAAAGTCTGTGCGCAACTAAAAAATGGCATTTAACGACCGTATTTCAACATTATCAACCTTGTGTATAATTTGTAACACTGCTGAGCACAGGCCTCTTCGTTTTTAGAAAAGTTAAGCCATAATCACCAAGCTGGCCAAGCTGAGAGTACTCCATAATGAACTCAAAAGACCTTTGAAGTTTGCAAACCAGCACCTACTGGGGTTTAGCACAACAATATGAGAAAACATTTTAATACTTAATATACAAATGGCAACAAGAATTTCTGCGACTGAAAATGTAAAAAGTACGCTTGATTTTTGGAATGTCCACCCATTGTTGGAATGACCCCATGCGTAACCTGAAAACATTACACCAAACACGCATTTTGCAATAAGTTGAAGTAATTTTTAATAAACAAACAAAAGTCAATGTATGAATTTACATACCTTTAGAATAAGTAAGTACTTAAGGCAACATCACTTACGTGTCTACTGACGAAATATGTATATTGCAATAACTGTGACATCATAATGTGTATGATTTGTTATTATTTATTTATTTGCGTATGCGCAGCGATATTATTATAATATTAAATTATGTAACTCCGCTCCGGTAGACGACGCTTGCTTGACAGTCGACATTCTTGACAGATGGAATCTTTGGCCTATGGGAAACGTCAGTCTGGCAGGTGCAAGTAGCGTTCGGAAACACTACTCTTTTGTTATTTTTATTTTAGTGTAACTGAAGCATGTATTACTGTAAAACCTATTAATAATTTGTACACTTTATACGTATATATTTGTATGTATAATTTTATGATATATACTTTTAACTTTTAATTTTTCGTTCTTTTATTTTTATCTAATTAATTTATATATTTAATAATTATAATTGCATATAGGCCTGCGACAATAACAGCGTTGTAGTTGTTTAAACTGCGACAATAGCTGACGCAGTTGCCTAATTTGTTCCCCATGTACCGCTTTCTGTTGTACTCATTAAGAAAATGCATATGTACCTATGCTATGTGTTGGAGATGCAAATAAAATGTTTTTGTTTTGTTTGTTTGTTTGATTTAAATACTCATTCAAGTATTATAGTAAAAACTGCTCCGCCAAAGCAAGTAAATGTTTACCAAGGATGCATGATTTAGCAAATATTTTATTATTGGCGTAAAAACATATAAAGTGTTTGATTATTCGTTGTATCGTTGGCACATCTTGGCTTGCCTTTCGTGATAGATCGACAAGTTAAGAAACGTCTAGGCAGGTCACCATTTAGATGGGTGACAGTCTAAGACGGCATTAACACATTTTTATTATTTCATCATCGTTGACAGCTTTTTTTATTCATGTGAGCCACATTTAAATTATTAAGATATAAATGTTAAATAAAATACATTTATAAGCTACCTAAATACGTTTTAAGTAATTGAAGTCATACCGCCGGCCACAACTGGATAAAATTAACCACTTACCGGCGCTTGAACAAACTATTCCATATTTAACTGTGGTTAACTGCACTTTAACTAGCGTTATACGGTTTGTGACAGCGCACAGTGAGGCGGGAGGGAACGCGGGCCGGCCGCCACCGCGCCCTCTGCGCGTCCAGCCTTATATTAAACTAGAGGACGCCAGCAGCTACGCCTGCATTGTTTTTTAATTTACCCGTTTTGGCCGACCCCGTGGGAATTCCGGGAAATCCCTTCTTAGTGCACCCCTACGGTCCCCAAGGAACATACATGCCAAATTTCAGCTTTCTGCGTCCAATAGTTTCGGCTGTAGCGTGACTGTCAATCAGTCAGTAACGCAAGGATTTTATATATTAAGATGATAATAATGGAAGTTGCCGCTTACCGACCGAGGGCAGTCAAAGATTTATTTACGTTTAGAAACTCATTTGCCTGCGTATCCGAAAATAAAAAGCAACTCAACAGCTTGAAAAATATTATTCGAGTATACGTGGGAGCGTGAGTGAGGGCCGGTATCGCGTAATGTCCAC
Organism: Euclidia mi; assembly: GCA_944739405.2. Taxonomy (NCBI): domain Eukaryota; kingdom Metazoa; phylum Arthropoda; class Insecta; order Lepidoptera; family Erebidae; genus Euclidia; species Euclidia mi. Next base: position 29,179,290 of record OX123193.2, on the reverse strand, counting down.
TAATGTGCGCGCATAAAAAATCCGACGCCGGCCGCGAATTCCCTTCAAATGGACTAAATTTTATGCAAATTTTCTTTATGATCCTTTGGTGTTTGACGGGGATTAACGCGACGAGGATATTCGACAGTTTTATCTTTTTTGACGACCACATAAAAGGGTTCAGTTATATGCCTCAAAGATAATATTTGTAACAGCGTACCTTTATACACTTACAGACATGGAGCTTGTTAATTACTGAATTAGCTTAATTTCAGTGTAGTTTTAATGTTTTCTTTTGACAGGGATTAACGCGACAAGGATATTCGACAGTTTTATCTTTTTGACGACCACGTAAAAGGGTTCAGTTATACGCGTCAAAGATAATATTTTACACTTACAGACATGGAGCTTTTGTTAAATACTAAATTAGGTTTATTGGAGTGTAGTCTTAAAATGTTCTTTTCAACGGCGACAGTGGTGCTGAAGTAGTTGTAGTGCCGATTTAAGGTAATGGAACATTAGATATCAAAAAGACTACACAAATGATCCCATAGACACATAGGGGCTACTTGACAATAAGTAATACAAAGTCCCACAATGTACCATGGATTAGCTTATATAAGTCGTCATCATCGTCTTGTGTCATCCCAGTTGCATCCGAAGCTTTCGACATGAAGCCCGGGGTTCAATTGTCCGACCAGATTTGACGAAATATTATCTTAAATTGCGTAATTAGGTATAGCAACAAGCTTTAAGTGCAAAGCAATAATCTGCAAGGCAAAAGTTGGAACTAAGCATGATGATAAAATAAAAGGCAGTATTCTGAAAAGAACATCCCTGCCATAATTTTATTTTACATCAGAAAATATGTCAAGCCATTTTTGCAGTTAGGGCAAAAAGCGTAAGCAAGCTTACATAGCAGACAAATACGAACACAATTGTTCCACAATTATTATTTTTCTCTCATCCTTGGCTTAAAAAATAATTATATTCTCTCTTCATTTGTATTTAAAATGTAATCCTAGTAGTGGTAGTACTTACAAAACTTGTTGTTTTTCTGGTTTGTGAGGGAATAGACTGGGAGGCTTCGTCAGGTAATAAAGCGATCGCAATTGCAATTGTTTTGCTCTTAATCAAGTGCTACAACTGCTGAAAGTTCCGCGCCGGTGCTTCACCTACTCAATTATTGGTAGTATTTGGTTAGTATGACACACCAATCGCACCGAACAGTTTTGGTTTACATTATGTGACGGCGGCGGTGAACATTTGATCGCATAACGCTACGCCGTTGTGTGATTTGATGGAAGGTTCGGTGCCGCGCCGAACGCGACGTACTTTCGGCTGATGTGTCATAGCTCATTTGTCAACTCTGCGATCGTGTTTAACCGAACGTAGTGGTAGGTGATGCAGATGTGTCGTGAGACTAAGTGTCTAGACACACTATGCCGAAGTTACGCGACTGAAGTTCGGCATGATTACGCCTGCAATGCTATTTGAATTACCGACGCGTACAGCGTAACTTCGGTCGGGCTTAAGTTCAGCGGCAACTTTTATAGTAGTAGCGCATAAGCGTAGTTCGTAGCACGAGCGTAAGTTCGGCACTTATGGTGTGTCATATCAGCCGAATACGTCAGAACGTAAAATCAGCCGTGGAACTTCGATCGCGTAACTTCGGCGTAGCGTGTTTAGACACTAAAGGTCAACGCTCATTAGAGCCACCCGGCACCCACTCCGCACCGCCTCGCCTCGTGCGGTTAGTATTCTTTATATAGATTTGTATGGGTATGCGCTCACTACATCAACTCCATAGCGTCACCGGATCGCCTCTGTCGTAAGCCGTCCACGCGCGGGCGGCGGGTGGTCCACCCGCCGTCCGCGCGTGGACGGCTCGGTGGCTCGCATACGGCTCGCATACTTGTCGCGCGTTGACTGCTCGTCGCCGCGTTGACCGCGCGGCGTTCACTCGTTGACGGCGCGCGGTCCACTGGTTGACCGCGCGACGTCCACTCGTGGACGCCGTGCGGAGTGGGTGCCGGATGGCTCTAATGAGCGTTGACCTTAAGAGTGGGGGATGATTTGAGAAAAGTATTGATATTATTTGCATCATACAGTGAACTCACATTTTCGCAGTGAACTGCTCGACATAGGTTTTCTAATTTGCGTCACAATTCCATTCTATATTGTTTGATGTTGAGTTTTCCAAAAATATGTGAAGCTAGAAATTTTGCAGTGAGATCTCGTACTATTTAGAACTCAGTTTTAGGAGATCGTTGCCATAAACCTTGATTTAAATATCCAGATAGAAAAATCAAGAATTTCTTATGTATGTAGTAAATTTGTTCGTAAAATTATAAAGCAAAACACACAGTGCTATCTAGGAATAATTTTTTGTACGAAGAACTACTTATTCTTCTTCATAATCAATTGAACCTAGTGAATCTTTCAGAAACTAATATGCAACAAAAAGCTTTTAAAGTAACAGTGGGTTTCTGAAATCTTTTACTAATTAAAATGTTTTTATTTTTATTTTTATTAGAAACAAACTGTCAAATTGACTTCACGCTGCCTGATGGTAAGCTGACAGTGAAGTCCTATTGGAAAGGCCACCATCCCCAATTGCTGGTTAAGCAATGTGACATGACGGCCCTCACTTTGACGGCCTTGAGAGATGCTTTTTCACGCCCCGCTTAAAGGACCCAGGATCAAGGGAGGAAGGAACCACGTGAGCTGGCAGTGAATTCCACATCTTTATGGTACGGCAAAGATAAGATGTACCGAACCTTTTCGTACGTGACGGTATCTGCTTAACTGTGTAAGCGTGGCACTTTAACCCGGCACGTGTTGTTAGGGATAGGAAAGGAGAGGGTGGGATGAGTTGAAAGAGTTCTTCTGAACACTCACCGTGATACAATCGGTAAAAGACAGCCATTGAGGCTACGTCCCTGCGTAATTGCAGAGATTCAAGGGTCTTAGTAGCCTCAAGGTCACCTATGATACGGACAGCACGCCGCTGCATCCTATCAAGGGCATCTAGCAGGTACTGAGCGGAGCCGTTCCAGAGATGAGAGCAGTATTCCACGCAAGGGTGAACCTGAGTCTTGTATAATATACACAGCTTCTCCGGCGTGAAAAACCTCCTCACTCTGTTCAGGACTCCGAGTTTTCGAGATGCCGATTTAATGACACCCTCAATGTAGTTTCTCTGGTTGAGATTGCGGCGTACGTTCATACCAAGTATATTTAGACTGTCCTGTATCGGTAGTGGAGTGTCCAGAAGAGAAGGTTGGGGAAGGAATGGAGATAACTTAGCTGAAAATGCGCACACCTGTGTCTTCTTGGCGTTGAACTCGACCATGTTTTCAGCACCCCAATTCGAGATGCTGTTCAAAACCTGGTCAAGCTCAGCGACAAGTTTTCGCCTCTTTTCCTCAATGTCGGCCTGCTTAGCCGCAGGATGGCCGAGATACCGCCCATGCACGGTACTGTCATTTGCATAGCAATGTATGCTCCCGAAAGTGAGCATATCATTGATATGCAGAAGAAAAAGTGTGGGCGATAAGACGGATCCCTGGGGCATACCAGCATTTACCTGCATAAACTTTGAATTTAAACCTTCGCAAATAACTCGAACACGTCGTTCATGCAGGAAGCTAGCAACCCAGTTGCACAATCGAGGTGGCAAGCCGTAAGCCGGAAGCTTGGAAAGAAGCGCACGATGCCAGACTCTATCGAAGGCTTTGGAGATGTCGAGGCTGATAGCCAACGACTCCCCGTGCCTGTCCATAGCCTCACCCCAAAGGTGAGTGACATACGCTAGAAGGTCGCCCGTTGATCGTTTCGGTCTGAAGCCATATTGTCGATCATTGATAAGAGAGCGATCTTCTAGGTAGCGAACGAGTTGGGTGTTGATAATCCGTTCGAATACCTTGCAGAGAATAGGGATTATGGCTATGGGTCGATAGTTAGCTGGATCAGAACGATCCCCCTTTTTGGGAATCGGTTGTACGTTCGCCTCCTTCCAAGCCTGCGGCATGATGCCAGAGGAGTAAGACAGGCGATACAGGTGTGTAAGCGTTGGAGACAACTCGGCTGCACATTTCTTAAGAACAACCGCTGGGATACCGTCGGGACCACTAGCTTTCCGGACATCAAGAGACTGCAGTATCGCGCGAACATCGCATTGCCTGATGCGAACATCAGGCATGGAGTGGCTGCAGTGGTTTATAGATGGCGGCTGCGCACCACGGTCATCGATTTGGGAGTTGGCCGCAAAGAGATTGACAAGCAAGTCAGCTTTCTCTTGCGGCCCATGAGCCAGTGATCCGTCAGAGCATCGCAACGGTGGCAGCGAAGACTGGCAGAAATTGGATTGCACGGCTTTGGCCAGCCGCCAATATCCACGGCTTCCCGTAGGGTGCGATAGAAGCTCTTGGCCAAACCGTGCAACGCGCTGTGCATCCGCTCTGGTTTATGCCCTCTTGCAGACCTTAGTGGCTCTGTTATAGGCCGTTTTGATGAGATGGACATTCGGATCGCGACGAGACCGAGCCCTGCTCCAAGCACGGTACGCCGACTGTTTTTGTTTAACAGCATCGGCGCACTTGCGATCGAACCTGGGCCGAATTCTGCTGTTGCTGGTAACAAAAGTGGATGGAATATAATATTCCATACCTAACGGAATTTCCCCAGCAACAGCAGACGCACTCTCCGAAGGATCCCTCCCACCAAAGCAACGCTGAGACCACGGAATAGACGCGTAATAACTGCGCAGGCCATCCCAATCTGCTGACGAGTAGTGCCATAAGCGTCGCTTTACGTCCACATGTTGTGAAGGCGCAGCGGTTGGCACTGAAGTGCAGACCAAACAGTGGTCGGAGGAGCCCAATGGGGCTTGAACCGACACACTGTACTGGTCTGACGACTCGTCAGCAGAAAGTCCAGCAAAGAGGGCGCTTGACCCTGAATATCTGGTATCCTGGTGGGCTGAAGTACCAACTGGGTCAGGTCATGCATGAGAGCAAATGCGTGAGCAGCCCTTCCCGCGTGGTCTGTTTTGGGAGAGCCCAACCAGGTGTCATGGTGGGCATTAAAATCTCCCAAAAAGACCAACTCAGCGGTCGGAAACTGTTCCTGCGCTTAATCTGCCGCCTGACTCAGGTAATCAAAAAGTCGAGTTGTCTCGGCATCTCCAGTATGGGAACGGTATAGACACACGTAAATCCGGGCTAATGAACCCAGATTTACGTGTATCCACAGGACGGAAAAGGAGGGGTCCTCTAGGCAGCGCAAACGACGACAGCAAATATCCTACCTGACGAACAAGCATACTCCGGCTTTTGCGTAGAAGTTCTCTTCAAGGGCATAGCCGGGATATTGCAGATAAGTGTCGGCAGGGCGGCTTATTTGAGTCTCCGTCAGAAAAAGCATGGCCGGCCTTGCCGTCTCGAGATGGTGGTGGACGGCGTTGAGGTTTGAATGGAGTCCGCGGATGTTGGCGAACTCCACCTCAAGTAGCGTGTGGGTGGGAAAGGTTGACGCCGCTGTGTGACCGTTACCAATGCTTGCTGCCATAGTGGAGTGGAAGAAGAAAGGAGGGGCGTGAAAAGAGGTGGCAATCACCGCAGCGGCGCGTGACAAAGCGTGGAGTATTGTTTCGTCATTGGACTGTGCAGAATAGCAGTGGCCGATCCGCCGGACGGAAGGGCCCCTGTACCCTCCTGGAAGTGGTCGCCGGGTCCCACCATCCGGTCACCAACCGGCACGACGAGCCACTCCGAGATTATGCGCGGCCTGGTGGGGCAGCCTCCCGAGATGGTTAGTCCCAGTTGGGCCCCTATACAATACCGCGGGCGGCCAGCGGCACCACCGTTTCTACGGGTCTCCCTGGCCGGCGGGTCGACCCCCACTACCCACACAATGACTCCACTAATACTACACTGGTCCAACCTTCACACTCTCTCTGCCATCACCAAAGGAAAGGAAGAGAGAATGGGAAGGAGGGACTGGGCCTCCGGCGCTCTCGCTCACCAAGCGAAACGCAGCAGAAAAGTACTGCTACTTTACGTTGATCTTCTGTGAGAGGGTAGTACCGCCCTGGTCGAGCCGACCCATTCGTGCTGAAATCAGCATGGCACTACTACCTACTGAGTAGGTTAGTTTTTAATAAGTAGGTATCAAATTCACCGGAGTAAGATAAACATAAAAAAGCGATTTAAAAACGTTGACGTTCTTCCAAGTTTCATTAAATGCGCAGCTGGCACTCTCAAAATGTTTTAGGAAAATTAAATTCTGTATTCTTGTTGGCTGTCAGGCAGCTTTTTATAATTGTAGGTACTATTAATATGAACAAATCTACATAAAATATGGAAGAATGGGAACTTTTTCTAAGGAATATTTATGACAACAGTTTTATAAAAATGTGTCAATAATGCAAGTAAAATCAATTTCACGCAGGTAAGTTTAATCCATGTTTTGTAGTATGGCGGTATGAGTTTAATAAATATACTTAGTACTGAATGTATGAACCCTAAAGGGTACGTAAACATTACGTTGTCTATCTTTTTCTGGTGTAACTACAGGACTGGCAGGTATAAACACTTCAATAGTTAAGTTGATTATAGTTAATTATCAATTTGTTTAAAAAACAAATATCATCTTATAAAGAGGCTACTACACTGCAAATACGATTACATAGACTTGTCTGAGAAAAACCAGTCAGTAGAGGCGGTTGGTAAGTTTTTTTTTTTCGTAATATAACCTCCTTCAAGGAAGTGGTCGAATTACCAAACATCCTGTATATTCTGTTAAACGATTTTGACTTCTGTTCCAACACAGGTCAAAATCTCTTCACAGAATATAGATGACGGCGGATTGCTTGATTCTTGGCCGGTATACACATAACACTTCACATCACAGTTCGTTATAAGTTCACACCAAATCAAATCTAACAAAACTGACTATAACTATTTTGTATTACTGAACACGACGTGACAGTTTCTAGGTACTTGTTGCCCGCCCGGAGTCTCCAAGAGAAGTGATCCTTGTTGTGTCGCTCCGTTGAACGTCAACCGTCACCCCCCTCTTCGACCGGAGAGAACGTCACTAGACTCTGTCGAAGCGCGCCATCTATGCACTTCCGTTTCGTAGTCAATTGACGTCCGTACTGATGACCATTCCGTTACGGCCATCCTACAAGACACACGTCCCTGTGTGTTAATCTGTAACAAAATTTTATACGCACAGTATCACATTGCTCGGTCACTCCTGACTTAACCCAGGTAAGGGTTGAATTAAAACAGTGTTTATTATAGGAGCTGGATTCAGAGCATTACTGACAATACAGTCAATTACCATAGACTCACGTTATAATCAAATCAAATAACTAAAGCTCTACATATGATTCATAACCGTTCAGTAACCTCCAGTTACTAAACCAGGCACTCAACCAGCCACTCGGTTGCCCCCATTCAGTAACCTCCAGTTACTAAACCAGGCCTTACACCAGTCACTCGGTTGCCACCCATTTAATGAGAATAAGATCAAGCACACAATCATCAATCACTAACGATCACTAACCTAGTTCTACCTACAATGAAAATTAAAATCTCTGTGACTGATTATCGTAACGCACTACGATGCTTACTCAATCATTTTCTTCTACGTCTGATAATCGAGTTTAACAGCATCTACTAGAAACACTATCACTCCTTAACGTCCTAAGCATAACTCGGGGCACTTGATAAAACTTCCCAGCGTATCACATGAATTTTAAAAACACACAGTAGATAATTTTCACACGTAAAATCTTGAAATGGAATTTAATTTTACTAGTGGTGCCATCTTATAATCATAGTAAGAAACATTTTAATGTGCCATGTTAAAAATTTATGCACACAAAGAAGCAGGTGTACCTAATTGTTGTACCGAGATAGTCTGTATAACTCAGAATAACAAAGAGTACCAGTGCCACTTTTCACTTAGGCTCTGATCACGATTAAACGAAAACCGTTACGTATTATCAACACCACGAGTCGATGAAATAATGGCGCTAGTAATATCTTTTGACTATGGTCAGGTTACACTAAGCAACCAACCGCACATGTCTAGACAGCACTGCAGTTCACACGTCTATTTAAGAAATAAAAGCTACAAGCTGTTCTACACACAATCAGCACAGTCAGAATCAATAGCTCCGTACAGTCTTACACTATGAACTTAGTATGTACGATTCGATTAGTTTACCAACTTTAGCGCCGCTGCCCTGCAAAGGACAGTCTAGACCGGAGTTATTGTTCTAGATTTAGCAGAAAACCAACCAAAGCTGGCTGTTGGTTCTAAAACCAATATTACAACTGCACTACAACAATAACTAGCACGTTTCACTTAAACGCACTTGCTTGGAATAATGCAAGTCGGCCTGGACGCTCACTCTCGTTACTATTACAGTCCACAAAGTAAGACCGAGACAAGATAATCTATGTACAAGCAAGCATAATATGATTACAAGGTTCGTGAGTGCGAGCCACCCTCGCATGAAGAAAATAAAATAATTGCTTTCTTTTTAACTGGCGTGTCAAATTCAAAATCTCCGTTCGCTAGCTACCCACATTTTTTTTGTCTTTCTTCTTTAAGCTATTAAAAAGAATATTATTCATGAGATCATGCCATGAGAACCACGACACCGTAAAAGTCAAACGGTTCCACAACTCAGAGTCTCGTGTAGGAATCGAACCCACAACACTCGTTACGATGTGATGGCGATATCACCACAACGATTATGACATTTCCAAGGTTCAATGCGTAATATTTTACTACTACTGCCACTAAACAATATTGGCAGTACCAATTAAAAAAAAAATCAGACAAAATACGCTCACCACGGTGGCAGTTGCAAGCTCAGCTGATTCACCAACATAGCGTTAGCAGTCGCCTTCGCTCGCGCCTTGTGGTCGCGCTGGTCCATGATGCCACTTCTGATGACGGCGGATTGCTTGATTCTTGGCCGGTATCAACACTTCACATCACAGTTCGTTAAAAGTTCACACCAAATCAAATCTAACAAAACTGACTATAACTATTTTGTATTACTGAACACGAAACGAGTGACAGTTTCTAGGTACTTGTTGGCCGCCCGGAGTCTCCAAGAGAAGTGATCCTTGTTGTGTCGCTCCGTTGAACGTCAACCGTCACCCCCCTCTTCGACCGGAGCGAACGTCACTAGACTCTGTCGAAGCGCGCCATCTATGCACTTCCGTTTCGTAGTCAATTGACGTCCGTACTGATGACTATTCCGCTATAGATATATGTTTGCGGCGAAACTGTTGGGTACTTACTGTGGCGGAATTGATTCTATTTTTCATGTTGCATGTGGAACAGTGAAGAAGCGTGATTTGATACATGTGCAGATCATGTTATTTCTTACTTTGTTATACAACTTCTACAATGTATCGACCTTTTAAAAAGAGCGCGTTTTATCGCATTGCATCTCATTTCCTTGTAGTTGAGGCGGGCCATAATCTGCCATCATCATTTTGAAATGAAATCATGACTGATCCTACCCGTAACCAAAATAGCATACATTATACATATTATAACCACCAACCAGTGTTTCATAATTATCAGAATTGTTTATAATCCGTCCCACTGCTGGGCAAAGACCTCTTCTTATTATGAGTAGAGTTAGGCCACAATCACCAAGCTGAGAGTACTCCACAATGTTCTCAAAAAGCATTCATTTGAAGTTTGCCTACCAGCACTTACTGAGGTTTAGCACGAAAATATGAAAAAAGAACATTTTAATAATATACAAATTGAAACAAGAATTGCTTCGAGTGAAAATGTAAAAAGTAAGCTTGATTTAAATACTTATTCAAATTTTATAATGAAAACCATATGAAAACTGTCTAATGTGGAAGCTTTTTCATTCATGTGTGACACTTACATTCAAACCATTAAAATATAACTGTAAAATAAAACATATTTGCATTACATATATAAGCCACCTAAAGGTAGGGACAAACTGAGCCCATGTACGCAACGTATGCTACGTATTATGACATCTAGACCACGAAAATTCTATGGAAATATATGACTTGGAAACACACTTGTCATACGCAATGCTGTCACACGCGTCCTATGCAACGTTCAACTTGTCGCGCCAGATCTGCGTGGGAACGTGGAGGGGATAATCATACGCTTATATTCCACGCGTACGACTAGTGTGTTTCTAGATCTTTCGTTGATAGCGCGTAGACATTGCGGTAAGTACCTTCGATAAAATGGGAGACGAACAGCTCATTGATTTGGTTAGGCGATATGAAGCCATTTATAACATTAAATGTATTGAATATCGCGATTCTAATTTACGCAATGCAGCATGGGGAGAAATAGCGAAACTGCATGGCAAGTCTAGTAAGTACCTACCTACTTATTACTGTCGTTTAGTTATAAGTACTATTTTAGGATTTAATGGCAGATAAATTAAACACAAATTCCATTTATTAAACGGTATTTAATATTTTCAAGTAGGTAAATACCATCTTTCTTAACTTTTTTTGTTTTTTTGGCGCGGATATATACATTTAAAAATAACAAACGTAATAAATCGTCTTCAAATTCACTGTCAGACTCAGAAAACATGACTGTCAGAGGCACTAGTCCATTTTCTATGGAAGAACAACAGCGTCTGACGCCAAATTCGCGTTGCGTACGTGGGATAAGTGTGCACGTATGCTCTCCCACGTCGCACTGCATACATTGCGTACGTGGGCTCAGTTTGTCCCTAACTTTATACGTTTTAAGTAATTGAACTCATACCGCCGGCCGCAACTGGATAAAATTAACTGTTTACCGGCGCTTAAACAAACTATTCCATATTTAACTGTGGTTAGCTGCACCTTAACTAGCGTTATATGGTTGGTGACAGCGCAAAGTGAGGCGGGTAAGGTAACGCAGGCCGGCCGCCACTGTGCCCTCCGCGCGCCCAGCCTTATATTAAGCCGCCGAGTACAGCTACTGAGTTGAGCTGTTGCTGTCACTGTCCGATTGTATACATAAAAAAGAGAAGCGCGACGACGACAGGACGTTCAGAACTTAAAAATAAACATGAAATAAATTAATTACAGAAAATGTATTGATTGGATTAAAGAAATAAAACAGTATTTCGTTAGTATATTGCTTGTTTAATAATTTGTCAAAAAAATCAGAATGATTGTATGTATTTTAATATGGTTTTTACTTTTTTTCTATCGATTAAAGTTAGTTGTATTATGTTTTCAACACAGTACTTAACTAGATTATATCCTGAAGAATATCATATATTTTTCTGATTGTGATAACTGCATTGAATCATATACTTTAAAGCATTATAAAACTCGCATCTAGCTCTTGTAGTCCCCTTAAATGATAATAATGGAAGTCGCCGCTTACCGACCGAGGGCACTCAAATATTTATTTACGCTTAGAAACTCATCTGCCTGCGTACCCGAAAGTATAAAGCAACTCAACAGCTTGAAAAATATTATTCGAGTAAACGTGGGAGCGCGAGGGAGGGCCGGTATCGCGTAATACCTATGCGCGCATAAAAAAACCTATTTTCTTCATCAATCATATTTTATTATCCGGCCGTGAATTCTCTTCAAATGAACTAAATTTTATGCAAATTTTCTTTATGATCTTTTGGCGTTTGACGGGGATTAAAGCGACGAGGATATTTGACAGTTTTATCTTTTTGACGACCACGTAAAAGGGTTTAGTTGTATCAGGCCCCCGTCACTGGCTCAAATTCGCGCTGGGTACAAACGACAGAGGGCCGCCGCGCCGTACGCCTGGCAGCGTGTAGGTATGCACGGATGTTTCCCGCGCTTTCTTATAGAAATGCCGAAACCACGAAGTTATTGTGCAGTGGATGGGTGTTAAACGCACAAAACAAATCAAAACTTGTTGTTTTTTTTTCATTGCCAAAGGACAAACAATGATTTATGCTGTAAGCTATGGTATAAGATTTGATATAAGTGGGTAGGTACTTTGCATTGGAAGGCTAACTAAAACACATAATTTAGTAACTGCATTAATTACTTAAGTATTACGTCTGTAACTAATACTATTTACAAGTAATTTAGTACAATGTGTAACAGTTGCAGCTCCTTACAAAAATAAAAATATGTACCATAATATTGGCGATTTAAAAGAGTGGCCTCGAGTTTTATTGCCCGTTCTTTCTCGTGGCTCTACCTATTGCTTTGCGAACGAGGCAGTAAATGTAAATGTAGAAGCATTAAGTAATTTAATTTTAAAATTGACGTTCATAAGCGTCACCTTGTGACCTAGATGAATAAATGATTTTGACTTTGACTTTGATATAAAATTTCCTCTACAAATTGATACCGTTTATTTTATTTAGAGCAAAGGTAAGAAAGGAAATACTAGGTATGTAAATGTTCGCAAATTGATTAGGTTATTACTAGAAATAAATATATACGTTGTTTTTATTAAATAAAATCTGCTTAATGTCAGAATCTTATGTACGTACTTACTGTATTGTCTGGTAGTGTGCCCGATAAACGTAAATAGGTAATAGGCCCCTACTACGTACGATTATTATACATTTTATTTCTTTTTACATATTGCATACTTATTATTAATTTTATGAAATATATATCGCACCCTTAGTAATATAAGGGCACAATCCAAAAAAGTAGATTTTTGGGAAATCGCGTTTCAAGATTCTGTATTCCACCATTACAGCTATTTTTTGGAATAACTTCCTTATTATTTAAGTAATAAATGTGAAATTAGGCAGATTTGTTCTTCTATAAATGCACTATATATAGCAATTAGAAAAAATAATAATGGAAATATATTCTATAAATTACAAGTAATAGAAAAAACCCTTTTATCTTAGGCCCATATAGTACAAAAATCATAACAGAAATATGGAGCTATTTCATTTTGAACCCATATATTATTAAAGTCCCTATTATAGTTTCGTTCTTAATTATAGTTAGTACTGTATATTACCAAACCAAACCGTAATCTAAATCTTTTGTTTCTGTTTTATAAATAAAATATCAGGTAAAATTAAAGTAATAGTTTAATAAAATCAGTGCAGAATGTAACAATAATAATTTTAAGATTATGAATTCTAATAAACAATACGATTAATAAATTCTTTTGTTGCGAACTAAAGGGTCAAATCACTTGAACCCCTTAGTTCGCAACAAAAGAATGAAATTGATATTTTATTCGGTGATTCTATCTACAAATTGTTATTATTGCCTATAAAAATGAAAAAAATATCTAATATCAATAGATTCTTAGAAACGGCATGTTAAAAACACTTAACATTGCGAAACGGACGGTGGTTAAGTGGAAAAAACAATGTTATGTATTATTAACATTGCGAAATACACAGTCAATGAAAAATAAAAAAACAAACTGTTTATTTATATTCTATTTATTGTAAAAGTAATAAAAAAATGAAATTAGTGACATATTATTAAAACAAATAGTGATAATATAATAGGTATGCCTACTATATTATATCGGATAGCGTCAGATTTTTATCGTTTCGATAGAAGTTCATAATAAATCATGATTTTTAATATGTGAATATTTTTTTATATGTAAGGGACTTTATTGTACTGAACACAATATTTTCTGTACATAATCCATGCATTGTTTACGCAAATGTCTAAGAGCTGGGAAAACAATGACATGTACCATTTTTTGAGATAAGCGTATCACACAAATCTACCCTCCCATATCGTAGTTATAATGTTTGACTATCTGTGAACATAAAACGTCAACCTTCTCTTCAAAGGGTACGAATCCACATAGGAACTGGCCAAAATCACACTTTTGTTATCATGCCATTTTACTACACACGGTTTGTTCTCATTATCAACTAGGTATTTGTTTGCTTGAACCTCTACCCTTCTTTACAATACTTTATCATCTGGTATTTGTCATTCTCTTAAACGATTTGATCTAATTGTGCCCAAGGAAAAGATATCATATTCTTGACGTAACATGTGGATCAGCTCAAGTGACGAGAAAAAGTTGTCGAAGTACACAACCGCCGGCTTATATTGTATATAGGTACTCTGGCAAAGAGCTATTACCACTTTTGCACCAACACCTTAAGATTTTTTATATTTTATAAAAGAATGATATCTTATCGTGTCTTTGCCAGCGTAGGGAATAAAATCATACACGCAGGCAGAAATAAAAGCCCTAACAAACATTTCAAAAGCTCCATTTCTTTGGCTTCTTTGCCAAATATTGACGCCTGTTTCCAGCTGTTGAACCTTTATAGGGCACCATCATTTCGTCGATATTATAGCGATGTTCTTCTTCTGTACTGAGGCACTTTCTACATACACCATCTAAAATTGATCGTACTTTAAAATAACGATCTCCATTCTCATCAACGGAGTACAAATACTGACGAATTTGATCATATCGCTTTAAACTCTTAACATCTGCGATTAGGTTATAGCATAGATTCTTATTCCAGTAATCCCAATAGCACGGCATCTTAACGACACCCATCAAAATATTAATTGCAACAAAATCCAATAATTCTTCCCGAGCAACATTGGTGGGTTTTAGATTTCGTTGTACAGAATATAAATTCGTGTTTAGTATAATTATATCAATAATATCTTCACTGAAGGAATCATAGAAGTAATCTGACGGAGACTTCGATTCAGATTCGAATTGCGTAAAGGTTATTGGTTATTGGTCATCCAGCACTGCTTTATATTTAAATTTGACGATTTCCCATCTGAAATTCAGTGGTTTTCTCACAAATTGTTTCTTTTTTTTGTTTGTAGTGTTGGTTTAGTTCTTAATCTGCTTTTGGAACGGGTTTTCTTGGGGATATTAGAAGCTGCAGTACTATATTGATAACGCAAGCAAATGCTGCGGTGGATTGTGAGTAACGAGGACTTCGCATATAGCTGGAGTGGATGGTAGCAATTCGTCTTGCAAAAGTTCATCATCTAAGATATTCAGTCGCTCAAATGAAGAATTTAAAGAGCGGGGTTTGGAACTATGTTCTGTATCTTCTGTTCCTTTTTCTTCCTCGTCTTCAGATGTACTAGAATCGGCGGAAGAATCTTCTTGTGGTGGCACAAGTACTAGAATCTTTCCCACACGTTCTAATCGGATGTTGGGCTGAAAGAAATAAAGTAAAATTCATGCAAACACCCCAAGCACCAAATAAACAATTTAGAATGTCAAAAAGTATATATTCAGTTTTGAAAAAAGAAATACAACTTTATGTCATACAAGGTAAAGTTCAAGTTCAAGTGCAAAGAAAAGTGTCGAATTAAAAAATATATTGAATTTTTCATGTAAATAAGGGCCGAAAACTAATTGTGTCAACAAACACAAAACAATTTACGTACTATAACGAACCAATAAGATAAGATTCCATAAAACATTTATACTTTTTTGCAATATACTGATCTATTATGAATAAGGCCCAATTATTTATAACATTTTGCGTAATATATCGGCACAACTACATTTTTTCTTTATAATACAAAATTATAAAATCAAAACTCACAAGGATTTTCGTCATAGAAGGGCACAAACACGAATCGCACAACGTTTGAACAGTCCGTTTCGGAGAAGTATGGAAATGTTACGGTTTGCGACCTTATAGCAGTAAGAGCGGGGAACGGGCGGAGAGAGTGTGAGAGGGACACAAGTATATTTGCCGAGTCATTATTGTCCTTTTTCTCTTTCTGTCAGCGCTAACCGGTAGCGGATTTCATTTTGTGCCCTTAGCATTCAAAATCAGAGTTTACAAAAATTTTGACTTGATCCCTTATATTACTGAGGGTGCGATATACTTATATATAATATATTAACAATATGTATTTACTAACTGACTCGTGTATTTATAGGTAAGTATTTAGCAAATAAAATATGGTTATTTTGCAACTGTACCCGGCACATTACCAGACTCTGAGCTGCTAGATCCCATTCAGGAGATATTGAGGCTCAAAGTTAGTATGGAATTATTCTAATTAGGTAAAAAATCGTTGCATTTACCCCGCTAACATGTTCTTTAGAAGCCCTATGACCCCATGGATAAGTAGGTATTTGGAGCATTGCACGCGCGCGCTTTGAATGGCGTTGTAAAAAATGAGAAAACTTAAAAAAGTAATCGTTTCCCAGGTATTATTTTTGGTTAGTATGACTAGGCATGATGTCCACAACGAGTAGACTTCGGCTTGATGATGGGTCTTATGACACCCTGTAAAAAGTACTCACCCAGCTATCCTTTTTCATCTCTTAATTCGTAAAGACGTGTAGCAAGTGACCTCGAAGAGGAATATTGAACATTGGCAGTTTCAAAGAATTGGAAATGAACAAAACGATTTCACGTCAGGCAGGACCAATATCCGATAACTCCAATACGTACAAGTTCTCTGTAAACGGTAATTTGCACTTTTATAGATAATATGTCAATTATAGATAATAATTCACTGTGGTAAAACTTAAACCAAGACGAATATTATAGTTTTAAAGATAACTAACAAAGAGCTATTTTTATTTTGCGTATATGCAAATAAACTTTCAATCCCTATTTTATCTCGTTAGTGATGGAATATTTAAGTTTGGCAACCTGCTTACTTAGTTCGCTGACTTGCTTGATTAAATCGTCGGTGACGGTGCTGGGGGTAGTTGTAGCCGCACTTGATACCTGTGGCGTCTCTGGAGCAATCTCATGAACTCTGTCTGCGATTTCGGCAAGTTCTTTGATCTGTAAGTCTGAGATTTGGGAAGCGATTACTGTTTGAATGCTTTTAGGTAACCGGTTTGTCCATATACTCTTCACAAAATCAGAGGCTCCGGCAGGCCCTGCTAGGTTTTGCAGATGCCTTAAAAACTGCGAGGGTTTTCGATCGCCTAGCTCTTCGTGGATTAACAACTGCTGTATCCACTTTTCCTGTGACACAGACAGGCGCTTAATTAGTTCTTCCTTCAACTTTTCAATTAGTATCTGGAGGGTTGGTGATAATGTCCTTGACCTGAAGGGCATAGGTTGGCTCTAATTGCGTAGTGACTAAATAAAATGTTGTCGCATCACTAGTAATTCTAGATAATATAAACTGTCCTTCTAACTGCGCAAACCACAGAGCTGGTTCTTCCGGACAAAACTTCGGGCATCGTAACGGTAATCCTATTCTCGATACCGCTCCAGAAACACTAGGAATATCACCTTTGCCATCGGCATCACTATAACTCTCCGTATCAGAGATAGTAAAACTTAAAAAATCGCTCACGGCTTATGACTCACTTCACCGCTCTTTATCGGCAACCAGTTTGAACCGAATACCTTTCTGTTCTTCGTAAATCCACAATTATTTCAGCGTCACTCCGTTACTTGAATTTGCTTGCAATCGGGGTCACCAATTGTAGAATTATATCGCGCCAGTATAATTCTACTGCACGAGCATCGAACTCGTAGCTTTATAAGCAAAGCGAAAGAAATATGAATTTAGCTATTGTTATATTGAAATATGAAGGTAGCAAAGAATGATTGTGATTATAGTGAACTTTAGGTTAAGTAAGGAAATAAAATGACAAGGCAAAAATGAATAATTATTATGGATGATATGAAAAAGCTTTACTGCACAAAGAATTAAATTATTACAAAAATACAATTATAAAATAGTGAAAGCTATTTGCGCGCGATGAGAGTCGAAGTCCGAATGATCTCGAAGCGTACGCGCCGCTGTGTCCTCTAGCGCTGTTCAAGGGCGTTTTTGCGTAAACAACTTGAGTCCTCCACGTGTAAGGGCTTGGTCCAAACTTCATAAGCGGAGCGAATCGCTGCAACTCGGGCATGTGACAAGTATAAAATATTTATACTCGCCACAACTTAAATCGGCTTGCTAGAGTTAATTAAGATTGGATAAAATGTATCTTTTTCTTGGAAATTTCCTGTGAACAGGTTTATGTAATGTATAAGTTTCTTGAAATTGTAGGCATTTTTTCACATCATCTTTATTCATTTTACCTTTCATTGCTTTGTTTAATTTGTGAATACTACTGTACCCTGCAGGATGTGCTGCATCACAATAAATCTTATTAATTTCTAATATGGGGTCCATTTTTCCCAATCTATTTTTCTCTTTATCTTCTTTCGATGTTTATCCTCACTTGCTGGTGTCGAAAATATTTCATTTATGGATGTCTTTTCTTGATTCTCTTTTGACTGTATTTTTTTATAAATTCTACCTCTTCGGTTTGCCAATATAGGTAAGTGGCACTTTGATTTCCTTTAAGGCTGTAGCGAATCGTTGCCATCCAATGGGTTCACTATTCTTAAGTGTTCTCAATGAATCGTTTACCAAATCAACAATATTACTTTCAGCAAGTTTTTGTCCATCTATGGTCACAGTACCACTTGCATCCCAGCTAATTTTATTTTTACTCAAAGAAACTAAATTTAATAGTAATTCTCATTTCTTAAAACAGGATTTTGGTATAAGATTCAAAATTTCTTTGGGCGTATATGATCCTCTAGTATTTTCTTGTAAACTTACGTCTTTTGTCAATATGTCAGAGGGGACTGCATTTTTAACATCCATATCATCATTTTTATACTTTTCAGTTTCATTTAAATCTTGATCGGATTCAAAATTATTTATGAACGGTATAATTTTGTGATAAGGTTGACGATCCACTTTAGTGAAGTTTAAATATCTTTGCAAAGTTTGCAAATACAATATACACTTCCGTCTATCTTCTATGTTACTATTTAAAATGTTTTGCATATTTGTATCTAAGCGAGACATTGGAGTATCAGCTACGGTTGGTTGTTTTAACTTTTCTAATAGTGATGGATCGATGAGTAACATTTTTTTAGCATTATCCGTTTTCCTAAACAAGCGTGCTAAGTTATCCAGTTAAAATGGAACCCAATATTAAAGGTAGAAATGCGCCTCCTTTTTAAATTATTATTTGTTTTCTTACTTTTTTCGATCCCTTCCTTACTAATTTCCGAAGTATATTTTTGTACTTCTTCAACTTTGACTTCTCTTTCTCCTTCAACTCAATTTTTCCTTGTAATACATTTTGAATACATTCACAGATACAATTAATTTCTTTTTCATCACAGGCTTTTAAAAGAGCTCTTTGATATTTTGGTTTAAGAGTATTCAATGCGTTCAACAGATCTTTATGAGTCTTTATGCTTCCCTTCATTATTTGTAACTGATAGATATTTGTTGATGTCTGCTGTATTTAAACCCCTTTGTTGGTATGTAAACAGTACAAAATCCATCAGATGGAAATATTTTTGTTTTAATACGACACATATTATTTGTTTCTTGCTTTAAATCGATCATAAGGTAGCCACGTGCATTATTAGTTGCATCTTTGTAAGAATCTTCTAAATATTTTGGATTTTCTGGAAATACTTGTCGTGCTAAATACTGAATTTGAGTTTTATCTCGAAGATTTTTAAAATAAATTATATAACTTGAGTTAAGAGATATGTCTCGATGACCCTTGCCTTGATGAAACAAATTTTGTGATATATAAAACACACTTAAGTTTCTATGATGACTTCCTTCTGCAAATATATCAAAAATACGTCCATCAGACTCTCTCATTAAGTCATCAATTATTGAAAGTTGAGGAACTTTTCCATCAAACATAGAGAGATCAGGTATTCCTTGAACATAACTTACATTTTGATGTTGGCATTTCATCTAAACACCAAGTTATTTGTACAAAAATTGTGTTACAAATGTCTTTAATAAATTTAATAAAATTTGTAACAAATACTGATTTGCTACACCCACTTGGGCCAGCAACTATAGCAGTAAATGGATGATTGAAGTGATTCATTCTGAACTAACGTCTAAGTAGGTAAAAGTTTAAACCAAGAATAAAACAATATGATGATAAAACATACATATAAGATTCTTTATTAAAAAAAAATACAATGAAGTTTATATTAAATAATTAAATTATTACACAACATTTTAAGATATATATACATTTAGAACATTAGAGGAAGTGACATTAACACGTTCATTGCCAAGACAAAATGCTGAACTTACATAAATGGCCAAATAAAAAAATCGTTGAATTTGGTGTTTATTGTGCGAGTAATGCTTTTATACATAATATATAACTTCATAAATATATGTGTATATTTTTATCACGCGAAGACGTGTGATCGGCCAAACGGGACGCATTTATTAAATACATATTGCCCACATGGCCGGTAACGTGGATTCGCGTAATTTGATTTTCCAAGGCAGCCTAGGCTCTGATGACCTTTTTGTCGGTTTCGGATTATTACTCATTATCAATACAAAGTTTTGATGTAAGCAAAACGAAAACAGCCGAGTAAAAACAAAAACACTCCTACCTCACATTGTTGCACAGAGCAAATTAGTGCGCGGCTGGCTGCACGTGAAACAAAAAATTCAAGATGGCTACCCGCAGGCCACGCCCACAAATAGATAGATAATTTCCTTCCCTAGTGGCCAAAACAAATACCAGAATCCAATGCGCTGCGGCCGCTATTTTGTGGCTCATATACAACTGTAAGGCACCACCACGCGACGTCGCGTGAACAGCCACAGCGTAATAGGCCGCTTCATGCGTCAAGGTTTTTTTTCTTTTTTTTTTATAGCATAAGGCGGCAAACGAGCAGACGGATTGCCTGATGATAAGCAATTACCGCCGCCCATGGACACAAGCAACACCACAGGAGTCACAAGTGCGTTGCCGCCCCTTGGGGTTGGGAAAAGGGATAGGATAAGGAGTGGGATGAGGGAGAAGGAATAGGGGATAGGGCCTCCGGCAGTCTCACTCACCGAACGAAACGCAACAGTTTAGATTCTGTTGCTTTACGTCGATTTTCTGTGAGACGGTAGTACTACCACGGTTGAGCCGGCCCATTCATGCTGAAATCAGCAAGGCTCTACTACCTATAACGTTCAACACTATACTCAAATTACAATATTATCTTATGCATTATAAACGTAGATGCAGAAATAAATGATATGATTCAATGATAAATAAATGATATGATCTCAATAATTTAATATTATCACATCTCTCGGATAAGTTTGTCGTTCTTGGTGACTTTAATTTTGGAAATCAGGTGGTTTGGAGGTTCAACGACGGTGGAAGTGACCTATCACCTACAAACTACTCTGGTCAATACCTAACTGAGTTCTTCGACATATTATCTACTTGTTCATTATCCCAATTTAGTAATATACGTAACGCTAACGATAGACTCTTTGACCTAGTTTTCTCAAATGATACCGTAACTGTTAAAGAATGCTTAGAACCGTTGGCAGTACCCATTGATTTACATCACAAACCGCTGATAATTAATGTTGAGTTTGTGGAGTTACATAAATTGAAAGAAAATGTTATCCCAAAATATCTTTTTAACCAGGGCGATTACGAAGGAATTCGACATGCACTTGATCAGGTGGACTGGCAGGTTTTATTGGATACTCCAACCTTGGATCAAGCTGTTACACTTTTCTACAACAAATTGTATGAGGTTAGAGACACATTTATACCATTAAAATCAGTGAAACACTCATCGCACCCCCCTTGGTATAACTCCGCATTAATAAAAGTCTTAAAGGAGAAACAAAAGTATCATCGCAAATATAATTAAAAACTGTACGGGAATTTATCTGACTATCTGTCCTTTTCTTCTTTGCGTAGTAGGGCTTTTCAGCTGGAACAGAGCTGTTTTGATACTTATATAGAAAAAGTAGAATCTTCTATCACAGATAATCCTAGGGCATTCTGGTCTTTTATTAAAGCTAGAAAAAACTCTTCTACACTGCCTAACGTCATGCATTACGGTGGCATCTGTGCTGACACCAGTGAAGGCATCAGTAATTTATTTGCCGATTACTTTAAATCAACTTTTCAAGAGCCTGATTGCAACTCTTATCATACACGCCAGTCTGTAGAATGTTGTAGTAACAATAACTTTATTAGTGCAATTGATGTGTCACCAGATGGCGTCCTTAAAATGATGAAAGGTTTGGATCTCTCGAAGTCTGGGGGCCCTGATCTAATTCCACCTTTGTTTATTGTGAACTTAGCGGATAATTTAGTCGTTCCAATTTGCATATTATTTAAGAGATCGCTAACCGAAGGTGTAGTTCCACAAATGTGGAAGTCAGCTTTTATAACTCCGTTCCTAAAAAAAGGAGACAAATCGAATGTCGAAAATTATCGCCCGATATCAAAACTGTGTATATTCTCTAAAATTCTAGAACGAATCGTTTATAACGAAGTTTACACAGCCGTTCAACATAGTTTTGGTGAGGAACAGCATGGCTTTCTTCGCAAGCGATCCACCACGTCTAACCTGATATTGACTCACGATTTCATCTCTAAAGGTATGGAACAAGGGATACAGGTAGACGTAATTTACACCGACTACAGCAAGTGCTTTGATCGCATGGACCATCAGGTCCTCCTGGAGAAGATACTTGCAGCCGGAATCCGTGGGAACTTATACCGCTGGTTTTGTTCTTATATTGATAACCGTTCCCAAGCGGTGGTACTCAACGGGTACACATCATCTTGGTGTTCTATCCCATCCGGAGTTCCCCAGGGATCTTTATTAGGACCTTTGTTGTTCGTCATGTTCATCACTGATATATCATCATGTTTTAGAAACTCTTTTGTATTATTATATGCAGACGACATGAAGGTTCTTAAGGCTATTCGTGACATCTCTGATACTGAGCTGTTGCAGAGTGATCTCAATCGATTCGCTGATTACTGTACACGTAATAACCTGCATCTAAATATAACTAAGTGTTCCTATGTAACATATACACGCCAGAAATCGACCATCGGATCAGGTTACAAGCTACACGATCAAAGCATTTGCAAGTGTAACATGATTAGAGATCTTGGGGTTATCTTTGATAGCAAACTCCTATTTGACAGGCATATTGACTATATCGTTAATAGGGCATCCAAGGCACTTGGTTTTATTATAAGATGTTCGGCGGATTTTCGCTCTTTAAAAAGTGTGAAGATATTGTATTGTTCGTATGTACGAAGTCATCTAGAATATGCCTGTCAAGTATGGAATCCGCGATATCAAATTTATATAGCTCGTATTGAGGGTATACAAAGGCGGTTCCTGAGGTATCTCGATTTTAAAGCGCAACAATACTCAGTGGATTATAACGAGCGATGCAAGCGGTATCATTTCATGCCCCTTGAACTCAGACGCACAGTTAACGATATTAGTTACTTGATAAACATTGCGACCAGCTCCATTGACTGTCCAACGCTTCTAGCTGCAATAGAATTGCGCACTAATCAGTTAGGACTCAGACAGCGTTCCCCATTAAATATTAACTTCGCAACAACCAACTATCGACAGAATTCCTTCCTGCTACGCAGTGCTAGATCGTTTAATAAAGTGGCCTCTAAACTTGACATAGATTTATTTAATACCAAACCCAGCTCATTCAGGAAATTGATAAATAATGACTTCTTTTTGTAATTGACACAACCAGCTGAGACTCTGATATCGAATTCACGTATGTATCGTAACACAGCTTCAGTAATAGCATGATGTAGTCGACTGCATGTGTCGCCGCACACTCGCACAATTTTTGATGGGTCTGTTGAGAATTAAAACGTTGTAGTAATTATTTTGTAGTTATAAATCTAATACAAAAGGTATTTGTCTAGAGATTGTGTCAGATATTGGAAATTATTATTATTGTAGACATTCAAGCCATTTTTGTTTTTTAAGTGTAATTGTTATAATATATATACTTATGTATTAAGCGCGCGTTGCAACTAGTGCAAATATTATGGTATAATTCTGTGGAAGCTTGTTGTTAGCATTTATTTGTGTAATCTGTTATCATATTATGTCTTATTTGTCTGTAAGCTTCCCGACAATAAATAAATAAATAATTAAATATTCTTAATTTTATAATGACCCCAAGCAAGAGTGTCAGTGCCGTTTGCTAAAGTAAAGCGCTTTGTATCATTATAAGAGAGTGATATTTTATAAATTTTTTGCGTGTAAATGGTGTGTTTTATGGACCTAAATCTTAACATTTCACTATGAAGTATTTTTTTTCTAGCAAACAAGTTTAATAATTATATAGACATAATTTTTTCGTAACACATTTATTTACCCCCTTGCTTTGGCTTTAAATTTATTTTGTACATCCATGGCATACATTTTCGCACGAGGACCTACAAACTCTTTCAGTATTTTGCCATTATTTTCGTCTTTAAAAAACCTAAACGCTTATTATTATCAAAGGTAAACCATATTGATTTTCTAAAAGATAATCAGATGTATCAAAGTTATCATTTAAATTTTCTTTTATATCATCATAAAAATTATTGGTGAATATTTGTTATACTAAATCTGTATAAAGTAATTTAATATTTTCTTTATATTTTCCTTTCATAAAGTCATAGTAAATTTAAACATAAAATTTTTTGATATACCTAAAATACTAAATTCGAGATAAATTGGTTTGTTATATAAAACTTGTGTTCTGTTTAATTGCACTGCAATCAAGTTTTCTGAAAATACAGATCTACTATGAAATTCAGGTCTTGCTACTAAAGATTCAACACCCTGACTTTTTTCAAAAATTTCCTAGTGGTTTATTAATTTTACATTCACACGTTTTAAAACATTTTCCATCGTTTTAGCAAATACTGAGTTATTCATTAATTTAAAAAAACTTTTTCGAAATCTTAAGTATCAAAACAACGCATGTGTATGTTTATATCTACATAACATTTTAACCATGCTGATTGGTCGAATTTTAGGATCCTGTGAATTTTAATCAAGCGAAGCCCTTTTTTTAAACATTGTTTAAGATTTCTATAATGTATGACGCATTTATTTTTATCATTTAAGTTTGGATTTTTTTTTTCTTTACTATCACCATAACACACATTTTCAGGACAAAACGGTAAGTCTGAGTGAAAATCGTGTAATTCGTTAGGATATTCTTAGTCCACTTCCAAAATAAAACCTTAGCTAGCATCATCGGGGATGTCATAGTTTGTGTTAACATCAACCCATTCAAAATTTCCAGTTGGGATAAATTGTGACATAACCCAACCCTAAAGGTTATTTGCATTCAGATACATGAGAAAGAAGGATGGTTCACTACAATCGTATTCTGACATATAAGAATTATTTGCTGTAGCATGTCTGTTACTACGTTGAGATATGCCACCATGTATATTATTCGCATAAAGGCAATTTTATCAATGTCAGTTGAAAGCTCTAAATTTATTTTTGTATATCTTAACATAGCATCCCAACTCAACCCTGGCGCTGTGTAATAATGAGCGGGATCCAAATCATGTGTTTTAAGACACACGTTTCTAAAATTTTCAAATACATCTGCTATTATTAGAACATCTGTTTTTAAATAAAGGTCAGAGTATTCTTACATATTTTTACAATTAAAGTGATTCCATATATCTTGAGCGTGATGATATTCATTTTCAGAAACATGGCTATCTTTTAATGAACTATAAAAATTATCGGCAGTAGGAAAATAAGTTATTTTTAAACTTTCGAATGAAGTCATGTATTCATATGGATAAATACCTTTACGTATTAAGCGTCGAAAGTCTTCTTCACAAAGAAAATTTGATTTGAGTTATAATAAGTTATTAGCTAAACTTTCAAGACTACTCGACATAAATTTAAACGAATCAAGAAATCTTAATTTAATTCTACGATTATTAATACAAAAAACTTTTGAAAATGAAATGTATTTCTCTTTATTTTCGGGGATGATTTCTATATTACCTTCTTAAAAACACAGACCGTGAACAATAAAATGAGCATCATAATTATTACTCAAGTTGTGAAAAAATACAGGAAAAAAATTTGGTGATCGTTATTTAACAGAACAGTTTTTATGTCCTACACCTTCATATAAACCAGTAAACGGGCTGCAACAATTTTTTTAAATTTCATTTAAATTACTGTTGCATATATAGCATATTTTGCTTTGATTCATATTTTTATTGTTTTCATTCGTTAATGGTAAAGGACTTTTGATAAAAGTAAGCTTTTTACAGATATTTTCTAAATCTTCTTTCATTAATTTCATAAACGTGAGTACACAATATTTACCAGTATATCATCTATATTTTGATAAACTATCATCATATGAACTTTTGATGTAGTAACCAAAACTATACATTTCATGTTTTTGAATCGTTTCGGCTGATGAGTTATTTGGATTATTAGAACAACTGTTAATGGGGTCCAAAAATGCTTCAAAGTCAGCATATACAACAAAGGGAACTTTTAACTTTCGCTCATAATTGTTAAATGAGATTTGGTTTGAGGGTGTTAACTTGTTAAACCAATTTTTTTTCATTTTTTATGGTTATTTTGTACAAACGTGGAAACAATCATTTATTTGATGTTGTTTCAATAGAAGATGTAAAATTTAATAAGCATCCATCACATATATGTATGTACTGCACATTTTGATGTCGTTATTTGTTAAGATACTAATCTTGAAAGATTTTTGATATAACAATAATGACCTCTATTAGCTTGAGTTATGTATAATAAGTTTAAATGACAGGTTCTTTTTTCTTTTGAGAAATATAACGGACCAATAACTTTATTTTTTTACTTACGAAATCGTAATCTAGACCAAAAACATTATTGCTTAAATTATTAAGTTTTTCAAACATATTGATATCTTTAAGTTTTATTGGAAAGGAAAGACCATAAAATTTTAATTTATTTCTGTAAGGCACATAATGCGTTACTCTCCGAGCGTTGGTTTCAGCTAGATGTAACCCTGACAATATTGCCCACCTAAAGCACTCATTATCCTTATTTTGTACCTTTATTACTGCTTTTTTTTAACTTTTATTTATAACGATAAACCTATGTATGACGAACCTCGTAAACGGGTTAAATTTGTTAACGTTCATGTCCACGTGTTTTATTTTAAGTAAACTCCATCCACTATCTTTCTTCTCAAAATTGTGAATTTTGTTACATATTTCGGAAGATATGAATGAAAAATTAAATCCTTATCATCACCTTGACACACAACATAAGTTGTTATTTGGAAATCGAATGTATTCAACAATTTTTTGGTTTGTTGTGTGAAATCCGCATTGAGAATTAAATTTACTTTCACTACCAATAGTTCTGTGATACATTGTTCAAGTAATTGAAATTGTTCTAATAATCCAAATAACTCATCAGCCGAAACGATTAAAAAACATGAAATGTATAGTTTTGGTTACTAAATCAAATGTTCATATGATGATAGTTTATCAAAATATAGATCATATACTGGTAAAGATTGTGTACTCACGTTTATGAAATTAATGAAAGAAGATTTAGAAAATATCTGTAAAATGCTTACTTTTATCAAAAGTCCTTTACCATTAACGAATGAAAACAATAAAAATATGAATCAAAGCAAAATATGCTATATATGCAACAGTAATTTAAATGAAATTTAAAAAAATTGTTGCAGCCCGTTTACTGGTTTATATGAAGGTGTAGGACATAAAAACTGTTCTGTTAAATAACGATCACCAAATTTTGTACCTGTATTTTTTCACAACTTGAGTAATAATTATGATGCTCATTTTATTGTTCACGGTCTGTGTTTTTAAGAAGGTAATATAGAAATCATCCCCGAGAATAAAGAGAAATACATTTCATTTTCAAAAGTTTTTTGTATTAATAATCGTAGAATTAAATTAAGATTTCTTGATTCGTTTAAATTTATGTCGAGTAGTCTTGAAAGTTTAGCTAATAACTTATTATAACTCAAATCAAATTTTCTTTGTGAAGAAGACTTTCGACGCTTAATACGTAAAGGTATTTATCCATATGAATACATGACTTCATTCGAAAGTTTAAAAATAACTTATTTTCCTACTGCCGATAATTTTTATAGTTCTGTAAAAGATAGCCATGTGTCTGAAAATGAATATCATCACGCTCAAGATATATGGAATCACTTTAATTGTAAAAATATTTAAGAATACTCTGACCTTTATTTAAAAACAGATGTTCTAATAATAGCAGATGTATTTGAAAATTTTAGAAACGTATGTCTTAAAACACATGATTTGGATCCCGCTCATTATTACACAGCGCCAGGGTTGAGTTGGGATGCTATGTTAAGATATACAAAAATAAATTTAGAGCTTTCAACTGACATTGATAAAATTGCCTTTATGCGAATAATATACATGGTGGCATATCTCAACGTAGTAACAGACATGCTACAGCAAATAATTCTTGTATGTCAGAATACGATTGTAGTGAACCATCCTTCTTTCTCATGTATCTGAATGCAAATAACCTTTAGGGTTGGGTTATGTCACAATTTATCCCAACTGGAAATTTTGAATGGGTTGATGTTAACACAAACTATGACATCCCCGATGATGCTAGCTAAGGTTTTATTTTGGAAGTGGACTAAGAATATCCTAACGAATTACATGATTTTCACTCAGACTTACCGTTTTGTCCTGAAAATGTGTGTTATGGTGATAGTAAAGAAAAAAAAAATCCAAACTTAAATGATAAAAATAAATGCGTCATACATTATAGAAATCTTAAACAATGTTTAAAAAAAGGGCTTCGCTTGATTAAAATTCACAGGATCCTAAAATTCGACCAATCAGCATGGTTAAAATGTTATGTAGATATGAACATACACATGCGTTGTTTTGATACTTAAGATTTCGAAAAAGTTTTTTTAAATTAATGAATAACTCAGTATTTGCTAAAACGCTGGAAAATGTTTTAAAACGTGTGCATGTAAAATTAATAAACCACTAGGAAATTTTTGAAAAAAGTCAGGGTGTTGAATCTTTAGTAGCAAGACCTGAATTTCATAGTAGATCTGTATTTTCAGAAAACTTGATTGCAGTGCAATTAAACAGAACACAAGTTTTATATAACAAACCAATTTATCTCGGATTTAGTATTTTAGATATATCAAAAAAAATTATGTTTTAAATTTCACTATGACTTTATGAAAGGAAAATATAAAGAAAATATTAAATTACTTTATACAGATTTAGTATAATAAATATTCACCAATAATTTTTATGATGATATAAAAGAAAATTTAAATGATTACTTTGATACATCTGATTATCCTTTAGAAAATCAATATGGTTTACCTTTGATAATAATAAGCGTTTAGGTTTTTTAAAGACGAAAATAATGGTAAAATACTGAAAGAGTTTGTAGGTCTTCGTGCGAAAATGTATGCCATGGATGTACAAAATAAATTTAAAGCCAAAGCAAGGGGGTAAATAAATGTGTTACGAAAAACTTATGTCTAAATAATTATAAAACTTGTTTGCTAGAAAAAAAATACTTCATAGTGAAATGTTAAGATTTAAAAAAAAATTAATAAAATATCACACTCTTATAATGATACAAAGCGCTTTATTTTAGCAAACGGCACTGACACTCTTGCTTGGGGTCATTATAAAATTAAGAACATTTAATAATATCATTAATTTCTGCATCTACGTTTATAATGCATAAGATAATATTGTAATTTGAGTATAGTGTTGAACGTTATAGGTAGTAGAGCCTTGCTGATTTCAGCATGAATGGGCCGGCTCGACCGGGGAAGTACTACCCTCTCACAGAAAATCGACGTAAAGTAACAGAATCTAAACTGTTGCGTTTCGTTCTGTGAGTGAGAGTGCCGGAGGCCATATCCCCTATTCCTTCTCCCTCATCCCACTCCTTATCCTATCCCTTTTCCCAACCCCAAGGGGCGGCAACGCACTTGTGACTCCTGTGGTGTTGCTTGTGTCCATGGGCGGCGGTAATTGCTTACCATCAGGCAATCCGTCTGCTCGTTTGCCGCCTTATGCTATAAAAAAAAAAGAAAAAGAAACGTTGACGCGTGAAGCGGCCTATTACGCTGTGGCTGTTCACGCGACGTCGCGTGATGGTGCCTTACAATTGTATATGAGCCACAAAATAGCGGCCGCAGCGCATTGGATTCTGGTATTTGTTTTGGCCACTAGGGAAGGAAATTATCTATCTATTTTTTTTATCTATTTATTTATTCTTATTAGGTACAAAATCGATGCATTTACCCCGCCAATATGTTCTTTAGATGCCCTATAACCCCATGGATAAGTAGGTATTTCAAGCATTGCACGCACGTGCTTTTAATTGCGGTTTAAAAAATGCGAGGGGGGATGGGCCTCGTTAGCCTTGATTGGCAACCCGTCTAGGAGAAGAAAAACTCCGAAATTAAACCAAACGTTCGTTCGGGGGGATGGGCCTCGTTAGCCTTGGTTGGCAACCTGTCTAGGAGAAGGAAAACTCCGAAATTAAACCAACTTTTCAGGGAGCATACCCCACACAAAACC
The DNA here is from genome assembly GCA_944739405.2 of Euclidia mi. NCBI lineage: Eukaryota > Metazoa > Arthropoda > Insecta > Lepidoptera > Erebidae > Euclidia > Euclidia mi. The sequence continues at coordinate 29,148,870 of OX123193.2, read as the reverse complement.
TCGATCTAAGGTGTGAACCGACCCGTGCCGAGGGATTCGTGGCCAGAGGGCAAGCTGGTCTCAAACGGAGGGTGCCTGTATTGGTGGTCACAGGGCACAGCTAGGATTCGCATTAGCATCTTACCCTCGTACAGGGCTCTACGGGGATGGACATTTTAAATCCCTATTACTCGTGGGAACGCTATGAGAACTGACTTTAATAATTCTCTAAATGGCGGCGACGCGGTTCGCAACCCATCACGTCTCTTTTTCCGCGAGGGCGAAAAGCGGCCTACGGAAAGCCGATTTGCAACATTGAATGTTGGCGGTGGGATGGACGGAAAATTACATGAAGTATGCAGTAGAAGTAGTAATTATATGAAGATAATGGATGATAGAAAGATTGATGTTATGTGTGTGAATGAAACGAAAAAGAAAGGATGTGATGTGCTGATATGTGCCGTGTAGCATTGCAGCTACACGGCGTATTGGTCCGGAGCAGATAGTACCACCAGAGCCTGCAAGGGAGTTGGTTCAATACTGTCTGCGCGAATGAATGAGTGTGTAAAAGAGTTTGAATATGTAAATGCAAGGCTACTATGGATGAGAATGAAAGTAAGACTTACTCGTCTTCATATTGTAGGGGTTTACGCCCCGGTCAATATAGTAACTGGTATGTCACAACAAGAAAAAGAAGAAAAGCAGGAGTTTTAGGAGAGTTTAAGAGAGATTTTGAGGACCTGTAAGGATAACGAAAGATTGATTTTGTTTGGTGATTTCAATGGATGGGTGGAGATGGGAGTAAAGCGAGATGGATTTGAAAAGGTTTTAGTTGGATTCGGTGATGAGTGTGAACGAAAATGGAAAAGAACTGCTTGAGGTTTGTTTGGAGTGGAGCCTTTGTGTGACAAACACCATGTTTGATCACAAAAGGATACATTTGCATACACGTGAGGCGAAAAATGTTAGAAGAAGTATGATTGATTTTGTAATAGTAGATGACCGACTGAGAAGGAATGTGTTGGATGCGAGATTGTTTCGAGGGATCGGCATCTATACAGACCACTTTTTGGTGTTAAGCCGGATAAATGGGCTCGTTAGAGGATGGCGACACCGAGCAAATAATCAAGAGAGGGTCTTAGAAAGAATAAAAGTTGAAAACTTACAAGAGAAAGATGTGAAAGATGAGTATAAACGAGGATTGATAGCAAGATTTGAGAGGTTCGATAGCATAAATGATATGGAAAAATTGTGGCAGTCCCTTAAGGAAGAGGTAGTATGTGTCCTATAATATGCAACTATCATAAAAATATTTCTTGTGTTGGTGTATCTATTGTTTTAAGTAATATCCGATCACACGAGCTGAAGTTAAAGTTCTAACGATAACATCAGGTGTTCAAGGTAAAACTCTTGATAATATATTCCTTGGTCAAGTACCTAAACGGTGCATAGTTGGTTTTGTCAATAATGCTGCATTCAACGTACAAAATACATAAAAATTTCATTTGAATGAATCAGCATTTTCCTTATTTTATACTAACAGCTAATTTTACATTTAGCCCGCGGTTAGATCCGCATCTTAATTATTTATGGCTGCTGATTATAAAATATATGTCATCTGTAGTGCATAAAATATGGACACATACTTTTATTGATTGGAGGGCGCACTCAAAGTTTCCGGATGCCGAAGGGAGGTCAACATCTTACGACAGTTGCATTTCACCAAGTGTCTTGCTGTCCTCGTAGAAATCTCTTGCCAATCACACCGTGTATTATATTATATATGGTATATATTAAATCATTTATTTATACATATCATTTTGTAGGAAGAGAAACGTGCGCGCAATGCGCAATATGAGCGGGAAAGACGTGTCGAATACGCAGAGGCGATGAAGCAGCTAGCTCAGGCGGTCAAATGTGACCCCAATGTAAGACAAATAATATTATTTATTTGTTTATATTATATTGGACAGTAATAAGACCGTTTGAAGAAATCTTGTATTTAATAGTGTACAATAAAAATAAATATAAAAAATATTTTATTAAAAATAAATATAATTAAAAACATAATATGTTGACCTTTCCTATTTCTTTCAGATCACCAGTACTGAAATCGTAGACACAGCTATAGCGTTTATACAACGTTATACTGTAGCTGTGGAAAAGTTCAATCGATTGAAGTTAAAAAACGAAGAACTTAAATGCCAAAGTAAATATCTTTAATTCTACCAGTCTGATATTAATTTGTTATTCAAATATGTACTGAAGATGACATTTTGTTACAGTTGCTACGTTACAGGAATCATTGGATCCTAGGGGGACACCTCAAGTAAACATCGAACCAGAAACTACCGTAAGATTTTACTTTATTAATTTTTTATTTTTACGTAATAGGTATAGTTACAGGTGGAATATCGCTATCCCTTTGGGTTGCGGAGGTCAGATAGGCAGTCGCTCCGTGGAAAAGCTAATATTCAGTCAAATCCGGTTAGACTAGTAAGCGGACCCCGGGTTGAAACTGGGATATAGTGTGTATATTTAAAAGTTATATTCTTACAAGAGAAAGAGGAATCCGATTTTTCCCGGCAGGTCTCCCACGCTATCTGGGTACCTGGGACGCTGTGGCATACTTATTTTGTCTCTGAAAAAGATAGAAAATAATTTTCTATGATTGTACTTCTATGTAAAATAAGAGCATTGCGTCATCATCAATACTGATAAAGAAAGTTATATAATACAAACTTAAATTTTAGAGCTATTTTGTTACATTTCGAGTTAGGAAAATTATTTTGGAGGCTTACACGTTGATGTTCATGTAACTAATGAGCTTGACAATTTTCATTGCAAATATGAAGTTGCGCTGCCGTGAAATGTAATTCGGTGGGTGGTGTATATCTATACAATTTTATGTCTTGTAAACCAACCTATACTCTTATTTAAAATTTTAAGGCAGCGATAGCCTAGTGAAGATACCAACGGACTGCAATGCAGAGGGTATCGGGTTCGAATCCACGGAGCACGTTAAACCGTCGGTCCCAGCTGTCATGAAGATCTTTGACAGTCGTTACGGGGAGTCAGTACCTTCAAATAAACTGATACTGGTCTAAACTATAGAATATCGCTATCCCTTTCGGTAACGGAGGTCAGACGGCAGTCCCTCTGTGGAAAAGTTGATATTCTGTCATATCTAGTTAGACCAGTAAACGGACCTCGGGCTCCAAGGCTGTAAGTCTTGGATGCAACCGGGATAATGCTAGCGCGATGATGACGACTATAATTTTAAATTTTACGACATAAATCCGATACGTAACCCACATATATTATCTAAGCGAGATAGGAATTTTTTATGACGTGTCTAATAGTAGATAGTTGAAACAATATTTTCTTTCAACGAGATTGCTTTAAAATTATTTTTTTAATAAGTTTAAGCTGCGCACAGCTTTAAGCTGCGCGTCCACCGGATCGGAATCGGAGCGTACGGAGCGGAAGGGTTTGTTGCTTTGTGTTAATTTCTATGAAACTGCGTGCACTGGATCGGCATTTCTGCGCCTGAGACCGGTATTTGTGCTGATGACGTCATCCGCAGTGAACGCATCATACGGATTCCGAGCGTTTCAAGTTCTGACGTGTTTGCGATGTTAAACTGTAGGCAAAAATACTTATTCACGATGAACGACGATGTTTTAATTATGTTAGTGGAAAGGTATGAAGAACTTTATAATCTAAAACATGAACATTAACATAATCAACTTAGGAGAGACGATATTTGGGACGAAATTGGGCAAATAAAATCTATTTTCATCTTCTAATAAATCAGAATATATAATGTATGATATTCTCCGAAAATTAATATAATTACAACAATATCCTCGTCACTATGCTCCTGCTTTAAAAATACCTAAATTGCCGATGCTGAATCCGAATGCAGTAGACGCACCCCATCGGCATTTTGTAAATGACGACGCTCCGCCCGCTTCGTACGCTCCGATTCCGATCCTGTGGACGCGCAGCTTTAAAGTACTCCGATAGGTTATAGAAACAACGATCAATCAGAATGTTTTTGAGGGTATTTTGAAAACAATGTAAATTCATATGTTTAATACTGTTCGGTAGGTGATTATATATTTTGATACATGCAAAGTGCATATTTATTTTAAAAATTTCAGTATTTGCATGGGGTAAAATTACGTTGTTCCTATTTTGTAGTCTTTTATTGTACGACCGTGTATTATTTTGCGGAAAGTATTCTTGGTGCATCTTTACGAAACTAGCTGCCTGATGAATGTCAATGGCGGTAAGTGTAAGATATTTATATTGCTTAAATAGTGGCCTACAGGAAGTTTCATTGTCTATATTTGGTATTGAATCCTGTCATCAGCAAATGTAGACACCGACGAGGTGATATTACGCGCCAGTGTAAATGTCTAGAATTACCGTAGCCAGGCAGGAAGGTGTATCAGAAGTGCGCAGTGGAAGATGTAATACATCTACCTGACCACGATAGACAATGATCCAGACACAATGCACTGCGTTGCACAGTGATGAATTGAAATCAATCAATATCAATACTGTGCTTCACTTACCCGCTATCCTGGCTGATGTCAGGCTTGAGCTAAATTAGACACATTCATACAAGTATATTGGCCAAAATAAATGAATGAAGTATCTTATACTTAGCTATTAAGCTTCAAACGCGACGTTTTCAGGACACGTTGGCACGTGGAAGTCGATACCAGATTCACAATTTTCACAAATATCAATCAATAGTTCACAATCAATTTACCGTTGCCAGCACTAGATCAGGCGGCGTTCAAAGCGGTTTACTCAATTTAATTCAATTCGCGTTAATTCAAAAGGCGATATTTTACGTACGAGTCGACAACGTGGTAATTTTTTAACGCGGGAAGAGACGGAAGTGACAGTTCAGTGTGACCATTGTCAGAAATTTTCAATAGACTAAACAAAATGTTACTCAATCGATCTAATCGATTTGACTTATAATAAAAACTAATTCTATTTCAAACATCCACCCGCCCCGGACCGGCCTACCGGTCCGCTAATCGGTTGGTAGACGTGACAATGTTGCAACCGCTCTCCTCAGAATCGAACCGTCCACCAAGACCTCAGCAAATCGGGGAACTCCATCAGCCCCAGTTACCAAATGAAGGATGCGCCCCCTGCGCCATCTGAGTGGCGGAAGGTTAGCCTCCTTGATCAAAACGAGGTCTCCAATCTTGGGTGGATCGGTCTTGTCGGTCCACTTAACGCGTTGCTGGAGTATGTGCAAATATTCCAAATTCCAGCGTTTCCAAAAGCTCTGAGTAATCTGGCGTACCAATTCAAAACGCGAGAGACGACCAGGTCTCGTATCAATATAGGGGTACTCAGGCAAGGCGACAAGTGGGCGACCAATCAAAAAATGGCCCGGCGTAAGGGCCTCCAAATCATTCGGATCTGAGGAGATCGGGCCCAATGGCCGAGAGTTCAAAACGGGCTCAATCTTACAAAACACAGTTGCGAGTTCCTCAAATGTAAGGACAGATTCACCGATTGTCCTGCGCAAGTGTGTTTTGGCCGATTTTACAGCGGCCTCAAATATACCACCCCAGTGTGGACAATTTGGTGGGGAAAACAACCAATTTATCCCACGTCGGGCAAGCCTATCACCTATATCAGCTTTGTTGGTTTCAAGGAAATTAACAACATCATTCAAATAATTATAGGTGCCCTTGAAGTTAGTGCCGCAGTCAGAACGGATCAAGGAAGGCAGCCCTCTGCGGGATACAAATCTGTCAAATGTGGCTACAAACGCCTCGGTCGTAAGCGAGGAGACCAGTTCCAAATGTACGGCCTTTGTGGAAAGACAAACAAAACCACACAAGTAGGCCTTAACAGTCTTGCTGTTTCGAAGTGTCGACGTTTTCACCAAGAAGGGACCAGCGAAGTCCGTGCCAACACCGTCAAACGTCCTGCTCTCAGTTACGCGATCTGCCGGTAAGTCTCCCATCAAGGGCTGCATGGTAGAAGCCTTGAGCTTATAGCAAGGGATGCAGCGAAAGACTACACTCCGAATAATTCTTCGGGCAGACAAAATCCAAAACTCGCGTTGCAAAATGGCCAACAAGGCATTACAACCAGCATGCGAATTTTTAAGGTGACGGTCAGTTACCAACAAGCGTACCAAATGACCGTCCTTAGGTAACAAAAGGGGGTGACGAGCCCCGTAAGGGAGGTTGGCGTTCTTGAGACGCCCTCCAACGCGCAAGAGACCCGTTTCGTCCAAAAAGGGGTTCAATTTAGATACAGCTCCCGACAATTTCGATTTCCCCGACTTGAGGATAGCAATCTCCCTTTCAAAATGCGCCAATTGCACAGAACGAACCCAAAAGGTGAGGGACTCCTGTCGTTCCTGTGGTGAGAGAAACGGTGTCAGTCGTTTCTGTTGTGGGTGCCTAAAATTAAAAACAAAACGCTTTATCCAAGCAGTAACACCTAACAACTTGTCGAGGGAGCTGTAACGATTCAACAGGAAATCGGGGTCGAAGGCGCATTCTACCTTCTCAAGAGCGAGTGTTCGTAGACCCGGCAAATTAGAAGTATTCAAAACTGGCGTTCGAGGCCAATCAATTTCTGGTCGACTCAACCATTCCGGACCCCACCACAGCGAATGACCTATCAAACTAGGCGTCAAGCATCCGCGCGAGGCACAATCAGCGGGGTTGAGCTCACCTGGCACGTGTCTCCAAACAAGTTTGACTTCGGATTTCTGGATTTGGGAAACGCGATTAGCGACAAATACCTCCAAGGTGTGGACAGAAGCCTTCAACCAACAAAGTACAATTTGGCTGTCTGTCCAGGCGTAGGTCCCATTAATACAAATGCTTTTACCCAAAGTGTTAGACACGTGGTTCAATAAGCGTACAAGTAGTGCTGCTCCCGAGAGCTCCAATTTCGGAATGGTCAGAGATGTCCGAAGGGGTGCAACCTTGCTCTTCGCCATGATCAGGGAAACTCTCACCTGACCTGAGGCACTGACTGTGCGCAAGTACACCACGGCGGCGTGACCACGTTCCGAGGCGTCACAAAACCCGTGAAGGGTGGCCTTGTACTTCCCGGGAGGAAGGATGGGACGAGGCAAGGAGATCTCGTTGACGGCAGGAAGTGAGGATACAAAGGAGGTCCATTCCTCAACAAGAGTGCCGTGCAGAGGTTCGTCCCAGGTCAATCCTGCTGTCCAAAGCTTCTGCAAGAAGCATTTTGCCCAAAATATAATTGGACAGATCCAACCATTCGGATCAAAGGTTCTGGCGACAGTAGACAATACGAGACGTTTAGTCCAAGAACACGGCAATTTCAAATCTACGTTATATGTAAAGATGTCTTGGACTGGTCTGTACTGAACGCCGAGAACAGCCATCATGGCGGGGTGGTCAACAATCTCAAATAGATGTGGATCCTGCTGATGATCCTCTGGCAAGCCTTCCAAAAGCGCTGGTGAGTTGGAAATCCATTTGCGCAACTCATAACCAGCGGAGGCCAAAATACCTATCAATTCGTCCCGCAGGAGGATCGCCTCGTCCGCTGTGGAGGCGCCCGAGCAAATGTCATCGACGTAAATATCGTCCTTCAAGATGGCGGAGGCTCTTGGGAAACGTAAGCCTTCGCGGTCTGCGAGCTCCCAAAAAGAACGTATTGCCAAGTAGGGGCTTGATCTTAACCCGTACGTATTCGTATTGAGCTCGTAGACGACCATGGGATCGCGAGGAGACTCTCTCCAAAGGATCAGCTGGAAGCGACGGTCATCAGGGTGGATAATAGTCTGCCTGAACATCATTTTTATGTCGGCCACAAAGACAACCTGATGTCGTCGGAAGCTGGTGATGACGTCACAAAGGTCCTTGACCAACTTGGGACCAGAATGCAAGCACTGGTTCAAGGATACGCCCGTAGAAGTCTGCGCAGAACCATCAAATACTGTGCGCAGCTTCCCAGTCAATGGCTTCAATACCGCATGATGCGGGAGAAAGTAGTGCTCCACCGAACGCCAATCCAAATTCGACACAGACATGTGTCCCAATTGTTCATATTCTCTCATGAACTCAATGTACTTCTGTCTGAGCTCCGGATCACGACCCATGCGGCGCTCCATGGCCAACAACCTCTTTTCGGCTAAAGGTCGTGACTCACCAAGCGGAGGCCGAACAGACAGGAAGGGTAGCCTCGTAATAATCCGACCAGAACGGAGTCGACCAGTGTTGTTCTGGAAAAACAGCTCGCACTCCTCATGTTCTGGATTCAAACGGGCAACTTGAGGGGGCTCCTCTACCTCCCAAAACCTCTGAACTGCATCAGAGAGAGCAGAGCCTACAGCCAACAAATTATCAAGTTCGGGTGGAGGGGGGTCCCTAGGTACAGGTCCCATCAAAGCAAATCCAAATATGGTCGGGATGGCAGTCAAACCATTTGGCACCAAGACCCGTTTCCCACCAATCAAAATTTCACCGAGGACATCAGAGCCAATCAACAAGTCGATTTGTCCCGGTGTGCCAAATTTGGGGTCTGCCAGTTCCAATCCCGATGTCAAATTCACCACAGCAGCGGGTAGCTGTTTCTGTGGGTGCATACCCAAAATATTCTTCAACACAATAGCCGAGGTTTTAATCCTCGGGTGTGAAGATTCAACAGGGCCAAACAAAACCTTAACTTGCCCTTCAACATTAGAGGCTACGTCACCTATGCCCCGTATACAATTTGGAAATAAACCCATATTTAATTTAACCTGCCCTACTAAACAAGTGGAAGCAATGCAACCTTGTGAACCTGTGTCCAATATAGCACGGACAACAACAGAGGTCCCCGTGGGTCCCCAGACCCTAACAGCAACCGTTGGTAGGATAACGGTCTCAATGGGGGAGGTTGGAGTTATAGGGCAGGGGTCAATGACCTATTGTTGCCTGGGCGGCGACCGTTGGCCAGGACCAGGCAAGTCAAAATGAGGGTGCGGCTTGAAGTCCTCAAAAGCGCGATGACTCGATCCGCGCGCCATCTGTGGGGGGTCATAATGACGCACCCGCCCAAAACGAGGTGGGCGCGAGTCAAGGCGGGGACGCGCCGCCAAAGGAGGGGAATACCTGGGGCAGCAGTCATGGTGCTGGTGACGTTGCGCGGCACATTCAGGTGCGCGAGAGAGAGGAGGCGTGCGCACGCTACGGTTCTCCAAGCGGGGTGAGTGGCGATCAATTGAGCGAGGCGACTCTCGGCTACGCGCCGGTGAGCCTCGGCTGCCACCTTCAAAACACCCGCCCGTGCGCGGCGTCGGCTGGTTGGACAAGCGGCCAACCTCTCTGGCATTCATACAGAGAATGTCCAAATGCTGTCCTCCACAGTGAGGACAGGGGCGAGAGTTTGGGCAGTCTCGCTGGTAGTGGGACCCCAAACAAGAGAAGCAAAGGCGGCGGCATTCGCGATGCGCCTACGAGAGGCGACATGTAGGTCCAAGAATGCCCTACAACTGGCCGTTCTGTGCCCCGTGACCTTGCAGTAGGAGCACTCCACTGGGCTCTGCGTGACTGCAAAGCGAGGAGGGCGCCGGTCAACATTGGCTCGAGTGTGAACGCGAGCCTGCTCCTTGACCTTGGGCGGCTGCGACTTAGCCGGCGTGTCACCACCGGAGTTGTCCAAGACCCGGCACTCATCCTCCAGGAACTTCTCCAGGTCAGCAAAGGGGGGCAGATGGGTCGCGCTATCCCCACCAAAGCGCTGTTCAAAACGCGACCTCAGGTCGGCAGGCAGCTTCTTCAGCACAATGTGCACCAATAGATAGGACCATTGGTCCACGGGCAGGTCAAGGCACTTAAGTGCGTTAATGGCCACCAAAAGCGGGTTCAAAAGTTGGGTGCGCAACCCAGAGACCCGGGTGAGCGTCGGCAAACCCAAAGTCTGCTCAATGTGCGTGTCGGCGAAGCCACGCTTATTATGGTACCTACGGGTAATTAGGTCCCGAGCCGTCTGGTACGCCTCGTCAGACAACTTTTGTGCCGGCCGAAGGTCAGCCCTATCATGGACTAGGCTGTCGAACAAATTAACGAAGCCCAGGTAGCTTCCTAGGCAGCCATCAAAATGGGGGAGGTCCAAAGTAGGGAGCCTACTCACCAGCCCCGGTGCTGACCTAGGAAGCTCCTGCTTCAGGCCGGGTTGCCCTTCCCTATCTGCAACTAGTTGTCTCGCACTATTGGAGACAGCATCATACAGGTCTAAGACCTGGGCATAGTCTTCACTGACCTTATTTCGCTGGTCAGCAGTGAAATCATTGATTGACACTTCAAGACAGCAAGTGCTGAAAGTGCGGAATTGCTGTTCCACACTTGCCAGGCGATCGTCAATCCGCTCGTACCTTTGAAGTAGGGCCTGCTGGCGATCAGGCCGGTTCACTAAAGCACTGGCTGAGGCAAACCAGCGCAAATCTGATGCAATAGCACCAGCAGCCGCACGCAAGTCCTTGATAGCTGACATAATCAAAATTTCAAAAGAGCCCGGACAAGCGTTAAACAATATTAACAATCAAAACTTAATTATTCTCAATTCTTTGAAACCAACAAAGTATTAGCCTGTTTACTGCAAGTGCAGGCAAGTGACAGGTATCTACTGTCCAACAAAATTAATAGTTTCAATATATATTGACACAAAACAAAGTCAAAGTTATCAAAGTTTTAACTTATAACAAATTAAAGGTTGAAACTTCAAATTAATTAATGAATTATTTGCAACAGACAGACTGGCTGTGGTTCTTTGAGATATACAATAGTAAGTAAGCACAGAATAAGTGTTACCTAGCAATATTATCTATATTATAACAAAACAAAGCTTACCAATGTGACCCGCCCAAGTGGCAAGGTCAAGTTGGTTATAATGTTTATGAATATATGCAATAAACTAAATTTACTAAATTTATTGATACATACAGCTGTTATGTATCCAAACAAACTGACTTATTAATGCAACAACAAATTTAAGTTAGATTTTCCAACAATACAAATCAACAATTACTGATTGAGGTTATGTGACAATGTGTTTCAAATTATCTAGGTCAACTTATACAATTAAATATTATGTATTTTAGACAATAACTGACCTGACAAACACTACAATACTGTCTACAAGGTGATAAGATACAAGCTCATACCAATCTGAGTTTATACTCAGTAATGCAACAGCGGCTAAATTTCAACTACAGCTCTGCACCAAAATTATGTCTAGAATTACCGTAGCCAGGCAGGAAGGTGTATCAGAAGTGCGCAGTGGAAGATGTAATACATCTACCTGACCACGATAGACAATGATCCAGACACAATGCACTGCGTTGCACAGTGATGAATTGAAATCAATCAATATCAATACTGTGCTTCACTTACCCGCTATCCTGGCTGATGTCAGGCTTGAGCTAAATTAGACACATTCATACAAGTATATTGGCCAAAATAAATGAATGAAGTATCTTATACTTAGCTATTAAGCTTCAAACGCGACGTTTTCAGGACACGTTGGCACGTGGAAGTCGATACCAGATTCACAATTTTCACAAATATCAATCAATAGTTCACAATCAATTTACCGTTGCCAGCACTAGATCAGGCGGCGTTCAAAGCGGTTTACTCAATTTAATTCAATTCGCGTTAATTCAAAAGGCGATATTTTACGTACGAGTCGACAACGTGGTAATTTTTCAACGCGGGAAGAGACGGAAGTGACAGTTCAGTGTGACCATTGTCAGAAATTTTCAATAGACTAAACAAAATGTTACTCAATCGATCTAATCGATTTGACTTATAATAAAAACTAATTCTATTTCAAACAGTAAAGATACCATTAGTGTTGTGTGTCGAAGTACCGACAGTTCCGAACATAATAATGTTAATAATTGTGAAGACCAAGTGAGGGTAGGTTCCAAAACCCGCACTTTTCGGAGGCAGCGCTGACGAACATCAGTCATCCCGTGAGGCCGTGACCACGGCTGGTGTAACCCATGCCGAAACGTCGGGACAAATAGAAAGGTATTTCATCTTTCTTTTCGTTTATTAACACGATTCAGACCCGTTACATAATTTTTAATATGTGTACAAATCGTGGTAGTTTAAAAGTAGTTATAAAGATTTTAGTATCACATTATTACACAGAATTCCAAGCTATGTTTTATCATAGACACCACATGCTGAATAATTAAATACGTCAAGAGGAAAAAATCTCAGAAGCTGATATACCTATTCTTAGATTTTTGGCTTATAGTGTTCTTTGAATATATTGTTAAGATGTTATAATTATGCACAGAGAAAATAATTTGCTCCTTATCGGAACACTGTAATACGGCGACTTAAATCTCGGCCATGTGGCTGAGTCGGGGATTTTTTATTGTTGAGTTTTTTTTTTGAGTTGCGAAATAATATTTTCGTGTGTACCTTGTATTACTCAGCTGGATCAAAAGTGAAAATACAAGGCGGTGTGAAGTGAAGTACAAAAGCGGTTCAATCCCACACTTTTTTAAAACTATATTAAAGTAGGTCAAAGTAAAATGACAAAAGTTCGTTAGCACAGCCTGCATATTATTTTGACTACAATTTTTTTTTGTTGACTATGGTCCAAACTCCTTATGAGCCATCTCAACTCGACGCCAACCCAGCCGTGAGTGTGATCGACCGGGCTTGGGACTGGTGGAGGAGGCGTGTAGAGGCTCTCCCCTACAGGCGTTCGGGCATACCCACTAAAACCACCACGGTGTCCCTACGGATCCCGTATGTTTGCAGGGTCACGCGATTCGCGGATAGCATACTTTTCCGTGACCCACCCGTGATTGGCCCGCCGTTGATGTTGGCGTGCTCCGTCTTCTTGGGGGGCGCCGCGGGCACTACGCCGCCTCCTTGCCTTTTGGCGGACGGCGAGCAGCCCCAGCGCTCGCCGTCCGCAGGCACTAAAACCCAGAGGCCGCAGAGATTAGGGAGGACGGCAACCCGACAACACCGCATCTCCTCTTCCTCTGCGGCCCACTGCAACGCAACCAATGGTGCGCCCCCATTTGGTTGCGGGAGATAGGGTTTTTTGGCACACCGACATTGTTCTTGAAAGTTAATAATCTATGAACCTAACCCACTGTGGAAGGACTGATTGTCAGAATTAACGCAAGCGACATATTGTGGAGACAGCAGATGACGAAGCAAAATTACTTGAAGCCGCGGTCCAGTGAGACTAAACTAAGGTAGATTTAAAACCCTTTTTTACAGTATAAAGACATATTGATTTATTCATCTTTCTATATTTATCTTTAATATCTACTTAAATTACTTATCAATAAGAAATTTTTAATAACAACAATTAACTTAATCTTAAAATACTATACTAAAACTGTATGAATTTAATACATAGGGTCTCTTATATAAAGTATGCCCGTATAATGATTATTTAATGTAGCCGGAGATGCCTTCTTAAGTACACTCTTACGCGCCCCAAGCAACATAGATGCCAAATTTTAACTTCTTACGCCTATTAGTTTCAGCTGTAGTCTCTGTCAGTCAGTGTAGGAAGAGTTCAATATATATTGAATGCTCCAATAATACATGTATTTCCTTTTTAGGGTTCCGTATCTCGAAGTGAAAAAACGGACCCTTATAGGATCACTTTGTTGTCCGTCCGTCTGTCAAGTCCTTTTTATTTATATAGATGCACAAAACACATTACAATCATTTTACAAATATACACATATTAAACTAGATAATTATTAATGTTCTGGATTGCAACGTGACAACAGTGCATACATCAAAATCAAAGTGACAAATAATACAGGGGCTCAATTATAGAAAATGGAACAAAGAATCGAAGCTTAATTGGACGCTACATACATTTTTAATCTTATGGTGCTGATACACTTGAGCATTCACCTGTAATGAGCATTCTCGCAAATGTTACAAAACAGAAAAACAAACGAGTGTGATTTAGCGAGCATTCTTACCAACATTGTTGCGAACCTTAGAATATAAAAAATACATAGAAATCGCGCTACAATGGCGGTTAAACCCAATATCTAAATAATAAGCACACAACTTTCCAAAGTCAGAGATGCGTACCGTGGTTTTGAATTCGAAATTCATTAAGTGGCAATGAGCTTGTCATTAATCACTATAATTGCATATAGTGCTTATTAGTGATATAATTTATATATATTGCTTTATTCATCAAAAAGGTAATTCAAAAAATATTTTTTTCGTTATTTGTCGATTGGTGTTTAAGTTTGAATTATTCGCCTATGTTACTTAATCTGGGGTTTTATCAAAATTTTATCGAAATTAATTCTGAGTAAACCAGATCTGAGGATTTACTATCGATATTCTCTCGATATTCATTATAAGTAAGCCCATCAGTAGTCAAATTAAAATTTGTAAAAACCTACGAAAATTCTAAAAGTCAATTTTATATGTATTTTGCTCTTACTCTAGATATAATTTATAAGTCAAAGTCAAGTAAATATATCGGGTAAAACTAGTGTAGTAAAATTTCTATGTTTTATCTATATTCAAAGGATTAGACTGTTTGCTAGAAAGATCGTGAAAATGTTCGTGGCTCTGTTCATTGTTCGGTTTGACAAAACAAAAACCGGCGAATGCTCGCTGTTCTGTTATCAGTGCCATTATGCATACAGATATCAGACAAGCATTAGATGTCTCTGACATCTCCAATGTCTGAAATATCCAAGCTCAATCTTTTTTTTTTATTAACTTTATATACACACATGGGATACGAGTAAAGGTGGACTTAATGCCTATGTCTAGACTTAATCTTCTTACTATGGAGGATGTCTTTATGGATATGTTGAAATTTCTGTGAATCGGAAGAAACACGAGCTCGCAATACGCAATATGAGCGGGAAAGACGTGTTGAATACGCAGAGGTGATGAAGCAGCTCGCTGAAGAGGTCCATCGTGACCCCAATGTAAGTCGCATAACTCACATAACACATATTTGATGATAATAAAAGTATTTTTTATGATCGTACATAATACTTGAGTTGTTAGGAAATGTTCCTCGGTTAACGCTTCTTCATATTTTCAATTAAAAGTATCCTAAAGTTGAGTATAAAGTCGAGACATGGCCTCATATAAATCTAATCATCAATCAATCTTCAGATATTTTACTAACCTACAATGCTCCAAAAATATGTGAAGACAAAGAAATATAATAACGAAAGTGATAAATATTTTCATTAATTATCATGATTGCCTGAATGCTTATTTTAATGCTTGTTTTAGACGTTAAGTTGCTAAAGAATATAAAACAACTATCGTACATTAAAAGATACTCATTCATTAGTATAATTTCGACATCAAATAGGCTTTTGCCCGACCTACCCAGTCGGTCCATCTGTCGGATTTGAAATGGTTTCTCTTTCCATTTAAAGTATCTTACTTTTAAGTATGCATTCTATGTTATAAATAACAGCATAACTAATATACATGTAATTGTGTATCGGCAGAGAGACTAGCTCGCAACACGCGATATGAGCGGGAAAGACGCGTGTGTTCTGTTTTCCGAGCCGGCCAGGCGGTCGACCTCAAAATGGACCTCGAAAATAATATACCTACATATAATTGCATGTATAGAAAGGGAAGAGAAGAGAGATGAGCTCGCAACGCGCGATATGAGCGGGAAAGACGTGTTGAATACGCTCAGTCTATGAAGCAGCTCCCTCAAGCGGTCCACTGTGACCCCACTTTAAGTCACATAACACATTTTTATGATGCAAAGAAATGTTAATTACAAACATTACATTTTTACCTTTGTTGTTCGTTTCAGGTCTCAAACGCAGAACTTATGGCAACAGCAATAGCATATATTCAGCGTTATGGAAGTACTGTTGAAGTGGAAATGTTGAAGCAACTGAAACTTAAAAAACAAAATCTTACAAAGTCAAAGTAAATATCTTTGAATATGCCATAATATACAAAAACATGAAGTGTATAGTTTCAGATATTACATTAAAAATATATCATATTTGTGAAACTGAGTTTTAATGAAGATCCTTTTTACGATTTTGATTGGAACACTGGCAGTTCTAGGGGTGTTGCACACCCCGCCGTGGGATCTCCATCTTGTCGTGGTGGGGGGGCTCAGTAACCGTGGGTTTGAGGTACACCCACGGTGAAGCTAAGCGGGATCCCGGGAGGGGACGCTCCACGAGGGCTTGCGTGAGGCCTGCGTAGGATGCGTCCCAAGGTGCGCGTGCGGGGAACAGTTCTGTCTGTCCCTCGCAGTGGGGTGCGGTCGCGGGAGGAGAGGCGTGTCGGTGTTGCGTTGCCGCGCGCCCTATCTCGCGACCAAATGGGGGCGCACCATCGTTGCGTCGCGGTGGGGCCGCAGAGGAAGAGGAGATGCGGTGTTGCGTTGCCGTCCTCCCTATCCTCTGCGGCTGCTGGGTGTTATGGCGGCGGAGCCCAACACCTTCATCCCCCGCCAAGGGGGTTTCGTTCGGGGCCCGCCTGACCATCTGGCGGGCCAATATCCGTCGGGGGGTAACGAGGAATGCTTCGGTGAAACCCTACCCTCCGACACATGGGTACATGAGAAGCACGGGTTGGTTTTTAGTCAGTAAGAGTCTGACAGTCCCCTTCGTCCGTCCCTCCCAGGGCGGAGGGACTCCATGAGGATTTCCCAAACCGACACCAAAAAGAAAAAGGGGTCATGTTCCAATATTTATACATAACCTCAGTCATTACAATGCTCATTTTATTGTCCAGGCATTAAACCTCGATGACGGCAAAGTTGAAATTATTCCCCAAAATAAAGAACGATACATATCATTTTCAATACGGTTAACAATAAATAATCGACTAGTAACTTTCAGAGATAGCTTAGATTTATTGAAATGTTTTTATCGTGTAGTTTAGACCTACTAACTAAAAATCTTAATGATGATCAGTTTACAGAACTAAACAGAAACTATCCTAATGATGAAGCTTTTTTACGTTTAAGACGGAAAGGTATTTATCCTTATGAATTTATGCGTAATAACGATTGCTTGAAATATCAATCACTTCCTGATCAACACCAATTTTATAGTTCACTCACAGATTCAAACATTTCAAATGATGATTATATTCATGCATAAGATATTTGGCAACATTGTAAGTGTAGTAGTATGTCTGATTTTACAAATTTGTATTTAAAAACCGATGTTTTACTTTTGACCGATGCATTCGAAAACTTTAGAAAGCTTTGTATTAATACTTACTTATGGATTAAGTTGGGATGCAACGTTAAAATTTACCAAAATTGAATTACAATTGTTAACGGACTATGACAAAATTGCTTTTTTTAAAGCTGGCATTAGAGGGGGTGTATTTCCGTGTAGCAATCGTTTTGCTAGACCAAATAACAAATTCAATCATATCTCTAACATATTTTGAAACGAATAATTTATATGGTTGGGCAATGTCCCAATCCCTTCCTGTTGATGGTTTCGAATGGGTAAATTGTAATAGGGATTATAATGTGTCAGATACGTCTGATTTTGGTTAAGTTTTAGAAGTTGATTTGGAATATCCTGATGAACTTCATAATTTGCATTCTGTCTTTCCGTTATGTCCTGAAAACATGTGTGTGGGTAATACTAAAAAAACTAAATTGGTTCTAAATTAATTTAAATAATAAAAATAAATACATCATTGATTTACGAATATCTTAAGCAAATTTAATTTTGTTTCTTTCATTTGATTTTATTATTTTATTAATTGTGACTTAATTCAATCAATCAATTCAATCAATTTATTTAAATAAGTAAATACACGTACCATCTAGTCCCAAACTAAGCAGAGCTTGTGCTATGGGTACTAGACAATGGTTTGACATACATATTTTTTTATTTAAATACATATACCTTACATACATACAATATACAATTTTTGTTAGTAAATAAAAGAAATATACTTATATACTATGTTAAAATTGCTGCACTTGCGGCCACGATAATGTTGTGCGTTCTGGTGGCACTTGTCCGCGGAAGCTACGGAACACCACACCTTTCGGCCAAAAGTCCTCCTTCATAACAACAGGCGGAAAGCACGTCAGGATCCACACCACAAACGCCTTGAAGTTGACGTTGCGTCGCGACTCCAGCAGCTGTACTCTCGGCATGTAGTTCGACTTTTGGCGCACGTACTCCGCGATGTCCTCCGCCTTAGTGGTGTAGTACAGGCGAGAGATGTACACGGGTGTGTTCGGCGCGGCAGCGCGCAGAGTTGCACCAGGTTCCACAGGAGCCGTGCCGCAACAGTTCTTGACGGTCTTCTGACGACGCTTCCTCCGCTGCACCGACACAAAACCATCATCTGCTACGTCAGCCTGTTTTTTCGCCTTTTCCGGCTTGGGCTTCGTAGCTACAGGGGTGCTCGCAGTTTCCTGCTGAACCTTTATTGAGTTAGGTCGCGCGGCGATACACGGAGGAGTCGCGGGGTCGGGGGCAGGGCTGCGGGGCGCTTGTGTAGCGCACTCAGCAGTCACAATAATACGCGGCGACAGAACTGCTGACGCGAAGCTTGCGACCGATGTATTGACGCATGCACCTCGGCGCGTGTTGATGTTACTACGCGCCGGCGACCCACTTAAATCGACAACCTTACGTAGGTCGTCTAACTCCGTGCGCAAGAGTGCGACGGTATCTTGAGATGTCTCCAACTTTTTGTGTACATCCGCTAAACTTGCCTTAAGAAAAACTATGTCCTTCAAAAGGCTTGTAACATCGACGTGGTCGATAGTGACAGGAGGTAAATTGTTTAAGTCCCTCGCCACAAACGTCGGCACGTCGTCAGGATCGGTCTCTTTGAGCAGCGTGATGATGTCTTGTAGGCTTTTCTTTGTCCCGTCATGCCTGCGGGACACCATCTGGTCACATTGTTTAGCGACCTGTACACAAGCAGCTTGGCAGCCGCAATGTCCTCCTCGCTGAAGTTCGTTGCACAGATCTGGATAGCCAACACTTCGTGTACGACATCCAGCTTCTGCTGCAGGAACGCCAGCAGCTCGTTCACCACAAGTTTATCACTCATGGCAATAAAAATTGCGGGCGTCGGCTCGCGCCGCGCGAAACAATAAATTTAAAATTGTAATGTACTTTTGATTTAATTTGCTATATTTGTATTTTTTTTCGTTTCTGATTCTATTATTTGTTAGAATTTATATATTGTTAATGATTCATATTTTAAGATTATTCATTTAGACATATTTATTGGCTACCTATTTTATTTTATTGTTATGTGGACCAGGAAACATCGAAATTTTTGCCTGTCTTTTAAATTCTAAATAATTATTAGAAGTAAGATCATAGTATGATCTTTCTGCATTAGTAGGTATTAACATTAAATATTTTGTTACTTTTCACTATACTATTTGTTCTTCTATATCATCTTTTAAAGTTAGCGGCCTATTTTGTTTACTATTAATTTTTATTCATACTAATATTTCTATTACTCACTTATTTGTGCATGCAGTGGCTACCTTATAAGGTTATGCAAGTGTCTAAGAATTGATTGTATTTTATTATTGTGAATTCATTCTTGTAATAACCACTGGTGGTCCTAAAATAAATAATTACATTCACTACAGGAATATAAAACAATGCATTGAAATGGGAATTAAATTATTTAAAGTACCTACATAGAATTCTAAAATTTATACAAAGTTCTTGTTTAAGAAAAACATAGACTTAAATGCTAGTTTGAGGATAAGGGTCTTAGATATTTAATAATAAGTAAATAAATAAAATATTCAAAATCCTAAATAAATTGGTTTATCATAAATTAATCTTATTTTTCGTAATTGTATTGCAACTAAATGTTCTGAAAAATTGATAAACTATGGAATTCTGGTTTTGCAATCAAAACCTGAACACCTAAAACTTTACTACGACTATCCCAGTGAGTTAGTAGTTTAACGTTTACTCTTTTTTCAATATTTTCCATTGTCTTACCTAAGACAGAATTGTTTATTAATTTAAAAAAGTCTTTTTAAAGTTTGATATAACTTCACGCCTGATATCCCCGAAGGGGTAGGCAGAGGTGTATTAGGTACACACCTACTTTTCGCTACTTATGTTTCGGTCCCAATGTAATAGGGGGCGAGCCTATTGCTATCTATCGGGCACATTATTAAGCGAGCGATAATTAACATATTTAATACACGCATAAATGGGGATCGAACCCATACCGTCGGGGTCGTCTCAGCTGTCCGTTACGTACACCTCTGGGCTATCACCGCTTTTACAGGGTACTAAAAGCTTTAATAAATACGGAAAAGAAACTGATAGTGCATTGATAGTGACCAAGTTACCACTTCATCGAATACATAGCAATTGTATAAATAAACCGACATGTAGATTAGCTATTCTCGTGTTTGAAGCGCATTGGTCTTCGCCGTTATGCAACAGTCTGCAGTTCATAATTCGGCGAGTGGTATTTATATCCGTGACCGTCTCAGATCTCAGAGCGCAGAATAACATGTCGGTGTAACTTCTATATATACGTATTCATAAAAGGATGATAGAATTCTGTAAATCGTATAGGTTGACATCAGAGGATTGTAGAAGATTAAAAGCAATAATTCCAATATCACATAAGTTTGGTTTAAGCTGTAGAATGATATGTGGTGCGAATTAATTTGGTTGACGTACTGACGTGTCTCAAGTATTCCCTATTCATTTGCTTATTGCCTAATGTTGTCCTTTAATTTGTTTACCAACGTCCATACTGTGCCGATTTTTTTATGATTAAAATCTTTCATTAAGTAATCTCAAAACAAAAAAGACTACCTAGCCAGTGTCGGGATAGTGAAATATTGTTATATTATAATAATTTATATTGTTTTAAATGTGATAATTCAGAAAAAATTATAAAAAGTTCTTATCTTGAGTACACTTAGGACCTGGGTGGGGTTCTTGGGGTGAAAACTAGGATATGCCCTCCCCTAACCCCCACAAAAGTGTGTCGGTCCATGCGCCAAACATTATTGGATTAAGACAACAGCTGGAAGATATATTCGATTTAGATATTTCAGTTGGAATAAGTTTTTACGAAAAATAAATAATTATCCTAATCTTAATACCTAGTTTAGTTCCGGGTAACATACTAAAAACAGTTTCTTTTTTCTATTAATGCAAGTTGTTTCTGGCACTCGCCGGCCGCTACCGCGGCACCGCTCGCTTCGCTCGCTCGGCTCGTGCGTAGGAGGTCACAGTTCTAACCTAACCTAACCTGACCATGATAAATAAACTAATATCACCAAACGTTTATCGTCTGAAGATTGTTTGCTGTAATAAATCATTTGATTAAAGACCAAATGCCATAATGACATAATACTTGGTTATATTTTGCTAAATAAAAATTTAACCAAATGAAAATATGCGTACTAAAATCATTCGAAATGTTGAAATGGTATAAAAAAAGATTGCTAAAATTTGTTTGGGTAATGAAATTTTGGCAAAATCTTTTCGGCCAAATGGCAGGATCCCACAAAAAACAGATGGTTATAACTTATTATGAAATTCTTACGTCACATGTATGATAATAATATCTTCGCTAATTTGTCCTTAAACTTTTTGTACTAATAAAAAAATAGTGGTGTATACTTACTAAATAAATGTACTGTGAACTTAAAGCGAGACTTTGCTTGAGTTTCTGATACTTCTGTTACTTCTGTTACTAGAATTCTTTCAGTGGAATGGTTTTTGTGAATTAGATTGAATGTGAGCGTTTAAGTAAAGTGAAATTAATTAAATGCAATAATATTGCGTGATGAGACTGCTGTGAAGCACTTGAAATGCGAAAGATAATATGTTTACCAATATTGCAGGGGATTTTATAAACATTCATAACAGAGGACACAATCGACATTCAGGCCAACAAATAACAATATGTTGTTTGCCCCATGTGAAAATCGCACTCAGGCCAGGTCATTCAGTACAGTGCCAAACGAGTGCGGCTGAATACACCACTACGCCATATGGACATGCATAAGGAACAATGGCAGAATTTGGTCTGGGTTTATTGTGGCGACCTTATACTGCATGTGAACAAAACAAATTGTTTTATTTTTGTACGATTTTAAATATTTTCGCTTTGTCTCATTAAAGCCGAAGTATTTTATGATGATAAAAAGAATTCGCATAGACTATGAACTAGGTACCTAATTTATTATTTGATTGTTGCCATTAACAATGGTGTGACAGGAAAAGACGTGTGTGCTATTGATCCGTATCGATTATCAAATAAATAATCGATACGATCGACCTTTATAGGGTTGGTTTGGTTTAAAATATAAATATTAAAATGCAGTTATTTCGTCTTTAATCAACATTATATCAATAAGCTAATATTTTTGAAGCATAACAACTTTTAAATCAAATAAAAATGGAACTAAACGTCATAGCATCGTTTATTAGCAATGTCTCTGAATGTGTCTGTGTTTCAATTAACTTTAAATCGATTTCACATAAAATCGATTTAAAATGTGTAGCTCTGCTTTTGTCTTTGGCTGTGACAGTTAGTCGTGAAAGATGTCCTTCAGTTTCTGTTTGATATCAATCTGACATATGTCATCTGAGAATTCAAACGTACATTGTTCATTCTTAACTAAAAATTAAAACACCGATGTCTTCTTTTTCCGGCTTTCCCGAGTAAAAATAGAATTAATTTTAGACTCTGTTACTTACGCCGATTTTTTTAATATATTTTTTATTACTGTACGCTTCAATTTAATTTGAGACAATTTGATGCATGGAGATCTGCTATTGTCCTTTTATAATAGGAACTAGAGGACGCCAGCAGCTACACCTGCATTTTTTTTAAATTTAGCTGTTATGGAAGACCCCGTGGGAATTTCGGGAAATCCTTTCTTAATGCACCCCTAGTGTCCCCAAGGAACATACATGCCAAATTTCAGCTTCCTGCGCCCAATCGTTTCGGCTGTAGCGTGTCTGTCAGTCAGTCAGTAACGCAAGGGTTTAATATATTAAGATTAGAGATACTCTAGCAAGCTTGTAGTAGAATAAGAAAATTTTGTAAAATTTTACAGTTCACATATTATGTATAAATAGTGTCTGGCTCACTCATTCGTAGCGTATAGTGCCGTAGCTGCTGTAGCTCCGTAGCAGCGTAGCACGTAGGGCACTCGTTACGGCAAATTAAGTAGAGAGTAAAACCAAATAAGGTTTTATATAATTATGGTAATGGTAACGTTAGAAGCCTTATAAGTAAATTATAAATTTATAAAAAGAAAGTAGTAATAACATGATAAATGGAGAACATTTTGATTATACATTAATTGTCAATCCAGTTTGTGATTTACAAGTTAGCTAATAGCATACTTATATCATCTTTGAGATTTAAATTGTCTCTTCAATACTCCGTTTAAGTAAACAGTACAATCGTAAAAGCCTTAAGCATAGTAATAAGAATAATAATTTACGGATTTATTATTTTAATGCGGCTGTATAAAGTGAGTACACATACATAGACTCACGCCTGTTTCCCCGAAGGGGTAGGCAAAGGCATATTAAACGCCCACTTTTCGCCAGTGTTTTGATCCCACGTAATAGGTGGCGAGCCTATTGCCGCTTATCGGGTTATTTTGTTTGCCAGAGCCTCGTCCGTTGATCGGCAGGTGCACCACTTGCAGGTGAGGTTGGCTTGGGACACTAAGTTCTTGGTAGGAACCCTATGCACCCAAGAAAAAATCTATATATATATATATATACTAGAGGACGCCAGCAGCTACGCCTGCACATTTTTTTAATTTGTCTGTTTTGACCGATCCCGTGGGTATTTCGGGAAATCCCTTCTTAGTGCACCCCTACGGTCCCCAAGGAACATACATGCAAAATTTCAGCTTCCTGCGCCCAATAGTTTTGGCTGTAGCTTGTCTGTCAGTCAGTCAGTAACGCAAGGATTTTATATATTAAGAAGAAGATATTATATACAACGCGTAATGGAAATAACGCACATCCTCAGACACCCCAATTAGAAAACCTTGTTACAATCATAATGCATGCATTGAAATATTTTTTTTATTTGCGTAAATAATGTTTTTTAAAGAAAGTATTAACTCAATTAAAAGTGAAAATCGTGGTCACTCTAAATTTGCGCACGCACACAAACGAAACGGTTGCTATGGTAAACAAACAACAGTGATCTGATAGGAACGAAATACGATACGATATAACAAAATATATGAAATTCAGTCTGTAAACTACACTCTGATACAGTGGGGTTTACAAAAATGATATTTGAAAAATTTGTCGGCCACTGTTGATATTACCAAAGATATTATGAGTATTTCTTTCCATCACACTTTTAGGCTATGGAGTGGACTTTCGAATCATTTATTGTTTGTTATTAATATGCACGATCTATTGTTTCTTAACATCTTAAGTGACTATTGTGACTATCTTAACTTAATTATACCTAGTTAGCATTATTGATCGATAAAGTAAAAGAATGTCAATGAGAGAAATAAACAAGAACGGCGTGTTTAAAGTTGTCTTGTGAATCTAAATACTTACAATAATAGAATAATAAAATAACTTACAGGCTTAAATCACATTTCTTTAGTCCACGTAGTACTTCACTATTTCCTCATAAATCACATCTTTTCACTGCTTCAAAAGCAGCTAGTATCTTAATTAATTAACTACTCGGCACTTTTTCTCTCGTCACAATAAACTGGTGATTTAATATTTCTCCACAATGAGAAAGTCCAGGGGTGTCAAGTCAACATCAAGATGATGTTGAACATTCCACACCGGCACCGGCTTGTTGATAATTATTAAATTATACACCATTACACATTTTGTAAGCATGTGAACTTTTAAAAAGGTTTTCACAGCACTCACTGATAGAATCAGATAGATATTCCCGGTTGTACTTGTCATAACATGTCTAAGCGCATCGCCCGCTGCGCTTGTCATGCGCCAGCGCGAGCGAGACGTTACGTCTCGCTCTTTCCCGTTGTTTATTACCTACGTTAGTGAAAGATAGATGATAGACATTTTGGTGGTCAATTGTGTGTTATTGTCTTTTGCCGTCTATTGTGTTGTATTAATGTGTGCGTTTGTGTAAGTCAACGTGGAACCATTTAATAAATGCATTTAAAAATAAGCCGTTCTGCTTTGATTTAAGGTTTATTTTCGAATAGCTCAATTTAGAAAAAAATGTGTTCTATTAATGTGTGCGTTTGTGTAAGTCAACGTGGAACCATTTAACAAATGCATTTAAAAATAAGCCGTTCTGCTTTGATTTAAGGTTTATTTTCGAATAGCTAATTTTTTTTTTAAATGAGTGACTACAATTTACGTTATTTTAATTATTTTAAGACTAAAAATAAACAATATTAAAAATAACGGAAATGGATTCAGTTGCCGATTCTGAACAAAGTACTTTCAGGATGTGCATTTAAACTTGTTACATGTTGTATATATACTAAACGAAAAAATTAAGGGATCAAAAAAACATTAAAAATTTTGGGCAATTTTCAACAGGCCGTAACTTCGAGAGAAATAGTCGTACAGGAAATAAAAAAAAAAGAAAATTGTAGCTCCAAGTGTCTAATTTTTGGATTAGAACTTAAAAATTTTGTGACCTCCGCGGTTCTTGAGTAATCGTAGATAAACCAGCAACAAAAAAAATTGCGCGTGCGCGTGTGGGTGTATATATAGATCGATATAGATAATCAAAGACAAAAGGATTCTTTCCCATTTGAACACCGATATCTCGACGAGAAGTGGACGTATCAAGGTGTATCAAAAAACAAATTAAAGCTAAATGAACTAAGTATCCGATGCTTATAGTAGTTAAGCTAAAAAAAACTTTTCCGCGCCCGTAGACCAAAAAAATAAAACTAAAAAAAATTGCAATTTTTTTGTTGCTGGTTTATCTACGATTACTCAAAAACCGCGGAGGTTACAAAATTTTTAAGATCTAATCCAAAAATAAGACACTTGGCTCTACAATTTTCTTTTTTTAATTTCCTGTACGCCTATTTCTCTTGAAATTTGGATTTTTTTTGATCCCTTAATTTTCCAGCAGTATATATATATATAAAGTGAGTAATCACACTAAAGCTTTTGTGATTACATGCTATGGCAAAAGATATAAGTTATATTATGATGTGGGCAATTAGAATACACACTAAGAATATTTCGACTCCCTATGAGATAGACGGTTACTTATAAGTGAGTTACCGTTGAAACCTTTCGGGTGTGTATAATTCATTATTGTGATCATCATCATCATCATCAGCCTGCAATAGTCGCATTGGATATTGACCTCTCCAATACCACGCCACTGAATCCGATTTTTGGCTATTCGTATCTAGCCCATTTTGCGTATGTCGACGGAAGGCGTCCTTCTCGTAAAAATAAAGACTTATTAACCACCGATGAACTCTCGTATGCATCAATAATTTGTAAAGAACTCTATACAGAGCTTACATTTAGTTAAACCTGTCTTTTTTAACTACCTACTAAATGTATCATTAATTCGTACTTAAGTATTCTCAATAAATTTAATAAACATTTTATAGCAAGGGGAATACATTTTTTTGCAGCAAAAGCGCAAGTTAAAAAATGTACATAATAAAATTGTGAAAATACAATTTCCTGCAGACTATATCAAACTTCCGTGCAATGTTTGAACTCTTAGGAAACAAATCATCGTGAAATTTGTTCATTTTACCATATTTTTGACATAATTATTTCATGTCTTACAAAACATTTTTGAACAACTTTTTGAATGATTAGCGACTTGTTGCAAGGTGACGGGGCAAATATTGAACAATTGTTTGTCATTTCAAACCACGAGAGATTCCTGAGGTCTAAAGCCTTTGAAAATCTGTCGGTGTTCAAAAATACTATTACGGAATGAACGGTTGTCAATTATAACGTTGTCATAAATCCTGATATTTTTGCTCAGCAATAAATTCTGTCTTAAGACGCAACTGCAAGCTGATATATTGCTGGTTTTAGTGGTGACCTCGTCGCTTAGTTTTGGTTCTATATTTATCGTAATAAAGCCTTGCTGGTTATATAATTAATTAACCGGCTGGCTAGCCGGTTAATTAATTATAAGGTTGGCTAACCCAAGTAGACTTCTGATCGACCTTACCTCCAATAAATGTAATATTCACGATAATAATAATTGATTGAAAATTATGTAAACCATACTAAAAAGGTATAAACTTTCAATAAATTTTGAAAGCGTACCGCATTTCTTACCTCACGGTGACCTTTATTAAATACTTTACTATCACACTGTATAACAGAAAATTAGGAATAATTTAAAAGCCTTTAAAACATATCAGTACTTGGCAATAAACAGAATGTACTGTACTGTGTGTAACTGTAAAATGTTTATTAGCTATAGCCAGTAGCTTATCATAGATTTTCATGTGTGTGGAATAGAAATAAAATAAGATTTACCGCCGACCCTGTGCGGTTTTGCGGCCAGATATTTATTAGTGAAGCAAACAAGGCGGACTAAAGTTTATCACGGCTGTAAAACTGAAGAAAAAGAACTTGTTTTATAGCCAAGAAATGCGGCCACACGTTTACAGAGTCCTAAGAATAGTATATCAAGCAACAGATTTTTTACGCATAAATAAGAAATGTAACAAAAATGATTTTTCAGTCGCAAATAGTGGTTTGTATTATTAAATACTTTTTTATACCATTTTATACACACATTTACGAGTATGTAACAACTTTCAGTCACGCAGAAATAAAATATGTACCTTACAAGATAAGACTCTCTTATGCCGTGGCCCTGGCTAGAGTAACCCAAGCAGAACCGTAAGCTTGTAAAAGCATATTATGTATGTGGTGTTTCACTCGGATAAAAAAAAAATATTGTGCGGTTGAGAGCCGTTACATAAATATTAGTCTTATATATAAAGATTTCTTCGATCATAATGATTAATCGGTAATGCAGTAATAGTTTTTTTTTAGTAATAGGCGGCAAACGAGCAGACGGATCACCTGATGGTAAGCAATTACCGCCGCCGATGGACACAAGCGACACCAAAGGAGTCACAAGTGCGTTGACGCCCACTGGCTGGGCGGTTGGGAAAAGGGATGGGATGAGGAGTGGGATAAGGGAGAGTGAGAGAGTGCCGGAGGCCCTATACCCTATTCCTTATAGGGGATAGAGCGTCCGGCACTCTCACTCACCGAACAGAACGCAACAGTTTAAGTACTATTACTTTACGTCGATTTTCTGTGAGAGGGTAGTACTTCCCCGATAGAGCCGGCCCATTCATGCTGAAATCAGCAAGGCTCTACTACCTATAGAAAGGTCTTCAACATAATATAACATAATTCTAAACAGCAATTAATGTGGGCCTGCTCTGATTACTATTCGAATGAATTTAGTTCTTCGCCTTTCTATTATAATAAATACTTTTTAAAGTCGTAAAACCACCATATACCAAATACTTGTGCCAGTTTCACATCAGTAGTAATATATTGATGTCGAAACTAAGACCGAAAGCAGACTATTCTCACATCACCGTCATATGTACATATAAACCAAGATCAAAAGCAGGCCTATTGATACTATTTTTAACCGACTTCAAAAAAAGGAGGAGGTTCTCAATTCGTCGGAATCTTTTTTTTAATGTATGTTCCCCGATTTCTCTCAGACGCCTGGACCGATTTCAAAAAGTCTTTTCTGTATTGAAAGAATATACTTACCAGTTGGTCCCATGATCATCAGGTCAGGATCTGATCATGGAATCCTGAAAAATCGAAGGAACTCTTCAAATTTTATAAGCACACTTGAAGCGATTTGACGATAACAACCCAATGCCTTCGAGTTTGGGCTCGTTTGAGTCGTCTTTACATAGACTTTGATGCTGGATGATTTCCATGGTCTGATGATGGAGCTGGAAGGTAACCATGAGATCTTTGTGATACCACAACCCAATCTTATCGAGATTAGGGTCGTTTGATTCGCCTTTACATGGACTTTGGTACTGGATGTTTTCCAGGGTCTAATGATGGAGCAGGAAGGTGGCCATGGGATCTTTAACATAACATAACTTCACGCCTTTTATCCCCGAAGGGGTAGGCAGAGGTGTATGCACACCCACATTTCGCCAGTTATGTTTAGGTCCCAATGTAATAAATAATAAATATATAATAAATATAATATTCTACCACATTCACACAACACCATATAGTCCCAAACTAAGCAGAGCTTGTACTATGGGTACTAGATAATGGATAAACATACATATATACTTTTTTTTTTGTAAATACATAAATATTATACATAGAAACACCCAGACCAAGACAAACCAATAGGGTGCGAGCCTATTGCCATCTACCGGGCACATGAGATCTTTGTAATACAAAGACGCAATCCCATTGAGCTTGGGCTCGTTTTAGGTTTGAGCTACATCTATCAGCACCGCATCGCACTTTGTTATGTTTCTATCCTTTTCTGTCACTTAGGACCGTCATTTACTAGAGTGAGAAAGAGAGAGGGAACGCCTCAGCACGCCGCGGAATCGAAAAGGCGATCGGCAACACGGAAAAATGCGATAGCATTCTGAGAGGCGACGGAATGCTGACGCGCGCGTCGGAATGCTTACGCGCACTATAGCATCCTTTCGCCGCCGATCGCGTGCGAACGCGCGCTGACGCACGCTGGCGCGTGCGGCGCTGTGCTGCCGCGTGCTGGTGCTGATTCGTATAGATTTTTCGAATTCTTTTCTTTTTACTCTTGTTATTTTGCATTTCTTGCAAAATGCACGCTATTACTACTGCTCATTGTTGTTGCTTGTTCCACCTGTGTTTCAGCACGCTATAGCGTGCTGACGCATGCTGCAGCACTCTATAGCGTGCGATCGTATTTGTGTGCTGCGGAATGCGTACGCACGCGACAGCGTGCTATAGCGTGCTGAAGCATTCCGCCGCGTTAATTTGGCATTTGTTTTGGTCGCAGTATAATTTCAAGTTCGAAATGGATAGCACAGCTGATGAGAGAGCAGTAGTAATAGCGTGCATTTTGCAAAAAATGCAAAATAATAAGAGTAAAAAGAAAAGAATTCAAAAAATAAAACGCAGACGCACTAGCACGCGGCAGCACACCGCCGCGCGCGCCAGCGCGCGTTTGCACGCGATTGGCGGCGAAAGGATGCTATATAATGCTATAGCGCGCGTCAGCGCTCCGTCGCCTCTCAGCATGCTATCGCATTTTTTCCGTGTTGCCGATCGCCTTTTCGATTCCGCGGCGTGCTGAAGCGTTCCCTCTCTCTTTCTCGCTCTAGTAAATGACAGTCCTAAGTGACAGAAAAGGATAGAAGCATATAAAAGTGCGATGTGGTGCTGATAGGTGTAGCTCAACCCTTATTCGTCTTTACATGGACTTTAGTGCTGAATGTTTACCAAACTCTGATGATGGAGCAGGATGGTAGCCATAGGATATTTGTAATACAACTACGCAATCCCATTGACTTTGGACTCGTTTGATTTGTCTTTACACCGACTTTAGTGCTGAATGTTTTCCAAAGTCTGATGATAGAGCAGGAAGGTGGCCATGGGATCTTTGTAATACAATAACGCAATCTCATCGAGTTTAGAGTCGTTTGATTCGTCTTTACATGGACTTTGGTACTGGATGTTTCCCAGGGTCTGATGATGGTGCAGGAAGGTGGCCATGGGATCTTTGTAATACAAAGACGCAATCCCATTGAGTTTGGACTCGCTTGATTGGTCTTTACATGGACTTTAGTGCTAAATATTTACCAAACTCTGATGATAGAGCAGGAAGGTGGCCATGGAATCTTTGTAATACAATAACGCAATTTCATTGACTTTAGGCTCGTTTGTTTTGTCTTGGCAAACACTTTGGATGATTTTCGGGATCTGATGATGGAACTGAAACGAACGTGTTTAGGTTAGTTGAAAACAAAAAAAAATACTTGAAATTGCCAGAAAGTTACAGGTCTACATTACAGAATTGAGGCAAGTAAGGAAGGCCTTCCCATCATGCACCACCTACACTATCCTATGTACCTACTGTGACGTCGCTGTGACGTCGTGATGACACCGCCTCCCGGCCGCATATCTTCGCCCCCCACCGCACCTCGAGCTGCTTTAAATACTCAAGCGCTGGCTGCGCTCGTCCCTTACTTCTGGCGAATCGGCAGACGAGCTAAGTGACCACCTTTCCTGGACGAACCGGCAGCAGGACCCTCAACAAAACCTTCACCATCGCCGAATCACGCGACCCTGTTTAAATATTTGCGAATAACATTTTTTAGTAATATTTTTGCTAGTGAAACGCTTGCTAAATGATGTTTAAATTTATTTGAGAATTAAATCAAATTTTATTATAACATCCAACTCACATTTTTCATTTTAACCAAACCCAAAGGCGTAACTACGTTACAGTGGCGCCCACGGGAATATATAGGTAGGGTTTTGTTGAGAATCCGCTGGCGGTGAGTTTTTTTTTAATTTTATTTTTTTGTGTATGTGTGAAGTCGTTCCAAAGCAGTGTGTAATTATTTAAGTGGCATATATTGTTTTTTGTTCTATTGTGCTCGGGAAGTCAGTGGTGTTGTGCCGATCACAATAGACATTTTCTCTTTTTGTTCTGTTGTGCACGGAAGGTCGGTTTTGTGTTGCGACGGTCACAACAGACAAATTTTGTCTTACTACGCATGGTAAGCATTTTTATATTATAACTATTTCTGTTGCCGCGTGTGATAATTAATTTTGTATCAACCACATAAGTAACAAGTTATAATCGTTTTGCTTGCGACCACGTGTCAACTAAATGACGCGCTGTGGTCACATTCTTTGATCGCATTCTTTGTATTGCGATTTATGGCCTCGCGTCCTCTAACGACGCGCTAAGGTCACCTTCGTTGATCGTATGCTTCGCGATTAGCTTTTTTAAGTGCCACTACGGTAATTAAGTGCTACTGGTAATTATTGCTAATAATCTGCTTTGGCTGACTTATGGAACGAATTCACACCCTTCTCTTTTTCATTTCTTCTCATTTTCTACTATAACCTTCTGCTGGTGGTTTTGTACGACGATGCAAATATATTTCTATATAGTAGCTATTATTAAATACTTTTACCGCCTATTACGGCGATTATCTTTTAAAATTAACTATTCTTTTCTTTCTTGCTAAGAAAGTTGCATCTTTGTTATGCCACGTTTACTTATTATAGTTGGACTGGCTGAGAATGAACGTGCCTAGGGATGCTAGCGTATTATATACTTGGTATTTAGCTGGAGTTCCGCGTTCATTTATTAATAAAATGTACACGTGTCACATGCAGGTTGCTCACTAACAATAATGAACAAATGTAATCCTTGTCTATTTTGCATAAAATACGAATATCATCGTAGAATTATTGTTTGTTCGTTTTGTCAAATGTTTATTTTGCTACAATCGTTGTTTTTGGTCTTCGATTTTATCTCCTTGTTACTGCTTATCGGTATGCTATTTGAAAATGCATCTATTTATGCATTTACTGTTCATTGTGAACTCAAACATTAAATTCCTGCGTCGCAATTATTGAATTATGTTTTTTTGTAATTTTTTGTGTCGCTAGGATTGTTTCTTTCAATGTCTGGTTTCTATTGAAATATATAAAACATATAATGTTGAAAAAGTGATAAAATTAAACCGTTGACAGCCGGATAAATACTTAATTATCAATATGTAACTTGTTTCTTTTATACAAAATGCTATGCATCTGGTTTAGCTAAACAAATTTAAGTAGTGGCTATAATGTGTTCTTGTGCTTACGCAAATGTTATTTTATCTAACTGAATTTATCAAACTTAATTGAACTGGACTAACTTTGACTAAAGTGGGTATTTGCACATAAATTGAATCAAAAACTTCTATTCTTGAATAACTAAGTGGCTATTTACATATGAATCAAATAAATAATATTTATACATCATTAAATAACTAAAGTGGCTGTTTACATACAAATTAAATAAATAATTTCAATACTTAAATATATAATGTGGGTATTTCTACATAAATCAATAATTTATATACTTTAATAACTAAAGCAAATTAATTGATGTACAAGTTTAAGAATACCCTTTCGTATTTCTCAATCAACTATTTTAAACCCAAAAGCTGAATAAAATAATTGAATCTTATTCTATTACAGCATAAATAAGTTTATAAACGATTGGGTACAGTGTCATTAACAACAATGTAAGACGCATATGTATGCGAAGTTATAATTACCTACATAATTATTTGTGAAGGCCAACAATAGTGCTATTGTTTTCGAGTTGGAGCTCACAAGTCACAAGATAACGCATTGTTGTGTTAACCATTTATGTAAACATGCTAACATAAAATGAATAAATATTTCAGTTATAAATTGTCGCCGAAATTTATTAAATGTAAATTAGTGGCAAAAAAAATCTCCCCTTGTGTATAAACTATCGGATATGTTTGGTAAACCTCTTGGTGATTTCCATATAAAAGATCTTAAATTAACTCACTACAAAGTTTAAGAATGTAATGATTAATGCTCATCACTAATGATTTAATCACTAAAATAACTTAACACTTTGTTACAAATAATATAAAATCTTTAACTCCCGATTACAGCTAAATCATGTACCCAAATATCTTGTTATATATGGCCTTAGTAATGACTGATCGAAATATAATAAAATATTTTTTTCCCTTATGGCTCAGTGGCTGAAAGGTTGTTGTCGGGTCGGTCTATGGTTCGATTCTCGATTGTGTTTTTTTTTGTGTTTTTAACTATGGTAGTGTATACTATGTCGTCGACCGTCTCCTTCGACGATGTATTATACATTACATCTTGCTGCGAATATTTTTTTGTGTTTTTTTTAACTATGGCAGTGTGTACTATACCATCGACGTTCTCCTTCGATGGTGTATTATTAATTACATTTTACTAAGAATTGTGCAATTGTCTTTAATTAATTGTATCGTGTACAGAAACTAGATAATGACTCGCGTCAACGGAATGCGGTCAGCGCCAAGCGCGCAGTGAAAACTCACGTGGTCACCGGTTCAAACTTTCGATCGCAGAAATCATTGTTACATACATACATACATAGACTCACGCCTGGTTCCCCGAAAGGGTAGGCAGAGGCATATGAAACGCCCACTTTTCGCCAGTGTTTTGATCCCACGTAATAGGTGGCGAGCCTATTGCCGCTTATCGGGATATTTTGTTTGCCAGAGCCTCGTCCGTTGATCGGCAGGTGCACCACTTGCAGGTGAGGTTGGCTTGGGACCCTAAGTTCTTGGTGGGAACCCTATGGACCCTTCGTTATGCCATCTTCATTGTTATTCCATTTTAAATGAATACAATTTGTCCTTGCAATATTGCATCGACCTTGTTAATGAGCAATTTGTTTGTGATACTGCCAACTGATCGTAATATTGCTAGTATCGTAATATAGTAAAATCGTAATATTAGTTTACGACTTATACACTTTCAATCATCGAGACCAGGTTGTCAGGTGGTGCCTACCAACATAGACTGGGTGACTATTTGCTATAAAACTCACGTATAATACCTCTTCGCGCGTCGTGTATTATAATGAATACGACTCGCATCGGGAATGAATGCTGGCTTGTTCATACGTATGATTGTGTGTGGGCCTTTTGAATGTGATGTATGTCAGGTAATAGGAACGTTCAATGCTTGGTGACGTATGAATGGTCGAGGGTTATACTTGTTTTTTTCTCTTTCAGGGTTAATAGTTGCCTTGTATTTAACCTACTGACACCACCACCACTCATCTGTTTCAGGGTCCCGGAATGCAGTTGCCGCCTACCAGCCACATAATTTTCCCTCTGGGAAAATTCTGGCCTAATGGGGGGAGTGAGTGACGTCGCTGTGACGTCGTGATGACACCGCCTCCCGGCCGCATATCTTGGCCCCCCACCGCACCTCGAGCTGCTAAGTAGGGAAAACGTTACAGTGGACACCTGGTAGGTCTCCTTTGTTACACTACTTACCACCTATTACTATTTTTTTATTAGTATACCACTAAAAAGCAAAAAATAAAATTATTTTTAAATAAAAAAGAACCGACTTCAAAAACACTAAAGAACTAAAAAAATAATTGGTTATGGAGCAAAACGTTTTGGAGTCGGTGCCAAGCCCTTACGCAAAAAGTTACTAAATTACAAACTACCTATTCTATCAACAACGAAAGTTATATAAAAAAGTATCTATCTATCTATCTATATCGTCACGCATGTCTCCCATTGGGGTAGGCAGAGGCTATAGAACGGCACATGCTTCGGTTCAAACATACCTCTTTCGCTTCCTCGACATTCATTAACCTTATCATGCATGCGCGTCGGTTATGGGTACTTTTAATTTGGCCCTGACCAAATAGGCCTAGGGCGTTCTACCGACATTTCCATTAATTCTCGCACGATATACTCCTTTCATATTTCTTCTTTCATCCATCCGTTCCAATGTCCAAATCAACGCAACATTCATTTTTCAATCTTTGTCACTACATCTCCTTTTAGACCACACTTCTCTCGTATCACACTGTTTTTCACTTTATCTATCAGCTTTATTCCGAACATAAAAAAGTGTAGAGGTTTTATAGTCAGATCAGAAATGCTTGGCACCGACTCCAAAAAGTTTTGCTCCATAACCAATTATTTTTTGCTTTTTAGTTCTTTAGTGTTTTTGAAGTCGGTTCTTTTTTATTTAAAAATATTTTTTTTACGTCATCACAAACCAAACCAACTATAATACCTATACATGTGGCATATGAGTATAGTATTTAGACAAACTAAAATAAAATAAATAACTAAATTTACTACTAAACTTACTACTAAATTGCTGATTAAAATTCGTAATTTTCCTTATTCATGCCTCGCTATTAACGATACGAAATCTTTAGCGAAGTTTCCTCACATTTTCTCTAAGCGAGTAAGAGAAAAATAACAATTTTAGTAGGTTGGGCAGCGTATAGGTGAGGGAAATCGACCGCCGCGCCTCGGTCACGCTGCAACAAACTACTGCTCCCGTATCTGCTGAGTCGTTTGTCTTACTTAGATGCACTTCCACAGTTTTATTTCTATTTCACCACACTTTGAAAATAAACTATGATGCATCATAAATCAATATGCATTTACGAGAGCTTTAAACGGATTGCCAGTGACTGTATTTATAATTAATTGAAGTTAAATAATTAATCTTTAATCGTTATTGTTTTTTTTTTAGTGAAATCTACTTATGACTTCTGCTACGCATAATTATGTATTTTATAACGCTGAATTTATATAATTGGAGTTTCAAAAACGCTTTGAGCCACTAAATTATGAAGTTACATTTGGAGTTCTCAGAGTATCAAAGAAAGCAAAAGTTTCACGAATTAGTAACACTTCGAACTGATATTTCAAGATGTCTGTTCAGTGCCGTCGCTATTTCACATAGAATAATTTACTCTTTTTCAAACATAATTATATATTTTAATTTTAATAATAATTATGTATTAAAATCTTGCGTTACGGCCTGACTGTCTGACAAGCTACAGCCAGAACTATTAGGCGCAAGAAACTGTTAATTGGCATTTATGTTCCTTCGGAATCGTAAGAATTTCCCAAAATTAGCACGGGATCGGGCAGAAAAGGTTTAAGTTATATGAAATGTGCTGGCGTGGTTGCGGGCATTAGTGTAGTATAATTTTGATTTTATGGACAAAGAAAACCTACCTTGCTTATTTACGTTATTAAACATAAAATGTATATAAGTGCCTCACTTCAAAAAGGCTTGGCCAAATTGCATGTGTAGTTGTGTACTATTATTGTGGCGAAAACAGGCGGGATTTTGATGTTTATTCAGCACAATATTAGCTAAATTTCTTATAGGACATATTGCAATAACACTATTTCTCTAGATGGAAAGTATGCTATATTAATCCGGGTCATTAATTATCTGGGACAAAGTAGCTAGTTGTTCGCCCATTTTCAAACAATATTATCAATTGTTACAAATATTTTAGCATAATTTACCGCGTATTTAAAATGAGTAATATAAATTTCGAACTAAAATTATAGCATGTCATTTATTACACATGAATGACATGCCATGAAATTGAATATATCACATTACTGCGCATATTATTAACAGAATATAATATATACAATAATGTCTACATTATAGTCACTACTAGTTGCAAACATATTTGAAACATCAGTCATGTACAATGTACATGCAGGCAGTACAAAATTGATTAAAGCCATTCGAAATTTGACGAGAATATTTTATTACGCTGGACATACGACACTCTCTTTTATTACAAAGCACATACCTTTTATAAAGGCTTTCATAAAAAATATCCAGCCTCTCGAATATTAACTGCGCCGAGCACACCAAATAAAACAACAAATATATTTTTGTGAAACTACGATCACCTGCTATTGGAGACTGGACAGATAAATCAACCGTAAATAAACACGGCGAGCGGCGAATCGATCACACGATCACGGCCCAACACACTAACAGGCTAACAAAACCCCGCCGTAATTAAAAACAAAACAACGTACTTACAAACGCACTGTACATATTACATTATGTATGTAGACAGAAAGGTGACATCCAACCTTTTAAGGGTCAGGATTAAACTGTAATGAAGTGAATAATCCAAACGAAGCGACGTGGAAAATTATACGAAATTGCATTTGTAACAAAAATGTCGGATTGGGACGATCCCACAGAAATAAATAGTAATAGAATGGTGAATGTCACGTCATCGCGTACATTTCGCGCGTGCCACATTTCAGCAAGCCCCGCCCACAGTGACGTATAGATATTGAGGGGACACTTAGGAATTATTATCGATGTGTGTGTGTGATGTAGTTGTGGAAAATGAAATTATGTTATTGTTTATATAAAAACTGACCATTGCTGATTGTCAGGCAGAATAATGTTGTACAACATGTGTAAACACATGCACTATAGTGCAATAGTTTGACACGCGCACCACGCCCATGTCACCGTTCTATAACTATTTATTTCTGTGTACGATCCTCTGATCGCCTTTGTAACTAATCTTTGTGTTTCGTTAAATCTTTGACTTCAACACACCCAAGTTGCTGACTTGCTTCCACTTGTTC
This sequence comes from Euclidia mi, assembly GCA_944739405.2. Lineage (NCBI taxonomy): Eukaryota > Metazoa > Arthropoda > Insecta > Lepidoptera > Erebidae > Euclidia > Euclidia mi. The sequence continues at coordinate 29,110,692 of OX123193.2, read as the reverse complement.
ATTGTTGTCAACTGCTCTGTTCATGAGTATTTTTTTATTCAATATTTGTGAAACATTGTATAAAATATATACCTACTGGAAAGTTTTATAGAAACGTGGACATAAATCAGGTGTTTGGGACGTTGGTGTCTAATAAAAAGTTAAAACTAGTGTGTGTAGTGGTTCTGTAAATAATTCAGCACATCGGTGGCGTAGGGAGCACACAAACATGTCCATTAGTTGCACGTTGAGCGCATTTTTCGCAATTTCCTGCGGCGGCGACTCTGCTTCAGACTTGAGACTAAATTTATAAATGCACTAGCACTAATCTCGTATAGCTCTGTTTACCCTGTCCCCACAATATCAACGCTATCTTCCCCATTTCGCTTATTAAATTTACAATTTCGCCTCACGTACATATATTACGATATACAAACCTTGCCTGAATACTCTTTTCAATTACGGTTCGTCATATAACGATGATGTTATCGTGAGCTCACTTGTATGTGAAAAATTTAATAACGTGATGGCAGCTTTTATATTGGATTCATACTCAGAAACATGTGTGAATTGGATTGTGTCTTAATTTTCTTACCTTCTGATGGTATACGTTTATCAAATAGTTGTCAATGCAATTACAGAAATTGTTAACAAGGATGGTGAAAAGGATAATAATACTAATATATAATAGACAACCACATGGTCACAGAAGCTAGCTATTCGATAATTACAAGAGTATAATGTAATTTAAGTATTATATAACACTCTTGTAACTATCTCTTATATCTCATTGCAAAAGGATAATAAGAACAATTTATTTATCTAAACAAACTATATATCAGCAACCTAAGATACTTAATACTATTCATACATACAAACATCGGCTCACGCTTGTTTCCCGCAGGGGTAATTAATTGTTACGACATGTGTTATAGAATTGTAAGATATTATTTTGCATGATTTTCACCCCTGGTTGAATAGTAAACATTAGACTATAAGACATCGCGAAAATTAACTATGCACATTATTATATTACCCAAATCAGCAAGAGACTAATGTACATTACTTATTCAAAGTACCAATTAAAACTTATTTGCAGTCTAATCGAGCCGTAATCCATTGTAACTTGGAAAAAAAATATGCACTTAATGTTTCAGAACCAAACTAAGCATTAGTAGCAAGCTAGACAAATTAAGTAAAGGTAGCCGACAAGTGCTATAAAAACGTACCCGCTCTCTTCCACCGGCTATAAAAATAATAAGTGCTCCGCCAGAGTACTATCATATATTATTATATACTTACTAAATAAATGTACTGTGAACTCAAAGCGAGAATTTGCTCGAGTTTCTGATACTTCTGTTTCTAGAATTCTTTCAGTGGAATGGTTTTTGTGAATTAGATTGAATGTGAGCGTTTCGGTGAAATTAATTAAATTCAATAATATTGCGCGATGAGACTGCTGTGAAGCACTTGAAATGCAAAAGATAATATGTTTACAATATTGCAGGGGATTTTGTAAACATTCAAAACAGCGGACACAATCGACATTTGCACCAACATATAACAATTTGTTGTTTGCCCCATGTGAAAATCGCACTCAGGCCAGGACACTCATTGCAGTGCCAAACGAGTACGACTTAATACACCACTACGCCATCCGGGCATGCATAAATTTTACAATAGGAATAAGAGCTAGTCCAGCAAGCTAGTAGTAGAATAAGAACATTTTATGCAATTTAAAGTTAAAAAATGTATGAATACTTCCGGCTCACTAATTTGTAGCATGTAGTGGCGTAGCTGCAGTAGCTCCGTAGCAGCGTAGCACGTAGGGCACTCGTTACAGCAAATTAAGTAGAGAGTAAAACCATCTAAGGTTTTATATCTCGTAATGGTAACGTTAGAAGCCTTATACGTATATTATAAATTTATAAAAGTAGTAACATGATAAATGGAGAACCTTTTGATTACACATTAATTGTCAGACCAGTTTGCGATTCACGAGTTAGCTAATAGCATACTTATATCGTCTTTGAGATTTAAATTGTCTCTTCAATACACCATTTAAGTAAACAGTACAATCGTAAAAGCCTTAAGCATACTAATAAGAATATTTGACGGATTTATTATTTTAATGCGGCTGTATAAACTGAGTAATCACACTATTGCTTTTGTGATTACATGCTATGGCAAAAGATATAAGTTATTTTATGACGTGGGCAATAAGAATACACACTAAGACTATTTCGACTCCCTATAAGATAGACGGTTTCTTAAAAGTGAGTTACCGTTAAATCCTTTTGGATGTGTAAAGTTCATTGTGATCATCGTCATCATCATCAGCCTGCAATAGTCCAGCGTTGGATATTGACCTCTCCAATGGCACGCCACTGAATCCGATTTTTGGCTATTTGTGTCTAGCCCATTTTGCATATGTCGCCGGAAGGCGTCCTACTTGTAAATATAATGATTTATTAACCAGCGAGGAACTCTCGTATGCATCAATAATTCGTAAAGAGCTTAAATTTAGTTAAATCTGTCTAATTTAACTACGTACTAAATGAAGCATTCATTTTTTTTTTCTTTTTTCTTTTTAAAAAAGACAACTCCTGCATTAGGACTAAATCCTGTGTCGCGGGGGACTTTACAAACATACAACTAACGGACACAATGAACACCCAGACTCGAAACAACAATTTATGAATTACACAAAGTGCTGTCTCGTGTGGGAATCGAACCCACAATACTCGCGCAGTGTCAAGCGGCGAGGCGGCCGCTTAAACCACTATGCAAACCGTGCATTCATTCGTACTTAAGTATTCTCAATAAATTTAATAAACACTTAATAGTAAGGCGAATACACTTGTATGTAGCAAAAGTGCAAGTTAAAGAAATTTACATAATAAAATCGTGGAAAATAAGATTTCGCGCAGACTACAACAAACTTCCGTGCAATGTTTGAACTCTTAGGAAACAAATCAGCCTGAAAGTTGTTTATACTTTTAAAATATTTCTTGTCTTACAAAATATTTTTGTACAACTTTTTGAAAGATTAGCGACTTGTTGCAAGGTGACGGGGCAAATATTGAAAAATTGTTTGTCTTTTCGAACCACGAGAGATTCTTTAGGCCTTTGAAAATCTTTCGGTGTTCAAAAAAACTATTACGGAATGAACAGTTGTCAGTTATAACGTTGTCATAACCCCTTAGACTAATATTTTTGCTTAAGACGCAACTGCAAACTGCTATAATGCTGGTTTTAGTGGTGATCTCGTCGCTTAGTTTCGGTTCGGTAATAAAGCCTTGCTGGTTATATCATGAATAAATCGGCTAGTACATGTAAGTAGGCCTTTGATACTAAACATCTATCTAATAAAAGGTGTTCCCGATAATAATAATTAATTTGACATTCTGTAAACCATCCTTATCAAAGATATAATTCGTTAATAAATTTTGAAAGCTAACCGCATTTCTTACCTCACGGATAAGACTCTCTTATGTCGTGGCCCTGGCTAGAGTAACCCATGCAGAAACGTAGGGTCGTAAAAGCATATGTATTATGGTTGGCTCGGCGTTACACCGAAACCGTGGGGTAGGGTTCTAGGCGACTTGGAAAAGGAAATGGACTGTATTAGGGCGAGTTCTGGGTCGCCTAGAAAGGAATAAGGGAAGAGGAGATGGATACGGGAGGAGGTGATTGAGTGGGTATAGGATATTTCCAGGATGGAAGGCACTTACCTTATACAGCCTTCTTCGTTTCTTTTCCTCCTGGTGTTTTCGTGATGCAGTTGCTTGTTTTCACTTCACTCACGAGCGGGTTTTCCTTGGTGGAAGCGGTAAATCACATACAGCGGTGCGGCGCGGAGCGGTATCGAGACGGCGTTCTTAGCGAGCGGAATGTTCGAGACTGTCACTCGCGTTCACGATCGCGTCGACGAATCAGGCGGAAGGCAGTGCCCTTCCAGGGAGTGGGATAGAGCGGGACGGAAATATGGTATCGCTCGCACTAGACAAGCGTGGAACGATTCATGTTGATGCGATTAGTTATGGATAGGAAGGTAGATGGCGCTACCATATCCCCCCGGCCCTAAAGGGTTGCCTTTAAAAAAAATAGAATTGAACTTAGCTATGTTGGGTGTACTACCGCATAACCCATCAATAGGCTAAGACAGCGATATGACAATAAAATTAATCTAAATTAATTTTAGCGAAAGCTACAAACGCAATAATAGCGAAAACTACTAACTAAATACTTAAACTAGGAGGTAGGTCCAACTTCAGGCTAGATCTCACTGAGTTGGAAGCGGACGCAAGTTGATCAGTGCCTCGACTTGTGCAAGGACGGTTAAAGGCTCTTCGTAAGAGAGGATCTGTTGACCTATAACTTTGAAGAGATGCGTTTTAATTACTTTGACCATGCTTGCCCAACATCCACCGAAATGTGGTGATGCTGGTGGGATAAACTTCCAGTCAATATGATCTATGGAGAGTTCTTCCTGAAGACGAGTACGATAACCCGCGACGTGATTGAAACAAGTAGCGGAAACAAGTTCAATCAATTTACTAACGCAGTTGGCGACAAAAGTCTGGCAGCGGTGAGGAGAATAAATCCTAGCGAGCACTACCTTGGAGTCGGAAAATGCGTATATTTATTAATAGAGTGGTGGGGCAAAACTGTGTCTTCAACCTTGCGGAGCAACTGAGACAGCAGAAGGGCCGCGCACAACTCCAGTCTCGCAACCGAAATGGTTTTAACAGGCGAGACTTTAGACTTGGCACAAACTAACTGCACCGAGTAGTTAGAACCAATGCGGACTTGCAGATATACGACTCCACCGTAAGCACGCTCGCTGGCGTCAGCGAAACCTATCAAGTTGACAGCACATCCATCTACCAACCCAAGATGACGCGGAATAGTAATTTGATTGAGCGCGGTAGGCTCAATACAAACTGGCCCCAAGCGGCGACAATATGGTCAGGGGGTGTTTCATCCCACTCACACTTTGATAGCCAAAGCTCTTTGATCAAGAGCTTGGCGTACAAAATTGTGGGAGCCACAAACCCATTATGTCCCATAGTCGAGCCACTGTGGACAGCATAGTGCGTTTGGCGCACTTATCATCTGGCGGTGAGACGTCAAACCGAAAACTATCGCAGGATTTGTCCCAGCGTAAACCGAGAACCTTATGCGGTACAGACTTCTCAAACTCAATGTCTGGAGAAGCCTTATGAGAATCTGGTATGCGTGCGAGAACCTCCTTAGAGTTGCTTGTCCATTTGACAAGATCAAACTGGCCTCGCTTGAAAAGCTGAATAAGCTCTTCACAAAGCGAAATTGCTAGCGGAGCGGATATGACATTACAGGCAATGTCATCTATATACAGAGCGGATGTGTAGTATAGTATAGTGTAGCGTAGCGTAGCTTAGCATTGCATAGCGTAGCATAGCATAGCATAGCATAGCGTAGCATAGTATAGCGTAGCTAATTAGTGCTTTATCTTACACACAGTTTTAGCACCCACCTTGATCTCTTGAAGAGCAGAACAACAACAAGACGTAATACAATGAGAAGTATGTAACGTAGGTACGGTACCCATAATCACATATCCAAGTACCGTCTCAATAGCGGGCGGTAAATCATATCGCTCACTACGAACTATGTTAGTTAGTAGCAAGTGCGGAAATATTGAAGCTCCGATCAAAAGATCAATGTCTGCCGGATTCGCAAACTCCGAATCCGCTAGTGGTAGTGACTCGAGATGTGTGAGGAGCGACACGTCCACATTAGCGTTTGGCAACGTGTCTGTAATACGTTCCACGATAAGCGAAGAAATGTTAAAATTAATGTCCCTATTAAAACGCGAATGTATTTTATTATCTACGGAACCTTTGCAATGCCTTTCTGATCCGCCTATCCCTTTGACGGCTGAGTTAGTATTTTTAAAGTTATTCCATAATCCGAGGCGTTTGAAGCATTCCGATGTTATTAGATTGGTCTGAGATGCGCTATCTAGCAGACAACGTACCATGTGCGGCGACCCATTAACATCATATACGATAACTTGCGCTGTCGCCAACAGTACCGTGTTAGACGCCGTACACTGCGTTTTGGCCCTGCGCGGATCATTATAGATGCGCGAGTGCCGTCCTCGCGTGCGCGTCGCCCGCGCAATGGATGTCATACACAACGATACTTCGCCCTCAGACGCGGAAGGCGCAGCTACCGTGGTCTGCTGCACCTGCGGTGCGAGTGTGTCAAGGTTAGCGGCTCGGCTTGACAACCGGTTATTTTTATCCAAATGTAACAGTGTATGATGCTTTTGTTTACACGTGCGACATCTCGTTCTACTGGAACAATTACTCGTTTTATGTTTTATGCTTAAGCAATTAATGCAAGCTTTGTGATCTTTTACGCATTTAAAACGAGCAACTGGATTTAAATCATTAAAGGTGGGACACTTATAGTAATGGTCGTGCACTATATTACTGCACAGACACTTCTGTGAATTATTACTATTAGATTCCGAACATGTTACGTAAGATTGTGGATTAGGGACTGAGTTATTATTACTATTTCGCGATTTATTCAACCTTTGTTTGTTGTTGTTAGTGTTAGACGGGCCAGTTGAACCAGACTGCGTATTATGAAATATTCGACACTGATCTTTGATGAACGAAATAAAACTATCTAGTGTAGGTATTTTATTATTGCGTTCCGTCATCTCGAATGCGCGAATTGTATCAGTGTCAAACTTTTTTAAAGCGAGTTGAAGCAACATAAAGTCGGAAAGATCTTCTAATTTTAAATTCCTAAGAGAATTAACCGCGGTTACGAAGTTATCAATAAACAGCTGGAAATTCGAGACAGACGCGTTGCTGGACAGTTTGAGATTTAAAGCTTGGTCAAAGTACGTAGACGCTAGAACGCGCGTGTCTTGATATCTGTCAAGTAGTGACTGAAATATGACCTGATAATTCTCAGCACTGGGTGTGACACCTGCAAATACGGACTGGGCCTTCGGTGACAGTTTACCTATTAAATAGTACAACCTGTCAGCATCTGTCAGAGAACCATTATCGTGCACTGTAGACTTAAAACTTGCATAGAATAACGGCCAATTTCGTATATCTCCGTCAAACGACATAATCTCGATTGGCGGTAATCTCGGTTTGCGGGCAACGGGCTCTGCCGAACATTTACCCTCCAATTGCGATTGTATACGCTTAATAATACAATAAAGATCTTCGAATGAGGTATACGCCTGATAGTTCGGTTTTTCATCAGGATTGATAGAAAGTAATCTTGCGTTATAATCGTCTAACAACTTATGAAAATCTGTTCGAATACTATCTACTGTTATACAATAACTGAGAAATGCTTCGCTATTACCGTCAGACATAGATGCGGTTTTTGAGCATTCATATATGTTTTGGATGCGCTCAAATAAAATATTGCGTTTCGCTTCTAAGATTGTCATCTCTTTGTCTTCCGACACGCGTGACTTCTTTTGTTGTGACATGCTTACGTAAGTATAACCTAATGAGAACGAAACAAAATAAGAATATCTAATGTATCTATTATTTTACCTAAGTAGGCTAAGTAGGCAACACCTTAGAGCCGAGGAATTAAAGTTGATTGAAATATGAGATTTATAAGACAACTATGATAGTTGCAGAAATAATAATTTAATAAGTAGGTAGCTACATAAAAGTTTACCTACTATTGCGGGCGGAAATAACCATGTGACGGTTATATGAATATATTAGGAGTATAGCTAGGTGCTATAACTGCCTAGGTATAGCGGTATAACGTATAAAACGTAAATGAATCCGACTCGTATGGATCAAAAAAAATGGTTCGGCGATACACCGAAACCGATTAGGTTCTAGGCGACTTGGAGAAGGAAATGGACTGTATACAAAGGATAGCGGGTTTAGCCGCCTATGAGGGAATGAGGGAAGAGGATGTAGGATTGGGAGGAGGTGATTGAGTGGGTATAGGATATTTCCAGGATGGAAGGCACTTACCTTATACAGCCTTCTTCGTTTCTTTTCCTCCTGGTGTTTTCGTGATGCAGTTGCTTGTTTTCACTTCACTCACGAGCGGGTTTTCCTTGGTGGAAGCGGTAAATCACATACAGCGGTGCGGCGCGGAGCGCTATCGAGACGGCGTTCTTAGCGAGCGGAATGTTCGAGACTGTCACTCGCGTTCACGATCGCGTCGACGAATCAGGCGGAAGGCAGTGCCCTTCCAGGGAGTGGGATAGAGCGGGACGGAAATATGGTATCGCTCGCACTAGACAAGCGTGGAACGATTCATGTTGATGCGATTAGTTATGGATAGGAAGGTAGATGGCGCTACCAATGGTGTTTCATTCATATTTAAAAAAAATATTGTGTGGTTTAGAGCCGTTACATAAATATTAGTCTTATATTTAAAGATTTCTTAGATCATAATGTTCAATCGAAAATGTAGTCATAGGTCTTCATCATATAACATTATTCTAAATAGCAATTAATGTGGGCCTGCTCTGATTACTTTTCGAATGGATTTAGTTCTTCGCCTTTCTATTATAATAAAAACTTTTTAATCTCGTAAAACCACCATATACCAAATACTTGTGGCAGTTTCACATCAGTAGTAATATATTGATGTCGAAACTAAGACCAAAAGTAGGTATTGGTACTATTTTTACGTCACCGTCATCTGTTTATACAGGGTGGCGCTACCATAGGGGCACTTTTTGAACAGAGGCATAGCGTACAACATTCTGAAGCCTTGTACCAAAAATCAATTAAATCGGTGCAGTAGTTTAGCCACAATATCGATTTTAAGTTCCGCAATTTTTGCACATGCGATATATAACGATATACAAACCTTGCCGGAATACTCTTTTCAATTACGGTTCGTCATATTACGATGATGTTATCGTGAGCTCTCTTGTATGTGAAAAAGTTAATAACGTGATGGCAGCTTTTATATTGGATTCATACTCAGAAACATGTGTGAATAGGATTTTGTCTTAATTTTCTTACTTTCTAATGGTATACGTTTATCAAAAAGGTTTCAATGCTATTACAGAAATTGTTAATAAGGGTGGTGAAAAGGATAATAAAACTTATATATTACTTATATAGACAACCACATGGTCAAAGAAGCTAGCTATTCGATAATTACAACAGTATAATGTAATTTAAGTATTATATAACATACTTGTAACTATCTCTTATATCTCATTGCAAAAGGATAATAAGAACAATTTATTTATCTAAACAAACTATTTATCAGCAACCTAAGATACTTAATACTATTCATACATACAAACATCGGCTCACGCCTGTTTCCCGCAGGGGTAATTAATTGTTACGACATGTGTTATAGAATTGTAAGATATTATTTTGCATGATTTTCACCCCTGGTTGAATAGTAAACATTAGACTATATGACATCGCTAATTTTACTATGCACATTATTTTATTACCCAAATCAGCAAGAGACTAATGTACATTACTTATTCAAAGTTCCAATTGAAACTTATTTGCAGTCTTATCGAGCCGTAATCCATTGTAACTTGGAAAAAAAATATGCACTTAATGTTTCAGAACCAAACTAAGCAATTAGTAGCAAGCTAGACAAATTAAGTAAAGGTAGCCGACAAGTGGTAAGTAACAGTGGTGCTATAAAAACGTACCCGCTCTCTTCCACCGGCTATAAAAATAATAAGTGCTCCGCCAGAGTACTACCATATTTTATTATATACTTACTAAATAAATGTACTGTGAACTCAAAGCGAGACTTTGCTCGAGTTTCTGATACTTCTGTTTCTAGAATTCTTTCAGTGGAATGGGTTTTGTGAATTAGATTGAATGTGAGCGTTTCGGTGAAATTAATTAAATCCAATAATATTGCGCGATGAGACTGCTGTGAAGCACTTGAAATGCAAAAGATAATATGTTAACAATATTGCAGGGGATTTTGTAAACATTCAAAACAGCGGACACAATCGACATTCGCACCAACATATAACAATTTGTTGTTTGCCCCATGTGAAAATCGCACTCAGGCCAGGACACTCATTGCAGTGCCAAACGAGTACGACTGAATACACCACTACGCCATCCGGGCATGCATAAATTTTACAATAGGAATAAGAGCTAGTCCAGCAAGCTAGTAGTAGAATAAGAATATTTTATGCAATTTAAAGTTAAAAAATGTATGAATACTTCCGGCTCACTAATTCGTAGCATGTAGTGGCGTAGCTGCAGTAGCTCCGTAGCAGCGTAGCACGTAGGGCACTCGTTAATCCCCCCCCCCCGTGGGATCTCCACCTTGTCGTGGTGGGGGGGCTCAGTAACCGTGGGTTAGAAGCCACCCACGGTGAAGCTAAGCGGGATCCCGGGAGGGGACGCTCCACGTGGGCTTGGTAGAGGCCTGCGTAGGATGCGTCCCATGGTGCGGGTGCGGGGGACAGTTCTGTCTGTCCCTCGCAGTTGGCTGCGGTCGCGGGAGGAGAGGCGTGTGGGTGTTGCGTTTCCCCGCGCCCTATCTCCCGCGACCAAATGGGGGCGCACCATCGTTGCGTCGCGGTGGGGCCGCAGAGGAAGGGGAGATGCGGTGTTGCGTTGCCGTCCTCCCTATCCTCTGCGGCCGCTGGGTGTTTTGGCCGCGGAGCCCAACACCTTCATCCGCCGCCAAGGGGGTTTCGTTCGGGGCCCGCCTGACCATCTGGCGGGCCAATACCCGTCGGGGGGTAGCGAGGAATGCTTTGGTGAAACCCTACCCTCCGACACATGGGTACACGAGGAGCACGGGTTGGTTTTTAGTCAGTAGGAGTCTGACAGTCCCCTTCGTCCTTCCCCCCCGGGGCGGAGGGACTCCATGAGGATCTACCAACCCGATACCAAAAAAAAAAAAAGGGCACTCGTTACAGCAAATTAAGTAGAGAGTTAAACCATCTAAGGTTTTATATCTGGTAATGGTAACGTTAGAAGCCTTATACGTATATTATAAATTTATAAAAGTAGTAACATGATAAATGGAGAACCTTTTGATTACACATTAATTGTCAGACCAGTTTGCGATTCACGAGTTAGCTAATAGCATACTTATATCGTCTTTGAGATTTAAATTGTCTCTTCAATACTCCATTTAAGTAAACAGTACAATCGTAAAAGCCTTAAGCATACTAATAAGAATAATTGACGGATTTATTATTTTAATGCGGCTGTATAAACTGAGTAATCACACTATTGCTTTTGTGATTACATGCTATGGCAAAAGATATAAGTTATTTTATGACGTGGCAATAAGAATACACACTAAGACTATTTCGACTCCCTATAAGATAGACGGTTACTTAAAAGTGAGTTACCGTTGAATCCTTTCGGATGTGTAAAGTTCATCATTGTGATCATCGTCATCATCATCAGCCTGCAATAGTCCAGCGTTGGATATTGACCTCTCCAATGGCACGCCACTGAATCCGATTTTTGGCTATTCGTGTCTAGCCCATTTTGCATATGTCGCCGCAAGGCGTCCTACTTTTTAATATAATGATTTATTAACCAGCGAGGAACTCTCGTATGCATCAATAATTCGTAAAGAGCTTAAATTTAGTTAAATCTGTCTAATTTAACTACCTACTAAATGTAGCATTCATTCGTACTTAAGTATTCTCAATAAATTTAATAAACACTTAATAGCAAGGCGAATACACTTGTTTGTAGCAAAAGTGCAAGTTAAAGAAATTTACATAATAAAATCGTGGAAAATAAGTTTTCGCGCAGACTACAACAAACTTCCGTGCAATGTTTGAACTCTTAGGAAACAAATCAGCCTGAAAGTTGTTTACTTTACCATACTTTTAAAATATTTCTTGTCTTACAAAATATTTTTGTACAACTTTTTGAAAGATTAGCGACTTGTTGCAAGGTGACGGGGCAAATATTGAAAAATTGTTTGTCTTTTCGAACCACGAGAGATTCTTTAGGCCTTTGAAAATCTTTCGGTGTTCAAAAAAACTATTACGGAATGAACAGTTGTCAGTTATAACGTTGTCATAACCCCTTAGACTAATATTTTTGCTTAAGACGCAACTGCAAACTGCTATAATGCTGGTTTTAGTGGTGATCTCGTCGCTTAGTTTCGGTTCGGTAATAAAGCCTTGCTGGTTATATCATGAATAAATCGGCTAGTACATGTAAGTAGGCCTTTGATACTAAACATCTATCTAATAAAAGGTGTTCCCGATAATAATAATTAATTTGACATTCTGTAAACCATCCCATCAAATATATAATTCGTTAATAAATTTTGAAAGCTAACCGCATTTTTACCTCACGGTGGCCTATATTAAATACTTTACTTTCACCCTGTATAACAGAAAATTTGCATTAATTTAAAAGCCTATAAAACATATCAGTACTTGGCAATAAACAAAATAAACTGTACCGCACAGCGGAGCTCGTAAAACGTTTATTAGCTATAGCCAGTAGTTTATCATAGATTTTCATATGTTTGGAATAGAAATAAAATAAGATTTACCGCCGGCAGGGCGGTTTTGCGGCCAGATATTTATTAGTGAAGCAAACAAGGCGGACTAAAGATTTTTATTTTTTTATAAAATTAGGTGGCAAACGAGCAGACGGATCGCGTGATGGTAAGCAATTGCCGCCGCCCATGGACAGAAGCAACACCACAGGAGTCACAAGTGCGTTGCCGCCCCTTGGGGTTGGGCAAAGGGACAGGAGGAGGAATGGGATGAAGGAGAAGGAATAGGGTATGGGCCTCCGGCACTCTCACTCACCGACCGAAATGCAACGGTTACTGTTACTTTACGTCGATTTTCTGTCAGAGGGTAGTACTTCCCCGGTCGAGCCGGCCCATTCGTGCTGAAATCAGCGAGGCTCTACTACCTGGAAGAGAGGCTCTACTACCTGGAAAAGTTTATCACGGCTGTAAAACTGAAGAAAAAGAACTTGTTTTAAAGCCAAAAATTCGGCCACACGTTTACAGAGCCCTAAGAATTGTATATCAAGCTACAGATTTATACGCATAAATAATAAAGGTAACATAAATGTATTGATGAGACCTAATAATGAAAAATTGTTAACGACCTCTATTTTTGTGGCGTTAACTGTCAGGTTAACTGTAATCGGAGCTTTTTGTCTTGGATGAAAAGTCATTACTTTTGTTTTTTTATAATTTACTTCGAGGTTGTGCTCAGTTAACCATTTTGTTGTTTTATTTAGTATCAAGTTTAAGCGTTCATTAATATCATTGACGTTCTGACTAGTAGTGAGTAAGGATATGTCGTCTGCGAATAGTACACATGGTTCATCCATGATTTTTGGTAGGTCGTTGATGTAGATAATGAATAGGAGGCATCCGATGACACTACCTTGTGGAATTGATGCATTAATTATCTATTTGTCAGATCTAAGATGTGTTATTTGTTTAAGGTCGTGGTCAAAGTAATCTATTTCGACATATTGCTCTCTGTCTTTCAAGTGTGATGCAAACCAATTATGTGTTGTTCCGCGAATCCCTATACCATGCAATTTTTCTAGAAGTATTTTAAATTGCACTTTGTCATATACTTTGGTCATATCTAAAAGGATTCCTGCTGCGTACTTCTTGTTATTAAGGGCATTTATTATTGCCTGCATGTATTTATAGACTGCTAGAGATGTGGATCGCTGTCTTCGAAATCCGTGTTGACCTTCGTCAAACACTTTGAATTTTTCGCAGAAATTGTAAACACGGTTACACATGGCTTTTTCGTAAATAAAATATGTACCTTACAAGATAAGACTCTCCTATGCCGTTGCCCTGGCTAGGGTAACCCATGCTGAACGTAGGGTTGTGAAGCATGTATTATGGTGTTCCACGCATATTTAAAAAAAAATATTGTGTGGTTGGGAGCCGTTACATAAATCTCTCTCTCTTCCTAGCTATAAATCCCACATGGTGGTGGGGTCAGCTTTCTTCACGTTACGCTTCCACTTCGCTCTATCCATGACATCATCATCAGTGACCTTGCATTCCCTCTTGTCCTTGAGTACTACATCTCGCCACCTTGTTTTGGGTCGTCCTCTAGGTCTCCGACCAGGGAGGTCGAGCTGTAGTGCCAAATTGCCGACGTAGTCTGGTGGCCTCCTTTTCACATGACCATACCATCTCAGCCTACTTTCCTGCATTTTTTCGGCGATGTCGCGTACACCAAGGCTTCCTCGCACGTACTCGTTGCGGATTTTATCGAGCCTGGTTACGCCGCACATCCATCTTAGCATCTTCATTTCAGCAACTTGGATGGTATGCACGCTCTTTTGGGTTACAGCCCATGTTTCGCTGCCATACAAAAGAACTGGCCTTATTATGGTCTTATAGATCAAACCCTTGAGTTTGACAGGCATCCTCTTATCGCAGGTAACACCAGTCACTTCTCGCCACTTAAGCCACGCTGCGGCTATTCTGTGCTGGATATTGCATTCTAAATGCCCAGATCTGTGCATCATATAACCAAGATACTTGTATTCATCGCACATGGTTACAAGTTGGCCGTCGATAGGAATCGGACTATTGTTATCTGGATCTGGGTCATTAAAAGACATGTACTGGGTCTTTGCAACACTCAACACCAGGCCACCGGCCTGTAACTGATGTTTCCACGACAGAAGCGCCTCTTGCAACTCTGCGCGGCTCTCGGTGCAGATAGCAACGTCGTCTGCGTAGATGAAAGTCCACGAGGCTGAAGACTGTGCTGCTTCAGTGAGTGCGTCTAATACCAAGCAAAACAGGAAGGGACTCAGTACTGAGCCTTGATGCACACCTTCTGCAACCGCTATTGGTTTAGTCTGACCCACTACTGTTCGTACCATTGATCTCGCACCCCTGTACATGTCGGCTATGATGTTAATATAATGTTCGGGGACGTTCTTCATGCGAAGACTCCACCAAATCGTATCCCTTGGTACACGATCAAATGCCTTTTCCATGTCCAAGAATGCGACATACAATGGTCGAAGTTTCGCTCTGTACTCTTCAGCGATCGTGTTTAGAGCAAACATAGGATCGGTAGTAGATAAGCCCGGTACAAAGCCATAGTGATTTTTGGACAGCGAACATTCTGATCTTAAGCGACTGTCAATCACTCTTTCAAATAGCTTCATGGTATGGCTTAACAGCTTGATTCCGCGATAGTTATTACATTCGTATTTGCTGCCCTTCCCCTTATAAATTGGAACTATGGTGCTCAATCTCCATGCCTCTGGCATTTTGGAGGAGAGCAACACACAGTTGTAGAGGTCGGTAAGCAGTACGACTCCTTGTTCGCGAAGGCACTTCCAAGCTTCGACTGGAATACCGTCAGGCCCTATGGCTTTGTTGTTGGCCATCTTTTTTAGCGCCATTTTGACCTCACTGGGATGTATTGGAGGTATAAGTCCCATGTTCCTACCGGTGTTTTCGAGCTGGGGAGCAGCTTGGGTAGGGTTGAGTAGCTGTCGATAATACTGATGCCAGGCTGATAGGACATCTTTATCTTTGTACAGCAGCTCACCATTTGGGCCTTTAACGGTTTTACATCTAGCGGGATCCTTTGTGCTCTGACAACGTTGATTTGCGAGCTTGTAAATACATTTTTGACCTTCTTTGGTCTCTAATTGCTCGTACATCGTTTTTTGGGAATTTGCGCGTTCCACTGCTATAATTTTTTTGGTCTCCTTCTTAACTCTTTTATATTCTGCCTGGTCTTCAGAAGTTTGGGTAGACTGCCAGGTCCTAAAGGCATCTTTCTTTCTTTGAATTGCATTTTTCACTGCTTCTGTCCACCACCAAGACTCTCTGTAATTTATTGTACCACCCTTTGTACGACCAAGAGTAATATAAGCGGCTTTTAGAATGGATTTGCTGAGATAATTCCATACAGTGTCAACGTCCGAATCAGTATCAACTTTTAAGTTGTGTAAGTGGTTGCAAAATTTGGGAATGTTGTCTCCTTTTAGGTTCCACCATTTGGTTATTTCTGGCGTCTGAGATGTTTTCGTTTTAGATGTTTTCTTAAAAAGCATATATTATCCATTACAACGATACGATGTTGAGTAACAGCGCATTCACCCGGGATGACCTTGCAATTTGTTACCCGGCCAATGTAAGCTCGATTTACTAATAAATAGTCGATCTGCGATGATGTTCGTCCGCTTTTGTATGTAATTATGTGTTCTGGCTTTTTGGCAAAGAAAGAATTAGTTATAGCAAGATCGAATGCTGCAGCTGTAGAAAGAATAACTTCCCCTCCTTCGTTTATAGTGCCATATCCGTGACCTCCGTGCACTCTTTTAAAAGCATTGTTTTTATCCCCTATGTGACCATTTAAGTCCCCTCCCAGCAGTACCATTTCTTTTGAGGGTATTTGTTGTAGATGGTCTTCCAGAGTTGTCCAAAATGCGTCTTTATCGGCTCTGCTACATCCCGCCTGAGGAGCATAAGCTGAAATTACATTTAAAACTTCTCCTTCAACAAGAGCTTTTAGAGACATTAGCCTATCGTCAATTCGATTTACCTCTAAGATGTTATCGAGATGTTCGGCACTGACAGCGATTGCTACACCGTTTCTCCCATGCTTAGCTCCTACATACATAAGTTTATAACCCTCTCCGATGTTACGGGCTTTTGCACCAGTCCATCTTGTTTCTTGAAGACATGCGAAATCTACCTTTCTACGTTTGAAGAGTGAAGCAAGTTCTTTAGTCTTCCCCGTTAATGTTCCAACATTCAAGGTAGCGAAGCGGACTTTTGAGTTACAATTTGGGACTAACGTCGTTAGCCGAGCCCGTCCGTGACTCGGTAGCCCTTGCACACTGTTCGCAGATGTAGGGCGATATGTCTGCGCGTCGTTTCGCGGCGACGCCCTATCCGTTATCCTTAAAGTGTTATGTAACCTGTCCATTTTCGTTCTTATCAATTTGGCGAATTGTTTGGGTTTATTAATTTAGTACCGATTGCCATCTGACGTACAAAAACCTACCGTTTGAGGTAGGGAAACCCCCAGGATTGCTGATAGTTCCGGGTACAGAAATTTTCTCCTGTACATAGCGGTTGTCTGGTTATTCCGCCAGAACTCCGGTCGCCAGAGCCTCGTCCGTTGGTCAGCAGGGTGTACCACGAGCAGGTGAGGTTGACATTTGGGATGGCAAAGATGTTAGTTCCATACCCCTTACAACCCCGGAGCCGTTACATAAATATTAGTGTTATATTTAAAGCTTTCTTCGATCATAATGATTAATTGGTAATGTAGGCGAAGGTCTTCATCATATAACATTATTCTTAATAGCAATTAATGTGGGCCTGCTCTGATTACTTTTATTTTATTTATTTATTTATTATTTATTATATACACATACATACGTCTACCATTACAGATATCTTAACCTAATGCGACAAACGTAGGACAAAGAAAGACAAAAACAAAACCATTAATGTAATAATCAAACATAAGAACTAGTTACGCAATACGTTATCCTGATGAAATCGCTCAGTGGGCATGCAAATATGTCTATACGCTCAGCTACTAAATTCAACGTGCGTAACGCACGCGTTAATGGTGTCTGTTGTAGGAGGTTAGTACGCGCGCATGGTACCACCAACAGCTGCGGTCTCCGTCGTCGCCGCGCATAATCGTTTGGTACACACAGGGTTAGCTGCGATAACATGGCCGCGTGTTGTGTTCTACCACGTAGAACTTTAAACAGATATGTAGCTAGTGCTACCTCACGCCTTACCTCTAATTTGTAATATCCTACCATACCTATTATAAACAAAGTTGGATACAGTAGTGGATATCCAGGATATATTCCATACATCTTCATATACATAAATCTGATAAATTTATTTTGTATTCTTTCTAGCATAAGTTTATATTTCGATTCGCTTGGACTCCAGATTACTGCATTGTGTTCTAAATGGCTCTTCACAAGGGCCTCGTATAAAGCCTTTAATGCTGAAATATTTGTAAACTTATTTGCCTGACGTAAAAGAAATCCCAAATTTCGAAAGGACTTTTTACAAATATCTACGATATGTTGCCGAAAGTATAAGTCAGTAGTGAAACGTATGCCTAAATCCTTCACCTCTGTGACACGCTGCAGCGGTAAACCTTCCATGTTGTACTGGTAGTGTTGCGAGCTCCGCGAACGAGTGAATGATGCCACCGAGCATTTAGCTATGTTAAAATATAATTTATTATTCTGGATCCATTGAACAACACTGTGTAAATCCTGCTGCAGTATTTCGCAGGCTGCAATATCCTTCACGACAACAGACAGTTTGAGGTCGTCGGCAAATAGTAGGCAAGTTGACCTAACTACTTGTGGTAAGTCATTCACCATAAGGATGAACAATAAAGGTCCCAAGTTACTGCCCTGATTGACACCTGACCTCGTATAGTAGGGCTCAGAATAGTGTCCTCCACAATCGACGTACTGACGTCTGTCTCGTAGGTAGCTAGCGAAAAATTTCAGCGCATGAAGCGTGCAGCCTATACTCGCCAGTTTCGAGAGAAGAACGTCGTGGTCGACTGTGTCGAATGCCTTTCGGAAGTCGAGGTAAGCCACATCCACCTGCAATCCGGCGTCAACTGCTGGCACTAGTTGTGACATCAGCTGTAACAAATTTCCTGTCGTACCGCACCCCGGTCGGAAACCGTGCTGTGCGTCAGATAAATAGGCACTTATTTGCCAAAATATGCTGTCGTGGATAGCCATCTCGAATACCTTGGCTGTAGCACTCAGTACCGCTATGGGTCTATAGTCACTGGCATTCGTACCTCCTTGAACTTTTGGTACCGGCACTACTCGAGTGAGTTTCCATATATCAGGAAACTTTGCGGCAGTTATACAGGCATTAAATATATGCTGTAGTGGTTCAGCCAATACCTCTCGGCAATCCTTAATAATAAAGGGAGGAATACCATCCGGTCCTACAGAGCGTTTAGACGGCAAGCGAGCCAGCGCGCGGCGCACGGCTGCCAGCTCAAGCGGCGCGAGGTGCGCGCACGCGCCGCCCGGGGCCGCCGCCTCACTGGCCGCCTCGGCGTTCAGTGTGCCGGGTTGTACGTTATAAACCGAGTGAAAGAACCGCGCGTATTCCTCAGCAGATTCTTGGCCTGATAGTACTTGTCCATCTTTTACTAATTTATATTTACGTGAACTGTCTTTTATTGATCTCATGTAATTCCAAAAAGCTTTGGGTTCTGTGGCTAAATGGTTCTGTACACGATCCCTATAGTAGTCATGAGCTCGCGCTGTCGCAGATTTCACTCTAGCCCTACACCGAGCAAATGCCTTATAATCTGAGTCTGATTTGCTAGCTTTGTACTTTTTGTGCAAATTGTATTTTATTCTAATTTCTCTTATAAGATCAGATGTATACCATTGAGGATATATATATCTACTGTTCATATTCTGATGTTTCTTACTATTCGAATGACTTTAGTTTTTCGCCTTTCTATTATAATAAAAACTTTTTAATGTCGTAAAACCACCATATACCAAATACTTGTGGCAGTTTCACATCAGTAGTAATATTTTGATGTCGAAACTATGACCAAAAGCAGGTATTGGTACTATTTTTACGTCACCGTCATATGTACATATAAAGCAAGATCAAAAGCAGGCTTATTGATACTATTTTTACGTGTCCACAAACCAAACAAACTATAATACCTATACATATGGCATATGAGTATAGCATTTAGACAAACTTATTACATCTTATAATCATGTTTACATGCCTTTTAATTTATGAACCTTTACATTTATCTAAATTGTGTAAATTGCTGATTAAAATTCGTAATTTTCCTTATTCATCCCTCGCTATTCACGATACGAAATCTTTCGCTTAGTTTCCTTACATTTTCTCTAAGCAAGTAAGAGAAAAATAACAATTTTAGTGGGTAGAGAACAAACTACTGCTGCCGTATCTGCTGAGTCGTATGTCTTGCTTAGAAGCACTTCCACAGTTTTATTTCTATTTCACCACACTTTGAAAATAAACTATGATGCATCGTAAATCGATATGCATTTGCGAAAGCTTTAAACGGATTGCCTGTGACTGAACGCATCATTATTTTAAATTAAATAATTAGTCTTTAAACGTTATTGTTTTTTTGGGTGAAAACTACTTATGACTCTTGCTGTGCATGTGTATTTTATAAGGCTAAATTTATATGATGGTTTCAGAAACGCTTTGAGCCACTAAATTATGAAGTTAACTTTGCCGTTCCCAGAATGTCAAAGAAAGCAAAAGTTTCACTAATTAGTAACACTTCGAACTTTGTATGATATTTCAAGATGTCTGTTCAGTGCCGTCGCTAGTTCACATAGAATAATTTACTCTTTTTGAAGCATAATTATATATTTTACATTCGCCACGTATTTAATATAAGTAATATAAATTTCGAACTAATATTATATTATATTATATATTTCGAACTTAAATTACATGTCATTCATTACACATAAATGACATGCCTAACATACATACATACATAGACTCACGCCTGTTTCCCTGAAGGGGTAGGCAGAGGCATATTAAACGGTGGCGAGCCTTTTGCCGCTTATCGGGATATTTTGTTTGCCAGAGCATCGTCCGTTGATCGGCAGGTGCAACACTTGCAGGTGAGGTTGGCTTGGGACCCTACGTTCTTGGTGGGAACCCTATGCACCCCTATAAATAATATATTCAATAAGCATTGTAGTGACTAGCAAACATATTTTAAACGTCAGTCATGTACAATGTACATGCAGGCAGTACAAAATTAATTAAAGCTATTCGAAATTTGACGAGAATATTTTATTACGCTGAACATTAGCTACTCCTTTTATTACAAAGCACATACCTTTTATAAAGGCTTTCATAAAAAATATACAGCCTCTCGAATACCTGTATATTAACTGAACCGTGCACACCAAATAAAACAACAAATATATTTTTGTGAAACTGCGATCACCTGCGATTGGAGACTGGACAGATACCTCAGCCGTAAATAAACACGGCGCGCGGCGAATCCATCACACGATCACGGCCCAACACACTGACCGGCTAACAAAACCCAGCCGTAATTAAAAACAAAACGCACGTACGTATTACATTATGTATGTAGACAGAAAGGTGACATCCAACCTTTTAAGGGTCAGGATTAAACTGTAATGAAGTGAATAATCCAAACGAAGCGACGTGGGAAATTATACAAAATTTCTATTATAACAAAAATGTCAGAATGGGACGATCCTTTGATCGCATTTGTAATTAATCTTTGCGTTTCGTGAAATCTTTGACTTTAACTCACTGCAGTACCCAATGTTATAATTACGATGAGATTTAAATATTTCTACTTCTGTTATCCCTTTACAATTATTTTGATTTATTAATCTACAGTTGACATAACGGCTTCACATAATTGTTTTGTGATGGAATTTGACACTTTTGTTTGCTACAAATAAAATGTTCGTGTTTCAAGCACTTCAAGATTCTAGGATAGATATTCGACACATGAAGTGAAAATATGATACATCAGCTGTTTTTGGTATATTTGACGATATCCAACAATGCTGCATATCTTGTGAATAGAATTTTGACGACAAAAATTATGTAGAAATGTTGACTTTGTTCATCAATTTTTTAAATTAGAAAAGATTGAAAAGATCTGATGGTTATAAAGAATTAGAATAAGCGAAGGAATTTACAACGCTTGGTGCATTGGTGTTGGCCAGGTTACCACTTCATCGTATGCTGTTGAACTTGTAAAAATAAGACAACATCCAGATAAGCTATTATCGTGTTTGAAGCGCATTGGTCTCCGCCGTTACGCAACAGTCTACAGTCAATAATTCAGCGAGTGATATGAATATCTGTGACCGTCTCAGATCTCAGAGCGTAGAATAACATGTCGATCTGGCGTCTATACATAAGTATTTATAAACCATAGATAGAAGTCTGGACATCGAAAAAGTAGACATCAAAGGATTGTAGAAGATTTAAAGAATAGTTCCAATTTCACACGAGTGTGGTTTAAGCTGTCCAGTGATATGTGGTTGACAAGTACGTGTCTCGAGTATTCCCTATGTTCGTTGCCTAATCTTGTTTTCTTTTATTTACTTGCGTACTGTACCGATACAATATCTTATAAAAATAACTTATTTAAGGTGCACTTTTCAGTTTACCATCTACCGTTAAACCATATACCTATTTAAGGCATAATTCACTACGGTGATCAATGTTAGATCATAATAAAAGTATTAATATATTCGTTGAAAGCAATCAAAATTTAATCGAGTTATTCGGCATGACGGGATATTTGTCAAAACATAAACCGATTTCAATCGAACAGAATAGAAGGCGACTCGGTAACTTGCATCAACACACCCAATTTGCTGACTTGCTTCTACTTGTTCATTGTTGCCAACTGCTCTGTTCTTGATTACTTTTTTATTTAATACTTGTGGAACATCGTATAAAATATGAACTGGAAAGATTTATAGAAGCGTGGACATAAATCAGGTGTTTGGGACGTCGGCGTCTAACAAAAAGTTAAAGCTACTGTGTGTAGTGGTTCTGTAAAGATTTCAGCGCATCGGTGGCGCAGGGAGCACACAAACATGTCCATTAGTTGCAAGTTGAGCGCATTTATCGCAATTTCCTGCGGCGGCGCCTGTGCTTCAGACTTGAGACTACATTTTTCAATGCACCAGCACAAATCACGTATAGCTCTGTTTACACTGTCCCCACAACGTCAACGCTATTTTCCCCATTTCGTTTATTGAATTTACAGCCTCGTCTCACGTACATATATTACGATATAGAAACCTTGCCGGGATACTCTTTACAATTACTGTTCGTCATATTACGATGACGTTATCGTGAGCTCACTTGTATGTACATACATACATATACTCACGCCCTTTTGCCGTCGGGGTAGGCAGAGACAACAGAACGCCACTTGCTCCTATCCTTATAAACCTCACGCGCTTCCTCTACACTCATTACTCTCTTCATACATGCTCGCCGGTCACTTGTATATAAAAAGTTAATAACGTGATGGCAGCTTTTATATTTAGTCATTTATTCATTACAAAAAATATTGTGTAGAATTTCAAACTTACATACTAAACATAATAAAAATAACATTATTAAAAAAAAAAAAAGAAATAACCTTACAGTACAAAATAAATAGAATGTCACATTGATTGGGATGTCATTACAGAAATTATATAAGTTAAAAAGTTCATAATAAAATTACAAATAATTCGACATGCTATCATTTTGAAACTCGTCTATGCTGTAGTAGCCCTTTTTCAAGAGAAATGACTTTAATTTATTTTTAAAAATATGTATGCTGTTAATACCTTTCATGTCAACTGGCAGTTTATTAAAGATGCTTACTGCTTGGACTAAAGAACTGTGTTGTACGACATTTAATTTAGCCTGAACAAGTCTTGTTAAATCTTTCCTACGGCTAGCATGCCTAATCTGTCTTTGTTCTACAGTTTCAAACTTGTCCAGGTTTTTAATAAAATTGGTCAGCAGCACCAAAATGTACAGACATGGAACCGTAAGTATACTGAGCTCCTTGAAGTGGTTTCTGCACGATTCCATTTGATCGATCCGTAGCATTGTTCTAATCGCCCTCTTTTGCATTACAAATGCTGAGTCTATATTATACTTATAACTATTTCCCCATAACAGGATACTGTATCGAAGTTTGGATTCTACCAGCGCATAATAAACTATTTTTAACTGGTCTATATTTAATTCTTCTCTTAAACTTTTAATGGCGTAGCAAGCCGAACTTAATGTGTTGACTTTATCCGTCAGCTCTGGTTTCCAATTTAGTAAAGCATCTATGTGGATCCCAAGAAACTTTAAACTTGATACCATTTCCACCTGTCTAGATGCCGAAACAATATTCAACGTCTCATTCGTTTTCGTCGTGGATTTAAATAACTTACATTTTGTTTTATTTATGTTTAGTTTTAAATTATTTCCATCAAACCATTTTCCAAAGGCGGACGTAATATTATTAATTTCCTGTTCTACATTTTTGATATCTTTTGCAGATATCACTGCATTTGTGTCATCTGCAAATATGACCAGTTCAAAACTCGGGCTCATCCTATTAATATATTTAGTCAGGTCGTTTAAAAATAAAATAAAGAAAATTGGACCCAGTACCGATCCTTGGGGCACTCCTCTGTTTACTGGCATTAATTTTGATTTGTGTATTAATTCTCTTCCTTCTGATATAGATTTCATTTCTACATAATATTTCCTATTCTGCAAGTAGGAAGAGAACAGCTTTAACACATTATTCCTAATTCCATAATTTTTTTAGTAGTATGTGGTGGTCTACTGAAATATATATATTGGATTCATTCTCAGAAACATGTGCGAATAGGATTGTGTGTTAAGGCGCTGTCCTAAGCGACTGTTTTGGTAAATGAAGGGGTGAAGCAGGGGAGGTGAAGGGCGCTTAGCTCCCTCTAATGCGGGGCGCCCCCCTTCATTCTCGTCGTGTGCGGCCGTATTCTGGCGACATCCGTATTCCAATATTTCAAAATCGCAAGCAAAACGTTTTAGCATATTGAATTGAGATACTGATATTAAAATTTATATCACATAAATCTATCTGTTTGTACAATATAGGCATAGCGCAATTTTTGTTCTCAGTGGAGCCATGAGCAAAACTGGTTTACATTAGACGTTATAGGTATTCCTTTCTTTTTTGACGAAATTATTGTTGACGAAAGTAGATAAATACCTACGTGCCGTAAGATGATAAAAATAATTAAGTCAGTTCCATATATGGAGGCCCTAATTATTTTTGTTTTGTTTTTAGGAGTTACGAAATAATTGAAGTTTAGTAAAAGTTGATTTATTTTATTTATTTATGGATGTTTTATTGTTATTATGCTATAAGTTTCGAAATACGTCGCCGTTTTTAGGGGATGTGAGTGATTGAGAGGGAGGAAGGTAGGTCTCGGAACCCGCCCTCACCATTTTCACTTGCCGGAAATACTTGGTTTCCTCTGAAAAAAAAAATATCTCCAAACATTGGTGTGTAGTGCACTGCCAACTTCCACATTCTTCACAGTAGTTTAATACACTAAGGTTGACTGAGCCCTGCTTCGCAGGGTTCCTACTTCCGGATTAAGAGTCAAAAGAGAACCTAACATAACCTATTTAGTTACTTATTACGGTCGCACCTAACCATAGGTTATATTTCTTTGCACCTAACCCTAGGCACTCGAAAGCAATGACGCAGAAATTTGACATTAGCTGTCAATATGATCATTCCAAGATGGCAGGTTTGCGTTTCGTTTCAAATTTTTCACATAAAACTTAAAATTTACATTTGTAAAACTGTACTGAAGTATAAAAACTACTACTAGGAATTTTTGGACATTATTTAAAAATATTTATACGCAACTCCGGCAGCCAAAATTACTTTTAGGGGATTAAAACTAACTCCCTCAAGCCCCCTACACCACCAATACCCTCAAATTCAGGCGACTCGTTTCGAAACCCAACCCAAATTATGGAATTAAAATTTGAGTTACTGCTTTTTCGTTGGCTCTCCTCATACATGTTTGTATGGAAAAATATAAAAATTTCTTACGCTTAAAATATGTGTTGTTTCAAAGAAAATAAATATTAAAAGATATTTATTTATCATTTACTAACGAAATACAGAGTTTACAGCTCATCAAAAGTTAGCTGTCTGCTACAACCCGGCAGGTTTTCTTTATTATCATCGAAAGTTAAAGGCAGTGTGTGAGGTGATGAGGCTTCAATACTTATTATTTGCTGTTGTTCACGAGGCACATTTTCATTTACTTTCCTTTTAAGGCTTGGTATTGTAGAAACTCCAAGCACTGATGAGACATTTTCCTCTCCGTGATTTCGCAATGCCATCCCTTGAGCTCGACGAGAATCAACAATTTCAGGCAACTGCCAATTCATATAAAACGCCACAAGCTTTTCTTTCATCGTCGTCATTTCATTCGTCTCCCAAAAAACATCGTTTCATTCGTCTCCCAGAAAACATCATCTCTTTCTATCATTTCCATTTTTAGTGGTATACTTTCGCCACTCCACACAGCAAATAAACATTTTTGTTTGCGTGTAACGTGGTGTTGCCCCTGAATTTGGTAATAACAATTACAATATTTGTTTAGACTAGTCAGTTAACTTTTTTATCATGTTTCCATATTTGTATTTTATTTGCTCTTATACTATTCTCCAGGCCATTCTTATAGGCAACTACAGAACATTAAATTTCCACAATCGTGTTTGGACCTATTAATCCATCTGGCGTGGCACTAATAAACGGATAATCCACAAGGCTCGATTGTTACATTTTCTTGCTTCGCCAGTTATTGCAAAGCCAGTGGTTCATTTTAGACTCCATGCGCAACTGCTTTTACATTGCAAATATTTTATTTGTACAAAATAATTTTTAATAAGTTGGCTTTACTGCTGTCATCTCTTCTTTTTACAACTATACCAAAATTTGAATCTGTCAACATATTCTTACGAAATTCGAACCAGTCACTGCTATCCCTCGTGTATTTTTTGCTTATCACTCTTGACCAAATCGTGTTAGGAATTACTGCAGTCAAATGTGTGTAAGACGTTGCTAAACTGTAACTTTAACTTCAATGTAATTACAATAAAGATAATTAGTTAGGTACTTTATTATGTGTTATAGCAAACAGAGAAGTCACCTACTTACTTATAAATGATTGATTTTAGAAATTAAAAAGATATTAGATGTACTGAGGCATACCTAATAGTTTATAAATAATAAAAGTTTTACCCGATGTACCTAAATAGGTTTATGTTCACAACACAATAATACAACATTCGTTATCCCTTGTGTGCGGACTGCGGAGCGCCATATTAGCGCTGTTTATTGTTCGCCGTGGCGGCATCTTAGCGCTCCAGGCGCTCTGACAAGCTATATAATGAATTTGCAATATAGGTACATAAAATGATTCGATTTTATGTTATTACTCTTTCAAATATTGAAAACTGTGGCAGCTATGTATTGTGAGAATAATTTATATAATTATAAATAAATATTACGCATAAATATTATGAAAATAATTTGTGTAAAAATGTTTCATATTTCATAATCACTTGGCCATGGATGAATTTCTATTTTATTACGACGCTTTCTTGTACAAATCCTTCGTAGAACTTTATAAATCTAATTGTCCATATTTTATTCTTCTAATTATATATTTATAAGCACAGAAACAATAACACATTAAACGCAACAAGAATATAAACTTAGGTCCTAATTATATGTGCCCATAGTCACATGAAAAGCCTATTTGAATCAAAGTATTCAGTCTATAACATAAAACATGAAATTACGAACTCAAATCGGCGTATTACAATAACAAACAGGTTTACGTAAAATTTCGTGCAGCGGAGACGCAAGCGACATGACCTATCTCTCACAGAGCTCATAGCCGAATGATGAGGTCTGGGCGGGGCGTAAACTAGCAACTGACGCTCAGTACACCGCTTATGCTAATAAGGTTTAAATTGCCGAAGCGTTTGATATTGATGGGATCTACCGAGCGTCAAAATCATAGACGTTTGTCAGATTTTATTCAATTTTACAAAATATACACGTATAATATGAAAATAAATAGGGTAATTCTTTAGTTCATTAGGTTTCCTACAATATTATTAAATAAAATATGACAGCTTACGATCAAAATATTGCAAACAGTGAGACGAAAGATTATTTTCTGCCTCGTTTTTGTGATTTTTTTACCGTGATTCTATTTTACATACATGAAAAATTCTTTCAAAAATCTTTTGTTCAGACTTTTGACTATAAGCTCTATTTTTTGCAAGTTTGTAGTATGTACCGTTATGGCTAGTTGCGCGACGAAAAATTAGGTGTTTCACGGCTTCTGAGGTATAACAGCGCCTTAATTTTCTAACCTTCTGATGGTATACGTATATCAAATAAATGTCAATGCTTATTATAATGTTACAGAAAATGTTAATAAGGGGAATGAAAACAATTCATAGGCCTAAATTAAAACATAAGCGAAGCCGAAATTGAAGCCGCGGGCAGAAGCTAATTAGTCGATAATTCCAAGACTGTAATATGATTTGAGTTTAACATTATAATCTTACAATCTTAATATATAAAATCCTTGCGTTACTGACTGACTGACAGACACGCTACAGCCGAAACTATTGGGCGCAGGAAGCTGAAATTTGGCATGTGTGTTCCTTAGGCACCGTAGGGGTGCACTAGGAAGGGATTTCCCGAAATTCCCACGGGATCGGCCAAAACGGGTAAATTTAAAAAAAATGCAGGCGTAGCTGCTGGCGTCCTCTAGTTATCTATAAAATCTCATTGTAAAAGGGTCTTATTGGAAATTTATTTCTCTAAACCACAATATTTATGAGATCATCATAAGATATTTGTCACTATTAATAAGTGTAAGAACATGCACAAAGAATTGTACAAAATTATTTTCCTGGTTAAATCATATTCCCTAGACTGTAAGAAACTGCTAATTTTCCATTAATATTACCTAGATGAGAAATGTGAGACAAATGTACATTACTTATTCAAAGTACCAATCAAAACTTATTTGCAGTCTTATCAAGCCGTAAGTCCATTGTACCTTGAAACAAGAATATGCACTTAATGTTCCGGAACCAACGTAAGCATTTATAGTAGCAAGCTAGACAAATTAAGTATAAGTGATAAGTTGCTGACAAGTGGCAAGTAACAGTGGTGCTATACATTGTGTATCAGACACAATGTATAGCACCACTGATATAGCACATTAATGTGCTATATCAGACACAATGTAAAAATTGTTAATGATTTAATAAAATAATAAAATAAAAATAATATAAAAACGTACGCGCTCTCTTCCACCGGCTATAAAAATAATAAGTGCTCCACCAGAGTAGTACCGGCTGCGACTATTAGCACATATAGGTATACTTACTAAATAAATGTACTGCGAACTCAAAGCGAGACTTTGCTCGGGTTTCTGATACTTCTGTTACTAGAATTCTTTGAGTGGAATGGTTTTTGTGAATTAGATTGAATGTGAGCGTTTCAGTAAGGTAAAATTAATTAAATTCAATAATATCGCACGATCAGACTGCTGTGAAGCGCTTGAAATGCAAAAGATAATAATTACCAGTTTACCAGTATTGCAGGGGAGTTTATAAACATTTAAACCAGCGGACACTATCGACATTCGGACCGACAGATAACAATATGTTGTTTGCCCCATGTGAAAATCGCACTCAGGCCAGGACATTCAGAGCTACTGCTCTGCCAAACGAGTACGGCTGAATACACCACTAAGCCATCTGGACATGCATAAGGAACATTGGCAGAATTTGCTTGGGTTTATTGTGGCGACCTTATACTTCATATGAACAAAACAAATTGTTTTATTTTTCTACGATTTCAAATATTTTCGCTTTGTCTCGTTAAAGCCGGAGTATTTTATGATGATAAAAAGAATTCCAATTGACTATGAACTAGGTACCTAATTTATTATTTGATTGTTGCCATAAACAATGGTGTGACAGGAATAGACGTGTGTGCTATTGATCCGTATCGATTATCAAATAAATAATCGAAACGATCGACCTTTATAGGGTTGGTTTGGTTTAAAATATAATTATTAAAATGCAGTTATTTTATCTTTAGTCAACATTATATCAATAAGCTAATATTTTTGAAGCATAACAACTTCTAAATCAAATAAAAATGGAACTAAACGTCCTAGCATCGTTTATTAGCATTGTCTGTGAATGTGTCTGTGTTTCAATTAACTTTAAATCGATTTCACAAAATCGATTTAAAATGTGTAGCTCTGCTTTTGTCTTTGGCTGTGACAGTTAGTTGTGAAAGATGTCCTTCAGTTTCTGTTTGATGTCAATCTGACATATGTCATCTGAGAATTCAAACGTACATTGTTCAATCTTAACTAAAAATTAAAACACCGATGTCTTCTTTTTCCGGCTTTCCCGAGTGAAAATAGAATTATTTTTAGACTCTGTTACTTACGCCGAATATTTTAATATATTTTTTATTACTGTACGCTTTAATTTAATTTGAGACAATTTGATGCATGGAGATCTGCCATTGTCCTTTTATAATAGGAACTAGAGGACGCCAGCAGCTACCCCTGCAATTTTTTTTGAATTTACGCCTTTTGGACGATCCCGTGGGAATTTCGGGAAATACCTTCTTAGTGCACTCCTACGGTCCCCAAGGAACATACATGCCAAATTTCAGCTTCCTGCGCCCAATCGTTTTGGCTGTAGCGTGTCTGTCAGTCAGTCAGTAACGCAAGGATTTTATATATTAGGATTAGAGCTAGTCTAGCAAGCTTGTAGTAGAATAAGAAAATTTTGTACAACTTTACAGTTCACATATTGTGTATGAATAGTGTCTGGCTCACTCATTCGTAGCGTGTAGTGCCATAGCTGCTGTAGCTCCGTAGCAGCGTAGCACGTAGGGCACTCGTTGCGGCAAATTAAGTAGAGAGTAAAACCATCTAAGGTTTTACATAATTATGGTAATGGTAACGTTAGAAGCCTTATAAGTAAATTATAAATCTATAAAAAGAAAGTAGTAATAACATGATAAATGGAGAACATTTTGATTACACATTAATTGTCAATCCAGTTTGTGATTTACTAGTTAGCTAATAGCTTACTTATATCGTCTTTGAGATTTTAATTGTCTCTTCAATACTCTGTTTTAGTAAACAGTACAATCGTAAAAGCCTTAAGCATAGTGATAAGAATAATAATTGACGGATTTATTATGTTAATGCGGCTGTATAAACTGAGTAATCACACTGTTGCTTTTGTGATTACATGCTATCGTAAAAGATATAAGTTATTTTATGATGTGGGCAATAAGAATACACACTAAGAATATTTCGACTCCCTATGAGATAGACGGTTACTTAGAGGTGAGTTACCGTTGAAACCTTACGGGTGTATAATTCATCATTGTGATCATCGTCATCATCATCAGCCTGCAATAGTCCGTTGGATATTGACCTCTCCAATGGCACGCCACTGAATCCGATTTTTGGCAATGAGTGTCTAGCCCATTTTACGTATGTCAACGGAAAGCGTCCTACTAGTAAAAATAAAGATTTGTTAACCACTGATGAACTCTCGTATGCTTTAATAATTCGTAAAAAAAACTGTATACTAAATGTAGCATTAATTCGTACCTAAGTATTCTCAATAAATTCAATAAACACTTTATAGCTAGGGGAATACACTTGTTTGTATCAAAAGTATCGTCTTTGAGATTTAAATTGTCTCTTCAATACTCCGTTTAAGTAAACAGTACAATCGTCAAAGCCTTAAGCATAGTTGGTTCGGCGTTACACCGAAACCGAATGTTCCTAGGCGATTTGGAAAAATTAATAATATTGTGGACTGTAAGGATGTGGGTTCTTATCGCCTAGGAAAGGAAATGTGAGTGATTAGGTTCATGGGAAGAATAGGAGACGGGAGTATGGGAGCACGCCTTACCTTGTACGTCAGTCCTCTTTCCTTGCAAATGGTTCCGCCTGGTGTCTCTTCGGGAATCCTGAAGATTCACTAATCACTCCGTCTGGATCCAACCCAGAATAATACAGTTTCACTACACTTCACCCGCGGGCGATTTGTTGCGTTTATGGTATAAAGCGGTAAAAATATGGCGGTGCGGTACACGTGATGACCGACCGTGACCACCGATGAACTCTCGTATGCATCAATAATTCGTAAAGAACTCTATATAGAGCTTACATTTAGTTAAACCTGTCTCTGTTAACTACCTACTAAATGTAACATTAATTCGTACTCAAGTATTCTCAATAAATTTAATAAACATTTAATAGCAAGGAGAATACACTTGTTTGTAGCAAAAGCGCAAGTTAAAGAAATTTACATAATAAAATCATGAAAAATAAAGTCTCCTGCAGACTACAACAAACTTCCGTGCAATGTTTGAACTCTTAGGAAACAAATCAGCGTGAAAGTTGTTCACTTTACCATATTTTTAACACATTTCATGTCTTGCAAAATATTTTTGTACAACTTTTTGAATGATTAGCGACTTGTTGCAAGGTGACGGGCCAAATATTTAAGGACACTGCTAGTAGAATACAAAGCAGGTGGAATCAGACAGCTCTCAGTAAATAAAGCAACAGCGGTTGCCAATGCCGGGAATACTACCCGAAATTCTTGTACCGTTCAGAGTTGCTAGGAGCTCACTGGCACTTTATTTTCCTGTGGGGACCTAGACAATCGTCAAAGTAGCACTGGATAAAGACTCATCTGAAAAATGGATCGTATAAAATTGCTTAAAAGATTACTGGCTGACGACTAAGATACCTAACAGGTATATTGTACGTTATTTATAGTAATATTGTTATAGGATAACATACACACGGTCATCTAATCCCAAACTAAGCAGAGTTTGGGATTAGAACTATGGCAATCAGATAACTGATAAAAACCCTTGTATATTCTTAAATATACGCATATTTGTATCATAGATAGAGACACCATCATCCTCCTAGCGTTATCCCAGTTTCAATCTGGGGTCCGCTTACTAGTCTAACCGGATTTGGCTGAATATTAGCTTTTTGACAGAGCTCTCTGACCTCCGCAACCCAAAGGGATAGCGATATCCCATGGTTAAGACCAGTGTCAGTTTATTTAGAAGGTACTGACGCCCTGCAACGACTGTCAAAGATCTTCATGACTACCGGGACCGACGGATTAACGTGCTCTTCGAGGCACGGGGCAAGCGATAATTAACAATTTAATACGCACATAACTCCGAAAAGTCAGTGGTGCGCACCGTGGATTCGAACCCGATACCCTCTACTTGGCAGTCTGTTGGTATCTCCACTAGGCGTTGACAGCATAATAACTACTTTTAGCCTTGACAACGGAGGAGTAATTCCTACTCGTGGAAAGATAAACGTTCATGAGTTATGAGCAGCGCTGACAAAACAATTAGACGAAGGCCAAAAAAGAAAACTTACTAAGAAACATACATACATACATATTGTCACGCCTTTTATCCCTGAAGGGGTAGGCAGAGGTGTATTTCTACACCCACTTTTCGCCAGATATACTTTAGTCCCACGTAATAAGGGGCGAGCCTATTGCCGTACCGGGCACATTTCCAGACTCCGTGCTGCTACTGAGAATTTCGCAACAGAAAAACCCAACAACACTGCCCGTCCCAGGAATCGAACCCGGGACCTCCCGATCCCACGCGCACATTTATGCCGCGAGACCAACGAGGCAGTCGTATAGGGTTTGATGTCGAGTTTTCCGTCTCTACGCAAAGCTGGTATTTGCATCGTGTTATCCCTTAGTCGCCGCTTACGACACCCACGGGAAGATAGGGGGTGGTGACACTTGACACTTCGAAATTGTTTTATTCGAGATAGTGACAAACGCATAGTTTGTGTCTTTGGTTAACATTTAGTCTTTAGTTTATCAGGATCCGCTTACTCTACCAAAAGTTATCGCAATTTAAATTTAAAATATACATATATCCGCATTGGTTATCAGGTGATTTGGACTCAATTTGGGCACATGTTTGCCTTAACTTCTTTTCTAATATTTATATTTTCTACGCTGGATCTTAACACCGACTTTTAATTTTGCCATCTAGGGGTATTACTTAAAATTATTATTTTAGCGGTACTTTTGCCGACTTGCTCACAAGAAGAACTAGCTGGATTAAAACACACGATATTTTTATGTTGTGCCTATGTGTTGCATATTCTGAATTACTTGCCGTTCAGTAGTTTTAGCGTGTAAAGGCGGACGCACACCTATCCGAGCCGAACGCGTCGAACGAATCGAAGTCAAGGAGGCCTTGCATATTAGCAAGAATCGACCGCGCCGAAAGAATCGACCGCGCCGAAAGAATCGAGCGCATCGAACAAATGGTTTCCATTTCCTTTACGCCTGTCGCACTCTTATTACATGTGAATTGTAATAGATCTTGACGACGTTTTTATTTGTCAGTGCTTTATTAAAGGAAGATGAAGAAACAATGCGGAAATAGTACTCGCGCGTTGCTCTGTCATACCCAACTGATAGAATGCGAGCGCATCGGACGAATCGACCGCACTAACCGCGCCGAATCTGATGACGTCATTCGAATTCTTCTAGGATTTCTGAGGTTCTTCCAGATTCGGACGATTCGACGCGGACAAGTGTGCAAGGTTTCATGAGATTTCATATAAAGAATTCTAAAATTCGTTTCGTTCGACGCGTTCGGCTCGGATAAGTGTGCGTTCACCATAAGAGATATTAATAATTAACATCCATCCATAGGTACCTACGTATTATAAAAGCGAAAGTTTGTAATGATGTTCCTCCATCCTCACAATAGGGTTTATAACTTTCATATTTTGATAGTGCGTACGTACGTACTTTTAATTTTTTCCATTGAATTAGATAATACCTATGTCGATTCAGTAGTCTTTATTTCATCAAAATCCCGTCATTCAATCGCATGTTAGTAGTAACATAACTAACATAATTTAATGTGATATCATACAATAGCTAATTAAGCTCTGTTAAAACATTTGTAATGAAATAAAATAAAATTCAGGTATTAAATAAAACTGATCTACCAGTTCCTGGCAGATCAACGTAGGGATTGCTTCATCGCAACATGAATTCGAAAATATATTGTTCACGCAATATTTATACTGTTTGTGGAAAATCTTAACATCGACTTTTAAAAAATTACGTCATGTGGTCACTGCCATCTAACGTTAATAATTTAAACCACTTAAAATCTCCTTTGAATGATTGCTACTAGACGTCGTTGACTAAATGACGTCATTTTTTAAAAGTCGCTGTTAAGATTCTCCGAGAGCAATATTTGAATATGAGTGTGAGTTTCATCAATCGGTCTCTATAGTTGGTGCCACGAGAAGATAGACTTTTTGTAAACAAACATTCAGGGCTTCATCATAACCTTTTTTCAAACAGTTGTGTTTTAGATTTTATACTTCTTGAACAGTCTTTATTTTTTCAATGCCTAATTATGTCATTATTCTTTTAAATTTATATTGTTAAATTTTACTGAAATAAAAATATTTGATTTTGTGTTTAAATTGTCGAATGTTCATAAATTTGCCGATATTTTTGTCGTTTTACACGTAATTTATTCTGTTAATTAAAGAAAAATAGAGTACCATGTACATAAATGATAGAGTACATACATGTTACTCTAATAGTGACATGATATTTTTTTAAATCATAGACCATAAATCATTTGCAAAGTAGCCTAACTATCTTGAAATATTAAATTATTGACCAACAATGAATAATATTACAGATAACTCAGCTAGTAAATTACATAAAAATTTAAGAATGTAACATTTCAATGAACTAACGCCAAATGTTGACATTCTAGGCGTCAGTACCTCAAAACATCAAAAAATCCTATTGACAGAGCATAATATCGATAGCCTTGATCGATAGAAACCCGATCCATTGACATATTAGTTTCCAATGACATGTATCTATGTACCGTTGCGCTCATTAGATTTGACATTATTTGTTTTTGACAGCACTATCGCTAAGCCACTTAGTAGAAATTCTTTGTTTACAAAAAGTCTATGTTCTCGTGGCACGGACTATATGTTATTGTACAATATTATATTTTACATAAAAAATTACGTCATGTGGTCACTGCCATCTAACGTTCATAATTTAAACCACTTAAAATCTCCTTT
The DNA here is from genome assembly GCA_944739405.2 of Euclidia mi. Classification (NCBI taxonomy): domain Eukaryota; kingdom Metazoa; phylum Arthropoda; class Insecta; order Lepidoptera; family Erebidae; genus Euclidia; species Euclidia mi. Next base: position 29,074,864 of record OX123193.2, on the reverse strand, counting down.
GAATGATTGCTACGAGATGTCATTGACTAAATGACGTCATTTTTTAAAAGTCGCTGTTAAGATTCTCCGAGAGCAATATTTGAATATGAGTGTGAGTTTCATCAACCGGTCTCAATGTTATTTTACAATATTATATTTTACATTATCAAGGCCACAGAAAGGGATACCTTAAGGTTACAGACTTCCACGCGGGAGAAGCCGCGGGCACAGCTAGTAATTACTATGTTGGGACAATTAAATCAATCATTTTCCAAGAAAATCAAGGACATGTCAAACTAGGCAGAACAGCATATTCTACTGGCAGGCAGACAACTGATAAATATTCTTATACTGACATACAGACGAGCATTGTAGCTGACTATAGCCAAGCCCACAATAAATTTTAACTATTGCCCTGACGATTCACAGCCGCGTTCACAGATTGACTGAATACGTAACCACTGCTAGTGTAACCTACGCTGAAATGTGGGGGAAAATAAAAGTTACCTTACCTTTATTTTCATTCAAATACAAAATATAGACGTGTTTCAAAATACAGTAAAAGATCTGCTCTGGCTGGATATTGATTCAATACGTCCGGTTCAGCAGTTAAAATGACTAATCACTTGAACAACTAAACTGTCAATCTACCTTCACAACAGTATGGAAATAGTGAATCCAAATAGTGAGACTCAAAATAAGAAACCCAGATGTCCCCATTACTGGCGCCATAAAATGTACCTCTGCCGACTTTCAGGTTGTAGATTAACGGGCCGGCAGTGTGACGATACGTGTTTGTTACCCCATATATTTTTATTGCAAGCAGTTGGAAGCTTAAATTTTTACGACCGAGAGACCTAAGAATTCGGCTTTTGATGTTCTGTGAACGTGATTAACTACCGTTGCTGTAGAAGAGAAAAATGCAGATGAGTAGAAATAAAGTCATTTATGTAGTTTGTTATTTAACACCTTCTATAGACACAAGGAACACCCAGACTCAAACAACAATTGATCACACAAAGTATTTTCTCGTGTCGGAATCGAACCCACATCACTGAGCGTAGTGCCACTCGGCAAGGCGGGCGCTTAAACCTACTACTACGCCAACCGACACATCAAACGACTTCCACAATTATTAAAATACTCTAAGCATTATTATTTCTATAACCTATACACGTGTATAAATAAAATTTAATATAAACCCGCAAACCTTCAAAGTTTTATCGCGGAGGCTGTAGTCGCGCGGTCGAGACTAACTCGAATCTGCTAAACATAGCGTCGAGAGGCGGCCAAGTCATTAACCTAACTACCTCTCGTTGTAAACGAGCCAGCCATAGGCATTACAACCTGCCGGGGTACTTGGCTGGTTTTTTTGGGCAATGCCTGCTGCTATTTGTAGTTCTGTTTATTGTGATAATATTTAAAAACAAGCGTGAAATGTGAACGTAAAATGCTTTTATTTTTTGTGAAATAAAGACTGTTAACCAGATCTACCATACATTATTTGTCTAGATTCAAATAAAGCTGCCTGTTTATTTAAAGGCCCGTTATATTATCTAACTAAGAGATTTCCGAATATAGCAGACTTATTTGTAGGCTGATACGTCAGAGTTTTTCCAGAAATTATCCGGTAGACAAAGAGGACAAAAATAATAACCATTGCAAACATGTTAGGTCACAAGATATTACGCTAAAAACAAACTGTTTCATACCTAGCACAGAAATAGCACAAATAATGGCCGCCGTCTTTTGTAGATCATATTGTCCCTTCTGGTTGGTCATCGGTTTCCTGTACACATAAGAATGCTAGTAGATTATGAACCTTAACTTGCATGTGATAGAGATGTGTATTATTTCCGTTAACTTTCTGTGTTTAAAATGCAATATCGACATAGTCAATGGTGATACGATTAGGCATAATTCCTTTTCCGATCAACACGTATACACTTAATAAACATCAAGTCTAATATTTCATTTTTACGGTTTCATATCTCAACATGAAAAGATCCCTTGGGACCACTTTACCGTGCATCTGCCCGCCAGTCTGTCTGTTTCCTACTGCTTAGGGTTTTCGGTGCCTTGAGGTTATACAGAAATTCTTGGTAGTCCGGCTGCAATCTAAGATTTTGAACCATATATTTCATAACCGGTTATTCTGTTTGCCACATCACAATTGTAATTCTAATAGATCATGCAGCATTACCTTCGCCTTAATTTTTCTTTACAGCTTTAGAACTGTACAAACCCTTACATAGCACAAAATTCAAGCCAGACCAAGCGAATGAATGTGACGGGTCAAGGAATATATCGTCAACGTCAAAAACTACCAGACAAATAAGTCGGCTATTGAGGAGCATTTACTCGAAACGGGCACTAATTACTGGATCGAATTATTCCGCCCACGAGTTGTCGCTACAGATCATCACTAAAATAAACATAAATTAAAGTGGATAGGATTACAATAGCCTAATTTCATCGGGCAAATATTTTAGCAATTTATTGCACATAAGGACACTGGTAATACCATGCTTGAAGCAACATTTGTGGAAGATACGTAATTAGAGCCTATGAAATTTATTTATTTATTTATTGGTTTACCTACAATTGTTACACTTAAGAATATATAACCGCTTGACCGCTAGCGCCAATTCGCCGAATTCACTTGACCGCTCACGTTCTAAACAAAATGTCGCGCCGCCGCTCGCCAGATGGGCGCGCTAACAAAAATATTTATTGTTGATAAGTCGGTAACATGAGTAAGTTGAAGTGATGTTTTTCTTCAACCTTATAAATGACTCTTTCAAGTCGTATGAATTCCTTGTTGATATTTATTTTCTAATTTATTATACTTAGCAGCGAACATTGACTATCGTTGGAAAAAACACTTTGTGTATTTTAAACCGGATTATTTTAAAAAGTAAATCGATGACATACATATTTTATGAGTTTTAACTGTAGAGGTATTCTATCTACACCGAATTAAATAAAAAAAATCATGTATCATAGTATAAAAATATTTAATTACACGCATACGATAAGCACGTAATTACTTAGCAGCGAACATTGACTATCGTTGAAAAAAACACTTTGTGTATTTTAAACAGGATTATTTTAAAAAGTAAATCGATGACATACATATTTTATGAGACCTCTACAGAGAGGGATTCTATCTACACCAAATTAAATAAAAAAAACATGTATCATAGTATAAAAATATTTAATTACACGCATACGATAAGCACGTAATCACGGAGCGCGCGAAACAAAGAGTGGCATTTGACATTATTTTTTCGTTCCGGGTTAACGATTTTAAGACTTGCTTCGTATTTTTAGCATCAAGAAATGTTCAATGATTTGAATAGAACACAGAAAAATAATTTGAAACATTACGTAATAGAAAGAAACAGTCAATTCAGACCGAGTATAGCGCTGTAACCAAAAAGGGAAAATAGTCACTTGTGCGCGGTCTACGGCATTTCGAAAAAGGGAGAATAGTCACTTGTGCGCGGTCAAGCGGATAATTACGTTTAACACATTATACATTTTTAGTTCAGTGTACAATATTATTATGGCAAACACAGCATGCATAATTATGACAAGCGTTCATGTGTATTAAAAAAAATACATATTATATATTTTTATACAAGATGAAATCCAGCTTACAGTAAAGGATAGGCAAAGAAAGAAAGAAAGAATGGCAAAAAACAAAGCAATTGACATTTTCTTGCGTATCCAGTGAAAATAGACGATGATTAGTTACTATTTAGTAAAAACAGCAATTATAAAATCACTCTCCACCTTGTCCCAATGCCTAATTCTTAAATCTTCTAGAATGTGTTTATATTTAGAACCTGATGTCTAAATCTTAGAAAAACAGTGCCGAAGATATCAATAGACTTGTCGCATGCGTTGAGAAGTCTACACATTCTTGGGATGGGTGAATGGAAACCTGAAACAGTTTTACGATGTGGGGGATGCAATATTTTGATAGGGTTACGCGGATATCTAGTTGGGATATAAAAATTAAATTTTGAGAGTAGCTGAGGGCAATCTATTAAATTAGAATTGGCAGGCCATCTTCATCCAGATAAAGCCATATCTGATATAAAATATGACAACATTTTACCTCAAAAATAAAAATAAGTTGGTTTCCACTTTTTATTTTACACCTGAGTGTGTACTTGTTGGTTGTATAGGAAAAGTGTAGAGTGCAGGAGTACCGTGGGCCATTCGGCGGATAATTCCGCGCGGCGGGTACAACGCAGCTTTTATTCCACACTTCAAGTCCAGTTTTTGTTCGAAGAACAATGATGTTGAAAACATAGTTGCGGTTTTTGTACACGAATAATGCGCTGCTGAACACAACCCGTTTAATAACAAAATATAGTTGCGTAATACTTTATCTTTTATGCAACTTTTAAACAAGTTGTATCAGCTTAACGTTCATAACGTTTGTTATAATATTTTTCACTTTTTAATTGAAATACGTTTCGTTGCATTAAACTAGTTTACAAAGTACCTGTCCATAAACCCTGATTCTTAGAAAGCTATTTTATATTCGACTTGGGAGGTAAATACCAGGGCTTCGCAGATATTTTTCTATTTAATCAAAGTAAGAAAATTGCGAGGTACATACATATAAAGTTCTTTCACAAAGTTTGACCTGATATCCCTAAATCATAGCATCTTGATTATCTCCATGAAACCTCGAAATATGATCCTAATATTTTGAGGCACTTGATAATGGCAACAATTAATACGTTAATGTAAATTAAAAAAGTAGGTAAGCCAATTTAACAATAGATGACAGCCATTGAGCCAATATAACGAGTAAAATAGCAAATATTAAAACAAAAAGACAGTACAACAAAATCCTACACTCAATACACGTTTTATCCTCGCCTTTACGCGTGGGGTCTATATGGCTTAATTATTTTAAAATAAAGCTTAAATAAATTATATCTGCCTCAACGGTAAAGCATGGGTTACTTCAGATAGAACATGTTTTTAATTTGATTAGTAAGTCGTTTGAAATAGTCTTAGTAATTCATCATAAATAATACACCAAAACCTCCGAAATATAACTTCAATACCAATTTCCCGTGCAGTTTTTTTCTCAGAACAAAATAATCGCACTAAAAATAACTCTTGCACACTTCTACGTTCTAAAACTATTATTTTTGCGCCATCCAAGAGCCGTTCCCGTTGCAGTACGGGAAAAGATTGGCGACTCGGAAACACAAACTACCAGGAGAAACCTAAATCTTTACTATGAAACTGCTTACGTCAGATTGCACGAGTAAGTACTGAACTGTAGAGAAGAAGTATCTCTACTTAGGCGCCGACTTAAGCATGAAACTATTTAAATTTATTCCACTGAGGTGATTGAAAATGCACGTTAGGTAACACCCTGTGATATATAAAGACACTAGCTTTTGCCCGCAGCTTTGCCTGCATTGATAAAAAGTAAGTTTATCTATTTTTTAATCAGGAAAGAAATAGCCTATTGCGATGACGGCCGGTTGGCGTAAAGGGAGTGTAAGCGACTGCTACGCCGAAGGTCGCGAATTCGATTCCCGCTCAAGTCAAACATTTGTGTGCATGAACATGGATGTTTGTCTTGGTCTAGGTGTTTCTATGTATAATATGTATGTATTTAAAAGAAAGTATATATGTATGTTCCATTGTCTCGTACCCATAGTACAAGCTCAGCTTAGTTTGGGACTAGTTTTAATTACATTTTTAATTACATATTTCATAGTAGCTTTTATTTCATTAATCAATAAAATTAAAGGGAATTTTAATCACAATCGGTTCAGCAGCTTAATTAGCAGCGGTAGCGCAACAGACAGACAAAATTTTACATATTATAATATTTATATTCATATCATAACATGAAATAACTTCACAATTTTTATTCCAGCAGGGGTGGGATAAGTTGTATTACACACCTACATTTCGCCAGTTATGTTTCTGTCCCAATGTAATAGGGGCCGAGCCTATTGCCATAGGCACATTGTTAAGCGAGCGATATTTATCATTCTAAATACACACATAACTTCGAAAAGTCAGAGGTGTGTGCCCGGGGTAACTGGGGATCGAACCCGAGACCATAGTCTCGGCAGTCCGTTACGTACACCACTAGGCTATCGCCGCTATATTTATATCCGTTGTAGGATAATGACTGTAGAATCAATGAAAAGCTGGCATCACCGTAATTTTATTGCGAAGCACAATGGTGCTTCGCAATAAGCACCATTGTGCTTATTGCGAAGCACCATTGTGGGTTTTATTTTTGCTTTAGAGCAATGGCTCTAAAGCAAAAATAAAACCCGAAGTTAAACTTAAGTTTTAGCGAGTGTTTTTATTTATTTCCAGGAGACTGCAACTCGGTATTTTAAATAAAAAGTTAATCTCAATGTTCCAGGAATTGGTCATAAAATGTACGTTAATTCTCAAAATATTTAGTCTGTATAAAAATAATGGGTTGTCTTAATTAATTGTAGAGGATTCCCGCAGCTATGGCCGGACCAAAACAGACAAAAGCAAGTATTGCAGCGTCCGCAATGCATTGTTGGCCAATCTGTTCTCACAGCCAATAAAACAACGGATATTATTCCAAATAAATAACATAGGATATGTGTGTCTATCTGTTAAAAAGGTAGCGATAGCCGAGTGGATATACCAACAGACTGCCATGCAGAGGGTCATCGCGATTGAATCCACGGCGCGGCGCGCACCAATGACTTTTCGGAGTTATGTGCGTATTAAATTGTTAATTATCGCTTGCCCCGTGCCTCGGAGAGCACGTTAAGCCGTCGGTCCCGGTTGTCATGAAGATCTTTGACAGTCGTTATAGGGTGTCAGTACCTTCTAAATAAACTGACACTAGTCTAAACCATGGAATATCGCTATCCCTTCGGGTTGCGGAGGTCAGACAGGCAGTCGCTCTGTGGAAAAGCTAATATTCTGCCAAATCCGGTTAGACTAGTAAGCGGACCCCGGGTTGAAACTGGGATAACGTTAGGAGGATGATGAACCGCTTCTTCCAATTCTCGTGAGATTCGTATAATCCTCTCATAGCGCACGCCAACAATCTCAAGGAATATAAATGCCAGGTTTTCGGCGGTGGTGCTCATCGGTGTATGTAACGGTCTGCCGAAACCATGGTCCTCGATTCGATCCTCAGTTACACCGACTCACACCTCTGACTTCTCGAAGTTATGTGTGTATTGAAAATGTAATTATCGCTCGCTTAACAATGTGCCCGCTAGATGGCAATAGGCTAGCCCCCGATTACATTGGGACCGAAACATAACTGGCGAAGTGTGGGAGTGTAATACACCTCTGCCTACCCCTTCGGGGATAAAGGCTTGAAGTCATGTTATGTTGTCTTCAGTCATTTCAGTCAATCATAGATGTCAGTTAGTCAGGAACGGAAAAAAATAATATACATAATTACATATACACACTAATAATGTAATGACTTTCAAAGATGTTAGTATTTAACGCTACTGTATCTCAGGCAATAATCGTGATCATCAGACCATGATTTTGTCCTTGGACTTTTCAAATTGAACCCTTGACTCGTTAGCAGTCATATTTACTAACCACTAAAACAAAAGGCAAGTCAACATAGCATAACAGTGCAAGTGATATAATACAGTAACTCTATTCTGTACTTCATCATGGCCTCATAACAACCATTTATCATCTATGCCTAATTACTTCGGATCGCCGTTGACAATAAAATTACATACACATACATACATAGACTCACGCCTGTTTCCCCGAAGGGGGTAGGCAGAGGCATATTAAACGCCCACTTTTCGCCAGTGTTTTGATCCCACGTAATAGGTGGCGAGCCTATTGCCGCTTTTCGGGATATTTTGATTGCCAGAGCCTCGTCCGTTGATCGGCAGGTGCACCACTTGTAGGTGAGGTTAGCTTGGGACCCTAAGTTCTTGGTGGGAACCATATGCACCCATGGGTACAATAAAATTAATAATATTATATACACACATGATGTATAAACACATTTAACACCAAAGCACTAGACAGCGTTGTACTTTTATGTGCTTTAGAGCGATTTAGTCGATGTTTTGGACTAATTAGTTGTTCCACGGATATTGTAGTGCACAAATGTATGTTTTTTTTATTGCTGCTAGTGGCAGACGAGCGAACGGCCCATCTGATGGTAAACGGTAACCGCTGCTCATGGACTTCGCTAATGTCAGGGTATACACAGCAAAGCCGCTGCCTACCGTGAAAGTAATGCTCTCTTTAATTCTTTAAAGAAGGACAAGTCATAGTGCTCGGGAAACACCGCAGCAGGTAGTTCATTTCAGAGCCTACACGTACGTGGTAGAAAAGATAGCTGGAAGCGCACCGTACTAGATGAGTAGGTACGCTTCCAGGTAGTACGGGTGAACTCTACTGCGTCGGCGAGTGGTACGTTGGTAGAAGGGTGACCCTGGTACCAAATTAAACAATCGGTAAAATACGCAGAGAGAACCAAAGTCTCTCCGCTGCTCCAGCGACTCTAGTCTAGCCGTGAGATCGGGATCATCGACGATTCGAACAGCTCGTCTCTGTAGGGATTCAAGTGGATCAAGCTAATATTTTCCGGCCCAGAGACGTGAGCAGTACTTCACATGTGGCCGGACTTACGCTTTATAAAGCATAAGCCGTTGGCTTGGTGTGAAGTGCAAACATAAGTGCACTCTTTCTTCGTTTACTCGTATGTCAGTATGGGACGACAAGTTCAACACAATCGTAGGACATATACAATGGCGGTGGACTAACGGACTTACACGATTCCTGAGACATAGGGTATAATATAACCAGTTCGACTGTTCTACACTACGGTAACTATCAAAATCATCATCTTCCTAGAATAATAACGGATGCAAAAAGCCTTAGAGCCCAAGGTTCGCAATGATCAGCTTTACTTGCCAACTAAACTAATTATATAGAAAGGTATTTAAGCACACTGAAAATTTGCCAGATCATGGTATAAGGTGCATATGGTTCCCACCAAGAACTTAGGGTCCCAAGCCAACCTCACCTGCAAGTGGTGCACCTGCCGATCAACGGACGAGGCTCTGGCAAACAAAATATCCCGGATAAGCGGCAATAGGCTCGCCACCTATTACGTGAGATCAAAACACTGGCGAAAAGTAGGCGTTTAATATGCCTCTGCCTTCGGGGAAACAGGCGTGAGTTTATGTATGTATGTATGCACGGTATAAGGTGAGAGATTTTGAATATTTAATTAAAAACCATAATGTAACAAGATTTTTAACAAGTCACAGAAAACAAAAGGCTATGTTGTGAGACATTCAAGTTTACAATGATCATGTCATTTCAAGCGTCATGGCGATGCTATGTTTACCGTTGCCACAATAAACATGGCCTAGGCGACTGCCATGAACTATAAAATTGTTGTGACGATCCAATGAGAACAGCTAAATGTAACAGTCGTTCAGAGATAAAATATTTCGACGACACGGTGACGATAAACAGTCCCTTGATATAATGAAGACAACAAGTGTATCTACTACAGTCGTCCAACGATAAGTTAATCATAACGACAACGCGCTCTTACTGAGTTATATTTTATTATAATATCTATAGATGTAATTTTCTCACATATTTTTGGTACAAATGAGATGTGGGTGATCTCATTTGTACCAAAAATATGTGAGAAAATTACATCTATAGATATTATAATGAAATGAAGTCCCCGCCACGTCCTGTCTGTATGTATGAATACGATAAATTCCAAAACTACCCAACGGAATTTTGTACGGTTTTCTCTAACGTGATGTAATGCCCGAGGAAGGTTCAAGTGTATAATTTACGTAGGAGGAGCTGCAAGTGAAGTCTGGTATCACATAATTATAACAATGTGAATCCATGTCAAAAAGTGATAATAGGTCATCTATGATTCAGATAAGTTCGCGATTTTAAATTCACCGAGAAAATACATTATTCCTATCTCTTCAAACAATTATATATTTTGAATATTCCTATTTTCACCACCTCTGTATGGAGCTTATCTTCCATTTAGATTCAAATATGGCATGAAAGTATGAGTTATCTGGAAAATAGATTTACCAGGAACTTATCGGACAGCGGTGAAACTGGCCATAAATATTGTTACACGAAAATGTTGAGCTTAAAAATGCTAAAGAATCTGAGTCACTTATGTTCGTCTCTGGAACTAATTACGCGCTGTGAGGATAAAGCTGAAGCTGGTGTAAGCTGGACTGAGGAATAAACTAAAGAAATAAATTACAATTTATAGCGCCGCTGTACGCCGCTCAGATCAAATACATACTCGACGTCATCGCAGTGCGGCGACTAATGTAGTCGCAGAGACAACTATATTGCTGATTCATAATAAATATTATTATTTAGGTATATGAAATTCATGAAATGCTTACTATGTTGCTATTATATACTTTATCACATACATACATACATATCGTCACGCCTTTTATCCTCGAAGGGGTAGGCAGAGGTGTATTTCTACACCCACTTTTCGCCAGATATACTTTAGTCCCACGTAATAAGGGGCGAGCCTATTGCCGTACCGGGCACATTTCATGACTCCGTGCTGCTACTGAGAATTTCGTGACAGAAAAACCCAATAACACTGCCCGACCCAGGAATCGAATCCGGGACCTCCCGATCCCACGCGCACATTTATGCCGCGAGACCAACGAGGCAGTCGCATAGGGTTTGATGTCGAGTTTTCCGTCTCTACGCAAAGATGGTATTTGCATCGTGTTATCCCTTAGTCGCCTCTTACGACACCCACGGGAAGATAGGGGGTGGTGACACTTGATCGTTGGTATTTTATATAATTTATCACTTACTATATCCACTCTGAATATGGGCCACTTATGTTTTCGCCACAATCTCTCACTTGCCTGTGCTGATCTGAGAATCCGCTGATTTTGGGTAACATAATTATTTTACTGATCCAAAATAAATATTACATAACGTCAGAGAAAATTGGCAACAAACTAGACAACGTTATTTAATACATACATTTACGTGTACAAAAACGGTATTGCATAACTATCCCATATACTATTGCATTGTCCAACCCTCTTAAGTAACATGAATGCCGAAGTGGTTCATTAATATACAAAAAAAACTGCGTCTTTTCCTGACTCAATCGCAACTGCAACAAAGAGCATCACGTATGCACAGCCCGAGACCCGCGACGGCTAAAGAAATATCCAGAAACTTACCCACTACTTTTACCCGTCTGCGTATTTTATAATACTGCACTCTCCCGGTTTTAATTAAACTCCACCTAGTTCAAGTATATTTTTGCTGAATCAAGGGTCTATGCAATAACTTTAAAAACTTTTACTCAACAGTTCCTTTAGTTTTTTTCTAAAGGCATCTATGTACCGAGACTTTTGTATTGAAATATACAGAATGAACGCAATTTAAATTATGTTACATAAGTGGTTTACACATTAAATGAGTTGCATGTTCAAATCATTACTAAATGAAACAATTGTATTGAGGGTGAGGGCTGCGGCAAAAAGCTATAGTTGTGTGTCGTATAATGGAAATTGTTCATTAGCCTCAGAGCGATACATCCGACTGCAGCACAATACGCGACTATGCTGGAAAACGATGCGCATTTTTCTTTCATCACAAACATTCATCTCCCTTAATTATCAGTCATTGTGTTAATTATGAAATGGGTTATAAAGAAAAGCGATACATCACGAGTTTACGTCAAAACACGTAGAAAATTATGCCTGCCGGCACATTTGCTCGATATTACAAACACTTAACAGCACGCTTCCCATCAACCAGAAATTGAGGGATGATAGAATGGGGACGAACCGTTTTTGAAATAATTAAATACATATCATACATCCAGCATGTGCAATACAAAGAGCACCTCTAATAAAAAATAAAAGGTCGTATGTGACAAATACGTCGGAAATGAAAGAGTAATGGAATGAACATATTCACTCACAAATACAAAATTCAGACACAAAACCGCGTGGTTTTCAACCTGTAAGCACGTCAGTTAAACGCACTTCATTTCCGTTTGGTAGAACAAAAGCCGAGAACAGGCTCATCCTAGTTTCACTTTGTGGATTACAATCATCGCTATGAATGCAATAACATCGCGCACGAGGGTGCAAGACAATCGCATAGGACGTGCATACGGCTGCTGATAAACGCCACACGCTCAATGGGCTATTGTCATCAGTCGCACACAGCGCGCAGTACAGTTTCACGACTGCACAGATGCGGTCGCAAACTCTAAACACTTTAGTTTCGTGGTTCATTAACGCCCTAATTAGGTAACTAAAATCGTCTCTGCAACTGTTCCACAGCTAATTTAATCTGAAGCATACATTTTGTTTTCATAACATTATCATGAACATAAAGGTAATAATACTCGTAATTACACTTTACAAATTTATTGTGTTATAAAGTTTAAACAGTAATGTGGTTGACTTATTCGAGCTAGGCTTTCATTGCTTTTGAAGTCAACAAACTTTTATGTTACAACGGAGCGTTCTGTTTTTTCATCAATACGAAACTTTTGCTTTGTTTCGTATCGGCCACCGGACGGTTGATCAAACAGGCTTACACGTACCTAAATTTACAGCTCTGTAGGATCTCCTACAGAGCTGTAAATTTAGGTACGTGTATTTTAAACCGTATTACGATGGGATAAGGATTAAGATACTTGAGTTTAAAACGTTCGATCGGTGGTGGTGAGCGCTTTGAAAGCTCCATGACTCCCACTTACTGACAGCTCGATAATCCCGGTTCGACTGCCGACATAATTATGGTTTGTGAAGGCTGTACAGTGTACGCTATGTTTATATTGTTCAGTTTTATCAACATTATTAAAGCGATCACTGTATGAATTCTCGTAAGCGAAAGTGTTTATAGTAAAGCATAAATAATACAATTCGCGCGCTTGTCAAAACAATTAGTATTTGTTATTTATTCAGATGGTTGTTTATGTGGTAATGAGCAGCAATGGTTATGTCATTAAATGTACTGCTAATACAATTGTATGGAGTGAATAGAATATAATTTTAGAATATAGGAATAGAATGTTGGCAATTCTAACTTTGCCAAGTGAATAAGCATATTTTGACTTATAGCATGAATCTGGCATTTACCGAACGTCGAGTTCGGGCGAAAATCCTGTTGAAAAATGAGCCGATAATGCAAGTCGACTATTCGGTATTTCAAATGGCTATTGAATCCGATTCAGCAATGCGGTTAACCGTTCAGTAGGTCACGACGTTTTATATGATCTTTAAAATTTTTGACATTTTGTAGTGGAGAACATTGATGTACCAACCTACTTGTAGATTCCTAGCAATAGTAATCTGTTATTGTAGTTGTGGGTTATGGAAACTAAAGGTAGTCTATGTGATATTGTTAAATATAAGCTATATAATATAAAATAGAGTTCTGAAGAATAAGCTAAATATAAAAAAAATGCTATTGTGACGAATTAAGTTAGTTTATTATGTCCTTTAATGGACTACAAAAGGTTGCTTAAATAAATAAAATAACGTCTATTACTCTATTAGAACACATAATTTATACCGCCAATATTGTCGCAGTCTAAAATTGCTAATTAACAACTAGATAATAAGCGGGACAGTGAAAACAATATACCTACTTAAATGAAAACTATACAAGTACAGTTATAACTAGTACATTCGTTATTATGTGAATTTAATTACCTGTCCGCATATTGCCTGCTCATATGGCGTAGTGGGTTAAGCGATAGCCTCGTCGTTTAAAACTGCGCTGAGAATTATGGGTTTGATTCTCTAACGAGACAACACTTATGTGATCTACAATTTTTTGTTTCGAGTCCAGACGTACTTTGTGTCTATCGATTGAATGTTTGTGTGATGAACTGAGGCCTAAGCTTCTCTTCTATTTATCTTCTATCTCTGTAATTTAATGTGACTTCTGGTGTACAATAAATAACTATCTATATATCTAAGCCTACACAAGGAGACAAGCAATTTTATCGAAAGCAAGGAACGCAAAACCTTTACCAAAGCTATTAATAGACATATCACAAGAAATATAATACTCTTCACATAAAACCTCATTAAGGAGCGATACAGGCACCCAATTACAAGACACGAGTTCAGTAGGAAGGTTGTAGCGGAAATTAGTCAGACACCAGACTTGCTTCATTTCGCGCCGATGCACGGTGGCTGACTGTTTCTACGAACCGATTTGTATCTGCACTACTCTATGAACTTGTTTCTGGTTTGCTGTTTGATAGCCCAAATGAGATATAGAGTGCCAATGCATACATGAACAATGACCTTGCCTCGAGACTGTCAGGCATGGTAACGATTTGGTGTACTACTATACACAATGGGCTTTGAGATTCTGGAAGATTCTGGAGGAGTGGGCCCGTACCGGACTATGCAGCAAGCGTTTGTCTGGGCCAACGTAGACCAACGATCTGATTAGAATCGCGGGAAGCAGTGGAATGTGGCGGCTCAAAATCAGTATTTTGAACATATTTTGCTATGATTATCTCCGTCTTATCTCTATGCTTAAGATGATATTTGTACACTTAATAAGCGCGTTGCAACCACTGCCGCTAACCTTACCACAATTACATTTTGTAAGTATTCAGCAATATGCCTACTTAAACACTATTCTCGTAGTTTTAGTAGGTAGGTATTTCTCGTAATTTAAGGTGTCTTTATGGTATGTGGAATTCAAGCCTGCTATTTTTGCGTTACGGCTATCAAGTTAAACAAACTGATTGCAGTGAAGTGAAATTGTGCTTAGCCCGGAATGCTTACTAAGGAGGTCTTTGACGTAAACTGGTCATCTATTTTTGCTCAATGCCGACCGCATTGAGCAAAAAGTAGCCGCTGAAGTAAATTTTAATGTTTAGTATTTAAAGAATTTCTCCATAGTACCTGTGAAATTATGGCAAACCACAAGAACAATTGGCCAAATTAAATTCTGATTTAATAACCAATATAAAATACAGACTGAACTATGCACTAATCAGTTACAGCCCTAATTAAATTCTCATGGTTGGTTTACTGAGAAAATAAATAATATTTCTTCTTAAGAGGACTAATATCAAAGTACAGCATTGTACGTTATTCCACGCGAAGCCTTTGAAGTGCAATATCGCAAAATTAATCATATTACCTTTTGTATTAAAGCAAATGAAACCAATACGTTCCTTTGCGATAAGCTTATTAGGACTACAGAACGGCGTATGTAGAACGTAGCAAATAAACTTCACTTTTTAGGGTTCCATAGTCCACAAGGAACCCTTATAGTTTCGTCATGTCCGTCCGTCTGTCCGTCCGCAGCCTAGCTCAAAGACGCCTGGTGCTAGAAAGCTTAGACATACAATATTGCAACAAAACTGTAGAATCAAATTTAGGAAAATATTTTTTTTAAGGGTATCTCCCCTACATATATAGTGGGGTTGAATTTTTTTTTGGTTGAGTACCCCATTGTGTGGGGAATCATTGGATAGGTTTTAATAAAATATTATTAGTTTGCTCAAATAATTTTTTGATCAAGTGATTGGTTTGTCAAATATCAAGCTTTGAAGTGAAAAAAATTGTTAGACTTAAGTGTCCCCCCCCCCTCTGCCGGCTAAACTATTAATTTGGAGGAGGTGAAAAAAATCACAAATGTAGTACATATAACGAATTTAAAAGGAAAACTATCACGGCTAAGTAGACATCACTAGTTTACGAGTAATCGTCGGTTAACTTATAAATACCTATTTCTGTGAGTTTACATTGGGAGCGCTGGCTTAATCTTAAAGATGCCCGTTTTTAGTCCCATGTGAAACAGAAGTTATTGTCAATTTAAGTTATTAGCCATTATGGGCAATTACGGAACCCTACATTGCGCTTGGCCCGACACGCACTTGGCCGGTGTTTTTTTTTTAATAAAGGCAACTGATGTCCGTGTGGTGAGGGATTAAGAATACGGAATGTCACCACCCCTTGTCATCCAATGGGTGTCGTAAGATCCAACAGAGCACTGTACGTGTACGACAGCATGAAACAAACCCTGTGCCAATCCGTTTGGCCAGCGTGGTATATTAGGCCAATTCCTATCCTTTCAAAGGAGAAGTGTAGTTCAGTACTGCTAGGGGCCGATGATGATGATGATTATGAGATAGAGAGCGAGAGAGAATAAGAGATAATTTTATTTTAAAATAAAAATACCTATCTTTATCATTGCTTTAGCATTGTCTTTTTTATTTCTCAGAGTCCTGCTTCAAATTTTGTGGTCTTTATAACAAAACAAAGGCTAAATTTACATTATTCTAAACCATATTTTATAAAAGAAGAGCTACGTAATTTAAATGAATTCATTTTCAAGCTAATTTAGGAACAGAAGTTTCATAAGAATTTAAACTACGAATGAAAACATCTATACAGAAAAAGCCAGAACCAAATGTTGAACTATATTTATAGCATGTTTTATGATAGCACTGCGTTTGTCGAGAAATTTTGTGGTAAACGGCCTATTTACAATTACACATAAAATTAAAAGAGATCGGACATGTTATTGCTGAACATTCGTATTAAACTTTCGTTTTATATTAAATATATATATTAAATTTTCGTCAACTATTCGAAACATTCAGATTACCCATAAACCATTGCACGACTTGTGCTTAACGCTATTCAGCATTTCAGAGAACGAGTTCAGCCTATCCAGATTTGCCAGAATAATAACTTTTTGCAGAGCACCTGTAACATGTACTGACATCGTCGTAATCGTCATGGCTGTCGTCAAGACCGATCTTCGCTGTCTTCTAACAGGTCTATCACTGTTCATACGTATATTCACATTAATCCTTTAAATTTAAAACCTTATTTACCTTTTTTTCAGATTTAGATGAAAGAACTACCTAAGTATTTTTAATACTATTTCACAAAGTATCCTTATGCTTGGTAGGTAAAGTAGCTCTGTAAATATAAAATCAAAATGGTGAGTTACTAGTAAAATGTAAAGTGATGGATTCTACTCAGAGCGTACGCCACGAGAATCAAATCAACAATTTCGTAGCACTAACGCTGTTCGAGTACGTTGCCAGCATTCAAAGAGACTCACAATGTATTTTTCAACATGGACTCTATCGATACGAAGGTTTGTGGAAATATTATTATACAAAAGCATAGAAATGAAGGAAGTATCGTATATTTATAGGACACTAAGTACTGTAAAGATTAATTATTTCTTGTTAAACAGAAACGATTCATAAACGCTATTCAAATTTCTCAGATATATTTAAACAAATACCTTATACAGCTTTTTATTAAGCTAACAACCCTTTACACTCCCATCCTCCACTCTAAAGGAGCCGGTAGATGGCTTGTGCGGAAACCACAAACGTATACATATGTATGAGTATACACCGTCTATTATAAGGCAGTGTTTTTTCGAAATGTGCTCAGCACATGATATAGAAGCTGCCTATAGTATTTATTTTACACGCGGGCAAAGCCGTTGGCTGAAGCTAGTCTGTTAATAAGTGTAATAGTTATAAGAAGCCAAAGATATTGCACGAAATGGCAAAGTACAGAGTCACGAACTGCACCTTGTCTTTTACACACACAAACACAACTTACACCTATTCATTTAAAATATTTTATTATCTCGGACGACACCTGGCAACTGCGTTTTATTGGCTGCACTTATTAAAACTATAAACATTTAATAACAGTTACACTTTCGTAGTGTTTATGGTAGCAGACTTGGATACACATTTAATTTTTTGGTCTAAGCTCTAGAATATCGCTATCCTTTTGGGTAACCGAGATAACATCAGGATGATGATTATTCAGAGACACATTTAGAAACTGTTACATTTGCATTCTAACTAATTTTATTGTGATACATTTATGAAGGTGCATTAAATTGTTGCTTGTTGACATGTCTCACATTTAAGATGGGTACTGACTGGTATTACGAGGCGTCATATAATGTGTTATACAGCGAGCATTTGAGCAGTCAGTACGGGGAAACAAGGCGCTCACAACGTAATTCGTATTGTCGCACTGACGCCTTACACTTGCTGAGTAACACAATAGATACTTAACGCTTCATACCACTGGTCAGTATCGACCTTTAAATAAATGATCGCTGAACTATAGAAAAAAACACTGATTACTAATGTTCTGCTTACGTAGCTACAACATGAGGCAACTTTAAGATAGCGAGACAACTCTACGGAGTAGTTTGAGAAGTTCGTAGTTCTTGATACTAGTTTAAGTAAAACATAATCTTTTTGTTGCATCCCACCACAACATAAAAGGCCTTTCGCCTTTGTTCTATCAACGTCACCTCTTCTGTTTATCTCAGTACACTTATTAATGTAGCTTTCTAATTGACATTAGTTTACTAGAGTAACTATACGTAACGGTTGTACTCACGTATTATTTTTGGTGGGAGTAGCCCGACTAGTTTCGGACCATACGGAGGTCCTTAATCATGAACAAGCGCGACCGTCCGCGTAGGCGTCGGGCGCTCCACTCTGTGGAGTGGAGCGCCCGACGCCGACGCGGACGACAACCGTTACGTATAGTTACTCTAATTATGACAACTCACGATAGTTTTACTCTAAAATTAGTTTACTAAGTACGCTGGCAAAGTTGATTTCCTTCAAACATAACTGAGACTTTACAAGCCTCCTCCTCATATATGCCGAAACAATAAACAAAAGTAAACCACTTTACCATTCGGTTGCTCTCGCCCAAGAAGCAACAGCAATAAATACAATTTATCTCAGAACAGAGGCAACATATATAATTCCTAGCGCCGCAAGTTTAAGGTTGTAATACGTGAAATAGGTACAAAGTTAGCGTACATAACAAAGTAGGTGAGTTCGCCCCAAACTCCTTACATACCGATTAACTACCGTTGTTTTTATCGCAAACACCCAACTTGTACACAGTTTTATTTTGCTTCAAAACTAACAGTTTTTGAAGTTCTCAGAATATTACTTTGTATACACTGTCTAGGATAAATATACAGTGGATGGGTTCGTATGTTTTTACTTTTTATTACACTTTTAACAGACATAGTGATCTTTTAAAAAAAAAATTAACAAACAATCATTCACCTCCATTTTGCGGGCCAATGTCTTTATGTACACATCGATAACTGCTGCAAGGGTAGTAATTCCTCTACTGTGTTAATGTGTTAATCTTAATATATAAAATCCTTGCGTTACTTTTTTTAGTTTTGGCTGTAGTTAGCAGCCAAAGTTAGTAGTAACTGCTGCAAGAGTAGTAATTCCTCTACTGTGTTAATGTGTTAATCTTAATATATAAAATCCTTGCGTTACTTTTTTTAGTTTTGGCTGTAGCATGTCTGTCAGTCAGTCGACTGACAGACATGCTACAGCCAAAACTATTGGGCGCAGGAAGCTGAAATTTGGCATGTATGTTACTTGGTGACCGTAGGGGTGCACTAAGAAGGGATTTCCCGAAATTCCCACGGGATCGTCCAAAACGGGTAAATTTAAAAAAAATGCAGGCGTAGGTGCTGGCGTCCTCTAGTCAGACATAAAGCAGTTAACTTACAATATAACTTTGAATAGTGCAACTGTAAACGTACGCTGCAAATAATTCGTAACTTGTAACTACAAATAGCGATGCAACTTTGTAAACGCACAGCTTTTGTTTATATTTGTACAGGACAATAAAAATACTCTTCTTTCCCACCACACTACATTACTAAGAATATAGTGTACAAACAGCAACAACTCGAGCAAAAAAGTTTCAGTACGATTTCAATCCTTATTTCCTCTGCCCTCTGCCATAAGAACGGTACAAAGGTCAAAATCTCTAGCTTGATGAGTAAAATACGAAAAAAGTATTTCGAGATAAAAAACACTGAAATTGCAGTCAGCACGAAAGTTAGAATTTGAATTTAAATAATGTTAAGCCTTTCTATTAAGCTGACTGCACGGTTGGTGTAGTGGTTTAAGCGGCTACCTCGCCTCTCGACACTGCGCGAGTGTTGTGGGTTCGATTGACAACACTTTGTGTGATCCATGAATTATTGTTGTTTGTATGGTGTGTTCTTTGTGTCCGTTGGTTGTATATTTGTAAAGTCACCCGCGACACATGATTTATTTCTAGAGAGTGAGTTGCTTATTTAAAAAAAAGAAAACAATATTGAGAATATTCCAGTCAACTTATCCCACGTGAGACTATTGTCATTACTGAGATCGAAAATCCATTTATTAGTAACAAATATCCTACTTACCTACTATTTCTCGCATTTTCATCAACTACAAAATCTACAGATTTTAAACAAACTTTCAACACGTATTTAACACCCCATTGGGGTGGCATATTAAAAATCTTACCTTAGTGCCTACGTCACTGGAAAAAGGGATCTACTGTCCTTTCATGTTTCTAGCTCCAGCAGTTACACTCCGCGGCGATAATTAATTAGTATGTCAGTCAGAACTAGTAATAAATAACTAAATAGACTACTAGCTGAAGCCCGCGGCTTCGCCTACGGAACTTTCATACAAACTAGCGAGAGCCCTTAGATCCGATTATGCCAGCCTCAAATCTGTTCTTAACAGACGAGACGCTTAATACTATGCATAAATTACTTCTCTGCCAAATTTTCTCTTTATACGTCCAGCGATTTTCGAGAAATCGTCATTAGTGATCTTTTGAATAAGAAAACATGACACCAGCGATGGCCCCTCACACAAAAATAAATAAGCAAGTTTCTCATAAAATCTATAACTATAATATATGCTCTTTAAATACAAACAAACAGTGTGAAAAGTTGTTCTGTGTCGTTTATATACGTTTTCTACGCGAGAGGATCGTGCAGCGAAGACTGGATCGACAGCTTATAAGGTTACAAACGTGACTTCGAGAAATGAGTTTTTAAATGGATTCCGGCCTCGTGCGAGCGCGTAGGCTTGCTCCTGTACTGTTATCACCATTATCATGTAACCTATTTGCTGTGCTCTGACTTGAAAGGATTTACTTCTTTTAAAAAGGCGGTTTTACTTTGAGACATATCACAAGGAAAATTAAAATATAAGAAAGAAAGACTTGATGTTTTATGTAACTTTTGGTAAGTAAGGTCTTGAAGTACCTATGTATGTAGTTTTAAGTTTAGAAAATCAGTGTAATAGGATACTTTATAAACAGCGGGCTTAAATAACAATCACACTTAAAAATAACTCTGACTGCCTCGTTGGTCTCGCGGCATAAATATGCGCGTGGGATTGGGAGGTCTCGGGTTCGATTCCCGGGTCGTGCAAATTGTTATTGGGTTTTTCCGTTAGGAAATTCTCAGTAGCAGCACGGAGTCGGGTAATGTGCCCGGTACGGCAATAGGCTCGCCCCCTATTACGTGGGACCTAAAAGTTCATGGCGAAATGTGGGTGTAATATGACACGTCTACCTACCCCTTCGGGGATACAAGCGTGAGTCTATAAATAAAATTAAAATAAAACTTTAAAATAACTTTTTAAGTATTGCAGAAAGTTTCCCCCTTATCGGATCGAACACACGACGGCAGTCGCTTTGTAGAAAGCTAATATTCTGACAATATAAGTGTAGACCGGCAAAGTTAAGCAACATTTGTAGACGTCACCAGTTGGATTGGTGACCGATTACATCAGAGCACTACCTTGCTTCGGAGGAAACTTAAAGTGATCGGCACCGGTTCTTGTCTCATGACAAGAATCTTTAAACCGTGTCGAAGGCATTTAAATGGCCTATTATATGGCCGACACACTCACAAAAAGAAGGAGACTTGACTTCGTTTTTTGTATTGACTGCCTAGCACGTTACAAAAGTCACACAGAATTTAATCAAACAAGAGTAAGTTTCAAGCCTCTGTAACACATTAAGTACAATAGTTACTATGATTAAATTAATAATTTATTTATTAATAATACCCTCGAGACCGAATTTTAACGATGATTTGGTTAAATTCACTTATAAATCTATACCTAGTAAAGATGTCAATGAATACGCATTCCTTTAAACCTAGGAAATGTTATCTCAGGATTAATCCGGTACAGTTTAGTTACGAGAGTAATGTGCAAGCCGCCGACCGACACATAAGTACAAACAAATTGGAAGCTTTCCATTGTTCTTCTACCGTCAGCCGATCATATAATTATTATATGCAGCCAAATCTACTAAGTATTTAGAAAACGTTGTAATCATACTAATACAATAGTCTTGCACCTAAGCCTATATGTATATAAAAATCTTACGTTACCGACTGACGGATACATAATGCACAGCCAAAATCATGGTGTGCGGGAAGGTGCATGTATGTTTCTTGGCTCTATAGTGCATACCACTTAGAAGTGATTTTCCGGATCGGACAGAAACAATTAAAATGAAAAAAAAAATGCGAGCGTAGCTGCCGGCATCCTCTAGTTAGCACTATATTGTGTATGAAACAGATAGACATGCATATCCTATGTTTTTGGAATAATATCGGTTGATTTATTGACTGTGAGAACAGATTGGTCCACAATGCATTGCGGATGATGCAATACTTGCTTTTCTGTTTTATTGGATGTTTGCACCCCCGAGCGTTTTCCCTGTTCACTGTTATCTCAATATTTGCCCAGTTTTGCCGTTTTATTTGCTGAGTCCGCTTTAGCCGATAGTTTGTTGATTTACTGGCCTAATTAACAGTGAAATATTTTTGTTATTTGCCTCTGGGTGAAGATATTACAGGGTAAAATAGTCAAACAATTAATTAAGTTGTTATTGTATGTACTGGTAAAGATAGCTTACATCTAACGCTAAAACTATCATCACATCTGGATAAATGTCACAACTCCGGATTGACGATGTGATACCTGAAAAGTATAAATATAATTTTAATATAATATCGAAATTCGTTAAGTAAGATTGCTACCTGAAAATCTGTTATAAGGCGGCATTCTGTTGCTGCTAGTGACACAAAACGTTAATAAAGGTAACAGGGAACTTAGAAAGTAGATTGTTTTCTCCTTTAATTCTAACACGTCAAATAGTTATGTTGCTGAAATCGTTTCATGCTACGTAAGATACTAGCAGGACTTAATTCCTACTTATATATTTCTGCAAAACGAAGGAAATTATCAAATAATGCACTTGCTGAGGGTAATTTCGTTACTACCTACACTGCCGGTAAAGGTAGATATCACTATAAAAAATTAGAAAAATATATAAATCAATATTTTTTTAACTTTTCGAAATCAGTTTTTTTCATACACAAGATTTAAATTAAAAATTACTTGAAGTCTTGATGAATACAATGTTTGAAAAAAACACAAGCGATTTTATTCACATTTTTATCAAAATGGTCTCCTTTACATTTGATGACCCGTTCAACCAACCTTGGCATGCGAACAATTAATTTATTTATGTTTTTTTGCGAGATATTCCTCCAGCTTTCTTCTAATGCATTCTACATGGCCTGTCGTGAAGAAGGACATTATCCCCTAACATTTCGATCAAGCTCTTCCCACAAAAGCTCTATAGGGTTAAGATCGGGGCTTTGGCTGGCCATATCACGTTTTTAACACTTTTTCTGACTGTTTCTTGTCTAAATAGCCCCCCAATAATTTTGGAATATGCCTTGGATCACTATCTTGTTGGAAAATAAATCGATTGCCTTGCAGCATTTTCCAAAATTTCTTGATACCGCTCATAATTCCCTTTAATTTGGACTAGATTTAGCTCCATAGCCTGAGAAGCAATGCTAGGTCATAACAGATCCGGCACCTTGCTTGACACACACTGTGGCATCATCTTTTCCTCGGCAGAAATTACCCATTAATTACATTTTTACCAGATCCAGTGTCAAAACTATCTAGTCTACTTTAGAGCTACTTATCGCACAAAGCGTTGTGGAATCGAACCCGATATAAACGACGAGGCAAACCAATAGGCGGTTTATGTGTAGTTATTAACAAACTTCCATTTTCGATGTAATCAGTAAAAGACTCGTAAGTCTAGAGTGTCATATAAATTAAAAAATACCTTACCTACTTTCGTTTCTCGTACGTCGTGTGTGTATGGCAAATTCAAATATATTTATGTTGACTTTGCAAAATGTTGTTTCTTTGTTTCAATTGCTTGAATATTTCCATAGCGCCAGTACTTCCATAACGTTGAATACACGCTATTGCTATGGCCATAAGTTCTGCGTTTGAGACCTGAAACATACAACAAAAATAAAAATGTAATATTTGTAATTAACAACATTTCTTTGTATTATAAATTACTAGACGTCGCCAGCGGCTTCTCCCGCGTCAATTATACATATAAACCTTCCTCTTGAATCATTCTATTTATTTAAAAAAAAAGCATCAAAATCCGTTGCGTATTTTTTAACATTTAAGCATACATAGGGACAAACATACAGAAGACATACTTTGTTTTATACTATGTAGTGATAATTTTATGTGTTATATGACTTACATTGGGTCATAGTTGACCGCTTGAGAGAGATGCTTCATCTCCTCTGCGTATTCAACACTTCTTTCCCGGTCATATCGCGCGTTGCGAGCTCGTCTCTCTTCCTATTCACAAAAATACATATATCAATGGTGTATTCAATATACATAAACATATATAATACTCTTCCGTTACTGACTGACTGACAATTAAAAGGATAACTGAAACCAATGGGAAGTGTTCTGTTTGGCATGTATGATTCCTTGGGTTGCGCTCTTATAGAGGAATTTCTCGAAATTCTTAAGGGATCGGACAGAAATAGCTAATTAAAAAAAATGACGGGTATATCTGCTTACTTTATATTATAAAACGCAGTTAATTAATTTATAAATACCTATTTTCTGTGTAAACACATCATATAAAAGTACCAGTTTTTAGAATAGTATTTTAAGAATAAGTAAATTTGTGTTATTATAAATTACTTATTGATACGTACATATAAAAGATTAGTGCAGAAATATGAATTAATAAACCTGTTAACAAAATGTAACAAAAAGTATTTACCTTACATTAGAGTCTCGCTGGATTCCTTTAAATAAATGTGCTGTCATTTTCTGTCTCCACATGTAGTTTGAGTTAGTTTTGACTATCACACATCTGACGGTGTGCAGCAGATCGCCACCTCTTCCCTGTCAATCAAATGTATACACTAAATAGAACATGCAATGTGAACATCTTGTACTCGTATATATATTTATTTATTTGAATTATTTATTGATATAAAAATATAGTAACAGAAAAATTTAGCGGATCCCGGGCTCCAGGACGGAGGTCTTGGGACACGACCGTGATAGCGCTAGGATGATGATGGAGTAACAGAAACATTGTTATGGATCAGCGATGCCATAATAAGTCTCTTTTGTCGTTATTTATAAAAATACATTCAAACAAATTAATCTTAATTTTATTGAGGCAGCGATAACCTAGTGAAGATACCAACAGACTGCCATGCAGAGAATATCGGGTTCTAATTCAATCTACGATTTTTAGGGTTCCGTACCTCGAAATGAAAAACGGAATCCTTATAGGATCACTTTGTTGTCCATCCGCCTGTCAAGACCTTTTTTCTCAAAAACGCAAATTTATATTAAATAGTCAAGTCTACTATTCCTTGAAGCTGTGAAAAAATCAAACTTACAAAGCCAACGCAATCAAAAGATACAGCCGTTTATGCTGCAATTTCAGCAAATTTTCTAAACTAGCAAGGGAATCAAAACCTACAGGGTACTTCCCGTGAACTCAGAATCTTGAAATTTGGTATGAAGCAATGTTTTTGGACACAGATAAAGGAAAAATTGCGAAAACCGTAAATTTTTAGTTACATCATATCATAAAAATGTTTTTAATAATTTAAAAGTTAATACTATTTTCTCGTGAACACGTAGAGGTATTAAATTGTAATTCATATCAAATACTAAGGTATATAATACCTTTAAGTTGTAAGAAAATCAAACTTCTATGTCAACGCAATAAAAATAAACAGCAATTTAAGCCGCATTTTTTCTCGCAACTACTCGCAAGGGAATCAAAACCTACAGGGTACTTCCCGTGAACTCAGAATCTTAAAATTTGATACGAAGCAATGTCTTATAGCACATTTATAGAAAAAAATGCGAAAACCGTAAATTTTTTGCTACATCATATGAAAAATATATTTGTATTAATTTTAAAATTACTTCATTTTTACGGCATTGTAGTTTTTGTTGTTTGACATCTTTAACTAGTTTTAATTCCAGGTGCAAAGAATACATAAAAAATAAAACAGCTACTAACAGTTAAAAATATTTTTATTAACCTTTTAATCAATATCAATAATAATATTATTTAGGTGACCTACCGGTGAATTAAACTGTATGTGCCTGCCTAACCCTAGATACCATATTATTGAAATGGTATGAGCACAACTTCCCACTGTGCGTCTACCTGTTAGACACGAGCAGTAAATATTGAGCGATGGCATCTCGACCTATTTCATTTCTGTTGACCAAAATAATAAATGTAATATGTACGTGCTCGAACATGTCTTAATTGTATTCTTCCTCAATAGCCACACATTTGGGTGATGGATATTGCTTGTTGCTAAATCATCTAGTTCACTTTCACAACGTATTTCTATCGTATATAAACCATTGCGTAAATGTTCGCTGCAATATGACTTAGTAAGTTCGATTTGATACGACCCAAGCGAAATCATAAAAATCTCATTTATTGTTAGCCGAGGGAAGTCTTCCAACTGATTTGCTTCCATTGTAGTAAATGCGGCTCTTAGTCTATTAAGGTTCCTCAGTTGTACATAGTCGTTCAAAAGATTAGGTGTATGGAGCCTTTCATTGGCTATTCTTAATATGTCATTTGCATGTTCATTATCAACAGCTACCTGGTAAAATGCATTAATAAGAGCGGCTGCAATTTTAAAGTCAACAAGTAAATGCGGCAAGGCTCTATTAAAATAATCCTGCCGCAGTAGTTTAAATATATTTTTAAGCTTCCCATTAACGGCTTCTAAAACCCACCGACACAAAGTTATTAATCTTGATTTGTTAGCTTGAATTGTAGTCAATTGAGTTTCAAATCTGTCTTTTGTCGGTGGGATGTGTGCCTCATATCCCAATGCTTGTAAGTTTTCTAGGCTATCTCGACAGCCCCTGTCTAAGATGAACACATCATTCCGGTGAAACATCCAGTGGAAAGGATTTTCCTCGTTGTTTAATATATTGTTCATTATTGATGCATCAGAATCCGTAGGCGCATACGGACCATAAACGTCAATAATGTAGCCGTTACTACATACCATCAGAAAAGGTTTCAAAAGGTTTTGAAACTTATGCAAGCTATAAGTCCTTCTCTGAAATAAAAAGTTAGAGCTTTTTTCGATATACATATAGGTGCCGTCAGTTATAACAATGGTTTTTGTATTTTCTTCGTTGCCAAACAAGCCTTTATGGTAATAGCAGGTTTTTTTGCAGTATATTTTCTCGCGAAATATGGTCAATACCGAGATATTTGTTTACGAAGTCATTCATTAAACATTCTCTGGCTATTACAAGTTTTCGTTCCAGTGTTCGGCGAGATATGTTGAACAATATTGACAATCTCTCGTTTGACTCTCCTGTTCTTAGTTTTGTCATATAGATACCGAGGACAGTCCGTGGACGATTACTTCTTTGTGCTAGAGAAGGAGTCTCTACTAAAATTCTATTGAATTGTTGCAAGTTTAGTCCAGTCCAAAAATATATGTCATTATCCGTTAATTTAGCCTCTAACTCAAAATCAAATCTCTGGCCTTGGGTAATGGTTCTTACCAGCATGTTAGTCATATCTGTGATCTGACGTACATCAAAGTTATGCGTAATATTGCAATTATCAATCAACAAGTTCCAATTGTCGCTACCCATCAGATGTTCTTGGCAAACTCTTGCACTTTCAGGTATGTATAAGCGGTACTCACAAAGAATGTGTACTTTAATTGTAACTGGGATTCTAAGACGTTCTGCGTTAGGGCAGCCATTAAAAATACAACGGTAAGCAGCATTGGGCGCTCTCACATAATCAGAAATAACGACTAGGTGTAGATTCTCTGCTTCTGGTGGTATTCCCGGTTCTTGTGGGCTTTCCGGTTGGACAGCTGGGATAGCGCTAGGAGGATGTTGGTGTTGTCGAACTGCATTTTGCACTACTTGCCAACACCGATGGCATGTGGCTTGGATGTTATTAAACGCAACCTAAAAAAAGTAAAGAGTATTTGAAAATAACATTAAATAAAATTCTTTCTGCGGCTTACTATTGGGTTTGTTTTTGACTAGCTCTTGCCCGCGACTCCGTCCAGACTTAATGATCTTTCCCTTGGGATTTTTATAGCTTACCTATAAAGCCGTGCCCGCAGCACCGCTCGCGTAAAAGTCGGACTTTTAAGTCCGACTTTTATGGCGAATCGGATTTCTACTTCTACGACCTTTTTTCCCTGACCTCTCTCATATTTAACCTCTCTGCTTTCCCCTTCGATAACTTAGCGTGATGGTAAGTAGCCTCTAATGGATGAAACAAACTTTACTAAGATTGGTTCAGTAGTTCTCAAGTTATGTGCAGACAGACAGCGTGACAGACAGAAATTTTACGGTTAATAATAGGTAGTGATATGTACCGTATACAGAAAATGTGTAGTATACTTACCTCGGTGAGCGCATTTTGTTGTATATATTCTGCATGTCGGGGCTGTCTTTCAGGTAAGTGCTCATCTAAAATATGCCGCCGTTGTCGCAAAACAGAACGCGGGCACAACACACAACGCCGTCCTTCGGAGGCCATTGCAGAAACAGGTAAATAAATCAGTGTCCATAAACAGTCCAGGGTCAACAAATCACGAAGCGCATCAATACGTAAGCATAAACTGAGTTCAAAACAACAAGCTAGGGTCGGTAAATCCCAGAACAAGAGCGAATACACGAAAACACACAACTAACAACGTGAGAATCACGAGTCGACTGACTGATAGCAGACGGGCGCCCGGGCAGGCGTCCGAGAGGTGTGAGAGGGATGGAGAGCGTTGTAAATAACACGGGCGCAGGCGCATCTATTGTTTACAATAGATGCGCCATTTTAAAGTATGAATATATTGTTATCATATCAGTTTTATGACTAACAATTGTATTTTTCTACAAAATCTATTTACGTGCATATCTTTTTCTGCAATGGTATTGACAGTTGTGCCGGTAGTAACAATTTTAGTACGAACAAAATCCTTTACAATGGCATATGCCATAACTCTGTTTGACACTGAGCCTAATTTGACGCATGGTCCTATATATGTGTATTGTGTTAGTGTGTTATGTATATTATTTTATTTATTTATTTATAGTCTCACGCCTGTATCCCCGAAGGGGTAGGCAGAGGCGTAAATATTACACCCAAATTTCGCCATGAATTTTTAGGTCCTACTTAATAGGGAGCGAGCCTATTGCCGTTACCGGGCACATCACCAGACTCCGGGCTACTACTGAGTATTCGGAAAAACCCAGTAACACTTTTGCCCGACCCGGGAATCGAACCCGGGACCACCGATCAGCAGTTGCATACGCTATCCACTGGACCACGGAGGCAGTATATTATATATTAAAGTACCTATATCTAAATTCAATTTTAAAGTACTTCCAACTAATACCTGCCTTAACTATCTCTGCATCACCCTAAGGTTGTTAGACAATGCCTAAGGCATTAAGTCCGCCTATGTACAGTATTGTGCAGGAAGTTTAATAAATAAAATAAAGTATATGAAAAGCAAATCAAATTAGTATAAAAAAACCGAGAAATATTTTCCTTTACACTATCATTCATGTAAACACGTGACACATAAAAATACTCATGGTTAGTATAAACTGTTCTCAAGAAATCAATAAGTATTAAACAACACAAATAACTAAGTATACTTAGCAACTGCGTTACTACGTTAAACGTAGTAAGCGCATAACAAAAGAGATTTCGCACTTACTGCACAAAACAGAACCATTATAACAAATTAAAAAAATACCGGTCAAGTGCGAGTCGAACTCGCGCACCGAGGGTCCGTACAAACCTGTAGGTATATATAATTATTTAAAAAAATGTAACTAAAAATGTAAGATTTTCGAAATTTTCCTATGTGCTATAAAACGTTGCTTTATGCCAAAATTCACGTTGCTTTATGCCAAATTTCAAGATCGACTGGAAGTACGGAACCTTTAGTTTTGTCTTGAGCTTTTGATATGAACTTCAATTTTATATCTCTACGGGTTCATGAGGAACGGGGTAGTACCTTTAAAATTAATAAAAGTATTTTAATTATGTGGTGTAACTTTTTTATGTATTCCTTTAGGTTTTGATTCCCTTGTGAGTTTCGAAAATTACCGAGAATTTAATAATAATATTCTACTTTTTACACATATCACCATCTAGTCCCAAACTAAGCAGAGCATGTAGTATGGGTACTAGATAATGGATAAACATACATAATTATATAAGTACAATTTTTTGTAAATACATACATATTATACGTAGAAACACTCACAAATGTTTGAATTGAGCGGGAATCGTACCCGCGACCTTCGGCGTAGCAGTCGCTTACACTCCCGCTGCGCCAACCGGTCGTCAATTTGCAGCATAAACGGCTGTATCTTTTGATTTCGTTGGTTTGATTTTTTCACAGCTTCATGGGACAGCAGACTTAACCATTTGATATAAATTTCAGTTTGATACCTTCACGCGTTTCTGAGATAATGTATCTTGACAGACGGACGGACAACAAAGTGATCCTATAAGGGTTCCGTTTTTTTTCATTTTGATGTACGGAACCCTAAAAGCGCTAAATGCCGCCTACGGTTTTTTATTGTGAAATTCTTACAAAGGTATGGGAAACAATACCTTTGGCAGTAAAATAAATAAAAAAAGGTTTAATCCCATGAAGAATTGCTGAAACAATTAAATACAAAAATCTGGTGTAAGCATTCTTCGGTAATCTTTCACAGAAGTAACAATTATCATATAAGACACAGGTAAAAGTCATTGTTACAATTATGGCGATAAAACAATGAAGTTTGCAATAATGTTGTGATGGTAGCATAAATACTTTTTGTTAATTTCATTCAATGGGTTCTTTGAATACAAAGCTTTATTATATACTCGTATAAGCTGCCTAAGCCTTTCTATGGAAAAGTTTATCAGTGCATTTTGGTATAATTTGAGAAATGTAGGATTGCTCGACTTCAGTAATAAATAATTGCAGTAAAGTTAATATAGTGCCCCGTAACGGCAAAAGGCTCGCCCGCTATTACGTGAGACTCAAAACTCATACCATGGCGAAATGTGGGTGTACCTTATATTACACATCTGCGTCACCTTGAGGGACACATGCGTAAAGCTATAAAAAATAGTTAGTTACTACTAGGAGCAAAAAGAAATGTCGTTGTATGGAATTATGGATACACATATATATGTACTGAAATGTGTGAAGTTGTTTTGAAATGACCCCAAGCAAGAGGGTCAGTACCGTTGGCTAAAATAAAGCGCTTTGTATCATTATAAAAAAGTGATATTTTATTATTTTTTTGAGTGTAAATGGTGTGTTTTTGTAGACCTACATCTTGACATTTCACTATGAAGTATTGTTATTCAAACAAACAAGTTTTATAATTATTTAGACATAATTTTTTCGTAACACATTTATTAACTTTGGCTTTAGCTGTAAATTTATTTTGTACATCCATGGCATACATTTTCGCACGAAGACCTACAAACTTTTTCAGTATTTTCGTCTTTAAAAAACCCAAACGCTTCTTATTTATCAAAGGTAAACCATATTGATTATCTAAAGGATAATCAGATGTATCAATGTAATCTTTATTTTCTTTCATATCATCATAAAAATTATTGGTGAATATTTGGTATACTAAACTATCTGTATCTGTATACATACATACGTACATACATAGACTCACGCCTGTTTCCCCGAAGGGGTAGGCAGAGGCATATTAAACGCCCACGTTTCGCCAGTGTTTTGATCCCACGTAATAGGTGGCGAGCCTATTGCCGCTCATCGGGATATTTTGTTTGCCAGAGCCTGGTCCGTTGATCGGCAGGTGCACCACTTGCAGGGTGAGGTTGACTTGGGACCCTAAGTTCTTGATGGGAATCCTATGCACCACCTGTATCTGTATAAAGTAATTTAATATTTTCTTATATTTTTCTTTCATAAAGTCATAGTGAAATTTATACATTAAAGTTTTTGATATATCTAAAATACAAAATCCGAGATAAATTGGTTTGTTTTATAAAACTTGTGTTCTGTTTAATTGCACTGCAATCAAGTTCTCTGAAAATACAGAACTACTATGAAATTTAGGTCTTGCTATTAAAGATTCAACTCCCAGACTTAAAAAAATAAACCCTGTGGTCTATTAGTCTTACATTGACACGTTTTAAAAAAATCCATCGTTTACCAAATACTGAGTTATTCATTATTTAAAAAAATCTTTTTCGAAATCTGAAGTAGCAAAAGAACGCATGTGTGTGTTTAAATCGATATAATATTTTAACCATGCTGATTGTTCGAATTTTAGGATCCTGTGAATTTTAATCAAACGAAGCCCTTTTTTAAACATTGTTTAAGATTTCTAAAATGTATGACATATTTATTTTTATCATTTAAGTTTGGAATAACAAATTTTTTTTTTACTATCTCCATAACCTACATTTTCAGGACAAGACGGTAAATGTCCGAGTGAAAATCGTTTAATTCGTTAAACGATTTTCACTCGGACATTTACAATTACTTATTATTCTAAGTC
This sequence comes from Euclidia mi, assembly GCA_944739405.2. Taxonomy (NCBI): domain Eukaryota; kingdom Metazoa; phylum Arthropoda; class Insecta; order Lepidoptera; family Erebidae; genus Euclidia; species Euclidia mi. Next base: position 29,042,016 of record OX123193.2, on the reverse strand, counting down.
CACTTCCAAAATAAAACCGTAGCATCATCGGGGATGTCAAAGTTTGTGTTAACATCAACCCATTCAAAATTTCCATTTGGGAGAAATTGTGACATACCCCAACCGTAAAGGTATTTGCATCCAGATACATGAGAAAGGAGGATGGTTCACTACAATCGTATTCTGACATATAAGAATTATTTGCTGTAGCATGTCTGTTACTACATTGAGATATGCCACCACCACGGATATTATTCGCAATAAAGGTAATTTTATCTATGTCAGTTAAAAATCCTTAATTTATTTTTGTATATCTTAACATAGCTTCTTAAATCAGGTATATTAATACTATATGCCGTGAGGTTGACGGCATAGAATACAAGTGTCACTACCCCCAATCTTCCCGTGGGTGCCGTACGAGGCGATTAAGGGATAACACGATGCAAATACCATCTTTGCATACAGACGGAAAACTCGACATCAAACCCTATACGACTGCCTCGTTTGTCTCGCGGCATAAATGTGCGCGTGGGATCGGGACGTCCCGGGTTCAATTTCTGGGTCGGGCAGTGTTATTGGGTTTTTCTGTCACGAAATTCCCAGTAGCAGCACGGAGTCTGGAAATGTGCCCGGTACGGCAATAGGCTCGCCCCTTATTCGTGGGACTAAGGTATATCTGGCGAAAAGTGGGTGTAGAAATACACTTCTGCCTACCCCTTCAGGGATAAAAGGCGTGACGTTGTGTATGTATGTATGTGTGTATATTAATACAATAGACTATGAAGGTGCCTAGGAGCGCCGCAATATAGCTTTATAACCTTATTATATAAATACCCCATTGATCATCATACTGTTGATTATTACATCATTGATTATTACATCATTAATTTCTGTACCTTTATTATAAACAAATCTTGTATTTTGCGTCTGTAAATACGTTTATAATGCATTAGATAAGATTGTAATTTGATGTACTCAAATTAGTGTTGAAAATATTAAATTATTGTTTTATGTCACTTCCTCTAATATTCTAAATTTATATGTATCTTAACATGTTGTGTAATAATTTAATTATTTAATATTATAATATAAACTTCATTGTATTTTTTTTTAAATTAAGTATCTTATATTTTATGAACATATTGTTTTATTCTTGGTTTAAACTTTTACCTACTTAGACGTTGGTTCAGAATGAATCACTTCCATCATCCATTTACTGCAATAGCTGCTGGCCCAAGTGTGTGTGGCAAATCAGTATTTGTTACAAATTTTATTTAACTTATTAAAGATATTTGTAACACAAATTTTACAAATAACTTGGTGTTTTGATGAAATGCAACCTTTGTAAAACATCAAAAATGTAAATTATGTTCAAGGAATACCTGATCTCACTATGTTTGATGAAAAAGATCCTCAACTTTTAATAAATTGATGACTTAATTGCTGATGGACGTATTGTTGATACATTTACTAAAGGAAGTCATCATAGAAACTTAAGTGTGGTTTATATATTACAAAATTTGTTTCATCAAGGCAAGGGTCAATGAGACATATCTCTTAACTCGAGTTATATAATTTATTTTAAAAGTCCTCGAGATAAAACTCAAATTCGGTATTTAGCACGACAAGTATTTACAGAAAATCCAAAATATTTAGAAGATTCTTACAAAGATGCAACTAATAATGCACATGGTTACCTTATGATCGATTCAAAGCAAGAAATAAATGATATGTGTGGCATTAAAACAAATATATTTCCATGTGATGGATTTTGTACTGTTTACATATCAACAAAGGGGTTTAAATACAGCAGAAATCAACAAATATCTTTCAGTTACAAAAAGTGAAGGTAGGCATAAAGACGCATATAGATCTGTTAAACGCATTGAATACCCTTAAACCAAAATATCAAAGAGCTCTTTTAAAAGCCTGTGATAAAAGAAATAAATTGTATTTGTGAATTTATTCATAACTTATTACAAGGAAAAATTGAGTTGAAGTAGAAAGCGAAGTCAAAATTGAAGAAGTACAAAAATATACTTCGGTAACAAGTAAGGAAGGGATCGAAAAGAGTAAGAAAACAAATAATAATTCAAAAAGGAGGTGCATTTCTACCTTTAATATTGGGTTCCATTTTAACTGGATTAGTTAGAACGCTTGTTTAGAAAAATGGATAATGCTAAAAAAATGTTACTCATCGAACCATCACTATTAGCAAAGTTAAAACAACCAACCGTAGCTGATACTCCAATGTCTCGCTTAGACACAGCTATAGCAAAACATTTTAAACACGCGACAGCGTAGTGGAGATACCAACGGATTGCCATGCAGAGGGGTAGGTCTCGTTAAAGTTTTGTAACAGCTTGATTTCTTTTAACGATGCTATTTGGATCGGCTAAAGACTTGGTAAGTGCATTTGAAGAGCTGGGACAGCCGGTAGCAATATGACCTTGCATTCCACATTTAAAGCAAACTCGCTGATCGGGTAATGTACAATTCCGCAGAATGTGGCCAGTCTTCTTGCATCGAGGACCGGGATCAACTCCTGGGTTAATCTTCTTCTCTGGGGTTGGTAGTTGTTTGCTGTCTTTGTGCAATGCGCGTGGTTCAAATGTCGGTAGGCGGTAGTCGTCAAGAGCACAAAGAAACGACTCGTATAATTCATCTGGGCGCTGGCATTGAAACGCGCGTGCGTTAGGTTGGAGAGAAGTTGGCAGGCCCCTGATGATGCAGGATACACTAGCGGCATCCGATAGGTTACAACGAAAACACATGGCAATTTTATCATGGTAATATTTCGCCATAGTCTCATTTGGTAGTTTCTTTCTGGTCATCATTTCATCCAGCAGTGCACTGTAGTCACGATGTTTCGGGAAAGCTCGTATCAACAAACATTTCCATTCTTCCCAGGAGTGATTATACTCTTCGAGTCTGTTGTACCACTTCCTGGCTTGACCACAAAGTTTATCTTGAAGGTGGAAGGCTTTTACTTTGTCATTCCAAACGTGTATGTCTCCCAACTGATCGATTTTCTTTAACCACGTGGCTACTGTGCAATCCTCACCATCGGGGTCGAATTCAGGTATTAGCGATGCCGCACGATGACCTTTGAAGTGACTGAGCGGCAAGGTTTCTTGACCGAGTTCGTGTATCGCCCTATCGACTTCATTTTCAAGTAGGCACTACAATAGTTTTCTAGCAGGTGGTGGCGGGTAGTCTTCATATTCTTCATCCTCGCTGCTATGACGCTGTGCTTGATCAGTCCACCCAGGCGGACGGACTCCTTGGCCAGTCGTATTAGAGCGATAACGTTTCATCCCACTTCTGAGTGAAACAGAAGGGTAATACAAACACGTATAGGTAACACTGGTAAATTATTGGTTTATTGCAAATCAGAATACAGTATAATTATGCAGGCTGACAGAGATTCGTCCTACTTTGTGGTTGGTAAGTGAATGCGTACAAGAATGAGCTCCTCGAATATTTATAATGCGAAGCTTGGCAGTAGGATGTGACGTCACCGACGGTCATTGACAGGCTTGGCATCGGGTTATGGCGAATAACCGGCGTGGCGTGGCATGGCTTGGCTTGGCTTTGGCTTTGGCGTACACGTGGCTCGGCTTGACATTTGGCGAGGCGTTACACATTATTACGTGCTCTGGTGCGGCATTCAAATAAATCAAGATTTTACTTATTTAAGATATAAATGCCTATTTGTTTCCGACGTTTTTTTTATGCAATTAAGACCCGCTAAATTATTTTGTATGATGTACACAAATCGCGAAAGTTTAAAATCGATTAAATCAAGATTTGCATCCACAAAAAGTGCAGTTTTAAAAACATACAGAGATGGCAGTGACATTAAATTTAATTTTACAAAGTGTGGTTTGCAGGAATCTGTTTGTTGTAGATTGCCAATACTCCTTATGCTTTTGAGCACGGAATGCACGGTCGTGATCAGTTGAGTTGCCCCAAAAAATTATGCCATAATGGAGCGTAGAGGCAACATACCCATGATAGGCTGTCATCAGAGCTGTTTGATTTACTATTCTGCTTAACCTATTTAATGCGTATGAAAACTGATTGAGCTTATTACATACATATTCGACCTGTGCTTTCCAATTCAATTTATTGTTTATGTAAGAATTTTGTGACATCTATCTCTTGAATGTTTATATCCGCTTGGTAAATGTTCATTCTCTGATATGATTTCTTGCTTAAAATTCATTATTTTAGATTTATTTGAGTTCATTTTTAAGTAATTTTCGTTTAACCATTTAATTATTGATGTCAATGATATATAAATGTCATATTCTATAGTAGTCTAGATTTTTTCCTGTGAAGAAAGAAGTGTACAGTACTGTCGTCAGCAAATAGGGTCATATTATAATTAATTGTTTTTTTGCATGTCATTAATATATAAAAAATAAATATGAAACAACTAGAGGACGCCAGCAGCTACGCCTGCATTTTTTTTAAATTTACCTGTTTTGACCGATCCCGTGGGAATTTCGGGAGATCCCTTCTTATTGCACCCCTACGGTCACCAAGGAACATACATGCTAAATTTTAGCTTCCTGCGCCCAATAGTTTCGACTGTAGCGTGTCTGTCAGTCAGTCAGTAACGCAAGGATTTTATATATTAAGATATGGGAACCAAGGATACAACCTTACGGTATCCCAGTGTTTACATACATGTATGGTATGGGTTTAACTGTTCTGTGGGCATGGGCAAGCGAGAATTTTAAGTCCGGTCAATTTAGATATCCGAGGTTGCCATAATTCGCACCCACCTGAAAATTTGTAGGATTGTTCAAAACACCATTATAAAGAAAATCTAAAAAGTCCTCATGATCCGACACCTGAAAAACATTACACGGGGTCAAAAGTGACCAAAAGGGGTTTTCACGATTTTCAGCAAAACGGTATTTTTTGTCATAAAACTTGCTCAAGAAGAATTAGGAAAAACTGTTAAATTAAAAAAAAATGTGCAAGCTTAGTTGCGGGCATCATGTTGTTTAAAATAATTAGACAATTAATCGAGTCAAATGTATCCAAGTATTCTACTTATCAGTGAATAAAAACAAATACTGAAGCTGGTAAAATATGTCACATTGATATATACTTACCACATTTTACCGTTATGTTTTATAATTATGTCGAATTGGTAAGTACAATCAATGTGACATATTTTATCAGCTTCAGTATTTGTTTTTATTTACTGGTAAGTAGAATACTTTGATACAGTTAACCCGTTTCATTGTCTAATTATGTTGAACAACAAGATGCCCGCAGCTAAACCTGCACATTTTGTTTTAATTTAACCGTTTTTCCTAATTCTTCTTGAGCAAGTTTTATGATAAAAATACCGTTTTGCTGAAAATTGTGAAATTCCCCTTTTGGTCACTTTTGACCCCGTGTAATTTTTTTCCAGGTGTCGGATCAATGAGGACTTTTTAGATTTTATTTATAACTAGAGGACGCCAGCAGCTACGCCTGCACTTTTTTTTAATTTACCCGTTTTGGCCGATCCCGTGGGAATTTCGGGAAATCCCTTCTTAGTGCACCCCTACGGTCCCCAAGGAACATACATGCCAAATTTCAGCTTCCTGCGCCCAATAGTTTCGGCTGTAGCGTGTCTGTCAGTCAGTCAGTAACGCAAGGATTTTATAGATTAAAGATGGTGTTTTGAACAATCCTGCAAGTATTCAGCTGGGTGCGAATTACTGCAACCTCGGATGTCTAACTTGACCGGACTAAAAATTCTCGCTTGCCCATACAATACAAGAATTATTATATACTAATTAGATAAGTAATCTTAATATATAAAATCCTTGCGTTACTGACTGACTGACAGACACGCTACAGCCGAAACTACAGGTCACAAGAAGATGAAATTTAGCATGTATGTTCCTTGAGGAGTGTAGGGTAGCACTAAGAAAGGATTTTTGAAAATTCTACCCCCAAGGGGGTAAAACTGGGGGTCAAAGTTTGTATGAAACTTTTTATTCCTTTAATGGATGGACTCTAAACTTTGTATATTAGTTCGTCAAACGACGATAGCGAACACTAAGAATTATTTTTCTGGAAATTCCTCCCCTAAAGGAGTAAAATAAGGGGCAAAGTTTGTACGTATCTTTTTATCTTTCTAATGGATTGACTACAAACTTTGTGTATTGGTTCCTTATACGACGATAACTAAGAATTTGTTTTTTTTTTAAATTCCGACCCTCAGGGGATGAGATTGGGGTCAAAATGTGTTACTTATTATTCCGTCAGTGGATTGACTTCAAACTTTAGATATTGGTTCCTAAAATGATGACAGTGAATACAAAAAAAATGTTTTTTTTTGGAAATTCCTCCCCTAAGGGGGTAAGATAGCGGTCAAAGTTTGTATTAAACTTTTTATTCCTTTAATGGATTGAAGAAAACATGAATTGATCCTCATATAACGATAGTGAATACTAAGTATTAGTTTTTTTTTTAATTCCTATCCTCAGGGGGGTAAGATAGGGGGTCAAGGTGTGTATGAAACTTATTATTCTTTCAGTGGATTGACTTCAAACTTTGTATATTGGTTCCTCAAATGATAATAGTGAACACTACTACACTACATTTTGGACTAGTAAATAATGAATTTCAAAATACTTTTAAGAGTAAAACTGTCACACTAAAGGGTACTATGGGATCTTTTAACCAGTGGGCCACTATAGGTATATACAAAAGTAGAGCCAAGTTATTTGAATTATATGGTATGAAACAACATAGATTTGACACACCTTTTCGAGATTATGTAAAAAAGTACTCAAAAATTTTTAATCAAGTTTGTATTATGGCAAAATCTAAATTTATTAGTAGTAAAATTAAGCATTCAACAAATATAATTAAAGAAACGTGGAGCATTATAAATAATGAAACAGGAAGAGCTCGACCACGGGAAAACCAATTTGAACTAAAAGAAAACAATTTATTAGTCACTAACAAAACTCAAGTAGCGCATATGTTCAATAGTTTCTTTGCGAGCATACCTTTAACAACTACTAGTTCTTTACAATCATCATCTTTAGACGCTGGAAATTTTTTGCTTAGCAGTGTACCTGAATGCAAGAGCGTGTTAAGATTCGAGCACGTTACCCCGCGAGATATATTGATCGTATATAATTCAATTAATATTAAAAATACCGGCGACTTTTGGGGCACTTCAATTAAAATTTTAGGTGCTATAGTTGAGACTGTTGTGCCTTACCTATCTATAATTTTTAATCAATGCTTTGACCTAGGCGTATTTCCGGATTTGATGAAATTAAGTAAAATTATACCCTTATTCAAATCTGGCAGTAAAAATGAAATTAATAATTTTAGGCCCATATCTATCTTGCCGGTATTTAGTAAAATATTTGAAAAGATTCTTTTAAAGCAGCTATTAAGCTACTTCAATTTAAATAGTCTGCTTCACAAAGATCAATACGGGTTTACTAAAGGTAGATCCATTACTGATGCGGGTGTTGCTCTCATAAAACACGTTTATAGTGCTTGGGAGTCATCAAAGAATGCTATTGGAGTGTTCTGTGACCTATCTTAGGCATTTGACTGCGTTCAGCACGACACACTACTGCGTAAGCTCCGCCACTACGGCGTAGAGAAAACCGCAGTTAGTGTTGTCGATTCGTACCTGCGGCAAAGATTTCAGAGTGTCGATGTAAATGGGACTACATCCTCTAAATTACCTATACAGCTAGGCGTTCCACAAGGCTCAATTTTAGGTCCTTTTCTATTTCTAGTATATATCAATGACTTACCTTTTTATTTAAAATACATCTGTGATGTCGTACTTTTTGCAGATGATACGTCACTTATTTTTAAAGTAGATAGGAATAGAAATCAATTTGATAATGTAAATAATGCACTATTACAAGTTACACGATGGTTTACAGCAAACAACCTAGTACTTAATTCTAGGAAAACTAAATGCGTTAAATTTGCTTTACCTAATGTTCGACAACTGGGATCTAATATTTGCTAGATAGGGAAGTACTTGACACAGTAGACTCTACAGTGTTCTTAGGTATTACATTAGATAATAAGTTACAATGGGGTGCACATATAGCATGTCTAGCAGGAAAGCTCAGCTCTGCTGCGTATGCCGTCAGAAAAGTTAGGCAACTTACTGACATCGACACGTCTCGTTTAGTATATTTTAGCTATTTTCACAGTGTTATGTCCTACGGTATTTTGTTATGGGGCAAAGCAGCGGATATTCAGAATATCTTCGTTCTACAGAAACGAGCGGTACGAGCAATATACATGTTAGGTGCAAAAGATACTCTTAGGGAACGCTTTAAGTCTATAGGAATTCTTACAGTAGCCTCGCAATTTTTATTTGCTAATATTTTGTACATTAGGCAAAATATAAGTTTATTTACCTCAAAAAGCGATATACATATGCCCCTTATCATCGTTTACATAAAGTTAATAATTCTTTTGTAGGGCTAGGTATTCGTATATACAATAAAATACCAATTAGTCTTTTAGAATTACCATTTAGTACATTTAAAGCTAAAATAAAAGACTGCCTTATTAAGAAAGGTTATTATACTATTAATGATTATTTCAGTGACAAGGATAGATGGTCACTTACACTAGACAACTCATGATCTACTACTTATTTAGAATTTATATAGATACTTAGCATTTTTCAGTTTTTAACATTTCTAGTTCTTTTAAATTATTATTCGTTTATCATAATTAGGTAATTCTACTTAATACATCTACATTTGCATTGTTGTTCCACTAATTTTTTTAAAATTTACTGTACTGTAAGATGAAGATAACTCGTTCTTATGGTCTGTGAACTAAAGTTTTTGTAATTTTGTGTATTCATATACCGTCACTTCTGTAACATACATTTCCACCATAGTTCTGAACATGGTCACGAGTTGTAAACATTATAACTCGTAAGTGGATGCTCCTGTTACACAATATTCGCATTGGAAGGCTAACTAAAACACATCATTTAGTAACTACATTAATTGCTTAAGTATTATGTCTGTAACTAATTACTATTTACAAGTAATTTAGTACAATGTGTAACAGTTGCAGCTCCTTACAAAAATGAAAATATGTACCATAATATTGGCGATTTAAAAGAGTGGCCTCGAGTTTTATTGCCCGTTCTTTCTCGTGGCTCTACCTATTTCTTTGCGAACGAGGCAGTAAATGTAAATGTAGAAGCATTAAGTAATTTAATTTTAAAATTGACGTTCATAAGCGTCACTTTGTGACCTAGATGAATAAATTATTTTGATTTTGATTTTTTTGACTAAGAATTATTTTTTTGGGAATTCCACCCCTAAGCGGGTTAGATTGAGTGTCAAAGTTTTTAAGTAACTTTTTATTCCGTGACTTCAAACTTTTTATATTGGTTACTCAAATGACGAAAGTGAACACTAAGAATTTGTTTTTTGAAAATCCCTACCCTCAGGGGGTTAGATGGCGGTTCTAAGTGTGTATTAAACGAAATTTATTATTCTTTCAGTGGATTGACTCCAAACTTTGTGTATAGGTTCCTCAAATGATGTTAGTGAACAGCAAGAAACGAGTTTTCGAAGGCAATCCCCTATTAAGAAAGGGTGCCCCATTTTGTAATATAAAAAAGAACTTAACTGGATTTACTTGAAACTTTGTATATTGGTTCCTCAAACGACGCTAAAGAACAATAAGAATTTGTTTTTCGAAAATTCCTACCCTCATGGGGTAATATAGGGGTCCAAAGTGTGAATAAAACGAAAATTATTATTCCTTCAGTGGATTGACTTCAAATTTTGTATATTGGTTTCTCAAATGACAAAAGTGAACACTTCGTTTTTTTTTTAAATTCCTACCCTAGGGGAGGTCAAGGAGTGTATGAAACTTATTATTCCTTCAGTGGATTGACTTCAAACTTTGTATATTGGTTCCTTAAATGACGATAGTGAACACTAAGAATTTGTTTTTTGAAAATTCCTACCCTAAGGGGGTAAGATAGGGGTTCAAAGTGTGTATTAAACAAAACTTATTATTCCTTCAGTAGATTAACTTCAAACTTTCTATATTGGTTTCTCTAATGACCTTAATAAACATTAAGAAAATCTTTTTGGAATTTCTTATCATAAAGGTTTAAAAAGGGGCGTCGGCATGAAACCTTTTATTCCTTCATTGGATTAACTTCAAACTTTGTACATAGGTTCCTCAAATGACGTTAGTGAACACCAAGAAAGCAGTTTTTGAAGTCACTCCTCTATGGGGCTTAAGAAAGGGTGTCGCATTTTCTAATATAAAAAACTTCAATGGCTTCACTTGAAACTTTGTATATCGGTTCCTCTAGTGACGTTAGTGAATTCACCTTATGAAAGAGTATGAGACTTTTCAATTCAATTCAATTTCAATTCAATTCAATTCAATTCAATTTATTTTTATTGTGAATCACAGGTAAGTACAAAGGTTGTTACAAAATTACATTATAGATCAGCTGTGTTCCGCCACTTGGGCATACAATATTATAATCATACAAAATGCAAATAAATACATGTCAATATAAAAATATTCAATTATCATCAACAATATTAATTATTTTACATTTACATTACACATATTACATTACATTATTAATTTTAAGTCAAAGTCACATCTAAATTATAGAATATATTATACCTATTGGTAAAAATAATATAACTTATCAATGTTTTTTAAATAGTCTGCCCATATTTTTTAGTTAACTCTTCATTTGTAACTCTTTTACCGAGTAGTGACATTGTGCCAGTAACCATTTATGCAGTTTCTTTTTAAAGATAAAGATAAAGATTATTTATTTGTCTCAACATGTGTACATTTAGGTGTTATAATACATTATACATACAGTCTCAACATGTTCTGTCCATTCCAAGACATGCAAATGTTGAATTTAGAATAACAATGTAAGGCTTCTCAAGTTAATTAGAAATTCAATTGACATAATTATGTTAATTACAAATATGAAACAAAATTAATTATTATTAATACCATGTCAATTTCAGTAAAGCCTATAAAAATATAAAAGAAAAAATAATAATGTCAGTTATAGTAATAATAATTAATATCATGTCAATGTCAATAAAGCCTACGAAATATCCAAGAAAAATAATAATGTCAGTTATAGTAATAATAATTATGTCCAAATTTACACTATATTAAAATTTAATATACAAGTCACAATTAGTAGCACATTACATAATGCTTTTATCATTAAGATATTCATCTATAGCATCATAACATTTGGTAGTCAGTCTCTTTATAAATCGTTTAAATTGTGTTACATTGAGGGTCTTGCATGAATTAGGTAATCTGTTATAGATTTTTGGAGCCAGACAGAAAATACTTTTGCTTAAGAGTGTTGTATTTGCAGTGTGCATACATAATTTATGGCCATCACGGCGACTGCGAACGGTTACGTCTGACATTTTTTGGAAGAGGTGTGGGTTAGTTTTTACGAACACTGCAGTTTCATAAATATATAGGCTCGGTAACGTTAAAATGTTGTGTTGTACAAAGTGTGGTTTGCAAGTGTCTGTGACTTGTAGCCCAAACATGGTTCTTATGCACCTCTTTTGCAGTTTGAACACATTTAATTTGTGGACAGAATTGCCCCAGAATATGATGCCATATCGTAGTATTGGTTCAATGAGGCCATGGTACGCAGTCAGCAGGGCTGGTAAATTAACTAATGGAGCAAGTTTATAAAGCGCATATGAACGGATGCTAATTTTTTTGGATAACTCTTCAATATGAGCTTTCCAGTTCAACTGTCTATCTATGACTAATCCGAGAAACTTTGCATTATCTACATCACTTATCGTATCATTTTTGTACTGTACTTTAAGCTGATTATTTTTCGGTCTTTGGCTAAAGTGCATGACATGGGTTTTTTTGAAAATTATTTTTAAGTTGTTGTTGTGCATCCAGTCTATTATTGCCGAAAATGCGTGGTTAATATCGCGTTCGTAGTGATCAAGTGACTTACAAGGTACTGTTAGTGTGCTGTCGTCAGCAAATAGGGTCATAGGTTGCTCAGTTGATCTAGGAAGATCGTTAATGTAAATAATAAACAATAATGGACCTAGCACGCTCCCTTGTGGGACTCCATACGTTACAGTCCGTTCGTGTGAAATACTTGTAAATTGTTATTTGTCATTATAATCAATTCCTTCGATAACCGTATATTGTTTTCTATTGGTCATGTATGACATAAGCAAATTTAGGATGTTACCTCTGATACCATAACGATGAAGCTTAGTTTTTAGGATGGTATGGTCCACGTGATCAAATGCCTGCGTCATATCGCAGTACACAGCACACACGGGGTTTCTCTTGTCCATGTTTACTATTGTCTGATGTAAAAAGTCATAGATGGCCATATTGATAGACATATTTTTCCTAAAACCCTTCTGCTCTTTAGAGATGACACTGGAATGTTCCAAGTAACTATATACTTCCCTATGGATGTATTTCTCAAAGATTTTCGAAAATGCAGGTAAAAGTGCTAATAATTTTAAAAATTGATATTTCATTTATATTCCTGATCTCTAATGGTATATTATTATATATGCGTGGGCCCAAACAGAAGACACTTTCATGCAGTAACTGTGTATTACTAGCAACTATGGCCAGTTTGTCATTATAACGCGCTCTAAGCCGATATTCAAACAAGCTTATACTTATTTGTTTTTATAAATATTGAAGTCTCATAAATAAAGAGACTGGGCAATGGTAGAATATTTAATTTAATAAAATGCGGTCTGCAGGAGTCTGTTTGTTGTAGGTTACACATACTTCTGATACAACGCTTTTGTGCAATGAATACACGTTCTCTTTCTGTTGAGTTGCCCCAGAAGATTATTCCGTAACGTAGCGCAGAGGCGACATAGCCGTGGTAAGCTGTAAGTAACGCGGGTTGATTTACTACTTTATTTAATTTGTGTAGGGCATATGAAAATTGGCTTAGTTTTTTGCAGATACTTTCAGTATGAGATTTCCAATTCATTTTACTATCAATGTACAAACCTAAAAACTTAGTTGTATTAATTTCTTGTATTTTTGTGTTTAGGTAAGTTATATTCAAATTGTTTTCTATATTATTACGTTGTTTAAAGAACATTATTTTAGTTTTATCAAGATTAATTTTTAAGTTATTTATATTAAGCCGTTCTATTATTACAGTTAAAGATTTATTTATGTCATATTCTAGTTTAATTTTATTATTGTTGGTATAAAGTACTGTGCTATCGTCTGCGAATAGTGTCATTTTGTCTGTCGTTACTGTGGGCATGTCATTTATATAAATGAGGCACAAAAGTGGACCCAATATGCTACCCTGAGGAATTCCTATTGACACGTTATTAAAAGCAGATTTAAAAGTTTCTTCAGTTTTGGTAGCTATAGACAACCTTTTTAATTCTGTAAACTGTTTCCTATTACTAAGTTAAGATTTGACAATATCATACACATTACCTCTAACTCCGTAGGCATATAGCTTATTTAACAGAATTTTATGTTGGACGTGATCATATGCTTTTGTCATATCCATATAGAGGGCTGCTACTGGGGTTTGATTATCCATATTCATTAAAACGTCCTTTAAAAAGTTATATATTGCTAAGTTTATCGATTTGTTCTTTCTAAATCCGTATTGACATGCTGTAAAAATGTTATTAGCTTCAAAGAAATTGTATAGGCAGTTATATATATTTTTTTAAAAAATTTTGGAAAATACAGACAATAAAGCGATTGGCCTATAGTTATTAATTTCTGTCTTATTGCCTTTTTTATACAAAGGTTTTATCACTCCAATTTTTAGTTTGTAGGGATAAATACCGTGCTCTATACAAATATTCAGTATATGGCTTAAAGGGGTAGCAATATGACCGGCTACGTTTTTACAACTTCTGTTATTATTCCGTCATATCCTGCGCTGAAAGTATTTTTTAAAGAAGATATTACTTTTACAATATCATGAGGTATTGTGGGGGGCAAAAATACTGAATTCTCATTGTAATCTATTTTAGTGGGCAATCTGAATGTTTTTGCACTATTATTTTGCTTCTCTGTTTCTGTAAAATGGCTGTTAAATATGTTAGCCATACGTTTGGGGTCCGTAATTACTTCACTGTTAATGATAAGTTTCTCAATACCCTCATTAGGAAATTTATTTTTGATATCATTTATAACCTGCCAAGTCGCTTTACATTTGTTATTAGCGGAGTGAATAAAATGATTATTTTGAGCCTTTTTTGTGAGTGTAATTATTTTTTTATATCGCTTGGCGTATGTTTTAAATTTAACTTTATTTTCTTCATTAGAATCTGTTCTACATCTCCATAATAAGTCCCGTTTTCGTTTACTACAAACTTGTATGCCATGCCTTTTGATATCCATTTCGGCCTAGTCGAAGAATGGACCCGATATTTCTTAATCGGAAAACTTAAATTATATATTAACAAAAATAAATCTAAAAACATATTATAAGATTCATTAGGGTCGCAAGATTCATACACAGAGTCAAAAGAAATTTGTTTTATATATTTACAAAATATTTCTTTGTTACTTTTACTATAGAGCCGTTTAAAAGAGTACCAATATTTAAGTAAGCTAACCTTCTTTACCGGACTTGTTATTATTTGGGCACTATGGTCTGATAGGGCGAAATCTATAATTTGTCCTGTACAGCCTCTGATGTTGTGGGCAATGTTGTCGATACAAGTACCACTGGCATTGCGTGTCGGTTGATCAAACTGAAGTACCAAATTAAAACTTAAAAGTAATTCCACGAAATTATCCCTCATCACGGATTTACTCAGTGTATCACAATTATAATCCCCACACAGAATACATTTTTTACCATTTGTACACAATTTGGTTAGGATTTTATTTAAAATTAAAAAGAAAGTATTTGTTGAGCTTGCAATTCTAGTGGGTGGCCTGTAGATACAAATAATAATTATTTTAGGTTGTGTTAATTCAATTCCAGAACATTCAATTATGTTTGCAATAGACATTTTGGCGATTTCTTTAAGTGGTTGACACTGATAGTTATTTCTTACAAGAATGCAAGACCCTCCATGCCTACTGGATCTCATAAAGGAAGATACTAGCCTATAACCCGGTAATATTAAAAAGTTTTCATCGCCTTCTGTCATATTATGTTCTGTGATACATAGGATGTCTACTGAAATACCTTTTACACATAATTCGTCTAATATTACAGTCAGCATGTCTGATTTGTTTTGTAAACCGTTAATGTTCTGGTGAAGCACATTAAGATGTTTCTGAACGAAATAACTGGTTACATATTGGATTTTCGTTTTTTGACTCAGGTGAATTGTTACATATTTTATTAGCTGATGTTTGTAATATGGGATCTGTTTGTACACATTTGTCAACAAAAATAGTACCGTTAGATGTATTGTTTCGCTGTGTCTTTAAATATTGTTGATAATTCCTATAGTACGCCATTCTGAGAATTTCTCTTAAAATTGACCTTGTAGCATTTATCATAAAATTTGATCTATTAGGTATATATTTTGAATAATCCATGTTCAAATAAATGGCATTTTTATAGCTTTTACAGATAAACTTTATAACAAAGTTTAATTTGGTTTTACAAAGATATTTATTAAAAGGTACCTCGCTAATAACAATATTCGTATTCTGAATTGTTGATATCCATGAACGTAGCCCATATTCCATTTCGCTGGGATTTTTATCGTGGCTTCCACCTAACACGATAACATAGTCTTGCCTATCAAGTGTTTTGAGAAACGTGTGTAGGGGTGATAGGATATGTTGGAGTCTCGCACCAGACTTTATAAACGAGAACACGGAGAATTCGGGGCCGAGCAGGCTTTGTAATGCGTTACACATTCCTCGACCATGTTCATCAGCTAAAATTATCACTCTGCTTTTCTGTGTTTTGCTATGCATTTTTTGTAAGGCGTTTGTATTTGACTCGTTTTTCAAAATATCTTCGTTATTATATTTGTCCGGGGAAGAACTTTGTTCCTTCATATTAGTATTTAACGAATACGGGCTTGTTGTACAATTAAGATTACGAGACTTTTAATTCCTTCACTTGATTTTTTTTCATCGTTCCTGATGTGCATTTAATTGATTTTAGTTTTAGTTAGTGAAGATGAAGAGCGCTTAGATGAGTCTAAGCGCTCTTCATATTCACTAACTAAAATGTGAGATGGTTCTTTATATGACCAATACAAGCCAAAATACTTAGAACCATAATTTTGCTATTTTCATTTATTTTTAAGCAGGTAAGCACTTTTTATCAGTTATCTGCTTTGTCCAACTACTGACCAAGGTTTCTCTAATTTTTTTAACCTAAAATACTTAGGAAGGGGTTTTGTACTTGGATAATTTATTTTACATTTTTTTTACAATGTCGCTAAGGTATACAAATGCATACTGCGACGGAATCCTCGACTCATTTAATTTTAACTAGCTTATGCAATCAGCTACGCTTCAATGAAATTTTCATAGTTTGTTCGAGAGTTTTCATGAACCATTAGTAAAATACACATCTAAATCGATTCAGCCATTTTTAAGATTGCCCTGAATAAATATACAGACGGAAAAACTATCTAAATAAATCATTGGGGTACTGGAAACGGGTTAGCAACAATATGCAATTCAGTTATTTTGATACTACAGACAGTTTGTTTATTTTTTTATAGTCTCCTGTATCCCCGAACGGGTAGGCGGAGGTGTAATGTTACACCCACATTTCGCCATGTTGCATATTAAGTCCCACGTAATAGGGGGCGAGCCTGTTGCCGTCACCGGGCACATTGGCAGACTCCGTGCTGCTTCTGAGAATTGGGAAAAACTCAGTAATACTTTTGCCCGACCTGGGAATCAAACTCGAGACCTCCCGTTTAGCAGACGCATACGCTATCCACTGTACCACGGACGCAGGCAAATATTATTTATTTGTATAATCTGTCTGTATATAAAATCCTTGCATTACTGATTGACTGACAGACATACTACAACCAAAACAATTGGGCGCAAGAAGATGAAATTTAGCATGTATGTTCCTTGAGGTGTGTAGGGGCACACTAAGAAAGGATTTTTGGAAATTCCGCTAGGGTTGTTAGAATTTGTATAAAACTTTTTATTCCCTCAATGGATTAACTTCAAACTTTGTATTACCTATTGGTTCCTCAAATGAAGTTAGTGAACACTAAGAAAGTCTTTTTGGAAATTCTTACCTAAATGGATAAAAAAGGGAGTCATAATTTGCATAGAACCTTTTATGCCTGCAAGGGATTAACTTCATACTTTGTTTATTGGATCCGCAAATGACGTTAGTGAACACAAAGACATTTATTTTGGAAATTTTCCTCTAAGAAGGTGGAAAAGGGATTCAGAGTTTGTGTAAAAACTTTTATTTTTTCAATGGAATCACTTCAATCTGTGTATATAAAATCTTTTTGTTACTGACTGACTGACAGACACATTACAGCCGATATTACTGGGCGCAAGAAGGTTAAAGCATGTATGTTCCTTGAGGAGGAGTTTGTACAAAATATTTTATCTAATCGTAATTTACGCGTGCGAAGCAGCGGGCAAAAGCTAGTTATTTTTACAAAAAAAGATAATTGTAGTTGTTAAAATATGATAGTCTTCATTTTTTTTCATTTGCGTTTCTGTTTCTGATTCATCTGGGACAAGATATTTGAACGTCGATATCTTGAAAACTACTTTATAAAAACGAGTCTCTCATACAAATATATATTCTTTGGTATACATTTTGGACAGGAATCAATCAGTCGAAGAATGAAATTTCCATGAATTATCCAGGTACAAAACGTAGGTAAATTTCTTACTTTCAAACGATCAAACCAGTATTGATGAACACGTTTTTTTTATTTTGGTTAGTGTTTTATTTTTATTAGTGCTGCCAATAATATTACAAGAAAGAGGTAGATACGTTACCTGAGTAGTAATAAATCCGTAGAAACGCTACACTAATGCACACAACGATAACTCCATATTTATTTTATTTTCGGGAGACAAGATGTGTAAGTTTCACTTTAACGCCGTAATAAAGTAAGGTCCAACGATGCCGGCTCGCGACTTCACACGCACAAATGTCAGACTTGCCAACTAGCTTATGTTTATCGTCCTGCTTTTGGTACGTCTATAACGTATCTACTTCTTTTTGTTACATCATTGAGTGCTGCAATCAGAATGTCATATTTATTTGTTACTATTTAGGGATTTAATAATTAACCCTTATTAGTGATGTAAATAAAGTA
The DNA here is from genome assembly GCA_944739405.2 of Euclidia mi. NCBI lineage: Eukaryota > Metazoa > Arthropoda > Insecta > Lepidoptera > Erebidae > Euclidia > Euclidia mi. The sequence goes on along the minus strand of OX123193.2, from coordinate 29,023,699 downwards.
AGTGTCAGTTATTTGCTACATTTGTTGTTGGTTTTGCATTGCAAGTGAGCATATCAGATTAAACTAAAACGATCTGTGCTAATTAAGTAGTTTAATACTCGTACGTGTCGTCTGTTCTGTGAATCTGGCGTTTGTGAAGTATTGTGTTCCAGTTTATTATTGTTGAATAATAGGAAAGTTTGTAATTTTCAATTTATATTTATTTCACTTTAGTATATTCTTCTTTGTAATGTACTACAGATTGTACAAATTGATTGTAATAAATTGATTCCAATATGTAATTGATCGATTTCAATATTTTTTTTTTAATTAAACGATTAAACATCGAATTATACAAATTTGATGACATGGGCTTGTTCATACAATTAGTCATCGTAGAATATAGCATCAATGTAGATACACAGCTACTGGATTGACAAGATCTTATCAATTTGATGTCAACATTCATAAATCTTCTGTTAAGAAGTTTTCTAGTTGTCAGCAAGCCAAAAATAACTTTTATAAGTACCTTTGATAACTTTTAAGAAATTTTAGTAAATTGAGAGACTTATTTTTACGTGGTAAGTGTTTATATCTCCTATTCCAGGCAAACTCATTTCTTAGAAGAGCCTGCTTCTTAACACTCTCGGACGTTAAGTGCTGTCAATTTTTTTATAACTGTTATTTATACCTTCGCACCGTTGACCTTACTTTGTTCTCAGTGCTAAAATTTATACATCACATCCAACGGCTTTTTCAAAGCCACCTTTGTTATGCTTGCAGTACACTATTTCCGACTGTCAGTGATTACACGTATAGTAAAGGTGGCCTGAGATCATATCAACTACATGCGTCTGCGAAAATACTTTGAAGAAATGCTTGCAGGTGTCAAGATTGTTTTACATTATATCTTACAGATATTGAACTTAAACTACTGCAAGTTACAGATGATTGCCGCGCAAAATAAATCCTACTTTGTATATAAATGCTAAATTTCAATTTCTTCCAGGCATTGATGTAGATTTGTCGTATTATTAGTACCTACAATTATAAAAAGCTGCCTAACAGCCAACACAAGAATACAGAATTTAATTTACCTAAAACATTTTGAGAATACCGGCAAAAAATAATTCCAGCTAAGTGCGCATTAAATGAAACTTGGAAGAACGTCAACGTTTTTAAATCGCTATTTTATGTTTATCTTATTCCAGTGAATTTGATACCTAATTTTTAATAACCATCTTTATTAGTAAAAGATTTCAGACTCTGGTCGTTATTATAAAAGCTTTTTGTTGCATATTAGTTTCTAAAAACCTGACTAGGTTCGATTACGAATTTTATGATATTGAAAGATTATGAAGTAGACAAAGTAGCTCTTCATATAACAAATACATAGTTTCTATATATAAATGTAATTTGTTATGCCGTATAATTTGACTAATAAATACTTTTAGTTTTTCTACGGGATATATACCACGTACCTTTGTTTTGAGTTACCGATACTTCGGATTCCGGATGTATGTAACTGGAATATCGGCTACTCAAATCAAAGGTACGTGGTATATATCCCTTAGAAATAGTAAAAAGTTTTGATAGTGATCACGAAAGTTAAATTGACTAATAAATTAACATACATAAGACAATTTTGAATGTTTCTCTCCGGATATGTAAGTCCAGGTCAATGAAAACGATGTCCTTCATCAACATGGCGCTTGCAACAGTGCCGAAATATCGGTTACTCCAAACAAAGGTACGTAGTAGGTATATCCTGAAAGACAATCTTATACTAATATATAAAGCTGAAGAGTTTGTTTGTTTGTTTGGTTGAAAGCGCTAATCTCAGGAATTACTGCTCCGATTGGAAAAATTCTCTCAGTGTTAGATAGCCCATTTATTGAGGAAGGTTATAGGCTATATAACATTACGCTATGAGCGACGGGAGCGGAGCAGTAAGCCTTAAATAACCGCGGGCATCCTCTAGTTTAAAATAAGTTTAAATGATGACGAAAGTTTAAATTCCTATATCCTTCATCTGAGTTGTAAAAACTACGATAGCCCACTGCAAGATTTAGAAAAGATGGAGAACGATACATAAAAAATATACAATTCGATCGTATCCGATCCGATAGATATTCCTCTAAACAGAGAGAAAAACAATTGCAATTGCGATCGCCTTATTACCTTACGAAGCCTCCCAGTCTACTCCCTCACAAGCTGCGTTAAGAATCCTTCCAAAATAAGCTATGTTCGTAATTACTACTACTACTGAAACATTATTTTCTTTCCATTTTAATTGCAAATTAGAGCCAGTCCCATGTCTAACCTGGACTTAGTTTGCATGTGAGATTACAAGAATGTTATTATTTTTAGATCATGAGAGTAAAATAATAATTGTGTAACAAATGTGCTTCTATTTGTCTGCTATGTACCTACGCTTGCTTACGTTTTTTGCCTTAGCTGCAAAAATGGCTTTACACTTTATCTGATGTAAAGTAGGTATGACAGGGACTAACATACTTAGCAGAATCCTGCCTTTTTTACCATCATCCTAACTTCCAACTTGTTTCTCGCAAATTATTGTCTTGCATACAGCAAGTTTTGAAACTTGCTGTTATTATGACGCAACTTACGTCCGCTGATCGCAATGAAACTAATATTCTGTCAAATCTGGTCGGACAAGTGAACCCCGGGCTTCCATCAAAAGCTTCGGATTCAACTGAAATATCGCTAAGACGATGGTGATAACTTATAACGCTTATACATAGGACATTATTGGTATTATTGTTAATTATTGAAAAGTTGCCAGTTTGTGTCTGCAGCAAGATTATATAGTCGTTTTAACATCTAATTTAGCATTATCTCCTATGTGCTACAACAACTATTTTAGCACCACTGTAGCCGTAAAAAAGAAAACATTAAGAATACACTCCAATTAACCTAATTTAGTAAATTAACAAAAGCTCCATGTCTGTAAGTGTAGAAAGGAACGCTGTTACAAATATTATCTTTGAGGCATATAACTGAACCCTTTTACGTGGTCGTCAAAAAGATAAAACTGTCGAATATCCTCATCGCGTTAATCCCCGTCAAACGCCAAAAGATCATAAAGAAAATTTGCATAAAATTTAGTCTAGAATTCGCGGCCGGCGTCGGATTTTTTATGCGCACACATTAGGGGACATTACGCGATACCGGCCCTCCCTCGCCCACGTTTACTCGAAGAACATTTTTCAAGCTGTTGAGTTGCTTTTTATTTTCGGGTACGCAGGCAAATGAGTTTCTAAGTGTAAATAAATCTTTGACTGCCCTCGTTCGGTAAGCGGCAACTTCCATTATTATCATTTAATATAAGGCTGAACGCGCGGCCGGCCTCGTTCCCTCCCACCTCACTGTACGCTATCACAAACCGTATAAAGCTGCGTATCCATTATGCGCTCCTAGCGCGCGTGCCATGAACACCCCGCGCCGAGAGTGCGTTCACGGAACGCGCTCCAAATATTTAAATGATATCAACTCAGCGCGCATGGCGCGCGTGGCAACAACAGTGTTCGCATGAGTAGCAGCTGTGTTTATAGTAATTCACAGTATTATACAGAAGGAAAAACATAAACGTAAAGTGCGTTGGTGGATGAAAGCCTCCAAGCGTCTTCTCTGAGCGATTTATTATGATAAAAATAATTTTTACTATTCCACAGCAGTTCTTTTGTTGTACCATAAAGTTGAATTAATTTACGGCAACTCTGATTACCCATCGCTCGGAACGTAACGAACACCCAAAATAATATCACGTCCGTTTCAACTAGCGCGCGCGCCACAATTGAGTTTCCTTTGATGCGCGGTAAAAAACCAACTCTAGGTGGAACGGGGCGCTTGAAGTTCGAGCGTTCCAACAAACACATTGGCGCGCGTTCCAAAATGGTAGCAATTTCGCGCGGCCGGAACGCGCGTCAATGTTCGTTCTTTTGGAGCGCGAAGTCGATACGCGGCTTTACGCTAGTTTAAGTGCTGGTGCGGATACCACAGTTAAATATGGAATAGTTTGGTCAAGCGGCGGTAAACGGTTAATTTTATTCAGTTGCGGCCGGACGGTATGAGTTCAATTACTTAAAACGTTTTATTTTATATTACATTTATATTTGGGTATTTTTTGCATAGGGTTCCCACCAAGAACTAAGGGTCCCAAGCCAACCTCACCTGCAAGTGATGCACGTGCCGATTATCAGACGAGGCTCTGGCAACCAAAATATCCCGATAAGCGGCAATAGGCTCGCAACCTATTACGTGGGATCAAAACACTGGCGAAAAGTGGTCGTTTAATATGCCACTGCCTACCCCTTCGGGGAAACAGGCGTGAGTCTCTGTATGTATGTACATTTATATTTTAATGGTTTTTATGTGACTCACATGAACTCACATTGACTGCACGGTTGGCGTAGTGGTTTAGGCAGCTGCCGCACCGCTTGACACCGTGCCGAAGTGTTGTGGGACAACACTTTGTGTGATTCATAAATTGTTCTTTCGAGTCTGGGTGTTCATTGTGTCCGTTAGTTGTATGTTTGTAAAGTTCCCCGCGACACAGGATTTAGTCCTAATGCGGGAGTTGTCTTAAAAAAAAAGCTGTAAATATTAGATATGTTTATGAAATATGAAAAATGTCTTAATGCCACATTTCTAATGTCACCACGCAGGTCAACCATTTAGGTGGGTGACAGTCTACTGTCACCCATCTAAATGGTGACTTGCGTAAACATTGCTTAACGTGTCGATGTATCACGAAAGGCAAGCCAAGGTGTGCCAACGATACTACGAATAATCAAAGACTTTATATTTACGCCAATATTCAAATATTTGCTAAATCATGCATCCTTGTTAAGCATTTACTTGCTTTGGCGGAGCAGTTAGCACTATAATACTTGAATGAGTAGTTAAATTAAGCTTACTTTTTACAAGACCAAAGAAAAGATGGATGGATTGTGTGAAGGATGACATGAATGATAAGGGAGTGAATAATCAGATGACGGCTGATAGGAGAGAATGGAAGCGAAAGACATTCTGCGCCGACCCCAAGTAATATGGGAACAGAGCAGTCAAAAAAAGAAGAAAGACTCGCAGAAATTCTTGTTTGCATTTGTATATTATTAAAATGTTTTCTCAAATGCTAAGGCCCAGTAAGTGCTAGTTTACAAACCAGCCAGCTTGGTGATTATGGCTAAACTTTTCTAAAAAAAGAAGAGGCCTGTGCCCAGCAGTGGTACAAATTATAAACAAGGTTGATAATTATGAAACACGGTGGTTAAATACCATTTTTTAATTGCGCACAGACTTTGTTTCGAAATGTTGATGACAGACTATGGCTCGCCTCAACTACAAGGAGGCGAGATGCAAGACTACGAAACGCGCTCTTTTTAAGGTGGATACGTTGTGAAACTTGTATTACAAAGTAAGAGATAATATGACCTGCACACCTAGCTATCACACCACCATGTAGTATGCTTCTTCACCATCACAAATGCAACATAGAAAATAATGAACGGTGGCTAAATTTTCAATAAGGAGAGTTGATAAATATAAGACAGCGTCACATTTGCCGTGACAGTAATGCCTTTTTATATAACGCAAGCCTAAAAAAGTGCAAAGTTTGGAATATTCGTTTATGTGACTTAGATGAAAATATATGTATGATTGTTTATGATATTTCGATGAAAAACGATTCATTATTTTTTTATTAATGTACCTACTAAAGTAGACTTCTTCATAAATCCTATATTAATTATAATCTAAACATGAATAGCTTTCACTCCGGACACGACGAAAACAAAAACCTTATTTCTGTCAAAAAGAAAGCTCTACCAATCATTTCAGCATTCATAATATTAGTTCCACACATCTCACAAGTATAATATCAATAAAACCAGTTTCAATGCGTACCACGCAAAAATAGAATCAATTCCACAAACATAAATAAAATTGCTTACATATTATTTTTCTTGAAATACGTGGGCTTGGCCTATAAATACGTAAGGCTGCCGCTAAAAGCAGATCCTGTTATAAAAGTGTGTAGGAAGTGGAATCTCGCGGTGGCGTCAAATCCACAGCTTATTCCCAATATCCCAATATCCGGGACGCAGCCGGGTGTACCAACCCCTCGGCTAGATACCGCACTCATAAAATATACTACTACCGGCTAGAGCTAAGAAACTCGCGGTGTGCTCTCAGAAGACACACAATATACGAGTGGTGTTTTTTGTTTTGCACACATGTTTCTTGCGAACAAATCTGTTTTGAAAGAAGTTGAAACTTCACAACAGCAATTTGCGCTTGTTGAATATATGCTGTTAAACGATTTTGACGTGTGTTCCAATGCAGAATTAGGATTAATTATTTATTCTGTGGTTCGTACGTTCGTACGTAACCAGCCTCGTACTTCAAGATATCTTTAAAAAAAAGAATTAGTGATTTTGGTTCATCTGTTCTCAAGATTTGCGCTTAGCAACACATTCAGCAATTCAGTTTTACATTATTGAATAATTTTTGCCATAAGCAAGTATAAAAATCAATTAAAATTTTAACTGTATTGACAATATCCTCCTTTATTTGAAGTTGGTTAAATACCTATAATACGGACCACTTTCACCACTCTCCAACAAATTTCGCTTAAAATCTATCTATGTGATCTACTTATCTGCCCGTTAAGCATTTAATATCATACAAATTTCTTTATAATTTTGAATGTATGGCCTGTAGTACAATAAAAATTAGCGTCTCTTTTTCACTTATCTTCAGTTATCAATTTTATTTATTATTAAGTTTCATATTTTTTATTCATCACTGCAACTTTTTTTCTATACTATCCAACAAGCTGCCACGTAATCTCAGATATTGTCTCATAATACCTATCTGTTTGTATTTTCTTTTATAGGACAGACACCATCCACACTAATAGGTATGTTATAAATTCTGTATCGCGGGGGTTATTACAAATATTGAATGAACGGACACAATGAACACCCACATGCAAAACAATTATTTAGGAATTACACAACCAAAGTACAGGAGACGGCGCAAGATTTTCCAAGGAATTTCATCCTGAATGAAATTCACTTGTAGCAGTTGCTTAATGTTTACTAAGCAGCAATATGTCTGTCAGTCGCCGGACCTGCGGTGGAGCTAAAAGTTACAGCACGTGAAATTCGACGAAAAAAATTTTTTTATGAGTATGTTATACCGTTCCCAACTTTATGAGATGGTTGTTTGTTTAACTTGTTACGGAAAATTAATAGTCAGCTGTATTGAACATCCCCGTCGGGGGGTTGCGACGTATGCTTGTGCGAAACCCGACCCTCCGACACATGGGACCATGAGGCACACGGGTTGGTTTTTAGTCAGTAAAAGTCTGACAGTCCCCTTCGCCCATCCCCCAGGGCGGAGGGACTCCATGAGGATTTTCCAACCCGACACCAAAAAAAAAAAAAGCTGTATTGAACATGGGGTATAAGACGTCAGTCGATTATGTAAAGTATACAAAAAAATAAAATTATAAAGTTATTTTATACCTTATGAAATTTACACAACTACATTGTTGTGCTTTTAGAATATTAAAAATAACCGTCAGTCAGGAGTATAGCGGTGGAATAACCGTCAGCTAGCGTCATACAGATGCTGAGCGCTCTGTGGATCAGTGTTATAAAGTCACTTTGGTCTAATGCAATCTAATGACGCCTCCTGTACTATTAGTGTTGTCCCGTGTGAGCATCGAATCCACTATAAAGTAAATGTAAAGCAGCCAATTAAGTTTACCTGTGTATGTAAAAAGCAGCACTTTATTTAATTACTGATAGTCGTACATATTATGGCGATAGGTTTGGTTTATTCACGTGGGAATCACTGAGCTGTCACACAAGTAATAATTGCAGAAAAAAATCGAGGTACTTAATTATTTACCTGAGCTCATAGCTATCGTTATGAATATGTCATCATGTCCAGTGTGTTTAATCGACAAATACTTATATCGCAAACTATCGAAGCAGCGATGGCCCGGTGGAGATGCCAACAGACTATTATGTAGAAGGTTAACGTTTAAAAACATGGTGCGCAGCAAAATAAGATACAATAGTTATTAAAAAAACTTTGAGACTACGTTAATTGCCCACGAAAGCGACACTTCACGAACTATCTATGTATCTAACTGAATAAGGTTATTTTTAGTTTGGTGCAAACATTTTAGTGGTGATGTACTCGTATGATGAACTACTTTTGGTCTGGGACTTTGAAATAACCATTGAAATGGGATGCCATACCTTCCGTCGAGATCAAATTTTAATTTTGTATGTAACAGTAAATTTTTAAGAATGGCCGTTCCATTAAAATAAACGAGTTATTTTAATGAAAATCAAATATCATTTTACTAATTGCTGATATCATTGCATAACAGACACCTTATGTTGTAGTTTTTTTTAACGTTGTTGTTGTTGTTTAGTTGTTGTTTTTAAATGTACCCATATATACAATCAAACATTTAGGTATAATCATGAAAAATAAATCTGAAAGTAATCTATTTCCTTAATGAATTCCTTACTTTACTTCATAAATCATTTTTCGAACGAAGTGGAAGTCGGGTCTAACGAAGCGTCTGTACTTTCAGTTCTTACTGCTTGCCTACAGTTGTGATACTTTATTATAATATGAAATAGGCATACGTCAAAATTGCGATGAAATTTACATTTTATTTTAGGTGTAGCAATATATTCACGCAAAATACACGCCAAGACGTGGAGTTGCGGAAACAGCCCGTGCTATCAATCAAATAGGTGTAGCAAATTTCGAGTGTCATAATAGATCTACCGTTATTCCGATTGTATCTATACTAATTTTCAAGATAACTTCTACTAGCGATCATTTTTCTCGCACGACAAGTCAAAACATGAACTGCAAAATAAGCAAATTTAACCATTTATGAATAGTTACATATATTCAATCTCGTTCCAGTGACGCGATATATGAGTTCCTTTTGATTTTCGTTGTTGGTCACAGAGCTCAGCATTGACTGCTTATTTAAACTAGTAGTTGCTACAGGTATGTGCACATGTAAAGTTTCAATCAATTAATAACTCATTCTCTGAAAGACAAAATTCTGAAAACGCTGATACATATAATTATCCTGACAGCATGTGCCCACTTACTACCAAACCGCCCATGCATGCAACAAAATCAATAAAAAGATTACGGCTAATCCCATCGACGCAACTGCAAACTATGAATCGATTACAGAAACAATTGCCAGTTTTATTGCCGTCCAATGAAGTATGGCTATAATGCCCTTATTAATTTCTATTCAAGGGAGTAATTAAACGGATAAAGCCAAATACAAAATGGACATCAGCAAAAGCTGTCACTTTTTATAAATACGCCGTTTTGTTTGGAGTGATGCCAAGTGCCTCTATCTGTTGGCTATCCCGCACATCCACTACAAAACGTATATCACAAATATTTTAACAGGTACATACCAAAAAAATCTGGCTTTATTAAATTTTTTCGGAAAACTTCGGGACATTTTCATTACATTACGCCGTACTCTTTTCTTATCTGAATAATTCAGCATTCTCAACGCGGATGACAGAGACGGAATGATAAGGCACAAACCATTAACGTGATTGCAAGAAAATATTCTATTTGCAACTCAAACACACATTTCTTTTCAGAAATATCTTCCCTTGAGATGTGTTTTGAAACAATTATTGTGGTTTTATTTGGAATTAGAGTATGTTGACTGTCGTAATATTTCTTACAAAAAATATTTTGTATGAAGATAAACCTACTTCCAAACTCCATTTTCATTGCATTCAAATATAATATTGTTTTTTAAGCCGTGTAATAAGTGTGGTTGACGGCATAGAATACAAGTGTCACCACCCCCTATCTTCCCGTGGGTGTCGTAAGAGGCGACTAAAGGATAACACGATGCAAATACCATCTTTGCGTAGAGACGGAAAACTCGACATCAAACCCTATACGACTGCCTCGTTGGTCTCGCGGCATAAATGTGCGCGTGGGATCGGGCGGTCCCGGGTTCGATTCCTGGGTCGGTCAGTGTTATTGGGTTTTTCTGTCACGAAATTCTCAGTAGCAGCACGGAGGCTGGAAATGTGCCGGGTACGGCAATAGGCTCGCCCCTTATTACGTGGGACTAAAGTATATCTGGCGAAAAGTGGGTGTAGAAATACACCTCTGCCTACGCCTTCGGGGATAAAAGGCGTGACGATATGTATGTATGTATATAATATTTTGTCAGATTTATTATCTACATAGTATTCTTTTTTAAATTAAAACATTATTTTAAATTGAAAGTGTCGACATAAAGAAAGTGAAAAATAATTTGTACAAAGCGTCGGTTAAGTGACGAAGATATAATCCAAACTCGTATTCCCGCGAGCGAAGACGCGCATGTAAAATGACTTATTGAGATAAACTGTTTGCCCAACGCTCCACACCAATTTTCTTCTAACGCCCTCAAGAATCTTGGTCTGATTTCATATAAATTGACATTATTGCATACCATTAAAACTTTTTATTTTCTGCAATCCGACCAAGCGATATATAAAATAAACTTACGACCGATGGCTGGTCTTTTGTAGGACATTTGAAATGTACCTAAACTGAAAAAATATAGAACTATATTTGAAACGTTAAATTATGAAAAATATAATTAAATAAACGGTACGCTTTATCGTTTTATTGTATGTTAAGTACCAGCGCGTATTAGGAAAGATTTTTTTTACATTCAGTGGTTGTTTTTTTAGCAATTTCAACGAAATTACTTCGTAATTCATCATACTCAGACTCATTAAAACAAGTTTGTTTCAATACAAAAATCTTTATTTTATCTTCGTGGTGCTCACCTTTATGGATTTACACACATGACCGTAAAAAGCAAACTAATTTACGACCAGTGTGCTCTTTAACAACGCGAACGCTTTGTGCTTTTGTTTGAAGTGTTTCCTCTAACATTTTTTACAAAATATCGCTACCGGACACATGCATACATTTTTAGATAATAGGACCTGAAAAAGATATATTCTGTTTATTTTCACCTGATATGAAGACGTGACTTACCGATGTGATAGAAGTTACGAATGACACGAATTTTTTTACGAAAAAATAGCTCCATAAATTAATTCTCATAAGTTTGCTCTAATTCCAATCATCTTAAAGAACGCCAGCTATCGCCTGAAATCTAAATCCATTTTCAAATACGTTGACTCGTATCTTTATGGAATGGTGAATTAAGGGTGAATTTCATTAAGCTAAACTAGCGCAATGTGATACTCAAAGTGAAATAAGTGATTGGAAGAGTCATGAAGGTGTCTCGGGGTAAACACCAGCCATCCGTGATTACGGGTGGAGGGTGGAGATTCGCCCGGTGTCGGGCGAAACACGTTACGCCAGAATGCAGAAAATGTGTTCTATTTTATTAGAGAGTACGTGAGCCGACGCCATGGATCTCTACTGGGATCTGCTGGAAAAAATATTCTCTTTGTAACGTCGAGCACGTTGCTAGATATTGCTTTTGTCTACACGACTCCTGTGCTTCAGAAGCACTCTATAATTAATTTATGAAGTACCTACATATAAAAATTTAATTCTTTAAAAGACAGCATTCAATTTTTATCATTTCCAAACAACAATTCTGAAATCTTTTACTGATTGTTTTCTTTTATTATTCTGACGGAAAATTACACGTAGAATCTGTGCGACAAATGAACAACATTATTACATTATCAGAAGCCAGTGTATAAATAGGCGTGTAGCTCAGAGCAGCCACGTTCTCCATCCCGGGGACATATTTTGCAATTTCATTTCCCCTGAGAGAGCGCAGACACGGTTTACGCGACACCTTATTCTTTACCAACTTTAATATTTCTACGGTAATCTTCAGAGCTGCCCGACTGACGCACAATAAATGATGACATCACTGAATATTTTATACGTGCTTTTAAAATTACATTACTGGATACGCCATTGACAAATAATGAATTATTTGTAGTTCAAAATCTCGTTGACGGAATAATGAGGAACCAATTTTAACAATGAAAGCGTATGGCAAAACCATTATAATAGTTACATTTAAAAGATTTTAGAGATAAGAAATCAGTAACTCAATGCTATATATGGAGTGTATTGATATCTATTATATATGTATGTGTATTGATTTCAAGTCAGCCGCCTCAGCTAGCAGGTAGAGAGATGGACAGTAAGCTAGTGCAGTAAATGTAGTAACTCACCCAGCTGCTGGGATCAGGATACACGTAAGACGTAGGATCAGTAGGTACGCGTAGGTATGTAGTAGAAGCGACGTTAGAGTAGCGGTGGCGGCCTCTTTGTCGGCCCCTTTATATACCGGGCCCTCCATCAGCGTTGGAGTCCGTTCATGACCATATTTGGTCAGGCTTCGCGAGCGCGGACGATGGCCTTCTCTGATTGGCCGAGCGTATGGACGGTACTGTGACGAAAACGCGGTAAGTACCGGACATACGTCACAATATGTTGCATATGTGGGGTTTCAAGGTCCTTGTATGTGTCTGTGTGTGTGGCACTACTAATTTTGTGTTCAGAGAATATTTTGGGAAAATGGAATTGAAACGACTTATTAGCGTTGTGGTTTATTTGCGACTGAATAACTGCATGGCGGGCGCAGCCGCGCGTCATCGGTGAAGTTGCAAATCATGCATAAAATAAACAATGTGTCCCTTTACAAAAGAAAATTTATTATACAACTCAAACACCCTACTTAATATAATAAATTTTATTGTAAATACATTTCGTTTTATATTATTTAAATTGATAGTTTTTTTTAAATTAACTCTTGAGTTTATACAATTCAATAATAAATTTCGAAGTGAACCAAATCAAACTCAATACAAGACAACTTACTCAGTTATTATACAACTGGGCCATTTTACAATTCTATGTAGGATACACTAAACACCTTAACACTAATATCCATCCGTATTACGCGGTACACTTTGCGATTGCACAGTTGATGGTGGTACGGAGTGAACTTTGACCAAAGGTGGGATCCACCCAGCCACGACTGCTTCCCTTTGGAACCAGTCACGTACGCGTTTCTTACACTGATTTCTTATCAAATACGGTATCAAAATGCCAATGGCGACAGCGCACACAATCACCACTATTTCGAGACAACTAACCCTTTGTTCAATTACATCGTTCGAAACTGTCTGGGCAACAGCTATATTACTTTGCTGTGGTTTGCTTTGACTATACCCCGTCTTTACAGAATTACTTGCTAATAATTACAGTAAGAATGATATTCACAGAATGAACATATAAGTTGTATTTATTAAATTTATATACTGTCGACGTAATTTATAGATAACTACGCAAATTGCAATATATAATTTTTATGCATCGACCTTTTTTTTTTTTCCTCACGTACCCGTATGTCGGAGCGTCGGGTTTCGCCCAAGCATACGTCGCAACCCCCCGACGGGTATCGGTCCGCCAGATGGTCAGGCGGGCCCCGAACAAAACCCCCTTGGCGGCGGATGAAGGTGTTGGGCTCCGCCGCCAAAACACCCAGCGGCCGCAGAGGATAGGGAGGACGGCAACGCAACACCGCATCTCCTCTTCCTCTGCGGCCGCACCGCGACGCATCGAATGGTGCGCCCCCATTTGGTCGCGGGAGATAGGACGCGCGGCAACGCAACACCGACACGCCTCTCCTCCCGCGACCGCTCCCGGCTGCGAGGGACAGAAGAACTGTCCCTCGCACCCGCCCCTTTGGACGCATCCTGCGCAGGCCTCCGTCAAGCCCACGCGGAGCGTCCCCTCCTAGATCCCTCTTAGCTTCACCGCGGGGCTCCAATCCACGGTTACTGAGCCCCCCCACCACGACAAGGTGGAGATCCCACAGGGGGGTTGCTATGCATCGACCTAAAACAACATTAGATATCTCATTACATCACTGTTTATAAGTTTAATTAAATTTCCATTTAAATTGCAATCGTGCAAAATAATCATATTACTAACGTTACTTACGTACATGTTTATTACAATATTACACATAACAAAAATTCATGTTAACAAAATGTAAGTGCTGCTAGCCCTACGGTATAGACCTTGGGATTGGATCATTATTGCTTTCGACAATAAATGATTCCACTATAAGCCTTACTAAAAATAGCAATAGGTAGTTATATACCATATCTCTTAACAAAATAAAACAAATCGCTAAATTGACACAATATAAAAACATACAAATACCCAATATTTTTTTATCACACGGGATCGAACCTGTGACATTTCAAGTATTGTTATGTCTAGCGCACTGCACTATAAATCATAACACCTTACTTATGTTACAAACCTTATCGGTCGCTTGACCGACCTACAGAGCGTGTGGCGTAAGTAACAGGCTTATCGCTATCGCTAGTCGCATTGTTCGTAACATTATTACTAGGTACGTTATTAGATACATTTTCTTGTTGTTTTTGTGGAAAGGTGCCGTCATCAACCATGTATGCCGGTTTTAACCTGTCAATGGAAATTCTTACACGTTTATCTGCCATTTGTAACAGAAAAGACTTATCCGACCCCTCCAATATCTGATATGGACCTTCGTAAGGAGCCTGTAACGACTTCCTTAGTAAATCAACTCTCACAAAAACATGTGAACAAGTACCTAAATCTGAATGTACAAAAATAGATCGTGAATCTCTCTGTATTGTTGGCCTAGGTTTGAGACCTTCAATAAACTCTCTAATTTTTCTCACGCACTCATTAGAATCGCTAACTCTTATGCTTTGATTACCGTAAAAATCGCCGGGTAACCTTAGTGTTTTACCAAATGCTAACTCCGCGGCACTGACACCTGTATCGCTACGTGGGGTAGCTCGTAAGCCAAATAGTACTGTCGGCAACTCTTCCAACCAGGTACCGCTGTCCCTTCTAGCCATAAGAGCTGTCTTTAAAACTCGATGGAACCTTTCTACTACACCATTCGCTTGCGGGTGATATGCTGTAGTTCTTACCCTATGTATTCCTAAACATTTCAATAACTCATTAAATAAGCTACTTTCAAATTGTCGGCCCTGGTCTGTCGTGATCCTAACTGGGCAACCGTACCTCGAAAACCAACCCTCGTACAACGTCTTGGCTACTGTACTGGCAAGGATATCTTTAATTGCAAAAGCCTCCGGCCAGCCTGTTGCTCTGTCTATTGCTGTGAGACAATATCTATAACCATCTGGAGATATAGGTAATGGACCTATTAAATCAACGTGTAAATGTTCGAACCGACCACTACTTTCGTACCTACCTAATCCGGACACGGTATGACGAATAACTTTACACTTTTGACAATGAATACAGACTTTAGACCATGGTCCTATGTTCGCGTTCATACCCGGCCAAAAATACTTAGCCGTGACTAATTTTCTAGTAGTTCTTATACCGGGATGACATAAGTCATGTACCGAGTGAAATGCCTTTTCCCTAAATTCTGCTGGTAAATACGGCCTAGCAACATTAGTTGATAATTCACGCATTACTTCATTTTTACAGTCGGGCAAAACAATTCCTTTGAATTGCATCAACCCATGTGGCTGTGACAAAAGCTTAGTCAGCTCCTCGTCCCTCCTTTGCGCCACCGTTAATTCTGCGAAATCGAGCGTCGTGGGACATGCGATAGTTAGAGACTATCGCATGTCCCACGACGCGCCCTTGATAGAGCATCCGCTACAATATTATCGCTACCATTTATGTATTGAATATTTGTAGTAAACTCGCTGATAAACATAAGCTGCCTAATGCGTCTAGGGGTCTCCTTGTCATGTTGTTGTGTTGTTTTTTTCGTAAACGCATAAACTAATGGTTTATGATCCGTGTAAATAACAAAAGTCCTACCTTCAATCATATACCGAAAATGCTCTACCGATAAGTAAATAGCTAAAAGCTCCCTATCGTATGTACTATATTTAAATTGAGCGCTACTGAGTTTCTTAGAAAAATAACCTAAAGGGTTCCAGTGCGAATCAATCTTAATTTGCAACACGCCACCAACACAGTCCTTTGATGCGTCTGCCATTATAGCAAGTTCTGCATTTATAACCGGATAAGATAATACTGCCGCATTCTGTAGGCTAGTCTTACATTTCACGAATGCAGCATCCGCCTCAGGCGACCATTGTATGATAGATGTATCTTTCTTTTTGACATTTTGTAAATATTTATTTAATATTGACTGATACTCAGCGGTCCTAGGCAAACTAGATCTATAAAAAATTACCATTCCCAAAAAACGCCGTAACTGATCCACAGTTTTGGGTTTTGGGAAATCGGTTATCGTTTTCACTTTATTTTCAAGCGGTTTAATACCCGAGGATGTAACCTCGTAACCTAAAAATTCAAGTTTATCCTTACCAAAACTACATTTTGACATATTTATAGTTATACCGAACTGATTTAATCGCTCAAAGATAGCCTTTAAGTGTATTTCATGCATTTCTGCTGACTCACTTGCGATAAGAATATCATCACTATAACAGAAGTAAAAACTAGACTCTAACTCGCTTGATGGACCTTCACCCTTCAACTGCATATCTAAACCTCGTAACACAGAATTATTCATATATCTCTGAAAGGTCTGAGCGGCATTTCTTAAACCAAAAGTCATACGTGTAAACTCGTATAAACCGAAAGGTGTAGTTATAGCGGTTTTTCTATATCTTCAGGTGCAATCAATATATTATGGTACGCCCTATTAATATCTAAGCGCGAAAAAAATCGTTTATTACCTAAAATATACGTAAAGTCAATTATCCGCGGAATAGGGTACCTATCGGGTTTTGTGATAGCGTTCAAAGCCCTGTAGTCGCCGCAAGGACGTATTTCTCCATCCTTCTTGGGTACCACATGTAGTGGACTCGCCCAAGGGCTTCTAGACGGCCTTCATATGCCTAACTGATGCATACGTTGAAATTCTTCTTTAACCTTTATATATTTTTCCGGCGCTAGCGGTCTAGCACGCGCAAACACGGGTGGACCGGATGTTTCTATGTAATGTGATATCGAATGCGGTGGGTCCTCCCTAAAAGACACAGGCTTAGTAATGTCTGGAAATTGTTCAAGTAAATTTGAATAAATGTTATTATTATCAATCGTAGTTAATGATGGCCCTTTCCACATTACAATTGAGTCTACTCGACTTAAACTTGTAACTTGGTCTATGAGACGCCGACCACTTAAATCAACAAGTAATTTATGCTTTAACAAAATATCTGCACCTATTATAGGCTGATTGACTTCAGCTATTATAAAATCCCACGTAAAAGGACGTCTTAAACCCAAATTTAATGTTAACAATCGCATCCCATAAGTTTTTATGGTAGTGCCGTTTGCGGCATATAATTTAAAATTACATTTATTATTTTTGTAGCTACTCAAACAATTTTTGCTTACTGGAATAACAGAAACATTTGCTCCGGTATCAATTAAAAATTTCATACCTGTATTTCTATCGTTAACTACAAGACGGTTTTGCACTGTACAGCATCCCGCCTCATGTTGCACTAATTCTGGTTTCCGGCTTGGCCTGGGCACCGCCCCAGTTGCAGGGTTTCACGCATCGCGTCGCGTTGTTCCTGTAACGGTAATGGTAGAAACATAACCAATTTGCACTACGCCTCTTGCCGAACGCTTTACCTTCCTTCGAAACCGATCTTGCTCTTCTGCTACTGCCATCACGCTGTCTATCTCTTCCGCGCTCCAACTCTGTCAGTCTCAGGTTGATTTTGGCCAGCTCACCCAGGATTTGACTAGCCTCTGATGGTCCAGATTCCGCCTTCCTGATCTCTTTGCCGTGTAGCTCAACTTCCTTCACCTCCTCTATCGCCATGGTCCCTCCTGTGCTCTCCAGTACTTTATCTGCGATGGTAGCCAGAACGTCCAGGCTCTTCGAGTCCGTCACCGACAAAACTGCAGGAACCGCCGTCGGCAGATGTGATTGCCACATCAACCGTAGAGTGTCGTCAGGCACCTTTTCTCGGGCTAGTTCTCTCATCCTACGCAAGAGTTGTGATGGACGCTGATCGCCCAGCTCCATTTCGCCTATCAGTTTCTGCAGCTTTCGGGTTTCTGACTCTTCGTATATTTCCAGCAATCTTTCCTTCAGCGTCAAGTACTTCCGCTTCTCTAGCGGAGCAAGGACTGGAGTAGGTCACTAACCTGTTGTATAGCGCTCTTCGTGAGCTTTGTTTCCACCAGGTTCAGCTTCGCGGCATCGCTCAGCTTCTGATTCTCCACGACGGCCTCAAATTGGACAAACCAAAGTCGCGTGTGGTCTGCCCAAAATTCGGGTATCCACGACGAAACAGTAATACTGGCGAGCGCTGTCTCGCTAGTTTCGCCGGCCACGTCAGTCTTCACTTCCTGTGCACGTGGCACCGGGTTCTGCGGGTTCATTTTCCGTATACCAAGTGTCCGTCCTCCTCAAAATATCCTTTGTCGGGGTCACCAGTGTGGGGTTTCAAAGTCCTTGTATGTGTCTGTGTGTGTGGCACTACTAATTTTGTGTTCAGAGAATATTTTGGGGAAATGGAATTGAAACTACTTTTTAGCGTTGTGGTTTATTTGCGACTGAATAACTGCATGGCGGGCGCAGCCGCGCGTCATCGGTGAAGTTGCAAATCATGCATAAAATAAACAATGTGTCCCTACACATATATTATTATGTTCTCAGAAGCAAGTTCATAATTCTGAACATTCGAGGTATCTTGGGATCAGCAAAAAATCTAAAGTTATAAGAATAGTTTTAATAAAAATATTTTTTGCCCAGAAACATCGTTACAAAGATGCTACATCAAAAATACGAAGGCTCACCGAATAAATGCTTCTCAGACACAAATATTAGCATACATCTTTATACACACAACAAATTCAGTCTACGTCAATTTCGCCACGTTTTAGAATGGATTCATTTTATTACGTTAATAATGCTTGTACTCCACTTGACGATACAACGATCCAATAAAATGGGCGAAAAACAAAATGATTACGATAAAAGATTCAATTACCCGTAATACGTATTACGAACACATAATTATAATGGTTCAAGTACCTATCGGTACAAGCCTACAGAATAAACGTTGCAATAGAAAATACCTCGTTAAAACTAACTTTGAGTATATATTTTTACTTGTTTTCAGTGGGATTAGAATAACGATACTGTAGTTATCGTACCATTAATTGAAGCGCAGAGATAGCCTATTAAATACACAAAAGGTCTACTATACATAGCGTCAGCTTATTGCAAGAAGTCATAATGTGACATATTCACTATTCTGAGATAAACGGTATTTTAGTTCGATTTAGTTTGTGGTTATATTGATTTGCCCATATTATATTATCTTAATATATAAAATCCTTGCGTTACTGACTGACTGACAGACACGCTACAGCCGAAACTATTGGGCGTAGGAAGCTGAAATTTGGCATGTATGTTCCTTGGGGACCGTAGGGGTGCACTAAGAAGTGATTTCCCGAAATTCCCACGGGATCGGCCAAAACGGGTAAATTAACAAAAAATGCAGGCGTAGCTGATGGCGTCCTCTAGTCCTTAATATAATTACGATGATGAAAAATTTCATGTTTTCGATTAGCCTAATATGTATACTAATAAAAACAAGTGAGGGTCGTTAATCCTACAAAGTTATTTTTTTAAACACAACATAAAAGCTTATGACTTCTGGGTACTGTAAGTCTGTTCGGTATGTGAATTAATTATTTCTTAAATTGTAATAAAACAACGAAAATCTAATCAAATATTTATTTTATAAAAGGGATAACTAGTTTTATAATAAACAAAACAGTGCTAGCCATATGAAAAACAAATTTAATTGAATTCTTCCAAACAAAAAATAAAATAAAAAATATCATAAAACAACTTTCCATGTAAGTCAGTCATCACCTGTTTCCAAATAAACAGGTAATTAACAGAGTTTTATTGAGTTTTCTCTTCGGATATCCGGTGGTAAAGCATTCCACAATCGCACAGTCTGAACAGTAAAATATTTGTTGAAGTAATTTGTGGAATGCTTGGGCATCTCCAGCGTTAGATCCTCAGACGACCTCAAGGACTTTACATGTGTGTCATGGAGGAACTTAAACCGTTCTTTGAGGTAAGAGGGATAGATATGATTAAATAGTACATTGTATAACAATGTAAGAATGTGAGTATTCCTGCGAAAACGAACTGGCAGCCACTTGAGTTTGTTGCGAAAATCTGAAACGTGATTATATTTGCGCAATCCAAATATAAATCGTTTGCAAAAATTTTGGAGACGCTCAAGTTTATCTTGCTGCTCTTCAGTGGGGTCAAGACAGCAGACGTGCGCGTAGTCAATTATAGGCAGAAGCAGAGCTTGAGCAAGCACAATCTTACTAGCAGTTGGAAGGCATTTGCGTAATCTACGCAACGAACCAGCTGATGCAAATAGTTTGCGACTCGTTTCCAGGATTTGAGATCTCCATGACATAGTATGATCACGGTTTTGCTGAATGGAAGATCCGTTCCGAAACTAATGCGTGGCAGTTCGGACCAACAAATTCTCGAGACGAGTTTGGGGCTGTCGACAACAATCAGTTGTGTTATATCAGGATTTACTTTAAGTCCAGTATCAGGATTTACTTGTCCGTGTGGTGACGGATTAAGTATACGGAATGTCGCCACCCCATATCACGCTTTGGGTGTCGTAAGAGCCGACAGAGGGAGCATATTATGCAGAGAAAGCACCGTAACAGAAGGAAAACTTGATACAAACCCTATACCAACCCGTTTGGCCAGCGTGGTATAGTAGACCAATTCCTCCTTTCAAAGGAGAGGCCAAGTCCAGCAGTGGACTATTAAAGGCTGATGATGACTTTAAGTCCATATTTCGTGGTCCACTCACATTTACGTGCCAGGTCCCAGCTAATGGTAGTACAGGCTTCCGCTAAGTTATTTAACGGAGCTTGCGTGTAAATTTGCAAATCAAATGCGTAAAGGATTAAGAATAAGGAATGTCACCACCCCGTATCGACGGTTGAAAGGCTAATTGGTACAAGCGACATTTTTTGCGATATTGAGTTATATACATATTCGGCATCAGCAAATTTTTCGCCGTCGTATGAGCCAGGTTTCAATTTTTTTTACTACTTTTGTGGCGCTTAGCACCTACAGCAAATAGACCTCATTTCTAAGCTCATTGATCTAGACGACACAAAATTAGACAGATTTGAGGACTCGATGACTTAGGCTATTTTGATTTTTCGAAATTTTATAACGAGTGTCGATTAAGGCATTTGGTTTTTTGCCGTAGTTTTGGTTTTGTCGTTTGACCTATTTTGCATTAAACCAAAACAATAAGCTGCGTCGTTTGGCCCAATTTGCATTCAACTACATTAAATCTTAGGAATAGGGTAGTTTCCAGGGTCAAAATAATTACATTTTATTTAGTCCGTATTTTAGATTATAAAAAAATATTGGACACGTATTTTTCTTTTTTCAATTAATTAAAAAATAACAAAGATATAGCCCATTAAAGTTACGTGTGACGTCACCTAGTGCGAAAAAATGCAGCACGGCGTGACGTTATACGTAACTTTAATGAGCTATATCTTGGTCATTATTAGTTTAATTTACTAATAAAAAAATACGTATCGCTTATTTTTGAATAATCTAAAGGACAGACTGTAGAATGTATAAACATTGAAATTAAACTACAGTTTACGGATTTTATCGCGTTGTATTGGTTTCACTAAGTTATTACATTTGAAACTAAAGATCTAGAAACTATATTTTTAATTTATTACTAGCCGACGTTTCGAATTCTTTACAGAATTAATGTTCACGGCAGACTGAGGTGATATTTGTCTTTTTCTTGAATGTATAAGTTATCTCAAAGTACCCGAACATTTTTCAACTACTGGTGTTACTATTTACGCAGAATGAGCTCACAGTGTCCCTAGGTCTTCTGGTGACTTCGTCCTTCTTGGGTTTCATTAGCCTTATGACAGGGTCCCAAGCTGGAGGAACATTCCAACCATCTTCCCTATTGAAATTAGGGTGTTTTTTAATTTCAATAGCCTCTCGTATCATCCTTGGAAGAAAACGATGTTCTTTTGCGAGTATCTGTGGTTCATCAAATCGCAAGTAGTGGTTGGGTCCTTGTTCCAGATGTTCACACACAGCAGACTTTGTTGAGCGTTTATGTTTTATGTCAGCTATATGTTCTTTGAGTCGAATGCCTATGCTTCTCTTGGTTTGTCCAATGTATGAGAGCCCACATTCACAGTCAATTTTGTAGACACCGGCCTCTTGCAAGGGTAACTGACACTTGACAGATGGTATTAATTGACTGATTTTCGTTGGCGGCTTGTAGTAAGTTTTGATAGAAGCTCGCTTCAAGGTGTAGCCAATTTTGTCGGTCACGCCCTTGATGTATGGGAGGACAGCAGGTTGTCTTTCTACTGTGGCTGGTTTTTCATTCTTCTGGGATCTGTGACAGTGGCGCGGCGGTCGGAGCTTGTTGTCTTGCAGAACTTGCCTGACATGTTGAAGCTCAGCGTCCAGGTGTTTCTTGTCACAGATCCCGCGGGCTCTCTGAAACAGAGACATTCCTACAGTAGCTAACTGTTTAGGATGGTGGTGAGATTCACCGTTTAAGTATCTATTTGTATGGGTCTTTTTCCTATACACAGTATGGCTTAAGGAGTTGTTTTTATTCCTGATGACAAGTACATCTAAGAAAGCTAAAGACTTGTTTGCCTCTAATTCCATTGTGAATTGTATTTGGTTATTAATAGAATATTAAGATGGTTTAGGAAAGCATTAACACTATCTGTTGGTAAAATTGTGAAAGTGTCATCTACATACCGCTTGTAGAACCTCGGTGTGATGGTGGCAGTCTGCAGGGCTCACGCCTCGAAGTCCTCCATGAAGATGTCAGCGACCACAGGCGATACTGGAGAGCCCATTGCTACACCGTCTACTTGTATGTAGTATTTCTTGTCCCATAACAGATAGCCCATTGTCAGGCAGTGTTTGAGTATTTCTGCATATTCCTCAGGCATGTTGTTTTCTGTCAGCTTCCTTCTAGTAATTTCTACACAGTCATGTACTGGTATGCATGTGAATAATGACTGTATATCAAAACTAACCATAGTTTCCTTGTCAGAGAGATGTAGGTGTTTGATTTCACTGACAAAATGTTAGGAATCTTTCACATGTGCTCTCGTGTTGCCTCTGAGGGGTGAGAGAATCTTTGCCATGTGTTGAGCCAGTCTGTAAGTTGGTGCGCCTATCTGACTAACTATCGGGCGCAGAGGAGCGTTTTCCTTGTGTATTTTTGGTAGCCCATACATTTGAGGAGGTTTTACACATGATGGTATTAAATATTTCACGTCCAAATTAAGTTTTTCGGAGTATTTCTTAACAATATCACAAGTTTGCTTGAGTATTTTGTTCGTAGGGTCTGACTTAACCAACTTGTAGGTACTTTCATCCGACAAAAGATGTTCCATTTTTTGTTTATACTCGGACGTGTCCATCACTACCGTTGCATTTCCTTTATCTGCTCGGAGTACTGTAAGTTCAGGCCTAGCTTGTAAGTTCTTCAGTGCGAGATATTCGGTCTTAGGTAGATTCCTTGCCGGCACTTTCGATTGACGTAATACAGCAGAAACGTCCTGTCGTATGGCCTCGAAATCTTCCTTACTCACATTGTTCTTGACTAGGCAATCCTCAACGTTGCAAATAATGGTTTCATACGGTATTCTTGATGGAGTTATCGCGTAATTTAAACCTTTTTGTCAGTGAAATCAAACACCTACATCTCTCTGACAAGAAAACTATGGTTAGTTTTGATATACAGTCATTATTCACATGCATACCAGTACAGGACTGTGTAGAAATTACTAGAAGGAAGCTGACAGAAAACAACATGCCTGAGGAATATGCAGAAATACTCAAACACTGCCTGACAACGGGCTATCTGTTATGGGTCAAGAAATACTACATAAAAGTAGACGGTGTAGCAATGGGCTCTCCAGTATCGCCTGTGGTCGCTGACATCTTCATGGAGGACTTCGAGGCGCGAGCCCTGCAGACTGCCACTATCACACCGAGGTTCTACAAGCGGTATGTAGATGACACTTTCACAATTTTACCAACAGATAGTGTTAATGCTTTCCTAAACCATCTTAATTCTATTAATAACCAAATACAATTCACAGTGGAATTAGAGGCAAACAAGTCTTTAGCTTTCTTAGATGTACTTGTCATCAGGAATAAAAACAACTCCTTAAGCCATACTGTGTATAGGAAAAAGACCCATACAAATAGATACTTAAACGGTGAATCTCACCACCATCCTAAACAGTTAGCTACTGTAGGAATGTCTCTGTTTCAGAGAGCCAGCGGGATCTGTGACAAGAAACACCTGGACGCTGAGCTTCAACATGTCAGGCAAGTTCTGCAAGACAACAAGCTCCGACCGCCGCGCCACTGTCACAGATCCCAGAAGAAAGAAAAACCAGCCACAGTAGAAAGACAACCTGCTGTCCGCCCATACATCAAGGGCGTGACCGACAAAATTGGCTACATCTTGAAGCGAGCTTCTATCAAAACTTACTACAAGCCGCCAACGAAAATCAGTCAATTAATACCATCTGTCAAGTGTCAGTTACCCTTGCAAGAGGCCGGTGTCTACAAAATTGACTGTGAATGTGGGCTCCCATACATTGGACAAACCAAGAGAAGCATAGGCATTCGACTCAAAGAACATATAGCTGACATAAAACATAAACGCTCAACAAAGTCTGCTGTGTGTGAACATCTGGAACAAGGACCCAACCACTACTTGCGATTTGATGAACCACAGATACTCGCAAAAGAACATCGTTTTCTTCCAAGGATGATACGAGAGGCTATTGAAATTAAAAAACACCCTAATTTCAATAGGGAAGATGGTTGGAATCTTCCTCCAGCTTGGGACCCTGTCATAAGGCTAATGAAACCCAAGAAGGACGAAGTCACCAGAAGACCTAGGGACACTGTGAGCTCATTCTGCGTAAATAGTAACACCAGTAGTTGAAAAATGTTCGGGTACTTTGAGATAACTTATACATTCAAGAAAAAGACAAATATCACCTCAGTCTGCCGTGAACATTAATTCTGTAAAGAATTCGAAACGTCGGCTAGTAATAAATTAAAAATATAGTTTCTAGATCTTTAGTTTCAAATGTAATAACTTAGTGAAACCAATACAACGCGATAAAATCCGTAAACTGTAGTTTAATTTCAATGTGTAACATTCGCGTAAACCCAAGAAGATACTATGTGGACAGACTTATAATTTTTTTTGTCAACTAGCCTATGCCGAATGATGGCCTAAGCTTCTATATCCACTAATAATCTAGTAAGGGGTCATTTTGTTTCATCCTGCAGTCCCTCTCATGGGCATCTGCATCAAACTACTTCACTCTGGCGTAATACTACCATGTTGCTTACAATCATTGTGCAGTTGACATGGCGCTTAATTCATTTTCTCTCGTATTGTTTTAGTCTAAGTAGTTGCTTGAGCCAGTTTATTGTCAGCTATTTTTTGTACGGCAGGCGTTTGAACCATTTTGCCTTTCTCAAAAGAATACTAAATTTGATGCATTTTGGGCTAACCAACATAAAATTTCCAAAATAATACACAATTAACAATAGTAATAGTTTAAAAAGAATCCTTGCTAAATTAGGGATATACTGTATGAAATAAATAAAAGTCTATCAAATAGTTGTTTATGATTTTTTTCCAAAAAAAAAAAGTTTAATCCATCCTCCGGCAAGTTGAACTAAATGTCGCTAAGGTCAATTAGCCTTTCAACCGTCGATATCATCCCATGGGTGTCGTAAGAGCCGACAGAGGGAGCATATTATGCAGAAAATTGCACTGTAAGAGAAGGAAACTTGATACAAACCCTATACCAACCCGTTTGGCCAGCGTGGTATAGTAGGCCAATTCCTCCTTTCAAAGGAAAGGCCTAGTCCTGCAGTGGAGAATTAAAGGCTGATGATGACTTTAAGTCCACTCACAGTTCAGCGCCAGGTCCCAGCTAATGGTAGTTCAGGCTTCAGCTAACTTATTTAATGGAGCTTGCGTGTAAATTTGCAAATCATCTGCGTAAAGGTGGTAGGATGAAAGAAATTGGTTTGAGATAGAATTAATAAATATTGCGATGAGTAAAGGAGATAGCACGCCACCCTGTGGCACACCGGCATTTGTGTTAGAACAAGTGGAAGAGTCTTTGATGCATATACGTTGCCGGCGACCAAACAAGTAACTGTGAAACCAGTCAATTGCCGTTGGAGATACGTTAAGAGAGCGTAATATGCCAAGTATATTGTGAAAATCGACGGTGCTAAAAGCATTACTAAAATCAAGTAGAGTCAAAACCGTGAGATTGCCACTATCCATACCCAGCCCCTAATGTCATCTGTTACACGAAGCAATGCAGTGACAGTACTGTGCCCGGGGCGGGAACCAGATTGATAGGGACTTTTGATAGGAAAGGTGGTATGGATATGGGCATATGGGTCGATAATCGGAGAAGGAGCAGGTTTGGGATTCCTTAGGTAAAGGAATTATTAGTGCATCTTTCCAACTTCATGGAAGGATACCACGGGCTATGGAATGGTTAAGGATGTGACATAGGACTGGAAAATTTTCACTTAGGATGGGAAGAATGGATCATTTTGCGGCTGACACAATCATTGCCTGCCAGTATACTCTTCTTAACGTCACAAGCGGAAAAATGGGTGAAGATAAAGCGAGAATCATTTGGGGTTGGCAAAGATGAAAGATATTCTATAGTGGTTATTTTTGTAATTCCATCAAATTTGGACGAAATAGTGAAATGTGTAATAAGAGAATCGTGGTTATTATTATTTGGAATGGTTTGTTGCCGATTCTTACCAACTCCCAAAGTCTTACGAAATTGTCAGACTAGACCAAGACTCAAGATCCATGCGACTAAAATTGCGCAGCAAGACAATCTAGGCTTCGTTTTGGGTGGGCGTATTTTATAAGAGACAAATACTAGATCGTGATAAGAGAACACATCTGGGGTACATTGACCATCCTTGTAAACGAAACGTAACGTTGTCCCTACTTAGAGTGTGTTTAAATGAGAAACGTGGTTAAATGTTACAATAAAATTTGATTTAATTGCCAAGTAAATCTACACATCATTTAGCAAGCGTTTCACTAACGAAAAAATTACTATTAAAATGTTATTAAAAAAAGATATAAACAGGGTCGCGTGATTCGGCGATGGTAAAGGTTTTGTTGAGGGTCCTGCTGCCGATGGTCGCTCAGGAGTCGCAGTTGATGTACTTAGCTTTGTCGTCGAATGCAGCCAAAAAAGGAACGTGCGCAGCCAACGCCTCCGCTTTTACAGAAGCTCGCGGTGCAGTGGGGGGTGGAACATGCAGGCAGCCGGGAGGCGGTGTCATCACGACGTCAAAGCGACGTCACACACTCCCCCCATTAGGCCAGAATTTTCCCAGAGGGAAAATTCTGAGGCTGGTAGGCGGCAACTGCATTCCGGAACCCTGAAACAGATGAGTGGTAGTGGTGTCAGTAGGTAAAATACAAGGCAACTATTAACCTGAAAGAGGAGAAAAAAAACAAGTATAACCCTCGGCCATTCATACGTCACAAGCATTGAACGTTCCTATTACTTGACATTCATCACATTCAAAAAGTGTTCATTATAATTAAGTATAAAGTATAATACAATGTTTTGAACCGAGTGATCGGCTGACGTAAACAAGTGAGTCATAACTGCGCAGCTGCGCCGCATTCCATTGCCGCGACTCAAGGACAACATATAATCATAAACATGATACAATAGCCATTAGCGGCAAATACACAATTCTTTGTAAGATGTAATGAACAATACATCATCGAAGGAGACAGTCGATGATATAGTACACACTACCATAGTTAAAAAACACAAAAAAAAACACAATCGAGAATCGAACCACAGACCGATACGACAACAACCTTTCAGCCACTGAGCCATAAGGGAAAAAATAATTTTATTATATTTCGATCAGTTATTACTAAAGCTATATATAACAAGATATTTGTGGTACATGGTTTAGCTGTAATTGGGAGTTAAAGACTTTATATACTATTTGTAACAAAGTGTTAAGTTATTTTAGTGATTAGATCATTAGTGATGAGCATTAATCATTACATTCTTAAACTTTATAGTGAGTTAATTTAAGATCTTTTATATGAAAATCACCAAGAGGTTTTGTTTGGCAAACCATAACTGATAGTTAGATATTTAGTTAGATAAATAACAAATTCGTGCAACAATATTACATACAATAAACTTCTGCGACAATTCATAACTGAAATATTTATTCATTTTATGTTAGCATGTTTACATAAATCGTTAACACAACAATGCGTTATCTTGCGAGCTTCAACTCGGAAACAAAAGAACCATTGTTGGCTTCAACAAATATGTAGGTAATTATAACTTCGCATACATATGCGTCTTACATTGTTGTTAATGACACTGTACCCAATTGTTTATAAACTTATTTATGCTGTAATAGAATAAGATTCAATTATTTTATTCAGCTTTTGGGTTTAAAATAGTTGATTGAGAAATACGAAAGGGTATTCTTAAACTTGTACATCAATTAATTCGCTTTAGTTATTAAAGTATATAAATTATTGATTTATGTATAAGTACCCACATTAGGTATTTAAGTATTGAAATTATTTATTTAATTTGTGTATAAACAGCCACTTTAGTTATTTAATGAGGTATAAAAATTATTTATTTATTTTATATGTAAATAGCCACTTAGTTATTCAAGAATAGAAGTTATTGATTCAATTTATGTGCAAATACCCACTTTAGTTAAAGTTAGTTTCAATTCAATTAAGTTTGATAAATTTAGTTAGATATAATAACATTTGCGTAAGCACAAGAACAAATTATAACCAGCACTATTTAAGATGGTTTAGTAAAACCAAATGCATAGCATTTTGTAAAAAGGAAGCAAGTTACATATTGATAATTAAGTATTTTTCCGGCTGTCAACGGTTTAATTTTATCATTTATTTATCATTATATGTTTAATATATTTCAATAGAAACCATACATTGAAAGAAACAATCCTAGCGACACAAAACATTACAAAAAAAAAAATAATTCAATAATTGCGATGCAGGAATTTTATGTTTGAGTTCACAATGAACAGTAAATGCATAAATAGATGCATTCTCAAATAACATACCGATAGGCAGTAATAAAGAGATAAAATCGAAGACCAAAAACAACGATTGTAACAAAATAAACATTTGACAAAACGAACAACCAATAATTCTACGATAATATTCGTATTTTGTGCAAAATAGACAAGGATTACATTCGTTCATTATTGCTAGTGAGCAACCTGCATGTGACACGTGTACATTTCATTAATAAATGAACGCGGAATTCTAGCTAAATACCTAGTATATAATACGATAGCATCTTTAGGTACGTTCATTCTCAGCCAGTCCAACTATGTTAGGTACACGTGGTATAATAAAGATGTAACTTTCTTAGTAAGAAAGAAAAGAATAGTTAATTTTAAAAGATAATCGCCGTAGTAGGTGGTAAACGTATTAAATAATACCGACTATATAGAAATATATCGCCGCACAAAATCGCTAGCAGAAGGTTATAGAAGAAAATAGAAAAGAAATGAAAAAGAGAAGGGTGTGAATTCGTTCCATAAGTCAGCCAAAGCAGATTATTAGCAATAATAACCAGTAGCACTTAATTACCGTAGTGGCATTTAAAAAAGTTAATCGCGAAGCATACGATCAACGAAGGTGACCTTAGCGCGTCGTTAGAGGACGCGAGGCCATAAATCGCCATACAAAGAATGTGACCACAGCGCGTCATTTAGTTGACACGTGGTCGCAAGCAAAACGATTATAACTTGTTACTTATGCGGCTGATACAAAATTAATTAAAAAACTATTTCTGTTGCCGCGTATCACACGCGGCAACAGAAATAGTTATAATATAAAAATGCTTACCAAGCGTAGTAAGCAAAAATTTGTCTGTTGTGACCGGCTCAACACGCCCGACCTTCCGAGCACAACAGAGCAAAAAGAGAAAATGTCTATTGTGACCGGCATAACACCACCGACTTCCCGTCCACAATAAAACAAGCAAAAAGAAACAATATATGCCACTAAAACACTAACACTGCTTTGGAACGATTTCACACATACACAGTTAAAAAAAATAAAAAAAGAACTCACCGGCAGCGGATTCTCAACAAAACCCTACCTATATATTCCCGTGGGCGCCACTGTAACAAAGAAGACCTTTGGGGTTGTTTAAAATGAAAAATGTGAGTTGAATGTTATAATAAAAATAGATTTATTTCTCCAATAAATTTAAACATCATTTAGCAAGCGTTTCACTAACGAAAAAATTACTATTTAAATGTTATTAAAAATATATATAAACAGGGTCGCGTGATCCGGCGATGGTTAAGGTTTTGTTGAGGGTCCTGCTGCCGATGGTCGCTTAGGAGTCGCAGTTGATGTACTTAGCTTTGTCGTCGAATGCAGCCAAAAAAGGAACGTGCGCAGCCAACGCCTCCGCTTTTATAGAAGCTCGCGGTGCTGTGGGGGGTGGAACATGCAGGCAGCCGGGAGGCGGTGTCATCACGACGTCAGAGCGACGTCACAAAGGAGAAGACACCACCCCCTCGTTGGATCTCCACCTTGTAGTGGTGGGCGCGGTCGCGGGAGGAGAGGTGTGACGGTATTGCGTTGCCGCGCGCCCTATCTCCCGCGACCAAATGTGGGCGCACCATCGTTGCGTCGCGGTGGGGCCGCAGAGAAAGAGGAGATGCCGTGTTGCGTTGCCGTCCTCCCTACCCTCTGCGGCCGCTGGGTGTTTCGGCGGCGGAGCCCAAAACCTTCATCCGCCGCCAAGGGGGGCTTTGTTCGGGGCCCGCCTGACCATCTGGCGGGCCAATACCCGTCGAGGGGTAGCGAGGAATGCTTCGGCGATACCCGACCCCCCGACACACGTGTACATGAGGAACACTTGAAAAGAAAAAAAAGGAGAAGACACCAAAATAAGGTCAAGAATGGAAGGAGTGCAGTTTGGAAAATGGTAAGTTGCGTTAATCAATCAATCAATCAATCATTTTATTTGCTGAATAAAGGTATACAGAGATGTTCGATATAAGTTACATATTGTCCTCTTCATTCTACCTAATCGGCATGCAAAATTTAATTTCATAATACTGTCTGAATATAATACCAAATTATAGTTTTAAAATAATTCATTAACATAATATAAACATAGGAACTAAATTCGATACTCATTAGACAAATAAAATAATTAAATTAAACAATATAAAAACATGTACAGTCAATGAAGCTATTAAACAATTAAATAATGATAATCAATACGTTAAAATGTGAATGTCAATAGTAATAATGATTATATTTATGTCATGTATAACAATAATTTATTTATTTGCCATCAATGAAATCATTAATTTTATAATAACACTTATTTACTAGAAAATTGTACAAACGCTTCTTAAACATATTAGTATTCAATTTTTTAAATTCATTAGGTACTCTATTATAAATGACAGGTGCCATGCAGTATATACTCTTGTGTAATAGTGTCGTATTAGCCTTATGTATACGAAGCATGTTCTGTGTGATTAAGTTTTAATATGGATAAATTAAAAGACTCCGTAGCTTGTCGAAAAGAGGAACCACGTAGCTTGCAAGAAGTTACTATATTCTATTCACCGATGTTAATTAAATTAAATTATCGACAAAATAAAAAAGTAACTAAAAACATGTATCTATCGTCTCACATTGGGGTAGGCATAGACTATGCCACATGCTACGGTTCAAACATACCTCTTTCGCTTCCTCGACATTCATTAACCTCATCATGCATGCATGCGTCGGTTATGGGTACTTTTAATTTGCCTTTTTCAGTACGTCACCTATTTGGTCAGCGTACTTCCTTCGTATTTCTTCTTTCATCCATCCGTTCCAAATGTCCAAACCAACGCAACATTCCTTTTTCGATCTTTGTCACTACATCTTCTTTTAGACCACACTTTGCCTGTATGTTACGCACTTTATCTATCAGACTTACACCGCACATACTTCTCAAAGCTCTCATTTCTACAGCATTGATTCTACTTTCATATTTCTGCCATACCCATGATTCGCTACCATACATCAATGTTGGCGCCAAAACTTCCTGCAGCATAACAAGGCGAGCCTGCCTTGGGATAAAACCATTGCTGATGGCCATGGCTTGTAAAGCCCCATTTACACTATTTCCTGCTTTCACTCTTCTTTCAACATCTCCCTCACATTTTCCATCTCACTAAACAAAGACCCCAAAATACACAAACTCATTCACTTGTTCCGCTTTTTCATCTCCTATCATTATGTTACATTCAGTAACACTATATTCCCTCTCTTTGACCATGATTTTGGTTTTGTTAACATATCTAAAAACAATACATGATTTTAGGAAAATCTTAAATATAATGATTTATATAAAATTCATTTCGATAAAATTCATTAAGATTACTTATTGTGCACTTGTGATCAATTATTCATAACAGAAAGTAATTAAATACAAATAATGAACTTTAACGAACCTAATTCTAAGCTACTTATGCTGCACTTATTTCGGTAAACTTAATTGCATGGTAAAAATGAGTTCTGTATAATATGAATGCTGTTATTTTAATAATTATCTATTTAATAAAAATAACTTGTGCAGCTTAGTGACTTTTTTGTAAATGCTTGATTGCCAAAGATGCAGTTATGGACTTAATGGCAAGGCCGTAACGCCTAAAATTGACTAGATAGAAATTAGTGTGTTTTTGCCTTTTGTAGAATGTGTCAAAAGAAGTCCATTATAGATAAAAACGCATTTAGTGATTTTTAGTAGTTAATGAGTTCGTGCAATAAGCCGACGAATTAGGGTCTCTGTTTGAAACCCATTGTGCGCACCACCGACTTTACGAAGTTAAGAGATCGCTTACGAAATGCTGAACTAAACCATGATGAAATCTACACATCTGAAAGCTCTTTGTGATGGTCCAGAAAGACATGTGGAGTCGAGTGTGGTGAACTAGGTTACCTTACTATTCTCATAGAAAGAAGAGGCCTCTGTCCAACAATGGAACAGTTAAATAGGTACCTACAAGGCTGCAAGGCAATAAAACGATGAGTAAGTATTGGACCTTGAAATGTTCGAGCTTGCTCAGTTATTGTAGTCACCCTGTAGAAGATTTAATAAAAATGTAATTTGATAATTCTAGTTGCCACCATTATTTATTATAAAAACGTGAAAGCTGTGGTTCGATCCCTACACAAAAAAAAAATCACTTTGTGAGATCAACAAATTGTTGTTTCAAGTCTGTGTGTACTTTTGCCCGTTGTTTAAATATTTTTAAAGTCTCCCACGTCATAGGAATTATTCCTATTCTCCAAAAGTAGAAAGATATGTTATAAGAAATCGTTTATTTAAGATACCTACAAGAAAATAATAATATCATGAACATTACGAGTTACACAAAACAATAAAACTGTATAAAAATGAGTAACTTATTTATTTTATTATGAAAAACTTGAGAAACGAAAACATTTAATAAAAACGTACTTATTTCAGAAGATCTCTTAGGAATGAGAAGACACAGCGACGGTTCAACCGAGAAATGATAAGTGGGAGGTAATGATCTGCTTGTAATACGGAGAGTATTACAGCTTTATAATTATGATCGAGTGGTGAGAGGTGACTCGTAAATGTTGTGATTGAGAGATGATGAGAGATTTATGAATACTTTTCAAGTTTGTAATTCATTGCTAGGGATTGTTTAGTCAACTTATAATTGAGACTGAAGGCGTGTTGCAGATACCAAGCATAAAAAAAATATTTTTCAACTTAAACATTACGTTTTCTTCAACGACCACCACGGTGTCTTCCACTTTTCACGCTAATTCACCTATATTGACATACACAAAAAGCTCGAACAGCTTTTTTCTTTTTTTGTTTAATCATATTTTTTTTTGCTTTTAAATATTTTTAGATCTATTTGTAGATAAAACCAATGATGAGTTGAACGGGTAATTACACTTTTTAATATAAATTGAAAATTCAACGACTTATTTGAAAAGACATACACAAAAGTGTTACCCTATTAAATAATAAGTCGTACAATAAATACTGTAAGACGTCACATAGACAAGCTCGTAGATCAACTAGTTGGAACTATTGCGACGTGAGTTGGATCACGTTGTAACTGACACGGCTAAGTTTATAATTACTATCATGAACTACTGTATCGCTTGCATTGCTTGTAGATATAGTGGAATATTATCGATACATCTGTATGTGTGTTTAGGCTTATTAACTGTTTATTGAAATATTTTTCAGTTGGCAGTCCTCATTGACTACATCTGCTCAAAGATCAGCAGAAGCTCAGCGTGACGGCAATGAACCCAAGCCCTACTCACTAAACCACCACGGTATCCTCGACATCTTATAGCAGGGTTCATGTGAATCATGGTTCATCAAATGGGAAATCATCCCTGAAGTTTACTTACCTTGAACAACATCAGAATAATTACAACATCTTATCGTTCTTTTCAATCGTGAGAACCTCACATCGCACTTCTTAGTTTCATATATGAATGAAGATTAGTTACGGTCAAGCCACCCTCATCTATGGATGAAACAATTTCTTTATGTTTGCAGCAAAATTTCAAATAAATTCCACCTTCGTCACATGGTCTCAGAGTAGTGCGCCTGTGACAGACAAAGACCGATGTTATTCCATAAAACTGAGTGGGAACTAAAGCAAGGTGGTACGATAATAGATTACTTAGAAACAATAACAAAGTAAAATACTGAATAATATTTCTAATATTGAACTAGATATATTTTTCCGTGGGCGGATTAGGGATACTAAGTGTCACTATTTCATTTCATTTCTAGGTGTCGTAGGAGGTAACTAAGTAAAATACTGTAGGCAAATGGTATCTTAGGAAGAGACAAAAAAACCCGACATCAAATACTATACTAATACGTCTGGCCAGCGTGATGTAGTACTGTGGAGGAAGAAAGGTGTGGTGTTCCTCCAACTAGAGGGAAGATCCTCTAATCAGGCGAGTGATCGTGCCTGGTGGACTGTCAGTCTGACGGACGTATTTGAGATGTTGTATATATACTAATTATGCGTTGTACAATTATGCTGTTGATGTGCTTAATATAAATAAATAAATAAATACCACTCGGCGTGCAAACTCTGCTTGAGCGATTCAGCACTTTTTTTTTCCTGTCGCATTGTATCTGATAGATGTCGACGGATTGTTGTTGAGACATTTCGTCGTCGCTCGCTAGATGGCCTCAGTTGTATGTAGCTACCGCTACAGTACTATAGTATCAAATCCTCATATTTAGTCACAATCCTTTTGTAACGCAAATTAGGAGAGGGCTCTGTCCAGCAGTGGACCACGAAAGGCTCTATGATAATGTTATAATATATGATAAATGAATATTTCTACTAATTGACATAGTTTGGTTTAGTTTAATATTAATTACGAGAATTATTTTATAAGCACTCAAATGATTTATGGTCTATACGCCAGCGCGCACCTCACTTCACGCACTAGCCACCTTTTCTGATTATTATAAAGAGAGACGAGTTGAAGTGAAAGGCGAAAAAGGACGCCTTAGGCAGTCTTATAACAACTCCCAAACTATGAAGTAGCTAGAAGGAATTATTGTAACAGTATGTGATTGTGCAAAAGTGGTGCTGCATAAAAGGGTGCCTCTATCTAATAATTGAAATAAGCGTTGAGTGGTTTATACTGGCCTTGGTGTTTTCATCAAATAATACTGCAAATGAAAAAGTCTATACGTTAAAGTGACGTTGATTTGACTAGCATAAAAATATATTAAACCTTACAGATAGATTTAATTTTCAGTGTAAGTAAGGGATACAAATAGAAAACTTTTATATTTCTTATTTAATATGACATTCCATTTTAGTCGCGTATCACTACGGGCAAAAGTTAGTTCATACATAAATAAAATAGATATTATGATAATAATATATGAAATCCATTGTATGTCGCTTTTTCTAGCGAACTTAGTAGTATCTAGTATTATACTATCTATAGTAGGATGGTATAAAATATGTATGTAATTTTAAAAAATCAATCCGGTTACATATTAACTTTTCCTGTTGAAAGGTTATATACTAATATGTATATTTCCACTTCCACATAGCTATTTATCGACAGGCGTCAATAGAAGCTGGTATTCAAAATGTTACCAGTTCGCCTACCAAGCGTGAAGATTATACCTATATCGCGGCAGAGTGGTTAGTAATGGAACATCGAGGCATCTATCCTCACTGTATATGAAAATATACACAAAATTATATCGCCAAATGTTCCTATATACACTATACAGTACCTAGCAGTTTTCCTGCGGTTTGTCTCTAGTTATTTCTATATATCGACTGGAGCGCTTACTAGGTCCTACGAGCGTGACCAGATCTGACGAACGAGCGGCGAATGCACCGTATGCGTACCGTGCACACTCGCGTGTACTGATCGCGACCCAAGCGAACCGCGCACTGATACTAAAGTACGGAGAACGGCGCGAGCAATGCACAAACATGAAATACATGCTGTGCACGAAGCGCACGCGTGGCACGGGAACGACGTTCAGGATATCACAAACACATAGGTACATTTTAATTTCATTGATTCAGCGGTATAGGGGGTATTTAGGAGTATACACACGAACAGTAGAGTCTTACATGTATAATACATAAATATCAGAGCAGCAAAATGAAAAAATGTTGAATATTCTTAAAAGTTATTGGACCGATTTTAGAGAAAAGCTGCTATTCCAGCTAAAAAGGAATTTTATTTTCCTTATATCTAGATCAATCATCTTTTCTTATCTGCCAAAAGATAATATTGAAAATGCAGGTAGATTAAAGTTATGATTAAGATGGGTACCTACTTAAGGCGCCGAGTACAGCTACTGAGTTGAGCTGTTGCTGTCACTGTCGGATTGTGTACATAAGAAAGAGAAGCGCGACGACGACGGGACGTTCAGAACTTTAAAAAAAAACATGAAATAGATTAATTACAGAAAATGTATTGATTTGATTAAAATAATAAAACAGTATTTCGTTAGTGTATTGCTTGTTGAATAATTTGTCAAAAAATCTGATTGATTGTATGTATTTTAATATGGTTTTTACTCGTTAAAATATTATTTTAGAGGTATCTTTGTGATCTATCGATTAAAGTTAGTTGTATTATGTTTTCAACACAGTACTTACCTAGATTATACCCTGAAGAATATCATATATTTTTCTAATTGTATTAACGGCATTGAATCATATACTTTGAAGCATTATAAAACTCGCGTTTAGCTCTTGTAGTCCCCTTAAGATGTAAGGTATAAATATGAATGTCAGTAACAGCATATCTCTTAACTAAACATTTGCAAAACCATTTTGATTTAAAATTGCAACATACTCCGTTATTTGATAAAGCTAATATAATGTTCTTTGACTGTTGTTTATCATCCTATTTAGGTCTACATCGCACTACCAACAAAAATAAATATGAAAGAAAACCCTTTTCCTGACCTGAAACCCTAATCCCCAAATTTTATTATGGCAACACAATCCTTGTGAAAAATTTCGATATTCTCACTTCTGCTGAAAAAGCACTATACAAGTGCGCATACATTTTCGTTTTTATTTGAATTTCTGCGAAGTCAAAACCTCATGTGACTGAACTATTCAATTAACGGCTCGCATTATTCTTTGTGCCGTTTGAAAGCGAAGGAAATTCGAGCAAATAAAAATACAGGCGGCATTTCAAATTTCTCTAAGGCAATTTACATCTGTATGTACCGGACATTAATACTGTCTATAACGGATGATGCACAGAATAGATAGTAAGTCAGTTGCAGCGAGTCCCTCGCACTCGAGCCGAGCAACCGCTACGTTTTTTACAAGAGCACCCATTACATTTAATTAAATCCTCACTGTTTTAATTTGACTTGGTAACGTGGCGACATTACTACCGCGTTTCAAACCGAGCCGCAAAAAATGAGTAAATTATTATTAATCAGTTTATTTCAGATCAAATTACAAGATCCATATATTTTTAGTATAAATCTTAACCTAGTGTTAGTAAAGGACACTCTTATATAAAACTTGAAACCACTGACACCTGCGTGTGTAGCCGTATCCAGTGAGCCAGCATGGGGCTGTCCCATCTATCACACAATACACTCAGGATGCTGTGGGAGCTAGCACGTATTCTGCCTAGAATTGAAGCGCACCGTTACCGTATAATTTTTTATTTCCGTGTAAAGAGATGAATTAATGGCTTACAAATTGTTTCAAAAGTGTTTTGTATTTTATATCGCCATCGTTGCGAAAGTTTGAATAACGGGGAATTGTAATTACATGAACATGTCTGCGCTAAAAGGAAAAACAGCTCTGGCTAGCTTTGTCCTAAGGGAATCCAAATCATACAAGTTTAGACTCTATTGTTGGAATGACCCAATTCGCATTCAAAACATTGTAGGTGGAAGCAGCTCGCATTATTCTCTTTTGATTGAGTGTTACTCCGTACAAGATAAGAATTTTGTGCGAGATTCGATCGTTAAAAAGTAATAAAAGGGGACCGACTGTAAAACATGAACCGGAATGTTTGAACGTAAAACATTTCAAGAATGTATTTGTTTACTAGAAATCTATAAACTCAGCATTATGTATTGTTCAATACTGTCATGTACGGGTCGTGTATTTACGTGGTATCCTAACCCGTAGGTACATTTGCAGCGTGTATGTGACAAGCGTTGCTAACGTTCTCGTTTGAGCACTCTTTTTAGAAAAAAACTGCTGAAACAAACTGACGTCGCTGTTTTAAAGCAAAATAAGACTGATGAATGATTTGAAAAAAAAAAGTTATTTCATATCATTGCTGAAGTATGAAAATGTTAATTCATATAAAAATATATGCAGCGGTATATTCAATAGTAGGCCCAAATAAATCCACTTTTCATTTATTTCAACTCAAGAATTTTTAAATTAGATATGCCTTTGGAGTATTCCAGTCTTTATACCGAAAGGGAATTATTTTATTTCGCAAACTAATTTGGAGTATGCAAGTTATCAAAAAGTAGTTCTGACCATTGAGAGTCACGAACATTCTAAATTCAAAAATGCTAGGGAGAATGCAGCAACGAATTTTTCGTCGGCGTTCAACGTTTTTTTATCTGGGTATGAAAACGCTGTGTGTATGGCGTAGCGTACACGGTACTAGCTATCTACTAGTGCAGTTCAGAAGAATAATTTTTAGGGAGAGTATTTTTTGCTGTGGCCAGTGGCCGGTCGACGCTCGCGTTTTATTGCACCCTATTCTGGCAAATAAACGCGCCAGGGGGGGTTTAATGGACCGGTCGGTGGGGTAAGGGGGCAGCTCACTCCACGCACCCGACACCCTCGGCTGTCCAGTGTACTGGCTGCGAATATTGAATATTTTTGCCGAGCACGAAGCTAGGCTATGCGCGGGTGTCCACTAATCAGTGGCCCGTGATGTACGACTGTTGATTACCGCAAACTTTACATA
The DNA here is from genome assembly GCA_944739405.2 of Euclidia mi. Lineage (NCBI taxonomy): Eukaryota > Metazoa > Arthropoda > Insecta > Lepidoptera > Erebidae > Euclidia > Euclidia mi. The sequence goes on along the minus strand of OX123193.2, from coordinate 28,983,914 downwards.
CTTGGCATGTATTATAACATAAAGCCAGAACGGTGATTTTGTAACTAGAAATGTTGATATGAATAATATTTCGAGGTTATTAGTCTGAACAGATTTACACATGGTAGTTCATAGGAGTACGTATGATCAGACTTTGTAAATGGCTTTGTGAGCTGATATGGACGCTGCTCGCTTAAAAGTTGGTGCAGTTTATATTGTTATTGTTCGTATTAGTGAGATACACTATATGGAAATTTAATAGTCTTATTCATCTTGGTGACAAAATTTGTCTGTGTTGGATAGAAAAAATATTCAGTATAAAATAAAGAATAAGACAAATTATGATGAGAAGGCCATCGTTTCGGTCGACAGAAGCAGTCACAATAATTTACATCTTCAGCAGTAGACTGTTGCAAAAACTTGATAATGCTAATTATTTATTATCTAAGTACCAGTTGTTGAACGCAGCTGCAAAACATAACCTATGTATGTGCTTTTCTTATGTGTAAGGCATATTAGCGGAAAATTAAAACATCAGTAACAAAAATCCAATCATCCTGACAAACTTGCCCGATTATATTAGAAGTAGGATATACACTCTAGGTACAGTCTACTATCTATAGTATAACGATAATAACATAACATAACGTCACGCCTTTATCCCCGAAAAGGTAAGCAGATAAGTATTACACACAATAACGATAATGTGGGCTGTATATAAATTATTTTCAAGATTCGTTAAAGGCGATGTCTCACAAACGCCTTTATTGAATATCTTCTTCTAGTTCACTGTATCTCTGTGAAACCTTTTCCTTTATTGCAGAAACAGCTAAGGATATGTCAGATTGAAATAAGATATTCCGATAAAATATTTCGAATTTGAAATGTTTCTCCTTTATATTTTATGGTCTTCTTGACATCTCGCGACATCTTTGATCTGTTACTTTAAGATTTTGCAACTTAATGCAACGAAGTGATAAAAATACTACAAAAATATCCGATGATCAATTTTTTGGTAGATGGCAAGTAAATTGCACTAATGAGAAAAATAACGTCCCACTGCTGAGCACGGGCCTCTTCTAACTATGGGAAAGGTAAGGCCGTAGTCCACCACGCTGGCCAGGAGCGCCTTGGCAGACTCCACCTCTCGATGTTGTCTTTCACGGTTTAGCAAACGATAATTAGACTAGCTTTTGACTTAGCGATTGGATAGGCACGTTGTTGGTCTCTTCACAAAGCTATCGCTGCCTATCTTCTCAAAACACCGAAACTAAAACAGGCATTTATACTCTTTAATTTAATACTTACGCGATTGGGATTGAATATCGTACAATGTATGTATATACCTATCTAGGTACAAGTTCCAAGTTACAAGTTTATTGCCAAGTAGTAATATAAATCCTTTAGGTCATTTTGTCTGTTTAGAAAAATGTTAAGTACTATACTGTTCATTGAAGTCACCAATCAACCTACATTTTCAAGATTAGAAAAAAAAAAAAATAAAAAAAAAAAAAACCATTTTATGGGTAGGTATCCTCTTTTCTTTACGACATAGGGTGGCTTGGTTAGTTCTCGATGCAATATCCAAGATAAATCCCCTGGTTACAGACAACTGGAAGGTCTTAGCCACATCAACTTTGCCAAATAATGCTTTTAAAATAATCTTTGTCTAATGTGAAATGTTAAGATACATTTTATTGTAAAATCCCCATTACGCGTCTGGGAAGAAAATTTATGGATCAAATGGACGTATCTTATGCTCGAATATTATTCCCGTCGTGTTTGTACAGTATAAACATTTAAACTGTTATGCATCCGTTCGTAAAAATGTATGTTAACACTTAGCCGTTTTCAATATGTGTGCATGACAGGGTTTTAGCGATCCTTTCTCGTAACAACCCTTAAAGAGGAGGCCGGCAGGCTTAGGGTTAAGTAAACAACGGAACATTATAGAGGAGTTCGGTCAAATGCAACCATTACAGTCTCTTTTAGTTTCACCACATTACTCCGGGAAAAGCCTCCATTTTTCGGGTCGATATACAATATACTCTGTGAATGATATTGCAGTAGCTAATGTATGTATATACTCGTAACAAGGCAAAAATTGTGATGTTGTGGGAATTACATGAGTTTCAGTTTTCTTTATTAGGATTTATACTAAGTTCAGTATCTGTTTTTCACATCTGCTAAAAATTTAAGAGATAAACTACAATGTAAATAGATAAGTCAACAGATATATGAAAATGTTTTGTATTACATATTACCGTTTAAATAATTTTTAGCCATCTTGAAACTCTGAATCGTCTAGTTCAACGAACAACCCGATATTGACTGATGTTAGACGATGTCATTTTCGGTCGGTAAATAGGTATAAGGACGACCTTTTGGCATGAAATGACATAAATAAGAAGCCGTGTGGTTAACGGCATAGAATACAAGTGTCACCACCCCCTTCATCTTCCCGTGGGTGTCGTAAGAGGCGACTAAGGTATAACACGATGCAAATACCATCTTTGCGTAGAGACGGAAAACTCGACATCAAACCCTATACGACTGCCTCGTTAGTCTCGCGGCATAAATGTGCGCTTGGGATCGGGAGGTCCCGGGTTCGTTTCCTGGGTCGGTTCGATTTTCTGTCACGAAATTCTCAGTAGCAGCACGGAGTCTGGAAATGTGCCCGGTACGGCAATAGGCTCGCCCCTTATAACGTGGGACTAAAGTATATCTGGCGAAAATTGGGTGTAGAGAAATACACCTCTGCCTACCTCTTCGGGGTTATAGGCGTGAGACTATGTATGACATAAAGGCGTCTCATACTTTACTACATATTTTACTTGCGGTTTATAGAAGGATATTTACCTTCTACAGAAATCAAACTAACTATTGGAGAAAACCGTCCAAATATCCATTCTGTAGTTTTTGAGTTTATCGCGTTCATGCAGGATGGATGAGGGATTTCTTTTTATAATATGTTAGGCTATTGATATATAGTAAACATTGTTCGATGAATTGTAGCAATATATTGCTAGCAAAGTGTGGTGTCCAGGTGTCCAAGGTATAGTCCAGTTTACTGTGCCTGTAGCCTCAACGCAGGTGCAAGCAATAACTTGACAAACTTACCGCAAATGTACGAACTGAATCTTAGTGCATACGAACTAACTTTGATTTTTTAATATAAACTTAAAATATATACATAGTTTATATATTTCGGTTTGGAAACGACAACGTCCGTTGGAATAAACCCTGTTAACTGTATCGTACTTTACAAACATTCAATCAACATAGTAACATACACAATTTAAAAGATGCCTTCGCAAGAATAACGTATCAATATGAGAAGTGCCTACACAAAGTATTGTCTCCTGTGAGGATCGAATCCATAACACTCGGAGCAGTGTTAAGCGAGGTATTCGTATATACGAGTACCTCTGTGCCATCAGTGCATTCGACATTATAAATCCTTTATATTTTAAGTACAAAATGGTATGAATTGGCGCTCTTTTGGGCTTTTTGCCACTGCGGTAATTGGGTTGGCAGCTCATGCCACCGATATTCAGATAATATTCCATCTGGAAACACCGAAACCGCCGATATAAAATATAATTATCAGTTTAAAATATGACTGCCAATAATAATTAGGTCGCATTCGAATAGACGTCAATCTCATTAATATTAAAACCGCAGGGCTAATAAGGCACAGCTAGTTCTCGTTACAACTGTACCTTATTAAGATTTAAAGAGAAAAATATTGTTTATACGTAAGTATAAGCGTGTAAGTGAGCAACCGAGGGAATTAAATAAAGAATTAAATACGTGAATAAAACATGTACGCAGCGTATATTAAGCCGTATCACGGCCGTATAGCCGCATTAGCAGCCATTTAGTAGCAGTCGACCGAAGATTGCGCATTCCTACTTACAGAAATCACTTCGGTACGCTAGTACAGTTCTGCCGAAAGCTCCGAGACCTAATTTTCCGCGCACCAATGTTACCATTATAATTAAATGTTGCCCTTAATTAATGTATTCGTAAACCTTATTGCCCATCGCAATTGATTTGGCGTAACAGGACGTTCAAATAAATTGTAACCAGGTAATATCCATCATTGGAAATTCGTACAATGATATTAATATCGCGAGGTTTTGTTGCGGGTTCCTTGTAACCGCGGCTTAGATAATTGATTTTAACGACCTCAAGGCAATCTTGAACTGGAACATTGGTAAATAGTGACTCCACATCAAAACTCACCATCACCTCGTCTGGTTCCATTGTCACGCTCTTGATGATGTGAATAAAGTGGCGAGAGTCCTTGACGAAAGATGCCGTCTTACCTACTAACGGTTGCAGTACCTTGCTTATGTGTTTCGCCAAGCCGTATGTAGGTGAATTTATTTGGCTCACTATTGGTCGCAGAGGTACATCCATCTTATGAACTTTGGGTAAACCGTATATTTTGGGTGGTTGCACTATTTGAGGTTTGTGTAGACGTTCATAATCATCTTCCGTGAATAAGTGTTTGTGGTCCCTTATTAAAGTCCTGATGCGTTTTGTTACCCTGGCCGTCGGGTTATAAGACACAGGTTTGTATATAAGTGTGTCACTCAACAGATTTCTTATTTTATTGTCATAGTCACAAGTATTCATCACCACAGTGGCGTTGCCCTTATCAGCTTTAAGCACTAAAATGTTCGTGTCATCACGCAATGTTTTTAGTGACTGACGCTCTTCTGTGGAGATATTGGGTTTCGGGGGCTTCGATTTACGTAAAATAACGGCAACATCCTGTCTAAGTGTATCCGCATCGTTAGACGGTAACTTGTTGCGCGTTATAACCTCCTCGATGCTGCTTATGACATTCTCGTACGGAATCCGTTTAGGTGTTAAAGCGTAATTTAACCCTTTAGCCAGTACGCTTTGAGTCGTGCTATCAGTAACGTAATCCGATAAATTAATTACCGTTTGCTGATTGTCTGGGTATCCATTTTTACCGGCTTGCCTCTCCTTACGGTTCCTTAATTTATCGAACTTCTTGTTGTGACGTTTAGTACGCAGATCGTAAATGCGACTAGCTTGATTGTACGTGACACGATCGCACAAGTTGAAGTCACTATTTGAAAACACTTCACAACACTTTGTATGAACTTTATATAAGTCACACCGTACTCCACACAACTCGTACCGACAGTTGCGGATTAATTGTCTCAAAAGACGTGCACTGGCATTATGTAGAATGCCCTCGGAATGCGGAATATCTTTACGTTGTTTAATACGTACTCCAACGGGTAATAATTGGCTATCACGACACTTCGTCAAAAAACTTAGTGAAGTTTCTAGACATACCCGCTTTATCCGAAGGGATTCAAGATTTTTAATTATTATCACATTTTCCGGCCCGTAACGGTTTGCAATAAACGCAAACTGTTACGGGCGAAACTTACTCGCGAGTAAGACCCGCTATATAACATTGTATAATGTATACTAATCGCGAAAGTTTAAAATCGATTAACTAAACATGTTTTAGTAAACGGATTAAGTTAAAAAATAATTGTATTAAGTAACTAGCTGACCCGGCAAACGTTGTTTTGCAAAATTATTATTTTTTTTTTTTGAAAAATAGATGTTGGCCGATTGTCATAGATACCGGATAAGCAGAACAAAAACTGTGAAACGAGAATTTTATATTAAGTAATTAAACTTGGTTTGAGTACAAAATAATATTTTTACTTTCCACACAATCTCTCACAATTTACAAAGCTAAAACAAGATTTTTTTGTTTTAATATGAAGGAGCGTTTTATAAGTGGTGTTGTATATAGGTATAAAATTTCATTTTGTTTCTAGTAACACACCTATTTCGTATTTTAATGACCCCTTGAAAGCTCAAGATTTATTAGATTTTTTTGTGTTGCTATGCCAATAAGGTTTTTTACGTTATACAATGAACTTCACTTATACATTTTATTATCTGTGAAACAAAAAAAAGCGATATAGTGTTTAGTGTTTTAAGTGTGGGACTGGGAAGTGTTTGTTTTTTGTTTAGTTGCGTTGGTGTTCAATTAAAATACCCATCTACCATTTAATTCTAAAGAAAATTGGTAACACATAACATAACATAACATAACTTCACTTTATCCCCTAAGGAGTTTTTAAGGGGTATTGCACACCCACAGTTCGCCAGTTATATTTCGATGTTTCGGTCCCAATGTAATAGGGAACAATCCTATTGCTATCTATCGGGCAAAAGATTAAGCGAGCAATAACTTAAATTTTTAATGTACATATAACTTCGAAAAGTCAGAGGTGTGTGCCCGGGGTACTTGGGGATCGAACCTGAGGCCATAATCTCGGTGGTGTGTTACGTACACCACTGGGCTAACACACACATTATTTTAATTGCGAATAATTATTATCTGCACTTCTTTTTAACGGAGTCTCACTTAGGATAAACCTATTGGGCGCTCAGGATAAGCTTACGGATTCTTAATAAGTCTAATCTTATCTGAAGTTCTTCAAGTCTTGTCTGTATCAGAACTATAAACTAGAAGATTCGAGAACCCCTCGTGTTGTGTTGTAGATGACTAATAAAATCGACACACGCTCCAACTTTAATATAACGCTGTAGTTTATTTTTTTGGTAGACGCTATTTTATAGGACGCGTATATAAACATGGATCAGAATATCAGCTGACGCAGCTTATGTTAGCTACACTCTGTGACGCATATTGCCGCAGAACTTTATATAACGTGAAACACAAAAAAACGCAATATAGTTTAGGTAATATTGCACTGGTTTAGTTGAATACCTATGTGCAGAAATTTCATAAAAATACTATAATTTTAGCTTTATTGATGTGGTTAATAGGAAGGTTTTGGGGCTTACAGCTTCCTCTGCTTCGAAATGCCTTATCAAGCATAAATAGCTAGACAGCTTATGTAGCTATTGTAAAATCGCATCATATAGGGCTCCTTAGATCGTTATTTATGAGTTATTACAAAACAATCACGGGCCGCGGCCGCTGATTTATTAAAGGATCATCAAGTAAGGAATTTGGTTGAGCTCTAGCAAGCATTGCAAGAAATTAAATTCTACATGGGTACTAACTTTGATCAAAATATGGTAAAAATTATGGTCGCATTATTAGATTTATCCAGTCTTCTACAAGGTATTGCCTATTTAGTCAGTGATTAAATAAATATGGACTACTTAGACAACGCCCATTATGATCCTTTATGAAGGACTTATAACTTTTGTAAGTAAACTTCTTCAAAGATAAAAATTAGTAGAAAATAATGAATTGAAAGAAGGGCATGGTTTAATAATAAGCCAATTCAATGTTAACTAGGTGTCTTACTTATATCTCGGCAGGTTGGCGTAGTGGTTTAAGCGGCCGCTTCGCCGCTTGACACTGCGCCTAGTGTCAAGCTTGACACTGTGGGTTCGATTCCCATACGAGACAACACTTTGTGTGATCCACAAGTTGTTGTTTCGAGCCTGGGTGTACTTTGTGTTCGCTGGTTGTATATTTGTAAAGTCCCCCGCGACACAGGATTTATACCTAGTGCGGGAGTTGTAAAAAAAAAGCACTATAATCACTAGGTATATGCCACCAGTAGGTACTATTGTAAAGTCTCACACAATACGCTCAGCAACAATTCGCTTTATATTCCAGTCACCGTGCTAACAAAAAGCCAATAACACTATGCCTGCCCTGACATACAACTATTCACTGGTATTCCTGTGAAGCCATTCCCGATTATCAAATATTCATAAATAACAAAAGGAACTGGGTATTGTCCTTTAAAGTTCATTTTGTTACTCATATTATATAGTAGCATCGCGTGCAATACCCCGTGCACTATTGCAAAGTCGTAAGTAGCTCATGGTTCACCCACGACTGGGCTCACTCTGCTATTCCTCGTATTCAATATTCCAGAATGTTCACAGGTTTCCAGTTTACGATTTTGCTTTCAATGCACAACGTTGTCTCATTTTATGCAACGTTTTCAGTACAAAATATGCTGCGAAGCATTTTTACGATAGAAAGATTTCGATACACCTGTTACAACTGGCAGCTATTCTGAATTTTCGAAACAATTTTATGCGTACGTGGATCCTATTTCCATGTACCAAATGACGTAGCACTATTTGCTATTCTATTTGCGGTATTTGTGAATGCAGGTGCTCGTTCTGTAATCTTGGAGAACGCGTGGGCTGGGCTTTCTTTGCACTAAAATGTAGGTATTGCGATTTATTTTGAAAACATCCTATGGGTAATAATCGTGTGTTGAATAAGAGTGGCAGCTATAGCCGAGCGGAGAGACGGATAGACTGTTACGCAGAGGGTCTCAGATTAGATTTCACGGCACGCACCAATGACTTTTCGAAATTAAGTGAGTATTAAATTGTTAATTATCGCTTGAAGAGGGGTGGTAGAGGTCGGGCTGCGGTTACCGCCGCTCCTGCCACGGCGGTTACCGAAACTAGCAATGGTTTTGGGTTGTTGGATTCGGTTACCGGCTCTGGGGAGGCTATGGAGGCTTAAAATTCTTTTCCCCTTCAGTCGTTCTTCAAGGTCACCTAAACTACTGCTGTGCTGCGCAAACTTTGCTTGCGCTGACCATTGCAGAGCGTTCTGTTGCCCTGGCAATAATGGTGGAGCCGTATTTTGTCCCGGAACACCCTCGTTAGGTTTCAATTATGCACAACAGGTTTCTGATTTTTGGACCAACAGTTAAAGGAGAAGTTGCATTGTCTTTTGTAAGGGCGCCTTCATGGGTCCCTGTCCAGTCCATGGACTAGTTCTTGCCGGGAACGGGCCTTGGCCTCAAGGATGGCACTTGAAAGTGCTTTCCCGATGGTCCGATACCGCTCATATGCTCCAGCAATCTCTTCAGCAGTGGCCTCACTTTGGACTCTCGAGCGCTTGGTCCCCCGGGTTCGTGGTGCGGCGGGCGCGGCGGTTCGCCGCCTCTACTGTGGCGTCGTGCGGTCCATGGTTCTCTATGGGGCGCCCGTGTGGCATCATCGTCTCATTTGCGCCACCCGCTGCAGGGCTATTACAGCCAGTTTGCAGCGGTTGGTGGCCATTCGGGTCACACGAGGCTACAGGACGATATCCCATGAGGTGGCGGCGCTCGTTGCGCGCCTCTCACCGTGGGATCTCCTGACGTGGGTGAAAGCTCGTCTTTATGACGAGGTTCGCCCACAATTGGCGTGCAGTGGTCTCCTTCTTTGAAGCTGTAATGCTCCAGAAGGAGGCCGCCGAGCGGGAGCGTGAACGACGCAACCCCGCTAGCAGGTGAATGCGGCGTCGAGGCGGCGGCAGAAGCCGTTGAACCCGACTCTTCCTCAGGTCTGCGGGCGTTGGAGGTGGAGCCGCTAACGACCCACCACAAGCGGATCCTAGAAGACAGTGGACTGTGTGGCGCAATCTGCTGTGAAAGGCATTGCACACCCCGCCTTTCCCCGGGCACGCGTCCCAAACAAGGGGACTTACGCGACAGGTACAGCGGAGCAATACAACCACAGTTCCCGTTGTACTTGCTAGGCGTCGAGCAACGGAGCCACCGTGTGGTTTTTAGTCGGTAACCCAGCCCACGGGGTGGGCGTCCCACATACCCCCTTTGACCGCTCGCCGGTCGGAGGGGCATGAGGTAACTCATTTTCCACACGTTAAAAAAAAGGGCCCAATAGCCCCAGCGTTTCGACCCCAAATTAGTTTAGTTTTTTAAGTAGTTTTATTTTATTGTAATACATGTCATAAGAATGTATATAACTAGGTAAATAAAATTGATGTCAGCTTGAAAATATGTGTGGCAATTTAATACCATAAATACAATCCTTACAGCGAGAAACAATTATCTTGTTTGTAATTTCAGTCCTTACTCATTATGCAAATACCATTTTTTTTTTGTGTCGGGTCTGACAGCCCCCTCCGCCCTGGGGGGGAAGGGCGAAGGGGGCTGTCAGACTCTTACTGACTAAAAACCAACCCGTGCTCCTATGTACGCAGGTGTCGGAGGGTAGGGTTTCACCAAAGCATTCCTCACTACCCCCCGACGGGTATTGGCCCACCAGATGGTCAGGCGGGACCCGAACGAAACACCCTTGGCGGCGGATGAAGGTGTTGGGCTCCGCCGCCAAAACACCCAGCGGCCGCAGAGGATAGGGAGGACGGCAACGCAACACCGCATCTCCGCTTCCTCTGCGGCCCCACCGCGGCGCAACGATGGTGCACCCCTATTTGGTCGCGGGAGATAGGGCGCGCGGCAACGCAACACCGACACGCCTCTCCTCCCGCGACCGCACCCGACTGCGAGGGACAGACAGAACTGTCCCCCGCCACCGCACCTTGGGACGCATCCTACGCAGGCCTCACGCAAGCCCACGTGGAGCGTCCCCTCCCAGGATCCCGCTTAGCTTCACCGGCTTGAGGTACACCCAGTACCTCAAACCCACGGTTAGGTACTGAGCCCCCCGCCACGACAAGGTGGAGATCCCACGGGGGGCGGCAAATACCACTACACGAAATGGGACTACTGTATTAAGCAACACTTACCTATACCTATTGATAAATACATTCAGATAAAAAAAAAAATAAGTACAATTGTTTTGTTTTACATTAAACTTACTTTTTTTCTTTTGTAGCTAGATATCACATCCAAAGCTTTTTCAAAGCCACCTTTGTCATACTTGCAACACACTGTTTCCGACTGACAGTGATTACACGTATAGTAAAGGTGGTCTGAAATCATATCAACTACATGCGCCTGCGAAAATACTTTGAAGAAATTCCTGCACATGTCACGATTTACCTACATCATCCTACATAATTACATCTTACAGAATATATTGAACCTACACCACTGCTAGTGACAGACGAATGTATTAGTTTTTCGCGTATAATAAAACTTCGTAAATGAATTGAAAAGTTCCCATTCTTCCATGTTTTATGTAGATTTGTTCATATTAATAGTACCTACAATTAAAAAAGCTGCCTAACAGCAAACACAAGAATACAGACTTTAATTTACCTAAAACATTTTGAGAATGCCGGCAAAAAATAATTCCAGCTAACTGCGCATTAAATGAAACTTGGAAGAACGTCAACGTTTTTAAATCGCTTTTTATGTTTATCTTATTCCAGTGAATTTGATACCTACTTTTTAATTACCATCTTTATTAGTAAAAGATTTCAGACTCAGATCGTTATTATAAAAGCTTTTTGTTGCATTTTAGTTTCTGAAAGACTGACTAGGTTTGATTACCAATTATGGTATTGAAACATTATGAAGAAGACAAAGTAGCTCTTCATACAACAAATACATAGTTTCTATATATAGATGTAATTTGTTTTGCCGTATAATTTGACTAATAAATACTTTTAGTTTTTCTACGGGATATATACCACGTACCTTTGTTTTGAGTAACCGATACTTCGGATTCCGGATGTATGTAACTGGAATATCGGTTACTCAAAACTAAGGTACGTGGTATATATCCCTTAGAAATAGTAAAAAGAATTGATAGTGATCACGAAAGTTTAAATTGACTAATAAATTAGCATACATAAGACAATTTTGAATTATTCTCTCCGGATATGTAAGTCCAGGTCAATGAAAGCGATGTCCTTAATCTGATATTTCATCGCCATGTTCACGGATGTACTGAGTACATCCGTGAAAATGGCGATAAAACATGGCGCTTGCAACAGTGCCGAAATATCGGTTACTCCAAACAAAGGTACGTGGTAGGTATATCCTGAAAGACAATCTTATACTAATATATAAAGCTGAAGAGTTTGTTTGTTTGGTTGAACGCACTAATCTCAGGAATTACTGCTCCGATTGGAAAAATTCTCTCAGTGTTTGATAGCCCATTTATTGAGGAAGGCTATAGGCTATATAACATTACGCTATGAGCGACGGGAGCGGAGCATTAAGCCGGGCATCCTCTAGTTCAAAATAAGTTTAAATGATCACGAAGGTTGAAATTTCTATACCTATCCTTCATCTGAGTTGTAAAAACTATGATAGCTCACTGCACGATTTAGAAAAGACGGAGAACGATACATAAAAAATATACAATTCTATCGTATCCGAACCGGTAGATATTCCTCTGAACAGAGAGTAAAAACAATTGCAATTGCGATCGCCTTATTACTAGTCAACTCCCTCACAAGCCGCGTTAAGAATCCTTCCAAAATAAGCTAAGTTCGTAAGTACTACTACTGAAACATTATTTTTCTTTCCATTTTAATTGCAAAAAGGCGCTGTCCTAAGCGACTGTTTTGGTAAATGAGGGGGTGAAGCAGGGGAGGTGAAGGAAGCTTAGCTCCGTCTACTGCGGGGCGCCCCCCTTCATTCTCGTCGCGTGCGGCTGTATTCTGGCGACATCCCTATTCCAACATTTCAAAATCGCAAGCAAAACGTTTTAGCATATTGAATTGAGATACTGATATTAAAATTTATATTACATACATCAATCTGTTTGTACAATATAGGCATAGCGCAATTTTTGTTCTCAGTGCAGCCATGAGCAAAACTGGTTTACATTAGACGTTATAAGTATTAATAGTTGACGAACGTAGTTAAATACCTACGTGCCGTAAGATGATAAAAATAATTAAGTCAGTTCCATCTATGGAGAAGCCATTATTATGTTTGTTTTGTTTTTGTATAAAAATAGTGAAGCAGTTCATAGAATACCTACATCTAATTCCATTCCTGCCAGTTTTCAAATCTGTTTTGCAATAAATTGGCGGTGACATACGGGCGGACAGACAGACAGACATTGCGAATCTATAAGGGTTCCGTTTTTACAATTTTTGGCTACGGTACCCTAAAAATACAATACTCTTCTACTAAACGCAAAAGCCGTATCTCAACTAAACGAGTTACGAGATAATTGAAGTTTAGTAAAAGTTGATTTCTTTTATTTATTTATGGATGTTTATTGTTATTATAGGTATAATTATTATGGTAAAAGTTTCGAAATACGTCGCCGTTTTAAGGGGTTGTGAGTGACTGGAGAGGGAGTAGGGGAGGTCTTGAAACCCCCCTCACCATTTTCACTTGCCGGAAATATTTGGTTCCCTCTGAAAAAAAAATCTCCAAGCATCGGTGTGTATGGCACTGCCAACTTCCACATTCATCACACTAGTTTAATAAACTAATATTGATGGAGCCTTGCGAAGGGCTCCTATTTTCGGATAAAGGGTCAAAAAAGAACCTAACATAACCTATTTAGTTACTTATTACAGTCGCACCTAACCTTAGGCACTCGAAAGCAATGACGCACAAATTTGACATTAGCTGTCAATATGATCATTCCAAGATGGCAGTTTTGCGTTTCGTTTCACGTTTTTCACATAAAACCTAAAAATGACTTTTGTAAAACTGTACTAAAGTATAAAAACTACGTTCCGTTTTGCATAATTGCCGAAGTATTTATGAAATTTTGGAAATTGTTTAAAAATATTTAGACGCAACTCCGGCAGCCAAAATTACTTTTAGGGGATTAAAACGAACTCCTTTAAGCCCCTTACACCACCAATACCCTCAAATTCAGGCGACTCGTTTCGAAACCCAACCCATTATTCTTTTTCAAAATAGATGAAACATTAAAAATATAATTATGTGGATATATCTTATTCATGAGATACTGCTATGTCGCTTAGAAAATTATAGAATTAGAATTCGAGTTACTGCTTTTTCGTTAGCTCTCCTCATACATGTTTGTATGGAAAATATAAAAATTTTCTTTCGCTTCAAATATGTGTTGTTTCAAAGAAAATGAATATTAAAAGATATTTATTTACATTTCTTAAGGAAATACAGAGTTTACAGCTCATCAAAAGTTAGCTGTCTGCTACAACCCGGCAGGTTTTCTTTATTCTCATCGAATGTTAAAGGCAGTGTGTGAGGCTTCAATACTTATTATTTGCTATTGTTCACGAGGCACAGTTTCATTTACTTTCCTTTTACGGCTTGGTATTGTAGAAATTTCAAGCACTGATGAAACATTTTCCTCTCCGTGATCTCGCAATGCCATCCCTTGAGCTTGACGAGAATCAACAATTTCAGGCAACTGCCAATTCATATAAAACACCACAAGCTTTTCTTCTCCCAGAAAACATCATCTCTTTCGATAATTTCAATTTTTAGTGGTATACTTTCGCCACTCCACACAGCAAATAAACACTTTTGTTTGCGTGTAACGTGGCGTTGCCCCTGAAGTTGGTAATAACAATTACAATATTTGCTTAGACTAGTCAGTTCACTTTTTTATCATGCTTCCATATTTGTATTTTATTTGCTCTTATACTATTCTCCAGGCCATTCTTATAGGCAACTATAGAACATTAAATTTCCACAATCGTGTTTGGACCTATTAATCCATAAGGCGTGGCACCAATATACGGATAATCCACAAAGCTCGATTGTTACATTTTCTTGCTTTGCCAGTTGTTGCAAAGCCAGTTGTTCATTTTAGATTCCATGCGCAACTGATTTTACATTGCAAATATTTTATTTGTACAAAATATTTTTTATTAAGTTGGCTTTACTGCTGTTATCTCTTCTTTTTACCACTATACCAAAATTTCAATCTGTCAACATATTCTTACGCAATTCGAACCAGTCACTGCTATCCCTCTTGTAATGTTTGCTTATCACTACGGAATTTGAGTCAAATTTGTTAAAAAAATTGTTTGGCATTTCTTGGCTAGCTCTTGAACAGATCGTGTTAGGAATGACTGCAGTCAAATGTGTGTAAGACGTTGCAGAACTGTTATCTTTAACTTCACTGTAATTACAATAAAGATAATTAGTTACGTACTTTATTATTAAAAATACTATATCTTGTATTATAGCAAACAGAGAAGTCACCTTCTTACTTATAAATAATTGATTTTAGAAATTAAAAAGATATTAGATGTACTGAGACTTACCTAGTAGTTTATGAATAATCAAAGTTTTAACCGATGTACCTAAATAGGTTTATGTTCACAACGGGATCCTGCCGTTTTGCCGAAAAGATTTTTATTACCCAAACAAATTTTAGTAACCTTTTTTATACCATTGCAATATTTCGAATTATTTTAGTACACATATTTTTATTTGGTCAAATTTTTACTTGGCAAAATATTACCAAGTATAATGTCATTATGGCATTTGGTCTTTAATCAAATGATTTATTACAGCAAACAATCTTCAGACAATGAACATTTGGTGATATTAGTTTATTTATGGAAGTAGTTAGAGTAGGTTAATTATTACAAAAATAGTAAGGTTAGGTTAGGTTAGAAATGTGTCCTCCTACGCACGAGCCGAGCGAGCGAAGCGAGCGATGCCACGGTAGCGGCCGGCGAGTGCCAGAAACGACTTGCATTAATATAAAAAAGAGATGTTTTTAGTAGGTTACTCGGAACTGAACTATTTAGATTAGGATAATTATTGATTTTGCGTAAAAACTGTTATTCCAATTGAAATATTTGACTAATAAATAATGTTAAAAGTACTAGTTGGTCAACAAGTTATAGTTTAAACGTTCATTTCCCAAACATTAGGTTTGCGTTACAATTTTTTGTGAATAGATTTTTTGCTAAGTAATAATTTGGCAAATGAAATTACGCGAAAAATTTTTTGAGAAGTGAAAATTTGTCAAATTCCTTTTGGTTAAACAAGGGAGACCCGTTCACAATACAATAATACAACATTCGTTACCGCTTGTGTGCGGATTGCGGAGCGCCATATTAGCGCTGTTTATTGTTCGCCGTGGCGGCATCGTAGCGCTTCAGGCGCTCTGACAAGCTAATGAATTTGCAATATAGGTACATAAAGTGATTCGATTTTATGTTATTAATCTTTCGAAAATTGAAAACTGTGGCAGCTATGAATTGTGAGAATAATTTGTATAATTATATTATGCATAATCGATAATCTATAACATAGTTAGTCATAAAAGACTCTTATGAAAATAATTTGTGTAAAAATGTTACATATTTCATAATCACTTGGCCATGGATGAATTGCTATTTTATTACGACGCTTTCTTGTACAAATCCTTCGTAGAACTTCATTTCTCTAATTGTCCATATTGTATTCTTCTAACTATATATTTATGAGCACAGAAACTATAACACATTAAACGCAATAAGAGTATAAACTGAGGTCCTAATTATATGTGCCCATAGTTACATGAAAAGCCTATTTGATTCAAAGTATTCAGTCTATAACATAAAACATGAAATTACGAACTCAATTTGGCGTATTATAATAACAAACAGGTTTACGTAAAATTTAGTGCAGCGGAGACGCAAGCGACATGACCTATCTCTCACAGGGCTCATAGCCGAATGATGAGGTCTGGGCGGGGCGTAAACTAGCAACTGACACTCAGTACACTGCTTATGCTAATAAGGTTTAAATTGCTGAAGCGTTTGATATTGATGGGATCTACCGAGCGTCAAAATCATAGACGTTTGGCAGATTTTATTTAATTTTACAAAATATACACGTATAATATGAAAATAAATAGGGTAATTCTTTAAATCATTAGATTTCCTACAATATTATCCAATAAAATATGACAGCTTACGATCAAAATATTGCAAACAGTGAGACGAAAAATTATTTTTTGCCTCGATTTTGTGATTTTTTTACCGTGATTCTATTTTACATACATGAAAAATTCTTTCAAAAGTCTCTTGTTCAGACTTTTGACTTTAAGCTCTATTTTTTGCTAGTTTTTAATATGTACCGTTATGGCTAGATGCGCGACGAAAAATAAGGTGTTTCACGGCTTCTGAGGTATAACAGCGCCTTAAGCTGGACTTAGTTTGCATGTGAGATTACAAGAATGTTATTATTTTTAGACCATGAAAGAGAGTAAAATAATAATTGTGTAACAAATGTGTTTCTATTTGTCTGCTATGTACCTACGCTTGCTTACATTTTTTGCCTTAGCTGCAAAAATGGCTTTACACTTTATCTGATGTAAAGTAGGTATGATAGTGACTTACATACTTTGCAGAATCCTGCCTTTTTTACCATCATCCAAACTTCCAACGTGTTTCTCGCAAATTATTGTTTTGTATTTAAAGCTTGCTGCTATTATAACGCAGTTTACGTCCGCTGATCGCAATGAAACTAATATTCTGTCAAATCTGGTCGGACAAGTGAACCCCGGGCTCCCATGGAAAGTTTCGTATTATTGTTAATTATTGAAAAGTAGCCACTTTGTGTCTGCTGCAAGATTATATAGTCGTTTTAACATCTAATTTAGTATTATCTCCTATGTGCTACAACAACTATTTTAGCACCACTGTAGCCGTAAGAAAGAAAACATTAAGAATACACTAAAATTAACCTAATTTAGTAATTAACAAAAGATCCATGTCTGTAAGTGTATAAAAGAACGCTGTTACAAATATTATCTTTGAGGCATATAACTGAACCCTTTTACGTGGTCGTCAAAAAGATAAAACTGTCGAATATCCTCGTCCCGTTAATCCCCGTCAAACGCCAAAAGATCATAAAGCAAATTTGCATAAAATTTAGTCCATTTGAAAAGAATTCGCGGCCGGCGTCGGATTTTTTATGCGCGCACATTAGGGGACATTACGCGAAACCAGGGCCCTCCCTCGCCCACGTTTAGGGTGCTTCTACACGGCGCATGTAGCTAGAGCATGTTGAGGCACTTGCGCGGGTTATATGCACCGTAAAAATATCGTTTAAAAAGATGTGCGGGTCCAGCGACTCGAGCATGTACCAATGCGAGCCACCCGCGCAAGTAATTCGCGTGCTCTGCGGCGCGCGCGGGTCACTCGCGCATGTTACTTGTTAAAATTACATTTTTAAGGTATGATTATAAAAGAATTTTCGTTCGTCGAGATATTTTGACGCGATTCAAGTCATAAAGCTACCGCGCGAATAGCATGCACATGTACCTAGCTCTTGACCACGAACAAATAACTTGTACACACAGCTTGCGCAAGTAGCCCGCGTCTTTACTTGCTCCAGTTATTTGCACCACGTACAAGTACAATCGAGTAACTTGATCAAGTAGCTTGCGCATATTACTCACGCGTATAACCCGCACCTTTACTTGCTCCAGCTACATGCACCGTGTACAAGCACCCTTACTCGAATAATATTTTTCAAGCTGTTGAGTTGCTTTTTATTTTCGGGTACGCGGGCAAATGAGTTTCTAAGCGTAAATAAATCGTAAGACTGTCCTCGGTCGGTGAGCGGCACCTTCCATTATTATCTTAATATATAAAATCCTTGCGTTACTGACTGACTGACAGACACGCTACAGCCGAAACTATTGGGCGCAGGAAGCTGAAACTTGGCATGTATGTTCCTTGGGGACCGTAGGGGTGCACTAAGAAGGGATTTCCCGAAATTTCCACGGGATCGGCTAAAACGGGTAAATTAAAAAAACATGCAAGCGTAGCTGCTGGCGTCCTCTAGTCATTTAATATAAGGCTGGCTGGACGCGCAGAGGGCGCGGTTGCGGCCGGCCCGCGTCATCTCCCGCCTCACTGTGCGCTGTCACAAACCGTATAACGCTAGTTAACGTGCAGCTAACCACAGTTAAATATGGAATAGTTTGTTCAAACGCCGGTAAACGGTTAATTTTATCCAGTTGCGGCCGGCGGTATGACTTCAATTTCTGAAAACGTATTAGATGGCTTATAAATATAATGTAAATATGTTTTATTTATCATTTATATTTTAATAATTTGAATGTATCTCACCTGAATAAAAAGCTGTAAACATTATGATTTATGAAATGGTATTCTCTCGTTTTCCATAAATTCATTTGCACTAATATTGTTTGCCATAATCATCCGCGATCATAATATTTACTTGCACTATTATCATTTATACTAATAATGTTTGCCTTAACAACTCAACAGTGATAACTTTTATTTGCCATAAAATGACTTTCTATAACAACATATGTCATAATAATTAGTTTCCATAAGTAACACATCTCATAATCGACTCTTGACATAATCAAAATTTGATATAATTATGAAAATAATACATAATATTGTTAGGTCGAAATTAATTATCATTAACACCCCGACTCTGTGCAATCTGACTCGGATAGGTTAGGTTAGGGTTCTCTTTTGACCCTTAACCCAAAAATAGGAGCCCTGCGAAGCAGGGCTCCGTCAACTTAGTTCACATTCTTCACACTAGTTTAATAAACTGAAGTTGAATTTATTATCGTTAACACCCCGACTCAGTGCAATCCGACTCGGATAGGTGAGGTTAGGTTGGGGTTCTCTTTTGACCCTTAACCCAAAAATAGGAGCCCTGCGAAGCAGGGCTCCGTCAACTTAGTCCACATTCTTTACACTAGTTTAATTTCTCTATTTTCTTCTTAGATTATTGAAAACGAAAATTATAGCAAATATATTTATGGATTTAAATTATTATGACACTTGATCGATTATACCGCCCACATTCAGCAAAATTTTCGAGAAATTGATTCTAGACCAACTGCAAAGTTATTTTAACCGGTGGAGCACCCACCATTTAAAAACTAATACGCTTGTTTGCGCGGCGCGACGTTATCGGATCACCCGCGAAGCAAGGCCACTTGCCGTGCTACTTTAATTCTAAACATACGACTCGTCACTCGGGTGTTGATATTTGAAGTGATGTTTTTATGAAAGTAGATAAAATAAGCTTTGTAGTAATGTTTGAATGGTGACTGAATGACGGAATGTTTAATTTATGTGACCCGCCGAACTTGATCCTATTGTAAACAATGTCGTCTATCGACGACCAACTTTTTGTTTGTCATGATAACAATATAGGTTATAAATTGCTTACTTTTATTATTTTGTATACCTGGTGGTATAAGTTTACAAACATATAAAATTGTGGCAATGCTTGCTTAGAAAATTATTTAAATGTCAGCATTTGAAATTTTGTATATTTCGCTGTCTTTGCATTTGGCGCGTGGGGCGTAATTATGGGTTTAAAACATCATTGTAAACAAATAATATAATTATATTTGATATTTTTATGTTTTAATTGTGAATGAACTAATTAATTATTAAATAACAGCAAAAAATAAACAAATATTGTGTAATAATTTAATTCAAGAGGCTATATTCCTTCCATCTATTGAATTAGAATGATTACATGTCAATTGAAATTTATATTTATTACTATTAATTAACTTATTATTAGTCAAATTAACCTGGTCAGCGAAAGCAGCGATAGCCGATTGGATATACCAACAGACTGCTATGCAGAGGGTATCAGGTTCGAATCCACGGCGCGCACCAATGACTTTTCGGAGTTATGTGCGTATTGAATTGTTAATTATCGCTTGTCCCGTGCCTCGGAGAGTACGTTAAGCCGTCGGTCCCGGTTGTCATGAAGATCTTTGACAGTCGTTACAGGGCGTCAGTACCTTCTAAATAAACTGACACTAGTCTAAACCATAGAATATCGCTATCCCTTCGGGTTGCGGAGGTCAGACAGGCAGTCGCTCCGTGGAAAAGCTAATATTCAGCCAAATCCGGTTAGACTAGAAAGCGGACCCCAGATTGAAACTGGGATAACGCTAATCAATATATTTATTATCTAGTTTAATAAGTCTTATACGAGGGTCAAACTGAAAGTTCTTAGAATTGGCCACTTATAAACAATATATTAAAAAAAATATTCTAAAGTTTGAAAATAGAACTCTTTGCCAATATTACTGAGTATATATTTCATTCATTTGTCATTTTTACGATTTGGCGGCAAATTGAAAATTGTCTGTGTCACGTCAACATGAATTTAACACGAGAAAATTTTCGTGCAATGATTTTTTATGACTTTCGATGTCATTTAAGTCAACAAGAAAGTTATGATAGACTACGATTGGCCTTTCACGATGAAGCCCCATCTCGTGCGACTGTTTACAACTGGTTTAATGAGTTTAAACGTGGTCGCACTAATCTCACTGATGATGTACGTGAGGGACGGCCTTCTACGGCGACGACTGAAAATAACATCTGTGTTGTGCGGCGTATGATAGAGACTGACAAAAGAGTGACCTATCAGCAGATTCGGACAAGCTTAGGCATCGGTATGAGTCAAGTGCACAAAATCCTCCACGAACATTTAGCGGTCAGGAAGCTTTGCGCCCGGTGGATACCTCATAATTTGACTAAGGCTCAAAAACTCCATCGTGTGGATTGGTGCCGTAAAATGATTGAAAGATTTAACGGAGGTGACTCAAATGCTGTGTTCGACATACTAACAGGTGACGAAAGCTGGATTTACTGTTATGATCCTGAAACCAAAAGACAATCTGCTCAGTGGGTGTTTCCTTTCGAGGAGTTGCCAACTAAAGTGAAGAGAGATCGAAGTGCGGGAAAAAAAATGGTGGCCTCGTTCTTTGGAAGGATAGGTCATTTCGCAACAATTGTGTTAGAGGATCAAAAAACAGTTTCTGCAGAATGGTACACTACCAATTGTTTGCCACTTGTCTTGGAAAAAGTTCGAGAGAAACGACCTCGCAGTAGGATCCTTCTTCACCACGACAACGCCTCGTCGCACACCGCCAAGCGAACGATCGACTATTAAGCGACATCAAACGTTGAATTACTGGGTCACCCGCCGTATAGCCCCGACCTCGCGCCTTGTGATTTTTATTTATTTCCAAAAATTAAAGAAAAACTTAAAGGAAAGCGGTTTATGAATGCTGAAGAAGCGGTGGCTGCGTATCGCGATGCCATTGAAGAGACCCCTAAGGACGAGTGGGCAAAGTGCTTTTCCCAGTGGTTCCATCGCATGCAGTTGTGTATTGACGTCAATGGACAATATTTTGAAAAGATATAATAAAACTAATAACTGGCTAATGTAATCAGTTTTTGATTTTCTAAGAACTTTCAGTTTGACCCTCGTATACCTATCCTGACTTTCTTTTTGATTTTTATTAATAACTCTCCATGTAGCTTTCGACTTATTATATGCATTATTAATATAAAAATTGTTTTGTGCTTTTTTGGTCAATTTAATTATTTTCGACAATCTGCTTGAATAGACTTTAAATTGCCTTTTATTTTCCACAGTTGGTACGTATCTATATTGCCATAGTAGTTTTCTTTTACGACGACAGCACATTTTGATACCCTTTGATATCCATTTTGGCCTTTTGAACGAGGATATGCGAATTTTACGTATAGGAAAACACTGTTCATAGAGAAATTTAAATAATTCGTGGAAATCATTAAATGCGTTATTGACATTGTTGCTCCCATATATGTTACTAAATGATAAGCTATCAATATATATTTTAAATTTTCTCATGTTGTCTTTATTATAATCACGTTTCAACACAAACCAATATGTTAAAGGGCTATTGCTTTTTATGGGAAATTTCAAAACCTGCGCGTTGTGGTCCGAAAGTGCAAGTTCATGTGTTTCGATTTTACATGATTTCATATTGTAAATAACATTATCTATACATGTGCCACTTGCTTTACGAGTTGGTTTTGTAGTTGCAAAAGTTAAATTATAGCTATCAACAATTTCTTTAAATCTTGACGACATAGTTGTCTTTTTCAGTAGATCTATGTTATAATCTCCACAAACGATTACTTTATATTTACTGTTCAGACAAAATGGATTAAGTATTAAGTACAAATTATTAAAAAATATTTCTATAGATCTACAGTCGGTTCTAGGTGGCCTATATATGCATATTATAATTAGTTTAAAATCTAGAAGCTCAATACCGCAACATTCAATTACATTTTCAATGCAATTTTTTTTTATATCAGTAAGTTGTTTAAAATTAAGATAATATTTAATTAATATACACGATCCACCATGTCTATTATTCCGGCAGTACTGTGCAGTTAATTTATAATTTGGGATCATAAGCTGTTCAATGTCATTTTCTGTCACATTATGTTCCGTAATGCATAAAATATCCACAGTTTTTAGTTCTTCCAAATGAACACTTAATATGTCAGATTTATTTACAAGTCCATTTATGTTTTGATGTAATACAGTCAAATAATTACACACGAAAAAAGTCATTCACATTATTATCCAATCTATCTGTTCGTTTACATTCAGTATTCAATGTTAAGTTGTCGTTACAATTATTAAGAGTATTTCGACAACATTGTGCGTTTGACTCATTTCCATTACCAAGTACATTAGATAAACAATAGGTTTGTGTAGATTTATCAACAAATTTTGACTCTCGCTTGTATTTTAAGTTCAACAATGCAAAGTTATAAGTTTTCTGTTTAACTGCATAGTCAATACGCAGTATATCCTTTAAAAGATTGCGACATATTACTAATGAAAAATGTTTATAATAAGGTATTGTATTGACATAATTCAGATCCACATAAGTTACATTGTGATATTTGTTACAGATAAATCTTAGTTCATAATTAAGTTTCATAGGGTTAAGGTGTCGGTTATAGGGTATCTCACTGACTATAACATTTGTTTGAAGTACATATACTTACTATATAATATAAACAAATATAATATATGTATATATTATATTTGTTTATATTATATAGTAAGTATATTATTATAATTATATATTTATATAATATAGTATATTAGTATGTATTTATACTGTATAGATGTAATAAAATATTTATGTTATCTTAATTTGATGTAGAAAATTATATAAGTTAAATATCCTTTAACAGTAATTGCACCTAGCTCATTTTATCTCTGCACCACCCAAAGGTTGACTGGGAGAAAATGCCTACGGCATTAAGTCCGCCTCTGTACAGATATTTTGTGCATAAAGTTTTAAATAAATAAAATAAATGTTTACAATACATTAGGCTTAAA
This sequence comes from Euclidia mi, assembly GCA_944739405.2. NCBI lineage: Eukaryota > Metazoa > Arthropoda > Insecta > Lepidoptera > Erebidae > Euclidia > Euclidia mi. The sequence goes on along the minus strand of OX123193.2, from coordinate 28,960,086 downwards.
AACTACGAGTAATGTGCAATCGGCGACCTTATCGCTAAGTGCGATCTCTTCCAGGTAATCTTTGGATGGACAAGAATGATGTTAGCAGTTCTATGAGGCGATGGTCTTTATAATATGTAGGTAGAATATAGACTCTGATTACTAAACATCTATCATTATCATCATCAGGCCTTTATACTGTCCCACTGCTGGGCACGGGCCTCTTCTCACTTCGAGAAGGGAAAGGCCATAGTCCACCACGCTGCAGCCAAGTGCGGGTTGGCAAACTTCACATGTCTTTCGAGAACATTATGGAGATCTCTCAGACATGCAGGTTTCCTCACGATGTTTTCCTTCACCTATTAGCAAGCGATAATTAACCATTTAATACAAACTTAACTCCAAAAAGTAATTGGTGTGTGCCGTGGAGTCGAACCCGAGACCCTTTGCGTAGCAGTCTATCGGTCTCTTCACTCAGCTATATCGCTGCTGTTAGGATACAGAAACAAAATGTATGTGTAAGCAAAAACAAAACTAAAAGGAACGCTCGGAATTATGAAAATCTCTATTTTTTAAAGACGGTTCTAGCATGAATACATACTGTATGGTGGGATAAGTAGTACAGATTGAACTCCAACAGAACAAATAACAGCCAGCGCTGAAACAACAATTTTTGGATGACAATACGTTACTACTCTGCCTCGTTGGTCTCGCGGCATAAATGTGCGCGTGGGATTGGGAGGTCTCGGGTTCGATTGCCGGGTCGGGCAAAGTGTTATTGGGTTTTTCTGTTAGGAAATTCTCAGTAGCAGTACGGAGTCTGGTAATGTGCCCGGTACGGCAATAGAGGCCCCCTATTACGTGGGACTAAAATAAATCTGATGAAAAGTGGCTTTAGCAATATACCTCTGCCTACCTCTTCGGGTATATAGGCGTGAGACTATGTATGTATGTACTAAGTGACTAAATGAGGATTTCGAACCCTCAATACTTGGCGCAGTGTCAAACAGTCAGGCGTCCGATTAAACTACTGTACCATACTTGCAGTGAACTTCAAAAATACGCAGCAATTGTTTTAATCACGTGGATACAAAATATTTCCACTAAGTCTGAATTATTTGGTTTCATTGAAAAAAAAAAGACTCGAAAAATCTTTCGAAATAGAGTCAGTCTTGTACTGTAAGGATTGTATACAAAAATACATACGTCATTGCCGAACCATCGAAGCGTTCCTGTTACAAAATTGTACGTTTGAGCGTTAGAATCAAATATCTGACAGATATTTGAAGATATCAAATTCGCGATATGATTATACATTGATGAGAATGTGATACATTTTTCGATCTCTTGGCAGCGTTAGGTTAATTTATTTCCTTGATGACGATGATGATGATATCTTCCTATAATTCTTCCATTTTCGCTATAATTCAATTACTCATTCCAAACTTATGTAGCCATGTTTTACAAATTTCCAACAAACAATTGTCTTCCTATATAATTTGCTATTCATTTTATTAGAAAATTTAAAACAACTTATCTCATTATCCAACTCTAGTAATTACTGTTCCAGTTGTACAACTAAGTGTGCGACTACACCTGCTGAGTCAATAGAATTGAATGCACATGGATGTCAGTATAATACACAAAACAAACTTCATCCAGTAAAGACTGACAGTAAGAATGTAATATTTTTTCAGACCAACTGGGAGTGGGTTTAGGTAGCTTAATTGATCATTACACTGAGCGACCAGTACAGAACTTTTGTTCACCTGGAGCTCAGTCTTGTTGATAAGATTAAGAATGCCGACTTGAATGCAAAATCTACTGTCACCATATTGTACGGTGATAGCTCATTAGTCTCCAAAAACAGTCTCATAGAATTAACAGACTTAACTATAGATCTTAGCACAAAAATAGGATGTAGTTTTATTATTTGTGCATTGCCTTATTCATATGCTCTCACAGATGACCAAAACAGGCAGATAGGTAAATTAAATTTATTATTATACAATAGGACATATCGTCATAATGACAAAATTTTATTCTTTGACACTAATACTTTTATTAAAAGTAATTTTATTTTAACAAAAGAATCTATGTATCTGTCTCGCTCTTTTAAACGACAACTTGCTAAATTATTAGCATTTAATTTATACAGTGATCCAAGTACTGTTAGAGTATATTTTATTGAACCTGACATATTATATAACAATTCCATTACTGACATTCATAATAATAATAAATTAAATTAAATTCTGAGACAATAGAGAACACCTCTAGCTAAAATAAGATTACTAGTAACTCATTGGCTAGTACACTTAAACATAATAACAAAAAATTGATTAAATTGGTACATCAGAATATTAGAAGTATGATTAATAAAGATTTAGAAATGGAATTGTTTATGAACTGTAATGCTGTTGATATATTTTGCATCACTGAACATTGGCTAAAAAGCAACCAGTTCATGTTCAATTTCAATAATCATATAGTAGGAAGCTCGTTTAGCCGGCAGCAAGCAGTACATGGTGGCTCGATGATTTTGATTAATAAGCAACATAAATTTAAAGAGCGTCATGATATTGTAAGTCCATCTGTTGAGTGAACTATTGACGTAGCCTGTGTGGAACTGAGGAGATTTATTGTAATAAGTGTATACAGGCCTCCTTCAGCATTGTATGATAGCATCGAGCGTATTATGGATGAGATATTAAACAAAGTTGCAAAATTAAATAAAAATGTTGTTGTGTGCGGTGACTTTTAATGTAAATTTATTGGAGAATAGTAGTCTTAGTACAAAATTGAAAGCGCTATTTCTATCATATAATCTGAAGAACTTATTCTTAGAGCCCACAAGAGTTACTTCCTCTACAGCTACTTGCCTAGATAATATATTCACAGATATCATAGTAAGAGACAAGCAAATTATTAGACAGTTAGACTCAGACCATTGCGGACTACAGATCTCCTTTAAAGATAACAGTAAGAATGTTTCTGGGCAAAATATAGTTGAAATACCTAAAACTGCATCTCGTTTTGCTAGGTTTCAAAGTAAACAAATGACTAGCTGGTCACTGTTAGATGATGAAGGTGACCCTAATTTGTTATATAATAGTTTTTTCAAAGCGTTTTGTACTGAATTTAATTCGGTTTTCACACCTAGAACGATTACAGTTGGAGGTAATACAAATTTCTGTGAATGGCCAACAACTGGGCTTCACAAAAGTAGAAAGAGATTGTATGAGCTATATGATGAAAGAAACTTTAATTCTATCTATCTATCTATAACGTCACGCCTGTCTCCCATTGGGGTAGGCAGAGACTATGGAACGCCACATGCTTCGGTTTAAACATACCTCTTTCGCTTCCTCGACATTCATTAACCTCATCATGCATGCGCGTCGGTTATGGGTACTTTTAATTTGGCCCTTTTTTAGTACATCACCTATTTGGTCGGCGTACGTCCGCCTATGGCGTCCCCTACCGACATTTCCATTCATTCTCGCACGATACACTCCTTTCGTATTTCTTCTTTCATCCATCCGTTCCAAATGTCCAAACCATCGCAACATTCCTTTTTCAATCTTTGTCACTACATCTTCTTTCAGACCACACTTCTCTCGTATCACACAGTTTTTCACTTTATCTATCAGCCTTACTCCGCACATACTCCTCAAAGCTCTCATCTCCACAGCATTGATTCTACTTTCATGCTTCTTCTGCCATACCCATGATTCGCTACCATACATCAGTGTTGGCGCTTAAACTCCCTGCAGTACAGCAAGGCGAGCTTTACTTGGTATATTTCGCTACTGATGATGGACCGCAAGGCGCTATTCACACTATTTCCTGCTTTCACTCTCCTTTCAACATCTCCCTCACTTTTCCCATCTCTCGTAAACAAAGATCCTAAATACACAAACTCATTCACTTGTTCCACTTTTTCATCTCCTATCATTATGTTACATTCAGTTATACTGTCTTCCCTCTCTATGACCATGACCTTAGTCTTGCTTACATTCACTTTCATGCCCTTCTTCTTATACGCCTCATTCATTACGGTGACCATCTGCTGTAAATCAGACGCTGACGACGCAAAAAGAACCTGATCGTCAGCGTATAGCAGGGTCTTAAACACAGATTCACCCATTCTTAATCCACATTCAGACCCTTTCAGATCGGTCAAACAACTGTCCATGAATAGATTGAACAGCCAAGGAGACGCTACACATCCCTGTCCAACACCACGATCAATGTTAAACCAGTCCGTGTAGGCCCCGTTTATTCTGACACAGGCACTTGAATCCCTATATAAGGATTCAAACTTTAATTTAAGTGAACAATTCAGGATTATGTTAAAAACTATACTAGGATAGTTCGAAAACTTTGCAAGAAAGCTAAGTCTCATTACCTGACTTCAAGGATTAGGAGTAGTGACGATAAAATGAAAATGACATGGAATATTATAAACAGCGAGACTGAGAAAGTTAAAAGTAAAAGTTCTATATTTAGTTTGAACATTGATAACACCACCATTACATCTGACTCAAAAGTTGCATCGGCGTTTGAAAGTTTTTTACTGATATCCCCGTTATTACTACTAGATCTTTGGACTCATCAACGAATGCAACGGAATCTCTTTTGAAAGAAAACATGAGTACAATTTATAGTAACTTCTCATTTCAGTATATAAATTCAAATGATGTTATAAAAGCTTTTATTACTATAAATATAAAGAAGACTTCAGACTTTTGGGGAAATTCCATTACTATTATCAAGTCCATTATTGCTTTAGCTGCTAACAGATTAGCTTTAATATTTAATAAGTGTATTGACTGTGGTGTATTTCCTGATCTTATGAAAGATAGCAAGGTAATACCTTTGTACAAAGCAGGTAGCACATCAGACCCCACCAAATATAGGCCAATTTCTGTGTCACGATTATGACAACTGAAGCGTTATTTCTAATGAAATTATGGCAAATACCAGTATGGCATAAATGAAATTATGACATTTTAAATTATGGCAAACATTGATAACCTTATGAAATATGTAAAAATGTGTTAATGCCACATTAGGCCGTCACCCATCTAAATGATGACCTACGTAGACGTTTCTTAACTTGTCCATCTATCACGTAAGACAAGCCAAGATGTGCCAACGATACAACGAATAATCAAAGACTTTATATTTACGCCAATATTAAAATATTTCCTAAATCGCATCCTTGGTAGACATTTAGGTACTTGCTTTGGCGTAGCAGTTTTTATTATATAACTTGAATAAGTATTTAAATCAAGCTTACTTTTTACATTTTCACTTTTAACATTTGTATATTATTAAAATGTTTTCTCATATTTTTGTGCTAAACCTCAGTAAGTGCTGGTAGGCAAACTTCAAATAAATGTTTTTTGAGAACATTGTGGAGTACTCTCAGCTTGGCCAGCTTAGTGATTGTGGCCTTAATCTTTTCATAATAAGAATAGGTCTTTGCCTTGCAGTGGGATCAATGTTGATAATGATGTAAGACCTACGGCGTTTAAATGCAATTTTGTTTATGAACAGTCATGATTTTGTTCAAAATGTTGATGACAGACTATGGGGCGCCTGAGTTACAAAAAGACGAGATGCAAGGCGATAAGACGCGTTCTTTTTAAAAGGTCGATACATTGTAGAAGTTGTATAACAAAGTAAGAGATAAGATGACCTGCACATGTATCAAAGCACGCTTCTTCACTGTACCACATACAACATGGAAAATAATGAATAACGGTCAAATTCTTAACAAAGAGAGCTGAAAATATGTGAGAGTAGATATCACATTTGCCTTGTCATGAATATCATTATTACACTCATAAGTATACTGCTACCGGCTCCGAGCTAAGAAACTCGCGGTGTACTATCGAAGACACACAATATAAGAGTATTTTTTTTGTTTTTGCACACATGTTTCTTCCAAGAAAATCTGTTTTAAAAGAGGTTGAATACTTCACACGAGGAATTCACACCTGTCGAATATATTCTGTTAAACGATTTTAACGTGTATTGGAACACACGTCAAATTTTTTTTACAGAATATATAATCGTTTAACAGAATATAATTATAGTTATGAGGTACATAATTCAAAATGGTATCGGTTTAAAGATTTAGTTTGTGAATTCAATAAGTAACACTAGGTAAAATAACTAGAAACATTTCTTATTCAATTGCATTTGCTAAAGCTGATCATAATAAGGAAGCATGTCTTTTATTGAGTTCCTTTATAATATATTTAAATAAATATCTTTATTCAAAGCTTAAAATTTATTTAGCACAACATTTACAAATTTCCTTAAGGTCATGAGTAAACTTTAAAATCCAAATGAAATATATAAAGTGTGATCACATTGAGCGGTAGTCAAGGAACAGTACGATCAGAATAAGCCACTGCAATTTAATTTCAAAGCATTTTATACACTAGAAGAATAAAAATGTTTCTGAAATGCTTCAAGGCATCGAACTACTTACACATTGGCTGTATCATAAACAAAGTCTTTACTAGAACTAATTAAAATCTAATAATAATGGTTCCTTCGCATAATGAATGCTCTATTTCTCTTTTTCAGCTAGGTACAAGTCTGGCCGCGTTCGTACCTCAGTGATTATAAGACTGTGTTCCTACTATGTCGTAACGATAGATTGTCGTGACGTCGGCTTAGTAAATTTAATGGAAGTGTTCACAAATAGGACGAAACGGTTAACTGTAGTTTACAGGGATCTTTTTTGATAATCCGGTGGTGTAACCGCCAAAGGACGTCGGTTCGATTCCCGCTCAAGTCGAAGATTTGTGGACCTAAACATAGATGTTTCCCTTAGTTAGGGTTTTCCTATGCATAACGTGCATTTTTTTTATAGTGATAGGCGGCATACGAGCAGACAGATCGCCTGATGGTAAGCAATTACCGCCGCCCATGGACACAAGCAACACCACAGGAGTCACAAGTGCGTTGCCGCCCCTTGGGGTTGGGAAAAGGGATAAGATGAGGAGTGGGATGAGGGAGAAGGGAAGGGGATAGAGCCCCCGGCACTCTCACCCACCGAACGAAACGCAACAGTTTAGGTACTGTTACTTTACGTCGATTTTCTGTGAGAGGGTAGTTCTACCCCGGTCGAGCCGGCCCATTCATGTTGAAATCAGCAAGGCTCTACTACCAGTGTATTATAAAATAAGAATATACATATGTTTGTTTATCCATTGTCTAGTAGGTACCCGTAGTAGTACAAGTTCTGCTTAGTTTGGGACCAGATGATGTTGTGTATATTTGTATATACCTATGTTTCATATTATGGGAAAAGTCAGACGACAAATAAATCGTCGCGACACTGGAAACGCGTTCTGAAACAGGGAGACTACAAGCTGTCTACACACTAGAGCTTCGTAAAACCATACAATACTAGGATTGTCACACACACGTTGCCTTTAACGAAAAAGATAAGTAGGGAAACTAGGGAATAAGGATGGAATGGGCTTTTGGAATTCTCACTGTCGAAATAAGATTTCGAAGCAGCGATGGCGCAGTGGAGATGCCAACAGATTGTTATGTAGAAGGTTAACGTTTAAACACACGGTGCGCGGCAAAATAAGATACAATAGTTATTAAGAGAACTTTGAGGCTACGTTAATTGCCTACGAAAACGACCACACTTCACGAACTATCTATGTATCTAACTGAATAAGGTTATTTTTAGTTCGGTGCAGACATTTTAAGGGTGATGTACTCGTATGATGAACTACTTTTGGTATGGGACTTTGAAATCGCCATTGACATTCTATCCCATACCTTTCGTCGAGATAAAATTTTTATTTTGTATGTAACAGTAAATTTTTAAGAAATGCCGTTCCGTTAAAATAAACGAGTTCTTTTAATGAAAATCAAATATCATTTTACTAATTGATCCTATCATTGCATAACAGACACCTTATATTGTAGTTGTTGTTTTTAAATGTACCCATTTGTATAATCAAACATTTAAAAATAACATTTAGGTATATTCATGAAAAGTAAATCTGAAAGTAATATCTTTCCTTAATGAATTAATTACTTTACTTCATAAATCATTTTTGGAACAAAGTGGAAGTCGGGTCGAACGAGTGTCTGTACTTTCAGTTCTTATTGCTTGCCTTCAGTTGTGATACTTTTTATATGAAATAAGTATACGTCAAAATTGCGACGAAATTTTCATTTTATTTTAACTCTATAACATTATGAGTGTCATAATCGATCTAGCGTTACTCCGATTGTATTCAAGACCTTCGCCCAACTGCCCTTCGCAAGGTAAATTAAAATAATATCTATATACCTTAGCCTGCCAAGATATTATGTTATTAATTCTCATTGCAAGTGAGGTATTCAGCTACTAATTGTCAAGATATCTTCTATTAGCGATCATTTTCTCGCACGACTAGTCAAAACATGTACAGTTGATAGCTACTAAATAATTTATTTTGTTAAATTGCTACGCCTCCAACGCTACATAGTCGTAGCACGTGCTACTGTGCTACGAGAAGAGTCAAGCCACCTGAAGAGTAATTGTACAGTCATTAATAGAAAACAAAAAAGCTTCTTCAGCTACGTCGTAACTACTGATATGCCGATCTTGCTCCACTTTTTCAAAAATGGCATCCATTTTATCCGTCATAGGCGACGTGCATCTTTGACATCAAAATTTCCGGATTGCAAACGCTTAAACCAAATTTGTGCTGCTCTCACAGACACTGCACTAGGTCCATAAACATTGCAATTTTTTTTCGCAGATTGCGTTGCATTTTTACCTTTTTTGTAGTACAATTTTAAAATGTATCGAATTTCTTCATTAGATTCACTCATCTTGACAGTACGAAAAACAAATAAAAATCACACATTTTCCTAATTTGAATTTGGAATTATGTTTTTAAAATTTAAACTTTCAATGATACCAAAACCAGCCAGATACAAATAGTATAGCCAAAGATATTTTATTACAAGTTCTTACAGTATACTATAATGCGAAAAGACTTTTCCCCCAACCTAATAATTTGAATGTGTCTCACATGAATAAAAAGCTGTAAACATTATGATTTATAGAATATGTAAAAATGTGTTAATGCCACATTAGACTGTCACCCATCTAAATGGTGACCTGCGTATACGTTTCTTAACTTGTCCATCTATCACGAAAGACAAGCCAAGATGTGCCAACGATACAACGAATAATCAAATACTTTATTTTTACGCCAATATTAAAATATTTCCTAAATCACATCCTTGGTAGACTTTAGGTACTTGCTTTGGCGTAGCAGTTTTTATTATATAAATTGAATAAGTATTTAAATTAAGCTTACTTTTGACATGTTCACTCGTAGCAATTCTTGTTTCAATTTGTATATTATTTAAATGTTTTCTCATAATTTTGTGCTAAACCTCAGTAAGTGCTGGTAGGCAAACTTCAAATTAATGTATTTTGAGAACATTGCGGAGTACTCTTAGCTTGGCCAGCTTGGTGATTGTGGCCTTACTCTTCTCATAATAAGAAGAGGTCTTTGCCCAGTAGTGGAACGGATTATAATCAATTCTGATAATGATGAAACACTAACTGTGGTTATATGTATAATGTATGCTATTTTGGTTACGGGTAGGATCAGTCATGATTTCGTTTCAAAATGTTGATGACAGACTATGGGGCGCCTCGGTTACAAGAAGACTGGACAACAAGGCGATGAAAAGCGCTCTTTTTAAAAGGTTGATACATTGTAGAAGTTGTATAATAAAGTGAGAGATTACTGCACACGTATCAAAGCACGCATCTTCACTGTATCACATGCAACATGGTAAATAATGAATAAGAGTCAAATTCTTAACAAAGAGAGCTTAAAATATGTGAGAGTATCACATTTGCCGTGTCACGAATATCATTATAATATTTACATATAAAATGTTTAAATACATATTCTGTATAAGATATGACGACAAATAAGAGCAAAATTTTTAATACTTGTGTATGTATTTCAGATAAAATTGATGGATGATTGTGTAAGTAATTTTAATTAAAAACAATTCGTTAATTTATTTATAATGTACCTACTATAGCGGACTATTTAATATACCTTTATTTATTGAACTATAAACACGAATACTACTTTAGCTCTGACACGACGAAAACAAACAGCTTATTTGCGTCAAAAAGATTCTACGAAACATATCAGCATTTCTAATACTAGTTCCACACATCCCATCAACTGTAATTTCGATAAAATCAGTTGCAATGCAAACCACGCAAAAATAGAATCAATTCCGCCACAATAAGTGCCCAGTAGTTTCTCCGCAAACATAAATAAAATTGCTTACTTATTATTTCTGTTGAAATACGTGGGCTTGGTCTATAAATACGTAAGGCTGCCGCTAAAAGCAAATCCTGTAATAAAAGTGTGTAGGTAGTGGAATCTCGCGGTGGCGTCAAATCCACAACTTATTCCCAATATCCCAATATCCGGGGACGCAGATCCGAGCTAAGAAACTCGCGGTGTGCTATCAGAAGACGCAATATACGAGTGGTGTTTTTGTTTTTGCACACGAATGTTTCTTGCGAGCTAATCTGAAAGAAGTTGAAACTTCACAAGAATTTTCGCTTGTCGAATATATTCTGTTAAACGATTTTGACCTGTTCTAATGCTGAGTTAAAAGAGTTAATTCAAAATAATTTCAGTCTTAGTATTAAGTTTGGGAATTCAATAAGTAAAACGCTAGGTATAATTACTAGAAACATATTTATCTTATTCAATAGCATTCGCTAAAGCTAAAGAAGCATGTTTTTATTTAGTTACTTTATTATATATTTAAATAAATATCTTTATTCAAAGCCCAAAATTCATTAAGCCCAACATTTACGAATTTCCTTGGTAAAGATTAAACAGATAGCTTTAAATTTTAAAAGCCAAATTAATTAAATAGAGCGTGGTCATATTGTGCGCTTGTTCAACCTTTTTTGTAACTACATAATCTATGAGACAACTGATAAGCATACACCTCGACATAGAACAAATCGTGTTCATTACACGAAGATATGTCTTACGATTTGATCACTTACCACCAGACCAACAGCCAACAGACTGGTTGGCACGGCACGGCCCTCATCTCACTGTGAGAAGGGTAAGGCTAATAGCCCAATACACTGGCCAAGTGCCGGTTTTTGTGAGAACATTTTGAAGAACAGGAGTTCTTCACAATGTTTTCTTCGCTTCGCTGTTTAGCAAGCGATAATTAACAATGTAATGCGTACTTAACTTGAAATAGTCAAAAGTGTGCGTCGAGGGTTTGTACCCGATATCATCTAGCGTAGCAGTAGCAGTTTGTTAATATCTCTCACTCTCATCATCATGGTATTCTTTGCTTTTCCTCTTATACAAATACCTATTGTAGTTACAAGGAAACAGTGCAATCAAAACAAGTCACTGCAATTTATTTATAAAGCATTTCATAAACCAGAAAATAAAGCTTCAAAGAATGGTACTTAACTTTTAAATGTGTGACATTGGCTGTATGATACAGCAGATAAACAAAGTGTTTACCAGAACAATATAAAACCTTTTTTTTTTTTTTTGTTTTACGAGGTGGAAAATCCCTTCGGATCTCCGACTCTTGGGGGAAATAAGAGCCGGAGTATGTGGTGTTTCCACTAAAAACCACCTCGACTTCCGCCATGTACCCGTGTGTCGGAGGGTGGGGCATCACCAAAGCACTCGTCGCCACCCTCCGACGGGTATTGGCCCGCCAGATGGTCAGGCGGGCCCCGAACAAAACCCCCTTGGCGACGGATTAAGATGTTGGACTCCGCCGCCAAAACGCCCAGCGGCCGCAGAGGATAGGGAGGACGGCAACGCAACACCGCATCTCCTCTTCCTCTGCGGCCCCACCGCGACGCATCGAATGGTGCGCCCCCATTTGGTCGCGGGAGATAGGGCGCGCGGCAACGTAACACCGACACGCCTCTCCTCCCACGACCGCACCCGACTACGAGGGACAGACAGAACTGTCCCCCGCACCCGCACCGTTGGACGCATCCTGCGCAGGCCCCTCCAACCCCACGCGGAGCGTCCCCTCCTGGATCCCTCTTAGCTTCACCGCGGGTGACCAATCCAAGGTTACTGAGCCCCCCCACCACGACAAGGTGGAGATCCCACGGGGGGGGGAACAATATAAAACCTAACAAAAATGCTTCTTTCTGATAATAGTAGGAGATCTGTAGAAGAGCGACCTTTATCCATCAGCTTTTTTTTTTCTTTTTTTTTTCTAACCTATACTGTCCCATTGTTGTACAAAGGTCTCCCCTGCACTTCTCTAAAGCTTCCTGTCGCCAGCTATTTCTGTCCATGTTTCTGTAAATGCATCCAGCTTATCTCGCTAACGCTGCCTGGGTCTACCCCGACCACGACGTCACTGCGGTGTCCACCACGTGGCGATATGTGCCCATTTCTCGGGAGTTTAGTGCTTGGAAAGCATTAATATAAAATTTTGCATTTAAAAAAATATATCGCTAATGTGTGACAATAAAAACCCGGAAAAGCTAAAAAGCTTGCCAACCGACTCGTTGATATTTATTTTGTCTATTAAACAAATTGATAAATATAACCAGTATCAGCTTAACTGTCCAAGTGTTTATATCAGCCAACCGCGAAAAAAATACGTTACGCAAGAAAAAAATTGACGAAATACACAACCCAATGTTTATGTACCCTTTAGGGTTCATAAATTTAGTTGGTACAATTCATTCAACCCATAAGTGCAATGTTGAACGAAAAGCCAAATACATTATTTTCTACTTTTTCTCGTCTGGTCAAGCTTTATTTAGCCAAATTACTCGCGATATTTTTTAACATGCATACCCTTCATCCAGTAGACAGATGGGTTAAGGTCCTTCTTCTACTGATCTTAGACTATAATTAATTCTTTATTTCTCTTTTTAAGCTAGTTACAAATGTGGCCGCGTTCCTACTGTATCGTAACGTCGTGGCTTATGAAATTAAATGGCACCTCCATTTTCACAAATAGTAAGAAACTTTTAACTGTAGTTTACTATTTACTATTGATTGATTTGATTTTGATGACCCAATGGCGTAGTGGCAGTGTAACTGACAGCCACGCATAAGCCCGTGGATTCGATTCCCGCTCAAGTCAAAGATTTGTTGGCCTATTTGTTGGTCTTGGTTTTAGTCTGCATGCATAAGATGTATGTATTTATAAGAAAAGGAAATATGTATGTTTATCCATTGTCTAGTGCCCATAGTACAAGTACAGCTTAGTTTGGGCCTAGATGATGTTGTGTGTAGTGGTAGAATATGTATATTTATTTCATATTATAGAACATTATTATTTCATATTATTGACGACAGACGTCCAACGATAAATAAATCTTCACAACAGTGGAAACGCGCTCTGAAACAAAAAAGTCTCCAAGCTGTCTACACGCTAGAGCTTCATAAAACCTACATAACAATACCATGATTTTACCTTACACGCACGTTGCCTTCACCGAACAAGATAAGTAGGGAGAATTCTCACTGTTGAAATAAGATTTCGAGGCTGCGCTAGCCTAGTGGAGATGCCAACAGACGACAATGCAGGGTTCAAATTCAAACACACGGAACGCAGCAAAATAAGATACAATTTAAACTTTAAAACTAAGTTAATTGTCTACAAAAACGACACTTGACAAACATCAATCTATATATCTAACTGTATATGGTTTGTACTGGTTGTACTCGTATGATGAACTACTTTTGTTCTGGGACTTTGTAATGCTGTCCCATACCTTCTGTCGAGATCAAACTTCAGTTTTGTATGGAACAGCAAAATAAGAAGGGCTGTTCCATTAAGGCAAATAAAATATATTTAATTTTATTTAATTTCATTAAACGTTTCTTTTTAACTTATTTAATAACGAATGATTGTTCATATCATTGCAATCACACACCATAATCAAACGAATACATTAAACTAAAAACAACAACTAGTTATAATCATGAAAAGTAAATCTAAAATAAATCTATTTTCTAAATGAATTCATTACTTTACTCCATAAATCAATTTAGAAGAAAGTGGAACTCGAGTCAAAGCAAACATCTGTATTTTCAATCTTATTGCTGACCGACAGCTGCGATATTTTTTTTATAATATTTGTTGAAATTGTGATGAAAAATCTTTTCTGCGTTATACAGTCGTGTCCAGTCGAGTCACATCGTCAATTTAGTTGCCAAAACGCGACGGGTTCATCAACCCTAGATTCTGCTGGCACTGCAAACACCTCAATAGCAAGGATCTTTATACATTAATGCGTAAAGATATCACTTTTAAGCGTTATAGTAGGAATATTTATATGTTTGATTTGCATGTCCCCATTGCATCCAAGACTTTTAACTTACAGCCGTTTGTTAATATAAATTAACCTTTTTTTCTGTATACCTTAGCCTTCCTCGATATTACATAAATTCTCAGTGCGAGTGAAAATTTTCAAGATACCTTCTACTGACGATTCTTTTTCTCGGCCGACAAGTCTAAACATGATAGTCTATATGGATAAATCGAATACTGAAAATGGGTAATTCGGAACAAAAAAGATTTATAAATCTATCATACAAAGTGACAAAATGCAATATTTCATTTTAATTCGCATAAATACGAGTATTTTCTAGTGACCTAGTCCATAAAAAGGCTACTATAAAACAGTATCGAAAGCTATTGTGCAGTTTCAAGAAATATCAGACAAAGACCTTATATAAGTAACACGTAGACGATATTCTCTTATTCAAATTCAAATTCAAAATCCTTTATTCATTTGGGTCACAATTTGACGCTTAAGAACGTCAAAATAATAAATTTATAAAATAATTACTTATACTCAAATTTAAAACATTATTACTGTATGCTTCTACATTTACATTTAATGCCACGTTCGCAAAGCAATAGGTAGAACCATGAGAAAGAACGGGCAATAAAACTCACGGTCACTCTTTTTCATCGCCAGGTTTTGCATAATACACAATTTACATTTTGTAAGGTGCTGCAACTGTTACACCTTCTATATACATACATACATACATAGACTCACGCCTGTTTCCCGGAGGGGTAGGCAGAGACTACGGAACGCCATTTGCAACGATCCTGACATACCTCACTTGCTTCACTCACTCCCATCAAGTTTCTCATGCATGCTCTTCTGTTAAGGGTACTTCTGACTTGTCCTTTTTTCAGGATGTCTCCAATCTGGTCAGAGAACGTCCGCCTAGGTCTTCCCCTTTGTCCTGTTTCATTCACACTTGCCTTATATATCTTCTTTGTCAGTCTATCGTCATCCATCCTCTCCATGTGCCCAAACCATCTTAACATGCCTTTCTCAATGCTTGTCACTACATCTTCTTTTACCCCACACCACTCTCGTATCACACAATTCTTTACTCTGTCGGTCAAAGACACACCACACATACATATGCTCTCATTTCTACAGCATTTATTTTACTTTCAAATCTCTTCTGCCATACCCAACTTTTACTACCATACATAAGGGTAGGCACTAACACGCCTCTATGTACAGCCAAACGTGCCTTTATGGACACGTTTTGACTGTGCATAAACGCTTTCAGAGCTCCATTCACACTGCTACCTGCATTAACTCTCCTTTCAATATCTTCTTCATTCTTACCATCTCTTGTAAACAACGTACCTAAGTAAACAAACTCATTCACTTGTTCCACTCGCTGTCCATCGATCAAAACATTACAAGCCGTAACGCATTCCTCCTTTTCAAAAACCATAACTTTCGTTTTACTTACATTCACTTTCATTCCTTTCCTCTCTAACGCAACATGCATGATTGCTACCATCTCCTGCAACGCAGCGGAGGCTGAAAATGCAAGTATTACTATATCACTTGTATATATTTACTGTACATAATAATACTCAAGCATAATAGTTTTGGTTAGCCTCCTCAGAATAGACATGGTGAAACAGGAGCATCCACTTACATTATATATACCTAATAATGCAGACAATCCGCGAAAGTGATCAGAACCATGATGGAAATGATGCAGTTAAATATTAAAATCTAATACCAGCCCGCAAAACCGTCATCGACCAGTCATCGCAAGTAGCACCCGTTCACGAGTATGACGCATGTGCCAGCCATCATCCCTCTCGCCATATTAGAGGGACAGGGATGACCCGACACACGACGCCACCACAAGAAATGACATTTTAGTGAGCATGACGACAACGGTATACGAACCAGCAGTAACAAACAATCTATTGGTATACTGACCATGACCGCCAATTACCTCCATTTTTCAGATCGTTATTATTAACATAAGTTAGTGGAACGCGTGAAGGAATGCAAATGTAGAAAGAATTTTGTGAAGGTGACAAGTGAACAATGATATGATCAGGGATAAATAATGCTAAACTACATTCAACAAATCATAAAAATATCCAATTCCTGCAAAAATCATGTGTTCACGAGGCACCTCCACTTAACATGTAAATAAAATAATCGTGAGTTAAACAAGCCTAAGTGTATCCCCACGGTGTCTTATCATTAAAAAATTCCTTAATAGTGTAATAACCCCTTTGTAAAAGAAAGTTCCTAATTGTCCGTTTGTATTTGTGCATGGGTAAATTCATTATTTCAAGAGACAATTTGTTAAAAAATCGTTTACCAATCCCCGCAAATGAGTTCTGAACTTTATGTAGACGGTAGTTAGTTCCCACCAGTTTATGCTTATTCCTTGTGTTCACTTTGTGCAAATCACTATTTTTGCGGTATAGAATTAAGTTTTTCTTAATGTACATTAAATTAGCATATATATATCGCGATGCAACTGTCAATATATCTACTTCTTTGAATTTATCACGTAAAGAATCTCTAGCACCTAACTTATAAATTGCACGTATGGCACTCTTTTGAATGATAAAAATAGTCTGTATATCAGCAGCTGTACCCCATAACATTATTCCGTAAGACATTACGCTGTGAAAATAACTAAAGTAAACTAGTCTAGCAGTATCTATATCTGTGAATTCCCTAACTTTTCTAACTGCAAACGCTGCAGAACTAAGTTTTACTGCGAGACAGGATATTTGGGCGCCCCACTGAAGCTTACAATCTAAAGTTACACCTAAGAATACGGTTGATTCGACTAGTTGAATTGTTTCCTTATTTAAAATTATATTAGTAGGAACACTTTTGACATTAGGCAAAGAGAATTTAACACATTTGGTTTTGCTTGAGTTGAGTACCAAATTATTTGTCGAAAACCAATCTAATATTTGTGCAAGAGTGTTATTGACGGTATCAAAGTTACTTAAATTACGAGCAACTTTAATTAGTGACGTATCGTCGGCAAACAAAACAATATCACATAAATTTTGTACAAAGAACTCATCATAGGATCACAACTATATTGCTATTTGGTGTAAAACTATATTATTGCTTACCAAAATAAGTCAAGGACATTGAGACAGCTTCAACCCCCCAACAAATCGCGGTATGGTAGTATTGAGGTTTGATGTTTAAACAGCAATATGTAGTAACATTGATCTCTAGCGTTCTTCCTAAAATATTAGTAAAACGCAGTCACCACTTTAACCAGCGTGGCATCAAGTAATTCACTGCTCACTATGTCATCCACCGCCAAGCTAATGCGTATGAAAGAAGCACAAGATATATGCCAAGATCATACCATTGCCTTTGTTTGTTAGCTACTGCTAAAAATAATATGCCTGAATTATTTTAGTTGTGCTTGCTACGGAGCTGAATTAAGTAAACATTATTTATTCATGCTGTCGATTGCTCACTGTCCACATATCCAAAATTCACGTATAATGAAACGAATAATTTTATAACATTCTGACCAGCAGTAATGTATTTAATCCTATTAAATAGTATCAACGCAACGGACTAGTATGCTACAAACGATATTTTTCAAATATTTTTGGATACGATAAATTGTGAAAAATACAAACTACTGCTTTAAACTATATGTAACTTAGGAAAACATAAAATTCGATGATACACAACACCCTGGATCGTTGCTAGGGTGGAAGGTTGTCTGTAGAATACAAATCTAAGATGATACCTGACCAACGTAGCAAGATCCCTTGCGCCTTTTCAAATTGTCCCCTTGCCTTCGACATGATACTGCGAAAGGGGAGGCGAGGAGGGTCTAGCGAGGGTGGATGCACCAACAGGCGGGCAGGCCGACCACCTGAGATTTCAATTTTGCGAGGCTGAATAAATTTATTCGTATTTCACCGCCTTCTTTGTTGAACTTATCAACATAAAGCAATACCGGAATAGAAAACTAACAGGTTTCTTTACATAAAAAAATATATTCTCCGGTACGTTATTATTGAGATAAACCCATTGTGCACCGTAACTTGCATGTGTATATGGGCGCAAATTTATATAGAATGATTATATTGATACCAAAATGTTAATAATATTTAAGATTGATATTTAAATAACTATTTGTGAACACAGAACTGAGAACTTCACTACTTTACAATATTAGACATTGTATTGGCTGCTTAACCGTTTTATAAAGGTTGGGTATTTAATTTATCGCTTAATTATTAAGATAACTCCAGAAACTTTCAAAGTAAAATCAATTAGTATTAAATAACATGAT
This sequence comes from Euclidia mi, assembly GCA_944739405.2. Classification (NCBI taxonomy): domain Eukaryota; kingdom Metazoa; phylum Arthropoda; class Insecta; order Lepidoptera; family Erebidae; genus Euclidia; species Euclidia mi. The sequence continues at coordinate 28,941,415 of OX123193.2, read as the reverse complement.
TCTGACACTTATTATTATGTTTTCGGTAATAAATAACATGCGATTATATTTACATCCTGTTGACAGCGCCATCTGTTGACAATGTTGTAAAGCAGCGTTTGGTTAATTAAATAAATTTGTTATTCGTGTAAAATAAATCATTTGGTGTGGTGCAAAATTCATTACAATATTAATGTCGAATTTTGATTAGTTTATAAGTAATAAATTGTATAGTAATTTCAATTATATGTTGTAAAGGAAGTGAGTTGTTAAACATTAAGTGTAGGTAGACGGTTATTGTATAAAAAGGACTGTAGATCACATTTTATTTTAGTTCTATGCTAGAAATCGTCTGAAAATAAACCAAGTAATATTACGTGAGTGTTTTTATTATAATGGAGTCTGGATACCATAACCCTGGCTTATCGCCGACATGTACCTAGACTAAGTAAGCAAATAGATCAGTCTATATGGCTTTTTTTATTTTGCTTTATGTACACTGGCACTGGTCTGGCACAAATAAAGTTTATATGTTCTCAGATAGGCTTCGTGTAGGTTTAGGTAACTTGATAAATTGTGAACTGATACAACACCATACTTTCAATTATTGTTATCCAGGGTCTTCGTTTACATAATTATCTAATTAATACCTTAAATACAACAATATTTGATAGGCAGTCTACAATAATTATCACATATGGTGATAGCCCAACGGTGTCTTAAAAGGATATCTTTAATTTAACAGAAGTTATGTTATCGCTTCACAGGAAATTTGAATGCAAATTTATAACTCTTGCTTTGCCTTATTCTAATAGCTTAAATGAAACTATGAATAGTTATATTCATGAACTCAACTTGTGCTTATACAATTTGACATGGCAGTATAAAGATTTTATTTTATTATTTGACATCAATAATTTTATTAGTAATAGAAGACAAGTTGCTAAATTATTAGCATTTAATTTACAAAATGACACAGGTACATGTAGGGTATCCAAGAATTTAGTTTCTGTAAATAGTTCCTATCTTAATAATTCTTCTATTGAATATACTCACACAAGTTCTTTAAACTTAAGACTAGGACAAAGGGTAGACAAATTCAATTGAATGTAGCACATCAAAACATACAAGGTCTATCTGGCAAGGATTTAGAATTAAATTTATATTTAGAAAATCACAGTATACAAGTTATGTGTATTACAGAAGACTGGCTAAAAGAGTACCAAATTAAATTCATAAATAACTCGCAATACACAGTACACAGTGCCTTCTCTAGGAAACATGCTATTCATGGTGGATCCTTGATTATTGTTTCAAATAACTTAACATGTAAAGAACGGAAAGACATAGCAAGTTTGTCTATAGAACGCAACGTGGAACTGTCATGTGTAGAACTTGAGCAGCACATTATTATGTGTGTATATCGTCCACCGTTAAGTAACTTTAGCTTGTTTGAATCGGTTATCGAAGATGCAATTAATAAAATTAGGAGCAATAAGAAAGGTTTTATAGTTTGTGGTGATTTTAATGTAAATATTCTTGATCATTCAGTAATGGCTAGTAGATTTTTAAATCTATTTAAATCATTTAACTAAAAAAAATTGTTCCTTGAACCAACTAGAATTACAGCAACATCATCGACCTGTCTTGACAATATGTTTAGTAATTGTACAGTTTCGAATTAATTAGTTACTTCTGAATTAACTTCGGATCACCGTGGTCAATTAGCAAGGTTTCCATATTATAGTGATAACGTTGTACAGAAAGTGTTAGTTAGGCCATTACCTAGGCATAAGTTTAATGAATTTCGTAATAACATTTTGATTGGAATGAATGCTATGAATCCTGATCTAATGGAAATTGATTCACTAAATAAAAATTTCAAAAATTTTTTTAATGTAGTTTACAACGAATTTCAGAATACTTTTAGGACTAAGGAGAAAGTAGTTAAGGAATCTCGAGCTTTTAGTGAGTGGGCTACTGCAAGTATTTACAAAAGCGGAGCTAAAATGTATGAGTTGTACGGTATGAAGAGATACAATTCTGATTCGAACTTCACAGAGTATGTTAGGAATTATTCCAAGATATTTAAGAGTGTGCAATACAGCTATGACATTATTCGTTCGGAACAAAATTAAACAATCCTCGAATAATAAGACAACACTGAGAGGTAATAGTTTTAGTTTATTTGATAGTGACAAATTAATTCATAATGACAAAGAAGTCACACACGCATTTAATAAATTCTTTGCTAGCATACCGAGTACTACTACTAGAGAAGGAAAATCATCAGCTATAGTCGCAGAAAACCTATTAGAATCTAGTGTAGGAAAATGTGATGTATTATTTAAGTTCCATTGTATTGTTTACATAAACGATTTACCTTTTTACTTGAAAAGCATTTGTGACGCTGTACTGTTTGCTGACGATACTTCTTTGATATTCAAAGTAGATAGAAATAAGGGACATTTTAACGAAATAAACAGTGCGCTCATTCAAGTAACTTAATGGTTTAATGTAAACAATCTAGTACTGAACGCCAAAAAAACAAAATGTATTAAGTTTGCTCTGCCTAATGTCAGAAACCTTGGTCCTAGTATAGCTCTAAATGTTGATGTACTCGAAACATCTGAACCTACATTATTTCTAGGAATAACACTTGATTCAAAATTACAGTGGGGTGCGCATGTTACATATCTCTCAAGAAAACTTAGCTCAGCCGCTTATGCCATTAAGAAGGTTCGTAGGTTGACTGATGTCGATACGGCTAAATTGGTTTATTTTAACTATTTTCATAGTGTTATGTCATATGGCATACTATTATGGAGTAGAGCTGCTGACATCGGAAAAAATTTTATATTGCAAAAAACGGGCAGTTAGGGCCATTTACCAATTAAAGACAAGAGTCTCACTCAAAGAAAAATTTAAAAATATTGGTATTCTTACTGTAGCATCACAATATATTTATGCCAGTGTTATGCATGTACGACTACATATAAATTCTTACAAAATGAATAGTGTCATACACAATATTAATACTAGAAACAGGCACAAATTATGTGTACCGTATTTCCGTTTACACAAAACACATAGCTCTTTTATTGGGCTTAGTATTAGAATGTATAATAAAATACCATCTAATATTTTAGACTTGCCTTTAAGATCGTTTCAGACAAAGAATAGTTAAAAATAATCTTATACTAAAGGCATATTATAATGTAAATGAGTATCTTGACGACAAGTACGCTTGGCAATAAATATTCTTTCTTTATTAGGCCAAATTACTGTTCCACCATAGCTCTGAAAAGTCATGTTCGCAAGTTGCCTACATCAAAAGACGTAAGTGGATGCTCCTGTTTCACCATATTTACTTTGGGAGGCTTACCAAATGAACATAATTTATTGCTTGATTATGATATCAATAACTATTCAATTTTGCATTAGTAGATAACTCACAATGTGAAACAGTTGCAGCTCCTTACAAAGATAAAATGTAAAACCATTATACTGGCAGTTAAAAAGAATCGCCACGAGTTTTATTGCCCGTTCTTTCTCGTGGTTCTACCTATTGCATTGCGAACGTGGCAGTAAATGTAAATGTAGAATCATCTTGTAATTAACTTAAATTTTAGACGTTCATAAGCGTCACTTTGTGGCCTAAATGAATAAATGATTTTGACTTTGACTTACAACGAGTCGTATTTATCAGATTTGTATTTTAATATTTGGGCACAAATAAACATCTTCTGTCGTCTACAACATGGACGTCTCTAGGCTGACATGATGATGATGAATTTTTTTTATTATGAATATATCTGTTAGCCCCGCTTTAACCATGAATGTATTCCAAAGTTACTTACTAAGTACCTTTCTAGGATCATCTACGAACCAAAAAATAAAAGTATTGTTTTTATAGAAAGCGACACAAAAACGTCAATACACCCTTCTTAACATTATTAAAAAGATTTATTCAATCAACCATCATTACGGACTTTTAAATGAAGTAAAAAGCTAAATACGAGACACGCTGACTAACTAACCATATTGAGCAAAAAAACTTAGCCTATATTAGCATTTGAAGGAATAAATTATCAATATATAGACATATCAATATAAGCACCAATACTATTACCTGTATAGAAAACTTTAACCATAGAATAGCACTCAAGCTGGCTACTTGTAGGTTAAAAATAGTTCGTAGCAGAACTTTTCCACTTTAACGTTCATACAATTTGCATAGACTAATACTACAACACATAAAATAGTCGGGTAATTAACAGCCATGAAGTATAATAGACCCCTTTCATTTCAAGATAGACTCAGCATGTATCAGATAAGCAACTTTAACCACTTATGAACAATACATTTGTTACATATAATCAATCTCGTTCCATTGAAGTGATATATGAGTTTCATTCCTTTTGATTTGCGTTGTTCGTCACAGAGCTCAGTATTGACTGCTTATTTAAACTAGTAGTTGCTATAGTTGCACATGTAAAGTTTCAATCAATTAATAACTCATCCTCTTAAAGACAAAATTCTGAGAACGCTGATTACGTTTACTTATATTATCCCTCATAGCATGTGGCAAACCGCCCATGCATGCAACAAAACTAATAAAAAGATTACGGCTAATCCCATCGACGCAACTGCAAACTATGAATCGATTACAGAAACAATTGCCAGTTTTATTGCCATCCAATGAAATATGACTATAATGCCCGTATTAATTTCCATTCAAGGGAGTAATTAAACGGATAAAGCCAAATACAAAATGGACGTCAGCAAAAGCTGTCACTTTTTATAAATACGCCGTTTTGTTTGCAGTAATGCCAAGTGCCTCGATCTGTTGGCTATCTCGCACATCCACCGCAAAACGTATATCACAAATATTTTAACAGCGTACCAAAAAATCTGGCTTTATTAATTTTTTTTCGGAAATCTTCGGGACATTTCCATTACATTACGCCGTAATCTTTTCTTATCTGAATAATTCAGCATTCTCAACGACGGAAAGAAAAGAAAGACGGAATCATAAGGCACAAACCATTAACGTGATTGCAACAAAATATTCTATTTGCAACTCAAATAAAAAATTATTTTCAGAAATATCTTCCCTTGAGATGTCTTTTGAAACAATCATTGTGGTTTTATTTGGAAATTACTGTATGTTGACTGTCGTAATATTTCTTACAAAAAATATTTTGTATGAAGATAAACCTACTTCCAAACTCCATTTTCATTACATTCAAATATAAAATTTTGTCAGATTTATTATCTACATAGTACTCTTTTTTAAATTAAAACATTATTTTAAATTGAAAGTGTCGACATAAAGAAAATGAAAAATAATGTGTACAAAGCGTCGGATAAGTGGCAAAGATAATACAAACTCGTATTCCCGCGAGCGAAGACGCGCATGTAAAATGACTTATTGAGATAAACTGTTTACCCAACGCTTCACACCAATTTTCTTCCAACGCCCTCAAGAATCTTGGTTTGATTTCATATAAATTGACATTTCTGCATACCATTTAAACTTTTTATTTTCTGCAATCCGACCAAGCGATATATCAAATAAACTGCCACTTACGACCGACGGCTGGTCATTTGTAGTACACTTACTATGTACCTAAAATGAAAAATTATAAAACTATATTTGAAACGTTAAATTATGAAAAATATAATGAAATAAACGGTACGCTTTATCGTTTTATTGTACGTTAAGTACCAGCGCGTTATAGGGAAGATTTTTTTTAAATTCAGTGGTTGTTATTTTAGCAATTTCAACGAAATTACTTCGTACTTCATTATGCTCAGACTCATTAAAACAAGTTTGTTTCAATACAAAAATCTTTATTTTATCTTCGTGGTGCTCACCTATACGGATTTACACACATGGCCGTAAAAAGCGAACTAATTTACGACCAGTGTGCTCTTTTATAGCATGAACACTTTGTGCTTTTGTTTGAAGTGTTCAAAATATCGCTACCGGACACATGCATACATTTTTATATAATAGGACCTGAAAGAGATATACCTTGCTTATTTTCATCTGATATGAAGACGTGACTTACCGATGTGATAGAAATCACGAATGACACCAATTTGCTTCGAAAAAATGCTCCATAAATTAATTCTCATAAGTTTGCTCTAATTCCAATCATCTTAAATGAACGCCAGCTATCGCCTGAAATCTAAATCCATTTTCAAATACGTTGACTCGTATCTTTATGGAATGGCGAATTAAGGGTGAATTTCATTAAGCTAAACTAGCGCAATGTGATACTCAAAGTGAAATAAGTGATTGGAAGAGTCATGATTGTGTCTCGGAGTAAACACCTTAAGCCATCCGTGATTACGGGTGGAGGGTGGAGATTCGCCCGGTGTCGAAGGGCGAAGCACGTTACGCCAGAATGCAGAAAATGTGTTCTGTTTTATTAGAGAGGCCAATAAATTCAGTACGTGAGCCGACGCCATGGATCACTACTGGGATCACGTGGAAAAAATATTCTCTTTGTAACTTCGGGCACGTTGGTCGATATTGCTTTTGTCCACACGACACCTGTGCTTCAGGAGCACTCTATTAATTAATTTATGAAATACATATAGAAGATATAAATTCTTTAAAAGAGATCATTCAATATTTATCATTAGAAAACAACGATTCTGAAATCTTTTACTGATTGTTCTGTTTTATTATTCTGAGGAAAATTACACGTAAAATCTGTGTGACAAATGATCAACATTATTACATTATCAAAAGCCAGTGTATAAATAGGCGTGTAGCTCAGAGCAGCCACGTTCTCCATCCCGGGGATATATTTTGCAATTTCATTTCCCCTGAGAGAGCGTAGACACGGTTTACGCGACACCTTATTCTTTACCAACTTTAATATTTCTACGTAATCTTCAGAGCTGTCCGACTGACGCACAATAAATGATGACATCACTGAATATTTTATACGTGCTTTTAAAATTACATAACTGGATACGCCATTGTTTAATATTATGAATGATTGGTAGTACAAAATCACGGTGACGGAATAATGACGAAACAATAATAATAATATAATAAAAATATTCTACCACATTCACACAACACCATCTAGTCCCAAACTAAGCAGAGCTTGTACTATGGGTACTAGACAATAGATACATATTATATACTTTTTTTTGTAAATACATATATATTATACATAGAAATAATACCCAGACCAAGACAAACATCCATGTCCATCATCAAATGTTTGACTTGAGCGGGAATCGAACCCGCGACCTATGGCGTAGCAGTCGCTTACACTCCCGCTGCGCCAACCGGTCGTCGTACAATGAAAGCGTATGGTAAAAACATTATTATATTTACATTTAATAGATTTAAAAGATAATCAATTAGTAACTCATGTCATGTATGGAATGTATTGATATCCTTAGACAGCTCAGATACTTCTCAGGAGCAAGTTCATATTTCTGAACGTTTCAGGTGTCTTGGAATCAGCACACAAACTTAAGTTATAACAATAGGTGGTTACAATTAAAATATTTTATTGCCCAGAAAAATTGTTACAAAAATGCTAGTTATATCGAAATTATCAAAAATATGCATGTCTCGCCATATAAATGCTTCTCATACCCAAATATTGGCATACATTTTTATACACACTACATATTCAGTGTACATACATTTAGGCACGTGTAAGAAAGGATTCATTTTATTACGTTAATAATGCTTGTGCACCATTTGAGGATACAACGATCCAATAAAATGAGCGAATAACAAAAAGAATTCGATAAAAGAGATTCAATTACCTGTAATACGTATTACAAACACATCATTATAATGGTTCAAGTACCTATCGGTACGAGCCTATAGAATAAACGTTGCAATGGAAAATACCTCGTTAAAACTAACTTTGAATTGATATATTTTATTTTCTTTTTTATGTTCTCGTTAGACTGAGAATTACTGTAATTATTATGCCATAGATTAAAACGCAGCAATAGCCCATAGGATAGAGTAATAGACTACGGTGAAAGAAGACATAGTGATGGAATCTGCATGTCTGTGAGTTCTCCTTAATGGTTTCGGTAGACAGAGTGGTGAAATATGGCCTTACCGTTCTCATAGCGAGAAGAGGCCCATGCCCGGCAGTAGGTATGACAGATTATATACAGGGTTGGATGATGAGGCTATGGATGACAAGTCGATGATAAAACGATAAGTAAATAGGTACGTTAAAAGCTTCTATCGTGCTCAGTCATTGTAATCACCCTGTTGTGGTTTTAATATAAATATAACTGGACTATTGTAATTCCTCTCCCTACTCATCATCATCAGCCTTTAACAGACCACTGCTGGACTAGGCCTCTCCTTTGAAAGGAGGAATTGGCCTACTATACCACGCTGGCCAAACGGGTTGGTATAGGGTTTGTATCAAGTTTGACTTCGCTTACAGTGTTGTTCTCTGCATAATATGCTCCCTCTGTCGGCTCTTACGACACCATGGGATGATATGGGGTGGTGACGTTCCGTATTCTTAATCCGTCACCACATTATTATTTTAACACGAAAGTTGTGATTTGATCCGTAAACAATAAAACACTTTGTGATATCAATAAATTGTTGTTTCAAGTCTGTGTGTAATTTTGTCCGTTATTTGAATGTCCGTAAAGTCCCCCGCGGCATAGGAATTGTTCCAATTTGTTAAGAGTAGACAGATATAAGAAAACATTTATTTAAGATACCTACAAGAATATGATAACATCACGAAAATTGTGAGTTTTACAACCTAATAAAACTGTATAAATATGAGTACCTAATCGATTTTAAACTTTCGCGATTTGTATACATCATACAATTTTATTAAAACGGGTCTTCGCGATATTTAAATTAATTAAATATCGCGAATAAGACCCGTTTTAATAAAATGTATGAAATATGAGTACCTTATTTATTTTATTATTAAAAACTTCAGAAACGAAAACAATAAAAGCGACGGTTCAGCCGAGAATTGTTAAGTGGGAGGTAATGAGGTCAGTGATCTGCTTGTAATACGGAGAGTATTACAGCTTTATAATTATGATGGAGTGCTGAAAGATGACTTTACTGGTACATCTTGTGATTGAGAGATCCCAAGTTTATGAATACCTTTCAAGTTTGTAATTCATTCCTTGGGATTGTTTAGTCAACGTATCATTGCGACAGAAGGAGTGTTGCAGATCCCAAGCTTAAATGTCAACGACCACCGCGGTGTCTTAAATATTTCTTAGCGGTGGAATGACGCTTATATGAACACGCACAAACGAAGCTCGAACGACTATTTTCTTTTTTTGTTAAAGCATGGTTCTTTTTCCTTTTAAATATTTTTAGGTCTGGTCTATTAATTATTAAAGCCAATGATCAGTTTAGTAGGTAATTACATAACTAGACAATAAATTGAAAATTTAACGACTTATTTGAAAAAAACATACATACAAAAATGTTGCCATATTAAAAATGAAGTCGTATAATAAACACAGTAAGACGTCACATAGACAAGCTCGTAGATCAACTCGTTGGAACTATTGCGACGTGAGTTGTAACTGACACGGCTAAGTTTATAATTACTATCATGAACTACTGCTACGCTTGCATTGCTTGTAGATATAGTGGAATATTATCGATTCATCTGTATATGTATTTAGGCGTATTAATTGTTTATTAAAATGGTTTCCAGTGGGAGTCCTCGTTGACTACCTCTGCTTAAAAATCAGCAGAAGCTCAGCGTGACGGCAATGAACTCAAACCCTACGCACTAAGCCACCACGGTGTCGAGGACTAATAAAATAATCTTATAACAGCGGGTTCATGTAAATCATGGTTCATCAAATAGGGAATCATCCCTGAAATTTACATACCTTCCTCAAACAACATCAGAATAATTACAACATCTTACATACAATAATGCATGAAACAATTTCTATATATAAGTATACCGCGCGACCTCTCCGTGTGCAAAATTCCAAATAAATTCCTCCTTCGTCACATGGTCTCAGAGTAGAACGCCTGTGACAGACAAAGACCGATGTTAGAGCTCCGCGTGACCGCTCTCTGTCTGATAGGACCCTATGTAACGTAATATAACACAAAGAACGCAAAACTGACCGCTTGAACGCTTGACCGCGTGACCGCTCTCTGTCTGATAGAGCCCTTATTCCATAAAACTGAGTGCGAACTAAAGCGAGGTGGTACGATAACAGATTACTTAGAAACAATAACAAAGTAAAATACTGAATAATATTTCTAATATTGATCTAGATATATTTTTCCGTGGGCGGATTAGGGATACAAAGTGTCACTATTCCATTTCATTTGTAGGTCTCGTAGGAAGGGGGTATTTAGGAGTATACACATAAACAGTAGTCTTAAATGTATAATACATAGATATCAGAGCAGCAAAATGAAAAGTGTTGAATATTCTGAAAATTTATTGGACAGGAGAAAAGCTGCTATTACAGCTTAAAAGGAATTATATTTTGCGCTGCTACACACAGTGCCGGCGGCATGGCCGGCAGCCAAGCCGCGTGCGCCTGGCGGCATGCGGAGCCGCCGGCTTGACTGCACGAAAGAGCCGCCGGCCTGGCCGCCGGCTTGGCCGCACGAAAGAGCCGCCGGCCTGGCCGCCCGGGTAGGCCGGCGGGCCGCGCGGGTTGCGACTTAGTGCTATGTATCGATATTTTGGATCAAAATGGATCGTAACACAATGTATCGACCCAAGGATCGATCTGGTATCGTATCAAGTACAAGTAAACAATCCATTTCGGCTTCAAGTTTAATAAAAAAGAAACAGAACGTACAAAAGAAACTTGCATTAAATTATAAATCGATTGTGGTGCGGAAAATAAGAGATGACCATGCTCCAGATCAAATCGATTCCAAGTTGCATTTAACAGAATCAACCACCAAAGAAAGCATTTACAGTAATTTTGTTCGATTTGCAATACATGTAGGAGAGATTCTATATATTTTAACTGTATGGTTGGCCTAGTGGCTTAAGCGACCGCCTCACGCTGCGCCGAGTGTTATGGATTCGATCCCCATACGAATCAGAAATTGGTGTGAATTTTGTCTGTTAATTGTATGTTTGTATAGTTCTTTGTATGTTTCTTTGTTCTTCTTCTTTGAATTTTTTTACATAATAAAATGAAGGCTACAGCTGCTATGGCAATGTTGACGACTTCATTTTTCATCGTAGTCGATAACCAATCATAAAGTGTCACCTCACTAGCGTTCTACACGACTGTCACAACTGGAATGATGCGCGGCTTTCTGCGGCCGATGCCGGCGGCACAGACGCCCGCCAAAAGCCGGCAGCACGAGCCGTGCGACAAAAACCTGTGTGTAGCAGCCTTTATAGCTAGATCAATCATCTTTGTCTTATCTGCAAAAAAATAATAATGAAAATTTAGGTAAATTAAGTTATGATTAAGGTCGGTACTTACTTAAGATGTAAGGTATAAATAAGTCAGTAATAGCATATTTCTTAACAAAACATTCGCAAAACCATATTGATTTAAAATTGCAACATACTCCGTTATTTGATAAAGCAAATATCATGTTCTTTGACTGTTATTTATCAAGGAATTATATTTTCCACTGCTACACACAGTGCCGGCGCAATCGCACTACCAACAAAAATAAATATGTAAGAAAATCCTTTTCGTGACCTGAAACCCTAAACCCCAAATTTTATTAAGGCATCCCTGTGAAAAATTCCGATATTCTCACTTCTGCTGAAAAAGCACTATACAAGTGCGCATACATTTTCGTACTTATTTGAATTTCTGCGAAGTCAAAACCTCATGTGACTGAAATATTCAATTTACGGCTAGCAGAATTCTTTGTGTTGTTTGAAAGCGAAGGAAATTCGAGCAAATAAAAATACAGGCCGCATTTTAAATTTCTCTTAGGTAATTTACATCTCTATGTGCCGGACATTAATACTGTCTATAAGGGATTAAGTCAGTTGCAGCGAGTCCCTCGCACTCGAGCCGAGCGACCGCTACGATTCTTAAAAGAGCACCCATTACATTTAATTAAATCCTCACTGTTTTAATTTGACTTGGTAACGCAGCGAAATTACTACCGCGTTTCAAACCGAGCCGCAAAAATGAGTAAAGAGATGAATTAATGGCTTACAAATTGTTTCAAAAGTGTATTGTATTTTATATATCCATCGCTGCGAAAGTTTGAATAGCGGGGAATTGCAATTACATGAACATGCCTGCGCTAAAAGGAAAAACAGCTCTGGCTAGCTTTGTCCTAAGGGAATGCAAATCATACAAGTTTAGACCCTATTGTTGGAATGACCCAATTCGCATTTAAACCATTGTAGGTAGAAGCAGCTCGCAATATTCTCTTTTGATTGATTGTTACTCAGTAAACGATAAGAATTTTGTGCGAGATTCGATCGTTAAAAAGTACCTAATAAAAGAGGACCTACTGTAAAACATGAACCGGAATATTTGAACGTAAAATATTTCAAGAATGTTTTTGTTTACTAGAAATCTATAAACTCAGCAGTTATGTATTTTTCAATACAGTTACAGTACGGGTCGTGTATTTATGTGGTATCCTAACGCTCAGGTACATTTGCAGCGTGTATGTGACAAGCGATGCTAACGTGCTCGTTCGAGCACACATTTTAGCAAAAAAACTGCTGTAACAAACTGACGCTACTGTTTTAAAGCAAATTAAATGCTACAGCGGATGCCAGCCGAAAACCAATTTTGTTAATTCATTGCAGACGTATGAAAATGTTCATTCATATAAAAATATTCAGCGGCATATTCAATAGTAGGCCCAAATAAATCCACTTTTCATTTATTTCAACTCGAGAATTTTTAAATTAGACATGCCTTTGGAGTATTCCAGTTTTTATGCCGAAAGGGAATTATTTTATTTCGCAAATTAATTTGGATTATTTGAGTTATCAAAAGGTACATCTGACCATTGAGAGTCACGAACGTTCTAAATTCAAAAATGCTAGGGAAAATGCAGCAACGAACTTTTGGTCAGATTTCAACGTTTTTTATCTGCGTATGAAAACGTAGTGTGTATGGCGCAGCGTACACGGCACGGTATCTATCTACTAGTACAGTTCAGAAGAATAATTTTTAGGGAGTGTATTTTTGCTGTGGCCAGTGCCCGGTCGGCGCTCACGTTTTATTGCACACTATTCCGGCGACTAAACGCGCTAGGGGGGGATTAATGGACCGGTCGGTGGGTTAAGGGGGCAGCTCACTCCACGCACCCGACACCCTCGGCTGTCCAGTGTATTGGCTGCGAATATTGAATATTTTTGCCGAGCACGAAGCTAGGCTATACGCGGGTGCCCACTAATCAGTGGCCTGTGATGTACAACTGTTGATTACCGTAAACTTTACATACTTGGCATGTATTCATAAAGCTAGAACGGTGATGTAATTAGAAATGTTGATATAAATAATATTTCGATGTTATTATTCTGAGGCAGTTCAGAATAATAACATCGAAATATTATTTTATTAAATATTGTTTTTCTCGCGGCATAAATGTGCGGGATTGGGAGGTCTCGGCTTCGATCCCCGGGTCGGGCAAAGTGTTATTGGGATTTTCCGGTAGGAAATTCTCAGTAGCAGCTCGGATTCCGGTGGTAATGTGCCCGGTACTGTAATATACTTGCCCCCTATTACGTGGGACTAAAATAAATCTGGCGAAAAGTGGGCGTAGTCGCCTTTATCCCCGAAGAAGTAGGCAGATAAGTATTACACACCCACACAATAACGATAATGTGGACTGTATATAAATTATTTTCAAGATTCGTTACAGACGATGTCTCACATACAAACATAGACTCACGTCTGTTTCCCCGAAGGGGTAGGCAGAGGCATAGTAAACGCCCACTTTTCGCCAGTGTTTTAATCCCACGTAATAGGTGGTGAGCCTATTGCCGCTTATCGGGATATTTTGTTTGCCAGAGCCTCGTCCGTTGATCGGCAGGTGCACCACATGCAGGTGAGGTTGGCTTGGGACCCTAAGTTCTTGGTGGGAACCCTATGCACGATGTCTCACAAACGTCTTTATTGAATATCTTCTTCTAGTTCACTGTATTTCTCTGTGAAACCTTTTCCTTTATTGCAGAAACAGCTAAGGATATATCGGATTGAAATAAAATATTCCGATAAAATATTTCGAATTTTACATTTGAAATATTTCTCCTCTATATTTTATGGTCTGCGACATCTTTGATCTGTTACTTTAAGACTTTGCAACTTAATGCAACGAAGTGATAAAAATACTACAAAAATATCCGATGATCTAATTTTTGGTTGATGACAAGTAAATTGCACTAATGAGAAAAATAACGTCCCACTGCTGGGTACGCGCCTTTTCAAATTATGGGAAAGGTAGTCGTAGTCCACCATGCTGGCCAAGAGCGCCTTGGCAGACTCCACCTCTCAATGTTGTCCTTCATGGTTTAGCAAACGATAATTAGCCTAGCTTTTGACTTGGCGATTGAATAGGCATGTTGTTAGTTTCTTCACAAAGCTACGCTGCCTTTCTTCTCAAAAGATCGAAACTAAAACAGGCATTTATACTATTTAATTTAATACTTACGCGATTAGGATTAAATATTGTACAATGTATGTATGTACCTATAGGTACAAGTTCCGAAAGCTATGATCATTTAGCAGTAGTCTTTATTGCCAACTTGTAATATAAATCCTATAAATTTTAGTCTTTTTGTCTGTTTCGAAATTGTTAAGTACTATACTCGATTTTAAACTTTCGCGATTTGTATACATCATAGAAATTAATTTAGCGGGTCTTAATCGCGTTAACTTAAATTATTTAAGGTATAAATACCTATTTGTTACCGACGTTTCGCTCGTCTTGCACCGAGCGTGGTCGCGGAGAGACTGATGAGAGCTCAGCGACGTCTTGTGAGTGTGCGGGTTTCAGCACCTACCCTCACTTGGTCTTTATTTAAGTTCGCAATGTCGGTACTCCGCGACCACGCTCGGTGCAAGACGAGCGAAACGTCGGTAACAAATAGGTATTTATACCTTAAATAATTTAAGTTAACGCGATTAAGACCCGCTAAATTAATTTCTATGAAGTACTATACTGTTCATTTAAGTCACCAATCAACCTACATTTTCAAGATAAGAAAAAAAAATAAAAAAACAAAATAAAAAAAATCATTTTATAGGTAGGTATCCTTTTTTCTTTACGACCTAGGGTGGCTTGGCTAATTCTCGATGCGATATCCAAGATAAATCCCCTGGTTACAGACAACTGGAAGGTCTTAGCCACATCAACTTTGCCAAATAATGTTATTAAAATAATTTTTGTCTAATGTGAAATTTTAGGAAACATTTTATTGTAAAATCTCCATTACGTGTCTAGGGAGAAAATTTAAGGATCAAATTGACGTATCTTATGCTCGAACATTATTCCTATCGTGTTTGTACAATAAAAATATTTACACTGTTATTCATACGTTCGTAAAAAAGTATGTAAACACTTAGCCGTTTTCAATACGTGTGCATGACAGGGTTTTAGCGACCCTTTCTCGTAACAACCCTTAGAGGGGAGGCCGGCAGTCTTAAGTTTAAGTAAACAACGGAACATTATAGAGTAGTTCAGCCAAATGTAACCATTACAGTCTCTTTTAGTTTCACCACATTACTCCGGGAAAAGCTTCCAGCTTTCGGGTCGATATTCAATATACACTGTGTATGAGACTGCAGTAGTTAAAGTAGGTATATACTCGTAACAACGCAGAAATTGTGATGCTGTGGGAATTACACGAGTTTCAGAACTTTATTAGGATTTATACTAAGTTCGGTGTCTGTTCTTCACACCTGCTCAAACTTGAAGAGGTAAACTATAATGTAAATACATCAGTTAACAGATATATGAAAATGTTTTGTAATACATTCTACCGTTTAAATAATTTAAGCCATTTAGAAACCCTGAATGTTCTAGTTCAGCGAACACCCCGATATTGACTGATGTTAGACGATGTCATTTTCGGCCCGCAAATATAAGGATACGACCTTTTGGCATGAAATGACATAAAAGGCGCCATAGTTTACAAAATGTTTCGATTTTTTAATCCTTTCCGTAGTTTTATGAGGCACTTCATTTTATAATATGTTTAGGTATAGAAACATAGTAAACATTGTTCGATGAATTGTAGCAATATATTTCTAGCAAAGCTTGGTGTCCAGGTGTCCAAGGTATAGTCCAGTTTACTGTGCCTGTAGCCTCAACGCAGGTGCAAGCAATAACTTGACAAACTTGTATCGCAAATGGACGAACTGAATCTCAGGGCATAAGATACGAACTAACTTTGATTTTTAAATATAAACGTAAAATATTTACATAGTTTATATATTTCGGTTTGAAAACGACAACGTCCGTTGGAATAAAACCTGTTAACTGTATTGTACTTTACAAACATTCAATCAACATACACAAAGGAAACACTACGGGCGAGAGAATTGAAAAATTGGTATTTGTAAAATCTATTGCTGTCGCGCAGCCTCAAGCCTCCCCCCGCAGAGCGCGATAGAGACAACGCTACTGCTGGACCAAAAATACCTATTAAATGTACACAAAATCAACGTTTCGTATTCCCCTGATTCCTTCTCCAAAACTTCATCGATTTAACTAGTTTTTCATATTAAATTAAAGAAAGGCTTTGGCCGTGTTCTTATGTTTTCCTTTTTTTAAATAATCTAGCCAAACTTGTTTTTTGGATGTTTGAACACAGCGCAAAATCTAGCAAATTTTTGAGATATTTGAAGGTTCATATCTTTTTTAATATTTAATTTATGAGAAAAAGGAAAACATAGGGACATGCCAATCGGGGCCATACATCTTTTGGAAAAACATAATTGCTCTTCTAGCATTATCCAGGGAGAAAACAGGAGACTACGTTTGTATGGAAAAACGGCCGTGGTGTCATATTCGAAAGAATAACGTAACATTAAGTTGAGTACACAATTGTATGTCTCCTGTGAGAATCGAACCTATAACACTCGGCGCAGTGTCAAGCGAGGTGTTCGTATAAACCTCTGTGTACTCAATCAAATCTCAATACTTTATATTTTAAGTACAAAATGGTATGAATTTGCGCTCCTTTGGGCTTTTTGCCACTGCGATATTTGGGTTGGCAGCTCATGCCACATATATTCAGATAATATTCCATCTGTAAATACCGAAACCGCCGAAATAAAATATAATTATCAGTTTAAAATATGACTGCCAATATAATTATGCCGCATTCCAATTGACGTCAATCTCATTTATATTAAAACCGCAGAGCTAATAAGGCACCGCTCGTTCTCGTTACAACTGTACGTTATTATGAAATAAAGGGAAAAATATTGTTTATACGTATTTAATAAGCGTGTAAGTGAGCAACGGAGGGTTAAATACGCGAATAAAACATGTAGGTAGAGTATATTATAACATTTAATTGTAATGGCTGCTAATGCGGCTATACGGCATTTAACTAAATGGCTGCTAATGCGGCTATACGGCTTACCGTATCACGGCCGTATAGCCGCATTAGCAGCCATTTAGTAGCAGTGGACAGAAGATTGCGCATTCCTACTTACATAAATCACTTCGGTACGCTAGTAGAGTTCTGCCGAAAGCTCCGAGATCTAATTCACCGCGCACTAATGTTACCATTATAATTAAATGTTGCCCTTAATTAAATTATTCGTAAACCTATCGGAATCAATTTGACGTAAAAGGACGTTCAATTAAATTGTAACGAGGTAATATCCATAATTGGAAATTCGTACAATGATATTAATATCGCGAGGTTTTGTCGCGGGTTCCTTGTAACCGCGGCTTAGAGAATTGATTTTACTGGTTTGTATGCTATACACAATTTCGGCGTCGGAACGTGACGACCCCACCGCCCACTGGAGGAGTTACTCTGACGAGTAGATACTCGTCATAGTATCTCCCCCAGCGCAAGCAGTCAACCGGAAGATGGCGGTCAAACCATCCAAAGTAAGGCGGAAGTAAATGTAAATATACTAGACGGGCAGCAGCGTCTAGTATCAAAAACTTCCGCCACTGCGATCGCCAAGACGTCTGCCAAGCGTGGCGATTACGGCAAAATCCCCCCAATATGAGACACACACCTAAAAATGGCCCCTAGTCCCCGGCGGTCCCGCTAGTCCTGGTTATGGTAGCGGCTATGGTAACGGCGGGGCAAGGGGTGCGAAGAATCTCCGGAAGAGATCGGGCAACCACCACCAAAGACAATTGGCCCTGGCAACACTGAACACGCGCACACTGCGGACCGACGAGAAGATTGTCGAGCTGGAAGAAGAATTGAGCAAGTTGCGATGGGATATCATAGGCCTATCAGAAGTCCGAAGACAGGGGGAGGACTCGATAGTTCTCAATTCCGGTAACTTGCTCTTCTACCGGGAGGGTGACCAACAGTCCCAAGGTGGCGACGGGTTCATCGTCCACAAATCTCTCGTGACCAACGTGGTAAATATTGGGAGTGTGTCGAGCAGGGTAGCGTACCTTATACTCAGAATATCCGAGCGGTATTCGCTGAAGGTCATACAGGTATACGCTCCGACCTCGACGCACACTGTTGAGGAGGTGGAAGCCATGTACGAGGACATATCTGGGGCTATACATGGCTTCAAAACCCATTACACCGTGGTCATGGGAGATTTTAACGCGAAACTGGGCAAACGCGACGGTGATGAGCTGAGAGTGGGGCAATTTGGGTATGGGCATCGGAATTCCCGGGGTCACTTGCTGGCTAGCTTTATGGAGAAGGAAGGACTCTATATGATGAATTCCTTCTTCAAGAAGCGAGAATGCTGCAAGTGGACCTGGGTAAGTCCAGACGGTGACACCAAAAATGAGATCGACTTTATCATGTCGACGAAGAGCTGAAGACGGAAGATCGCAGAATGGTATCATCCAAGCCTGAGCTCTTGGAGGAGATCGAAAGGTTCTATGGACAGCTATACACGACAACGCAACAACCCGCTAGTACTCCAGCGTCAAACCCTAGAGATGGATTGACCCGACACTATACCGAAGATATCCCGGACGTCAGCTTGCACGAGTTTAGTTTGGCTCTCAAACAGCTCAAAAACATCAAGAGCGTCGGGTGATGACGGAATTACGAGCGAGCTTCTGAAGGCCGGCGGCACACCCGCTGTAGAAGCCCTTCAGAAGCTATTTAATTCCTTCATTCTCGAGAGTAAAACGCTACAGGCGTGGCATAGAGGTGTGGTGGTGCTTTTCTTTAAGAAAAGGGATAAAACCCTCTTAAAGAACTACAGACCCATCACAATTCTGAGCCACTTCTACAAGCTGTTTTCAAGGGTCATCACGGATCGTCTCGAGAGCAAGCTAGACGACTTCCAGCCCCCCGAACAAGACGGTTTCCATAAAGGCTATAGTACCATAGACCACATATATACGCTGCGGTAGGTTATACAAAAGTCCGAGGAGTACAACCAGCCTCTATGCTTGGTGTTTGTGGACTATGAGAAAGCCTTCGATTCGATCGAAACCTGGGCGGTGCTAGTCTCTCCAACGGTGCCGGACTGACTACCGATATATCGAAGTGCTGAAGTGTTTGTATGAAAACGCCACTATGTCAGTCCGCCTCCAGGACCAGAGTTCGAAACCTATTCAACTCCAGCGAGGAGTGTGACAGGGGGATGTCATATCCCCGAAACTGTTTACCACTGCGCTGGAGGATGTTTTCAAGCTTCTGGACTGGAATGGACTCGGCATCAACATCAACGGCGAGTACATCACTCACCTTCGATTCGCAGACGATATCGTAGTCATGGCTGAGACCATGGAAGACCTAGGCACAATGCTCGATGGCCTCTGTAGAGTCTCCCAACAAGTAGGTCTTAAGATGAACATGGACAAGACGAAAATCATGTTGAACGTCCATATTGTACCTGCTCTATTCAGGTTGGGAACTCTACGCTCGAAATTGTCGACAAGTATATCTACCTGGGACAAGTAGTCCAATTAGGTAGGTCCAACTTTGAGAAGGAGGTCAATCGTCAAATCCAACTCGGTTGGGGAGCGTTTGGGAAGCTACGACATATCTTCTCGTCCGATATCCCTCAGTGTCTCAAGACGAAAGTCTTTGACCAGTGTGTGTTGCCAGTGATGACTTATGAATCAGAGACGTGGTCGCTCATTATGGGCCTTACCAGATGGCTCAAGGTCACTCAGAGGGCGATGGATAGAGCTATGCTTGGAGTTTCACTGCGAGATCGAATCAGAAATGAGGAGATCCGCAGTAGAACCAAAGTCGCCGACATAGCTCTCGGCGGCGGCGGTTGGATGCGGGCGGCTCAAGACTGGTCTGTGTGGAGAACCTTGGGAGAGGCCTATGTCCAGCAGTGGTCATCGTTTGGCTGATATAATGATGTTGCTATGCATAAGCCATGACATTTAAATGATATAGAAATTGAACGCAATAATCAAGTATTGCCCTGTTGGTCTAGTTATCTTGTGGTTAGCAACCCTGACTGCTTAGTCGGAGGTTGTGGGTTCGGCTTCCACCCAGGGTGTTTGTATGATGAGCACGATCATTAGTGCTTTATCTCGGTTTGTTTATAACTTGACTTTATACGCGGCCCCGTCCGCTTTAATTATACACTTTAAGCTTCCTCAGGAATCACATGGAAAGTAAGCGCGAAATCTAATCGAATAGACATTGTTACAACAAACCACAATCAGGGAACATTTAGCTAGAATTTGTAACAGCAATGTAATATAAACTACTGAATGTGGAAGTTAGTTAATAAATAACGCAATGTATTGTTACGAATTGTGATATTTGACCACACGGCCAAACAACTCAACACACACATTATTTTAATTGCGAATAATTATTATCTGCACTTATTTTTAACGGAGTCTCGCTTAGGATAAACCTATTGGGCTCTCAGGATAAACTTAGGCCTATTGTCCACGTAAACCGCACGTCATGCGCACGCTTTCGTCAATTGACGATTGCAAGACGAATGCTTGCATCTGGCGTATAAAAAATCAAAACTGTGTCCACGTCTCGTCATGCGGTCGTCATGCGATGCGCGCGGCAGCATGCCGCATGGTGGACACAGTTTTGATTTTTTATACGCAAGATGCAAGCAATCGTCTTGCAATCGTCTTGCAATCGTCAATTGACGAAAGCGTGCGCATGACGTGCGGTTTACGTGGACAATAGGCCTTACGGATTCTTAATAAGTGTAATCTAATCTGAAGTTCTTCAAGTCTTGTATGTATCCGAACTATAAACTAGAAGATTCGAGAAGCCCTCGTTTTGTATAACGCTGTAATTTATTTTTTTGTTAGACGCTATTTTATAGGACGTGTATAGTCATAAACATGGAACAGGATATCAGCAGACGCTGCTTATGTTAGCTACACTCTGTGACGCATATTGCCGTAGACCTTTATATAGCGTGAAACACAAAAAAAAAAACACGAAATATTTTAGGTAATATTGCAGTTTAGTTGAATACCTGTGTGCAAAAAATTCATAAAATACTATCATTTTAGCTTTACTGATGTGGTTAATAGGAAGGTTTTGGGGCTTACAGCTTCCTCTGCTTCGAAATGCCTTCCTAAAATCGCATCATATAGGGCTCCTAAGATCGTCCTTTATGAGTTATTACAAAACATTCACGGGCCGCGGCCGCTGATTTATTAAAGGATCATCAGGAATTTGGTTGGGCTCTAGCAAGCATTGAAAGAAATGAAATTCTACATGGTTACTAATTTTTAACTAAACCTGGTAAAAATTATGGTCGCATTATTAGATTTATTCAGTCTTCTACAAGATATTGCCTATTTAATCAGTGATTAAATAAATATGGACCACTTAGACAACGCCCATTATGATCCTATATGAAAGAGTTACAATTTTTGTAAGTAAACAATTCAATGTTAACGAGGTGTCCTACTTATATCTCGGCAGGTTGGCGTAGTGGTTAAAGCGGCCGCCTGGCCGCTTGACACTCCGCTGTGGGTTCGATTCCCGTACGAGACAACACTTTGTGTGATCCACAAATTGTTGTTTCGAGCCTGGGTGTACCTTGTGTTCGTAGGTTGTATGTTTGTAAAGTTCCCCGCGACACAGGATTTGTACCTAGTGCGGGAGTTGTAATAAATACACTATACTTAATCAGGTATATGCCACCAGTAGGTAATATTGTAAAGTCTTACAGAAGAAGCTCAGTGACATTTCGCTTTCTATTCCAGTCACTGTGCTGCCAGAAAGCCAATAACACTATGCCTGCCCTGACGTACAACTATTCACTGGTATTCTTGTAAAGCCATTCCCGATAATCAAATATTCATAAATAACAAAAGGAACTGGGTATTGTTCTTTAAAAGGTCATTTTGTTGCTCATATTATATAGTAGCATCGCATGCAATAACTCGTGCACTATTGTATAAAGTCGTAAGTAGCTCATGGTTCACCGACGATTGGGCTCACTCTGCTATTTCTCGTATTCAATGTTCCAGAATGTTCACAGGTTTCCAGTTTACAATTTTGCTTTCAGTGCACAACGTCGTCTCATTTTATGCAACGTTTTCACAACAAAATATGCTGCGAAGCATTTTTATGATAGAAACATTTCGATACACCTGTTACAACTGGCAGCCATACTGAATTTCGAAACAATTTGATGCGTACGTGGATCTTATTTCTATGTACCAAATTATGTAGTACTATTCGCAAATGGAATACCATTTGCGGTATTTGTGAATGCAGGTGCTCGTACTGTTATTTTGGAGAACGCGTGGGCTTCCTTTGCAGTACAATGTATTGCGATTTAATTTGAAAATATCCCATGGATAATAATTGTGTGTTGAATAAGAGTGGCACATAAAATATTATCATTTTCGTAAATGTGAATTTCGTCAAACCCTCATTTCCTTTCTTCTATTCGTATAATGGCCGACTCTGGTGTCAGTATTTATATTTTAAAGACCACCCGAATGCCTAACAAATATACATGATTAAGAATATGACTATATGGCTTTGGTAATCTTTTAAACATCTTCATTGTATAATTCGTCACTCTTTATTATACCATCACAACGAGAAAAAATATATGTGTTAATCGCGATTTTATTGAATTCAGGTACAAATATAAATACCCATCTCTGTTTTCCCGACGTTTTATCTGACTGGCAACGGTCGTGATCGCGGAGGGACTGTAGTCAGTGCCGGTTTCAAATAAATTTGTTAATGATAAAAAAAACACTTTTATTTTAACTAACTTACAAGTTGTATTCATGAGTTGTTAAATTACAAATTACAATAAAAATGGGTGAAGTACTGTATTCCTAAATAGGCTACAGATTAGCCTGTGATAGGGAAAATCAGTGCCGATCCCCTTTTTGATATTAATCTAAAAACAAAGGTTCTTATGTATACTAAAAGCAATGAATATAGATTCTAAAAGTTAAAAATAATAAGGATTAATGTCGTATTAGTGTGTGCGTGTGTGCGCATGTGTGTGTATGTGTGTGTGTACTATACAGGGTGTCACAAGACCCATCACCAAGCCGAAATCTACTCGTTGTGGACATCATGCCAAGTCATACTAACCAAAAATAATACCTGGGAAACGATTTTTTTTTGTAATTTTCACATTTTAAACCGCAATCAAAAGCGCGCGCGTGCAATGTTCGAAATACCTACTTATCCATGAGGTCCCACCTCCATCCTTCTTATTGGTCGCATCCCGATTCCTGTCACATTAAATATTTCAGGAACCAACCACGTCTCCGTTAATATAATTACCTCATAGCAGTTAGACATTATATTCATATATAGAGTATGCAGTTTGGTGCGGAGCCACCTACAGTTCTGGTAGTCTACCGTTGTCAAGCATTTTTGTAAACATAGACATAAAAAAATATTACACTATTCGAAAATATTAAATATATTACGATTTCAAATGCAATGCAACACATATTACATTTAAAAACGCAATAGATCAGAGAGCTGACAAAGACATGCGAGTATGCAATTACGTAATTATCTTAATCGACTGCCTGTCCATCAATACACAGAACAAAACATAAATAGGTAGGCAACACGAGTATTAACAGCTCCATAACAAGAAATAATATTTTATAGCTCATACGGGAAAAAACGGCGCATTATTTTTACGCATATAAATACGGTCAAATAATCGCACGTAAATACACATTAGGCCATATCGGTGACTCCCGCGTACACGCCCGCAAGACAGGAAACCCCATAGGCCGACTCTCAAACCTAGGCTCACGTGCCTTGGAAACCGGCCCACAAGACTACCGCACCACAACCCTATGCGCACGAACCATCGATATAAAAGGTAAACACAAGTAAACCCTAAATAAATCATAGACTTTGACATAAATATAACCATAATTTCAAAAACGAAAAGGATACCAATTATCTTGAGTGGAAGCGGTGCCAGTGCCAGGCTTGATTCTGGCGATGTCCTGCTGGGAACGTTTAGCAAATGACCTTGACAACTCCTTGTCTCGAACAAGTATAGTTCCATGTTTGATCCACACATATTTGTAATTATTGGTCTGCGCAGCAATCTTACATTCACGAAATAAATGCTTCCGCTTTAACGTGAGGTGTTCATGCATATAAATACAAGATGGCGTGCCTGATATGTTTAATTGATCGGAAGATACTTCCTTTGCCAGGCGATAGGCACTGAGAATATTGTCGCGCAAAATGCGCGAACTAAACTTTACAATAATGTTCTTAGGCTTATTGTTATGCTGGTGAGCATGCGGCACTCGATGAATTGCTACAATATCCTTGGTTTCTACAGAGAAGTTAATCTGCGATCCAATATTCTGCATTATCGTAATCAGATTCTCATTGCGCCTTTCGGGAATATTGCATAATTCAATATTGCATTGCCTGGCATTCTGATCTAAGTAGTCCATTCTCGCCATCAAATCATTTATACTATTCTTGAAGAATTCTTTCTGAGAGGTAATGCGTTTATATAAATCAATATGTTGATCTGAAATGTATTGAACTGAGTTTTGTACTTCCTGCAGGTCATTAGTCAAGCTGTCATATTTTTTATCTAGCTGTGCGAGATGCTGACTCAGGCGTGACTGCTCAGAACGAACAGCACCAATTTCGTTTTTAATTTCTGTAGGCACTTGGGTAATAGCCGCCAATTCATCTTTGATGTTAATGACATTTTCAGACATAGAGGAAATGAGCATTTCCAGTTCCTCACGCAGCTCGTTGCGGCTGTTTTTAAATTCCAAGGTTACCTATCGTATTCATCGCCTGACTTAGTTCATTCTCTTGTTTATTTCGTCTACCTCGTACAGGAACATTTTGCTCTCCTCTAGATGTTGATGCTTTACTCACATCCTTGACTGAATCGCCTTCTGGGTGTGATATTTTGTAGTCGTCTTAGTTGTGGATGTTTCTAATAGTTGAAATATTTATGAGAATGTTTGTATAAACAATTCTAAACGTATCAAATTCAACTGTTTATTATGTGTATATGCGAAAGTCCCATTCACAAACACATTCAACCAAAAAACCGTAGCAAGGCGTCACCAAGACTCGAACCCGAACTGCTCGTAGTACTACTTTAAAACCGTTCTAGTTTATTCGCCCTGTGTTATTATGAATTTAGCTATCCATTATACGATCGATCACAGACCGATCTTGAGAATCTTTGAGAATTTCTCAATTTTCTAGCAACAGCCTATAAATAATAACTAGCACTACTTTACTGCAGATCTAGGTGCCACTTACTAATGTGATTTTGATCGCATTAGTTTATTTTAACGGTAGATCTCAAAAGATCTTAAATTATCAAAAAGTCGTAATTTGTATGACTGGTGCCTCTGCATGGTAGCACGGTGTAAAGGATGGAAATCAAAGACGCGTGTTAGAGGTTCGAATGCTTGAGCTATAGTGCTTAAACTTACAGACTAATATTACAATATATAAGGAGGTTAGGCTGGCTACACACTACACCTCCCCCCTTTATAAAAAAATAAAAGAGAATACATGATTTTTTATTTTTACGGTTACAAAGATAAAAATTGGTTAAACATTTCTTAAACTATAGAAAACCAAAAGTTAAAACAAAAACAAAAGTCAAGTGATATGCACTGTTGACAATTAAATACAAATGCTCAAATAATATATAACCTTTATAAAAATAAATGTATATTACATGTTCTTCAAATATTTTTACGGATTTAGATTATTATAAAAAAATGGTATAAATTGGACACAAAACAAATTCACTTATTATGGTTATCACTTCCAATTTAAAAAAATACATAACAACCATATTCAAAAGCAATCAGTACAAAGATCATAATTATTTCATTCAATCAAATATTTATTTATTTATTTAGGACAACCAGTAGTTGTTAAATTGTAATTAATGATAAAAGACAGAATTAATAATATAACCATAATATGTAGGTATTTCATTTTCATAACCACATCTCGCCATTCCAACATAATTCGTAATTTTCTTACAATATCCGTCTTTATTCCGTAGGTAGGTACACAATAATATAACATTTTATATCATTCAATAACAATAGTCGACTTTATTTATTCATTATCATCATTTTAATCACTTGTCAACATTATTCATCATTATTATACGAAGGTCATAATTTAAGGCTCCTTTGGCCACCAACAATTCTCACAGAGAAAATTCATTTACACCATGATCAAATTGAAGGAACAGAACACTTCATTGTATCTTTCATAGTGTGTACCTACATTAATTATTATCTTTCAATATAATATTCAACAGCTATCCATATCACAACTATAATGCTTACACAATCAAATGAATACTTTGATTTATAACAATTCAACTACGCATTTGGGTGATCAATCCAAATTGCTGTCAAAAAATTATCTACCTAAATATTCCATTCTACTTTACACATTTCTTTTACTCACCAAAACCAATAAACTTAAATACTCAGTCAAATACCATCACATAATTACTAATAAACTGTATCCATCCTCCTTTCCTTATGACTCCATAACAAAACTTACCTAATTACAAACCTTTTAACATATTTATGAAATCTTTTATAAAATATTCTTGAAAACATTACATAGGTATTGAATAGATAATTTACTTTAAACGTATTTATTTGACATACTTACTTATTATATCTTTATATAAATATTTTGAACCATATTCGTAATATTATTTAATCATTCGTAAATTATAATTGTTACATTGAAGATGCATAAAGTACTAATTGCAAGTTCGCATCGCATTACCTGTCTATAAATAGATACAAGTTACATTCCTGTAAGTAGGTGTTAATTTTAAAACAATGATGTCATGTTGTTGCTATGCAAGTTACTTTAATATATTTTTCTTGTGTATTCTACTAAATTGCACAATTATATAATATCCGGTTATAAACAAAAATAAATAAAAGTGTTGGCATACAGTTTATATTGATATAATTTTATGAAAAAGACATTTCTTCCAAAGTGACTAATTAAGAGGTTGAATACATACTAAATATATACCTATAAAATATTAATTTATACAAATTCAACAAATGTAAACGAATAGCATTAAAAATATAAGACAAAGTCATGCGCGTGAGATAGTATTTGTAACGGATCAGATATCGCGTTCAAGTGAAACATATTGGACACCATATACATACATACGTCATCCTAATCGTAGGTATGCTTGCAATTATAAAGTACATTAAACTATTACATGGTAATAAATTTTACACAAATCAATACCGATGATAATAATCGATGAAATTAATTATGTTTCAATCACTTTTTAGTAATACATTAGCTGTATATGAAACAATATAATATATTTCTTGTCAACAGGCAATCTATTTAGAGATTACATAGTTATTCTTATATTATGATAAAATATTTGGGTTATAGTTAAAATTAATACAGAATACTACTAATATATGGCTAAAATAAGAAAATGTAAAAAAAAACACCTCACATAATTGCGGTTGGCGATAACATAGGTATACCAATGTCCTTCCTCTTCTATCCTCATAGCAGCACGCTCGTAAATCACTCATATTCCTGAAGTTGACCAGGCCGCCAGGGTTGGCCTAAGGGTAGGCCAAACCATCCAATCTCTCCATTGCGTCTTCTACGGCATCCTGGAGTCCACATCGGTATACAGTAGGTACGACGTACCAAGGTCGTACGGGAGTCATCCTCGTCAATATGTGACAAGGGAGCAGCATAGGCGCAGCGCGCAACAAAATTCAGAGATTTCAACAATTCGTATAGTCTAACAAAATGCACATGCCACACATTGTTCTTGGCACTTTATTAAAAGTGCAAATATTACTCTCTATTTAGTCAATACCGGTAGCTCAGCACTGCCCAAGGGCAGCACTGGCAGGGTCGCCATGTAAAGGATGGAAATCAAAGACGCGTGTTAGAGGTTCGAATGCTTGAGCTATAGTGCTTAAACTTACAGACTAATATTACAATATATAAGGAGGTTAGGCTGGCTACACACTACAACGGAACCCAATACACTCTACATGGCTGTCTCTTGGTTTTTTCACTAGACTATCGCAGCTTGTGCCATCATTATTTTACCGCCTCTTATTTTAAAGACTAGGCAGAAGTACTTATTTATGGCGCAAAATTGGGATATACTTAATAAATTAGCCGGAAGCATTGGCAACCCGAAACTTCCATGGCCCCAAATACTATAACTTTAAATCCAAAGTGCCAAAAGCCACTTCGATTTATGGTGCTTTTAAAATGAATTGTAAAATGTGTAGGTACCTAAGAAAGTACCTACACATTTTACAATTCCAAACCTAAAGCGGAAAACTCAAATTGGTTCACCTTTTTACATAATTCTTCCCTCTCGTACAATTAAGGTAACAACACGTCGAATCAACATACAATCACACTAATTCCGCGAAAAATTGCTTTATAAGAGAACAGTGATGAGATCTAATAACAAAATACATGTAAAGATAAGCAAACAAATAAGCGCGTAACGCGGACGGAACGTTGTCGGTTTTTTCGCAAGCTGAGGCAAGAAAGCGTTTAATAATGAGACCGCCTATAAACGAGGCCGTTTCTTTTTATTTTTCTCCTCGGCCTTTGACTCAAGTTTTTCATTTAACATAACCCTAGCTACACAATTGTACATTATACTGTTTATACCGGACCAGTTTCAAGTTCTCGGGAATTTTGGAATACTCTTTATCTGACAGAAAGTTGGCAACACTCAGCGTTTACAGCTCAGATGCCAAGTGTCGTTTGACGACGGTTTTGGCTCCATTTAATATTTTAACAGATAACGTGGACCTTACTTGCAATACAAATTAACAGCTGACGGAATATTTTCAATGATAGCTAACCATGTAAAAACTGGCCGCATTTTCTTAGAAATGTGATCATAAATCCATCTCAATCGCAGATAGCATTTGATGAAACGTCCATTCGCATTCTTCTAGCGTTTTGTTTAGTCTGCGTTCATACAAGTGTATATTTGCGACAAAGAGGCAGGTACGTAATTGAAATCTTTCAGAAATGCTTTGTCTTTCAGGAACCATGGGCGGTCCAAGGGAGGTCACGAGGGGGCAGCTGCCCTCCCCTAGAGATTAAAAAACCCCTACAATTCATACTTTTCTCAATACTTTTCACATTTTCCATACTAACTTGCACTGCCCCTCGCCCCCCGGCCTCTTCTGGGCTATAAGCTTAACCTTGTCCTCTCCTAGGAACTGACGCAAAAAGACTAAGCAGTCTCAGCAAAACAAGTTTTGTAATTTCTAAATAAGAATTCTATTTACTTCATACAATTATATTAGCAGTACATTTAATGACATAATTTTATTAATTATGCGACCATTGCTGCTCATTATACCACATAAACAACTAACTGAATAAATAATAATGGTTACTAACTGTTTGTTTTTTGTTACTAAATAAAAATGAATAAATAACAAATAATAATGGTTTTGACAAGCGCGCGAATTGTATTATTTATTGGTAATACTGAACAATATAAACATAGTGTAGAGCATTCACAAACCCTCATTACGTCGCCAGTCGAACCGCGATTATCAAGCTGTCAGTAAGTGGGAGTCATGGAGCTTTCAAAGCGCTCACCGCCAACGATCAAACATTTTAAATCCAAGTATCTGAATCCTTATCCCATGGCATTACGGTTTAAAATACACGTGTCTAAATTTACAGCTCAGTAGGATCAGTGTAAGCCTGTTTAATCAACCGTCCGGTGGCCGATACGAAACAATGCAAAAGTTTCGTATTGATGAAAAAATAGAACGCTCGGTTGTAACATAAAAGTTTGTTGACTTCATATCAAAAGCGATGAAAGCCTAGCTCGAAAAAGTTACCCACATTACTGATGTGATGAAGTTTTTATCTATATGATCTGATATATGTAAATATTTGTTGAGTTAGATGTAAGCTATCTTTATTATTAACATTACATACAATAACAAGCCAATTAATTGTTTCACTATTTTACCCTATAATATCTTCACCCAGAGGCAAATAACAAAAATATTTCACCCTTAATTAGGCCAGTAAATCAACGAACTATCGACTAAAGCGGACTCAGCAAATAAAACGGCAAAACTGGGAAAATATTGAGATAACAGTGAACAGGGAAAACGCTCGGGTGTGCAAACAACAAATAAAACAGACAAAAGCAAGTATTGCAGCGTCCGCAATGCATTGCTGGCCAATCTGTTCTCACAGCCAATATTATAAAACAAAGGATATTATTCCAAATAAATAACATAGGATATACACATATCTATCTGTTAAAAAGGTAGCGATAGCCGAGTGGATATACCAACAGACTGCCATGCAGAGGGTATTGGGTTCGAATCCACGGCGCGGCGCGGCGCGGCGCGCACCAATGACTTTTTGGAGTTATGTGCGTATTGAAATGTTAATTATCGTTTGTCCCGTGCCTCGGAGAGCACGTTAAGCCGTTGGTCCCGGTTGTCATGAAGACCCTTGACAGTCGTTATAGGGCATCAGTACCTTCTTAATTAACTGACACTAGTCTAAACCATGGAATATCGCTATCCCTTCGGGTTGCAGAGGTCTGACAGGCAGTCGCTCTGTGGAAAAGCTAATATTCAGCCAAATCCGGTTTGACTAGAAAGCGGTCCCCAGATTAAAACTGGAATAATGCTAAGAGGATGAGGATGATGATGTGTGTCTATCTGTTTCATACACAATATAGTGCAAACTAGAGGATGCCGGTAGCTACGCTCCCAATTTTTTTTCATTTTAATTGTTTTTGTCCAATCCTGTGAGAGTTCCGGAAAATCCCTTCTAATTGGGATGCACTATAGAGCAAGAAACATACATGCACATGCCTGCACTGCGGTGCCAATCCAAAAGACTGTAAGTCGACTTACAGTGTTTTTGCTTAACAGAGCACAATCAATTTCCTTAAGTCTGTTTAGTACCTATGATCGATCGTTGTTTCATTTCAATGGTTATTTTGCAAGATAAAGCATACAAAAAACACTGTATTACGTTTAAAATAAGGTATAAACACGTCAAAATACTGTATCGAAGAATACAGTATTTTATAAACTATACACTATATAAACTACGTGCATACGCGCATACATAACTACGTGCATATTCATCTGAATACAGTGGTTTGAACTGTAGCGCGTGTTCACGTTTTTTTCTACGCAACCAGCGTAAGCTGAGTCGACCACAGTATTGTTATCTCTCTCTTTCTCGCGCCATTGTTACTTGTCTTCCTTGTTTATCACGTTGAAAACGGTTCGGTTTATTAAAGTCGTGTGCCAGGCACTAAATAGTTATTAATAACTTTGTTAACTCTGCTAAGTTTGGGACTAGATGGTGGTGTGTCTAAGTGGTAGAATATTATTATTATTAATCTTTTATTTATTACTCATCTCATGGTTTCGTTTATATATTTAAATTACATTCCATAGAAATAAAATTTCATTTGGAAATATAAATGGGACTACGGAGACCCACCAGTGTCAGGTACAGGGACCAAGCCATCGGTGGTTAGGGCCTCAGAGAGAGGAACTTCCTCACGATGGGCGCCGTGTCAAGAAAAACCGCCTTCTGAATCAAGGACTTGATCCAGCTGCAAAGTGCGAGCCTCTTTAGTTTTTGGTCGAGGCTCTTGGTGATTAGTCCATTTACCGACACGACTATCGGTACAATGATCGCCGAATTCACATCCCACATGTAAACAATCTGAGCTAAGTCCAAATATTTCATTCCTTTCTCTTTTTCTGCTCTCACGAGACTGCCGTCATGCGGTATGGTGATATCGACTATCATTGCGAGTCAATCTGCTCGGTCTATTACTACAATATCAGGCTTATTGGCGACAATAGTCCTGTCTGTAATGACAGTCCAATCTCAGTACAATAATGCACGACCATTCTCGAGAATTGGGTCGGGTACATAGATATCTATAGTACGGTACCTCTGAACCAACGAGATTATATTTAAGGGCTAGTTGCGGATGGATTATCCTGGCCACTTAGTTGTGTCTGTGCAAATACTAACCGTTGGCAAGACTCGAACAACCGGTTACTATTTTACTACCGGATTGGTGACACGCCCGACATATGTCAACCGTTCCATCCTTCAGAATATATTTCCGGTAGTTGTTTTTCATGACAACTTCGTTCATAATTGAAAAGACAAAACCTTCGGTTTCTCCGAAGAGATCACCGAATCGTAGCCAGGAAACAGAAGCTTTAAAATTGACATCTGGTCCATGTAAGGCTCTATAAAATCGTCCATGCAGTTCCTTGCCCTCCATACTTCCCGTCGGTCATCAGTACTAAGTACTGCAGGTTTGTGCCAGTTCTCTTTAGCCAGAGCGAGCGAGGTAAGTACGGTATCAACTGCGACTACATTACGATGCACATCCACACTCATCTGCAGAAAATATTCTCTGAGGTTGCACAGCTTGCGGTTATGGAGGGTCTTTGCACATAAAAGGCATCGAGCTCCACATTTTGGCGGCATGTACAGCCTCATCACTGATGAGCGTGGATGATGCATACGAAATGTAGCATTGAACGGACTTTTCTATTCAGGACATCTAGTCCAGTCAGGGTCCACCTGAGAATGCCGAAGGAATACATTAGAACTGGCATGGCCCACCCGTTGCAGACCCGCACCTTGCTGCCACCTGATAAAAGACTGTTAAGTACTTTTTTCAGGCAGGCAAAGAAACGAACCTGCAACGTCTGTTTCATGTCAGTCTCAGAAATATTCAAAGACTGCGCCATACCCAGGTATTTGTAGAATTCGGTCAGGGAGAGGGATCTAAATTGTATAGCATCTGAGAGTTGTATCCCTGCAGATTTTATCATTCTGCCTCTCTTCACATTCATGACCGCACACTTATCCACACCAAATTCCATCCTGATAGAATTACTAAAGGTTTCGGTTACCTTAAGTAATGCAGTCAGTTGGAAATTGTTGGGAGCAAATAATTTCAGGTCATCCATGAAAAGGAGGTGAAATGTAACATGATCTCCTTTCTTTAACCGATAGCCTAGCCCTGAAGCCTTTAACAAGGTACTTAGGGCCTGACAAAACCACAAAGGACTCAGGCTCTCGCCCTTGAATATACCTTTTTTTTTTTTTTTTTTTGGTATCGGGTTGGAAAATCCTCATGGAGTCCCTCCGCCCCGGGGGGGAAGGACGAAGGGGACTGTCAGACTCTTACTGACTAAAAACCAACCCGTGCTCCTCATGTACCCATGTGTCGGAGGGTAGGGTTTCACCAAAGCATGCCTCGCTACCCCCCGACGGGTATTGGCCCGCCAGATGGTCAGGCGGGCCCCGAACGAAACCCCTTTGGCGGCGGATGAAGGTGTTGGGCTCCGCCGCCAAAACACCCAGCGGCCGCAGAGGATAGGGAGGACGGCAACGCAACACCGCATCTCCTCTTCCTCTGCGGCCCCACCGCGACGCAACGATGGTGCGCCCCCATTTGGTCGCGGGAGATAGGGCGCGGGGCAACGCAACACCCACACGCCTCTCCTCCCGCGACCACACCCGACTGCGAGGGACAGACAGAACTGTCCCCCGCACCCGCACCATGGGACGCATCCTACGCAGGCCTCTACCAAGCCCACGTGGAGCGTCCCCTCCCGGGATCCCGCTTAGCTTCACCGTGGGTGGCTTCTAACCCACGGTTACTGAGCCCCCCCACCACGACAAGGTGGAGATCCCACGGGGGGGGGCCCTTGAATATACCTCGCTCGATCCTTATTGAAGCACCGCAACCCAAGGTTGATCGACACCCTGGATAGCGCAATACGGTTCTTCTTGAGACATTTTGTATAAGTTCCTACTTTTTTATTATAGTTTATTTTGGCACCATTTTAATTTGGTTTTATTTACAAATTATATTGTAACGGGTTCTGGTATTAAAACGCAGAAAAAGTTCTATGCGTTTATTTGCCGAGTATTGTCTCACTTCCCTTGCCACGAGTATGACCGACCAACAACACGACACTGGCCTGAACACTAAGGGCTGCAGTCTCCCACGCTGTTCCCTCCGGTAGTGTGTAGGCAGGCTGCTCGAAGGCTGCGCGTAGCGGTAGATCCTCGCAGGTCGTTGGTTCAGCGGGCAGACGCCGGCGGTGCGAGTACGAGGAGCAGGGCAGGCCAGACTCTTCGGCAGAAGTGACGTCGAAGGCGATGCAGGAAGTGTAGCGGTCTAGGAGCGTAGCCGAAGTCTTAAGGTGAACCTGGAACCTGAAGGAAAGCAGCATTAGGAGAGCCACAACCAATAGAGTCAGGCAGGCGGCGTCAGCCGGCCTCAGCTAGCAGGTAGAGAGATGGGCAGTAGACAGCATACACGTATGAAGCACACAGCTGGGACCAGGATACACGTATGAAGTAGTATAATTATAGATATAGCGGTATAGAATTTAGTAGCGGTAGTAGGTTAGTGTAGAGTAGCGGTGCCGGCCTCTCTGTCGGCCCCTTTATATACCGGGCTCTCCATCAGTTCGTGTCGGCGCATTACCAAATATAGGCAAAACTTACGAGCGCGGACGATGGCCTTCTCTGATTGGCCGAGCGTATGGAGGGTATTATGACGTACACTGGGTAGGTACCGGTCATACGCCACAATACCGCCCGCCTTAGGAGAGGATTTTACGTGGCTAACAAGGAAAATCCGACTAACTGCGTTAGGTCTATGAGTCCGCTACTGTCCAAGCTAAGACGGCATATAGAGAGAAGGAAGGGAAAGTCTTCTACGGTTTGTAACAAATAGTTAGGCACCATAGTGAATAAGTTTTAGGTCCTTAATGTGCCAAAACCCAATAGAATTTCCAGACGCGTCCGACAACTCGTAAACGAGAGGCGACTTTTTATTAATCACTGTGCACTTCACGAATTTAGGGGCTAGTTTCTTACAAAAGGACTTATCCTTGTCGCTCTGATAAAAAGTCGTTTTCCACACAGTGTCTCCCACATTAAACTCAGCTGGTTTACGGCGTAAATTATACGTTTGGGAATTCCTAGCATGAGCTTGAATGAGGAGTGCCTGAACTTTGTCAAATATGCCTGATAAGTGACCTATGTTTTCTGCGTAATCGTCCCTAGGTATGTATACTATATCATCAGCGTCTGTGTCGACATAATGTGAGCCGCATGGAACTAGTTCACGTCCATAGACTAAAAAACTAGGTGTATAGCCCGTGACTTCATTAACTGCAGTATTTAATGCAACTGCACCTTAGGTACGAGAGTGTCCCATAATCTCTGGTCATTTCCTACAAACGCCGCTAAGGTAGAACCAATGGTTTTATTATAGCGTTCGACCGTATTGACATGTGGGGAATATTTAGGAGTATAATGAAGATTAGGGATTTTGTACTTGCGCAACATAGCTTTTAAAGTAGCACTGACAAACTGTTTACCATTGTCCAATATAATTGTAGATGGTATACCATGAACTAAAAATATTTTTTCTTCCAAAATATTAGTTATTATTTCAGCAGTTGCGCGCCTGATAGGAAAAAGTAGACAGTATTTACTAAAACAACAAGTTACAACAAAGATGTAGGCGTTTTGTTTTCTTGTGACGGGTAATGGCCCCACCAAATCTACACTAATGGTTTGGAAGGGTCGTGAACACACTTTGGGTCGTCCCATGGTTCCCAAAGGTGCATGGTTCTGATGTTTGTGCGCGATACAAGTGTCGCAAGAATTTATGAACTTAACTACGTCATCGCGCATATTGGGCCAATAGTAACGCAGTGCTAAGCGCTTGTAAGTTTTAAATATACCGAAATGCCCCGAAGTGAGTTCGGCATGGTTCTCTAATATGGCATTATTTCGATCAGAAGAAGGTAGTACTTCTTTCCATTCGAACTCCTTACGTAGCATACACCTAGATTTAATCAAACGATACAATTTATTATTTTTAATAGAATAGTCTGGATAGTCATTAGGCGAAGATAAACAACCATTGTAGGTGGCTGAATACCATTGATCAGTGTCAACATTAGGGTCATTCACGTTATTATTATTCGCGTTAATTATATTTACAGGTAGGGATCGTGATAACGCATCGGCTATAATATTATCCGCGCCGCGCCGATGCTTTATTTCGAAGTTAAATGCTGACAGACGAACCGACCACCGAGCTAATCTACCAGTCGGGTTGCTCAAGTTTAGGAACCATTTCAGTGCAGAATGGTCAGTATACACAACGAACTTTAACCCGTTATCTAAATAACAGCGCCAATATTCGAGGGCCGTTAGAACTGCTAATGTCTCCCGTTCTGTTATACTGTAGTTTTGTTCCTGTGCATTTAGTGACCTACTCATGTAAGCGATAGGTACTTCCACGCCATCTATTTCTTGTGTAAGTAACCCACCGATGCCGCTCGCACTCGCATCTGTGTGAACTTGAAAAGGTTTCTCGTAATCGGGACACGATAATATTGGTGCGGAACTTAACAATTGTTTTAGTTTACAAAACGAGTCATCAGCTTCCACCGACCACTGAAATGGTGCGGCTTTCTTACCGGTAGAGGTAAGTTTGTTCAAAGGACCGGCAATAGTACTAAAATTAGGTATAAATCGCCGATACCATGATGCAATGCCTAAGAACCTTTTGACTTCTTTTTTATTCTTAGGCGTAGCATATTGAAGAATGGCTTCCACCTTACATGGGTCTACTTGTAATCCTTTAGAGTTTACTACGTAGCCCAAGTACTTCAATTCATCACGGAAGAATTTAGATTTTTCTAAGTTTATTGTAAGGTTGGCCGATTTTAATTTTTCGTAAACGTTATTTAATAGTGACACATGAGCATTAAAAGATGGCGATATAAGCACGATATCATCTAAAAAAACGAATACAGAGTTTTCGAACTCAGGACTGTTCATAAACAAGTGATCCACCAAACGCTGTTGTGTCGCAGGCGCATTCGTTAAACCAAACGGCATAGTCACAAATCTAAATGTTCCTCTAGTAGGCACATAGAACGCAGTCTTATCACGATCACATTCGCGAAGAGGCGTCTGCCAAAAGGACTTAGATAAGTCTATACTACTTAGATATCTAGCGTTCCTAAGGTTGTCTAAAATTTCGGATACGTAAGGTAGTTTGTACGCGTCTTTTTTAGTAATAGAATTATGTTTCCGACTATCTAAACAAAACCTTAGTTTACCGTCCTTCTTAGGCGTTAGTGAAATTGGTGACGACCACGGACTTTCGCATTTTTCTATCACTTCCAATGCAAGCATTTCGTCTAATTCGTCAATAATTATTTTTAATTTCGCCGGCGGTAACCTATAATATCTTTGGCGTATCGGCGCAGAATCGCCAGTGTCTATTGCATGTTCTATTAAGTGAGTTCGTCCTAAACCGGTTTTTTCAGTAGAAATCGACTCGTATTGCTTTATAATTAACTTAGCCGTTCTTTGTTGTGACTCACTCAACTCACTAAAAGATTGCAATACGTTCGTGTTACTCGGCTTATTTTCACTTAACACACTACACGGCAATGTTTTAGACATGCATACGGATGCGATATGCTTAGGCAGTAATTTGAATAGTTTCCAGAAATCGATGCCTAAAATTAAATTACTTGTAACTTCTGGAATAATATAAGCTTTCAATAAGTGGGTTTGATTATTAAAAGTAGTGGGTAAGTTGATAAGACCGCGCGGCAACAATATATTTCCATTCGCGGTCCGAATGGAATTTGTGTTGTGACACTGCTGTATTTCTAACCCGGTTTTAGTAATTACCTCCAGATGGGAGTTGTTACCTAAAATTGTAATGGCTGAACCGGAATCGAGCAATCCACAAATAGGTAAACTGTTAATCGTTACGTTAACATAGGGCCGTAGGTCATTTTTAGGTTTTTTATCCAGGATCAAGGCGACGGAATAACTAGAGAAATACACTTTTAGAGTGTTTAGCCAATTTCTCCAATCATCTTTGTCAAAATTGGTTGAATAGGTTGTAGAACCTAATTTAGATTTTGACACGCCCCGACCCTGACCAACTAGTTTTTTGGTTTCGTCGATTTACAGTTCGGGCAGTTAGGGAATGTCACATCCCTACGGCCGCACTTGAAGCAAATTGCGAAGCGATCGCGTTTGCATTCATTCAAACTGTGATCATTGATACGGCAGCGCGGGCAGTACTTGGACGTGACTAGAGCGACAGAGCTAGGTTTAGACTTAGGTTTGCTAGGTTCGTTGTTCTCAGTGTATTCGGACGTACCCTCTATAGTAGCAACGGGATAATTATTGTAGGAATTATTACGCGCTCGGTTATTAGGTTTGTGACTGTAAGCTAGGTCTGGTGCCAACGTGTCGTTATTATAATACGGTTCGCGGAATTGAGAGTTCAAACATTTCATCCGTTCGTAGTTTAAACATAACGTCTGCAGTGTTGCTATACTGTCTATTGAAGATATTGACGGAGCTAGCACTAGTGAGTAGCATGGACGTATGTTATGCAATAGGATGTCTAACTTTTCGCGTTCGGACAATCGCTTTGACGCTGACAGCCTAGCGAACAGCTGATTCATTATCGAGAGATAAATTATTATAGTTTCGGTAGCACCTTGAGTACGTCGGCGGATTTCATTTAATAACCGGTAGTCATAATCGTACGGTGTGAAATCGTCTATTAATTTAGTGGTGAGTTCTTCCCATGTAGTGAAATATTCTTTTAGGCCGCGGTACCAGTGAAGTGCGTTACCGGTGAAAATTTCGGAGGCATATGATAAAATTTTAGTGGAAGGTAGATTACGCGCGGTTTGGAATTCGGTTACGCGTTGTAGGAACGCTCGGACGCATCCCGTACCGTCGTATTTTAGCTTAGACAGTTCGCTAACTCTCAAATGCTCGCAATGCAATACTGGGGCTAACCCTGCGTGCGTCGAGGTAGACGGCGCAGGTTGGACCTCTGCCACAGCATCAGCTGAGCGAACAGCTGATTGCTCAATGGCGGACAGCTCCGCCGAGAGCTTGTCGAACCGGCTGCACAATTCGGTTATTCGTTTTGAATACGCCGTAGGACGTTCCATCCTACGGAGTCTATGGAAAATGTGGTTGTGCAGTGCGGTAGACCTCCTAGCTAGGTTCGCGTCGTAAGAAACAGATAACGAATTTAGTCGCTTGGCCAGCTCAGAGACGGCCTCGCTAGCGCCCTCGAAGTCCACCGCTATGGCTAGACCCGACTCCAAAATGTCATCATTTGGAATGGCTTCCAGTAATTTAGGGAGCTGCTTCCGCAGACCTAGGACAGAGGTAGCCGGCTCCTCACCTCTAACCGCGACCTCGTAAGCTAACTCGTTCTTATTTAAAAGAAAGTATTTTATGGGGTGTGAGCCCATTGTGTATGAAGGAGTACCGCGTAAGTATAACACTACACACTACACTTAGTGCGCAAGCGTTCCGCCCTTACAAATGGCCTACTTTACGATTAGGCGTAAAAGTTCGACCGTAAGGACTAATTAGAAAAACGTTAAGATTCAAATTTGCGAACTAGAACGTAGTAGGTAGTTACACTAAAAGGTAGGCAATTAGTACAACAATACGTACCGGTTCGCTGTAGCCGCACCTGCTCGCTTACAATGATGGAGACCTGCTAGATGAGAACTCGAGCACGGAATGCGAGACAATAACCCACGTAGGCGCCACTGTAACGGGTTCTGGTATTAAAACGCAGAAAAGGTTCTATGCGTTTATTTGCCGAGTATTGTCTCACTTCCCTTGCCACGAGTATGACCGACCAACAACACGACACTGGCCTGAACACTAAGGGCTGCAGTCTCCCACGCTGTTCCCTCCGGTAGTGTGTAGGCAGGCTGCTCGAAGGCCGCGCGTAGCGGTAGATCCTCGCAGGTCGTTGGTTCAGCGGGCAGACGCCGGCGGTGCGAGTACGAGGAGCAGGGCAGGCCAGACTCTTCGGCAGAAGTGACGTCGAAGGCGATGCAGGAAGTGTAGCGGTCTAGGAGCGTAGCCGAAGTCTTAAGGTGAACCTGGAACCTGAAGGAAAGCAGCATTAGGAGAGCCACAACCAATAGAGTCAGGCAGGCGGCGTCAGCCGGCCTCAGCTAGCAGGTAGAGAGATGGGCAGTACGCTAACGCAGTAAATGTAGTAACTTACCCACAGCTGGGATCAGGATACACGTATGAAGTAGTATAATTATAGATATAGCGGTATAGAATTTAGTAGCGGTAGTAGGTTAGTGTAGAGTAGCAGTGCCGGCCTCTCTGTCGGCCCCTTTATATACCGGGCCCTCCATCAGTTCGTGTCGGCGCATTACCAAATATAGGCAAAACTTACGAGCGCGGACGATGGCCTTCTCTGATTGGCCGAGCGTATGGACGGTATTATGACGTACGAGTACACTCGGTAGGTACCGGACATACGCCACAATATAAATAAGGTGTAGAAAACCTGTTTACTTTTCACTTTAGATGATTGCCGAGAAAATTGTAAATGCGGATTAAATTAAACATTGTTAATTCGAATTTTCATGTGCTTGGCTGCATAAAAGTTAAATAAGTTATCGCATTTACAACTGCCACATAAGTCATACAAATGTGAAAGATATACTCGTAATATTTATCTTTTTGAAAAACTGTATGCTTTGATACAGTGATATATGGCATAATGAGAGACATGAGATTAGACAAAGACAAACACTGTATTCTTTTTTACAGTGTTTTATCTTGTTAGGAATACATAAAAGTTTTAAAAATTGTCTTGTCAATACAAGTAAGTGGCAATATTCTATTTCTATAATAAAATTATTAAAAATTTATTACTTGGCTATATACTAGATGGGTACACCTAATTAATAAATGCATATCATTGCAAAATATTAAGGAATTAACTCTAAAAACAGGCAAATATCAATCAAAACATTATTTGTCAGATATCTCAAAACCTGTCCGTGTGGTGACGGATTAAGAATACGGAATGTCACCACCCCATATCATCCCATGGGTGTCGTAAGAGCCGACAGAAGGAGCATATTATCCAGAGAACAGCACTGTAAGAGAAGGAAAACTTGATACAAACCCTAAACCAACCCGTTTGGCCAGTGTGGTATAGTAGGCCAATTCCTCCTTTCAAAGGAGAGGCCTAGTCCAGCAGTGGACTGTTAAAGGCTGACGATGATGATCTCAAAACCAGTTTTTGAAAGTTACAGTGTGTTGGCTTGGCAGGGCAGTGCACCCCATGACTTTGGCTGTGCATTGTCTATCCGTGATTCAGCAACGCAAGATTTTTATATAAATACTAGTCGACGCCAGCGGCTTCGCACGCACATACATACATACATACATAGACTCACGCCTGTTTCCCGGAGGGGTAGGCAGAGACTACGGAACGCCATTTGCAACGATCCTGACATATCTCACTTCCTTCATTCACTCCCATCAGATTCCTCATGCATGCTCTTCTGTTCAGGGTACTTCTCACCTGTCCCATTTTTAGGATGTCTCCAATCTGGTCAGAGAACGTCCGCCTAGGTCTTCCCCTTCGTCCTGTCCCTTCCACACTTGCCTTATATATCTGCTTGGTCAGTCTTTCGTCATCCATCCTCTCCACGTGCCCAAACCATCTTAGCATACCTTTCTCGATGCTTGTCACTATATCTTCTTTTACCCCACAACACTCTCTTATCACACAATTCTTTATTCTGTCAGTCAGAAAAACACCACACACACTTCTCAGTGCTCTCATTTCTACAGCATTTATTCTATTTTCGTGACTCTTCTGCCATACCCAACTATCACTACCATACATAAGAGTAGGTACTAACACCCCTCTATGCACAGCCAAACGTGCCTTTTTGGACACGTTTTGGCTATTCATAAACGCCTTCAGAGCTCTACTCACTCTATTACCTGCAGTAACTCTTCTTTCAATATCTTCTACATTCTTACCATCTCTTGTAAACAGCGTACCTAATTATACAAACTCATTCACTTGCTCCACTCGCTGTCCATCGATCATAATATTACAAGCCGTAACGCATTCCTACTTTTCAAAAACCATAACTTTCGTTTTACTTACATTCACTTTCATTCCTTTCCTCTCTAACGCACCTTGCATGATTGTTACCAACTCCTGCAACACCTCCGCTGAAGACGCAAGCATAACCTGATCATCAGCATAAAGGAGGCATTTGACAAGTAACTAATTCATCCTTAATCCACAATCACTATGTTTCAAATCTTGCAAACAACTGTCCATGAAGAGGTTGAACAGCCACGGCGACGCTACACATCCCTGTCTAACACCTGTGTTGATGGTAAACCAGTCAGTGTATGCCCCGTTTATCCTCACATAAGCTCTAGAATCCTCATAAAGGGATTTCAGAGCTCGTATGAGGCTGCTGTTCACCCCATACATCGTCAGTACCGACCAC
Source organism: Euclidia mi (assembly GCA_944739405.2). Taxonomy (NCBI): domain Eukaryota; kingdom Metazoa; phylum Arthropoda; class Insecta; order Lepidoptera; family Erebidae; genus Euclidia; species Euclidia mi. The sequence goes on along the minus strand of OX123193.2, from coordinate 28,898,376 downwards.
ATTTCATTCCTCACCACTTTATCATAAGCATTTTCCAAATCCACGAATGCGCAGTAGACCTTTTGACCTTTGGCCAAAAATGTCTCGGCTATGCATCGCAAGGAAAAGACTTGATCCGTACACCCCATACCCTTTCGGAATCCCGCTTATACATCCCATATTTTCTTGTCGGTTACTTTCATAACTCTTTCAATCAGTACCTTCGCATACAATTTGCCAACAATGCTGAGAAGGCTAATGCCTCTATAGTTTTTGCAGTCTTGTTGCGAGCCTTTTCCTTTATAAAGAGGCACAACTACTGCTGTGGCCCAGTCATCAGGTACCCGGCCGGTGCTCCAGCACAAGTTAAATAAACGCTGCAGCTGACTAACTATGATGCCCTGTCCAGCCTTCAGCATTTCGACTGTAATCCTATCATACCCTGCAGCCTTACCTAATTTCATACTGGCCAGTGCCTTCAAAATCTCATCCACGCTAATATCGCTTTCATCATTGCTATCATTATCATTCATTTCACCTGTTGATGTCTCTGTCGTCGTTCTTTCAAATAATCCTTCAAAAAACTTTTTCCATCTCTTCAGCACACACGATTCACCATTCAGTATCTTTCCATTCTTGTCTCTGATTGCTGTGTATTCTGAGGATTGAGTTTTTGGAAAAAGGTGGCGCCACTTGTCACTGTTTACATCGAGCTCCCGTATAACTGTGTTTTAAAAATAGTAAAAGTGATTTAAATTGCCTAATTTGTAACAAAAAGTGAATATAAGTGAACAATAAACATGGACAAAGTGAAGTTGAAGGAACTCTGTGCGTAAAATAAACAAAATTTTAAATAATAAAAAATAACGACAAACATTTAAAAACGAAATTTAAGGATATACTAAATAACTGAACAGGCAAATACCTATTTGCTAATCAAAATCAAGTGAAATAAACTTATAATAACTATATCGCGGCTATAGACCAGTGTTTTATCGTGACTTTGTATTTATGTCTACAGAAAAACGTCAAATCATTCCCCTTCGTTCATAACATACACATAGTGACATCTATTAGTACATCCGTAAACGACGACAAACGTAATCTACAAAAAATTGTTTGTCTAATGATTTACATATAATCAAGATTAAAACGACGATCCTAATGCCATCTATTTGATTATCAAAAACTCCAGCAATTATAGAAACTAGTCAACATATTTGCACACTACAGTAATTGCAGCCGTGGCGGGTCCGCAGAGCGGGCGACTGAGATACTAGGAGTCCGAGTTCGAACCTGAGTTCTCCCTTCACTTTTTGTGAAGTATTAAATTTCGACAAATATTAATTTATCACAAGAATTCAAATGGAGGACGAGAGTAACATAAACATTACACAGCGAAAACGAAATAAATGTTTGAATAGCAGTATGAATATGACCATAAGTAGTGATTGTGAGTTTGATATGGACGTTTCCTATCAAAGCTTACCTAACATCACGGAAGACATAGCTAATTTGAAGGATGAATTGCAAAAACTTAAGCTGGAGTTGCAGTCAGCAAATGCCGAAATAGACATATTAAATGAAGAAAACTACACATTAAAAAATAAGTTGGAAACATGCGAAAACAAACTAAAATTGTTGAAGGCTATTAGAATCGAGGAGCTACCTAGCACTTGTAATACGCCCAAAAAATTCTTCTCTCCTCGACTTAAACACCGATATTGTCCTAATACTAGTACAAATAATACTGTTTCATCAGCTATAAATCTACTAGAAGTTTCATCAAAGAAAGCAGTTAATAGTATCAGCTGTTTTAACACTCCAAAAAGCAGCCAACAGAGAGACTCTTCTGAGACAACTAAAAGTACAGAATGTCAGCACCCATCTCCCTCACCACCGAAACCTAAAGAACTTGTAAAATTACCGGCACCAATAGATAAAACCGTGCATATTTTTGGCGGTCAACAATGTGTAGGCCTAGCATCAAAGTTGATATGGGCCAGGACACGCACACAATATGAGCAATACAAGTTCAGTGCTAATACAAGACCTGGAGCGACAACGGAAGAAATTCTCAAATCACTATCGTCACTGGAGTTTGACAAAAACGAGATCATTATATTGTCTGTCGGTGAACATGACACCAATCCAATGCACGTTGTAATTGAGCTAAGCGCCTGTCTAAAAAAGCTAGCAAAATGTTGTGTATTTGTATTGGGAGTATGTAATAATAAGTATTTGAATGAAACCAAACTTAATAACACACTAAAACATATTTGTAGTAATTTTAGTTATGTAAAATACATTTCACTTGAAGATGTTAAGGTTCCTAAGTCTGCTTATATATATAATCGTATAAATAAAGCTCTAGATATCAATTTCTACGAACAACGATTTCTAAAAATATCGAATAAAGTAACAGGCTCTAAGAGTAATAATATCATAATACCAAATAAATCAACAATGATTCAAACTAAAATTACAAATTACTTTCAAGAAACAACTAAAATGAATAATTACGATAAAACTATATTTTTTCGCAGATAAATTGCCACCTCATGTAGGTGGCAATTTATCTGCGAAAAAATATACTATTAGACTATTAGACTATTGCACCAAAATATTGCAGGCGTACTGAATAAACAAGAATTAATTGAACTCGCCCTTACGGATCTCGAAAAAACGTTAGGTACAATAGATGTCTTGTGTCTTACTGAAACATTTCTTAAGCATGAACAGAATCAAACCTTAGAATAGATAAATTTAAATTGGTATCGTTCTTCTCTCAAGTTAATCAAAGAAGAGGCGGATCGTGCATTCTGATAAGAAATAATATTCTATCCAAAGAACTCACTAACATAAACTTATCAGTGCCTCTCCACTTTGAATGTTGCCTTACAGAACTACCTGCATATAATCTCATTATAGTATGTATTTATAGGACTCCTACATCCAATGCTAACATATTTTTAAATAATGTTGAGTCTTTAGCAAATAAACTACTTAAAAAATTTAATAAAAAAGTCATAATATGTGGGGACTGGAATATAGATATCCTTAAACCAAATAAAATATCCAACGATCTTAAATCTATATTAAAAAACAATAATCTTAAAAACTATATATTGCTACCGACACGCCAAAACTCTTGCTTAGATTTGGTAGTGAGTAATATACAAGATGCCACAGCAGAACAGCATTACTTAGCACTATCTGACCATGAATTAGCACAGTCGTTAACGTGCTGCCTAGAGGCGACCGACAAAAGCAACCACAAACCAATCTTCTGGTTTAAGAACATAAGAGACCTTAGTGATGACAATCTGGACAAATTTAAAACTAGTATGGAAAGCTTATCGTTTTCAAAAATATATCGTTGTGAAACCACAAACAAAGCATTCAATTATTTACATGATATAATCACCCTGTTCTACAACTTATGCTTTCCCATAATTAAAGTAAAAACAACCAGCAAAAATGTTAAAAATAGATACTTAACAAAAGGAATCAAAAGATGTTGTACCAAAAAACGGAGTCTATACCTTAAATACCATCTAAACAAAGATAATCTTCTGACTTAAAAAATTTTCTGACTTCTTGTGACATATTTAAGAAAGAACAATTTGGATTCCGGAAAAACAGTTCCACCACATTGGCTTGTTTTTCACTGATTAAACAGATAACAGAAAGTTTAAATAATAGATTCCTTATCGCATGTGCCTTTCTTGATATGACAAAGGCGTTTGATTTTGTTTGTCACGAAACTCTATTGTCCAAACTGTCCTGTTATGGAATACGTGGCAATGCAAATGACTGGATAAAGAGCTATCTCACAAATCGACGTCAAAGGGTTGAACTAACAAAGCTATGCAAAAGTCAACTAATGTCATTTACTTCAAATTATAAAATGAACAATCACGGTACCCCTCAGGGGAGCATTCTAGCTCCTTTATTATTTTTAATATACATAAATGATCTGCCAGACGCTATTGGAACCGAATGTATATTATTTGCCTATGATACAACACTAATTATAAAAAGTGACAATGCGAACAACTTAGAAAATGCAATAAATTTGACTCTTGACAACACAAATAAGTGGCTAGACCATAATAATTTAAAATTAAATATAGCGAAAACGAACATTGTGCAATTTCAGACATATAATTCTAAACACAACAACATTAACGTAAGATTTCAGGAATCTCAGATAACAGGTGTAAACGAATGTGTATTTTTAGGTATAACTGTTGACAGATTCTGTAACTGAAAATCACAAATTGACAAGGTAATAAAAAAACTTGACCGTTTTGTATTCGTGTTAAGGAAAATAAAACTAACAGTAAATCTTAAAGCAGCAATGATGGCATATAATTCTTATGTATCATCAATTCTTAGGTACGGTCTTATAATCTGGGGAAATTCCGTAGAATTTGACAGAGTATTTAAAACTCAAAAAAGGTGTGTGCGTGCGATATGTGGAGCGGAGCCCTTTGACAGTTGTAAACCACTTTTTAAAAGGCTAAAAATTTTACCACTGCCATGCTTATATATCTTAGACATATGTACATTTGTTAAAAAACATCCAGAATTGTTTCAAAGGTTTGGCGACTATCCAAATAGTAGAACCCGACGCAAGGACAAGTTATGTCTGCCCAAAATCAGATTAGAACTATTAAAGAAAAATGTGTACTATATGTGTATTAAACTATATAATAAATTGCCTTACAATATTATAAATTTACCTTTATGTTCATTTAAGAGATCACTAATTGACATGTTAGATGATAAATTGTATTATAATATTAATGATTTCTTAAACGATAAAGACATAAAATATAATGTGAAATGCAACCAATTAATGTAATTAAATGTAATGAAGTTGTATTCAAATTAAATTATATGTAATGAAATTAAATATAATTAAAATGAAATGTAATTAAATGGAATACAAATGAAAATAAATATTATCAGTTATTCAATGGAAGTCTCCTTGATTATAATATGAACTTACATAATCTAAATAATATATTAATTAAATGTCACTACACAATAATTATAATAACAAGAATAAAATTGTATAATTAATAGAAATATTGACTTCAATGTATTTGCACGCCACTATGTGGTAGAATATGCATGAACATTTTATCTATGCTTTATAAAAACTATTGTCACCATATTCGAGCAAATAAAGATTTATTTATTTATTTATTTCCTCAAACTGCACGAACGGATCTCCTGAAAAACTTAATGTTTCTCCGAAAGTCGTCAGATAATCTACTATCAAACTCATCTTTCTTTTCCGCTTTTTTCCTTATAACCATTTCTTTCACTATTCTTTTAGACCTAACAAACTCCTTTCTTGCTTCATCTATGTCATCACTCGTTGCCTTTCCCATTCTTTCATTTGCTCTGGCAGCCAACCAATCTAACCACGCTTTCTTCTTCTCTGATACTGCTGATTGTACATCCTTGTCCCACCATGTATTCTTAACCTTTCGTAGTTTCCTTCTCTTGATCACACCACATACTTCAGACACACATACTACATCTTCTTTAAAGGAATGCCATAATTCTTCCATATCATTTATGCCATCAAACCTCTCAAATCTGGCTATCAATCTTCGTTTATACTCATCTTTCACATCTTTCTCTTGCAGATTTTCTTCTTTTATTCTTTCCAAGACCCTCTCTTGATTGTTTTCTCGGTGTCGCCATCCTCTAAAGAGCCCACTTATCAGGCTTAACACCAAAAAGTGGTCTGTATGCATGCCGATCCCTCGAAACACTCTCGTATCCAACACATTCTTTCTCAGTCGATCATCTACTATTACAAAATCAATCATACTTCTCCTAACATTTTTCGCCTCACGTGTATACAAATGTATCCTTTTGTGATCAAACATGGTGTTTGTCGCACAAAGGCTCTACTCCAAACAAACCTCAAGCAGTTCTTTTCCATTTTCGTTCACACTCTTATCACCGATTCCACCTAAAACTCTTTCAACATAATTGTTCTTCGAATAAAACCTGGACCTGAAGGGTGGAACAAAAGCTGCGTTGTACCCGCTGTGCGGAATTATCCTACGCATGGCCCACGGCACTCCTGCACTCTACGCTTTTTCTATACAACTAACAAGTACACACTCAGGTGTAAACTAAAAAGTGGAAACCAACTTATTTTTATTTTTGAGGCAAAATGTTGTTATATTTTATACCAGATATGGATTTATCTGGATAAAGATGGCCTGCCACTTTTAATTTCATAGGCTCTAATTACGTATCTTACACAAGTACCTACTGTTGCTTCAAGCATGGTCTCTTTATGTGCAATAAATTGCTTAAATACTTGCCTGATGAAATTAGGCTATTGTAATCCTATCCACTTTAATTTCTGTTTATTTTAGTGGTGATCAGTAGCGACAACTCGTGGGTGGAATAATTCGATCCAGTAATTAGTGTCCGTTTCGAGTAAGTGCTCCTCAATAGCCGACTTATTTGTCTGGTAGCTTTTGACGGTGACGATATATTCCTTGACCCGTCACGTTCATTCGCTTGAATTTTGTGCTATGTAAGGGTTTGTACAGTTCTAAAGCTGTAATGAAAAGTTAAGGCGAAGGTAAGGCTGCATGATCTATTAGAATTACAATTGTAATGTGGCAAGTAGAATAATATTAATATATAAAATCCTTGCGTTACTGACTGACTGACAGACAAGCTACAGCCTAAACTATTGGGCGTAGGAAGCTGAAATTTGGCATGTATGTTCTTTGGGGACCGTAGAGATGCACTAAGAAGGGATTTCCCGAAATACCCACGGGATCGGTCAGAACAGATAAATTAAAAAAATGTGCAGGCGTAGCTGCGGGCGTCCTCTAGTCGGTTATAAAATATATGGTTCCAAATCTTGGATTGCAACCGGACTACCAAGAATTTTTGTATAACATCAAGGCACCGAAAACCTTAAGCACTAGGAAACAGACAGACTGGCGGGCAGATGCACAATAAGTGCTCCCAAGGCATCTTTTCATGTTGAGGTACGAAACCGCAAAAATGAAATATTACACTTGATGTTTATTAAGTGTTGATCGAAAAGTGAATTATTCCTAATCGTATAACCATTGACTATATCGATATTGCAATTTAAACAGAGAAAATTAATGGAAATAATACACATCCCTAACACATGCAAGTTAAGGTTCATTATCTATTAGCATTCTTATGTTGTGTGACGCAGCGAAGTGCACAAATTGACACAGCAAACCGATGTCACAACCACAAGGGACAATATGATCTACAAAAGACGGCGGTCATAGTTTGTGCTATTTCTGTGCTAGATACGGTTTGTTTTTAGCGTAATGTCTTGTAACCTAACATGTTTGCAATGGTTATTATTTTTTTTCTCTTTGACTACCGGATAATTTCTGGAAAATCTCTGACGTATCAGCCTAAACATAAACTCTACTATATTCGGAAATATAATCTCTCAGTTAGGTAATATAACGGTCCTTTAAAGAAACAGCAGCTTTAGTTGAATCTAGACAAATAATGTCTGGTAGATTATCTGGTTAACAGTCTTTATTTAACAAAAAATAAAAGCATTTTACATGTATATTTCATGCTTGATCTTTAAATATTATCACAATAAACAGAACTACAAATAGTAGCAGGCATTCCCCAAACAAACCAGCCAAGTATCCTGGCAGGTTGTAATGCCTATGGCTGGCTCGTTTACAACGAGAGGTAGTTAGGTTAATGACCTGCCCGCCTGTCGACGCTATGTTTAGAAGATTCGAGATAAACCGGACCGCGCGCACAGCCTCAGCGATAAAACTTTGAACGTTTGCGGGTTTTATATTAAATTTTATTTATATACGTGTATAGGTTAAAGTAAAACACTGGAGTGGCGACCACGTACCGGACGACGCAGCAGGGGTAGACCTCCCGCAAGGTGGACCGACGATCCGGTTAAGATCGCGGGAAGTGGTTGGATGCAGGCGGCTCAAGATCGGTCTGTGTGGAGAACCTTGGGGGAGGCCTATTTCCAGCAGTGGACGTCTCTAGGCTGACATGAGGATGATAGCTTATAGAAATAATGATTCTTAGAGTATTTTAAGAATTGTGGAAGTTGTTTGATGTGTCGGTTGGCGTAGTAGTAGTTTTAAGCGCCCGCCTTGCCGATTGGCACTACGCCGAGTGATGTGGGTTCAATTCCGACACGAGAAAATACTTTGTGTGATCAATCGTTGTTTGAGTCTGGGTGTCCCTTGTGTCTATAGAAGGTATTATATAACAAACTACATAAATGACTTTATTTTTACTCATCTGCATTTTTCTCTTCTACAGATACGGTAGATAATCACGTTCACAAAACATCAAAAGCTGAATTCTAAGGTCTCTCGGTCGTAAAAATTCAAGCTTCCAACTGCCTGCAATAAAAATATATGGCCTTACAAACACGTATCGTCACACTGCCGGCCCGTTAATCTAAAATCCTGAAAGTCGGCAGAGATACATTTTATGGCGCCAGTAATGGGGACATCTGGGTTTCTAATTTTGAGGCTCACTATTTGGATTTACTATTTACACACTGTTGGCAAGGTAGATTGAAAGCTTCGTTGTTCAAGTGCTTAGTAATTTTAACTGCTGAACCAGACGTATTGAATCAATATCCAGCCAGAGCAGATCGTTTACTGTATTTTGAAACACGTCTATATTGTGCATTTGAATGAAAATAAAGGTAATTTAATTTTTATGTGCCCTAAACTTTTCAGGCGTAGGTTACACTAGCAGTGGGCACGTATTCAGTCAATCTGTGAACGCGGCTGGTGTAACCCACTCTTAATCGTCAGGGCAATAGTTAAAGTTTGTTGTGAGTTTGGCTGTAGTCAGCTACAATACTCGTTTGTATATCAGTATAAGAATATTTATCAGTTGTCTGCCTGCCATTAGTATATGCTGCTCTGCCTAGTTTGAGATGTCCTGGATTCTCTTGGAAAATGATTGAATAAAATGTTGTTTTTGTTGGTTGTCCCAGAATATAGTAAATATTAGATTCTTATGATAATGTAGATGTAACCAGTTGGAGCATTTTCTCATACATTGCTATATACATACCTAATGCGTGAAATACAAGGTGATGATTCTTAGTAAGTTTTCTTTTTTGGCCTTCGTCTAATTGTTTCGTCAGCGTTACTCATAACTCATGAACATTTATCTTTCCACGAGTAGGAATTACTCCTTCGTTGTCAAAGCTAAAAGCAGTTATTATGCTGTCAACGCAAGGGAGGATAAGTGACAAAAATACCCTGTTGTCCTGATTATAGTTTCAAATTTCTCTGAAGGGACACCTGAATTATTACGCAGCGTATGTCGTAACCAAATCGAAAAATAAATATAACCTTAAGCTTGGTATTCTTATCTATGAGAAACTGTAGCAATATTTAGAGATGACCGTCCTGTTCTTCTATCTAGGTCTAGTAGTTAGTGATCCTGTGTGCTAAGCTGGGATTCGTGGTTCTATTCCCACCCAGTACATTTTTTTGTGTAATGGGCACGATTACTTGTTTTGTGTCCCTATCTATAAAGGCAGCGATAGCCTAGTGGAAATACCAACGAACTGCCTTGCAGAGGGTATCGGGTTCGAAACCACGGTGCGCACCACTGACTTTTCGGAGTTATATGCGTATTAAATTGTTAATTATCGCTTGCCCTGTGCCTCGGAGAGCACGTTAAGCCGTCGGTCCCGGCTGTCATGAAGATCTTTGACTGTCGTTACAGGGCGTCAGTACCTTCCAAGTAAACTGACACTGGTCTAAACCATGGGATATCGCTAACACTTTGGGTTGCGGAGGTCAGATAGGTCGCTCTGTAGAAAAGCTAATATTCAGCCAAATCCGGTTAGACTAGTAAGCGGACCCCAGATTGAAACTGGGATAACGCTAAGAGGATGATGATGATGTCTCTATCTATGGTATAAAAATGCGTATATTTAAGAATATACGAGGGTTTTTATCAGTAATCTGATTGCTATAGCTCTAATCCCAAACTCTGTTTAGTTTGGGATTAGATGACCGTGTGTATGTTATCGTATAACAATATTACTATAAATAACGTACAATATACCTGTTAGGTAACTTAGTCGTCAGCCAGTAAGTTCTTAGCTATTTTATATCATCCATTTTTCTGATGAGCCTTTATCCAGTGCTACTTCGTCGATTGTCTAGGTCCTTACAGAAAAATAAAGTGTCAGTGAGCTCCTAGCAATATTGAACGCTACAAGAATTTCGTGTAGTATTCCCGGCATTGGGAACCGCTGTTGCTTTATTTACCGAGAGCTGTCGGATTCCACCTGCTTTGTATTCTACTAGCAGTGTCCTTAAATAAACTCATATAACTTAGTATAAAGTTAGGAAGGAATGTAATATTATGTGTTGTAATAGTTATAATACAATAATTTTAAGGATTACGTTGGTTGGCCGATTATGTGTAACTGGCTAGAAACAAATCCTTCTTTCCTGTCTGAGATGTAAGCTAGTACTTTGTATGGTAATTCTAAATGCTAGAATACATGCAGTAGCGTAGGTACATACATATATATATCGGAATGGTCATCAGTACAGGACGTCAATTGACTACGAAACGGAAGTGCGAGGATTGTGCGCTTCGACAGAGTCTACGCGTCACGTTCGCTACAGTCGAAGAGGGGGGATGACGGTTGACGTTCAACGGAGCAACGACGACTATCACTTCTCTTGGAGACTCCGGGCGGGCAACAAGTACCTAGAAACTGTCACTCGTTTCGTGTTCAGTAATACAAAATAGTTATAGTCAGTTTTGTTAGATTTGATTTGGTGTGAACTTATAACGAACTGTGATGTGTTGATACCGACCAAGAATAAAGCAATCCGCCGTCATCAGAAGTGGCATCATGGACCAGCGTGACCACAAGGCGCGAGCGAAGGCGACTGCTAATGCTGCTATGTTGGTGAATCAGCTGAGCTTGCAACTGCCACCGTGGTGAGCGTATTCTGACTGTTTTTTTTATTGGTACTGCCAATTTTGTTTAGTTGCAGTAGTAGTAAAACATTACGCGTTTAACCTTGGAAATGTCATAATAGTTGTGGTGATATCGCCATCACATCGTACTGAGTGTTGTAGGTTCGATTCCTACACGAGACACTGAGTTGTAGAACCGTTTGCCTTTTACGGTGTCGTGGTTCCCATAGCATGATCTCATGAATAATCTTCTTTTTAATAGCATAAAGAAGAAAGACAAAAAAAAATGTGGGTAGTTATGATTTAATTGTGACCTTTGTCGTATTTTAAGTTAGCATATGGTTGTCTGACTACCACAGTGATCTAGCTATAGCGTAGATTGTGAACGGAGGTTTTGAGTTTGATACGCCAGTTAAAAAGAAAGCGATACCTATTTTATTTCTTAATGCGAGGGTGGCTCGCACTCACGAACTTTGTGATCATATTATTATGCTTGCTTGCAAATAGATTATCTTGTCTCGGTCTTACTTTGTGGACTGTAATAGTAACGAGAGTGAGCGTACAGGCTAACTTGCATTATTCCAAGCAAGTGCGTTTGAGTCAAACGTGCTAGTTATTGTTCTAGTGCAGTTGTAATATTGGTTTTAGAACCAACACCCAGCTGGTTGGTTTTCTGCTAAATCTAGAACAAAAGCACCGGTCTAGACTGTCCTTCGCAGGGCAGCGGCGCTAAAGTTGGTAAACTAATCGAATCGTACATACGAAGTTCATAGTGTAAGACTGTGCGGGGCTATTGCTTCTGACTGTGCTGATTTTGTGTAGAACAGCTTGTAGCTTTTATTTCTTAAATAGACGTGTGAACTGCAGTGCTGTCTAGACGAGTGCGGTTGGTTGGTTAGTGTAACCTGACCATATTCAAAAGATATAACTAGCGCCATTATTTTATCGACTCGTGGTGTTGATAATACGTAACGGTTTTCGTTTAAACGTGATCAGAGCCTAAGTAAAAAGTGACGCTTCACACTATCACTCGTTGTAATTCTGAGTTGTACAGACGATCTCGATGTTGCAATTACACCTGCTTTTTTTTGTGCATAAATTTTTAACATGGCACATTAAAATGTTTCGTACTCAGATTATTAGATGGCACCACTAGTAAAATTAAATTCAATTTTAAGATTTTACGCGTGAACATTAGTGTTGCCGAACTATCGATATTAAAACAATCGATAGTTTACATCGCAAATCATGTACCCTATCGATAAGCCTATCGATAGTATCGATAGTATCGATACTATCGATAATATATAACAAGGCAATACTGTCGAATGGGTGCAATATTATCGATACTATCGATAGTATTGCAGTTTGTTAATAACAAACTATTGATAGTATCGATACTGTCGATTTTATTTGTAACGACAGTATCGATAGTATCGATACTGTCGATAGTATCGATTATTTTGGGCTATCGATATACTATTGTAAAGGAGAAATACCAAATACGGCCTGTAGCGGCCAGAAAGTTGTGAATCGTTTAAATTAAACATATATTTTTTTAAATTTATACATCGTTTTCGTTTCTTGATAGAGCTTCGGTGAAAGATTTTAGTTTTTAAAGATTATTGTTTTGAATAGGCTATGGTAATAGCGGATGATTGTCTTATGTTGCCAGCATTAAAAATAAAATGAAGTATGGTAGGCAGAAATTGTTTTAAGGAAATAATATTTTTACTATTATATTAGAAAACAATATCTTTTATTTACTTTTATACATATATTTGTAAAAAGAATCAAGAAATATATCATTTATTATATATTCCATAATAAATAATCGGTAAAATCGTTTTGTTTTTTAATCGATAGTATATATATTTTTTCAAACCATTTGCAACACTTTTTTATCTGTTATGTCATTCGTGTTGCTACTGCGCATCGTGAATATTTTGCTCTGATTTATTGGTGTTTTCGTACGGTTTTAATTATTGAAATGTAATTGAATATAAATTCAATAATAATGATCACTACTTTCTACCCATGCTAAGAACATGCAGCGGTGTTCGTGATTGTGGTTAGTTTTTTTGGACGAGTATAGTACGAGGTTCCCTAGTACACAGGTGATTATTAATTATTATTGGCCTCTCTTTTTGTAATTTTTGTACTATATGACACAAAGACATACCTTTATTTACATCTAGGTATTATATTTATGTTTAAATTCAATTTTGAGGTATATTTAGTTGTGGAATAATTTCCATTTCAAAAATCACGTATCTTATTTCCACCAAGAGTTATTTAAAAAATAATTAAACAGGGTAATAGAGTAGTCATTTATCTTCAAAACTGACATGGTTTCGTGTTTGTCCTTGCCAGGCCCATAATGTATGCTCAAATGGTACATCTCCTTTTTAAACAATCGATAGTCCAAAACAATCGACACAATCGACACGATCGTTGCAAATAAAATCGACAGTATCGATTCTATCGATAGTTTGTTATTGAGGAACTACAATACTATCGATAGTATCGATAGTATTACACTCATTCGATAGTATTGCCTTGTTCTGTGCTATCGATAGTATCGATACTATCGATAATATCGATACTATCGATAGGCTGATCGATAGTCTTACGATTGGTTGGCAATCGATAGACTATCGATTAATCATCGATAGTCGACTATCGATTGGCAACACTAGTGAACATTACCTACTGTGTTTTCTTTAAATTCATGTGATACGCTGGGAATTTTTATCAAGTGCCCCGAGTTCTCAGGCCAATTCCATGTTATGCTTAGGACGTTTAAGAGTGATAGTGTTTCTAGTAGAAGCTGTTAAACTCGATTATCAGACGTAGAAGAAAATAATTGAGTCATCATCGTAGTGCGTTACGATAAACAGTTTCAGACATTTTAATTTTCATCGTAGGTAGAACTAGGTTAGTGATCGTTAGTGATGATTGTATGCTTAACTTTAATCTCATTAAATGAGTACTTTGTTAGTCGTTGTTGTGATAATTTTGTGGTACCCACGTTACTATCAGTGTAGATTTGCATAAACTGGATAAACCGTTTGTACGGCTGCATGTTTAGCCATGCGTTGCCGTTGGTTGGACCGGTAAAGTGCCTTTCTGATTAGCCTAGTTTACCCTTGAGCTTTTGTGTTAGTCATTGTCTCCGTTTTTACGAAAACAAGACAGCTATTAGTATCACAAATGCTGTCCATCGTCTTGAACGCGAAAGGTCCGTTGCTGTATCGCTTATGATTAGGTTAGGATAAGCTTCGTATTTAGACTATCTATGACAAAATTATAACGCTGCCAAGACTGATTAGATACTTGGTAGTAAACTTAACATCTGGACTATCAGCCTAGTAAGATTTTTTTTTTATAGTCTGCTATGTGATAAGGAAAACCAACACAACATGTTGAACAAACCTAATTTAAGATTACTTTGTTACGCTCGAAATGATTATCCGGGGGGTGTTGTGTAACCGGATGGAGGTTGAGTAGCGTGATGTTGAAGACCCGATGGATGTCAGAGTATGAGCAATGCAATATTTTAATGAGTTGCCTATTATTGTAACGAGTATGTGTGTTGTTCAACATGTCAGCTTCGAGAGAAAGAGTTATTTGTGATTTTCATTAAAACCTGTAATGGTTTTGATCAAAGTAGCTTTATTCCCCACTGACTTGGGTCAGGAATAGCCGAACGACTAGATTGAGTGCTGTGCGATAATGTTCTTTTATTCCTAGAGTGAAGTGCATTAAGGTGTGGTCGTGGATCGCAATCACGGATACCCTGCTACTCAAGTAGCTCTCATTTGATTTTTGATCGCTAAAATTATCTACCACTGGTTTCTGTGTCGTATGACAAGAGCTTGTTGCGAGAATCTGAAAGTACTCATAGACTGCCGATTGGTTATCTCTGAACTGTAGTAGTTGCCTCTATGTAGCCAAAGGAAATCTGTTTGTCCGAAAGTAGTACTTATTAGTTCTCGCCATGTTCGCATTTGGTTTTAGTTTTTGTCAGTGGTCAAATCCAGTTCTGACATAGCTCATTGAGAGTATGGACGGGAGCTAAGTTCTGTGCAGTTGTGAAGTTGTAAATTAATTTGATAATCGCTTAAAATTTACGAAGTGCGGACGTTGAATTAGTCTGAAAGAACGGATACTCTAGTTAGTGCGTATATAATAATGAGACGAATCTTTGAAATACTAATGGTAGATTTATTTCCTTTTTGGGTAATCCTGGTGGCTACCGCGGCCTGATGGCCGGCGCGGCCTGGTAGCTGGCGCGGTCTATCGGCCGGCGCGGTCTGGCGGCCGGCGCGGCCTGGTGGCGAGGGTGGCGAGTGTGGCTTGGTGGCCAGTATAGCCTGTGTGGTGCGAGGCCCGTGTGTGGCGCGCGGCCCGTGTGTGGCGCGCGGCCCGTGTGTGGCGCACGGCCCGTGTGTGGCGCGCGGCCCGTGTGTGGCGCGCGGCCCGTGTGTGGCGCGGGACCTGTGTGAGGCCTGTACCTGTGAGGCCTGTACCTGGGCTTTGAAGAATTGAAGAGCCTGGTAACTGGTATAGCTAAAACATATCTGCCCGAAACTGGCAATGAAAGTGAAGGTAGCTTATTAAAGGTTAGAAGATGTTGAGTCCAAAGACCTTGGCTTAAATGTTTTGGTTAACTTGGTTTGAAAAATCTTAAAGTGTAAAGGCCCATTTGAGGTCACAGAAGTTCTTTACGATGATCTTTATAATCGCAAGCCCTTAATTCTAAGCGTTACTGTAAGTACGCCCTCGACAGGTTGCGAAAAATGCCTGAAGGTCAAAGTACAACTGACGAAATTGAGGTAGAACAAAGTAGTTCTGATATTGAAGAAAGTGTTTAAGTTTACATGATGATCGGATCGGACCGTACCAGAGGCTGACGTGTAGCCGTAGCTCGGTAGAAATCGGCGTCCACTAATTTAGTAGTCCGTGAGTAGGCGGTATTGCAGTCAGCTCTGGCGGGACAGGTCGGGTTTCAGTGGAAACCATAGTCCTGGAGAGATCTGGCGTTCCCATGTAGGGTTCGCAGAAAGTAGAGTAACTGGAGGTTACTGGGCTATGCGTATGATCACATGTAGAGCTTAAATGTTATGGTTTACTTGGTTTGAAATAATATTTTGAGAGATAGTGATAGTGAAATGTCAGTTTTACATTGAGTTTCCTGATTATTGATTTTTATACTGAAACTTTGTGCCAGAGGATCAGAGCATAACTGACGATCTTAAAGAGAGTAAATTGTGAACCTTAATACTGACGAGACAGTAGAAAACTGGGCTTACATGTTGATTGGTTGTGTGATTTAATGTCAGAGGTTCGGTTTGTAGCCGTAATAGCCGTAAATCAGTACAAATCGGATTCAATACAACTGAAGGCAGTTGTCCGTGAGTACACGGTAGGTACGCAGACGACTCCGATGTTTGATTGGCGCAGACAAATGGGTGGCAACCGAGTGACTGGTGTAAGGCCTGGTTTAGTAACTGGAGGTTACTGAATGGGGGCAACCGAGTGGCTGGTTGAGTGCCTGGTTTAGTAACTGGAGGTTACTGAATGGTTATGAATCACATGTAGAGCTTTAGTTATTTGATTTGATTATAACGTGAGTCTATGGTAATTGACTGTATTATCAGTGATGCTCTGAATCCAGCTTCTATAATAGAATGTAATGTAGGAGGAGGAGAATTTTGTAGAAAATTTGATTGGAATCCTAACACTGTTTTGATTCAACCCTTACCTGGGTTAAGTCAGGAGTGACCGAGCAATGTGATACTGTGCGTGTAAAATTTTGTTACAGATTAACACACGGGGACGTGTGTCTTGTAGGATGGCCGTATCGGAATGGTCATCAGTACAGGACGTCAATTGACTACGAAACGGAAGTGCGAGGATTGTGCGCTTCGACAGAGTCTACGCGTCACGTTCGCTACAGTCGAAGAGGGGGGATGACGGTTGACGTTCAACGGAGCAACGACGACTATCACTTCTCTTGGAGACTCCGGGCGGGCAACAAGTACCTAGAAACTGTCACTCGTTTCGTGTTCAGTAATACAAAATAGTTATAGTCAGTTTTGTTAGATTTGATTTGGTGTGAACTTATAACGAACTGTGATGTGAAGTGTTGATACCGGCCAAGAATAAAGCAATCCGCCGTCATATACATAGACTCAAGCCTGTGCCCGTAGGGGTAGGCAGAGACTACGGAATGCCATTTACAACGATCTTGACATATCTCTTTTGCTTCATTTACTCCCATCAAATTTCTCATGCATGCTCTTTTAGGTGGTTTTAGGTTAAGGGTACTTCTAACCTGTCCTTTTTTTAGGATCCAATCAGTCACAAAACATCCGTCTAGGTCTTCTCCTTCCTCCTGTCCCATTCACACTTGACTTATATAACTTCTTAGCCGGTCTTTCGTCATCCATCCTCTCCATGTGTCCAAACCATCTTAGCATACCTTTCTAAATGGTTGTCACTACATCTTCTTTTACTCCACAACACTCTCTTATCACACAATTCTTTACTCTGTCTTTCAAAGCGTAGGTAAAGCATTAATTTTAGGAATAGCTCTACCTGGTGAACAACTAATTGTCATTTGTAGGTACAACTATCCTTTGTGTCCGTTGTTTTGAATGTTAGTAAATTCTAACGCGATATTTGTAAGATTTGTAATTTTTTGGAATTGGTGTAGTGCTTTAAAGCAGCCTGATGGCACAATCTTGTTAATTTAACCACACCAGTAACGCATACATACAACCTGGTTCACAAAAATCAATTCACTGAAAGAATTCTAGTTACAGAAATATCAGAAACTCGAGTAAAGTCTCGCTTTGAGTTCACAGTACATTTATTTAGTAAGTATACCTATATGTGTTAAAAGTCGCAGCCGGTACTACTCTGGCGGAGCACTTATTATTTTTATGGCCGGTGGAAGAGGGCGGGTATGTTTTTATAGCACCGCTGTTACTTGCTACTTGTCGGCTACTTATCACCTTTACTTAATTTGTCTAGCTTGCTACTAATGCTTACTTTGATTCCGGAACATTAAGTGCATATTTTGGTTCCAAGGTACAATGGACTTACGGCTTGATAAGACTGCAAATAAGGTTTAATTGGTACTTTGAATAAGTAATGTACATTTGTCTCTTATTTCTCATCTTAGTTATATTAAATATACATGGAAAATTAGCAGTTTCATACAGTCTAAGGAATATGATTTAACCAGGAAAATAATTTCGTACATATTTATTATTTTTATTTTTCTTTGTGCATGTTCTAACACTTAATTAATAGTGACAAATATCTTATGATGATCTCATATAGATTGTGGTTTAGAGAAACGAATTACCAATAAGATCCTATTACAATGAGATTTTATAGATAATTCTAAGATTATAATGTTATACTCAAATTATATTACAGTCTTCGAATTATCGACTATGTTTTAATTAAGGCCTATGAATTGTTTTCATTCCCCTTGTTAACAATTTCTATAACATTGTAATAAGCATTGACACTTATTTGATATACGTAGAAGGTTAAAAAATTAACACACAATCCTATTCGCAGATGTTTCTGAGAATGAATCCAATATAAAAACTGCCATCACGTTATTAACTTTTTCACATACAAGTGAGCTCACGATAACATCATCGTAATATGACGAACCGTAATTGAAAAGGGTATTCCGGCAAGGTTTGTATATCGTAGTGATGCGAAGCTGTAAATTCAATAAGTGAAATGGGGAAGATAGCGTTGACGTTGTTGGGACAGTGAAAACAGAGCTATACGAGATTAGTACACACACTAGTTTAACTTTTAGTTAGACGCCGACGTCCCAAATACCTGATTTTTGTCCACGCTTCTATAAAACTTTCCAACATATAGGTAGTTTATACGATGTTCCACAAGTATAAAATAAAAAAGTACTCAAGAACAGAGCAGTTGGCAACAATGAACAAGTGGAAGCAAGTCAGTAAATTGGGTGTGTTGATGCAAGTTTCCGAGTCGCCTCCTATTCTGTTCGATTTAAATCGGTTTATGTTTCGACAAATATCCCGTCATGCCGAATAACTCGATTAAATTTTGATTGCTTTCAACGAATGTCCCTAAGTTTTATTATGATCTAACATTGATCGCCGTAGTGAATAATGACTTAAATAGGTATATGGTTTAACGGTAGATGGTAAACTGAAAAGTGCACCTTCAATGGAGGTATAAAAATTTAATAAGTTCTTTTAAAAAACGACCGAAGCAAAAAAACTTTAGAAGATATTGTATCGGTACAGTACGCAAGTAAATAAAAGAAAACAAGATTAGGCAACGAACATAGGGATACTCCAGATACATACTTGTCAACCACATATCACTGGACAGCTTAAACCACACTCGTGTGAAATTGGAACTATTCTTTATATCTTCTACAATCCTTTGATGTCTACTTATACGATGACCAGACTTCTATCATATGGTTTATAAATACTTATGTAGGTATAGACGCCAGACCGATATGTTATTCTGCGCTCTGAGATCTGAGACGGTCACGGATATAAATATCACTCGCTGAATTATTGACTGCAGACTGTTGCATAACTGCGAATACTAATGCACTTCAAACACGAGAATGGCATAACTAGATGTTGTCTTATTTTTACAATTACAACAGCATACGATGAAGTGGTAACACCAATGCACCAAGCCTTGTGAATTCCTTGGCTTATTCTAATTATTTGTAACTATCAGATCATTTCAGTCTTTTCTAATTAATAAATCGATGAACAAAGTCAACATTTGCACATAATTTTTGTCGTCAAAAAATGCTATAAAGCAGACCTATATGATGTCTGACTTTTGTCTGCATTCACATGTTATGCAGCAACGTTGGATATCGTCAAATATACCAAAAACAGCTGATGAATCATATTTTCACTTCATGTGTCGAATATCTATCCAAGAAATTTGAAACACGAACAAATTATTTGTTGCAAACAAAAGTGTCAATTTCCATCATAAAACAATTCTGTGACGCCGTTATGTCAACTGTAGATTAGTAATTAATCAAAATAAATCTAAAGGGATAACAAAAGTAGAAATATTTAAATATCATCGTAATTATAACATTGGGTATACTGCATTGAGTTATAGAGTTAAAGTCAAAGATATAACGAAACGCAAAGATTAATTATTACAAAGGCGATTAGAGGATCGTCCCATTCCGACATTCTTGTTACAAATGAAATTTCGTATAATTTTCCACGTCGCTTCGTTTGGATTATTCACTTCATTACAGTTTAATCCTGACCCTTAAAAGGTTGGATGTCACCATTCTGTCTACATACATAATGTAATATGTACGTGCCTTTGTAGGTACGTCGTTTTGTTTTTAATTACGACTGGGTTTTGTTAGCCGGTCAGTGTGTTGGGCCGTGATCATGTGATCGATTCGCCGCTCGCCGTGTTTATTTACGGTTATCTGTCCAGTCTCCAATAGCAGGTGATCGCAGTTTCACAAAAATATATTTGTTGTTTTATTTGGTGTGCACGGTTCAGTTAATATACAGGTATTCGAGAGGCTGTATATTTTGTATGAAAGCCTTTATAAAAGGTATGTGCTTTGTAATAAAAGGAGTGTCGAATGTCCAGCGTAGTAAAATATTTGTAACGTAATACTACACATATTGCGTTATAATATCTCGCAGGCGCTTAACGCCAGCTTAGCCAGACATCGTTCGCAATATTACCAAATATGGTCATATTCACTAGCCAAAGGCAGTTGTGAGTCATAGGTTTATGCCTATATAAGATGGGTGCGCGTTGTAGAATGGTCACTTTCCCTAGACATCGGAACGCTGCCGCTACACCTCGCGATTATTCTACATTCTACTTCCTATCTACTGTCCCGCTGGGGGTAAGCATATTCTAGTTGTCTGTGTGCCTATATGTTCTGTCTGTAGTATCTGTGTCTCCTAAGCATAACAGCCGATCTAGGGACAGCCTATTCCTGACCGGTTGTTGTGTATTCTCTATGCTGTTTCCAGTTCTTCCTACGGGCTACGTTCTTCCTACGGCTACGTTCTTCCTACGGGCTACGTTCTTCCTACGGGCTACAAGCCACGAGCTGCTGGCGTTGTGCCGCTACTAGCCAGCTGCCACCCAAGCCTCCGTTCCTGCCTACGAGCTCCAACAGCCAGGCCACGGACGCCTGAGCCTGACCGCTCGGCCCACATCGGCTGCACCGCCTGA
The DNA here is from genome assembly GCA_944739405.2 of Euclidia mi. Classification (NCBI taxonomy): domain Eukaryota; kingdom Metazoa; phylum Arthropoda; class Insecta; order Lepidoptera; family Erebidae; genus Euclidia; species Euclidia mi. The sequence continues at coordinate 28,877,121 of OX123193.2, read as the reverse complement.
GACCCCGCTCAGCCTGAACATCGACCACAGAGCTGCCTGCGCAGCGCACCTTGGCCAGCTCATCGGTGACCCTACGAGCAGCTACCCTGCGAGCGTCGGAGGGCAGCAGGAGTCTACGCTCCAGCCAGCTCAGGCCAGTGCTTACCTAGTTCGGTCATACTGTATGTAAGCGGTAGTGAGACATAATAAAGAACCTGTTCAGCCTAGCAGTGTTTCTCTCGAACCCCGACATCCTACCTGAGATCCTCCGTCTCAGTGGCGCCCAACTCTATTTGTCTCACTTCCAATTACTGCAGTTGTTCTTGTTTAGGAGGTCAGTCTTTGTAAACGAGGAGGTGCAGATATCAGCGAACCGGTACGTACTATTTAACTTGTGTTTATCTGTGTTTTGTTGTCTATCTTTAATTTCTATTCTTGTATGACTATAATGTGTTATCTTACTATTGCCTAATTCAAACAACTACCGATTCCCTACGTAACTGTTCGCAATTTGAAATAACCGTTTTTTTGTTTTTGCATGTCACTTATGTATTGTCTACATTTTTACACCGAATCGTCGTAGTTTCTTTGTAAAGCAGAACGATTGCACACGGAGGGCTGTAATATACTTACGTTCTTTTCCTATCATACACTTCATTTCATCATGAGCACTAACCCCATTAAGTACTTCCTACTTAATAAAAATGAATTGGCCTACGAGGTCGCTATTCGCGGAGAGGAGCCGGCTACCTCTGTTTTAGGTTTACGGAAGCAGCTACCTAAACTACTCGAGCTGATTCCGAATGACGAAATCCTAGAGTCAGGCCTAGACATAGCAGACGACTTCAAGGGAGCTAGCCTGTCAGTTGCCGATTTAGATTCGCGAATCTCTTCCCTTAAGGAACTATACGACCACAACTTGGCGAAGCGAACTACGGCTTTGCACAACCAGGTTTACCACAGATTGGGCAGATTAGACAAATCCGAACCTAAATACGGCAAGAAAATATCCGACCTGACTGAACGCTTTCGGATGCTGTCGGCAGAGCAATCTAAGATAGAACACTCGAATGTTCCGTCGGCGGAAGTCGGAGTCACGATGACTTGCACGGATTCAACCCCTGCACAGGCAGCGTCGACTCCGGTAACTGTCCACTGTGAGCATTTGAGGGTTGGCGAACTATCGAAACTTAAATTCGACGGAACAGGCTGCGTTCGCGAATTTCTACAACGCGTGACGGAATTTAGGACCGTTAGAAATCTACCTGCCAATAGATTATTCGATTACGCGTCCGAAATTTTTACGGGTAATGCGTTACACTGGTTTCGCGGTGTTAAATATTCCATTTCTACATGGGACGAACTAGCTAGTAAACTCACAGCTGATTTTACACCGTACGACTATGATTATAAACTTTTAGCCGAGATTCGTAATTGTACTCAAGGGCAAACTGAAGGTATAATCATCTATTTATGAATTATGTTCCAACTTTTGCGCGATTGTCACCGAACACGGTACTAACCGAACATGAAAAACTAAATATATTGCTTCTGTACGAGCCAATATTGCTCGTACAGCACATTTGTAACAACGCAAGCAATAAAACAATTTATTAACTTCAGTCGTACAAAAACACCCGTAACGTACTAATATGAGTGTCAATAAAACAATAACAATTTAACGTAACGTTCGACTCAGCAACTGAACATAGCCGTAGTTAGGAACTTTTCTAGTGCAATAAACCTTTGAACTTATAACCGTGTGCAGTGCATCATTTTCAACAACCTTTCAACACAACTACAACCTGAGGAACCGTCAACGACGCGATATCCTCATCATCGAGTGGTCCTTCGATTGACACGATTGGTAAGTCTTATACTGTCGTGTATCTTATTGGCAAGATCTCAGCGTGGTATATCCCGGCTACGTTAGCAAATCGGCGTTGTTGGCCTCCCACAAGCGGGTCTCACCGGCAGCGTTGAGACGTTGCACATAACGTAGGGGAGGGAAGGCTACACTGAGAACGACCAGTAACAAACCAGTAGGAAATACAGCATCTTTAGGTTTTATCAGCGGGGATAACGTCCACTGCGACTAAGACCTTACGTATCAACCGACGGAGCAGAGATAACGTCTACTGTTTACGTCAACATCTTAACTTACAACCAATTGCGTGAGTACACACGGTTACCTATTACCAGCAGTAACAATGTCGGAAGAAGGTTGCGCCCAGTTTGTGGAACTCGTTACTAAACAACAGGCTAGCTATGAGAAAATCAAAGCTCTTCAAGCCAACTACAAAAAGGATTCTAGAAGTAGAAAAACCGTAGATTACCTCAACAAGCGCATCGAAGTTTTACGATCGCTCTGGGATGAATTTCGAACGAATCACGAGATCATCAAGAAGTATGAAACGTCCAACACAGATCATGATTACTTTAAGAAGACGGTTTTCGATGTAACAAAATGCATAGTTGACGAAACAATGCAATCTATGACTCAGTTGAGAACTGAGTTATTAGAGGAACCGACTTTTTCGGGTATTTCCAAACCCAAATCTGCCTCATTTTTCAGCATAACGCAAGACACCACTAGAGATGAGTCGGATAAACACTTATCGACATTATTGCGCAATCAAATGTGCAATTTCAACGCTTTGCAGCGTGCGGTTGCCAAAACAAAACTGGAGGAGATGAAAGAGAAGTGGCAGCTTCAAGATCAACTTAACATCTTACAATCGAAGTGGGAAGCTATCGATAAGATCCACTGGGAGATAAGTTACTGGCTGCAAGGAGACGACGAAGATTATGAATCAAAATTCGACCATTGGGAGCAAGTCTACGACAAGCTCAAGGAAGATTTGAATAGAAGAATATTTGAATCATCTCATTACGAGAAGTCTACGCCTCCAATAGAATTACCAGAGTTTAACGGAGCTTATAACAACTGGATTTCTTTTAGGGATTTATTCTTTGAGATGATCCATAACAACCCAACGCTAAACAAAACACAGAAAATGAAGTATTTAAAGTCGAAATTAAAAGGCGAAGCTGAAAAATTGATTAAACATCTTCCTGTGAGTGCCGAAAATTACGACTCGTGCTTAGAAATCATCCAGCATCGTTACAATAACAAGCGATTGCTTTTTACGTCATACATCGATACACTTCTCAATCAAGCATCTATCGACAAACCAAACTCGGCGAACCTGAAAAGGTTCCATGATACCACGAAAGAATGTTTGAATGCGCTGAAGAACATCGATATCGATATTCCTGTATGGGGTCCACTTATCGTGCACCTGCTGTCTTCGAAACTCGATGATGTCACTTACGGTGATTACATAGAGAAAATGAAACATTCAAGAGAGCTCCCGGACCTCAACGAGTTCATGAAGTTCCTAGAATTGAAGTTCATGACTTTGGAAACATCTCGTTCAAAAAAGAACAGCCAATATAAAAGTAATTATAATAATTATAACAACACTAAGTCAATGAACTTTAAAGACACAGAAAAGGCAACAAAAACCTTTCATGCAACGCTACGAAAATGCCCGCTCTGCAAAAACGATCATGCACTGCGACAGTGCCCTACATTTTTGAACATGGATGTGTCATTCCGTAATCAAACAACAAATAAATTGAATTTATGTAAGAATTGTTTGTTTAGCCATGGCAGCAATAAATGTACCTCAACGAAAAGATGCCGCGCCTGCAATTTTAAACATCATTCTCTTCTTCATGATGATAATCTGAAGGGTCAACAAACCAAGCCATCCACCTCAACGGTGGCTGAGCGAACCTCGAATCATATAAATGGCAATCAAGAAATACTTTTAACGACTTTACAGCTGAAGGTCAAAAACAAGGAGGGAGATTACGTCATCCTTCGCGCATTATTGGATCAGGGATCTCAAGTGACCTTGATTACAGAAAATGCAGCTCAACGCTTGAACTTACCCCGAAACAAAATGAATGCCGCGATCACCGGCGTCGGTACTATAATGGGCAAGAGCAGAGGAATTATACAACTAGAATGTAAATCTATATACTCGGATTATACATTCTAAACCGAAGCACTAGTAATGAGCAAACTTATAAACAACCTTCCTAACTCAACGATTAACGCAAAGAACTGGACACATCTAGAGAACATCAAGCTGGCGGACCCAGACTTTAACATCTCTGGGCCCATCGATTTACTACTAGGAGCGGATATTTACTCGGACGTAATTCTAGAAGGTATACTCAAGCCCAGCAATGGCTCACCTGTAGCGCAGCAAACCAAACTGGGCTGGATTCTTAGCGGTGCCACAAGGCAATTTAACTGTTTCGTTACTCTAACAGAGCTAGACAGCATAACGAAGTTTTGGGAGAAAGAAGAAATTTCATGTGAACCCGAACCAACGAAGGAAGACGAATACTGTGAAAAATATTACATAGAAACAACGAACCGTTTGAGCAATGGGAGATACGTGGTAAAGATGCCAATGAAAGCTCATTATGAACAAAAGCTCGGGAACTCAAAACCTGCAGCGATAGCACAATTTTTACAGCTGGAGAAGAAAATGGCAAGACAAGAACATTTTGGTACTTTGTACAAACACTTTATCAACGAGTACATTCAATTAGGTCACATGAAACCTGCTACAGCATCCAAGACGCAAGTACAAGCGTATTTACCACACCATGGCGTACTAAGAGAGAGTTCGACTACAACTAAGCTGCGAGCTGTTTTTAACGCATCGATGAAGACAGACTCCGGCTACAGCCTAAACGACTTGATGGAGAAGGGTCCAAACCTCCAAAAAGACATTTTAGCCATTATTATTAAATGGCGGAGCTACAAATATGTCCTGACGGCTGACATCGAGAAGATGTACCGTCAAATCCTGACTCATCAAGACCAACAGTCGCTTCAAAAAATTATTTGGAGGGACTCCATGCAAGAACCACTCAGGGAGATGCAGTTGTGTACTCTGACATATGGTATGAAAAGTTCACCGTTTATTGCAATGCGGACTCTCCAACAACTAGCCGAGGATGAAGGCGACGCATTCCCCTTAGCAAAAAGGGTGCTATTGAACGAGTGTTACATGGATGACGTCACTACGGGCCAGCATACCATAGAAAATACCAAGTTACTACAGAAAGAGATTTACGAGCTACTAAAGAAAGGCGGTTTCATTTTACGAAAATGGGCTACCAACGAACCTTGTATTCTGAGCGACGTAGCATTAGAGGACAAGAAACTCACTGCCGATTTCAACTTCAAACAACAGGAAATCAGCAAGACACTCGGGATTGCATGGAATGACGCAAGCGACACTTTCCATTTCACTACCGAATCGCCGTACAACGCTAAGCAAACAACATACACAAAACGCAAGTTGTTATCAGAGATAAGCAAGATCTACGATCCGCTCGGTTGGTTAGCTCCATTGACCATTCAAGCAAAACTAATTTTCCAAAGGTTATGGAATGAGGACTGCAGTAACATGGACTGGGATGAACATGTACCCGATACCATTGCAAAAGACTGGATTCGTATCCAATCAGAACTACCAAACATAAATAACATTAGAATTCCGAGATGGATTAAAAAAGAAAACAATGCAACTATAGAATTGCAAGGCTTTTGTGACGCAAGCGAGCAGGCCTATGCGTGCGTCATCTACAGTCGAACTGTATCGCTTACCGGTACCTACGTAACTACTTTATTGGCCGCAAAAACTAAAGTCGCACCACTCAAAAAGAAAACTTCGATTCCCAGGTTGGAACTTTGTGCCGCAGTCTTACTAGCAAAACTTCTAGAAAAAATAGCAAAGATTCTTGCAGATTACTACATCAAGATTTGCGGCTGGAGCGATTCTAAAGTGGTCCTCGCTTGGCTTCAAGGCAGTCAAACCAAATACGAGAAATATATTATAAATAGAACATCACAAATTATAAACATCGTGCCTGCGATAAACTGGGGTTACGTAAAAAGTAAAGAAAATCCCGCCGACTGCGCAACAAGAGGACTGCTGCCATCAAAATTAGTTAACTTTTCCCTGTGGTGGGAAGGGCCTCAATGGCTTAAGGAGAAAGGAATACAAGATTTTATCCCCAAGGAAACGTATACGACAAATGAGAGTATTGAAACGAATTGTTACATTACGAAGACTACGGAACCCGTGTCGATTAAAAATGAATTAATTAATTCATTACTTGAGCGACATAGCAACATCGATCGCATTACAAGAATACTCGCCTGGGTGATACGTTTTGCTGATGCTTCACAAAACAAAAGGTCGAACGAGCGCAATGAACTGCATGTGTCCGAAATAGACAACGCATTATGTTTAATTATTCGATCAGTACAAGAAAGTTATTTTGAAGACGAAATTATTTCTATCAAGAAAAACGGAAAACTTTCCAACAAGAGCGCGATTTTGAAACTCAACCCATTTTTGGACAAGGACGGAATCTTACGCGTCGGTGGACGACTAAGCTACTCCAACTTGCCAGAAGAAACCAAGCATCCAGTACTACTTCCAGGAGGAGGACAACTGACCCGATTAGTCATCGAAAGCGCGCATCAACGAACATTACACGGTGGAGCAAGATTAACGCTAGCTTACACTAGGAACAAATACTGGATCATTAGCGGAAATCGAACCGTTAAGAAAATGCTGAGACAGTGTATACGATGCCGTCGCTACGCGACGCCCAGAACTAACCAGCTAATGGGCAATCTTCCTAAAGAGAGGATCACTCCGTCAAGACCATTCTCACACTGTGGGATTGATTTCACGGGCCATGTCAATATAAAAATTAACAAAGGCCGTGGAGTCAAAACCTGCAAAGGCTACATTGCCATATTCGTGTGTATGTGCACAAAAGCAGTACATATCGAACTTGTCTCGGATTTATCGACCCAAACTTTTATCGCAGCACTGACGAGAATGTGTGCGAGACGAGGCACTCCAAAACACATTAATTCCGACAACGGAACAAACTTTGTCGGAGCTGCCAGAGTATTAAATGAAGAGTTTCAAATATACAAGACAATGTTATCTTCAGAATTTTTCAAGGAGATCAACAAACTTCAAATAGAATGGCACTTCAACGCTCCCTCTTGGCCATCTGCCGGAGGGTTATGGGAAGCCGCTGTACGCTCCATGAAGGCTCACTTGAAACGAGTAATCGGCGAACAGAAGCTAACTTATGAGCAGTTTACAACACTGCTCACTCAAATCGAAGCGTGCATGAACAGCAGGCCGCTGAGCCCGTTATCTGAGGATGTAGAAGACCTTGACTATCTTACTCCCGGACATTTTCTTACGGGGAGCCCAACGCTCTCTCTACCACTCAATGAACCCGAAGGAATTAAGTCTATAGACATCAGAAACAACTGGAAACTCATCGAACTCATGCGCAGACATTATTGGGATCGCTGGTCGAAAGAATATCTGCATTTATTACAGAACAGGAATAAATGGCGACAAACAAGAGAAAACTTAGAGAAAGGACAACTTGTACTCGTGAAGGAAGATAACCTGCCACCCGGCAAGTGGGCTATGGGCCGCGTGGTTGAATTGCATCCCGGAAGCGACAAGTTAGTACGAGTGGTCACACTCAAGACACAAAATGGAGTACTGAAAAGGCCCATTACGAAACTCACTCCGTTAACTGACCCCGAGAAACGCAAAGAGGATCAAAATCTTAGAAAACCATCGAAAAAGGAAGTTAGCATGAACAGTTTACTTTTGGTGTTAATAGTCGCGTTTACAACGTTCTCAAGTACGCTAGCCGCACCTCAAGAACATTTTAAAATAACAAGATTATCTGACGACCAACCAGTTTACTTTGACCCCATCGGAAATGTCCAACTTATCCACGACGAATGGAAACTACTTGTTTATTATAATCTAACAACTTTCTGGCGAAGTACAACAAAGGTCGAGACATTCATCAACAGTTTAGCTCAATTATGTGAGACTATGCCCAACGAACCTTGTCAATCTACAATACAACAGCTGAAATTCGAAATGAATCAGGTGAACGAATACAACATGTTATTATTGTCTCAACATCAACAAAGGAAGCGTCGCGGCTACGTTGACGGCGTAGGAAACCTTGCAAGGACCCTATTTGGTGTACTGGATAGCGAATTTGCAGAAAAATACGCTCAAGACATACAAAGAATCAAAACAAACGAACAGTATTTACTGCAACTCATCAAAAATCAGACGCTTATTATCGAGTCCGAAAACAACATCATTAAGAAAAATGAGCACTTTGTAAAGTCACAACTGCAAGTTCTGCAAAAATTTATAGACACAACGGAATATAGAAGAACAATATTAGAAAACAGATTTCAGATAATGAAAACAATGAATGATGTTAACGCTGGAGCGTTGACTGCCAGTTCCCTTCTCTCTATATTGCGAAGAAACCAACAAATTCTCTTAGATGCATTGACAGATATCTATAGAGGAAATCTGGACATGAAGCTTTTCACGCCGAGACAACTAGCAGAGCAACTCAATTACATTGCCGGCTTTATATCGAAAAGATTAACATTACCAATTAGAAACAGTAATGTAGAAAACATTCAGAGCATTTACAAGCTTATTTACGTGAGAGCGCGGCTCACCGAACAATACCTACTCTTTGAGCTACATATCCCGTTACTAAGCGACGATGAATACACATTATACCGCAATATACCTATACTTAGAAAGCAGACGGCCGACCAATGTCAAGCTATAGCGATAACTTCAGAGTACACAGGAGCAAACTTTGCAAAGAACACATACATACAATTGGATGATGTCGATTTACAACAATGCACAACAATGAAAACGGATAGCTACATATGCCACGCCTTCACACCGATAAGAAACTTACACGGAGCCACAGCATCGTGCGAAGCAAAAATGCTGAGTCAATCAGTTCATAATATCACTTGCGATTGGATAGTACAACCATGTTCCGACCAATGGATAAAACTACAGAGGCCAAACATATGGTTATATAATTATGTCAGCGAATGCGCGACCCGTATAGTATGCGAGAATCGTATTACAACGACAATTATAACAAAGGTGGGGCTTCTTGCCTTAGGTCAGGATTGCATTTTACAACATAAGGACACGTCGATATACTCATACAACGTTTTTAGTAGCAAGACCAACATCGCTATGAATGTGGATGTACCGACTATCGACACCCCTAATGATATGTGGCAAACGTCTCAAAATACAAAGATTGTCCTGACTAATCCAAACCTATCCACCGAACATAGACTATTGGACACCCAGATAAATACACAAAAGCAACGAGAGAGTCTGCCTAACGACATAAGTTCCCATGAGATATCATCACATATCCATGAGATCGGCAATTATACCATAAGCGCCTTCCTGGTGGGAGGAAGCGTCCTCGCGATTATAGCATGGAGAGTACAAAAGTTCCTCGCCACCCGTAAAGGAACTGACACCAATACAACACGGCAAACTGTCACAAAGACTCGAAAGAGAACGGAAGACATAGAGATGACGGAGATTCCTGCGTACGCTACAATAGGTGATAGACAGGCCAAGCAGCATCTTCGGCAACAACCAGCGAGTGGAACAAGATTTCAACTATAACTAATATTTGTTTATTTTATGCTTTCATTTCTATTGTTTTATTATCTGATAACTTGACATGTAACTATTTAGAAACTTTTACTATTTAACTTGTAACGCAAGTTCAGTTGTCTGGGTATGCACCGACGTTAACTATCTTCCCTCGGGAGCATGTACGAGCCAATATTGCTCGTACAGCACATTTGTAACAACGCAAGCAATAAAACAATTTATTAACTTCAGTCGTACAAAAACATCCGTAACGTACTAATGTGAGTGTCAATAAAACAATAACAATTTAACGTAACGTGCGACTCAGCAACTGAACATAGCCGTAGTTAGGAACTTTTCTAGTGCAATAAACCTTTGAACTTATAACCGTGTGCAGTGCATCATTTTCAACAACCTTTCAACACAACTACAACCTGAGGAACCGTCAACGACGCGATATCCTCATCAGCTTCACAATATTAGACCGTGTTATTCTACTGTACTAGCTTCATGTACTACGGCTATAGACACTATAGACACTCTAAAAACACTATGTCTAAACTATGAGAGGTTCCAGTGTTTAAGTGCACAATTTCACGAACCTAGTTACCCTACGTCTAACACAGTAGCACCTGATTTAGCTTACATAAATAAAAAGGACACGCACGGTCACTATAATAATTCACAGTACTATAAACCGTCTAAACTAAAAAACTACGCTTCTGTCGCATCTATAAATGTCGAACCGAACGATACACCTGTGCCTAACCTACAACACTATAATGTCAACATGATATCTAAATCAGCTGTTCCTACAAAAATAACTAATAAGAGGTGTGTGTTTTGTCCGCGATGCCGTTCAACTGATCACTCACTAGGGACGTGCAAGCGAGAACGTTATCCGATATGTTTTAAGTGTGGCCTTAGGGATGTCACGTTCGTAAATTGTCCTAACTGTAAAAATAAATCTTTTTCAAAAAACTAATTTACTCGGATCGTAGTTCGTCAAATAAGATGACAAACCCTACCGTTTGTACATCTTCTAAACCTAAATATTTTGACAAAGAAGACTGGAAAAATTGGCTGAACACTCTAAAAGTGTATTTTTCCAGTTATTCTGTGGCTGCGATCCGTGATCAAAAACCTAATACTGAATTTCGACCCTATGTTAATGTAACCATTAAGAATCTACCCCTTACTGGGTTACTTGACTCAGGTTCTGCCGTGACTATATTGGGCAATAATTCTCATATAAAAATTATTTCTCAAACTAATCTCCCTTTGAATAAGTGTGACAACCCTACTATATTTTTTCGATCGGCGGGTGATCATCGTTTGACACCGATCGGCTATATCAACCTACTCACCACTTTTAAAAATAAAACTTGTTATTTAAAAGCGTACGTAATTCCAGAAGTTACTAGTTCGTTAATTTTAGGTATTGACTTCTGGAAAAGATTTAAATTGTTACCAAATCATATTTACTCTGTTCCGTTATCTAATAATGACTGTCGTAGTAATTCCTTGCCTAGTAAAGTTAATGCTACCGTGTCAGCTATTGATAGTAACAATGATAACGACACTACTATAACCTCGGATCAGTGGTATACTACAATCTACAATGGCTGTAAAAACTCACCTACATCTTTCCCTAATTATTCTATCAGGAATGATAAATTGTACAGCAGATATATGGTATCTAAATATACATTGCGTAAAGTATTCGATTGGAAAGAGGTCCTACATACCTCGGATAGAACTACCGCTATTAAAGAATACCATTTGGAACTCGCTGCGGGTCATTTATGTATTTTTAAAACGTATAAACGTTTAGCGCAGCGTTATTATTGGCCTGGTATGCACGCTGACATTATTAAGCTTATATCTTCATGTGATACTTGTGTCGCACGTAAACACCAAAACAATGGTACTTTATATACATACACATACAACTTACGTCGTAAACCGGCTGGGTTTAACGTGGGTGATACTGTGTGGAAAAGAACCTACGACAAATCATTTGGCAAAAAACTAGCTCCTAAGTTTACCAAGTGTACTATTATTGCTAAAAAGTCACCACTAGTATACGAATTAGCGGATTTGTCGGGTAAATCTATTGGCAGTTGGCACATTAAAGATTTAAAACTAATTAACTACACTGATTCCTAACCTACCTGTTATTCTTTCATTGTACCTACCGCAGTTTGAGTTTCATAGTCACTGTCTACTTAGCACTGTCTACAGAAGTTCGGAGGACTTAGTTAGACGGATTTTTCTTGTCTAGACACGAAAAATCCTGCTGTACAGAGCGGAGTATTGTAACGTAATACTACACGTATTGCGTTATAATATCTCGCAGGCGCTTAACGCCAGCTTAGCCAGACATCGTTCGCAATATTACCAAATATGGTCATATTCACTAGCCAAAGGCAGTTGTGAGTCATAGGTTTATGCCTATATAAGATGGGTGCGCGTTGTAGAATGGTCACTTTCCCTAGACATCGGAACGCTGCCGCTACACCTCGCGATTATTCTACATTCTACTTCCTATCTACTGTCCCACTGGGGGTAAGCATATTCTAGTTGTCTGTGTGCCTATATGTTCTGTCTGTAGTATCTGTGTCTCCTAAGCATAACAGCCGATCTAGGGACAGCCTGTTCCTGACCGGTTGTTGTGTATTCTCTATGCTGTTTCCAGTTCTTCCTACGGGCTACGTTCTTCCTACGGGCTACGTTCTTCCTACGGCTACGTTCTTCCTACGGGCTACGTTCTTCCTACGGGCTACAAGCCACGAGCTGCTGGCGTTGTGCCGCTACTAGCCAGCTGCCACCCAAGCCTCCGTTCCTGCCTTCGAGCTCCTACAGCCAGGCCACGGACGCCTGAGCCTGACCGCTCGGCCCACATCGGCTGCACCGCCTGAGACCCCGCTCAGCCTGAACATCGACCACAGAGCTGCCTGCGCAGCGCACCTTGGCCAGCTCATCGGCGACCCTACGAGCAGCTACCCTGCGAGCGTCGGAGAGCAGCAGGAGTCTATGCTCCAGCCAGCTCAGGCCAGTGCTTACCTAGTTCGGTCATACTGTATGTAAGCGGTAGTGAGACATAATAAAGAACCTGTTCAGCCTAGCAGTGTTTCTCTCAAACCCCGACATCCTACCTGAGATCCTCCGTCTCATATTCTCGTCAAATTTCGAAAGGCTTTAATCAATTTTATACTCACTCGTGTACATGACTAATGTATATTTGTTTCTGACTGTAATGCGGATCTTATTGAATATATTATATTCTGTTAACAATATGCGCGGTAACGTGATATATTCAATTATATGGCATGTCATTAATGTGTAATGAATGACATGCTAATTTTAGTTCGAAGTTTATATTACTCATTTAAAATTTTGTGGTAAATGATGCTAAAATATTTGTAACAATTGATAATATTGTTTGAAAATGGGCGATCAACTGGCCACTTTGTCCCAGATAATTGATTACACGGATTAATCCCTTGATACCTACGGGCACGGTGTGCCCGTAAGAGAAATAGGCCGGTAGCGTCCTACGGGCACGATGTGCCCATAAGGATTTGTGTGAACTTCACTCCGGTGTTGTGTGATTGGTTACAATAATAAAAACGTACATCGACTAGTTACAGATTAACCAACATAATACCATAAATTTTCACCATATTTCAAAGCTTGCAACCGAGAAAAATAATAAAATTGCGGATTTCTGTGCTCAGTTTTCTCCGTGCCGCCATAATGCGCTGTGGCGATCAACTAAGTTGAATTTGTGATTTTTTTAAATGTGTTCTCAACGCAAACGTTAAGTGATTGTATTAGTATTATATATTAAATTATTGACAATTTAGTGAAGTATATGTTTTAAATATTTTTAGCCAGTTATAAAAACATTTACAAAAAAAGTGTGAGTAACTTTTGTGATGCAATTTTCGGTCGTTGGCCGCTAGCCGTCCTCCATATTTTAAATGATTATGTGTAAGTATTTATTAATTACTTTACTAAATATAGATAAGTTTCTCACAAAGTTGTCTTAGAATCAATTGTTAATAAGACATTTCGTATTGTTTCTGTTATAAATAGGTATAAATATGTTTTGTGAGTGAGAAATGGTTTCCGTCGGATCGTCAAAATGGCGTAAATTTTTCGCTGCTATGATTAAATGGTTATTGTGAAATAATATCGGTGAACTGTGCTAAATTAATGTGTATAACCGTCGCGTCATCTACCCGTGTCAATATTAGTGCAGTGAGAAAGGGAATTTCGTGAGTAATTTATGTGTATTTTGGAAAAATGTTTCACATAGTGTAAGAAAAAACAAAGTGACCTGCATCTATCAATTTTTTTCGACATAAAAAGGTTAAAGGTAAGCTATTTTAATATTATTCTCATATAGAGTAACCTCTGACCTGTATACGGTTTAAAATTTACGTCATATAATTATACCAAACGCAAAAAAATAAAGTTTTATAACCTAGGATCTTATAAACGTTACATCCTCAAAATGGCTGGATACTACCGGAGAAAATGCATTTTAGAGCGGGGCATGCGAGGGGTTAATAATAATAATAATAAAAGTTTATTTCAGAATTGTTGCTTCCATAAATTATACAAAATAAATTAGCGGATCTTAATCGCGTACAATTAATTTATTTAAGGTATAAATACCTATTTGTTTCCGACGTTTCGCTCGTCTTGCACCGAGCGTGGTCGCGGAGAGACTGATGAGAGCTCAGCGCCGTCTTGTGCAGGTGCGGGTTTCGGCACCTACCCTCACTTGGTCTTTATTTAAGTTCGCACTGTCGGTACTCCGACACACTACTCCATAAATTAGTTAGTAATACTTATATCTACTGTTAGTTAACTTACATCTAATATACAAGTAGTTACCTGATCGGATGTAACCGGCCGATACAGGGAAGCTGTCTACTTGATTGCGTGCAGTCGTATCCAGCGTCCAAGCATCGGCGAGTCCCACCGATCAGCTAGCACTTGCAGGATCGCATCGGGGCTGGCGCGCACGCGGCGCAATAAAGAAGTACATCTCTTCCGCATGATGGTCGAAAAGCTATCAACGTTCGCCTCCGCAAACATCCCAGACGCACTGCAAAAGCGCGGCAGCCCCACTAACACCCAGAACGCATTGTTATACTGGATGCGCAAGCCGCTGTATGCCGCCAGTGTAAAGCCCACCCACAGGCTGCACGTGTAGAAAGATTGACAGAAAGCTTAAAAATAGCGTGATCTTTACTTGAGTAGTACAACATGCAAACCTGCGGGCCAACATATTACAACGAACAGCCAGTGACCTGCGCTCCCTCTCTATATCTACATCATCTTTCAAGTCCTCAGAGACCCAGTGGCCCAAATATTTAAATTTGGCCACTCTCACAAGTGGCGTACCACACAACGTAACTACTGGCATTCTATTGTAACTTTTGTTGCCTGCCTTAAATATCATAAGCTCACTTTGAGCCCATGTGCCTCAGCGTATTTTTCACATAAACTAATCAACCGCACCATAGATCTAATTGACGGGGTCTGCAGCACCATGTCATCTGCATAACTTATATTATTGACACAAATGCCTTCAATGTGATATCCAATTCCGGTGCTGCTGAGCTCGTCAATCAGACCGTTCATGTATAAATTGAAGAGTGCTGGCGAGGTCAACCCCCCCTGCCTAACTCCACACTCCAAACTGTACTCTTTTGACATTGAGTAAGCCCACCTTACCCGGTTCTGTTGGTTACTGTACCAATACTGAAATATATTTATAATTTCTGTAGGTAATGTCGTACTTTTTCTTAATTTATCCCACAGGATGTTATATGACACAAGGTCAAACGCCTTAAATAGGTCCAGATAACAGGCATATACAGGTGTTTTTATTGCTGTGTAGTACCGCACATTTTCCTTAAGGCAAAGGATAGTTTCTGTTGACAGACCTCGGCTGAAGCCAAATTGGGCATCACTAATTATTAAATGCTCATCTAGCTGGGCCCTAAGTAAACTGTCCAGTACTTTGGCAATCACAGTTGCCAACGATATATGTAGGTCTGTAGTTGGATAACACAGAAGAGTTGTTGGTTTTATTTTTAATAATAGGCACAACAATCGTATGCATTAATCTCTCGGGTAAATAAGAATGACCTATACATAAATTAAAAAACATGGACAAGACCCTAGGCAAGTGAACACCAGCGTGCTGCAGGTGCTCAATACTGAGACCATCGTGTCCGGGTGATTTTCCACGCACCATAATAAAGCATACTTTCTACCTAGAGAAATAGTGTTATTGCAATATGTCCTATAAGAAATCTAGCTAATATTGTGCTGAATAAACTTCAAAATCTCGCCTGTTTTCGCCACAATAATAGTACACATGCAATTTGGCCAAGCCTTTTAGAAGTGAAGCACTTATATACATTTGATGTTTAATAACGTAAATAAGTAAGGTAGGTTTACTTTGTACATAAAATCAAAATTATACTACACTAATGCCCGCAGCTACGCCAGCGCATTTTATATAACTCAAACCTCTTCTGCCCGATCTCATGGTATTTTGTGAAATCCTTACGATACCCAAGGAACATACATGCCAATTTTCAGTTTCTTGCGCCTAATAGTTTTGGCTGTAGCTTGTCTGACAGTCAGGCTGTAACGCAAGAATTTAATAAATATACAGATTACTAAAATATATAATTATGCTTGAAAAACAGTAAATTATTCTATGTGAACTAGCGACGGCACTGAACAGACATCTTGAAATATCATTCAAAGTTCCGAAGTGTTAGATACTAATTAGTGAAACTTTTGCGTTCTTTGATACTCTGGGAACTGCAAATGTAATTTCATAATTTAGTGGCTCAAAGCGTTTCTGAAACTCTAATTATATAAATTCAGCCTTATAAAAATACACATGCATAGCAGGAGTGAGATAAGTAGTTTTCACCCCAAAAAAAAAAAAAACGTTTAAAGACTATTTAACTTCTTAAAATAATTATACATACAGTCACTGGCAATCTGTAAAGCTCTCGCAAATGCATATCGATATACGACGCATCATAGGCTATTTTCAAAGTGTGGTAAAATAGAAATAAAACTGTGGAAGTGCATCTAAGTAAGACATACGACTCAGCAGATACGGGAGCAGTAGTTTGTTGCATCGTGACCGATGAGCGGCGGTCGATTTCTCACACCTATTCGCTTCGCTACCCACTAAAATCGTTATTTTTCTCTTACTCGCTTAGAGAAAATGTAAGGAAACTACGCGAAAAATTTCGTATCGTGAATAGCGAGGGATGAATAAGGAAAATTACAAATTTTAATCAGCAATTTACACAATTTTGATACATGTAAAGGTTCCTAACTTAAAAGGCATGTAAACATGATTATAAGATGTAATAAGTTTGTCTAAATGCTATACTCATATGCCACGTGTATAGGTATTATAGTATGTTTGGTTTGTTGAGACGTTAAAATAGTATCAATAGGCCTGCTTTTGACCTTGGTTTATATGTACTATACATATGACGGTGACGTAAAAGTAGTACCAATACCTGCTTTTGGTCTTAGTTTCGACATCAATATATTACTACTGATGTGAAACTGGCTCAAGTATATGGTATACGGTGGTTTTACGACATTAAAAAGTATTTATTATAATAGAAAGGCGAAGAACTAAATGCATTCGAATAGTAATCAGAGCAGACCCACATTGATTGCTATTTAGAATAATGTTATATGATGAAGACCTATGACTACGTAACCTTTTTTTTTTTTTTTTTTTTTTTTTTTTTTTTTTTTTTTTTTTTTTTTTTTTTACGAGGTGGAAAATCCCTTCGGATCTCCGACTCTTGGGGGAAATAAGAGCCGGAGTATGTGGTGTTTCCACTAAAAACCACCTCGACTTCCGCCATGTACCCGTGTGTCGGAGGGTGGGGCATCACCAAAGCACTCGTCGCCACCCTCCGACGGGTATTGGCCTGCCAGATGGTCAGGCGGGCCCCGAACAAAACCCCCTTGGCGACGGATTAAGGTGTTGGACTCCGCCGCCAAAACGCCCAGCGGCCGCAGAGGATAGGGAGGACGGCAACGCAACACCGCATCTCCTCTTCCTCTGCGGCCCCACCGCGACGCATCGAATGGTGCGCCCCCATTTGGTCGCGGGAGATAGGGCGCGCGGCAACGCAACACCGACACGCCTCTCCTCCCGCGACCGCACCCGACTGCGAGGGACAGACAGAACTGTCCCCCGCACCCGCACCGTTGGACGCATCCTGCGCAGGCCCCTCCAAGCCCACGCGGAGCGTCCCCTCCTGGATCCCTCTTAGCTTCACCGCGGGTGACCAATCCACGGTTACTGAGCCCCCCCACCACGACAAGGTGGAGATCCCACGGGGGGGGATGACTACGTAACCTATTAATCATTATGATCGAAGAAATCTTCAAATATAACGACTAATATTTATGTAAGGTCTCTCAACCACACAAAATATTTTTTTAAATATGAGTGAAACACATATGCTTTTACAACCCTACGTTTCTGCATGGGTTACTCTAGCCAGGGCCACGGCATAAGAGAGTCTTATCTTGTAAGGTACATATTTTATTTCTGCGTGACTGAAAGTTGTTACATACTCGTAAATGTGTGTCTAAAATAGCTAAAGTTTGAAAGTATTAAATAATACAAACCACTTTTTACGACTGCAAAATTCATTTATGTTACATTTATTATTTATCCGTATAAATCTGTAGCATGATATACAATTCTTAGGGCTCTGTAAACGTGTGGCCGCACATCTTAGCTATAAAAAAGTTCTTTTTCTTCAGTTTTACAGCCGTGATAAACTTTAGTCCGCTTTGTTTGCTTCACTAATAAATATCGGGCCGCAATACCGCACGGGGTCGGCGGTAAATCTTATTTTATTTCTATTCCAAACATACGAAAATCTATGATAAGCTACTGGCTATAGCTAATAAATGTTTTACGAGCTCCGCTGTACGGTGTACAGTTCATTCTGTTTATTGCCATGTACTGATATGTTTTACAGGCTTTTAAATTAATGCAAATTTTCTGTTATACAGTGTGAAAGTAAATTATTTAATATAGGTGTCACCGTGAGGTAAGAAATGCGGTAAGCTTTAAAAAATTATTGACAGTTTATACCTTTTTAGTATTGTTTACATAAGGTTCAATCAATTATTATTATCATGAATTTTACATTTATCGGAGGTCAAGACGATCAGAGGTCTACTTGGATGGGCTAGCCAATTAATTAATTATATAACCAGCAAGGCTTTATTACGATAAATATAGAACCGAAACTATGCGACGAGATCACCACTAAAACCAGCATTATAGCAGTTTGCAGTTGCGTCTTAATACAGGATTTATTGCAGAGCAAAAATATCAGTCTAAGGGGTTATCACAACGTTATAATTAACAACTGTTCATTCCGTAATAGTCTTTTTGAACACTGACAGATTTTCAAAGGCTTAAAGAATCTCTCGTGGTTCGAAAAGACAAAAAATTGTTCAATATTTGCCCCGTCGCCTTGCAACAAGTCGCTAATCATTCTTAAATTTGTACAAAAATATTTTGTAAGACATGAAATATGTAAAAAACATGGTAAAGTGAACAACTTTCACGCTGATTTGTTTCCTAAGACTTCAAACATTGCACGGAAGTTTGTTGTAGTCGGCAGGAAATTTTATTTTCCACGATTTTATTATGTAAATTTCTTTAACTTGCGCTTTTGATACAAACAAGTGTATTCCCCTTGCTATAGAGTTTATTATTTTTTTTTGAGAATACTTAGGTACGAATTAATGCTACATTTAGTATAGAGCTTTTTACGAATTATTAATGCATACGAGAGTTCATCGGTGGTTAATAAATCTTTATTTTTGCAAGTAGGACGCTTTCCGGCGACATACGCAAAATAGGCTAGACACCCATTGCTAAAAATCGGATTCAGTGGCGTGCCATTGGAGAGGTCAATATCCAACGCTGGACTATTGCAGGCTGATGATGATGACGATGATCACAATGATGAATTATACACACCCGTAAGGTTTTAACGGTAACTCACCTCTAAGTAACCGTCTATCTCATAGGGAGTCGAAATATTGTTAGTGTGTATTCTTATTGCCCACATCATAAAATAACTTAAATCTTTTACGATAGCAAATAATCACAAAAGCAATAGTATGATTACTCAGTTTATACAGCCGCATTAAAATAATAAATCCGTCAATTATAATTCTTATCACTATGCTTAAGGCTTTAACTATTGTACTGTTTACTGAAACGGAGTATTGAAGAGACAATTAAAATCTCAAAGACGATATAAATATGCTATTAGCTAACTTGTAAATCACAAACTGGATTGACATTTAATTATATATTAAATGTCAATCAAAATGTTTTCCATTTATCATGTTATTACTACTTTCTTTTTTATAAATTTATAATTAACTTATAAGGCTTCTAACGTTACCATTACCATAATTATATAAAACCTTAGATGGTTATACTATCTACTTAATTTGCCGTAACGAGTGCCCTACGTGCTACGCTGCTACGGAGCTACAGCAGCTACGGCACTACACGCTACGAATGAGTGAGCCAGACACTATTCATACATAATATGAGAACTGTAAAATTGTACAAAATTTTCTTATTCTACTACAAGCTTGCTAGACTTGCTCTAATTTCTATTATAAAAGGACAATGGCAGATCTCCATTAAATTGAAGCCTTGTCTCAAATTAAATTGAAGTGTACAGTAATAAAAAATATATAAAAAATTCGGCGTAAGTAACAGAGTCTAAAAATAATTCTATTTTCAAGCGGGAAAGCCGGAAAAAGAAGACATCGGTGTTTTCATTTTTAGTTAAGAATGAACAATGTACGTTTGAGTTCTCAAATGACATATGTCAGATTGATATCAAACAGAAATTGAAGGACATCTTTCACGACTAACTGTCACAGCCAAAGACAAACGCAGAGTACACATTTTAAATCGATTTTATGTGAAACCGATTTAAAATTAATTGAAACACTGACACATTCACAGACATTGCTAATAAACGAGGCTATGACGTTTAGTTCCATTTTTATTTGATTTAAAAGTTGTTATGCTTCAAAAATATTAGCTTGTTGATATAATGTTGATTAAAGATAAAATAACTGCATTTTAATAAATATATTTTAAACCAAACCAACCCTATAAAGGTCGATCGTATCGATTATTTATTTGATAATCGATATGACGAATCAATAGCACACACATCTATTCCTGTCACACCACTGTTTATGGCAACAATCAATTAATAAATTAGGTACCTAGTTCATAGTCAATTGGAATTCTTTTTATCATCATAAAATACTCCGGCTTTAAAACTAAACTCACAAAAAGATGTTTATGGGTACACAGCACACTGGCGATTCTTCCATGTATGTAGCTACGCACGAAGCGTAGCTACATAATCCCGTGATGAGAACTGACAAGCCATCGCGTCGGGCAAACGTAGACAAACAATTAAATGGATGCGCTCACTTCCGCTAGCAATTTAGCACTGTTTGTCGCATCGGGGCGCGGGCGCAGAGGGACAGGGGGGACTTTATCAATGGAGCATTTAACTACTGTAACTACTCATAGGACGCGGGTCAGTCATAGTCTTAGTAATGCATTTACCAATTATTACGTATTTTTGTGGAGTTTTGAGACAGTTTTGGGACTTAGTGTTTTTATTTTTTAACTACATAAATATGATCAGTGAAAGATACTTAGTGCCCCGTTAAATATTTTGTACATACATACATGCATAACGTCACGCCTTCCATCCCCGAAGGGGTAGGCAGAGGTGTATTTCTACACCCACTTTTCGCCAGATATACTTTAGTCCCACGTAATAAGGGGCGAGCCTATTGCCGTACCGGGCACATTTCCAGACTCCGTGCTGCTACTGAGAATTTCGTGACAGAAAAACTCAATAACACTGCCCGACCCAGGAATCGAACCCGGGACCTCCCGATCCCACGCGCACATTTATGCCGCGAGACCAACGAGGCAGTCGTATAGGGTTTGATGTCGAGTTTTCCGTCTCTACGCAAGGATGGTTTTTGCATCGTGTTATCCCTTAGTCGCCTCTTACGACACCTACGGGAAGATAGGGGGTGGTGACACTTGTATTCTAGGCCGTCAACCTCGCGGCAAATATTTTGTACTAATTAAAAAATAGTGGTGTATAATAATATGTGGTAATAGTCGCAGCCGCTACTACTCCGGCGGAGCACTTATTATTTTTATAGATGGTGGATGAGACTGGGTACGTTTTTATAGCACCACTGTTACTTGCCACTTGTCGGCAACTTATCACATTTACTTAATTTGTCTAGCTGGAACCAAAGTAAGTATTAGTAGTACTTACTTTGGTTCCAGAATATTAAGTGCATATTTTTTTTCCAAGGTACAATGGATAACGACTCGATAAGACTGCAAATAAGTTTTAATTAGTACTTTGAATAAGTAATGTACATTAGTATCTTGCTGATTTGGGTAATATAATAATGTGCATAGTTAAATTAGCGATTTCTTATAGTCTAATGTTTACTATTCAACCAGGGGTGAAAATCATGCAAAATAATATCTTACAATTCTATAACACATATCGAACAATTAATTACCCCTGCGGCAAACAGGTGTTAACCTTTGTATATATGTATGAATAGTATTAAGTATCTTAGGTTGCTGATATATTGTTTGTTTAGAATTAGATAAATAAATTGTTCTTATTATCCTTTTGCAATGAGATATAAGAGATAGCTACAATAATGTTATACTAGATGCTAGATAACTTTTATTGGATTCCCTAATGTATTATTTTTTTGAAAAAGACATAAATTGTTGGGAATAAATGCAAAAAAGTAATTGTCGAGCTTCAAAACTCTTAAATCTGAAGTAATAAGTGAAAAATATAAAACTATAAATTAATTATAAAAAAACTAAAAGCTCTCTTGAACTTCGATTACTTTAAAAAGCATCTGTACTTAGTACCCTTTCTAACGATGTACGACATGGCCTTAAAATCTTTCAATATGTAATCACAAAACAAAAAAGATGTCGGGATAGGTTTCGGGATAGTGAAATAACAGTTTAGGTTTCAAAATGTTTTTATTGAATATGGTTACAAATTTTGTTCGAACTCATTTCCTGCCACCTCTAGCGATCCAAGCATATAGACAATAGTTTTCCAAATGCTTGGATCGGTAGAGGTGGCTCAATTCCTTGGCCTGCACGGTCACCAGACCGGACACACCTGGATTTTTATGTGTGGGGACGCGCTAAACAAATAGTATACGCAACCGAAGTACCTACAAGTGAAATTTTAGTAGAAAGAATAAATAGCGCTTTTCAAATAATGAAAGTAGGTATGCGGTTAAGGACGCCGACTGTCGAAATAAGAAAAAGATGTCGTGCATGCATTCACAACGCAGGAAGTCAGTTCGAAGAAAATTTGTAACCATATTCAATAAAAACATTTCGAAACCTAATCTGTTATTTAATATCCTGACACTGGCTTGGTAGTTTTTTGTTTTCCCCTAACCCCCAAAAAATTGTGTCGCTCCATGCGCCAAACACCCTGTATAATACTTAAATTACATTATACTCTTGTAATTATCGAATAGCTAGCTTCTTTAACCATGTGGTTGTCTATTATATATAAGAGTTATTATCCTTTTCACCACGCTTGTTAACAATTTCTGTAATAGCATTGACACCTATTTGATAAACGTATACCATCAGAAGGTAAGAAAATTAAAACACAATCCTATTCGCAGATGTTTCTGAGAATAAATCCAATATAAAAGCTGCCATCACGTTATTAACTTTTTCACATACAAGTTAGCTCACGATAACATCATCGTAATATGACGAACCGTAATTGAAAAGAGTATTCCGTAAAGGTTTCTATATCGTAATATATACAATGTACCTACGTAAGACGAAGCTGTAAATTCAATACCTAAATGAAATGGGGAAGATAGCATTGACGTTGTGGGGACAGTATAAACAGAGCTACACGAGATTAGTGCTAGTGCATTGAAAAATTTAGTCTCAAGTCTGAAGCAGAGTCGCCGCCGCAGGAAAGAACTTTGTATAAATTTTAAAATTCTATGTAGGTACTTTAATTAATTTAATTCCCATTTCAATGCATTGTTTTATATTCCTGTAGTGAATGTATTTATTTATTTTAGGACCACCAGTGGTTATTACAAGAATGCATTCACAATAATAAAATACAATAAATTCTTAGACATTTGCGTGGCTACCTTATAAGGTAGCCACGTATGCACAAATAAGCGAGCAATAGAAATATTAGTATTTATGAAAATTTATAGTAAACAAAATAGGCCGCAAGATTATATAGACGAACAAATAGTATAGTGAAAAGCAACAAAATATTTAATGTTAATACTCATGCAGAAAGATCATAGTAATAATAATTATTTAGAATTTAAAAGACAGGCAACAATCTCGATGTTTCCTGTTCCACATAACAATAAAATAAAATAGGTAGCCAATAAATATGTCTTAATGAATAATGTTAAAATATGAATCATTAACAATATATAAATTCTAACAAATAATAGAATCAGAAACGAAAAAAATACAAATATTGCAAATTAAATCAAAAGTAGGTACATTACAATTAAGTCACAATTAATAAAATAATAAAATCAAATCAAAGAAATAAAAAAAATGCTTAAGATATTCGTAAATCAATGATGTATTTATTTTTATTATTTAAATTACTTTAGAACTAATTTAGATTTTTTTGTATTACCCACACACATGTTTTCAGGACATAACGGAAAGTCAGAATGCAAATTATGAAACTCATCAGGATATTCCAAATCAACTTCTAAAACATAACCTAAATCAGACGTATCCGACACATTATAATCCGTATTACAATTTACCCATTCGAAACCACCAACAGGAAGGGATTGGGACATTGCCCAACCATATAAATTATTCGCATCAAAATATGTTAGAGATATGATTTAGGTTTTTCACTATCATACTCCTCCATGAATTTGTTATTTGCTCTAGCAAAACGATTGCTACACTGAGATACACCCCCTTTAATACCAGTTTTAAAAAAAGCAATTTCGTCATAGTCCGTTAACAATTGTATTTCTATTTTGGTGAATTTTAACATTGCATCCCAACTTAAACTTGGAGCAGTATAGTAATGGGTAGGATCTAATCCATAAGTTTTAATACAAGGCTTTCAAAAGTTTTCGAATGTATCGGTCAAAAGTAAAAGATCGGTTTTTAAATACAAATTTGTATAATCAGATAAGATAAGATAAATTCATAAGGATAAATACCTTTCAGTCTTAAACGTAAAAAAGCTTCATCATTAGGATAGTTTCTCCTTAGTTCTGTAAACTGACCATCATTAAGATTTTTAGTTAGTTGGTCTAAACTACTCGATAAAAATTTCAATGAAACTAAGCTATCTCTTAAGGTTACTGGTCGATTATTTATTGTTAACCGTATTGAAAATGATATGTATCGTTCTTTATTTTGGGGAATAATTTCAACTTTGCCGTCATCGAGGTTTAATGCAAGGACAATAAAATGAGCACTGTAATGACTGAGGTTATGTATAAATATTGGAACATGATCCCTTTTTTTTTGGAGTCGGTTTGAAAAAAAAAATCCTCATTGAGTCCCTCCGTCCTGGAGGGGAAGGACAAGGGGACTGTCAGACTCTTACTGACTGAAAACCAACCAACGCTCCTCATGTACCTATGTGTCGGAGGGTAGGGTTTCACCGAAGCATTCCTCGCAACCCCCCGACGGGTATTGGCCCGCCAGATGGTCAGGCGGGCCCCGAACGAAACCCCCTTGGCGGCGGATGAAGGTGTTGGGCTCCGCCGCCAAAACACCCAGCGGCCGCAGAGGATAGGGAGGACGGCAACGCAACACCGCATCTCCTTTTCCTCTGCGGCTCCACCGCGACGCAACGCTGGTGCGCCCCCATTTGGTCGCGGGAGATAGGGCGCGCGCAACGCAACACCGACACGCCTCTCCTCCCGCGACCGCACCTGACTGCGAGGGACAGACAGAACTGTCCCCCGCACCCGCACCTTGGGACGCATCCTACGCAGGCCTCACGCAAGCCCACGTGGAGCGTTCCCTCCCGGGATCCCGCTTAGCTTCACCGTGGATGTACCTCAAACCCACGGTTACTGAGCCCCCCACCACGACAAGGTGAAGATCCCACGGGGGGGTGTGCAACACCCCTAGAACTGCCAGTGTTCCAATCATAATCGTAAAAAGGATCTTCATTTAACTCAGTTTCACAAATATGATATATGTTTAATGTAATATCCGAAAGTATACACTTCATGTTTTTGAATATTATGGCATATTCAAAGATATTTACTTTGACTTTGTAAGATTTTGTTTTTTAAGTTTCAGTTGCTTCAACATTTCCACTTCAACAGTACTTTCATAACGCTGAATATAATTAACTAGAGGACGCCAGCAGCTACGCCTGCATTTTTTTTAATTTACCCGTTTTGGCCGATCCCGTGGGAATTTCGGGAAATCCCTTCTTAGTGCACCACTACGGTCCCCAAGGAACATACATGCAAAATTTCAGCTTACTGCATCCAATAGTTTTGGCTGTAGCGTGTCTGTCAGTCAGTCAGTAACGCAAGGATTTTATATATTAAGATATTGCTGTGGCCATAAGTTCTGCGTTTGAGATCTGAAACGAACAACAAAGGTAAAAATGTAATGTTTGTAATTAACATTTCTTTGCATTATAAAAATATGTTATGTGACTTACAGTGGGGTCACAGTCATGGACCGCTTGAGGGAGCTGCTTCATAGACTGAGCGTATTCAACACGTCTTTCCCGCTCATATCGCGCGTTGCGAGCTCGTCTCTCTTCTCTTCTCTTTCTATACATGCAATTATATGTAGGTATATTATTTTGCGAGGTCCATTTTGAGGTCGACCGCCTGGCCGGCTCGGGAAACAGGACATACAAGTCTTTCCCGCTCATATCGCGCGTTGCGAGCTCGTCTCTCTGCCGATACACAATTACATGTATATTTATTTATTTATTTAAACTTCCTGCAATACAATTTGCACGAGGCGGACTTAATGCCAAAGGCATTTTCTACCAGTCAACCTTAGGGTGATGCAGAGATGATAGTGGCAGGTGTGCTTTAGAGACTAAAAACAAGAGAACTAAATATAACAGTAGAATAATGGTAATACATATTTGCGAATAGAAACTCCTTATACATACATACATATAACATACATACATATGAATAAATATACATGTTTAAATATATGTTATAAGTATTTTGTTAAAATGAAACAAACAGCTCATATGTGTTGCTCTGTAAAATAGGTTTATTGTTTTAACAAAATAACAAATCATTCATACATGATAAACACAATATTAATAAGGTACTAACCTGTAAAATAGGAAACAACATTAAAAGCTATTTGCTTATAACGTTTTATGTACAACAAAGTTATTATAATAAAATATTTGTTTTAAAGATCCTTCATTAATATAATCCAACAAATCAGAGTGCATAGCAATTATGTAGACCGACCATAATGAATAGCGCTGTCACTACAGCCAAAAAGGTTAGCGTTAGGGAATTATATTAAATAAATTGAATGAAGAGTGAGCTTCATTTACATCTCCATCCCCCCCCTCTTTTTAGAGAATCAAATCAAAATAGAATCAAAAATCTTCGGAGACTGGAATAAGCTTAGTAATGTGAAACAAGTTTGATTCAAGTTTTTTGTATCCTGTATTAATCCTATAAATCGAGTTAGATATTTTTTCTACGATTTTATAAGGAACAATTTTTAATTCATCAAGTTTTTTCCTATTTAGCTGATTCCCATTTTCCACATAAACTGAATCTCCTACTTTAAATTGAATAAATTTTCTGTTTTTGTCAAATTGTTTTTTATTATAATTGTGTGATTTTAAAGTTCGTTCCAAGGCTATTCTCCTATCTTCTAATAAATCATTTTGTGTTAAATATTTTTTTAACTTGTCAGGTATGATATTATTTATTTTTCCTTCCATTAAATAAGTAGGAGAAAATCCTGTGACTGAGTGCTCAGTTTCATTATATCTATTGGTACATTCATGAGCAATAGTTGTCCATGCTAGTTTATTATTATTTTCATTAATTTTACATCTTATTTTATTAACTAATGTCTGATTTAATCGTTCATTTAAGCCATTTGAAAATGGTGCATTAACCGCGGTGAATATAATAGGTATGTTCTCTGTTTTTAAAAAACTTTTGAATTCCATTGAATTTATGCCCAGGTACTGATCAGATAGAAACATTCCAATGTTATTTTCTGGAATAACTTTTTTATAAGTTTTATGAAATCATGAGCATTTTGGGTTTTTGATGTTAAAATATAAGCATACCTGGTGAAATGGTCTACCAATAAATGCAGATATGTTTTTGTTGAACGAGAGCCACCAAATCCACCAATGGTGTCTATAGAGACTATTTCGAAAGGGTAAGTAGCTGGACCCAGATGAGACATCAAACCGTATTTCAATTTTGTTCTAGATAATTTTTTTATGCATATTTGACAAGTATCACAGATTCTTTTTACATTATGTAATAAATTGTTTGCTGTATAGAATGGTTTGATTTTATTTTCTGTTTGTTTTATATATGGCAATATTTATAGTGAATATTTTTTATTAATTCTATACTAAACTGCTCAGTAAGTACGATTTTTTCCTTTTTCCTACTTTTTTGAAATATATATTATCTTTAAGTAATAGTTTATTTTTATTCAATTACACATTACGTTGCCGTTGTGTACAGACGTGCTCAATAAAAATAATATTAATTAACGTTGACCTAGATTGTGTTTTTGATGTGGAAGCATTGTCATTACAAGTAAATCAGTGTGTTTACATAATGAAATTACAAATAGAATAGAAGTACCTAACTACGTCAATATGGATAGTCCCTTTACTAGGAGTGATAGAACACTCCACTCTCCACCACCGACACCAACACCGAAGACCTCTCAAAAACAGGGACAAGAGTATGAAGAGAAAAGAGAAATTATCTCAACACCGGAGTTACAGAACTGGTTGGGAACTATTGAACAGAGTTTGAATGATGTTTGTGCTATTGCCTCTGAAGGTAAGCTGAACACCGAGCAAAAGTTGAAGATCAATACCAACTGCCGTAATATTGCACAGGGTGTGTCCCGAATGATCATTCAGTATCAGTCGTTGAAGCTAAAAGCCTTACAAAACCACCAAGCCCTTACAGCTCTGACGGAAAAGCAAGACCTTATGGAGGAGCTAGCCCAGATCAAACAGACCATCCAGGAATCGAAAGCCAAACAGGCTCCAGCTAGTACTTCGTTTGCGGATATGGTGAAACAGGGGGCCAACAACTACATTCGACCAAATAATCTGAGCTCGGTAGCTATTTACCCTGGCGATTCTTCCAAAACAAGCGAGGACACGAAAAGTATGGTTCAGAAAATCATAAAGCCCGAAGAAATGAAACTGCAAGTTCGTGGAGTACGAAAGACCAGGAATGGAGGAGTAATAATTAGCACAGAAACGAAAACAGACATTGAAAAATTGAAGCAATCTGTACAACTAGCTGCATCAGGTCTAAAGATTGATGAACCATATAAGCGCAAACCACGCATTATTATAATAGGAGTCCCGACAACAATGCGCGAAAATGAGGTCTACAAATGTATTTTTGAGCAGAACATCGCTGATAAATTACCAGGTATGACCCTAGATACATTTTTGTCTGCAATAAAACTGAGTCACAAATCTGGCAAGAGAGACTCTGAATTCTGCAATCTTATATTAGAAGTAACAGCCGTAATCCGTAAAGCCCTGATCACACAGAACAGAATATTCATCAACTGGACCTCCTGTCCGGTAAGGGACTTCACACTTGTGACCAGGTGCTATAAATGTCAGCAGTACGGCCATGCGGCTAAGACTTGCAAGAATACGACCTCTACGTGCGGGCATTGTGGTGAAGAAGGACATACGATCCAGAACTGCAATAAAAAAACGCAAGCGCCTAAATGTGCGACTTGTCTGCGCTTCAAAAAACCGAGCAATCACTCTACGGGTGACGTCGACTGCCCGGCTAGAAAGGCTGCCGAAATCAGGTATATTAATACAATAGACTATGAAGGCGCCTAGGAGCGCCGCAACATAGCTTTATAACCTTATTAAGTATATAAATATCCCATTGATCATCATACTGTTGATAACGGAAATGCCTTATTCCTTAAGTAAGCCTGTTACATAGTTAATTTAGTGTAAGACATAGATGTGATTTAATCATCCTACGTAATTAATTTAGGTACTTGTAATATTCATCTTTCTGTTCAATCATAATAGGTAGTTATTTTATGTACTTAACAACATTCCATTAGCATAGTGACCTACTAACATTGTAATATTGTGAATAAATTTAGTTTTATAGAATACATACATAGATTTATAAACGTAATTAATAATGATATTGCTTAATGCAGTAACATTTACACTATTAACAATTTCGCTGACCCACTGTTTTATACATAATTGTGATGCTCTTGCTTCTTTCATAAAATGATTAACAAGCGAAAATAATGATCAATTTTTATTGTTTATTTTATTTATAAATTAGAAACTAAGCCTAATATCTTACCTTAATTTAATGATATTGTTTACTTTTGAATACTGTACTAATATTGTATCTCTTTAATATACCTACCTACAAGTAATTTTGAAAGAGAGACCCAATCTCCTGTGATACAGTTTTCTAACTAGTACAGGAGACTGGTGTTCTTCCCAATCAATAAGAAAACTGTAGCCTTAAGTTTAATTATGTATGAGTATATTTTGTACCTTTGTATTTTCTGATAAATAAATTATTATTATTATTATTATTATTATTATATTCAGTTTTATGTCTTTATTTTTTACTTGATCATTTACAATGTCTTCCAATTTAATAAAATTTACTATTTTTAACATTTCTTCCTGACCTACATGTGATTCTAATACCGAATTTCTACTTAAACTGACTGCCTCTAAATTGTCTTTTCCTGGTGAATATATAACCTTAAAATTAAGTTGTGATAAGTAATATCGTGGGTATAATGGAAGAACTAAATAACTCAAAATTTCAAGTTTCGAGATAATCGCGATTTAATGTTTTATTGACACTTTTTTTACATCACTAAGAAATGGAGAACAATTTTACCGTCGGCGATTTTTTTATGCTTTAAGCATGTTTGCTGTCGCTTGATAAAACTAGCTTTTATCATGAACCAAAAAAATATTAAAAATAAAAAACCAAGTTATCCAATTTTGCCACACCAAGATATTGCAAACATAGTTAGCTAATTCTTTAATGTAGTTATTCAGTTTTCCCACACTTTAAATGAATGTGAATACATGAATTTGGGTCAACAAAGTACTCTTATTGAATTTTGAACCTAAAGAAATATTTAAACACGAAATTTAGGCATTCTTAGTGAAAGTTTATTTGTTAAATTTTATCACTGATTATTGATCTCACATGAAATAAAAACCTGGATTGGAAGTAGTTACATTGTATATATAAAAAAATAAACTTAAAATAACAATATAAAAAATTTACAGAATTAGGTATGACAACAAAATTTTATAATTATGTAATAAAATCAACTAAATGACTCATTATAAACCTTCAAAAATCAACTTAAACAAAAGTAAATTGCCTTTGCATTAAAACATACTAGGGTGGTCTGAAAAGTTTCCGACCTCAACCTGAAGGAAGCAGCACTCGTAAAAAAAAGTGTTGTGGATGTAATTTTACTTCTTGTGGCAGTTAACCACCAACATTTCAGCTATTTTGTAGCAGTAGTTGCTATTTGACAGCCATACGATTAAGTTGATGTGAGTGTGTTTTGTGAAAATGGGAAATGTTGTATCGAGCTGGCATTAAATTCTTGTTTTTAAAAGGCACTACGCCGACGCCATTCAAGTTTGATTAAAACTCTGTTTATGGGGACTCTGTGCTCCATCAGGAACGCGCTAGCCTTATCCCGGTTACATCCAAGACTTACACGTCTTAGAACCCGAGGTCCGCTTATTGATCTAATCAGGTATGGCAGAATATCAACTTTTCCACAGAGCGACAACCGTTTGATCTCCGCAACCCAAAGGGATAGCGATATTCCATGGTTTAGACCAGTATCAGTTTATTTGAGGGTACGGAATCCCCGTAACGACTGTCAAAGATCTTCCAGGCAGCCAGGACCGACAGTTTAACGTGCTCCTAGGCACGGGGCAAGCGATAATTAACAATTTAATACGGACTTAACTTTGAAAAGTCATTGGTGCGTGCCGTGGATTCGAAACCGATACCCCGTGCATGGACAACTATAAGTACCTCCACTAGACTATCGCTGCCTCACTGCTCCATCATTTACTACAATGAAATTTTGGGCAGCTGAATTTAAACCTGGTCGTAAGAGCTAGGGAGCTAAAGTCCGGGACGTCCAAACACTGCAACCACTGAAGATAACCTCGCAAAATTTCACCAAATGGTGCTAGACGACCGCTGAATTGAGTAAGAGATATAGCAGAGGGTATGAAAAAGACCAACAAATGAATTAGGTACATATTAAATGGAGATTTAAGCATGAGCAAGCTCCCAGCGCGATGGGTGCTCCGTTTGCTCACGTTAAGATCAAAACCGCGTTGACCCGTCGAATGAACATTTTTTTAAAGCTCTGTTTGCGTAGTTAAGGCCTAATAAATCCAAGTGTGTGTGATAAGGTTCAAATTTGCTTGGGTTGTATTAGAAAAATGATATACGTGTTGTTCGTTTGCAGATTTATTAGCAACTGGTTTTGATAGGCACGAAATCCTTATTATAAAGAATTTAAACTGAGACAACATATGTATAACTAGCTAGTTACGTCACCTAACCGAGCGGCCGTTGCTATGCATACAATTCTTACTCCAACATGCCGCCCACCAAAAGGACTCTTAGGTTCTTTTCTAATAACATTATAATCAACATGAAAATTCTAACAGTTACAGTACAATGTGAATTTAAGCTAATGAGGTAACACTGCTTGTTTAACCAATCTCAACATTATACAAATTATAAACATGTGGAACAAAGTTAATTAACAAATTAATCTAAGTACAATCTGTAGGTAATGCACATAACTTAGTAATTGTCCTCTTAGTGATTGTGTTACCACTTTTCACACTATAGACTCTGGTGTAGCCATCGGCTCCTGGGTGTTTGTTGGTAATTCGTCCTAAAGGCCACTTGCCGGGTGGTTGGTTATCGGTTTTGATCAATACGATGTCTCCTATTGCCAATTCTTTCTCCTTCTTCAACCATTTAGGACGTTGCTGTAGCCTCGATAAATACTCGCTTTGCCAGCGTCTCCAGAAATCATTAACTATTTTCTGCGTGTGTTGCCAACGAGACAAGTTGTGATCTTTAACCGCTTGCATACTAGGGGATGGAACTACAATTGGTGCTTCTCCGATAAAAAAAATGGCCAGGTGTTAATATCGACAGCTTCTCTGGATCAGTGTCATCTATTGGGCACAACGGACGTGAATTGAGGCACGCCTCAATTTGACACAATATCGTCGTCATCTCCTCGTATGTAAGATGCGTTGTCAGTATGCGTTTCATGTGGTACTTGATGGATTTAACACCGGCTTCCCATAATCCACCGAAGTGCGGGCTGTATGGCGGTATAAAGTGAAATTGTGTGCCATCAGTAGCAAGAGTTGATGTAACCTTTCCTGAAAATTCCAAGTCAGCGTCGTTCAACGCATCTTGAAGCTGTTTGTCTGCGCCAACGAAGTTTCTTCCACAGTCACTCCAAAGATGAATACATTTACCTCTCCTGGCTACAAAGCGCCTAAAAGCACCTATGAAGGCGTCTGAAGTTAGATCGCCAACCAATTCTATGTGGATCGGCTTCGTACACATGCATATAAATATTGCCACATAGCTTTTGGTGGTTTTGTTTCCTCTTCCCCTTGACATCAGAGTGTGGAACGGTCCTGCGAAATCTACACCGCTATATAGAAAAGGTCTTCTCGGAGTAACTCTCTCTTCAGGTAAGTCACCCATAATCTGAGCCTTAGTCGAAGCATTCCATCGAGCACATGGCATGCATCTGTGGATGTGTTTTCTCACAAGTGACTTAGCTCTGATAATCCAGTATTTGGAGCGTAAGTAACACAACATTAACTGAACCCCACCGTGAAGCGTCTTCAGATGTGCATCAGCGATAATTAATGTGGTCAAAGGGTTCTTATTTCCTAAAATTACGGGGTTCTTCATATCTTGAGATAAATTCGCGTGTCGCAAACGACCGCCCACCCTGAGTCTATTTTTCTCGTCTAAATATGGGTTAAGGGAACGTAGTGAACTTCTCTTCTGTATTTGTTTCTTTATCTTAAGTCTTTCTATTTCTTGAAAATATTCTAACTGTTGAGCCTTTCTAATGCAAATGTTTAAGGAATCTTCTAATTCTTGTGTTGATAAACTACTACGTTGACTGTCCTTGTTCTTCTTGTAAGTTAAAAATCTTCTGCAGTAAGCAATACATTTTAATAATTCTGTTAAGCTTTCAAATTTATCGAACTGTGCTATTAAAGTTGTTTCTTGTTCCATGTTTTGTGTCGTGCTCAGGTAAGTGCCAATTTTTGTTGTTTTTAATTCTAAGTCTGTTTCTGTAATTTCTTGTTTACTAATTTGTATTTGTGTTTCAGATAGCCAGCCTGGTCCGTGCCACCACAAATCGCATTTCTTCAAATCAGCTAACAGCATTCCACGTGAAGCCAAATCAGCGGGATTTTCATGTGACTGTACATGGTGCCAACGTTTGTTATTGACATTATCAATGATTTCTACGACCCGATTTGCTACGAAGGGTTTCCATCTATTGGGTTCACCACAAAGCCAAGCCATAACTATCTGGGAGTCTGTCCACGCGTACATCTGTGACGTTGGTATTCTCATTGCTTGTCCAATCTGTTTCATGAGCTTAGAAAGGAGTAAAGCACCGCACAGCTCTAAACGAGGCACTGAAATTGTTTTTACAGGTGCTACTCTAGTTCTAGCGGCGATCAGTCTGGTGGAAATATTGTTATCCGTTGTGACTCTCAAATAGACAACTGCTGCATAGGCATGCATCGAAGCGTCGCTGAAACCATGGATCTGAATGGTATCTTGATTTGAAGTCGTGGTACCCAGCCATCTCTCTATTTTTATGGTACTGGTGTGCTCAAAGTCAGATCTGACTTGTTGCCAGTGTTCTTCTAAAGCACTGCTAATTTTGTCGTCCCAATTTATACGTTCCAGCCAAAGTTTCTGAATTAATATTTTTGCCAAAACAGTGCTTGGTGCTATCCAGCCAAGAGGATCGAAAGGTTTTTGAATGTCAGATAAAATATTTCGTTTTGTAATAATCTTGGGCAAAGATGGTAGGCAAACTTTATATTGTAATTGGTCTGATGTTAAGTTCCATGCTATTCCTAAGGCCTTTGTTGTACCATTGAGATTCAAATCTATTTGAACTTTCGCTGATCTGTTATGTTTCTCTATGGAGTTCATAAAATTTATGCTATTTTTTAATGTATCTGATACACCTCTTTTGAGTGCTATAGCTTCAGCTGGAAAATCTCCACCAGAGACCAAATCATCGACGAAGAAATCTTGTAATATGGTATGAGTGATAAGTTCATTCTCTTTATGGTCATTCTCTTTAGCTTCATCCTTGGCTACTTGTTGCAGGGTTCTAACCGCCAAATAAGGCGCTGCGGCCACGCCAAAGGTGACTCTAAGTAACCTATATTCATCTATGCTGTCAGACTCGTCTTGCCGCCATAGAATGCGTTGATAGTCAGCGTCTTCGTGGGTTACTTTTATTTCGCGATACATTTGTTTTACGTCAGCTAGAAAACCAATTTGCTTCATTCGCCATCGCATCATAATACTCCTCAAGTCTTCTTGCAGCTGAAGACCCACTAGCAGTTCTTCGTTTAAAGAAACATTGTTTGTTCCTCTACATGACGCGTCAAACACAACGCGTGTTCGAGTGGTCTCCTTGTCGGTGCGGACAACAGCGTGGTGTGGTAAGTAGACTGATGGTTTATTTCTTTCACTTTCAGGTATCTTTTCCATATGACCTTGATCTATGTAATCTTTTATAACCTTGCTGTATTCCCTTTTCAGGTCTGGTGATCTCTTGAACTTCTTTTCTAGTTGTAAAAATCTTTGAAGTGCTATATCTTTTGTATTTCCTTGCGGTGATTGTGGACTGTCTGTTCTAAATGGTAATTTGACAATATACCTTCCTTCTTTGTCTTTAGTTGTAGTTTTTTCATATATTTCTTCACACAGCTGTTCTTCTCTTGTTAAATGTCTACTTGTATCTTTGTCTATCTCCCATATTGATTTCAACATCTCTTCTATATCCACTGAGTGATGCATGACCGTCAGTTGATTCTCATTGTTGTTTTCACCTTTTCTTGTATGGATTTCACCGAAGAGTATCCATCCGAGACTGGTCTTCTGGGCGCTTGGTGTTCCCGGTGGACCCTTGATGAAATTGTTTTGTAGAATTTCCGTGTATTCCTTCACACCCAAGAGAAGGTCTATGGCACCTGGCGTAAAATACGACGGATCAGCCAAGTTGAGCCCTTGAATATGAGGCCATATTTGTGGTTTGATTGTTTCAATGGGTATCTTTGTGGTCAATGGCTTGGACATAACATAAGCCTCAATGGGTAAACAAAAGTTTCGGTCCCATTGTGAACTGACTTCCAGTTTTACCACATGCTTGATTGCGGTCCGAGAAGATCCCACACCTACAACATTTGCTGTTATAGGTTGACGCTCTAGTTTTAACGATTGCGCTGCTTTCTCGCTAATAAATGCTGCTTCGGAACCTTGATCTATCAGCGCCCGCAGTAGTATTGTATGACCATGCTTGCCTCTTGCTTGTACCACCGCCGTTGCCAATAGTGCTACTCTCTGCCTAGTACTGCAATGTGACGCTATCATTGTGTTGATATGTACCCCTTGTTCTTCTTCTACACGTGTAACAATCGCCTGTGAACTAGTCTCTTCACCCGATTGCTTGGTCTTCATGCCATGTAAAAGAGAATGATGGCGTCGATGACACACCCGACAGGACACCGGCACCTTACATTTGAAAGCTGAATGCCCTGGTACTAAGCAGTTGAAACATAATTGTTTGTTTTTAACGAACTGATTTCTTTCAGTAGGTTCCAATTGACTAAACTCCTTGCAATGACTTAATGAGTGACTTTCCTTGCACATAACACAAACTCTTCCTGTAACTGGAGTGGCGACGTGACATGAACGTTCTTTGATTGGCTTGTTAACGCTTGTACTATTCTGACTGGTTAATTCAAGGGTGCGGAATTTTGTCTCCATAAATCTCTTAAGATCGAACCATGTAGGTAACGAATCCGAATTTTCCCTATATGCGAATTCTTCCCAGTTCTTGTGTGTCTCTGAGTCCATCTTCTGTACTAGAAGATATATAAGTACTGGATCCCAAGAGGCAACAGGAATATTTAAATTTTCTAAGTTATTTAAACACTCGGTGGTTGTATCTAACAAGCCCTTTAGCTGAACAGCAGATTGAGTAAACATCTTCTTTTGGTTAAACAATCTCTTCATAGTACAATTCAACATTAAGCGTTTGTTGCCGTATCTACTTTTCAAAATCTCCCATGCATGTAGATAATTACTAGCAGTAACCTGTATGTGCTTCAACAGCGACTCGGCCTCTTGCGTAACACTCGTCTTCAAATAATGAAGCTTTTGCACGTCGCTGAGTGAAGGGTTATCGTGCACCAAAGAAGTAAACAAGTCTTGAAATGTTTGCCATGCTTCGTAATTACCGGAGAACTTAGGTAACTGTATTTTTGGTAAGTGTACAATATTATTCTGCGGGCTTGTAAAACTATTGTTTGCAGACGCTGAATCTCTGGCTGACTTGTCCGCCAATTTCGTAAGCATATCATGCAAGTCTCCCTGTAGCACATTATACAAATCCTCGTAGATATAAAACTCCTCATTTAAAAAATACGGCAAAGTTCCTTTGACTTCCTTTGGTGTAATCTTCACAAGATCTTGATGCGCAATCTTGAACGATTTCCAGTAATCATCAATAATCTTCATACGCGCTTCTATGTAACCTCGTGTCAGGAGCGCTTTGGGACATTTTCTCAAGTTAGTTTGTGTCTTTTGTAGAAGGTTTGCAGTATCTTCCAACACGCTGATAAGCTGTTGTTGTTCTGTATTAGCCATTGCTTCACGTAAACACGTATGTAATAATCTTCAAATTATTCAACACAGCTGATACTCGATGCAAATAGGTAATTCCGTAATGATATCTCGATAGATAAAATTATGTTGTAAACAACTCGCCAATTCTCACAAAAAAAGGTCGGCGTAGCCCGACTCAGGTAGAAGCCTATTGTTCTCGTAGTGCAGATGTTCACAGGTACGATCCGGCTCGATTTCGACCATATGATGTGTGTGATAAGGTTCAAATTTGCTTGGGTTGTATTAGAAAAATGATATACGTGTTGTTCGTTTGCAGATTTATTAGCAACTGGTTTTGATAGGCACGAAATCCTTATTATAAAGAATTTAAACTGAGACAACATATGTATAACTAGCTAGTTACGTCACCTAACCGAGCGGCCGTTGCTATGCATACAATTCTTACTCCAACACCAAGTTTTGGTCCAAATAAAGACTGTAGATGAAACGTGGATACACCTTTATACTCCCAAATAAATAATACATTCCAAACAGTAAGTTGCTAAGTAGGAACCAACTCCAAAGGACAAAGGCCGTTTATTCTGCTGGGCAAGTGATGCTGACTGCATTTTGAGATATTCATGGAGAGAGATCGAAAGGGATAACTATAACTGCAGCATACTATGCTTAATTACTAGACAAATTGAAGGAAGAAGTTGAGCAAAAAGTCCACATTTGTAGAAAAGACTATATTACTGACATAAATCTTCTTATATTTTATATTTATTTTGTCGCTGATTGCCTCCATGGCACAGTAAATAACCTATACGTCTGTTGATCGAGAGGTCTTGGGTTCGATTCCCGGGTTAGGCAAGAGTGTAGGTACACATACATACATACATACATAGACTCACGCCTGTTTCCCCGAAGGGGTAGGCAGAGGCATATTAAACGCCCACTTTTCGCCAGTGTTTTGATCCCACGTAATAGGTGGCGAGCCTATTGCCGCTTATTGGGACATTTTGTTTGCCAGAGCCTCGTCCGTTGATCGGCAGGTGCACCACTTGCAGGTGAGGTTGGCTTGGGACCCTAAGTTCTTGGTGGGAACCCTATGCACCCAAGAGTGTAGGTAACTGATTTTTCTAAAGTCTCAGTAGT
Organism: Euclidia mi; assembly: GCA_944739405.2. Classification (NCBI taxonomy): domain Eukaryota; kingdom Metazoa; phylum Arthropoda; class Insecta; order Lepidoptera; family Erebidae; genus Euclidia; species Euclidia mi. The sequence goes on along the minus strand of OX123193.2, from coordinate 28,837,948 downwards.
AGAACGAAATCTGGCAATGTGCTTGGCAACGTCAATAGACCCCCTTTTTACGTAGGACCTAAAAATGCATGATATGGCCAAATGTGGGTGTAATAATTACAACTTCTGTCTACCTTTTCGGAGTATCGGTTTGCCACGTCACGCCTTGCTCGCTTTCTCGCGACGTATTTTCTCACCTTTAGGCTTTCATAATAGGAATGGGGCGTATAATGGTCAAACAAGTATATTAACTACTTCTTCTCATTTAGCTCATTTCATCAGCTTATCACTCCTAGAGGTGGGCCTCCCCAGGGTATGCCACAAGACCCATTCTGGCGGCCAACACTACGCTCGCTGAGGCGTGGCCTTAATTTAAAAACCTGCTTTTTAAACGACTGGCCATAAGTTCCCTCATTCAATTTGCTATAACTTTGATCTATGTCAGTTTCTTTGCTCTTCTGTCGGATAAGCTGGTTCTGGATTATACATATATATATACACATATCTATAAATATATACATAAATATATACCAGTATCTATAAGGTTACTATCAGGAGCAAACAGAATTCCTGCGGCGTCACCCGTCTGAGTGTCAGTTATTATGACAAAAACAAAAAGTAGCAGTATCATTCTTTTGAATAAGTGATATTTACAGGACAAAGCTAAGCTAGAAGAAAACGTTTAAAATTCGTTTCGTTCTATTCCATATATTTTTCCTCACAATCTTTCACATTTTATTAATTTAAACTAAGAACCATATAAAACATTAGCTTAGAATAACACTTAATATAGGATATCATATAGCTGCTATATGCTATATTATAGTATTGGAATAGAATAAAAACACTTTTATATTTATTCAAACACTTGTCAAAACACAAATCAAATGCGGTATTTTTCAACATTTATTTCCATCCTACTAATGGTAATTAACATAAGTACTTGACAGTACAGGTTGAATCGTTAGTTAAATAAAGGTTTTTAAAAAGGATTAGCATTCTCTTATCTTGCATTTATCACCTAATTAGATAATGATGGGTGTCTAATGCCTGCCTTAACAAAGCAGTTAAATAGTAATGTCTACTGTTTTTAATCACTTGCAATTTTAATGTATAGTTCGACTGCATAACTTTACTATAAAGAGTTAAAAATGTTTTACACGCGTAATTTGGCTTAGATAGTAAAAATATCTTAATATATAAAATCCTTCCAAAAAATTAAAAAGAAAATGCAGGCGTAGCTGCTGGCGTCCTCTAGTTAGCAATAATCATCATCATAAATGTAAAATTATCGTGACTCGATCTGACTTGATATGTACATACATACAGACATAGACTCACGCCTGTTTCCCGGAGGGGTAGGCAGAGACTACGGAACGCCATTTGCAACGATCCTGACATATCTCTCTTGCTTCATTCACTCCCATCAGATCCTCATGCATGCTCTTCTGTTCAGGCTAATTTTGACCTGTCCTGATTTTAGGATGTCTTCGATCTAGTCAGAGAAGGTCCGCCTAGGTCTTCCCCTTCGTCCTGTCCCATTCACACTTGCCTGATACATCTGCTTAGTCAGTTGAGACGGAGGATTGGGGGGCAGCTGGCTAGTAGCGGCACGGCGCCAGCAGCTCGTGGCTTGTAGCCCGTAGGAAGAACGTAGCCCGTAGGAAGAACGTCAGGTGCAGTGAGCCCGTAGGAAGAACGTAGCCCGTAGAGTGAACTGGAAACAGCATAGAGAATACACAACAACCGGTCAGGAACAGGCTGTCCCTAGATCGGCTGTTATGCTTAGGAGACACAGATGCTACAGACAGAACATATAGGCACACAGACAACTAGAATATGCTTACCCCCAGCGGGACAGTAGATAGGAAGTAGAATGTAGAATAATCGCGAGGTGTAGCGGCAGCGTTCCGATGTCTAGGGAAAGTGACCATTCTACAACGCGCACCCATCTTATATAGGCATAAACCTATGACTCACAACTGCCTTTGGCTAGTGAATATGACCATATTTGGTAATATTGCGAACGATGTCTGGCTAAGCTGGCGTTAAGCGCCTGCGAGATATTATAACGCAATACGTGTAGTATTACGTTACAATACCCCGCTCTGTACAGCAGGATTTTTCGTGTCTAGACAAGAAAAATCCGTCTAACTAAGTCCTCCGAACTTCTGTAGACAGTGCTAAGTAGATAGTGACTATGAAACTCAAACTGCAGGTAGGTACAATGAAAGAATCTAGTTAGGTTAGGAATCAGTGTAGTTAATTAGTTTTAAATCTTTAATGTGCCAACTGCCAATAGATTTACCCGACGAATCCGCTAATTCGTATACTAGTGGTGACTTTTTAGCAATAATAGTACACTTGGCAAACTTAGGAGCTAGTTTTTTGCCAAATGATTTGTCGTAGGTTCTTTTCCACACAGTATTACCCACGTTAGACCCAGCCGGTTTACGACGTAAGTTGTATGTGTGTGTATATAAAGTACCATTGTTTTGGTGTTTACGTGCGACACAAGTATCACACGAAGATATAAACTTAATAATGTCAGCGTGCATACCAGGCCAATAATAACGCTGCGCTAAACGTTTATACGTTTTAAAAATACCTAAATGACCCGCAGCGAGTTCCGAATGGTATTCTTTAATAGTTGTAGTTCTATCCGAGGTATGTAGGACCTCTTTCCAATCGAATACTTTACACAATGTACATTTAGATACCATATATCTGTACAATTTATCATTCCTGATAGAATAATTAGGAAAAGATGTAGGTGAGTTTTTACAGCCATTGTAGATTGTAGTATACCACTGATCCGAGGTTATAGTAGTCTCGTTATCAGTGTTAGTATCAATAGCTGACACGGTAGCATTAACTTTATTAGGCAAGGAATTACTACGAGAGTAATTATTAGATAAACATAACATAACATAACATATCTTCACGCCTTTTATCCCCGAAGGGGTAGGCAGAGGTGTATTACACACCCACACTTCGCCAGATATGTTTCGGTCCCAATGTAATAGGGGGCGAGCCTATTGCCATCTACCGGGCACATTATTAAGCGAGCGATAATTAACATTATTTTATTAGATAAAGAAACAGAGTTAATATAGTTTGGTAACAATTTAAATCTTTTCCAGAAGTCAATACCTAAAATTAACGAACTAGTGACTTCTGGAATTACGTACGCTTTTAAGTTATAAGTTTTATTTTTAAAAGTGGTGGGTAGGTTGATATAGCCGATCGGTGTCAAACGATGACCACCCGCCGATCGAAAAAATATAGTAGGGTTGTCACACTTATTCAAAGGGAGATTAGTTTTAGAAATAAGTTTTATATGAGAATTATTGCCCAATATAGTCACGGCAGAACCTGAGTCAAGTAAACCAGTAAGGGGTAGATTCTTAATGGTTACATTAACATAGGGTCGAAAATCAGTATTAGGTTTTTGATCTCGGGTCGCAGCCACAGAATGACTAGAAAAATACACTTTTAGAGTGTTCAGCCAATTTTTCCAGTCTTCCTTGTCAAAATATTTAGGTTTAGAAGATGTACAAACGGTAGGGTTTGTCATCTTATTTGACGAACGACGATCCGAATAAATTAGTTTTTTTGAAAATGATTTATTTTTACAGGTAGGACAATTTACGAATGTGACATCCCTAAGGCCACACTTAAAACATATCGGATAACGTTCTCGCATGCACGTCCCTAGTGAGTGATCAGTTGAACGACATCGCGGGCAAAACACACACCTTTTATTAGTTATTTTTGTAGGAACAGCTGATTTAGATATCATGTTGACATTATAGTGTTGTAGGTTAGGCACAGGTGTATCGTTCGGTTCGACATTTATAGATGCGACAGAAGCGTAGTTTTTTAGTTTAGACGGTTTATAGTACTGTGAATTATTATAGTGACCGTGCGTGTCCTTTTTATTTATGTAAGCTAAATCAGGTGCTACTGTGTTAGACGTAGGGTAACTAGGTTCGTGAAATTGTGCACTTAAACACTGGAACCTCTCATAGTTTAGACATAGTGTTTTTAGAGTGTCTATAGTGTCTATAGCCGTAGTACATGAAGCTAGTACAGTAGAATAACACGGTCTAATATTGTGAAGCAATATATTTAATTTTTCATGTTTGGTTAGTACCGTGTTCGGTGACAATCGCGCAAAAAGTTGGAACATAATTGATAAATAGATGATTATACCTTCAGTTTGCCCTTGAGTACGATTACGAATCTCGGCTAAAAGTTTATAATCATAGTCGTACGGTGTAAAATTAGCTGTGAGTTTACTAGCTAGTTCGTCCCATGTAGAAATGGAATTTTTAACACCGCGAAACCAGTGTAACGCATTACCCGTAAAAATTTCGGACGCGTAATCGAATAATCTATTGGCAGGTAGATTTCTAACCGTCCTAAATTCCGTCACGCGTTGTAGAAATTCGCGAACGCAGCCTGTTCCGTCGAATTTGAGTTTCGATAGTTCGCCAACCCTCAAATGCTCACGGTGGACAGTTACCGGAGTCGACGCTGCCTGTGCAGGGGTTGAATCCGTGCAAGTCATCGTGACTCCGACTTCTGCCGACGGAACATTCGAGTGTTCTATCTTAGATAGCTTTGCCGACAGCATCCGAAAGCGTTCAGTCAGGTCGGATATTTTCTTGCCGTATTTAGGTTCGGATTTGTCTAATCTGCCCAATCTGTGGTAGACCTGGTTGTGCAAAGCCGTAGTTCGCTTCGCCAAGTTGTGGTCGTATAATTCCTTAAGGGAAGAGATTCGCGAATCTAAATCGGTAACTGACAGGCTAGCTCCCTTGAAGTCGTCTGCTATGTCTAGGCCTGACTCTAGGATTTCGTCATTCGGAATCAGCTCGAGTAGTTTAGGTAGCTGCTTCCGTAAACCTAAAACAGAGGTAGCCGGCTCCTCTCCGCGAATAGCGACCTCGTAGGCCAATTCATTTTTATTAAGTAGGAAGTACTTGATAGGGTTAGTGCTCATGATGATATAAAATAAGTATGATAGAAAAGAACGTAAGTATATTACAGCCCTCTGTGTGCAATAGTTTTGCTTTACAAAGAAACTACGACGATTCGGTGAAAAAATGTAGACAATAGATAGTGACTTGCAAAAATAAAAAACGGTTATTTCAAATTGCGAACAGTTACGTAGGGAATCGGTAGTTGAAATTTGAATTGGACAATAGTAAGATAACACATAATAGTTATACAAGAATAAAAATTAAAGATAGACAGCAAAACACAGATATACACAAGTTAAATAGTACGTACCGGTTCGCTGATGTCTGCACCTCCTCGTTTACAAAGACTGACCTCCGAAACAAGAACAACTGCAGTAATTGGAAGTGAGACAATTAGAGTTGGGCGCCACTGAGACGGAGGATTGGGGGCAGCTGGCTAGTAGCGGCACGGCGCCAGCAGCTCGTGGCTTGTAGCCCGTAGAAAGAACGTAGCCCGTAGGAAGAACGTCAGGTGCAGTGAGCCCGTAAGAAGAACGTAGCCCGTAGGGTGAACTGGAAACAGCATAGAGAATACACAACAACCGGTCAGGAACAGGCTGTCCCTAGATCGGCTGTTATGCTTAGGAGACACAGATGCTACAGACAGAACATATAGGCACACAGACAACTAGAATATGCTTACCCCCAGCGGGACAGTAGATAGGAAGTAGAATGTAGAATAATCGCGAGGTGTAGCGGCAGCGTTCCGATGTCTAGGGAAAGTGACCATTCTACAACGCGCACCCATCTTATATAGGCATAAACCTATGACTCACAACTGCCTTTGGCTAGTGAATATGACCATATTTGGTAATATTGCGAACGATGTCTGGCTAAGCTGGCGTTAAGCGCCTGCGAGATATTATAACGCAATACGTGTAGTATTACGTTACACAGTCTTTCGTCATCCATCCTCTCCACGTGCCCAAACCACCTTAGCATACTTTTCTTACTTGATATGTGTGCACAGTTTACTATGGAAAAGAGAAACAAATGGTACACTGTCATTTATTATGATTGTCCCGCGTACATTACATTAAAAGTACCAAATAGCTGATATGCGTCTTCCCCAGGTTCGCAGCGGCAAGGAATTAGTACCTACCGACTTATGTAAATCTTTGAAAATATAGCCTACTCATAGACTATGCTGACAATCGTTATGATCTAACATCATAACTTTTATCAAACATACAAATTCCAACAAATAAATGACATATTTACGTTTAAATTTTCAATAGCAGGAATATTAATTAGAAGAAAGTTTTTCAAAAAATACCTTTTTAATAATAGATATTCCTTGAACAGCCAATCCACTCTCACAAAAAAGATCCATCCCACTTCTTTATTAGCCACCAACGACCAATAGCGTGGCCGCGAGTCCATACTTCATCCCTTCCTATCCTTTGGTATCATCCCTGCGTGTACGCAGGTATATAAACCCTTACACGGCGCGGTAGGGTCATTGACACATTTTGTTTGATACACATTCTGTGCTCATCTGTTTATCACAGTGAAGTACTAATATTTTGATTGCGAATTTCATATTTGTGTATTTTATATTTTATTTTAGTGTATTTATTTTGTGAAGTGGGTGCGCAGAACCATGCCTAAAGTACAGGTACTGTGACCTTTTTTATTTATTTATTATTTTTTCATATTTATTTTAATGTATTTACAACTTGAACTATGTTTAATATTTATAACAATAAGGAATGTGCAACTATTTATTTTTCTATTTATTCACACCGTACTAAGTTGATAACGTTTCTAACGTGGTAGACTAATTTAAATTAACATTTTCAATTAAGGTTCTTAATTATTAATACATATATAGAATGATTTTTAATTGCACGTATTCCCTTCGGAAGATGAATCTAGGGACAAAATGAAGTATTTTTACCCCCTACATATAGGGGTCCAAAATGCACCATTTTGCATTAAAATATAAAGTTTTTTGAGCAAAATCCAAATATGTTATAAACATCTAAAAAATTATTTTTAAAATTACTGGTATCAAATTGGATCTTATTTACCGGACAATTAAATGGCCCCTCTTTTAAATAAAATCAAGCTAATAACTCAACGTGGAATTTGAAAATAGGCTTTTTCCTTCAATTATTTATTTATTTGAGGGTTTTGACTCCCCTAAAAGAGTTTCCAAGATAAACATGACGTCCGGTGCCAACTAGCTGAACATGCTCTCCGAGTCACGGGACAAGTGAGAATTAAAACCTTAATATGCATTTAACTAACAAAAGACAGTAATTTACGCGCATATGTAGGGTGTAAAAATGCTCCATTATGGCCCAAGTATCAACTCCCGAACGGAATACGAGCTATTACATATCACCTTGTATACGCTCACTTTACTAAATGAGAAATCGGATAACATTGCGCCTCGTATAATGTCTCTGTAAAACATATAAAATACAAGAAAAAGCAATATTCAAGCTTTCTTATATAAATTAAAATGAATAAAATGCTCCATAAATATCAATTAAAATGTAAGTATAAAAGTCCTATCCATCTATAATACTAAGGAAACAAGCTTAATTAATAGTAATGGTAGATTATTAATATTTTTTTACTTGGATATATTGATTTAAAATTCTGATATTCATTTCAAATTATTAATAAAACTAATTTTAAAGCAATCTCGTTGAAAGAAAAGATTGTTTCAATTACTATTTGACACGTCATAAAGAATTATAGAGACCAACTTTACTGTGTACCAATATTTTTTCCTTGCCTCACTTAGATATGTGTGTTACGTATCGGATTAACGTTGTAAAATTTTAAATAAGAGTATAAGTTGGTTTACAAGACATAAAATTGTATAGATATACACCATCAATCGAATTACATTTCACGGCAGCGCGGTTTCATATTTCCAATCAAAATTGTCAAGCTCATTAGTCACATGAACATCAACGTGTAAGCCTCCAAAGTAATTTTCCTAACTCGAAATGTAACAAAATTGCCCTAAAAATTTAAGTTTGTATTATATAAGTTTCTTTATCAGTATTGATGATGACCCACTGCTCTTATTTTAGAAGTACAATAATAGAAAATGATTTTCTTTCTATTTCAGAGACAAAATAAGAAGGCTACAGCGTCCCAGGTACCTAGACAGCGTGGGAGACCTGCCGGGAAAAATCGGATTCCTCTTTCCCTTGTAAGATTATAACTTTTTAATACAGAGTGTAAAAAGACCCTTAACGAAAACTGAAATCCCATGTTGTACCAATCACTATGAACATTTTTTATTTGGGCACCATACCTGGGAAATTACTGGTGCAGGAGATATTGAGGCTCAAAGTTAGTATGGAATTTTTCTAATTAGGTACATAATCGATGCCTTTACCCCCTTAATATGTTCTTTAGATTCTTAGATAGATCTTTAGTTCTATGACCCCATGGATAAGTAGGTATTTCGAGAATAGAACGCGCGCGCTTTTAATTGCGATTTAAAAAATTTAAAAATTAAAAAAAAAATCGTTTTCCAGGTATAATTTTTGGTTTTGGTAACGTGGCATTATGTCCACAACGAGTAGACTTCGGCTTTGTGATGGGTCTTGTGACACCCTGTATATACACGGTCTAAAAAGACCGTTAAACGGACATTAAAATCTCACATTATACCAATCATTACGAACATTTTTTACTTCTGCACCATGCCTGGGAAATTACTGTTTCAGGAGATGTTGAGTCAGTCATCATATTTTTTTTCTAATGATTACAAAATCGATACATTTCTTGCGCCAATTTGTCCTATACATGTCCTATGGCATGCGCGGTCTTTACATTGCGGCTTATAGAATGTGTCTGCCTTATTAAGCCCAAATTTTTTATCACTTTTAGCTTAGTATGACATGGCATGATGTGAAAAACGAATAGACTTTTGACACTGTGTATTATATATTGTATATATTTAATCATTTATTTATACATATCATTTTTGTAGGAAGAGAGACGTGCGCGCAATGCGCAATATGAGCGGGAAAGACGTGTCGAATATGCAGAGGCGATAAAGCAGCTAGCTCAGGCGGTCAAATGTGACCCCAATGTAAGACAAATAATATTATTTATTTGTTCATAATTTAATGGGCAGTAAAAAGAACATTTGAAGAAATCTTGTATTTAATAGAGTACAATAAAAATAAATATAAAAAATATTTTATTAAAAATAAATATAATTAAAAACATAATAATAATGTTGACCTTTCCTATTTCTTTCAGATCAGCAGTACTGAAATCGTAGACACAGCTATAGCGTTTATACAACGTTATACTGGAGCTGTAGAAAAGTTCAATAAATTGAAGTTAAAAAACGAAGAACTTAAATGGCAAAGTAACTATCTTTAATTCTACCAGTCTGATATAAGTTTGTTATTCATATATGTACTGAAGATAACATTTTGTTACAGTTGCTACGTTACGGGAATCATTGGATCCTAGGGGGACACCTCAAGTGAACATCGAACCAGAAACTACCGTAAGATTTTATTTTATTTTTTTATTTTTACATAATAGGTATAGTTACAGACACCAATAGCCTAAAGGAGATACCAACAGACTGCCATGCAGAGGGTATCGGGTTCGAATCCACGGCGCGCACCAATGACTATTCGGATTTATGTGCGTATTGAATTGTCGCTTTTATCGCTTGTCCCTTGCCTCGGAGAGCACGTTAAGCCGTCGGTCCCGGTTGTCATGATGATCTTTGACAATCGTTACAGGGCGTCAGTATCTTCTAAAATAAACTGACCCTAGTCTAAACCATGGAATATCGCTATCCCTTCGGGTTGCGGAGGTCAGACAGGCAGTCGCTCCGTGGAAAACCTAATATTCAGCCAAATCCGGTTAGACTAGTAAGTGGGCCCCAGATTGAAACTGGGGTAACGCTAAGAGGTTGATGATGAGGTATAGTGACAGACAACAGATCTGTAATCACATAGTAATAAATTGAACACTGCACAGCTTCAAATCTGCAGTTCACTTAAAACTATACACGTCGTTTAAAAATAGGATATAACAGAGCTTCAGTTAAATTATGAACAGTAATGAATAAACAGATATAGGTTTTGAATAAGCTGAAATATATAATTTTTCTATACCAGCCTTATGACTTATTGCAATGCAAAACACTCGCAAATTAATAACATTTTTTTCATTACAGCCACCAGCCCCTACTGTTAATCCACAACAAATCCGAGTACCGACGAGATCCGAGACTTCTGTAGACTCTGGTATTGAGGTACAAAGTACCAGAACCTCACCACAGTCAGATTCCAGAGAGGACCCCGTTGTCATAATTGAAGACAGCAAAGGTCGAAGTCAGGCATATAGCGACGAAATGACGTACGATTGGCTCAGTAAGTATGCATGCATGCTACTTCATTAGAAATAAATTTACATTATTTATCTCATAATGTTAGAATCGAATAAAATAACAAATTCATAATTTACTAAGTACCTAGTATGTAATTTTTCATTACAGCTGACTGTGAGAGGCAAATCGTTGCAGATTGGCTGTGGGAAAATTATCGAGAAACTCTCGGTAGCTGATAAGGTATGTTCAATCCTAGGTCTTTAATAATTAATCTATTGTTAATGTACTAGACGTCGCCAGCGGATTCGCCCGCGTCAATTATACATATAAACCTTCCTCTTGAATTATTCTGTCTTTAAAAAAAAACGCATTAAAATCTGTTGCGTAGTTTTTAAGATTTAAGTATACATATGGACAGACAGACAGAAGACAGACTTTGTTTTATACTAGGTATGTAGTGTTTGTGATTTGTTACAATTTTTAACTTTAACTTATACGTACTTTTGCACATACGTTGCAGTAGTAGAGATAATGACATAAGATCCTTAAGCATTCTTGAGCTATGTCGCAAGTTATTGAATAAAAGTAGCTTATTTTTTAAATGCTGCCTGTCCAATAACATACTTTTACATAAAACCATTTATTTATTGTGCAATCCGTAATATCAAATATCTTAAGAAAATTTTATATTACTGTGCATCAAGCAGTTTTCAATTTTAACAACTATTTTCAGATTTAATCCCGACATCTGGATTTTGATGACAACATACGGGTAAATTGTAAGTACAAAAGCACATAATATTTTAATTTAACTATATGCGCCGGCTGTACTTAGAATGTTGAGAAAGAAGCGACGTGTCTGGTAAATTCCCATGCGTTATGGAAATAAACAAGTTTTTATTTTATTTTATGTATTTGCGGTATTATGAAAGTGGGATTGGGCAGATCGCGAAGTTCGGATGTATCCTATGGGTGTTGGGCAAAGGTCATCACGTACTGGATGCTACAGGACGGAAGGACAAAGACTGACCCTGAAAACGCTAGTGTGACGATCTAGATGAATTCGATAGTTACTAACCCAACCTGGCAATTAAAGCTAATTTATTATTATATATTTATTTTAATTGCAGCTATCATTGGCAAGAGATGGCTATGAAGACAGCAAGACACTTGGTGAAATGCAACTGCCGTAAGATGATGACCTCCCTTCGGCATCCGGAAACTATGAGTGCGCCCTCCAATCAATAAAAGTAAGTGTCAATATTTTATGCACTACAGATGACATCCTCCTCTTAGCGTTATCCCAGTTTCAATCTGGGGTCCGCTTACTAATCTAACCGGATTTGGCTGAATATTAGCTTTTCCACGGAGCGACTGCCTGTCTGACCTCCGCAACCCGAAGGGATTGCGATATTCCATGGTTTAGACTAGTGTCAGTTTATTAGAAGGTTCTGACGCCCTGTAACGATTGTCAAAGATCTTCATGACAACCGGGACCGACGGCTTAACGTGCTCTCCGGTGCACGGGACTAGAGATAATTAACAATTTAATACGCACATAACTCCGAAAAGTCATTGGTGCGCGCCGTGGATTCAAACCCGATACCCTCTGCATATAGGTGACATATATTTTATAATTAGCAGCCATAAATAATTAAGATGTGGATCTAACCGCGGGCTAAATGTAAAATTATCTGTTAGTATAAAATAAGTCAAATGCTGATTCATTCAAATGACCGTTTTATGTATTTTGTACGTTGAATGCAGCATTATTGACAAACCCAACTATGCACCGTTTAGGTATTTTACCAAGGAATATGTTATCATGAGTTTTACCTTGAACATCTGATGGTATCGTTAAAACTTTAACTTCAGCTCGTGTGATCGGATATTACTTAAAAAATAGATACACCAGCACAAGAAATATTTTTATGATAGTTGGATATTATAAGTATATACATGTTTTGGAGTGCTTGTGTAATACATTTTACACAATTATAGATACCCAATTCCATTTTCTTATCTATCATCAATTATGGACGGCTTCATAAAAAACGGTTTCTTTTTGATAGACGGATGTTACAAGTATAGACATGTTAAGTAACCATGAGCAGTAAATTACTTTTAACAGTGCAATAAAATATTGTCTTAATAATAGATATACCCAATTCCTTTATCTCATCTATTGACAATTATGGAATCATAAAGAAAAGTTTTATTTTTAATAGGTGGATCTTACAAGTCTCAACATGTTTAGTAGCCAACAGCACTAAATAACTTTGAATAGTGCAATAAATTTTGCTTTTACATTAGATACCCAAGTTTTTTATCTACCCTATAATCAATTTCTCAATAAATTATAGGTTCATAAGGAAAGGTTTGTTTTTTTCTGATAGTTGCATCTGACATGAAGCAACATGTTTGATGTCCATATTTGTTTCTTCACGTGTAGAGGGGAGTATCAGAGAATAAAACAGTTGGTTATGAGATCGCAGTATGTTATTTGATCTCTGTGACGTACTTCATACACGATCTCTAGTTAGTGTAGTGTAAGTGGTATTGAAATAAAAGTAAAATATATTTCGTCTAATGTTCTTATATACAGGGTGTCACAAGACCCATCACCAAGCCGAAGTCTACTCGCTGTGGACATCATGCCAAGTCATACTAACCAAAAATAATACCTGGGAATTAAAAGCGCGTGCGTGCAATGCCCGAAATACCTACTTATCCAGGGGTTAGGTATAGGGCATCTAAAGAACATATTGGCGGGGATTTTGCATTAATGCATCGATTTTGTACCTAATTAGAAAAATATCTTACTAACTTTGAGCCTCAATATCTCCTGAAACAGTAATTTCCAAAGTATGGTGCCGAAGTAAAAAAAATTCGTAGTGATTGGTACATGGGATTTCAGTTTTCGTTAAGGGTTTTTTACATCGTGTATATGTATTTTTACTTGTCAGTTATATTAATGCCTTATTATTAAAACTCAGTATAAAACAGTGTGTTTTGTATTGTTTCAGTTCTCTGATAATACATTTAAAACTTATTACTATCTGGATATTCATGACGAGACCAGTGACGATGAAGGTGCAGTTGCTTTCAAAGTGAAGAAGGCGATATCTAAACGGGCCAATAACATTGATGAGTTCTTTGAAAAGCCGTTGAAAAAGAAGAAACTGGTCAAAAAGTCGTCAATTGTTGGACGATCAATGTCGCATATTATTTCATCATATAAAGAAGATGCTGCAAATGCAACCCACTTAATAAAGATTGAAGTTTACGATGTCAATAAAATAAAAGACATCGCACCACAAACCAATGGAAATTTGCTGACATGAGATTGAAGTATTACACAGAAGTAGAAGAAGACAAACATCTGCAAAGTGCGCGAGATGATATATTTAATATCACAAAACTACTTGCATCAAAAGAAGATTGTGTTAAATATTTTATTGAGTCTGATAAGTAGATTAAATTGTGTTTGTGTTAAGATTTAACTATAATATTTAATTATTAAGTAAATATAAGAATAAAATTAACTGTAAAAAATTGCTAATTGATTATTTATTTATTTATAGTTAATTAAAACGGTAATAAAACCAATTACATTAATTAACTTGGAATTATTGCTTACAAATGAATAGGTATGACATAAAATCCCTTACGTTAAACATTACAACAAAACAAATATTTAGTATACGGATGTTACTATAATAATATCCTAACCTATGTACATTCAGTTAACATTGAACAGTGGACACCCTTGCATATCTTCACTCGCAAAACTCTAGACACACTCTCATAGTTTCTGTCCATCCATCAACAAACACATCCCATGCAGGATTGACAGTGAGGAGCGTGTTAAGCCCCGTCAGGGTACGTCATACAGGTGACTGTGCCCTAGCAACAGTATAACATACCTACCGGCTGTGCGAACAACATATGTCGACGGTTCTGACGATGTCCGAGATAATTTCCGGGCACATATAGTCGACAGAATTGACTTAGGAGCTCAGGACAATCCATTTGTCCTCGAAGGGTCTTACAAACCACCACAAGCTGATCCAAACCTCTTCTTCTTCGCAAAACGAATCCTAATCGTCTAGAAAACTCCTTAGCAAGATCGTCAATATGATCGCCGAATGTCAGACCACGGTCGAAGGTCACTCCCAAATCCTTTATGCTGGTGACACGAACTATTGCTTGAGCATCTAATGTGTCGTTATAAAGCATTGATCGCAAGTCGCAACCCTCTATAGTAACTCATGACATAACACTTGTCATTATTGAACATCAGCTTGTTCACTATGCTCTACTGGTAAACAGCGTGTATGTCACTTTGCAAGTGTTTGTTTGTTTGATTATGTGACTCAAGTGTTAGTTAAAGTTGGTGTTTTCAAAAGAATTCATATTGGTCATTTCTTAGTCATATCCCACCATGGATGATATACTGAGCTGTGATTTGAACAAATCCGAGCTAATCATGCAATTTGAAGATCCGTCATTGGATTTGATGTCATTAGAGTCTGATCGAGCACTTTATCAAATCTGTGAAGAAATAGAACACGACTGTTTTCATACGTGAGTATATTTCATGCTATATTTTAACATTTTGTAACTTGATTTATTTGTCCTTGAAGTGGGTATAGATTTTTGGTATACAGGGTAATTTTTAAAGGTTTTAATTTGGTAAAGAATTATTCAGTCAACAGTGGTTTAATATTTAATAAAAGACAACAGTACACAACAGTGGTAGCAGTCCGTGGTTCGCGATGTTCACTGAACTGGCAGAGTTATATAGTTCGTTTTCGTGTAGTCTGCGACCGGCGTTTGGCGAAGCAAGGAAAAATGGCGGATACTATAAAAATCAAGCAATTTGCGATCGAAGATTTCGCTATATGGAAGTTTAGAATTAGTAGCATCTTGAAAGAAAATGATTGTTTAAAGGCTATAGAAAATACATCATTTGCGAGCAATCCTGAGAACAAGAAATTAGAAGCGCGTGCGCAAAGTCTAATCATTAATTCCGTGGCTGACAGCCATATTGACTACATATCAGAGGAGAACACAGCCTACAACATGATGGCAAAATTGGAGCAACAATTCATGAAGAAAGGAACTAGAAGCAAGCTGTTTTTGAGGCGGCAGTTAAACGATATTAAATACAAGGAAGGGACGCCTATGGCACAACATTTTTCAACGGTTTCGAGAATCTTCGGGCAGTTTCGGGATGCCGGGAGCGCATTGACAGAGGAGGAGAAGGTGAATGTACTATTGTTGTCTATGCCAGAGTCCTATGAAATAATTGTAACTGCAATAGAAAGCTTACCTAACCTAACCGTAGACATAGTTAAAGACAGATTACTTGGAGAAGAAGAAAAAAGAACCAAACATGTAGGATACTCAACGGAGCCTCATAGAAATAGATTTCTATGTTATTCATGCGGCAAGGAAGGACACAAAAAGTTCCAATGCCGAGCGAGATACACAGAGAATACAGGTATAAGACAAGCTGATCAGGGACCAGTTGGAGGACGAGGTCAAGGACGAGGCGCTCAAGCTCCACAGAGGGGGCAGGGTTTGGTAATAGAGGATTTCTCCAAGACCGGGTCGTGGATTCCCAAGTAGACAAGGATTTCGAGGTAACAGAAGAGGACACTTTGGACAAGGACAAAACAATTATTCAGGGAGAGATCATCATTCATATGCGGCATCTACAGCAAGTGATCATGCATTTTTAACCGGAAGTGAGAGGTATGATAGTGAAAAATTTAATAATATTGTGTGGTGCATGGACTCAGGATCATCGGACCATCTTATAAATAATAATAGTGTGTTTACAGACTATATTGAATTAATGAAATCTAAGGTGATTTCAGCAGCCAAAAATGGGGTTAGTTTGATGGCAATTGGTGTGGGTAACATAAAGGCAAGATGTTTTATTGGTAAGAAATACATTGATTGTACTATTAAAAATGTATACTATGTGCCAGAATTGAGGAAAAACTTATTGTCAGTTTCAAAAATAGAATGTCATGGTTATAGAGTTGAATTTTTAAATGGTAAAGTCAGGGTTTACAAGCATAATCAGTTAACTATGATTGGAAATAGTGAGAGTTCACTGTATACTATAGAAATGCAAATTCTTAAACATTAATGTAATTTTGCTAAAAATAATGATAATCAGCAGCTGTGGCACAGGCGGTTTGCCCACCTAAGTATGAAAAACTTATCGTTGCTTGCGAGGAATGAAATGGTAATTGGTATTAATGACTTAAAATGTAATAATGATAATTCTGTGGGTGAACCATGTTTATTAGGGAAAATGACAAGACAACCTTTTAACCGACCTGGATGTAGGGCTACTAGACCCCTTGAGTTAGTACATAGTGACGTGTGTGGACCGATCACCCCATCAACTGAAGAAGGATATAAATATTTTGTAACATTCATTGACGACTACGCTCATTTCGTTTGGGTGTATCTAATTTATAACAAAAGTGAAGTTTTTGACAAATTCAAACAGTACTTTTTTATGTAACCAACCATTTTAATACAAACATGTTAAAGTTCAGATCAGATAACGGAGGTGAATATGTGTCTAGGGAATTTCAGGAATTTTATTACAGTAAAGGAATAGAAATGCAATATACGGTGCCTTATAATCCTCAGATGAACGGGGTAGCTGAACGGATAAATCGTACACTAATGGAGAAGGCTAAAACAGTTTTAACAGACTCTCAACTTAGTAAAGAATTTTGGGGACATGCAGTGTTGTATTCAGCATATGTGACGAACAGAAGCCCAACCGAAGGAAAAAGTCAAACACCATCAGAACTATGGGAAGGCAGGAAACCTAATGTGTCAAATATGAGACTGTTTGGATGCACAGCATATAATCATGTACCAAAAGAATTAAGGCAAAAACTGGACAATTCAGGAAAGAAAATTATTTTTATTGGATACCTCAATTCAGGATATAAATTATATGATATTGAGTCAAAGAAAGTGATATCTGCAAGGAATGTGATATTTGATGAGACAAAACCGAAAAATGACAATTATATGGATGTGAGATATACACCGGAGGTGACAGAAAAGAATGAAGAAGAGGTTAGCGAGCAAGAACAGGACAGTGAAGAAGACATAGAGGAGAAAGTATATAATGACAAGAAGAAGAATAAAGGTAATAAGAAAAATAGGAAAGAAGAAGAACCAAAGCAAAAAGAAAATGCAATAAAAGAGACACAAAGTACAGAAAGAGGGAGAGGAAAAAGAGAAATAAGAAAACCAGTATGGCAAAAGGACTATGAGATTGACTTAAACAAAGATGAGTTGGCATTGTATGCTTTATTATCATGTTATCAGGATGTTCCAGCAAGTTTTGAAGATATTAAAGGAAGAAAGGATGAGAAAGAATGGAACAAGGCAATAAATTAAGAATTAAAAGTTTTGAACCAGAAAATAAAAAACTATAAGATAGCAAATGGGTTTTTACTAAGAAGAACATAGAAGAACAAGAGATATGCAAAAGAAGATTAGTAGTGAAAGGCTACCAGCAGAAAGGTAAATAGGATGATATATACTCACCTGTTTTGAAGTTACAAACCTTAAGAGTACTTCTATCTGTTGCTGCTCAGAAAGATTATGAAATCCACCAGATGGATGTTAAACGTGCATTTTTGTATGGACGCATTGATGAAGAAGTATACTTGAAACATCCACAAGGATTAACAGCTCCAGAAGGTCATGTATTGAAATTACAGAAATCATTGTATGGATTAAAAAAGATGCCAAAATATTGGTATGATAAATTTACAGAGGTCATTACAGGGTGTGGCTTCACGCGGTCTCAAAATGACTACTTTCTATATAACAAAGGGGATCTGTATTTAATTTTATATGACGATGACATATTAATTATAGGACCTAGCTGTACTAAAATAAAAAGTGTCAAAAATTCTTGAAAAATAAATTTAAAATGAAAGATTTGGGTGATAATAATTTAATGTATCTTGGTATTAGTATTCAAAAGAAACAAGACGGTATTTATCTTAATCAAACTAAGTATTTGCAAAAGGTTCTTGAATCTTACAATATGAATGAATGTAAAGGAATTAATTCCCCTATGGATAATAACTTCAAAATGGATATTGACATGACTGAAATTGATATGACTTTAGAACATCAATGTAGATCACTCATTGGTTCCTTAATGTATGCTATGGTAAGCACTAGACCTGACTTGGCAACAGCTGTGTCTTATTAGAGTAGATTCCAGTCACAACCAACTTCAAAATTATGGCAAGCTTTGAAGCGTGTACTTAGATATATAAAACAAACTATTGATTTAAACCTAAAATATTGTAAATGTAATTGTGACAGTTTATTAGGCTATGCTGATGCTGACTTTGCTCGTGATAATGATAGAAAATCCACAAGTGGATACTTATTTAAGTTATTTGGTAACACAATAGTATGGAAATCAAAGGAACAGAGCACTGTTGCTTTAAGTACTACAGAAGCTGAATTAATTGCTTTATGTGAAGCATATGTTGAAGCCTGTTGGTTAATTAAACTTTTGTGTGATTTTAATGTATAATAATATGTAATACTGTAATTTTTGAGGATAATCAGAGTACCATGAAAGTTGTTAAAAATCCTGATCAGAAACGTTTGAAACATGTAGATGTGAAATTTTATTTTGTAAAACAAAAGGTAGAGGAAGGATTAATTACTGAAAAATATATATCTACTACAGATCAAGTAGCTGATGTGTTTTTTTTTTTTTTTATCTATTTTTGTTAAGGGGTTTTTGTCTCTAAGACATGTCAACCCCATTGTGGCCTTCCCTTAAACTAAACTTCGAAGGAAGTCACTGCGGAAACACTGAAGCTGCTAAGCATAAATTTATGGTTGTATCATTTGTTGGTGACGACAAAATATGCTGTGCAATCCCAACATCAAGTTGGTTTAACTTAAGTGTTTCCATCAGGATTTCTCTCTCTCTTCGATTCTTGACACACTCCATCAATACATGCTGTCCATCTTCCTCTACTCCGCATAAGTTGCAATTAGGAGAGTTAACTTTTTTCATCAAATATGCAAATTTGTTTGATGGGATGTGTCCAGACCGAAGTCTTAACAACATTTTTAAATGATTCCTCTTAATTTTACAATTTAAGAACCATGGTATTAATAGGGATTCTGATTGTAAGGTGCTGTACCAAGTGCCCTTAGTTTGACATAAATCAATAAAGTGAGCCCTCCATTGGTTATACGTCTGCATTTTTAATTTTGACAATATTTCTGAAAAATCGGGAATAACATTAATTTCCATACCTTGTTCGCAGCCCACCTTAGCCAATCTGTCCGCCTTCTCGTTACCATATAACCCAATGTGAGCTGGAATCCATTGCAACTTTAGAGTTTTACCCATATCCTGTAGTTGTAATATTTTTTCGAGTATTACATAGGCTGTCGAAACACCTCTGCTGAGGCGCACCGAGTCACGTGTTGCAAGGCTGTTTTACTATCCGTTAATATAACGATATTATTCCAGTTCTTATTTATAACAAAGGATAGGGCCTCAGAAATTGCAATGAGTTCTGCTGACATTATAGATACATTGTTTTTAATATTAAAACATACACTATGTTCTATAGACATAACGTAAAATGCTGCACCTATGGAATTGTCTTTCTTTGATCCATCCGTAAATACCTTGTGCCACCCTAAATATTTCCTATTGATTTCATCTATTACATTCCATTTAGCAAAGTTACATTCATATTCAGCTTTACTTTTGTCAATACAATCTAGGTTTGAGCGAATAATGTCTTTAATAGGAATATATGTAGTCCATATATTGAGTTCAAACATGGGCGTAGAAACTGTACAGTGGACTTCACAGAGCTTGGTTTCGCTATATGTTTTTGCGGTTAATGGTTTCTTTTTCTTTTGCCAATATCGAGACCGATATACGGAAACTAATTTGTTGAATAATTCAATAGTTATATTTTCAGAAATGGATTGGCTTTTTAAGCAGTATTTGTATGCCAGGAAATGTCTTCTTAAGGAAAGGGGTGGTAGCGTAAGTTCGCTTTCTATAACATGTATGGGGGTGCTTTTAATGAATCCGCCGATTATACGTAAGCCTTGGTTTTGCAACTTATCAAGTTTAGATAAATGAGTCTTAGAACTGTTGTCGTACAAAAAACTGCCATAATCAATACGACTTCTGATTAAAGCTAGATATAGTCTCCTCAAGTGTATCTGATGTACACCCCATGTAGAGCCAACTAACACCTTTAATAAATTGAGCAATTTGGAAACATTCTCCACTATTTCATTTATGTGTTTTTTCCACGTGAGACGTTGGTCAAGCCACATACCTAAGTATTTAATACATGGAACAAAAGATAAATTGAAGCTACCTATTGTAATACTAGGTATTACTCTTCTACGTCCTCGACTAAAAATACAACATTTCGATTTTTTAACCGATATTTGTAACCCAATATCGTCTAGCAACCTTAATAGTATTTAAAGTGATGTCTCCATATCTAATTTACATTGATTAAAATTTTTATTGCTTGTAAAAAACACAAAATCATCGGCATACTGTGATATCATCAAATTTTCGATTGTTTTACATATCTTATGAGTAACTATATTAAACAATAAGGGCGAGATAGGGTCACCCTGCGCTAATCCATTCGAGGCCCATCTTGTTACTATCAACTGACCATCCTCACTTCTAAGCGTTAGGTGTCGCTCGCTCAAGAAACTCCAGAAGTAATTGCATATTTTTGCACCTGCTTTTATTTCGTCTAATACACGGACTAATGCATTAACAGCAACATGATTATATGCGCTTTCTATGTCTAAGAAACACGCTATGGTTGGTATGTTCTCCGAGTAACCTATTTGTATTTGAGAGATTAGACGAGCTAGGCTATCTATGCACGACTGAGTCTTCCTGAACCCAACGGTAAATTTAGAAATAATTCTATGTTTTTCAACATGCCATTCCAGGCGCTTACTTATCATAGCGTGGAATATTTTACACAAACACGACATAAGTGACAAAAGACGTAATTTTTTTTCCGAGTTAAGTTGATTAGGTTTCAGTATGGTTATTATTTTAATATTACGCCATTGTGTAGGAATATGACCTGCAAAAAATATTAAATTATATATATCTAACAAAAATCGTTTAACTTTATATGGTACATTATATATCATGGAATACGTAATATTATCGTCGCCGGGTGTATTGTCCTTTGTCTTTAAGCAGCATTCTAACTCTTGTATGGTAAACTCTCTTTCTAATAAGTGACTAGTGGAGTTTATCTCGGGTGGTCTGTTTAGAACAGAGTCAGGAGTAAGCGAATATAGGACTTCTATTTGTTTTTCTATAGGCGTATAATTTCTCGTTTTTCTGTAGCCTCGTAACCATCTCATCCTAGTCCATAGATCTGATGCTGTTGTCTCTTTATCAACCGAATCACAGAAGTTAGCCCAATTTTGTCTCCGAGCCTCAGCGATTGCTTTAGCACATTTTTTAGTTTGGCATTCAACTACGATCAAATTATTGGGGGTGGGATTTCTCCTAAAGTTCTTCAGGACAAGTCTACGGCGCGCTACCTCGAGTGATAGATCAGGACTCCAGTATGGCTTTGGCTTGAAGTTCTTTGCAGGGTTGGTACAAACTTTTGTGAAGGGTATACTATCATTAGCTGCGTTGTTAATTTCTTGGGTTAAATAATTATACTGATTTTGTATATAGTGTGGGCAATAATTTTTTGCTATCTCACGATATCTAAACGACTCTTCAAGGCTACATCTATACTTGATCCAATCTGCTCTTTTAAAATTACGCTTAGTTATGTTACGTGTATTCTCTTGGTAATTTATAGACATTTTGATTAACAAGTGGTCACTACCCAGATTCTCTTGAAGTGTTTTCCATGAAAACATTGTGGCTATATTATTCGATACAAAGGAAACATCTGGCGAAGTTTCTCTAAGATTCCCTTCGACAAACTTTACACGAGTGGCTTCCCCATTATTGAGTGCCATAAGACCGTGTTCTAAGGTAGCGTCCCATAACTGTGTACCTCGTGTATCCATTTTGTACGACCAGTTAGTGTGATGGCCGTTGAAATCTCCCGCCACTAAAGCATTATGTTCAAACTTTTGAAATATCTCCTCCCAATCTGAAACGTGTGTTTGTTTGGAAGATGGGCAATATACAGAGACTATGTTTTTTAAACTATTGCAATTAGTTAATTTCACGTGTAATATTTCAATGTCTGTATTTTTAATGTTTATAGGTTCCTCGTACGCCTTAATAGATTTATGAATTATGATTGCCACCCCACCATATCCGTCCTGTCTATCTTGCCTAAAAATATTGTAAGAGTTAATATTGATTTGTTGTTCCCTATCTAACCACGTCTCGCTAATAATGGCTATGTGAATTTTTTCCGTATTTAATAAGTCACTTAAGTAAAGTAATTTAGGTTTTAAGCTCTGTGAATTCCACTGTAATATATTAACAACGGATTTACTATACAATGTACTATCCATTAAATAATGAAAATAAATTTTGCAATATGTTATCTGACATGAACAAACTACTAATAAATTGTTTAGCCTCTTCATAAATAATTTTGAAACCCATTACAATTTTTTCATTTAAACTATTTTCTAACATAATTATATGTTTAAATTTCAAAAATATTTTTGTAAATTCGAATTTGTACTTATCTACTTTCCTGTCCCGTTTTTCTTCTCCGTCTCCGCAACTCAATGACGCTGCCGACGGCGACGATGGCATCGGTTCGTTGTTTACTTCTCACTGCATGGGACTTCCATTCAGCGTCTGTTTTGTTGTTGGTTTTCTAGGCTTTGAAGACCTCATATTGATATTTCCTTGTTCTTGACTAATAGTCATGACAGATTGAGTGGGTTTTAATCTGTTATTTTTCTCCATATTCTTCGTGACAATACTACTATAAGTTTCATCATTGTCACCAGTAACAGGAGTCGATTGACTTATGTTCTGATCACAATCTTTTAAGCACTCTTTTTCTTCCAGACATTTATCTTCCTTTCTATTTGCATTATATATTTGTAGCGCTTTTCTGTATGTAGTATTACCTTTGGCCATTATATCTCGTATATTTTTTTCTTTAATATACATAGGACATTGTTTGTCGAGAACAAAGTGCGGCCCACTACAGTTCAAACACTCATACTCCTTTATTTCACAGTTCCCATGCGATCCGCCGCACTTTGGACATATTTTTTTTTGAGATGGGCAATATTTATAGTAGTGTCCAAATCGCCAACATCCTATACACTGTGTAACAGGAAACACGAAGGGTTCGACTCGGAACCTACAGCCGTATGCGTATACATACTGTGGCAATTTCGAACCATCAAAACACACTTTTACCGTCTCACTGTCTACCCAGTCCTTACTATCGCTAATTCTTTTCAATCTCTTGACTGATAATATTTTTGTATCACACTCTAAAATCTGAGAAACTTCTTCCTCCCTCAAGTCTTTATCAACACCTTTGATAGTACCAAACGACATTGTAGATTCATATGTAAGTAAACGTTTGTATCCTAATTCATCAAACCTTTTACATTGAGCTAACAACTCGGCGTCCTTCTTTGTTTCGAAACGTATAATTACTTTGTATGGGCTTTTATATTTTATTCTAATTATGTTTTTTATGTTTTCATCACGTAACAATCTTGCAAGTGACATTTGTTTGGGCAAAGCTTCCGTAGATGATACACAAACATCGTTATATTTCTCCTCGTTATTTTGTTTTTCTTCTTCCCACATTGTGTTATTTATTATTTCCTGTGTCACGCACTGATTATCTGTCTGTTTCTCAAAATTATTCCGGTTAGGACGTTTAACCCTCCTCCTTGTAACAGTTGTATATTCTTCTCCACTATTTTCTTATTCTATAGTTTTTCTCTTCTCACCGTATTTCTTTGTATTTTCTGCATACTTTGTTGTACTATTTAACTCATTCAGTTCTTGTTCACAATGCATTAATTCTTCAGAATCACTATTGGACCCTAGGTCGTCATCTTCACAACTTTCCTCCATAATGACTTTTAATATGTTGTAGCGAGTAGGTTTATGAAAGCGCAACTAGCAAAAGATTAAACCAGGAAACTCAATTAATCATAACGTGACAAATCACGCTTTTAAAGTTGAAAAATATATTGCGATGAAAAAATAGCAACTTCTCACTTTCCCGCGCATTTAATATTGGAGCTGATGTGTTAACAAAGCCCTTATCGGGTGAGAGATTTTTAAGACTGTATGAATTGCTTAATTTGTATAAATGTTAATTGGATGTGTAAGTGGACATTGAGGGAGAGTGTTGGAGACCAATGTCCACATACCCAAAACTGAAATTCTATAAAGTATCTATATCTACTTGTCTATGAACGGATAATAAATTGCTCCTGAAGACTAAGCTGTAAGCATTGACAAGTTATTTGTAAGAAATAAAGAATTATTCAGTCAACAGTGGTTTAATATTTAATAAAAGACAACAGTACACAACAACAACCCAGTAGTTCCAAGTGAACGGATTATTTTAGCGGCCAACCAAAGGCTTTTGGATCATGGCCAGTTCACAATCCCTAGCCATGCACTAGGGTAGGGCAGACCTTGCCTGGCTACTGACGTCGAAGACTTGATTTTCGAATTCTTCGAACGGGATCCACGAGCCAGCACATACAATGCAGCACGTCGCTTCGGTGTGAGCCAGCCCGCAGTGTGGAGACTGCTAAACGCAGCCGGTCTCCATCCGTACGATTACCAGCCGGTACAACATCTTCAGGAAGTAGACCAAGTACCTACCACGACGAGTCTTGTGTGAATGGCTTATTAATCATGCCGAAGCGAAACATTATTTTTTATATACATACATACATACATATACTCACGCCTTTTTCCCGTCGGGGTAGGCAGAGACAACGGAACGCCACTTGCTTCTATCCTTACAAACATCACGCGCTTCCTCTACATTCATTACTCTTTTCATACATGCTCACCGGTTCCGGGTCATTTGGACCTTGCTGTTTTTCAGAACGTCACCAATTTGGTCGATGAATGTCCTACGAAGTCGGCCGCGACCGGCTTGCCCATACACGTTTGCCTCATATATTTGGTGCGTAATTCTTTCTTTACTCATTCGCTCCACGTGTCCAAACCATCTCAGCATTCCTTTCTCAATTCTTGTCACAACATCTTCTTTCAGGCCACATCGCTCTCGTATTACTGCATTCGGAATTCTATCAATCAGTCTCACCCCACACATATTACGCAGCATTTTTTTATACAGTATCACTTATTATGTTCTGTTACTTTTGTTTATTTAAATAAACACCGAAGGCACCGTTTAATACTTACCAACCTACTAATTTACTTCATTCAGAGACGAACAGGAAACTATGAAACAAACAAAGTTTGTGTTTAGTTGTAGTAGTAGTTATTCCGTGGTTTATGTATCTACTCATCTTTATAAACCAAACGCGGAAATCTCGCGTCGCGCATCAGGATAAATGCGGGAGGGGTGTGCGCGTAGGTAACTGTTCGCACTTCTTATTTTATGGATAAATAACTATTTCCAAAACATCTCTTCAAATAAATTATTAAAATACTCCTATTCCACTGCTGTGTCACATTTTGTATGAAGATGTTGAGTTTTTAACACTTAATATAGATGCAAATGTCATTGTCTATGTCTATTTATGTTCAATGTATCCTTTAGTAAATAAATCAAGAGAAACAACAAAAACAACAAACTAAATCATGCGAATATATCAATGAAATGTAATGAGCCGTTTGTAACCAGCTTCACATTTATAATTCCACCACAGTTTCTCCACAAACATAAATAAAATTGCTTACTTACTTATTATTTCTCTTGAAATACGTGGGCTTGGTCTATAAATACGTAAGGCTGCCGCTAAAAGCAGATCCTGTAATAAAAGTGTGTAGGTAGTAGAATCTCGCGGTGGCGTCAAATCCACAACTTATTCCCAATATCCCAATATCCGGGACGCAGCCGGGTGTACCAACCCCTCGGCTACATACCACACTCATATAATCATCTACTACCGGCTCGGAGCTAGCAATTCGCGGTGTGCTATCAGAAGACACACAATATACGAATAGTGTTTTTGTAGATATGTTTCTGCCGAACGAATCTGTTTTGAAAGAAGTTGGAACTTCATACGAGGAATTCGCGCTTGTCGAATATATTCTATTAAACGATTTTGTCGTGTGTTGGAAGTTTGGAACACACGTCAAAATCGTTTAACAGAATATATAGTTTTGAGTGTACATAATTCAAAATGGTGTCAGTCTAAAGATATTGTGAATTCAATAAGTAACACTAGGTATACATATTTACTAGAAACATATCTTATTCAATTGCATTCGCTAAAGCTGAAGATAATAAGGAAGCATGTCTTTTATTTAGTTACTTTATTATATATTTAAATAAATATCTATATTCAAAGCCCAAAACTCATTTAGCCCGACATTTTCAAATTTTAAACAGATAGCTTTAATCTCTAAAAGCCAAATTAAATAAATAGAGTATGGTCACATTGTGCGTTTGTTCAACCCTTTTTTGGTAACTAAATAATCTATTAGACTCCTTATAAAATAAAAGCGTGTTAAATATACCTCGGGTTCTATTCCCGGGTCGGGCAAAGTGTTATTGGGTTTTCCCGTTAAGAAATTCTCAGTAGCAGCACGGAGTCCAGTAATGTGCCCGGTACGGCAATAGACTCGCCCCCTATTACGTGGGACCTAAAAATTCATGGCGAAAACAGGGTGTAATATTACACCTCAGCCTACCCCTTTGGGGATACAGGCGTGAGTCTATAAAAAAAAATATAAATGCACTTCGACATAGAACAATTCGTGTTCATACGAAGATATATCTGACGACTTGATAGTCAGGGTCACTTACCACCAGACCAATAGACTGCTGGGCACGGGCCACTTATCACTATGTGACGGGTAAGGCTAAGTTCACCACGCTGGCCAAGTGCGGGTTGGCAGACTTCACATGGTTTTTAAAAACGCTACAGGATGTGTCTCGAAGGGTGTTTCCCGGAAAAAGCGTTAACAAGCAAAGTAAACTCTCGCTCGAGACTCTCGAACTTATGAGGCAAAGAAGGGGAATGTTATATGCGCAGACGTCTTCGACAGATGGAAGAAACCTAAACCGGAAGATCCGGAAGCTGGTGCGACGTGACCTCCGATGTTCCAATACCCGCGCCATTACGGCTGCGATTGAACAGAATCGAGGCACCAAAGTCTTCGCTCGCCAGCTTGGTAGAATTCATCTGTCGAAACTCAATACTGCGGATGGCAAAAACGTAACCTCCAAGTCCGAGATTCTCGCTGAAATTGAGAGTTTCTACAAGGACTTGTACGCATCACGGATGCCTAAACCCACGAGACCCAGCGATGATGACCACAGAGCCCAACTCACGCGCCATTACACGGAGGACATCTCTGATGTCAACCAGGGCGAGGTAAAAGTGGCTCTCGAGCAGCTCATGAACAACAAGTCTCCAGGGGATGACGGAATCACCACAGAGCTCTTAAAAGCAGGTGGGACAGCAGTTCTGAAAGAGCTCGCGAGCCTGTTTAATTCCGTTATCCACCAAGGCCTAACACCTCAGGCGTGGAGTGGGAGTGCGGTGGCTCTGTTTTTCAAAAAAGGTGACAAAACCCTGCTGAAAAACTACAGACCCATCTCACTCCTGAGTCACGTCTACAAGTTGTTCTCGAGAGTCCTAACAAACCGCCTCGCCAGAAAACTCGACGATTTCCAGCCACCGGAACAAGCCGGGTTTCGAAAAGGCTACAGCACCGTAGACCACATCCATACTGTTCGGCAGATTGTACAGAAGACCAACGAATACAATCAGCCGCTGTGTATGGCTTTCGTGGACTACGAGAAAGCCTTCGACTCCATCGAAACCTGGGCGGTTCTGGATGCTCTGCAGCGGTGTCGCATCGATTGGCGCTACATCGAGGTGTTGAGATGTTTGTACGACACGGCCACTATGACCGTTCAGCTCCAGGACAGTAAAATCAGCCCCATTGAGTTGCGTAGAGAGGTGAGGCAGGGGGATGTAATATCCCCTAAGCTCTTCACCAACGCACTCGAAGACGTCTTTAAGACGCTGGACTGGACTGGACGGGGCATAAACATTAATAGCGAGTACATATCCCACCTTCGGTTTGCCGACGATATCGTCATCGTGGCAGAGAGCCTGGAAGAGCTGAGCGAGATGCTGCACAGCCTAAATGGAGCCTCTCGCGGTCTCGGCATGAACTTGGATTAAACCAAGATTATGTTCAACGAACACATTATGCCGGGACCGGTTTATGTCGACGGATCGATGCTCGAAGTTGTTCAAGAGTATGTCTACCTTGGGCAAGTAGTCCAGCTTGGTAGAAACAAATTCGAGAAAGAAATCGACCGCAGGATCCAGTTGGGTTGGGCAGCGTTTGGCAAGCTACGTCGAGTTTTCTCTTCGCCCCTACCGCAATGCCTGAAGACCAAAGTCTTCAACCAATGCGTCCTACCTGTTATGACGTACGGTGCCGAGACGTGGACATTCACAGTGGGACTAGTCCACAAACTAAAAGTCACGCAGCGAGCTATGGAACGGGCTATGCTTGGCGTCTCTTTGAAGGATAAAATCCGAAACGAAGTTATCCGACAAAGAACCAAAGTTACCGACATAGCTCACAGAATCAGAAGACTCAAGTGGCAGTGGGCTGGCCATATCTGTAGAAGGACTGATGGCCGATGGAGCAAGCGTATCCTAGAGTGGAGACCACGTCTCGGCAAGCGTAAGGTAGGGCGGCCCCCGGCTAGGTGGACCGACAACCTGAAAATGGTGGCTGGGACAGACTGGATGCGGAAGGCTAAGGACCGTGTACTGTGGCGCGTGTTGGGAGAGGCCTATGTCCAGCAGTGGACTGCGAAAGGCTGATTGATTGATTGATTGACATGGTTTTTAAAACATTATGTGTGAATCCCAGACGTGCAGATTACCTTACAATGTTTTCGTTTACTTTTTAAAAAGCGATAATCAACAATTTAATAGGCACCTGATTTTGAATAAGTCAATGGTGCGCGTCGTAGGTTTGTACTCGAGACCCTCTAGCACAGCCATTCTCAAAGTGTGCTCCGCGGAGTCCCAGGGCTCCACGAAGCTTCTCTAGTAGCTCCACGAAGATGTATGTTGGTTATATAAATGGTTTTAAAGTGCACATAGAACTCGGCTTTGTTTTACTTTAGGGCTCCACCAAATATTTGGTTACCAAAAAGGGTTCTATCCCTAAAAAGTTTGAGAACTACTGATCTAGCAGTAGTTTATTAATCACTCTCCACTCTCATTATCATGGTATTCTTAATTTTTCTTCTTATACAAATACCTATTGTTGTTACAACAAAACAGTACAATCAGAATAAGCCATAAGTTATTGTTTAAGAATTAGCGATTTATCATCAGTAACATTTATTAATAATATAAATAAATAAGTGTCAGTTTTTTTTTTACATTTTGTTATAGTGCAATGGAAGTGAGCATCCGATTAAACATAATGATCAGTGCTAATTAGTGTAATACTCGCACGTGTCGTCTGTTCTGTGAATCTGACATTTGTGACTTGTTGTACTCCAGTTCATTGTTCAATACTATAAAGTTATGTCTTTTTCACTTTATATTTATTTCACTCAAGTACATTCTTCTCTGTTATGTACTACAATAAATCCAGACATAGATAACCTATTAAATTGCATGATTTATTTTTCAGTGACTTTGTCATAATTATAACAAGTACCTACGCATT
The DNA here is from genome assembly GCA_944739405.2 of Euclidia mi. Classification (NCBI taxonomy): domain Eukaryota; kingdom Metazoa; phylum Arthropoda; class Insecta; order Lepidoptera; family Erebidae; genus Euclidia; species Euclidia mi. Next base: position 28,807,665 of record OX123193.2, on the reverse strand, counting down.
GATGACGTGTGCTTGATTATACTATTAGTCATCGAAGAAGACAATATCAATGTAGACACACCTACTCATCAAGCTAGAAACTTTGACCTTCGTACTGTTTTATGGTGTAGGAAATACAGCAACTGTTACGGCCTGGTCACGAGATCGCGCGGTCGGTCTAAGCGGCGAGCGGCGCCGATGTACATGGCGCGTTAACTCTAGGCGGCCGCGCGCCGCGTCACAGTAAACGCGCCATGTACATCAAAAACGCTCGCCGCTGTAGACCGTGACCGGGCCGTTAAGCTTGACTTGGCGCTATGTGTATACTGCTAGAAGATTGACAAGGACTAATAAAATTGATGTTAGCATTAATAAAACTTCTGCTAGGTAGTTTTTAGGAATCAGCGAGGCACAAATTACAAACGTACCGCATTTATAATTACTAATGAAAGTTACTAACACCCAAAATCTATATAAAAAAAATAATTACATTGTCAACACTTACAGCTCGACTTTCTTAATAAATATTACATATATCTATAATTATACCTAATACTTACTCATGTTTTCTAATAATGTTTATTTTTACTGTTTTCTCGGTGTAAACGATATTGTGGTCTAATTTACCGATTGCAACAAGAGGAAATGTGTAAGAAACTTCTCTAAAGACGTAAGTATGGGACCTACTCGCTAAAACCACCAACCGCAATGGCCTCGACGCCACTTTGCGACCAGGGCACTCAATTGCAGTTAACATTTTTCACGGCCACCTCGTCGATGCCTTCTACTTATATTAAATTAAATTATAATGTAAGTCTACAAGGTAAGTCTACAAATACCTAACCCACTAGATCCATTTCTTTTTTATTTTTGTTCTTGTTTTCTGCTTTTAAGCCAGTGTTAAATAATTCAATAGTTTCATAAATTCTTAATAAGAGACTTAAGTATTTTTACGTGGTAAGTATTTATATCCCCTATTCCAGACCAACTTATTTCTTAAAAGGGCCTGCTTCTTAACACCCCTGGACGTTAAGTGCTGGCAAATTTCTTGGAATTGTTATTTATACCTACGCACCGTTGACCTTACTTTGTTCGCAGTGCTAAAATTATTGTAACAAGTTACATCTAGCAACGGATATAAACTCAATTTGGTCGTCTATAATAACAAAGTACTTACTTATTTTTATAGAATATTTTATAGGAGTTTTGAGCAGAATCTTACGTACGGCTTAAAATTCCTATAAAATATTCTATAAAGTAAATAAAATGTAAATTATCTTGCTATGTAAAAAGCACGTATCTACCAGTATTATAAGGCATAAGAATTTGTTTGTGTATTACTAACATCAAGCTACGATCCAGAAAAGCCGGCAATTATAAAAGAATAAATAACAAGCAAGAAGGACCCGAGACATTCATATTCGAAGTATCCGCGAGACACAGCTAGTTTCTTAAAGGAAATTGTCCGTAAAACTGCAGCTATATAATATATGTTGCGGCTCACAAAAAATATGAATGATTGCTTTAAAAATAAAAATTACTAAATCAGAGTAAAATATTGTTAACAATAATAATATTTAAACGTTCGTATCAAGAATACATAAAAAAATCGGGCAAGTGCGAGTCTGACTCGCGCACCGAGGGTTCCGTACGCATTTTACCTTATTTGAGGTTGGTGCTAATTACGCTAGTCTTCTAAATCTGAGGGTTTAGTACCAGTTTGCACTCAATCGTCACGGTGGACGATAGCCTAGACGACAGGAACAATTTCCATACATTTTCTAAATGCGCCCCCTAGCGGTCTCTATCGATCGCTTCTCTCCATTAGGGGCGCTTTAACAAGTACGAAAATTAACCTTAATTTTCAACTTTTTTAAATTTTCAGATTTTTTCCTTTATTTGTGCTGTAGGACCCTGCTTTTGGCCAAATTTCGTGATTCTAGTTCAACGGGAACTACCATATAGGTTTTCGACCCAAAACCTATAGGGTACTTACGGTTGACTTAGAATTGTCAATTTTTGTCAAAACTAAGGTCTTACAGCACAAGTAAAGGAAAAATTCTGAAAATTAAAAAAAGTTGAAAATTAAGGTTAATTTTGGTGCTTACAAGTTTTCGCAAAAACCTAATTTTGACCATATCTTTTTATCGGGTCGACCCAGGACCCTGATTTTTACACACCTAATAGGAATCATAGACCTCAGTATCTGGTATAAATTTCAATTTGCTAGGTCCACCCGTTCCTGAGAAAATCGGTGGTGACACACGGACAGACAGACAGACAGACAGACAGACAGACAGACAGACGGACAAGAAAGTGATCTTATAAGGGTTCCTTTTTTACCTTGTGAGGTAAGGAACCCTAAAAATTTATCTGACAATTTAAAACTAGCAGTATGTTAGTCATCGTATAAAACTGGGTTAGACCTCGTTAAAATATGTCACTGTTGTGTGATGTTAATTTAAAATGATATAATTTGCATTTATTTATTTGGTTCACAGATAATAGTGTATTATCGACAAACACCTCTTATTTTAAAAGTAGTAGCGCATTGTATAAAATCTTTCTGCGTTTATAATTTTACAGAGCTTGAAAACATCTAGTTCTGTAAAATTCTTGCCGAGATAAGGTAAGTTTTAAAAACAGACTACAAAAACAAAGTTTCATTCTACATTATTTTCATTTATCTGCTCTCAAACTCTTGTAAAAGATTTTGTCGTTTCATAATTTTGATGTGAAATTTTTGTTTATATTTATAGTAAATATTAATTTCTTATCTTAATATTATTTCATACAGACTCCTACTTCAAGACTTGAAGCTTAAACTTTCTGTAATTCCTTAAGACCATAAAAATTACTTTTGGTAGTTACGTTCTTATTAAATTATTTCTTGTTGCTTCCAAACTGTTAAAGAAAATCTTGTATGCATGCCTGCAAGTTCTCCATGATGTTTTCGTAAGACTAAAGTGAAGTCGGCCAACCTGTATATACATGGTTAGCGTGGTTGGACTATAACCTAATATAGATACCTAAAAAATCGATTACAGATTGAAAATATGCATTGCAATTAAAATACCAAAATCCTTACAGCATAAAACAATTATCTTGTTTGTAATTTCAGTCCTAACTCATTTATGTATTGTGCAAATACCACTACATGAAATGAGACTACTGTATTCAGTCTAGGCACCGAGCACAGTTTGTAATAAAGTATAATTCTTCAAAATCGGCCTACGTGTTTTCGTATCTATAACGCTCGTAGAAACTAACAAACATTTACCTATACCTATTGATAAACACATCAGATAAAAAGTAAGTCCAAATGTTTTATTTTATTATTTTTTTATTTATAGTCTCACGCTTGTATCCCCGAAGGGGTAGGCAGAGGTGTAAGTAAATATTACTCCCACCCAAATATTTTACTTTAAACTTACTTTTTTTTGTTATGTAGCTAGATATAACTTCCAACGGCTTTTTCAAAGCAACCTTTGTAATACTTGCAACACTGTTTCCGACTGCCAGTGCTTACACGTATAGTAAATAAAGGTGGCATGCAATCATATCAACTACAGGCGCCTGCGAAAATATTTTGAAGAAATGCCTGCACGTGTCACGATTTACATCATCTTACATAATTACATCTTACAAAATATATTGAACCTACACCACTGCTAGTTACAATCGTATTAGTTTTTCGTGTACCTATACAAAAATTTCGTAAAAGAATTAAAAGTTTCCATTCTTCCATGTTTTATGTAGATTTGTTCATATTAATAGTACCCATAATTATAAAAAGCTGCCTAACAGCCAACACAAGAATACAGAATTTAATTTTCCTAAAACATTTTGAGAATTTCGGCAAAAAATAATTCCAGCTAACTGCGCATTAAATGAAACTTGGAAGAACGTCAACGATTTTAAATCGCTTTTTTATGTTTATCTTATTCCGGTGAATTTGATACCTACTTTTTAAAAACCATCTTTATTAGTAAAAGATTTCAGAAACTCACCGTTACTTTAAAAGGTTTTTGTTGCATATTAGTTTCTGAAAGATTCACTAGGTTTGATTGATTATGAAGAAGAATAAGTAGTTCTTCATACAAAAAATAATACCTAGTTAGCACTGTGTGTTTTGCTTTATAATTTTACAAACTTTACTGATACATAAGAAATTATTGATTTTTCTATCTGGATATTTAAATCAAGGTTTATGGAAACGATCTCCTAAAACTGAGTTGTTAATAGTACGAGATCTCACTGCAAGATTTCTAGCTTCACATGTTTTTGGGAATAGACAGAAAACTCAACATCAAACAATATATAATGGAATTGTGACGCAAATTAGAAAACCAATGTCCAGCAGTTCACTGCGAAAGTGTGAGTTCACTGTATGATGCAAATAATATCAATACTTTTCTCAAATAATTCCCTACTCTTAGGCCCACTTGCGTAACGTTTGATTTAAGTCACTCCTTAATTTAAATTTTTTGAACAGAATTAACAGCATAAAATAATTTAAGTTAAAAGTATTTATCGTCCTCTTGCACAACGACAACAACGCTTAGATTTAGTTAAACATTTTATGAGGTCGGTAAAGTAGTTTCTACGTTTTGTTTCATGGCATGAAGCCTTTTTGTTACGATTTTAACGATGTTATGCGTATGGTTTCGCATAAAACCTTAGACTATATATACTTTGAGCATAAAACAAAACGCATTGTCGTCGCCTAGCAACGAAATGACAAATAATAACTAGAAACTTTTGAGCATTAACCCTAGAACCCTACTTGGGGTGCAGGTGCACACCACACCGATTTGTTTTCTAAATATCTCAATTTCTTTAATATCCACGAATTCGCGCGTCGGAGTATTTTAGTTTGGTGTCAACCGCTCGCGTTACGTCAATACCGTGACGAGGGACCGCGTTGTGTGGTCGCCTGTATAAGTGCTGTGGGGTACGCCAGTACCCCAGTGTAGTAAAATCGTAAGATTATTTATTTTTTACGATAGATGCATTTATATGTAATAAGTTATTAAATTTGATTATTTATTAAAACAATAGTCTTATATGAATTAAATACAGATATTTTTAGATATTATGAAGGTAAAATTCAATGAAGTTTATTTATTTTGTTTCGGATGGCTGTCAGAGGTTTGAATTACGAAGAAATAAGCTCTATTCTAGACCACAAATCTGGCGAGGAAGAAATAGAAGTTGGGACCAGTTGTAATTCCTGGGTTCTTTATAAGTGTTCAAGATCAAAAAATAAGACAAATATAAAGTTCCAGCAGACAGTTTTGAAATTAGGTTTGGAACTGATACATGAACATTTGGAGGACCGTCACCGGATGCCAACTTAGTCCATTGCAGTGATCCTTAAAAAAGGACCAAATCTTACAAGCGCTGTTGCTCAAACTACATTTAACTTTGTGTAATAAGGCTGATTTGTGATCTTAAGTTACTGATTATGTTTAATAAAACGTATTTTCATGAATTGTTTTTTATATTTTAAGGATTACAGTCATTTTAGTATGGGGTGTTCCAGTACCCCAGTGTAGGAACAACATGTGCGCCAAATAGTGTAGAATTCTAGGGTTAACAATAACACAAGTAGGTACATTGTTATCAGTTATATCATCATCATCATCATGTCAGCCTAGGGACGTCCACTGCTGGACATAGGCCTCCCTCTGCTGCGTCGTCCGGTCCAGTTATATAATTATTGATAATTTTCGTCGCTAATGACAAGATGCCAACATCAGTGTGACAGTTCTTAAATGAAATTAGCCACTAAACAGCCGATTTTCGGTAATTAATTTTGACAGTTCTTAAATCATATTACTCGACAAATTTTTCGTTGTGCAAGACGCTAGTGTTGTTTAATATAATTTTTCTCGTTAAATACATCTTAATTCAATTTAAGAATCGTTGTGCAAGTGGGCCTTAGGCCCACTTGCGTAACGTTCGATTTAAGTCACTCCTTAATTTAAATTCGTTGAACAGAATTAACAGCATAAAATAATTTAAGTTAAAAGTATTTAGCGTCCTCTTGCACAACGACAACAACGCTTAGATTTAGTTAAACATTTTATGAGGTCGGTAAAGTAGTTTCTACGTTTTGTTTCATGGCATGAAGCCTTTTTGTTACGATTTTAACGATGTTATGCGTATGGTTTTGCATAAAACCTTAGACTATTATATACTTTGAGCATAAAACAAAACGCATTGTCGTCGCCTAGCAACGAAATGACAATTGACAAATAATAACTAGAAACTTTTGAGCATTAACCCTAGAACCCTACAAGGGGTGCAGGTGCACCCCACACCGATTTGTTTTCTAAATATCTCAATTTATATATATTCCACGAATTCGCGCGTCGGAATATTTTAGTTTGGTGTCAACCGCTCGCGTTACGTCAATACCGTGACGAGGGACCGCGTTGTGTGGTCGCCTGTATAAGTGCTGTGGGGTACGCCAGTACCCCAGTGTAGTAAAATCGTAAGATTATTTATTTATTACGATTTATGCATTTATATGTAATAATTTATTTTTGATTATTTATTAAAACAATAGTCTTATATGAATTAAATACAGATAGTTTTAGATATTATGAAGGTAAAATTCAATGAAGTTTATTTATTTTGTTTTGGATGGCTGTCAGAGGTTTGAATTACGAAGAAATAAGCTCTATTCTAGACCACAAATCTGGAGAGGAAGAAATAGAAGTTGGGACCAGTTGTAATTCCTGAGTTCTTTACAAGTGTTCAAGATCAAATAATAAGCCAAATATAAAGTTTCAGCAGACAGTTTTGAAATAAGGTTTGGAACTGATACATGAACATTTGGAGGACCGTCACCGGATGCCAACTTAGTCCATTGCAGTGATCCTCAAAAAAGGACCAAATCCTACAAGCGCTGTTGCTCAAACTACATTTAACTTTGTGTAATAAGGCTGATTTGAGATCTCAAGTTACCGATTATGTTTAATAAAACGTATTTTCATGAATTGTTTATTTTAATTTTAAGGATTACAGTCATTTTAGTATGGGGTGTTCCAGCACCCCAGTATAGGAATAACATGTGCGCCAAATAGTGTAGGATTCTAGGGTTAACAATAACACAAGTAGGTACATTGTTATCAGTTATATCATCATCATCATCATGTCAGCCTAGGGATGTCCCCTGCTGGACATAGGCCTCCCCCTGCTGCATCGTCCGGTCCAGTTACATAATTATTGATAATTTTCGTCGCTAATGACAAGATGCCAACATCAGTGTGACAGTTCTTAAATGAAATAAATTAGCCACTAAACAGCCGATTTTCGGTGATTAATTTTGACAGTTCTTAAATCATATTACTCGACAAATTTTTCGTTATGCAAGACGCTAGTGGTGTTTAATATTTTTTTTCTCGTTAAATACATCTTAATTCAATTTAAGAATCGTTGTGCAAGTGGGCCTTAGTGTCTAAACACACTACGCCGAAGTTACGCGCCCGAAGTCCCACGGCCGATTTTACGTTCTGACGTATTCGGCTGATATGACACACCATGAGTGCCGAACTTACGCTCGTGCTACGTACTACGCTTATGCGCTACTACTATAAAAGTTGCCGCTGAACTTAAGCCCGACCGAAGTTACGCTGTACGCGTCAGTAATTCAAATAGCATTGCAGGCGTAATCGTGCCGAACTTCAGTCGCATAACTTCGGCATAGTGTGTCTAGACACTTAGTGTCGCGACACATCTGCATCACCTACCACTACGTTCGGTTAAACACGATGGCAGAGTTGACAAATAAGCTACGACACATCAGCCGAAAGTACGTCGCGTTCGGCGCGGCACCGAACCTTCCATCGAACCACACAACGGCGTAGCGTTACGCGATCAAATGTTCACTGCCGCCGTCACATAATGTAAACTGTTCGGCGCGATTGGTGTGTCATAGAAACCAAATACTACCAATAATTGAGTAGCTGAAGCACCGGCGCGGAACTTTCAGCAGATGTAGCACTAGACTAAGAGCAAAACAATTGCAATTGCGATCGCTTTATTACCTGACGAAGCCTCCCAGTCTACTCCCTCATAAACCGGGTTAAGCGAACTCCGAAAAAATAACAAATTTTGTAAGTAAGTACCACCACTATTAGGACTACATTTTAAATACAAATGAAGAGAGAATTTAATTATTTTTTTAGCCACGGATGAGAGAAAAATAATAATTGTGGAACAATTGTGTTCGCATTTGTCTGCTATGTAAGCTAGCTTACGCTTTTTGCCCTAACTGCAAAAATGGCTGGACATATTTTCTGATGTAAAATAAAATTATGACAGGGATGTTCTTTTCAGAATCCTGCCTTTTATTTTACCATCATGCTTAATTCCAACTTTTGCCTTGCAGATTATTGCTTTGCACTTAAAGCTTGTTGCTATACCTAATTATGCAATTTAAGATAATATTTCGTCAAATCTGGTCGGACAATTGAACCCCGGGCTTCATGTCGAAAGCTTCGGATGCAACTGGGGACGATGATGACGACTTACATAAGCTAATCCATGGTACATTGTGGGACTTTGTATTACTTATTGTCAAGTAGCCTATGTGTCTATGGCGTCATTTGTGTAGTCTTTTTGATATCTAATGTTCCATTACCTTAAATCCGCACTACAGCTACTTCAGCACCACTGTCGCCGTTGAAAAGAACATATTAAGACTTCACTCAAATTAACCTAATTTAGTATTTAACAAAAGCTCCATGTCTGTAAGTATAAAATATTATCTTTGACGCGTATAACTGAACCCTTTTACGTGGTCGTCAAAAAGATAAAACTGTCGAATATCCTCGTCGCTTTAATCCCCGTCAAACGCCAAAAGATGATAAAGAAAATTTGCATAAAATTTTGTCCATTTAAAGAAAATTCGCGGCCGGCGTCGGATTTTTTATGCGCGCACATTACGCGATACCGGCCCTCCCTCGCCCACGTTTACTCGAATAATACTTTTCAAGCTGTTGAGTTGCTTTTTATTTTCGGGTACGCAAATGAGTTTCTAAGCGTAAATAAATCTTTTACTGCCCTCGGTCGGTAAGCGGCACCTTCCATTATTATCATTTAATATAAGGCTGGACGCGCAGAGGGTGCGGTGGCGGCCGACGCGCGTTACCTCTCGCCTCACTGTGCGCTGTCACAAACCGTATAACGCTAGTTGAAGTGCAGCCAGCTAACCACAGTTAAATATGGAATAGTTTGTTCAAGCGCCGGTATGCGGTTAATTTTATCCAGTTGCGGCCGGCGGTATGACTTCAATTACTTAAAACGATTTAGGTGGCTTATAAATGTAATTCAAATATGTTTTATATTACATTTATGTTTTAATGGTTTAAATGTAAGTGTCACACTTGAATATAGGTATTTGTGTTTACCACGACTAACATTATGATATAGATATGGAATATGAAAAAACCGGCCAAGTGCGTGTCGGGCCAAGCGCAATGTAGGGTTCCGTAGTTGCCCATAATGGCTATTATTGATAATAACTTCTGTCTCACATGGGACTAAAAACGGAAAATCCGACTGTTTTTTTTTGCTGAATAAATAATTATAATAACACTATTATAATAAACTAAGTTTTGTTTAGAAAAATACTAGGTATGTATCCAGTTATGTATTGTAAACATAAAATGTGGTTTGCAAGATTTACTACTACTATACATACGTAGTACCGTAGCACATTACATACCAAAGTAGGTACGTATATCTTTAAGATTAAGCCAGCGCTCTCAATGTAAACTCACAGAAATAGGTATTTATAAGTTAACCGACGATTACTCGTCAACTAGTGATGTCTACTTAGCCGTGATAGGTTTCCTTTTAAATTCGTTATATGTACTACATTTGTGATTTTTTCACCTCTTCCAAATTAATAACTCTAGAGTCTAACATTTTTTTTCACTTCAAAGCTTGATATTTGACAAATCAATCACTTGATCGAAAAATGATTTGAACAAACTAATAATATTTTTTTAAAACCTATCCAATGATACCCCACATAATAGGGTACTCAACCAAAAAAAAATTCAATCCCACTATATATGTAGGGGAGATACCCTTAAAAAAATTATTTTCCTAAATTTTATTATATAGTTTTGTTGCAATATCTTTTGTCTATATTCATGTCAAATATCAGCTTTCTAGCACCAGGCGTCTTTGAGCTAGGCTGCGGACGGACAGACGGACGGACATGACGAAACTATAAGGGTTCCTTGTGTACTACGCAACCCTAAAAATGTGTAATTATGCCACATTAAGCTGTCACCCACCCAAATGGTGACCTTCGTAAACGTTTCTTAACGTTGCCAATCTACTACGAAAGGCAAATCAAAACCATACCAATGATACGACTAGGTAATCAAAGACTTTACGCTGATATTAAAATATTTGCTAAATCGCACCCTGGGTAAATATTCAATTGCTTTGGCGTAGCAGTTTTCATTTTAATACTTGAATAAGTATTTAAATCAAGCTTACTTTTTCATTTTCACTCGTAGCAATTCTTGTTTCAATTTTTATAGGTATTATAAAAATGTTTTCTTATATTTTTGTGCTAAACCTCAGTAAGTTCTGGTAGGCAAACTTTAATTAGCTTAGCTTTTAATGTTTTTTGAGAACATTGTAGAGTACTCTCAGCTTGGCAACTTGGTGATTGTGGCCTAACTGTTCCTATAAAAGAAGAGGCCTGAGGCCAGCAGTGGGACCGGTTATAAACAAATTTAATTATGATGAAAAACTTACAGTGCCTTTATGCTATTTTTGGTTACGATACGAGCAGTCATGACTTTGTTTCAAAATGTAGATTACACACGATGGCCCGCCTCAACTTAAAGGAGACGAGATGCCAGGCAATGAAACGCGCTCTTTTAAAAGGTTGATACATTGTAGAAGTTGTATAACAAAGTAAGAGATAAGATGATCTGTACACGTATCAAAGCACGCTTCCTCACTGTACCACATGCAATATGGAAAATAATGAATAACGGTCAAATTCTTAACAAAGAGAGCTGAAAATATGTGAGAGTATCACATTTGGCTTGTCATGAATATCATTGTAATAATGTTTAAATAAATATTCTGTATTAGATATAACTACGAATAAGTGCAAAATTTTAAATACTTGTGTATGTATTTCAGATAAAAAATTATGGATGATTGTGTAAGCCATTTTGATAAAACACGATTCGTTAATTAATTAACAATGTACCTATTATAGCGGACTACTTAATATACCTTTATTTATTATAATTATTATACACACGGATACTACTTTAGCTCCGACACGACGAAAACAAAGAACGTATTTCCGTCAAAGAAATTCTACAAAACATTTCAGCATTTCTAATATTAGTTCCACACATCCCATCAACTGTAATTTCGATAAAATCAGTTGCAATGCGAACCACGCAAAAATAGAATCAATTCCGCCACAATAAGTACCCAGTAGTTTCTCCGCAAACAGAAATAAAATTGCTTACTTTTTATTTCTCTTGAAATACGTGGGCTTGGTCTATAAATACGTAAGGCTGCCGCTAAAAGCAAATCCTGTAATAAAAGTGTGTAGGTAGTGGAATCTCGCGGTGGCGTCAAATTCACAACTTATTCCCAATATCCCAATATCCGGGACGCAGCCGGGTGTACCAACCCCTCGGCTACATACACTCATGAAATATACTACTACCGGCTCCGAGCTAAGAAACTCGCGGTGTGCTATCAGAAGACACAATATACGAGTGGTGTTTTTCTTTTTGCACACTTGTTTCTTGCAAGAAAATCTGTTTTGAAAGAAGTTGAAACTTCATACGATGAATTCGCGCTTGTCAAATATATTCTATTAAATGATTTTAACGTGTGTTGGAAGACACGTCAAAATTGTTTTCAACAATACAAACAATTCAACACGATTTATAATCGTTTAACAGAATATATAATTAGGAGGTAAATAATTCAAAATGATGTCGGTCTAAAGATTTAGTTTGTGAATACAATAAGTAACACTATACTCCCTTTGGTTAGGTACTTAACTAAAGGTAAACAATCTTGATGTGACTTTTTATATTATCACATGTTAAACAAATAAACTACTGCTTAAAATAATGGTTCAATTGATTTAGTAATCATTATTGTTGTATTTACCTTGATCTTTAGCAGCATTGTGATTTTAAACAAATTTTAGATAAAAAAGACACATCAAGATGGTTTACCTTTAGTTAAGTACCTAACCAAATGGAATATACATATAATTACTAGAAACCTCTTATTCAATTGCATTTGCTAAAGCTGATAATAATAAAGAAGCATGTATTTTATTTAGTTACTTGATTATATATTTAAATAAATATCTTTATTTAAAGCCCAATATTTACAAATTTCCTTAAGGTCAAGATTAAACAGATCAAGCTCAAGTGCAAAAAAAAAATTGAACAACCGCACAATGTGATCAACATTGTGCGGTTGTTCGACCTTTTTTTGGTAACTACATAATCTATGGTATCATCATAACCATTAGTTGCCACTAATACACTCCGACATAGAACAAATCGTGTTCATCACACTAAAATCTGTCCTACGACTTGATCACTTACCAGGGTCACATACCACCAGACCAACAGGCTGCTGGGCACAGGTCTCTTCTCACTATGAGAAGGGTAAGGCCATAGTCCAATACATTGGCAAAGTGGGGTTTGTCAGAGTAGTTGTACAAGTTGTGCTTAGTTTGGGCCTAGAAGGTGTTGTGTGTATGTGGTAGAATAATAATAATAATATAATATAATATATTCTACCACATTCACACAACACCATCTAGTCCCAAACTAAGCAGAGCTTGTATTATGGGTACTAGATAATGGATAAACATACATATATACTTTTTTTTTGTAAATACATACATATTATACATAGAAACACCCAGACCAAGACAAACATCCATGTTCACGCACACAAATGTTTGACTTGAGCGGGAATCGAACCCGCGACCTTCGGCGTGGCAGTCGCTTACACTACCGCTGCGCCAACCGGTCGTCTATGAATATGTATACTTATTTCATATTACGGGAACAGGTAAGATGGCAGTCGTCCAATGATAAATAAATTGTCACGACAATGGCACGCACACTGAAACAAAGAAGATTACAAGCTGTCTACACGCTACAGCTTTGTAAAACTGACATAGCAAAAATACTAGGATTGTCACACACACGTTGCCTTCAACGAACAAGATAAGTAGTGTAACTAGGGAATAAGGATGGAACGGGCGTTCAAGCCTTGGAAACTCACTGTCGAAATAAGATTTTGAAGCAGCGATGGCTCAGTGGAGATCCCAACCGACTGCAATGTAGGGTTCAAATTCCAACCCACGGAGCGCAACAAAATAAGATGCAATATTTTTTTTTTTCTTTTATTGGGTAAACAAACAATATCACAATAATGTTTATGTCGAGATGGTATGAAGCTATACAATGTGATAATTGTGACATCCACACCGTTTACCACGGTTAAACAGTTAAATAGGTGTACAAGTTGAGAGTAGTACATATAATTACTAAAACTTATAAATAGGTGTACAAATTGAGAGTAGTATACATTATTTACTAAAACTTATATATATATCGGAATGGTCATCAATACAGGACGTCAATTGACTACGAAACGGAAGTGCGAGGATTGTGCGCTTCGACAGAGTCTACGCGTCACGTTCGCTACAGTCGAAGAGGGGGGATGACGGTTGACGTTCAACGGAGCAACGACAACTATCACTTCTCTTGGAGACGCCGGGCGGGCAACAAGTACCTAGAAACTGTCACTCGTTTCGTGTTCAGTAATACAAAATAGTTATAGTCAGTTTTGTTAGATTTGATTTGGTGTGAACTTATAACGAACTGTGATGTGAAGTGTTGATACCGGCCAAGAATAAAGCTATCCGCCGTCATCAGAAGTGGCATCATGGACCAGCGCGACCACAAGGCGCGATCGAGGGCGACTGCTAACGCTGCTATGTTGGTGAATCAGCTGAGCTTGCAACTGCCACCGTGGTGAGCGTATTTTGACTGATTTTTTTATTGGTACTGCCAATTTTGTTTAGTGGCAGTAGTAGTAAAACATTACGCGTTTAACCTTGGAAATGTCATAATCGTTGTGGTGATATCGCCATCACACCGTATCGAGTGTTGTAGGTTCGATTCCTACACGAGACACTTGAGTTGTGGACCCGTTTGACTTTTACGGTGTCGTGTTTCCCATGGCAATGGCATGATCTCATGAATAATCTTCATTTTAATAGCTAAAGAAGAAAAGGCCAAAAAAAGTATGTGGGTAGTACTGAACGATATTGCGACCTTTGCTGTATTTTATGTTAGCGTATGTATTTTATGTCTGACTACCACAGTGACCTAGCTATAGCGTAGAGTTCGAACGGAGATTTAGAGTTTGATACGCCAGTTAAAAAGAAAGCGATTATTTTTATTCCTTTATGCGAGGGTGGCTCGCACTCACGAACCTTGTGATCATATTATGCTTGCAAATAGATTAATCTTGTCTCGGTCTTACTTTATGGTTTGTAATAGTAACGAGAGTGAGCGTACAGGCCGACTTGCATTATTCCAAGCAAGTGCATTTGAGTGAAACGTGCTAGTTATTGTTGTAGTGCAGTTGTAATATTGGTTTTAGAATCATCACCCAGCTTGGTTGGTTTTCTGCTAAATCTAGAACAATAACTCCGGTCTAGACTGTCCTTCGCAGGGCAGCGGCGCTAACGTTGGTAAACTAATCGAATCGTACATACTAAGTTCATGGTGTAAGACTGTGCGGAGCTATTGCTTCGGACTGTTCTGATTTTGTGTAGAACAGCTTGTAGCTTTTATTTTTTTAATAGACGTGTGAACTGCAGTGCTGTCTAGACGAGTGCGGTTGGTTGGTTAGTGTAACCTGACCATAGTCAAAAGATATTACTAGCGCCATTATTTTATCGACTCGTGGTGTTGATAATACGTAACGGTTTTCGTTTAAACGTTATCAGAGCCTAAGTAAAAAGTGACACTTCACACTATTACTCGTTGTAATTCTGAGTTGTACAGACGATCTCGATGTTGCAATTACACCTGCTTTTTTTTTGTGTGCATAAATTTTTAACATGGCACATTAAAATGTTTCGTACTCAGATTATTAGATGGCACCACTAGTAAAATTAAATTCAATTTTAAAATTTTACGCGTGAACATTACCTACTGTGTTTTCTTTAAATTCATGTGATACGCTGGGAATTTTTATCAAGTGCCCCGAGTTCTCAGGCCAATTCCATGTTATGCTTAGGACGTTTAAGAGTGATAGTGTTTCTAGTAGAAGCTGTTAAACTCTGTTATTAGACGTAGAAGAAAATGATTGAGTTATCATCATAGTGCGTTACGATAATCAGTTTCAGATAGTTTAATTTTCATTGTAGGTAGAACTAGGTTAGTGATCGTTAGTGATGATTGTATGCTTAACCTTATTCTCATTAAATGGGTACTTTGTTAGTCGTTGCTGTGATAATTTTGTGGTACCCACGTTACCGTCAGTGTAGATTTGCATAAACTGGATAAGCCGTTTGTGCGGCTGCATATTTAGCCATGCGTTGCCATTGGTTGGACCGGTAAAGTGCCTTTCTGATTAGCCTAGTTTACCCTTGAGCATTTGTGTTAGTCATTGTCTCCGTTTTTACGAAAACAAGACAGCCATTAGTATCACAAACGCTGTCCATCGTCTTGAACGCGAAAGGTCCGTTGCTGTATCGCTTATGATAAGGTTAGGATAAGCTTCGTATTTAGACTATCTATGACAAAATTACAAGACTGATTGGATACTTGGTAGTAAACTTAACATCTGGACTATCAGCCTAGTAAGTTTTTTTTTTTTTTATAGTCTGCTATGTGATAAGGAAAACCAACACAACATGTTGAACAAACCTAGTTTAAGATTACTTTGTTACGCTCGAAATGATTATCCGGGGGTGTTGTGTAACCAGATGGAGGTTGAGGTTGAAGACCCGATGGATGTCAGAGTATGAGCAATGCAATATTTTAATGAGTTGCCTATTATTGTAACGAGTATGTGTGTTGTTCAACATGTCAGCTTCGAGAGAAAGAGTTATTTGTAATTTTCATTAAAACCTGTAATGGTTTTGATCAAAGTAGCTTTATTCCCCACTGACTTTGGTCAGGAATAGCCGAACGACTAGATTGAGTGCTGTGCGATAATGTTCTTTTATTCCTAGAGCGAAGTGCATTAAGGTGTGGTCGTTGATCGCAATCACGGATACCCTGCTACTCAAGTAGCTCTCATTTGATTTTTGATCGCTAAAATTATCTACCACTGGTTTCTGTGTCGTATGACAAGAGCGTGTTGCGAGAATCTGAAAGTACTCATAGACTACCGATTGGTTATCTCAGAACTGTAGTAGTTGCCTCTATGTAGCCAAAGGAAATCAGTTTGTCCGAAAGTAGCTTATTAGTTCTCGCCATGTTCGCATTTGGTTTTAGTTTTTGTCAGTGGTCAAATCCAGTTCTGACATAGCTCATTGAGAGTATGGACGGGAGCTAAGTTCTGTGCAGTTGTGAAGTTGTGAAGTTGTAAATTAATTTGATAATCGCTTAAAGTTTACGAAGTGCGGACGTTGAATTAGTCTGAAAGAACGGATACTCTAGTTAGTGCGTATATAATAATGAGACGAATCTTTGAAATACTAATGGTAGATTTATTTCCTTTTTGGGTAATCCTGGTGGCTACCGCGGCCTGATGGCCGGCGCGGCCTGGTAGCTGGCGCGGTCTATCGGCCGGCGCGGTCTGGCGGCCGGCGCAGTCTGGCGGCCGGCGCGGCCTGGTGGCCGGCGCGGCCTGGTGGCGAGTGTGGCTTGGTGGCCAGCATAGCCTGTGTGCTCCGCGGCCCGTGTGTGGCGCGCGGCCCGTGTGTGGCGCGCGGCCCGTGTGTGGCGCGCGGCCCGTGTGTGGCGCGCGGCCCGTGTGTGGCGCGCGGCCCGTGTGTAGCTTTGAGGAGCTTGGTAATGAAAGTGAAGGTGGTTTATTAAAGGATTGGTTAGAAGATGTAGAGTCCAAAGACCTTAGCTTTAATGTTTTCTTTAACTTGGTTTGAAATATCTTAAAGTATAAATGCCCATTTGAGGTCACAGAAGTTCTTTACGATGATCGTTATAATCGCACTGCCCATAATTCTAAGCGTAACAGAACTGTAAGTACGCACTCGACAGGTTGCGACAAATGCCTGAAGGTCAAAGTACAACTGACGAAATTGAGGTAGAACAAAGTAGTTCTGATATTGAAGAAAGTGTTTAAGGTTACATGATGATCGGATCGGATCGTACCAGAGGCTGACGTGTAGCCGTAGCTCGGTAGAAATCGGCGTCTGCTAACTTGGTAGTCGGTGAGTAGGCGGTATTGCAGTCGGCTCTGGTGGGGGTCGGGTTTCAGTGGCTTTCCCATGTGGGGTTCGCAGAAAGTAGAGTAACTGGAGGTTACTGGGCTATGCATAGCCATGATCACATGTAGAGCTTAAATGTTATGGTTTACTTGGTTTGAAATAATATCTTGAGAGATACAGCGATAGTGAAATGTCAGTTTTACTTTGAGTTTCCTGATTATTGATTTTGATAATAAAACTTTGTGCCAGAGGATCAGAGCATAACTGACGATCTTAAAGAGAGTAAATTGTGAACCTTTATACTGACGAGAGAGTAGAAAACTGGGCTTACATGTTGATTGGTTGTGTGATTTAATGTCAGAGGTTCGGTTTGTAGCCGTAATAGCCGTAAATCAGTACAAATCGGATTCAATACAACTGAAGGCAGTTGTCCGTGAGTACACGGTAGGTACGCAGACGACTCCGATGTTTGATTGGCGCAGACAAATGGGTGGCAACCGAGTGACTGGTGTAAGGCCTGGTTTAGTAACTGGAGGTTACTGAATGGGGGCAACCGAGTGGCTGGTTGAGTGCCTGGTTTAGTAACTGGAGGTTACTGAACGGTTATGAATCACATGTAGAGCTTTAGTTATTTGATTTGATTATAACGTGAGTCTATGGTAATTGACTGTATTATCAGTGATGCTCTGAATCCAGCTTCTATAATAGAATGTAATGTAGGAAGAGAATTTTGTAGAAAATTTGATTGGAATCCTAACACTGTTTTGATTCAACCCTTACCTGGGTTAAGTCAGGAGTGACCGAGCAATGTGATACTGTGCGTGTAAAATTTTGTTACAGATTAACACACAGGGACGTGTGTCTTGTAGGATGGCCGTATCGGAATGGTCATCAATACAGGACGTCAATTGACTACGAAACGGAAGTGCGAGGATTGTGCGCTTCGACAGAGTCTACGCGTCACGTTCGCTACAGTCGAAGAGGGGGGATGACGGTTGACGTTCAACGGAGCAACGACAACTATCACTTCTCTTGGAGACTCCGGGCGGGCAACAAGTACCTAGAAACTGTCACTCGTTTCGTGTTCAGTAATACAAAATAGTTATAGTCAGTTTTGTTAGATTTGATTTGGTGTGAACTTTAACGAACTGTGATGTGAAGTGTTGATACCGGCCAAGAATAAAGCTATCCACCGTCATATACATAACTAGGGTAAGTTATAGATATCATGCAATTTCTTTAATATTGGTTTTCTATAGATGCTTACACTATTAGCATATATATCAATATCACTAAAATTGCGGTTATAAGTTTCAAGCACGCGACAGATAGGTATGCGTTTACCTGCGTTAGTTCGTGAAGATCGTATAGCAAAAGGTGGATTTGCGCGACAAGTACGCGTATTTGATCTTATAGGCACTTTGTAGTTAATGTTGTTAACAATATCGACACAGTCATACCTGTCATGACAAACATCATACAGAAACATAGCTTGCATCTGTATTCTTCTAGATTTAAGGTCTAATAGCTTATACTGCCGTAACAAACTGCGGTAAGGTTGATAATTATGAAAGCATTTGTACTGCATACAGCGTAAATACTTCTTCTGCACATTTACGAGACTATCAGAATATTTTTTATAGAATGGATCCCATATGCATACAGCATATTCCAACTGCGAGCGGATCAAAGTTTTATAAAGATATAGATAGGTATGCGGGCGTACGAAGTCATTACTGGATCGTAGAACAAAACCATACATTTTGTAAGCTTTACTACAAATGTTATCCACATGGGTATCCAGTGTCAGCTTAGTAGCGTGACTCCAAGATCCCGAATAGTAAAAACCCTATTAAGGTGTCGGCCATTTACAAAATAATTATAAGTTATTGGCGTACGTTTTCTAGAAAAGGTGATAA
The DNA here is from genome assembly GCA_944739405.2 of Euclidia mi. NCBI lineage: Eukaryota > Metazoa > Arthropoda > Insecta > Lepidoptera > Erebidae > Euclidia > Euclidia mi. Next base: position 28,788,309 of record OX123193.2, on the reverse strand, counting down.
CATTACATTTATCTATACTTAATTGCAGTTTGTTTAAATGACAGTAATTAGTAAATCTGTTAAGGTTGTCTTGGAACTTGCGTTGATCGTCAATGTCTTCAATAATTCGGTAAATTTTAAGGTCATCTGCGTATAATAAAAAATTACAGTATTGGAAACAACTTTTTATGTCATTAATAAAGAGAATGAATAAAAGAGGACCAAGAATTGACCCCTGTGGCACACCGGACGTTGTGACAACCGTATCAGATTCGAATCCATTGATGACTACTTTTTGGGTTCTGTTTGTAACATAAGACTTGAACCATCTCCAGAGATTACCGCATATACCGTTGAATGCAAGTTTCTCCAGTAATATTTTGTGATCTACTCGGTCAAATGCCTTGTGAAAATCGGTATAGACGCTATCTGTTTGCTTATTGGCATCTAGATTGTCGAAGAGTTCGGAAGTATAAACTATTAGATTAGTCGCGGTGGAGCGTTTGCGAACAAAGCCATGCTGTTCTGGTATTATAGTTTTATGTAGTAAGGGATAGATGTTGTTATGTACTAACCTCTCCATAACTTTTGACATGGAAGAGAGTATTGAAATTGGGCGATAGTTGGTTACGTCTTTTTTCATGCCTCCTTTGTGTATTGGAGTTATTCTAGCGGCTTTCCATATTGAAGGAAATACACCCTCCATTACACATTTATTATACAAGATTACTAATGGCTTACATATAGTTGAGGCAGGCAATATTATAAAAAATTAAGAGTACATTTAAAATTTATTTAAAAAAATAAGTGCCTATAAAACCGATCACACTTTACGAAAATCTATGCATGTATCTAACTGTATAAGGTATTTTTTAGTTAATAAAGATTAATTGTACTCGTATGATGATGATTCTGGGACTTTGAAATGCTGTCCCATACCTTCCAACGAGATCAAAGTGTAATTTTGTATTGAACAGCAAATTTTTAAGAAGGGCTGTTCCATTAGTCGTTTATTTTAATTCATACATTCATACAATTTTAAACATTGCAATCAGACATCATAATCAAACGAATACATTTAAAAACTTGTTGTTTTTAAATATACCTACTTATTCCTTTGATTATAACTATTATGATAACTTTAAGTGTAATCATAAAAATGTAATCTAAAAAAAAACTGTTTGCTTAATGAATTCATTACTTTACTACATAAATCATTTTTGAGCAAAGTGCAAGTGTGGTCGGACGAAATATCTGTATTTTTTAGGGTTCCGTACCTCGAAAGGAAAAAACGGAACCCTTATAGGATCACTTTGTTGTCCGTCCGTCTGTCAATACCCCTTTTTCTCAGGAATCCGTGGAGGTATCAAACTGAAATTTATACTAAATACTCAAATCTACGGTTCCATAGAGCTGTAAAAAAATCAAACTTCTAATCCAACCCAATCAAAAGATACAGCCGTATATGCTGCAAATTGCAGCATGTTTTCAAACTCGCATTGGAATCAAAACCTACAGGGTACTTCCCGTAAACTCAGAATCTTGAAATTTGGTACGAAGCAACGTCTTATATCACTCATAAAGGAAAAATTGCGAAAACCGTAAATTTTTAGTTACAGCATATAAAAAAATATTTTTAATAAATTTAAAGTTACTACCCTTTTCTCTTGAACGCGTGGAGGTATTTAATTGAAATTCATATCGAATACTCAAGTATATAACACCGTTAGGCTGTAACAAAATCAAGCTTCTATGTCAACGCAATCAAAAGAAAGAGCAATATTAGCATATTTTCAAACTCGCGCCTACTCGCAAGTGAATCAAAACCTACAGGGTACTTCCCGTGAACTCAGAATCTTGAAATTTGGTACGAAGTAACGTCTTATATCACATATGAAGGAAAAATTGCGAAAACCCAAAATTTTTAGCTACAGCATATAAAAAAATGTTTTTAATAAATTTAAAGTTACTACCCCTTTCTCTTGAACGCGTAGATGTATTAAATTGAAATTCGTATCAAATACTCAAGTATATAACACCGTTAGGCTGTAACAAAATCAAACTTCTATGTCTCCACAATCAAAAGAAAGAGCAATATAATCATATTTGCAAACTCGCGACTACTCGCAAGGGAATCAAAACCTATAGGGTACTTCCCATGAACTCAAAATCTTGAAATTTGGTACGAAGCAACGTCTTATATCACTTATAAAGGAAAAATTGCGAAAACTGTAATTTTTTTGTTACAGCACATAAAAAAAATATTTTTAATAAATTTAAAGTTACTACTCCTTTCTCTTGAACGCGTAGAGGTATTAAATTGAAATTAATATCAAATACTCAGGTATATAACACCGTTAGGCTGTAACAAAATCAAACTTCTATGTCTCCACAATCAAAAGAAAGAGCAATATAATCATATTTTCAAACTCGCGACTACTCGCAAGGGAATCAAAACTTGCAGGGTGTTTCCCGTGAACTCAAAATCTTGAAATTTGGTACGAAGCAACGTCTTATAGCCCAGATAAAGGATGCGGAAGGCTGAGGACCGTGTGCTGTGGTGCGTGTTGGGAGAGGCCTATGTCCAGCAGTGGACTGCGATAGGCTGATTGAGATTTAGATTTCAAATAATTACATAGTCTTCAAACCTTTTTGCTAACTATTCTGTACTTTATAAGTATTTTTGTAACAGATTTCTTATAGTCACTAAAAACTTTGTAAATCAATAACTTTGATAAAAAAAATCTTACCATCATTCATCAGCAGACTTTTGCAAGGCTGCTGCAAGACTGCTGCAAGGTTGGTATAGGTATTTAAGTTATATTATAAAATAAGCGATATATGTTAATATAAATAAAGGATGACTGATTACAAACGACAAAGACCCCATTTTCTTTAATTTATGCTCCTCGAGCTTTCCATACTGTAATGTTATAGATTTCATTTGGCAATAAAAATACCATAACTATGACTAGTGAACTTTTACTTATATACCTACAGGTTTGTACGGAACCCTCGGTGCGCGAGTCCGACTCGCACTTGACCGGCTTTTTGTTCTTATTGCCGGCTTACAGTTGTGATACTTTTTTTATGAAACATAATTGTGTCAACATTGCGATGAAATTTTATTACATTTTAGCTCTATAAAATTATGTCGTAATCGTTCTAGCGTTATCCCGATCGCATTCAAGATTTTCGCCTAGCTGCCGTTCGCAAAGAAAAATTAAACTCATTATTTCTATATACCTAAGCCTGCCAAGATATGTCATTAATTCTCATTGCAAGTGAGGTATTCAACTACTAATTTTCAAGATACCTTCTATTGAAGGTCAATTTACTCGCACGACAAGTCGAAACATAAACAGTTGATAGATTCTCTATTCTACTCAATAAATTTTATTGTTGAATAGTTACGTCTCCAACGCTACGTCAGACGTAGATGGCTACGAATACAGCCGATGGGGCGTAGCACATGCTACGAGAAGAGTTAGATACCTGCAGAAAAGTAATTTTCAGCCGGGAATAGAAAACAAAAAAGATTTACAACATCTACCACACAAAGCACACAAAGTGTTAACATTAAACATTTATCTGTTATTCGAATAAATACGAGTATTTTCTTGTGACCTAGTCCATAAAACGCTACCATACAACAGTATCGAAAGCTATTGTGCAGTTTCAAGGTATGTAAACAAAGGCCATATATGTATGTACGTAACACGTAGAACATTTTTTTAATAATCTAAAACGGCGTGTGGCTTACTCTAGACGGCGCTGCGTGCGTCTACATCTCAATGGCGACGCGACGTACCCGCGAGCTACTAAGTAAACGATTTCAATCTCCGTCTCCAAGTGCTACTTACATATACGTAAAAATCAGAAGCACCAAGCTCGACGCAATTCTGCGCAGGTATCTAACGTGAAATCGAGTTAGACCCTCCGTCTGCCGGTATCAAAATCCTTCATTTCGTAAATCTTTCACAACATATGTACGAAAATCTGAAGCCTTGACGCTACCTCCGCACTTACATACGCTCACAAATCGTATTTGTGCTCGTTTCCAGCGAAATTCGTCTCGCGTCGCCATCGCCACTTTTATTGCCTGTGTATCTGCGCTATACTATACAATACACAACTTTATGCATAATGTCGGCGATAGGAATTGGAAATATAGTAATGTGTAATATTTATTTTATACTCTACTTTCTAGCGATTTTCTATCTAGGAAATAGGGTAAACAAGAGCCCGGTATCACAACTATATTGCTATTTGGTGTAAATCTATATTATTGCTTACCAAAATAAGTCAAGCACATTGAGACAGATTCATCCCACCAACAAATCGCAGTGTGGTGGTAATAAAGTTCGATGTTTAAACAGCAATAGTAACATAGATCTCTAGCGTTGCTTCTGAAATATTAATAAAACGCAGTCACAACTATGACCAGTTTAGCATCAAGTGACTCACTGGTCCTACGCCGCCAAATGGACGAAGGACAAGATATATGCCGAGATTCCATATCATTGCCTTTGTTTGTTAGCTAAGTACTGCTAAGAATTATATGCACGAATTATTTTAGTTGTGCATGCCACATGCTAAAGTAAGTGAACATTATTTATTCATACAGTCGATTGCTCACTATCCACATATCCAAAATCCACGTATAACATTCTAACCAGCAGTAATGTATTTAGTCCTATTAAAAAATACCAACGTAATGGACTAGTATGCTATAAACTATATTTTTCAAATATTCTTGGATACGATAAACTCTAAAAATACAACCTACTGCTTTAAAACATATGTAACTTTAGAAAACATAAAAATCGATGATAAACAACATTGATTTTTACAAAATCACACTGGAACGTTGCTAGGGTGGAAGGTTGCCTGTAGAATACAAATCTAAGTTGATACCTGACCAACGCAGCAAGATCCCTTGTGCCTTTTCAAATTGCCACCCTGCCTTCGACATGATACTGAGAAGGGGGAGGCGAGGGGGGTCTAGCGAGGGTGGATGCACCAGCAGGCGGGCAGGCCGACCACCTGAGATTTCAATTTTGCGACGCTGAATAAATTTATTCGTATTTCACAGCCTTCTTTGTTGAACTAATCAACATAAAGCAATACCGGAATAGAAAACTAACAGGCTTCTTGACATTTAAAATGATATTCTCCGGTACGTTATTATTGAGATAATCGCATTGTGCACCGTAACTTGCTTGTGTACCTAGACTAAGTAAGCAAATATATCAGTCTATTTAGCTCTATTTACAACTTTATGGCCAACGAGCCGTAATTGTCGGATTAGTATTTTAATATTTATATACAAATCAAAAACTTTTATTATCATTATATCTGTTAGCAACGTTTTAACCCAGAATTTATTTCAAAATTACTTCCTAAGTACCTTGCAAGGATCGTCAAGAAACTAAAAAAATACGAGCTTTGTTTTTATGGCAAGCGATACAAAAACGTTTTTTTTTATATATTTCTAACATTATTTAATCGATCATCATTACGAACATGCATTGCATTCCAAATTCATTAAGAAGCTAAATACGAGACACGCTGACTAACTAACCATAATATGAATACAGAGTAAAAGAACTATCTACCTCAGCCTATTCTAGCACTAGAAGGAATAAATTATCAATATAAGCACCAAAACGATTACCTGTATAAATAACTTTAACCATAGAATAGCACTCAAGCTGGCTACTTGCAGGTTAAAAATACTTCGTAGCAGAACTTTTTCACTTTAACGTTCATACAATTTTCATAGACTAATACTACAAGACATAAAATAGTCGGGTAATTAACAGCCGTGAAGTATAATAGACTTCTTTCGTTTCGAGATAGACTCAGCATGTATCATATAAGCAAATTTAACCATTTATGAATAGTTATATATAAGCAATCTCGTTCCATTGACGCGATATGTAAGTTCCAATTTTTTTTTCTATTGTTATAGGCGGCAAACGAGCAGACGGATTGCCTGATGGTAAGCAATTACCGCCGCCCATGGACACAAGCAACACCACAGGAGTCACAAGTGCGTTGCCGCCCCTTGGTTTTGGGAAAAGGGATAGGATGAGGAGTGGGATAAGGTAAAAGGATTGGGGGATAGGGCCTCCGGCACTCTCACTCACCGAACGAAACGCAACAGTTTAGGTACTGTTACTTTACGTCGATTTTCTGTGAGAGGGTAGTACTTCTGCGGTCGAGCCGGCCCATTCATACTGTGCTTTCAGTATGAATGGGCCGGCTCGACCGGAGGTAAAGGCAAGGAAGGTACTACTACCTATATAAAAAGCCTAAATTCCTTTTGATTTACGTTGTTGGTCATAGAGCTCAGTATTGACTGCTTATTTAAACTAGTAGTTGCTATATGTGCACATGTAAAGTTTCAATCAATTAATAACTCATCCTCTTAAAGACAAAATTCTGAAGACGCCGATTACGTGTACATACCTATAATTATCCCTGATAGCATGTGTCCACTTACTACCCATGCACATACACTAACATTCATGCAACAAAACCAATAAAAAGATTACGGCAAATCCCATCGACGCAACTGCAAACTATGAATCGATTACAGAAACAATTGCCAGTTTTATTGCCACCCAATGAAATATGACTATAATGCCCGTGTTAATTTCCATTCAAGGGAGTAATTAAACTTAGAAAGCCAAATACAAAATGGACGTCGGCGAAACCTGTAACTTTTTATAAATACGCCGTTTTGTTTGGAGTGATGCCAAGTGCCTCTATCTGTTGGCTATCCCGTACATCCACCGCAAAACGTATATCACAAATATTTTAACAGCGACATACCAAAAAAAATCTGGCTTTATTAAATTTTTTCGGAAAATTTCGGGACATTTCCATTACATTACGCCGTACTCTTTTCTTATCTGAATAATTCAGCATTCTCAACGTGGATGACAGAGACGGAATGATAAGGCAAAAACCATTAACGTGATTGCAACAAAATATTCTATTTGCAACTCAAACAACATTTCTTTTCAGAAATATCTTCCCTTGAGATGTGTTTTTGAAACAATCATTGTGCTTTTATTTGGAAATTAGAGTATGTTGTCTGTCATAATATTTCTTTTTTCTATCACCATTTTAATTACAGGCAAATTTATTATCTACATATTTATAGGTTAAAACATTATTTTAAATTTAATGTATCGACATAAAGAAAGTGAAATACAATGTATACAAAGTGTCGGTAAAGTGAAATAATACAAACTCCTATTCCCGCGAGCGAAGACGCGCATGTAAAATGACTTATTGAGATAAACTGTTTTCCAAACACTCTACACCAAATTTCTTCCAACGCCCTCAAAAATTGCGCTCCGATTTCATATAAATCGATATTTTTGCATACCATTTAAACTTTTTATTTTCTGCAATCCGACCAAGCGATATATCAAATAAACTGCCACTTACGACCGACGGCTGGTCATTTGCAGGACATTTGAAATGTACCTGAAATTAAAAATTATAAAACTATATTTTAAATGGTAAATTATGAAATATAATTAAACAAACTGTACAATTTAACGTTTTATTAATAATAATAATAATAATATTCTACCACATTCACACAACAACATCTAACCCCAAACTAAGCAGAGCTTGTACTATGGGTAGTAGATAATGGATAAACATACATTTATACTTTTTTTTTGTAAATACATACATATTATACATAGAAACACCCGGACCAAGACAAACATCCATGTTCATGCACACAAATGTTTGACTTGAGCGGGAATCGAACCCGCGACCTTCGACGTAGCAGTCGCTTACACTCCCGCTACGCCAACCGGCCGTCAAATATAATATTGTATGTTAAGTGCCAGTGCTTTCGTGGGACGACATTTTTTACGTTTGGTTTGGTTTGTTCTTTTAGCATTTTCAACGAAATTACTTCGTTCTTAATTATGCTCATACTCATTAAAATAAATTTGTTTTTATACAAAAATCTTTATTTTATCTTTATGGTGCTCACCTATACGGATTTACACACATGGCCGTAAAAAGAGAACTAATTTACGACCAGTGTGCTATTTTACAACGCGAACACTTAGTGCTTTTGTTTGAAGACTCTAACATTTTTACAAAATAACGCTACCGGACACACGGAAACATTTTTATATTATAGGACCTGAAAAAGATATACTCTGTTTATTTTTATCTGATACAAAGACGTGACTAACCAATCAAAATCTAATAACAAACGACACCAATTTGCCACGATAAAATACCGACTCCAGAAATTTATTATCATAAGTTTGCTCTAATTCCAATCATCTGAAATGAACGCCAGCTATCGCCTGAAATCTAAATACATTTTCAAATACGTTGACTCGTATCTTTATGGAATGGCGAATTAAGGGTGAATTTAATTAAGCTAAACTAGCGCAATGTGATGCTCAAAGTGAAATAAGTGATTGGAAGAGTCATGATTGTGTCTCGGAGTAAACACCTTAAACCATCCGTGATTACGGGTGGAGGGTGGAGATTCGCCCGGTGTCGGGCGAAGCACGTTACGTCAGAATGCAGAAAATGTGTTCTGCTTTATTAGCGAGGCCAATAAATTCAGTACGTGAGCCGACGCCATGGATCACTACTGGGATCACATGGAAAAAATATTCTCTTTGTAACATCGAGCACGTTGCTAGATATTGCTTTTGTCTACACGACAACTGTGCTTCAGGAGCACTCTATTAATTAATTTATGAAATAGGTACATATAGAAGAAATAAATTATTTAAAAGACAGCATTCAATATTTATCATTTCAAAACAACGATTCTGAAATCTTTTACTGATTGTTTTGTTTAATTATTCTAAAGGAAAATTACACGTAGAATCTGTGTGACAAATGAACAACATTATTACATTATCAAAAGCCAGTGTATAAATAGGCGTGTAGCTCAGAGCAGCCACGTTCTCCATCCCGGGGACATATTTTGCAATTTCATTTCCCCTGAGAGAGCGCAGACACGGTTTACACGACACCTTATTCTTTACCAACTTTAATATTTCTACGGTAATCTTCAGAGCTGTCTGACTGACGCACAATAAATGATGACATCACTGAATATTTTATACGTCCTTTTAAAATTACATAGCTGTATGTATACACCATTGATAAATTATGAATGATTTGTAGTACAAAATCACGGTGACGATGAATGAGGAACCAATAAATATTAACATTGGATGCGTAAGGCAAAAGCATTATTACTAGTACATTTACATTCAACAGATTTTAGAGAAAACCAATCAGTAACTCAATTCCACATATAGAGTGTATTGATATCCTTAGACAGCTCAGATACTTCTCAGAAGCAAGAAGCAAGTTTATATTTCTGAACGTTCGAGGTATCCTGGGATCAGCAGAAAATCTAAAAAAAAAAATTGCCCAGAAACGTCTTTACAAAGATGCTACATCAAAAATAAGCATGACTTGCCGAAGAAATGCTTCTCATACCCAAATATTAGCATACATTTTTATACACACAACAAAGAGATTCAATTACCCGTAATACGTATTACGAACACATCATTATTATGATCGATTTTAAACTTTCGCGATTTGTTTACATCATACAAAATAAATTAGCGGAAACAAATAGGTATTTATACCTTAAATAAATTAATTGTACGAAGACCCGCTAATTTATTTTGTATGATCATTATAATGGTTCAAGTACCTATCGGTACGAGCCTACAGAATATACGTTGCAATAAAAAATTCCTCGTTAAAACTAACTTTGAATTGATATATTTCATTTTCTCTTGTTATGTTCTCGTTAGACTGAAAATTACTGTAAATATTGTTCTATATATTAAAACGCAGCAATAGCCCATGAGACAGACTAACAGACTGCTAGGCTGGCACTAAGTTTGCAATTTAAATTATTAATGATCGACTTCGAAACGGTGAAAGAAGACATAGTGATGGAATCTGCATGTCTGAGAGTCCTCCGTAGTGGTTTCGAAAGACATGTGAAGTAAGTCTATGCACACTCGGACTTGGCGAAAGTGATCGACTATGGCTTAACCGTTCTCATAGTGAAAAGAGGCCTGTGCCTACCAGTATGAAAAATTATATACAGGGCTGTATGATGAGTAGATGATAAAACTATAAGTAAATAGGCACCGGTATTTTCGGGTTACTTTGGCTCCTTTTGCCGCATATTTGTAAAGTTTGAGTAAACTTATCTGGTGTAAAGGCTCTGATTGTCTTCTAAGGGTGATAATGGTTTTATTTGATAAATACAGATAGTACTACTCGACCAAGCCAACTAGACGAATGTCAACGTGATAAAATTCAACATAATTCAACAATTATAATCCAGAAATTATTTATCGTAACGTGCGAACGCGGCGTGTGAACGTACAATGCGCCTGCAATCGGTACTAGGAATTTCGGGATTATAATTGTTGAATTATGTTGAATTTTGTCACGTTGACATTCGTCTAGTTGGCTTGGTCGAGTAGTAGTTAGTTATAAACATATTATTTTGATTAGAAAATTTACAGTTCCATTATAATTATATATTTTTTTATTTATTTTTTTTTCAATAGGCTCGCCCCTTATTACGTGGGACTAAAGTACATCTGGCGAAAAGTGGGTGTAGAAATACACCTCTGCCTACCCCTTCGGGGATAAAAGGCGTGAAGATATGTATGTATGTATATTTTTTTTATAGCAGCGATAGCTGAGTGGAGAGACTGACAGACTGCTACGCAGAGGGTCTCGGGTTCGAATCCACGGCACGCACCAACGAATTTTCGTAGTTAATTGCGTATTAAGTTGTTAATTATCGCTTGCTAATCGGTGAAAGAAAACATCGTGAGAAAACCTACCTATGTCTGAGAGTTCTCCATAATGTTCTCGAAAGACATGTGAAGTCTGCCAACCCGCACTTGGCCAGCGTGGTGGACTATGGCCTTACCCTGCTCATACTGAGAAGAGGTCCGTGCCCAGCAGTGGGACAGTAAAGAGCTGATGGTGATGATAATGATTTATTTTTTAATTTGAGCCAAAGTTGTTATTTACAAAACTTATACTGAACCAAGACGTAAGACGTTAAAAGTGAAAAGTAACAACAATAGGAGCTTTAGACATATCAAAGTTTAGTTCTGGAAGGAAAGATTTACAAAAAAATTTAAAACACCAAATCTTCGGTTTCACTATAAAGTTTGCAGATGTTAGGTAATATCATATTTTCTCGCATGATACAAGTCCGGAATGCAAATGACGGCTTTAAAATGAATAAAACTGCGGATAGCCTATTAAAAGTAGGCGCCAGTAATGCCACCTACCGAGTAAGCCGTGAACTAGATCGAATACTGCTTTCGCAGCAAAGTGTCAGAAAGTTTAACCATTTTTCTTATTTGAGCCAAAGTTGCCCTCGGGAGCTAAAGTTACCCGACGATACGCTGCCTTAAACATTTTTATGGGTTATGTTTCTTGTTGTTCTACCTTGCTCAGTCATAGTAATCACCCTGTAGTAGTTTTAATAAAAATATAATTTGATAATCTAATTCTTAAATTATTATTATACATGTGAAAGTTGTGGTTCGATCCCTAAACAAGAAAATACTAAGTGTGATCAACAAATTGTTGTTTCATGTCTGTGTGTACTTTTGTCCGTTGTTTGAATGTTTGAAAGTCCCCCGCGGCATAGGAATTATTCCTATTCTCCAAGAGTAGAAAGATATGTTATAAGAAGACATTTCTAAGCAAATTCTTGTATATATTGAAGGTACCTACAAGAATATAATAATATCAAGAACGTTGCGAGTTATAAAAAATAATAAAACTATAAAAATGAGTACGTTATTTATTTCATAATAAAAATCTTGAGAAACGAAAACACTTAGTAAAACCGTACTTATTTCAGAGGATCTCTTACGAATGAGAAGACAGAGCGGGGGTTCAACCGAGAATTGCTAAGTGGGAGGTAATGAGGTCAGTGATCTGCTTGTAATACGGAGAGTATTACAGCTTTATAATTATGATGGAGTGGTGAAAGTGACTTGTACATCTTGTAATTGAGACATCGCAAGTTTACGAATACTTATCAAGTTTTTAATTCATTGCTTGAGATTGTTTAGTCAACTTGTCATTGAGTCTGAAGAGTTGTGCAGATCCCAAGCTTAAATAAATATTTTAAAACTAAAACATTGCGTTTTCGTTAACGACCACCGCGGTGTCTTTAAGTTTTCTTAGCGGTGGACTCCCGCTAATTCACTTTTTTTTGACGCATGATGGAAACTAAACTATTTACGGGCTAACCCCCCCAGGCTGGGCCCCTAAAGGGGCTCAGGCTAGGGAGAGTGTGGGACTCCCAGACGAGAAGCGCCGGGACTACCCACTAAAACCACCATGGTGTTCCTCTATCCGATCCCATTAAATGCCGGGGTCACGGGAACTACGTTAGCATTATCATCCTTCATTAGCATCCTTGCCTGACACCACAAAGTTTTTCACAGCCTACCAACTTGAAAGATAGTTCTGCTATGTCATCTCAGTCAGCGGTCATGAGTAACAGCTTCATGAATGCTAGCACTTCCCTCTCACATCTGAATACAAATATGGACACTAACAATTTAGTAATGTTTAGTGATGAGATAGGTAGGAACATGAGCCAATTGTTGAGACAAAGGACAGGTCAAACAATAATCAACTTTTGTATGCCTGGAGCAAGTTTTGCACATATCTTACAAAGCATTTCGAGTAAATCATATTGTCCCTAATCAACAATAATCATTTTTATTGGGAGAAGGGGTAATGCAACTTTAAATACTATAAAAAGATATTTCAACAGATTATTAAACATAAAAGTTAGAAAAAATATTTTAGTTGCATTTCCCTACAGTAAGTTGTTGCCACAGGCCGAAAATGACTATAGACATAAGTTAAACAGCAAATTACATACATTGACATTTTGCAATGATTTTATTGACATAATTGACTCTAATGCTTTCATTAGAAACTTTTATTTGACATGTGATAGTTGTTATCTATCTCAATATTATCAAAGACAAATAGCATCATCGCTAGCATATTATATTAATAATACAGCCAAAAATTTGGCCTCTAACTCTGCTTTTATTGGCCTCTAACTCTGCTTTTATTGAGCAGTCTAATTTGACATTAAATAGTAGCTTGGAATCCGTTCCAAATTCTTTAAATTAAGTAATGAGACAATAGATTCAATCTCTGGCAATAACTTTGATAAGACATTAGTTACTTTTTTAATACCACACCTACTGTAAGTAAGAAAAACACACTTTCATCAACCACATGTTGTAAAAAAAAAATTTAATGAATTGTATTAACCTGGTGCATCAGAATAGGTATATAAGGGTTGATGATTAAGGAGTTAGAATTGGAATTGTTTATGAACTGTAACAATATTGACATTTTATGTATTACATAACATTGGCTAAACAGCCACCAGTTCCTATTCAATTTCAATAACCACCAGGTTGTAAGCTCATTCAGCAGAGAAAACTTTATTCGAGGGGGCTCGCTAATTATAATAAATAAACTTTTAAAATTTAAGGAACGATCTGATATTGTGAGCCTCTCTGTTGAGCGAGATATAGAGATATCATGTGTCGAGTTTGAGCAGTTCATTGTTATGAGTGTATACAAGCCTCCATGTGCGCCTTTTGAAAGTTTTGTAGTAATTATGGAGGATGCCCTAAGCAAAGTTAATAATTCCCATAAAACGGTTGCTGTTTGTGGTGACTTTAATATTAACATTTTAGAGAAAAGTTCTTTATCAATTAATTTCTTAAATCTTTTTAAATCTTACAATTTAAGTCATACTTTTTTAGAACCAACTAGAGTGACTGCCACAAGTGCTACCTGTATTGATAATGTATTTACTAACACTAAACCTTTACATAAATCCTTAATTAATATGCTACAGTCTGATTACAGTGGGCAGTTAGTCTGTTGTCCAAGAAAAAGCCCTAAGGCTCAGAGTAAAATTATAAATTATATACCTATAAATGAAAACCGATTGGAACCTTTTAAAAATAATTTAACTAGTAAAATGCGTTGGTTGCCTACTCATGACCGTCCAGATCAGTTATATAATTCATTATTTAAATTGATTAATGATGAATTTTCTACTGTATTTAAACCCAAAAAAAAATATGTAACTGACCGTCTGACGTTTAGTGATTGGGAAACTGAAGGCATTCATAAAAGTCGGATTAGGTTATATAAACTTTACAATGAAAAATCTTTTAATAATAGTCCAGCCTTTATTAATTATGTAAAAAAATATTCAAAAACATTCAGACAAGCTTGTTATGCTGCAAAATCAATTTATTTGAAAAATAAAATAAAATGCGCTGAAAATAGCATAAAATCTACCTGGAATGTCACCAATAACGAAACTGGTAGAGCCAAAGCACGCAGTCGTGACTACCTACTAAATATCAATAATGTGAGTATTGCAGAGGACTTGGAAGTAGCGACAGAATTAGATTTTTTTTTTGCTAATATACCCATTATAACTACAGCGTCACTCAAGTCATCTTCCATGTCTGCTGAAATGCTACTTAAGGACTGCGTGCCAGAATGTGACACAGCCTTTGAATTTACTGCTGTAACTACTGAAGATGTTCTTAAACAATTTAAAACTATTAATATGAAAAAGACTATAGATTTATGGGGATTGTCAGTTAAGTCTGTTTCATCTATTATTACTTTAATTGCTCCACATATTCTAGCCACAGTGTTCAATGGTTGTGTTGCTTCTGGAACATTTCCTGATTTAATGAAATATAGTAAAATTACACCCTTATTTAAATCTGGTGACACATCAGACCCCTCAAATTTTCGACCTATTTCTATATTGCCAACTCTTAGTAAAATATAACATAACATAACTTCACGCGTTTTATCCCCGAAGGGGTAGGCAGAGGTATATTACACACCCACTTTTCGCCAGTTATGTTTCGGTCCAATGTAATAGGGGGCGAGCCTATTGCCATCTTCCGGGCACATTATTAAGCGAGCGATAATTATTAACATTATTAATACACACATAACTTCGAAAAGTCAGAGGTGTGTGCCCGGGGTACCTGGGGATTGAACCCGTGTCCATAGTCTCGCCAGTCCGTTACGTACACCACTGGGCTATAGTTTTTGAAAAATTAATATTTAGTCAATTGCTTAATCATTTTAATAGAAATAATCTTCTTCACAAGAAATAGTTCGGATTTGCGAGGGGTTGTTCAACTACTGACGCAGCAGTTGAGTTACTGAAAAGTATTTTTACGACTTGGGAGAAGTCGCAAGATGCGTTAGGTATATTTTGCGACCTGTCAAAAGCCTTTGATTGTGTACATCATGATACTCTTATTAGGAGATTATATCACTATGGCATTAGGAACAAAGCTCTCGATCTCCTGACTTCTTATTTGGGCAACAGAATCCAGAAGGTCGAAGTTAATGGTAAGACATCTCCAGGTTCGGCTTTAAAAATGGGCGTCCCGCAGGGCTCAATACTCGGTCCATTTCTATTCTTGATATATATTAACGATTTACCTAATTATGTAAAGAACAATCATGAGATTGTGTTGTTCGCGGATGATACTTCTTTGATTTTTAACATTAAAAGACAACAGATTAATTTTGACGAAGTAAACAATGCACTCTCTAAAGTTGTTAATTGGTTTAATTTAAATAATCTATTACTTAATAATAAGAAAACTAAACTTTTAAAATTCTCTATGCCTAATGTCAAACAAATGGAAACCAATGTGCAACTTAATGAATCTAGGATTGAGCCCGTCGAGACAACCATGTTTTTAGGTATTATGCTCGACACCAAACTACAATGGGGTCCACATATTGAAAGGCTATCGGGAAAACTCAGTTCTGCAGCTTATGCAGTCAAGACAATTAGATGCTTCACAGATTTAGAAACAGCTAGAATGGTTTATTTCAGTTACTTTCATAGCTTAATGTCGTATGGGATCCTTTTCTGGGGGAATGCTGCATACCTAGATACAATATTCGTTCTGGAGAAAAGAGCTTTCAGGGGAATTTATAACCTCGGTCCAAGAGTTACTAAGAGAAAAATTCAAAGAAATAAAGATTCTAACTGTTGTATTACAATATATTTATGAAAATCTGTTATATGTACATAAAAATATTGACAAATTTAGTAAAAATTGTGATATACATTCTGTAAATACAAGACACAGGAATAATCTCGTAGTTCATGGCACTCGTCTTCACAAAATAAGTAGCTGTTTTATGGGGCAATGTATACGCTTTTATAACAAGCTCCCTTATAAAATAAGAAACCTATACATAAATAAGTTCAAAATTATTGTAAAAGCGAAATTGTGTTCAAAAGCATATTATAAAATATCGGAATATAAAGGCGACCAAAACGCTTGGGACTGAGCTGTTCTAAGTCGACACACAAAAATAATTGTATGAAATGTTTTTTTTAATGACGTTTTGTAAGTACTTGTAAAGTTTATACGAAATAAAGAAGTATTTCATTTCATTTCATTTCACTGCCGCGACCCCGCTAATTCACCTTCATGGACACGCATAAATCCGAAACTCGACTATTTTCACTATTTTCTTTTTTGTTAAAGCATAGTTATTTTTCCTTTATTATTATTTTTAGCGCTAGTCTCTTTGTAGATAAAAGCAATAATGAGTTGAACGGGTAAATACACTTTTTAATATAAATTGAAAATTTAACGACCGATTTTGAAAGACATACACAAAAGTGTTACCCTATTAAATGATAAGTCGTACAATAAATACAGTAAGACGTCACATAAACAAGCTCATAGATCAACTCGCTGGAACTATTGCGACGTGAGTTGTAACTGACACGGCTAAGTTTATAATTACTATCATGAAGTAGTGTATCGCTTGCATTGCTTGTAAATATAGTGGAATATTATCGATTCATCTGTATGTGTGTTTAGGCGTATCGACTGTGTATTGAAATGTTTTTCAGTGGGCAGTCCTCATTGACTAATTTGGCTAAGGATCAGCAGAAACTCAGCGACGGAAACGAACTCGACGAACCCAACTCACTAAAACCACCACGGTGCCCTTGACATCTTATAACACCGGCGACATGTGAACCACGGTTAGCATACTTCATCGAAGTCACCAAGCTCCCTGAAGTTTACGTACCTTGAACAATTTCAAAATAATTACAACATCTTACCGTTCTGTTCAATAGTGAGAACGTCACATCGCACTTCTTAGTTACTCATTTGAATGAATTTAATGGCAAGCAAATGGTATCTTAGGAAGAGACAAAAAAACCCACATCAAATACTATACTAATAAGTCTGGCCAGCGTGATGTAGTACTGTGGACTTGTGGAGGAAGAAAGGTGTGGTGTTCCTCCAACTAGAGGGAGGATCCTCTAACCAGGCTGGGTGATTGTGCCTGGTGGACTGTCAGTCCGACGGATGTATTTGAGATGTTGTATATATACAACTCGGCGTGCAAACTCTGCTTGCGCAATTCAGCACTTTGTTTTTCCGTCGCATTGTATCCGATAGATGTCGCCGGATTGTTGTTGAGACATTTTGTCGTCGCTCGCTAGATGTCCTCAGTTGTATGTTACAGTACGAGGGCGGCACTGAAAATTTCAGGAATCAAGGAAGTGACACAACATTACTATTAAAAAATTGTATTTATTGCTTTTCGAAGTATTCTCTGCGAAATTTGACACATTTTTCCATACGATGGAACCAATAATTGAAGCAACCATTCCATTCGGAAGTTGGGGTCTCCAAAATGGCCGTTTTGTAGGCGTCCACAGCTTCTTCAGGTGATGAAAATCTCTGTCCACGCAATTTATTCTTTATTTTAGGGAAAGTATAGAAATCATTAGGGCTTAGGTCGGGGCTGTACGGCGGATGGTCTAATAATTCTATATTTTTTCTTGCTCTAAAAACTGTTTTGTTCTATGCACGGTGTGAGAACTCGCATTGTCGTGATGGAGGATGATGCGGCGGTTGCAGTTCTCTTTACGGAGTTCAGAAACGACCTGTGGCAAACAAATGCTAGTATACCATTCTGCATTAACCGTTCTTTGTCCCTCAAGAGGAATAGTCGTAACATGGCCGGTTTTGGAGACAAACGTGGCCACCATTTTTTTGCAACACGCCGTGAATAAAAAAATTTTGTTCGCTTCGGAACGGAGACAGAGATATTGAAGGAATTTCCTGTTTGAAGCTGCTTACCCGGTCGTGTAATTCGCTTCGGATTGGATACAGTGGGTTTGGTGCCTATTAGTAAATCGCATTTAAATTTCATTCGTAAATCATTTTCGAATACCCAAACTCGTTACTGGTTTTTTGTTTCAGATTCGTACGCGTATAGCCAGGATTTGTCACCTGATACGATGTTGTATACAGCATTTGAGGATTCTGCGTGGAATCTTTCGAGAGTTCTGACGCACCAAGTAACGTGAGCCGCTTTTTGCTCTTCACAGAGCGAATGCGGTATCCATCGGGAAAACAACATTTTCACACCTAATTGTTCATGCAAGATTATTTGTATTTGACTCATGCCAATGTCTAAAGTTGCCTGAATTTCGCGGTATGTCACATGTCGATCTTCCTCAATCAGCTTACGCACAGCATCAACGTTTTCTTGAGTGACTGCAGTTTTTGGACGACCTTGACGGGGATCATCACTGAGCTTGACACGTCCACGTTGAAATTCAGCAAACCAGCGATAAATTGTGGTTTTGGATGGAGCTTCATCACCAAATGCAGAAATCATCCAGTCAACACACTGTTTTTGTGTTAAACCACTTCGAAAGTCATAATAAATCATCGCTCTTGAATTTTCTCGAGTCAATTCCATTTTCTCAACGACTAAACAAGTTTGATACAACCTTGTGACAAGACCGAGAATCTTTTTTTAAATAAATGAATGGTATTCGATTTTTAAAACCAAGGAGTTTTCAATTAAAAAGATTTTAATATGACAGGAACAGTGGAAATCTTAGAGTATATATTAACAAGCTGGTGGAAATATTCAATTCCCGATAATTTTAGTGCAGCCTATGTATTATAGTAGACCAAATCCTCATATTTAGTCACAATCCTATTCTGACGCAAATTAGGAGAGGGCTCTGTCCAGCAGTGGACCACGAAAGGCGGTATGATATTGATATATATGATAAATAAATAAATAAATAATATTTCTACTAATTGTCATTTTATGGTTCAGTTTAATATTAATTACGAGAATTATTTTATAAGCACTCAAATGATTTATGGGCTATACATCAGCGCGCACTTCACTTCACTCAATACCCACCCTTTTTGATTTTTATTAATAAAAAGACGAGTCGAAGTGAAAGACGAAAAAGAACGCCACAGTCAGTCTTATAACAACTCCCAAACTACGAAGTAGCTAGCGGGCAGTATTGTAACAGTGTGTGATTGTGCAAAAGTAGTGCTGCACAAAAGGGTGCCTGTATATAATAATTAAAATAAGCGTTGAGTGGTTTACACTGTCCGTGGTATTTTCATCAAATAATACTGTAAATGCAAAAGTATATAGGTACGTTAACGTGACGTTGATTTGATTATTTGTAGCATACAAATAGATTAAACTTTACAGATGGACCATTTGCCGTGTAAGTTAGGGATACAAATATAATTATTTTATATTTATTTTTTAATATGACATCATATTTTACCCGCGTGCGTCATCACGGCCAAAAGTTAGTTCATACATAAATAAAATAGATATGATTTATGAAATCCATTTTATGTCGCTATTGTTAGCGAATTTTACTGTTGATGGGTTTTATATAAAATATTATTATGTATATTTCCACTTTCCATATAGTCGTTTATCGACAGGCGTCAATAGAAGCTGATATTCAAAATGTTGCCAGTTCACCTACCAAGCGTGAAGATTATACCGATGTCGTCGCAGAATAGTAAGTAATGGAACATGGAGGCATCTATCCTCACTATATCATGCCCTATGTTGTGAAAACATACACAAATTGATGTGACAAAATGTTCCGATATAAAAATAACACTAGCAGATTCCCTGCGGTTTCTCTCTAGCTATTTCTGTATCTCGACTTTAGCACTACCAGGTGCTACTGTGAATCTAAGGGCGTGACCAGATCTGACGAATGAGCGGCGAATGCACCATATGCATACCGCATATTATGATCGTGACACGTTTGAACAGCGCACCGACAGAGCAAGTACGGAGCACGGCATGAGTGGAGCACAAACATGAAATACATGCACGCAGCGCACGCGGGTGGCTCGCTATGTCACGTATGCACAGGTACAATTTAATCCTATCGACCCCGCGGTTTAGGAGGTATTTAGTGACACACACGAACAGCAGAGTTTTACATATATTGTACATTGATATGAGAAATAAAATAAAAAACATTTTTATGTTAAACGGTTTTATTACAAAAAACATATATGTTGTTAGGTTATGTACTAAAAGCTAAAAATTAATTTGGCAAGTCCTAGCTACCAGATCGCACCAATCTTCTCATTAATCTGGGGTATTGATCAGACAAATATAAAATCGTTGGGCGTAGCGTATCCAGAGTAAACATTTTGATAGAAATTTCACGCGCCCAACGATTTTATATTTGTCTGATCAATACCCCAGATTGATGAGAAGATTGTTGCGATCTGGTAGCTAGGACTTGCCAAATTATTTTTTAGCTTTTAGTACATAGCCTAACTACCTACATATTTTTTTATTGTAATAAAACCGTTTAACATAAAAGTGATTTTATTTTATTTTTAAGTTTTTGGTTTTGTTGTTAGTTCATTGTGAGCTCTATTCTACCAATCAAGCCCTTTCATTTGATACCCATATTGAGGTATTTGTGAAAAATATGTAATCCGCCGTTTTGTGGCGGCATTCATCTCTGTATTTTTTTTTCATAGTGAGCTCTTTTCTACCGATTAAGCCCTTTCATGGTACCCATATTGAGGTTGTTGTGAAGAAATATGTGATCCGCCATTTTGTATCGGCGGCCATCTTGGATTTTTCATAGTGAGCTCTATTCTACCAATCAAGCCCTTTCATTCGATACCCATATCGAGGTTGTTGTGAAGTAATATGTGATCCGCCATTTTGTATCGGCGGCCATCTTGGATTTACAATCATAAAGAATATATTATGTTGTATTGTCATCAAGATTGAGAGTGTGTACCAAATATTAGATCAATCTGTCATCAGGAACGGGGTAAAATTCCAATACTAAATTTGATCCAAACAAACAAATAAATAAACAAACAAACAAATAAACAGGTCTAGCTATATAAAACCGTTTAATAATAAAAAAACCGTTTAATAAAAACCGTTTAAAAATAAAATGTATATTCAAAAAAGTAGAGAAAAGCTACTATTCCAGCTAAAAAGGAATTTTATTTTCCTTATAATTAGATCAATCATCTTTGTCTTATCTGCCATAATATAGTAATGGAAAATGTAGGTAATTTAAAATTATGTTGAAGATTATTTATTTAAGATGTAAGGTATAAATAACTCAGTAACAGCTTATTTCTAAACTAAACATTCGCAAAACCATTTTGATTTTAAATTGCAACATACTCCGTTATTTGATAAAGCAAATATCATGTTCTTTGACTGGTGTTTATCATCCTATTTAGGCCTACATCGCACTACCAACAAAAATAAATATGAATTAAAACCCTTTTCGTGACCTGAAACCCTAAACCCCAAATTTTATTGTGGCAACACAATCCTTGTGAAAAATTCCGATATTCTCACTTCTGCTGAAAAAGCACTATACAAGTGCGCATACATTTTCGCACTTATTTGAATTTCTAAGAAGTCAAAACTCTTCTTCTCGTCTTCAATTCTTTGTGCCGTTTGAAAGCGAAGGAAAAACAAGCAAATAAAAATACAGGCTGCATTTAAAATTTCTCTAAGGCAATTTACATCTCTATGTACCGGACATTAATACTGTATATAAGGGATTAAGTCAGTTGCAGCGAGTCCCTCGCACTCGAGCCGAGCGACCGCTACGATTATAACAAGAGCACCCATTACATTTAATTAAATCCTCACTGTTTTAATTTGACTTGGTAACGCGGCGAAATTACTACGGCGTTACAAACCGAGCCACAAAAATGAGTAAAGAGATGAATTAATGGCTTACAAATTGTTTCAAAAGTGTTTTGTATGTTATATCTCCATCGCTGCAAAAGTTTGAATAGCGGGGAATTGTAATTACATGAACATGTCTGCGCTAAAAGGAAAAACAGCTCTAGCTAGCTTTGTCCTAGGAGAATGCAAATCATACAAGTTTAGACTCTTTTGTTGGAATGACCCAATTCGCATTTAAAACCATTGTAGGTGAAGGCAGCTCGCAATATTCTCTTTTGAGTGATTGTTACTCAATGTACGATAAGAATTTTGTGTGAGATTCGATCGTTAAAAAGTAATAAAAGAGGACCGACTGTAAAACATGAACCGGAATATTGGAACGTAAAACATTTCAATAATATTTTTGTTTACTAGAAATCTATAAACTCAGCATTATGTATTGTTCAATATAGTCATGTACGGGTCGTGTATTTATGTGGTATCATACCCCTTAGGTACATTTGCAGCGTGTATGTGACAAGCGTTGCTAACGTGCTCGTTAGAGCACACTTTTTAGAAAAAAACTGCTGAAACAAACTGACTGTTTTAAAGCAAAATAAAATGCTACAGCGGATGCCAACTGAAAAACAATTTTGTTAATTCATTGCTGAAGTATGAAAAGGTTCATTCATATAAAAATATTTAGCGGTATATTCAATAGTAGGCCCAAATAAATCCACTTTTCATTTATTTCAGCTCGAGGCTTTTTAAATTAGACATGTCTTTAGAGTATTCTAGTTTTTATGCCGAAAGGGAATTATTTTATTTCGCAAACTAATTTGGAGTATGCGAGTTATCAAAATATAGTTCTGACCATTGAGAGTCACGAACGTTCTAAATTCAAAAATGCTAGGGAGAATGCAGCAACGAACTTTTCGTCAGCGTTCAACGTTTTTTTTATCTGGGTATGAAAACGCAGTGTGTATGGCGCAGCGTACACGGTACGGTATCTATCTACTAGTGCAGTTCAAAAGAATAATTTTTTAAGGAGTGTATTTTTTGCTGTGGCCAGTGGCCGGTCGACGCTCGCGTTTTATTGCACACTATTCCGGTGAATAAACGCGCCTGGGTGGGTTTAATGGACCGGTCGGTGGGGTAGGGGGGCGGCTCACTCCAGGCACCCGACACCCTCGACTGTCCAGTGTATTGGCTGCGAATATTGAATATTTTTGCCGTGCACGAAGCTAGGCTAAGCGCGGGTGCCCACTAATCAGTGGCCTGTGATGTATGACTGTTGATTACCGCAAACTTTACATACTTGGCATGTATTCATAAAGCCAGAACGGTGATTTTGTAACTAGAAATGTTGATATGAATAATGTTTCGATGTTATTATTCTGAACAGATTTACACATGGTAGTTCATACAGATGCATGGTGGTTTGTATTGATCAGATTTTGTAAATTGCTTTGTAAGCTGATACGGAGGCTGCTCGCTTAAAAGTTGGTGTAGTTAATATTGTTATTGTTCGTATTAGTGCGATACACTATATGGTAGATTAATAGTCTTCTTAATTCATAAATATTAAAATTTTGGTGACAAAATTTGTCTGTGTTTGACAGAAAAAATATTCAGTATAAAATAAAGAATAAGACAAATTATGATGAGAAGGCCATCGTTTCGGTCGACAGAAGCAGTCACAATAATTTACATCTTCAGCAGTAGACTGATGAAAAAACTTGATAATGCTAATTATTTATCATCTAAGTACCAGTTGCTGAACGCAGCTGCAAAACATAACCTATATATGTGCTTTTCTGATGTATAAGGCATATTAGCGGAAAATTAAAACATCAGTAACAAACATCCAATCATCCTGACAAACTTTCCCGATTATATTAGAAGTAGGATAAACACAAAACTCTACTGTCTACTATAGTATAACGATAATAACATAACAAAACGTCACGCCTTTATGTCCGAAAAGGTAGGCAGATAAATATTACACACCCACACCATAACGATGATGAGGACTGTATATAAATTATTTTCAAGATTCGTTAAAGACGATGTCTCACAAACATCTTTATTGAATATCTTATTTTAGTTAACCGTATTTCTCTGTGCAACCTTTTCCTTTATTGCAGAAACAAGGATATATCGGATTGAAATAAAATATTCCGATAAAATATTTCGAATTTTACATTTGTTTTTCTCCTCTATATTTTATGGTCTGCGACATCTTTGATCTGTTACTTTAAGGCTTCGCAACTTAATGCAACGAAGTGATAAAAATACCCGATTGTGTAATTTTTGGTAGATGGCAAGTAAATTGCAGTAATGAGAAAAATAACGTCACGGGCCTTTTCTAACTATGGGAAAGGTAAGGCCGTAGTCCACCACGCTGGCCAAGAGCGCCGTGGCGTTGGGTTAAGCAAACGATAATTAGACTAGCTTTTGACTTAGCGATTGAATAGGCACCTTGTTAGTCTCTTCGCAAAGCTATCGCTGCCTTTCTTCTCAAAACATCGAAACTAAAACAGGCATTTATACTCTTTTATTTAATACTTACGCGATTAAGAATAAATATCGCACAATGTATCTATGTAACTATAGGTACAAGTTCCGAAAGTTATGATCATTTAGCAATAGTCTTTAATGCCAACTAGTAATATAAATCCTTTAAATTTTATTCTTTTTGTCTGTTTCTGAAAATGTTGAGTACTATACTGTTCATTTAAGACACCAATCTACCTACATTTTCAAGGCGAGTAATAAAAGAACAAATCCTTTATAAATGTATCCTCTTTATTTCCGACCTAGGGCGGCTTGGCTAATTCTTGATGCAATATCCAAGACAAAACCCCTGGTTACAGACAACTGGAAGATCTTAGCCCCGCCAGCTTCGCCAAATAATGTATTTAAAATAATCTTTCCATAATGTCAAATTATATGAAATATTTTATTCAAATATAATTTGAAAAATCTCCATTATATTGTCTGGGTGCAAATTGAAGGATCAAATGCACGTATCTTATGCTCGAACATTATTCTCGTCGTGCTTGTACAATAAAAACATTTACCGTAAAATGGGGATACTTTGATTAATTTTAAAATTCAATTGATCATAACTTTGCCAGTTTATGCTAGAAAAATACAAAATAAATACTGTATTACCAACTTGGGATCTGCTATCATAATAGGATAATAAAAAAAATAGCGTTTATAGTTTTGACGTAAAAATTCACTAAATGTCGATTCAACTTTATACTTGCAATGGGGTTATATTGATAGGCCACGACTTTATGACGGAATATCATAGTATCCCTTAACAGGAGTAAAAAGCAAAAACAAAAAGAAATATTGATTACTTAGATTTCAAATTAGAGCAATTTTAAAATCGGTGGGGTGACTTTGATTACAGGGGTTACATTGATAACAGATTTTAAGCAGTTTACTAGGTTGAAAAATAAAACAATCGTTTTAGGATAATCGAATATATGACACAAAAAACAATCAAACTGTAACATCATATACTAAATAAAGGTTTAAAATCTTTAAAAACTTAAAATCTTTAAAAAACTCAAAACTCCTTGGAAAAAAGAAAAATCAAAAATGTTTCATTACTAAATTATTACTTAGAATAATCAGCATTTTTTTAATTTTAATTAGAGAATATTATCGACTTTTCTTATACATTTAGTTCGATATCAGGAACTACACAATCAACAGTCTTGTGGAAGAAATATTGAGATCATTACACAATTATTTTCATTAATGTAATTTGCTTGCTCATAGCTCTTTTACATCGCTTAACTCCATCGGTAACTTTTTGCAACAATTCTGCAAGTGTTTCTTCCGTATAGTTCCTGTAATTTAAAAACGCCTTGTGGGGTACAAGGCATTTTTTTTATAGTTTCGCACCATTTTATCTGTAAAAGTGGGTATCTTTGATAAACTGTACTTATTACATTAAGATGTGTTTCAATTAATCTTGCGGTTACTTTGATTGTATATCAGTCTTGCCCCGTACCACCTATCAAAATAAACCCAGGAACAAATACTCATAATAAAGCAAAATATGGCCACCATCTACCCAAGGCAATCAATTAATTTTACTCGGAAGATACCATTTCATTATTTGAAATAACTAAGAAATCGACAAAAATAATACCAACCTTTGTAGCATTGAAGTTATCCCACACACTATTTCTAGGATTTGCAAGTACAGGAAATACATATTTTTTGAAACGAGGAACGTTATCAATACCAACGCTGACGCATTGAAGAAAGATAACTGAACAGTCAAAGATGCCAACAAAAAAAATCAAATGCCTGCGTTCCATAGAAAATGATATTTTAATAAAAAAGCATCCATAAAAATTAATCATCAAAGTTACCCCGCTATTTGAAAGTAACCCCATTTTACGGTACACTGTTATTCATACGTTCGTAAAAATGTATGTAAACACTTAGCCGTTTTCAATACGTGTGCATGACAGTGTTTTAGCGATCCTTTCTCGTAACAACCCTTAAAGGGGAGGCCGGCAGGCTTAGGGTTGAGTAAACAACGGAACATTATAGAGTAGTTTGGCCAAATGTAACCATTACAGTCTATTTTAGCTTCACCACATAACTCCGGGAAAAGCCTCCAGCTTTCGGGTCGATATTCAATATACTCTGTGTATGAGATTGCAGTAGCTAATGTATATACTCGTAACAAGGCAGAAATTGTGATATTGTGGGAATTACATGAGTTTCAGAACTTGATTAGGATGTATACTAACTTCAGTGTCTCTTTTTCACGTCTGCTAAACCTGTAAGACGTAAATAGATCAGTCAACAGATGTATGAAAATGTTTTGTATTACATGTTTAGATACAGATATTTATATAGTAAACATTGTTCAATGAATAGTAGCAATATATTGCTAGCAAAGCTTGGTGTCCAGGTGTCCAAGGTATAGTCCAGTTTACTGTGCCTGTAGCCTTAACGCGGGTGCAAGCAATAACTTGACAAACTTGTATCGCAAATGGACGAACTGAATCTCAGTGCATAAGATACGAACTAACTTTGATTTTAAATATAAACATAAAAAAATATATACATAGTTTATATATTTCGGTTTGAAAACGACAACGTCCGTTGGAATAAAACCTGTTAACTGTATTGTACTTTACAAACATTCAATCAACATACACAATTTAAAGGACGCCCATATTCGAAAAAATAACGTTACAATAAGTGAAGAACAATTGTATGTCTCCTGTGAGAATCGAACCTATAACACTCGGCGCAGTGTCAAGCGAGGTATTCGTATGAATCTCTGTGCCATCAGTGCGTTCGACATATAAATCATTTATTTTTTAAGTACAAAATGTTATGAATTTGCGCTCTTTTGGGCTTTTTACCACTGCGTTAATTGGGTTGGCAGCTCATGCCACCTATATTCAGATACTATTACCATCTGTAAATACCCAAACCGCAGATTTAAAATACAATCATCAGTTTTAAATATGACTGCCAATAATAATTATGCCGCATTCCAACTGACGTCAATCTCATTTATAATAAAACCGCAGAGCTAATAAGGCACAGCTAATTCTCGTTACAACTGTACCTTATTAACACGTTGCGGGTCGGTACTAACTTATAAAAATCATATGATAAGACAGTAAAATTCTCCATACAAAATATTCCCACGGCTATACCCGTAGCGTCATCTAGCAACACCAAAGTACTATGAAGGGTGACAGTACTGTTAGATCCGTAAATAGGCTATAGCCGTAGATTGTACAAATTCGGTGAAATCAGGTTGTGCCATCTCTGGAGGTTGAGGGGCTAGTTGTTCTTTAGCGTTAATTTGAGGTAATACAGATGTACTCACAGATGAATTGTCATTATTACTGTTAGACGAATAATTATAACGGTTACATGGTGAAGAAGAAGTATCCGAAAAAGATGTGCAATAGTCAACGTCTGACCCGTACTCTCCTCCATCATCGTGGTAAGGATCCTCATCACTCGTTTCCGGTGTTGAGACTTCTTCTAGAAGCCGTTTCATGCGGTTTTCATCATCCATGTGAAACAAAATAGAACGATTGGTTAACACGTAATTTATACCTAAAATGGCAATTTTCTAATCATTTTTTCAGACTAACATCAATACAACTATATTATTAGTCATTATAATTACTAAAATAATGTAACAGTCACCTTTTTGAATTAATTTTGTCACCTTCTTACCCTCAGCGACACTACTTCTTCCGAACGTACGCAGCGCGACACTACTCAACGCGTCGCGTATGATTGCACACAATAATACACGGTCATGGCCGTAGCGTGCGTACAGACACTGCCTAGATGTTGCTCACACAGAAACATTTTCAGTGAATGTTTGTGTGCATTCTAATGCTTCTACGTACAAGAAAAATGATGTGATATGACGGTAGTCCTATTTCTTGTGTACATTCTTTAGAAATTTATCTGAAGAGGCCGTACTGTTTGGTAAAGTCTAAAAATAAATAACTCCATCAGCCGTAGTGTCGTATTATGCAGTCAAATTTTTTACGGTCTATACCGTCCGTCCCGCAACGTGTTAAGATATAAAGAGAAAAATATTGTTTATACGTAGGTATTTAATAAGCGTGTAAGTGAGCAACGGAGGGTTAAATACGTGAATAAAACATGTAGGTAGGGTATAATAAGCCCCCCCCCCCCCCGTATGATCTCCACCTTGTCGTGGTGGGGGGGCTCAGTAGCCCTGGGTAAGGTTCAACACCCACGGTGAAGCTAAGCGGGATCCCGGGTGGGGACGCTCCACGTGGGCTTGCGTGGGGCCTGCGTAGGATGCGTCCCAGGGTGCAGGTGCGGGGGGCAGTTCTGTCTGTCCCTCGCAGTCGGGTGCGGTCGCGGGAGGAGAGGTGTGTCGGTGTTGCATTGCCGTGCGCCCTATCTCCCTCGATCAAATGGCGGCGCACCATGCGTCGCGGTGGGGCCGCAGAGGAAGAGGAGTTGCGGTATTGCGTTGCCGTCCTCCCTATCCTCTGCGGCCGCTGGGTGTTTTGGCGGCGGAGCCCAACACCTTCATCCGCCGCCAAGGGGGTTTCTTTTGGCGCCCGCCTGACCATCTGGCGGGCCAATACCCGTCGGGGGGTAGCGAGGAATGCTTCGGTGAAACCCTACCCTCCGACACATGGGTACATGAGGAGCAATTAAAAAAAAAAGAAGGGTATAATAAGCCCTCCCCCGTAGGATCTCCACCTTGTCGTGGTGGGGGGGCTCAGTAACCGTGGATGGGACACCCACGGTGATGCTAAGAGAGATCCCAGGAGTGGACGCTCAGCGTGGGCTTAGAGGGGCTTAGAGGTCGCGGAGGGGCTGCAGAGGAAGAGGAGATGCGGTGTTGCGTTGCCGTCCTCCTCTGCGGCCGCTGAGTGTTTTGGCGGCGGAGCCCAACACCTCATTCCGCCGCCAAGTGGGCTTTGTTCGGGGCCCGCCTGACCATCTGGCGGGCTAATACCCATCGGGGGGTAGCGACAAATGCTTATGCGATTCCCTACCCTCCGACTCCGACACACGGGTACATGAGGAAGTCGAGGTGGTTTTTAGTGGTTACACCATATACTCCGGCTCTCATAGATCGCATAGACAATGTTACAACAAACCACAATCGGGGAACATTTCGCTAGAATTTGTAACAGCAAGTTAATATAAACTACTGAATGTGGCCTCAAACGGCGCAAATACGTAAATCTTGTAGGAGATTATGTATTTGAGGCGTTTGGGGTCGAAACCTTGGGACCATGGGGTCCAAGTGCGAGATCCCCTTTTAGCGATCCTTTTGACCGCCGCGATACATAACACAATAGAAAATCTATTATGTCTCGCACTGATCAGTGCATCGGCAGTTGAAGAGTTAATTCAATATTTCTATGAAGACAAACTTATACCTCAAATGATATTGATACTGGTTTGATTATATTTTCTTTCCTATTTACGTAAATAGAAGTCTTTCAGCCTCGAATAAATGAAGCTTTATGATAAAACAGCGTCTCTGTCCTTGACGCCTGCCAATGACTATTAGGAGACGGACAATATCACAAACATCTACCTAAATGGTAGAAGGTTTTCTATGCGGCCACACATTTCAGTAGAACGAGCAACATTAATTTGACTGGCCTGTTGGTTGATAACCCGAATGCTAAGCCGAGGCCGTTGGACTCATGGGTTAGATTCCTAGTATTTTCACACAGATTCTTTGTGTGATTAAACATGGTTATTTGTATTTGTATCCCAGGACAAATCTTTGTGTGCCTAGCACGATTTTTGTCCTGTGTTTTGGGTGTAGTTTGGTCTATAACAAGACTTCCGCTCCGCCTGCGTGAATTATGCACTTACACCTTAGGAATCACACTATCAATTGGGGAAAACTGTATAAAAATCAATTCCGTAGTTTTAGAGTTTATACAAATAGACTGTACACCCGGGGACTTGATTTTATAATATGGGGAGATGTGTATGTATTTAAGAAGATGAGTGTAATCATTGGTTATCTGGTTGCCAGAACAAGTACAACTACAACATAGTTTGGATACAGATGACGGTATGTATCGTATATGAGTTGTCTTAAAATATTATCGTAGGTAAATGTTGGCTCGATCCACATTCAATAGTTTTAAAGTGAGTTAAAAATCCGGCGAGCGTGCAGCATAAGTACTCATGTAGTCGCATATCTATCGCATATAGTATTCCGTTGGCGAAACTTAGTGCAGCCACAGAATAGATAGTACTTACGGTGCAGCTAACGACTCGGTCGTAAGTCGGCATGCGACTTGTCGCGCATGCGATTGTAAGTACATTTGCTTACCCGCCAAGTGACAGAAAAGTTTTGCAATCTTTTAGGAACTGAATTGAAAAGCGAACAGCGTTTTACTCTTTAACGAATGCGCGCACACAGCCGCCACACCGCATGCCGATCACGCCGCCGCTGGCACTGTGTGTCCAAGGAGCCTTTAGAGCAGTGTGTGTCCAAGGAGCCTTTTGAGCACTGTGTGTACAAGGAGCCTCTAGAAACTCCGATACCAGAGTTGGCTCCACACTCAAACGAAAAGCTTACCCGCCAAGTGACGGAAAAGTTTTGCAATCTTTTAGGAACTGAATTGAAAAGCGAACAGCGTTTTACTCTTTAACGAATGCGCGCACTTGAAAGAATTTCCGAGTATTATATGTTCATAAAAGTGTAAGCTTCATGTCGGACAAGGATTATTTTTAATCTGTGTCTCTCATAGCGTGACTTGGCTTGTTGTTCTTGATCGGTCGAAAAAGTTAAGTAAAGCTTGCACGGTTGACCACTTGGATGGATAACGCGTGTGACATTTAAATCCTGTTGGTCTCTTGGTTTCGCTTTTGGTCTCAGGACAATAATCGTTAGGCCTTGTCGGGGTCGTAAGGCTGCTACACATAGCCGCCACACCGCTTGCCGCACACGCCGCCGCTGGCACTGTGTGTCCAAGGAGCCTTTAGAGCACTGTGTGTCCAAGGAGTTTTCGAGCACTGTGTGTCCAAGGAGTTTTCGAGCACTGTGTGTCCAAGGAGCCTCTAGAAACTCCGAAACCAGAGTTGGCTCCACACTCAAACGAAAAAGGAAGAACTGAAAAATAACTAAACATGTTCTAGTAAACGGATTAAGTTAACAAATAATTTTATTAATTAAACGTGGAAAAAAAATATTCCCTTGTACTCAAAAAGGAATATTTTTACTCTCCACACAATCTCGCTCAATTTACAAAGCTACAAAAAAATGTTATTGTTTTAACACTTTAGTTCGCAGGCAATTTTTTAATAAAGGTTTTTGTTTGTTTCTTGGGCGGTTAATATAAGATTAAAATAAGGTTATAAAAATAAAAAATAAAATCAATTTGTATCAGTTTTTGCAAAAACGTATGTTGGTGAGGTACAACATTGCAGGACCTCAAATAAAGTATGTAACAGATTATATGTATGTTGTATGTAACCGACACTGCGGCTTACATAGAGGTTTAGAGATTCTCTGAAATTATACAAAAATATTTATTAAGTACAAAAAATCTAATTGAAATCTTGACATGATATTATAAAAACAATTTCTTATTTCAAGTCAGCATAATCTAAGGTTGCACTTCTTGCAACACACACTCGAGTATCCATTTTTGCAGTTCTTACACCTCCCTCGAGTTATGAATTCGGGCAAGTGTCCTATATTATCGTAATGTCAGGCGATCTTGGAGCAGCAGGAGTCTTAATGTTTTCCTTTTTTTTCATTTTTATTTGAGCTTGTTGGTGTGGTTCTGTTTTATGCAGGAGTTCTATCACTATGCCGACACGAGAATTCTTCAGAATCATCTGGCTTTTCTTGTCTGGACGATCATTCCTATGAATCAGCCAGGCATTCTTCACGCAAATATCGAGATCCTTCTTAAATAGTGCCATGTACCAACGTTTTGTCTTATAGCTTGGACTACTATATATAGTAATTGGACTTTGTATTAATAAGTAACTATGTACCTACTGTATATTTTTGTACTAAAATGGCTCACTGCACGCATTGGGCAACTGTTAGTGTAGTGGGCAGCTGTAATAAATAAATAAATAAATATAATGCTAATTAACATGTTGGCCAAATCGACAACGGGCGGTGTATATGAGCGTTATATTGCTTGACAATTAGTGGACAATTTACATCTTCTGTTGTTTTAGCCTCTTTAGAACAGCGCTTTATTTTTTTCTCTTGGATGTGAGTCCACAAATGAGCTTGCTAATGTGTCAATCTTGTTGTCCAGCTTATTACACATAGTGGTGATAAAACAGATGCCACTGAGTTTAGCTAGAAAGGAAACTGCTCTTGAGGTCTACTTGCAGGAAACATGCGGCTAATACCGGGTGACAGCGGAACAGTTTTTTCATCTTTCATTTGGTGATACATTTTCGGTGTAGGCACTACCTACCATGGATGTTCAGGTTGTCAAGACTCAAGAGATGAGAGGTTGGACTTTGGTTCAAAACTGCAGTATGTAGAGATATCATCATTGTCGTTTTGCAATCTAGGCAGTTGTGGTATGACTACATCTTCAAATAAATCGCTACTGGCATTAGACGGCGCATTTATAGATAGAACAAGTGCCATAATCGTTTTCGTTTGTTGCTATTTTTGCTTAATCTGAAGTGAGCGAATAAAGACAACATGCATAACCGCACCCAAAGCAACGCTAGAGGCATTCACAGAAAATACCTACTTGCATAAAAAATAACAGTAGGTATAAACAGTTAGTGCAATATTCAAAACAATTTTTTTTATTTATAGACTCACGCCTGTATCCCTGAAGGGGTAGGCAGAGGTGTAATACTACACCCACATTTCGCCATGAAACTTTAGGTCCCACGTAATAGGGGCGAACCTATTTTTGTTATTATTGTTCTTAAAACAATCCTCCAAAAGCCTTTTCGATACCCACTAAAGAAATATACAAAGAATGTAAAGTACTAAATGTTTGTCAGCTCTACATTCTTACTTTAGCAGTAAAAATGCATAGAGAAGTAGATAACTCTCAAGAATACACGGAACTTTTAAATAGACGGGTATACAGAGTTAACGTGCCAAAAGTACAAACATCCTTCGCTAGACGATTTAGTCCATTCTACTAAGAACTGTTGTGATATTAAACAGTGCTCAGTGAAAGAAGCAAAGGTAAAATTTACAGATTGGTTGCTGTCACTCTCGTACCGCTCCGCTTTCAAATTTTCTAGATCAAACAATTAAAACAAATATAATAATATATATTTATTATTATAAGTTTGTGTATGAGCATGAGTGTGTACATACATATGATATTATTTTATTATTATTAAATGTATGTACACACTCATGCTCATACACAAACTTACCTAATAATATAGTCAATTATAACATTAACATCATTTTTATATGTAGGTATAGTAACATTCTAGTTTATACGTTCTTAAACAAAATAAAACAATGTTCCACAATCACTAGTAAAAATTGTTCTTGAATGTTTGTTTAACTCGTTAGATAAGTTTAAGGTTTAATGATGTCCACCGATGCCAATATGTTAATGTAAGTAGGTACATGGGTACTAACTTTGATCAAAACCTGGTAAAAAATATGGTCGCCTTATTAGATTTATTCAGTCTCCTACAAGATATTGCCTATTTAATCAGTGATTAAATGAATATGGACTGCTTAGACAACGCCCATTAAGATCCTTTATAAAGGACTTATAATTTTTGTAAGTAAACATCTTAAAATATAAAGGTTAGTAGAAAAATAATAAACTGAAAGAGGGGTATGGTTTAATAATAAGCCGATTCAATGGTAAGTAGGTGTCCTACTTAGGTATATCTCGGCAGGTTGGCGTAGTGGGTTAAGCGGCCGCCGCGCCGCTTGAAACTTCGCTGTGGGTTCGATTCCCATACGAGACAACATTTTGTGTGATCCACAATTTGTTGTTTCGAGCCTGAGTGTGTTCGTTGGTTGTATGTTTGTAAAGTCCCCCGCGACACAGGATTTATACCTAGTGCGGGAGTTGTAAAATAAAACACTATAATCACTAGGTACCTATATGCCACCAGTAGGTACTATTGTAAAGTCTCACACAATACGCAATCACTGTGCTAACAAAAAGCCAATAAATAACACTATGTCTGCCGTGACATACAACTATTCACTGGTATTCCTGTGAAGCCATTCCTGATAGTCAAATATTCGTAAATAACAAAAGGAACTGGTAATTGTTCTGTAAAAGGTCATTTTGTTGCTCTTATTTTATAGTAGCATCGCATGTATTAACCCCGTGCACTTTTGTATAAAGTCGTAAGTAGCTCATGGTTCACCGATGACTGGGCTCACTCTGCTATTTCTCGTATTCAATGTTCCAGAATGTTCACAGGTTTCCAGTTTACGAATTTGCTTTCAGTGCACAACGTCGTCTCATTTTATGCAACGTTTTCACTACAAAATATGCTGCGAAGCATTTTTACGATAGGAACATTTCGATACACCTGTTACAACTGGCAGCTATTCTGAATTTTCGAAACAATTTTATGCGTACGTGGGTCTTATTTCTATGTACCAAATTACGTAGCACTATTCGCTATTCTATTTGCGGTATTTGTGAATGCAGGTGCTCGTACTATAATTTTGGAGAACGCGTGGGCTTTCTCTGCACTAAAATGTGTATGTAATAATGTATTGCGATTTATTTTAAAATCATTCTTTGGGTAATAATTGTGTGTTGAATAAGAGTGGCACATAAAATATTAACATTTTCGTGAATGTGAATTTCGTCAAACCCTCAATTCCTTTCTTCTATTCGTATAATGGACGTCTGGTGTTGGTGTTTAAAGACCACCCGAATGCTCAACAAATATAAATAATTATGAGCTATATAGGGTTAGGGTTAGGTAATCTTTTAAAAATCTTCATTGTATACTTCGTCACTCCTTATTATACCATGACTACGAGAGAAAATATGTTTTAAGCGCGATTTTTTTGAATTAAGATACAAATATTAAATACCTATCTCTGTTTGCCCGACGTTTTTTCTGCGTCGGGAAAACAACGGTCGTGATTGTGGAGGGACTGTACTGTAGCCAGTGCCAGTTTCAAATAAACTTGATAATGACTAACAAACAATTTCTATTTTAACTGATTGTGCGCTTCTCATCTGATTGTTATGTCTGGTTCATACATTAACGTTTGGAACTATAAAAAGCTTAGCGTGCATTAATTTAATATTGTAGACTTACAGGAGCACGCAAATTGCCAATATACCATTTGAAGTGAAGATGTCATTTCGATGGAAAATAACGGCTTGCTTTTAAGAGCACCTGTGATACCAAGACACGACCGAACGGAAATCAATTCTCCAGCGTGTTGACGATAGTTGGTATCATGGATTTTATGTATATATACCTACCTACTCGTCTACATAGCATATCATGTATGGGCTATGGAGTAATATCTTATAGTTGTATTGTTTGAAATAAAGTTATAGGGCTAAGGACGGCAGAGTCTTAAATTTTTGAAAACTGTTGCTTTAGAATATGATAGCAGCTCTCTAAAATCACAGCTCGATATAATTTGTAGCAGCCATTCCAATTGTATGTCATTTTGTACAAAAATTGTGAAACAGTCGTAGATACTATTGAAGGGAGACTTTAGCATAACATTCTTTAGGTCTTTGCATGTCAACTGATAAGGCAGATAAACATTAAGAAAATAAACGCTGATTATATTTTCATTTGAATATCATACAAATTGCAAATCAATCTAAAAATGTCTTGAACAAATCTTCGCTATTCCTTCTGCCAATAACCATAAAATAAACCTATATCCTATCGTATGATAAGGTATTTTTGCTTTATGACGATGATTACTTATGTAAAAGGCGTTATTTCGTTTATTTTCAACATCTTCATGCTTGTACTCAGGCAAGGCCTGCAATCGATATTAAACTATATATTTAACGTTTTAGCGTTTACTATATCCCAGCAAAACCTTACGCTGAACATAATTCGGACTGCCTGCTCTTATGGCCTGTTGAGTACTTGTTAAAAGCTAAAATCTTTCAAACAGAAGTACAAAACTTTTAGTTGATAAGTAGGTAAGTAAAATCGCCCTGAAATATACTTAAGCCAACTACTGTAATATTTAAAAAGCAGAAGTGAATTACGACCTACATTATACGGAAAATAAATCTAGAATAAATATAACAAGCGCCGTAATACTAAGAAAGTGCACATAATTCCAGCAAAGTGCTAATGTAAAGCATACATATGTAAACAAGGAGAATATTTCACACAGCGGGTGCACGCCTCACAGCAGTTTTAATAACAGGTGTGGATACAAAGGCCGGACGCGCTCATTGTCTGTACCTCATTCAAACGAACGAAACACTTATTTGCCGCCGCCCGTGCCCGCGACATATCCTCCAAATACTCACTCGAAAAGTTTGTTGACGATCGTGAAAAACTATACAAACAACCGTATATTCTAGTCCGCTCTCGTGAATTTTAATGAGGCCGAATGAAAAGTAGACTTTATGATACGAAATACCCACTGGGCGCAAAGAGAACCATGTTAGTCGGACGGAAAGATCACCTACTTATATGTAAAAGAATGTGTTGTTGGTAGGTAAATAAGCACGTTGCGCGCTTGTATACGAGCGCGGAAGGTGTGAAACGTACATAATTTATTGCTTGCACTCGTATCCTGCGTACCGTTAAATTTAGCAGCGATTTTTAGAGAGAGGTGCTTAGTCAAAAATGATTATGATGATGATTTGCTTCCCTTGCCTTCTAATAATGTCTTCTCTTCCCGTAGGGCGTAGTGAAATAGGCCAAAGAACACAGAAGTAAGGCCAAAGAGACAGAGAAGTAAAAAGAAAGCGAGGATAGATTCGCCATTGATGTGATCCCCGCTGTCAAGGCATTTTCGTTAGTTTTTTTTTCGTTGATTACACTACATGCATTGCCTGAGAACAAACTGAAAAGCTGAACTAGGTGGAAAAGTGATTGCTAGGATAAGAATTTATATCTTAACTAGAGGATGCCCGCAGTTACGCCTGCACATTTTTGGTTTAATTTTGACCTTTTTTGTCCGACCCCGTGCTAATTTCGGGAAATACCTTCTTAGTGCACCGCTACGGTAACTAAGTAAAATACTACGTGCCAAAGTTCAGCTTCTTGCGCCTAATAGTTTTGGTTATAGTTTGCCTGTTAGTCAGGCAGTAGCTCAAGAATGTTGTATACATCTGTATACAACATTCTTGAGCTATCTACCAGTGATGATTTTTGTACCCTTGACAGAGTACAAAGCACAACCCGTGCACATCCCAAGCATGACCGGGAGATATGTTTCTAGATTCATATCTAGAAAGTAGTACTAGTACTGTGTAGCCATTCTCTTGACTCTCTTGTCTCTTGTCACAAATTAGTTTAATTGTTCCCTATCGCCTTCTTAAAGCTTCTAAGCAGAGAACCCAAACATGGAAGAAAAATGTAGGGTAAAGTGCCTGGGAATTTAAGTAGTAGGTAAGTACATAGGAATAATTTGCCCGCTTTCGACATGCTGTTTTTGCTTACTGTACTCCGTAGAAGATACTCGGATTTACAGTTAGTAGTTTGGTTGGATGAATTTGACTACTTACCTATTAGTTACACTAGTTTATTTTATTTTAACGTCCAGACTTTTAAAAGATTGTATAAGTCATAATTTAGACTTTTCTTTTATCTTCATATTATAGACTAGCTATACATCGTGGCTTCACTCGCGAACCTCATTCGCCTAGTACTATTTACAATATACAATTTAACTCTGAATTCTGCGATAGGATTGTGAAACGAACCAATAGCAATGTACAGCATTGTAGTACTCTGCATTGTCAACTACCAAGACATAAAGGCTATGAGGCTAGATTAGAATCTCTTCTAATTATCGATGCTTTATCATACAGCACTTCAGGTCAGACATCGAAGAAAAAGCTTTACTCATACTGGCACCTAACGTATTGTTCTGGGTCATCTACCGCATTGTCGAAACCTTTTGCTGCAAGCACGGTAGGTATAGGTAGGTACAACAATAATAACGGATGCCACCTCAGTAAGTAAATTAGAAACATCTTTGAGAATTACTTAATTTTCTAGCAAAAACCTATAAATAATCACTAACACTACTTTCCTGCAGATCTAGGTGCCACCTATTAATGAGATTTTGATCGCATTAGTTTATTTTAACGGTAGACCTCAAAAGATCCTAAATTATCAAAAAGACGTAATTTGTGTGACTGGTGCCTCTGCATGGTAGCACACCCCGTGCTACCATGCAGAGGGTTGGGTTTGAACCCAATACCCTCTGCATGGCAGTCTGTAGTTTTCTCCACTAGACTATCGCAGCTTGTGCCATAATTATTTTACAGCCTCTTATTTAAAAAAAGACTAGGCAGAAGTATTTTTGGTCAAAATCGCGATAAAGACAGAGACATTTATGAGCGTGTTGAATCTAAACGAAATGAGCCCATTGGCAACCCGAAACTTCCATAGCCCCAAATACCATGACTGATTTCCATGTCAGCGAAAGTCACTTCTATTTATGGTGCTTTTAAATTGAATTGTAAAATGTGTGAGTACCTTCTTAGGTAAATGCTAACCTAAAGCGAAAAACGCAAATTGGTTCACCTTTTTACATAATTCTTCCCTCTCGTACAATTAAGGTAACAACACGTCGAATCAACATACAATCACACTAATTCCGCGAGAAATTGCTTTATAAGAGAACAGTGATGAGATCTAATAACAAAATACATACACACATCAACAAAGTCTAGGGATATCTTAATCCTAAATTATTTACGAGTTTATAGTTTAGAACCTTGTTAGTTTCCACAAAAAGTTTATATACAGATTAAAACCTCTTTTATTCTATTTTCAAAATTTGAACATGGAAAGAAAAAAAACAAAATAATAAACAAAATATGGCGGCAAATTTGCTAGTAATTCGTTACATTAAAGAAAGTTAAAACTGTTTTATTATAATTATTAATGAAAAGGGTTTTTAATTGTTTTTCTTTTTTAATTTAACGTGACGTACGAACTTTAAAAGTCATGTCACGTCGTCATTT
This sequence comes from Euclidia mi, assembly GCA_944739405.2. NCBI lineage: Eukaryota > Metazoa > Arthropoda > Insecta > Lepidoptera > Erebidae > Euclidia > Euclidia mi. Next base: position 28,748,482 of record OX123193.2, on the reverse strand, counting down.
GAGTCGAGATGAAATGTTACGAGCCGTGGGCATGTTAGAAAATGGTGCAATTCAACGCGTCGTTGCTGAGGCCCTACATACCAGTCAAAATGTGATATCAAGGTTGTGGTCACGTTATCGCAGTACTGGAGATGTGGCCGAACAGCACACAGGTAGATATCGTGTTACTACGCAGAGACAGGATCGATTTCTCCAAATGACCGCCAGAAGACAACCCAATATCACAGCGCTGCAACTAGTGCAAAGGCTCCAGGAGGACCACCAGCTGCTGGTAAGCGACCAAACCGTGCGAAGAAGGTTACATGAAGTTGATCTTCATGCTCGAAGACCATTGCGTGTTCCAGCATTGCGACGTGGCAATCGCGGTCGGCGGCTTTCGTGGGCTCGGGAGCATTTACCATGGAGTGACGAACAATGGTCTTTGGTGCTGTTCACCGATGAGTCCCGGTTTGGGTTTCACCCGGATTCACGAAGAACATGCGTTTGGAGAGCTCCAGGGAGAGTTAGCCGTCTACGGCACCCTCAGGAGGTCCACCCATACCAAGGCGGGACAATCATGGTGTGGGCAGGAATTCGTCTTGGCGGACGAACCCAACTCGTTTGGATCCAAGGCAGCATGACTGCACAAAAATACCACGAGGAGGTAGTAGAGCCCGTTATTGTCCCACACAGAACTCAAATAGGCCATGAATTTCTACTCATGCACGATAATGCTCCTTGCCATACGGCGCGGCTGGTATCGACCGCTCTCCGAGAGCACGATATTCAAGTTTTGGATTGGCCTGCACAGTCGCCCGACTTAAATCCTATCGAGCATGCCTGGGACATGTTACAACGAAAAGCTTTGAGAGATTTTCCACCAAATTTGACGACTGAACAACAACTTTACGAACACTTGCAAAGGACATGGGACCTCATACCGCAGCAAGACATTGACAATTTAATTTTAAGTATTAACAATCGATGTCGATGTGTAATCAATGTAAGAGGTGGCAACACTGATTATTAATGATTAGATTTTACAAGATTTTTTCCATTTTTATTAAAATTAATAGTTTTTTAAGAAGAAATGTTTGTTGTTATCATACTAATTTTCCATGATGATTAAAAAAATTATTTTTTTTATTTAAAACAAAAAAAAACACGAAATGTTTTTTATTTTTATTAAAGACCTTAAAATAATCTATGATTCTTCTATTTACTGTATCAGAAAATTCTTCATAGATTTTTAGATATTTGATGAAATATAAAATATCCCTAGACTTTGTTGATGTGTGTATAAAGATAAGCAAACAAATAAGCGCGTAATGCGGACGGAACGTTGTCGGTTGTTTCGCAAGCTGAGGGAAGAAAGCGTTTAATAATGAGACCGCCTATAAACGAGGCCGTTTCTTTTTATTTTTCTCCTCGGCCTTTGTCTCGAGTTTTGCATTTAACATGACCCGTCCACAGTGTTATTATTGCCTCGAAAAACGGACATCACCTTTTTATTAACTTATCCGATAGAACAGGTTACTTCAAAAGTAAGAGTAAAATACCCGTGTGACAATTTTGTCCCAATCTAGAGATATAATTTTTTCAATTTTTTTCTATAGTTTCCATCAAAACCATAGAAATTGCAATAACTTTAATTACAAACCCTTTTTGTTATGTCTTTGATTGCAATTACTTGATGCTTTACATAAGGTAAATTATCACGCAAATGCTCAATTTTTATCGTTAACACCGGTTAAGAAAAAAAATATGTGAAATTAAATGTTACTCACCACCGGGTGAGTAACATTGAATTTCACATATTTTCGATTTTATTTTTTATGGGCTTATTTCATGGTATTTGGATTAAATATCGAGACAATGTGTTGCTTTGGCACTAAGAAGTACTGATTTAAAATATCATATGCCAATCTTAAGTTGTCTAGAATTTACAGGTCTCTGAAATTTAGGCACTAGGGTTGGCACAACTTTTTTTTTAAATAATTCCATAATAATAGGACCTTCTACCGATACCGAAGGGGTCCACCCTCGTTAGGCTTCAGGCATAACTATGTACCTATACATATTGCCTGGAGGAACGGGGGTGAGGCACCATGGAGCCGCAAAAGACCCATGGCGCCACTTTGCCTCAACAGGACTTGACCCGACCTGTTGAGGGATGTCTGTCCGAGCTCCGACCGGCTGACTATAATTATGTTATTGTAAAATAAAATCCAACATAAAATTTAAATCTACGAACAAAAATTTTATTTTTTTGTGAAGTGATGACCCTAAAATCAGAATTATGAAAATAAACTTTAGAAGTTAATAACTCCTAGACAGCGTGAGATTTGGATTTGGTTTTTTTTTCTCTTGATTGGTTGGGGTCTATATAGTGCACCATAAATATGGAATCCAACTAAGCAAAACTACAACCACGAAAAATCTAAATCTAAAAACACAAAAATAGCATATTTCTTCACATCTGTACCAGTTAGTGCTCGTATGTATTTTTGTTTAAATACCTTTAATATTGTTTTATTACACATAATAAAGAAAAGGGTAAAATAATGAGTTTTTTTTTTTGTTATTAATTAATTTAGAAAAGCTAAAAAAATTACAAAACTTTTTTTTACTCGTGTTTGGTGTAAAATTGTCTCACGGGTATTTTACTCTTACTTTTGAAGTAACCTGTTCTATCGGATAAGTTAATAAAAACGGGATGTCCGTTTTTGGAGGGAATAATAACACTCGGTCCAGTTTCAAGTTCTCTGAAATTTTGGAATACTCTTTATCTGACAGAAAGTTGGCAACACTCAGCGTTTACAGTTCAGATGCCAAGAGTCGTTTGACGACGGTTTTGGCTCCATTTAATATTTTAACAGATAACGTGCAATACAAATAAACAGCTGACGGAATATTTTCAATGATAGCTACCCATGTAAAAACTGGCCGCATTTTCTTAGAAATGTGATCATAAATCCATCTCAATCGTAGATAGCATTTGATTAAACGTCCATTCGCATTCTTCTAGCGTTTAGTTTAGTCTGCGTTCATACAAGTGCATATTTGCGACAAGGAGGCAGGTAGGTCATTGATATCTTTCAGAAATGCTTTATCTTTCAGGAACCAAGGGCGGTCCAAGGGAGGTCACGAGGGGCAGCTGCAGTCCCCTAGAGATTAAAAATCCCTACAATTCATACTTTTGTCAATACTTTTCACATTATCCATACTAATTTGCACTGCCCCTCGCCCCCTGGCCTCCTCGCTGGCTTAAGGCGCTGTTATACCTCAGAAGCCGTGAAACACCTAATTTTTCGTCGCGCATCTAGCCATAACGGTACATATTACAAACTAGCAAAAATTAGAGCTTAAAGTCAAAAGTCTGAACAAAAGACTTTTGAAAGAATTTTTCATGTACGTAAAATAGAATCACGGTAAAAAAATCACAAAATCGAGGCAGAAAATAATCTTTCGTCTCACTGTTTGCAATATTTTGATCGTAAGCTGTCATATTTTTTTTGATAATATTGTAGGAAATCTAATGAACTAAAGAATTACCCTATTTATTTTCATATTATACGTGTATATTTTGTAAAATTAAATAAAATCTGCCAAACGTCTATGATTTTGACGCTCAGTAGATCCCATCAATATCAAACGCTTCAGCAATTTAAACCTTATTAGCATAAGCGGTGTACTGAGTGTCAGTTGCTAGTTTACGCCCCGCCCAGACCTCATCATTCGGCTATGAGCCCTGTGAGAGATAGGTCATGTCGCTTGCGTCTCCGCTGCACGAAATTTTACGTAAACGTGTTTGTTATTATAATACGCCGATTTGAGTTCGTAATTTCATGATTTATGTTATAGACTGAATACTTTGAATCAAATAGGCTTTTCATGTAACTATGGGCACATATAATTAGGACCTAAGTTTATACTCTTGTTGCGTTTAATGTGTTATTGTTTCTGTGCTTATAAATATATAATTAGAAGAATAAAATATGGACAATTAGAGAAATGATGTTCTACGGAGGATTTGTACAAGAAAGCGTCGTAACAAAATAGAAATTCATCCATGGCCAAGTGATTATGAAATATGTAACATTTTTACACAAATTATTTTCATAAGAGTCTTTTATGACTAACTATGTTACTTATATATTATCGATTATGCATAATATAATTATATAAATTATTCTCACAATACATAGCTGCCACAGTTTTCAATTTTTGAAAGAGTAATAACATAAAATCGAATCATTTTATGTACCTATATTATATTTCAAATTCATTAGCTTGTCAGAGCGCCTGGAGCGCTAAAATGCCGCCACGGCGAACAATAATGATGACAGCGCTAATATGGCGCTCCGCAATCCGCATACAAGCGGTAACGAATGTTGTATTATTGTGTTTTGAACATAAACCTTTTTAGGTACATCGGGTAAAATTTTGATTATTCATAAACTATTAGGTATGTCTCAGTACATCTAATATCTTAGTATCTTCTTGGTCAATTATTACCATCTGTCAAGTGTCAGTTACCCTTGCAAGAGGCCGGTGTCTACAAAATTGACTGTGAATGTGGGCTCTCATACATTGGACAAACCAAGAGAAGCATAGGCATTCGACTCAAAGAACATATAGCTGACATAAAACATAAACGCTCAACAAAGTCTGCTGTGTGTGAACATGTGGAACAGAGACCCAACCACTACCTGCGATTTGATGAACCACAGATACTCGCAAAAGAACACCGTTTTCTTCCAAGGATGATACGAGAGGCTATTGAAATTAAAAAACACCCTAATTTCAATAGGGAAGATGGTTGGAATGTTCCTCCAGCTTGGGACCCTGTCATAAGGCTAATGAAACCCAAGAAGGACAAAGTCACCAGAAGACCTAAGGACACTGTGAGCTCATTCTGCGTAAATAGTAACACCAGTAGATGAAAAATGTTCGGGTACTTTGAGATAACTTATACATTCAGGAAAAAGACAAATATCACCTCAGTCTGCCGTGAACATGAATTCTGTAAAGAATTCGAAACGTCGGCTAGTAATAAATTAAAAATATAGTTTCTAGATCATTAGTTTCAAATGTAATAACTTAGTGAAACCAATACATCGCGATAAAATCCGTAAACTGTAGTTTAATTTCAACATCTAATATCTTTTTAATTTCTAAAATCAATAATTTATAAGTAAGAAGGTGACTTCTCTGTTTGCTATAATACAAGATATAGTATTTTTTTAATAATAAAGTACGTAACTAATTATCATTATTGTAATTACAGTGAAGTTAAAGATAACAATTCTGCAACGTCTTACACACATTTGACATCAGTCATTCCTAACACGATCTGTTCAAGAGCTAGCCAAGAAATGCCAAACAATTTTTTTAACAAATTTGACTCAAATTCCGTAGTGATAAGCAAAAATTACAAGAGGGATAGCAGTGACTGGTTCGAATTGCGTAAGAATATGTTGACAGATTGAAATTTTTGTATAGTGGTAAAAAGAAGAGATAACAGCAGTAAAGCCAACGTAGTAAAAAATATATTGTACAAATAAAATATTTCCAATGTAAAATCAGTTGCGCATGGAATCTAAAATGAACAACTGGCTTTGCAACAACTGGCGAAGCAAGAAAATGTAACAATCGAGCCTTGTGGATTATTCGATTATTGGTGCCACGCCAGATGGATTAATAGGTACAAACACGATTGTGGAAATTTAATGTTCTAAAGTTGCCTATAAGAATGGCCTGGAGAATAGTATAAGAGCAAATACATATACATACATATCGTCACGCCTTTTATCCCCGAAGGGGTAGGCAGAGGTGTATTTCTACACCCACTTTTCGCCAGATATACTTTAGTCCCACGTAATAAGGGGCGAGCCTATTGCCGTACCGGGCACATTTCCAGACTCCGTGCTGCTACTGAGAATTTCATGACAGAAAAACCCAATAACACTGCCCGACCCAGGAATCGAACCCGGGACCTCCCGATCCCACGCGCACATTTATGCCGCGAGACCAACGAGGCAGTCGTATAGGGTTTGATGTCGAGTTTTCCGTCTCTACGCAAAGATGGTATTTGCATCGTGTTATCCCTTAGTCGCCTCTTACGACACCCACGGGAAGATAGGGGGTGGTGACATATGTATTCTGTGCCGTCAACCACACGGAGAATATATCATAAATCAACGAACTATTGACTAAAGCGGACTCAGCAAATAAAACGGCAAAACTGGGAAAATATTGAGATAACAGTGAACAGGGGAAACGCCCCGAGCGTTTCAAACAATAAAACAGACAAACAACCAATAAAACAGACAAAAGCAAGTATTGCTGCGTCCGCAGTACATTGCTGGCCAATCTGTTCTCACAGTCAATAAAACAACCAAGATTATTTCAAATAAATGACGTAGGATATGTGTGTCTATCTGTTTCATACACAATATCGTGCTAACTAGAAGATACCGGCAGCTATGCTCGCAATTTTGTTCATTTTAATTGTTTCTGTCCAATCCTGTGGGAGTTCCGGGAAATCCCTTCTTAGTGGGGTGCACTATAGAGCCAAGAAACATACATGCACCTTCCTGCACCCCATGATTTTGGCTGTGAATGGTCTATCAGTCCGTCGGTAATGCAAGATTTTTACATACATATAGGCTTAGGTGCAAGACCTTTGAACAAGTTTAACTCTAACGTTTATCTTCACAAGTTGTGTTTAATGGATTTTTTAAATATTGGTAGGTTTTAAATTGTCTGATCAGTACATCTGTGAACATGGTGCTTGCAACAGTGTCGAAATATCGGTTACTCCAAACAAAGGTACATGGTTCGGGTGCCGACTCATCATCTTGACACTTTCCTCAAGGAAGCGTTTCGGTCGAAGGGTGTTGTATATCGGCGTTTTCATGGTAGGTTACGAAATAACATTCAGCCTAAAATGAAAAAGGTATAAACCGTGTCTCGTTCAATTATTATATATATATATATATATATATATATATATATATATATATATATATATATATATATATATATATATATATATAATATCCTGAACGATAATTGAAAATAAGTTTGAATTACCACGAAAGTTTAAATTCCTATATTGGTAGATTTGCTGCAAATAATATATGATCGACTGACGGTAGAAGCACTATGGAACCTCGTACCTACTACCTAACCTATAAAGCCTCCATTTTGTTTGTACCTACTTATGTATCGGTCCGCGGGTTACTCTCGTAACTAAACTGGGCTGGCTCTAGCTTAAAAATCTTTGCCTTACGAGATTAATCCGAGTATAACATTTTCTTGCTGCTACTTAATGGAGAAGAAATGTACGTGATGACAAATGAAGAAATGTAAGCGAAGAAATAGGAAAGGGATTGCATATTCATTGACTTCTTTACTAGATATATATGTTGTTACTGATTTGGCTGAAATTCGGTCTCGAGGATAGTCTCTTTTTTAGTCATAAATAGTAAGTGTAACTATTGTAGGTACTTTATGTGTTACAGAAACTTGAAACTTACTTTTGTATGTTTAAAGTCTGTTTGACTCTTGTAAAGTGCTAAGCTGTCATTACGAAGAGAACGAAGTTGAGTCTCCATATTTTCGTGTGAGTGTGGCCATCTCTCGGATCATCATCTGTCGGAGTTCATAGCCATATTTAGCAAAATTTTAATAAAACATCATAGGCAGCCCGTCTTTCTTTCTTATATTTCCTTGTGCTATCTTAAGTCTTACATGTCTCAAAGTAAAACCGCCTCTACAAAAGAAGGAAATCCTTTCAAGTTAGAGCACAGCAAATAGGTTACATGATAATGTTGATAACAGTGCAGAAGCAAGCCTACGCGCTCGCACGAGGCCGGAATCCATTTAAAAACTCATTTCTCGAAGTCACGTTTGTAACCTTATAAGCTGTCGATCCAGTCTTCGACGCACGACCCTCTCGCGTAGAAAACGTAAATAAACGACACAAGACGACTTTTCACACTGTTTGTTTGTATTTAAATAGCATATAATTATCGATTTTATAAGAACTTCCTTGGTTTTTGTGTGGGTTGGCCCGCTTTGGTGAAGTTGTTGTACTACTTCTACAAGTAAGTCTATCTTTTGTGTATTATAAAGCTGAAAAGTGTTTAGTTGAACGCACTAATCTTACGAAAGAAAAACTACAGCTTCGTCACAAATAATATATTACTTAACTGGATACTAGTAGCTTCGTCTTTGGGCAAGGTAACCTTCGACAGCCGTAGCTCCGAATGAATAGCCACGAACCTCAACCGACTAGCTTTGAACTAATGTCGGTGTTGCCACTAACAACGACTTAAATATTATAAACCGGTGTTTCCGTATTCAAGTACTTAATTACCCATTTATTGTCTATGCTAACCCTTAGGACCTATTGGTTCGATTTGAATAATTATTTTTGTGTTGGATAGCCCATTTATTCGGGAAGGCTACAGGCATCTCACGGTGTGAACCTCGGATGCGGAGCACTAGCTCTGAATAAACGGCTCAGCTGGTCAATATAGGTATTTATTACTGGTTCTGATTGACATAATAATTAATTATCATCGCGCAGTATAACTGTTATAGCTAGAAACATGAAATGACAGTGGATTCCTTATTCCTGTAACGTAGGCTCTAAGGTAAGATTTTTAATATTCACCTCAAAGGGGTGTAAAATACGTATTGAATGTTTGTTAAAAAATCTGCAGTTGATTTTGTAGTTGATGAAAATGCGAGAAATAGTAATGAGTGTATTTGTTTCTAATCAATCGATGTTCGATCTCAATAATGACAAAAGTATCCTGTTGGATAAGTTGATTTGAGTATTGTCAATTTAGTTTTCTTTTTTTTAATAGGCAATTCCCTCTGGGAATGAATCTTGGGTCGCGAGTAACTTAACAAATGTACAACCAACGGACACATAGTACACCCAAACTAGAAACAACAATATATGGATCACATAAAGTGTTGTCATGTGGGGGAATCGAACCCACAACACTCGCGCAGTGTCGAGAGGCGAGGTAGCCGCTTCAGCTAGTGACTACACCAACCGTGCAGTCAGCTGAAGAGAAATTAAGCCTTTCTCTATTACATTATTTAAATTCAAATTCTAACTTTCGTGCTAGACTGCAATTCTTTTTTTTTATCTCGAACAACTTTTTTCGTATTGTACATACTTAGCTACTCATCAAGCTAGATATTTTGAGCTTTGTACCGTTCTTGGCGTTGGAAATAAGGATTAAAATCATACTGAAACTGTTACGCTTGAGTTGTCGCTGTGTGTACACAGTATACTATATTCTTCACAATGCAAGCCGTAGTGTGGTGCGAAAGAAGAGTCTTTTTTGTTGCCATATACTATAAACATAGAAATGAAAGCTGTGCGTTTACAAAATTGCATCGCGTTTTGTAGTGACAAGTAACGATTTATTTGCAGCGTACGTTTACAGTTGCCCCTTTCAAAGTTATATCGTAAGTTAACTGTTTTATTTGATTAACACAGTAGGGGAATTTCTACTCTTGCAGCAGTTATAGATTTAATATTGCATATGGATATTAAGGCCACTTGTGGTTATTTTTAAAGATTTCAACATCAATAAATTTTGTGATACGGTGCTGGGTCAGTGGCAATGTTCATTTGAAGAGTGAGTGACTATGTAATCTTTGCAGAGTTCGCAGTATTATGCATATTTAATTAACCTGTTCTAATAAGATAGCCAACCTATTTGACAAAAGTGAGAACATACGCACCCATTCGCTACTGTATATTTATCCTAGCCAGTGTAAACAAAGTAATATTCCGAAAACTCCAAAAACTGTTAGTTTCGAGGCAAAATAAAACTGTATGCAAGTTGGGTGTTTGCGATAAAAACAAAGGTCGTAAATTGGCATGTAAGGAAGTTGGGGCGAACTCGCCTACTTTGTTCTGTACGCTAACTTTGTACCTATTTTACGTATTACAACCTTAAACTTGGGGCGCTAGGAATTATATATGTTGCCTCTGTTCTGAGATAAATTGTATTTATTGCTGTTGCTTCTTGGGCAAGAGCAACCGAATGGTAAAGTGGTTAATTTTTGTTTATGTTTCGGCATATATGAGGAGGAGGCTTCTAAAGTCTCAGTTAAATTTGAAGGAAATCAACTTTTCTCGCGTACTTAGCCAATGTCAATTACGAAAGTTACATTAGAGATAAACAGGAGAGGTGACGTTGATAGGACAAGGGCGAAAGGCCTTTTATGTTGTGGTGGGATGCAACAAAAAGATTATGTTTCACTTAAACTGGTATCATGAACTACGAACTTCTCAAACACCCCCGTAGAGTTGTCTCGCTATCTTAAACCTGCCTGATATTGTTCCTACGTAAGCAGAACATTAGTAATCAGTGTTTATTTCTCTAGTTCAACGCCTATTTATTTAATGATCAATACTGATCAGTGTTATGAAGCGTTAAGTATAATCTAATGTGTTACTCAGTAAGTGTATGGCGGCAGTGCTGACAGTACGGAGAATAACGTTGTGAGCGCCTTGTTTCCCCGTACCAAAGACTATATAATACCCTAGTACCCGTACTGACTGCACAAATGCTTGCTGTATATCACGTTACATGACGCCTCGTAATACCAGTCAGCACCCATCTTAAATGTGAGTCATGTCAACAAGCAACAATTTAAAGAACCTCCATAAATGTATCGCAATTACTTAGAATGAAAGTTTTAGAATGTGTCTCTGAATAATCTTCATCCAAGACTATCGCCCTGGAGACCGGGATCCGGTTTCTAGTCTCACTGGATTTGACACAATATTAGCGTTTTCTTTTCGTTCCCAGAGCAACTGCTGCTTGACCTCCACAACCTATAAGGATAGTGATATTCCAGAGCTTAGATCAAAACATTAAATGTGTTTCTAAGTCTGCTACCTTAAACACTACGAAAGTGTAACTGTTATTAAATGTTTATAGTTTTAATAAGTGCAGCCCATAAAGCGCAGTTACCAGGTGTACGTCCGAGATAATAAAATATTTTAGATGAATAGTTGCAAGTTGTATTTGTGCGCGAAAGACAAGGTGTAAGTTCGCGACTCTGTACACTAGCTTTTGTCCGCGGCTTCGCTCGCGTCAAATCGGTACAAAATGTAGCTCACCTGTAATGTTATTCTGAAGTATGTACTTATAAGCTACACGTCTGCAAAGTTTCATTATAATACAAGGAGTCAGATAGTAACACTATAATTTTGATAGGTACATTTTTGTTATTTAAAAATATTACTACCTGTTACCCGCGGTTTCACCCGCTTTATTTTCGGTATTAAATCGGCTCAGCCATACCAGAGATTGTACCAGACAAACAGAAAGACAGTCGCTCTGTGGAAAAGCTGGTAATTTAAAAAAAATATGGTTAGACCAGATAACGCTACGATGATGATTATGAGTTACAAAACCGTGTCAGGTTAATGCTTTTGTTAGTTATATACTCATACATAAGTTTTTGCTTTCCACACAAGCCCTCTACTGGCCCATTCAGAGCCTGCGCTCTCTCTCTTAATAATAAAATTTAAAAAATCGCTCTATATAGGATACGAGTGTAAGTAACATTTGAGATGTTTGATTATAGTTTATGAATTGTTTCTGTTTAGAATAGAAGTTTCGCAATTACCTCAGTGTTTTATTTAGCATAACTACCTCATAAATATACGACACTTCCTTCATTTCTATGCTTTGTAAAAGCACATTTCCACAAACGTTCGTATCGATAGAGTCCACATTGAAAAATGCATTGTGAGTCTCTTTGAACGCTGGCAACGTACTTGAACACCGTTAGTGCTTCGAAATTGTTGCTTTGATTTTCATGGCGTACGCTCTGTGTAGAATACATCACTTTTCATTTAACTAGTTGTAACTCTCCATTTTGAATTTATTATTACAAAGGTACTTTGATTACAAAATTTAAAGTTGAAAACTGACAGAATTGGTTTTGGATTTATAGGATTAATGTATATAATGATATGTTATCAACAGTGAGCCCTGTTAGAATAAATCTGAGGACAGTCGTGGCTGTCATGAAGATCGTGTATCTTAATGACAGCCAAGACAACAGACATGACGACTACGACGAAGACAGTAGGTACATGTTGCAGTTCAGCAAAAAGTTAATATTCTGGCAAACCTAGACTAGGAACCGAACCCCGTTCTCCGAAATGCTAGATACAACCGGGATAGCGTTTTATAAACAAGTAGTGATAATCTGAATTTTACGTTGCGCTGACAATAACATGTTCCATCTCTTTTATTTTGTGTGCAGTATTAAACTGTCCGCACAAAATTTCTCGTCATACACATTATCATGAAACATGCTATAAATATGTCTTCTTTCTCTTAGCGTTATCCCAGTTTCAGTCTGGGGTTCGCTTTCTAGTCTAACCGGATTTCGCTGAATATTAGCTTTTCCACGGAGCGACTGCCTGTCTGACCTCCGCAACCCGAAGGGATAGCGATATTACATGGTTTAGACTAGTGTCAGTTTATTTACAAGGTAGTGACGCCCTGTAACGACTGTCAAAGATCTTCATGACAACCGGGACCGACGGCTTAACGTGCTCTCCGAGGCACGGGACAAGCGATAATTAACAATTCAATACGCACATAACTCCGAAAAGTCATTGGTGCGCGCCGTGAATTCGAACCTGATACCCTCTGCATGGCAGTCTGTGTTAGAGGTTATGGACTAAAAGAGAAACACTTTTATAGATATTAACTTGATATTTATTCACTTTGAATATCACTAGGAAGTATATAAATGTCCGTTCACTTTGAGAGCGTTTAACAGAGTGAGCAATCATTATAATAATGATACCCTATTTATAAAAAATCTAACTGTCAAATGTTGCCATACTATTTGTATTGTTTTACACTTAAATATAAATTTAATAATTTAATTTTTGCATACACAATAATAATATAATCTAACACGCCCCCTCAAAAATTTAAATTATACAATTCAAACAAGAGATCATATATATCACTTCCAAGTGTTTGCTGGGAGTACATATGTGGAAACATGGTCCAACATTTGTTGCTAGGATTAGGGAAAACCCAGAAAAACCTAATCAGACCATTTCAATAATTTGTTAATGATTATGACATTAACTTAACAGCCGAATCTATGCGGCACAACAATCGACAAGATATTTATTGTGCAATATAATATGGTTTATCAAAAATCAAACTATACAATATAATACTTATTCTAAACCCATTTTGTATGTGAGGTCTTGAAAAGAATTCACTGGTAACGGCTTAGTCAAAACATCAGCTAGTTCGTTACCTGTTGGAATATAATTTAATTTAATTATATTTTTCTCAACCTGTTCCCTTGAGAAATGATATTTAATATCAATATGTTTTGACCTCTTATGGTTAGATGGATTATTAGCAATGCTAATGCAACCGTTATTATCTTCAAATATAATAATAGGTTTATTAATTTCTATATTAATACTTTCTGCTAGAGACTTGAGCCATAAGGCTTCTTTCACGGCCTCGTACAGGGCCATATATTCAGCTTCAGTAGAAGAAGCTGCCACTGAAGTTTGTCTCTTTGTACACGAAGTTATAGTATATTGTTCAAACAATTTGAATAAATAACCGGTAGTACTTTTTCCATCAGTATAGTCATGACCACCCCAATCAGAATCAACATATCCACATAATATATTGTCATAGTTATTCCTTTTATAGGTCAATTTTAAATTCAAAGTACCTTTAAGATATCTTAATACACATTTTAAGCAATGCCATAGTTCTTTATTATTATTTTGTGTATAACGGCTTAATATATTGACCGATGTACTTAAATCAGGGCGAGTACACAACATAACATACATTAAACACCCTATAAGGCTACGACATGGTGCATCATATTTATCTTTCATAATTCAACTTAGCTTCAGTAGGGGTACTAACAGGGTTGCAATCGATCATATTAAACTTATTCAAAATTGTTTGAGTATAAGCACTTTGATCTAATGTAATTTTATCAGAATACCTTGTTACTTTGATACCAAGAAAAAAACTTTATATTATGCAAATCAGTCATTTTAAATTTAGTCATTAAATAACCTTTGAATTCATTCATTGTATGAATGTCAGCACATGTGATAACCAAATCATCGACATACAATACAACATATATGTTTTTCTTGATATTTCCTTTATCTAACATATATATACACCTATCAACTGATGAATTTCGAAAACCTTTATCTTTAAGAGAACGTTCGAATATCTCAAACCAACACCGTGCAGCCTGTTTCAATCCATATAATGCTTTATTTAATTTACATACATAATTATTAAACTTACATACAACGCCTTCAGGAATTTTCATATATATTTCTTCCTTTAAGACGCCATTTACAATCTATTATATTTTTATTCTAGCTCATCTTCGATAGCTTTCTCCCAATAAGACCCACTATCAAGTGACTTTATATCATGAAATGATTTAGGTATAATACATGCAAATGATTGTGCACCAAATAAGCAATCATCGTCACCATCACTTTCCTTATAACAAATAGGGGGTCGACCTTTGAGCCTATCACTCCTTTCTAGGTAAATCAGATTTTTCGCTTACAGGTAAAGAATCGTTTTCGATCTCAGGTTCACATGGAACCTCATTTAGCACGTTGCGAATTTCGTTATGACTTGCTAGTTCATCAGATTTCGAATTATCTGATTTAGGTATACTGGTATCTTGAGAGTCTTGAGACTCAATACAGATATCACTTTTGTGATGAGAATATTTCACATTATTCCCTTCAGGCTTTATTGTAGGCCTGGATACCAGAAAATTTACCTCGTCGACTATAACATCTCTAACAGTCATATACCTTTCGCTTTCTGTGTTCCATACCTTATAACCATTTGGACAATAGCCCACCAGTATGCCTTTCCATGACTTGTCGTCAAATTTACATTTACTGGTTTTATTATGGACATACACAGTTGAACCAAAAATCCTAAGGGTTTTAATATTCGGTTTCCTATCATGCCACATCTCATATGGTGTTTTATAAACATTTAATTTCTGAATTTTCATTGGGATGAGACTTTCATCAGATTTCAGGCTATCTGATTTAGAGCTGTCAATATTTTGACCCTCTTGTGACACTGATTTCGATGTTATATCATAAATATCAGTTTTGTCACTGGAAGTTTCAGAGATACTTCCTTCAGGCTTTAATAGTGGCCTGGATTTCAGAAAATTCGTCTCATCAAATGTAACATCTCTTACTATAACAAATTTATTACATTCAGTATTCCAAACTTTATAGCCGTTTGGTTCGTATCCTACCATTATACCCTTCCAAGATTTGTCATCGAATTTTGTTTTATTCGTTTTAATATGAGTATAGACAGAAGAACCAAAAACTCTTAAATATTTAATTTGTGGCTTCTAGGAACCGTTAAATGATAACTAATACCCTTTGATTTACAGTAATCTTTCATTTCGGTTGATAAATATTCACCACCGTTATCACTATACAAAGTAACAAATTTAGAATTAAACTTTGACTCACTTTTCGTGACGATATCTTTGAATGCCGAAAACACATCTGACTTATAAGTCAAAGGGTAAACCACACAATAATGGGTGAACTGATCGACAAACAAAACAAAATAATTCTTATTATCAAACGTTGAAGGAGTGATAGGTCCACATATATCTGAATGTACAACATATAGAGGTCGCTTTATGTATTCCTTATTCTTCATTTTATTTAAAGGTAGTCTAGCCTGTTTGCCATTTATGCAAGCTTCACATAAACTATTGGTAGGTAATATGGATTCAATTTGACGTACATCTTCAATCAAATTATTACGTTTTAATTCTATAAATTTAGTGTTACTAATATGACCCAGGCGTTGATGCCATAAATCATAATTATTTATATTATCCTGGCGTAATTGGCAAACAGAATGACCCTCCCTCACATTATTAAAAGGTATCACAAAATCTAAAGTAATTAAGTTACTAAAACATTACCTGTCATGATTATTTTACCATCCTTCAAAATGAGTGTCCCATTCCGATCAACAATTATGTCCAGGCCAGCCTTCTGCATCCTTGAAACTGACAATAAATTGTACGGTACTTCAGGGCAGTACAATACATTCTCCAATACACCTGGAACCTCTCTTCGTGGCTGAAATAAATGTATTATTTTTAGCAACAGAAATATTTATTGGTTTACGTAAATATTCATATGTAATAAAAATATCATCCCTGTTTATAATATGATCCGAAGCCCCCGAATCCAATAAGAATGTAATTTTGTTTGGACTATTTTCTTGCCGACACTGTCTAATCATGAATGCATAACCTGAAAAGTCATCAGATTTCGACTCTTGCGATAATCCGACAGTTTGAATCGTTTTCGTTCTGTCCGCCATATTTTTCTGTTTATTCGTCCGTTTACAATAAAAACAATCCTTTTTAATGTGTCCCTTGCGTCTACAAAAATGACATTTTATAGATTTCGTATTATTCTGCACTTTAAATTTTTTATTATACTGATGCGGGTAGTTCTCAAACTTCCGCTTATAAGTCGTTCCGTTTTTATTTTCAACATGTAAAACTTTTACACTTGTGTCACTACCCTCTTTCTTCAATTTAACTTCGTGGTCTAATAATCTGGTTTTGACGAATGCGAGGGTTAGGTTATCTTCGGTTAATGTTTTATATTTATCGCCGGCAAACGGTTTAATATTCCTTTTTTGTTTTAAATGTTCCATTACTCACGTTTACAGCACTTTTTATTCCACACGATAGAATAACGATTTAAACAATATAGACAGTCGGTAGTTGTAACTATTTTTTTTTTACTGAATTTAGAAACGCGGCACTGGGCTCATAACCTGTTAGAGGTTATGGACTAAAAGAGAAACACTTTTATAAATATTCACTTGATATTTATTCACTTTGAATATCACTAGGAAGTATATAAATGTCCGTTCACTTTGAGAGCGTTTAACAGAGTGAGCAATCATTATAATAATGATACCCTATTTATAAAAAATCTAACTGTCAAATGTTGCCATACTATTTGTATTGTTTTACACTTAAATACAAATTTAATAATTTAATTTTTGCATACACAATAATAATATAATCTAACAGTCTGTTGGTATATCCACTCGGCCATCGCTGCCTTTAAACATGCTATAAATAAACAAAATAACATGCTATAAATATGTATAGTTCAATATTTCGTTCTGACTTTTTCTGTTTCAAAGTTATCATAATTATGTAGACTAAAGCTAAATTCTTATGAAACATCTGTTTCTAATTAGTTTAAAGAGGCTGAATTGAATTAAATTACGTGGCCCTTCTTTTATAAAATATGGTCTAAGATAATGTAAATTTAGTCCTTGTTTTGTTATACAGCCCACAACGTACAGACTTTGAGAAAGATATAGCAATGATAGAGATTAAGTTATATTTCTTCTCTTCCTCTCTCTCTCTCTCTCTCTCGCTCTCTCTCTCGACCTATCTATCTGATAATCATCATCATTCAGTCCACTGCTGGACTAGGCCTCTCCTTTGAAATGAGAAATTGGCCTACTATTCCACGCTTTCCAAACGGGTTAGTATAAGGTTTGTTTTCATTCTCTTACAGTGCTGTTCTCTGCATAATATGGTCCCTCTGTCGGATCTTATGTCACCCATGGGATAATATGGGTCGTGACATTCCGTATTCTTAATCCATCACTACTCCGACATAGGTAAGGTGCCTTTATTATAAAAGTGCACATATGCCGATCTGTAGTCTTAATAAGCTTATTGCAAAATAACGTATTGGTATCATTTGCTTTGATACAAAAGGTATCAGTAATATGATTAATTTTGCGATATTGCACTGCAAAGGCGTCGCGTGGAATATCGCACAATGCAGTTTTGATACACATCTTAAGAAGCAGAAACATACTGTGATATCTGCTTCTTAAGATAAAATATTATTTCTTTTCGCAATAAGCCAACCATTGAGAATTTAATAAGGGCCTTAACTGATTAGCGCATATGTAGTTCAGTCTGTATTTTCTATTGGTTATTAAATCTGTGTGACTGTTTTGGTAAATGAGGGGGTGAAGCAGGGGACGTGAAGGGAGCTTAGCTCCGTCTACTGCGGGGCGCCCCCCTTCATTCTCGTCGCGTGCGGCCGTATTCTGGCGACATCCGTATTCCAATATTTCAAAATCGCAAGCAAAACGTTTTAGCATATTGAATTGAGATACTAATATTAAAATTTATATTACATACATCAATCTGTTTGTACAATATAGGCATAGCGCAATTTTTGTTCTCAGTGCAGCCATGAGCAAAACTGGTTTACATTAGACGTTATAGGTATTAAATGTTGATGAAAGTAGGTAAATACCTACGTGCCGTAAGATGATAAAAATAATTAAGTCAGTTCCATGTATGGAGAGGCCATTATTATGTTTGTTTTGTTTTTGTATAAAAATAGTGAAGCAGTTCATAGACTACCTACATCTAATTCCATTCCTGCCAGTTTTCAAATCTGTTTTGCGATAAATTGGCTGTGACATACGGGCGGACAGACAGACAGACATTGCGAATCTATAAGGGTTCCGTTTTTACAATTTTTGGCTACGGTACCCTAAAAAACACAATACTGCTCTACTAAGCGCAAAAGCCGTATCTCAACTAAAGCGAGTTACGAGATAATTGAAGTTTAGTAAAAGTTGATTTCTTTTATTTATTTATGGATGTTTATTGTTATTATAGGTTATAATTATTATGGCAAAGGTTTCGAAATACGTCGCCGTTTTTAGGGGTTGTGAGTGATTGAAGAGGGAGCAGGGGAGGTCTTGAAACCCCCCTCACCATTTTCACTTGCCGGAAATACTTGGTTTCCTCTGAAAAAAAAAATCTCCAAACAATAATAAACTAAGGTTGTCGGAGCCCTGCGAAGGGCTCCTATTTTCGGATTAAGGGTCAAAAGAGAACCTAACAAAACCTATTTATTTACTTATTACAGTCGCACCTAACCCAAGGCACTCCAAATCAATGACGCACAAATTTGACATTAGCTGTCAATATGATCATTCCAAGATGGCAGTTTTGCGTTTCGTTTCACGTTTTTCACATAAAACCTAAAAATTACAATTGTAAAACTGTACTAAAGTATAAAAACTATGTTCCGTTTTGCATAATTGCCGAAGTATTTATGAAATTTTGGAAATTGTTTAAAAATATTTAGACGCAACTCCGGCAGCCAAAATTACTTTTAGGGGATTAAAACGAACTACCTTAAGCCCCCTACACTACCAATACCCTCAAATTCAGGCGACTCGTTTCGAAACCCAACCCATTATTATTTTTTAAAATAGATGAAACATTAAAAATATATGTGGATATACCTTATTCATGAGATACTGCTATGTCGCTTAGAAAATTATAGAATTAGAATTTGAGTTACTGCTTTTTCGTTAGCTCTCGTCATACATGTTTGTATGGAAAAATATAAAAAATGTCTTTCGCTTCAAATATGTGTTGTTTCAAAGAAAATAAATACCTATTAAAAGATATTTATTTATATTCATTTATAATTTATTAACGAAATACAGCTCACCAAAAGTTAGCTGTCTGCTACAACCCGGCAGGTTTTCTTAATTCTCATCGAATGTTAAAGGCAGTGTGTGAGGTGATAAGACTTATTATTTGCTGTTGTTCACGAGGCACAGTTTCATTTACTTTCCTTTTACGGCTTGGTATTGTAGAAATTTCAAGCACTGATGAAACATTTTCCTCTCCGTGATCTCGCAATGCCATCCCTTGAGCTTGACGAGAATCAACAATTACAGGCAACTGCCAATTCATATAAAACGCCACAAGCTTCTCCCAGAAAACATCATCTCTTTCTATAATTGCTATTTTTAGTGGTATACTTTCGCCACTCCACACAGCAAATAAACACTTTTGTTTGCGTGTAACGTGGCGTTGCCCCTGAATTTGGTAATAACAATTACAATATTTGTTTAGACTAGCCAGTTCACTTTTTTATCATGTTTCCATATTTGTATTTTATTTGCTCTTATACTATTCTCCAGGCCATTCTTATAGGCAACTTTAGAACATTAAATTTCCACAATCGTGTTTGTACCTATTAATCCATCTGGCGTGGCACCAATAATCGAATAATCCACAAGGCTCGATTGTTACATTTTCTTGCTTCGCCAGTTGTTGCAAAGCCAGTTGTTCATTTTAGATTCCATGCGCAACTGATTTTACATTGGAAATATTTTATTTGTACAATATATTTTTTACTACGTTGGCTTTACTGCCGTTATCTCTTCTTTTTACCACTATACAAAAATTTCAATCTGTCAACATATTCTTACGCAATTCGAACCAGTCACTGCTATCCCTCTTGTAATTTTTGCTTATCACTACGGAATTTGAGTCAAATTTGTTAAAAAAATTGTTTGGCATTTCTTGGCTAGCTCTTGAACAGATCGTGTTAGGAATGACTGATGTCAAATGTGTGTAAGACGTTGCAGAATTGTTATCTTTAACTTCACTGTAATTACAATAATGATAATTAGTTACGTACTTTATTATTAAAAAAATACTATATCTTGTATTATAGCAAACAGAGAAGTCACCTTCTTACTTATAAATTATTGATTTTAGAAATTAAAAAGATATTAGATGTTGAAATTAAACTACAGTTTACGGATTTTATCGCGATGTATTGGTTTCACTAAGTTATTACATTTGAAACTAATGATCTAGAAACTATATTTTTAATTTATTACTAGCCGACGTTTCGAATTCTTTACAGAATTCATGTTCACGGCAGACTGAGGTGATATTTGTCTTTTTCCTGAATGTATAAGTTATCTCAAAGTACCCGAACATTTTTCATCTACTGGTGTTACTATTTACGCAGAATGAGCTCACAGTGTCCTTAGGTCTTCTGGTGACTTTGTCCTTCTTGGGTTTCATTAGCCTTATGACAGGGTCCCAAGCTGGAGGAACATTCCAACCATCTTCCCTATTGAAATTAGGGTGTTTTTTAATTTCAATAGCCTCTCGTATCATCCTGGGAAGAAAACGGTGTTCTTTTGCGAGTATCTGTGGTTCATCAAATCGCAGGTAGTGGTTGGGTCTCTGTTCCACATGTTCACACACAGCAGACTTTGTTGAGCGTTTATGTTTTATGTCAGCTATATGTTCTTTGAGTCGAATGCCTATGCTTCTCTTGGTTTGTCCAATGTATGAGAGCCCACATTCACAGTCAATTTTGTAGACACCGGCCTCTTGCAAGGGTAACTGACACTTGACAGATGGTAATAATTGACCAAGAAGATACTAAGATATTAGATGTACTGAGACATACCTAATAGTTTATGAATAATCAAAATTTTACCCGATGTACCTAAAAAGGTTTATGTTCAAAACACAATAATACAACATTCGTTACCGCTTGTATGCGGATTGCGGAGCGCCATATTAGCGCTGTCATCATTATTGTTCGCCGTGGCGGCATTTTAGCGCTCCAGGCGCTCTGACAAGCTAATGAATTTGAAATATAATATAGGTACATAAAATGATTCGATTTTATGTTATTACTCTTTCAAAAATTGAAAACTGTGGCAGCTATGTATTGTGAGAATAATTTATATAATTATATTATGCATAATCGATAATATATAAGTAACATATTTAGTCATAAAAGACTCTTATGAAAATAATTTGTGTAAAAATGTTACATATTTCATAATCACTTGGCCATGGATGAATTTCTATTTTGTTACGACGCTTTCTTGTACAAATCCTCCGTAGAACATCATTTCTCTAATTGTCCATATTTTATTCTTCTAATTATATATTTATAAGCACAGAAACAATAACACATTAAACGCAACAAGAGTATAAACTTAGGTCCTAATTATATGTGCCCATAGTTACATGAAAAGCCTATTTGATTCAAAGTATTCAGTCTATAACATAAATCATGAAATTACGAACTCAAATCGGCGTATTATATATTATACAAACATGTTTACGTAAAATTTCGTGCAGCGGAGACGCAAGCGACATGACCTATCTCTCACAGGGCTCATAGCCGAATGATGAGGTCTGGGCGGGGCGTAAACTAGCAACTGACACTCAGTACACCGCTTATGCTAATAAGGTTTAAATTGCTGAAGCGTTTGATATTGATGGGATCTACTGAGCGTCAAAATCATAGACGTTTGGCAGATTTTATTTAATTTTACAAAATATACACGTATAATATGAAAATAAATAGGGTAATTCTTTAGTTCATTAGATTTCCTACAATATTATCAAAAAAAATATGACAGCTTACGATCAAAATATTGCAAACAGTGAGACGAAAGATTATTTTCTGCCTCGATTTTGTGATTTTTTTACCGTGATTCTATTTTACGTACATGAAAAATTCTTTCAATAGTCTTTTGTTCAGACTTTTGACTTTAAGCTCTAATTTTTGCTAGTTTGTAATATGTACCGTTACGGCTAGATGCGCGACGAAAAATTAGGTGTTTCACGGCTTCTGAGGTATAACAGCGCCTTAAGCCAATCGTTCTTGTCGTTTGCCATAATTGCATACGTTATGTTCGTTAATTTTTTTACATTAAAACTTATTTTAGTAGCGGCGCTGTGTAGCAAAAAGTAGCCACTGCGCTGCCACCGCAAGATAGATGACTAGTTGACGTCAAAGACCTCCTTAGTAAGCATTCCAGGTTTAGCACTGTTTAGCACAATTTCATTTCACTGCAATCAGTTTGTTTTACTTGATAGCCGTAACGCAAAAATAGCAGGCTTGATTTACACATACCACAAAGACACCTTAAATTGCGGGAATTACTACAATTACGAGCAGAGTGTATAAGCAGACATTTTGCAAGATACCTAAAAAATATTATTGTGGTAGCGTTTTCGGCAGTGGTTGCCACGTGTTTGTATAGCGTATAATTGTCCTCTTAAGCATAGATATAAGATGGAGAAATGGAGGTTGATCGGTCGATACCTAAATATATACTAAATATTAGTTGATCGCAATATGTGGTAAAAAGACTAATTCTTAAATGCGTCCTTCGATTCTAATTAGATCACCTACGCTTGCCGCATCGTCTGGTACGCGGCGCTATTCCAGAAACTTCCAGACCAACCCCTACAGTGTATATTGATCACCGAATCGTTTCCAAGCCTGATATTTTTGTAGCAGGCTCGGTGTACATGTATGTATTGACACCCTAAACTTCTTGTGGGCCATCAGACAGCAAACCATTAACAAGTTCATAGAGAAATTACCTAGTGCAGATGAAAATTGGTTCGTAGAAACAGTCAGCCATCGTGCATCGGCACGAAATGAAGCAAGTCTGGTGTCTGACTAATTTCCGCTAGAACCTTCCTTCCTACTGAACTCGTGTATTGTAACTGCATGTCTGTATCGCTCCTTAATGAGGTTTTATGTTAATACTTTTCTATCTGTAGGGATATCTCTATAAGGATTTGTGTTGTTATTTATAATAGCACAAGAATACTCCCGCGGCACCAACCTCGTAAATTATTGACCTATGCCTCCCTCAGCAATCGTACTATCTTTTGGTGAAAATCGTAAAAAAAGCCGTTCGGTAGTTTCTGAGTTTATCGCGTTCATACAGACAGAAAGCATCCATTGAAGAGCACTTCATTTTATAAAAAGTACAGATGAGATGGCTCAGACCTCAGTTCATCACACAAACATTCAAATTACAGACCCAAAGTACGCCTGGACTCGAAACAAGTAAATGTGGATCACATATGAGTTATCTCTTTAGAGAATCGAACCCATAATTCCCGATGAAGTTTTAAAGGGCGTGGCTATCGCTTTAACCACTACGCCATTTGGGCAGGCAATATACGGACAGGTAATTAAAATAACATATAAAGTATAAACTGCTAATTTAACTAAACTTGATTAGTTTTCAGTTACGTGGATATATTGTTTTCACTGTCCCCCTTATTAACTAGTATTTAACTAGAAATTTTAGACTGCGACTATTGCGGTGGTATAGATTACGTGTTCTAATAGACTAACAGACGTAATTTTATTTCTTTAAACAGCTTTTTGCAGTCCAATATTGAATATAATAAACGAACTTAATTGTGTCACAACAGCAATGTTTTATTTAAAGTTTATACAAAAAGAACTCAATTATATATATAGTTTATACTTAAGAATAAAACATGGACTACCTTTAGTTTCCATAACCTACAATCGCAATAACAGTTTAATATCGCTAGGAAAAGGAATCTACAGTTATATAAATTTAATGCTATCCGCTACAAACATTTTAAAGTACATATATAAAACGTCGTGACCTACTGAACGTCTAACCGCATTGCTAAATCAGATTCAATAGCCATTTGAAATACCGAATAGTTGACTTGCATTATCGGCTCATTTTTCAACAGAATTTTTGCCCGGACTCGAAGTTCGGTAAAAGCCAGATTCATGTTATAAGTCAAAATATGCTTATTCATATTGCTAGCACTTGCCAATTTTAGAACTGGCAAAATTCTATTCTTTTATCTAAAGTTGAATTCTATTCACTTTATACAATTAATTAGCAGTACATTTAATGACATAATTTTATTAATAACGCGACCGTTGCTGCTCATTAGCACATAAACAAATAACTGAATAAATAATAAATACTATAAACACATTTGGTAACCAAAATTCATACAGTGATCGCTTTAATAATGTTGGTAAAACTGATAATATAAACATAGTGTACTGCATACACAAACCATCATTATGTCGCCAGTCGAACCGAGATTATCAAGCTGTCAGTAAGTGGGAGTCATGGAGCTTTCAAAGCGCTCACCACCATCGATCGAACATTTTAAACTCAAGTATCTTAATCCTTATCCCATCGCAATGCGGTTAAAAATACACGTGTCTAAATTTACAGCTCAGTAGGATCAGTGCAAGCCTGTTTAATCAACCGTCCGGTGGCCGATACGAAACAAAGCAAAAGTTTCGTTTTGATGAAAAAACAGAACGCTCGTTTGTAACATAAAAGGTTGTTTACTTCATATCAAAAGCAATGAAAGCCTAGCTCGAATAAGTCACCCACGTTACTGTTTAAACTTTACAACATAAGAAACTCGTAAAGTGTAATTACGAGTATTTAAATAAGCCTTTATGGTCATGATAATGTTATGAAAACAAATTATACGCTTTAGATTAAAGTAGCTGTGGAAAAGTTTCAGAGAAGATTTTAGTTACCTAATTAGGGCGTTAATGAACCACGAAACTGGAGTGTTTAGAGTGTGCGACCGCATCTGTGCTGTCGTGAAACTGTGCAGCGCGCTGTGTGCGCTTGGTGACAATAGCCCATGGAGCGTATGGCTTTTATCAGCGGCCGTATGCACGTCCTATGCGATTGTCTTACATCCTTGTGGGGGATGTTATTGCATTCATCGCGATGATCCATAAAGTGAAACTAGGATGAGCCTTTTCGCTGCTTTTGTTCTACAAAACGGAATTGAAGTGCGTTTAACTGACGTGCTTACTGTTTGAAAAAAACGCGGTTGTGACTGAATTTTGTATAAGTGAGTAGGTATAATAATAATAATAATGATTTATTTATAAAAAGGATATTGTAGTACAAAGGTATAAAGTGAACATTATTTGCAGTATTTTAAAGACACAAGTCAAACATATAGACTAAGTATTACAATATAAGTGGGTGAAGTTCTGTTATCCTAAATAGGTTATGTACTAACCTGTAGTAAGGAATAACAGTCCCCTTCCCAATTTAGAGAACATAATACAAAAGTTCTAGAGTTCAGCCTGCATTACACATATCAGTTAACTGCAATAAATAAACAAGTTAAGTGTGTGTGTGTGTGTGTGTGTGTGTGTGTGTGAGAGAGC
This sequence comes from Euclidia mi, assembly GCA_944739405.2. Lineage (NCBI taxonomy): Eukaryota > Metazoa > Arthropoda > Insecta > Lepidoptera > Erebidae > Euclidia > Euclidia mi. The sequence goes on along the minus strand of OX123193.2, from coordinate 28,722,492 downwards.
GTGTGTGTGTGTGTGTGTGTGTGTGTGTGTGTGTGTGTGTGTGTGTGTGTGTGCGCGTGTGTGTGTGTGTGTGTGTGTGTGTGCGCGTGTTGTGGTGGTGTTTGTGTGTGTGACAAATGTTATGACATAAATGCTGCGGTTTCATCATTGGTCTTATTTTGAAGGTAAGATCGGACTAAGTTTTTACAAGTATATTGTGATGATCCGTTTATTGCACATTCTAGGCTTATTTTATTGTAGAAATAAGGACCTAGGTAGAAGAAGAATCTCTTTGTAAAAGATGTTCTCGGTTTAGGCACGACACATATTTTGTCCTTTCGACGTTTGTTCATCTCTGTGTATGGAGTGTGTTTGTGTTGTAAAAGTATTATGTGGTGTATAAATAGTTGGCGGACATCGAGAACATCACATTCTTTGTACAGTGGTGTTGTTGGAAACATAATAGGCCGAAACGTCGCCACTTTGAGGACACCTCTATGTGCTATTTCCAGTGGCTTCAGCAAGGGTTTTGCTGCACCGCCCCAACAGGAAATGCAATATGTCACTAGAGATAAACACAAGGTGAAATAAACTTTTCTAATATATAATATAATTTGGTTTGACGCTTCGTAATGTTTTAAATATATACATGAGCTTTCGAACCCGACCCGCCAGTGCATTAATATGAAGCCTATAGTTTAAGTGCTTGTCTAAGACCACACCCAGATATTTTATGTGATCAACTGGTGTCAGCCGTGGACAGTTACAAGATTGGTTTAGGGAGTTATATATTTGGATTTTATTGTATTGAGGTTCAAAACGTGTGAATGTAGCCAAGTTGAAATTAAATTGAATCCGTGTTGTGCCCTTGATTCTAAGTCAGCCCAAGAGTCAGCAACAAATGTTATTGCCGTGTCATCCGCATAACAAATTGTTTGGGCATTGGGAATTTGCTGTTCACAGAGGTCGTTGATAAATATTAAAAATAGCGTAGGGCCTGATATGCTGCCCTGAGGCACTCCATAGTGGATTGGCTGCTCGTTACTTAAGTGGCCATAAATTTTTACGACTTGTGTACGATTAGTGAGATAATCACGAAATAGCTCCAGCTGCAACCCTCCGACACCAATCTGTTCAAGTTTGAGTAAGAGAATGGCGACGGGAACCATGTCGAAGGCTTTCGCCATGTCTAAGAATAACGTTAAGACCTTTTTTTGTTCGTTAAGATTTTGTATGGTTGTTCGTTAAGTTTTTGTATAATGGTTTGGTGTGGAATTCGGTTTTCCATTATGTTGTCCGCAAGGTTTTTTCCGATGTTCACAAAGAAAGTATTTACTTCGTAAAATGCCTGGAGGTGTGACTGTGCAGTTTCATGTAATAGTGTGGAAGAATTTTTTGTTTTAGGGGTGTTAGTTACTTGCCTTATTGTATCCCAAAGTAGCTTTGGATTATGACTAGCATTATTTATTTGCTGTGCATCATACTGCCTCTTGGTTTTTTCAAGAGCGAAGTACAAAAGTTTCTGTAACGTCGATAAGAAATTATTAGTATTTCATTCGCTGGAGATTGTTTTACTTTCTTATGTAGTGCGTCTCTGTGTTTTATGCACCACACTAACCCAGGAGTAATCCACGGTTTGAGTATTTCCTTTCTTGTTGGAATTTTTTTTGATGGATGTGTGATTACTATTTGCTGATGACAATAGTCCTATGAGTTTATCCGTAGCTGCATTTGCATCAGTTATTGCAAAAAGAGGGTTTAAATCTAAGTGGTACATTGTTTTGTCCAGACCCTCAAAGGCAATCTTGGTTATCGTGAAGTTAGTGGTGATTTGGACTTTGTGGTGCCTTAAACAAAGTATGGTAGAGTAGTGGTCAGTAACGGTAGATTCATAGATAAACATTTTTGAGGGTGACTTCGTTCTTAGAATGATATGGTCTTTATTGCCTCTGGTTGGGAGGGTGTGAGCGGGTAGGTAACATTAAATGCAAGGCAATTTAGATATTCCTGTGAACGCATATAAAGGGAATTAGATTTAATATCTATATTTAGGTCACCTGTTATTGCTACAGTTTTAAATGAAACAAGCGAAGGAAGTAGATTATTCAGAGCAGTAATGAAATTGTTAATGTTAACAGTTGAGGGTGAACAATATAAAGAGATTATAGCCAATTGAGAACTAGTTTTAATTATAATGCAGGATGCTGTTTTGCCTAGATCAAGTTCTTCACATGTCGGTGTTAGTGCTGACTTAATATATACCACAACTCCATCGCTTTGGTTCAGGAGGTTGGTTGTATTAAACATAGTATAATTTTGAAGTAGCGGAATTATGGAATTACTGGCACAAGACAACCACCATTCGGTTAGAATTATTATGTCGCAGTCAAAAGAAAAACGGTGCATGAAGGTTTTTAAGTTTGTGAAGTTGCAGTTTATTGATATGATGTTTTGGGTAAAGATTTTTAGCAAGTTATCTGGATTTTTCAATATTGTTGCAGTTTGTTCCGGGGCGCAAGTGTGGACTAGAGAGTGAATATGTACATTCCATTACCCTTCATTTCAGACGTGTTGCATTTGACACATACGATCTTTTAGTATTTATTAAATGCTCTTTGTAATCCAAATACACAAGCGGAAGATATATCTAATTATTTCAAAAGTGGTTCGTGCCCATTCTATCATCCCCTCAATTCCTCGTTGATGGAAAGCGTGTAGCTAAGTGTTTGTAATATCGAACAAATGTGCCGACAGGGATAATTTTCCACGTGTTTTGACGTAAACTCGTCATGTATCGCTTTTCTTTATAACCCATTTCATAATAAACAGAATGACTGATACTGAAGAGAGATGAACGTTTGTGATGAAAGAAAAATGCGCATCGTTTTGCAGCGTAGTCGCGTATTGTGCTGCAGTCGGATGCATCGTTCTGACTTTGTGAGGCTAATGGACAATTTCCATTATACGACACACAACTATGCGATAAGGCCGCCCATTGTGTATTGTATTTGTAAACTTCTTCTTTTTCTCTTCTAACTCTGTAATGTGACTTGTGGTGTACAATAAAGAATTAATTATCTAATCTTATCTATGGCTTTTGCCGCAGCCCTCACCCTCAGTACGATCGTTTTATTTAGTAATGATTTGAATACGCAACTCATTGCTGTGTAAACCACTTATGTAACGTAATTAAAATTGTGTTCATACTGCATATTTCAATACAAAAGTCCCGGTACGTAGATGCCTTTAGAAAACAACTTAAGGAACTGTTAAGTAAAAGTTTTTAAAGTTATTGCATAGACTCTTGATTCAGAAAAAATATCCTTGAACTAGGTGGAGTTTAATTAAAACCGGGAGAGTGCAGTATTATAAAATACGCAGACGGGTAAAAGGAGTGGGCGAGTTTATGTATGTTTCTTTAGCCGTCGCGCGTCGGCCGGCGGTCTCGGGCTGTGCATACGTGATGCTTTTTGTAGAAGTTGCGATTGAGTCAGGAAAAGACGCAGTTCTGTTGTATATTAATGAACCCTTTCGGCGTTCATGTTACTTAGGAGGGTTGGATAATGCAATAGTATATGGTATGGTTATGCAATACAGTTTTTGTAGCGGTAAATGTATTTAATAACGTTGTCTAGTTTGTTACCGATTTTCTCTGACGTTACGTACGTATTTTGGATCATTAAAATTATTAATTATTAATATACTTACGTTATTTTGGATCAGAAAAATTATAATGTTACCCAAAATCCGCCGATTCTCAGATCAGCACAGGCAAGTGAGAGATTGTGGCGAAAACATAACTGTTCAGAGTGGATATAGTGAGTGATAAATTATATAAACTACCAATGATAAAGTATAATTATAATTGCAGCATAGTAAGCATTTCATGAATTTCTTATACTTACCTAAATAATAATATTTATTATGGATCAGCAAAACAATTGTATCTGCGACTACATTAGTCGCCGCACTGTGATGTCGTCGAGTATGTATTTGATCTGAGCGGCGTACAGCGGCGCTATAAATTGTAATTTAATCCTTTAGTTTATTTCCTCAGTCCGGCTTACAGCAGCTTCAGTTTTATCCTCAAACTGCGTAATTAGCGGCTGAAAATTAGTTCCACAGACGAACATAAGTGACTTTAGCATTTTTTTTGCATTTTTAAGCTCAACATTTTCGTGTAATGACTTTAGCATTTTTTTTGCATTTTTAAGCTCAACATTTTCGTGTAACAATATTTATGGCCTGTTTTACCGCCGTAAATATAAAATATGTGGGTGTAATATTTACAGCTCTGCCTACCTCTTCGAGGATACAGGCGTGAGACTATAAATAAATAATAAATTTACCGCCGTCTGATAAATTCCTCGTAAATCAATTTTACAGATGACTCATACAAATTTCGTAGACATTTTCATTTTTTGACATAGTTTTGCATTGTTATAATTTTGTTAAATCACACTATCTATTAGTGAAAACCGTAAAACAAACCGTTCGAAGCTTTTCAGTTTATCGCCGTCATACAAATATAAAGGACGTGGCGGGGGTGGCATTCAAATTATATATAGTACTAGCTTTTGCCCGCGGCTTCGCTCGCGTAAATTCGGAGTTCTCTAGTTATAGTATATCATCTATGTTCGGGGTAACACAAATCTCTTTTATTGGGCGGATACTTCTTTAATTATCTTTTTAACTGTGAAATACAACTGCAAAAAGTATTTTCACATAAAAACTACTTTATACTAAGACTTACGCAGTTTGTGTTGTATTTTTTGTATTGTGCGTTGTATTTGGTGTGTCAATAAATGTTTTATTTACTTACTTACTTACCTAGTAGTACTCAAAATGTCATCCAGTATCAGCAGGCCTGGCGCACTTCGCATTTTAGGTACAAACTTACAAGTACCACCGCCGAACATGTCTACATGGTTGGATTAGTGGGTTGCCGCGCGCCGCTCACATTAGACGTCACGCAACGAGTGCGACCGCTCCGTATTCTCACGCGCCGTGTTCGAACATTGTTCAAATTATTTAAACGCCTTTAACAACAAAAATGTATCATCACAAGTCTGATGCGTATTGCTCATTTAACGGATGTGTGTCGAAAGCAACTTGAAAATTTGATTTTATTTATTTTACGAGAGCAACTTGAAAATTTGATTTTTTATTTGTTGAGATATCCCAACGATTATGGTGTCAAATGAGAGATCTAGTTCAAAAACCATTTTATATGTTTGAATCATGTAAATCGGTCCACGCGTTAAGGTAATAACTAAGAATTAGTATAGTGAAAATGTAAACGACCAGAATTTTTGTGGTTTTTGTTCTACGAGCTCAAATAGTGGGATAGGATACTTATATGATAATTATTCATTATTAGGTACGTGGTCAAGTAGGTAGATAGACGATGAATAAATATTATAGTAGCAGCGGCAAGTCGACAACCCTAGCGCGCCACTCCGCGCCAGACAGCGACAGCTTTATGTGTTAGAAGAGATCGTGAACGATTAGGTGAATATCGCGTTAGACACTGAGTGCTTATGCGAGCTGAATTGCACTTTGTTGCTTAGTAGCAAGAGTTACAATTTCAATAAATTGGTTTGAGAAGTGATCCTTCTGTACTTTAGTACTTGTATATATTCTGTGGTATCAGTGACGTTTCGCTAGAGTGGCCAATATGGTGACTGGGATTTGTCTGTCAGAACCATTACAATTTAACAAAATACTCGACAATCCGAATTTTGCGGATATATGTCGTCGACTCAAAATCTTTATTTTTTAATGTTTCATTATTCAGGTAAGGATTATAATAAATATTTTAAAATAGATTTGACACTGCGATGGTAGCGTAGTCGGTCGGTTCCAGTGTGAAACATGCCGAAATCAATAACTACCTACAAATTAAAAATTAACTATAAAATCATTTTCCAGTGGACTAAATTGTGAATCTAAACCATTCTCAAGTCCCCTTGAACACACACAAAAAAATCATCAAAATCGGTCCAGTCGCTTAGGAGGAGTTCAGTGACATACACACGCATACAAGTAATATATATATAAAGATAGATATAATTTTCCCTCATGCTTTTGGTACAAATGTGGCGTGGGCACCGAACTCAGTGAGAGTGTTTTTTCGTGACGATTAATTTCTCGTCTCTAGCTGTTCTCATTATAAGGACTGTTTATTGTCACTGTGTCGTCGAAATATTTTATGCCTGAACGACTATTACATCTAGCTATTCTTATTGGATGGTGACAATATTTTAATGGTTCATAGCATTCGCCACTATTAAACGATATATAACGATAAACATAGTATCGCCGTGACGCTTGAAAAGACACGATCATTGTAAACTTGAATGTCTCAAAAAAATAAGTTTAACAACTATAACGCGACTACGTAAAAAAGTGGGTCTAAAAAGGACGAAACAAATAGCTCATTCAGCTATAAATCCAGAAACATATAAGTACAGAAATGCTCAAGCTAGAGCCTTTGTCACACCTGTTTTCCTCAGGATTTTTTCCTTCACCCTTAATCAAGCAATAATTAACAATTTCATACGCACATAACTTCGATAAGTCATTGGTGCGCGCCGTAGCTATTCAAACCCGAGACATTCTGCGTAGCAGTTCATCCACTCTCCACATATATACACGCCAAAACATTACCCTTCCATTTGGCTTCGCCGTAGTCGGGTAAAAATACAGCAGAGACGACTACTGATTTTCTACGAACCTATTAAAATTTTTAGAATGCTGGCTTATAATTCCAACAAGATTTTACTCTAACCTATATAATTACCTATTACCATGAACTGACAGATTTTCAGTGAGCTTGAATTTCTTTCTATATAGTTACTTTAGTTAGAAAATAGAGCTGATATTCTGTCATATCTGGTTGGACTAGTAAACGGACCTTGGGCTCTATGGCGTAAGTCATGCAGCCGGTATAACTGTAGGACGACGATGATGATGATAGTTACTCTAGTGTACAACAAGTGTTCGCAAGTATCTATAGTAGTGTCGTGTTTGTTGTCCACTACTCACTTACGGGTGAACGAAGAAAGAGTGCACTTATGTCTACACATCTGTGCACTAGGTACAATATCTATTGCGCACCTGGCTATTCCAGCACATTGACTAGGACTCGGTCTAAAGAACATAACAATACAACTCTGTCTAGTGCTTTGGCATACAGATGTGTTCCTACTTAATGTGGGTAACTATTACCTTTACCTAATTGCTGTCAAGGGTGATCCGAAGTAATGAGGCATAGACAATGAATTGCGGCTTATGAGACCATGACGGAGTATAGAATAGAGTTACTAGATTTTATCAATCGCGCTGTTATTATATTTTAACAGGTCTCTTGTTCTAGTGGTCAGTGAACTTGACCTCTAGCAAAGGTCGTGGGTTCAATTCAAAATTCGAAAATTCTTTGTGTGATGAACAAGATGATTGCCGGAGATAGAGTAACGTTCAATACAAACATCTTTGAAAGTCATAAGATTTTTATTGAAATATAATATAAACTGCACCCTTTACTGACTGAATCAAGTATACATGATAAAGCCGAATACAAGGCAAAGCCGAAACTACTGGACACACACATACACATCATCAGCCTTTAACAGTCCACTGCTGGACCAGGCCTCTCCTTGAAAGGAGGAATTGACCTACTATACCACGCTGGCCAGACGGGTTGGTATAGAGTTTGTATCAAGTTTTCCTTCTCTTACAGTGCTCTTCTCTGCACAATATGTTCCCTCAGTCGGCTTTTACGACACCCATGGGATGATATGGGGTGGTGACATTCCGTATTCTTAATCCGTCACCACACGGACAAACTACTGGACGCAAGGAGCTAAAACCAGGCATGTATGTTCCTTGGGGATTATTGGAGTGCACTATGAGGGAAAAAGCGGTTAAATTACAAAAATATACTTGCGGCCGTAGCTGCGGGAATCCTCTAGAATTAATTAAGACAACCCATCATTTTCATACAGACTTAATATTTTGAAAATTTACGTACATTTAATGACCAATTCCTGGAGCATTGAGATTAACTTTTTATTTAAAATACCAAGTTGCAGACTGCTGGAAATAAATAAGAACACTCGCTAAAACTTAAGTTTAACGTCGGGTTTTATTTCTGCTTTAGAGCAATGGTGCTTTGCAGTAAAATACGGTGATGCCAGCTTTTCATTGATTCTACAGTCATTATCCTACAACGGATATAAATATAGCATCGATAGCCTAGTGGTGTACGTAACGGGCTGGCGAGACTATGGTCTTGGGTTCGATTCCCAGTTACCCCGGGCACACACCTCTGCCTCTGACTTTTCGAACAATGTGCCCGGTAGATGGCAATAGGCTCGCCCCCTATTACATTGGGACCGAAACATAACTGGCGAATGTAGGTGTGTAATTCACCTAAGCCTACCCCTTCTGGGATAAAAGGCGTGAAGTTATTTTATGCTGCCTCGTTGGTCTCGCGGCATTAATGTGCGCGTGGGATTGGGAGGTCTCGATTCCCGGGTCGGGCAAAGTGTTATTGGGTTTTTCCGTTAGGAAATTCTCAGTAGCAGCACGGAGTCTGGTAATGTGCTCGCTACGGCAACAGGCTCGCCTCCTATTACGTGGGACCTAAAAAATTCCTGGCGAAATGTGGATGTCATATTACACCTCTGCCTACCCCTTCGGGGATACAGGCGTGAGTCTATAAATAAATAAATTATTTTATGTTATGACTTGAGGACGCCAGCAGCTACGCCTGCATTTTTTTTAATTTACCTGTTTTGGCCAATCCCGTGGGAATTTCGGGAAATCCCTTGTTGGTGCACCCCTACGGTTCTCATGGAACATACATGCCAAATTTCAGCTTCCTGCGCCCAATAGTTTCGGCTGAAGCGTGTCTGTCAGTCAGTCAGTAACGCAAGGATTTTATATATTAAGATATGGATATAAATATAATAATATGTAAAAATGCCGTGTGGTTGACGGCATAGAATACAAGTGTCACCACCCCCTATCTTCCCGTGGGTGACGTAAGAGGCGACTAAGGGATAACACGTTGCAAATACCATATTTGCGTAGAGACGGAAAACTCGACATCAAACCCTATACGACTGCCTCGTTGGTCTCGCGGCATAAATGTGCGCGTGGGATCGGGAGGTCCCGGGTTCGATTCCTGGGTCGGGCAGTGTTATTGAGATTTTCTGTCACGAAATTCTCAGTAGCAGCACGGAGTCTGGAAATGTGCCCGGTACGGCAATAGGCTCGCCCCTTATTACGTGGGACTAAAGTATATCTGGCGAAAAGTGGGTGTAGAAATACACCTCTGCCTACCCCTTCGGGGATAAAAGGCGTGACGTTATGTATGTATGTATGAATGTATGTAATATGTAAAATTTTGTCTGTCTGTTGCGCTGCCGCTGCTAAGCCGCTGAACAGTTAATGATTAAATTTATTTCCTTTCATTTAATCGATTTATGTAATAAAAGCCACTATGAAATGTCGTACACGCCTATTTATTACTTGATTTTTATAAAAAAATGGAACTATACTTACTTTTTATCATCGCAGGCGATGCTGCGTACAGAAGCTAGTGTGTTTATATCTCACACTGTTACCTAATGTGCACTTTCAATCACCTCGGTGGAATAAAGTTGAATAGTTTCATGTTTAAGTCGGCGCCTAAGTAGAGGTACTTCTTGTTTACAGTTCAGTACTTACTTGTGCAATCTGACATAAGCAATTTCATAGTAAACATTTAGGTTTCTCCTGGTAGTTTGTGTTTCCGAGTCGCTATCCTTTTCTCGCACTGTCTCGGAAACTGCTCTTGGATGGCGCAAAATTAATAGTTTTAGGACGTAGAAGTGTCCAAGAGTTATTTTTAGTGCGATTGTTTTGATCTGTGAAAAGAACTGCACAGGAAATAGGCATTAAAATTAGATTTCGTAGATTTTGGTGTATTATTTATGATGAATTACTAAGACTACTTCAAATGACTTACTAAGCAAATTAAATACCTGTTCTATCTGATGTAACCCATGCTTAAACATTGATGCAGATATAATTTAGTTAACCTTTATTTTACAATAATTAAGCGATATAGACCCGTCACCTACGCGTAAAGGCGAGGATAAAAGATGTATTGACTGTATAGGATTTTGTTGTACTGTCTTGTTGTTTTAATATTTGCTATTTTACTCGCTATATTGGCTCAATGGGGGTGTCATCTGTTGTAAAATTGGCTTACTTTTATAATTTACGCTAACGTAATAATTCTTGCCATTATCAAGTTCCTCAGAGAAGAGGTTTCATGAAGATAATCAAGACGCTATGATTTAGGGATATCAGGTCAAACTTTGTGAAAGAACTTTATATGTAATTATCTCGCAATTTTCTTAATTTGATTAAAGTACAATTTCTGCGAAACCGTGGTATTTACCTCCCAAGTCGAAAATATTAAAGCTTTCTAAGAACCACGGTTGATGGACGGTAACTTTGTAAAGTAGTTTAATGCAAGGAAATATATTTCCTAATTAATACAGTGAAAAATATTACAACAAGCGTTATGAATAGAAAGCTGATACAACTTGTTTGAAAGTTGCATAAAAGATAAATTATTACGCCACTATATTTTGTAATTAAAGGCTTTGTGTTGTGCAGCGCATTATTCGTGTACAAAAACGGCAACTATGTTTTCAACATCATTGTTCTTCGAACAAAAACTGGACTTGAAGTGTGGAACAAAAGCTGCGTTGTACCCGCCGCGCGGAATTATCCTCCAAATGGCCCACGGTACTCCTGCACTCTACACTTTTCCTATACAACTAACAAGTACACACTCAGGTGTAAACTAAAAAGTGGAAACCAACTTATTTTTATTTTTTGAGGCAAATTTTTGTTATATTTTATACCAGATATGGATTTATCTGGATGTAGATGGCCTGCAAATTCTAATTTCATATGCTCAAATTTAGGCATTGCAAGAACCTGCCTTTTCTGAACTTTTAGTTGGGGATTACTTATCAGTGTATTTCTATGGGCCATAAACCGCTTGAATTATTTGGCTGACTAACTTAGATTATAATTATTGTAAACCTATAAATTGTATTTATGTTTATTTTATAGGCTATTTGTAGCGACAACTCGTGGGCGGAATAATTGGATCCAGTAATTAGTGTCTGTTTCCAGTAAATGCTCCGCATTTGCCCACTTATTTGTAGTATTTCATTGTGACGATTCATTCCTTGACCTGTCACGTTCAATTGCTAGTATTTTATGCTATGAAAGAATTACCGCAACTACTATTTTATATATAGCTATAACATAAGGTAAGGCTGCAGGATATAATATAATAAAAATTGTGATGTTGTTAGCAAAATATTCGGCTATGAAATATGGATATCCGCAGGCTCAAGTCTTAGATTGTAACCGAACTACGAATAACTTTTGTATAAAATCAAAGAACAGCAAATATAAATAGCAGCAGACTGTCAAGCAGGCAGGCAGACGTACAGTAAAGTGATCCCAAAGCGGTCTTTCAATGTTGAGGTACGAAACCATAAAAATGAAATATTAGACTTCATGTTTATTTTATTTATACGTGTTGATCGAAAAATGAATTATTCCATAAAAGCCCTTATCGTATCACCTATGATTATATTGGTATTGTATTTAAAATAGCGAAAGTAAACGGGCACAATATACATCCTTATCTTATAAAATTTAATGTTCATTATCTATGAGCATTTTATGTAACGCGGCTAAGTGCACGAAATCGCACAGGAAACCGATAGCATAACCACAAAGGATGCTATAATTATATTATCTACAGAAGACGGTGGTCATAGTTGGTGCAGAGTCTCTCTAGGTATGAAATGGTAATTTTATGTTAGCATAATGTCTTGTAACCTAACATTTCTGCAATGGTTCCTATTTATATCCTCTATCGGCCGGTTACAATATTCTAACTGTCCATAGATTCGGCTACTAGACCTACATATTTGACACAAACTCTGCCTGATACTTATAGCCTCTTCTGTTGTAGTTGATAATTTCATGAGAAAATTGTTGGAGCAGCCTAAACATAAACTCTGTTATATTCGGCAATATAATCTTGCAGTAACGTAATATGACGGGGCTTCAAAGAAACAGGCATACCAGGCTTTAGCTGAATATAGACGATAATCTACCAGAAACTTATTTAAGTTTCTGGTAGATTATCTCGTTAACATTATTTTTAACGAAAAATAAAAGCTTTCTTCGTGTATTATCACAATAAACTGACTACACACACATATACAAAAAAGAACTACAAATAGTAGCAGGCATGCCCAAACAAACCAACCAAGTACCCCAGCAGGTTGTAATGCCCATGGCTGGCTCGTTTACAGCCAAGAGGTAGTTAGGTTAATGACTTGCCCGCCTCTCGACGCTATGTTTTGAAGATTCGAGTTAGTCTAGACCGCGCGAATACAGCCTCCGTAATAAAACTTTGAACGGTCATGGCTTTTATATTATTTAATTTTATTTAAACACGTGAGTAGGATATATCAATAAATACTATTACGCTTAAAGTGTTATAAGAATTGTGGAAAAGGAGAGCCTTTTTTATGTGTATAAATATGATTGCACCTTTGGCGTAGTTAGTAATTATTGCCTCCCTGGTCCAGTGGATAACGTACGTATGCGTCAGCTGATCGGTTGGCCCCGGGTTCGATTCCCGAATCCGGCAAAAGTGTTACTGAGATTTCCTGAATTCTCAGTAGGAGCAACGAGTCTAACAATGTGCCCGGTAACGTCAATATTATAGGCTCGTCCCCTATTACGTGGGACCTAAAATTCCAAACTTGGCGAAATGTGGGTTTAATATTACACCTCTGCTACTCTTTCGGGGATGAATAAAGAAAATGATAAATTAAGATACTTGAAGTATTTATGGAAGGTATTCCATGTATGTAATTTATTGTTTCTCATCGGCAAACTTTTCTGTTTCACAGCAACGGTAGTTAATTAAGTTCACAGAACATCAAAAGCCAAATTCTTAGGTCTCCCGGTCGTAAAAATTCAAGCTTCCAACAGCTTGCAATAAAAATATATGGCGTAACAAACACGTATCGTCACACTGCTCACCCGTTAATCTAAAATCCTGTAAGTCGGCAGAGGTACATTTTATGGCGCCAGTAATGGGGACATCTGGGTTTCTAATTTTGAGGCTCACTATTTGGATTCACTATTTACACACTGTTGTGAAGGTAGATTGACAGCTGCGTTGTTCAAGTGATTAGTCATTTTAACTGCTGAACCAGACGTATTGAATCAATATCTAGCCTTTTACTGTACTTTGAAACACGTCTATATTGTGTATTTGAATGAAAATAAAGGTAAATTAACTTTTATGTGCCCCAACATTTCAGCGTAGGTTACACTAGCAGTGGTCACGTATTATTTTTTATTTTTTTGGTGCTGCCAACCCGTGTTCCTCATGTACCCATGTGTTGGAGGGTAGGGTATCGCATAAGCATTCCTCGGACAGAACAACTGTCCCTCGCACCCGCACCATTGGACGCACCCTGCGCAGGCCTCCGTCAAGCCCACGCGGAGCGTCCCCTCCTGGATCCCTCTTAGCTTCACCGCGGGTGACCAATCCACGGTTACTGAGCCCCCCTCACCACGACAAGGTGGAGATCCCACGGGTTATATGCTGCTCTGCCTAGTTTGTGATGTCCTTGATTGTCTTGGAAAATGATTGAATCAATTGTCCCAGAACATAGTAATTATTAGATTCTAATGATAATTCCAGTAGGAGCATTTTTCCATACATTGTAGGTAATATACCTTATACGTGAATTATTAAGGTAATATTTCTTAGTAAGTTTTCTTTTACGGCCTTCTTCTAATTGTTTGTCAATGCCGCTCGTAACTCACGAACGTTTATCACTTCACGAGTAGGTAGGTATTACCCCTCCGTTGTCAAAGCTAAAAGATGTTATTATGCTGTCAACGCAAGGGAGGATAAGTGACAAAAATGTCCTGTTCTCCTGATTACATAAAGTCCTTTGAAATAACACTAGTATTACTACGCAGCGTCTGACGTAACAAAATCGACGAAATGAATAAAACCTTAGACTTGGTTTTATTGTCTCTGCGAAACTACTGATATATTTAGATATTTAGGAAAGACTGACAGGTTGTTCTATCTAGGTCTAGTAGTTAGTGATCCTAATTGCTAAGCTGGCATTCGTGAGTTTTATTCCCACCCAGTATTTTTTTTGTGTGATGGGCACAATTATTTTAACCGTGCCTGGGACTATTATATTATTATGAGTGTATTTAAAATATACAGATGTTAATCTTAATACATAAAATCCTCGCGTTACTGACTGACTAACAGACACGCTACAGCCGAAACTATTGGGCGCAGGAAGCTGAAATTTGGCATGTATGTTCCTTAGGGACCGCAGGGGTGCACTAAGAAGGGATTTCCCGAAATTCCCACGGGATCGTTCAAAACGGGTAAATTTAAAAAAAATGCAGGCGTAGCTGTTGGCGTCCTCTAGTTTGGGATAAGATTACTGGGCGTGAGTTATCCTAGACCAATATTATTATTACTAACGTAAAATATACCTATTAAGTAACTTAGTAGTCAACCAGTAATCTTCTAAGCTATTTTATACCATCTATTTTTCAGATGAGCCTTTATCCAGTGCTACTTCGACGATTGTCTAGGTCCCCACTGAAAAATAAAGTGACAGTAAGCTGCTAGCAATTTTGAACGGTACAAGAATTTCGTACATACTGTACCCGGCATTGGGAACCGGTGTTGGTTTATTCACCGAGAGATGTCTGATTCCACCTGCTTTATATTCTACAAGCTGTGTTCTTAAATAAACTAATATTACTTAGTATAAAGTATACAAACTAGATTAGCGGGTCTTAATCGCGTACAATTAATTTATTAAAGGTATAAATACCTATTTGTTTCCGACGTTTCGCTCGTCTTGCACCGAGCGTGGTCGCGGAGAGACGGGACGGAAATCGATTAGTATAAAGTAAGGAAGGAAGATATTATGTGTTATCATAATAAACCATAGATACTTTTATTTAAATAGCGCGTGGTTTGTACAGTTAGAAGCAAGTGGCGTTCTGTTGTCTCTGCCTACGCCGACTGAAAAAAACGCCTTTGTTCCCGTCGGTATTTATGTACCTACTATAATTTTAAGGATGTCGTTGCTTGGACGATTATGCGCTACTGGAATGAAATACATTCTTCTTTCTTGTCGGAGATGTAAGCGAGTGCTTTGTATGGTAATTTTAACTGATAAAATACATACAGTAACGCAGGCAGTGCATTCATTTTAGGACTAGTTCTAATTGCTATTGTAAATTTGATGCCTGCAATGATGGCGTACTGGATTAATCAGCTGTCTCTCCGTTTGACATTTGCAGGTACGACTACCCTTTGTGTTCGTTGTTTTGGCTGTCAGTAAAATCTTACGCAATATTGATAAATTCTGTAATTTGTTGGCATTAATGTGGTGCTTTAAAGCAGCCTGATCTCGCTCTTGTTAATTTAACCTCACCAGAAAAGCACAAATAACTCGGTTCAAAAAAATCAATTCATTGAAAGTGCTTGGCCCTATTAGAGCGGGCGGCCCATCTTCATGTGTCTATGGGCGCTGTGTTGATTTTAGTGAATGAATGTTGAAATAATAAATATCTATATAAATGTAAATGTAATAAAAAGGAACTATATTTGATATTCTATTTGAACTATATTGGTCGTTGTATTGATTTAGTGATTTAATGTTGTGTTGATATAAATGCAATATCTAAAAGAGATGTATTTGATACTATTGTAACGAGCAAAGATTAAATAAACAAATGAATATAAATTCATTTAATATTTTATTTAGACACATCTGTATTTATTTGATTAATATATTTAAATAGACTATTTTATAACATCAAACGTTAGTATGAACTGCCATCTTAAATCATTTGTTTATGAATCATTCCTCTTTATTAATAAATCATTCTATATAAATAAATAAATTGTCATATCATATTTAAAAATCATGTGTGATTTAATAACATGTAATTCTGTTTAATTTATTTTAAAATATGTTTGTTTATGGAAGTACCTTGTTTTATATAAATAAGGCAAATATTGTTAACGAGGGCGCAGTCGTTTGGAGTATTTGAAAGTGTCAACATCTCTTGTGTATACACTAATATAACATAATACAGAATTTCAAAAAGTGTTGCGAAGTTATTACTCCATGGATATGGATTCCGAATACCCGTTCCGTGAAGCCACGACGACAGCAGCGGTTGGATAAACGCCCCCTAAGAGACTTCGGGATCTACGGTTGGCGCGAGAGTGATGGGTCTCTTGGCTTGGCCGCCATTACCTACCAATGATGACCTGAAGACTGATGCGACAAGCGCTTGGAAGCCGTGTTTGGCGCTAGTCAACCCTGATCGGAGACCGCGTGGTGTTTCGGAGTTATGGCGAGCACGTCTACACTTCGCGTGAGGCCACGGGGTGCACGCACCGGGGTGTGCTGTGGCGTGAACGCTGTTCTGCTCCGAGTGCTACCAGAGGTTGCAGATGCGGGTTGTTGATGCACTGACCAGAGGTATTTATCCAGAGCTGATTTTATTAGAGTTTTTGAGAAACATCCTAATTTTATAAATTATGGTGCTTACACGATTACCTACTGTCCCCGTAGGGATTACCAGATAAACATTATACAGTCAAAATTACGAATGTTACACCCCAAATAGAACTTATAGGTAACTGTTGTTTATCCACGTTTGGTGTATAGCAGTGCTACTGTGCTTATAGTCATGTTATGCCTTCGGCTGGGGCTCTTGTCTCATGTCTGTTTATTAATCGTTAGGCCATGTCGGAAACTTTCTGTAAAACTTACTTATCTACAAAAGAAAGAGAAAATAGCTTTGTTGTTATGTGGTTCTACTAATGTAATTATTAGTAAAGAACGGTTACACCGTTCTTTTCAAGTTGAAGCCCTGATATAGATCCATTGTATAAATTACCTGATTTGCTTTCAGTTTAAATAAGCTAAGTGATGTGCTGAATATGAATTAAATTGGTAGTCAATAGATTATCCCAATAGTAAAACATTAAAGGAATCAAAACATTATTTATAGCCCTTGATTACACATTACATAAGGCTAACTAACTGCATTACTTATGGCTAGTACTCACGGCTAGGATTATACGAAGCCTCTCTTGATAAATGACTATCCACCACAAAAATAATTATTTGCATAAAACCAGTAGTTTCACAGATAAGTGAATTCAACAAAACAAACTTCAGTTTTCTTATATTAGTACAAATATATATTCAGAAGGTAGATATAAAAATAAATTTGTGATACACATTTTTAAAGCTAATATTTGTAAAGTTACAAAATTGGTTTTATTATATATTTGTGGACTCTGTAGGTGCCTACATGATTTCATTTTAACATTATGTTGGAATTGTTACTGTCAACTTGCAGCTCAAGTTAAGGTTATAAGACAAGGGAACCCGACATATCTTAATATTTGTCGTTTAATTTTATACCTGTATAGAATGATTTGTTCCGACCATGATAAGTCCTTGCTTAACCCGAACTATTGAAGCTAGAAACATGAGATCTGAACAGTAGATTCCTTTATGGACATATGCACTCACTTAGGTTTTATAAAAGTCCATCTCTAAGCATTTTAGGTTGAAAGTCTTAAGGCAGGTGAATGCATAATATGAATAATCTTTTATAAATAACAAGCCTTAGTGTTATACTCGGTAAATACAATTTATTTTAGTTGTGAGTTCATTTGCTAAGTTAGTTGCATCTATATTCAAGATGACAACCAGTGATAACCAATAAAATTTAGTGCCAACCTTATTGCTTAGCTCTTGTGGGATACAAGACGGTTAGGAATATGATTATTAGGATAATAAGTGGGTTTAAAGAACATGATGTGAAAATCCATATTATCTCTTTTCCCATTTAGCAGTATTTATTCTTGGCAAATAAAAGTAAAAGTATGGACTACTCATGCTTTATTTCTAAATCAGTTGTGATTGGTCAGTTTAATATTATTTATTCGGATAAACAATTATTAATTGTCTATGAATTGATAAGAATTACATTGGCACCACATGTTAACAGTTTAAGATAAATATTAACATTATTTGGAAAATTCCCTTAAATATAAAGTCAAATAAAATTAAAGTTGAATTACATAATGAAGGAGGGGACGAATGATAAATAAAAACATTCATTTCAGAAAGAAAGGTCTATTTATATAAATAAATAAAATGTTAAATTAATTATAAAATACCAATATCTGAATGTCCAACTTTTATGGTTTATTGTAGTAAATTTCTTAACTGAGTGGAATAATTTTTAAAAATAAGGCTGCACTACTCTTGCTTTGTAATATTGGTAGCTTGCAAACAGTTCAACAAATTCACAGCTTGCACTATGCCTAAAAATATTCAATATTGGATTAAACATGTTCTTACGTGAATAATAATTATAGCTCTAGTATTTTCGAAATTCTTGGATCTGCATGGTTTGAAATCATTTCATATTTATCACCAACAGTCAGACTGTTCACGGCTGAACATAGGCCTCTCTTTGTTCTTGCCATTTTGTTTTCCTGTTTGATGTGGATAAAACTTATTTTGAATATATTAGGTTTTAAATGTTTTATCAAAACTGCAAAATATGGGTATCCTGATAACTTTATATTTGATTATCTAAAATGGCACTGTCAGACAGAACCTGAGAAAATTCAGTGTCTTTTGTATTTTAACTTATGCGTAAAATATGGGCTCCAACACTGTTGTAGCTAAGATAACTATAGACCAATGCACAGGTTGAACATGCCTGATATACAGATATAGCTTAATAGACCGGACCACTTTGTAAGAGTAGAATTTTATTTCATCTACAGTTACGAAGGTTCATGGAACTAATATTTGGGTGGGAAATGTTGCCCACCACCTGTCTTTTGAGTGTTGCAGGTTGGTGATGACATCCTGGCAGATGACCTGACCTTGGTGTGAAGAGAGGATGGACGAGCGGTCCTTTACTGATTGGTATGTATGGATAACGGTGGCCCGCCCTTTTGACGTCGGTGGTTTTGTGTGTGGGCTACGCGCACACATGCCGCATGAGTGCTGTACTTAGCTGGAGTCAAGCATTGTTTGCTAACCTTTGTTGCTGATCAACATCAACAACTGTATGAGCAGCTTGACCGTATGGGCGGAGGATTCGTCAGATACCGATTTACGTGGGGAGTCCTCTACCTCCTCCACTGTCGTTGTTGGACCTATGTAATTGCATTGTATTGATATAACTGATCATGACGAACGATGATCATTATTTTATGTATATGCATTGATGTGTTTATGAGGCAAATTTTGCATTTATGTGTTTGAGTAAAATTTTATTTTTCCTATCCAACATCCTTCCCAAAACGCTGGCTGGCCACCATGCGTATCCTTGATCCTGGTCTTGTTGGCTAGATCCCGTGATGGGTGATGCCGTGTGTTGGCTAGATCCCGTGATGGGTGATGCCGTGTGTTGGCTAGATCCCGTGATGGGTGATGCCGTGTGTTGGCTAGATCCCGTGATGGGTGATGCCGTGTGCTGGCTAGATCCCGTGATGGGTGATGCCGCGTGGGCTAAATCGACCCTATGTGGGTGATGCCGTTTGTGGGCTAGATCCCTATGTGGGTGATGCCTGTGTGCGCTAGATCCCGTAATCGGTGATGCCGTAATCGGCTTAGCCATGGGTGAAGCATTGTTTGTTAGATCCCGTGATGGGTGACGCATGTCTCAGGCTAAGATCCTATGACTAGGTGAAGCCTTGTAAATAACTTTTAGTTCATTCTGTATGATAAACGCTTATTTATGTATTTTTTTATTTTTGTTTGTTATGCTGTTTATTCTGTAACCGTTAATAATCAGCGCGAGGAGCGCGCTGGATCAGAATGGCCGTATGGGCGCTGTGTTGATTTTAGTGAATGAATGTTGAAATAATAAATATCTATATAAATGTAAATGTAATAAAAAGGAACTATATTTGATATTCTATTTGAACTATATTGGTCGTTGTATTGATTTAGTGATTTAATGTTGTGTTGATATAAATGCAATATCTAAAAGAGATGTATTTGATACTATTGTAACGAGCAAAGATTAAATAAACAAATGAATATAAATTCATTTAATATTTTATTTAGACACATCTGTATTTATTTGATTAATATATTTAAATAGACTATTTTATAACATCAAACGTTAGTATGAACTGCCATCTTAAATCATTTGTTTATGAATCATTCCTCTTTATTAATAAATCATTCTATATAAATAAATAAATTGTCATATCATATTTAAAAATCATGTGTGATTTAATAACATGTAATTCTGTTTAATTTATTTTAAAATATGTTTGTTTATGGAAGTACCTTGTTTTATATAAATAAGGCAAATATTGTTAACGAGGGCGCAGTCGTTTGGAGTATTTGAAAGTGTCAACATCTCTTGTGTATACACTAATATAACATAATACAGAATTTCAAAAAGTGTTGCGAAGTTATTACTCCATGGATATGGATTCCGAATACCCGTTCCGTGAAGCCACGACGACATGTCCGTAGTGGCGCGTTTGCGGGTGCGATGTACAGTGTTTGTCAAATTTAGTATTGTGATGAATCGTGGCTAGATTAATATGAGTTTTCAGTTAGATGACGTTAACACTCACCATAGTAACACTCTGTCAATTTTTCGCCAAATTCGCAACTAACTGATAACAAGGCTATAGCCTTAATCGCGTACAATTAATTTATTTAAGGTATAAATACTTATTTGTTTCCGACGTTTCGCTCATCTTGCACCGAGCTAGGTCGCGGAGAGACTGATGAAAGCTCAGCGCCGTCTTGTGGAAGTGCGGGTTTCGGCACCTACCCTCACTTGGTTTTTATTTAAGTTCGCACTGTCGATACTCCGACACACTACACTAATGACGTCTACACACTGTTGAGATTTATCACTGTGGCGGTGTTCACATTTGCTGTTGACTGGATTCCAAGTAGCCGATAATCTATATCCATCCTCCCGGTTGAAATTGTTGTATTTCTTGATTTCTACCGCTTCACGTACTATCCTGGAGTAATAGTGACGATCGGTGGATAAGACTTGTGGTTGATGCAGTTTTATCCAGTGGTTTGGTCCAGACTCCAACAAATGCTCAGCTATAGCCGACTTATTAATATGTCGGTTTTTCACGGCTGCGATATGTTCCTTTACCCTTTATTCCACAGATTTCCACAGAAGAGCGTCAAGCACTAAAAACGCTGCGTGATAACACGAATATTTTAGTGCTAAAGGCCGACAAGGGAAACGCCACTGTGGTAATGAAACTTGTGATTATGACTGTAAGATAAGGAATGTATGTATGATGTATACAAATCGCGAAAGTTTAAAATCGATTAAGGCTATAGCCGAACGTATAATACAACCGCCTCACGGTCTTAGGGCGTGGGTTCAAGTCACATTTATAACTGTTATGAGAATTTTGGTTTTTATGAAATTTGGAAAATGTTTATGAATATTTGGCAAATATAAAAAATACATACATACATACATACATAGACTCACGCCTGTTTCCACGAAGGGGTAGGCAGAGGCATATTAAACGCCCACTTTTCGCCAGTGTTTTGATCCCACGTAATAGGTGGCGAGCCTATTGCCGCTTATCGGGATATGTTATTTTGTTTCGTTTCTGCCTCGTTGGTCTCGCGGCATAAATGTGCGCGTGGGATTGGGAGGTCTCGGGTTCGATTCCCGGGTCGGGCAAAGTGTTATTGGGATTTTCCGTTAAGAAATTCTCAGTAGCAGCACGGAGTCTGGTAATGTGCCCGGTACGGCAATAGGCTCGCCCCCTATTACGTGGGACCTTCAAAATTCATGGCGAAATGTGGGTGTAATATTACACCTCTGCCTACCCCTTAGGGGATACAGGCGTGAGACTATAAATTAAAAAAAAAAGCATTTTGTTGGCCAGAGCCTCGTCCGTTGATCGGCAGGTGCACCACTTGCAGGTGAGGTTGGCTTGGGACCCTAACTTCTTGGTGGGAACCATATGCACCTAAAAAATGCATATAAAAAAATATATATTTTAAATTAAAATTGGAAAATTCTAGTAACTTCAGGAACGAATGAAAGGATTAAAAACAGATATGTGATAATGTAAATAAATATTATTAACTTATTTTTGCTGGCGAAAAAGTGATAGTGATATTTGTCTAGGGGGCTATATGATGCTTTATGTTAAGTGGATCCCTCTACTACGTTAACCTTGATGAGCGATTTCGATTCGCACTTGATTTAATAATTATTCATAATATCATTACTCATAAAAGTTTGAGATCCGCACGTTCCGCATTGTTTCCCGCTTGCCGCCCGCGCATTCACTGCGGACACTTGTATGAAAGTCCTATGGTTTGAGTTGCTCGCGTGCTCCCCGCGCTACACTGCCCGCGCCGCTCGTCGCGCCCGCTCACTCACTACGGACACTCCTATGTGGCCGAGCACAAAGAATTCTAATAACAGGAGTATCAGAAAATCGAGCAAAGTCTCGCTTTGAGTTCACAGCACATTTATTTAGTAAGTGTATAATAATATTATGTAGTTATAGTCGCAGCCGCTACTAATCTGGCGGAGCACTTATTACTTTTATAGCCGGTGGAAGAGAGCGGGTACGTTTTTATAGCACCACTGTTACTTGCCACTTGTCGGCTACTTATCATCTCTACTTAATTTGTCTAGCTTGCTCCTAATGCTTACTTTGGTTCCTGAACATTAAGTGCATATTCTTGTTCCCAAGTACAATGGACTTTCAGTTCATTGAAAAGAGCTTTTAATGTGTACTTTGAAGAAGTTATGTACACTTGTATTTATTGCCGATCTAGGTAATATAATAATATGTATAGCAAAACTAGCAATTTCTTATATTCCTAGGTATACTATTCAACTAGGGATCAAAATCAAGGCAAATTATATCGTACAGTTCTTTGTGCATGCCCAAACAGTTAATAATCAGTTGAATAGTATTAAATATCTTAGGATGCCGTCATATTTATTGAAGTTTCATTATCATCGGCCCTGTATATAAACAGTCCCACTGTTGGCAGACTTCACATGTCGAGAACATTATGGAGAACTCTCACTGTAGTTTAGAGAAATAAATTGTCCTTACTGTCCCTTTGTGATGCAATTTTATAGATAATACCTAGAATGTAATGTAATACTCAAATTACATTATACTCTTATAATATTATCGAATGACGTCGACACACGCGAAGAGGCTAGCTCTTTTACGGGTGTCTATTATTTATTGATGAGTATTATTATTATTTATTAACTTTTCACCTTAACAATTTCTGTTACAGCATTGACACCTATTTGATAAACTTATACCATCAGAAGGTAAGAAAATTAACACACAAATCTATTCGCACATGTTTCTGTGAATGAATCCAATATAAAAGCCGCCATCATGTTATTAACATTTCCACATACAAGTGAGCTCACGATAACATCATCGTAATATGACGAACCGTAATTGAAAAGAGTATTCCGGCAAGGTTTGTATATCGTTATATATGTACGTGAGGCGAATCTGTAAATTCAATAAGCGAAATGGGGAAGATAGCGTAGACGTTGTGGGGACAGTGTTAACAGAGCTATGCGAGATTAGTGCTAGTGCATTGAAAATTGTAGTCTCAAGTCTGCATTAGAGTCGCCGCCGCAGGAAATTGTGAAAATGCGCTCAACTCGCAACTAATGGACATGTTTGTGTGCTCCCTACGCCACCGACGCGCTGAAATATTTACAGAACCACTACACACACTAGTTTTAACTTTTTGTTAGACGCCGACGTCCCAAACACCTGATTTATGTCCACGCTTCTATAAATCTTTCCAGTGTATATTTTATACGATGTTCCACAAGTATTAAAAGTACTCAAGAACAGAGCAGTTGGCAACAATGAACAAGTGGAAGCTAGTCAGCAAATTGGGTGTGTTGATGCAAGTTGCCGAGTAGCCTTCTATTCTGTTCGATTGAGACTCAGTTTATGTATCGGCAAATATCCTGTTATGCCAAATAACTAGATTAAATTTTGATTGCTTGCAACAAATGTCCCGAACTTAAAAATTGGATGACGTAGTTAATCATGATATAAAAAAAATATAACGGTAAATTGTAAACTGTTAAGTATTTTTTTTATTTCAGTATAAAATCAAAACGTTAGATTTATAAGTGACAGAAACACTACACATAATTTTATTGTGGAAGTCGGACAAATCAATGTTTAATAGATGCATCGGCACAGTATGCACGTTAGTAAAAAAATTAAAAGGCGACATTAGGCAATAAGCAAATGAATAGGGAATACTTGAGACACGTAAGTACGTCAACCAAATTAATTCGCACCACATATCACTCGACAGCTTAAACCTCACTTATGTGAAATTGGAATTATTGCTTTATATCTTCTACAATCCTTTAATGTCTACCTATACGATGTACAGAATTCTATCCTTTTATTAATAACTAGAGGACGCCAGCAACTACGCCTGCATTTTTTTGAAATTTACCCGTTTTGGCCGATCCCGTGGGAATTTCGGGAAATCCCTTCTTGGTGCACCCCTACGGTCCCCAAGGAACATACATGCCAAATTTCAGCTTCCTGCGCCCAATAGTTGCGGCTGTAGCGTGTCTGTCAGTCAGTCAGTCAGACCGACATGAGATCTGAGACGGTCAAGGATATAAATAGCACTCGCTCAATTATTGACTGCAGACTGTTGGATAACGGCGAAGACCAATGCGCTTCAAACACGACAATAACTGATCTACATGTCGTTTTATTTATACAATTCCTATGCATACGATGAAGTGGTAACTTGGTCACTATCAATGCACTATCAGTTTCTTTTCCGTATTTATTTAAGCTTTTACTACCTACCTTAAAATCTAAACTTAATGAACCAAGTTAAAATTTTTACACAATAATTACATATGAAGTAGTTTCAAAGTAGCTTAAATTGTTTACATTTAAACAAACTAAACTTTTTTTTTCTACGTTCACATTTTTATAGCAACGTTGGACATCGTCAAATGTAGCACAAACATAGCTAAGTGTATTTATTTTCAGTTCTTGTGTCCAAAATCTATACCAGAATCTTGGTATATCTATCTTTAAAGACAACTCCCGCACTAAGAATAAATCCTCCTTTACAACCATACAACCAACGGACACAATGGATAACCAGATTCGAAGCACCAATTCGTGGATGACCACAAGGTTTTCCATGGTGTGGGAATCGAACCCACAACACTCAGTGCAGGGCCAAGCAGTGAGCTAGCAGCTTAAACCACTACGCCAACCATGCAGTCGATAAAATGTGTCACGAACATCACAATCGTACTAAACAAAACTGGCAATTTCCATCACAAAACAATTCTGTGGCGCCGTTATGTCGACTGTAGATTAATTAATCAAAATAAATGTAAAGGGGTAACGGAAGTAGAAA
This sequence comes from Euclidia mi, assembly GCA_944739405.2. NCBI lineage: Eukaryota > Metazoa > Arthropoda > Insecta > Lepidoptera > Erebidae > Euclidia > Euclidia mi. The sequence goes on along the minus strand of OX123193.2, from coordinate 28,696,873 downwards.
CATTTAAATCTCATCGTAATTATAACATAAGATACTGCAGTGAGTTAAAGTTAAAGATTTAACTAAACGAAAAGATTAATTGCAAAGGCGATCAGAGGATCGTCCCATTCCGACATTTTTGTTACAAATGAAATTTCGTATAATTTTCCACGTCGCTTCGTTTGGATTATTCACTTCATTACAGTTTAATCCTGACCCTTAAAAGGTTGGATGTCACCATTCTGTCTACATACATATTGTAATATGTACGTGCCTTTGTAGGTACGTCGTTTTGCTTCAAATTACGGCTGGGTTTTGTTTGCCGCTCAGTGTGTTGGGCCGTGATCGTATGATCGATTCGCCGCTCGCCGTGTTTATTTACAGCTGAGTTATCTGTCCAGTCTCCAATAGCAGATGATCGCAGTTTCACAAAAATATACTTGTTGTTTTATTTGGTGTGCACGGTTCAGTTAATATACAGGTAATGTTTAGCGTAATAAAATATTCTCATCAAATTTCGAATGGCTTTAATCAATTTTGTACTGCCTGCATGTACATTATACATGACTGACTAACTACTATAATGCAGACCTTATTGAATATACATATTATATTCTGTTAATAATATGCGCGGTAACGTGATATATTTAATTTTATGGCATGTCATTCATATGTAATGAATGACATGCTATAATTTTAGTTCGAAATTTATATTACTCATCTTAATATATAAAATCCTTGCGTTACTGACTGACTGACAGACACGCTACAGCCGAAACTATTGGGCGCAGGAAGCTGAAATTTGGCATGTATGTTCCTTGGGGACCGTAGAGGTGCACTAAGAAGGGATTTCACGAAATACGCACGGGATGGGCAGAAACGGGTAAATTTAAAAAAAATGCAGGCGTAGCTGCTGGCGTCCTCTAGTCTTAATATATAAAAAGTATATAATAAGTAACGCAAGGGCGTTACTGACTGACTGACAGACACGCTACAGCCGAAACTATTGGGCGCAGGAAGTTGAAATTTGGCATATATGTTCCTTGGGGACCGTAGGGGTGCACTAAGAAGGGATTTCCCGAAATTCCCACGGGATCCGCCAAAACGGGTAAATTTAAAAAAATGCAGGCGTAGCTGCTGGCGTCCTCTAGTATTAAATAAACGACGACCGGTTGGCGCAGCGGGAGTGTAAGCGACTGCTACGCCGAAGGTCGCGGGTTCGATTCCCGCTCAAGTCAGACATTTGTGTGCATGAACATGGATGTTTGTCTTGGTCTGGGTGTTTCTATGTATAATATGTATGTATTTACAAAAAAATAAAAGTATATATGTATGTTTATCCATTATCTAGTACCCATAGTACAAGCTCTGCTTAGTTTGGGACTAGATGGTGATGTGTGTATGTGGTAGAATATTCATCATCGCAGAGAAACTCCAAGCATAGCTCTCTCCATCGCCCTCTGAGTGACCTTGAGACTTCTGATAAGGCCCATAGTGAGCGACCACGTCTCTGATCCGTAAGTCATCACTGGCAACACACACTGGTCAAAGACTTTCGTCTTGAGACATTGCGGGATATCGGACGAGAAGATATATCGTAGCTTCCCGAACGCTGCCCAACCGAGTTGGTTTCGACGATTGACCTCCTTCTCGAAGTTGGACCTACCTAATTGGACTATTTGTCCCAGGTAGATATACTTGTCGACAACTTCGAGCGTAGAGTTCCCAACCTGAATAGGAGCAGGTACAACATGGACACACGTTCGACATGATTTTCGTCTTGTCCATGTTCATCTTAAGACCTACTTGTTGTGAGACTCTACAGAGGCCATCGAGCATTGTGCCTAGGTATTCCATGGTCTCAGCCATGACGATCGTCTGCGAATCGAAGGTGAGTGATGTACTCGCCGTTGATATTGATGCCGAGTCTATTCCAGTCCCGAAGCTGGAAAACATCCTCCAGCGCAGTGGTAAACAGTTTCGGGGATATGACATCCCCCTGTCTCACTCCTCGCTGGAGTTGAATAGGTTTCGAACTCTGGTCCTGGAGGCGGACTGACATAGTGGCGTTTTCATACAAACACTGCAGCGAAGTGCTGAAGTGTTTGTTTTTTTGTGATATATTGGTAGAATATTATTATAGTACTAGCTTTTGCCCGCTGCTTCGCACGCGTAAATTACGATTAGATAAAATATTTTGTACAAACTTAAGGAACATACATGTTAAATTTAATCTTCTTGCGCCCAGTAATTTTGGCTATAATGTGTCCGTCAGTCAGTCAGTAACGAAAAGATTTTATATACACAGATTGAAGTGATTCCATTGAAAAAAAAAGTTTTTACACAAACTCTGAATCCCTTTTCCACCCTCTTAGGGGAAAATTTCCAAAATAAAAATGTCTTTGTGTTCGCAAACGTCATTTGTGGATCCAGTAAACAAAGTATGAAGTTAATCCCTTGAAGGCATAAAAGGTTCTATGCAAATTATGACTCCTCTTTTTATCCACTTAGGGTAAGAATTTCCAAAAAGACTAACTTAGTGTTCACTAACGTTATTTGAGGAAGCAATAGGTATACAAAGTTTGAAGTTAATCCATTGAGGGAATAAAATTTTCAAACAAATTCGGACAACCAGTTTAACCCCTTTAGGGGACGAATTTCCAAAAATCCTCTCTTAGTGTGCCCCTATACACCTCAAGGAACATACATGCAAAATTTCATCTACTTGCGCTCAGTTGTTTCGGCTGTAGGATGTCTGTCAGTCAATGAGTAACGCAAGGATTTTATATACAGACAGATTATACAAATAAGTAATACTTGACTGCCTCCGTGGTACAGTGGATAGCGCATGCGTCTGCCAAACGGGAGGTCTCGAGTTCGATTCCCGGGTCGGGCAAAAGTATTACTGAGTTTTACCCAATTCTCAGTAGCAGCACGGAGACTGCCAAAGTGCCCGGTAACGGCAATAGGCTTGCCCCCTGTGAGTGTAATATTACACCTCTGCCTATCCCTTTGGGGATACAGGCGTAGGACTATAAAAAAAAATAAACAAACTGTCTGTAATCTCAAAATAACTGTATTGCATATTGTTGCTAACCCGTTTCCAGTACCCCAATGATTTGTTTAGATTATTTTTCTGTCTGTCTATTTATTCAGGGTAATCTTAAAAATGGCTGAATCGATTTAGATGAGTATTTTACTAATGGTTCATGTAAACTTTCGAACAAACTATGAAAATTTAATTTAGGCATAGCTGCTTGCAAAAGCTATGTCGCACGAGTGATTGATTTCCACGGGGTAGCCGGGATCGATCACTCGCCGAGCAATTAAAGAGGGATAATTAGGTTGACTTACGGGAAATAAATAAAAAATATCACCAGGAAAGTTTAAACTCGCGTTATAATTCCAGTTATTCGATGGCTTTAGTTATAAATAAAAAAACTGACAATTAAGATTAGCAGATGAGACAATTATCCAGGGCGTGGGCGACGTTGGCACTTCGCAGGTCTTCGGATGATGGTAGTACTCAACTCGGTGGTGCTGGCCGGAGGAAAGGGACGAAGCCTCTCGACCGCTGTATTTATAGGGCCGGCGCGGAGGGGTGCGAGGGAACGGCCCATTGCTGTGCGTCACTCGTAGCGAGGCTCGCGGTGCAGGAGCGCGATGTGACGTCACACCCCCCCCCCGTTAGGCCGGGATTTTCCCTAAGGAAAATTCCCTAGCCCAACGGGCGTAGCAGCCCTGAAGATACTACCTGAAATTAGAGAAAACAAGGGCAAGAGTACCTTGAACAAGTGACAACCCTATACGCTAATTAGGATACCTAAATAATAATGACCCACGCTTGCATTCTTCACGCGTACAAGGGCAGTCTGAATTTGAACATAAACATTTATCATTCATAATTCATCACACATATCTACATGTAAATGCCGAGGCCAGTGTAATAGCCTAATATTAAAGATAACAATCTATGGAGAAGCGCTTAGGGTAATTATTAGGTAATAATGATTTGTAGATATAAGAAACTTGATCTAGCCCTACGACTTATAAATCTTGGGTTCGGCCTTTGCCACTAGATAAGTAAACTTTTTGAATATAGTTAGGTATAACAACAGATTTTTCGTAAAGATGAACAAAAATAATACAAGCCGCAGACACGACCGGACCGCTCAATGTCAAAGGAAAGAAATTAATAATTATTTTGCTCTAATTAATAACTAGAACACGACCAGTAACCACCTTTTGAATGTAAACAATGGTGAGTCATTAGTTAGGCATTTATTTATCGGCGCGTCGCTGAGTGAACGCGCGTGCGTCATAACGACAACTAGGTACGATCTAAATGGTAGGTACTATTCGACTGTTCCGAGCTCGCGACGCACGGCTAATCACCATGATCGTTTATAAAGTACCTATAATAACAATTTGATTATGGAATTTATACAGAATTAAGAATAACAACAGAACTTCAGAACAAGGCACGGCGAAAAACAATACGCCAATCAAGATGCATTTCAACAAATAGATTTGCGGAAAGAAAATATACATGCGAGAATCAAACTTGTATGCTCAGCTAATAGCGACCTTTTAACCACTGATCAACAGGGTAAAAAAAACAATATATTTAGTTTATGGTTAGTATTTTTTTTAAAAATGTTCAACATAAGATTTGAGTACACAATTGCGCAGCAATTAGAAAAATAGTATTGTTTACGAGAAAAAAAATATTTGCTACCCACCACAGAAAATATCAATTTATAGTAGGCACTACTACAAACGGTAATATAAATTAGAAACGTTCGTTTGAAAAAATTAAACAATGAATAGGTAGAAGGTATTCTTATTGTTGTTTTTATACTTTTATTATTCTTTGTAATTAATCAACTTTAAATCCTTTATGTGCCAATCGCCTAAAGGTTTTCCAGCCATGTCGTTAAGTTTGTATACTAGAGGTGATTTTTTTGAGGCAATCTTACATTTAATAAATTTAGGCGCCAATTTCTTGCTAAAGTATTTATCCTTATCACTAAGACTTGATTTTCCACAATCCTTGTTAACTAGTTTTTTGAAACTGTAGGGGTCGACTTAGATTTACAATTGGGGCAGTCTGACACCTTGAAACCCTTTGTACCGCACTTAAAACAGATTAGGTAGTGTGGTTGACGGCAAATACGTTATGAGTGCGAATTGCATCTACAACGCACGCCAAAAATTTTATTTATATTAGAAGTACTCGATACGGCGTTAACTTGTGGTACAGACTTGTATCTCGATGTATCAGCGACAGAGTTATATTTATTGAAGTGATTATGATTGTAAACATTTTTGTTTGAAGAAAAAATAGAAAACGGATAATTATACGCTAGATCAGGTGCTAGAGTATTCTTTGAAACTTTAGGGGGTTCGGAAAATTGCTTACTGCGACTTTGGTAATTTTCGAAAAGACGACAAACTTCGACCAGACTATCAACATCAACAACCTTTGCAGTGAGCAGACAATTAGTGTAACAAGGTCTAATATTATTTAACAAATTTTCTAGCTTCTCCGAATCAGCGATAGGAGAACTAAGTCGCGAAAACAGACCGTGCATTTTTGCCACGTAAATAGTTATTGATTCGTTTTCGCCCTGTGAGCGCTGACGAATCTCCGTCATAAGCCGATAATCGTAGTTATGCGGACTAAAATCTCGTTTCAAAAGTTCGCAAAGTTCTAACCAAGTCTTTACATTATTTTTAACTGAACGATACCAAACTAATGCGTCACCCGAAAATATTTCAAAAGCGAAAGACAACATCTTGTCGTGGAGAATAGATCTACAGGACATAAATTCATAAATTTTTTCAATAAAGGATCTTACACATGATTTACCGTTAAATTTGAATTTACCTAATTCCGAAAAAAGCTTACGGTCGTAATTATAGGAAGTGTTTCCCTCTGCCACTGAGCAATCCGACCGAATTACGTCTCGTGATTAATTGTAATTTCGCATATAAGCCATTAAATTTATTCCACACAGACTCAATTTTTTTAGTATCAAGACTGCCGGTATCCACCCTATTCAGTCGATGAAAACAATGGTGCAGCACGGTTTCGACCTTCTGTTGAAGCTCGGAAGTATAGTTTGCTTCCAACATAGATAAGTGTTTAGTTGATCTTAATAGCGACTTTTCCACTTCTGCCACATCCTCCTCTGGTGGGAAGGGTGAAGATAATATATCCTCTGAGGGAGTTTTAACTGAAAGTTTAGCGATTTGTTTGCGGGGATCGTCAGGCTTTGAAACGCCGCGTATTGTGGTCTCATATTCTAATTCCGCTTTAGTTAGTAATGAGAAATTTATAATGTTAGCCATTATTACAAAACAATAATAAAAAATCTAAGTATTTACGCCGGCACTAGAAAAAAGAATTAAATATCGCCAGAAAATCGAATACCGTGCTAAAAAAAGCTGAAATACACTAAATTATACAATGGTGTGATGATTGGTCAAGGAAGAAAAAATTTCTTAAAGGTCACTCAAAGGTTGAATAACAATATTTTTTCGCAAACACGTGGCTCGTTAGTTCAACGGCTAAGCGGTTAGAACCGGTTGGCGGCTCAACACGCTGCCCGCGGTGGAAACGTGATTTTAGACAGACGTTAATTAAATCACCGTTATGTTATTTACACAGTTAAATTGCTTATGGCCAACAAAAATAGATAGAAACTGTACCTGTACGCAATTCACCACACCAGAATATATGCACACACAGGAGAAAAATATACAAGAGAAAAAGAAATTATTTCACTCACCTGTAAAGTGCCAACTTACGTTTTAAAAATTATATATATAATATAATTAAAAATTCTATTGAGCGCCAATGTCGCACGAGTGATTGATTTCCACGGGGTAGCCGGGATCGATCACTCGCCGAGCAATTAAAGAGGGATAATTAGGTTGACTTACGGGAAATAAATAAAAAATATCACCAGGAAAGTTTAAACTCGCGTTATAATTCCAGTTATTCGATGGCTTTAGTTATAAATAAAAAAACTGACAATTAAGATTAGCAGATGAGACAATTATCCAGGGCGTGGGCGACGTTGGCACTTCACAGGTCTTCGGATGATGGTAGTACTCAACTCGGTGGTGCTGGCCGGAGGAAAGGGACGAAGCCTCGTAACCGCTGTATTTATAGGGCCGGCGCGGAGGGGCGCGAGGGAACGGCCCATTGCTGTGCGTCACTCGTAGCGAGGCTCGCGGCGCAGGAGCGCGATGTGACGTCACAGCTAGTTTAAATAAAATAAGTCAAGGATTCCGTCGCAGTATACATTTGTATATCTCAGCGACATTGTAAAAAAATTTAAAGTAAATTATCCAAGTTCAAAAACCCTTTCTTAGTATTTTAGGTTAAAGAAATGAAGCTTTGGTCAGCAGTTGGACAAAGCAGATAACTGATAAAATGTGCTTACCTGCTTAAAAATATATAAAAACAGCAAATAACGGCTCTAAGTATTTTGGCTTCTATTGATCATATAAAGAACCATCCCCCATTTAGTTAGTGAAGATGAAGAACGCTTAGATGAGAGCCAGTCGCATAAATTTAAATTAATGAAAATTAAATGCACATCAGGGAAGATGAAAAAAATCAAGTAAAGGAATTAAAAGTTTCATACAAACTGGGATCCCTTTTTGAACTCTCCGCTTTAGTGGTGAATTCACGAACGTCACTTGAGGAACCGATATACAAAGTTTCAAGTGAATCCATTGAATTTTTTTTTATATTACAAAATGAGCCACCCTTTCTTAACTCTCATAGGGGAGTGACTTCGAAAACTCCTTTCTTGGTGTTCACTAACGTCATTTGAGGAACCTATATACAAAGTTTGAAGTTAATCCAATGAAGGAATAAATTGATTCATACAAATTCCGGCTCCCCTTTTTAACCCTTTAAGATAAGAAATTCCAAAAAGATTTTCTTAATGTTTACTAAAGTCATTAGAGAAACCAATATACAAAGTTTGAAGTCAATCCACTGAAGGAATAATAAGTTTCGTTTAATACACACTTTGAACCCCGATATAACCCCCTAATGGTAGGAATTTTCAAACAACAAATTCTAAGTATTCACAATCGTCGTTTGAGGAACCAATATACAAAGTTTGAAGTTAATCCATTGAAAGAATCAAAAGTTTGATACAAATTTTGACCTCCAGTTTTACCCCCTTAGGGTTGAAATTTCCAAAAATCCTCTTTTAGTGCTACCCTACACTCTTCAAGGAACTTACATGCTAAATTTCATCTTCTTGTGACCAGTACTTTCGGCTGTAGCGTGTCTGTCAGTCAGTCAGTAACGCAAGGATTTTATATATTAAGATTATATTATAAATACGTGGCAAATGTAAAATATATAATTATGCTTGAAAAAGAGTAAATTATTCTATGTGAACTAGCGACGGCACTGAACAGACATCTTGAAATATCATACAAAGTTCGAAGTGTTACTAATTAGTGAAACTTTTGCTGTCTTTGATACTGTGGGAACTGCAAATTTAACTTCATAATATGGTGGCTCAAAGAGTTTCTGAAACCCCAATTATATAAATTCAGCCTTATAAAATACACATGCATAGCAGGAGTCATAAGTAGTTTTCACACAAAAAAAACAATAACGTTTAAAGACTAATTATTTAACTTAAAATAATGATACGCACAGTCACAGGCAATGCGTTTAAAGCTCTCGCAAGTGTGGTGAAATAGAAATAAAACTGTGGAAATGCTTCTAAGTAAGACATACGACTCAGCAGATACGGGAGCAGTAGTTTGTTGCATCGTGACCGATGAGCGGCGATCGATTTCTCACATCTATACGCTTCCCTACCCATTAAAATTGTTATTTTTCTCTTACTCGCTTAGAGAAAATGTAAGAAGGAAACTACGCGAAAGATTTCATATCGAGAATAGCGATGGATGAATAAGAAAATTACGAATTTTAATTAGCAATTTACACAATTTTTATAAATGTAGAGGTTCATAAATTAAAAGGCATACAAATATGATTATAAGATGTACATAATAAGTTTGTCCAAATACTATACTCATATGCCACATGTATAGGTATTATAGTTTGTTTGGTTAGTGGTGACGTAAAAATAGTATCAATAGGCCTGCTTTTGATCTTGGTTTATATTATGTAGGTACATAATTATGACGGCGTAAAATAGTACCAATACCTGCTTTTGGTCTTAGTTTCGACACCAATAAATTTCTACTGATGTGAAACTGGAACAAGTATTTGGTGTATGGTAGTTTTACGAAATTAAAAGTATTTATTATAATGGAAAGGCGAAGAACTAATTTCGAATAGTAATCAGAGCAGGCCCACATTAATTGCTATTTAGAATAATGTTACATGATGAAAATCTATGACTACATTACCGATGAATCATTATGATCGAAGAAATCTTTAAATATTAGACTAATATTTATGTAACGGCGGTTTTTTTTTAAATATGACTGAAACACCATAATACATATGCTTTTACGACCCTACGTTTCTGCATGGGTTACTCTAGCCAGGGCCACGGCATAAGAGGGTTTTATCTTGTAAGGTACATGTTTTATTTCTGCGTGACTGAAAGTTATTACATACTCGTAAATGTGTATATAAAATAGGTAAAGTTTGATAGAATTTATTAATACAAACCACTATTTACGACTGAAAATACATTTCTGTTACCTTTATTATTTTTGCGTATAAATCTGTAGCTTGACATACAATTCTTAGGGCTCTGTAAAAGTGTAGCCGCACTTCTTGGCTATAAAATAAGTTCTTTTTCTTCAGTTTTACAGCTATATCGCAATATCTGGCCGCAAAACCACCCGGCGTCGGCGGTAAATCTTACTTTATTTCTATTCCGAACATATGAAAATCTATGATAAGCTACTGGCTATAGCTAATAAACGTTTTACGAGCTCCGCTGTGCGGTACAGTTAATTCTGTTTATTGCCAAGTACTGATATGTTTTATAGGCTTTTAAATTAATATTAATTTTCTGTTATACAGTGTGAAAGTATTTAACATAGGTCACAGTGATGTAAGAAATGCGGTAAGCTTTCGAAATTTATTGATAGTTTATTATTTTTTAGTATGGTTTACATAATGTTCAATCAATTATTATTATCGTGAATATTACATTTATCAGAGGTCAGGACGATCAGAGGTCTACTTGGAGGGGCTAGCCTGTTAATTAATTATATATCTAACCAGCAAGGCTTTATTAAGATAAATATAAAACCGAAACTAAGCGACGAGATCACCACTAAAACCGGTATTATATAAGTTTGCAGTTGTATCATAAAACAAGATTTATTGCTGAGCAAATATATCAGTCCAAGGGGTTATGACAACGTTATAATTGACAACTGTTCATTCCATAATAGTCTTTTTGAACACCGACGGATTTTCAAAGGCTTCAAGAATCTCTCGTGGTTTGAAAAGACAAACAATTGTTCAATATTTGCCCCGTCACCTTGTATCAAGTCGCTAATCATTCAAAAAGTTGTACAAAAATATTTTGTAAGACATGAAATATGTTAAAAAGATGGTGAACAACTTTCACGCTGATTTGTTTCCTAAGAGTTCAAACATTGCACGGAAGTTTGTTATAGTCTGTAGGAAATTTTATTTTACACGATTTTATTATGTAAATTTCTTTAACTTGCGCTTTTGATACAAATAAGTGTATTCCCCTTGCTATAAAGTGTTTATTAAATTTATTAAGAATACTTAAGTACGAATTAATGCTACATTTATTATAGAGCTCTTTACGAATTATTGATGCATACGAGAGTTCATCGGTGGTTAATTAATCTTTATTTTTAGGGTTCCGTACCTCGAAATGAAAAAATGGAACCCATATAGGATCACTTTGTTGTCCATCCGTCTGTCAAGACCCTTTTTCTCAAAAACGCGTGGAGGTTTCCAACTGAAATTTATACCAAATAGTCAAATCTACTGTCCCTTGAAGCTGAGAAGCAAACTTCTAAGCTAACGCAATCAAAAGATACAGCGGTATATGCTGCAAATTTCAGCAAATTTTCGCAACTCAAAACCTACAGGGTACTTCGCATGAACTTAGAATCTTGAAATTTGGTACGAAGCAATGTCTTATAGCATGCATTAAGGAAAAATTGCGAAAACCGTAAATTTTAGTTATATCATATAATAAAAATATTTTTAATAATTCTAAGGTTATTACCATTTTCTCATGAACACGTAGAGGTATTAATTTGAAATTCATATCAAATACTCAAGTCTATAATACCTTGCAGATGTAACAAAATCAAATTTCTATGTCAACGCAATAAAAAGAAATAGCAATTTAAGCTGCTTAATTTCCCGCAACTACTCGCAAGGGAATCAAAACCTACCGGGTACTTCCCGTGAACTCAGAATCTTGAAATTTGGTAAAAAGCTATGTCTTATAGCACAAATAAAGGGAAAATTGCAAAAGCCGTTAATTTTTAGTTACATCATTTAAAAAAATATTTGTATTGATTTTAAAGTTACTACCCCTTTCCTCATGAACGCGTAAAGTTATTAAATTGAAATTCATATCCAATACTCGGGTCTATTATACCTTTAAGCTGTAATAAAATCAAACTTCTATCTCAACGCAATAAAAAAAACAGCAATGTTACTTTATTTTCAAACTCGCAACTACTGGCAAGGGAATCAAACCTACAGGGTATTTCCCGTAAACTTAGATTCTTGAAATTTGGTACGAACCAACGTCTCATAGCATAGATAAAGGTAAAATTGCGAAAACCGTAAATATTTAGTTAAAAACAAAATTTAAGTTACTAGACGTTTCCTTATGTACGCGTAGATGTATTAAATTGAAGTTCATATCAAATACTTGGGTCTATAATATCTTTAAGCTGTAACAAAATCAAACTTCTATCAACCAACGCAATCAAAAGATACAGCTGTTTATGCCGCAAATTCTCGAAAATTTTCGAAACTCACAAGGGAGTCAAAACCTACAGGGTACTTCTCATGAACTTAGAATCTTGACATTTCGTACGAGGCAAATTCTTTTACCACAGATTATGGAACGAATTCCAAAAATGTTTTTAATATAGGTACATCATACCTATAATAAAAACATTTTTTTAAATTTAAAAGTTTCTCTTTCCTCATGAACGGGTGGAGTTTTAGAATTGAAATTCATATCAAATACTAAGGTCTATAAACACCGTGAAGCTGTAATAAAATCAAACTTCTATGGCAACGCAATCAACAGAATCAGCAATTTAAGCATATTTTCAAACTCACAACTACTTGCAAGGGAATCAAAACCTACAGGATACTTCCCTTGAACTCAGAATCTTGAAATTTGGCACGAAGCAACGTTTTATAGCACAAATAAAGCAACAAAGGCAAAAAATCTTAAAATTAAAGTATTTTATTAATTATTTTAAAGGTTCTACCCCGTTCCTCATAAACTCGTAGAGATATAAAATTGAAATTCATATCAAATGCTCAACTCAAAACTAAAGGGTACTTCCAGTCGATCTAGAATCTTGAAATTTGGCATACTTAAAGCAAAGTTATAGCACATATGAAAAATTACGAAAACCTTAAATTTTTAGCTACATCACATATTTTTTAAATAATTATATATATACCTACAGGTTTGTACGGAACCCTCGGTGCGCGAGTTCGAGTCGCACTTGACTGGTTTATTACAAGTAGGACGCCTTCCGGTAACATATGCAGAATGGGCTAGAATCGGATTCAGTGGCGTGCCATTGGAGAGGTCAATATCCAACGCTGGACTATTGCAGGCTGATGATGATGAGATGATCACAATGATGAACTATACACACCCGAAAGGTTTCAATGGTAACTCACTTCTATGTAACAGTCTCGTGTATACTTATTGCCCAAACTATAAAATAACTTAAATCTTTTACGATAGCATTTAATAAAATAACAAAAGCAATAGTGTGATTACCCAGTTTATACAGCCGCATTAAAATAATAAATCCGTCAATTATTCTTATTAGTACGCTTAAGGGTTTTACGATTGTACTGTTGACTTAAACGGAGTATTGAAGAGACAATTTAAATCTCAAAGACGAAATAAGTATGCTATTAGCTAACTCGTGAATCGCAAACTGGTTTGACAATTAATGTATAACCAAAATGTTCTCCATTTATCATGTTATTACTACTTTCTTCTTTATAAATTTATAATTTAAGTATAAGGCTTCTAACGTTACCATTACTATGTATAAAACCTTAGATGGCTTTACTTTCTACTTAATTTGCCATTACGAGTGCCCTACGTGCTACGCTGCTACGGAGCTACAGCAGCTACGCCACTACACGCTACGTTGTTATTATAACATTTTTGGTATTAAACTGAGTATTTGAGTTGGTGTGTTAAGGCGAGGTTGCAGTACAGTGCGTAGCTCGACCTCACCCCCCGCAAAAACTAAAACACGGCGGTGGCGTCGGGGTGAGCGGGGGGAGAGGAGGGGGGTTTCGTGTGTGCGTGTGGCACAGCGCAGCGTAAAAAAAAACCGTAGATGAGTTATGCGAACTTCAAAAGTGGCACACTAAAAACAGGCTAAATGTCTCATTTGGCTTTAGTCGCGTACGCACTGCGGTCGGAAGCGCTCGCTCTTTTACTCGCGTGTGTGTACGTTACATTTGGAAATGCCGTCGTGTGTAATGAGATTTTGCACAAACTATAGTAGGAAAATGACTAAAAGTTATGGAATCACTTCTCATTCATGAGTATTACAATATTACGTTTTATTTACAATTTATAATAAATTCAGTATCACAAATAATAGAGTGAATAAAAAAAATTGGCATTTAGCGAGTGTAAAAGAGAAGCAGTATTGTGCGTGTTCAAAGACTAAAAAACAAAGTACCTAGATGGGACATTCGTAATAATAAAATACTGATGTGTGTTTTTGTCAAGTAATAAAAGTGATTTGAGGCTGAATCAACAGAATATATTATTATTATAGAAATACAAAATCATACCTAAGTTACAAACATTGACGAATGATCAAAGTCCATTCACTTGTTCTTGTTTTTCTCCTTTTAATATTAAACAACTAAGTAGATTGTACTGTACAGTTTTCGCTGCCGACCCACCATACCCCTGGGGGTATGGTGGGTCTTTCAAAGCTTAACCGTACTCCCAGATAATATTGTTGTGTAATTAGTTTATTAATTGAATCGGTCATTTCAAAAACCTCATAAGTCACAAAATTATAATTTTTCAGAAATCAATAAAAACTGTTTCACACACAAAGAAATGAGTTTTAAAGGATGTTTTTATGTTTAATTTAGTATTTGAGTGGTAAAAAATTTAAATAGTGTATAACCTTTACAGTTTATTAATAGAAATAATGAAAAAAACCTGAAAAACAGTTCTTGACTTATGTTGTTTTAGCGAGAAATAGGGTTAGTGGTATATAATTTAACCAAAACAATCTTAGTAATCATATTTTTATTGCTTTTAATATTAAGAATTACACTTAAAAATAATCTTATTAACATTTTACATGTATTAACTTGTCATGTTTTAATATCTTTATGGTACATGGTCATATTCTCCATCATTCTCATCTGGATTATCTTCAACATTTGGCGTTGGCCAACTAAAAATGTTCTTATAAAATGGCATATGCTCTTCCAGAATGCTATCTTGAGCTTGTTTTAAATCGTCTATTTTTTTTTTATTGATAGGCACTTTCAGATCATAGGCTTTGGTTGATGAAAGTGAAACAGAAGTTGTTATTTTCTTTATGAGAATGAATGTTTAATCAATCCATCAATATATTCTTCGGCTATGATAGTTCCTTTTCGATCTATATCATACTGAAAACTCGTATGTATGTCGAAGGTGCACATGACTTTTTCTGGTCCTTTGGGACTTTTTTCCATAAGATTTAGTTGATAAACATGTTTTTTTGTACAAATTTGGCCACCATTTCTTAAATTCTAAAACATCTTCAGTTTTTAGCTCTATGACTGTAAATGTTGAGCTGGAGTTCGAAACCAAATCAATGTATTCTCCTGGGACGTAGATACGATCATGCTTTCGAACATTTTTTTATGACTCCAAAATCATGGTCATTTGGTAAAAAGGAATGACCACGTATGGGAAAATACTGATTAACTTTTTCAAATCTCTTAGACTATCTCTCAACAATGTATTATTTTTATTTTGACCAAGGCAGCCGTCGGAAAAAAGAAATAAATACTTAATCTTAATCAACATTGAACAAACCTCATTGGCTCCTCCTTTGTTAGCAATGCCAATCTAGTGGTGCATGCAAAAACCTCTTAAGTCACTGACTAATGTTGTTTATGCAATGAACGTCTTTCACGCGGTATTATTAAAAGAGGAAGGAATGTATTGACTTAAGTTGTTTTCACCCAGAATACGCATCTACCTTTGAGGAATCATTTTCAGCAAAAAAAAGCATGTTGGAAAAAATGTGACTTATGTGGTTTTTGAAATGACCGATTCAATTTCAGTTCGTTAATTTCAAGTTCTACTATTTTGTGGGATCATTCCCAGTATAGTAGTAGTATTGAACAATTCTATGATAGAACTGTCCTAATTCTATTAGCACAACTTGATGAGGGGAACAGAACTAATGGGATAAGTAATAGGAAATGTCCCAGTCTAGTTCTATGTATGTTTTTACAAGGGTATTCAATAGAACTACTGGGAATGATCCGTAGTGTCACGACATCGCGCTCATATATCCGAATGAATATGTTTTGTAGACGTTCATTTGTTTAATGTGTAAAACAAATGAACGTCTACAAAACAAATGAACGCCTACAAAACAAATGAACGTCTACAAAACAAATGACTTACAGAAAGTGATCAGCTATCGATAGTGATTGCAGAAAACAGGTGCATGCGATTTTCAACCTAATTGACATTAGTCAGAATTTATAATTTTATTACCCTAATATTGCCAGAAAGCGAGAAAAAACAAAAAAAAAATAGTTTGTCATGAATTGTCAATAAGGTCAAAAATCGCATGCACCTGTTTTTTGCAATCACTATCTGGTTCGGCGTTACATCGAAACCGTAGGTTCTAGGCGACTTGGAGAAGGAATGGACTGTATCTAAAGGATTGCGAGTTCTAGTCGCCTAGGATTGGAATGGGAGAGAGGATTGTGAGTGGGTATAGGATATTCTAAGGATGGTGGGTATAGGATATGCTGAAGGATGAGGGGCACCTACCTTGTACGTCAGTCCTCTTTCCTTGCAAATGGCAGCCTCCTGGTGTTTTCGAGATGAAGCTGCTTGATTCACTCCACTACACAAATCACTTTCACTCGCGAGCGGTTTTAAGTTTTGTATAAGCGGTAATAATTATATATGGCAAAAGCGGCGCGGTCCGGTACGGTATGGCGGACACGTTCTCAGCGACTCGAATGTTCTAGACTGTCTCTCGCGTCGATGATCGCGGCGACCAATCCGCGAAAGGCGTGCCCCTTCCAGGGAATGGGATAGACAGGGACGGAAACAAAGGCTTCGCTCGCATTGGCTAAGCAGCGACGAACCATTGACGTTGATGTGATTAGTTTTCGATGGAAAGGTAAATGGCGCTACCACTATCGATAGCTGATCACTTTCTGGTAGTCATTTGTTTTGTAGACGTTCAATTGTTTTGTAGACGTTCATTCGTTTAACACATATTTATTCGGATATGTGAGCGCGATGTTGTGACACTACCCTTGTAAAACATACATAGAACAAGTGGTAAATTTCCTATAACTGTTTCCCATTAGTTCTATTCTTCTCATCGAGTTGTGCTAATAGAACTAGTGGGGAAAAAAGTATCACTAGTTCTATCATAGAACTGTTCAATAGAACTAGTGGGAATGATCCGACAGCGCAAGGATGATGATGATGACGGGTCTTCAACAGTACCACAGATTATACCTATAATATACAAAGCAGCGAGTGGTTGACGGCATAGAATACAACTGTCACCACCCCCTATCTTCCCGTGGGTGTCATAAGAGGCGACTAAGGGATAACATGATGCAAACACCGTCTTTGCGTACAGACGGAAAACTCGACATCAAACCCTATACGACTGCCTCGTTGGTCTCGCGGCATAAATGTGCGCGTGGGATCGGGAGGTCCCGGTTCGATTCCTGGGTCGGGCAGTGTTATTGGGTATTTCTGTCACGAAATTCTCAGTAGCAGCACGGAGTCTGGAAATGTGCCCGGTACGGCAATAGGCTCGCCCCTTATTACGTGGGACTAAGGTATATCTGGCGAAAAGTGGGTGTAGAAATACACCTCTGCCTACCCCTTCGGGGATAAAAGGCGTGACGATATGTATGTATGTATGTATACAAAGCATTATAACCATTAGCAGTAATACCTAAACATTTTATTCTCTAATTTATCTCCTTGTTGCACTATATCATCGTACTAGCGCTTGTCTTCGTTTGTCTAAAAATACAAAAACGTAAGTAGTAAGTCATTATCATACGAGAGATAACACTGTTCAGTTTAATGTTTACGTAGCACATTGGTAAAACACTACGAGCATTTCAGCCAGGAGTACGGTTAAGCTTTAAAAGACCCACCATACCCCCAGGGGTATTGCCAGGGCTACGGTGGGTCCGCAGCGCACAGTTTTTATGTAAACATACTGTTTTAGGTTTCCATTGAATGAAATGAGAAGAATTAAATGTACTTTTTTAATAAATGTTATAAATAAATCACATCGACTTTTTATTTCCCTACCTTAAATGAATTAATCAAATTTACTATGAGGCGAATTGAATTTACTCAAGACAGACAAAGTGATCATGTCGCATCTGAGTCAAATTATTGTTTGTGAAACGGTCAGCATGATGTCACAATGCGCATCGGTCCAGAGAGTATATGTTTATCTCTATTTCGCGCTTGCGATCAGATGTGCTACACTTCTTATCTTATTATTAGTGTGTCGTTTTGACATATTTATATTAGTGTGCGTTCGCTTTTCGCGATGCGTGCCACTCGTAAGCTCCGCCATGTTACCTTGTCAGTAACCTGTCTACGGTTTCTTACTAGTATGTCTATGGTTTGAACGATTGAGTTTGGAATACGAATTACTTTGTACTTTTGCGAAAACGTACATGCGGGGGTAGAGGGGGATTTTGCGGAGCAACGACGTACGTCCGCCCTCAATCATGCCTAGACAGGCACTGATGAACGGCCGGCGAGCGATATAATGCCAACATTTTGACTTTTTTTTTCTTGGAAAAAAATGATAACGAAATTACGAAATCTGTTTTTACCATTTATTTTAAAATAAAGAGCTGTTTCTATTGATAATACTTTCATATAAATTCATTATGGAATCTCTAAGCAGTACACGTTTAAAATTATGATTTAGTGCCATGTTTGACTTTTTTTTTATCGAGCCAATCATTCAAAATCGTGTTTCTATCTTTACGATTTACTAGAAGATATGTTCAACATTTATACTTTAATTTTTATTCATTAAAAATATCATAGTTCATGGGACTTTCAGACGTTCAAAAATCTTAAAAAGTACTGCAACCTCGCCTTAAGTGGGTTTGTGTCATTTTCTTTACCTTTCATGGAACCTTTCTCCTCCAACCAAGTTTCAGCATCAACTAAACTTTTTAGTTCTCTATCTTTATTTTTAAAGTCAATTTTAGACTCATTTAGATCTTCATTAGAAGTGTCAGAATAAATTGGTAATCTGAGTGGTTGTCGATCCTCTTCGGTAAAGTGAAGGTATCTTTATAGTGTTTGTAAATATAAAGTGCACTTCTTACGGTCTTCCGTCTTACAAGTCAGTGTTATATTTTGCATTTCAATATCTAATCGAGACAAATTACTATTAACCCTATTTAAGTTTCATATTCATTTCACCATTAAGCATATTAAGATTTGAAATTCCCTGATGATAGTTAACATTTGGTAAATAATATAAAGGTTGCATTTCATTAAAGCACCATGGGATCTGATTAAAATCAGAATTACATATTTCTTTAACTGATTTTATGAAATTTGTTACAAGATTTGACTTCCCACATTCACTTGGTCCGGTCACAATAGCAGTCAACGGATGGAATAAGTGAAACATTTCACACGTCGGTTCAAAGGGATGAAATAAAAAATTAAAATATTGTAAAAACTATGTATAAATAGTAACATAAGATTATACAAAAACAAAAAGACAACTATTATACTTAAGTATCAGAATTTCACAATTTTCTTAAAGGTATGTTGTCGCGCGTACAATAACTTACTAATTTTATTATTAAACTTTTTAATCATGTAGTTATAATGAAATTCATACATAAGGGTCTTAGATATATCTAAAATACAAAATCCTAAATAAATTGCTACATAAATTAATTTTATTGCGACAATGTTCTGAAAAATTAATAAACTATGGAATTCTGGTTTTGCAATCAAATCCTGAGCACCTAAAACCTTACCACGATTATTCCAGTGAGTTAGTAGTTTAACGTTCACTCTTTTTTCAATATTTTCCATTGTCTTGCCGAAGATAGATCATCTGTCATAGTAATTAAAAATACCTTAACTACTTTCATTTTAACTTATTTTTATACACAAATACTAAATGTGAAAGCTTGTAATTGGCCGTAGCTTAAACATAGATAATTTTACATGTACTATTAACTAGCTGTAAGCTTTCTAAACTTGAAAATAAATTAAAAATTTCTCGTACTTCGTTGGAGCTTTCAGAAATCAGTGTGTATGGCATATTCAAAGATATTTACTTTGACTTTGTAAGATTTTGTTTTTTAAGTTTCAGTTGCTTCAACATTTCCAGTTCAACAGTACTTCCATAACGCTGAATATACGCTATTGCTGTGGCCATAAGTCCTGCGGTTGAGACCTGAAACATACAACAAAGGTTTTTTACCTTCACTACTACATTTCTTTGCATTATAAAAATGTGTTGTGTGACTTACAGCGGGGTGACCCCACTGTGGACACAGTGGACCGCTTGAGGGAGCTGCTTCATACGGCCATTTTCAATATTGGAACTATAGATAGATCTGTAGATTTTAGATTCGTGTTTGACATATTTTTTATGTAACTTATGTCAAAAACAGTCAAAAACGAGTCTAAAATCTACAGATCCATCTATAATTCGAATATTGAATTCCGTAGATAGACTGAGCAATTCAACACGTCTTTCCCGCTCATATCGCGCGTTGCGAGCTTGTCTATCTTCTCTTTTCTTTCTATACATACAATTACATGTAGGTTTATTATGTATACTATATATAATAACATAGGATGCATATTTCGAAGTCTATTTTGATGTCGACCGCCTGGACATACACGTCTTTCACGCTCATATCGCGCGTTGCGAGCTCGTCTCTCTGCCGATACACAATTACATGTATATTAGTTATGTTGTTATTTATAACATAGAATGCATACTTAAAAGTAAGATACTTTAAATGGAAAGAGAAACCATTTCAAATCCGACAGGTGGACCAACTGGGTAGGTCCGGCAAAAGCCTATTTGATGTCGAAATTATACTAATGAATGATTATCTTTTAATATACGATAGTTGTTTTATATTTTTACCAACGTAACGTCTAAAACAAGGATTAAAATAAGCATTCACGCAATCATGATAATTAATGAAAATATTTATCACTTTCGTTATTATATTTCTTTATCTTCACATATTTTTCTAGCATTGTAGGTTAGGAAAATATCTGAAGATTGATTGATGATTAGATTTATATGAGGCCATGTCTCGACTTTATACTCAACTTTAGGATACTTTTAATTGGAAATATGAAGAAGCGTTAACCAAGGAACATTTCCTAACAACTCAAGTATTATGTACAATAATAAAAAATACTTTTATTATCATCAAATATGTGTTATGTGAGTTATGTGACTTACATTAAGATCACGATTGACCTCTTCAGCGAGCTGCTTCATCACCTCTGTGTATTCAACAGGTCTTTCCCGCTCATATTGCGTATTGCGAGCTCGTGTTTCTTCCTATTCACAGAAATTTCAACATATCCATAAAGACATCCTCCATAGTAAGAAGACTAAGTCTAGACATAGGCATTAAGTCCACCTTTACTTATATCCCATGTGTGTATATAAAGTTAATACAAAAAAAAATATTAAGCTTGGATATTTGAGACATCGGAGATGTCAGAGACATCTAAAGGCCACACGACACGATTTTACGTCCAACTTGACTAAATCACTTGATGAAATCGTGACGTGTAGACGCCACTCGTCCAACTCAAGTTCATCGGGTGGGCGGTACCACCAGCTTTTAACCAATCGGGTGGATGGAATGAAAATCAGTGATTTGATTGTGTCGTGTGGACGGGCAAAGCCAATTCGATTGAAAATTTGATCAGTGGTAAAATTGTGCCGTGTGGCAAGGCCTTTATGCTAGTCTGATATCTGTATGCATAATGGCACTGATACACCTAAGTATTCACTTGTAACAGAACAGCGAGCATTCGCCGGTTTTAGTCTTGTCAGACCGAACAATGAACAGAGCCACGAACATTTTCACGATCTTTCTAGCAAACAGTCTAATCCTTTGAATATAGATAAAACATAGAAACTGTACTACACTAGTTTTACCCGATATATTTACTTGACTTTGACTTATAAATTATATCTAGAGTAAGAGCAAAATACATATGAAATTGACTTTTAGAATTATCGTAGGTTTTACAAATTTTAATTTGACTAATGATGGGCTTACTTATAATGAATATCGAGAGAATATCGATAGTAAATCCTCAGATCTAGTTTACTCAGAATTAATTTCGATAGAATTTTGATAAAACCCCAAATTAAGTAACATAGGCGAATTATTCAAACTTAAACACCAATTGACAAATAACGAAAAATTTATTTTTTGAATTACCTTTTGGATGAATAAAGCA
Organism: Euclidia mi; assembly: GCA_944739405.2. NCBI lineage: Eukaryota > Metazoa > Arthropoda > Insecta > Lepidoptera > Erebidae > Euclidia > Euclidia mi. The sequence goes on along the minus strand of OX123193.2, from coordinate 28,674,902 downwards.
ATTGATATTAATTACATAGTGTAATAAAATCTAATAGTGAGCGAACTTCTTTGGCTGGGCGCTAAATGCCGACAACCGACTAGACACTGCAAATAACTAAGGGTTGACACAAAAACATTTTGCAAGTACCTACTTCCGTCCATACAGATGATATGTATGTTTGTAAGTTCAAATTAATCTACGTGTTGTAGTAGTATTGATGTCTATTGTTAAATTTAACGTTCAGAAAGAGCTGTTTACCAGCCAATTTTGAATAAAAGATTTTGATTTTGATATTATTAGCATTTTCGTGCTTTAATGTTTATTCTTCGCGATAGGTTAGTAATAAATTAAATGCAGTTTAAAATCTACAGTTTATTTATCTACTTAGAGATGCTTTAACGAGCAATTATTTGCATCATTTATTGTTCGACGATTTTAATTTTCGGTTGTTAATTCAGTATCATCACAATCATCATCACTATCACTACATAGTTTAAAACAAAGTCTGTTTTCTGTCTGTCCCTATGTATGCCAAAATCTTTAAAACTAGATAATTTTGACTGACTTGATAATTTTTTTAATAGATAAAATGATTCAAGAGAAAGGTTTATATGTATAATACATGCATAATAATATAGTAGAGAAACACTGGTAGTTTTACAGGTTTCTAATGTGATGTCGTAAATAAACCCATTGCAAACGCTGCCTGACCCCTACGAGATGGATCAAAATAATGTAGTTACTACAGTATTGTACAACGTAAAAAGGTCTACAAAAAAGTCCACAATGGTATAATTATGTCTATTTCTTAGGGATAGCCCACAATAACCATTTCTTATCCTTTCCCCTTTACGCGGAATAATGGCTTATTTACGAAGCGATTTTATTATTCCTTATCCGATTAAGTACCTTAAATACATTAAATATGTAATATAGATCAATAGGGCTCTTTACAGACATATGAAATATTTAAAATGCAGGGATATACTTAGTGGTTGCGGTGGTGCTGGCGGCCGGCGGCGGCGCGTGCCTTTATACATTGCACCCGTGTGGAGCCTTGGCGGATCGCTAGTTTTTCGATATAATTGAATCTCATCCACACATACAAACAGATTAAGAATTGCAATGGAAAGCAACACATGGTGCTGAAAATTTAATTTGAAATCGATGGAATCTCATGTTTACATTATTGCTGCTGTACGATGCCGACAAACAACCGTAGACTGCACATGTAGAACGCATTATTAAAAAATTGTCGCATAAGCATAAAATAATATTAGCGATAGCGCGATAGCCACACTTGCATCTTCATACCGACGCGCAGTATATGTCGGGCGGACGGGCCGCCTGCGAAAAAGTGGCGGGGGGACGCCGCTCTGCCTCGCACCGCACCTCATCGTTGGCCTGTCTAGACGGCCGAGTTACTTCACTATTAGATTTTACTACACTATGTTAATTATATCACTAATAAGTTAATAAGCACTGTATGCAATTATAGTGATTAATGACAAGGTCATTGCCACTTAATGGTTTCGAATTCTAAACCACGAATAACGTTACAAAGAATGAATGGTTGGCCGATACCAAGATTGGCCGATGTCATGGTTCGCAGCAACACGCTTTAATTAAATAATCCTTTACCGATAGCAGTTTGCATCGAAAGCACCTTTTTATTTGTAGGTACTTAATAGGTTATCTTAGGTTTTCTTGTGACCCCACACTCGAAAATAGGAGCCCTGCGAAGCAGGGCTCCGTCGATTTAGCTTATTGGGCGACTAGGTAACGATGAGAAGTTATGTAAGAAAACCTTTTCTTCGGTGCTTTCGATTCAAATTGCTATCGGTAAAGGATTATTTAGTTCAAGCGTGTTGCGGCGAACCATGACATCGGCCAATCTTGGTAACGGCCAACCATTCATTCTTTGTAACGTTATTCGGCGAAACGTGCTGTCGCTAAATAATGATATCGACTAATCATTTTTTCGTATTACCGTTCGTCGGTGAACCATGCTTTCTGTAGACAGTTATATCGTTCAAGGGTAATTCGATATACCGTACGGGACTCGGTTCAACTTGCTCTAGGTTCTATCTTGTGTACTTAAATAAATATACCTACCTACGCCGTAATTCTGAAAAGCATATTCAAATAAAAAAATAAGTGTTAAATTAAAATGAAATGAATGAAATGATTCCTTATTTCGTGTTTTAAATACTTACGAATCGCAACTGTTTTACCCACCAGTTCAGGCGTGGCTTCTGTTGAGAACATCTTCAAGATCCTCGACAGGAATCTGTAAAGAATAACTGCATATTAGCAACATTTTCAATTATTAAATTCTATATTTAATTCTCAATTTATAAACAAGTGTCTAAGCGGATTTGCGCATTCCAAGCCACACTGTGTTAGATTCGCGTGAACCTGCCACTAAAGGTCGAGGATACCGCGGTGGTCTTTGGCACGTAGGTCGAAAATCATTCCAGAATCGCACATTGGTAGGTTATCGAGGTAAAAGGTTAATAAAAAGGTATTGTTTAATATTTATTATATTACTAGCGATCCGCCCCGGCTTCGCACGGGTGCAATGTGCATGTATTATACATATAAACCTTCCTCTTGAATAATTCTATCTATTAAAAAACCGCATTAAAATCCGTTGCGTAGTTTTAAAGATTTAAGCATACATAAGGACAGACAGACAGAAGACAGACTTTGTTTTATACTATGTAGTGATGATAGTGATATTTTACCGTATTTATTTTACAATGAAGTGAAAAATATACCAATCATGTTCTAGTTAGAAACTGTTTCACAAGATATATAGGCATTTCTTCTTTACATTTTTTAAATATTTTTGTTCGAAATATACAACAATTGAATTATAATATCGAAAAATGTAACTTTCAAACCTATGTACTTACTCATTCCACACAAAAAATACTAGGTATTACCTACATAAAATTGCAGTTGTGATGTGAAGGAAGGACAAACATAATTATTTACACTTTCGGATTAATAATATTAGTAAGTATGGACTCCTATATAGATATGGAGCACAATACCAAGTTCTAATAGCATTTTTAATGTCGGATTGGTGTCATTTAGTTCTAAATAAATTAAAATACCTTAACTTTATTTAATAAATCGATAGCTCGTATTTGATTTGCTTTTAATGGCTAAATAATAAAAAAATATGATCTTATAGATGAAATCACTGTTCCTTTATGTGTCGTCAGTACTTACGATATGTATTCATGGCTAAATTTATTAAGTCATATCATGATCCCCCCGTGGGATCTCCACCTTTTCGTGGTCAGGGACTCAGTAACCGTGGCTTGGACACCCACGGTGAAGCTAAGCAGGATCCGGGGAGTGGACGCTCCACGTGAGCTTGGGTGAGGCCTGCGTAGGATGCGTCCAAGGGTCCGCACCCGCGTGCGGGGGACAGTTTTGCCTGTCGCTCGGAGTCGGGCGCGGTCGCGGGTGGAGAGGCATGTCGATGTTGCGTTGCCGCGTGCCCTATCACCCGCGACCAAATAGGGGCGCACCATTTGCTACGTTGCGGTTGGGCCGCAGAGGAAGAGGAGATGCGGTGTTGTCAGGTTGCCGTCCTCCCTATCCCTTGCTGCCTCTGGGTTTTAGTGCCTGCGGACGGCGAGCGCTGGGGCTGCTCCTCGTCCGCCAAAAAACAAGGAGGTGACGTATTGCCCGCGCCGCCTCCCAAGAAGACGGGGCCCGCCAACACCAACGGCGGGCCAATCCCGGGCGGGGTCGCGCGAAAGTATGCTATCCGCGAACCGCGTGACCCCGCCAACATACGGGACCCGTAGGGACACCGTGGTAGTTTTAGTGGGTATGCCCGAACGCCTGTAGTCCCCTACACACACCTCCGCCAGTCCCAACTCCCAAGCCCGGTCGACCACACTCACGGCCGGGTTGGCATCGAGTTGAGATGGCTCATAAGGAGAGTTTCTACAGTAGTCAACAAAAAAAAAATTGTCAGAATAATATGCAGGCTGTGCAAACGTACTTTTGTCAATTTACTTAGACATACTTTAATATACTCGTAGTTTAAAAAAGTGTGAGATCGAACCACTTTTGTAATTCACTTTACACCGCCTTGTATTTTCACTTTTGATCGAGCTGAGTAATACAAGGTACATACGAAAATATTACTTCCCAACTCAACCCAGAAGATTCAGCCACACTGCACAATAAAAAAATCCACGACTCGGTCACATGGCAGAGATTTAAGTCGCCGTATTACATTGTTCCAAAAAGGGGCAACGTATTTTCTTAGTGCATAATTATAATATCTTAATAATAATTATATTCAAAGAACACCATAAGCCAATAATCGAAGAATTATTGGTACCTATATCAGCTTCTGAGATTTTTCTCTTGATGTATTTTATTATTGAGCATGTGGTCTATGAGAAATATATCTCTATAATATAATATCATGGCTTGAAATTCTATGCCATAATGTGATACTAAAATGTACAAAATAACTTTTCAATATGAATGTTGTTCCATTAACTGTCCCTATCTTTATGTAGGTATAGCTTTGGTTCACGGATATGCCATGATTCAAAATATGTAGATAACGTTGTTTTTAAAATATGACCTCATGAAAATGGGTGGCCATAACTTTGAATCACTACATAGTATAAAGCAAAGTCTGTCTTCTGTCTGTCTGTCCCTATGTATGCTTAAATCTTAAAAACTACGCAACGGATTTCAATGTGGTTTTTTATTAATAGATAGAATGATTCAAGAGGACGGTTTACATGTATAACTAGAGGACGCCAGCAGCTACGCCTGCATTTTTTTTTAATTTACCCTTTTTGGCCGATCCCGTGGGAATTTCGGGAAATCCCTTCTTATTGCATCCCTACGGTCCCCAAGGAACATACATGCCAAATTTCAGCTTCCTGCGCCTAATAGTTTCAGCTGTAGCGTGTCTGTCAGTCAGTAAGTAACGCAAGGATTTTATATATTAAGAAGCTTGACGCGGGCGAAGCCGCTGGCGACGTCTAGAGAATAATAAAAATATAATTCAGTAACAATTTTGGGATCAAATAATATTATAAATGTATTCTCACTTACCGATTTTGATATAATCCACTAATTAAAGTTGCAAGTATTTTAAAGTTATTTTATTAAAATCGTAAGATTTTCCTTTAATATGGCTCAATTCTGTAGCAATTGACGAAGAGTACCTATTAGGCAAAACAGTATCTATTATAATAAAAAATGTCTACTACAATATGACACCGATACGAAAAATAGGAACCCAATGTTCGTTGCAGTATCGTATACATAGTCCGTGGTTCGGTGTTATAAAGAATAAATATAAGTTGTGGGTATTTTCATATAGATTTTAATACACTATGCTTAGTGACGAACGTTCAATCAACGTACTAAATACAATCATTAGCATAATATAATTATATGCATCTACGAATCAATATACCTAAGTAATTTTATTCACTAAATGTGTTAATATTTTATAAATTCTAATAAATATTATGTAATATGAATGGGAGTGTGTATTGCTTAAGTTATTATTTTTTGCTACGCTTTAGAATATCAATTGCTAGTCCAATAATTACGGTACTTTACATAAACGTACCTACTTACATATTGTCTATTGTTTGTTTATGTTTGTTTGATTTCTTGTCTACGGAAAAATACATAATAACGAATTTTATCCCTTAAGCGCAAAAATTACTACCATAAATTTGGAAGACAACATAACTATGACAAGAATTTTAATTCTAAAATTATTTCAACTTCATATTATTATGTAGACTGTAAAAATATACAAACCTATTATTATATTTTTCGAAGTTTATGCTTTCATAGAAGACAAGAGGCCACTTCTGACTATAGTTGCAAAACTTCTGAAAAATTCGGAATAATTCCGGAATACTTCTGGGAAAGTTTCTTTAAATCAGAATTATTCAAATCGAATTTAATTAATATTTTTATTTTATTTTGCTGAAAAATCGTATTTTGCATCGATCGTCGATCGCCGCCGCCCCCTTTGTGCGCCGGCCGGTGCCGCCGCGCCGCGCGCGCCTGACTGCCACCGGCCACGGCCCACGAGTCGTGCGTGCAGGCGATGGCGGTGCGAGGTGCGGTAAGAGGGGAGATGCTCCCCGGAGAAGTTTTCCCCCCCGCGAGAAAGATTCGTACCCCGCAATCGAATGTTTCCGCCGAATATTTCGCCCGAATAATTCAATGGGAATAAACGTGTTTGTGTGTTGTGTGGTGGGTTTTTATTATAAATGGGATTGAATAAGTATATGTTGACGTTTTTATAGGTAGATATGTTAGCCTGCGATTAACAGGATTTTTATACTTTTGTGTTTAGGTAGGTACTTGCCTATTTCGAAATCGAATGCTATTTTTATAAATGTTAGTTGTGGAATAAAAAACCAGGCCTAGCATATGATTTGTTTTTGAAAAAGGGTAACCTACTTATGTTTTTGGTTAGTTTGTTTGTAGTTCTGTACGCATCGCGAGTATTCGCGGGTCGCATAGGTAGGTATTAATCATTACCTACCTACCTAACGCGTGTAATAGCCCAGTCAATAAAAACAAATAAAGGTAAACCTTGCAAGCAAACAAAGATAATATAATTTACAACTTCCAAGCGCGAAATAGTTAGTAAGGTCGATTTTGCTGGTTTTTTTGACTGTTGAAATATTCCCAAAGTTTCGGAATATTTCGGAATACTTCCGAAGTATTCGACGGGAATTATTCCGAATTTTTCCCGCCAGCATCTATACTTCTGACAATTAGATCCTCCACGCCATAATGTTTGTCTGTGATCGTGCATTCGGGCCATCACTGTAGAGGAGCCTTAAGACAATCAAGTAAGTCGTAAGTATCTACACATCATATTATTAACACACACAACAATTTAAAATTAAAAGCAATATTTATGTCTTGGTTATTATTTTTGTTTACGGTCATCGGTTACTACAAATATCTCTGGGTATGTGAGTATCTTTGCTTGTTATTTTTTAACACCGTAACTTCTCAAGCGTCCATCACGAGACTTGGCGCACACTTTGTTTGTAGTACCTACAATTCCTACAAACTAAAGTACTCACGCTCATGTTTATACCTTAGCAAAAAGTAGACAGGTAAAATTTTCAAAAAAATATATTAAGCATACTTATGAAAAGCAAATCAAATTAGTACAAAAAACCGAGAAAGATTTTCCTTTACACTGTCATTCATGAAAACACGTGACACATAAAAATACTTATGGTATTAAATATCTACTACACACAGTTTAGTATTGACCGTTTTCAAGAAATCAATAAGTATTAAACAAAACAAATAACAAAGTATACTTAGCAACTGAATTACAACGTAAAACGTAGTAAACGCTTAATAAAAGAGATTTCGCACTTACTGCACAAAACAGAACCATTATAACAAATTAAAAAAGGCTTTACTAGCGCTAAATGCCGCTTACGGTTTTTTATTGTGAAATCCTAACAAAAGTATGGGAAACAATACCTTAGGCAGTATAATAAATAAAAAAGTTTTAATCCTAAATATGAAGAATTGTAGAAACAATAAAATACTAAAATCTGGTACAAGCATTCGTCGGTAATCTTTTACACAATCACCACTAAGACAGGTAAAAAGTCTTTGTTACAATTATGGCGATAAAATAATGGAGTTTGCAAAAATGTTGTGATGGTACCATAAATACTTTTGTTAATTTCATTCAATGGGTTCTTTGAATACAAAGCTTTATTATATGCCTACTCGTATAAGCCGCCTAAGCCTTTCTATGGAAAAGTGTATCATTGTATTTTGGTACAATTTGAGATATTGAGATTTGTTTGACTTTAGTAATAAATAATTGAAATAAAGTTAAAATAGTGCCCGGTGACGGCAAAAGGCTCGCCCGCCATTACGGGAGACCCTAAATTCATAACATGGCGAAATGTAGATGTACCTAATATTACACATCTGCCTCCCCTTGGGTGACACAGGCGTAAAGCTATATAAAAAATACTCAGTTACTACTAGGAGCAAAAAGAAATGTGGTATGGATACATATATGTACTGAAATGTGCAATCAAAAGAGCCTGCCCGTGTCTCTCGACCCCTGGATTTCAGTTATCTTCATAGAAAAGTAGCGTATGTTCTATTCTGTAGCAAGAGAGAAGTTAAATTTATTACCAGAACAAGGCTAAGCTAGAAGAAAACGCTCAAAAGGAAAGCAATATTTCATCAAAATAAGCTTCATGGCTTTTACTTTCATCTATCACTATTAGAAATACTTATAATAATAATTTAATATTTATATTATTGAAACAATCGTCAAAACACGAAACAATTTAATTTTTTTATCAATATTTATTAACAAGCACAGAGAAAATTTGCTTGTGTGGATAGACCGTGCAACTAAGCCGTGAAACCAATTTTGTTAAAATGAAACGCGGAAATTATTTGAATCCTGCCTAAGGTAATTAACCTAAGTACTTGACGGCGCAGGTTAGATCGTTAGTTAAATATATTTAAATAGTATTAGTATTGTCTTATCTTGCATTTATCACTTAATTAGATACTGATGTGTATCTAATGCCTGCATTAACAAAGCAGTTGCACTTGTTCTACTGTGTTTAATCACTTGCACTTAACAATTTTAATGTATATTTTGTCTGCGCTTTGAGGTAGCTTTATGCTACCTAAAGGAGTAAAAAAATTGTTTACTTATGTAATTTGGCTCATATTATAAGAATAAATTAGCAAATCTCATCATCATACACACAGCGCATTAGTACTTATGTGATCCTTTGTAAAACATGGTGTACTCATAGACTATGGCTGCTGACAATAACTTTTTCTATGAGGTACCTTCGAGATTTATCGTTTGATCAATAGTTTTTCAAGCATATAAATTTCAAGAAATAAATTATGTATTTACCACGGAAGAGTTACATTTACATTTTAAAAAAAAGTCTGAAGAAATTGATATTAGATAATTTAACGCCAAATATCTTTACATAATAGACTAGCAACCCGCCCCGGCTTCACACGGGTGCAATGCTTTTAGGCATGTTTTATACATATAAACCTTCCTCTTGAATCAGTACATACATACATACATACATAGACTCACGCCTGTTTCCCGGAGGGGTAGGCAGAGACTACGGAACGCCATTTGCAACGATCCAGACATGTCTCTCTTGCTTCATTCACTCCCATCAGATTCCTCATGCATGCTCTTCTGTTCAGGGTACTTCTCACCTGTCCTGTTTTTAGGATGTCTCCAATCTGATCAGAGAACGTCCGCCTAGGTCTTCCCCTTCGTCCTGTCCCTTCCACACTTGCCTTATATATCTGCTTGGTCAGTCTTTCGTCATCCATCCTCTCCACGTGCCCAAACCATCTTAGCATACCTTTCTCGATGCTTGTCACTACATCTTCTTTTACCCCACAACACTCTCTTATCACACAATTCTTTACTCTGTCAGTCAGAGAGACACCACACATACTTCTCAGTGCTCTCATTTCTACAGCATTTATTCTACTTTCATGACTTTTCTGCCATACCCAACTATCACTACCATACATAAGAGTAGGTACTAACACCCCTCTATGCACAGCCAAACGTGCCTTTTTGGACACCTTTTGGCTATTCATAAACGCCTTCAGAGCTCCATTCACTCTATTACCTGCATTAACTCTTCTTTCAATATCTTCTACATTCTTACCTTCTCTTGTAAACAGCGTACCTAAATATACAAACTCATTCACTTGCTCCAGTCGCTGTCCATCGATCATAACATTACAAGCCGTAACGCATTCCTCCTTTTCAAAAACCATAACTTTCGTTTTACTTACATTCACTTTCATTCCTTTCCTCTCTAACGCACCATGCATGATTGTTACCATCTCCTGCAACTCCTCCGCTGAAGTCGCAAGTATAACCTGATCATCAGCATAAAGGAGGCATTTGACAAGTAACTCATTCATTCTTAATCCACAATCACTATGTTTCAAGTCTTGCAAACAACTGTCCATGAAGAGGTTGAACAGCCAATCAATCTATCTATTAAAAAAAAGCGCTTCAAAATCCGTTGCGTAGTTTTAAAGATTTAAGCATACATAGAGGCAGACAGACAGAAGGTAGACTTTGTTTTATACTATGTAGTGATTATCCTTGAATAACCAATCCAGTCTCGTAGAAAAGGTTCATCCCGAAACATTAGCCACCAACAACCAATAGCGTGCCCGCGTGGCCTTACTTCATCCCTTCCTATCCTTTGGTATCATCCCTGCGTGTACGCAGGTATATAAACCCTTACACGCCCCGGTAGGGTCATTGACACATTTTGTTGATAACCATTATGTGCTCATTTTCTTTTATATTTGAGAATTTCATATTTGTGTATTTTATTTTAGTGTATTTATTTTGTGAAGTGGGTGTGCAGAACCATGCCTAAAGTTCAGGTACTGTGACTATTTTTATTTATTTATTATTTTTGCATTTATTTATTTTTATATCTGTAGTATTGTGTTTAATATTCATAGAAAATGCGAATATGCAGCAATAAGTTTTTCTATTTATTATTCATATCGTAATATTTTAATAATATTTATTGCGTGGTAGATATTTTTTATTATACTTTCCATTTAGGTACATGATCATTATGATAATCGACCACATTACTAAATAAAACATCGGATGAAATTTACTCCTCATATTTATTTCTCCTTAATATATAAAAATACAATAAATAGCAATATTCAAGTATGTTTCAATAAAACCCAATAGGTACATTAAATGCTCCATAAATGTAAATTAAAATGTAAGTATAAAAATCCTATCCATTCATATTTATATTAAGCAAACTAGCATAACCATTTTAATAGCTAGCTCATACGGGCATAGGTACTTACCTACTTAAAATTATGTTAAGTTTTGTAAAGTAAATCTAACAATTTCGCGGTGCTTGAATGACGTCAGAAAAAATGCCACATATATCACCAAAAAGCTCTTCTGAGTGTTTCTTTTTTTCTAATTCTTAGATATTCATAACCTAAACACACGTTAACCGTAGTGATACACGTAATAAATGCGCGTAGATATAAATGAAATATATAAATGAAATGTTTCCGATGACGACGACGACGACTTACAAAGCACACTTTCGCTCAAGGAATTATCTTCCAGATAGTAGTATGGTAATTTAGCTGAGGCTAATCTGACAGTGGTAAAACTGGCTCTGAGATTGGCTCTTGGATGCAACCGAGATATCGTTAGGACCATGTTAGGACGATGTTGAAGTTTTCATTTGTCTTTCAAAATATTAACCGAAACCTAATGGAAGGAAAGAGGAACCCACCACGCACCCTTGAATTGACCACCCCAACTATTGCAATAGAAAAAGGTTGACAATATCGAACTCCTCTAAAAGGATAAGGGATATAGGAATGGTATGGGTTCCAGGAAGATACCTGACTTGCAATATCCCGCTGTATGCGCCGACTATTCTTCGACACGTGTTTCGCCTCTGCACGAGGCATCCTCAGGAACGATGGGCAACGACTGAGCGCTTTCCAACCGTGGGCATGTCTTATAAACGATTGTACTTTCTAATCCCCTCCCTCCGTTGCTCGACTGATGTGAGTCATTATGACGGTGTGCGAATATATTCAGCAATGGGGACCCGTTAAAGTTGGTTTGATCGTTCAGTAATGTATGCTTGTCCCGCTTTAAAATCTCTAATTGTTCCAATACGCACATTCTTAATGATATAATGACTCACATCAGTCGAGCAACGGAGGGAGGGGATTAGAAAGTACAATCGTTTATAAGACATGCCCACGGTTGGAAAGCGCTCAGTCGTTGCCCATCGTTCCTGAGGATGCCTCGTGCAGAGGCGAAACACGTGTCGAAGAATAGTCGGCGCATACAGCGGGATATTGCAAGTCAGGTATCTTCCTGGAACCCATACCATTCCTATATCCCTTATCCTTTTAGAGGAGTTCGATATTGTCAACCTTTTTCTATTGCAATAGTTGGGGTGGTCAATTCGAGGGTGCGTGGTGGGTTCCTCTTTCCTTCCATTAGGTTACAATGGAGTTCCGCCAAGTAACGCCTGATTCAATCAACCATATTAACCGAAATCTGGGCTACAAGGCTATGGTCGCAACTAAAACAAGGGTTAGATGACGTAAAAGAGGGACAAACAAACACACTTTTGCCTTTATAATATTGATATGGATAAATTATTCGCAACGTGTCACCTTGAGCTAACTTTTAGGTCTAATTGGAATGCTGAAATGTGTCAAACTATTTTCAACCATTAACTCGCATCTCTCGATCCAGTGTCGACCAATGTCGTAGGTACCTGACATAACATTAATATGGCCCACCGTAACATGTTTATCATTTTCATAAAATAATATAAGGGTCATAAACAAAGAAAACAGAATATTTCAGCCGACTTTAAAACTCATGCATATGTCTATTTGTCCGGGTTTATCACACCAACTCAGTGACTGTAATTAATGAATAGTTAAAATAGACAGTTCCTCAGTCGGTACGTCTTTCGTAGTAATATTTTCAAAGCCGCAACTTAGGCGGCTTTTCTTTTTTTTGTTCCTTTTTACCACGAAAAACACTAATTGCACCACTAATTATATACACTAAAATATTTCATAAGGAACACCTGACCGTTGCAAATCTCTAATAATGAAAATAATTCTTTCAATAGGAAAGTTATTTTTATCTAGTGAAACATGTAAAAATAATAGTAGTTTAATTCATCAATTAGGTAATGTTAAAACTTTATTTAACATTTTTTTATCGTCAATTTCTTGATAATAAGTATTATACTTGACAGCAAAACATGACGTCACTGCGTCATATTTCATACAAAACCCTTGGCAAAGGTCGTTTTTGACAATTCATTAAAAGTGCTTGTTTTGACTAGTTCGAAACAACCCTAACAAAGAAGCAAGTCAAATTTTGTATTACTCTACAACCAAATAATTTAATAAAGACACAAGAAAACCTGACATAACCTATCAATTTTTTTGTGTGTATAAGTTCCCAAGCCGACGAGACCTCATTCATATTATATGATATTTTGTAGAAAGTTCGGCATATTTGGTGTGCAATTAGTATTTTAGTGAATGAATAAAGTTTTCTAGCGTAACGCACTTCAGTGTGTAACTCAAGATTTTTGATGCACTTTTAAAAATATCCCATCTTTTTGGCTAGCGTGATTATTTAAGACTGTCAAAGTCATTTTCCTAACTTGAAATACTGAAACTAGCCTTGAAAAAGACAATCACTCTTCATGAGTAAAATATACTACAGTACAGTACCTATTTTATTTTTAACACTAGAGGACGCCAGCAGCTACGTCTGCAATTTTTTGCAATATACCCGTTTTGGACGATCCCGTGGGAATTTCGGGAAATCCCTTCTTAGTGCACCCCTACGGTCCCCAAAGAACATACCTACATGCCAAATTTCAGCTTCCTGCGCCCAATAGTTTCGGCTGTAGCGTGTCTGTCAGTCAGTCAGTCAGTAATGCAAGGATTTTATATATTAAGATGATAACACAAATGCTCTTATTTTGGAAGTTCAATAATAGAAAATCATTTTTCTTTCTATTTCAGAGACATAATAAGAATGCCACAGCGTCCCAGGTGCCCAGACAGCATGGGAGGCCTGCCGGAAAAAACCGGATTCCTCTTTCACTTGTAAGTATATAACTTTTAAATACATATTACATGTATTGTATGGAATAAAGAATTTATACATACATTCCTTTTGGTGAATAGGAAGAGAGACGTGCGCGCAATGCGCAATATGAGCGGGAAAGACGTGTCGAATACGCAGAGGCGATGAAGCAGCTCGCTCAAGCGGTCAACTGTGACCCCAATGTAAGACAAATAATATTATTTATTTATAATTTATTGGGCAGTAAAAAGAACATTTGAAGAAATCTTGTATTTATATATATTAATAGAGTACAATACAAATAAAGAAATAAAAATTAACATAATTGTGAAAAATATTTTATTAAAAATAAATATGTATAATTAAAAACATAATATGTTCACCTTTCCTATTTCTTTCAGATCACCAGTACTGAAATCGTAGACACAGCTATAGCGTTTATACAACGTTATACTGGAGCTGTGGAAAAGTTCAATCGATTGAAGTTAAAAAACGAAGAACTTAAATGCCAAAGTAAATATCTTTAATTCTACCAGTCTGATATAAGTTTGTTATTCAAAGATGTGCTGAAGATAACATTTTGTTACAGTTGCGACGTTACGGGAATCATTGGATCCTAGGGGGACACCTCAAGTGAACATCGAACCAGAAACTACCGTAAGATTTTATTTTATTTTATCTGTATATATAAAATCCTTGCGTTACTGACTGACTGACAGACACGTTACAACCAAAACTACTCGGCGCAAGAAGCTGAAATTTAGCATGTATCGACCTATCCGTAGAATAGAGTTCCATGTGATTATAGACCAAAATCGCGTTAATTAGCTAAATGGGATAAGGAACACGAACTCTACAAAACGGTGTTTTTAGAATTTTCGTATCTTATTTACTTTCGGAGATATAGAATCGAATAACGTCTCATCTGATATTTGTTCCGCACAACAACGCACGATGTATACAAGGGACGGCGCACGGGGAGTACGGGTGGCGCGAGCTCAGCGATCGACCATCAGTCCGGCCGTTATTCATTGGAAGAAGAAGAAAATTGGGGCATTTTCGTGTTCTATGCTTAATTTACATGATATTTAAGAAAATTCAATATATTCATTAAAAAGAATACTTTTAAAGATATCAGGATAACGCAAAATACTAAATATTATTCAAGTAGATGCACAAAAACCTGATCTTAGTTCGGCGTTTTCAAACTTACATACCGCGTTTGCAAATCAATATTTCAATTCTGGTAAGTGACGATGTTTTACAAGTATTACTTCACTATAACAACTTTTAGTTCCTAAATTAACACAGATTGTTGTATTTATTACTTTTTAACTCAGTTCATAGTTAATAGCGATCGATGATTATTTAGAATGTTTTTCGATGGAGTTGTTCAGAAACGCAACTCTGGCGCAAAAAGCCGATTACCGTAATTAGTATTCACAGAGTAATCGATTTTTATGCAATATTGAGCAACAAAAAGCAGAGGTCTTATGGAATATTAAGACGTTTTTTTACGAACATTATTGAAGTTTTAAGCGTCTGAAGTTAAAAAAGGACGGTTTACGCCGGAGTCTGTGAAACAATTTGTGGGTTCAATGTTAAGATGGGACGTTGTTACTCAAAATGTTGAATCAGTTAGGACGTTGTTCAATTGAAAAAATCTTTAATTATAAAGATTTTTTATTAGAAATAAGTTAAATTTATTGCAAAATTTATTGCTTCAAAGAACGTCTTAAAATAGTTTAAATTATTTGTGCAAAATAATTTTTAATTTTAGTAACGAGTGAAGGATAAACGGGCTTGAATCGTCTTTGCCTCCTGGTACAAAGGAACCAGTCGTGAATTTGATATATTATGGGAAGAAATTCCATACAAGCGTGATGGGACAAAGAAAAGAAAGGAATCTGTAATACCTCAATACCGGATAGTATGTCTATTTAGTCTACCAAAGGTGTCTACAGTAATCAACCTAGTTAATTTTCTTTGGAAATCCATTAAGTTTTTCAAATTCATCGTTAATACAGCTCTAACAGTAAGAAGTTTAACCACGGGTCTACCCCAGGTAGTTTAAGTACTAACTCCGATGCTGTTTCCTACTAATAAATAATGATAAAAATACTCTACCACATACACACAACATCATCTAATTCCAAAATAAGCAGAATTTGTATTATGGTTACTGGAAAATGGATAAATGTAGTATTTTTGTCAATATATACATGCTCATTCGACATGCGATATTATATTATGCCCTAATAATACAAAATATTAAGACATACTTTTAATTAAGTAGTCTACCATTTACTACAGCTGCCAGCGACAGTCACTGCGAGAAAATTGAAGTATGCCAAACTATGTTCCTGCTGATGCTCTTTTAACTCATTTTGGGTTATATTATTATGTTGTTGCTAGACTGCATAGATGAGATATGTATGCATGGGTGAGACAGGATAAAAGTATAATTCTAGAGTAAGGGCAGGCGGAGCTGGCTTGACAGGCACAAGATCATTAAAGATGATGCAATGAAAAGTGTGTTTCAAATATATTAAGACCTAATAGTCATGTGCTGCTTAAGTTATTTATGAAGAGTAAGTACTGAAATGTGTCATTATAATGGTCTCAACGTTATCCGGGTGGTAGCCACGACTTTATGCCTTAGAACCCAGGCTCTGCTTAGTAGACTAATAAGATTCGATAGAATAGTTTAGCTAAGTACTAAAATGAGTACGAGTACTCGATTTGCAATTTTGTTAATGTTTAGTTGTATTTTATTTTTATTTAGTTAATATTGTGTACCACGTCTAAGTAAAAACGATGTAAGATGGTTGTTATTCTTATACGAGGTGTAAAAAGACCCTTTACGAAAATTCTTTACTTCGGCACCATACCTTGGAAATTATTGCTTCAGGAGATATTGAGGCTCAAAGTTACCATACAATTTTTAATTAGTTACAAAATCCATTCATTTCACGCGCCAATTTGTTCTTTATAGGATACATTTCCTTGTATAGGTAAGTATCTCGAGAATTGCACGCGCGTACTTTAGGTACATAGCAGCTTATAAAATGTGTCTACTAAAAAAATCGTTTCCGAGGTATTGTTTTGCTAAATATGACTTAGCAAGATGTGTAAAACGAGTAGACTTCGGCTTGGTGATGGGTCTTTTTCCACCGTGTATAATATTATAAAGAAGAAGATATTGGGTTAAGATCGCAGGAAGCGGTGGAATTCAGGCGGCACATGATTGGAGTTGTGTGGACAGCCTATGGGGAGGCCATGTCCAGCAGTGGATGTCTTTAGGTTTAGATGATGAAAAAGATGTTTGTAGTCATAATTTTATATTATATTAAGTAGGTCCTTATAAAATAACTTTGTGAGTGCTCGTGAAACCCGTGCTCCAGTGTAGATAAGTACGTAGTTGCAATTTTGTGATACAATATGTCATTTATTGGCTATTAATTGTTCTATAATATACATACAAATTGATGACTTTTAAATAACTATATATACGAATTTACGTAAAGTGAAATAAATATAAGTACATAGGTACACAGTTTGTTTATTTTTAAATTAGTAAATGTAATTACTCCGACTATTACACGACGTGTCTAGTTAGTAAAATTATAATTACTCATGCATGCAAGAAGTCTAATCTTTGCCACCTAAAGTTCTGTCAACTATTTTAAGACCTTCCTATAAAAAAATGACATAGGATTTAATTTTATGTTTTATATTATTCACAAAGGACGGATCATAAAGGAAGGAGGGATGAAAAATTCCAACAAAAATCAACCTTTGTTGACATAGAACGTCTTTTAAATCGAACATTTCCGCAAAACAACGCACGATGTTCACCACGGACTCTCGCTTTTCCGTCATAAAACGTCCTAGGTCGATATGTAACCCACTTTCTCGTACAATAAAAGGACTAGAAATATACACTATAGAGCATTTAATTAGGCTGGGCTGTTATAGTAATATACCAAAAAATCTTTATTTTAAGTCTCTCGTTATAAGATTTATAAAGAGTTACACAAGTCAAGAACTTCTACAGCCTCTACTGAAAATTGCGATCCATGCAGATCGGATTTTTTCTACGGACGAGTCGGTATGTTCCTTGGGGACCTTAGGGGTGCACTAAGACGGGATTTCGCGAAATTCCCACGGGATCGGGCAAAACGGGCAATTCGAAAATATGTGCGTGCGAACCCGCTGGCGTCGACTAGTTTTTACATAATAGGTATAGTTACAGACAACAGATCGGTAATCACATTGTAATAAATTGAACACGGTACAGCTTCAAATCTGCAGTCCACTTAAAACTATGCACATCGTTTACTAACAGTAATGAATAAGCAGATATAGGTAATGAACAAGCAGAAATATATAATCTTTCTATACCAGCCTTATGACTTATTGCAATGCAAAACGCTCGCAAATTAATAACATTTATTTCCTTACAGCCACCAGCCCCTACTGTTAATCCACAACAAATCCGAGTACCGACGAGATCCGAGACTTCTGTAGACTCTGGTATTGAGGTACAAAGTACCGGAACCTCGCCACAGTCAGATTCTAGAGAGGACCCCGTTGTCATAACTGAAGACAGCAAAGGTCGAAGTCAGGCATATAGCGACGAAATGAATGATGATTGGCTTAGTAAGTATGCATACATGCTTTTTTATTAGAAATAAATTTACATTATTTATCTCATAATGTTAGTATCGAATAAAATAACAAATTCATAATTTACTAAGTAGTATGTAATTTTTCATTACAGCTGACTGTGAGAGGCAAATCGTTGCAGATTGGCTGTGGGAAAATTATCGAGAAACTCTCTGTAGCTGATAAGGTATATTCTATCCTAGGTCTTTAACAATTAATCTATTAAAATGTACTAGACGTCGCCAGCGGCTTCGCCTGCGTCAATTATACATATTTACCTTCCTCTTGAATCATTCTGTCTATTAAAAAAACCGTATTAAAATCCGTTGCGTAGTTTTTGAGATTTAAGCATACAAAGGGACAGACAGACAGAAGATAGACTATATTTTATACTATGTAGTGTTTGTGATTTGTTAAAATTTTTTACTTTAACTTATACCTACTTTTGCACATACGTTGGCAGTAGTAGAGAAAATGACATAAGATCCTTAAGCATTCTTGAGCTATGTCGCAAGTTATTGAATAAAGGTAGCTTATTTTTTAAATGCTGCCTGTCCAATAACATGCTTTTACATAAAGCTATTTAGTTGTTGTGCAATCCGTTATACCAAATATCTTAAGAAAATTTTACATTACTGTGCATCAAGCATTTTACAATTTTACAAACTATTTTCAGATTTAATCCCGACACCTGGATTTTATTGACAACATACGGATAAAGTGTAAGTAAAAAAGGTAATAATATTTTAATTTAACTATATGTACTTAGAATGTTGAGAAAGAAGCGACAAGCACACATGTTTTTTTTTTAATCGTGTCTGGTAAATTCCCATGTGTTATGGATATAAACAAGATTTTTTTTATTTTGTGTATTTGCGGTATTATTAAAGTGGGATTGGGCAGATCGCGAAGCTCGGATGTGTAGCCTATGGGTGATAGGCAAAGATCGTCACGCAATGGATGCCGCAGGACGGACGGAGGAACAAAGACTGACCCTGAAAATGCTAGTGTGACGATCTAGATGAGTTCGACAGTAACTAACCCAACGTAGCAATTAAAGATAATTTATTATTATATATTTATTTTAATTGCAGCTATCATTGGCAAGAGATTTCTACGAGGACAGCAAGACACTTGGTGAAATGCAACTGCCGTGAGATGATGACCTCCCTTCGGCATCCGGAAACTATAAGTGCGCCCTCCAATCAATAAAAGTAAGTGTCCATATTTTATGCACTGCAGATGACATATACAGGGTGTCACAAGACCCATCACCAAGCCGAAGTCTACTCGTTGTGGACATAATGCCAAGTCATACTAACCAAAAATAATACCTGGGAAACGAATTTTTTTTTAGGTTTTTTATTTTTTTAAATCGCAGTTAAAAGCGCGCACGTGCAATGGTCGATCTAAAGATCATATCGGCGGGGTAAATGCATCAATTTTGTACCTAATTAGAAAAATTCCATACTAACTTTGAGCCTGATATCTCCTGAACCAGTTATTTCCCAGGTATGGTGCCGAAGTAAAAAATGTTCGTAGTGATTGGTACAACATGGGATTTCAGTTTTCGTTAAGGGACTTTTTACACCCTGTATATGTATTTTACTTGTCAGTTATATTCATGTCTTATTATTGAAACTCAGTATAAAACAGTGTGTTTTATATTGTTTCAGTTCTCTAATAATACATTTAAAAATTATTACTCTCCGGATATTCATGACGAGCCCAGTGACGATGAAGGTACACTTGCTTTCAAAGTGAAGAAAGCGATATCTAAACGGGCCAATAACATTGATGAGTTCTTTAAAAAGCCGTTGAAAAAGAAGAAACTGGTCAAAAAGTCGTCAATTGTTGAACGATCAGCGAACGGAGGCTTCGCATATATTTCATCAAATAAAGAAGATGCTGCAATGCAACCCACTTAATAAAGATTGAAGTTTACGATGTCAATAAAATAAAAGACATCGCACCAACAAACCAATAGAAAGTTGCTGACCTGAGATTACACAGAAGCAGAAGAAGACAAACATCTGCAAAGTGCGCGAGATGTTATATTTAATATCACAAAACTACTTGCATCAAAAGAAGATTGTGTTAAATATTTTATTGAGGCTAATAAGTAGATTAAATTGTGTTTGTGTTAAGATTTAACTATAATATTTAATTATTAAGTAAATATAAGAATAAAATTAACCGTCAAAATTGCTAAATGTTTGTTTTTCGTGTGAGTGTGTGGCCAACTCTGGTGTCGGAGTTTTCAGACCGCCCTCTAAGGCCTCCGACATGGCCTAATGATCCTTATCCTTAGACAAGAACCGGGACCTACAGCTTTTACGTGCCCTCCGAAGCACGATAGCGCTCAGATGTAAATGCCACACACGGTCACCCATCCAAGTGGCGACCTGTGCAAGCCTTGCTTAACTTCGCCGATCTGTTACGAATTGCAAGCCAAGTCTCGCTACACACTAAATGATTATGTGACGTAAGTGTTAGTTAAATTTGGTGTTTTCAAAACAATTCATATTGGACATTTCTTACGGCCATTTTCAATATTCGAACTATAGATGGATCTGTAGATTTTTTATTCGTGTTTGACATATTTTGTATGGAGCTTATGTCAAAAACGAATCTAAAATCTACAATTCTATTTTCAATATTCGAACTATAGATAGATCTGTACATTTTAGATAATTCAATGTTTTTGGTCTAGATTACGATTCCGTAAGTAAAAAAGATAAAGTTATTGGTCCGTTATATTTCTCAAAAGAAACAAGAACATACATACATACATATATAGACTCACGCCTGTTTCCCCGAAGGGGTAGGCAGAGGCATATTAAACAAGAACCTGTCATTTAAACTTATACATAACTCAAGCTAACAGAGGTCATTATTGTTATATTAAAAATCTTTCAAAATTAGTATCTCAACAAATAACAACATCAAAATGTGCAGTACATATATGTAATGGATGCTTATTAAATTTTACATCACATGATAATTTGAAACAACATCAAATAAATGATTGTTTCCACGTTTGTACAAAATTACCATCGGAAAATGATAATAAAAAATTGGTTTAACAAGTTAACACCCTCAAACCAAATCTCATTTAAAAATTATGAGCGAAAGTTAAAAGTTACCTTTGTTGTATATACTGACTTTGAAGCAGTTTTTAACCCCATTAACAGTTGTTCTAATAATCCAAATAACTCATCAACCGAAAACATTAAAAAAACATGAAATGTATAGTTTTGGTTACTACATCAAATGTTCTAATGATGATAGTTTATCAAAATACAGATCATATTAAAGATTGTGTACTTACGTTTATGAAATTAATAAAAGAAGATTTAAGGTAAAAGCTCTTAATACGACGGTAGTCAAAATCGCTTCCTATTACGGTGGTATTTCTATTTTCGAGTTTTAGTTTTAGGTTTATTCAGTTTAAGTACACCAAAACGTAAACTATTTACTTCAAATTTATAACTTCATGTCTTAACAGACGTTTGCAAGTATAGCACATAGACAATACAACAAGATCAAGCAATATGTGTAACGGCATCGACGTGAGAGGCGTTTCCATACAAACGCGGAACAACAAAAGTAAGTACCTACACTAATCTTAATATATAAAATCCTTGCGTTACTGACTGACTGATAGACACGCTACAGCCGAAAGTATTAAGCGCAGGAAGCTGAAATTTGGCATGGGTGTTCCTTGGGGACCGTAGGGGTGCACTAAGAAGGGATTTCCCGAAATTCCCACGGGATCGGCCAAAACGGGTAAATTAAAAAACATTGCAGGCGTAGCTGCTGGCGTCCTCTATTATTTTATAAACTATGTTTTTCGTATTAATAAGCCGTTCATGTTTGTTTATGTATTATTTATAGCATTTTCCTACTATTACACCCACTATATAAATAGCTTGTTTCATATTTGTAACTCATTTTTTACCCAAAAAATTGTATTAAATTTATTAAAGACATTTTAACACAAATTTTGTACAAATAACTTGGTGTTTTGATGAAATGCAACCTTTGTACAACATCAAAAATGTAAATGATGTTCAAGGAATATCTGATCTCACAATGTTTGATGGAAAAGATCCTCAACTTTTAATAATTGATGACTTAATGAGACAGTATGATGGACTTATTGTTGATATATTTACAAAAGGAAGTCATCATAGAAACTTAAGTGTGTTTTATATATCACAAAATTTGTTTCAACAAGGCAAGGGTCATCGAGGTATATCTCTTAACTCGAGCTATATAATTTATTTTAAAAATCCTCGAGATAAAAGTCAAATTCGGTATTTAGCACGACAAGTACTGTTTCCAGAAAATCCAAAATATTTAGAAGATTCTTACAAAGATGCAACTAATAATTCACATGGTTACCTTATGATCGATTTAAAGCAAGAAACAAATAATATGTGTCGTATTAAAACAAAAAAAAAACTATCTGATGGATTTTGTACCTACTGTTTACATACCAACAAAGGGGTTTAAATACAGCAGAAATAAACAAATATCTATCAGTTACAAATTATGAAGGGAAGCATAAAGACGCATAAAGATCTGTTAAACGCATTGAATACTCTTAAACCAAAATAACAAAGAGCTCTTTTAAAAGCCTGTGATGAAAAAGAAATAAATTGTATCTGTGAATGTATTCATAACGTATTACAAGGAAAAATTGAGTTGAATGAGAAAGAGATGTCAAAATTTAAGAAGTACAAAAATATACTTCGGTTTGTAAGGAAGGGATCGAAAAAAGCAAGGTAATATTGGGTTCCTTTTTTAACTGTATTAGTTAGCACGCTTGTTTAGAAAAACGGATAATGCTTAAAAAAATTACTCATCGAACCATCACTATTAGAAAAGTTAAAACAACCAACCGTAGCTGATACTCCAATGTCTCGCTTAGACACAGATATGCAAAACATTTTAAATAGTAACATAGAAGATAGACGGAAGTGTATATTGTATTTGCAAATTTACTTTAATATTGGGTTCCATTTTAACTGGATTAGTTAGCACGCTTGTTTAGGAAAACGGATAATGCTAAAAAAAATTTTACTCATCGAACCATCACTATTAGAAAAGTTAAAACAACCAACCGTAGCTGATACTCCAATGTCTCGCTTAGATACAGACATGCAAAACATTTTAAATAGTAACATAGAAGATAGACGGAAGTGTATATTGTATTTGCAAACTTTGCAAAGATATTTAAACTTCACTAAAGAGGATCGTCAAACTTATCACAAAATTATACCATTCATAAATAATTTTGAATCCGATCAAGATTTAAATGAAACTGAAAAGTATAAAAATGATGATATGGATGTTAAAAGTGCAGTCCCCTCTGACATATTGACAAAAGACGTAAATTTACAAGAAAATACTAGAGGATCATATACGCCCAAAAAAAATTTGAATCTTATACCAAAATCCTATGTTAAGAAATGAGAATTACTATTAAATTTAGTTTCTTTGAGTAAAAATAAAATTAGCTGGGATGCAAGTGGTACTGTGACCATAGATGGACAAAAACTTGCTGAAAGTAATATTGTTGATTTGGTAAACGATTCACTGAGAAAACTTAAGAATAATGAACCCATTGAATGGCAACGATTCGCTACAGCCTTAAAGGAAATCAAAGTGCCACTTACCTTGGCAAATCAAAGAGGTCTGAATTTATAAAAAAATACAGTCAAAAGAGAATCAAGAAAAGAATTCCATAGATGAAATATTTTCGACACCAGCAAGTGAGGATAAACATCGAAAGAAGATAAAGAGGAAAATAGATTGGGAAAAATGGACCCCATATCAGAAATTAATAAGGTTTATTGTGAGGCAGCACATCCTGCAGGGTACAGTAGTAACTATTCACAAATTAACCAAAGCAATGAAAGGTAAAATGAATAAAGATGATGTGAAAAAATGGCTACAATTACAAGAAATTTATACATTACATAAATCTGTTCACAGGAAATTTCCAAGAAATAGATACATTTTATCCAATCTTAATGAACTCTGGCAAGCCGATTTAAGTTGTGGCGAGTATAAATATTTTATACTTGGACCGCCACCTTTCACATGCCCGAGTTGCAGCGATTCGCTCCGTTTATGAAGTTTGGACCAAGCCCTTACACGTGGAGGACTCAAGTTGTTTACGCAAAAACGCCCTTGAACAGCGCTAGAGGACACAGCGGCGCGTACGCTTCGAGATCATTCGGACTTCGACTCTCATCGCGCGCGAATAGCTTTCACTATTTTATAATTGTATTTTTGTAATAATTTAATTCTTTGTGCAGTAAAGCTTTTTCATATCATCCATAATAATTATTCCTTTTTGCATTGTCATTTTATTTCCTTACATAACCTAAAGTTAGCTATAATCACAATCATTCTTTGCTACCTTCATATTTCAATATAACAATAGCTAAATAATTCATATTTCTTTCGCTTTGCTTATAAAGCTACGAGTTCGATGCTCGTGCAGTAGAATTATACTGGCCCGATATAATTCTACAATTGGTGACCCCGATTGCAAGCAAATTCAAGTAACGGAGTGACGCTGAAATAATTGTGGATTTACGAAGAACAGAAAGGTATTCGGTTCAAACTGGTTGCCGATAAAGAGCGGTGAAGTGAGTCATAAGCGGTGAGCGATTTTTTAATTTTTACTATCTCTGATACGGAGAACTATAGTGATGCCGATGGCAAAGGTGATATTCCTAGTGTTTCTGGAGTGGTATCGAGAATAGGATTACCGTTACGATGCCCGAAATTTTGTCCGGAAGAACCAGCTCTGTGGTTTGCACAATTAGAAGGACATTTTATATTATCTAGAATTACTAGTGATGTGACAAAATTTTATTTAGTCACTACGCAATTAGAGCCAACCTATGCCCTTCAGGTCAAGGACATTATCACCAACCCTCCAGATACTAATTGAAAAGTTGAAGGAAGAACTAATTAAGCGCCTGTCTGCGTCACAGGAAAAGGGGATACAGCAGTTGTTAATCCACGAAGAGCTAGGCGATCGAAAACCCTTGCAGTTTCTAAGGCATCTGCAAAACCTAGCAGGGCCTGCCGGAGCCTCTGATTTTGTGAAGAGTATATGGACAAACCGGTTACCTAAAAGCATTCAAACAGTAATCGCTTCCCAAATCTCAGACTTACAGGTCAAACAACTTGCCGAGATCGCAGACAGGGTTCATGAGATTGCTCCAGAGACGCCACAGGTATCAAGTGCGGCTACAACTACCCCCAGCACCGTCACCGACGATTTAATCAAGCAAGTCAGCGAACTAAGTAAGCAGGTTGCCAAACTTAAATATTCCATCACTAACGAGATAAAATAGGGATTGAAAGTTTATTTGCATATCCGCAAAATAAAATAGCTCTTTGTTAGTTATCTTTAAAACTATAATATTCGTCTTGGTTTAAGTTTTACCACAGTGAATTATTATCTATCATTGACATATTATCTATAAAAGTGCAAATTAACGTTTACAGAGAACTTGTACGTATTGGAGTCATCGGATATTGGTCCTGCCTAACGTGAAATCGTTTTGTTCATTTCCAATTCTTTGAAACTGCCAATGTTCAATATTCCTCTTCGAAGTCACTTGCTACACGTCTTTACGAATTAAAAGATGAAAAAGGATAGCTGGGTGAGTAGGTACTATTTACAGGGTGCCATAAGACCCATCACCAAGCCGAAGTCTACTCGTTGTGGACATCATGCCAAGTCATATTAACCAAAAATAATACCTGGGAAACGATTACTTTTTTAAGTTTTCTCATTTTTTAAACCGCCATTCAAAGCGCGTGCGTGCAATGCTCCAAATACCTACTTATCCATGGGGTCATACGGCTTCTAAAAAACATGTTAGCGGGGTAAATGCAACGATTTTGTACCTAATTAGAATAATTCCATACTAACTTTGAGCCTCAATATCTCCTGAACCAGTAATTTCCCAGATACTACACGTAGCGCGAATTATAAAAACTTTCCACGCTTATAATTTTACAAAGCTAGAAAACATCTAGCTCTGTACAATTCTTGCCGAGATAAGGTAAGTTTTAAAAACGGACTATAAAAACAAAGTTTCATTCTACATTATTTTCATTTATCTACTCTCAAAGTCGTGTAAAAGATTTTATCGTTCCATAATTTTGTTGTGTAACTTTTGTTTATATTTACAGTAAATATTAACTTAAGTTTAAATTTCTTATCTTAGCCTCATTTGATACAGGCTCTTATTTCAAGACATGAAAGTGAAATATAATAATATAAAAATATAATATTCTACCACATACACACATCACGACTGCCTCGTTGGTCTCGCGGCATAAATGTGTGCGTGGGATTGGGTGGTCTCAGGTTCGATTCGGTCGGGCAAAGTGTTATTGGGTTTTTCCGTTAGGAAATTCTCAGTAGCAGCACAGAATCTGGAAATGTGCCCGGTACAGCAATAGGCTCGGTCCCTATTACGTGGGACCTAAGAAAAATCCTGGCGAAATGTGGGTGTAATATTACACCTCTGCCTACTCCTTCGGGGATACAGGCTTGAGTCTATAAATAAAAAATATAAATATAAATACACATATCACCATTTAGTCCCAAACTAAGCAGAGTTTGTACTATGGATACTAAACAATGCATAAACATACATACAAATATACTTTTTTTGTAAATACTTACATATTGTACATAGAACATGTTCTCTAATTTCTTAAGACCATCAAATGAAAATGCAAATCATTCAACTAATATCGTAATTGGTATATACACGACAACAATAGTGTGAAAACAACAATACGTTTCTTTGTTATTTATTTGGAGCAGTAAGGTGTGGGTGTTCCTCTAGCGAGAGGGAGGATCCTCTGACCAGGCGAAGTGATCGTGTCTGGTGAACTGCAGTCCGACGGAAGTACGTGACAATGTAAACACATAGCGATCGCGTGTGAGAACTCTGCTTGCGCGATTAAAGATTTTAGCTACGTCGTGTCCGTTAGATATCGCCGTGTTGATTGTTACTGCCGTTGTACTACACTTGCTTTTAATAAATTAATTCTTACGCCAACTATGTTTTAATGTTTATGTTTTGTGCATATTTGTCCCGATATATTAATTTCATCATTCATTATCGACATTATAAAATACAACGTTTACAATTTGAAAATATGCATTTCAATTAAAATAACAAAATTGCTGGAATAAAAATATTTTAATCATGTTTATAGTTTTAGGTATTTACCGACTTTATTTTGTAAATATCATTACAAAAAGTGGGACCACTGTAATCAGTGCAAAAAACTTATGATTCGCCAAAATCGGCCTTCGCGTTTCGTATATTTGACGCCACTTAAAAACAAACAAACATGCACACATGATACCTTCTGATGACATCAACGAAAGTAAATACAACTGTTTATTTTACTTCAAACTTACTTGGTTTTGTTTTGTAGCTAGACATCACATCCAACGGCATTTCAAAGCCACCTTTATAATACTTGCAACGCACTGTTTCCAACTGTCCGTGCTTTCACGTATAGTAAAGGTGGCCTGAAATTATATCAACAACTTATTCCTACAACATACTTTTAAGAAATGTGTGTATCTGTCACGATTTACATAATCTTACATTATTACATCTAAGAGATACATAGAACCTACACTTCTGCTAGTTACAGAGGATTGTATTAGTTTTTTGCGTATACTAAAACTTAGTAAATAAATGAAAATGTTCCCATTGTTCCATGTTTTATGTAGAATTGTTCATATTAATAGTACACATAATTATAAAAAGCTGCCTAACAGCCAACACAAGAATACAGTATTTAATTTTCTTAAAACATTTTGAGAATGCCAGCAAAAATACTTCCAGTTAACTGCGCATTAAATGAAACTTGGAAGAGCGTCAACGTTTTTAAATCGCTTTTTATGTTTATCTTATTCCAATGAATTCGATACCTACTTTTTAATAACCATATTTATAAGTAAAAGATTTCAGACACCCATTTCTATAAAAGCTTTTTGCTGCATATTAGTTTCTGATAGACTGACTGACTAGGTTCGAATACGAATTATGATGATGAAAGATGATTAAGAAGCAAAAGTAGTTCTTCATACAACAAAAGTTTCTAGCTATAAATATCTGTTTTGATTAATAATGATGATAATAAATTAGCTGATACATAAGAAATTATTAAACATTGTACCTTGATATTTAAAGCATGACCGATGGAAACAATCCTCTAAAATTTAGTTGTGAATAGTACGAGAACCCACTACAAGACAATTTCATTTTTTATTGCGAAAACACGGAAAACATCTGACGGCAAACGATCAGACGAATCGCCTGGTGGTAAGCGTTTACCGTCGCCTGGTCGCCATGGACACAAGCAACACCAGAAGAGTCAGAAGTGCGTTGCCGACCTTTGGATTGTGAAATGGACAAGGAGGAGGAGTGGGGTGAGGGAAAAGGAATAGGGAATGTGGCCACAGGCACTCTCACTCACCGAACGAAACACAACAGTACAGAAACTGCTTCCTTACGTTGATATTCTGTAAAAGATCCATTCATGCTGACATGAGCAAGGCTCTATTCTATTAAACTCAACATTAAACAATACACCTACAAAGTTATTGTGACGCAAATAATTTCAATACTAAGACTGACTCCGTGGTCCAGTTGATGGCATATGCGACTGCTGATCGGAGTTCCCAGGTTCGATTCCCGGGTCGGGCAAAAAGTGTTACTGGGTTTTTCCGAATACTCAGTAGCAGCCCAGAGTTTGGTGATGTGCCCGTTAACGGCAATAGGCTCGCCCCCTATTACGTGGGACCTAAAAATTCATGTCAAAATGTGGGTGTCATATTTACACCTCTGCCTCTCCCTTCGGGGATACAGGCGTGAGACTTTAAATAAATAAAAAAAATAAAAATAAATTCAATACTTTTCTCAACCTACCGATACGTTCGGTTAAAGACGATCGCAGTATTCACAAATATCCTATGACACATGAGCCGAAAATACGTCGCGTTCAGCGCGGCACCGAACCTTCCATCAAAACTCACATCGGCGGTGCGTTAGCGATCAAATGTTCGCCGCCGACGTCTTGACAGTTCGGACTGTTTGGTGTGTCATATTAACCGAATACTACCAATAATAATTGAGTAGCTGAAGCACCAGCTCGGAACTTTCAGCAGTCGTTCCGCTACACTAAGAGTAAAAACAATTGCGATTGCGGTCGCCTTATTACCTGACGAAGCCTCCCAGTCTACTTCCTCACAAACCGGGTTACGCAACCTCCGAAAAAAGATCAAATTTCGCAAGTACCACCACTACTAGGACTATATTTTAAACACAAATGAAGAGAGAATATAATTATTTTTTAAGCCAAGGATGAGAGAAAAATAATAATTGTAGAACAATTATTGTGTTCGTATTTGTCTGCTATGTAAGCTTGCTTACGCTTTTTGCTTAACTGCAAAAATTGCTTGACATAATTTCTGATGTAAAATAATTATGACAGGGATGTTCTTGTCAGAATCCTGCCTTTTATTTTACCATCATACTTACTTCCAACTTTTGCTTTGCAGGTTATTGCTTTGCACTTAAAGCTTGTTGCTATACCTAATTACGCAATTTAAGATACAATTGAACCCCGGGCTCCATGTGGAAAGCTTCGGAAGCAACTGTGATGACGCAAGACGATGATGACGACTTATATACGCTAATCCATGATACATTATGGGACTTTTTGTTACTTATTGTCAAGTAGGGGCTACTTGACAATAAGTAATATGTGTCTATGGCATCATTTGTGTAGTCATTCTGACATCTAATGTTCCATTACCCGAAAGTGGCACTACAACTACATCAGCACCACTGTTGCCCCATAAAAGAAAACATTAAGAATACACTCCAGTAAACCTAATTTAGTAATTAACAAAAGCTCCATGTCTGTAAGTGTATAAAGGAACGCTGTTACAAATATTATCTTTAAGGCATATAACGGAACTCTTTTACCAGTCGTTAAATAAAATAAAATTGTCGAATATCCTCGTCGCGTTAATCCCCGTCAAACGCCAAAAGATCATAAAGAAAATTTACATAAAATTTAGTCCATTTGAAGAGAATTCAAGGCCGGCGTCGGATTTATTATGCGCGCACATTACGCGATACCGGCCCTCCCTCGCCCACGTTTACTCGAATAATATTTTTCAAGCTGTTGAGTTGCTTTTTATTTTTGGGTACGCAGGCAAATGAGTTTCTAAGCGTAAATAAATCTTTGACTACCCTCGGTCAGTAAGCGGTAACTTCCATTATTATCATTTAATATAAGGCTGGACGCGCGAGAGCGCGGTGGCGGCCGGGCCGCGGTCCCTCTACGCTGTCACAAACCGTTTAACGCTAGTTTAAGTGCTGCTACAGGTAACCACAGTTAAATATGGAATAGTTTGTTCAAGCGCCGGTAAACGGTTAATTTTATCCAATTGCGGCCGGCGGTATGAGTTCAATTACTTAAAACGTATTAGGTGGCTGTGGTAGCGCCATCTACCTTCCTATCTATAACTAATCGCATCAACGTCAATGGTTGGTCGCTGCTTGGCCAATGCGAGCGATGCCCTTTGTTTCTATCCCTCTCTATCCCATTCCCAAGAAAGGGCACTGCCTTTCGCGGATTGGTCGCCGCGAAACGTCGACGGGAGAGACAGTCCAGAACTTTCGAGAACATTCGATTCGCTAGATACGCGTCCGCCATACCGTATCACCGCGCCGCTCCCGCTATAGTTATTAACGCTTATAAAACCGCTCGCAAGTGGAAGTGACTGTGTAGTGAAGTGAATCAAGCAGCTGCATCACGAAACCACCAGGAGACTGCCCTTCGGAAAGGTAGAAGATTGCCATATAAGGTAAGTGCCCTCCATCCTTGGAATATCCTATACCCACTCACAATCATCTCTCCCATTCCAATCCTACATCCTCTTCCCGTATCCAATCCTAGGCGGCTAAAAACCCGCTATCCTTTGTATACAGTCCATTTCCTTCTCCAAGTCGTCTAGAACCTACGGTTTCGGTGTAACACCGAACCATTTTTTTGGTCCATACGAGTCGGATTCATTTACGTTTTTATACGTTATACCGCTATACCTAGGCAGCACCTAGCTATACTCCTAATATATTCACATAACCGTCACATGGTTGTTTCCGCCCGCATCAGTAGGTAAACTTTTATGTAACTACCTACTTACTCAATTATCATTTCTGGAACTATCATAGTTGTTTTGTAAATCTCATATTTCGAGCAACTTTTAATTCCACAGCTCTAAAGTGTTGCCTACTTAGCCTACTTAGGTAAAATAATAGGTACATTAGATATTCTTATTTTGTTTCGTTCTCATTAGCTTATACTTACGTTAGCATGTCACAACAAAAGAAGTCACGCGTGTCGGAAGACAAAGAGATGACAATCTTAGAAGCAAAACGCAATATTTTATTTGAGCGCATTCAAAACATCTATGAACGCTCAAAAACCGCATCTATGTCTGACAGTAATAGCGAAACATTTCTCAGTTATTGTATGACAGTAGATAGTATTCGAACAGATTTTCATAACTTGTTAGACGATTATAACGCAAGATTACTTTCTATGAATCCTGATGAAAAACCGAACTATCAGGCGTACACCTCATTCGAAGATCTTTATTGTATTATTAAGCGTATACAATCGCAATTGGAGGGTAAATGATCAGCAGAGCCCGTTGCCCGCAAGCCGAAATTACCGCCAATCGAGATTATGTCGTTTGACGGAGATATACGAAATTGGCCGTTATTCTATGCGAGCTTTAAGTCTACAGTGCACGATAATGGTTCTCTGACAGATGCTGACAGGTTGTACTATTTAATAGGTAAACTGTCACCGAAGGCCGAGTCCGTATTTGCAGGTGTCACACCCAGTGCTGAGAATTATCAGGTCATATTTCAGTCACTACTTGATAGATATCAGGACACGCGCGTCCTAGTGGCTACTTACTTTGACCAAGCTTTAAATCTCAAACTGTCCGGCAACGCGTCTATCGCAAATTTCCAGCTGTTTATTGATAACTTCGTAACCGCGGTTAATTCTCTTAGAAACTTGAAATTAGAAGATCTTTCCGACTTTATGTTGCTTCAACTCGCTTTAAAGAAGTTTGACACTGAAACAATTCGCGCATTTGAGATGACGGAACGCAATAATAAAATACCTACACTAGATAGTTTTATTTCGTTCATCAAAGATCAGTGTCGAATATTTCATAATACGCAGTCTGGTTCACCTGGCCCGTCTAACACTAACAGCAACAAACAAAGGTTGAATAAATCGCGAAATAGTAATAATAACTCGGTCCCTAATCCACAATCTTACGTTACATGTTCGGAATCTAATAGTAATAATTCACAGAAGTGTCTGTGCAGTAATATAGTGCACGACCATTTATATAAGTGTCGCGCCTTCGATAATTTGAATGCAACCGCTCGTTTTAAATGCGTAAAAAATAACAAAGCTTGCATTAATTGCTTAAGCATAAAACATAAAACAAGTAATTATTCTAGTAAGACAAAGTGCCGCTTCTGCAATAAAAAACAACATTCATTGCTACATTTCGATAAAGATAACCCATTCTCAAGCCAAGCCGCTGACCTTGACACACTTACATCGCAGATGCAGGCCACGGCGCCTTCCCCCTGCACGCCTCAGGGCGAGGTATCGTTGTGTACGACGTCCATTGCGCGGGCGACGCGCACGCGAGGACGGCACTCGCGCATCTATAATGATCCGCGCAGGGCCAAAACGCAGTGTATGACGTCTAAGACTGTTCTGTTAGCGACAGCGCAAGTTATCGTATATGATGTTAATGGGTCGCCGCACATGGTACGTTGTCTGCTAGATAGCGCATCTCAGACCAATTTAATAACGTTTGAGTTATTCAAACGCCTCGGATTATGGAATAACTTTAAAAATACTAACTAAACCGTCAAAGGGATAGGCGGATCAGAAAAACATTGCAAGGGTTCCGTAGATATATAAATACATTCGCGTTTTGATAGGGACATTAATTTTAACATTTCTTCGCTTATCGTGGAGCGTATCACGGACGCATTGCCGAACGCTAATGTAGGCGTAGCATCACTCACTCACCTCGAGTCATTGCCTCTGGCAGACGCGGAGTTTGCGAATCCGGCAGGCATTGATCTTTTGATCGGAGCTTCAATATTTCCGCACTTGCTACTAACTAAAATAGTACGTAGTGAGCGATATGATTTACCGCCCGCTATTGAGACGGTACTTGGGTATGTGATTATGGGTACCGTACCTACGTTACATACTTCTCATTGTATTACGTCTTGTTGTTGTTCTGCTCTTCAAGAGATCAAGGTGGATGCTAAAACTGTGTGTAAGATAAAGCACTAATTAGCTATGCTATGCTATGCTATGCTATGCTATGCTATGCTATGCTATGCTATGCTATGCTATGCTATGCTATGCTATGCTATGCTATGCTATGCTATGCTATGCTATGCTATGCCATGCTATGCTATGCCATGCTATGCTAGGCCACGCTACGCTATGCTACGCTATGCTACGCTACGCTACGCTATGCTACGCTACGCTACGTTATGCTACGCTATGCTACGCTATGCTACGCTATGCTACGCTATGCTACGCTATGCTACGCTATGCTACGCTATGCTACGCTATGCTACGCTATGCTACGCTATGCTACGCTATGCTACGCTATGCTACGCTATGCTACGCTATGCTACGCTATGCTATGCTATGCTATGCTATGCTATGCTATGCTACGCTATGCTATGCTAAGCTACGCTACGCTACACTATACGATACTACACTTCCGCTTTGTATATGGATGACCTTGCCTGTAGTGTCATACCCGCTCCGCTAGCAATTTCGCTTTGTGAAGAGCTCATTCAGCTTTTCAAGCGAGGCCAGTTTGATCTTGAGATTCTCGCACGCATACCAGATTCTCATAAAGCTTCTCCAGACATTGAGTTTGAGAAGTCTGTACCGCATAAAGTTCTCGGTTTACGCTGGGACAAATCCTGTGATAGTTTTCGGTTTGACGTCTCACCGCCAGATGATAAGTGCACCAAACGCACTATGCTGTCCACAGTGGCTCGACTATGGGACATAATGGGTTTTGTGGCCCCCACAATTTTGTACGCCAAGCTCTTGACAAAGGAACTTTGGCTATCAAAGTGTGAGTGGGATGAAACACCCCGTGACCATATTGTCGCCGCTTGGGGCCAGTTTTGTATTGAGCTTACCGCGCTCAATCAAATTACTATTCCGCGTCATCTTGGGTTGGTAGATGGATATACCATCAACTTAATAGGTTTCGCTGACGCCAGCAAGCGTGCTTACGGCGGAGTCGTATATCTGCAAGTCCGCATTGGTTCTAACTACTCGGTGCAGTTAGTTTGTGCCAAGTCTAAGGTCTCGCCTGTTAAAACCATTTCGGTTGCGAGACTGGAGTTGTGCGCGGCCCTTCTGCTGTCTCAGTTGCTCCGCAAGGTTCAAGACACAGTTTTGTCCCACTACCTTATTAATAAATATACGCATTTTCCGACTCCAAGGTAGTGCTCGCTTGGATTTATTCTTCTCCTCACCGCTGGCAGACTTTGTCGTCAACCGCGTTAGTAAATTTTTTTTTCGGCGGTAGGCGCTCAAAACTGTCAGGCGTGTCGTAATTTTAAATTTAAATCTCATTTTTGAAATTATTGATTTTATTACTAATTAAACATTATATTAGCACCTAAATTATATTTAACTACTAGTACTTACAGTGATTCACTCTGATGTAACATAAACATTTAAATAGTTATACCACCTGCCGGCAAAATCACACAATCACTATCTTTCCAACAAGAATACTATTGTCATTCACAAACTCAACAATGTCTCAGCTTGACAATATCCAGTCTGTGCAGAAGAGCTTGGAAGAAACTTTTGCAAGAAGGATGGCTGACCTAGAGAGTCAAATCCAGTCTGCGGGGCCAGCTAAGGATACTGTGGCAAAAGTAGCGGAGGAGTTCCGTACATTCCGGGAGCTCATGTTCAGCATGCTAGGCCTTCTGCGCAAGCAAATCGAGGAGTGTTCAAGCACACTAGAATCAATGGAGACAAGGCACCGGCGAAAAGACCTGATCTTCCTTGGAGTCCCAGAAGCTGAAAAAGAAGACTGCAATGCCTTGATCCTGGACGTCCTTCGAACGAGGATGGCAGTCAAGGATATTGGCGAGCACTGCATCACAAATTGCCACAGACTTGGAGACAGCAAACAGCGTGACAGGCCCATCTTGGTGCGGTTTGCAAGGATAGAGGTCAGGACTGCAGTATGGAGGGCGAAAACAGCGTTAAAGGGCTCGAAGATCTCGGTTAAGGAGTTCCTGACCAAAGCCAGGCAATCACTGTTCGCCGAAGCCCGACAGCATTTCGGTATGCGTTCTTGCTGGACTCGGGACGGCACCATCATAGTTAAAACTCCGGATGGAACGCGGTCTAAAATCACTTCCACTAGTGAGCTGAGGAATCTGTTGGCAAAACATCCGAAGGCAGCAGATGATACTTCTGCAGCAAATAACAGTGCCGGCAATGCAAAGACTGCGCGTAAAGTGTAACCCATTGTGAGTTGACTGTTGCTGTTTCGCGTCACTTATGTTCATCTAGTTTTATATTTTGGTTGCTTGTTTTGTGTCGGTCACCCACCATTCTAGTTTATCAAATCTTTTGATTACCCACGACATGCGCACGATTATTTTTTATTAGTTTGTGACTGTGACACTGGATACTGACAATTTAGAATTTACTGACAGCTACGGTCATCTGTCATTAGTGCCATCTGCTAAATGTCAAAACTGCGTTTTGTTCGTCTTTTTTCTTTGTATATTTTTTGTGTGTTTTGTTGGCTGACTGACACAGGGTTGCGTTCGGAAATGATTGTTACAGTTCTCTACTAGGTTGCATTCATTTTAGTGTGTGTGTTGGCTGGCGGGTGGTGCAGAGAGTTAAACGTAAAAGTTACGTAAGTAATTGCATTTTATTTATCTAGCAAATCTTATTAGAAAAAATATTTTATTTATCTATATTTATTTATATTTGTGTAATTATATTAATTTATCTGTGATTATGTCACCTGACGATGATTCTTATTATTCTGCCAATGAATCTTTGAATAGTGATAGTTTCAGCTCTCTAGGTGACCTCTTACGACATTCTTTTGATCAATGTTTAGGTAAACTATTAAATGTGTGCCACATAAATGCTCAGAGCGTGCCTAGCCACTACGGTGACCTTTTGGAAGTTTTTACGAATGCCAATGCTCGTGCCATCCTGGTTTCAGAGAGTTGGCTCAAGCCTCACCTCCCCTCAACCACTTATCCCATTCCAGGCTTTATTTTAATCAGGAATGATCGAGTCGGTCGGAGGGGTGGAGGTGTTGCTATCTATCTCCGCGCCGATTTTCCATATAAAATACTCGCTATCTGACCTTCTGATTCTACTTTGTCGGCTGAATACCTTTTTCTTGAGGTTTGGGTCAAAGGGGCCAAAATCGTACTAGGGGTTATTTACTGTCCTCCTTCAATAGATTACTTCTCCAGTATAGAACCTATACTGGAATCCTTGGGGTCAGAATATGCTCACCACATCATCATGGGCGATTTCAACACCAATCTCCTATCTCCTCAGTCCTCTAGAACCCATAAACTCCTACAGATTGTCGAGTCATGTAACCTCCACATTCTGCCTTTACAAGCAACTCATCACAATATTGATGGGGAGGATACATGGCTAGATTTAATTTGTACTTCTGCTCCTTCCCTAGTTTCCAAACATGGCCAGCATCCCGCTCCTGGTTTTTCCCACCATGATTTAATCTTCCTCTCATACATCCTAATGCCTCCCCGTCCCCCTCCTAAGGTTCTGCATGTGCGTTCCTTTGGGCGTATGGACGTGAATAAGCTGGTAGAAGATGCGTCGTCCATAAATTGGGATCAGTTGATGGCTGCTACGAATATTGACGACAAGGTTGAAAAATTCAACGCCACTGTACTTAAATTGTACAATGTTCATGCGCCAGTTAGGAAAGTGAAACTAAAGCGTCCACCTGCTCCCTGGATCACGAAGGAGGTCCGGATAGCAATGAAACGTAGGGATCGTGCTTTCCTTAAATTCAAAAACCATCACACTGATGATTATTGGTCTCGATACAAGGTTGCAAGGAATCGGTGTAATCAGGTGATACGTAACGCCAAACGCCGCCATATTCTCGATAACGTAAATTCCTCTTCTCCTGCTAATATCTGGAAGTTCCTTGGGACTCTAGGTATTGGCAAACAACGAAGTTTTGATCTGCAGTTGACAACTGGTTTAGATGAAATTAATAAACATTTCTCTTCTTCTAATAATTTGGATCATCTTACTAAATGTCGCACTGTAGACTTCTTGACTAACCTTCCTCGTCCTGACATAGAGCCTTTTAAATTTTCTTCAGTGACCTCGGGTGAGATTAAAAAGATCATCATATCCTTAAAATCCAACGCTGTAGGCTGTGATCACATTACTCGCAGGATGATCATCACTGTAATAAATGAACTGTTACCTGCTATTACACACATCATCAACTTTTTGCTCGACACAGGTGCGTTTCCCCTCCTATGGCGTAAAGCCTTAGTGATACCTTTACCTAAGATTCCTAACCCTACTCTTCCCAACCACTTCCGCCCCATATCGATCCTTCCTTTTCTTTCCAAGGTGCTTGAGTCCTGTGTCCACAAGCAACTTTCTAAGTTTATATTTCAGAACAATTTGTTAAGCCCATTTCAATCTGGCTTCAGACCTGGTCATAGTACGGTGACCGCTCTCCTAAAAGTGACTGGAGATGTTAGGGCGGGAATGGAGAACACCAAAGTTACGGTGCTAGCTTTGGTAGACTTCACGAACGCCTTTAACTCGGTTAGTCACGAAATCCTTCTTTCTATCCTTTCCAGTCTTCAGATCTCACCTGAGTCACTCGAATGGTTCTCCAAATATCACATGGGACGTCAGCAGTCCGTTCGCCATAATGAGTCCTCGTCATTGTGGTGTGACTTACAGTCTGGCGTTCCTCAAGGCGGCATTCTTTCTCCATTATTATTCTCTATTTTTATAAATCTCCTGACCCAAAATCTTCAGTGTTCGTATCACTTGTACGCCGACGACTTGCAGCTATACGTACAAACTGACATTGACAGTATCGGTTCAGCCATCGAAGAAGTTAACCAAAGCCTGTCCGCCATACACGACTGGTCAGAACAATTTGGTGTCACCGTGAACCCTGCAAAATGCCAAGCCATAATTATAGGAAGCCAGCGTATCATAAACAGGTTAGATTTTGCAACATTGCCGGCAGTCATATTTAATCAGATTAGGATACCCTTCAGCCCTGTTGTGAAAAATCTTGGCCTGCACATGGATAGCCATCTCAACTGGCGGGCTCACGTGACATCCATAAGTCAAAAAGTTACGGGATCCTTACGCTCATTATATCGGCTAAAAAACTTTCTTCCTAGTAACACCAAGGTAATGCTCATGCAGACTTTAATCTTTCCGATAATCGACTATGGTGATGTGTGCTGTTTTGACCTGAATGCAGACCTTCTCAATAAACTAGACCGGCTTCTTAATAACTGCATTCGATTTGTTTATAATCTTCGCAAATATGATCATGTATCTAATTATCGCTCCCAACTTAAATGGTTACCTATTCGCCAACGCCGTAGCTTACGTGCGCTGACCACACTCTTTTCTTTTCTTAACTCTCCCTCTCTTCCCTCTTATCTTAGTCACTATCTTCAATATTTAAGCTCCAATCATGACAAGCATTTAAGATCATCAAATAATCGTCTCCTTTTGTGTCCCTCTCATACTTCAGGGTTTGTCAACTCTTCCTTCTTCGTTCAATCTGTCCAGTTATGGAATGCGCTCCCTCTCGAGATCAGGATGTGCAATAATCGGTTCACCTTTAAGCTGAAGGTTCGCAATCATTTATTGTGTAAATTGGCAGAATCATCTCAAGTTTAACTGATTATTTTTATTTATATATATATGTATATTATATATGTATGTTTTTGTATCTATTATTATTACATGTATTTATTCATAATTATATAATAACCTAGATATTTATGTACCTTTATAAATATACAGTATTTATTTACACTTATACCTTGTATTTATTAAAATATTATTCTAATATCATTACTCATTTTCTAATGTCGCACCTACTGTTATGTTATCTCTGCACCACCCTAGGTTGACTGGTAGAGAATGCCTAAGGCATTAAGTCCGCCTATGTACCACATTTTTGTAGTGCAAGAAGTTAAATAAATAAAAAATTAAAAAAAAAAAATTGATTGAACTTGTTCCCGCTACTTGTTTCAATCACGTCGCGAGTTATCGTACTCGTCTTGAGGAAGAACTTTCCATAGATCATATTGACTGGAAGTTTATTCCGCCAGCATCTCCACATTTCGGTGGATGTTGGGAAAGCATGGTCGAAGTAATTAAAACGCATCTCTTCAAGGTTATAGGTCAACAGATCCTCTCTTACGAAGAGCTTTTAACTGTCCTTGCACAAGTTGAGGCGCTGATCAACTCGCGTCCGCTCCCGGCATTGAGTAGTGACCCTGCAGAACCATCCGCGTTAAGCCCTGCACATTTTCTGAACACAGTGCCATTATCGTCACTTCCGGCTCTCATGGCCGATAGCCATCGTAAAGAAATTGCATACTTCCAAGGACGGTACAACCCGCGTTGTTACCGTGAAAACCGCTAAAGGGAGTTACGTGCGCCCTATTGTACGTGTCTGTCCGCTTCCAACTCAGTGAGATCTAGCCTGAAGTTGGACCTACCTCTTAGTTTAAGTATTTTGTTAGTAGTTTTCGCTATTATTCCGTTTGTAGTTTTCGCTAAAGTTAAATTTTGATTAATTTTATTGTCATATCGCTGTCTTAGCCTATTGATGGATTATGCGGTAGTACCCCCAACATAGCTAAGTTCAATTCTATTTTTTTTTTAAAGGCAACCCTTGAGGGCCGGGGGGATATGGTAGCGCCATCTACCTTCCTATCTATAACTAATCGCATCAACGTCAATGGTTGGTCGCTGCTTGGCCAATGCGAGTGATGCCCTTTGTTTCTATCCCTCTCTATCCCATTCCCAAGAAGGGGCACTGCCTTTCGCGGATTGGTCGCCGCGAAACGTCGACGCGAGAGACAGTCCAGAACTTTCGAGAACATTCGATTCGCTAGATACGCGTCCGCCATACCGTATCACCGCGCCGCTCCCGCTATTGTTACTACCGCTTATAAAACCGCTCGCAAGTGGAAGTGACTGTGTAGTGAAGTGAATCAAGCAGCTGCATCACGAAACCACCAGGAGACTGCCCTTCGGAAAGGAAGAAGATTGCCGTATAAGGTAAGTGCCCTCCATCCTTGGAATATCCTATACCCACTCACAATCATCTCTCCCATTCCAATCCTACATCCTCTTCCCGTATACAAAGTATAGCGGGTTTTTAGCCGCCTAGGATTGGCGGCTAAAAACCCGCTATACTTTGTATACAGTCCATTTCCTTCTCCAAGTCGCCTAGAACCTACGGTTTCGGTGTATCACCGAACCAGGCTTATAAATGTTTTAAAATTTATATTTTTATGGTTTTATGTGACTCATATGAATAAAAAAGCTGAAAATATTATAATTTATGAAATATGTGATTATGGCTTAACTTTTCTAAAAAAAGAAGAGGCCTGTGCTCAGCAGTGGTAAAAATTATAAACAAGGTTGATAATGATGAAACACGGTGGTTAAATGCCATTTTTAGTTGCGCACAGACTTTGTTTCGAAATGTTGATGACAGACTATGACCCGCCTCAACTACAAGGAGGCGAGATGCAAGATCACGAAACGCGCTCTTTTTAAGGTGGATACATTGTAAAACTTATTACAAAATAAGAGATAAGATGACCTGCACACCTTGCTTCTTCACCATCACAAATGCAACATAGAAAATAATAAACGGCGGTCAAATTTTCAACAAATGATGCTGACAAATTTAAGACAGCGTCACATTTGCCGTGACACCAATGTCTTTTTAGTTTTTTATATAACGCAAGCCTAAAAAAGCGCAAAGCGTGGTATGTTCGTTTATGTGAAATAGATGAAAATATATGCATGATTGTTTAAGTTATTTCGATAAAAAACCATTCATTAATTTATTTTCAATGTACCTACTAAAGTGGACTACTTCATAATCCTATTTTAATTATATTCTAAACATGAGTAGCTTTCATTCCGGACACGACGAAAACAAAAATCTTATTTCCGTCAAAAAGAAAGCTCTACCAAACATTTCAGCATTCATAATATTAGTTCCACACATCCCACAAGTATAATATCAATAAAACCAGTAGTCAATGCGTACCATG
The DNA here is from genome assembly GCA_944739405.2 of Euclidia mi. NCBI lineage: Eukaryota > Metazoa > Arthropoda > Insecta > Lepidoptera > Erebidae > Euclidia > Euclidia mi. The sequence continues at coordinate 28,632,953 of OX123193.2, read as the reverse complement.
CAAAAACAGAATCAATTCTGCCACATTTAGAACCCAACAGTTTCTCAACAAACATAAATAAAATTGCTTTCTTATTATTTCTGTTGAAAAACGTGGGTTTGGTCTATAAATACGTAAGGCTGCCGCTAAAAGCAGATCCTGTAATAAAAGTATGTAGGTAGTGGAATGTCGCGGTGGCGTCAAATCCACAACTTTTTCCCAATATCCCAATATCCGGGACGCAGCCGGGTGTACCAACCCCTCGGCTACATACCGCACTCATAAAATATACTACTACCGGCTTCGAGCTAAGAAACTCGCGGTGTGCTATCAGAAGACACACAATATACGAGTGGTGCTTTTGTTTTTGCACACATTTTTCTTCCAAGAAAACCTGTTTCGAAAAAAGTTGAATAAATTCACAACAAGAATTCGCGCTTATCGAATATATTCTGTTAAACGATTTTAACTCGTATTGGAACACACGTCAAAATTGTTTTACAGAATATAATCGTTTAACAGAATATATAATTATGAGGTACATAATTTAAAATGATGTCGGTGTAAAGATTTAGTTTGTGAATTCAATAAGTAACACTAGGTATAATTACTAGAAACATTTTTTATTCAAATGCATTTGCTAAGGCTGATCATAATAAGGAAGCATGTCTTTTATTTAGTTCCTTTATTATATATTCAAATAAATATCTTTATTCAAAGCCCATGCGGCGGTAGTCCAGTGGTGTACGTAACGGATTGTCGAGACGATGGTCTCGGGTTCGATCCCCAGGTACCTCGGGCACACACCTCTGACTTTTCGAAGTTATGTGTGTATTAAAAATGTTAATTATCGCTCGCTTAATAATGTTCCCGGTAGATGGCAATAGGCTCGCCCCTATTACATTGGGACCTAAACATATCTGGCGAAGTGTGGGTGTGTGATACACCTCTGCCTACCCCTTCGGGGATAAAAGGCGTGAAGATATGTTATGTAATGTTGAACATAACATAACATATCTTCACGCCTTTTAGCCCAAAATTCATTTAGCCCAACATTTACCTACAAATTTCCTTAAGGTCATGATTAAACTTTAAAATCCAACCGAAATATATAAAGTGTGATCACATTGTGCGGTGATTAAGGAACAGTACCATAGTGCAATCAGAATAAGCCATTTAATTTCAGATCATTTCATACACCAGAAAAATAAAGAAGTTTCTGAAATGCTTCAAGGAATCGTACTACTTACACATTGGCTGTATCATAAACAAAGTCTTTATAAAACTATATAAAATCTCATAATAATGGTTCCTTCTCTGTTCTCATAATGAATGCTCTAGCTTAAAAAGAGAACTTTTTAAGCTAGGTACAAGTCGGGCCGCGTTCCTACCTCAGTGATTATTAGACTGTTCCTACTATGTCGTAACAATAGATTGTAGTGACGTCGGCTTATGAAATTAAATGGAGGTGTTCACAAATAGAACGAAATGGTTAACTGTAGTTTATTTATTTATTTATTAACTTTATATACACACATAGCGTATAAAGGTGGACTTAATGCCTTAGTTTACAGGTATCTCTTTTGATAATATTATTATTTTTGATGTTTCCCTTAGTTTGAGTTTTCCTATGCATAAAATGTATGTATTTATAAAATAAAGATATACATACAGAGTGTCACAAGACCCATCACCAAGCGGAAGTCTACTCGTTCTGCACATCATGCCAAGTCATACTACGCGAAAATAATACCTGGGAAAAGAATTTTTTTTAAGCTTAAAAAAATAGGCACATTTTATACGGCGCAATGTATAGCGCGCGAAATGCATCGTGCCTACACCGGCCGTATGTACCTACATCGTGAACGTCGGCTAGTACCTAAGGGCAGTTTTAGATTAGCGTATTTTTCTGCGTGTATACGGTCGTTTCGGCATACGCGCTTACATTACGCGCTTCAAAAAACCGAACTCGCGTAAACTTGCATATTTCGGAATGTTCGCTCGAAATGGTAGTGAAATTGTGTCAGTATCAACATGGACTCTGACGGCACAAGCTTATACACACTTAGAAGCGCATTAACGCTAGTACGAGTTGCGCGTGCGCCTACATGCGCTTCCAAAAACGAGCTTATACGCGTGTATAAAACTCTAATCTGAAACCGCCCTAGCGGCGGCAGTTTATGATCACCTGGTCGCGCGGCCGAGGTTAATGCCCTCCAGCTGATTGATAGTAGCGCATCCACTGCGTTGAGTGAACTTTAAAGCCGTTTATTTAAGCGAAATATTGAAAATTTTGTTTATGTTTGTCTGGAAGAAAGTTTACATTTATCATTCAAAACACAATTTTGGAATATTAAGAAAAAAGAATTTCGTCAATTTGAGCCTCAATATCTCCTGAACCAGGAATTTCTCAGGTATGGTGCCGAAGTAAAAAATGTTCCTAATGATTGGTACAATATAGGGTTTCAGTTTTCGTTAAGGGTCTTTTTACATGTATGTTTTTCCATTGTCTAGTACCCGTAGTAGTATGTAGTACAAGTTCTGCTTAGTTTGGGATTAGGTGATGTGTATATTAGTGAGAGGTGAGATAGAGGTGGTTGTGTATATTAGTATATACCTATGTTTCATGTTATGGAAAAAGTAAGACGACAAATAAATCGTCGCGACAGTGGAAACGCGCTCTGAAACAAAGAAGACTACCTACAAGCTGTCTACACGCTAGAGCTTCGTAAAACCAACATAACAATACTAGGATTGTCAGACACACGCTGCCTTTAACGAACAAGATAAGTAGGGAAACTAGGAAATAAGGATGGAACGGGCTTTTCGAGCTTTGGAATTCTCACTGTCGAAATAAGATTTCGAAGCAGCGATGGCCCTGTGGAGGTGCCAACAGACTGTTATGTAGAAGGTTAACGTTTAAACACACGATGCGCAGCAAAATAAGATACAATAGTTATTAAGAGAACTTTGAAACTACGTTCATTGCCTACGAAAGCGATCACACTTCATGAACTATCTGTGTATCTAACTGAATAAGGTTATTTTTAGTTTGGTGCAGACATTTTAGGGGTGATATACTCGTATGATGAACTACTTTTAGTCTAGGACTTTGAAATAGTCATTGAAATGCTATCCCGTACCTTCCGTCGAGATTAAATTTTAATTTTGTATGTAACGAGTTACCTACTTTACTGAAATTCAAATTATTTTACTAATTGCTCATATCATTGCATAACAGATACCTTATGTTGTAGTTGTTGTTTTGAAATGTACCCATTTGTATAATCAAACATTTAAAAATTACATTTAGGTATAATCATTAAAAGTAAATCTGAAAGTAATCTATTTCCTTAATGAATTCATTACTTTACTTCATAAATCATTTTTTGAACAAAGTCGAAGTCGGGCCGAAAGAAGCGTCTGTACTTTCAGTTCTTATTGCTTGCCTAAAGTTGTGATACTTTTTATATGAAATAGGTATACGTCGAAATTGCGATGAAATTTTCATTTTATTTTAGCTTCATAAAATTATGAGTGGCATAATCGATCTACCATTATTCCGATTGTATTGAATACAATCGGAATAATGCTAGATCGATTATGACCTTCGCCCAACTGCCCTTCGCAAAGTATATTAAAATAGCTATTTCTATATACTAAGCCACGGTAATAATATCTAACAGTATTGTAACTCCATACAAACGCACGAAACTCAAGTTATACCTACGCGCCGCGAGCAGAGTACCCATTAGACTGGGCGGACTGTACCTACAGTACCCGCAGCCGCTATCGTGCCGCAGCTCGCATGCGGCGCGTCTGGTAGGTATATAACTCACGAAGACGGCCGAGTTACAATACTGTTAGATTATATTACCGTGACTAAGCCTACCAAGATATTATGTAATTAATTCTCATTGCAAGTGAGGTATTCAGCTACTAATTTTCTACTGACCATCATTTTTCTCGCACGACAAGTCACAACATAAATAGTTGATATACTAAATAACTTATTAATCTTCTTAATATATAAAATCCTTGCGTTACTGACTGACTGACAGACACGCTACAGCCGAAACGATTGGGCGCAGGAAGCTGAAATTTGGCATGTATGTTCCTTGGGGACCGTAGAGGTGCACTAAGAAGGGATTTCCCGAAATTCCCACGGTATAGGCCAAAACGGGTAAAATTAAAAAAAAATACAGGCGTAGCTGCTGGCGTCCTCTAGTTTAATATAAAATCCTTGCGTTACTGACTGACTGACAGACACGCTACAGCCGAAACTATTGGGCGCAGGGAGCTGAAATTTGGCATGTATATTCCTTGGGGACCGTAGGGGTGCACTAAGAAGGGATTTCACGAAATTCCCACGGGTTCGGCCAAAACGGGTAAATAAAAAAAATTGCAAGCGTAGCTGCTGGCGTCCTCTAGTTAATTTATAAAATAAGACGATGAAGTGCCACACATAACATCAGCTCCGCGTATTTTTAATCGTAATAAATATCTAAAACGTAACTAAATAGTAATGAAGTTGCTAAGTGTAAATACAATAACATAATAAACATGTACTATTGTTATCTAAGTCTTTTTTGGATGTACAGTGCATAACTTACTGTTCTCAACTGAAGTTCTAAATTTCTTGAAACACAATCCTTCGTAGTTTCGACGAAACTTCAAATTAAATGATTATAAGAGAGTGCAGTGTTTAACTAATATAATAATGGATACCAGTAATGAGCAACACGTAACATTCCGCCAGATGAGACGTTCTAGATCACTCCACGAGTTGTCTAACACATCGATATTTGACTCAACAATGTTAAGTATGCCGGACACCTCGAAAGCTACGCACAAATCTTGCTGTGAAGACTTGTTAGGTAAGGTTGAGACACTAACAAAAAACCTGGAAACAGCAACTAATGAAATTGATAACCTGCATGACGAAATAAGTTCTTTAAAAAGCGAATCGGCTAAGTGTATAAAAATCATAGAACTATACAAAAAACTGGAATTTTCGGATTCTTCAAATACTCTTTCAAACAGAATGAAGAAAAGACTATCAATGCACGACAAGAACAGAACCACCCTAACAACTTCGTCCCCTACACAAGACGTTCCAAGAACCCCATCAACATCCAAATGCGATTGGAATACTGCTCCCAATGAGATATATCCTATAAAAGATTGCCGTGATTCTACATTAAAGCAGAGTAGTGAAATGCTTATAAACCAAAGCCAGAAACCCTGTGAAACTTTTATTAATGAATCAAAACCGAAAGATAAGAGAAGGATATGTATTCTGAGCAGTGAAACAACCAGCAGAATATCTACAATGAGTGAGAGAACCCATTTAAATACATATAATATGTGTCATTATGGTACACCTAGATGTGGAATAAAATACTTATTAAATAATATTGATCAAAAACTGCGTGACTTCACTCGTTCAGATTATTGTATTTTAATTATAGGTGAAGAGGATTTCAGGAAAACAGAAAATTATGTAGAACTATTACCTATATTAGACATAAGTTAATAACATTAAACCACACTAACTGAATCATATGTGTGCCAACTTTTAAGTACATGGACAATACTAATATTATGTTTAACTGTAGAGTAGACACTTTTAATAATTTAATTTATTTGGATGCCGAGACACACAATAACGCGTTTATCTTTGATTCAAATTTAAACCTTCCATACAGTTGGGATACGTATAACCGGCGTTTTATGAAATTTTTGTTAGACTTGCAAGAATTCATCCTGGAAATGGATACAGTAAATACATGTAACTTGACAATTTTAAGAGATGAACTGTATGATGACTGCATTGACACTGATGTAAAATGCCCAAAAAAATCATTTAATAGTATTAATAAGACAAACGCATCACCCAATTCAATCTCTTTTCGCCTCTAACTTAAATATTATGCACCAAAACATAGCTGGTCTTTTAAACAAGTCTGATATGCTTACAGTTCATCTACAAGAACTATCGAAAAATCAAAAAGACATAGACGTGGTCTGCATTACTGAACACTTCATCATGCGGGGCCACGAAAAAGTATTAAATATTCCAAATTATAAATTGGCTGCATGTTATGCAAGACCAACAAAAAAGTGTGGAGGGTCATGCATTCTAGTTAAAAGAGGCTTAGAATACAGGGAACCTACGGAGATCTCACGCCACTCTATAGCAAACACTTTTGAATGCCGTGGAGTCGAATTAGTCCGGCAAAAATTAATCATAATCATAATATATAAAATCCTTGCGTTACTGACTGACTGACAGACACGCTACAGCCGAAACTATTGGGCGCAGGATGCTGAAATTTGGCATGTATGTTCCTTGGGGGCCGAAGGGGTGCACTAAGAAGGGATTTCCCGAAATTCCCACGGGATCGGCCAAAACGGGTAAATTTAAAAAAAATGCAGGCGTAGCTGCTGGCGTCCTCTAGTATGTATATATAGGCCACCAAAAAGCACTTACTTAGATATGTTCTATGAAAAATTCGAAACTGTTTTGAAAACTATTTGCAATAAATCCAGCAATAAAGTAGTACTATGTGGGGACTTCAACATTGATACGTTAAAAAATGTCTCTGGATTTCGAGTGTTTTCTGCTGGGCTATAACCTGAGATTGGAACTGAGGCAACCGACCAGGTTGGGTAGTAATAGCTGTATAGACAACTTTGCTCACAACTCTCGACTAAAATGTACATGTGAAGTATTCGACTTTGCTCTATCAGATCACACTGCGCAAACTTTGCAAATTCAAGTAAACAAGACATACAACTTAAAATATTGGCGAATCAAGAAACGCGATTTATCTTTAGAAAACTTAGTTAAATTTAATAATTACCTAAAATGCATTTCATTCTCAGAAATGTATAATAAAGAAAATGTAAATGAAGCGTATGATACTTTTATGGATGAGTTCAGCTTATTATATGATCTTTGCTTTCCCTATAAATTTATCACAATACAACCGAATATAAAAGTGAAATGGGTCTCTAGAGGGATACGTGTATGCAGTAAAAAGCAACGTCACCTTCTACGGCGTTATAGACACAGGCCGACTAATGAAAATAAAAATAAATTTAAAGATTACTCTAAGAAATTCCGGAAAATTATTTAACTGACTCAGAAAGCGCAGAATAACTATTAGAACCTCGGATAATAAGTCAAAGGCCTCTTGGCATATTATAAATAACAAAACACCCATTTACGACCCTATTTCCCAAATTAGACGAGATTATACAATTATTACAGATCCAGTTTCAATAGCTAATACCTTCAATTACTATTTTATTGATCAGATTCAATGCTCATCTCGTCTGCTAGAAAAGAGTAATATCCCGACAAACCCAAGCTCTATGTTCATGGCGCCAGTTATACCTCAAGATTTAATAAGAGCAATTAAATAATTGAAAAATAAAAATAGCGTTGGGTATGACGGCATAGCCACAAAAGTTGTTAAATTTGTGGCTGAAAATATAGTTGAACATCTTAGCCACATTATCAACCTCAGCATTAGCTCCGGTGAATTTCCTAATAGCTTAAAAACTGTGATAGTTAAACCACTCTACAAAAAAGATAAAAAAGAAGATATAGCTAAATACAGACCAGTGGCCTTAATTCCGGTATTCTCCAAAGTAGTAGAAAAAAATATCTACGATCTACTTAACAACTTCTTATCTAAACATGTCATTTTGTGTAATGAACAAAAAGGTTTTAGAAAAAATAAAACTATCAATATGGCAATTTTTGATTTATTAAATAATATTATGAAAAACGTAGATCACAAGATACCTATTTGCGCCATCTTAACAGATAATTATGTCAAAGGCTTTTGACTGCGTCAACCACGACATCCTACTAAACAAACTAAGCGCTTACGAAATAAGAGAAAATGTTCTCAAATTAATTAAATCATACCTCAGCGATCGTACACAATACACTGAAATAACTAGAATTTGCCCTAATACTAAGACTGAAATGAAATACCGATCTGGACCCAGAACGATAAAATATGATGTACCACAAGGAAGCGTGTTGGACCGCTTCTCTTTTTAATTTATATAAATGACTTGCCACGCCATGTCGACAACCCGATGGTATTGTTTGCCGATGATAGCACTGCATTGATAAATTGCAAAGATGTTGATAGCTATGAACAGGACATAAATAAGACCTTAAAAGAGATTATTCATTGGCTAGAAAAAAATAACCTCGTCATTAACCTGGAAATCAATAGTAATGCATTTCCATCAGCGCACAATTTTAAGAAAAGTCTCTGTAAAGTACAATAAACAAAAAATTCACCAAGTAGAAAAACCAAAATTTTTGGGTATTCATATTGACAGACAATTAAACTGGCAACCCCACGCGGAAGAAATATGCAAAAGGTTGAATAGTTTAGCATATGTCTTATCAAATTTATCAAAAAAGGTTGATATAAAAACTATCTTGGAGGCTTACCATGGTCTGGTGGCATCAGTTCTCAGATTTGGTATTATTTTCTGGGGCAATTGCAGCTCGAGGGAACACATATTCAGAGCTCAAAAACGTTGCATTAGAGCGATGTGTGGATTAAAGTCCACAGACAGTTTAGAGCCAAAGTTTAAGTCCCTAAAAGTGTTAACATTTTCTTCATTGTACATTTTGGAAATAGCCAGCTTTGTAATATCTAATAAAAACTTATTTCCCGTACATACGTATAAATTGTGCGTACAATACATATAATAATACTAATACTGGTAGCGCCATCTACCTTTCTATCGAGAATTAATCACATCAACGTCAATCGTTCTTCGCTTGGTTATCCAATGCGAGCGATGCCTTTGTTTCCGTCCCTGTCTATCCCATTCCCTAGAAGGGGCACGCCTTTTCGCTGATTGGTCGCCGCGTTCATCGACGCGAGAGACAGTCTAGAATAATCCGTGTCGTTACGAAGACCGCACCGTACCCCACTGTACCGCAACGCCATATTTTACCGCTCCCGCTTTATACCAAAACTCAACAAACCGCCCGCGAGTTAAGTGATTTGTGTAGTGGAGTGATTCAATGCAGCTTCAGGATTCTCGAAGACACCAGGAGGCTGCCATTTGCAAGGAAAGAGGACTGACGTACAAGGTAAGGCGTGTTCCCACACCCCGTCTATTCGTCTCCTATCCTTTCCATGAACCCATTATCATTCACTTCCTCATTTCCTAGTCGATAAGAACCCAAATCCTACAGTCCACCATATTAATAGTTTTCTCAAATCGACTAGGAACATTCGGTTCGCCGAAACATTTTTTGGTCCTTCGAGCCGGGTTCATTTACGTTTTATACGTAAAACCGCGTTATATCTCTATACCTAGGCAGTTATAGCACCAAGCTATACTCCTAGTCCATTCACATAACCGTCACATGGTTGTTTTCGCACGCATCAGTAGGTAATATACTTTTATGTAGCTACCTACTTACCCAATAATTATTTCTGGAACTATCATAGTTGTCTTGTAAATCTCATATTTCAAGCACCTTTTAATTCCACCGCTTTAAAGTGTTGCCTACTTAGGTAAAATAATAGGTACTTTAGGTATTCTTATTTTGTTTCGGTCTCGTTAGCTTATACTAACGTAAGCATGTCACAACAAAAGAAGCCACGCGTGTCGGAAGACAGAGAGATGACAATCTTAGAAGCAAAACGCAATATTTTATTTGAGCGTATTCAAAACATTTACGAGCGTTCAAAGACCGCCGCCGCTTCTGACAGTAATAGGGAGTCATTTCTCTGTTATTGTATGATAGAAGATAGTATTCGAACAGATTTTCATAAGTTGTTAGACGATTATAACGCAAGATTGCTTTCTACTAATCCTGATGAAAAACCGAATTATCAGGCGTACACCTCATTCGAAGATCTTTATTGTATCATTAAGCGAATACAGTCACAATTGGAGGGTAAATATTCGGCACAGCCCGTCTCAGCGGCTCGCACGCCGAAATTACCGCCAATCGAGATTATGTCGTTTGACGGAGATATACGAAATTGGCCGTTATTCTATGCGAGTTTTAAGTCCACAGTGCACGATAATGGTTCTCTGACAGATGCTGGCAGGTTGTAATATTTAATAGGTAAACTGTCACCGAAGGCCCATTCCATATTTGCAGGCGTCACACCCAGTGCTGAGAATTATCAGGTCATATTTCAGTCACTACTTGATAGATATCAAGACACTCGCGTCCCAGCGTCTACCTACTTTGATCAAGCTTTAAATCTTAAACTGTCCGGCAACGCGTCTGTCGCGAATTTCCAGCTGTTTATAGATAACTTCGTTACCGCGGTTAATTCTCTTAGGAACTTAAAATTGGAAGATCTTTCCGACTTCATGTTGCTTCAACTCGCTTTAAAAAAGTTTGACACTGAAACAATTCGTGCTTTCGAGATGATGGAACTCAATAATAAAATACCTACACTAGATAGTTTTATTTCGTTCATCAAAGATCAGTGTCGAATATTTCATAATACGCAGTCTAGTTCACCTAGCCCGTCTAACACTAACAGGAGCAAACAAAGGTTGAATAAAGCGCGAAATAGTAATAATAACTCGGTCCCTAATCCACAATCTGACGTAACATGCTAGGAATCTAATAAAATTAATTCACAGAAGTGTCTGTGCAGTATTACGAGTATAGTACACGACCATTTCTATAAATGTCCCGCCTTTAATGGTTTAAATCCGACTGCTCGTTTCAAGTGCGTGAATGATAACAAAGCTTGCATTCATTGCTTAAGTATAAAGCATAAAACGAGTGATTGTTCTAGTAAGACGAGATGTCGTTCATGTATTCAACGACACCACTCATTGTTGCACTTTGATAATAGTAGTCCGTTGTCAAGCCAAGCCGCTAACCTTGACACACTTACGTCGCAGGTGCAGGCTACGATAACTGCGCCTCCCACGATTCCGAATGAAATATCGTTGTGTACGACATCCATCGCGCGGGCGACGCGCACGCGCGGACGGCCCTCGCGCATCTATAATGATCCGCGCGGGGCCAAAACGCAGTGTATGGCGTCCAAGACGGTACTGTTAGCGACAGCGCAAGTTATCGTTTATGATGTTAATGGGTCGCCGCACGTGGTACGTTGTCTACTCGATAGCGCATCTCAGAGCAATTTCATAACATTTGAGTTGTTCAAACAACTCGGATTGTGGAATAACTTTAAAAATACTTACTCAGTAGTCAAAGGGATCGGCGGTTCAGAAAAACATTGCAAGGGTTCCGTAGATATTAATATACATTCGCGTTTTGATGGGGATATTAATTTTAACATTTCTTCGCTTATCGTGGAACGTATCACGGACGCATTGCCGAACGCTAATGTAGACGTAGCATTACTCACTCACCTCGAGTCATTGCCGCTGGCAGACTCGGAGTTTGCGAATCCGGCAGACATTGATGTTTTGATCGGAGCTGCGATATTTCCGCATTTGCTACTAACTAAAGTGGTACGTAGTGAGCAACATAACTTACCGCCCGCTATTGAGACGGTATTTGGGTATGTAATTATGGGTACCGTACCTACGTTACATACTTCTCAATATATTACGTCTTGCTGTTGTTCTGTTCTTCAAGAAAATAATATTGATTCTCTTCTCAAGCGATTTTGGGAGCTTGAAGAGGTTACCGCACCGCCCTCGATGAGCCGTAAGGATCTAGAATGTGAAGTACATTTCCGTGCTACCACTGTTCGTGACGACAGTGGCAGATACGTTGTGGCGTTGCCATTCTATGGTGACCCTTATTCGTTAGACGACTCGTACGCTGCTGCGCTTAGACGTTTCCATTGTTTGGAACGTAAACTTGATGCATCACTTAAGTTACGCAGCGCCTATAATGACGTCATTCGTGACTATATAGATAAAGGTTTTTTGAGTGTAGTTGTAAACAACGAGGGCAACTCTCTTCCCTCATATTATATCCCGCATCACGGTGTAGTTCGCGAAGATAAAACCTCTACTAAACTTCGTGCTTTTCCAAATCGCTCTGTCAGCTGATTGCCGCCAAATGTTCCTCAATATCGGCGTTTGCGTGTCTGACCGTAGATTTCAACGGATTTTTTATCGTTTTAACAATAAGGAACCTTTATCTGTGTATCAGTTCAATTGTGTTTGTTTTGGACTCAAGTCTAGCCCATATCACGCGTTACGAGTTGTTCGCCAGTTGATCGCTGATGAAGGCGATCACTTTCCCGCCGCAGCAGCTGTTGCTACTTCCGCTTTGTATATGGATGACATTGCCTGTAGTCTCATATCCGCTCCGCTAGCAATTTCGTTTTGTGAATAGCTTATTCAGCTTTTCAAGCGAGGCCAGTTTGATCTTGTCAAATGGACAAGCAACTCTAAGGAGGTTCTCGCACGCATACCAGATTCTTATAAAGCTTATCCAGACATTGAGTTTGAGAAGTCTGTACCGCATAAGGTTCTCGGTTTACGCTGGGACAAATCCTGCGATAGTTTTCGGTTTGACGGCTCACCACCAGATGATAAGTGCACCAAACGCACTATGCTGTCCACAGTGGCTCGACTATGGAACATAATGGGTTTTGTGGCTCCCACAATTTTGTACGCCAAGCTCTTGATCAAAGAGCTTTGGCTATCAAAGTGTGAGTGGGATGAAACACCCCCTGACCATATTGTCGCCGCTTGGGGCCAGTTTTGTATTGAGCTTACCGCGCTCAATCAAATTACTATTCCGCGTCATCTTGGGTTGGTAGATGGATGTACCATCAACTTAATAGGTTTCGCTGACGCCAGCGAGCGTGCTTACGGCGGAGTCTTTTATAACTTTTATTCAATAAAATAAACGTCACATGTTACATAGGGAAAATATTACAGTAAAAATAATTAAATTAAATTTTATAATTCATTATAATGTATGCGATAAGTGCCTTTGTTAAATTGTGGTACATTGATGCGTAGTTACTTTATTTATTACGGTAATACCTTATATTTGATATAAATATGTATTTTAATGTTTACCTGAACTAGGCTTTAACACCTGTGTTTCAGGAAAAAATCTTAAATAATAATAATAAAGGGCTATATTTTAACATAATAATAATCATGAACTGCCAATATGTAATAGAAAGTAGACTTAATATTATGATTTGTTGTAACTTAGCGTAGGTACTTACACACTATTTTATTACAGTAAGCAAATTCTCTGTATTAGAGTAGGTCATTGTCATTAGGTGTTTTGTAACAACAAGATGACACTGCTTATAACTTATGCTATATAAATCTAAGGTTTTATTTAATTTATTATATAGGAAAGGTCCGAGGAAAGCAAAGAATCTATTTACATAAACATGTTTACCTATAGGTTTGGTGCAAACTAGATCTTTCCGTCTTTTGCCTGATGGGATTGGTGTATAAGGAAGAAGGATGTGTTGTTTTAGGATGGTGCGTAGAATAAATAATTGGCGCACAGTTAGAACACCGGTGGACTGATATAACTCATAAGTGGGAAAAATGAAAGGGCGAAGGGTTGCTACCTTTAAGATAGCTCTTTGAGCTCGTTCTAAAGGCAGTAGGATCGTTTTACCTGCCCCTCCCCATGCGGTTATACAATATGAGATGATGGATTCACATAGTGCAGTGTAAACCTGTATTAACAATTTTAAGTTTACAACGTCGCGTATATTTTTAAATATGGAAATTAGTTTCCGCACTCTTTTACAGAATAATTCGATATGTTTGCGGAAGTTCAGATTAGTGTCAAGCGTAATTCCTAGATATTTAATATAATCAGTTTTTTCTAAAGTAGGGCAAGCGCATGCAGTGTCAGCATGTGAGTGAAGCTTGTTGTGAGCCACTAAACTGTTAGATGAGATGTGTCTGCTATTGTTTTTCATTGTAAAATGAATGTACTTTGTTTTATGTGCATTTAGGGTCAACAAATTTTTAAATAGCCAAGTGTTTACGGTGTTGAAGCCAAGTTGAGCCAGTTCATATACCTCATCGGGCGACTTTGCAGTAAAAATAAGTGCTGTATCGTCTGCATATGACATAATGACACCATTTTGAATTTTTAGGTTGCAAAGGTCGTTTATATATATCAAGAACAGGGTAGCTCCTAATATACTTCCTTGGGGTACACCAAATGTAGTGTTAGGGACATCGTTACTTATGTTGTTGCCTATTCTTACACATTGATACCTGTCAGAGAGGTAATCAGTAAACAGTGCTAACTGTTTACCTCTTATACCGACAGATTCAAGTTTCTTAAGCAGTATAGAAGACGACACAGAGTCAAAAGCTTTAGCAAGGTCTAGAAATATCCCAATAGCATGCTGTCCACTATCTAAATTAGTTGTAATGTGGTCAGTGAGTTGCTCAACTGCCTGGCTTGTTGACCTGTGAGGCCGAAAACCAAATTGCCTGTCTGAAAGAATGTTGTTGGTTTCAAGATATTTTATTAGTCGATTGTTTATTATTTTCTCTAATATCTTAGATAGCACTGGTAATATAGAAATGGGCCGATAATTATTAACACAGCTCTTGTCGCCTGCTTTGTGGATAGGTATCACAATAGCCTTTTTTAAGCATTTTGGAAATATTCCTTCAGACATACAAATTTGGAATATGTGTGTTAGTGGCGGTGCAAGAATGTGCTTAAACCTTTTAATTATGTTTGTGGGGATGTTATCCCATCCCAGCGCAGAAGTATCTTTTAACCCAGTAATGACTTGAATAACTTCGTCTATATCGGTATCCAGCATAACAAAAGATTTAAGTCTGGAAATGGGTGAGGTATTCGAAGCATAGTTAGTAGATGAATGTTCGGAAAAAGAGATTCTGTCTGCTAGATTTTTGCCAACGTCGGAAAAGAATGTGTTGATTTCATCTAGTGCTGCTGTAGGATTTGATCGGTTTTTGAGCAAATCTAAGGGTTGTTCAAATGATTTTGAAGTAAATGATCGTTTTTTTAAGAATTTCCATACTAGTTTAGTGTTGTTACCTGCTTTATTCAACTGAGATGTATCGTACTCGACCTTTAGTTTTTTAAGAAGTTTATTGCAAAAGTTTCTATATCTCTTATATGTTATAGCCAGAATCTCATTTTCAGGTGCCTTTTTAGCTTTCATGTGTAAATTATCTCTGTGTCTAATACAGCGGAGAAGACCCGGAGTAATCCATGGCTTTATATTCATATATTTTCGCGACAATGTTGCTGTGTATGTGTTTTTGTTAATTGCGTACTGTATGGAAGCTATGACGTAAGATATTGATTCGTTACCGTCGGCACAAGAGTAAACTGGGGCAAAATTTGTATAACGAATGCTTTTTTCAAGGCCTGCCATGTTTACTTTTGTATAGCTAGGTACGCAATTTAGTTTTCCACATGATAATTTTAGTGTTAGTAATATGGCTTGGTGGTCTGTGATAGTTGAGTTAGTAACTAAAGTGGTAGATGGCTGTTTAGTTTTAATAATGAAATGATCCAGGCATGATCCACTTTCATGTGTAGGGAAGGTGTGCGCCGGCAGAAGACCATGGAAAGAACAAATATTTAAATAGTCTTGTCCTTGAAGATTACATTTTCCGGACAGAATATTTATGTTTATGTCACCCGTAATTACAATATTCTTAAATGCTGATAACTTACTTAATTCTAAATCGAGAGATCGCAAAAATGTATCAGTACTTTGCGAAGGAGATCTGTACACTCCTAAAATAGCAGTGTCTGAATTAATTGTAATAAGTAGACAATTACAGTCCTGGATTTGTGGCTTTGCAACAATTACATTTAAGTGTTTTTTTGTATAGACCACTACACCATCATTTTGGTTAATTATGTTCTCAGTTGAGTGTGAGTTGTAGCCATCTAAAGATTAGTAGAGTCGTATATCTGCAAGTCCGCATTGGTTCTAACTACTCGGTGCAGTTAGTTTGTGCCAAGTCTAAGGTCTCGCCTGTTAAAACCATTTCGGTTGCGAGACTGGAGTTGTGGGCGGCCCTTCTGCTGTCTCAGTTGCTCCTCAAGGTTCAAGACACAGTTTTGCCCCACTACCCTATTAATAAAATATACGCATTTTCTGACTCCAAAGTAGTGCTCGCTTGGATTCATTCTTCTTCTCACCGCTGGCAGACTTTTGTCGCCAACCGCGTTAGTAAATTGATTGAACTTGTTCCTGCTACTTGTTTCAATCACGTCGCGGGTATTGAGAACCCCGCTGATTGCCTGTCTCGTGCCGTTACTCCACTTAATCTTCTGCATCATCCATTGTGGCATCGTGGACCTTCTTGGATTTCCCATGATCCGTCAGAGTGGCCCATGCAACCCTTTGACCACAGTGCAGAAGACGAAGATGTACCCGAACGGAAGTCTGTTTCTTATCCCGTGATTGCTGAGGTTGCGGAGTCTCCCATCTATGCACTCGCACTACGCATGTCATCGTGGTCTTAGTTACTCCGCGCCATCGTTTATGTCTGTAGGTTTCTTAGGGTGCGTCCACATCTGGCGAATGTGCCGCAAATGTGCAGCACGCGAGCCGATTGCGAGCTGCCCGCGAGCTGCGCGCACCCTGCGCTGCGTCACTGCAATGGTTTGGTGCGCCTCTTTAGCGCAACTCATGCAAGGCTCGTATAGAGCGCGCGAGCGGTGCGCGATCTGCGCGCACTCAGTTCTCGCCCTTACAGTTCCGTTTACTGGCTCAGTACTATCGAAGATGTCAGACGACACTAGATAAATGGATCAATTCGATTCGATTTTATTAGGTTTTCGGATTCACGACACATCTGAGCGTGTAAGTTATGAATTGTTAAAGCCGTCGCCGTACGCGATCAGCGCGCCCGCGCGCTGATCGCGTACGGCGACGGATAGCGACGTGTGATTAGCGACGTATAGCGCAGAAGCGGCGCACGAACAGAAATGCACGCGCGCAGCTCGCGGGCAGGTCGCAAACGGCTCGCGAGCTGCACGTTCGCGGCACATTCGCCAGATGTGGACGCACCCTAAGGCACTTGCCTAATGGGACTTTTGTATCAAGTACTGATATCAAATTCGCAGAATGTAAGTTACTACGAGCTGTACAGGCTGTTCATTTTAGTAACGACATTCAAAATTTGAAAGACAATGTACCTTGTTCTCCCGCTATCCTTAGACTCAAGCCGTTTCTCGATGTACACGGCGTCATACGCGTTGGGGGTCGTCTGTCCAATTCGGATGAACCTTATAACTACAAACATCCTTGCATTCTGCCGCGTCATGATCATGTTGTCGACTTTTTTGTTGATTTTTATCACAAGAAGCACCTCCATGCTGGTCCAGAGTTGCTTATCGCCTCAAAGCATTTTGGCCACCATCGAGGCATCTCAGGACACCCGTAGAAGTATTTTGGCCACTTTCGAGGCTAGGCTTTCAAGCTAAGTACGGCGCGTAATATTTTCGTTGAAAGAATGGTGATATTATATTTATTAAGTTAATATTGTATATCAAAAGACGCGTAATTAAATAAGCTTTCGAATGATATTAATTAACACCTAATAATATACTTGAAGCCCACGCAAGAGCGGTATAAAGCGCGCCCGGTATAATATTTTCCCGCCATTTTCGAGCGCGCTATTATATTTTTAACATATTCATATTTCTCGTCGTTTTTTATCATAGGAGGTATATAAGTATTGTACATGGTTAGAAAGGTAATTTAATTTACTTTCAGAGATAATAAATATAATGGAAAGAAACATTTTAATTTTAAACATAAAAACATATAAAATATAAATGATTGTTAATTGCCAATTTTCGTTTTTTTTTTTTACATATTGTTTTGTTATTTATCAGATTCAAACCTAGATAAGTTTCTTTTCAACTAGATTAGCAATTTAAAAAACCATATCTGATAAGATTCCGATAAGAATTATTCTTATTGGACTTTGCACAATTGTTTACTTTTGCCCGCAAAAAATAACCGCCATACCCGCCAAAATTTTCGAAAGCCTATATCTCATGAATTATAGGAGTATTATATATCACATGATAGGTTTATTTATGCTATGAATTATTGTTTTATTATGAGTATACATAATAAAACAATAATTCATAGCATAAATGTAACGTTATCTATATATTTTCATTCAATAAAAAATAAATTCCGTTGTTTCGGTAATTGAATGAATATAGCCTCTTAAATTAAATTATTACACAATATTTGTTTATTTTTTTGCTATTATTTTATAACTAATTAGTTCATTCACAATTAAAACATAAAAATATCAAATATAATTATAATATTTGTTTACAATGATATTTTGAATCCATAATTACGCTCCGCGCGTAACATGCAAAGACAGTGAAATATACAAAAATTTCAAATGCTGCCATTTAAATAATTTTCTAAGCAAGCATTGCTTTACCTTATATTTTTGTTAAGTTTATACCACCAGGTATACAAAATAATAAAAGAAAGCAATTTATAACCCATATTGTTATCATGACAAACAAAAATGGCGAGTAGGTCATCGATAGACGACATTGTTTACGATAGGATCAAGTTAGGCGGGTCGCATAAACTAAACATTCCGTCATTCAGTCACCATTCAAACATTACTACAAAACTTATTTAATCTACTTTCATAAAAACATCATTTCAAATATCAATACCCGAGTGACGAGTCGTAAGTTTAGGTTTAAGGTAGCACGGCAAGTGGCCTAGCTTCGCGGGTGGTCAGATAACGACCGCGTGATGCTTTAGCGATAAATGTCAAATTAAAGCGGTACCTTGAGCGGTTATGTCCTTACTTAGGCATAAGTATTGGATTTTAGCCGCTCGACGAATAATTCGTCACAGAATACATAAATGTAACGTCTGTTTCAAATTTCGTCCGCGTCCGACTTTCCCTCCCATGGCAGATCTTCCTAGCCAACGCGTCAATCAAGTTGATAAAGCGTTTACACATACCGGTTGTGATTACGCAGGACCCCTGCAGTATACGCCAGTGCGTGGTCGAGGTGTTAAAAGCCGTAAAGCTTGGCTATGTATTTTTACATGCTTAACGACGCGCGCTACGCATATTGAGGTTGCGACAGATTTAAGCACGGTGTCATTCCTTGCAGCCCTTAAACGATTTCTCTCACGGCGCGGCCCTATACAGTGTTTGTATACGGATGTAGCGGTAGCTACATACAACTGAGGCCATCTAGCGAGCGTCGACGAAGTCTCAACCACAAACAATACGGCGACATCTATCGGACACAATGCGACGGAAAAACAAGGTGCTGAATCGCACAAGCAGAGTTCGCGCGCCGTGTTGTATATATACAACATCTCAAATACGTCCGTCGGACTGACAGTCCACCAGGCAATATCACCCAGCCTGGTTAGAGGATCCTCCCTCTAGTTGGAGGAACACCACACCTTTATCCTCCACATTGGTGACCCCGACGTGATCTGAAGCAACCCTCACAGGTCAGATCAACAGCAGCTTCGTCGTCATCGTCGCCTCACCTCGCCTCACTCCGCACTTCACCCGATGGGCGGTAATCAAGTCGCCGCCAGCCAGCATCTTCGGCCAGGGACCAACCATAGGCCATGCAGGCTTGCATGCCTGGTCTTCCCTGCAGCCACTCCAGCGTCTAGGCACAGCACACTGCACACGGTTCACGTAAGAAGAGGACATCTCTCACCGGCAACGCAGCAGCCAGCCACTACGCAGCAACCTCGCAGCATCTCCCCGACTCACCGTGGGACATTCACTGCGCAGCACCTTCGCAACCTCTCCCCGACTCACCGTGGGACCATTGCGAAGCCACTATTCCGACTCACTGGGATAGCTCACCGCGCACCGCACTTAGACCCGACTCACTGGGCCTACTAGCGGCACACAGTTCCGACTCACTGGAACTAGCGGCATCTCTCCACTGGCACTGGCACGCTCTTCAGAAGCATCGACAGCTGACTCATCACCTTCAAGATCGACCTCCGGTCTTGGGGGGGAGTGATGTAGCGGTAGCTACATACAACTGAGGCCATCTAGCGAGCGTCGACGAAGTCTCAACCACAAACAATACGGCGACATCTATCGGACACAATGCGACGGAAAAACAAGGTGCTGAATCGCACAAGCAGAGTTCGCGCGCCGTGTTGTATATATACAACATCTCAAATACGTCCGTCGGACTGACAGTCCACCAGGCAATATCACCCAGCCTGGTTAGAGGATCCTCCCTCTAGTTGGAGGAACACCACACCTTTATCCTCCACACGGATAACGGCACTTGTTTCGTGGGCGCAAGCTCTTATTTACGCGACCTCTATAAGTTTCTCAGAGAAGAATATCGTACTCGTCTTCAGGAAGAACTTTCCATAGATCATATTGACTGGAAGTTTATTCCACCAGCATCACCACATTTCGGTGGATGTTGGGAAAGCATGGTCAAAGTAATTAAAACGCATCTCTTCAAAGTTATAGGTCAACAGATCCGCTCTTACGAAGAGCTTTTAACTGTCCTTGCACAAGTCGAGGCGCTGATCAACTCGCGCCCGCTCACGGCATTGAGTAGTGACCCTGGAGAACCATCCGCGTTAAGCCCTGCGCATTTTCTGAACACAGTGCCATTATCGTCATTTCCGGCTCCTGAAGCAGACTCTTCAAGCTTGCTCCAGAGACATACTCTGCTGGATAAACTCGTGCAGTCGTTCTGGTGGCGCTGGCGTGCGGAATATCTACACCAGCTTCAGGCTAGATCCAAATGGAATAGTCCTGCATCCCCTATACAGGAGGGTACGTTGGTCGTCCTAATACATGATAATGCTCCGCCGCTTTCATGGCCATTAGCCATCGTAGAGAAACTAGATACTTCCAAGGACGGTACAACCCGCGTTGTTACCGTGAAAACCGCGTAGAGGAGCTACGTGCGCCCTGTTGTACGTCTCTGTCCGCTTCCAACTCAGTGAGATCTAGCCTGAAGTTGGATCTACCTCTTAGTTTAAGTATTTAGTTTGTAGTTTTCGCTAATATTGCGTTTGTAGTTTTCACTAAAGTTTATTTAGATTAATTTTATTATCATATCGCTGTCTTAGCCTATTGATGGGTTATGCGGTAGTACACCCAACATAGCTAAGTTCCATTTTTTTTTAAAGGCAACTCTTTAGGGCCGGGGGGATATGGTAGCGCCATCTACCTTTCTATCGAGAATTAATTACATCAACGTCATTCGTTCTTCGCTTGCTTGTCCAATGCGAGCGATGCCTTTGTTTCCGTCCCTGTCTATCCCATTCCCTAGAAGGGGCACGCCTTTTCGCTGATTGGTCGCCGCGTTCATCGACGCGAGAGACAGTCTAGAATAATCCGTGTCGCGACGAAGACCGCATCGTACCGCACTGTACCGCAGCGCCATATTTTTACCGCTCCCGCTTTATACCAAAACTCAACAAACCGCCCGCGAGTTAAGTGATTTGTGTAGTGAAGTGATTCAATGCAGCTTCAGGATTCTTGAAGACACCAGGAGGCTGCCATTTGCAAGGAAAGAGGACTGACGTACAAGGTAAGGCGTGTTCCCACACCGCGTCTATTCGTCTCCTATCCTTTCCATGAACCCATTATCATTCACTTCCTCATTTTCTAGTCGATAAGAACCCAAATCCTACAGTCCACCATATTAATAGTTTTCCCAAATCGACTAGGAACATTCGGTTCGCCGAAACAAATACTAAATTAATGAATGGCAAAACAATACTTATATACAGTAGATAAATAAACTATACATATACTAAACATTATATAATATACATATAAGCTTTATATAATAATATATATAATTATATATATTTAAATATATGTATCAATATATACCTACAACTGTCATGATAATTGTGACAAATAATGATTTGTTACAAGTTTTTTAAATACAGGGAGAGATTGAGCCCGTCTGGTTGTTTCGGGTAACCCATTCCACAAACGTACAGCTTGCACTGTGAAGGATTTTTGAAGGAAAACTGTGGAATGAGTAGGGACCTTCAATTTGAGATTCTCTGATGATCTCAAGCACTTCGAGTGAGTGTCATGTAGATATTCGAATCGTCGTTTAAGATAAGGGGGGAATGAAGGATTAAATAGTATATTATATAGAAGGCAAAGGATGTGAGTATTCCGTTGAAGGCGGATTGGCAGCCATTTGAGCTTGTTACGAACTTCAGTGATGTTTGTGCTTTGGTTTGAAGAGTTTCCTCTTACATTTTTACAAAATAACGGTACCGGACACATGGAAACATTTTTTATATTATACCTAGGACCTGAAAAAGATATACTCTGTTTATTTTCATCTGATACGCTGAAGTAAGTAACCAATCAGAATATAATAACTAACGATACCAATTTGCCACGATAAAATACCTACTCCAGAAATTTATTATCATAAGTTTGCTCTAATTCCAATCACCTGAAATGAACACCAGCTATCGCCTGAAATCTAAATCCATTTTCAAATACGTTGTCTCGTGTCTTTATGGAATGGCGAATTAAGGGTGAATTTCATTAAGCTAAACTAGCGCAATGTGATACTCAAAGTAAAATAAGTAATTGGAAGAGTCATGATTGTGTCTCGGAGTAAACACCTTAAGCCATCCGTGATTACGGGTGGAGGGTGGAGATTCGCCCGGTGTCGGACGAAGCACATTACGCCAGAGTGCAGAAAATGTGTTCTGTTTTATTAGAGAGGCCAATAAATTCAGTACGTGAGCCGACGCCATGGATCACTACTAGGATCACGTGGAAAAATATTCTCTTTGTAACGTCGAGCACGTTGCTAGATATTGCTTTTGTCTACACGACACCTGTGCTTCAGGAGCACTGTATTAACTAATTTATGAAATACATATAGAAGAAATAAAGTATTTAAAAGACAACATTCACTATTTATCATTTCAAAACAACGATTTTGAAATCTTTTACTGATTGTTCTGTTTTATTGTTCTGACGGAAAATTACACGTAGAATCTGTGTGACAAATGAACAACATTATTACATTATCAAAAGCCAGTGTATAAATAGGCGTGTAGCTCAGAGCAGCCACGTTCTCCATCCCGGGGATATATTTTGCAATTTCATTTCCCCTGAGAGAGCGCAGACACGGTTTACACGACACCTTATTCTTTACCAACTTTATTATTTCTACGGTAATCTTCAGAGCTGTCCAACTGACATTCAATATATGATGACATCACTGAATATTTTATACGTGCTTTTAAAATTACATTGCTGTAGACGCGATTGATGAATTATGAATGATTTGTAGTTCAATATCACGGTGACGGAATAATGACGAACCAATTGCAAAAAGTAATTATTATTATGAATAAAGGAGAATGGGCAAAATGGTACCCGGCTCCAATAGATATGATTGTAGTGTCATTTAAAAGGTCTTACCAAGAGAAACAATATTTACTATAGCAGCCAGTCTCGAATCTGATTGCGTTTAGAGATAAATGACAGTTTTACTAACTAATAAAACCCTGCTCCTTCGGTTTCTCTTTGCGTTCCAGGGCCACGGTAACCTGTTTAGACAGTCCCGTGGCCGAATACGAGTATATTAGGTACCACTTATCTATGTAAGAAAATGAGTACCAAGATAATATTTTCTGCATTTCCGTTCATGTTTTCTATGAATAACGCGTTTACGTAAGACTTTGCCATGCCCCCCTCCTTCGCAGACGAATTCGCCAATATCATAAGGCACAAAATAGATACCCCGGATCTTCTGCATATGTATGTAGAGAGAAATCTGTTGAATCATCGAAGAGTAGATTTTCAGAGGATGGAAACGAGCCAGATAGAAAACTTCCCTTCAATGACGGAGAAGGATATAATTCTACTAGCGCTACATACATACCAACTCAAGCTGGCAAGATCTTACTGGGTCGAACATTTATCAAATGGTCTGTATTATAATTGAAACGTACAGAGAAGGAGCACTTAAAGATCTGCCTGACTATGGCATACACGAAGATGCCTGGCTTTTGCGTGGACGAATCCAGTCGTGACATGTCCGTATTAAAACATATTTTTGTTATATATTGATCAACAGTGCAAATAATATTGTCCAACAGTATTACACATGTTTAATCGGGCGACGTACGATGGGCACTTGTGCACATATAGTGTCCATCGTATGGTACCTAGGCTATGCGAGTTATATGGGATCTACTGCTCCGGCATCTTTCCTCAATGCTGTAATAGGTGATACCGATATATAATGTTTTAAATCTACTCGCTTATTGCTAAAATATATGATTTTTATTTGAAGAACGCTTGTTTTCTAACTTCTTTTAATAATATAATCCTAAGTGTGTTATATCATCGTCTAATTCTATCTTATTCCAGCTTTATTTTATTAATATAAGTAGTTCGTAGTAAATTCTGATTTACAAAACTTAGTGAGATTACTGCTTCCCAAACGTGAATAGGGATAAGCGCCATGGTAGACGTTTTTCTGCATCAAAATGTCTTTTCAATGATATGTTAATGATGACTATTGGAGCAGGTACCACGTTCCATAAATTTTTGCCCATTCCCCTTTAATAGATTGAAACAAATAATAAAATTTTGAGAGAAAACCAATCAATAACTCGGTGCCACTTAAGGGGTATATTGATATGCTGAGACAGCTCAGATACCTCTGAGAAGTAGGGGTATATTAAATTGCTGAACCTTCGAGTTCCTTGGGATCAGCAAAGAATCTTAAGTTATAACAATTTTTTTATTGCCCAGAAACGTGGATACAAAGATGCTGCATCAAAAGTAAAGCATGCCTCACCGCATACTAACAAATAAATGCTTCCCATACTCAAGTATTGGCAGACATCTTCATACATACTGCATATTCAGTCTACATACATTTCGGCACGTGTAAGAAAGGATTCATTTTATTACGTTAATAATTCTTGTGCACCACTTGACCATACAGCGATCCAATAAAATGGGCGAATAACAAATAGAATACGATAAAAGATTCTTTTACCCGTAATACGTATTACGAACACATCATTATAATGGTTCAAGTACCTATCGGTACGAGCCTATAGAATAATCGTTGCCATGGAAAATACCTCGTTAAAACTAACTTTGAATTGATATATTTTATTTTCTCTTTGTATGTTCTCGTTAGACTGTGACTTTAATTACTATACCATTTATATTAAAACGCAGCAATAGCCCATAAGATAGACTAACAGACTGCTAGGCTGGCACTAAGTTTTCAATTTAAATTACTAATGATCGACTGGGAAACGGTGAAAGAAGACATAGTGATGGAATCTGCATGTCTGTGAGTTATCCGTAATGGTTTCAGTAGACATGTGAAGTCTGCCAACTCTCACTTGGACAGAGTAGTGAACTATGGCCTTACCGTTCTCAAAGCGAGAAGAGGCCCGTGCACGGCAGTAGGTATGACAGATTATATACAGGTCAGGATGATGAGGCTATGGAAGACGATGATAAAAAGATAAGTAAATAGGTACGTTAAAATGTTCTAGCGTGCTCGGTCATTGTGATCACCCTGTTGTATCTACTTTAAATATAAATATAATTAGACAATTCTAAATCCTACTATTATTATTTTAACACGAAAGTTGTGATTCGATCCGTACACAATAAAACACTTTGTGATATCAATAAATTGTTGTTTCAAGTCTGTGTGTAATTTTGGCCGTTGTTTGAATGTCTGTAAAGTCCCCCGCGGCATAGGTAATTCCTATGCCGCGGGGGACTTTATTTTCCTATTCGTCAAGAGTAGAAAGATATGTTATAAGAAAACATTTATTTAAGATACCTACAAGAATATATTAATATCACGAGAATAGGGTAGTTTCCAGGGTCAAAACAATTACATTTTATTTAGTCCGTATTTTAGATTATAAAAAAATATTGGACACGTATTTTTTCTTTTTTCGATTTTATAAAAAATAACAAAGATATAGCCCATTAAAGTTACGTGTGACGTCATCTAGTGCTAAAAAATGCAGCACGGCGTGACGTTATACGTAACTTTAATGAGCTATATCTTGGTCATTTTTGGTTTAATTTACAAATAAAAAAATACGTATCGCTTATTTTTGAATAATCTAAAGGACGGACTTATTTTTTTTTTGTCAACTAGCCTATTGTGAGTTATACAAAATAATAAAACTGTATCAAAATGAGTACCTTATTTATTTTATTAACAAAACTTGAGAAACGAAAACACTAAATAATAACATACTTATTTCAGAAGCTCTCTTAGGAATGAGAAGACACAGCGACGGTTCAACCGAGAATTGTTAAGTGGGAGGTAATGAGGTCAGTGATCTGCTTGTAATACGGAGAGTATTACAGTTTTATAATTATGATGGAGTGCTGAAAGTGACTTGTACATCTAGTGATTGAGAGATCGCAAGTTTATGAATACTTTTCAAGTTTGTAATTCATTGCTTAGGATTGTTGACTAAACAATCCTAAGCAATGAATTACAAACTTATCATTGTGACTGAAGGAGCTATCTATATCCCAAGCTTAAAAAATATATTTTAAGACCAAAATATTGCGTTATCGTCAACGACCACCGCGGTGTCTTTAACTTTTCATAGCGGTGGAATCACGCTAATTCACTTATAAGAACACGCACAAACGAAGCTCGAACAGCTATTTGCTTTCTTTGTTTAAGCATAGTGAAGTTATTTTTCCTTTTAAATATTTTTAAGTCTGGTCTATTTGTAGATAGACCAGACCTAAAAAGAAACCAATGATCAGTTTAGTATGTAATTACATATTTACAATAAATTAAAAATTCAACGACTTATTTGAAAAATAAGTCGTATTTCAAAATATATATGTACTTTAGAAAACATAATTCGGTCAAGTTATCAACTATTCCTTATATCTATTATTATGTATATTTAATCTTTCCACATAGCCGTTTTTTCAACAGGCGTCAATAGAAGCTGATAGCTATTCAAAATGATACCAGTTCACCTACCAAGCGTGAAGATTATTCCGATATCATCGCAGAATAGTTGGTAACGAAACATGGAGGCATATATCCACACTGTATCACGCCCTATGTTGTAAAAACCATTCCTTTATATAATAACACTAGCAGTTTCCTGAGGTTTCTCTCTAGTTATTACTGTCTCTCGACTACAGAACCTACCTGGCCTACTGTTAAGGCGCTGTACCTAGTCAAAATAGGCTTCACAAAACAGTTTTTTAGCCAAATGTATACATTTTAGAGCAGCTAAAAAAATACATGTTATTCTTGATCATATTTATGGGGGGACCATTGTGTTCAAAACACGTTTTCGGTAAATTTTCTCGATAAAAAAAAACCATAAAATAACCATTAAAATTGAAATTGTAGCAGTACTGTACTGTACTGTATTATTTATAAACAAATCTTGATAATATTAATAACAGTGATGTAATATATAATAATAAAGGGAACTGTTGTTTTTATTTATCGATTGGAATAAGATATTTGTAAGGATTAATGTATTTAATGATAAATAACTCGTTCTGAACGTCCCGTCGTCGTCGCGCTACTCTTTCTTATGTATACAATCCGACAGTGACAGCAACAGCTGAACTCAGTGTACTGTACACAGCGCCTTAATCTAAGGGCGTGACCAGATCTAACGAAAGAGCGGCGAATGCACCTTATGCGTACCGCACACACTCGCGTATAATGATCGGCGATACGTGCGATCGGCGCACCGACAACAGAGCAAGCACGGAGCACGGCACGAGTGGAACACAAACATGAAAACATGCACGCAGCGCACGCGCGCCACGCGGGTGGCTCGCTATCTCACGTATGAATAACTACAATTTAATTCCATCGACCCCGCGGTTTAGGCGGTATAGTGAAAGACACGAACAGTAGAGATTTACATATATTCTACATGGATATGAGAAAAATAAAATGGATAATGTTGAATATTCTGAAAAGTAGAGAAAAGCTGTAATTCCAGCTAAAAAGGAATTTTATTTTCTTTATAGCTATATCAATCATCTTAGTCTTATCTGCCATAATATATGGAAAATGTAGCTAGTTAAAAATTATGATTAAGATTGCTACCTACTTAAGATGTAAGGTATAAATATGTATGTCAGTAACAGCATATTTCTAAACTGAACATTCGCAAAACCATTGTGATTTAAAATTACAACATACTCCGTTATTTGATAAAGCAAATATCATGTTCTTTGACTGTTGTTTATCATCCTATTTAGGTGTACATCGCACTACCAACAAAAATAAATATGAAAGAAAGCTTTTTTCGTGACCTGAAACCCTAAACCCCAAATTTTATTAACTCTCAAAATCAAGCAAATCACTTCTGCTGAAAAAGCACTATACAAGTGCGCATACATTTTCGAACTTATTTGAATTTCTGCGAAGTCAACACTCTTCTTCTCGTCTTCAATTCTTTGTGGCGTTTGAAAGCGAAGGAAAAACGAGCAAATAAAGATACAGGCCGCATTTAAATTTCTCTAAGGCAATTTACATCTCTATGTACTGGACATTAATATTGTCTATAAGGGATTAAGTCAGTTGCAGCGAGTCCCTCGCACTCGAGCCGAGTGACCGCCACGATTTTTACAAGAGCACCCATTACATTTAATTAAATTGTCACAGTTTTAATTTGACTTGGTAACGCAGTGAAATTACTACCGCGTTTCAAACCGAGCCGCAAAAATGAGTAAAGAGATGAATTAATGGCTTACAAATTGTTTCAAAAGTGTTTTGTATTTTATATCTCCATCGCTGCGAAAGTTTGAATAGCGGGGAATTGTAATTACATGAACATGCCTGCGCTAAAAGAAAAAACAGCTCTGGCTAGCTTTGTCCTAAGGGAATGCAAATCATACAAGTTTAGACTCTATTGTTGGAATGACCCAATTCGCATTTAAAACCATTGTAGGTGGAAGCAGCTCGCAATATTCTCTTTTGATTGATTGTTACTCAGTACACGATAAGAATTTTGTGCGAGATTCGATCGTTAAAAAGTAATAAAAGAGGACCAACTGTAAAACATGAACCGGAATATTTGAACGTAAAACATTTCAAGAATGTTTTTGTTTACTAGAAATCTATAAACTCAGCATTATGTATTGTTCAATACAGTCATGTACGGGTTGTGTATTTTTCCCTTAGGTACATTTGCAGCGTATATGTGACAAGCGTTGCTAACGTTCTCGTTTGATCACACTTTAAAAAAAAACTGTTGAAACAAACTGACGACACTGTTTTAAAGCATAATAGAACGCTACAGCGGATGCCAGCTGAAAAAGAATTTTGTTAATTCATTGCTGACGTATGGAAATGTTCATTCATATAAAAATATTCAGCGGTATATTGAAAAGTAGGCCCAAATAAATCCACTTTTCATTTATTTCAACTCGAGAATTTTAAATTAGACATGCCTTTGGAATATTCCAGTTTTTATACCGAAAGGGAATTATTTTATTTTGCTAACTAATTTGGAGTATGCGAGTTATCAAAAGGTACATCTGACCATTGAGAGCCACGAACGTTCTAAATTCAAAAAAGCTAGCGAAAATGCAGCAACGAACTTTTGGTCGGCGTTCAACGCTTTTTTATCTGAGTATGAAAACGCAGTGTGTATGGCGCAGCGTACACGGTACGGTATTTATCTACTAGTACAGTTCAGAAGAATAATTTTGAGGGAGTGTATTTTTTGCTGTGGCCGGTCGGCGTTCGCGTTTTATTGCACACTATTCTGGCGAATAAACGCACCAGGGGGGGTTTAAAGGACCGGTCGGTGGGGTAAGGGGGCAGCTCACTCCACGCACCCGACACCCTCGGCTGTCCATTGCATTGGCTGCGAATATTGAATATTTTTGCCGAGCACGAAGCTAGGCTATGCGCGGGTGCCCACTAATCAGTGGCCTGTGATGTACGACTGTTGATTAACGCAAACTTTACATACCTACTTGGCGTGAATTCATAAAGCCAGATTGGTGATTTCCTAACTAGGAATGATTTGAATAATATTTCGATGTTATTATTCTGAATAGATTTACACATGGTGGTTCATAGAGGTGCATGGTGGTTCATATAGATCAGATTTTGTAAATTGCTTTGTAAGCTGATATGGAGGCTGCTCGCTTAAAAGTTGGTGCAGTTTATATTGTTATTGTTCGTATTAGTGCGATACACTCTGTGGTAGTGTTATAGTGTTATTCATCTTGGTGACATTTGTGCTTAAGTCTGAAAAAGTATAGGACAGAAAAAAATATTCAGTGGGTATAAAATAAAGAATCAGGCAAATTATGATGAGAAGACGATCATATGGGACGACAGAAGCAGTCACAATAATATACATCTTCAGCAGTTGAATGTTACACAAACCTGATAATGATAATATGATTATTATCTAAGTAGGTACCAGTTGCTGAACGCAGCTGCACCCGCAGGTGCATCGGCTATCGACAAAACGTAGCCTAAGTGTTTTTCTGATGTATGAGTTCATTGCAAAATTTTATTTGGTATAATTTTTATCTTATACTAATATATAAAGCTGATAAATATATAGACAACTATTTGTGGATCACACAAAGTGTTGTCTCGTGTGGGAATCGAACCCACGACACGCGGCGCAGTACCAAGCGCCGAGGCCACCGCTTAAACCACTACGCCAACCGTGCAGTCAGATAAAATCCGTTCAGCAGTTTTTGCGTAAAAGATTAACAAACATCCATTCATCCTTACAAACTTTCACGATAATGTGGGCTGTATATTAAATTATTATCGAGATTCGTAAAAGGCAAGTGCGTTGCCGGCCTTTTAACAAGGAATACGCTCTTTTCTTGAAGGTTTGAAGGTCGTATTGGTTCGGAAAAACCGCAGGTGACAGATCATTCCACAGTTTAGAGGTGCGAGGCAGAAAGTTTCTAGAGAAACGCACCGTTGTGGATTGCCAACCATCTAAATGATGGGATGGAAATGCTGTCGCGTAGAACGATGGTGGAATGAGGTGGCAGGGATTAATCTGAACAATTCCTCGGAGCTCTCCCCATAGTAGAAGCGAAAAAACATGCATAGCGAGGCTACATCTCTACGCAGCGCCAAGGGGTCTAACCGATTGCAAATATCTTGGCCGTCGACAATTCGAGCGGCTCTCCGTTGGATGCGGTCCAGAGGGAGAAGCTGGTACTGGGGGGCCCCTGCCCAAAGATGAGAACAGTATTCCATATGCGGCCGGACCTGCGCCTTATAAAGGAGCAAGCGGTGGGCTGGAGTGAAATACCGTCTCGATCTATTTAGCACGCCAAGCTTCTTCGAGGCTAACTTAGCCTTACCCTCTTAGTGACCGCGGAACTAGACTTCGCTCGATATGTCGACACCAAGACGTATTCCAATACTGGAGGAGGCAGTTAAGGGTTGCTCTCAAATCGAGGACATACGACCAACGGCAGGTTTTTTTGCAGTGAACACGCAGACTTATGTCTTTGTGGGGTTAAATTGGACAAAATTAAGTCTTCCTCAATCTGAGACCATCTCCAAGGAGGTCTCAATTTCAGACACAAGTTTATTTCGGCTCTCGATGACTTTTTCCCGAGAAATGTTGGCGTGGCCGGTATATACCTAAAGCATCGCCTGTGCTGTCATCTGCATAACAATGAATGCCGCTGTCTAACAAAATATCATTGATATGCAGGAGGAACAGAGTAGGCGATAGCACGCAGCCTTAAGGGACACCAGCATTTACAGACAAGGCGTCAGAGCATTCACCGTCAACTACGACCTTTATGCTTCTGTCTGTAAGAAAGCTGGTGACCCATTCGCATAATTTCTCGGGCAGCCCATAGGAAGGGAGCTTCGAATGAAGCGCTTAGTGCCAGACCCGATCGAAGTCTGCCAAGAAGAACTTCTCTCTCCTCATCCTCTCGATGTTGTCCTTCACGGTTTAGCAAGCGATAATTTGACAAGCTTTCTATATAGCGATTGAATACGCACGTTGTTAGTCTCTTCAGAAAGCTATCGCTGTCTTTCTTCTCAAAACGTTGAAACTAAAACAGGCATTTATACTCCTTAAATTAATACATACGGGATTAAGAATAAATATCGTACAATGTATGTATTTACCTATAGGTACAAGTTCCGAAAGTTATGATCATTTAGCAGTAGTCTTTATTGCCAACTAGTAATATAAATCCTCATGCTTTTCGATTTGCCGCGTATCGAACACGGTGATTTTAGTATTATGGTCTGTTTCTGAAAATGTTGAATACCATACTGTCCATCTAAGGCACCAATCTACCTACATTTACAAGGTTAGTAAAAAAAAACAATAAAACCATTTTATAGGTAGGTATCCTTTTATTTTACGATCTAGGACGGCTTGGCTAATTCTCGATGCAATATCCAAGACAAAACCGCTGGTTACAGACACTGGAAGGTCTTAGCAACATCAACGTTGCCAAATAATGTATTTAAAATAATCTTTCTCTAATGTGAAATTTTATGAAACATTTTATTGTAAAATCTCCATTACGTGTCTGGGGAGAAAATTGAAGGACCAAATGGACGTAAATTATGCTCGAACATTATTCCTATGGTGTTTGTACAATAAAAAACATTTACACTGTTATTCATACGTTCGTAAAAATGTA
This sequence comes from Euclidia mi, assembly GCA_944739405.2. Lineage (NCBI taxonomy): Eukaryota > Metazoa > Arthropoda > Insecta > Lepidoptera > Erebidae > Euclidia > Euclidia mi. The sequence goes on along the minus strand of OX123193.2, from coordinate 28,600,301 downwards.
TGTAAACACTTAGCCGTTTTCAATACGTGTGCATGACAGGGTTTTAGCGATCCTTTCTCGTAATAACCCTTAAAGGCCGGCAGGCTTAGGGTTAAGTAAACAACGGAACATTATAGAGTAGTTCGGCCAAATGTAACCATTACAGTCTATTTTAGTTTCATCACATTACTCCGGGAAAAGCCTCCAGGTTTCGGGTCGATATTCAATACACTCTGTGTATGAGACTGCAGTAGCTAATGTATATACTTACTCGTAACTAGGCAGAAATTGTGATGTTTTGGGAATTACATGAGTTTCAGAGCTTTATTAGGATTAATACTAAGTTCAATGTCTGTTTTTCACACCTGCAAATAAAAATACAAAGAAAGAATTACGAAACAATATGTGGAGTACCGAAAGTGTTGTCTCTTGTGAGGCTCGAACCCGTAACACTCGACGCAGTGTCAAGTGAGATGTTCCTTTTAGCTCTGTGTCATCCGTGCATTCGACATTATAAAGCCTTTATATTTTAAGCAGAATTTGGAATGAATTCGCGCTCTTTTGGGCTTTTTGCCACTGCGATAATTGGGTTGGCAGCTCTTGCCACCTATATTCAGATAATATTCCATCTGGAAATACCGAACCCACTGATATAAAATATAATTATCAGTTTAAAATATGACTGCCAATAATCAATGAATAAATAAATCTCATTTATATTAAAACCGCAGAGCTAATAAGGCACAGCTAATTCTCGTTACAACTGTACCTTATCTTCTGTATATATAAAATCCTAGCGTTACTGACTGACTGACAGACACGCTACATCCGAAACTACTGGTCACAAGAAGATGAAATTTAGCATGTATGTTCCTTGAGGAGTGTAGGGTAGCACTAAGAGAGGATTTATGGCAATTCTACCCCTAAGGGGCAAACACTGGGGGTCAAAGTTTGTATGAAACTTTTTATTCCTTCAATGAATGGACTTCAAATTTTTTATATTGGTTCCTTAAATGACGATAGTGAACACTTAGAATTTGTTTTTAAATTCCGATCATCAGGGGGTAAGATAGGGGTCAAAGTGTGTTACTCATTATTCCTTCAGTGGATTGACTTCAAACTTTATATATTGGTTCCTCAAATGATGATAATGAACACTAAGAATTTGTTTCTTTGGAAATTCCTCCCCTAAGGGGGTAACATAGGGGTCAAAGTTTGTATAAATTTTTTTATTCCTTTAATGGATTGACTTCAAACTTTGTATATTGGTTCTTCAAATAACGATAGTGACCGCTAACAATAACTTTTTTTTAAATTCCTACCCTCAGGGGGTAAGATAGGGGTCAACGTGTGTAGGAAACTTATTATTCCTTCAGTGGATTGACTTCAAACTTTGTCTATTGGTTCCTGAAATGATAATAGTGAACACTAAGAATTCTTTTTTTGGGAATCCACCCCTAAGAGGGTAAGATTGAGGGTCAAAGCTTGTATGTAAATTTTTATTCCTTTAATGGATTGTATTCAAACATTGTATATTGGTTTCTCAAACGACGAAAGTGAACACTATGAATTTGTTTTTTGAAAATTCCTACCCTCAGCGGATTAGATAGGGGTTCAAAGTGTGTATTAAACGAAACTTATTATTCCTTCAGTAGATTGACTTCAAACTATGAATATTGGTTTCTCTGTTGTTGGAATTGCTTACCCTAAAGGGATAAAAAGGGGAGAGGGAAATTGTATGAAACCTTTTTATTCCTTCATTGGATTAACTGCAAACTTTGTATATAGGTTCCTCAAATGACATTAGTGAACACCAAGAAAGGAGTTTTCGAAGTCAACTCCCCTATAAGAGATTTAGATTAAGAAGGGGTGTCCCATTTTGTAATATAAAAAATAACTTCAAAGGGTTTACTTGAAACGTTGTATATTGATTCCTGAAGTGACGTTAGTGAATTCACCACTAAAACGGAGAGTTCAAAAAGGGGTCCCAGTTTGTATGAAACTTTTAATTCCTTCACATGATTTTTTTGCATCGTCCCTGATGTGCATTAAATTTTCATTAATTTAAATTTATGCGGCTAGCTCTCATTTAAGCGCTCTTCATCTTCACTAACTAAAATATAGGATGGTGGCGGCGGATGAAGGTGTTGGGCTCCGCCGCCAAAACACTCAGCGGCCGCAGAGGATAGGGAGGACGGCAACGCAACACCGCATCTCCTCTTCCTCTGCGGCCCCACCGCGACGCAACGATGGTGCGCCTCCATTTGGTCGCGGGAGATAGGGCGCGCGGCAACGCAACACCGACACGCCTCTCCTCCCGCGACCGCACCCGACTGTGAGGGACAGAAGAACTGTCCCTCGCACCCGCCCCTATGGACGCGTCCTGCGCAGGCCTCCGTCAAGCCCACGCGGAGCGTCCCCTCCTGGATCCCTCTTAGCTTCACCGCGGGTGACCAATCCACGGTTACTGAGCCCCCCCACCACGACAAGGTGGAGATCCCACGGGGGGGATCAGTTATCTGCTTGGTCCAACTGCTGACCAAGGCTTCTCTCATTTCTTTAACCTAAAATTACTAAGAAAGGGTTTTTGAACTTGGATATTTTATTTTACATTTTTTTACAATGTCGCTGAGATATACAAATGTATACTGCTACGGAATCCTTAACTAATTTAATTTTAACTGGTTTTTGCAAGCAGCTATGCCTAAATGAAATTTTCATATTTTCTTCGAGAGTTTTCATGAACCATTAGTAAAATACACATCTAAATCGATTCAGCCGTTTTTAAGATTAAATAGACGGTCAGAAAAACAATCTTAGTAAATCATTAGGGTACTGGAAACGGGTAAGCAACAATATGCAATACAGTTATTTAGAGATTACAGACAGTTTGTTTATTTTTTTTTATAGTCTCGCGCCTTTTCATCATTGGGCGCCACTTTCACATTAGAGGTAGTATGAAAATGGCACCCATTGATGAAAATGTAAAAGGGAGTCGATTGGCCTGGTATGGACATGTTATGCGGAGAGATGAGATGTAGGTAGGGAAGAAAGTGATGAATACGCACGTAGAAGGACGAGATGGGAGAGGGCGGCCAAGGAAAAGAAAGGGATAAACGATCGGATGACTGGTGACAGAGAAGTATGGAAGCGAAAGACATACTGCGCCGACCCCAAATAGATTGGGTTTTTTTTTATAGTCTCCCGCCTGTATCCCAGAAGGCGTAGGCAGAGAATATTATTCCCACATTTCGCCCTGTTGCATATTAGGTACCACGTAATAGGAGGAGAGCCTATTGTCGTTACCGGGCACATTGGCAGACTCCCTGCTGCTTCTGAGAATTGGGAAAAACTCAGTAATACTTTTGCCCGACCCGGGAATTAAACTCGAAACCTCCCGTTTAGCGACGCATGCGCTATCCACTGTACCACGGAGGCAGTCAAATATTATTTATTTGTATAATCTGTCTGTAAATAAAATCCTTGCATTACTGATTGACTGACAGACATGCCTCAACCAAAACAATTGAGCGCAAGTAGATGAAATTTAGCATGTATGTTTCTTGAGGTGTGTAGGGGCACACTAAGAGAGGATTTTGGAAATTCGGCACCTAAAGGGGTTAAACTGGTTTTATTTTTATTTATTTATTTTTAAATTGCACAAAACTAATTACAATCTTATTATAAATTAAAAACAATCAAAGCTTATGTTTAAATCTAGATTGCAACTCAACAGATGTGCATACATTGAAACAATTAAACATCAAGTTAACAGACAGAAGAGATGTACAAACATACACGTGTTACGAAATTAAACATATAAGAAATATAGGTTTAATTTAGCAACACAACAACAACAATACTATATCTTAAGAAATATTTAACTATTTTACTTCTATTGGGATATCCTTAAGAATTTTTAAAAATGTGTAAAATCTAGGATGAAAAATGTCTAACTGTAAATTAGTTGTAACTAATTCATTATATTGTCTAGCCATTCTTACCAGCGGATTGTAATAGGAAATATTGTTTTTATAAATTTGCAAGGCAAAGAGATTAACACGATTCGATCTACGTAAACTGTATTTAATGTTAAATGAAATATGCGAAAGCAATTCGGGTGAATCAATAATTGAATGAATTATTTTATATAAATAAACCAGATCAAAATATTTGCGACGAGCTTCCAATGGTTGTACATTGAATTTTTGCAGCCTCTGATCATAATTCAAGTACGTACGACCAACTTTTTGGCGGTAAAAAATAATTTTAAGGCATTTCCTTTGAACACGCTCTATGTCGTTAATGTGCACTCTATAATATTGTGACCAGATCGGAGAGCCATATTCCAAGGTACTTCTTACCAGGGCATAGTAAAGATAAAGCACACTTTGAGCTTTTTTGAAACCTTTTGTTGTCCGTAGAACGAAACCTAGGAGCTTGTTGGCTTTCGAGATTATATGTTGGTAGTGAGGTCGAAAAGAAAGTTTATCGTCTAAGAGTATACCCAAGTCTTTGGCAACACTAGACCTATTAAGTACTTGTCCATCAATAATGTAATTATGTAAAATTTTGTTGCGTTTATTTGAAAAAGATATTGAAAAACATTTATTGATATTTAAATACATTTTATTCGTATTGCACCAATCTGAAACAATGTGTAGGTCGTTCTGCAAATTCTGACAATCGCCCAAAGACGTTATGTTGGCAAATATTCTTAAATCATCAGCGTAAAGGAGACATTGACAGGACAGACGCTCAATCAGGTCATTTATAAATATGACAAAGAACAGGGGGCCCAGATGGGATCCCTGAGGAACACCAGAAAATACCCTCACTGGTAAAGAAAGATACCCCTTTAAGGCTACCAATTAACTCCGATTATCTAAATATGATGAAATCCAGCGAAGCAAGTTACCCTGTATACCATTGGTTGTCAGAATTTGTATAAAACTTTTTATTCACTCAATGGATTAACTTCAAACTTTGTTTTACCTATTGGTTCCTCAAATGAAGTTAGTGAACACTAAGAAAGACTTTTTGGAAATTTTTACCTATGTTGATAAAAAAAGGAGTCATAATTTGCATAGAACCTTTTATGCCTGCAAGGGATTAACTTCATACTTTGTATATTGGATCCGCAAATGACGTTAGTGAACACAAAGACATTTATTTTAGAATTTTTTCCCTAAGAGGCCACCCTCTTAAAGAGATTCAGAGTTTGTGTAAAAACTTTTATTTTTAACACGCTTTTATTAGGTCGTCGTGTATGTAACTATGTAATGGAATCTAAGCTAACTAATTTAACCATCTTCCAAGGGTCGTAGCGTAATAAAAATTGGCAGCTGTATGTAGTTCTGATGACAATACAATAATATCGTACTGTCAAACTGATCTGATGATGGAGCTGGAAGACATGAACTGGAACTTCATGATGGAAAATCGTATCATAGCTGTTTTGGATTTCTTAGAGAAGTCTCGTAATGAACTTTGGCCACCATTAGGTTTCCAGGTCTGATGATGAAGCCGGAAGATATGCACTGGCATTTCATGCTGGAATATCGTATCATAGTCGTGTTTGCACTTGTGAGAAAGGCCATGTAATGGACTTTGAACACGATCAGGTTTCAAGGTTATAACAAACCAATTATATATTGTAGACCACGCAGTGGTGTGGTTAGGGTCCCGTACTTTTGCGGCTGGACAGGCGTATGTGGCCCTGAGGAGAGTAAAATCACTTAGTGGTCTCCTGATTGAAGAGCTAGAGCTCTCGTGCGACCTCATGCAGCTTCCGCCAGGAAGGTAGTATTAGTATTTGTTAACAATAAAGTCTTACCTGTTCCAGCGCCCCACGCTTTTACAATCAAATATTATAATTTATTAAAAGCACATAGTTTACACTTCAGCCCACAAATAGAGACAACTGGAACGATCCATAATTTATTTTTTGTTTTATGTGCATTTATAAAAGCGTGTTTCTCTAGTGTTTTTTAAACTATTAATTTATTTTATATTTCAATGGATTCAGTTCAATTTGTGTATATAAAATCTTTTCGTTACTGACTGACAGACAGACACATTACAGCCGAAATTACTGGGCGCAAGAAGGTTAAAGCATGTATGTCCCTTGAGGAGGGTGTTTGTACAAAATATTTTATCTAATCGTAATTTACGCGTGCGAAGCGGCGGGCAAAAGCTAGTTAAGATATAAAGAGAAGAATATTGTTTATACGCATTTAATAAGCGTGTAAGTGACCAACGGAGGGTTAAATACGTGAATAAAACATGTAGGCAGCATATATTAAGGCGTATCACGGCCGTATAGCCGCATTAGCAGTCATTTAGTAGCAGTTGACCGAAGATTGCGCATTCCTACTTGCAGAAATGACTTACGTACGCTAGTACAGTTCTGCCGAAAGCTCCGAGACCTAATTTATCGCGCACCAATGTTACCATTATAATTAAATGTGGCCCTTAATTAATTTATTCGTAAACTTAATTGCCCATCGCAATCAATTTGGCGTAACAGGACGTTCAATTAAATTGTAACGAGGTAATATCCATCATTGGAAATTCGTACAATGATATTAATATCGCGGGGTTTTGTCGCGGGTTCCTTGTAACCGGGGCTTAGAGAATTGATTTTACTGGTGTGTATGCTATATTTAAGCCATGACATTTAAATGATAAAGAAATTGAACGCAATAATCAAATATTGCCTTGTTGGTCTAGTTATCTAGTGGTTAGTAATCTTGACTGCTTAGTCGGAGGTTGCGGGTTCGGCTCCCACTCAGGATGTTTGTATGAAGAGCACGATCATTCGTTCTTTATCTGGGTTTATATATAACTTGACTTTAACCGCGGCCCCGTCCGCGTTAATTATACACTTTAAGCTTCCTCAGGAATCACATAGAAAATAAGCACGAAATCTAATTGCATAGACAATGTTACAACAAACCACAATCAGGGAACATTTCTAGAATTTGTAACAGCAATGTAATAATATAAACTACTGAATGTGGCAGTTAGTAACTAAATAGCGCAATGTATGTTCCGGTTTCTATTCATTGCACAGCCGCCTGCTTTTAGTAATATTATGTAGAAAGGTGTGCGGTAGGGTATGCGGATGCGGTGAGGTCCCAGGTTTGATTCTCAAATTACATAGATGTTATATAATTTCTAGCTTAATAATCGTTCTTAGTAGTACTTAACTAGCTACCGAAAACTTTTTTCAATAAAGAGCTTATTGTTAATGTCTACCACTTAAGGTTTCATAAGCTTAAACATTAATAAAATTAATTATACCTATATCAGACATAAATATGGTGAATACGTTACTTATTAAACCTTTTACGTCCAGACACGTAGGCAAAATTGTACGTTAAATGATATTGTTACTGTTTTGATTATATTTTCTTTCCTATTTGCGTAAATAGAGGTCGTTCAGCCCCGAATAAATGAAGCTTTAAGAAAAAACAGCGTCTCTGTCCTTGACGCCTGCCAATTACTATTAGGAGACACAATATCACAAACATCTACCTAAATGGTAGAAGCTTTTCTTTGCGGCCTCACATTTCAGTAGAACGAGCAACATTAATTTGACTGGCCTGGTGGTTGATAACCCGAATGCTAAGCCAAGGCCGTTGGACTCATGGGTTGGATTCCCAGTATTTTAACACAGTTTCTTTGTGTGATTAAACACGGTTATTTGTATTTATATCCCAGGAAAAATATTCTTATGTGTAATTTAGTCTATAACAAGACTTCACTCGCAGCTCGGCCTGCGTGAAAATGCACTTATACCTCTTAGGTTAGTTATAAGCAATGTAAAATAATCATAACTAGATACTTACAAACAATGACCTACTCCGATACTGAGAATTTGCTTACCGTCATAAAATAATTACCTATCATTCAATAGCCTCGATTTTAATTATTATTGCGTCAATGTTAAATTTAAGAGTATGCACATCTGTTATATTTTGCACAATTATATTACGTAAGCACAAAACAGCCTGAAAGACAGGTGAAAACCTAGTTCAGGCAATTAATTTTAAACCTAGATAGCAAAGTAAAAATAACCTATACCGGCCTTAAACTATATGTTAAGTATTTATTGTTTATTAGATTATAAAGGATTATAGTATAAGATTATCCAGACCTAATGTATCCATCCACTGAAATGTAAACATTATTGAATAAGGATTATTATTATTATTAGGTCAGAGGTCTCGGGTACGATTCCCGGGTCGGGCAAAAGTATTACTGGGTTTTCCGATTTCTCAGTAGCAGCACGGAATCTGGTGATGTGCCCGGTAACGGCAATAGGCTCGCCCCCTATTACGTGGGACCTAAAAATTCATGGCTAAATGTAGGTGTAATGCACCTCTGCCTACCTTCGGGGATACACGTGAGTCTATAAAAAAAACATATAGACTGGACACCCGGGGACTTCATTATAGAATATGGGGAGATGTGTATGTATTTAAGAAGATGAGTGTAATGATTGGTTATCTGGTTGCCAAAACAAGAACAACAAATACTTAGTTCGGATACAGATGTCGGTATGTGAGTTGTCTTAAAATATTATCGTAAATGTTGCCTCGATCTACGTCCAATAGTTTTAAAGTGTGTTAAAAACCGGCGAGCTTGCAGCATAAGTACTCATGTAGTCGCATATCTATCGCATATAACGGCCCGGCCACGGGGACCGGCGACGCGACCTGCGACAAGCGATTTCGATGTACATGGCGCGCTTAACTACGCCGCGGCGACCGATGTCGCCTCACAGTAAACGCGCCATGTACATCGAAATCGCTTGTCGCAGGTCGCGTCGCCGGTCCCCGTGGCCAAGCGGTAATATTCCGTTGGCGAAACTTAGTGCAGCTAACGGCTCGGTCGTAAGTCGCCATGCGACTTGTCGCGCATGCGATTGTAAGAACATTTGCTTACCCGCCAAGTGACGGGAAAGTTTTTGCAATCTTTTGGGAACTGAATTGAAAAGCGAACAGCGTTTTACACTTTAACGAATGCGCGCACTAGCAAGAATTTCCGAGCATTATATTATGTTTATAAAAGTGTAAGCTTCATGTCGGACAAGGATTATATTGAAGCTGTAGCGCTTAAAGCGTGGCTTGGCTTGTCGTTTGTAATAGGTCGGATAAATTAAGGAAATACTGCACAGGTCACCACTTGGTTGGGTAACCGCGTGGGACATTTAAATCGGAGCGCGACTTTGCTTCTATGTCCTGTGCTGTAAGGGCCCGTAGCTGTTGGTCTCATTTTTTGTCTCTGGACAAGAATCGTTACGGCGTACTATGGGCCAGAACCGTGCGTACCGTCTCAAAAATAGGTTTATATAATGTTCGATATTGAATATTTCGTTAATGCACACGTCTAACTAAATGCCCAATGTAAATGATGTAGTAGTTTAAATCAATTTTTTCTAATTTTTTACTATTAGACTAAAGCTTACAAGTTGACGCTTAAAATTACGAGAATTATGTAGAACACAATTCCTCCAGTTCGTATGGTCATATTTTCATTAATTCCACAGGAAATATGTATGTGTGATATATGGTTAGAATCGTTAGGAAGTTTTCTAATTAAAAATAATTTAAGTGAAGCTTTTTGTGAAAACTGGAAAGGTGTAGAATTTTTTTTTTTCGGGCCTAATATTTTTACCTATATTAGAAACTTCAAATAGACTTTTGACAGTTAGCAGTGTCTACCCATGACGCAATTTTGGTAGTGTTACATAGAGCAACCTAAACAGAAGTCAGGGCAAAAAAAAAAAACTGCCCGAATCTGCCCCCCTTGAAATGAATCGAAAAATCCAAGATGGGGGAAAAATACAAAATATTTATAGCTTGGCGTTTTTTTGTGAACTATTCTTGCGCATCAGAAATTACAGGCGTTGACGAGGAACTTATTAAAAGGTTCTATGTTATTCTCCAGACTTTGGCATCCGGTATTGCTGAATCCAGAAAAAATTGGTGAATATACTCGCACAACCGCACAACTGTACGTAACAAAGTATATGTGGTATAATATGACTTCTTCAGTACATAAAATCTTAATACATGGGGAAAGTATAATTAGACATTATGCTGTTCTGCCTATTGGTAATTTATCTGAAGATGCCCAAGAATCTCGAAATAAAAAAATTCTGATTGTATCACGCAAGAAAATGCTCTAGATCAGCAACGAATCAAGACGTATTTCATGGTCTCCTATTTACATCAGATCCTTATCTATCAAGTATCAGAAAACCATCAGTGACTATTTCCAAGGAATTGTTAGCCGGAGCCAAGAACCTCTTAGATATTTAAGTAGAAGTAGGTATAACATTAATTAAAAATATATGTTTTTGGAATTAGTTATTATATTATATTTGCTATTTAATAAAATTTTAGATATATATATAAAAAATATATTAAATAGTAGTAATATCATAAAACTGTAAAATTGTAATTGAATAATCTACTTAAACAAACTATGGTTTAATATTAAAAAAATACATTTCTATTTTTGTTTTATTTTTTAAATATTTTTTATTTAACATTTGACAAAACATGTTTAATAATTGGATTGTATATACATTCGAGATACTACGTGCCAAATTTGAGCTATTTACTTCAATTAACATAAAAGTTACAGATTTTTGAGACGGTACGCACGGATCTGGCCCATAGTGCGGCGCGGCGCGGCCACAGCCCACAGCGGCGGCGGCAGCGGCGAGCGTGTTCGATATACATGGCGCGCTTTGTTACGCTGCGGCGACCGATGTCGAGTGAGTCGAGTCAGAGTAAACGCGCCATGTACATCGAAATCGCTCACCGCTGCGCTGCCGCTGTGGGCTGTGGCCGCGCCGTTAGGCCTTGTCAGGGGTCTTAGGGCGGGCTAGAAACACCGACACCAGAGTTGGCTCCACACTCAAACGAAAAAGAAAGAACTGAAAAATAACTAAACATGTTTTAGTAAACGGATTAAGTTAGCAAATAATTGTATTAATTAAACGTGGTTTGAGTACAAGGGAATATTTTTACGTTCCACACAAACTCTCGCAATTCACAAAGCTACAACAAGATTTTATTGTTTTATTTTATGAAACAGCGTTTTATTAGAAATTGCATATTGTTTCTAGTTACACACCTATTTCGTATTTTAATGACTCCTTGAAAGCTGTAAAAGATCAAGATGTATTAGAATTTGTTGTGTTGCTATGCCAATAAAACACGTAGGTAGGTATTTAAATGAAAAAATGAACGTGCCAGTTTACGTTATACAATGAACTTCACTTATACATTTTACTATCTGTGAAACAAAAAAAGCGGTATAGTGTTTAGTGTTTTAACTGTGGGACTGGGAAGAGTTTGTTTTTTGTTTAGTTTCCTTGGTGTTAACTTAAAATACCTATCTACCAATGAATTCTAAAGAAAATTGGTAAAACATAACATAACTTCACTTTATCCCCGAAGGGGTAATTAGAGGTGTATTGCACACGCACACTTCGCCAGTTATGTTTCAGTCCCAATGTAATAGTGGACAATCCTATTGCCATTTACCGGGCAAATTATTAAGCGAGCAATAATTTACATTTATAATGCACACATTACTTCGAAAAGTCAGAGGTGTGTGCCCGGGGTACCTGGGGATCGAACTCGAGGGCATCATCTCGGCGGTGTGTTACGTACACCACTGGGCTAACAGAAAAATTATTTTAATTGCGAATAATTATTATCTGCACTTCTTTTTAACGGAGTCTCGCTCAGGATAAACTTACGGATTCTTAATAAGTCTAATCTAATCTGAAGTTCTTCAAGTCTTGTCTGTATCAGAACTGTAAACTAGAAGATTCGAGAACCCCTCGTGTTGTGTTGTAGTTGACTTATAAAATCGACACACGCTCCAACTTTAATATAACGCTGTAGTTTATTTTTTGTTAGACGCTATTGTATAGGACGCGTATAGTCATAAACATGGATCAGAATATCAGCTGACGCTGCTTATGTTAGCTACACTCTGTGACGCATATTGCCGCAGACCGTTATATAACGTGAAACACAAAAATATGGAATATTTTAGGTTACATTGCACTGTTTTAGTTGAATATACATTGTTGCGCTTTTAGAATATTAAAAATAATCGTCGGTCAGGTGTATAGCGGTGGAATAACCGTCAGCCAGCGTCATAAAGATGCTCAACGCTCGGTGGATCAAAGTGTTAAGTATAAAGTCACTTCGGTCAATAAACTGACGATATTTACAATCCAAATATTCGGCTGTCGGTGATTTTTGAAGTTCCCTAACTTAGAAGAGAATCTAACGCCGCCTCCCGTACTATTAGTGTTGTCCCATGTGAGCATCGAATCCACTATTTACCTATGTTAAAAGCAGCACTGTATTTAATTACTGATAATAGTAGGTACATATTATACATATTATGCATAGGCAGCGATAGCCGAGTGGATATACCAACAGACTGCCATGCAGAGGGTATCAGGTTCGAATCCACGGCGCGCACCAATGACTTTTCGGAGCTATGTGCGTATTGAATTGTTAATTATCGCTTGTCCCGTGCCTCGGAGAGCACGTTAAGCCGTCGGTCCCGGTTGTCATGAAGCTCTTTGACAGTCGTTACAGGGCGTCAGTACCTTCTAAAAATAAACTGACACTAGTCTAAACCATGGAGTATCGCTATCCCTTCGGGTTGCGGAGGTCAGACAGGCAGTCGCTCTGTGGAAAAGCTAATATTCAGCCATATCCGGTTAGACTAGTAGGCGGACCCCAGATTGAAACTGGGAGAGCGCTAAGAGAAAGAAGAAGAAGAAGTAGGTACATATTATGGCCATAGGTTTGGTTTATTCACGTGGGAATCACTTAGCTGTCACACAAGTAATAACTAATTACAGAAAAAAAATGAGTTTCTTAATTATTTACCTCAGCTCATAGCTGTCGTTATGAATATGTCATCATGTCCAGTGTGTTTAATCGACAAATAGTTATTTCGCAATAGAATAAGATCCAAAGTTCCCAAATTTTAATCAGACCCAACAAATCGTACGCAGAACAAATATTAAGTCCTCCGTCTTAACGGTCAGATCCAACGGCATCCTCTCTTTTCACTGAGAGAAGGGTAGGAACATAGTACACCACATTATTATCTATGGTACTTACACCACGCTACCCAAATGCGGGCAGACTACACATGTTTTTTGAGAACATTGTGGAGAATTCACAGACTAGCAATAATCAACAATCTAATATGTGTTTGACACCTAAAAGGTCGTGGTGTGCGACATATTTTCGTACTCCCTGCGTAACAGTTTGTTAATCTCTCTCTCATTATCGTGGTATTCTTCGTTTTCCTCTAATGCAAAAACCTATATAATAGTAATTACAACGAAACATTACAACCGGAATAAACAATAGCAATTTGTTTATATAACATTTTACACACCATAACAATACGGATATTTCTCAACAACAACTTCAAGAAATACTACTAGAAACTACTTATACATTGGCTTATCATAAAGTGTTCAAAAAAGCTGAATATAATCTAACAATAAGGCCGCGTTTCTACTATGTTGTGACGATCCATTGTTGTGTCGTTAAAAGCATCGTAGCTTGTGAATTTATACGGGTGAGTTCACATACAAGACGAAAGGTTGTTTGAGGTGCCTTCGGATTTCAGACACTGAAACAACTAAAGAAAGTCACAAACTCTCGGTTAAACGCTAGCCGCGGGCATCTCAAGACTGTTCTGTATGTAGAGCTTTGCGGAGTCCCATGTCCAGAGAGCAGAGCTTCGGGCTGAAATAATGATGAAAAACTAAAGATGACACTTTTCCAACAATAAATAATTTGACAGTGGAAACGCGGTCTGAACAAAGAAGACTACAAGCTGTCTACACGCTAGAGCTTCGTAAAACCTACATACAATACTAGGATTGTCACACACACGTTGTCTTCAACGAACAAGATAAGCAGGGAAACTAGGGAATAAGGATGGAACGGGCTTCGAGCTTTGGAATTCTCACTGTCGAAATAAGATTTCGAAGCAGCGATGGCCCAGTGGAGATGCCAACAGACTGTTTTGTTGAAGGTTAACGTTTAAGCACACGGTGCGTAGGAAAATAAGATACAATAGGTATTAAGAGAACTTTGAGACTACGTTAATTGCCTATGAAAGCGACCACACTAAATAAGGTTATTTTTAGTTTGGTGCAGACATTTTAGGGGTGATGTACTCGTATGATGAACTACTTTTGGTCTGGGACTTTGAAATTACCATTGAAATGCTATCGCATACCTTCCGTCGAGATCAAATTTTAATGTTGTAAGTAACAGTATTTTTTTAAGAATGGCCGTTACATTGAAATAAACAAGTAATTTTAATGTAAATTCAAATACCATTTTACTAATTGCTCATATCATTGCATAACAGACACCTTATGTTGTAGTTGTTGTTTTTAAATGTACCCATTTGTATAATCAAACATTAAAAAATAACGTTTAGGTATAATCATGAAAAGCAAATCTGAAAGTAATCTATTTCCTTAATGAATTCATTACTTTAATTCATAAATAATTTTTGGAACAAGTGGAAGTCGGGTCGGGCGAAGCGTCTGTACTAGTTCTTATTTCTTGCCTACAGTTGTGATAGGTACTTTTTATATGAAATAGGTATACGTCAAAATTGCGATGAAATTTTCATTTTATTTTAGCTCTATGAGTGTTATAATCGATCTAGCGTTATTCCGATTGTATTTAAGACCTTCACCCAACTGCCCTTCGCAAAGATAAATTAAAATAACTATTGCTATATACCTAAGCCTGTCAAGATATTATGTCATTAATTCTCATTGCAAGTGAGGTATTCAGCTACAAATTTGCAAGATAGCTTCTACTGGCGATCATGTTTCTCGCATGACTACTTAAAACATGAACAGTTGATAGATACTAATTACGGAATTCAATATTCGATCTATAGATAGATCTGTAGATTTTAGATTAGTTTTTGACATAAGTTCCATACAAAACATGTCCAACACGAATCTCGAATCTCAAAATCCATGTATGGATCGAATATTGAAAATGGCCGTAAATAATTTATTTAATTAAATTGCTACGCCTCCAACGCTACATTGACGTAGCTAGCTACGAGACATGTACGTAGCACGTGCTACCGTGCTACAAGAAGCGTTAAGAAAAGTAATTTTCAGTCATTAATAATATAGAAAACAAAAAAGATTGATAAAATCTAAATGTTTACATTAAAAATTTTTCTGTTATTAGAATTAATACGAGTATTATCTAGTCTAATCCATAAAAATACTTCCGTAAAACAGTATCGAAAGCTATTCTGCAGTTTCAAGGTATGTAAACAAAGGCCATGTATGAACGTAACACGTAGAAAATTTTCTCTATAATCTAAAACGGCGTGTGGATTACTCCAGACGGCGCTGCGTGCGTCTTAATCTCAATGGCGACGTGACGTACCCGCGAGCTACTAAGTACACGATTTCAATCTCCGTCGCCAAGTGCTACTTACATATACGTAAAAATCAGAAGCACCAAGCTCGTCACAATTCTGCGCAGGTATCTAACGTGAAATCGAGTTAGACCCTCCATCTGCCGGTATCAAAATCCTTTATTTCGTAAATCTTTCCACAACATATGTACGAAAATGAAGCCTTGACGCTACCTCCGCACTTACACACGCTCAGAATCTTATTTGTGCTCTTTTCCAGCGAAATTCATCTCGCCTCACCATCACCACTTTTATTATTTATCTGAGCTATACCCCCTACAATACACAACTTTATGCATAATGTCGGCGATGGGAATTTGCAGTATAGTAATGTGACTAATTTGTAATATTTATTTTATACTCGACATTCTAGCAGTTTTCCATGCAACAAATAGGGTTAACACGAGCCCGGTATCACAACTATATTGCAATTTGGTGTAAATCTATATAATTGCTTACCAAAATAAGTCAAGCACATTGAGACAGATTCCTCCCACCAACAAATCGCGGTGTGGTGGTAATAAGGTTCGATGTTTAAACAGCAATAGTAACATTGATCTCTAGCGTTGCTTCTGAAATATTAATAAAACGCAGTCACAACTATGACCAGTTTAGCATCAAGTGATTCACTGCTCACTGGTCCTACGCCGCCAAATGAACGAAGGACAAGATATATGCCGAGATTCCATATCATTGCCTTTGTTTGTTAGCTAAGTACTGCTAAGAATTATATGCACGAATTATTTTAGTTGTGCATGTCAGGTGCTAAAGTAAGTGAACATTATTTATTCATACTGTCGATTGCTCACTGTCCACATATCCAAAATCCACGTATAACATTCTAACCAGCAGTAATGTATACAGTCCTATTAAATAGTATCAACGTAATGGACTAGTATGCTACAAACTATATTTTTCAAATGTTCTTGGATACGAAAAACTCTGAAAAATACAAACTACTACCTTAACCCTAGATAACTAAACTAGTTTTACAGGAACATAATAACTAATCATTCGTCGAGCGGACTACGCATTAAAATCGTCATTATATTCAAAATTGTTTATTTAATATAGGAACTTGTTACATGATACAATGGTATGAGTTAATAGGGATTAATTAAGATAAAACATTATGATAAATTTTAATACAGACAGTTGGTACACATGTTAACGTTATGAGGGCCGCAGATTGCTTTTTTACATTTGACACAATAGTGTTTAGTCATTCTGCGAGCTTTTGATGGACATAAATAGCATATTTTGCGTACATTCCATGTAGACTGAACAGGTTATCCTTCATTTGATGATTCACCTAAAATATCCTGGATCATCTTGGTTTGTTCCCGTCTCAAAGTCACTGTATGTAATCTTTGCGGTAGCCAGGGCTCCATGAGTTGGTCTCCCATCTTCATGACAAAATCTCGCCAAGATACAGGTTTATTTTTGTTTCTAACCTAATTAGAGATATGATAGCATGAATATTGATAGCTCACAGATTCAGCATATTATAGTAAATACATGATGGCCACCTTTTAGTCTTACTGTTTGTAGTTTTGTACTCATATTAGAGCACAGTTTGTTTGAGGTTTGAACATTAGTAATATCTATGTTCTCACCTTCCTATCCGAGTCTTTTATCTGAGTTCTTTGTCTTTTACTAGGTCGTATAATTATGATCTTCGTCAGAGTCCGATAATTTAGTCAAAAAATCGAATTCACTGTCTGTATCTTGATGTGTTAATAAGTCGAAAATACTTAATAAAACCGTACTTATTTCAGAAGATCTCTTACGAATGAGAAGACAGAGCGGGGGTTCAACCGAAAATTGTTAAGTGGGAGATAATGAGGTCAGTGATCTGTTTGTAATACGGAGAGTATTACAGCTTTATAATTATGATGGAGTGCTGAAAGATGACTTGTACAGCTTATTCTTGTGATTGAGAGATCCCAAGTTTATGAATACTTTTCAAGTTTGTAATTCATTGCTTGGGATAGTTTGAGTGTTACAGATCCCAAGCTTAAATTTCAACGACCACCGCGGTGTCTTCAACTTTTCTTAGCGGTGGAATGACGCTTATATGAACACGCACAAACGAAGCTCGAACGACTATTTTCTTTTTTTGTTAAATCATGGTTCTTTTTCCTTTTAAATATTTTTAGGTCTGGTCTATTTATGATTAAAACCAATGATCAGTTTAGTAGATAATTACATAACTAGACAATAAATTGAAAATTTAACGATTTATTTGAAAAAACATAGACAAAAATGTTGCCACTATAATTACTTTCACTTTTCTCGTACACGGATGTACGGATGTAGGGTAAGGACACCAAAGAGTACGCGCTACCAAAGAGTACGCAGTGCTTTCTGTAGATTTATTTTTTCCGAAATGGCAACCTTACTGCCACATGTCAGTAGCATCTGTCAAGTCAAGGTGAAGGACGACAAATTGCTTCGCTAAGGTATTTTTTATGAATTTTATAGCTAAAAATTGATTTTAGTGGTGTTTGAACAGCGGGATAGCAGCCTAGGGCTACTGACCCTGCTGTACAGGAATGCCTAAATGCTAAGGGCTTAATCTAACTTGTTAACCTACACTATCCTAGAGTCGTAGCCTATTACCTATACCTAATATCCTATCCTAGTTACCCTAATCCTTATACCTATATGTATCCTAAACGTATCCTAACTTGAACCTAGCGTAAAATGCGTATAGGCTTGGTGCTCTGTGGTATTCTGTGGTACAGACCAGCACTTATACGCACTTACTACTAAGCGCCTAACCTATGGCACGTACTATCGTGGTACTACTGTGCTATGCTGTGATACAGACCTACGATTCGTACGCGCCTAGAACCTAACCCTATTTGTCCCTACAATCCCTATTAGATCCTAGCCCTACTATACGTATTTATATATACTTATATAGATAGGTGCGGGATATCTGCCACCGGAGACCTATGATGACAGACGGACTGTGGGTAGGAATTAGGTATGGTAGAAATGGTTTTCTGACGGCCAACTCGACAGACTCACCGAGCTGATCAGTACTGATGGCTAAAGGTGTCTTGGCCACCGTCAGAGGTATGGGAAGGGTATCGAGTCAAAGTCGGATTAAACTTGTGACTGGTTTATTTCTTATTCTACATGATCTTATATACTAAACTTATCCTATGTACACACACACAACTTTACAGTTGTGTGCTGTGTGTGAAAGGTGCCATCTCAGCGGTACATGCCTTTCGTGAATACGTGATTTTCTCTTAATTTAATAGAAATCACGAACAATAATTGTTGTGGTAAAAACTCACGTATGATTATATCGCTGATATGGCATGGCATGTTCATGTGTGAACAGTGTTTGATCTTAATATTCATCATTTTTAAACATAATTTGTAAGGGTTGTAATTATTTTGCATTCATCGACTGTGATTTTACTAGGCATTTGTGTATCGAACTTTGATTCTTTTAAGACGCTATGTCGCCATTACACGTGTTTTGTAAAATAATAAGGTTTATGCTCAAAAACGCGTATTAGCTAAGAGTACGCACCCAAAGAGTACGCATGCGTACTCTTAGCTTGTATGAAGTGAAAATTAACAGCATGCTTGTGTTTTGAGACTTATTAATTATTATTTTACAGGACGAACAAGATGGGAAAATATAAAAGAAAATCTATTAGAAAATTATTTTTTACGAAGGACATCTTATAGAAAATAAAGGAAAAAATTGCAAGAGGTCAAAGCAAGAGGTCTATTGCAGAATCATTTAATATTCCGGAAGCAACTTTAAGAAAAAGGCTAAAAGCCGACACCGTTCCCGGGTCCTTCGGTAGATTTAAGAGCGTTTTTGGCCCCGACTTAGAAATAAGCTTGGCAGATCATTGTCGAAATTGTCAGGGTTGATGAGTTAACCTTACTCTCATGCGCACTCTTAGCTTGTATGAAGGGTTGTCACAGCGTACTCTTTACAATACAGCACCCTAAGAGTGCGTACGAGACGAGTATAAAGTTTAAGACTATTTTTAATTAATTTGAAACTGTTACTGTAAATTAATAATTAACATTATGTTCCTAAATGACCAAAGTTTAAATTTAATAAGAAGTACAAAGTGTTCGTATCGTCCAAGCCTGAGCTCTTGGAGGAGATCGAAAGGTTCTATGGACAGCTATACACGACAACGCAACAACCCGCAAGCACTCCAGCGTCAGACCCTAGAGCTGGATTGACCCGACACTATACCGAAGATATCCCGGACGTCAGCATGCACGAGATTAGTGTGGCTCTCAAACAGC
Organism: Euclidia mi; assembly: GCA_944739405.2. NCBI lineage: Eukaryota > Metazoa > Arthropoda > Insecta > Lepidoptera > Erebidae > Euclidia > Euclidia mi. The sequence continues at coordinate 28,580,489 of OX123193.2, read as the reverse complement.
TTAAAAACAACAAGGCGCCAGGTGATGATGGAATTACGAGTGAGCTTCTGAAGGCCGGCGGTTCACCCGCTAGAGAAGCCCTCCGGAAGCTATTTAATTCCGTCATTCTCGAGGGTAAAACGCCACAGGCGTGGCACAGAGGTGTAGTGGTGCTTTTCTTAAAGAAAGGGGATAAAACCCTCTTGAAGAACTACAGACCCATCACACTTCTGAGCCACGTCTACAAGCTGTTTTCGAGGGTCATCACGAATCGTCTCGAGAGCAAGCTAGACGACTTCCAGCCTCCCGAACAAGCCGGTTTCCGTAAAGGCTATAGTACCATAGACCACATACATACGCTGCGGCAGGTTATACAGAAGTCCGAGGAGTATAACCAATGCTTGGCATTTGTGGACTATCAGAAAGCCTTCGATTCGATCGAAACCTGGGCGGTGCTACAGTCTCTCCAACGGTGCCGGATTGACTACCGATATATCGAAGTGCTGAAGTGTTTGTATGAAAACGCCACTATGTCAGTCCGCCTCCAGGACCAGAGTTCGAAACCTATTCAACTCCAGCGAGGGGTGAGACAGGGGGATGTCACATCCCCGAAACTGTTTACCACTGCGCTGGAGGATGTTTTCAAGCTTCTGGACTGGAATGGACTCGGCATCAACATCAACGGCGAGTACGTCACTCACCTTCGATTCGCAGACGATATCGTAGTCATGGCTGAGACCATGGAAGACCTAAGCACAATGCTCGATGGCCTCTGTAGAGTCTCCCAACAAGTAAGTCTTAAGATGAACATGGACAAGACGAAAATCATGTCGAACGTCCATGTTGTACCTGCTCCTATTCAGGTTGGGAACTCTACGCTCGAAGTTGTCGACAAGTATATCTACCTGGGACAAGTAGTCCAATTAGGTAAGTCTAACTTCGAGAAGGAGGTCAATCGTCGAATCCAACTCGGTTGGGCAGCGTTCGGGAAGCTACGACATATCTTCTCGTCCGATATCCCGCAGTGTCTCAAGACGAAAGTCTTTGACCAGTGTGTGTTGCCAGTGATGACTTACGGATCAGAGACGTGGTCGCTCACTATGGGCCTTATCAGAAGGCTCAAAGTCACTCAGAGGGCGATGGAGAGAGCTATGCTTGGAGTTTCCCTGCGAGATCGAATCAGAAATGAGGAGATCCGCAGTAGAACCAAAGTCGCCGACATAGCTCTCCGGATAGCCAAGCTGAAGTGGCAGTGGGCAGGGCACATAGCTCGAAAAACCGATGGCCGTTGGGGCAGAAAGGTTCTGGAGTGGCGGCCACGTACCGGACGACACAGCAGAGGTAGGCCCCCTGCAAGGTGGACCGACGATCTTGTGAAGATCGCGGGAGGAGGTTGGATGCGGGCGGCTCAAGACCGGTCTGTGTGGAGAACCATGGGGGAGGCCTATGTCCAGCAGTGGACGTCGTTTGGCTGATATGATGATGAAAAAGTGTTATTGTAAAGTTGATTATTTAATAAATAAAAGTTTACAAACTGCGCACCCTTTGGTGTCCTTACCCTACCATCCGTACATCCGTGAACATGGCGCTTGCAACATTGCCGAAATATCGGTTACTCAAAACAAAGGTACGTGGTACATATCCCGTAGGAACAGTACAAAGTAAAAATGTTGCCTTATTAAAAATTAAGTCGTAGTAAATATATAATAAACACAGTAAGACGTCACATAGACAAGCTCGTAGATCAACTCGTTGGAACTATTGCGACGTGAGTTGGATAACGTTGTAACTGACACGGCTAAGTTTATAATTACTATCATGACCTACTGTATCGCTTGCACTGCTTGTAGATATAGTGGAATGCTATCAATACATATATATGTGTCTTTAGACGTATTAACTGTTTATTGAAATGTTTTTCAGTGGGCAGTCCTGATTGGCTACTTTTGCTAAGGATCAGCAGAAGCTCAGCGTGACGGCAACGAACTTGAACCCTGCTCACTAACGGCCATTTTCAATATTTGAACTATAGATAGATCTGTAGATTTTAGATTCGTGTTTGACATATTATGTATAGAGCTTATGTCAAAAACTGTCAAAAACGAATCTAAAATCTAGAAATCTATCTATAGTTCGAATATTGAATTCCATAGTAAAACCACCACGGTGCCCTCGACATCTTATAACACCGGCGAAATGTGAACAACGGTTAGCATACTTTATCGAAGGCACCAAGCTACCTGAAGTTTACATACCTTGAACAACTTCAAAACAATTTCAACATTTTGCCGTTCTTTTCAATACTGAGAACGTCAAATCCCACTTCTTAGTTACTCATTTGAATGAATTTAAGCTGCGGTCAAGCCACCATCACGAAAATAATACCAGAGACAATATCTTTGTGTATACGGTACAACATTTCCGTGTGCAAAATTTCAAATAAATTTCTCCTTCGTCACATGTCATGGTCTCAGAGTAGAGCGCCTGTGACAGGCAAAGACCGATGTTATTCCATAAAACTGAGTGCGAACTAAAGCGAGGTACTACGTTAACAGATTACTTAGAAACAATAACAAAATAAAATACTGAATAATATTTCTAATATTGATCTAGATATATTTTTGCGTTGGTGGACTAGGGATACAAAGTGTCACTATTCTATTTCATTTGTAGGTGGCGTAGGAGGCAACTAAGACAAATACAAACATAAGTAAATAAAATGAATATGTTTTATGAAATCTTTTGCTAGCGAACTTAGTACTATCTAGTATTATACTACCTATAGTAGTAGATATAGTATAAAATATCATCATCCTCTTAGCGTTATCCCAGTTTCAATCTGGGGTCCGCTTTCTAGTCTAACCGGATTTGGCTGAATATTAGCTTTTCCACGGAGCGACTGCCTGTCTGCCCTCCGCAACCCGAAGGGATAGCGATATTCCATGGTTTAGACTAGTGTCAGTTTATTTAGAAGGTACTGACGCCCTGTAACGACTGTCAAAGATCTTCATGACAACCGGGACCGACGGCTTAACGTGCTCTCCGAGGCACGGGACAAGCGATAATTAACAATTCAATACGCACATAACTCCGAAAAGTCATTGGTGCGCGCATATAGTATAAAATATATATGTATTTAAAAAAATCGGTAACTTATCAACTTTTCCTGTTGAAGGGTTATATTTTATATATGTACCTATTTCGTAAAGCCTTGTGGTTGACGGCATAGAATACAAGTGTCACCACCCCCTATCTTCCCGTGGGTGTCGTAAGAGGCGACTAAGGGATAACACGATGCAAATACCATCTTTGCGTAGAGACGGAAAACTCGACATCAAACCCTATACGACTGCCTCGTTGGTCTCGCGGCATAAATGTGCGCGTGGGATCGTTAGGTCCCGGGTTCGTTTCCTGGGTCGGGCAGTGTTATTGGGTTTTTCTGTCACGAAATTCTCAGTAGCAGCACGGAGTCTGGAAATGTGCCCGGTACGGCAATAGGCTCGCCCCTTATTACGTGGGACTAAAGTATATCTGGCGAAAAGTGGGTGTAGAAATACACCTCTGCCTACCCCTTCGGGGATAAAAGGCGTGACGATATGTATGTATGTTTGTACCTATTTCCACATAATCGTTTATCAACAGGCTTCAATAGAAGCTCATGTTCAAAATATTGCCAGTTCACCTACCAAGCGTGAAGATTATAACGATATCGTCGCAGAATAGTTGGTAACGGAACAAGGAGGCATATATCCTCAATATATCATGCCTATGTAATGTAAATATACACCTTTATATAATAACACTAGCAGTTTCCCTGCGGTTTCTCTCTAGATTTCTTTCTGTATTTCAACAACCGCTACCTGGTCCTACTGTGATTCAAAGGGCGTGACCAGATCCGACTAACGAGCGGCGAATGCACAGCATGCGTACCGCGCACACTCGCGTGTACTGATCGTGACACGTGTGAACAACGCACGGTGCGATCGATGCATGAACATGAAATACATGCCCGCAGCGTACGCGCAGCACGCAGGTGACTCGCAATCTCACGAATGCATAGCTACATTTTCATTCAATTGATCCAGCGGTTTAGCAGGTATTCAGTTACATGCACACGAAGAGTAAAGTTCTACATATATTTTAAATGGATATTAGAAAAATAAAATGGATTATGTTGAATATTCTGAAAAGTGATTAGACCGATTTTAGAGAAAAGCTGCTATTCCAGCTAAAAAATAATTTTATTTTCCTTATATTTAGATCAATCATCTTTGTCTTATATGCCATAATATAATAAAAGGCAATGTAGGTAACTAGTTTAAAATTATGATTAAGATTGCTACCTACTTAATATTTAAGGTATCTATAAATATGTCAGTAACAGCATACATATTGCTAAACTGTTCAGTTATTCACAAATCCATATTGATTTAAAATTCCAACATACTCCGTTATTTGATAAAGCAAATATCATGTTCTTTGACTGTTGTTTATCATCCTATTTAGGTCGTGTCCGTATGGATTGAGGAGCCACTTCAGATTTTACAACGAAGCTTGGTCCGTTATTTAGTGCGAAGAGAAATAATTTTGTAGGCCAAATGTTGGTACTAAAGTATTTAAAAAGTTATATCAATGTAAAGGTGGCTCCTCAGTACATACGTCAGAACTGAGGAGCCCCCCTAGAACTCGAAAAGTATTGAATGAATATTTAAGAACATTTTGTATAATTTTGTACTAACTGTGAACAGCATCTACAAAAAATCTGAGGATTGTATCTTTGATATTCAGGAAGATATTATACTTTAAGGGTGGCTCCTCAATCCATACGCCATGCGAGTATGAATTCCGTGAAAGGAGTCATTCGAATTATGTTTTCAGTTTATGGTCATTTTGTAGTAGTTGTAATCAAATTTGTATTAACATTATAGACTTGTAAGATCAAGGGAATTTGTAAAAAATACAAATGTATGTGGCTCCTCAATCCTGACGCTGTGCAAATAAATAATTAATTGTACCTATCTGAGATCACAACGGAATCAAACCCCCGATACGGCTACATTTTGTACACATTTGTACAAAATAAATATGTACAGCTCAACACTGTAATACATTCGATAGCTGAAAAACAAATCACTTTTCGATATAACCTAAAAATGTACGATTAGGGTCACCATGACTTATAATTACAATGGAATGGCCTACCTTTTAAATTTTATTTCTGCTATATTATTTTAAAAAAAATTATTTCTCTTCGTACTAAATAACGGACCAAGCTTCGTTGTAAAATCTGAAGTGGCTCCTCAATCCATACGGACACTTTAGGTCTACATCGCACTACCAACAAAAATAAATATGAAAGAAAACTCTTTTCCGTTTCCGTAACCTGAAACCCTAAACCCCAAATTTTATTAAGACAACACAATCCTTGTGAAAAATGCCGATATTCTCACTTCTGCTGAAAAAGCACTATACAAGTGCGCATACATATTCGTACTTATTTGAATTTCTGTGAAGTCAAAACCTCATGTGACTGAACGATTCAATTTGCGGCTCGCATAATTCTTTGTGCCGTTTGAAAGCGAAGGAAATTCGAGAAAATAAAAATACAGGCCACATTTTAAATTCCTCTAAGGCAATTTACATCTCTATGTATTGGACATTAATACCGTCTATAAGGTCTATAAGGGATTAAGTCAGTTGCAGCGAGTCCCTCGCACTCGAGCCGAGCGACCGCTACGATTTTACAAGAGCACCCATTACATCTAATTAAATTCTCACTGTTTTAATTTGACTTAGTAACGCAGCGAAATTACTACCGTGTTTTAAACCGAGCCGCAAAAATGAGTAAAGAGATGAATTAATGGCTTACAAATTATTTCAAAAGTGTTTTGTATTTAATATATCCATCGCTGCGAAAGTTTGAATAGCGGGGAATTGTAATTACATGAACATGTCTGCGCTAAAAGGAAAAACAGCTCTGGCTAGCTTTGTCCTAAGGGAATGCAAATCATACAAGTTTAGACTCTATTGTTGGAATAACCAAATTCGCATTTAAAACCACTGAAGGTGGAAGCAGCTCGCAATATTCTCTTTTGAGTTATTGTTACTCAGTACACGATAAGAATTTTGTGCGAGATTCGATCGTTAAAAAGTAATAAAACATGAACTTTATATAAAAAGTAATAAAATATTTGAACGTAAAACATTTCAAGAATGTTTTTGTTAACTAGAAATCTATAAACTCAGCTTTATGTATTGTTCAATACAGTCATGTACGGGTCGTGTATTTACTTGGTATCCTAACCCTTAGGTACGTTTGCAGCGTGTATGTGACAAGCGTTGCTAACGTGCTCGTTTGAACGCACTTTTTAGAAAAAAACTGCTGAAACAAACTGACGCCACTGTTTTAAAGCAAAATAAAACGCTACAGCGGATGCCAGCCGAAAAACAATTTGTTTATTCATTGCTGACGTCTGAAAATGTTCATTCATATAAATATATTCACCGGCATATTCAATAGTAGGTCCAAATAAATCCACTTTTCATTTATTTCAACTCGAGAATTTTTAAATTAGACATGCTTTTGGAGTATTCCAGTTTTTATGCCGGAAGAGAATTATCTTATTTCGCAAACTAATTTGGAGTATGCGAGTTATCAAAAGGTACATCTAGATCTGACCATTGAGAGTCACGAACGTTCTAATTTCAAAAAAGCTAGGGAAATTCAATGCAGCAACGAACTTATGGTCGGCGTTCAACGTTTTTTATCTGGGTATGAAAACGCACAGTGTATGGCGCAGCGTACACGGTTCGATATCTTTATTAGTACAGTTCAGAAGAATAATTTTTAGGGAGTGTATTTTTTGCCGTGGCCAGTGGCCGGCCGGCGCTCGCGTTTTATTGCACACTATTCCGGCGAATAAACGCGCCAGGGGGGGTTTAATGGAGCGGTCGGTGAGGTAAGGGGGCAGCTCACTCCACGCACCCGACACCCTCGGCTGTCCAGTGTATTGGCTGCGAATATTGAATATTTTTGCCGAGCACGAATCTAGGCTATGCGCGGGTGCCCATTAATCAGTGGCCTGTGATGTACTAGTGTTGATTACCGCAAACTTTACATACTTGGCATGTATTCATAAAGCCAGAACGGTGATTATGTAACTAGAAATGTTGATATGAATAATATTTCGATGTTATTATTCTGAACAGATTTACACATGCTGGTTCATAGAGGTGCATGGTGCTTCGTATTGGTCAGATTTTGTAAATTGCTTTGTAAGCTGATATGGAGGCTGCTCGCTTAAAAGTTGGTGCAGTTTAAATATACTGGTAGTTTAATAGTCTTATTGATTACTTACGGATGTGACATCCGTGAACATGGCGCTTGCAACAGTGCCGAAATATCGGTTACTTAAAACAAAGGTACGTGGTATATATCCCGTAGGAACCGTACAAAGTAATTATAGTGACCACGAAAGTTTAAAGTCTTATTGATCTTGGTGACAATATTTGTCTGTGTTTGACAGAAAAAGTATTCAGTATAAAATAAAGAATAAGACAAATTATGTTGAGAAGACTATTGTTTCGGTCAACAGAAGCAGTCACAATAATTTACATCTTCAGCAGTAGACTGTTGCAAAACTTGAAAAAGCTAATTATTTATTATCTATGTACCAGTTGTTGAACGCAGCTGCAAAACATAACCTATGTATGTGCGTTTCTGATGTCTAAGGTATATAAGCGGCAAATTAAAACATCAGTAACAAACATCCAATCATCCTGACAAACTTTCCCGATTATATTAGAAGTAGAATATACCTACACTCTACAGTCTACTATAGTATAACGATAATAACATAACATAACGTAACATAACGTCACGACTTTATCCGCGAAAAGGTAGGCAGATAGTATTACACACCCACACAATAACGATAATGTGGACTGTATATAAATTATTTTCAAGATTCGTTAAAGGCGATGTCTCATAAACGCCTTTATTGAATATCTTCTTCTAGTTCACTGTATTTCTCTGTGAAACCTTTTCCTTTATTGCAGAAACAGCTAAGTATAATTAGCTCCGTATCCGATATATCTATCGGATTGAAATAAAATATTTCGATAAAATATTTCGAATTTTACATTTGAAACTTTTCTCCTCTATATTTTACAGTCTGCGACATCTTTGATCTGTTACTTTAAGGCTTAGCAAATTATTGCAACGAAATGATAAAAATACTACAAAAATATCCGATTGCCTAATATTTGGTAGATGGCAAGTAAATTGCACTAATGAGAAAAATAACGTCCCACTGCTGAGCACGGGCCTCTTCTAACTATGGAAAAGGTAAGGCCGTAGTCCACCACGCTGGCCAAGAGCGCCTTGGCAGACTCCTCCTTTCGTGTTGTCCTTCACGGTTTAGCAAGCGATAATTAGACTAGCTTTGGACTTGGCGATTGAATAGGCACGTTGTTAGTCTCTTCAGAAAGCTATCGCTGTCTTTCTTCTTAAAACATCGAAACTAAAACTGGCATTTATTCTCTTTAATTTAATACTTACGCGATTAGGAATAAATATCGTACAATGTATGTATGTACCTATAGGTACAAGATCCGAAAGTTATGATCATTTATCAGTAGTCTTTATTGCCAACTAGTAATATAAATCCTCATGATTTTCGATTTGCCGCGTATCTAACACGGTAATTTTAGTATGATGGTCTGTTTCTGAAAATGTTGAGTACTAAACTGTCCATCTAAGACACCAATCTACCTACATTTACAAGGTTAGTAAAAAAAGTAATAAATCCATTTTATAAGTAGGTATCCTTTTTTTACGACCTAGGGCGGCTTAGCTAATTCTCGATGCAATACCCAAGATAAAACCGCTGGTTACAGACAACTGGAAGGTCTTAGCCACATCGACTCTGCCAAATAATGTATTCAAAATAATCTTTCTGTAATGTGAAATTTTATGAAACATTTTATTGTAAAATCTCCATTACGTGTCCGGGGAGAAAATCGAAGGATCAAATGGACGTATCTTATGCTCGAACATTATTCCTATCGTGTTTGTACTATAAAAAACATTTACACTGTTATTCATACGTTCGTAAAAATGTGTGTAAACACTGGGTTGCCTGTAAGAGATTGCTTTTTAGCGATAAGGCCGCCGTTTGTGCAATATATACTTATATGTTGTAATTCCTATGTCAAATTTAAATTTGGTGTACAATAAAGATTATTATTATTATTATTATTACTAGCCGTTTTCAATACGTGTGCATGACAGGGTTTTAGCGATCCTTTCTCGTAACAACCCTTAAAGGGGAGGCCGGCAGGCTTAGGGTTGAGTAAACAACGGAACATTATAGAGTAGTTCGGCCAAATGTAACCATTACAGTCTATTTTAGTTTCACCACATTACTCCGGAAAAAGCTCCTAGCTTTCGGGTCGATATTCAATATACTCTGTGTATGAGACTGCAGTACCTAATGTATAAACTCGTAACAAGGCAGAAATTGTGATTCTGTGCGAATTTCATGAGTTTCAGAACTTGATTAGGATGTATGCTAACTTGAGTGTCTGTTTTTCACATCTGCTAAACCTGTAAGACGTAAACTTTAATGTAAATACTTCAGTTAACAGATATATGAAAATGTTTTGTATTACATACTACTGTTTAAATCATTTTTAGGTCGATATTGACTGATGTTACACGATAGCAGTTTCGGTCCGCAAATATAAGTACGATAATACTTTACAAAATGTTTCGATTTTTAAATAAACTGCAAGTAGGTGCTACTTGCAGTTTATGAAACGATATTAACTCTCCTCAGGAATCACACTAGGTATCTATTGGAGAAAATGGTGCAAAAATCTGTTCCGTAGTTTTATGAGGGACTCCATTTTATAATATATTTAGGCCTCCCTCACATTGGGCGACAGCGTTCCTCGAGCGTACGCTCGGCGTCCGTTCAGCGTGCGCCCGACGTTTACTTTGTACTATGGCGTGAACGCCGAGAGCACGCTGGGCATACGCTCGAGGAACGCTGTCGCCCAATGTGAAGGAGGCCTTAGACTAGAGGACGCCAGCAGCTACGCCTGCATTTTTTTTTTAATTTAACCATTGTGGCCAATCCCGTGGAAATTTCGGGAAATGCCTTCTTAATGCACCCCTAGGGTCCCCAAGGAACATACATGCCAAATTTTAGCTTCCTGCGCCCAATAGTTTCGGCTGTAGCGTGTCTGTCAGTCAGTCAGTAACGCAAGGATTATATATATTAAGATATTGATATATAGTAAACATTAGCGGCCCATCCACTAACGTTCATTTCTTCTGACTTGTCCCGTTGTGCAATCTGTACAGAAAAGAGACGGGATAAAATAAAACCGTTGAAGCCATTAATTAAACCACTATCCTACGTCAATGAATACAGATTTACATAATAGAAGCTTATTTCTTAAGAATTTCGTGTGCCAATTCCAACTGGCGTGTTGACGGTTGTCAGTGTAGTACGTAGTTGGCGCCGTTGGCGGCGCTGGCGTCGTTCTCCTTCTCTCTTGCTCTCGTATTTAAGATACACAGGAGAAACTTTCGTCTCTCTTGCACTCGTAGAATCACCTGTCACAGCGTGACTGCCACGCTACCAAGCGGCAATATGGGTCACACTGGTCACAGAAAGTTTGTCTACAGAGCGCCCATAAGAAATGTGCCTCTATTTAAATATCTATGCTCTATGCCTACGTTCTTTCCCCTGACTTTATCACAACACGCTAGTTCGACAGGAAAACAATCCTTCAGTGACCACACACACCGAGGATTGCGTGTCTGTGGATGATTATAATCCTGTCATTTTATGAAGATTGTTGTCATTTAAAAGGAATGCTCGTCATTTTGAATTATCTTTATGGATTTATGTGGATTATTTTCATTTTGCAACAACATGTGTACCTACCCGTAAGCAATAGATTGCTATTTCTATGAGTTTTATTGTGTGAGAATATCTATTTAAACCTAAAAGTCAACTGCCCTGTGGTCCTGCGGTAGTGTAAGCTACTATGGATCATGAGGTCTCGGGTTCGATTCCCGGGTCGAACAAAAAGTGATATAAGAAATATAGTGATATAAGACTTTTAAAAGATCTGGCATGCAATGAACTTGATGATTTTCTAATATCACATTTCTAATATCACCTTTATCGTCTATTTCTTGGGAATCCATTGTATACTTCCGGGACGAAGACGAACACAAAATGATAACAAACGAGCACTCAATCACGCCGGACAAATAAACAGGCACTAACTTGATCATATCGCGTGTCGCGACGGGAGGGATGGCGGTGTTTTAATACCGTCATTCTTTCTTTCTCTTGCAAATCCACTGGCGTTCATTCCGTAAGGATTGTAGATTCCGGCAGGAATGAAGTTAGTGGATAGGCCGCTATTGTTCGATGAATTCATCATACAATATTATTTAGCGGGTCTTAGTCGCGATAATTTATGTATACTTCCGGAGACCCGCTAAATAATATTGTATGATGTATACAAATCGCGAAAGTTTAAGTTCGATGAATTGTAGCAATATATTGCTAGCAAAGCTTGGTGAACAGATGTCCAAGGTATAGTTCAGTTTACTGTGCCTGTAGCCTCAACGCAGGTGCAAGCAATAACTTGACAAACTTGTATCGTAAATGGACGAACTGAATCGAACTACATTAGATACGAACCAACCTTGATTTCTAAATATAAAAATAAAATATATACATAGTTTATACAGTGTGTTTCATAAACCCCCGTCCGATCTCAAAAGGACATATTACTGACTTATCACTTTATCAGGCATACCAGGAAAAATAATAAAAAAAATCTAGGTCATCATAAAACATCAGAATAAATTTCCTTAGCTCAGTGCTAACGAGAAACATTACCCCAAAATTGGCGAAAATTCTGTAAACTAACAACACTCCCCTCAATAGCGGAATCCTTTATGATTCTTAAGGCCCATCCACACGGCACAATTTTACCACTGATCAATTTTTCAATGGAATTGGCTTTGCCCGTCTACACGACACAATCAAATGACTGAATTTCATTCCGTCCACCCAATTGGTTAAAATCTGGTGATCCGTACACCCGATGAACTTGAGTTGGACGACTGGCGTCTACACGTCACGATTTAATCAAGTGATTTAGTCAAGTTGGACGTAAAATTGTGTCGTGTGGATAGGCCTTTAAATTTATTAAAAATTGTCGGCTTTCGCCGCTTACCGTGTCAAAGGGCTTGCCGCCTTTTTAAAATAGTGCAATTTTACCGTCAAGCGAGCCGCCGTACACAAAGGGACCGCTCTAGTGATGTTTACGATCAACAGATAATATAGATTTATTTAATTTTAACATGACATGTTAAAACTAGAATGATAGCCTGCTAGGCTACTAGGCCAATGATAGCCTAGTGATGATACCAACGGACTGCCGTGCAGAGGGTATCGGGTTTGAATCCACGGCGCGCATCAATAATAATACATACATAATAAGATAATAAGACTTTTCCAAGTTACGTGCGTAATAAATAATTAATATCCCTGGGTCTCGGAGAGCACGTTAAACCGTGGGACCGACAGTCATGAAGATCTTTGACAGTCGTCACGCGGAGTCAGTACCCTTAAATAAACTGATTCTAGTCTAAACCATGGAATGTTTTTATTTATTAACAGCAAATAAAAACATAAATTTACACAAAGCTGACGTTTTAGGGGTTTAGCTACCGATATTCTATCAGGTAAACAATAACATAAAATATCGATAGAAACAGTACTCCAGTGAATACCATTTGTTACATCTCTAATTATTTACCTATTTGATTTACGAATTAACTATTTGCCTACTTGAACACTCAGTCTTTCGATAGCTTTCCTTTTGTTTAGACTTCCGCGTGAAATAGTAGATTCGTTAGGTATGTCATATTCAAACCCTGAATACTTTAACATGTTGATGTGCTTAGGTAGGAGTGAATGCAATTATGCAGGTGCTCGTAGGGAGTACGAGGAGCGGTATGCCAGACCACGGGGTCTACCCGTGCCGTCGGAGCGCGCGTTTCAACGGCTTCACCACCGGGTGTGCAACACGGGCAGTGCTCGCGATGATTCGAATCGCAATCATGGTGGCAGACCCCAAAGTAGCGACGGTATAGTGTAACAGGTCTTACAATTATTCGCTGAGGATCCCACGCAGAGTACCAGGAGTGCGGCACGTGAACTGGGCACCAGTAACGCGCGAGTGTGGAGGATATTAAAAGAAGATGGACAGCATCCTTTCCACTACCAACGTGTTCACTCACTTATGCCGTCGGACTATGCCCACAGAAGACAATACTGCAACTGGCTACTTGGCAAAGTAGAAGAGGATACTACGTTCTTGGAGCGCGTGTTATTTACCGACGAATGTTCGTTTGTGCGGACGGGTGTTTTCAACTATCACAATGAACACGTCTGGGCTGTTGAAAATCCACACGCGATGAAAGAAAGCCATTTTCAACATCGTTGGCGCATCAATGTGTGGGCGGGAATCCTCGGCGACCGTATTATTGGTCCGCATTTTTTAAATGAAACCATGAACGGTACCAATTATTTAAGATTTTTGAGGGAAATTCTAAGTGACGAGTTAGATTCGTTGCCGTTAAGCTTCCACCGCAGCTTGTGGTTCCAGCACGACGGTGCCCCACCTCATTTTTTACGAGCTGTGCGTGAGTATCTTGACGCACAGTTCCCTGGCAAGTGGATTGGACGAAGCGGGCCTATCTCGTGGCCACCAAGATCACTGGACCTAACGCCTTTAGACTTTTACTTGTGGGGACACGTTAAACAAATAGTGTACCAAAAACCGTGTGACACTGAAGAAGAAATGCGTGCGCGTATCGTTTCTGCTTTTCGAAGTTTAAACCCAGCAGTGTTAAGAAGTGTGCGTTCGGATATGGTGCAAAGGTGCCGTAAGTGTCTGGACGTGGGCGGCGGACATGTGGAGAATGACCGTCGCAACTTACAGCAAGTTGATATTTTTATCAATTAAGGTAGGTACCTAGTTACGTAAGATTAAACCAATTAAAAAGTAGGTAGTTATTAATGTAAGTACCGTAGTCATAGCGCGACGATTTTCTCTTAGATGGGTGACCGCGTGTGACATTACATGAAAGCGCTTCCGGGCTTCCGACGGCCCGTAAAGCCGCATCCAAGAATCGTTAGGCCATGTCGTAGGTATTCGAGCAGTTTGAAAACAGTGACACCAGAGTTGGCCACGCACTCGCACGAAACAAACAGAAAACCTTAATACTGTACTTTGTTTTACGGAGTTTTACCTAAACCGTCGAAGCAAAAGATCAGCTGTTGCAACAAGTGCATAAAATCTGTTTATACCTAAAATAATACTTGGCACGTGTAAAGGACGATGACGCGCGGCGGTGGCTTTTCAAAGGAGGCGGTCGGTTGGCCTATACACTCAACGGCGCCGCTTTTGCCGTCATTTTTTTATGAACTTTAGGTAGATACCTAGCTAATACGATTTATGAGTCTTTAGTGTTGCCATGGGTAATCTGATATGATATTATTTAAAATTAATTAAATTTACATGGAAAAATTTTATGTTGAATTTCCGTGAAATAATGACAAATATCTCATCATTTTACGCTACTCTACAACCCCTTCATTGATCGGACGGGGGGATATGAAACACTCTGTATATTTTGGTTTGAAAACGACAACGTCCGTCGGAATAAACCCCGATAACTGTATCGTACTTTACAAACATTGATCAACACACACAATTTAAAGGACGCCCATATTCTTTCGAATATTATCCTTTCGGATAACGTAACAATAAGTGGATTACACAATTGTATGTCTCCTGTGAGAATCCAACCTATAACACTCGGCACAGTGTCAAGCGAGGTGATCGTATAAACCTCTGTGTCATCGTGCATTTGACATTATAAATCCTTTATATTTTGAGTACAAAATGGTATGAATTCGCGCTGTTTTGGGCTTTTTGCCACTGTAATAATTGGGTTGGCAGCACTTGCCAACTATATTCAGATAATATTCCATCTGGAAATACCGAAACCGCCGATATAGCTAAAATATAATTATCAGTTTAAAATATGACTGCCAATAATAATTATGCCGCATTCCAATTGACGTCAATCTCATTTATATTAAAACCGCATAGCTAATAAGGCACAGCTAATTCTCGTTACAACTGTACCTTATTAAGGTATAAAGAGAAAAATATTGTTTTTACGTATTTAATAAGCGTGAAAGTGAGCAACGAGGGTTAAATACGTGAATAAAACATGTAGGCAGCGTATATTAGGTCGTATCACGGCCGTATAGCCGCATTAGCAGCCATTTAGTAGTAGTCGACCGAAGATTGCGCATTCCTACTTACAGAAATCACTTCAGTACGCTAGTACAGTTTTGCCGAAAGCTCCGAGACCTAATTCATCGCGCACCAATGTAACCATTATAATTAAATGTTGCCCTTAATTAATTTATTCGTAAACCTAATTGCCCATCGCAATCAATTTGGCGTAACAGGACGTCCAATTAAATCGTAACGAGGTAATATCCATCATTGCAAAATCGTACAATTATATTAATATCGCGAGGTTTTGTCGCGAGTTCCTTGTAACCGCGGCTTAGAGAATTGATTTTACTGGTGTGTAAGCCAATGACGTTTAAATGATATGGAAATTGAACGCAATAATCAAATATTGGCCCTGTTGGTCTAGTTATCTAGTGGTTAGCAACCCTGACTGCTTAGCCGGAGGTTGTGGGTTCGGCTCCCACCCAGGGTGTTTGTATGATGAGCACGATCATTAGTGCTTTATCTGGGTTTATTTATAACTTGACTTTACGCGTGGCCCCGTCCGCGTTAATAATACACTTGAAGCTTCCCTCCAGAAATCACATAGAAAATAAGCGCGAAATCTAATCGCATAGACAATGTTATAACAAACCACAATCAGGGAACATTTCACTAGAATTTGTAACAGCAATGTAATATAAACTACTGAATGTGGAAGTTAGTAACTAAATAACGCAATGTATGTTCCGATTACTATTCATTATACTGGCTCCTGCTTTCCGTGATATTATGTAAGAAGGTGTGCGGTAGGGTATGCGGATGCGGAGAGGTCCCGGGTACGACTCCCAAATTACACAGTAGTTTTAGAATTTCTAGTTTAATAATCGTTCTTAGTAGTACTTACCTAATTATCTAAAACTGCATCCAATAAAGAGCTTATTGTTAATGTCTACCACTTAGGGTTTCATAAGCTCAAACAACAATAAAAGTAAGTAAGTATAAGAGACAAATATGGTCAATACGGCAAAAGACCAGACGGTATGTCTTTACTCCCATGGAAGTTGGGTAGACCTTTGGTGTGGGACGCAACGTGTGTCGATACCCTCGCGCCATCTCATCTTCCTGGCACAGCGGGTTGTGCGGGCGCTGCTGCTGCTACAGAGGAGACCTTCAAACGGCGCAAATACGCAAAGCTAGTAGGGGATTACGTATTTGAGCCGTTTGGAGTCGAAACGTTGGGGCCATGGGGTCCAAGTGCAAGATCTCTTTTTAGAGATCTCGCAAAGAGACTGGCCGACGCCTCGTGTGACCAGAAGGCTGGGGTGTACTTGGCCCAAAAGTTAAGCATTGCCATACAACGTGGCAATGCTGCCAGCGTTCTGGGCACGCTCCCAGTCGACGGCGATGTGGAGGACTTTTATGACGCCCTCTAAATTATTTTCTTTTTCCGTTTTGTTTGTTTTGTATATATTTCGTAGGATAGTATTTTAAAATTTAAGTTAAGTTTAATTAACATGCACACACACATACACAACGTCACGCCTTTTATCCCCGAAGAGGTAGGCAGAGGTGTATTTCAACACCCACTTTTCTCCAGATATACTTTAGTCCCACGTAATAAGGGGCGAGCCTATTGCCGTACCGGGCACATTTCCAGACTCCGTGCTGCTACTGAGAATTTCGTAACAGAAAACCCCAATAACATTGCCCGACACAGGAATCGAACCCGGGACCTCCCGATCCCACGCTCACATTTATGCTGCGAGACCAACGAGGCAGTCGTATAGGGTTTTATGTCGAGTTTTCCGTCTCTACGCAAAGATGGTATTTGAATCGTGTTATCCCTTAGTCGCCTCTTACGACAC
Organism: Euclidia mi; assembly: GCA_944739405.2. Lineage (NCBI taxonomy): Eukaryota > Metazoa > Arthropoda > Insecta > Lepidoptera > Erebidae > Euclidia > Euclidia mi. The sequence continues at coordinate 28,563,288 of OX123193.2, read as the reverse complement.
CCACGGGAAGATAGGGGGTGGTGACACTTGTATTCTATGCCGTCAACCACACGGCATAAGTTTAATTAAATACCTAAATAATATTATGTACATTGTTATGAAATAAAAATATACCTCAATCAATACGTTACTTATTAAACTGTTTACGTCGAGACGGATAGGCTTGCATTGGCTTAATTCAATATTTCTATGAAGACAAACTTATACCCCAAATGATATTGATACTGTTTTGATTATATTTTCTTTTCTATTTCAGTAAATAGAGGTCTTTTAGCCCCGAATAAATTAAGCTTTAAGATAAAACAGCGTCTCTATCCTTGACGCCTGCCAATGACTATTAGGAGACGGACAATATCACAATCACAAACATCTACCTAAATGGTAGAAGCTTTTCTTTGCGGCCTCACATTTCAGCAGAACGACCAACATTAATTTGACTGGCCTGTTGGCTGATAACCCGAATGCAAGGCCGAGGCCGTTGGACTCATGGGTTGGATTCCCAGTATTTTCACAGATTCTTTGTGTGATTAAACACGGTTATTTGTACCTATTTGTATCCCAGGACAAATCTTTTTGTGTGTAATTTGGTCTATAACAAGACTTCGCTCGCAGCTCGGTCTGCGTGAATTATGCACTTATACTTTTCTCAGGAATCACACAAGCTATTGGTCAAAACTATAGAAAAATGAGTTCCGTAGTTTTTGAGTTTATACAAATAAGTAGACTGGATACCCGGGGACTTCATTTTATAATATGGAGAGATGTGTATGTATTTAAGAAGATGAGTGTAATCATTGGTTATCTGGTTGCCAGAACATGAACAACTACAACTTAGTTCGGATATAGATGACGGTATGTGAGTTGTCTTAAAATATTATCGTAAATGTTGCCTCGATCGACGTTCAATAGTTCTAAAGTGAGTTAAAAATCCGGCGAGCGTGCAGCATAAGTACTCATGTAGTCGCATATCTATCGCATATAGTATTCCGTTGGCGTCGTAAGTCGGCAAGCTACTTATCTCGCATGCGACTTGTCGCGCATGCGATTGTAAGTACATTTGCTGACCCGCCAAGTGACGGGAAAGTTTTGCAATCTTTTGGGAACTGAGTTGAAAAGCGAACAGTGTTTTACACTTTAACGAATGCGCGCTGCAAGAAATTCCGAGTATTATATGTTTATAAAAGTGCAAGCTTCATGTTCGACAAGGATTATTTTAAACTGTAGCGCTTGAAGTGTGACTTGGCTTGTCGTTCGTAATAGGTCGGATAAGTTAAGCAAATACTGCACAGATCACCACTTGGTTGGGTAAACGCGTGTGATATTTAAATCGGAGCGCGACTTTGCTTCTATGTCCTGTGCTGTAAGGGCCCGTAGCTGTTGGTCTCACTTTTTGTCTCTGGACAAGAATCGTTACGGCGTGGCGCGGCCATAACCCACAGCGGCGGCGGCAGCGACGAGCGTGTTCGATGTACATGGCGCGCTTTGTTACGCCGCGGCGACCGATGTCGAGTGAGTCGAGTCAGAGTAAACGCGCCATGTACATCGAAATCGCTCACCGCTGCGCTGCCGCTGTGGGCTGTGGCCGCGCCGTAAGGGCCTGTTCACGAGATCGGTCTAAGCGGCGAGCGGCGCGGCACGGGCGATGTACATGGCACGTTAATACTCGCGGCGCGCGGCCGCAACGGAGTAACGCGCGCCACGTACATCGAAAAAGCTTGCCGCTGCCGCCCGCCGCTGTAGATCGTGACAGGGCCGTTAGGCCTTGTCGGGGGTCATAGGGCGGGCTAGAAACACCGACACCAGAGTTGGCTACACACTCAAACGAAAAAGAAAGAACTGAAAAATAACTAAACATGTTTTAGTAAACGGATTAAGTCAACAAATGATTTTATTAATTAAACGTGGTTTGAGTACAAGGGAATATTTTTACTTTCCACACAAACTCTCTCAATTCACAAAGCTACAACAAGATTTTATTATATTATTTTATGAAACAGCGTTTTATTAGAAATTGCATATTGTTTCTAGTTACACACCTATTTCGTATTTTAATGACTCCTTGAAAGCTGTAAAAGATCAAGATTTATTAGAATTTGTTGTGTTGCTATGCCAATAAAATACGTAGGTAGGTATTACGAGCTGGGGTTCGACGATAAATAATAACTCACTATGCCACTTAAACTGAACTTTATTTATACACAAACACTATACATACTTATTTACACAACTAGTAGAAACACACTTATCTCACACTTAATTCTCAACACTAATAAAAACACCACTAAACACTTCCGAATTACTTCCCTTCGCTTCTTGTTTATCGCTTCGATATTCAATTGTTACTGTGTCCGTTACGTTCGATTGCGCTCTATTTATACTGGCCGGATAACATCACTAGAGCATTCTAAATGCTTCTACAAAACTGTCGAAATAATCGCGAACAGTCGATACTCGATACAGCAACGCCATCTAGTACAGAGTAGCTGAATTACCTTTAAACCACCGATACATTCAATCTCTTCTAGTACCCCCCCTGTATTCACCGATAGATGGCGTAACACTGCCCCCCTCTTAAACGTGTTCGTCTCGAACATCGTTGGACCCATGGTAACGAGCCAACCGGTCCACATGAACTATCTTCGGTGCACCTCGCGACCCCTTTTGGATTCGATAGGTGACGTCGTTCATCCTGATAATTATGCGATATGGCCCGTCCCATCTGGCTTGTAACTTAGGCGATTTGCCTTTGCTACGTACTGGGTTATGAAGCCACACCAATGATCCCTCATCGAAGCCTTTGTTGTTTGCCTTCCGGTCGTAGCGAGTCTTCATCTTCTCAGACATCTGTTGTCCAGATTCCCTAATATGCTTGTATACGTCGTTCATCCTGTTGCGTAGCTTGGTCGCGTGTATCCGTTACATTGCGTGGAGATTCTGGTGGAATACCGGTGATTAAGTCAGCTGGTAAACTTAGTTCTCTACCGAAATTGGCAAAAGCTGGTGTTACTCCTGTAGTTTCGTGGACCGCACTACGATATGACAGAAGAAATGGTTGGCTGTGCTTGTCCCAATCTCTTAGTTTGCTCTCCACGACCTTTGCCAGGTACCTTTCCAGTGATTGGTTAAATCGTTCAACCATGCCATCTGATTGCGGGTGATAAGCCGTGGTCCTGGTTTTATGTGCACCCATCACGCGACAAGTCTCCTTGAACACCTCAGATTCGAAGTTCCGGCCTTGATCGCTGTGGATTTCCAAGGACATCCCGAACCGACAGAAGACTTCATGCACCAGCTTATCGGCCACTGTGGTAGCTTCTTGATTTGGGATTGCAAACACTTCAGGCCACTTCGTGAAGTAATCCATCACAACCAGGAAGTATTTGTTTCCATCCTGGCTCTCAGAAAACGGCCCAGCGACATCCAACGCTATGCGCTCCCATGGGGCTCCCACATTGTACACCTTTAATGCACCTCTGCTACGGGTATGTGGTCCCTTCACAGCCGCACAACTTGTGCATTTGCGGCACCAATCTTCGACGTCATCCCGACAGTGGAGCCAATAAAACCGCTCCCGGATCTTAGTAAGCGTCTTCTTAACTCCCATGTGACCTCCTGAAGCACCATTGTGATAGAGCTGCAAGACTTCCGGCACCTTAGTTTTGGGCACTACCATTTGCAAATGGCACTGGTTACCGCGAGCGTTTTCCCATTTGCGGCACAGAACTCCATCCTGGACAACCAAGCTTTCCCACTGTGCCCAATAACTTTTGGTGATAGGGCTCATTGCTGCGATATCACTCCATTGGGCCTAGAAGCGTCTGATTTCTTCCATTCGAGAATCGGCTGTATGTCCTTGTCGTCTTGCTGAGCACTCTGCAAAGCTTCTTTCCATTCGTCGCTCAGATCTGTCTTCAACATCCTCACTATTGCTGCCTGCTTTGCTTCCTGTCGGGTACAGTGCTTGCACTGGTCGGGACACGGCCTACGCGATAGGGCATCTGCATTACCATGGGACTTGCAGCTGCGATGTTGCATTACAAAATCAAACTCTTGCAGTAGTTCAATCCATCCAGCTACTTGTCCTTCTGGGTCCTTAAATTGAAGTAGCCATTTTAGCGCTGCATGGTCGGTTCGCAGGTGGAATTTACGGCCTAACAAGTATTTGTTGAAATGCTGCAATGTCTTTACTACAGCCAAGAGTTCCCGCCTGGTGACGCAGTAGTTTCTTTCGGGTTTGGATAAGGCCTTGCTGAAGTATGCTATAACAACTTCTTGATCACCCTTTTTCTGTGACAGCACGCCGCCAATTCCGGTGTTACTGGCATCTGTGTCAACTATGAATTCGTGCTCATTGTCAGGGTAGCCTAGAATAGGTGCAGTACACAGATGTTCCTTGAGCTTCTGGAATGCAACGTCACAGCTCTCATTCCAACAGAACTGCACTCTGTCTTCGGTGAGCTTATGAAGAGGTCGAGCAATGTCAGCAAAGCTCTTCACAAACCGTCGGTAGTAGGAGCATAATCCGAGGAATGCTCTGACTTGCATTTCGTTCTCTGGAACTGGCCATTCCTTCACGGCAATGATCTTTTCCGGGTCAGTTTGAATACCGTTCTCCGAGACCACATGTCCTAGAAAGTTCACTTGCCGTCTGAATAACGCGCATTTCTTCGGACTCAGCTTCAAATTAGCTCCTCGTATCTTTGACAGCACTTGTTCCAAGTTTCGAAGGTGATCCTGGAAGGTGCGCCCCACGATGATGATGTCATCCAAGTAGACCAGGCAGGCGTCTCCAATCAGTCCCATAAGCACTCGCTCCATCAGTCTCTCAAAAGTAGCCGGAGCGTTGCACAATCCAAAGGGCATGACGTTAAATTGCCATAATCCTTTCCCTGTGGAGAATGCCGTCTTCTCCTTGTCTCGAGGATCTATTTCCACCTGCCAGTAGCCACTTTTTAGGTCTAAGGTAGAAAACCACTTTATCCCCGTCAACGTATCCAGTGTGTCATCGATCCTTGGCAGCGGGTAGCTGTCCTTCTTCGTGATGTCATTCAATCGGCAGTAGTCTACACAGAAACGCATGCTGCCATCCTTCTTCTTTACTAGGACAACCGGAGAGCACCACGGGCTAGACGAAGGCTCAATTACGCCTTCTTTCACCATACCGTCGATCATAGCTTCCACTTCACGTTCCCGTGCCACTGGCACACGTCTTGGTCGCTGGCGAATCGGTGCTTCACTTCCCGTGTTTATTTTGTGCTGGACTAGTGCTGTCTTCCCTATGTCGGCATCACTGGTCGAGAAAATATCGGCGAACCGGTTTAACATCTTCTTAGCCGTGGTCTTCTCTTCTTCTGACAGGGTACTTTGGCAGTCCTCCAAAAGTGAAGACACGTCGAATCGTGCACCCTGAACCTTGTCGCTGGTAGGTTGCTTTTGACATCTACGCATCCAAGCCGCTCCTTCATAGGTGCCCAATTCCGTCCCTTTTTGAGCAACACTACCTTGTCACTTGCATTTAGTGCGCGTACTGATGAAGCTTTGGTACCCCTTACCAAGGTTCGTGCAATCTTCCATGAGGCATCTTCCTCTAGGCCTTCGATAAGTGCGCAGCGGTTCCCTCGACCAGAACTCCCGGGTAAACAAACCGGTACAACCGTTTCCGACCGTGGTTGAAGCGTGACATTCTTCGGGCAGTACACTTTTCCTGAAGTTGCGCCTTCCATGAAGACTTCTTCCGAGCCACATTTCAACACTCCTTGGTTAACATCGATCTCGCAGCGATACTTCCGCATGAAGTCTAGGCCCAAGATGCAGTCGTCCACTATATCGGCCACGATGACTTTGTGACGGTAAACTTTGTTGCCTAGCTTCAGATCCACCTCCATTTCACCTCGGACGGTTATGTGCTGACCGGTAGCTGTTCTCAGATTCACACATTCATTGTTCCTGAAGCAGCCCTGAAGAACCCGTCTTGCCAGATGGAAACTGACGACTGTCCGAGAAGCACCCGTGTCCAATGTCAGCTTGCATGGTGTTCTGTTAATTTCGCTTTCGATGATCAGGCTGTTCCCGTCGCATGATTGCGAGATCGAGATACTTGGGGCTCTTCCATTACCAGCCAGCACCCGCCCCGCAGTCCTGGCTTCTACTCGTTTCCCTGCTCTCGCTGCCTGGCAGGCACATCAGACGACCCCTTTGGTGGAGACAGGGTGTCACCAGGCTGCCTACGCTTTGGGCAGCTCAAGCGGATATGGCCTCTTTCTCCGCAGTTGTAGCACCGAGGTGACGACACAACTTCCCTGATGCGGTGACCTCTGTCGTCGCGTCGTACTGCTTCCACCTCCAGAGCGTGGGCTAAGGCGTCCTTGAGGTCCTTGAAGTGCCCAAGCCTCACTGCTGCTCTTACCTCCAGGTACCGGATCCCATCCGTAAACGCCTGTACGAGGTTCCCATCAATAAGCGCAGGAGACGACTGGTATGCCTTCCTGACCAGCTTTTCCACCTCTAGAGCCCACTGCTGCAGAGCTTCTCCGGTGCGTTGTGTCCTGTCCTTCAGCTGAGCACGATACACATGTTCGAGGTGCGCGTCTCCGTACCTCGCCTCCAGCGCCTCAAGAAGCTTCTCGTAGGTGACATCTTGTCCGAGTGCCTCCAACACTGTCAAGGCCCGGTCGCGAAGGCCCAAGGTTAAGGCGGTTAAGGCCTGTTCATTGGTCCACCCATTCGATCGCATCACAGCCTCAAACTGGATCTTGTATGCAGACCATGATGACGAGCCATCAAATGGTGGGACCTTAAACCCACGAGGTGAGGGCACTACAGTCGCAGATGTCACTTCGTTGGATCCGAGCCCACGCAATCTTCTCTCCACTTCAGCGACGCAGGTCTCGTGATGGTCGTGTACAAGCTTCTCTATAGAGGCGACGCGAGTCTCAAGCTGGTCGTGTACGAGCTTCTCCACGTCGCTGATACGCTGGAGCTCCTCCTTTACCACCTTCAGGTCCTTCCCTACAGCGGCGCTGAGGTCTTTCATCACCACCAGCTGTTCCTCCAAACGGCGGGCCTGCTCCTCCTTGTCGCGCTGTAGTTGTTCCTCCAGGCGGCGCGCGTGCTCCTCTTGACGGCGAGCCTGCTCCTCCTTGTCGCGCTGTAGCTGTTCCTCCAGGCGGCGCGCATGCTCCTGCATGAACGTCATCAGAGCAGCGATGTCGGGCACCGCCACGGAGTGCGCGCTTGTAGGCTCCACTGCATCCGCGGAGTCGCCTGGTCCACCAGACGATGGAGAAGGAACGTCTCCGAAGCGGCTCTGGTCCAGGTCTTGCTGGCGCTGGTTCTTGGTACGCACACCTTCAGTTTCTTCCTGCGGCATAACCGGCATGATTTATCCCACTTCTGACACCAATTTGTTACGATCTGGGGTTCGACGATAAATTATAACTCACTATGCCAACTGAACTTTATTTATACACAAACACTTTACACACTTATTTACACAACTAGTAAAAACACACTTATCTCACACTTAATTCTCAACACTAATAAAAACACCACTAAACACTTCCGAATTACTTCCCTTCGCTTCTTGTTTATCGCTTCGATATTCAATTGTTACTGTGTCCGGTCCATTCGCTTGCGCTCTATTTATACTGGCCGGATAACATCACTAGAGCATTCTAGATGCTTCTACAAAACTGTCGAAATAATCGCGAACAGTCGATACTCGATACAGCAACGCCGTCTAGTACAGAGTAGCTGAATTACCTTTAAACCACCGATACATTCAATCTCTTCTAGTACCCCCATTCACCGATAGATGGCGTAACAGTGCCATTTTACGTTATACAATGAACTTCACTTATACATTTTATTATCTGTGAAACAAAAGTAGCGATATAGTGTTTAGTGTTTTAAATGTGGGCCTGGGAAGAGTTTGTTTATTGTTTAGTTTCCTTGCTGTTAACTTAAAATACCTATCTACCAATTAATTCTAAAGAAAAAGTGTAAAACATAACATAACTTCACTTTATCCCCGAAGGGGTAATTAGAGGTGTATTGCACACGCACACTTCGCCAGTTATGTTTCAGTCGCAATGTAATAGGGGACAATCCTATTGCCATCTACCGGGCAAATCATTAAGCGAGCAATAATGTACATTTATAATGCACACATAACTTCGAAAAGTCAGAGGTGTGTGCCCGGGGTATCTAGGGATCGAACCCGAGGCCATCATCTCAACGGTGTATTACGTACACCACTGGGCTAACAGAAAAAATATTTTAATTGCGAATAATTATTATCTGCACTTCTTTTTAACGGAGTCTCGCTCAGGATAAACTTACGGATTCTTAATAAGTCTAATCTAATCTGAAGTTCTTCAAGTCTTGTCTGTATCAGAACTGTAAACTAGAAGATTCGAGAACCCCTCGTGTTGTGTTGTAGTTGACTTATAAAATCGACACACGCTCCAACTTTAATATAACGCTGTAGTTTATTTTTTGTTAGACGCTATTGTATAGGACGCGTATAGTCATAAACATGGATCAGAATATCAGCTGACGCTGCTTATGTTAGCTACACTCTGTGACGCATATTGCCGCAGACCTTTATATAACGTGAAACACAAAAATATGGCATATTTTAGGTTACATTGCACTGGTTTAGTTGAATATACATTGTTGCGCTTAAAAGTATTCGTCAGTCAGGTGTATAGCAGTGGAATAACCGTCAGCCAGCGTCATAAAGACGCTGAGCGCTCGGTGGATCAAAGTGTTATAAAGTCACTTTGGTCAATAAACTGACGATATTTACAATCCAAATATTCGGCTGTCGGTAATTTTTGAAGTTCCCTAACTTAGAAGAGAATCTAACGCCGCCTCCCGTACTATTAGTGTTGTCCCGTGTCAGCATCGAATCCACTATAAAGTTAATGTAAAGCAGCCAATTACCTTTACCTATGTTAAAACACCACTGTATTTAATTACTGATAGTCGTACATATTATGGCCATAGGTTTGGTTTATTCACGTGGGTATCACTGAACTGTCACACAAGTAATAATTGCAGAAAAAAAATTGAGGTACTTAATTATTTACCTCAGCTTAAAGCTGTCGTTATGAATATGTCATCATGTCCAGTGTGTTTAATCGACAAATAGTTATATCGCAATAAAATAAGATTCCAAATTCACAAATTTTCATCAGATTCAACAAATCGTACGCAGAACAAATATTTGTCCTCCCTCTTAACGGTCAGATCCAACCGCATTAATAAACTTCTGGGCATCCTCTCTTTTCACTGAGAGAAGGGTAGAACCATAGTACACCACGCTACCCAAATGCGGGCAGACTACACATGATTTTTGAGAACATTATGGAGAATTCACAGACTAGCAATAATGAACAATCTAATATGCGTTTGACACCTAAAAGGTCGTGGTGTGCGACATAATATGTTCGTACCCCCTGCGTAACAGTTTGTTAATCTCCCTCTCATTATCGTAGTATTCTTCGTTTTCCTCTAATGCAAAAACCTCTATATAGTAATTACAAGGAAACATTACAACCGGAATAAACAATAGTAATTTGTTTATATAGCATTTTATACACCATAACAATAAGGATGTTTCTCAACAACAACTTCAAGAAATCACGCTACTTATACATTGGCTTATCATAAAGTGTTCAAAAAAGCTAAATATAACCTAACAATGAGGCCGCATTCCTTCTATGTTGTGACGATCCATTGTTGTGTCGTTTAAAGCATCGTAGCTTGGGAATTTAAATGGGTGAGTTAACATACAAGACGAAACGTTGTTTGACGTGACTACGGATTTCAGACACTGAAGATAAAGATAAGATAAAGATAAAGATATTTTATTTGCATAAAACATGGTATAAAAGATGTTATTGAAAATATAAAGTTCGAACCTGTTTTGCTTAAAACTCAAGCGTGCAAATTATTAACTAGAAATATATTATAAAATTGAAATACATTTAATTAAATTCATGTTAAAAAATCATTAATACTATAATAATTGTTATTACTGAGCCATTTATACAATTGAATTTTAAATTGCTTACAATTTAATGTTTTAAACATATCTGGTAATTTATTATACAGTCGTATACACATAGCCAAAGAATTTTTATTATATTTTGCTGATCTAGGTAGCTCTTCCAGCACAAGCCTGTATTGATCACGCCGACTTCGAGAGCTTTTATATAGTTCTTCTGCTGTTTTAAACAATTCTAAGTGCTTTCGAACAAACATGCATGCTTCATATATATATATATAATGAAGGTAACGGCAGCAAACCAAGTTCTTTGAATATTGGTTGACATGATTCGTCAGATGGAATCTCGTATACAGCTCTTAGACATTTCTTTTGGGCAACAAATGCTCTATTGAGGTCAGTACTATTTCCCCACATAATAAGTCCATATCGTAGTGAGGACTCTACATATGCGCGATACGTCATCACAGCCGTTTTTATATTAGTAACTTTTTTTATTTGTCTCAAAGCGTAGACAAATTTATTTATTTTATTGCATACAGTATCGACCTGTGCTTTCCAGTCTAAATGTTCGTCAATTACTACTCCTAGAAATTTAGTTTTTGTCACTTGTGTAATTTTCGGTATGTCCATGTTAAAATTAAATGTATTATTGTAAGATTGATTAAATTGTATATACGGGGTGTCACAAGACCCATCACCAAGCCGAAGTCTACTCGTTGTGGACATCATGCCAAGTCATAATAACCAAAAATAAAACCTGGGAAACGATTTTTTTTTTAGTTTTCACATTTTTTAAACCGCAATTAAAAGCGCGCGCGTGCAATGCTCGAAATACCTACTTATCCATGGGGTTATAGGGCATCTAAAAATCATATTGGCGGGGTAAATGCAACGATTTTATACCTAATTAGAAAAATTCCATACTAACTTTGAGCCTCAATATCTCCTGAACCAGTAATTTCCCAGGTATGGTGCCGAAGTAAAAAATGGTCGTAGTGATTGGTACAACATGGGATTTCAGTTTTCGTTAAGGGTCTTTTTACACCCTGTATACTGATTTATTAAGATTAATTGATAAATTATTATTATTTAGCCAGTTAATTAGATTTTCTATTGTATTATTTATGTCCACTTCATGATCTGCAATTGTTTTATATTTTTTGTCGCTAGTAACAATTATGGAAATGTCATCGGCAAAAAGGAAGCATTGATGATTAGTTACATTAACTATGTCATTTATATAGAATAGAAATAAGATAGGGCCTAAAATGCTACCCTGAGGGACGCCCCATTTTGTACTTATAAATTCAGACGAATAATCTGTCATGTCCCTACTGTCATTAAGTTTTGTAATAGTGACTTTCTGTTGTCTGCTATTTAAGTACGACGATATCCATTGGAGTGGCAGTCCTCTAATACCAGTAGCCTCAAGTTTTTTTAATAGTCTCTCATGTGACACGAGATCAAATGCAAAGAACAGATCAAAAAATAGCCCTGTCGTTAGCTGTTTGTTATTTATATTAGTCAATATCGCTTTCAGAAGCAAAAAGATGGCTAGGGATGTAGACTTGTGCTTCTGGAAGCCGAATTGCTCTTTTCTTATAATATTAAATTTTTCGCAGTAGTCGACTATTCTTTGATTTTTTTTGGATTTTTCATAGATTTTTGACATAATGGATATCAGTGTTATGGGGCGATAATTATTCATCTCATATTTTTCACCCTGTTTAAATATCGGTTTAACAATAGATATTTTTAAAGCGTCAGGAAAGATTCCTTGTGAAAAGGACAGGTTAATGAGATAGGTCAACACTCCGCTTATTTCACTAACACACATCTTAATAATTCGGGTATTAAGTTCATCATAACCTACAGAATTGGTATGTTTCAATGATAAAATGTGTTTACGTACCTCATTTTCGGTAATAGGTGTAAGGAACATCGAGTTAGCTGTTAGGGTATCGCTGCGGTAACTATTTGTACAATTTTGATTAGGAATGTAATTAGTAAAATGACTATTGAAGGCAGACGCTATTTCTACTGGTTTGGTAAGTACAGTATTATCAATTTTAATGCATTCAATGTTGTCTTGGCAGCCTGTATTAAGTATTTCATTTTTTACGACTGTCCATGCGGCTTTACATTTGTTGTCATTATTATTCATAAACTTTATATTAGCATTTCGTTTTGCCTTGTAGATACACTTTTGTAATAATTTTGAATATGTAGTATATCTACTCTTATTCATTATATTTTTATTCTTGTAATACTGATATCGTAAGAAACGCTTCGTTTTAGAACTTTGTTTAAGTCCCTTACTTATCCACGTTCGTTTCATTTTATTGTTTAAATTTATCTTTACCCTAACTTTTAGAAAACAGAGGTTATAAAATAAACATATTAATTCATGGAATGCTGTATTTGCATCGTTTTCCATGTAAACATCTGTCCAGAATAGATTTTGTAAGCATTCCGTGAATTTACGCATATTATGTATACTGTAGTCTCTTTTGTAAATATGGTATAATGCAGTTTTTGCTGTTTGAAGTCTTAAAGGGAAGCTTAACATTTGTGCTGTGTCGTGGTCAGATAGATGAAGTGGTAGCACTGTTGGGATTGCGTCAGGTATATTGCTCAATATATGGTCTATACAAGAAAGCTTCCGAGTAGCTACCTCAATATGAATTTTTATATTGTGATTGTTTGCCAAGTCTTGAAATTCTTGAGTGATTTTGCTTCTTGTAAAGGTATTAATATTGAAATCACCTGTCAAAACTATACGTGTACTAGATTTATATATTTTTTGTAAATTATGTAAGACTCTATCTAATTTAATTAAAAATTGATTTGGATCAGATTGAGGTGTTCGATATAAACAAAGAATTACTATTTTTTTATTTTCTAGCTCTACACCACATGCCTCAAACGTATTTACCGATGCATATGTTTTTATAAACTGTAATTCTTTGCAGTGTAGACCCTTTCTGACTAGAATGTATGTGCCGCCTCTACTTTTTTCCCTGCAAAAATTTGTAGCCATTTCAAAATTCGATAACTTGAGATAATTCTCATGGCCTTTTTTAATAAATGTTTCCGAGAGGCAAATCACATGGGGTTCATTATATAAGTCACGCATTTCCTGTAATGTTAACTCCAACAGTTCCTTTTTAGATAAAACACTTGCAATATTTTGGTGTAGTATCTTAAAGTTGTGTGATATAGGTATTATATTTTTAGGTACGAAAAAATGTATCGTTTTTTTAAGCGTGGGAAAATAATATGGTATTGTGCCTTTTCTGTGCTCTGCAGAAAGAATATGAGAGATAACATTTTTCCCAGTCTCTTTTTTATTGCTGTTTTTAAAATAAAAGGGAATAGTTCCTTTTTTGGGTACAATTGTCTCCCTTTTTGGTAAAGAACTTGATTTGCTACTCGCAAGGTGTTTCCTAAGCTCAGCTGGATTTAAATATTTTTGTTCATAATATTCACAATCTATTAAGTAATTTATTGTTTCGCATATGTCAGATAAGTTGTGGTGAACAGAATTCATGAAATGACAATTTTTATAATTTTTACAAATATTTTTGATACGATCATTCAATTTTCCGACATCTAAATGGTTATTTTTTACAATGTTTAATATTATTATACTATTGTTAGAAAATGTCTTTAATAAAATTTTTCATTGATATAGTACGTGTCCTATATTATAATCATTTTCACCTAAAGATAATACAAATTTGTCACCTGGTTTAAGGTTTATGTTAGTACAGCTTTTTGTTATTGTGTCGCTCGGTGCATTTGGCATCGTATGGGCGTAGACTTCATATTTTTCAAACTGTGTAGTCTCTCTCGAATGTATAAGAGCAGCAGCCAGACCGACGCATTGTTGCACGCCAAAGATTCTTATTGCTTTTTCAAATCTGTATTTTTTATGTGTGTGGCTAAATGGTGTATTGGCTAAAAAGCTCTGTTCTGGTTTTGATGTAGTACTCAGAGATTTGTTCAAAACCTGTATTTGTATATTTAGTGATTTTATCTCATTCTCTGCGATTTGTAGCTCTTTTTGTAAGGCTAAGATATTTTGTTCCAGATGCAAATACATAAAGTTATTATTGCGTTCAACATTTGTAGTGGGTTTTGGCGAAGAGGGAGTTGAAAACACGATTTGACTCAAATGAGAGTGTCTCTTCTTTTTACCAGTGCTTATAGGGCTGCTTTCTTTACCTGTAAAGGAATGACATAATGACTTTAAAACCTTAATTTCTTGATTTAGCTTACTCACTTGTCTTTTTGAGTCATTGTTTTCTAATATTGTGTTTTCCAACTCATTCTCCGTGCTATCTAACTTTATAGTCAGCTGGGTTATTGTATCTTGCATCTCAGACACTGAAATTATATTAGACGTAGTACCATCTACACTTTTTGAGAGTTTGTTCGGTGTAGTGTCAATTTCGTAAGAAGTATCGCAATCGGTCAGTACATGAGAATCCTGGTCAGGGGACGAATGTTTTGTGCAAGTTTGCTGAGGCTTTTTCATAGTAGGATACGTTGGTGTTTTTCTCATCGTTACATTAGATGACTCTGTAGAATACACACTCTTTTTCTTAATACACATCTTGCAGCGCCATTTGTTTTTGGATTCTTGATTCAGTAATCTGTATATATTTTCCGGATAACCATAGCAGTCCGGTTCAAATCTGTTGTGACATGTCGAGCACAGCGCAGTTTTTTTATGTCAACATTTTTTTTACATTTGAACCATACTACTAGTACTAGCATCTTGTGGCATTTGTTTGAACTATGTGTGGACGTAGATTTGGATGACGACATGTTATCTTTCGGTGCGTATTGTGCGTACAACCTGGTTCTATCACTTTTAACTAGATGGCGTTATTATTGATTGTCAGTAGTAAATCATCGAACGTACTCGTAGGTGTCAGCGGTTCAGCGTAATACCGCTACTCCGCAATAGATACCGCTGTTTTCAGTTTGTTTATCTGTCGTATGTAACCCACTGGATATTGAGTTCCAAAACTTTTTCTTTCAACTATGCAAAAATAATGTTCTTTATTGACTCACTCAGTTTTTGTTGAATTTAAGTTAGATAAGGTTGTTGGTTGCAAACGCTTTCTAGCAACTATTTTGTCACAATTTAGACACTTTTAGGGTGAGTTAATTTCCAAAATCCATAAAATAAAAGTAAAATCTCCACAAAATGCAAAAAGTAAAATTCTCAGTGGGAATCGAACTTGAGCACTGTTATCACAGTCGTAAACGTTCTGTAGCGACTACGGACACTGTAATGTAATTGTCCAATTTTGCGATGTTCTTCCCAGCGCGCAAATTTTAAATTTAAACAAAGTCGTTAGGTTGACTCATTAGTAAAAAATTTCTGGCCACATTTTTGCACTCACTTTAAAACACTTACGTTAGATGTTATTTTATTTTTAACGTACATTACACCACGCGCACTGATTTAGGCGATATTATGGATTTGCTTTCGAATAATTGTACATGTAATGTTGTATTTATGTTTTGTCACTGGTTAGCGTCAATGTTTTTTTATTTGAGTTCTGCGTTATTATTTTAAAGATTTAACACTGGATAACACTTTCACTAATACTTTGGGTCTTTAGGAACAATATTTGTCACTTTAATGTTTCTAAAACGTTCGGTAATATTTTTATTTATTAAATTAATACGGAGGCGATCTTAACGTGACAGCTAGCGCCATCTACCTACACACAGAAACAGCTAAAGAAAGTCACAAACTCTCGGTTAACAGCTAGCCGCGGGCATCTCATGACTGTTCTGTGTGTAGAGCCTTGCTGGAGGTCCCATGTCCAGCAGAGCTTTGGCCTGAAATAATGATGAAAAACTAAAGACGACACTGACACACAGAGGAAACGCGCTCTGAAACAAAGAAGACTACAAGCTGACTACACGCTAGAGCTTCGTAAAACCTACATAACAATACTAAGATTTGTGACACTTTTCCAACGATAAATAATTCGACAGAGGAAACGCGCTCTGAAACAAAGAAGACTATAAGCTGTCTACATGCTAGAGCTTCGTAAAACCTACATAACAATACTAAGATTGACACACATGTTGCCTTTAACGAAAAAGATAAATAGGGAAACTAGGGAATAAGGATGGAACGGGCGTACGAGCTTTGGAATTCTCACTGTCGAAATAGGATTTCGAGGCAGCGATGGCCCAGTGGAGATGCCAACAGACTGTTATGTAGAATGATAGCGGAATGCCATGGTTTAGACTAGTGTCCGTTTATTTTCAAGGTATTGACGCCCTATAACGACAGTCAAAGATCTTCACGACAACCGGGATCGACGGCTTAACGTGCTCTCCGAGGCACGGGACAAGCAATAATTAACAATTCAATACGCACATGACTACGAAGTCATTGGTGCGCGCCGTGGATTCGAACCCGATACCCTCTGCATGGCAGCCTGTTAGTATATCCACTCGGCTATCGCTGCCTTCTTCACGAACTATCTATGTATCTAACTGAATAAGGTTATTTTTAGTTTGGTGCAGACATTTTAGGGGTGATGTACTCGTATGATGAACTACTTTTGGTCTGGGACTTTGAAATAACCATAATTGCTCATATCATTGCATAATAGACACCTTATGTTGTAGTTGTTGTTTTTAAATTTACCCATTTGTATAATCAAACATTTAAAATAACATTTAGGTATAATCATGAAAGGTTAATCTGAAAGTAATCTATTTCCTTAATGAATTCTTTACTTTACTTACTTACTAGGCAGCGATAGCTGAGTGGAGAGACCGACAGACTGCTACGCAGAGGTCTCGGGTTCGAATCCACGGCACGCTCCAATGACTTTTCGGAGTTAAGAGCGTATTAAATTGTTAATTATCGCTTGCTAAACGGTGAAGAAAAACATCGCGACAAAACCTGCATGTCTGAGAGTTCTCCATAATGTTCTCGAAAGGCATGTGAAGTCTACCAACCCGCACATGGCCAGCATGGTAGATTATGGCATTACCCTTCTCATAGTGAGAAGAGGCCCGTGCCCAGCAGTGGGACAGTATAAAGGGCTGATGATGATGACTTTACTTCATAAATCATTTTTTGAACAAAGTGGAAGTCGGGTCGAACGAAACGTCCGTACTTTCAGTTCTTATTGCTTGCCTACAGTTGTGATACTTTTTTATATGAAATGGGTATACGTTAAAATTGCGATGCATTTTTCATTACTTTTAACTCTTTAAAATTATGAGTGTTTAGTTGTAGTGCGCTGGGTACTGACTTACGGTTTGCAGGTCTTGCTGGTATGCGGAGAAAGGAAAAGCAGTCTTGAAAGAAGTAAAGTTTATATTGTTCAAGCACACAATAGAACACAGAAGAAAGTCACAGTCAGAAGGAGTAGGTAATAGGCAGAAAGCACAAGCACAAAGATTTTCAAGTAACAATTATTATACATATAGCGGAGGTAGCTAACTATAAGCGCGGAGCGAATAAGTATATTGTCGCGTCTCGATGTATCTGGCTGACTGCCGAGCGATGTGCGCGGGCACAGCGCCACAGGGCGTGGCCGCGCGGTTGAGAACCGATCGCTCGCATACAATACATCGAGGAGGCGGCGGACCAACTTATTCTCTAATACGAATTATGTCTGCGCGTCCGACAAATATACAAACGTGGAGAATAAAGATGATAAATATAAAATCTCACTAAAATTATTATACACATTATACATAAGAATTAATTTGCATGTAATAATAATATAATCAAAACTTAACTTATAAATGTTATGCAGTATACATATGTATATCAACAACTACAATTATATTTATATAAAGAAACACGCCACATCAGCCCTCCCTTGAGACCATCACTATGGGCGATAGTAGTCGGGGAATTTGACTTTACGACCTGATCGTGTCGTTCTAGTGCTATCTCTCCGAGCTTCAGGTAATTTGGTGGTGTGTGTTCCTGTATGTGTGTTGGTTGTGTTTGTTTATTTTGCGTATGTGTTAATGTTGTGTTTGTGTCGGTGTGAGTGTCATTGAGTAGATAAGCTGGCTTCAGCCTGTCTATTGAGACTGATACTGCGTTACCTTTTACAAGCAGCTTAAATACCTTGTCTCCTCTTTGCAGCCTTTCGTAGGGACCCGTATATGCGGGTTTAAGTGAGCCAGTGGTATCGTAAACGAAAGTCGCCTTACTGCCATGTCTAGATGCTGGGGATGGCTGCAGGCGCTTAGCTAAAATCTTTAGGCGAGCCGTGTAATCAGCCAAGTCGATCGTGTCGTCGACTTCCGGTTGAAATAACTCGCCCGGCAGTCTTAGTGGTTCGCCATATAGTAACTCGGCGGGCGTTGATCTCGAGTCTTCCTTGTAGGCACTCCTAATGCCAAGAAGCACTAGTGGCAGTGATTCGACCCAGCTGCCGTTGGCGTGACAGGTGATGGCGGCTTTAAGCTGTCGATGAAATCTTTCCACCAATCCGTTGCAAGCCGGATGGTAAGCCGTTGTGCGTTTGTGCTGAAAGCCGATAATCTTGGCAAGATGTTTGAAGAGCTCACACTCGAACTGTCGCCCTCGGTCAGTCACGATATCTACGGGACAACCAAACCTAGCTATCCATCCGGCCACGAGAGCTTTTGCCACGGTTTCAGCTGTAATGTCCCGAATTGGTATCACCTCAGGCCATCGTGAGAACCGGTCGATGGCGGTGAGGCAATAACGGTAGCCTTGACATAGAGGCATGGGGCCTATGAGGTCAATATGAATATGCATGAACCTAGCCTTGGGTAAGGTGAAGTTTCCTAAGGGTGCTGAAACGTGACGTGTCACCTTGGAACGTTGGCACGCTACGCAAGAGCGGCTCCATTGCCTACAGTCTTTGTTCATGCCTGGCCAGACATACCTTTCCGCAACCAGTTTTATCGTAGCGTTTGCGCCAGGGTGACTCAGCGAATGCAGTGCTTTGAAAACTGGGTGGCGATATTCCTTGGTGACATATGGTCGAAGTATCTTGCTACTCTCATCGCAGTACAGTTCAGACAGTGTTCCCGGCAATTTGACCTTAATAAGGCGTAATGATGAGTCACCCGTGTTGAGCAGCTGGTCGAGTTCGGGGTCATGTAATTGCAACTGTGCCAGTTCACCCAAGTCCACTGGTTGGGTGATTTCTTCGATTCGTGAAATGCTGTCGGCCACGACGTTATTCTTACCAGAAATGTGCCTTATGTCAGTTGTAAATTGCGAGATGTAATCTAGGTGTCTGAACTGTCTTGGAGAGCAATTCTCCTTTCGCGTATGAAATGCGAAACAAATAGGTTTGTGATCAGTGTAGATTACAAAGTTCAGTGCTTCGACCATATGTCGAAAATGTTTAATCGCTTCATATATAGCAAGTAGTTCCCTATCATAAGGTGAGTACTTACGTTGCGATGAACTCAGCGATCGGGAGTAAAATGCCAGTGGCTGCCACAGTTCTCCATCTTTACACTGTTGTAGCACTGCGCCCACCGCTCTGTCCGACGCATCCGTTAAAAGAGCGAGCTTGGCGTTGCAGTCTGGATGTGCGAGTAAAGCGGCCTGGCAAAGGCTGTCTTTGCATTTTTTGAAGGCCTCCACTTCAAGAGGTGTGAAGTTCACGGGATGTGCTCCTTTCACGGAACCGGACAGCAGGGCGTTCAGAGGAGCCTGATGTTAGGCTGCGTCGGGTATAAAACGCCTGTAAAAATTTACCATACCCAAGAATCTGCGAAGTTCTCGTACGGTTTTTGGAGCTGGATAGTTTGTGATAGCTTCCACTTTCTCTGGTAACGGTCTGGTGCCCTTGGCTGAGATACGATAGCCAAGGAAAGTTACTTCACTCTGACCGAACAGACACTTGCCAGTGTTGATGACTATACCGTATTTTTGTAATCTGGTGAAAAGTTGACGGAGGTGGTCTTCATGGGACTTCCGGTCTTTCGAGAAGACCAAAAAGTCATCCAAATAGGCGTAGCAGAAGTCCAGTCTCCTGACCACTTCGTCGACAAAACATTGAAAAGTTTGTCCAGCGTTTCGAAGTCCAAACGTCATGAATGGGAATTCGTAAAGGCCGAACGGAGTGGTGATGGCGGTCTTCTGGATATCCTCTGCATTTACTGGCACCTGATTATATGCCTTCACAAGGTCTATTGTACTAAATATAGTACATCCTGCAAGATTGTGCGCAAAGTCGTGAATGTGTTTGATAGGGTATTTATCGGGCACTGTCCTTGCATTGAGCATGCGGTAGTCGCCGCAAGGTCGCCATCCATTTTTCTTGGGTGCTAGATACAATGGCGATGCCCATGGAGACTTAGAGGGTCTGGCTGTACCATCTCTCAACATTGCCTCAAATTCCTCCTTCGCTATTTTTAACTTATCTGGTGCCAACCGTCGCGGTGTGCATGACACTGGTGGACCCGGTGTAGTATGTATGTAGTGTACTGTGTTATGTGATGGTGTGCGGTGAATGCCATGTGGACGAGTAATGTCGGGGAAGTGGCGTAGTATGTGATGATATGAGGACTCACCAAGAATTACCTTAACCGAAGAGATAGCATCAGACGGTCGAGCAAGTGACCCCGGGGCGGCGAGTGTTGTATTGTTGTCGATCAGGCGCTTGCTCCTGCAA
Organism: Euclidia mi; assembly: GCA_944739405.2. NCBI lineage: Eukaryota > Metazoa > Arthropoda > Insecta > Lepidoptera > Erebidae > Euclidia > Euclidia mi. The sequence goes on along the minus strand of OX123193.2, from coordinate 28,542,603 downwards.
TCGACAATTAAATTATAAAAAACTAAAAAATCAACACCTATTATTGCCTTTGTTACATCGGCTACAATAAATTGCCAGGCATAGTCACGGCGCAACCCTAGATTTAAATTTAAATTTATGTAACCGTAAGTATTTATAATCGTACCGTTTGCTGCGGTCAACGTATAATTTGTCTTCTCCCGTCGTCCTGCCGCTGCTGATCGGGGGAAAACGCAGAGATCGCTGCCAGTGTCGACCAGGAATTGCATCTTCGACCTTTGGTCCGTGACGAACAAGCGACCAGCATTTGGGCAATCATCGGTCGCGTTCACTGATTGCCCCTGGAGTTTCCCGCCGTCTGGTAGTCACAGGGCTTGATGCATTTCTTCGCCCGCTCACCGAAGTTTTCGTGGTACCAGCATTGTGGGTACCACGAAAACGACCGTTGACGGTTACGACTATTCGAACGCCTACGGGGTCTCGATAATCTCTCTACTTGCTCGGTTAGCTTTTCCACTTGCCTTGTAAGAGCTGAGATCTCCAAGCTAGGATTGTAGTCCGTCGCGCTTGTAGTTTTTGTAACGGCCGCAGTTGATGGTATCTGAGTACCCACAACGTCTATTATTCTGTCGGCTAGTTCCGCTAACTCATCCATGCTCATCTTCGTCTGCGAGGCGATGATGGCCTGTGTGCTGCTCGGGAGACGACTAGACCATATAGTCCGCAGGAACTCTTCTGGGACACCCGGGCCTGCCAGGTTAGGTTAGTAGAGAGATCTCTACTTGCTCGGTTAGCTTTTCCACTTGCCTTGTAAGAGCTGAGATCTCCAAGCTAGGATTGTAGTCCGTCGCGCTTGTAGTTTTTGTAACGGCCGCAGTTGATGGTATCTGAGTACCCACAACGTCTATTATTCTGTCGGCTAGTTCCGCTAACTCATCCATGCTCATCTTCGTCTGCGAGGCGATGATGGCCTGTGTGCTGCTCGGGAGACGACTAGACCATATAGTCCGCAGGAACTCTTCTGGGACACCCGGGCCTGCCAGGTTGAGTAGGTGTCGGTAGAATTGTGACGGCTTACGGTCGCCCAATTCCTCTTCCACTGGGAGTTGTTTCACCTTCTTTTCGCGAGACGCTGACAACCTCTTGATGAGCTCTCCTTTCAGCTTTACATATCTGTCGTCTGTCGGTGGGCTGGAGATAATATCTTCTACTTCGCACGCGTACTGCGGATCCAAGTTACCTATCACGTAGAAGAATTTCGTCTCATCTGCCTTTATATTTGATAGCGCGAATTGGGCTTCCATTTGAGCAAACCAGAGTGCTGGTTTTTCCGGGTAAAAAGGGGGTATGCGAACACCAACACGAAAAGTTTCGTTTTGAACAATCGCTGGGTCATGTTCGCTCGTATTGACTTGCCCTTTGTTCATTTTGCTTCCGTGTCCTTATCGGGGTCACCAATTTAGTTGTAGTGCGCTGGGTACTGACTTACGGTTTGCAGGTCTTGCTGGTATGCGGAGAAAGGAAAAGCAGTCTTGAAAGAAGTAAAGTTTATATTGTTCAAGCACACAATAGAACACAGAAGAAAGTCACAGTCAGAAGGAGTAGGTAATAGGCAGAAAGCACAAGCACAAAGATTTTCAAGTGACAATTATTATACATATAGCGGAGGTAGCTAACTATAAGCGCGGAGCGAATAAGTATATTGTCGCGTCTCGATGTATCTGGCTGACTGCCGAGCGATGTGCGCGGGCGCAGCGCCACAGGGCGTGGTCAACCGGTCGCTCGCATACAATACATCGAGGAGGCGGCGGACCAACTTATTCTCTAATACGAATTATGTCTGCGCGTCCGACAAATATACAAACGTGGAGAATAAAGATGATAAATATAAAATCTCACTAAAATTATTATACACATTATACATAAGAATTAATTTGCATGTAATAATAATATAATCAAAACTTAACTTATAAATGTTATGCAGTATACATATGTATATCAACAACTACAATTATATTTATATAAAGAAACACGCCACATCAATACAATACATCGAGGAGGCGGCGGACCAACTTATTCTCTAATACGAATTATGTCTGCGCGTCCGACAAATATACAAACGTGGAGAATAAAGATGATAAATATAAAATCTCACTAAAATTATTATACACATTATACATAAGAATTAATTTGCATGTAATAATAATATAATCAAAACTTAACTTATAAATGCTATGCAGTATACATATGTATATCAACAACTACAATTATATTTATATAAAGAAACACGCCACAAGTGTTCTTATCGATCTAGCGTTATTCCGATTGTATTCAAGACCTTCACCCAACTGCCCTTCGCAAAGATAAATTAAAATAACTATTTTTATATACCTAAGGCTGCCAAGATATTATGTCATTAATTCTCATTGCAAGTGAGGTATTCAGCTACTAATTTTCAAGATAACTTCTACTGGCGATTATTTTTCTCGCACGACAAGTCAAAACATGAACAGTAGATAGATACTAAATAATTTATTTTATTAAATTGCTACGCCTCCAACGCTACATAGACGTAGCTACCAGCAACGAGAACTACACTCAGTTTTTGTTGAATTTAAGTTAGATAAGGTTGTTGGTTGCAAACGCTTTCTAGCAACTATTTTGTCACAATTTAGACACTTTTAGGGTGAGTTAATTTCCAAAATCCATAAAATAAAAGTAAAATCTCCACAAAATGCAAAAAGTAAAATTCTCAGTGGGAATCGAACTTGAGCACTGTTATCACAGTCGTAAACGTTCTGTAGCGACTACGGACACTGTAATGTAATTGTCCAATTTTGCGATGTTCTTCCCAGCGCGCAAATTTTAAATTTAAACAAAGTCGTTAGGTTGACTCATTAGTAAAAAATTTCTGGCCACATTTTTGCACTCACTTTAAAACACTTACGTTAGATGTTATTTTATTTTTAACGTACATTACACCACGCGCACTGATTTAGGCGATATTATGGATTTGCTTTCGAATAATTGTACATGTAATGTTGTATTTATGTTTTGTCACTGGTTAGCGTCAATGTTTTTTTATTTGAGTTCTGCGTTATTATTTTAAAGATTTAACACTGGATAACACTTTCACTAATACTTTGGGTCTTTAGGAACAATATTTGTCACTTTAATGTTTCTAAAACGTTCGGTAATATTTTTATTTATTAAATTAATACGGAGGCGATCTTAACGTGACAGCTAGCGCCATCTACCTACACACAGAAACAGCTAAAGAAAGTCACAAACTCTCGGTTAACAGCTAGCCGCGGGCATCTCATGACTGTTCTGTGTGTAGAGCCTTGCTGGAGGTCCCATGTCCAGCAGAGCTTTGGCCTGAAATAATGATGAAAAACTAAAGACGACACTGACACACAGAGGAAACGCGCTCTGAAACAAAGAAGACTCCAAGCTGTCTACACGCTAGAGCTTCGTAAAACCTACATAACAATACTAAGATTTGTGACACTTTTCCAACGATAAATAATTCGACAGAGGAAACGCGCTCTGAAACAAAGAAGACTATAAGCTGTCTACATGCTAGAGCTTCGTAAAACCTACATAACAATACTAAGATTGACACACATGTTGCCTTTAACGAAAAAGATAAATAGGGAAACTAGGGAATAAGGATGGAACGGGCGTACGAGCTTTGGAATTCTCACTGTCGAAATAGGATTTCGAGGCAGCGATGGCCCAGTGGAGATGCCAACAGACTGTTATGTAGAATGATAGCGGAATGCCATGGTTTAGACTAGTGTCCGTTTATTTTCAAGGTATTGACGCCCTATAACGACAGTCAAAGATCTTCACGACAACCGGGATCGACGGCTTAACGTGCTCTCCGAGGCACGGGACAAGCAATAATTAACAATTCAATACGCACATGACTACGAAGTCATTGGTGCGCGCCGTGGATTCGAACCCGATACCCTCTGCATGGCAGCCTGTTAGTATATCCACTCGGCTATCGCTGCCTTCTTCACGAACTATCTATGTATCTAACTGAATAAGGTTATTTTTAGTTTGGTGCAGACATTTTAGGGGTGATGTACTCGTATGATGAACTACTTTTGGTCTGGGACTTTGAAATAACCATAATTGCTCATATCATTGCATAATAGACACCTTATGTTGTAGTTGTTGTTTTTAAATTTACCCATTTGTATAATCAAACATTTAAAATAACATTTAGGTATAATCATGAAAGGTTAATCTGAAAGTAATCTATTTCCTTAATGAATTCTTTACTTTACTTACTTACTAGGCAGCGATAGCTGAGTGGAGAGACCGACAGACTGCTACGCAGAGGTCTCGGGTTCGAATCCACGGCACGCTCCAATGACTTTTCGGAGTTAAGAGCGTATTAAATTGTTAATTATCGCTTGCTAAACGGTGAAGAAAAACATCGCGACAAAACCTGCATGTCTGAGAGTTCTCCATAATGTTCTCGAAAGGCATGTGAAGTCTACCAACCCGCACATGGCCAGCATGGTAGATTATGGCATTACCCTTCTCATAGTGAGAAGAGGCCCGTGCCCAGCAGTGGGACAGTATAAAGGGCTGATGATGATGACTTTACTTCATAAATCATTTTTTGAACAAAGTGGAAGTCGGGTCGAACGAAACGTCCGTACTTTCAGTTCTTATTGCTTGCCTACAGTTGTGATACTTTTTTATATGAAATGGGTATACGTTAAAATTGCGATGCATTTTTCATTACTTTTAACTCTTTAAAATTATGAGTGTTTAGTTGTAGTGCGCTGGGTACTGACTTACGGTTTGCAGGTCTTGCTGGTATGCGGAGAAAGGAAAAGCAGTCTTGAAAGAAGTAAAGTTTATATTGTTCAAGCACACAATAGAACACAGAAGAAAGTCACAGTCAGAAGGAGTAGGTAATAGGCAGAAAGCACAAGCACAAAGATTTTCAAGTAACAATTATTATACATATAGCGGAGGTAGCTAACTATAAGCGCGGAGCGAATAAGTATATTGTCGCGTCTCGATGTATCTGGCTGACTGCCGAGCGATGTGCGCGGGCACAGCGCCACAGGGCGTGGCCGCGCGGTTGAGAACCGATCGCTCGCATACAATACATCGAGGAGGCGGCGGACCAACTTATTCTCTAATACGAATTATGTCTGCGCGTCCGACAAATATACAAACGTGGAGAATAAAGATGATAAATATAAAATCTCACTAAAATTATTATACACATTATACATAAGAATTAATTTGCATGTAATAATAATATAATCAAAACTTAACTTATAAATGTTATGCAGTATACATATGTATATCAACAACTACAATTATATTTATATAAAGAAACACGCCACATCAGCCCTCCCTTGAGACCATCACTATGGGCGATAGTAGTCGGGGAATTTGACTTTACGACCTGATCGTGTCGTTCTAGTGCTATCTCTCCGAGCTTCAGGTAATTTGGTGGTGTGTGTTCCTGTATGTGTGTTGGTTGTGTTTGTTTATTTTGCGTATGTGTTAATGTTGTGTTTGTGTCGGTGTGAGTGTCATTGAGTAGATAAGCTGGCTTCAGCCTGTCTATTGAGACTGATACTGCGTTACCTTTTACAAGCAGCTTAAATACCTTGTCTCCTCTTTGCAGCCTTTCGTAGGGACCCGTATATGCGGGTTTAAGTGAGCCAGTGGTATCGTAAACGAAAGTCGCCTTACTGCCATGTCTAGATGCTGGGGATGGCTGCAGGCGCTTAGCTAAAATCTTTAGGCGAGCCGTGTAATCAGCCAAGTCGATCGTGTCGTCGACTTCCGGTTGAAATAACTCGCCCGGCAGTCTTAGTGGTTCGCCATATAGTAACTCGGCGGGCGTTGATCTCGAGTCTTCCTTGTAGGCACTCCTAATGCCAAGAAGCACTAGTGGCAGTGATTCGACCCAGCTGCCGTTGGCGTGACAGGTGATGGCGGCTTTAAGCTGTCGATGAAATCTTTCCACCAATCCGTTGCAAGCCGGATGGTAAGCCGTTGTGCGTTTGTGCTGAAAGCCGATAATCTTGGCAAGATGTTTGAAGAGCTCACACTCGAACTGTCGCCCTCGGTCAGTCACGATATCTACGGGACAACCAAACCTAGCTATCCATCCGGCCACGAGAGCTTTTGCCACGGTTTCAGCTGTAATGTCCCGAATTGGTATCACCTCAGGCCATCGTGAGAACCGGTCGATGGCGGTGAGGCAATAACGGTAGCCTTGACATAGAGGCATGGGGCCTATGAGGTCAATATGAATATGCATGAACCTAGCCTTGGGTAAGGTGAAGTTTCCTAAGGGTGCTGAAACGTGACGTGTCACCTTGGAACGTTGGCACGCTACGCAAGAGCGGCTCCATTGCCTACAGTCTTTGTTCATGCCTGGCCAGACATACCTTTCCGCAACCAGTTTTATCGTAGCGTTTGCGCCAGGGTGACTCAGCGAATGCAGTGCTTTGAAAACTGGGTGGCGATATTCCTTGGTGACATATGGTCGAAGTATCTTGCTACTCTCATCGCAGTACAGTTCAGACAGTGTTCCCGGCAATTTGACCTTAATAAGGCGTAATGATGAGTCACCCGTGTTGAGCAGCTGGTCGAGTTCGGGGTCATGTAATTGCAACTGTGCCAGTTCACCCAAGTCCACTGGTTGGGTGATTTCTTCGATTCGTGAAATGCTGTCGGCCACGACGTTATTCTTACCAGAAATGTGCCTTATGTCAGTTGTAAATTGCGAGATGTAATCTAGGTGTCTGAACTGTCTTGGAGAGCAATTCTCCTTTCGCGTATGAAATGCGAAACAAATAGGTTTGTGATCAGTGTAGATTACAAAGTTCAGTGCTTCGACCATATGTCGAAAATGTTTAATCGCTTCATATATAGCAAGTAGTTCCCTATCATAAGGTGAGTACTTACGTTGCGATGAACTCAGCGATCGGGAGTAAAATGCCAGTGGCTGCCACAGTTCTCCATCTTTACACTGTTGTAGCACTGCGCCCACCGCTCTGTCCGACGCATCCGTTAAAAGAGCGAGCTTGGCGTTGCAGTCTGGATGTGCGAGTAAAGCGGCCTGGCAAAGGCTGTCTTTGCATTTTTTGAAGGCCTCCACTTCAAGAGGTGTGAAGTTCACGGGATGTGCTCCTTTCACGGAACCGGACAGCAGGGCGTTCAGAGGAGCCTGATGTTAGGCTGCGTCGGGTATAAAACGCCTGTAAAAATTTACCATACCCAAGAATCTGCGAAGTTCTCGTACGGTTTTTGGAGCTGGATAGTTTGTGATAGCTTCCACTTTCTCTGGTAACGGTCTGGTGCCCTTGGCTGAGATACGATAGCCAAGGAAAGTTACTTCACTCTGACCGAACAGACACTTGCCAGTGTTGATGACTATACCGTATTTTTGTAATCTGGTGAAAAGTTGACGGAGGTGGTCTTCATGGGACTTCCGGTCTTTCGAGAAGACCAAAAAGTCATCCAAATAGGCGTAGCAGAAGTCCAGTCTCCTGACCACTTCGTCGACAAAACATTGAAAAGTTTGTCCAGCGTTTCGAAGTCCAAACGTCATGAATGGGAATTCGTAAAGGCCGAACGGAGTGGTGATGGCGGTCTTCTGGATATCCTCTGCATTTACTGGCACCTGATTATATGCCTTCACAAGGTCTATTGTACTAAATATAGTACATCCTGCAAGATTGTGCGCAAAGTCGTGAATGTGTTTGATAGGGTATTTATCGGGCACTGTCCTTGCATTGAGCATGCGGTAGTCGCCGCAAGGTCGCCATCCATTTTTCTTGGGTGCTAGATACAATGGCGATGCCCATGGAGACTTAGAGGGTCTGGCTGTACCATCTCTCAACATTGCCTCAAATTCCTCCTTCGCTATTTTTAACTTATCTGGTGCCAACCGTCGCGGTGTGCATGACACTGGTGGACCCGGTGTAGTATGTATGTAGTGTACTGTGTTATGTGATGGTGTGCGGTGAATGCCATGTGGACGAGTAATGTCGGGGAAGTGGCGTAGTATGTGATGATATGAGGACTCACCAAGAATTACCTTAACCGAAGAGATAGCATCAGACGGTCGAGCAAGTGACCCCGGGGCGGCGAGTGTTGTATTGTTGTCGATCAGGCGCTTGCTCCTGCAATCGACAATTAAATTATAAAAAACTAAAAAATCAACACCTATTATTGCCTTTGTTACATCGGCTACAATAAATTGCCAGGCATAGTCACGGCGCAACCCTAGATTTAAATTTAAATTTATGTAACCGTAAGTATTTATAATCGTACCGTTTGCTGCGGTCAACGTATAATTTGTCTTCTCCCGTCGTCCTGCCGCTGCTGATCGGGGGAAAACGCAGAGATCGCTGCCAGTGTCGACCAGGAATTGCATCTTCGACCTTTGGTCCGTGACGAACAAGCGACCAGCATTTGGGCAATCATCGGTCGCGTTCACTGATTGCCCCTGGAGTTTCCCGCCGTCTGGTAGTCACAGGGCTTGATGCATTTCTTCGCCCGCTCACCGAAGTTTTCGTGGTACCAGCATTGTGGGTACTGTCGATAACTAGAGTGTGATCGCGTAGAATTCGACCGTTGACGGTTACGACTATTCGAACGCCTACGGGGTCTCGATAATCTCTCTACTTGCTCGGTTAGCTTTTCCACTTGCCTTGTAAGAGCTGAGATCTCCAAGCTAGGATTGTAGTCCGTCGCGCTTGTAGTTTTTGTAACGGCCGCAGTTGATGGTATCTGAGTACCCACAACGTCTATTATTCTGTCGGCTAGTTCCGCTAACTCATCCATGCTCATCTTCGTCTGCGAGGCGATGATGGCCTGTGTGCTGCTCGGGAGACGACTAGACCATATAGTCCGCAGGAACTCTTCTGGGACACCCGGGCCTGCCAGGTTAGGTTAGTAGAGAGATCTCTACTTGCTCGGTTAGCTTTTCCACTTGCCTTGTAAGAGCTGAGATCTCCAAGCTAGGATTGTAGTCCGTCGCGCTTGTAGTTTTTGTAACGGCCGCAGTTGATGGTATCTGAGTACCCACAACGTCTATTATTCTGTCGGCTAGTTCCGCTAACTCATCCATGCTCATCTTCGTCTGCGAGGCGATGATGGCCTGTGTGCTGCTCGGGAGACGACTAGACCATATAGTCCGCAGGAACTCTTCTGGGACACCCGGGCCTGCCAGGTTGAGTAGGTGTCGGTAGAATTGTGACGGCTTACGGTCGCCCAATTCCTCTTCCACTGGGAGTTGTTTCACCTTCTTTTCGCGAGACGCTGACAACCTCTTGATGAGCTCTCCTTTCAGCTTTACATATCTGTCGTCTGTCGGTGGGCTGGAGATAATATCTTCTACTTCGCACGCGTACTGCGGATCCAAGTTACCTATCACGTAGAAGAATTTCGTCTCATCTGCCTTTATATTTGATAGCGCGAATTGGGCTTCCATTTGAGCAAACCAGAGTGCTGGTTTTTCCGGGTAAAAAGGGGGTATGCGAACACCAACACGAAAAGTTTCGTTTTGAACAATCGCTGGGTCATGTTCGCTCGTATTGACTTGCCCTTTGTTCATTTTGCTTCCGTGTCCTTATCGGGGTCACCAATTTAGTTGTAGTGCGCTGGGTACTGACTTACGGTTTGCAGGTCTTGCTGGTATGCGGAGAAAGGAAAAGCAGTCTTGAAAGAAGTAAAGTTTATATTGTTCAAGCACACAATAGAACACAGAAGAAAGTCACAGTCAGAAGGAGTAGGTAATAGGCAGAAAGCACAAGCACAAAGATTTTCAAGTGACAATTATTATACATATAGCGGAGGTAGCTAACTATAAGCGCGGAGCGAATAAGTATATTGTCGCGTCTCGATGTATCTGGCTGACTGCCGAGCGATGTGCGCGGGCGCAGCGCCACAGGGCGTGGTCAACCGGTCGCTCGCATACAATACATCGAGGAGGCGGCGGACCAACTTATTCTCTAATACGAATTATGTCTGCGCGTCCGACAAATATACAAACGTGGAGAATAAAGATGATAAATATAAAATCTCACTAAAATTATTATACACATTATACATAAGAATTAATTTGCATGTAATAATAATATAATCAAAACTTAACTTATAAATGTTATGCAGTATACATATGTATATCAACAACTACAATTATATTTATATAAAGAAACACGCCACATCAATACAATACATCGAGGAGGCGGCGGACCAACTTATTCTCTAATACGAATTATGTCTGCGCGTCCGACAAATATACAAACGTGGAGAATAAAGATGATAAATATAAAATCTCACTAAAATTATTATACACATTATACATAAGAATTAATTTGCATGTAATAATAATATAATCAAAACTTAACTTATAAATGCTATGCAGTATACATATGTATATCAACAACTACAATTATATTTATATAAAGAAACACGCCACAAGTGTTCTTATCGATCTAGCGTTATTCCGATTGTATTCAAGACCTTCACCCAACTGCCCTTCGCAAAGATAAATTAAAATAACTATTTTTATATACCTAAGGCTGCCAAGATATTATGTCATTAATTCTCATTGCAAGTGAGGTATTCAGCTACTAATTTTCAAGATAACTTCTACTGGCGATTATTTTTCTCGCACGACAAGTCAAAACATGAACAGTAGATAGATACTAAATAATTTATTTTATTAAATTGCTACGCCTCCAACGCTACATAGACGTAGCTACCAGCAACGAGAACTATACGTAGCACGTGCTCCCGTGCTACGAGAAGAGTTAAGACACCTGAAGACTAATTTTCAGTTATTAATAGATAGAAAAAAAAGATTTATAAAATCTACCACACCAAGTGTTAACATTAAACATTTTTCTGTTATTAGAATTAATACGAGTATTATCTAGTCTAATCCATAAAAAGACTTCCATAAAACAGTATTGAAAGCTATTCTGCAGTTTCAAGGTATGTAAACAAAGGCCATATATGTACGTAACACGTAGAATATTTTCTCTATAATCTAAAACGGCGTGTGGATTACTCCAGACGGCGCTGCGTGCGTCTACATCTCAATGGCGACGCGACGTACCCGCGAGCTACTAAGTACACGATTTCAATCTCCGTCTCCAAGTGCTACTTACATATACGTAAAAATCAGAAGCACCAAGCTCGTCACAATTCTGCGCAGGTATCTAACGTGAAATCGAGTTAGACCCTCCGTCTGCCAGTATCAAAATCCTTCATTTTGTAAATCTTTCCACAACATATGTACGAAAATCTGAAGCCTTGACGCTACCTCCCACACTTACACACGCTCACAAATCTTATTTGTGCTCGTTTCCAGCGAAATTCGTCTCGCGTCGCCATCGCCACTTTTATTGCCTGGGTATCTGCGCTATACCCCCTACAATACACAACTTTATGCATAATGTCGGCGATGGGAATTGGAAATATAGTAATTCATTTATTCATCATCAGCCTTTAACAGTCCACTGCTGGACTAGGCCTCTCCTTTGAAAGGAGGAATCGGCCTACTATACCACGCTGGCCAAACGGGTTGGTATAGGGTTTGTATCAAGTTTTCCTTCTCTTACAATGCTGTTCTCTGCATACTATGCTCCCTCTGTCGGCTCTTACGACACCCATGGGATGATATGGGGTGGTGACATTCCGTATTCTTAATCCGTCACCACACGGACAAATATAGTAATGTGTAATATTTATTTTATACTCGACATTCTAGCGGTTTTCCATCTAAGATATAGGGTTAACACGAGCCCGGTATCACAACTATATTGCCTTTTGGTGTAAAACTATATTAGGTATTGCTTACTAAAATAAGTCAAGTACATTGATACAGGTTTATCCCGCCAACAAATCGCGGTGTGGTGGTATTAAGGTTCGGTGATTGAACAGCATTATTTAGTAACATTGATCTTTAGCATTGCTTTTGAAATATTAGTAAAACGCAGTCACGGCTCCGACTCGCTTAACATCAAGACAGTGATCTGCTACTCACTGGGTTATACGCCGCCGAGGTAATGCGCATGAAAGAAGCACACAAGATATATGCCTTTGATTGTTAGGTAATTCTAAAAAAATATGCTCGAATTAATTTTATTTCTGCCTGCCACGGAACTAAATAAAGTAAGTGAACATTAGTTATTCATACCGTCGATTGCTCACTGTAAACATTTCAATAACATTAAGTCCAAAATTCATATTACAAAATTTAAAGATAACTTAATAAACTTTTTAACCAACAGTCAATTCCTTAGTTCTATTAAAAATTAGAAGCGCAATGAACTAGTATATTACACACTATATTTCTCAAATACTCTTAAAAACGATAAACTTACCATATGTAGTTTTAGAAAACATAAAATTCGATGATACACAGCATAGATTTTTACAAAATCACACTGGATCGTTGCTAGGGTGGAAGGTTGTCTGTAGAATACAAATCTAAGATGATACATGAGCAACGCAGCAAGATCCCTCGTGCCTTTTCAAATTGTCCCCCGTGCCTTCGACATGATACTGAGAAGGGGGAGGCGAGAGGGGTCTAGCGAGGGTGGATGCACCAGCAAGCGGGCAAGCCGACCACCTGAGATTTCAATTTTGCGACGCTGAATAAATTTATTCGTATTTCACCGCCTTCTTTGTTGAACTTATCAACATAAAGCAATACCGGAATAGAAAACTAACAGGTTTCTTTACATTTAAAATGATATTCTCCGGTACGTTATTATTGAGATAATCTTATTGTGCACCGTAACTGGCAAATGTACCTAGACTAGGTTACAAAATAGATCAGTCTTTTTAACTTTATTTCTAACCTTAAGTACATGCCATATCTATCAAATTCGAATTTCAATATTGATGTACCTACTAATAGACATCTTTTATTATTATTGCGTCTTTATCAGTTCACAATTTCAACACAGAATGTATTTCACAATTAATTACTTAGTAAATGTCAAGGATCGTCTACAAAACAAAATATTTTTTTAAATGTACTTATCATTAATTGAATGCTATCGTCCATCAATGATCATCACAAACTTATTATAAGGATTTACAAGATAAAACAAGACAAGCTGACCAACTAACCATAATATGAATACTGAGCAAAATAACTTAGCCTATATTAGCACTAGAAGGAATAAATCAACATTATAAGCACCAATACTATTACCTGTATAGAAAACTTTAACCATAGAGGAGCACCCAAGCTGGCTACTTGCAGGTTAAAAATACATACCTTGTAGCAGAACTTTTTCACTTCAACGTGCATTCAATTTGCATTTACTAATACAACAAGCCATAAAATTTTAGGGTGCATAGGGTTCCCACCAAGAACTTAGGGTCCCAAGCCAACCTCACCTGCAAGTGGTGCACCTGCCGATCAATGGACGAGGCCTTGGCAAACAAAATATCCCGATAAGCGGCAATATGCTCGCCACCTTTTACGTGGCATCAAAACACTGGCGAAAAGTGGGCGTTTAATATGCCTCTGCCTACCCCTTCGGGAAAACAGGCGTGAGTCTATGTATGTATAAAAATAAGAGCCATGAAGAATAATAGCGTATTTTTTATTTCGCGATAGAAAAGCATAATATATGGAAGTACATTAAACTATTCCTGAATAGTTACACATTAACAATCTCGTTCTATTGACACGATAATATTATATAAGTGCCAATGTCTTCCTCCTTTTGTTTTTTGTTACAGAGCTCAGTACTGACTGTTTATTAAAATGTACTAGCAGTTGTTCGATGTCCACATGTGAACTTTCAATCAATTAATAACTCATCCTCTTAAAGACAAAATTCTGAAAACGCTGATTCCGTGTACATAGACTTTTCCATGATAGTCTGTGTCCACTTGCTACCAAATTTATAGCATGCAGGCGCATGCATGCTATAAAACCAATAAAAATATTACGGCAAATCCCATCGACGCAACTGCAAACTATGAATCGATTACAGAAACAATTGCCAGTTTTATTGCCGTCCAATGAAATATGGCTATAATGCCCGTATTAATTTCCATTCAAGGGAGTAGTTAAACGGATAAAGCCAAATACAAAATGGACGTCGGCAAAAGCTGTCACTTTTTATAAATACGCCGTTTTGTTTGGAGTGATGCCAAGTGCCTCTATCTGTTGGCTATCCCGCACATCCACCGCAAAACGTATATCACAAATATTTTAATAGCGACATACCAAAAAAATGTTGCTTTATTAAATTTTTTCGGAAAACTTCGGGACATTTCCATTACATTACGCCGTACTCTTTTCTTATCTGAATAATTCAGCATTCTCAACGCGGATGACAAAGACGGAATGATAAGGCACAAACCATTAACGTGATTGCAACCAAATATTCTATTTGCAAATCGAACAACATTTCTTGTCAGAAATATCTTCCGTTGAGATGTTTTTGAAACAAATTATTGTGCTTTTATTCAGAAATTAGAGTAGGTATGTCAACGTCGTAATATTTCTTACAAAAAAATATATTTCATAGAAATATATAGGTAGATATACCTACTTTCAATCTCGATTTTCATATCATTCAAATATATTTTGCCAGATTTATTATCTACATAGTAATTTTAAAGTCAAAATTATTTATTTTAACTTGGATGTGTCGACATAAAGTAAGTTGAATATAATGTGTACAAAGTATCAGTAAAGTGACGGCGATAATCCAGACTCGTATACCCGCGAGCGGAGAGGCGCATGTAAAATGAGTAATTGAGATAAACTGTTTGCCCAACGCTCCACACCGAATTTCTTCCAACACCCTCAAGAATCGCGGTTCGATTTCATGTAAATCGACATTTTTGCATACCATTTAAGCTTATTATTTTCTGCAATCCGAACAAGCGATATGAAATAAACTGCCACTTACGACCGACGGCTGGTCATTTGTAGGAAATTTGAAATGTACTTAAAATGAAAAACCGGTCAAGTGCGAGTCGAACTCGCGCACCGAGGGTTCCGTACAAACCTGTAGGTATATAAGTAAAAGTTCACCAGTCATAGTAATGGTATTTTTATTGCAAAATGAAATCCATAACATTACAGTATGGAAAGCTGGAGGAGCATAAATTAAAGAAAAAGGTGTCTTTGTCGTTTGTAATCAGTCATCCTTTAGTTTAGTTTAGTTTAGTTGGTCGTGGGTTTTCCGCACTTAGCCACTTATTTGGGCCATTGTGCGGAGTCATCCTTTATTTTATATTAACATTTATTATAAACGGTAAATTATGAAATATAATTAAACAAACGGTATGTATGTTAAGTAACAGCGCGTTAGTGGGCAGAATTTTTTTACGTTCAGTGGTTGTTCTTTTAGCAATTTGAACGAAATTACTTCGTACTTAATTATGCTCAGACTCATTAGAACAAGTTTGTTTTAACACAAAAATCTTTATTTTATCTTCGTGGTGCTCACCTATACGGATTTACACACATGGCCGTAAAAAGAGAACTAATTTACGACCAGTGTGCTCTTTTTCAACTCGAACACTTTGTGCTTTTGTTTGAAGTGTTTCTTCTAACATTTTTACAAAATAACGCTACCGGTAAGATGTATACATTTTATATTATACCCCCTGAAAAAGATATACTCTGTTTACTTTCATCTCATACGAAGACGTGACTAAGTAATCTAATTTTAATCCTAGAAATCACTAACGACACCAATTTAGACGTGACTAACTAATCAGAATATAATCACAAACGACACCGATTTCCTGCGATAAAATGCTTCATAAATTAATTGTCATAAGTTTGCTCTAATTCCAATCATCTTCAATGAACGCCAGCTATCTGAAATCTAAATCTATAAATACGTTGACTCGTATCTTTATGGAATGGTGAATTAAGGATGAATTTCATTAAGCTAAACTAGCGCAATGTAATACTCAAAGTGAAACAAGTGATTGGAAGAGTCATGATTGTGTCTCGGAGTAAACACCTTAAGCCCTCCGTGATTACGGGTGGAGGGTGGAGATTCGCCCGGTGTCGGGTGAAGCACGTTACGCCAGAATGCAGAAAATGTGTTCTGTTTTATTAGAGGCCAATAAATTCAGTACGTGAGCCGACGCCATGGATCACTAATGGGATCACATGGAAAAAATATTCTCTTCGTAACGTTGAGCACGTTGCTAGATATTGCTTTTGTCCACAAGACACCTATGCTACAGGAGCACTCTATTAATTAATTTATGAAATATTTATAGAAGAAATAAATTCTTTAAAAGGCAACATTCAATATTTATCATTTGAAAACAACGATTCTGAAATCTTTTACTGATTGTTCTGTTTTATTATTCTGAAGGAAAATTACACGTAGAATCTGTGTGACAAATGAACAACATTATTACACTATCAAAAGCCAGTGTATAAATAGGCGTGTAGCTCAGAGCAGCCACGTTCTCCATCCCGGGGACATATTTTGAAATTTCATTTCCCCTGAGAGAGCGCAGACACGGTTTACGCGACACCTTATTCTTTCTACGGTAATCTTCAGAGCTGTCCGACTGACGCACAATAAATGATGACATCACTGAATATTTTATACGTGCTTTTAAAATAATATAGCTATATGTAAACAACATTGATAAATTATAAATTATTTGTAGTACAAAATCACGGTGACGGAAAAATGAGGAACCAACCAATTTTGACAATGGATGCGTAAGGCAAAAACAATTATTATATTTACATTTACCTAATAGATTTTAGGGGAAACCAATCAGTTACTCAATTCCACATATGGAGTATATCGATATCCTTATACAGCTCAGATACTTCTCAGAAGCAAGAAGCAAGTTCATATTTCTGAACGTTCGAGGTATATTGGAATCAGCAGAAATATAATAAAAATATTTTTTGCCCAGGAACGTCGTTACAAAGATTCTACATCAAAAATAAGCATGATTCGCCGTATAAATGCTTCTCATACACAAATATTGGCATACTTACATCTTTATACACACAACATATTCAGTCTACATAAATTTCAGCACGTGTAAGAAAGGATTCATTTTATTACGTTTATAATGCTGGTGCACCACTTGACGATACAGCGATCCAATAAAATGGGCGAATAACAAAAATAATTCGATAAAAGAGATTCAATTACCCGTAATACGTATTACGAACACATCATTATAATGGTTCAAGTACCTATCGGTACGAGCCTATAGAATAAGCGTTGCAATGGAAAATACCTCGTTAAAACTAACTTTGAATTGATATATTTTATTTTGTCTTGTTATGTTCTCGTTAGACTGATAATTACTGTAATTATTATACCATAATTATATTAAAATGCAGCAATAGCCCATAGGATAGACTACCAGAGTACTGGGCAGGCACCAACTTTGCAATTTAAATTACCAATAATCGACTGCCAAACGGTGAAAGAAGACATAGTGATGGAATCTGCATGTCTGAGAGTTCTCCATAATGGTTTTGGTAGACATGTGAAGTCTGCCAATTCGCACTTGGACAGAGTGGTGAACTATTGCCTTACCGTTCTCATAGCGAGAAGAAGCCCATGCCCAGCAGGAGGTATGACAGATTATATACAGGGTTGGATGATGAGGCTATGGATGACGATGATAAAACTATAAGTAAATGGATACGTTAAAATGTTCTAGCGTGCTCAGTCATTGTAATCACCCTGCTGTAGTTTTAATATAACTATGATTAGACAATTCTAATTCCGCCTATTATTATTTTAACACGAAGGTTGTGATTCGATCCGTACACAATAAAACACTTTGTGATATCAATTAATTGTTGTTTCAATTCTGTGTGTTCTTTTGTCCGTTGTTGAATGTCATTAAACTCCCCCGCAGCATAGGAATTATTCCTATTCGTCAAGAGTAGAAAGATATGTTATAAGAAAACATTTATTTAAGATACCTACAAGAATATATTAATATCACGAGAATTGTGAGCTATACAAAATAATAAAACTGTATTAAAATGAGTACCTTATTTATTTTATTAATAAAACTTGAGAAACGAAAACACTATAAAATTACGTACTTATTTCAGATATCTTACGAATGAGAAGACACAGCGACGGTTCAACCGAGAATTGTTAAGTGGGAGGTAATGAGGTCAGTGATCTGCTTGTAATACGCAGAGTATTACAGCTTTATAATTATGATGGAGTGGTGAAAGTGACTTGTACATCTTGTGATTGAGAGATTCCAAGTTTATGAATACTTTTCAAGTTTGTAATTCATTGCTTTGGATTGTTTAGTCAACTTATCATTGAGACAGAAGGAGTGTTGCAGATCCCAAGCTTATAAAATATTTTTTAAGACTAATACATTGCGTTTTCGTCAACGACCACCACGGTGTCATCAACTTTTCTTAGCGGTGGAATCACGCTAATCTTAATATATAAAATCCTTGCGTTACTGACTGACTGACAGACACGCTACAGCCGAAACGTCCCAAGAAGATGAAATTTAGCATGTATGTTCCTTGAGGAGTGTAGGGTAGCACTAAGAGTGGATTTTTGGAAATTCCACCCCTAAGGGGGTAAAACTGGAGGTCAAAGTTTGTATGAAAATTTTTATTCTTTCAATTGATTGACTCCAAACTTTGTATATTAGTTCCTCAAACGACCATAGTGAACATTAAGAATTATTTTCTGGAAAGTACTCCCCTAAGGGGGTAAGATAGGGGGTCAAAGTTTGTACGAAACTTTTTATTCCTTTAATGGATTGACTTAAAACTTTTTATATTGATTCCTCAAACGACGATAGTGAACACTAAGAATTTGTTTTTCAAAAATGCCTACCCTCACGGGGTAAGATAGGGGTTCAAAGTGTGTGTGAAACTTATTATTCCTTCAGTGGATTGACTTCAAACGTTATATATTGGTTCCTCAAATGAGAATAGTGAACACTAAGAATTATTTTTTTGGGGATTCCACCCTTAAGAGGGTAAGATTGAGGGTCAAAGTTTGTATGTAACTTTTTATTTCTTTAATGGAATTACTTCAAACTTTGTATATTGGTTCCTCAAGCGACGCACATACAGGTATTTGCAAGATCTACGCGGCCAAAAGTCCAAAATGTCAAAATAACTATATCATTCTTAAACCGAGTTCCAGGAATAGATTACGAACCTGGGAACAATATCCAAGGTTTATCTACCTGCTAGCCCACACCCCGCACCCGTGGGGTCAGTCGGAAGTTGACCGTGTTACCTAGTGTAAATATCTATTCTCGGCGCTTTTCTAAACATTAAAGTTACAAAGTGATTTTTTATGTTATCAAGTTCTTTTTACGAACTGAAGGTAATGGATTCTGATGGACAAGGTAAGAGACTTACAGATTACATAAATAAAGTCATGATCAACTATCAAACTACATTTTTTTTTTTATAAATAAGAAACCCATTTTAATACTGTGATTTTCTGCAATATTTTTTATTTGCTTGTGTTTTTGTTTATGTATCGGGGTAGATCGGGCTATTCTTTTTAATATAGGTTATTATTTGATCCTTTTTCTTATAAGAACTATCAAAATCGTGTCCGCATATGTCCGGTTTGATACATTTTTGAGGGATCAAAGATATTTAGCGAAATTTCGTCTAAAATTTAAAATGTTTTTAGCGACTTTTAACACAGTTTATGTTTGATTAAGGTTCACAGGAAGCATCAGGAGTAAGAATTGTGACACAACAATACTTATTTGACCTCATGACGAACGAAAATTTGCATAATTTAGATGCCAAATGAAAATATATAAAAGATCATCTTTTGTCATGTGAAGGTTACAATGAAGACTAAATTGTTACAAGTTGTACAAAGGTGGACGAAAGCTAATTATAAAAAAGAAAAATTTATAAAAAAAAAAGCAGTGTTGGCTGGATGGTACTTTTGAAATACTTGTTGTTGATACACAAAAACGGCCAGGGCGACCATCCAAGTTGTTCGAAGACGCAAGTGAAAGGAGCAAGAGGCGAAAGACTGAAGAACTTCGTTCTAATTTTGAATCTGGTAAAAAGGATGCATCAAATGTCCTAAAAGATATTACTAGCTCTCCAACACGAGCAACTAAATATAAAAAGGCATTTTATAATTTGAAATCAGAAAAAGAGCAGCCCTCCTTGACACCAATGCAAGCTTTGGCAATGTTTGTAGATGCCGATTTGACACAAGGACAGTACGAAATTATAAGAAAGAGTAATAAGAAGTTTTTTCAGTGCTATAGTACCTTACAGAAAGCCAAGAAGAAATGTTACCCACTTACGAATGACGACGAACGATAATGACGAAGAAAGCCAAAAAACTTAGAATTATTATG
The DNA here is from genome assembly GCA_944739405.2 of Euclidia mi. Taxonomy (NCBI): domain Eukaryota; kingdom Metazoa; phylum Arthropoda; class Insecta; order Lepidoptera; family Erebidae; genus Euclidia; species Euclidia mi. The sequence goes on along the minus strand of OX123193.2, from coordinate 28,522,239 downwards.
TTTTTTATGTTTATATTTTTTTTAGTTTTTTGAAAATAATAGTAAAAAGTAAAAAAAATAGTTTGTTTGTTTATTTACAGTGTTAAGATACCAATTAAGCATTAAAATAATTTTGGCCGCGTAGATCGTGAAAATACCTGTATGTGCGACGATAGTGAACACTAAGAATTTGTTGTTTGAAAATTCTTACCATCAGGGGGTTAGGTCGGGGTTCAAAGTGTGTATTAAACGAAACTTATTATTCCTTCAGTGGATTGACTTCAAACTTTGTATATTGGTTTCTCTAATGACTTCAGTAAACGTTAAGAAAATCTTTTTGGAATTTCTTACCCTAAAGAGTTAAAAAGGGGAGTCGGAATTTGTATGAATCAATTTATTCCTTCATTGGATAAACTTCAAACTTTGTATATAGGTTCCTCAAATGACGTTAGTGAACACCAAGAAAGGAGTTTTCGAAGTCACTCCCCTATGAGAGTTAAGAAAGGGTGTCTCATTTTGTAAAATAAAAAAAAAATCAATTGATTCACTTGAAACTTTGTATATCGGTTCCTCAAGTGATGTTCGTGAATTCACCACTAAAGCGGGGAGTTCAAAAAGGGATCCCAGTTTGTATGAAACTTTTAATTCCTTCACTTGATTTTTTCATCGTCCCTGATGTGCATTTAATTTTCATTAATTTAAATTTATGCGGCTGGCTCTCATCTAAGCGCTCTTCATTTTCACTAACTAAAATGTGGGATGGTTCTTTATATGACCAATAGAAGCCAAAATACTTAGAGCCGTTATTTGCTATATTTATATATTTTTAAGCAGGTACTTTTTATCAGTTATCTGGTTTGTCCAACTACTGGCCAAGGCTTCTCTCATTTCTTTAACCTAAAATACTAAGAAAGGGTTTTTGAACTTGCATAAATTATTTTACATATTTTTACAATGTCGCTGAGATTTACAAATGTATACTGCAACGGAATCCTTGACTTATTTTATTTTAACTAGCTTTTGCAAGCAGCTACGCCTAAATTAAATTTTCATAGTTTGTTCGAGAGTTTTCATGAACCATTAGTAAAATGAGTCAATCTCCAAAACGAGCGTATTTGTGTGATCGCCTTGGTGCTTTTCAGATATTGATATTTAATGGTAATTATGTATCTCATTTAAAATAATGATATTCAAGTGATAGATTTTTACTATTGATCTTCAATTTACACAAACAGTTGCGGAAATATTAAATTTCAAAAAATTTCGCGACCAGAGCAATCATAATTGGTACCAGAGCGATCATAAATGGTGAAATCATTGAAAAAAATATAAATTATTGATAAAATATTATTTATTTAACCATTTTCAGTTATATTCAGTGTACGTGTAACCAGATCAGTAAAAGAAATGTATTATTTTCGAAAATTCAAGGCATATTATCCGTCATACATATCAAAAATAAGAATATTTTATAAAAATAATTTTATAAAAACAAATTAACATAACTATAAAAATCAACTTTTGGCAACCCAGGCAAGGTTATAAATTAAATCTTATATGCATAGTTCATCGTTTGTCATTGTTACAGTCGGGTACTACTATTTAAAATAGATTTATAACGCACAAGTAATGCAAAATATCATCGCTCTGATCTTTTTGGACAGAGCAATCAGAGCCATAGCGATTAGAAAAAGTCACAAAATCATAAATATAGCCGAATTTAAAAACAATGGAAAGTTGTGATTTCGTCTCTTAAAAAAAAATTGGTTGCCTGTAAAGTCGGTATACGGGCGAAAGTTTTACGTGACAACGACTTTGAGTGGTAAAATAATTTTAATGTGAATATTCATTCGTATAGTAGGAAGAAGGATGAAAGACGCGTGCCTTTCTCTTTTTATGTCTGTCTCTCTCGCTCTTAGGCGGGACGCGTGCCTCTCACTCGCTCTCATTGTGAGCGCATAACGTGAGCGGAGCGTAACGCAGTTTCTTGAAGTGTCACCCGGCAAACCAATTTATAAGACGTTGTCACGTCAAAAACATCATAACGATCACTTAATTCACATAACAAACACATTCACAGGCCTACTACTGAATTTAAATAACATGCCATAGTAATCATAAAATTCGAGAACCAAATCCAGAGCAATCATAAACTTACCTTCGTAATGTTGGAACGCGGGAACGTGGCACACGGAGTATCCTCCACGGCGTTAGACCACTACTGACGTTGCCCCGTGGGAGGGGAATAAAGTGTCTATAACGCGTAACTAGGGATGAGCGCGATGTTTTACCTCAGCGCAGAGCGATGAGATAAAGTGCCCGGTCACGATTTTAAATTCAAATTGTGGCAAAATTATTGTTAATATAACTAAAAATATTTTATTACTATGAAGATTAACTATTTGTTATGTAATATAAATAAGTTGTTTGATGTGATCTTTCTCATTAAAAAGTAAAAAAATACTTTTTCATTCAATCGGGAGTTGGGTCAACCCAGAGCAATCAGGATTTTAGGGTTTAAGATTTTTTTTAAATAATCAGAATAAACTTATTCATAATATTAGCCTTGTACAGTCAACAGCAAAAGTAGATGATCAAAATCAGAAATTCAATACTAATTAACGGAGTTCGCGTCAGAACTGTGTGGCGTCGAAGTGATTCAAAAGTATGTGATTGTAAATTATACCAATAAATAACTACTAGTACAGCTGCCATACATTCGTGATCAGTTTTGACTCCAAAAGTTATAAACTCAATTCGCATCATAACTAAGAAGTGAAGAAAAATTTCAAAACTAGTGAACAGTTAATATCAAATATAAATGATGAAACAAATAATTAATTCATACTTATTTTTGAAGTACCCCAGTAATTTAATTTGTTATGTTTTACGGAAAAGCAGATGAATTGCTACCGGGCACATCACCAGACTCCGTGCTGCTACTGAGAGTTTGGAAAAACCCAGTAACACTTTTGCCCGACCCGGGAATCTAACCCGAGACTTCCGATCAGCAGATGCATACGCTATCCACCGGACCACGGAGGCAGTCACTGGTCCACAGAGGCAGTCTTTGTATTTTTAATATAATCTTACCAAATTTCATCTCTCATGTATTTTGTTTTTAGGGTTCCGTACCTAAAAGGTAAAAAACGGCACCCTATTACTAAGCCTCCGCTGTCTGTCTGTCTGTCTGTCATCAGGCTGTATCTCATAAACCATGATAGCTAGAAAGCTGAAATTTTCACAAATTATGTATTTCGGTTGCCGCTATAACAACAAATACTAAAAATAAAAAAAAATGAAAATATTAAGGGGGGTCCCATACAAAAAACGTGGTTTTTTTCGTATTTTTTGTTCAAAATTACTAACTGTAACAGGTAGACGCTTTAAATTTTTACAGAATATGTAGTTGTATGTTACCTTTCAAAACAAATAATTAAATTTAAAAAAAGTAAATAATAAAGGGGGGCTCCCATATAACCAACGTAATTTTTAAGCAATTTGTTACTCGATATTAATAAACAGGTAGACACTTATGAAGTATTTAAGTATACATACAACGAACGTGATTTTCTTTTATAGATGATGGTACGGAACCCTTCGTGCGCGAGTCCGACTCGCACTTGCCCAATTTTTTGTAACTTCTGTCAAATGTTCAAAAGTAACTGATGTGATACAAAACCATAATTCAATAAATATTACTATCTTTGCATGCTTGTGCATTTATGTCAATGTTCAAAAGTAGCTGATGCGATACAAAATTATTACTCAATGATTGCTTTTGCCTAGTCGGCTACAATATATCTGTCACAGTACACAGTGTACCTATCTGTCACAGATTAATGCTATGCCTTGCGTTTTGTTTTTTTTATGTTGTACTTTTTCTGTGTCTGTGACAAATAAATAGTTTTTCTATATGTATAAAAACCGGAAGGTCGATTGATAATTTTCTGATGATCTTTAGGGCATTATTTATATTGACTTCGCGCTTTTGTCACACTGTTAGCAAGAGTTCTGTTACGTAGTATATTTGTATACTCTTTGGGAATAGTGCAAAAGTCCAAGTATCGAAACTCTTTAATGTCAATCTGTAATTCGGCTGTCACGTACAATATATAAATTTGAATTTAGAATACAATATTGATGAATTTTACTGATCACGAATATATGGCAGCTGTACCACATGAGTAAATAAACCGAACAGAGAGACAGCTTCTTAAGAGCTTGTAAATTTGTTACCTATTTTGGTAGGGTTGTCACAATAGGTTAAGACAAATCGCTTGTTCGGTATACGATAGATTCTGGATTGGACAGATTCGTGATTTGGCAGATTCCCAACTCGACAGATTCGTGGATTGGGCACATTCTTGGACTCGACGGATTCGTTATACGGCAGAAGTACAGTTGTAAATAAAATAGCGAGTAAATAACCAAAAAAGGCATGCACCGGAAACTTTTAAAAGCACGGAATAAAAATATACTTTTGTTACCAAGGACACGACTTGACGACGTGATTTATTTGACATTCCCAACGATACCACTAATAGTGTTGAATATTTTCTGGTAATATGATCTATTTTGCTAATAAACATAGGAATCTCCTTTAGCTATTATGTGCTAGTAGTTTTACCACGGGGATAGGTAGCTAAAATAAGTTTAAAAAGAAATTGTGTAAGACAAATGAACGTCAACAAAACAAATGACTATAAAATGATCAACCATCGCTAGGGCTTACAAAAAACAGGTGCATGCGATTTTCACCCTTATTGACAATTCATGAGAGACATTTTTTTTTTCTTGCTTTCTGACATTGATACGTTAGTAAAATTTTAAATTCTGAGTTACGTCAATAAGGTCGAAAATAGCATGCACCTGTTTTTGTAATCCCTATCGATGGCTGATCACTTTCTGATAGTCATTGGTTTTGTAAACATTAATTGCTTTTATACAATTTCACAACTAATGAGTTCATGAGGATCCTCTGCGGGATCGGGCTAGGAGATCCTGGTGGACAAAATGCAAACATGTTAAGTATTTAGTTGCCAACATTGACAATATTTATTTCAAGATCGAAATATTCGCGAAACTTTTGCTCGAGCAATTCAACAAATGCGACAAAATTATCAGGAGGTATACCTTATTGAAAAACCCAATTTTACGTTACCATCGTTAAAATCTTTATAATGACTGAATTATTTCATCTAGTATTATTCATACACACAGTACAATAAACAACCATTATTAATAATAAAACACCGAGTTTTTACTTTAAAATATTTAAACTTGCAACGTACAAAACAAACAACGTGCGTCGTAATAACCCTAAGATTGTCAACTGCTTGTGCCTACGTAAACCGGTTTTTTCCAGTCTCGCCGCGTACACGACAAGCGGCCAGTGGTCACGCACACATAGGACGCGTGCTTGTAGTAGTGCAACCGATTCGCGCTGTTGTATGAAGCTGTGTCTCTGTTCCGTTTATATACTCATGTGGCTGTACTACCAGTAAATGATTGGTATAATTTACAATCAGATACTTTTGAATCACTTCGACGCCACATAGTTCTGACGCGAAATCCGTTCATTAGTATTGAATTTCTGATTTTGATCATCTACTTTTGCTGTTGACTGTACCATATAGATTAGACCTCGAACTGTCTATAAAAAATATATTGAAAACGTTTTTCGATTTTAAAATGGTTTTATCCCACCCGACACGAAAAAAATGCCTCTGGAGATCGACCCAAAATACACATCTAAATCGATTCAGCCATTTTTAAGATTACCCTGAATAAATAGACAGACAGAAAAACAATCTAAATAAATCATTGGGGTACTGGAAACGGGTTAGCAACAATATGCAATACAGTTATTTTGAGATTACAGACAGTTTGTTTATTTTTTTTATAGTCCCACGCCTGTATCCCCGAAGGGATAGGCAGAGGTGTAATATTACACTCACAGGGGGCAAGCCTATTGCCGTTACCGGGCACTTTGGCAGTCTCCGTGCTGCTGCTGAGAATTTGGTAAAACTCAGTAATACTTTTGCCCGACCCGGAAATCGAAATCGAGACCTCCCGTTTGGCAGACGCATGCGCTATCCACTGTACCACGGAGGCAGTCAAATATTATTTATTTGTATAATCTGTCTGTATATAAAATCCTTGCGTTACTCATTGACTGACAGACATCCTACAGCCGAAACAACTGAGCGCAAGTAGATGAAATTTTGCATGTATGTTCCTTGAGGTGTGTAGGGGCACACTAAGAGAAGATTTTTGGAAATTCCTCCTCTAAAGGGGTTAAACTGGTTGTCCGAATTTGTATGAAAATTTTACTTCCTCAATGGATTAACTTCAAACTTTGTATACCTATTGCTTCCTTAAATAAAGTTAGTAAACACTAAGAAAGTCTTTTTGGAAATTCTTACCCTAAGTGGATAAAAAGAGGAGTCATAATTTGCATAGAAACTTTTATGCCTTCAAGGGATTAACTTCATATTTTATTTATTGGATCCGCAAATGACGTTTGCGAACACAAAGACATTTATTTTGGAAATTTTCCCCTAAGAGGGTGGAAAAGGGATTCAGAGTTTGTGTAAAAACTTTTATTTTTTCAATGGAATCACTTCAATCTGTGTACATAAAATCTTTTCGTTACTGACTGACTGACAGACACATTATAGCCGAAATTACTGGGCGCAAGAAGGTTAAAGCATGTATGTCCCTTGAGTTTGTACAAAATATTTTATCTAATCGTAATTTACGCGTGCGAAGCAGCGGGCAAAAGCTAGTTCTCCTATAAGAACTCGCGCAAACGAAGATCGAACAGCTATTTTCTTTCTTTGTTTAAGCACAGTGAAGTTATTTTTCCTTTTCATTATTTTTAGGTCTGGTCTATTTGTAGATGGACCAGACCAAAAAAGAAACCAATGATCAGTTTAGTAGGTAATCTTAATATATAAAAACCTTGCGTTACTGACTGACTGACAGACACGCTACAGCCGAAACTATTGGGCGCAGGAAGTTGAAATTTGGCATGTATGTTCCTTGGGGACCGTAGGGGTGCACTAAGAAGGGATTTCCCAAAATTCCCACGGGATCGGCCAAAACGGGTAAATTAAAAAAAATATGCAGGCGTAGTTGCTGGCGTCCTCTAGTTACATATATACAATAAATTAAAAATTCAACGACTTATTTGAAAAACATAACGAAGAGTGTTATCCTATTAAATAATAAGTCATACAATAAACACAGTAAGACGTCACATAGACAAGCTCGTAGATCAACTAGTTGGAACTATTGCGACGTGAGTTGGATCACGTTGTAACTGACACGGCTAAGTTTATAATTACTATCATGAACTACTGTACCGCTTGCACTGCGTATGATATAAGTGGAATACTATCATCGATACATAGTTATGTATGTGTGTTTAGGCGTATTAATTGTTTATTGAAATGTTTTTCAGTTGGCAGTCCTCATTGACTACCTCTGCTTAAAGATCAGCAGAAGCTCAGCATGACGGCAACGAACTCGAAACCACCACGGTGTCCTCGACATCTTATAGCAGGGTTCATGTGAATCATGGTTCACCAAATGGGAAATCATCCCTGAACTTTACATACCTTACCTCTTACTGTTCTTTTCAATCGTGAGAAATTCTCATCTCACTTCTTAGTTTCCTATTTGAATGAAGATTAGTTACAGTAAAGCCAACATCTCTAAAATAATGCATGAAACAATTTTTATATATAAGTATACCGCGCGACCTCTGCGTGTGCAAAATTCCAAATAAAGGACCATGGGCGGAATCGTCCCCACCCATCAACAGAAATTAAATGTAGCTCAATCGACACATCTTGGCTAGATGATATTATTTTACTAGGGCGACGTTGCCCAAATGCATGGGGTTGTCATAGTAATTAACGTTTAAACAAATATTTTGTTGACGCATTATTGACGATTAATTGTAAAATTATCTATTATAGGAAGTTATGGTACATTCTACCACATTCACACAACACCATCTAGTCCCAAACTAAGCAGAAGCTTGTAGTGTGGGTACTAGATAATGGATAAACATACATATCTACTTCTTTTTTTTTGTTAATACATACATATTATATATATAGAAACACCCAGACCAAGACAAACATCCATGTTAATGCACACAAATGTTTGACTTGAGCGGAAATCGAACCCGCGACCTTTGGCGTAGCAGTCGCCTAACACTCCCGCGGCGCCAACCGGTCATCAATATAGTATATAAAAATAGACCAGTAATATTAACACTCTATTACTATTGTTGTTTGCCTACTATGAGCATTGTAAGAATGAATATTAGAAGACAATGAATTTAAATGATTCATTCATATATATTCGTGTTCTAATTTTTCTTTAGTCTGTACTGTCCCACTGCTGGGCAAAGGCCTCCCCCAGATCTTTCCACGCTCTCTTGTCGCCTGCAATCTCAAGCCAACTCTTGTGGTAGGCGTCTAGGTCATCTCGCCACAGTTTTCGGGGCCAACGCCGGCGACGACGACCTTTTTCTGGCACCCACAGTGTCGAGATTTTCGCCCAACGATCCTCATTTATACGGCTAACATGGCTCGCCCAGTTCCATTTAAGGTTAGCAGCCTTTTTCCCTTTAGTTTTTTTTTATTTTTGTATTATACGTTCATAATCATTTATATGTAAGTATATGATTAAAAATACATTATTTTTATTTTGTATCGTTACTAAATCATGTTTTGTACTGTAATATAACCATAATGTTTAAATCACTTGCAAGTGTAAAATGAAAATATAGGTTAATTAATAATAATCAATTGTTTTTTTATGGATATATCCCATGGATTTAAGTAAAAAGAAGGATTATAATCAAATAGTGGATACTTAAGGTACACATTGGCATCAGTCCCATGTGTGTTGGTATATGGTGACGGAGCCCATACATTTTTGCCCATAGTCCTTTCTCCTTCGTCACATGGTCTCAGAGTAGAGCGCTTGTTACAGACAAAGACCGATGTTATTCCATAAAACTGAGTGCGAACTAAAGCGAGGTGGTACGATAACAGATTACTTAGAAACAATAACAAAGTAAAATACTAAATAATATTTCTAATATTGATCTAGATATATTTTTCCGTGGACGCATTAGGGATACAAAGTGTCACTATTCCATTTCATTTGTAGGTGTCGTAGGAGGGGGGTATTTAGGAGTATACACACAAACAGTAGAGTGTTACACGTATAATACACAGATATCAGAGCAGCAAAATGAAAAATGCTGAATATTCTGAAAAGTTATTGGACCGGAGGAAAGCTGCTATTCCAGTTTAAAAGGAATTATATTTTCACCACAGCAGCTCAAACATGCCGCTTTTGCTGCGAGACAACAGTGAACAAAACGCGATTTTGATTCGAGCGTGAGTAAAAGTAGCTTTTTAATTTTTCAATCTTCAGTGTCACGAATGACATTGTTCAGCCATAAATTTGAAACATTCTAATTTTTCTGTGCTCTGTCTCTTTCACATGCATATAAAAAGTGAGTGAAAAAACAAACCCCTTCGAATTCGAAATTCGATTTTGGAATTCGACCTCAAAGAAAACACCTACGGCAACGCAAAAAAAAAAGATATTTGTAATAAAAAAAATACTTTTTTTATATGTTATTGTTTACATGTTTAATTTATATTTGGATTTTAATAAAAATAAGTCTAATTAGTAGTATAAAATTAGTATTTAACCAATACATTTTTATTTAGAATTGCAACAATGATACATTTGAAAAATAAACATCAGGGACGCGGTATTAAAACGCGATTTAAAAAAGGAGTGGGAATAAAAATTTCGCTGATGCTGATACAGTAGGTATAGCGTAACGTGTTAAATTATATTAATATATAAAATAATCTAAAAAGATGAGTGAAACTAGCGATGATGACTGTACTTTAACACCAGAAGAGTTAAATCAACAAGTGATTATGCAGAATTCAATCTATTCCTGTTCATTTCTATGTCTCCTAAGTAATATGTGTTCTCACTGCTATGGTGAAAAGTTATGTGTGCTACACGAGAGCAAAGTTTTTTGTATCTCGTGCTGTTGAGTCCCTCTCCACGCTCAGGATTCTAACTTTGATTCACTCGCTACGCTCTTGAATCAATCATAGAATCCTTCGCTTGCTCGGGACTCAAAATCAGCACTCGAAACAAAAAACAACTTTGCTCTCTTGTTGCACAAATAACTATTTCCTTAAGGCTGCTACACACAGTGCCGGCGTCATGGCCGCCGGCCTAGCCGCGTGCGTCCGGCGGCATGCGGGGCCGCCGGCTTGACCGCACGAAAGAGCCGCCGGCCTGGCCGCCGGCTTGGCCGCACGAAAGAGCCGCCGGCCTGGCCGCCCGAGTAGGCCGGCGGGCCGCGCGGGTTGTGACTTAGGGATGCTCGATCCAAGTGCTTTGTATCGATATTTTGGATCGCAATGGATTGTAACACAATGTATCGACCCAAGTATTGATCCGCTCCATTAGATACGATCCAGTGGATCGATCCGGTATCGTATCAAGTACAAATAAACAATCCATTTCGGCTTCAAGTTTAATAAAAAAAGAAACAGAACGTACAAAAGAAACTTGCATTAAATTATAAATCAATTGTGGTGCAGAAAATGACCATGCTCCAGATCAAATCAATTAAAAGTTGCATTTAACAGAATCAACCACCAAAGAAAAGCATTTACAGTAATTTTTGTATGGTTGGCCTAGTGGCTTAAGCGACCGCTTGACGTTGCGCCGAGTGTTATGGATTCGATCCCCACACGAATCAGAAATTGGTGTGAATTTTGTGTCTGTTAATTGTATGTTTGTATAGTTCTTTGTATGTTTCTTTGTTCTTCTTATTTTAATTTTTTTACATAACAAAATGAAGGCTACGGCTGCTATGGCAATGTGGCATGGCAACGACTTCGTTATTCATCGTAATCGACAACCAATCACAAAGTGTCACCTCACTAGCGTTCTCCGCGACTCGACTGTCACAACTGGAATGATGCGCGGCTTTCTGCGGCCGATGCCGCGGCCGGCGGCACAGACGCCCGCCAAAAACCGGCGGCACGAGCCGCGCGACAAATGCCTGTGTGTAGCAGCCTTTATAGCTAGATCAATCATCTTTGTCTGCCAAAAAATAATAATTAAAATTTAGGTAGATTAAGTTATGATTAAGGTCGGTACTTACTTAAGATGTAAGGTATAAATAAGTCAGTAACAGCACATTTCTTAACAACCAATTCGCAAAACCATATTGATTTAAAATTGCAAGATACTCTGTTATTTGATAAAGCAAATATCATGTTCTTTGACTGTTGTTTATCATCCTATTTAGGTCTACATCGCACTACCAACAAAAATAAATATGAAAGAAAACCCTTATCGTGACCTGAAACCCTAAACCCTAAATTTTATTAACGTAACACAATCCTTATGAAAAATTGCGATATTCTCACTTCTGCTGAAAAAGAACTATAGAAGTGCGCATACATTTTCGTACTTATTTGAATTTCTGCGAAATCAAAACTCATCTTCTCGTCCTCAATTCTATGCGGCGTTTGAAAGCGAAGGAAAAACGAGCAAATAAAAATACAGGCCGCATTTTAAATTACTCTAAGGCAATTTACATCTCTATGTACCGGATATTAATACTGTCTATAAGGGATTAAGTCAGTTGCAGCGAGTCCCTCGCACTCGAGCCGAGCGACCGCCACGATTTTTACAAGAGTACCCATTACATTTAATTAAATCCTCACTGTTTTAATTTGACTTGGTAACGCAGTGAAATTACTACCGCGTTTCAAACTGAGCCGCAAAAATGAGTAAAGAGATGAATTAATGGCTTACAAATTATTTCAAAAGTGTTTTGTATTTAATATCTCAATCGCTGCGAAAGTTTGAATAGCGGGGAATTGTAATTACATGAACATGTCTGCGCTAAAAGGAAAAACAGCTCTGGGTAGCTTTGTCCTAAGGGAATGCAAATCATACAAGTTTAGACTCTATTATTGGAATGATCCAAATCGCATTTAAAACCATTGTAGGTGGAAGCACCTCGCTATTCTCTCTTTTGATTGATTGTTACTCAGTACACAATAATAATTTTGTGTGTGATTCGATCGTTAAAAAGTAATAAACTGGGACCGACTGTAAAACATGAATATTTGAACGTAAAACATTTCAATAATGTTTTGTTTACAATAAATGTATAAACTCAGCATTATGTATTGTTCAATACAGTCATGTACGGTTCGTGTATTTACGTGATATCCTAACCCTCAGGTACATTTGCAGCGTGAATGTGACAAGCGTTACTAACATTCTCGTTTGATCACACTTTAAAAAAAAACTGTTGAAACAAACTGACGACACTGTTTTAAAGCAAAATAAAACGCTACAGCGGTGCCAGCTGAAAAACAATTTTGTTAATTCATTGCTGACGTATGAAAATGTTCATTCATATAAAAATATTTAGCGGTATACTCAATAGTAGGCCCAAATAAATCCACTTTTCATTTATTTCACCTCGAGAATTTTAAATTAGACATGCCTTTGGAATATTCCAGTTTTTATGCCGAAAGGGAATTATTTTATTTTGCAAACTAATTTGGAGTATGCGAGTTATCAAAAGGTACATCTGACCATTGAGAGTCACGAACGTTCTAAATTCAAAAAAGCTAGGCAAAATGCAGCAACGAACTTTTGGTCGGCGTTCAACGTTTTTTTTATCTGGGTATGAAAACGCAGTGTGTATGGCGCAGCGTACACGGTACGGTTTCTATCTACTAGTACAGTTCAGAAGAATAATTTTTAGAGAGTGTATTTTTTACTGTGGCCAGTGGCCGGTCGGCGTTCGCGTTTTATTGCACACTATTCTGGCGAATAAACGGGGCGAATAACCAGGGGGGGTTTAATGGACCGGTCGGTGGGGTAAGGGGGCAGCTCACTCCACGCACCCGACACCCTCGGCTGTCCAGTGTATTGGCTGCGAATATTGAATATTTTTGCAGAGCACGAAGCTAGGCTATGCGCGGGTGCCCACTAACCAGTGGCCTGTGATGTACGACTGTTGATTACCGCAAACTTTACAGTCTTGGCATGTATTCATAAAGCTAAAACGGTGATTTCGTAAATAGAAATGTTGATACGAATAATATTTCGATGTTATTATTCTGAACAGATTTACACATGGTGGTACATAGAGGTGCATGGTGGTTCGTATTGATCAGTTTTTGTAAATTGCTTTGTAAGCTGATATGGAGGCTGCTCGCTTAAAAGTTGGTGCAGTTTATATTGTTATTAATCGTATTAGTTGCCATACACTATAATATGGTAGTTTGGTAGTTTAATAGTCTTATTCATCTTGGTGACAAAATTAAATTTGTCTGTGTTTGACAGAAAAAATATTCTGTATAAAATAAAGAATAAGACAAATTATGACGGGGAGACATTGTGTATGCGAGACGACAAACCGTATGGGACAACAGAAGCCACAATAATTTACATGTTCGGCAGTTGACTGTTGCACAAACCTGATAATGATAAAATTATTATGTAAGTAACGGTTGCTGAACGCGGCTGCACTCGCAGGTGACACACCTGTTATCGCAGCAAAATGTAGCATATGTGCTTTTCAGATGTATAAGCGAAAAATTGTATAGAAATTCGTGTAGCAGTTTTTTGCGTAAAAGATCCATTCATCCTCACAAACTTTCACGACTATAATAGAAGTAGGATATACACTCTACAATCTAATATACTATAATGATAATGTGGGCTGTATATAAATTATTATCGAGATTCGTAAAAGGCGATGTCTCACAAACGCCTTTATTTAATATGTTCTTCTAGCTCACTGTATTTCTCTGTGAAACCTTTTCATTTATTGCAGAAACAGCTAAGGATATATCGGATTGAAATAAAATATTCCGATAAAGTATTTCGAATTTTACATTTGAAATATTTCTCCTCTATATTTTATGGTCTGCGACATCTTTGATCTGTTACTTTAAGGCTTTGCAACTTAATGCAACGAAGTGATAAAAATAATACAAAAATATCCTATGGTCTAATTTTTGGTAGATGGCAAGTAAATTGCACTAATGAGAAAAATAACGTCCCACTGCTGGACACGGGCCTCTTCTAACTATGGGAAAGGTGAGGCCGTAGGCCACCACGCTTGCCAAGAGCGCCTTGGCAGACTCCACCTCTCGATGTTGTCCTTCACGGTTTAGTAAACGATAATAATTAGACTAGCTTTTGACTTAGCGATCGAATAGGCACGTTGTTAGTCTCTTCACAAAGCTATCGCTGCCTTTCTTCTCAAAACATCCAAACTAAAACAGGAATATATATTCTTTAACCCTAGAGTGGTCGCGTGGATGACATTAGTCACCCACGCTAACTAAATGGCTGGGCATTCTTGATTTTTATATGGCAACACATCGCTGGCGCCCAGTTTAGTGTTGCTTATAGTACGCTGCGTGACGTCAGTTACTGCCGTGCGCTTGAGTGGTTCGCTTGAGTCAGGGGAAGTGCATATTTGTAGGTGGAGGACATATGTCATCCGCGCGATCGTTTACGTAAGAATTTTATGACGACCATTTTATAACCTTTTTAACGATTTTGTATTTATTATGATATATTTGTAGCGCCTTTTATTGTAAATAATTTTTATTTAATGAAAATAGTAATTTGTTATGCCTATATTACTTAAAAAATATTTTTAATTTCTAAAAATGGCAAGCTGAGATCAGCACATCGAATTATGGTTACTGGAGGAAGATGAAGACATTTGGGTATGATGAAACCTTTGGTAAGTAGAAGAATGAGTATTGATTGTATACCCAAGATTCTCAAGCTGAAAATAAGCGATTTTTGGGTATTCCATTCGAAGAACAAACACAAGAAGCCTCGACTACTCCTAGTGGAGGTGCGCGTGGAACAAAACGTAATAAAATCACGCGTATATCTTGCCAATTATGCGGGGAATTCACTTGTCCCGACCATTGCAAGTATATGTGCAATAGTTGTTATGAAAATCGTACCTAAGAATATTTTTAGTCTCTCATAATTATTGTTAATATCAAAAGTTGCTCTCAGAAGCAAAGAAATTATAATTACTCGTTCATATGTTCCTAATTTTAATTAAAACCCTTCTTTTTAATTTTTTTTTGTTTTATTATGTAGCTGATTTTATGTCTGTTACTTTTAATAAAAATATGCACCCAAAATATTGGTATTATTATTATAAATCATCATTGGCAAACGGATGACACACGTCATTCGCGCGACCTCTTATGTTATATTTATATGCGCGACCACTCTAGGGTTAATTTAATAGTTACGCGATTAGGAACAAATATCGTACTACGTACATGTACCTATAGGTACAAGTTCCGAAAGTTATGATCATTTAGCAGTAGTCTTTATTGACAACTAGTAACATAAATCCTATAAATTTTAGTATTATGGTCTGTTTCTGAAAATGTTGATTACTATACTGTCCATCTAAGACACCAATCTACCTACAATTACAAGGTTAGTAAAAAAAAGATTAAATCCATTTAATAGGTAGGTATCCTTTTTTTTTACTACCTAGGGTGGCTTGGCTAATTCTCGATGCAATATTCAAGATAAAACCGCTGGGCGGGGTCGCGAGAAAGTATGCAAATCGCGAATCGCGTGACCCCGCCAACATACGGGACCCGTAGGGACACCGCGGTGGGTTTTAGTGGGTATGCCCCGAACGACTTTAGGGGAGAGCCTCCACATACCTCCTCCGCCAGTCCCAAGCCCAGCCGTTCTAATGGCTGGGTTGGCGGAGTCGAGATGACTCATAAGGAGAGTTTCCCACCGTAGTGAACAAAAAAAAATAGATAAAACCGCTGGTTACAGACAACTGGAAGGTCTTAGCCCCGCCAGCCTTGCCAAAATTTATTAAAAATAATCTTTCCCTAATGTGAAATTTTATTTAAAAAATATTGAAAAATCTCCATTACGTGTCTGGCGAGAAAATTGAAGGATCAAATGGACGTATCTTATGCTCGAATATTATTCCTATCGTGTTTGTACAATACAAACATTTACACTGTTATTCATACGTTCGTAAAAATGTATGTAAACACTTAACCGTTTTCAATACGTGTGCTTGACGGGGTTTTAGCGATCCTTTCTCGTAACAACCCTTAAAGGGGAGGCCGGCAGGCTTAGGGTTAAGAGGCCGTTCCCGTTTTTTTAACCCATTTTAGCGGTTAACACGCGCGGAGATACGTGATTGTGACTTAGATATATCAACAAATTAAGAAATGAACGATGATACTATTAGATCACTTAGTCTACTATGGTACTATGGGAGTAAAAATAAGTGTTTAATTACCTATAACGGAAAAGTCAAGTTTCCGCAAACCATGTTTTGAAGAAATCATTTTATGAGCATTACGCGATGGTCCATGACATCGAAAATAATGTGAGTAATTAACTTTTAAATGCATATACGACATAACAATATCCTGCTCCTTGGTATGATGGGGCCAGAAACTTTGGTTTCATTCAGAAATAAACCAAAAAATGTTACGTAAAATGTCATTCATTTGTCAGTTTACGTCTAAATGGATTATTTTTTATCACATAAAATACACTAAGAAATAAAAAAGCAAATAGTCCCTAATAAGATTTGATATAATACCTTTGCTAGGAAAATCTGCTTCTAAATGTGATTACAAATGTTTTAAATTAATTTTTAAACGGAGCTAGAAATCGTTATATAAATCCTGTACGCGTCTACAGAACTTTAGACCGCGCTGAGCGCTCATCGAGGTAGGACGTGTGCCGCTTGCCGTCGTCACTGCGTCTGTGTGCGTGCCTTTTAAACACCACTGTAATTATAGCGTGACCAACCCTTCTTGATGTGAGTTATTATTGTTGAATATGTATAATAAAATAATGGTAACGAAATCGATGATCTTAAAAAATAAATACTGCAAGATTCAAAAATACTATATTCACTTAGGTCTTAAGGTGACTCTTATGAATGTCAGAAATTGTATCTAAATATATACATAACTCAAAGGTGCCTGACTGACATAGTGATCTATCAACGCACAGCCCAAACCACTGGAGGGATCTTACTGAAATTTAGCATGGAGGTAGATGTTATGACGTAGGCATCCGTTAAGAAAGGATTTTGATCAATTCTACCCCCAAGGGGATAAAATAGGAGATGAAAGTTTGTATAAAACTTTGTCAATTTTAAACTGATCCAACTGAGACTTTGCATGCCTATAGCTACCATGATGTAGGCATTCTCTAAGAAAGGATTTTGATAAATTCCACCCCTAAGGGGATAAAATGGGGGCTGAAATTTTGTATGAAACTTTGTCAATTTTAAACCGATCGGGCTAAGACTTTGCATGCATATAGCTACTATGAGGTGGACATCCCCTAAGAAAGGATTTTTATAAATTCACCCCTAAGGAGATAAAAAAGTTTGTTTAAATTTTCTTAGATTTTCGACTGATTGAACTGAAATTTTAAAGATTAGAGCTACGCTTAAATAAGATTTTGATAAATTCAACTCCCATAGGGATAAACTAAGGGATGATGGAGGATATAAATGTATTAGTTTGAACTATCAGTACCTAATAGAACGAATAAATTAAGACGAACGAAATAATTTAAGTTCTAAATGTTGACAATAGATAGCGTTGTGCAGTT
This sequence comes from Euclidia mi, assembly GCA_944739405.2. NCBI lineage: Eukaryota > Metazoa > Arthropoda > Insecta > Lepidoptera > Erebidae > Euclidia > Euclidia mi. Next base: position 28,504,497 of record OX123193.2, on the reverse strand, counting down.
AGGTACGTCTGTTTTGGACGAAGGGGAAGACCTAGGCGGGCGTTCTCTGACCAGATTGGAGACATCCTACAGTGTAGTACTAGGGCTTGTAATATCGGAGAATATTGAATTCCGGAACTCAGTTACGATATTGGAGTGTCAATTCTGGAATTCCGGTACTGGTTCCGGAATCGGTATGCTCTTGAAGTAGGTAGATATTTATTGGTAGTAGGTATATTTCTTATAATAAAATAAACGTGTATACTACAAAAATTAAACAAGTTATATATTTTCATCAGTTTACAATTCGTTATACGTTGGATAGATCAAAATTTAACCATTGAATTTGAACACCTCTACATTTTCTACAGTTTTGATTAATTAACATGCCATGAACATTCAAGCCTTAGTAGGAAAAGTTACGAAGGAAAATAGTATTTAAATTAAACATTGTTATAAAACCAGACAATTTAACATTAAAATAATAAACAGACCGATTCTCGAAATTCCTAGCTCATGGTTTGCCAACGTGCCATGTAATGTAGCGTATTAGGTGTACCGTGTAAAACTAAAACTGTCAAAGCAGCGAAGTGCGCTTCAAAGCAGCGAAGTTAAAGTAGGGTTGGGTAGGATATGTCTGTAGGAAACATCTCGAAATTGGACATACATCACCAAACAATGCAACCCTGAAGGAGAAGTAGAACTGGAGGAAAGAGAAGTGTTGACAGGGGCAGGTCGAAAAAACGATTAATACTTTTCTAGCTGACTGGCAAGATAAAGCAAAAGATCGGCATTTATGGAAGAGTGTGCGGGAGACCTTAGCCCAGCAGTGGGACAGTAACGGTTAAAATAAAAACAAATATTACTAAACTTTAAAGTAACATTTGGGAATAATGTGAGTTTATGCACTTTCCTTATTTTATGGGTAGTGGATTGATTGAATTGCTGAAAAATCGTGGGAGCGAGAATCAATAAAATATTTGAAATTGAATTTTTCCTTTATGAAATTATTCATTTTCCAAAAAATGTGTTGATCTATTGGAGCAAGTTACAAGCTGTAGGGGGTATGGAGGGTGTCGGAGACTTTCAAATCTCAGCTCCCTCTAATTTGGTTACCGTCTTGCGCGAAGTACCTATGTAATCTAAGGGTTCGTTGTCCTCAAGCAGCAGAAGGCTCTAACGTATAAAGATATAATTCTGATTATGACCATTGAGACCATTGGGTGCATAGGGTTCCCACCAAGAACTTAGGGTCCCAAGCCAACCTCACATGCAAGTGGTGCACCTGCCGATCAACGGACGAGGCTCTGGCAAATAAAATATCCCGATAAGCGGCAATAGGCTCGCCACCCATTACGTGGGATCAAAACACTGGCGAAAAGTGGGCGTTTAATATGCCTCTGCCTACCCCTTCGGGGCAACAGGCGTGAGTCTATGTATGTATGTATGTTAGACGATGGCATTTTCGGTCCGCAAATATAAGGATGACCTTTTGGCATAAAATGACATATAGGCATCATACTTTACTACATATTTATTTGTGGTTTATAGAAGGACTAGCTTTCGCCCGCGGCTTCGCCAGCATGCAAATTTAATAAAGAGTAGCCTATGTACTTTCCGGGGTTTCAGACTATCCATGTCAAATTTCATCACAAACAGCTCTGCAGATTAGCCGTGTAGCATACATATAAACAGATAATACTTAAAAAATACTTTTGTTTTCATAATGGTCGAACTTCAGGTAAAGATTAGTATGTAAAAATATTATTGAAGTTATGAAGAGCTTATATACCTACTGAATAGAACAGCGGCAAAAATAAAAACTGAAAGCATTACCATAAAGTACATATCAGACCGTCCCTCCACCTCGCTGTGCTTAAGCGCGCTAACTCATAGAAAGCTTGTAATGACGCTGCGCTCAGCTTACTTACTGTAAAAGACAAAGTTCATCTTCATTAAATACTGAAGGCAATAAATCTATAAATTTTTAAAACAATTTGATAACTACTCTAGAATGGGCATTGTAAAAAACTTAAGAGCGTATACGCCTCGAGCGGCGGCTCGAGTTTAGGTTTTTATAGCACCGCGGTCGCCCGCGCACCGCGCATGCGAGACCCGGCGCACTATGACGGTGTCGCGTGGAATAATAATCTTGATCCTTCTTGCCATACATGAACAGTATTCGTTTAGGTAATACGTCGATTATGATAATTATGATATGAAAGTAGGTATTCAAATTTATTATTTTCAATGCACATGCATTTAAAGGTATCAAATAAAGACAGATATTACATATTTGTTTAGTAGGATGATGTTTCTCAGGATAACAACGACTATTTATAATAATTTGGCGCAGTTTTATTATATGATAGAAATAATTTATAATTGTCATCTACATAATTGTCACATTTCAATTAATATACATCTATTTCGTTATTAATGCATGAAAACCCACGAATGACACTAAATACAAGATCAAAAGAGTCGGGTAAAAGAAAATACTTAATTAATTAAAAGAAAGAAAAAAATATACAATATATTGATCTGCATTTACAAAATATTGTAATTATACAATATATATTCACCTAAAATTATTTCACACAGTGTGCGATGATATAAATCCCTCTTTTTATAAAATTTTACATAGATAGTAAATAAGGCCAATTCTCGTATTTTATCCTCCTCTTAGCGTTATCCCAGTTTCAATCTGAGGTCCGCTTACTAGTCTAACCGGATTTGGCTGAATATTAGCTTTTCCACAGAGCGACTGCCTGTCAGACCTCCGCAACCCGAAAGGATAGCGATATTCTATGGTTAAGACTAGTGTCAGTTTATTTAGAAGGTACAGACGCCCTGTAACGACTGTCAAAGATCTTCATGACAACCGGGACCGACGGCTTAACGTGCTCTCCGAGGCACGGGACAAGCGATAATTAATAATTCAATACGCACATAACTCCGAAAAGTCATTGGTGCGCGCCGTGGATTCGGACCCGATACCCTCTGCATGGCAGTCTGTTGGTATCTCCACTCGGCTATCGCTGCCTAATTCTCGTATTTTATATGACATTGTACTTAATTATATTTTGAACGAAATGAGATTAGATTTTAAATTGACTCAGAATTGGTATTCTTCTAATTTAAATGTCATTATCATCTAGAGTTTGTGCCACGAGAACATAGACTTTTTGTAAACAAAGAATTTTTACTAAGTGACTTAGCGATAGTTCTGTCAAAAACAAATAATTTCAACTCCAATGAGCGCAACGGTACATAGACATTTATTTACTCATGTGACATAGATACGTGTCATTGGAAACTAAAATGTCAATGGATCCGGGTTTTATCGATATTATGCGCTGTCAACAGGATCTTTTAATGTTTTGAGGTACTGACGCCTAGAGTGTCAACATTTGGCGTTAGTTCATTGAAATGATACATTCTTGGGCTTAACATATTATTATCAGAGGACAAAATTAAATTTTTGGTTATCAAGAAGGGGTTGGTGTAAAGTTAAATACAAGTTTATAGGATGGCAACGCTCTTCCCGCTGCCGGCATCTCGAAAAAGCGCGTGCAGAATATCAGATGGCAGAAAATTATTTATACCTAAAAAAGAAATTGCGTTTTCAGACTACCGTAACGTTCAATGGTTTTTGTTTAAGTTCATTCTGACGATTTCATTCACAGACAACGTAAAATCTCTATGCCTAGAAATGTTTATGCAATGTATTAGCTAGTTATCTGTTATATTATTCATTGTTGGTCAATAATTTAATATTTTAGAATAGATATGCTACTTTGAGCAAAATTATTTATGGCGTATTGATTTTAAAAAAATCGTGTCAATAATAAAGTAACATGTATGTACTCTATAATTAACAAACACGGTACTCTACTTTTCATTAATTTACTGATTATTACGTGTAAAACAACAAAAAATCGGCAAATTTATGACCATTTGACCATTAAAACACAAAATCAAATATTTTTATTTCAGTAAAATTTAACAATATAAATATAAAAACATAGTGGCATAATTAGGTATTGAAAAACAAAAGACTGTTCAAAAGCATAAAATCTAAAACGCAACTGTTTGAAAAAAGGTTGTGAAGCCCTGAATGTTTGTTTATATTAATATCGCGTGGTTTTGTCGCGGGATCCTTGTAACCGCGGCTTAGAGAATTGATTTTACTGCTGTATTTGTTAAATGATATAGAAGTTGAACGCAATAATCAAATATTGCCCTGTTGGTCTAGTTATCTAGTGGTTAGTAACCCTGACTGCTTAGTCGGAGGTTGTGGGTTCGGCCCTCACTCAGGGTGTTTGTATGATGAGCATGATCATTAGTTCTTTATCTGGGTTTATTTATAACTTGTCTTTACCCGCCCCGTCCGCGTTAATTATACACTTTAAGCTTCCTCAGGAATCACATAGAAAATAAGCGCGAAATCTAATCGCATAGACAATGTTGGGATCCCTTCTTTTCTCATAATGTTCTTTGTCCTTTCCGCACCATCTCTCACAATAAAATTAACAAAGAAACAACAAGATTTTATTGTTTTAATATGAAGCAGCGTTTTATTAGTGGTGCTGTAAATAGGTATAACATTGCATTTTGTTTCTAGTTACACACCTATTTCGTATTTTAATGACCCCTTGAAAGCCGTAAAAGATCAAGATTTATTAGAATTTGTTGTATTGCTATGCCAATATAATAGGTAGTTATTTAAATGAAAAAATGAACGTGCCATTTTACGTTATACGATGAACTTCAGTTATACATTTTATTATCTGTGAAACAAAAAAGCGATATAGTGTTTAGTGTTTTAAATGTGGGACTGGGAAGAGTTTGTTTTTTGTTTAGTTGCGTTGCAAAATGCCAATAAATAACGCTATGTCTGCCTGACATACAACTATTCACTGATATTCCTGTGAAGCCATTCCCGATAGTCAAATATTCATAAATAACAAAAGGAACTAGGTATCGTCATTTAAAGGTCATTTTGTTGCTCATATTATATAGTAGCATCGCATGCAATAACCCGTGCATTGTATAAAATCGTAGGTAGCTCATGGTTCACCGACGTCTGGGCTCACTCTGCTATTTCTCGTATTCAATGTTCCAGAATGTTCACAGGTTTCCAGTTTACGAATTTGCTTTCAGTGCACAACGTCGTCTCATTTTATGCAACGTCTTCACTACAAAATATGCTGCGAAGCATTTTTACGATAGAAACATTTCGATACACCTGTTACAACTGGCAGCTATTCTGAATATTCGAAACAATTTTATGCGTACGTGGATCCTATTTCCATGTACCAAATTACGTAGCACTATTCTCGTAAGTGTTTGTGAATGCAGGTGCTCGTTCTGTAGTTTTGGTGAATGCGTGGGCTTCCTTTGCACTAAAATGTATTGCGATTCATTTTGAAAACATGCCATGGGTAATAATTGTGTGTGGACCGACAGACTGCTACGCAGAGGGTCTCGGGTTCAATTCCTCGGCACGCACCAATGACTTTTCGAAGTTAAGTGCGTATTAAATTATTAATTATCGCTTGCTTATGGGTGAAGGAAAAACATCGAGAGGAACCTGCATGCCTGAGAGTTTGCCATAATGTTCTTGAAAGACATGTGAAGTCTGCCAACCCGCATTTGGCCAGCCTGGTGGACGAGAAGAGGCCCGTGCCCAGCCGTGGGACAATATTAAGGGCTGCTGATGATGAATAAGAGTGGCACATAAAATATAATCATTTTCGTGAATGTGAATTTCGTCAAACCCTAATTTCCTTTCTTCTTTTCGTATAATGGCCGACTATGGTATTGGTGTTTAAAGACCACCCGAATGCTCAACAAATATACATAATTTCTTGGGTAAAGACCTGTTTATGGGTTAAGACCTAACACATAAATAGGTCATAATTATATAACAGTAAGATCCCTGAGCCGCCAGACCTTACTTATTTTCTCAGAAACGAAATGTATAGAATAATGTAGTGTTAGTATCTGCTATGAGTGTATGAAAATTGTTCCCGTGGACCATTAGCACCTCATACCTAAAAAATGGCTCGCGATCCATGCTAGCAAGTATGCGTACACTCATAGTAGATACTTTTAACACTACATTATTCTATACATTTTGTTTCTGAGAAAATAAGTAAGGTGTGGCGGCCCTGGGATCTTGGACAATATATTATAATTACCACACGATTAGGTAATCTTTTTCGTACAAAATGTCGTACAAGTGCGGGTGAGCGAGCGCCTCTACGTAGAATAGTCAAATTTTTTAACCAACATTTCCATAATGTGGATATTTTTGTATTAACAGAAAAAGGATTTAGAAAAGCGATTATTGATAGTCTAAAATAGCATTATATAACATAAAATATAGTCTAATATAACATAAAATAGGAATATACAGGCGTGAGTCAATAAAAAAAGTAAAAGTACCTAAAGTGAAGTTGACACAGTAAAACGATGCCAAATGATAATTGGACCAATTATATTATGATGTTAAATATATTAATTTTACTAAAAATGTCCCGTCCGCCATCTTAGATCCCCAAATAAATGCCATTCTCGTTACCAGAATGCATGATAACCCAGAAAATTATACTTACTCATATTAATTTTATTAAAAATGTCCCGTCCGCCATCTTGGATTCCCAAATAGATGTCATTTTCGTGATCAGAATCCATGAAAGCCCCGAAAATGATACCCATATTTATTTTATTAAAAAAGTCTCGTCTGCCATCTTGTGAATGTAGACACAAAAACTTTTCCCGTGAGAATTTTGTGTCACACATGCGCATCGTAAAATGTGACTGTCATCATTCTTTCATAACGCGCCTTTTCAAAGAAGTATAACTACAAAAATATATGTTTTGGGTTGGCCCGTCCTTTTTACTTAGGGATTTAAAAACTAAACTGCGGCCGATTCTCAGACCTAAAGAATATTCGTTCAAAATTTCATACAACTCGGTTCAGCCGTTTCGGAGGAGTATTGAATGATTGTAACTAACACTGAGAAACGATTTTTTTGACTCCGGTATGCGCGTGGCGTGGCCAACAGGATTGATCTAGTGATAAGATGAAATTACTAATATGGCTATAAAAAAAAAGAAGTTGGCGATAAAGGGGTGAAAATTAAGAGTTGTATGTATTTTATACGCCAGATCATAAAAAAAATAAAATATTAAAAAAAAACAAAAAATATAAAAAAGATTTTTTGGGCTGGCCACCCTTATGACTTAGAAGTTTGAAAAATACATTACTACCGATTCTCAGGCTTACCAAATATACATACAAAATTTCATACAAATCGGTCCAGCCGTTTCGGAGGAGTATTTTAACTAACACCATGACACGAGAATTTTATATATCATCATCATCATCATCATATCAGCCAAACGACATCCACTGCTGGACATAGGCCTCCCCCAAGGTTCTCCACACAGACAGGTCTTTTATATATATTTAGATTGAATTCCCCATTCCTTAAAATATCGGAGACGATACCCATATCGACTTTAAAAAAGATCCCGTCCGCCATCTTTGATCACGAGATAGATGTTGTATTTGGAATCACCATCCCTTAAATCATCAGAGACGATACCCATATTGATTTAAAAAAATCCCATCCGCCATCTTTGATCACGAAATAGATGGTGTTTTTGAATTCCCCATTCCTTAAAATATCGGAAACGATACCCATATCGACTTTAAAAAATATCCCGTCCGCCATCTTTGATTTCCTATCCACCATCTTTGATCACGAAATAGATGTTGTTTTTGGATTCTCCATCCCTTAAATCATCAGAGACGATACCCATATTGATCTTAAATTTTTTACCATCCGCCATCTTTGATTTCCCATTCGCCATCTTAAATCACGAAACAGATGTTGTATTTGGATTCCCCATCCCTTTTAACATCGCAGACGATACCAATATTGATTTTTAAAATTTTCCCATCCGCCATCTTTGGTTTCCCATCCGCCATCTTTGATCACGAAATAGATGTTGTATTTCGATTCCCCACCCCTTAAAACATCGAAGGCGATACCCATATTGATTTAAAAAAAATTCTCATCCGCCATCTTTGATTTCCCGTCCGCCATCTTAGATCACTAAATAAACTTCATATTTTAATCAGCGTCCCGAAAATCTCGAAAACGAAACCCATATAGATTTTTTTGCCTTTGGACCAACCCTCCCCCTTCCCGTTTGGCCATTTTTTTTATTTTTGTCTGTCCCCTAAAACTAGCCATTTGCCCGGCCCCAAAGGGTCGAAACGTTATGTTATATAGCCTATAGCCTTCCGGAATAACTGGGCTATCGTATACAAAAAGAATTTTTCAGATCCGACCGGTAGTTCCTGAGATTAGCGCGTTCAAACAAACAAACAAACTCTTCCGCTTTATTATATTAGTATTATTATATTAGTATAGATAGATGTAAAAGCAAAATATGTTTATTGTGGGTTATCCTTGGAAGATAGACATAAATACCATCGCAGACTTTTTTGTAGATCTATTAAAAAGGTACAATCCCACCATACATTGTTTTGCTATAACTCAAAAGGTTTTGGCAGCGTTTTCGAGGAAAGCTCCCGATCGGCTAAATTTTTTCCGACGCGTTGAACTAATATCGTCGTAATATCGTCAGTTTGTACAAAACTTAAACTTATTACACACTAAAACCTTCCTCAGGGATCAGTCTCGATGTTGTTGAAAACCGTATAAAAATTTGTCCAGTACTTTTCGAGTTTTAAGCGAACAGACAGACAGACACCGCGGCGGGGGAATTTGTTTTATAATATGTATAGATTTTTACAACAACTGTGTTTTATTTTTTGTGTACATTTACCTGATATACAGGTACATTATCTAACATTTACTATTGACATTAAAATCTAACTACTTAGGTAAAGAGGCAATAAAACTATGAAGCGTCAAAAAATTCCTCCGCAACGCTGTCGACTGGTAGCGTGCCCAGAAGGCTGGCAGCATTGTCATGTTGTATGGCAATGCTTATTCTGGGGGTCTAGTACGAGTTTTACACGGTGACGATAGACTAGTCGACGGGAACAATTTTCATACATTTTCTAAATGCGCCCCCTAGCGGAATCTATCGATCGCTATTCTCCGATGAATCTCCAAAATTGTTCCCGTCGACTAGTCTATTGTCACCGTGACGGTCGAGTGCAAAACTGACCCTCTGGTCACGGGAAGCATCGATCAGCCTTCTGGCGATTTTGTTACATAGAGCGTGTGCACTAGGACCCCATGACCCCAGCGTTTCGACCCTAAATTAGTTTAGTTTTTTAAGTAGTTTAATTTTATTGTAATACATGCCATAAAAATGTATATAACTAGGTAAATAAAATCGATTTCAGCTTGAAAATATGCGGGGTAATTAAATACTATAAATACAATCCTTACAGCGAGAAACAATTACCTTGTTTGTAATTTCAGTCCTAACTCATTATTTATTTTGCAAATACCACTACACGCAATGGGACTACTGTATTTAGCAACATTTACCTATACCTACTGAGAAACACATTCAGATAAAAAGTAAGTACAATTGTTTTTTTTTTTACGATTTACATCATCCTACATAATTACATCTTACAGAATCGTTTTTTGCGTATACGAATATTTCGTAAATGAATAAAAAAGTTTGCATTCTTCCATGTTTTATGTAGATTATATTAATAGTACCCAAAATTATAAAAAGCTGCCTAACAGCCAACACAAGAATACAGAATTTAATTTTCCTAAAACATTTTAAGAATGCCGGCAAAAAATAATTCCGGCTAACTGCGCATTAAATTAAATTTGGAAGAACGTCGACGTTTTTAAATCGCTTTTTTATGTTTACCTTATTCCAGTGAATTTGATACCTACTTTTTAATACATACATACATACATAGACTCACGCCTGTTGCCCCGAAGGGGTAGGCAGAGGCATATTAAACGCCCACTTTTCGCCAGTGTTTTGATCCCACGTAATAATATCTACTTTTTAATAACCATATTTATTAGTAAAAGATTTCAGACACTCACCGTTACTATAAAAGCTTGTTGTTGCATATTAGTTTCTGAAAGACTGACTAGGTTCGATTGATTATCAAGAAGATAAGAATAAGTAATTCTTCTAACAAAAAAAGGGTTTCTAGTTTACAAGGTAGTAGAGCCTTGCTGATTTCAGCATGAATGGGCCGGTTCGACCGGGGAAGTCCTACCCTCTCACAGAAAATCGACGTAAAGTAACAGTACCTAAACTATTGCGTTTCGTTCGGTGAGTGAGAGTGCCGGAGGCCCTAGCCCCTATTCCTTCTCCCTCATCCCACTCCTTATCCTACCCCTTTTCCCAACCCCAAGGGGCGGCAACGCACTTGTGACTCCTGTGGTGTTGCGGGTGTCCATGGGCGGCGGTAATTGCTTACCATCAGGCGATCCGTCTGCTCGTTTGCCGCCTATTAGTACATTAAAAAAAAAAGTTAGTACGGTGTGTTTTGTTTTATAATTTTACTAAAAAATTATAATAATACTGATACATTAGAAATTCTGGATTTGTCTATCTGGATATTTAAATCATGGTCGTGGTGGGGGGGCTCAGTAACCGTGGGTTTGAGGTACACCCACGGTGAAGATAAGCGGGATCTCGGGAGGGGGTGCTCCATGTGGGCTTGGTCGAGGCCTGCGTAGGATGCGTCCAAGGTGCGGGATGGGGACAGTTCTGTCTGTCACTCGCAGTTGGGTGCGGTCGCGGGAGGAGAGGCGTGTCGGTGTTGCGTTGCCGCGCGCCCTATCTCCCACGACTGAATGGCACCATTGTTGCGTCGCGGTGGGGCCGCAGAGGAAGAGGAGATGCGGTGTTGCGTTGCCGTTCTCCCTGTCCTCAGCGCCCGCTGGGTGTTTTGGCGGCGGAGCCCAACGCCTTCATCCGCCGATAAGGGGGTTTTGTTCGGGGCCCGCCTGACCATCTGGCGGGCCAATACCCGTAGGGGATTGCGACGATTGCTTCGGCGCTACCCGACCTCCCGACACACGGGTACATGAGAGGGTCGAGGTGGTTTTTAGTGGTAACACCACATACTCCGTCTCTCATTTCCGAGTCGGAGATCCGAAGGGATTTTCCACCTCGTAAAACAAAAACAAAAAAAAAATTTTTCATAGCGCGAGCATCTCACTGCAAGATTTTTAGGTTCACATGTTTATGGAAAAGATGGAAAACTCAATATTAGACCATATACAATGCAATTTTTAGGCAAATTAAAAGGCCCATGTCCAGCAGTACACTCCGAAGAGCTGTATGATGCAAATAATTTCAATACTTTTCTCAAATCAACTCACTCTTAGTGTCGCGACACATCTGCATTACCTACCGCTACGTTCGAACATGATCACAGGTTTTACAAATATCCTATGACACATCAGCCAAAAGTAAGTCACGTCCGGCTTGGCACTGAATCTTCCATCGAACCCCACGTTACGCGATCAAATGTTCGCCGACAGCGTTACATTAACGTTCGGCGCGTGTGGTCTGTGCAACCGAATACTTCGTCCATTAATTCAGTAGCTCAAGCACCGATGCGGAACTTTCGGCAGATGTATCGCTACACCGATACATCGCATTCGCCAATCCGGGAAACAGGCGTGAGTCTTTGTATGTATGTATGTATGTATTGCTACACTAAGAGAAAAATAATTGCAATTGGGAACGCCTAATTACCTGACAAAGCTTTCCAGTTTACTCCCTCACAAACCGCGTTAAGGATTTCACGCAAAAAATAGCAATTTTCGTAAATAGGTCGTCACTACTACTTCATTTTAATCTTACAATTTTAATCGCAAATTAGGACCATTGCCATGTTTAACATTTACTTTGCATCTAAAATTACAAGAATATAATTATTTTTAAGTCAGGGATGAGAGAAAATAATAAATTGTGTTCGCATTAGTCTGCTATGTAAGCTTGCTTACGCTTTTTGCCTTAACTGCAAAAATGTATTGACATATTTTCTGATGTAAAATAATTACGACAAGGATGTTCTTTTCAGTATCCTGCCTTTTATATTGTTACGCCATCTATCGGTGAATGGGGGTACTAGAAGAGATTGAATGTATCGGTGGTTTAAAGGTAATTCAGCTACTTTGTACTAGATGGCATTGCTGTATCGAGTATTGACTGTTCGCGATTATTTCGACAGTTTTGTAGAAGCATCTAGAATGCGCTAGTGATGTTATCCGGCCAGTATAAATAGAGCGCGAGCGAACGGACCGGACACAGTTACAATTGAATATCGGAGCGATAATCATCAAGCGAAGGAAGTAAGTGTTTAGTGGTGTTTCTAGTGGTGTGAATAGTGTGTTTTATTAGTGTTGAAAAATTAAGTGTGTGTATCTAGTGTTATTGTGTTAGTGAATAAAGTGCAGTTTTTTCTGGCAAAGTGTATATAATTTATCACCGAACCCCAGCTCGTAACAAATTGGTGTCAGAAGAAAGGGATAAATTATGCCGGTTATGCCGAAGGAAGAAACTGAAGGTGTGCGTACCAGGAACCAGCGCCAGCAAGACCTGGACCAGAGACGCTTCGGAGACGTTCCTTCTCCATTGCCTGGTGGACCAGGCGACTCAGCGGCTGCAGTGGAGCCTGCAAGCGCCACACACTCAGTGACGGTGCCCGACATCGCGGCTCTGATGGCGTTCATGCAGGAGCAGGCCCGCCGTCAGGAGGAGCAGGCCCACCGTCAGGAGGAGCAGGCTCGCCGTCGGGAGGAGCAAGCTCGCCGTCAAGAGAAGCACGCGCGCCGCCTGGAGGAACAGCTACAGCGCGACAAGGAGGAGCAGGCTCGCCGTCAAGAGGAGCAGGACCGCCGTCAACAAGAGGAGGCTCGCCGTCAAGAGGAGCACGCGCGCCGCCTGGAGGAACAGCTACAGCGCGACAAGGAGGAGCAGGCTCGCCGTCAAGAGGAGCACGCGCGCCGCCTGGAGGAACAGCTTCAGTGCGACAAGGAGGAGCAGGCTCACCGTCAAGAGGAGCACGCGCGCCGCCTAGAAGAACAGCTCCAGCGCGACAAGGAGGAGCACACGCGCCGCCTAGAGGAGCAGGTGGTGCTTATGAAGGACCTCAGCGCCGCTGTAGGGAAGGACTTGAAGGCGGTCAAGGAGGAACTTCAGCAGCACGAGGCCCGTATAAGCGACGTAGAGATGCTCGTACACGACAAGCTTGAGAGTCGCGTCGCCTTTATAGAGAAGCGTGTACACGACCACCACGAGACCTGTGTTGCTGAAGTGGAGAAGAAGTTGCGTGGGCTCGAAGTGACACCAGCGGCTGTAGCGCCCTCACCTCGTGGATTTAAGGTTCCACCATTTGATGGCTCGTCATCATGGTCGGCATACAAGATCCAGTTCGAGGCTGTGATGCGATCAAATGGGTGGAATAAAGAACAGGCCTTAACCGCCCTAACCTTGGGCCTTCGCGACCGGGCCTTGACAGTGTTGGAGGCACTCGGACAAGACGTCACCTACGAGAAGCTTCTGGAGGCGCTGGAGGCGAGGTACGGAGACGCGCACCTCGAACATGTGTATCGTGCTCAGCTGAAGGACAGGTCGCAACGCACCGGAGAAACTCTGCAGCAGTGGGCTCTAGAGGTGGAAAAGCTGGTCAGGAAGGCATACCAGTCGTCTCCTGCGCTTATTGACGGGAACCTCGTACAGGCGTTTACGGATGGGATCCAGGACCTGGAGGTAAGAGCAGCACGCGGCACTTCAAGGACCTCAAGGATGACTTAGCCCACGCTCTGGAGGTGGAAGCAGTGCGACGCGACGACCGAGGTCACCGCATCAGGGAAGTTGTGTCGTCACCTCGGTGCTACAACTGCGGAGAAAGAGGCCATATCCGCTTGAGCTGCCCAAAGCGTAGGCAGCCTGGTGACACCCTGTCTCCACCAAAGGGGTCGCCTGATGTGCCTGCCAGGCAGCGAGAGCAGGGAAACGAGTAGAGGCCAGGACTGCGGGGCGGGTGCTGGCTGGTAATGGAAGAGCCCCAAGTATCTCTATCTCGCAATCATGTGACGGGAACAGCTTGATCATTGAAGGCGAAATTAACAGAACACCATGCAAGCTGATATTAGACACGGGTGCTTCTCGGACAGTCGTCGGTTTCCATCTGGCAAGACGGGTTCTTCGGGGCTGCTTCAGGAACAATGAATGTGTGAATCTGAGAACCGCTACTGGTCAGCACATAACCGTCCGAGGTGAAATGGAGGTGGATCTGAAGCTAGGCAACAAAGTTTACCGTCACAAAGTCATCGTGGCCAAAAGTGGACGACTGCATCTTAGGCCTAGACTTCATGCGGAAGTATCGCTGCGAGATCGATGTTAACCAGGGAGTGTTGAAGTGTGGCTCGCAAGAAGTCTTCATGGACGGTGCAACTTCAGGAAAAGTGTACTGCCTGAAGAATGTCACCCTTCACCCGTGGTCTGAAACGGTTATACCAGTTTATTTACCAGGGAATTTTGGTCGAGGGAACCGCTGCGTACTAATCGAAGGCCTAGAGAAAGAGGCCTCCTGGAAGATTACACGAACCTTGGTAAGGGGTACTAAAGTTTCATCAGTACGCGCACTGAATGCAAGTGACAAGGAAGTGTCGCTCAGGAAAGGGACGGAATTGGGCACCTATGAAGGAGCGGCTTGGATGCGTAGATGTCAAGAGCAACCTACCAGCGCCAAGGTTCAGGGTGCACGATTCGACGTGTCTACTCTTTTAGAGGACTGCGAAAGTACCCTGTCGGAGGAAGAGAAGACCGAGGCTCAGAAGATGTTGAACCGGTTCGCGGATATTTTCTCGACCAGTGATGCCGACATAGGGAAGACAGCACTAGTCCAGCACAAAATAAACACGGGAAGTGAAGCACCGATTCGCCAGCGACCAAGACGTGTGCCAGTAGCACGGGAACGTGAAGTGAAAGCTATGATCGACGGTATGGTGAACGAAGGCGTAATCGAGCCTTCGTCCAGCCCGTGGTGCTCTCCGGTTGTCCTAGTTAAGAAGAAGGATGGCAGCATGCGCTTCTGTGTAGACTACCGCCGATTGAATGACATCACGAAGAAGGACAGCTACCCGCTGCCAAGGATCGATGACACACTGGATACGCTGACGGGGATGAAGTGGTTTTCTACCTTAGACCTAAAAAGTGGCTACTGGCAGGTGGAAATAGATCCTCGAGACAAAGAGAAGACGGCATTCTCCACAGGCAAAGATTATGGCAATTTAACGTCATGCCCTTTGGATTGTGCAACGCTCCGGCTACTTTTGAGAGACTGATGGAGCGAGTGCTTATGGGACTGATTGGAGACGCCTGCCTGGTCTACCTGGATGACATCATCATCGTGGGGCGCACCTTCCAGGATCACCTTCGAAACTTGGAGCAAGTGCTGTCAAAGATACGAGGAGCTAATTTGAAGCTGAGTCCGAAGAAATGCGCGTTATTCAGACGGCAAGTGAACTTTCTAGGACATGTGGTCTCGGAGTACGGTATTCAAACTGACCCGGATAAGATCATAGCCGTGAAGGAATGGCCAGTTCCAGAGAACAAAACGCAGGTCAGAGCATTCCTCGGATTATGCTCCTACTACCGACGGTTTGTGAAGAACTGTGCTGACATTGCTCGACCTCTTCATAAGCTCACCGAAGACAGAGTACAGTTCTGTTGGAATGAGAGCTGTGACGTTGCATTCCAGAAGCTCAAGGAACATCTGTGCACTGCACCTATCCTAGGCTACCCTGACAATGAGCATGAATTCATAGTTGACACAGATGCCAGTAACACTGGAATTGGCGGCGTGCTGTCACAGAGGAAGGGTGACCAAGAAGTTGTTATAGCATACTTCAGCAAGGCCTTATCCAAACCCGAAAGAAACTACTGCGTCACCAGGCGGGAACTCTTGGCTGTAGTAAAGACATTGCAGCATTTCAACAAATATTTGTTGGGGCGTAAATTCCACCTGCGAATCGACCACACTGCGCTGAAATGGCTACTTCAATTTAAGGACCCAGAAGGACAAGTAGCCAGATAGATTGAACTACTGCAAGAGTTTGATTTTGTGGTGTTCGAGACGAACACGTTTAAGAGGGGGGCAGTGTTACGCCATCTATCGGTGAATGGGGGTACTAGAAGAGATTGAATGTATCGGTGGTTTAAAGGTAATTCAGCTACTCTGTACTAGATGGCGTTGCTGTATCGAGTATTGACTGTTCGCGATTATTTCGACAGTTTTGTAGAAGCATCTAGAATGCGCTAGTGATGTTATCCGGCCAGTATAAATAGAGCGCGAGCGAACGGACCGGACACAGTTACATTTGCATATCGGAGCGATAATCATCAAGCAAAGGAAGTAAGTCGGAAGTGTTTAGTGGTGTTTCTAGTGGTGTGAATAGTGTGTTTTATTAGCGTTGAAAAAATGAGTGTGTGTATCTAGAGTTATTGTGTTAGTGAATAAAGTGCAGTTTTTTCTGGCATAGTGTTTGTATATAATTGATCACCGAACCCCAGCTCGTAACAATATTACCATCATGCTTACTTCCAAGTTTTATCTCGCAGATTATTTTGCTTTGCACTGAAAGCTTGTTGCTATATTTACGCAATTTACTTAAGCGCGATGATCGCAATGAAGATAACATTCTGTCAAATCTGGTCTGACGATTGAACCCTGGGCTCCATGTCGAAATCTTCGGATGCAACTGTGATGACGCAGGACGATGATGACGACTTATATACCCTAATCCATGGTACATTATGGGACTCTTTATTACTTATTGACAAGTAGCCCCTATCTGTCTATAGCAGCCATAATCAAAATTATTTTACTAGGAGCCCTGGGGCCTGGAGAATGATGACCTGCGTAGACGTTTCTTAACTTGTCAATGTATCACGAAAGGCAAGCCAAGATGTGCCAACGATACAACTAATAATCAAAGACTTTATATTTACGCCAATATTAAAATATTTGCTAAATCGCATCCTTGGTAGACATTAACTTGCTTTGGCGTAGCAGATTTCATTATAAAACTTGAATAAGTAGGTATTTAATCAAGCTTACTTTTTACATTTTCACTCGTAGCAGTACTTGTTTCAATTTGTATATTATTAAAAGGTTTCCTCATACTTTTGTGCTAAACCTCAGCAAGTGCTGGTAGGCAAACTTCAAATGAATGTTTTTTGAGAACATTGCGGAGTACTCTCAGCTTGGTCAGCTTAATGATTGTGGCCTAACTCTTCTCATAATAAGAAGAGGTATTTGCCCAGCAGTGGGACGGATTATAAATAATTCTGATAATTAATTATGAAACACTAAAGGTGGTTATAATATGTACAATGTATGCTATTTTGATAACGGGTAGGAGCAGTCATGATTTCATTTCAAAATGTTGATGAAAGATTATGGCCCGCCTCAAATACAAGGAAACGAGATGCAAGGCGATAAAATGCGCTCTTTTTAAAAGGTCGATACATTGTAGAAGTTGTATAACAAAGAAAGAAATAAGATGATCTGCACACCTATCAAAGCACGCTTTTTCACTGTAGTTACCACATGCAATATGGAAAATAGTGAATAACGGTCGAATTCTTAACAAAGAGAGCTGAAAATATGTGAGAGTATCACATTTGCCGTGTCATGAATATCATTATAATATTAACATATAAAATGTTTAAATAAATATTCTGTATAAGATATGACGACAAATGCAAAATTTTAAATACTTGTGTATGTATTTCAGATAAAAATTTATGGATAATTGTGTAAGTCATTTTGATTAAAAACGATTCGATAATTAATTAACAATGTACCTACTATAGCGGACTATTTAATATACCTTTATTTATTATACTATAAACACGAATACTACTTTAGCTCTAACACAACGAAAACAAACAGCTTATTTCCGTCAAAAAGATTCTACGAAACATATCAGCATTTCTAATATTAGTTCCACACATCCGATCAACTGTAATTTCGATAAAATCAGTTTCAATGTGAACCACGCAAAGATAGAATCAATTCCGCCACAATAAGTACCCAGTTGTTTCTCCGCAAACATAAATCAAATTGCTTACTGATTATTTCTCTTGAAATACGTGGGCTTGGGCTATAAAAACGTAAGGCTGCCGCTAAAATCAGATCCTGTAATAAAAGTGTGTAGGTAGTGGAACCTCGCGGCGGCGTCAAATCCACAACTTATTCCCAATATCCCAATATCCGGGACGCAGCCGGGTGTACCAACCCCTCGGCTACATACCGCACTCATAAAATATACTACTACCGGCTCCGAGCTAAGAAATTCGCGGTGTGCTATCAGAAGACACAAGATACGAGTGGTGTTTTTGTTTTTGCACACATCTTTCTTGCAAGCAAAACTGTTTTGAAAGAAGTTGAAACTTCACTACAGCAATTTGCACTTGTCGAATATATTCTTTTAAACGGTTTGTCATTCCATGAAACAAAGTAAACTACAAGCTGTCTACAAGTAAGAGCTTCGTTAAACCTACATAACAATACTAGGATTGTCAAACACACGGTGCCTTCAACGAACAAGATAAGTAGGGAAATTAGAGAAGAAGGATAGAACAGGCGTTCGAGCTTTGGAATTCTTACTATCGAAATAACATTTTGAGGTAGCGATAGCCTAGTAGAGATGCCAACAGACTGCAATGCAGCGTTCAAATTCAAACACACGGAGCACAACAAAATAAAATTAAATAAGTCTTAAGAAAATTCGAGTCTACGTTAATTGCCTACGAAACCAATCACACTTCACGAACTATCTATGAATCTAACTGTATAAGGATATTGTTAGTTAATAAAGATTAAGGGGTTATTGTACTCGTACTATGAACTACTGGATGATTGTACTCGTATTATAGACTGCCTCCGTGGTCCAGTGGATAGCGTATGCGACTGCTGATCGGAGGTCCCGGGTTTAATTCCCGAGTCGGGCAAAAGTGTTACTGAATTTTTCCGAATTCTCAGTAGTAACTCGGAGTCTGGTGATGTGCTCTGTAATGTAATGTATGTAACGGCAATAGGCTCGCCCCCTATTACGTGGGACCTAAAAATTCATGGCAAAATGTGGGTGTAATATTACACCTCTGACTACCCCATCTGGGATATAGGCGTGAGTCTATTATGAACTACTTTTGTTCTGGGAAATTGAAAGTTTATTTAAAATGCTATCCCATACCTTCTGTCGAGATCAGTTTAAAATTGTATGGAACAGCAAATTTTTTCTAAAGAAGGGTTCAATTGATCTTTTATTTTAATTTCATTAAAATATCCTTTTACAAACTGCTTATATCATTGGGATAAAAACACCATAATCAAATGGATACATTTATAAACAACAACTAGGTATAATTATGAAAAGTAAATTTAAAAGAAATCTATTTTGTAAATTAATAGATTACTTTACTTCATAAATCATTTTTTAACTAAATGGAAGTCGAGTTGAACTAAACGTCTGTATTTTCAGTTCTTATTGCCGGCCCACGGGCCCACAGATGCTCGGTATATATTTTTCAATATTTGTTGAATTTGTTATGAAAAACATTTTCTGCGTTATAAAGTCGTGCCCAGTCGAGTCACATCTTCAATTTAGTCGCCAAAATGCGACGGGTCAATCAACCCTAGATTCTGCTGGCACTGCGAACACCTCAATAGCAAGGGATATCTTTATACATTAATGCGTAAAGATATCACTTTTAAGCGTTATAGTAGGAATATTTATATGTATGATTTGCATGTCCCCATTGCATCCAAGACTTTTACCTTACAGCCGTTTGTTAAGATACATTTACTATATTTTTCTGTATACCTAAGCCTTCCTCGATATTAGGTACATAAATTCTCAGTGCGAGTGAAAATTTTCAAGATACCTTCTACTACCGATTCTTTTTTTCGTCCGACAAGTCTAAACATGAACATTTAACAGATCGAGAGACAAAAAAATTTTGAATTACTCCGTCTTGTACCTTACGTAAACGTATCCAGCTACGTAATCTGCCGACGTGGCGTAGCACATGCTACGAGACTGGTTATCGGCCGGTTTCAATAATAATAATATAATAATATTCTACCACATTCACACAACACCATCTAGTCCCAAACTAAGCAGAGCTTGTACTATGGGTACTAGATAATGGATAAACATACATTATACTATTTTTTTTTGTAAATACATACATATTATACATAGAAACACCCAGACCAAGACAAACATCCATGTTCATGCACACAAATGTTGACTTGAGCGGGAATCGAACCCGCGACCTTCGGCGTAGCAGTCGCTTACACTCCCGCTACACCAACCGGTCGTCATATTCGATCTATCTAAGGATTTGGCTACAAGAGATCCATATTTGGCATAAATCGCTAGTAGCCAAATGTATGGATATATCAAATATTGAAAATGGGCGTAATTTAGAACAAAAAAGATTTATAAATCTATCATACAAAGTGACAAAATTCGCGATATTTCCTTTTAATTCGCATAAATACGAGTATTTTCTAGTGACTTAGTTCATAAAAAGGCTACTATCAAACAGTATCGAAAGCTATTGTGCAGTTTCAAGATATATCAGACAAAGGCCATATATAAGTAACACGTAGACAATATTCTCTATAATCTAAAACAGCGTGTGGATTACTCTATACGGCGCTGCGTACGTCTACACCTCAATGGCGACGCGACGTACCCGTGAGCTACTAAGTACATGATTTCAGTCTCCGTCTCCAAGTGCTACTTACATATATGTAACAATCAGAAGCACCAAGCTCGTAACAATTCTGCGCAGGTATCTAACGTGAAATCGAGTTAGACCCTCCGTCTGCCGCTATCGAAATCCTTCATTTCGTAAATCTTTCCACAACATATGTACGAAAATCTGAAGCCTTGACGCCACCTCCACACTTACACACGCTCACAAATCTTATTTGTGCTCGTTTCCAGCGAAATTCGTCTCGCGTCGCCATCGCCACTTTTATTGCCTGGGTATCTATCTGCGCTATACCGCCTACAATACACAACTTTATGCTTATGCATAAAGTTGTGTATTGTCGGCGATGGGGATTGGAAATATAGTAATGTGTAATATTTATTTTATACTCGGCATTCTAGCGATTTTCTATCTAAGAAATAGGGTTTACACGAGCCCGGTATCACAACTATATTGCTATTTGGTGTAAAACTATATTATTGCTTACCAAAATAAGTCAAGGACATTGAGACAGCTTCATCCCGCCAACAAATCGCGGTGTGGTGGTATTGAGGTTCGATGTTTAAACAGCAATATGTAGTAACATTGATCTCTAGCGTTGTTCCTAAAATATTAGTAAAACGCAGTCACAACTTTAACCAGCGCGGCATCAAGTAATTCACTGTGCACTGTGTCATCCACCGCCAAGCTAATGCATATGAAAGATGCACAAGATATATGCCAAGATCATACCATTGCCTTTGTTTGTTAGCTACTGCTAAAAATATTATACCCGAATTATTTTAGTTGTGCTTGCTACGGATCTAAATGAAGTAAACATTATTTATTCAGGCTATCGATTGCTCACTCACTGTCCACATATCCAAAATCCACGTATAATGAAACGAATAATTTAATAACATTGTAATCAGCAGTAATGTATTTAGTCCTATTAAATAGTATCAACACAACGGACTAGTATTCTACAAACTATATTTTTCAAATATTCTTGGATACGATAAACTCTGAATAATACAAACTACTGCTTTAAACCATATGCACCTAACTTTAGAAAACATAAAATTCGATGATACACAACATAGATTTTTACAAAATCACACTGGACCGTTGCTCGGGTGAAAGGTTGTCTGTAGAAAACAAATCTAAGATGATACCTGGCCAAAGCAACAAGATCCCTCGTGCCTTTTCAAATTGCCCCCTGCCTTCAACATGATACTGAGAAGGGGGTGGCGAGGGGGGTCTAGCGAGGGTGGATGCACCAGCAGGCGGGCAGGCCGACCACCTGAGATTTCAATTTTGCGACGCTGAATAAATTTATTCGTATTTCACCGCCCTCTTTGTTGAACCTATCAACATAAAGCAATACCGGAATAGAAAACTAACAGGTTTCTTTACATTTAAAATGATATTCTCCGGTACGTTATTATTGAGATAATCGCATTGTGCACCGTGACTTGCATGTGTACCTAGACTAAGTAAGCAAATAGATCAGTCTATTTGGCTTTTTTATTTTGCTTTTTGTACAACGAGTCATGTTTATCAGATTGGTATTTTAATACACATTTAGGTACAAATAAACATCTTATGTCGTCTTCAACATGGACGTCTCTAGACTGACATGATGATGATGAAACATCTTTTATTATGAATATATCTGTTAGCCCCGCTTTAACCCAGAATGTATTTCAAAATTACTTATTAATCAAAGTACCTTTCTAGGATCATCTACAAACCAAAAAAAAAAGTATTGTTTTTATAGAAAGCGACACAAAAACGTCAAACATTATTCAAAAGATTTATTCTATCAATCATCATTACGGACTTTTAAATGTAGTAAAAAGCTAAATACGAGACACGCTAACTAACTAACCATAATATGAATATTGAGCAAAAGAACTTAGCCTATATTAGCACTAGAAGGTATAAATTATCAATATAAGTACCAATACTATTATAGAATAGCTCTCAAGCTGGCTACTTACAGGTTAAAACTAGTTCGTAGCAAAACTTTTTCACTTTAACGTTCATACAATTTGCATAGACTAATACTACAAGACATAAAATAGTCGGGTAATTAACAGCCATGAAGAATAATAGACCTCTTTCATTTCGAAATAGACTCAGCATGTATCACATAAGCAAATTTTACCATTTCTGATTAGTTACATATAATCCATCTCATTCCATTTACGCCATATATGAGTTCAATTGCTTTTTTCTTTTTGGTTGTTGGTCACAGAGGTCAGTATTGACTGCTTCTTTAAACTAGTAGTTGCTATATGTGCACATGTAAAGTTTCAATCAATTAATAACTCGTCCTCTTAGAGACAAAATTCTGAAAACGCTGATTACGTATACTTATAATTATCCCTGATAGCATGTGCCCACTTACTACCAAACCGGCCCATGCATGCAACAAAACCAATAAAAAGATTACGGCAAATCCCATCGACGCAACTGCAAACTATGAATTGATTACAGAAACAATAGCCAGTTTTATTGTCGCCCAATGAAATATGGCTATAATGCCCGTATTAATTTCCATTCAAGGGAGTAATTAAACGGATAAAACCAAATACAAAATGGACGTCGGCAAAATCTGTCACTTTTTATAAATACGCCGTTTTGTTTGGAGTGATGCCACGTGATGCCAAGTGCCTCTATCTGTTGGCTATCCCGCACATCCACCGCGAAACGTATATCACTAATATTTTAACAGTGACAAACCAAAAAAATCTGGCTTTATTAAATTTTTTCGGAAAACTTCGGGACATTTCCATTACATTACGCCGTACTCCTTTCTTGTCTAAATAATTCAGCATTCTCAACGCGGATGACAGAGACGGCACAAACCATTAACGTGATTGCAACAAAATATTCTATTTGCAACTCAAACAACCGTTCTTTTCAGAAATATCTTCCCTTGAGATGTCTTTTGAAACAATTATTGTGGTTTTGTTTGGAAATTAGAGTATGTTGACTGTGGTAATATTTCTTAGAAAAAATATTTTGTATGAAGATAAACCTACTTACAAACTCCATTTTCATTACATACAAATAAAATATTTTGTCAGATTTATTATCTACGTAGTATTCTTTTTGAAATTAAAACATTATTTTAAATTGAAAGTGTCGACATAAAGAAAGTGAAAAATAATGTGTACAAAGTGTCGGTTAAGTGGTGAAAATAATCCAAACTCGTATTCCCGCGAGCGAAGACGCGCATGTAAAATGACTTATTGAGATAAACTGTTTGCCCAACGCTCCACACCGAATTTCTTCCAACGCCCTCAAGAATCGCGGTTTGATTTCATGTAAATTGACATTTTTGCATTCCATTTAAGCTTTTTATTTTCTGCAATCCGACCAAGCGATATATCAAATAAACTGCCGCTTACGACCGACGGCTGGTCATTTGTAGGACATTTAAAATGTACCTAAAATGAAAAATTATAAAACTATATTTTAAACGGCAAATTATGAAATATAATTAAACAAACGAAACGCTTTAACGTTTTATTGTATGTTAAGTACCAGCGCGTAAGTGGATTTTTTTTTTTACATTCAGTGCTTTTAGCAATGTCAACGAAATTACTTGGTACTTATTTATGCTCAGACTCATTAAAACAAGTTTGTTTAAATACAAAAATCTTTATTTTTTATCTCTCCTGGTGCTCACCTATACGGATTTACACATGGCGAACTAATTTACGACCAGTGCGCTCTTTTACAACGCGAACACTTTGTGCTTTTGTAATTTGTTTGAAGTGTTTCTGTAACATTTGTACAAAATAACGCTACCAGTACATGTATTCATTTTTAGGACCTGAAAAAGATATGCTCTGTTTACTTTTATCTTATATGAAGACGTGACTGACCGATCTGATATTAATCACAAATGTCACCAATTTGCTACGAAAAAATGCTCCATAAATTAATTCTCATAGTTTGCTCTAATTACAATGATCTATCATCTTAATCTAAATCCATTTTCAAATACGTTGATTCGTATCTTTATGGAATGGCGAATTTAGGGTGAATTTCATTAAGGCAAACTAGCGCAATGTGATACTCAAAGTGAAATAAGTGATTGGAAGAGTCATGACTGTTTCTCGGAGTAAACACCTTAAGCCATCCGTGATTACAGGTTGGAGGGTGGAGGTTCGCCGGGTGTCAGGCGAAGCACGTTACGCCAGAATGCAAAAAATGTGTTCTGTTTTATTAGAGAGGCCAATAAATTCAGTACGTGAGCCAACGCCATGGATCACTACTGGGATCACGTGCAAAAATATTATTATTCTCTTTGTAACGTCGGGCACGTTGCTAGATATTGCTTTTGTCTACACGACACCTGTGCTTCAGAAGCACTCTATTAATTCATTTATGAAATACATATAGAAGAAATAAATTCTTTAAAAGACAACATTCAATATTTATCATTCGAAAACAACGATTCTAAATTATTTTACTGATTGTTCTGTTTTATTATTCTGAAGGAAAATTACACGTAGAATCTGTGTGACAACAAATGAACAACATTATTACATTATCAAGAGCCAGTGTATAAATAAGCGTGTAGCTCAGAGCAGCCACGTTCTCCATCCCGGGGACATATTTTGCAATTTCATTTCCCCTGAGAGAGCGCAGACACGGTTTACGCGTCACCTTATTCTTTACCAACTTTAATATTTCTACGGTAATCTTCAGAGCTGTCCGACTGACGCACAATACATGATGACATCACTGAATATTTTATACGTGCTTTTAAAATTACATAGCTGTATGTATACACCATTGATAAATTATGAATGATTTGTAGTACAAAATCACGGTGACGGGATAACAAGGAACCAACCAATTTTAACAATGGATACGTAAGGCAAAAGCATTATTATATTTACATTTAATAAATTTTAGAGGAAACCAATCAGTAACTCAATTCCAAATATGAAGTGTATTGGTATCCTTAGACAGTTCAGATACTTCTCAGAAGCAAGAAGCAAGTTCATATTTCTGAACGAGGTATCTTGGGATCAGCAGAAAATGTAAAGTTGTAACAATAGTTTTATTAAAAATATTTCTTTCCCAGAAACGTCGTTACAAAGATACTACATCAAAAATAAGCATGACTCGCCGAAGAAATGCTTCTGCTACGCTACATCTTTATACACACAACATAATATTCAGTCTACATAAATTTCGGTACGTGTAAGAAAGGATTCATTTTATTACGTTAATAATGCTTGTGCACCACTTGACGATACAGCGATCCAATAAAATGGGCGAATAACAAAAAGAATTCGGTAAAAGAGATTCAATTACCCGTAATACGTATTACGAACACATCATTATAATGGTTCAACTAGGTACCTATCGGTACGAGCCAACAGAATAAACGTTGCAATGGAAAATACCTCGTTAAAACTAACTTTGAATTGATATATTTTATTTTCTCTTTTTATGTTCTCGTTAGACTGAGAATTACTGTAATTATTGAACCATATATTAAACGCAGCAATAACCCATAAGATAGACTAACAGACTGCTAGGCTGGCACTAAGTTTTCAATTTAAATTACTAAAGATCGACTGCGAAACGGTGAAAGAAGACATAGTGATGGAATCTGCAAGTCTGAGAGTTCTCCGTAGTGATTTTGAAAGACATGTGAAGTACCTTTGCCAACTCGGACTTGGCGAAAGTGATCGACTATGGCCTAACCGTTCTCATAGTGAAAAGAGGCCTAGCAGTATGAAAAATTATATGCAGGGCTGTATAATGAGTAGATGATAAAACTATAAGTAAATAGGTACAGGTATTTTCGTGTTACTTTGGCTCCTTTCGCCGCATATTTGAAAGAACCTATCTGGTGCAAAGATAATAATGGTTTTATTTGATAAATAAAGATAGTAGTTAGTTATAAACATATTTTGATTATAAATTGTACAGTTTCATTATATATATTTATTTTTAAATTTGAGCCAAGTTGTTATTTAGGGAGTGTTACTTTTGCTCGCAGATTTTTCAAGCCAAAGTAAGACGTTAAAATTTTAATTAACCAAAACTTCGGTTTCACTATAAAGTTTACAGATGGTAATATCACACGTTCTCACATGATACAAGTCCGGAATGCAAATAGCTGCTTTAAAATGAATAAATCTGCGGGTAGCCTATTACAAGTAGGCGCCAGTAATGCCACTTACCAAATTAGCCGTGAACTAGATCGAATACTGGTCTTGCAGCAAAGTTTCGGAAAGTTTAATCTTTTTTTCTATTTTGAGCCAAAGTTTTGATACAAATATAATTGGACAGTTCTAAAAAAAATATATTCTAATTCCTGGTTGGTTGTCCGGTTGTGATTCGATCCGTACACAATAAAACACTTTGTGATATCAATAAATTGTTTTTTCAAGTCTGTGTGTTCTTTTGTCCGTTGTTTGAATGTTTGTAAACTCCCGCGCGGCATAGGAATTATTCCTATTCGTCAAGAGTAGAAAGATATGTTATAAGAAAACATTTATTTAAGATACCTACAAGAATATATTAATATCACGTCACGAGAATTGTGAGTTATACAAAATAATAAAACTGTATCAAAATGTGTACCTTATTTATTTTATTAATAAAACTTGAGAAACGAAAACACTAAATAATAACGTACTTATTTCAGATCTCTTACTAGAATGAGAAAACACAGCGACGGTTCAACCGAGAATTGCTAAGTGGTAGGTAATGAGGTCAGTGATCTGCTTGTAATACGCAGAGTATTACAGCTTTATAATTATGATGGAGTGCTGAAAGATGACTTGTACAGCTTATTCTTGTGATTGAGAGATCCCAAGTTTATGAATACTTTTCAAGTTTGTAATTCATTGCTTTGGATTGTTTAGTCAACTTATCATTGTGAAAGAAAGGATTTTTGCAGATCCCAAGCTTAAAAAAAATATTTCAAGACGAAAACTTTGCGTTTTCGTCAACGACCACCGCGGTGTCATCGACTTTTCTTAGCGGTGGAATCACGCTAATTCTCCTATAAGAACACGCAAAAACGAAGCTCGAACAGCTATTTTCTTTCTTTGTTTAAGCATAGTGAAGTTATTTTTCCTTTAAATTATTTTTAGGTCTGGTCTATTTGTAGATGGACCAGACCAAAAAAGAAACCAATGATCAGTTTAGAAGGTAATTACATATATACAATAAATTAAAAATTCAACGACTTATTTGAAAAACATAACGAAGAGTGTTATCCTATTAAATAATAAGTCATACAATAAACACATTAAGACGTCACATAGACAAGCTCGTAGATCAACTAGTTGGAACTATTGCGACGTGAGTTGGATCACGTTGTAACTGACACGGCTAAGTTTATAATTACTATCATGAACTACTGTACCGCTTGCACTGCGTATGATATAAGTGGAATACTATCGTCGATACATAATTATGTATGTGTGTTTAGGCGTATTAATTGTTTATTGAAATGATTTTTCAGTCGCAGTCGTTGGCAGTCCTCATTGACTACCTCTGCTTAAAGATCAGCAGAAGCTCAGCATGACGGCAACGAACTCGAAACCACCACGGTGTCCTCGACATCTTATAGCAGGGTTCATGTGAATCATGGTTCATCAAATGGGAAATCATCCCTGAAGTTTACATACCTTACCTCTTACTGTTCTTTTCAATCGTGAGAAATTCTCATCTCACTTCTTAGTTTCCTATTTGAATGAAGATTAGTTACAGTAAAGCCAACATCTCTAAAATAATGCATGAAACAATTTTTATATATAAGTATACCGCGCGACCTCTGCGTGTGCAAAATTCCAAATAAAGGACCATGGGCGGAATCGTCCCCACCCATCAACAGAAATTAAATGTAGCTCAATCGACACATCTTGGCTAGATGATATTATTTTACTATGGCGACGTTGCCCAAATGCATGGGGTTGTCATAGTAATTAACGTTTAAACAAATATTTTGTTGACGCATTATTGACGATTAATTGTAAAATTATCTATTATAGGACGTTATGGTACATTCTACCACATTCACACAACACCATCTAGTCCCAAACTAAGCAGAAGCTTGTAGTGTGGGTACTAGATAATGGATAAACATACATATATACTTCTTTTTTTTGTAAATACATACATATTATATATAGAAACACCCAGACCAAGACAAACATCCATGTTCATGCACACAAATGTTTGACTTGAGCGGAAATCGAACCCGCGACCTTCGGCGTAGCAGTCGCTTACACTCCCGCGGCGCCAACCGGTCATCAATATAGTATATAAAAATAGACCAGTAATATTAACACTCTATTACTATTGTTATTTGCCTACTATGAGCATTATAAGAATGAATAGTAGAAGACAATGAATTTAAATGATTCATTTATATATATTCGTGTTCTAATTTTTCTTTAGTCTGTACTGTCCCACTGCTGGGCAAAGGCCTCCCCCAGATCTTTCCACGCTCTCTTGTCGCCTGCAATCTCATGCCAACTCTTTTGGTAGGCGTCTAGGTCATCTCGCCACAGTTTTCGGGGCCAACCCCGGCGACGACGACCATTTTCTGGCACCCACAGTGTCGAGATTTTCGCCCAACGATCCTCATTTATACGGCTAACATGGCTCGCCCAGTTCCATTTAAGGTTAGCAGCCTTTTTCCCTTTAGTTTTTTTTTATTTTTGTATTATACGTTCATAATCATTTATATGTAAATATATGATTAAAAATACATTATTTTTATTTTGTATCGTTACTAAATCATGTTTTGTACTGTAATATAACCATAATGTTTAAATCACTTGCAAGTGTAAAATGAAAATATAGGTTAATTAATAATAATCAATTGTTTTTTTATGGATATATCCCATGGATTTAAGTAAAAAGAAGGATTATAATCAAATAGTGGATACTTAAGGTACACATTGGCATCAGTCCCATGTGTGTTGGTATATGGGGACGGAGCCCATACATTTTTGCCCATAGTCCTTTCTCCTTCGTCACATGGTCTCAGAGTAGAGCGCTTGTGACAGACAAAGACCGATGTTATTCCATAAAACTGAGTCCGAAGTAAAGCGAGGTGGTACGATAACAGATTACTTAGAAACAATAATAAAGTAAAATACTAAATAATATTTCTAATATTGATCTAGTTATATTTTTCCGTGGACGCATTAGGGATACAAAGTGTCACTATTCCATTTCATTTGTAGGTGTCGTAGGAGGGGAGTATTTAGGAGTATACACACAAACAGTAGAGTGTTACACGTATAATACACAGATATCAGAGCAGCAAAATGAAAAATGCTGAATATTCTGAAAAGTTATTGGACCGGAGGAAAGCTGCTATTCCAGCTTAAAAGGAATTATATTTTCCTTAAGGCTGCTACACACAGTGCCGGCGGCATGGCCGGCGGCCTCGCTGCGTGCGCCCGGCGGCATGCGGGGCCGCCGGCTTGACCGCACGAAAGAGCCGCCGGCCTGGCCGCCGGCTTGGCCGCACGAAAGAGCCACCGGCCTGGCCGCCCGGGTAGGCCGGCGGGCCGCGCGGGTTGTGACTTAGGGATGCTCGATCCAAGTGCTTTGTATCGATATTTTGGATCGCAATGGATTGTAACACAATGTATCGACCCAAGTATCGATCCGCTCCATTAGATACGATCCAGTGGATCGATCCGGTATCGTATCAAGTACAAGTAAACAATCCATTTCGGCTTCAAGTTTAATAAAAAAAGAAACAGAACGTACAAAAGAAACTTGCATTAAATTATAAATCAATTGTGGTGCAGAAAATAAGAGATGACCATGCTCCAGATCAAATCAATTCCAAGTTGCATTTAACAGAATCAACCACCAAAGAAAAGCATTTACAGTAATTTTTTTACAGATTTGCAATACATGTGGGAGAGATTCTATAGATTTTAACTGTATGGTTGACCTAGTGGCTTGACGTTGCGCCGAGTGTTATGGATTCGATCCCCACACGAATCAGAAATTGGTGTGAATTTTGTGTCTGTTAATTGTATGTTTGTATAGTTCTTTGTATGTTTCTTTGTTCTTCTTCTTTTAATTTTTTTTACATGACTAAATGAAGGCTACAGCTGCTATGGCAATGTGGCATGGCAACGACTTCGTTATTCATCGTAATCGATAACCAATCACAAAGTGTCACCTCACTAGCGTTCTACACGACTGTCACAACTGGAATGATGCGCGGCTTTCTGCGGCCGATGCCGGCGGCACAGACGCCCGCCAAAAGCCGGCGGCACGAGCCGCGCGACAAAAGCCTGGCCTTTATAGCTAGATCAATCATCTTTGTCTTATCTGCCAAAAAATAATTATGTAAATTTAGGTAGATTAAGTTATGATTAAGGTCGGTACTTACTTAAGATGTAAGGTATAAATAAGTCAGTTACAGCATATTTCTTAACAAAACATTCGCAAAACTATATTGATTTAAAATTGCAACATACTCCGTTATTTGATAAAGCAAATATCATGTTCTTTGACTGTTGTTTATTATCCTATTTAGGTCTACATCGCACTACCAACAAAAATAAATATGAAAGAAAACCCTTTCCGTGACCTGAAACCCTAAACCCCAAATTTTACTAAGCTAACACAATCCTTGTGAAAAATTTCGATATTCTCACTTCTGCTGAAAAAGCACTATACAAGTGCGCATACATTTTCGTACTTATTTGAATTTCTGCGAAGTCAAAACCTCATGTGACCGAACCATTCAATTTACGGCTCGCATAATTCTTTGTTCCGTTTGAAAGCGAAGGAAAGTCGAGCAAATAAAAATACAGGCCGCATTTTAAATTTCTCTAAGGCAATTTACATCTCTATGTACCGGACATTAATACTGTCTATAAGGGATTGAGTCAGTTGCAGCGAGTCCCTCGCACTCGAGCCGAGCGACCGCTACGATTTTTACAAGAGCACCCACTACATTTAATTAAATCCTCAATGTTTTAATTTGACTTGGTAACGCAGTGAAATTACTACCGCGTTTCAAACCGAGCCGCAAAAATGAGTAAAGAGATGAATTAATGGCTTACAAATTGTTTCAAAAGTGTTTTGTATTTTATATCTCCATCGCTGCGAAAGTTTGAATAGCGGGGAATTGTAATTACATGAACATGCCTGCGCTAAACGGAAAAACAGCTCTGGCTAGCTTTGTCCTAAGGGAATGCAAATCATACAAGTTTAGACTCTATTGTTGGAATGACCCAATTCGCATTTAAAACCTTTGTAGGTAGAGGCAGCTCGCAATATTCTCGTTTGATTGATTGTTACTCAGTACACGATAAAAATTTTGTGCGAGATTCGATCGTTAAAAAGTTATAAAAGAGGACTAACTGTAAAACATGAACCGGAATATTTGAACGTAAAACATTTCAAGAATGTTTTTGTTTACTAGAAATCTATAAACTCAGCATTATGTATTGTTCAATGCAGTCATGTACGGGTCGTATTGTATATGTACTTACGTGGTATCCTAACCCTTAGGTACATTTGCA
Organism: Euclidia mi; assembly: GCA_944739405.2. Classification (NCBI taxonomy): domain Eukaryota; kingdom Metazoa; phylum Arthropoda; class Insecta; order Lepidoptera; family Erebidae; genus Euclidia; species Euclidia mi. The sequence goes on along the minus strand of OX123193.2, from coordinate 28,472,191 downwards.
GCTTTTAGGTATGTGACAAGCGTTGCTAACGTCCTCATTTGAGCACACTTTTTAGAAAAAAACGGCTGAAACAAACTGACGCCACTGTTTTAAAGCAAAATAAAACGCTACAGCGGATGCCAGCCGAAAAACAATTTTGTTAATTCATTGCTGACGTATGAAAATGTTCATTCATATAAAAATATTCACCGGTATATTCAATAGCAGGTCCAAATAAATCCACTTTTCATTTATTTCAACTCAAGAATTTTTAAATTAGACATACCTTTGGAGTATTCCAGTTTTTATGCCGAAAGGGAATTATTTTATTTCGCAAACTAATTTGGAGTATGCGAGTTATCAAAAGGTAATAATCTGACCATTGCGGGTCACGAACGTTCTAAATTCAAAAAAGCTAGGGAAAATGCAGCAACGAACTTTTGGTCGGCGTTCAACGTTTTTTATCTGGGTATGAAAACGCAGTGTGTATGGCGCAGCGTACACGGCACGGTATCTATCTACTAGTACAGTTCAGAAGAATAATTTTTAGGGAGTGTATTTTTTGCTGTGGCCAGTCGCCGGTCGGCGCTCGCGTTTTATTGCACACTATTCCGGCGAATAAACGCGCCTGGGGGGTTTAATGGACCGGTCGGTGGCGTTAGGGGGCAGCTCACTCCACGCAGCCGACACCCTCGGCTGTCCAGTGTATTGGCTGCGAATATTGAATATTTTTACCGAGCACGAAGCTAGGCTATGCGCGGGTGCCCACTAATCAGTGGCCTGTGATGTATGACTGTTGATTACCGCAAACTTTACATACTTGGCATGTATTAATAAAGCCAGAACGGTGATTTCGTAACTAGAAATGTTGATATGAATAATATTTCGATGTTATTATTCTGAACAGATTTACACATGGTGGTTCATTGAGGTGCATGGTGGTTCGTATTGATCACATTTTGTAAATTGCTTTGTAAGCTGATATGGAGGCTGCTCGCTTACAAATTGGTGCAGTTTATATTGTTATTGTTCGTCTTAATGTGATACACTATATGGTAGTTTAATAGTCTTATTCATCTTGGTTACAAAATTTGTCTGTGTTTGACAGAAGAAATATTCAGTACTAGCTGCTGCCCGCGACGTCGTCTGCGTGAACGCTATACAGCACCTAACTATGAAATAAATACCTACGATTATACCTTTTAAAATAACATTCATTTACCCGTTTCTTCTTTATATTTCATACCTGCAGAAAGTGTAATAACAGAGGGAGACTGTCTTTTGTAAAATTGACCTTCAAAAAGTGCTGATTTTCAGCCTGCTTTGAATAAATGACTTTATGGTGATTCTGCTGAATTAAGTCATAAGTTGCGACTGAAGCAGATGGAGAAAATAAGGAATACATAATAGGGTAAAATACATACTTATAGGACTTCTCGATTCTTATAGGATTCCACGGGATAATGTGTGGTGTTTTCTTGCTCGACGACAGTGTTTATAGAGGTGTAGACGACTTTATTCCCCTCAATTTCCGAGAGAATGCATTCGTTAATTGCTACAGCCCAGTGGCGTAGCTAGGGGGGGGGGGGGCGGGGGCGGTCCGCCCCGGGTGCCACCATTTTTGGGGTGACACCCGGTGGCCCAACTCCAAGAAAAAATAAAACACATATTACACATACATAGTAAATACGCGTTTCTCCCGTATTACGGCCTTCACCTACTCATGAAGAGATAGCGAATACACCTAGTAAATACTAGACTTCGCCCGCTCGGATTGTACACCTAAACCTTTATCAGGAATCATAACTAATATTGGTGAATATCGTACAAAAATACTTCGATAGTTTTTGCATTTATCGCGTTCATAGATACAGACAGGCAAACAGGGGACGACCGGTGCTGCTGGTGTTCAAGGAACTCAGCACAATGGCCAACCCACCAAGTACGTACGCCACATACCCAGAATATAGACTGGGATCAATCCTAGTGGAGGTGTCCGTATATCACCGGCCCACTAAGATCAACACCTTCGAGGAAGGTGACGCAGCCGCCGAAGAACTCTCCAGCATATTTGGGCCGCCCTTCGAGTATCCTAGAACACTAGAGCGCAATCCAAGCGGCGGGACCTACCCACCGCTATAAGGAACTTGCTCGAAGAAAATCGCGACGCGAATGAGACGGCATGCTGCGTTACAAGGCTGAAGGGCCGGGCGGAGATCATCGCGAACAACCTTGAACAGCAGTTCATCCTCCACGAGGCCCAAGACGAGATCCACACACGAAGAGGTGCTACTCAGGACCTACCCTTCGGCGCCCCTCGTCTCATAGAACGGGTTTGACCTACTGATGTCCACTTAAGAGGTTGCAGCAGTATTTTGCGAAATCAAACCCCGGAAGACCCCTCTTAGTTGAGAACGGCATCCTGAACTACGCGCTGCATTGACTTTTCTGGAGATCGCTTATTGCAGCAAACCGTTTAACGGCATCCTGAGGACCAGCGCCTTTCCGACCATCTGGAAGCGGAGACGGGTCATTGCACTCCTCAATCAACACAAGGATCCCAGGAAGCCGGAAAACTACAGGGCCATTACTCACCTCTGGACGACGTCCGAGGTGTTCGAGTGGCCGCTGCTGGCAAAGATCAAAGCGCATTTAACACCGAGGTCCAAGCAATTTAGGTTTCACCAAGCTCACGCTGCAGCTGATTCGCGCACTGAGTGCGATGGTCACTTGGATGAACAAGCGAGGCCACATGGTGACCATGATGCTCGACATAGAGGGGGCGTTTGATAGGTTTGGCATAACAGCCTCATCCACAAGCTGTCGGCGTCCACCATCCCATGACAACTCGTCATAGTCATCGCATCCTTTCTGAGAAGGAGAACGTTCCATGTGGCCGTCGAGGACGTTAAGTCAGAGGAGAGGACCATGAAGGCCGGGGTCATGCAAAGGAGCTCTCGCTCCCTGTAGTGGGTGTACAAAACAGGGGTTTTGTACACCCACTACACGGATGACATCCCAGTAATTGGCGACATAAAGCTGGTGTTGTTCGCGAACGACGCCGCGTACCTGTCCAGCTTCAAAATGCTAGACGCACTGCACGGAAGCTGAGTCCGACACTTGAAGCGCTCCTGGGCTGGCTGAAGATGTGGACGCTCAAGTGCAACATGTCCAAGACTCAGGCTTTAGTGACTGGACGAGTACAGTACCCGCCTGCCTGAGGCTGGGAGGGAGGAAATTGGTCGCCGACGGTTGAGTACCTGGGCGTCACAGTCGACGATGACCCACCATGTCCAGACGACTACCGCTGCTGTCTTACAAGACTTATATCAGGTCGCGCCTCACGTACGTGGTACCAGCCTGGTCCAACTTGACATCACAGACCACTCGGCCGCGACTGTAGAGGGTGGAGAACAAGTGTCTTCGCCTGGCGGTGACCGCGCAGGTACCTCAGGAACGCGACCAATTATCGCGTCCTCAAACCGGGTGCCACCCAAGGTAGCTACGCCACTGCTACAGCCTGATCATTTTTGGACGTCAAAATAGACCACTCACACACTCAAGAATTCTGCTATTACGGTATACAGCTGTATAATTCTAAGCTGGATACAACTCTACTGAGAGACTCTGGAAGCACCACCGACAGGTGGTAGAGATGAGAGAGGTGGACACACCTCTCTCATCTGGTAGAGTGTCTTCGTCAAGACTTAGAAAGACATCTTAGAATTGTTGAGCACGTGCATTGACGCCGAGCTGAGCTCTCATATTAATGGCCAAGCGCAGCATACGAACTCGTGACCACAACAAAGATAATTTCAACGAAGCACTCACCTTGTCCGTGTGGTGACGGATTAAGAATACGGAATGTCACCACCCCATATCATCCCATGGGTGTCGTAAGAGCCGACAGAGGGAGCATATTATGCAGAGAACAGCACTGTAAGAGAAGGAAAACTTGATACAAACCTTATACCAACCCGTTTGGCCAGCGTGGTATAGTAGACCAATTCCTCCTTTCAAAGGAGAGGCCTAGTCCAGCAGTGGACTGTTAAAGGCTGATGATGATGATGATGATGACTCACCTCGTCAGCCCTCGATCCCCGCGTCACCACGGGAAGCGTTTGTCGGGAATCGTCACTGAACAGAACTGTGACCACCCATTAAATGCTCGTTCCTGCGGATGTTCTGCAGGGTTCTGTCCATGGCCTCATCTGCCTTCCTATTGGCCATCGTACGCTCATCCCATACGATCAGAGAGCAATCCTTGAGCACGTGTCCCTTATCACTGTTACGTGACACACCACAAACGGGTGTTACGGCGCTCTCTAAATCGATGGGAAATTTAAACATGGTATGTGCTGTCTTGCCACCCGGAAGCAGTGTGGCAGCGATTGCCGGCGACGCTACAGCAATGACAATTTTGCCTTGCCTCCTGACCTCTGCAAGTATGCCAGTAGAAACAAATGTTTTTCCTGTTCCACCAGGAGCATCCAAGAAAAACATTTTAGCCTGGCTTTGCCCAACGCTTTCAAGGACGGTGTCATAAAATTCGTAAGGTGGTAATTTCAAATTGTCTCAGCATTTTACTCCCAATTTTCACGATCTTGATGCGTTGATGACTGGAAAGCTGGTAACAAATATTTGACCAGTGGATTGCCGCCGATAGAAATGACCACGTCTTGAAGTGAATTGAGACAGGTGTTCAGCACGCGGTCATCAGTTATTTCGACTTCGTCTCCAGTAGCACGCCTCAAAGCTCGTAAAAATCTTCAGACAGATGATGGGGATACTTCTCCCAGGAAGCTACCGGGTTCGCGACTCCACAAAACACCAAGATGACGTCAAACAGATGACGCATGCGGCTGAGACTGTCACTGACGCTCGCCTCCGCGAGGTGGTCATCCCAGTATTGGTCACCGTCGAGAAAGTGACGTACTACGCAGGCTGTGCGATAAGTGGGATACTCCACGCTATCAAATGTCCTCAGAAAGGCGAAAGACGTTGGGCCTCGGACTTTGTGAAGTAACAACCTCAGAAAATAGCATTCGACATTATTTGTGTGTACGGTATAAACTCTACAAAATACGGTGTCCTTAAAACTTCCCGGAAAACCTTCCACAGCACCTCCTCGTCAACGTCGGTTAAATACACCCTTTTGCTTGTCGTACGTGTTATATGAAGGCATCTCGTCATACGTAAGGGACCTCCCAAACTGGTCGATTTTACAGAGCCTGAAAAATGTCAAGAGACTTGTTTGACGCGGATTTTCCAAGTGCTCAGCAACGCCGTCGGGATCAAAATATATGCACTGACCATCCTCTAGGTGGACGTGTAAATGCATGACGGTAGGATGCTTCTCATGTATAGAGAACACCAGTATCCGCCAAACCGCTTCAGACGTAACAATAAATAAATGGCTGTGTGTGAGTAAATAAGATCTAGCTAGTTCCACATCTTACTGATTTAAGTATATATATAGTTATTCCAAACAAAGGTACGTGGTATATGTTTATCCCGAAAGACAATTTAAAGCAAGTTTATATGCGACATGAAAATATATTGATTAAGAAGCATTATTGCTTCTTAATCTTCACAATTACACCAATGTGACCAAAATGTTTATTTTGTACTAACTCTATTACTATTTATTCTGACAGAAATGATGTAAGCAATCAAGTGTGGCGATGGTGTAGTTAATTAATTAAATAACTTCAACTAATAGTCTTGCTTATCTCTGAAACGAATTAACAATACAATTTTTAAGAAGAAAATGTACAACTCCATCTATGACTTTTGAAAACAACTATTAAAGTCGCCAACATGTTCAAATTTAAATTATTTATATCCAAAACGGGCTTACACATGTAATTCGACTTGATGTTTTTGAACTCTCTTAGATGGGGCTGCATTAAAATTGTCTTAATTTACTTATATTCAATTAATTATGTTTATCAGCCAAAGTTACTTATATTGCGTGATTTTTATAGTGAGCTAGCTTATAGCATAGTTAACATAATAACAACATTAAAATATGCATTGTTACATTACACGTTGTTACAGAATGCGTTGAAGAAATAAAGGTTCTCTGCTCGTTCCCTGTAGGTCATAGCGTGATAATATGTAGCTTATATGTTGACCCGACTTTTTAATAATATTTGTGCCAAATTTGAAGTAAATCCATGCAGTAATTTTTGAGTTTATCCCGGATATAAGGACAAACAGATAAACAGACAAACAGACAAAAATTCTAAAAACTATATTTTTGGCTTCGGTATCGATTGTAGATCACACCCCAAGTATTCTTTAAAAAAAATATTCAATGTACAGTTTTGACTTTCCTACCATTTTATTATATGTATAGATAAAATAAAGAATAAGACAAATTATGATGATATGACCATCGTTTCGGTCGACAGAAACAGTCACAATAATTTACATCTTAATCGATTTTAAACTTTCGCGATTTGTATACATCACACAATATTATTTAGCGGGTCTTAGTCGCGATAATTTACTTATTTCAAGGCATAAATACCTCTGTTATTCTCCTACGTTTACATCTTCAGCAGTAGTCTGTTGCAAAAACTTGATAATGCTAATTATGTATTATCTAAGTACCAGTTGTTGAACGCAGCTGCAAAACGTAACCTATGTATGTGCTTTTCTGACTTTCCCGATTATGTAAGAAGTAGGATATACACTCTACACTCTACAGTCTACTATAGTAACATAATACATAAACTCACACCTTTTTCCCGTCGGGGTAGGCAGAGGCAACGGAACGCCACTTGCTTCTATCCTTACAGACCTCATGCGCTTTCTCTACACTCATTACTCTTTTCATACATGCTCGCCGGTTTCGGGTACTTCGGACCTTGCCGTTTTTTAGGACGTGCCCAATTTGGTCGAGGAATGTCCGACGAGGTCTGCCGCGACCGACTTGCCCACCCACATTTGCCTTATAGATCCGATTCGTCATTCTTTCTTCACTCATTCGCTCCACGTGTCCAAACCACTTCAGCATTCCTTTTTCAATCCTAGTCACGACATCTTCTTTCAGACCGCTATTCTCTCGTATAGTTACATTCGGAATTCTATCAATCAGTCTCACACCACACATACTACGCAGTGATCGCATCTCAACTGCGTTAATTTTACTTTCATGCTTTTTCTGCCATACCCAAATCTACTATAGTATAACGATAATAACATAACATAACGTAACATAACGTCACGCCTTTATCCACGAAAAGGTAGGCAGATAAGTATTACACACCCACACAATACCGATAATGTGGACTTTATATAAATTAATTTCAAGATTCGTTAAAGGCGATGTCTCACAAACGCCTAATTATTGAATATTTCTTTGTGAAACCTTTTACTTTTGTTCACACATGAACATGCCATATCAGCGATATAATCCTACGTGAGTATTTACTGAAACACGGATTGTTCGTGATTTTTATTACTTAAATTAAGAAAAAATCACGTACTCACCTAAGGTACATACCGCTGAGATGGCACCTTACACACACAGCACACAACCGTTAAGTTGCGTGTGTGTACATAGGATAAGTTTAGTATATAAGATTATGTAGTTTAAGAAATAAACCAGTCACAAGTTCAATCCGACTTTGACTCGATACCCTTCCCATACCTCTGACGGTGGCCAAGACACCTTTAGCCATCAGTACTGATCAGCTCGGTGAGTCTGTCGAGTTGGCCGTCAGAAAACCATTTCCACCATACCTAATTCCTACCCACAGTCCGTCTGTCATCATAGGTCTCCGGTGGCAGATATCCCGCACCTATCTATATAAGTATATATAAATACGTATAGTAGGGCTAGGATCTAATAGGGATTGTAGGGACAAATAGGGTTAGGTTCTAGGCGCGTACGAATCGTAGGTCTGTATCACAGCATACCACAGTAGTACCACGATAGTAAGTGCCATAGATTAGGCGCCTAGTAGTAGGTGCGTATAAGTGCTGGCCTGTATCACAGAATAACACAGAGCACCAAGCCTATACGCATTATACGCTAAGTACAAGTTAGGATAGGCTTAGGATACATATAGGTATAAGGATTAGGATAACTAGCATAGGATATTATAGGTGATAGGCTACGACTCTAGGATAGTGTAGGTTAACAAGTTAGATTATTCCCTTATCATATAATCATTCTCCTCTACAGTGGGGTTAGTAGCGTAGGGCTGTTATCCCGCTGTTCATTGTGGTCCTTCGCCGGTAGGATAGGATTTAGGAGTGGTCCTATTAGAATCAGTAATTGCCCCCCCCCCCGAAGCACGTAGTCCTCTTGTCCCTTAAATTGACTAATTCACTGACTGACAACTGATATACAGCAGACTTGCGCACCAACCTAGCGCTTGTTTCGTTGTATATTAAGTGACTGACTAACTTAGTTGCGTCGTTCGGCAGCGGATCAGGTATCGGTCTCCCTGAACAGGGTCGCCCCGGTGATCGAGAAGTCGCACATACCGTAACGAGGAAACAGATGACGTCTTCGAGATCGCAACTAAGTTACTTTTTGTTTTCACCCCACCCCTTGTTAGGTTAAACAGGATAGGATAGGGGCAGCAAGATGGACGTACAACAGATCAACGCAATTGTAAAAAGCCAGAAGAGCTACTACAAAGAAATCGGACGCATATTGACCAACATCAAAAAGGACTCGGCATCCAGGAAAACAGAAAAATACATCGCAGAAAGAAGATCACATCTCACCGAAGACCTCACCAGAGCATCGGCAAACCATCCACTACTGGAAGACCAGGACATTTTTACCTATATAAAGTATCTCCGTCGGGATAATCAAATACTACTATAATACGAACAACTTGTAGAGCCGAACAAATATCAAACATTTTCATCAATGATATCTTGCCCGGAAAACGATTTATGTGACTCCAAAATAGCAACTTTGAAGTTAAATCCCATTATAAAAAACAAAATCTATTAATAGCTCGTATAATTACAAATGCTGGCTGTATAATAATTACATGCATAACATATACAGGTGTGCGGAACTTAAAGCGTTGTCAGCAGAACAGCGTAATAATAAAGTATGCAAACTGTGCATAATACATGACTCCACCATTCAATGTTTTAGTGTAGATATTGTGGCAAACTAGGTCAACATTTATTATTACACCTTGAACTTCAAAAGAAGGTTAATGTCAACAATTACGTCAATAAAAATGACGAACATAAAGGGTTAAAGGATCGGAAAACCTTTGAAAACCCAACTACAACTACAACTTGGAAAAAACCAAGTCAAACATACTGGACCGGACACACAGAATACAACGCTCTTAGCAACGGCCCTTGAGCAGACATAAGCCAAGATAAAGGCTACTAAGGGTGCTGTGTGATCTAGGTTCTCAGGCTTCATTCTCACAGAAGATGTAGCCAAATTACCATCCTACACTCGCAGAAAAATAAAATGCGAGATAGTAGGTGTCGGTGACGAAACACCGACGACTTTAAGCCACAGAGCTGAAGTTAACTTACAACCAAGATTGTCACAGTGCAACTTGGTCAAACTTACCGGACCGGACACACGGAGTTCAACGCTTTTAGCAACGGCCCTTGTGCATACATAAGCCAAGATAAAGGCTACTAAGAGTGCTGTGTGATCAAGGTTCTCAGGCTTCATTCTCACGGAAGAAGTTGCCTAACTATTAGCCTACACTTGTAGAAAAATGAAATGCGAGATAGTAGGTATCGGTGATGAAACACCGAAGACTTCAAATCACAGTGTTGAAGTTAACTCATAACAAAGGTACCAACAGTTTCTTTGCTTCCCTGGAGTGGTGAAGAACATGCAATTAAATGAAAATTGCATCGTTGACCAATTATTTAAAAATCAAACTAACACTAAATGTCCTACAAATATCACTACACTAAAAGTCAAGTAATATCCTTTGGAAACATCTATGCACTGGTTGTTCATAATTAAAACTAATTAGCGAGAAGAGATAATTTTTCGAGACGAAGGAGTTATAAAAATCGCCGACAACGGTATAAGAAAATGAAGCCAATAACTGTATAATACGCCACACCCGCAACGTGCACCACATCAAGACAGCAAACAACCATCCACGCACACTGCATGGAACACCGTCTACAGTCAGCCGAACAATCTGCCGAAGCCTCCTAGGAAGCAGCCGGGGAACCAGGACGCATCCAAGGATGACTCCATAGAATTATACCAACTGGAGTTGCCTGTTCCTCGGAGAGGCCAGAATGTTCACACATGAAGATGCCATATCAGCGATATAATCCTACGTGAGTATTTACTGAAACAAGGATTGTTCGTGATTTTTATTACTTAAATTAAGAAAAAATCACGTACTCACCTAAGGTACATACCGCTGAGATGGCACCTTACACACACAGCACACAACCGTTAAGTTGTGTGTGTGTACATAGGATAACTTTAGTATATAAGATTATGTAGTTTAAGAAATAAACCAGTCACAAGTTTAATCCGACTTTGACTCGATACCCTTCCCATACCTCTGACGGTGGCCAAGACAACCATCTCCACCATACCTTACTCCTACCCACAGTCCGTCTGCCATCATAGGTCTCCGGTGGCAGATATCCCGCACCTATCTATATAAGTATATATAAATACGTATAGTAGGGCTAGGATCTAATAGGGATTGTAGGGACAAATGGGCTTAGGTTCTAGGCGCGTACGAATCGTAGGTCTGTATCACAGCATACCACAGTAGTACCACGACATTACGTGCCATAGGTTAGGCGCTTAGTAGTAGGTGCGTATAAGCGCTGGTCTGTATTACAGAATACCACAGAGCACCAAGCCTATACGCATTTTACGCTAGGTGCAAATTAGGATAGGTTTAGGATACATATAGGTATAAGGATTAGAATAACTAGGATATTAGGTATAGGTGACAGGCTACGACTCTAGGATAGTGTCGGTTAACAGGCATTTCTGCACAGCAGGGTCAGTAGCCCTAGGTTGCTATCCCGCTGTTCAACTTTATTGCAGAAACAGCCAAGGATATATCGGATTGGAATAAAATATTCCGATAAAATATTTCGAATTTTACATTTGAAATATTTCTCAACGATATTTTATGGTCGCGACATCTTTGATCTGTTACTTTTAGGCTTTGCACCTTAATGCAACGAAGTGATTAACATACTACATAAATATCCGATGATATCTATTTTTTGGTAGATGGCAAGTAAATTGCACTAATGAGATAAATAACGCCCCACTACTGCGCACGGGCCTCCTCTAACTATGGGAAAGGTGAGGCCGTAGTCCACCACGCTGGCCAAGAGCGCCTTGGCAGACTCCACCTCTCGATGTTGTCCTTCACGGTTTAGTAAACGATAATATAATTAGACTAGCTTTTGACTTAGCGATCGAATAGGCACGATGTTAGTCTGTTCACAAAGCTATCGCTGCCTTTCTTCTCAAAACATCCAAACTAAAACAGGAATATATATTCTTTAATTTAATAGTTACGCGATTAGGAATAAATATCGTACTACGTACATGTACCTATAGGTACAAGTTCCGAAAGTTATGATCATTTAGCAGTAGTCTTTATTGCCAACTAGTAATATAAATCCTATAAATTTTAGTATTTTTGTCTGTTTCTGAAAATGTTGAGTACTATACTGTTCATTTAAGACACCAATCTAACTATATTTTCAAGGCGAGTAATAAAAGAACGAATCCTTTATAAAGGTATCCTTTTTTCTTTACGACCGGCGGCTTGGCTAATTCTCGATGCAATCAAGATAAAACCGCTGGTTACAGACACTGGAAGGTATTAGCCACATCAACTTTGCCAAATAATGTATTTAAAATAATCTTTCTCTAATGTGAAATTTTATGTAACATTTTATTGTAAAATCTCCATTACGAGTCTGGGGAGAAAATTGAAGGATCAAATGGACGTATCCTATGCTTGAATATTATTTCTATCGTTTTTGTACAATAAAAACATTTACACTGCTACGAGGGTCAAACTGAAAGTTCTTAGAACTGGCCACTTATAAACAATATAATAAAAAAAATATTCTAAAATTTGAAAATAGAACTCTTTGCCAATATTACTGAGTATATATTTCATTCATTTGTCATTTGTTTTACGATTTGGCGGCAAATTGAAAATTGTCTGTGTCACGTCAACATGAATTTAACACGAGAAAATTTTCGTGCAATGATTTTTTATGACTTTCGATGTCATTTAAGTCAACAAGAAAGTTATGATAGACTACGATTGGCCTTTCACGATGAAGCCCCATCTCGTGCGACTGTTTACAACTGGTTTAATGAGTTTAAACGTGGTCGCACTAATCTCACTGATGATGTACGTGAGGGACGGCCTTCTACGGCGACGACTGAAAATAACATCTGTGTTGTGCGGCGTATGATAGAGACTGACAAAAGAGTGACCTATCAGCAGATTCGGACAAGCTTAGGTATCGGTATGAGTCAAGTGCACAAAATCCTCCACGAACATTTAGCGGTCAGGAAGCTTTGCGCCCGGTGGATACCTCATAATTTGACTAAGGCTCAAAAACTCCATCGTGTGGATTGGTGCCGTAAAATGATTGAAAGATTTAACGGAGGTGACTCAAATGCTGTGTTCGACATACTAACAGGTGACGAAAGCTGGATTTACTGTTATGATCCTGAAACCAAAAGACAATCTGCTCAGTGGGTGTTTCCTTTCGAGGAGTTGCCAACTAAAGTGAAGAGAGATCGAAGTGCGGGAAAAAAAATGGTGGCCTCGTTCTTTGGAAGGATAGGTCATTTCGCAACAATTGTGTTAGTGGATCAAAAAACAGTTTCTGCAGAATGGTACACTACCAATTGTTTGCCACTTGTCTTGGAAAAAGTTCGAGAGAAACGACCTCGCAGTAGGATCCTCCTTCACCACGACAACGCCTCGTCGCACACCGCCAAGCGAACGATCGACTATTTGGCGACATCAAACGTTGAATTACTGGGTCACCCGCCGTATAGCCCCGACCTCGCGCCTTGTGATTTTTATTTATTTCCAAAAATTAAAGAAAAACTTAAAGGAAAGCGGTTTATGAATGCTGAAGAAGCAGTGGCTGCGTATCGCGATGCCATTGAAGAGACCCCTAAGGACGAGTGGGCAAAGTGCTTTTCCCAGTGGTTCCATCGCATGCAGCGGTGTATTGACGTCAATGGACAATATTTTGAAAAGATATAATAAAACTAATAACTGGCTAATGTAATCAGTTTTTGATTTTCGATAATTATATTTTATATAGGCGGTTTCGGTATTTCCAGATGGAATATTATCTGAATAAAGGTGGCAAGAGCTGCCAACCCAATTACCGCAGTGGCAAAAAGCCCAAAAGAGTGCGAATTCATACCAAATTCTGCTTAAAATATGAAGGCTTTATAATGTCGAATGCACGGATGACACAGAGCTAAAATGAACACCTCACTTGACACTGTGTCGAGAGTTACGGGTTCGAGCCTCACAAGAGACAACACTTTCGGTACTCCACATATTGTTTCGTAATTCTTTCTTTTTGTTTTTGTAAATTACGATACAGTTAACAGGTTTATTCCAACTGACGTTGTCGTTTTCAAACCGAAATATATAAACTATGTTTCTATTTGATTTTTATAATTTAAAATCAAAGTTGTTTTGTATCCTAAGAATTGTTGATGGTAATAAAAGTATCATAAAGTATTATCTTACGTAGTTCGATTCAGTTCGTCCATTTGCGAGACCAGTTTGTCTAGTTATTGCTTGCACCTGCGTTGCGGCTTCAGGCACAGTAAACTGGACTATACCTTGGACACCTGGACACCAAGATTTGCTAGCCATATATTGCTACAATTCATCGAACAATGTTTTCGTGTATCAATAGCCTAACATATTTTAAAAAGAAATCCCTCATCCATCCTGCTGGATGCATAAACGCGATAAAATCAAAAACTACAGAACTGATTTTTGGAGGGTTTTCGGCAATAGTTAGTTTGATTCCTCTAGAAGGTATATATCCTTCTATAAAACGCAAGTAAAATATGTAGTAAAGTATGAAGCCTTTGTCATTTCATGCCAAAAGCTCGTCCTAATATTTGCGGACCGAAAATGCCGTCGTCTAACATCAGTCAATATCGGGGTGTTCGCTGAACTAGACGATTCAGAGTTTCAAGATAGCTAAAAATTATTTAAACGGTAGTATGTAAAACAAAACATTTTCATATATCTGTTAACTGATGTATTTACATTATAGTTTACCTCTTAAAGGTTTAGCAGGTGTGAAAAACAGACACTGAACTTAGTATAAATCCTAATAAAGTTCTGAAACTCATGTAATTCCCACAACATCACAATTTCTGCTTTGTTACGAGTATATACATTAGCTAATGCAGTCTCATACACAGAGTTTATTGAATATCGACCCGAAAGCTGGAGACTTTTCCCGGAGTGATGTGGTGAAACTTAAAGTAATGGTTACATTTGGCCGAACTACTCTATAATGTTCCGTTGTTTACTTAACACTAAGCCTGCCGGCCTCCCCTTTAAGGGTTGTTACGAGAAAGGATCGCTAAAACCCTGTCATGCACACGTATTGAAAACGGCTAAGTGTTAACATACATTTTTACGAACGTATGAATACGAGGGTCAAACTGAAAGTTAAGAACTTCATATTTTAAGCAGAATTTGGTATGAATTCGCACTCTTTTGGGCTTTTTGCCACTGCGGTAATTGGGTTGGCAGCTCTTGCCACCTTTATTCAGATAATATTCCATCTGGAAATACCGAAACCGCCTATATAAAATATAATTATCAGTTTAAAATATGACTGCCAATTATAATTATGCCGCAGTCCAATTGACGTCAATCTCATTTATATTAAACCGCAGAACTAATAAGGCACAGCTAGTTCTCGTAACAACTGTACCTTATTATGAAATAAAGAGAAATATATTGTTAATACGTATTTAATAAGCGTGTAAGTGAACAACGGAGGGTCAAATACGTGAATAAAATATGTAGGCAGCGTATATTAAGCCGTATCACGGCCGTATATCCGCATTAGCAGCCATTTAGTAGCAGTCGACCTAAGATTGCGCATTCCTACTTACAGAAATCACTTCGGTACGCTAGTACAGTTCTGCCGAAAGCTCCGAGACTTACGGCCGGTTTCTGAATTGAGAATTTCAGCTTTCATCAGTTGAAAAATTCTGAACTAGTTGAAGTCAACTTAAGTTTTTTCTGTTTCACAGGTCAGAGTGATATTTTTTCAAAGCACTTTCAACTGAGTTTTCTTCAAATCATGAATAACTTAAACCGAACAATACTAGTACGTTCCGATACAAGTAAAAAAACCGGTACTAACCATAAATTCGTATTAATTAACATTTTACAAAGAAGAACACTTGTCAGTTAATTATTTTTATACGGAAACAAATAAAAAGTCGAAATAAAGTTGTATTTAAAATTATTTCAACGATTATTTTATTTTAATGAACAGTTTGTTGAATTTGTTCAATTCGGTATCTTAGTGAAAACGGAACGTGTATGTTATGTCAAAGTCAGTTTGTTTTATTTTTAATACAAAATATTTGTGGCCAGGTATATTTGAGGTATAATTCTATATACCTCCATGGTGGCCACCATGGAGGTATATAGAATTATACCTCCATGGAGGCCACAGCGTAATTATTTGGATTGATTTAACACGGAAATCTCTTATTTATATTTTCTAACCCTTCAATTTGTTCCTAATAATGTTGTAATCTATTTTTTCCAAATATTGAATAGTCTTTGAACCTTTTTTCTATAAATTCTGTTTAACGACCTCCTTGTTGTGTAGACGTCAGTATGAAGTAACCGCTGCTTAGCAACCGTAGTGTGGACAGTTTGACATACTGGCTGTCATATTACTCGTGATCATGGGTTAAAAGACCAAAGTTGTATAATTATTTTTTTCTCAATTTATCAGTGCTAAGTGTGGTTTGACAAATGTCAAATGTTTTCAGAAACGCGAATATAGAGTTGATATGGAGTTGATCATGAGTTGATCATATGTTGTGTCAAATTTTAGATTTTACAAGCACAAATACTCAAAATGTGTCAAAACAATTTTTTGTGAAACAGAAAAATGATTAAGTAGTATATAATTAGTGTTTAAATTGTTCTTCACGCGAAATTCTCAATTCAGAAACCGGCCGTTAGTTTACCGCGCACCAATGTTACCATTATGATTAAATGTTACCCTTAATTAATTTATTCGTAAACCTAATTGCCCATCGCAATCAATTTGGCGTAACAGGACGTCCAATTAAATTGTAACGAGGTAATATCCATCATTGGAAATTCGTACAATGATATTAATATCGCGAGGTTTTGTCGCGGGTTCCTTGTAACCGCGGCTTAGAGAATTGATTTTACTGTTGTGTATGCTATATATAAGCCATGACATTTAAATGATAAAGAAATTGAACGCAATAATCAAATATTGCCCTGTTGGTCTAGTTATTTAGTGGTTAGCAATCGAGACTGCTTAGTCGGAGGTTGTGGGTTCGGCTCCCACCCAAGGTGTTTGTATGATGAGCACGATCATTAGTTCTGTACCTGAGTGCATTTTATTTATAACTTGACTTTGCCCCTTTAGACACTTTAAGTTTCCGCAGGAATCACATAGAAATAAGCGTGAAATCAAATCGCATAGACAATGTTACAACAAACCACAATCAGGGAACATTTTGCTAGAATTTGTAACAGCAATGTAATATAAACTACTGAATGTGGAAGTTAGTAACTAAATAGCGCACTGTATGATCCGGTTACTATTCATTGCACAGCCTCCAGCTTTTAGTGATATTATGTAGGAACGTGTGCGGTAGGGTATGTGGATGCAAATTACACAGTTGTTTTAAAATTTCTAGTTAGTAGTACTTAACTAGCTAACGAAAACTGTTTCCAATAAAGAGCTTATTGTTAATGTCTAACACTTAGGGTTTCATAAGCTCAAACATTAATAAAATTAATTATACCTATATAAGACATGAATATGGTGAATACGTTACTTATTAAACTGTTTACGTCAAGACAGATAGGCAAACTTGTACCTTAAATGATATTGATACTGGTTAGATTATGTTTTCTTTCCTATTTACGTAAATAGTGGTCTTTCAGCCCTGAATAATTGAAGCTTTTAGATAAAACAGCGTGTCTCTGTCCTTGACGCCTGCCAATGACTATTAGGAGACGGGCAATATCACAAACATCTACTTACCTAAATGGTAGAAGCTTTTCTTTGCGGCCTCACATTTCAGTAGAACGGACAACATTAATTTGACTGGCCTGTTGGTTGATAACCCGAATGCTATGCCGAGGCCGTTGGACTCATGGGTTGGATTCTCAGTATTTTCACACAGATTCTTTGTGTGATTAAATACCGTTATTTGTATTAGTATCCCAGGACAAAGCTTTGTTTGCTAAGCATGGTTTTTGGTCTGTGTTTCGGGTATAATTTGTGAATTATGCTCTTATACCTTTCTTAGGAATCATACTATCAATTGGGGAAAACCGTATAAAAATCAGTTCCGTAGTTTTTTAGTTTATACAAATAGACTGGACACCCGGGGACTTGATTTTATAATATAGGGAGATGTGTATGTATTTAAGAAGATTAGTGTAATCATTGGTTATCTGGTTGCTACAACAAGAACAACTACAACTTAGTTCGGATACAGATGACGGTATGTGAGTTGTCTTAAAATATTATCGTAAATGTTGGCTCGATCCACGTTCTAAATAGTTTTAAAGTGAGTTAAAAATCCGGCGAGCGTGCAGCATGAGTACTCATCTTTAGTTAGCTTCATGTCGGACAAGGATTATATTTAGGCTGTAGCCAGGCCGGGCGCACTTCGCATTTTAGGTATAAACTTACAAGTACCTCGGCCGACCATGTCGACATGGTTGGATTTAGTAGGTTGCCGCGCGCCGCTCACATTAGACGTCACGCAACGAGTGCGACCACTACGTATTCTCACGCGCCGTGTTCATACACTGTTCAAATTATATACTTAAACGTCTTTAACAACAAAAATATATCATCACAAGTCTAATGCAAAGTATTGCTTAATTAACTGTGTGTCGAAAGCGACTTGAAAATTTGATTTTATTTATATTACGAGAGCAACTTGAAAATTTGATTTTTTGTTTGTTGAGATATCTCAACGATTATGGTGTCAAATTAAATATCTAGTTCAAAAACCATTTTATCTGTTTGAATCATGTAAATCGGTCCACGCGTTTAGGAAATAACTAAGAATTTGTATAGTAAAAATGTAAACGACCAGAATTTTTGTGCTTTTGTTCTACTAGCTGAAATAGTGGGATAGGATACTTATAGGATAATTATTTATTATTAGGTACGTGGTCAAGTAGGTAGATAGACGATGAATAAATATAGTAGCAGCGCCAAGTCGATAACCCTAGCGCGCCACTCCGCGCCAGACAGCGACAGCTTTATGTGTTAGAAAAGAACGGGAACTGTTAGGTTAATATCGCATTAGGCACTGAGTACTTATGCGAGCTGAATTGAACTTTATTGCTTAGTACCAAGAGTCGCAATTTCAATAAATTGGTTTGAAAAGTGAAGCTTCTGTACGTTAGTACTATTAATTATTCTGTGCTGTAGCGCTTAAAGCGTGACTTGTCGATAATAGCTCAGAAAAGTTAAGTAAAGCTTGCACAGGTCACCACTTAGATGTGTAACCGCGTGACACATTTAGCCCGCCCTCGCATTAGCGTCAGCGTCAACGCAGCGGCACCTCGTCAAGAATCTGTGGCCTCGTCGAAGGTCTTAGAGTGGGCTTAAAACTCCGAGAAAGAAAGAACTGAAAAATAACTTATCATGTTTTAGTAAACAGATTAAGTTAAAAATTAAACGTGGTCTGATTACAAAGGAATATTTTTACTTCCCACACAATCTCTCTCAATTTACAAAGCAACAAAAAGATTTTATTGTTTAATATGAAGCAGCGTCTTATTAGCGGTGTTGTAAATACAAAACTGCATTTTGTTTCTAGTTACACATTTATTTCGTATTTAATGACCGCTTGAAAGTTGTAAAAGATCAAGATTTATTAGAATTTGTTATGTAGCTTTGCTAATAAAATTTGTAAGTATTTAAAGAGAAAAATGTAGGTACTTGCGTTTTATGTTATATAATGGATAACGGAGTTCATTTATTCATTTTATTATCTGTGAATCAAAACAACGATTCAGTTTTTACTGTGTTAAATGCATGATGCATGCATAATAGGACCAAAGTACCAACTTTAATCGTTTTAACATATTTGTTTAGATACGTTATTTATAATTAGTGTAACTTAAAATACAATTAGGTACACATACGTAACTAATTTTAATTGCCAATAATTCTCATCTGCATTTCTTTTTAACAAAGTTTCTCTTAAGATAAACTTGGATCCTCAGGACTCACTTACTGATTCCTCATTAGTCTAGTCTGATCAAACAGGACACTATTTTATAATAATAAGTATATAGATGAAAAAAAGTAGTTGGTGAAAATATGTGATGGGTACCTCACAACTACCTCTGCTCCGAAATGCCTTGTCAACCATCGGCACTACTGTCGTTGGTTAATCAGTGACAACGGCATTTGGGTAATAACCTTTCGCACATAGGTGCGGGCGACGCCCGCCGCTTGTGAAGTCTAGTCTGATCATTTAAGAGATCATAGAAGAAATTTGCCTGAGCTCTGGCAAGCATTCCAAGAAATTAAATTCTGGTTCCAATTACTTTTAGCATATTCTACATAAGTACTCACTTTGGTCAACACTTGGTAAAAATACTGTCGCATTATTAGATTTGCTCAGCCTTGTACAAGATATTATTATTTCCTACTACTAATCGACGACTAAATATGGTCTGCTTAGAAGACCAGTCTTTATCCCTTAAGAAGGACCTACATATACCTACTTTTTGAAAGTAAACTTCTTAAAATGTAAAGGTAAGTAGAAATTCGACAAAGATGAAAATTCACATTTCGCCAGTATTATCGTAAGTACTTTAAAGTCTCACATGAGAAGCTCAGCAACATTTCGCTTTCTATTCCAGTCACTGTGCTGCCAGAAAGCCAATAACTCTATACCTGCCCTGACATACAACTATTCACTGGTACTTATTCCTGTAAAGCCTTTGCCGATAGTCCAATATTCATATATAATAAAAGGAACTGGGTATTGTCCTTTATCATTTTGTTGCTCATATTATATAGTAGCATCGCATGCAATAACTCGTGCACTATTGTATAAAGTCGTAAGTAGCTCATGGTTCACCAACGACTGGGCTCACTCTGCTATTTCTCGTATTCAATGTTCCAGAATGTTCACAGGTTTCCAGTTAACGATTTTGCTTTCAGTGCACAACGTCTTCTCATTTTATGCAACGTTTTCACTACAAAATATGCTGCGAATCATTTTTATGATAGAAACATTTCGATACACCTGTTACAACTGACAGCTATTTTGAATTTTCGAAACAATTTTATGCGTAGGTACGTGGATCTTATTTAAATGTACCAAACTACGTAGCACTATTCGCTATTCTATTTGCGGTATTTATGAATGCAGGTGCTCGTTCTGTAATTTTAGAGAACGCGTGGGCTTCCTTTGCACTAAAATGTATTGCAATTTATTTTAAAAACATCCTATGGGTAATAATTGTGTGTTGAATAAGAGTGGCACATAAATCATTCTTTTTTTTATTTTACTTCTTGCACTACAAAAATGTGGTACATAGGCGGACTTAATGCCTTAGGCATTCTCTACCAGTCAACCTAGGGTGGTGCAGAGATAATATAACAGTAGGTGCGACATTAGATAATAATATGAGTAACTAGCTGACCCGGCAAACGTTGTTTTGCAAAATTTTTTTTTTTTTGAAAAGTAGATGTTGGCCGATTCTCATAGATACCGGATAAGCACAAAAAATTTCATCAAAATCGGTCAAGCCATTTCGGAGGAGTATGGGAACGAAAAATGTTAGGTATATAATTATGAATATATATATAAATATATAAATAATAAATACAAAAACATATATATATACAAACATATATATATATTATATAAATAAAGATAGTCAGTTAAACTTGAGATGATTCTGCCAATTTACACAACAAGTGATTGCGAACCTTCACCTTAAAGGTGAACCGATTATTGCACATCCTGATTTCAAGAGGGAGCGCATTCCATAACAGAACAGATTGAACGAAGAAGGAAGAGTTAACAAACCCTGAAGTATGAGAGGGACACAATAGAAGACGATTATTTGCTGATCTTAAATGTTTGTCATGATTGGAACTTAAATATTGAAGATAGTAACTAAGATAAGAGGGAAGAGAGGGAGAGTTAAGAAAAGAGAAGAGTGTAGTCAGCGCACGTAAGCTGCGGCGTTGGCGAATAGGCAACCATTTAAGTTGAGAGCGGTAGTTAGATACATGATCATATTTGCGAAGATTGTAAACAAATCGAATGCAGTTATTAAGAAGCCGGTCTAGTTTATTGAGAAAGTCTGCATTCAGGTCAAAACAGCACACATCACCATAGTCGATAATAGGAAAGATTAAAGTCTGCATGAGCATTACCTTGGTGTTAGTAGGAATAAAGTTTTTTAGCCTATATAATGAGCGTAAGGATCCCGTAACTTTTTGACTTATAGATGTCACGTGAACCCGCCAGTTCCGATGGCTATCCATATGCAAGCCAAGGTTTTTCACAACTGGGCTGAAGGGTATCCTGATCTGGTTAAATATTACTGCCGGCAATGTTTCAGTATCTAACCTGTTGATGATGCGTTGGCTTCCTATAATTATGGCCTGGCATTTTGCAGGGTTCACGGTAACACCAAATCGTTCTGACCAGTCGTATATAGCGGACAGGCTTTGGTTTACTTCCTCGATGGCCGAACCGATACTGTCAACGTCTGCTTGTGCGTATAGCTGCAAGTCGTCGGCGTACAAGTGATACGAACACTGAAGATTTTGGGTCAGGAGATTTATAAAAATAGAGAATAATAATGGAGAAAGAATGCCACTTTGAGGAACGCCAGACTGTAAGTCACACCATATTGATGAAGACTCATTATGGTGAACACACTGCTGACGTCCCATGGGATATTTGGAAAACCATTCGAGTGCCTCAAGTGAGATCTGAAAACTGGAGAGGACTGAAAGAAGGATTTCGTGACTAACCAAGTTAAAGGCGTTCGTGAAGTCAACCAAAGCTAGCACCGTAACTTTGGTGTTCTCCATTCCCGCCCTTACATCTCCAGTCACTTTTAGGAGAGCGGTGACCGTACTGTGTCCAGGTCTAAATCCAGATTGAAATGGGCTTAACAGATTGTTCCGAAATATAAAATTGGAAAGTTGTTTCTGGACACAGGCTTCAAGCACCTTCGAAAGAAAAGGAAGGATTGATATGGGACGGAAATGGTTGGGAAGAGTAGGGTTAGGAATCTTAGGCAAAGGTATCACTAAGGCTTTACGCCATAGGTGGGGAAACGCACCTGTGTCAAGCGAAAAGTTGGTGATGTGTGTAATAGCAGGTAACAGTTCATTTATTACAGTGACGATCATCCTTCGACTAATGTGATCACAGCCTACTGCGTTTGATTTTAACAATGTGATGATCTTTTTAATCTCACCCGAGGTCACTGAAGAAAATTTAAAAGGCTCTATATCAGGACGAGGAAGGTTGGACAAGAAGTCTACAGTGCGACATTTGGTAGGATGATCCAAATGGTTAGAAGAGGAGAAATGTTTATTTATTTCATCTAAACCAGTTGTCAACGGCAGATCAAAATTTCGTTGTTTGCCAATACATAGAGTCCCAAGGAACTTCCAGATATTAGCAGAAGAGGAGGAATTTATGCTGTCGAGAATATGGCGGCGTTTGGCGTTACGTATCATCTGATTACACCGATTCCTTGCAACTTTATATCGAGACCAATAATCATCGGTGTGATGGTTTTAGAATTTAAGAAAAGCACGATCCCTACGTTTCATTGCTATCCGGACCTCCTTTGTGATCCAGGGAGCAGGTGGACGCTTTAGTTTAACTTTCCTAACGGGTGCATGAGCATTGTAAATTTTGAGTACAGTGGCGTTGAATTTTTCAACTTTGTCGTCAATGTTCGTAGATGCCATCAACTGATCCCAGTTTATGGACGATGCATCCTCTACCAGCTTATTCACGTCCATACGCCCAAAGGAACGCACATGCAGAACCTTAGGAGGGGAACGGGGAGGCGTTAGGATGTATGAGAGGAAGATCAAATCATGATGGGAGAAACCAGGAGCGGGATATTGGCCATGTTTAGAAACTAGGGAAGGAGCAGAGGTGCAAATTAAATCTAGCCATGTATCCTCCCCATCAATGTTGTGATGAGTTGCTTGTAAAGGCAGAATGTGGAGGTTACATGACTCGACAATCTGTAGGAGTTTACGGGTTCTAGAGGACTGAGGAGAAAGGAGATTGGTATTGAAATCGCCCATGATGATATGGTGGGCATATTCTGACCCCAAGGATTCCAGTATAGATTCTATACTGGAGAAGTAATTTGTTAAGGGAGGACAGTAAATAACCCCTAGTACGATTTTGGCCCCCTTGACCCAAACCTCAAGAAAAAGGTACTCAGCTGATGAAATAGAATCAGAAGGTGAGATGGCGCGTATTTTATAGGGAAAATCGGCGTGAAGATAGATGGCAACACCGCCGCCCCTCCGACTGACTCGATCGTTCCTAATTAAAATAAAGCTTGGCAGGGGATAAGTGGTTGAAGGGAGGTGAGGTTTGAGCCAACTCTCTGAAACCAGGATGGCATGAGCATTGGCGTTCGAAAAAAACTTCAAAAAGTCACCGTAGTGGCTGGGCACGCTCTGAGCGTTTATGTGGCACACATTTAATGATTTTCCTAAACATGGATCAAAGGATTTTTTTAAGAGATCACCTAGAGAGCTAAAACTATCATTATTGAGAGATTCATTGGCAGAATAATAAGAATCATCG
This sequence comes from Euclidia mi, assembly GCA_944739405.2. Taxonomy (NCBI): domain Eukaryota; kingdom Metazoa; phylum Arthropoda; class Insecta; order Lepidoptera; family Erebidae; genus Euclidia; species Euclidia mi. The sequence goes on along the minus strand of OX123193.2, from coordinate 28,448,094 downwards.
TCAGATGACATAGTAAAAAAAAATATGATCACACAAATATAATTATATAGATAAATAAAATATTTTAAATACTAAGATTTGGTAGATATGTAAAATGTAATTACTTACGTAACTGGTAATACTTATCCGTTTCACTCTCTGCACCACCCGCCAGCCAACCCGCACAATAAAATGGATGCAACCTAGTAGGTAACTATATAACAAACATTTCCGAATGCAACCCTGTGTCAGCCAGCCAACAAAACACACGAATTTATTTACACAAAAATATACAAAAGAAAAAAAAAGATTAAATCAGAAAATCGAAAAAAGGACAAACAAAACGCAGTTTTGACATTTGGCATTAAAGACAATAGCTGTCAATAAAATTGTCAGCGTCCAGTGACACAATCAATATAAGTAAAAATAATCGTGCGCATGCAAACTTAAATGTGGTGGTTGAAGAGTGACTCGAAAACACGTTTTTAGGTTATCTTTTTAACCAACACGCGGATTGTTTTTATTTGTGGCTGAGTGTGTGTTTGTTGTGTTGTTTTAGTGGTAGTTAATTACTAACTGTCGTCTTTATAGGTGAGTACTATAAGTTAGCCCTCCCTTACCTTTTGCTCATGGACGTGGAGGAACCCCCTGATGGGGGCGGAGGCCTGCCTCCGGATAAGGGCAAGAAAAGATCCAGCGAATCTGTTCCCTCTATAACCCCCGATGTAAAGAAATCCCGTACCCCGGCGGAATCGAACCAATCGGTTTATTCAAAACCCGGTTTTGAAACGGACGCAAAAGTAAAGTACTCAGAGTCGGATAAGGGTCCGTTCTCGATTTATGTGTCTAGAACGGAGCCAGACCCGTCCTCTGGATACTCTTTTAAAATTCGCCCAGTTTCTTCACGCTAATGATATATCAGGTATAAAAGAAGCGGTATTAAGAATCTTGGCCGCAATAAAATCTCCATAGAGTTTAAATCAGCGGAGAACGCCACTAAATTTCTAGACCTAAGCCTACTGGGGACCAACAAGTACTCAGCGCATATCCCTAGATTCCAAGTATGCCGTATGGGTGTTGTCCGAGATATCCCGACTGAATGGTCCCTTCAACAGTTAATAGAGAACATCCATACCCCTATTAACTGTGGTCAAGTTATTAGAGCTAGACGACTCAATGTCAAATCGAGAAAAGACGATAAAATCTCCTGGATCCCCTCGAACTCTGTAGTACTTACTTTTTTAGGGCAAACCCTTCCCGAAAAAGTATTTTGCTACAATGCTTCTCTCCCAATTTCCACATACCAACTCCCCACTATACAGTGTCGGAAATGTTGCCAGTTTGGCCATATTGCCAACCAGTGCAGATCACAACCGCGCTGTTATAAGTGCTCCCAACCTCACTCTGGCGATAGCTGTTCAGTGCCCGAAACTGAGGTGTCCTGCTTTCTCTGCCATGGAGGCAAGCACACGGCAAGTGCCCAGAACACTCCCGACAAAAGACAATCAAAACAATTATGTCCGAGGAGAATGTTAGCTACCTGGAAGCTTCGGTAAGGCTTCCTCTTACCAAGCGCTCATATGCGGATGTTGCCGCCAGACCTCAATCCCCGCCTCTATTTTCTCAGTCCCAAAATCTGTCTATTCCTGCTACCGCTACTCCTACAGCGCCACCCACAACTTCCTACAAGAAAACTGTCTTTCTTCCCCGTCGACCTACACCCGAGCTTGGCAAATCCTATGACACCCAGGCTCACCAGGCTATAATTTCGACCCCATCCTCTTCACAACCCAATGGGTGTGCTTTTGCTACCCACATTCAAAATACTCCTGCTACTCCCAATGACAACTTACTCGAGCTATTGCTATGCTCCCTGATCAATATGCTCTCGAAATTCTCAGACTCCTCTATACCATACAATGTCTCTGTTCTTATTGAACAATTACTGTCCGTCATACCCCGAAATAATATGTCTAATGGATCTCCAAGTCCTTCAATGGAATTGTAGGGCGGCTAACATTTCCTTTGTGTCTGTTTATATACCTCATCGCAACTCAATCATTATTTCTAATCTTACCTCAATCCTCTCCTCCTTGCCTGCTCCCATTGTAGTGTTAGGTGATTTTAATTGCCGACACACGCTTTCGGGTTCCCACTGTAACGACCCTTCCTCTTCTTCCTTACTCGACCTCCTTGACAGCATTGATCTTTGTGTGCTAAACGACGGATCCGCTACCCGCAGAGTTTCTCCTATCCAAAATGTTAGCGTACCTGATCTTTCACTCGCCTCGCCTTCCTTAGTCCCACTTCTCTCCTGGTCAGTATTGCCGAATGCTTTTGGTAGTGACCACTTCCCAATCCTCATTTCCCATATCCAATCTACTTGCCCCACGCATTCTGCCCCTAAATTCCAACCCTTACTTAAATACCGTCTCGCTGAAGCCAACTGGGACCATTTTGCTGCACAACTAGACACCGAAATTGGTTCCTTCCCCTCTATAAACCCTTCCAATTTTCTCTCCCTGTATGACCGCTTTACCTCAGCCCTACTATCCGCCGCTGACTCCTCTATCCCCCTAAAAAAATCTTCTCGTAGACTGATTTCATCGCCTCCCTGGTGGGATGCCGAATGCTCTGCAAGTGTTCGCTCCCGCGGGGAGGCGGAGAAAAAGTTTACTTCCTCCCTCAACCTCTCTGACTTCATTTCTTATAGAAAAATCGCTGCCTGCACTTCAAGACTCCTTTCTAAAAAGAAGTCTCAGGGATGGCGAAATTTCTGTGAATCCCCGCTGCCCAATATCCCTCGTTTGGAAAAGGATCAAATCATTTCGCTATAGCGTTCAAGATCCAACGATCACAACAAACGACCCTTACTCCGTTATCCATGTATTTTCACTGTAAATTAGCCCCACCCTACGCCCTCGAGTTGGACTGCCTCCCTCCCCCTTACCTTTCTACTCCTACTCCTTCTGATCGCATGAATGATCCTTTCTCTTTCTCTCTCCTGGCGTCGACGGTATCCCTTACTCCTTCATTTGCAAATCCTCCACTACCTGTAAGACCTTCTTCCTCAACATTCTCAATGCCATATTCCTCGCAAATGAAATCCCTCCTACTTGGAAATCCCAAATTATAATCCCAATCCTTAAGCCTGGCAAAGACCCAAAAGAAGAGGACTTCTTACCGACCTATTGCTCTTTCCTCAGTCCTGGCTAAGATCATGGAACTCCTCATTAAAAACCGCCTTGAATGGATCCTGGAGAACAGGGGCTTATTATCGCATTCGCAGTTTGGCTTCAGGAAGGGTAAAGGTACTCTGGACAGCCTGAGTATCTTTACCTCTGAAATCCGCCTTGTTTTCTCCAAGAACGAACATCTAATTGGAGTATTTTTAGACATTGCGTCAGCATATGACAATGTTCAGATTCCGCGACTCAGGCAAAAAATGCAACAGCTGAGTCTCCCCGTGAGACTGGTCGACATCATATGCAATCTTCTAATGTCTCGTTCTATCTCCATTCGCCATCAAGGTACCCTTCTCCCACCTCGCCTCGTTTGGAAAGGTCTCCCACAAGGATCAGTGCTTAGCCCAATTTTGTATAACCTATATACCCACGACCTAGACCTCACTGTAACCTCCTTTTGCAGAATCCTACAATATGCAGACGACATTGTACTGTATACTACCTCCCACTCTTTCTCACAAGCCACATCCCGTCTTAATTCCGCGCTGTATTATCTTAATGATTGGCTCCTCGACCACAATCAACAGTCTCCCTCGCGGTCCCTAAATGCAGCGCTGTTGCCTTCTCCCGTAAACGCAGTATCCCCAACATACAACTCTGTGTAGGTGACGAGCCTATTCCTGTTGACGACCATGTCAAATTCCTAGGTGTCATCCTGGACTCCAAACTTTCGGGCATTCATCACTTGAGGTGCATTGAGCGGAAAGGTGAACAGGGTGTTAACGTCATGCGGGCCCTATCTGGGGTTCGATGGGGTTCCCACCCTTTTTGCCAAAAACTTCTATACAACGCTGTGGTTCGCAGTCATTTTGATTACGCGAGTTTTCTACTTGAACCATGTAATAAAATTGCATTGTCCAAGCTGGAAAAGATCCAGTCTAAGTGCCTGCGGATCATAGCGGGTGCTATGAGGTGTTCTCCGATCAACGCTCTTCAGGTTGAGTGCCTGGACCCGCCACTTCAACTCCGACGTCAGTACCTATCAGACAGATACCTAATTAATACTCTCCAATTTAATTCTCACCCTCTTATCCCCATTCTGCATTCGTTGGCCGCTCTGATAACGTCTTCCTCTAACTGGACACAAACACCCTCCTCGTCTCATTATTTCTTTTAGAAAATTTCAAACCTCATCGGCCCCCATTTACCAGTCACCGCTTAACCCTGTCTTCCTCACAGAATTCCCCGCATTGACCTTCAAACCAAGAATTTACCTTGATTTCGGTATTAGCAAGGATTGTAGTCAGGCTAATTTCAAACTAACGAACATTTTGACCAATGACTGGTCCGATTGGGTGACCCTATGCACTGATGCATCTAAAATATCTAACGATAGTGCTGTAGGTTCTTCTGTTTGGCTCCCTAAATTCAAAATTCTCCTTAGTTTCAAATCCCCCCAAGAAAATTGTATTTTTACAGGCGAGTCTATTGCCCTATTAGAAGCAATCCTGTTTGTTGAGTCTCACAAACTTAATAAGGCACTTATCCTCTCCGACTCTCACAGCTGTTTATCTGACCTTCTGAAAAATCCCCTTAAATCCCATAATTTTGTTATCTCTCTCCAATCTCGAGCAGCTTTGTATAGGTGTCACTCAGCTGGCATTGAGGTAGCTCTAGCGTGGATACCCGGCCACACAGGCATCACAGGTAACGAAATAGCAGACTCCTGTGCTCACGCTGCAGCCCAAACGGGTTGCCTCAAATACTATTTCTGTTTTTCTCGCGATCTACGCTCCCAGGCTCAGCCTTCGTTGGTTCGATGTTGGAATGACTTGTGGCAGGCTCCCAAGCTGATCAAGGGCAAATTTTATGGTTAAATTCAACCCACTATTCCTTCCAAACCCTGGTTTTTTTAAAACAAGAATATCAACAAACTGGCTACTTCTATCATCATCAGTTTGCGCTTAGGATTTGTTTGCTACCCAGTATTCTTGGCCAATGCGGCCAAGAATTCTTGGTGAATGCGGCCTAGACGAGGGTACCCTAGAACACATGTTCTATTCTTGCCCAAAATTATCAATCCCCCTCTACGATCTTCTACCTAATTCTATTCCTAGACCCATAAACATAGCTTTTCTTTTATTTCTGGCCCATACTCCCCTCATCAAATGTCTGTACAAATTTATTACCCTAAATAAAATTAAAATCTAGAAAGCTCACCTCTTGCCTTTTCACCCAGCCCCCATCTTGCACTTCAACTACTAACCCCTAACAACCCCAAATTTGCTTACTAACGTTTGTGTTATTTGTTTTCTAGAAAGTCAGCCTCGAAAGAGAAACCACTGCTACTCCGACGGCCGACCGATCAATAGGCTGTTCTCACTTAAATTAAACTAATATAACTATCTGAACTCTTCTTCCACCTTGACATTGGCAAAATCATCGATAAACGATGGAGCCATACTGGAAAAAAAAAAACCGTGCGCATGTTGTGGGTAATGATAAAAATTTCAATAAACACTAGAATGCTGGGTGACCGACACAAAACAAGCAACCATAATATAAAACTAGGTTTCAGACAAAAACAAAGTGACGCGAAATGGCAACAGTCAACTCACAATGGGTTACACTTTACGCACAGTCTTTGCATTGCCGGCGCTGTTATTTGCTGCAGAAGTATCTCCCGCCGCCTTCGGATGTTTTGCCAACAGATTACTCAGCTCACTAGTGGAAGTGATTTTAGAGCGCGTTCCATCCGGAGTTTTAACGATGATAGTGCCGTCCTGACTCCAGCAAGAGCGCATTCCAAAATGCTGTCGGGCTTTGGCGAACAGCGATTGCCAGGCTTTGGTCAGGAACTCCTTAACCGAGATCTTCGAGCCCTCTTACGCTATTTTTGCCCTCCATACTGCAGTCCTGATCTCTGCCCTTGCAAACCGCACCAAGATGGGCCTGTCACGCTGTTTGCTGGCTCCAAGTCTGTGGCAATTTGTGATGCAGTGCTCACCAATATCCTTGACTGCCATCCTCGTTCGAAGAATATCCAGGATCAAGGCACTGCTGTCTTCTTTTTCTGCCTCTGGGACTCCTAGGAAGATCAGATCTTTTCGCCGGTGCCTTGTCTCCATTGCATCTGCGCTTGAACACTCCTCGATTTGCTTGCGCAGAAGACCTAGCATGCTGAATATGAGCTCCCGGAATGTACGGAATTCCTCCGCTACTTTTGCCACTGTATCCTTAGCTGGCCCCGCAGACTGGATTTGGGACTCAAGGTCAGCCATTCTTCGGGCAAAATATTCTTCGAAGCTCTTCTGCACAGACTGGATATTGTCAAGCTGGGACATTGTGAAGTTTGTGTATGACAATAGTATTCGTGTTTGAAAGGTTGTGATTGTGTGATTTTGCCGGCAGGTGGTTTATCTATTTAAATATGTTTCTGTTACATCAGAGTGAATCACTGTAAGTATTAGCAGTTTAAGATAATTTAAATGCTAATGTATTGTTTAATTTGTTATAAAATAAATATTTTCAAAAATAAAATTCAATTTTAAAATTGCGACACGTCTGACAGTTTTAAGCGCCTACCGCCGAAAAACACGAAACACACGAAAATGATAATGATAAATCATTATCATTTTCGTGAATGTGAATTTTGTCAAACCATTTTGTCAGAGATGATATAAAGATGAAAGGAAATGAGTTCCTTTCATCTTTATATCATCTCTATTCGTATAATGGCCGACTCTGGTATACATAATTATGGTATACATAATCTGGTATATATACAAATATATATAATTATGAATATAACTATATGGCTTAGGAAATCTTTTAAACATCTTCATTGTATAATTCGTCACTCCTTATTATAACGAGAAAAAATATGTGTGTTAATCGCGTTTTTTTTTAATTCAGGTACAAATATAAATACCCATCTCTGTTTTCCCGACGTTTTATCTGACTGGCAACGGTCGTGATCGCGGATTGTTAATAATAAAAAAAACAACTTTTATTTTAACTAATTGTGCGCTTCTCATTTGATTGTTGTGTCTGGTTCAATACATTAACGTTTGGAACTATAAAAAACTTAGCGTGCATTCATTTACTATTGTAAACTTACAGGAGCACGCAATAGTTATTTGTGCAACAAGAGAGCAAAGTTGTTTTTTGTTTCGAGTGTTAATTTTGAGTCCCGAGCAAGCGAAGGATTCTATACTCGCTACGCTCGTGAATCAAAGTTAGAATCCTGAGCGTAGGGAGGGACTCAACAGCACGAGATGCAAAAAACTTTGCTCTCGTGTAGCACACATAACTTTTCACCACAGAAGTGAGAACACATATTACTTAGGAGACATAGAAATGAACAGGAATAGATCGAATTCTGCATTAATCACTTGTTGATTTAACTCTTCTGGTGTTAAAGTACAGTCATCATCGCTAGTTTCACTCATATTTTTAGATTATTTTATAATATATTTAATATAATTTAGCACGTTACGCTACACTGTATCAGCATCAGCGAAACTTTTATTCCCGCTACTTTTTTAAATCGCGTTTTAATACCGCGTCCCTGATGTTTATTTTTCAAATGTATCATTGTTGTAATCTTAATATATAAAATCCTTGCGTTACTGACTGACTGACAGACACGCTACAGCCGAAACTAGTGGGCGCAAGAAGCTGAAATTTGGAATGTATGTTCCTTGCGGACCGTAGGGGAGCACTAAGAAGGAATTTCCCGAAATTCCCACGGGATCGGCCAAAACGGGTAAATTAAAAAAAATTGCAGGCGTAGCTGCTGGAGTCCTCTAGTTCCAAATAAAAATGTATTGGTTAAATACTAATTTTATTCTATTAATTAGACTTATTTTTATTAAAATCCAATAATAAATTAAACATATAAACAATAACATATAAAAAAAGTAATTACTTTTTTACAATTCTGTGCTTTTTTTTAAATATCTTTTTTTATTTGCGTTTCCGAAGGTGTTTTCTTTGAGGTCGAATTCCAAAATCGAATTTCGAATTAGAAGGGGTTTGTTTTTTCACTCACTTTTTATGCACATGCATACATGTGGAAGAGACAGAGCACAGTAAAATTCGAATGATTCAAATTTATGGCTGTACCATGGCTGAACAATGTCAATTCGTGACACTGAAGATTGAAAAATTAAAAAGTTACTTTTACTCATGCTCGAATCAAAATCGCGTTTTGTTCACTGTTGTCTCGCAGCAAAAGCGGCATGTTTGAGCTGCTGTGGTGAATGTGGTGGTGGTGTGGTGGTGTGTGGTCATTTCGATAGAGAAGAACGGCTTGCTTTTTAGAGCTCCTGTGATACCGAGACACGACCGAGTCTGCAATGGAAATCAATTCTCCAGCGTGTTGACGACAGTCGGCATCGTCGATTTTATATATATTATATATACCTACCTTCTCGTCTAAATAGCATGTCATGTGTGGGCTATGGAGTAATATCTTATTTTTGTATTGCTTGAAATAAAATTATAGGGCTTAGGACGGCAGAGTCCTACATTTTTGAAAACTGTTTTTATTAGAATATGATAGCATCTCTCTAAAATCACAGCTGATATAATTTGTAGCAGCCATCCAATTTTATGTCATTTTGTACAAATATTGTGAAACAGTCGTAGATACTAATGAAGGGAGAATTTAGCATAACATTCTTTAGGTCTTTGTATATCAACAGATAAGGCAGATACACGTTTGGAAAATAAACTCTTATAATATTTTCATTTGAATATCATAAAAATTGCAAATCAATAAAAAAATATCTTGAATAAATCTTCGCTATTCTTTCTGCCAATAGCCATAAAATAAACCTATAGGTATCCTATTGATTACTTATGTAAAAGCCGTTATTTCGTTTATTTTCAACATCTCCATGCTTGTACTCGGGCGAAGTCTGCAATCGATATTCAACTATAAGTATATTTAACGATTTAGCGTTTATTATATCATTTATATCCCAGCAAAACCGTACGCTGAACATAATTTGGTCTGCTTGCTCTTATGGCCTATTCAGTACCTTGTTAAAAGCTTAACTCTTTCAAATTGAAGCACAAAACTTTAAGTTGATAAATAGGTAAGAAAAATCGCACTGAAATATACCTAAGCCGACTATTGTAATATTTAATAAGCAGAAGTGAATTATGATGATAAAAAAGGCTGCTAGTGGAATGAAGAATGGAAAATCGTTAGGACCAGATGGAACACCAGTAGAAGCATGGAAAGCATTAGGAGATGATGGATGGGCGTGGCTGACTTTATTCTTCAATAAGCTGTTGCACGAGGAGACCATACCCGAGGAATGGTGCAACAGTTACCTGGTGCCCATTTTTAAAAATAAGGGTGATATCCAAGAGTGCAACAATTATCGGGGAATAAAGTTAATGCCACATACTATGAAAGTATGGGAGAGAGTAATTGAGCGACGCCTGCGTGACGAGAGTGAGGTTTCACGAAACCAATTCGGTTTTATGCCTGGTCGAGGTACGGTGGATGCCATTTTCGCTCTTCGCCAAATATGCGAAAAATACAGGGAGGCACATAAAAACTTGCACATGGTGTTCGTTGACCTTGAAAAGGCATATGATCGAGTGCCCCGTGAAGTCTTGTGGTGGGCCCTGAAGAAGAAAGGAGTGCCTGGGAAATACCTGACGTTGATTCAAGCCATGTACGCTGAATGCCGAACGCAGGTCCGATCCGCAGCTGGTATCACAGCCAGATTCGATGTGGCCGTAGGCTTGCACCAAGGGTCGGCCCTTAGCCCCTACCTCTTCCTGTTAATTATGGATGCTATATCATCGGACATACAGGAAGAGGCACCCTGGTGCATGTTGTTTGCCGACGACATCGTTCTGGTAGCAGAGAGTGGACAGAAGGTGCAGAGCAAGCTGGAGGAGTGGCGGCAGAGACTGGAGAATGTAGGCTTGAGAATAAGCAGAACCAAAACGGAGTATATGTTCTGTGACTTTGGCGGTCTCTCCAGTCCTATACCGGTTACACTCGGCGGTACACCTCTACCAGTATGCTCCGATTTCCGCTACCTAGGTTCACTCCTGCAAGATGACGGCGAAATTGATCGGGATGTTAGGCAAAGAATCAACGCAGGATGGATGAAATGGCGACAGGTCTCAGGCACAATATGCGACCACAAAATGCCTGTGAAATTAAAGGGCCGTATGTATAAATCGGTTATAAGGCCTGTCGTACTGTATGGAGCTGAGTGTTGGGCTACAAAGAAGATGGATGAGAAACGATTGCATGTGGCAGAGATGAGAATGTTACGATGGATGTGTGGAGTGACAAGAATGGACAGAATTAGGAATGATTACGTCAGAGGTAGTATGAAAGTGGCGCCCATAGCTGAAAAGGTGAAAGGGAGTCGATTGGCCTGGTATGGACATGTTATGCGGAGAGATGAGATGTATGTAGGTAGAAAAGTGATAGATATGCATGTAGAAGGACGAAAAGGGAGAGGACGGCCAAGGAAGAGATGGATGGACTGTGTGAGGATGGATATGAAAGAGAAAGGGGTAAGCGATTGGATGACTGGTGACAGAGAAGTATGGAAGCGAAGGACATACTGCGCCGACCCCAAATAAATTGGGACCAGGGCAAGACAATGATGATGATGAAGTGAATTATGACCTACATTATACGGAAAATAAATCTAGAATAAATATAACGAGCGCCGTAATACTAATAAAGTGCACATAATTCCAGCAAAGTGCTAATGTAAAGCATACATATGTAAACAAGGAGAATATTTCACACAGCGGGTGCACGCCTCACAGCAGTTTTAATAACAGGTGTGGATACAAAGGCCGGACGCGCTCATTGTCTGTGCCTCATTCAAACGAACGAAACACTCATTTGCCGCCACCCGCGCCCGCGACATAACCTCCAAATACTCGCTCGCAAAGTGACGATCGTGCAAAACTATACAAACAACCGTATATTCTAGTCTGCTCTCGTGAATTGTAATGAGGACGAATGAAAAGTAGACTTTATGATACGAAATACCCACTGGGCACAAAGAGAGCCATGTTAGTGGGACGGAAAGATCACCTACTTAGGTATATGTAAAGGAATGTGTTGTTGGTAGGTAAATAAGCACGTTGCGCGCTTGTATACGAGAGCGGAAGGTGTGAAACGTACATAATTTACTGCTTGCACTCGTATCCTGCGTACCGTTAAATTTAGCAGCGATTTTTAATAGAGAGATGCTGACGTAGTCAAAAACGTCTCGACGTCACGGTTACATAAGTACTTATCTTTTATGCACCTACCCTATGAGCAATTATGATTCAACTTCAACTAAACGAGTTAAAATACCATTCGATGAAAAAAAATGATTGAATATAATTATCTACTGGTGGGAAACCGGCTTAAGGGGACCGCGGGCTGCAAGGGCCTTAAATCCCAACCGTCATAACGCTAGGATGATGATTATGATGATGATTTGCTTTCCTTGCCTTCTAATAATGTCTTCCCTTCCCGTAGGGCGTAGTGAAATAGGCCACAGAATGAGACAGAGAAGTAAGTTTAAAAGAAGAAGGCGAAGATAGATTCGCCATTGATGTGATGCCCGCTGTCAAGGCATTTTCGTTAGTTTTTTTCCGTTGATTACACTGCGTGCATTGCCTGAGAACAGACTGAAAAACTAAACTGGATAAAAGAACCGATGCATAACTAGATGGAAAACTGATTGCTAGGATAAGAATTTATATCTTAACTAGAGGATGCCCGCAGTTACGCCTGCACATTTTTGGTTTAATTTTGACCTTTTTTGTCCGACCCCGTGGTCATTTCGGGAAATATCACCTTTGTGCACCGCTACGGTAGCCAAGTAAAATTACCTACGTGCCAAAATTCAGCTCCTTGCGCCTAGTGGTTTGCCTGTTAGTCAGGCAGTAGCTCAAGAATTTTGTATTTTATAGAGAAATTTAACTTTTTTTATACCCCGGAATAAATGTATATAAATATGTTAGTCTACCTTTCTTATACCTAAAAATGTTAGCAGAAATATTTTACACGTCACAATTACTTCCACCAGGCAAATGTATTTTATTAAAGTTCCTAACGTGGTGACGACAGTTATTGCTTGTTGGTTCGCTTCAAACAACAATTATCTTCTTTCGGTGTGATTTAAAATGTCGAATAGAATGGGAAAAAACTTCGGATCGTTTTTGTAATGTTTGTGGACATTTTGTATTGTCAAAAAAGAGAAGACCCATTGTAGAGTCGTTAAAAATGCATATCTTCATTATTTTGGATTTCCTGTTGGAAAGCAAGATAAAAAGCGGGCGCCTCATGTGTTTTGCGAAAGCTGTACTAAAGTAAGATAATATATCTTACATAAGTAGTCATCAGCAGAAAACATTTAGGTACCTTCCATTTGATTCACCAATGCTATGGAGCGAGCCTAGTAATCATGAAAATGATTGTTACTTTTGTGTTACTAAGCCATTGGGATATAATAAAAAACTAGGGCAACTTTGGTATATATTATAATATACCGAAGTTCCGTCTGTTACTAAGTCCATTCTACATTCGAAAAATCTACCACATCCAGATTGCGCCTGAATTTTCTCCTGAAGCCTTAGGAAATATGAGTGACTAACAAGGTGAACGTGGAGGCAAACGTATCCACCAAGATTTAAAGGTGTTTTAAGAACGAAAGCAAGGGTTTTGGGATCAAAACATCATCATCACCAGTCTTTAACAGTCCACTGCTGGACTAGGCCTCTCCTTTGAAAGGAGGAATTGGCCTACTATACCACGCTGGCCAAACGGGTTGGTATAAGGTTTATATCAAGTTTTCCTTCTCTTACAGTGGTGTTCTCTGCAATTAAGTTCCCTCTGTCGGCTCTTACGACACCCATGGGATGATATGGGGTGGTGACATTACGTATTGTTAATCCGTCACCACACGGACATGGGATCGGACGGATCAAAACATGTTAGGTCATTGTTGGTCCATTATAATCCTCCTTTCAAAGGAGAGGCCTAGGCCAGCAGTGGACTGTTAAAGGCTGATGTTGATTATAAGAGAAACTGATTCAAAAAGCTATAAAAATAATGCAACAATTCAGTCATTTGAATATTTTAGATATTTGTATTAATACCAACATTATATTGGTATAAAATTGTTTCTTAAACCAGACTTTTTTTATTATTTTTGCTCCACAATTCCACCTAAATTAATAATAAAATAACAACTTTTAGCTGGGGTATAAAAACGTAGTGTTTTTGTACCCTTGACAGAGTACAAAGCACAACCCGTGCACATTCCGAGCGTGACCCTGAGATATGTTTCTAGATATGTGTAGCCATTAGTTGGCTCTCTCGTTTCTATAGTCACAACTTAGTTTAATTGTTCCCTTTCGCCTTATAAAAGCTTCTAAGCAGGGAACCCAAACATGGAAGAAAATTCTTGTGTAAAGTGCCTGGACATTTAAGTTAATACATAGAAATAATTTTCCTGCTTTCAACATGCTGTTTTTGCTTACCGTAGCACCGTACAAGGTACTCGGATTTACTGTAGGTAAGTAGTTTGGTTGGATAAATTTGACTACTTACTTATTATTAGTTACACTAGTACTTAACTACTACTGCACAATCGCGTTTTATTTTATTCTAACGCCCTTTAAAAAGATTTTATAAGTCATAAATTAGACTTTTCTTTTACCTTCATATTGTAAACTAGCTGGGCATCGTGGCTTCATCCACAAATCTCACCCGCCCAGCATTCTTTTCCACGTGGAATTTTCAATTCAATTTTATTGGTCGGATGTATACGATTGATGTTTTCGAATTCACCACAGTTAATCATGAATATGCTTTATAGGTTGAGTACGACTCAGCATTCTACGATCTGATTGTGAAAGGAACCAATAGCAATCTACAGCACTGTACAGGGCCGTCAAATGCCAAGATGGTCCGCTCTCAATAATACAAAAAAGAAGAGGATACGAAGCTCTACAAATTATCGATGCTTTATCATATAGCAGATCAGACATTGGAATATGCTTTTCTCATACAGGTACCTTACGTATTCCTCTCATTTTGTTGCAAGCACGGTAGGTATAGGTAGGTACAACAATAACGGATGCCATAGTAAGTAAATTAGGAACAACTTTGAGTATTTCTTAATTTTCTAGAAAAAGCCTATAAATAGCCATTAATACTAATTTCCTGCAGATCTAGATTACTAATGAGATTTTAATCACATTAGTCCATTTTAACGATAGATCTCAAAAGATCTTAAATTATCAAAAAGTCGTAATTTGTATCACTGGTGGTGGTACGATAGTGGTAATTATGGTGGTATATGTTGTGTGCCGTGGATTTGAACCCGAGACCCTCTGCATGGCAGTCTGTTGTTTTCTCCACTAGACTATCGCAGCTTGTGCCATAATTATTTTTCAGCCTCTTATTTAAAAAAAAGACTAGGCTAGACTAGGATAAAGATAGAGACATTTATTAGCGTATTGAAATGTAAACAAAATGAGGCCATTGGCAACCCGAAACTTCCATAGCCCTAATACCATGACTTTAAATCTATGGTAGCGACAGTCTCTTCTATTTACTGTGCTTTTAAATTGAATTGTAAAAGTGTGAGTACCTTCTTAGGTACATGCTAACCTAAAGCGGAAAACTCAAATTGGTTCACCTTTTTACATAATTCTTCCCTCTCGTACAATTAAGGTACACGTCGAATCAACATACAATCACACTAATTCCGCGAGAAATTGCTTTACAAGCGAACAGTGATGAGATCTAATAACAAAATACATGTAAAGATAAGCAAACAAATAAACGCGTAACGTGGACGGAACGTTGTCGGTTTTTTCGCAAGCTGAGCGAAGAAAGCGTTTAATAATGAGACCGCCTATAAACGAGGCCGTTTCTTTTTATTTTTCTCTTCGGCCTTTGTCTCAAGTTTTGCATTTAACATGAACCTAGCTACACAATTGTACATTGTACTGTTTATACCGGACAAGTTTCAAGTTCTCGGAAATTTTGGAAGACTCTTTATCTGACAGAAACTTGGCAATACTCAGCGTTTACAGTTCAAATGCCAAGTGCCGTTTGACGATGGTTTTGGCTCCATTTAATATTTTAACAGATAACGTGGACCTACACTTGTAACTTGCAATACAAATAAACAGCTGACGGAATATTTTCAATGATAGCTACCCATTTATAAACTGGGTACATTTTCTTAGAAATATGATCATGAATCCATCTCAATCACAGATAGCATTTGATTAAAGATGAAACATAGATTAACTTAGAACATTAGTTAATAATATGGAAAATTTAGCAGACCGTATGCCCCTCTCCCTCTCCCCGGCCTCCTCTGGGCCATAAGCTGGCGACCTTGCCCTCTCCTAGGAACTATAGCAAAAAGACTAAGCAGTCTCAGCAAAACAAGTTTTATAATTTCTAAACTATTATTTTCACTGCTTGCGTGGTCCAGTGGATAGCGTATGCGTCTGCTGATCAGAAAATCCCGCGATCGATTCCCGGGTCGGGCAAGTAGGTTAGGCGACAAGTCGCCCGGTCAAAAACTCGCCCGCGGGCGAGTTGTCCAGTTTGATCAGATGTTGGGGCCGTACTCGCCCAAATGTATTTTTATGACTGGGCCAGTTATAGCCTTGAAAAATGACTAGGTGTCAAGTGCTCCACCAACGATAGCACATTTTAAACCCAAGTATCTTAATCCTTATCCCATCGCAATACGGCTTAAAATACACAATGTCATGTCTAAATTTACAGCTCAGTAGGATCAGTGTAAAGCCTGTTTAATCAATCGTTCGATACGAAACAAAGCAAAAGTTTCGAATTGATGAAAAAACAGAACGCTCCGTTGTAACATATAAAAATTATTATTAAATAAAAAAAGCCGACTTCAAAAAACACTAAGGAACTATAAAACAAAAAAATATTGGTTTTGGAGCAAAATGTTTTGGAGTCGGTGCCAAGGCCTTACGCAAAAAGTTACTTAATTACAAACTACCTATTCTATCAACAACAAAAGTTATATAAAAATGTGTAGAGGTTTTATAGTCAGATCAGAAATACTTGGCTTGGCACCGACTCCAAAACATTTTGCTCCAAAACCAATTACATAAAGCTAATATGCCGCCAAATCCGGTTAGACTAGAAAGCGGACCCCACGTTGAGACTGGGATCACGTTAGGAGGATGACTATGATGACTAATAAAAAAAGCCGGTCAAGCGCGAGTCGGACTCGCGCACCGAGGGTTCCGTACAAACCTGTAGGTATATATAATTATTTAAAAAAATATATATGTGATGCAACTAAAAATTTAAAGTGTGCGAAATATTTCCTATGTGCTTAAAACGTTGATTTATGCCAAATTTCAAGATCTAGATCGACTGGAAGTACCCTTTTTTTGACTTGAGCATTTGATATAAATTTCAATTTTATACCTCTACGGGTTCATGAGGAAAGGGGTAGTACCTTAAAAATTATTAAAAACACTTTAAGTATGTGATGTAACATACATACATACAACATTTTTACATTTATCGGTGCTATAAGACGTTGCTTCGTGCCAAATTTCAAGATTCTGAGTTCACGGGAAGTACCCTGTAGGTTTTGATTCCCTTGCGAGTAGTTGCGAGTTTGAAAATATGCTTAAATTGCTGTTTTTCTTGATTGCGTTGACATAGAAGTTTAATTTTATAACAGCTTAACGGTGTTATAGACCTAAGTATTTGACTCTACGCGTTCATGAGGCAAGAGGGAGTAACTTTACAATTCTTAAAAATGTTTTTTATGCGATGTAAAAAAAAATACATTTTTGGATTTTTTTTTCTTAATCTGTGCTATAAGTAGTTGCCTCGTACCAAATTTCAAGATTCTAAGTTCACGGGAAATCCCCTGTAGGTTTTTTTCCCTTGCTAGTAGTTGCAAGTTTGAAAGTAAAGTAAAATTGCTGTTTCTTTTGATTGCGTTGAGATAGAATTTTGATTTTGTTACAGCTTAAAGGTATGATAGACCCTTATTTTTTTCCTCATGTACCCATGTGTCGGAGGGTCGGGTATCACTGAAGCATTTCTCGCAACCTCCTGACGGGTATTGGCCCGCCAGATGGTTAGGCGGGCCCCGAACAAAACCCCCTTGGCGGCGGATGAAGGTGTTGGGCTCCGCCGCCAAAACACCCAGCGGCCGCAGAGGATAGGGAGGACGGCAACTTAACGGTTTTCGCAATTTTTCCTTTATCTGTGCTATAAGACATTGCTTCGTAGCAAATTTTAAGATCCTGAATTCACGGGAAGTACACTGTAGGTTTTGATTCCCTTGCGAGTTGTTGCGAGAAAATATGCGCCTTAAATTGGTGTTTCTTTTTATTGCGTTGACATAAAAGTTTGATTTTATTACAACTTAAAGGTATTATAGACTTGAGTATTTGATATGAATTTCAATTTAATACCTCTATGCATTCATGAGAAAATGGTAATAAATTTAAAATTATTAAAAATATTTTTATGATATAATATAACAAAAAATTACGTGTTTCGCAATTTTTCCTTTGTCTGTGCTATAAGACATTGCTTCGTACCAAATTTCAAGATTATGAGTTCACGGGAAGTACCCTGTAGGTTTTGATTACCTTGCGAGTTTCGAAAATTTGCAGTTGCAGCATAAACGGCTGTATCTTTTGATTACGTTCGTTGGCTTAGAAGTTTGATTTTTTTCACAGCTTCAAAAATCAGTGGATTTGACTATTTGATATAAATTTGAGTTTGATACCTCCACGCGTTTCTAAGAAAACGAGTCTTAACAGACGGACGGACAACAAAGTGATCCTATAAGGGTTCCGTTTTTTCATTTTGAGGTACGAAACTCTAAAAATAGTAATAGGTGGTAAGTAGGACATTGGACATTGGATAGTGTAGATACATGATGGGGAGGCCTTAATTACGTGCCTCAATTCTGAAATGTAGACCTGTACTTTTCTGGCAATTTCAAGTAGTTTTTTTTGTTTTCAACTAACTATCCTAAACATCTATGTAAAGACGGCTCAAACGATCCCAAACTCGATGGGATTGCGTAATTGTATTACAAATATCCCATGGCTACCTTCCTGCTCCATCATCAGAGTTTGGTGAACATTCAGCACTAAAGTCCATGTAAAGACGAATCAAACGACCCTAATCTGATGAGATTGGGTTATTTTATCACAAAGATCCCATGGTTACCTTCCAACTCTATCATCAGACCATGGAAATCATCCAGCATCAAAGTCTATGTAAAGACGACTCAAACGAGCCCAAACTCGACGGCATTGGGTTGTTATCGTCAAATCGCTTCATGTGTGCTTATAAAATTTGAAGAGTTCCTTCGATTTTTTCAGGATTCCATGATCAGATCCTGACCTGATGATCATTTGACCAATTAGGAAGTATACTCTTTCAATCAAAACAATTATCTTCCTTGTGTTGAAGTCGGTTAAAAAGTGTGTTGACTTCATATCAAAAGCAATGAAAGCCTGGCACGAATAATTCACCCACATTACTTTTGTGATGAAGTTTTTGTCTATATGATCTGATATATTATACATATATTTTGTGAGTTAGATGTAAGCTATCTTAATTATAAATATTACATACAATAACAAGCTAATTAATTGTTTGACTATTTAACCCTATAATATCTTCACCTAGAGGCAAATAACAATAATATTTCACGCTTAATTAGGCCAGTAAATCAACGAACTATCGGCTAAAGCGGACTCAGCAAATAAAACGGCAAAACTGGGAAAATATTGAGATAACAGTGAACAGGGAAAACGCTCGGGTGTGCAAACAACTAATAAAACAGACAAAAGCAAGTATTGCAGCGTCCGCAATGCATTGCTGGCCAATCTGTTCTCACAGTCAATAAAATATCCGATATTATTCAAAATAAATAACATAGGATATGCATGTCTATCTGTTTCATACACAATATAGTACTAACTAGAGGATGCCGGCAGCTGCGCTCGCAATTTTTTTTCATTTTAATTGTTTCTGTCCGATCCTGTGGGAGTTCCTGCAAATCCCTTCTAAGTAGGATGCAGTATAGAGCCAAGAAACATACATGCACCTTCCTGCACCCCATGATTTTGGCTGTGTATTGTCTATCGGTCAGTCGGTAACGCAAGAAGTTTCTATAAACTGATAGTCCCATAGGCTTAGGTGCCAAAGTTAATACCTCTAAACATTTTAAGCATTTTCAAAATTCTTTGTGAATCTAGTTGCTATTAATATATGATCGACTAACGAATAGAAGCACTATGGAAAGATTCCCTTTTTAGGGTTCCGTACCTAAAAGGTAAAAAACGGAACCCTATTACTAAGCCTCCGCTGTCTGTCTGTCTGTCTGTTTGTCCGTCTGTCCGTCTGTCTGTCACCAGGCTGTATCTCATAAACCATGATAGCTAGAAAGCTGAAATTTTCACAAATTATGTATTTCGGTTGCCGCTATAACAACAAATACTAAAAATAAAAAAAATTAAGGTGGGTTCCATTCAATAAACGTGCTTTTTTTCGTATTTTTTGCTCAAAATTACTAACTGTTACAGGTAGACGCTTTAAATTTTTACAGAATATGTAGTTGTATATTACCTTTCAAAATAAATAATTAAATTTAAAAAAAGTAAATAATAAAAGGGGGCTCCCATACAACAAACGTAATTTTTTAGCAGTTTGTTACTCGATCTTAATAAACAGGTAGAAACGTATAAAGTATTTAAGTATACATACAACGAACGTGATTTTCTTTTATAGATGATGGTACGGAACCCTTTGTGCGCGAGTCCGACCCGCACTTGCCCAATTTTTATTTTGTACTTATGTGTCGGTCCACGGTTGCATTACCGAATAGACATTAAGATAACATTTCCTAGCTGCTGCCTAACGTGAAGATGTATGACGAAATGTAAGGCAAGAAATAGGAAAAGGATTGCGTATTCATTGATATGTTAACTAGGTATATATATTATGGAGTTATAACTGATTTGGTTATAACTGTTGTATACCTTGGTTCGGTCTCGAGGATATTATTATTTTAATCATAAATAGTATGTGAAACTATTGTACTTAATGTGTTACAGAGACTTGAATCTTACTCTTGTATGTTTACATTCTGTTTCCTTATTTTCTTGTGAGTGTATGAGGCCATCTCTGATGTCGGAGTTCATATGATAGGCCACTTAAATGCCTCAAAAATTACAAATATAATTATTTCACCAACAAACTGTCATGCAGTTTGGCGAAATAATTAAATTTGTAATTATGTATTGCTATGAGTTGAAAAAAAAAACCTTTTGACCTTTGGCCAAAAATTTCTCAACTATGCATCGCAAGGAAAAGACTTGATCTGTACACGCCATACCCTTTCGGAATCCCGCTTGTACATCCCATATTTTCTTTTCGGTTACTTTCATAACTATTTCAATCAGTGCCTGTATAGTTGCGAGTATTTTCCTTTTTAAAGATGCACAACTACTGCTGTGGCACAGTCATCAAGTACTCGGCCGGTGTTCCAGCACAAGTTAAACAAGCGCTGCAGATGACTAACTATAATGGCCTGTCTAGTCTTCAGCATTTCGACTGTTATCTAATCATATCCTGCAGCCTTACCTAATTTTATACTTTCCAGTGCCTTTAAAATCTCATCCACGCCAATATCGCTTTCATCATTGCTATCATTAACATTTATTTCAGTTGCAGGTGTCTCTATCGCCGTTCTTTCAAATAATCCTTCAAAATACTCTTTCTATCTCTGCAGCACGCACAATTCACGAGATACTGAATGCAGTATCTCACCATTCATGTCTCTTATCGACGTACGTATACGTGGACGAACTCAATCCTCGGAGATTGAGTTCGTCCTCGAACTGCGCGAACGGATTTCCAGAAAAACTTAATGTTTCTCCGGAAATCGTCAGATAATCTACTATGAAACTCATATTTCTTTTCCTCTTTCTTCTTTTTAACCATCTCTTTCTATTCTTCTTGATCTAACTCTTTTTAAGCTTCATCTATGTCCTCACCCGTTGCTTTTTCCATTCTTTCATTTGCTCTAGCAGCCAACTAATCTAACCAAGCATTCTTTTTCGCTGACACTGCTGATTGCACATCCTTATCCCGCCATGTATTCTAAATCTTTCGTATGTTCCTTGTGATCACACCACATACTTCAGACGCTACAAATACTACCTCTTCCTTAAGGGACTGCCACAATTCTTCCATATCATTGATGCTATCGATCCACTCAAATCTTGCTATCAACCTTCATTTATATTCATCTTTCACATCTTTCTCTTGTAGGTTTTCAACTTTTACTCTGTCTAAGACCCTCTCTTGATTATGTTTTCGGTGTCACCATCCTTTAAAGAGCCCACTTATCCGGCTTATTACCAAAAAGTGGTCTGTATGGATGCCGATCCCCCGGTACACCCTCGAATCCAACAAATTCTTTCTCATTCGTTCATCTACTATTACAAAATCAATCATACTTCTTCTAACATTTTCCACCTCACGCGTATACATATGTATAATTTTGTGATCAAACATGGTGTTTGTCACACAAAGGCTCCATTCCAAACAAACATCTAGCAGGACTTTTACATTTTTATTCGAGCTCTCATCATCGAATCCACCAAAAACCCTTTCAAATCCAACTCCCACCCATCCATTGAAATCGCCTAACAAGATCGATCTTTCGTTATCCTTACAGTTCCTCAAAATCTCTCTTAAACTCTCCCAAAACTATTGCCTTTCGTCTTGTTCTTGTTGTGACATACCCGATACTATATTGACCGGGGTGTAAACCCCTACAATAAAGACACGAGTAACACTTTCATTCTCATCCATATTAGCCTAGCATTCACACATTAAAACTCTTTCACGCACTTATTCATTCGCGCAGACAGTAATATTACACCAACCCTTACAGTTGCACTATTCAAAGTTATATTGTAAGTTTATTGCTTTATGTCTGATTAACACAGTACAGGAATTACTACTCTTGCAGCAATTATCGATGTGTACATAAAGACATTGCCTCGCAAAACGGAGGTGAATGATTGTTTGTTAAATTTCAAGATATCGTGCTTGGTACTGACCATGCAATGTTAAATTGATGTGTCAGTGACTAACTGATCTTTGAAGAGTTCCCAGTATTATCTATACTTCATTAAGCTATTTTTAAAAGATCACTAGGTCTGTTAAAAATGTAACGAAAAGTGAAAACATACGAACCCATCCACTGTATACCTATTTATCCTAGACAGTGTATACAAAGTAATATTCTGAGAACTCCAAAAACTGTTAGTTTTGAAGCAAAATAAAACTATGTGCAAGTTAACTGTTTGCGTTAAAAACTATGGTCGTAAATCTGCATGTAAGGAGGTTGCGGCGAACTCACCTACTTTGTTCTATACGCTAACTTGGTACCTGTTTCACGTATTACAACCTTAAACTTGCGGCGCCAGGAATTATATACATGTTGCCTCTGTTCTGAGATAAATTGTATTTATAGCTGTTGCTTCTTGAGCAAGAGCAACCGAATAGAAGAGTG
This sequence comes from Euclidia mi, assembly GCA_944739405.2. Taxonomy (NCBI): domain Eukaryota; kingdom Metazoa; phylum Arthropoda; class Insecta; order Lepidoptera; family Erebidae; genus Euclidia; species Euclidia mi. The sequence continues at coordinate 28,425,302 of OX123193.2, read as the reverse complement.
GTTTATTTTTGTTTATGTTTCGGCATATATGAGGAGGAGGCTTGTAAAGTCTCAGTCATATTTGAAGGAAATTAACTTTTTAGTAAACAATGTCAACTACGAAAGTTACATTAATAAGTGTATGGAGATAAATAGGAGAGGTGACGTTGATAGGACAAGGGCGAAAGGCCTTTTATGTTGTGGTGGGATGCAAAAAAAAGATTGTTTCACTTAAACTGTTATCAAGAACTACGAACTTCTCAAACTAGTCCGTAGAGTTGTCTCGCTATCTTTGCCTCATGTTGTACCTACATAAACAGAACATTAGTAATCAGTGTTTATTTCTCTAGTTCAACGCCCATTTATTTAAACGTCGATACTGACCAGTGTTATGAAGCGTAAAGTACTAATATGTTACTCAGCAAGTGTATGGCAGCAGTGCTGACAGTACGGATAATTACGTTGTGAGCGCCTTGCTTCCCCGTACTGGCTGCACAAATGCTCGCTGTATAACAATGTTACAACACATTATATGGCACCTCGAAATACCAGTCAGTTCCCACCTTAAGTGTGAGACAGTCATGTCAACAAGCAACAATTTATAACACCTTCATAAATGTATCACAATTAGTTAGAATGAAAGTGTAACAGTTTATAATGTTTTTCTGAATAGTCATCATCCCGACGTTATCCCAGTTGCATGCAAGACTCGCCATCGCCCTGGAGACCAGAATTCGCTTTCGAGTCGATCTAGATTTGGAAGAATATTAACTTTTCCTCAGAGCGACTGCCGCCCGACCTCCGCGACCCAAAAGGATAGCAATATTCCAGAGCTTAGAGCAAAACATTAAATGTGTTTCCAAGTCCGCTACCAGAAGCTCTTTCGAAAGTGTAACTGTTATTAATTTTTCATAGTTTTAATAAGTGCAGCCCATAAAACGCAGTTGCCAGGTGTACAACCGAGATAATAAAATATTTTAGATGATTATGAATACACATACTTTTCGTGGAAAGACTGCCTTATAATATGGGGTGTATACTCATACATGTATAACTTTGTACTTTTCACATCAGCCCTCTGCCAGCCCCTTTAGAGCCTAGGATGAGAGCGTAAAGGGTTTCTAGCTTAGTAAAAATGCACTCTGTATATGCTACGTGTGTAAAGTATATCTAAGATGTTTGAATACAAATTTACTAATTGTTCATGTTTAGCAAGAGCTGAACTTTGCAATACTCAGTGTTTTAATTCAACTTAACTAAATACCTTATAAATATACGACAGTAACTCCATTTCTATGCTTTTGTAAAAGCATATTTCCACAAACGCTAGTTAGTATCGATAGAGTCCACATTGAAAAATACGTTGTGAGTCTCTTTGAACGCTGGCAACGTGCTCGATCAGCGTTAGTGCTTCGAAATTGTTGCTTTGATTTTTGTGGCGTACGCTCTGTGTATAATACATCACGTTACATTTGACTAGTTGTAACTTTCCAATTTGATTTTATATTTACAGAGCTACTTTGCCTAACAAGCGGAAGGATACTTTTTAAAATTGCATAAAAAAATACGTAGTTCTTACATCTAAATTTGAAAATAGGTTTTGTATTTTATTTATTTATTTATAGACTCACGCCTGTATCCCCGAAGGGGTAGGCAGAGGTGTTATAGGGATTTATAGGATTAATGTGGAATGTGTGCATTAAGTACAGTGATAGCCCTGTCAGAAGACAGCTAAGATCGGTCGTGACCGTCGAGAAGATCGTATATCTTCAATCATACGAATGGCTGACAAACCACGACAACTATGACGGCGGCAGCACATGTAAGTACATAATCGTCATGGTCGTCGCTCTGCTAAAAGTTAATATTCTGGCAAATCTGGATAGAATAGAAAACGAACCATATTCTCCAAGATGCTATACATTCAGGGGATAGCGTTAACTTAACACATGTAGTGGTTTAATGGTCTGTAATCTGAATACTTGGTAACCTTGGTAACACATGTAGTGGTTTAATGGTCTGTAATCTGAATACTTGGTAGGGCCGAAATCACATGTTCGCTTACTTTTATTTTGTGTGCCGTGTGTCTGCACTAAAGTTCTCGACATACACAATGCCTTATTAGAAAACATGCTTGACATATTTGAACTTTTCTTTTTATAAAATATGGTATAAGATAATGTTAATTTAGGCCTTGTTTTGTGATAAAGGCCACAACGTTTGAAGCTAGATTTAAGAAATTTGATTTAAGAAAAAGCAAGATAGACATAGGTTAAAAAAATTAACTTATCTCTATCTTGCTTTTTCTATGTCCTACATACGCCATTCTTAATAAGCTTATCGCGAATGACCGTATTGGTTTCATTTGATTTTATACAAAAGGTATGAGTAATATGATTAATTTTGCGATATTGCACTTCAAAGGCTTCGCGTGGTATATCGTACAATACAGTACTTTGATATCTGCCTCTTAAGAAGAAATATCTCTTTTTTTAGTAAGCCATTGAGAATTTAATAAAGGCTGTAACTGATGAGTGGACAGTTCAGTCTGTATTTTCTATTGGTTATTAAATAAGAATTGAATTTTGCCAATTGTATTGCTCTTGTATTTTACCAGAACTCCACACGTTATGTTGAGAAATTCGTTAAATACAGATCCTTAAAACGTATGTTCAGCAGCAACGGTGTCAAGCAAAAACTAGCCACTGTGCTGCCACCGCAAGATAGATGACTAGTTTACGTCAAAGACTCCTTAGTAAGCATTCCGGACTTAGCACAATTTTACTTCACTGCAATCAGTTTGTTTAACTTGATAGCCGTAACGTAAAAACTGCAGGCTTAATTGAAACATACTACAAGAACAGTGTATAAGTAGGCATTTTTCATTTTTTATTTTGAATTAAAGCCAGATTCATGCTATAATTCAAAATATGCTTATTCGTATTCCTAGCACTTGCCAATGTCAGAATTGCTAAAATTCTATTCCTTTATCTAAAACTATATTCTGTTAACTCCATACAATTATATAAGCAGTACATTTAATGACATAATTTTATTAATTACGCGACCATTGATGCTCATTACCACATAAACAACTAACTGAATAAATAACAAATACTAATTGTTATGACAATCGCGCCAAGTATATTATTCATGCTTTAAAATAAACACATTCGCTAACCAAAATTCATACAGAGATCGCTTTAATAATGTTGGTAAAACTGAGCAATATAAACATAGTGAAGAGCATTCACTAACCATCATTATGTCGCCAGTCGAACCGGGATTATCAAGCTGTCAGTAAGGGGGAGTCATGGAGCTTTCAAAGCGCTCACCACCACCGATCGAACATTTTAAACTCAAGTAATCCTTATCCCATCGCAATACGGTTTAAAATACACGTGTCTAAATTTACAGTAGGATCAGTATAAGCATATAATCAACCGTCCGGTGGCCGATACGAAACAAAACAAAAGTTTCGTATTGATGAAAAAACAGAACGCACGGTTGTAACATAAAAGTTTGTTGACTTCATATCAAAAGCAATGAAAGCCTAGCTCAAATAAGTCACCCACATTACTGTTTAAACTTTACAACATAATAAACTTGTAAAGTGTAATTACGAGTATTTAAATAAGCCTTTATGTTCATGATAATGTTATGAAAACCAAATGTACGCTTCAGATTAAAGCTGTGGAACAGTTGCAGAGAAGATTTTAGTTACCTAATTAGAGCGTTAATGAACCACGAAACTGGAGTGTTTAGAGTGTGCGACCGCATCTGTGCAGTCGTGAAACTGTGCAACGCGCTGTGTGCGACTGGTGACAATAGCCCATTGAGCGTGTAGCATTTATCAGCGGCCGTATGCACGTCCTACGCGATTGTCTTGCATCCTCGTGCGGGATGTTATTGCATTCATAGCGATGATTGTAATCCACAGAGTGAAACTAGGATAAGCCTTTTCTGTGCTTTTGTTCTAGAAAACGGCAATGAAGTGCGTTTAACTGACGTGCTTACAGGTTGAAAACCACGAGGTTTTGTGACTGAATTTTGTATTTGTGAGTAAATATGTACCTTCCATTACGCTTTACTTTCCGACGTGTTGCATTTATCACATACCTACGACCTTTTATTTTTTCTCTCTTGCTTCATTCACTCCCATCAGATTCCTCATGCATGCTCAAATAATAAGATATATTATATAGTTAATTACATATATATATCTAATATATATATATATATGTAATTAACTATATAATATATCAAATTTTCCCATCAGATTCCTCTTTTTTTCCCATCAGATTCCTCATGCATGCTCAAATAATTAGATATATTATATAGTTAATTACATATATATATATATTAGATATATATATGTAATTAACTATATAATATATCTTATTATTTGAGCATGCATGAGGAATCTGATGGGAGTGAATGAAGCAAGAGAGATATGTCAAGATCGTTGCAAATGGCGCTCCGTAGTCTCTGCCTACCCCTCCGGGAAATAGGCGTGAGTCTATGTATGTATGTATGTATCTAATTATTTCAAAAGTGGTTTGTGCCCATTCTATCATCCCCTCAATTTCTGGTTGATGGGAAACGTGTTGTTAAGTGTTTGTAATATCGAACAAATGTGCCGGCAAGGATAATTTTCCACGTGTTTTGACGTAAACTCGTGATGTATCGCTTTTTTTTATAACCCATTTTATAATAAACAGAATGGCTGATACTGAAGGGGGATGAATGTTAGTGATGAAAGAAAATTGCGCATCGTTTTTCAGCGTAGTCGCGTATTATGGTGCAGTCGGATGCATCGTTCTCATGCTAATGGACAATTTCCATTAAACGACACACAACTAAAGTTTTTTGCCGCAGCCCTCACTCTCAATACGATTGTTTCATTTAGTAACATGATTTTAATACGCATCTCATTAATGTGTAAGCCACTCATGTAATATATGTATAAACTACGTTCATACCGTATATTTCAATACAAAAGTCTCGGTACATAATTAACTACGCCTTTAGAAAACAACTTAAGGAACTGTTGAGTAAAAGTTTTTGAAATTATTGCATAGACCCTTGATTCAGAAAAAATATACTTGAACTAGCCGGAGTTTAATTAAAACCGGGAGAGTGCAGTATTATAAAATACACAGACGGGTAAAAGGAGTGGGCGAGTTTCTGGATGTTTCTTGAGCCGTCGCGAGTCGGCCGGCAGTGTCGGGCTGTGCATACGTGATGCTTTTTGTAAAAGCCGCGATTGTGTCAGGAAAAGACGCAGTTCTGTTGTATATTAATGAAACCCTTCGGCGTTCATGGTAGTTAGGAGGGTTGGATAATGCAATAATATGAAATAGTTATGCAATACCGTTTTTGTAGCGGCAAATGTATTAAATAACGTTGTCTAGTTTGTAACCTATTTTCTCTGACGTTAAGTAATATTTATTTTGGATCAGTAAAATTATTATCTTACCTTAAATCCGCCGTTTCTCAGATCAGCATAGACAAGTGAGAGATTGTGGCGAAAACATAACTGTTCAGAGTGGATATAGTGAGTGATAAATTATATAAACTACCAATGATAAAGTATAATTATAATTGCAGCATAGTAAGCATTTCATGAATTTCTTATACTTACCTTAATAATAATATTTATTATGGATCAGCAAAATCGTTGTCTCTGCGACTACATTAGTCGCCGCACTGCGATGTCGTCGAGTATGTATTTGATCTGAGCGGTGTACAGCGGCGCTAAAAATTATAATTGCTTCCTCAGTCCGGATAACACCAGCTTCAGTTTTATCCTCAAACCGCGTAATTAGCGGCTGTAAATTTGTTCCACAGACGAACATATAAGTGACTCAGATTCTTTAGCATTTTTAAAGCTCAACATTTTCGTGTAACAGTATTTATGGCCTGTTTCACCGCGGTCTGATAAATTCCTCGTAAATCAATTTTACAGATGACTCATACAAATTTCGTTCATTGTTTTCATTTAACTGGAAGACATTTTAATTTTTTGACGTAGTTTTGCATTCCTATAATTTTGTTGTACTAGACTTCACTCTAACTAGATATAATTTTCCCTTATGTTTTTGGTAAAAATGTGGCGTCGGCACCGAACTCAGTGAGAGCGTTTTGACGTGACGATTAATTTCTCGTCTCTAGCTGTTGTCATTATAAGGACTGTTTATTGTCACTGTGCCGCCGAAATATTTTATCCCTGAACGACTGTTACATCTAGCTGTTCTCATTAGATGGTGTCAATATTTTAATGGTTCATAGCAGTCGCCATGATTTAACGATTTATGACGATACACGTAGTATCGCCGTGACGCTTGAAAAGAAACGATCATTGTAAACTTGAATGTCTCAAAAAAATAAGTTTAACAACTATAACCCGACTACGTAAAAAAAGTTTAGACAAACTTTTTTTACGTAGTCGGGACGGGAAAGGACGAAACAAGAAAATAGCTCATTCAGATATAAATCCAGAAACATATAAGTACAGAAATGCTCAAGCTAGAGCCTTAGTCGCACCTGTTTTCCTCACGATGTTTTCCTTCACCGTTAAGCAAGCAATAATTACAAATTTAATACGCACATAACTTCGATAAGTCATTGGTGCGCGCCGTAGCTATTCGAACCCGAGACAATCTGCGTAGCAGTCCGTCCACTCTCCACATATATACACGCCAAAACATTACCCTTCCATTTGGCTTCGCCGTAGTCGGTTAAAAATACAGCAGAGATGCGACTACTGATTTTCTACGAACCTATTAAAATTTTTAAAATACTAGCTTATAATTCCAACAAAATTTTACTCTAACCTATATAATTACCTATTATCATGAACTGACAGATTTTCAGTGAGCTTAAATATCTTTCTATATAGTTACTTTAGTTGCAAAGTAAAGCTGATATTCTGTCATATCTGGTTAGACTAGTAAACGGTACTTGGGCTCTACGGCGTAAATCATGCAGCCGGTATAACTCTAGGACAACGATGATTATGATAGTTACTCTAGTGTACAACAAGTATTCGCAAGTATCTATAGTAGTGTCGTTTTTGTTGTCCACTACTCACTTACGGGTGAACGAAGAAAGAGTGCACTTATGTCTACACATCTGTGCACTAGGTACAATATCTATTGCGCACCTGGTTAGTCCAATACATTGACTAGGACTCGATCTAAAGGACACAAAAATAAAGCTCCGTCTAGTGCTTTGGCATAAAGATGTGTTCCTACGTAATGTGGGTACTTATATATTACCTTTACCTCATTGCTGTCAAGGGTGATCCGAAATAACAACGAAATAATGAGGCATAGACAATGAATTGCGGTTATGAGACCATGACGGAGTATAGAATAGAGTTACTAGATTTTATGAATTGTGCTGTTATTATCTGAACAGGTCTCTTGTTCTAGTAGTCAGTGAACTTGACCTCTAGCAAAGGTCGTGGGTTCAATTCAAAATTCGAAAATTCTTTGTGTGATGAGCAATATATTTGCCGGACATAAAGTAACGTTCAATACAAACATCTTTGAAAGTTATAAGATTTTTATTGAAGTATAATATTAATTGCACCCGTAACTGACTGAATGACAGACAAGGCAAAACCGAAACTACTGGGCTCAAGGAGCTAAAACCAGGCATGTATATTCCTTGGGGATTGTTGGAGTGCACTATGTATATAATATATCGGGAATCCTCTAGAATTAATCAAGACAACCCATCATTTTTATACAGACTAAATATTTTGACATTTTACGTAGATTTAATTACCAATTCCTGGAACATTGAGATTAACTTTTTGTATAAGATACCGAGTTGCATACTCCTGGAAATAAATAAAAAAACTTAAGTTTAACGTCGGGTTTTATTTTTGCTTTAGAGCAATGGTGTTTGCAATAAAATTACGGTGGTGCCAGCTTTTCATTGATTCTACAGTAATTAGCCTACAGCGGATATAAATATTATTACACGTAACATTTAGTCTGTTTGTTGCGCTGCGCGCTGCTGCTACTAAGCTGCTGAACCGATTATGATTACATTTATTCCCCTTCATTTAATTGAATTAATGAAATTAAAGCTACTATAAAATGTCGTAGGTACTCGCCTATTTCTTACTTGATATAAAAAATTAACTATCTTTACTTTTTATCATCGCAGGCGATGCTGCGTACAGAAGCTAGTGCCTTTATATCTCACAGGCAACCTAACATGCATTTTCAATCACCTCGGTGGAATAAATTTCAAGTTTAAGTCGGCGCCTAAGTAGAGGTACTTTTTCTCTACAGTTCAGTACTTACTCGTGCAATCTGACGTAAGCAATTTCATAGTAAACATTTAGGTTTCTACTGGTAGTTTGTGTTTCCGAGTCGCCATCCTTTTCTAGCACTGCAACGGAAACTGCTCTTGGATGGAGTAAAAATAATACTTTTAGAACGTAAAGCTTGTAGTGAAAAAGTTATTTTAGTGCGATTATTTTGTACTGTGAAGAAAGACTGCACAGAAATAGGCATTAAAGTTATATTTCGGAGGTTTTGGTGTATTATTTATGATGAATTACTAAGACTACTTCAAACGACTTATTAAGCAAATTAAATACTTGTTCTATCTGATGTAACCCATGTTTAAACGTTGAGGCAGATATAATTTATTTAACCTTAATTTTAAAATAATAAAGCGATATAGACCCGTCCCTTAGCATAAAGGCGAGGATAAAACGTGTATTGAGAGTAGGATTTTGTTGTACTCTCTTGTTATTTTAATATTTTCTATTTCACTTGCTATATTGGCTCAATGAGGGTGACATCTATTGTAAAATTGGCTTACTTTTATAATTTACGTTAATGTATTAATTGTTGCCATTATCAAGCTCCTCAGAGAAGAGATTTCATGGATATAATCAAGACGCTATGATTTAGGGATATCAGGTCAAACATTTTAAAAGAAGTTTCTATGTATTTACTTCGCCATTTTCTTACTTTGATTAAATAATATAATATCTGCGAAACCCTGGTGTTTATCTCCCAAGCCGAATAGATAAAAGCTTTCTAAGAATCAGGGTTGATGGACGGGAACTTTGTAAACTAGTTTAACGCAACGTAGCATATTTCTAATTAAAAAGTGAAAAATATTATAACAAATGTTATGAATAGAAAGCTGATACAACTTGTTTGAAATTTGCATAAAAGATAAATTATTACGCAACTATATTTTGTAATTAAAGGCTTGGTGTCCAGCAGCGCATTATTCGTGTACAAAAACGGCAACTATGTTTTCAACATCATTGTTCTTCGAACAAAAACTGGACTTGAAGTGTGGAACAAAAGCTGCGTTGTACCCGCCGCGCGGAATTATCCTCCAAATGGCCCACGGTACTCCTGCACTCTACACTTTTCCTATACAATTAACAGGTACACACTCAGGTGTAATCTAAAAAGCGGAAACCAATATATTTTTATTGTTGAGGCAAAATGTTGTTATATTTTATACCAGATATGGATTTATCTGGATGAAGATGGCCTGCCAATTCTAATTGCATAGGCTCTAAATACGTATCTTCCACAAGTACCTACTGTTGCTTCAAGCATGGTATTATCAGTGTCCTTATGTGCAATAAATTGCTAAAATATTTGCCTGATGAAATTAGGCTATTGTAATCCTATCCACTTTAATTTCTGTTTATTTTAGTGGTGATCTGTAGCGATAAATTCGTGGGCGGAATAATTCGATCCAGTAATTAGTGTCCGTTTCGATTAAATGCTTCTCAATTGCCGACTTATTTGTCTGGTAGTTTTTGACGGTGACGATATATTCCTTGACCCGTCACGTTCATTCGCTTGGTCTGGCTTGAATTTTGTACTATGTAAGGGTTTGTACAGTTCTAAAGCTGTAATGAACATTTAAGGCGAAGGTAAGACTGCATGATCTATTTGAATTATAATTGTGATGTGGCAAGCAGAATAGGTTAAGAAATATATGGCTCAAAATCTTGGAATGCAACCAGACTACCAAGAATTTTTGTTTAACATCAAGCCACCGAAGACCCTAAGTAGTAGGAAAAAGACAGACTGGCGGGCAGATGCGCAATAAGTGCTCCCAAGGGATCTTTTCATGTTAAGGTACGAAACCGTTTAAATGAAATATTACACTTGATGTTTATTTAGTATTGATCGAAAAATGAATTATGCCTAATTTTATCACCATTGACTAAATCGATATTGCATTTTAAACAGAGAAAGTCAACGGAAATAATACACATCCCTATCACATGCAAGTTAAGGTTCATTATCTACTCGCATTCTTATGTTGTGTGACGCAGCAAAGTGCACAAATTGACACAACAAACCGATGTCACAACCACAAGGGACAATGTGATCTACAAAAGACGCCGGTCATAGTTTGTGCTATTTCTGTGCTAGGCATGAAACGATTTGTTTTAAGCGTAATGTCTTGTGACCTAACATGTTTGCAATGGTTATTATTGTTGTCCTCTTTGTCTACCGGATAATTTCTGGAAAAACTCTGACGTATCAGCCTAAACATAAGGTCTGCTAGATAATATGACGGGCCTTTAAAGAAACAGGCAGCTTTAGTTGGTAGTATGTATGTAGCATTTTACGTGAATATTTCACGCTTTTTTTTTTCAATATTGTCACAATAAACAGAACTACAAATAGCAGCAGGCATTGCCCAAACAAACCAGCCAAGTATCCCGGCAGGTTGTAATGTCTATGGCTGGCTCGTTTACAGCCGAGAGGTAGTTAAGTGAATGACTTGTCCGCCTCTCGATGCTATGTTTAGAAGATTCGAGTTAGTCTAGACCGCGCGCACAGCCTCCGCGATAAAACTTTGAACGTTTGCGGGTTTTATATTAAATCTTATACTAATATATAAAGCTGAAGAGTTTGTTTGTTTGTTTGGTTGAACGCGCTAATCTCAGGAACTGGTCCGAGTTTAAAATTAATTCAGTGTTAGATAGCCCATTTATCGAGGAAGGCTATAGGCTATATAACATCACGGGAGCGGAGCAGTAGCCTTAAATAACGCGGGTGTAACCGCGGGCATCCTCTAGTTTTATTTATAAATGTGTATAGGTTATGGAAATAATGATGCTTAGAGTATTTTAAGAATTGTGAATAAGTCGTTTGATGTGTTGGTTGGCGAAGTAGTAGGTTTAGGCACACGTCATGCCGATTGGCACTACGCCGAGTGATGTGGGTTCGATTCCTACACGAGAAAATACTTTGTGTGATCAATTGTTGTTTGAGTCTGGGTGTCCCTTGTGTCTACAGAAGGTATTATATAACAAACTTACATAAATGACTTTATTTTGTACCCATCTGCATTTTTCTGTTCTTCAGCAACGGTAGTTAATCACGTTCACAGAACATCAAAAGCCGAATTCTAAGGTCTCTCGGCCGTAAAACTTCAAGCTTCCAACTGCTTGCAATAAAAATATATGGCGCAACAAACACGTATCGTCACACTGCCGGCCCGTTAATCTAAAATCCTGAAAGTCAGCAGAGGTACATTTTATGGCGTCAGTAGTGGGGACATCTGGGTTTCTAATTTTGAGGCTCACTATTTGGATTCACTATTTACACACTGTTGTGAAGTTAGATTGACAGCTTCGTTGTTCAAGTGATTAGTCATTTTAACTGCTGAACCAGACGTATTGAATCAATATCCAGCCAGAGCAGATCTTATACTGTATTTTGAAACGCGTTTATATTGTGTTTTGAATGAAAATAAAGGTAAATTAACTTTTATGTGCCCCAACATTTCAGCGTAGGGTACACTAGTAGTGGTTAGTAGTCAATCTGTGAACGCGGATGTGTGTTTGTTGTGGGTTTGGATGTAGTCAGCTACAATACTCGTTTGTATATCAGTATAAGAAAATTTATCAGTTGTCTGCCTGCCTACAGTATATGCTGCTGTGTCTAGTTTGAGATGTCCTTGATTGTCTTGGAAAACGATTCATACATTGTTATATACATACCTAATGCGTGTTACAAGTTTCTCTGAAGGGAAACTAGAATTATTACGCAGCGTATATCGTTACCAAATAGAAAAATAAATGTAACCTTAAGCTTGGTATTTTTATCTATGAGAAACTTTAGCTATATTTAGGGATGACCGTCCTGTTCTTCTATCTAGGTCTAATAGTTAGTGATCCTGATTGCTAAGCTGGCATTCGTAGTTCTATTCCCACCCAGTACATTTTTTTGTGAAACGGGCACATTACTTGTTTCGTGTCTCTATCTCTGAAGGCAGCGATAGCCTAGTGGAAATACCAATGGACTGCCATGCAGAGACTATCGGGTTCGAATCCATGGCGCGCACTACTGACTTTTCGGAGTTATATATGCGTATTAAATTGTTAATTATCGATTGCCCCGTGCCTTGGAGAGCACGTTAAGCCGTCGGTCCCGGTTGTCATAAAGATCTTTGACAGTCGTTATAGGGCGTCAGTACCTTCTAAATAAACTAACACTGGTCTAAACCATGGGATATCTCTATCCCTTTGGGTTGCGGAGGTCAGATAGGTCGCTCTGTAGAAAAGCTAATATTCAGCCATATCTAATTAGACTAGTAAGCGGCCCCAGATTGACACTGGGATAACGCTAGGAGGATGAAGATGATAACTCTATCTATGATTTAAATATTCGTATATTTAAGAATATACAAGGGTTTTTTAGGCGTCGGGATGTGACGACCCCACCACCCACTGGGATCCAGCAGTGCAGTCAGTCAACCGGAAGATGGCGGTCAAACCGTCCAAAGTAAGGTGGAAGTAAATGTAAAGATACTATACGGGCAGTAGTGTCTAATATCAAAGACTTCCGCCACTGCGATCGCTACTACGTCTGCCTAGCGTGGCGATTACGGCAAAATGAGCCAAAGAATGAGCCACAAGGGTTTTCATCAGCTTTCTGATTGCCGTAGTTCAAACTGTGCTTAGTTTGGAATTAGATGACCGTGTATACGTTATCGTATAACAATATTACTACAAATAAAGTACAATATACCTGTTAGGTAACTTACTACAGAATTCAATATTCGATCTATAGATAGATCTGTAGATTTATTAGATTCGATTTTGACATAAGCTCCATACAAAATATGTCAAACACGAATCTCGAATCTCAAAATAGATGTATGGATCGACTTTTGAAAATGGCCAGCCAGTAATCTTTTTAGCTCTTTTATATCATCCATTTTTCAGATGAGCGTTTATCCAGTGCTACTTCGACGATTGTCTAGGTCCGCACAGAAAAGTAAAGTGCCAGTAAGCTCCTAGCAATATTGAACGCTACAAGAATTTCGTGTAGTACCTATTCCCGGCATTGGGAACCGGTGTTGGTTTATTCACCGAGAGCTGTCTGATTCCACCAGATTTGTATTCTACTAGCAGTGTCCTTAAATAAACTAATATTACTTAGTATACAGTTAGGAAGGAATGTATTATGTGTTGTAATGGTCATAGTACAATAATTTTAAGGATTACGTTGGTTGGCCGATTATGTGTTACTGGCTTGAAATAAATCCTTCTTTCCTGTCTGAGATGTATGCTAATGCTTTGTATGGTAATTGTGACTGCTAGAATACATGCAGTAGCGTAGGTAAAGCATTAATTTTAGGAATAGCTCTTACTGGTGTTAAATTGATTAGTGCTCGGATGGCGTAGTGGTTTAATCAGCCATCTCCTCGTTTGGTATTGCACCGAGTGCGATTTTAACCCATCACATTTGGTGAACAAAAAATTGACATTTTCAGGTACAACCGTCCTTTGTGTTCGTTGTTTTGAATGTTGGTAAAATCTAACGCGATATTTGTAAGATTTGTCATTTTTTGGAATTAGTGTGGTGCTTTAAAGCAGCCCGATGTCGCAATCTTGTTAATTAAACCTTACCAGAAACGCATAATACAACGTGGTTCACAAAAACCAATTCACTGAAAGAATTCTAGTAACAAAAATATCAAAAACTCGAGCAAAGTCTCGCTTTGAGTTCACAGTACATTTATTTAGTAAGTATATATGTGCTAATAGTCGCAGCCGCTGCTATTCTGGCAGAGCACTTATTATTTTTATAGCCGGTGGAAGAGAGTGGGTACGTTTTTATAGCACCACTGTTACTTGCCACTTGTCGGCTACTTATCACCTATACTTAATTTGTCTAGCTTGCTACTAATGCTTACTTTGGTTCCGGAACCTTAAGTGCATATTCTTGTTCCAAGGTACAATGGACTTACGGCTCGATAAGACTGCAAATAAGTTTTAACTGGTACTTTGAATAAGTAATTTACATTTGTCTCTTATTTCTCATCTCGTTAGGTAATATTAAATATACATGGAACATTAGCAGTTTCTTTCAGTCTAAGGTAATTTCGTACAATTCTTTTTGCATGTTCTAACACTTAATTAATAGTGACAAATATCTTATGATGATCTCATATATATTGTGGTTTAGAGAAATAAATTACCAATAAGATCCTTCTACAATGAGATTTTATAGAAAATTTTAAGATTATAATGTTATACTCAAATTATATTACAGTCTTGGAATTATCGACTAGTTCGCTTCTGCCCGCGGCTTCGATTATTTGGGTGTGTATGTTTTAATTAAAGCCTATGAATTGTTTTCATTCCCCTTATTAACAATTTCTGTAATATTATAATAAGCATTGACACTTATTTGATACACGTATACCATCGTAGTTTAAAGAGCGATAGCCTAGTGGAGATACCAACAGACTGCCATGCAGAAGGTATCGGGTTCGAATCCATATATGCGTATTAAATTATTAATTATCGCTTGCTCCATGCCTCGGAGAGCACGTCCCGGTTGTCATGAAGATCTTTGGCAATCGTTTTAGGGAATCAGTACCTATCTCTAGATAAGCTGACACTAGTCTAAACCGTGGAATATCGCTATCCCTTTGGCTTGTGGAGGTCAGATAGGCAGTCGCTCCGTGGAAAATCTAATATTCAGTCAAATCCGGTTAGACTAGTAAGTGGACCCCAGGTTGAAACTGGGATAACGCTAGGAGAAAGAAGATACCATCAGAAGGTTAGAAAATTAACATACAATCCTATTCGCACATGTTTCTGAGAATGAATCCAATATAAAAGCTGCCATCACGTTATTAACTTTTTCACATACAAGTGAGCTCACGATAACATCATCGTAAAAATATGACGAACTGTAATTGAAAAGAGTATTCCGTAAAGGTTTCTATATCATAATATATGTACGATCGCGGTCTAAAAATGTTTACCACTTTTCAAATTACATTCTTTGTCACGCTGGGTTCAGCCAGGTCTAAAATGCTATATCTGAGTACTTATTACTTTTCAATCATTGGTAAGGCATCGCGTCAAACAAAAAGAGTATGAATAGTTTTAGGTCGATGAAATAATTTGACATAATGACAGAATTGCGTTTATTTTGCTGTAAAATGTTCTGTGTTTTAATATTATTATAAAAACACTTACTTATTGTAATAAAATGGCAAGTTGAACGGTGCAACAAAGAGCTGAAATAATATTATCATTATAGCTCAGTCTGACTGCGCCCTGATTTTCGCTAGACAATAGATATCATCATCATCATCATCACCCTAGCATATTCTTAGTTGGAATTCCTGTCAAGAAATTCTTAATAATTAGCCCGAAGTTGGCGGTGTTTCACCCCCGTGCATCAGAAAGCACGTTAAGCAGTCCCGGCTGTCATGATCTATGGCAAACATTAGTGGGAAGTCAGTGCCCTCAAATATACCTACTGACTACTGGTTTAGACCAGTAGAATGATGTTAGATGGCAGTCGCTCCGTGTAAAAACTGATATTCAGTCAAATCTCGGTAGACCAGTAATAGCAGGCCCTGGGCTCCGAAGCGCAAGCTTGGGATGCAACTAAGAATATGCTAGGGTGATGATGATGATGATACCTATTGTCTAGCGAAAATCAGGGCGCGGTCAGACTGAGCTATAATGATAATATTATTTCAGCTCTTTGTTGCACCGTTAAACTTGCCATTTTATTACAATAAGCGTTTTCATAATAATATTAAAACACAGAACATTTTACAGCAAAATAAATGCAATTCTGTCATTATGTCAAATTATTTCATCGACCTAAAACTATTCATACTCTTTTTGTTTGACGCGATGCCTTACCAATGATTGAAAAGTAATAAGTACTCAGATATAGCATTTTAGACCTGGCTGAACCCAGCGTGACAAAGAATGTAATTTGAAAAGTGGTAAACATTTTTAGACCGCGATCGTACATATATTATGATATAGAAACCTTTACGGAATACTCTTTTCAATTACAGTTCGTCATATTTTTACGATGATGTTATCGTGAGCTCACTTGTATGTGAAAAAGTTAATAACGTGATGGCAGCTTTTATATTGGATTCATTCTCAGAAACATGTGCGAATAGGATTGTATGTTAATTTTCTAACCTTCTGATGGTATCTTCTTTCTCCTAGCGTTATCCCAGTTTCAACCTGGGGTCCACTTACTAGTCTAGCCGGATTTGACTGAATATTAGATTTTCCACGGAGCGACTGCCTATCTGACCTCCACAAGCCAAAGGGATAGCGATATTCCACGGTTTAGACTAGTGTCAGCTTATCTAGAGATAGGTACTGATTCCCTAAAACGATTGCCAAAGATCTTCATGACAACCGGGACGTGCTCTCCGAGGCATGGGGCAAGCGATAATTAATAATTTAATACGCATATATGGATTCGAACCCGATACCTTCTGCATGGCAGTCTGTTGGTATCTCCACTAGGCTATCGCCGCTTTTAAACTACGATGGTATACGTGTATCAAAAAAGTGTCAATGCTTATTATAATGTTACAGAAATTGTTAATAAGGGGAATGAAAACAATTCATAGGCTTTAATTAAAACATACACACCCAAATAATCGAAGCCGCGGGCAGAAGCGAACTAGTCGATAATTCCAAGACTGTAATATAATTTGAGTATAACATTATAATCTTAAAATTTTCTATAAAATCTCATTGTAGAAGGATCTTATTGGTAATTTATTTCTCTAAACCACAATATATATGAGATCATCATAAGATATTTGTCACTATTAATTAAGTGTTAGAACATGCAAAAAGAATTGTACGAAATTACCTTAGACTGAAAGAAACTGCTAATGTTCCATGTATATTTAATATTACCTACCGAGATGAGAAATAAGAGACAAATGTAAATTACTTATTCAAAGTACCAGTTAAAACTTATTTGCAGTCTTATCGAGCCGTAAGTCCATTGTACCTTGGAACAAGAATATGCACTTAATGTTCCGGAACCAAAGTAAGCAATAGTAGCAAGCTAGACAAATTAAGTATAGGTGATAAGTAGCCGACAAGTGGCAAGTAACAGTGGTGCTATAAAAACGTACCCACTCTCTTCCACCGGCTATAAAAATAATAAGTGCTCTGCCAGAATAGCAGCGGCTGCGACTATTAGCACATATATACTTACTAAATAAATGTACTGTGAACTCAAAGCGAGACTTTGCTCGAGTTTTTGATATTTTTGTTACTAGAATTCTTTCAGTGAATTGGTTTTTGTGAACCACGTTGTATTATGCGTTTCTGGTAAGGTTAAATTAACAAGATTGCGACATCGGGCTGCTTTGAAACACCGCCAACTTCGGGCTAATTATTAAGAATTTCTTGACAGGAATTCCTAATAATTTGTCACTAAGAAATTCTTAACGGAAAACCTTAGCAACATTTTCCGAGTCCGACCCGCGTATCGAACGCGAGACCTCATGATCAGCTGTCGTATGGTACTACCGCTAGACCAACGAGGCAGTCTTACGCTAGACGATATAAATATTTTTTTTTTTCAAAAAGGTTTTATATTCAGGATGCCGTATTTTCGCCATCCCTTTCATTATAATCTGTCAATGTAAAAGTCATTTGATAAACTTATTAATTAGAAATACCAAAATCGTAAATAGCAAGTTTAAAATTTACATTATTTGAACACTACAAATATTTTAGTTTCAGTGTAAATATCAGGCTTGTAATTAAATGAAAGTATATTATAAATGTGGAATAATAAATCTTTATTGACACCAGTTGCTACGCAACGCATGTTATCATAGATTGGTTGCCTGGTACAATATCGTCGTCCTTGTGTCATTGATGTGTTCATGCAATTATAAGCCTTAAGGTGGTAAAGACTTTCAGACCGCGACTGTACGTGAGACGAAGCTGTAAATTCAATAAGCGAAATAGGAAAGATAGCGTTGACGTTGTATGGACAGTGTAAACAGAGCTATACGAGATTAGTGTTAGTGCATTGAAAAATTTAGTCTCAAGTCTGAAGCAGAGTCTCTGCCTCAGGAAATTGCGAAAAATGCGCTCAAATCGCAACTAATGGACATGTTTGTGTGCTCCCTACGCCACTGACGCGCTGAAATATTTACAGAACCACTACACACACTAGTTTTAACTTTGTTTTAGACGCCGACGTCCCAAACACCTGATTTATGTCCACGCTTCTATAAAACTTTCCAGTATATATTTTATACGATATTCCACAAGTATTAAATAAAAAAGTACTCAAGAACAGAGCAGTTGGCAACAATGAACAAGTGGAAGCTAGTCAGCAAATTGGCTGTGTTGATGCAAGTTGCTGAGTCGCCTTCTATTCTTTTCGATTGAAACTCGGTTTATGTATCGGCAAATATCCTGTTATGACAAATAACTAGATTAAATTTTGGTTGCTTGCAACGAATGTCCCGAACTTTTACTATGGACTTAACATTGAATTACGTAGTTAATCATTATATAAAAGACTATAACGGTAAATGGTAAACTCCAAAGTTAAATTTTTATTACAGTATCAAATCATAACATTCGATTTAAAAGTGACAGAAACACTACTCATAATTTTATTGTGGAGGTCAGAAAAATCAATGTTTAAAAGATACGGCATCGGCAAAGTATGCACGTTAGTAAAAAAAATTAAAGACAACATTAGGAAATAAGCAAATGAATAGGGAATACTTGAGACACGTAATTACGTCAACCAAAATAATTCGCACCACATATCGACAGCTTAAACCACACTTATGTTATATTGGAATTATTGCTTTAAATCTTCTACATTCCTTTAATGTTTACCTATACGACGTACAAAACTCTATAATCCTTTTATGAATAATAATATAGTTTGTACAGACGTTAGACCGACATGTTATTCTGCGCTCTGAGATCTGAGATGGTCACGGATATAAATACCACTCGCTCAATTATTGACTGCAGACTGTTGCATAACGGTGAAGACCAATACGCTTCAAAAACGAGAATAGTTAATCTACATGACGTTTTATTTATACAATTGCTATGCATTCGATGAAGTGGTAACTTGGTCACTATGAATGCACTATCAGTTTCTTTTCCGTATTTATTAAATCTTTTACTACCTACCTTAAAATCTAAACTTAATAAACCAAGTTTAAATTTGCATACAATTATTATGTTCAAGTGTACATATGAAGTAGCTTCAAAGTAACTTAAATTGTTTACATTTAAACAAACTAAACAACTTTTATCTGCGTTCACATTTTATAGCAACGTTGGACATCGTCAAATGTACCGCAATCATAGCTGAGTGTATTTATTTTCACTTCTTGTGACGATAATCTATACAAGAATCTTGGTATAGGTATCATATTGGTTATATTTTGCAAAAAGATTAAGCATTGCCATTCAACGTGGCAATGCTGCCAGCCTTCTGGGCGCGCTACCAGCCGACAGCGTTGCGGAGGAATTTCTTGACGCGTCGTAGTCAATTTTCCTTTTTTTTATTGTTTTTGGTAGCGCCATCTACCTTTCCATCGAGAACTAATCACGTCAACGTCAATGGTTCGTCGCTGCTCGGCCAATCCGAGCGATCATTTTCATAAATCCCCTCCCGAAACACCTCGCTATTGGCCGCCTTGCTCAACGGCGACGCAGAACATTCGAGACGCTGAGAACGTGTCCGCCATACCGCACCGCACCGCTATAATTATTACCGCTTATACAAAACTCAACAAAACCGCCCGCGAGTGAAAGTGATTTGTGTAGTGGAGTGAATCAAGCAGCTTCATCCCGAAAACACCAGGAGACTGCCCTTCTGAGAAGAAGAAGATTGCCGTGCAAGGTAAGAGGTTCCTTTCTACACCATACTTTCTCTCCCTCTCCAATCCTAGGCGACCAGAACTCGCCATCCTTTAAATACAGTCCATTTTTCCCAAATCGCCTAGGAACCTTCGGTTTTGGTGTAACGCCGAACCATTTTTTTGATCCATACGAGTCGGATTCATACATACATACATACATTACGTTTTATACGTAAAACCTCGTTATATCTATATACCTAGGCAGTTATAGCACCTAGCTATACTCCTAGTCCATTCACATAACCGTCACATGGTTGTTTTCGTACGCTTCAGTAGGTAATATACTTTTATGTAGCTACCTACTTACCCAGTTATTATTTCTGGAACTATCATAGTTGTCTTGTAAATCTCATATTTCAAGCAACTTTTAATTCCTCCGCTTTAAAGTGTTGCCTAGGTACTTAGGTAAAATAATAGGTACATTAGATATTCTTATTTTGTTTCGGTCTCATTAGCTTATACTTACGTAAGCATGTCACAACAAAAGAAGTCACGCGTGTCGGAAGACAAAGAGATGACAATCTTAGAAGCAAAACGCAATATTTTATTTGAGCGTATTCAAAACATTTATGAGCGCTCAAAAAGCGCCGCTATTTCCGATAGTAATAGGGAATCATTCCGTAGTTATTGTATGACAGTAGATAGTATTCGAACAGATTTTCATAAGTTGTTAGACGATTATAACGCAAGATTGCTTTCTATCAATCCTGATGAACAACCGAATTATCAGGCGTACACCTCATTCGAGGACCTTTATTGTATTATTAAGCGTATACAATCGCAATTGGAGGGTAAATATTCGGCACAGCCCGTTTCCGCGGCTCGCACGCCGAAGTTACCGCCAATCGAGATTGTGTCGTTTGATGGCGATCTACGAAACTGGCCGTTATTCTATGCGAGTTTTAAGTCTACAGTGCACGATAATGGTTCTCTGACAGTTGCTGACAGGTTGTACTATTTAATAGGTAAACTGTCACCGAAGGCCCAGTCTGTATTTGCAGGTGTCACACCCAGTGCTGAGAATTATCAGGTCATATTTCAGTCACTACTTGATAGATATCAAGACACGCGCGTCCTAGCGTCTACCTACTTTGACCAAGCTTTAAATCTTAAACTGTCCGGTGCCGCATCTGTCTCGAATTTCCAGCTGTTTATAGATAACTTCGTAACCGCGGTTAAATCTCTTAGGAACTTAAAATTAAAAGATCTTTCCGAATTTATGTTGCTTCAACTCGCTTTAAGAAAGTTTGACACTGATACAATTCGTGCTTTCGAGATGACGGAACGCAATAATAAAATACCTACACTAGATAGTTTTATTTCGTTCATCAAAGATCAGTCTCGCATATTTCATCATACGCAGTCTGGTTCACCTGGCCCATCTAACACTGGCAGCAGCAAACAAAGGTCGAATAAAGCGCGAAATATTAACAATAACTCGGTCCCTTATCCACAATCTTACGTAACATGCTCGGAATCTAATAGTAATAATTCACAGAAGTGTCTGTGCAGTAATAAAGTGCACGACTATTTCTATAAATAATATAATAATAATAATATTCTACCACATTCACCCAACACCATCTAGTCCCAAACTAAGCTGAAGCTTGTACTATGGGTACTAGATAATGGATAAACATACATATATACTTTTTTTTTTGTAAATACATACATATTATACATAGAAACACCCAGACCAAGACAAACATCCATGTTCACGCACACAAATGTTTGACTTGAGCGGGAATCGAACCCGCGACCTTCAGCGTAGCAGTCGCTTACACTCCCGCGGCGCCAACCGGTCGTCAAATGTCCCGCTTTTAATAATTTAAATCCGACCGCTCGTTTCAAATGTGTAAAAGATAACAAAGCTTGCATTAATTGCTTAAGTATAAAGCATAAAACGAGTGATTGTTCTAGTAGAACGAGATGCCACTCATGTAATCAACGACACCATTCACTGTTACATTTCGATAAAGGTAGCCCGTTGTCA
The DNA here is from genome assembly GCA_944739405.2 of Euclidia mi. Lineage (NCBI taxonomy): Eukaryota > Metazoa > Arthropoda > Insecta > Lepidoptera > Erebidae > Euclidia > Euclidia mi. Next base: position 28,403,095 of record OX123193.2, on the reverse strand, counting down.
AGCCAAGCCGCTAACCTTGACACACTTACGTCGCAGGTGCAGGCTACGATAACTGCGCCCCGATATCCACAATGAAATATCGTTATGTACGACATCCATTGTGCGGGCGGCGTGCACGCGCGGACGGCCTTCGCGCGCTTGTAGTGATCAGAGTAGTGCTAAGCCGCGGTGTATGACGTCTAAGACTGTTCTGTTAGCGACAGAGCAAGTTATCGTTTATGATGTTAATGGGTCGCCGCACATGGTACGTTGTCTACTCGATAGCGCGTCTCAGACCAATTTAATAACATTTGAGTTGTTCAAACGCCTTGGATTGTGGAATAACTTTAAAAATACTAACTCAATAGTCAAAGGGATCGGCGGTTCAGAAAAACATTGCAAGGGTTCCGTAGATGTTAAAATACATTCGCGTTTTGATAGGGATATTAATTTTAACATTTCTTCGCTTATCGTGGAGCGTATCACGGACGCATTGCCGAACGCTAATGTAGACGTAGCATCACTCACTCATCTCGAGTCATTGCCGCTGGCAGACGCGGAGTTTGCGAATCCGGCAGGCATTGATCTTTTGATCGGAGCTTCAATATTTCCGCACTTGCTACTAACTAAAATAGTACGTAGTGAGCGATACGATTTACCGCCCGCTATTGAGACGGTATTTGGGTATGTGATTATGGGTACCGTACCTACGTTACAAACTTCTCATTTTATTACGTCCTATTGTTGTTCTGTTCTTCAAGAGATCAAGGTGGGTGCTAAAACTGTGTGTAAGATAAAGGCTATGCTATGCTATGCCATGCTATGCTATGCTACGCTTTGCTACGCTACGCTACGCTATGCTATGCCATGCTACGCCATGCTACGCCATGCTACGCTATGCTACGCTATGCTACGCTATGCTACGCTATGCTACGCTATGCTACGCTATGCTACGCTATGCTACGCTATGCTACGCTATGCTACGCTATGCTACGCTATGCTACGCTATGCTACGCTATGCTACGCTATGCTACGCTATGCTACGCTATGCTACGCTATGCTACGCTATGCTACGCTATGCTACGCTATGCTACGCTATGCTACGCTATGCTACGCTATGCTACGCTATGCTACGCTATGCTACGCTATGCTACGCTATGCTACGCTATGCTACGCTATGCTACGCTATGCTACGCTATGCTACGCTATGCTACGCTATGCTACGCTATGCTACGCTATGCTACGCTATGCTACGCTATGCTACGCTATGCTACGCTATGCTACGCTATGCTACGCTATGCTACGCTATGCTACGCTATGCTACGCTATGCTACGCTATGCTACGCTATGCTACGCTATGCTACGCTATGCTACGCTATGCTACGCTATGCTACGCTATGCTACGCTATGCTACGCTATGCTACGCTATGCTACGCTATGCTACGCTATGCTACGCTATGCTACGCTATGCTACGCTATGCTACGCTATGCTACGCTATGCTACGCTATGCTACGCTATGCCATGCTATGCTACGCTACGCCATGCTATGTTATGCTACGCTATGCTACGCTATGCTACGCTATGCTACGCTATGCTACGCTATGCTACGCTACGCTACGCTATGCTACGCTACGCTACGCTATGCTACGCTACGCTACGCTATGCTACGCTACGCTACGCTATGCTACGCTACGCTACGCTATGCTACGCTACGCTACGCTATGCTACGCTACGCTACGCTATGCTTCGCTACGCTACGCTATGCTACGCTACGCTACGCTATGCTACGCTACGCTACGCTATGCTACGCTACGCTACGCTATGTTACGCTACGCTACGCTATGCTACGCTACGCTACGCTATGCTACGCTACGCTACGCTATGCTACGCTATGCTACGCTATGCTACGCTATGCTACGCTATGCTATGCTATGCCATGCTACGCTATGCTACGCTATGCTACGCTACGCTATGCTATGCTAAGCTACACTATACTATACTACGACTTCTTCAACCCATACAGGAGGCACAGGCCTAGGAATACTCCTCAGCGTTTTTTCCAAACATTAATCATTTTGAACAGCACCCCGAAAGTAGTTTTGATATCAGACAGCTCTTTCACCTCGATCAGTACTTGTTTAGCTAACTTTGGTTTCTTTTTAGGCGATTTATTGGCAGGTTGAGCTTTGTTCGCAGGTCGTTCTTTAAGTGCGTCTCCTGGACTGTCCTCCCGCTTTCTTTTACGATTAATCATGTTTACCAAACCGTTAGCTTTCATTGACGGGGTGATCACCTTTTTTGTCGAATTCCTATTAGAGTATTGGCGTTTGTAGTGTTCTAGTTCTAGGAATTGCTCTGTCAGCTGATTGCCGCCAAATGTTTCTCAATATTGGCGTTCGCGAATCTGACCGTAGATTTCAACGGATCTTTTATCGTTTTGACAAGAAAGAACTTTTATCTGTGTATCAGTTCAATCGTGTTTGTTTTGGACTCAAGTCTAGCCCATATCACGCGTTACGAGTTGTTCACCAGTTGATCGCAGATGAAGGCGATCACTTTCCCGCCGCAGCGGCTGTTGCTACTTCCGCTTTGTATATGGATGACATTGCCTGTAGTGTTATATCCGCTCCGCTAGCAATTTCGCTTTGTGAAGCTTATCCAGCTTTTCAAGCGAGGCCAGTTTGATCTTGTCAAATGGACAAGCAACTCTAAGGAGGTTCTCGCACGCATACCAGATTCTCATAAAGCTTCTCCAGACATTGAGTTTGAGAAGTCTGTACCGCATAAGGTTCTCGGTTTACGCTGGGACAAATCCTGCGATAGTTTTCGGTTTGACGTCTCACCACCAGATGATAAGTGCACCAAACGCACTATGCTGTCCACAGTGGCTCGACTATGGGACATAATGGGTTTTGTGGCTCCCACAATTTTGTACGCCAAGCTCTTGATCAAAGAGCTTTGGCTATAAGTGTGAGTGGGATGAAACACACCCTGACCATATTGTCGCCGCTTGGGGCCAGTTTTGTATTGAGCTTACCGCGCTCAATAAAATTACTATTCCGCGTCATCTTGGGTTGGTAGATGGATGTACCATCAACTTAATAGGTTTCGCTGACGCCAGCGAGCGTGCTTACGGCGGAGTCGTATATCTGCAAGTCCGCATAGGTTCTAACTACTCGGTGCAGTTAGTTTGTGCCAAGTCTAAGGTCTCGCCTGTTAAAATCATTTCGGTTGCGAGACTGGAGTTGTGCGCGGCCCTTCTGCTGTCTCAGTTGCTCCGCAAGGTTCAAGACACAGTTTTGCCCCACTACCCTATTAATAAAATATACGCATTTTCTGACTCCAAAGTGGTGCTCGCTTGGATTCATTCTTCTCCTCATCGCTGACAGACTTTTGTCGCCAACCGCGTTAGCAAATTGATTGAACTGGTTCCTACTACTTGTTTCAATCACGTCGCGGGTATTGAGAACCCCGCAGATTGCTTGTCTCGTGGTGTCACTCCACTTAATCTTCTGCATCATCTATTGTGGCATCGTGGACCTTCTTGGATTTCCCATGATCCGTCAGAATGGCCCATGCAACCCTTTGACCACGGTGCAGAAGACGAAGATGTACCTGAACGGAAGTCTGTTTCTTATCCCGTGATTGCTGAGGTTGCGGAGTCTCCCATCTATGCACTCGCACTACGCATGTCATCGTGGTCTAAGTTACTCCGCGCCATCGTTTATGTCTATAGGTTTCTTAGGCACCTACCTAATGAGACTTTTGTATCAAGTACTGATATCAAATTCGCAGAATGTAAGTTACTACGAGCTGTACAGGCTGTTCATTTTAGTAACAACATTCAAAATTTGAAAGACAATGTACCTTGTTCTCCCGCTATCCTTAGACTCCAGCCGTTTCTCTATGAACACGGCGTCATACGCGTTGGGGGTTGTCTGTCAAATTCGGATGAGCCTTATAATTACAAACATCCTTGCATTCTGCCGCGACATGATCATGTTGTCGACCTTCTTGTTGATTTTTATCACAAGAAGCACCTCCATGCCGGTCCAGAGTTGCTTATGTCCTTACTTAGGCATAAGTATTGGATTTTAGCCGAACGATGAATAATTCGTCACAGAATACATAAATGTAACGTCTGTTTCAAATTTCGTCCGCGTCCGACTTTCCCTCCCATGGCCGATCTCCCTAGCCAGCGCGTCAACCTGGTTGCTAAAGCGTTTACACACACCGGTTGTGATTTCGCAGGACCACTGCAGTATACGCCAGTGCGTGGTCGAGGTGTTAAAAGCCGTAAAGCCTGGCTATGTATTTTTACATGCTTAACGACGCGCGCTACGCATATTGAAGTTGCGACAGATTTAAGCACGGTGTCATTCCTGGCAGCCCTTAAATGATTTCTCTCACGGCGCGGCCCTGTACAGTGTTTGTACACGGATAACGGCACTTGTTTCGTGGGCGCAAGCTCTTATTTACGCGACCTTTATAAGTTTCTCAGGGAAAAATATCATACTCGTCTTCAGGAAGAACTTTCCATAAATCATATTGACTGGAAGTTTATTCCACTAGCATCACCATATTTCGGTGGATATTGGGAAAGCATGGTCAAAGTAATTAAAACGCATCTCTTCAAAGTTATAGGTCAACAGATCCTCTCTTACGAAGAGCTTTTAACTGTCCTTGCACAAGTCGAGGCACTGATCAACTCGCGTCCGCTGACGGCATTGAGTAGCGACCCTGCAGAACCATCCGCGTTAAGCGCTGCACATTTTCTGAACACAGTGCCATTATCGTCATTTCCGGCGCCTGAAGCAGACTCTTCAAGCTTGCTCCAGAGACATACTCTGCTGGATAAACTCATGCAGTCGTTCTGGCGGCGCTGGCGTGCGGAATATCTACACCAGCTTCAGGTTAGATCCAAGTGGAATAGTCCTGCATCCCCTATACAGGAGGGTACGTTGGTCGTCATAATACATGATAATGCTCCGCCGCTTTCATGGCCGTTAGCCATCGTAGAGAAATTGTATACTTCCAAGGACGGTACAACCCGCGTTGTTTCCGTGAAAACCGCTAAGGGGAGCTACGTGCGCCCTGTTGTACGTCTCTGTCCGCTTCCAACTCAGTGAGATCTAGCCTGAAGTTGGATCTACCTCTTAGTTTAAGTATTTAGTTAGTAGTTTTTTGTAGTTTTCGCTAAAGTTAATTTAGATTAATTTTATTATCATATCGCTGTCTTAGCCTATTGATGGGTTATGCGGTAGAACACCCAACATAGCTAAGTTCAATTATATTTCTTTTAAAGGCAACCCTTTAGGGCCGGGGGGATATGGTAGCGCCATCTACCTTTCCATCGAGAACTAATCACGTCAACGTCAATGGTTCGTCGCTGCTCGGCCAATCCGAGCAATCCTTTTCATAAATCCCCTCCCGAAACACCTCGCTATTGGCCGCCTTGCTCAACGGCGACGCAGAACATTCGAGACGCTGAGAACGTGTCCGCCATACCGCACCGCACCGCTATAATTATTACCGCTTATACAAAACTCAACAAAACCCGCCCGCGAGTGAAAGTGATTTGTGTAGTGGAGTGAATCAAGCAGCTTCATCCCGAAAACACCAGGAGACTGCCCTTCTGAGAAGAAGAAGATAGCCGTGCAAGGTAAGAGGTTCCTTTCTACACCATACTTTCTCTCCCTCTCCAATCCTAGGCGACCAGAGCTCGCCATCCTTTAAGTACAGTCCATTTTTCCCAAATCGCCTAGGAACCTTCGGTTTCGGTGTAACGCCGAACCAGTTTTACTTTTTCTTTTGTTATCATTAATTATTTAGTTTTTGTAGTTTAGCTTAGGATAGTTGAGTTATATAAGTAGTTTTAGTTTGTTTGTATATATGTTATGATAAATATTTGTTAAATCTTGTCAAAATAAAAAACGATACAGAAAAAAAAAAAAAAAGATAAATACAGTCACTCACGCACCGTATAAAGCTCTCGCAAATGCATATCGATTTACGATGCATCATAGTTTATTTTCAAAGTGTTGGGAAATAGAAATAAAACTGTGGCAGTGATTTTTAAGTAAGACATACGACTCAGCAGATATGGCAGCAGTAGTTTGTTGCATCGTGACCGATGAGCGGCGGTCGATCTCTCACACCTATACGCTTCCCTACCCAGTTACGCACTTCTAATGTTATTTTCTCTTGCTTGCTTAGAAAAAAAATATAAGGAAACTAGGCGAAAGATTTCGTATCGTGAATTGCAAGGGATGAATAAGGAAAAATACGAATTTGAATCAGCAATTTTCACAATTTTGATAAATTGTGAAAATATTCATATATTCATAAATTAGAAGGCATATGACTATCAGACGAAATTCGGATTGTCTAAAGGTTATACTCATGTGCAAAGTGTAGGCTTAGGTATTATGGTAAGTATGTATGTTGCGATGACGTAAAAATAGTATCAATTAGTGGCCTTATTTGGTCTTGGTTTTAAAATCTATGTATTACTACTGATGTGAAACTGGCACAAGTATTTAGTATCTGGTGACTTTACGACATTAAAAAGTATTTTTTTAGAAAGGCAAGGTCTTAAATTCTTCCGAATAGTAAGTAATTAGAGCAGATACACATTGATTGCTATTTAGAATAATTATGAAGGCCTACTACCTACTAACATAACATCATTTTATGCCTTTTGTCCCTGAAGGGGTAGGCAGAGGTGTATTAAACACCTACACTTCGCCAGTTATGTTTCGGTCCCAATGTAATAGGGGGCAAGCCTATTGCCATCGACCGGGCACATTGTTAAGCGAGCGATAGTTAATTTTTTTTAATACACACACAACTTTGAAAAGTCAGAGGTGTGTGCCCGGGGTAACTAGGGATCGAACCCGTGACCATCTTCTCGGTAGTCCGTAACGTACACCACTGGGCTATCGCTGCTACTACCAACTACTTTACAGATTAATTATTATGGTCGAAGAAATTATTAAATATAAGATTAATATTTATGTAACGGATCTCATTTATTTGAAAATATGACTGAAACACCATCAATTTGCCCCCACGGTGCTACGTTTCAGCATGGGTTACACGAGCCGTTGCCACGGCTTAAGTCGGGCCTACAAGAGAATCTCATCTAGTAAGGTTTTTTATTTTTATGCGACTGAAACTTGTTACATAAATAATAGTGTATAAACGAATCGCCAAAGTATTTAATAATAGAAACCACTATTTATGGCTGAATGTAGGGTAGGGGTGTGCAAGATTGCGCAGTGTATAAGATTGCGCAGAGCGATTATCCAATCAGGAAGCAGTTGTTGGCGGCCATCTTCAGTTGACAGCGTCCTACCGACATTCTAACTGTACCGGCACAAAAATTTACGTTTTTAATACAATTTCCTTAAATTTATTTGAAAATAACAAAATTTGATACCAGTCTTACATAATTTAGGTATTTTATAAACGTGGTTGCAGTAAATATAAACCAGGTAAGCTGTTTTTATCTGTTTATTTCTATCAAATTACTCTCGAAGTGTGTTTCGCCTGAGCCAGTACGACATTCAAGTCAATAGATGGCACTAGTGGTATTTTAAAGCTGTTTATTACTCATCGTGCAAAAATGCGCATAGCTATCGTGTACAAGACTGCGCGCGCATTCTTGTACACTGAATCATATTTTATTTTGGAATTCGTTTTTTATTAGCTATATGTAAGCTGTTAAGCTTATTTATTTATTATTTATGTATTTTTAGGATGTCACAAAGACAAAGGACGACACAGAGAAAAAATGTGGATGCGAGTGTAATAGAAGAAGCTCGTAAATTGATTGGAGATGGAAAAAGCAAGCGCCAAGTAGCAGAACAACTAGGTATGCCTGAATCTACTCTCAGATTAAGATTGAAGCAAGAATCGTCACTCCAATCCTTAGGTAGGTATAGATGTACCTTTACCCCACAAATGGAAGGTGAAATGCTTGATTATTATCCAAAAGCTTGATGCAATGTTCTATGGAATAACTGCAAAAAAATTGAGGGTGCTGGCCTATGATTTTGCCGAGAAAAATAAAATTGCTCATCAGTTTAACAAGCAGCTTAAAATTGCTGGAAGAGATTGGCTTAGAGGTTTCATGAAGAGGAATCCTTCTTTAGCGCTAAGGCAACCAACTTCAACCAGCGTTGCAAGAGCCATGGGTTTTAATAGGCCCCAAGTAGATCGTTTTTATAATAATTTGATGGACCTCTACAACAAATATCCCTTACCACCGCACAAAATATTCAATATGGATGAGTCTGGCTTCTCTACTGCGCCCAACAAGCCTCCTAAAGTTATATCCACTAAAGGCAAACGATGCGTTAATAAGATCTCAAGTGCAGAAAGAGGCTAAAACATTTCAGTGGTTTGCGCAATGAGTGCTGGAGGACAGTTTATTCCACCAACTTTCATTCTTTCCTCCGTCGGCCATTGGAATGATTTCTGATAGTAGCTTCATAACAAGTGATCTGTTTCTTCATTGGCTTCAACATTTTAAGGATCACGCTATGCCAACCCAAGAGCAGCCAGTGCTTTTAATCCTAGACAATCATTCATCTCATTTTACGCTTGCAGCAATTGATTTCTGTCGACAAAATCACATTATTCTTCTATCATTGCCACCGCATAGTAGTCATAAGATACAGCCGCTAGATAGATGGTTTTTTAGCCCACTGAAAAAGTATTATGCTGCTGAATGCGAAAACTGGTTGAGGAGCCATCCAGGCCGAACTATAACCACCTTTCAAGTTGCTGCAATATTCACCCCAGCTTATGCTAAAACTGCTACTATTGCTAATGCTATCGAAGGATTTAAAGTAACGGGAATAAGGCCGTTCAAAAGTGATATTTTTTCTGACATCGACTTTTTAGCTAGTAGCATAACTGAGCAGCCATTAGGATCTGAAGGTTTTGAGATGAATGTAGCATCGCCGACTGTAGAAAACCTTGTTTCACAAAACATGCCCACAGACCTGGGGACAGCTAACAATGACAATGAAAGACAGCTGCTTTCAATAGAAGAGGATATTTTAGAAGAAGCTAGAAAGATTTATGAACAGGAACTATCTGACTACAAAATTAACCGACATTTGGATTTGCAAAGTATATCATCATTTCCATCAACTTCACCTTCTGTCACATTGTTAGAGTTGTCGCCGTATCCAAAATCATCTATCGCGCGAACTTATAGTAAGAGAAGCAAACGGTCAGAAATTTTAAGCAGCTCTCCACACAAAAGGATACTCGAAGAGGAAGCTTAAAAAAAAATTGTAAAGCCTTTACCTAAAAAGAATAATCGTCAAGCCAAAGAAGCCAGCCAATGCAGCCAAGAAAAAAATATGGTCATGTCCAGGTTGCTCAGAAGTGTACATTGAGCCAATTACCGAAGACTGGATTGAGTGTATTTATTGCAAAGAATAGTGGCACGACAAATGCACAGCATACGTGAGTCACGAGAACTTCCAATGTGATGTTGGTGAGTAGGTAATGTGCATTGACCAATATGCGCAAACTTGCACACCGGGCCGCGCACTCTTGTCCGCATACTTTGTGCAAGAGTGCGCATTTAAGACGCAGCAATTTTTAGAAATAGTTCCTAAAATGTTACCTCTATATTTTTTATATTTTTCTTAATAGGCAGATAACCTAAATAAACGAATAACGACTGAAGTTGATTCTAAACTGCTGCGTATTTTTTGTAGAAATCATAGTAGCTAAAGTGCGCACCCCTACATTTGTTGCATTTATTATTTATGCGTTTATATCTGTAGTTTGATATACAATTCTTAGGGCTCTGTAAGCGTGTGTGCGGTAGTAATGCTAACGTAGTTCCTGTGACCCCGCCATTCAATGGGATCGGATAGAGGAACACCATGGTGGTTTTAGTGGGTAGTCCCGGCGCTTCAGACCGAGGGGTCTTCACATTCTCCCTAGGCTGAGCCCTTATAGGGGCCCAGCCTGGGGGAGTAAGCCCGTAAATTGTTTGGTTTCCATCATGAGTCAAAAAAACGGGCTCCGTAAACGTGTGGCCGCAATTCTTGGCTATAAAACAAGTTTCTTTTTCTTCACTTTTACAGCCGTGATAAACTTTAGTTCTCCGCCTTGATTGCTTCACTAATAAATATCTGGCCACAAAACCGCACGGGGTCGGTGGTAAATCTTATTTTATTTCTATTCCAAACATATGAAAATCTATGATAAGCTAGCTATAGCTAATAAATGTTTTACGAGCTCCACTGTGCCGTACAGTTTATTCTGTTTATTGCCAAGTACTGATAGGTTTTATAGGCTTTTAAAATAATGTTAATTTTCTGTTATACAGTGGGAAAGTATGCACGTGGTAGGTCGAAACAGAATTCACAGTTCAGTTATACGAATGTCAATGTTCACAAATTTTATCACAACTCTTGCCGGCAATAGTCAAAGGCGGCAGATACGTGAATTTACAAGACAAATTTACTTCAATTCCAATACGATTAGCGAAGCAGCCATATGCTTTCCAAAGGGCGATATTATCAATATATCACTAACTTTATCAATCGCTCAACTGTCGCAGTTGCAAGGTTATTAACCAAAACTATTCAATTTTACGATAATACAAAGTCAAAACGCGTTCACAAAGGGGAATTTTCCAGAACGACAAGTGAGAGAATTTTTTGTGTAACCGACAATGAGAAAAAGTGAATGGTTTGACAGTTCATAGTGTGACCAGAGTCAAAAATGTTCAATAGACAAAGTAACACGCTACTAAACTGATATAATCGATTCAACTTATCATAAACAATATTTCTATTCCAAACATCCACCCGCCCCGGACCGGCCTACCGGTCCGCTAATCGGCTAGCAGACGTGACAATGTTGCTACCGCTCTCCTCAGAATCGAACCGTCCACCAAGACCTCAGCAAATTGGGGAACTCCATCAGTCCCAGGTACCAAACGAAGAATGCGCCCCCTGCGCCATCAGAGTGGCGGAAGGTTAGCCTCCTTGATCAAAACGAGGTCACCAATCTTGGGTGGACCGGTCTTGTCAGTCCACTTAACGCGTTGTTGGAAAATGTGCAAATATTCCAAATTCCAGCGTTTCCAAAAGCTCTAAGTAATCTGGCGTACCAATTCAAAACACGAGAGCGATAAGGTCTCGTATCAATATAGGGGTACTCAGGCAAGGCGACAAGTGGGCGAACAATAAAAAATGGCCCGGCGTAAGGGCTTCCAAATCAATCGGATCTGAAACGTCCTGCTCTCAGTTACGCGATCTGCCGGTAAGTCTCCCATCAACGGCTGCATGGTAGAAGCCTTGAGCTTATAGCAAGGGATGCAGCATGAGGAGGGCGCCGATCAACTTTTCCTCGGGTGTGAACGCGAGCCTGCTCCTTGACCTTGAGCGGCTGCGACTTAGCCTGCGTGTCACCATCGGAGATGTCCAAAACCCGGCACTCATCCTCCAGGAACTTCTCCAAGTCTGCAAACGGGGGCTGATGCGTCGCACTATCCCCACGAAAGTGCTGTTCAAATCGCGACCTCAAGTCGGCAGGCAGCTTTTTGAGCACAATGTGCACCAATAGGTAGGACCATTGGTCCACGGGCAGACCCAAGCACTTAATTGCGTTTATTGCCACCAAGAGCGGGTCCAAAAGTTGGGTGCGCAACCCAAAGACCCGGGTGAGCGTAGGCAAACTCAAAATCTGCTCAATGTGGGTGTCTGCGAGGCTTCTTGTGGTACCTACGGGTAATTAAATCCCTGCTGCATAAGATGCTGGATGAGGCATTTGGCCTCCCCATCTAGAACCAACATCAAGGAGGCCAATTTTTGTGCCGGCCAAAGGTCAGCCCTGTCATCGACCAGGCTCTCGAATCGGTTAACAAATCCCAGGTAGCTCCCTAGGCAGCCATCAAAATGCGGGAGGTCCAATGTGGGAAGCCTACTCATCAGTCCCGGTGCTGGCCTAGGAAGTTCCTGCTTCAACATGGGTTGCCCTTCCCTCTTGGCAATTAACTGTCTTGCACAGTTGCAGACAGCATCATAGAGATCCAAAATCTGGGCATAATCCTCACTGACTCTATTTCGCTGATCAGCGGTGAAGTCAACAACGGTCACTTCGAGACAGCAAGCGCTGAAAGTACGAAATTGCTGTTCCACACTTACCAGGCGATCATCGATCCACTCAAATCTTTGTAATAAGGCCTGCTGGCAATCAGGCTGGTTCACCAGAGCACTAGCTGAGGCAAACAAGCGTAAATCTGATGCAATGGCACCCGCAGCCGCACGCAAGTCCTTGATAGCTGACATAATTAATTCTCAAAAGAGCTCGGACAAGCGTTAAACAATACTATCAATTAAAACTTAACAAAACTTAATATTTTAATTCCTTGAAACCAACAAAGTATTAGCCTGTTTATAGCTGGTGCAAGCAAGTGACAGGTATTTACTTCCCAGCAAAATTAATAGTTTCAATATATTGACACAAACAAAATTATCAAAGTAATAACTTACAACAAATTTATAAAGTTGAAACTTCAATTAATTAATTAATCACTTGCAACAGACAGACTGGCTGTGTTATTTCAGATATAATACAACCCTAAGTAACACAGATAAGTCTTACCTAACAAAATTATCAGCATATTACAACAAAACAAAGGTTTATCTATGCAAGGTCAAAGGACAATGCCAGATCCTGCCCCACCCTTTCATTAATTTACAAGAAATGTAAATTAATGAAAATTATCCTATCAAAATAAGACCCTTGGTTACTTAATTGTTACTCTGTTACACTTGCGGATAAAAAGTAAGAAATAAAAGGAATTTTAAAACCCAACGCCTATTTCCTGTTTTGATCTCGACCACTTGCGTTACTTAGTACGCATACACGAGAACAAAACGAGTAATTTGATTAAAAAAAATTACATGTATAAATGTATTATGTACAGATTTTAATATGTATTCGGTTTAAATATACACAGTTAATGAAAATAATGTTTTTATGAATGTTTATTCTAATAATTATTTGGAAATATGAGCGTTAGTAATTACGTGTAACGAAACGTCCTTGGTGCGCCAATGCTTATGTCAAGGTCAAGATCAGTCAAGATTGAAGATGACAATCATTGACATCAATTGACATTCGCTTTGTTGTTTGTGTTTGTTGCTCCGTAATCTCTCTCTGTGATTTAATATTATATTTTCATGACGATTTTGCTTTTGTATACGGACTCGCCTACTCGCCGACTTTGTGTTATTTGCGACGGATTCTGATCATTGCTTGTGACTTGGGTAACGATGTTGAGGTGCATAAATTGTCACTTGTGCGTCGACAGAATGATAAGACATGTAGTGTCTTCAATACAATCTGAACTGCAAACTCTTCTCGCTAGATAGAAATCGTTTCAACAGGTATGTAGATACTACGTTAGTTATTGATCATATTTGACCGTAGCGAAAAATCCTTATAATGATGATTGTACCACCTGCGGTTTTGCTTGGCTTGTAATTAATGCAACAAAATATGTATATAATAGTAAACCTACCTACCTAAAAGTATCTTAAATAACTAGTATAATAGGCTTAATATTCAAGTTTGTCTTTTAGGGATTGTGTGGATATAGTTATGAACTTGTCTATCTCCACCATATACTCATATATGTTTCTTACCTTACAGCTTCCACCAGAAGCTGTTAACTGTCAAGAGTGCTTTTTGCGGCTAGACCAGCACTGTAGAAATGGGAATCTGAATGCTGAAAGAGATCTAGGTCACGACAATATTGATCAGCCCGCAGGTTTTCTTGATAATGATTTAATAACGTTTGAAGATGAATAAATCAATCACTTTTATAACTTGTTTTATTTTGTTACCGATGAACAGTCAGGATCGTCATCATCCTCTCAGCGTTATCCCAGTTTCAATCTATGGTCCGCTTTCTAGTCTAACCGGATTTGGCTGAATATTAGCTTTTCCACGGAGCGACTGCCTGTCTGACCTCTGCAACCCGAAGGGATAGCGATATTCCATGGTTTAGACTAGTGTCAGTTTATTTAGAAGGTACTGACGCCCTGTAACGATTGTCAAAGATCTTCATGACAACCGGGACCGACGGCTTAACGTGCTCTCCGAGGCACGGGACAAGCGATAATTAACCATTCATTACGCACATAACTTCGAAAAGTCATTGGTGCGCGCCGTGGATTCGAACCCGATACCCTCTGCATGGCAGTCTGTTGGTATATCCACTCGGCTATCGCCGCCTTACATGAACAGTCAGGATGTTATGACCTAAGTCAAAAGTATTACTAAGATTGATCATACAATTTTATTTAAACGGGTCTTATTCGCGATATTAAATATCGCGAATAAGACCCGTTTAAATAAAATTGTATGATGTATACAAATCGCGAAAGTTTAAAATCAACTAAGATTGATGTTATGTAATTCCTTTCTTTCATAGCCAAACATCCTAGGATAGCATTTTAACAAAATACAACACTTATTTAATAATTTCTACAATAATAACTGCAACTAACCTAAACTTCAGCTACTTAACCTAAAAGTCATATTTTTTAAGATTTAAAAGAAACCGCAAGTTCTAAAGGGATTTTAAAATGTTTGTAGATAACACTAATATAGCACCAGTAGAATGCTACATTTGGCATGCTTGTACACCACCTTTTATTGGTGGGTCAAAGCTCTATAGAGTTTCTGGCATTGTCCTTTGGTTATTATAATGTTTCAAACTCAATATATGCAATTAACTAAATAAATTGATACATATAACTGTTATGTATCCAATCAAAGCTGACTTATTAATGCTACAACAGCTGATTCAAGTTATATTTCAACAATACAAGTCAAACAATTACTGATTTGAGGTTATTTGAATGACAATGTGTTTCAAATGAAGTAGGTCAACTAATTTACAACTTCAATAGTGACAGTTGCAAGGTTATTAACCAAAACTATTCAATTTTACGATAATACAAAGTCAAAACGCGTTCACAAAGGGGAATTTTCCAGAACGACAAGTGAGAGAATTTTTTGCGAAACCGACAATGAGAAAGAGTGAATGATTTGACAGTTCATAGTGTGACCAGAGTCAGAAATTTTCAATAGACAAAGTAACACGCTACTAAACTGATATAATCGATTCAACTTATCATAAACAATATTTCTATTCCAAACACTGATTATACATTCATAGGTATACGAAATGTTAAATACATTATTATTATTGTGAATACATTTTATTATATTTATCGGAGGTCCAGACGATCAGTGCTCCACTTGTATGGGTTAGCCAATTCATTCATTATAACCAGTAAGTCTT
Source organism: Euclidia mi (assembly GCA_944739405.2). Lineage (NCBI taxonomy): Eukaryota > Metazoa > Arthropoda > Insecta > Lepidoptera > Erebidae > Euclidia > Euclidia mi. The sequence continues at coordinate 28,387,757 of OX123193.2, read as the reverse complement.
TACTGTCATATATCAGGACTGGTCCCATACACCATAACCAAACTATTAAACGACAAGGCCATCCTTGCAGTATATCTGTTATTTAGCAAATAGCAAATATCACTTACTTGACACAGGATTTGTTACTGAACAAAAATATCACCCGACATCACAATCAAAATAGGACTTGAAAATATTATAATTGACAGCAGTTCATTCAAACAGATTAGCTTTTAAAACCTCTACAGATTCTTAAAGGCCCCAGAGAATTCGTTTCGGTTTAAAAGACAAACAAACATTTAATATATTATCTACCGTCACCTTGCAACAAGTCGCTAATCATTTAAAAAGTTTTACAAAAATATTTTGTAAGACATGAAATATGTTAAAAATATGGTAAAGTCAACAACTTTCACGCTGATTTGTTTCCTAAGAGTTCAAACATTGCACGGAAGTTTGTTGTAGTCTGCGCGAAATCTTATTTTCTACGATTTTATTATGTAAATTTCTTTAACTTACGCTTTTGCTACAAACAAGTGTATTCCCCTTAAAGCTGCCAAGTGTTTATTAAATTTATTGAGAGTACTAAAGTATGAATTAATACTACTTTTAGTAGGTTAATAGACGGGTTTAGTTAAATGCAAGCTGTGTTATCTCTGTATATAACAGAATACTTTACGAACTATTGACGCACTCGAGAGTTTATTGATGGTTGATTAATTTGCCTTACAAACAACGCTTGCAACGGTAGCTTAAGCGCTAAGTATCCGATATAGCCGAGCCGAGTAGAACTATCTGACAAACCTTAATAAAATTAAGGTCGTATTTTTATTGTCACAACAACAAATAAGCTTGTACGATTATTATCGTAAAGAATAAGAAGAAAAATTAGAAAAGAAAGAAAGAAAGGATTACGTAATCGTAATCCTTTCAGCACGGAGTCTGGTTATGTGCCCGGTAACGGCAATAGGCTCGCCCCCTATTACGTGGGACCTAAAGTATGCATAGATGATAATGCTGATGATTATGCATAGAACAGCACTGTAAGAGAAGGAAAACGATGATTGATACAAACCCTATACCAACCCGTTTAGCCAGCGTGGTATAGTAGGCCAATTCCTCCTTTCAAAGGAGAGGCATAGTCCAGCAGTGGACTGTTAAAAGCTGATGATGATAAAATGTAGTTACTATATTTTTTATAAATTTTAATTTTATATGTAAGGCCTCAAACTTTAACATTACTGTTAAACATTAGATAGTTTTACTCCCTACTTAATTTGCCCTAACGTGTGCTCTACGTGCTACACTGCTACAGAGCTACAACAGCTACGCCGCTACAAGATACGGAAAAGTGAGCCAGAACTATTCATACATTTGTGAACTGTAAAATTGTATGAAATATTCTTATTCAATATCAGTTCCAATATACACGACTTTGTGAATTGTTTCCTCTCGAGTTGCGAACGTTCGACATCTGCAGTTGTAAAATATTTCTTCGTTTTTAACTTTTGAAAAGACTGATAACAGTCGTATCTTAATTTTGTTCCAATGTTACTTGTGAATGTAATAGAAGAGTAACTGAGGTTCTGAGATTATATCGTCAATTTTAAATCCAGTACCAGTTATAGCATATAAATGTGTTTTGCAAGGAATATATTTTTTTGCTAGCTATTTTAATAACTTTTCTTACGGATGACCTGGTGGCGTAAAGAGTATAAGCGAATACCACGCCGAAGGTTGTGGGTACGATTCCCGCTTACGTATGTGACTGGAAATTGAACCCGCGATATAAACTTCTTTTTGTTACAACATGCCTACATAATATATTATACATACATAGAAACATCCAGACCGAGACAGACATCCTTGTTCACACGCACAAAGATTTATCCTGGGTAGGAATCCAACCTCGCTTAACATTAGGGTCAACATGCCAATCAAAAATCAATTGTTTCAATTATGTATTACATCACCCAATCCTTTTAGAAAAATTGGGATTCAAATTCAATCCTCATATTTGCTACTTCTTCAAATAAAAAAAATGTGAGCTTAATCTTATTTTGTTAAAGTAAAATTCGGACATAAAAAAATATTTTTCACCTAAACTTTACAATTTCACACCAAGTAAAAATAAATTGGTATTGGTAGAAGATTTTAACGCTCTTCTTTCGAATTTAAGGAAATAATTAACAATTATAACTTCCTTGTTGACTAATACCCACTCATGAACATTATTTCTTCCAACAGATTTATTTCGTAAATTCTGAAATATCCTCATCATTGGAAGGCAATTAAATTATTACTTTTTTTGTTATACTTTTAGTTGTATATAACGGTGATTTCCCTTATACCTACGTAAATTTGCACTTGATCCTTGTTACATGATTAATCAATATAATAATATAGAGTGAGTTTCACACTCTTATTTGAATGAAAAAATGTATGAACAAAATGTATATGTATATTTTTTGTATCTTACGTTTGCATTAATAATAATAATTCATATGAAATTGTTTTATGGTTTAGTGAAATAAACTTCTGTTATAACCTGAGCATAATATTTTACTTATCCTCCTAGTATTATCCCAGTTGCATTCTGCAGGCCAATTCTCGTATTTTTATATGACATTGAAATTATATTTTGAATTGACTCAGAAGCGGTATTCTGATAACCTAATGTCATTATCGTATAATTTGACATAAACAGTTCGTCGTTTATACATATTTTGACACTTGTTTCAATACGATCTCGTTACAATTTCATTCAAATACGCTTTTTGTGACGTAAGTATGACACTGAAATTATATCGAAACTGTATTTATTTAGGAGAATTGGGCCCCAGGGTTAGCCTACTAATCTAACAGGATTTGAATGAATATTATTTATCACAGCCACTGTCATCTGACCTGTGCAACCCAAAGAGATAGCAATATTCTATGGTTTATACCAGTGTCAGCTTGTGAAAAGATATTGATATCCTGTAACGACTGTCAAAGATTTTCATGACAGCCAGCACTGACGCCTCTACGAGGCATGGAGCAATCGATAATTTTATTAACAATTTAATTTGTACATATCATCGAATTGTCAGTGATGTGAGCCGTGCATTCGATCCCGATAACCTCTGCATAGCTCTCTGTTAGTATATCCATTAGGTTATATGCCTAGTGTAAAAAGAATATTTTAACCCTCGGAAAAATATTCTACAACAAAGTGAAAATGAAACGAAACATTCAATCCAAACTAATTTCTTGCCTTCAAAAACCAGCCATCCAAAAATAAAAATGTAGTAGACGAAGGCCATCAGTCGATCAGGCTATACTTATCCTTTTCAACTTACACGTTTCCATCTAATGGTTTCATTTTGACCTAAAGTGCTCTGCGAATAAAATCAGTCGTCGGAAAGAGCCCATCCTTCAGTAATGATATTTTGTGACTTAAATAAATAGAGGCACATTTTATTCCTTCAGTAATGGGCAGGTGAGTGTTTGTTTTAATATTTCGTGAGGTTCGATAAAGTAGGTTTGCGGAATTTTAGATATTGACGGTAATAGTTCTTCAGATACAATGCGGTCAGTACGCACTTGAGCATTTGCTTGATGCTGTTTAATTTCAGTTCTAAGAAAGAATCTTAATAAAAAAGTTACTGTGAATGATGCTGTGTTCAATTTATCAAGTAATTACATTTCTTTATACTTAGTTATGATATCCATTGAATTGTCAGGTCCTATGTGCTTCACGCAATGACAGAATAATCCGCCAGTTGATATGTAAAATTAATCACGTTGTAACAACTGTTTTGTTGCTCGATGTTTGCTTTATAAAGGGGGTGACACACTAGTGCGTCAAGCACCTTGTGCAATTGAATACACAAGTGTATGCTCACCACTAGGCAACTCCATTATGATACGATTTTGTACGAAATTATTTATAGCGCTATTTATGAAGGTGACATTTGTTAAAAAACACATTTCAGAACCTAAATCTTTTAGCCTGTCGTCGATGTACTTACCTGAAAATATAAATAAATAATATTCTACAACATACATAGACCACCATCTAGTCCCAAGCTAAGCAGAGCTTGTGTTATGGGTACTAGATAATGGATAAACATACATATATACTTTTTATTTCTAAATACATACATATTATGTATAGAAACACCCAGACCAAAACAAACATCCATGTTCATGCACACAAATGTTTGATTTGAGCGGAAATCGAACCCGTGCCATTCGGCGTAGCAGTCGCATACACTCCCGCTGCGCCAACCGGTCGCAAATATATTTGGTAATTAAAGAAACGTTTAGAATAAAGGTCTACATGTTTTGCCTAAACAATTTGCTTACCTTTTATTATTTAAAATACGAACAATTTTGTCCTTGGCGTGAGCTTTTTTGGCATCTCCCAAACTAAAACAATACTGGCTATGCAAATAGCCGCTATTGTTTGATTTCATCTTGAAAAATAATTTCATAATACTGCTGAGTGGCACGGGTGTATAGTATTAATGTTATAATGTCTTGAACAGTTTTTTTGACTCGCGGTATAAACTCAGTTGCGAGGGTCCCTGCACGGTATTTGGAGTACAATATAGTGGGGACTTCTTAAGCGCCTGTATCTCCCAAGGCGTAGGCAGAGGTGTAATATTATACCCAAATTTTTCCATGAATTTTTTAGGTCCCACGTAATAGGGGGCGGCGAGCCTATTGCCGTTTTAAGGCACATCGCCAGACTCCGTGCTGCTACTGAGAATTCAGAAAAAACTCAGTTATACTTTTGCCCGACCCGGAAATCGAACCCGGGGCCTCCGATCAACAGACGCATGCCCTATCCACTGGACCACGGAGGCAGTCAGTCCTACTACTAAAAATTATACTCGTTGAAACGATCAATTTGTAATGTAATATCGTACTAAGGGTGTAAGTTCTGCCTTTAACATTTTTATATCTGCTGTAACTCCATTTTCATTCAGCCACTTCACCAAATCGCTTGTTTCTCACTATTAATGAGAACCAGATTTACGCTGCGAACGTCGTTAGATCGATAAAAATTAATTGCATAACGTCACATCCCTAGTCATGTGGCAGATGTCAACGTTATTTAGGCAACTATCATCCGCGCTATGCTACAGCGCAAATAGTATAGGCATAGAGCATAGATATTTAAATAGAGGCACATTTCTTATGGGCGCTCTGTAGAAAAACTTTCTGTGATCAGTGTGACCCATATTGCCGCTTGTCGGCGTGGCAGTCGCGCTGTGACAGCTGACTCTACGAGTGCAAGAGAGACGAAAGTTTCTCCTGTGGTTGTTAACTACGAGAGCAAGAGAGACGGAGAACGACGCCAGCGCCGCCAACGGCGCCAACTACGTACTACACTGACAACCGTCAACACGCCAGTTGGAATCGGCACACGAAATCCTTAAGAAATGTGCTTCTATTATGTAAATCTGTATTCATTGGTATAGTACCGTAGGGGTTCACTAACAAGCGATTTCCTGAAATTCCCACGGGATCAAGCAGAATAAAAAAGAATGCATGCGTAGCTACGGTCATCCATTAGTGTATTAATAAAAAGGCCGAGACCCTTCATCCAGGTAATAAACTTTCTGTATGCTTTCGTGTTAATCCATTGATTGAAAAACAAAAATTCAATAAAATTATCTTTTACATCCTTAGGGTCGGAACATATCTGACGGAAGATCCGTCGAAAGTATCTTCGGTCGTGTCTATTCAGTCAAATGAGTCGGTACACATCTGACGGAAAATGCGTCGAGCGTATCTGCACACATTCGCTGAAAGCGTGGCTATTGTGCACACATATAAGTTTATTCATGCAGGGCCGCACTCAGGGCAGCTCAATATTTTACTGTCATATTCTTTTACCTAATCATTTTTCGTGTTCCCTTATGTTATGTAGTCACTGAAGTCCTGTAGTTATTTATATTGCAATTCGAGATGTCGGACTTTGGCGATTTTTCATAGTAGCCAACAAGCGTTATTTGAATATATTTACAATATAGGTATGGAGGTTCAAAAATAAAAGATTGGCACACGATCCAAGCTAGCAAGTATGCGTACACTCATAGCACATACTAACACTACAGTATTCTACACATTTCGTTTCTGAAATAATAAGTAAGGTCTGGCGGCCCTGGAATCTTACTCTACAACGCGTCACTCAAAATCACCGATCTTGGAATGACGGATATGGTATGTCCGAAACCTACGAATTTAGCATGCATACCTACGAAATTTGCGTGCATACCTATGAAACGTTGGGCAAATGAAATGGTTGCCATTTGGGTTATACTCTAGAATATAATCGATATCGATATGAAGCCGGTTAGAGGAAAATAATAATTTTTTGTAGTAAGTTACTTTAGTTAGTTTAAATCTTTTGCCAGATTAGTTTATTCCATACTGCAAATCTGGGCAAACATGGCAAAGTGAAAGACCACCCTTGTATCAAACATGTAACAAAATATTCTCTGGTAGCCAATATCGATACTGTGTCGCTGAGAAAGTACCGGACATGAATGGCACCATACAACAATGGTATGGAACACACAGCCAGAAACACTGATTCATCTGGTTTTTAGACATATTTATGCACAAAAACAAAATGATTATGTTCGATATACAACGATTTCACAGCAGATGTACCACAAACCTTGGCGAAAAATATGGCGACAGTAGCACGAATGACATTTCTAATAAAATATCGTAGAGATTAATTTATTCAGTAAACTATGGCTGTCTCTTTTTTCTGACAGAGATATCCCTAAGACAAAACGAGACAACACTATGTTTGGTGGCTTTATGTCGATTTCGTATATACAGGGTGTCACAAGACCCCTCACCAAGCCGATGTCTACTCGTTGTGGACATCATGCCAAGTCATACTAACCAGAAATAATACCTGGGAAACGATTTTTTTTTTAAGTTTTCACTATTTTTAAACCAAGATTAAAAGCGCTCGCGTGCTATGCTCGAAATACCTACTTATCCTTGGGGTCATAGGGCATCTAAAGAACACATTGGCGGGGTAAATGCATCGATTTTGTACCTAATTAGAAAAATTCCATACTAACTTTGAGCCTCAATATCTCCTGAACCAGTAATTTCCCAGGTATGGTGCCGAAGTAAAAAATGTTCGTAGTGATTGGTACAACATGGGATTTCAGTTTTCGTTAAGGGTCTTTTTACACCCTGTATGTGTATAATGTAATTTTTCTATATCTACTATTTGCCCTCTCCATGTAAGTATATTCCTTACTCAAAGGTCAAAATTCACGTAGTGCGCGGTGCGCGTGACTTCGACGGATAATGCGTTGACGGCAACGGAACAGACACTGTACGCTCGACGTACTAACGGATCATCGGTCAGGTGTGAACGGTTGAACGTTTTTCTATATATTTGTATGTTTTGGCGTTACGCGACGGATCTTCCGTCAGATATGTTCCGACCCTTAAACTATTAATAATACATACGTATTTGAATTGAAGAACGTGAATTGATTATCACGAAATTTTTGCTTCTACATTTTCATGCGTATAAAAAGGGCCAAAGGGCTATACAGATTTTATTCATAAGCTGATTAAAAATTAATCAAAAAGACGTCATACAATATTCTCATACACACTATCTTCTAAACAAAACTGAATGACAGCCTGTGCATACTTACGTTATATTCAATGACACACTCCAACCTAATATACCCCACAATATAGATCATCGAGCGTACATAATCTTTACTAACAGCCATCATAATAGCCCGCTTAATTTGAATTATATTTAAAACAGACCATTTATAATGCGATAGGATTCCTCGGAAAATATATTTCTAAGTAAGGCTGTGTAATAAATAAGGGTAGAAGTAAAGAGAAAGGCTCTTAAAGGCCGCTCTAAGTAGGTTTGCATGCGTGTTTCTTTGCGAGGTTCGGTTGCCAAAACCGCGACAACGCCCGCGTCCCGTCCCGTGGGATAAAACATTTTGCGACATTGCTTCGTAATGTTCTGGATACTAACTAGTACAATAAATTGTCGAGTTCCTCGCTTTATTAGGAAATCTGCTGTCGATTCTGTTCGTTTAATTATGCAAGATGATTAAGAGTGATTTAAGGTTACATTTTAAGGTAGGTCAAGCATTTTGTTGTTAATTTCTATGTAGTGTTGAAGTTATCTTTAGAAGCTGACAACTATCAGTTTATTCTTATAACTTGGAAATGTTATTACCTAAATTAGTTAATTGTTTCTTCTATCAATAAACACACAAGATCGCAATGAAAATCACGCTTCTACGAAGCTGTTTTTTTAAAAAACTACGCTTGGACTAGGTCCTAAATTTATTATTTTGACATTCATAAGCGTCACATTGTGACCAAAATGAATAAAGGCGTTTGAATTTTTTATATACGACGTTTTAACTAGGTATATACCTATCCCGCGTCGCCGAGGACATTCAAGCAGAGGACACAAAGAATACCCGAACCTAAAACAATAACTTGTGGATCACACAATGTGTTTCTCTCTGTCGGGATCGAACCCAGAACACTTAGCCGCTGAAACATTCCGTGTAGCGGAAATACCACATGCTATGCATACATATTGTAAGTGCCGCCAATATTAAGTCTACAGTGTACAAAATTACATGCACTTAATGTTCATACTTCGATACTCATAAAAAATACATACATAGATTGTTATGTGGGTAGGCAGATTACAAACAACAAAAATTTTTCACTCTGTATTTTTAATTATTTAAAAATAGTAATTTTATAATTTTTTTAAAATAAATGTTATTATTTATAAGTTAACATAAACACCTACCAGTTAAGTGTTTATTCCTGCTTCATAACCTAGTTAACAAGTTACACTATCACTTATTTGTCATGGACAGCGTTGAGGCAATAAAAACTTCATTTTCTACCACTATGGCTGGCATTGAGGAGCGCATGGCCAATTTTGAGGCTGAACTTCAAAAAACTGCCAAACACACCAGTGCACCCAGCTTATCAAGTCTGGCAGCTGATTTTTCAACCTTCCGGACATTCGTGATGGAAACCATTGGAGCTTTTCAACGACAGATGGAGCTGCTGGCAGGCGAAGTAGACAGAATGGAGATGCGCAGCCGCCGTAAAATGCTCTTAATTCACGGTGTCGCTGAACATAAAAATGAAGATCCGGTTCAAACAGTCATGGATGTCCTAGGAGATCTCCATCTAACTGAGGTCATTAAGGATGACATCAAGCGGAGTCACCGGATGGGCCGTCCGTCTGGGTCAAACAAGCCGAGACCCATTTTAGTTAAGTTCCAGCAGACAGCGATCCGGGACAAGGTTTGGTTCTCCAAGACCAAGCTAAAAGGTAGCGGCACAACTATGTCTAAATTTCTTACTAAGGCACGGCACGATATATTCATGACAGCAAGGCACCGTTTCGGAGTCACAAAGAGTTGGACACGAGAAGGAAATATTTTTGTGTTAGATGCCGACGGGTCACAGCACCGTATTTCTTCACTTGCCGATCTCAACCGGATTAAGACGGGCATTCAAAAGACGCCGGCTGCTGAGAAACCAGTGGCTGGGAAGACCAAACGAGCTGCGGCCACGAAAAAATAGGTAGCATGCATCACAGTAGTTGCGGCATCCGTGGTTTGTTTACTTTATATTATGTATATATATCTTACACTTTTACCCTATCTTTTAATAACTCTAATTCTTAATAACACCTTCTACTTTGTTTACTTTTGTTTCCGATTTCCTAACTAATCAACATTTCTTATAAATATTATTCCACCTCCTTTAATAAATTTATGTTCATAAACAACTTTGCGAGTTTATTGACAGTTGACGGCTGTCAGTGTCAAACTGCGTTTTCTTGTTCGGAATCGTTTAGAAACTGAGCTGTGAATTATAAAGTCTATACTCTTACTAAAATATTATTTCTTAATACATACAAATATTTATTCCCTATAAATATATATACATCATTTTGCTTACCTTTTTATATTCATTTATTACTTTCTCTTTATAAGTATATATTATTTTAATTGGTTCCTTAACTACTGATGTTTTAAAATACGATATTAATTATATATGAATATTTTCTCCTTACCTACCAAAGTTAAAGCCCGGATGTTGCAAGTTACAATTATTATGTTAGTATCGATTTACATTTTGATCTTTTAACTTATACTTTTGTTTTTTTTTCTTTTTGTCGTCAACCAGTGTAATTTGTACGTTTTCTATTAATTTTGTAATTTGTTAGCACTCAACTGGCAGGTGGATAAGATTAGACAAACTTAGATAGTACTTTAATTTTATTAGTTTATTTATATATTATTTAGTATATTTATTTTTATATTATGTTAGATCAGTCACTAAGTAGTGATAACGATAGTTTCTTTTCTGCGAGTAGCCATAACAATAGTTTCGAAAGCATTCCTTCTCTTGCTGAAACTTTGCAGTGTGAGTTTGCCGATGTACCTGGGAACTTTAATGTCGTTCATATAAATGCTCAGAGTATTCCGGCCCATTTCCAGAATATGCTGACCACCTTTGACTGTAAGAATATCCACGCTATTCTTGTTTCCGAATCTTGGTTAAAACCTTGCTTATCGTCTGTTTCTTACTGTCTTCCTAATTTGCGACTAATAAGAAATGATCGTACCGAGAGTGGTGGAGGTGGTGTTGCCATTTATCTCCGTACACACATTCCTTTCAATGTTGTTAGTATGTCAGCACAACCTCCACCGCTTAATGCCGGCGAGCATCTCTTTGTGGAACTAGATCTAGCTTATACCAAGGTCCTGCTTGGTAGTTTTTTATTCCCCTAACTGTCGTGTAAATTACTTCTCTTCTTTCGAACGAATTTTAGAAAATCTATCTCCTGCTTACAGTCATACCATAGTCATGGGTGATTTCAACACTTGTTTGTTAAAAAAGGATTCACGCTCATCTTCCTTGTGTAGTATTGTCGAATCTTGTAATCTGTCCATCCTCCCTTTAAATGCTACACATAACTTTCCAAATTCTACTCCTTCTCTCTTTGATCTTATGTTTGTTTCCTCACCTTCTCTTATCGCCAAGCATCAGCTGGAAGCTGCCCATAGCTTCCAGCTGATGTTTTTTCATACCATGACCTTATTTTTCTCTCCTATAAACTTCGTCTTCCTAAGACAAAAACAAAAATTCTTCTGCAACGTAATTTTGGTGGCATGAATGTAGAAAATCTTCGTACAGATGCAAGTTTGATCGACTGGAGTCCTTTACAAAGCACAGAGACCATTGACGAGAAAGTTCAATTATTTTGAAACGCTATTATTCGTCTATACGATGTCCATGCACCAGTCCGTGCAATTAGATTTAGACAATTACCATCACCTTGGCTAACCACTGAAATTAAAGTTTTGTTGTCTAAGAAAGCTACAGCTAAAACAAAATATAAATGTCAATCTATTTCTCGCAATTGGGACAACTACATTGCTGTCAGAAATCACTGTAAAAAGGTGTGTAGGAAAGCACAACGCCAATACATCCCTAGCTCAGTTGAGAATGAAGATCCAGCTAAGGTCTGGAAGTTTTAAAATCTTTGGGAGTTGGAAAATCTTCACATGATCTTGTTTCTGATAAAATAGATATAAATTCTCTAAATAGGCATTTTACTACTTCGTCTAAATTTGATCAGACTACCAAAGCTAGCACTTTGCATGATCTTTCATTGCTTCCAACCCCAAATTATCCATCTTTCGTTTTTAATCAACTGTCTGAGTGTGATGTTAAAAAGAGCGTATTATCCATTGCATCTAACGCAGTCGGTAATGATTGTATCAGCCGGAAAATGATCCTTCCCATATTAGATGAAATCCTTCCCATCCTGTGTCATATTTTTAATTATTCCTTATCTGGGGGCGTTTTTCCCACCGTATGGAAAGACGCCCAAATTATTCCTTTACCTAAAAAACCCAATCCGTCTTCTTTTTCTGAGTACCGGCCAATCTCCATCCTACCATTCCTTTCTAAAGTGCTCGAACGCCTTGTCCATGCCCAACTTAGCATATTCCTTAATAAAAACCTTCTTTTCAATCCACTCCAATCCGGTTTCCGTCCAGGTCACAGCACGGTTACGGCACTGATCAATATTACCGACGACATCAGGCTCGGTATGGAAAATGGCAACGTGACTGTTCTCTGTCTACTTGATTTCAGTAATGCCTTCAATACTATTGATTTCCATATACTGCTTGGCATATTACGCTCCATTAACATATCTCCACCAGTGATTGATTGGTTTCACAGTTACCTGTTTGGTCGTCGACAGCGTGTACGGATTGAAGACTCCTTGTCTTCCTGGTGTACGTCTACAGTCGGCGTTCCACAGGGTGGCGTTCTATCTCCCTTACTTTTCTCAATTTTTATAAATTCTATCTCTTATCAACTTCAGTCATCCTACCACCTTTATGCATATGATCTCCAAATTTACACTCAAGCTCCTGAACATGAGTTGTCTGAAGCAATTCGCATTATCAACTGTGATTTAGATCGTATAGCTGCATGGAGCCTCAGGTTTGGTCTCCAAATCAACCCTACGAAAACGCAGATTATTGTTGTCGGTAGTCCCAGGCTGATTGCGCGTGTTGACTGGACCTGCTTACCCCAAGTCAACTTTAATGGTATTCCTTTACCTATAAGTGACTGCGTGAAGGATTTAGGAGTTTATATTGATAAAACTTTATCCTGGGGCCCTCAAATTAGGGAAGTTAGCAGAAAATTGTTTTCTGCGGCTGGGACGTTGCGAAGATTGCGAAACTTTCTGCCGACTGCCACCAAGATTGCGCTTGCAAATTCTCTTCTACTACCTATCCTTGACTATGCTGAGGTTAGCTATCTAGATCTCACGGAGGAGCAACTTGATAAGCTTGAGCGCCTTCAAAACTTATGTATAAGATTAATATTTGGATTGCGCAAATATGATCACGTTTCCAATTTCCGCAATTCGCTCAAGTGGCTCCCAATTCGCCTTCGACGGAATACTCACATACTATCTTTACTTTATAACATTCTCTTTAACCCTTCTACTCCCCATTACTTAAAAGAACGCTTCGAGTTTCTTTCTGACACCCATTCTAGATCTCTAAGGTCATCGGTGAATCTAAGACTGGCTATACCAATGCATTCCAGTAGATTTTACGATAAATCCTTTACCGTCCAAGCTGCTCGCTTGTGGAATGCATTGCCGATGCCAATTAAACAAGCTCAAACAATATCATCGTTTAAAAAGTTACTCAAAGAATACTACTTGTCTCTTTAATCTTACTACTCTTGTAATTCTTATTTTTCTATTTCCTTTCATTTATTTACCACAAATGTATGTATCAATAATATAAATATCTATGTATTGTATATTTATTTATGTATGTATATAGTTATATATGTGTGTATATAGTTATTTATCTATGTATGTACTTATTTATGTATATGTAAGAATTCGTATTATATATCTAAATTGGTAAATATCGCCAAACTACCCTTTTCTGAATACGTGTTGTTCTTATCCATCCAAAGGTTGCCTGTAAGAGATTGCTTGAGAGTGATAAGGCCGCCTATTGTACTATCTGTTATTTTTCTTTTTGTTATAGATTAATTTTTGTAGTTTCTTTGGCATTTGTACAATAAAGATTATGATTATTATTATTATTATTATTATTACATAGACTCACGCCTGTTTCCCCGAAGGGGTAGACAGAGGCATATTAAACGCCCACGTTTCGCCTGTCTTTTGATCCCACGTAATAGGTGGCGAGCCTATTGCCGCTCATCGTAATATTTTGTTTGGCAGAGCCTCGTCCGTTGATCGGCAGGTGCACCACTTGCAGGTGAGGTTGACTTGGGACCCTAAGTTCTTGATGGGGATCCTATGCACCCATAATCAAATATAAACACATATCAAACAAATCTAATATCTAATACTAATATATAAAGCTGAAGAGTTTGTTTGTTTGGTTGAACGCGCTAATCTCAGGAACTACTGTCCGATTTGAAAAATTATTTCACTGTTAGATAGCCTATTTATCGAGGAAGGCTCTAGGCTATATAAAATCACGCTATGAGCGACGGGAGCGGAGCAGTAGCCTTAAATAACGCGGGTGTATCCTCTAGTCGTAAATATAGTTAAACATGCTGGATTTTAAACATTTGTGATTTATTTACACCATACAAGTTTCTATAACGGGTGTTAATCGCGATAACTAACTAATTCAAGGTATATTGAGTTGAAATTAGTATCTTTATGACCTCGACTCCACGTCGAAGAAAAACATAGGTATTTATACCTTAAATTAGTTAACACGTTTAACACCCGTTAAATAACCATTTAGGATTCTAGAATAATTCTAATCTATTTCGAGATATCGTCTATAATCGAGATCAAAATTAAACAGTTATTAAACTTAATCCAATCGTATTCAATATTATTATTGTGATAAGTAGTTAATAAATTTCACGATAGTGAAAGAGCTTTCGGACACCCACGTGCATATTTACCTAATTTAAGTTAACATTTATATTTTCGGTGAGACTACAAAGGTTGTATTGAATGACTAGTATCAACAGCACATATTAGCTCATTGAAATTGTTTAAAATAAATATTTTTATTTATAGACTCACGCCTGTATTCGCGAAGGGGTAGGTAGAGGTGTAAAATTACACCCACATTTCACCATGAATTTTTAAATAAATAAATATCATCATACTAATTGTGTACCAGATATCGTAATATCATCCTATGTCGTTCGAAGGGCCAGGTAGGAGTTATACTAATATTGTCTACGTATACTACCTGTGCCAAGTATTGATAATTATGAAAAAGCCGTTATTGTTTATTGAAGTGTCGATAAAATAAATAGAAAAGAAGATAGGTAGACGATTGTTAAGTGGATACCTGCAAAACACAGATTTACATTTGCATTGCATCATTAGTTTAACCCTAGAGTAATAATCTTATTTTTTTACTGCTTAATACTAATGATCGCTCGGGAGGCTAATTCATAAATGATACAAGATTTTAGAAAGACTTTACTATAAAAATTGTTTTAAATTTACCAAAATAATGAAGAAACACCTTGTTTCTTTAAAAGCAATCACACATTTCCTTTAAAATTATAATTTCAGTCTTAAAATCAACCGTAACGTGCGCTCTACGTGCTACTCTGCTACGGAGCTACAGCAGCTACGCCGCTATGCGCTACGGAAGAGTGAGCCAGAACTATTCATGCATTTGTGAACTGTAAAATTGTATGAAATATTCTTATTCAATATCAGTTCCAGTACACACGACTTTGTGAATTGTTTCCTCTCGAGTTGCGTCTTCGTTTTTAACTTTTGAAAACAGTTGTATCTTGATTTTATTCGAATGTTTGTTGTGAATATTTAGATAGAGGAGTGACCGAAGTTCTAAGATTATCTCACTTACATTAAATACTGTAGCAGGTATAGCAAAAGTGTATTTCGGAAAAAAACCTAGTTTTAACTAGTTATTTCAATAACTTTACTTACTAGTGTAACCGACTACCACGCCGAAGGTAGTGGGTTCGAGTCGCGCTCACGTACGTGACCAGGAATCGAAACCAAGAGTAAAACTTATTTTTGTTACAACATACCTACCAACATATTATACATACATACATAGAAACACCAAAACCGAAACAGAAATTTCTGCTCACACGCACAAAATTGAACTTTGCGTAAACGTCAGGGTCAACATGTTCGTGAAAAATCAATTAATTCAATTATGTAGTACATCACCTAAATCTTTAATTATGCAAAATTGTAATTAACATTTATTAGTCATAATTGCTGCCACTTCGAGTAAAAAATATGTGAGGTTTTTCATATTTTGTTAAATTAATATTAAACTAACTTAAAAAAAGATTTTTCACTTAAACTTTACAATTTCGCACCAAGGAAAAATGAATATGGTAGGTAATTTTATTGCTCTTATTTCGAAATTAAGGAAATCATTATATAACGTCCTTGTTGACTATCATGAGCATTTTTTTTCTTCTTTCGATATATTTATTTCGTAAATTCTGAAATATCCTTAATCATTGAAAGGAAATTAACTTATTACCTTCTTTGTTTGTAATACTTTTAGTCGTATATAAGGCTAATTTTCCTTATATGTAAGTTAACCATTGATCTTTGTTACATGATAAATCAATTTAATAATAAAGAGTGAGTTTCACACACTCTTATTTTCATGCAAAAATGTATGAACATTAAATATGTATATTTTTTGTATCTTACGTTTGCATTAATAATAATAATTAATATGAAATTTATTTATAAGGTTTAGTGTGATAAACTTCTGTTATAACGGGGACAAAATATTTAAATTATCCTCCTATTATTATTCCAGTTGCATTCTGGGGTCCGCCTACTAATCTAACAGGATTTGAATAAATATTATATATCACAGCGACTGCCATCTGACCTGTGCAACCCAAAGAGATAGCAATATTCCATGGTTTATACCAGTGACAGCTTATTAAAAGGTGCTGACTTCCTGTAACGACTGTCAAAGTTTTTCTTTCATGACAGCCAGCACTGACGGCTATACGAAGCATGGAGCAAGCTATAGTTAACAATTTAATTTGTAAATAACATCGAAATATCAGTGATATGAGCCGTGTATTCGATCCCAATACCCTCTGCATAGCTGTTAGTATATCCATATCCATTAGGCTATATGTCTAGTGTAAAAAGAATATTGTAACCCTCGGAAAACATTCTACAAAAAAGTGGAAATCAAGCAAAACATTCAATCCAAACTAATTTACTTGCCTTCAAAAACCGCCTATCCAAGAAAAAAAATGTAGTAGGCGAAGGCCATCAGTTGATCAGGCTTTACTTATCCTTTTCAACTAACACGTTTCCATCTAATGGTTTCAATTTGACCTAAAGTGCTCTGCGAATAAAATCAGTCGTCGGAAAGAGCCCATCCTTCAGTAATGATATTTTGTGACTTAAATAAATAGAGGACACATTTTAATCCCTCTGTAATGCGCAGGTGAGTGTTTGTTTTAATATTTCGTGAGGTTCGATGAAGTAGGTTTGCAGAATTGGCAGATATTGACGGGAATAGTTCTTGAGATACAATGCGGTCAGTACGCACTTGAGCATTTGCTTGTAATGAAAGCTCTTATGAATGGCGGGTATGACGATGCTGTTTAATTTCAGTTCTAAGAAAGAATCTTCATAAAAAAGTTACTGTGAATGACGCTGTGTTCAATTTATCAAGTAATTACATTTATTTATACTTAGTTATGATATCCGTTAAAATGCCATTTTACATTCTGCTTTGCTTCACGTAATGACATAATAATCCGCCAGTTAGTATTTAAAATTTATCAGGTTGTAACAAAACAATCGTTTAGCTTGTCGTCGCTGTACTTACCTGAAAATACATTGGGTAATTAAATAAACGTTTAAAATAAAGTTCTTTTTTTTCCCAAACAATTTGCTTACCTTTTATTATTCGAAATACGAACAATTTTGTCTTTGGCGTGAGCTTTTTGGCTTATCTTTAATTGACCACCAGATATAGTAACATAATAATATAACAGACAAAATGATCACCAAAATGGAACCCGCATTTTAATTTAAAATTATAACCAAAATGTTAAAATTTCGCTAACCTATAAGCAAAATTACTCCAAATAAATCATTGTTAACCCAAAAGTAGTAAATGATGACCAAAATTTAACTAGCATTTTAAAGTTAAATTATAACCAAAGTTTTTTTGTTTTATGAAATACCAACACATAAATTGGATTTGGTTCCACCACCTCCTTTAATAAACTAAATTGATGGAGCCCTGCTTTGCAGGGCTCCTATTTTTGAATTAAGGGTCACAAGAGAACCTTACATAACCTATTTATTTGGTGATCATTTACTACATTTGGTGTTCGAATACAAAAGTGCAGTCGTGACTAAAAAAGCTAGTACTATTGTAATTTTAGACTTTATTTTTCTGATGTTAAGTATATTATATTTTTCGTTAAAGAACTAAGGGTATCAAAGCATTTTATGGTGGTCATTATATTTAACCCCGAGCTTTTTTACCATCTCCCAAACTAAAACAATAATGGTTATGCAGATAGCCAGTATTGTTTGATTTCAGTTTGAAAATAATTTCATGATACTGCTGAGTGGCACAGGTGTATAGTATCTATGTTATAATGTCGTGAACAGATTCTTTGGCTCGCGGTATAAATTCAGTGGCGAGGGTCCCTGTACGGTATTTGGAGTACGATAGCGTGGAAACCTCTTAAATAATTCGAGGCTGCACCTACATTCATTCCTACTTCTATTTTTTTTATAGACTCACGCCTGTATCTCCGAAGGGGTAGGCAGAGGTGTAATATTATACCCAAATTTCGCCATGAATTTTTTAGGTCCCACGTACATAACAGGGGCGGCGAATCTATTGCCGTTTCAAGGCACGTCACCAGACTCCGTGCTGCCACTGAGAATTCAGAAAAAACTCAGTAATACTTTTGCTCGACCTGGAAATCAAACCCGGGGCCTCCGATCAACAGACGCATATGCTATCCACTGGATCACGGAGGCAGTCGGTCCTACTACTAAAACACCTATGAGTTTTGACACTAATGTAGTTCGGAAAAAGTTTAGTTATCTTGGAATGCGCACGGATCCGCAATATAGTCATAGTATACTGGAGGATTTGTTGGAGTGGGGGTGTGAGACCCTTAGTGGCGTTAAGGCCTACTTACTTAGGCCACCGAGGCATACTTCTCATTGTGTATGACGGGGTCACGGGCATTACTTAGGTAAGTATGACATAACCCTGTCAACATGTCGTGTCGTGAACATCAAGTTACGTTATGGAGCATTATATTTAAATAAAACCAATGTAAAAGAGTAATTTTAAAGAAAATATTTTAGTATTTTACAAAGCAAATCATTCGCTTTATTAAGAAATAGTCTATCTCGTAATTGCTACAGACATACAATTTTAACAAGCAAAGTTTTGCCTGATTGAGTTTTTAAGTATTGTCAAAACAATTTACATAGTTACTATACTCGCTGAAACGATTAATTTGTTGTGTAATATTAATAATACATAACATATTAAGTTAGTTTTATTACAAAAGGAATCGCTTCACTATATAATATGAGCTTTCATTTCAACTTCGGAAGTTTGATCGATCCGGTACGTATTCCTTAATTGTGTAATTAACTAGTCCGCTTACGGTTCCACCTGGGTGTAAGCTGTGTCCTTGCGTTTCTGACTGACAGACAAGCTATTGTCAAAATTATTACAGGAAGCTGAAATTTGACACGTATATTCCCTTAGGATCGTAGGAGAGCACTAACAAGCGATTTCCTGAAAGTCCCACGGGATCGGGCAGAATAAAAAAAATGCGTGCGTAGCTGCGGTCATCCACTAGTGTATTAATAAAAAGGCTACCATTCATCCAGGTAATAAACTTTCTGTATGCTTTCGTGTTAAGCATTGATAGATCAACAAAAATTCAATCAAATAATCTTTTACATCCTTAAACTATTAATAATACATTCGTTTTTGAATTGAAAAAGCATGAATTGATTATCACAAAGAACAATGCCCATTTCTGGCCCAGTTTGGAACTCATGAACAGCACAATAAAGTTTCAATTAGTTGTTGAATAATCCTTTTTATTTATAACTTAATTTATAGGCAGTACTTAAGGTGTGTCGAGAAACTTATTCAATAAAAAGGTTTAAAAAGATGTCATCATCATCATCAGCCTGCCGTAGTCCACTGCTGGATATAGGCCTCTCTAATGGCACGCCACTGAGCCCGATTTTCGGCTCTTCGTGTCCAGCCGCTGCCAGCCACTTTGCGTATATCGTCACTCCACCTAGCCGGAGGGCGTCCTACACTACGTTTGCCAAGGCGCGGTCTCCACTCTAGAACACGGCTACTCCATCGGTTATCGGTTCTGCGACAGATGTGACCAGCCCACTGCCACTTCAACGTGCTAATTCTCTGAGCTATGTCAATTACCTTGGTTCTCTGTCGGATCACTTCATTACGAATTCGATCCTTGCGATCTTGATCCTTGAAACTCCGAGCATAGCCCTCTCCATAGCTCGCTGAGCGACCTTAAATTGGTGGACTAGTCGCACCGTCAGTGTTCACGTCTCGGCACCGTAAGTCATAACGGGTAGGACGCAATCATTGAAGACTTTTGTCTTAAGGCTTTGCGGTAGGGATGACGAAAAGACTCGACAGAGTTTCCTATATGCCGCCCAGCCAAGCTGTATTCTTCTGCAAGCTTTGAAGTTGTTTCTACCCAATTGCAAGGTTTGCCCAAGGTAGACGTACTCCTGAACAACTTCGAGGGGGACCCCGTTTAGGATAATCGGTTCCGGAGAGACATGTTCATTGAACATTATTTTGGTTTTATCCAAGTTCATCCGGAGACCGATTCTAGCAGAAGAATCAGCTAGGCTGCTCAGCATATACTGCAAGTCTAGCACGGTTTCAGCCACGATAACGATATCGTCTACAAATCTTAAGTGTGAGAGGTACTCGCCGTTTATGTTAATACCACGTCTTTTCCAGTGCAGCGTCTTGAACATATCCTCCATTGCATTTGTGAACAATTTGGTGCAGGTGGATAGGTTCAGACTGCTGGTTCTGTACTTGGACGGTCATAGTCACGGCGTCATACAGACCTCTCAGCACTTGGACGTACCGCCAATCGATTTG
The DNA here is from genome assembly GCA_944739405.2 of Euclidia mi. Classification (NCBI taxonomy): domain Eukaryota; kingdom Metazoa; phylum Arthropoda; class Insecta; order Lepidoptera; family Erebidae; genus Euclidia; species Euclidia mi. The sequence goes on along the minus strand of OX123193.2, from coordinate 28,366,992 downwards.
GCACAGTTGCAAAGACTCCAGAACAGACCAGGTTTCGATGGAGTCAAAGGCCTTCTCATAGTCCACAAACGCTAAGCACAGGGGCTGATTATACTCCTCTGTCTTCTGTATAATCTGCCGCACTGTGTGGACGTGGTCTATGGTTCCATACCCTCCTCGAAAACCGGCCTGTTCGGGCGGCTGAAACTCGTCGAGTCTACGCGCGAGACGGTTCGTGATGACCCTGGAAAACAGCTTATAGACGTGGCTCAAGAGCGAGATCGGTCGATAGTTCTTCAACAGAGTTTTGTCTCCCTTTTTGAAGAACAAAACGACTATGCTCTTGCTCCACGCCCTTGGAGTTCTCCCCGAGAACAGGACAGAATTAAATATGCGTTGGAGCTGCACCAGTATAGGTTTTCCACCTGCCTTTAGCAGCTCCGTCGTAATTCCATCTTCCCCGGGAGCTTTTCCATTTTTAAGCTGCCTCAGGGCCACCACGATTTCGTCTTGGCTGACGTCTGGCAACTCTTCCGTGAAGTGGCGGGTTAAAGTGGCTCTTGGATCCTCGGAGTCGGGTTGGGGACGGGACGCTTTCGAGATGTAGAGGTTGCCGTAGAAGCTCTGAACCTCCGCAAGAATCTCCGGTCTAGAAGTGGCGACTTTCCCGTCTGACGGGGTCAGCTTTGTCAGATGACTTCGACCTAAATGCTGAGTAAAAGCTTTCGACCCCCGATTTCACTCGATCGCATCTTGTATTGAGCGTGTATTGGAGCTACGGAGGTCGCGTCTTACCAGCTTGAAGATGTGTTAACGTCTAAATAGCCAACACGTAATAGATCAGAAATTGCCAGTAAAGAAATCATAATATTAAATCTATTATCACTTTCTTTATCGATTTTACATTTTCTCTACTCAAAATGATTTGAGTTAATAGCAAATCTCTACTTAGTCCTTAAACATTTAAAATGTGTGTATTTTTAAGGTATACCTATATGCGATTAACTACAAATAAGTTCGATTTTGAACCAAATATATAAATAACCTATGTCGGAAATCCATATCGATTATCCATATCATTTAAAAACTGTAAAATGGCAACACTTTTTTTACTCTTAAGTAAATGTCAATAATGTCATATTCAATTTATTTTGTTTGCTCGTGCACATTGTGCTTTTTATGTTTTTTGATCTTTTACGACTTCTGGCTTTTTCTCTCGGATTTCTACCCTTACCAAATGATTAACTCATTCCTTTCTACTCAAAACGAAATACTTTAACTATCCTAATAATAGTGGGTACACACCTAATGTTTTGTGAGCATTTGTGAGCATATAAAAGTACTTCTTGTAATAAAACTATGAATGTGACGGACCTCTAATCAATCTCAAAATTCTAGTTTAACACTCTACTATCGAATGCAATAACAACTACTACGATTTTTCACTGTCCACGTCTGGGCTCTGGTCTCTAAGAAAAATGTGCATTGTTCTTTTTTTACTTTTACATTTTTTGCGTATAAATAGGGCCAGAGGGCTATACAGATTATATTCATAAACTGATAAAAAATTAATCAAAAAGACGTCATACAATATTTTCATACACACCGCCTTCTAAACAAAACTGAATGACAGCCTGTACCTACTTACGTTATATTCAATGACACACTCCAACCTAGAATACACCACAATATAGATCATCGAGCGTACGTAATCTTTATTAACAGCCATCGTAATAGCCCGCTTAATTTGAAATATATTTAAAATGGACCATTTATAATGCTATAGGATTCCTCGGAAAATATATTTCTAAGTAAGGCAGTGTAATAAAGAAGAGTAGAAGTAAAGAGAAAGGCACTTAAAGGCCGCTCTAAGTAGGTTTGCTTGCGTGTTTCTTTGCGAGTTTCGGTTGCCAAAACCGCGACAACGCCCGCGTCCCGTCTCGTGGGATTAAACATTTAGCGACATTGCTTCGTAATGTACTGGATACTAACTAGTACAATAAATTGTCAAGTTCCTCGCTTTATTAGGAAATCTGCTGTCGATTCTGTCCGTTTAATTATTCAAGATGATTAACAGTGATTTAGGGTTACATTTTAAGGTAGGTTAAGCATTTTGTTGTTTATTTCTATGTAATGTTAAAGTTATATTTAGAAGCTGTCAACTAGCTAAAGTAAGTTAAAGATTTTTTTTTTTTAAAATAAATTTCATACAAGATCACAGGGAACGTTACACTACTATGTAGCTGTATGGTTTTTAAAAGACGACGCTTTATTAGCTATAAATGCTGTGCGCCGGGGACATTCGAGCGAAGGACACAAAGAATACCCGGACCTAAAACTGTAACTTGTGGATCACACAAAGTGCTTCTGTGGAGATCGAACCCATTAAGTTTAGCCGCTTAAACACTATACATAAACATTCGTCATTTGTTTACACCTGGATACAAACTTCTATAACGTGTGTTAAACGCGTTAACTAACAAATTCAAGGTATAATGAGCTGAATTAGTACCTCCACGACCTCAACGTCGAAGAAAAATAGAGGTATTTATGCCTTAAGTTAGTTAACACGACTAACTCTAGTTATATAAACATTAATTTCTAATCTATTTCGAGATATCGTCTGTAATTGATATCAAAATTAATCAGTTATGATAACATGTGTCGAATATTGTTAATGTAATAAGCAGTTCATAAATTTCACTATAAAGATTAATTTAATAATAATCCGATAATATAACAGCTTTAGAACACCCACGCGCGTTTACTTAATTTAAGTAAATATTCTATTTTTGGCGATAATACACAGGTTATATCAGATTACTAGTATTACCAGCACATTAGCTTAGGGTGAGTGGTCAAAATAAATATAAAATTTCTTAATGTTTACCGGGTATCGTAATATTAGCCTGTGTCGTTCGAAGTGTTAGATAGAAGCAATAGCAAATATCGTCTAGGTTTTAAGTGACTTAAATGTAGTTTATGGATATATCGGTAATTGTTGATAGAAGTATTAATAAAATGAATAGCAAATTGTATAGGTAGACAACTGTTTGTTGGATATTTTTAAAACACGGCTTCATAAGTTTGGAATGAATAAATGAATTATAGCGAAAATGGACTGGTTGCTCCATTAGACTGTACCTTATCAAATTGTGTATTAATATGACCTCACATTAAATAGGAAGATATCATTATCATCGTCATCAGCCCTGTTTATATACTGTCCCACTGTTTATAAGGATATCATCAGCGTTGATAGAGATAGGATATCATAAATACAAAATGTTGTGATATAATAATTAAAGCTTTTTCTCATTTCATATCACTTAACTGTTGGAAGATGGATATATTTTTGTTTTCCTTTCCTTTAAAAACTACTTACCAAATGCTTTTTAAAGCAACTCTAGGGTAATAACACCTTTCTGAGCTGATCAGAATAACACCTATTGTGGTGGCCACCCTCGTGGATAGGGCCGTGGGTAGAATCTATTGTATACTTAAAAATATAATACTAGTAGATATACCTGTAGGTATTAACAGCACAGCAGGGTGGCGTCGGGACGTGACGACCCCACCGCCCACTGGGGGGAGTTACTCTGACGAGTAGATACTCGTCATACTATCTCCCCCAGCGCAAGCAGTCAACCGAAAGATGGCGGTCAAACCATCCGAACCTGGCGAAAGTAAATCCCAAGATGCTAGATAGGCAGCAGCGTCCAGCACTAAAAACTTCCGCCACTGCGATCGCCAATACGCCTACCAAGCGTGGCGATTATGGCATATCCCCCCAAATATGAATCACACCATTAAAAACCGGCCCTTAGTCCCCGGCGGCCCCGCTAGTCCTGGTTATGGTAGCGGCCATGGTAACGGCGGGACAAGGGGTGCGAAGAATCTCCGGAAGAGATCGGGCTACCACCACCAACGACAATTGGCCCTGGCAACACTGAACACGCGCACACTGCGGACCGACGAGAAGATTGTCGAGCTGGAAGAAGAACTGAGCAAGTTGCGATGGGATATCATAGGCCTATCTGAAGTCCGAAGACAGGGGGAGGACTCGATAGTTCTCAATTCCGGTAACTTGCTCTTCTACCGGGAGTGCGACCAACAGTCCCAAGGTGGTGTCGGGTTCATCGTCCACAAATCTCTCGTGACCAACGTGGTAAATATCGGGAGTGTGTCGAGCAGGGTAGCGTACCTTATACTCAGAATATCCAAGCGGTATTCGCTGAAGGTCATACAGGTATACGCTCCGACCTCGGTGCACCCCGATGAAGAGGTGGAAGCCATGTACGAGGACATATCTCGAGCTATACATGGCTACAAAACCCATTACACCGTGGTCATGGGAGATTTTAACGCGAAACTGGGCAAACGCGACGGTGATGAGCTGAAAGTGGGGCAATTTGGTTATGGGCATCGGAATTCCCGGGGTCTCTTGCTGGCTAGCTTTATGAAGAAGGAAGGACTCTATATGATGAATTCCTTCTTCAAGAAGCGGGAATGCCGCAAGTGGACCTGGGTAAGTCCAGACGGTGCAACCAAAAATGAGATCGACTTTATCATGTCGACGAAGAGGCAGATATTCAATGATGTCTCCGTGATCAATTCACTTAAAGTAGGGAGCGATCACCGAATGGTAAGAGGCACATTGAATATCTGTACAAGCCTCGAACGGTCGAGGTTGATAAAGTCCACGCTCCGACCGGCACCGGTTCATATCCAAAACCCCGAGAGCTTTCAGCTCGAACTCAAGAACCGTTTCGAATGCCTGGGTGAATGCGTAGATGTGGACGTGTACAGTAACGGGTTCGTGGATGCTGTCCATACAACAGGGGCTAAATTTTTTAAGCCCCAAAAAAGCCAGAGAACCAAAAAGATCTCGGATCCGACCCTCGAGCTGTTAGAGGAAAGGCGCAAGATGGTTCTGCTATCCTCCGACGACATGCCGAAATATCGGCACCTCAACAGACAGATCTCTAAGTCTCTGACTCGCGATTTCCGCCAATACAACACAAAATGTGTTCGTGAGGCGATCGAGCAGAATAAGGGATCCAAAGTTTTCCAGAGGGATCTGTCGGTTGGGCAAAGTCAGCTGACAAAGCTGAAGACGGAGGATGGCAGAATCGTATCGTCCAGGCCTGAGCTCTTGGATGAGATCGAAAGGTTCTATGGACAGCTATACATAACAACGCAACAACCCGCAAGCACTCCAGCGTCAGACCCTAGAGCTGGATTGACCCGACAATATATCGAAGATATCCCGGACGTCAGCATGCACGAGATTAGTGTGGCTCTCAAACAGCTTAAAAACAACAAGGCGCCGGGTGATGATGGAATTACGAGTGAGCTTCTGAAGGCCGGCGGTGCACCCGCTAGAGAAGCCCTCCGGAAGCTATTTAATTCCGTCATTCTCGAGGGTAAAACGCCACAGGCGTGGCACAGAGGTGTGGTGGTGCTTTTCTTTAAGAAAGGGGATAAAACCCTCTTGAAGAACTACAGACCCATCACACTTCTAAGCCACGTCTACAAGCTGTTTTCGTGGGTCATCACGAATCGTCTCGAGAGCAAGCTAGACGACTTCCAGCCTCCCGAACAAGCCGGTTTCCGTAAAGGCTATAGTACCATAGACCACATACATACGCTGCGGCAGGTTATACAGAAGTCCGAGGAGTATAACCAGCCCCTATGCTTGGCGTTTGTGGACTATGAGAAAGCCTTCGATTCGATCGAAACCTGGGCGGTGCTACAGTCTCTCCAACGGTGCCGGATTGACTACCGATATATCCAAGTGCTGAAGTGTTTGTATGAAAACGCCACTATGTCAGTCCGCCTCCAGGACCAGAGTTCGAAACCTATTCAACTCCAGCGAGGGGTGAGACAGGGGGATGTCATATCCCCGAAACTGTTTACCACTGCGCTGGAGGATGTTTTCAAGCTTCTGGACTGGAATGGACTCGGCATCAACATCAACGGCGAGTACATCACTCACCTTCGATTCGCAGACGATATCGTAGTCATGGCTGAGACCGTGGAAGACCTAGGCACAATGCTCGATGGCCTCTGTAGAGTCTCCCAACAAGTAGGTCTTAAGATGAACATGGACAAGAGGAAAATCATGTCGAACGTCCATGTTGTACCTGCTCCTATTCAGGTTGGGAACTCTACGCTCGAAGTTGTCGACAAGTATATCTACCTGGGACAAGTAGTCCAATTAGGTAGGTCCAACTTCGAGAAGGAGGTCAATCGTCGAATCGAACTCGGTTGGGCAGCGTTCGGGAAGCTACGACATATCTTCTCGTCCGATATCCCGCAGTGTCTCAAGACGAAAGTCTTTGACCAGTGTGTGTTGCCAGTGATGACTTACGGATCAGAGACGTGGTCGCTCACTATGGGCCTTATCAGAAGGCTCAAGGTCACTCAGAGGGCGATGGAGAGAGCTATGCTTGGAGTTTCCCTGCGAGATCGAATCAGAAATGAGGAGATCCGCAGTAGAACTAAAGTCGCCGACATAGCTCTCCGGATAGCCAAGCTGAAGTGGCAGTGGGCAGGGCACATAGCTCGAAGAACCGATGGCCGTTGGGGCAGAAAGGTTCTGGAGTGGCGGCCACGTACCGGACGACGCAGCAGAGGTAGGCCCCCCGCAAGGTGGACCGACGATCTTGTCAAGATCGCGGGAGGAGGTTGGATGCGGGCGGCTCAAGACCGGTCTGTGTGGAGAACCTTAGGAGAGGCCTATGTTCAGCAGTGGACGTCGTTTGGCTGATATGATGATTAACAGCACTTACAATATGTCAGAAAAAATACTACTAAACATATGTAATAATATAAATGAATATTGATTGTCTAACAGCTGGAAAAACTCAAGGAAACAAATTAAGCTAACGTTGCTAAGAGATCTAAAAATGTATCATATTCTCATCAATGTATAATCATATCGCGAATTTTATATCTTCAAATATCTGTCAGATATTTGATTCTAACGCTCGAAAGTATAATTTTGTAACAGTCACGCTTCGATGGTTCGGCAATGACGTATATATTTTTGTATACAATCCTTACAGTACAAACTGACTCTATTTCGAAGGACTTTTTGAGTCTTTTTTTCAATGGAGACCAAATCACTCAGACTTGGTAGAAATATTTCGTATCCACGTGATTAAAACAATTGCTGCGTATTTTTGAAGTTCACTGCAAGTATGGCACAGTGGTTTAATCGGACGCCTGACTGTTTGACACTGCGCCAAGTATTGAGGGTTCGAATTCCACATTTAGTAACTTAGTACATACATACATTCATACATACATAGTATCACGACTATATCCTCGAAGAGGTAGGCAGAGATATATTGCTACACCCACTTTTCGCCAGATTTATTTTAGTCCCACGTAATAGGGGTCGAGCCGATCGCCGTATCGGGCACGTTACCAGACTACGTGCTGCTACTGAGAATTTCCTAACGAAAAAACCCAATAACACTTTGCCTGACCCAGGAATCAAACCCGAGACCTCCCAGTCCCACGCGCACATTTATGCCGCGAGACCAACGAGGCAGAGTAGTAACTTAGTGTCATCCAAAAATGTTTGTTTCACCGCTGGCTGTTATTTGTGTCTGTTAGAGTTCAATTTTCACTACTTATCCCACCATACAGTATGTATTTCTAGTGTTAGAACCGTCTTTAAAAAAATATGGATTTTCATAAAGCCGAGCGTTCCTTTTAGTTTTGTTTTCGCTCACACATATATTTTATTTCTGTATCCAAACAGACGTTTTTCGCCTATCTGGTCGCGTGAACTACATACTTAAACCTTGCTCAAGGATCACACTATCTATTAATGAAAACCGTACAAAAAAACATTCAGTAACTGCCTCCGTGGTTCAGTGTATGTCAGATAGCGTATGCGACTGCTGATCGGAAGTCCCGGGTCAGGCAAAAGTGTTACTGTTTTTCCGAATTCTCAGTAGCAGCACGGAGTCTGGTGATGTGCCCGGTAACAGCAATAGGCTCGCCCCCTATTACGTGGGACCTTAAAATTCATGGCGAAATGTGGGTGTCACATCTGCCTACCCCTTCGGAGACACAGGCGTGAGTCAAAAGTAACTTTTGAGTTCTTCGCGTTCATATAGACAGACAGGAAAAAAAGAAAAGAAAAAAAGGAAATAATGCATTTACTCCGTAACACACAAGGGACACAGAAGAAACATAAATACATACAGCATAAAAAATATATATATATATATATATATCTATATTCTATATTTGTATATATAAATCATCGTGTCACATTGTTAGTTAAAATACTCCTTCGAAACGGCTAGACCGATTGGTATGAAATTTTGTATGTATATTCGGTAGGTCTGAGAATCGGTCGTAATCTATTTTTCAAACGGCGCGGTTAGAAGTGGAGTTAGAAACAAGTCTCAATGAGGCTTATGGCAGAATTTCAACTCTAGAAGACACAATTGTGGCCTTTAACAGTACTGCTACTCACAACTTATTCTCTGAGCTCCTGGGTGACAAAATTAATGTGCTAAAAGCTCTTAAATGTAACTGTCACAAGAAATGTCCTAAAATGTCTTGTCTGTCTCTTTCTTTCTCGTGGCTCTACCTATTGCTTTGCGAACGAGGCAGTAAATGTAAATGTAGAAGCATTAAGTAATTTAATTTTAAAATTGACGTTCATAAGCGTCACCTTGTGACCTAGATGAATAAATGATTTTTGACTTTGACTTGACTTTGACTTAGTAAGAATAAATTTAGAAAATTGTTTAAGTTAAATAAATTAATTAAGAAACTTAGATCTGCTCCCAAGTGGTCTACCAAATTGAGTCAGTATGCACAAGATAACTGTAAATTAAATAAAGAGTGTGAATCTCTTTAATAAAGCTTGAGGAAACAAATGAAGAATTAGTTTCTGGTAGGTTGTTATATGAACAACACACAAGTGAGTTGCAAGCACAAATATCAAATCTACAAGCTCAACTCACTAGAACTATAATGGAACACCAGAATGAGACTCATGAATACATCTTAAAATATGAAGAAATTTCAAGAGTTGGTCGAGAAAATTTAAAACAACTTACCTCATTATCCAACTCTTATAATTACTGTTCCAGTTGTACAACTAAGTGTGCGACTACACCTGCTGAATCAATATAATTGAATGCACATGGATGTCAGTATAATACACAAAACAAACTGCATCCAGTAAAGACTGACAGTAAGAATGTAATAATTTTTTTAGACCAACTGGGAGTGGGTTTAGTGAGCTTAATTGATCATTACACTGAGCGACCAGTACAGAACTTTTGTTCACCTGGAGCTCAGTCTTGTACCCTAGTTGATAAGATTAAGAATGCCGACTTGAATGCACAAACTACTGTCATCATATTGTATGGTGACAGCTCATTAGTCTCCAAAAACAGTCTCATAGAATTAACAGACTTAATGATAGATGTTAGCACAAAAATAGGATGTAGCTTTATTATTTGTGCATTGCCTTATTCATATGCTCTCACAGATGACCAAAACAGGCAGATAGGCAAATTAAATTTATTATTGTACAATAGGACATGTCATAGTGACAGTATTTTATTTTTTGACACTAATATTTTTATTAGTAATTTCTTTTTAACAAAAGATACTATGTATCTTTCTTATGTACATAGGCGACAACTTGCTAAATTATTAGCATTTAATTTATATACTGACAGGAGTACTACTAGAGTACTTAGGAATTTGGTAGATAATAGTTATACCAATAGTAGTATTGACACATCTATTAGTTTAAACTATTAGATGAGACAACAGATAGGCATTCATGTGTTTTAAACTTAGTTCATCAAAACATACAAGGCATATCTGGCAAAGAATTAGAAATAGATTTATTTTTAAATAAACATAAGATTGATATCTTATGTATTACGGAACATTGGTTGCGAGGTGACCAATTAATATTTAACAATCAACATTACTTAGTTATAAGTGCATTCGTAAGAAAGAAGGCTATTCGTGGTGGCTCTCTAATATATGTATGTAATAGTTTGAAATGTAAAGAACGTAAGGATATAGCTAAACTTTCTATCGAGCGCACTGCTGAGATTTCTTGTGTTGAGCTTGAACAACATATTATATATATATATATATTAGTGTGTGTGTATTGACCACCACAAAGCGACTTTACTCAGTTTGAAAGCATTATAGGGGATGTCTTAAAACACATAATTTCTAGTAGGAAGTCTATAATCGTATGTGGCGATTTTAATGTCAATTTGTTAGAAAAATCGCCAATTTGTACTAGGTTAGTTAGCTTATTTAGGTCATTTAATTTAAATGTTTTGTTCTCTGAACCAAACAGAATAACCTCACATTCATCTACATGCTTAGATAATGTTTTTTGCAATTGTCTTTATTTAAGTAAGGCTGTTTTAACTGACTTGACATCGGATCACTGCAGGCAAAAGGTTGTAATTCCAACTAATACAACCCCCAAAGTACAAGAAATTACATGTAGGCCAATGACCTCTGCTCGCCTCAAACACTTTAGTAATGATGTTACTGCCAAGATTGCCAGTATTGACTTAACCGTTGATGATCCTGATGAATTATATAAATGCTTATTTAAAATTGTTAATGATGAGTACAATAAAATTTTTAAACTGAAGATGTTTGCAAGGAGCATTAAAGTAAATTTTTGTGACTGGGCAACAGTAGGTATATACAAAAGTAGAGCTAGGTTGTATGATCTATATGGTATGAAGAAATACAATTTTAATCCTGAATTCATTCAATATGTTAGAAATTATTCAAAGGTTTGTAAGAGGACATGTGCTTTTGCCAAATCCTTATATTTAAGCAATAACATCAAAGAATCCAAGAACAAAATTAAAACTACTTGGAGCATTATTAACAATGAGACTGGTCGAGCTAAATTGGTAGATAACAATTATGAATTAAAATTTAATGGTGAAATTATTACTAGGAAAACTGATGTTGCTCAGACATTTAACAATTTCTTCATAAATATACCAGTGAACACAACCAGCTGTATAGATTCATGTCCAAGCAAAGCAGAAATGTTGGTTAGGGGCAATGTGAATGAGTGTGATGTGCGTTTTAATTTTAAATATATTGACACCAATGACATACTGAAGGTGAATACCTTCAGTATGTCATTGGTGTCAATATATTCAAGACGCTCAATAATAAAAAATCTGTTGACTTATGGGGCATTTCTGTTAAACTTGTGCGACAAATTATTTCTAGCTTAGCTCCATATTTAGCTGCAATATTCAACAGATGCGTAGATACAGGAGTATTTCCTCATCTAATGAAACACAGTAAAGTAATACCATTATTCAAAAAGGGATCAAAGAGCGACCCTAGTAATTTTCGGCCAATTTCTATCTTGCCTGCTATTAGTAAAATTTTTGAAAAGATTATTTTGCATCAACTAGAGAGCCACTTTCACACAAATAATTTATTTCACAGTGAACAGTATGGCTTTACTAAGGGTCGCTCCACCGTTGATGCCGGTGTAACTTTGTTAAAGCATATTTTTAATGCTTGGGAAAACTCGAAGGATGCCATTGGTGTTTTTTGTGACCTATCAAAGGCCTTTGACTGTGTGGAACATAATACACTTTTACTTAAATTGAAACTTTATGGTATTAGAGATACCGCACTCAATCTTGTTGCCAGGTACCTTAGTGATAAAATTCAGTATGTAGATGTTAATGGGAGTAGGTCTCTAGGTTTGCCAGTAGGAATGGGCGTTCCACAGGGCTCTATTCTCGGTCCATTTTTTTTTGTTTGCCGACGATACGTCACTAATTTTTAAAGTTGATCGTAATTTAAGTAACTTTGATACCGTCAATAACACTCTTGCACAAATATTAGATTGGTTTTCGACAAATAATTTGGTACTCAACTCAAGCAAAACCAAGTGTGTTAAATTCTCTTTGCCTAATGTCAAAAGTGTTCCTACTAATATAGTTTTAAATAAGGAAACAATTCAACTAGTCGAATCAACCGTATTCTTAGGTGTAACTTTAGATTGTAAGCTTCAGTGGGGCGCCCAAATATCCTGTCTCGCAGTAAAACTTAGTTCTGCAGCGTTTGCAGTTAGAAAAGTTAGGGAATTCACAGATATAGATACTGCTAGACTAGTTTACTTTAGTTATTTTCACAGCGTAATGTCTTACGGAATAATGTTATGGGGTACAGCTGCTGATATACAGACTATTTTTATCATTCAAAAGAGGGCCATACGTGCAATTTATAAGTTAGGTGCTAAAGATTCTTTACGTGATAAATTTAAAGAAGTAGATATATTGACAGTTGCATCGCAATATATATATGCTTAATGTACATTAAGAAAAAAATTCTATACCGCAAAAATAGTGATTTGCACAAAGTGAACACAAGGAATAAGCATAAACTGGTGGGAACTAACTACCGTCTACATAAAGTTCAGAACTCATTTGCGGGGATTGGTATACGATTTTTCAACAAATTGCCTCTTGAAATAATGAATTTACCCATGCACAAATACAAACGGACAATTAGGAACTTTCTTTTACAAAGGGGTTATTACACTATTAAGGATTTTTTAAATGATAAGACACCGTGGGGATAGGCTTAGGCTTGTTTAACTCACGATTATTTTATTTACATGTTAAGTGGAGGTGCCTCGTGAACACATGATTTTTGCAGGATTTGGATATTTTTATGATTTTTTTTTTGAATGTAGTTTAACATTATTTATCCCTGATCATATCATTTAAGAATATATATATATAGACGGGAATTAACGCGAACATGCAAATTATGTATTTACATACCTTATTTTGCTTGACGTTTCGAGACGGTTGCACGTCCCGTGGTCGCAAGCTGACTGGTGTGGCGATGTCACGTCTCCGAGTGCGAGGTAGAAGATTCTATTTCTACCCCCGGGTCGTTGATATTCGAAGTACCGGCGCAAAACACACTAACCGTATCTGTATATTGAACATTCGCCGACTGCGCGTTAAAGTGGGGTGTTGTTAGCCGAATCACAGGATTCCACGCCGATGACAATTTGAAGCCCTCTTCCCGATTGAAATTTATATGTTTTCTGATTTCAATCGCTTCACGCACAACTCTTGGGTAAAAGTGGCGTTCCGTGGAGAGGACTTGGGGACGATGAAATTCAATCCAGTGATTGGTGCCCGATTGAAGTAAATGTTCCGCAATCGCCGATTTGTTCGTTTGACGGTTCTTTACAGCTGCGATGTGCTCCTTTATACGTTCAGCGATAGTCCGCTTCGTTTGCCTTATGTAAGAGCTTCCGCAGCTGCAGTTGATTTTATAGACACCTGGGGTTTGTAGCGCTAGAACATCCTTTGGTGTGCCCACCATGTTGTATACTTTGGCTCCTGTTGTAAATACTGTCGGAATGGAGTAGTTTTTTAAATTGTCTCCTATTTTATCCGTAACACCTCTAATGTAGGGCATGTAGGTCGGTTGTCTATTTACCGCCGGATGTTTATCGCGCTTGATAGGCCGCGTCATTCGTCGTTGTACCTGGTATCCGTTCTTCCTAAGTACCTCCTGAACATGGTCTAGCTCTAGCTTCAAATGCTCAGGGTCACAGAGGTCATGTGCTCTGTTTTTTAGTGACGTCACAACGGATTGCAGGTGTCGAGGGTGGTGGTGCGACATGGCGTGCAGGTATCTATCTGTGTGCGTAGGCTTCCGGTATACGCAGTGTGTTAAGGACCCATCTGGTCTCACAGTCACTTTGACATCCAAGAATGACAACGATCTGTCAGTTTCCATTTCGTAGGTGAACCTCATTTTCGGATGAATGGAGTTAAGGTGTTGCACATATTGATCTACTTCCTGCTTACCTCCTTTTACGATACTAAAGATGTCGTCCACGTATCTTTTCCAAAGCCTGATGGTCTTGGGCCCGCTGCTAAGCGCCTTTTCTTCAAAGTGTTCCATCCAGATATTTGCCAGTACTGGGGCTACTGGACTCCCCATTGCGACGCCATCGATCTGGAGGTAATATTGGTCTTGGAAGAGGAAGTAGTTGCCATCTAAGCAGTGTTTTAGTAGATCAATATAGTTGTGAGGCATATCGTTGTCACTCAGTCTGTCCCTCACTACGTCCTATCGCTTAGGTGTTAATGCGAAGTTTAAACCTTTGGCCAAGATGTTAATAGCAGATTCATCTAAACTCGCGTTGGATAGATTAATTACGGTGTTACTGGTTTGTACCGATTCCGTAGATAACGTTTTATTTGCATCCCGTCGGTTTAATAAATTCGAGAACTTTCGCTCGTGAGTAGCACTACATAGTTCGAATGTCCGACTAGCTTGTAAGAACGTTATCCGATCATACAAATCATAATCAACGCGAGATATGAACTCACTACATTTCGTATGCACGTCATATAACGCGCACTGTACACTATTCAGCTCACTATGTTTATTGCGTATTAACTGTCTCAGGAGACGTACACTCGCGTTATATAGAATTTTACGGGAAAATGCGATATCACTACGTGGTTTTATACGCACACACGTAGGTAATAAGTCCCAATCGCGACATTTTGTTAGAAATATCAACGATGTTTCCACTCGCGCTCGTTTCCTCCGTAATAATTCTAGGTGACGCACTAATTTTGCAATTTCCGACCCGTAGCGGTTTGCAATAGAAACTTTTAAACACTCGCGTTGCATGTTTAAGAATATATATATATAGACGGGAATTAACGCGAACATGCAAATTAGGTATTTACATACCTTATTTTGCTTGACGTTTCGAGACGGTTGCACGTCCCGTGGTCGCAAGCTGACTGGTGTGGCGATGTCACGTCTCCGAGTGCGAGGTAGAAAATTCTATTTCTACCCCCGGGTCGTTGATATTCGAAGTACCGGCGCAAAACACACTAACCGTATCTGTATATTGAACATTCGCCGACTCGCCGATTCGCACTCGGAGACGTGACATCGCCACACCAGTCTTGCGGAAGCTCTTACATAGGGCAAACGAAGCGGACTATCGCTGAACGTATAAAGGAGCACATCGTAGCTGTAAAGAACCGTCAAACGAACAAATCGGCGATTGCGGAACATTTACTTCAATCGGGCACCAATCACTGGATTGAATTTCATCGTCCCCAAGTCCTCTCCACGGAACGCCACTTTTACCCAAGAGTTGTGCGTGAAGCGATTGAAATCAGAAAACATAAAAATTTCAATCGGAAAGAGGGCTTCAAATTGTCATCGGCGTGGAATCCTGTGATTCGGCTAACAACACCCCACTTTAACGCGCAGTCGGAGAAATATAAAATTTTATGTGTATACTCGGTAGTTCTGTGAATTGATAAACTTACTACATACTTGCTTTGCAAACCCCTAAGTCGTAAGAGTTGTCCAACCCAAACATTGTTATTATTTTGTGAACATTTTTTTTTTCTGTGGCATAAAACTTTCAGTCTTTTTACACTAAAGTCTTATTTTAGGGTTCCGTAGCCAAATACAGCAAAAACGGGACCCCTATATATTCGCCATGTCTGTCCGTCTGTCTATCCATATGTCTCAGTCATTTTATTCCGAATCTATTGAGACTACATATTTGAAAATTCTTAGGTACCTACACTTCATGATGTGTATACAAAAACGAAAAAGAAGTAGAAAATCAGAGGGTGATAATTGTTTCACGTTATTCCATGTATGGAGATACATGGAATAACGTGACACAATTATTTTTCATCGTTCATAATAGTATACTTGCGGAGTGTTTATAAACCTTTGAAAATTAAATAGAGGTTTCTAAAACCATCGTTTCTCAAAGTCAGTTGTTTGAAAGATAGACGCCTCTAAAGTGTGTGTGCCGCCTCCTCTAACTTTTCAGGTACGAAACTGACAAACTTGGAGAAAATATGTACCTAAACAAACACTATGGAAAACAAAGTTATTTTTGGTGGTGAAAAAGCGGTAGTGGTATTTGATGTTCGATGCAGATAATGGCTATGTTCAGTGGATACCTCTACTACGAAACCCTTCATGGGCGAGTCAGACTTGCACTTGATTTAATTATTTAATAGCCAAATTAGTATATAATAGTAATACTTTAAAAAGGCGATACGCAGTTTGCCGAGTCAGCTAGTATATATATATATATATATATATATATATATATATATATAATACAAAGTTTATACGGGTAATACGAAGCTTGACGCTGGTTTTCAACTAGGCCTATTCGTGCTGCATAATACACACTAGTATATATACGTAAATGCAGTAAACAATAGTAGTAGTAAACAATAGATGTTCAGTAATCAGAGTCTATATTCTATAAACGGCAACAATTACTTTTTGTACCTAAACCAGACGCAGGTGCCCAACTGCACACTTTCAAACGCTAAAAATAAACGTCCATTTTAGCGTGACTTCAGGTAATTGATATTGGTTGATCGGTACCCAGATTCAATTATCTTCACATAATTATTATTCTGGTGGCTAAACGTGTCTGAGTTTAGGTACTTTTATCAAGACTATACTAAAAGCCTACATGTTATAAATAATAGCGTTACCTATGTGCACCGATCAGCAGACTGCCGCTGAGGTACTTCGGTTCAAACCAACGACGCACATCACTGAATTTTTGAAGCTATGTTATTTTTTTTTATAGTCTCACGCATGTATATTCCCGAAGGGGTAGGCAGAGGTGTAATACTACATCCACATTTCGCCATGAATTGTAATGTTCCACGTAATAGGGGGCGAGCCTATTGCTGTTACCGGGCACATCACCAGACTCCGTGCGACTGAGAATTCGCAAAAACCCAGTAACACTTTTGCCCGACCCGGAAATCGAACCCGGGACCTCCGATCAGCAGTCGCATACGCTATCCACTGGACTACGGAGGCAGTTTGAAGATGTGCGTCTCAAATTGTTCACGGATATTTGAGAATTCTCCATTATGTTCTAGAAAGATATATGAGGTCTGCCAACTCGCGTTTCACCATCGAGATTGATTCCAGCCTAACCCTTCGCAAAGTAGAAAACGTACCTAATGCACAATGGGGCATTTTATATCCAGGCCTATTGAGAAATTTTTATCATATAAAGTATTCTGTAACATATAATACTTATGCCTGAGAAAGTAATGTTTTAATTTTTATACAGCTGAATTGTCAATTACGAAAGGCTACCAATCATTTTCGTATTCATAGGCTTCGTCATAAATAATAGCAAGTATTTTATAAAAAATAAACGCTAAAGGCTGCTATCGAGAACATGTTTGCTCATAAATTTACAACAAAATGAAAGTTTATTTTAAAACTGGCTGCATGGACCGTGTTTCATGAAAGATGAGAGTATTATAATAATAACATGGAACGTGAAGCCGACATGCCATTTTGTATTACATAAATGATTACGTAGAAACACACTAATGATTATTCTATTGTCATCTACTTGTGTTAGTAAAATTCACCATCGCAATTGTTTCAAGCCTAGTCGAGATTTATTTACACAAACGTACCGAGACACCCTGTTACTGTTAGTGATTTTAACAAGGATGGTCTATTGTGTTATTAGGTTACTTCAAGTAATTGTTGCACGGATTTACTTTAACAGAACGAGTTTGTATAGCATATTTTAATTTTGTCAGTATTTTAGGCCAACAACAATTGTGTACAATGTTCAATGCTGTAAAAGTACTAGACGGTAAATGGTATAAATACATACATATACTCACACTTTCTTCCCGTCAGGGCTGGCAGAGACAACGGAACGCCACTCCTTACAAACCTCACGCGCTTCCTCTACATTAATTGTTCTATTTATACATGCTTGCCAGTTTCAGATGCTTTGGAACAAAAGGAATATCACTTAAACTAAAATTATACCCCGATATAAACAGTTCGCAGCCAACGCATAACATACTTATAATAATATGAACCGAATTAGGCTGAATATTAGCTTTTCCACAGAGCGACTGCCTGTCTGACCTGCGCAACCCGAAGGGATAGCGATATTCCATGCTTTAAACTAGTGTCAATTTATTGAGAAGGTACTGATGCCCTGTAACGACTGTCAAAGATCTTCATGATAACCGAAACCGATGGCTTAACGTGCTCTCTGAGGCACGGGACAAGCGATAGTTAACAATTCAATACGCACATAACTCCGAGAAGTCATTGGTGCGAGCCGTGGATTCGAACCCGATACACTCTGCATGGCAGTATGTTGTTATCTCCACTGGGCTATCGCTGCCTTATTTATTTGGTAAACATATGTACATTTAATCATTATGATCAAAGAAATCATTAAATATAAGACTAATATTTATATGACGGCTCTCAACTATGCAATTATTCAAAAATATGAGTGAAACGCCATCAATTTGCTCCCACGACGCTACGTTTCGGCATGGGTTACACCAGCGGTGGCCATGGGGTAATCTTTTAAGGTATTTTATTTTTATGTGACTGAGAGTTGTTACATAAATAATACTGGGTATACAAATCGCTAAAGTTTGAAAGTATTTAATACTACAAACCACTATTTACGACGGAAAATACATTTATTTTACATTTATTATTTATGCGTATAAATCTGTAGCTTGATATACAATTCTTAGGGCTCTGTAAACGTGTGGCCGCACTTCTTGGCTATAAGACATGTACTTTTTCTTCAGTTTTACAGCCGTGATAAACTTTAGTCCGCCTTGTTTGCTTCACTAATAAATATCTGGCCGCAAAACCGCACGGGGGCGGCGGTAAATCTTATTTTATTTCTATTCCAAATATTTATATGAAAATCAATGATAAGCTACTGGCTATAGCTAATAAACATTTTACGAGCTCCGCTGTGCGGTACAGTTCATTCTGTTTATTGCCAAGTACTGATATGTTTTATAGGCTTTTAAATTAATGGTAATTTTCTGTTATACAGTGTGAAAGTAAAGTATTTTATAAAGGTCACAGTGAGGTAAGAAATGCAGATAGCTTTGAGAATGTTTCTTAAATTAGAATTCGTCGAGGTTTAAAAGACAAACAATTGTTCAATTTTTCCACCGTCACCTTACCACCTTTCCACAGTCGCTAATCATTCAAAAAAATTAACAAAAATAATTTGTCAGACATGAAATATGTTAAAAATATGGTAAAGTGAACAACTTTCACGCTGATTTGTTTCCTAAGAGTTCAAACATTGCACGGAAGTTTGTTGTAGTTTGCGCGAAATCTTATTTTCCACGATTTATTATGTAAATTTCTTTAACTTGCGCTTTTGCTACAAACAAGTGTATTCCCCTTACTGTAAAGTGTTTATTAAATTTATTGAGAATAACAAAGTACGAATTAATGCTACATATTGTAGTTGAATAGAGAGGTTTAACTTAATGTAAGCTTTGTATATAACAGAGAAATTATTCAAATACACGAATTATTGACACACCCGACAGTTCATTGGTGGTTAATTATTAGTTTTTAATTTAACATACATACGACGGTACCATACGTGATTAATATCTGGTGCCCGACTATCTGATAAATCTTAATTATTTGGGGTCTTTTTATTAATTATTCAGAATGGGTGTTTTTACTGTCACAAAAACAAATAATCTTGTAGTACGCAATCTTTTCTATCTTTTTTTTTTCTAATTGTAAGATCAGTATTGTGATTACACAGTTTATATGGCCGTAATAAAACTATAAATCTGATACTTATTTTGTTTACTAATTTTTCAGGTTTCTTGCTGTTCTGATCATTTTAAACTGAGAGTTTAAGGTAATGTTTAAGGTATGTTGTTTGCTAGCTCATTAGATTGTTAGTATATCTATATTAATAATTTCATCACGGGGTTTGGTAGACTCGATCGAAACCTTACCTGTATAATTAAACATAAAAATAAAGATTTCGAGGCGACACCATATATCCGCAAAATTCGGAGTGTCGAGCAATGATATTAGAAAAGTCGTAGATACGTTACCTACGTAGTAATCAATCCGTAGAAAAGGTACACTAACGCACACATCGATTACTTCATATTTTATTTTAATTTCGGTTGACAAGATGTTTCAGTTTCACTATGATGCCGGCTGGCGACGTCACACACACATTTGTCAGACTTGCCAACGTGCTTATGTTTAGCGTCCTGCTTTTGGTACGCCTCTAACGTATCTACTTCTTTTTACTTGTAACATTGTTGGTGTCGAGTATTTTGTTAAATTTTAATGGTTCTGACAGATGAATGGCAGTCGCCATATTGGGTATTCATGAGAAACGTCACTGTCACCGGATAACATGTCGAGTAATAGCAAGTAGTTTGTATATGTAAATACTTCTAGCAGTTATTTTTCATATTGGTATACAACGATACGACTATTATTATTGAAGTATCCGTCTCATCATATCAGCCAAACGACGTCCACTGCTGGACATAGGCCTCCCCCAAGGTTCTCCACACAGACCGGTCTTGAGCCGCCCGCATCCAACCGCCTCCCGCGATCTTGACGAGATCGTCGGTCCACCTTGCGAGGGGCCTACCTCTGCTGCGTCGTCCGGTACGTGGCTGCCACTCCAGAACCTTTCTGCCCCAACGGCCATCGCTTCTTCGAGCTATGTGCCCTGCCCACTGCCACTTCAGCTTGGCTATCCGGAGAGCTATGTCGACGACTTTGGTTCTACTGCGACTTTGGTCCAAAATTTGGTAGGGCAGGTTAAATTAAATATGGATTCTTTTCCAAATTGTATACGCAATAGGTGACGTAGCCTCTAATGTTGAAGGGCAAGTTAAGATTTTGTGTGCCCCTGTTGAATCTTCACACCCAGGATTAAAACCTCGGCTATTGTGCTGAAGAATATTTTGGGTATGCATCCACAGAAACAGCTACCCGCTGCTGTGGTGCATTTGACATCGGGATTGGAACTGGCAGACCCCAAATTTGATACACCAGGACAAATCGACTTGTTGATTGGCTCTGATGTCCTCGGTGGAATTTTGATTGGTGGGAAACGGGTCTTGGTGCCAAATGGTTTGACTGCCATCCCGACCATATTTGGATTTTCTTTGATGGGACCTGTACCTAGGGACCCCCCTCCACCCGAACTTGATAATTTGTTGGCGATAGCCTCCGCTCTCTCTGATGCGGTTCAGAGGTTTTAGGAGGTAGAGGAGCCCCCTCAAGGATTCAAACGGGCAGCCGTTTGAATCCAGAACATGAGGAGTGCGAGCTGTGCTTCCAGAACAACACTGGTCGACTCCGTTCTGGTCGGATTATTATGAAGCTACCCCTGTCTGTTCGACCTCCGCTTGGTGAGTCACGACCTTTAGCCGAAAAGAGATTGTTGGCTATGGAGCGTCGCATGGGTCGTGATCCGGAGCTCAGACAGAAGTATATTGAGTTCATGAGAGAATATGAACAATTGGGACACATGTCCGTGTCGAATTTGGATTGGCGTTCGGTGGAGCATTACTTTTTCCCGCATCATGCGGTATTGAAGCCATCAACTGGCAAGCTGCGCACAGTGTTTGATGGTTCTGCGCAGACTTCAACAGGCGTATCCTTGAACCAGTGCTTGCATTCAGGTCCCAAGTTGGTTAAGGACCTTTGTGACGTCATCACCAGCTTCCGACGACATCAGGTTGTCTTGTGGCCGACATAAAAATGATGTTCAGGCAGACGATTATCCACCCTGATGACCGTCGCTTACAGCTGATCCTTTGGAGAGAGAATCCTCGCGATCCTATGGTCGTCTACGAGCTCAATACCAATACGTACGGGTTAAGGTCAAGCCCTTACTTGGCACGTTCTCTTTGGGAGCTCGCAGACCGCGAAGGCTTACGTTTCCCACGAGCCTCCGCCATTTTGAAGGACGATATTTACGTCGATGACATTTGTTTCGGCGCCTCCACAGCGGACAAGCGATCCTCCTGCGGGACGAATTGATAGGTATCTTGGCCTGCGCTGGTTATGAGTTGCGTAAATGGATTTCCAACTCACAAGCGCTTTTGAAGGGTTTACCCGAGGATCATCAGTAAGATCCACATTAGTTTGAGATTGTTGACAACCCCGCCATGATGGCTGTTCTCGGCGTTCAGTACAGACCATTCCAAGACATCTTTAGGTATAACGTAGACTTGAAATTGCCTTGTTCTTGGACTAATCGTCTCGTGTTGTCTACTGTCGCCAGAACCTTTGATCCTAACGGTTGGATTTGTCCTGTTATATTATGGGCAAAATGCTTCTTGCAGAAGCTTTGGACAGCAGGATTGATCTGGGACAAACCTCTACACGGTACTCTTGTTGAGGAATGGACCTCCTTTGTATCCTCACTTTCTGCCGTCAACGAGATCTCCTTGCTTTGTCCCATCCTTCCTCCCGGCAAGTACAAAGCAACCCTTCACGGGTTTTGTGATGCCTCGGAACGAGGTCACGCGGCCGTGGTGTACTTGCGCACAGTTAGTGCCTCACGTCAGGTGAGGGTTTCCCTGATCATGGCGAAGAGCAAGGTTGCATCACTTCAGACATCTTTGACCATTCCAAAATTGGAGCTCTCGGGAGCAGCACTACTCGTGCGATTGTTGAATAACGTGTCTAACACTTTGGGTAAAACCATTTGTATTAATGGGACCTACGCCTGGACAGACAGCCAAATTGTTCTTTGTTGGTTAAAGGCGTCTGTCCACACTTTGGAAGTGTTAGTCACTAATCGCGTTTCCCAAATTCAAAAATCCGAAGTCAAACTTGTCTGGAGACACGTGCCAGGTGAGCTCAACCCCGCTGATTGTGCCTCGCGCAGATGTTTGACGCCTAGTTTAATAGGCCATTCGCTGTGGTGGGGTCCGGAATGGTTGAGTCGACCAGAAATTGATTGGCCTCGAACGCTAGTTTTGAATACTTCCAATTTGCCGGGTCTGCGAACACTCGCTCTTGAGAAGGTAGAATGCGCCTTCGACCCCGATTTTTTGTTGAATCACAACAGCTTCCTCGACAAGTTGTTAGGTGTTACTGCTTGGATAAAGCGTTTTGTTTTTAATTTTAGGCACCCACAACAGAAACGTCTGACACCGTTTCTTTCACCACAGGAACGACAGGAATCCCTCACCTTTTGGATTCTTTCTGTGCAATTGGTGAATTTTGAGAAGGAGATTGCTATCCTTAAGTCAGGGAAAACGAAATTATCGGGAGCTGTATCTAAATTGAACCCCTTTTTAGACGATACGGGTCTCTTGCGCGTTGGAGGGCGTCTCAAGAACGCCAACCTCCCTTACGGGGCACGCCACCTCCTGTTGTTACCCAAGGACGGTCATTTGGTGCGCTTGTTGGTAACTGACCGTCACCTTAAAAATTCGCATGCTGGTTGTAATGCTTTGTTGGCCATTTTGCAACGCGAGTTTTGGATCTTGTCTGCCCGAAGAATTATTCGGAGAGTAGTCTTTCGCTGCATCCCTTGCTATAAGCTCAAGGCTTCTACCATGCAGCCCTTGATGGGAGACTTACCGGCAGATCGCGTAACTGAGAGCCGGACGTTTGACGGTGTTGGCACGGACTTCGCTGGTCCCTTTTTGGTGAAAACGTCGACACTTCGAAACAACAAGACTGTTAAGGCCTACTTGTGTGTTTTTGTTTGTCTCTCCACAAAGGCCCTACATTTGGAACTGGTCTCCTCGCTTACGACTGAGGCGTTTGTAGCCACTTTTGACAGATTTGTATCCCGCAGAGGGCTGCCTTCCTTGACCCGTTCTGACTGCGGCACTAACTTCAAGGGCACTTATAATTATTTGAATGATGTTGTTAATTTCCTTGAAACCAACAAGGCTGACATAGGCAATAGGCTTGCCCGACGTGGGATAAATTGATTGTTTTCTCCACCAAATTGTCCACACTGGGGTGGTATATTTGAGGCCGCTGTAAAGTCGGCCAAAACACAATTGCGCAGGACAATCGGTGAATCTGTCCTTACATTTGAGAAACTTGCAACTGTGTTTTGTAAGATTGAGGCCGTTTTGAACTCTAGGCCATTGTGCCCGATCTCCTCAGATCCGAATGATTTGGAGGCCCTTACGCCGGGCCATTTTTTGATTGGTCGCCCACTTGTCGCCTTGCCTGAGTACCCCTATATTGCTACGAGACTTAATCGTCTCTCGCGTTTTGAAATTTGAAGGTACGCCAGACTACTCAGAGCTTTTGGAAACGCTGGAATTCGGAATATTTGCACATACTCCAGCAACGCGTTAAGTGGACCGACAAGACCGATCCACCCAAAATTGGAGACCTCGTTTTGATCAAGGAGGCTAACCTTCCGCCACTCAGATGGCGCAGGGGGCGCATTCTTCGTTTGGTAACTGGGGCTGATGGAGTTCCCCGATTTGCTGAGGTCTTGGTGGACGGTTCGATTCTGAGGAGAGCAGTTGCAACGTTGTCACGTCTACCAACCGATTAGCGGACCGGTAGGCTGGTCCGGGGCGGGTGGATGTTTGAAATAAAAAATAGTTTTTATGATAAGCTAAATCGATAATATCGGTTTAGTAACGTTTTGTTTAGTCTATTGTAAATTTTGACTATGGTCACACTCTGAACTGTCAATCACTTTTTTTTTCTTGGTCGGATCCGCATCCGTAAAAATCGCTTCTTGCACGTCGCTCAGGATGATTTCCGTTTGTGAGCGCGTTTTGATCTTGTATTTGTTTGTAAAACTACCAAATAACCTGCAACCGTCGCTATTTGAAGTTGTCCGACGGGGTTCTGAGCGATTGACAAAAAGTAAAATTAACACGGTTTTGTCCTCGCCATTTGAAAGCACATGGGTGCTTTGCGAATCGTAGTGGTATTGTGTAGACCTGAACTGTAAATTCTTGTATCTGCCGCCCCTTGAACATTACCGTAAAATTTGTGTGGCGTCATCTACTTACAACGTGTCCAGAAGAAGGACGGCGAGCTGGACCTTCTAGTAGTAACTATAACAATTTGCTTGTTATTTTGGCCAAAATTATGAGTGTAATCTTATAGCTACTCAAGTACATCACCAGAAGATATCAGGTAAGTTTGCAAACTTACCTGATATCTTCTGGTGATGTTCTGAGTTCTTCATGTGCAATGTACATAATTATTTTAGTTTACCCGCTGTGAAAACACAGTACATAGGTGTTTAGATCTTTGCCTTGGCTGGACCAGACTGGATGAATTAATCGCTTCCACTATATTTTGCAAACCTTTCCCAGCTTCTAGCCAAACTCTAGACAACTATTGTTATAAAGCTGAAGAGTTTGTTTGTTTGGTTTTATGCGCTTATCTCAGGAACTAACTACTGGTCCGATTTGGATTATTCTTTTTGTGATAGATAGCCCATGTATCAAGGAAGGTTATCTTAATATATAAAATCCTTGCGTTACTGACTGACTGACAGACACGCTACGGCCGAAACTATTGGGCGCAGGAAGCTGAAATTTGGTATGTATGTTCCTTGGGGACCGTAGGGGTGCACTAAGAAGGGATTTCCCGAAAATCCCACGGGATCGGCCAAAACGGGTAAATTTAAAAAAAAATGCAGGCGTAGCTGCTGGCGTCCTCTAGTAGGCTATATATTCATATAACCTAATATATGTTAATATAAGGTTATATGAATATATAGGTAGGTATAATGTTTGAACGCCATACACCTTAATGAGCAGCAAATAGTTACCACTGAAAACGTTTTTTATTATATCAAACATAAATTATTTTCTCGCAAATCTAATCGGTTAAACGCGCTAATCTCAGGAACTACCTACTGGTCCGATTTGGATAATTCTTTTTGTGATAGATAGCCCATTTATCAAGAAAGGTTTTAGGCTATATAACATCACGCTATAAGCCACAGGTGCGGAGCAGTACGCGTTAATAACCCGGGTGTAACCGCGGGCTCATCTAGTATTTATTTATAAATGGGGATGTTGATGATTTTTATCCATGATATTTATTCTATCTGTTTACCAAAATAACTTTTTTTATCGGTCTAAACACCAAAAACATTGACGACCTTATAATGCAAAAAGTAACAACTAATATCAAAACTGTTTCTACAACAAATAAACTATGATAAAAAGATTATAGTTAGTTTCATGTCAACACTTTGTTTTTTATATAAAGTAACTTTTCTCTTTCTGATAAAACTTAGTGATGCGGCAAATGAAGTACATCTAGCTCGCTAAAGCCTCAGCGAATAAGAGGGTCGTCTGCTAAATAAAGTAAGCGGAAATGATGGGTTATGAAATGTTATGAATATATGACACATAGCTGACATCAGCATAATAAAGCTGTGATGTTATAACCAGTCATGATTTTGTCATAATAGATTCGAGTTATTATGTTATATTGTATATTTGTTGCGCGTAGATTTTCAGAGAATTCCGTCGACTATATATTAAGCTCTTTAGATGCCTGTATGTTACCTACGAGTACCTATCTTAGTGGTACTATATATCGCGTTTTCAGTCTGCTTAAACTTTAACCATATTATATAGAGACTAGCTGACCCGGCAAACGTTGTTTTGCAATTTTTTTTTATTTACTATTATTTTTTTTTTTTTTTGAAAAATAGATGTTGGCCGATTCTCATAGATACCGGATAAGCACAAAAAAATTCATCAAAATCGGTCAAGCCGTTTCGGAGGAGTATGGGAACGAAAACTGTGACACGAGAATTTTATATATTAGAAGAAGAAGAAGATAGATTATTAGATGTTTCTCAAAGGGGTAGCAGAGATTTTACCATGTAATGTAACAAAAATTACGCCTCATTAAAGTTCAAGTAACTTATTTATCAATCATGTATCCTTTGTTTATAAATTAAGATGGAATACATTATTTTTGCTCCTACATTTCGGGATGTTTTCAACAGCCCTGGTCACGAGATGACCAATATTAATAGTAGGTAATGTATGGCAGCGATAGCCTAGTGCAGAGACCGACAGACTGCTACGCAGAGGGTCCGAGTTCGAATCCACGGCGCGCACCAAAGACTTTCCGGAGTCATATATGCGCATTAAATTGTCAATTATCCCTTGCTAAACGGTGAAGGAAAACATCGTGAGAAAACCTGCATATCTGAAAGTTCTCCATAATGTTCTCGAAAACATGTGAAGTCTGGTAACCCACACTAGGCCAGCGTGGTAGACTATGGCCTTACCGTTCTCATAGTGAGAAGACGCCCGTGCCCAGCAGTGAGACAGTTTATATTCAGGGCTGATGATGAATGTATACATATCGCGAAAGCTTCATAGCTTGTCATAAAAACAACTTGCTTTAAATTATATATTAAATTGATACCTCTCTCCTGGCCAGTTCGCCTCCGGGCGTTAAAACAGAACAAATCCATCCTCCTTTGTCGCGGTTTCTGTCGACGTTGGTTATCGTCAGTTGGCCGTCCATTTGCTGATACCGAGGATCTGCGGCCGCCCCGCCCTCCCATTTCACGGAACTGGATTGAACAAATTCATTTATTTTGCTAGATATTCTTAAAATAAACATCTTTCTTTGATATTCTGAGGTAGTTGATGGAACAGTTAAATTTTAAACTAATTGGTACCTAATATTAGAGCTTCAGCATAAAACCATCTCCTCATCTAATTAATACAAGCTACACTTTTTGATTCTTGATCAGAATTATGATAAATATTTTTTATTTAATACTCATAAATAAAAAGTAACACGGATTTGGTAGGAGAAATCATAGAGGGCAGATGCTCGTCAACTTCTTAGAGAAGGAGGGGCTGTTCTTAATGAACTCATTCTTTAAGAAGCAGCCTGAAAGAAAGTGGACGTGGCGAAGCCCCGACACTATGACAAAAAATGAGATTGACTTCATTATGGCGGACAAAAGGCGAATATTTAGGGATGTCTCCATGATCACTAGGTTCAACACCGGAAGTGATCACCGACTTGTACGAGGCACTCTGAATATCGATTATAAGCTTGAACGCGTTCGCTTTATGAAGTCTACGCTCCGGCCAAATTTCCTCCAATCCGTGGTTGGATCTGAAACATTCCAGCTAAAACTGGAAAACCGGTTCGCTGCCTTGGAAACCGCAATAGACGCAGATATGGACCAGGAACTCGATAAAGTGGTGGAAATCCTTCGGGATGAGGGGACGAAACTCTTTAAGACGCAGCACACCGGCAGGAGATCTCAACTTTCGCGAGAATCTCTGCAGCTCATAGAGATGCGACGAGAAAACCCGGCAGGCACTTCATCAGATCTAAATAAAAAGATCTTCAAGCTGGTAAGACGCGACCTCCGTAGCTCCAATACGAGTGTATTGGAGCTACGGAGGTCGCAATCTATACAAGATGCGATCGAGCGAAATCGGGGATCGAAAGTTTTTACTCAGCATTTAGGTCGAAGTCATCTGACAAAGCTGACCACGACAGACGGGAAAGTCGCCACTTCTAGACCGGAGATTCTTGCGGAGGTTCAGAGCTTCTACGGCAACCTCTACACCTCGAAAGCGTCCCGTTCCCAACCCGACTACGAGGATCCAAGAGCCACTTTAACCCGCCACTTCACGGAAGAGTTGCCAGACGTCAGCCAAGACGAAATCGTGGTGGCCCTGAGGCAGCTTAAAAATGGAAAAGCTCCCGGGGAAGATGGAATTACGACGGAGCTGCTAAAGGCAGGTGGAAAACCTATACTGGTGCAGCTCCAACGCATATTTAATTCTGTCCTGTTCTCGGGGAGAACTCCAAGGGCGTGGAGCAAGAGCATAGTCGTTTTGTTCTTCAAAAAGGGTGACA
Source organism: Euclidia mi (assembly GCA_944739405.2). Taxonomy (NCBI): domain Eukaryota; kingdom Metazoa; phylum Arthropoda; class Insecta; order Lepidoptera; family Erebidae; genus Euclidia; species Euclidia mi. Next base: position 28,338,222 of record OX123193.2, on the reverse strand, counting down.
AAACTCTGTTGAAGAACTATCGACCGATCTCGCTCTTGAGCCACGTCTATAAGCTGTTTTCCAGGGTCATCACCAACCGTCTCGCGCGTAGACACGACGAGTTTCAGCCGCCCGAAAAAGCCGGTTTTCGAGGAGGGTATGGCACCATAGACCACATCCACACAGTGTGGCAGATTATACAGAAGACAGAGGAGTATAATCAGCCCCTGTGCTTAGCGTTTGTGGACTATGAGAAGGCCTTTGACTCCATCGAAACCTGGTCTGTTCTGGAGTCTTTGCAACGGTGCCAAATCGATTGGCGGTACGTCCAAGTGCTGAGAGGTCTGTATGACGCCGCGACTATGACCGTCCAAGTACAGAACCAGCAGTCTGAACCTATCCACCTGCATCGAGGTGTGAGACAAGGGGATATTATCTCCCCCAAATTGTTCACAGATGCAATGGAGGATATGTTCAAGACGCTGCACTGGAAAGGACGCGGTATTAAGATAAACGGCGAGTACCTCTCACACTTAAGATTTGCAGACAATATCGTTATCGTGGCTGAAACCGTGCAAGACTTGCAGTATATGCTGAGCAGCCTAGCTGATTCTTCTGCTCGCATCGGTCGCCGGATGAACTTGGATAAAACCAAAATAATGTTCAATGAACATTATTCATTCATTATCAGTCTCTCCGGAACCGATTATCCTAAACGGGGTCCCTCTCGAAGTTGTTCAGGAGTTCGTCTACCTTGGGCAAACCTTGCAATTGGGTAGAAACAACTTCGAGAGGGAGGCTTGCAGAAGAATACAGCTTGGCTGGGCGGCATATAGGAAACTCTGTCGAGTCTTTTCGTCATCCCTACCGCAAAGCCTTAAGACAAAAGTCTTCATTGAGTGCGTCCTACCGGTTATGACTTACGGTGCCGAGACGTGGACACTGACGGTGCGACTAGTCCACCAATATAAGGTCGCTCAGCGAGCTATGGAGAGGGCTATGCTCGGAGCTTCCCTGAAGGATCGAATTCGTAATGAAGTGATCCGACAGAGAACCAAGGTAATCGACATAGCTCAGAGAATTAGCACGTTGAAGTGGCAGTGGGCTGGTCACATCTGTCGCAGAACCGATAACCGATGGAGTAGCCGTGTTCTAGAGTGGAGACCGCGCCTTGGCAAACGTAGTGTAGGACGCCCTCCGGCTAGGTGGAGTGACGATATACGCAAAGTGGCTGGCAGCGGCTGGACACGAAGAGCCGAAAATCGGGCTCAGTGGCGTGCCATTGGAGAGGCCTATATCCAGCAGTGGACTACGGCAGGCTGATGATGATGATGATGATGATAAAAAAGTAACCATACGTTTAATGCATGAATACTACTAAAATAATTTTAAAACTAAAATGTCATAAAATCTCAGCAAAGCTGCTTCGAAAATGTTCAGCTGATCAAGAATTTCATAAAATATGAACGCTTTGTATATGCTGAACAATACTTTCGGAATTTATAACTCAAGAATTTTAAATTGTTATTCAATTTCATTCTCGTATAATTAGCGAACTGAGACTTAAATATTAAAGTTTAGTATGGAATTAATAAAGAAGTTTTCGCAAGAAGAGCTTTCTTAGAGCAAGTCGAAAATTAACTGATTTTCTTTTCAACTCGAGCGGCGAGGTAATAAAATGATAAGAATAAAACAATAACTTGAGTACCTATTACGATATTCTGTTTGTAATCATAATAATGTCGCGAGTGGGTGCTTCGACAATGTCGTTTCGTGATCCGACTATCAATATGCGGCCATACATATTGTAGGAAGGTAACACTCAAGTGAAAACTCACACACGCTTCACGTAAATCAATTGATAAAGTACTAAGAGTATCTTCTCACTTATTCGATAGGAAATCCATAGTAAGGGCACCAAATCGTCACTTCAGATCCCGTGACGACCTTCACAGGACTCATAGTTCTGATGTAGGGCGGACCTATGTAAATGTAAGAATTATATTAACACAGCAATCCTCATATGCGTAATACCAAAACGATATTTATTGTTATTTATTTAGGACGCTAAAACAAAAGACGAAACGTCGCGCAGTAAACAAAAAAATATATTTATAACAGTCGGTGGAATGTAATAACATTTTTATTATGTTTTATTTATATAATACCAGTGTGGCGTATATATTTCTAGTATTCTTGCCAAGCCTTTTCTATGTGCTGAGACCAAGCTGATCTAGAAACCAATATTTATTGCCTTTGAAGCATTCTCTTATAATATACATAACACTCGTAAGTCTTTTCGTGCGTTCTAGTATGATACGACGTAACTCAATATGGATCAACGATTTGTCTTCTTGTGATATTTATACATTTGTACGATATCTCTATGTAATTCTCTACACTAACTATGCATTGAAATTCATCATAGCTTATCCTGGTGGCATCCAAGCCGGCCTCGATCCTATTCAAGCATACCTACATGCTGAAGGCTCGCTTTCTTGCCTAACCAGAATATTTTTAGCCTTTTCGCAGAGTGACTGCAGTCTCACCTCCGCAAATGGTTTGAATCAATGTGAAATACAATGTTTATGATATTTGAGAGGACTTACTCCTGCAACTACAGCTTTACATGCTCTTCAATGGAAAATGTAGCCTTGTGTGACCAGTCACACATCCATAATAAACCAGACACTGACGAATGCGCTTAAAATAGCAAATCAATAGTTTAGTTCGGTTCATGCGGTCGTCTGTCTGTCTACCATGGTCTGTCATAGAGTGATGATTAAAATTTAACCAGACCATATATCATTTGCAGTTTTCATATTATTATGTAGGGGAGCGCGGGGTTAGAAGTTACCGGGGTAAGTTGTTCCGAGTGAAATAACTCCGCGAAGAAAAGATATAGGAATATTGAATAAACGCGTCATGAAATACAATGCCCCAGCGCACCGACGGCGGCCATCTTAAACAGGCCAGTGGCGCCGGGAATACTGGATCGACAGCACGTGCGTCGCAGATTAATTAAATATTTTCGTATTTAGCATTTTTGGTCTGTTTCATTAATTTTAACGATTAGCGATTAGTGTTTTATTGTTTAAATATGAGGATTTATCTATTGTTATGATACACTATGCGTATATGACGTATGTTTTGTAACCTAATCTATATTTTGTATTTTTTTTTCAACTCGTGTGATTAGGGCTAGATGTTCCTTTTTCTGGGGCAGGTTGTGACCTCGGAACAACTTGCCCCAGTTAATTTGTACCAATAATGAGGTATCATCATCAGCCTATAGCAGTCTTTTGCTGGACATAGGCTTCCCCTAATGAGCGCTATAATGAGGAATATATATGTTACATATTGTTATTTTCTTTTACAGCATGTGGACTTACAAAAGAAAATCTAACCGTGGTTTAATATCAAAGAAATTACTACAAACAGCAGCGAATGCAGTTATCAATGATGGCAGAAAAATAAAAACTGTTGCCAGAGAGCTTGACATTTGCCATATGACATTGTACAGATTTGTAAAAAAAGTAAGAGCTCGAGAAGAAAATATCACAACTGGCTACAAAAAAACTAGAGCTGTGTTTACAGAAGAACAGGAAGATAAGTTGGCAGACTATATATTAAAGTGAAGCTCAATTTTCTTCGGCCTTCTTCCAGAAGAACTTAAAAAATTAGCTTACGAATGTGCAGTAAAATTCAATGCTCCCAATACTCCAATATATAATCTCGACGAAACGGGCGTGACCACAGTTTTGAAGCCTAGAAAAATCGTTGCCAAGAAGGGAATTAAGCAAGTAGGGGCCATAGCATCCGCTGAACGCGGGACATTAGTCACTGTCGAACTGGCAGTAAACGCATTAGGTCATACAGTTCCTCCCATGTTTATATTCCCAAGGCTTAAGTATAAGGATTTGTTTATAAAAAGTGGTCCACCTGAAGCTATCGGTGCAGGAGACGGTTCAGGATGGATGACAGCCACGGAGTTCCTGATATATATGGATCATTTTGTCAAGCATACGAAACCATCACCTTCAGATCCGATTTTTTTATTGCTAGATAATCACCAATCTCATATCGACATCAATGTGGTGGAGAAGGCGAAATCTAACTCCATTATAATGATTTCATTTCCGCCTCATTGCACACACCGCCTACAACCATTAGACGTTGGAGTAAATGCACCTTTCAAAAACTATTGTGCAAAGGCTCAGGACAATGGGACGAGAAATAATCCGGGCAAGACAATGACAATCTATGAGATACCAGAAATAGTTAAATACGCACTACCTCTCGCAGTGACTCCTGTAAACGTCATGAGCGCTTTCCGAAAGGCTGGTATTTGGCCTTTTGACCCCAACGTTTTTACAGAAGACGACTATTCTCCATCGTTTGTTACAGATCGCCCTTTAGCTTTAAGTAACGCCTCCAAAGTTACAGCTATTTCAGATAACATAATAACGAATAATCCAGAACCAGTCTCAGAGACTGTTACTAGAATTGATGATTATGCATCTGCAACTGTAAACATTCGTGAAAATCAAATCTTTGATGCGCCAGGGCCATCAGGGATTGTTAATCTGCCTCCATCTTCTGGTATCATAGAAGAACAAACCGGAAAGGATGTCCCTTTTTCTCCAGAAATTATACGTCCTTTTCCAAAAGCGCCTCCCCGAATCGGAATTCACAAGAGACGTATAAGGAAGTCCACCATTCTAACGGATACTCCTGAAAAACAGGCCTTAGCAGAAGAGCAAATCAAGAAAACAAAAGGGAAAAGTAAGACAAAGCAAGGAATTGGATATGGAAAAGGAAAGGGAAAAGGAAAAGGGAAGGGGAAGACTGTTAAACGACAGGTATTAAAAACGAGTAGTGAAAATTCAGAAAGTGAAGAGGATAGCTTGGAGTATTATTGTTTAATATGCTGCGATAGTTACTCTAATTCACTTTCTGGAGAAGAATGGGTTCAGTATCAAGAATGTAAAATCTGGGCCCATTCCAGATGCACGAAGAATAAATCTTTATTTACCTATGTATGCCCGAACTGTGATTCTGATATGTCTTCTGAAGATTAATTATAAGTTATTTGTTTTTTTTTTCCTATAGTGGCATAAGGCATTTCTTTGTTTATTTTTGTTGATATTTTCAGCCTAAGAGTAGGCAATTTTAAGACTGAAATAATTATCAAGGCTGATTAGTTGCAAGTTATTTGATAAGTTCCTAATGACTAAACATTCAATAATTGTTCAAGTACAAACTATAGTTAATTGTTAAAACATACAAATATTTACCTGATAATACGTAGGATATTGTTGATTATTATTTACTACTGAATAAACAGACTTGGTTTAACCATTTATTGTCTTTTATTTCACAAATGATGGCTTTGACAGATATAGTAACAACTTACCCCGGCATGTTAACAACTTGCCCCCAGTCGGGGTAAGTTGTTACATTCCGCCTTTGGTCATAAAAAAATTAATAACAAATAAATTTCACAGTAAATGACCCAGATAAGTATCTTAATAGCAAAGTGAAATATGTAGCTTAATTTTAATCGCAACATAGGAATATTAAAATCAAGTCTTTTAACAAATTTTGATGTTAAGTAAAAATTGGAACTTTTAGCCCCGCGCTCCGTAAGCATAAAATTGTCAATATCGCTTATTCAACAGTGAAGAAAAATTTCTCGAGAGAACTGCATACTTCGAGAACTCTGAGTGAGTTCTCGAAGGACATGATTCTGAAGTCTGCCAACCTGCACTTGACCAACGTGGTGGACTATGGCTTAAATCTTCCCATAAGGACAAGATATTTGTGCTCAGCAGTGGAACATATTATAAAGATGGCTGATAATAACGTAAACACAAGTAGATTTTGTTTCCGACGTTTCGCTCATCTTGCACCGAGCTTGGTCGCGGAGAGACTACGAGCGAAACCTCGGAAACAAATAGGTATTTATACCTTAAATAAGTTAAGTTAACCCGATTAAGACCCGCTAAATTATTTTGTATGATGAACACAAGTAGAATTAGAGAAACCCGTGTCAATATTGATTCTTTTCTGTTTTGTAGCGGATAATGTAAATTAATGAAGTCCTGTCGGTCCCTACTCGTACCTTGTCTGACAATCTCATGACTAACGGCATTGGATTTTGGTTAACCAGCCTTTTTCTATCGCTATCGTTGGGGTTGACATTCGAAGGGAGCAGTGCCGGAAGAAAGGGAGTCCGGCGGCAGGCTTTCTTTCCTAATCAATCAACTTTTATAATTGAGCGTAGACCTAACTATGATGCTTTGTTAAACTAAAGCTACAGTTCGTGAACTAAATAAAATTATTAGCATTCGAGTGATATTATCTTATTATCTCATAGAGTATTGAATTATTACAGCCTTAATATGTTTAAGGGGAGTATTCTAAAATGCAGTTAAAGATCCTTGTTTAAAGTATGCTTTCTATGTGTTAGTATTTATTTATTTACGTATTGAGCCCGTATGTTTTTAAAGATTTTTGTTTGTACCAACATAACATGTTTCAAAACTACACCAAAAACAAGATTTTCTATTTGGGATAGTAGTAGTTTTTAGCAAGAAAAACAAAGTTATGTTAAAGTAAATCCGTGTCATAATATATAGTACCCATTACTTACCTCTTTCTCTAAAAGCAGCAAAAATACGTCGGGCGTTTTGACGGATGTCTACTCCAGTATATAATTATTTTGTTCTGAACCTATAACCTTGTAAGTGGTTTTTCATCCGAATTAAGGTTTCGGTGAGAAATGCCGCGTGGTAATAACTTCGAAGCTCCTTGGAATCACATGAGTAGATAAACGGAACAGAGACACAGCTTCATACAACAGCGCGAATCGGTTGCACTACTACAAGCACGCGGCTTAGGTGTGCGTGACCACTGGCCGCTTGTCGTGTACACGGCGAGACTGGAAAAAACCGGTTTACGAAGGCACAGGCAGTTGACAATCTTAGGGTTATTACGACGCACGTTGTTTGTTTTGTACGTTGCAAGTTTTAATATTTTAATGTAAAAACGTGGTGTTTTAATATTAATAGTGGTTGTTTATTGTATTGTAATTATAAAGATTTTAACGATGGTAACGTACAATTGGGTTTTTAATTAGGTATACCTCCTGATAATTTTGTCGCATTTGTTGAATTGCTCGAGCAAAAGTTTCGCGAATATTTCGATCTTGAAATAAATATTGTCAATGTTGGCAACGAAATACTTAACATGTTTGCATGTTGTCCACCAAGATCTCCTAGCCCGATCCCCCAGAGGATCCTCATGAACTCATTAGTTGTGAAATTGTGTAAAAGCAATTAATGTTTACAAAACCAATGACTATCAGAAAGTGATCAGGCATCGATAGGGATTACAAAAAACAGGTGCATGCGATTTTCGTCCTTATTGACGTAACTCAGAATTTATAATTTTATTAACGTATCAATCTTAGAAAGCAAGAAAATACCAAAAATAAAGTCTGTCATGAATTGTCAATAAGGTCGAAAATCGCATGCACCTGTTTTTTGTAAGCCCTATCGATGGTTGATCATTTTATAGTCATTTGTTTTGTATACGTTCATTTGTCTTACACAATTTCTTTTTATACTTATTTTAGATACCTATCCCCGTGGTAAAACTAGTGGCACATAATAGCTAAAGGAGATTCCTATGTTTATTAGCAAAATAGATCATATTACCACAAAATATTCAACACTATTAGTGGTATCGATGGGAATTTCAAATAAATCACGTCGTCACGTCGTCACGTCGTGTCCTTGGTAACAAATGTATATTTTTATTCCGTGCTTTTAAAAGTTTCAGGTGCATGTCTTTTTTGGTTCCACTCGCTATTTTATTTCCATGAATCTGTCGAGTTGGGAATCTGCCAAATCACGAATCTGTCCAACCCAGAATCTGTCGTATACCTACCGAACAAGCGATTTGTCATAACCTATTGTGACAACCCTACCAAAATAGGTAACAAATTTACAAGCTCTTAAGAAGCTGTCTCTCTGTTCGGTTTATTTACTCATGTGTTGGAATTGTAAACAACAAGCAAGTTCTGAGTTATTGTTTGTAACTTCTTGCGACATTTCCCGCCACAAGTTTGCTTTCAAGTGGTAATACGGTTCAAAGCCGATATTTTTGTTTTACATCACAATAAAGTAGCATACCAGGCACATGTATTATGTACTTAATATACAGTAATAAGGCAATTAATCGTTGTCACCGTTCATCATATAATTTGGTAACACTCCATAAACCAAGGCTTACTGTAGTGCGAGCTGCCTCGATCACAACATTCAGTCCATACATATTCCATAAAGAATCATCTTATTAACAATGTAATAAGCATTACTAACACACGCAGACTATTTATTTAGCGCGCTCCTTTCTATTACGGATTAATACCAGGATTCTTTCCGTTACCATCTTATGAGCATCAATCTTCCGAGAGGGTCCGTGATGTACATTGTAATTCGTATCTAAATGGCCGATATAAATGTACATAACGACTTATACACACGAGCTGCCGTTTGTTGTCAAAACAGCCTATCATCCATATCTGTACTATAAACTCTAACGGCCTTATTACAAAAGACGGTTTAAGGCTAATACCAAGCTTAAAGCAGCAAAAGCGATAGTTTAGACCACAGTGTTATTACAAAATGAGGTTTATCGCAAAGCTATGGATCACTACACGATATAAACCTAAACCATCCCGACCCCTAGTTTATTATGATAAACCAATGTTGCTACTATCACTAATGTCAAATACTTTGTGTATATTGTAACTGATTTTAGTGAAAAACCTTGCTAAAATCAACATAAATATTATTGACTCAGTCAGTATCAAAGATATTGAAGATTTGAAGCTATTTAGGCAATTTAGGCAAAAGTGCAGATTCACAAAAACTTTTGCAATGAAAATTTTCGACATCTCTGAACCTGCCCATTTTCGTTTTTGTTCTTCCATCGTAGCGGTACTTCAACAAATAAATTTATATATAATTTAAATAGAAGTTTTACGTCTTTGTAAACTAAACTTTGATGTACCTAGCGTAAGTACTTTCGCTCTATAGCGCGAGAGTGCACTCCGTTTCGTTACACGCTCATAGCTGTTGTTCAGGTGACATTACAAAATACAAGCCTCGAAAAAGAAATTGGCACCAAGAGAGTAGTGATTATAAATATTTATTGTAAAAAAACAAATTTCTAGTACTTTTGTACCTTTTCTATAATTCAGAATTATTATCGATTAAAGTAAACATATTTTTTTATAAAAATACGGAACGTAAAGAGCGAATGATGTCATGATGAACGAATAAGAATTATTTTTATCTGTGGTTGATATTTTGAGCTTAGTTTATAACGCGGTATCATAAAAGCCGAGGCTCAAATATGTTTTGTAATAAGAACAAGTTTACATCGTTGCTCAGCTATAAGACTTGGCCTTTAAAGTTCTGGCTCAAGCTAAGCTTTATTCAGTTTTTTGTAATAAGGCCGTATGAAGTGGTTTTAGTAGATACGTGGTAAAAAGCGACAAAATTATTTCGCTTAGTAAAACAAGAGCTGTTAAAGACTGGTGTATGAATATGACAATGGTATTGTTTGTGAAATTGCCGCGCAATCATAAATGAAAGGGAAAACCTAGTGGTAGTTTAGTGCACGTATAGCATAGCAGTTTAGCGGCTGAACGGCGTCACAGTTTAGCGGCACTGCGCGGGATGGTTTTGGTTCAATCCCTATACGAAACAACAATTCGAGAGTTTCACAATTTCGAGTGTAATTTATGTCTATTGATTTAATTTTTATAAAGTCACCCGCAACAATAGATTTATTCTAATTGCTGAAGTCTATTTAAAGAAAAAGTAAGTTTGTGTGAGGTCTTACCGTATACGTTGAGTCGTGCAGCATGAGCGACTGAGCCGTGGTTGTTAGTCGCCCGGCACTCGTACCGGCCGCCATGTTCTACCCTCGCACTAGCGAGCGGTCCCGGGTCGGGACCGCTGGACCCGAGCCCAGCGGTCCCGACCCGGGACCGCTCTCCCGGCTTTCCATTATTATGGCCCTGCATACTTCTAATCTGTGTGATTTACTCCGTGAAATAGGCCGGGATGGTGTTGTTGTTATATATATATATATATATATATAACAACAATTTCGAGTGTAATTTATGTCTATTGATTTAATTTTTATAAAGTCACCCGCAACAATAGATTTATTCTAATTGCTGAAGTCTATTTAAAGAAAAAGTAAGTTTGTGTGAGGTCTTACCGTATACGTTGAGTCGTGCAGCATGAGCGACTGAGCCGTGGTTGTTAGTCGCCCGGCACTCGTACCGGCCGCCATGTTCTACCCTCGCACTAGCGAGCGGTCCCGGGTCGGGACCGCTGGACCCGAGCCCAGCGGTCCCGACCCGGGACCGCTCTCCCGGCTTTCCATTATTATGGCCCTGCATACTTCTAATCTGTGTGATTTACTCCGTGAAATAGGCCGGGATGGTGTTGTTGTTATATATATATATATATATATATATATATATATATATATATATATATATATATATATATATAATATACGTTTCGGGCAACTTGCTTCGGTGCTTCGGTTATGGTCGCGGCTGGACTAGACCGAGGTATTTATGCCTTAAATATATTATTTATCGCGAGTAAGACCCGCTTAATAACCATGTTTAATGTATACTAATCGCGAAAGTTTAAAATCGTGTATGCAATAATATACAAGTAAAGGTTGTTATCTTAAACTAAAAGTTACCCGTGATGTGATGGTACAGGTTGCCCATCTAACGACCAACTGAACCGAGGAGGCGGCGCACCAACCGCCGAACATTTCAGTGCAACCTGAGTGCCCGGCTGCACCGCCTGTTCAATGAAAGTGTACACCAGCTCCGGCCGGGAATCTGCATAAATTGTTCAAATAAGAAAAAAAGTCACGAGCAACAAAAATAAAAAGCATAAAAATACTCACCGGGTGAGTGTTTTAACCGTTTTCGTTTGAACGAACGTACTGAGCTCGGGACCGTCACTAACGAGCACCGTATACCTGAAATAGTAGTAGTATATTATTGGGCATTCTATACCACTATCGGCAAGTTGCGAGGCGAGTAGGCGCACTCGCCTCGCAGCCGATAGTGGTATAGAACGCCCAATAATATATGATCGCCTCGAATATCACATGCCTGTATTACTGTACACCGATCGTTTTCAATCACTTTTTGGTATTACTTACTGTACTCGACCACTTTTCATGCTAGTACACCTCACTCGAGATAGTGCTATAGAATGCGTAATTATGATCTACACTGTACTTGACGTACGTCCATTAATGTACTAACTTCAGAATAGTGCACTACTTACCTATAGCAACGATTCGATGATTAGAACGCGATTCAACGATTGTGTTAGATCGTTGAATGGACTTCGATATTATCAAGGTAGTATGTAAATAATAAGACGATTGTAAATAATAAGCGATTAAAACATAGGTAGTTTATTTATTTATCATATAATCTCGGTTTGTCGGGGAACAATATGTCAGTCGAACGCACAAATTCTTGTAGTTTTCGCCACTGCGGTGAATCCGTATCCGTCTGAAACTTGATTCGAACGAGCGCCTTCCGCCACAGCTCTAGAGATTCGGTGGTGCGGGCGTCGTCAGCCTTGTATACTTTGCAGTCTATGTAGTACTCGCCGTTGGTGCTTGCCGTGCGCCGCTCGCAACCGTTCGCCACGCGGTTCACAAAGTATGATGACAGACATGTAATTTTGTCGGATGAGCCTTCCTCTAACTCAACGTCAGAGCCGTGTCTCTTACTGATACCGAATAAATCGCTATCAGCCGAAGCCATTTTACTAAAACAATTGAGAAAACAGCGATTATTTCATTTAGTCAGATAATTAAGAAGCCTGAAACTTTTAAGAATTAAGTCCAATAACGGTTAATACATTGTTCTCAACAACTGTGACTGATAATTTTAAACAATAGATGAAGACAAATTTGTTGGCTATACCCACTGATGTCTACATATTAGACTACTAACACAGACAAAACTCTTATTAACTCGTAATTATGTTTATAGGTAAGTTTATCAAACGGAAATAAATATCTAATCAAATAGAATTCTTTATCGGTACAGGCAGTTAAGTAACGTTATTGATTCGATGTGCCAAATTTCGGTAACTAACTTTATCTTTATCGTAAGACACAAAGATTAAAATATTCCTGAAACAATATATATATGTACCTTGGACGAGATGTTGACGAAATCTGCGACTTGCGTTTTCCACTTTTGTTTGCCGAGGACTTGCGACCGACTTTTGACTTCTGTTCAGCGGTTACAGTCGGCTGATAGTATTCTAGCTCAGAGTCAGACCTGAAATGAGCACATAAAATATTTGATTACTATATTACGATACGAACGGCTTGGCAGTTTGGGCGTTTTAATTATTGGAATGTTTTAAACTTACATTTTACATTAATCAAACACGTTGACGACTCGATGACGGCAGATGCAGCGAGTGACCGGCACAGGCAGAGTTGGCAGCGTCGACTTCTTCACGACAGTGGGACAGCGACCGACCGTAGACTGCACTTGTTGATGTTTATTACTGCACTAACCGGCTCGAACAAAAACTTTGTGCCGAAACGGCAAAAGCATATAGTTTATAAATCAGAGACTAATGATAATTCACTATATTAAAAATCACTATAATTGGTTATCTAATAATGCATTAAGTAACTTTTTGGTTGACCGTGTTATAACACAGTGGAAAATGAAGAGTAAGGTATTTAGACATCGTCGATTTCCGATGCAGCTATTTAACTTAGGGTTGACATCAACTCATGTATGCATACGCAATCATCAACTTATGAATATCGTGAAGGTATATATATATCAACTGTATATTATAATGGAGATAAATATTAATAATAATTTAATTTTTAAGTAAATCAAAAATATCTTAATAATTAATTGTAACTATTATGTATATCTGAGTAAAACACAGAACCCGAATTGCATCGTGCTCATTAAAATTATAAAGATCGATACTTAGTAGATGGAATTTTATCACACTATTCTGAAACAAAATAAAAGAGAATGCGTGCCAACCCTAACTAAAATAGCTGATTGCTGTGAACGTGTCTTAGTAGGCGAATGACGACATAAAGTAGTTATGCTGACTATACATGGAATATTTTTCTGTAATAACTTACTAACAAATAAAATATTATGATGAAATATTTTATTGGTGTGTTTGATAAAAGGTCGTACGTAATTATAATTTTAAAGCCGCTTACGTTTTTACAGCAATTACTAGTAAAAGGTGCAACGTTTAAAAGTCGAAATCTAAGAAATAAATTATTAATATATTACCTCAGATATACGAAGGAGTACAAATAATTTTACTTTATTATTGCGAAAATACCAATTTAATATACACAGCTTCTATATTTTTACATACATAATAAAAGTTAGTCTCTCGCTTCGAAACATTTGTGAGCAAAATCGGTCGACACATTTATTCTACAGGTAATTATTCAATCCCTTTGTCTAGATAATTGTTATATTATTACAGTTCATACTTACCTATAAGTTAATATTCTTATTTTCAGAAATATTTTACTGCAATACATCGATAAGAAGAAGAAGATCTCCAGAAGAAGTGACCATAAAACTAGTCAACGTGATCTGTCCGAGTTTCCAAAATATTACCACATAGGTATTTATTGGAAATAAGAACAGATTATATATTTATTCTACAGGTAATTCATCAATCTTATGCATTTTCTTTTGCAAATTTGTGTTATTATGTACGAACTGCACGTAAGTAGTAGTGGTTTAAGCGGTCGTATTGCCGTTTTACACTGCGCTGAGGGTTTTCGGTTCGATTCCCGCGCGAGATAATACTTTATATTATCCGAAAATTGTGTTCATTCTGGGTGTTCTTTGCGTTCGTTTAATTAATGTTTGTTAAGAGACATAGAATTTATTCCTAGTTAAATTATTACCTGTTTTATACTTATATATGAATATTTCTTTTTCAGAAATACTTTTATACCTACAATATCTCGATAAGATCATGAAGAAGTGACCATTGGCGAGATAACGTAACCTGTTCAAGTTTCAAAAATTGGATGTCGGCTACACTATACGCTTTTGATTGTCTATTTAACTGATTTACCTACCAATTAAGATCTAGAATAGTATATGTAAGTATAAATAATTGTATTCATTTGGTGTCTCTATATTGTGTTAATTAATTTAATAACAATGCCTCACTGTTCTGTTTGTAACATATTTGTAGATAATCGTCGTTGGTCGGGTCACTTACGTAGTAATGTTCATAAAAATTATAGCTCAACTTCTGTGAAAGACAACATTTCAATTATTCAATCTTCGTTTAAGAAACGAATAGTAAGTTACAAGATCCTTGCCAATAGCGAACAAACAGATAGTTTTCCTGAAATGTTTCTTAATAGTATTAGTAAACAAGTTAAAAATCTAATAGATCAATCGCTAGAGAAACATACATCTATCAAAGTAAACTTCGAATTATTTTCTTATTTTCTCATGTTTAAAAATGATCAACGTGAAGTTAAATCATTTTCCACAAAAAATGTTGTTCTACATGTTAATTACGATTTTGATTCAATCTATAAATCAACTATAGATATATTGTTAAAAAAAAATGAAGAATTTCAGGAAAGGGATAGCGGTTGGACCTTTTTGTGTAATTCACATCTAGAAACAAATATTAATAAGTATCAACCTCTCGGTGGATCAAAATTTATAGCTTTGCCAAAATGTATAAAAAACAAAAGAGCTTGTTTGAATATTCGAAACACAGATGAGTATTGTTTTTTATGGTGCGTCGTGGCGGCTTTATACCCCACCACCCGGCATCCCGATAGAATTTCGTCTTATCCTCGCTTCCAAGATGTTTTGAATGTTAGTGATTTGTCATTTCCAATCACATTTTCAGACATTGCTGTCTTTGAGAGAAATAATCCCTTTCTAAATATATTCGTGTATGGTTTGAAGAATGAAAAAACAGTAATATGCCCTTTGTATCAGTCGAGGAATAACAAATCTAAGAGCATTCACCTGTTGTTTTTAGAAAATAATACTACTTCTCATTATTGTCTTATCAAGGATTTGTCTCGCTTAGTAAGGAATCAGATGACCAAACATCATGGTAAATTATACTTCTGCGAAACATGTTTACTGTTTTTTCCTTCTCACAAACAAATTGATTCACATCTGTGTGGAGGAATATCCACTGTTTTGCCAGAAAAAGGTTCATTTTTACAATTTAAAAACTATGAGAGAAAGCAAGATATTCCATTCGTGATTTACGCAGACTTTGAAACGCTACTTGAACCGATTTCCGGCCATGAACACAACACCGCTAATACGTCATACTCACATCGCCACGTGCCGGCCGCGTTCGCCTATAATGTTGTATCATCATCATCATTTAATGACGAGGTTGGGGGGTACAGAAGTTATCGTGGCGATGTCTGTGTTACAAAATTTGTACATTTTCTCACTGAAGATGTTAAAAAGATACATAGAGTTCTATCCAGAAACGAGCCTATGATATTCACAGATAAAAATAGACTCGAGTTTGAGCGCGCTAATAAGTGCTATATTTGTGGCCATTTATTGTGGTGTGATAGGGTAAGGGACCATTGTCACTTAACAGGTCGTTACCGAGGAGCAGCACACCGACACTGTAATGTACAACATAAAGTTCCAAAATTCGTTCCAATATTCTTCCATAACTTATCCGGTTACGATTGTTCATAAAAATGTTAGGCGAAATTCCAGGTCAAATAAAAATAATTCCCAGGAACAAGGAGAACTATATGGCTTTTACAAAGTTTGTTCATATCGCTGATAATGAGTTTATACAAATTCGATTTTTAGATTCTTTTAACTTTTTAAGCACTAGTTTAGACAAGCTTGTTAAAACATTGCAGTTGGAAGATTTTGTTAATTTAAAATCTCATTTTTCTGATACAAGACAATTTAGTTTATTGACTCGAAAGGGTGTATATCCATATGATTATATGACAAATTGGGAGTGCTATGATCAAAAATCATTACCGTCTAAGTGTCATTTTCATAATTCTATAACCAGCGAAGATATTAGCGATGACGATTACAATCATGCTCAAACAGTTTGGACTCAATTTAATATAAATAATTTAGGCGAGTATACCGATCTATACCTAAAAACTGACGTACTTTTATTGACTGACATATTCCAAAATTTTAGAAAGACGTGTAAGCTGTATTATAAACTAGATCCCGCGTTTTATATGACTGCACCTAGTTTATCTTTCGATGCAATGTTACTTAAAACAGGTGTTCAATTAGAACTGGTGTCGGACTTGGCCATTGTGAGAATGATTCAAAGCGGTATAAGAGGTGGTCTGTGTATGTGTTCCCATCGGCACGCAAAAGCTAACCATAAATACATGCCTGAATATGATCCATCGCAGTCTGAGTGTTTCATAGCATATTTAGATTGTAACAATCTTTACGGGTATAGCATGTCTCAGTATTTACCATACTCTAGTTTCAGATTTCTAACTGATAAAGAATTGACCAATTTTGACGTTAAGTCTGTTGGGGATCGAGCTGAATGGGGTTTCATACTAGAAGTCGATCTCTTATATCCTGATCATTTACACAATCACCATAATGATTTACCATTTTGTCCCGAGAAATGTATACCTCCTGGAGGCAAAACGAAAAAATTAATTGCTAATTTACATAATAAGTACAATTATGTGATACATTACATTCATTTAAAAAAGTGCTTAGAAAATGGTTTAATTTTACGTAAAGTGCATAGGGCAATTACTTTTAGCCAAAGTCCGTATTTGAGACAGTATATAGAATTGAACACTCAACTAAGACAAAGAGCGAAACGTGCTTTCGAGCAAGACTTTTTTAAATTATTAAATAACAGTGTTTTTGGCAAAACTTTGGAAAATACTGAGAAAAGAGTAACCGTTCATTTGGTTAACCAGTGGTGCGATCAGTCCAATCGTACCAAAAAATTATTATCAGCCGAGAAACTCATAGCCAACCCCTATTTCCATAGTGTGTCTATTTTAACTGAAAATTTAGTTGCAATCCAAATGAGACCCGACCAAATTATTTTAGATAAACCTATTTATATCGGATTTACTGTATTAGAACTCTCTAAATCGCATATGTACAATTTCCATTATAATATTGTAAAGCCTTTTTATAAGGACCGAGTGCAGCTGTGTTACACAGATACTGATTCTTTAGTCTATAAAATTTACACTAACGACTTTTATCATGATTTGAATAATCACTTTTTGCAATATTTTGACACAAGTAAGTATGACCCAGGAAATTATTTAAGCATACCATTAATTTACAAAAAAATTCCTGGCTTGTTTAAGGATGAAATGGGAGGTAAATATATCACTGATTTTGTCGGTTTGCGATCAAAACTATACTCCATAAAAACTCCAAATAAAATTATTAAGAAAGCAAAGGGAGTAAAATCATACGTAGTTAGGGACTTAAGCATGAAAGATTATGAAAATATTTTATTTAACGGTGGAGTTATACGCAAAAACAATATCATGTTTAAATCAATTAGGCATGAAATATTTACTCGAAGTGTCAACAAAGTAGCTCTATCTAGAAATGACGATAAACGATCGATATCTGCGGATAACATAACAACCCGAGCCTGGGGACACTCATTCATTATTATGAATAGTGAACATAATAGTATATAACAATAAGTTTAAAATATTAATTACCAATAAGTATCACCTATCACATTCATAATACTGCTTGTACATATATCTGCGATACATACCTACAGATTGTATTACGTTAGAATACAATAACATGTAATTTTGCCTGACCTGAGAATCGAAGCCGGTCACATATGCCATTACATCAATATTAGATATAAGTCTTTTCGGGTGTAATCTTACATAAGTTAGCAAAATGTTTTATTAATTACATTGTAACTTTGCTCGAACCGAGCATCAAACAGTGGATGTGATCAACCCCTAACCTGCGCCACAGACTGAGTCACAGAATAGATAGTTCTTAGCTGAGTGCACAATCTACTCATATTATATTGTTATCCTAGTTTTAAGAAATGTACCTATGAACATATAAACTTGAAATAAAATGTGATTTATTAAAACTGAGCACATGTTTTATTTATTCTTGTCTTAATTTAGAATAATACCCATATTTCTGGCGTCGTTGTTTAAACATAGGACTAGCACACTATCAGACACGTAAATCGTAATTAAATCAATTAAAAGTTGTTTTTTAAGGGGCTAATACTTTCAAATAAGTCTTCATAACCTTCATAATAATAAACGTTACGATAGTTCAATGCCCTCAGTATAGAACGAGCACACAGCGCAGTATTGGTTAGTTGACATTTTATATGTATTATAAAGACTAGATGGTATTTACATATTTTAATTATCATTAGCGAATAATTACCCGCGTTGACAGCTTGTATAATTTTCGAGTGCGATATAATCATGTCATCGGTAAGTAAAAATATATTATTAACAATCTAACCTATTTGTGTTTCGTTTTCGCAGCAGTATTAAATTTCAGATTAAATTCTCAGTAATTATAAGTAGTATGATTGACCTGTTGTTTTAGAGGTTAGTGATCTTGATCAATAAACCTAAGGTTGTGGGTTCGATTCCTACTTAGGACACATCTGTGTGATGTGTACGATTATTCGTTCTATATCTAGTTATAATTTATCTGCGATGTGTATGTATTTAAGAAAACATAAGTATGTTGATCAGTTATTTGGTAGCCGTAGCACAAACTGTTTAGCTTGGGGTCAAATAACCGTGTGTAAGTTTTAATAGGATAAAATATTATTAACATATTTACAAATGATATTCTTAAAAAGGAATCTAACTCGTTGTTTTCATTACTAATTATACCACTGTGTCATGTGTTTATTTTCATTGTGTTTATAAAGTTTTTTTAACAATTTGTTTCAGGTATCTGAATCGGAGATAGTTTTGAGCCAATACGCTCAAGACCCTTACGAAGATTTTTACGAGATGATTCGTAATGAGCCTGAGCAATGTTGTAAACAACCTGCAAAAGACAAAAAACCAAAGCAACGGTGCAGGGAAAAGTCAAAAAAGCAAACTCCAACGAAGTCATTTGTTATGAGTCGCCTACAGCGACGCGGTATTAAATTAATAAAAATTTCGGTCGTTGATCTGTGCAACAACAGCCCTCAGCATGCTGACAGTGATAGTGACAGCGAGAACGTCATATTGAACGCTCAATACATTGTGCAAGACGCTCTTGATAGTGTCATGGACGATACGGAAGCATTAGTTAAGAAAATTTCTAAATCTTTAGTCGATAATGACTTTTTATGAGTTTGTGTTATGTATTTTAGCTAGTGTTTTGAGTTTTTGTTGTTTTACTTCTTTCCAGAATGTGTTAGGTATCATTTATAAAAAATAAAATATCTTTATTCTTGAAAATATGTTTTATTTTATAAAATCCATATAATGTGCACGTTTTATTACCACTCTAAATATTTTTTTAAACATAAAACATTTTTAAGCGCACAAAACTTTACATGTACGTTGCAATTAAAATGAGTTTTACCATCACAGTATTTTTGATGCAACAGCAATAAACTAGGACATTGTTCATCATCAATATTAATCACATTACAATTATTACAAATATTCTTTATCCACTTCACCTTCTCTAAACCTTTGACATATATTTCCTTATTTTCGAGATATGGTACGATAACACGATGGAATTCTCTATAATCGATATATCCTTCGTTCCAATGAATACCCCTAGTTCTTTCTAAAAATTTTACTTGTCTCTTCTCTTCACATGTTAAGTGCTTAAACAAATATGGAGGTTTTATTAAAAAAGTTTGTCTATAATTGCGAGTGGTAAAAGCGAATTCTTTCACTATAAAATTGTTGTATAGGTCCTTGAATCCTTGAACATCCGCTATGATAGTATTTAAATTCATGATATTTTTCTTACGGTATTACTCAGCGGCTTATACTCAATTATACAGTCGTTTAATATAAGACAGTAAGCCGAAGTTTGTTCTGGTATATCGGAATCACTCTCTATTTCCACTTTTACGTCCACAACCGGACCAGTCTTCAAATTATCTGCTTGTCTAGAGCAATCGACAACAAATAATGGCGCTAAGTCTCTAAACTGCTTTTCGTTTAATAAAGGCTCCGAGCGACGTCCATAGTATGACTGTTGAAATCTGACGTAATTTTCGTATAATAAAGCGATTCTGTTATTTGCGAAATTCACATTTAGGTTTTCATATGGGAAGTAAGTCGAATAGAGGTACACTCTAACATCGCGAACGTAGCAGTGGTCAAACTAAGACATGTCAGACGATGCGTTGTTTTTTCTATTAGTTTGTAAGCCAATAACGATGTATCTGGGTTTGTCTATTTGCGAGGAAGTTTTGATAGACCAGGTATGTTTTGTAGTTTTAGGTAAAGCAGGATATTCGTACAAATCCCAATTTCTAAATATCATCTGGAGCGAGCGATCTTTTTCTAATAATTTTAGTAAACAAATTTTTTCTTTATCTGACACCTTAACATGTGGGACGCGCCATATAATTTTATTTATCTGAATGTCCTCAACAATTTCACCCGTGTTGAGTTTTACGGCGCGCGGCGTTTAGATTTGTGTTACTGCGCAATAATATTAATTCGTGTCTACTGTTTATTACGACTTTCTTGAAATCTTCAGCGAAACCAAGGATGTTGCAGACTGGTATAGAAGCAGAGAAACTACCTCCATTAATATTCTTTATACCATCGATATTCCAACCCCAGGCATGGGACATTTTGGATTCACTTTCGTTCATCGAAATTAAAGATTTTATGGTGGTAGTAACGCCAGCATTTTTTATCTTATCGATTTCTACACCATTTAACTCATACCTGATATCTTGAAACAAGTAGAGTAGGGCATTATTTGTGAATTGAACAGTGCTAGCTACGTCTTTTGAATCCTTTTTGCGAACGATAACAGTACCTTCCAAGTACAGGGTGCTTGCTGATGGTAGTATGTACAAATCCTGTTGGTTGATAGGTATGCGAATTTCATCGTTTCTGTTAAAACTTGTCACATAGGGTTTGTAGGAATGGAATTCAATTCCTTCGACAGTATTGTCGAAAGAAGGAGCGGATAAAACGTCTAACATATTCACTTTAGCAAACCAATCGCTTTGAGGAATGCCTTATTTTCTTTAGTTAATTTTATTTTCTTCTTAGAGCGAGTACTTGATTGATTGGAAGTATGAAGAGTACTGATGTTTTTGGCTTCATGATTTACATATTTATTGTATGTAGTCAATCATTTTTTCTTTTCAGGTGCAGGTAAAGCTGCACTTCTTCTCCTCGTAAATTAATCAAGCGATTGTTTATATCTAATATCCTGATATGAATACAGCTTAAGTTATTTTGGTTGATTGGAAAGTATATAGCGTTTTTTGGTATTTCTATAATTCTGTATCCAGGAGGCACACTAAGTGCAAATTCGTGAATAATATGACTAGGTTTTCCGTTTATGTACGAGCCACTGACAATATCACATTCAATCCTTATAACGGTCGTAGGTAAAATGTTGACAGGAAACTGTGATACATGCCATTGATTTGCTTTTAAAATTTGCTTATCGAAACCTATTAAACTGCCAAACGAATCTTCTTCACTGAAATTTACATCTTTTGAACAGTATATTGAAGATTTTAACGTATTATTGTTGCACTGCACTTTAATTGACGCATCTTTTATTTTAGATTTAAGATAATCATTTATATCTTGTAATTCATACGTGCCCTCCGGTATTTCAATAACTTCATGAGAACCGTAGTAAAACTTATTATTAGTTTTATCAATGTTTGGAATAGAATTAAATGTTGAAAAGTGCAATAGAGCACATTCGTACTGTCCATTTAGTTGCAACGTATTAGGATAGTACGTTGACAAAGAAGATGAGTTCCCAGTTATAGACAATGTGAATGACATCTTGCAAATGATTGAAATAAAAGAAAAGCGTGAATTTTATAATAGTTTATTCCAAAAAGACCAAAGGTATTCTAAACACAAATGTCCGCAATTCACTGCATTAAATTTTTGATATCTTGTGTAATTATAAAAAACATTACATTTCTTTAAATACTGCATCACTTCCATTGGAGGTTTTAAGTCTCCAAAGCTATCAAAATATTCACAATAATTGCCAACTTTAATATAAGCTACCCAATGCGTTCCTTCATTCGTAGAATTATCTAAGTTAACAATACCACATTCAATACGTTTCGGTGTCTTTGGTAACTTGTCCTTCATATAAACTCCTCGGAAATGGGAAATATTGCTTGCATGCTTTAGGATGTCTACATTAGTTAGAGCACGGTTGGGTAGCATTCTTTTTAGTTTTTTGAAGATTTAATAAACAAACCTTTGCCATTCTTATGAGGCTTAATGTACAAACCCTTGCCTAATGCTAAAGCTTCCATAGTCTTATTATGACGCTCTGTCTCCCGCAAGTTTTTTTCAGCTGCTTTATAATCGTTAACAGTTTTTGCAATACCGGCTGCACCACCAGCCAGAGTTCCTAACGCTGACAACCCAGCGAAAATAGGGATTAAAGGTAAAACTCCTCCAGTCTTGGGTATGGGTCTTACACGCGGCACTCTAACTTTCTGAATGCAAGGAAATAGTTTTTTAGCTGCTGCGTAAGCGGCTTTTATTAATGCTTTACTGTCCTTAGGTTTAAGTTTTTTTATTCTTGATTTTATTTTTGACACGAAACTTTTAAAACTTTTTATGCCAGCTCCAGATTTTATTTTAGCTTTCATAACTTTGCTCACTAACCATGAGCTAAGTTTTTCACCCTTTGCTGCATCCTTCGATTTCAGCCTCTGGTTGGCCATGTTAAGTAATTGTAAATCTGCTTTATTCCGATTAGAATAGTCTGTATGGTTTGCGTATGCAATGTCGTGTTGCATACAGGCTTCATCAAGTTTATTTACACCTCGATCACCTCGTTGTAAACGTTTCTGAAGTTTTGTTCCTGGTCCGCAATAATTGTAACCGGGTAAATGAACTTCAAACGGTAAATTATTTATTAAAGTATTAACTAGTCCACCGCCTTGCATTGCCAAAAGTGTAATGAAGGCAATGTTTTATAAATACAGTTATATAATCGTTATAAAGTTATGTTACTAATGCATTCTTATCAATCCAACTGTTTTCTTCGTTGTTTAATCCCAACCATTTTACGAACAATTTTGTTCCTTTTCTTTTTAAAACTTTTTCTATCAAATAAACTCCAGGGTACCCCGATTTCTGAAGTTCTTGCTCGTAAAATGTTCCTAATATAGCCTGCTTTCGTTGATCCTGTATATGGTATGTTACTGGTATGGTACTATTAACTTTCTTTATAGTAAATAGTTCAGTTGACCAATTAGGTGTGTAGCCTTTCTCAAAATGATGTTTGTATTTACTAATACGTACATTATCACCAACTTTAAATTTAGGTTTAGGTCGTACAGATACATGTTTATATCCCTTTTTAATATTTTGTAATATTAGAGACTCATTAGATTTATTAACATCCTTTGGTTTAAATCTGATAGTTCGATGTTTTGTGTTATTATACGTCTTCAACAAAGTTTCTAGTGTTTGACCTAACCATTTATAGTTTCCATTGAGACTGAAGTATTTATACATTTTATTTTTTAAAGTTTTGATAAATCGCTCTACAATTGAAGCTTTTTTGGTAGAAAATGTTGAATAATGATTAATGTTGTACCTCTTTATAAGTGTTTGAAATTCATTGTTATAAAACTCTGTTCCCATATCCGTTTGTAAATGAAAAGGTTTTCGTTGACTGCTAACTAATATTCTTTCAAATGCACGAGCAACGTCAAATTTATTTTTAGATTTTAATGGCTCGGCCCACGCATACTTTGAGAAGCAATCAATGACCACTAGTACGTAGTTATACGCCTTATTATATTTTTTCAAATTTTGCATGTCCATCAGATCAGCTTGCCATAAGTCGTTGATACCCTTTAGAATAACAGATCGACGCAGGAAGTTTTTTCTTGCCGATTTGTGTATTTCATTAACAATATGTTCTTTACTCATTGTGAAGTTTGTTTAAGCAATTTATCAACATCTGCTTTGGTATAAAACTTGTCTTCCAACTGAATTGAAATTTCCGATATCTTCGCTTTTAAACTATTTTGAAGCGTTTTTTGCATATCTATTAAAATTTGGTAACGCAATGACCCAATCAACTGATTTAATTCTTTTTTCAGACCAGTGTTTAAACTGTCTACATATTCTTTATTCACAGCATCGTCTGCTTCTACAGGTGTTCTTATTCCTGTTCAGTCGTGATGTTTTTAAATCGTAATCACCGCTTTCAGATTTTAATAATGCATTGTCATTGAACTCAAAAAGTTCAGACAAACGCATTCTTTTGTGAATATAGTGTCCAAATTTATCCACATTCATACTGAAGGTGTATTTAATTACAAGGTTTGTAGTAAAATGACTAATTTAGTTTGTATACCATTTATTTATTTATTATTTTACTTTCTCGCAATTCTTCTATAATAGATATAATTTCGTTGTCTACTCCTGTGTTCCCAGCATCTCGAGACGCAATTAAGAGTTTGAGCCTATCCACCAGTTCATTTGGATTGTCCCAATACACTAAATCGATATCTTTTTTCCATATTTTTGTTAAAGGTAGTCCTTTTCCTTTAGATTGGTTGGTCTGAACTATACTTTGTAGTTTAAAAAGAGGCTTAATAACTTGTAAATATTTTTGTCCTTTATTACTCTTTATTGGTTTACTCGGTTCATTATCTCGACGATGCGCATTTGTATCAAGTAACATTGACTTATAATGTTTCATATCACTTTCTGTTACCAAACTTAAATCAACATCTTTTTTCAGTAACAATTCTTTTAAACCAGAAGTACATTGGTATTTGCGACCAGCTACTATGATATATTCATCGTTAATTGTTATAGCAGCAGAACCTAACATCAATTTACCACGCTCTGCTCTAAAACCAAATGGAATATCTGCCAGTGCTTCCGATGATATAGACCAAGATGATGCATTAACATCTTTACTGCTTTCAGCTAACGATTGATATGAAGAATCACTATCAACTTCAGTTTCATATTCATCGTCTTTTATATCACTTTTTCTATTTATGTTTTCTTTTTGCAAAGTTTGGTCAACAAATGGCACTTCAGTTTCTTCATCTACTGTAGCATCTTGAGAAGTTTGCCTACCACCACTAGCAATTTGGTTGAGTGATTCTGTTACAGGTTTAAAAACTGTTTTAAGGGTTTGTTTAGTATCGGTCTCAACGTCTCTCATTTTGCGAATCTTTTTCTTTACTGCGGCAGCGGCATCAACAATTTGTCTTTTTAATGATTTTTCCATGTTTATTAAAACAGATCATTACTGTTTAACTGTTGTGTGAAGAATAATTACTATAATAGGGCAGCGGCCTTAATTTCTATTTATTTTTGTCAAATACAACAAAGTTGTCAAAGTTTTTTCTGTAACATCCTTTATTTTTCGGGCAATCTTTGTTAATGACCACATAATTAAAAGGTTCTGTCCAAATTTGGGAGCACATTTCCCGGAACTCATTCCAAGTCATATCCGTATTAACATGTTCGTCATACACATGTCTTAAATTAATGTCATCTTGTCTAAACAGTATAATTAGGTTCGCATTGTCTCTTATTAATTGCTTTGGGATTTTGCTATATGTTTCGTTTAGATAAAAACTATCGATGTACTTATGTCTTCCCATTGCAAAGAAATCACGCATGCTACTTTGATTTTCGCAAGCAACGTCGTCAAAAATAATCACGGAGTTGGGTTTTGCGTCCTGAACTCGTAATACTTCTTGATTACCATGATATTTCTCAAGTAAAACTCCAGGAACTCGTTGTAAAACTCTTTCTAAAAAAATATACTTTGGTTGGTACAAGGTTTTTGAGTAAATATAAACATTTTGAAATCGTAAACCGTTCTCATGTAAAAGAAGTCCAATTAATAAATTGGTTTTCCCGCAGTTGGGTGGTCCACAAATGATACATAGTACCGAGTTAGGTAATAATTCTCCATGACGAGAACTGGTTTTACAAACATTTTCACAAATTATATTAACGTTCAGTGATTGCGGCTGTTTGACAAATTGCATGATTGCTATCTAAAACTGATTAATTGAAAATGACATAAAACGTTTATTACATTAACATTTATAAACTGCCACACTGTTGCATATTTTGGGTAAAGATGAGCGATACGTGATTTGTAATAAGAAACCGTCTTACTGGAGACCTGTTGACTACAGCAAATAAGGCGCACTAGCATGAGTAATGGTCGACTACAGTAAGTAATACTAGCAACTACAATACTAGTAAGATTGGAGTCGATCGACGTACGTTATACTTATTATATAGAGGCGAAGCGATCATTTATTATTGGGCATTCTATACCACTATCGGCTGCGAGGCGAGTGCGCCTACTCGCCTCGCAACTTGCCGATAGTGGTATAGAATGCCCAATAATATACTACTAAGTACGTGTCTATATGTGTGTGTAGAAATATCGGCTTACACGCTCCGTGATTTTTTGACGATGTTGACACTATGTTTGCTTGAATTGGACATTTTATTCTCATTGGGGTCAGATTGGTATTGGCATTCATGTCTATGTTGACATTTATGATCTTTACACACACATTTGAGTAAGTACAGTAATAGTAATTTGGTTTGACGTGTACGAAAATAAAAGTAACTCGTGCGAGTTATATGAGCAGTTTACTTGCCGGGCAACATGTATAGGTTACTTGCTCTTTATGACTAAGATTTAGGGTCTATTACTGAGGTCATGTACCTCAGTGAGATCAAGTTCAATTGCATATCATTGGCGAAATGTGGTACTCTTCGAATAAGCCGTGCACCCTAGCTTCTTATGCCTGGGGTACTTCGGTTAGTACCCATAAGGCTTCTTCACATTGGGCTTGCGCGTTCCTCGAGCGTGCGCTCGGCGTGGACCTGGCGTCCGTGCGGAATCCGTTCTGCGGCGTTCACTTTGTAGTAGTGATCGTCAAGCGCACGCCGTGAACACGCCGGGCGCTCGCTCGAGGAACGCGCACCCCCTATGTGAGGTTGGCCTTACGCAGTATCTTCATTATACGCATATTATTATAGGTAATTCATATACAGAATCTAACTAATAAATGTCCAGATAATTATAAAATAAAGCAAACCAGACAGAAATATACATAATTAATGCCGTCAATTAGTATCGGTAAACATATATAAATATTTGCAGGAATAATAACGAAATGGGTTCTGGACTCTTGTAACCGGATCCCCAGAGATTAGTATTGTGAAATAACCGCAGGTAATTCACATTGTGGTTATTTCGTGGAATCATATCCACAATTGTAACATATTAGGCATATACGAATGAACATTGTATATTGGTGATAAACAAAGCAATTATATTGTTTTGTTGTCTAAATGAAATTATTCAATATGATTTAGTTAACATTATTAAATACATCAAATCCACGACCCACATGACCACCTTTTCGAAGTTAGATGTGTATGAAATTGTAATTTATTGCTTGCTAAAGATGTAAGGTGGGTGGACCATGAAAGGAACATCACTTCTTTATAGTTGGCCTTTGAAGGCCAACTATAAAGAAGTGAGTAATATTGACATGTGATGACAAATTCCTTCCACTCACACTAAGCCCTATCAAACTTATGGACACAGAAGCGGCGGCGAGTCGCTCGCATTGCTTTTTTCCTAGTACGGCCGTCGGCATTAAAATAGTAATTCGCACATACAGCAAAAGATAGTTTTTATGTGAATTGCCTATTATTATCTTTCTTCTTATTACTTTAAGTTGTAATTTATATACTTGTTATGGTACTAAGGACAAAAAAAACTTTGTTTCGATATTAGTTGAAATATCGGTAGCTTTCTTATGAAAGCCGGTGGTTCCTTATAAGGCCACTCAAAAATTCGACAGGTACATGTGCCTTACTGGAATATTTACAAATCATGGACATATGAACACTTAATTTTAGTTATAGGTACATACGTACCGGGAAAGTTGAAACAATGTTAAATGTTTATAATATTATATTTATAATGGTTATTCAACGTTTCCTCAGATTTAGAACATGTTGGCTTTACAAAGAATGGACCTCTATGAAGGCCATAATAGATTAACTACCTATTTTTTATGATTTCACGCTAAAACGCATTGGCAACTTATTTTTAAACTACCACGATTTGTACACATATTAAAAATTATGTAACGGGTCTGAATCGTGTTAATAAACGAAAAGAAAGATGAAATACCTTTCTATTTGTCCCGACGTTTCGGCATGGGTTACACCAGCCGTGGACATGGGGTGACAGTAGGCAACTTATTTGTTATCAATGTAATACTCCTTATACTTTAATTTCATAAAATTTATATTAATTCGCGTATATTCTTAGTTGACCGGCTGATATTTAATATTGGCCTTGTATGGAGCCCTGTTCCTTGCAAGGCCGTTTGGCACAACTTTATAAAAGTTAAGTTTATTAAATAGTGATCACATCTAGAGTAAAAGATAGTAAATACCGAATATGTATCACAATAAAATAAAGTGTTAATAACTAACTCGTTTGTGATTTTCCGTTGCAGTGGCTTTTCATCCACCCACTTTAGAAAAATGTCGTGAAGAAACCTGCATGTCTGAGAGAAATACTTTATCGAAAAAAATGAGAAATCTGCCAATCCGCACTTGACCAGTGTGATGGAAGGCTCATAATGTGAAGAGGCTTGTGTTCAGCAATGGGATAGATAAAGAGATAGATAAAAAGAAGGTTTATAATGAGACCAATACGATCAATATAGAAATTGCCTCCCTTCTGTCTTCCAGATGAAGTATCTAACTTTTCCTATTAGTCACCTATTTAATACAACATAGAACAGCAAACTAAACTATTAATATTTGAGATAAGGTACTCATAGATAAATGCAAATATAACGATGCCAACGTCTATCCAATTAAAATTGACTACTCGCTGGAAACGTTAAAATAAAATTGGTTAAGGATTTCTTTTATTCGGCCCCTAAATTCGTTCGAAAGAAAAATGTCAAATTGAAGCTTTTAATGTACTTAAATATTCTTATTTACCATCGATTTCAACACACAATTTGGCTATGTACATATGAATAACTAGGCAACATTATATTCTTATTCAGACCTCATTATAAAGGCCCATTTCTATAATAGGGGTTGCCGAACCTTTGTAAACGACACAGTGAGTGTATCACTCGATAAGCAAAATCAAAATAGACTCACGTATTTTACGTGAACAGACATAATATCTAAACCAGAGAGAGTTATAGTCCGCATTAGTACATTAAATGTACTTAAATATTGTTATTTACCATTAATTTAAGGACACGATTTGGCTATATACATAATAATAATATGAATAACTAGGCAACATTATATTCTTATTCAGACCTAGAAAGGCCCATTTCTATAATAGGGGTTGCCGAGCCTTTGTAAACGACACAGTGAGAGTATCACTCGATAAGCAAAATCAAAATAGAATCACGTATTTTATGAGAGCAGACGTGATATCTAAACCAGAGAGAGGTATAGCCCGCAATACGTGAACCAGACAACGTATACACTACTGAAGGCCGGTTGAAAAATTTACTCGGTTTCTCATTTTACTATCGACATTTGTGCAGAATTTATAACACGGTAAATCGTAAAAGCTAGCAAAAAAATTTACAGCCGTGTAGAATACTGAATCGCTGAGATAAACCGTCGCTCAATACCGTCCTTATCTTAACTCATAAACAGCGTATAGGTGCTTAGATAACGACAGTTTTAATGGCGTATACACATAATTAAAAAAAGGTGTTATAGGTATACTTTACTTTTAGATTTTTGATAAGCTCTATGCTAATACTTTATGCTATGTAGACCATTTTTAGGCATTGAGAGGATTCTTGAGAGTATAAAAGTTCTCCATATAATTATGAGATGATATGTGCTATCTGCCAATCTGGATATGACCAAGGTGGTGAACTATGGTTTAACCCTTTTCATAGTAAGAAGAGGCTCGTGCAGAGTAGCAGTAGAGTAGTTCAAAACTATATAAACGTGTGTAGAAAAGTATACAATGGTATTCTTTTCTATAGCCTGTTTCTAGAACATAATTATCTTCTACTTTAGGAACTTGTCTTAAGAAGTTAATGGCGGCCAGTAAGACTAATTATTTTAAGAGCCTAACGAAAAACAACTCGTGATATATGTCAATTTGCAATTGTGAATTCAGACAACAACGTACGGATTCTTCTAATTTGTGCTTATTATCATTTACCCGCGACGTTACTGAGCAATTCAGCAAAATCATTAATGTATGTCATTGGCTGACTCGAACGTCGAAGCTAACATCTAAAAAAAACAGAATGTCTAACGGCCTATTTAAAACACGTTATAGTATAGCTTACATAAATATACGAGGCATTCAATCAAAACTACTAACGTGTTAACATAATTTATATTGTGGCGTAACAGTTTTAAGCACCTTTTGCATGGCCTTCATTAAACTTTCAATGTAATATCATAACACCGTCACTTATCGAGACACTTGTTACTTCGCTGCGTCATTTAATATCGATTTGTTTAATATCTCGCATTGAATGACGATTTCTAGTAGAGGTATTCGATCAAAGCTTAAATACAAATAGGCTTTTCACAAAGCGAACGGGTATTGGCGAAAAAACCAACAACCCTCATAGTTAGCCTCCCGGTCTCATACCACCACCCAGTGACACCCACTCCGACAAAGATGGATGCCAACGCGCGAATCCGGTGAACTATTCCAATTTGAAAAGTTTCCTTTTGGTAAAGCAACCACACTCTACTCCCAAAGTGAACACGAACAATTTTGGCCATGGATGGACGTGCCTAGCACCGAAACAAACTTTTATGGGGAAATGTACTTTTAATTTAAAATATTTATAGTGTTTGTTGTAGGTACATGGAAGAATAAATAAAATATCAAACGGTATGTTGTAAGTTAAACACGAGTAGCTTTCGCAGAAAAATAGCGTCGGGAGGTACGTTTGAATAATATTTTCCACAACGTAGACATGTTTCCGGCTCGTCACATATAAATATTCGTTGACGTGGTATACAGATGCATGCGAGCGTAAAATATTTATGACAGCGCAATACGACGGAATCGATCGAAACCTAAGCGACAACCTTACCAAACGTCGTAACTCCGTACATAAGTTCTAAATATTAGAAAAAAATATTTCTTCAATTTTGCTTTTACGATGGTTTTGTCTAGTATTATTTGTTTCTGCAACTTCCAACAAACATTTGCAAACAACAAAACAAAAACAAGCATGCGTTTATTATGCTATAGTAACAGTAATAGGAATGAAACGATGATGAAGACTTAGTTAGAGGTAGTGTAATGTCACAAGACTTCGCCTTAAGCTCCACCTATGTGAATAATAACGTGAACCACACTACAAAAACACTATCTGCAGTTTTTGAGTTTATCGCGTTCATACACACTTAATCTAATATCTTCTACTAATATACATACATATAAAGCTGAAGAATTTGTTTGTTTGGTTGAACACGCTTATCTCAGGAACTACCAGTTCGATTTGAAAAAATCTTTCAATGTTAGATAGCCCATTCATCGAGAAAGGCTATAGGCTATATAACATTGCGCTATAAGCGACGGGAGCGGAGCAGTAGACTTAAATAATGCGGGTGTAACCGTGGGCATCCTCTTGTTTTATAATAAGGATTTATAGTTAGATAATTATAATATTAGCAGATTTATCAATAAGCTGTCCCGTACACTATAAAAGCAAGGGCATTCCCTCTTTATAAGAGGAATTAGACTACCACTACGCTGACAGGAAAAAAACACTAGAATTTACAGTACAAATGCATGTCAGACTTAGCTTCAATTTCATATTCTATTAGCATGCAGTATTATCCAATAATCTGAATACTTGTCTGGATTCCTTGGTATAAACAGAGCTATCAAATAGTAATATTTTTATATTTCAATGTTGGTTGCATATCTCGAAATATCAATATAAAAAACACTACTGATTAAGTAATAATCATTTTCAAGAAATCGTATTAATGCTGATTATAAATTATTATTACTGGTTCCACGAACAGATTGTGCTACAAAGTGCTAATAAGCGCTGCATAATAAAATAGTTATTCTTTGAACGGACACGCTATAAGACTGTTTATAAGACGGATTACTCATGAACATACTACTACGTGGAAATACTGGCGGATATCTTGTGTTAATAGTGAAGAGCCACCTTAATATCTGAGCTCACCATCTCTAGGGAAAATGTTCTTTGGTTTGTAGCTTTATAAATATACTTTTATGTGCAATAAAGTATATTATTAATCTATGTATTTCTTAAAATTACCTGTACCTTTTCAGCAAAATAAGGCAGCGATAGCTTAGTAAAGAGACTTACAGATTGCTATGCAGATGACACCGGTCACTGACTTTTTGGAGCTAAGTGCGTATATCAGCAGCCATTTATACTCATTATACTCACGCCTGTTTCCCGGAGGGGAGGCAGAGACTACGTAACGCCATTTGCAACGATCCTGATATATCTCTCTTGCTTTATTTCATCATCATCAGCCCTTTATACTGTCCCACTGCTGGGCACGGGCCTCTTCTCACTATGAGAAGGGTAAGGCCATAGTCCACCACGCTGGCCAAGTGCGGGTTGGCAGACTTCACATGTCTTTCGAGAACATTATGAAGAACTCTCACACATGTAGGTTTCTTCACGATGTTTTCCTTCACCGAAAAATGCGTATTGAATTGTTAAATATCGCTTCTTAGCGGTGAAAGAAAACATCGTGAAACCTGCGCGCTTTATTATAGTTATAGTTATCCATAATAATCTTGAAAGACATGATGAATGACATGAACATGTGAAATCTATCAAACTGCACTAAGCCATCGTGGACTACAGTGTAACCCTTTCCACAGTGAGAAGAGGCCCGTGCCCGGCACTGGGACATTTTATATAAAGGACTGATAGAGTAAGATCCCAGAGCCGCCAGACCTACGTCATTTTATCAAAGCTGAAATTTTGAGGATTATTAGTATACAATCTTAAAAAATATATTTGTAGCGGCAAGCTACATAACACATATCACAGCGCCATCTATCCCATGACGACGGAACTACTAAGACAGACTACTATGCGTTATGTAGCTTGCCGCTACAAATATATTTTTTGTGAAAAAATATATTTTACACTTTTATTCTTGTATTTATACCCAAAATAATATTCCTACAGTCTTTTGGGACAATGTAGTGTACTCACACGCATTCATGCGTATGAATAATGGTCGCACGCTCGCACTCACAGGGAAAGTTCCATGATGTCTGGCTAGACGAATGGCCCTTCGGATTGGTCTGGCTGCTTAGGAAGGGTCTTAAAATAGTATCTAAAGTAACATATATCAAATTTAGCTTTGATAAAATGACGTAGTTTACATAATTTTTTAGGAACTTTCAAGGCGTCTGGCAGAAGTAATGGCCCACGGAAAGTGTCTGGCAATAATGAATTTCAATTTTAGACAGTATTTTTAAACACATATTTGAATACCAGCTTTGATACTTTAACGTAAGTAAGTATGTTTTTTTGGTACCTTTACTTCGCGCTACCTGTGAAATGGCCCAGCATTCAAGTTAGTGGGTCGGCATACCTCTTAACAACATTGTATACTAATAATCCTCAAAATTTCAGCTTTGATAAAATGACGTAGGTCTTGCGGCTCTGGGATCTTGGACTATGATGATAATTCTACTTTTTTTAAAGGGCTGATGATATGATAATGCTAACCTTTTTCAAATATTACATTGCGTTTAACACGAGAATAAATAAATGACATAAACAAAAAGGACGGTCATGATTACCGTAGGATTGTAATAACAAATCGCAGGTACAAACATGGAAAATGTACATGTACAGCAGTCGGTTTGCGAATAAAAAAATCCGCGCACCAATGACCCTGTTTGTAGGTCACAGAATTTGAGCGCCTACATGTACTGGCACACAAATCACACGAATTTCAGCCTCCAGTCCCTGATATTTGTATTTGTATTGATCTACCATATGCTACTGATATTGCTGCTTGTACCGCTATAGTGTACATATTCGTCTATACTATGTACTGATAGGTACATAATGCAACTAGGTACTATTCTAAACACAGAAGTGTTTTACTTTTCACTCAAATACTACCAAACGATTTTAATGACCCTGCAGCCAACGTAATAGTAGTATGGTTAGGCTCGCAACAAGGTAGACCGACAATCTGGTTGGGAACACGGGAAGAAGCTGGATGCGGGTTGCTCAAGATCAGTCAATGTGGAGAGAATTAGGGGGTGCCTATGAACAGCAGTGGACGTCTTTTGGCTGAGATGATTGGAGCCAATGATTCTGGTAGTAAAACGCAGAAAAGGTTCTATGCGTTTATTTGCCGAGTATTGTCTCACTTCCCTTGCCACGAGTATGACCGACCAACAACACGACACTGGCCTGAACACTAAGGGCTGCAGTCTCCCACGCTGTTCCCTCCGGTAGTGTGTAGGCAGGCTGCTCGAAGGCTGCGCGTAGCGGTGCAGGCCCTCGCTGACGTTGGCTCAGCTGGCAGACGCCGGCGGTGTGTGTACGATGAGCAGGGCAAGCCAGACTCTTCGCCAGAGGTGAGGCCGAAGGCGATGCAGGAAAGTGTAGCGGTCTAGGAGCGTAGCCCGGAGCTTCCAAGGTGGACCTGGAACCTGAAGGAAAGCAGCATTAGGAGAGCCACAACCAATAGAGTCAGGCAGGCGGCGTCAGCCGGCCTCAGCTAGCAGGTAGAGAGATGGGCAGTACGCTAACGCAGTAAATGTAGTGCTTACCCGTAGCTGGGACCAGGATACACGTAGATACGACGTAGGGTCAGTAGGTACGCTTAGTTATAGTAGGTAGGCAGTAGAAGCGACGTAAGAGTAGCGGTGCCGGCCTCTCTGTCGGCCCCTTTATATACCGGGCCCTTCATCAGGGTGAGAGTCCGTTTATGACCATATTTGGTCAGGTTTTGCGAGCGCGGACGATGGCTTTCTCTGATTCACCGAGCATATGGGCGGTGCTGTGACCCAACGCGGTAAGTACCGGACATACGTTACAGTATAAAGAAGTAGATATGTTATAGGCGTACCAAAAGCAGGACGCTAAACATAAGCCAGTTTGCCAACTGGCTTATGTTTAGCGTCCTGCTTTTGGTACAGACTTGCCAGTCTGACATATGTGTGTTTGAAGTCGTGAAGGTTTCAAAGTGAAAGTGACATATCTTGTCAACCGAAAATAAAATAAAATATGGCGTTATCGATGTGTGCGTTAGTGTACCGTTTCTACGGATTGATTACTACGTAGGTAACGTATCTACCTCTTGTAATATAATTGACTGCAGCAGTATAGCTTATCCATTATAATAACACATGAGCTACCTTCTATCGTGATGACCGACACCCGAGGGGAGTCGCGCGCAAAAACTAGTGTTCATATACATAAATCATGTAGCAGATTTTCATTTAAACACTCTGATTTACATGCACAATGGCAGCAAGTACTACGAATTTATCACGGTCCAATCTAGCTATTTTGTATCTTTGTAATCAATCTACGTTTCATAAAGCTCGCTTCCAATATATGATAACAAGTTTTACGGGAAAATTTTTCTGAATTTTATTATGTGAAGTATTATGCGATACTGTTATAAAAGCTTTTGGTTAATTTAAATAAAATTGGTCCAATGTTTATTTTGTAATACGTGATATTTGATAGTAGGCATTTTTACATATGATTTGATATGAAATGTATACTTTACTAAGTAAATGAAACGTTTCCAAGGATGAGAATCAAATCCAAACGTAAGGTTTGTTATGAATAAATTCGTTTGGATACAAAAATAAGGAACGAGTCGCGATATTTTTTTGTGTCAACAGTAATCTAATGGACCTTTATACTTGACCTATCTGACATCCGTGTGTATTCTACTTATAAATATTTTGTTTATGTACTAATAAGTAAGTCCTTTCGTTGACATGTCCTTTACTAATACAAGATCAAAGCGTATGAAATATTTTACTATTTTTTGTTTTGGTAAAGAATAATAATATCTTAGGTCAGATCAGTGTGTGAGTTACACACGATCATCTGATCCCAAAAATACAACTACATACAAAACGTCACATTAAAGCTCTACTGGCTTCTGTATCTTTCTATTGGATTGACTAAGAAACCATTTTATTTTCAGGGTCATAGACTAGTAGACAATAGACCCAAATACATAAAACAAAGTACTTATTAATTACATAAATTTTACGTCAACACTTTCGATCAACGCATTCAAGCAATAATGGGTGTTAACAGACAGACAGGCAATCGGTCAAATAACGACCCTATAATAGCAATCCAGTTTACTTTTTAAGTAGTATAAGTATCGAATCCAAAACAACTGTAATCAAACTATTTAAAAACAAGGAAATCATATCGCCAAGAAATTTCGAAAGACAATTTTCTTTAATATTCTCCTAGTACATTTTCCTTAACCTTTTTCATTCTGATATAAAGGTCAGTTCTAAATAAATAGTGACACAACATACAGATTTTCGCGATAAAAAGAATAGGGATATCCTTATCTGGCGCTATTGTACCCTCACTAAATAGCGTTAAAGTATCAATAACTTTTTAGCACTTCCACATCAGCCGTAAATAACTACTGACCATCGACTATTTTTTCGCCAGGTGGCGCTCATCGCATTAATATCTGATAAAAACATCTCCGTATATTTTATCATCAAATAAATAGTTTAAATACTTTCTTATCTGCAATATTAGTCTTTAAAGTAAAAGTGAGACGTAAAGAAGTAGTGAAAGTGTTATCTACGAGAAAAACCTAAAATACATAAACTAATTCAAACAAAGATAATAACTAATTCAGAAGAGCATGCATGAGGAATCTGATGGGAGTGAATGAAGCAAGAGAGATATGTCAAGATCGTTGCAAATGGCGCTCCGTAGTCTCTGCCTACCCCTCCGGGAAACAGGCGTGAGTCTATGTATGTACATATGTATGTAATTCAAACAAACAAAAGTGACGTAGTGAACACAACAAACATTAGTTATAATTTCCGATAAAACGTTTATATCTCTGAGATTGTGCTAAAAAACGATAACTTTAATATCAAACAAACGATTTTGGTGGGAATGTACACTTTTCTTGATAAATAAAGAGTGATAAATGTGATTTTACTAAAATTTCAAACGTTCAAATTCAAATATTGTGCCAATTCACTGTGATAATCAACCAAGCCAGATACTAACGCTATCTAGCGGCCAATAGCTAGATCACGAATTAAAAGACACCTATGAAGGTATAGCTGAACTAACACAAAAAAACCGTAAGCCTATCGATCCTGTATCCTAATTACAATGACTACCAATAGAGGACAGTACTTCAAAAATAGATATGGATAACGTAACGCTAAGAAGAAACCAAATATCGAGAGCGAAATCCTACGAATTATTAAATTCCAGCAGCTCGTCTGAGATTACATTGTCTTTATATTATTATAATATGTCTGGTATTTATATAATATGTCTATATTTTAGGAAAAAGCGACGACAGTTTAATTAACCAGAGTTTCCTCGACCCCAGTGTAATTTCAGAGTTAAGGATGGAAATCGATGGTTTAAAAATAAACTTAGACAGCACCAAAAATGAGCTCGATGCTGTGATCCATGAAAATAACGACCTAAAAAAACACATAAGCCAGCTGATCCAGAAAAATAAGGTACTGAAACAACTATGCAAAAGTCCATTGACTTCAATAACAAAAAGAAGAACTGGTAACCGAAGACGTCTTAATGATACTATTGAAAACAGTAAGGTGATGAATTGCTCAATGTCAGAAAAGAGCCCGTCACAAGAACCTGAAGAAAAAAGTGAAAATACTAACAACAATAAAAGTGCAGCAAAACAAAATCAAATGGCGCGTAAAGATTCTCCACAATTACCGATAGATAGCAACACACAACCTTCAGAAGAGAAACATTCATTATCCATAAAAAAGAATGAAAGCTCGAAGTCCGAATTGGCTAGTAAAGAGAAAAAAAACTATATACTTGGAGACCAACAAGCCAAGCGATTAGCACAGAGTATGATCAATACCAGGAAAAACAAATGGAATGACACATACGATGTTACTTCGATGGTAAAACCAAACGCAACTAGTGCACAGATCCTAAATAGCTGCAATGACATGTTTGTAAACAACCTCTCAACAAATGACATAATTGTATTAGCAATAGGCTCAAATGATAAATATCCGTTTATTTTAATCACAGAATTGTGCAATGTACTTTATAAACTACGATATCACTCAGTTTTTGTAACTAATGTGCAATACAACCCGTATTTAAATGTAAACATGCTTAACAATAACATAGAATTAGTGATACGAAACTACACAAACTGTAA
Organism: Euclidia mi; assembly: GCA_944739405.2. Classification (NCBI taxonomy): domain Eukaryota; kingdom Metazoa; phylum Arthropoda; class Insecta; order Lepidoptera; family Erebidae; genus Euclidia; species Euclidia mi. The sequence continues at coordinate 28,299,423 of OX123193.2, read as the reverse complement.
GTACCTAAAAATATCCAATATAAATGATTCTCATAACTCTTTTAACAAAACTATTCATAACTCAATATATAGCCATAGATACTATCTGACGAATTTATGTTTTAAATTGAATACAGAAATTGATCATCAATTTTACCAGAGTGAAATTTTGAACAAAATTAAATACAATTTAAACAAAACAAAACACACACCAAATATACCTTGCAATGATAATTTCACACAACAGATAAGGCCAAATATTTCTTTACAAACTAAGATCACATCTTACTTTAACATTACACCTAAACAAAAACCAACAAACATTAATAACAACACAAATAAGTTTTTTCTCCAATAAAAGTAAGTATGAAAGTGTTTCTTTAATTCATCTAAATATTGCAGGATTATTAAATAAACAGGGATTGATTCAGATTGCTTTATTAGATTTAAAGAAGGAAATTGGTGATATTGACATTATATGTTTTAGTGAGACTTTTTTTAAACTTGAGTCTGAAGGCAATTTAAAATTAAACAATTACAAATTGGCAGCTTACTTCTCCAGATCAAATCAACGCCGAGGTAGAACATGTATTTTAATTAAAAACCACTTAGAATATACTCAAACAGTCTCAGTCCCACTCCACTTTGAATGCTGTGCAATTGAAATAATGAAATTTAGCTTAATTATAGCATGTATTTATAGGACACCCACTCCTCACACAAAATTATTTCTTAGTAAACTAGAATTATTGTGCAACAATCTATGTAAAAGGGGCAACAAAAAGGTACTATTATGCGGAGACTGGAATATAGATATTACCAAAATGAATAAACATTCCGAAGAGCTCAATTCAATACTTTTTAATAATAACTTGGTGAATCACATTACAAAACCTACAGGAAAAATGCCTGTTTAGATCTCATAGCAAGTAATATAAAAGATGTTAAATCAAATCTTCACCTTCTGGCATTATCAGATCATGAGACTGCGCAGTCATGTGTGGTTAGTCTAACATCCAGCAATCATAATATTAATAAAACGCCTAATGTCTGGTTTAGGAGTATAAGAGATTTCAGTGCTGAGAATTTAGAGAAATACATAGAATGTATATCCTGTCTATCTTTTAGCGAAGTATATGACCAACAAAGCACAGACAACGCTTTTAATATATTTCATGATACAGTTACCCTTTTTTATAACATGTGTTTTCCCATAATAAAAATTAAACATACAGATAAACCAATAAAAAAACAGATGGCTAACAAGAGGTATTAAATATTGCTGTACAAAAAAAAGGATCCTATATATCAAATACCATCACAATAAACATAATAAAAAATGTAACAAACATTTATATAAACAGTACACAAAAACACTAAATCAATGTATACGCAAGTCACAACAAATTAGTAGTCAGCGCTATATAGCTAACTCAAAAAATGTATGTAGGGCGTCTTGGAAAATAATTAAAGATACTACAAATTACACAGTACATAAATTTGAAATTGACACTTTAGAAATTTACAAAACACAGTATAATTACCCCAACCAGATATGTGAACTATTTAACCAATATTACATCTCATTAACCAATAAACCAGAAAGTAACAACAACTTTAAACCAATTGCCGTACCTAATAATCCTATAAGTATATTTCTAACCCCAGTTAACCAAATTGAAGTTTTCAAAATTATTAAGTCCCTGAATGATACAAACTCAACAGGCTATGATGATTTATGTACAAAGATCATAAAACAATGCGCCGTACCTCTGTCCGCCCCACTAACATACATCATTAACACATCATTTACAGAAGTTAAATTCCCTACCCGCTTAAAAATGTCCATAGTAAAGCCGTTATATAAAAAAGGATCTAAGACAAACATGAGCAATTACAGACCTATAACATTAATACCCATACTAGCTAAGGTCCTCGAAAAAGCTATGCAAGGCAAAATAGAAGCATTTCTATCAACGTGTAAAATTTTGAATGAACAACAATACGGTTTCAAAAAAGAAAGCTCAACCACTTTAGCATGTTTCTCGTTACTTAAACAAATTACAGAAGCTATCAACGAGAAAGCAAACATAGCTTGTATATTTTTAGACATGACAAAGGCCTTTGACTTTGTCTGTCATAAAACTCTAATGTCAAAACTATACAATTACGGAATACGTGGTACAGCCTACGATTGGTTCAAAAGCTACCTAGAAAATAGAGTTCAATGTGTACAAATAACAAAAATTGATAAAAATCAACAAAAAGAATATAGATCTTCATACCAACAGAATAACTACGGCGTCCCCCAAGGGAACATACTCGCCCCACTCCTGTTTTTACTCTACATCAACGATCTCCCAGACTTTATAAACCAAAATTGCATCTTATTTGCCGACGATACAACATTAGTAATTAAAAGTAATAACATAAAAACTTTAGAGACAGAAATTAATATTTCTATAGAAAGAGCCATGAACTGTCTACAACTTAATAATCTGCAAATAAACATTGACAAAACAAATTTGATTCAATTTCAAACATACAAAACCAACACACCAAAACTAGAGATAAGATATAAAGATCGCACCATAAATAATGTTGATGAAAGTGTATTTCTGGGTATAACTTTAGATAAATTTTGTAACTGGAAGCCACATATTAAAAAAATAATAGAAAAATTAGACCGATTTGTATTTGTGCTGAGGAGACTACGAGAAACAGTAAATATGCAAACTGCAATAATAACATACCATGCCTATGTGTCCTCAGTGCTGCGTTATGGTATTATTATTTGGGGGAATTCTGTGGAAATGGACAAATTGTTTTTATTTTTTTTTTATTTTTTTTTACGGAGTTTAGTCAAGCATGACTATAATACTCCATTGGACATTCATAACTTAGCTACTACATAAACGCAGTACAATACTCAATTACTGACAACGACGACGCATACCAAGTTTAACAATTTTATATTTTATATATTTTTTTATATGGCTTGCTCTGAGAGCGGAAAAGCCAAAGCGGAATTACAAACACCTACCTGGTTAAAATCTATGGACTGATTTATTATGGTATTGGTCCTAATATCTTCGTTCCGAACGCATTCCATCATAATATGCAGGACGTCTTCTATTACTCCACACTCTGTACAAAGAGGAGAGGTAACTTTTTTCATAAGAAATGCGAATTTATTTAATGGAATGTGTCCCGAACGAAGTCTAAAAGCAATAATTAATATATTACGAGACAATTTGCTGTTCTCAAACCACGGAGATTTCCAAGGTTCATTCTGTATGGTTTTGTACCAAATTCCTTTCTCCAAAAATCTCTCGTCAAAATGTACCCTCCACAAATCGTAGCAATGCTTTTTAATTAAATAGACGCAATCTGTGTAGTAAGGTCTAATATCTATTTGTAAGCCATCACTTGACGCTTCTTTAGCAGCCCTATCAACAAGTTCATTCTCAACTAGCCCAATGTGTGAAGGGATCCACTGAAGGATGACTTCGACTGATTTATTTTTTAATTTGGAAATTGCATTAATAATGCTATAGGCTATCGGAGTTCTTAGGCAAGAGGTACACCGAGCCAAGTGCTGTAGAGAACTTCTTGAATCGGTTAGGACAACGAATTTGTCAATGAGTTCGATAGATTCTATATAAGCTAGGGCTTCTAAGATGGCAATTAATTCTATATACATAATTGACATATTGTGACCAATTTTGAATTTAATGGTTTGACAAATTTGTGGGTCAAATACTGCTAAACCTATACTAGAGCTACTGTCCTTAGAGCCGTCGGTGAATATTTTGTAAAATGATTCATACTCTTTTTCTAAATATTGTGTGCATTTGTTTCTTAGGTTTGAAATCTCGTATTCTTTTTTCCCATTAGTTAGATCTCCTATCCGGTATTTTAGAACACTATTTAGGTCATATCTATTCATCCAAAAATCTAATCTAAACATATCTAAATTTTCCTTTGTGTCTATGTTAACATCTTTAAATTTTAAATACATTTGAACCATGCTAGGTATCTTTTTGCGCCTCCAATATCTACTAGAAATATGTAGCGACAATTCTTTAATAGCATCTACCGTGGTGTTGTTAGATTGTGACATCAATTTAAACCAAAACTTTCCAGCGAGATAACTCCGACGTATTTGTAAGGGTTGTAACACCAGTTCACATTCCATCACGTGGATGGGAGTGCTTTTCACGAAACCGCCAATGATACGCATTGCTTCATTTTGGACCTTATCTAATTTATATAAATTAGATTGACTACTACTATCAAAGAGAAAGCTGCCATAATCCAAACGACTTCTGATGATAGAAATATAAAGTTGTCTTAAATGGCTAGGGTGAATACCCCACCCAGAGCCTGATAGAACTTTAAAAATATTTAAAAACTTACGAGTTTTGTGACATATTTCGTTTATGTGTTTGGACCACCGCAACGCTGAATCCAACCACATACCCAGATATCTTACGTGAGCCACTTGTTGCAATGGCGTATCATTGACAGTTATACAAACGTTATCATTTTTTCTACCCTTAGAAAATAAACAAGTTTTACTTTTTGTGGAGGATACACTAAGACCTAAATGTTCTAATAACTGCAGTACCATATTTAATGAACCCTGAAGAAAATCACGTGTATTACATACGCTTTTATCTGTTACATACAGTGTGAAATCATCAGCATACTGGGAAATGAATACATTGTTGACACTGTTGCAAATTTTATAGGTAGCGATATTAAATAACAGAGGCGACATAGGGTCGCCTTGTGCGATGCCCTGACCAGTACACTGACTTATATAATAGTCTTCAATTCTAATATTTAAACTCCTTAAACTAAGAAAATTCCAGAGGTAATTACATATATTAGAACCAACACCAATCTCGTCTAAAATTCTAAGTAATGAACTAATATTTATATTATTGTACGCGTTATCAATATCAAGAAAGCATGCCAAGGTGACCTTGTTTTGTGAAAATCTTGATTGGACCCTTGTTACTAAGCTAGTCAGACTATTTAGACATGATTTAGATTTTCTAAAACCCACCATATCTTGTGAGAAAATGCCTTTTCTTTCACAAAACCATTCCAATCTCCGGTTAATGATCACATGAAATATTTTACATACGCAGGAGATTAGGCTAATAGGGCGAAGAGACGAAATTAAGGACGGATCTCGACCAGGTTTGGGAATCAGTACTATGCATATATCTCGCCATTGAATAGGTGTAAACCCAGAAGCTAAGAACTGATTAAATAGTGTTGCTAAAATATATTTGCCATTATTCGGTAATTGTTTTAACATAGAAAATGATACGAGGTCCATTCCTGGTGCAGTATCAGTATTTTTAATACATGTATCTAATTCATTAATAGAAATGGGCAACTCTAAATGGTGGTTCGATGACATAAAATTGGGTTTAGCAGGGGTTACGTATGCGGGACATAAATGATTTAAAACTGATTCAGCTTTTGCTTTACTAATAAATGAATTTTGAATTTTGTTGCCCTTTAACCATTTCATCTTTCTCCACATTTCCCCAGCTGATGTTACCTCATTTAGAGACTGACAAAACATGTGCCAACAATTCGACGCGGCCTTCCTAATAAGTTTTTGAGTCTCCTTAATGCAAGCCTTAAGATTTGATAAGTTAGATGGAGTTGGGTTTCTTCTAAACTTAGATAAAGCTAATCTTCTTTTCGCAACCGATTGGGATAAGCTAGGAGTCCAGTAGGGTTTTGGCGAAAATTTACTTGCTGGGTTTAAGTTTATTTTAATGAAAGGTATATTTTCATCTGCTGCGTTATTAACGTGGTACATAAACTTATTGTAATCATGTTGTGGCTCTCCTGTAAAATTAAAGTTCGCAAATACATTTTCAAGATGGTCTTTGTAAGTGGTCCAATTAGCTTGCTTAAAGTTACGTTTTTTAATAAAGTTTGGTTTATATGTGACAGCAGAAGAGATATTAATTATAAGGTGGTCACTTCCAAGACTCTCATTTGAAACATGCCAGTTAAAAATACATGCAATATCGGATGTGGCTAAAGATATATCCGGGGAGCTCTGTTGCAAATTATTAGCTACCAATTTTATGCGGGTATGGCTGCCGTCGTTCAGGGACACAAAGGAGCTATCATTTATAGAATTGTAAATTTGTAATCCTCTAGTATCTGTTTTATATGACCAAGACAGATGATGACCATTCACATCCCCTAAAACTAGCGTTTTGCTATCAAATTGTTCAAATAAAACATCCCAATCATTTTGATTGGTATGTACCCATTGAGGGCAGTAAACACCGATAATATTTTTAATATATTTACAATTGTGAATTCTAACATATACTGTTTGTATATCTTGGTTATGATGTACTAAACCGCATAGCTCGGATTTGATGGATTTGTGAGTAAAAATGGCAACGCCACCATAGTTGTCTACTCGGTCCGTTCTGTATATACAATAGTTATTTAATTTAAGCGAATACTCAGGATTCAGCCAGGTCTCACTAACTACGGCAACATGTATTTTATTTTGAAGCAAAAATTGTTCGAATGTCAAAAGTTTAGGCTTAATACTTTGTGCGTTCCATTGCGCGATATTGATAACGATCGTGTTATGAGTATTACTACTGGCCATTGAAAGACTTAATAATAGTATCTAATACATTTTTACAAATAGAATCATCTGAAAAATGGTTCATAATAGTTGTTATACCCCACTCCACAATTAGACCAATAATTTTCCTAGATTTTTCTGACCAATTATCATTGTTAGAACAAATAATGTGCGCAAATTTCTTCAACATAGAATCAAATGTTCGGTCATCAACACACGATTGCGATGTAGACTGGTTTGCGCGTTCATTCATAAGCAAGTTATTATTATCTACGTCTATATGGCTATCGACATGGCTTCGCCGGCGAGGGCGGCGCCGGCGCGAGCGCGAGCGACGACTAGGGCTGCGTTGGCTGCGATGCGTTGTCTCCGCGGCCACTTCAGTACTTGTGTGTTCGCCGGCGCATGCACGCGTCTCGTCTTCCTCCGTATGTGACTCCGATGACGACTCCGACGATGTTGAGTTTAGTTCATAGGCAATTTGTTCCGTAGAATTCCGTTGCTTCCTCTTCGTAGGTGTATCTTTGGGCACGTTTGAAGTGTTGTGTTGATTTGCTAATACAGCTGCATATGACATAGGGCTTGATGTAATGTGATTTAACGGCGCCGGCGACTTGTTTTTATCGTAGCTAGTTGGCATCGCTGTTTCATTGGATCTCGGGGAAAATGGAGGTACATACATCGTTAGTGCCTTACGATATGTGCAGTTGAAATCGGACATTATAGCTCTTATTTTCTTTTCTTTGATGTACGCTGGGCACGATTTTACCAACGACATGTGATTGCCGTTGCAGTTGACACATTTAAATTGGGTGGACTCGCAGTTAGCGTGATTTTTACCGCACTTAGGGCATACTATTTTTAATGATGGGCAAAGTTTTACCTTGTGTCCAAAACGCCAGCATCGAGAACATTGCGTTACTGGGAACACATAGGGTTCAACGTTAACTATCAAGTTAAATAACTTAATATATCGTGGGACTGAACTTCCTTTAAAACATAATCGCACTGTTTCAGATGGGGTCCACCCAGACTCAGAATTTTTGCGGTTTAGTCTCTTGGCAGATATTATTTCACATTCATTGCTATTTTTTAAACATTCTAGCAGGTCAGGTTCAGTTAAATCGATATCTATGTCTCTTATAATACCGTATGACGCATTAACGACCCAGCCCCTTTGTATTCTCCATTCTTTATCTATCAGTGTTTGACATGTGATTAACTTTTCTGCATTTAATTCGTTATCGAAACTGACTATGACTTTATAGGCATTAACAAACTTAACACGCTGTATTCCTGGTATATTTTCGCTAGAAAATAATTTAGCTAGTGCGAATTGCTTTGGTAATTTCTCTTTGTTAGAAACACAGACGTCAATGCTTTCCTTTTTCCTTCTTTTATCATCACCCACTACTCTCCAGTGCCCATCTTCTTCCACACCGCCTTCGTCTAAATTGTGTAAGTTCTCCTCAGTGTTGTATATATTTTCATCCTGTGTAAATGCCTCATCCATGCCACTACCCTCCATACTTATGTTGTCCTCAGCTCCCTTATCATTCTGCGTAATATCTTGACTCATACCGACTGCACTGTCTGTTACCGCGCTGCGCTGGTAACAGCGCGCTATAGCGCGCTGTTCTTTGCCGGTAAGTTTTGTAGAGAACGAAACGAGAATATTTGCACATAAACCGAACACGAAACACGTCCTACCCACTCATAGAGAGAATAGACACTGACAAATTGTTTGTAATGCAAAAGAAGTCCATTAGGGCAATAAAGGGAGCGGAGTTTACAGATAGTTGTAAACCCATATTTAAGCAACTGAAAATTTTACCACTGCCATGCCTCTACATATATGAAACATGTACTTTTGTAAGAAAACATCCAGAACTGTTTATAAAATTAGGAGATATGCCAAACAGTCGTACAAGGCACAAAAATAAGCTCAAGCAACCTCAAACAAGATTAGAAACATTTAAAAGAAAAACATATTGCATGGCTATAAAATTGTACAACAATCTTCCTGACTACTTAAAAAACTTACCACTTACTCAATTTCGCAGAGAACTATATAAGATACTTTTGGAGAAACTTTATTATAATGTTAATGAATACTTAGAGGACAAATTAGCGATCTGATTATTATATCGCCCTTCGTAACATAGCTAAAGAGGTCAGCATATACACGGTATTTTTTATTTTATTTATAATTTCTTTAAATGTATATTATATTAGTTTAAAAAATTATAATGTTCTGTGTACTTTCTTTAATGTTTTATCACTTTTATTTTATTTAATTGAATTTCTTTTATACGCTCGGTATTTTATATCATTAATTTGTTTTTTTTTTTGTATGCTTTAAATGCGCATTATTATATGTAACATCTTATCCTTTGTCAATTTAATAGATGGATACATAATATGCTATTATTTAATAGATGGATATATATGTATTTAATGTGAACTACTTAACCACTTGACAACTAGCGCCAATTCGCCGAATTCACTTGACCGCTCACGTTCTAAACAAAAAGTCGCGCCGCCGCTCGCCAGATGGGCGCGCTAACATAAACATTTATTGTTGATAAGTCGCTAACATGAGTAAGTTGAAGTGATGTTTTTCTTCAACCTTATAAATGACTCTTTCAAGTCGTATGAATTCTTTGTTGATATTTATTTTCTAATTTATTATACTTAGCAGCGAACATTGACTATCGTTGAAAAAATCACTTAGTGTATTTGAAACAGGATTATTTTAAAAAGTAAATCGATGACATACATATTTTTTGAGTTTTATCTGTAGAGGGATTCTATCTACACCGAATTAAATAAAAAGAAACATGTATCATAGTATAAAAATATTTAATTACACGCATACGATAAGCACGTAATTACTTAGCAGCGAACATTGATTATCGTTGAAAAAAACACTGTGTATTTTAAACAGGATTATTTTAAAAAGTAAATCGATGACATGCATATTTTATGAGTTTTAACTGTAGAGGTATTCTATCTTCACCGAATTAAATAAAAAAAAACATGTATCATAGTATAAAAATATTTAATTACACGTATACGATAAGCACGTAATTACTTAGCAGCGAACATTGACTATCGTTGAAAAAAACACTTTGTGTATTTTAAACAGGATTATTTTAAAAAGTAAATCGATGACATACATATTTACATACATACATACATATCGTCACGCCTTTTATCCCCGAAGGGGTAGGCAGAGGTGTATTTCTACACCCACTTTTCGCCAGATATACTTTAGTCCCACGTAATAAGGGGCGAGCCTATTGCCGTACCGGCCACATTTCCAGACTCCGTGCTGCTACTGAGAATTTCATGAGAGAAAAACCCAATAACACTGCCCGACCCAGGAATCGAACCCGGGACCTCCCGATCCCACGCGCACATTTATGCCGCGAGACCAACGAGGCAGTCGTATAGGGTTTGATGTCGAGTTTTCCGTCTCTACGCAAAGATGGTATTTGCATCGTGTTATCCCTTAGTCGCCTCTTACGACACCCACGGGAAGATAGGGGGTGGTGACACTTGTATTCTATTCCGTCAACCACACGGCATTTTTATGAGTTATTTTCACACATATTTTATGAGTTTTAACTGTAGAGGGATTCTATCTACACCGAATTAAATAAAATAAAAACATGTATCATAGTATAACAATATTTAATTACACGCATACGATAAGCACGTAATCACGGAGCGCGCGAAACAAAGAGTGGCATTTGACATTATTTTCTCGTTCCGGGTTAACGATTTTAAGACTCGCTTCGTATTTTTAGCATCAAGAAATTTTCAATGATTTGAATAGAACAGAGAAAAATAATTTAAAACATTACGTAATAGAAAGAAACAGTCAATTCAGACCGAATATAGCGCTGTAACCAAAAAGGGAAAATAGTCACGTCTACGGCATTTCGAAAAAGGGAGAATAGTCACTTGTGCGCGGTCAAGCGGTTAAGAAAGTTGTTTATAATTAAAATAAGAATTTATACTTTCACGCCTCTAATGGCAGAATATGTCGCACAACATAATTTAAGACCATGTATACCACCATATTCTGGAAAATAAAGTTTTATTATTATTATTATTATAGTACTCTGCGATACTAAAGATATTATTATGATATACCTTTGTAGTACTAGTTATCATGTAACACAGGAGTAAAACTGCTCTATTTTATTAAAAGGGAGGCACCAAATTAATCTATGATTACAGTCTGTTACTTTGGAGCAACCTGTAATTATTTTAGTATAGAACCAAACCCTATGGTTAGTATAAGGTACACAAAGTAGGATGGAATATCATCGTCTGCGCAGGTATACGTATTTATAACTAGACCTTCTTCACCTTCTTGCCCTCAATGTCACATCCAATCCCAAAAATAAACTACCCATAAAAAATTTCTCATGTTACTGATGACATTTATGCTATAAATAAAGGTTGTTATTTCGGTTAAGACCTAGAGATTACATTAATATTTTCTTTCTTTCACATAATTCGGACTGTTTCAGTAGCTATATACAACTTACCTCTTACCTCTTACATCTTATGATCTGTTACATCGACAACGCAAAAAGTAGTGACATCTAACGGCCGACCAAAGCTCGGAACCGCAAAGCAAAGTAAAAAAGTCGCATTATAATAAGTTTCACATTGACACAAGTTCTGGAAACTAACAGTAGAGCCAAGGTCCACCAGGTACGATCATCAAGCCTTTTCAGAAGATATGTCCTATACTTAGAGGACCACAGCTCTGCTGTTAGAGCACTTACTTCACAAATAGGTAAACTATGTTTTACTTCTTTACTTTGAAAAATCGAGCCTACATCATATACCTCATATTGTCATTACTTTTAATACTTCTGAATTGACAATAATTTATCCATACAAAGCTATAAAACGTCTAATAGGCATAAATGTTCGTACATATGTGAAATTAGCAGTTCAATCATTTCAAACCACCGCGTAGTATCGCACGCCGACCACTGCAATCATTCGTTCATTCGTTGACATGTAATAAATTACCAATGAAAATATCGCCAATATCGACTATTTACAGCGAGTGTTTATGTTTATTTATTATTGGCTTTATCTGTGAATTTCCTCACGGACTCTGCATCACTCACAACTTGCATGCAAAATAATCTTGTGATGTTTGGTCTGGTAGGTTAAAACGTTGCATACGAGCTGACATTCAGGGTTATGATGTTTTTATGACTGCAGATAAAATATAATGTGTGTTATTTTATAAACCGTTTGTCATAACTCCTAGTAAATTCAGAAGCTACTTGTTAGAGACAAATACAATGCGATTATAGCACTTGCATACCTGTTTAAAAGAAGAGGGATCATGTGGCAGTGTTTTCTGTCCTACCATTATTATTTTTCAATTTTTACGGTTGCTACTAACTTGAAACGAAATTACTTAAAGGGAGTATATAAATAATAAGTGCCTGTGGAAAAGTATAAAGTTATACTTTTTATATTCACATACTAACATAGTTAAAGAAAATTCGAACCCCGTTCATACGGATGCCAATCGCCTAGTCTAAAATATAATATGGTTTTGTGTAAATTTACGTCAATAGGACAACTATTATTGCACTATTGATTCACGCTCATTGTTTGAAAAGTTAATACGCTTATTTTCACATTTTCTCATATGAAGTCCTCAAAACTTTGACGAGTATCGACAGTCAGGTCTGAATTTCTAGCTTGGCTATTTGCGTCACCAGACGTCGCTGGTTTTAATTAGAAATGCCGTTTCGTTTCAAAAGTTTGTCCGGACTGAAAAGGACCGCGCCTTCTGGGAACCAACTCCAAGCCAATTTTATTTCTTTTATTTAGAAACATTAGTTTTACGTTCCATACGTTGCTTCTTTATCTATATTTGATACTGTTTAGTTTTCATTTATAAAATAAATGAAAGGAGCAAATATTATTGTTTAATAATTAATTAGGTTGCACATTTATACTAGCATTACAAAAGGGTTAAACAGATTAGAAAATTGTACACAACTTCAGGTTCGGTAAGTTACTTAATCATTTAAAATATCGTCGTTAAGTTATCACTGGCATTTTGTGATTAGACAAAGCGAGACAAAGAAACCAGTAAGTTAGTTTATATTGATTAGGAAGACAGATAAGTTAAGACTTTATAACAATTTCTCTCTACTGCAAACTTCGATTCAAAACCCGCTTAAATTCATATTTTCATTACCATAATGTATTCAACGAACGGTATAATAAAAAATCCACTGCTAGCTTAATATAATTCACAGCCACAAAAAAATTCACGCATATATAATCATTTTCTAATAAACAGTAAAAGTAACAAGTCAAAATGACCCATCAGCTTATGTAATAAAAATAAACTAATAAGGAATTTTCGCGCCAATATCTTCTGAGCCTCGGTTAAACCTTATTTTTCTCTGTGAGTGACTACGAAATTTATAGAAGACCCCAACGCAATAAAATACCTTGCGAGAAAATGAAGGAGCATATTGCAATATATTTGTTTCTTGGTGGCTAGAGGGGGACCGTTTTAGCCATCTGCGGGGAAAATATATTTTATGGGAATGTTCTACGTCTTATGAAGTCCATTCGTTTCATTTTATCAAACTGCTATCCTAGCTAGAATTATTTTATATTAAAAGTTTTTTTAATAAACTAGTTATGTGTTTTCATGTGGTAACATTAGAGTAAAACTACTACAAAATCTAATCATCAACGGCCCTGTATATTGACTGTCCCACTGCTGGGCACGGGCCTCTTCTTACTATGAGAAGGGTAATGCCATAGTCCACCACGCGCTGTTCTGGTGCGTGTTGGCAGACTTCACATGTGTTTCGAGAACATTATGGAGAGCTTTCAGACATGCAGGTTTCCTCACGATGTTTTCCTTCACCATTTAGCAAGCAATAATTCATTGGTGCGTGCCGTGTATTCAAACCCGGTACCTCTAGGTAGCATTCTATCGGTCTCTCCACTAGAATCTCGCTACATTAATCTAATAACTTACTGCCAAACGACGCAAACGATAGATTTAACCAATTTCATTCTCATAGATTCGGTTTCCGAAAAAATGAAACACCCAGTAAAAGGCATAAACTGGGTTGAGCAAACATGCCTAATTTTATGTAAGTCTGCGAGCCTTATATTTGTGAGAAAATTCGTGACGAGCTAAGCCTTCGCTGATATTTTTGTGATATAATGAAAAATTCTTTATACTATTCGCCAAGCTTTCGGTCTCCAATCCCGCAGAAAGAATTAGAGGTCACGCTGAAATAAAGTTAGGTATCTGACCTCACTATTGAAGAAAACTTATTAGATTCTCGAGCGGAAGCGTTAAAATATATATGTACTTATACCTATTGCCATTTATCGAAAATTAAAGAAAAAGCAATTTGGAAAACGAGTAAATCCATCAAACCATCATTACCATCCTCCTAGTGTTATCAAAGATTTTTGCCTTGTAACTTCGATTCCGCGCACTAGTCATATTAAACAGAATAAAATAGCGTTGTAAAGTGTACAGGTAGTATGGCATATGGGCTGTTAACTATTGAAAAAGCTCTGCCACTAAACTAAGAATAATTTATTTAGCATGCAAATTTTAACAAACGCATATATTAGTACATCATCCATCACAATATTTATAATAGGTATTCTGTGTATTGATTACTTCTGATAAATGTTTCTACTGATTTAAAAACTCTTGAACCGAGTAAAACGCATTTTCTATCAGCCATTTTTTTAGCACGCGATTAAATTTATGTACCGGCAATGTTTTGAAACATTCCGGAATTTTGTTAAAAACTTTAACGCACATCGAAAGACTATTTTTCTGAAGCCGGCTTGTTCTAGGTATTAAGCCCAATACTAATCTATTTGGATTTCTGATGTTATTTCTCATAGTAACGTCTTTTGCTTGTTTAAATGTGTTTGGGTGTTGCTTTACAAATTTACAAACCTCTAGGATGTACAAACTCGGTAAAGTGAGTATTTTTAAGTTTTTAAAGTATGGACTGCATGATACATCCGGGGCAATGCCGCATATGGATCGTATGCATCTTTTTTGTGCAATAAAGGCCTTTTCTACATCCTAACCGTTTCCCCAGAGTAACAACCCATAACGCAGTATGGATTCGACGTACGCATAGTAGGCTGAGCATGCCGTATTTTGGTCAGAAATTTTTGCCAGTTTGTACAGAGCAAAAGAAAACCCATTTACTTTGTTTGTAACCTTTTCTATTTGCTCTTTCCAGTTCAGTTTATTGTTAATTATTATACCTAGAAATATATAATTTATATGTATGTCATTATTTTTAAAATTATTGAAATTAATTATATGTGTCTTAGTTAAATTTGCTTGTAAATTATTATTATTTATCCACTCTATTATTGATGTCAAGGTATTGTTTATGTCAGTTTCGTGTTGTCTGATTGTATTATTTTTGTTTGCAGTCACAACGACAGATACATCGTCCGCAAATAGTATAGTGTTGTGATGAGTAGCATCAGGTAAATCATTGATATATACTAAGAAGAGAAGCGGGCCCAATACACTGCCTTGGGGGACGCCGAATTCATTCATAGCATAATTAGATCTATTTATTTCAACACAATTTTTTGGGGTTAGTTGTGATACTTCAACACACTGATACCTATTTTCTAAGTAGGTTTTGAGCCAATTTAAAGCTGGTCCCCTTATACCATAGTGCTCGAGCTTCATAAGGAGCTGTTTATGTGACACAAAGTCAAATGCCTTTGACATATCGAGAAATATTACTGTTGCATACTTTTTCTCATTTACATTCTGAAGTATATCGTTCACTAGAGAAAAAGCTGCGTCACTGGTAGATTTATTTTTCTGAAAACCATATTGATTTTTTACAATGGTGTCATTGATGTTAAAAAAGGAAGTCAGCTTATCGTGCATGACCTTTTCAAAAATTTTTGAAAATAACTGTATTATTGTAATAGGCCGATAATTGCACATGGTCTTTTTGTCTCCTTTCTTATACAGAGGTTTTACCACAGACTTTTTGAGTTTGTCGGGAAAGGTACCAGTTTCTAGTGAGAGGTTTACCAGAAATGTAAGTACAGGAGTTAACTCTTTACTGCACATTTTTACAATTTTTGTACATATACTGTCATAACCCTCAGATGTCGTGTTTTTAAGGGACCCGATTAGTTTTATTATGTATGACTCATCTATGGGGGATAAAAATATAGAGTTTTCCTGTTTATTTTTTATACATGTGTCACGAGTGTTATTTTTTAATATGTTAATTGTTGATGTAAAATATTCATTGAAATTATTAGCAATTTTTAAGGGATCTGTGATTATGTTATTGTTTACAACTATTTCATTAATATAATTTCCACTACTTGCGGGACAAGTTTCACTCTTTATGACGGACCAGGTCACTTTACATTTATTTTTACTATTGATGACGTAGTTTCTAATACTAGTCCTTTTAGCTGTATGAATACATTTCTTTAATAACCTGTCATACCTCAGATGCGTCTGCTTAGCTGTTTCAGATTTACTAGAATAATATTTTTGGCGCAATTTTCGTTTATAGTTACAGCTATTTCGTAGTCCTTTCGTCATCCAATTTATTTCTTTTGATAAATTTATTTTTACTTTATTAATCGGGAAACAAAGATAGTACAGCAGGCAGAAATAGTCATAAAAAGTGTTGAATGCTAAATTTGTATCAGTTTCATTGTAGTACTTTCAATATTGAATACTAGATAGATATTGGCGAAACTTAGTTATATTTTCAATAGAATAGCATCTTTTAAAGTTGTATACATACTCGGGTATTTAAGTTTTGTATTTTACAGGCCATGATAGAATTTGTGCAGTGTTGTGATCAGATAACCACAGAGGCAAAAGTGACCCTGATGCAACCATAATATTACTGATAATCAAATCAATACAGGATTTTCCTCGAGTAGGTTCGGATATATGTGATATTAAATTATATTTGGTCAGAATGTCCATAAAATGTCGGGTTGGTTGATTTTTAATGTCAAGAGTATTAATGTTAAAATCTCCAGTTATAATTATATCACTTTTTGAATGTTTACGTAGATATTTATACAACATAAGGTTAAAATTATCTAAGAAATATTTAAGATGTCTACAGTTCCTAGAAGGAATTCTATAAATACAAATTATTATTATATTATATGTTATTAATTTAATGGCACAGAGTTCAAAATGGAATATCATTTTTAAGTCATCAAAAGTTGTTATACATTTGAATGGGGTACCCCTTTTAACTAATATGCATGAACCCCCTCTTTTATTAGGTCTGCTGTAATAGGACGCGAGTTCATAATTGCAAATATTAATGTTTTTTTCCGTACCTGTTTTGACGAACGTTTCCGTTACACATATTATGTCAGGATTAGCTACATTCTTTATGTTATTTAGTGTTATCTTTAATAATTATTTTTTCGAGAGGATGCCACGGATATTTTGATGAAGTAGTGTAAGTTTATTTTGCGTGGTTGTCTCGAAAAAACAGCACTTTATTTTCGCATGGAGCGGAGTTTTCAACAACCAAGTCAGAGAACGCACTTTTGTTAATCTCAGTATAGGGCACAAAATTATTCGTTTCAGAGTTTTTAAATTGAAAATAGTAGGTACGGTATAGTACCCCTCCTTGCAACATTAGCAACACTTGTCTTCTGCTTAGCTTTGTAACTACAGGTGAAGTTGGATTTCATAATGTGCAATTTAATTTTTTTAGGTGACAAGTATTTTATTTTATAATCGTTATAATCAATACACAGGCTAACCTTTTTTGATACATAATCAGCATAACTTTGATAATTAGTATTTTTAGGGTAATAATAGTCTAGTACAGTGCAATTTTTGAGATGACTAGTCCATAATTTTATCGTCATCTTTAACTTATCTGTATTCAAGTATGGATTTGTATATACAGGAGTAATATATATGCGGGCTTTACTTAACTTATTAATAATTAAACTAAAGTTATAATGCAACTTTTGAATATTACTATCATTACTTCCAATGCTAAGAATTACGATGTCATCCTCCGATAAACTCGTTACAATACTATCACATTGTGTTAATATTTCTGAGCTTGGAGCTCCTGTTTTTATCAATGCATAGGGTATATAGCTGTTGTCGCTTCGTATAGTATTTCTTAATTTTATTATGGACGCTGATATTCCTCGTGCTTGTGCATGATCCCCTAATATAACAATTGTATGCTTGTTTGTTGTGGTACTAGTAACGACATCTATTCTCTCGTGTGAAGAACTAATTGGCATGGCCGATAATGAATGGTTGTCGTGATTGTGGTAGTTCAGGTTTTTGCCGCATTCAATTATGTTATTTATAGATGTCGCTGTCCTTAGCGATTGATTTTGATTGGTGATTGTATTATTTTGGTTTATTATTTGACTGTCTCTGCACGAAAAATCTAATTTGGATTTAATCAATTTGCGTCTTTGTGTTTTATTACTTTTCTTTTTCGTTGTAGTTGTCTTACAAATTTGCGTTATTTGGTCAATCCTTAGTTTATAATCAGAAATTTGTTTAGCTTGCTTACTGTTTTCCAGGAGTAAATTATCGATTTCATTCTCTGCGATCTTAAGTTTCTCTTCTAATGTAAATAATTTTTTTCTCATGTTATTTATATCATCTATAATATTTCTGCTTAAATCCGGGTAGCTGCGATTTATTTCCTGAGTGTGAAGACTTGTGTCAGATGATGAGAATCCGTCTTCATTTTCGGAGCATCCTGATAATTCTTCAAATGAATTTTCTGTTGATATATTTATTTTAGACTTTTGCCTGAGAGTTACATTTCTCTTTGCCGTGTCTTCCATGGATTTACGATGAGTCAGTGGCGTTGAATTTGTAGTATCCATATTTGGGTGACTTGATTTATTAGCCAAAACGAAAGAAAATAGAATATAAAAATAAAATTAAAACAAAAAGTCACAAAAAGTCCATTTAGGATCAGATTTGAACCCGAGACACTTCACGTTTACGGTCTTAGCACTCTAAACCACTCGGCTATTTTTGCTATCTTTATCTATGTTGAAATATTAGATTAAGTCCAACAGGCCGCATGAGTGAATTAAGTTCAAGGACATTTAATGTTTCGGTCATTAACCCCGATATGACATTCACTTTTTGCAAACAAACTTTTAATTTATAAACGTCTTTTATTTAATTTCTTTCTTAAGATTATGCACTATTATTTCACTTTTTCACAAAACTGTTTATATTGGTAAGTTCCTGGTATATTAGGCTACACACTGATATATCGTTTTGGTATATTTATCCACTTTTTGCGCACTTTTTGTATTTTTAAACGTAGAGTAAAAGTAATACGTGTCTGCTCTGTTACGCCCATCTGGCAATCCTTGAAATATTGAGAAGATGTATAATTAATTTTCAATCCAATATGAATAAAGGTAGTCAAGCTCATTAAACTCTAAAATAAACTTTAAGTGGGCTCAGTAAAATATCGATAATAATTCAATTAAATGTATTAGAAAAGTAATAACATTTGTGTTTCTGTGACTGGTACATACCAATTTGTCAATTACATCTATACCTCATAAGACGTCATATTATAAAATTAAGTCTCTTTTTGCTATATATCTCTGTACGAAAGCGATTAAATTAAAAACAAGCCAACGAACTTTTGGACGGTTTTCACCAATGGATAGTGTGATTCCCATGGAATTTTTAGGTGTATAAAACACACAGACGGAGCTGCGGACAAAGTTTAGTGAAGAATAAAGTGAAGTCCTTTACAAATAACACATGTTGTAGACAGAATGCATAAACTAAGTACGCCGTCCAACAACAAATTTGCAAAGATTTCAACTATTTGTGATTCAACGCATGGACTCACTTGATCTACCGAGATTGTTAAGAAGTCTCTTGTTACGCAAAATTCTTAGAAAACTGATTTTTATTATAATTCGCTATTGACAAATGTATAAAAAGTATTCTATTTATTTGTACATCATTTCGAAGAAAATTGATAAGGCCTATTATGTATTCAAGCAACAAGTTGTACACTTCTAAATATTATCTATTGTATACATCTAAATATAGGCTTATGGAGGCTTCTTGAGCCTTCATACAATGAATGTTTTATAACGGTAGACTGCGAAACGCCTGTCCTTTCTTTGAGAAATGATAAATTATTTGTCTACCTAGACGCTAACGATTGTATTTCGTTCCTCTGTTTATTGTTTCGCATAATCAACAATTTCTAGGTTCATGAATATCTTATAGTTCGTTGCTGAATGTTGGATGTTGTAAATCTAATTATGTGACTCATCGCTTCACACGTAAGTTCAGGTGTAGTGGTTATTCCAATTTGCGGATTCAACTATTTACATAATCTAACTTTGATGAAGGTCTGAGCACTGAAACAAATTTGTGTTGATATTTCACACCACGGTTCTAAAAGTAGCGTATTCCACTTCAAGTTTATTCTTAAAACAGGCAAAGTGCAAAAGTAGAGATGGTGATATTTTTGATGCACGTTCGTGATTGACACAATGAAATGCAATGTTCATATAGAGCAGTTAAGATGTATGTCTCGAAGTTAAATAAAAAACTAAATTCAGATTTTCGCTTATATATAATACACAATTTACACGTGCGGGCAGGTAAACTGCGGCCTAAGTATTTACAAATTGCCATTGCTTCTGCTGCTTATACGAAAATAGATATAGAAATATAGTCAAATTCAAAGCTAGAAAAGTATATAAAACCCTCACGCTTTAAATTGGACAAAACAAACGGCATTCGTGGCGTCGTAATCTTGTAACAAATGCAGTAAGTTACCTGCGCCGCAGTTATCATCCGTGGACTCGGCAGTCCTCACTCCTTTCACCTCACTACAGTCCCGGCTAACCGTCATATTTATGGCCCGTCTTACTATGAGGCCAAGCTATATTTCCTCCCTGTCAGGTTGCCCCGCTTCATAATAGTTTTTAGTGCCCTTCTAGCTTTTTGCTTTTTTATTGCTGAGACTACATTTTCAAAGTAATTTTATGTATTAAGTTAGGAATAAAAATGTAATAACTCTGTAAAAGTAGTATAATGTAAGCTAGATCGGAAAAAAATATATAATATACAAAATTAGAAAGGCTTCCCTACTTTTGCAATTTAGCGTATTAGACAAATGAGTCTTAAAAAGACTTTACTACTTTCACGATTTGTACATAAACAAATATTAATTTATGGACAGATATGTCTATATAATAATAATAATAAACATTTATTTCAGAATCAAGTTCCATTATTTGTTAGTACCAGTACAAAATGCCTTATATCTAGTGTTAGTAAATACACTATTCTAACGGGTAATTATAAAAAATAAACTAAGTACACCCGCTAGAGACTCTCCAATCTACTTCACTGCATGGAGTCGTATCCAGCGTCCTAGAATCGGAGAATCCCAGCGGTCTGCCAACGTCCTCAGGATAGTGTTGGGGCTGGCGCGAAACCGATATAGTAATGATGCGCATCTCTTGCGCATGACGGTTGAAAAGCTGTCAACATTTGCGTCGGCAAACATACCGGACGTGCTGCAAAAACGCGGTATGTATATACATGAGAAGTATACGCATATCTGGTGTTTGACGTATAATATAGTAGGTATGACTGCACGTATGAAATTAGATTTAATCTGTGCCAAGTGCTGTGGGTTCGATCTCCTCGCGCGATCTCACTTTGTGTGATCTACAATATGTTGTTTTGAGTCTGATTATTATGAAAAAATATTGTGTCTACTACAATGTATTTCTATTATTTCAAACAATAACGTATTATTACTTTGTGACCATTAATTTAATGTTTGTAAAGTTATCTGCAGCACACCATTTATTCTCATTGTGTGTAGTCTTATATACGGATCCTATAAAAGGCGGATTTCATATTTTCGTCTTACTGCAGTTTTATCATTTGAAGAGCGTGAGGTGACCAAAAAGCAATGATAATTTTCATCGGATAAAAAATAACATTACCTATCTTACATTACTACATTCCATTCATGTTCCACACTTTCATTATAACTTTGCGGATTTGAAAAATGTGGATAACTCGTGGTCATGGGCTAACTAATAGGTTGTCGATCGCTTTGGTTTCATATACCGTTACTTTCTGCTTCATTCACTTCTACCATAGTTCTGACCATGTTTGCGAGTTGCCTACATTAAAAAGACGTAAGTGGATGCTCCTGTTTCACCATATTTACTTTGGGAGGCTTACCATATGAACATCATTTATTACTTGAGTATGATATCAATAGTTACTAAAAATTTTACTAGTCAGACATCTGTCTACAATGTGAAACAGTTGCAGCTCCTTACAAAAATAAAATGTACCACCGTTATATTTGTTTGAAAAGATTGGCCATGAGTCTTATTGCCCGTTCTTTCTCGTGGTTCTACCTATTGCATTGCGAACGTGGCAGTAAATGTAAATGTAGAATCATTAAGTAATTAACTTAAATTTTGACTTTCATAAGCGTCACTTTGTGGCCTAGATGAATAAATGATTTTGACTTGACTTTGACTACAACAAACTGTCCCGGCGTAATTCTGTAAAATTTACCTGCCTTAAAAAAGCATTTTGAATTTTCTGCTGACGTAAGCCCCCGATAGATCGGCAGTGCACCGAAGCAAATAGAGTAAAACTAAACGGATGGGACTCACGTTCGACACAATTCGACTCATAGTGGGTCAACTGTATTATTTACACAACTAGTTTGATATGTATTTGTCCATTTCTACAAGTGATTTGATATCAAGAGAATAGAGCTGAAATTATCAATTTGGTTGTAATTACTATCACCCCCTATTAAGGAATTAACCCTTAGGGGTGGCATATAAAAAATCTTCTTTAGTGGGTGCCTGGATCTTTAAAGGAACCCACTGTCCAAATTTCATATTTTAGCTTTAATAGTATTGGTTCTGCCATAGCATGTCGGTCAGTAGAAGTCATTGTATTTACCTATGTATATGATGATGAACCATATTATATCTTTCTCGGGTGGTATGAAAATATTTGTATCATAAACATCGAAACTTATCGTGACGATGATAATAATGGACTGCCACAGCATAGTAACATTTCTAGTATAACAAAAAGGTGTATAAGCAGTGACAAATGAAAACAATTTATCTTCATAACGTAGCTTCCTAGACTGAAGGCCGCACGTGGCAGAAGCTTTTCATTTACACGTTAACAACAAATACACATCCCTTCACGATATTCACCCAGGTAACTTTACCTCGAGGCTTATGTCACACCTTAGGGTTAAGTTTGAAATAAACCCAGATCCTAGTAGTAGGTACACAATGTCAAACAATCAATTTAATAACGTCAAAGGTGTTAACCGTTGACAACTTATTTGTAAATACGATGAAAATTCTATTGGGGCTGGTAATGAAAAAGAATGATGTAACTGACTACAGCTTATAATAAGCTGTCGTCAGTTACATCATTCTTTTTCTTAAGAAATCTTTGCTATTTCATCTACGGGACAACTGAAAGTCATGAAACGAGACTTAATATCACGACTGAAACAAGCCAGTTTAAAAGTGGGTACCTACCTATTTAACTTTACCAATTCATAAATGCTTCACTCAAATGAAAACTG
The DNA here is from genome assembly GCA_944739405.2 of Euclidia mi. Taxonomy (NCBI): domain Eukaryota; kingdom Metazoa; phylum Arthropoda; class Insecta; order Lepidoptera; family Erebidae; genus Euclidia; species Euclidia mi. The sequence goes on along the minus strand of OX123193.2, from coordinate 28,276,077 downwards.
CAATGTTACATATAATTTTATGTAATTATGTAGAATCGTCATTAATATATCGTTACCGTTGGTTTAATTTCCGTACGTTTAATCAATTGAGCTTCAAGTGTCCAGAGAATATTGCGCTTCTGAACAAGTCTTTTATGTTCACCCCCAAGTCCCCTTCGTTAATACATTGCTTAAATTGAATTTTATTGCACAGGGATTTATGTTGGTTTTATAGCACGTCATAAAAGTGGCTTCTAACGGTTTTTATTAAAATAATCGTGGTTCACTTATTGCTACGATATTACACAAGCCTTAATGTTGGCTTAAATACAACTTTAAAGGATGATTGAAGCACGTTGGCGATGTAATGGTAATTTTAAGGCTTTGTGAATTTTGTAAATTACAGACTTAGATATGTATAGAAAATAATTGCTACGGTGTTGGTATTCAATGAATTTCGAAGGAAAAATTGCGGCTTTGCCAATTAAAGACGTACGTATCGGCGGGCAAAGCTATATTTTACTTCTGTCTTTAATGAGCTGCCATTTCATTTTGTCATAATCAGTTTATTCATCCGTCCGTGGGGCGACGGATTAAGAATACGAAATGTCAGCACTCCATAATTATCATCCCATGGGTGCCGTAAGAGACGACAGAGGGAGCATGTTATGCAGAGAACAGCACTGTAAGAGAAGGAAAACTTGATACAAAACCTATACCAACCCGTTTGGCCAGCGTGGTATAGTGGGCCAATTCCTCCTTTCAAAGGAGAGGCCTAGTCCAGCAGTGGACTGTTAAAGGCTGATGATGATGATGATGAACGCTAAATTTTACACACGGTATCATAAAAATCCACTTCTGCCAGCTTATAATCAATATAATTCACAGCCACAAAAAAATCACGCGTATATTATCATTTTCCCATAAACAGTAAAGTAACAAGTCAAAATGACCCATCAGCTTATGTAATAAAAATAAAATAATAAGGAATTTTTGCGCAAATTTCTTCCGAGCCTTGGTAAGACCTTTTTTTTCTCTGTGAGTGACTAAGAAATTTATGGGAGACCCCAACGCAATAAAATACCTTGCGAGAAAATGAAGGAGCAAATCGCAATATATTTGTTTCTTGGTGGCTAGAGGGGGACCGTTTTAGCCATCTGCGGGGAAAATATATTTTATGGGAATATTCTACGTCTTATGAAGTCCATTCGTTTCATTTTATCAAACTGATATCCAAGCTAGAATTATTTTATATTAAAAGTTTTTTTTTATAAACTAGTCATATTTGTTTTCATGTGGTAACATTAGAGTAACACTACCACAAAATCTAACCATCATCTGTCTGTCCCACTGCTGGGAACGGGCCTCTTTTTACTATGAGAAGGGATTACCCTTCTCATAGTAAAAAGAGGACTATATATATATATACTCTGGCATTAGCCAGAGTCCACCACGCGCTGGTCTAGTGCGGGTTGGCAAACTACACATGTGTTTCGAGAACTTTATACAGAGCTTTCAGACATGCAGGTTTCCTCACGATGTTTTCCTTCACCATCTAGCAAGCGATAATTAATCGGTGCGCGCCGTGTATTCGAACCCGGAACATCTAAGTAGCAGTCTGTCGGTCTTTCCACTAAACTATCGCTACATCAGTCTAATAGCTAACTGCAAAACGACGCAAACAATAGATTTAACCAATTTCATACTCATAGATTCGGTTGTCGCAAGACTGAAACATACCTACAGTAAAATACATAAATTAAGTTGAGCAAACATGCCTTATTTTAAATCTGCAAGCCTTATATTTGTAAGAAAATTGGTGACGAGCTAAGCCTTCACTATTTTCTGTTATGTAATGAAAAATTCTTTATATTATTCGCCAAGCTTTCGGTCTCCAATCCCACAGAAAAAATTTGAGGTCACGCTGAAATAAAGTTAGGTATCTGATATCGCTATTGAAAGCAATTTATTAGATTGTCGAGTAGAAGTGTTGAAATATATGTATTGCCACTTATCGAAGATGAAAGAAAAAGCAATTTGGAAAACGAGTAAATCGTACTAGACTATTTTGAGAAAGCTAGCAATTTAGGTTACACCATCATTACCATCGTCTTAGCGTTGTCCCGGTTGTATCCCTGTAACCTGTAAAATATGGGGTGGTGACAATCCGTATTCTTAATCCGTCACCACACGGACGGAAAATTTACCGTTATGGTAAGGGAAAATATCTTATGAATTTAAGCGGGTTTTGAATCGAACCTTGTAGAAGTTAGGAATTTTTATTATAATATAATCTGAAGAATTGTGTTTACACGGTCTCGGTTGCTTGTATGTTTGTAGAGTCCCCCGCGATACAGGATTCAGAGCGCTTGTATACGCTTATAGAAGTCACCGGGCCTATGCAAAAATTCGTGTCATCACTATATAAGAAAAATATCTTGTAAAGACGCGTGATCTTTGAAAAAACCGGGTCTAAGCCGCGAACTATTCTAACCATATTTAAGAGAATACAAAAACATTTTAATGTCTGGTACTTAGACAAATTATTGGTATCGCTTCGCTATGCAGAGCGAGACCAGTTATTTGTCAAGGTCTGGTAGTATCGGATATAAGTTGTTAACTATTGAGAAAAGTCTGCTCTAAACTAAGAAGATTGAGAACGTGTATAATTCATTTTCAAGCAAATATGAATAAAGGTAGTCAGGCTCATTAGACTTTAAAATAAACTGCAAGTGGGCTCGGTAAAATATCGAGAAGCTTAATATATAAAATCCTTGCGTTACTGACTGACTGACAGACACGCTACAGCCGAATCTACTGGTCGTAAGAAGATGATATTTAGCATGTATGTTCCTTGGACACCGTAAGGGTGCACTAAGACGGGATTTCCCGAAATTCCCACGGGATGGGGCAAAACGGGCAATTCGAAAATATGTGCGTGCGAAGCCGCTGGCGTCAACTAGTAGTTCAATAAAAGATATTAGAAAAGCAGTAACCTTTGTGTTTCTGTGACTCATACATACCAATTAATCAATTATATCTAGGTATATGTCATATTAGAAAATGAAGTCCCTTTTTGTTCTATCTGTCTGTACGAAAGCGATAAAATCAAAAACAAACCAACAAACTTTTGTACGGTTTTCACCAATGGATATTGTGATTCCCAAGGATTGTTTAGGTGTATAAAACACACAGGTGGAGCTGTGTCAAGTCTAGTGAAGAATAAAGTGAAGTCCTTTACAAATAACACATGTTGTAGACAGATTACACAAACTAAGTACGCCGTCCAACAACAAATGTGCAAAGATTTCAACTAAGTATTTGTGATTCAACGCATGGACTCACTTGATCTACCGAAATTGTTAAGAAGTCTCTTGTTACGCGATATTCTCAGAAAACTTTCTGATTTTTTTAATCATAAGCTATTGACAAATTTATAAAAAATATTCTATTTATTTGTATATCTTTACGAAGATAAATTGATGAGGCCTATTATGTATTCAAGCTACAAGTTATACCTAATTGTATACATCTAAATATAGGCTTATGGAGGCTTCTTGAGCCTTCATACAATGAATGTTTTATAACGGTAGATAGCGAAAACGGGTGTCCTTTCTTTGAGAAATGATAAATTATTTGTCATCCTAGAGGCTCACGATTGTATTTCGTTCCTCTGTTTATTGTTTTGCATAATCAACAATTTCTAGATTCATGAATATCTTATAGTTTGTTGCTGAATGTTGGATGTTGTAAATCTAATCCCATAAAAAACAATACTTGTCAAAAAACTAATTCTCGCTACCGTAAAAGGTTGTGCGATCCATGTAATACCTAGTCGGTTAATTAAAATCTATAATGTTTTAAATACACATGGAATACATGGATCTCACCACCTTTTACGGTAGCGAGACTTGGTTTTTTGACAAGTATTGTTTTTTATGGGATCTTATTACTTTTTGACTTTTTGTAGATAGGCCTACTTTTCTATTTCCGGTACCTTCTACTTCTTGTTCACCAACAACGAATTTTCTTAATTAAAGCTCTAACTGCAAATGTAATTTTGTAATCTTATATGTATATATGGGATTACAAAGTTATTTATGCAGTTGATGTATTTCGAAAACTGGACCGAAATTGAAAAATATTTTAGTTTTTCCTTGATTTATACACTCAACACTAATTGTATTCTAAGTTTGAAGCTTCTATGTCTGCTAGAAGTGCCTTAGACTTTGATGATCGGTCAGTGAGTGACAAAATCAAGAAATTTGACTCGTTATAATTCTTGAACTACTCGTTCAAATTGAATGAAATTTGAAATATACCATATTTTTACAATGCCTGCTTGGTTACTCAAAATTCAGGTTTCTAGCTTTATCCACAACGAAGTTATAGGGAGTCGAAAATGGCCTGAATTGCTTCGAGAAAAGGATGGTGCCGCTTTTTTACTCGACTTGGCGGGGGCACTGCCGTGCCCCCAGATAATATGATTCATCGCTTCATACGTAAGTTCAGGTGTAGTTGTTATTCTAATTGGCGAAGTCAAACTATTTACATAATATAACTTTAATGAAGGTCTGGGCATTCAAACGACGGTGTCCTGAGATTTCATACCACGGTTCTAAAAGTGCTATTCCATTTCAAATATTTAGTAAGTGCTTCAGTCAGGAGAAGTAGATTGTGACGTTTTTAATGTACGTTCGTAATTGACGTAATATGAACGTTTCAATTTTGAACTAAATCCAATATTCAGGTCGTAGCTATAGAACAGTTGAGATGTAAGTCTCAAAGGTTAATGAAAAAACTTAATTCAGATTATAGCTTATTTATAACACATCATTTATATGTGAGAGCAGATAAACTTGGGCCTAATATTTCAGCCTTAGTTCCAAAACTGTTAGGGTTGTGACGTATGTCCGGTACCTACCGCGTCTACGTCACATTACCGTCCATACGCTCAGCCAATCAGAGAAGGCCATCGTCCGCGCTCGCGAAGCTTGACCAAATATGGTCATGAACGGACTCCAACTCTGATGGAGGGCCCGGTATATAAAGGGGCCGACAGAAGGCCGGCACCGCTCCTCTACTACCTACCTACTATAACTAAGCGTACCTACTGACCCTACGTCGTGTCTACGTGTATCCTGGTCCCAGCTACGGGTAAGCTACTACATTTACTGCGTTAGCGTACTACCCATCTCTCTACCTGCTAGCTGAGGCCGGCTGACGCCGCCTGCCTGACTCTATTGGATGTGGCTCTCTTAATGCTGCTTTCCTTCAGGTTGCAGGTCTACCTTAAGGCTCCGGGCTACTCTACCTAAACCGCTACACTTCCAAGCATCGTCCTCAACGTCACCTCTGCCGAAGAGTCTGGCCCTGCCCTGCTCATCGCACTCAGACCGCCGGCGCCTGCCAGCTGAGCCAACGGACTGCGAGGATCTGCCGCTACGCGCAGCCCTTCGAGCAACCTGCCCTGCAAACTACTGGAGAGAACAGCGTGGGAGACTGCAGCCCTTAGTGTTCAAGCCAGTGTCGTGTGTTGGTCGGTCATACTCGTGCAAGGGAAGTGAGGCAATACTCGGCAAATAAACGCACCTAGAACCTCTACTGCGTTTCAATACCAGAACCCGTTACAGTGGCGCCTACGTGGGTTATTGTCTCGCATTCCGTGCTCGAGTTCTCATCTAGCAGGTCTCCATCATTGTAAGTGAGGAGGTGCGGCTACAGCGAACCGGTACGTATTGTTGTACTAATTATATACCTTTTAGTGTAACTACCTACTACATACTAGTTCGCAAATTTGAATTCTAACGTTTTTTCTTATTAGTCCTAACGGTCGAACTTTTACGCCTAATCGTAAAATAGGCCATTTGTAAGGGCGGAACGCTTGCGCATTAAGTGTAGTGTGTATTGCTATACTTACGCGGTATTTATTCATACACAATGGGCTCACACCCCATAAAATACTTCCTGCTAAATAAGAGCGAGTTAGCCTACGAGGTTGCGATTAGAGGTGAGGAGCCGGCTAAGTCCTAAGCCTGCGGAAGCAGCTCCCTAAATTACTGGAAGCCATTCCAGATGATGATATTTTGGAGTCCGGCCTAGCCATCACGGTGGACTTTGAGGGCGCTAGCGAGGCCGTCTCTGAGCTGGCCAAGCGAGTGGATTCGTTATCCATTTCTTACGACGCGAACCTAGCTAGGAGGTCTACCGCACTGCACAACCACTTATTCCACAGACTCCGTAAGATGGAACGTCCTACGGCGTATTCAAAACGTATTACCGAATTGTGCAGACGGTTCGACAAGCTCTCGGCGGAGCTGTCCGCCATTGAGCAATCAGGTGTTCGCTCAGCTGATGCTGTGGCAGAGGTCCAACCTGCGCCGCCTACCTCGACGCAGGCAGGGTTAGCCCCAGTATTGCATTGCAAGCATTTAAGAGTTAGCGAACTGTCCAAGTTAAAATAAGACGGTACGGGATGCGTCCGAGCGTTCCTACAACGCGTAACCGAATTCCAAACCGCGCGTAATCTACCTTTCACTAAAATTTTATCGTATGCCTCCAAAATATTCACCGGTAACGCACTTCACTGGTACCGCGGCCTAAAATAATATTTCACTACACGGGAAGAACTCACCACTAAATTAATAAACGATTTCACACCATACGATTATAACTACCGGTTATTAAATGAAAGCGACGTACCGACGTACCCAAGGGCCAAGGTGCTACAAAAACTATTATTATTTATCTCTCGATAATGAATCAGCTGTTCGCTAGGCTGTCACCGTCAAAGCGATTATCCGAACGCGAAAAATTAGACATCCTATTGCATAACATACGTCCATGCTACTCGCTAGTGCTAGCTCAGTCAATATCTTCAATAGACAGTATAGCAACACTGCAGACGTTATATTTAAACTAGGAACGGATGAAATGTTTGAACTCTCAATTCCGCGAACCGTATTATAGTAACGACACGTTGGCACCAGACCTAGCTTACAGTCACAAACCTAATAACCGAGCGCGTAATAATTTCGACAATAATTATTTCGCTGCCACTATAGAGGGTACGCCCGGAAAACCCGAATACACTGAGAACAACGAACCTAGGAATCCTAAGTATAAACCTAGCTCTATCGCTCTAGTCACGTCCAAGTAGTGTCCGCGCTGCCGTATCAATAGTCACAGTTTGAATGAATGCAAACGCGATCGGTTCGTAATTTGCTTCAAGTGCGGCCGTAGGGATGTGACATTCCCTAACTGCCCTAACTGTAAATCTACGAAACCAAAAAACTAGTTGGTCAGGGTCGGGGCGTGTCAAAACCTAAATTAGGTTCTACAACCTATGCAACTAATTTTGACAAAGATGATTGGAGAAATTAGCTAAACACTCTAAAAGTGTATTTCTCTAGTTATTCCGTCGCCTCGATCCTGGATAATAAACCTAAAAATGACCTACGGCCCTATGTTAAAGTAATGGTAAAGTTTACCTATTTGTGGATTGCTCGATTCCGGTTCAGCCATAACAATTTTAGGTAACAACTCCCATCCGGAGGTAATTACTAAAACCGGGTTAGAAATATAGCAGTGTCACAACACTAATTCCATTCCGCGCGGTTTTATCAACTTACCCACTACTTTTAATAATCAAACCCACTTATTGAAAGCTTATATTATTTCAGAAGTTACAAGTAATTTAATTTTAGGCATCGATTTCTGGAAACTATTTAAATTACTGCCTAACCATATCGCATCCGTATGCATGTCTAAAACATTGCCGTGTAATAAGTGAAAATAAACCAAGTAACACGAACGTATTGCAATCTTTTAGTGAGTTGAGTGAGTCACAACAGAGAACGGCTAATTTAATTATAAAGCAATACGAGTCGATTTCTACTGAAACAACCGGGTTAGGACGAACTCACTTAATAGAACATGCAATAGACACTGGCGATTCTGCGCCGATACGCCAAAGATATTATAGGTTACCGCCGGCGAAATTAAAAATAATTATTGACGAATTAGACGAAATGCTTGTATTGGGAGTGGTAGAAAAATGCGAAAGTCCGTGGTCGTCACCTATTTTACTAACACCTAAGAAGGACGGTATACTAAGGTTTTGTTTAGATAGTCGGAAACTTAATTCTATTATTAAAAAAGACGCGTACAAACTACCTTACGTATCCGAAATTTAAGACAATCTTCGGAACGCTAGATATCTAAGTAGTATAGACTTATCTAAGTCCTTTTGGCAGACGCCTCTTCGCGAATGCGATCGTGATAAGACTGCGTTCTATGTGCCTACTAGGGGAACATTTAGATTTGTGACTATATCGTTTGGTTTAACGAATGCGCCTGCGACACAACAGCGTTTGGTGGATCACTTGTTTACGAACAGTCCTGCTTCAAGTGTCCAGAGAATATTGCGCTTCTGAATTAGTCTTTAATGTTCACCCCCAAGTCCCCTTCGTTAATACGTTGCTTAAATTGAATTTTATTGCACAGGGATTTATGTTGGTTTTATAGCACGTCATAAAAGTGGCTTCTAACGGTTTTTATTAAAATAATCGTGGTTCACTTATTGCTACGATATTATACAAGCCTTAATGTTGGCTTAAATACAACTTTAAAGGATGACTGAAGCACGTTGGCGAAGTAATGGTAATTTTAAGGCTCCGTGAATTTTGTAAATTACAGGCTAAGATTGTTATAGAATCTTTATCGTTAAGGCTTATTAGATAAGAATATATTTAATAGATAAAGAAGAATAAAGATTTACATAGAAGCGCAGATCTTAAGGATTTCGTGTGCCGATTCCAAGTAGGGACTGTCTCCAATTTAGTTCGTATTTGGCGCCGTTGGCGGCGCTGGCGTCGTTCTCCGTCTCTCTTGCTCTCGTAGTTAAGATACATAGGAGGAACGTGCGTCTCTGTTGCTCTCGTAGAGACAGCTGTCACAGCGCAACTGCTACGCCGCCAAGCTGCAACTTGGGTCACAGAAAGTTTGTCTTCAGAGCGCCCATAGGAAATGCGCCTCTATGTAAATATCTGAGCTCTTTGGTTAAGATTTTGGCATTCAATGAATTTCAGATGAAAAATGGCGGCATTGTCTGATCGGCCTGCAAGGCTATATTTACTGTGTCTTAGAAGTCGTTATGCCATTTTCTTTTACCATAATCAATTTATTACATTTTATATGATTATACAAATGGTTAGATTATTGTAAAATATCCTCTATGCTACTAAAATAGATAAATAAGCTCAGGCATATTTGTACCGTTTAAGGAATTATGCAGATATTATTAATTTTAATATCATTACTTTTTTAATGCGTAATATGGAAGTAAGCATTTTCATTTATTCGTCTTTATTTTACGAAAGATAACGCCCGCACAATTAATGAATCTTATGTACAAGGTAGATAATGCCTTGACACAACAATTTGTGGATCACACAAAGTGTTGTGATCGAACCCACAACACTAGGCGCAATATTTTGCGAGGAAACGGCCGCTTAATGGCGGTTTCAGATTAACGTTTTATACGTGCGTATAAGCTCGTTTTTAGAAGCGCATGTAGGCGCGCTTCTAAGCTCGTTTAAGCGCGAGCCGTCAGAATCGATGTTTACACAGACAAGATGTCACTACCGTTTCGAGCGAACACGCCAAAAAATGCTAGTTTACGCGAGTCCGGTTTTTTGAAGTGCGTATTGTAGCGCGCGTGTAAGCACGTATGCTGAAACGACCGTATAAGCGCAGAAAAATACGCTACTCTGAAACCGCCCTTAGCCTATGCGTTATCCGTGCAAACAACGTAGGGCCCTTTAATGATATAATAATTATTGATGGCTTCAATAAGGCACATTATGTACTACATCTTAAAATATACCCATAAACTTTGTTACCACAGAGCACTTAAGGAACCCAAAAATAATACGTATTCACCTTTTATTCTTCGTATAAATTACAGACGAGCATCAAATACAAAAGCGAATATGATCCGAGAGAAGTGTTCCACAAGACATTCAAGCAGTTTTTTTTTTATGGTAATAGGCGGCAAACGAGCAGACGGATTGCCTGATGGTAAGCAATTACCACCGCCCATGGACACAAGCAACACCACAGGAGTCACAAGTGCGTTGCCGCCCCTTGGGGTTGGGAAAAGGGAGAGGATGAGGAGTGGGACCAGGGAGAAGGAATAGGGGATAGGGCCTCCGGCACTCTCACTCACCGAACGAAGCGCAACAGTTTAGGTACTGTTACTTTACGTCGATTTTCTGTGAGAGGGTAGTACTTCCCCGGTCGAGCCGGCCCATTCATGCTGAAATCAGCAAGGCTCTACTACCTTTAAAACCATAAAAGTAAATAATTTCTTTTGTGTGTTTCTTTTGACACAGGTATCCACCTGTGTCTCACGCGACCTCGTACTTTACTTTGTGTATCTTAAGCTGGCTTTCCACGGTGTGTAGTTTTGTAGGCAAATGGGCATCTTACCTTTTCTAGTAACACCGCGATCGGGTGACTACAAAGGTGCGGTACGCGTCTACGCACGGTGGGGAGCTAGCTTTATACATATACCGTCTACATTTTACGTGCTTTACGTGAAGTGCAAGTACTTGTATTGTTACGCATTCATCTTCCTTACAATGTGATGGTAGTTGCAATGTTACGCCTTGTATGCGCTGTGGTGTGCTCCTGCCTTTATGGTAAGGAAAATGTCTTTGTTATTGCTTAGTATTTTTTTCGTAGATTTCGTTAACCCAATATATCCGAAAATCTATGTAAATCTCATGTTATTGGTCACGAGAACTATTTTAATTTATCACATTGCTCAAGCTTCCAATTATACTGATATTACCTACAAAAGTAGTATTGAAATGTTTATGTGTGAAAGAATATTTGAGATGTCTATAAATTGCTACTAATTTTTTTTTGCTATCATAACTAACAGGTTTTTTAATATTAACATTTGTTAGATGTAAGATATCCTTTTTAATATTGCCAACACTAGTTCACTCTTTAAAACAGAACTTTGCTTAAGAAATTCAATCGACCGGTTATAAAACTGAGTCAAAAAGTAATACATGGACTGTAGATATTTGAAGCCCTTGTCAAATGCAATCTTAGTGGGTAAAAGTTTAGAAGACCAGCAAGGATAAGTTCTCATAAGGCTTAAAAGTTCAACAAGCGGGATTGATATCCCGTCCGATAAAAGAACGACGTCGCTAAACTAACATTGAAATTGAAAATGTCTTGTGTATTGGACATTGGTATGTAAAGTTTAGCGTTTCTAGACGTTCTCGGAGACGTACGGGATCAGCTAACATTTGTACAGCATGGTAGGATATAACATACATACATAGACTCACGCCTGTTTCCCGGAGGGTTACGATACTACGGAACGCCATTTGCAACGATCCTGACATAGGCTATAGGCTACACAGTAAGTATTTTGACTTTCTTAGTAATTCGCACTATAATAAAAGTTTTGACGAAATTATATATCACAATACCTATTTTATCACGCATATAAATACATACATATTCTGAAGGGTACCGTGCTTTGGAAAATTAAAAATGAATAATAATACTGTAGTTGTAATACGTTAAATACTCGTAAATAAAAGCAATCTTAAGAGAAAGAAATTGGTTAACTACTCAAACATGGAGTAATGGATACTGGATAAACGCAGATTTTCGACTTCATCAAACAACAGTGCACGTGAATACTAATACGCCGAACGTGTAGACTTTCTTTATTTATGTTCTTAGGCGGTATATAGGCATGTTGTTTAAGATTTCACTGAGATACTGATTCAAGCCTTAGGCCCTTGTATTTGTTTGCCTTAAATGGACCTTAACTGCCAGATGAATTCAAAGTTGGAATGCAAGTAAGAGTTATATGACAAAAAGAGGTTGCCCGCTGTTACATCCGCGTTATTTAAGGCTACTGCTTCGCTCCCGTGGTTCATAGCGTGATGTAATATAGCCTATTGCCTTACTCGATTAATGGGCTATCTAAAAAATCACTGAAAGAATTTTTCAAATCGGACCAGTAGTTCCTGAGATTAGCGCTTTCAACCAAACAAACAAACTCTTCAGCTTTATATATTAGTATAAGATTTATTTAAAAGAATTTTATCAGATGCGGTAAAATGACCGTTACTACCTTTTTTAACATATAACCACTAACGAACTGAAACTGTCATAACCAAATACCTACTAGTACTCAAATATGTGTGTATCCTTACTCAATGACACAAATGAATGTAGAAAACAATTCCAATCTTAATATAACACGTCTTAAGTTAATTAAAACTAATAAGTTTTGGGTACGTACCACTGTGTTGAAGGACGTAAATTGGAGCAAACTTCTGCACATCACATGCCAACTTGGCGCCGACGAATTTAGAGCTGTGGAACTCGATAGAGCGATTGTGCCTGCAACAAATGGTTTAATGTACTTTCTTTACAATTGTTATTATTTTAAGAATGAGAATAATTTATTTGAGGAATATGTGGTACATTTTGTACAAATAGGTGTTACCCATATTTTGTGTTGAATCACACATTTCGCCAGTATTGGCGTGCAAATTCATAGTGTAAATTGTTAGTTATTTTTATAGAAACTGGTTTTACTAATAGGAAAAGGGTGCGCTCGTGAACGTGTCTGCTAACAGAACAATAAATGATTACTAAATTTTTCTATAATTGGCCTTAACTTTGACTGGTCTATAATAAAATATTTACCACATACACACATCATCATCTACTGTAAAACTAAGCAGAGCTTGTGCGTTAGGTACTAGACTATGGATAAACATCACATATAGATTTTTTGTAGATACATATATGTGTTATACATAGGATACCCACGCCAAGGCAAACATCCATGTTCACAAATGGTGCACACAAATGTTTGACTTGAGTAGGAATCGAACCCGCGATCTTCAGCATAACGGTCATTTACACTACCGCTTCGCCAGCTGGTGGTCTACATGAAACCACGTACCTATAAAGATAGTTATAAGCGGTTAAACTTAGTAAAAGCAAGTGGGTTCTATTCTTTTCATACAAAACGACATTTGTAAGAAGCCTCCGCAGTGACATGCCCCTCTCTATCTAATAAGCAATATTTAAATGATTTTAATTTGAGCTAGTTTAAATATGAAAGAATTTTCTGTGCTATTTTACCATAAAATTTTTGTTTTTTCTAATTTCGATATAAAATAAAACACATCAATTATTAGTTAAAAATATTTTAAATAAAAATAAAATGCTTCGCATAATGGACAGAGATTCTTGTCTATAAAATGATAAGCTATGTGAAGTTGTTGAAAACTTTAACGTAATCAAGTCTTTGAGGAGAAAATGATTCTGTTATCATAAATGTATACATAAATCTGGTACGGACGCTGCTACTATTACTTACATAATAAAAATACATAGAGTACCTACTCTTATCTTTAACTATGGGCGTGTAGGTAACGGAAGCCCAATCAAAATCCCTTTTTATTTTGTTTTACGAGGTGGAAAATCCCTTCGGATCTCCGACTCTTGGGGAAATGAGAGCCGGAGTATGTGGTGTAACCACCAAAAACCACCTCGAGTTTTTCATGTACCCGTGGGTAGGTAATCGCATAAGCATTCGTCGCTACCCCCCGACGACCCAATCAAACTCCTGAATTATAAGATGAGACAGTATCTTGTATAATATGCTAAAATGATTATACCTAAACATAAGAGGTAATAATGCCAGTTTTAAAATAGGCAAGATGTTGACTGTTGTCATTTAATTGGGCGCCTTTGATTCCCAAAATCCGCGGTTTGCATACATACATTCATATATTTTATATCAATCAGTTATTTTTTTATAATATTTGAGATACTATTTAAAATATGATTATACTGAACAAAGTACTTCTGAAAAAAGCCAATAAATTCTTTTAAAGCAGGTTACAAGAAAAATATTACGTAAGAACCCTTTAGATGCTAGAAAGCACTTTTCAGACAAGAAAATGCTTAAGAATTACGAGTATAACCTCATACATAGAAAAATATATGTTTTCTCTTTCATATAAAATGCGGAGTTGCGTTAGTTTTGCCACATACGAGTACAATAAATGCATAAATATACTACATGGGAAGTATAGTCAGTTAATACGATTGTTAAAGTTCACATTGAAACACTAAAAACGTCAAGACATTGTACCTAACATTTACACGAATAGCAACCCTATTCCTCAGTGAATACAGCTGCTAAAAAGTGATACAAAGTTGCTAACCAAATAAAAACGGGTAAAGCAGTATAAATGATGTGTAGCTACATGTATAAAGAGTACATATATTTTTAAACACTTATTCACACCGATACCTTTGTAAGTACATATAAATCTATGCCTTTGTATAATAAATTACAAAAAAAAAGACTGAATTGGCACTAATCGATTTTAAACTTCGTCACTATTACTCCACGATAGTACGTGAAGCGGTTGAAATAAAAAAAACATAAAAATTTCAATCGGGAAGATGGATATAGACTGTCTACAACTTGGAATCCAGTAATCAACAAATGTAAACCCCGCCGCAGTAACACAGTTCATCAGTGTGTAGACGTCATAAGTGTTGTGTGTCGACATACCGACAGTTCGGATAAAATAAAAATAAAAACAAGTGGGGGTAGCTGCCGAAACCCGCGCTTCACAAGGACGACGCTGAGATGACATCAGTCCTGCCGCGACCAAGGCTGTTGTAAGACGGCCGAAACGTCGGTAAAACATAGGTATTTATACCTTAAATTAATTAGATATCGCGAATAAGACCCGTTTAAATTAAATTCTATGATGAATTGGCACTGTCTGTCTCCCTGAGACATATTGTAGAGATTGATTTTCGTCATCATTAGCCCTATGTATTGTCCCACTGTTAGGCCTCTTCTCACCAAGAAAAGGATAAGGCCATAGTCCACCACGCTGGCCAAGTGCGGGTTGGCAGACTTCACATGTCTTTCGAGAACATTATGGAGTACTCTCAGACGTGCAGGTTTCCTCACGATGTTTTCCTTCACCGATAAGCAAGTGATAATACAGTCATTGCTGCGTGCCGTGGATTCTAACCCGAGACCCTCTGCGTAGCAGTCTGTCGGTCTCTCCCCTCGGCTATTGCTGCTGTTTGATTATCAAGAAATTTTATTTTGGAGTACCGCTATGGAACACGTTAAAAATTAATCGAGATTCTAAATAATAGCCCGCTTACAAAACCTGCAATTACGTTTCCCTAATCTCACATTTATCATTCTGGTGTGGATTTATATTTAAGTTATAAGGTAAAATGATTACCTTATTGTCCATTCAAAAGCCGAGCTACATTTGGATCGAACACACGTATTACAGAAATAGAATCGTTCTCAGAACCTACGTACACTTAGCTACATTATATTAAGAACTTCATGCCAGATATGTAGGTGTACTCTCAAATCCGCTTAAAGATACTACCTACTTACATAAAGTGTGTACTCTACTTTAACACATAGAGCATTTTTATGACTATAACCCACTGCGAAACCTTTCATGTTACTTAACATTTCTTACTTAATAGCCAAATCATATTTATGACTGTTAAGTGCACCCATTTTGTAATACTTACACTTTGCACAGATTAGTGTTATACATATAATATCTAAAATATTCTGGAACAATCCACACACGGTCATCTGACCCGAAACTGGATAGAGACTGGACCATGCCAAGCCACAAAACTGATAAACATAACTAAATATTGTTAAGTAGACAAATGATATACTTAGATAGAAAAATTACGGTCCTTGTGTTGGAGATGAGTGAAACATTCGGATGTCAGATGCTAACTGTTAATCGCGTGTTCAATTTTATTGCGCTGGATACATACCTATCTTACATACTAATTCACTTTGCAAATTATTATATCATCATTCGTTTACATTAAACAACACTCCACAGTACTTACCACACAAAGATTTCTCCGATATAACATTTAGGTTGACTAACTGCTAAACCAAAATAAGGCGCGGTTTAAATCGAGCAAATGCAAGCAAAGAGGGACACGTAACATTTAACATCCAAATATGTAAGCGAGTGGGTCAAATACAATGGCAGGCACACGTCGAGAACAATATAAATTGTATCTGCCGCCTGGCGACATCCCGGCGGCTCTAGCACAAAGACAGCCATTAAATTTATTAATTGTCGAAAATTAAAAGGCCGTAATTTGGACCGTTTTGTTTGATGTACAACCACATCGCAGCCGTGCCGGGGTGGGACACAAGAGCCTACCAATTACACCCACAGGGGACTGAATAACGAACTGAAATTATTTTCCTCGAGCTCGCCTTTTACTGGCAACCTCTACTAATTGCTTACATACATACATAGGTACGTATGTGAAAAACGTTGAGAAAATGTATGTAGGTACTCTTAATTAATTCCTGTGGACTACAGAGCCGTGATGACCCTTAGGAATAACTTTTTTTACTGAAACGTAAAGAAAGTGTAGCGAAATATAGTTGAGTATATTACACAGTATTGTCGACTTAAAGCAGTCAGACTCATTCATGGCTTGTAGAGTTTGTAAAATCATAGGTCCTCGACTTCATTGTAAATCAGCAATTCACAATTGTGCGAGCCATTGCTTCCAAATATTCATTCATCTCATTTGACTTTAGAATATTGTTATAATTTTTATATAGAATCACAGATATCAGAGGATATCACCTAAATTCCGTGGTCTAGCACGTTTTCTTCGCGTAGAACGTGTATTTTCTATAAGAAAATTCTGGCGCCATACGTAATCGCTTATGGACATGGACTTGCGCATGGACTTGCCTAGTAATGTTTAAACACAGAAATCAAACATACAAATAAATGAGCTTTATGTTTCTCCAAATTTAACTTAACTTATAAAAAAAAATCTACTGAGGTTAGGCTTACAGTACTTAATTAATAAATTCTAGTAGTGATACGTAATATATTTGTGGTAAGAGTACAGTAATAAAATATGGTAAAAGTAAAAAGTACGCGATTGCAATTTAATTGATTGTCCTGGCAACTTCAGTAAATTTATAATTCCACCTAAATATTTAACCGTAAAACTAAGAAACTCTTTTTATAACCTATAAATCCAAGCGTACGAGTAGATAATCATTTATTTTTTACGATCCACAGCCTCAATTTAATGAAGTTAAGTACTTATACAAACATATTTCTATTTATTTATTTACTTAAACTTTATGTGAAATACATTTATGTATGTACAATGGCGGACTTAATGCTAAAGACATTATATCGACGTCGTTGTAAGCAAACGTACAGAATTACACCCTAAACCCTTTTCACAGATATATAATTACGCAAAACCGATGCATACCGACATTTTTAGATTGGAATGACGTGGCCATATGTTTGATAGCCAACCTGTAATCGATTTCGGGCCTCGCCGCCGCGCTGCAATTTTAAATTCCGATTTTAATAAAGTATTTATCACAAGCGGCAGTACTTGATGTTATTGGCATTGATCGTGAATTTTTATCGTACGCAAATAAACTTTGGAACCGTATCCACCGTTATCCGTCAATATAAATATCAGGCCATCGAACGACGGAATTTTTTGCGGTTATTTTAAACGGGAAATGGGTTCGAAGGGTTTTGGGATATACTGAAATTATTGATAAAGTATATTGAGTTTATTTTATGGGAGTCTTTAATGTTTCGAGGGTTATATTAAAATGTATAAGTAATTGATTACATTAATTTTTTTAAAGAAATTGCAATGTATAAACAAGTCCAGATAAAATGAAAACTCTCTCCAGAATAAATAAAAATAAAAACACCAACTATATATTTTCTCTTACGAAGAGTATTTTATTCTAAAATGCGTAAGATATTATGAAACTAGCACTATAGCAGATATTATGAAAGCATCACCCTCATCCGAGGTTTTATTGAATGTTTTTAACAATTAAGCTTTGATGAAACGTCCCTTTGTTACAACACTTACATTTTACAAACAAAAGCAGGCTTTTACTTATATTTTCATTCACAAATGGCGAACGTCATTTACCCTTAATAGGCTGTTGTAAGTGCGAATAATGTAAATAACGCAAAGTTTGTTCCGCTGAACATTCAGATATGACAAAGTTTGAAGGCGACGCCTCAGTCGCTCAACTTATCAACAAACTTTTATTGTGATTTTATTCGGACGAATGAGGAGCTATAGGAAATCCCTGTTTAACACCAACTATGTAGCTAAGTACAAGTTGCTTGTTTATTTCTCTTCCATTTTATTGTGCACAAGTTTATTCTGCACGTTTTAATGCCAGAGAAATTTGTTATTAGAGAAATTAGAAAATATGAACATACAACCTTTCCCTTGGCCACATAATGTTGTTTTATTCAGGCCTTTCGCAAAACCGTCCGAATCATAGGTAATGGAAAGAAAACATTACATCGGATAACTTTTAGTAAAGGCCGTTGTTGTGAAATTATTTGTGTAGGATGTACGCACCCACTGACTATTGGCAGCCTGTTTATAAATTTTATATTAACTTCACTTGCATCTGGTCATACTAATAGTTACATATACCATCTGAGTATATGTGGTTTTATATTTTTATTCATAAAATAGACCCGCTACCGGATATTAACAAAATGGCGCGTTTGCGGTAGTATCACAGGTGGTTCGTAGTTATTACAAGTTATAGACATGTTGATAAAGTTGTCTACGGGTTGAGACGCGAGAATTAGATTAAGAAGTGGGTCAAAGTCGAGCCGGGGTCGACGGCCCGAGCGGTGACGAGCGTCTAATAATTACGTAACGAGGATGTCGCGACGACCCCGAGCTACACAATATTATGTGGCCTATATTACAAGGAATTAGGTTCAATCTCACTTGTCATGTGGTCTGCAACGGCTCTATTAATTTCACGTTATTAAGATCTTCGACTTCCTCTCAGAAATAAAGTTGTGATATATCAACAAACTTCGTTACAAAATGAATCTTAGAAATATATAGGTACTCAGGATTAACTTACCGGCCACTCCAGTGTATGAGGCCGCACTCGAGCAAAATTTCACACTCGAATCCATTCCTCCTCTCAAGTAACTCGATGAAGCCTGTGAAAATGAGAAGAGTGTTCAATGAAATCAATCTGAATCAAATTAATTACAAGATTTCGGTTGAATCGCGAATCAATTACGTTTAAATTATCAAACAGCGCTGAGTTGACGCGCCGTGGGGGTTTTATTAAGTATGTTTAAGTTGCGGTAGGGTGTATTTCATCACAGCCTTCAATTTGGTTGTGTACGCAGCATAGATACTCATCGCGTGAATACTTGATGCGCGTAGGTATGTATACATGTTCGCGCCGTTCTTATTCATGGCTATTAAATCAATGACCACTTCCATACAGCAGCAGATTCCATTTATATTTTCGGGCGTGCGCAATAAAATCAATACTGTGAACTTTCCAAGAGTACAGTGACCCAGTCATGCGCTCCATCTGAATAAGGCCACACGGTGCATAAAGTGCTGGTGACGTAAAATAATACACAACCATGTCATGTACAGAATCACCCAATTAGCGCTGTAAAGCGTTTGCGAGTTGTCGAAAACGTTTAATCGTGTCTCATTTGAATATCGCAGGTACACAGTAAATAACTTGGTCGTCACAAATGTAATTATTCTGAACAAGTCCCTGTCTTACGAAAATGAGAAGAGTGTTCAATGAAATCAATCTGAATCAAATTAATTACAAGATTTCGGTTGAATCGCGAATCAATTACGTTTAAATTATCAAACAGCGCTGAGTTGACGCGCCGTGGGGGTTTTATTAAGTATGTTTAAGTTGCGGTAGGGTGTATTTCATCACAGCCTTCAATTTGGTTGTGTACGCAGCATAGATACTCATCGCGTGAATACTTGATGCGCGTAGGTATGTATACATGTTCGCGCCGTTCTTATTCATGGCTATTAAATCAATGACCACTTCCATACAGCAGCAGATTCCATTTATATTTTCGGGCGTGCGCAATAAAATCAATACTGTGAACTTTCCAAGAGTACAGTGACCCAGTCATGCGCTCCATCTGAATAAGGCCACACGGTGCATAAAGTGCTGGTGACGTAAAATAATACACAACCATGTCATGTACAGAATCACCCAATTAGCGCTGTAAAGCGTTTGCGAGTTGTCGAAAACGTTTAATCGTGTCTCATTTGAATATCGCAGGTACACAGTAAATAACTTGGTCGTCACAAATGTAATTATTCTGAACAAGTCCCTGTCTTACGAGGTTTTGTTTAAAGTACTTTACACATCTGCATAAATTGTAGAAGGGAAGCGAGAAGTCCTAAGCTAACAACCGGGGGATTAGAGGTATAGGGGTTCGAGGCCCGATCGACACAGTTCTGCGTTGCTTTACTATTATTATTTTGTAAGTTTATGTCTTGTGCCCCTGCGAACTCAGCTAATTAGTATTGAGTTTCGGTAATATCTATGTCATCAGTGTCGGTTGGTTTCACCTGCTTGTGTTAATACGTGTTAAGTATGATCATGTAATTGATTCAGGTTGGGTAATATTTATTACATGAGGCAGGCTATGTCATTGTGACTAAGTATATTATTATGATGTGTATGTACAGTACTGATGACTTACAGTTGATTTATAAATATATTTTCAATTAATTGTTTCAAAGTACTCAAAAGACAGAACTGAAAAAAATATCCAAAAGGCACTCAATAGCGAAAAATCTCAAAAAGCACTCAATACTATAATCTACTAGAAAGGACTACTCCGCCAGTAAGAATGAATGCTGTATCGCGGCAGACATAAGAAACATCTAACCAACGTACTCCATAACAATAAGACTCAAAACAAATATTTGAGGATAATACACAATTGTATAATGTATGTATTATGTGGAATATAGCTCTGTACAAATTGCTTTTAACGAGAATCCGCAAAGCGAAAAATAATTGGGATCAGAACATATATATACGAAACAATATTCTCTGTAAATGATACTGGATATAATTAAACCGAGGCTAACCTAATGGAATTTCCTTCCATTAGGTTACAATGGAGTTTCGCCAAGTAACGCCTGATTCAGTCAACTATATTAAACCGAGGCTTCTAACCCGTGACTTATAAATAGAATACCCAGTGGGTATACTCAACAATTGCCCACAATGGTACATTGGATAGGTCGTTAAAGTATTCCGAACAGACTACACAGCTAAAGCCTACCACTGGAAAAGCGATAAAAATCCATTTTGAATGCGCATATTTTCCTGCAAGCCGGCGTCCCGCGAGTACCCGAGACAAAGGCCTGTGAAATTACAGTCTTGCTTTTAAATGCGAGAATGAATCGCAAAATCTTATCCCCTCAAAGCTTTACGAGCTCGTTGTGGAAAACTGCTCTGTGTCTCTCCCATTCTTGAATATACAGAAGCTTTGCGACTGTATCTATTTGAGCAAGCCCGTTAATGATACTAAATAATTACCCACCCAACAAATACCATTACATAAAATGACTGAGCGAACCGTATCGCGCGCAATTAATACACTGTACTGTTAATCGATACGGTGAAAATTTCAGCTAAATTATCAAAAAAGCAATAAATACTAAGTGCTTTAAAAGACGTTGCTTTGTTGTAAAGTTGAACAATAAATCTCAAAAGAA
Organism: Euclidia mi; assembly: GCA_944739405.2. NCBI lineage: Eukaryota > Metazoa > Arthropoda > Insecta > Lepidoptera > Erebidae > Euclidia > Euclidia mi. The sequence continues at coordinate 28,254,387 of OX123193.2, read as the reverse complement.
GAGCGCGCTCAGTCCAGCGCAATAGTTTCAGTGTCCCGGGTGCGAAATTAAAACTAATCGTAACAGAATGTAAGCGGTGCGCAACACTGCTGCATGTAAGTAGCGAACCGTGATCGGAATACTCCATGTGCATTAACGATCCCAATGTAAATGCAAGTACGAATGAAAGAAACGAAACACGTTTAAAAAGTCCATTAGCGGACGAACCCACGCAAGGTTTTGCAGCGAACAGACCAGCCACTGTAAGAATTTAAAAATGTAGCAGCTTCGCTTTGTATGTCGGCATCTTTTCATTTGTAGGATGTGTTGCCGCAAGACAAAACTTCCGGGAATTACACTCTTGATCCTCAAATACGAGCACGGAACGCAATATCTTTCCCTTTGAGAACTAGGGAAAATAAACATACGGCTTGAATGTTATGTTTGTACTTTTCTTTTAGCATTCAACGCGAGAAAATTTTTGCAGCGTTTAATTATTTCGAATAAACAACATGGTACCACAAAGCTTGCCGTAATTTAATTAAAAACTTATCAAACATTCTTATAATAGGTTTTCTCTGAATAGCACCCAATAATACGAGAATGTACGAGTAATTTAATCAATGTTTCCCTCCTTCAGTTCCAATAATTCGTTCGTTATAAGCCTGTTGTATTGTGGGATAGGTAACTAATGATACTGCCGACCGCCCTCGTTGAAAAGAAACTTGACTGTGCCGTTTTCATCTCTCATTTGTTCTGTGACCGTGGCGCGTGGAGACAGCAAGGAATGGAGACAAAGTAAAGCAAAATTGCGGGGACGACGCTAATGCCACGGGCAGGTTGAGGTTGCCCCTCTATTTATGTCGCACAAACAAGATGTTTGATGAACCCACATTACGGCCAGTGGATCGAATTAGGCCGGTAATTTATCGTATTGCGGTTGCGGGCTCATTGAAAAAGCTGCCGACGCAGAAGGAGCTTATTACTACGCTGGTACGACGGCAGTAATTAAAATATATTCCACATAAAAACTGGACCACCCACTATAAATAAATGGGTATTCAATGTTGTGTAAATTTCGCATGAAACGAAAGCGCAGATCGAGCAGATAACCTTTAAATCAGAAAATTCATTTTGCTGAAACTTTTTTGGTAAGAGTAGTTATAAGATGAAACTTAGTAAGGATGGTCGTTCGATGATGATACAGCGATATTCAAAGGAAGTTTCTATCAAAATATTAACTTACCCATATTTTGAGTCGACGCTGATAAGACGTGAGTGACGTTAATGGTTGAAGTTGAACTGTGAACAGAAAATTTGAGTTTGATAAAAAATCTTGAGTATCATCAAAGACTTTGAGTACCTGACTAATTGGGCAACTTTTAAGGTCTTGGTACATCATGCAAGAACCGTAACGTCACCACTCCAGCCCAGCTAATAACTTGTCATTCAAACTTGACCATTAAATTGTATGTTGTACAATATATTTTATAACGTCAATATAAAATGGCAACGGCGGGTTGTCATCAGGCTTGCCGGTAGAAAACAACATCAAAACCGCGCTGCAGCTGTGCCGTTATGGTGCCGATATTGTATGCTATGAACTTTACACAGATTCAGAAATCTGTATAAGCATTAATAAAGCCCATATATATATATTAGCCAGAATAAATTATCTCATGCGGTAAAAAAAAATCTTACACCAATTTAATATCGATGAATAAAAAATTCACTGTTGCTCATAAAAGTATGAGATTAGAATTTTAACATTATATTCTCATGTAAAACACATGTTATTGTTACATAATACATTTTCTTAGAGCCCATAAGAGAGTCGTTATGAATATAAATCTTGTAACTTGTACATACTTTTATCAGAATCTACAGAAAATTTATTTCATCATTCAAATAAAAGTATTTGAGGGCTTTCGGCTATTTATAATTCAGACAGTCTACATTATTTATTTTCAGTTTGGTTGAATGCTCGCCCACGTAACACAAACAAAGGTCCTTGTTACAATAAGACACGATCAATTATTTTTCAGTGGACCAAACAGGAATCACTTTTGTTCGTGAAAACTGAGTTTTAAATGTCAAATTAAATTGAGAGTAATGTACACGTTATTTTCGAATAAAAAGTATTGTGCTTTATATGAATCGTACATTTACTTGAATAAAGAACACAGTGGTCTTCTTTCCAAGACTAATAATCTATTCGCGTAATTTGTAATAATAATATCAGCCCTGGAGGTACATAAACTCTTCCACCACTGAGCTTTACCCACTACGAGAAGGGTTAGGTTATATTCCACCATGCTGGGCATACAAATCTCTCCAGAATATTACGGCAAATTTGCTTGATAGCGATAATTGACAATTTAACCTAGATATTGCGACGGGCATATTAAAAGGCCAAAAAATTACGCAAGTAGCTGTTTCTGCTGGCTGTGGGTTTAAACACGAGACCTGAGTAGAAGTGTTTAGCGTCTTTACTAGGCTAAATGATCTGTATGGCAGAACTTTAAGTAGACATAATATAAACTATAATTCAAAAAATAATTTAAGAGTAATTAGAAATACTAGTAGAGTAATGCGGCCAAGCATCACTCGTTACTGCTACGCCAGTATGTGAACATTCGGCGTAAAGTTTTTTGTCACCGCGATACACCCACATGATGAAACTGCCTTTGTTCGCGAGACCTGCATAAAATAAATCTCTAAGTGTTGATTCACATGAACCGTTTGCTGCTTACATACATTTTCCTTTAGATATTTTCAGGTTTGGGTATGAAAGTGTTTTGAGTTTGCGTGCGTGTCTGTATTTAGTACAGACACGCACAGAATGTATTACACTACAGATATCTGTATTTCAATAAAATATCGAAGATCTCAGTTTCTTGATTGCTCTAAGTACCCAGACAGATAGGTTGTAACAGTTGTGGGACTTATGATTACACCTTATTTCAAGTAAATTAGACACGTTATAGTGCTCAGGTAGTACCCCAATTGTATAAATAGCCTAATGTGGACGAAATAATCGCTACATTGTGTTGGAAGAGAATGGTTTATTCTTCGTTAGGTAATCTTTTGGTTATATATTGACACGTGATATCATTTAAATCCGGTAACAATATCAAACAGTGCAATAATAGAAAGAGCGACGAGTTTATCATTTTAAAACTATTACAATAAAATAAACCTGCCAATTTTTGCCAGCTTTGTTTCTATGCTAGTGCAATTCGACCTACTTATGTCTATAAAATTGAAGCTCTGTTTAGTCCTTCAAGCAAAGGTCAATAGTTTTAGAAGTGTAAGTGTTAGTTAGTGAAGTGTGCTCAAATTTTTCGATAAGTGTACGCAGTGCAGTACAGTACGTAGACGAGACCAAATTTGTTAGAAAATACGTAGGTAAATCAAATGCAAACATATTACTTGCATATGTAAATCTGTATCGCTTTTTATTCACAGACTAAAATAATAGCTCAAGACGTCATAGTATCATGTGGTAATCTGTGTAAATACGTGTTTGAATACAAAATATTTCGGCAGAACAAACCGCGAGACGAAAACATCAGAGTGGTTTAGAACCTGATATGTGGTTATGCATACGTTAGAACAGACTTATATGGTATGGTGTATGTAAGACAAAGAAGAATAATTAATAGTCATGTGATGATGAGGTCAGCTATCCTAGATTAAGACTCATGTGATGATGATGTCAGTTATCCTAGATTAAGACTATATATTCAATGTACAAATTATAATTGAAGGAGTATTAAATCATACTTGAAGTAATCACGTTGTTTCTCTTGACTCACGGGAATCGAACCCTTATATGGCGAATCATTAACATAAACATTGAGTGGTTTGTGAAGTTTTAAGACTAATAATGATTTCATTACGTTGGAACGATTTCTTACTACTTGGCGTAACTTTCGTACGTTTGAACATTTTTTTCGCGAGTTTTTCGTCTTACAAAGAGACAGTATGGGTAAGCAACAGTCTAAAGAGCAAGAAGTGCTAATAGCGCAAAACGGCGCTGGAAATTCCGCTGCTACGGAACAGTTGTTGCAGCATGCAAGTAGCACAAACTATATTCTCATAACAATTTGTGTTGTTTTGGCTGTTGGAGGAGCAGTATTGCTGTTGCGTTTGTATAGAAAATGCCATGGCAAATGGATCGAGAGAGGCATAAATGAGTACGAGTTGCGAAGATCGTTTAGCTTGTTCCGTAGACAGGCCACTGGTGTCCCGGCTGCTGGGACTTCTCCGGCGTGAGTACAAAGTGGGTGATTTGTGCCAAAATAAGTGCGTGAGGTAACAAGTGCGGCTAGTGTAGTCAAAAATCAATTATTAATAAAATGTGTATCGTAAAAACGTTTTACACCTATTTTACTCATATATCTTAGATATTATTTTCTTTTAATTTGACCTTGTATGTGGTCTATATTTAATTTTTCTTATTAATGTCTAATGTACGATATAATGTACGATATAATGATATCGTGACGATTATATTATTAATATCTAGACTTAAGTAATATGTTATGGCAAATGAGGCTAAAGAGGTATTTGATAAATTAAAGTATACCTATTAAAGATTACCTCACCAAACTAGGCCCGAGTCGGGTCATCTACTATAAGAGAAATTAAATTACATGAGACAAATGATACATATACACAGTTTTGTTCTTTACAAAAGATAATTGGTTTAAAGATAAAGAGTAAGGAAATCGAGAGTGATGAAATCAATATTGTGACAGACTTATGTACAAAAATAATTAAATTATATTCAAAAATTGTTCAGCTTTGTTCGGATAGTACAGGGGTTACGATAAACACCATGGAGAAATTTGATCTGAAAACTGCCAATGCATTGTTGCCCGTAATGACAGGGGATATTGATACAACCAAACGTTTAATCTCAAGTATCGAAATGTATGACTCTATGATTGATGATAGTGGCAAAAAGCGACTGATCCAATTTGTTTTAATGTCCCGTATATCAGAAAGCGCCAAGCTGCGTATGCGTAATGATTATTCATCTGTTACAGATTTAATTAGTGACATGCGTAACACATTGTTGCCCGAAAATCAGACACAGCGATCCAGAATAAGCTGCACCATGCGAGATAAAATAACAGGAGTATTGAGGAGTACGGTAAGGAGCTGGAGCAGTTATTCGTGGATTTGACTATTACACAGGCTAACGGCGATTCCGGAGCATATAAAACATTGAGGCCAATAAATGAGCGTATTGCGATTAAAAGATTTGCCGACGGCCTGCGTAACAGTCGAGTCAGTACGATTATTGCAGCACGAAATTATAGCACTTTAAAGGATGCCATCCAAGGTGCATTGGACGAGATGGCGCCGAATGCAGAAGGCGAACGAGTGATGAGCTTCCATCAAAACCGAGGTAGGTCAAACCGTTATCAACTTGGTAATTTTCAGAATAGTTTTAATAGGGGTACGTTTAGAGTATTTTCAAATTCACAGAATTATAATAATCGTGGTCGTGGTAATAAATGTGGAATTCGTAACTTTGATAATTCATCTAATTATCGCGGTCGTGGTGGTTTTCGTGGCCACACAACATTTCGTCACCCGGCCCGACAACATCAGATTAACTTAGCTGATTCGAGTAACAGCAGTAATAGTTCTCAGTCCATACAGAATTCTGAAGTAAAGACTGAAACTGAGAATAAAAATTTGTTTTTTCGTGCATGAACATTTTTATTGTCAAAATATTAATTCAATAAATTTAAATGATTTCAAGTGTCCCGTAGTTGGTTACTTGACACCGGCGCGTCATTGTCCATAGTTACCTAGGCAAGATGTATTAGAAAAAAGTAATGTTCCATTCCATATAGAGCGGATTAAAATAAATGGTATAGGAGGTCACGTATATTGCGATGGCTTTGTTTATCTTACATTAAGTTATGGTAATGTTGAGTATGAGCATAAGTTTTATGTATTTAAAAACTTTTCTTGTAGAACCGATGGCATTTTGGGACAAGACTTTTTGAGTAAATTTAATTGTATTTTAGATTTTGAACAAAATGTTCTGACTATTAACCATAAGGTACCCGTTAGTATTCCGTTACAAATGGGACAACTAGGCAAAAATAGTTACATGACAATACCGGCCAGGTGTGAAGTTACATATTTAGTGCAGACACACTTACAATATGAATGTGTTATTATGCCTAAGCAACTATGCGAAGGTTTATTTTTAGCTTCAATCTTAGTGAAGCCTAAGGACGGTAAAATACCTCTTAAGTTTTTGAATACTAGAGAGACAGATGTTTGTTTAAGTTATTTTACACCGGACGTTGTAAGTTTAAATGATTATTATTTGTGTTCTTTTAGTGGTAATAATTTAAATGATGACCGTGTCAAGCGTTTGTTTACTATTTTGAATTTTAAACATTTAAATCGAGAGGAACAAATTTCAATTGAAAACATTTGCGCAAAGTACTCTGATGTGTTTTTGCTGCCAGGTGATAAGTTAGGTGTTACCAACTTGTACCAGCAGTCCATACATTTAAAAGATAATACTTGCTCGGTATATACCAAACCATACAGACTTCCTAAAAGTCAAAAAGCTGAAATTGATAGACAAATTGGCGAAATGTTGCGTAATGACATTATAGAAGAAAGTATTAGTGAGTGGTCCAGCCCTGTGTTATTGGTTCCTAAGAAAACTGATAGCAGTGGTAATAAAAAATGGCGTGTTGTTATTAATTATAGAAAATTAAACGACAGCCTTCAAGATGATAAATTTCCTTTGCCTAACATCTCTGATATCCTCGATTCTTTATCAGGGGCAATATATTTTAGCCATTTAGATCTTAGTCAAGGTTATTTTCAATTAGAATTAAGCCCTGAAAGCAGAAAGTACACAGCATTTATTACAAGTAAACAATATCAGATGAAACGACTGCCAATGGGTTTAAAAATCAGCCCTAGTGCTTTCAGTCGCCTAATGACAGTAGCAATGGCTGGTTTGAACCATGAAAAGTGCCTTATTTATTTAGACGATTTAATCTGTATAGGACGAAGTTTAGAAAATCATAATAAACATTTAATTGACATTTTTAAAAGACTTAGGAGAGTAAATTTAAAAATTAACCCCGAAAAATGCCAATTTCTAAAGAAAGAATTGCTGTATTTAGGGCATGTTGTTTCTGCTAGTGGAGTGTCACCTGACCCTGAAAAGACACGAGTAATACAGAGCTATCCTATCCCAAAAAATAGTGACAAAGTCAGACGTTTGACGTGTGTCGCTTTTGTCAATTACTACCGTAAATTTATACCACATTTCGCTGAAATAACAATTCCGTTAAATTAACTTTAACTAATATAATGTCGCATCTGAGTCAAATTATTGTTTGTGAAACGGTCAGCATGATGTCACAATTCGCGTCGGTCCAGAGAGTATATGTCTATCTTTCGTTATTTCGCGCTTGCGATTAGATGTGCTATCTCACTTACACTTCATATCTAATTCTTAGTGTGTCGTTTTGACATATTTATATTAGTGTGCGTACGCTTTTCGCGATGCGTGCCACTCGTAAGCTCCGTCACGTTACCTTGTCAGTAACCTGTCTACGGTTTCTTACTAGTATGTCTATGGTTTGAACGATTGAGTTTGGAATACGAATTACTTTGTACTTTTGCGAAAACGTACATGCGGGGGTGGAGGGGGATTTTGCGGAGCAACGACGTACGTCCGCCCTCAATCACGCCTAGACAGGCACTGATGAACGGCCGGCGAGCGATATAATGCCAACATTTTGACAAATTTTTTTCTTGGAGAAAAATGATAACGAAATTACGAAATCTGTTTTTACCATTTATTTTAAAATAAAGAGCTGTTTCTATTGATAATACTTTCATTTAAATTCATTATGGAATCTGTAAGCAGTACACGTTTAAAATTGTGATTTAGTGCCATGTTTGTCATTTTTTTTTATCGAGCCAATCATTCCAAATCGTGTTTCTATCTTTACGATTTACTAGAAGATATGTTCAACTTTTATACTTTAATTTTTATTCATTAAAAATATCATAGTTCATGGGACTTTCAGACGTTCAAAAATTTTAAAAAGTACTGCAACCTCGCCTTAATGTTATATTGCTATTTGAATCCATTTTGAATTGAAGAGAATTATGAAATAAGAAATAATAAATCTCAAAAAGTGCTTATATATTCGAAATTACTATTTTTTCATTTTCTGTAGTCTGATTTGGCCGCTTTATAAGCATCCCAATCTGCGTCCGCGCTTGTGTTCATTGCCCTATTTAGAGACTTTCTTACCTTCTTGCGCTTACGTTCAAGTTCAGCGCCCCACCAGGGTTGTTTCCCCGGGGTAGAAGGCGGAGTGGTTTCCGGGCAAGCTGCATAATAGCTGTCTAGCATCGACTGCGTCAGTAGACATACCTGATCGTCGATCGGTTCAGTGTCACCCAGTACCGGCGGCGTGGCCGTAAGGGTAAGTTTCTCTTTAAGTAGTAAGACATACTTTGCTTTGTCAGTGTTGTGTGGTTTCCTGCGGGGCTGTGTGGGCTGTATATCGACTTTCATGGAGAAGCTGATCCATCTGTGGTCTGAGCATGATGCCTCTTTCGAGACGTGCCATGCCTTGATGCGTTCAGCCGCTCCTTCTGTTGCGAGAGTTAAGTCGATAATTGTCTGACTACGTTTAGTGACGAAGGTGGGCTCCGTACCTGTGTTTAATAGGGTAAGATTAGTGGTGAATAAGTATTCAACCAATGACTTACCTCTGTTATTGTTGCAATCCATGCCCCACATTTGGTGGTGGGCATTGGAGTCCGTTCCTATTTTGACCTCCGTATTGGTTCTCTCGCACTGGTTAACCAGACGCGTGAGGTCGAACGGAGGCGGGTCTTCGGCCTCGGGCATGTAGTCCGATGCGAAAACGACCGCTATACTCCTTGGCTGCTGTATTATTTCAATTTGTATTGCTGTGATGTCTCTGGAACAGAACTCCGTTAAAGCTTGGGCTCTGATGTGTTTAGTTGTAAGTATGCAGGTTCTTGGATGTGTGTGGTCAGTAGAATAGTAAATCTTACCTCCCAGGCTGGAGAGGCCTCTAATGAGGCCACCCCTTATCCAAGGTTCCTGGATGAGCACGATGGCTGAATGTTGGACCTCCATCCATTTGCGCAGTTGCACAGTGGCCGTTTGGCTATGATGGAGGTTGATTTGTAGGCAGCTGACGTCACTAGGCAGAGGGTTCATCTGTGGGTGATGTCCCCTCCTCCCCGATCTCAGCTGCGTTAGGCCAGCCAGGATGTCGGCAGCTGGAGGCTGCCCCGTCGCACTGTGGGCTGAGATTAACGTTTCATAGACATTCAAATTTTTTTTTAAAGTGACATTTTTTTCACATGGAATGCTGGAGGAATCTAATTACATGCCTAAAAATATACTCTTTATGAAATGGGTACGTAAACGGAAGTTTGAGAATTTTTTCTTTAAAAATTTGTATGGAGACAACATAAAAAATACGATAACTCTGCTATCGCACAATTGGCCCTAATTCCCTTCTAGGGGATTAATCCTTGAATTATTTATGATTTTTTTTTTGACATACTCGGTATCACGGCCTCAGGAGCGCTTTTTTTTTAAAAAAAGTGAGCATTTTTTTATATGTGGCAATATGATCCAAATATCCGGGTCATATTCATATATATTATGTTAAGTCAAATTGGTCCAAAGAAATTGCCGGACCGGACGTAGACTGCACCCAGCCCCAACGCGAGGCGGCGCTCGTTCTGCACCAGGACCGGGACTTGTTTCTCCGGGACGCCCACGACCAGGAACCACCCACCTGACTGTCTCTCCGAGTGCAGCAGAGACCATTTGTCGACCGCCAACCAGGGGTTCTGGAACTCCAGAGCCCGACCCACGTCGCGCACGTCGTCCCAGACCCCCTGTTCGTTGGGAAAGACAACGCCGCACCGCACTCTCTTCGGGGCCTCTTCCTGGCCCCTGACCTCCAGTTCGAAGCCCGATGGTGGGACCAGGAGAGAGACCGCCTCCGTCAGCCAGGTACGCGTTGCCTCGTCGGCGCACCAGAGTTTGAGGACCCCGTCCGCGTACATGGGTTTCCCGGTGAACGCAGGGGCGGGGCGTTTTGGGGTTTTAGTCGACCAGGCGTCACTCAGGATCTTCCTTTGAATCTCTGTGAGTATCCGGTCCACGAACTCCTTCGGCAAGTTCCCTGTGCGCTTGCATGTTACTGCAACACCCAGAGATGCCTTGGAGACCCGTGCATAGGACTTACCCTGTATCGTGGAGGAGTCGAGGCGGGGCTTCTTGTGCTCCCCTCGAGGCGAGCTGGTCTCGTTGAGAGCGCGTTTGGCCTCACCTCTTTCCTTGTTTTCGGCAGTTTTACTTGCCGTGTTTCCTGGTGGTGCTGGGGCTAGATGCCGTGCAGGGTGACCAGCCCGCCGCTTGTCGGCAGGCGGCTTCCCCGTACTGCCTCCGGCCTTTGTGCACCCCCTACTGCTGAGCGCAGGCTGCGCGCTGGTCACATTACTGGGACCTGCGACAGCGGCCTGCACCGCTGTTTTTGTAGAGGCAGCACCGGCTGCGGCAGCGGTTTGTGCCGCCTTCCGCCTTATTGCCAGGCGCTGTCTCTTGTTTTTGTTTGCCCTCTTCTTCTTCGCAGAGCTGGTAGCAGCGGGGCCACTCGGTTGTGTGGTGGGCGGGTGTTGGGCAGGATTGGTGGTCTTGCCCTTACCCTTGCCCTTGTGGTGATTTACCACTTGCCAGCCTGCGAAGGAGGAGTCGTCTTCCCGCTTGATTTCAAACGGGCTGACGATTGTTGTAAGGACGGGACCAGTACTAGCGTTAGCCAGCGCTGAAGTCTCGTCCTTGGGGATGGTTTAACACCTGCAGCCGAGGCCACGGTGTCAACCATCTGTTTAGTTGATGCGGCGGGAACAGCTTTCGCTGCCATCGTCGCAGTTGGAGTAATTAAAGGGATTTCGGTATCCATACAAGTTAACTAAGACTTCATCCCTCTGGCTTCCCACCCTCCATGGAGCCCGCATCAGGGAACGTCATACCGGACGTTAGGATTACCAGAGGGATATAGGAACGCGGGGCTGGTTTACAGCACGACTTCGGGCGCCCGCTTGGGTCAACGGCCTGAGCCGAGTTACCAACTCTAGCCGTCATCCCTCGCTTGCGCCCTCCGTATAGCCTTCACCAACCACATCAACAGCCGAAATAAATTCCAACTGTAGACTTAAAACTCGCATAGAATAACGGCCAATTTAGTATATCGCCATCAAATGACATAAGCTCAATTGGCGGTAATCTCGGCGTTCGAACCGCAGAAACGGGCTGTGCTGAATATTTACCCTCCAATTGTGATTTTATGCGCTTGATGATACAATAAAGATCTTCGAATGAAGTGTACGCCTGATAATTCGGCTGTTCATCAGGATTAATAGAAAGCAATCTTGCGTTATAATCGTCTAACAACTTATGAAAATCGGTTCGAATACTATCTACTGTCATACAATAACTAAGAAATGATTACCTATTAATGTCGGAAGCAGCGGCAGTTTTCAAGCGCTCGTAAATGTTTTGAATACGCTCAAATAAAATATTGCGTGTTGCTTCTAAGATTGTCAGCTCTTTTTTCTTCCGACATGCGTGGCTTCTTTTGTTGTGCCATGTTTACCTAAATATAAGCTAATGAGACCGAATCAAAATAAGAATACCTAAAGTACCTATTATTTTACCTAAGTAGGCAACACTTTAAGGCGGTGGAATTAAAAGGTGCTTAAATATGTAATTTACAAGACAACTGATAATTCCAGTAATAATTATTGGGTTAGTAGGTAGCTACATAAAAGTATATTACCTACGGATGCGTGCGGAAATAACCCTGTAATGGGTATGTAAATGGATTAGGAGTATAGCTAGGTGCTATAACTGCCTAGGTAGGTACTTCTAGAAGATACCTACGCGAGCGAGATAAGCGAGAGTTTACGTATAAACGCAATTGAATCCGGCTTCGTACGGACCAAAAAAATGGTTCGGCGTTACACCGAAACCGTATGTTCTAGGCGACTTGGAAAGAATATTAATATTGTGGACTGTAAGGGGATGGGTTCTGATCGCCTAGGAAAGGAAAAGTGAGTGGGTTCATGGGAGGCAGAAGGATGGGAGCACACTTACCTTGCAAATCAGTCTTCTTCTTTACAAATGGCGGCCTCCTGGTGTCTTTGGGAATCTTGAAGCTGCACTAATCACTCCACTACACTCGCGGGCGGTTTTGTTCCCGTTTATATTATGGAAGCGGTAAAAAATATGGCGGTATGGTTTTGCGTTACACGTGTTCGGCGCGACACGTCTGCTGCATCAGGACACAGCCGGTCAGCGGGGCCGTTGTTTCTTCACTGTGTGCCCGTCGTTGCACTGTGCGACGAATCAGACGATAGGCGTGCCCTTGGAAGAAAGGGAAGGAAACAAAAGGATGGCTCGCATTGGACAAGCAAGCGAAGAACGATTGACGTCGATGTAATTAATTATCGATAGAAAGGTAGATGGCGCTACCAATCACCGAATAATCTTCCAATAAGGTTATGTTAATAAATGCTGCCTTTGCATTGGTCTGATTGATCATCTACAGAATAAATATGATATTTTCATAAAGATTATCGCACGCCAAATTTATGCTGCTATTTCACTGGTATAGAGATATTTACAATAAAACCAATGAAAAATAAATCGTATGATGTTTGTTTTTTAAATTAACTGATAAGAAAATATCAGAAAGTATAATTATTAATAACCAACGCATTTTTTTCATAAAATAAAGTAATAAAATACATAATAATATTAGAGTGGATTGCCTACAAATCGTGAAGGCGTTAATAAAACGATAGTGGGGACCGCTTCTATAACAGTTTTATTTTTGTAACAGAAATATCCATTTTCACGCAGCTATTTTTTTACTTGAGCGGAATTCGAACTCTATAGGTTACTAAACACTATTGATACTAAATTGTCTGTGAACGTATATTTCAGATAAGCTTTTCATTTTTAGACATAATATGTATTTGAAAAAAATAGGATAAAAAAAAAGTTTTACGCTTAGTTGTATGAGGACAGATTTTAATTTGCCAAGTAATTCGCATAATATAACAATAACTTAATATTTAGCATAAACAATTACAGTAAACCACAGTCTACAATACCTACTTTCATCCAACTAAAAAATAAAAATATACTCAGACTTGAAAATAAAAACGACTTTGTTGAAATTCTTCTTTTATCAGATAAATTACTCAAAACATTTCTCCCCTGCCTCATTCAAGTAACGTAGAAGTTTCACTTCACTACCTGCGCTAAACGTACCTGACATGCTTTTACCTCCTTTTAACAACTATCAGATTACAAGCGCCAACGCTGAGTCCCTGAAGGAGGTACTCACAACACTATTACTCTACATACATGTTTTAAGAAATTCCCGGAAAGTATCTCTTTAGAACACAATACATTGTCACCTTGTCACACAATGAAGGTACTTTGACAGCTCTCATATCACACTCGAGCATGGTAACTTACTGTGTCTCGTAAAAAGACATTGTTATCCTGAGCACTTTCGAAATTCTGGGCACCCTTTAGTTGCATGTTGAACTGTAGACTGACCCTTATCCCCATCGTTAGAGATGTTTTAGATGTATTTAGCTAGAGTGATACTACGTGTAGTGATGGATTAAGAAAGCAAAGACTAAGAAGCGACTAAGGAGAATATAAAAAACCAATGGTTACTTTGAGAATAGCAAGTAAACTCGACATCCAACCCTATACTAACCCGTGTAGCCAGCGTGGTTAGTGGAGACTAGGCCATATTCTCCTATAGAGTCACAAACTTAATGTGACGCAAATTAGGAGAGTCCTATATAGCCTACAGGGGGCATATGCCTCTCTTTATTTGACGAAAGACTGTATGATGAACACTTTAATCATCTATTATTTGGATAATTGTTTATTAGGCCCGAACATTGGCATAAAAATGGATATTACGGCTCACAAATTATATTACCCACAATCTATGAATTCTAACTTTGCCAATAGAGGTCTGGATTACGGCTGTGACGTCGCGCCCCGGCGCCGCGAGCCTCGCTACGAGTGACGCACAGCAGTGGGCCGTTCCTTCGCGCCCCTCCACGTCGGTCCTATATATACCAGGGACACACGAGGTTTCGCTCTTCTTTGCTCCAGTCAACACCATCAAAGCTGAGTACACCATCTGAAGACCTGTGAAGTGCCAACAACGTCGCTCACGCCCTGGATAATAGTCTCTTTTGTTGTATGTGTATAACTGGAATTATAACGCGAGTTTAAACTTTCCTGGTGATATTTTTTATTTATTTCCCGTAAGTCAACCTAATTATCTCTCTTTAATTGCTCGGCGAGTGATCGATCCCGGCTACCCCGTGGAAATCAATCACTCGTGCGACATTGGCGCCCAATAGAATTTTTAATTATATTTTTAAAACGTAAGTTGGCACTTTACAGGTGAGTGAAATAATTTCTTTTTCTCTTGTATATTTTTCTCCTGTGTGTGCATATATTCTGGTGTGGTGAATTGCGTACAGGCACAGTTTCTATCTATTTTGGTTGGCCATAAGCAATTTAACTGTGTAAATAACATAACGGTGATTTAATTAACGTCGGTCTAAAATCACGTTCCACCGCGCGCAGCGTGTCAAGCCGCCAACCGGTTCTAACCGCTTAGCCGTTGAACTAACGAGCCTCGTGTTCGCAAAAAAATATTGTGATTCAACCTTTGAGTGATCTTTAAGAATTTTTTTTTTTTAATCCTTTACCAATCATCACACCATTGTATAATTTAGTGTATTTCAGCTTTTTTTAGCACGGTATTCGATTTTCTGGCGATATTTAATTTTTTTTCTAGTGCCGGCGTAAATACTTAGATTTTCTATTATTGTTTTGTAATAATGGCTTACATTATAAATTTCTCATTATTAACTAAAGCGGAATTAGAATATGAGACCACAATACGCGGCGTTTCAAATCCTGACGATCCCCGCAAACAAATCGCTAAACTTTCAGTTAAAACTCCCTCAGAGGATATATTATCTTCACCCTTCCCACCAGAGGAGGATGTGGCAGAAGTGGAAAAGTCGTTATTAAGATCAAATAAACACTTATCTATGTTGGAAGCAAACTATACTTCCGAGCTTCAACAGAAGGTCGAAACCGTGCTACACCATTGTTTTCATCGACTGAATAGGGTGGATACCGGCAGTCTGGATATAAAAAAAATTGAGTCTGTGTGGAATAAATTTAATGATTTATATGCTAAATTACAATTAATCACGAGCCGTAGTTCGCGGTCGGATTGCTCAGTGGCAGAGGGAAACACTTCCTATAATTACGACCGTAAGCTTTTTTCGGAATTAGGTAAATTCAAATTTAACGGTAAATCATGTGTAAGATCCTTTATCGAAAAAATTGATGAATTTATGTCCTGTAGATCTATTCCACACGACAAGATGTTGTCTTTCGCTTTTGAAATATTTTCGGGTGACGCATTAGTTTGGTATCGTTCTGTTAAAAATAATGTAAAGACTTGGTTAGAACTTTGCGAACTTTTGAAACGAGATTTTAGTCCGCATAACTACGATTATCGGCTTATGACGGAGATTCGTCAGCGCTCACAGGGCGAAAACGAATCAATAACTATTTACGTGGCAAAAATGCACGGTCTGTTTTCGCGACTTAGTTCTCCTATCGCTGATTCGGAGAAGCTAGAAATTTTACTAAATAATATTAGACCTTATTACACTAATTGTCTGCTCACTGCAAAGGTTGTTGATGTTGATAGTCTGGTCGAAGTTTGTCGTCTTTTCGAAAACTACCAAAGTCGCAGTAAGCAATTTTCTGAACCCCCTAAAGTTTCAAAGAATACTGTAGCACCCGATCTAGCGTATAATTATCCGTTTTCTAATTTTTCCTCAAACAAAAATGTTTACAATCATAATCACTTCAATAAATATAACTCTGTCGCTGATACATCGAGATACAAGTCTGTACCACAAGTTAACGCCGTATCGAGTACTTCTAATATAAATAATTTTTTTGCGTGCGTTGTAGATGCAATTCGCACTCATTACGGAATTGCCGTCAGCCACACTACCTAATCTGTTTTAAGTGCGGCACAAAGGGTTTCAAGGTGTCAGACTGCCCCAATTGTAAATCTAAGTCGACCCCTACAGTTTCAAAAAACTAGTTAACAAGGATTGTGGAAAATCAAATTATACAACTAATTATAATAAAACAGAGTGGAATAATTGGTTGGACTTTTTAAAAAAATTCTTTAGTAGCTATCATATTTCCTCAATCCGTAATTCTAAAGTAGAATATTTACCTTACGTTACTCTAAAATTAAACGGAATACCTACCACTGGTCTTTTAGATTCTGGATCTTGCGTTACAAGTTTAGGTAATAATTTGCATAACTTATTTTTGAAAGACGATGTTTTGGATAAATCGAAACCTTTAAGGTTAATAACAGCTGGCGGCGAACGATTTGAGTCTTTGGGATCGGTGTTTCTACCCTTTGAGTTTCAGGATAAATTGATTAACTTAGAAGTTCATGTTGTACCGGGGATTCAAAATTCCCTTATCCTTGGCATGGATTTTTGGCGAAGCTTTGGCCTATTTCCTAACAAATTAGAGTCTGTTTTGATTGTGAACAAGTCTGACGCTCAAGTATTGGAGTTGCAGGCAGTTCCCCCTACACATCTTGTTTCTTATGATCATCTTACAGTCGACCAGTAGCTCTCTGGTCGATGGTCGCTGACAACATTATTTCTAAATTTACCGATATTTCATACGAGAAGCGGGGTCTCGGTTGCACAAATATTATTTATCATTCAATTGATACAGGTGATTGCCCCCCTATTCGGCAAAGATTTTATCGCATGTCTCCCGATAAACAAAGAATTTTAATAAAGCATCTTGACGACATGCTCTCAGAGGATGTTGTTGAACGATGTGAAAGCCCGTGGTCAAACCCGGTCATTTTGACCCCTAAGAAGAATGGTGAACTGCGTTTCTGTTTGGACAGTCGTAAATTAAATTCCGTTACAAAAAAAGATGCTTATAGCTTGCCTTATATTTCGGAAATTTTAGATAATCTGAGAGATGCTAAATACTTGTCTAGTTTAGATTTGTCTAAATCTTTTTGGCAAACATTAATTAAAGAAGAGGACCGTTGCAAAACAGCCTTTTATATTCCTACGCGTGGCACATTTCAATTCAAAAGAATGCCCTTCGGTCTTACGAATGCGCCAGCTACTCAACAACGATTAGTTGATATTTTATTTTACGGTCCAGAATTTGAAAATAAGGTTTGCTGTTTTATCGATGACATAATCTGTATAACGTCCAGCTTCAACGAGTATATTAATCTCTTATTACGCATTCTTAATAAACTAAAAAGCGCTAATTTAACAATTAATCTCGAAAAATGTAAATTTTTTAGAGATAAACTAAAATATTTGGGCTATGTTGTCGACTCTAGTGGATTGCATCCCGATCCGGATAAAGTAAATTCAATGAAAAATTATCCCACTCCTTCTAATAGAAAAGAAGTTCGTCGATTTTTAGGCGCAGCCTCGTGGTACAGGCGTTTTATACCGAATTTTAGCTCTATTGCTGCACCCTTAAATAAGTTAACATCTCAAAATAAAAACGCACCTCCATTCTGTTGGACGACAGAGGCTAATGAGGCGTTTAATAACCTAAAGAATTGTTTGATTTCCTCCTCGGTGTTGGCTTGTCCTGACTACTCGCAACCGTTTGAAATAAAACTCAGATGCTAGCGATTTTGGACTTGGCGCGATCCTCTGTCAAAGGTTAAATGGTGAGGAAAGAGTCATAGCGTACTATAGCAAATCACTCACTAAGCAAGAAAAAAATTACAGTGCCACAGAGCGCGAGGCCCTGGCTGTTCTATCTGCTATAGAACACTGGCGTTGTTATGTTGAAAATGGTAAAAAGTTTATTGTTTACACAGATCACGCTGCTTTGAAATGGTTCTTGACCTTAAATAACCCTACTGGCCGGTTAGCCAGATGGGGAGTTCGCTTATGTTCCTATAATTTCGAAATACGTCATCGTCGGGGTTCCGATAACGTTTTACCTGATTTTCTGTCTCGCTCTTTACCCGTTTCTGCTATTGCTAATGATATAAATATAGATATTAATTCTAATCAGAATTTACCAGTTTCTACTAATGATCCTTGGTATTTAAATATCCATAAAGGCTGTTTAAGTTCTCCGACTTCCTTTGTTAACTATCAAGTAATAAACAATAAATTGTATTGTTTTAAAAAAACATTAAACCCTCTCACTAGAGAATTTCAATGGAAAGAGGTTATTCCGACTGACCAAAGAAATGACATTCTAAGGGAGAATCATTCTTCGCCCACTGCTGGACATCTGGGTATTTTTAAGACATACAAACGTCTCGCACTTAATTACTTTTGGCCTGGTATGTACACCGATGTTGTCAAGTTCGTCAGTTCATGTGAACCCTGTATCACCCATAAACACCAAAATCACCCAAATTTAGGTCTAATGGGAAAACCCAAATCATGTCAAAAGCCCTTCCAGACGATTAGTATTGATTTGATTGGTCCATTGCCTCCCAGCAGGAAACAAAACACTTTTATATTTGTAGTCAGTTGTTGTTTCTCTAAATATTGTTTACTTTTCCCCATTAAACGGGCAACTGCAGAAGTGATAACAAAAATTCTTGAGAAAAATGTATTTTTGGTGCATGGAATTCCATCTACTATTGTTTTGGATAACGGTAAACAATTTATTAGCGCAACCTTTAAAAGTATGTTGTCAAAATATAAAATTCCAAATTTGCATTTTACACCGTTGTATACTCCCCACGTTAACTCAGTTGAACGTTACAACAAAACCATTATGACAGCTATTTCAACTTTCATAGAATCTGATCATCGAATCTGGGACACTCTAATCACTAAAGTTCAATTCGCCCTTAACTGCGCAGTTAGTGAGGTTACTGGTTATTCTCCTAATTTCCTTGTTTTTGGTAGGGAGGTCATAACATGTGGTTCTCAGTATATTGACAAGGAATTTAATTCCAATATGGTGCTTGAACCACGGGACGGCTATGCCGAAACCTTAGGCTACTTATCTTCTATTTTCGAGAAGGTACATTCAGCTCTGTTGTCGGCCCACCAACGAAATTGTTCATCTTATAATCTTCGCCGTAAACCGGCAGAATTCAATGTCGGTGATATAGTTTGGCGCAGAACGTTTCTACTTAGTGACGAGGATAAATACTTTAGCAAGAAATTGGTGCCTAAATTTATTAAATGTAAGATTGCCCCAAAAAAGTCACCTCTAGTATACAAACTTAACGACATGGCCGGAAAACCTTTAGACGAATGGCACATCAAGGATTTAAAGTTGATTAATTACAAAGAATAATAAAAGTATAAAAACAACAATGTAAGACGCATATCTATACAAAGTTATAATTACCTACATAATTATTTGTGAAGGCCAACAATAGTTCTTTTGTTTTCGAGTCGAAGCTCACAAGATAATGCATTGTGTTGTGTTAATGATTTATGTAAACATGCTAACATAAAATGAATAAATGTTTCAGTTATAAATTGTAATAAAGTTTATTACATGTAATATTGTTACAAAGAATCTGTTGTTTATCTAACTATCAGTTATGGCTCAGTGGTTAAAAAGTTGTTGTCGGATCGGTCTGTGGTTCGATTCTCGCATGTGTATTTTCTTTCCGCAAATCTATTTGTTGAAATGCAACTTGATTGGCGTATTGTTTTTCGCCGTGCCTTGTTCTGAAGTTCTGTTGTTATTCTTAATTCTGTATAAATTCCATAATCAAATTGTTACCATTTAGATCGTACCTACCTAGTTGTCGTTATGACGCACGCGCGTTCACTCAGCGACGCGCCGATAAATAAATGCCTAACTAATGATTCACCATTGTTTACATTCAAAAGGTGTTTACTGGTCGTGTTGTAGTTATTAATTAGAGCAAAATATTTATTAATTTCTTTCCTTTGACATTGAGCGGTCCGGTCGTGTCTGCGGCTTATATTATTTTTGTTCATCTTTACGAAAAATCTGTTGTTATACCTAACTATATTCAAAAAGTTTACTTATCTAGTGGCAAAGGCCGAACCCAAGATTTATAAGTCGTAGGGCTAGATCAAGTTTCTTATATCTACAAATCATTATTACCTAATAATTACCCTAAGCGCTTCTCCATAGATTATTATCTTTAATATTAAGCTATTACACTGGCCTCGGCATTTACATGTAGGTATGTGTGATGAATTATGAATGATAAATGTTTATGTTCAAATTCAGACTGCCGTTGTACGCGTGAAGAATGCAAGCGTAGGTCATTATTATTTAGGTATCCTAATTAGCGTATAGGGTTGTCACTTGTTCAAGGTACTCATGCCCTTGTTTTCTCTAATTTCAGGGAGTATCTTCAGGGCTGCTACGCCCGTTGGGCTAGGGAATTTTCCTTAGGGAAAATCCCGGCCTAACGGGGGGGATGTGTGACGTCGCGCCCCGGCGCCGCGAGCCTCGCTACGAGTGACGCACAGCAGTGGGCCGTTCCTTCGCGCCCCTCCACGTCGGTCCTATATATACCAGGGACACACGAGGTTTCGCTCTTCTTTGCTCCAGTCAACACCACCAAAGCTGAGTACACCATCTGAAGACCTGTGAATTGCCAACAACGTCGCTCACGCCCTGGATAATAGTCTCGTTTGTTGTATGTGTATAACTGGAATTATAACGCGAGTTTAAACTTTCTTGGTGATATTTTTTATTTATTTCCCGTAAGTCAACCTAATTATCTCTCTTTAATTGCTCGGTGAGTGATCGATCCCGGCTACCCCGTGGAAATCAATCACTCGTGCGACACGACTTTGCCCAATATTTTATCTATTGATGGATTTAGCTACTAGAGATAAAAGATGACTGCCTCGTTGGTCTCGCCGCATAAATGTGCGCGAGGGATTGGGAGGTCTCGGGTTCGATTCCCAGGTAGGGCAAAGTGTTATTGGGTTTTTCCAATAGGATATTCTCAGTAGCAGCACGGAGTCTGGTAATGAGCTCGGTACGGCAATAGGCTCGCCCCCTATTACGTGGTACCTAAAATTTCATGGCGAAATGTGGGTGCAATATTACACCTCTGCCTACCCCTTTGGGGATACCAGCGTGAGTGTATAAAAAATAAAGAGATAATAGATGTGAAATATTTTGTGTGGACCTTATGTCAAATATTAAGTATCTCTCGTAGCCAAATCCTTATGGTTACAACTTAATTTTTGTTTCTGTATTTTAAATCCGATCCGTGTGGTGACAGATTAAGAATACGGAATGTCACCACCCCATATCATCCCGTGGGTGTCGTAAGAGCCGACAGAGAGACCATACTATGCAGAGAACAGCACTATAAGAGAAGGAAAACTTGAAACAAACCCTATACCAACCCGTTTGGCCAGCGTGGTATAGTAGGCCAATTCCTTTTTTCAAAGGAGAGGCCTAGTCCAGCAGTGGACTGTTAGGGGCTGAAGATGATGATTTGAAAATCCGAACAAAATCCCACTCAGCTCTAACTCTTTTAAATAGTTTCACTGCTATTGTAATGGTAAAAGAGTAAATAGAAGCGTAACGTTTTCTTTGTAGAACCATTAGTAGAGCATTTCTAATTCACGTGTAAACCTCAACACCTAACTAATTAGTACCACTTAGTAAAACTACTACATTGCTTATTCAAGCAGACGTAGGTAAAATTTACACTTAGCCCGGTTCATTCACCAAAAACCTTGATAGGTTAGGTCTTACGGTGGCATTTATATTTATTGACACTAGATTCTGCCTACGGCTTCGTCCAGGTAGGTGACGATTTTCGGGACAAAAGGAATCTACAGCAATTTTTGCGTTAAAAGGAAACATACCTACATCTTTCTAAATGCCAAAAAAATAATTAAGGCCCAATCATCACTGTAATAAGAAGAACATAACAAAAAAACTGGAAATTATTCACTGAAGAACAAAATAATTTTATATGTGAATGTTACACATTGATACTCCGTTTTGTGACGGGTTAAGAATATACAAAGTGGCAATAATTATCATTAGCGGCGAATAACGAAAAAGCACGAAGCAAATAGTATCGTTGTCAGAAAACGGAAAAGCCTATTTCAAACTCTATATCCAACACGTCTAACCCGCGTGGCATAGTAGGCGAAATCTTAGACTAATGCTATTGCATCACAAATTTTTGACCGCTAACATGTCAATATGTTACAATATTTAACCGAAATCCTTGGAATATAAGGGTGGCCGAGGTATATTCCTGTGCATCGTTTTATACCTTTTGGGTGTTTAGTCAAATCAAATCAGTTTAACACCACATTAACGAAATATGTTTCATATTATATACCTACATTGCTTTTCTTTTGGCGTGTTAATTTATTGATACTCATTTAAAAAATCTGCGTTGCTGTGAAATCTAATATGACTAGGCTGAATTTGATTTCAGACAATGTATGATTTGCGAATGATCTTCTTACGAATTGACATAATGATAAAATCAACATAATTATATTTTGCCGTGTGGTTGACGGCATAGAATACAAGTGTCACCACCCTCTATCTTCCCGTGGGTGTCGTAAGAGGCGACTAAGGGATAACACGATGCAAATACCATCCTTGCGTAGAGACGGAAAACTCGACACCAAACCCTATACGAATGCCTCGTTGGTCTCGCGGCATTAATGTGCGCGTGGGATCGGGAGGTCCCGAGTTCGATTCCTGGGTCGGGCAGTGTTATTGGGTTTTTCTGTCACGAAATTCCCAGTAGCAGCACGGAGTCTGGAAATGTGCCCGGTACCGCAATAGGCTCGCCCCTTTCCGTGGGACTAAGGTATATCTGGCGAACAGTGGGTGTAGAAATACACCTCTGCCTACCCCTTCGGGGATAAAAGGCGTGACGTTGTGTGTGTGTGTGTGTTATATTTTTTTGCTTTTACAATAAAAAGTTTTTAGTATAGGAAAATTAGACAAAATATGACAGTTTGGCAGCAAAATATATAATACTAGCTGACCCAGCGAACTCCGTATCGCCTTTTTAAGAGTTTTAATTTAATTCCCTTTTTTCCAAGCCCCTTTTCCAAAGTTACCATTGACTTAGCGCTTAATCTCTTATCATTCCAGGGTCTGTAAATGATGCAAAAACAAACATACATTTTTATATAATATTAGATTCCCCATTCCTTAAAATATCGGAGACGATACCCATATCGACTTTAAAAAAAACTCCCGTCCGCCATCTTTGATTTCCTATCCGCCATCTTTGATCACGAAATAGATGTTGTATTTGGATTCACCATCCCTTAAATCATCAGAGACGATACCCATATTGATATTTTAAATGTTGCCCATCCGCCATCTTTGAGTTCCCATCCGCCATCTTGAATCACAAAATAGATGTTGTATTTGGATTCCCCATCCCTTCAAACATCGGAGACGATACTCATATTGATTAAAAAAAAATCCCATCCGCCATCTTTGATCACGAAATAGATGGTGTTTTTGAATTCCCCATTCCTTAAAATATCGGAGATGATACCCATATCGACTTTAAAAAATCCCGTCCGCCATCTTTGATTTCCTATCCGCCATCTTTGATCACGAAATAGATGTTGTATTAAGATTCGCCATCCCTTAAAACATCGGAGACGATAACCATATTGATTTTTTAAAACTTTCTCATCCGCCATCTTTGATTTCCTATCCGCCATCTTTGATCACGAAATAGATGTCGTATTTGGATTCACCATACCTTAAATCACCAGAGACGATACCCATATTGATTTTTTAAATTTTTCCCATCCGCCATTTTTGATTTCCCATCCGCCATCTTGAATCACGAAATAGATGTTGTATTTGGATTCCCCATCCCTTAAACATCGGAGAGGATACCAATATTTATTTTTTTTTATTTTCCCATCCGCCATCTTTGATTGCCCATCCGCCATCTTTGATCACGAAATAGATGTTGTATTTCGATTCTCCACCCCTTAAAATATCGAAGGCGATACCCATATTGATATTTAAAATTTTCTCATCCGCCATTTTTAATTTCCCGTCCGCCATCTTGGATCACTAAATAAATTTCATTTTATTAATCAGCGTCCTGAAAATCTCGAAAACGATACCCATATAGATTGTATCTTTTCGTTTAGCCTTTTTTTGCCTTTGACCCAACCCTCCCCCTTCTCGTTTAACCATTTTATTATTTTTGACTGGCCCCTAAAAGTTGTATCGTAATTTTATATAGCCAGCCTTTCGGAACAATTGGGCTATCATAGGCAATAACATTTTTTTTAATCCGACTGCTAGTTCCTGAGATTAGCTGACATTATGTTTTAGCCTTTTTAGCCTTTTGCCCGGCCCCAAAGGGTCGAAGCGTTATGTTATATAGCCTATAGCCTTCCGGAATAACTGGGCTATCGTATACAAAAATAATTTTTCAGATCCGACCGGTAGTTCCTGAGATTAGCGCGTTCAAACAAACAAACAAACAAACTCTTCCGCTTTATTATATTAGTATAGATGTTACATCAACGAAAATTTGTTTATAACTTTAACTTGGCCCTAAAAATCAGTTTTCCTAACAAACTATTTTTTAGATTATTTAATAATCCCTCTCAGAGGGTATGGTATCATTTTATAAATATATATGATACAAATATAATGTACTATGGTTTCATTTCCACAATTACATAAACCTAATACTCCGCTATAATTTCGGTGACAAATAGTCGAACATCATTGACACTGTAAGCATAATGAAGTTTGTATTACGTTACATCGCATTAAGAAATTATTCACTGAAGAACAAAATAATTTTATATGTGAATGTTACACATTGATACTCCGTTTTGTGACGGGTTAAGAATATACAAAGTGGCAATAATTATCATTAGCGGCGAATAACGAAAAAGCACGAAGCAAATAGTATCGTTGTCAGAAAACGGAAAAGCCTATTTCAAACTCTATATCCAACACGTCTAACCCGCGTGGCATAGTAGGCGAAATCTTAGACTAATGCTATTGCATCACAAATTAGGAGTAGCCTATGTCCAGCGACAGGACTACGAAAGAATGTACGATGACGATATTATTCTGTATGTTTTAAAACATTATTTTATAGTTATTTCATTTGTACCGGTCAAGACCTTTTAGAATAATTTCATGACCACGGTGGCTAGGTATTTTCATTAAAATGAATTAACTGTATTTAAATGATAATAAACACAATAAAATACGTAAATAGCATGAAACTTACATAAAACAGGCAAACCAACTCTTACCTGACCAAGTCTTTTAAAATACTCAAAAACAATTCAAATATTCATTTAAAAATAAATAAAAAAATAATTTGTACCGGTCAACCTAGTCCTTTTAGAATAATTTCATGACCACGGTAGCTAATTATTTTCTTTAAATTGAATTAACTGTAGTTAAATGATAATAAACACAATAAAATACGTAAATAGTAATATGAAGCAAGTGGCGTTCTGTTGCCTCTGCCAACCCCAACGGGAAAAAGGCGTGAGTATATGTATGTATGTAATATGAAACTTTCATAAAACAGTCAAACCAACTGTCACCTCAGGAAGTCTCTGCAAAAGACTCTTAAACAATCCAAGTATCCATTAATAGTTAAATAAGATGAACGGTAGTATTGTACTAATATAAGGCAGGCCCTTCAAACACATCGACAGTTTTGATTGATGATACACATGGGTTCACTGGTGCCATGGAGCGTCGGAATATCTAATGGCGTTGGGTCTCCAATTTGTCACATACTGATTATTCCCGATCTCTTAATGCGATGTAACGTAATACAAACTTCATTATGCTTACAGTGTCAATGATGTTCGACTATTTGTCACCGAAATTATAGCGGAGTATTAGGTTTATGTAATTGTGGAAATGAAACCATAGTACATTATATTTGTATCATATATATTTATAAAATGATACCATACCCTCTGAGAGGGATTATTAAATAATCTAAAAAATAGTTTGTTAGGAAAACTGATTTTTAGGGCCAAGTTAAAGTTATAAACAAATTTTCGTTGATGTAACATCTATACTAATATAATAAAGCGGAAGAGTTTGTTTGTTTGTTTGTTTGTTTGTTTGAACGCGCTAATCTCAGGAACTACCGGTCGGATCTGAAAAATTATTTTTGTATACGATAGCCCAGTTATTCCGGAAGGCTATAGGCTATATAACATAACGCTTCGACCCTTTGGGGCCGGGCAAAAGGCTAAAAAGGCTAAAACATAATGTCAGCTAATCTCAGGAACTAGCAGTCGGATTAAAAAAAATGTTATTGCCTATGATAGCCCAATTGTTCCGAAAGGCTATAGGCTATATAAAATTACGCCACAACTTTTAGGGGCCAGTCAAAAATAATAAAATGGTTAAACGAGAAGGGGGAGGGTTGGGTCAAAGGCAAAAAAAGGCTAAACGAAAAGATACAATCTATATGGGTATCGTTTTCGAGATTTTCAGGACGCTGATTAATAAAATGAAATTTATTTAGTGATCCAAGATGGCGGACGGGAAATTAAAAATGGCGGATGAGAAAATTTTAAATATCAATATGGGTATCGCCTTCGATATTTTAACGGGTGGAGAATCGAAATACAACATCTATTTCGTGATCAAAGATGGCGGATGGGCAATCAAAGATGGCGGATGGGAAAATAAAAAAAAATCAATATTGGTATCCTCTCCGATGTTTAAGGGATGGGGAATCCAAATACAACATCTATTTCGTGATTCAAGATGGCGGATGGGAAATCAAAAATGGCGGATGGGAAAAATTTAAAAAATCAATATGGGTATCGTCTCTGGTGATTTAAGGTATGGTGAATCCAAATACGACATCTATTTCGTGATCAAAGATGGCGGATAGGAAATCAAAGATGGCGGATGAGAAAGTTTTAAAAAATCAATATGGTTATCGTCTCCGATGTTTTAAGGGATGGCGAATCTTAATACAACATCTATTTCGTGATCAAAGATGGCGGATAGGAAATCAAAGATGGCGGACGGGATTTTTTAAAGTCGATATGGGTATCATCTCCGATATTTTAAGGAATGGGGAATTCAAAAACACCATCTATTTCGTGATCAAAGATGGCGGATGGGATTTTTTTTTTAATCAATATGAGTATCGTCTCCGATGTTTGAAGGGATGGGGAATCCAAATACAACATCTATTTTGTGATTCAAGATGGCGGATGGGAACTCAAAGATGGCGGATGGGCAAAATTTAAAATATCAATATGGGTATCGTCTCTGATGATTTAAGGGATGGTGAATCCAAATACAACATCTATTTCGTGATCAAAGATGGCGGATAGGAAACCAAAGATGGCGGACGGGAGTTTTTTTTAAAGTCGATATGGGTATCGTCTCCGATATTTTAAGGAATGGGGAATCTAATATTATATAAAAATGTATGTTTGTTTTTGCATCATTTACAGACCCTGGAATGATAAGAGATTAAGCGCTAAGTCAATGGTAACTTTGGAAAAGGGGCTTGGAAAAAAGGGAATTAAATTCAAACTCTTAAAAAGGCGATACGGAGTTCGCTGGGTCAGCTAGTATTATATATTTTGCTGCCAAACTGTCATATTTTGTCTAATTTTCCTATACTAAAAACTTTTTATTGTAAAAGCAAAAAAATATAACACACACACACACACACAACGTCACGCCTTTTATCCCCGAAGGGGTAGGCAGAGGTGTATTTCTACACCCACTTTTCGCCAGATATACCTTAGTCCCACGTAAAGGGGCGAGCCTATTGCGGTACCGGGCACATTTCCAGACTCCGTGCTGCTACTGGGAATTTCGTGACAGAAAAACCCAATAACACTGCCCGACCCAGGAATCGAACTCGGGACCTCCCGATCCCACGCGCACATTAATGCCGCGAGACCAACGAGGCATTCGTATAGGGTTTGGTGTCGAGTTTTCCGTCGCTACGCAAGGATGGTATTTGCATCGTGTTATCCCTTAGTCGCCTCTTACGACACCCACGGGAAGATAGAGGGTGGTGACACTTGTATTCTATGCCGTCAACCACACGGCAAAATATAATTATGTTGATTTTATCATTATGTCAATTCGTAAGAAGATCATTCGCAAATCATACATTGTCTGAAATCAAATTCAGCCTAGTCATATTAGATTTCACAGCAACGCAGATTTTTTAAATGAGTATCAATAAATTAACACGCCAAAAGAAAAGCAATGTAGGTATATAATATGAAACATATTTCGTTAATGTGGTGTTAAACTGATTTGATTTGACTAAACACCCAAAAGGTATAAAACGATGCACAGGAATATACCTCGGCCACCCTTATATTCCAAGGATTTCGGTTAAATATTGTAACATATTGACATGTTAGCGGTCAAAAACCTCAGAAATCCCGGATTTTATCTCTTTAAAGAGGTCTACCTCAATCTGTTCCGTCATCAATCTACGGATTTTTCAACACGGAATGTGGGTATGAGACAACCATTTGCCTGATTTGGAGGCTATAGAAAATGAAAAACGATCCCCCTTGTAAGTTACATTTTTTTTAGCGAAAAGTTGTACTACATACCTATATTTACGTAAGAGCCTATATAGTGAAATTATTTGAAAATAAATGTGTGACACCTTACATTTTACCCGATGTTTCGGTATGGGTAACACCAGCCGTGGTTAAAGGGAAAATAATCTCCCTGTGACCATGGCTGGTGGATGGATAGATCCGTTGGGGAAATATTCGTAGGTATGTGTACAAGTTGCGAAAGTTTAAAAGCTTTTTCATTCATTGGCAATGGACAGAGCTAAGTATAAAGAATATGTTATTAATACCAAAATACAGTGTATCTGTAACAACTAGCAATCTCTCTCTTTATTTTAGCAGTCGACCAATACTCAGCGAATCAGTATTCCAAAGGACAGACGGCCAACATGTTTCGTAACATCGCTATCATACATTCCACAAAAAATACAGCACAATTTTGCGTAAACCCACGATACAAAAGATTGCAAAATCCTTTTAAGTTCCGTGATTTATTGTCGGTGGCTAGAATTTTAATTGATTTTCGGTGTACGTGAGATTTGTAGTGAAACCACGTAAAAACGTGTATGTCTGCCTTTTGTGCGAATAAAGACAGCGATGATAGATGAATGCCCGAGAATAATGGCATAAGTTATTCCAATTTATCATAGAGAGTGAGCGCGCATACATATTTATGTAACCTGTGTACGGTAGAACATGTTGTGTAAATAAAATCAGACTGTAATCGGACTGATGTAAAATGTTTGCTTGTACATGAAAGGTGCTGTTCTCTTTGTTTGTTGAGACAATATTAGAGTTTTAATGTTGGAACAATCAGGCTCTGGCCTTTGACTCCAATCGTGGCGGTAAAAACGATTGTTGTGTATCATTTTATGTATCGGCTCTGGTATTTTCATTATTTTGTTACGTGTACTGATAAGAATTTTATTTTTCTTATCTTGCGTGGCTGATCCTCAAGTTTTCGTTACGTTCGCCTTTTTGCCTTTACTACACGGTGAATTTGCCAAATAAAATAATTTTAAAAAGGAGGTTCTAGGCTTCTCTTTACATTAAAATTTATTATGCACATTATTTGTAGCATAACGATTTAAATGAATTTATAAAAAATCCTCCTTCAACAAATCAAGATAAAATCTGTATTTTTGTAGCTATAAGATTTCTCATCTATTTCCTATCACAGATCGCTATAATATTACGGCCACAACAATAAACCTCACACACTATATAAATTTATCATTATCAGCGTTTTATATCTCAGCTATAAAATAAATCGCAGATAAGTAGTAGTGGATTGCTAGCCCATCGGCTCCAAGCACCCAAACTCGCTCTCATCCATTTCCCGCACTTAACTCATAGAACCCGTACGGAATCGCAAGCAGTAGCAGTTCACTATATCTTTTTTCTCCCTCCCTCCCCATATAAACGAGGGATCAAGAATAGAAAATAATTGGTCCAACTATCACGCGTTCGTTTTCTCGCGAAATATTCTGCGTCGTATGTGTATATACGTTTTTCCAATTATTTTGCTAAAAACCGCATAGGATGTATGTGACGCGCTCACCCAGAACGCTTTTGTTAAAATGTACGAAGTATAAAATCGAAATACTACAGCAAAGCGAGTGAATACAGCCATGTATTTTTGTGGTAACAGCTATGCTTTTCATTAAATAAATTGGAAGAGATTAACTCTGCCAGCGGGAACGCTGACAAATTGTATTGAAATGAAAAACGTTTTTATATATATCTCGTTACTAGCAAACTAATGTTTTTATTTCGAATTTTTATGTTATATGTTGGTACGTTTATGTTGAAGCTCAAAGGTTTTAAGCTCATCGAAAATTCTATTTAGGTGCCGGGTAGTTTCAGAAGAAAAGCTTTAACGTGCTAGTAGGAGAGCCGTCCCACATATTCAAGAAACCGAAGGGAAGCTTTCGGACTAGCGGAGTTCCTCATTATGTGTTCCCTTCTCAACAATTAAGGCACGTAACTTCAAGAAGTCAATGAGACATACCGTGTGGACCTCCCTACCGCAACCTCTGATATGCAAGTAGTGATTTATAAACCATGTAACACACAACAAAATAATAAACGTATGAGCATAGAATAATAACCACACTCAAAGCTACTGCTTGAGCTATGCCAAAATAACGTAGACGTAGACCTCCATAACTTTTTATTACAAAAATAAACTCAATAGAACCTAGCGAATGTGAGTGCGGTCATTGTATGAAGCCAGACTAAAATGCTCGTCTAGCTAAATTAGGTAGTCCATTACGATAGGGGATAATCCGTTAAAAGCCGGTGCGGCCCCTCCAATAATTTCTTTTCAATATAAAAAGCCAAATAAATAGCTGAAAACCATTACACGCAGTATACAAACTCTTTTCCTTCACAAAAGACATTCGATTAATCTATCCTATGGCATTTACCTACAGGGGTCATTTCCATTAATCTTTAAAAAATGGGTTTGGAAACGGTTCCGTTTTCTACTTACTGCTCTCGGTTTGCATACCTACTCTCATAAACCGCAGTCGGACATGCTTATCGATCTTATAATGAATTCTAGTATATGTAATAAAATAGCAGATTTCAATGGCGTACCGTAAAATGTGATCATGTGATGATATTTAGAATAGTAATATGTTACTCTTTTAAATATCATCACATTTTCCGGCACCGACTGTTAATAGGCAGGTTGCTTTTTTAAAAGTAGTTTTTGCATAGTCTCTATAATTCTGAGTGGCAGAACCACGTTTATAACATACAATACAAGTGGTGCAGTCGTTTCGTTCGATCGTTCAGCTCTGAACGTCCAAGCTGCATGAAACGCGATCACTACCTTTCCTAGAGAGAATACTTCTGCCTTCGTGGGAAAAATACGGAGCAGAGGTTTCTTGAGGAGAGGGAAAATAACTATTCCTCTTGGCGTAATTACCTGGACTCGGCAACGAGTATTATGAAGCCTGATTGACATCACTAGCGTCTTTCAAATGGAGACTAATCCCACCATCATCCCCACTACTGTATCACCTGTGCAGGCAGGTTCAGCAGTAGTAACCATAGAAGACACCGAGTTTTAACACTCGTAAAGTCCCGGCGAAAGCTAAATTGTCTTGGAACCCGCAACGAATTTAATCAGACGTTTATTGAAGGAGTTGCAATAGTACATTACTAGCTTCTATGAGCTCTGGTTAGCTGCAGGCAGCAGGCAGGTTATTGATCGTTTGCCGCCGTTTGCCGCTCTCATGTAAACAAACACGAATCGATTACCAACGCAATAAAAATGTAAAATGACGCGTATTAAATTTTTAAGAAAAAGCGAAAAATTATTTCATTATGGTATCGAAGTAAAAATGCTACTATGTTTTCAAAAACACTATTTAATCAATATAGGAATTTAAACTTTAGTGGTAATTTAAACTTATTTTAAATTGTCTTTCGGGATATATACCACGTACCTTTGTTTGGAGTAAATATCGGACGTGGTATAACTATATCCCGAAAGACAATTTAAAATTATTTAATCATTTATGGCAGAGCAACGCTCTATTTAAACCCCATAGTCTTATAACTTACAGGCCATGTAATATTATACGCTATCTTGGTTAAGCGTAAAAACAGACGTTTACCACACCCTAACCGAGAACGACAACCGACAATCTTGCATGCAAGCTGATTTAATTTGAATTCACAAACTACTGCAAATATTAAAATTGACTCGTGAAATCTAAGATTTAGTGTAAAATGTATTTAAAATGCTAGTCAGATTATTCGCAATTCAATTAGTGCTTAGTGCTACATTTTTAAAGTTTATGAAGATAAAGTTAAAGTATCCGGAATGAAAATGGCGACTTTGATAGTTGTATATATTTTTGGGGAAAGTCATCAGATTTTCCTGTCATATCTTTGCTTACAAAACTCGCTCGATATCTGATGATATCTGTGTATCTGTATATATAAAATCCTTGCTTTACTGACAGACCGACAGACAAGCTACAGCTAAAACTATTATGCTCAGGAGCTACAATTTGCCATGTAAGTTCCTTGGGGACCATAGGCCCCTATGGTTCCCAAATAACTAAGCACTAAGAAGGGTTTTCTACGTAATTCTCACGGTATCGGGCAGAAAGTGTTAAATCATAAAAATGTGCGGGCGCAGCTGCGTGCGTCGTCTAGTCATATAATAAAATAACTCTTACCTATCAAATACAATAAAATTACATTAAACCAAACACGAGTATCATGTCCAAAGTTTGTTCATACCGGCACGTGAACAGCTAATTAATGTATTAAAACAATTAATGAACAAAAGTTGTAGGTACAATCCGTACCTATGAGAGCTAATTATAGCTCTCATAGGTACGGATTGTACAATATCATCAGGCTATTAAGCCTCGGTACATGGATAAAAATAACAGGTAAATAAATACTAATTATGAATTTAAATATAAATCCTTCTTTATTTATCGATCGTGTCGCTCTCGTACGCTCGAGGAACGCTCATGAACAATGTGAGGGAGGCCTTAAAGTCCTAATTTTTTTAAAAGACATCTCCTTCAATAGGTATAAATCCTATGTCGCGGCGGACTTTACAATCATGCAACTAACGGGCTCAATGAACACCCAGACTCGAAACAACAATTTATGGATCACACAAAGAGTTGTATCGTATGTAAATCGAATTCACACACACACACACATCACTCGTAGGCGCAGTGACAAGCGGGGATGCGCCCGCTTCAGCCGCTACACCAATCGAGCAGTAACCATATTAGGTTAGTGCAGGGTTGGCGTACTGACCAATACTCTAGTATAAATATTATAAAGTAGCGGACCTCCAACTGCTGATCTTTGTATTTGATCAGTCCATCGCATGGGCGAGGCAGGTCTGGTTTCTTTCACATTCTTTGAACCACCAAGCTTTTATTTATTTATTAAAGAACAGCCACATGATACATATTAAAAGTACAATAGATAAATAATTATGCCTATAAGACATGTTCTCATATGCATCACAATAACGGCGTCCATAACACTTGCCAACTTATTAACTACAGTTTAGAACAAGACAATTTAATTTTATAGGATACAACATAAATTAGAGACAAACAAAAAGTTAGTGTAAAGGAAATTAAAAATAACATGTTTACGTGTATAACTTAATGTTCTTCTTCTTATTTAATATTGGTGAAGTATTGAAGTATTGGTAAGCATCAATATTTGAGACAGCACTATTCTTGATAGAGGCTTTAAAATATGGACACGTTTGTACTGCAATTCTATTGTGATACTCCTTGCATTTTCTTTACGTATTTGGGGCATCTATTTTCCGATTTTTCAGCGCTCGCAGTAATCACGTCGAGGATGAGTATAAAAATATGGGGAATATGACCGCACGAGTCTGCTTTTAGTGGCTTAAGTTGCAATTGCTCCATATTTTCTTGAACTAAATATGAATAAACCGAACAGTAGGCGTGGTTGGTTCGTTGAATCTGAAGCTATATTGCCCCGTGAGAAGCCATTAAATCCTTTAAAATATCGCCTGGTAAGATATAGGTACATACTTAATCTATCTGTACTCCTATGAAGACGTCATAACAGTATTAGTGTTCCTGTCCTTAGTGGGTTGCAGTAGGATACACTGCGTGATTATGGATAAGCCGCACCTTTTGAGGATGTTGTATGTGTCTTGCGATTGATTTCAAATCGAAATAAACTACCAACTGATACCAATTGGTAACAAAAAACAGCGATTTACTTGGCAGATGCTTACTTAGGCTTTACATTTTTTGTTTCTTATTTCCTTGCTATAAAAACCACAAAGCACATCGGCATGGCGACCTTAGAATTTTTTACAAAGAAGTTTTTAACTATATCTACATATTTTTTGAAGAGTCGATAAGGTGTGTTACGGAATCAAAACAACAATCAACGCTTGTCTTATATATTATATTTGAACAACGAGAGTATTTACAAAGCAAATAAACAAACAGCTCATCATTTCAGCTCTGCAAGCTTTCAATTAAATATAGATGGAACATAGTATTTGTTCATATAAGTCTTGGATTAGCTGCAATGGTTCCTCAATTTTTTTTGTAGTACTCCTAACATAAAAACTTGGGATAGCTAAAAGACTAATTGTAACATCTCTATCCACTGAAGATTTTTCAAGCTTTCAAGTAACTGAAACACTTACCATCAGCCCTACTAATATTATAAATTCGAAAGTGTGTATGTATGTATGTTCCATTTTCACGCTTTAACGGCTGAACCGATTTTGTTGAAATTTAATATAGATATACGAGTATATTGGACCATGGAGACGGACATAGGCTACCATTACTTGCAAAAAATAACCTGGGAGGTATTGTAGGGAGGGTCAAAGTTTTTAGGGCACAAATCTAACTGTTAGCTGTAAGAGTGCATGTGCTGTAATAATTGAGTGCTGCGCATGTGCTATCGTATCTGTCAGTTGTATATATATTATATATATTGTACCACAATATATATTGTATTGTCGCGTCAAACATATTGTCATACTTGTTAAAGTAAATATTAAAGTATTCGTACAATAAAATATATTTTTGTAACCCCGAATATAACGCGCGCGAAGCCGCGGGCAAAAGCTAGTACGTAAATAAAGGTTTACAGCATTTACGATACTTATACAAAATTTATAAAATGTACTTAGTGCTCTTGTAGATAAGCACGTTCAGTATTAGTGTTTGTAATCGACTTACCGTTTGCTTACTATAAGCTGCACCTAGCTCAGCTGAGATACGGAAGTAGGACGAACAATAATACGAGTGTGTAACTTAGATTTTAAAGACAGGTAACTGAGGAAGCGAACTCAGCCGTGGAAGTGGTGTTTCTTGCAAACTAACTTATAGAAGTAAAGTTAATCTTAGGCACCATACTATGGGAGCGAAATAAATACTTTTTTATTTTATATTGTCATATGTGATGATGCCGCTTATAAAAGTACTAAAAGGTACGTAGTGCTTATCTCGGCAGACAATTTAAAACTACAAAAGTTAAAACTCAAATGTTACACATAAGTTGTAAAAATGAAAAAAGTGGGCTGTGATAAAAAGTGTTTTTGTGTTAAAAACAAAGTATGTTTCAGACACAAGTGACAGCTGACCGGGGATGCTAATTATTTTTTATTTGTAGGCCAGAGAGTTAAGTGCAGAAATGGATTTTAAAGTTGCGTTATATTTTTAATTCCACAAAACATTGTAACGGATACAAATGTAAGTATACTGTCTTAAATTAAAACATTCTTAAATGAACTAGACTTCGCCTGAGAAATTAAACCCCTTTTTCACACTAGTCACACTTTCTATTAGTGAAAATCGTATAAATATCGTTCGGTAGTTTTTGAGATAGCCTAGTGAAGATACCAAAAGACTGCCATGCAGAGGATATCGAATTAGAATCACGGCGCGCACCAATGACTTTTCGGAGTTATGTGCGTATTGAATTATTAATTATCGCTTGTCCTGTGTCTCACAGAGCACGTTAAGCCGTCGGTCCCGGCTGTCATGAAGATCTTTGACAGTCGTTACACGGCGTCAGTACCTTCTAAATAAACTGAGTCTAAACCATGGAATATCGCTATCCCTTCGGGTTGCAGAGTTCAGACAGGCAGTCGCTCTGTGGAAAAGCTAATATTCCGCCAAATTTGGATAGACTAGGAAGTGGATCCCAGATAGAAACTGGAATAACGCTAAGAGGATAATGATGAGTTTTTGAGATAATCGAGTTCAGACAGACAGACCGACGCAACTGGGGGACTTTATTTTATAGTGTGTAATTATTTTATAGTTTGTATTTATTTTTCAACAATGTAGTCCACAATCGCTATAATTAAGACACAAGTTTAATAAAAATAACTGCTGAGAAAAATGGGGCAGAGGGAGACTTGGTTGGAGGTTGATCACCGTGTTGCTCAATTTCTCACGGTTTCCGGGAACTTCAAGATATGTTTTCATTTAATTAAGTTTGTGCCAATTTTCTGACTACAATTTCAAGCTGTACATACCTACATCACATTTTATGCTAGTATGATTATTGTTAACCTATATTATGTAACTTGTTTATCTTTCCTCGGAACTTCACGAGTGTTAACTCGGTGCTACCACTGAACTTGGCTGCACAAGTGATAAGTGTAGTAGAGGAAATGTGAGTGAGAATTATCCCAATAAAAGTTACCACCATAAACATTTATTATACTACTTCAGCAAAAGATATCGAGGTACCCATGCTCTTGTTTAACCAGAAAATACATTTTCTTTCTTGTTATATCTACCTTTGATCGTAAAAGAGGTGGCTCAATAATTAAATCATTTCAGCAATCATAATTGGTGCAGCACGCAATTTAAAATAATAGATAATCCGTAGCCTCACTTACGTGAAATAAACATAATGACGCACAACACTAATTCAATTTGTTATTGCAATTAACGTTATTTAAATTGTTATTTGACGTGGCTCTAGTCATGCAATAATTAAATAAATAACAATATAATATAAATTACTAGAGGATACCCGCATCTACGTCTGCACATTATTTTTTAATTTATCCGTTTCCTATCTCCTAGGAAATTCCTATTTTCTTGTTCACGTACAATCAAACAAGTCGGCGCTGGACCAGATTGAAAAAAAAATCCCTTGGCTCGCTCATAGAGTCAAGGCACACTAGAAACTGGTTTTGTATACGATAGTCAATATGCGTGTAAAGTAGGACTGGAAGCGAAGATGTCTTGTTGAGCGATTCTCGCCCTTACGGCCTGGTCACGAGATCGGTCTAAGCGGCGAGCGGCGCGGCAGGGGCGATGTATGATGATGCGCGCGGCTGCCTCAGAGTTAACTCGCCATGTATATTGCCCCTGTCGCACCGCTCGCCGCTTAGACCGATCTCGTGACCAGGCCCTGAGGCGACATCGGTGGTCTAGCGGGAAGCTGTTCGACTGTACACGCTTCGAGAATAGCGCCCAGTAGTTGGCAGTGCTTTGTCTGTCAGTCAGTCAGTAAAGGAAAAAAAATATATGTTGGATTATTCAGTGACATAGTTGATCACAAGGACGTAGTATTACTATCTGCCGAGATTTATATTTACGACAGAGATAGTCTGTGGTATATCTTATACAAGAAACTTATTCATTCTATCGATAACCTGTAAATAATGTTTAAAGTTTTAAGAGCTTGCAATCGATTGATTGCGTGATTGTCTAGAGGTTAAAGTAGACGCCTCACTATCTTACTCTGTGTCCAGATTGGTGTGTTCGATTCCCACACGTAACGACAATTAGTTCGTCCATCCTTTGACCCAGGAGCCATCAAAGGCGAGGTGCGACCTATGGCGCGAAAAGACCCTCCTACCATCTCCTTTCGTGTCACCTGCCGAGAGTCCTCCACGTGGGCATGGCTTGCCATAGTCTATCTGGAAGTCGTTGAATAGATGGGCTCAGAAGATTTAACATCGATACATACAAATCAATTATCTGTACCGCTACTTTGAGCTGATTACAATCAATCCTATTAAAACGACCTCAAATGCACTCTGATAGATATAGAGATTGAAAAACGTAAGAACATACGAACTAGAATTTCATTTTTTTATAGACTGCCTGTACCCTCGAAGGGGTAGAGTAGAGGTGTAAGATTACATCAGCATTGTGCCATGAATTTTAGGTCTCGCGTAATAGGGGACGAGCCTATTGCCGTTACCGGGCACATCACCAGACTCCGTGCTGCTACTGAGAATTCGGAAAAACCCAGTTACACTTTTGCCCGACCTGGCAATCGAACCCGGGACCTCCGATCAGCAGTCGCATACGCTATCCACTGGACCACGTGGGGAGAATTTGATTGCTAATTATTATAATACGGTTTTAGAGAGAGTTTAGTAGAGTAATTACTTGTCCTTAGTCGCACAGCCTAAACTACTATAGCTAGGACATGAAATTAAAATAAGGGTTGAATGTTCGTTTCAATAAACTTCTTTTGTGGCTTATTTTTATAGTAATAAGATCGCCTGATGGTAAGCAATTACCACCGCCCATGAACAAAAGCAACACCACAGGAATCACAAGTGCGTTGCCGCCCCTTGGGGTTGGCAAAAGGGATAGGATGAGGAGTGGGATGAGGGAGAAAGAACAGGGGATAGGGCCTCCGGCACTCTAACTCACCGAACGAAACGCAACAATTTAGGTACTGTTACTTTACACCGATTTTCTGTGAGAGGGTAGTACTTCCCCGGTCGAGCCGGCCCATTCATGCTGAAATCAGCAAGGCTCTACTTATCGGAAATTGGCTAGCACTAGACAAACACATTGTTGCTTGTCATATAAACGAGATCTAGCTTTATTACTTTAATTACTTAGATAATTATTTTAGAAGTGTTCTTAAATAGGGCGGGCAAATCTCAATTAAGACTCAACTTTAGAAGATTGGTAGTAAGTGTCAACGATAATGAATGAGGTGATGAAGATAAATTTCCTCTAAACATTGTTAAAACTTAAACATTGAAAGGAGAAAAACCTCTAAACATTAATTATGCTCTTGACCAAATTAACAAACTACCTAGATACATTCATTTTGTTGATATTAATAATCTAATGAACAAAAATAATACAATTGAACTTTCATTTAAAATGCAATGAATTTGGCCGCCAATTGTGCATTTCTTGTTTGTGCTCCTTCGATGTATGTTCTTCTTATGGTGTACAATAAAGATTTTTCTAATCTAATCTAATGAATAATTTTAATTGCTGGAAACACCAAACAAGAATCTTTTATCTAGTAAAGAGACGGCATGCGCTTAACAAACGTTACGTTTGCATGTTTTCATAGCACTCGTTACTGTCAAATGCGTATACGCATTGTAGATGACATGCACTGCATCATAAGTTTCAAAATGCGACACATTAAACTGATAACACAGATCAACCATGGACAGAGTACCAGTCCGTATGTATGTATAGTTTTTATCTACTATTGGTATGCATCACTTATTCTTTTTTTTTATTTATAGTCTCACGCCTGTATCCCCGACGAGGTAGGCAGAGGTGTAATATTATACCCACATTTCGCCATGAATTTTTAGGTCCCACGTAATAGGGGGGAGCCTATTGCCATACCGGGCACATTACCAGACTCCGTGCCGCTACTGAGAATTTCCTAACGGATAACCAAATAACACTTTGCCCGACCCGGGAATCGAACCCAAGACCTCCCAATCCCACGCGCACATTCATGCCGTGAAACCAACGAGGCAAAAAAATAAAAAAACTAAGCTTCAGAGTCACCCCGTGTTATGAATTAATTTAGAACACTACAACTTCAACGCTCAGGTTAAGGTAAAAATCGAAACATATATAAAAAAACTCCTATATGAGGTAAATAGTATTTCTAGTTCCCAGACTTAAAAATAAATTACTTATTAAAACTGAAGTTTCACACGAACTCAAACAGTTTACTCGAAATAACACAAGCTACAAATAAAGCAGCGCAATATTTTTTCTAGAAGCAAGCACTTTTTATGGTTTTCTTTACTTTTTTCAACATTTCTTGAAAAGTATTTCAGAAACACGGCTTTTTACGGAGACTACGTCAGTGCGATACTTAGTTCTTGTCTTCTTCTTCATTCACTAAAAGTAACTAATTCAAAAAATTTGTTTTTTTTTTATATGGATGGATGAGGTAGGCAGAGGTGTAATATTACACCCACATTTCATCTTAAATATGAATTTTAGATCTCATCTCTATAACGTGGTGTGTAATGTGCGTAATGTGCCCGGTAATGGCAATAGTGCCGTTACCCAGCACTTTGCCAGACTTCGTGCTGCTACAAAGAATTCGGAAAAACTTTGCCCGACCCGCGGATCAAACCTGGGACCGATCAGCAAACTCATACGCTATTCACTGAACCATGGAGGCAGTGTTTTATAGAAATTATTTTTATCTATATGATTTTTGGACATTGACAATGATAATTCAGGAGCCACATCAAATAACAAACGAACACTATGATAATAATTTAAATTACCAATTCTGATGATGTTAAATTGTATGCTGCTTCGTTAATTGCTGAAATAATTTTAATTGAAGTGGCGTTTTTTTTTATATATCTAAAGGTAGTTCTAAAAAACAACTTTTAGTCGTTTCATATCAAAGAGCTCTTTTAGTCAATACTAAAAGTCAAGTACAAAAAAAATTATGCTACCTTTGCAAGTATACTACACTTAGTATACTTGCAAAAGTAGTATAATATTTCTTGTTTTTACAAACTCTTTTCTTTTAGTAAGACTCTTATGACTACCGTGCGCAATACTGTTTCATCTGTGTAAACTGGATTTAGTAACAGTGACCAAAGATGACGCTGAGGTTTGACACACGTGAAGTGAAAGTAAATACCAAATGATTAAACCTATATTTACAGGATGTCAGGTTGAGAAAACTACACTCCCATAAAATATAACATGTTCGCAATTGATGCGAGGTATTGTACTTTGACACAATGTAGAGTCAACTAAATGGAACGAAAACAACTTGCTCTTAAAGTTTCCGTGAACCGTTAACTTGAGCAAAACAGCGATTAACCTCTAAGCAAGTCCTTCCAAATCGCGCATATATACGCGATTGGGTAAACATTGCTTGGAGGTGCAAAATAATGTTATTTGTTTTTTACCTGACAGTGTCGAAAGTAAATTGCTATTCAGTTATAGCCTGTGACAACGATTTGTTTGAGAGATAACTATCCGATTCTGATTGTTGGCTGCATTCGTTTTAATTAAAATTTTATTCGCTATTTTTATTTATATATAACATAAAACATAAGCACTAGTACGCACGAAAGCATATTTTATTACAGTATTTCGAGATAAAACAAGTACTTTTGTTAA
This sequence comes from Euclidia mi, assembly GCA_944739405.2. Classification (NCBI taxonomy): domain Eukaryota; kingdom Metazoa; phylum Arthropoda; class Insecta; order Lepidoptera; family Erebidae; genus Euclidia; species Euclidia mi. The sequence continues at coordinate 28,212,709 of OX123193.2, read as the reverse complement.
GAATACCCATCTGATATTTCGACTCCGTAACAAGCTCCCTGACTACTTATAAAACTAATAGAAAATGTATAAATACTTATTTCCTTTCCTTACTTTGTTCCCTAAGGTCACCTTTACTTTTATGAGTTAGTTTGCAAGAAACACCACTTCCACGGCTGAGTTCGCTTCCTCAGTTACCTGTCTTTAAAATCTAAGTTACACACTCGTATATTGTTCGTCCTACTTTCGTATCTCAGCTGAGCTAGGTGCAGCTTACAGTAAACAAACTGTAAGTCGATTACAAGCGCTAATACTGAACGTGACTTATCTACAAGAGCACTAAGTACATTTTATAAATTTTGTGTTTATATCACAAATGCTGTAAACTTATATCAATACATGATGGTAAGTATCTTAGTTATTTGGAAGCTTCAATGGAACAGCGCGGTGAACATTTTATTCAGCCAAGTTGTAGGAGTAATGGTTATAGCAACAAAATTAACAATTGATTATTATACTTTACTTATAACCTCTAGACTTCGCCTGCGTCGCCGCATGGGAGTGGGATTTCTTGTGTTATCGTGGGCAACGTGAGCAATAGCCTCAATCAAACACTGTTTTTTTTTTAAGACAACTCCTGCACTAGGAATAAATGAAATAAATCCAGTGTCGCGGGGGACTTTACAAACATACAACCAACGGACACAATGAACAACCAAACTCGAAACAACAATAATTTATGGATCACACAAAGTGTTGTCTCGTGTGGGAATCAAACCCAGCGCAGAGTGTCGTACTCTGCGCAGTGTCAAGCGGCGAGGCGGCCGCTTAACGCCAACCGTGCTGTCAAAGACTCTGCCTTTGTATTATCACAAACATATTTATATTTTTACAATTGCAACCCTCCGTTGCGACGTGAAAGAAGGACACACAAACAAACACCCTTTCCCATTAATAATATTAGTATGAATTCCAATTAATTAACTATGGGAAACCATAAAGTTATAAACAGGAATGAAGTACCGATCACCTACATTCGTCCGTGAGGAAATTAGGTTACATCGGGACCATGCCGGCTTGTTGAGTGCGTTTCGATTAGCGACATAATAGGTTAGTTTTGTTTGTGTTTGAGAGTTGACTATGCTCCCGACGTTGACATCACGGTTTCGACTGGTTGAATTGAACAGGGGTTTAAAGTTACACACTATTTCAGAACTACAACACTAGAACCGAACAGAAGGTATAAAAAGATTATGAGATCGAATGAATGATCGAGATATGTCAAGATCGTTGAAAATGGCGGTACGTAGTCTCTGCCTACAATTTCGGAAAACAGGCGTGAGTCTATCTATGTTGTACGCACTATTTCAAATTATATGTCACTTTGAAGGACAGTAAAAAAATACACTAGAAGTGTTATTATTATGACTCTCATAGGAATTTTTAGTTAAAGAATAATCGCTAGTTATGAAGAATGTTTAAAGGACATCAAGACTCAGCATAAGAAGGTTTGTAGATTAATCGATCTCAAATTCAAACAAGGCTACAATTAGATCAGAGATGGCGCACTGGCTGAAAATAGCTACTGGCCATTTACCCCTTTTCCCTCATTATAAAATTAGAACTAAATATAGTTTAAAGTTTCTAGCTAGTTTTAGCTGTGTAGAAGTTATTATAGAGTTTATTTACCTACGTACATCCATTATATTATAAATGCAAAACTGACTTTTTTTGTTGGTTTCTTCTTCTTCTATGCAAGAACTACTAAATGCACTTTGATAAAATTTTATATATTAAAATTACTCACATGGATTACCTTTCGTCGCCATAACCGATACCCACGCGAGTGGAGCCGCGGACGAAATATTTATATATTAAAAGAATTTGTGTCTTATAATACGAGTCGGCCAGCCCGTTCTACCAAACCGATTCGCTTGATTTTTTTTTAAATGATAGCTCTCGCTGCATAGATTTGTCATCAAGCATTAGAAATTACCTAACTTGCATATTCATCAAGTTATATGCAAAAACAGTTTTCTCCCATACATTTTTTACGTTTTCATAGCCGTAGTCAATGACCTTCTGCTTCTATATATCTGGTTCTCATTGAGGTAGGCGTTTCGTTATAGGCTTATAACACGCGCTGAAAAGAGTTCTTTCATTTGATGGTATGCTCATTTAAATTGGGTAAGTTTAAAGGAAGATAGGTGTAGACATTGAACTTATTTTTCAATATTTTCCTATAAATTTCTTGCTTTCTCTCTACATGGACGGTTCTAAATTCAAAAATATTTTTAGGGCATAATAATAATAAGTTCCTTGCGGTAACTGCCAGGAAAAACCGTTATGCCTCCTTAAGGTTACCTTGCCTTACTTTCATACGGGTGTGAGTGTAGTGGTGTGTAAAATTATACCCGATATTGGTAAAATTATCACTATAGTAAATATTCCCCGAATGTTACCAGTTAACCCTTAATGTTGGGTGAACTGATCTTTGATGTTGAGGAATTTTCCCCCTTTTTTTGTATCGCGATGAAGTCCAGTTACGGACTGTCCCTCAAAGGGACCCCTCCGCCAACTCTGTACCGAGTTTGGAGCAGGTGGAGGGGATGGGGAGGGTGTGGCTCGGCTCTCCCCTCTAGATGTTCGGGGGGCATAGTCACTGAAACACCGCGGTATTCCTCTATCGACCCTCATGACGGGGTCGCGGTAACGACTTCAGTATACCCGCGACCCGAGGAATTTTCCCTAAATGTAGTAAAATTTTCGCCTAATGTTGGGCAAATCAACCCTACAGACGGGTAAATTACGTTTTATGTTACGAGGGTCAAACTGAAAGTTCTTAGAAAATCAAAAACTGATTACATTAGCCAGTTATTAGTTTTATTATATCTTTTCAAAATATTGTCCATTGACGTCAATACACCGCTGCATGCGATGGAACCACTGGGAAAAGCACTTTGCCCACTCGTCCTTAGGGGTCTCTTCAATGGCATCGCGATACGCAGCCACCGCTTCTTCAGCATTCATAAACCGCTTTCCTTTAAGTTTTTCTTTAATTTTTGGAAATAAATAAAAATCACAAGGCGCGAGGTCGGGGCTATACGGCGGGTGACCCAGTAATTCAACGTTTGATGTCGCCAAATAGTCGATCGTTCGCTTGGCGGTGTGCGACGAGGCGTTGTCGTGGTGAAGGAGGATCCTACTGCGAGGTCGTTTCTCTCGAACTTTTTTCCAAGACAAGTGGCAAACAATTGGTAGTGTACCATTCTGCAGAAACTGTTTTTTGATCCTCTAACACAATTGTTGCGAAATGACCTATCCTTCCAAAGAACGAGGCCACCATTTTTTTTCCCGCACTTCGATCTCTCTTCACTTTAGTTGGCAACTCCTCGAAAGGAAACACCCACTGAGCAGATTGTCTTTTGGTTTCAGGATCATAACAGTAAATCCAGCTTTCGTCACCTGTTAGTATGTCGAACACAGCATTTGAGTCACCTCCGTTAAATCTTTCAATCATTTTACGGCACCAATCCACACGATGGAGTTTTTGAGCCTTAGTCAAATTATGAGGTATCCACCGGGCGCAAAACTTCCTGACCGCTAAATGTTCGTGGAGGATTTTGTGCACTTGACTCATACCGATGCCTAAGCTTGTCCGAATCTGCTGATAGGTCACTCTTTTGTCAGTCTCTATCATACGCCGCACAACACAGATGTTATTTTCAGTCGTCGCCGTAGAAGGCCGTCCCTCACGTACATCATCAGTGAGATTAGTGCGACCACGTTTAAACTCATTAAACCAGTTGTAAACAGTCGCACGAGATGGGGCTTCATCGTGAAAGGCCAATCGTAGTCTATCATAACTTTCTTGTTGACTTAAATGACATCGAAAGTCATAAAAAATCATTGCACGAAAATTTTCTCGTGTTAAATTCATGTTGACGTGACACAGACAATTTTCAATTTGCCGCCAAATCGTAAAACAAATGACAAATGAATGAAATATATACTCAGTAATATTGGCAAAGAGTTCTATTTTCAAATTTTAGAATATTTTTTTATTATATTGTTTATAAGTGGCCAGTTCTAAGAACTTTCAGTTTGACCCTCGTAGGAAATTTTTGTGTTTTTAAATTACGGACATTCTTGGGGCATCTTAATTTTATATATATGTGGAACATATTACAGCGGTGCATTGTACTATTGTCATATGATTATATTACAAGTGGTAGTTATGGTAGAAATTGTAGCTTTGGTAAGAATAGTAGTATTGAGAGAAAAGGTACTTTTGACAGCACCGGCGGTTTTGGTGGAAATGGTAGTTTTGAAAAAATGGTAGATGTGACAGTGTTAGTACCAATAGTAGTTTTGATAGGAATAGTATTTTCGGTAGGAATAGTCGTTTTGGTAGAAATTATATTTTTGGCATATATGGTAGTTTTGGTAGCAATGTTACTTAGGATTGCTACCAAAGCTACCATTCCTACCGTATACTTTAGATATATATTATATAACCTATACGTAAGAGCTTTTTTATAATATTAAAATATGCTGTGGAGCAGCACAGGTCCTCTAGTATACTAATAAAAATCTTTTGCCGCAACCCGCCACGGGTGTCAAAAATTCGATCCTACTGGGGACAGTGGAACCAAATGACTGCAACGAACATCAACAATCATAATTCACATCCCTACCTACATAATAGACATCCAGAACAAAAGCCTTACAGAAAAGTTGCAGAAAGCCATTCATCACCGTTTCATCTGCTTTTGCAAAGACAATCTGTATCCTACTTTGATAGCATGTATCGATGACATCTAATGCTAACTAAAAGAAAGTAAAATTCTTGAAATTCAACAACTGAGAGAAGACTAAAACATAAATCTTCAGATCTTCAGATTTACAACAAAGCTCCCTTACCTTATGGTATATTCACAAAACTATGTGCAATATACATTTAAATGTACACGTCACTGGGATAAATGTAGTCCTTGCCGCATATTCAAGTTGTGTCGCGCATTGCTACCGCTTATCAGAAACTAGCGGAATGAGGGTGAAATTCCACCCACAATACCGTGTGCAGTCACAGTAGATAAGTCAAACATTATAATGAAGAAGTTTGTAAATGTATTGGAGCGATTAAAAGACGCAAAATAAAATGTTCTTGTGCTAAATACTAAGATAAAAATATAAAATGTAATGTACCAAATGAGATAATAAAAATTATGTTTATTTGCTCTTATTATAATAAGGTTTTATTGCGTTAATACAACGCTCAAATGACTGTGAGTAATGTTCTTATATTTATACTCTAAAACATTGGGACACAACGGGTTACTTACATCCCTCAAATAAGTATACTTATATGTGCAATTAAGACCTGTTAATAAATTAAATATTTTATGAGATTGAAATGCATCTAACAAATATTTTCATAATTTAAAAATGTCTATATTAATGTAATGGTGTTACTGGCTACACTAAATTAAATAATAAAATATAGTCCTAGGTCGCATACTTGTTTCCACATGTGTTTGTCTTATCGCTACGATGGCGCCAACGTTATGCAATTAGTAAACTCATAAATTGCAAGAGTTTGACAAATTTATAAGAATTATGTGACAGGCATATAATTAAAGAAATAGCCATGAAATATGAGAAAATATTGGCACTGTAGTGTTCACATGCGGTATAGTTGAGGATCATAAAAAAAGGGATCAACGACAAGAAACGGGCCCTATCAGGTAGTAAGGGTTCAAGAGGCGTTGCGTTAGTTGTGTTTGACTGGACAGTCGGGCTTAAGAGGCAGAGCGAGTCGGGTCCCAGGAAAGCGCGGCGTGGTAGTACGGGACAGTCAATGTTGGGACGCGGAACCGGGCGGAGCTGGGACAGTCGGTCTTAGGACGCGGAGGTTGACAGATCTCGGGAAAGTGTTGCGTGGCAGTTTACGAAATACGAGTCTGTTGTGTTTGAAGACAGTCAATGTTGGGACGCGGAACTGGGCGGATCTCGAGACAGTGAGTCTTAGGACGCGGAAGAGGGCAGATCTCGGGAACGGACACGCGTGGTAGTTCAGGCAGTTGGTCTTATGGCGCGAGAGAGATCGGACCTGGCCTAGCGCGTAAGAGGTTCGTTGTTGGTCGATAATTAGTGCTTAGTGATGTCGAAGAACAAGGCGAGCGGCTTCAAAAGAAGGTGATCAGCACAGGGCAAGGGGTAAGTTTGGCAGTGACACAGCTAAAAGTCCGGTGAGTGTCTGTTATTCACTTTACTGTAATTTATTGCATGAACTGTATAACATTAATAACTCTGTTGTGTATCTATGTCTATATCACACCATATATATATACCAGGCTGACTAAAATATAAAGTTCTCTATGAGATATTGTACATAGTTATATTATTAATAACCGCGTGTACCATTAGTAGTGGTTCGTACCTTGTTGACGATGGATGTAAAGACGAGCGATGTATGATGGGAGTCTCCGTATTCGCGATCAGGTGGTAGAAAGCAGGACTTTCACAATCGCTGTCTAAACCTGCGTACAGGCCAGTACATAGCAGCTGACAAGGTTTTAAAGAGCGAAAGAAGAGCCACCTGTCGGTCACGCGGTAGCAGTAAGACCGTGCGGCTAATCTAGCGGCGATTGTAACGAGAGCTTCCCTGCAAACTATGCGCGATGGCTTAATACGTTCTAATTGACTATGTTTGTATGGGCTTCCATGTTGTGACTTGCGGCAAGGAGGCATTTTGTGACATCAGTTCTGAGACTGTTACTGTACGCTCAATACTATACACTGGATATCGCTGAAATACTCGGCGCCGATAATACTATATGACTAATATACCTGGATCATGTTCTCCGTCTCCCTGGAGCTGCCGGCTCTGAGATACGCTGCCTTGTACTCAAGTACCAATATGTGAAGCATGAATATATGGAGAGTGATTTTGTGATGACAAACCAATACTAATGTATCGCTGTCTTTAGTATTTTGATCTCCTCTTTCATTCAATTATAAGCATTTACGTTTGGTAAATGCTGTCAGCAGAGGAATATAAAGTAAGGACGAATTCCATGGTCCTGCGCGGGGAGGTGCGCGGGAACCCTGGCCATAAAATTACTTGGCGGGGCTGGCATTTTAAATCCAGTTATTAAGAAAACTAAAATTTTAATCAGCCTGGGGTCCATAGGATTTCGTTACATATTAGTTAAAAACAACATTTTAGTGTAATTTCATTATTAATGTGCTTTTGTACCACGTTTTGCTTTTGTACCTATGTGAGTAAATGAGTTTGAATTTGAATTTAAACCTACGTAATATATATGCTAGTTATCCATGCTTCGTGAACATAATATCACATCTGAACCCAAATACCTCCACTGTTAGAAATAATACTTGCGTGCAAAAGAATGACGTGCATTGCGATTAGGTATATTTGCCCCACTGAAAACACATAGGTATAAACATCACTAAGTACATAAAAATTACACCAAAGAGTAGTCCGAAAATGTATTTGTACAAACCAGCTTAGTGCATAAAGCCCAATAAATCAGCAGTGTACGCGAACGTTATATGCATCGATGTTCGTGAAAGCCTTGTTTATACGTAAATACGTGTTGTGGACCAGCATCAGCAAGAGAGCCTGCTCTACGTCACAGGTAAACTTGGTGCTAATAAACTAATTAGAATTCATGGAGGTTGTATAAATATAGAGTACTCTTTCTTTGTGAAACAAAATAACTATAAATATGATACTTAGTTTCTTTGCTTCGAAAAGTTATATGTGATTTCGACATACCACAACCATCACCATTATCAGCCTTATTAGTCCACTGCTAGACGTAGGCCTCTCCTTTGGCAAACCATTGAGCTTGGTCTATACTACAACCGTATCTATTATATAAATTATAAAAAAAAATCTAATAATCTATCAAAATTTTCTTAAAAACTTTAAATACTTCAAAGTTGAGAACCTGAAACTTAATGATTTTTCGATATACATTTTAACACACCACTAACATTATCTTTGTCCTTGTTTTTTTATACTTTTGGTTAAAATATTAAGAATTGAATAACTTATAACTTCGAACTTATAATTTTCAAAAACACAAACGAAAGATAGAGAAACAGATTAAAAATAAAAGGCAATAAATATGTGAAACTAAAACTGATGGAGGAAATAATTAAACTTCAGACAAAGGTATCAAATTAACTATTTATAATGAAGCAGGGTAACATAAAGAGCAAAAGACGAGGCAAGTTTCTACTTAGTTAACCGCTAAAACTAAATCCAAAGTGAGGACTAAGATTTTGTAAGACTTTCTTCGGAACAATCGTTGATAGAACCATCAAAATTAACTTTAATTCTTATCCATGTTTTTTTATTATATCGCTTAAATCAAATGAAGAAAAATCTAAATAAAATAAGACGCTTCAGTCTTTTAAGCCAAGTTGGCAGATAATTTATGAAATAATTGCTATGGACGCGTCATCCATTGCAATTATTACATTAAAGGCTGAATTTTTGCTCTTTTTAGCATAATTATATTATTTACCCTAAGTTCTTGGTGCATAGGGTTCCCACCAAGAACTTAGGGTCCCAAGCCAACCTCACCTGCGAGTGGTGCACCTGCCTATCAACGGACGAGGCTCTGGCAAACAAAATATCCCGATAAGCGGCAATAGGCTCGCCACCTATTACGTGGGATCAAAACACTGGCGAAAAGTGGGCGTTTAATATGCCTCTGCCTACCCTTTCAGGGAAACAGGCGTGAGTCTATGTATGTATGTATGTTTTAGTATAATTTCTAACGTCATTTTTTTACGAAGCCACGGAAGACAGCTTGTAGATATTGAGCATTCGACTAAATATATGTGATTGCTTGAACTGATTTAGAGATAAGTTAGTTTAACTAGTTCAAGGCTAGAGTCAGGTTACTATTGAGTATCCTATATAATTGTGACATGCCACTGTTGTAAATGTCTCGTGTTAAATACTACTATGTATTTCTAGGCGACAATTCTATGTTACTTCCTATATAATATGGGACAATAACCCAAAGAACTATACCTTTTCAAATAACTAGCATCAGATTTAAACGAATACGATGATGGCCAAAAAATATTCTTTCAGTCAAAATGTAGTCATACATGCTGGCTCTGCTAGGTAATTATATACAAGTGCCAGGTTTTTCCCCTCGGAGGTATTAAGAGTTGACAGGTCAAAATGTCACCCATGTTGTATTTTCATTTATCAGCTACACTACTTCAAAGTGGCATCAAGGGCCGCTAAGCAGTATTTTGCGTTAACGAGTTACAAACACTATCCTCATAAACTTTCTCATTTATAACAGAAGTAAGATTTACTGCACTCGTCCGGATACGTAGCGCTCACGGAATAATTTAAGCAACCACCTTATAACTGCAGTGTACATAAAGGCAGACGCCGTTACTCGAAGCAAACACAGTGTAGGATCGCTTTGGTAAAAGCCACTTGAAGCTTATTTATTTTGTAGTTTGCACTTAAATATTACGCCATACGAATTATCAAAAGTGCCTGTTAAAGCCCTCTGTTTAGCTAATACTTTTAGACTTATACCTTCAGTAACATTGTTTTTAAAGACAGCTCTCGCATGAGTAATAATTCGTTTATCACTGGGACTTTACAGATATTCAAGTACCAGACACAAAAAAACAACAATTCGTAGATCACATAAATAATTGCTCCGTGTGGGATGGAACCCATGACATTTGCCGTAGAGTCAAACGACGAGGCGGCCGCTTAAACCAATACACCATACATGCAGTCAATTTTGAAAGAGTCTAGAAAAACTTGACTCTCTGGTTAATGGCTAACAAACCCCACTCACGTATTTTCTTGTCAGTGAAATATCCACAAAAGTATTGACGTATTTATTTTTTGCCGCTTTCTGTCAGTGCCAATAGATACTTCGGTTGGGAAACTGATAAAATAAAAGCCGAACCACACCGATATGGATTTGTGCCTTTGGGGATTCGTACCTTTGTAATAAGGAAACTGAAAATGCAGGCAAGCAATTTTCCTCTGTTTACATTTTTGATATAATTGTTTAAACCGTTGCTCTACCTACGAAATTAGGGTGACGCCGAGAGCAAAAGCGAGGTATTTCAAACTACCTAAATATATGTAATTGCTTCAACAGTATGATAGATAAGTTAGTTTAGCTCCTAACTACTGCAGCATATAAAACCGGGTTTTAAAACAGTATACCTACTATAAAATTGCTTTACGAAAATTACATATAATATGGTTTCTAAATAAGTGTCAGCCATCCGACTTCCCAAAATATCTACTCGACTGATGTTTGTAAGTATACATACTGAAAACGCTATAGTTCATCGGTTTACATCACATAGATTATATCCTAGCCAAATGGAGCTCATATAGGCATCATGCGATCGAGCATCGGCGTATCTGCGGAAATCGAGATAAGCCGGTGTAACGCGCCTCGTATGTCGGACAGGGCCGGACAGCACCGGACAGAGCCAGACAGAGCCTGAGTTTCCGGACACGTATGTCTGTCCGACGTATGAACACGCTTTTGTGCATCGCTGTATCAGTTGCTTAAAGTTGAGTAAAAATGTATCTCAATTACAGAAAAATAGAACATTTAGGTTGATATGTTTTTACGGAAATTGAGTAAGGTATATTCCTGCGTGATAAGGTGGTATTAGTGTTGTTCATTTTATTGTGTTTGTTCTTCTTTTCCCAGTGTTATACATCTAATATAAAAATGGTATGATGCTATTGACATGAATACCATTATTAATCTGTCATAAATTACTTTGTCTCAAAAACTCGTATAAAAAAACTATAGGTTTATGTTCTACGCACAAATCATTGACGGTTACACACACATTCTGCCTAACTCTAGAGACTACGGATGAGTAAGGTTTGAGCTTCAACCGTGAATAACAAAAAAAAAACACGTTACCGCTTAGACTAGACGGAAACAATTCGCACTTCACATATTGATTTCACTGCCCCCTATCAATCGTAATAATAAAAAAATATCACTCAATCACGAAACAACGCCAACAGAAAAACGTGCTCATCGGTAAAGATGGCTTGCTAAGGAATCCCTCAATATATAACCATAACAAACGGCCCTAGTCCCTACACTGCGGGGTGGAGGGGATGGGTGTGAATCGGTGTTTGTGGAAATGTAATAGCTATTATAACGTCAAACACGAAACAGCTGATGCAGCGATTGTGTACTCAAAGCGTGGTCGGCTACATCCAGAGTCAGATTGTGGGAAAGCAAATATTAGCGGTGGTACGTTCAGAGGAGATACGGAGTTCGGAGCTCCTTTTGTGTATTTATTATCTTAATATATAAAATCCTTGCGTTACTGACTGACTGACAGACACGCTACAGCCGAAACTATTGGGCGCTGGAAGCTGAAATTTGGTATGTATGTTCCTTGGGGACCGTAAGGGTGCACTAAGAAGGGATTTCCCGAAATTCCCACGGGATCGGCCAAAATGGGTAAATTTAAAAAAAATGCAGGCGTAGCTGCTGGCGTCCTCTAGTTATTATAAAGTATTAAAATTAAGACGGTCAAGGAATGCTAAAATGGTCAATGAAGAAAAGCATGGTATATTTTAAGGACAGAAAGATAAAGAGTTTTCATGATAAATAAATACAGTTTATTTATGATTGTCTGCTCCATATCAATCGTTATGTAAAATCACTGGTTTCTATAGTAATCCAAAACGAATTTGTTCATTGAAAGTCTACGCCAATCTATTTCTCTTTAGCGAAAATAGAACATTAAACTTGTGCTAATTACCGGAAAATATTTCGATATGATTATGGATATACTTATTAATTAGGAATTAATAACGTATTTAGTTGTACATGTGTGATATTTGAAGAGTTCGGATATGTATAAAATTTTAATTTCGATGGAAAGCTAGTTAAGAGTACTTAACGCCAAATAGTAATTTGGCGTAAGGATTTATAAAGTTAATACGTAACGTTTAATGAGAAAAGCCATACTTCAAATAACATGCGCTATTGATTTCAAATGGAACCCAAACTCTACATTGCTTTTTGCTCAGTATTTCACAATTTAATACAATATGAAAATACGGCATTGGTCTCAAATATAACCCAAACTCCAAGTTGCTTTATTGTCAGTATTTACCCAATAATTAATAAAAGTACACTACACGTTCAGCTCAAAGCAAACTAGCATCACGAAAGTGACATAAAAACATTTATTCAATTTCATTCTGCAACTAGTTTTAATATAAAAAACATTATAATTTTAACTGTTAGAATATATTGTGCAGGCATGAACGAAGTTATTCCAATAACAAATATTCATTGGTGCGAAATAACGTAGCTTCGTAATAAAGATTCCCGATACAGTACTAGGACTTCATAACAGAGTGAGGTATGATTTTCTCTATTTCTGCTATTTCTAGATCGAAGGCATAGCCTTGTTATTACTATTTGTATCGTAAAGTGAACTAATCTAACATATGTAGTTGATGTCGTACGGGTGTCAAGCTCTCTCATCTGTTTTTTGTATAGTAGGTACTAGTACTACAAAATGTAAAAAGCGATGTTTTCTATTTCTAGAATACGATCTAGTACTAAAATATCTCAAGCACTTAATTAGTATAAACTGATCCGAAAGAATTTAGAGAGTTATGATTTTGTGTCCCATATATTGCTGATAGCTACTGGTGTTATCCACTAATACTAATAATACCTAACTAATATTCCTACACTTCGTCTGATCCCAAACAAGACAGAATCTGTAATACACCAATCTTCTAAGTGATAAACACAGCCAGACACAGAAAAATCGTATTCATCACACAAAGATTCCATGGGCGGGACATCAAAAACTTAAAAGATTAAAATGCGATTTAATTAAAATTTAGCTTAGCTATATAATACAAAATACTAAATAATTTGACTTACAAAATAATAGATGTCATTTTAAATACTAGAAATCTACAAAATAAAAGTTCTAGAGCTAAACAAACAGAGGCTACAATGCAATCACTACACATAGCAACCAACAATACATTTCTTTACTTACATATAATATCGTTCCACTACAAAGATCCCTCATGGCAAACCCATTAAATAATGACAAAAACAGAACATCGGCCTGCGAGCATTTATCTTCTACGGAGAGTTATAAAGGGCACAAATAAAGCAAAACCTATAAGGCTTTAAAGCAACAATGAAAAATACGAACCGTTTTGCGTTGGGTGGCTGAAGGGGGGAGGTCGGCTGGTGGAGGGCGCACACGAACAATGCGGCCCTGGCGAGAGCACCGCTGCACAAATAAAAAAAATACATGAACAACCGCTCCAATTATTGACGTGGGCATGAGATGAGAATCCCTAGTACACGAGTGTAGCTTTACTTGAACGTACGGTATTCATTGTTCTGTACTCTGAGAGCTACCGGCCGGAAAACGCGCGGCTCTAGCATTTCTATATAGTAAACTTTTCTAATAGTACAATCGAATAACTTTGCTCCGCTGACAATGTAAGCAGAACGTAAAAAATACATGTGGCACAGTTAGTGAGCAATTGTATGCGTCATGTGGTAAAATGTAAATACCCGCCATAGAGTTATATGCTTAGTTATAATTTTAAAAGTGTATTTGGTATCAAACGGAACCACCGAAAACCTTCTAAGGCCATTCATTACATTCATCAAAATAACTCCTTCTTTTTTATCATATTTAACATAATAACCTCGTAAATACGAGTGCTCTATTTAGGTAAACCAAAATTGTTAATGCCATAAAAAATCGTAGCAATTTTTTTATATATTAGTATATCGCTAAAATAAATTCGCCTAAAACAATATTATTTTGCTGGGTAAAATATTATCGGCGATAAAGGAAAACTTTCTTTTACCTTTCATTGATAATGAAAAATTTTATCAGAAAAAACGACAAAAAGTATTAGAAGTGAACATTTATTTTTAAATGCCTGGCAACTTAAGTCAAAAATACTTCAATATAAACGGTCATAATAATCGAACATAGCAATTACGAGAGTTACACAGTTTCTGGAGAAGTCACCTTTCGTCATCATCATGTCAACCTAGAGACGTCTACTGCTGGACATAGGCCCATCGCAGAGTTCTCCACATAGACCGATCCTGAGCCGCTCCCGCTTTAATCCGAGTCAATTTGTATGATGCATTAATAGCCGCTACATAATTTCATCAAATGAATGTAAATAATCCTACATTAGCCGCGCTGTTTGCTGTTAATAGTGCCAAATAGGTACGAGCTCGTAACCCCGAGGCCATTAACTATGGGAGCCCCGCCAAAATAATGCACGACTGAAAACATTGTAGCATTCTTAAATTTTGACTGTGAAATTGTAAAATACAGCCTCTACACGGCGTAAAATATTTTTAAGAAATGTAGTCCTGTGAACACAGTCATGCGAAAGACTGGTGTGAAGGTACCTATGTGCAAGTCAATGTACCGAAAGAAACGACTTACAGGAAATGTATTTTTATTCTTTTTATTGTTTGAAGGAATATGCACAAGAATGCGCGCTACCTGACTTCACCTCGAAAATAGATCTAAGCGCCTACACGTGCATGCTATTATAGTACTGTACAAATTGTCGAATGTTACCTGATGTGAACTTTATATAAAATTAATCATAATGAATAATTAAAGCAGGCATTTAAGCCATAACGGGATCAAACTAATATGCGACGTTATAGAAATAGACGACTCGTTACTAATTCTAGGTTCTATCTATATATTAAAAGAATTTGTGTTTTATAATACGAGTCGGCCAGCCCGTTCTACCCAACCGAATCGCATGATTTTTTTTTTAAATCAAAGCTCTCGCTGCATAGATTTGTTATCAAGCATTAGAAATTACCTAACTTGCACATTCATCAAGTTATATGCAAAAACCGTTTTCTCCCATACATTTTTTACGTTTTCGTAGCCGTAGTCAATGACTTTCTGCTTCTATATATCTGGTTCTCATTGAGGTAGGCGTTTCGTTATAGGCCTAAAACACGCGCTCAAAAGAGCTCTTTCATTTGATGGTATGCTCATTTAAATTGGGTAAGATTGAAAGAAGATAGGCGTGGACATTCAACTTATTTTTCAATATTTTCCTATAAATTTCTTAAGATTCCATTGCTTTCTCTCTACATGGACGGTTCTTAATTCAAAAATATTTTTATGGCATCTAATAAGATCCTTGCGGTAACTGCCAAGAAAATAAACGTTATGCCTCCTTAAGGTGACCTTGCCTTACTTTCATACGGGTGTGAGTATGGTGGTGTGTAAAATATACGCGATGTTGGTCAAATTATCACTATATTGAATTTTCGCTGATGGCAGGTAATATTCCCCTAATGTTACCAGTTAACCCTTAATGTTGGGTGAATTGATCTCTGATGTTGAGGAATTTTCCTTACGTTTTATGTTAGGAATATTTTTGTGTTTTTAAATTACGGAGTTTCTTCGGGCATCTTAATTTTTTTTATGTGGAACATATTACAGCCGTTCTATTGTCATATATATCATAGTACTATTGTCATATATTCTTTATCAGCTTTAAAGTCATATATTATAATTATATTATTACAAGTGGTAGTTATGGTAGAAATTGTAGCTTTGGTAAGAATAGCAGTTTTGAGAGAAAAGGTAGGTACTTTTGACAGCACCGGCGGTTTTTGTAGAAATGGCAGTTTACAAAAATGGTAGATATGATAGTGTTAGTACGAATAGTAGTTTTGGTACAAATAGTAGTTTTGATAGGAATAGTATTTTCGGTAGAAATAGTAGTTTTGGTAGAAATGGTATTTTGACATATATTGTAGTTTTGGTAGCAATGTTACTTACGATTGCTACCAATGCTACCATTCCTACCAAAAGTACAATTTTGACCAAAACTATAAACGTCATTATTACATTTCTAAATTATGATGGATTAATCACACCCATACACAAAACAAAATAAATCGTGCTTCTCACAGAAATATTAAGCTGGATAACAGAAATAAAACCTATTTTCTTACTTATAAAAAAAGTTATTTATCAATATTTTTAATTTTGATAATAAAATATTGACAGATAAAGAAAAAAGTGAAGTTAGCGTAAGTTAGTTACTTAAGTTTCTAATTTAATAACGTATTGTTTGTGAGTAGTTGTGTTTTCAAATATAATGATGGTTCTTGGAATGAAATTGAAAAACGCTCAGAGAAAGTTTGAACAAAGAATCTTGGTCAATGACGGCCCTGTTGGAGATTTGGTACCGGATGGTCCTCCTACTGCTAAAAAAATACGGGTGGAAACGGGTTCAGATTTGATTAATTCTACCATCAACAATTTTCAAGTGATTTCCGTTCTTGGTGACGGTAATTGCTTATTTCGCGCAATTTCTTATTGTTTATATAGAAGTGAGAATAAACATTATGAAATTCGTTTGGCCACTGTTGATAACATTGTCAATAAGTGGGATGTATATAGTAACTTCACTGTTGGGGACGAAGCATAATTATGGCCAGACCATTACAAATGCAACAGATTACAAACGTGTGATGGGTGCCAATAAACAGTACGCAGGGCATGCTGAACTTCAGAGTGTTAGTGAGCTATATCCCGAGTGTCAATTCAGAGTTCACTTGGAAAACAGTAATACGATAACTGACTATGGTACTGGCGAAATTGTTCATAACTTGCTATTTTCTGGGCACCTGGACGAAGGACATTACAGTGTCCTAATGGAAAGAATGGTAGGGCTGCACAGTCATATTGAAGAACTTTCTTTCGTCAATGTTCAGTTATACATATTATATACATCTCCATTGCGCGGCAAACCATTCAGTAATGCCAAGGTGGAAATTTCACGATACCCAACGCAAAGCCAATGTTGTGAGAAAAGAAGTTTTGTGATATAATATATTTTTGGTAAGAATATCATCTTTTTACTTATTATTAAACATCGTTATCCAGCGGGCCAAGGTCGTGGCATTCGACACTAGGGTTGCCGCGCGTACCCATATAGCATGCACATTTTTTTTTAAATAATAGTTTAATGTTATTACTTGATATCTTTATGTAATTAAGAATCTATATTTCAATTTGTCCTTGTGTACCTTATTAAAATATCAAAATTAAATTATATTTTAATAATCACTCGTAACTAAATCAATACAAAATAATAAATGTAGGTTTTTCGTTAGAAATAATTTTAAAATGAAACACATAAATATTTTTCAATTACTTTTTATTGAATATTTTTTGTTAAAATATTCCTTGAAGATATTTACGTCTACTTGGAATAAAAAACCAACAATTTATTTATACTGCTTTCTGTTAGTTTAAGATGTCTGCTGAAAAAAAAAAACATTTTAAGTAAGAAAATGACCGTTCGACTTCATTTGACATAACAAAGACGTTTTTATTTTAAACTTGTGAAATAATTTGAAAAGTTTATATTGTTAATTTTTCACTTAATGTTAGTGTTGCCAATTTTTAAAATATGTTAACACTTTTTAACATTACAACAAAAATATGAAAGTAAAGAATAGATTAAAACATATTTTTAACATAGATGCTTGTAAAAAATTTATCCAATATATGACGACTGCGAAATAATAATTTAATATATTTGAAAATAATTTCGCCTTGACTTTCAAATTACATTGAAGTAGTAAAGAGTAATTAGTGAAAAAGTTATTACAATACGAAAAAAAATACAATACTGTATAGCTATACTTTTAAAAAAACATTTAAAACTATAATATATTTTAATTAAATAAAGGTATTGTACGATATAACATAATCGAAAAAGCTTATTAAATGTATGCACCTACGTGACGCATACGTATGACAACCCTATTGCCGTGCGCTACCGCACTGCCACCATTTTTACCCGCCCGATAACGATGTTTACTTATTATATAAGGCTACAATATACTCATCATACCTATATGTAAGAGTTTATTTATAATATTAAAATATCCTGTGGAGCAGCACGGGTCCTCTAGTTATTATATTAAAGAAGGACTCTTGCATTGAGGACATAATTATGTTGTGTCGTGGAGGACTTTCAAACATTCAATCAACGAACACAAAGTACACTTGAGTATTAATAGTTAATAAATAAATATTTAATTTTATTCGAATATATAATGAGCAGTAAAAACTACTGGTTTGGCAGTTTCGTTTAAGCCAATGTAGGACATGCCATTAAAATAATTATGAAACATCCCAGCGACTGTAAAGCTGGTATGACAATCACGGCGACGACGCAACGTTCAATACGGCGAGAGCGAATGATAGTTCATGTAGTTTTAAATTAATTTTTTTCAAAGTTATTCGTAAAGGTGAAATGCTATATATAAATTTTTCGACAGTCGATGATTATATTAATTCTCCAAGTGTTAAATTCCGTGACATTCTTTGTGAGAAAAGGAAGTAAACTTTGTAATTATTGGAGATTAAAATATCGGAATTCATGTATATTGTATAACGCAGTTTATGATTGATCAAATTGCACGGCCTTACCAAGTAACTAGATGAGCCCGCAGTTACATCCACGTAATTTAACACCGCTTCCGTGGCTCATAGCGTGATGTTATATAGCCTTTCTCAATAAAAGACCTATCTAACACTGAAATAATTTTTCAAATCGGACCGGTAGCTCCTGAGACTAGCGCGTTCAACCAAACAAACAAACAAACTCTTCAGCTTTAAATATTAGTGTAAGATATTAGATTATTGAAATAATTATATATATATAGATTTTACCAGGCAAGTTGCGAGGCCTAAGAAGAACTTTTGAGTCCTTAAAGCTGCTATATTATTATATGGTCGGCCTTAAGTACGTAACTCATCACCCGTTTTAAGACGTAAAGAAATAATCTTCAAATTCCTACATCATAATGATTGATTCGGTTTGCTCCGAATTAAAGGCAGTACAGCTTTGCTTGAACTTTCCCTAGGAATGGAGCTCAATTTGTATGCCAATATCAGGACCAGAGATAACATACAGGGTGTCACAAGACCCATCACCAAGCCGAAGTCTACTCGTTGTGGACATCATGCCAAGTCATACTAACCAAAAATAATACCTGGGAAACGATTTTTTTTTTAAGTTTTCACATTTTTAACATACATATATAGACTCACGCCTGTTTCCCGGAGGGGTAGGCAAATACTACGGAACGCCATTTGCAACGATCCTGACATACCTCTCTTGCTTCACTCACTCCCATCAAGTTTCTCATGCATGCTCTTCTGTTAAGGGTACTTCTGATTTGCAACCGCAATTAAAAGAGCGCGCGTGCAATGCGTGAAATACCTACATATCCATGGGGTCATAGGGCACCTAAAGAACATATTGGCGGAGTAAATGCATCGATTTTGTGCCTAATTAGAAAAATTCCATAGTAACTTTGAGCCTCAATATCTCCTGAACCAGTAATTTCCCAGGCATGGTGCCGAAGTAAAAAATGTTCGTAGTGATTGGTACAACATGGGATTTCAGTTTTTGTTAAGGGTTTTTTACACCCTGTATATATCAGTGGTGAATTGCAGGAACGAGTGGAATTTGTACCTACATTTCAAACTAAATTTATTAAGCTACACTTAAATCAAGCTCACAACAATGTTAAAACTACATTTGTGGTGATTTCCATTCATGGTATGATCCACTCCGATCTCATTTCAATGAAAGCCATCCAATAAACAAGAGAAGAATAAACCCAATATTATACGACACGTATAAATAAATGGAAGTATTGCGTATTGACTGAAACCTTTCATAATCAAATACGTTCTCTAGATCCAATCGAAGCTCGCTCAGATATATTCTTTCTGTAACGTACACTCGTGTATTTGAGTATTTGAGTATATTGCAAACTTGAGTTACAGGAAAATTATTATAACTCTTCCTACTCGTCTGTATATAACTCTTTCGTAATTGCCTGACTGACAGGCCACGCTCGGCCAAAACTATTAGGCGCAAAAAGTTGTAATTTGGCATGTATGTTCTGTATCTGTATGTATGTCATGTATGATTTTCCAAAATTCTCACAAGATTTGGACCAAACGGTTCATTAAATAATAATGTGCGGGCGTAGCTACACTTGAAATAAATACTCCGTCGCGTTAGACTTTACAAACATACAATCGCCGAAACGACTCGAAAAAACTGTTTGTAAGTTACACAAAGTCTTGTCCCGTGTGGAGATCGAAACCGATAACACTCGTATCACGGCGAGGTGGCCGCTTAATCCACTTCACCATTCGTGCTGTCGAATTGATTTGCTTGCAAATTAAATGTCGAATTTGTTAATCGGGAAATCATTACCGTTTAGGGTATGAAATTAGCTTAACCAGTGTGTAAAATTAAGATTTCAATTTTGAAAATTTTCAATCAAATTGAAAAAGTATTGCAATAAGCAGGCAAAAGTAACCACGTGATGAATCACAACTATTACTGCTTGAATCTAGAGAGGTTCCTATGTCAACGGCTAGATCTGTAGGACTATCTGCCGGCTCTTCATATACTGATATCTGATCTGAAAGTATTTTTTTTATATAAAATAAAATAAAAACTTTTTTTTATGTTAAACGGTTTTATTACAATAAAAAATATGTAGTTAGGTTATGTTCTAAAAGTTAAAAAATAATTCGGCAAGTCCTAGCTACCAGATTGCACCAATCTTCTCATCAATCTGGGGTATTGATCAGATAAATATAAAATCGTTGGGCGTAGGTAGCGTATCCAGAGTAAACATTGTGGTAGAAATTTCACGCGCCCAACGATTTTATATTTATCTGATCAATACCCCAGATTGATGAGAAGATTGGTGCAATCTGGTAGCTAGGACTTACCGAATTATTTTTTAACTTTTAGTACATAACCTAACTACATATTTTTTATTGTAATAAAACCGTTTAACATAAAAAAAGTTTTTATTTTATTTTATTTTCAAGTTTTTAGTGTTGTTGTTAGTTCATAGTGAGCCCTATTCTACTAATCAAGCCCTTTCATTCGATACCCATATTGAGGTATTTGTGAAAAATATGTAATCCGCCATTTTGTGACGGCGGCCATCTTGGTTTTTTCATAATGAGCTCTGTTCTACCAATTAAGCCCTTTCATTTGATACCCATATTGAGGTTGTTGTGAAGAAATGTGTGATCCGCCATTTTGTATCGGCGGCCATTTTAGATTTTTCATAGTGAATTGCATTTTACCAATCAAGCCCTTTCATTTGATACCCAAATTGAGGTTGTTGTGAAGTAATATGTGATCCGCCATTTTGTATCGGCGGCCATCTTGGATTTACAATCATAAGGAATATATTATGTTGCATTGTAATCAAGATTAAGAGTGTGTACCAAATATCAGATCAATGTGTCATCAGGAAGGGGGTAATATTCCAATTACTAAATTTGACCCAAACAAATAAACAGGTCAAGCTAAGTAAAACCGTTTAAAAAGACAACTCCCGCATTAGGATTAAATCCTGTGTCACGGGGGACTTTACAAACATACAACTAACGGACACAATGTACACCCAGACTCGAAACAAAAATATATGAATCACGTCAAGAGGTGAGGCGGCCGCTTAAACCACTACGCCAACCGTTCAGTCGAAAGTAATTATGTTGTAACTGACCGCCACTTATGTATCTGATATGAGGCCTAGTAGAGGTAACCTATTGACTTGCTATAAAATAATACTGCCTGCACATATGACGTTGTGCTTTAATCAGCCACTTCGCCGTATAACATTGTCACGAGTTTTGTGGGTTCGATTCCCGGACAATATTTGTGTGAACAACAACTTGCTGTTTCGAGCATGTACGTTAGTTGGTTGAATATTTGTAAAGTCCTCTGTGATACAGAATTTATTCGAAGGACCTGATGAAACGATCTTTAGAGCTAAGCAAACCTCTACTTAACCTACATTTCCAGCCTCAAGTTTTCCTATTATTATAAACCTTAGGCTATTTAAATTTTCTGAGATTTGAAACCAGCAACGCAACGCAATGAAAAAGTGATAACTTACTTACATCTATTGTTTTTTTCTTGTTAAAATCTTGCGCTCTGGGACTGAATCGTATTAAAAACATTCAACCAACCATATAAAAAAAACATTCATATAGGTGGTCATAGAATAAGTATAATATAAGCAATATTTCCATCAATATTCACAGTTAAGCTTCAAAAGATACCAGTAATCTATTCATTCAATATTATGCTTTATACAATCACGTTAGAAGCTTTTAGTAAACCCGCCATAGTAGATAATAATGCGCGGAAGAAATGTTGCGATTCTATTTCCATAGGAAATGCAAAGACTCAGCAAAGATATTGCTAGCGAGATATTTTCTTTAAATATTACGTGCATTTGATCTAAGCTTTTATGAATGCTTATTTATTATTTGTACCAATCAGTTCCCTCTCGCCAAAGGAAAATAACGAGATTAGCGTAAATAAGAATTTCTGATTTCTTCCTTGCGTCTTTTCTAGCCAATTTTGTTTTAGAGATTTTCATATTGAACCGCATTATCATTTTATTTGGCCTCGTAAATGTGTGTCAATATATATATATATATATATAGATAGGGATCGACCATCCACGCGTACAGTTCACTGGTCAACTTTATTGACTTTTGCTGAATAAGAATAAGAATTTATTTATTTGTAAAACACAGGTACAAGTATGATCTTAAATGCTGAGAGTTTCACTATGTTTTGCCGTTTGGGCATACAAATTTTATATGTGAGTGGAAATAACTCCTTACAAATAATACACACAAAGTTAAAAAATTTAAAATTAATATAAAAACAAGGACTACACATAGAATAATAATTATTGTTAGCGTTGAAATTAAACATAGTATTATTATTAAAAATATTAAAATTGTATAATTCAATTTTATCATTCAAGAATTCATTAAGAGAATAATAACATTTAGGGACTAGTATGAAGCATTTTTTTAAGGGCATATTTTTTATATCAGCAGGAATTTTATTAAAAATCTTAGGTGCCATCCCGAATATACTCTTCGGCATTAAGGCTGTTTTACAACTTACATTACTTAGTAAATTAGTATATTTAGAACGTATGGGTCCTCGTCTGACATTTGATGTTTTCTTAAACCATTGTGGATTTGCTTTCACGAAAAGTGCAGTCTCCATTATATAGGCTGGCAAGGTTAGAATATTTAAATTTTTAAAATAAGGTAAGCAGCTATCCGTCATTTTTATACCACAAATGTATCTAACACACCTATTTCGCATTTTAAATATAAGCTCTCTGTCGGTCGACTGTCCCCAAAATATAATTCCGTATCTCAAATTACTAGCTACTAAGCCATGATATGCTGTCAAGAGAGTTACACGATTTACTTTTCTTGATAGTTGTAGAAGTGCATAGGCTGCTCTACTAAGCTTTTTGCAAAGTTCTCTATATGGGGTTTCCATGTAAGTCGGTTGTCAATCATTATGCCTAAGAATTTAGCTATATCAGTTCTTTCTATATTGGATCCCTCAAGTTAAATATTTATATTGGCGATACCACATCTTTGATGAAAATGCATTATTTTGGTTTTATTTAAGTTATTTTTTAAATTGTTTTCTTCTAGCCTGGTGATAATATCGGTCAAGGAACTATTTACTTCATTCTGGTATTCGTTAATATTGGAACATTTTGTTATCGCTGTACTGTCATCTGCAAAAAGTACCATATTGTGGCGTATTGTGTTTGGTAGGTCGTTTATTTAAATTAAAAACAGTAAGGGACCCAAAACGCTCCTTTGTGGCACTCCGTATTTAATTACTCTCGGTTCTGATAGATATGTAGTTTCTAATTTAGTTTCGAAACATATTCTAGAGATTTCAGTACTTTGGGTTCGGTTACTTACATACGACTCCAGGAGTTTCAGAATGTTACCTCTTATTCCATACAACTGCAGTTTATTTAACAGAATCTTATGATCCACGTAATCAAAAGCTTTTGACATGTCTGTGTATAAGGCGCGAACGGGTGATTTTCGGTCGATAGAGGTCATAACGTGACATGTAAAGTCAAAAATCGCCATGTTTATAGTACAATTATACGAAATTCTGTTCGTGACAAAATAACTGATGTTTGTCAAAATAATTGTACACACATAATTATATATAAGCTTTTCAAAGATTTTTGAAAATATTGGAATCTTTGCTATAGGCCTGTAATTCTTTAGTTCTGTTTTTTCCTCTTTTTATGGACAGTTGTGATTATTACGTGTTTGAGATTCTCAGGGTATTGGCCATTTCTTCTTCTTCCATTTAAGAGCTAGGTAGCTCTTGTCGGTGGAGCAATTGCCATTGGCTACGGTTTTCTGCCTTTTTTTTGACCTCTTGATACGACCCGACTCCAACTTTTTCCTTCAGCTGTGTCATGTAGGTACGTCGAGGCCGTCCTCTTCCTCTTCTCCCTTCTATTTTGCCTTCCAGTATTATTTTGAAAAAGTTGTCGTGTCGTATCAAGTGGCCAATCATTTTCCCTCTCCGATTTTCTATTAGTTTTAACAACCGTCTCTCTTCGTTAAACATTCGCAAAACCTCTTCGTTTGTAATCTTTTCTGTCCAGCTTATTCTCTTCATCCTCCTCCAGCACCACATCTCAAACGCCTCCAATCTTTCTCTATCCCTTTGCGTCATGGTCCAAGTTTCACAGCCGTATAGAGCGATACTGCAGACGTAAGTTTTAATTAGCTGTTTTCTAATTTTTGAGTTAATATTCGATTTGAATAGAGTCTTTTTCCTATTAAATGCTTGTTTGGCTATTGCAATTCTAGTTTTTATATCCGGTGTACATCTGGAGTCGTGTGTTATTTGGCTACCTAGATATTTGAAGCTAATGACCTGTTCTATGACAATGTTGTTAATTTTAATGGGTCTATTTTGTGACGGAAATTTCGAAGTTGTCAAACATTTTGACTTGCTAGTATTTATTTTAAGACCAAGTTTACTAAATATTGCGTCCATTTCTGCAAGTATTTTTTCTAAATTATCTGGGCTATCTGATATTGCTGCTATGTCATCTGCAAATCGAATAAATTGAATATTATAACCGTTGAACTTAACTCCTCCCATGCCGCTGTTTGACACTTTACGAATAGCGCTCTCTATAAATATGTTGAAGATTAGAGGTGATAGTGGACATCCTTGTCTTACTCCTTGCTGAACTTTTGCACTCACTTTTTCATTCCCGACTTCTATTATCATTTCTTGTTGCCTATATAATTCGTATATTATTTTCCTATCCCTATAGTCTAATCCTGCTTCTTTCAAAATTTCCATCATCTTCAGCCAATTTACTCTATCAAATGCTTTTTCCAGATCTATGAAAGCTACATGTGTGTTCAGGCTCAAATCCATACGTCTATCGATAATAAGTCTTAATGCTAATATAGCTTCCCTTGTACCTTTGTTCTGCCTAAATCCATATTGGTCTGGTCCTATGAAGATGTCTGCTAAGGGCCGTATTCTCTTTTGAAGTATTTTCAATAGAATTTTAGATGCTTGAGAGACAACACTTAGTGTCCGCACCGGACATCTTCGCATTTATTGGTGTTTAATTTCTTCGGCAATGTTATCGTTTTACTTACTGTAAAGTCCTTCGGTATCGTTCCAGTGGCATACATCTTTCGAATAAGATAATAAACTTCTTCTAGCAAAGGCTCACAAATCTAATCTAATTCGCAAATTTAATCAGTTCTATATAAAATTGATCATTTCCCGCAGCTTTTCGGTTGTGTAAGCATCGGACTGCTTCATCGAATTCCACTCTCAAGATATCAGGGCCTAGGTTTTCTTCCTCCACTTGACCTGCTTGTTCTATGCTGTTTTCATTCATACCTTGTCCGTCATACAAATGTTCTATATATCTTTTCCATCTTTCCGCTATTTCCTTATTATTTACAAGAAGTTTTTCTTCTTCATCTAGTATTACTGTACTTTTTGTTTTATATGTTTTATTTATCTGTTTGATTTCCCTATAAGCCCCATCTATTTTACCCTGTTTTATTAAAGTTTCTATTAAGTCACAAGATTGTTTTAAATCTTCTTCTTTGCGTTTCCTACACTTCAGAGTAATTTGGTTCGTCAACTTTTTGTATGCTGTTATACTAGTTTCATCGGTTTTATTTCTAAAATGCCTTCTCTTAGTCATTAAATCAATTATGTCAGGGGTTAGCCATCTCTTACGTGGTACAATTTTTTTATTTTAATAATGTTTCTTTTGCACTAGTTTTTATAATATTTTGAATTATATTCCATTTACTATCTACGTCTTCTATATGAATAAAGTTTTCTCTAAATTCTTCTATCTTATCACCTAACTTATTACTATATTGCACTTTAAATATATCTGACTTAAGTTTATTGAGATCAATACTTTTTGGCTTTATTTTTTGGCCATTTATGATACCTAAAATAATAATATGTGCTAATTGAGGAGCTATTACTTCAATAACAAATTTTATAACTTTAGTTGATATGCCGTCGTAACTCACGTATTTGTATTTTTCAGAGATTTTGTTGCTCTAATTACGTCTTCTTCTATTATTGGCCGCATAAATATTGAGTGCATATTAATATTTTTTAAATTATTATTATTATTATAAGTTCTTATGTCACAGTTTATATTATTTTCAATGTCATTAATAAAATAGTCATTAAATGTATTGGCAATGTCTAGGAGTTGAGTTATTAATTTGTCATTTGTTCTAATTGAAGTTATTGGCTCCTTGGGTAAACAAATATTATTTTTATTTATTATTTGCCACGAAGCCTTTGACTTGTTTTGTGCTGTATTTATTAAATGATTATTCTGAGCCTTTTGAGTTAATCTAATATTTTTTTTGTATATTGTGGTATAGTTCTTAAAATCAATTTTATTTTTTGAGTTGGGGTTTAGTCGATACGACCAGAGTAATTGTCTTTATTTTTGACTACATATTCGTATCTGATCTGTGACTATCTATATATACTAGAAATACTAGTAATATTGAGATTGTGACTACTCCCACTAGCCTTTCGAGTTTCATATTACTAGTAAGTCGGATTTACGAATAGTCTACAGGTATCATCATCATCATGTCTCAGATGCAACCGGGATAACGCTAGTTATCCCGGTTGCATCCACGCCTTGGAGCCCGAGGTCCGCTTACTAGTCTAACCAGATATGACAGAATATCAACTTTTCCACAGAGCGACTGCCGTCTGACCTCCGCAACCCAAAGGAATGGTGATATTCCATGGTTTCGCCCAGTATCAGTTTATTAGAGGGTACTGACTCCCCGTACGACTGTCAAAGATCTTCATGACAGCCGGGACCGACGATTTAACGTGCCGAGGCACGGGGCAAGCGATAATTAACAATTTAATACACACTTAACTTCGAAAAGTCATTGGTGCGTGCCCTGCATTCGAACCCGATACCCTCCGCATGGCAGTTCGTTGGTATCTCCACTAGGCTATCGCTGACCTGATATTGCCACTATGTAGCGGCAGTCCGAAACGTTATAGAGCATTACTTTTTCACATTTCAAGTATCATTAGTACGTTTCGAAAATGTTGACCGGGCCCATATAGGACTACACCTTGTGTGATCGTTGTTAATGCCGATGTTCAAATGTTTGAAACGCCACCTGCGAAACACGATTTAATCCTATTGTGGGAGTCACCTTTAAAAAGCTTCTCACGAGTAGTGAAGCTTAGCCGAGTGTGTGTCGGAAATATATTTGAGAGAATCAATAAGGATGGAACCCACGCTCTTTGAATCACTTTAAGCCAGCACTACGTTCCTGTAAGCCAAAATAATGTACTACAAATAAGACGTATGTATGTATATCTCGACTCCAAAATAGCATACTGCATCTGATTGCCTTCCCGATGACTTCTGTGTGTTTTCCAAAGAAGTCAACTGAACTACTTCTCTATAAAGCCTTTCGCAGTTCACTATTGGACTTCATACATACACATACATAGTCTCACGCCGAAATCCCCGAAGAGATAGGCAGAGGTATATTGCTACACCTACTTTTTGCCAGATTTATTAAAGTTCCACGTAACAGGGGGTGAGCCTATTGCCGTACCGGGGACATTACCAGACTCCGTGCTGCTACTGAGAATTTTCTAACGGAAAAACACTTTGCCCGACCCGGGGATCGAAGCCGAGACCTCCAAATCACACGCGCACCTTTATGCCGCGAGACCAACGAGGCTGGACGTCAGGCTCTTCAAAATTGCTTCACAGTACCACTGTGACCCGTAATTGCTGACTTCTGAACTGCTTCAAGTCTGATAATCATTATATTAAGCATACTGTACTTTATTGAGGTATTCTTAATAGTTAGCTTAGTTTTCCGAGTAACATTTGAGTAAAAAACGGTGGGTTTGAAAGTGTAAGTACATTTCGTTTATATGAGGCATCTTACGGAAATTGGACACAAAAGTATACAATAACTAAATCCGGGCTTTCTAAAAGCACACGTCATGTTTATATTTTTTTATTTACATGTAATAAATGTGTATCATTTGTTGACGACCCAAATAAATAAAATAAAGATCTATTATGTTCTAAATTCGTTTTCATTTAACAGAAACCTGTTAATTTCCCGACTGTTGATATAAGAACCGCATTCTGTGTTGGAAGGATGTAGTAACAGTT
Source organism: Euclidia mi (assembly GCA_944739405.2). Taxonomy (NCBI): domain Eukaryota; kingdom Metazoa; phylum Arthropoda; class Insecta; order Lepidoptera; family Erebidae; genus Euclidia; species Euclidia mi. The sequence continues at coordinate 28,183,976 of OX123193.2, read as the reverse complement.
ATTCCGAGAACACTGTCTCATCCAATTCAATATCATATATTTTTAGAAAAGGAATGGGACATTCACCTCAATTATAAAGTGGGTGTGGTTTTTATAAAAATTATGTAACAAAAATAAATAATCATGAAGTCTGATCTACATACTTTAAATTTAAATAATACTGGTATATTAAAACATTGTATAAATCGTCAGCGGACTACCTCAGTAGTACAGTGAATAGCGTATGCGTCTGCTGATCGCAGGTCCTGGATTCGATTCTCGGGCAAAAGTGTAACTGAGTTTTTCTGAATTCTCAGTAGCAGCATGGAGTTTGGTGATGTATCCGGTAACGGCAATAGGCTCGCCTCCTATTACGTGTGACCTAAAAATATCATGGCGGATGTGGGTGTAATATTACACCTCTGCCTACCACTAAGGAGATAAAGGCGTGAGTGATACTATAAAAATATCGGTAATAAATCTTATTTAGGTTGTAAGCAGTAAGTTATATTATTTTTATTTCTATAAGCGTGATAGATTAAGTTTATTTGATTAAGTTACTCTAGTTGGAGGAACACCACACCATTTATCCTCCACAAATATCACCGCCCCTTTTAATTCCGTTGGTGCTGTAAGAGGCAGTGCAGGAGAATATATGAAGCTTATAGTAAGTATCTTATCTATACCCCATCTGGCCAGCGTGATATAGTACTTAGGTAAATTCTTGACTGTCTCACAATCTCACGCAAATTAGGAGAGATCTATGTCCAGCAGTGGACTGCGAAATGTTGTGTGATGAAGGATCTAAATAGCAGGAACCACGGAGATACTATTTTCATAATCAGCATCGCAATCCTTCGGCCTCGGAGCCCGGGGTCCAATCTATCCCGATAGTACAATTTATATTTCCCAAATATAGAATGAGGCTTTAATACCACTCACGAAGCATCTTCACTCGCTACTATGAAATATGTTTAGTGGTTACCATATTCCGGGCAGACTGTATTTCCGTCACCCCCTAACCCCCTGGCGCAGAAACTCCCGTCCCCTTAATTTCAGATAGATTTCGTATTCGTTTTTAGGGTTCCGTACCTCAAAAGGAAAAAAACGGAACCCTTATAGGATCACTTTGTTGTCCGTCCGTCTGTCAAGACCCTTTTTCTCAGGAATGCGTGGAGGTATCAATCTGAAATTTATACCAAATACTCGAATCTACGGTTCCATAGAGCTGTAAAAAAATCAAACTTCTAATCCAACGCAATCAAAAGATACAGCCGTATATGCTGCAAATTGCAGCATATTTTCAAACTCGCATTGGAATCAAAACCTACAGGGTACTTCCCGTGAACTCAGAATCTTGAAATTTGGTACAAAGTAACGTCTTATATCACATATGAAGGAAAAATTGCGAAAACCGTAAATTTTTAGTTACAGCGTATAAAAAAATATTTTTAATAAATTTAAAGTTACTACCCTTTTCTCTTAAACGCGTGGAGGTATTCATTTGAAATTTATATCAAATACTCAAGTATATAACACCGTTAGGCTGCAACAAAATCAAGCTTCTATGTCAATGCAATCAAAAGAAAGAGCAATATAAGCATATTTTCAAACTCGCGCCTACTCGCAAGTGAATCAAAACCTACAGGGTACTTTCCGTGAGCTCCGAATCTTGAAATTTGGTACGAAGCAACGCCTTATATCACTTATAAAGGAAAAATTGCGAAAACCGTAAATTTTTTGTTACAGCATATAAAAAAATATATTTAATAAATTTAAAGTTACTACCCCTTTCTCTTGAACGCTTGAAGGTATTAAATTGAAATTGATATCAAATACTCAGGTATATAACACCATAAGGCTGCAACAAAATCAAGCTTCTATGTCAACGCAATCAAAAGAAAGAGCAATATAAGCATATTTTCAAACTCGCGCCTACTCGCAAGTGAATCAAAACCTACAGGGTACTTTCCGTGAGCTCAGAATCTTGAAATTTGGTACGAAGCAACGCCTTATAGCACATATAAAGGAAAAATTGCGAAAACCGTACATTTTTAGTTACATCAAATAAAAAAAATATTTTTAATAAATTTAAAGTTACAACCCCTTACTCTTGAACGCGTAGAGGTATTAAATTGAAATTAATAGCAAATACTCAAGTATATAACACCGTTAGGCTGTAACAAAATCAAATTTCTATGTCTACGCAATCAAAAGAAAGAGCAATATAATCATATTTTCAAACTCGCGACTACTCGCAAGGGAATCAAAACCTACAGGGTACTTCCCATGAACTCAAAATCTTGAAATTTGGTACGAAGCAACGTCTTATATCACTTATAAAGGAAAAATTGCGAAAACCGTAAATTTTTAGTTACAGCATATAAAAAAATATTTTTAATAAATTTAAAGTTACTACCCCTTTCTCTTGAACGCGTAGAGGTATAAAATTGAAATTCATATCAAATACTCAGGTATATACTACCGTTAGGCTGTAACAAAATCAAACTTCTATGTCTACGCAATCAAAAGAAAGAGCAATATAATCATATTTTTAAACTCGCGACTACTCGCAAGGGAATCAAAACCTACTGGGTACTTCCCGTGAACTCAAAATCTTGAAATTTGGTACGAAGCAACGTCTTATAGCCCAGATAAAGGATGCGGAAGGCTGAGGACCGTGTGCTGTGGTGCATGTTGGGAGAGGCCTAGGTCCAGCAATGGACTGCGATAGGCTGATTGAGATAAAGATTTCGAATAATTACATAGTCTTCAAACCTTTTGCTAATTATTCTGTACTTTATAAGTATTTTTGAAACAGATTTCTAATAGTCACTAAAAGCTTTGTAGCTCAATAACTTTGATAAAAAATCTTACCATCATTCATCAGCAGACTTTTGCAAGGCTGCTGCAAGGCTGGTATAGGTATTTAAGTTATATTATAAAATAAGCGATATATGTTAATATAAAATAGAGGATGACTGATTACAAACCACCAAGACCCCTTTTTCTTTAATTTTTGCTCCTCCTTACTGTAATGTTACGCTTTCCATACTGTACCTAATGTTATGGTTTTCATTTGGCTATAAAAATACCATAACTATGACTGGTGAACTTTTACTTATATACCTACAGGTTTGTACGGAACCCTCGGTGCGCGAGTCCGACTCGCACTTGACCGGTTTTTTTGGCTCTTGTCCCCACTCGCGCGGAACATAATTATTATGTACGTACGTATACTTGTTATACAATTTGTTTTACAAACACGTTCACAGATCATTGGGCTTTGAAATTGGTAAATAATTATATATCGAGGCACGTTACAACTTTGATAACGTTATTTTGTTTTATTATTGTTGTAAGACTGATTATCAATTTGTTTCCTTATAATATTATATTAATAGGAAACAAAAATTATATTACAGTTTAATTTTACGCAATGCTTGATAAATATAATTTGAATCTTTACATCCTCTTTAGGAATCAAACACTTACTATAAAGATTATTAATGAAAATTTAACGATGACCGCTTCAGTGGCCTTAAATTCAAACAAACAACCTCAAATACAGTGTCCGTATTTTCATAGTGTTGGTTCTAAAATCAGAGATTTCTCAAACATACCTTCAACCCTGACCCTAAAGGCCTGCCTAAGTTAGTGCCTACGTACGTTCACTAGTGGGATTGGGATGTCTCGGGTTCGATTCCCGGTCGGTGTTATTGGGTCCGTTAGGAAATTCTCAGTACCTAGCAGCACTGAGTCTGGTAATGTGCCCGGTACGGCAATAGGCTCGTCGCCTATTACGTGTGACCTAAAAATTCATGGCGAAATGTGGGTGTAATATTACACCTCTGCCTACCCCTTCAGGGATACAGGCTATAAATAAATTAAGTAAAGTCCGTGGGAAATAAATTATCAACATCACTTTTCAGGTATTATAGGAAACCACGGGGACGGGGGTTGTGTGCCGTGGAGTTAAGGGGTGACGGAAATACAGTCTGCCCGGGATATGGCAACCACTGAACATATTTCATAGTAGCGAGTGAAGATGCTCCGTGAATGTTATTAAAGCCTCATCCTACGTTTTGAAAAAGAAAAATAATATTTACACTGGTAGTCTGCACCCCATATTGGTATGATCGTTGTATGTTTCTAAAAACTTTTCACGCTGTATGTAGCTATTATAATTTGGCTACTCCCACCCAAATTCCCACTACTGTGTCACTTGGCTTCCCCATGTTCAGCAGCAATGACCATTGGACACAAAGAGATTTAACACTCCTGAAGTCGATGGGAAAGTTAAACTATCTTGGAACCCATAACAACAATCAGAAGTGTATTATAGAAGACGGGTAATAAAATAAGTCTTTCTAATGCTTAATTCAATCAATAAAATAATAGTGTCACTAACTCGCCACTTGAAATTACCAAAAATATACAACTTTATAATGAAGCCACTGGGCCGAAGCAAAGTGTTATCCGTTATGCTTAATTTTTCTTGGTATATTTTTACGTTTAGGTTGGTTCGACAACTGACGGTATAATGTGTCATAATTTAAAGATCTTCGTTTAGATTCATCGCAGATAAATAATATTGTTCATATTGCATATAGACCTCACTTCAGTACTAACGATCGTTAAATACAATACATTAATGGTTGCCCGGAACTTAAGGTTTACGCAATGGAGTCAATCAATATCAATTCCAACAACGTCATAAAAATGTACTAAAAACATCGTAAATACGTTATATACACGACTTTTGAGGTTTCGTTTATGTACACATACACCTCAATAACATACAGCTTTAAGAACAGGGGGAACCCAACAGTAATGTAACACCCACCCTGTGCCACTTTCATCATATAAACTATGCGATAGTATCCAACTTTTTTCATTTTACAAAAACACCTATCCACTTTTCATTATTTATCGCCTCTGTTGCGTAAATATCAAAATGGAACAAACAATTCTGACTGATACTCGTAAATCTTCGATTTAGCCGAACAAACCAATCACGGCCCACGCTTAACTCAGTTACGTTTTTCCACTGTTCACAATTTCGCGCTTGCCGCAGAATCGTGACATCCAAATCGGATAACATCTTCTATGATTTGAGGTTCCGTGCCGAAAACTGACGAGAACAATGTTATGACTTGACAATTCTTGTATATTTTGCGGCTTGTAAGTTTTCGCTCGAGAGTGAAATCAACACTTTATGATTTAAGACAACTCGTCTTAGAAATAAATACAATTAAATTATAATAATATTCTACCACATTCACACAACACCATCTAGTCCCAAACTAAACAGAGCTTGTACTATGGGTACTAGACAATGGATATTTTTTTTGTAAATACATATACATATTATACATAGAAACACCCAGACCAAGACAAACATCCATGTTCCTGCACACAAATGTTTGACTTGAGCGGGAATCGAACCCGCGACCATCGATGTAGCAGTCGCTTACACTCCCGCTACGCCAACCGGTCATCAAATTAGACTTACTTGTTATTTTGAAAGAACTGTTAGCATTGGAGAGCAAAAATTATAACAAAGAAATTTTACCTACTATCCAAATATCCGAAGGCGATTATTAAACATTTATTAAAAATCAATAAGATTAGGTTGAAAAACCGTCAGAGTTAAATTTTAATAGGGTAGCGTTTGTAACGTAATACTACACGTATTGCGTTATAATATCTCGCAGGCGCTTAACGCCAGCTTAGCCAGACATCGTTCGCAATATTACCAAATATGGACATATTCACTAGCCAAAGGCAGTTGTGAGTCATAGGTTTATGCCTATATAAGATGGGTGCGCGTTGTAGAATGGTCACTTTCCCTAGACATCGGAACGCTGCCGCTACACCTCGCGATTATTCTACATTCTACTTCCTATCTACTGTCCCGCTAGGGTTCACCCTAGGAGCTCACTGCACCTGACGTTCTTCCTACGGGCTACGTTCTTCCTACGGGCTACAAGCCACGAGCTGCTGGCGCCGTGCCGCTACTAGCCAGCTGCCACCCAAGCCTCCGTTCCTGCCTATGAGATCCTACAGCCAGGCCACGGACGCCTGAGCCTGACCGCTCGGCCCACATCGGCTGCACCGCCTGAGACCCCGCTCAGCCTGAACCTCGACCACAGAGCTGCCTGCGCAGCGCACCTTGGCCAGCTCATCGGCGACCCTTCGAGCAGCTACCCTGCGAGCGTCGGAGAGCAGCAGGAGTCTACACTACAGCCAGCTCAGGCCAGTGCTTACCTAGTTCGGTCATACTGTATGTAAGCGGTAGTGAGACATAATAAAGAACCTGTTCAGCCTAGCAGTGTTTCTCTCGAACCCCGACATCCTACCTGAGATCCTCCGTCTCACGTTACATGTCTACAGGCAGGTTAATGTCTCCTCTCCGCAACACATAAATATTCCGTAGTGTCACTCTTGTATTAGATACCTACGTTACGCTTATCTTCTACGCATATCATCTATTCTGTAGCTTATCCTCGAGAAACCTCTTCGAATCTCGAACAACATTTTCTTATCAAATTTAATCAAAATGATGTCGACCCAGAGTTACACGGTTTCAGTATTCTTTAAGTTTTAGCCTTGGCTGGTTACAGGAATAAATATTTAAAAGCCTACAATGTAGGTAGCCTTTACTTTGTGTTAGATATTCTTCTTTAAGTAATATTAAAAAAGGAACGCTTATTTTTAATATAGCGAGACGTTTCGTTATTATCTTTTCGCTTCTTTTAAGCCTATTAACTTCTCTTTAGAATGTATTGCAATTGCACGGTTGGCCTATTTCGATCTGCTTTTAACATTTAAGACTTATTTTACAACCCTATGTCTCAATGGGGCATTATAGCAAATACTCATTGAACTTTGTCGACACCATTAGGGAGAGAGAAAGGGGTACTTGTGAGCATTCCACAGTAGGTGAGCTTAGAAACAAAGGGTCGAGCGAGGCTCAGGCCCGCTCCACCTACTAGTCGACCAAGCCAACTAGACGAATGTCAACGTGACAAAATTCAACATAATTCAATAATTATAATCCAAAAATTCCTAGTACCGATTGCAGGCGCATTGTACGTTCACACGCCGCGCTCGCACGTTACGATAAATAATTTCTGGATTATAATTGTTGAATTATGTTGAATTTTGTCACGATGACATTCGTCTAGTTGGCTTGGTCGACTAGTATTCTCAAGTGGCGCATTTTTGTCGCTCGGGTGTCAAGCTGCTGCACGTTTGCACACTTACGGAATATTGAAATTGTTTCTGTTAGCTTTGCGTCTTGCAATAACCCGTTTTTTGTTATCTCGGGGAATTCTTCGAAAGTAATCCTGCCCCTAGAGAACGGAGTTGGGTTGTATTAGATTTTACTTGTGAAGACAATTTTGATAATATTCTTTTGAATGTACGAGTATTTACTTAAGATACTTTAGGATTTATTTGTGGGTTATGTGATAATCCACAAATAAATCCTATTTCCAGTGTTCGTTCCCGTCGTATACGTATCAAAAGACCATTATAACCAAACTTCTGTTACTGAACGATGTTAATGTATAACAAACACTGTTACAATGTACTGAGATGTTATGTAATCAAAATGCCAATGTGTTTAAGAATGGCTTAGTAACAGGATTTTCAACGTCAAAAATATTTTCGCTTAGAAGTAGGAAGACAGTATAATTGTATTTATTTTCGAATTGACGTCTCATTTAACGAACAAATTGATTTATTTTGTTGGCTCTCGTATGTAAAATAAGAATGTTTACTCAAAGAGATTTGACAAGCACAGAATCCAGAGGTAGACAATATTTTCACGAGTTTGATCATAAAATAATCATATTAAATTAACAGAAACAATACAGTAGTATAACTTAACTAGTAATATCTATCAGTTTCTTTTGACACTTTGAAATAAAACAATTAGTTACTCGAAATATACTTGTATAAGTACTACATTATTTTATTGTGCATCTATATTAAGGTACAATCAAACAAGTCGGCGCTGGACCAGTTTGAAAAAAAATCCCATGGCTCGCTCATAGAATCGAGGCACACTAGAAACAGGTTTTGTATACGAGTGTTAATGTGCGTGTAAAGTAGCACTGGAAGCGACGATGTCTTGCTAAGCGATTCTCGCTCTTATGGTGGTCTAGCGGCAAGTTTTTCAACTGTACTTATGGCTAAGTGATTTCAATTGTCACCTCGCCATTTAGGGGTGCCATGTTGCGGGTCCGCCAGCGTGCTGCGGGTGCCAGGATGTACTGCTTAGTTTGTGACAGTTTATTGAATATTTGTTATGGAAGGATTTGTTCCTAGTATTGTGAGTCATATTTTGTAATAAAAATATATTAGTGGCAATTATTATGATTTTCTAAACAATCGCGATTTAAAACATGATTGTCAAAGTTGAAATCTTTTATTCATTTAGGCCACAAAGTGACGCTCATGGACGTAAAAAATTAAAGTTAATTACTAGATGATTCTACATTTACTTGTCATCTTATGGCAATAATGTATTGTACTTTCTTATGTTAGGATTTTTTAAGACAAAAGAATAAATAGAAATTAGAATCACTCAAGGGAATTCAAAATATTTACATCAATTTTCCTGTGTGGCTATATTTAAACGTTCCAATTTTCAAAATGAATAAATAATTGTCGTCTTTTGCGCTGCTGGCGCTACATATTTTGTAATCAAGATTTTTTTTACTTTGTAAAACAAAAATTTGTTTACTTTTACTAAGCCGTATTATTATTGTAATGTTATGAATTATTACTTAAATAATCAGTATGTATTTAATAATATATTCAAATGTAAGTATAAAATTTAAAATAATAAGAGATAAATTAATTACCAGTTTTATTAAAAAAATCTGGGTGTTTAATACTCCCATGCCTACCCCTTCGGGGATAAAGGCTTGAAGTTATGTTATGTTTAATTTTTTTTTGTCCCGCAACTCTATCCATGCTTGTTATCCTACATATTCACCACCCTTCTTTATAATACATAGAGAATAGGTTCACGCTATAAATATAATTTCTATTATGCTGCAATTGAGTGCTTACTTCAAAACACTCACGCACTTGACAATAAATTAAGGTTAGCCCGTTCTTTTGTTCACTGGAGGAAGGAAAATAATATTTTTACATATTGACGTTACCCTCGTCAAGCTCGCACTTGTCCAGTATTTTGATAACTCTCTGTATATTGAAAAAGGCGACCCTGATTATAAGTCTATTGAAACGTGGACCCGACACTTCAATTTTTTATGAAACATTACGAAAATGAAATGGTAGCACCAGACTGGGTTGTCTACAAAAATACAAGTTGTCAACACCTAAATAAGAGTATTTTGTTGTAGTCTCCGCAACCGCCACAATAACTACTGTATTCATGATAATTAAATGCTCAATCTATCATGAAAACTTCAGTTAATATCTATATTTATCAACAATTTTGTAACACTTCAAATGCACCAAGAATACATTTTCATATATTTTAAAACTGCTGTCACGTCATTCATATAAAAATCGAAACTTATAAAAACCCCCCTATCTGATATTCTTGTGGCTGTAATCACTCACATATGAAAAATATTCACGGTCAAATGATCACTCAGGATTGAACGACGAATAAAGTTGTGACCGAAAATCTCCAACATAGATCACAAAGGCGAAGCATGTTCATTCGTGCATAAAGCTGTTACGTCATGTTCCCAATTTTACATTCACCTGCCACAGAAATAGCAATGGCCGTCTTGCAACAGAACAGTCTCAAATCGCACTTTTATGAGAGTCCCTTATGACACGGTAAATCCGAAATTGGTAAGATGAAATGAAGTTACCAAACAAACCTTTATCCTACACATCCTATGTATATCTATGGATGAAATAACCTCAATTTCACCAACAAGATCCATGGTAATGTGTTGCGAATGGTACGGGTTGATAAGGAAAAACGGGTAAATAAGGAATCGTGAGCATCTACCGCTACCGGAAAGGGTCAGTGCGGGGGAGGGAGTCGGTCATCCGGCGGATACGCCGCAACCGCTCGCAGAACAGTCGATGTATTTCATAGCCCGAGGGTAGCTCGCCACACACTTTTATAAAACATTGAGCCAATACTGCGGCCAATAGTTACCGGAACCGCCATGAGAATTATATTTGTTTTATGACCAACAGATCCAGTATTGGTTAGTTGTACACCATTATTCTACGAAATGATACGAAATGTTCTGCTTTTTGTTTAAGTTGTATACAAAACAATGAAATGTGGCTGCAATTAGATTTTGATTTGAGTCGTTCAAATAAGAATTTCATTTAAAATATTCGTGTTTTTGAAAAAGCATTTTTGTTTTATTATGTTTCCTATCAAATTTTAATAAACCATTACGCCAGGCTGTAGAAAATTCCTCGAAACTGTTACTCATTGAGGCACACATAATTAAATTTTGATATCAATTCGCAACCCAAGAATTCCCGCGAGATAGTGCTTTCAAAACAACTTTGATTTCCTCCCGGCATAGTCAAAGAAGCTTACGGAGAAAAAGCGACGAAAGAAAGAAAGAAATAAAAAATGCACAGAAACACGGAGGTCGGAGTTTTTCCTGTCACGGGGCACAAACAATGCCTCCATTGTAGGGCTGCGGCGGGCACACCCCGCGAGTCTGGCCTGCCCCGTCGCGGTACAGCCGAGGAAACGAGCATCTTTTGTTTCTATCCCCGCACCCCCTACGGAAACGAGAGCTTTGAACCCACGGTCATCTGTTTACATCACGCCAACTAAAAACAGATATCCTATTATTTGCTCTGCAGACAGCCACCGCTACGTATAGCTACAGCCCCTTGTTAAGCTGAAACCAACGTAAATATACCGATAAAATAAATACAAATTAAATAAATTTCTTTACAAATTATTATATTGTTGTTATCCTTGAATTTCATTATAAAGACACAATTGTTGGCACAGATACCTCATTTTTAAATTAATATAATAGAAGAGGTACATAATCAACAAATTTTATAATCAAATAATTGCGGTAATTGCTTTTGTTAAACAAAAGATACGGCACAAATTGCATGTTACTGTACCGTTGTGTGAAAAAGGTGACACGATTTTAAACTCATCCAATTCAATTAATAAGTGATACGGGCTGGTAGGGGTTCGCTTGGTAACAATTCTGAATGAATAAAGGCTGATTTCCGGCAGGTAATGTACTTACAACTCACTCTGGGACGACGAATAATAAATTATATTTTTCCTCCGCCCGCTCATTTAGATATGAAAAAATAACGCGCCGAAACATGACGACCGTTTCAGAGAGCCTTATTTATTCACAGAGTTGTGTTCCACTGACTCTGAGATCAATGTCGTCATAGCTTTGAGAAAGATAACGAGAAAAATCCACTTTATTTATGCGTAAAGTTCAAAGAACGAAAAGAACATTGTTTAATAAATCGTAAATATTCGGTACGTTGGCACTGTTGTAAGAGGTTTTTTATTCCGGTAATTATTTTCTATGTCAAATGTCAAGGCACTGACGTAACCAAAACATTTATTTTAATAGCCGTGTGCTCAGATCCAGTGTGATTTCATTATATAGAAATGTCAGCTTATTATTTTGGCTGGAGCTGAATGTAACGTTATTTCGACAAATTTGTGTATAATTCTTCTTTTCTATGTGTAAACGTTATTATTTTATCACACAATATTACAGTTTGCTACTCACACAATATTGAAGTGTTACCAGACTAGCAAGGTCTTTAACGATTAATATGAACGATGATCTCTATCACACAATTAAAAACCCTTATTTAGAAAATGAATGAATACGATAATAACTATATTAGAGGCTTCTGTTTAACCTAACTAGGAACAAAATTTAAAAGCAAACTTTGTTTTTAATTATATACATCTATGTAGAAGACTGAGGTCGAAATTGTGGAATATTGTGGTTTGTATTGTCAATTAAAACACAATTAATTAAAAATATAGGTTAGTAGCATAAAGATAGAGGGATGATTGAAATTTTTCAACACGAATATGAAAATGAATTTAGTACTAGACATGTGTGGTATTATGTGTGAGTAACCATTTAAATCTTCCTTTAGACGACTTATTAGTGATCGGCAGGTAATTGCTGAATACTTTTTAATAAGATAATGAAACAGAAAATGAAATGCTAAAAAATATGAATATAACAGCGTCCTTCATTAGGTTAACAGGATACAACAAAGCCTACACATCTCACATCAATAAACTAAAGTTACTCCAAACCATCAAGATAAAACAAAGTCCGTTCCGCATCCGTACTTAGTAACTTAATTTGTCCAGCATCTGTCTGAAGCAGCTTAAAACCTGTCGCAAAGGGTACGTAAGCCGTACACCTGATAGTTCGCGGATCAAATTGTTTTTGTAGGAAATGATGTGGAGCACCGCAGCTAGTATAAACGACGCAAATTTCCTCCTGCACCCATTCTTTTATTGCACACCTAAATTAGATTTTCACTGCGTCATACATATACCAACGTCCAAGTGAATTTCATATTTCACTCAATATCGTTCAATGGAATATATCAAGTTATTTTTAAACGCATAAATTCTTATTGCTGTAACGTTTTGTTGTTAATTTAATTTAATTAGAGCTCGTGCTGCTTCATTTCATGTTTTATACCTAACTTAGTTTTAATTCGTGTGCTGTTTTAAGTAATTTCTGCGTAAACGCTGAGTATATTATTTTTTATGCTTATCCTCTTCGGAGTGGTAGTTATTTCAAGACCAAGATTGGGTGAAATAATATGATTACTTTTTTATTACCTGTCAGAAACACTAGATGACATAAATATATGTCTAAACTGATAGCTACAGATCACACATTGACATTTAAAAAGTAATTACTTAACAGTATAGTATAGGTGTCGTCTCTGTATTGATATAGACGACATCTTTATTTTTTTAATCCTAAAAGAAATGGAAGACTGAAAGCTGTTTACGGTGAAGTTATGATTATTAAAATATAATACAAATTTTGAGAGGTTGTTTTGTTAATTTTGAGATATTAATTTGTTTATTTTGAGATTTTTGTGTTGCCATGTTTAAGATTAAGGTTTAATTAAAATTACTAAAACAATATAAATTTATTTTATTTCATTGAATAGGTTTTTCATACACAATTTATAACTTGGGGCGTTTTAACGAAATTAAGACTAGAGCATGCGCTATGGAAACTGTAATTTAACAAAAAGGATCCAACCGTTTAAAGGACTATGGGCAAAAATGTATGGGCTCCGTCCCCATATACCAACACACATGGAACTGATGCCAATGTCTACCTTAAGTAGCCACTATTTGATTAAAATCCTTCTTTTTACTTAAATCCATGGGATATATCCATAAAAAAACATACACATACATACATATCGTCACGCCTTTTATCCCCGAAGAGGTAGGCAGAGGTGTATCTCTACACCCACCTTTCGCCAGATATACTTTAGTCCCACGTAATAAGGGGCGAACCTATTGCCGTACCGGGCACATTTCCAGACTCCGTGCTGCTACTGAGAATTTCGTAACAGAAAAACCCAATAACACTGCCCGGGACCTCCGGGCACGGACCTCCCGATCCCACGCGCACATTTATGCCGCGAGACCAACGAGGCAGTCGTATAGGGTTTGATGTCGAGTTTTCCGTCTCTACGCAAAGATGGTATTTGCATCGTGTTATCCCTTAGTCGCCTCTTACGACACCCACGGGAAGATAGGGGGTGGTGACACTTGTATTCTATGCCGTTAACCAAACAGCTATATATATAAAAAACAATTGATTATTATTAATTAACCTATATTTTCATTTTACCCTTGCAAGTTATTTTAACATTATGGTTATATTACAGTACAAAACATGATTTAGTAATGATACAAAATAAAAATAATGTATTTTTAATCATATTCTTACATTTAAATGATTATGAACGAATAATACGAAAATAAAAAACTAAAGTTGAAGATGTGGAAAAAAGGCTGCTAACCTTAAATGGAACTGGGCAGACCATGTCAGCCGTATACATGAGGATCGTTGGGCGAAAATCTGGACACTGTGGGTGCCAGAAAATGGTCGTAGTCACCGGGGTTGGCCCCGAAAACGGGCGCGAGATGACCTAGACCCCTACCACAAGAGTTGGCTTGAGATTGCAGGCGACAAGAGAGCGTGGAAAGATCAGGGGGAGGCCTTTGCTCAGCAGTGGGACAGTAGAGACTAAAGAAAAATTAGAACATAACGAATATAAATGAATGAATCATTTAAATTCATTATCTTCTAATATTCATTCTTACAATGCTGATAGTAGGCAAATAAAAATAGTAATAGAGTGTTAATATTACTGGTCTATTTTATATACTATATTGACGACCGGTTGGCGCCGCGAGAGTGTAAGCGACTGCTACGCCGAAGGTCGCGGGTTCGATTTCCGCTCAAGTCAAACATTTGTGTGCATGAACATGGATCTTTGCCTTAGTCTGGGTGTTTCTATATATAATATGGTTGTATTAAAAAAAATAGGTATATGTGTATTTTTATTCATTAGTACCCATATTACAAGCTTCTGCTTAGTTTGGGACTAGATGGTGTTGTGTGAATGTGGTAGAATGTACCATAACTTCCTATAACAGATAAGTGAGTAGGTATTTTACAATTAATCGTCAATAAAGCGTCAACAAAATATTTGTTTAAACGTTCATTAATATGAAAACCCCATGCATTTGGGCAACGTCGCCATAGTAAAAAAAATCATCTTGCTAAGATGTGTCGATTGAGCTACATTTCATTTCTGTTGATGGGTGGGGAGGATTCCGCCCATGGTCCTTTACATAAAACTCGGAAAATACAATACTACGCTTGATTGTAGTATCAACAATAATAATAATAATAGTATTCTACCACATTTACACATCACCATCTAGTCCCAAACTAAGCAGAAGCTTGTACTATGGGTACTAGATAATGGATAAACATACTTATATACTTTTTTTTTGTAAATACATACATAATATACATAGAAACACCCAGACCAAGACAAACATCCATGTTCATGCACACAAATGTTTGACTTGAGCGGGAATCGAACCATAATTAATAAATAAGTACTATTAACAATTTCACTGTCCGACGCCAGACACAATAGAAATTCAATTGTTATGAGCCACATGTGGCTCATGGGACTGGGAATGGGTTAACCCATATAGAACATCATACATTTAATTATTTTTAAAACGAAAACCAATTAAAAAATAGCTTCCAAACTTGAAACGTCAATATCTCCAAAAATATTAGGCAAGTTTTGCGAGGTTGTTATGTTGATTTTGAGATTTAGTTTTGTTGATTTTGATATGTTTGTGTTGCCATGTTTTAGGTTAAGGTTCATTCAAATTAATTTAAAACCAAATAAATGAATTTGATTTCATGGAATAGGTTTTTATACACAATTTATTACTTGGGGCGTTTTAACGGAATTGAGACTAGAGCATGCGCTGTGGAAACTGTAATTTAATGAAAAGGATCCAGCCGTATAAATTTACATATTATGATTCGCAAAATACAATACTACGCTTCAATATACTATACACAATAAAAAAGTTTCATTATTTCACACACAACATGATACTTTCAATTATAAAATGAATACCAATGAAGAAATATCTTCGAAACTTCAAACGTCAATATTTCCAAAGTTACTTTTTGTGGATTGGATCCTTTTCATGTAACTACGTCTATTTCATAATAAAATAACGGCTTCCAGGAACATGGCGCTTATAAGAGAATTAACACTGCATGCAAGGTCTTGGGATCGATTCCCACGCGCATACATTTTACGTGTTCCATTCGTTATTTCGAGTTTGAGTGGTTGTTCTTTATTAGGAGTGTGGTCCCGAAAATAATATAATATATAAAAATTCAAGTAATTTTATCAATTGTTTGATTGCCATAATAAAGAGTCTTTTATAGACTCTGCATTGTGTGGGTTGTCCCAGAATATTAAAAACATGTGTAACGCAAACAGATTATTCTTTTGTTCAAAATTTCACAGATACAAAGCAGAACGAGAGATAGAAAATAGAAGCCTTGTACAAAGCCACCGATATTACGAAACACCGCGAATGTTCCTTAGAAGATTCACCTCGGAAACAAAGAGCAAGGATTAATATTCGTTCTGCTACGGCTTGCTATGTGTCATAATAAAATAACAGCTTCCAGGAAAAAGGCTCATAGTTATTATAACACTTACATTAATTTGTTTTATAGTGAAATGTGCCGGTTTAGTTCTGCGAGGGATATTATTTTGTGTTATCAGTGTTTAGTTTGTTTTATTTTATGAACGAATTTCGTTCAAATATGGTTGCTAATTTACATTACTATTATAGATTGTTTAGATATTTTTATAGCTAGATTGATTATAACGTCGAGTTGACAAGTTGAATACTTAAACATTTACTTTTTGATAATCGCTGAAATATTCAATTAAAATTAATTATGAAATTGTCATATTTGCGATGAATACAAATTTTATCTGACTACCACCGATAATAATCAGTAGAAACATCGTGGCCAAACTAAGTATTTATCCCCTCAAAGTAAGTTCGCACGTCATTACGGCCCGTTAGTGAGTAACTTATTATTTGCGTCACAACTTTATTTAATTATTTGAGAAATCAAGTATATTCTCGCACTGTCGTCGACTTTTTTATACGTTCATCAAAAGTACTTAATGCTATACTTTTAAACGCTGCCATATTAAGAATAGTGTAACATCGTTACGAATAAATCTTAACAAAATGAAATTTTCTGGTATATGTATATTAGGTATACAATAAAGGCAACAATTAGACGTCATAGTCCCACGTTTAGAAATAAAACCTATAAAAAGCCTCTACATAAAATAAGGTGAAAAGAAAACTAAAAAACAGATTCTCATGGACAGAAAAATATCAAGGAGTTCATTATTAACAACAAGGCAAAACAAGAATAGAATATACATAATAACAGACATAGGTTAACTACATAACTTCTTATAAAATAAGTCTTTTATAATAATAAAGGTCAAAAAAAGTTTGGATAAAGCCTAAAATCCTTAGTTCACCAAGTAACAAAGAAGATGCCTATTCAGAAATTATTATTATTTTTAACTAGAGTACAAAACAGAAAGACAAAAGCTTAGATATATCAATTAAAACTTGTAGTGAAATATGATGAAGCATTTGCCAGCCAGTATTAAATGAACAAAATACAAGAGGCTGTCACTAAACAGTTATTATCTTTACATTAGGGAGCCGGCAAGTGGGATGGAGGAGTGCACGCAGACCCACAACGAAGTAATGTTTCACTAGAAAAGATCCGTATTGTATTTCAATTTTGAGTGTCAGTTCGAATGTCAATAAAATATTTTATTTGTTTGTATTTCGTAGCTTGGTGCTACGAGGCTGCGACACTCGTAGCAGTCGTAGAAATTGTTGAACAAACACTGTTAGTTTAAATTTATTACTTAAACAATAGTGGACACAATTAAATTAACCAAGTAAAACTTATATAAAGCAAGTTAATACACCATCAATTTCATTGCATTACATTATTTTAATCATCGTCACATAAATTTTCTTAATAATTACTTTCCATTCTTAGCCTAAGTCTAGTATAAATGATATTGCTTACACAGTACACGTTCCATCATTTTTACACAATAAAATCACCGTGATACACATAAATCAAATAAGTCTGTAAGTCAGCCTGAATAAACCCGGAGAACAACTAGCAATACAAACTGACAACGTACCTTCATAATATAGTAGTTACAAGTTGTTCCAACAAACTGCCCAAGGGAATTCATAGTGAAGAGTAAATTGTAATCTCTTTTGATTACTTTTGCTCTTGGAATGGAAACAACACATCAAATAACTCGGTTGTACTGTAAAAGGCCGGCTTCACGCGCCAAATAATATTTATATTTATATACTTTTTTCTTGTAGTTCCGTCTGCGTAGTTTTACTTTCTATAAACATATATTTCGTCAATGTACGCGCTGAATGGGTAGGTAGGGTAGCTATCCATAAGATTGCCATCCATTGTGTTCTTTTGCGGTTTACACACATTGCTATACTTCGCCCTTGGTTCCGCTCACGTGAATTTATACACCTAAACCTTCCTAAATCACACGATTTATTGGTGTAAACGATACCAAAATCCGTGCGGTAGTTTTTGACGTGTTCATACACACAGACTGAGGCAGCTGGGGACTTCATGTATACATAGATGTTAGACAAGTCTGCCCAGCGCATTTACTAAGATATTTATATGAATAGTGGTTGCGAATTTTCTAGCCGTGACAATGACAGATGTAAGTTGGTAGAAATTTGAGAACCGTTAAATAAACAAGTAAGATGTCTGACTCACAGTTCGTATCAATAATTTGACAAACAGACAGACATAATGTTTTATTTTATAAGTCAATTCTAAGAATTACCAACAAGTTGCTTAAATCCTGGCCCGGAGAAATATTTTATAAATTACTCCGAAAACTATACAAGACATGTGCTTATATTTGACGTTCAGGCTTTAAAAAGTGTACTTGAGGCTTAAGAGTCAAATATTTCCAGCTTAGCGAATACATCAAATACTATTTACTTTGACCTTTTTATACTTTTTGAGGCAAAACAAAATTTGTATTAGGGCGGTGAACTGAAAACAAAGTGAGTTATTATAATACTGTATTGAGAAACAAGCCTCAGTTTATAAATAAAATCCAGTTTCGTTAACATTCTGATGTAGTTATTCGTGATGGTTACTAAATGTTGTGAATAGCTATAGAATAATGGGATGTTTGAGAAAATCAGTCAGAATTACGAAATAAACTGCATTACAAAGGAGACAATAGTTTATACATACATAAACATACATAAACTCACGCCTTTTTCCCGTCGGGGTAGGCAGAGACAACGGAACGCCACTTGCATCTATCCTTACAAACCTCACGCGCTTCCTCTACATTCATTACTCTGTTCATACATGCTCGCCGGTTCCGGGTGCTAAGGACCTTCCCGTTTTAAAACAATAGTTTATATCCATTATATATCAGTCTTTCCCTGTATGATATGTCTGAAACTTTCTATGAACTGAAAAGCTTTTGCTACAGGTTAGCTGCTTTAGGTAAGATGAATAAGGGTCTTCTGAAATCACTACTCACTCACTAAACTTTGAGCTGAACTTAAAGTTTGATACCTGTTTTATTTGAAATACATATTTGATAGCCACATAAATATTACCCGAATAAAAAATATTATTACCTAGCAAAATGAAACCGCTTAACTTTTAATGTAGATTCTAGGCTGTAAAACCTGTGGACAGCAGCCATTGTATTAATAAATAAGGATGAAATTTAAACCATTTTAATGAAAATTCTTCATCGTAAAAGATCGAAGTCTTTAGAACTTTTATAGTTCGGATTTAAATGACCTTTTTGTAAAGCATGGACTATATATAGATAGAAGTTTAGCTCAAGTCTCATCTGTCTAAAACTTATGCGTAAACAAAGGTCAGATATTAGTGGAAATCGTCTGTCAAATTAAGAAACAAATAACAATTAAGAAATAATCAAACTTCTTTGAATTAAACAATTTGAAGTTGAGTTAGCCTTACAGTCATTTAAAAAGGTGAGGATTTATTTTCATGCATTTTAACCAGACAATCATTTTTTTATTTCAGTTATTTATAACCATGACTTTAGTGGTACTAACCCGAGCCACTCATATTTGATAGTAAAATACTTGCCGTTTTTCCACAATATTATGTATTTTAAACGTAAACAGGTAATGCAATACCAAAATTCATAAAGATAGTTAAAGTTAATATTGTTATTCGAGACTGGAAGTAGAATATAATATATAATATTATATTCTACCACATTCACACAACAACGTCTAGTCCCAAACTAAGCAAAGCTTGTACTATGGGTACTACATAATGGATAAACATACATATATACTTTTTTTTGTAAATACATACATATAATACATAGAAACACCCAGACCAAGACAAACACCCATGTTCATGCACACAAATGTTTGACTTGAGCGGGAATCGAACCTGAATATAAATAATAATATTAATATAATAGAATATAGTATATTATTAACATTAACGTAAATATAATTCAAAGTACAATACAAATAAAAATATTTTTTTGGACTCCATTAATCAAAAATGAGGTTGAAAACAAATACCCAAATATATTTTTTTAATTGTCTTTTGGAATATATAAGTATACAACTTACCTTTGTTTGGAGTAGCCATGTATATGGATGTACTGGCGCTTGTAACAGTGCCGAAATATCGATTACTTCAAACAAAGTTACGTGGTATATATCCCGAAAGACAATATAAAATAAGTTTAAATGACCATGAAAGTTTAAATTCGTATAAATATCCTAATAGCCCAAAAAATTGGCATAATTAAAACAACGGTGGGAATACCGTATTCATTAAATTCAATTCTCAGGGCTTGGTGACAAACGAATTACAAGAAAGACCCTATACAATTTACTAAAATGGCACCATATTGCAACATGTTATGCACTTTCTGAGTTTAAACACTAGAATAAATTAAATAAATAACTTTACTAAGTCGGGTATTTTAGGAACGGTATTGATGCTTTACAGCATTTCGACGACTGTTTGTTCAATCGCTGCGTCTTTTCTGCCAATGCGATATGAAGCGTACGTCGTTGCGGTAAGCTGCTGAAATCCTGCAGCGTAGTCGATCGTCGATATTAAAAATAATACTACAAATCAAATCTGCATTAATCCCAACATAAGGATGTGAATATCGATATGTATGTGTATACAAGTATTTTTCTGCTATTCTGCTGCTCTATATTGTTGTTGTCTATATATTGCAACCATATTCCAACAAAATAATTAATATCGCACCCTTCCTGTAAGAAAGCGGTAAGTGAATTCAGACGTTACTTAAATAAAATTATAAAGATAAGGCCATAACCTTCCGCTTATACACTGTGGCTCGTGAATCAAAAATATCGATATTAGTGTTGTTCGCAGAGATTTCATTATAGAGGTGACACATTCTGAAAATTGGATTATAATATGAAGTATTATTTTTGAACACATTGAGAGAAAATGTTTTCGGCGTTCGGGTGTTATAGCGGGTATTAATGTTAATGTGGGCAAGCAAAGTGGAAGAGCTTAGAGTGCCATGTAGAATTTTATGAAGGCTAATTAAATCCTGTTGTTTGCGACGCACGTGAAGGGATGCCATTTTATATCTACCGAGGCGATCCGAGAACGACTTAAGAATACTGGCAAGGCCGCACCTATAGGAAAGCCATTTGACGCACTTTCGTTGCACACCTTCAATCCAATCAGACTGTAGTGCATAACAGGGAGACCATGCAACTGAACAATACTCAAGCGCGCTCCTAACAAGACTGTTGTATAGCAGAATAAAGCTATGTGGTTTTTTTAACCCTTCAGTGGACCTTGTTACAGAACCAAGAAGTTTTAATGGCCGGGCTGTGATGGTAGTGTAATGATCACGAAAAGTTAGTTGATCATCAAACAATACGCCGAGATCCTTAGCTACGTATTTACGTTCTAATTTGTAATTTTCGAGTTTATAGTCGTATGTTATCTTATTACGTTTCTTACGTGAAAGAGATTACGAAACATTTCTTGACATTTAGATACATATGATTCAAATTACACCAAGTTGATATAGCGTTTAAATCTCGCTGGAGGGACTCGCAGTCGGTAACACTTTGTACGGATGTGAATAATTTTAGGTCATCGGCGTACAGTAGACAGGAGCACTTAAGTATTTTTATAAGGTCATTGATGAAAATTATGAAGAATGAGAGCTGATGAGCGTGGGTTGTGATAGGTAACCCCTAACAGTGACGAGCTGACTTCTATGTTCTAAGTATGACTGGATCCAACGAAACAAATCACCGTGTATGCCATAGAACTGCAGCTTTGATAACAGTATGTTATGATTCACTTTATCGAATGCTTTACGAAAATCTGTATATACTGAATCCACTTTCCCAGATTTGGCAAAGACTGAGCAGAGATAATTTTTGTACTCAAGTAGGTTAAAGAGTGTTGATTTGCCGCTAACGAAACCGTGTTGATTTTCAGATAGGTAGGGTTTAAAGTGACAGTAGATATGCTGGTATATAAGGGCTTCGAAAAGTTTAGCCATAGAATAATACATACTACATACAGAATAATACATAATTTAACGCAAAACAGTCCTGCAACAAGTTTCGTGCAATAAGTAAGTGGACTTGAAAGACACACCTTCACAATAGTATCCAAGAACAAATGCCTATGTTTATTTACTTTTATAAAGTTATTTTAATTCTTCGTGTAAGTTATGGGTATGTGTATTTATGGCTTTATACCCAGGGAAATTTGTAAAATAAATAAATGTATGTATGTTAACATCTATATAAGTATGGAAAACTATTCTATTTTTTGTCGAAAAAATATATTTTTTGTGACAGTACCCTTATTTTTGGCGTTAGCTTCATGAAAATTTGTGAGAAGGTGTATTAGATTACGCTCGATTTTTGCAATAATAAAAAAAATATGACGCAAGTTGAGTTACGCGACTCTTCCAGGAAGGGTGCGATATGATAAAGATGGTAAATTTGTGCATTGCTCCCAAATTAAGCAATGCTTGAAATGAAATGAAATGAAATCAAATGAAATGAAATGAAATTAGTCTTTATTTCGTGTAAACTTTGTTTAAAGTGCTTACGAAACGTCAATTTTAAATTTATCAGTTTGTACAAGTATGTATTTTTATGTTGAATTAGAGCAGCTCAATCCCAAGCATTTTTGTCGTCTATATAATCGGAAATTTTATAATATGCTTTTAAACACAATTTAGTTTTAACAATAATCTTAAATTTATTTAATGTTAAATTTCTTATATTAAGTGGGAGCTTGTTATAAAAGCGTATACACTGCCCCATAAAACAGTTACTTTTTTGTGGAGGCGAGTGCTATGAACTACAAGATTATACTTATGTCTAGTATTTACAGTTTGAAGATCACTTTTTTTACTAAATTTGTCAATATTCTTGTGGACATATAACAGATTATCGTATATATATTGCGATACAAGAGTTAGAATGCCTATCTCACTGATCTTTTCTCTTAGAGAAACACGAGGACCGAGGTTGTAAATTCCCCTTATTGCTCTTTTCTGCAGAACGAATATTGTGTTAAGGTCTGCAGCATTCCCCCAGAGAAGAATTCCATAAGACATAATACTATGAAAGTAACTGAAATAAACCATTCTACCTGTATCTATATCTGTAAGGCGTCTAATTGTCTTAACTGCATAAGCTGCAGAACTAAGTTTGCCCGAAAGTCTTTCTATATGTGGACCCCATTGAAGCTTGCTATCAAGCATAATACCTAGAAACATAGTTGTCCCGACGGGCTCAATTCTGGATTCCTTAAATTGTACATTGGTTTCCACCTGTTTAACATTGGGCATTGAGAATTTTAATAGTTTGGTTTTCTTATCATTAAGTAATAAATTATTTACATTAAACAAATTAACAACTTTAGAGAGTGCATTGTTTACTTCGTCAACATTTTTCTGCTGTCGTCTAATATTAAAAATTAAGGAGGTATCATCCGCGAACAACACAATCTCATGATTCTTCTTTACGTAATAGGGTAGATCATTAATATAAATCAAAAAAAGAAATGGTCCGAGGATTGAACCCTATGGGACTCCCATTTTTAAGGGAGAACCTGGAAATGTCTTGTCATTGATCTGGACCTTCTGGATTCGGTTGCCCAAGTAAGAAACCAGGAGATCGAGAGCTTTGTTCCTAACGCCGTAATGATATAATTTCCTGACCAGAGTGTCATGATGTACACAATCATATGCTTTTGACAAGTCGCAAAAAATACCTAATGCATCTTGCGACTTCTCCCAAGCAGCAAATATACTTTTGAGTAACTCAACTCCTGCGTCAGTAGTCGAACGACCCCTCGTAAATCCGAACTGTTTCTCGTGGAGTAGATTATGACTATTAAAATAACTAAGTAACTGACGAAGAATTAATTTTTAAAAAAATTTACTAAGTGTCGGTAATACAGAAATAGGTCGAAAATTAGAAGGGTCGGTTGTGTCACCAGATTTAAATAAAGGTATAACTTTACTATATTTCATTAAGTCAGGAAATATTCCAGAAGCAACGCAACCATTGAATACCTTTGCAAGATGTGGAGCAATTATGGTAATAATAAATGAAGTAGTCTTCACTGACAATCCCCACAAATCCATTTTCTTTTTCATATTTATAGTTTTAAATTGTTTAAGAATATCGTCAGTAGTAACAACAGTAAATTCAAAGGCTGCATCACATTCTGGCACGCAGTCCCTAAGAAGTATTTCAGCAGACATGGAAGATGAGTTGAGCGACTCTGTTGTCACTATAGGTATATTAGCAAAGAAATTCTCAAATTCTGTCGCAACTTCCAGGTCCTCTGCAATACTCACATTATTGATTTTTAAAAGGAAGTCGCGGCTGCGTGCTTTGGCTCTGCCAGTTTCATTGTTGATGACATTCCAGGTAGCCTTTATAGTGTTTTCTGATAATTTTATTTTATTTCTCAAATAAATAGATTTTTCTGTATTACAAGCTTGTCTAAATGTTTTAGAATATTTTCTTACGTAATTAATAAAGGTTTGACTATTATTATAAGACTTTTCATTATACAGTTCATATAACCTAATCCGGCTTTTATGAATACCTTCAGTTGCCCAGTCACTAAACATCAGACGGTCAGTTACATTTAATTTTTTGGATGTAAATACAGTCTGAAATTCGTCAATAATTAAGTTGAATAAAGAGTTATATAACTGATCCGGATGATCATGATGAGGCAACCAATGCATTTTTCAAGATAAATTGTTTTTAAAAGTTTTAAGACGATTCTGGTTTATTGGTATATATTTAACAATTTTTCTCTGGTCTTTCGGACATTCTCTTGGACAACAGATTAACTGCCCACTGTGATCTGACTGAAGCATATTAAGCAAAGATTTGTGTAATGGTTTTATACTAGTAAATATATTATCAATACAAGTACCACTTGTGGCAGTCACTCTAGTTGATTCATAGAAATTATGACATAAATTGTATGATTTAAATAAATTTAAAAAATTGATAGTTAAAGAGCATTTTTCTAATATGTTAATGTTAAAGTCTCCACAAATAGCAACCGTTTTACGACAATTACAAACTTTGCTTAAAGCATTCTCCATAATAACTAAAAAACTTTCAAATGGTGCACATGGAGGTTTGTATACGCTCATAACAATGAACTGCTCAAATTCAACACATGTAATATCTACTACTCGCTCAACAGAGAGGCTCACAATGTCAGTCCTTTCTTTAAATTTTAGAAATTTACTTACTATGATTAACGAGCCACCATGGATAAAATTTTCTCTACTGAACGAGCTTGCAACCTGGTGGTTATTAAAATTGAATATGAACTGGTGGCTTCTGAGCCAATGTTCTGTAATGCATAAAATATCAATATTGTTACAGTTCATAAACAATTCCAATTCTAACTCCTTACCCATCAGCCCTAGTATATTTTGATGCACCAGGTTGATACAATTTTTAGAATTATTTTTTGTAAGTGTGGTTGATGGAACTATATATTTGTCATTTAAACTGGGTACAGAATTTGATGTCTTATTAAATATATTGCCAGAGATTGACTCTATTGTCTCAGAATTCAATTTAAAGAGTTTGGAACGGATTCCAAGCTTATATTGCATGTCAAATTTGACTGTTCAATAAAAGCAGTGTGGTTAGCCAAAACCTTGGCTGAGTTATTAATACAATAAGCTAGCAATGATGCTATTTGTCTTTTATAAAATTGTGATATATAATAATTATCATATGTCAAATAAAAATGTCTAATTAACGCATTAGAGTCAATAATGTCAATCAAATTATTATAAAATGTCATAGTATGCAATTTTGAATTAATCTTAAATCTATAATCATTTTCAGCTTGTGGCAACAGCTTACTGTAAGGAAAAGCAAGAAACAGAATTTTTCTAACTTTTAAATTGAGTAATTGGTCAAAATATCACTGTATAACATTTATATTTGCATTTCCTCTTCTCCCAATAAATATAATGATTGTTGTTTCAGGACAGTATGATTTAGACAAAATAGATTGCATTATTTGAGAATAACTTGCTCCAGGCATACATAAGTTAGTAATAGCTAAACCTGTCCTTTGCCGCAACAATTGGCTCATGTTTTTCCCTATCTCATCACTAAACATTAAAAGTTTGTCAGTGTTTGTAATGTGAGGTGAGAAGGAAGTGCGAAAATTAGAATTAGAATTAATGGTGCTGTTACCCACTGCATCAGACGGTGATAACAAATCAGAGCAACAATTCAATGTAGTTGGCTGTGAATGACTCTGTGGCGACTGGCTATGTTCATTGCCATGATTATTATTGGTAAGAGATAGGAGCCTCTGCTCATTATACTTCCACAAGTCCACTAAGTCATCCATTGCCAAGTTATATTCATTTATTTGTTTTTGTGATAAATTATATTTTTTTGTCATGTTCAGTAAAGATTTTTGTAAACTGTCAATCTCAGTCTGCAAACAATGCATATCAGCATCATACTTTAATAGATTGGAATCTAATTTAGCTAGACATACTGACATCTGTTCCTTTAAATTTACATATTTTTTGCAATAATATACATTTATGTTTGATTTCTTGTACATTCTTAATAATTTTTCCTTTTCCCTGATAAATTTGTTAATTTTAACATACTTCTTTAATTTATTACAGGCCTTCATGTTTCTAAATTACTAAATAGTTGAATTAGATTCTGTTAAATCAATAGTCACCATATTTCTACTGCTATCATCGGAGATGGCAGAAACCATGCATAGAGCGCTACCAACCAGCTCATCAAATAGTGATTGTGTTGTGACTGATTTCATTGACTGGTCTGCACTTTGTAATAAGTTTATTTGATTATTGGCCTCACTTAGAAGACCCTCCAATTCAGTGATGCGTTTGAGAGCGTTCTCAAATTCATCACTGCACCTGTCAAATTGCATTACAATGTTTTGTAATCTATCCCTTTCATCTAAAGTAGTGACTAAATTAGAGTACATTTCTGCCATCTCACTCCTAAGCTGAGAGTTTCTCCCTAAAATCTGTAGCATTTCCTTCTCATTGTCCTCATGTTCACTTTGTAGTGACTGACACAAATCCTTATATTTCTTTAGTTCTTCAAGGGTCACCTGTAATTTCTCATCGTCTTGGCGTGCCCTTCTGGTCATCATCTTGTTAAAAAGTAAATAAACAAAGCAAGAAAGGTCACTGAGGTTTGTGTAAGACACCAACAAAGTTGTTTGAGTAAATTGTGATATGCTAACTTGGTATGTTGCTTGTGTAAGGTGTACGAAAGTCAAATAAGAAGTAAACTCACCTCAAAATGGCTCAAATTTAGCTATTATTGTAAAAATAATGAAAATTCTTTTAAATAAATTTGTACTTTAGTTTGACAGTTCACTTACTTGACTTTGCAAAACTTTTACAACTTGTTAAACAACACTTATCACTGTTATTATACGACAATTATAATTATCACAGCTTATTACGTAAGGAATTAGCAAATTTGGCACATTATTATTAATTATATTGATTTAAAACTAAGAAATTATTGGGAGAAATACAGTTTTACGTTATACCACCAGTGTTGCCAGAAGCCAAAAAAGAACCATGGCTACCGAATAACTGACATACATACTTATTTATTTTTAAATACATACATGTTATAAATCACACACACAGACACAAATATTATGCTAAGTAATATATTATAAATTTATTCATAAGCTTTTCTAAAGTACGAGTGCAATGTATTATTACTGAAAATAAGTAAACATACAAAAGGCAGACCAGACACGTTCTCCCACGGCTCTTAGCGGAGCACCTACCTACCATATTTGTACGTGTAATACAACAAAGTGCTTAAAAGTATGTCTTTAAAACCACACTCGAATATTACCTACGTAACGATCCTTAGTTTTATTTAGGTACCCACATTTAACCTTTTCTTGAAGGCTGTTTATTGCGTCTCTCAGTACTCGAACTAAGAGTCTATTTTCAAAATGTTTTATTTCTTTTATTTGTTGTGTGCCAAAGTGGCAATAGTTATTTGCGCAACAAGAGAGCAAAGTTGTTTTTTGTTTCGAGTGCTGATTTTGAGTCCCGAGCAAGCGAAGGATTCTATGATTGATTCACGAGCGTAGCGAGTGAATCAAAGTTAGAATCCTGAGCGTGGTGAGGGACTCAACACCACGAGATACAAAAAACTTTGCTCTCGTGTAGCACACATAATTTTTCACCTCAGCAGTGAGAACACATATTACTTAGGAGACATAGAAATGAACAGGAATAGATTGAATTCTGCATAATCACTTTGTTGATTTAACTCATCTGGTGTTAAAGTACAGTCATCATCGCTAGTTTCACGCATCTTTTGAGATTATTTTATATATTAATATAATTTAACACGTTACGCTATACCTACTGTATCAGCATCAGCGAAATTTTTATTCCCGCTACTTTTTTAAATCGCGTTTTAATACCGCGTCCCTGATATTTATTTTTCAAATGTATCATTGTAGTTGTTAAATACTAATTTTATACTATTAATTAGACTTATTTTTATTAAAATCCAGTAATAAATTAAACATGTAAACAATAACATATAAAAAAAGTAATGTCTTTATTACAAATATATTTTTTTTTTGCGTTGCCGTAGGTGTTTTCTTTGAGGTCGGATTCCAAAATCTAATTTCGAATTCGAAGGGTTTTGTTTTTTCACTCACTTTTTATATGCATGTGAAAGAGACAGAGCACAGTAAAATTCGAAAGTTTTCAAATTTATGGCTGAATAATGTCAATTCGTGGCACTGAAGATTGAAAAATTAAAAAGCTACTTTTACTCACGCTCGAATCAAAATCGCGTTTTGTTCACTGTTGACTCGCAGCAAAAGTGGCATGTTTGAGCTGCTGAGTTGAAAAGTAATTTTTTTTTTAAAGTTCCATCCACAACAGTTCCCGCGGTACGCCTGTCAAACTTTCACAACGATGAGACTGTCAGTCTATCACTGTGGTCGCCTGCAGTTGTCTGTATAAAGTTTGGTAAAATAAAACGAATGCTCATCGTAGAAGTGTACGTCACATTTAATTATTGTTAGTTGACAATGACAGTGAAATAAAAACACCCGCCAACTTTCATTCGGCGGACATTTTTATTTCTATAAATAAAGCAGCGCGGCGAAATTAAAAATATTCTAAACACGGACCAATGGATATACCTACTCGACTGCATAATTGAATCAAATTACAATTTTAATTTGTAAAGATATTTTTATTAAAAGTTCTTAGTTACCGATTGATTCTCTGACAAGTCATATGATACCAGATTCTTTGATCTTAAAAAGTTTTAATAATAGCAGAAGCAAAGTTAGTCATTAAAATTGGAGTACATCCTTAATAAAAATGTTTAGCGCGTTGTATATCGCATAGCGTAGTTTTAAAGTCTCCATATTTCGGTAATGTTCTAAACACCATGATAAAATTTAAAAAAGACAAATATACTATCCGGTTATAATTATTATAATCTTACTCCTCTATATATTTATTATTGGGAGCCTAGACATGAGAAATGCCCCAGTATTACAATAAACGCGACCTTTTAAATCGTTTTATAATTGTCTTCCCAAAGACAACATCTTACAAATTAAATTCCCAATTAATTTCTGTTTACGTTGTCTTACACAGTCTTTACCGAGCAGGTACTAAAGAAAGCCAATTAGAAATAATTAACAGTGATACGGAAGATCTCATCCGCTAGGTGTCAAGATACTTGACAAACTGAAGTGTGTAAAATAATCTCAGTTGTTACGAGTATACTTAGAAACTCGTCACAGGTCATCCCACTACCATTGATTGGCACCACGAAATCTATAGACGCAATTGAAACATATTTTTGATAATGGTTCATTCAAACTATATTTATACTAGAGGACGCCAGCAGTTACGCCTGCAATTTTTTTAAATTTACCCGTTTTGGCCGATCTCGTGGGAATTTCGGGAAATCCCTTCTTAGTGCACCCCTACGGTCCCCAAGGAACATACATGCCAAATTTCAGCTTCCCGTACCCAATAGTTTCGGCTGTAGCGTGTCTGTCAGTCAGTCAGTAACGCAAGGGTTTTATATATTAAGATTTGATTATGTATAGTGCGAATCCTAAATTGGACCCAGGTATAGAGATTATTTATTAATTTCCATTCTACCTTTGTCCCAGCGCATTATAGGGACAGTTTCTTCACAAACACTACACAAGAATTAACCTATATCCATATTTTTTCATATTTATTATAATAGGAATAATCCTGCCTCCGTGGTCCAGTTGATAGTGTGTGCGTGTACTAATCGGAATCTGGCACCCGCTGCAATTCCCGGCAAAAGTCTTACTGAGTTTTCCGAATTCTCAGTAGCAACGCGAAGTCTGGTAATGTGTCCGGTAATGGCAGTAGGTTCACCCCGTATTACGTGGGACATTGAAATTCATTACATGGCAAAATATGGGTGTAATAATAGGGATACAGGCGTGAGTGATATTTTATAAAATATAATATGAATAACGAAAAGAATTTCACCCTCGTATACAGAAATAAGCGCATATCAATTCTTGAAACACATCGATATGAATGTTTGGAATATTATGAGTGTCTTCATATACGTAGTTCTAGGCTTGACACCTCAGAAACTTCAAACCAATATTTTGTTAAGTGATAATCTTAGAACGAATATATTATTGCGTCTCCTGCACAATAATATAGCTTATTTTACTTAAGACAAACTACAGTAGTTCGGGCTCAAATCTCTTAGTAGGGGAGGCAAGTGAGTCGTCTGGGACGACAAATTAACAAATAATGGCGCATTTTTGTTGTGACGTCGCCGACGCTAATTTGTCATCGGCCAAGTTCTTTGTAAGCTGTGAGCTATTACTTGGCCACTGACAAATGTATTAGAAAACCTTATATTTCATTACACTACAAACTTTTTATGATCCTGTTTTTTTCTTAAGACATGTCTTATATTTTTGTATGAAAGATAAAAAACATAGTTGATTGTTTGACTGGCTTGTTTGTCAGGTGGATGAATTTATGGGTACTAACAAGTAGTTTCGAAGCTCGGGTTAGAAAATTTGATTTAAATAGTAGGTATTAGTAGGATGGTGTTTAGATGAAACCATAGTCATAAGTCAAGCAGAAAGCAAGAAAGCTTTTTCTTGCTCTGTGCCTGGGATTAATTAATTCCTGGAAGGTGCAGTGGTTTAAACGACCGCTTGGCCGTTTAACTCGAGTGTTGCGGGTTCAATTCTTACAAAGTATCACCAGATTGTATGATCATAAAATCGTTGTTACTAGTTTGGGTGTATTTGCATTTGTTTTATAAATATTTGTAAATTACCTCGCTATGCAGGATTAGTTCTGTAAAGGGAACCTAAAAAATATTGTCTTAGGAAACAGAGAGGTGTAATATTCGCCAAAAGAATGAAATAAATCCAAATATCAAAAAAAATAACAGCATTTTCTATCGCTTTGAAATCACAACATGAGCCCTCCAAAACCATTAACACTGTCCCGATGGCCTTGTAGGGACACATGTGTGTTATTGTCGAGTAGACATAATGTATTGGTGTGTGTGCCTACGCGCGGCTGCGCCCGCGATCGAAATATTTCTTTAGTCGCAAATAAACCTTTGTTTCGAAGTAACGTTGTTCATATTCCGCTCCCTCGCATCAACCTCGAACACGATAGTAAGATACAGCATTTCAATTGACCATAATTGGGCTGGGACCTTACAACTGGTGACCCCGACGTGATTTGAACACGCAACCTTCTGATCCAAACAAAATTCCAAACAAAATTAGAATTTCTTGGCTATGAAATTACGCCAGAAGGGATTAGCCCGCTGCCAAATAAAGTACAGGCAATTTCAGAATTCCCGAAACCCAAAACTATTGACGAGTTGAGGCGTTTCTTGGGAATGGTGAATTTTTATAGGTCTAGTTTGCCTAGGGCCGCGGAATATCAATCAGTATTAAACAGATATTTGCAAAACGCGAAAAAGAAAGACAAATTGCTCGTTCAGTGGACGGACGAAGCGGATGCAGCGTTCGCAAAATGTAAAAGTAGCCTACAGAATGCAATTGTGTTGTGTTACCCAATAGCAAATGCGGAGCTTGCAATTATGTGTGACGCGTCCAATAACTGCGTTGGTAGCGCATTACAGATAAGGGTCGGCACACACTGGCGTCAATTAGGTTATTTTTCTAAGAAACTTAGTGATGCTCAACTAAAATATATTACCTATGATAGGGAACTTTTAGGGATATATTACAGTGCAACATTTTAGATATATGGTAGAAGGTAGACCGTTTATTATTTACACTGACCATAAACCGCTTGTATACGCGTTTTCGAAAAAATCCAGCGATAAAGAGACGCCTAGACGAGTTAGGCAGCTCCTCTTTATCAGTGAGTTTTCTACGGACATACGGCATATTAGCGGTTCTGACAATGTTGTTGCAGACGCGTTATCGCGCGTTGCGACGATTGCATGTCCAACTGCGCTCGACTTCGCAGAATTAGCATTAGCGCAACGTACGGACAAAGAATTGCGTAGGTTGTTATCGGAACCTAGCAAGCGGTTGCAATTTAAAGGAATTGTTTTGCCGGACGGTCAGGATGAAATTACATGTGAGGTGTCAACTAACGTCGCCAGGCCGTACCTACCTGTAGACTTTAGGAAAAAGGCATTCCACGTGGTTCATGATATGTCTCATCCTGGGAATCGAACAACTAGGAAATTAGTTGCATCTAAGTATTTTTGGCCTAATATGAATGTCGATGTTCGAAATTGGACCGAAACCTGTATTCCATGTCAGAAGTCGAAGGTTATCAGACATACGGTTTCTGGACTTGGACAGTTTCAGGCTAGCGATCGGTTCGAACACATACACGTGGATTTAGTTGGTCCATTACCTATATCACCTGAGGGTTACAGGTATTGTTTGACGGCACAACAATGCAGCTCCCCGGAAACTAACACACTACCTGTAGAGAAACATTCCAAAAATCAACATGTGAAGAGTGTCAGAAGAAAGGCAAGCACTATTAGTTTTTCGCATATCGTAATGGCGTTAACATTTTTTATGACTCTTTGCGGCAGAGTATACGGCTCGTATAACATCACGCAGTTTGGAAAAGAGCAATCTCTGTTCTTTGAATCGATCGGCAGGTTGAGCTTGGCAAAAGACAAATGGACTCTCGTAATATATAATGATATGGCTCCATACTGGGAAGGAATAAACGCATTCAACAAAATTATACAATATTTAGATACTACATGTAAAACAATAGGCAGTGAACATTGTAACACGATAACTGCACAGCTGACACACGAGGCCAACGAACTAAAGTACTACAATCAACTTTTGCTAACTCAACAGTCTGGCGGTTACTCCAGACAGCGGCGCGGCCTTATTAACGGCGTAGGCTATTTAGCGAACTCACTGTTCGGCGTACTGGACGAACATTTCGCGGAAAGGTATACCCGAGACATCAACCTGATACGTAACAATGAGAAACATATTGTCGAGTTGTGGAAGAATCAAACTTCAATTATTGAGTCAGAATACAACCTTCTACAACGAACTGCATCTATTATGAATAAACAGCATAAAATTATCAACCAACATATAATGAAACTCGAAACCAGGTCTAATAAGTTACAAGAAGAAATCAACAATATTTCGTTAGTCCAGGATTTTACTTTGATGTCACTAACAGCTAGTAACTTGTTACATAATTTAAGGGGAAGTCAGGAGACTCTCGTTGACATACTTAGCAACATTCACCATGGGCAGTTCAACATTCACTTGCTGACTCCTGAACAATTACAGACAGAGCTCAACACTATCTCGGCGCATTTATCGGATAACACGATGTTACCAATAGAACCGCATAACATCAGAGAATTGTATCCGTTACTACATTTGAAGGCGAGACTCACAGACAACTATTTTTTATTTTAAATAACATTCCCATTAATTGGCAGAGATAAATATAAGCTGTTTAGATTGATATCCATACCACATCAATACAACTATTCTATGGTGAAACTTATCCCATTATCAGAATACATTGCGATTGATTTGAAGACGAATACATATATTACAATTACTTCTGACGAGTTATCCCTTTGCATCAAGCAGAAAACATAGATATGCAATTGGAAGAAACCAGTTTACCACCAAAGGAGAGACTTCAACTTTTGTGTGCTGGATCCTAACACTGAAGAATGTAAGATTAAGAAGTCAAGATGTGAAAACAAATGGGTATCTCTCGCCAATCCGTCACACTATCTGTATCATTGCTGCATTATCTGCCCTGTAAATATACTCTGTGGAGAGCAAATTAGTCTGGAACATTTATTTTCCCAAGCTGGAATTATTTATATAGAGCCTGGTTGCTTATTAAAAGGCTCTGACTTCACTCTCCATAGCCCAAAGAACACGGAGAACAACATCAACCTAACATATCCAGTTTATAGTCCAGAGATAGATCAGCTGAACTTTTTTGTCAACACCTCTATGATGTGGATGAATCTACCGAATATAACAGACTCCAACGACCTAGAAATTGAGCTCAACAAATTACATCAAAGAATAGAGGACATTAAAAATAATACTGTCAAATTTGGAGATTCACTGTCCTACCATGATGTTCACCTTTACGCCGTGAGCTACATGTTAGTCGGAGCAGTAGTGGTGGCGGCGGGCGCCGTGTGGTGCCTCCGCTGGCAGCGACTGCGGGCACGAGGTGCCCGCGTATCTCCGGACATCGAGCTTCAGCCTACAGTGGGCACTCGCAGTGTAGTGAATAGTGCGCGGGGGCCTGACCGAAAACCTAGTGCTCAAATATCTAGTGTAAGTGCGGGTCGTAAAATGGCTGACCGGCAGCCTAGTGTCTCTAGCAATAGTGAGAGTGCGCGACGTTATATGGGTGAACGACGCCCTAGTCCCCATACATACGGCGTAATAAACAAATGTGCTGTGAAAAATCAGTCATGTTCACCCATACCAAGGAGACATTTAGAATTAAGATATTAAATGTTTTAGAATATCATCATCACTCACCATTATGTAACAAAGTAAGAAAATACCATAATCATTAATCACCACCTCGTTTAAGATGTATCTCATCCTTTCATTCTTTTGGTGCCCCGGAATAAGTTCGGTGCAATATGACCGAACACCTTACCAAGCAATAAGTGGATTACACATTGACCTAATTAGTTCAAGTATTATAATAAGTAAAATTCATATTGCATCGTCAGTGCACATTGTGTGACCGCGACATTCGGGTGCATTCATAAGAACATTTATATTTAACATTACTTTCTAACATTTTCATTTAACATTATTTTCTCACATTTAAACATAAGAAGTTATTGTGGAACAGAACAATAAACTGTGATTTCGGTTAAACATTTCTATTCTTTAACAAACCACCGCAAACCTCACTCTACACCGTACACAAAAATCAGAAGCATTATTATTACGAATGAAAATACAAATTTTATTTATAACTAGAGGACGCCAGCAGCTACGCCTGCATTTTTTTAAAATTTACCCGTTTTGGCCGATCCCATGGGAATTTCGGGAAATCCCTTCTTAGTGCACCCCTACGGTCCCCAAGGAACATACATGCCAAATTTCAGCTTCCTGCGCCCAATAGTTTTGGCTGTAGCGTGTCTGTCATTCAGTCAGTAACGCAAGGATTTTATATATTAAGATAAGCAAGTTAGATGATTCAGTAAAAATAAATAATATTTTCTTTAGCGCCAATCCACAAAGTGATATATAACAGTAAACATAATTCTAGTCTGTCATAATATTTTTGTCAGATTCCCGACAAATAAAGTTCCTAGCAATAATTCTATTTGCGTCTTAATAAAAATATCTTGAACTCTGAGTGGAGATAAGTAAGAAAACAAGCGATCCAAAGCTGTATAAGAAACCCATGTCTTCAAAGTAAACACCAAAAGTACCGAAGAATAAAGTCAAATTGCTTAATGCCCGTAACTGAACACACCGCGGAATGTTCTCTTCAAGTAGTTATAAAAGGGTTGAAATTGGCCTATATCCTTTGAGAGGGTAATAAGTGCAGTCTCCTGAAGAAACATCAATAATTTATTTTACTTAAAAACTCTTTTGTTTGGCGCCTATTGGGGAAATATCATCGGCCCTAAATAAACTGGCCGGCTCAATTGGTTTTGTGGAGAGTAAATCAATTTGTCTTCACGAAAGAGTTTATGAAGCTTGACGCTGCTGTTTTGTAAGAATAAAGTTTTAAGGGTCGTAGTTCACCGTCCATTTAACTGCTTGAGTGTTATTCTTACGGCTTTTTCGCCGTTAAATATTTTTAATAGTTACTGATTTATTACCTTGTCTTAGAATTACCCTATAAATAAATTACAATTACCTGGTTATCTGAATCCGTGTATGAGAGAGATGAGACTCGTGTTTGCTATTAGAAAGTGCATAATATAGTCAGCACGTTACTTTATCCTAGTTGCTATCCAATACCTTCGCCTTGGAGCCTAAGATCCACTATCTAGTCTTAACAAATTTAGCAGAATATTAGCTTTTCCACGTATCAACGTGGAGTCGTCCAATTTCTGGAATTCAAAGGTATGCTATAGGTAATCAATGCAGTTTAGGCTAGTCTTAGATTATTTAAGTCCCTGTGGCTATTGTCAAAGATCTTTATTACTACCTATAACGACGGTTTAGCCTGCATAGCGAATTTAATTTTGAAATCTTAATGGTACATGCCTTTGAACCCGTGACGCCTTGCATAGCACTCCTCACTTGCATACTACAGCGTCAGTAAATAATAAATAAATCATACATTCATTGGCAAATAATCCACTTTGTGTCACACAGTTGAACCGTCAACCATAGAACAAAAGAATTTAACACATATTATCAATGGTCTCACCACAATGGTCCTTTACAACACAAACTTTCACAATGATCAATCACAGTGACTACAAATCTTGTATCTTGACAACTGAAGGAGCGTCATAGTTGTCATGTTTCATTAATATTCTGTGCAATCGCGGTATAAAAAGCAAAATATAAAAAATATAATCTGTGCATTCTAAGGCGCGGTAAAAAACATGAAAATTGTCATGAAACGTTCTCATTGCTAAATTGATTGCTCCATCAGAAATGTGGAAGCGTCGTAGAGAGGCAATTTGTCATGAACGATCGCGCCTGACCCTCTCGAGCCACGGGCCCTGTGTTTCAATTAATCGTTTGATTGCATTGAATCCGAGCGATACTAACTGAAATATGAGCATCATGTTGTTCAGGAGTTAACGGCTTAATACGTATACCTTTGACTTAAACTTAACACAACCTTTACCCATTTATTTTCAATGGCAGTCGCATATGTAACTTTTGTTTTTTTTTTTCCGTAAGACCTGACAATACTTGAAATGGCAAACGAAACAACTGAGTTTTGCACCAACTGATACAATCTTCTGCCGCACTAAGCCTGCATTGCGAGGAACCTTACAAAATGTTCAACCAGCGGACAAAGAATACACAGACAGAAAAACCAAATTGTGGATCACTTCATGTTGTTTTGAAGCTCCAACATTGAGCACAGTGCCACTTAAACCATTATACCATCCGCACTTGTAGTGACGAACCTATGTAGGTACTTACTCTATTTATCCAAGAAACAAGTTCCAATCCGATTGATGCTATGTGGCGATTGCCGGGCATTAAATGCAATCGCAATCAAAGAATAGATATACATTTAAATAGTAATCTTGCCATCGCTAATCCCGCATACAACCTAAACTTATTGTCCATGTGACTCACTCGAAAATCGTACTCGGTTATAACAGTGCATAGACGACTCTTGACTCATATATTCAATTACGACCAAACATCAAAAGCAAATATCTCAAATCACATTGTTAATCAAAAGGCAATCATGTAACCACTTTTCTTGTTTTGATTGATTAACTTTTTATAAGGAAACTTTTGAACAAGAGTAACAATTTGATTAACAACGGAGCACTCAATCGAAAATAATACGTCAGATGTAACGGAATGCAAGAGAATATGAAACTAATTTTCGAAATTCACGTCTATATTCTCCTGAGAAATATACAGACTCAGTGTGAATTTGAACAGCTCTCGTTTTATTGCAAACAATATGTATATATGTATATTTGGTGTGAGTTGTGAATTTATAGTAAAACAGCATAAAATTAATTAAGTCCTCTTTGAACGTAACACGAGCGGTTTCTAATAAAAAAACCGGTCAAGTGCGAGTCGGACTCGCGCACCGAGGGTTCCGTACAAACCTGTAGGTATATAAGTAAAAGTTCACCAGTCATAGTTATGGTATTTTTATAGCCAAATGAAAACCATAACATTAGGTACAGTATGGAAAGCGTAACATTACAGTAAGGAGGAGCAAAAATTAAAGAAAAAGGGGTCTTGGTGGTTTGTAATCAGTCATCCTCTATTTTATATTAACATATATCGCTTATTTTATAATATAACTTAAATACCTATACCAGCCTTGCAGCAGCCTTGCAAAAGTCTGCTGATGAATGATGGTAAGATTTTTTATCAAAGTTATTGATCTACAAAGCTTTTAGTGACTATTAGAAATCTGTTTCAAAAATACTTATAAAGTACAGAATAATTAGCAAAAGGTTTGAAGACTATGTAATTATTCGAAATCTTTATCTCAATCAGCCTATCGCAGTCCACTGCTGGACCTAGGCCTCTCCCAACATGCACCACAGCACACGGTCCTCAGCCTTCCGCATCCTTTATCTGGGCTATAAGACGTTGCTTCGTACCAAATTTCAAGATTTTGAGTTCACGGGAAGTACCCAGTAGGTTTTGATTCCCTTGCGAGTAGTCGCGAGTTTAAAAATATGATTATATTGCTCTTTCTTTTGATTGCGTAGACATATAAGTTTGATTTTGTTACAGCCTAACGGTAGTATATACCTGAGTATTTGATATGAATTTCAATTTTATACCTCTACGCGTTCAAGAGAAAGGGGTAGTAACTTTAAATTTATTAAAAATATTTTTTTATATGCTGTAACTAAAAATTTACGGTTTTCGCAATTTTTCCTTTATAAGTGATATAAGACGTTGCTTCGTACCAAATTTCAAGATTTTGAGTTCATGGGAAGTACCCTGTAGGTTTTGATTCCCTTGCGAGTAGTCGCGAGTTTGAAAATATGATTATATTGCTCTTTCTTTTGATTGCGTAGACATAGAAATTTGATTTTGTTACAGCCTAACGGTGTTATATACTTGAGTATTTGCTATTAATTTCAATTTAATACCTCTACGCGTTCAAGAGTAAGGGGTTGTAACTTTAAATTTATTAAAAATATTTTTTTTATTTGATGTAACTAAAAATGTACGGTTTTCGCAATTTTTCCTTTATATGTGCTATAAGGCGTTGCTTCGTACCAAATTTCAAGATTCTGAGCTCACGGAAAGTACCCGGCTTTGATTCACTTGCGAGTAGGCGCGAGTTTGAAAATATGCTTATATTGCTCTTTCTTTTGATTGCGTTGACATAGAAGCTTGATTTTGTTGCAGCCTTATGGTGTTATATACCTGAGTATTTGATATCAATTTCAATTTAATACCTTCAAGCGTTCAAGAGAAAGGGGTAGTAACTTTAAATTTATTAAATATATTTTTTTAATATGCTGTAACTAAAAATTTACGGTTTTCGCAATTTTTCCTTTATAAGTGATATAAGGCGTCGCTTCGTACCAAATTTCAAGATTCGGAGCTCACGGAAAGTACCCTGTAGGTTTTGATTCACTTGCGAGTAGGCGCGAGTTTGAAAATATGCTTATATTGCTATTTCTTTTGATTGCATTGACATAGAAGCTTGATTTTGTTGCAGCCTAACGGTGTTATATACTTGAGTATTTGATATAAATTTCAATTTAATACCTCCACGCGTTTAAGAGAAAAGGGTAGTAACTTTAAATTTATTAAAAATATTTTTTTTATACGCTGTAACTAAAAACTTACGGTTTTCGCAATTTTTCCTTCATATGTGATATAAGACGTTACTTTGTACCAAATTTCAAGATTCTGAGTTCACGGGAAGTACCCTGTAGGTTTTGATTCCAATGCGAGTTTGAAAATATGCTGCAATTTGCAGCATATACGGCTGTATCTTTTGATTGCGTTGGATTAGAAGTTTGATTTTTTTACAGCTCTATGGAACCGTAGATTCGAGTATTTGGTATAAATTTCAGATTGATACCTCCACGCATTCCTGAGAAAAAGGGTCTTGACAGACGAACGGACAACAAAGTGATCCTATAAGGGTTCCGTTTTTTTCCTTTTGAGGTACGGCACCCTAAAAATGTCATTCGAACGCGATGCCACCTGGTCGAGAGACCAGATTTTTTAACTAATTCCATTTGCACGTTAGCCAGTGCCCGTTCCACCCTAGTAGTACAAAAATAACAAAGTCCATGCGGATGCAAAAGCCTTTGATTGGATCGTACAAAGAGTTCCTCCTTCGCTGTTGGTGTTTTCACTGAGTCTGCTTAAGCTTAGTAGAACCTCAAAGATTGTTTTTTATTAAAAGGCAGGTAAACTCCTTTTAATTTGAATTAGTGTACTTGTAACAATCGATTTCAGTCTCTCCGCGACCACGCTCGGTACAAGACGGAAACGTCGGAAACAAATAGGTATTTATACCTTAAATAAGTTAAGTTAACGCGATTAAGACCCGCTTAATTATTTTGTATTAGTTATTGTATGTATTTGTTTTACATTGTTCGTCAATGTTGTGGATAAACTTTGGGGAAAACGTCGCTGAATTTCAGCACCATATTTTAAAATAATGGTTCAAGTTCAAATTTTAATCTCATGCAGAGAACAACAACAAAAAGATGAAATTGATTTCTGGGACGGCAATTATAATCACAAGGTAACTATACCACACAACGTCACTGGATGTATTGATATATTAACATAACATAAGTTCACGCCTTTTATCCCCAAAGGGATAGGCAGAGGTGTATTACACACCCACTTTTCGCCAGTTATGTTTCGGTCCCAATGTAATGGGGAGCGAGCCTATTGCCATCTACCGGTCACATTACTGAGCGAGGGATAATTAAATTTTTTTAATACACACATAACTTTGAAAAGTCAGAGATGTGTGCCCGGGATACCTTGGGATCGAACCCGAGACCATCGTCTCGGCAGTCCGTTACGTACACCACTGGACTATCGCCGCATGATATATTATTACTATGACAAAACCGATAATATAACATTTTTATTAAGTAGAAAGCATGGTACAAAAGAAAACCCCACTCCATAATAAAAGTTAGAACCTGGATGAACGTATGGCAGCTTTGCTCGTTATTACTTTTTAGAAAATCATGTTTGGCTAATAATGAATCCTAGCTAGATAGATTTATCGAAATAATCCTCTGAATACTAAATTTCCTGAAAATCGTTAGATTCTTTTCCGAGATTCAGATTAGGTATATACCTAGTCTGGCCATAAATGTTGTAACAAAGAAAAATACTTTTTTATTTGCATAGAACATTTATTACTTTTATAGTGTGTTAGTTTAATACATAAGACATCTCTTCGCCTCCTAGGTTCTCCAGTATTTGAAGAATCTTTCGATTCTTTCTTAAAGGAAAAGATACAAAATTCTTGTGAAGTTTCAGATCGCCTATTCAAAATTAATATTCACTCGGCCTATACTATTATTCGATATTGTCATTTCGTCCCAAAATTCACTCATGCCTTAAGATCTTTCCAACTTTGGAAAAAATATGCACTTTTAGAACAAGTCGACAAAATTATCCAAATTACTTTAAAGAGAATATTAAATGTGGACTTGGACGACCGAGCCTGGCTACAAGCGTCATTGCCTATACGTCTGGGTGGGCTCGGTGTACGCAAAATTTCTAGTGTCAGTTTACCGGCGTTTCTATCTTCGGTTCACAGCACGGAAGAGTTAACTAGGAAAATTTTATCACCTACACTAGTTAACTCAGAAGTGCTGTGCAAAACCGAAGCTGTAAACGCCTGGAAAATGGCTTGTCCAAGCGCTGATTTGCCTACCAACCTATTCTCCCAAAGACAGTGGGACGCGCCGCTTTGTGACATTGTAAGGATAATGTTGCAGAGCGTGCTCGCTTGCTGGCTGTGGGAGAATGGGAATCGGGTCTGTGGCTTCAGGCACTACCATCGTCCAACACTGGAACCATGTGGGACGATGAGACGTTCCGTATCGCCACTTGTCTTCGCTTAGGTGCTTCGTGTGTTTCTCCGCATCGATGTTATTGTGGAGAAGACGTCGATAGCCTCGGACACCATGGGCCATCTTGCTGCAGAAGCGCTGGTAGAATTCCCCGTCACGCCCATCTGAATGGCATAATTCGTCGTGCTCTTGTCGCGTCTGGCGTACCAGCTGTACTTGAACCAAATGGTTTGCTACGCGACGACGGTAAGAGACCTGATGGTATGTCATTGTTGCCTTGGAAAATGGGTAGGCCTTTGGTGTGGGACGCAACCTGCGTAGACACCCTCGCGCCATCACATGTTCCAAGCACGGGAGGCCATGCTGGCGCTGCTGCTGCAACTGCGGAAACCCTCAAACGGCGCAAATACAGTAATTTAGTAAGTAATTACGTGTTTGAGCCGTTTGGGGTGGAAACGCTCATGGAGTCCGAGCGCTCGTTCACTGTTCCGGGAAATTTCGAAACGTTTAATCGACGTCTCACGTGACCAGAAGGCTGGTTTATTCTTTGCTCAGAGAATCAGCATTGCCATCCAGCGTGGAAATGCTGCCAGCCTTCTGGGCACGTTACCCGATGACATTGATGCGGAGGCATTTTACGACGCCTAAACTAAATATTTTGATTTTTTTTTGTACATATACTACTTAGACATTAAGATTAGATTAAGCTTCATGTAGATTATAAAATTATGTTTATTTCATGTTTAATACATAAATATAAATCAATTTAAAATATAAAAAGCTTATTCGAAATGGTCTCCATTAGCTGTAATACAGTCCTTTAAACATTGAGGCCAATTATCAATAGAAGCACGCACTCTTTCCACGTGAAAATTCTTCACTGCCAATCGTATGGATTATTTTAGGGACTCCAAATTATCATGGCGTTAAGAGCAAGCCGTACTCTCTAAAACTGACCATAAATCATAATCCTGCGGATTAAGATCGGGACTAGACGACGGCCAGTCTTCAGCTCTGATGAAGTCCGAAACGTTCGCTTCCAACCAAGACTGCGTGGACCGAGCTTTATGACCCGGTGCCGAGTCTTGCTGGAAGGACCATACTTGGTTTATTGAACATAGTGCTTTTAAGGGGCTTAACTACCTTCATAAGAATGGTATTTTGATACACTTGTGCCGATGTTTTGATACCTTTTTCACAAAAATATGGCTCAGTCACTCCTTCATAGCT
Source organism: Euclidia mi (assembly GCA_944739405.2). Lineage (NCBI taxonomy): Eukaryota > Metazoa > Arthropoda > Insecta > Lepidoptera > Erebidae > Euclidia > Euclidia mi. Next base: position 28,140,199 of record OX123193.2, on the reverse strand, counting down.
AACACCCCACAAAACCATCATCATTGAAGTCGGATAATGCCCATGTTGCACTCTGTCGACTCATTGGGAAGCTTCCTAAGAGCTTTGAGCATAAATACGGTAATTTTGTTTGTTAAAAAAATTGCTCAAATGTAAAAAAAAACTCATCCGTAAACAATGTTTTTCTGTGGCCTCCCTTTGCGTACTGCTTCAGTAGTTGTTTCGATTTTACCACTCTATTCTTTTTTTAATTACCAGGTAAGAAATGACCAGTGCGTCTCTTATAGGCTGCAAGTCCTAAGTCATCTTTTAAGATACGCGACATGGTTCTAGGTGCTATCTTCATCTCCCGAGATAAAATCTTTTGCTTTCGGACAGGATTTCTTCGAATTCTTTCCCTTACTGCTTTGACCCCCTTTTTTGTACGAACACTACGTGGACGGCCAGGTCTTTTTCTGTCACAAACAGAGGAGGGCTCATTGTACCTATTAATAGCCCGGTACACAAACATTTGACTAATACCAAGTGTATGAAGAGTTTAAAAAAAAAATTGTTTTGGCTCCATACCTGTGTAATGCAATCCCAGCAATTCGGCCCTCTTTATCACCCCACTCCATTTTAATATCGCAAAATATTGTACAATGTTTTGGCGCCAAAACAAGAAACACAATAAACAATCGTATAAAAATTACAGATTCAAATGTAATATTTTTTTATTTTTAATTGTAACAGTATTTATGGCCAGTCTAAGTATACGTACAGGAATTGCTCATTGAAAGGTATTAGATTGAAGCGTTATATATTCGTATCGTACTAGATAATCTATATCACTTTACCACTCCCAGGAACAAGCACTGTTGTATGCATATTATTTATGCTGAAGTTCTCACATTCTAAGACATACTAATCTAGCGCATGTCAAGGCATAACCTCATGGAACTGACGAGTATCTTGACACACACTGAGGTTGAACAGCGGGTTACTCACTCAATGGCAGAACATCATACGTACACTGCACCTTTCACTGAATACAGACGTGTTAAAAATCAATTTAAATAAACATATAACGTACTGAGTCGTGACTTTGTTTGCCGGCAATTAGTTGTAAACTTACCAGTGTAATGAATATAACTATAATTTTAAATATGATCGACACCCATAATGGACCACATTCCCTTCAACTGAAGTAGCAGGTACCCCCGGCCTTTATTATTTTATCATACATTCTATAGGGCAGTAACTGTATTTACTTTCCTTCGTTCCTAAAGCTCGAATCTCTATAGACTAAAACGAACGATGAATATTACTCTATAGTAATTTAACATTTACTCAGACTTAAATATGAAGTTAAGAGAAAGTCGATATACGATTTTCTGTTTTTTGAGTGCGCGCTGAGCAAATGCTAAGTCGAAGAAATTAATGACTTAACAAATAGGTAATCGTTTGCCACTTCTGTTACTCGTACGTCAAAGCTTTTCGAAACATTTTCCAACATATAACGATACATTTCACATTACACCTTTAAGCAGTACGCCTCGCAACGTCGCTATTTAGTGTAAAGTCTGTATTTCATCGAATTACAATTCCATTTATTCAAGGTCCGTTAGACCTTCAGTTCTTGAACTTAGTAAACGGAAAGTTTTTTTGAGAACAGTTTAATCAATACACTTTCTTCACAAAGCGTGATGTGTCATTTAATTTATAACACTCTAAAACGAATATTAAATTTGTCCGTGTGGTGACGGATTAAGAATACGGAATGTCACCACCCCATATCATCCCATGGGTGTCGTAAGAGCCGACAGAGGGAGCATATTATGCAGAAATCAGCACTGTAAGAGAAGGAAAACTTGATACAAGCCCTATACCTACCAACCCATTTAGCCAGCGTGGTATAGTAGGCCAATTCCTCCTTTCAAAGGAGAGGCCTAGTCCAACAGTGGACTGTTAAAGGCTGATGACGAAAACGAATATTCTCCGTGGTCCAGTTGATAGCGTATGTGACTGCTGATCGGAGGTCCCGAGTCGGGCAAAAGTGTTACTGGGTTTTTCCGAATTCTCAGTAGCAGCACGGAGTCTGGTGATGTGCCCGGTAACGGCAATAGGCTCGCCCCCTATTACGTGGGACCTAAAACAAATTGTGGCGAAATGTGGGTGTAATATTACAACTCTGCCTACCCTTTCGAGGAAACAGGCGTGAGACTATAAAAAAAATATTCACCATACACACCTAAAAGTCTCGGATAAAGGCGTTCAGCCGAAACACACATAGTACAATTAAAAGGGGAAATAAAATTTTGTAAATATTTAAGCAGTCGCATGTTCAATTTAATTGAGGTTAGCGAAACGACCTACGTGACAAGGGTTGCAGATTTGACTACACGATGAGAGCAAATATTGAAATACATCACATTTGCTGAGCTCCATATAACAGTATATATTATTATATGAAGCTCTGCAAGTAAGGGCACATAAATTTAGGTAGAAGTGGAACTGCACGCCTGCGTCTGTGTTATAATGGAATACAATATTAGTTCCTATACTGTATATATAACACTAGATGATGCCCGCGGTTACACCCGCGTTATTTTAGGCTACTGCTCCGCTACCGTGGCTCATAGCGTGATGTTATATAGCCTATAGCCTTCCTCGATAAATGACCTATCCAACACTGAAAAACATTTCAACTCGGACCAGTAGTTCTTGAGATTAGCGCGTTCAACCAAACAAACAAACTCTTCAGCTTTATAAATTAGTATTAGATTCTTGCGTTACTGACTGAACTAACAGACAGACAAGCCGCAGTCTAGACTATTAGGTGCAAGAATCTGTTAAGTATGTGCCATGTAGGTTCCTCGGGGACCGTAAGGGTGCACTGAGAATTGATTTTCCGAAATTACCACGGGATCGGGCAGAAACGCATAAATTAAAATCAATTGTGCCGGCGTATCTGCGGGCATCCTCTAGTACCTATGAAGTTCGGCAAGTCGGTAAAGGAACACGAATTCAGTTTATTAGTGGGACTGCACACATGCGTCTATGTTTAATATGGAATACAAATATATGTATGTGCAACCCGCGAGAGAGTATATTTATTCTGCTAGTCTGTTTCGTCGAACAGATAGCTTCCTGATGTCAGATAATTAAATTGTAGTAGGAAATCCGTGCTAGCTCTTGTGCAAAAGATAATCGACTGCTCCAAGAATCGTAGATCACCAAAGATCTTCTATATACTGGCAGCGTCAACGTCACTATCATGTTGAAACCCATTAGACTGCACGGATGGTGAAGTAAGTTACGCGGCAGTTTCATTGTAAAGCATTGTGCCGAGTGCTGTGGGTTGGATCTCCACACAAGAAAATACGTTGTGTGATCGACAAATTGTTGTCAATCTGAATGCTTTTAGTGTTAAATGATTGAATATTTGTAAAGTTATACAGGATTTATACCGAGTTTTGCAGTAGTATTTAAAACGAATGTTGACTTGACCATTGATGCCGCAACTTCATATTCGCAAGCGAACTTATTACGTTGACAAAGCATAATTATGAAAGACTGCGCTCTTGGTAGCGGAAAACCAAGTAACGTTCGAAATGACCTCGCTGATTCTACCTACAACACACTGCCTTGTAAATGGACATCTTACAGTAAAATACTGGTTACCTCCTCAAGAAATACATGAAGATATCGAGTGTTGGTGATTACGGTGAAAAATCGGCAATCCATGAACCCACCGTGCGCTAGTTTATCGTCCTACGTGACGTCTCGCTACCTACAGCCTTATTTATCTCACTGTCAGATTATAAATAAGATATTGTACGGATTTATCATACGGATTATTCTGCTCAACATGTATGTATTCAGATGTTACAACGTTTTGATAGTTGTCAGCGTTAGGGCAAAGGTTTATGTCAAGGTCATTCAAGTTATGCTCTGAAGTTGTTTTGGTTTATAAATCCACCCTTATTCCTAAGTAAAGACCCTTTTTGTTCCTCATAAATAATAAAAAATATTAGTGAAAAATTGTCTCCGAGAGTTTTGACTACAACAATGACACAGAAAAAACCCAGACCAATCTAATTCAGAATGTCATGTTCATAAATACGAACCCAAAAATGTATAACCAGTGGCCAACAAATCTGGCACCCTTTCCATTAACAACACTTTGGATAATTTTATGTATTGGCAATGTGGGTTTTCCGTGTCTCAGACGAATGCCACGCCATACTGTTGTAAATAAGCGTGACCCTACCACCATGAATAGTACTATACACCGCAGTGACTTTAGAAGGTAGGCCGAAAATCTTTCAAGTCTCCCTCAATCAGGCACCACATTCAACAATAAGTCAAACTTAACTTAGAGTGGTGGAAGTAGACGCTTCTAGGGTAACAGCAAAAATAAATAAAAGTAGATTCTGAATGCAAAGATCCAGGAAAATTTAATATATTTTCCTTATAACACTTCACATCTCTTATGCATATCGACTACAAAGGTTAAGGTTTTGCTCATAACTTCTTCCGCATGAAAATTATTAATTCACATTTTGAACCCCTGATCCTTCACATAATAGGTGGAATTTCGGAATACCCTTTACTTGACTGACAGCATTTCTACTTGCAGTAGTTGCAGTGTTTTGGTCTATGCCCAATTTCTCATTTTATGAACATATTTAGGTAATTATTACGTCGTTAAATTGATCCACTAATTCTGACCATTGCCAACATCATATTTGTACACCTATGTACATACGTTATTTCATATAGCGACGAATAAAGCGATACGCCCTTTTTGTGTGCGCGGCTGCGGTCGGCTTGCAATGACCGCAACGCTTTTGTCAAACAAATGAGTTGCGATTATCGTTCGACACGATTTATGTACATTTTGTATATGGAGTAATATCCCTGTCTGTACTGCATTATCCTAAACTATTATAATAGACATAAACTATTGACTAGAGTTGAAGAACGTACTATTTATTTTTAAAGTTTTTTGCTGTGTTAGATGCCTGTTATAGGCATTTTCGTAATGGTGCTGATACATTTGAGCATTCCCTTGTTACAGACCATCGTGCATTCGCCGTTTTAATATTATCTGGAATGAACAACGAACAGAGCCAAACATCGCTACGAACATTTTCACGATCGTAACGGACGCTCTAATCAGCACGAAGCTCAAACATACTGTCCATTCGCTAGGAAGCTCGCCAGTACGCTTGATAGAATGCTCATTACAGCTGAATGGTCAAGTGTATCAACTCCATTAGAGACGACAGCGTTGTCAAATAGTGGATACATAGTTAAAAGTACAAGCAACTGTGATCTCGAACAGATTAATTACTTAAAGAAAATCGATGATTACAGACAGTTTGTAATAAGTAATTGATGTAGGTACTTACCAAATATTGCCAATAGCAATACAGACATCATTTTCGTAGAACCTGAAACAAAAATAAATAGTTTATAATGATTATTTATTACTTAAATAAATTGGCTAATATTTAAACATATTATATCATAATTTTTCTTAAAATTACGCTTTACGATTGTAAGTTATTATAAATTATAAAGTCCAAATTTCAATTCCCGGTTAACTAGCTAGCGATAAAAGCTTTCTACTAAAAATACTTTGTAGTAAAATTGAATTCAAAAATGTCTAGCAGACGGTCTTGCCAAAGTACTGGTCTCTACCGGACATTCGGGACTACGAGCTGCAAGCAAAAACATCTCATTACAAAAAAGCAAATAACCGACTCGGCAAACTAACCCTTTTCCTACCCAAAACCAATAAGAAAGTGAGGCAGGTCAATAATGAGGCAGGAAACAATACGTTCTAGTGAGCAATTTAAATTTAATTATAGTTGTTTAAAGTAAAATTCTGACGCAGTTTCTAGAAACAGTGCGAGAACGGTTCTCTGAAATCATGTTCACTCAATCAGTGCTCGAGACGCTTCTGCAAAGTCAACAGATTAAATTACGCATTGGGAACTGGTTTCGTTTCTAAGAAAAGTGATGATCTCATCTGGTGTACCCTGAGAGAGAAGTAGAGCTTGTACTATGGGTACTAGACAATGGATAAACATACATATAATATACTTTGTAGGCTGATGAGTTTGGCAACTGCCTACGTTCCGCAGAAAAGATACCTACCATTATTATGAATAACTTAACGTACAATAAGGCTGGGATTCGATGAAAAAAATCTTATTCAGACGAACCAACTGATATTTAAAAACAATATAATTATGTATTTATTTCTTTTGTCAAACAATAATTTCAAATTTGAAGTTTCTCACGTTTATGCATGTAATAATGTATAACTTTATAAATTGACCAATAACGTACAAGCCTTTGATGCTTTGCTTTTGACGTACAAGCCACTTGTTAGTAATTCAATGCTGTAAGTCACTCATATCGGTAGCTATAGTATGGATTCTTTAAAAACGCGTTTACAACTTTTCAAAGATCTTTAAACAGCAAGCGACAGCGAGCTTCTTCTTCTTCTTGTTCCTTGCTCTATCCCACGTTAAATTAGGTCGGCTCTCCAAATTCTTCTGTTGCTAAAAAAGCTAAAGACAGGTAGCAACCGAAGAAAACTAAAGATAGAAATTTAATATTTTGCCAGACTAGCGTTACATACGCGTGTGTGAGATCATTTTAGAAGCGCATGTAGGCGTGTACATGCGTGCCTTCTGCCACATGAAAACGATTATGTAATAATGACGATGGCTAGCGCGCATGTGAGTGTGGCCCGCTTTTTTTTGTGATCCACTAAACCCATTTGGTTTCAAGTCTGAGTTATCTGTCGGTGCTTTACAAGCACCACTTGTAAATTGCCGCGATTGATATCTTCTGCGGATGTTGGTTTTATTTTAATTAATAAATGTAAAAGGTAGGAGAGAACAGCTTTCAATGAATTGATGAATTAAATTAAATTTAAAACCTAGCATGATTTCGAAGAAAATTCGATCAATGTATTATAATTTATAGATAATTAACTGCGTTAACAGCGCAATTTCATATTAATAACACGCGAAGTGCTGTGAACATTATTACGTAAACATTCACAAACATATTTACTCCCAATTACGCGTATAACGATCGTTTGATACGAAACCACATCAATTTATTATTCTTTTTTAATTGAAATCAGTGTAGAAGCCACTGGGTATATTTAATGTAGTTGTATTTCTGGAAATCCTCGTCGAAATAGCAAGGTGTTCAAGTAAATTACATTTTGTAAATGATTCAGTTTAATTCGATACTTGCTTGAAAGTAACGTTAGCTATCAATCCAGTTCTTCATTTCAATCTGATTACATTCAGGTTTATTTATTCTTCTACCAGCAGGTTCAGTCGATATAATTATGTTGGTTATCACATAAAATAGTCCAAGATCCCAGGGCCGCCAGACCTTACTTATTTTCTCAGAAACGAAATGTCACTACATAGTATAAAACAAAGTATGCCTTCTGTCTGTCTGTCCCTATGTATGCTTAAATGTTTAAAACTACGCAACGGATTTTAATGCGGTATTTTAATAGATAGAATGATTCAAGAGGAAGGTTTATATGTATAATACATATATGGCGGTACGAAGTTCGCCGGGTCAGCTAGTATAGAATAAAGTAGTGTTAGTATGCGTTATGAGCGTACACATACTTGCTAGCTTGGATCTAGGGCCAAATTTTAGGAACTGGGTGCTAAAATTAGGTAACAATTGTACTAACTTTTCTTAAATTCTCAGTGCTGATTTTTATCTAAGTATGTTTTAGAAAATATTATTAAAAATTCATAAATAATACTGCCGAACTCATTTCGGCAGTGGTCATTTTTACCAGACGCTTTAAAGCTTCCAAAATAAATAGCGATCGGTAGAGACCGCTAGACGGCGCATTTAGAAAATGTATGGAAATTGTTCCCCTCGACCTTTCGTCCCTCATAATAAAAAATTGGCCCTATATCCAAGCTAGTAAGTATGCGTACAGTACACTCAAAGCACATACTAACACTACATTGTTCTATAAATTTTGTCTAGAGTTGCCGTAGGCAGGCAGGAATTGTTCAGAGTGCGCAGTGGAAGTTGTAATACATCTGCCTGACTACGACAAGACAAGGATCTAAACACCTATGCACTGCGTTGCACAGTGATGAGTTCAAAGAACATGCAAGTTACAACTATCAATATTAATTAACTTACCAAATCTTCACTGATGCTCCTGATGATGTTCTTGAGTGGACCTATAAGATTAACTCATAATTTTGGCCAAAATAACAAGCAAATCGAATAAATACCACAGGTTCCAGTTCGGCGTCCTTCATCAGCGAAGTCGTCGGGCACCAAGCACGTGCATCGGATTCACACAAGTTTTACAATATGTTCAATAGGTTACTTATAAGTTTATATTTTATCCCAAACACAACAATTCGCGAAGCTACAAGGACGAGCTTTCCAAAAGGCGATCAATTTATATCAGTTACAAAAACACGTGAGAGCGATCAAACGGCGGGAGTGCAACTTTTTTCACAAACGGAAGTCAGTGAGACAGTTCAGTGTGACCATAGTCAAAATTTACAATAGACTAAACTAAACGTTACTAAATCGACTTGACCTACCACAAATAATATTTATATTTCAAACATCCACCCGCCCCGGACCGGCCTACCGGTCCACTAATCAGTTGGTAGACGTGACAACGTTGCAACCGCTCTCCTCAGAATCGAACCGTCCACCAAGACCTCAGCAAGTCGGGGAACTCCATCAGCCCCAGTTACCAAACGAAGAATGCGCCCCCTGCGCCATCTGAGTGGCGGAAGGTTAGCCTCCTTGATCAAAACGAGGTCACCAATCTTGGGTGGATCGGTCCTGTCGGTCCACTTAACGCGTTGCTGGAGTATGTGCAAATATTCCAAATTCCAGCGTTTCCAAAAGCTCTGAGTAATCTGGCGTACCAATTCAAAACGCGAGAGACGACCAGGTCTCGTATCAATATAAGGGTACTCAGGCAAGGCGACAAGTGGGCGACCAATCAAAAAATGGCCCGGCGTAAGGGCCTCCAAATCATTCGGATCTGAGGAGATCGGGCACAATGGCCGACAGTTCAAAACGGCCTCAATCTTACAAAGCACAGTTGCGAGTTCCTCAAATGTAAAGACAGATTCACCGATTGACCTGCGCAAGTGTGTTTTGGCCGATTTTACAGCGGCCTCAAAAATACCACCCCAGTGTGGACAATTTGGTGGGGAAAACAACCAATTTATGCCACGTCGGGCAAGCCTATTGCCTATATCAGTCTTGTTGGTTTCAAGGAAATTAACAACGTCATTTAAATAATTATAAGTGCCCTTGAAGTTAGTGCCGCAATCAGAACGGATCAAGGAAGGCAGCCCTCTGCGGGATACAAATCTGTCAAATGTGGCTACAAACGCCTCGGTCGGAAGCGAGGAGACCAGTTTTAAATGTACGGACTTTGTGGAGAGACAAACAAAAACACACAAGTAGGCCTTAACAGTCTTGCTGTTTCGAAGTGTCGACGTTTTTACCAAAAAGGGACCAGCGAAGTCCGTGCCAACACCGTCAAACGTCCTGCTCTCTGTTACGCGATCTGCCGGTAAGTCTCCCATCAAGGGCTGCATGGTAGAAGCCTTGAGCTTATAACAAGGGATGCAGCGAAAGACTACACCCCGAATAATTCTTCGGGCCGACAATATCCAAAACTCGCGTTGCAGAATAGCCAACAGAGCATTGCAACCAGCATGCGAGTTTTTAAGGTGACGGTCAGTTACCAACAAACGTACCAAATGACCGTCCTTAGGTAACAACAGGGAGTGACGTGCCCCCAAAGGGAGGTTGGCGATTTTGAGACGCCCTCCAACGCGCAAGAGACCCGTATCGTCCAAAAAAGGGGTTCAATTTAGATACAGCACCCGATAATTTACATTTCCCTGACGTAAGGATAGCAATCTCCTTCTCAAAGTGCGCCAGTTGCACAGAACGAATCCGAAAGGTAAGGGACTGCTGTCGTTCCTGTGGTGAGAGAAACGGTGTCAGACGTTACTGTTGTGGGTGCCGAAAATTAAAAACAAAACGCTTTATCCAAGCAATAACACCTAACATCTTGTCAAGGGAGCTGTAGCAATTCAACAAAAAATCGGGGTCGAAGGCGCATTCCACCTTCTCAAGAGCGAGTGTTCGTAGACCCGGCAAATTGGAAGTATTCAAAACTGGCGTTCGAGGCCAATCAATTTCTGGTCGACTCAACCATTCCGGACCCCACCACAGCGAATGGCTTATTAAACTAGGCGTCAAGCATCCGCGCGAGGCACAATCAGCGGGGTTGAGCTCACTTGACAAGTGTCTCCAAACAAGCTTGACTTCAGATTTTTGTATTTGGGAAACGCGATTAGCGACAAATACTTCCAAAGTGTGGACAAACGCCTTCAACCAACAAAGAACAATTTGGCTATCTGTCCAGGCGTAGGTCCCATTAATATAAATTGATTTACCCAAAGTGTTAGACACGTGATTCAATAAGCGTACCGTAGGGCTGCTCCCGAGAGCTCCAATTTCGGAATGGTCAGAGATGTCCGAAGGGGTGCAACCTTGCTCTTCGCCATGATCAGGGAAACCCTCACCTGACCTGAGGCACTGACTGTGCGCAAGTACACCACGGCCGCGTGACCACGTTCCGAAGCATCACAGAACCCGTGAAGGGTTGCCTTGTACTTCCCGGGAGGAAGGATGGGACGAGGCAAGGAGATCTCACTGACGGCAGGAAGTAAGGATACAAAAGAGGTCCATTCCTCAACAAGAGTACCGCGTAGAGGTTCGTCCCAAGTTAATCCTGCTGTCTAAAGCTTCTGCAAGAAGCATTTTGCCCAAAATATGACAGGACAAATCCAACCGTTTGGATCAAAGGTTCTGGCGACAGTAGACAACACGAGACGTTTAGTCCAAGAACAAGGCAATTTCAAGTCTACGTTATACGTAAAGATGTCTTGGACTGGTCTGTACTGAACGCCGAGAACAGCCATCATGGCGGGGTTGTCAACAATCTCAAACAAATGTTGATCCTGCTGATGATCCTCGGGTAAGCCCTCAAAAAGCGCTGGTGAGTTGGAAATCCATTTGCGCAACTCATAACCAGCGGAGGCCAAATACCTATCAATTCGTCCCGCAGGAGGATCGCCTCGTCCGCTGTGGAGGCGCCCGAGCAAATGTCATCGACGTAAATATCGTCCTTCAAGATGGCGGAGGCTCGTGGGAAACGTGAGCCTTCGCGGTCTGCGAGCTCCCAAAGAGAACGTATTGCCAAGTAGGGGCTCGACCTTAACCCGTACGTATTGAGCTCGTAGACGACTATAGGATCGCGAGGATTCTCTCTCCAAGGATCAGCTGGAAACGACGGTCATCAGGGTGGATAATCGTCTGCCTCAACATCATTTTTATATCGGCCACAAAGACAACCTGATGTCGTTGGAAACTGGTGATGACGTCACAAAGGTCCTTGACCAACTTGGGACCAGAATGCAAGCATTGGTTCAAGGATACGCCTCTTTAAGTCTGCGCAGAACCATCAAACACTGTGCGCAGCTTGCCAGTTGATGGCTTCAATACTGCATGATGCGGGAGAAAGTAATGCTCCACCGAACGCCAATCCAAATTTGACACCGACATGTGTCGCAATTGTTCATATTCTCTCATGAACTCAATATACTTCTGTCTGAGCTCCGGATCACGAACCCTGCGACGCTCTGTAGCCAACAATCTCTTTTCGGCTAAAGGTCGTGACTCACCAAGCGGAGGCCGAACAGACAGAAAAGGTAACTTCGTAATAAATCGACCAGAACGGAGTCGACCAGTGTTGTTCTGGAAGAACAGCTCGCACTCTTCATGTTCTGGATTCAAACGGGCAGCTTGAGGGGGCTCCTCTACCTCCCAAAACCTCTGAACTGCATCAGAGAGAGCGAAGCCTACAGCCAACAAATTATCACGTACAGGTGGAGGGGGGTCCCATGGTACAGGTCCCATCAAAGCAAATCCAAATATGGTCGGGATGGCAGTCAAACCATTTGGCACCAAGACCCGTTTCCCACCAATCAAAATTCCACTGAGGACATCAGAGCCAATCAACAAGTCGATTTGTCCAGGTGTGTCAAATTTGGGGTCTGCCAGTTCCAATCCCGATGTCAAATGCATACCCAAAATATTCTTCAACACAATAGCCGAGGTTTTAATCCTCGGGTGTGAAGATTCAACAGGGGCAACCAAAACTTTAACTTGCCCTTCAACATTAGAGGCTACGTCACCTATTCCCCGTATACAATTTGGAAAAGAGCCCATATTTAATTTAACCTGCCCTACCAAATAAGTGGAAACAATGCAACCTTGTGAACCTGTGTCCAATATAGCACGGACAACAACAGAGGTCCCCGTGGGTCCCCAGACCCTAACAGCAACCGTGGTAGGATAACGGTCTCAATGAGGGAGGTTGGCGTTATAGGGCAGGAGTCAATGACCTATTGTTGCCTGGGCGGCGACCGTTGGCCTGGACCAGGCAAATCAAAATGGGGGTGCGGCTTGAAGTCCTCAAAGGCGCGATGACTCGATCCGCGCGCCATCTGTGGGGGGTCATAATGACGCATCCGCCCAAAACGAGGTGGGCGCGAGTCAAGGCGGGGACGCTCCGCCAAAGGAGGGGAATACCTGGGGCAGCAGTCATGGTGCTAGTGATGCTGAACAGCACATTCAGGTGCGCGAGAGAGAGGAGGCGTGCGCACGCTACGGTTCTCCAAGCGGGGATGAGCGGCGGTCAATTGAGCGAGGCGACTCTCGGCTACGCGCCGGTGAGCCTCGGCTGCCACCTTTAAAACACCCGCCCGTGCGCGGCGTCGGCTGGTTGGACAAGCGGCCTACCTCTCTGGCATTTATGCAGAGAATGTCCAAATGCTGTCCTCTACAGTGAGGACAGGGGCGAGAGTTTGGGCAGTCTCGCTGGTAATGGGACCCCAAGCAAGAGAAGCAAAGCGGCGGGCATTCGCGATGCGCCTACGAGAGGCGACATGAAGGTCCAAGAATGCCCTACAACTGGCCGTTCTGTGCCCCGTGACCTTGCAGAAAGAGCACTCCGCTGGGCTCTGCGTGACTGCGAAGCGAGGGGGGCGCCGGTCAACATTGGCTCGGGTGTAAACGCGAGCCTGCTCCTTGACCTTGGGCGGCTGCGTCTTAGCCGGCGTGTCACCACCGGAGTTGTCCAAGACCCGGCACTCATCCTCGAGGAACCTCTCCAGGTCAGCAAAGGGGGGCAGATGGGTCGCGCTATCCCCACCAAAGCGCTGTTCAAAACGCGACCTCAGGTCGGCAGGCAGCTTCTTAAGTACAATGTGCACCAATAGATAGGACCATTGGTCCACGTGTAGGTCAAGGCACTTAAGTGCGTTGATTGCCACCAAAAGCGGGTTCAATAGTTGGATGCGCAACCCAAAGACCCGGGTGAGCGTGGGCAAACTCAAAATCTGCTCTATGTGCGTGTCGGTGAGGCCACGCTCATTATGATACCTATGGGTAATTAAGTCCCGAGCCGTCTGGTACGCCTCGTCAGACACGGGCAGATGCTGGATGAGGCCCTTGGCCTCCCCATCCAGAACCGACATTAAATATACCAATTTTTGTGCCGGCCGAAGGTCAGCCCTGTCATTGACCAGGCTGTCAAACAAATTAACGAAGCCCAGGTAGCTTCCTAGGCAGCCATCGAAATGCGGGAGGTCTAAGGTAGGAAGCCTACTCACCAGACTCGGTGCTGTCCTAGGAAGCTCCTGCTTCAAGCCGGGTTGCCCGTCCGTCTCGGCAATCAATTGTCTTGCACAGTTGGAGACAGCATCATACAGGTCTAAGACCTGGGCATAATCTTCGCTGACTCTAATTCGCTGGTCAGCAGTGAATTCATTAACTGACACTTCGAGACAGAAAGCGCTGAAAGTGCGGAATTGCTGTTCCACACTTGCCAGGCGATCATCGATCCGCTCATACCTTTGTAGTAAGGCCTGCTGGCGATCAGGCCGGTTTACCAAGGCACTGGCTGAGGCAAACCAGCGCATATCTGATGCAATAGCACCAGCAGCCGCACGCAAGTCCTTGATAGCTGACATAGTAAGTAAGTAAGTAATCTCTTTATTGTCTCATCATAACAACGTACAATCGTCATGTTACATACAAGGGTAAGTAGATACATAGGTACAAATATAACCCGTTTATAGTAAGTTGGTAGGCACGTAGAAATAATACACCCAATAATAAGGGTAGGTACATAATAAATAACTTCACAAACATTTTGTAGCAATACCCACATTATAAAAATATTAAAGATTACAACTACGGTATTAGACTGTGCTACAACTGTACGCCGCCGATGAGACAACGAGGCAGGCATTCAGCGTTGCGTCGTTCGCGACGTTAGCCGCGAACGACGCAAAACGACTTGCTGGTTTTCAATGCCTGCCCCAAGTGACGTAACGAACGTATCTAACATTACAATACAATTGAACCTAATAAATAATAGTTTAAGTATAACAAAAATAATAATAAAATAAAACCGGTCAAGTGCGAGTTGGACTCGCGCACCGAGGGTTCCGTACAAACCTGTAGGTATATAAGTAAAAGTTCACCAGTCATAGTTATGGTATTTTTATTGCAAAATGAAAACCATGACATTACAGTATGAAAAGCTGGAGGAGCATAAACTAAAGAAAAAGGTCTCATTGTCGTTTGTAATTAGTCATCCTTTATTTTATATTAACATACATCGCTTATTTTATAATATAACTTAAATACCTATACTAGCTAGTATATTTCTGTAATTAATAGACAAATCATGTTGAGACTATATTTACTATTGTAGCAGCTTTTGTGTACACATGTTTAAGACAAATAAAAATATCTTTATCTTTATCTAGCCCTGCGGCAGCCTTGCAAAAGTCTGCTGATGAATGATGGTAAGATTTTTTATCAAAGTTATTGATTTACAAAGTTTTTAGTGACTGTGTGTGAAACCTGTTACAAAAATATTAATAAAGTATTTTTAATAATTCGCTCGCTAAGTAATGTCCCCAGTAGATGGCAATAGGCTCGCCCCCTATTACATTGGAACCGAAACATAACTGGCGAAGTGTGGGTGTGTAATACACCTCTGCATACCCCTTCGGGGATAAAAAGGCGTGAAGTTATGATACGTTATATAAATTTAAAATAAAACATAAAAATGCAAATGAAAATTTTAAAGTATGGAATTCAGTATCAAATTTGAACCAGACCTGTAAATGGTGACTGAAAACTGAAAAGGTATGAATAGTACCACATTGAATATTCAAGTTCTAAAAAACGTTATCTATAATTGTACTACTTCGTGTTGTGCTAGTGTTTATTAACGGAAACATGTTTATAGATGAAAAATATGTGGAAATTCCATTTTGGGGATTCATTCTGAAATCAATATTGAAGTCTCCCACGACAATCAGACGAGAACATGAATTATACCTATTGAGGTATAATTCATGAGTAATAATTATTATAAGTAAATAGAATTCATTGTTGGTCGCAAATAAATGTATCGTTCCATGTGCCTCAATAGGTAAGGTATTAATACTGTAACATCTAGAATTTATTAATTCTATATCCATAGGAGTCATCCGACCGACAGTCATATTGTTTAAGGCTATTGCGAATGCCAGATCATCTCTTTGCCGCATTATTCAAGTCATCATAAAGAGATAGAACAGAATGGTTCCCACAACGAAGCGCCAGCAAGGGGTGCCAATGGATTTCAACTACTATTTGGCTGAAAAACCCATTTGTCACCTATCGGAGGTAACTGATTGAAGTCCCCGACGCTTATAATAGATATATCAGCATATGGGGCATCTGTGTGAAATACTTGCTGCAATCTCCTATTAATTTGGTTAAGAGTCCTACTTCTTAGCATAGATATTTCATCCAAAATAATTAATCTTACTTTTGCAAGTTTACATGCTTAGGTATTTGCGGTACTTGCTGATAATTCAGGCATTGTTTGGCCACACTGGGATACTGGAAGTCCAAACGTACTGTGTACAGTTTGACCAACGATTCCAAAAGCAGCTTTTCCCGTGTATGCACAAAGTAAGATTCTAGCATCGGCAGGATTTATACCCGGAACTCTATTAAATATAAGCATTAAATATTGATACAAACCCTTAATTAACAAACTTTTCCCCACACCAGCTTCACCACTAACAAAATAATAAAATGGTGGTGGTGATTCTTGAGTGAAATATTTCCTACATGTAACACAAAATGTGTGATCAAAATTAAATATTCTAACTAAACTCAATATATCATTTTCACACAATACTGCTGGTTGGGCAATCTCTCCTCCTACTAAATCCGATTGATTTCCATGTAAATATAGACAATGATCTGGATCACCTTCTTGTGTTTCTAATTCATAATCGTCTAATGGACGAGCTTTTGCTTTCACTATACTATCCTCATCCTTATCCTCTTCATCTATATCTACATTACGAATTGCATCCAATAGTGCCTAGAACTCATCTGGTCCCCCCAACTGATTAAAGTGAAGACTTTCTGTAAGAATTTCATCACTAAGTTCAATAAATTTCTGTTCGAGGTTTATAATTTCATTGAACAATTCAGTAATTTCATCCCTCCAGTCTGTGTATAACATTAGCTGTTCCCTGTAGAAATTGTCAGGATCTTGAGCCCTATTATATCCCCGGAAACGTATGACCCTGGCTTTTCTTCTTTTTCTCACGTATCCATCAATATTTAACAGCGCAATCGAATATCCTATGCATTTATGGTCAGTGTTTTCACCTTCATGTGTACACGAGATTTTTAGTTGAAAAAGTATAATACGCAGCAAAATAAGCTAAACTCATTGTATTAAACGTTTGATCATGTGGCCGATTTTTATAATGATCCAGTAATTTTTTTTAAATATGTTTGTGGAAGGTGTGTATCCAAGGACTGCAAATCTATTATTTATCTGTGCTATAAGACGTTGATGACGTGTGCTATAAGATCGTACCAAATTTCAAGATTTTGAGTTCACGGGAAGTACCCTATAGGTTTTGATTCCCTTGCGAGTAGTCGCGAGTTTAAAAATATGATTATATTGCTCTTTCTTTTGATTGCGTAGACATAGAAGTTTGATTTTGTTACAGCCTTACGGTGTTATATACTTGACTATTTGATATGAATTTCAATTTAATACCTTTACGTGTTCAAGAGAAAGGGGTAGTAAGTTTAAATTTATTAAAAATAATTTTTTATATGCTGTAACTCAAAATTTACGGTTTTCGCAATTTTTCCTTTACATGTGGTATAAGACGTTGCTTCGTACCAAATTTTAAGATTTTGAGTTCACGGGAAGTACCCTGTAGGTTTTGATTCCCTTGCGAATAGTTGCGAGTTTGAAAATATGATTATATTGCTCTTTCTTTTCATTGCGTAGACATAAAAGTTTGATTTTGTTACAGCCTAACGGTGTTATATACCTGACTATTTGATATGAATTTCAATTTAATACCTTTACGCGTTCAAGAGAAAGGGGTAGTAAGTTTAAATTTATTAAAAAAAAAATTATATGCTGTAACAAAAAAATTTACGGTTTTCGCAATTTTTCTTTTATGTGTGATATAAGACGTTGCTTCGTACCAAATTTCAAGATTTTGAGTTCACGGGAAGTACCCTGTAGGTTTTGATTCCCTTGCGAGTAATCGCGAGTTTGAAAATATGATTATATTGCTCTTTCTTTTGATTGCCTTGACATAGAAGTTTGATTTTATTGCAGCCTAACGGTGTTATATACTTGAGTATTTGATATGAATTTCAATTTAATACCTCCACGCGTTCAAGAGTAAGGGGTAATAACTTAAAATTTATTAAAAATATTTTTATTATATGATATAACAAAAAAATTACGGTTTTCGCAATTGTTCAATTATATGTGCTATAAGACGTTGCTTCGTACCAAATTTCAAGATTCTGAGTTCACGGGAAGTACCCTGTAGGTTTTGATTCACTTGCAAGTAGTCGCGAGTTTGAAAATATGCTTATATTGCTTTTTCTTTTGATTGCGTTGACATAGAAGTTTGATTTTGTTGCAGCCTAATGGTTTTATATACTTGAGTATTTGATAAGAATTTCAATTTAATACCTTTACGCGTTCAAGAGAAAGGGGTAGTAAGTTTAAATTTACTACAAATATTTTTTTATATGCTGTAACAAAAAATTTACGGTTTTCGCAATTTTTCTTTTATGTGTGATATAAGACGTTGCTTTGTACCAAATTTCAAGATTTGGAGTTCACGGGAAGTACCCTGTAGGTTTTGAATCACTTGCGAGAAGTCGCGAGTTTGAAAATATGCTTATATTGCTCTTTCTTTTGACTGCGTTGACATAGAAGTTTGATTTTGTTGCAGCCTAACGGTGTTATATACTTGAGTATCTGATATGAATTTCAATTTAATACCTCCACGCGTTCAAAAGAAAGGGGTAGTAACTTTAAATTTCTTAAAAATATTTTTTTATATGCTGTAACTAAAAATTTACGGTTTTCGCAATTTTTCCTTTATATGTGATATAAGACGTTGCTTCGTACCAAATTTCAAAATTCTGAGTTCACAGGAAGTACCCTATAGGTTTTGATTCCAATGCGAGTTAAAAGCGAAATAGAGAGAGAGCGAAAATATGCTGCAATTTGCAGCATAATCGGCAGCTCATTTTACAGCTCTATGGAACCGTAGATTTAAGTATCTAGTATAAATTTCAGTTTGATACCTCCACGCATTTCTGAGAAAAAGGGTCTTGACAGACGGACGGACAACAAAGTGATCCTATAAGGGTTCCGTTTTTTCCTTTGGAGGTACGGAACCCTAAAAACTGCCTATAACTCGATACACAGTAAACAAAATAATACAAAGATATTGTTTAGTACCTAAATATGTAAGTCGCTGCCGGAGGACCCAAAAAAAAAACAATTATGATTTTATAAACTAAGTTTAATTATAAAGAAATTAAATTACAATATAAAGTAATGGTTCCGATCGATGCTAGATACATAATGTCTTTATTAAAATTACATGTAATAGGTAAACCAAGTTTCCGGTCACGCGGAGCTCGCTATTGCGTACGTCGGGTGTCACGTAGTGCAGATCAGCAGTTTGGCTCTTCGCGTGTAATGCTGTTTCTAGGTGATGCAAGCTGTTTCTAGGTGATGCAATATGGCCGCTTGCAGACTTGCAGTTTACGTATTGCTATATACTATAACACCTCCGCCGTCAGATCAGCAATTATTTTTTATGCTTGAGCTGAGAAAATATTGCTGACTGTGTCTTAGGTGCTCCAGATTCTGCGGGTTGTTCATAGATTTTATCTTCGTTTTCGATGGTCAGTTTCTTCGCTCCCAATGGAAATATCTTATATCGCCTTAAGATGACGACTATTCCTAGTGCAATTGTACTGGAAAGTATAATGTAGAATGGTATGGTTGTATGGTATAGATATTCTGCCTGTACTGATTGTAGTTGCACCGTAGGCTGTGACATCACGTTCAGTTGTGCGTTGTGTAATCTGGAGAGATCTATTGACTTGAGATGAATCCTGGTTTCATTTGCTTTGATATCGGCACCGTAGTGTTATTTCATTATCTTGACAGGCTGCCCTTCTATGCGATCGTTCAGATTGGTAATACTAAATTCGGCCGTATATAGGAAGCAGTTCACGGGTATCGTCGCTAAGCAACTGCCATGTAGTACGTTGTAATCTTCCCGTCCACATAAAGTATGTATTCTGGTTTCGTTAGGGAACGATAGGACGTAATGTCTTTCATCTAGCTCTTCCATGGATACTCTTGATAGGGATACGGTTGTAATTTCGCAGCTTCCGTCTATTGCTTGATTCGTGATGAGATTTTGTATACAGTCAGGTTGTTGCCGCAGCTGGTGATCCATTTTGTTCTCGCAGAGGTACCAATTGTTATACTTCGGGCATTCAGCCTCTATGTACACATAACCTTTCCTGTTAGTTGCTATCAAAGGGTAAGGAGGGATAAGGGCTTGTCTTAATTTATTAGGAGCTACCGATAACTTGTACAAATCACAATTATCTATTGCAAATATAGCTATTTTAAATACGATTACTATTTGACTATCGGAGTAAAAGTAACCTGGCTTTATGATGTCGTAATATTCCCTGTACTCTAAATCTAACACTTTATCTTTACCGTAAATCTTAACTAATTTCCTAATCATATAACGTTGACTATTAATATCGACCATGGAATGGTGCGAACTAGAACTATGAATAAAAGCTAATATATTTTCTATTCTAATCAACTCATTTAAGATTTCGTCTAAATTTTCTGTTAATATAGTTAAACACTGACTAAACTTCGCAAATTTGAAAAGGCTGTTAACTTTATAAGTATCTTTACTTAAAAGCAAGGTTAACGTCTTATAAATTCTTTCTTGGTTAGTTACTAAGTGTGTAATGACATCGGAATGTTGAAACATCCATTCTTTGCTGAAACTAATATGTTTGTTAAACTCATCTCTAATTTTGTAGTCATTTTCCTGTAAGATTTTGATAGCATTATCGTATTTAACTGCATCTGAATGATCTAGGTTGCCCGTGACGCTTTTGATCATAGAGCCTAAACCGTCAATGAGACCTCGCTTTGCACGATTCGGCTTTAGAGTTTCTAAGTGGCTTTCTACTCTTAATAATTTGCTTGAGACATAATCTAATTGAAGTTCGAATAGCTTAAACATATTTGTATCTAACTTTTGTCTAAAATGATCTAAGTCATCTTGTAATAAAGTAATTTTTTGATCGATAGCGTCGAGCTTTATAAATTGTAAGAAGGCATGGTAATGAGTTATGAGTTTTGTGGTACCAAGACGAAAGGGTAGTATTCCTGGGCCTTCATCCAAGCTTTCAAGTGTTATCTCCGGGTTTGTTTCCCGGGCTGCTATCAAACGAGCAGTCAGGACCAGTAGCACCCTGCAACAATGTAGCGCTTTTAGGGGTCCGCTTTAAACAACTTTTAGCGACTGGACCACGTTTCTTAGACGTATAAACATGAATGGGTAGGTCAGCCAATACAGTATCTTGAGTGTACCTAGGCGCTACTTTCTGGCGGCTTGCTAACGGATTACTGACAAAGACACGTTGTGGAGGTTGGTACTCAACTTCGGGCTCGCGGTTTTTGTTACGATTATCTATAATATTACTACGATCTTTCAAGGAGGATTCGTTTATTAGCTCATAAACTAACTTCATTTGTTCTCTATGATTTTGTGTATACTGCTGCTTAAATCTATTTCTAAAGGGTCTCGTGGGTCAAAGTGTCCTGTTATAATATCTAATGGTCGGCATTTAGTAAAACTGTGAATCGCGCTATTGTACGCTAAAATAGCATAAGGGATAAGATTAATTATATCTTCACCTTTGTGAGTTAATTTCATTATGCGTAGGTGTTCTAACAAGGTTGAGTGAAATCTTTCAACAATGCCGTTATTGTTAGGGGCATGCGTAAAAGTCTTATGATGGATTATCTTATGCAAGTTAAAAAATTCGTTAAAAAGTTGGTTAGAAAATTCTGTTCCGTTGTCGGACACGATGGTTAAAGGTAGGCCATGATGAGTGCAAAATTTTAATAATGCCTGTAAAATACTAACAGCTGTCCCGTCTCGTATGTGGTAGGCTTGTGCGTACTTAGAGAACACATCTACGATTGTTAGGTATTTTTCTGTTTGAATTGTTAACAAATCTATATGAACAGTTTCGAAAGGTTTAGTGGCAGGTGGTACTAAATTAAACATTTGTTTAATGGGATGACGATCATACTTCGCTTGGCCGCATATAGTGCAATCATTTATGAATTTAGTTACTTCATCTTTCATTTTTGGCCAGTAGTATCTGCGGAAGAGGGCTAAATAGCATTCATTTATGCCACGGTGGTTCGTTTTACCTTCGTGGTAGTGTTTTATGATTTCCTGCTGTCTTAAATATTCCTTTACATTCTCTAATTCTACTTTAGTCAAAACAAGGTTCATTGAAGAGCTTTTAAACTTATCTTGTAAAATAGGTATAATATCGTACATGGCCAAAGGGGGGGATTTATAAGCAAAGCCGTTTTAATTTTAGGATTGACATACTCTTTAATAACGTTTATAATATCGGATTCTAAATTAGATTGGGATACTTGTACTGCAGTTCTAGTGTGTGTGTCAAAGGGTTTGGAGGCTGTGGGACGCTTTTTAATATCACCGACTACACTAATATGGATTTGCCTATGGAATTTGTTTAAGGGTTCGTCAACTATGGGGATTTCAAGGATAGGGTTTTCTTGACTGGTATGAGCAGAAACTGTGGATGAATTGCCTACAGAGGGTGGCTTCTTAGATGTATTTACTGCCATAGAGCAGGTTTCTTCATTACATATCTGAATGCGGGAGAGAGCATCGGCGTTAGTGTTACTAGAACCTTTTTTGTAGACTACTGTGAAATCGTATTCGGATACTTTAAGTTTCCATCTAGTTAATCTTGAATTGGGCTCTTTTAGATTCATGACCCATTGGAGTGGTTTGTGGTCAGTTATTATCTTAAATTTTCTGCCAAATAGGTAGGGCCTAAAATACTTTGTTGCCCAAACGATTGCAAGAAGTTCCTTCTCAATCGTACTGTAGTTAATTTCACTTTCATTCAAAGTGCGAGATGCATAACACACGGGCTTATCGGACCCTACTGTGCCTTGAGATAAAATGGCACCTAATGCGACGTTAGAGGCATCTGTGGTTAAGATAAAATCTTTAGTGAAATCGGGGTATTGTAGGATGGGATCATTAGTTATTAACGCTTTACATTTTTCGAAACTTTCGGTGTATTCGCTAGTAATGGAAACTTTTCTACCTTTCTTCAAACATTGTGTTAATGATTTGGTAATACGAGCAAAGTCTGGTATAAATTTTCTATAATACCCATTTTCCACGTTAAATGCGGTCTTGGGGATGTCGATAGGGTCCATTTCAACCTGATAAAAACCACTGGCAAGGTCCAGGGTTGTAAAATATTGACAGTTACCTAACTTGTCTAAAACATCGTTAATATTTGGGATGGGTTATTTGTCGTCGTATGTTTTTTCGTTGAGTTTTCTGAAATCTACTACTAAACGCCATTTAGTTTTCCCTGAAGCATCTGCTTTTTTCGGTACTACCCAGATAGGTGAACTCCAGGCAGACTCAGACGGTCTAATTATTCCTTGATTCAACATTTTATTTATCTGGTCCCTAACTTCATCTCTATCAATGTATGGGTATCTGTAACTTTTCGTGTGAATGGGTATTTCATCAGAGGTCCGAATTCGATGTTTAATTTTGTTTGTGAACGTTAAAGGCTCTCCTTCAATATAAAATATGTCGGCATATTTTCCGCATAACGTTTCTAAGTTAATACGCTCCTCTTCGTTAAGGTGATTTGTTCTTAAGCGAGATATAACGTCTTTTGCCCGTATTGTCATTTGATTAGCATTGGTATGCGGTGAGTCCGAATGCAACTGTTCGGTGCGCGTGCACTCGATATTGAATGTCTCGGCTTGAACAGCGCGGTCCATGGAAAATATTACGTCATGTGAAGTAGGATTACTGACTTCTAAAAATCCGCGATTATTTCTAACTGTAGTAAAACAATCTCTAATTATACAATTTGATATATTCTGTTCGTTAATAAATGCGTCTCCGTCATGTAAAATATCGGTACTCTAATTATCTTAGATGAATTGGTCGGTATTACATCCTCATACAAGTTAATGTTTCTCGAATTGTACATATTAATGCTATTAATGGAACCTCGCGTTATTAATACCTTATCTTTAAGATCAATTTTAGCTTCCCATTTTTCTAATAAATCTAAACCTATAAGCCCGTCAAAGTAATCGTGATATTTATAGATAAATAGTTTTATATAATCGGACTCTTGGAATTCGTCAAAAGTAGGAATAGTGATGGAATAGTTATTTCGCGTTGTAGCGTGCACATTTGTAACTTCAAAGGGGTCTATATTTAAGGGAAAATTATTATAAAATGTGTCTACAGCATCCGGGCTGTTAAATGATTGATTAGCTCCCGTATCGATAAGAAATTTCAATGGCGGTTGTGAAATTTGTATGTAAGGGAGCTGCCGTTGTGTTTGAAGATTGAGTTCTATTTTAACTTGTCTAAAATCCCGTGCTTCTGAAAATCCTGTTCGTTTTCGGAACTAGGTCCAGCCTGGGGATTATCATAAGGGGACGGCTGATAATCAATATAACTATTGGGCTCATGCATTGAATTGTTAAATTGATCTGACTTATAATATTCTGTATTACTATCGTAAGTATAATCGAACTCGTTATAGTATTTCGGATAATAGTATTGCTCGCCATAATCTGCGCATTCGTTCATATTCATCTCTTTACTCTTAAAATAATTAGAAGGCGGCGGGTTACCATTCTTACGCCAATCGTGACCCGATATTTGACCAAAGGAGGGTTTATCTCTAGCAACGTAGTGACTAACGCCACTCATAGGCTTAGGGCCTGTGTTATTTTGCGTGAAGGTTCTCGGTTGCATTTGGAAATTATTGTCAAAACGAGTATTATAAGAAGGCGCGAAGGTGCGCGAAGGTGCGCGGAACATTTGTTGCGTACGCGTTGGCATTCCTACAGTGTGATGGACGGGTTTATTAAAATTAGGAGGATTATTCGGCAATAAATTTGGCTTCCACAACTGTTGCGGTGGCTGGAAATTATTATTAACAGGGGCAGTTCGTACAGGAAAATTAAACTGTCTTTGCATAGAATTGTTAAAATTATTTGTAGACGCAATTGGCAAAGGTTTGTGTAAATTATTATGTGACTTTTATCATTAATTGGTTTGTTACGATTCTGTAAGTACATGACATTTAATTCTTCTTGTACGAATTCAAGTGCCTTTTCGACAGATTCAGGACGCATGCACCGAATACGTGAGCCTAAGGGCTCTTTCAAACCTCGAACAAACGCCTGCATCGTTAACTTTTTGTACAACGTACGTTTAGCTTCGATGGTGGTGCTAATAGTTTCATGTAATGTTACGTATGTCATTATAGTGCAGAATAAACTAACACAAGGATCGTAAAACTCCTGGGGCGAACTATTTCCTAGCGTAGCTAACATAAGATCATTGTAAAGCGTGGTCTCATCTCTCTGATCCGAAAAGTTATTGATAAGTGACTTTTTAATGCTAGCCCAATCTTCCGGGATGCCGTTAGAGTTAATAATCTGTGCGGCTTGCCTAGTTATCTTATTTAAGATACCATTAATGAGGCAAAGCCTTGCTAAGCTATTGTCAGGGTTGGCTAATATGTATTCGGATACAATTTGATCGCAAAGTTGTATAAATCTTGGTAAGATGTGGGGATTGCCATCAAAATTAGGGACTAAACGTAAGGTTTTATAAATCAAATCAGCATCCGCCATCGTAATAGATTCGCTTTTGTCTAAACTATTGTCTAAATTATCTAAATCGACACTAATATCACGATTAAGATCTATGTCTAAGAATCTACGTGCTTGTCTAGAGCGCTCAGGCCCTCTAGAATTAGCTTGGCTAGGATGAAAAATGATTGCTAATTAACTAACACTAATTATAACGAAAGGAAGTTGAAAGCAACACACAGAAACGATTTCAAGTGTACTTACATCAACTGCATACTTGGTACTCTGGGATCGATGTCTGGATGTCTCCTCCGGGCAGGAACTCAGGTTCTTCTATCTGGATACTCGGCGAACACGATCGCTCGCGACAGCGGTAGCGAATTAGCGGTATTCGATGCGAGAATATACCAATTTAGCTAGCTCGAGACGCCTCGAGTATCCTACCGACTGCGCCAAATATGTAAGTCACTGCCGGAGGACCCAAAAAAAAACAATTATGATTTTATAAACTTAGTTTAATTATAAAGAAATTAAATTACAATATAAAGTAATGGTTCCGATCGATGCTAGATACATAATGTCTTTATTAAAATTACATGTAATAGGTAAACCAAGTTTCCGGTCACGCGGAGCTCGCTATTGCGTACATCGGGTGTCACGTAGTGCAGATCAGCAGTTTGGCTCTTCGCGTGTAATGCTGTTTCTAGGTGATGCAATAAGGCCGCTTGCAGACTTGCAGTTTACGTATTGCTATATACTATAACAACCTTCTAGTTGTGCGTTTTAAAGTGCCAGTGATTAGTTTACAACTTTATCTGACCACTTAGTTACTTGTGTTGGCCGGTGGTGGCGCTGCGAGAGCGGCGCGCGTCAGCGAGCGTCACATAAACAAGTATTTCGCTCAGAGTGGTCACGTGATGTAAACATTGCCTTTATCTTACATCAATCATATACCCATAGCTCGCTTGTTAAATTATTGTTTACACGGGTTTTGTGTGGATATGAAAACAAATGCACGCGGATCATCATTACAGGCAGGTAATTACATACAATATCATAATGTTTTAAAATAGGTATTAGATTATGATACAAATTAGGTATCAATCTGCTTTACTTATAAATTCCGTGCACAAAACTACGATCAGATATTACACATAGGTATATTTAAAGAAACAATAATAAAAGTAATATAGCATCGATCTTAATTAGGTAATTTCTCTTTACCCACAGCTCGTCTGACTCAATTTATTGTGGATGCTTAACAGATTTTCACGATGCCTTCCGGCCAAAAGGGGGTAAGCGACATTTTTTGCGAAATTGACTTATATATATGGTTAGAATCGGCTTGTTTTTCTGCGTCTAATGGTCTAAGTTTCGTGGCTCTAGGACAAACTTTTTGTCGCTTAGGCGGTAAAGGAACTGAGGTTGTAACACTAAGTTTTTCGTCATAAACGACAGTTATTTTTGGTGTATTTTGTATTATGGTGGTTGGATAAAAATTATATTTCAAAACTGTGAGATAAGCATTTTTGCCTTTGAATATTTTTTTCTTTACTTGAACGTTAAATAGTTTGGGCTGTAAATACTTTTGTGTAAAAAATACATTAGTCAAATGTTACTTGAATCTTTGTGTACCAAACTTTCGGTTAGTATATTAGGGCAGTTCGTTTGGATAAAATATATGTCATTTATTACATTTAGGTCTCATTTCCGTGACTTTATTTGGCGATTATTTTTATTTTCCCTACTCACCAAATCAATCATCGAAGGCACTTAGGATAATTCATCCAAACGAATGCCGCCTTGCATTGTCGCTTACCCTTTTTTTCCCTACAAAAATAAATATCTGGTATGGTGGTTAGATAACAAGGTAAATCAAAGGCTTGGCGGTTAGCTTACAGAAGAATGACAAACAGCGTCGGTTATCTCACTCTTTCATTCGAACAAAATGTCGTTAGCGTTGCACAGCGAACATTCACCGCGGGCATAAGCACCTCCCTGGCGCGAAGTTTTTCGAAGGAAATAAAACGGTAAGATTATTTTAATAGACTTATTTTAATAGACTTTTATATTCATCTATAATCGTGTATTCTAATTAAAAGAAAATTATAACGAGCTATTCAAATACTTTATCGTGTTACCAGTGTAATGTAAAATCCAAATGGCCGTTATGAAAGAACTTGTAAACACAGACCTACTTAGTAAGTACAACCGCCACAGTACTCTAAGACAGTTGCCAAACGCAAAGAAATATGTTTTACCAAAATCTAATAATCTGTATGGAACTAAAATATGTCGATACATACTTCCAAAGATATTAAATAGTTAACCAGAAGTTATAGCTAATAAATATGTAACAAAACAGCCGTATAAAAACATGTTAAAAAGGTATTTCGTCAACAACATAGATAAGGTACTCATTTCGTTGTAAATATTGTAGTCATGATAAATATGAACTCCCATTCGCAAAAAAACTCTAGTAGTTTAAATGAATGGTATAAGTGAGAATATTGTAAATTGAAAATTTTGGTCAATAAATAAAAAATAAAAAACATTAGTTATTTTAAGTTTTATAGATAAGAAGTCATTCTTTTGCTATCTTGTTCAGACAATACTTCTTTCTCTTACGGCCCTGTCACGACTTTGCCGCTCTGAGCGGCGGCTTAGCGCGGGGCGGCAAGCGGTAAGATCAAATGTATGAAGACGTTCGAAGCACGCCACGAGCCGCCGCGCACAGCGATAACGCGCGCGTTTTTTTTGGCGCGAATGGCTGCGCGGCGAGCGGCGCGGCGGGCGGTGCGGCGAGCGGCGGGAACAAATGTACTGCGACCGAGTCCGACGCCACGACTCCGAGCGGCACAGACAGCGTTACGCTAGGGACGAACTAGGCGGTTAAACTATTTGTTAAATATTTTGTGGCGGTAATGAATACGGAGACATTTAAAGTCGAAATTTTAAAACGGTCGCGTGTATGGATAGCAACACATCCGCTGTATAAATACAAAAATGTTAATAAAACGTTGCGAGACGTAATGAAACAATGTTTTACAGAATGTAATGGTAGGTTTTAATATAAATCGCAAACATTAAAACATTGTGTCTATTTAGGTACAAACACAGCTACTATGAAAGTTAAAAGGTGATTTACCTACCTACTTAACGTAATCTACGTTGTGTAGGTACCTATTCAACGCCTCATTAATTGCGAATATGCATTATTCCTTTGATATAAAATACTTGTAAGAAATGAAGATCCAATGTCGACAATTTTGTAGGTAAGTATACCGTATAGTTACACAAAGATATTTTGGTTATCGCCATATTTATGGGTAACTCCGTTGGCCCAAATACGTCCACATTTGTCGCTGCGTTTACCGCTGCTGTAGGGTCGTGGCGTGCACGACGCTCTGCCGCGCCGCCCGCCGCGACGCGCGCCGCTTAGACCGATCTCGTGAACAGGCCCTTAGCGTTATCCCAGTTTCAATCTGGGGTCCGCTTACTAGTCTAACCGGATTTGGCTGAATATTAGCTTTTCCACGGAGCGATTGCCTGTCTGACCTCCGCAACCCGAAGGGATTGCGATATTCCATAGTTTAGACTAGTGTCAGTTTAATTAGAAGGTACTGACGCCCTGTAACGACTGTCAAAGATCTTCATGATAACCGGGACCGACGGCTTAACGTGCTCTCTGAGGCACGGGACAAGCGATAATTAACAATTCAATACGCACATAACTCCGAAAAGTCATTGGTGCGTGCCGTGGATTCGAACCCGATACCCTCTGCATGGCAGTCTGTTGGCAGGTATATCCACTCGGCTACCGCTGCCATACTGAATGGTTAAATAAGTACCTACAGAGTTTTTGTTGGCTGGCCTGGCTTAGGATCATAATCAAGGGTTCGAATCCCAGGTTAGGCCAGCAAGGAATTATTGGATGTTTTGATGAATTCTCAGTAACAGTCAAGAGTTTATCCTGCGACTGATATGACTCTGTTGTGTCGAATTGCCTATGAGACTATGAGAGTGAGAGAATAAAAACTGCACGTTTGTTTTGCACATATATTAGCGTTAGTAGGTCCCTCTTTTGCAACTTGTTATTCTGCCTCAAGATTTGTCACCGTGACTGATTTAACATGTGTCATCATCATTGTTTTATCGATTGAGTGAATGGATGGATTGAGTGAGAAGTGCGAATGAATGGATACACGGCAAAAGCGATAGTTAGAACCCTCTTTTTGCTGAAGGAAGCTACGGTGTCCTCACCTTCCGCCTGACGCATGTCTTCATCGGGCACGGTTGTTTTGGGTAGTTTCTTTGCTGTGGAGGACTTCCCCGGCAACGGACGTTGCGAGGCGATTTACGGCAACTGTAGACGCGGACATGCGGACGACGAGGACCAAACGTCTACCGTCATACCTAAAAGTGGTCCTTAGGTACGAAATTTTAAGTTTATATTTTTTTGTCATACCTAGAATGTCAGCATGAATGTATAATGCAAGACTAGTTTACAATGAGTAACAATTATTTTGTGTAATTTTCTAAAATAAAGACTGATTGAGCACATTTTCTCTTTTTTTAATTCATACCTTAGTCGGTTAGCCTGTTTAAAAACTTATAAAAGTCTAATGTATATATGTAAGTATGTATGTATAATTTTATAAGAATTAATCACAATGTGCTTTTGCGTTGCATAAAAGAGCTTTTAGTATTTTTTATACATAATTAACTTATAACAATTTTCTTGTTTTTCTGCCATTACTCAGTAGCCGGTTATGTCATATTGGCTCCACTTATGAACAGAAAAAGCACAGGTATGCTCTTTTTCTTCAACAGAAATAAAATAAATGGAGCAGTTAAATCATTTGGGTTGGAACTCATTAATTGGGTTGTTTTCATTAACGACGTTTTTTCCTGTTAGTATAATTAGGACCATTTGAGGGTAAGCGACAGTAAATAGTGTTAGGAGTGTGATTTGTTTTAATTAACAATGTCATTTCGTAGAGACCTAATCAAAAACTATATGGTTAAATTTTGAAACTTTTGGAAAGTACAGAAAATGTTCTATGATTTTTTTTCACTTATTTTGAACTTTAAACTACTCTCCTGTAAAGTTTGTTAAGTGGCGGTTAGCCTCTTTTGGCCGTAAGGCATCGTTCAGAACAATACCCAGAACCCAAAACCAATCTGCTGATGTATCGGTATACCTTTTTTGACTAAAGGTCATAACCATTGCGTAAGTAATATTCTAACACGTTAACTTATAAAATTTTTCTGTTCCTCTAATAGATATTTTTTGTAGGCGAATTTAAAACTTGTTTTTGTTTTTAGTGATCTTATGGGAGGCGGTATATCGTTCCAGCAATGAGTGGCAACATACCTGAAACACCCACGGAAGGCTGTGGTTTTATATTTGGGTACTGAGAGTGGCTTCGACGATGAGCGAGCGGGATACCGGTAATGATCCTGTCTCCAACTAAGTTTCTGATATAGGTAATCTGGCTTTTAAGTACTTATGGCGCCAAACAACAAATTTCCCAAGTGTAGTCTTCTCCTGGCTGCCATTTTTAGTACACTATTTTGAATTAAGCATGGTGTTATACGACTGCTGCGAGCAATGTTAAAGCAATATCGAGCGCATGCATTTTGGACTCGTTGCACTAAGCGGGCCGGGCGGGACAACAAACAGGGGCCATACACCGTGTCACAATAATTTAGTTTCGATAGGATTAGGCTTTCAACTAACTTCTTTCGTCGATATTTTGTATGGCGCAAATCTGTGCGCCTTGAGGAAGCGAGACGGTGGCATTCGTCCCATTGCCGTTGGGTGTACGTTCAGGCGTATGGCAGCCAAAATTTGCTGCCGCCATTATAACACCTCCATTTTTTGTAAATTTCAGCCACAACAGCTGGGATTTGGTTCCAGAGGGGGCTGCGAGGCTGCCATACATGCCCTGTCAACATACCTTGGCTGTAATAAGGGTGAGGTTATCCTGAAGGTAGACTTGAAGAATGCCTTTAACTCGGTTAATAGGGACACCTTGCTGACACAAGCTAAATTAGAAACACCCGAAATTTTCAGTTTTCTTTGGCAGTGCTACAGGCACACTTCAAAATTGATATATAAGGAAAATGTTTTGGAATCCGCCGTTGGCTGTCAACAAGGCGATCCGCTTGGACCACTACTCTTTAGCTTGGCCATTCACCCAATTATCAAAGAGCTAAATTCAAAATTTAACATCTGGTACCTGGATGACGGGACCGTTGCAGGTGACGTAGACTCAGTTTATCAAGACCTGGCACTTCTAAAGTCGAAATTTCTATCCATTGGCCTAGAACTTAATCCCAGTAAATGCGAAATTTTCATTAACGATAACTTAGACAAATCCGATATACTTTCAAAATTTCAACATCTTGCTCCCAATATTACTCACGTTGAAAAAAGTGCTCTTCGCCTCCTTGGGTCCCCAATATTAGACGAAGGTTTCGATTCATTTATACAAGAAAAAATTCTAAATTTTAGTGATATTTCAGACAGGTTACTCAAAATTAATATGCATTCGGCTTTTACTATTATCAAGTATTGTCTTTTTGTCCCTAAATTTACACACGATCTTCCCCTTTTTGGAAAAACCCATCTGCACTCGCCCAAATTGACAAACTTATACAAATTACTTTAAGCAAAATTCTAAATCTGGCCCTGAACGACCGAGTGTGGCTACAGGCGTCCTTGCCTGTACGCCTGGGCGGCCTTGGCGTTCGCAAAATTACTGACGTAAGCTTACCAGCATTTCTGTCCTCGGTCCACAGCACTGAAGAATTGACCAGGAAAATTTTAGCACCCACACTGATCAATTCTGAGGTGCCGTGTAAGACCAATGCCATGAATGCATGGAGAATGGCTTGTCCAAGCACCGAGTTACCCCGATTCCCATCTTCTCAGAGGCAGTGGGACGGGCCGCTTTGCAGCGTGGTACGAGAAAATCTCTTAAGTACGTCGTCCAATGCTGCAGAGCGTGCTCGTTTGATGGCTGTGGGAGAGTGGGAGTCAGGGCTTTGGCTTCAGGCACTGCCATCGTCCAACATAGGTACCATGTTGGACGATACGACCTTCCGCATTGCTTCTTGCCTTCGTTTAGGTGCGCCATGTGTTTCTCCACATAGCTGTCACTGTGGAGAGGCTGTCGACAGCCTTGGTCATCATGGTCTGTCATGTAGCAGGAGCGCAGGTCGTCTTTCACGACACGCCAACCTCAATGACATACTTCGTCGGGCTCTTGTCACCGCTGGCGTTCCAGCCCAACTTGAACCTCAGGGCTTGGCACGCGACGATGGTAAGAGACCAGACGGTATGTCTTTACTGCCATGGAAGCTGGGTAGGCCTTTGGTGTGGGACGCAACATGTGTCGACACCCTTGCGCCATCTCATCTTCCTAGCACAGCGGGTTGTGCGGGCGCTGCTGCTGCTTCAGCGGAGACTCTTAAAAGGCGCAAATACATAAATCTAGTAGGGGATTATGTATTTGAGCCGTTTGGAGTTGAAACGTTGGGACCATGGGGTCCAAGTGCGAGATCTCTTTTTAGAGATCTTTGAAAGAGACTTGTTGACACCTCGCGTGACCAGAAGGCTGGCCTGTATTTGGCACAAAAGATCAGCATTGCCATACAACGTGGCAATGCTGCCAGCATTCTGGGCACGCTTCCAATTGATGGCGATGTGGAGGATTTCCATGACGCCCTTTAAAATCTGCTTTTACTTTTTGTTTTTTATGTATTTCCTTTTATTTGTTAGTTTGTGGTTGACGGCATAGAATACAAGTGTCACCACCCCCTATCTTCCCATGGGTGTCGTAAGAGGCGACTAAGGGATAACACGATGCAAATACCATCTTTGCGTAGAGACGGAAAACTCGACATCAAACCCTATACGACTGCCTCGTTGGTCTCGCGGCATAAATGTGCGCGTGGGATCGGGAGGTCCCGGGTTCGATTCCTGGGTCGGGCAGTGTTATTGGGATTTTCTGTCATGAAATTCTCAGTAGCAGCACGGAGTCTGGAAATGTGCCCGGTACGGCAATAGGCTCGCCCCTTATTACGTGGGACTAAAGTATATCTGGCGAAAAGTGGGTGTAGAAATACACCTCTGCCTACCCCTTCGGGGATAAAAGGCGTGACGATATGTATGTATGTATGTATGTGTGTTATTTAAGTATAGAAATTATTGTTTTAATTTATGTGTAAATAGCCACTTAGTTATAGTTAGTTTTAACAACATTTATATTTATTATCAAATAAATACTTCTTTCTTATGTCTACGTTGAGGAAGTTTTTAATGCGGTATATAACTTTTAACCTATAAAAGCAATTTCTAACAAGATTGTTTACGTGGTTTTCGAACCGCAGTTCCGGGTCCATGAGTAGACCAAGGTTATTTGTACCTTCCACCCTTTCTATGTTCACACCCATTATCCGAACCGAGGGAAGTGCGGACACAATTGTCCGAATTTGATTTTTACTCCCCATAATTAAAAATTTAGTTTTCAAGGGATTCAGTATAAGTGAGTTCTCCAAGGACCATGTAGCCACCCTATCAAGCTCCTCATTAATTGTTTGTACGGCCGCTGTTGTGTCATGTGGTTTAAATGAGTAGTACAGGTGGGTATCATCTGCGTACATATGGAATTTAAGGTCTCGAATACAGGTGGTTACATCGGCACTGTACAAGATATAAAGAAGTAGTCCTAACAGGGATCCCTGAGGAATACCCCTCGGTACCTTTTGGGGCGAGGAAGATATCGTCAAACCATCTTTCTTTCGTACTTCTACCGTCTGTAACCTATTCGTAAGATAACTATCAAACCACTGTATAGTCCTTGTTTCAAAACCATAGTAGGCAAGCTTCAACAGAAGCAGGTTTCCATTGATGCTGTCAAATGCGCGGGAGTAATCCAGTAGCGTCAAAATGGTATCCTCGCCACGATCACGTGCCTGTAATATGTTGTCTATGACATCCGCCAAGGCTGTGGCCGTCCCTCTACCCTTTCTAAAGCCTAACTGTAAGTCTGGAAGGATACCGTTTGTTTCCAAATAATCAGCAATCTGTAAGTACACAACCCTCTCTAGCACCTTAGATAAGCACGGTAAGATGCTTATGGGACGCAAATCCTTAAAAGTTTGCGGGTTATTATTTTTTGGTACAGGTCTTACTATCGCTCTGCGCCACAATTCCGGAAACATATTGGTAACGATTGAGGTGTTCATGATAGCTGTAATAGCCTCAAGAGATTGTGGGAGGGTAAGCAGTATCATCTCCTTTGATATACCATCATTTCCCATAGCATTAGTGCCTATATTCTTTATTATACTAATATTTGTGCAGACAATTTTATTGTAACCGTAGTGAAGACACATCTAAAGCTTGAGGACTTCACTCCTTCCTGCATTAAACGCTGCCATCGGATGGGGAGACCTGCTGCTCCAAACAGACACCTCCCAATACTTGTCAAATACCAAAATGTCGTAGTGCGGGACAAAGTCTGGTTTTCCAAGCCAAAATTCAAAGGTTCAGGTATAACAGCCTCGGAATTTCTGACCAAAGCCCGTCATGACGTCTTTATGGCTGCACGGGAGAAGTTTGGCATACATAAGTGTTGGACGAAAGAGGAGGCTGTTTATGTCTTTGGGGCGAAAGGCGTTTGAATTGTTTGGTCGACGTTCAAAACCTTTGCCTCGTCAACGAGGACCAGCAGAGACAGGCTGCCCCTGCTTCCAAGAACGAGCCAACGAAAACGAGAAGAGCAGCTGCGTCTAAGAAATAGTGCCTTGTAATTGTTCGCATCTTTTTCTTTGTTGAATCCCAGGTGGGTGGTTGTATATTCATTCATCATATTCTTTTGCAGGTACGGTAATCTCATCATCCTCTTAGCGTTATCCCAGTTTCAATATGGGGTCCGCTTTCTAGTCTAACCGGATTTGGCTGAATATTAGCTTTTCCACGGAGCGACTGCCTGTCTGACCTCCGCAACCCGAAGGGATAGCGATATTCCTTGGTTTAGTGTCAGTTTATTAGAAGGTTCTGACGCCCTGTAACGATTGTCAAAGATCTTCATGACAACCGGGACCGACGGCTTAACGTGCTCTCCGAGGCACGGGACAAGCGATAATTAACAATTCAATACGCACATAACTCCGAAAAGTCATTGGTGCGCGCCGTGGATTCGAACCCGATACCCTCTGCATGGCAGTCTGTTGGTATATCCACTCGGCTATCGCTGCCGCTTTTGCAGGTACGGTAATCTACTTGACTTATTTTTCTATTCATTTTATTTAGTTACCGACTATTTACTTTATAAAATTCATTGGTTTAATCTTTAACTTTACGGTAATACGGTTCGAATTATGACAATTGACAATTTGACAATGATAGTTCTGACGTTAGATATTTTTTACTATAATCGTTCTGAAACAGTTTTCGATTACACTGTCGTTTAAGTTGGGCCATAGCAAAACTCTTTTATAGTATTATCTAGCTTTGTTGTATTGTAGCTTTATTTAATAAGTTTAAAATTCTTCTTTAACATATTTACAACCTGAACTGCCTTTTCTACCTGGGATTTAATGTTTAATTTTTAATTTTTCATATTATATTGAACTGTATTCATCATGACGTGTTAAACATATTTTATTTTTTTCTGTTTAAACATCACTTCCATACGCCGTATTGTATTTATATTGTTATAAACTGGCAGGTGGGCTTTATTTGAATAGTGTTGAATAGTAGTATTGATT
Source organism: Euclidia mi (assembly GCA_944739405.2). Classification (NCBI taxonomy): domain Eukaryota; kingdom Metazoa; phylum Arthropoda; class Insecta; order Lepidoptera; family Erebidae; genus Euclidia; species Euclidia mi. Next base: position 28,103,928 of record OX123193.2, on the reverse strand, counting down.
TCTCAAGATAAAGTATTATTTATACATTATCATTATTTATTTATTTATTTATTTAATAGTATAATAATAATAATAAAACATTTATTTCAGAATAAAATTATTCCATATTTGTTAGTAACATTATAAACTTATAAACTAGTGTTAGTAACATTTATTTTAAGCGTGAAACACGCCGATCCCGGGAGTGTCTACTTGACTGCATGCAGTCGTATCCACCGCCCTAAGATCGGAGAGTCCCATCTATCAGCCAACGTTCCAAGAATGGTGTTGGGGCTGGCGCGAACACGGTGCAACAGAGACGCGCATCTTTTGCGCATGATGGCCGAAAAACTGTCAACGTCGGCGTCGGCAAACATGCCGGACGCGCTACAAAAACGCGGCAGCCCCATCAACACCCGGAACGTGTTGTTATATTGTATGCGCAAGCCACTATATGCCCTCTGCGTGAAGTTCACCCACAGGCTGCACGTGTAAAAGGATTGGCAGTAGGCTTTGAAAAGCGTCACCTTAACCTGAGCCGTACAACGTGCAAACCTGTGGGCCAACATCCCACATCGAACAGCCAGCGACCTGCGTTCCCGTTCTACTTCAGTGCATGGATAGTGACAGTGATGACATTAGTGCATGGATAGTGACAGTGATGACTTCTTCTCCGCGAGTAGTGACAATGATAGTTATATTAGTGTTCCTTCTCTGGTTGACAACTTGCAGTCTTTGTTCTCTGGTGTTTCGAGAGACTTTAATGCTGTCCATATTAATGCACAGAGTATTCCCGCCCATTTCCCAGATATGCTGGCTAGTTTTGACTGTAAGAACATCCATGCTATTCTTGTCTCTGAATCTTGGCTTAAGCCTTGCATTCCTTCGGCTTCGTATACTCTGCCTGGCTTCCAGCTCATTAGGAATGACCGAACTTGGAGTGGTGGCGGTGGTGTTGCCATTTACCTCCGTTCATATAATGCTTATTCAATATTAAACATGTCATCACAGCCGCCACCACCCAATGCCGGTGAGCATCTCTTCTTGGAAGTCGAGCTGCACCATACAAAAATTCTCCTTGGTGTTTACTACTGTCCATCTTTGCGTGTTGATTTCTTTTCTTCCTTTGAAAATCTCTTACTTAATCTATCTCCTTCTTACAGTCAAACTATAATTATGGGTGACTTTAACACCTGTCTTCCTAAAAACGACTCACGTTCCTCTTCTCTCTCTTCTATTGCTGTTTCCACTAATCTGCATATACTTCCTTTGAATGCCACTCATCACTTCCCTAATGCTATACCTTCACTTCTAGACCTCATTCTTGTCTCATCACTTGGTCATGTCACTAAACACGGCCAATGTAGTGCAGATGTTTTTTCTTATCACGACCTCATTTATCTGTCTTATAAAATTCGTCCCCTTAAGGCAAAGTCTAGAACTCTCTTGCTTCGTAATTTTAGTGGTATGAATACTGATGATCTTATTGATGATGCTAAGGCAATTGACTGGAAACTACTGGATGCTGAAACTATAGACAGCAAAATTGAGTTTTTTGAGAGAAATCTTATTGACCTCTACGATGTCCTGTCCTGGCCTGTTCGTGCTATAAAACTAAAGCATGCGCCATCACCCTGGCTCACTGAGGATATAAAACTACTGATACAGAGAAAAGCAGCAGCCAAATCAAAACTAAAATCCAAACCTACTGAGGTAAATAAATTAAAATACATAACACTCAGAAATCACTGCAATAGGGTGTGTAGGGATGCACAACGCCAGCATATCCACAATTCTGTAGAAAACGGAGATCCTGCAAAAGTATGGAAATTCCTCAAATCATTAGGGGTTGGAAAGCAAAGTCAGAATATTAATCCTTACATTTTGATATTAACATGCTTAACCAGCACTTCTCTGCTTCGTCCAATTATGACAGGACAACCAAATTGAATACAATAAATTATCTTTCATCGCTTTCAACTCCTGATTATACTCCATTTGTCTTTAGTCAGTTTACTGCATGTGATGTTAAGAAGAGGATTTTATCCATTAGTTCCAACGCTGTTGGTTGTGACGGTATCACCTGTAATATGATCCTCCCCATCCTTGATGTTATCCTACCTATTATCACGCACATATTTAACTCCTAGATGGCAATAGGCTCGCCCCCTATTACATTGGGACCGAAACATATCTGGCGAAGTGTTGGTGTGTAATACACCTCTGCCTACCCCTTCGGGGATAAAAGGCGTGAAGATATGTTATGTTATATTTAACTCCTCAATTTCTAGTGGCATGTTTCCTGCAGCTTGGAAGTATGCTCATGTGGTCCCACTACCTAAAAAATCAAATCCTATATCCTTTTCAGAATTCCGACCCATATCCATACAACCCTTCCTTTCCAAAGTACTTGAACGTCTCATCCATAACCAACTCAACTCATTCCTCATTAAAAATAACATCCTCAATCCTTTTCAATCAGGTTTCCGTGCTGGTCATAGTACCACTACTGCCCTTGTCAATATTACGGATGATATCAGGTCAGGTATGGAGGACGGCATGCTTACAGGTCTCTGTTTGTTGGATTTCAGCAATGCATTCAATACCGTTGACTTTGACGTGCTCTTTGCTATCCTTAGCTCTCTTAGCATATCTCCATCCGTGATTGACTGGTTTCGTAGTTACCTGTTTGGCCGCCGGCAGCGCGTCCATCTGGATGAAACTTATTCATCCTGGTGCGACAATTCTGCGGGTGTACCTCAGGGCGGCGTTCTTTCTCCTCTTCTCTTCTCGATTTTTATCAATTCAATATCTAATTCTATTTCAAGTTCCTACCACCTCTATGCAGATGATCTGCAAATCTACTCTCAAGCGAAGCTTGAAAATTTATCTTTAGGCATCGCAAACATTAATCAGGATCTAGTTGCCATATCTAAGTGGACAAAAACGTATGGTCTTAAGGTTAATCCTGTTAAAACCCAGGCTATAATTATCGCCAGCTCTAGACTAACTTCTAGGATTAATTGGTCAATGCTTCCCCAGGTGTCTTTTGCAGGTGTCTCTATTCCTTTTAGTAAGGATGTCAAGAATCTGGGGATATACATAGACACAACATTTTTGTGGACCGTCCAGCTGCAATACATCAGCCGACGTCTTTTTGCTGCCATAGCATCATTGAGAAGACTGCGTAATTTCCTTCCAACTACCACTAAAATTGCACTTGTGCAATCTATTCTCCTTCCCATTCTTGACTATACCGATGCCAGCTATCTCGATCTCAATAATGATCAGCTTGATAAACTTGAGTGACTCCAAAATTTCTGCATAAGATTCATATATGGTTTACGCAAATATGATCATATCTCTGAATTTCGCATGAAGCTCAAGTGGCTGCCAATCCGCCTTTGCCGGAATACTCACATTCTCTGTCTTCTCTATAATATTTTATACAATCCTTCTTTTCCTTTGTATCTCAAAGCTCGCTTTGAATATCTTCACGACACACATACGAAGTGCTTAAGATCATCGGAGAATCTTAGACTGAAAGTTCCAGCTCACTCTACAGTTTTCTACGACAAATCTTTTACTGTCCAGGCTGTACGACTGTGGAATTCGTTGCCTGAGACAGTAAGACAGGCTCAATCCTTGCCAGTATTTAAAAAACTTGTCACCAATCACTACTTAGGAGATATTCCATGACAGCTCTTTTAAACTTGCACTAATACCGTATCTATTTATGGTATCTATTTATATATGTTATAATTATAAAGTATATATTCATGTATGTTGTAATATTAGTATGTAAGTACATAGTATTATTATTAGTTTTGTTGAGCTCATCAGAATATACTATTCTTTGAAGTACACCAACCTCTCAGTCACTAATTCATGCATTCCATTCTTGGTTGTCTGGAAGAAATCGCAATTTGCGATAAGACCGCCCTTGTACCACTAGTTTTAGTTGTGTAAATATGATCACTGTACTCTTGTATCTTTTTTGTTTTCTGGTGTACAATAAAGAGTTTTAATCTAATCTAATCTATACTAAGTACGGTTTTAGAGTCAGTAGAGGTCAAGGAAAACTACAGAATCACGTCGATGATACTGAAAAAATGTTAATTGCGAGATGGAAACTATTGGGTTGCCGGGAACATCCAAAAACGCTGTGTTTATTTTCTCCGGATCGTCAAGATGGCCTGGAAGCATAATAATTATCTTTGCCTCGGAGAGGCAGAACGTGTTGTCTTAAATTGTTTCATAACGCTTTCGAGTCGCTTGCATTGTCGTTTATGTACTTAGCGACGTAGGATTTCTTTTCTTGATACAGTGCCATTGCTGCCTATCTAAATAATAACGCTTATGTGCTCCGTTTGCGGTCTTACGGGCACGGTAACGAGCATCATCCCGTAACTTAAAAATCAACTTTATATCGTCCGTTATCCAAGGGGTGGGCCTATCCCGAAAATTTTTAGATTTAATCGGCGCATGCGTATCGAAAAGACCAAGGACATAGGAGTTAAATAGGGAAACCATATCGTTAACGTCTGTTAGGGCATAATCAAGTTTCAAAAGAGCTCGGACAAGCGTTAAATAATATTATCAATCAAAACTTAATATTTGTTAATTCATTAAAACAAACAAAGTATTAGCCTGATTACTGGTACAAGCAAGTGGCAGGTATTTACTGCCCAACAAAAATAATAGTTTCAATATATCGACTCAAAGACAAAGGTTATTAAAGTTTTAACATACAACAATTAAAGTTGAAACTTAAATTAGGTAATTAATTAATTACTGCAACAAACAGACTAAATGTGTTATATATTACAACTGTAGGCACCAGTTTGTGTTACCTAACAATTTTATCAATATATTATAACAACAAAGGTTTGTCAAGTTTGGTTGTTATAATGTTTCAAACTCAATATATGCAATTAACCATTAACTTCATTAATTGATACATGTAACTGTTATGTATCCAATCAAAGTGACTTATTAATAGGTACTAACAACAACAAAATACTAGATTTCAACAATTTAAATCAAACAATTACTGATTGAGTTTATGTATGACATGTGTTTCAAGTTATGCAGGTCAACCAATACAAATAAATATGATGTATTTTAAACAAAACTAACCTGGGAACACCACAACACTGTTAACAATGAATATATAGCTCAGATACAAGCTTATACAATACCAATCTGAGTTTAGATACAATCAAAAGCGGCTAAATTTCAACTATAGCTCTGCACCAAAAATTATGTCTAGAGTTGCCGTAGGCAGGCAGGAATTGTTCAGAGTGCGCAGTGGAAGTTGTAATACATCTGCCTGACTACGACAAGACAAGGATCTAAACACCTATGCACTGCGTTGCACAGTGATGAGTTCAAAGAACATGCAAGTTACAACTATCAATATTAATTAACTTACCAAATCTTCACTGATGCTCCTGATGATGTTCTTGAGTGGACCTATAAGATTAACTCATAATTTTGGCCAAAATAACAAGCAAATCGAATAAATACCACAGGGTCTAGTTCGGCGCCCTTCATCAGCGAAGTCGTCGGGCACCAAGCACGTGCATCGGATTCACACAAGTTTTACAATATGTTCAATAGGTTACTTATAAGTTTATATTTTACTCCAATCACAACAATTCGCGAAGCTACAAGGACGAGCTTTCCAAAAGGCGATCAATTTATATCAATTACAAAAACACGTGAGAGCGATCAAACGGCGGGAGTGCAACTTTTTTCACAAACGGAAGTCAGTGAGACAGTTCAGTGTGACCATAGTCAAAATTTACAATAGACTAAACTAAACGTTACTAAATCGATATAATCGACTTGACCTACCACAAATAATATTTCTATTTCAAACACATTTCGTTTCTCAGAAAATAAGTAAGGTCTGGCGGCCCTGGGATCTTACGCTATAAGCTATAGTGTCAAATACTCGCAATAACCTGCTCCGGCGCCTCATTACAGCTGCGAACTTTGGCCCTAGCGTTAGCATATTCTGCAGGCAAATAAAGTGGATACAGCACTTAACGAAACTTGCCGAGTTATCACTGGTTGTTTAAAACCAACCCTGAGAAAGCTGCTGTACCCACTTCTACCATCTCCTTTCGTGTCAGCTGCCGAGAGTCCTCCACCTGGGCATGGCTGGCCATGGTCTGTCTGGAAGTCATTGAATAGACGCCGGACTTAGGTCGGCCGGTGCAAAGAAAACATGGTCAGATGGGGACTCTCGGACTGCCACCAACCATGCAGTCAGCGTGCCTACTTTCTGGGCCTCAAAAAATTAGGTGTTTACCAGCGATACGCTAAGAAGAAGAAGTACTGCAAAGTTTAATGACATTCTGTTCTAGCTTTTGCGTGAAAGAGTAACAAACATCCATCCATCCTCTAAGCTTTCATATTAATAATCGTAGGGGGATTGAAATTGTTAAGTACTTTTAAATGTACGGGGTCATTTCAGCAATCATTGCTTTCCTTTAGGGCCAGCGCCTGAATGGCGAAGCGCAGTAGAGAGCATTTTTACACTATCAAACTATTATCGACTTTTGCCTTATTTATATAATGTCTAGAATCAATTTTACTCATCGTCATCATCATCCTAGCCATATCCCAGTTGCATCCAAGACTCACACGCCTTGGAGCCCGAGGTCCGCTTACTGGTCTAACCACATATGACAGAATATCAACAACGCTTTTCCACAGAGCGACTGCCGTCTGACCTCCGCAACCCAACGCGCGGTAGTGATATTCCATGGTTTGGACCTGTATCAGTTGATGTGATTTGGGTACTGACTCCCCGTAACGACTGTCAAAGATCTTCATGACAGCCGGGACCGACGGTTTAACGTGCTCTACGAGGCACAGGGTAAGCGATAATTAACAATTTAGAATCAATTTCACTAATACAACAAAATTCCTTAGCAGATCGAAGCTTCTGTTCGTAACTTTTATTGCCTATTTAGGAAATACCATGCATAAAACATATTATTTATATCTTTACCTTTAGTCAAATTAAAATTATCCAATGATGATGATAATAATGATGTGCCAGGTAGATGGCAATAGGCTCGCCCCCTATTACATTGAGACCGAAACATAACTGGCGAAGTGGGTGTGTAATGCACCTCTGCCTACTCCTTCGGGGATAAAAGGCGTGAATTTATGTTGTGTTATGTAAAATTATCCATGGTGAAACCAACAAAGTCAAATGTTTGCAGTAATTCTGATCGCAAAGGGTTCTTGTATTTCCCTAGTATATAAACAGCATAATTATGTATTATTTTATACTATGTAAATATCATAACATACCGGATATAGTGTAGATACAATTAATGTTATGAACTACAACTATTATATTGTATTAATTTGTCCAAATTATTGTCAATAAGTGCATAAAGTTTTGTGGTGAATTAATCTAGTTTTCCGTTAGTCGTTTTATATAAAATGGACCGAAAATGTGGGTCAAATAAACATCGGCATTTTACGAATTTGTAAAACGAGCTTTGTGTAATTGGATAGTGGTAGCCTTATTTCCTGGATTTTATTTAAATGAAAGTTTTGAATTTGCCTGACTCACATTACGTGGATGCTTCTTCTTCTACCTGCCCACTTCCCATATTACTTGGGGTCGGCGCAGAATGTCTTTCTCTTCCATTCTCTCCTATCCGACGTCATCTTATCATTCACTTCCTTTTCATTCATGTCACCCTTCACACAATCCATCTATCTTTTATTTGGTCTTCCTCTTGCCTTATATCCCTCAACTCTCATCTTCATCACCTTCCTAGTCACATGATTTTCATCCCTCCTCATCACATGCCCATACCACGATAGACGATTTCCTTTCAGCTTTTCTTGCACCGGTGCAACTTTCAGACTTCCTCTAATAAACTCATTTCTAATTTTATCCATCCTTGTCACCCCACACATCCATCTCAACATCCTCATCTCTGCTACATGCAATCTTCTTTCATCCGTCTTCTTAAGATCTTATAAGGATTTCACAGTCAGCCGCATTCAAGGCCCAGCATTCCGATCCATACAGTGCGACAGGCCTTATGACGGATTTGTAGATTTTTCCCTTTAACCTAAGGGGCATCCGTGGGTCACAAATTGTTCCTGTGACCTGTCGCCTTTTCATCCAACCTGAGTTGATCCGGTTCGTGACGTCGCGGTCTATTTCCCCGTCCCCTTGAATAAGTGACCCAAGGTACCGGAAGTCGGAGCAGACCGATATGGGCTCTCTACCAACGGATATAGGCGCGGGACTGGAGAGACCGCTGAAGTCGCAAAACATGTACCCAGTTTTGCGTATACTGACTTTCAGGCCAACACTCTCCAGCCTTTGCCACCACTTTGTCAGTCTGCCCTGGACCTCAGGAGCACTCTCGGCAATCAACATAATGTCGTCGGCGAACAGCATACACCAGGGAGCCTCTTCCTGTATGTCCGCCGTGAGAGCGTCCATTATAAGCAGAAAGAGGTAAGGGCTAAGTGCCGACCCTTAGTGCAAGCCTACAGCCACATTGAAGTTGCCGGTATTGCCCGCTGTAGACCGGACGTAGGTTGTACATCTACTGTTTATTGGTCGGTTCAACTGTACATACTTCCCAGGCACACCTTTCTTCTTAAGGGCCCACCACAAAACCTCACGAGGTACCCGATCATATGCCTTTTCGAGATCCACAAAAACCTTGTGCAAGTTTTTGTGAGCACTTCGGTATTTTTCACAGAGTTGGCGGATCGCAAAAATGGCATCTGTTGTTCCTCGACCAGGCATAAAACCGAATTGGTTTTGTGAAATGACACTCTCTTCTCTCAATCTTCGTTCAACGACTTTCTCCCAAAGTTTCATACTATGTGAAATTAGCTTTATACTTTATACATACATTTCCTCGTTCACTGGAATACTCATTAAAACAGAGTCAAAGTCCTCCCAAAACTTCTCTTTCACCCTTTCATCACTCCCTGCCTGTGGGGCATACGCACTTATGACATTCAACATCACATTTTCTAACATAACTTTCACCACCGGCCTATCATTCACTCTATTAACTTCCATCACACTTTCTTTTAAATTACCATCTAAAACATTTCCCACACCATTTCTTTTTCCATCGCTTCCACTGTAGTAAAACTTGTATCCCTCACCAATCTCCCTCGCCTTTGTGCCTTTCCACTTAGTTTCCTGTAGACACGCCACATTTATCCGTCGCCTTTTCAGTACATCTGCTAATTCTCTGGCTCTTCCACTCATCGTCCCAACATTCTAAATAGCATACCTCATTCTCACTTGCCGGGTTAGCTTCTTACGTTGCACCCACCTGGCTTGGTGCAACAACCCTTGTCCATTTCTCACCGTGGCCGGGTGCTGCCCCGGCGCGTCGCCTATGGGGTACGCCCTAGCCCGATCGCGCCTCTCCTCCTTCTGCAAAAAGATTTGGCAAGGATTTCACAGTCGGCCGCCTGCCTGACACCAACCCTCCTTGGGAATGTTATCGTTGGTAGTTTACCCGCCACCGGTCGGGTGACCAATTGTGCTGTTACAAATGCCAACTGGTCCCATGTGCCCATTACTCGCCTTCTACGACACCCCGGGCAGAGCAAAGGGGGTGATACTATTCTTTACGTCCGGTACCACACAGACATTACGTGGATGCATTTTTTACATATTATGAGATCATAATATATAATATACAGATGTATATATAGATTCTTACGTTACTGACTGACTGACAAACAAGCCACAGCCAAAATGATTGCGGTCATGAACCTGAAAATTTGCATTTATATATTTTCATTGGGGTGCATAGGGGTGCACTAAGAAGGGATTTCCCGAAATGCCCACGGGATCGGGCAAAAACGATGGAATTTAAAATTATGTTCGGGCAAATCCTCTAGTAATTCTTTACGCTATCTCTACCAATATTATAAATGGAAGAGTGTGTATGGATGATTGTATCTATACTCCGCTTTTAAGTCAAAGCGACTGAGCCAGAGTTGACGAATTCTAGGGCAGAAAAAATAAGGCACTGAATACTGCCAAACCTTTTAATCCGAAGATGTAACTTAGTAGGGATCACATTTTTTAAACGTTTTAGGGATACGAGTATGTTTAACACACTATAATGTGTTCTTTTATACATTTTAAATTTTATCTGTGCCCAAAGTCAAGTGCAGAAAACAAATAACATTATATTTCATTGTTAGATTTACTATAAAGAAATACTCGGTTTTTTCCTAAGAAATAACAGCTACTAGCTAACATTGTATAATTTATTTAATAACATAGTAGAACCAGAAGCTGGGTAAAGTTAAAGAATGTAAGTCAATTAAGTGGGTACGAGAATACATGGCATATAAAATAAATGTATGATTTTCAAACTAAACTAATGCATGATATAGTGATTGCTTTGAACAGTTGGAACAGAGTGTGTAGAGCGAACTTCATAAAACAGTTAAAATATTAACCAGGCGGAGCTAAATTATTCAAATATTATTACCCAAATCCCTTTTTTTTTGTTTTTTTTTTGGTTTCGGGTTGGAAAATCCTCATGGAGTCCCTCCGCCCTGGGGGAAAGGACGAAGGGGACTGTCAGACTCTTACTGACTAAATACCAACCCGTGGTCCTCATGTACCCATGTGACGGAGGGTAGGGTTTCACCGAAGCATTCCTCGCTATCCTCCGACGGGTATTGGCCCGCCAGATGGTCAGGCGGGCCCCGAACGAAACCCCCTTGGCGCCGGATGAAGGTGTTGGGCTCCGCCGCCAAAACACCCAGCGGCCGCAGAGGATAGGGAGGACGGCAACGCAACACCGCATCTCCTCTTCCTCTGCGGCCCCACCGCGACGCAACAATGGTGCGCCCCCATTTGGTCGCGGGAGATAGGGTGCGCGGCAACGCAACACCGACACGCCTCTCCTTCCGCGACCGCACCCGACTGCGAGGGACAGACAGAACTGTCCCCCGCACCCGCACTTTGGACGCATCCTACGCAGGCCTCACTCAAGCCCACGTGGAGCGTCCCCTCCCGGGATCCCGCTTAGCTTCACCATGGGTGTAACTCAAACCCACGGTTACTGAGCCCCCCCACCACGACAAGGGGGAAATCCCACGGGGGGGATTACCCAAATGCCTGGCAAACTTAGAAAATACCGAAAAACTATCACGTAATTTAAAAGTCATTAATTTAATAGGTTTATCGAAATTGTTGACTGGAAATACTAATTTCTTTCAGAAAATCGGTGCCTGAAGTATTATAAAACATTAAACCCACAGATTAAACCCACCCAACCAAACCAACCAATCAACCGCCGCTTATGAAAGAAGCACATAAAATATAAACGAGAATTTTATTAATATAGTTTTAAATGTTTTATAACATTGATCGGATTACTCAATATTTTGACGTGATTTGAATATTTCCGTTTAGATCTCCATAATGATGTTCAATAAAGTACCAAGTACATATTGTAAATATGTACTCAACGTGATTTATTCCACTTATTCAAGACAATTTAATTTCCAATGCTGAATATTTGATCGTAATTCAGACGAAATGGAATATTTGTCAAATATAAATTTAAGGGAACGTGTCCCTGAGTCGTCAATATACAGAGTGTCCTTCAACGGAAAATGTCTAATTTGTGCTTTTTTTTTAGATGGTTGTCATTAGTTTATATTCAAATGCTCAGATATTTTCGGTATGGTACGATACATAAATTACTATAGAAAATATACATAATTCTCTCTAGGTTTCATATTTGATGTTCAGAGCCCGCATTCAGTTTTAGAAATTTTGTTACGCATACCATACAGCTCGCATGACATAGACGGCATGCCTAAGGCGCTGCATGCGGTTACCATAAAGTTGCGCGGTCAGTATGTATCTACGAAAAAGGACCCACGTGCTTACCGATGTTTCTATATAATTAATCTTTTTATGTACCGCAACCGTGTGGTGAAGGATTAAGAATACGGATTGTTACCACCCCATATCATCCCATGGGTGTCAGAGTGAGCATGGAGGTGTAAGAGCCGACAGAGGGAGCATATAATGCTTAGAACAGCACTGTAAGAGAAGGAAAACTTGATACAAACCCTATACCAAACCGTTTGGCCAGCGTGGTATAGTAGGCCAATTTCTCCTTTCAAAGGAGAGGCCTAGTCCAGCAGTGGACTGTTAAAGGCTGATGAAGAGATGGACCGCAATATTTCATACATATCACGTGTGCGGAGACATCCCGCACGGTGAAACGACTGTGCTATTAACGACCAACGAAAATGTTTTCTATAACAATTTTGAAGACGAATGACTTACTGTTCCTTGTTGAGGTACCGTAACATATGTACTTTGTAAGAAGATAGTGCCTTCTATAACACTTAAAGTTAAGAATGGCTTTATATATGGTAGTTTATAATATTATCATGTTATTGCGTTCCACTATATAATTAATATATTATAATTACAATTTTTATAAATTGTCCAACTTTTGGCACGAATCACCTCTCGGAAACAGAGGGGTTAAGCAAAGCTAATGTAAAGTCCACCCCGCTGGCCAAGAACGGCTTGGCAAGCTCAAATAATACTAAGAACTTACAGGAATGCGAACTTTATGTGGATTTTGAACTATCAAACCCGATAAAATAATGTTAAAATTTTATATTATCTTCGGGATATATAAAACTTACAGTTAGCAACATAAGTCGATATAAGTATATTCAATAATTTTACCGTTTCAAATTTTTTTTTGCAATTATTATTCTCAGTAAGAAATTAGAGAATCCATTGAATCTCAATACTATACAACAATTTCGTTGGCCAAGTGCATTTCTAACAAACGTGAAATTTTATCCGTTAAGTGTTCTCATAACACAAATAACGTCATTAAATTACCTACAATTTCGTTACCCTCCTTTGACGGTTCGTTTGAAAACTGGCTGGGGTACCTTGACACATTTATTTCTTTAACTCATAATGCAACGGAAATAAATCCAATTCAAAAGTTTCATTATTTGCGTTCCTCATTCAAAGGTAGGTAGTGCTTTACTCGTTATAAAATCGTTAGAATTTAGTTCAGATAATTATCAAGTGGCGTGGGACTTGCTGACTAATAGATATGATAACAATAGGTTAATTATTAACAATCATGTTAAATCATTGTTTTCTTTACAAGCGATAACAAAAGAATCGCCTATTCAACTTAGAAAACTTATTGATTCCGTTTTGAAAAACCTGAGATCATTAAAAATAATGGGTGAGCCCACAGAATATTGGGACACACTGGTTATTTATTTGATTGTCACTAAATTAGATACAAATACATGTAAGGAATGGGAGAATAAAAAGAGTTCATTTTGTAAAGATTCCAAAGTTACATTAGACAATTTGTTACAATTTTTAAAGGATCGTTCAGATGTTTTGGAAATGGTGCAAGCCCAAGGTCACAAGTATATTAATGAAACTTTAAAAAAGCCGACAGTTAGTACTTCACAATCTTCCCAGCAATTACGTTCGTTCGTTTCACAAAAACAACCATCTCGTGTACAGGTCAACCGTCGTCGTCGCGCGCTCACAAATGTATTATGTGCAACGCCAATCACGCGCTGTATTCATGCATTAAATTTTTTAACCTATCTGTACATGACCGATATAATTTCGTGTCTAACAAATCAGGTATGATATGTATTAATTGTTTGCGTACTGGACATTCAATAGAGGAATGTAAGTACGGTTCCTGTAAGCAATGTTCACAGAAACATAATAGTCTTATTTATTTAGAATACAACACAAGCTGCAATTCACTTCGTTTTAATCCTGCGCTCACGCACACTGACTCAAGCGGCGACGATGCGAGGGCTAGTATGCGTACGAACGCATCTTCATTATTAACACATTCTAAGCAAGCCCTGCAGTCTACAACAATAGAACAGGTTTTGATTTCAACCGCGCTCGTTGAAGTTTATCATAACAACACACAAATCATTGCGCGTGCCCTTCTCGATAATGGCAGCCCGATATGTTTCGTTACAGATTCACTTTGCAAAAAGTTGCGTTTATCATCCATACAGTCCACTCTCTCCATAACTGGCATAGGTAATAGTGTTCTGCGTTCAGAAGAATCCTGTGACTTGTTAAAACGTTCGAGCATTAGTAATTTTAGTACACAATTACATTGTTCCGTTTTAACTCAAATAACATTTAGTTTACCGAACACTTACGTTGATGTGCAGTTGTTACAAATACCGCACAACGTTACACTCGCGGACCCAGATTATCACATACCAGCAGACATCGATATGCTGATTGGACCTGATGTATTCTGGAGTTTATTACAGGAAGGCCTTATACACTTACCAAGTGGGCCTTACTTACAAAATACGCATTTAGGATGGATTATTTCGGGCGCGCTATCCTTAAATAGTCATTCTAAAAATAAATACTCGAATAATATGATTCGTTGCGCATTTTCTATTTCACTTGATGATCAAATGAAACATTTTTGGGAATTGGAAGAAGTTGATATTGGGAAGTCGTTAAATAATATTCTTACCGCGGACGAAAGGTTGTGGAGGAAGAAAGGTGTGGTGTTCCTCCAACTAGAGGGAGGATCCTCTAACCAGGCTGGATGATATTGCCTGGTGGACTGTCAGTCCGACGGACGTATTTCAGATGTTGTATATATACAACTCGTCGTGCGAACTCTGCTTGTGCGATTCAGCACCTTGTTTTCCGTCGCATTGTGTCCGGTAGATGTCGCCGGATTGTTGTTGAGACTTTCGTCGTCGCCCGCCAGATGGCCTCAGTTGTATGTAGCTACCGCTACATCACTCCCCTCTAAGACCGGAGGTCGATCTCGAAGGTGAAGAGTCAGCTGTCGATGCTTCTGAGGAGCGTGCCAGTGCCAGTGGAGAGATGCCGCTAGTTCCAGTGGGTCGGAACTGTGTGCCGCTAGTAGGCACACAGGTGAGTCGGGTCTAAGTGCGGTGCGCGGTGAGCTGTCCCAGTGAGTCGGGATAGTGGCTTCGCAATGGTCCCACGGTGAGTCGGGGAGAGGTAGCGAAGGTGTTGCGTAGTGAGTGTCCCACGGTGAGTCGGGGAGATGCTGCGAGGTTGCTGCGTAGTGGCTGGCTGCTGCGTTGCCGGTGAGAGAAGTCCTCTTCTTACGTGAACCGTGTGCAGTTTCTGTGCCTAGACGATGGAGTGGCTGCAGGGAAGACCAGGCATGCAAGCCTGCATGGCCTATGGTTGGTCCCTGGCCGAAGATGCTGGCTGGCGGCGACTTGATTACCGCCCATCGTGTGAAATGCGGAGTGAGGCGAGGTGAGGCGAGGATGACGACGCTGCTGCTGTTGATCTGACCGGTGAAGGTTGCTTCAGATCACGTCGGGGGGCTGCTGGTAATCTGACTGGTGAAGGTTGCTTCAGATCACGACGGGGTCACCAATATGGAGGAAGAAAGGTGTGGTGTTCCTCCAACTAGAGGGAGGATCCTCTAACCAGGCTGGGTGATATTGCCTGGTGGACTGTCAGTCCGACGGACATATTTCAGATGTTGTATATATACAACTCGTCGTGCGAACTCTGCTTGTGCGATTCAGCACCTTGTTTTCCGTCGCATTGTGTCCGGTAGATGTCGCCGGATTGTTGTTAAGACTTTCGTCGTCGCTCGCTAGATGGCCTCAGTTGTATGTGGCTACCGCTACAAGGTTGTACGAGGATATTTTTACCTCCACCACCACTCGTGACAATCACAGTAGATTCGCGGTTCGAATTCCGTTGCGAGAATTAGCTGATTCGTTAGGCGACTCATATGAATTGGCAAAAAATATATTTTTTTGCTTTGGAACGAAAGTTAGATCGTTCGCCCGTGTTGAAACAGATGTATTCAGATTTTCGGGAATATTTGGTATTGGGACGCATGAAACGTATTGATACGTTTACATCGCCGTGTTACTTTTTACCTCATCATTGTGTACAACGAGAAAGTAGCACTACAAAACTCCGAGTAGTATTTGACGCGGGTGCGTAGACATCTTCCGGCAAGTCGTTGAATGACATATAGTTCATCGGTCCTGCGTTACTGAATGATTTGTTAGGCATTCTTTTACGTTTTAGGCAGTATACATTAATGGCTTGTGCTGATTTTGAGAAGATGTTTCGCCAGGTTCTTCTCCAGCCTGATCAGCGTAATTTACAGCAAATTATATGGCGAGAGAACAAACAGGATCCGATTAGCATATATCAATTATGTACGGTGACCTACGGTACATCTTTTGCTCCGTATCTTGCCATGAGATGTTTGCGACAGTTAGCTGTCGAATGTGGCGATGAAGAAGTTTCTTCATAGATTTTAAATTCATTTTATTCTGATGATTTGATATTTTCCCACAATAATAAACAAAAGTTATTGTCGTTGTGTCAGAATATTAGTAACGTTTTAAAATCAGGTTGCTTCCTATTGCGAAAATGGACATTTAACTTCGACATTGATTCGTTAGATAGTTTTACAAAGTCATTATCGCTAGATAAAAACATACAATGTAAAACACTCGGGTTAGGTTGGTGTAACAGTAGTGACGAGTTACATTTTAAGTCTAATTTGAACACTAATATTGATGTTATTCAAATAACTAAACGAAAAATACTTTCAATAATTTCTCAAGTCTATGACCCATCGGGGCTGCTAGCACCTAGTATTATCATTACGAAGATATTAATGCAAAAACTTTGGCTTCGAAAAGTCGGTTGGGATGACCCAGTGCCCGCTGATTTGGCATGTTCATTTACTAAAATATTAAGTTCTTTTGAACATTTACATCATAAACGCGTTCCACGTCATGTAACCACGCAGTACGTACAAAATTTACAACTACACATATTAAGGGATGCTTCACAAGAGGCTTACGGCGCATGCGCATATATACGTAGCGTTTGTGATAAATCTAACAATGTTATTATTAAATTATCATGTGCAAAATGTAAGGTTGCCCCTCTAAAGCCGGTAAGCATACCGCGGCTCGAGCTGTGCGGTGCATTAATTGGTGCGCGTCTTTATAAAAAGATAAACGATTCAATAAATTTAACGTTTGATAAAATATTATTTTGGTCTGATTCCACAATTGTATTGGGATGGCTGCGTACACATCCAACTCTTTTAAAGACATTTGTACAAAACAGGGTGGTTGAAATCAATGATTTGACTTCTGGTTGCACTTGGTCACACGTTCAAGGCGTGCATAACCCAGCTGATTTGTTATCACGCGGAGTGAGCGTTACTGAGCTCATCGATAAGGATTTGTGGTGGAGTGGTCCAAGGTTCATTCTCGACGCACATTGTGAATATAGCTCAGATGTGCCATTAGGTGATTTACCAGAACTCAAATCACATAAATCAGTAGTTTTAAATTCTTTATGCAATGTATTTCCTTTCGATCAATTTTCGTCATTTCTTCGTATGATACGGTTAGCAGCGTTTATGTTGCGGTTTATTCACAACACTCGATTTAAAACCGAACGTAGACAGGGCGCGTTGTCTGTGAATGAACTTCGTAAGTCTACTATTTTACTTACGCGTTTATCTCAGATGGATTCCTTTCCTTACGAGTACAATTCACTATTAAAAAAATTTCGAATATTAAATATTCACCTAAAATGGCTGGCCTTAATTTGTCTTGTGATAATGATTCATTGATCAGAGTAGGCGGCAGGTTACATAATTCTAACGTTTTTACATACGATAAGAAGCACCCCATTCTCCTCTGTAGTAAACATAAATTTACTTTACTTTTATTTCAATTTAAACATAAATATTTGTGTCACGCTGGTCCGCAATTATTATTAGCTAATATTAAAGAAGAATGGTGGCCACTCGGTGGCAGAAATTTAGCTCGTTCAGTCGTTCACAAGTGTGTTCGCTGCGTTCGGCTAACCGGTCAGACATTTAGTCCAATAATGGGCAACCTGCCGCCTGAGCGATTGACACCTGGATTTCCTTTCTTGTACACTGGTACTGATTACTGTGGTCCGGTATATATTTTGAACCGTCAAGGAAAAGGTTCACGTTTAATGAAATCTTACATATGTGTATTTATCTGTTTTGTTACGCGAGCAATACATCTTGAGCTTGTAACAACTCTGTCCACTGACGGATACCTGCTTTGTCTTAAAAGGTTTATCTCACGTAGAGGTAAGCCAGCTGATATATATTCGGACAAAAATTTTGTCGGAGCCGCTAACGACTTAGGTGAATTTTTATTAAAACAATCAGGTCAATTAGTTGAGAAAACGGCATTAGACGGTATTTCATTTAAGTTTATTCCCCCTTACTCTCCTCATTTTGGTGGTCTGTGGGAAGCAGGCGTAAGATCCTGCAAGTATCATTTGAGACGCATTGTAGGGAACTCTAATCTCACATTTGAAGAGTTTGACACGGTATTGGCACAAGTCGAAGCCGTCCTTAACTCCCGCCCGATCACTCCTCTTTCCACAGATGCAAACGACCTGCAGGCTCTAACACAAGGCCACTTTTTGATTGGTCGTCCACTCACCACACCAGCTTGCGATGACATCACTCATCACACAGCAAATGCTCATTGCATGCTCAAACATTTGTGGAGGCGATGGTCGAAAGAATACATCAGCAAGCTGCAGACACGAACCAAATGGAAGGTGAAAAAGAGCGAGGTTGTTGTTGAATTGATAGACTCGTCCTCATCAAGGAAGATAACGCGCCTCCGTTAAAGTGGCGCCTTGGTCGAATAATACAAGTCTACATAAATTAATTTGCACTAATATTGTTTGCCATAATCATCCCCGATCATAATATTTACTTGCACTATTATCATTTATACTAATAACGTTTGCCTTAACAACTCAACAGTGATAACTTTTATTTGCCATAAAATGGCTTTCTATAACAACATATATCATAATAATTAGTTTCCATAAGTAACACATCTCATATTCGACTCTTGACATAATCAAAATTTGATATAATTATGAAAATAATAAATAATATTGTTAGTTCGAAATTAATTATCGTTGACACCCCGACTCAGTGCAATCCGGCTCGGATAGGTTAGGTTAGAAGACTAAGGCGGTCCGGGAGCGAAGCGAAGCGGAGCTCTTCTCCTTCGTCTTGTAACCCAGAAGTAGGAGCCCCGCGAAGCGTTAGTAAGTAGACGCCATATGAGGTTTAGTTTTAGGTTTAATTGTGAATAAAAAATCTGGGGTTGGGTTTCGAAACGAGTCGCCTGAATTTGAGGGTATTGGTGGTGTAGGGGGCTTAAGGGAGTTAGTTTGAATCCCCTAAAAGTAATCTAGGCTGCCGGATTTGCGTCTAAATATTTTTAAACAATTTCGAAAAATTCTTCATTCAAATAATTATGCAAAACGGAACGCAATTTTAGGTTTTATGTGAAAGTAACTAAATAGGTTGTGTAAGGTTCTCTCTTGACCCTTAACTCGAAAATAGGAGCCCTGCGAAGCAGGGCTCCGTCAACCTCAGTTTATTATCCATTATGCATTTTTTTAATTCCAATGAAATATTATTTTCATTGCTATAATCGCTTATAAAATTAAAGATTTGTTTATATGTAATTCTTTATGTGTACACAAAGCTAATAGAAGGGGTACAGTTTTATTGTATCCATTCAACGTTACCGTCATAGATATACTCGGTTTTTTACTAGTATGTCTATGGTTACCGTGTACTGTGTACAGTTGCAAAAAATTTTTGGGTGTTACCTTAAATGTTCCATCAAATATCCACAAATCTGATCTTACTAAATTATCTTTATTTATATTATGGTGAATAAAAGTTATAGAAAATGGCATTATTAAAAATGAAAATTATAGTAAATACATTTGATTCGGCGATACACTGAAACCGTAGGTTCTAGGCGATTTGGAGAAGGAAAATGGACTGTATTAGGGCGAGTTCTGCTCGCCTAGAAAGGATAAGGGAAGAGGATGTAGGATTGGAATGGGAGAGATGATTGTGAGTGGGTATAGGATATTCCAAGGATGGGGGGCACTTACCTTGTACGGCAATCTTCTTCGCCTCAGAAGGGCAGTCTCCTGGTGGTTTCGGGATGAAGCTTGATTCACTTCACTACACAAATCACTTCCACTTGCGAGCGGTTTTGTATAAGCGGTAATAATTATAGCGGGAGCGGCGCGGAGCGGTTTGGTATGGCCGACACGTATTTAGCGAATACGAAAGTTCTAGATTGTTTCTCGCGTCGACGATCGCGGCGACCAATACGCGAAAGGCGTGCCCCATCTTGGGAATGGGAGACAGACACAGACACATGGTATCGCTCGCACTAGACAAGCGTGGAACGATTGACGTTGATGCGATTAGTTATAGATAGGAAGGTAGATGGCGCTACCATATCCCCCCGGCCCTAAAGGGTTGCCTTTAAAAAAAATAGAATTGAACTTAGCTATGTTTGGTGTACTACCGCATAACCCAATAATAGGCTCAGACAGCGATATGACAATAAAATTAATCTAAATTAACTTTAGCGAAAACTACTAACTAAATACTTAAATTAAGAGGTAGATCCAATTTCAGGCTAGATCTCACTGAGTTGGAAGCGGACAGAGACGTACAAGAGGGCGCACGTAGCTCCCCTTAGCGGTTTTCACGGTAACAACGCGGGTTGTACCGTCCTTGGAAGTATGCAATTTCTCTACGATGGCTAACGGCCATGAAAGCGGCGGAGCATTATCATGTATTATGACGACTAACGTACCCTCCTGTATAGGGGATGCAGGACTATAACACTTGGATCTAGCCTGAAGCTGGTGTAGATATTCCGCACGCCAACGCCGCCAGAACGACTGCACGAGTTTATCCAGCAGAGTATGTCTCTGGAGCAAGCTTGAAGAGTCTGCTTCAGGAGCCGGAAATGACGATAATTGCACTGTGTTCAGAAAATGTGCAGGGCTTAACGCGGATGGTTCTGCAGGGTCACTACTCAATGCCGTGAGCGGACGCGAGTTGATCAGTGCCTCGACTTGTGCAAGGACAGTTAAAAGCTCTTCGTAAGAGAGGATCTGTTGACCTATGACCTTGAAGAGATGCGTTTTAATTACTTTGACCATGCTTTCCCAACATCCACCGAAATGTGGTGATGCTGGTGGAATAAACTTCCAGTCAATATGATTTATGGAAAGTTCTTCCTGAAGACGAGTACGATATTCTTCCCTGAGAAACTTATAAAGGTCGCGTAAATAAGAACTTGCGCCCACAAAACAAGTACCGTTATCCGTGTACAAACACTGTATAGGGACGCGCCGTGAGAGAAATTGTTTAAGGACTGCCAGGAATGACACCGTGCTTAAATCTGTCGCAACTTCAATATGCGTAGCGCGCGTCGTTAAGCATGTAAAAATACATAGCCAGGCTTTACGGCTTTTAACACCTCGACCACGCACTGGCGTATACTGCAGTGGTCCTGCGTAATTACAACCGGTGTGTGTAAACGCTTTAGCAACCTGGTTGACGCGCTGGCCAGGGAGATCGGCCATGGGAGGGAAAGTCAGACGCGGACGAAATTTGAAACAGACGTTACATTTATGTATTCTGTGACGAATTACTCGTCGAGCGGCTAAAATCCAATACTTATGCCTAAGTAAGGACATAAGCAACTCCGGACCGGCATGGAGGTGTTTCTTGTGATAAAAATCAACAAGAAGGTCGACAACATGATCATGTCGCGGCAGAATACAAGGATGTTTGTAGTTATAAGGTTCATCCGAATTGGACATACGACCTCCTACGCGTATGACGCCGTATTCATCGAGAAACGGCTTGAGTCTAAGGATAGCGGGAGAACAAGGTACATTGTCTTTCAAATTTTAAATGTCGTTACTGAAATGAACAGCCTGTACAGCCCGTAGTAACTTACATTCTGCGAATTTGATATCAGTACTTGATACAAAAGTCTCATTAGGTAGGTGCCTAAGAAACCTATAGACATAAACGATGGCGCGGAGTAACTTAGACCACTATGACATGCGTAGTGCGAGTGCATAGATGGGAGACTCCGCAACCTCAGCAATCACGGGATAAGAAACAGACTTCCGTTCGGGTACATCTTCGTCTTCTGCACTGTGGTCAAAGGGTTGCATGGGCCATTCTGACGGATCATGGGAGATCCAAGAAGGTCCACGATGCCACAATGGATGATGCAGAAGATTAAGTGGAGTGACACCACGAGACAAGCAATCTGCGGGGTTCTCAATACCCGCGACGTGATTGAAACAAGTAGCAGGAACCAGTTCAATCAATTTGCTAACGCGGTTGGCGACAAAAGTCTGCCAGCGATAAGGAGAAGAATGAATTCAAGCGAGCACTACTTTGGAGTCGGAAAATGCGTGTATTTTATTAATGGGGTAGTGGGGCAAAACTGTGTCTTGAACCTTGCGGAGCAACTGAGACAGCAGAAGGGACGCGCAAAACTCCAGTCTCGCAACTGAAATGGTTTTAACAGGCGAGACCTTAGACTTGGCACAAACTAACTGCACCGAGTAGTTAGAACCAATGCGGACTTGCAGATATACGACTCCGCCGTAAGCACGCTCGCAGGCGTCAGCGAAACCTATTAAGTTGATGGTACATCCATCTACCCACTCACACTTTGATAGCCAAAGCTCTTTGATCAAGAGCTTGGCGTACAAAATTGTGGGAGCCACAAAACCCATTATGTCCCATAGTCGAGCCACTGTGGACAGCATAGTGCGTTTGGTGCACTTATCATCTGGTGGTGAGACGTCAAACCGAAAACTATCGCAGGATTTGTCCCAGCGTAAACCGAGAACCTTATGCGGAACAGACTTCTCAAACTCAATGTCTGGAGCAGCTTTATGAGAATCTGGTATGCGTGCGAGAACCTCCTTAGAGTTGCTTGTCCATTTGACAAGATCAAACTGGCCTCGCTTGAAAAGCTGAATAAGTTCTTCACAAAGCGAAATTGCTAGCGGAGCGGATATGACACTACAGGCAATGTCATCCATGTACAAAGCGGAAGTGGCAACAGCCGCTGCGGCGGGAAAGTGATCGCCTTCATCAGCGATCAACTGGCGAACAACTCGTAACGCGTGATATGAGCTAGACTTGAGTCCAAAACAAACACCATTGAACTGATACACAGATAAAGGTTCTTTCTTGTCAAAACGATAAAAGATCCGTTGAAATCTACGGTCAGATTCGCGAACGCCGATATTGAGAAACATTTGGCGGCAATCAGCTGACAGAGCGATTTGGAAAAGACGAAACTTTATTATGATGTTAAATAAATCACCCTGTAGATTGGGGCCGGCATGTAAAATGTCATTAATCGACTGACCTGATGTAGTCTTACAACTAGCGTCTAAAACCACACGGAGTTTAGTAGAGGTTTTATCTTCGCGAACTACGCCGTGATGCGGGATATAGAGGGCAGAGAGTTGCCCTCGTTGTTTACAACTACACTCATAAAACCTTTATCTATGTAGTCATGAATGACGTCATTATAGGCGCTGCGTAATTAAGGTGATGCATCAAGTTTACGCTCCAAACAATGGAAACGTCTGAGCGCAGCAGCGTACGAGTCGCCTAACGAATAAGGGTCACCACAGAATGGCAACGCCACAACGTATCTGCCACTGTCGTCACGAACAGTGGTAGCGCGGAAATGTTCTTCACACTCGAGATCTTTACGGCTCATCGAGGGCGGTGCGGTAACCTCTTCCAGCTCCCAAAATCGCTTGAGAAGAGAATCAATATTGTTTTCTTGAAGAACAGAACAACAGCAAGACGTAACGTATTGAGAAGTATGTAATGTAGGTACGGTACCCATAATCACATACCGAAATACCGTCTCAATAGCGGGCGGTAAGTTATTTTGCTCACTACGTACCACTTTAGTTAGTAGTAAGTGCGGGAATATTGCGGCTCCGATCAAATCATCAATGTCTGCCGGATTCGCAAACTCCGAGTCTGCCAGCGGCAATGACTCGAGGTGTGTGAGAAGCGATACGTCCACATTAGCGTTTGGCAATGTGTCCGTAATACGCTCCACGATAAGCGAAGAAATGTTAAAATTAATGTCCCTATCAAAACGCGAATGTATTTTAATACCTACGGAACCCTTGCAATGTTTTTCTGATCCGCCTATCCCTCGGACTATTGAGTTCGTATTTTTAAAGTTATTCCATAATCCGAGGCGTTTGAACAACTCTAACGTTATTAAATTGGTCTGAGACGCGCTATCTAGCTGACAACGTACCATGTGCGGCGACCCATTAACATCATATACGATAACTTGCGCTGTCGCTAACAGAACAGTCTTAGACGCCATACATCGCGGCTCAGCACTGCTCTGATCACTACAAGCGCGCGAAGGCCGTCCGCGCGTGCGTGCCGCCCGCGCAATGGATGTAGTACACAACGATACTTCGCCCTGAGGCGTGGAGGGGGAAGTCACCGTGGCCTGCACCTGCGACGTAAGTGTGTCAAGGTTAGCGGCTTGGCTTGACAACGGGTTATCTTTATCGAAATGTAGCAATGAATGATGTTTTTTATTGCATAAGCGACACTTTGTCTTACTAAAACAATTACTTGTTTTATGTTTTATGCTTAAGCAATTAATGCAAGCTTTGTTATCTTTTACGCATTTAAAACGAGCGGTTGGATTCAAATTATCGAAGGCGGGACACTTGTATAAATGGTCGTGCACTATATTACTGCACAGACACTTCTGTGAATTAATTTTATTAGATTCCGAGCACGTTACGTAAGATTGTGGATTAGGGACCGAGTTATTATTACTATTTCGCGATTTATTCGACCTTTGTTTGTTGCTATTAGTGTTAGACGGGCCAGGTGAACACTATATTTGACACTGATCTTTGATGAACGAAATAAAACTATCTAGTGTAGGTATTTTATTATTGGGTTCCGTCATCTCGAATGCGCGAATTGTATCAGTGTCAAACTTATTTAAAGCGAGTTGAAGCAACATAAAGTTTGAAAGATCTTCTAATTTTAAGTTCCTAAGAGAATTAACTGCGGTTACGAAGTTGTCTATAAACAGCTGGAAATTCGAGACAGATGCGGCACCGGACAGTTTGAGATTTAAAGCTTGGTCAAAGTAAGTAGACGCTAGGACGCGCGTGTCTTGATATCTGTCAAGTAGTGACTGAAATATGACCTGATAATGCACACGGCACTGGGTGTGACACCTGCAAATACGGACTGGGCCTTCGGTGACAGTTTACCTATTAAATAGTACAACCTGTCAGCATCTGTCAGAGAACCATTATCGTTCACTGTAGACTTAAAACTCGCATGGAATAACGGCCAATTTCGTATATATCCGTCAAACGACATAATCTCGATTGGCGGTAATCTCGGTTTGCGGGCAACGGGCTCTGCTGAACATTTACCCTCCGATTGCGATTGTATAAGCTTAGTAATACAATAAAGAGCTTCGAATGAGGTGTACGCCTGATAGTTCGGTTTTTCATCAGGATTGATAGAAAGTAATCTTGCGTTATAATCGTCTAACAACTTATGAAAATCTGTTCGAATACTATCTACTGTCATACAATAACTGAGAAATGCTTCGCTATTACTGTCAGAAATAGAGGCGGTTTTTGAACGCTCGTATATGTTTTGAATGCGCTCAAATAAAATATTGCGTTTTGCTTCTAAGATTGTCATCTCTTTGTCTTCCGACACGCGTGACTTCTTTTGTTGTGACATGCTTACGTAAGTATAAGCTAATGAGACCGAAACAAAATAAGAATATCTAATGTACCTATTATTTTACCTAAGTAGGCTAAGTAGGCAACACTTTAGAGCTGTGGAATTAAAAGTTGCTCGAAATATGAGATTTACAAGACAACTATGATAGTTCCAGAAATAATAATTGAGTAAATAGGTAGCTACATAAAAGTTTACCTACTGATGCGGGCGGAAACAACCATGTGAAGGTTATGTGAATATATTAGGAGTATAGCTAGGTGCTATAACTGCCTAGGTATAGCGATGAAACGTATAAAACGTAAATGAATCCGACTCGTATGGATCAAAAAAATGATTCGGCGATACACCGAAACCGTAGGTTCTAGGCAATTAGGAGAAGGAAAATGGACTATATTAGGGCGAGTTCTGCTCGCCTAGAAAGGATAAGGGAAGAGGATGTAGGATTGGAATGGGAGAGATGATTGTGAGTGGGTATAGGATATTCCAAGGATAGGGGGCACTTACCTTGTACGGCAATCTTCTTCGTCTCGGAAGGGCAGTCTCCTGGTGGTTTCGGGATGAAGCTGCTTGATTCACTTCACTACACAAATCACTTCCACTTGCGAGCGGTTTTGTATAAGCGGTAATAATTATAGCGGGAGCGGCGCGGAGCGGTACGGTATGGCCGACACGTATTTAGCGAATACGAAAGTTCTAGATTGTTTCTCGCGTCAACGATCGCGGCGACCAATCCGCGAAAGGCGTGCGCCTTCTTGGGCATGGGAGACAGGGAGGGAAACATGGTATCAATCGCACTAGACAAGCGTGGAACGATTGATGTTGATGCGATTAGTTATAGATAGGAAGGTAGATGGCGCTACCAACATTTATGGATTTAAATTATTATGACATTTGATCGATTATGACCAATGGAATTAGTGAAAGTCATTTTATGTCATTTCACGATTATG
This sequence comes from Euclidia mi, assembly GCA_944739405.2. Classification (NCBI taxonomy): domain Eukaryota; kingdom Metazoa; phylum Arthropoda; class Insecta; order Lepidoptera; family Erebidae; genus Euclidia; species Euclidia mi. The sequence goes on along the minus strand of OX123193.2, from coordinate 28,077,212 downwards.
GCAACTGAACCGTTATTATTTAATGAAATTATGGCAAATACCAGTATGGCATATGAAATTATGGCATTTTAAATTATGGCAAACATTAGTAAACCAATTCTACACCGGAAAGGATGGAGTATCGCGTGTCGCTAGGATCCGGACAGCCCCTGGAGAAGTGCAGCGTTCTTTTTCAAAGATTTGCCCGCTGCCTGTTGAGATGCCTGCTTCAACAACTGCTGGTAGTACTCTGGAATCCGAGAGCTTCCAGGGCGGGGAGTATGTTCAAGCTTCTAGCTGAGAGGGCAAGGGGGGGCGGAGGGAACGTGACGCCGCCGCTACCTCCGCGACCTACCTCACTCACCGACAAACACGGCTGAGAGCGTATACGTTTTATACAACATTTGTAAAATCGTTAATATGAAATCAAAACATTTTCTTTCGACTGGAATTTGGACAGCGTTCTCATTTCATCTCCTTACACTGGTCCCCAACGTAGGTGACTGTCCAACTATCAGTATATACTAATGAAATAGAGAGGGTACAAAAAAGTGCCTTAGAATGTTGTGCTACCGTCTACAGCTAGGACGTAATAACCTTGACTACGAGACTCATCTGTTAAAATTCAATGTTCAAAAGCTCAAAGACCGTAGAAAGTATTTTGACTTCATGTATTTACACAAAATTATTCATTCCATATTAGATGTACCCGATTTACTCTCCGAAGTGACTTTTAACACAAGTTATAGTGCGCGTAGGTCTAATCAAATAGGAGTTTTTGCTTTAAAGGTATATAAAAACAACACCTCATTTTATAACCTTCTAACTAGAATGGCTCGTCAGTGTAACGAAATGGCAAAGGACAACTTAGAGTTCGATATTTTTAACAATAACCTAATTTCGTTTAGTAAAACACTAAAGGATATCCTTTACTATAAACAAAATATCTAAGAACTAGCTTATATTTTGCATGCTTATAAACTAAAATTAGTCTTAAATTCTTTACTTACACCATACTAGATAAATTTTGTTAAGATATACTTTGTATGAACACACATTTTTGTGGGTTGCAACCCGGATTGATAGTAAAATTGTAATGTTTTCTCTATAATTTTGTAATGGTTGTAATCTGTTTTGTGTGATAATAAAATAAAATAAAATATCACTGTATAGAAATTTATTAAAATATCCATGTCTCCCTTCATGCGATGACAAACAATTAAGTAGGCAAATAAACTCTGAAAGGTGGATAGTCCGAATGATGGACTTAACAATATACCTTGAAGTTTGTTGCTAACGGAAAAGTTTATACAAACAAAAGACTTCCCATGACCACGGCTGGCGTCAATCGTACCGAAACTTCAGAGTAAATATAAAGTATTTTTTCTTTCTTTTTAAATAATTACGCGACATAGACCCGTTACATAATTATAAGTTTTTTTTTTATTTATTTTTATTTATAGACTCACGCCTGTATCCCCGAAGGGGCAGGCAGAGGTGTAATATTACACCCACATTTCGCCATGAATTTTAGGTCCTACGTAATAGGGGGTGAGCCTATTGCCGTTACCGGGAACAACACCAGACTCCGTGCTGCTACTGAGAATTTGGAAAAACCCAGTAACACTTTTGCCCGAAACGGGAATAGAACCTAGAACCTCCGATCAGCAGTCGCATACGCTATTCACTAGACCACGGAGTCAGTCTTAGTATTGTACTAAATAAATAAATAAAGTAAACAAAACCTCGACAAATTCTACAATACTATGACAAACTCTTTGTATGCATGCTCGTCATTCCCAAACTTAAGGCTCGTCACTTTAATGTGTAAATGACTATAATTATACTTTTATTCAATGTCTATATGTCTATGGGTCACATTCAATTAAAGAAAGATTGAGGAAACCACAAGAAGAAAACAATTGTTGCCAAATTGTATTTTAGCTCAAACGCAGCGATGCAGTAACATACCTATATGGTGTACTATTGCAATAATTCTCAGGCATTTAAGCTGGTGCGCGGTTTAAAAACTACCTCTATATTTTGTGGCTTTCGTTCAAAACAATTCAGTACACTTTAAGATTGTATGATGCTGTTTTTGTTGTGGGTTTTGTAACGCCTCTAGGCTGGGAAGGGTACGAGTTAGCGTTGCGAAATGATAACAGATGGCGTTACTTTAACCGCTTTTGAAGATTTCTGAAAGTTTGATAAAATGAAATTCAAAGTGTTTATGAAGTGTTACTTAGAAACTTCTTATACAAAAGTTTTTTTAATTTTCACTTTGTATTTCAATTTATTGCAGGTACAATAATTTGCATAGATCGATAGATCTCGAGAAGTGGCTGAAGACGGGATTGGGCATTGGCCTAGTTGGGCAAATGATCGTCAGCGTTGTAAAAACTGTGGACAAAAGTCTCATGTATGCTGCAGTAAATGTGGTTGCTACTTTTGCTTTAGCAAAGAACGAAATTGTTTTAAGAGTTTTCATGTTTCCACAAATGAATAAACCTTTTAATGTATTATAAATGTTTGATTATAAATCCTTATTCTTATCCTTATCTAAAATATACACAGTACCTGAAAACTATTTATATATTTATTTATTAAACCCATTATCTTTACCATACCTGCATGTTGTTCCAAATGTGAACATCTTTCAAAATAACCATGAACGCATGTTGTTCCAAATATGGAACAGGGGGTTTTTTCTCGATTTTTATACAATTTTTTATGCATATATTTTTTTTATTTTTTTCTAGGATGTTTTCTGGGGTAAGAAATATCATAAATTAATTTGAGCGAATTTTAAAAATCCATGCGGTACAGGGTTAATATAAGTCGATGAAAATGCATAATTTAAGGTAATACATTATTTGAATTGAGAGATCTCTACCGAAGTGTAAATTGCAGTAGGTACCTACAGACATTTTTAAACCAAGACATACTATTAATACATATTTTCTATTTCAAAGCAAATTACGGTTTACGGAGTCTAGTTTTACTGATATTACATTCAAACCGAATGATCTAGAAACTAAAATATTTATTGTAATAATAATATGTAGTTTGAACAGGTATAATAAATATTTGATGAAAAAATATTAATTATTATACAAAATATACCTAATACACTATTAGCTGCAATGAGCTATCTAATCAGACTATAGTTACAGGATTATTATGGAAAATTCAATAAAAGTAAGTATTTTCAAACATACATATCAAGTCATTTATATTTTGCCAGTTGTAGTAAACCATCCTCGTAATAAGGAATGGGGCAATTACCATACGTGGAGTGCATTCCAAAAATCGTGTATCTCCTCATCATCATCAGCCCATCACTGTCCCACTGCTGGGCACGGGCCTCTTCTCACTATCTCCTACAGATACATAATTATGTTGTCCCGCATGGTGGCCCCAAATTCAAAAGGTAGCGCTCGTAACATGTCTTGACTTACCGTTCTTGGTACCATTTTGTCGTTTCTGCAAAGTAAAGCATTAGTAGAGGTCAACAGTTGGATGGGTGACCGCTTGCTGTAGCATTTACCAACATCAAAGTGCTACCGTGCGAAAGATGATACGTTTGGCTATCGGTGTCGGTTCTTGTCTCAGGACAGGAGACGTTAGGCCATTTCGCTAACTTGCAAGTAGCTTATAACGTCCTACAATATATATGGCCGTATACTTACACGAAAAGGAATTAAGAACAAATTCATTACGCAGTGATTTCAGGTCATATCTGCTGTATATAGTACAGCACACCCACAAACTTCATCGGCTGGTTTGTGAAATCAGCTAGTGTATTCGTGTATTGTGTTTCTATATCTCGGTCTCTTTGCGGTGTAAGGATAGAACGCTCTACACAATACATAACGTAATGCTAAATTGTCTAATGAAGTTTTACTATCTGTATCTTTGAGGTTAATTAATTTGGTAATAATTGAAAATCTTAATACAGAATACTCTTATTAGCGCCTAAAATAATAGACAAACTTTCATCAGCACTACATACACGTTTAAAAATCAAAAAGCTACGTGTATGTATAGTAGAAATGGAGGTAGATAAATCTGGGTTAGCACTTACTTACCTACTCTATTAAAACTCAAAGAGCAAGAGTGGACTTTAATTAATATTAAATCTTAGGTATAACGTATAATAATCTAGTTTAAACGGAAGGTTAGTATATTAAGTTACTAGGCTAACGTTTTCATACTGAAGGAGCCTTAAATGAAACAAGGACTCGTCGATGGTGCATGTGCATCTATTAGGTTGGTTGGACTTATCACCCGTATTAAAAATACATTAAAATGATATAAGGAATAGCAATTTTCTCGTGGCCGATCACACTCAAGATGGACAGATCTTTCCTTACTGAATGTATAAGTAGTACCACGGATAGATAAAAAAGGCAAAGACTCGCAAAAACCTCAGCCAGCCAACGTAGTGATCCATGACTTCCACACTCCTAGAGGTATAATTTTAGGTTTGTCTTAATTCTACTTCAGGCCAAAACTGTTCACAGAGAACAGGTAAAAAAGCCAGCTTTACAATAGTATGTGTTGCAATGTAAGTAGGATATTCCAACAGTCTATAAGCCTCATTAAATTAGACATAATAAATTAAGACCTTGATTGAGGGTTAAATGAGAGCAGCAAAGACTAAGAAAATTGTTGTGTTACTTACCAGGTACCTTTTCTTTCTCTGCCGACACCTGCCCCTAAAGGTTTACCATCTAAAAGCTTAGATTTTCTTGTTTGCTTGTACCGGTCATTATAGAAAACTAGCAATCACTGTTGCGTTTCCTGTTTAAGCAGACTCGAAATTTCGCAACTACCTTTAATTTTGTTAGTGACCATAATTTAGCTCAACCTTACCTACTGGTTCATTTAGTTGTATCTGTATAAGAAAATACCTTCCGCCAGCGCGCAGATTAGAAATAGCTCGGTTGTATTGTGGTTTACAGCAGTCTCTTAACTTACTGTACTGGATTGCTTCCTCTCACATACCACATTTAATGTATACACTTACTACTACTGAATATGTGTGTGCAGAAATATTGTTGCTCAAAATGAATTAATCACGGTTGGATTTTTAGAATGAGCAGCCATTCTCGCAAGAATGCAATGGGCTTTTACTACTATCGAAATGCAGTATATTTAAGGTCTTTATTACACCTGAACAATATACAGATAGATAGAAAAAAATTGAAAGGAGAGTGACAGCGGGGAACAGTGTGAATGGAGCGCTGCATGCCTTTATGAACGGCCAAACCGTGCCTAAAAAGGCGCGACTGGCAGTTCATAATGGAGTGCTGGTGCCCACCTTGATGTATGGAAGTGAGTGTTGGGTATGGCAGAAAAAGCATGAAAGCAGAATTAACGCAGTTGAGATGCGATCACTGCGTAGTATGTGTGGGGTGAGACTGATTGATAGAATTCCGAATGCATACGAGAGCGATGTGGCCTGAAAGAAGATGTTGTGACAAGGATTGAGAAAGGAATGCTGAAATGGTTTGGACACGTGGAGAGAATGAGTGAAGAAAGATTGACGAATCAAATATATATGGCAGAGGTGTATGGGCAAGCCGGTTGCGGCAGACCTCGTAAGACGTTCGTGGACCAAATTGGGGACGTCTTGAAAAACGGAAAAGTCCGAAGCACCCGCAACCGGCGAGCATGTATGAAAAGAATAATGAATGTAGAGGAAGCACGTGAGGTTTGCAAGGATAGAATCAAGTGGCGATCTGTTGTCTCTGCCTACCCCGACGGGAAAAAGGCATATGTATGTATGTATGTATAGAAAAAAAAAACAGGCAGCGCTAGCCTAGTGGCGATACCAACAAACTGCCATGGAGAGGGTATCGGGTTCGAATTGACAGCTTTGCCTTTTGGAGTAATGTGCGTATTAAATTGTGAATTATCGCTTGTCACTTGCCTCGGAGAGCACCTAAAGCCGTTTGTCCCGGCTGTCATGAGGATGTTTGACAGTCTTTATTAATTGTCACTAGTCTATACCGTTGAATATATATATCCCTGTCTCTTTGGGTTGTGGAGGTCAAACAGGCAGACGCTTTGTTGAAAAGCTAATTCAGTCAAATCCAGTTAAACTTAAATGCGGACCGCGGGTCATTGCTGTGATATCGCTAGGACGATGACGAGGATAATGATGATGGAACAAAATCATTTTTATTGAATTTTACTATTTAGAACATACTACATATTTTCGATAAGTACCTTATATTAAGTTCAAATGAGCGTAGAATACTACCTCATTCGTGGGCATCAAATGACCAGCAAGGGATAAAATACGCAGCATATACATAGACTAGTCGACGGCAGCGGCTTCGCACGCACATATTTTTGAATCTCCCGTTTTGCCCTATCCCGTGGGAATTTCGGGAAATCCCGTCTTAGTGCACCCCTACGGTCCCCAAGGAACATACATGCTAAATTTCAGCTTCTTGCGCCGAGTAGTTTCGGCTGTAGCTTGTCTGTCAGTCAGTCAGTAACGCAAGGATTTTATATATTAAGATGAGTTTTTAAAATTCACAGTCATCGGTTGAGTTTTTGCAACTGTCACAGTTAGTTGAGCACTCGTCCTTCTAAAACTTCATATCCGGCCAACCTACCGTCACGGGTCCGATACAAGAAACAGTCCAAAGCTGTAATTAATTTTCGCTTCGTGCTGAACGCTCCATTCGTGTTTTTGTTTGAGAGCATTTTTCCCTTTTTTCCTGAACAAACGTGGACGTTCACCACCCGGTGAGGGGGCGGCTGGGGGGAAGGTGGTATCGGTAAAGGGAGGGGGTTCGGTTAGTTAAATGGACTCGCGGCGAGAAAGAGTGGGGCCAGCCACCCTACTCTCCCCTTTCACTGACCACTGGATGAACGGATTATGAAATATTTCATCGGAAAATAAAACTGAAAAAATATTACCGCCGGCGTCTGAGAGGGTATTCTTCAGCGGAGCTAGTTATAACTTCAAATTATCTACTCGCTGGATGAGTTGATTAATTCCCGCGCTGGAATTATTAAAAATATTCCATGCTTTACTGAAGTTGTAGGTTTTTATTTGAAGGTAGCTTAATGAAATAAACTTTTGACTTTACCTGGAAAACTTTTTGCGTATGAAATTATTTTGTATGGTCGTTTGGTAAACAACTGGAAAAATAATATAATATTGTTATTTATATAATATAATATTGTTGCATTACTGACTGACAGACTACGCACAACTCAATCTACTATATTCCTTAGGGACTGTAGGAGAGCTCTAAGAGAAGATTTCTGGGAATTTTCACTCTAAGAGGGCAAAACAATCCCACGCGTGGACAAAGTCTAGTATAATTATAATCTGTTAAAAATGTGTCTGATGAAAAATCAAATAAAATTATCCGTAGAAGTAATTTAGTCACACCACTCTTAAATCTATTACGCACAGCCAGCAATCGTCAGACGTTCGTATTACAATATCCCCTGTTGTATTATCATTATCACTGATATATACATAATGTGTCACACAGCTTCATTTATTAACACGAGAGTCCCCCCCGAGAAATCATTCTGTTCAATGTTCCACACCATAAGTTAGGGTTATCGTCAATGCTTACTCAATAATATTGTTTCGCCCGATACAGCTGTGTTATCCTGCTAACAAAACGATTGTAAAGCTTTGATTTTACAACACTGATTTCATCTGATATTAGCATGAATATAATATTTATATGCATAACTTTGTTGGTGTAATATTCAATTCTTGTTAAAATGTATTTAGTTAATGCAAATGAATGGCTTTGTTTATTAATACATGCTAGACGTATTTAGATATTCACTTCAGGAATTTAATAGCAGTCCTTATTGGCACATATATTTATAATCCTTACTTAAATATAATTATTTATTTCCATTGAAAATACATTTCCCACTAATACTTAGTATCTTTGGTTCTTTAATGGGCTCTCACAACAATTTTATAACTTACATACATAAGTATGTATCTAATTTATGAAAAATAGGCAATATTGCAAAAAAAACATCTATTTCACCGCAAAAATATATTACACTAGATAAAGTTGAAGTTTCTGGATGATCGAGCTTGACTCGGTATTTTCTTCTTTTTTTTTTTAATAAATCCTAGTAGATTTATAACCCCTAAAACAGAAAACTAATAAACATACTTATTCGTACTCATCACCTAAAGATTTGCTCTGGTTGGGAATCACGAACCCAACGCTAACAGGCTGAAAGATAATAAAGTGTATGAACAGATAAACATAAATACATAACGACTCCAATCATAACCCTCCGCAGTTGCCTACCTGTGAGGTACAAATAAAACAAAATAAGTGCTGGAAAAAACAATAATTCGTTAAGTATATCAATCGGTGAAGCCAATATCCTTTCGTGAGCAAATCTGGCGTGGGGTGATAAGCAGCTTATGCACTCAATTTATTATATTGGTATGTCCGTATAATAAAATTGTTTTATCTGCTCCCACCGTACGTTCAAACTGTCCGATAAATTATGCGGGTGAGGTTTGGCAGAAGCGTACACTTTTAATGATGATTCTGAATGTGCGGACGCTGCAATTGTGCCAGTGGTTCGCTTCTGGTAGCGATTTCAATTCCAGTTTACGTAAACATTTGTGCAATCTGTTTTTGTTTTATGTTTTGTAGTTTTGTTTGTGCTCTGTGCAGGGGGGCAATCGTGCTAAACGTCAACGTATTTACCAAAACCAAACTTCAACCGAAAACGTCACGTTATGCACATTTCGTATCGTGCTAATTATTTGAACGTAAACGATTTGGTTTTTGTAGGGCAGATACGTTCAGTGACAGCTAGGTGACAGCGTGCGAGCGAACTCTCGTTGTTGCATGGTATCGCGCTATTATTTGACAACGTTTTAAACCAAAACCGTTACGTTCGTGGACGTCTCATACGTTGTCAAACCAAAAGTTCCTATCGACGAACTTTGCAATTATATAATATTTTAAATTTGAGAAAATTATTAAGATAATTTTGTATTATTTATCAATTTAGTGGCATATGCTTATAATACGTTTGATTGCAACTTAAATGAGTGAACAACATTATTTCATATAAGGCAATTTTTATAGATATCTCTTTGGTATAGCTTATTGTTGCGGTAGAATTCATTATTGTAAGATTGGCGTCAACCTTTCTTGGCCCTATATTTATGACAATGTCTAGGAAGGCATCTCATAGAAAAGGCTACATCTCGATGCGATACCTTCCTAGACATTCGCCTGTGAAAGGCTGAAACAATATTATGGGGATGTACGTATACCATACACATAATACTGTCACAGTTATAGGTTCATTGGGTGGCTTAAGCCAAAAGACTGCCTACTCGGTAAGTGCGCGCTCCAGATGCCTGTATACAGCAATTAGACGACTGATAAACGTTCATTTATAATTATTTTTCCTAAGTACCTAGATAGGTATTGTTATTATTTCATTTAACCAAGACACAGACAAAACCGTCATACAAAGATTTGTCGTGTTAGGAATCCAACCCACTACCTCGGGTAACAGACCTAAGTCTTAGATTAGGGCTGGGTGGCATTGAGTTGAATGTGCGTGGGAAGCGCAATGCAGTGCCGACACAGAATTGTAAATTTCATGTAATCTGTGGGTGCCGAATAGTTCTTTCTCCACCGGCCGTAGTTCAGGCCATGTTGACGAAGACGTCCGGTGGGACGCTGATGTGGTCTCCTTCTGTGAAGCGGTCATGCTCCAGAAGGAGACCGCCGAGCGGGATCGCGAGAGAGCCGGTCCCGCTCGCAGACGCAGGCGGCGTCGCGCGTCGTGGCGGTGCCAATGGCCGCTAGCCTGACTGTTCCTTGGGGCCGTGGGCAATCAGAGATGGCAATCTGACTGCCCGACCACGAACGACCCCGAGAAGACAGCGGTCTCGGATAGTCGAGGGACCACTGTACTCGCACAGTACGAGATAGCGAAGGGAGGGCACTACCAACCTAGCCCATCCAGAGACTGACAAGCGTAACGGGACCCAGGAGCATTACACCCGCGTTCCCTGTGTCCCATTCTTTTGAGCGCTGAGGCGGCTATCGTGGTGGTTTTAGTCGGTAAACCTGTTCGGTCCCGCCCCGCGGAGAGGCACTCGCAAAAGAGTTTCCCGACGTAAAAAAAAGGGTGCCGAAAAGTCAACGAGTAGATCAGAGCCTAGACATGGCCTAAACTCTGGCCAGCCTATTTTGACTAGCTGGTTCAGGGCTCTTAAATTTGGCTTGCTTTGGCCGATCAGCGAAGGGAAGGCCACAGGAGCTATTCGCCTGGTGTAATTTTCAAAGGCATAATCACGGGAAAACCTGCCCCGGGTCTTTGTTGCCACGGGACCCGCCATGACAAAACATCACTGTTCCCCACTTTGCATATATAGTTAAAGTAATAAGCCTTGGATTCTGTTAAGAGAATATCTATCTAATAAGGTCGCCCATCAAGTACCACCTGCCCATACTAGTATGGTTAGGGTAGGTGCCGCCTTTCATCCTTCGTGACCATTTAGACCGGGTGAATTTCTAAGTGAATTGTAAGAAAATATCTGTGAAGAAGAGAAACATAAGAATAAATTAATTCTCTGTGACAACCCACACCTGGCGGTGTGATCCCAAACTAGGCACAACCTAGTGGCATGGTAGTCAGACAATTGATTAATACATATAAATATTGCTTTTATACACATACGAGTATTATAGTTATGATAATTTGCTCATCGCACAAAGAGTTCTCCTGGGTGGTAATCGAACCCATGACTTTCGTCTTAGCAGGCAGGGTTAGGTAGGTACCACTAGGCCGTTCTACAAGGGAGACTAACCACGAACTCAGCAGGATGTGATACAATTGTGTGAGCTAACATAAGCGTAGAGCGTTTCTAATCGGGTACCGAGTCCAACATCTGATGATCCAGTGTTACCCAGACTGCCGCTGGACCACTTCAATAGATATTTAAAAGAATGGAGTAGGTATGTATATTAAAAGGCAAGCTCCAATTTCACATTTCGATTTTATTTATTCAGTGTATTGAGATGATGAAATCTGATACAAAATATTATTTTAAGTAGAGTTGAAACAATCAACATCTGTTAGGCCATCTGATTGTTACAATTACATTGTGAACTTCACAGTAATAATTATGTATTTGGTTTGGTTTTCATTATTTTAGTTAACTACATACATACATACATAGTCTCACGCCTATAACGTCGAAGAGGTAGGCAGAGGTGTATTCCTGCACCCACTTTTCGCCAGATATACTTTAGTTCCACGTAATAAGGGGCGAGCCTATTGCCGTACCGGGCACATTTCCAGACTCCGTGCTGCTACTGAGAATTTCGTGACAGAAAAACCCAATAACACTGCCCGACCCAGGAATCGAACCTGGGACCTTCCGATCCTACGCGCACATTTATGCCGCGAGACCAACGAGGCAGTCGTATAGGGTTTGATGTCGAGTTTTCCGTCTCTACGCAAAGATGGTATTTGCATCATGTTATCCCTTAGTCGCCTCTTACGACACCCACGGGAAGGGAACTAATTAATAGTATATTCTTGTTTAATGTCCAAGAAGTGACGATAGTCTCGATTTGGCTCATAGCAAATTCCTCATTTTTGTTAACTTGCAATTATGTACTGTCCATGTGGTTGTGCTAACGAGCCGTTTATTATTCTGCATACTCCTCGGCTACTGTGAACAAAATTAAAACATAAATTATTTAGTAAATATTTACTCAAATGTAAGTCCTACCAAAATAACTAAACACGCTGACATTTAACTTAAGATTAATATTGTTCTCATACGTGCGCTATATCTTGTGTTTGAGTAATATACTTACAATATTTTGTTGGGGATTTATGCATATAATAAGACAAGTTCAGAATGAGATTAAATACTGTAGGATCTTACGTAATGATAAATAATTGAAATGCGTACCTGAAAAGTCAGCCAAATTCAAATTCACCAGCTTTTCGTCTATCTCTTCTTATATAGAAAGGATGACTATTATGCCGAACGCTAACAATTCGGGCTTTGTTTAACATCTTTCTCTGCTCTATATATTATTCCAAATCTGAAAAATAGGTGTTTTTTATTGTAACGATCATATAAAATTCGTATTGGGCTCGACATATAGCAGAAGAAGCTGCAATTGCAGTAATGTTGTGGTGCATCATCATTTGAATTCACCTTCGTTACTCTAGTAAAATAAAAACCACTTCTACATGACCAAGTGTGATCATTAATTGTGTTTTGCAAAAATCACTTATTAGGGTAAACAATATTTCGGTACTTACCGTATAATTTGAATAAAATTATTTCATGATTTCATATATATAATGTTTGTTGACATTTAATGACATTCACATAATGACATTTGTCTTTTTAAAATAGTGCTTGCACATGGCGCGATGTCGCTACAGCCTCTTTGGTATAAGAATAGTACTTACTATTTTCAAAAGCCGGTGTCAAGCACTAAACGTTTGACGTTAGCCCAACGTAAGGGTTGCGTCTACGGTTCGAACGCTCAATACCAAAGAGCAAGTATACATGGAGGGAGCATTTCAAAATGAGTAGAAAACGTATATGCATCTCTTTTCTCTTTAATTACAAAACTGCATATGTTCGAGTATGATAGCCATAGAGCTTTTATACAGCCTTGAATGACATATGCCAAGAAAAATGTTATGTCATGTCGATGTTCGTCCAGCTGGAGTGAAAGCCGTGTCGAAATAAATTGCAATTTTAATTGCTACAAAATATTACAATTGTAGATATGACCACTTCTAAACATTAAAAAATGACCATAGTTTGTAATGCCGTCGGATGTAAAACCAAATGGGACTGTTGGCCGAAAATGGTCAAAAAATATCTTACCACCGGTAAGTCATAATAAGTAAAATTGTAGATATCTGCCGTAATAATCCTACAATGATATTTGTAAAGCTTATACTTAAAGATAAAGATAATGACCACCGTTGACACATATTTTTATTCCAATAGTCACAATGAAATAAATATAATAGAAATATTTCGATAAAAAATATGAGGATAGTGTTGTAATACAATTGTCAGTTAGAAAACCAGTTTCTGAAAGATTATAATTTGAATAATTGTTTATTAATTGTGATTTTTTGTAGATTTGCAAAGAATGATGGTTTGAAACTAAATTGGGTCCGAAATATGAGAAAGGGAGAATGGCAACAGTCTAATTCTTCTAAACTTTGTTCGCTTGATTTTGTGTCTGCTTGTTATCAAGAAGGATTTCAAAGAAAAGTTTTGCATTCTTATGCTGTGCCTACTATTTTTACTAACCAGATATCTAATACTGAGGTTCTGAGACTTCTACTTTATTATTATTAACTTATATTTTTATCAATCAATATATACCAACATTGCAACTGTTAAAATATGCTATAGTAATCATATATACATATATGTAGGTATATCATAAACAGATTTGTGTTGTTATTTTCAGAAATGTCCGAAATAACGAAACCTTATTTTTGGAAGCGATAATAAAGCTTCAAGAGTGAACATGGCTTGCACTTCTGGAACTCAGGATGAAAATATTGTTCGTAAATGTTAACTGTTTCCGCCCATGTACATCCCATTTTGGTAATACATATAGTATCAGACCTGCCGGGCAGTTATCGTGTGCATTACTTTGTGGTATAAATAAATGATTTTGACTATTTAGACCTTTTTTTAATTACTTTCCTAAATACTGTAAAAAGAGAGGTAATAATGAGATATGATCAATCATATCTTATTATTACCTCTCTTTTTACAGTATTTGTTTCTTTGTAGGCACCTAAGTACTATACTCTAAATAAAAGCTCGTAAAATAATATACTACTGGTATATTACTAAATCAAATGCTTATCTTGTCTCTACATACCGAATTATATACCAATACCAATAAAAGATTAATGCATGAGTACATCACTATTGACAGTCATTCCTTCTTTTGAAAAAAATGCGACATGAGTATTTCAAGAGGTAATAAATACAATACATCTGTCTCGGTTACACATAGGAAATTTTATACAAGTAAAAAGAAATAACGATAGGTTTCTTGTTTATGCTTAAAGCTATCACTCCATGTATACTTGCTCCTTGCTCAATACAGTTAGCACAATACCATGTTTGACATCAGCCAAACTAAAACCAAACGTTCACCAAATACGTTACGTTGTCAACGTTTGAACGTTTGAAAATAGCACGATTAGCCTCCAGGTAAAAGTTCAAAGGTGTATATTTTTAAACGGTCTGTGTAAAAACTTCAAAGGTTTATGTTTTTCGTAACCTTGTTTTTTGTAACTTTGCTGTGGTTATAATGGCAGCTTTTCAATAAATTTAACGATGGAAACTTACTAATACTATTAATGCTATAGTAGTCTGTCTATTAGGCAGTTAGGTATAAAAGGACTTTGGTATAGATGGAAAAACACTATCCTAAAAATAATTTCTCTTCATATTTTGCTTAAGTAAAGAACTTAAAGAAGTTAGAACAGCAATTAGTAAAATATAATTATTAAATACCTTATCTTCTCTCTTATCACAATTCATATGTGCACACATACATTATAGAAACCTAAACCTACAGTGTTGAATGAAGACAAAGCGTCGTCGACAAGAAGAAGTACTTGCAAGTCTCTGCAGTGGCTGCTCACAGCTTAATATGTTATGTTGTTGTGCTTAGTATGTTATGTTGTATTTGCTTACGTTGACTGAAATTGTTCTAATACTCTGTTCAATTGGGTTAGAGTATATAAGCGGAATTCGAGCTGCAAGGTGAAAGATGCAACCTGGATGATCGTCTCGTCCTGGCGGACGAGGATGAAGAATCCAAAGACATTTCTCTCAACGTTTTATGACACATTCTGCTGATACATTTGTATGAGTGTCTCGATGACATAATTACAAGAGTAGCACAGTGGTTTGAGCGCCGTTTAACATAATGTACTTAGCACACAAATTATGGTACCGTGTTTGAGTAATCTTTGAGTCCGTTGATGAAATGTTTATAAATAAAATTATTCTTAGTGCGAGTCTTGTAAAAGTAAACGAAATCGTGTTTTGTCTAGTAAATATAAACTCAGAAACAGATTTATTTTAAACAGACATTTTAATACAATACATACTGAGAAACTCAATGCTTTTGCAAGTGTAGGGTTTCGTGATGATGTTGTTTGTATGGAGAGATAAAAGAAAGATTCCAAAGATGAAAATAATACTTTTAGTGTGGTACCACATAATTAAAAATAAACTATAAAGGTACGACCTAACTGTATGGGAGCGTGGAGACAACTACTGAGCTTCGCTTACACGCGCCTTGTATATAATTTGTAGCGTCAGCAGCCGCTACAGTATAACAGAGAACTCTTTAAAGAAATGTTATACTTTAACAAGTCATTTTCTTTTCTGCTAACTCGACCACTTATGGCTTCAAAATTTAGTTCCTTACACTCTAGGAAGGCTTTCCCAAGAAAATTCTCCGTTTATATTTATATAATACCATTCCTTTGTTTCATTTTTGTTCTCTTTAAAAGACAGTTCTTACCCTGAGAATAAATTATGTCTAGAGGGACTTGATAAACATACAATTAACACTCGAAACAACAGTTTGTGGATCACAAAATGTCTTTTCTCTGAGGATTAAATAATACACACGGCTCAATTCTAATCAGCAACGCTATTGCTTTCTCCACTTCGACTTATGTGCACTTGTGCAGCCGCGATTCACGCTCTACGTGCTGCTTGCCTGGAATGGTCAGTTCAACTTACTACTCAGTCACTGAACACGTGCCCTCCGGCAAGTTAAAGAGTTCTCATAATAATTTTTCCATTTCCTTTTTTAGTAGTTAGGAAACATCGTCTAATTAACTTTTTACTATTTTGTTTGCCTTATCATATGTTAAAGTAAATCCAAAGCAGCATTTAAGTACCTCCTATTAGGTACCTCAACAGCAAAAAGTAATAGCTCAATATAATCCGTTAGAAATGATCTGAATAACAAGTAATAATTTATTAATCGATTTCCTTGTCACACTGTTCATTTTCCCTTTAATACGATAAAATACATTGTAATAGTAGAGCCAACTAAAGGGGTTTCGGAGAATTCATTATCCGAATGAAAGTGCAATTTCATGGCTTTATTGATGGAATTCTCGGAACAGCAAAGCGAATCACTGACAAAGGGTGCGAATAAAAGCTCTGTACGTGATGCAAATTTTTTATTAGTTTATGTAGACTTTTCCCGCGGCTTTGCTGACACCTAAATCTTCCTAAGGAATTTCAATATCTTGTGGCCGGAAAGGTACAAAGCTCTGTTCAGTTGTTCTAGAGTTTAACGCGTTGATACAGACAGACAGGACGCGGCGGGGACTTCATTTATATATTATATGTAAAAAGGAAAATGTATGGCATGGTAGTCCATGCCAAGCATTTGCCTTTTAACATTTGTCTTTTTAATCTTAATATATAAAATCCTTGCGTTACTGACTGACTGACAGACACGCTACAGCCGAAACTATTGGGCGCAGGAAGCTGAAATTTGGCATATATAGTCCTTGGGGACCGTAGGGGTGCACTAAGAAGGGATTTCCCGAAATTCCCACGGGATTGGCCAAAACGGGTAAATTAAAAAAAAATGCAGTCGTAGCTGCTGGCGTCCTCTAGTCTATACCTAAAAATAATTAACTAAATTCCCCGTCGCGTCTTGCATGAAATCGCATAGAAAAAAAATATTTTAACTCAAGCTCAACTAAATATGATGTATTTTTATGCAGTTTCTAAGGCTTTTGCGTAACTAATTAATTAAATGACGATAGTTCCTACATAAATGTGGAATGCTTTAATTTTTTTGTAAGACTGCTTTTTGTGACTGCGAATTTACTTATAAATGCCAGCGGCTAGGTTAGACTAATTTCCTGGTTGCTTGTTGTAGGAGCTTTAACGTAAAGACACATAATTATTCTGTATTGCATTTGTATTACTATTTTCGTTATTACAATATATGTGCGTTTTTAGCCACACCAGTCATAGCTAATGTCTAGCTTTTTTTTTATTACTGATAGGCTAGCGTTTGACCATTATCTCACCTGATGATAAGCGATGATATGGTCTAAGATGGATCACGCTTACCTAGAAGGTACCTATTCACTCGCGACTTGAAAACACCCAGGTTGTACTCATCAGGAAACACAGACTCAGGTAAAGAGTTCCACACCTTGGCGATACGCATAAGAAAGGAAGAAGCAAAGCGCTTCGTGCGTATAAGCGGAATATCCACCATGTAACGGTGACGCTGACTCGTTAGTCTGGTCGTCCGATGGAAGAAAGGGGAAGGAGGAATCAGATTATGTAGTTCCTCTGCGCACTCTCCAAAATGTATCCGATAGAATACCGATAGACTGGCGACACTATGGCGATGCTCTAGGCTTTGGAGTCCTGCGTCAACCAATAGGTCATCGCCGATGATTCTTCTAGCTTTTCTCTCAATTGCCTCCAATGTATCTAATTGATACTTGGCAGAACCATCCCAGAGGTGCGAACAGTACTCCATGCAGGACCGGACTTGTGCTTTATATAGATTGAGCAATTGTTCCGGCATGAAGTACTGCCTCACCCTGTTGAGGATTCCCAGCTTTTTGCTAGCTAGTTGAGCTTTGGCCTCTATATAGGGGCCAAAATTTAGGGTTGAGGTCAACGAGACACCAAGAAGCTCAAAGTCGTCAGTTATCGGCACGGAAAAATGTTGGAATGTCGGAACCAGGTCAAATTGGCTCCGTTTTGCCGAGAATACACACATCTGGGTCTTCGAAGCATTGAACTTGACAAGATTGGCATCACCCCAATCGGAGACCGCCTTGAAACACAAGTTCATCCGCTCGATCATTTCTTCCCTGGGTGATTGTATTTGCGCTCCACTGGCTCGAGCATTGGACATATATCTCTCTACCACCGTGCTGTCATCTGCATACCCAAAGGTACCGGGTTTCAACAGATCGTTGATATGCAGCAAAAATAGGGTTGCGGAGAGAACTGATCCCTGAGGGACTCCGGCATTGATTGCCAATTGATCCGACGAACAGCCATCAACGACTACCCGAATAGATCGGTCCCTCAGGAAATCTGATATCCAAGTGCAGAGACCAATGGGTGGACCAAATGACGGAAGCTTGCTTATGAGACTATCGTGCCAGACCCTGTCAAAGGTCTTTGAGATATCGAGCGAAACAGCAAGTGCTTCACCGCATCTTTCGATGGCCTAGCCCCACATGTGTGTGGCATACACCAGAAGGTCTCCAGTGGACCGATTCCGGCGAAAGCCGTATTGTCGGTCACTGAGAAGACTGTTAGTTTCTAGGTATGCCAGAAGCCTATTATTCAATACACGTGCCATACTCTTACAGAGTATGGAAGTGACTGAAATGGGTCTATAATTATTAGGGTCGGCACGGCTGCCTTTCTTCGGCACAGGTTGAACATTGGCATGCTTCCAGGACTTAGGTACTTGTCCTCTCGTTAGGGATAGGCGGAAAAGGCGTATCAGTTCGGGGGACAACTCTGGGGCACAGGTTTTAAGTACTATGGCTGGAATACCATCTGGACCGCTGGCCTTATTCACGTCTAGATTCCACAGCGTTTTACGAACCTCGGTTTGCCGAATGCAAACCGAGGTTCGTAAAACATACAGGTTTCGCAAACAGGTAATGTTGGAGGTGTTTCACTCGCAGTGTCTAGACGCGAAGATTCCGCGAAGATGGAGGCAAATAAATTTGCCTTGTCCTCAGCAGTGTGGGCCAGGGATCTATCTGACCTCAGCAGTGGTGGTAGTGAGGGGCGGCAGAAGTTCGATTCCACCGATTTCGCCAGGGACCAAAACGCTTTGCTAATCGCAGGGTAAGAAGCAAGTTTATTCCCTATATAGCGAATGTGGTCGTAGCGAGCCTTCCGGAAAACTTTCTTGCAGGACTTGGCAGCTCTGTTATACGCTCTCTTCATATGTGGTGTGTTATTTGCCTTGCAGTTGCGAGCTTCAGTCCATAAAAGAAACGCCTCATGTTTCAGCGCTTCAGCGCGTCCGCATTCGGGCCCGAACCAGGACTGAGTTTTTGTTGATATGTCTGAGAATGGGATATAATATTCCATTCCTTGACGCAATACTTCAGTCACAGCATCTGCGCAGGTTGAAGGGTCACCCGAAGAGAAGCAAGTGGGCTGCCAAGGATAAGATGCAAAGAACGACCGCATCTCATCCCAGTCTGCTGACCCGTATCGCCAAACCCGTCGGGAGCCTCTTGGGTCTTGGACAGGTGGGGAGTATACGGACACAGTTTTTATCAGACAATGGTCGGAACTTCCTAAGGGTGAAGATACCGACACAGAATATTGGTCTGGTTCTGTTGTCAGCAGAAGGTCCAGGCAATTGGGAGTTTGGCCTTCTACATCAGGAACCCACGTTGCTCCTTGTACCATCTAAGTGAGGTTTAAGGCCAAAGCAAGCTTTCGCGTCTCTCTCCCAGCGTGGTCAGTGCACTGGTATGGAAATAGCCACTCCTTGTGGTGAGCATTAAAATCCCCCAGTAACACTAGCTGAGCCGTGGGGTACTTCTGTAGAGCGGCCTCCGCCGCCTCACTTAAGTACTCTGTGAGCCGAGTTGTCTCCCGATCTCCACTGTGCGACCGGTAGACACAAGCATAGAGGATCTTCTCATGTCTTGTGTCCACCAAAACCCACAACACGGAAAATGTGGGATCTTCAAGGCATCCGAGACGCCGACAGCAGAAGTCGTCACGGGCGTACACGCAGTCCCCAGCCCGTGGCTTAAATTGGTACGCCACGTCAGACAGACATGCTATCTGCGTCTCCGAGAGGAATAAGAGCGCGGGTCTTTCAGTCTCAAGGTGGTGGTGGACTTCAACGAGATTGGAGTGCAATCCTCAAATATTAGCGAGGTGCACTTTGAGCGAGAGGGAGTGCTGCCACTGTTTCATGCTTCTCTTATTCTTTTTTGCCTTCATATGGATATTTGAGTGAATAGGAAAGAGGACGGAAGTGGAATGAGGCGCATCGCTGCTCTCCCATTAACATACAATAAGACCGCCACACCATAGGTCCGCTAATACGGAAACTGCTGGGTCAACCGAGCCCCCCCGAACTTATCCATAGGGCCCTCTCGTTCGGTCGCCAACCGGCACTATGGCGTAAGTTCGGGATTTTTCGACAGTTGGCGGGGCAGCCTTTCGCAAGTGGCTTTCTTGCTACTTGGGCCCCCTACAACCTGCGGTCGGCCAAGCGGTGCAACGTGCCTCGGCTCCAGCTACCCTCCAAGATCAACGAACCAGTGCGGCAGAGATAGTGCACGTTGTAACGGTCCACAAGCAATGTGCAACTATTCGGACCCGTCCTCTCATGTGGCTTCACCGGCCCAAGCTCCGGAACACGGTAGGTTATACCGCTTGGCGGAACGACTAGCCGGTGGGTGGTTACTAGCCGCGGCCGAAGCCTACCACCGTCTGTTTTGTCGCCTGATTAATACCACCCAGGGGCCACGTGTAGGGAATCCAGGTTCGGGGTGCTCTCCTACGGACGTGGGCGACTCGGCCCCCAAAAGCTTTGTTTACTTCAAAATTACGTTTGCGGTACACATGTTCATACCTAATGTTGTTGTCAGGGGTGAATTATCATTCCTTAGTAGAGATTTACAACAAAATTATATAAACAGAACTATCAGTATAGCCAATATGTAATAAAATTCAAGTACCTAATAAGTTTAGTAAAAACAGAGTGTTTTGACGTAGGTACTTCACTATAAAACTGCCAATAAGTTATTTTAACCTGAATATAATATAAAAGCAATAGAAAACAAACTAAAATGATATTATAATAAATGTATTAATATATCTAATAAGCGTTTGTACCTGTCAAGGGAATGTGCTACAATATCAAGTGCACCCAGACTCGGAGGTAAAATCGAAAGAGCGCGGGCCGGATTCCTGGCCCGGACCGCGTTCCAGGAATGTCTCATATTGGAATCTGTCCCGGACTGCCGATGTTACAATGTAACGTTTTTCCTTAACGTTCCTTTGTCTAATAATATTAAAGTCTTGCTCAAATAACTTAGTTCAACTCCTTTATGATGAATCTAAGGAATTGCGTTATTAGGCTGTGATCTCAATATGCAAATGCTGCCTATATTGGTAAACTGGCGCAATTTATATTGGTTTTTAAACAGCAGCAAAGCTCTCTCACACTTTTTACTTTCTTTTTCCTAATGTTTGTTCTTATCTTGCGTTATTTTTTCGTTCTGTTAAGTTTATACTCATATTAAGTTTATCATAGCTGTGCAGACTATTTTATGCAAAAAGGGAAATACAGGTATACATTTTGTAGTCAACTAGAGACAGATTGCGAAATTACCTGATTAACACTCCCACATCGTCATCCCTTATGTATGAGGTTGCGCTATGGGGTGTCTACCTAAGCCTTAAACTGTTTGATCTAATTTTCTAGCATTTCCTTGATAGCCATAGATATACTTATAAATAGGTATAATTGTCTCTTTCTATAAATCTGAAAGTAGTAAAACAGGAAAAGATGGCATGTCCAATCACTCATTTGCCTCTCTCTTTTCGAAATTGACAATTAGTAAAGTTATTGCAGTATCTATGTTTTAGGTCTAGACAATAGGTTTAATTACATAGTAATTGTAATGCATATATTTTTTACGATAGTAGTATATTTAAAGAAACTTGCATATTTTATTTTTAAGTTTTTACACGTACACTGATTGGTTTA
Organism: Euclidia mi; assembly: GCA_944739405.2. Classification (NCBI taxonomy): domain Eukaryota; kingdom Metazoa; phylum Arthropoda; class Insecta; order Lepidoptera; family Erebidae; genus Euclidia; species Euclidia mi. The sequence goes on along the minus strand of OX123193.2, from coordinate 28,055,388 downwards.
CTATCGAGACAGGTGTTAAACAGGGATGTGTACCGTCGCCTTGGCTGTTCAACCTTTTCATGGACAGTTCTTTGCAAGATTTGAAAAATAGTGACTGTGGATTAAGGATGAATGAGTTACTTGTCAAATGCCTCCTAAAAGCTGATGATCAGGTAATACTGGCGTCTTCAGCAGAGGAGTTGCAGGAGATGGTAGCAATCATGCATAGTGCTTTAGGGAGGAAAGGAATGAAATTGAATGTGAGCAAGACAAAAGTTATGGTTTTTGAAAAGGAGGAATGTTTTACGGCTTGTAATGTTATAAAGTTATGATCGATGGACAACAAGTAGAGTACGTTAATGATTTTGTATATTTCGATACGCTGTTTACAAGGAATTGTAAGAATGAAGAATATATTGAAAGAAGGGTTAATGCAGGTAATATGGTGAATGGAGCTTTTAAGGCTTTTATGAACAGGCAAAACGTGTCCAAAAAGGCACGTTTGGCTATGCATAGAGGGGTGTTAGTACCCAGACTTACGTATGATAGTGAAAGTTAGGTATGGCAGAATAGACATGAAAGTAGAATAAATTTTGTAGAAATGAGAGCACTGAGAGTATGTGTGGAGTGTCTTTGAACGACGAGTAAAGAATTGTATGATAAGAGAGTGTTGTGGGGTAAAGAAGATGTAGTGTCATCCATTGAGAAAGGTATGATAAGATGGTTTGGACACATGGAGAGGATGGATGACGAAAGACTTACTGAGAAGTTATATAAATCAAGTGTGAATGGGACAGGAAGGGGAAGACCTAGACGGACGTCCTCTGACCAGATTGGAGACATCCTAAAAAAAGGACAGGTTAGAAGTACCCTTAACCGAAGAGCATGCATGAGAAATTTGATGGGAGTGAATGAAGCAAGAGGGTCAGGATCGTTGCAAATGGCGTTCCGTAGTCTCTGCCTAACCTTCCGGGAAAAGCGTAAATCTATGTATGTATATACGTATGTAAGTTTTTACAAAGGATAGCAATACAGAGGCCGATTCAAATATGTGTGGTTTGCCATTAAATTCGCTAGATGCCCATAGCAATAAATTGGCTTTTGCTCTTACGTTCGTTTTCAAACCAATCGCCCGATCTCTGAACTCCGAGCAAATAGAAATGAATATGCCTGGCTCACCCTTTGTCACATGTGAACCATGCCACAAACGCGGGTATGCGGCCAGGGAACGTTATAATTATGATGTTCTAAACGTTATGCCGTCGCTGTCGCCGTATCTATACACGATATTTTTTTATCAATTTAGATGATAGATTCAATTAGATTCACGTATTATTCATTTTCGTTATGCTGTTTTACGTTCTTCTTCCTAGCTTTTTTGTTTTCTAAATAATAAGTATCAACTAATATTTAGTTATTTGATTAGAACTAGACAGAGCCTGTACTATGGTAACAGTAAATGATTATGATAAATAAATTGCACCCAGATACAGAAAAAAATGTAATAAACGTGTTCATCACACTAAGAATCCAGTCTATTGTTACGTTTTCTGAATGAATTTTATTGGCGATAATTTAATTTACCATTGTGATTTACGGTCATTATACTCGTATTTTTATGTACCAAATGATCGTTAAAAATGTATATCTGCGTATACGGATCGGAATACGGATTTTTGGTGTCATGATCCGCGGATAAGGATACGGATCTTTATTTTCTTACTGAATCGATGTTGGTGCGCACGACCATGAAATTATAGTTGACGTCACTGACGCCCGGCGGCATAATAGACAGATCATGTTTCGACTTGTATTGAAATTATATTAAAAATACTCTACTTGGAATTTAATAGCCTTTTAATTCTACCTAACCTTCTAGAGCATTCCAACCTATCAACTGAAAATTATTAAGGTGAAAGATTCGTAATAGATCCTCGAGAAAAGTAACGGATACCGATACGTATACGGATCTTTCTTCTTCCTCGGAACATCACTAACCTTAACACATTAATGTAAAATAGATGCTATTTGCTATGATTGTTCCTTACTATTAGGTTTACTATCTAAGGTTCTCGTACCTGCTTTATTAAATTAATGTCAAGCCATTACTTAACAATTCTAGCCTTGTTTAAAGTTTCTTATTACCCTTAAGATGGAAAAGCCTCGCTAAATAAGCTCTAATTACATCGTCACTGAATACTGAGTAAGAGTAAGCTACAGGCAAAAGTTGTTCGAGGGTTACCAATTGGTTATTTTATAACTGAACCCAGCTGTTCTTGCACAAGCGAATTAAATAAATGACTTCTAATGTTGCTAGAAAAGCCTAACTATCGAAAGGTCGCTTAGTTTACTTACACGAATGTTAAATAGAATTAAGTGTCATATATGTTATGCTTTTATTATGATATATTGTGCGTCCATGTGGTGACGGAGTAAGAATACGGAATGTCACCACTCCATATCATCCCATAGGTGTCATAAGAGCCGACAGAGGGAGCATATTATGCAGAGAACAGCACTGTAAGAGAAGGAAAACTTGATACAAACCCTATACCAACCCGTCTGGCCAGCGTGGGCCAATTCCTCCTTTAAAATGAGAGGACTGGTCCAGTAGTGGACTGTTAAAGGCTGATGATGATGATGGTATATTAAAATATGAAATAATGTAATGCATATTGTTGGCACTCACAGAGATCAGAATTGAACCCTAACGTTGTCTCGGTTAAAATGCTAAGGAATAGGTTAATGTCTGCATAACAGCTGTCTGACCTTCATAACCCAAAGGGATAGCTACTTAATAAGGTGTTCGCGACAGACATTAAAAAATAGTGTCAGTGAATAGTGTATTCGAAATCACGAGTGAAAATCGTGAAAAATAGGGCCGACCTATCGTGCGGTATACCGAGTTCGATTCGGAAAAGAAGAAAAATAAAAACAGAACAGTGAAATTTTGGAAATCGACAATAAGAAGTGTTGTATAGTGCTTAAACATTAAAGTTATACGTTTGCTGACAATAGGAAAGGAGTTATGGACCTTATAGTGTGTTATCAGTTGCATTAGATAAGAACTGAAAGTTGATAAATAGCTGTTTTGTTTACATAGTTTATTTATAGTATTATATGTGATTTTTCGCTTGGAATAGGGTTGAAATCATATCTAAATGCTTTCTTATTACTAGTTATTGGTAAATATCGTCGAAATAATGGCAAAAATAAACATTTGCATGTTTATTCTAAACTTTGTTTAGGTAGGTTCGCATTTATCTTAGATAGTTCGTAATTTTACTTGTGCATGATAGGTTATACTGAAATAACTTTGTAATGGATAAAGATATTTTCATTTTTCTATTTATTTGAGAAATAAAATAAAATTATCAGAAAACACTATAAAGGCTACCTGGAATGTCATCAACAATGAAACTGGCAGAGACAAAGCAGGCAGCCGCGACTTCCTTTTAAAAATCAATAATGTGAGTATGGCAGAGGATCTGGAAGTTGCGACAGAATTTGAGAATTTCTTTGCTAATATACCTATAGTGACAACAGAGTCGCTCAACTCATCTTCCATGTCTGCTGAAATGCTTCTTAGCGACTGCTTGCCAGAATGTGATGCAGCCTTTGAATTTACTGTTGTTACTACTGACGATATTCTTAAACAATTTAAAACTATAAATATGAAAAAGACAATGGATTTGTGGGGATTGTCAGTGAAGACTACTTCATCTATTATTACCATAATTGCTCCACATCTTGCAAAGGTATTCAATGGTTGCATTGCTTCTGGAATATTTCCTGACTTAATGAAATATAGTAAAGTTATACCTTTATTTAAATCTGGTGACACAACCGACCCTTCTAATTTTCGACCTATTTCTGTACTACCGACACTTAGTAAAATTTTTGAAAAATTAATTCTTCGTCAGTTACTTAGTTATTTTAATAGTCATAATCTACTCCACGAGAAACAGTTCGGATTTACGAGGGGTCGTTCGACTACTGACGCAGGAGTTGAGTTACTCAAAAGTATATTTGCTGCTTGGGAGAAGTCGCAAGATGCATTAGGTATTTTTTGCGACTTGTCAAAAGCATTTGATTGTGTACATCATGACACTCTGGTCAGGAAATTGTATCATTACAGCGTTAGGAACAAAGCTCTCGATCTCCTGGTTTCTTACTTGGGCAACCGAATCCAGAAGGTCCAGATCAATGACAAGACATCTCCAGGTTCTGCCTTAAAAATGGGAGTCCCGTAGGGTTCAATCCTCGGACCCTTTTTTTTTTTATTTATATTAATGATCTACCCTATTACGTAAAGAAGAATCATGAGATTGTGTTGTTTGCGGATGATACCTCCTTAATTTTTAATATTAGACGACAGCAGAGAAATGTTGACGAAGTAAACAATGCACTCTCTAAAGTTGTTAATTGGTTTAATGTAAATAATTTATTACTTAATGATAAGAAAACCAAACTGTTAAAATTCTCAATGCCCAATGTTAAACAGGTGGAAACCAATGTACAACTTAGGGAATCCACAATTGAGCCCGTCGGGACAACTATGTTTCTAGGTATTATGCTTGATACCAAGCTTCATTGGGGTCCGCATATAGAAAGACTTTCGGGCAAACTTAGTTCTGCAGCTTATGCAGTTAAGACAATTAGACGCCTTACAGATATAGATACAGGTAGAATGGTTTATTTCAGTTACTTTCATAGTATTATGTCTTATGGGATTCTTCTCTGGGGGAATGCTGCAGACCTTAACACAATATTCGTTCTGCAGAAAAGAGCAATAAGGGGAATTTACAACCTCGGTCCTCGTGTTTCTCTAAGATAAAAGTTCAGTGAGATAGGCATTCTAACTGTTGTATCGCAATATATATACGATAATCTGTTATATGTCCACAAGAATATTGACAAATTTAGTAAAAAAAGTGATCTTCACACTGTAAATACTAGACATAAGTATAATCTTGTAGTTCATAGCACCCGCCTCCACAAAATAAGTAACTGTTTTATGGGGCAGTGTATACGCTTTTATAACAAGCTCCCTCTTAATATAAGAAATTTATCATTAAATAAATTTAAGATTATTGTTAAAACTAAATTGTGTTTAAAAGCATATTATAAAATTTCCGATTATATAGACGACAAAAATGCTTGGGATTGAGCTGCTCTAATTCAACATAAAAATACATACTTGTACAAACTGATAAATTTAAAATTGACGTTTCGTAAGCACTTTAAACAAAGTTTATACGAAATAAAGACTCATTTCATTTCATTTCATGACTTTTGTTTTATTATATGCTCCATATAGTCGCACACACGGGCCCACCCAAAATTACATATTTATTTTTAATATTGTATAACTTTATTATATAATATATTATGGTGAGTGGACCCCTGTGTGACGTAAATTTTTGATAGTTTTTCGTAAATAACTTAGTGATGCAAACAGATAGGTTTACGTGTTTTATACCATTAGATAGAACTTTTTAAGACCTATCTAGATATGTATAACATATATGTATACATGTAACCTAAGCTTAAATATTTACATGTAGGTACGTTTTGCAAAATAAAGATTTTGTTGTGCACGCCTTCGGTGCAGTGATTCTCGTTAAGGTAAAGTTCCGAGGTACCTAAGTGACACAATTTTTCGGCCAATTCGTTGGCGTCCCAACCACCATCATTTGTAACTAAGTAACCGTCAGTAACCGCATGTAACCATCCAGCACCGAACGTCTAAACAGCATCGCTCTCCTTGAAGATGATGTTTTATTTCTGAAGCTCGATAGTTAGAAGCCATACATTCCACGCACACATAGAACACAGTCGTTGTAGGAACATTCTACAGTAACACACCACCAGCGCACTGTGGCGGACCAGCTAAAGTTCGACTCCTGGCATCCGTCACATTAGGTGTAGACCATTGCCTAAGAGTGTTGACTCGCCGAAATATTCGCAAAAGACCTCACGGTACCGATGGCTTTACGTACTGTTAAAGTTAGGCAAAGGGACTGTCAAAGATTTCACGACACCGCACCGTCTTAACGGCTCCGAGGCAAAGAGCAAGCAAACAAGGTGCAGTGTCGTACTTCCTTCCGTTCCTTCGCAAGTTTGTCTATTGATAATCTCTTTCGGAGCAATCGCTACTCTATATCAATATTATGTTTATAATTACTCTGGTTTGAATAAAGTCGGTAATGTTGTCACTATTTTCTTTGCAAAGCGCTGTAGAATCTTCGGATACTTGTTGCGTCAACTTGTTCGTTTCAAAATGTTGCATGTCAACTGAACATTAGTTAGTATATTAATACTTATTTATCGTGTTTATGTGGCTGTAAATGGCACTCCCGTAATAAGTAACAGCGTGTTGTAAAAGCTTTTATTTTCATTCTTTACATCTATTTTTATATTTTGATGCCACCTTGTGGTTATACTTAATACGTTTCGAAAAAATAATCGTACTTAGTATTGGAACATTTTAGAAACAAGATCTTAAAAAATATCACTAAGTCGATACACAGCTTATTTTACTTTAATTTTTTTTTGTTTTGTTAAGAAACATAACTAAAACCTACGTAAAAAATCTTGAATCTACTGTACGAACTCAACTCATACCATCTTATGCGCGTAAAAATTGCAGATATTTGCTTGTTACGTAAGTTCAATGATAAAGTTGAATATTCTAATATTTTGTAGGTAGTCGTCATGAATGAACTATACAGCAGATCTAACGGTAAACAAAGGATTGATATTTAAATAAAATACAGCATCGCGATAAATAGATTTATTTTACATTAAACAGATTCTCACATGTAGATACTTAATAAGGTATTTCGTTATTTACACAATATAATTATATTGTCATAAAAACATTCAATAAAAATTGACTAGAGTTCGTATTAAGGTATCTACAAAATGTATGTACAAATTTAAGCTCAGAATTTAACATAGATATTACTACACATCAGTCTGACTATATTACTATGTACACTTGTATCGACTAATGCATAGACTCGACTAGCTACAAATACCTTAACAGCTTTGCTGCTAGCTGCTCGCTCTTTACAGATTGGCTTGATTTAAATCTCAAAATGGCGCGAGTGGATTGATATGTCACAATTAAAGACCTGCAGTGCTATAGTGCTGAAATAGTGCGGCAGGGAACAGTAAAGGGCGAGTTGATAGCTTTCGGTGTACTGATTGAGTCGTTTCGCGTTTTATAACGATCTGGTTAAAAACGGGCCAATCATTGCAAGCCTCACCCGACAACGATATCGTTGTTGCGTATGGCTTGTCAGTATTCAATACTGGAAAAGGTACTGTTTGCGTTGTATAAAATACTAAACTCTTGAAAAATATTTTATGTCCGAAGTATTTCACGTATAGCTTGAGAACAGCTTGAACCCACCCGAAAGCTTAACCAGCACTTTATTCAATACGCAATTTCTAAAAGAAAAATACCCGAACGATGGTTTAATGATATGATACACAGATCACTTTGTAGGACTTAAATCCACCGCTTGTGGTTTCAATTAGCAGCGTATTGCCGTAAATTCAAGCGGTTGGTGTTCACAATCTAGTCGAATCACTAATCCCCACGCTTATAGAACAAAATCTAGCCAGTCTGTATAGGCTTATAAGCCATGTATTCATTAGGGGCTGATTCTCCGTAAGCAATTAGCCAATAATTTGATAAACGGCACTGAAATAGACTTAACACAAGTCACTGGTTACGGATGCAAAGATGTAAGTATTTGCACTTCCGTGCGTTGTTTTGATAATCACAAAGCGATGATACCATTATTTTATTGCGCTTCAGCGATTGCATTAAATGTGTATTTTCAATGATACATATATGTCTTACGTGCCACTAAATGTTGCATTTATAATGCATAAGTATTGGACTTGAAGTTCTTATCATCGATAGAGAGCAGTCGTTTTAAAAAATGCATAAACACATAAGACATTATTTCAACTAGATCACTGCAACATAATACAAAAGGCACGCTATGTAACCACATTTGATAACTATTATATTATTATTATCAGTATACAGTATTTTGACCCGATACTAACATACGCACCAGTAAGTTTGTAATAAGTTAGATATTAAAACAAGCATCTAAATAAATCTTAGGGCAATTCAACGCGGTTTACAAATCTGATTCGCATTTCATATCTGTTGGACCGATTGCTTGATAGTCGTCAATAGTAATTCATGCTATTGTAACTAATCATAAAGGAGTGTAAAATATGGTTATATGATCTTCACCTGTAGAATACATGGCTACAATTACAGAACATTATCATTTGAACGACGAAATATAATTTTATTTATTATCATTGATATATTATTATGAACTGTATATTATAACTATTACGTAGGTTAACAGATATAAGTGCTTATATGTAGGTATGTAAAATTAAACCAATATTGTATATTATAGGTAGTTATGTTAAATGTACCTGCAAAAACTAGTTACATAAAAGTTTGCTGTTTCCGAGTAGATGAATACTGTTTTTGTCTTCCCTTCAGGAATTCAGGGATAATCCCATGAGAGACAAGTGTGGCCTCATAGAATACGTTGGACAACTTTATAAAATTTTTCGAAGCACACTACTTGGCACAATTTTCCTCCATTTTATATAAATTTCCAAGCCTTTATACTAAGATGTAATCAAATGCTTTATTGTAAAACAAAGACCAAATATAACAACATGCTAAGGCTTTTAAGTTTGTAACGACTCTGTAACAATTCAGCTTACATTTCAATTTGATAGGACTAAGATTCAAAATATATTTAGTCCATGTTTAACAATAAAGCCGAAAAAATGTAATGATATACATTTTTTCGTAGAAAACGATTCGACAACAAACTAGTATGCTTATCAGTAATACGTTATCTCAAAGTTACTGGCAGTGAACTGCTATTGTGTAAATGAATTATGATATTAGTGCAATCAATCACTGGCAACCCCACGTCCCAACACGAAGCCGACATTGTATAAAAACATTGAAAAGTTGTCGTCATAAATAAAAAAGTTGTATACCTACCAAACAGGCCGATTTTGAGATTTATTGCATAAAAACTAGGTCCAATAAATCATACAAAAGGGGTAATTTAGTGTAAAAATGTGGAATAAAATGAGCAATCTAATTTCGTTGTAAAATTAGGCTATTTGTCGATGATATTTCATTTAGGGAGTGACTCATAATTTGGCACGTACGTAGTATACTCTGAAAACTAATAAAAACCTACTTTTCTAGCATCAAAAATTTTATTTAAAAATCGGCGTCAAATTTCATTAAATTATAAATGAGTTGCTTAGTAACAAATGTGCGTATAGCAGCTGATATGAAAGATACCTAGTGTTTAAAAAAAGCGCATTCCGAAATGACCACTCGCTTTGTAGATAGCGATCTGTAATGAAGCAACAAGCATTGCTGTATCGCACGTAATAACTTCGGGCTGAGCTTTGAATTACATTAAAAAAAGTTATAATCAAAAAATGATTGTACATATGCCTGGTTTTCTGTTAGCTTTACTTAGTATGAACTTGAAGTGAGGCTTACAACCTGTTCAAATGCATGTCGCGTCGCATTTGCATGTATAAAAAAAGGTTTACTCACAAATACACCATCAATAACAATTAGTATTCATACTAAAGTTAGAAAACATATCGGTAATACAGGGTCATGAAAAATTCAAAACTATGATATAAAATTGTATGGCGTAATGGTGTCAGACAAATAAAGAAATGGTGATTTTGCGTACAACAATAAATTAAAGTCTAACTGTGGTCTAATTGTCTAAAGATCATATAGAGACTATCGACTATTCAGTAGTATACCTATGTATGTCGTGACGTTCTCGATATGGCTACCATTTTTCCGCAATGGAACAAATGGTGAAAGGTCAGTGAGCATTTAAAATAAAGTTTCTTGGAAAACTCATCAGACTTTAGTACTACGTTTGAACGTTTCGCTTTAATATCAAACGTAGAGTCAAGCTGGCTACAAATGTATTCGTTGAATTGTTTCTTATAAATACTTCGAATATAATATATCATAGTGGAAAGTTTGCGGCAAAACTAATAAAAAAAATAAACATAACGGCGAATGTACAAATTCAAATATCAATAATACTGGCCGTTTAATATTACGTTCATTCTAGAGCATAAAAAAATTGTTTCGAATATTGAACTAGATGGCTTGTTGGTTGCTTATGTCCGTGATGACGTCACGCTTGTGATATGGTCGTGTGACGGGGCTGGGGAGTACGTGTTGTTCCGCGCGCGCTTTTGCTAGCTGTGCTCGTGGTGCGTGCGCGGCGACAGAGAGCCAGGGCCGGACTCCGCGCTTGAGTCGCCCGCGTACACCTCAGATAGGCCGCCCCCGCTACCGCACCCACCTCCGCTGCCGCCGCCACTGGAGCCTGTGGTAAACATATGATATTGTGGACACAAATTGTGATATAGCTTGCAACATATCCCTAAGAGAGTCAACTGTAAAAATAAGCGATCCTTTATTGCCAGCAAGTTGAGAAAATTTAAGCGCTTTTATAATTAATCGTAAAGTAACTAATTAAAAATTAAACTAAACGGTTTTGTTAGTTTTAGAAATTATGGCAAAATATTCACTTATTTACACGATTTTGACATAGAATGATATCACTTATCGTTTGGATGTGTAAGAAATATAGTCACAGTAGAGAAGAATAATTTTTTCATTATTTTCATCTGCTTTTCAGGTGATTTATTTAGTTATGTAGCTGTTGACTAGAGAGAGCTAAGAATAAAAAATTACTCCTTCATTTTCGATAACAATCGAACTCAATTCATTCAATGATACAATCAAGCACAAAACACTAGCCTTAAAACGAAAAAAAGGATGTTAAGCCATATACCTAAGACAAAACCGTAAAACTAAATGAAAAAAATCCTTTTCATAAGGAATTGCATGAGAAACCCTAAGGCAGTGTATAATATTAAGGCTGTGTAAAAAATAACACACAACATAACATTGTTTAGTTCTAAATTCATTTTCAAAGTAGCTAAAAAAATACTGGTGTATGTTGTAGTACATGTATTAGTACCGTGATGTGGCAGCGGCACGCAGTACGAGGTGCCGGCGCAGTGCCGCGGCCGCACCTTCTCGTACCGGCTCAACTGCTGCAGCTCGCACTCCGAGTGGTGCTTCTCCACTGTTACACATACCAGACTATTCAACAGACAATCAAGCACGGGTCAATTTTCTACACAGTCTGCTACTTACTACACAGTACACACCCTCACTGCGACGAGCCTAAGGACCCTGCGTAACTAATTATTAGTAGGAAAGGCATTCGAGGGGTGAAGATTTCTAAGAAACTCATATATTTTAGACTGAACTTACATTGGACGCTCCCGCTCGGCGTAATCTGGCATTCAATTTGTACTACAGAGTTAACGCCAAGTACAAGCTGAGCGTGGCCGAGCTCGAGCGTAAGGCTCGAGGAATGCGCATGCGCTATGTGAGGGAGGCCTAATGTATCGCATATGTTAAGCGCATGCTTATACTTGCCTCAAAATAGGGGAATGTTCTAAATGAAACCTTATTTTTATGTCAGCAAACATAATAGGCTAGCTGATGAAAAAAAAATTATAAGTCCATCTTTTAGATTATTCAAAAATAAGCGATACGTATTTATTTATTTGTAAATTAAACCAAAAATGACCAAGATATAGCTCATTAAAGTTACGTATAACGTCACGCCTTGTTGCATTTTTTCGCACTAGATGACGTCACACGTAACTTTAATGGGCTATATCTTTGTTATTTTTTATTTAATCGAAAAAAGAAAAAAATCCTGTCCAATATTTTTTTATAATCTAAAATACGGACTAAATAAAATGTAATTATTTTGACCCTGGAAACTACCCTATTATGTCTATTTATCAAAGATTTGGGACGTGATCTAAGTTCTTTGAAAGGGTATTATTATTATTACTCTAGTGAGCAGTACTAGGCACTCGTAGTTACAGAATGGCTAGCTAATTCATATCTATAGCGAATCAATTAGTTTGCCTCTAAATTAAGATATTTTAAAAAGGTAATAAGTTTTTCTAAAAATAAAACTACTGATTTAAGGCTACGTGTATAGACAACCAGCAACACGACAAAATATTATATGACTGTTGGTTTTAATATGACTAGAGAATTAAATATATATCTCTATAAGACTTAGATATCTTAAACATATTTACTAAAAGTCGGACAACATATTTGGCATTCGCTAAACCGCTATACGTACCTAACTATGTTTGAGAGATTTTATTCAAATCTTAAAAGTTGTGCAAGTGGACCAAAGATTAAGTATACTCTAATCTATGAATCTATAATCTATTTATAATTGGGTATAAGATAATATTTTCTAACCTAGTATCCTAAAAAAAAATAATTTCAAACGCGGCAACGCGACGCGACGACATACTGTTTGAAACGTTAAGAAAATATGAGATGGTAGTGGTGGTTAAATTTGTTACTTAACAGTATATCTTGCATAGCGTCACGTTCCGTTGCTTACTACTTGTGCTACGTTACTGACAATTACACGACACGATGCGATACAATGCACTAGGAACAAACTGTACAATTTTCCTACCGCGCTTGTCATTATCTTAGTACATTAAGTGACAGTTTATTTCAATTGCATCGTGTTGTGTCGAAAGGCAACATTTTTGTAGGCCGCTGTAGGGGCTAAAGCTTTGGAAGGAAACAAATACTTATTTTACTACTAAAGTTTGTTTTCTTCCAAAGATAAATAATTTATAGTGTTCCAGTTGATAAAACCTACATTCACTATGTTCAACACCAAAACAAATTAGAACTTCTTAAGCCAAAATACACACTCAAATAAAATCCTGAATCCGCCACTGGCTAGCTGGATAACTTGTTAAAGTGTAATCTACCCTATCGTCTATCTATGTACTGACCTTCGGCCCGTTCGCGGTGTCGTTGCGGGTGTTTCCTGCAGGGCCTGTGCGGTGGCGCATCGTTGTCCCGGTGGCCGAAGGTGCGAAACTGCAGCGTGTGGTCCAGGGTTGCCGCCGCCGCCTCGCCGCCCACGGCGAACGTCGCGTACGGACTTATCTCGTACACGTCTTGGAAGATATTGAACAATTTAAAATTATTTCTGATGAAAAGGTGACGACTGATTCTTAAAACTACGCCCGTACTAGGCATTATTATATCCTGTGCCGTGGAGGAATTTACAAACGGTCAGTCAACGGATACAAAGTACGCCCAGCCACAAAACAAACTTGTAAACGTCCTAATAATTTTGTAACCGGTCTATATTATAATGCTGTAACGTCGGCGCGGATGTAAGGCGCCAATATTTAAATAATTATATTATCACTTCATGTTTGATATTAGTATGAGCAAAAAGTGCTTGAAATCTTCTGACTTTATATTCTACACCTTTACACTTAATTTTGCGTATGCCTAATGTTCTAGAAGCAATATTATTGATATTTGGATTTTATTATTAGCGTGCCGTACAATTTGATATTATGCGAGGCAAACGAGCAGACGGACTGACTGTTGTTAAGCTATTAATTATCGCCTTGGACACCTGCTACATTACTGGCTCTCAAATGGTTTGCCGGCCTTTTAGGAAAACGAATAGGTAAAGACTTTGGCACCCTCAGTCACTGAACAAGGAAACGCAAAATACAATTACTTTACGTCGATATTCTGTGAAAGGGTAGCACTTATAAATGGACTTTTAGAGTATGTGGGTCCGTCAATAATTGTTTAGTAGCCAAGTGACGTATTTGTTGAGGTCATAAGTTTTGGGTACGTTGATGTGGACAGGAAATGGACTAATAAATATTCCAAGTTCTATAAGGACACTCATTTTCATCAAATCAAACAGCTTTAACTCTATTTATTACTAAACTAAGTCGCTTAAGTACTTTAAGTAAAGGTATTCAATTCCATTGTTTCTGAACATTAAGTGTTGAGAGGTCGTTTACAACTGAAATTACTTGTTAAAATGATTGCTGCCATCAATTGTCTTCTTAATATTGTTCGGCCAAAATACTCCAAGGTCGTTTACAGTTTTCGCCCTTGTTTACACCGCGATTGTAATCTGTCAGTATAATTATATGGTCTGACAGTTTGCGACCACAAAGTTGACGTTTGAATTAGCAGTGGCAACTGACGTAATTTGACATGTTATAAACAATTTCTGATTTTAGATAGGAACTAGCTGACCCAGCGAACTTCATTCCGTCATATTTTTTTATATTTGCTATTTCCGTTTTTTTTCATACAAACTATCTTCTAATAGTAACGAACACATTAAAGAATTTCCAATTTAGTGCATTTGAAGTGCCCTTGAACACACACACAAAATTTCATCGAAATCGGTCCAGTCGCTTAGGAGAAGTTCAGTGATATACACACGCACACATAAGATATATATGTATATAGATAGAGAAATATATAATTATTACATCAAAATTATCAAATACAAAAAAATTGTTAAAGCAGTTGTACCATAGCCAGCAATTAGCGAGAAAAACTAGCAACTGAAAACTTAGTCGCCTAGCTTGTACCTAGCTTTTAAGTCGGGTAACTACAGAGGTGCAGCGTGTGTCCGTCTACAAATTAACAAAATATGACTCAATAACACCTATGGCATCTCAAAATTGTAATTCTATCTGTGCGCTATGTTGAGAAATCAATAAATATTTTAATGTAATTTCGGTGTATTACTCTATCAAAAAGATATGGCACGATCTTTTTCAAAGGTTATCTCGGGCCCTTCTTCAAACAATCGACACAGACGTCAGGCAGACGCGGTAAGTAATAAATCTAAGACTACAGTAATAAATAATATCTGCCAATCACGTAAACGTGTGTCCCGTGCAGTTTTATATCCGTAATGGTTGTAAATGTGAAAGTAACTACGCTTGCAGACAGGTTTAAACGTTTTTCCTTTTTATATTATTAGGTAGGCATAGGCAATCTAAAAGTCGATTTGGTCAATTTTTTGAGGCAGGCTATTGAGGCACAACTTATGGAAACCAACATATATACGAGGATTTACATTTTAAAATACTTTAAATCCATTAACAATAAAATTACAATTTATATGGAATTCTAGGAGAGTGCTGTTGTACCTATCCAGTACTCATAAGGTGTGAGATGTCACCGTCATGTAAAAATTATATATATAAGATATGTATGTAGATATAGGTATTTCGCTTGTGTTACGATTGGACATGCGAGCCTATGATTACTTTTAGATTTAAAACTTATAGGCCTAAAGAAAAAGTTGCATATAAGAAAACCCGCAAGAGCATTATAATTTGGTATTTCACTTTAGTATGGCTCTATGTGTTATGTATGAATCTAAGACATGTCAACCCAAGCAATGCGGTCAATGAGGCACGTCGTGTGTATGCGTTTGGTGTGTTTGAGCCTTAAACTTATACTTACCGGAGGCAGGCGACAGTTTGTCGTGTTTGTAGTCGTGCTGACAGTTCCTGATGTTCTGCTGCTCAGGGCACACGGACTTGTCGGTGCTGGCAACAGACTGACTGCAACGTCGAGTCTCTTCGTCAGTCTGACCGCCACAAGGCCAGAGTGTGCTAGGTAAAAACATACAAAAATAACATAATTATGTTCTACCCGTTCAGATAAATAATGTGATTTTTAATGACGCCATTACGCCGTTTCCGTTCAGAATCAATTATAATCAACAAAGACAAGATTTTACACTAGGTATGAATCTATTATTACAGGTAATTTATATCTTATTAAAAACGTTCAACTTTCACAGGCACTTCACGAGGGTCAAACTCGTTGCATCATTGATCACTGTTGCTGAACCTGGCTACACAGGTGACACAATAGTGGGAATGAGGGTGGGACTAGACCCATAAAACATCTAATTATAAAAATATTCGTATAATAGCTTCAGTATAAACAGTTGTGTAGCTACATAGTACAGTCGACGACATAAAACATATGCCAAATAATATAATTTTGTGCTCGCATGAAACGCCAGATACTTATTTATTCAGAAGTATAAGATATATTTTAACGTAAATACTAAATAATAAAGGATATAAGATACTAAGGAGACATCCCCAGATTAGGCACTTAGCTCTGTCTTCACATTTTATTTTAAGTAGATAATATTTGTAACTCATCCTAATAGCACTTAGGGACAATATAAAGGCAAAAGCAGATACTAAGTTTTTATTACCTGACTAGCGATTCCCCGTGGATCCGCCCGCGATGTTTTCTATATTATATTACCTACATCTAGGCGTTGCTGCTTAGTTTGGGTAAGAAAATTTAAATACTGTGTAATTTACAAATACCTATTGCTTTTCCTCTAATGTGATTTTCCTTAAATCTTAAATGTGTCAGTGCTCAAATAACCTTTAGGTAGATTTAAAAACTTCTGTATGGGCCAGATAATTTTAGATTTAAATCGATGATCTTAGTATAAAGCTTAGCCTGGACATAGATAAAATTAATACATATTTTTGGAAATCTTCATTTTATAATAAGTACCTACTTACTAGATTTCATCCGCGGCTTTGATCTCGTAATTTATGCACCAGAACCTTCCTCAGGAATCACGCTACCCATTGGTCAAAAACATACAAAAATCCGTTCAGTGGTTTTTACGTACATCGCGGTTAAACAGACAGAAACGAGGATCTCATTGTATAATTTACACTTCGCATAAAACTCCGCCAGCGTAAATTGTACATTAAAACCTTCCCCAGGAATCGCATTATGTATTGAAAAAAAAGTACAATAATCAGTAACGTAGTTTTTGAGTATAATAATATCGCGTTCATACAGACAGACAGAACGCGGTAGGGACTTCATTTTATAATATGGATAGCTGATGTATCGATAAAGGCAGAAGAAGGATAGTTTTATGTTACGTAAATACTAGACGATGATTTATCAAACAACGATGAATTGGAAATGATAAGTAGGGCACTGTGAATTATATATTACCACGGTATCCGCATTCTCAAACGTATACATTCATCTTATTTATTGTAATGCGATCCGAGGATTCCGCAACAGCCGCCCCTGTAATATTGTAATAGGTATCGAGGACTTTCAAATATTCAGATGAAATGAGAAACCGAAGATGTTTCAGCGTGAATTATTATCGTGTGGATCTGATATCGGAATAAATAAATATCGTACCCTAAGGCGAAACAAGGCTTAACGACTTCTGCCATCAAATGATATTCTTGCGAGTGGGCTAAAGTACCATGTATCTCGTCTCTAATAATATTACATGTAAGACAATATTGTGGACGTAATATTATTATTGTAAATATATTCTTATTATAATAGAATTGCGCGGTGGCCAACGCTTCTGATCTTCATTTTTATTAACTTCTTTCTGGCCCTCGCTTAGTCCGGGTGCGTTATCGCGATAGAAATAAGCTTTTATGCTGCATAACCTATATTACTACAAAATTTTATCAGAAGTCGTTCAGCAGTTTTTGCGTAAAGGATATTTATATATACCTACTATTGCCACACATATATTCGTATTAAAACTAATTTGCTTCATGAGGTAGTTATCGCGGCTTAATTCAATTATTTCATTTATACTTGCTCTAACATTTCGGCCGCTGTTTAAATATAATAATAAAATTAACATTTATACGTAGCTTAGAATATTTTGTTCCTAATGAAATAGTTCGTTTATATTTAAGTATTCGTTAACTTGAAAACCCATAATAATAATAATATTAAACCTACTCCGATACCAGCAGTTTTGTAGGCGTAATTTTGTTAGGGTGTTACTGTGTACAAATCAATAGGTGTAACCTATGTAAATTGCATTTTCAGGAAACACACAGCATAGAAATAGAAAATATGTCGCAATCTCGTAGAAAGTATGAAAATAAATCTCTCGTAAAGAGCCGACCATGTGATCGGTCGTTTCGATCAGTCTGAAGATAGACATGTCGATCGAGTGCAGTAAAAATACTGACTACAACAAAAAATCAAATAATACATCGCAGATTTCAAAGGCAATTTGCATAATTGTATAATTTAAACACAGTTCATTTACGTTAAATTGAACGATTTTAAGAGAAAATAGTAGTAGCTAATGCGATAAGGGCTTGCTCAAACGAAGAACAATCTGCGGAGTACCTACCTATCTTTTAATTCCTCAAAAAAAAACACTCATATTCGCATATAAGAATTATTGCACAGTAGAGACTAACATAACTGCGATGAAAACGTTATTTTCAATGTGAAACTCGACCGCGCAGGCT
The DNA here is from genome assembly GCA_944739405.2 of Euclidia mi. Lineage (NCBI taxonomy): Eukaryota > Metazoa > Arthropoda > Insecta > Lepidoptera > Erebidae > Euclidia > Euclidia mi. The sequence continues at coordinate 28,037,073 of OX123193.2, read as the reverse complement.
TCTAAAGTACCAGTATATACGAATATACACTCTAGATACCTATCCAAATTGCTCGTGAAGCCGTAATGGAGTAAATCTCGTAAAGGCGGAAGGTGACACAATATTTTATACGTAGCCATACACGAGTCGGCACCGAGCTTCACACGTCAGGAACATAGCTAGAAAGGTCAAGTGGTCAGACACGAGGATTTCCTATTGAAGGCTTTTGTTAATGATACCGCTGTCGTGACGTTTACTTTTTCCGTTGACTGTGCTGATTTACTGCTGTTGGGATGAATAACCTTTCAAGTGTGCCTAGGATACCACGCGGGCTAATCCTAAACTAAGTAGAGCTTGTATTATGGCAACTAGATAACTAATAATCTTACTGATATATTCTACAACTATTCTCAATATAAAATAAAGTCCCCCGACCGTCTTGTCTGTATTTATCGACGCTATTAAATATATCTACTCAAAAAGTTCTAATCGGATTTTTGTACGGTTTTCACCAATCGATAGTGTGATTCCTGAGGAAGGATTAGATGTTTAATTCACGTGGGAGCAGCCGCAGGTGAAGACTTTTTGCAGATAAATTACATCCAAATATAGAACAATAATAACTTTGTTTCGTTTCTATATTTCTCTCTCAAGTTTTGCCCGCGATAACTGACACCCACACCTACTAAGCGCGAGCGCGGCGAACGTGAGCGACACCGCACTCAGCACTCGCTCCGTCTTCACCAACCTAGAACAACTGGCCAGTAGAACATACCTTCGTTTAGCGACGAGTACAAGTAGCAGTGCAGTGACAGTGAGCGCTGCGGGCGCGGCAAATGCCAGTGACACCGCGCCCAGCACTCGCTCCGTCTTCACCAACCTAGAACCACTGGCCAGTTGAACATACCTTCGTTTAGCGAGGAGTACAAGCAGTAGTGCAGTGACAGCGAGCGCTGCGAGCGCGGAGAACGTGAGCGACACCGCACTCAGCACTCGCTCCATCTTCACCAACCTAGAACAACTGGCCAGTAGAACATACCTTCGTTTAGCGACGAGTACAAGTAGCAGTGCAGTGACAGCGAGCGCTGCGAGCGCGGCAAATGCCAGTGACACCGCACCCAGCACTCGCTCCGTCTTCACCAACCTAGAACAACTGGCCAGTAGAACATACCTTCGTTTAGCGACGAGTACAAGCAGTAATGCAGTGACAGCGAGCGCTGCGAGCGCGGCGAATGCCAGTGACACCGCGCCAAGCACTCGCTCCGTCTTCACCAACCTAGACCAACAGACCAGCTAGAACATACCTTCGTTTAGCGACGAGTACAAGCAGGAGTGCAGTGACAGCGAGGGCTGCGAGCGCGGCGAACGCCAGTGATACTGCGCCCAGCACTCGCTTTGTCTCCGCCGTGCCGCTCGTCGTGGTTATCTGACTGCCCTCCGATTGGAACACCACTGGACGACGGAGGCGCTCTGGGACAAAATAATGAAGTTATGAACTTTACTGGACCAGTGTATATGTACTTAACTATACAGGGTGTCACAAGACCCATCACCAAGCCGAAGTCTACTCGTTGTGGACATCATACCAAGTCATACTAACCAAAAATAATACCTGGAAAACGAATATTCTTTTTAAGTTTTCACATTTTTTAAACCGCAATCAAAAGCGCGCGCGTGCTATGCTTAAAATACCAACTTATGCATGGGATCATAGGGCATCTAAAGAACATATTGGTGGGGTAAATGGATCGATTTTGTACCTAATTAGAAACATTCCATACTAACTTTGAGCCACAATAGCTCCTAAACCATTAATTTCCCAGGTATGGTGCTGAAGTAAAAAAAATTCGTAGTGATTGGTACAACATGGGATTTCAGTTTTACGTTAAGGGTCTTTTTACACCCTGTATATTAATAGTGTTTAGACAGGTATATGCATGATTAATATGTCTTCATCTTCAGTCCCTTACAGTCCACTGCTGGACTAGGCCTCTCCTTTGAAAGGAGGAATTGGCCTACTATACCACGCTGGCCAAACGGGTTGGTATAGGGTTTGTTTCAAGTTTTCCTTCTCTTACAGTGCTGCTCTCTGCATAGTATGGTCCCTCTGTCGGCTCTTACGACACCCATGGGATGATATGGGGTGGTGACATTCCGTATTCTTAATCCGTCACCACACGGACATGATTAATATGTGTTATGGGTTAATCGATTTTAAACTTTCGCGATTTGTATACATCATACATTATTACTTAGCGGGTTTTATTCGCGATCCCTCCACACAACGGTCATAGTCCCTTGAAGCATAGGAGAATAACAGAGGTATTTATGCGTTTAAATAAGTCTATCATCGCGACTAAGACCCGCTAAATAATATTGTATGGTGTTATGGGTTTTACCTATAAGATATATCGCTAATTATTATTCATATACCTACCTATATTTTAAGATAATTTCTACACATCTAAGAAACGTGTTCTGAATCACACATCTACAGAACTCAGCTCAGTTCTAAACGGGCGAGGCGAACCCTTATGCCACTACGCCATACGTGGTATAATACATCTTATACACAAAGTTGTTATTATTATTATTGATAAATTTGTAAAAATCTTTAATTCAAACAGTAGGTAGTATTGTATTTAATTTACTCAATTAAAGTCATCCATTCTATATTGTTACGCCATCTATCGGTGAATAGGGGGTACTAGAAGAGATTGAATGTATCGGTGGTTTAAAGGTAATTCAGCTACTCTGTACTAGATGGCGTTGCTGTATCGAGTAATCGACTGTTCGAGATTATTTCGACAGTTTTGTAGAAGCATCTAGAATGCACTAGTGATGTTATCCGGCCAGTATATATAGAGCGCGACCGAACGGAACGGACACAGTTCAATTGAATAGCGGAGCGACAAACGAGAGCGAAGGAAATAAGTCGGAAGTGTTTAGTGTTGTTCTAGTGGTGTGAATAGTGTGTTTTATTAGTGAAGTGAAAATTAAGTGTGTGTATCTAGTGTTATTGTGTTAGTGAATAAGTGCAGTTTTTCTGGCATAGTGTATATAATTTATCGTCGAACCGCAGCTCGTAACAAATTGGTGTCAGAAGAAAGGGATAAATTATGCCGGTTATGCCGAAGGAAGAAACTGAAGGAGTTCGTACTAGAAACCAGCGCCAGCAAGACCTGGACCAGAGACGCTTCGGAGACGTTCCTTCTCTATCGTCTGGTGGACCAGGTGACTCCGCGGCTGCAGTGGAGTCTGCAAGCGCACACTCCGTGACGGTGCCCGACATCGCGGTTCTGATGGCGTTCATGCAGGAGCAGGTCCGCCGTCAGGAGGAGCAGGCTCGCCGTCAAGAGGAGCACGCGCGCCGCGTGGAGGAACAGCTACAGCGCAACAAGGAGTCAGGACAACAGATGTCTGAAAAGATGAAGACTCGCTACGACCGGAAGGCAAACAACAAAGGCTTCGACGAGGGATCTTTGGTGTAGCTTCATAACCCAGTACGAAGCAAAGGCAAATCGCCTAAGTTACAAGCCAGATGGGACGGGCTATATCGCATAATTACCAGGATGAACGACGTCACCTATCGAATCCAGAAGGGGTCGCGAGGTGCACCGAAGATAGTTCATGTGGACCGGTTGGCTCGTTACCATGGGTCCAACGATGTTCGAGACGAACACGTTTAAGAGGGGGGCAGTGTTACGCCATCTATCGGTGAATAGGGGGTACTAGAAGAGATTGAATGTATCGGTGGTTTAAAGGTAATTCAGCTACTCTGTACTAGATGGCGTTGCTATATCGAGTAATCGACTGTTCGAGATTATCTCGACAGTTTTGTAGAAGCATCTAGAATGCACTAGTGATGTTATCCGGCCAGTATAAATAAAGCGCGACCGAACGGAACAGACACAGTTACAATTGAATATCGAAGCGATCAACAAGAAGCGAAGGAAATAAGTCGGAAGTGTTTAGTGTTGTTCTAGTGGTGTGAATAGTGTGTTTTATTAGTGAAGTGAAAGTTAAGTGTGTGTATCTAGTGTTTGTGTATAAATAAAGTGCAGTTTAAGTGGCATAGTGAGTTATAATTTATCGTCGAACCCCAGCTCGTAACAATATTAGCCAAATTAATGACGTAATTTTAGACGATCATTACTAAAAAAATCGCCATCGAATCTACTTTTCTCGCCCAGCAAAAAAATCTAACTAACTTCAACTTTTGAATAACAGTTTTACTTTAAACAGCCATATAATCAGACCTTAATTGCGGTAAAATCTAACCATCCCCACCACAACCCACCGTATAGATACATTTTAGAGATTTTACAGCATAAAATATTGCAACTGATACGCTAGCCTATATCGGCCGAGGCTAATGCAACAACCCACAGCTTTTAAAAACTTTCAAAATTTTACTAAATATGTAGCAAATTGCAGCTGACGCGCTAGAACAATACACCATACCTATATACACATTATAAGACATATTCATAAATAAGCTTCAATAATAGAGGAGGCGATAGTGCATAGTTTGGCCGAATCGCTGTACCGCGCACATCTAAGGTGCGCGCGGTATAAGTACAGCAGTATCAGTCAAACTAAATTGGAGCGATTAACAGACTGTTACGCAAAGCTCTAAACCCACGCTACGGTGTGCCCTAGGGTTTTGAAATTATTATTATAAATGATAAATAGATTGATTTCTCTCGTTTATATGAAGCAAACGAGTAGACGGAATGCCCGATGCTGTTCGTATTCTTATTTATCGCTGAAGTGAAATATCGCATTGGAGAGGAATTTATGTCTTCTAATTTACACTTGACCCATGTGAGAGCACGTGATGTTATTATTGTTGTATTATATAAGAAACTAATATACATATACTACTGCGTATCTGTATACAAAGAACCTATTTTAACTCTCGCCCGTGTGGGTGAAATATGCCGGTCTAATGGCGCCTCAGTTTATCCAGTCAGTATTATATTTGGTCTATAATACCGACGCCTCTACTCACTTCTAAATGTGGAATAAAGCACATTACCTGTATATAATATTGCCCGCCTAACGTTACTACCGTTCTGACGTGGAAAAGGTAGATAGAAGGTACACTTTTTCTCGATATTACGGCAGGAGGCAAATTGCAATCATATTGGGAATTAGCAACCGTAATAATCTTTCTAAACAGTGACTTTATTAAATGTGCCTCGTATGGTTAAGGCCAGGTCAACTTTTACAAATCCTATCTAATTTGAATTGGATTACCGTCATATTGAGAGCCCAGGTGTAAAGATTGACGTGTTGCTGACTATAGTTACAGCTTGCCTTTTTTGTGATTTACATATTTTTTTATTATTCTTTATATTTTACTAGCTGACCCGGCGAACTTCGTATCGCCTTTTTAAGGTATTTTGCTTATTCCCTTTTTTCCAAACTTTTCCTGGAAATTCTGAACAAAGTTACCAAAGCCTGCCTCCGTGATCCAGTGGATAGCGCATGCGTCTGCTGATCAGAGGTCCCGGGTTCGATTCCTGGGTCCGAGAAAAGTATTACTGAGATGAGTTATGTGCCCGATAACGGCAATAGACTCACCCCCTATAAGGGTTGCATATATTTTTAATCCCACATCACAAAAAAATAGAAATAACCAATTTGTCCAAAAAAATTTTAAGTATGTTTTGGGATGGACCACTATCCTCGTGACTTGAAGGTTTGTAAAATAGATTACGACCGAATCTCCTACCTAAAGAATAGGTCGCGGTAAAGTATGTTAACCAGGATTCGCGTGACCCCGCCACAACACGGGACCGTAGTGGACACCGTGGTGGTTTCAGTGAGCAGGCCTCTAGAGGAGAGCCTCACACACCTCCACCAGCCCCCAACTCAATCGATTTTTTTTATTTATTTATTTATATACAAATGGTATTATACACTTTTAACAATATCGTTTTTTACTCGCCAAGCTCATTCAATTGTAAGTTGGCGAGATACTATTGTTCTATACGACTGAGTAGCGGAGTCGAAAAGGCTCGCAAGGAGTTTCCACCGCGAAATAAGAAAAAAATACCTAAAGAATATACATAATATAAAGTTACATACAAACCGGTATAACGCGCAATGGTTTCGGAGGAGTACTGTATCACTAACACTGTGAAATAGCTGAATTGTTTCACTGCCGCTGTGAAACGATTTTTTGACGCCAGTATGCGTCTGGCGCGTATGACTGATCAAGTGATATAATAATTAACTTACTAAGATGGCTATTAAAATAAGGGTTGGTGTTAAAAGTGTAAAAATTAAGAATTATTTGCATTTTCAATGCCATATCAGAAAGAAAGAGAAATAAATAAAATGTCGAAAAAATAAATATATTAAAATGCGTGTACTGATGTACGCGCGTGAGAAGTCTTTTATTTTTATCAAAAAAAAAATCATTCCATTTGTTTATTTATTTTTATAAATATTTACTATTTATTCAATCTCACACTTAATAGTAAATATTAAAAATGAATACTTACCTATTTCAATTTGATGTTGGTGTTTAATTTTTATGTCAATTTTTTAATTAAATTTATTATTTTATTTGTAGTTATTAAATAACCAATAATAAATATTTTAGATTAATAATTTAATAATACTTACTATTAATTATATTAAATAATATTATTTTAATTTATATCAATAAATAATACAAACAGATAGTTAACCTCAATTATATTGGAACACTTGAAAATTATATAAGCACAATTTTTTTCACTTATATTTACGAATAGTAAATAATATTAATCAAAATATTCAATTTAAATCACTACTGCATATAATTTATCAGCACATTTATAATTCGCACTTGCACGAAACTAAAACACGTGTTGTAAATGTAGAATCTAAAAACTTCTCCCGTGGGAATTTTGTGTTACACATGCGCACGCATCGTAAAATGTGACTCTCATCATGTTTTCATAACGCGCCTATAGAAGTATTACTTCAAAAATATATGTTTGGGTTGGCCCGTCCTTATTACTTAGGGGTTTAAATACTGAAGTGCGGCCGATTCTCAGGTATAAATATTAACACTGAGAAACGATTTCTTTGACTTCGGTATGCGCGTGGCGTGGACAACAGAATTGATCTAGTGATATGAATAAATTACTAATGTGGCTATTAAAAAATAGGGGTTAATGATAAAAGGCTGAAAATTAATAGTTGTATGTATTATTTAATGCCTCATAATAAAAAATAAAAAATAATGTCAAAAAAATAAAAAAATATTTTTTTGTGTTGGCCACCCTTATTACTTAGGGGTTAAAAAAAATTGATTACGACCGATTTCCAGGCCTACCAAATACATATACAAAATTTCATACAAATCGGTCCAGCCGTTTCCGAGGAGTATTTTAACTAACACTGTGACACGAGAATTTTATGTATGTAGATAATGTTTGAAATTATCACATCAGAAGCTGCTTAGGTATATGTAAATGAATTGCACCATACTGTTCTAACAATTAAGTTACGCTTGTACTGAATCATAAAAGCGATTCAAATCAAATGTATCGTGGAGTGCATTAGATTTCAAACCATCCGTACAATGATACATTTGTCAACAAGCAAATCCAATTATTTCGCAATACAAATAAAGAATTAATATTTCCATCCTACGATTGGTTTCAATTTCAAAACGCTGTTCAGTAAACAAAACAGCTAGCATTTCTCATTGCGAGTAAAAATTGCAACAATATTTTTTATTCGTGTGTGCCTGATAAATGGATCGGTAAATATGTATGTGTAGTACCTCCTCTACCTTTTTTGTACGTATCGATATTAAAATATGAACGATTGGTATTAAAATAAAAGAGAAATCAATGATTTATTAAAAGCGGACGCGTACCACGTTAATAAAGAATGTCTCTCTGTATCATCATTTTTGTCAATGCAATAACAACGCCTAAAGCATTTTGATATTTAATAAAAAAAAACGATTTCGTATAAAACACTTTCATACTAAATACTCATTTAGTTTAATAGTAAGGCGTAGTTTTAGCACGTTTGGCGTAGTAATTTTAGCGGTCGCTGCGCCGTTTAAAACTGTGCCGATCACTGTGACCTCAATCGCCACAGGAGACAATAGGTACTTTGTTGTGTGAACCACAATTTCTTTTTTCGCATCTGGGTGTACTTTGTGTCCGTTGATAGAAATTTTTGTAAAATTCCCCGTGACACAGGATATACATTCTGCTTTTGATTAGGTGAATCAAAAGCAGAATGAAAAAAAACATTTACAAGGAAATACGTACCTCCAGAGTGCGTAGTAGTTGCTGCGTATATAATAGCTTGATGTCTGGCAGACTCTGTCACCGTCCATAAGCGCAGCGCGTAGCACGCACCAGCCGTGAGACCGCCGATCACCACCTGTGTTTAAAATAATATCTTTGGTAAAAGCTTTATACATGGATAGATTTGACGAAAGTTAACTAGCGTATATATGTAGATTCTATAGAGATTAGAATGCAGCGGAAACTATTGAAACCAATAATGGCTAGCCATACACTGCCCAATTGTGAATGATTTTCCAAATTATATAATCAGGAAAATCATTCAAATGTGGATTTTTCACATCATTTTGGACATTTGGATGATTGCCTAATCAGCAATGACCTATCGCTAATCCGGTAGTCTCAAAGACTTTTCGTCTACCGAGACTTACTATACTTTAGACTACCGAGATAGCGGGATCCGCATAATAACCAGACAGAATAGTGACTGCCGCCTGACATTCTTAACTAAAAGAGATAGCGATACGCCAAGATTAGATCAAAATTATATTATTATGTTGTTCTATTGGCAACACAAATAAGATTCGCCTTACTAATAGCACCACTCGGTTCAACTTTAATTTGGTTGAAATTTTTCGTAAACTGGTTATTTTAAAAACTGCCAGCATCAAGCTCAAAGTAAAACGGAACTGTGTCATATGTCTTGGACATTATGTCCTAATATGTCATGTCTACAACGGCAAATTTACATACTAAGCCTACAACAAGATGTTATCAAAATCATCGTCCTAGCTGTGTGCAGGGCCTGTATGGCAGCAGACGAGACGGCAGCCCACCTGCTCTTCGACTGTCCTGAGTTCGCACAGTACAGGCAGCAGTACCTGACCAGATACAGCACCCTGAGGGAAGCAGTGGGCTACATCAAGAGTCTGCTGGCCTTCCTCGACGAGCTGGGGTGGCTCGAATGACAACACCATTCCCACCTACACGCAAAATACATGCCAAGACGTGGAGTTGCGGAAACAGCCCGTGCCATCAAGTATCAAGTAAGTATGGTCCTAGCTATATCCCAGTTACATCCAACACTATTCGTCTTGAAGCCTAGGGGGCGCTTATTAGTCTAACCAGATTTGACAGAATATTAGCTTCGCCACAGAACGTCTATCGTCTGCCTGTGCAATCCAAGTGGAAGCGATATTCCATTGCCTGTACCGTACATATTGCCTTACTAACCGATTGTCAATTTTCATATATATTCTCGGAAATCCCCACATCCATTAATTCTTAAAGTGTCAGATACAATGTCGCTCGTACCAATGTACAGTAATGATAAATTACGTCTGGTAAGCTACTTTTCCTCGTTTATTTTGCTCAAAACATAATATTTTCTAGGCTTCAAGCAACATGGTCATTCAGTGGACATTGTTTGTTTTACTCGATTTGACCATTTGACATGTCAGTACAGTAGCCGCTTTTTGCTGAACTTGCCTTGATTTATGTTCTTACTTGTATGCTTTTAATTTAGCTCCTAAACTCAACTTATCTCAAACATTAACACTAATAGAGAAGATAGCAAGTTGTATGTTTTGTCCATTAAATGTTCTCATCCTTTATTGACATTTATTCTTGCTCAAACGAGTGTTCTATTTCTTTGTTATTTGTCGGTGCCGACAAGAACAAAGCTAACAACCAATAGTATAAGTCAAAGTTATTTAATAATATTGAACGAAACATATCTATGTATGTTTTGAATATTACATATACGACTAAGGTGCTCTGGGGCTATTTGTACCGTGTTACGATGTTGTAATTTTGCCACAAACATTTTCTGAACCCATTTCCTCAGAAATGAGAGAGAAAAGATGATTTCTCTCTCATTTCTGAGGAAATTTCGTTTCGGATTAGATAATTTCGAGGAGCTGTTTCATTGGTCGAATTATTTATGGGTCGAATAGTATAATACAATATTAATCATCGGCACATACAGAATGTAATAGATAAATCTGGTGAGTTTTTCGAATAGTAGGTAATAAACATTTTACAAAATATTGTAAAATCATAAGATGACAATAAGAGAAAAGATGATTTCTCTCTCATTTCTGAGGAAATTTCGTTTCGGATTAGATAATTTCGAGGAGCTGTTTCATTGTTCGAATTATTTATGGGTCGAATAGTATAATACAATATTAATCATCGGCACATACAGAATGTAATAGATAAATCTGGTGAGTTTTTCGAATAGTAGGTAATAAACATTTTACAAAATATTGCTGAAAATGAAATGAAAAGAAAATCAAGATTACCTGCCATTACCATTACTATCTTGTTTATATCTAAATCTAAGATAACACTAAAAATCTATATTTTGACTTCAAAAGAATATATTTATATGCCGAGTCATACGCGAAAATAATACCTAGGGAACGAAATTTTTTTAAGCTTAAGAAATAGACACATTTTATAAGCCGCAATGTATAGCGCGCGCTTCCAGAAAAAAATGGCGTGAGAAATGCAACGTACCTAACTATCTACACCGGCCGTATCTACCTACACCGTGCGCTGCGGTCGACGTCGGCTGGTAGCCTGGTACCTAACGGCGGCAGTTTATAATCAAATGAAAAAATAAGATGAAAGATAATGAAATGACAAAAAAGCAATGACTCTGAGTCTGTTTCGGCTTTTCTTCTCAAGAAGTCATTTAGTAGAAAGCCGGTTTTGTCTAGAATAGGGTTTTGACTTGTATATGTCTTTATATAATCAAGTAATAATCAATTGGTTTGCAGACCTCATTAAATGTGTTGGGAGTGATTACTCCACACAATTCTTAATTAGAAATGCAACAAGCGCAGCAATCAATCAATCTCCGCGCGGCGCAAACATTAGCATGCCTAGATAGTAGTTACAGATCTAGCTGTTTTTGGCTTTGAATTGAAAATTAGTATGCTTTAGGGATTATTTTGGAGGCAATTCATGAAACTTGGCTGTGTGGCAGGTTTTTAATGCTTTACATAATTATGCACTATTAAGAGGAGAGTATTATATAGTGGGCTAGCTTTCCCTGCACAAACAACATGTTAACAACATTTAGCTCCTTAACTACTTTGAATTGTTGCAAAAACTGGCTATATTCAAAAAAAAAATATTTAGGTTCACAGAACATATACAGGGTGTAAAAAGACCCTTAACGAAAACTGAAATCCCATACTTTACCAATCATTACGCATTTTTTTTACTTCGGCACCATACCTGGGAAATTACTGGTTCAGGAGATATTGAGGCTCAAACGATATTTTTTTCTAATTATTCCAAAATTGTGTTTTGAATGATAAATGTAAACTTTCTTCCAAATAAACAAACAAAATTTTCAATATATCCCTAAAATAAACAGCTTTAAAGTTTCCTAAACGCAATGTATGCACATATATATTCTCCTCCAATTGACTTAAAAAAAAATAGATAATAGAGAACTAGAGTCATAACGACAGTTTTATAAAAGCAATTACTACTTGCATAATTACCATTAAAGCCTAGGAATATCCTATTACAAGTATTACAACCCAGACACGGTCATCTGAGCCCTAACTAAGCATAGATCGTATTATGGCAACCAGATACCTAACTTATAGACTTATTTATAAGTATATTATTAAATACGTATGTATTAAAGTATATGTTATAGATAAATACAATATTTATCTGTTTAAAAATAAATACAGAAAGAAAATGATCGTGCTCATCGCTCAATAAGTTGTCCTAAGTTGGAATCAAATCCACAACCTTAGAAGTCAGGCTCACTAACTACTAGGCCAGCAATCCAATCATTAATTTCAAGGTGTAGCTCTCGATGATGATGCAGCGACGTGAGGTCAGCGTCCCTCCAGGCGGGCTCTCCTTCCGCGTCAGCTCGTCTCCACTGAAGCCTCACGAGGCACGCTCCATAGCGCACGGCACGTCGCGCGTCCACTGCTAGAGCGCTGCTGTTACTCTTCTCTGAGCTTGCCTCTCGGTGATGATGCAGCGACGTGAGGTCAGCATCCCTCCAGGCGGGCGCTCCTGATGCATCAGCTCGTCTCCACTGCAGCCTCACGGCGCGCTCTACAGCTAGAGCGCTGCTGTTACTTACCTCTCGATGATGGTGCAGCGACGTGAGGTCAGCGTCCTTCCAGGCGGGCGCTCCTGATGCGTCAGCTCGTCTCCACTGCAGCCTCACAAGGCACGCTCCGCTGTTAGAGCGCTGCTGTTTCTGTTCTAAAAGCTTACCTCTCGATGATGGTGCAGCAACGTGAGGTCAGCGTCCCTTCAGGCGTGCGCTCCTGCCGCGTCAACTCGTCTCCACTGCAGCCTCACAGGGCACGCTCCGCTGTTAGAGCGCTGCTGTTACTGTTCTATAAGCTTACCTCTCGATGATGGTGCAGCGACGTTAGGTCAGCGTCCCTCCAGGCGGGCGCTCCTGATGCGTCAGCTCGTCTCCACTGCAGCCTCACAAGGCACGCTCCGCTGTTAGAGCGCGGCTGTTACTGTTCTATAAGCTTACCTCTCGATGATGATGCAGCGACGTTAGGTCAGCGTCCCTTCAGGCGGGCACTCCTGATGCGTCAGCTCGTCTCCAGTGCAGGCTCACAAGGCACGCTCCGCTGTTAGAGCGCGGCTGTTACTGTTCTATAAGCTTACCTCTCGATGATGGTGCAGCGACGTTAGGTCAACGTCCCTCCAGGCGGGCGCTCCTGATGCGTCAGCTCGTCTCCACTGCAGCCTCACAAGGCACGCTCAGCTGTTAGAGCGCGGCTGTTACTGTTCTATAAGCTTACCTCTCGATGATGGTGCAGCGACGTGAGGTCAGCGTCCCTCCAGGCGTGCGCTCCTGATGCGTCAGCTCGTCTCCACTGCAGCCTCACAAGGCGCGCTCCACAGCGCACGGCGCGTCGCGCGTCCACTGCTAGAGCGCTGCTGTTGCTCCACACAGCTGCCTCGGCACCTTCTTCGGAACGGTCCTCCCCTCCACCTTCCCATACCAGCACTATGGAACAAAATCAAGCTTCAAACAAACCATTTCATATAGACTCTTTCTTGCACTAGTCCAGAATGGTGAGATAAAGGATAGTAGGCTCATCCTAAGTTTGTACAGATGCCTACGCAAGGTAAGGTGCGCATCTCTTGAGATTCGATTCGTGGTAACCGTAAGGTTGAAAGGGCTCTTTGTTTAAGTTGTCAGCATGTGTAACTTTTACTTTGATTTCAATTAAACATCGATTGTTTGTTTAAACTAAGGTAGAACCTAGCATCTCACAAATATGAGTTAGATAAATAATAATATTATAATATTAATTGATTACGGTACCTAAACATCACTAAACGAATAATTGTTTCAGGAGACTCTTAACAAATTTAACATACCACTATAACCATATGTCGTAATAAAATATTTGTGTCAATTTCTTTTCATGTAAATTAGAACGACGACGCAGAGAATGACGCTAGTCAGCAAAATAGAGAAAAGATTTGAAACTATGTGAAAAACTTCCATTGACGTGGGTATGAATTGACTTTATCGACTACACAGCCTTATATACGACTAAACCGGTTAGAACCTATATAATAACATGATTTGAACGAAGCCTAGATGTCGTGTTCCCTTTTCATTCAATTTATCACATTATTTAACGAAGATTGAAGGATTTTTACTGTTACTGACATAAACTTACTTACGAAGTGAAGTGCTTGACCGCAAGACTTGCCGAGCAATTTGAAATCACTCCGGGCAATGCGTAAACTACGAAAGAAACATTTGCTTTGTGAACTATCATCAAGTAGTAAGTTTTCTTGAAATTGGTTTTCATTACGCCAAAGTAGCAAATACATTTTTATTTTTATATAGCAATAAAGTCACGAATTGATAAATCACCGTTAAATAGTGCAAGTACGACTACTACGATACCTTACAAAATAGTGATATAACGTCTAAGTGATTTCTTGATGTAAAGTATTCCCATCGTGGTGACGTGGCTCCCAATTTGATTTCGACTAAGCCGGATCAAACCAAAAACCGAAAACCGAAGTAAATATTTGGTTTGGTGATAATGTCATTGCGAGATGCTACGCAAATACCATTCGTCGTTATAGCATTGAGTTCCGACAGATACTGCCATTTGAACAACTCAACAGAAAATAATTATATGGTATTCTCGGAGACAGCAGTTTTCTTTGTTCTTACGAATTTCTTAATGTATGGATTGAGTAAATCAGAAAATAGAAAAGAGCTTTGCGGCGAGGTAAAAAAGAATAACTAACGTGGTCAGCTGAATTACCTGGTGGTTTCGTCTTCACTAGCAGTGGCACTGAAGGGGGCGATGACCCGGCCCGTGAATGCGCCACAGCCCTCACGGAGTACGTGGCTCCGCAAGACAGAGCCCTGAGCACGACGGTCGCAGCCTCTCCACCAGTCTCCAGTCTTCGCTCCTCCTCGGTACGAGTGGACGACTCTAAGCCATCGCCAGTGTCGTCGCGGACGCGGACCCACCAGATTGAGAAACCTTTTGAGTTTGGTAAGACGTCAAGAGAGAAAGTACATAGCTTTATAATGTTGTACAAAACACGTATTTCTATGTATATTTTCCTACAAAATAGTGTAACTTGATGTTTCGGTCTAAAGCAACGAATTGGATTCACGTGCTACGAGTATATAAGTTTACGGTCTAAGTTACGAGTGAAAACAATGACAATAAAAGCTCTATGTGCACGTCACTGTCTCCGAGTCAAAGTGTGTTTCAATGTCGGTACCTTTTTAAAGATATCAAGTGTGTGTGTATATAACTAATATCTGTATTACACGAGGGAATTTATAGACATATACGTTTGTTGAAATCGCCACTTGGATTGACACGGGTGACTGCTTGATAATCATTTTTTCATTATTGTTTTAAAAATAACTCACGCACTAAGAATAGATCGTATGTCGCTAGGGGCAATACAAAAGTTCAATTGACAGACAAAGTTCACTCAAACTGGGACAAACAATTAGTACTGGATCTCCCAATTAGGGTGTCTCGTGTGGGGATCGAACCCATAACACTCGGCGCAGAACTGGTGATTGAACACACAAATAGAAACGTCGTCTGAATACCATCATTAATATTACGGGGAATTACTGTGGTATATTTTTATAAATTCTATAGCAAATTATCCATCTAAACATAGAACAACATACCATGTGGAGGCGCGGCCGGATGATGGGTGGTCCTCCACGTCAGTCGCGCATCCGTGTGCGCCGCATGGTCCAAGACAAGAGAGGGCGCGGCGGGCGGTGAGGCACACTCGACCCGATATGTCACTTCTTCTGAACCGAAGGTGTTACGGGCTGAGCAAGTGTAGTTGCCACTTGTTGAAGCGTCCACTTCTGGTAATGAAAGGGGAGTGAGAAAAACTAAAAATAGCGCAGAAAACAAGAGAGAGAGAGAGAGAGAAAGATAACATTTTTAAAACTGTGAGCGTGGCGGGTGCGACCAAAGGTATGTAATATGGTAATGTCGCGGCGCTCTAGACCCCGCCAATAAAATCCAACTGATATTGGAGTAATATGCAGCTCTAAACTTGACTTATATAAATGCAATGTGTCACAAACATAATTGTGACGTAAAGGCTAACTGATATTTTACCAATTAACGTTGAAATAACAAAAAAGAAAATAAAAAATCGTCTTTATTTACCCATAATTCGTCAGAAACGTGTCATTTCGTCGCTAAATATATTTTCAAAACCAGAAATATAATATGGTGCTGTACTGTGAATCGCAAGATGTCCAAGGTTTGTAAGATGCGCCCGCGGATCATGCGTGACGGGTCGGTCACCTCGCAGCCATCTTGTCCTCGGAGCGGGCTCACCGCGCCAGGCGCACGCCAGGCGGAGGGAATGACCGCACTGAACGCGAGCCCATACGCCGAATGATAAAAGTCGAGCCCGAGCTAATAGGACAAAAGAAAGAGACAAATAGAACATGACAGAGATAGGCCAAAACAAGAATACTTCAGAAGTTTCAAATAGCGTTTCATATTACGCACGGCTGTGATCGGTAATGTGCAACGGCAACGCCTGTTTGCCGTGCATCGTCGCCGGAAACGATACTGAAAATTCCTTTCATAAAGAGATAATTACAACCGCATTTTGATATAACAAATATACAAAAAAGGTGGCAGCTGTGGTCGCGTGACACGTCACCTGGTCCCATCATCATATTAATGAAAAATTACTACTACTTTGTGAAAAATTACTTGTTATTTAAGAAACCTCTTAATATTCATATACTTGTTACAAATTCATACTAAAATATTCTGTAGGTATGATTATAAATAACCATTGCCAAAGCTTAAGGGATTAGAAAGTATTTATAAATTACAAATATTTACCTCTGGAAGTAGTAGTGGCAGGCTGAGGTGCTGAAGGTTCTCCTTCCCCAGCTACTGAATGTGCCGACACCCAAGCTTCATAAGTGGCGCCTTCAGACAACGATCTTAGTTCTGTTGATCCTCCTAAACCAACAAATGGTTCTCCATCTTCCACTTGGACCGTTGTCGTTTGAGGAGGCCGATCCCTACAAAAAACACCTTTGTTATAAAAGAGAGTTAGTGATAGATACGTTTATGAAAAGAAAATATTTCCAGTATGTATACCTGCCAAGTTCCCTATAAAATACTGTGTAGTAAAGAAGAGGCCCGTTAGGTCTTGTTGGTGGCAGCCAGCTGACTGCTAAAGATGTAACTGATGTCGCCACTATTTTGACTGCCGCTGGCGATCCCGGTACTGCATCAAAATTTCAGATTGATATAACATTTTTGACAACATACGTCATGTTAGTAACTGCATATAAAATAATTGAATTACCATCTTGTTGTGTGGTACAATGTATAGGATGAGCGGGCACGCCATCACCGGCAGCGGTTTACGCTAACGCTTGTACAGTGTAGTATGCGGCCGTAATGCTAGCAAGAGCGTTTCAACTCCCGCCACCCGCTTCACTTCAGCGCCCGCTCCCGCACCTAGATTGGACGCGCCGTTGCCTCGAACTTCCCACTCCAACCACTCAGTCGCTGCCGACAAACAACTGCCATCACTCAGCTTGGATTTAAAATGAAATCTAATGATGAGCGTTGAAATAAAATCGGAAATACAATCAACAGCGTCAATATTTACTCACTATGTTCCGGACGGTATAGTAGTTTGTAACCTAGTAAAGCACCGTGATGAGCGTGGGCAGGGGGTGGTGACCACTCGACTTTTAGACTTTGAGGAGATACTGCTCGACACCTTACAGCTCGAGGTCCTTCTGATGGCACTGTGCATAAAGTAAACACACACACTATAAAAACTTGCAAGCATGAAAATACTGAAGACAAACGTATAAAAAGTCTTAAGTAAACTACATACCACTTTCTTGGGTCAAAGTATTTACAGGAGCAGTCGCTGGCCCAGCACCCGCGCTATTGAATGCTCTTACACTCACCGAATATCTAAAAAATAATTCTCATTAAAACATAGTAAAAAAGAATATATCGCCAAATCTTTGGTTTGTATTCTCACCGGGTATAATGTTCCAGACCTTCGATAATGTACTTGGTTATCTGTCCCCTGACCGTGGCAAATTCCATGCCGACGTTTGCTCCTCCAGCCAGAGTACCATCTGCTGAAGGCCACCACCAGACTGTGTATCCTAATAGTTCACCGTTCCATGATGACGATGGTGGTGCCTAGACCAGAAACATTATCAGCATTATATTACGTAATAACATACGTAATAGCCCGAGATCCGACTGCAAAAATCTGCAGGTATCAGCTTTTTTTCTAACAGGTACATATATTTACCCAATGAACAAATTTTATAAAAAAAAGTTAATGCTTTTTTTTACTTTCCGCCTATACTACTTTATTATTTTTTTCAGCTGGATTTCAGACCATAAGTATATTCTCTCGACTTCATTTGTGAAGAAATAAAGTGTCTTATTAAAGAGTCTCTTTTCGGAAACATGTCATATTAATCATAGCTATTGGTTATTTCCAATACCTGCCATGGCAGTTCGATAGTGGAAGATCTCGGGGCGGATGCTCGAAGACTAATGGGTGCTCTGGAAGGTGGCTCGTGCAATGTTAAAGCCAGCAAAGCTCTTGTATGAGCGGATGCAAATTGGGCAGTCACTGTGCGGGCCCGCACTAAATATGGCGTCGCAGGCTCCAAGCCTGTTATTGTTGCACTTTCCGTCCTGTACGGAAATGTAATGAAAACTTATAGGATACTTAAACAATATTCCTTTACAGCTAAAACAACGATTGATGAGTCAGCCCCATCTATCGTTGTTTCGCTATTTATCTACTCGTATTTGGGTCATGGATATTTTTTGAAAATATAATATCAACGTAAAACATATCCCAAATGTAAAAATGGCCCACAAGTCAGGCCGCATTAAAATTATTAAAATCGGCCAAGCCGCTTCGAAGGAGTTCGATGGCAAACATTGTGACACAAGATTTGTAAATTTTAGATATTACTTGATTTTAGATCTACTTTCTCAGAATATGCATCCGTACTGTGAGCAGATACAGTGACGTTATGAGTATCCGCATCTCGCCAAGAATCTGAACTGGTAGAATCATGTTTGCGGTATTGCACTTCGTAGCCCAAGACTGGTGAATTGCCATCATACGGTCTTCTCCACTGAAGTCGTACTGATCGAGAGGTGGTCTCTAAGACCTTGAAATTCGCTGGTGGTTCTGGTGGCTCTAGAAAATATATATAATTTCGATATTACACTCTTACGAGAATATAGTAAAATTTACTTTATTTGAGATATATTTGAAGAAATTACCTTGAACGGCCAAATGCACGAAGTGGTCTGATCGACCATAAGGATTTGATGCTTGGCACCGATATACTCCTGAGTCTCTTCTATCAGCTCTTTCAACTACTAATTCACTTCTTAAGCCTTCTGCGCTTCTGGTTTCTCATATGCTCATTCTAAAAACATACACCAATACTTTCAAGACTGAAAACACCAATACTAAAATAAGTCAGCTAAAGAGAAATTTGATTTACCTATAGTCTGAGTTGGGCAAAGCTCGTCCCGAGTGACTCCAAGCCGTTGAAAGTGGACTATCACCTCGAGCCACGCAAACCAATCTCACGGTATGTCCTAGCTTAGCTGTCACATTTGCAGATTGCGTTTCAAACCTTGCCGGTTCTAATAAAAAAAACGAAAATCATTTCAAGTTTCAGAAAGAAATTAAAAATGTTAGGTTACGAAACTGCTTTAAAATGTTAAGGATCATACCATTGACATGTATAGTTAGTGTTTTCGACAAGGCAGGTGAAACCCCATTGTCGGCTCTGCATCGATATTTGCCGGAATGCTCGGCACGCGCTAATTCCAATCTCAGTGAACCATTTGTTAGAACCACTGGATCTGACACTCCACCTAAGGTTGTCTCTGTGCTACCTTTAAAACGAGTAATTGTTATTAAATAAACACTAATAGTAGTTTAAATATATACGTTTATAGATACACATTGAGTTCCTTACCAGCGAATTTGGTCCAATATATAGAAGCGGGTGGACGACCTCTGGCTTCACAGTTTACCGTTAGAGATCCATTTAGCAGTACCGCTGTGTCAGTTGGTTCAATTTGCCAAAATGGTGGCACTGCAAATAAAACGCAATTCAGCCCTCAAATTTTTTTATGATCAATTGATCCTTGATTCCGGTAATATGTTATATCAATGTTTATCTTTTATTGCCAGTTCGGCAGACATGTTAGCTTTACCAGCGGTATTAGTCACGACGCAGGTGTAGATGCCACTATGCGCTGCTGTCAGACTTTTGAAAAGCAGCATACTATAGAATTCTGCTCCACGTTCGTCTACCTAAAATGACATATAATAATAAAAATATTTCAAAAAGATGTAGTCAATTTAACACAAGATTATTTATCAAAATGATATTAAAATAGATAGTCATAGACTGATGTTAAATACTTTTACATTGTAGAATTTTAATTAGACGAAATCACGCAGCTTGTAAACATTTTGAACAATATAATTATGATTAAAGACGGAATAAACGTTTGTAATATGTGGTAACTTTCTGTATTCTGGTTTTCGTGTAGTATATTTATTAGATAGCCAGATTGTACTTTACAAAACATATAAATATAACATTGACTTTGTTTCAGTAACGTACCTGAAGTGCACTTGAAATAGGCATCTGGTCCTTGAGCCAGGAGAAATACACGGGCATATCGCCAGATGTGACTGTGCATGTCAGTTGAGCTCGATCGCCTGCTCTCAATCCAGGCGGAAACACTATTGGAGACAGAACTGGCGGCGACACCACTGTCACTTGGACCTAGGACAACATTTAAAAACACTGCCACTGGTAAACTTCTCATACACCCAAAAACCATGACCATGCCTTCATATAATCGCCATGAAAATATTCAAACTTTCGCGATCTGTACAGGTACACATACTAGATACTATTTATGTAGGGAAGTCACAATCGATTTGTTTTTGTGATGAATGACGAAGGCTCTTATAGCCCACGCCCAAACGATGGGATATTTTACCTTTATTTTCAAGACTGCCTCCGTGGTCCAGTGGATAGCGTATGCGACTGCTGATCGGAGGTCCTGGGTTCGATTCCCGGGTCGGGCAAGTGTTACTGAGTTTTGCTGAATTCTCAGTAGCATCACGGAGTCTGGTGATGTGCCTGGTAACCGCAACAGGCTCGCCGCCTATTACGTGGGACCTAAAAATTCATGGTGAAATGTGGGTGTAATATTACACCTCTGCCTACTCCTTCGGGGATACAGGCGTGAGTCTATAATAAAAAAAAATCAAATAATAAGGTGATCGAGACCTGTTACATTAAAACATACTAGTACCACGAACATTAATTTTACATTACCAATTGATATAATTCAGCACTATTGTAAGCGTGGAAGTATATTTTGTGTATGTAAGCGCCGTAATCATGACGCTTGCAACAGTGCCGAAATATCATAGACTCAAATCCAATTTGCGTGGTATAAGTATAATTCCGAAAGACAATGTAGAACTTACGTTAAAGACCACGAAATTTATACACCATGGCCATTGCCACTCTATGTTTCTTCTTGAAAAAGATTCATAATATTTCATTGTTAAGACAGCCTACTTTACTAAAATGTGAGACTCAGTGGGCTGTTAAAATGTATTTCTGAGATACACACATGACCTTCTTGAATTACTAATAGTGTTCATAAAATTATAATTGCTGAAACATTACATAATTTCACCCGTTTTATTACTGAACATTAGGCGGAGTTAATATTATGTTATATGAATATATAGGTACGTATAATGTTTGAAGGCCATACACCGTAATGAGCAGCAAATAATAACCACTGAAAACGTTTTTATTATATCAAACAGAAAATGCTTTCTCGCAAATCTAATCGGTTGAACGCGCTAATCTCAGGAACTACATACTGGTCCGATTTGGATAATTCTTTTTGTGATAGATAGCCCATATATCAAAGAAGGTTATAGGCTATATAACATCACGCTATAAGGCACAGGTGCGGAGCAGTACTCCTTAATAAAGTGGATGTAACCGCGGGCTCATCTAGTATTTACTTATAAATGGGGATGTTGATGATTTTTATCCATGATATTTATTCCATCTGTTTACCAAAATAACTTTTTTTATCGGTCTAAACATTAACTAAAATTATAATACAAAAAGTAACAACTAGTATCAACTGTTTCTACAACAAATGAACTATGATAAAAAGATTATAGTTAGTTTCATGTCAACTCTTTGTTTTTTTATATAAAGTAACTTTGCTCTTTCTGATAAAACTTAGTGATGCGGAAAATGAAGTACATCTAGTTCGCTACAGCCTCCGCGAATAAGAGGGTCGTCTGCTAAATAAAGTAAGCGGAAAAAATGGGTTATAAAATGTTATGAATATATGACACATAGCTGACATCAGCATAATACAGCTGTGATGTTATAACCAGTCATGATTTTGTCATAATAGATTCGAGTTATTGTGATAAAATCATGTATTCAGTGAGTTGCGCGTAGATTTTCAGAGAATTCCGTCGACTATATATTGCGTTCTTTAGATGCCTGTATGTTACCTATCTTGGTGGCATTGTCTAGCTCATTTATGTCTGCTGAAACTTTAAACACACATTGTACGTGTTACACGATAGTAGAGCCTTGCTGATTTCAGCATGAATGGGCCGGCTCGACCGGGGAAGTACTACCCTCTCTCAGAAAACCGACGAAAAGTACCTAAACAGTTGCGTTTTGTTCGGTGAGTGAGAGTGCCGGAGGCCCTATGCCCTATTCCTTCTCCCTCATCCCACTTCCTTATCCTATCCCTTTTCCCAACCCCAAGGGCCGGCAACGCACTTGTGACTCCTGAAGTGTGTTGCTTGTGTCCATGGGCGGCGGTAATTGCTTACCATCGGACGATCCGGCTCGTTTGCCGCCTATTATTACAAAAAAAAACATATATGCATTGACTCAAACCTTCCCATATATAGCAACAAATTACGACTTATTATTTGAAATTGACATTATTGATTGGACATAAATAAATATATACATTATTTCATTGGACATACATAAATATATACATTGGACATACATACATATATTCATTGGATACACACACGTAATTAACCCTACAGTAGTCGCGCATCTAAAAGTAACGTAAGTGGTCGCGCGGATTACATACGTAGTCCATTATAAAATTGATATAAAAATAAAATTTGGAGAAAACTCCTTATTTTTTGTATAAAAATACTATCAGTAGTGTTTTTTTAAGAACATTTAATTCGCGAAACCTAATTACAACTCAAAAGTTAGAAAATAATTAACCAAAACAAAAATCGTCTCTAAATAAGCATAAATACGACATTATTTACTCAAATGAAGATCACAAATAATTTTTGTATGATAAACTAACTACTAAATTCGATTTTCTGCACAGGATAGACACATAATCTAAAAATTATCCCTACATATACACTTGTTGCACGCGGTACACATTTTTCTGGTGCTTTTACTGCATACTTCTTCACAGTCATAGAAATGACGCAATACGATGCTCAAAATTGAGGTAGTTGCTTGAGTTTTAGGATACAAAATGCCCAAAAAGTATTTTATCTTGTTTGTTGGATGCTTGGTAACGATTTTCTTCGATTATCTTATGAGCCAGTGGCGTCATCCGAGCCAAATTGATCCATTATTCGCTTGCGCTACAAAATTCATCAAGCCATGCTTCTATTTCTGCAGCTTGGCTATTATTCTCCATATTTATACTAAAATATAAGTAAACTTATGTTATAACAACAAATGTGAATAAATAAAGTCTCATTATAGCAATCAACTCAATTATAGATAAAAAATACAAAATTTTAGAACACTGAATAAGGAAAAAAAACTTACATAATCGGTCGCGCGGATTACAATTGTAGTCCACGCCCTTCTCTGAACTCCTGTGAGCGACCACAGGGCACGATTTGCAGTTGCACTGCACTGAGCGAGTTGCCTAAACATTCATTTGAAAGTATCTAGCGGCTTATTAAGCTGGCGCAAACCGATTTTGAGAAATTGACGATTTTACATAGGTGGATTACATATGTAATCCGCGCGACCACTCCAGGGTTAAGTTGATTAGAAATCTCATATTAATTATATTTGAAGAAAACTGAGTAAATTAATATGGATCTCGACAGCAACAATATCACACAACGCAAACCATATAGAACAAGTTCATTAACAGACATAACTGTAATGACGAACGAGAAAACTATATTTGACACCACTATGCTGAGCATTCCGGACAGTCTACACGATAACAGTGACACTTTAGGTAACTTGATCGAACAAAATAAGAAGTTGTCAATGGAATTACTAAGTGCTCATGAAGAAATTGAAAATTTGAATAGTGAAAATTATTAATTAAAATGTGACCTACAAGATATGGTTAAAAAAATGAACATGTATAAAAAAATATGTTCATCTCCTGTTAAAAAAAGTTTAACACCTTTACGAAAAAACATGAAAAATCATAATAATTCTAAAAGCGTTGCAATCACACATAATAAAACTGAACAAACACCTCATGTCAGTACCCATACACAACATAACCCAACGGAACAAGAAACTACCCCGAAAGATAGCAATTCGTTTAATCAAAAGATAGAAAAGGCAACTGGTAATTACGACACGGATATTAAAAACAAAAACAAGTTATGTATACTTAGTAGTAGCAGATCAAGAGGATCTTTGTCGGCAATAAACGAAACTTTCTCAGACTACTTTGATTATTGCCATTATATAAATGCCAAATTGCACTACTAAAGAACTAATAAGAAATATTGAATCAAAAGTTATGAACTTTACTTTTAATGACTATTGTATAATTTTGACGTGACAACGTCTTATAAATTGGTTTGCCGGGTGACACTTCAAGAAACTGCGTTACGCTCCGCTCACGTTATGCGCTCACAATGAGAGGGAGTGAGAGGCACGCGTCCCGCCTAAGAGCGAGAGAGACAGACATAAAAAGTGAAAGGCACGCGTCTTTCATCCTTCTTCCTACTATACGAATGAATATTCACATTAAAATTATTTTACCACTCAAAGTCGTTGTCACGTAAAACTTTCGCCCGTATACCGACTTTACAGGCAACCAATTTTTTTATCGGACAAAATGATGTTAGGGATGAGAGCAACTACATAAATGTAATAAATAATCTAAGAGAGTCTTTGCAAACAATTAAGCACACTAATATGGTTGTTTGTGTTCCAACATACATTACAGGAGCTCCTATCTATAATTTTAAAGTAGAAATGTTCAATAAGCTAATCTGTCTAGATCTCCAGAAGAATGACTACGCTTACTTGTTCGATAGCAATCGCGACCTATCGCTTGACATGTCTTCTATCACAACTGGCAAAATAAACAAACATGGCTTTGAAAAATATATACAGTCGAATAATGAATAAAATATTAATTGATCTCAACCTGTTTGGGCAGAGGAATATAGATAAAACAACTGCAGATATGAAACACAATGCATCGGTTTCTTATGAACATATCTTAAACCATAAACAGACCGATGATTTTTTTTCGTCTACAATAATATCTATGTTATCCATCAAAACATTGCTGGTTTAATAAACAAGTCAAACACACTATCAATATGTCTTGAAGAACTCATTGATAGGAATATAAATGTAGAAATATTGTGTATCACAGAGCATTTCATGATGGATGGCTATGAAACTTATTTAGAATTGCCAAACTATTGTCTAGCAGCTTGTTATAGTAGAAGCCACTCTAAACGAGGAGGAACGTGCATTCTTGTGAAAAATGGTAACCAATGGAACGAGCTACATGAAATTAAAAAACTTTCGGTATCAGGACTGTTTTAATGCTGTGCAATAGAACTTGTAAGTTATAGGATTATCATTGTATGTGTTTATAGAGTGCCCAAAGCGGAGAACTTGAACACGTTCTTTAACAGGCTGGAAGCAATGCTGAAACTTTTAAATAAATAAATGTATAAAAATATTGTAATTGCAGGCGATTTTAATATAGATTTAATGAAACAAAATAATGTTACTCTAGATTTTGAAAGTTTATTGTTAAATTATAATATGACACTAGCTTTAAAAGAACCGACTAGATTGATAAGTAAATCATGCATCGATAATTTTGCTCACAATTTTAAATAAATGTGTAAAGCGCATGTGTTAGAATTTGCCTTGTCTGATCATACTGCACAGCTGCTACAATTTCGCGTACAAAAACCTTCAATTAAAGCTTGGAGAAAAAAGACTCGAGACTTTTGCTCAGAAAATATACAGAAATTTAAAGAATGCCTGAATAATTTTTCATTTTCTTACATCTATGAAGAATCTGATCCTAAAAGAGCATATAATTATTTCATCGAAAACTTTAAACTTTTCTATGATCTATGTTTTCCTTATAAATTTACCACTATACATGTTAATATAAAACCAAAATGGATATCGCGAGGCCTAAAAAAATGCAGTGCTAAGAAAAAACAACTATTATGGAGTTTCAGACTGAAACCTTCGACTAAAAATAAACTTATCTACCGAACTTATTCAAAATTATTTAAAAAGATAATAAGGCTTACGCAACGTGCACAAAATAATTATAAAATTCAAAATTCATCAAATAAATCTAAAACAACATGGGGTATAATAAATAAGACAAGATTGAATATCCCCCGCCACAATATTACCAGGATTAAAGTAGATAATCACATTATTACTGACCCGAAAAAAATTGCTAATGCATTTAATAATTACTATACTGATAAAATAAAGCCTATATCGGGATGCGGTAAAAATGTGACAATTGGTAGTACAGCTAACTCATTTTTCATGACACCTAGTATACCACATGACATACAAAGAATTATTTCTGGACTAAGAAATACAAATAGTGTAGGTTTTGATGACATTACGACTAAAATAATTAAAATTGTTAATTTAGATATAAGTGGACATTTATCTCATATATTAAATTTATGCATTAGTAATGGTAAATATCCTGACAAATTAAAAACAACCATAATAAAACCTTTGTTTAAAAAAGAAGACAAAGAGTTAATGGAATTTTACAGACCAATTGCACTGCTACCCATCATTTCAAAAATATTTGAAAGATACATTAATAACAAACTGCATGCCTACTTGGAAGGCAACAAGTTACTATGTACCGAGCAGAAAGGTTTCAGGCAAAATACAAGCATAGACTTAGCCATATACGATTTCTACAAAACAATAATCACCAATGTCGATAAAAGGTCCCCTATATGCGCCATATTTTGCGATATGACGCAAGCTTTTGACTATGTGGATCACTGCATACTATTAAAAAAACTGAACTCTTATGGAATTCGAGGGAACATACAAGACCTAATAAAATCCTACCTTTCCAGTAGATCACAAGTTACCCATATTTCAAGAGTAAATACCCGCACCAAAAGGGAGGAAACATATGAATCCGACAAACGCCTAGTCCAGTATGGTGTACCTCAAGGCAGCGTGTTAGGTCCGCTCTTGTTCCTACTTTACATTAATGATCTGCCCAAATGTACGATACATCCAATGTCTTTATTTGTGGATGACAGTACTGTATCTATCCAGTGCAGAACTGTAGAACAATATCAAAATGAGATCAATAGTTGTCTATCCTCAATTATTAGCTGGTTAGACAATAATAACTTGAAAATAAATCTAACTAAAACACTCGTCATGCATTTCAGTCAAAGGCCGCAAGTCAATAATAGTAGAAATGTCAGTTATAATAATAATTACATACGTGAAGTAGACTCTGCAAAGTTCATGGGCATAGTAGTTGACAAACAACTGAATTGGAAGAATCACGTTGCCGAATTATGTAAGAGGGTTAGCAGTTCTGCATATGCTCTTCATAAAATATCAACAATAGTTAATTTAGGACAGCTTCGAGCTGTCCTAACTGCGTATCTCAGTCTTGCCGCCTCAATATTACGTTATGGTGTAATATTTTGGGGGAACTCTACACATAGTATAATGGTCTCCAAAGCTCAGAAGCGTTGCGTACGAGCGATGTTTGGATTGCAGTTAACAGACAGTTGTAAACCGTACTTTATCAGATACAGCATCCTGACACTTCCGTCTTTATATATCTGGAGGTAGCATTATTTGTACACGCTAATCTTCATTTATTCCAACGCATATCTGATGTCGTCAAGCGAAAGAGGCGTAATAACAACAGACTATGTCTACATAGCGCGAAAACAAGCCTGATGAGCAAAAGCTTACTGTGTATAGCGCCAAAAATTTATAATAAAATACCATGTCAGATAAAGTTTTATGGAAAAGGAATGTTTAAAAATAAATTAAAACAGATATTAATACAAAAATGCTATTATACTGTCAATGAGTTCTTGGATGATAAAAATGGATTTTAATTAGTTATAATATTTTAAATTGATGTTATTTCTTATATCTTCTTTTTATTTATTAATTTTAAAACTTAAACGGTGACATACATTTGATTATACTTTTTATTCTATTATTTTAATTTAATAACTCCATTTACTTACTGACATGAACTACGATTTACATTTTTATTTTACATTTTACTTGGTTACTGACATGAATTTTTGACATTGTTATTGCTTTATTATCAAATTAGATTATTTTTGTTTTATATTTGATCAGGTTTGACATTGTAATGTATATTTTATTTTTTCTGCAAGTTCAATATATTCATACGCCTATTTTTGGTGAAACAATTTAATAATGTGTGAGCATGTAATACCCAAAATGCAATGAATGAATAAATGATTATGATTATGATTATGTTACGGGCATAAATAGCATGCCTACTTCGTTTCTTAAAGTACGATAAAACACATTTTATTTGCCTTGAGATTCGGGATGACTTAACCAGCCTTGGTCTCGGGATGACTAATATCAATAGTAAGTACTAAATGTATTAACGAAGCAGCGATAGCTGAGTGGAGAGACCGACAGACTGCTACGCAGAGGGTTTCGGGTTCGAATCCACGGCACGCACCAATGACTTTTCGGAGTTAAGTGCGTATTAAATTGTTAATTATCGCTTGCTGATCGGTGAAGAAAAAAATCATGAGGCAACTTGCATGTCTGAGAGTTCTCCATAATGTTCTCGAAAGACATGTGAAGTGTGCCAACCTACACTAGGCCAACGTGGTGGACTATGGCCTTACCCTTCTTATAGTGCGAAGAGGCTCGTGCCCAGCAGTGGGTTAGTATAAAGGGCTGATGATGAAATGTATACAGATCGCGAAAATTTCATAGCTTTAAAAAAACAACTTGTTTTAAATAATATTTTAAATTATGCCATACCTCTCTCCTAGCCAGTTCGCCTCCTGGAGTTAAAACAGAACAAATCCATCCTCCTTTGTCGCGGTTTCTGTCGACGTTGGTTATCGTCAGTTGGCCGTCCATTTGCTGATACCAAGAATCTGCGGCCGCCCCGCCCTCTCATTTCACGGAACTAGATTAAACAAATTCATTTATTTTGCAAGGTATTCTAAAAATAAACATCTCCTTTTGATATTTTGAGGCAGTTGAATTTTAAATAAATTAAGAGTAATATTAGAGCAAAAACCATCACCATCACTCATCTAATTAATACAAGCTACACATATTGATTCTTGATCGGAATTATGATAAATCATCATCATCAGCCTTTAACAGTCCACTGCTGGACTAGGCCTCTCCTTTGTAAGGAGGAATTAGCCTACTATACCACGCTGGCCAAACGGGTTGGTATAGAGTTTGAATCAAGTTTTCTTTCTCTTACAGTGCTGTTCTCTGCATAATATGCTCCCTCTGTCGGCTCTTACGACACCCATGGGATGACATGGGGTGGTGACATTCCGTATTCTTAATCCGTCAACACACGGACACATGACAA
This sequence comes from Euclidia mi, assembly GCA_944739405.2. Lineage (NCBI taxonomy): Eukaryota > Metazoa > Arthropoda > Insecta > Lepidoptera > Erebidae > Euclidia > Euclidia mi. The sequence goes on along the minus strand of OX123193.2, from coordinate 28,007,294 downwards.
ATATTTTTATTTAATACTCATAAGTAAAAAATAACTATACGTTTAATGCATGAATAGTGGTAAAATAATTTAAAATGTCATAAAATCTAAGCAAAACTGCTTCGAAAATGTTCAGTTGTTCAAGAATTTCATAAAATATGAACGCTTTCTATATGCTGAACAATGGTTTCGGAATTTATAACTCAAGAATTTTAAGTTGTTATTCAATTTCGTTCTCGCATAATTAACGAACTGAGACTTCAATATTACAATTTTAATATGGAATTAATAAAGAAGTTTTTGCAAGGAGAGCATTTCTTAGAGCAAGTCGAAAATTAACTGATTTTGTTTTCAATTCAAGCGGCGAGGTAATAAAATGATAAGAATAAAACAATAACTCGAGTACTTCGATATTCTGTTTGTAATCATAATAATGTCGCGAGTGGTTGCTTCGACAATGTCGTTTCGTGATCCGACTATCAATATGCGGCCATACATATTGTAGGAAGGTAACACTCAAGTGAAAACTCACACACGCTTCACGTAAATCAATTGATAAAGTACTAAGAGTATCTTCTCACTTACTCGATAGGAAATCCATAGTATGGGCACCAAATCGTCACTTCAGATCCCGCGACGGCCTTCACAGGACTCATAGTTCTGATGTAGGGCGGACCTATGTAAATTTAAGAATTATATTAGCACAGCAATCCTCATATGCGTAATACCAAAACGATATTGATTGTTATTTATTTAGGACGCTAAAACAAAAGATGAAACGTCCGCGCGGTAAACAAAAAAATATATTTATAGCAGTCGGTGGAATGTAATAACATTTTTATTATGTTTTATTTATACAATATCAGTGAGGCGTATATATTTCTAGTATTCTTGCTAAGCCTTTTCTATGTGCTGAGACCGAGCTGATCTAGAAACCAATATTTATTGCATTTGAAGCATTCTCTTATAATATACATAATACTCGTACGTGCGTTCTAATATGATATAATGTAACTCAATATGGGTCAACGATTTATCTTCTTGTGATATTTATACATTTGTACGATATCTCTATTTAATCCTCTACACTAACTATCCATTGAAAGCCATCATCATCTTATACCGGTGGCATCCAAGCCGGCCTTGATCCTATTCAAGCATACTACATGCTGAAGACTCGCTTTCTTGCCTAATCAGAATATTTTTAGCCTTTCCGCAGAGTGACTGCAGTCTCACCTCCGCAAATGGTCTGAATCAATGTGAAATACAATGTTTATGATATTTGAGAGGACTTACTCCTGCAACTACAGCTTTACATGCTCTTCAATGGAAAATGTAGCCTTGTGTGACCAGTCACACATCCACAATAAACCAGACGCTGATGAATGCGCTTAAAATAGCAAATCAATAGTTTACTTCGGTTCATGCGATCGTCTGTATGTCTACCATGGCCTATCATAGAGTGATGATTAAAATTTAACCAGAACATATATCATTTGCAGTTATTATATTATTATGTAGTAAGCATAAAATTGTCAATATCGCTTGTTCAACTGTGAAGAAAAATATCTCGAGAGACCTGTATAACTGAGAGTTCTCGAAGGACATGATTGTGAAGTCTGCCAACCCGCACTTGACCAACGAGGTGGACTATGGCTTAGCTCTTGCTACAAGGACAAGATATTTGTGCCCAGCAGTGGGACACATTAAAAAGATGGCTGATAATGACGTAGTAAACACAAGTAGAATTAGAGAAACCCGTGTCAATATTGTTTATTTTCTGTTTTGTAGCGAATAATGTAAATTAATGAAGTCCCGTCGGTCCCTACTCGTACCTTGTCTGACAAACTCATGAGTAACGACATTGGATTTTGGCTTTTACTATCGCTATCGTTGACATACGAAGGGAGCAGTGCCGGAAGAAAGGGAGTCCGGTGGCAGGCTTTCTTTCCTAATCATTTAACTTTTATAATTGAGCGTAGACCGAATTATGATGCTTTGTTAAACTAAAGCTACAGTTCGTGAAACTAAATAATGTTATTACCATTCGAGTGAGATTATTTTATTATCTCATAGAGTATTGAATTATTACAGCCTAAATATGTTTTAACAGGAGTATTCCAAAATGCAGTCAAAGATTCTTGTTTAAAGTATGCTTTCTATGTATTAGTATTTATTTATTTACGTATTGAGCCCGTATATTTTTATAGATTTTTATTACTGTCATAACATGTTTCAAAACTCCACAAGCAACAAGATTTTCTATTTGGTATAGTAGTAGTTTTTAGCAAGAAAAACAAAGTTATGTTAAAGTAAACTCGTGTCATAATATATAGTACTCATTACTTACCTCTTTCTCCAAAAGCAGCAAAAATACGTAGAGCATTTTGACGGATGTCTACTCCAGTATACCTTTTATATTTTTTTTTTGACCCTATAACCTTGTAAGTGGTTTTTCATCCGAATGAAGGTTTCGGTGAGAAATGCCGCGTGGTAATAACTTCGAAGCTCCTTGGAATTGTAAACAACAAGCAAGTTCTGAGTTATTGTTTGTAACTTCTTGCGACATTTCCCGCCACAAGTTTGCTTTCAAGTGGTAATACGGTTCAAAGCCGATATATTTGTTTTACATCACAATAAAGTAGCATAACAGGCACATGTATAATGTACTTAATATACAGTAGTAAGGCAATTAATCGTTGTCACGGTTCATCATATAATTCGGTAACGCTACATAAACCAAGGCTTATTGTAGTGCGAGCTGCCTCGATCACAACATTCAGTCCTTACATATTCCATAAAGAATCATCTTATTATCAATGTAATAAGCATTACTAACACACGCACACTACACACATTCGCTAGAGGGCGCTCCTCCGATTAGCACGAAAGTATTGTAGCTCCGTGTTAAAATTAAATAAAAAATAGTTATAATGTGTAAATTACCTAAAATGTGACATAAATTGACAGCTTTAGTGACAATACTCAACATATAGTGCAATCTCCAATGAACATTGACTATTGTGTGCAATAATTCGTGACAAAAACAAACAAAGTGCAATGAACTGGTGAAAATACGATTTGAAGTAAATCTTTGATAAATAAGTATCACTAATGCAGCACTGACAAGAATACAAATAGAAGGCTATTGTGAGTACAAAGACGTGAATTATAAGAAATTAAATGCTAATTTACTTATAAAACTGTCAAAATAACATTGACGAAGTTCGTTTTTATTTGAAATCTATGATCATCTAGTGTCAGATAGCTGAATTACTTGATAACTGACACTACATTAAATGAGAGAAGTACAGCAATTGAGTAAGAGAGGGCACCACTAATTATTCACAATCTTACACACAGATGTCACTTGTACCCACGAAAAAAATAATAAAACAATACCTACATATATTGTTAATTGTAAAAAAAAAATATACCTACATTGAAAAGTAACAAGCGGTCAATAATTTCGCAACTATAGTATTTTCGCTGTATGATGATATGCATGAAGGTTCTCATTTTACGTATCACGCATACTACTTTCAACATATGAAAATAACTTGGCAAAAGAAAACAATTATTAAAAAAAATATCTATTAAAAATTACAAAGTAAATTGATACTAGTATGTCTCTCTCTATTTTTATAATTATTATTAACTGTAAATAAATTATTAAAATATAATAAAATATCATCCTCAAAATGTCAGATGCATGAAACGAACCCTCTGTCAGTAGAGATTGACACCATTGAATCGGCATGAAATCGATGAATAGGAGCGACCATCTTGTGATCGAATACGTCAGTACGAGCGCCTTGTATGCAGTTTGTGATTCTGCCTGTTTGGCGTGTTATTTTTTTGTTGTGTTTTATTTGGTAGGTACAATGCCAAAAATAACAAAAAAGCTAGTTTTAAACTCTCAAAGCCGTGAGTTAGTGCTTCGTTTGAGGGCCTTCTTTGAACGAGAGCGTGCAAACGGGGGCCCGGTAATACCGAGCGACAGTGTTGATTACAGAGTTGCGGCAGCTCTGCTCTGGACATCGGCAAGGCTTCAGTTTCTCGAATATCCAATGAAAAATTTGGAGAAACTAGTTTTGAAGACAAGAAGCTGTCCACTCCGAAGAAACGTGAGCGTAAAGCTTCAATAACTGACATAGATAGTTCCGATGTGGTGGCAATACGAAATCCCTACATTGATAAAATTAATCAGTCGTAGAAATAACACAATCGAAAATATGGTGAAGGTTTCGAAATACGTCGCCGTTTTTAGGGATTGAGAGTGATTGGAAGGGGAGGGGGGTAGGTCTCGCAACCCCCCTTACCATTTTCACTTGCCGGAAATACTTGGTTTCCTCTGAAAAAAAAAACTCCAAACATCGGTGTGTATGGCACTGCCAACTTCCACATTATTCACACTAGTTTAATAAACTAAGGTTGACGGAGCCCTGCTTCGCAGGGCTCCTACTTCGGATTAAGGGTCAAAAGAGAACCTATTATAACCTATTTAGTTACTTATTACAGAACCCTAAGTACTCGAAAGCAATGAGGGCAATGACGCACAAATTTGACGTTACCTGTCAATATCATTCACACAAGATGGCGGTTGCGTTTCGTATCACAATTTTTCACATAAAACCTAAATATCGCTTTTATTGATTCCACTTGTTTAATAAAGTGAGGTTGACTGTGGTTAAGGGTCAAAAGAGAGCCGAACACACCTATTTAGTTACTTTCACATAAAACCTAAAATTACGTTCCGTTTTGCATATTTGAATGAAGAATTGTTGGAAGTTGTTTAAAAATATTTAGACGCAACTCCGGCAGCCAAAATTACTTTTAGGGGATTAAGACTAACTCCCTTAAGCACCCTACACCACCAATACCTTCAAGTTTGGGCGACTCGTGTCGAAACCCAATCCGACAATATTTACAGACTGGGATAAATATGTCCACCTCGACCGAATTTGAGATCAGCAAATAATTATCTCTGTTGGAGAAGATTCAGATATGAGGTTTTAGTTCGAGTGACAGTGACTAATAATAAAAAAATATATTTTAAAATTACTGCGTTTTATTTGTGAATATATTTGCCAAAACACTTTTTAAATGAATTTTATTTCGAAGATGTAAAATCGGTAACTACGTACGATTCCATGTTGTTTGCCAATTAATTCGATATTTATAAATAATCGATTAAATTTCCTTAGGTTACATCACTGTAATTGTCAGTCATGAACTATCATGCATATCATTAGACAGCGAAAATACTATAGGCAGTAGCTAACTGGTGGCGCATTAGAAGTACGCACGACTTAAGATTTATGGCTGCACGATCGAATCCCGCCAACCTAGAAGACTTTTTATGATTGAAAGATTATTTAGACATTTAGTATAATAATTATAATAACAAATTGAACAAATTGATAAATTATAATTCATTTAATACATTATTAATTAATTATAATATTATAAATAATAAATATTACTGCAAATTATCATTAAGTTAACATTACGGATGAAAATGTAACAGTAAGAAACCGTACAAGAACGAAATCACTGAATGATTCAAGTACTTCATCCTTATTTGACTGCACTATGACAAGCCTTCCAGACGACACTCAGTCCCAAGATTGTATGACTATAAGAGAATTGAATGAGACTATTAAAAAACTGTCCTGTAAATTACAATCTGCTCATCAAGAAATAGATAATTTAACGTGCGAAAATATACAACTTAAATCAGAATTGACAAAGGCAAATAAAACTGTCGAATTATATAAAAAAGTAACTGTAGCAAGTCCAAGGCTTACGCCACGAATAGACCGTAAAAAGAAAAATAAAGAATCTTTGAACAGCCCGCTGATCCTACCAAGAAATATAAATATAATAAATGATAATGCTTCGGACAAGAATGAAACCATTAAAAAGTTTGAGGAGGGAAGTAAAGATGCCAGCAATAATGTTAATAAACAAAAATTTATAGGAAGAGGAAAAATTACTAAAAAACGAAAACTCTGTATTCTAACCAATTGCAGTGTAAAAGGAAGATTACACGATATTGAATACACATTCGCTGAACATTTTAACTTCTGTCGCTACATCACACAAAACTGTGGCGTATTGCAAATGATAGCAGATATTAAAACCAAACTGCAATACTACACTATCAACGACTATTGTATAATCCTTATTGGAGAACATGATTTTAAGAAAACCGTAAATTGTCCCGACCTTGTAAAATCAATTCAGGAATGTTTACAACATGTATCTCATACAAATATAATATTATGTGTTCCAACGTACATATGCGGAGCCCCCATATATAATTATAAAATAGAGATGTTTAATCACTTACTATCCATGAATGTGCAATACTACAAATATGCATATATATTTGACTCCAATTATAATCTCTCACATGACATGTTTTCTTACATATCTGGTAAAATAAGCAATAATGGCCTGCAGAATATACAACATGTCACAAATTTAAATACACTTCCTGAAAGTAGTTTGTTCAGAATCGGCTACTGAATCCATTACTGTCATTGTTAATATTGTTTATTTTTTGTTCTAAAATAATAAAAATAACGTAAATTATAGTCACTCATTTATTTCAAAAGTTGAAATATACGAAAATAAACCTTAAGTCAAAGCAGAACGCCTTCTTTTAAAATGCATTTGTTTAATGGTTCGACGTTCGGTCACACGAACGCACACATTAGTACAACACAATAGCGGCAAAAGACAATACACACAATTTACCACGAAAATATCTATCATCTATCTTTCGCTTACGTAATAATCAACAGGCAAGAGCGAGACGTAATGTGTCGCCCGCGCTGGCCAATGACAAGCGCTGGCGATGCGCTTTGACAAGTTATGACAAGTATCTAGTCATCCGTTGGGAATCTGTCAGCGAGAGTTGCGAAAAAATATTTTAATTGTGTGAATAAAATTGTAATTATCAACATGACGGTGCTGGTGTGGAACGTTCTGCATCATCTTGATGTTAACTTGTCGCCCCCGGACGTTTTCACTGTGGGAAAATGTTAAATCACTAGTTTATTGTGAGGAGACAACAAATGCCTAGGAGTTAAGTTGATACATATTAGCTACTTTTGAAACAGAGTGAAAAGATGTGATGCGTGAGGGAACAGTGACGTGTTAAGTGGACTAAAATAATGTGATTTTATCCTGTAAGTTATTTGATTATTCTATTAATGTAACTATTAATTTACAACTTTAAACACGTCGATCTTGCTTTATTCTCTCATTGATATTCTTTTACTTTATCTATCAATAATGCTAGGTAACTGAATAGTCATTTACAATATTATGAAACAATGGATCGTGTGCATGTTATTAACAAACAATAAATAATTTTATACAAAGTCGACTGTCCACTCCAAAGCCGAAAAGTGTGATGGAAAGAAATAGGTAGTCATATCTTTAGAAATATTAACAGTAGCTGACAAATTACTCAAACATCATTCTTGTAAACCCCACTCTATCAGGGTGTTGTATAAAGACTAAATTTGAAACATTTTGTTTATATCGTATCGTATTTCGTTCCTATCAGATCGCTGTCGTCTGTTTACCATAGCAACAGTTTCGTGTGTTTGTGTGCGTGCGCAAATTTATAGTGACCACGCTTTTTACTTTTAGTCGAGTTTATACTTTCTTCAAAAAACAATATTTACGCAAATAAAAAACAAAATTCAATGCATGCATTATGATTTTAACAAGTTATTCTAATTGGGGTGTCTGAGGATGTGCATTATTTCATTTACACGTTGTATATAAAAATGTTATGCAACGTATACTTGTCGACTTGACTACATTTTCATACAACATGGACACTAAATGTGACATTGCAATATCGCCAACTGCAGTGAATTTTGCGGATGACGCTCGATCTGCTATACCCAACTCACATACTAGTGATGAGCATATAATTACAGAACAATCTGAATCATTTTTTCGTAAAATCTAACCATATAAACATATTGCACCAAAACATTAATGGCGTTATAAGTAAGTCAGATCTTTTAACTTTAAATCTTAATTATCTTCAAGAAAAAGGTAGCTTGGCTGAAATAGTATGTTTAACCGAGCACAATATGTTAATAGATGACACCAAATTCATAAAAAATTACGTACTTGCAGCCTCGTTCTGTCGTAAAAACCGTCGCGGCGGTGCCTGTATATTGGTTCACAATCATAATGAGTTTAAGACTTTAAATTCTATAGAAATATATGGCGTTTCTGGTATTATTGAATGCTGTGTTATTGAACTTACATTACATAGTCTAATAGTAGTATGTATTTACAGACCACCACGAAACAATACATAAAATATTGATGACTTTTTTGCTATACTTGACGATATACTTGTTACATTATGCTTCACTAAGAAAAAAATAGTTATATGTGGCGATTTTAACATAAACACGTTAAAAAAGTGCAAATTAACTAACATGCTAAATCAAACAATCTTAGGTTATAACCTTAAATTGGCCATTACTAAGCCTTCACGCCTTGCAAGTGGTACTTGTTTAGACAACTTTATACATAATATTAGGGGAAGTAAGTACACAGTTTTCAAATTTGCTCTGTCTGATCATTCAAGCCAAATGTTAACATGCAAGGTCAAACAAGGTGTTCTCTGTCATATTTGTTAGTAAAAAGTAGAGATTACAATAAAGAAAACATAAAAAGTTCAATCAATATTTACAATCAATTACATTTAACGAAGTTTACAAAACGACTGATCCAAATTACGCATTCGACTATTTTCACGATTTATTTATTTTATTTTATAATCTATGTTTTCCACATATATTAATAAAAAGAACACCTCGCAAAAAGCCTGCCTGGATCTCAAAAGGTATTAAGATATGTGCAAAACAAAAAAGACATTTACTTTGGCAATATAGAAAACATCCGACATTACACAACAGAAATTTGTTCAAATATTATACAAAACGTTTAAACAAAATTATAAAGTTAACACAAAAGGCACAAAATAACTATAAAATCGAAACAGCTTCAAATAAATGTAGAGCTACTTGGTCGATCATCAATTATAATAACAAAAATATTATTAAAGAAGAAATCAGACATATTAACAAAAATGGCGTGATCATTGATAACCCGAAAGATATCGCAGAGTTATTTAATAATTATTTCATAGGTGGAGATAACAGTAACCTAAGAACTAATGACTTTAAGTATAAACTACCAAATTCTTATAACTCATTATTTATGAACCCAACTACTCCTTTCGAAATTAATAATATTATTAATTCATTGAAAAATTCAAAGAGCACAGGCTATGATGACGTTAGCACAAAGATATTAAAAATGTGTCAACCACTATTGCACCCGTTTTATCATACATAGTGAATTTAAGCGTATCTGCTGGAATATTTCCAAATAAATTAAAAAAGACTGTAGTTAAACCAGTATTTAAGAAAAATGACAAGAGCGATGTTGCAAATTATAGGCCGATAGCGCTCATACCGACATTTTCAAAATTTTTTGAGAAAGTCATAAGTCATAGTCTTAATGATTTCTTTGAAAAAAAATAAAATGTTTACAGAGAAACAAGTCGGCTTTCGCAAGAATAAAAGCATTAACCTAGCTGTCTTTAATTTTCTACAAAGTATAATGTCAGGTCTTAACAATAAGCACTTAGTATCTGCTCTTTACATGGATTTAAGTAAAGCTTTTGACTATGTTAATCACGGCATCCTCTTAAATAAATTAGAAGCATATGGAGTTCGGCGAAATGTTCTCAATCTCCTAAAATCATATTTAATAAATCGCCAACAATGTACACAAATTACTCGCATTTGCCGAAAAACTCATAGACAAATAGTACATTCTTCTCCATATAGTGAAATACCTCAAGGAGTTCCTCAGGGAAGTATTCTCGGGCCCTTGTTGTTTATTGTCTATATTAATGACTTACCAAACTATATAAATCAAGACATGGTATTATTTGCAGACGATAGCACAGTGATGTTTAGAAGTTCAAGTACAAATCAAATGATATCTGACATAAATCAAACACTACACATAATAATTCAATGATTATCAAATAATAATTTATTAATTTATCTGAATAAAACCAATTTAATGACATTTAGAAATAGGAATAATAATTTAATAAATCTTAATATAAGCTACAATGGACAACAAATTGATTTAGTTGAAAATGTAAAATTTATAGGTCTCAATCTTGACTCAAAATTAAATTGGAAATCTCAAGTAGAAGATATTTGTACCAAACTCCACCAATTCTCTTATGCCCTGTATAGACTAGGATCAGTTGTGAATCAGTCTGCTGTCATCGCTGCGTATCATGGTTACCTAGAATCAGTACTAAGGTATGGTGTTATCTTTTGGGGTAACTCGGTGGACAATGTGACGTTATTTAGAGCCCAGAAGAGATGTATAAGGGCCATTGTGAAGTTGAAACAGACAGATAGCTGTAAACCCTTTTTTATGAGTTTGAAACTATTAACGCTTCCATGCCTCTATATCTATGAGATCGCTGTCTTTGTTATAACTCATAATTATTTATTTGAACGCTTAAATAGTAAGCGTAATAATCACAAAGTATGTTTTCCATCAAACAAAACAGCGCAATTTAGCAATAGTGTATTCTGTATGGCCCCTCGAATTCATAACCCTTAAACATATTAAGATGCTCCAACATAGATAAATTTAAAGCATTATTGAAACAATTTCTTATTAATAAGGCATACTACAGTATTAAAGACTTTCTCGAAGACAAATATGATATTTAATAATTTGTTGTGACATGTAACCAAATTGACTTTCCATATATAATAATATAACCTTGATTGACTTATTTGATTGTATTAATTTTAATTTTATTTTTTTTGACATGTGTACTTTATATATAACTAGAATATAATATGTGACGACCGGTTGGCGCCGCGGGAGTGTAAGCGACTGCTACGCCAAAGGTCGCGGGTTCGATTCCTGCTCAAGTCAAACATTTGTGTGCATGAACATGGATGTTTGTCTTGGTCTGGGTGTTTCTATGTATAATATGTATGTATTTACAAAAAAAAAAGGTATATATGTATGTTTATCCATTATCTAGCTTAGTTTGGGACTAGATAGTGTTGTGTGAATGTGGTAGAATATTAATATAATATTATTATCTCAATAGTTTTTAAATAACCATAATAAAATAATATATGATGAACATTGCATGCCAAATGGCAGAATATAGCTGCACTAATGTTTGTTCTGTGACTGACAAAAAACTATGTAAACATCTATGTATCACCTATATTCGCAATAAATTATTAAAAAAAAAAAAATATTTAGCGTGCTCCTTTCTATTACGTATTAATACCGGGATTCTTTCCGTTAACATCTCATAAGCATCAATCTCCCGAGAGGGTCCATGATGTACATTGTAATTCGTATCTAAATGGCCGATATAAATGTACATGACGACTTATACACACGAGCTGCCGTTTGTTGTCAAAACAGCCTATCATCCATATCTGTACTATAAACTCTAACGGCCTCATTACAAAAGACGGTTTAAAGCTAATACCAAGCTTAAAGCAGCAAAAACGATAGTGTAGACCACAGTGTTGTTACAAAATGAGGTTTATCGCAAAGCTATGGATCACTTTACGATAGAAACCTAAACCATCCCGACCCCTAGTTTATTACGATAAACCAATGTTGTTACTATCACTAATGTCAAATACTTTGTGTATATTGTAACTGTTTTTAGTGAAAAAGCTTGCTAAAATCAACATAAATATTATTGACTCAGTCGGTATCAAAGATATTGAAGATTTGAAGCTATTTAGGCAATTTAGGCAAAAGTGCAGATTCACAAAAACTTTTGCAATGAAAATTTTCGACATGTCTGAACCTGCCCATTTTCGTTTTTGTTCTTCCATCGTAGCGGTACTTCAACAAATAATTTTATATATAATTTAAATAGAAGTTTTACGTCTTTGTAAACTAAACTTTGATGTACCTAGCGTAAGTACTTTCGCTCTATAGCGCGAGAGTGCACTCCGTTTCGTTACACGCTCATAGCTGTTGTTCAGGTGACATTACAAAATATAAGCCTCGAAAAAGAAATTGGCACCAAGAGAGTAGTGATTATAAATATTTATTGTAAAAAAACAAATTTCTAGTACTTTTGTACCTTTTCTATAATTCGGAATCATTATCGATTAAAGTAAACATCTTTTTTTATAAAAATACGGAACGTAAAGAGTGAATGATGTCATGATGAACGAATAAGAATTGTTTTTATCTGTGGTTGATATTTTGAGCTTAGTTTATAACGCGGTATCATAAAAGCCGAGGCCAAAGAGATTGGATAATATACATAGAGGTAGTCCTAATACTCCCAAATTGAACACAGTCAACTGACGTGTAAGATACAATTTAGACAATTTATGCCATCAAATTATATAACCCTAGTGATTTTTCTTTTATAACAGTTCTATCATGATTTTGAATATAGCCGTATAATATTTATATCGACTTTTCAAGTGTTGTAAAAAATCTTATCGATATGTCTATCCACCGTATATTTTTACCTTGTTATTTTTTAGATTCTATGTGCACGTGATAAATATTTATAAAATAAGTGGATTGCTGCAGTATGTCGTGGAGAAAATTGGGTGCCTAGAAAGCACCATAGAATTTGTTCCAAGCTTTTTACTGCGGAATGTTTTTATAGTAATGACCGATGGCTCCTCCCTTCTAAACATATCAGTGTGAGTGTTTAAATAATTACTTGCTAATAATTAAAGTATCAGCAACAGTAGTGAATTCCGAAGCTTGTTAGAATCCATCATATTACAAAAAAATTAATGCACCTATAGAAAAAATCTGATCTTTCTTTACAAAGACAGTATATTTAAAGGACAGTAATTTGAAGGTTTGATAAGAACTGTCTGCTTTCATAGTCACGACTACTGAGTGGTTATGCATCAAAATAAGGGAATCTTCAATTGAAAGAAATTTTGTTAAATGTCATCTACCCAGAGACCAAAACTTGGTTGTTCTTGTTCGACTAATGGACTAAAATAATGTGCCGATCTCAAGATAAAATCGAAGGGCTAGTCTAGCCACAATTTTTTTCTCTCTAAATATTCTGTGTGTCACCTGTATGATCGAAAAGTGTCCGATCCCGCACATACATTTTTTACACATAGATTTGTATTACCTACACTATGTAATGAGAAAATGTCAATAAAAAGTGATTATTGTTAATAACAAACTTTTGGGGACTATTGAAGATTTTCACTAAATTATTTATTTTAACTTTAATTTTTATGTGTTTTGATACAATCATCCATGTCGACCATGCCTTTTCTTATAATGTGTCGAGTTGGACAATATTTGACATTTACAGTTATCATAATGCTTGAGCATGCGTTTTGCCTTATTCTTAATTGTTTACTTTCTCTAGCAAAAATGTGTAATTTGGCCAAATTACACATTTTCTAAATATTCTGTGTGTCACATGTATGATCGAAAATTGTCCGATCCCGCACATACATTTTTTACACATAGATTTGTATTACCTACACTATGTAATAATTTCATTAAAGTGATTATTGTTAATAACAAACCTTTGGGCACTATTCAAGGTTTTGTCTGATTTATCTATTTTAAGTAAATTTTTATGTTTTTTGCTTGATAAAATCCATGTCGACTATGTCCTATCCTTGTAAAGAATTAATTTGGATATGCCATTCTCAGTTATCATAATGCTTAAGCTATGAGTTTTGCTTTTTTCTTAATTATTTGCTTTCTCTAATAAAAATATTTTAATATTTAAGCTTTCTCTAATAATTATGTGCTACTGAGTACCCATTTGAAACAAAAATATATAAGTTCAGTTTAAAAATGCAAGTTTGTGTAATAATTATTTAAAGACTGTCCATCAACTAGCGTTCTGACTGCTGTGGACACAAAGTTATGGAATTTAAAATGTAAAACATATAAATAATATACTTTACAAGTCCGTTTGATTTTGAACCTATATTGAAACTTTAATCGATAGCGATAGCGGATTTGCTCAGTCACTATCAAATTAAAAAGTTACGATATTTGTGTTCAAATTGTCTTTAGCCCTAACTGACATACATAGTGCCAACTTCTTCTGGCAACTCTAATTTATCATATGAGTGAAGAGTGTAGCTATATTCAATTTGTTCTTAAAAATATCGTTCCTTCCATGCTTCAGTTATTCTTCTGTGGCCGAGGCTCAAATATGTTTTGTAATAAGAACAAGTTTACACCGTTGCTCAGCTATAAGACTTGGCCTTTAAAGTTCTGGCTCAAGCTAAGGTTTATTCAGTTTTTTGTAATAAGGCCGTATGAGGCGGTTTTAGTAGATACGTGGTAAAAAGCGGCAAAATTATTTCGCTTAGTAAAACAAGAGCTGTTAAAGACCGGTGTATGAATATGACAATGGTATTGTTTGTGAAATTGTCGCGCAATCATAAATGAAAGGAAGAAACGAATGGTAGTTTAGTGCACGTATAGCATAGCAGTTTAGCGGCTGAACGGCGTCACAGTTTAGCGGCACTGCGCGGAATGGTTTTTGTTCACTCCCTAGTCCCTACACGAGACAACAATTCGAGTGTTCCACAATTTCGAGTGCAATTTATGTCTGTTGATTGAATTTTTATAAAGTCACCCGCAACAAAAGATTTATTCTCATTGCAGAAGTCTATTTAAAGAAAAAGGAAGTCTGTGTGAGGTCTTACCGTATACGTTGAGTCGTGCAGCATGAGCGACTGAGCCGTGGTTGTTAGTCGCCCGGCACTCGTACCGGCCGCCATGTTCTACCCTCGCGCTACTCAATGACAGGGCAGTAACTACGTGCTGTCAGCACGTAGTTACTGCTGGACCCGAGCCCAGAGGGACCGCTTTCCCGGCCCTCCGTTATTATGGCCCTGCATACGAACGTAAACTTCTAATCTGTGTGATTTACTCCGTGCAATAGCCCGGGAATCGTACATTAGGGAGTTGAGTATGGATTGCGATACAGTGTATCTATTTGACGCCCTTTATTTTGGAAAATATTTGTTTTGTAAAGAATTCGATCATTTTTATTGGTCAACAAGACATGCTATAACATTATGCAAGGTTATTAAACAGGTCCTACTCGCGATAAATAATATATTTAAGGTATAAATACCTCGGTATTTGCCAACGTTTCGCCCGACTTGCTTCGGTGCTTCAGTCGTGGTCGCGGCGGGATAATACCGAGGTATTTATGCCTTAAATATATTATTTATCGCGAGTAAGACCCGCTTATTTACCTTGTATAATGTATTCTATTCGCGAAAGTTTAAATTCGTTTATGCAATAAGATATAAGTAAAGGTTGTTATCTTAAACTAAAACTTACCCGTGATGTGATGGTATAGGTTGACCGTCTAACGACCACCTGAACCGAGGAGGCGGTTCACCAACCGCCGAACATTTCAGTGCAACCTGCGCGCCCGGCTGCACCGCCTGTTCAATGAAAGTGTACACCAGCTCCGGCCGGGAATCTGCATAAATTGTTCAAATAAGAAAAAGTCACGAGCAACAAAAATAAAAAGCATAAAAAATACTCACCGGGAGAGCGTTTTAACCGTTTTCGTTTGAACGAATGTACTGAGCTCGGGACCGTCACTAACGAGCACCGTATACCTGAAAGATATAACTACGTGTCTATATGTGTGTGTAGAAAAATCGGCTTACACGCTTCGTGATGCTTTGACGATTTTGACACTATGTTTGCTTGAATTGGACATTTTATTCTCATTGGGGTCAGATTAGTATTGGCATTCATGTCTATGTTGTCATTTATGATCTTTACACACACATTTGATTACAGTAATAGTAATTTGGCTTGACTTGTACGAAAATAAAAGTAACTCGCGCGAGTTATATGAGCAGTTTACTTGCCGGGCAACATGTATAGGTTACTTGGTCTTTATGACTAAGATTTAGGGTCTATTACTGAGGTCAGGTACCTCAGTGAGATCAAGTTCAATTGCATAACTTTTTACTGTTCCTACGGGATATATACCACGTACAGTCAGCATCAAAAGTTGATGACCACATTTAGATTTTCAATATCGCTGTACACCGTATTATTCCTAAATTGCTCAACATGACAAGCACCAGAAATGAATGATTATCATAAAAGGGCATAAGTAGGTGACCATGACTTTTCAAAAGTAGCTAAATAAATTTATGGCAAAAAAGCATAACACCACGTCACCAGTCATTCGGCTAATACGGCCAGTAACGTCCGAGAACTAAATAAAGGAGGCTGTTACATTGATAAACTAATGTGATTAATTATTATTAAAGTATTATCATGTAAATAATTTTAAATAATACTAGGTAAAGTCTATTAAGCTAATACAATATTTTATAGATGATAAATAATTGCAACCGCAATGGTCTACATCCGATACAAAGGTTTAATTAAATAGAAATATTATTTTTAAATAGGGAACATTACGCAAAGCTCGATGCAGATGGCAGCACGAGCAACTACAGTAAACAAACTTTCGTAGCGCGCTTTTCAAATATTGTCATCAACAAGACAACAGTATATCTATACTTATTTATATAGACAAAACAGTTCTCATATATGTAATTATTGATAACAATAAATATGGTACAATGTTTCTTTTATAGTGACTTATCTGAGATGAGATAATGAGATCGCTCATCCTAAGTTTGAAGTCTAAACGAGTTGTCAAGTTGTCACTCAAATGTCATACTTGCCAAGATTCATTGTTTACTGTAGTCGGTGATACTGCCATCTGGTGGTTTAACTTGGCAGTAATCTTCCCTATTCAAGGGTAAACAGTTTTTTCAAATACCCACAACTATGTTTTTCAAAGAATTGAATTAAAACAGAATTTGTGTGAATTTTGAAGATGAGTCTTATATGTATACAGAGGGTCTACCACGGGTTTGTTTTTCAAACAAACGACGTGTTTTGCACTCGATCGTCACGGTGACAATCACAGACGATAGGCTACTCAACGGGTACAATTTCCATACATTTTCTAAAAGCGCCCTTATCGGATAGTAGTAATCGATAGAGTCCGCTAGGCGGCGCATTAAGGAAATGTATGAAAATTGTTCCCGTCGACTAGTCTATCATCACCGTGTAAAACTTGTACTAGACCCTTGGATTGGGTTCTTATTCAATCGTAACTATAAAAATCATACTAAGTCGACCGTATGAATTTGAACGAATCTGCGTGATTTTTGCATTTAAGTCGTATTTCTTTACGAATAAGTTTACAATTCAATCGAACTAAAAAATCTATAATAACGTCGATGGTATAAATTCAAACAGAATCTGCGTGATTTATGATAGTGAGTCTTATAACTATACAAATAAGGTTACTATTCAATCGTAATACAACAAGCGTAGATGACGTTGACGGAATAATTTTAAGCGGAATATGCTTATCTTTATAATCGTGCTTGCGAGCTTATTGTAAAAACAGGCTTAAAAATGTGCTTGCGGCTTGACCACCCGCTTCTAATATTTCTCATTGATACTATGGAAAAAGAAAATGAAATTATTTTGGAAAGTTAAATTCGTAATTTACATCCATTTAATTTTTTACATAATTTGGTTTGGATAGAACAAGATTGGCTTTATAACTCTGAAGATAATAACGAGCACTTTTTTAGTTTGCAGTTCAGCTAATTTTGATACTTAGTACCTATACGTTTACACGCTACTTATCTGAAACAAAGTTATGTTTAGTAACTTTTGTTATTTATGATGTTAAGTTATTTTTGGACGTTGCCGTGAGTAGGAACACTAGGTAACCAAAATAAGCATTTTATATTGTTCAGTGACGTTTTCGGATATTATAACGATCAGCAATTTCTGTCAAAATGGTGTTCAGTGATTTTTGACGAGTAATGTTCAGCTAATTTTGAACTTTATAGATGTTCATTCAATACTGGCGCCCTTCTTGTTGAGCGATTTATGGGTGATATAATGTTCAGTGATTTTGAAAATCTGAATGTGGTCATCGACTTTTGATGCTGACTGTACCTTTGTTTTGAGTAACCGATATTTCGGCACTGTTGCAAGCGCCATGTTCACGGATGTACTGAAGTATTGCGGGTGGATGAATGTTTATAAACAAGTGAACCGGTCTACCCGCTTTCTTACTCGTTTATTGCGCGCACAACCACTACCACCGTTTTCACTCACGCACTGTACTCGATCGCGACACACTGTACTCACTACGTCGGCTCGTGATTTAAGTTTTTGCGGTTCACGGGTTTTGCATAGACGTACCACTGGATGCCAGGTGTTCGGCAGTTGAAACCCATCTTCTCTATTGAAGTTTTTATACTTTTTAATTTCAATAGCTTCTTTAACCATTCTAGGTATATAGTGGCGTTCTGTCGAAAGCACCTGAGGGTTATGTAACTCAATCCAATGGTTCGTACCCGAGTCTAGGAGATGTTGAGCTATTGCCGACTTGTGTGGTTCATTGTTTTTGACTGCCCTGATGTGTTCCTAGGAACAGTAAAAAGTTATGATAGTGACCACGAAAGTTTAAGTTCAATTGCATATCATTGGCGAAATATAGTACTCTTCGAATAAGCCGTGCACCCTAACTTCTTATGCTTGGGGTACTTCAGTTAGTACCCATAAGGTTCCTTCACAATGGGCGTGCGCGTTCCTCGAGCGTGCGCTCGGCGTGGACCTGGCGTCCGTTCGGCGTCCGTTCTGCAGCGTTCACTTTATAGTAATGATCGTAAAGCGCACGCCGTGAACACGCCGGGCCTTCGCTCAAGGAACGCGCACGCCCAATGTGAGGTTGGCCTTACGTAGTATCTTCATTATACGCATATTATCATAGGTAATTCACATACAGAATCTAACTAATATATATCCAGATAATTATAAAATAAAGCAAACCAAACAGAAATATACATAATTAATGCCGTCAATTAGTATCGGTAAACATATATGCAGGAATAATAACAAAATGGGTTCTGGACTCTTGTAGCCGGATCCCCTGAGATTAGTATTGTGAAATAACTGCAGGTAATTCACATTGTGGTTATTTCGTGGAATCACATCCACAATTGTAACATATTAGGCATATACGAATGAACATTGTATAATAGTGATAAGTAGCATGCTGTATTTGATTTTCAAACGAAGCAGTGATATTATTTTGTTGTCTAAATGAAATTATTCAATATGATTTATTGCTTTTTTCTTACTACGGCCGTTTGCTTCGTGGACTTCGGTCGTCATTAAAATAGTATTTCACACACACAGCAAAATATAGTTTTTATGTAAATTACCAATTATTATCTTTCTTCTTATTACTTTAAATTGTAATTTATATACTTGTTATGGTACTAAGGACAAAAATAATAACTTTGTTTCGATTTTAGTTGAAATATCGGTAGCTTTCTTATGAAAGCCGGTGGTTTCTTATAAGACCACTCAAAAATTCGACAGTTGGCATTGCTAGGAAACATGGGCCTTACTGGAATATTTTCAAATCATGGACATATGAACATTTAATTTTAGTATTAAATACGTACCGGGAAAGTTGAAACAATATTAAATGTTTATAATATCTATTTATAATGGTTCTTTAACTTTTTCCTCAGATTTGGAACATTTTGGTTTTACAAAGAATGGACCTTTATGAAAGCCATAATAGAATAACAGTTTTTTTATGATTTCACGCTAAAACGCATTGGCAACTTATTTGTTATCAATATAATACTCATTATATTCGTACTATAATTAACATACATACATAGTCTCACGCCTATATCCCCGGAAAGGTAGGCAGAGGTATTGCTACAGCCACTTTTCGCCAGCTTTATTTAGTCCCACGTAATAGGGGGCGAGCCTATTGCCGTACCGGGAATCGAACCCGAGACCTCCCAATCCCACGCGCACATTTATGCCGCGAGAAATAATATCATAATTTCATATACTTAATTTATATGAATATATTCTTAGTTGAAAGACTGATATTTAATATTGGCCTTGTATGGAGCCCTGTTCCTTGCAAGGCCATTTGGAACAGCTTTATAAAAGTTATGTTTATTTAAAAGTGATTACATCTAGAGTAAAAGATAGTAAATACCTAATATGTATCACAATGCAATAAAGTATATATAATAACTTGTTTATTTTATTTATGCAGTAAACGAAATAAAAAAAAATACAGTTTTTTCGTTACAGTGGCTTTTCATGGTCCACCCACCTTAGAAAAACGTCGTGGAGATACCTGTATGTCTGAGAGCAATAATTAATGTTATCGAAAGAAATGTGAAATCTGCAAATCCGCACTTGACCAGTGTGATGGAAGGCTTCTCATAATGCGAAGAAGCTTGTGCTCAACAGTGGGACAGATTATAAAAAGAAGGCTTACAATGAAACTATTTAATATTCTTTTTTTATATAGACTCACGCCTCTATCCTCCAAGGGGTAGGCAGAGGCGTATTACACGCACATTTCGCCATGAATTTGTAGGTCCCACGTAATATGGGGTGAGCCTATTGCCGTTACCGGGCACATCACAAGACTCCGTGCTACTACTGAGAATTCCAAAAAAACCCAGTAACACTTTTGCCCGACCCGGGAATCGGCGGAGAGGCGTCGATCGATAGTGACCACGAAAGTTAAAGTTCAATTGCATATCATTGGCAAAATATGGTACTCTTTGAATAAGCCGTGCACCCTAGCTTCTTATGCTTGGGGTACTTCAGTTAGAACCCATAAGGTTCCTTCACAATGGGCGTGCGCGTTCCTCGAGCGTGCGCTCGGCGTGGACCTGGCATCCGTTCGGCGCCCGTTCTGCATCGTTCACTTTATAGTAATGATCGTAAAGCGCACGCCGTGAACACGCCGGGCCTTCGCTCAAGGAACGCGCACGCCCAATGTGAGGTTGGCCTTACGTAGTATCTTCATTATACGCATATTATCATAGGTAATTCATATACAGAATCTAACTAATATATATCCAGATAATTATAAAATAAAGCAAACCAAATATAAATATACATAATTAATGCCGTCAATTAGTATCGGTAAACAAATATGCAGGAATAATAACAAAATGGGTTCTGGACTCTTGTAGCCGGATCCCCTGAGATTAGTATTATGAAATAACTGCAGGTAATTCACATTGTGGTTATTTCGTGGAATCAAATCCACAATTGTAACATATTAGGCATATACGAATGAACATTGTATAATAGTGATAAGTAGCATGCTGTATTTGATTTTCAAACGAAGCAGTGATATTATTTTGTTGTCTAAATGAAATTATTCAATATGATTTAGTGAAAATTATTAAATACATCAAATCCACGCACATGACTGCTTTTTCGAAGTTAGATTTGTATGAAATTGTAATTTATTGCTTGCTAACGATGTAAGGTGGGTGGACCATGAAAGGCCATGCTCCTGTGAAGGCTACTATAAAAAAGTGACTGATATTGACATGTGATGACAAATTCCTTCCACTCACACTAAGCCCTATCAAACTTATGGACACAGAAGCGGCGGCAAGTCGCTCGCATTGCTTTTTTCTTACTACGGCCGTTTGCTTCGTGGACTTCGGTCGTCATTAAAATAGTATTTCACACACACAGCAAAATATAGTTTTTATGTAAATTGCCAATTATTATCTTTCTTCTTATTACTTTAAATTGTAATTTATATACTTGTTATGGTACTAAGGACAAAAATAATAACTTTGTTTCGATTTTAGTTGTAATATCGGTAGCTTTCTTATGAAAGCCGGCGGTTTCTTATAAGACCACTCAAAAATTCGACAGTTGGCCTTGCTAGGAAACATGGGCCTTACTGGTATATTTTCAAATCATGGACATATGAACATTTAATTTTAGTATTAAATACGTACCGGGAAAGTTGAAACAATATTAAATGTTTATAATATCTATTTATAATGGTTCTTTAACTTTTTCCTCAGATTTGGAACATTTTGGTTTTACAAAGAATGGACCTTTATGAAGGCCGTAATAGAATAACAGTTTTTTTATGATTTCACGCTAAAACGCATTGGCAACTTCCCAACCAGCAAAAACTAGGCTTACAACAATCTCAAGACTACTGTTTTTTTGCTCTTTTATCATTCCTATATAAGCATATTTAGTTTAATATCGTTCTAATATCAGTCTAATTGAATGCTGTTTGCACTTACTGAAATCTAGCCAAAATTAATTTAAGCCGACTAAGGCTAATATTGCTTTTACGTAAGTATCTTGTAAGTCTGCATAGGCTTATATTGGTCTAAGGTAAGAATATTATGAGAATAGGCTAGTTCACAAAAAAAAATATAAATTCATCCTTTAGATTATTCAAAAATAAGCGATACGTATTTTTATATTTGTAAATTAAACCAAAAATTACCAAGATATAGCTCATTAAAGTATAACGTCACACCGTGCGGCATTTTTTCGCACTAGATGACTTCACACGTAACTTTAAAGGGCTATATCTTTGTTATTTTTTATTTAATCGAAAAAAGAAAAAATACGTGTCCAATATTTTTTTATAATCTAAAATACGGACTAAATAAAATGTAATTATTTTGACCCTGGAATAGTTTCCAGGGTCAAAATAATTACATTTTATTTAGTTTACCCTATTTTACGTCAGATCAAACTTAAAAGTTCGTGTGAGTGTTGGTTTGAAACTAAATGTAAACAAATTAAAGTTGCGTCAAGTTAATGTTTATACTAAAGTGCCGTTATTAGCAAGTGCGTGTATTTGAGTTTTACGGTAAGTAATCGTATTGGAATTTATTATTTACTGTTAATTCATACATACATACATACATAGACTCACGCCTGTTTCCCCGAAGGGGTAGGCAGAGGCATATTAAACGCCCACTTTTCGCCAGGGTTTTGATCCCACGTAATAGGTGGCGAGCCTATTGCCGCTTATCGGGATATTTTGTTTGCCAGAGCCTCGTCTGTTGATCGGCAGGTGCACCACTTGCAGGTGAGGTTGGCTTGAGACCCTAAGATCTTGGTGGGAATCCTATGCACCCTGTTAATTAGACCTCGTTTTATGCTTCAAAATTCATGCGCCTTGTTAAATATGGTATTTCATGTTCTCGTTTAATTATTTTATTTGTAAATTTGTATTGATAGTGTCGCCATTAATAAAGCTGAATTTTCAAGCACACTATTATACTAATGTAAGATTGTTTACTCTAATTTTAGCATTCGGTATACTAAAGATAACTCCATTTTAGAATAAATAAGGGTTCCTCGTAATTTTACATAAGACCTTAAATCGACGGAGAGAGAAAAAAGAACTTAATCTTAAGGCTATACGGACATGAAGTCGGCGCGAGCTGTTTTTGTAATCCATTATAACTATTAAATTTAAAAGTTTAAAAGAAAATATGGCCAGCAAAATAACTCTTAAAACTATTAAAATTAGTTATTCCAAAAATCGATTCAAGATCAAACGCTCTTTTATGGGTCTTGTCTTTTGTATTGTAAATATGTTGATTCAAAATTACTCTAATATCATACTTATCCAGTGCTATTGATCTTATATTAGTTTCAAATAAGATCAGAAATGCACGTACTCACAGTGCTCTTATGCTATGCTAATATTAGTCTGACATCTTACAATAGCATTTAGCAAGTATAATATAAAATCAAACGAGCTTAGAAAATACCCATATTAGAGCAAGCTTTTCTCAAGTGCAACTAGTCTTAGTAAATGCTCTTATATACATATATGAGACTTGGTTATAAGACTGAACATTCTTGAGACCTTACCGGCTTGTCTAAAAGTAATATAAGATCGATGGTTGGTCTAAAACAAATTTAAGAGCGCTTTAAGCCTACCACTCTTAAAAAGTGCGAGTTCTGAGACTGTTTTGCTGGTTGGGTTATTTGTTATCAATATAATACTCATTATACTCGTAATATAATTAACATACATACATAGTCTCACGCCTATATCCCCGAAAAGGTAGGCAGAGGTATTGCTACGTCCACTTTTCGCCAGCTTTATTTTAGTCCCACGTAATAGGGGGCGAGCCTATTGCCGTACCAGGAATCGAACCCGAGACTTCCCAATCCCACGCGCACATTTAGCCGCGAGACATAATATCATAATTTCTTATACTTAACCCTAGATTACTAACCTTCGTCAAGTCAACTACGCGGGTTTGTTTAAATCGTGCTAACTTTTGCGCGCGCGATCGCACTGCTTCCACACTTTAGATAATCTCAGTCGACTCGTTGCTCCCCCGACTGACGGTAGTGTTTTGAGTGGGGGGGCACCGTGAGCGCCGTTCCAGCAACCATGGGTCGTCGCATCGACGAAGGTTAGTATTAACGTAACATTTTGTCTTATTTAGTTGGTGAACTCTTGCGTTTTTTTTGTTTTGTTTATTTATTTTTTTTGCGACAACAATGCGACTGATGTACCTCCTACCTACAAAAGGAAAATATAAGCCTTGTGTCCCTCCGCAAAGCGAAGGATGACTAAAAGTAGTTGCACCCAGAGCAAGAAATCGTTGTGCGGGTAGCACAAACTTGACGTTTGTCACAAATGTGTAACTTGATAGATTCTTACCAAAATTTTTGTGTCATTACTTTATTTTAATCGTTATTTCTAATATTTGAAAATTATTTTTCACATTTACTTTAAAATAATACTTTAAAAAATCTTTTAAAATGTTACCATTGTTAATTTGCCATAAAACCTACGATCTCATTTATAAGGCAAATTTTTTAATAAATATGCCGTTTTGATTTATGTAAATTTATTAATTAATAAGAAGAATATAATAAATTTATAATAAAAATAAAAAATATGCATGTTTAATTCAAATAAAACCCATTATCCCCTTTATTATATACCGTAGTCGAAATTACGAAGGTTAGTAATAAGGGTCGAAAAATAAGGTTAGTGATCTAGGGTTAAATTATATGAATGTATTCTTAGTTGAAAGACTGATATTTAATATTGGCCTTGTATGGAGCCCTGTTTCTTGCAAGGCTGTTTGGAACAGCTTTAAAAAAATATGTTTATTTAAAAGTGATTACATCTAGAGTAAAAGATAGTAAATACCTAATATGTATCACAATGCAATAAAGTATTCATAACTAGCGCTAGCTGTCGAGTAAACATCAGCTCCGTATTTAAATTTAATTAAAAATATAATATGCCAGTGTAAATGCATTTCCAAGTGATAATTAAGTTAATCTAGTGTCAATAACTGTCGTCTATCGTTGGTGGTCATATAGCTACAGTGTAAACAAACATAAACAGTTTATAACTAATCAACAATTAAGTGCAGTGACAAACAAAATAGAGTGAATATAAACAATTAAACATACCATAAAACTAATAAAAACTATAATTACAGTGAAATTACATACTCAAACAATATAAGAGTCCGAAACAACTAGTTTAAAGTCAGTGTTTTAGAGAGTGAAAAACTGAATCGTTAATTTTATTTGAATGCCGTGCTTACTAACTAACGACCAATAGCATTCATTAACGTCACCTAAATGCAAGATTTACTCAAAGTAAAAGCTGGTTGCCAATTTGACATAACTTAACAAGTTGTCTTTGGCGTGGTTTGTAGTCCATACGACTGGGATGCGACGAGCTTGAGTTCGCGTCCCACATATCAGCAACTCTTTTTGAATATTATTTGATATTGATAATACTTCAATTCGTATATAAAATGAGTTCCAGTGAAGAGAACATCACACAAAGACATAAATTACCGAACAAGAAATTTAATATCTCGGGTAGTACTGGTAGTAGTAGCAACTACGATGATATATTATCGAACCCTGAGTGTTCGGAAACAGTACGTAGCTTACCGGATCTTTATCGAATATTATTAAACAACGAAGTTGATGAATTAAGAAGCGAGATAATGAAGTTACGACTGGAACTAGAAAGAACACAACAAGAGGTAGATAGCTTAAATGTTGAAAATTATTCCCTTCAAAAAGTCATCACTGGTCAGCAATCGCAGATAGACAATCTAAAACTATTATGTAAGAATTCTTCTGGTCTAAAGAAATCATCAAAACGAGGTAAATTATTGCGACGAAGCTCACTCTTAACTCCTCAGACCAGCGAAAAGTTAGATCAAAACTTGGATGAAAGCTACACTAAGTTAAATATCAATTCAGAAAATGCAATTGAAGTTATTAATGACACTCCAAACGATCTCGTAGAACAACCTGAGCCACCCGAGCGTACTAACCTAGGTAAAGAAAATGAAACAACTCCTTTAAGCCTTACAAAGAAATATTCATATGAATATAAAGAAGAAACAAAGATTGGACAGTCACAGAATGTTGCTCCACAGAGTACTGTTCCAGATAAACAACAAAGAATATTAATATTCACAGATAATTATGGCTCTCACTTTAGAAGATTATTACAACATTCGGCTGGTAATACATTCTTTGTTTCATCTATTAGTAAACCCGGTGCCACGACTGACAAGTTACTGGAATCATGCATAGAGATGTGTAAAGACTTTAATGAACTTGATTATGTGATCATTTTATGTGGTAGCTATGATAAAAATCCTTTACAATTGCAATCAACCCTATATTACTTTGTTAATAAACTTTCACATACTAATGTACTGCTATGTAATACGAAAAAGAACAGATCTTTAAACGAGCTGAAGCTCAATGAATTGTACTACCATATATGCTCTCAATTTGCACACTGTGGACTGATTAGTTCTGACCCTAGAGTCTCAGTTCGTACTTATAATATTGTAACAACTGGTTATATATTAAGATACATACTTCATGTGCAATATAAATATAAATACCAACTGTACATTAATAACACAGAAAAGAAGGAAGGTAATAAATTAAACATTAACTCGGTCAGTACTCAAACTGAAGTGCAATCTGTAACGACTTTATCAAGTACTGGTACACAAACTGAACCTGAGCTTCAGTTTTTTCGATCAGAATAAAACATTCCAAATTTTACACAACAATGTACAAGGCATGCGTTCCAAATTGAGTGAACTAGAAATATTACTATCTTTAAAAAACATTGATATTCTTTGCGTCAGTGAAACATTTTTTGTAAGAAATAGTGCTGAAATACTGCAGTTACCCGGTTATAAAACGGAAGCGCACTTCTCTAGGAAAAATAAACGTCGAGGTGGGGTATGTATTTATGTAAAAAATTGTATATGTTTTAAAAAAATTGATTGGATCACGGAGTACTCAACAGAATTACATTTTGAGTGCTGTGGAATTGTTATCCCTGAAACTAACTGGTTTATCTTGTGTCTATACAGAACACCAAATAGTAACTTTGATTTATTTCTAGAAAAACTTGAAATGGTATTGTATAAGCTTACTATTAGATCTAGACACAAAAATAAAAAGATTTTTATATTGGGTGATTTTAATATAAACACACTTACTACCAACTCAAAAAGTAATGAATTTATTAACACACTCAAAAGATTCAATTTACACTTATCATTTCATAAACCTACAAGAGTAACTTCACATTCAGCTACCTGTATCGACAATATAATAACCAACCATCTTAGATGCAAAACAGAGATATGGGATCTAGGCATCTCTGATCATACTGCGCAAGTTATAATGATACCGTGCAAAGTAGCTTTTAAAGAAAAAATGTGGTATGTATTTAAACGTAGTCTTAAAGACAAGGAAATATTTTTAAAATATATGGCTCAAATAAACTTCCAGGACGTATATAATGAAAGTGAAGTTAACTTAGCTTATAGTATCTTTTTAGAATTATTCTCTCTAATATTTAATTCATGTTTCCCTATAAATTAAGTAAAAATAAAGTACACTAAAAGTAAAAATTGGAAAACAAAAGGCATAATTAATTCAAGCAAACACAAAAAACACATGTACCTTAGTTTAAAAAATAATTCAGCTACTAATCATAAGTATAAAAATTACTGCAAAATCCTTAAGCGTGTTACTAGAGAATCAAAAAGACTTTGTAATATAAATTTTCTAAAATACAGCCAAAATATCACGAAAGCTTCATGGACTTTGATTAAACAACAAACAAGTCCCACTAACGACATATTAACCTCTATAGATTATATAATTCATGAAAAAAACACCATCAAGAATCCAGTTGAAATAGCTACAGTTTTTAATAATACATATATATCTCAAAATAATACGACAAGCCATATAATCTATAAACCAACAGTAAGCGAAAATATAAACAGTATTTTTCTTTGTCCAGTTAACAGAAATGAGGTTATAAATATAGTAAAACAATTCAAAAATAAAAATAGCTGTGGTATTGATGATATTCCAATAAGCGTTGTAAAGATCAGTATTGAATACATTGCAGATGCCCTTGTCCATATCATAAACCTCATGTTTGAAACAGGAACTTTCCCTGATAAACTTAAAGCAGCAGTCATAAAACCTATCTACAGAAAAGGCTCCAAACATGAAATCAATAACTACAGGCCTATAGCTCTTCTACCTAGTTTTTCTAAAATATTTGAGAAAGCCCTACATAACCGAATATCTAAATTTCTCATCAATAACAAAATCTTAAATTAAAATCAATTTGGCTTTCAGAGAGGGAAGTCAACCTCATTAGCAATATTTAATTTTTTGCGAGGTATATGGGAAGGCATCAATAAAAAAAGACAATGCACTGCTGTTTTTTTAGACATGTCAAAAGCATTCGACTGTGTGAAATTTGACATATTATTGAAACAATTGGAAAGGATAGGTGTCAGAGGTATACCCTTAAAGGGTCACGGTCAAAATGGGCGTAAAACCAACAGATTTAAAATATATTTTATGTGAAAGCTAATGACCATTACTTAATTTTATACTATGACGGCAATCACCCAAACAACCGGTGAGCAGAGATATTCAGTGATGTTCAAACGTATTTTTTATAGAATCCAAAACAATCGCTAAAACAACGGAGATAACACGACACGATGTTGTGCAGAGCTAGGCCAATGAAACCAATCTATTGGTTGGTAACCTAACGGAATTACTACATTCCATCCCTTTCTAACTTCTCTCTTACTCAGGCGCCGACCAAAAAACAAGCGTGCGGACAGGCCGGGCAATGCGCGTCAGTCGTTATTCATATTTAATTGAATTATATAGAGAGGAGCCATTAGATGATTTAAGGCAAGGACATATGTGAATTGGGCGTTATTAGGGGTAAATTAAAACCGTTTTTCTCCTTAATTGTTATAGAAAAAAATCCAAAAAAATATGTCTTAATCTACATCATATAAAGCATTTTCTCTTCGGTGCCAAATCCTAAAAAAAGTATTTTAAATATCTGAATAAAATATGCAAAGTAACCTCTGTTTTTGTAGTTATTACCTTTTTTCTCCTAATCTATCAATCATAAGATTGTTAAAATTGAATCAGCCTCATATATTAAAACACCAAGGGAACCTTCAGCTTATTTTTGCAAATAACTTTACTTATTATTTTCTATGGATTTTTTACGTCACCGATACTCGCAAATCGCGCGAGGACAACTAACCAGTAGTACGAGCAAGGTCAACGGTGTATATGCACCTCTTAAACAGATGTAATATTCTGCAAACTAATGTGTGGTTTCTTCGAATTAAAAGTCAACAGTCGCGGCATGTCAGATCGCGCACATATAATACTTACATTTTGATCGATAGGGACCAAATCGGTAGAAATGCGATAGTTGAGCAGTAAGCAGCAAGTACAGTAATGACTGTACTTGCTTAACAGGCAGAAGAACAGTAGGAAGTTGTGCCCACATAGTTTCAGTTTTGTGGTTTTAAGGGTTAGGACGGCACGAGCCTTTCATTGCACCCGCAGAATATTTTTTAGATGTTATAGTTGATGATAACCATTGATATTTAAATAAAAGGTATCAATATATAGTAGTTTTTAACAAATATGTGTGTTTTATTTAACCAATCTTTGAGATTTTTTTACAGTGATACCCGGTCGATATTGGGGTTAACAAGTATATAGGGGGTATTTAGAAGTACAATAAAGTAAATTACAACACATTTTATTTCTGTTGGTTTTACGCCCAGCTCTCATACAAAAATGCCCATGATCCTTTAATGGAATCATACTTGTGTAATAGAACTCAGGCTACCAAATTAGAAACTCATAATAAAGACACCAAAACAATAGAAACGGTATATTCTAGCTTCGAAAAAGTTGTACTGGGTGTGCCACAAGGTAGTATACTGGGACCTCTTTTGTTTTTGATATATGTCAATGAATTGCCAAAAATTGTCAATCACATGTGTATAATGTACGCTGATGATGCAACCATATTTATACAAAATGATAAATGCAAAAACAATATCGAGATAGAAGTATCAAATACTCTGAAAACTGTTACACACTGGCTTCTATCCATTAACCTAAAAGTAAATCTTACTAAAACTAAAGTTATGCAGTTCAGAAATTACCAAAGTAAATTACCACTCCTAAATATATGCGAAAATAATACTAAAGTTGAAGAAGTTACTCAAATTAAATTTCTTGGTGTCTCCATAGATCAGCATTTAAATTGGAAGAGCCATATAGAAAATTTAAACAAAAAAATATCTAGCTTCTGTTACGCCCTATCAATACTAACTGAAAGTGCTTCAACGGTCATAGCAAAATCAGCGTATTACGGCTACGTGTATCCATTGTTAACATATGGTGTCATATACTGGGGTAACTCCACAAATGTCGAATCAACTTTTATTTTACAAAAGAAATGTTTAAGAGTTATCTATAATATGCAAACCACCGAGTCCTTAAGAGTTGTCTTTAAAGAAAAAGGTTTCTTGACGCTAACTTCGGTGTATATATTGGAACTTAGTCTCTTTGTTAAATGTAATTCTGAATATTTTGATGTTAAATTTAATCTAAAACCTAATGTAAGAACGCAATACAAATATAATTTAAGCATGCCATTAATCCATAAATCAATTTACTACAAAAGCACATATGTCACTGCTATAAGAGTATTTAACAACTTGCCTCTAGAAATTAAAGAGCTAAATGGCAATTTGTTTAAAATAAGATTAAAAAAGTGGTTATTGGAAAAAGCATTTTATAACATGCTTGAATTTTTTAGTTGTAAGCATTATTAAAACCTAATCTAATATTATATAATTGCAATGCCCGTAACGGGTAAACTGTTGATACATTATACATATTTAACATCCATGTACTTTACTACACAGTTATGCAATAAATGTCTTTGTCTTTGTCTTTTTGTTTCTTTTATTTATGCACTAAACGAAATAAAAAAATACCGTTTTTTCGTTACAGTGGCCTTTCATGGTCCACCCACCTTAGAAAAACGTCGTGAAGATACCTGTATGTCTGAGAGCAATAATTAATGTTATCGAAAGAAATGTGAAATCTGCCAATCCGCACTTGACCAGTGTGATGGAAGGCTTCTCATAATGCGATGAAGCTTGTGCTCAACAGTGGGACAGATTATAAAAAGAAGGCTTACAATGAAACTATTTAAGATTCTTTTTTTATATAGACTCACGCCTCTATCCTCAAAGGGGTAGGCAGAGGCGTATTACACGCACATTTTGCCATGAATTTGTAGGTCCCACGTAATAGGGGGTGAGCCTATTGCCGTTACCGGGCACATCACCAGACTCCGTGCTGCTACTGAGAATTCCAAAAAAACCCAGTAACACTTTTGCCCGACCCGGGAATCGCACCCTGGACCTCCGATCAGCATTCGCATACGCTATCCACTGGACCTCGGAGTCAGCTTAATATTATAGTTCTGGATTTTCACAGTTTTACTTTCCCTGGGACTTAACAGTTAACATAAACTGTTTTATAGTAATTTACTTTATTTGCGAGAGACTAATACGATATTAAAATTGCCTCACTTCTGTCTTCCAGATGAAGTATCTCCTTTTCCTATTCGATCTTAGTAACCTATTTAACATAGTACAACATAGAACATCAAACTAAACTATCAATATTTGAGATGAAGTACTCATAGATAAATACAAATATAGCGATACCAACGTCTATTCCATTAAAATTGACTACTCATTGGAAACGTTGAAATTGGTTAACGATTTCTTTTATTCGGTCCCTAAATTCATTCGAAAGGAAAATGTCAAATTGAAGCTTTTAATGTACTTAAATTTTCTTATTTACCATCGATTTCAGGACACAATTTGGCTACACACATATGAATAACTAGGCAAAATTATATTCTTATTCAGACGTCACTATAAAGGCTCATTTCTATAATAGGGTTGCCGAGCCTTGTAAATGACACAGTGAGTGTATCACTCGATAAGCAAAATCAAAATAGACTCACGTATTTTACGAGAACAGACATAATATCTAAACCAGAGAGAGGTATAGCCCGCAATAGTACATTAAATGTACTTAAATATTCTTATTTACCATTTATTTAAGGAGACAATTATTTGGCTATATATTCGTACATATGAATGACTAGGCAACATTATATTCTTATTCAGACGTCATTATAAGGGCCATTTCTATAATAGGGATTGCCGAGCCTTTGTAAACGACACAGTGAGTGTATGACTCGATAAGCAAAATCAAAATAGAATCACGTATTTTATGAGAGCATACATGATATCTATACCAGAGAGAGGTATAGCTCGCTATACGTGAACCAGACAACGTAGGAATACACTACTGAAGGCCGGTTGAAAAATTCACTCGACTTCTCGTAAAAGCTAGCAAAAAAAATTACAGCCGTGTAGAATACTGAATCGCTGAGATAAACCGTCGCTCAATACCGCCCTTATCTTAACTCATAAACATCGTATAGGTGCTTAGATAGCGACAGTTTTAATGGCGTGTACACATAATTAAAAAAAAGGTGTTGTAGGTATACTTTGCTTTTAGATTTTTGATGAGCTCTATGCTAATGCTATAAACTATATACTTAGACTGTTTTTAAGCATTGCGAGAATTCTTGAAAGTTCAAGAGTTCTCTATAAAATTCTGAGAAGATATGTGCTAACTGCCAATCTGGATATGACCAAGGTGTTGAACTATGGTTTAATGAACTATGGTTTTTCATAGTGAGAAGAGGCTCATGCAGAGTAGCAGTAGAGTAGTTCAAAACTATATAAACGTGTGTAGAAAAGTATACAGTGGTATTCTTTTCTTTAGCCTGTTTCTAGAACATAATTAGCTTCTACTTTAGGGACTTATGGCGCTGATTCACCTGAGCATTCACTTTTAACAGACCAGCGAGCATTCGCCGTTTGATTTGTCGAACCAAACATTTTCACGATCATTCTGGCGAACATTCTAAATTCAAATAGTCCGTAGAATATAGAAAAAAAAATAGAAATCGCACTACAACAGCAGTTTTTTTACCCAATATATTTACTTCAATTTCACTTATGAATTATTTGTAAGATACATAAACAAATGACGTTTCTAAATAATAAAATGCAGATTTTAATTTGAACAGGTTTAAAATCATAAGTCAAAGTGAAGTAAATATATTGTATTTAACCGCCATTGTAGCGCGAATTCTGTGCTCGCCCGAATGCTCGCGAGAATGCTCGCTAAAACACACTCATTTGTTTTGTAACGTTCGCGAGAATGCTCATTACAGGTGAATGCTCAAGTATATCTAATTGCGGCCAGTATGACTAATTATTTTAAGGGCCTAACGAAAAACAACTCGTGTTATATGTCTATTTACAATTGTAAATTCAGACAACATCGTACGGATTCTTCTAATTTGTGCTCATTATCATTTACCCATGACGTTACTGGGCAATTCAGCAAAATCATTGATATGTCATTGGCTGACTCCGAAGCCAACATCTCAAAAACAACCGAATGTCTAACGGTCTATTTAAAACACGTTATACTATATAGGCTTACATATATACGAGGCATTCAATCAAAACTACTAACGTGTTATCATAATGATATTGTGGCGTAACAGTTTCTAAGCACCCTTTGCATGGCCTTCATTAAACTTTCAATGTAATATCACAACACCGTGACTTATCAACACACTTATTACTTCACTGCGTCATTTAATATCGATTTGTTTAATATCACGCATTGAATGACGATTTCTAGTAAAGGTATTCGATCAAAGCTAAAATACAAATAGGTTATTCACAAGGCGAACGGGTATTGGCGAAAAAACCAACGACCCTCGTAGTTAGCCACCCGGTCTCATACTACCACCCAGTGACACCCACTCCCACAAAGATGGATGCCAACGCGCGAATCCGGTGAACTATTCCAATTTGAAAAGTTTCCTTTTGGTAAAGCAACCACACTCTACTCCCAAAATGAACACGAAAAAATTTGGCCATGGATGGACGTGCCTAGCAGCGAAACAAACTTTTATGGTGAAATGTACTTTTAATTAAAAATATTTATAGAGTTTGTTCTAGGTACATGGAAGAATAAATAAAATATCAAACGGTATGTTGTAAGATAAACACGAGTAGCGTTCGCAGAAAAATAGCGTCGGGAGGTACGTTTGAATAATATTTTCCACAACGTAGACATGTTCCCGGCTCGTCACATATAAATATTCGTTGACGTGGTATACAGATGCATGCGAGCGTAAAATATTTATGACAGCGCAATACGACCGAATCGATCGAATCCTAAGCGACAACCTTACCAAACGTCGTAACTCCGTACATAAGTTCTCAATATTAGAAAAAAATATTACTTCAATTTTGCTTTTACGATGTTTTTGTCTAGTAATATTTGTTACTCCAGCAAACATTTTCAAACAACAAAACAGAAACAAGAATACGTTTATTATTCTATTGTAACAGTATTAGGAATGAAACGATGATGAAGACTGAGTTAGAGGTAGATTTTAAATGTCATAAGACTTCGTCCTAAGCTTCACCTATGTGAATAATAAAGTGAACCACACTACAAAAACCCTATCTGCAGTTTTTGAGTTTATCGCGTTCATACACACTTAATCTAATATCTTCTACTAATCTTAATATATAAAATCCTTGTGTTACTGACTGACTGACAGACACGCTACAGCCGAAACTATTGGGCGCAGGAAGCTGAAATTTGTATTTGTATGTTCCTTGAGGACCGTAGGGGCGCACTAAGAAGGGATTTCCCGAAATACCCACGGGATCGGTCAAAACAGATAAATTAAAAAAAATGTGTAGGCGTAGCTGCTGGCGTCCTCTAGTATACATATAAAGCTGAAGAGTTTGTTTGTTTGTTTGGTTGAACGCGCTTATCTCAGGAACTACCGGTTCGATTTGAAAAAGTTTTTCAGTGTTAGATAGCCCATTTATCGAGGAAGGCTATAGGTTATATAACATTGCGATATGAGCGACGGGAGCGGAGCAGTAGACTTAAATAATGCGGGTGTAACCGTGGGCATCCTCTTGTTTTATAATAAGGATATTTAGTTAGATAATTAAAATATTAGCAGATTTATCAATAAGCTGTCCCGTACACTATAAAAGCAAGGGCATTCCCTCTTTATAAGAGGAATTAGACTACCACTACACTGACAGGAAAAAACACTAGATTTTACAGTACAAATGCATGTCAGACTTAGCTTCAATTTCATATTCTAGTAGCATCCAGTATTATCCAATAATCTGAATACTTGTCTGAATTCCTTGGTATAAGCAGAGCTATCAAATAAGTAGTAATATTTTTATATTTCAATGTTGGTTGCATATCTCGAAATATCAATATAAAAAACACTACTGATTAAGTAATAATAATTTTCAAGAAATCGTATTACTGCTGATTATAAATTATTATTACTGGTTCCACGAACTGATTTTGCTACAAAGTGCTAATAAGCGCTGCATAATGAAATAGTTATTCTTTGAACGGACTCGCTATAAGACTGTTTATAAGACGGATTACTCATGAACATACTACTACGTGGAAATACTGGCGGAAAGCTTGTATTAATAGTGTTTGAAATAGAATTAGTTTTTATTATAAGTCAAATCGATTATATCGATTAAGTAACATTTTGTTTAGTCTATTGAAAATTTCTGACAATGGTCACACTGAACTGTCAACTTCCTTTTCCGGAAAAAGACGTTTTGGGTTTTGGGCTAGCTCCGTTTTTAATATTGTAATAAATTGATCGCCTTTTGAATTAACGCGAATTGAATTAACTTGTAAATACTTATAATTGCCGCTTTTGACTTCCGGCAAAGTTGTGATAAATTGGTGATATATTGAACATTGAACTTTGTAAAACACGTGTGTGAATTCCTGATTGGTGCCCGAGGAGAAGGACTACGCTGAACTGGACACTGGTATTCGATTCTCTTGTTATTTTGGCCAAAATTATGAGTTAATCTTATAGGTCCACTCAAGAACAGTATCAGTAAGAGTTGGTAAGACATTTTATTAATATTAGGATTATAATTCATCGCTGTGCTACCACAGTAAAAGTGTTTAGAACCTTGGCCTTGGGCTAAGACTGGATAAATTAATCGCTTCCACTGATCTCTGTATAAAACTTACCCATTCTTAGCCCGAACTCTAGACATAATTTTTGGTGCAGAGCGCTGTTGTATCTTAGCCGCTGTTAATTGTACCTATACTCAGATTGGTATTGTATAGGCTGGTGTTGTATGAGCTATATATATTAGTTATAGTGTTCTCAGGTCAGTATTGTCTAAAATACATAATATTTAATTGTATAAGTTGACCTAGATAATTTGAAACATATGTCATACATAACCTCAATCGGTAATTGTTTGATTTAAATTGTTGAAATCTAGCATAGATTTGTTGCTGTTACTATTAATAAGTCACTTTGATTGGATACATATCAGTTATATGTATCAATTGATTTAGTTAATTGCATATATTGGTATATTAAGTTTGAACCTTACATTGCTAAACGTTGCTATAATATATAGATAATATTGCTCGGTAACACATATTTTGTGCTTACTTACTATTGTATATCTCAAATAACACAGCCAGTCTGTCTGTTGCAAGTAATAAGTTAATTTATTTGAATATTTAACTTTAATTAACTTATTTGAAGTTTCAACTTTTGATAACTTTGACTTTGTTTTGTGTCAATATATATTGAAACTATTAATTTTGTTGGACAGTAGATACCTGTCACTTCCTTGTACCAGCAGTAAACAGGCTAATACTTTGTTGGTTTCAAAGAATTAAGAAAAAATAAGTTTTGATTGTTAACGTTTAACGCTTGTCCGGGCTCTTTTGAATTTTGATTATGTCAGCTATCAAGGACTTACATGCGGCTGCTGGTGCTATTGCATCAGATTTGCGCTGGTTTGCCTCGGCCAGTGCCTTAGTGAACCGGCGTGATCGCCAGCAGGCCTTACTACAAAGGTACGAGCGGATCGATGATCGCCTGGCAAGTGTGGAACAGCAATTCCGCACTTTCAGCGCTTGCTGTCTCGAAGTGTCAGTAAATAAATTCACCGCTGACCAGCGAAATAAGGTCAGCGAAGACTATGCCCAGGTCTTAGACCTGTATGATGCTGTCTCCAATAGTGCGAGACAACTAGTTGCCGATAGGGAAGGGCAACCCGGCCTGAAGCAGGAGCTTCCTAGGTCAGCACCGGGGCTGGTGAGTAGGCTCCCTACTTTGGACCTCCCCCATTTTGATGGCTGCCTAGGAAGCTACCTGGGCTTCATTAATTTGTTTGACAGCCTGGTCAATGACAGGGCTGACCTTCGGCCGGCACAAAAATTGGCCGATTTCATGTCGGTTCTGGAAGGGGAGGCCAAGGGCCTCATCCAGCATCTGCCCGTGTCTGACGAGGCGTACCAGACGGCTCGGGATCTAATCACCCGTAGGTACCATAATAAGCGTGGCCTCGCCGACACGCACATCGAGCAGATTTTGGGTTTGCTGACGCTCACCCGGGTCTCTGGGTTGCGCACCCAACTTTTGAACCCGCTTTTGGTGGCCATCAACGCACTTAAGTGCCTTGACCTGCCCGTGGACCAATGGTCCTATCTATTGGTGCACATTGTGCTGAAAAAGCTGCCTGCCTACCTGAGGTTGCGTTTTGAACAGCGCTTTGGTGGGGATAGCGCGACCCATCTGCCCCCCTTTGCTGACCTGGAGAGATTCCTGGAGGATGAGTGCCGGGTCTTGGACAACTCCGGTGGTGACACGCCGGCTAAGACGCAGCCGCCCAAGGTCAAGGAGCAGGCTCGCGTTCACACCCGAGGCAATGTTGACCGGCGCCCTCCTCGCTTTGCGGTCACGCAGAGCCCAGCGGAGTGCTCCTACTGCAAGGTCACGGGGCACAGAACGGCCAGTTGCAGGGCATTTTTGGACCTTCATGTCGCCTCTCGTAGGCGCATCGCGAATGCCCACCGCCTTTGCTTCTCTTGCTTGGGGTCCCACTACCAGCGAGACTGCCCAAACTCTCGCCCCTGTCCTCACTGTGGAGGACAGCATTTGGACATTCTCTGCATGAATGCCAGAGAGGTAGGCCGCTTGTCCAACCAGCCGACGCCGCGCACGGGCGGGTGTTTTGAAGGTGGCAGCCGAGGCTCACCGGCGCGTAGCCGAGAGTCGCCTCGCTCAATTGATCGCCACTCACCCCGCTTGGAGAACCGAAGCGTGCGCACGCCTCCTCTCTCTCGCGCACCTGAATTTGCTGTTCAGCGTCACCAGCACCATGACTGCTGCCCCAGGTACTCCCCTCCTTTGGCGGAGCGTCCCCGCCTTGACTCGCGCCCACCTCGTTTTTGGCGGGTGCGTCACTATGACCCCCCACAGATGGCGCGCAGATCAAGTCATCGCGCTTTTGAGGACTTCAAGCCGCACCCTCATTTTGACTTGCCAGGTCCTGGCCAACGGTCGCCGCCCAGGCAACAATAGGTCATTGACCCCTGCCCTATAATGCCAACCTCCCCCATTGAGACCGTTATCCTACCAACGGTTGCTGTTCGGGTCTTGGGACCCACGGGGACCTCTGTTGTTATCCGTGCTATATTGGACACAGGTTCACAAGGTTGCATTGTTTCCACTTATTTGGTAGGGCAGGTTAAATTAAATATGGGCTCTTTTCCAAATTGTATACGGGGCATAGGGGACGTAGCCTCTAATGTTGAAGGGCAAGTTAAGGTTTTGTTTGGCCCTGTTGAATCTTCACACCCGAGGATTAAAACCTCGGCTATTGTGTTGAAGAATATTTTGGGTATGCACCCACAGAAGCAGCTACCTGCTGCTGTGGTGAATTTGACATCGGGATTGGAACTGGCAGACCCCAAATTTGACACACCGGGACAAATCGATTTGTTGATTGGCCCTGATGTCCTAGGTGGAATTTTGATTGGTGGGAAAAGGGTCTTGGTGCCAAATGGTTTGACTGCCATCCCGACCATATTTGGATTTGCTTTGATGGGACCTGTACCTAGGGACCCCCCTCCACCCGAACTTGATAATTTGTTGGCTGTAGGCTCTGCTCTCTCTGATGCAGTTCAGAGGTTTTGGGAGGTAGAGGAGCATCCTCAAGCTGCTCGTTTGAATCCAGAACATGAGGAGTGCGAGCTGTTCTTCCAGAACAACACTGGTCGACTCCGTTCTGGTCGGCTCACTACGAAGCTACCTTTTCTGTCTGTTCGGCCTCCGCTTGGTGAGTCACGACCTTTAGCCGCCTTTAGAGATTGTTGGCTATGGAGCGCCGCATGGGTCGTGATCCGGAGCTCAGACCGAAGTACATTGAGTTCCTGAGAGAATATGAACAATTGGGACACATGTCTGTGTCAAATTTGGATTGGCGTTCGGTGGAGCACTACTTTCTCCCGCATCATGCGGTATTGAAGCCATCGACTGGCAAGCTGCGCACAGTATTTGATGGTCCTGCGCAGACTTCTACGGGCGTATCCTTGAACCAGTGCTTGCATTCTGGTCCCAAGTTGGTCAAGGACCTTTGTGATCTCCAGCTTCCGACGACATCAGGTTGTCTTTGTAGCCGATATAAAAATTATGTTCAGGCAGACGATTATCCACCCTGATGACCGTCGCTTCCAGCTGATCCTTTGGAGAGAGAATCCTCACGACCCCATGGTCGTCTACGAGCTCAATACTAATACGTACGGGTTAAGGTCAAGCCCCTACTTGGCAATACGTTCTCTTTGGGAGCTCGCAGACCGCGAAGGCTTACGTTTCCCACGAGCCTCCGCCATCTTGAAGGACGATATTTACGTCGATGACATTTGCTCGGGCGCCTCCACAGCGGACGAGGCGATCCTCCTGCGGGACGAATTGACAGGTATTTTGGCCTCCACTGGTTATGAGTTGCGCAAATGGATTTCCAACTCACCAGCGCTTTTGGAAGGCTTGCCAAAGGATCATCAGCAAGATCCACATTTGTTTGAGATTGTTGACAACCCCGCCATGATGGCTGTCCTCGGCGTTCAGCACAGACCAGTCCAAGACATCTTTACGTATAACGTAGACTTGAAATTGCCTTGTTCTTGGACTAAACGTCTCGTGTTGTCTACTGTCGCCAGAACCTTTGATCCGAACGGTTGGATTTGTCCTATCATATTTTGGGCAAAATGCTTCTTGCAGAAGCTTTGGACAGCAGGATTGACTTGGGACGAACCTCAACACGGCACTCTAGTTGAGGAATGGACCTCTTTTGTATCCTCACTTCCTGCCGTCAACGAGATCTCCTTGCCTCGTCCCATCCTTCCTGCCGGGAAGTACAAGGCCACCTTTCACGGGTTTTGTGATGCCTCGGAACGTGGTCACGCGGCCGTGGTGTACTTGCACACAGTTAGTGCCTCAGGTCAGGTGAGGGTTTCCCTGATCATGGCGAAGAGCAAGGTTGCACCCCTTCGGACATCACTGACCATCCCAAAATTGGAGTTCTCGGGAGCAGCCCTACTTGTACGCTTATTGAACTACGTGTCTAGTACTTTGGGTAAAAGCATTTGTATTAATGGGATCTACGCCTGGACAGACAGCC
The DNA here is from genome assembly GCA_944739405.2 of Euclidia mi. NCBI lineage: Eukaryota > Metazoa > Arthropoda > Insecta > Lepidoptera > Erebidae > Euclidia > Euclidia mi. Next base: position 27,966,225 of record OX123193.2, on the reverse strand, counting down.
AAATTTTTCTCTGTTGGTTGAAGGCTTCTGTCCACACTTTGGAGGTATTTGTCGCTAATCGCGTTTCCCAAATACAGAAATCCGAAATCAAACTTGTTTGGAGACACGTGCCAGGTGAGCTCAACCCCGCTAATTGTGCCTCGCGCGGATGCTTGACGCCTAGTTTGATAGGTCATTCGCTGTGGTGGGGTCGAGAATGGTTGAGTCGACCAGAAATTGATTGGCCTCGAACGCCAGTTTTGAATACTTTTAATTTGCCGGGTCTACGAACACTCGCTCTTGAGAAGGTAGAATGCGCCTTCGACCCCGATTTCCTGTTGAATCGTTACAGCTCTCTCGACAAGTTGTTAGGAGTTACTGCTTGGATAAAGCGTTTTATTTTTAACTTTAGGCACCCACAACAAAAACGACTGACACCGTTTCTCTCACCACAGAAACGACAGGAGTCCCTCACCTTTTGGGTTCGTTCTGTGCAATTGGCGCATTTTGAGAAGGAGATTGCTATCCTTAAATCAGGGAGATCGAAATTGTCGGGAGCTGTCTCTAAATTGAACCCCTTTTTGGACGATACGGGTCTCTTGCGCGTTGGAGGGCGTCTCAAGAACGCCAACCTCCCTTACGGGGCACGTCACCCCCTTTTGTTACCCAAAGACGGTCATTTGGTACGTTTGTTGGTAACTGAACGTCACCTTAAAAATTCGCATGCTGGTTGTAATGCGCTATTGGCCATTTTGCAATGCGAATTTTGGATTTTGTCTGCCCGAAGAATTATTCGGAGTGTAGTCTTTCGCTGCATCCCTTGCTATAAGCTCAAGGCTTCTACCATGCAGCCGTTGATGGGAGACTTACCGGCAGATTGCGTAACGGAGAGCAGGACATTTGACGGTGTTGGCACGGACTTCGCTGGTCCCTTTTTGGTGAAAACGTCGACACTTCGAAACAGCAAGTCTGTAAAGGCCTTCTTGTGCGTTTTTGTTTGTCTCTCCACAAAGACCGTACACTTAGAACTGGTCTCCTCGCTTACGACCGAGGCGTTCGTAGCCACATTTGACAGATTTGTATCCCGCAGAGGGCTGCCTTCCTTGATCCGTTCTGACTGCGGCACTAACTTCAAGGGCACGTATAATTATTTGAATGATGTTGTTAATTTCCTTGAAACCAACAAGGCTGATATAGGTGATAGGCTTGCCCGACGTGGGATAAATTGGTTGTTTTCCCCACCAAATTGTCCACACTGGGGTGGTATTTTTGAGGCCGCTGTAAAATCGGCCAAAACACACTTGCGCAGGGCAATCGGTGAGTCTGTCCTTACATTTGAGGAACTCGCAACTGTGTTTTGTAAGATTGAGGCCGTTTTGAACTCTCGGCCATTGTGCCCGATCTCCTCAGATCCAAATGACTTGGAGGCCCTTACGCCGGGCCATTTTTTGATTGGTCGCCCACTTGTCGCCTTGCCTGAGTACCCCTATATTGATACGAGACCTGGTCGTCTCTCGCGTTTTGAATTGGTACGTCAGATTACTCAGACCTTTTGGAAACGCTGGATTTTGGAATATTTGCACATACTCCAGCAACGCGTTAAGTGGACCAACAAAACCGGTCCACCCAAGATTGGTGACCTCGTTTTGATCAAGGAGGCTAACTTTCCGCCACTCAGATGGCGCAGGGGGCGCATCCTTCGTTTGGTAACTGGGGCTGATGGAGTTCACCGATTTGCTGAGGTCTTGGTGGACGGTTCGATTCTGAGGAGAGCGGTTGCAACATTGTCACGTCTACCAACTGATTAGCGGACCGGTAGGCCGGTCCGGGGCGGGTGGATGTTTGAAATAGAATTAGTTTTTATTATAAGTCAAATCGATTATATCGATTAAGTAACATTTTGTTTAGACTATTGAAAATTTCTGACAATGGTCACACTGAACCGTCAACTTCCCTTTTCGGAAAAAGACGTTTTGGGTTTTGGGCTAGCTCCGTTTGTAATATTGTAATAAATTGATCGACTTTTGAATTAACGCGAATTGAATTAACTTGTAAACACTTATAATTGCCGCTTTTGACTTCCGGCAAAGTTGTGATAAATTGGTGATATATTGAACATTGAACTTTGTAAAACACGTGTGTGAATTCCTGATTGGTGCCCGAGGAGAAGGACTACGCTGAACTGGCCACTGGTATTCGATTCTCTTGTTATTTTGGCCAAAATTATGAGTTAATCTTATGGGTCCACTCAAGAACAGCATCAGTAAGAGTTGGTAAGACATTTTATTAATATTAGGATTATAATTCATCGCTGTGCTACCACAGTAAAAGTGTTTAGAACCTTTTCCTTGGGCTAAGACTGGATGAATTAATCGCTTCCACTGATCTCTGTATAAAACTTACCCATTCTTAGCTCGAACTCTAGACAAATAGTGAAGAGCCACCTTAATATCTGAGCTCATCATCTCTAGGGAAAATGTTCTTTGGTTTGTAGCTTTATAAATATACTTTTATGTGCAATAAAGTATTTTATTCATCTATGTATTTCTTAAAATTACCTGTACCTTTTCAGCAAAGTAAGGCAGCGATAGCTTAGTAAAGAGACTTACAGATTGCTATGCAGAGGACACCGGTCACTGACTTTTTGGAGCTAAGTGCGTATATCAGCAGCCATTTATACTGTCCCACTGCTGGGCGCAGGTTTCTTCTCACTATGAGAAAGGTAAGGCCATAGTCCACCACGCTGGCCAAGTGCGGGTTGGCAGACTTCAAATGTCTTTCGAGAACATTATGAAGAACTCTCACACATGTAGGTTTCTTCACGATGTTTTCCTTCACCGAAAAGTGCGTATTGAATTGTTGAATATCGCTTCTTAGCGGTGAAATCTTGAAAGACATGATGAATGACATGAACATAATATGAAATCTACCAAACTGCACTAAGCCAGCGTGGACTACAGTGTAATCCTTTCCACAGTGAGAAGAGGCCCGTGCCCGGCACTGCCTCATTTTATACAAAGGACTAATGATAATTCTACTTTTTTTAAAGGGCTGATGATATGATAATGCTAACCTTTTTCAAATATTACATTGCGTTTAACATGAGAATAACTAAATGTCATAAACAAAAAGGACGGTCATGATTACCGTAGGAACGTAACAACAAATCGCAGGTACAAACATGGAAAACATACATATACAGCAGTCGGTTTGCGAATAAAAAAATCCGCGCACCAATGACTCTGTTTGTAGGTCACAACGTGAGCGCCTACATGTACTGGCACACAAATCACACGAATTTCAGCCTCCAGTCCCTGATATTTGTATTTGTATTGATCTACAATATGCTACTGACTACTGCTTGTACCGCTATACTGTATATATTCGTCTATACTATGTCTAAGTCAAATTCAAAATTATTTATTCATCTAGGTCACAAGGTGACTCTTATGATCGTTAATTTTAAAGTTAATTACATCATGAATCTAATGAATCTACATTTACATTTACTGCCTCGTTCGCAATGCAATAGGTAGAACCACGAGAAAGAACGGGCAATAAAACTCGTGGCCACTCTATTTAATCGCCTATATACTGTGTGTGTGTATATGTACTGATAGGTACATAATGCAACTATTATAATAAACACAGAAGTGTTTTGTTGAAATTAAACTACAGTTTACGGATTTTATCGCGTTATATTGGTTTCACTGGTTATTAGGTTATCACATTTAAACCGAATGATCTAGAAACTACATTTTCTTCTTCGGTCCTTCTTCGGTCACCAGAAGTCACCAAAAGTCACCAGAAGACATCAAGACACAGTGAGCACATTCTGCGTAGATAGTAACACCAATAGTTGAAAAATGTTCGGGTACTTTGAGATAACTTTGAAATTCAAGACAAAGACGAATATCACCTCAGTCTGCCGTGAACATGAATCCTGTAAAGAATTCGAAACGTCGGCTAGTAATAAAAATGTTGTTTCTAGATCATTCGGTTTAAATGTAATAACCTAATAACCAGTGAAACCAATATAACGCGATAAAATCCGTAAACTGTAGTTTAATTTTAATGTGTAACATTCGCGTAAATCCAAGAAAACAGAAGTGTTTTACTTTTCACTCAAATACTACTAAACGAGTTTTAATGACACTGCAGCCAACGTAATAGTAGTGTGGTTAGGCTTGCAACAAGGTGGACCGACAATCTGGTTGGCAACACGGGAACAGGCTGGATGCGGGTTGCTCAAGATCAATCTATGTGGGGAGTCTTGGGTGGCGCCTATAACCAGCAGTGGACGTCTTTTGGCTGAGATGATTGCAGCAGTATAGCTTATCCATTATAATAATACATGAGCTACCTTCTATCGTGATGACCGACACCCACCCGAGGGGAGCCGCGCGCAAAAACTAGTGTTCATATACATAAAACATGTAGCAGATTTTCGTTTAAACACTCTGATTTACATGCACAATGGCAGCATGTACTACGAATTTATCACGCTCCAATCTAGCTACTTTGTATCTTTGCAATCAATCTGTACGTTTCATAAAGCTCGATTCCAATATATAATATCAAGTTTTACGGGTAAATGTTTCTGAATTTAATTGTGTGAACTTTTAGTTAATTGGTTGGATGTTTCTTTTGTAATACGTGATATTTGATAGTACGCATTTTTACGATGAAATAATGAGGCGGATGTGAAATTTATACTTGACTACTAGGGTATTGTATTGTCTGTGACTTTACTAAGTAAATGAAACGTTTCCAAGGATGAGAATCAAATCCAAACGTAAGGTTTGTTATGAATAAAATCGTTTGGATACAAAAATAAGGAACGAGACGCAATATTTTTTTTGTGTCAACAGTAATCTAATGGAGCACTCAGGGTAAGGGAAGTTTGTTCCCTTTCTACTTGACCTGTCTGACAGCCGTGTGTATTTTACTTATAAATATTTTGTTTATGTACTAATAAGTAAGTTCTTTCATTGACATGCCCTTAACTATTAAAGCTTATGAAATATTTTACTATTTTTTGTTTTGGTAAAGAATAATAATATCTTAGGTCAGATCAGTGTGTGAGTTACACACGATCATCTGATCCCAAAAATCTGAAAAATATACAACTACATACGAAACGACATATTAAAGCTTTAGACTCTACTGGCTTCTGTATCTTTCTATTGGATTGACTAAGAAACCATTATTTTTCAGGGCCATAGCCTACTAGAGAGTAGACCCAAGTAAAATAAAGTATTAATTACATCAATTTTAGATCAACACTTTTGATCAACGCAATCACGCGATAATGGGTGATTACAGACAGACAGGCAGACGATCAAATAACGACCCTATAATAGCAATCCAGTTCACTATTTAACTAGTTTAAGTACCCAATACAAAACAACTGTAATCATACTATTTAAAAACAAGGAAATTATATCGCCAAGAAACTTCGGAGGACAATTTTCTTTAATATCCTCCTAGTACATTTTCCTTAACCTTTCTCATTCTGATATAAAGGTCATTTCTAAATAAGGAGTGACACCATACAGATAGTCCCGATAAAAAGAATAGGGATATCCTTATCTGCCGCTATTGTACCCTCACTAAATAGCGTTAAAGTATCTATAACTTTTTAGCACTTCCACATCAGCCGTAAATATCTACTGAACATCGGCTATGTTTTTAGTGCTCTGCGATACTAAAGATATTATTATGATATAGGTACTTTTGTTGAACTAGTTATCACGTAAGACATGAGTACCACTGCTCTATTTTAATAAAAGGGGGGCACCAAATTAATCTATGATTACAGTCTGTTACTTTGGAGCAACTTGTAATTATTTTAGTATGGAACCAAACCCTATGGTTAGTATAAGGCACACAAAGTAGGTTCACAGAATAAACAGTACTTACGTACAGAAGCACCACTTCTCAAACCAATTCATTGAAATTGCGACTCTTGCTACTAAGCAACAAAGTGCAAATCAGCTCGCATAAGCACTCAATGCCTAATGCGATATTCACCTAACCGTTCCCGCTCTTTTCTAACATATAACGCTGTCGCTGTCTGGCGCGGAGTGTCGCGCTAGGGTTGTCGACTTGCCGCTGCTACTATAATATTTATTCATCGTCTATCTACCTACTTGATCACGTACCTAAAATAAAAATAAATAATCATCCTATAAGTATCCTATCCAACTATTTGAGCTCGTAGAACAAAAACCACAAAAAATCTGGTCGTTTACATTTTCACTATACTAACTCTTAGTTATTTCCTAAAAGCGTGCACCGATTTACATGATTCAAACAGATAAAATGGTTTTTGAACTAGATTAAAAACAGAATAGTAAGCTAGCTAAGGCCGCTCGGCGAGTTAATTGCCTACTCTTGCGTTGACGCACGGGTTGTCACGTGTTTACACCGCGGCGCCGGCTTTGTCGACGCGCGCGCTTTTTCGCTGTTTTATTTAAGTGATTGCGCTGAATACTGCTACAGAATTTAAGCTTGCATATATTTTTTTTCAAATACCTACTGACTAGCTAAGCGTTATATAACTATCTAAATGCCCTTTATAGCGAGAAAAATGTAACAAGTTTAATTTACTGTCGTTTAACACATTGTATAATATTAATAACGTTTATTACAAAACTGAATGTACATAAACAAAGCTCGCGGGCGAGCAATGTAGTACCTACATGAATGCGCGCGATCAGACGCGCGGCGCATCCCGTACTGAATCCGCGCCGAGCTTGCCGCGCTCGTGAGATTGTGTGCGTGAAAAGTGCGTGCTAACACGGCGCCCCGGCGACTCACGCATACATTCAAACCAGCGCGGCGGCGGCGGCCGATTTGTATGAAGCTATCCTACTAATGCTTGGAAGCAACGCGAAAGTGTAGGCCCTTATCGCTGTAGGTACGGCCGAGTGAAGGAGGCCTGGTAGGTTGCAATATCATCGTCTGCGCAGGTATACGTATTTATAACTAGACCTTCTTCACCTTCTTGCCCTGAATGTGACATCCAATACCAAAAATAAACTACCCACAAAAATTGCACTTTCCTTTCTCCTCGTACTGATGACTTGTGCTATAAGTAAAGGTTATTATTTCGATTAAGTCCTAGAGATTTTATTAATATTTCCTTTTTTTCACATAATTCGGACTATTTCAGTAGTTATATACAACTTTTCTTATGATCTGTGAGATAGACAACGCAAAAAGTAGAGACATCTAACGGCCGACCAATGCCCGGAACCGCGAAGAAGTTTGACATTGACACAAGTTCTGGAAACCAACAGTAGAGCCACGGTCCACCAGGTACGATCATTTAGCCTTTTCAGAAGATATGTCCTATAGTAAGAGGACCACTGCAGCTCTGCTGTTAGCGCATTAGGTACTTCACAAATAGGTAAAATATGTATGTTTTACTTCTTTACTATGAAAAATCGAGCCTATATCATATACCTACCTCATATTGTCGTTACTTTTAATACTACTGAATTGATATTAATTTATCCATACAAAGCTATAAAAAGTGCAATAGGCATAAATATTCGTTAAGTAATAATTATGTGAAAATAGCAGTTCAATCATTTCAAACCACCGCCAAGTATTCATTGCCACCGCGTAGTATCGCACGCCGACCATTGCAATTATTCGTTCATTCGTTGACATGTAATAAATTACCAATGGCGCCTATATCGGCTATTTACAGCGGATGTTTATGTTTATTTATTATTGGCTTTGTCTGTGGTTTTACTCACGGATTCTGAATTCCTCACAACTTGTATGCATAATAATCTTTTGATGATAAAGTAGATTAAAGCGTTGTAAGCTGACATTCATGTTGTTTGTATGGCTGCAGATAAAATATAATGTGTGTTATTTCATAAACCGTTTGTCATAACTCCTAGTACATTCAGAAGCTACTTGTTCTAGAAAATACAATGCGATTATAGTACTTGCATATCTGTTTAAAAGAAGAAGGATCATGAGACAGTTTTTTTCTGTCCTACCAATAATGGAAGGACAAAAAAAATCTGTCTCATTATTTAAAATTTTTACGGTTCCTACTAACCTTTTTTTTTTGTTTTTTTTTTTTTGTATCGGGTTGGAAAATCCTCATGGAGTCCCTTCGCCCTGGGGGGGAAGGACAAAGGGGACTGTCAGACTCTTACTGACTAAAAACCAACCCGTGCTCCTCATGTACCCATGTGTCGGAGGGTAGGGTTTCACCGAAGCATTCCTCGCTACCCACCGACGGGTATTGGCCCGCCAGATGGTCAGGCGGGCCCCGAACGAAACCCCCTTGGCGGCGGGTGAAGGTGTTGGGCTCCGCCGCCAAAACACGGTTCCTACTAACCTAACACGAATGACTGATATTTCTGAATAATCATGTGTGAAAATAAGTGACGTGCTCACATACTAACATTTTATTTTTATTTTAACACCGTACAGACGCTAATTACCTAGCCTAAATTGAAGTATTTCAATTCTTTAAATTTACATCAATAGAGAAACAACTCAATTACAGCTATAGCCCTACTGATTCACGCTCTTTGATAGAAAAGTTAATACGTTTATTTTCTCATTTTGTATTTTCTAATATGAAGTCCTCAAAGCTTTGCGTCACTATACGTCGCTTGTTTTAATTAGAAATGCCGTTTCGTTTCAAAAGTTTGTCCGAACTGAAACGGCTTTCGCACTCTGGGAACCAACTCCAAGCCAATTTTGTTTCTTTTATTTAGAAACATTACCTTTATGTTCTATATGTTGCTATATTTGATACTGATTAGGTTTCATTTATTGAATAACTAAAATGAGAAAATATCGTTGCATGTAGGTAGATATAGGAATTTATTTTTTACCAATAAATTAGTTTCCATACTTATTATGGCATATACACAAAAGGGTTAAACAGATTAGAATATTATACATAACTACAAGTTTGGTCAGTAACTCAATCATTTAACCGCGCTTCGTTAACATTTCAGTGGCTTTTTGTGATAAGACAAGCGAGACAATGAAACCAATAAGTAGTTCTTTTTTTTTAAGACAGCTACCGCACTATTAGAGATGGGCGACGGATAAATACTCGGAAGATAAAAACTCGAGTATTTATCGGAAATGGATAAATACTCGTTTTAACCCCTTTTTATCGGATATTTACTCAAAATGATGGATATTTATATTTTATTGCGAATCAGTTGGTTATTTTTATAAATTTAATGACTAGTATTAGTATTATTTTTATTGGCACCAGACAATGAAATACTCTCCGTATCATATAAAAGATACAGAAATTTTTGCAACAATCTTTTAAAAACCGTTAAAATTCAATATGACAAAAGTCAATTGCAAAAGGCAGGGCAAAATAGTAAGCTCATCTGGAAATTTATAAAAAATAATACATTTATTAGTAAACAATCAGAAGCACCACTAGAACTTCTGTCAACAGACATAAGTATAATATCGGCAATTGATAAGATAAACGATTATTTCATTAACGTCGGTAGATCATTAACGGAAAATATTCCTAAATCAAGTAGCTTTCTGTCTCAAACTAGCCAATCGCCATCGCTAAATTCTTTCGTGATGCTGGATACGGACGTTGATGAAGTAATAAGTATCATAAGTGGTTTGAAAGAAGTGTGTGCAGTAGGGTGGGATAATATACCTAACAATATTATAAAAAAAAATCAGATATACATTTGCGCCGGTATTAACACATATTTTTAATTTATGCTTACAAGAAGGAGTTTTCCCCCGCTTGTTTAAAAAAGCAGTAGTTACTCCTATTTTTAAATCTGGTGACAAAAAAAGCATTACTAACTACAGGCCAATTTCAGTCTTATCTGGCCTTTCAAAGATCTTAGAGAAAATAATAAACATTAGATTGATTAATTACCTTGAAAATAATAAGCTGCTTTCAGATAACCAATTTGGGTTCAGGCCTAAAAAATCTACTAACCAAGCCGTACACCAGCTTACGGCGCATATTACCAATAGTCTAGATAAGAGCATGCACTCCATGGAAATATTTTTAGACCTGGCCAAGGCGTTTGATACAATATCCTGCTCCATATTGCTGCGCAAGCTCGAGACGTTCGGAATAAGGGGAGCACAACTTGCACTGTTTTCCGACTATCTGACTGATCGCTATCAAAGTGTGAAAATTGATAAATATGTTAGTGCAGAACGTAAAAATAGTGGTTTTGGTTTACCACAAGGTAGTATTTTGGGACCAACTTTGTTCCTTATATATATTAACGATCTCTATAGTTTAAATATTCAAAATGGTATATTGATATCATATGCCGACGACACAGCGCTTTTATTCTCAGCCAATACATATTCTGAGCTTTATGACCACGCCCAAAATGGTTTTAATATTGTATCAAACTGGCTACACCAAAATCTGCTAACCTTAAATGTAGACAAAACGAAATACATATTATTTAGAATGAGAAATACTAATCCATCACCTATTAACCTACATATTTTTGCACACAACTGTAAAATGCACGCTGACCTAACATGTACTTGTCCCGCATTAATTGAAACTGACAATATCAAATATCTAGGCATAACACTCGACACAAATCTAAATTTCCGTAAACACATTGATATTGTATGCGCAAGAACGCGGAAATTAATTTATATTTTCAAAAAACTTCGTAACATAGCCGATTACAAATTAATAAAACAGGTTTATTTAGCTTTGTGTCAATCCATACTAACATATTGCATTACATCGTGGGGTGGCGCGGCTAAATCAGTTCTATTACCGCTAGAACGAGCACAAAGAGCAATTCTTAAAGTGGCTACATTTCGTCGCTTTAAATTCCCTACACACCAACTCTATTTATCATGCAACGTGCTAACAGTGCGCCAACTATTTATACTTAGTATTATACAAAAACAGCACACCGAACTCCCATATTCTCCAATTGCTGTTGAAAGAAGAAGAAAGGACCTTGTTTGTGTAACACCTCATACAAATCATGTCTTTGTTAAAAGATTCTACGTATTTCTAGGACCGTTCTTGTATAATAAGTTCAATAAATTTCTGAATATATATAGTCTTAGCTATAAAATATGCAGAACAACAGTAACAGAATATTTACAAAAACTCAATTACGACGACACAGAAAAATTACTAGAAGTTTTAAAATGATCTTTAACAATTTTGTCTAAATATTATTATTATATTTCTTATTACGTGACATGTGGAATATTAACTGTAATTAGTAACGTACCAAAATGTTTGTGAATTTTTATTTTATTTCGTTTTTATATTATTATTTTTTAATAAATAGTCTGCCTTAATTAAACTAAATCTTGATAAACTTAATTACTTACACACTATGTTATAATATTAGCATATAAACATGTACATAATATTGTCGTTTGTCTCTCTAAGTTTTAATCAAGCGTCAGCTCGAAACACAGGTCTAACCTAGTTCGAGTAGGTAGTCGATAATTACTTGAGTTATAACGAAATCATAGTTTTTGCTAATATTGCAAATATATGTATATTATGATTATGAGGCTTTATGTACACTATTGTTTTTATTAGTCATGTACTTATTATATAATGTAAAACTAAATATAAGACATTAGGCTAGTTATACCAATGGATTTAATTTAAGACGAATTGTAGTGTACGTACCTTTTGTATTTTTGTGAATAAATAAATTATTATTATTATTATTATTATTTGTTGTCAGAATAGGTAGGTACGTTTAGTGCTGATATCAAGACGAAGCAACGTGTTTTTCACTGCAACCTATCCCAGGCTCCTTTTTTTTATAGTAATAGGCGGCAAACGAGCAGTTGGATTGCCTGATGGTAAGCAATTACCGTCGCCCATGGACACAAGCAACACCAAAGGAGTCACAAGTGCGTTGCTGCCCCTTGGGGTTGGGAAAAGAGATGGGATGAGAAAGAAGGAATAGGGGATAGGGCCTCCGGCACTGTCCTTTTGTCCCGTTCTTTTGTTTTGCATATCTCGCCCTCCACCCGGTATCTCCGCACCGCATAGTGTCCGTTACCAGTATATATGTATAATCTATGATCGCTATATCCTGTACAGACAGATACTGATGAAGAATCTGTGGATTTGAGAGAATCGAGAAATGAGTTCCAGTTTGTAAATTGCTTTTCTAATAATGATGAACAAGCGTCTAATAGTGATGGTAGTTTATTTCAGAAAGTATTTATGATTATAGTGATTGATTCTTAAAATATTTACGATAAGTAGTAAACCAAATTCTCATATTGTCAGTAATTGACAAAATATTCGTAAGTGTATTGAAGTTATTGTTATTATAATATCTGGGGCCACGGCAGTGCCCACACCAAGTCGAGCAAAAAAGCGGCCCGTACCATCCTTTTCTCGAAGCAATTCAGGCCATTTTCGACCCCCTATAACTTCGTTGTGGATAAATCAAGAAGCCTTATTTTTAGTTACCATGCAGGTATTGTATAAACATGGAAAATTTCAAATTTAATTCAATTTGAACCAGTAGTTTAAGAATGATAACGAGACCAAATTCTTAATTTTGTCACTCACTGACCGATCATCAAAGTCTAAGGCATTTCTAGCAGACATAGAAGCTTCAAGTTTCGAATACGATTAGTGTTTAGTATAAGAATCAAGGACAAAATAAGATATTTTTCAATTTCTGTCCAGTTTTCGAGATACATTAACTACATAAATAACTTTGTAATCCCATATAAATATAAAGGATTACTAAATTATTTGCAGTTAGAGCTTTAATTAAGAAAATTCGTTGTTGGTGTACAAGAAGAAGAAGGTGGACAAAAGTAAGACAAGGACAAAAGTAAGACGATCTACAAAAATAAATGTCTAGCGACCGTAAAAAGTTGTGAGATCCATGTAATACCAAGCCGGTTCATTAAAAATCTTTAATGATTTAATTAAATATAGTGACTTGGCAATCGCATTAAACAATTTAATTTATATATGTATTACTTCTGAGATATATAGTGTTTTCATGCGATGGCCAAGTCAATCTATTTATTTAAAACATTAAAGATTTTTAATTAACCGACTTGGTATTACATGGATCTCACAACTTTTTACGGTCGCGAGGCTTGATATTTTGAGAAGTATTGATTTTATGAGATTTTATTATTGTTAGAGTAAGTAACGCACTGATATATATTTTCATATTATATTGACATCGTTTGACGAAGAAGATCGTGATTGTATAAGTTTTTTGGAGATTATCTTTTACATTTTATGTAATCTTCTTATTATTACAATGATTCAAGTAACTTAATGTGTGCATTTATGCACAAATTAATAATGTTATTTAACTTTGACAGTGGCTGCCGGCGTCGGGACGTGACGACCCCACCGCCCACTGGGAGAGTTAATCTGACGAGTAGATACTCGTCATAGTATCTCCCCCAGCGCAAGCGGTCAACCGAAAGATGGCGGTCAAACCATCCGAACCTGGCGGAAGAAAATCCTAGATGCTAGATGGGCAGCAGCGTCCAGCACTAAAGACTTCCGCCACTGCGATCGCCAATACGCCTGCCAAGCGTGGCGATTATGGCAAATCCCCCCATCATGAACCACACCTATAAAAACCGGCCCCTAGTCCCCGGCGGCCCCGCTAGTCCTGGTTATGGTAGCGGCCATGGTAACGGCGGGGCAAGGGGTGCGAAGAATCTCCGGAAGAGATCGGGCTACCACCACCAACGACAATTGGCCCTGGCAACACTGAACACGCGCACACTGCGGACCGACGAGAAGATTGTCGAGCTGGAAGAAGAATTGAGCAAGTTGCGATGGGATATCATAGGCCTATCCGAAGTCCGAAGACAGGGGGAGGACTCGATAGTTCTCAATTCCGGTAACTTGCTCTTCTACCGGGAGGGCGACCAACAGTCCCAAGGTGGTGTCGGGTTCATCGTCCACAAATCTCTCGTGACCAACGTGGTAAATATCGGGAGTGTGTCGAACAGGGTAGCGTACCTTATACTCAGAGTATCCAAGCGGTATTCGCTGAAGGTCATACAGGTATACGCTCCGACCTCGTCGCACCCCGATGAGGAGGTGGAAGCCATGTACGAGGATATATCTCGGGCTATACATGGCTACAAAACCCATTACACCGTGGTCATGGGAGATTTTAACGCGAAACTGGGCAAACGCGACGGTGATGAGCTGAGAGTGGGGCAATTTGGTTATGGGCATCGGAATTCCCGGGGTCACTTGCTGGCTAGGTTTATGGAGAAGGAAGGACTCTATATGATGAACTCCTTCTTCAAGAAGCGAGAATGCCGCAAGTGGACCTGGGTAAGTCCAGACGGTGCAACCAAAAATGAGATCGACTTTATCATGTCGACGAAGAGGCAGATATTCAATGATGTCTCCGTGATCAATTCACTTAAAGTGGGGAGCGATCACCGGATGGTAAGAGGCACATTGAATATCTGTACAAGCCTCGAACGGTCGAGGTTGATAAAGTCCACGCTCCGACCGGCTCCGGTTCATATCCAAAACCCCGAGAGCTTTCAGCTCGAACTCAAGAACCGTTTCGAATGCCTGGGCGAATGCGTAGATGTGGACAAGTACAGTAACGGGTTCATGGATGCTGTCCATAAAACAGGGGCTAAATTCTTTAAGCCCCAGAAAAGCAAGAGAACCAGCAAGATCTCGGATCCGACCCTCGAGCTGTTAGAGGAAAGGCGCAAGATGGTTCTGCTATCCTCCGACGACATGCCGAAATATCGACACCTCAACAGACAGATCTCTAAGTCTCTGACTCGCGATCTCCGCCAATACAACACAAAACGTGTTCGTGAGGCGATCGAGCAGAATAAGGGTTCCAAAGTGTTCTAGAGGGATCTGTCTGTTGGGCAGAGTCAGCTGACAAAGCTGAAGACGGAAGATGGCAGAATCGTATCGTCCAAGCCTGAGCTCTTGGAGGAGATCGAAAGGTTCTATGGACAGCTATACACGACAACGCAACAACCCGCAAGCACTCCAGCGTCAGACCCTAGAGCTGGATTGACCCGACACTATACCGAAGATATCCCGGACTTCAGCATGCACGAGATTAGTGTGGCTCTCAAACAGCTCAAAAACAACAAGGCGCCGGGTAATGACGGAATTACGAGCGAGCTTCTGAAGGCTGGCGGTGCACCCGCTAGAGAAGCCCTCCGGAAGCTATTTAATTCCGTCATTCTCGAGGGTAAAACGCCACGGGCGTGGCACAGAGGTGTGGTGGTGCTTTTATTTAAGAAAGGGGATAAAACCCTCTTAAAGAACTACAGACCCATCACACTTCTGAGCCACGTCTACAAGCTGTTTTCGAGGGTCATCACGAATCGTCTCGAGAGCAAGCTAGACGACTTCCAGCCTCCCGAACAAGCCGGTTTCCGTAAAGGCTATAGTACCATAGACCACATACATACGCTGCGGCAGGTTATACAGAAGTCCGAGGAGTATAACCAGCCCCTATGCTTGGCGTTTGTGGACTATGAGAAAGCCTTCGATTCGATCGAAACCTGGGCGGTGCTACAGTCTCTCCAACGGTGCCGGATTGACTACCGATATATCGAAGTGCTGAAGTGTTTGTTGAAAACGCCACTATGTCAGTCCGCCTCCAGGACCAGAGTTCGAAACCTATTCAACTCCAGCGAGGGGTGAGACAGGGGGATGTCATATCCCCGAAACTGTTTACCACTGCGCTGGAGGATGTTTTCAAGCTTCTGGACTGGAATGGGCTCGGCATCAACATCAACAGCGAGTACATCACTAACCTTCGATTCGCAGACGATATCGTAGTCATGGCTGAGACCATGGAAGACCTAGGCACAATGCTCGATGGCCTCTGTAGGGTCTCTCAACAAGTAGTACTTATATTTTTACATTCTGACATTTTTGATTTGACATTTGTAATTTTATTTATTTTGTTTTGACATTGTTATTTTCTTTTGACATTTAAAATTACTTAAGTAATATATTATTATTTTATTTTTTAGACATTCTTAAATTGACATTCAATAATATTTTTTGACATTTAAATATATGACATTTTATTGTTTAAATTTTTATAATTTTACATATTGTTTACAACATGTATTTTACTATGTATTAGCATGTAAAGTTGTGAGTACGATGTGGGCATTATTAAACATATAAGCAAATAGTTGTGGCAACCTGTCTGATGGCTTAGGCTGACATGCTTATGCATACACCTTCTGATGGCGTGGAGGCATAGTGATACAGATCGTGCTGGCTCCCTCAATCAAGGTTGAGCCGTACGATTGCTGTTGAATGCGGGCCATCAGTGGGCCGAGTCAGTCAAAAGCGTCAGATGATTTCCTGCATTGTACTTGCATACTAAACCCTTTTTTATGTCTGGACTTTAAAAGATCAAGAAAAGACTAAAGAAATTGAAGTGACAAAAAAAAGCAATGACTCTGAGTTTGTTTCGGCTTTTCTTCTCAAGAAGTCATTTAGCTAGGAAAAGCCGGCATCATCTAAAATATGGTTTTGACATGTATAAGTGTTGTAAACAACCAAAATGCAGAAATAAATATGTCTTTATGTCTTTAAGTAGGTCTTAAGATGAACATGGACAAGACGAAAATCATGTCGAACGTCCATGTTGTACCTGCTCCTATTCAGGTTGGGAACTCTACGCTCGAAGTTGTCGACAAGTATACCTACCTGGGACAAGTGGTCCAATTAGGTAGGTCCAACTTCGAGAAGGAGGTCAATCGTCGAATCCAACTCGGTTGGGCAGCGTTCGGAAAGCTACGACATATCTTCTCGTCCGATATTCCGCAGTGTCTCAAGACGAAAGTCTTTGACCAGTGTGTGTTGCCAGTGATGACTTACGGATCAGAGACGTGGTCGCTCACTATGGGCCTTATCAGAAGGCTCAAGGTCACTCAGAGGGCGATGGAGAGAGCTATACTTGGAGTTTCCCTGCGAGATCGAATCAGAAATGAGGAGATCCGCAGTAGAACCAAAGTCGCCGACATAGCTCTCCGGATAGCCAAGCTGAAGTGGCAGTGGGCAGGGCACATAGCTCGAAGAACCGATGGCCGTTGGGGCAGAAAGGTTCTGGAGTGGCGGCCACGTACCGGACGACGCAGCAG
Source organism: Euclidia mi (assembly GCA_944739405.2). Taxonomy (NCBI): domain Eukaryota; kingdom Metazoa; phylum Arthropoda; class Insecta; order Lepidoptera; family Erebidae; genus Euclidia; species Euclidia mi. Next base: position 27,949,092 of record OX123193.2, on the reverse strand, counting down.
AGGTAGGCCCCCCGCAAGGTGGACCGACGACCTCGTCAATATCGCGGGAGGCGGTTGGATGCGGGCGGCTCAGGACCGGTCTGTGTGGAGAACCTTGGGGGAGGCCTATGTCCAGCAGTGGACGTCGTTTGGCTGATATGATGATTGACAGTGGCTGAAATATTCATGATTGAGTATTACAGGCTTTTTGTTATTATAAAAGTGATTAATAATGCTCGGTACAAATCTGTGGTTTCAGATTATCATTTATTTCTATTCTTTTGTTCTTAAAATAATAAAATTTACGTAAATAACGTAACTAAAACTGAAGTTGTATTTATCCGCTATTTTGGATAAATACTCGAGTAAAAATGGATATTTATGAGTATTTATCCATTTTGAGTATTTATCCGGATAAAATCCCAACACTAAGTACTATGTATAAGCGCGTTTGTACACGGTAAGCAAATCCATCGTATCTACTTCAGATAAGAACGAGCCATTATGTGGATGACAAGAATTATTTCGTATCGCGGGGGATTCTACAAACATACAAGCAACCGAGACCGTGTAAACCCAATTCTTTAAATTATATTATAATAATAATTCCTAACTTCTACAAAGTTCGATTCAAAACCCGCTTAAATTCATAAGATAGGTATTTCCCTACCATAACGGTAAATTTTACACACATCATCATCATCATCATCATCAGCCTTTAACAGTCCACTGCTGGACTAGGCCTCGCCTTTGAAAGGAGGAATTGGCCTACTATACTACGCTGGCCAAACGGGTTGGTATAGGGTTTGTATCAAGTTTTCCTTCTCTTACAGTGCTGTTCTCTGCATAATATGCTCCCTCTGTCGGCTCTTACGACACCCATGGGATGATATGGGGTGGTGACATTCCGTATTCTTAATCCGTGACCACACGGACAATTTTACACACGGTTTCATAAAAATCCACTCCTGCTAGCTTCTAATCAATATAATTCACAGCCACAAAAAGTTCACGCGCATATAATCATTTTGCCATAAACAGTAAAAGTAACAAGTCAAAATGACCAGCTTATGTAATAAAAATAAACTAATAAGGAATTTTCGCGCCAATTTCTTCTGAGTCTCGGTTAGACCTTATTTTTCTCTGTGAGTGACTGCGAAATTTATGGGAGACCCCAACGCAATAAAATACCTTGCGAGAAAATGAAGGAGCAAATCGCAATATATTTGTTTCTTGGTGGCTAGAGGGGGGCCGTTTTAGCCATCTGCGGGGAAAATATATTTTATGGGAATGTTGTACGTCTTATGAAGTCCATTCGTTACATATTATCAAACTGATATCCAAGCTAGAATTATTTTTTATCAAAAGTTTTTTTTAATGAACTAGTTAGTTATGTCTTATGACTAACAACAAAACGATGCGAAAGATAGATTTAACCAATTTCATACTCATAGAATATACAGTATGAAAGGGGACATATTACCGGGACATGCTGACAGAGGGAGCATATTATGCAGAGAACAGCACTGTAGGAGAAGGAAAACTTGATACAAACCCTATACCAACCCGTTTGGCCATAAGTATATGAAAAATGAAACATACAGTAAAATTCATAAACTGAGTTGAGCAAACATGCATAATTGTAAGTCTGTGAGCCTTATATAACACATAACACAACATAACTTCACGCCTTTTATCCCCGAAGGGGTAGGCGGAGGTGTATACACACCCACAATTCACCTGTTATGTCTAGGTCCCAATGTAATAGGGGTGAGCCTATTGCCATCTTCCGGGCACATTATTAAGCGAGCGATAGTTAAAAATTTTTTAATACACACATAACTTAGAATTCAAATTCAAATTCAAAATCGTTTATTCATTTGGGTCACAATGTGACGCTAATGAACGTCAAAATAATAAATTTATAAAATAATTACTTAAAGAACAACAAAAAACAAACATTTACATTTACTGCCACGTTCGCAAAGCAATAAGTAGAACCATGACAAAGAACGGGCAATAAAACTCACGGTCACTCTTTTTCATCGCCAGGTTTTGCATAATACACATAATTTACATTTTGTAAGGTGCTGCAACTGTTACACCATCTATATCACTTGTATATATTTACTGTACATAATAATACTCAAGCATAATACTTTTGATGGTCATTTGGTTAGTCTCCTCAGAATAGACAGGGTGAAACAGGAGCATCCACTTACATTATATATACCTAATAATGCAGGCAATCCGCGAAAGTGATCAGACCCATGATGGAAATGATGCAGTTAAATATTAAAATCTAATACCAGTCCGCAAGACCGTCATCGACCAGTCATCGCAAGTAGCACCCGTTCACGAGTATGACGCATGTGCTAGCCATCATCCCTCTCGCCATATTAGAGGGACAGGGATGACCCGACACACGACGCCACCACAAGAAATGACATTTTAGTGAGCATGACGATAACGGTATACGAACCGGCAGTAAGAAACAATCTATTGGTATACTGACCATGACCGCCAATTACCTCCATTTTCCAGATCGTTATTATTAACATAAATTAGTGGACCGCGTGAAGGAATGCAAATGTAGAAAGAATTTTGTGAAGGTGACAAGTGAACAACAATATGATCAGGGATAAATAATGTTAAACTACATTTAACAAATCATAATAATATCCAAATCCTGCAAAAATCATGTGTTCACGAGGCACCTCCACTTAACATGTTACTAATTGAGAAGAGAGTATTTTACACAGTCATAAAAATAACAATAATGGTGAATTTAAAAAAAGTAACTAGACCCACGATGTCTTGTCATTTAGAAATTCTTTAATAGTGTAATGACCCCTTTTTAAAAGAAAATTCCTAGTAGTGGTTTTAAATTTGTGCAGAGGTAAATTCATTATTTCCAGAGGTAATTTGTTGAAGAATTGTATGCCGAGTCCCGCAAATGAGTTATGAACTTTATGTAGACGGTAGTTAGTGCCCACTAGTTTATGCTTATTCCTTGTGTTCACTTTGTGCAATTCACTATTTTTACGGTAAAGAGTTAAGTGTTTCTTAACGTACATTAAATTAGCAAATCTATACTGCGATGCAACTGTAAATATTTCTACTTCTTTAAATTTATCTCGTAAAGAATCTCTAGCACCTAACTTATATATTGCACGTATGGCCCTCTTTTGAATAACAAAAATTGTCTGAATATCGGCCGCCGTACCCCATAATAGTATCCCGTAAGACATTACACTGTGAAAGTTACTAAAGTAAACTAGTCTACCAGTATCTACGTCTGTGAATTGGCGAACTTTCCTAACTGCAAATGCTGCAGAACTAAGTTTGACTGCCAGACAGGATATTTGGGCGCCCCACTGAAGCTTACAATCTAAAGTTAAACCTAAAAATAAAGTTGAATCAACTAGGTAAATTGTTTCGTTATTTAAAATTATATTCGTAAGAAGTTTTTTGACATTCGGCAAAGTGAATTTCACACATTTTGTTTTGCCAGAGTTGAGTAGCAAATTATTTGTGGTGAACCAATGTAGTACTTGCGCAAAATAATTATTTACGCTGTCGATGTTACTTGTATTACGATCAACTTTAAAAATAAGTGAAGTATCGTCAGCAAAAAGAACAATATCACATAGATTTCTAACAAAGAATGGCAAGTCATTAATGTATATTAAAAAAGAAACGGACCAAGAATAGAGCCCTGTGGAACGCCCATTCCCACTGGCAAACCTTGAGACCTACTTCCACTAACATCTACATACTGAACTCTATCTCTAAGGTAACTGGCAACAAGATTGAGTGCGCTATCTCGAATACCATAATGGTTGAGTTTACGTAAAAGTATCATGTTCAACACAATCAAAAGCCTTTGACAAGTCGCAAAAAACACCAATGGCATCCTTCGAATTTTCCCTAGCGTAAAAGATATGTTTTAATAGAGTTACACCGGCATCAACGGTGGAGCGACCCTTAGTGAAGCCATACTGCTCACTGTGCAATAAATTATTTGTGAGAAAGTCGCTCTCTAACTGATGCAAAATAACCTTTTCAAAAATTTTACTGATTGCAGGCAAGATAGAAATTGGCCGAAAGTTACTAGGGTCGCTCTTGGATCCTTTTTTGAAAAGTTGTATCACCTTGCTGTGTTTCATTAAATCAGGAAATACCCCTTTATCCACGCATCTATAAAAAATATTGCAGCTAAATATGGAGCTATGCTAAAAATGATTTGGCGAACAAGACTAACTGAAATACCCCATAAGTCAATAGATTTCTTAATACTGATGGTCATGAATGTCTTGAGGATGTCATTGGTGTCAATGTATTTAAAATTAAACAGCACATCACACTCATTCACATTGCCCCTAACTAACATCTCTGCTTTGCTTGGGCATGAGTCTAAACACTTGGTTGTTTTCACTGGTATGTTTATGAAGAAGTTGTTAAAAGTCTGAGCAACATCAATTTTCTTTGTAACTATTTCTCCATTACATTTTAATTCATAGCTATTATCTACTAACTTAGCTCGACCAGTCTCACTGTTAATAATGTTCCAAGTTGTTTTTATTTTGTTCTTGGATTCTTTAATTTTATTACTTATAAATACAGACTTAGCTGAAGCACATGCTCTCTTAAAACTTTTGAGTAATTTCTTAAATATTCAATAAATGAAGGATTAAAATTGTATTGCTTCATACCATACAGATCATACAACCTAGATCTACTTTTGTATATTCCTACTGTTGCCCAATCACAAAATTTAACTTTAGAGTTCTTGGCAAATGTCTTCTGCTTAAAAATTTTATTGTACTCATTTTTAATAACATCAAATAACCACTTATATAATTCATCTGGATCATCGTGAGTTAAGTCAATGCTGGCAATCTTAGCAGCAACATCATCACTAAAGCGATTAAGGCGAGCAGAGGTCATAGGCCTACATGTGATGTTTTGTACTGTAGGGTGGTATTAGTTGGAATTACAACCTTTTGTCCACAGTGATCCGATGTCAAGTCACTCAAAACAGCTTTACTTAAGTACAAACAATTGCAAAAAATATTATCTAAGCATGTAGAAGAATGTGAGGTAATTCTGGTTGGTTCAGAAAATAAAACATTCAAATTAAATGACATAAATAAACTAACTAACCTAGTACAAGTTGGTGATTGTTCTAACAAGTTAACATTAAAATCACCACATACGATTATTGACTTCCTGCTGGAACTTAAGTGTTTTAAGACATCCTCCATGATGCTTTCAAATTGGCTAAAGTCACTTTGCGGTGGTCGGTATACACAGACTATGACGTGTTGCTCAAGTTCAACACAAGATATCTCAGCGGTGCGCTCGATAGAAAGTTCGGCTATGTCCTTTCGTTCTTTACATTGAATAATATTACAAACATATATGAGAGAGCCACCACGAATAGCGTTCTTTCTTACGAATGCACTTATCACTGAAAAAAATTCATTATTAAATATTAATTGGTCACCTCTTAACCAATGTTCCGTAATGCATAATACATGCAACTTATGTTTCTTTAAAAATAAATCTATCTCTAATTATTTGCCAGATAGGCCTTGTATGTTTTGATGAGCTAAGTTTAAAACACATGAATGCCTATCTGTTGTCTTATCTAGTAGTTTAAACTAATAGATTTGTCAATACTACTATTGGTATAACTATTATCTACCAAATTCCTAAGTACTCTAGTAGTACTGCGTTCACTATGTAAATTAAATGCTAATAATTTAGCAAGTTGTCGCCTATTATAAAAGAGAGATACATAGTATCTTTTGTTAAAAAGAAATTACTAATAAAAATATTAGAGTCGAAAAATAAAATATGGTCACTATGACTACAAGTGCTATTATATAATAATAGATATAGATTCAATTTACCTATCTAGTTATTTTCTTTAGAAGATAAGTTATAGGAATATGGTAATGCACAGACAATAAAATTGCACCCCACTTTAGAACTTTGTTCTATCATAATATCTGATAAAGCTAATATTTCTTTCTTGGTAACTAGTAGGCTATCCCCATATGAAATTATAACTGTAGAATGTTTATTTAGTATAGCATACATTAATTTATTAATTAACATAGATATTCCTTGTCCTGGTGAACAAATATTTTGCATTGACCGATCAGTATAACTATTAATCAGGCTACCCATACCAATTCCTAATTGGTCAGAAAAAATTAAAACATTGTTATCTAAAACCTTATTATTTTCATTATGTAACAATGTGTCAGAACCTGAACCATGACATGTTTTCGAAGGATATTCATCTTGAAAGTCACTATATAACTTGGTTGTACAATTAGGTGAAGCCTCTAACTTATGATTTGAACAATTTAAACAGTTACTGTTGTTGGTCATAGAGAGCAGTTGTTTTAGATTTTCTCTACCAACTCTACTAATTTCATCATATTTCAATATATATTCCTGTGTTTCACTTTGATGATCTATTATCAATTTGTTGAGCTGTGCATTTAATGATGTCTATTTGTGTTTGCAGCTCACATGTGTGTTGTTCATATTGTAATCGGCTACAGGCTAATTGCTCACTACTATCCTTAAGCTTAGAAACTAATAACTCACTCTCTTTTTTACTAAATCATGGTTAATTTGTGTTAAATCTACAATTTTCTTTGACCTCTTATAGCCTAACTCAAGTCGCTTTATTAATTTATTTAATTTTGTCAATTTCCTTAATTTACCATTTGACACCTTATATGTAAAGTTACAATTACATTTTACAGATTTAAAAATATTTGCCTTTCCACCAATGACTTCAGAGAACAGGTCCTGGTTTGCTGCGCTGCTTAGTGACTGAATGGATTCCTCCAAGGTTGTTATTTTGGATTGAGCTTCACTCAAGCTTGTTTCCAACTCCATGATGCGACTGAGCTGCCTCATATATGTATCATCGCAGCTACTATATGATCTGACTTCTTCCTGCAGTCTGTCCCGCTGGACCAGAATGTCCATATGTTCTATGTGGAGTTCCGTCAATTGTGCTTTCAGTTGTGAGACTTTGTCATTAACATACTTAATTTCCTCTTCACTGTCAATTCGTTCCTTCAACAGTTGACTATGATCTTCCTTATATTTCTTGAGTTCCAGTAGTGCAATCTTCAACTTGTGCTCCGTTTCCTTTGCCAAAGCCTTACGGGTCATCATAGTGTGTGTAGACATATTTTGTACCCAAATTACCTTAAAAGAAGAAAAATAAAACAGCTGAATTATTTGAAAAATATTATAGGGTATGGGGAAAGGGTTGTTAATATATAAATATAACAAATACTCAGAAAAAGTTGAAAGACAGAAATATTTTAAGAAAGAACAGTGATGTAGGTATGTTGACAAAAAAAAATAATAAGAAAAGTTATACAAATTGAACAGAAAAAGAATAACAAAGGAACTAGAAAGGTAATTTGATTACTAGATACCTACCTATGTTACTTATAATATCTTAGTTTCTTGGACAATCTTAAGTAAACTAGGTAAGATAGCTGTAGGTTGTAGCTATTATTATACTAGGTACTAATTATATTCAAATAAATCAACTGGAAATTGATGCATATACACTTAAAATAATAATTATGAAGTGTGATTAGTGTAGTGGGTGTTTGTATGGGGCATTTGTTCAGTCCTCAATTTTGCTTCCACTTTTGTCAAGCAAAAGGAGACAGAAACTGTGCCAGTGTGTGATGGACGAAGCTCACGTTATGTTAGCCGAGTAAATATGTGATGAGGAGTGTAAGTTAATAAGTAAAATACTCCCCGGGTTTCAGGATGATGATTTGAAATCCGTCCGTTGACACTGGGTAGTTGATCTGTCCGCCAAGAACTGTCGGCAGCGAGGTTTCAATCCTTTTCAAACACCAAACTCAATGTCTTTCACATTTCTTTTGGCATAAATACAACTTTAGTGAAACTTAAACGTTTAATATTGATTTAAACTTTATTAAAAATTTTAAAATCACGGAGCTACGTTATTTTACTTCTGACGTTTTCAGTGTTGCCAGCAAAAAAAAAAAAAGAATAGTCAGAGGTGTGTGCCCGGGGTACCTGGGGATCGAACCTGAGACCATCCTCACGGCAGGCCGTTACGAACACCACTAGGCTATCACCGCTTTGAGCCTTATATTTGTGAGAAAATTCGTGACGAGCTAAGCCTTGGCTATTATTTTTGTGATGTAATGAAAAATTCTTTATATTATTCGCCAAGCTTTCGGTCTCCAATCCCACAGAAAGAATTAGAGGTCGCTGAAATAAAGTTAGGTATCTGCTAGCGTTGCGTTGAAATATATATATATATATATATATATATATATATATATATATATATATATATATATATATATATACATATATTGACATTTATCGAAGATGAAAGAAAAGGCTATTTGGAAAACGAGTAATTTATACAAGAATTTTTAAGACTGCCAGCAATTTAGTTACATCACCGTCAACATCATCCTAGCGTTGTCCCGGTTGCATCCAACCCTTGTAACCATGCCTTTCACCATGCCTTGTAACCCCGGTCTAAACGGCATACTAGCCTAACCATATTTAACAGAATTCAACAGCTTTGTAAAGTGTCTGGTAGTATGGCATATGAGCTGTTAACTATTGAAAATCTCTGCTACCAAACTAAGCACATTGTAAAGGAATATAAATAATTAGTAAGTCATTATTAATAAAGATAGTCAAGCTCATAAAACATAACATAACTTCACGCCTTTTATCCCCGAAAGGTGGCAGAGGTGTATTTACACATCCACAATTCGCAAGTTATGTTGAGGTCCTAATGTAATAGGGAGCGAGCCTATTGCCATCTACCGGGCACATTATTAAGCGAACGATAATTAACATTTTAAATACACACATAACTTCGAAAAGTCAGAGGTGTATGCCCGGGGTACCTAGGGATCGAACCCGATATGGTATCGGGTTCGATCCCCAGGTACCCCGGGCATACACCTCGGCAGTCCGTTACGTACTCCACTAGGCTATCGCTAGGCTATCGCCGCAATTTTCAAGCTCATTAGACGTTAACAATTTACATAAGCTATGAGTGAGCTCAGTAAAAAAATCGATAATATTTCAATCAAAGATATTGAAAAGTCATTGCTTTTTGTGTTTCTGTGACTGTTATGAATATGCATACCAATTTATTAATTACATCTATACCAATATTATACTCAAAGAGTTTGTTTTCTTGATTGAACGCGCTGAAATTCTTTACAAATAACACACGTTGTAGACAGATTGTACACACTAAGTACGCTGTCCAACAACAAATGTGCAAAGATTTCAACTATTTGTGATTCAACGCATGGACTCACTTGATCTACCGAGATTGTTAAGACGCCTCTTGTTACGTGAAATTCTCAGAAAACTCACTGATTTTTATTATAATTCGCTATTGACAAATGTATAAAAAATATTTTTTTAATTTGTACATCGTTACGAAGATAAATTGATGAGGCCTATTATGTATTCAAGCAACAAGTTATACCTAATTGTATACATCTAAACACAGGCTTAAATAGGCTTCTTGAGCCTTCATACAATGAATGTTTTATAACGGTAGATAGCGAAACGGCTGTCCTTTCTTTGAGAAATGATAAATTATTTGTCTACCTAGAGGCTCACGATTGTATTTCGTTCCTCTGTTTATTGTTTTACATAATCAACAATTTCTAGATTCATGAATATCTTATAGTTTGTTGCTGAATGTTGGATGTTTCGCGAGAGGGCGCTGCGCTGCGTAACACGCACCCATATGTTGTCCGCGGTAATATTAAGTTTAAAAATATATATAGTGTGATATTAAGCTTGAAAATGTGATGTGACTACAAACTAAGAACAAAGTTAAAATAAGAGTGACAAAAAGTGCAAAACAATTACAAAAAAACTATAAAAGCTTTCAAAATTGCTTCCAAACATAACGTTCAAAGTGATCTTGTAACAGTGACAACAAATAGTGCTATACTCCAACTATATTAAAGGAAAAACACTTAAATGGCCGTAATGCAACACCCTACTCAAGTTTTCCTAATAAAGGTAACGCCATAAACCAAAATATTATGTGCAGAAGTAATTGATACTAGATCTCCAAAACATTCAAATTCCGCCCCGTCATTCTTGCTATTGAAAGCAAGCGCCATCTATATACTACAGGCGACACTACTGTGACACCGGATTAACTACGAAAGTATCCAATCATTATAGTACCAGTTACTGCTCCTAGAGGGCGCTACAGTAATATCGATACCTAGACAGACTAACAACCAAGTACCACTGATAGCCGATAGAGGGCACTATCAACAAAATGGTTCAATGCGCAGGATGTAAACAAAACATACTCAATAAAGAGCGATTAAAATGCTCACTATGCAACAAATATTACGACTTACAATGTGCAAACGTCTTAATAGGAAAATTTAATAATATGACCACTAGCAATGTAAATGCATGGAAATGCCAAGCATGTAAATGTAAAATGCCAAAAGGCGATAACACGAACACCCCAATACGGTCCTAACAAGAAGTATCAGATATGAACGTTACAATGCGCCGAAAACCTATTAGTGATACCCAAATTGACAACAGTATTCATGAGAATAGTATATCTGTAGATGATCTGAGTGGAAATACATTAATTAATGATAGTCCAACAAAAGAAATATATTTTTTACCTAACAATCAGGACAGGGACACTCTAACTCTAGAAAAAATTGGCACGTTATTGGACACAAAATTAGAAAAAATCAAATACTCTTTATTACACGACATCAAAAGCACATTTCAATCAGAGTTAAATAATACCATAAAGAATCTGCAAAATGATATAGAACAAAAAACCTATAATTTATCAAAGGAACAAGAAATAATTACTCAAAAAGTACAAAAAATTGATGAAAAAATTTTAAATCTCGAGCAGCAACTATATAATTTAAAAAACTCAAAAAAAATCGTTCTATATGGGTTATCTGAGAAATACAATGAAACTGTCTTCGACTTTTATGACCGCGTATGTCAAGCCTTTCAAGAAATAATGAACATAAACATCAATCCATATATCGAAGACATAAAGCGCATTGGAAGGAGCGGCAATAAAAGACCACTATATATAGACTTAATTAGCAAGCGCATGTCAAAATATATCATTGATAACGCAAAAGAATTAAAAAATACTGGACTAGGAATTGGACGATTTATGGACAAACAAACCTTGAAACAACATCTTTCTCTTAGCGTTATCCCAGTTTCAGTCTGGGGTCCGCTTTCTAGTCTAACCGGATTTGGCTGAATATTAGCTTTTCCACGGAGCGACTGCCTGTCTGACCTCCGCAACCCGAAGGGATAGCGATATTCCATGGTTTAGACTAGTGTCAGTTTATTTAGAAGGTACTGACGCCCTGTAACGACTGTCAAAGATCTTCATGACAACCGGGACCGACGGCTTAACGTGCTCTCCGAGGCACGGGACAAGCGATAATTAACAATTCAATACGCACATAACTCCGAAAAGTCATTGGTGCGCGCCGTGGATTCGAACCTGATACCCTCTGCATGGCAGTCTGTTGGTATATCCACTCGGCTATCGCTGCCTCAAAACAACATCATGAACTTAAAAATAAACTTATAATGGCCAGGAAGAACGGTGATCATGCAATCATAAAGGATAATAAATTATTTGTGAACGGAAAGGAACAGAGATTTTCTACAACCACAAGCACAACAGATATACTACCACAGCATCTCAACACAAGCTTTAATAATACGATAAAAACACATACTTCAGGATCTTCGGAGCAACAAGCGAGTTTAGAAACACCATCACCTACGGGACAATCTAAATCACCAGACGTAGAGCAGGATACAAAAAGCAATGAGACTTTTCGTTAATAAATTGATCATTGTGTTCCAAAACATCCAAAGTGTAGGAAACAAGGATTATTTAGTTGAACAATTGTTATTAGACTGTAAAATTGGCATATTGTGCTTATCAGAGTTATGGAAAAATGAACATTATTGCCCTTCAATTATGCCTAATGATTATAAAATTGCCTCTATTTTTTGCCGCAAGATTCATGAAGGTGGAGGAGTTTGTATAATAGTAAAACATTGCGTAGAATATATCGAAAGAGTGGATATCGTGAACCTGTCAAAAGAATATATTATAGAGCTCAGTGCAATCGAAATTCCTAAAATAAACTGTATAATTATAAGTTTGTATAGAGCCGATCGAAATATTGATATATTTTATAACCAAATAGAAAAAGTTTTACAAAAGTTAAATATGAAAAACGCCCAGAAATACATAATTATAGGTGGTGACTTTAATATAAATGTACATATTAAAAATAAACAAATATTAAATTTAATTAATTTCATGAAAATGCACAACCTTAAACAAATAGTTCGTGATCCAACACGAGTCACAAAAACCACATCTACTTGCATTGATTTATTGATTACAAATTACACAAACGTAATTGACACATTATCCATAGAAGATTACGGTCTCTCAGATCACAAAGCTATAAACATAAAACTTAAATTAGAAAACATATCAAAACTAAACACAGTACAAAAATGGTATATTAAAAAAAGGATTTTCGGCACAAATCAGATTGAACGTTTTAAAAACTCTTTAAAAAATGTAAATTGGAATAATATAATAAAAGATGACCAAAACATTAATCAGAACTACGAATGCTTCAGTAATATAGTAACAGAATACCTAAATAAATTTATACCAATACAGAAAATCAAGATTTCAAATAAACCCAAAAAGGGATGGCTCACAAGTGGTCTAAAGAAATCATGAAACACAAAAGGATTTTAAAAACTATCCTAAATGAAACTAAAGACATTACTATAAATAAATACTACACAACATATACAAATATTCTAAAACGATCAGTTAAAATTGCAAAAAAAAACGAATACATAAGGCAAATGAAAAACTCAGATAATAAAATAAAATCTATGTGGAAAGTCATTAACACAAAAACAGGTAAGCTAAAAAATAAAAAGCAGGAAAACATATCTTTAAAAATTAATAACAGCATCATCAAATGCCCGAAAAAGGTAGCTAACACATTTAATGATTATTTTGCCACAGTAAGTCACAACCCTAATCATACATATTCAAATAAACCCATTGGCCGAAGTGTTATAAACCCGCCAGTATGTTCCATGTACCTGCCGCCAGTAAGCCAAAAGGAAATCGTAAGGATCATAAATTTAACCAAAAACAAACACAGCTACGGTATAGATGAAATACCGCCTATATTACTAAAAAAATGCACAACTGAACTTTCTACTCCATTGACCGTATTAATTAATCAAAGTTTCCAAGACGGACACTTTCCGGATTTATTAAAAATTTCACTGATTAAGCCCATACATAAAAAAGGGGATACCTTAGTGCCTAGTAACTATAGACCTATTGCGCTATTACCCACGTTTTCAAAAATATTTGAAAAAGCAATGTTTAACCGACTTTACGCATTTTTAGAAAAATATCACATATTAGACGATAGCCAAAATGGGTTCACTTATAGTGTAGCGGTTTATAAGTGGTTTTAAAGAGCTCTCCAATACTTAAATGATAAAAAACACGCCATAGGATTGTTACTTGATATGTCTAAAGCGTATGACAAAGTACTATATGACATACTTTTAATGAAACTGAATGGCTGTGGAGTCAAAGGGCCTGCCTACTCATAGTTTAAGTCATACTTAAGCAACAGAACGCAAATAGTCCAAATAGAACATATAAATGAAGAAATGACAGAAATAAAATCAGTTAGGTCTCAAGTAAAACATATTTTATGCTCCATCCCTCAGGGCAGCGTTTTGGGATGTATACTATTCCTGATATACATTAATGACTTGCCAAAATGTTTAGACCCAGATATCAACCTACCAGTTCTATTTGCTGACGATGTCTCAATTCTCATCCAATGTGACAACTTAAACTATAACAACCAACTACATAATACTCTGCAAACTATTACCCAATGGCTTCAAGAGCACAACATGGAAATAAACGCGACTAAGACCAAGATCATGCAATTCAGATCGTACAAGAAGTCACCCTTAGATCTACACATAACTTATCAGAACACACAACTTGAAGAAGTTAACACATTTAAGTTATAGGTATAAACATAGACCCGCACATAAATTGGAAAACTCACATAGATCAAGTCAAATCCAAATTATCGAAATTCATTTACGCACTCTTCCAAATTAAACAAAACACAGACACACAAACAGCGCTATCAGCATATTACGCTTATGCATTCTCTTGGCTAAGGTATGGTATCATGCTTTGGGGCAATAGTGTCAATGTTGAGGAACTTTTTATAATACAAAAAAAATGTATCCGGATTTTAGCACAAGTAGACAATACACAAAGTTGTAAACCTTATTTTAAAAAGTTTAATATATTAACATTACCGTCCATATACATATTAGATATATGCACATTTGTTCACAAGCATACTGAACTGTTTATGAAAATAAAAGACATCCATAACATAAATACACGTCATAAAGATAGACTGTATTTGCCGTGCTCTAAAACTAAAATGCTAAACCAAAGTCCATACTTTATGGGAATTAAATTATTCAATAAATTACCCCCGAACATAAGAAATGAAAAAATAGAAAGGTTATTTATAAAAAATCTAAAACAGTTATTAAACGAAAAATGTTACTATTCCGTTTCAGAATACCTATCTAACCAATAAATTATAATTTGAAAATTGGACATTTAAAAATTAAAATGACTAGTGTAGCATAATTTTTTTAAATAAATGACGATATCCATTCATAGATAGATTAATAATAATAATTAAACCTTGAAATAATTTACATTCCTATAATATTATTTTGACATGTTTATGAAAATTTTATATTGTTTTGAGTCTAAGTGTAGTTATTACTTATTGTTAAAATTTAATGTTGAATGTTTATAATTGTGAATGATATAATATTATTTCCAAATAATTATTTCGTTTAATCAAATATACTGTGACAATATCTATTCTGAACTAGATATATATTACTATTAAATTTAAATAATTTACTGATACTATAATATAATTATTTCTATTTGGTAACCATACTATTTTTAATCTATTTCTTATATTATACAATTATTCTCACCAAATACATAATTATAAATATATATATATATACCTACTGATACCTACATTATTATGCCAAAAACTCTCCTCTAACTATTTTAAATTATGTAAAACTATGAAATTCAAATACATAATTAGTTTGATATTATAATGTATTTAATTGAAAAGTAATATAGATATCTATAAGTATGTAAGCAATCTTTAATAATATTATATAATTTGCTCACAAATATGTAAATGTAAATTCAACAAAATTCTTTATGATTTAGGTAATATATCACATTGCTACGCCTGACAAAGGCACTAAGTCTAAAGTTCATCATCAATGTATACCACCTAATGTACACTTAGTTTGCAATAAAGATTTGAATTTGAATTTGTTGTAAATCTAATTATGTGACTCATCGCTTCACACGTAAGTTCAGATGTAGTGGTTATTTCAGTTTGCGGATTCAAACTATTTACATAATCTAACTTTAATCAATGTCTGGGCATTCAAACGACGTTGTGCTGAGATTTCATACCACGGTTCTAAAAGTACTATTCCATTTCAAATATTTAGTTAGTGCTTCAGGCAGGAGAAGTAGATGGTGACGTTTTTAATGTACGTTCGTAATATGAACGTTTGAATTTTAAACTAAATCCAATATTCAGGTCGTGGCTATAGAGCAGTTGAGATGTATGTCTCAAAGTTAAATGAACAAAACTAAATTCAGACTCTAGCTTATATACATAACACAATTTATATGTGAGAGCAAATAAACTGCGGCCTAGTATTTACAAAACTGTTATTGTATTTGTCTTCAAACAAATCAATGACAATTTTCATTTTTACACGTAGTAAGAATCTGAATTAACTAAATGCTACAACAACCTATCCCGGCGTAGTACTGTAAAATTTACCTAAACTTGTTAGCTTTAAAAAGCATTTTGAATTTTTGTGCTGACGTCAGCACCTTATAGATTGGCAGTGGACTAAAGCAAATAGAGTAAAACTAAACGCATGGCACTCACGTTCGACACAATTCTACACAGAGTGGGTGAACTGTATTATTTATACAACTAGTTTGATATGTATTTGTCCTTTTATTAATGCAAGTGATTTGATATCAAGAGAATAGAGTTGACAGAAGTTGCTTTTTGCCGGAATAACTTCGACTAATCATGAACTGAAAACGAGTTTTGATATAAATTTGTCGTTAATATACGAGTATAATATGTATACATAAACTAGAAGTTGCCCGCGGCTGCGCCTGCCCTGGACTTTTAACCATTATTTTACCTCCATGGAGGTGGTATATTAATAACCCTGGCTTAGTGGGCGCCTAAATCATTATAGGAACCCGCTGTCGAATTTCCATATCTTTACCTTCAGTAGTTTTGATTTTGCCATGTTATGTCGGTCAGTAGGTACAAGTCATTGTATATGATGATGAACAATATTATTTCTTTCTCGGGTGGTATGAAAATATTTATATCATAAACATCGAAACTTATCGTGACGATGATAATAATGGACTGCCATAGCATAGTAACGTTTCTAGTATAACAAAAAGGTGTATAAGCAGTGACAAATAAAAACAATTTATCTTCATAACGTAGCTTCCTAGACTGAAGGCCGCACGTGGCAGAAACTTTTCAATTACACGTTATCAACAAATACACATCCCTTCACGATATTCACAGAGGTAGCTTTACCTCGAGACTTATGTCACACTTTAGGGGTTAAGTTTGAAATAAACCCAGATCCTAGTAGTAGGTACACAATGTCAAACAATCAATTTAATATCGTCAAAAGTTTTAACCGTTGACAACTCATTTGTAAATACGATGAAAATTCTATTGTGTTTGGTTATGAAAAAGAATGATGTAGTTAACTACAGCTTATTATGATCTTAAGAGAAATCTTTGCTATTCCATCAACGGGCCAACTGAAAGTCATGAAACGAGACTCAATATCACGACTGAAACAAGGAAACAAGCCAGTATAAAAGTGGGTACCTATTTAACCATACCAATTCATAAATGAAAGTTTCACTCACATCAAATGAAAACTGCAATGTTAAATATAATTTTATATTTGTAGAATCATCATTAATATCTCGTTACCGTTACCCTGTAACTATTTGAAATAAAATATTTAATAGATGATAAGATCAATTGAGCTTCCAGTGTCCAGAAGTGTCCAGAGAATATTGCGCTTCTGAACTAGTCTTTTATGTTCACCCCCGAGTCCCCTTCGCTAATACGTTGCTTAAATTGAATTTTATTGCACAGGGATTTATGTTGGTTTTATAGCACGTCATAAAAGTGGCTTCTAACTGTTTGTATTAAAATAATCGTGGTTCACTTATTGCTACAATATTATACAACTTTAAAGGATGACTCAAGCACGTTGGCGATGTAATGGTAAGTTTAAGGCTCTTTGAATTTTGTAAATTACAGACTAAGGTTAGTATAGAAAATGTATTGCTACTATTTAATGAACTTCAGAGGAAAAATTGCGGCTTTGCCAATTAAAGACGCACAGAGATATCGGCGGGCAATGCTTTCTTTTACTTGTGTCTTTACAAGACAAGCTTTTTTGTCTTGATCTTAATATATAAAATCCTTGCGTTACTGACTGAATGACAGACACGCTACAGCCGAAACTATTGGGCACAGGAAGCTGAAATTTGGCATGTATGTTTCTTTGGGACCATAGGGGTGCACTAAGAAGGGATTTCCCGAAATTCCCACGGGATCGTCCAAAACGGGTAAGTTTAAAAAAAATGCAGGCGTAGCTGCTGGCGTCCTCTAGTCGTAAAATATTGCGTAACGCCAATTAGCTATAGTTTAGCCTAGCCTGAAATTAAGTATTCCTATTCATCTTAATTTTCATCAACAGGAAAAAAGAAATCAACAACAGCTATAGTCCTTGATTCACACTCATTGATAAAAAAGTTAATACGTTTATTTTTTCATTTTGTATTTTCTCATATGGAGTTCTCAAAGCTTTGACGAGTATCAACAATCAGGTCTGAATTTCTAGCTTGGCTATTTGCGTCACTAGACGTCGCTGGTTTTAATTAGAAATGCCGTTTCGTTTCAAAAGTTTGTCCGGACTGAACTGGCCCTCGCCTTCTGGGAACCAACTTCAAGCCAATTTTATTTCTTTTATTAAGGCGAGGTTGCAGTACAGTGCGAAGCTCGACCTCACCCCCCCGCAAAAACAAAAACACGGCGGTGGCGTCAGCGAGTGAGCGGGGGGAGGGGAGGGGGGGTTCGTGTGTGCGTGTGCCACAGCGCAGCGTAAAAAAATCCGTAGATGAGTTATGCGAACTTCAAAAGTGGCACATTAAAAAAAGGCTAAATGTCTCATTTGGCTTTAGTTGCGTACGCGCTGCGGTATGAAACGCTCGCTCTTTTACTCGCGTGTGTGTACGTTACATTTGAAAATGCCGTCGTGTGTAATGAGATTTTGCACAAACTATAGTAGGAAAATGACTAAAAGTTATGGAATCACTTCTCATTCATGAGTATTACAATATTACAACGTTTTATTTACAATTTATAATAAACTAGAGGACGCCAGCAGCTACGCCTGCGTGTTTTTAAATTTACCCGTTTTGGCCGATCCCGTGGGAATTTCGGGAAATCCTTTCTTAGTGCACCAATAGTTTCGGCTGTAGCGTGTCTGTCAGTCAGTCAGTAACGCAAGGATTTTATATATTAAGATTCAGTATCACAAATAATAGAGTGAATAAAAAAAATGCATTTAGCGAGTGTAAAAGAGAAGCAGTATTGTGCGTGTTCAAAGACTAAAAAACAAAGTATCCAGATGGGACATTCGTAATAATAAAATACTGATGTGTGTATTTGTCAAGTAATAAAAGTGATTTGAGGCTGAATCAACACAATATATAATTATTATAGAAATACAAAATCATACGTAAGTTACAAACATTGACGGATGATCAAAGTCCATTCACTTGTTCTTGTTTTTCTCCTTTTAGTATTAAACAACTAAGTAGATTGTACTGCACAGTTTTCGCTGCCGACCCACCGTACCCCTGGCAGTACCCCTGGGGGTATGGTGGGTCTTTCAAAGATTAACTGTACTCCCAGATAATATTGTTGTGTAATTAGTTTATTAATTTTAGTTCGTTAATTTCAAGTTCTACTATTTTGTGGGATCATTCCCAGTAGCCCTATTGAACAGTTCTATGATAGAACTGTCCTAATTCTATTAGCACAACTTGATGAGGAGAATAGAACTAATGGGATAAGTAATAGGAAATGTCCCAGTCTAGTTCTATGTATGTTTTTACAAGGGTATTATATACAATATAATAGAACTACTGGGAATGATCCGTAGTGTCGCGACATCGCGCTCATATATCCGAATAAATATGTTTTGTAGACGTTCATTTGTTTAATGTGTAAAACAAATGAACGTCTACAAAACACATGAACGCCTACAAAACAAATGACTTACAGAAAGTGATCAGCTATCGATAGTGATTGCAGAAAACAGGCGCATGCGATTTTCAATCTAATTGACATTAGTCAGAATTTATAATTTTATTACCGTAATATTGCCAGAAAGCGACAAAAAACAAAAAAAAAAGTTTGTCATGAATTGTCAATAAGGTCGAAAATCGCATGCACGTGTTTTTTGCAATCACTATCGATAGCTGATCACTTTCTGGTAGTCATTTGTTTTGTAGACGTTCATTTGTTTTGTAGACGTTCATTTGTTTTGTAGACGTTCATTTGTTTTGTATACATTCATTTATTTTGTAGACGTTCAATTGTTTTGTAGACGTTCATTCGTTTAACACATTTTTATATATACATATTTATTCGGATATGTGAGCGCGATGTTGTGACACTACCCTTGTAAAACATACATAGATCTAGTGTTAAATTTCCTATAACTGTTTCCCATTAGTTCTATTCTTCTCATCAAGTTGTGCTAATAGAACTAGTGTGAAAAAAGTATCACTAGTTCTATCATAGAACTGTTCAATAGAACTAGTGGGAATGATCCGACAGCGCTAGGATGATGATGATGACGGGTCTTCAACAGTACCACAGATTATACCTTTAAAATACAAGGCATTATAACCATTAGTAGTAATACCTATACGTTTTATTCTCTAATTTATCTCCTTGTTGCACTATATCATCGTACTAGCGCTTGTCTTCGCTTGTCTAAAAATACAAAAACGTAAGTAGTAAGTCATTATTATACGAGAGATAACACTGTTCAGTTTAATGTCCACGTAGCACGTTGGTACAACACTACGAGCATTTCAGCCAGGAGCTTTAAAAGACCCACCATACCCCCAGGGGTATTGCCAGGGCTACGGTGGGTCCGCAGCGCACAGTTTTTATATTAACGTACTGTTTTAGGTTTCCATTGAATGAAATGAGAAGAATAAAATGTACATTTTTAATAAATGTTATAAATAAATCACATCGACTTTTTATTTCCCTACCTTAAATGAATTAATCAAATTTACTTTGAGGCGAATTGAATTTACAAACAGACAAAGTCAGTAACCTGTCTACGGTTTCTTACTAGTATGTCTATGGTTTGAACGATTGAGTTTGGAAAACGAATTACTTTGTACTTTTGCGAAAATGTAAATGCGGGGGTGGAGGGGGATTTTGCGGAGCAACGACGTACGTCCGCCCTCAATCACGCCTAGACAGGCACTGATGAACGGCCGGCGAGCGATATAATGCCAACATTTTGAATATTTTTTTTCTTGGAGAAAAATGATAACGAAATTACGAAATCTGTAGTGGGCTTTTAATATGCCTCTGCCTACCCCTTCGGGGAAAACAGGCGTGAGTCTATGTATGTATGTATGTAGGTTTTTACCATTTATTTTAAAATAAAGAGCTGTTTCTATTGATAATACTTTCATATAAATTCATTATGGAATCTCTAAGCAGTACACGTTTAAAATTGTGATTTAGTGGCATGTTTGACATTTTTTTTTATCGAGTCAATCATTCCAAATCGTGTTTCTATCTTTACGATTTACTAGAAGATATGTTCAACTTTTATACTTTAATTTTTATTCATTTAAAATATCATGGTTCATGGGACTTTCAGACGTTCAAAAATCTTAAAAAGTACTGCAACCTCGCCTTAAAAACATTACGTTCTATATGTTGCTTATGAATCTATATTTGATACTGATTACGTTTCATTTATTGAATAACTAAAATGAGAAAATATCGTTGCGTGTAGGTAGATATAGGAATTTATTTTTTACCAATAAATTAGTTTCCATACTTATTATGGCATATACACAAAAGGGTTAAACAGATTAGTATATTATACATAACTAGAAGTTTGGACAGTAACTCAATAATTTAACCGCACTTCGTTAAGATTTCAGTGGCTTTTTGTGATAAGACAAGCGAGACAAAGAAACCAATAGTTTTTTTTTAAGACAGCTCCCGTTCTATGTATAAGCGCGTTTGTACACGGTAAGCAAATCCATCGTGTCTGCTACAGATAAGAACAAATCATCATGTGGATGAAAAGAATTATTTCGTTTCTAGGTACGAATTTTTCAAAGTTCACGCGTCGTGTTTAGCTCAAACAATGTATTTTTCTTATAATAAAAATATACTGATGACACGAATTCTTGCATAGGCTAGGTGACTTTTCTAAGCGTAAACAAGCGCTCTGAATCCTGTATCGCGGGGGACTCTACAAATATACAAGCAACCGAGACCGTGTTAACCCAATTCTTCAGATTATATTATAATAATAATTCCTAACTTCTACAAAGTTCGATTCAAAACCCGCCTTAATTTATAATATATTAATTACCCTTACCATAACGGTAAATTTTACAAACGGTTTCATAAAAATCCACTCCTGCTAGCTTATAATCAATATAATTCACAGCCTCAAAAAGTTCACGCGCACTCGTATAATCATTTTGTCATAAACAGTAAAAGTAACAAGTCAAAATGACCCATCAGCTTATGTAATAAAAATAAACTAATAAGGAATTTTCGCGCCAATTTCTTCTGAGCCTCGGTTAGACCTTATTTTTCTCTGTGAGTGGCTACGAAATTTATGGGAGACCTCAACGCAATAAAATACCTTGCGAGAAATTGAAGGAGCAAATCGCAATATATTTGTTTCTTGGTGGCTAGAGGGGGACCGTTTTAGCCATCTGCGGGGTCCCCGCAGATGGCTAAAACGGTCCCCAAAATATATTTTCCCCGCAGCGGGGAAAATATATTTTATGGGAATGTTCTACGTCTTATGAAGTCCATTCGTTACATTTTATCAAACTGATATCCAAGCTAGAATAATTTTATATGAAAAGTTTTTTTTAATAAACTTGTTATGTGTTTTCATGTGGTGACATTAGGGTGACACTACCACAAAATCAAATAACTAACAGGAAAACGATGCGAACGATAGATTTAACCAATTTCATACTACAACTTCCTACAACTTATCTTATTATCTGTAAGATAGACAACGCAAAAAGTAGTGACATCTAACGGCCGACCGAAGCTAGGAACCGTGAAGCAAAGTAAAAAAAAGTCGCATTATAAGAAGTTTCACATTGACACAAGTTCTGGAAACCAACAGTAGAGCCACGGTTCACCAGGTACGATCATCTAGCCTTTTCAGAAGATATTATGTCCTATAGTTAGAGGACCACAGCTCTGCTGCACTTCACAAATAGGTAAATTCTTTACTTTGAAAAATCGAGCCTTCATCATATACCTCATATTGTCATTACTTTTAATACTACTGAATTGAAAATAATTTATCCAGACAAAGCTATAAAACGTGTAATAGGCATAAATGTTCGTTAAGTAATGTGTGAAATTAGCAGTTCAATAATTTCAAACCACCGCGTAGTATCGCACGCCGACCACTGCAATCATTCGTTCATTCGTTGACATGTAATAAATTACCAATGCTGCCAATATCGGCAATATACAGCGAGTGTTTATGTTTATTTATTATTGAATTTATCTGTGGTTTTCCTCACGGATTCTGGATCCCTCACAACTTGTTTGCATAATAATCTTGTGACGATTGGTCTAGTAGATTAAAGCGTTGTAAGCTGACATTCATGTTGTTTGTATGACTGTTTATAATGTTTGTTATTTTATAAACCGTTTGTCATAACTCCAAGTAAATTCAGAAGCTACTTGTCGAGAAAATACAATGCGAGTATAGCACTTGCATACCTGTTTAAAAGAAGAGGGATCATGTGACAGTGTTTTTCTGTCCTACCATTTATATTTTTAAATTTTTACGATTCCTACTAACCTAACACGAAATAACTAAAAGGAAAACTATAACTAATTTTTTTTATTTTTTATTTTATTAAATAGGTATAGTAACAGACTACAGATCAATACATACACCACAATATTCAGCAGGACACAATATTCAAATCTGAAGTCCACTTATAACTATACACATAATTTTTTAACATGATAGAGCTTATGCAATAAATAGAAATATAAAAAATACATAATTATGCAATACTATGAATGAAACAAATAATAAAAACTAATAATAAAAAGAAATTGTAACATATGACAGTATGTCTAGTGATATGTTTATCATTGTTTACACTCCTCAATTAAAAGACGTTTGAAGGTACACATTTTGCTGTCAAAAATATCGAATCTAGAACATACGGCATTACATTGGTTACACATTCGCAATATTGGGTTGTTCTGTGACACATTATTGTTGCTAAATGGTACACTAAACAGCTGTATGATGCGCACGGATCGCGTGGGTATCTTAAAGTTTAACTGGTCGACAAGTTGACTATCCAGTGAGCCATTTACAATTTTGTGTAGCGTGCACATGTCACTCATCCACCTTCTCTTATCCAGGCTGATAATTTCAAATCTATGAAGTCGGCTATCATAATCTGGCAATTTTCGCCTTAAACCCATCTTAGACGAAAGTGCTCTAACAAAGCGTCTTTGAACTGCTTCAATCCTATCTATATGGATATTGTAAATTGGAGACCACACTGACGAACAATACTCTACCGAGCTTCTCACCAAACAATTGTATAATGCCACTAAAGAGTCTACCTTTTTGAACGGTCTTGCGGTTCGAAGCACAAATGATAACATGCGGTGAGCTTTAGTGCAAATATAATCGTAATGCGGTTTGAATGACATAGCCGAGTCAAAAATTACCCCCAGATCACGTACAACCGTAGCCCTTTCTATCATGACTCCTTTGATGTTGTATGGATAGCTTAATTTGTTTTTATTTTTTGTAAAGGTTATAACTTGACATTTGCTTATATTGAGCAACATTGAGTTTGCTACGCACCAGTCCGCAATTGTATTTAAATCTGATTAAAGACGTTCACAATCATGGTAATTAGAAACAGAGCTAAATATTTTTATGTCATCCGCGTAAGCCAAACATTTATTAGTAATTTTGTCTAGTAAATCATTAATAAAAATGAGAAACAATAGCGGCCCTAAATTAGATCCTTTATACTAATAAGTGACATTGAAGAAGTATAATGATATACCTTTTATACTTACAGACTAAATTATTATTTTTATTCTAACACCGTACAGACGCGAATTGCCTATTTCTATTCTATACATTTACATCAATAGGGAAACAACTGAACAACAGCTATAGCCCTACTGATTCACGCTCATTGATAGAAAAGTTAATACGTTTATTTTCTTATTTTGTATTTTCTCATATGAAGTCTTCAAAGCTTTGACGAGTATCGTCAATCAGGTCTGAATTTCTAGCTTGGCTATTTGCGTCACCAGACGTCGCTGGTTTAAATTAGAAATGCCGTTTCGTTTCAAAAGTTTGTCCGGACTGAACCGGCCCTCGCCTTCTGGGAACCAACTCCAGGCCAATTTTATTCCTTTTATTTAGAAACATTACCTTTATGTTATATATGTTGCTAATGAATCTACATTGATACTGATTAGGTTTCATTTATTGAATAACTTAAATGAAAAAATATCGTTGCGTGTAGGTAGTCAGGTAGATATAGGAAATTCTTTTTTAAAATTAATTAGTTTCCATACTTATTATGGCATTACACAAAAGGGTTAAACATATTAGAATATTATACATAATAATTTGCCCAGTAGATGGCAATAGGCTCGCCCCCTATTACATTGGGACCGAAACATAACTGGCGAAGTGTGGGTGTGTAATACACGTCTGCCCTCCCCCTTCGGGGATAAAAGGCGTGAAGTTTTGTTATGTTATGTTGTTATAGTGATGACAGGAATTCTTGCATAGGCCCGGTGACTTTTCTAAGCGTATACAAGCGCTCTGAATCCTGTATCGCCGGGGACTCTACAAATATACAAGCAACGGAGACCGTGTAAAACTGTAAACCCAATTCTTCGGATTATATTATAATAATAACTCTAACTTAAGAATGAAGTTTGTAAGGATAGGAGCAAGTGGCGTTCTGTTGTCTCTGCCTACCCCGACGGGAAAAAGGCGTGAGTATATGTATGTGTGTATGTAATTCCTAACTTCAACAAAGTTCGATTTAAAACCTGCTTAAATTCATAAGATATTTCCCTTACCATAACGGTAAATTTTACACACGGTATCATAAAAATCCACTCCTGCTAGCTTATAATCAATATAATTCACAGCCACAAAAAAATCACGCGTATATAATCATTTTCTCATAAACAGTAAAAGTAACAAGTCAAAATGACCCATCAGCTTATGTAATAAAAATAAACTAATAAGAAATTTTCGCGCCAAATTCTTCTGAGCCTCGGTTAGACCTTATTTTTCTGGCTAGAGGGGGACCGTTTTAGCCATCTGCGGGGAAAATATATTTTATGGGAATGTTCTACGTCTTATGAAGTCCATTCCTTTCATTTTATCAAACTATATCAGTTATATCCAAGCTAGAATAATATAATGTTAAAAGTTTTTTTTAATAAACTAGTTATGTGTTTTCATGTGGTAACATCAGAGTAACACTACCACAAAATCTAATCATCATCAGCCCTGTATATTTACAGTCCCACTGCTGGGCACGGGCCTCTTCTTACTAAGAAAAGGGTAATGACATAGTCCACTACGCGCAGGTCTAGTGCGGGTTGATAGATTTCACATGTCTTTCGAGAACATTATGAAGAGGTTTCAGACATGCAGGTTTCTTCACGATGTTTTCCTTCACCATTTAGCAAGCGTGTATTCAAACCCGGAACCTCTACGTAGCAACTAACTGCAAAATGACGCAAACAATAGATTTAAGAAAGAAGATTTTTGTCTTGTAACATCGATTCCGCGCACTAGTCATATTTAACAGAATAAAATAGCGTTGTAAAGTGTCAAGGTAGTATGGCATATGGGCTGGTAACTATTGAATAGATCTGCTACTAAACTAAAAATATTGAGAAGGTGTATAATTAATTTTCAAGCCAATATGAATAAAGGAAGTCAAGCTCCATATACTTTAAAATAAACTTTAAGTTCAAGTTAATATATTAGAAAAGCAGTAACCTTTGTGTTTCTGTGACTCATTCATACCAATTTATCAATTATATGTAGGTATATGTCATATTAGAAAATGAAGTCCCTTTTCGTTCTATCTGTCTGTACGAGAGCGATAAAATCAAAAACAAGCCAACAAACTTTTGTACGG
This sequence comes from Euclidia mi, assembly GCA_944739405.2. NCBI lineage: Eukaryota > Metazoa > Arthropoda > Insecta > Lepidoptera > Erebidae > Euclidia > Euclidia mi. Next base: position 27,922,235 of record OX123193.2, on the reverse strand, counting down.
TTTTCACTAATGGATAGTGTGATACCAAGGAATGTTTAGGTGTATAAAACACACAGACGGAGCTGCGGACGAAGTCTAGTTAAGAATAAAGTGAAGTCCTTTACAAATAACACACGTTGTAGACAGATTGCACAAACTAAGTTTCGCCGTCCAACAACAAATGTGCAAAGATTTCAACTATTTGTGATTCAACGCATGGACTCACTTGATCTACCGAGATTGTTAAGACGCCTCTTGTTACTCGAAATTCACAGAAAACTCACAGATTTTTATTATTATTTGCTATTGACAAATTTATAAAAAATATTCTATTTATTTGTACATCGTTACGAAGATATATTGATGAGGCCTATTATGTATTCAAGCAACAAGTTGTACCTAATTGTATACATCTAAATATAGGCTTAAAGAGGCTTCTTGAGCCTTCATACAATGAATGTTTTATAACGGTAGACAAACAAGTGTCCTTTCTTTGAGAAATGATAAATTATTTGTCTACCTAGAGGCTCACGATTGTATTTCGTTCCTCTGTTTATTGTTTTACATAATCAACAATTTCCAGATTCATGAATATCTTATAGTTTGTTGCTGAATGTTGGATGTTGTAAATCTCATTATGTGACTCATCGCTTCACACGTAAGTTCAGGTGTAGTGGTTATTCCGATTTGCGGAGTCAAACTATTTACATAATCTTACTTTAATCAAGGTCTGGGCATTCAAACGACGTTGTGCTGAGATTTCATACCACGGTTCTAAAAGTGCTATTCCATTTCAAATACTTAGTGCTTCAGTCAGGAGAAGTAGATGCTGACGTTTTGAATATACGTTCGTAATTGACATAATATGAACGTTTGAATTTTGAACTAAATCTTAAACTCAGGTCGTAGCTATAGAGCAGTTGAGATGTATGTCTCAAAGTTAAATGAAAAATTCAGATCCTAGCTTACCTATATATAACACACAATTTATATGTGAGAGCATCTGCTCTCACAGATAAACTGCGGCCGAAGTATTTAAAAATTGCCATTGCTTTTGCTGCTTATACAAAAATAGACATAGAAATATAGTCAATTCAAAGCTGGAAAAGTATATAAAACCCTCATGCTTCAAATCGGACAAAACAAACGGCATTCGTGGCTTCGTAATCTTGTAACAAATGCAGTAAGTCACCTGCACCGCAGTTATCATCCGTGGACGTGGCAGTCCTCACTGCTCTCTCCTCACTACAGTCCCGGCTAACCGTCATATTTACGGCCCGTCTTATTATGAGGTCAAGCTATATTTCCTCCCTGTCAGGTTGCACCGCTTCATAATAGTTTTTAGTGCCCGTCTAGCTTTTTGCGTTTTTATTGCTCAGAATACATTTTCAAAGTAATTTTATATAATAAGTTAGGAATAAAAAGGTAATAACTTCTGTAAAAGTAGTATAATGTAAGCTAGAAAAAAATAATAAACCAAATTAGTTAAGCAATAAATAATTTGCAATTTAGCGTGTTAGATAAATACTTTCGAACTATCACGATTTGTTCACAAAGAAGTATTTATTTATATACCTACTAGCTGACCCAGCGAACTCCGTATCGCCTTTTTAAGATTTTTTATTTAATTCCCTTTTTTCGAAGCCCCTTTTCCAAAGTTACCATTGACTTAGCGCTTAATCTCTTATCATTTCAGAGTATATAAATGATGAACAAACAAACAAAGGTTTTTATATAATATTGAATTCCCCATTCCTTAAAATATCGGAGACGATACCCATATCGACTTTTAAAAAAAATCCGTCCGCCATCTTTGATTTCCTATCCTCCATCTTTGATCACGAAATATATGTTGTATTTGGATTCACCATCCCTTAAATCATCAGAGACGATACCCATATTGATTTTTAAATATTTTTCCATCCGCCATCTTTGATTTCCCATCTGACGGCAAATGGGAAATCAAAGATGGCGGATGGATGACGAAAGAGATGTTGTATTTGGATTCTCCATCCCTTTAAACATCGGAGACGATATCCATATTGATTTAAAAAAAATAACTCCCATCCGCCATCTTTGATTTCCCATCCAACATCTTGAATCACGAAACAGATGTTGTATTTGGATTCCCCATCCCTTTTAACATCGCAGACGATACCAATATTGATTTTAAAATTTTCCCATCCGCCATCTTTGATCACGAAATAGATATTGTATTTCGATTACCCACCCCTTAAAATATCGAAGGTGATACCCATATTGATTTTTAAAATTTTCTCATCCGCCATCTTTGATTTCCCGACCGCCATCTTGGATCACTAAATAAATTTCATATTATTAATCAGCGTCCCGAAAATCTCGAAAACGATACCCATATAGATTGTATCCTATTCCTTTAGCCTTTTTTGCCGTTCTCGTTTGACCATTTTATTATTTTTGTCTGGCCCCTAAAATTTGTGGCGTATTTTAAAAATTGTTATTGCGCCTTAGGCGATAATAATTTTTAAAATCCGACTGCTAGTTCCTGAGATTAGCCGATATTATCTTTTAACCTTTTTAGCCTTTTGTCCGGCCCAAAGGGTCGAAGCGTTATGTTATATAGCCTTTCGGAATAACTGGGCTATCATATACAAAAATAATTTTTCAGATCCAACCGGTAGTTCCTGAGATTAGCGCGTTCAAACAAACAAACAAACAAACTCTTCCGCTTTATTATATTAGTACTAGCCGACCCAGCGAACTCCGTATCGCCTTTTTAAGAGTTTTTATTTAATTCCCTTTTTTCCAAGCCCCTTTTCCAAAGTTACCATTGACTTAGCGCTTTATCTCTTATCATTTTAGAGTCTATAAATGATATGTATGATATAATAAATAAAAAACAAACATAGATTTTTATATAATATTAAATTCCCCATGGGTGTGTTATGTATTACACACCTCTGCCTACCCCTTCGGGGATAAAAGGCGTGAAGTTATGTTATGTTAATTCCCCATTCCTTAAAATATCGGAGACGATACCCATATCGACTTTAAAAAAAAATCCCGTCCGCCATCTTTGATTTCCTATCCGCCATCTTTGATCACGAAATAGATGTTGCATATGGATTCACCATCCCTTAAATCATCAGAGATGATACCAATACTGATATTTAAAAATTTTCCCATCCACCATCTTTGATTTCCCATCCGCCATCTTGAATCACGAAATAGATGTTGTATTTGGATTCCCCATCCCTTTAAACATCGGAGACGATACCCATATTGATTTAAAAAAAAATCCCATCCGCCATCTTTGATCACGAAATAGATGGTGTTTTTGAATTCCCCAGTCCTTAAAATATCGGAGACGATATCGACTTTAAAAAAAAATCGCGTCCGCCATCTTTGATTTCCTATCCGCCATCTTTGATCACGAAATAGATGTTGTATTTGGATTCTCCATCCCTGAAATCATCAGAGACGATACCCATATTGATTTTTAAAATTATTCCCACCCGCCATCTTTGATTTCCCATCCACCATCTTGAATCACGAAACAGATGTTGTATTTGGATTCCCCATCCCTTTTAAGATCGCAGACGATACAAATATTGATTTTTTTAAATTTTCCCATCCGCCATCTTTGATTTCCTTTCCGCCATCTTTGATTCCGGAATAGATGTCGTATTTCGACTCCCCACTCCTTAAAATATCGAAGGCGATACCCATTTTGTTTTTTTAAATTTTCTCATCGGCCATCTTTGATTTCCCGTCCGCCATCTTTGATTTTCCGTCCGCCAATTTGGATCACTAAATAAATTTCATATTATTAATCAGCGTCCCGAAAATCTCGAAAACGATACCCATGTAGATTGTATCCTATTCGTTTAGACTTTTTTTGCCTTTGACCCAACCCTCCCCCTTCTCGTTTGACTATTTTAATATTTTTGTCTGGCCCCTAAAAGTTTTGGCATATTTTTATATAGCCTTAAGCCTTTCGGAATAATTGGGCTATCATAGGCAATAACAATTTTTAAAATCCGACGGCTAGTTCCTGAGATTAGCCGACATTATCTTTTAGCCTTTTGCCCGGCCCCAAAGGGTCGAAGCGTTATGTTATATAGCCTATAGCCTTCCGGAATAACTGGGCTATAATATACAAAAGGAATTTTTCACACCCGACCGGTATTTCCTGAGATTAGCGCGTTTAAACAAACAAACAAACTAACAAACTCTTCCGCTTTATTATATTATTATAGATAGATAACTGCAAAAAGTATTTACACATACAAACTACTTAGTACTAAGACTTAGTAGTACTCAAAATGTTATCCGGTATCTGTGACGTTTCGCTAGACCGGCCAATATGGCGACTGTGATTTGTCTGTCAGAACCATAACAATTTAACAAAATACTCGACAATCCGAATTTTGCGGATATATGTTGTCGACTCGAAATCTTTATTTTTTAATGTTTTAATGTTCAGATTTTTTTCGATGTACTCCTTGACGAAATTATTGATATAAAATTTGACACTGCGATAGCAGCGCAGTCCGTCGGTTCCAATGTGAAACATTCCAAAATCCACAACTACTTACAAATTAAAAATTAACTAAAAATACATTTTCCAGTGAACTAAATTGTGAATCTAAACCATTCTCAAGTCCCCTTGAACACACACAAAAAAAAATCATCAAGATCGGTCCATTCGTTTAGGAGGAGTTCAGTGACATACACACGCACACAAGAAATATATATATTAAGATTTAAGAGATAGCAAATACGCTAGTAACGGAATATTATATAAATATTTTTTGCCTTTCCTTTGCCGCTGTTAATTGATAAGAGCGCGCGCGTGCAAACAAATCAATGACAATTTTCATCTTTACACGTAGTAAGAATCTAAATTAACTAAATGCTACAACAACCCTTCCCGGCGTAGTACTGTAAATTTTACCTAAACTTGTGAGCCTTAAAAAAAGCATTTTAAATTTCTGCTGACGTCAGCCTTTATAGATCGGCAGTGGACAGAAGCAAATAGAGTAAAACTAAACGCATGGCACTCACATTCGACACAATTCGACACAGAGTGGGTCAACTGTATTATGTACACAACTAGTTTGATATGTATTTGTCCTTTTATGAAAGTGATTTGATATTAAGAGAATAGAGCTGACAGAAGTTGCTACTTTTGGTGAAATAACTTCGACTAATCATGAACTGAAAACGAGTTTTGATATAAATTTGTCGTTAATATACGAGTATAAAATGTATACAAAAACTAGAAGTTGCCCGCGGCTGCGCCTGCCCTGGTCTTTCAAACATTGTTTTACTTCCATGGAGGTGGTATATTAATAACCCAGGCTTAGTGGGCGCCTAAATCATTAAAGGAACCCGCTGTCTAATTTCCATATCTTTACCTTCAGTAGTTTTGGTTCTCCCATGTTATGTCGGTCAGTACAAGTCATTGTATATGATGTTGAAAAATATTATATCTTTATCTTGTTAGTGTTGGTGTTATTTGTATCATAAACATCGAAACTTATCGTGACGATGTTAATAATGGACTACCATAGCAAAGTAACTTTTCTAGTATAACAACAAGGTGTATAAGCTGTGACAAATAAAAACAATTTATCTTCATAACGTAGCTTCCTAGACTGAAGGCCGCACGTGGCAGAAGCTTTTCAATTACACGTTATCAACAAATACACATCTCTTCACGATATTCACAGAGATAACTTTACCTCGAGACTTATGTCACACTTTAGGGTTACGTTTAAAATAAAACTCGATCCGTGTAGTAGGTACACAATGTCAAACAATCAATTTAATAACGTCAAAGGTTTTAACCGTTGACAACTCATTTGTAAATACGATGAAAATTCTATTGTGTCCGGTAATAAAAATAATGATGTAGCTGACTACAGTTTATTATAATCTTAAGAGAAATCTTTGCTATTTCATCTAAGGGACAAGTGAAAGTCATGAAACGAGAGTCAATCGGTAGCTTTGGTTCTTTGTCGGATAACTTCGTTTCGGATTTTATCCTTCAAAGAGACGCCAAGCATAGCCCGTTCCATAGCTCGCTGCGTGACTTTTAGTTTGTGGACTAGTCCCACTGTGAGTGTCCACGTCTCGGCACCGTACGTCATAACAGGTAGGACGCATTGGTTGAAGACTTTGGTCTTCAGGCATTGCGGTAGGGGCGAAGAGAAAACTCGACGTAGCTTGCCAAACGCTGTCCAACCCAACTGGATCCTGCCGTCGATTTCTTTCTCGAAGTTGTTTCTACCAAGCTGGACTACTTGCCCAAGGTAGACATACTCTTGAACAACTTCGAGCATCAATCCGTCGACATAAACCGGTCCCGGCACAATGTGTACGTTGAACATAATCTTGGTTTTATCCAAGTTCATGCCGAGACCAACCCGTCGAGAGGCTCCATTTAGGCTGTGCAGCATCTCGCTCAGCTCTTCCAGGCTCTCTGCCTCGATAACGATATCGTCGGCAAACCGAAGGTGGGATATGTACTCGCCATTAATGTTTATGCCCCGTCCAGTCCAGTCCAGCGTCTTAAAGACGTCTTCGAGTGCGTTAGTGAAGAGCTTAGGGCTTAGCTTGATATTACATCCCCCTGTCTCACCCCTCTACGCAACTCAATGAGGCTGGTTTTACTGTCCTGACGCTGAACGGTCATAGTGCCCGTGTCGTACAAACATCTCAACACCTCGATTTCGATGGAGTCGAAGGCTTTCTCGTAGTCCACGAAAGCCATACACAGCGGCTGATTGTATTCGTTGGTCTTCTGTACAATCTGCCGAACAGTATGGATGTGGTCTACGGTGCTGTAGCCTTATCGAAACCCGGCTTGTTCCGGTGGCTGGAAATCGTCGAGTTTTCTGGCGAGGCGATTTGGACTCTCGAGAACATCTTGTAGACGTGACGCAGGAGTGAGATGTGTCCGTAGTTTTTCAGCAGGGCTTTGTCACCTTTTTTGAAAAACAGAACCACCGCACTCCCACTCCACGCCTTGGTGGATAACGGAATTAAACAGGCTCGCGAGCTCTTTCAGAACTGCTGTCCCACCTGCTTTTAAGAGCTCTGTGGTGATTCCGTCATCCCCTGGAGACTTGTTGTTCTTGAGCTGCTCAAGAGCCACTCTTACCTCGCCCTGGTTGACATCAGGGATGTCCTCCGTGTAATGGCGCGTGAGTTGGGGTCTGTGGTCATCATCGCTGGGTCTCGTGGGTTTAGGCATCCGTGATGTGTACAAGTCCTTGTAGAAACTCTCAATTTCAGTGAGAATCTCGGACTTGGAGGTTACGGTTTTGCCATCCGCAGTATTGAGATCAAGAGTCAATATCACGACTGAAATAAGCCGGTTTAAAAGTGGGTACCTATTTAACCATACCAATTCATAATTGGTTCACTTACATCAAATGAAAACTGCAATGTTAAATATAATTTTATATTTGTAGAATTATAATTAGTATCTCGTTACCGTTACCCTGCAACTCTTTGAAATAAAATATTTAATATGACGTGATAAGATCAATTGAGTTTCAAGTGTTCAGAGAATATTGCGCTTCTGAACTAGCATTTTATGTTCACCCCCAAGTCTCCTTCATTAATACGTTGCTCAAATTGAATTTTATTGCACAGGGTTTTGGTGGGTTTATGTTGGTTTTATAGCACTTCATAAAAGTGGCTTCTAACGGTTTTTATTAAAATAATCGTGGTTCACTTATTGCTACGATATTACACAAGCCTTAATGTTGGCTTAAGGCGCTGTCCTAAGCGACTGTTTTGGTAAATGAGGGGGTGAAGCAGGGGAGGTGAAGGGAGCTTAGCTCCGTCTAATGCGGGGCGCCCCCCTTCATTCTCGTCGCGTGTGGCCGTATTCTGGCGACATCCGTATTCCAATATTTCAAAATCGCAAGCAAAACGTTTTAGCATATTGAATTGAGATACTGATATTAAAATTTATATTACATGCAACAATCTGTTTGTACAATATAGGCATAGCGCAATTTTTGTTCTCAGTGCAGCCATGAGCAAAACTGGTTTACACTAGACGTTATAGGTATTAAATGTTGACGAAAGTAGGTAAATACCTACGTGCCGTAAGATGATAAAAATAATTAAGTCAGTTCCATGTATGGAGAGGCCATTATTATGTTTGTTTTGTTTTTGTATAAAAATAGTGAAGCAGTTCATAGAATACCTACGTCTAATTCCATTCCTGCCAGTTTTCAAATCTGTTTTGCAATAAATTGGCTGTGACATACGGGCGGACAGACAGACATTGCGAATCTATAAGGGTTCCGTTTTTACAATTTTTGGCTACGGTACCCTAAAAAACACAATACTGCTCTACTAAGCGCAAAAGCCGTATCTCAACTAAAGCGAGTTACGAGATAATTGAAGTTTAGTAAAAGTTGATTTCTTTTATTTATTTATGGATGTTTATTGTTATTATAGGTATAATTATTATGGCAAAGGTTTCGAAATACGTCGCCGTTTTTAGGGGTTGTGAGTGATTGGAGAGGGAGCAGGGGAGGTCTTGAAACCCCACTCACCATTTTCACTTGCCGGAAATACTTGGTTTCCTCTGAAAAAAAAATCTCCTAACATCGGTGTGTATGGCACTGCCAACTTCCACATTCATCACACTAGTTTAATAAACTAAGGTTGTCGGAGCCCTGCGAAGGGCTCCTATTTTCGGATTAAGGGTCAAAAGAGAACCTAACATAACCTATTTATTTACTTATTACAGTCGCACCTAACCCAAGGCACTCGAAAGCAATGACGCACAAATTTGACATTAGCTGTCAATATGATCATTCCAAGATGGCAGTTTTGCGTTTCGTTTCACGTTTTTCACATAAACCTAAAAATTACATTTGTAAAACTGTACTAAAGTATAAAAACTATGTTCCGTTTTGCATAATTGCCGAACTATTTATGAAAATTTGGAAATTGTTTAAAAATATTTAGACGCAACTCCGGCAGCCAAAATTACTTTTAGGGGATTAAAACGAACTACCTTAAGCCCCCTACACTACCAATACCCTCAAATTCAGGCGACTCGTTTCGAAACCCAACCCATTATTATTTTTCAAAATAGATGAAACATCAAAAATATATGTGGATATACCTTATTCATGAGATACTGCTATGTCGCTTAGAAAATTATAGAATTAGAATTTGAGTTACTGCTTTTTCGTTAGCTCTCGTCATACATGTTTGTATGGAAAAATATAAAAAAATTCTTTCGCTTCAAATATGTATTGTTTCAAAGAAAATAAATATTAAAAGATATTTATTTATATTCATTTATAATTTATTAGCGAAATACAGAGTTTACAGCTCATCAAAAGTTAGCTGTCTGCTACAACCCGGCAGGTTTTCTTTATTCTCATCGAATGTTAAAGGCAGTGTGTGAGGTGATAAGGCTTCAATACTTATTATTTGCTGTTGTTCACGAGGCACAGTTTCATTTACTTTCCTTTTACGGCTTGGTATTGTAGAAATTTCAAGCACTGATGAAACATTTTCCTCTCCGTGATCTTGCAATGCCATCCCTTGAGCTTGACGAGAATCAACAATTTCAGGCAACTGCCAATTCATATAAAACGCCACAAGCTTCTCCCAGAAAACATCATCTCTTTCTATAATTTCTATTTTTAGTGGTATACTTTCGCCATTCCACACAGCAAATAAACACTTTTGTTTGCGTGTAACGTGGCGTTGCCCCTGAATTTGGTAATAACAATTACAATATTTGTTTAGACTAGCCAGTTCACTTTTTTATCATGTTTCCATATTTGTATTTTATTTGCTCTTATATTATTCTCCAGGCCATTCTTATAGGCAACTTTAGAACATTAAATTTCCACAATCGTGTTTGGACCTATTAATCCATCTGGCGTGGCACCAATAATCGAATAATCCACAAGGCTCGATTGTTACATTTTCTTGCTTCGCCAGTTGTTGCAAAGCCAGTTGTTCATTTTAGATTCCATGCGCAACTGATTTTACATTGCAAATATTTTATTTGTACAAAATATTTTTTACTAAGTTGGCTTTATTGCTGTTATCTCTTCTTTTTACCTATGTACAAAAATTTCAATCTGTCAACATATTCTTACGCAATTCGAACCAGTCACTGCTATCCCTCTTGTAATTTTTGCTTATCAAATTTGTTAAAAAAATTGTTTGGCATTTCTTGGCTAGCTCTTGAACAGATCGTGTTAGGAATGACTGAAGTCAAATGTGTGTAAGACGTTGCAGAACTGTTATCTTTAACTTCATTGTAAATACAATAATGGTAATTAGTTACGTACTTTATTATTAAAAAAATACTATATCTTGTGTTATGGCAAACAGAGAAGTTACCTTCTTACTTATAAATGATTGATTTTAGAAATTAAAAAGATATTAGATGTACTGAGACAAACCTAATAGTTTATGAATAATCAAAGTTTTACTCGATGTACCTAAAAAGGTTTATGTTCAAAACACAATAATACAACATTCGTTTCCGCTTGTGTGCGGATTGCGGAGCGCCATATTAGCGCTGTCATCATTATTGTTCGCCGTGGCGGCATCTTAGCGCTCCAGGCGCTCTGACAAGCTAATGAATTTGAAATATAGGTACATAAAATGATTCGATTTTATGTTATTACTCTTTAAAAAATTGAAAACTGTGGCAGCTATGTATTGTGAGAATAATTTATATAATTATATTATGCATAATCGATAATATATAAGTAACATAGTTAGTCATAAAAGACTCTTATGAAAATAATTTGTGTAAAAATGTTACATATTTCATAATCACTTGGCCATGGATGAATTTCTATTTTATTACGACGACGCATTCTTGTACAAACCCTTCGTAGAACTTCATTTCTCTAATTGTCCATATTTTATTCTTCTAATTATATATTTATAAGCACAGAAACAATAACACATTAAACGCAACAAGAGTATAAACTTAGGTCCTAATTATACATATGTGCCCATAGTTACATGAAAAGCCTATTTGATTCAAAGTATTCAGTCTATAACATAAAACATGAAATTACGAACTCAAATCGGCGTATTATAATAACAAACAGGTTTACGTAAAATTTCGTGCAGCGGAGACGCAAGCGACATGACCTATCTCTCACAGGGCTCATAGCCGAATGATGAGGTCTGGGCGGGGCGTAAACTAGCAACTGACACTCAGTACACCGCTTATGCTAATAAGGTTTAAATTGCTGAAGCGTTTGATATTGATGGGATCTACCGAGCGTCAAAATCAAAGACGTTTGGCAGATTTTATTGAATTTTACAAAATATACACGTATAATATGAAAATAAATAGGGTAATTCTTTAGTTCATTAGATTTCCTACAATATTATCAAAAAAAATATGACAGCTTACGATCAAAATATTGCAAACAGTGAGACGAAAGATTATTTTCTGCCTCGATTTTGTGATTTTTTTACCGTGATTCTATTTTACGTACATGAAAAATTCTTTCAAAAGTCTTTTGTTCAGACTTTTGACTTTAAGCTCTAATTTTTGCTAGTTTGTAGTATGTACCGTTATGGCTAGATGCGCGACGAAAAATTAGGTGTTTCACGGCTTCTGAGGTATAACAGCGCCTTAAATACAACTTTCAAGGACGACTTAAGCACGTCGGCTATGTAATGGAAATTTAAAGGCTCTCTGAATTTTATAAATTACAGGCTAAGGTTTGTATAGAAAATTGATGGTAACGATTTTGGCATTTCATGAATTTCGGACGAAAAATGGCGGATTTGCTAACCAAAGACGTACGATCTATCGGCGGGCAAACCTTTATTTTACTTTTGTCTTTAACGAGCTGCCATTTTATTTTGTTATAATCAGGTTATTCAATATTATATAAATGCTTAGATTAATTGCACAATGTTTTTCTACTAGTAAGATAGATAATAAGCCTATAAATCATATCATCCGCATAATAGTACGCTATCTTATTTGTGGCATACTTGTACCGCTTGGTTGCGAGGAATGCTTTGGTGATACTCGACCCTCCGACACATGGGTACATGAGGAAAAAAGAAATACTTGTACCGCTTAAGGCATTATGCTGAAATTATTCATTTTACATCATAACTTATATTATGCGTAATATGGAAGTAAGCATCTTCATTTATTTATCTTTATTTTATGAAAACAACGACCGCACCATTAATAAATCATCATCATCATCAGCCCTTTATACTGTCCCACTCCTGGGCACGGGCCTCTTCTCACTATGAGAAGGGTAAGGCCATAGTCGACCACGCTGGCCAAGTGCGGGTCGACAGACTTCACATGTCTTACGAAAACATTATGGAGAGCTCTTAGACATGCAGGTTTCCTCAATTAATGAATCCTATGTACAAAGTCCATGGCTTGTAAAAACAATTGGTAAATCACACAAAGTATTGCTTGAGGATCGAACCCTCAACACTCGGCGCAATAGTACCCTTAAGGCGCAGCGGTATACCTGCCATCAACGTAGGGCCCTATAATATTATGAAAGTTATTTAAATAGCTATAATTTGGCTTACTAATGTTAAATTGCACCTATTTCCTTTTTTAATTCATAGCTCTTAAGGAACCCCAAAAAAATATATTTCTACATACATATACAGCTTTTATTCTTCGTATAAATTACAGACAAGCATCAAATACAAAAGCGAATATGATCCGAGAGAAGTGTTCCACAAAACATTAAGGGAGATCTCATAAAAGTAAATAACTTCTTTTGTGTGCGGATACCTGTGTCTCACGAGGGCTCGTACTTTACTTTGTGTATGTTAAGCTGGCTGCCTACGGTGCGTGGTTGTACAAACGAGCCACATCTTCAAAATTACACCGCGATCGGATAACTACAAAGGCGTGATGCACGTCTACACACCATAGGAAGCTAGCTTTATATGTACATATATATTTTGCAGTTTACGTGCTTTACGTAAAGTGCAAGTACTCGTATTTCTACACATTCATCTTCATTACATTGTAACTGCAATGTAACGCCTTGCATGCGCTGTTATTATCTGCCTTTATAGTAAACATATTATGAAAATATCTTTGTTATTAATTACTTTTCTTTTTGTAGATTTGGTAAATCCATTAGAACAAAGTCTATGTAAAACTCATGTTATTAACTACGACAACTATTTCAATGTGTCACATTGCTCTCGCTTACAATTTCACTGATATTACAAAAGTAGCATCAAAATATCCAGATGTCTGTACAGACATCTCAAAAATGAGTACTCATTTTTGAGATGCTATGCATTTTTGCTATGATATTGCTTTTGACCTTCAACATTTATTAGATGTAAGATTTATGTTTCAATATTTTCAACACTTAGTTAACCTTCAGTGCAGAACTATGTTTAAAAACTCCAATCGATCGGTTAGAAAACTGGGTCAAAAAGTAATACATGGACTGTTAAGATATTTAAAGCCCTTGTCCAAGTCAATCTTAGTGGGTATAAGTTTAAAAGACCAGCAAGGACAAGTTCTAATAAGCCTTAAAAGTTCAACAAGCGGGATTGATATCCCGTCCGATAAAAGACGACGTCGCTAACCTAACATTGAAATTGAAAATGTCTTATGTATTGGACATTGGTAAGTATAATTTGTAGTCTACCTGTTCTCGGAGCCGTATGAGATCTGTTAAGGGACTTTGTACAGCATGGTAGGCTATAGCATACATACATAGACTCACGACTGTTTCCCGGAGGGGTAGGCAGAGACTACGGAACGCCATTTGCAACGATCATGACATATATAGCACAGTAAGTATTTTGACTTTCTTAGTAATTCGCACTATAATAAAAGTTTTGTCGAAATTATATATCACAAAAACTATTTTATTCATACATACATATACTCACGCCTTTTTCCCGTCGGGGTAGACAGAGACAACAGCCACTTGCTTCTATTCTTACAAACCTCACGCGCTTCCACTAAACTCTTTACTCTTTTCATACATGCTCGCCGGTTAAATATATTATCACGCATACATACATATTCTAAGGGTACCGTGCTATTACTTTGGAAAATGAATAATAATACTGTAGTTGTAATACCTAAAATACTCGTAAATAATAGCAATCTGAAGAGAAAGAAATTGGTTAACTACTCAAACATGGAGTAATGGATACTGGATAAACGTTGATATCCGATTTGATCAAACGACAGTGCACGTGAATACTAATACGCTGAACGTGTAGACGTTCTTTATTTATATTCTTAAGCGGTATATAGGCTTGTTGTTTAAGATTTCACTGAGATACTGATTAAAATCTGAGGCCCTTGCATTTTTTTGCCTTAAATAAACCCTATCTGCCAGATGAATTCGAAATTGGAACGCAAGTAACAGTTATGACAAATAGAGGATGCCGGCCGTTACATCCGCGTTATTTAAGACTTCTGCTCTGGTCCCGTCGCTCATAGCTTGATTTTATATGTTATATAGCCTATAGCCTTCCTCGATAAATGGGCTATCTAACACTGAAAGAAATTTACAAATCGGACCAGTAATTCCTGAGATTAGCGCGTTCATCCAAACAAACAAACAAACAAACTGTTCAGCTTTATATATTAATAAGTATAAGATTAATTTAATAGAATTTTATCAGATGCGGTAAAATAACCGTTACCTTTTTTAACTTATAACCACTAACCAACTGAAACTGTATTTTCATAACCAAATACCTACTAGTACTCAAATATGTGTGTATCATTACTCAATGACTCAAATGAATGTAGAAAACAATTCCAATCTTAATGTAACACGTCTTAAGTTAATTAAAACTAATAAGTTTTGGGTACGTACCACTGTTCCGATGGACGTGGATTGGAGCAAAGTTTAGCACATCACATGCCAACTTGGCGCCGGAGAATTTAGAGCTGTGGAACTCGATAGAGCGATTGTACCTGCAACAAATGGTTTAATGTACTTTCTTTAAAATTGTTATTGTTTTAAGAATGAGAATCATTTATTTGAGGAAAATGTGGTACATTTTGTACAATTATTTATATTTAGTGTCGAATCACGCATTTAGCCAGTATTGGCGTGCAAATTAATAGTGTAAATTGTTAGTTATTTTTATAGAAACTGTTTTGACTAATAGGAAAAAGGTACGCTCGTGAACTTGTCTGCTAACAGAACGATTACTCAAATTTTCTATAATTTTTGTATATACAATTACGTGTAAATGTAAACGTAATAATATACATAGGAACACCCACGCCAATGCAAACATCCATGTTCACAAATGGTGCACACAAATGTATGACTTGAGCAGGAATCGAACACGCGATCTTCAGCATAACGGTCATTTAGACTGTCGCTTCGCCAGCTGGTGGTTTACATGAAACCACGTACCTTTCAAGATAGTTATAAGCGTTTAAACTTAGTAAAAGCAAGTGGGTTCTATTCTTTTCATACAAAACAACATTTATATGAAGCCTCCGCAGTTACATTACATGCCCCTCTCTATCTTATGAGCAATATTAAAATGATTTTAATTTGAGCTAGTTTAAATATGACAGAATTGTTTGTGCTATTTTACCATAAAATTTTTATTTTTCTACTTTCGATATAAAAGAAAATACATCAATTATTCCTTAAAAATATTTTAAATAAAATAAAAATAAAATGCTTCTCATAATGGACAGAGATTCTTGTCTATAAAATGATAGCTATGTGAAGTTGTTGAAAACTATAACGTAATCAAGTCTTTGAGGAGAAAATGATTTTGTTATCATAAATGTATACATAAATTTGGTACGGACGCTGCCACTATCACTTACATTTTAAAATATACAAGATGTTGACTTTTGTCATTTAATTGAGGGCCTTTGATTCCCAATATCCCAACGCGTTACTGACTGACTGACAGACACGCTACAGCCGAAACTTTTGGGCGCAGGAAGCTGAAATTTGGCATGTATGTTCCTTGGGGACCGTCGGGGTGCATTAAGAAGGGATTTCCCAAAATTCCCACGGGATCGGCCAAAACGGGTAAATTTAAAAAAGTTGCAGGTGTAGCTGCTGGCGTCCTCTAGTACATTCATATATTTTATTTTAATCAGTTATTTTAATAATATTTGATATACTATTTTAAATATGATTATAATGAAGAAAGTGCGTCTGACAAAAGCCAATCTTTAAAAGCTGGTTACAATAAAAGTATTTCGTAAGAACCCTTTGGTTGCTAGAAAGCACTTTTCAGCCAAGAAAATGCTTAAGAATTACGAGTATAACTTCATACATAAAAAATATAAGTTTTCTTTTTCATTTAAAATGCGGAGTCGTGTTCCTCTTGGTACATACAAGTAAATGGTATACATATTATGAATATACTACATGTGAAAAGAACAATGCCCATTTCTGGCCCAGTTTGGAACTCATGAACAGCACTATAAAGTTTCAATTTGTTTTTGAATAATCCTTTTTATTTATAACTTAATTTATAGGCGTCGCTAAAAATGTGGCGAGAAACTTATTCAATAAATAGGTTTAAAAATATGTGTTAACGTCTAAATAGCCAACACGTAATAGATCAGAAATTGCCAGTAAAGAAATCATAATATTAAATCGATTATCTTAATCGATTTCACATTTTCCCTACTCAAAATGATTTTAGTGACCAGCAAATCTTTACTTGGTCCTGAAACATTTTTAATTGTGTATTTTTAAGGCATATTTGCAATTAACTACGAATTAGTTCGATTTTGAATCAAATATATAGATAAATATCCTATGATCGAAATCTATTTCGATTAATAAATATCATTTATAAACTGTAAAATTGCAACACTTTTTGACAATTCATTGTGTTGGTTATTTGTTTTGCGCGTGGGCATTGTGAATGTTTGTGGATCTTTTACAACTTCTGGCTTTTTCTTTCCCATTTCTACCCTTACCAAACGATTAACTCATTCTTTCTACTCAAAACGACGAAATACTGTAACTATCCTAATAAAAGTACGTACACACCTAATGTTTTTTGAGCATAAGAAAGTGCGTCTTGTAATAACAATATGAATGTGGCGGACCTCTAATCAATCTCAAAGTTCTAGTTTAACACTCTTTCATCGAAAGCAATAACAAATACTACGATTTTTGACAGTCCACACCTGGGTACTGTCCACCCCGGTATCTCTAAGAAAAATGGGCATTGTTCTTTGTCGGTTAACGCGTCTGTTAAAGTTTAAATTAAACTACTAAAAACGTCAAGACATTGTAACATTTACACGAATATCATCCCTATACCTCAGTGAATATAGCTGCTAAAAAATGATACACAGTTGCTAACCAAATAAAAACGGGTAAAGCAGTATAAAGTATGTGTAGTATGGTCTAAACAGAGTACATCTATTTTTAAACACGTATTCACACCAATACAATGTATAAAAACTAAACCGGTCAAGTGCGAGTTGAATTCGCGCACCGAGGGTTCCGTACAAACCTGTAGGTACATACATATTATAATTATTAAAAAAATGTGATGTAACTAAAAATTGAAGGTTTTCGAAATTTTTCCTATGTGCTATAAAACGTTGCTTTATGCCAAATTTCAAGATTCTAGATCGACTAGCGTACCCTTTAGTTTTGACTTGAGCATTTGATATGAATTTCAATTTTATACCTCTACGGTTTCATGAGAAAAGGGACCTTTAAAATTATTAAAAATATTTTAATTATATGATATAACTAAAAATTTACGGTTTTCGCAATTTTTCCTTTATCTGTGCTATAAGACGTTGCTTCGTGCCAAATTTCAAGGTTCTGAGTTCACGGGAGTTACCTTGTAGGTTTTGATTCCCTTGCGTGTAGTAGCGACTTTAAAAATTTGCTTAAATTGATGATTCTATTCATTGCGTTGACGTAGAAGTTTCATTTTACTACAGCTTAACGGTGTTATTGACCTGAGTATTTGATATGAATTTCAATTTAATAATACTACGCGTTCATGAGGAAAGAGGTAGTAACTTAAAAAATAAATAAAATGTTTTTACTATATGATGTAACTAAAAAATAAATATTTTGGAAATTTTTACTTAATTTGTGCTATATGAAGTTGCCTCGTACCAAATTTCAAGCTTCTAAGTTCACGGGCAGTACCCTGTAGGTTTCGATTCCCTTGGAAGTTTCAAAAATTTGCGAGAATTTGCGGCATAAACAGCTGTATCTTTTGATTGCGTCGGCTTAGAAGTTTGATTTTGTTACAGCTTAAAGTTATTAGTGACTTATTTGATATGAGTTTCAATTAAATATCTCTACAAGTTCATGAGATAAATTGTAATAACTTTAAAATTATTAAAATATTTTTATGATATGATACTACCGAAAATTTACGGTATTCGCATTTTTTTCTTTATCAGTGCTATAAGACATTGCTTCGTACCAAATTTCAAGATTCTGAGTTCACGGGAAGTACCCTGTAGGTTTTGGTTTCCTTGCGAGTTTCGAAAATTGCGGAAATTTGCAGCATAAACAGCTGAATCTTTTGATTGCGTTGGCTTAGAAGTTTGATATTTCCATAGCTTCAAGGGACAGTAGATTTGACTATTTGATATGAATTTCAGTTTGATACCTCCATGCTTTTCTGAGAAAAAGAGTCTTGACATACGGACGGACAACAAAGTGATCCTGTAAGGGTTCTGTTTTTTCATTTCGAGTTACGGAACCCTAAAAATTAGGCAAACAGACTGAATTGGCACTGTCTGTCCCCCTGAAATATTATAGAGATAGATTTTCATCACCATCAACATCAGCCCTATAATAATATACTGTCCCACTGTTATACACTGGCCTCTTATCACCATGAAAAGGGTAAGGCCATTGGTTCGGCGATACACCGAAACCGTAGGTTATAGGCGACTTGGGAAGGATTAATGGAATGGACTGTATTCAAAGGATAGCGGGTTTTAGCCGCCTAGGATTGGAATGGGAGAGATGATTGTGAGTGGGTATAGGATATTCGAAGGACGGAGGGCACTTACCTTATACGGCGATCTTCTTCGTCTCAGAAGGGCAGTCTCCTGGTGGTTTCGGGCTGAAGCTACTTGATTCACTTCACTACACCAATCACTTCCACTTGCGAGCGGTTTATAAGCGGTAATAATTAAAGCGGGAACGGCGCGGTGCGATACGGTATGGCGGACGCGTATTTAGCGAATCGAATGTTCTCGAAAGTTCTGGACTGTCACTCCCATCGACGATCGCCGCGACCAATCCGCGGAAGGCGTGCCCCTCCTTCGGGAATGGGAGACAGGGACGGAAAATATGGTATCGCTCGCACTAGAACAGCATGGAACGATTGACGTTGATGCGATTAATTATAGATAGGAAGGTAGATGGCGCTACCATATCCCCCGGCCCTAAAGGGTTGCCTTTAAAAAAAAAATAGAATTGAACTTAGCTATGTTGGGTGTACTACCGCATAACCCATCAATAGGCTAAGACAGCGATATGACAATAAAATTAATCTAAATTAACTTTAGCGAAAACTACAAACGCAATAATAGCGAAAACTACTAACTAAATACTTAAACTAAGAGGTAGGTCCAACTTCAGGCTAGATCTCACTGAGTTGGAAGCGGACAGAGACGTACAACAGGGCGCACGTAACTCCCTTTAGCGGTTTTCACGGTAACAACGCGAATTGATCAGTGCCTCGACTTGTGCAAGGACAGTTAAAAGCTCTTCGTAAGAGAGGATCTGTTGACCTATAACCTTGAAGAGATGCGTTTTAATTACTTTGACCATGCTTTCCCAACATCCACCGAAATGTGGTGATGCTGGTGGAATAAACTTCCAGTCAATATGATCTATGGAACGTTCTTCCTAAAGACGAGTACGATAACCCGCGAAGTGATTGAAACAAGTAGCGGGAACAAGTTCAATCACTTTACTAACGCGGTTGGCGACAAAAGTCTGCCAGCGGTGAGGAGAAGAATGAATCCAAGCGAGCACTACTTTGGAGTCGGAAAATGCGTGTATTTTATTAATGGGGTAGTGGGGCAAAACTGTGTCTTGAACCTTGCGCAGCAACTGAGACAGCAGAAGAGCCGCGCACAATTCCAGTCTCGCAACCGAAATGGTTTTAACAGGCGAGACCTTAGACTTGGCACAAACTAACTGCACCGAGTAGTTAGAACCAATGCGGACTTGCAGATATACGACTCCGCCGTAAGCACGTGCCTCTTTTTACTATGAGAAGATTTAGGCCATAGTCCACAAAGATGTCTTTCGATAACATGCAGAATCGTTCTATTATATTATGGAGACTCTCAGACATGCAGGTTTACACACGATGTTTATTTGATACTTATGTACAAATTAGTTTACACGCTCTGTATTTTGTTGTGAAATAAGATACACTCTTATATTATATTGTCATGCAATTCAATATCCTATCTTATATTCTTCAACAAAAGTAGATATATTTTTCTGAACTGACTCGAGTACATATCACAAACACGCTCCGACTTCTAAATATTTACATTTCTGTTAGACGCTATATAAATTCAAGTGAATCGTTCAAACTTAGATATTGCAATGTCATTGCAATATCAAACTTTGAGAAACTCCACTACATTTCGGTGCTCCAGTTAGAACGAAAATTATGTTCTATAAACGTGAGGAAAAACGCAGTTTGACATTCGATTTCACGATCTCATTCAGCCAGTGACATGTGTGTCAATGAAGATAGGAACGTCTTCACAATGTTCGGGTGACGTAACGCGCGCCCCGATTGACGTATTATGCGAACCGATGATTCTCTGTACCAATACCTATACATGTTCTATGGCACCCTCGTCATTTTTGACACGCCGTCGCCATGCTTCACAGTTTTTTAGCATTAATGTCAAAAGAATTATTGACATGATTGACATAACATAAAAAATTTAGGTTCTTGAGTGTTCGGCGTCAATTGTCAATACGTATACAATACTGATTGAAGGACCCGATCGTTTCTTTATGAGGACGCTGTTGCCAATTTACGCCGAATTTCAGAACAATGACAATATTTACAATATATTTTATATTGCCTATTTTTTGACATGGTACTAAACTCTTGCTTGCACGGTAATGTAAGCGTAGATTGAATTGGTTGTAAATAATCGTATTTGTGAAACTGACTTGCAAAAGCTTCAAATGATGACATTAATTTAATTATTTTTGATTAATCATTTTTGTCCCAAGAAGCGGCACAAACTGGAAATGGTAAAATTGTGGCGTCAGCACATTTTGTACTACCTATATCAGCAAATACGAATCGAGTTGTTTAACCTTACCTACATCAAATAAGCTGAGCAATACATCTCTCACAGTAAATAACTTGTACGTAAATGTGCTTCAGTATGTGCAGTAGAACTCACAAATATTAATATTTATGTTCAGTGCACTACTAATCTTCACTTACTACAAAGAATGGCCCGTATGTGTTACAAAACTTTAGGTCTTAACGTGCGAAGTACAGGTCTTTTCTTGTAAAATGTGACGTCTCTAGTAACTATGTTTTATATCGTAGCTTTGCTATTTTGGTAACTATTTGAACAGCGTCATTTTGTGGTGGTGTAGAATCTTAAAATCTTCTTACATCATTTAAGCTGTAAATAATACCTAGAAAATGCAAAATATGTAATGTCGCTATATTGTTATGTTTATTTTTGTTTTTATCTTAACACATATATCTTTATATTTTCCAGATGTCATTCTTGAAAACTTAGAATTGACATGACCCGTCGTAAATGTTTGCCTGCCAGATTGTGAACTTAGGAACGTAAATCACGATAGTATGTTTAGTTTTTTTTATAGAGAGCTTAGTTCATCTATTTCGTTACACATTTTAAGCCGAGAATGGACTGACATGGCTATTTATCACGCTCTCGTTCGAACTCTAAATACACCAAGACGAGGCTAAAATATCACGCGCTGTATAAAGTATAACAGAATTTACTTCACAATAAGAAAGTAAAATACTGAAACCATTTAAATACTGATTTATAAGATAAAATTAAAGGTGTGTTCTTTGACAAAACATTCTCGGATATACTAACGTAGATATTTAAAAAGGGTTGCCAAACTCTTTGTGTCAAATTAAACCTAACCTGAGTTGGTCCTAGTATTTAAACTAATTCTCTAGGGATAGTGAAAACCTGAGCATTTATTTTATGTAGGTACACGTGCATAAAAATTAGAGCACATAATCGGATTAGCTAAAACATTATACTAATTTAAAAAATATTTAGATTGAAAATGTTAGACATTCATCAACTATAATCACCACTTAAAAATAGCTTTTATAATAAAATAATCTGAAAATGTTAGCTACTTTGGCGGTATAAGTACACTTGTGAAAATTAATTGCCTAGCTTTTTTCATCGTTATACGTAAGGGATAATCTCCACAAGCGGCTTTCGTTTCGCTCAACCATTTCAATTGCAATTAAATTTGGGGCAAATTGAATCGAAGCGGATCGGGAACGTCAACCAAGTGTTCAACAAATAGTCTGTTCCAATTTATTTCCATCGTACATAATGAGATACGTTTCCCAACGAATACGGTTCGAATAAAACGCTCTTTAATTTTCATGTTGTTGCGTAAATGGGTAATATAGCGATTGCTGAGGACACTTCACTATAACGTTTCCTTTACGGAAACGAATTCACAATTTTATATGATTTTTCTACCGTCATTTTCGATGCGACGTAACTGTCGTTGCATTTGCAACCACTGTTTTTGGGTTTGTAATAGTTGATAAAGAAACAAGCACATACATGAATATGATGCTATATTTTAAGGCTTTGTTCTCATGATCGACATTGTGAATTCAATTTGCAGTCATCGCTCTGTCTTTTTGAAATTATAAATACTATCTAGTAAATTGGGCGTAGCCGAGTGGGCTAGCAAAAACATGTCTTAGATTTCATACTAAGACATATATTTGATAGCGCTCTCGCTCGTCTGTATATAAATTAAGTAAAATCAAACTTTGAAACTCTCTTACTCGTATTTATCAGCATGTATTTAATTTTACATGACAATCACATAAGTTCATAATGGCACTGATAGTGTAATTTGAATCCGTAATGGTATTAAATATGTATTGTAACCTATGTATTTGTAAAAGCGTATAACATCCACGCCTAGATTTTAATTTCAATGCTAGTCCGTTCAAAGATACTTCTCATAACAGTAACAGTTGCTTTAAAAATGACTGCACTCAAAAGTCGCATTTTCACTGCTCTAAAGTATTAAATGTTGTTATTGAATCGCAAAATATAATTTGCTAACTACAAAAACTTTCCCATTATTATTTCTTAATACATAAATAGTTGCAAAGGAGCTTGAGAGCATATTGTAAAGAAAAAGAATAAAGATACTTACGTAAGTTGTTGATTTCTTGTAAGTTTACTCCCATCGCGTCCGGTGGCACCCGCCGACATCTGTAGACAATAATAACCATGAGTTTAATTGTCTAATATAACAAAAATTGTTTTAAGGAGCAAAATCAAATCAAATCTTAAAAAACTAAAAAGTACAGCACAATTATGTTTGCTATAATGCAAGTTGCCGATTATCTACCGAGGAATGTCAGCATAATTTGACTAGATTTGGTTATTCAGTCGACAGATACGAGTCGAAAGCGAGCGCTGGCGTGCGCCAAGCGTGCGCTCGGCGTTCGCTCTATACTTAGGCCTATTGTCCACGTAAACCGCACGTCATGCGCACGTTTTCGTCAATTGACGATTGCAAGACGAATGCTTGCATCTTGCGTATAAAAAATCAAAACTGTGTCCACGGATGCATCGCATGACGACCGCATGACGAGATGTGGACACAGTTTTGATTTTTTATACGCAAGATGCAAGCATTCGTCTTGCAATCGTCAATTGACGAAAGCGTGCGCATGACGTGCGGTTTGCGTGGACAATAGGCCTTAGTCAAAGTCAACGCCGGACGGACGCCGGGCGCACGCCAAGCGTACGCTCGAAGGGGGCCTAAGTTACTCGCTGTTTAATTGGTAATATTTTAAGCTTAAACTGGCGACCTTTATTTGTATGTATATTAATTATACGGGACGGTGGCTTTGGAATTGGATTAAAAGTAATTTGTACTTATTGAAGTTTATTCTGCAATTATCACCGAATAATCTTCCAATAAGGTTATGTTAATAAATGCTGACTTTGTATTGGTCTGATTGGTCATCTACAGAATAAAAATGATATTTTTATAAAGATTATCGCACGCCAAATTGATGCTGCTATTTCACTGGTTTAGAGATATTTACAATAAAACCAATGAAAAATAAATCTTATGACGTTTTTTTCTTTTTCAATTAACTGATAAGAAAATATCAGGAAGTATTATTACTAGTAACCAACGCATTTTTTATAAATAATAAAAAAAATATAATATTAGAGTGGATTGCCTACAAATTGTGAAGGCGTTAATAAAACGGTAGTGGGGACCGCTTCTATAACAGTTTTATTTTTGTAACACAAATATCCATTTTCACGCACCTATTTTTTTACTTGAGCGGAATTCGAAGTCTATAGGTTACTAAACACTATTTGTCTAGAGTTCGGGCTAAGAATGGGTAAGTTTTACAGAGATCAGTGGAAGCGATTAATTCATCCAGTCTTAGCCCAAGGCAAAGGATCTAAACACTTTTACTGTGATTGCACTGTGAATGAATACAAAACATAATATTAATAAAATGTCTAACCAAATCTTACTGATGCTCCTGATGATGTTCTTGAGTGGACCTATAAGATTAACTCATATTTTTGGCCAAAATAACAAGAGAATCGAATAAATACCACAGTGTCCAGATCGGCGTAGTCCTACTCCTCGGGCACCAATCAGGAATTCACCCACGTGTTTTACAATGTTCATTAAGATACTATTTTTATCACAATTAAACCCGTGCCAGTTATTGATCAAGGAAGCGGCAATCAAAACGGGTTCCAAATATTCTTTTATAGCACAAGGGCACGCGACATTACAAGATCAAGATACGGCGTGGTCCGCGCAGCCATTTTTTTCTCGACACCTTTTTATACCGGGTTTTTTCACTGACCGCGGGAAACGAACAAACTATTCGCGAAGCTACAAGGACGAGCTTTCCAAAAGGCGATCAATTTATATCAATTACAAATCACGCGAGACAGACCAAGACGGCGTCAGGTCAGGGCAACCACTTTTCCGGGACAACGGAAGTTGACAGTTCAGTGTGACCATAGTCAAAATTTACAATAGACTAAACTAAACGTTACTAAATCGATATAATCGACTTGACCTAACACAAATATTATTTCTATTTCAAACACTATTGATACTAAATTGTCTGTGAACGTATATTTCAGATAAGCTTTTAATTTTTGGACATACTACTTCCACCCAACTAAAAAATATAAATATTCTCAGACTTGAAAATAGAAACGACTTTGTTGAAATTCTTCTTTTATCAGTTAAATTACTCAAAACGTTTCTCCCCTGCCTCATTTAAGTAACGTAGAAGTTTCACTTCACTACCTGCGCTAAACGTACCTGACACGCTTTTACCTCCTTTTAACAACTATCAGATTACAAGCGCCAACGTTGAGTCCCTGATGGAGGTACTCACAACACTATTACTCTACATACATGTATTAAGAAATTCCCGGAAAGTATATCTTTAGAACACAATACATTGTCACCTTGTCACACAATGAGGGTACTTTGATAGCTCTCATATCACACTCGAGCTTCCGCACGGTAACTTACTGTGTCTCGTAAAAAGACATTGTTATCCTGAGCACTTTCGAAATTCTGGGCACCCTTTAGTTGCATGTTGACCTGTAGACTGACCCTTATCCCCATAGTTAGAGATGTTTTAGATGTATGTAGCTACAGTGATACTACGTGTAGTGATGGATTAAGAAAGCAAAGACGCGAAGCGACTAAGGAGAATATACAAAACCAATGGTAACTTTGAGAATAGCAAGTAAACTCGACATCCAACCCCATACTAACCCGTGTAGCCAGCGTGGTTAGTGGAGACTACGCCATATTCTGCTATAGAGTCACAATCTTAATGTGACGCAAATTAGGAGAGTCCTATATAGCCTACAGGGGCATATACCTCTCTTTATTTGACGAAAGACTGTATGATGAACACTTTAGTCATCTATTATTTGGATAATTGTTTAGTAGGCCCGAACATCGGAATAAAAATGGATATTACGGCTCACAAATTATATTACCCACAATCTATGAATTCTAACTTTGCCAATACAGGCCTGGATTATGACTTTGCCCAATATTTTATCTACTGATGGATTTAGCTACTAGAGATAAAAGATGACTGCCTCGTTGGTCTCGCGGCATAAATGTGCGCGTTGGATTGGGAGGTCTCGGGTTCGATTCCCAGGTAGGGCAAAGTGTTATTGGGTTTTTCCAATAGGATATTCTCAGTAGCAGCACGGAGTCTGGTATTGTGCTCGGTACGGCAATAGGCTCGCCCCCTATTACGTGGTACCTAAACATTCATGGCGAAATGTGGGTGCAATATTACACCTCTGCCTACCCCTTTGGGGATACCAGCGTGAGTGTATAAAAAATAAAGAGATAATAGATGTGAAATATTTTGTGTGGACCTTATGTCAAATATTATGTATCTCTCGTAGCCAAATCCTTATGGTTACAACTTAATTTTTGTTTCTGTATTTTAAATCCGATCCGTGTGGTGACGGATTAAGAATACGGAATGTCACCACCCCATAGCATCCCGTGGGTGTCGTAAGAGCCGACAGAGAGACCATACTATGCAGAGAACAGCACTATAAGAGAAGGAAAACTTGAAACAAACCCTATACCAACCCGTTTGGCCAGCGTGGTATAGTAGGCCAATTCTTCTTTTCAAAGGAGAGGCCTAGTCCAGCAGTGGACTGTCAGGGGCTGAAGATTATGATTTTAAATCCGACCAAAATCCTACTCAGCTCTAACTCTTTTAAATAGTTTCACTGCTATTGTAATGGTAAAAGAGTAAATAGAAGCGTAACGTTTTCTTTGTAGAACCATTTGTAGAGCATTTCTAATTCACGTGTAAACCTCAACACCTAACTAATTAGTACCACTTAGTAAAACTACTACATTGCTTATTCAAGTAGACGTAGGTAAAATTTACACTTAGCCCGGTTCATTCACCAAAAACCTGGATAGGTTAGGTCTAAAGGTGGCATTTATATTTATTGACACTAGATTCTGCCTACGGCTTCATCCAGGTAGGTGACGATTTTCGGGACAAAAGGTTATTATGCACAAGCTATATTAATTTCTACAGCAATTTTTGCGTTAAAAGGAAACATACCTACATCTTTCTAAATGCTAAAACAATAATTATGGCCCAATCATCACTGTAATAAGAAGAACATAACAAAAACACGAAGCAAATAGTATCGTTGTCAGAAAACGGAAAAGCCTATTTCAAACTCTATATCCAACACGTCTAACCCGCGTGGCATAGTAGGCGAAATCTTTGACTCAGAATGCTATTGCATCACAAATTAGGAGAAGCCTATGTCCAGCGACAGGACTACGAAAGAATGTACGATGACGATATTATTCTGTATGTTTTAAAACATTATTTTATAGTTATTTAATTTGTACCGGTCAATCTAGACCTTTTAGAATAATTTCATGACCACGGTGGCTAGGTATTTTCATTAAAATGAATTTACTGTAGTTAAATGATAATAAACACAATAATATACGTAAATAGTATGAAACTTACATAAATCAGGCAAACCAACTCTTACCTGACCAAGTCTTTTAAAATACTCAAAAACAATTCAAATATTCTATCGCCCCTACACATTTAAAAACCCAAGTATATTTCTTGATTCTTTAGATACAGCACTGCTTAATACCAGATCTCGCAATATTGTCCTTACGGGCGACATAAATATCAATACATTAGACACTAGCAACTCATATGTAAGAGATTATCTTGAAATTGTTGGCTCACACGGCCTTCAAAATGTCATTGACATCCCAACTCATGGGAATACCTGTTTAGACCATTTCATGTGCAAACTCGTAGGCAAATTCAAAAGCTATGTTCTCTTATCCGATATCACAGACCACTATCCACTATTTCTATCCATTTCCACCTCCCTTGTACAAAACTCTGCTGTTACCTCTCCTCGAACCAGAACCAAAATTAACTACGAATCACTTCAAAACTCAATTGAAACATTTGATTGGCATCCATACCTTCAAACTGACGACCCAGAAAAAGCCGCAAGATTACTTTTCGAAACACTTCAACATTATATAGCAATACACACGACCACTACCTCCTTAACCAAAAGAGTAAGACCCATCAAACCCTGGATTACGATAGGTATTGTTAAATGTTTTAAAAAGAGAAACCGACTTCACCAACTTGTGAAAAAGAACCCTGACGACGCCATTATGAAAGAAACTTATATTAAATACCGTAACACCTGTAACCAGACAGCAAAAACCCTGAAAACTAACTACTATAAGAATAAGTTCACGCTCAACTACAAAAACATCAGAGGTACTTGGGACACAGTTAAAGAATTGTGTAATATCAAAAGTAAACACTCACAAGCAACTCCACTGCTAAATTTGTTACCATCTCCAGAACAATCGCTTGACGAAGTAAACTCTTTTTTCACTACAGTCGGTAAAGAACTTGCAAGAGATATAATGACAAAATTAAATACCAACGAGTCCCAACTGCTAAAAAATATATATTGTACTGGCAATGCCGACTCATTATGGCTGTATCCCACTGACTTCGGTGAAATAGATAAAATTATTCTCAACCTCAAAACTAAAAGCGCGCCAGGAATAGATAGTATTACTAGTACTATAATTAAAAATTCTCACGCCATTCTGTATACTATGATAGCTCACCTGTGCAATCTAAGTATACCCACTGGAATATTTCCATCTATATTTAAGAAAGCTGTAGTAGTTCCTGTTTACAAGGGTGGAGGTGTGGAGGCGGTGTCGAACTACCGACCGATTTCATTACTATGTATAATCAGCAAGATAATTGAAAAGGTTGTAAACATCCGGCTAACTAGCTTCTTGGAAAAAAAGCAACTAATAGCCGATAATCAATATGGATTTCGTTTGGGTCGCAACTCAGAGGATGCTGTGGCCAATCTTTCGCAGACAGTCACAAAGACTCTAGACAGAGGTGAGAGATGTATAGCTGTTTTCTTAGATCTCAAAAAAGCGTTTGACACCGTCTCCATCCCACTACTCTTGCATAGATTGGAAGGCCTAGGAATACGAGGTAACGGACTTGACTGGTTCCGAGACTACCTTTCTAATAGAAGTCAAGTAGTGAAAGTTTCCAACGTAATTAGCTCAAGCTTACCTGTCACGTATGGCATTCCTCAGGGAAGTACGCTAGGCCCCACACTGTTCCTAGCCTATGTCAATAGTTTGTGCAAACTTAAAATGGATAATAGCAGTATCTTAGCTTTCGCCGACGACACTGCACTAATTTTCTGGGGCAAATCGTGGTCACAGATCAAGAAATCAGCTGAAGCTGGCCTAACAACAATTATAAAATGACTTGATCATAGTCTCTTAACTATCAATGTCTCAAAAACAAAATACGTTTGTTTTAGAATCTCTGATGCCAAGAAACCACCTATTGATTTTAACATTAAAGTCCACGGCCACGAATGTACAAAAGAAAACGATTTGTGCACATCTTGCGAATGTCCTAATCTCATGCAAACAGAAACCCACAGATATCTAGGAGTTATAATAGATAAAAACCTAAACTGGAAACCGCACATTTCAGCACTAAGTAAACGTGTGCGCAGGCTTCTCCATATTTTTAAAAATCTCAGGGAGTCTGCTGACACCAACCTCATTACAAAGATCTATCTAGCTCTTGCGCAATCCATCATAACATATTGTATACCCGTGTGGGGTGGCGCCGCTGCAACACACCTCCTAGAGCTGGAGAGAGCGCAAAGAGCTGTTATCAAAGTTATGCTTTGCAAACCCAGGAGATACCCAACGGACGTATTGTATGAAGAAGCCAACTTACTGACCGTCAGACAATTATTCATACTAAACTCAGTTCTCCGCCATCACAAAACATTTATACCCTCGCAGTTACCCCAACATAAAAGAAGAGTACGCGCATATGTGCCTACATTTAACTCTATTTTCGCGCGACGGCAATTGTCGTATACCGGACCATTTCTTTATAGACACTTTAATGCGTTAAATGACATTTTCAAAATGAATAGATCAACCTTGAAAACTACACTGCAAAACAAGTTAAGAGCTCTTGGTTACCAGGCAACCGAAAATATTCTAAAAATTAATATTTAAGAGACGTGCACACACACCCGACGCACACACACACACACCCACATGCACACACACACATACACACACACACACACACACACACACACACCGAACACACACACACTAACACCCACACACACATACACTAACACACACACATTTATACATCATTCCCATACAACATAAAACTTAACTTCACAACAAACAAACACACACTATTACCATAGATCTTTCTCTACTATAATTAAGTATTATTGTTATTATATCTTTAAATATACATAATAAATACTAATAAAATGTCCGAAATCAATTATGTGTTAGTATGTACCTAATTTGTAATTTCTCATAGTAACTTTTGAATTGCCAGCAACTCATCACTTGTACCACACACCAAATGTTTGTTCACAACTTGAACGGTATTATATTAAATGAATGATTGGTATTATATTTATGTATGATTCTTGCTTGTCCGATGCGCGGTTGCTGGCACAATTGTAATTTTGCATCTACCCTCCTTATTTTATACTGTACGAAATGAAATTGAAATGTTGTTGATAGTTATAAGACCAGTTTGTGGGGTGGAGGGTTGATAACCACAGGAATCATCCTAGTTCAGGTATCAACCCACCATATTTGCTTCAATGTAACATAATAACTTATGTACTTACTAATTATTTATATGGTGAGAAATAAATTATTATATAAATTATTATAAATTATTATTAGGGTGCATAGGGTTCCCACCAATAACTTAGGGACCCAAGCCAACCTCACCTGCAAGTGGTGCACCTGCCGATCAACGGACGAGGCTCTGGCAAACAAAATGTCCCAATAAGCGGCAATAGGCTCGCCACCTATTACGTGGGATCAAAACACTGGCGAAAAGTGGGCGTTTAATATGCCTCTGCCTACCCCTTCGGGGAAGCAGGCGTGAGTCTATGTATGTATGTATGTATGTAAATTATTATTATTATTCATTTAAAAATAAATAAAATAAAACCGTGTAAGTGCGAGTTGGACTCGCGCACCGAGGGTTCCGTACAAACCTGTAGGTATATAAGTAAAAGTTCACCAGTCATAGTTATGGTATTTTTATTGCAAAATGAAAACCATGACATTACAGTATGAAAAGCTGGAGGAGCATAAACTAAAGAAAAAGGTCTCATTGTCGTTTGTAATCAGTCATCCTTTATTTTATATTAACATACATCGCTTATTTTATAATATAACTTAAATACCTATACTAGCTAGTATATGTCTGTAATAAGTAGACAAGGCATGTTGAGACTACATTTACTATTGTAGCAGCTTTTGTGTACACATGTTTAAGACAAATAAAAATATCTTTATCTTTATCTTTATCTAGCCCTGCGGCAGCCTTGCAAAAGTCTGCTGATGAATGATGGTAAGATTTTTTATCAAAGTTATTGATTTACAAAGTTTTTAGTGACTATAAGAAATCTGTTACAAAAATATTAATAAAGTATTTTTAATAATTCGCTCGCTTAGTAATGTGCCCAGTAGATGGCAATAGGCTCGCCCCCTATTACATTGGGACCGAAACATAACTGGCGAAATGTGGGTGTGTAATACACCTCTGCATACCCCTTCGGGGATAAAAAGGCGTGAAGTTATGATACGTTATATAAATTAAAAAAAAAAAACATAAAAATGGAAATGAAAATTTTAAAGTATGGAATTCAGTATCAAATTTGAACCAGACCTGTAAATGGTGACTGAAAACTGAAAAGATATGAATAGTACCACATTGAATATTCAAGTTCTAAAAAACGTTATCTATAATTGTACTACTTCGTGTTGTGCTAATAAACACATTAACGGAAACATGTTTATAGATGAAAAATATGTGGAAATTCCATTTTGGGGATTCATTCTAAAATCAATATTGAAGTCTCCCACGACAATCAGACGAGAACATGAATTATACCTATTGAGGTATATAATTCATGAGTAATAATTATTATAAGTAAATAGAATTCATTGTTGGTCGCAAATAAATGTATCGTTACATGTGCCTCAATAGGTAAGGTATTAATACTGTAACATCTAGAATTTATTAACTCCTGACTCCATCGGTCGGATGACTCCTATTATCCATAGGAGTCATCCGACCGATAGTCATATTGTTTAAGGCTATTGCGAATGCCAGATCATCTCTTTGCCGCATTATTCTAGTCATCATAAAGAGACAGAACAGAATGGTTCCCACAACGGAGCGCTAGCAAGGGGTGCCAATGGATTTCAACTACTATTTGGCTGAAAAATCCAATTGTCACCTATCGGAGGTAACTGATTGAAGTCCCCAACGCTTATAATAGATATACCAGCATATGGGGCATCTGTGTGAAATACTTGCTGCAATCTCCTATTAATTTGGTTAAGAGTTCTACTTCTTAGCATAGATATTTCATCCAAAATAATGAATCTTACTTTTGCAAGTTTACATGCTTAGGTATTTGCGGTACTTGCTGATAATTCAGGCATTGTTTGGCCACACTGGGATACTGGAAGTCCAAACGTACTGTGTACTGTTTGACTTACGATTCCAAAAGCAGCTTTTCCCGTGTATGCACAAAGTAAGATTCTAGCATCGGCAGGATTTATACCCGGAACTCTATTAAATATAAGCATTAAATATTGATACAAACCCTTAATTAACAAACTTTTCCCCACACCAGCTGCACCACTAACAAAATAATAAAATGGTGGTGGTGATTCTTGAGTGAAATATTTCCTACATGTAATACAAAATGTCTGATCAAAATTAAATATTCTAACTAAATTCAATATATCATTTTCACACAATACTGCTGGTTGGGCAATCTCTCCTCCTACTAAATCTAATTGATTTCCATGTAAATATAGACAATGATCTGGATCACCTTCTTGTGTTTCTAATTCATAATCGTCTAATGGACGAGCTTTTGCTTTCACTATACTATCCTCATCCTCATCCTCTTCATATATATCTACATTACGAATTGCATCCAATAGTGCCTAGAACTCATCTGGTCCCCCCAACTGATTAAAGTGAAGACTTTCTGTAAGGATTTCATCACTAAGTTCAATAAATTTCTTTTCGAGGTTTATAATTTCATTGAAAAATTCAGTAATTTCATCCCTCCAGTTTGT
This sequence comes from Euclidia mi, assembly GCA_944739405.2. Lineage (NCBI taxonomy): Eukaryota > Metazoa > Arthropoda > Insecta > Lepidoptera > Erebidae > Euclidia > Euclidia mi. The sequence continues at coordinate 27,888,702 of OX123193.2, read as the reverse complement.
GTATAACATTAGCTGTTCCCTGTAGAAATTGTCAGGATCTTGAGCCCTATTATATCCCCGGAAACGTATGACCCTGGCTTTTCTTCTTTTTCTCACGTATCCATCAATATTTAACAGCGCAATCGAATTTCCTATGCATTCATGGTCAGTGTTTTCACCTTCATGTGTACACGAGATTTTTAGTTGAAAAAGTATAATACGCAGCAAAATAAGCTAAACTCATTGTATCAAACGTTTGATCATGTGGCCGATTTTTATAATGATCCAGTATTTTTTTTTAAATATGTTTGTGGACGATGCATCCAAGGACTGCAAATCTATTATTTATCTGTGCTATAAGACGTTGATGACGTGTGCTATAAGATCGTACCAAATTTCAAGATTTTGAGTTCACGGGAAGTACCCTGTAGGTTTTGATTCCCTTGCGAGTAGTCGCGAGTTTGAAAATATGATTATATTGCTCTTTCTTTTGATTGCGTAGACATAGAAGTTTGATTTTGTAACAGCCTAACGGTGTTATATGCCTGACTATTTGATATGAATTTCAATTTAATACCTTTACGTGTTCAAGAGAAAGGGGTAGTAAGTTTAAATTTATTAAAAATATTTTTTTATATGCTGTAACTAAAAATTTACGGTTTTCGCAATTTTTCTTTTATGTGTGATATAAGACGTTGCTTCATACCAAATTTCAAGATTTTGAGTTCACGGGAAGTACCCTGTAGGTTTTGATTCACTTGCGAGTAATCGCGAGTTTGAAAATATGATTATATTGCTCTTTCTTTTGATTGCGTTGACATAGAAGTTTGATTTTGTTGCAGCCTAACGGTGTTATATACTTGAGTATTTGATATGAATTTCAATTTAATACCTCCACCCGTTCAAGTGAAAGGGGTAATAACTAAAAATTTATTAAAAATATTTTTATTATATGATGGAACAAAAAATTTACGGTATTCGCAATTTTTCTTTTATGTGTGATATAAGACGTTGCTTCGTACCAAATTTCAAGATTTGGAGTTCACGGGAAGTACCCTGTAAATTTTGATTCACTTGCGAGAAGTCGCGAGTTTGAAAATATGCATATATTGCTCTCTCTTTTGACTGCGTTGACATAGAAGTTTGATTTTGTTGCAGCCTAACGGTGTTATATACTTGAGTATCTGATATGAATTTCAATTTAACACCTCCACGCGTTCAAAAGAAAGGGGTAGTAACTTTAAATTTATTAAAAATATTTTTTTATATGCTGTAACTAAAAATTTACGGTTTTCGCAATTTTTCCTTTATATGTGATATAAGACGTTGCTTCGTACCAAATTTCAAAATTCTGAGTTTACGGCAAGTACCCTATAGGTTTTGATTCCAATGCGAGTTTGAAAATAGGCTGCAATTTGCAGCATAATCGGCTGTATCTTTCGATTGCGTTGGATTAGAAGTTTGATTTTTTTACAGCTCTATGGAACCGTAGATTTAAGTATCTAGTATAAATTTCAGTTTGATACCTCCACGCATTTCTGAGAAAAAGGGTCTTGACAGATGGACGGACAACAAATTGATCCTATAAGGGTTCCGTTTTTTCCTTTTGAGGTACGGAACCCTAAAAATAATTTGTACCGGTCATCCTAGATCTTTTAGAATAATTTCATGACCACGGTAGCTTGGTATTTTCATTAAATTGAATTAACTGTAGTTAAATGATAATAAACACAATAAAATACCTAAATAGTAATATGAAGCAAGTGGCGTTCTGTTGCCTCTGCCTACCCCAACGGGAAAAAGGCGTGAGTACATGTATGTATGTATGTAATATGAAACTTTCATAAAACGGTCAAACCAACTCTCACCTCAGGAAGTCTCTGCAAAAGACTCTTAAACAATCCAAGTATCCATTAATAGTTAAATAAGATGAACGGTAGTATTGTGCTAATATAAGGCAGGCCCTTCAAACACATCGACCGTTTTGATTGATGATCCACATGGGTTCACTGGTGCCATGGAGCGTCGGAATATCTAATGGCGTTGGCACTCCAATTTGTCACATACTGATTATTCCCGATCTCTCAATGCAATGTAACGTAATACAAACTTCATTATGCTTACAGTGTCAATGACGTTCGACTATTTGTCACCGAAATTATAGCGGAGTATTAGGTTTATGTTATTGTGAAAATGAAACCATAGTACATTATATTTGTATCATATTTATTTACAAAATGATACCATACCCTCTGAGAGGGATTATTAAATAATCTAAAAAATTGTTTGTTAGGACCATAATTGTTCTGTGGTTAGTACAACTGATGTTTAGGGCCAAGTTAAAGTTATAAACAAATTTTTGTTGATGTAACATATTATGTATTTTGCTGCCAAACTGTCATATTTTGTCTAATTTTCCTATACTAAAAACTTTTTTATTGTAAAACCAAAAAAATATTATTATGTTGATTTTATCATTATGTCAATTCGTAGGAAGATCATTCGCAAATCATACATTGTCTGAAATTAAATTCAGCCTAGTCATATTAGATTTCACAGCAACGCAGATTTTTTAAATGAATATCAATAAATTAACACGTCAAAAGAAAAGCAATGTAGGTACAGTCGCGGTCTGAAAGTGTTTACCACCTTAAGGCGAGGTTGCAGTACAGTGCGTAGCTCGACCTCACCCCCCGCAAAAACAAAAACACGGCGGTGGCGTCAGCGAGTGAGCGGGGGGAGAGGAGGAGGGGTTTCGTGTGTGCGTGTGCCACAGCGCAGCGTAAAAAAACCGTAGATGAGTTATGCGAACTTCAAAAGTGGCACATTAAAAACTGACAAATTCATGACAAACTTTTTTTTTCTAAATGTCTCATTTATCTTTAGTCGCGTACGCGCTGCGGTCGGAAGCGCTCGCTCTTTTACTCGCGTGTGTGTACGTTACATTTGAAAATGCCGTCGTGTGTAATGAGATTTTGCTAAAGTAGTTAAACTATAGTAGGAAAATGACTAAAAGTTATGGAATCACTTCTCATTCATGAGTATTACAATATTACAACGTTTTATTTTCAATTTATAATAAATTCAGTATCACTAGAGTGAATAATAAATTGGCATTTAGCGAGTGTAAAAGAGAAGCAGTATTGTGCGTGTTCAAAGACTAAAAAACAAAGTATCCAGATGGGACATTCGTAATAATAAAATACTGATGTGTGTTTTTGTCAAGTAATAAAAGTGATTTGAGGCTGAATCAACACAATATATTATTATTATAGAAATACAAAATCATACGTAAGTTACAAACATTGACGGATGATCAAAGTCCATTCACTTGTTCTTGTTTTTCTCCTTTTAGTACTAAACAACTAAGTAGATTGTACTGCAAAGTTTTCGCTGCCGACCCACCGTACCCCTGGCAGTACCCCTGGTGGGTCTTTCAAAGCTTAACCGTACTCCCAGATAATATTTTTATGTAATTAGTTTATTAATTTCAGTTCGTTAATTTCAAGTTCTACTATTTTGTGGGATCATTCCCAGTATAGTAGTAGTATTGAACAATTCTATGATAGAACTGTCCTAATTCTATTAGCACAACTTGATGAGGAGAACAGAACTAATGGGATAAGTAATAGGAAATGTCCCAGTCTAGTTCTATGTATGTTTTTACAAGGGTATTCAATAGAACTACTGGGAATGATCCGTAGTGTCACGACATCGCGCTCATATATCCGAATAAATATGTTTTGTAGACGTTCATTTGTTTAATGTGTAAAACAAATGAACGTTTACAAAACAAATGAACGCCTACAAAACAAATGAACGTCTACAAAACAAATGACTTACAGAAAGTGATCAGCTATCGATAGTGATTGCAGAAAACAGGTGCATGCGATTTTCAACCTAATTCACATTAGTCAGAATTTATAATTTTATTACCCTAATATTGCCAGAAAGCAAGAAAAAACAAAAAAAAAAGTTTGTCATGAATTGTCAATAAGGTCGAAAATCGCATGCACCTGTTTTTTGCAATCACTATCGATAGCTGATCACTTTCTGGTAGTCATTTGTTTTGAAGACGTTCATTTGTTTTGTAGACGTTCATTTGTTTTGTAGACGTTCAATTGTTTTGTAGACGTTCATTCGTTTAACACATTTTTATAAATATTTATATTTATTTGGATTTGTGAGCGCCATGTTGTGACACTACCCTTGTAAAACATACATAGAACTAGTGTTAAATTTCCTATAACTGTTTCTATTCTTCTCATCAAGTTGTGCTAATAGAACTAGTGGGGAAAAAAGTATCACTAGTTCTATCATAGAACTGTTCAATAGAACTAGTGGGAATGATTCGACAGCGCAAGGATGATGATGATGACGGGTCTTCAACAGTACCACAGATTATACCTATAATATACAAAGCATTATAACCATTAGCAGTAATACCTAAACGTTTTATTCTCTAATTTATCTCCTTGTTGCACTATATCATCATACTAGCGCTTGTCTTTGCTTGTCTTAAAATACAAAAACGTAAGTAGTAAGTCATTATCATACGAGAGATAACACTGTTCAGTTTAATGTCCACGTAGCACGTTGGTATAACACTACGAGCATTTCAGCCAGGAGTACGGTTAAGCTTTAAAAGACCCACCATACCACCAGGGGTATTGCCAGGGCTACGGCGGGTCCGCAGCGCACAGTTTTTATATTAACGTACTGTTTTAGGTTTCCATTGAATGAAATGTACTTTTTTAATAAATGTTATAAATAAATCACATCGACTTTTTATTTCCCTACCTTAAATGAATTAATCAAATTTACTTTGAGGCGAATTGAATTTACTCAAGACAGACAAAGTGATCATGTCGCATCTGAGTCAAATTATTGTTTGTGAAACGGTCAGCATGATGTCACAATGCGCTTCGGTCCAGATAGTATATGTTTATCTCTATTTCGCGCTTGCGATTAGATGTGCTATCTCACTTACACTTATCTTATATTCTTATCTAATTCTTAGTGTGTCGTTTTGACATATTTATATTAGTGTGCGTGCGCTTTTCGCGATGCGTGCCACTCGTAAGCTCCGTCATGTTACATTGTCAGTAACCTGTCTACGGTTTCTTACTAGTATGTCTCTATGGTTTGAACGATTGAGTTTGGAATACGAATTACTTTGTACTTTTGCGAAAACGTACATGCGGGGGTGGAGGGGGATTTTGCGGAGCAACGACGTACGTCCGCCCTCAATCACGCCTAGACAGGCACTGATGAACGGCCGGCGAGCGATATAATGCCAACATTTTGACAATTTTTTTTCTTGGAGAAAAATGATAACGAAATTACGAAATCTGTTTTTACCATTTATTTTAAAATAAAGAGCTGTTTCTATTGATAGTACTTTCATATAAATTCATTATGGAATCTCTAAGCAGTACACGTTTAAAATTGTGATTTAGTGCCATGTTTGACATTTTTTTTTATCGAACCAATCATTCCAAATCGTGTTTCTATCTTTACGATTTACTAGAAGATATGTTCAACTTTTATACTTTAATTTTTATTCATTAAAAATATCATAGTTCATGGGACTTTCAGACGTTCAAAAATCTTAAAAAGTACTGCAACCTCGCCTTAAGGCTTATAATTGCATGCACACATCAATGACACAAGGACGACGATATTGTACTAGGCAAGGAGCAAGTATACATGGAGTGATAGCTTTAAGCATAAACAAGAAACCTATCGTTATTTCTTTTTACTTGTATAAAATTTCATATGTGTAACCGAGACAGATGTATTGTATTTATTACCTCTTGAAATACTCATGTCGCAATTTTTTCAAAAGAAGAAATGACTGTCAATAGTGATGTACTCATGCATTAATCTTTTATTGGTATTGGTATATAATTCGGTATGTATAGACAAGATAAGCATTTGATTAAGTAATATACCAGTAGTATATTATTTTACGAGCTTTTATTTAGAGTATAGTACTTAGGTGCCTACAAAGAAACAAATACTGTAAAAAGAGAGGTAATAATAAGATATGATTGATCATATCTTATTATTTACTCTCTTTTTACAGTATTTAGGAAAGTAATTGAAAAAAGAGTCTAAATAGTCAAAATCATTTATTAATACCATAAAGTAATGCACACGATAACTGCCCGGCAGGTCTGATACTATATATATTTTACCAAAATGGGATGTACATGGGCGGAAACAGTTAACATTTACGAACAATATTTTCATCCTGAGTTCCAGAAGTGCAAGCCATGTTCACTCTTGAAGCTTTATTATCGCTTCTAAAAATAAGGTTTCGTTATTTCGGACATTTCTGAAAATTACAACACAAATCTGTTTATGATATACCTACATATATGTATATATGATTACTATAGCATATTTTAACAGTTGCAATGTTGGTATATATTGATTGATAAAAATATAAGTTAATAATAATAAAGCAGAAGTACAAACCTCAGTATTAGATATCTGGTTAGTAAAAATAGTACCTAGGCACAGCATAAGAATGCAAAACGTTTCTTTGAAATCCTTCTTGATAACAAGCAGACACAAAATCAAGCGAACAAAGTTTAGAAGAATTAGACTGTTGCCATTCTCCTTTTCTCATATTTCGGACCCAATTTAGTTTCAAACCTTCATTCTTTGCAAATCTACAAAAAATCACAATTAATAACCAATTATTCAAATTATAATCTTTCAGAAACTGGTTTTCTAACTGAAAATTGTATTACAACACTATCCTCATATTTTTTATCGAAATATTTCTATTATATTTATTTCATTGTGACTATTGGAATAAAAATATGTGTCAACGGTGGTCATTATCTTTATCTTTAAGTATAAGCTTTACAAATATCATTGTAGAATTATTACGGCAGATATCTACAATTTTACTTATTATGACTTACCGGTGGTAAGATATTTTTTGACCATTTTCGGTCAATAGTCCTATTTGGCTTTTACATCCGACGGCATTACAAACTATGGTCATTTTTTAATGTTTAGAAGTGGTCATATCTATAATTGTAATATTTTGTAGCAATTAAAATTGCAATTTATTTCGACACGGCTGTCACTCCAGCTGGACAAATATCGACATGACATAACATTTTTCTTGGCATATGTCATTCAAGGCTGTATAAAAGCTCTATGGCTATCATACTCGAACATATGCAGTTTTGTAATTAAAGAGAAAAGAGATGCATATACGTTTTCTACTCATTTTGAAATGCTCCCTCCATGTATACTTGCTCCTTGGTACTAGGCAACCAATCTATGATAACATGCGTTGCATAGCAACTGGTGTCAATAACGATTTATTATTCCACATTTATAATATACGTTCATTTAATTACAAGCGTGATATTTACACTGAAACTAAAATATTTGTAGTCTTCAAATAACGTAATTTTAAACTTGCTATTTACGATTTTTGTAAGTATTTGTAATTAATAAGTTTATCAAATGACTTTTACATTGACAGATTATAATGAAAGGGATGGCGAAAATACGACATCCTGAATATAAAACCTTTTTTTTTTAAATACAATATTTATATCGTCTAGCGTAAGACTGCCTCGTTGGCCTAGCGGTAGTGCATACGAAGCTGATCATGAGGTCTCGGGTTCGATTAGCGGGCCGGGCTCGGAAAATGTTACAAAGGTTTTCTGTTAAGAATTTCTTAGTGACAAATTATTAGGAAATTCTGTCAAGAAATTCTTAATAATTAGCCCGAAGTTGGCGGTGTTTCACCCCCGTGCATCAGAAAGCACGTTAAGCAGTCCCGGCTGTCATGATCTATGGCAGTCATTAGTGAGAAGTGAGTGCCCTCAAATTTACCTACTGACTACTGGTCTAACCTTAGAATGATGTAAGATGGCAGTCGCTCCGTGTAAAAACTGATATTCAGTCAAATCTCGGTAGACCAGTAATAATAGGTCTCTGGGCTCCGAAGCGCAAGCTTGGGATGCAACTAAGAAAATGGATTATGATGATGATGATATCGTCTAGCGAAAATCAGGGCGCGGTCAGAGTGAGTGTGAGCTATAATGATAGTGGATGGTATGCTAGTCACGTTAAAGCGCATGCTGATCTAAACAAAAGCTAACTTATGTGAAGTTAGCTTTTGTTTAGATAGTAACATTTTATTACAATAAATAAGTGTTTTATAATAATATTAAAATACAGAACTTTTACAGCAAAATAAATTTAATGCAATGCTGTCATTATGTCAGATTATTAGTATTTGTATACTCTTTGCAGATTACTTCATCGACCTAAAAAACCTATTTCTACTCTTTTTGTTGGCATCGATGACTTACCAAAAGCTATAAAACGATGCATAGGAATATACCTCGGCCACCTTTATATTCCAAGGATTTCGGTTAAATATTGTAACATATTGACATGTTAGCGGTCTAAAACCTTAGAAATCCCGGATTTTATCTCTTTAAAGAGGTCTACCTCAATCTGATCCGTCATCAATCTACGGATTTTTCAACACGGAATGTGGGTATGAGACAACCATTTGCCTGATTCGGAGGCTATAGAAAGTGAAAAACGATCCCCCTTGTAAGTTACATTTTTTTAGCGAAAAGTTGTACCACATACCTATATTTACGTAAGAGCCCATATAGTGAAATTATTTGAAAATAAATGTGTGATACCCTACATTTTACCCGATGTTTCGGTATGGGTAACACCAGCCGTGGATAACGGGAAAATAATCTCCCTGTGACCATGGCTGGTGGATGGATAGATCCGTATAATAATCCGGTAAATTTTCGTAGGTGTACGTACAAGTTGCGAAAGTTTAAAAGCTTTTTCATTCATTGGCAATGGACAGAGCTAAGTATAAAAAATATATTATTAATACCAAAATACAGTGTATCTGTAACAACTAGCAATCTCTCTCTTTATTTTAGCAGTCGACCAAGACTCAGCGAATCAGTATTCCAAAGGACAGACGGCCAACATGTTTCGTAATATCGCTATCATACATTCCACTAAAAATACAGCACAATTTTGCGTAAACCCACGATACAAAAGGTTGCAAAATCCTTTTAAGTTCCGTGAATTATTGTCGGTGGCTAGAATTTTAATTGATTTTCGGTGTACGTGAGATTTATAGTGAAACCACGTAAAAACGTGTATGTGCCTATGTCTGCCTTTTGTGCGAATAAAGACAGCGATGATAGATGGACGCCCGAGAATAATGGCATAAGTTATTCCAATTTATCATAAAGAGTGAGCGCGCATACATATTTATGTAACCTGTGTACCCTTCATGATTCACACACTATAAAAATGATTCACACACAAAATAAATGTAATCATCATTTATTTCAAACATAATTTCTCATCTAATTCCTATCACAGATCGCTATAATATTACGGCCGCAACAATAAACCTCACGCAATATATTTATCAGTGTCAGCGTTTTATATCTCAGCCATAAAATAAATCGCAGATAAGTAGTAGTGGATTGCTAGCCCATCGGCTCCAAGCACCCAAACTCGCTCTCATCCATTTCCCGCACTTAACTCATAGAACCCGTACAGAATCACAAGCAGTAGCAGGTCACTATATATTTTTCTCCCTCCCTCCCCATATAAACGAGGGATCAAGAATAGAAAATAATTGGTCCAACTATCACGCGTTCGTTTTCTCGCGAAATATTCTGCGTCGTATGTGTAATATACGTTTTTCCAATTATTTTGCTAAAACACCGCATAGGATGTATGTGACGCGCTCACCCAGAACACCTTTGTTAAAATGTACGAAGTATGAAATCGAAATACTACGGCAAAGCGAGTGAATAGAGCCATGTATTTTTGTGGTAACAGCTATGCTTTTCATTAAATAAATTGGAAGAGATTTACTCTGTCAGCGAAAACGCTGACAAATTGTATTGAAATGAAAAACGTTTTTATATATATATATATCTCGTTAGTGACAATCTAATGTTTTTATTTCGAATTTTTATGTTATATGTTAGTACGTTTATGTTGAAGCTCAAAGGTTTTAAGCTCATCGAAAATTCTATTTGGGTACCAAATACCTGCCGGGTAGTTTCAGAAGAAAAGGCTTAACGTGCGAGTACGAGAGCCGTCCCACATATTCAAGAAAACGAAGGCAAGCTTTTGGACGTGCGGAGTTACTCATTATGTATACCCTTCTCAGCAATTAAGGCACGTAACTTCAATAAGTCAATGAGACATACCGTGTGGTTGACCTCGCAACATCTGATATGTTTTTAATTACTTCAAAATACGCGTAGCAATAAGGCAAATATAATATACAATTCATGAGCAGTATTATTGTTCTCTTCATCCTTGCGACACTTACATATTTTAAGAAACAATAGGTGATAAAATAAACAAAATAAAATTATTACTGATTAGGAGTAGTTTAGTACAATTATGATTGGATGTTAAGAAACAAGTAGTGATTCATCATATCATATCATGAAACACACAAAAAATTCACGTAAGAGTGTTGTAGAATAAAAAAGGCAAATATAATATGTGTACTATTTTTTATGAGCAGTATTTTTTGTCTGTATTCTTGTGTCGCTTCCATATCAAGACACAATAGCTGGCAGGATACACAAAAGAAAATAATGACTCATTAGTTTACAATTATTTGGCTGTTTAGAAACAAGTAGTTTGACGGCCGGTTGGCGTAGCGGGAGTGTAAGCGACTGCTACGTCGAAGGTCGCGGGTTCGATTCCCGCTCAAGTCAAACATTTGTGTGCATGAACATAGATGTTTGTCTTGGTCTGGGTGTTTCTATGTATAATATGTATGTATTTACAAAAAAGTATATACATACATACATAGACTCACGCCTGTTTCCCGGAGGGGTAGGCAGAGACTACGGAGCGCCATTTGCAACGATCTTGACATATCTATCTTGCTTCATTCACTCCCATCAGATTCCTCATGCATGCTCTTCTGTTCAGGGTGCTTCTAAACTGTCCTGTTTTTAGGATGTCTCCAATCTGGTCAGAGAACGTCCGCCTAGGTCTTCCCCTTCGTCCTGTCCCTTCCACACTTGCCTTATATATCTGCTTGGTCAGTCTCTCGTCATCCATCCTCTCCACGTGTCCAAACCATCTTAGCATACCTTTCTCGATGCTTGTCACTACATCTTCTTTTACCCCACAACACTCTCTTATCACACAGTTCTTTACTCTGTCAGTCAAAGAAACACCACACATACTTCGCAGAGCTCTCATTTCTACAGCATTTATTCTACTTTCATGACTCTTCTGCCATACCCAACTATCACTACCATACATAAGAGTAGGTACTAACACCCCTCTATGGACAGCCAAACGTGCCTTTTTGGACACGTTTTGGCTATTCATAAACGCCTTCAGAGCTCCATTCACTCTATTACCTGCATTATACATTCTTACCATCTAATATCTTCTACATTCTTACCATCTCTTGTAAACAACGTACATAAATATACAAACTCATTCACTTCCTCCACTCGCTGTCCATCGATCATAACATTACAAGCCGTAACGCATTCCTCCTTTTCAAAAACCATAACTTTCGTTTTACTTACATTTACTTTCATTCCTTTCCTCTCTAACGCACCATGCATGATTGTTACCATCTCCTGCAACTCCTCCGCTGAAGACGCAAGTATAACCTGATCATCAGCATAAAGGAGGCATTTGACAAGTAACTCATTCATCCTTAATCCACAGTCACTATTTTTCAAATCTTGCAAACAACTGTCCATGAAGTGGTTGAACAGCCATGGCGACGCTACACATCCTTGTCTAACACCTGTTTCGATGATAAACCAATCCGTGTACGACCCATTTATCCTCACACAAGCTCTAGAATCTTCATCAAGGGATTTCAGAGCTCGTATGAGGCTGCTGTTTACCCCATACATCGACAGTACCGACCACATTTCATTCCTCACCACTTTATCGTAAGCCTTTTCCAAATCCACGAATGCGCAATAGACCTTTTGATCTTTGGCCAAGAATTTTTCGGCTACGCACCGCAAGGAAAAGACTTGATCCGTGCACCCCATACCCTTTCAGAATCCTGCTTGTACATCCCATATTTTCTTGTCGGTTACTTCCATAACTCTTTTAATCAGTACCTTCGCATACAATTTGCCAACAATGCTGAGAAGGCTAATGCCTCTACAGTTCTTGCAGTCTTGTTGCGAGCCTTTTCCCTTATAAAGAGGCACAACCACCGCTGTGGTCCAGTCATCAGGTACTCGGCCGGTGCTCCAGCACAAGTTAAATAAGCGCTGCAGCTGACCAACTATGATGCCCTGTCCAGCCTTCAGCATTTCAACTGTAATCCTATCATATCCTGCAGCCTTACCTAATTTCATACTTCCCAACGCCTTCACAATCTCATCCACACCAATATCGCTTTCATCATTGCTATTATTACCATTAATTTCGTCGATCGATGTCTCTATCACCGTTCTTTCAAATAGACCTTCAAAATACTCCTTCCATCTCTTCAGCACGCATGATTCACCATTCACTATCTTTCCATTCTTGTCTCTGATTGACGTGTATTCTGAGGATTGAGTTCTTCCTCGAACTGCACGAACGGATTTCCAGAAAAACTTTATGTTTTTCCGGAAATTTTCAGATAGTCTGCTATGAAACTCATCTTTCTTTTCCTCTTTTTTCCTTTTAACAATTTATTTCACAATTCTTTTTGACCTAACAAACTCCTTTCTTGCTTCATTTATGTCATCACTCGTTGCCTTTCCCATTCTTTCATTTGCTCTGGCAGCCAACCAATCTAACCAAGCTTTCTTCTTCTCTGACACTGCTGATTGTACATCCTTGTCCCACCATGTATTCTTAAGCTTTCGTATTTTCCGTCTCTTGATCACACCACATACTTCAGACACTACACATACTATCTCTTCTTTAAAAAATTTGCCATAATTCTTCCATATCATTCATGCCATCGAACCTCTCAAATCTTGCCATCAATCTTCGCTTATACTCATCTTTCACATCTTTTTCTTGCAGATTTTCTACTTTTATTCTTTCTAGGACACAATTTCATAATTTTCTCGGTGTCGCCATCCTTTAAAGAGTCCACTTATCCGGCTCATCACCAAGAAGTGGTCTGTGTGGATGCCGATCCCTCGATACACCCTTGTATCTAACACATTCTTTCTCAAACGTTCATCTACAATTACAAAATCAATCATACTTCTTCTAACATTCTTAGCCTCACGCGTATACATGTGTATCCTTTTGTGATCAAACATGGTGTTTGTCACACAAAGGCTCCACTCTAAACAAACCTCAAGCAAAACTTTTCCATTTTCATTCACACTCTCATCGCCAAATCCACCTAAAACTCTTTCAAATCCATCTCGTTTTACTCCCACCCATCCATTGAAATCACCTAACAAGATCAATCTTTCGTTATCCTTACATTTCCTCAAAATCGCTCTTAAGTTCTCCCAAAATTCCTGCCTTTCGTCTTGTTCTTGCTGTGACATACCCGCTACTATATTGACCGGGGCTTAAACCCCTACAATAAAGAGACGAGTAAGTCCTACTTTCATTCTCATCCACAATAGTCTAGCATTTACACATTCATATTCCTTAACGCACTCATTCATTCGCGCAGACAGTATTAAACCAACTCCCTTGCAGGCTCTGGTGGTACTGTCTACCCCAGACCAATAAGCCGTGTAGCTGTCATGCTTGGTGGGGCCACAACCTCTCCTTTTTATCTCATTCACACATAGAATATCAATCTTTCTATCATCCATCATCTGGCATACTTCATTCAATTTACCATCCATTCCTCCTCCAACATTTAATGTTGCAAACCGGCTTTCCGTAGGCCGCTTTTCGCCCTCGCGGGAAACGAGACGTGATGAAAAGAAGTATATATGTATGTTTATCCATTATCTAGTACCCATAGTACAAGCTCTGCTTAGTTTGGGAATAGATGGTGTTGTGTGAATGTGGTAAAAAAAAAAAGTTGTGATTTATAAATCATGGAAAACACAACAAAAATGTAAACGTATGAGAATTGTAGAATAAGAACCACGCTCAAAGCTATTGCTTGAACTAAGCCAAAAAAACGTAGACGTAGACCTCCATAACTTATTATTACAAAAATAAACTCAATAGGACCTAACGAATGTGAGTGCGGTTATTGTATGAAGCCAGACTAAACTGCTCATCTAGCTAGATTAGGTAGTCCATTACGATAGGGGATAATCCGTTAAAAGTCGGTGCGGCCCCTCCAATAATTTCTTTTGACTATAAAAAACCGAATAAATAGCTGAAAACCATTACACGCAGTATAAATACTCTTTTCCTTCACAAAAGACATGAGATTAATCTATCCTATGGTATTTACAGGGGCCATTTCCATTAATCTTTAAAAAATGGGTTTTGGAAACGGTTCCTTTTTTTACTTACTGATCTCGGTTTGCATACCTACTCTCATAAACCGCAATCGGACATGCTTATCGATCTTGTTATGCGTTCTTTTATCTTAATATATAAAATCCTTGCGTTACTGACTGACTGACAGACACGCTACAGCCGAAACTATTGGGCGCAGGAAGCTGAAATTTGGCATGTGTGTTCCTTGGGGACCGTAGGGGTGCACTAAGAAGGGATTACCCGAAATACCCACGGGATCGGCCAAAACGGGTAAATTAAAAAAAAATGCAGGCGTAGCTGCTGGCGTCCTCTAGTATGTAATAAAATTGTAGACTTCAGTGGCGTACCATAAAATGTGTGTGATGTGATCATCACATTATTCGAAACAGACTGTTATTAGGCAGGTTGCTTTTTGAAAACTAGTTTTGGTCTAGTCTCTGTAATATTGAGTGGCAGAACCACGTTTATAACACACAATACCTATAAGTGGTGCAGTCGTTTCGTTCGATCGTTCAGAAAATGTAACGCATGGAAATGTATCGCGAAAGGCAGTGAGCCTTTCCTAGAGAGGATACTTCTGCTGAGAAAAATACAGGGCAGAGGTTTCTTGAGGAGAGGGAAAATAATTACTCATCTTGCCGTTATTACCTGGACTCGGCAACGAGTGTTATGAAGCCTGATTGACATCACTAACTTCTTTCAAATGGAGACTAATCTCACCCGTATTTCGACTACTGTATCACCTGTGCAGGCATGTTCACAACAGTAACCATAGGAGACATCCAGTTTTGACACTCTTAAAGTCCCAGCGAAAGCTAAATTGTCTTGGAACCCGCAACGAATTTAATCAGACGGTTATTAAAGGAGTTGGAAAAGTAAATTAATTCACTAGCTTCTATGAGCTATAGTTAGCTGCAGGCAGCAGGCAGGTTATTGCTCGTTTGCCGCCCTAATGTAAACAAACACGAATCGACTACCAACGCAATAAATAATGTAATATGACGCGTATAACATTTTTAAGCAAAATACGAAATAATATTTCATATTTGTATCGTAGTAAAAATGCTTCTATGTTTTCAAAAACATGATTTAATCAGTTATGGCAGGGCAACGATCTTCGACGAGTATTGATCGATGTAATATTTAATTATTCTATTTTAATAATGTACAGAATATATTCTGCTATTTAAACTCCATAGTCTTATAACTTACAGGCCATGTAATATTGTGATGGCCGGTGTCATGTCAAACCGTCGTCACGAAACACAATAATTAACAAAGAGGTTTGAAGACTATTTTATTATTTTGAAATGAGTTTTTAGTTCGATGACGTATACACTCGGTCAAGTGTTCGCCAAATTTACAAGTCATTGACAACAAGGCGATGGCCGTGCGGATAACACCTTCCGTTCACGTTCTGAAGGCGTGGGTTCAAATCCCAGTCATAACAGTTATGTGGATTATGGTTTTTATGAAATTTGGAAAATGTTTATGAATATTTGGCAAATATTTAAAAGATTATTTAAATATTTCGAGTAAAAATTAGAAAATTCTAGAAACTTCAGGAAGGAATGGAAAGGTTAAAAAGAGACAGGAGATGAAAACACAAATTTAAATATTTCGAATAAAGATTAGAAAATTCTAGAAACTTCAAGAAGGAATGGAAAGGTTAAAAAGAGACAGGAGATGGAAAAACAATTGAATAACGAAAAGACAATCGAAATTAGTAGATCTAGAACATTCTTAGGGGTATATAAGGCGGTGTAGACGCGCTAAGCGCCAGTTTAAGTTGAAAAATGGTAAAGTGAAGAAGAAAAGGAAGAAAGAAGAAGTAGTAAAATAAAGTGAAAGTATAGTGCAGTAAAGTGCAGTGAAGTGCATTGAAAAGTGCAGTGCAAAAGACGCTTGTGTTGGTGCTGTCTGCGTCGAAATTAAACGGCGCGTCGTGTGTGAAGTCGAATAAAGTGTCTTCAGTGCTACTCGGTGTTTCCTTCCAATCCCGTTACCCCGACCGTAACAATATTATACGCTATATTGGTTGAGCGTATAAAACATACGTTTACCACACCCTAACCGAGAACGAGAACCGACAATCTTACATGGAAGTTGATTCAATTTGAAATCACAAGCTACCGCAAATATTAAGATTGACTCGTGAAATCTAAGATTTAGTGTTATATGTATTTAATATGCTAGTCAGATTATTCACAATTCAATTAGTGTCACATTTTGTAAAGTTTATGAAGAAAAAGCAAAAGTATCGAGAACGAAAATGGCGACTTTCATAGTTATATATTTTGGAAAAAATCGATACATTTTCCTATTATATTGTAACGTATGTCCGGTACCTACCGCGTCTACGTCACAGTACTGTCCATACGCTCAGCCAATCAGAGAAGGCCATTGTCCGCGCTCAAGAAGCCTGACCAAATATGGTCATGAACGGACTCCAATTCTGATGGAGGGCCGGTATATAAAGGGGCCGACAGAGAGACAATACTCGGCAATAAACGCATCTAGAACCGTTTTCCGTGCTCGAGTTCTCTTCTAGCAGGTCTCCATTATTGTAAGCGAGGAGGTGTGGCTACAGCGAACCGGTACGTATTTTTATACTAATTGTCTACCTTTTAGTGTAACTACCTACTACGTAACACAACAGTTCGCAAATTTGAATCTAACGTTTTTCTAATTAGTCCTAACGGTCGAACTTTTACGCCTTATCGTAAAGTAGGCCATTTGTAAGGGCGGAACGCTTGCGCACTAAGTGTAGTGTGTAGTGTATACTTACACGGTTTAATTATTACATACACAATGGGCTCACACCCCATAAAATACTTCCTGCTAAATAAGAACGAGTTAGCTTACGAGGTCACTATTAGAGGTGAGGAGCCGGCTACCTCTGTCCTAGGTCTGCGGAAGCAGCTCCCAAAATTACTGGAAGCCTTTCCAGATGATGATATTTTGGAGTCGGGCTTAGCCATCACGGTGGACTTCGAGGGCGCTAGCAAGGCCGTCTCTGAGCTGGCCAAGCGAGTGAATTCGTTAACTATTTCTTACGACGCGAACTTAGCTAGGTGGTCTACCGCACTGCACAACCACTTATTCCACAGACTCCGTAGGATGGAACGTCCTACGGCGTATTGCAAACGTATTACCGAATTATGCAGCCGGTTCGACAAGCTCTCGGCAGAGCTGTCCGCCATTGATCAATCAGGTGTTCGCTCAGCTGATGCTGTGGCAGAGGTCCAACCTGTGCCGCCTACCTCGACGCAGGCAGGGTTAGCCCCAGTATTGCATTGCGAGCATTTGAGAGTTAGCGAACTGTCTAAGCTAAAATACGACGGTACGGGATGCGTCCGAGCGTTCCTACAACGCGTAACCGAATTCCAAACCGCGCGTAATCTACCTTCCACTAAAATTTTATCGGATGCCTCCGAAATATTCACCAGTAACGCACTTCACTGGTACCGCGGCCTAAAAGAATATTTCACTACATGGGAAGAACTCACCACTTAATTAATAGACGATTTCACACCGTACGATTATGACTACCGGTTATTAAATGAAATCCGCCAACGTACTCAAGGTGCTACCGAAACTATAATTATTTATCTCTCGATAATGAATCAGCTGTTCGCTAGGCTGTCACCGTCAAAGCGATTGTCCGAACGCGAAAAGTTAGACATTCTATTGCATAACATACGTCCATGCTACTCGCTAGTGCTAGCTCCGTCAATATCTTCAATAGACAGTATAGCAACACTGCAGACGTTATGTTTAAACTACGAACGGATGAAATGTTTGAACTCTCAGTTCCGCGAACCGTATTATAGTAACGACACGTTGGCACCAGACCTAGCTTACAGTCACAAACCTAATAACCGAGCGCGTAATAATTCCTACAATAATTATCTCGTTGCCACTATAGAGGGTACGCCCGAAAAACCCGAATACACTGAGAAAAACGAACCAAGCAATCCTAAGTCTAAACCTAGCTCTGCCGCTCTAGTCACGTCCAAGTACTGTCTGCGCTGCCGTATCAATGATCACAGTTTGAATGAATGTAAGCGCGATCGGTTCGCCATTTGGTTCAAGTGCGGCCGTAGGGATGTGACATTCCCTAACTGTCCGAACTGTAAATCGACGAAACCAAAAAACTAGTTGGTCAGGGTCGGGTCGTGTCAAAATCTAAATTAGGTTCTACAACCTATTCAACCAATTTTGACAAAGATGATTGGAGAAATTGGCTAAACACTCTAAAAGTGTATTTCTCTAGTTATTCCGTCGCCTCGATCCTGGATAATAAACCTAAAAATTACCTACGGCCCTATGTTTACGTAACGATTAACAGTTTACCTATTTGTGGATTGCTCGATTCCGGTTCAGCCATTACAATTCTAGGTAACAACTCCCATATGGAGGTAATGACTAAAACCGGGTTAGAAATACAGCAGTGTCACAACACTAATTCCATTCGGTCCGCGGGTGGAAATATATTGTTGCCGCGCGGTTTATTCAACTTACCCACTACTTTTGATAATCAAACCCACTTATTAAAAGCTCATATTATTCCAGAAGTTACAAGTAATTTAATTTTAGGCATCGATTTCTGGAAACTATTTAAATTACTGCCTAACCATATCGCATCCGTATGCATGTCTAAAACATTGCCGTGTAGTGTGTTAAGTGAAAATAAGCTAAGTAACACGAACGTATTGCAATCTTTTAGTGAGTTGAGTGAGTCACAACAAAGAACAGCTAAGTAAATTATGAAGCAATACGAGTCGATTTCTACTGAAAAAACCGGGTTAGGACGAACTCATTTAATAGAACATGCAATAGACACTGGCGATTCTGCGCCGATACGCCAAAGATATTATTGGTTACCGCCGGCGAAATTAAAAATAATTATTGACAAATTAGACGAAATGCTTGCATTGGGAGTGGTAGAAAAATGCGAAAGTCCTTGGTCGTCACCTATTTTACTAACGCCTAAGAAGGACGGTAAACTAAGGTTTTGTTTAGATAGTCGGAAACTTAATTCTATTACTTAAAAAGACGCGTACAAACTACCTTACGTATCCGAAATTTTAGACAATCTTAGGAACGCTAGATATCTTAGTAGTATAGACTTATCTAAGTCCTTTTGGCAGACGCCTTTTCGCGAATTTGATCGTGATAAGACTGCGTTCTATGTGCCTACTAGAGGAACATTAAGATTTGTAACTATGCTGTTTGGTTTAACGAATGTGCCTGCGACACAACAGCGTTTGGTGGATTACTTGTTTACGAACAATACTGAGTTCGAAAACTCTGTATTCGTTTTTTTAGATGATATCGTGCTTATATCGCCATCTTTTAATGCTCGTGTGTCACTATTTAATAAAGTATACGAAAAATTAAAATCGGCCAACCTTACCATTAACTTAGAAAAATCTAAATTCTTCCGTGATGAATTGAAGTACTTGGGCTACGTAGTAAACTCTAAAGGATTACAAGTAGACCCATGTAAGGTGGAAGCCATTCTTCAACATGCTACGCCTAAGAATAAAAAAGAAGTCAAAAGGTTTTTAGGCATTGCATCATGGTATCGGCGATTTATACCTAATTTTAGTACTATTGCCGGTCCTTTGAACAAACTTACTTCTACCGGTAAGAAAGCTGCACCATTCTAGTGGTCGGTGGAAGCTGATGACTCGTTTTGTAAACTAAAACAATTGTTAAGCTCCACACCAGTATTATCGAGTCCCGATTACGAGAAACCTTTTCAAGTTCACACAGATGCGAGTGCGAGTGGCATCGGTGGGTTACAAACACAAGAAATAGATGGCGTGGAACTACCTATCGCTTACATGAGTAGGTCACTAAATGCACAGGAACAAAACTACAGTATAACAGAACGGGAGACATTAGCAGTTCTAACAGCCCTCGAATATTGGCGCTGTTATTTAGATAACGGGTTAAAGTTTGTTGTGTTTACTGACCATTCCGCACTGAAATGGTTCCTAAACTTGAGCAACCCGACTGGTAGATTAGCTCGGTGGTCGGTTCGTCTGTCAGCCTTTAACATCGAAATAAAGCATCGGCGCGGCGCAGATAACATTATAGCAGATGCGTTATATGTCGATCCCTACCTGTAAATATAATTATCACGAATAATAATAATAATAACGTGAACAACCCTAATGTTGACACTGATTAATGGTATTCAGCCACCTACAATGGTTGTTTATCTTCGCCTAATGACTATCCAGACTATTCTATTAAAAATAATAAATTAAATCGTATGATAAAATCTAGGTGTATGCTACGTAAGGAGTTCGAATGGAAAGAAGTGCTACCTTCTTCTAATCGAAATAATGCCATATTAGAGAACCATGCCGAACCCACTTCGGGGCATTTCGGTATACTTAAAACTTACAAGCGCTTAGCACTGTGTTACTATTGGCTTAAATGCACGATGTCGTGGTAAAGTTCATAAATTCTTGCGACACTTGTATCGCGCACAAACATCAGAACCATGCACCATTGGGAACCATGGGACGACCCAAAGTGTGTTCACGACCCTTCCAAAGCATTAGTGTAGATTTGGTGCGGCCATTACCCGTCACAAGAAAACAAAACGCCTACATCTTTGTAGTAACTTGCTGTTTTAGTAAATACTGTCTACTTCTTCCTATCAGGCGCGCAACTGCTGAAATAATAAGTTCTAATATTTTGGAAGAAAAAATATTTTTAGTTTATGGTATACCATCTACAATAATATTGGACAATGGTAAACAGTTTGTAAGTGCTACTTTAAAAGCTATGTTGCGCAAATACAAAATCCCAAATCTTCATTATACTCTTAAATAATAATAATAATAATATTCTATCACATACACACAACACCATCTAGTCCCAAACTAAGCAGAGCTTGTACTATGGGTACTAGATAATGGATAAATATACATATATACTTTTTTTTTTTTTTTTTTTGTAAATACATACATATTATACATAGAAACACCCAGACCAAGACAAACATCCATGTTCATGCACACAAATGTTTGACTTGAGCGGGAATCGAACCCGCGACCGATGCGTAGCAGTCGCTTACACTCCCGCTGCGCCAACCGGTCGTCAAATACAAAATACAAAATATTCCCCACATGTGAATACGGTCGAACGCTATAATAAAACCATTGGTTCTACCTTAGCGGCGTTTGTAGGAAATTACCAGAGATTATGGGACACTCTTCTACCTAAGGTGCAGTTTGCATTAAATAATGCAGTTAATGATGTCACGGGCTATACACCTAGTTTTTTAGTCTATGGACGTGAATTAGTTCCATGCGGCTCACACTATGTCGACACGGACGCTGATGATATAGTATACATACCTAGGGACGATTACGCAGAAAACATAGGTCACTTATCAGGCATATTTGACAAAGGTCAGGCACTCCTCATTCAAGCTCATGCTAGGAATTCCCAAACTTATAATTTACGCCGTAAACCAGCTGAGTTTAATGTGGGAGACACTGTGTGGAAAAGGACTTTTTATCAGAGCGACAAGGATAAGTCCTTCTG
The DNA here is from genome assembly GCA_944739405.2 of Euclidia mi. Lineage (NCBI taxonomy): Eukaryota > Metazoa > Arthropoda > Insecta > Lepidoptera > Erebidae > Euclidia > Euclidia mi. The sequence continues at coordinate 27,866,697 of OX123193.2, read as the reverse complement.
TAAGAAACTATCCCTTAAATTCGTGAAGTGCACAGTGATTAATAAAAAGTAGCCTCTCGTTTACGAGTTGTCGGACGCGTCTGGAAATTCTATTGGGTTTTGGCACATAAAAGACTTAAAACTTATACACTATGGCGCCTAACCAATTGTTACAAACCGTATAAGACTTTCCCTTCCTTCTTTCTATACGCCGTCTTAGCTTGGACAGTAGCGGACTCGTAGACCTAACGCAGCTAGTCGGATTTTTCTTGTTAGCCACGCAAAATCCTCTCCTAAGGCGGGCGGTATTGTGACGTATGTCCGGTACCTACCGCGACTACGTCACAGTACTGTCCATACGCTCGGCCAATCAGAGAAGGCCATCGTCCGCGCTCGCGAAGCCTGACCAAATATGGTCATGAACGGACTCCAATTCTGATGGAGGGCCGGTATATAAAGGGGCCGACAGAGAGACAATACTCGGCAATAAACGCATCTAGAACCTCTACTGCGTTTCTATTCTAGAACCCTTTACAATATCTTTGCCTACAAAACTCGCTTGATATCTAAAGATCTATTTACTTAGATAAAATTCTTGCCGAACTAACTAACTGGCAGAAAAGCTACAGCCAAAACTATTAGGCGCAAAAAACTGAAATTGGCATGTATGTTCCTTGGGGACCGTAGAAGTAACAAATACAATAAAATTACATTAAACCAAACACGAGTATGATGTCCAAAGTTTGTTCATACCGGCACATGAACAGCTAATTAATGTATTAAAACAGTTAATGAACAAAAGTTATACAATCCGTACCTATGAGAGCTTTAGTAGCCTCAGTACATGGATAAAAATAACAGCTAAATAAATACTAATAAATAATAATCCATCATTGTCTTTCGATCGTGTCGCTCTTGAAAGAACTATCTTGGTCTCGATGTGCCAGTATCATTGGTTGATAACATCTCTCATTCATCATTGGTTGATATCATCACCATTTTTTTTAATATGACTTCCGCACTAAGCATAAGACCTGTATCGCTATCGCGGAGGACCAACGAAACATGCAAATAACGGACACAATGAACACCCAGACTCAAAATAACAATTTATGGATCACGCAATGTGTTGCTCGTATGGGATTCGAACCCACATAACTTGTCGAAGTGTCATGCGGTGAGGCGATCGTTAAAGAATACCAAAATTCCAGAGTATGAAGGCGTTTGTACGGAATTCTGTTGTGACACTCCTAGCATTTTCTTTACGCATTTGGGGCATCTATTTGCCGATTTTTAGCACGCACAGTAATCACGTCTAGGATGAGTATAAAAATATGGGGAATATGGCCGCACGATGTTGCGATTGCCCCATATTTTCTTAAACTAAATTTTAATAAACCGAACAGTAAGCGTGGTTGGTTCGTTGAATCTGAAAGTCATAACAGTATAAGTGTTCCTGTCCTTAGTGTGTTGCAGTAGGATAAACTGCGTGATTATGGATAAGCCGCACCTTTTGGGAATGTTGTATGTATTATGCGATTGATTTCAAATTGCAATAAACTACTAACTGATACCGATTGGTAACAAAAAACAGCGATATATTTGGCAGATGCTTACTTTCCATTTTTTGTTTCTTATTTCTTTGCTATAAAAACCACAAAGCATATCGGCACGGCGACATTAGAATAATTTACAAAGAAGTTTTTAACTATACATATTTTTTGAAGAGTCGGTAAGATGTTTTACGGAATCGAAACAACAAGGAAACAACGCTTGTCTTGCATATAGTTTGAATAACGAGAGTATTTACAAAGCAAATAAACAAACAGCTCATCATTACAGTTCTGCAAGCTTTCAATTAAATATAGATTGAACATAGAATTTGTTCATTTATTAAAGGTTTACAGCATTTACGATACTAACACAAAATTTATAAAATGTACTTAGTGCTCTTGTAGATAAGTCACGTTCAGTATTAGCGTTTGTAATCGACTTACAGTTTGCTTACTATAAGCTGCACCTAGCTCAGCTGAGATACGAAAGTAGGACGAACAATATACGAGTGTGTAACTTAGATTTTAAAGAAGAAAGTGGTAACTGAAGAAGCGAACTCAGGCGTGGAAGTGGTGTTTCTTGCAAACTAACTTATAAAAGGTAACTTTAGGGCATATAATATGGGTGGGAAATAAATACTTTTTTATTTTATATTGTCATATATGATCATGGCGTTTATAACAGTGCTAAAAGGTACGTAGTGCTTATCACGGCAGACAATTTAAAACTAATTTAAAACTACAAACGTTTAAACTCAAATTTTACTCATAAGTAAAAATGAAAAAGTTGGCTGTGATAAAAAGTGTTTTTGTGTTAAAAACAAAGTATGTTTCAGACACAAGTGACAGCTGACCGGGGATGCCAATTAATTTTTTTTTAGGCCAGAAAGTGTAGAAGTGGATTTTTAAGTTGCGTTATATTTTTAATTCAACAAATCATTGTAACGGCTACAAATGTAAGTAAACTGTCTTAAATTAAAACATTCTTAAATGAACTAGACATCGCCTGAGTAAATTATACACCTTTTTCACACTAGTCACACTTTCTATTGGAGAAAATCGTATAAATATCGTTTGGTAGTTTTTGAGATAGCCTAGTGAAGATACCAAGAGACTGCCATGCAGAGGATATCGGATTCGAATCACGGCGCGCACCAATGACTTTTCGGAGTTATGTGCGTATTGAATTATTACTTATCGCTTGTCCCGTGCTTCGGAGAGCACGTTAAGCCGTCGGTCCCGGTAGTCATAAAGATCTTTGACAGTCGTTACAGGGCGTCAGTACCTTCTAAATAAACTGACACTAGTCTAAACCATGGAATATCGCTATCCCTTCGGGTTGCAGAGTTCAGACAGGCAGTCGCTCTGTGGAAAAGCTAATATTCCGCCAAATCCGGATAAACTAGGAAGTGGATCCCAGATTGAAACTGGAATAACGCTAAGAGGATAATGATGAGTTTTTGAGATAATCGTGTTCAGACAGACAGACCGACGCAACTGGGGGACTTTATTTTATAGTGTGTAATTATTTCAACAATGTAGTCCACAATCGCTTTAATTTAGACACAAGTTTAATAAATATTACTGCTGAGAAAAATGGGGCGGAGGGAGACTTGGTTGGAGGTTGATCACCGTGTTGCTCAATTTCTCACGGTTTCCGGGAACTTCAAGATATGTTTTCATTTAATTTAGTTTGCGCCAAATTTCTGAATACAATTTTAAGCTGGGGCCCAATTCTCTTAAATAAATACAGTTCCAATATAATTTAGTGTCATACTTACGTCAGAAAAAGCGTATTCTTCGAAATTATCTGATATTTGAATGAAGTTGTAACGAGATCGTAAATTAAAATAAGTGTCAAAATATGTGTCAACGACGAACAAACAGTTCGTTCTTTTTTTAAATTATACAAATACAAGAGTTGGCCTCCTGTACCTACATCACATTTTATCTTAATACTAGAGGGCGCCAGCAGCTACGCCTGCATTTTTTTTTATTTACCCGTTTTGGCCGATCCCGTGAGAATTTCGGGAAATCCCTTCTTAGTGCCCCCCTACGGTCCCCAAGGAACATACATACATGCCAAATTTTAGCTACCTGCGCCTAATAGTTTTCGGCTGTAGCGTGTCTGTCAGTCAGTCAGTAACGCAAGGATTTTATATATTAAGAAGATGATTATTGTTTACCTGAATGTAACTTGTTTTTCTTTCCTCGGCACTTCACGAGTGTCAACTCGGTGCTACCACTGAATTTGGCTGCACAAAGTTGCTACCAGAAATATGACAGGTAATATTTTTATACTACTTCAGCAAAAGATATCGAGGTACCCATGCTCTTTTTTAACCAGAAATAATTTTTTTTTCTTGTTATATCTACCTTTGATCGTACAAGAGGTGGCTGTTTAATTAAATCATTTCAGCAATTATTATTGGTGCAGCACACAATTTAAAATAATGGATGACGCCGTAGCCGCACTTACGTGAAATAAACATAATGACGCACAACACTAATTTAATTTGTTATTGCAATTAACGATATTTAAATTGTTATTACTGCGTTCGTTTGTTATTTGGAGTCGCTCTTACATAACACACATAATGTAACTTCACGCCTTTTACCCCCGAAGGGGTAGGCAGAGGTGTATACACACCCACATTTCGCCAGTTATGTTTGGGTCCCAATGTAATAGAGGGCGAGCCAATTGCCATCTACCGGGCACATTATTAAGCGAGCGATAATTAACCTTTTTTAATACACACATAACTTTGAAAAGTCAGAGGTGTTTGTTGTGTCACAGAAGTCCGCTACGTACACCACTAGGCTATCGTGGCTCTTGTCATGCAATAATGAAATAAATAACAATGTAATACATATTATTAGAGGATGTCCGCATCTACATCAGCAAATTATTTTTTAATTTGTCCGTTTCCTATCTCCTGGGAATTTCGGAAAATCCCGTCTTGTTCGCGTACACGCTTCGAGAATAGCGCCCAGTAGTTGGCAGTGCTTTGTCTGTCAGTAAAGGAAAAATGTTATATGTTGGATTATTCAGTGACATAGTTGATAACAAGAACGTAGTTTTAGTATCTGCCGAGATTTACATTTACGACAGAGTTAGACTGTGGTATATCTTACACAAGAAACATATTCATTCTATCGACAAACTGTAAACAATACTTAAAGTTAAAGAGTTGGTAAAGAGCTTGCAATCGATTGATTGCGTGATTGTCTAGAGGTTGAAGTAGACGCCTCACTATCTTACTCTGTGTCCAGATTGGTGTGTTTGCTTCCCCGACGTAACAACACTTGGTTCGTTGCACTAATTGTTGTTTTAAGTCTGCCTGCTCTTTTACCCGACTACGGCGACGCCAAAAGGAGGGGTAATGTTTTTGGCAGTCTATGTATGTATGTACTTACATATGTATGTAAGTTAGTTTGTAAGTCTGTATGTTTGTATGTTCCATCCAACGACAACCCAGCCTACTAGACGGCAGACGTAAGGCGAACGATATCTGACAACACTTTAGACTTATACGTCGTACATAAGACCAATCCCAACACTAGATATGAATTATGACGTACCGCAAATTTTAACCGGCCAATTAGAATGCATTTTTGTAGCCCCCCTTGCCCCGCATAACTCACCGGTTTGACAGAATTGTTTGTTTGTAGAAATGAAAACATTAGGTGTCTAGAAGGCTGGGTTGTCGTTGGTTCCACCGTAGCACCTAAACTACTGAACCGCTATTAATAGATTTGTAATAATTATATAAAAAAATCGGGTGTCATAGGCTATATAAATTATGTCTAAATTTTCTATTTCGGAATTAGGTAATACGTCAGATTCCAACCTCAAAAATATCACATTAGGATAATCATAACGTGTTTGGTATCAAAGGAAAGGTATTGGTGAGCACAATACAAATATGCACATATATTATTCTGCTTGAGTCAAAATATAAGTTTAAAACGCGGTTGTACTTACCATTCGCGCGGTTCAGACGCTTTGCGTTACCTATTTGGCTTTATTTCTTTTTTTAAATAATTATAACAATGTAAATATAGCAAGGTCAGTTTACATGCCTCATAGGGATACGGAAAAGTATTAAATAAAATAAAAAAGTTTAAAGACTCTAACCCGACTTCGCAAACAAGGGGGTCTAAAAAGGAAGAAACAAAGAGAGGGGTTAGTTGAGAAATTACTTGTCCTGACTAACAAATTGTCGCACAGCCTAAACTACTGAAGCTAGGAACATGAAATTAAAATAAGGGTTGAAAGTTCGTTTCAATGAACTTCTTTTGTGGCTTTTTTTATAGTAATAGGCGGCATACGAGCAGATGGATTGCCCGGATGGTAAGCAATTACCGCCGCCCATGGACACAAGCAACACCACAGGAATCACAAGTGCGTTGCCGCCCCTTGGGGTTCGGACAAGGGATAGGATGAGAGAGAAGGAACAGGGGATAGGCCTCCGATACTCTCACTCACCGAACGAAACGCAACAGTTTAGGTACGGTTAATTTACGTTGATTTTCTGTGAAAGGGTAGTACCTACTTCCCCGGTCAAGCCGGCCCATTCATGCAGAAATCAGCAAGGCTCTACTAATCGGAAATAGCAAACACTAGACAAACATATTGTTGCTTGTTATATAAACGAGATCTAGCTTTATCACTTTAATTACTTAGATAATTATTTTAGAAGTGTTCTTAAATAGGGCGGGCAAATCTCAATTAAGACTCAACTTTAGAAGATTGGTAGTGAGTGTCAACGATAATGAATGAGGTGATGAAGATAAATTTCCTCTAAACATTGTTAAAACTCAAACATTGAAAGGAGCTTATTAGATTACTAATTCATTATTGGGTATTTATCCCATGGCTAATTATGCTCTTGACCAAATTATCAAACAACATATATTCATTTTGGATATTAATAATCTGATTTACAAAAATAATACAACTGATTTTTCATTTAAAATGCAATGAATTATTTTAATTGCTGGAAACACCAAACAAGAATCTTTTATAGTAAAGAGACGATACGCTTAACAAACCCTTGTTTTCAATGCACTCATTACTGTCAAATGTGTACACGCACTGCAGATGACATGCACTGCATCATAAGTTTCAAAATGCGACTCATTAAAATGATAACATAGATCAACCATGGACCGAGTACCGATGTGTATGTATATATGTATAGTTTTTTTCTACTTTGGTATGCATCACGTAATTTAAAAAAATAAGAAACTAAGCTTCAGAGCCACACTAATTTAGAATACTAAAACTTCAACGCTCAGGTAAAGGTAAATATCGAAACAGACACCATTATAAAAAGCTCGTATTTGAGGTTTTTTTTTTATAACTTTAGGCGGCAGGCGAGCAGACGGATCGCCAGATGGTAAGCAATTACCGCCGCCCATAGACACATGCAACACCACAGGAGTCACAAGTGCGTTGCCACCCCATGGGGTTGAGGAAAGGATATGAGGAGGAGTGGGATAAGGGAGAAAGAATAGGCGATGGGGCCTCCGGCACTCTCACTCACCGAACGAAACGCAACAGTTTAGGTACTGTTACTTTACGCCGATTTTCTGTGAGAGGGCAGTACTTCCCCGGTCGAGCCGGCCCATTCATGCTGAAATCAGCAAGGTTCTAATACCTAGCAATAGTATTTCTAGTTCCCAGACTTAAAAACAAATTACTTATTAAAACTGAAGTTTTTTTAACAGTTTACTCGAAATAACACAAGGTAGAAATAGTGCAGGACAATATTTTTTTCTTGAAGCAAGCACTTTTATGGTTTTCTTTACTTTTTTCTACATTTCTTGAAAAGTATTTAAGAAACAGGGCTTTTCACCGAGACTACGGCATGGCGATACTTCATTCTTGTCTTTTTCATTCACTAAAGGACGCTAATTATAAAAATTTATGTATTTTTTTACATGAATGAATGAGGAAGGTGGTGTTATATTATACCCACATTTCACCTTAAATATGAATTTTAGATCCCATATCTATTACGTGGTGTGTAATGTGCGTAATGTGCCCGGTAATGGCAATAAATAGTGCCGTTACCGAGCACCTTGCCAGACTGCTCGGTAACGGCACTATTGCCATTACCGGGTGCTGCTACTAAGAATTCGGTAAAACTTTGCCCGATCCGGTAATCGAACCTGGGACCTCCGGATCAGCAAACTCATACGCTATCCACTGGACCACGGCGACAGTATTTTGCAGAAATTATTTTTATCTATATGATTTTTGGGCATTGACAATGATAATTCAGGAACCACGTCAAATAACAAACGAACTCCGTAATAATAATTTAAATTACGTTAATTGTGAATGTTCAGCGTCATTATGTTTATTCCACGTAAGTGCGGCTACGGCATTATCAATTATTTGATGTTAAATTGTGTGCTGCATCGATAATTGCTGAAATAATTTGAATTGAAGTAGCGTCTTTATTATATATCTAAAGGTAGTTCTTAATAACAACTTTTAGTTGTTTCATATCAAAGAGCTCTTTTAGTCACTACTAAAAGTCAAGTACAAGAAATATTATACTAACTTTGCAAGTATACTATACTTAGTATACTTGCAAAAGTAGTATAATATTTCTTGTTTTTGCAGGCGCCTCTCTTTTAGTTAGACTATTATGACTATCGTGCGCAATACTGTTTCATCTGTGTAAACTGGATTTAGTTACAGTGGCCAAAGATGACGCTGAGGTCTGACACACGTGAAGTGAAAGTAAATACCAAATGATTAAACCAAAGTAACTCCGAATAGTCAGGCTGAAGTAGCAATGGGCCGGGCACATAGCGCGAAGAACCGATGGCCGCTGGGGCAGGCGGGTTCTGGAGTGGCGACCACGTACCGGACGACGCAGCAGGGGTAGGCCCCTCGCAAGGTGTACCGAAGACCTGGTTAAGATCGTGGGAAGCGGTTGGATATGGTGGCTCAAAATCGGTCTGTGTGGAGAACCTTGGGGAGGCCGAGGCATGTCCAACAGTGGACGTCTCTAGGCTGACATGATGAAACCTATATTTTCAGGATTTCAGGTTGCAAAAACTACACTCCCATAAAATATGATGTACACACTGCTCGCAATTGATGTCAGATTTAGATCATTGACACAATGTAGAGTCAACTAAATGGAACGAAAACAATTTGCTCTTAAAGTTTCCGCGAACCGTTAACTTGAGCAAAACAGTGATCCACCTCTAAACAAGTCCTTCCAAATTGCGCATATATACGCGATTGGGTATAAATTGCTTGGAGGTGCAAAATAATGTTTTTTCCTTTTTACCTGACAGTTTCGAACAAAGAAATATAACCTTAAGTCATAGAAGTAACACTAAATAACAACAGCGGTTGCTATGATTGATATATTCTTTCTAATGGCACATGCAGTATGATAGAAAGAGCTGTCGATAGGTTTAGCAGCACGCTCTCATAGCAGCCTCGTGGCAGCCAAACAGTAGACAAAACATAGAGTTAGGAAACCGAGTGTTGTTCGTAACAGTGATGATTTGTCGATAAATATTTGTGGTCAAATGTCTAACTTTAGTATGTGTCGATATATTTAAGCCGTAGAAGTAAACAACTAAAATATTGAAATTGTAGTTTTTGCTGTCGACGCTGGACAGTGCTTTGCAAAGACTTGCCAGACAGACAGTACTAAAAAAATTCACGTGTTTAATTGTTCGTTTTAGCCATAAAATCTATTGACACAAAGTATTCATAAACTAAGTAATGAGCAATACGTTGCGATGAGATGCTAAGAAACTGTCACTTAGATTATGTATTGTACGAGTTATACCAGATTGGCTAATACGGCAGGCTTTGGCAATTTGTGTGCGTCGCATCATATCACGTTGCTTGCTATCGCTTAAGTTGGACACTGCTCGATTTTTTTAGGGTTGTAGGTAATCCGATTTGTGATCCGCCAGCACAAATGATTCACTTTTATGTAAATATTGGGGGTGCTTCTGTCTGTTGGTCTGCCCGACCATTAGACAGGGCTTCGGGTACGTGCTCCCGGCTCTCCGTGCTACTGTAGTCACTACCCTATATTCGTCCAGTGATTACAGTACCCCAGCCTACAACCCACTTCTTCCTTGTCATTCCATCCAATCCATTTACCCCGTATCTCCTATCACCTTCCTCTATAACGACAACATTCCCAAGGAGGGTTGGCGTCAGGCAGGCGGCCGGCTGGTAAAATTCATGCCAAAACCTTTTGCAGTATGGCCAAGTATGTACATGAGTGCGATAGGATTAGGGCGTTCCCCGCAGGCGACGCGCAGGGGCATCACCCGGCACCTGCGAGAAATATGCAAGGGTTGTTGCACTACTCCGGGCGAGTGCAACATAAGAAGCAAGCCTGTGACGTAAAGGAGAGGTATGCAAGTTGGAACGTAGGTACGATGACTAGAAGAGCTAGAGAGTTAGCTAGTGTTGTGAAGAGAAGACGAATAAATGTGGCATGTTTGTAGGAAACAAGATGGAAAGGTACGAAAGCTAGGGAGATCGGTGAAGGATACAAGTTTTATTATTGTGGAAGTGATGGCAAAAGAAATGGTGTGGGAATTGTGTTATACGAAAATCTGAAAGATAGCATGACAAGTGTAAAAAGAGTTAATGACAGATTGATTGCTGTGAAAGTGATGTGGCAAGGTATTATTCTGAATGTGATAAGTGTGTATGCCCCTCAGATAGGCTGGGATGATTGTGAGAAAGAGAAGTTTTGGATGGATTTCGATAGCATGATGACGAATATACCGGAGAATGAAGAGATTATTGTGGGAGGTGATTTTAATGGACATGTGGGACGAACACATGAAGAGTATGAAAGAGTACATGGAGGTTGGGGACTCGGCAGCCGAAATTGTGAGGGAGAAGCAATTCTTAAAGCTGCTGCCGCTTTTGACCTAGCAGTTGCAAATACTTGGTTCGAAAAAAAAAGAGCAACATCTGGTCACGTATAACAGCAGCCACCATATGACCCAGATCGATTATTTCTTAATAAGACGTAATCGAATCAACTGGGTCAAAAACTGTAAAGTGGTACAAGGAGAAGATTTAGGCTCGCAGCACAGGGTCCTGATGGTCGAACTTAAGATTCAAATAAGCTTTAAAAGAACCAGGCAGCAACTGACTCCAAAAATAAGATGGCATATGCTAGAGAAGAATGAATGTGTAGAAAAATTCAGAGATAGAGTGGTAGATAAAATGATAGGAATGGGCGATATGAATTTTATTAGTGTCAATGAGTGTTGGGAAGAGATGAGTGAATGTATTAAGGGTGTAGCAAAGGATGTTTTAGGAGAGTCGAAAGAGAAGCGTATGAAAGATAAGGACACGTGGTGGTGGACAAAAAAGGTACAGAATGCACTTAAGGAAAAGAAAGCAAGGTTTAAGGAATGGCAGCTGATGAAAGGAAGAAATGAATCTTTAGAAGAAAGTAAGAAGAAGGAATATGACGAATGTAAAAAGAGAGCCAAAAAGGCCGTAGCCATTGCTAGATCCAAAGCCCTAGACAAGTTGTACGGGTTACTTGAAAAACCCGAGGGTCATAAATACTTATACAGCATGGCTAAAGCTAGAGAGAGAAAGGCGAAGGATGTATCCCATATTAAGTGCATGAAAGACGAAACAGGAGCGATTCTTATAGACGAAGATAGAATAAAAGAAAGATGGAGGACATACTTTAAAAAAGTTAATGAATGAGGAGAACGATTGGAGCGGAAAACTTGAGAATGAGGTGATGAATATTGGGTTAGTGAAGGAAATAAATAAGGACGAGGTAAAAAAGGCTGTTAGTGGAATGAAGAATGGAAAATCGTTAGGACCAGATGGAATACCAGTAGAAGCATGAAAAGCCTTAGGAGATGATGGATGGGCGTGACTGACTTTATTCTTCAATAAGCTGTTGCACGAGGAGACCATACCCGAGGAATGGTGCAACAGTTACCTGGTGCCCATTTTTAAAATAAGGGTTATATCCAAGAGTGCAACAATTATCAGGGAATAAAGTTAATGCCTCATACTATGAAGGTATGGGAGAGAGTAATTGAGCGACGCCTGCGTGACGACAGTGAGATTTCACGAAACCAATTCGGTTTTATGCCTGGTCGAGGTACGGTGGATGCCATTGTCGCTCTTCGCCAAATATGCGAAAAATACAGGGAGGCACATAAAAACTTGCACATGGTGTTCGTCGACCTTGAAAAGGCATATGATCGAGTGCCCCGTGAAGTCCTGTGGTGGGCCCTGAAGAAGAAAGGAGTGCCTGGGAAATACCTGACGTTGATTCAAGCCATGTACGCTGAATGCCGAATGCAGGTCCGATCCGCAGCTGGTATGTGGCCGTAGGCTTGCACCAAGGGTCGGCCCTTAGCCCCTACCTCTTCCTGTTAATGCTATATCATCGGACATACAGGAAGTGGCACCCTGGTGCATGTTGTTTGCCGATGACATCGTTCTGGTAGCAGAGAGTGGACTGAAGGTGCAGAGCAAGCTGGAGGAGTGGCGGCAGAGATTGGAGAGTGTAGGCTTGAGAATAAGCAGAACCAAAACGGAATATATGTTCTGTGACTTTGGCGGTCTCTCCAGTTCTATACCGGTTACACTCGGCGATACACCTCTACCAGTATGCTCCGATTTCCGCTACCTAGGTTCACTCCTGCAAGATGAAGGCGAGATTGATCGGGATGTTAGGCAAAGAATCAACGCAGGATGGATGAAATGGTGACAGGTGTCAGGCACAATATGCGACCACAAAATGCCTGTGAAATTAAAGGGCCGTATGTATAAATCAGTTATAAGGCCTGTCGTACTGTATGGAGCTGAGTGTTGGGCTACAAAGAAGATGGATGAGAAACGATTGCATGTGGCAGAGATGAGAATGTTACGATGGATGTGTGGAGTGACAAGAATGGACAGAATTAGGAATGATTACGTTAGAGGTAGTATGAAAGTGGCGCCCATAGCTGAAAAGGTGAAAGGGAGTCGATTGGCCTGGTATGGATATGTTATGCGGAGAGATGAGATGTATGTAGGTAAAAAAGTGATGGATATGCATGTAGAAGGACGAAAAGGGAGAGGACGGCCAAGGAAGAGATGGATGGACTGTGTGAGGATGGATATGAAAGAGAAAGGGGTAAACGATCGGATGACTGGTGAAAGAGAAGCGAAGGACATACTGCGCCGACCCCAAATAAATTGGCACCAGGGCAAGACAATGACGATATGTAAATATTAGTACAGCAGTGAACTACTTTGACAACCCATTTGGCGTGAGTGCAACCGACTACCACGCCGAAGCTTGCGGGTACGATTCAGTTTTACGATTCAGTTTTACATTCATGTCCGATAGTTTGTTTCCGTATTTATCCCTCATTTAAAAAACATCGATATCTCCTTTCACTGTCAAATCCCATCACTCCTTAATGATGGGATTTGAAAGCACGGCTATTTAGAGAATGCAGTCAAAGATACATATGAGTCTGTAAGGAGTCTATGCCTATTTAAATGAGACGCGTAATTTGACGTTATGATTAACCAACTAAGACCAACTGACATTACATGTTGCACGTTCGGTATAAGGAAATATGGCGAGCAAGGAGCAAGTATACATGGAGTGATAGCTTTAAGCATAAACAAGAAACCTATCGTTATTTCTTTTTACTTGTATAAAATTTCATATGTGTAACCGAGACAGATGTATTGTATTTATTACCTCTTGAAATACTCATGTCGCAATTTTTTCAAAAGAAGAAATGACTGTCAATAGTGATGTACTCATGCATTAATCTTTTATTGGTATTGGTATATAATTCGGTATGTAGAGACAAGATAAGCATTTGATTAAGTAATATACCAGTAGTATATTATTTTACGAGCTTTTATTTAGAGTATAGTACTTAGGTGCCTACAAAGAAACAAATACTGTAAAAAGAGAGGTAATATTAAGATATGATTGATCATATCTTATTATTACCTCTCTTTTTACAGTATTTAGGAAATTAATTGGAAAAAAAGTCTAAATAGTCAAAATCATTTATTTATACCACAAAGTAATGCACACGATAACTGCCCGGTAGGTCTGATACTATATGTAATACCAAAATGGGATGTACATGGGCGGAAACAGTTAACATTTACGAACAATATTTTCATCCTGAGTTCCAGAAGTGCAAGCCATGTTCACTCTTGAAGCTTTATTATCGCTTCTAAAAATAAGGTTTCGTTATTTCGGACATTTCTGAAAATTACAACACAAATCTGTTTATGATATACCTACATATATGTATATATGATTACTATAGCATATTTTAACAGTTGCAATGTTGGTATACTCCACTTTCAACTGGCGTGCACAGGTGTCGAACATTAGCCAAAAAGTTACCGATACCCTACGTGCTCTCTATCGCCTAAAAAACTTTCTACCTTCCAAGACTAAGACAATGCTGGTGCATACTTTAATTTTCCCTATTATCGACTATGGTGATGTGTGTTATTTCGACCTGAATGCAGACCTCCTCAATAAACTTGACCGTCTTCTCAATAACTGCATTCGATTTATTTTTAATCTTCGTAAGTATGATCACGTGTCTACTTATCGCTCCCATTTGAACTGGTTACCTATTCGTCAACGCCGAAGTTTGCGTGCTCTCACTACCCTTTATTCCATCCTCATGTCTCCCAACCCTCCAACCTATCTAACCCCTTACTTCCAATACCTATTTTCTATTCACGATAAAACCCTACGCTCCTCTAATAATCGACTCCTTCTCTGCCCTTCACACAGCTCCGATTTCCTTCATGCATCTTTTCCTATCCAATCTATCCTTCAGTGGAATGCTCTTCCTCTGGAAATCAGGATGGCCACCAGTCGCTTCACTTTTAAAATAAAAGTACGGCAGTTCTTACTGGACCAACTGGCAGGATCATCTCAGAGATAATTTATTTAAATATATTTAATATATAATATACTTATGTATTTATATATATTATGTATACGTATTTATTATATTATATATTTATGTACTTATAATATGTATATTCTATGTATTTAGTATAGCATTTATGTTTTTCATTTTTAAGTATTTATTAGGATTGTCATGTTTCCTTTGACTTAAATTTGCACCTACCTTGTTCTATCTCTGCATCACCCCAAGGTAGACTGGCAGAGAATGGCTCAGGCATTAAGTCCGCCTATACATGTTTTGTGTATGAAGTTATAAATAAATATTTATTGATTGATAAAAATATAAGTTAATAATAATAAAGTAGAAGTACAAACCTCAGTATTAGATATCTGGTTGGTAAAAATAGTAGGCACAGCATAAGAATGCAAAACTTTTCTTTGAAATTCTTCTTGATAACAAGCAGACACAAAATCAAGCGAACAAAGTTTAGAAGAATTAGACTGTTGCCATTCTCCCTTTCTCATATTTCGGATCCAATTTAGTTTCAAAC
The DNA here is from genome assembly GCA_944739405.2 of Euclidia mi. Classification (NCBI taxonomy): domain Eukaryota; kingdom Metazoa; phylum Arthropoda; class Insecta; order Lepidoptera; family Erebidae; genus Euclidia; species Euclidia mi. Next base: position 27,851,673 of record OX123193.2, on the reverse strand, counting down.
CTTCATTCTTTGCAAATCTACAAAAAATTTCAATTAAAAACCAATTATTCAAATTATAATCTTTCAGAAACTGGTTAGAACTGACAATTGTATTACAACACTATCCTCATATTTTTTATCGAAATATTTCTATTATATTTATTTCATTGTGGCTATTGGAATAAAAATATGTGTCAACGGTGGTCATTATCTTTATCTTTAAGTATAAGCTTTACAAATATCATTGTAGAATTATTACGGCAGATATCTACAACTTTACTTATTATGACTTAGCGGTGGTAAGATATTTTTTGACCATTTTCGGTCAATAGTCCCATTTGGCTTTTACATCCGACGGCATTACAAGCTATGGTCATTTTTTAATGTTTAGAAGTGGTCATGTCTACAATTGTAATATTTTGTAGCAAAATTGCAATTTATTTCGACACGGCTTTCACTCCAGCTGGACAAACATCGACATGACAACATTTTTCTTGGCATATGTCATTCAAGGCTGTATAAAAGCTCTATGGCTATCATACTCGAACATATGCAGTTTTGTAATTAAAGAGAAAAGAGATGCATATACGTTTTATACTCATTTTGAAATGCTCCCTCCATGTATACTTGCTCCTTGATGGCGAGCATGTTCTCTCTAGTCTAAACGTCCAACCTCTCTGGTTTCGAAAGTAAATTGCTATAAAGTTATAGGCTGTGACAACGATTTGTTGGAGAGATAATTATCCGATTTTAAACTTTCGCGATTTGTATACATCATACAATATTATTTAGCGGGTCTTAGTCGCGATAATTTATTTATTTCAAAGCATTCACCTCTGTTATTCTCCTACGTTTCTACCGGCTTGCAAAGGTTATGGTCGCGGAGGGACTGATGTCAGCTCAGCGCCGTCCTTGTGAAGCGCGGGTTTCGGCAGCTACCCTCACTTGTTTTGTATTTTTGATAATTTTAGTTCTATTATGCCTTGAAATAAATAAATTATCGCGACTAAGACCCGCTAAATAAAATTGTACCAATGAGATAATTAACCGATTCTGATTGTTGGCTGCATTCGTTTTAATTAATATGTTATTTGCTATTTTTTATTTATATCTTATCTTATACTAATATATAAAGCTGAAGATTTTGTATAAACAAAATCTTACGTTTATATTGTTTGTTTGGTTGAACGCGCTAATCTCAGGAATTACTAGTCCAATTTGAAAAATTCTTTCCGTGTTAGATGATAGCCCATTTATGAACGAAGGCTATAGGCTACATAGCATCACGCTATAAGCCAAGGGAGCGGAGCAGTAGCCTTAAATAACGCGGTTGTAACCGCGGGCATCATCTAGTACTAATATCTAAAGCTGAAGAGTTTGTTTGTTTAATTGAACGTGCAAATCTCAGGAACTACTGGTCCGATTTGAAAAATTCTTTCAGTGCTAGATAGCCCATTTATCGAGGAAGGCTATAAGCTATATAACATTTCGCTATGAGCGATGGGGGTGGAGCAGTATCCTTAAATAATACGGGTATAACCGCGGGCATCCTCTAGTATAACATAAAACATAAGCACTAGTCAGCGGTCACGCGTCGGAAACATATTTTATTAGAGTATTTTGAGATATAAAACAAGACATTTTGTTAAGAATACCCATCTGATATTTTGACTCCGTTACAAGCTCCATGACTACTCATAAAACTAATAGCAAATGTATAAATACTTATTTCCTTTCTTTACTTTGTTCCCTAAGGTTACCTTTACTTTTATGAGTTAGTTTGCAAGAAACACCACTTCCACGGCCGAGTTCGCTTCCTCAGTTACCTGTCTTTAAAATCTAAGTTACACACTCGTATATTGTTCGTGCTACTTTCGTATCTTAGCTGAGATAGGTGCAGCTTATAGTAAGCAAACTGTAAGTCGATTACAAGCGCTAATACTGAACGTGACTTATCTACAGGAGCACTAAGTAGGTACATTTTATAAATTTTGTGTTTATATCAGAAATGCTGTAAACTTATGTCAATACATGATGGGCAGTATCTTAGTTATTTGGAAGCTTTAATGGAACAGGGCGGTGAACATTTTATTCAGCCAAGTTGTAGGAGTAATGGTTATAACAATAAAATTAACAATTGATTACTTAAAAATTACTTATAAGCTCTAGACTTTGCCTGCGTCGCCGCGTGGGAGTGGCATTAAGTTGTCGTGGGCAATCGAATTTTTTTAAAGACAACTCCCGCACTAGGAATAAATCCTGTGTCGCTGGGGACTTTACAAACATACAACCAACGGACACACTGAACACCCAGACTCAAAACAACAATTTCTGGATCAGACAAAGTGTTGTCCCGTGTGGGAATCGAACCCACGACACTCGGCGCAGTGTCAAACGGCGAGGCGGCCGCTTGAACCACTACGCCAACCGTGCAGTCAAACGCTCTAGTCTTTGTATTACCACAAACATATTACTATTTTTACAATTGCGACCAACAATTACAATCCCTCCGTTGCGACGTGAAAGAAGGACACACAAACAAACAAGTCCAAGTAATTAACTATGCGAAACCATAAAGTTATAAACAGGGATGAAGTACCGATCACCTACATTCGTCCGTGAGGAAATTAGGTTACATCGGGACCATGCCGGCTTGTTGAGTGCGTTTCGATTTGCGACATAATAGGTTAGTTTTGTTTGTGTTTGAGAGTTGATTATTGATGACGTTGACATTACGGTTTCGACTGGTTTACTTGAACAGAGGTTTAAAATTACACACTATTTCAGAATTAGGTACACATGGACTACCTTTTGCCGACCGATACCCCACGCGAGTGGAGTCGCAGACGGAATCTATACTAATAAAAATCTTTTGCCGCAACCCGCCATGGCGGTCAAAAAATTCGATCCTATTGGGGACAGTAGAACCGAATGACTGCAACGAACATCAACAATCATAATTCACATCCCTACCTACATAACAGACATCCAGAACAAAAGTCTTACAGAAAAATTGCAGAAAGCCATTTATTTTATAAGAAACCAACATGAAGTGTAGTGGCGGTCCAGCTGTGTGCTACCGTTTTGCCAAGGGTATTCTCTCTCGCGAACCGCTGCTCCAAAAGCCACGTCCCGATCAAACACAACCGTGTTTGTAGTTACTAATGGCTTCGCTATTGAAACACGATTTCCACTTTAATTTTAATCACACTTCATCCTCTTTGCGGAAATTTACAAACTATTCGTTCGCTGTATTCATTAAATGAAGCACCGAGTTCGTTAATTGTATGCGTAATTTGATTGTTGCTAATGAAATTATTACTGATTTATTTTTAATTCCTTGTGTTTGTATTGTATTTTTAGTTAGTTACATATTTCTGCATAGTTATAATGTAGTGCAATGTTATAAATAATATTAGAAAACAAATCTAAATGTTGTTAAACATTTTAACATTTTCTGTTTAGTCGTGAAAATTTTATTTAAGGTATCAATATTTTTATTTGTCTAGAGAAAGGTAAAACTCTCTATTAATCACTACGCCGCGTACCTCCTACGGAAATACGGCACAAAAATATTAACAATAATTACGAACAACTTTTAATGTTTCATCTGCTTTTGCAAAGACAATCTGTATCCTACTTTGATAGAATGTATCGATGACATCTAATGCTAACTAAAAGAAAGTAAAATTCTTGAAATTCAACAACTGAAAGAAGACTAAAACATAAATCTTCAGATCTTCAGATTTACAACAAAGCTTCCTTACCTTATGGTATATTCACAAAACTATGTGTAATATACATTTAAATGTACCCGTCACTGGGATAAATGTAGTCCCTGCCGCATATTCAAGTTGTGTCGCGCATTGCTACCGCTTATCAGAAACTAGCGGAATGAGGGTCAAATTCCACCCACAATACCGTGAGCAGTCACAGTAGATAAGTCAAACATTATAATGAAGACGTTTGTAAATGTATTGGAGCGATTTAAAGACGCAAAATAAAATGTTCTTGTGCTAAATACTAAGATAAAAATATAAAATTTAATGTAAAAATTATGTTTATTTGCTCTTATAATAATAAGGTTTTATTGCGTTAATACAACGCTCAAATGACTGTGAGTAATGTTCTTATATTTATACCTACTCTAAAACATTGGGACAAAACGGGTTACTTACATCTCTCAAATAAGTATACTTATATGTGCAATTAAGACCTGTTAATAAATTAAATATTTTATGAGATTGAAATGCATCTAACTAATATTTTCATAATTTAAAAATGTCTATATTAGTTAAAAACAACATTTTAGTGTAATTTCATTATTAATTAATCATAAATTGACGGAATTATAAATTGACGTTCATAATCGTTGTTTTGCTTTTGTACCTATATGAGTAAATGAGTTTGAATTTGAATTTAAACCTACGTAATATATATGCTAGTTATCCATGCTTCGTCAACATAATATCACATCTGAACCCAAATACCTCCATTATTCCTATTAGAAATAATACTTTCGTGCAAAAGAATGACGTGCATTGCGTTTATCTACGTATATTTGCCTCACTGAAAACACATTGGTATAAACATCACTAAGTACATAAAAATTATACCAAAGAGTAGTCCGAAAATGTATTTGTACAAACCAGCTTAGTGCATAATGCCGAACAAATCTGCAGTGTACGCGAACGTTATATGCATCGATGTTCGTGAAAGCCTTGTTTATACGTAAATACGTGTAATGGACCAACGTCAGCACGAGAGCCTATTCTACGTCACAGGTAAACTTGGTGCTTATAAACTAATTAGAATTCATGGAGGTTGTATAAATATAGAGTACTGTTTCTTTGTGAAGCAAAAAAACTATAAATATGATACTCAGTTTCTTTGCTTCGAAAAGTTATATGTGATTTTGACATACCACAACGATCATCATTATCAGCCTTATTAGTCCACTGCTGGACGTAGGCCTCTCCTTTGGCAAACCATTCAGCTTGGTCTATACTACAACCGTACCTATTATATAAATCATATAAAAAATATCTAATAATCTATCAAAATTTTCTTAAAAACTTCAAATACTTCAAAGTTGAGAACCTGAAACTTAATAATTTTTCGATATACATTTTAACAGACCACTAACATTATTTATGACCTTGCTTTTTTATACTTTTGGTTAAAATATTAAGAATTGAATAACTTATAACTTCGAACTAATAATTTTCGAAAAGACAAACGAGAGATAGAGAAACAGATTAAAAATAAAAGGCACTAAATATGTGAAACTAAAACTGAGGGAGGAAATAATTAAACTCCAGACGAAGAGTATCAAATTAACTATTTATAATGAAGCAGGGTAACATAAAGAGCAAAAGACGAGGAAAGTTTATACTTAGTTAACCGCTAAAACTAAATCCAAAGTGAGGGCCAAGATTTTGTAAGACTTTCTTCCGAACAGTCGTCGATAGAACCATCGATATTAATTTTTATGCTTACCCATGTTTTTTTATTATATCGCTTAAATCAAAGGAAAAAAAAAAAACATTTTTATGTAAAACGGTTTTATTACAATGAAAAATATGTAGTTAGGTTATGTACTATAAGCTAAAATATAATTCGGCATGTCCTAGCGACCAGACCGCACCAATCTTCTCATCATTCTGGGGTATTGATCAGACAAATATAAAATCGTTGGGCGTAGCGTATCCAGAGTAAATATTTTGATAGAAATTCACGCGCCCAACGATTATATATTTATCTGATCAATACCCCAGATTGATGAGAAGATAGGTGCGATCTGGTAGCTAGGACTTGCCGCATTATTTTTTAGCTTTTAGTACATAACCTAACTCCATATTTTTTATTGTAATAAAACCGTTTAACATACAAATTATTTTTATTTTATTTTATTTTCAAGTTTGGTTGTTAGTTCATAGTGAGCCCTATTCTACCAATCAAGCCCTTTCATTCAATACTTATATTGAGGTATTTGTGAAGAATATGTAATCCGCTATTTTGTGGCGGAAGCCATCTTGGATTTTTCATAATGAGCTCTATTCTATCAATCAAGCCCTTTCATTTGATACCCATATTGAGGTATTTTGTGAAAAATATGTAATCCGCCGCTTTGTGGCGGCGGCCATCTTGTTTTTTTCATAGTGAGCTCCATTCTATCAATCAAGCCCTTTCATTTGATACCCATAATGAGGTTGTTGTGAAGAAATATGTGATCCGCCATTTTGTATCGGCGGCCATCTTGGATTTTTCATAGTGAGCTCTATTTTACCAATCAAACCCTTTCATTTGATACCCATATCGAGGTTGTTGTGAAGTAATATGTGATCCACCATTTTGTATCGGCGGCCTTCTTGGATTTACAATCATAATTATATTATGTTGTATTGTCATCAAGATTAAGAGTGTGTACCAAATATCAGATCAATTTGTCATCAGGAAGGGGGTAAAATTCCAATGACTAAATTTGACCCAAACAAACAAATAAAAAACAAACAGGTCAAGCTAAATAAAACCGTTTAATAATTAAATATGACGCTTCAGTCTTTTAAGACAAGTTGACAGATAATTTATGTAATAATTGCTATGAATGCGTCATCCATTGCAATTATTACATTAAAGGCTGAATTTTTGCTCTTTTTAGCATAATTATATTATTTACCCTAAGTTCGTGATGCACAGGGTTCCCACCAAGAACTTAGGGTCCCAAGCCAACCTCACCTGCAAGTGGTGCACCACCTGCCGATCAACGGACGAGGCTCTGGCAAACAAAATATCCCGATAAGCGGCAATAGGCTCGCCACCTATTACGTGGGATCAAAACACTGGCGAAAAGTGGGCGTTTAATATGCCTCTGCCTACCCTTTCGGGGAAACAGGCGCGAGTCTATGTATCTATGTATGTTTTAGTATAATTTCTAACGTCATTTTTTTACGAAGCCACGGAAGACAGCTTGTAGATATTGAGCATTCGACTAAATATATGTGATTGCTTGGACTGATTTAGAGATAAGTTAGTTTAACTAGTCCAAGAGTAGAGTCGGGTTACTATTGAGTATCCTATATCATTGTGATATGCCAATGTTGTAAATGACGCGTGTTAAATACTACTATGTACTTCTAGGCGACAATTCTGTGTTACTTACTATATAATATGGGACAACAACCCAAAGAACTATCTCCTTTTCAAATACATAGCATCAGATGTAAACGAATACGATGAAGTTCAAAAATTATTCCTTCAGTCAAAATGTAGTCATACATGCTGGCTCTGCTAGGAAAGGTTAGGTTTTTCCCCTCGGAGGTATTAAGAGTTGATAGGTCAAAAGATCACTCATGTTGTATTTTCATGTATCAGCTACACTGCTGCAAAGTGGCATCAAGGGCCGTTAAGCAGTATTTTGCGTGGACGAGTTACAAACACTATCATCATAAACTTTCTCATGTATAACAGAAGTAAGATTTACTGCACTCGTCCGGATACGTAGCGCTCACAGAATAATTTAAGCAACCACCTTAAAACTGCAGTGTACATAAAGGCAGACGCCGTTACTCGAAGCAAACACAGTGTAAGAACGCTTTTGTAAAAGCCACTTGAAGCTTATTTGTAGCGAGCACTTAAATATACGCTTTATGACTAATACTTTCAGACTTATACTGTAACATTTATTTTAAAGACTTGAGTAATAAGTAATTTATCACTCGCCAGTGACTTTAAAATTATTCAAGCAACAGACAGAAATAATGTTAGACTCGAAACAACAATTCGTAGATAACATAAAGTGTTGTTTCGTTTTCGATCGAACCCACAACACCCGCCGCAGATTCCAACGGCGAGGCGGCCGCTTAAACCAATACACCATACATTCGGTCAATTTTGAAAGAGTTTAGAAAAACTTGACTCCCTGGGTAATCGCTAACAAACCCCACTCAAGTATTTTCTTTTCAGTGAAAAATTTGTCGAAATATCCACGAAAGTATCGACGTATATATTTTCTGCAGCTTTCTGACAGTGCCAATAGACACTTCGGTTGGGAAACTGATAAAAATAAAAGCCGAACCACACCGTTATGGATTTGTGCCTTTGGGGATTCGTACCTTTGTAATAAGGAAACTGAAAATGCAGGCAAGCAATTTTCCTCAGTTTACATCTTTGATATAATTGTTTCACCGTTGCTCTACCTACGAAATTAGGGTGACGACGCCGAGAGCAAAAGCTAGTTGTTTCAAACTACCTAAATATACGTAATTGCTTCAACTGTATGACAGATAAGTTAGTTTAGCTCCTAACTACTGCAGCATATAAAACCGGGTTTTAAAACTGTATACCTACTATAAAATTGCTTTACGAAAATTACATATATTATGGTAAGTACGACTTCCAAAAATATATACTCGACTGATGAAATACGTAAGTATACATACTTAAAACGCTATAGTTCATTGGTTTACATCACATAGATTATGTCCTAGCCAAATGGAATTCATATAGGCATCATGCGATCGAGCATGTCTTTATGTCCTTATGTCTTTCATCGGCGTATCTGCGGAAATCGAGATAAGCCGGTGTAACACGCCTCGTATGTCGGTGCCGAACAGAGCCGGACAGAGCCGCACAGAGCCTGAGTGACCGGACACATATGTATTTCCGATGTATGAACACGCTTTTGTGCATCGCTGTATCAGCAGCTTTAAGTTAAGTAAATATGCATCTCAGTTACAGAAAAATAGAATATTAGAAAAATAGAATACGTTGATATGCTGTTTTTTTTGGTTACACTATACGTTGAGTAGGGTATATTCCTGCGTTATAAGGAGGTTTTAGTGTTTGTTTTCTCCCTTTTCTTTTCCCAGATAACGGTCATTATATATCTAATAATAAGTCTTTTCCTATGAAATTGCCGTTCTGCCGTACTGGCCAATTCAAATCAAAATATTTATTTTTTTGCCTGATATTTCTAATTTCAAATTAATTTTATTTTAAAACCATGGAATGCTTTTTCTAAAATCGTCACTTGTTTAACAGTTTGTGTTACGTTTTCATCGCATTCGAAAATATTTCGTCATCATCATCATCATCAGCCTTTAACAGTCCACTGCTGGACTAGGCCTCTCCTTTGAAAGGAGGAATTGGCCTACTATACCACGCTGGCCAAACGGGTTGGTATAGGGCTTGTATCAAGTTTTCCTTCTCTTACAGTGCTGTTCTCTGCATAATATACTCCCTCTGTCGGCTCTTACGACACCCATGGGATGATATGGGGTGGTGACATTCCGTATTCTTAATCCTTCACCACACGGACTATTAATTCGTCATCATGGATACGTTAAAATTCGAATAATTATGGAGTACAAGTACCGTCGTGGCAGCAAAGGGGCACAAGCGGCACGCAACATCAACGTCGTTTACGGAGCGAATACTACAAGCGAACGCACCACCCATAATTGGTTTGCCCGCTTCCGTTCTCGAAATTTTGACCTGGAAAATGAACCCCGTGGTTGTTCAAAAACTTTGGTCGACAATGACGAATATAAGGCGATTGTGAAAGCTGATGATATTCAATCTACGGCTGAATTAGCAGCAGCTTTCGACGTTAGCATCAAAACAATATCGGTACATTGGCGTCAAATTGGTAAGGTAAAAAAGCTTGAGAAATGTGTACCCCACGAACTCAATGATCTCCAGCGCGAAGTACTCGTCGAGACGTGCCTTGCATTGCTCAACAGGCATACAAATAAAGGAATTTTAAACCGCATTGTTACGAGTGACGAGAAATGGATCGTGTTCGACAATCGTAAGCGCTCAGCATGTTGGTTGGATCCTGATTCAGCACCCAAACAATGCCCTAAACGAAAACTTACCCCTAGAAAAGTGATGGTCACTGTTAGGTGGTCTAACGCCGGTGTAATTCACCACAGCCTTGGTAAGAAACCAAATAGGACTAGCGTTACTGCAGATGTGTACTGTGAAGAACTGAACACAATGATGGATAAGCTAGCACGTCTCCAACGAGCTTTGGTCAATCGTTCGGCTTCACTACTGCTCCTGCACGACAACGCGCGACCTTATACTGCACAGCAGACGGTCTCCAAGCTACAAAAGCTGGGGTTGGAAGTTCTCCGTCATCCGCCCTTACTCACCAGATCTTGCGCCTACAGACTTCTACTTTTTCCAGAATTTGGATAACTTCTTGGCGGCAAAAAATGTCAATACCCGAGAGGCAGTACAAAATGCCTTTGAAGAATTTGTTGCCTCCTTTCCAGCTGATTTCTTCAAGAAGGGCATCAATAAGCTACAATGCGTTGACAAAGATGCATTGATTGCATGGGTGACTACTTTGATTCGAAAGTAAAAAAAAACAGAAAAATACGCTTAATTTATTTCATGAAAAACGGTAATTTCATATGTAAAGACCTAATATAAAGGCTATTCAACGGTCATTATAGATCTAATATAAAAATAGTATGATGCTATTGACATGAATATATTATTAATCTGTCATAAATTACTTTGTCTAAAAATATCGTATAAAGAAACTATGGGTTTATGTTCTACGCACAAATCATTGACGGTTACACACACCTTCAGCCTAACTCTAGAGACTACGGATGAGTTGGGTTTGAGCTTCAACCGTGAATAACAAAAAAACACGTTACCGCCTGGACTAGATGGAAACAATTCGCACCTCACGTATTGATTTCTCTACCCAATATGAATCGTAATAGCAAAAAAATATCACTCAATCACGAAACAACGCCAACAGAAAAACGTGCCCATCGGTAACGATGTCTTGCTAAGGGATCCCTCAATATATAACCATAACAAACGACCCTAGCCCCTTTACACCGAGAGGTGGAGGGGATGGGTATGAATCGGTCTTTGTGGAAATATAATAGCTATTATAACGTCAAACACGAAACAGCTGATGTAGCGATTGTGTACTCAAAGCGTAGCCGGCTACGTCCAAAGTCAGCTTGAGGGAAAGCAAATATTAGCGGTGGTTCGCATAGATTAATATAATACTAATGTAGTGGTACGTTCAGAGGAGATATGGAGTTCGGAGTTCCTTTTGTTTATTTATTGTTATGGTATTAAAATTCAGAGGGTAAAAAAAATATGTTCAAGATTAGGGACAAATAAGATAATTAACATACATACATAACGTCACGCCTTTTATCCCCGAAGGGGTAGGCAGAGGTGTATTTCTACACCCACTTTTCGCCAGATATACTTTAGTCCCACGTAATAAGGGGCGAGCCTATTGCCGTACCGGGCACATTTCCAGACTCCGTGCTGCTACTGAGAATTTCGTGAAAGAAAAACCCAATAACACTGCCCGACCCAAGAATCGAACCCGGAACCTCCCGATCCCACGCGCACATTTATTCCGCGAGACCAACGAGGCAGTCGTATAGGGTTTGATGTCGAGTTTTCCGTCTCGACAGTAGGTACTATTAATTATTCTGTGTCTCTACGCAAAGATGGCAAAGATAATTAACGTTTATGATAGAAATACAGCTTTTTACTTAGGCTGATTCTAATCCTTTGTAATGTAAAATCACTGGTTTCTATGTAAATCCAAAACGAATTTGATCATTGAAAGTCTACGCCAATCTATCTGTAAACATGTTTACTCTTTAACCGAAATAGAATATTGTAATTGCTAATTAATTGAACATATTTCTGTTTGAATTTCGGTGTACATGTTTCTTTGTAAAGCTTCAAAAGTTGCAAAAGTTCTAAGACATATTATTTTTTTGAAACTATCTTTTTCGACATACTGAGATCGAATTGTAAAAAAAATTACACATTTTAATATTTAAAGTTGGCCAGCCTGATATTTCTTGTTTTTTTATTAGTAATTTTAATACAACATTAAAAGATGTACGGTTAGTTTTTTATATGTTTCAATTTAGTATTGAATAGGTAAGAGTTTTCGAAAATACAGACACACACAGAAATAAACAAATTAAAAATAAAACACACTATTATAATGTGTCTAACTAAAACTGAGGGAGGAAGTAAATAAACTTCAGACAAAGGTATCAAATTAACTATTTATAATGAAGTATGTTAACATAAAGAGCAAAAGACGAGGAAAGTTTCTACTTAGTGAACCGCTAATACTAAATCCAAAGTGAGGGCCAAGTTTTGATGATTAGATGTAAGACTACATTAGATTAGATTGTTCCTTCCGAACAATCGTTGATAGAACCATCAAAATCAACTTTCATTCTTATCTAAATAGTGATAAGCTCTAATTAAATAGCTATTTATGCTTATATTATAAGTGCTTCAATGTGTTTGTTTGTCCTTCTCTCACGTCAACCTCTCAACAGAACTTTGTGAATTTTGGTTGTTGATTGTTCAGAGAAAAAAGAATGAGGTAACCTGTTATTCTTCTGAGAGTTATCTCATTTCACGACAGAAAATTTAATCTTATAAGCACTATAGATGACGCTAATGTAGGCAGATCTTCAGTATAATTTTTAACGTTACTTTTTGTGTGACGTCGCGAGAAACAGCTGGTGGACATAGGTTTACTTTAGTTCTAGACTGTATGTGATTGCTCGAACTGATTTAGAGATAAGCTAGTTTAACTAGCCCAAAAGTAGAGGCGAGTTAATATGGAGCATCCTATATCATTGTGACATGCCACAGTTGTAAATCTCTCTTGTTAAATACTACAACGTATTTCTAGGCGACAATTCTGTGTTACTTACTATATACCATATTTTAGACAATAACCCAAAGTAATATCTCCATTTCAAATAACTAGCATCAGATGTAAACAAATACGATGATGTCCTAAAATTATTCAGTCAAAATTTAGTCATACATGCTGGTTCTGCTTGGTAATTATATACAAGTGCTAAGTTTTCCGTTCGGAGGTATTAAGAATTGACAGGTCAAAAGGTCACCCATGTTGTATTTTCATTTATCAGCTACACTACTGCAAAGTGGCATCAAGGGCCGCTAAGCAGTATTTTGCGTGAACGAGTTACAAACACTGTCCTCATAAACTTTCTCATTTATAACAGAAGTAAGATTTACTGCACTCGTCCGGATACGTAGCGCTCACGGAATAATTTAAGCAACCACCTTATAACTGCAGTGTACATAAAGGCAGACGCCGTTACTCGAAGCAAACACAGTGTAAGATCGCTTTGGTAAAAGCCACTTGAAGCTTATTTATTTTGTAGTTTGCACTTAAATATTACGCCATACGAATTATCAAAAGTGACTGTTAAAGCCCTCTGTTTAGCTAATACTTTTAGATACAAAACTCACAAATGTAAGAGTGGCTCAAAATTGTTACTTGTACCGCTTCAATTTTTTTGTCGCGGTCGTCGTGTATGATATGACCGTAGAGTAAATGAGACGGTGAGGCCAATGAGGGAGAACGCCTCACGCGCTCCACTCGAACAGCGCCTCTTTTTATTTTCACACGTACCACTTCAAATTTTATGTCGCATTCGTGAAGTACGACGCGAGCGTTGAGTAAGTGAGAAGGAACACCTCACATGCTTCACTTTACATGAAATATATAACGTGTTGCTTCTTGGCGGGCTCACACATCAACGAGTGAGACAACGATATGACACTCTCGTTCACTCTCGAGTGTCGACGACATTGTTTGTTTATGTTTAACATACGCGCAAATTCATGATTTGAAAAAGTTTAAACTTTGTTTTGTTTGAGTAGGTCTAAAGAGATTTAAAAGATAACACAAATATTGTTTTTGAATTCTAATATGTAATTTCTTTTTTAAATACATGTGCACTCAATTTATTGTTGCTTGTTTTATTGCCTATATTAAAATAAAAAAGTTATACCAACTAATAGCAGGCAATTCTTTTACCTGCTTATAATATCACACAGTAACATTCGAGTTGTTATCAATGTTACGAAAATATCAAGTATCAATTATCCCACGACGATTGCTACTCATATTAATACGTAAGTAAGTAATGTTAGTACTAGATCAATCACACTGTGTAATGTCTTGTTGTACCACTTCAAATTTAGTCGCGTTCGGCGCGTATGACGTGACCGTAGAGTGAGTGAGACAAAACACGTCACATGCCTCACTTCAACAGAGGTGAGGCATCGTGAAGCGCAGCGATTCAATTGATGGTGTTTACATGATATCCTCAAATATACCTCTGCGCGTCAGGATGCCTCGCCTCATTTGAAGTGGTACATTGTACTGGCTCAGTACAAAAAAGAGGCACCTCTTACAAACTCATTTCAATGTTATGTCCTACCCAACACTATATGTATGTATGTGTATCTCAATTTTGAACATTTTCAATCAAATTAAAAAAATACTAAAATAAGCAGGCAAAAGCAGCCACGTGATGAATCACCCCTACTACTGCTTGAAACTAGAGAGGTTCCTATTTCAACAGCTAGACCTGTAAGACTATCTGCCGACTCTTCATCGTATCGTATTTAGCTTCGCCATCCCTTAAAACATCGGAGACGATAACCATATTGATTTTGTAAAACTTTGTCATCCGCCATCTTTGATTTCTCATTCACCATCTTTGATCACGAAATAGATGTCGGATTTGGATTCCCCATCCCTTTAAATATCGGCGACGATACCCATATCGACTTAAAAAAACAACCCGTCCGCCATCTTTGATTTCCTATCCGCCATCTTTGATCACGAAATAGATGTTGTATTTGGATTCACCATCCCTTAAATCATCAGAGACGATACTAATATTGATTTTTAAATTTTTTCCCACCCGCCATTTTTGATTTCCCATCCGCCATCTTGAATCACGAAATAGATGTTGTTTTTGGATTCCCCATCCCTTTAAACATCGGACTCGATACCAATATTGATTTTTTTAAATTTTCCCATCCGCCATCTTTGATTGCCCATCCGCCATCTTTGATCACGAAATAGATGTTGTATTTCGATCCTCCACCCTTAAAATATCGAAGGCGATACCCATATTGATATTTAAAATTTTCTCATCCGCCATCTTTGATTTCCCGTCCGCCATCTTGGATCACTAAATAAATTTCATATTATTAATCAGCGTCCCGAAAATCTCGAAAACGATACCCATATAGATTGTATCCTATTCGTTTAGCCTTTTTTTGCCTTTGACCCAACCCTCCTCCCCCTTCTCGTTTGACCATTTTATTATTTTTGTCTGGCCCGTAAAAGATGTGGCGTAATTTTATATAGCCTTTCGGAATAATTGGGCTATCATAGGCAATAACAATTTTTAAAATCCGACTGCTAGCTCCTGAGATTAGCCGACATTATGTTTTAGCCTTTTTAGCCTTTTGCCCGGCCCCAAAGGGTCGAAGCGCTATGTTATAATAGCCTATAGCCTTCCGGAATAACTGGGCTATCGTATACAAAAAGAATTTTTCAGATCCAACCGGTAGTTCCTGAGATTAGCACGTTCAAACAAACAAACAAATAAACAAACAAACTCTTCCGCTTTATTATATTAGTATAGATTGCATTGAGGACATATTTTGTGTCGTGGAGGACTTTCAAATGAATGTTTGAAAGTCCTCCATCAACGAACGCAAAGTAAATTTGAGTATTAATAGTTAATATACAAATATTTTATTTTATTCGAATATATAATGAGCAGTCAAAACTACTGGTTTAGCAGTTTCGTTTTTAGTAAATGTAGGACATGCCATTAAAATAATAATTATTGTGAAACATCCCAGCGACTGTAAAGCTGGTATGACAATCAGTTCGACACGACGAGAGCGAATGCCAGTTAATGTAGTTAAATTAAATTTTATTCAAGTTATTCGTGAAGGTGAAATGCTATATATTAATTTTTCGACAGTCGACGATGATATAAATTCTCCAAGTGATAAATTCCGTGACATTCTTTGTGAGAAAAGGAAGTAATATCTGTAATTGTAAAAAATGGAAGTATTGCGTATTGACTGAAGCCTTTCACAATCAAATACGTTCTCTAGATCCAATCGAAGCTCGCTCGGATATAATGATCTTTCTGTAACGTATACTCGGGTACTTGAGTATATTGCAAACTTGAGTTACAGGAAAATTATTATATATAACTCTTCCTACGCGTCTGTATGTATATAACTCTTTTGCGATTGCCTGACTGACAGACGACGCCCGGCCAAAACTATTAGGCGCAAGAAGCTGTCATTTGGCATGTATGTTCCTTGTGGACTGTAAGCGTGTAATAAGTAAGATTTTTTCCAAAATTTTCACAGGATTCGGACCCAATGTGTGGGCGTAGCTACACTTGAAATAAATACTCCGTCGCGTTAGACTTCACAAACATACAATCGCCGAAACGACACGAAAAAAATTTTTGTAAGTTACACAAAGTCTTATCCCCAGTGGGGATCGTATCATGGCGAGGTGGCCGCTTAATCCACTTCACCATCCGTGCAGACAAATTGCAAGTTAAATGCGGAATTTATTTTTTACCAGTATATAAACTTAGATGTCAATTTTTTCCTTTTTACCTTTCTTAACGTGGGTGTCGTAAGAGGCGACTAAGGAATAACACGATGCAAATACCATCTTTGCGTAGAGACGGAAAATTCGACATCAAACCATATACGACTGCCTCGTTGGTCTCGCGGCATAAATGTGCGCGTGGGATCGGGAGGTCCCGGGTTCGATTCCTGGGTCGGGCAGTGTTATTGGGTTTTTCCGTCACGAAATTCTCAGTAGCAGCACGGAGTCTGGAAATGTGCCCGGTACGGCAATAGGCTCGTTCCTTATTACGTGGGACTAAAGTATATCTGGCGAAAAGTGGGTGTAGAAATAGACCTCTGCCTACCCCTTCGGAGATAAAAGGCGTGACGATATGTATGTATGTATGTGTATCTCAATTTTGAACATTTTCAATCAAATTAAAAAAAATACTAAAATAAGCAGGCAAAAGCAGCCACGTGATGAATCACCCCTACTACTGCTTGAACCTAGAGAGGTTCCTATGTCAACAGCTAGACCTGTAAGACTATCTGCCGGCTCTTCATTTACTGATATCTGATCTGTAAGTAATTATGTTGCAACTGAAAACCAGTTATGTATCTGATGTATTGCTATAACATGAGCCCTAGTATGGGTAACCTATTGACTTGCTATAAAATAATACTGCCTGCACGTATGACGTTGTGCTTTAATCAGCCACTTCGCCGTATAACATTGTCACGAGTTTTGTGGGTTCAATTCCCGGACAATATTTGTGTGAACCACAACTTGCTGTTTCGAGCATGTGCGTTAGTTGGTCGAATATTTGTAAAGTCCTCTGTGATACAGAATTTATTCGAAGGACCTGATGAAGCGATCTTTAGAGCTAAGCAAGCCTCTAGTTAACCTCCGTTTCCAGCCTCAAGTTTTCCTATTATTATAAACCTTAGGCTATTTAAATGTTCTGAGATTTGAAACAGACTGCCTCCGTGGTCCAGTTCATAGCGTATGCGACTGCTGATCGGAGGTACCGGGTTAGATTCACGGGTCGGGCAAAAGTGTTACGGGGTTTTTGTGAATTCTCAGTAGCATGATGCATGATGTGCCCGGAAACGGCAATAGGCTCGCCCCCTATTTTTTGTTAAAATATCCCGCTCTGGGACTGAATCGTATTAAAAACATTCAACCAATCATATACAAAAAACTTTCATGTAGGTGGTCATATACTAAGTATAATAAAAGCAATATTTCCATCAATATTCACAGTTAAGCTTCAAAAGATACCAGTAATCTATTCATTCAATATTATGCTTTAAACAATCACGTTAGAAGCTTTCAGTAAACCCGCCACAGTAGATAATAATGCGCGGAAGAAATGTTGCGAATCGATTGTCGTAGGAAATGCAAACACTCAGCAAAAATATTGCTAGCGAGATATTTCCTTTAAATATTACGTGCACTCTTTGATCTAAGTTTTTATGAAAGCTTATTTATTATTTGTACCAATCAGTTCCCTCTCGCCAAAGGAAATTACGGGATTAGCGTAAATAAGAATTTCTTATTTCTTCCTTGCGTCTTTTCTAGCCAATTTTGTTTTAGAGATTTTCATATTGAACCGCATTATCGTTTTATTTGGTCTCGTAAATGTCTGTCAATATATATTATCCATTTGGGATCGACCGTCCACGCGTAATGTTCACTGCTCAACTTTATTGACTTTTGCTGATCTGTGACTTTCTATATATACTAGAAATACTAGTAATATTGAGATTGAGACTACTCCCACTAGCCTTATGAGTTTCATATTACTAGTAAGTTGGTTTAACGAATAGTCTAAACTCTACAGGAAGATCTCGCAAAGAGACTGGTCGACGCCTCGTGTGACCAGAAGGCTGGGGTGTACTTAGCCTAAAAGTTAAGCATTGCCATACAACGTGGCAATGCTGCCAGCGTTCTGGGCACGCTCCCAGTAGACGGCGATGTGGAGGACTTTTATGACGCCCTCTAATTTATTTTCTTTTTCCGTTTTGTTTGTTTTGGATATATTTCGTAGGATAGTATTTTAAAATTTAAGTTAAGTTTAGTTAAATACCTAAATAATATTATGTGCATTATCTATTACAGGTATATTATACCTACCTGATATTACCACTATGTAACGGCAGTCCCAAACGTTATAGAGCATTACTTTTTGACATTTCAAGTATCATTAGTACGTTTCGAAAATGTTAACTGGGCCCATATAGGACAACACTTTCTGTGATCGCTGTTAATGCCGATGTTCAAATGTTTGTAAAGCCTCCTACGAAACACGATTTAATCCTATTGTGGGAGTCACCTTTAAAAGGTTCTCACGAGTAGTGAAGCTTAGCCGAGTGTGTGTCGGAAATATCTTTGAGAGAATCAGTAAGGATAGAACCCACGTTCTTTGAATCATCTTAAGCTGTAAGCCAGCACTACGTTCGTATAAGCCAAAATAATGTACAACAAATAAGACATATGTATATCTCGACTCCAAAATATCTTGACATCAGAATAGCACACTGCATGTGATTGACTTCCCGATGGCTTCTGTGTATTTTCCAAAGAAGTCAATTGAACTACTTCTCTATAAAGCCTTTCGCAGTCCACTACTGGACTTCATACATACACATACATAGTCTCACGCCTATATCCCCGAAGAGGTAGGCAGAGGTATATTGCTAAACCCACTTTTCGCCACATTTATTTTAGTCCCACGTAATAGGGGGCGAGCCTATTGCCGTACCGCACATTAGCTGACTCCGTGCTGCTACTGAGAATTTCCTAAAGGAAATACACTTTGCCCGACCCGGGGATCGAATCCGAGACCCACCAATCCCACACGCACATTTATGCCGCGAGACCAACGAGGCTGGACTTCAGGCTCTTCTAATTTGCTTCACAGTACCACAGTGACCCGTAACTGCTGACTTCTGAACTGCTTCAAGTCTGATAATCAGTATATTAAGCATACTGTACTTTTTTGAGGTATTCTTAATAGTTAGCTTAGTTTTTCGAGTAACATTTATGTAAAAAATGGTGGGTGTAATAGTGTAAGAACATTTCGTTTATTTAAGGCCTCCTAAGGAACTTGGGCACAAAAGTGTTTACTTAAACTATTCTTAACGATTAACAATATTGAATAACAAAAGCCGGGCTTTCAATAAACGCAATTTTGCATAATTATTCCCATTACATGTTGTACCTAAAGCATAAGTCATGTTTATATTTTTTTTATTTCGATGTAATAAATGTGTGTCATTTGTAAGATCGAAATAAATAAAATAAAGCTCTATCATGTTCTAAATTCGTTTTCAATTTAACAGATACCTGTTAATTTCCCGACTGTTGATATAAGAATTGCCTTTTGTGTTGCAAGGATGTAGTAACAGTTATTCCGAGAACACTGTCTCATCCAATACAATATCATATATTTTTAGAAAAGCAATGGGATATTCACCTGAATTATAAAGTGGGTGTTGTCAAAGAGCTCAGATATTTACAAAGATGTGCATTTCTTATGGGCGCTCTGAAGACAAATTTTCTGTGACCCAAATTGCCGCTTGGCGGCGTGGCAGTCGCGCTGTGACAGCTGTCTCTACGAGTGCAAGAGAGACGAACGTTCCTCCCTGTGTATCTTAAATACAAGAGCAAGAGAGACCGAGAACGACACTAGCACCGCCAACGGCGGCAACTACGAACTACACTGACGACAGTCGCCACTTGGAATCGGCACATGAAATCAATTAAGAAATGCGCTTCTATGTAAACCTGTATTTAGTGGTGTCGTCTTTATCAAAATGACGTAACAAATTGAAATAATCGTGAAGTATAATCTGCATACCTTAACATCTTAAAATAAAACATTTTATAAATCGTCATCGGCCCAGTGAATAGCGTATGCGTCTGCTGATCGGAGGTACCGGGTTCGATAACCGGGCAAAAGTGATACTGAGTTTTTCTGAATTCTCCCTCCCAATAGGTTCGTCCCCTATTACGTGGGACCTAAATAAATTCATGGCGAAATGTGGGTGTCATATTACACCTCTGGTCACCCCCACGGGGATAAAGGTGTAAGTCTCTAAAAATACAAATATAATCGTTGGGACGGAAAAATATCGGTAACAAATCTTATTTAGGTTGTAAACAGCATGAGCTGCTTGAATATAATTTTTATTTTTCTAAGCGTGATGGTCTAAGAATACAAACTGTCGGCACCCCATTTAATTTCGTTGGTGTCGTAAGAGGCGACTCACTAAAATATACGAAGATCATAGTAGGATCTCAGGAAACAGACCAAAAACTCGACATTAAAGTCTATACCAACCCTTCTGGCTAGCGTGATATAGTACTTAGTTCGAATCCTTAATTAATAATAATATTCTACCACATTCACACAACACCATCTAGTCCCAAACTAAGCAGAGCTTGTAGTTGTACTATGGGTATTAGATAATGGATAAACATAAATATATACTTATTTTTGTAAATACTAAAATTATACATAGAAACACCCAGACCAAGACAAACATCCATGTTCATGCACACAAATGTTTAACTTGAGCGGGAATCGAACCCGCGAGCTTCGACATAGCAGTCACTTACACTCCCGCTAGGCCAAGCGGCCGTCAATGCATTGTAACGCAAATTAGAAGAGGTCTATGACCAGCAGTAGACTGCGAATGGCTGAGTGTCGAAGGATATATACAGCAGGAACCACTTTATTATTATATTTATTTCCCTAAATATAGAGTGTACGTCGTAGCAGAGGTAGGTCGCCCCCCACAAGGGGGACTAACGATCGTGTTGGGATCGCGGGCCACGGATGGTTGCGGGTGGCTCAGGATCGGTTCATGGCCAGGCCTATGTATATCCAGCAGAGAACGTCTTTTGGCTTATATGATGAAATATAGAATGAAGCTTTAATAATATTCACGGAGCATCTTCACTCGCTACTGTGAAATATGTTTAGTGATTGTCATATCCCGGGCAGACAAGTTTACGTCACCCCCTAACCCCCGGCACACAAGCCCCTCCGTGATTTCCAATGGATTTCGTATTCGTTTTTTGGCTCTTGTCCCCACTCACGCGGAACATATTATGTACGTATGTATACTTGTTACACAATTTTGTTCTACAAATAAGTTCACAGATCATTGAGCTTTGAAATTGGTTAATCATTATATCGAGGCACGTTTCATATATGATAACGTTATTTTGTTTTATTTTTGATGTAAGACTGATTATGAATTTGTTTCCTTATAAACCTATTATATTAATAGGAAACAAAAATTATATTACAGTTTAATTTTACGCAATGCTTAAATAAATATTATCTGAATCTTTACATCTCTTTAAGAATAAAACACTTACTATAAAGATAATGAATGAAAATTTCATGCTTGAATGGTTAAGGCGTAAAATTTTCAAGAAACAACCGCACATACAGTGGCCGTATTTTTATAGTGTTGGTTCTAAAATCAGAAAATTTCCAACCATAACTTCAACCCCTATTTAACCCTCTTTAGATATGGAATATAAAGGCCTTCCAAAGTTAGTGCTTACGTACAGTCAGACAAGTCGGCGGTCGATCAGTTTTAAAAAGTTTCCTTTGGCTCGCTCATAGAGTCGAGGCACACGCACTTATACAAAACCACGCGCCCATATGACGTTTGACCTATAATGACAGTTTGAAGCTGGAAGCGCCCATGTCTTGCTGAGCGATTCTCGCCCTTATGGTGTACTAGCGGGAAGTTGTTGGATTGTACGTTCAGTAGTTTCGGTTCTGTGATGATATGTCAGGCACGCATGTTTTTACACCATACAATTAAGTAAAGTCACTTTTCAGGTATCTATATATTAAAAGAATTTGTGTTTTATAATACGAGTCGGCCAGCCCGTTCTACGCAACCGATTCGCATGATTTTTTTTTATATGAAAGCTCTCGCTGCATAGATTTGTCATCAAGCATCAGAAATTACCTAACTTGCACATTCATCAAGTTACATGCAAAAGCAGTTTTCTCCCATACATTTTTTACGTTTTCGTAGCCGTAGTCAAAGAGTTTCTGCTTCTATATATCTGGTTCTCATTGATGTAGGCGTTTCGTTATAGGCCTAAAACACGCGCTGAAAAGAGTTCTTTCATTTGATAGTATGCTCATTTAACCCTTAACTGGTATCGGGGTCAAAATTGACCCCAAAGCTTCACATGTT
Source organism: Euclidia mi (assembly GCA_944739405.2). NCBI lineage: Eukaryota > Metazoa > Arthropoda > Insecta > Lepidoptera > Erebidae > Euclidia > Euclidia mi. The sequence goes on along the minus strand of OX123193.2, from coordinate 27,828,993 downwards.
TAATCACACCTTTTCAGTAAAAGCACCTACACTCTTGCGCATCGGGGTAATCTCATTACGCCGCGGAGTGCGGCGAGTGACGGACGCGCGTCACTTAAGTGCTAGTGAGAACGGAGATATGTACACTAGTGGGGTCAAATTTGACCCCGATACCGGAAGCGTACATTTTATTTTATGATTTATGTTTTAATGTTTCACTATTTTATACTTAATTTATATATAATTTTTACGTGACGGTGAAATCTCACAGCTTTTGGAAGATTAATACGAAGAATCTGGCTCCGAATTAATTCAGGACGCCATAATAGCTGCTTGTAACGAGAAAATTATCAGCGTTTGTGAGGAAGAAATAGATAAATTGTTTTAGATTGTCATTTTTTTTATTATTCGTGATCTCATAGGAAGTTCCTATTTTTTACTATATTAGTTATATACAAAAACGAATACAAAATGTTTTGTTGTATTATTTTTCTTTTTATATATAAATAAGAATACCTAAAGTAGAGTCTTGTCAAATAAGAAGATACTACCTGTTTTATTTACTAAATATGTGATCTCTTGTTAAAACATGATAAAAATTTAATAAAACATTACATTGTAAGTCCTTTTTTCCTAAATAAAAAGAAAATTTATAATGTACAGTTGTATTAATTTATATTACTGTGTACTAATATCTGGGGTCAATTTTGACCCCTATACCACTTACGTTGCCTTTTTTAGCGAAACCAGCTAAGGGTTAAATTGGGTAAGATTTAAGGAAGATAGGTGTGGACATTGAACTTACTTTTCAATATTTTCCTATAAATTTCTTAAGATTCCATTGCTTTCTCTCTACATGGGCGGTTCTAAATTCAAAACTATTTTTATGGCATCTAATAAGTTCCTTGCGGTAACTGCCAGGAAAAAACGTTATGCCTCCTTTGAGTGTGGTGGTGTGTAAAATTATATCCGATGGTGGTCAAATTATCACTATAGTGAATTATAGCTGATGGCAGGCAATATTCCCCGAATATTACCAGTTAACCCTTAATGTTGGGTGAACTGATTTTTCGTGTTTTTAAATAACGGGATTTCTTCGGGCATCTTGATTTTTTTAATGTGGAACATAATTTACAGCGGTTCATAGTACTATTGTCATATAATTATATTATTACAAGTGGTAGTTATGGTAGAAATTGTAGTTTTGGTAAGAATAGTAGTTTTTAGAGCAAAGGTTGATTTGACAGCACCGGCGGTTTAGGTAGAAATGGTAGTTTAAAAAAAAAGGTAGATATGATAGTGTTACTTTAATAGTAGTTTTGATAGGAAAATTATTTCCGGTAGGAATAGTAGTTTTGGTAAAAATGGTATTTTTGGCATATATTGTAGTTTTGAAATGAAATGAAATGAAATTAAATACTTCTTTTTTTCGTATAAACTTTGCAAGTACTTACGAAACGGCATTAAAAAAAAGCATTTTATACAATTATTTTTGTGTGCCGAATTAGAACAGCTCAATCCCAAGCGTTTTGGTCATCTTTATATTCAGATATTTTATAGTATGCTTTGAACATAATTTCGCTTTAATAATTATTTTGAACTTATTTATAGATAAGTTTCTTAAATTATAAGGGAGCTTGTTATAAAAGCGTATACATCGCCCCATAAAACAGCTACTTATTTTGTGGAGACGAGTGCTATGAACTACCAGATTATTCTTGTGTCTCGTATTTACAGAATGTATATCACATTTTTTACTAAATTTGTCAATATTTTTATGTACATATAACAGATTTTCATAAATATATTGTGATACAACAGTTAGAATGTTTATTTCTTTGAATTTTTCTCTTAGAGTAACTCTTGGACCGAGGTTATAAATTCCCCTTACAGCTCTTTTCTGTAGAACGAATATTGTATTTAGGTCTGCAGCACTCCCCCAGAAAAGAATCCATTTCAGAAATAAACCATTCTAGCTGTTTCTAAATCTGTAAGGCGTCTAATTGTCTTAACTGCATAAGCAGCAGAACTGAGTTTGCCCGATAGCCTTTCAATATGTGGACCCCATTGTAGTTTGGTGTCGAGCATAATACCTAAAAACATGGTTGTCTCGACGGGCACAATCCTAGATTCATTAAGTTGCATATTGGTTTCCATTTGTTTAACATTAGGCATAGAGAATTTTAAAAGTTTCGTTTTCTTATTATTAAGTAATAGGTTATTTACATTAAACCAATTAACAACTTTAGAGAGTGCATTGTTTACTTCGTCAAAATTAACCTGTTGTCGTTTAATGTTAAAAATCAAAGATGTATCATCCGCGAACAACACAATCTCATGATTGTCCTTTACATAATTAGGTAAATCGTTAATATATATCAAGAATAGAAATGGACCTAGAATTGAACCCTGCGGGACACCCATTTTTAAAGCTGAACCTGGAGATGTCTTACCATTAACTTCGACTTTCTGGATTCTGTTGCCCAAGTAAGAAGTCAGGAGATCGAGAGCTTTGTTCCTAATGCCGTAGTGATATAATTTCCTGATAAGAGTATCATGATGTACACAATCAAAGGCTTTTGATAAGTCGCAAAATATACCTAACGCATCTTGTGACTTCTCCCAAGCCGCAAAAATACTTTTCAGTAACTCAACTGCTGCGTCAGTAGTTGAACAACCCCTCGTAAATCCGAACTGTTTCTTGTGAAGAAGATTATGTCTATTAAAATGATTAAGCAATTGATTAAGTATTAACTTTTCAAAAATTTTACTAATAGTTGGCAATACAGAAATAGGTCGAAAATTTGAGGGGCTGATGTGTCACCAGATTTAAATAAGGGTGTAATTTTACTATATTTCATTAAATCAGGAAATGTTCCAGAAGCGACACAGCCATTGAACACTGTGGCTAGATGTGGAGCAATTAAAGTAATAATATATGAAACAGTCTTTCAATCCATTGTCTTTTTCATATTAATAGTTTTAAATTGTTTAAGAATATCTTCGGTAGTAATAGCAGTAAATTCAGAGGCTGTGACACATTCTGGTACGCAGTCCTTAAGTAGTATTTCAGCAGACGTGGAAGATGACTTCATTGACTCTGTAGTTAAAATAGGTATATTAGCAAAAAAAAATTCTAATTCTGTCGCTACTTCCAAGTCCTCTGCAACACTCACATTATTGATATTTAGTAGGTAGTCGCGACTGCGTGCTTTGGCTCTACCAGTATCGTTATTGATGACATTCCAGGTAGCTTTTATGGTATTTTCAGCGCATTTGATTTTATTTTTCAAGTAAATTGATTTTGCAGCATAACAAGCTTGTCTGAATGTTTTTGAATATTTTTTTATATAATTAATAAAGGCTAAAAGATTTTTCATTGTAAAGTTCATAAGGGTTTTGGATGGTTTCATAAAGGTTTTTTCTAGGACAACAGACTAACTGCCCACTGTGATCAGACTGTAGCATATTAATTAAGGATTTATGTAAAGGTTTAGTGTTAATAAATATATTATCAATACAGGTGGCACTTGTGGCAGTCACTCTAGTTGGTTCTAAAAAAGTATGACTTAAATTGTAAGATTTAAAAAGATCTAAGAAATTAATTGATGAAGAATTTTTCTCTAAAATGTTAATATTAAAGTCACCACAAACAGCAACCGTTTTATGGCAATTATTAACTTTGCTTAGGGCGTCCTCCATAATTACTATAAAACTTTCAAAAGGCGCACATGGAGGCTTGTATACACTCATAACAATGAACTGCTCAAATTCGACACATGATATCTCTATAACTCGCTCAACAGAAAGGCTCACAATATCAGATCTTTCCTTAAATTTTAAAAGTTTATTTATTATAATTAACGAGCCACCTCGAATAAAGTTTTCTCTGCTGAATGAGCTTGCAACCTGGTGGTTATTGAAATTGAATATGAACTGATGGCTTTTTAGCCAATGTTCTGTAATACATAAGATGTCAATGTTGTTACAGTTCATAAACAATTCCAATTCTAATTCCTTATTCATCAACCCTTGTATATTCTGATGCACCAGCTTGATACAATTCTTTAAATTATTTTTTTTACAATATGTGGTTGATGAAAGTGTGTTTTTCTTACTTACAATAGGTGTGGTATTAAAAAAGGTAACTAATGTCTTATCAAGGTTATTGCCAGAGATTGACTCTATTGTCTCATTACTTAATTTAAAGAATTTGGAACGGATTCCAAGCTAATATTTAATGTCAAATTAGACTGCTCAATAAAAGCAGAGTTATTAGCCAAATTTTTGGCTGTGTCATTAATAAAATATGCTAGCGATGATGCTATTTGTTTTTGATTATATTAAGATAGATAACAACTATCACATGTCAAATAAAGGTTTCTAATGAAAGCATTAGAGTCAATTATGTCAATAAAATCATTGTAAAATGTCAGTGTATGTAATTTGCTATTTAACTTATGTCTAAAATCATTTTCAGCCTGTGGCAACAATTTACTGTAGGAAAATGCAACTAAATTTATTTTTCTAACTTTTATGTTTAATAATTGATTGAAATATCTTTTTATAGAATTTTAATTTGCATTACCCCTTCTCCCAATAAAAATGATTATTGTTGAATCGGGACAGTATGTTTTACTCAAAATGCTTTGTAAGATATGTGTAAAACTTGCTCCGGGCATACAAAAGTTGGTTACTGTTTGACCTGTCCTTTGTCTCAACAATTGGCTCATGTTCCTACCTATCTCATCACTAAACATTACTAAATTGTTGGTGTACGTATTTGTATTCAGATGTGAGAAAATTCAGATTTGGTAGCAATGTTACTTACGATTGCTACCAAAGCTACCATTCCTACCAAAACTACAATTTCGACCAAAATTATAAACGTCATTATTACATAATATTTTCTTGGGTTTACGCGAATGTTACACATTGAAATTAAACTACAGTTTACGGATTTTATCGCGTTATATTGGTTTCACTTGTTTTTACATTTAAACCGAATGATCTAGAAACTACATTTTTATTACTAGCCAACGTTTCGAATTCTTTACAGGATTCAGAGTCTGCCGTGAACATGAATCCTGTAAAGAATTCGAAACGTTGGCTAGTAATAAAAATGTAGTTTCTAGATCATTCGGTTTAAATGTAAAAACAAGTGAAACCAATATAACGCGATAAAATCCGTAAACTGTAGTCATTATTACATTTCTAAATTATGATGGGTTAATCACACCCATACACAAAACAAAATAAGTCGTGCTTCTCACAGACATATTCAGCTGGATAACAGAAATAAAACCTATTTTTAATTACAAAAAAAGTCGTTTTTCTATATTTTCATAATTATGACAGATAAAGAAAAAAGTGAAGTTAGCTCAAGTTAGTTACATATGTTTCTGATTTAATAGCGTAGTTTTTGTGAGAAGTTGTGTTTTCAATTATAATGATGGTTCTTGGAAAGAAATTGAAAAATGCTCAGAGAAAGTTTGAACAAAGAATCTTGGTCAATGACGGCCCTCTTGGAGATTTGGTACCGGATGGTCCTCCCTACTGCTAACAAAATACGGGTGGTAACGGGCTCAGATTTGATTATTTCTACGATCAACAATTTTATTTTCAAGTGATTTCCATTCTTGGTGACGGTAATTGCTTATTCCGCGCAATTTTTAATTGTTTATATGGAAGTGAGAATAAACATTGTGAAATTCGTTTGGCCACTGTTGATAATATTGTCAATAAGTGGGATGTATATATAGTAACTTCATTGTTGGGGACGAAGCATATGGCCAGACCATTACAAATGCAACAGATTACAAACGTGTGATGGGTGCCAATGGACAGTACGCAGGGCATGCTGAACTTAAGAGTGTAAGTGAGCTATATCCCGAGTGTCAATTCGGAGTTCACCTGGAAAACAGTAATACGATTACTGACTATGGTACTGGCAAAATGTTCATAACTTGCTAATGTCCTTCGTCCAGGTGCCCAGAAAGTATCTGGGCACCTGGACGAAGGACATTTCAGTGTCCTAATGGAATGTATGGTAGGGCAGCACAGTCATATTGAAGAACTTTATTTCGTCAATGTTCAGTTATACATATTATTTAAATCTCTATTGCGCGGCAAACCATTCAGAATTGCCAAGGTGGAAATTTCACGATACCTAAGGTGCAACGCAAAGCTAATGTTGTGAGAAAAGCAGTATTGTGATATATATATTTTTTGTTACAATATCATCTTTTTACTTATTAGATAAGGCTACAATGTACTCATCATACCTTTATGTAAGAGCTTTTTTATAATATTAAAATATGCTGTGGAGCAGCACGGGTCCTCTAGTATTACTGAACTGATATAATTTACACGGGAAAAACAAAATCTCCGTTGTCATAACATCCCTTCTCGATTGCTCGAGGTTTAAAAAATACGCAAGCGAAGTAAAAAATACCTTCAACATTGTATATCCTGATAAAAATAGCTCTGCATTCAGCCAAGCGTTTCGTGATCTTGATCACTTATAAGATAAGTAGATAATCTACGCGTAAGATGAGATATATTGATTTAATAAATTTAAATCCTTTGTATCAGCAATATTGTATGATATGTCAAGAAATGTTTTGCGACGTACGTTCAAAATCAAATGATTGGCGTGAGTCTTTATAAATATAAAGACTCACGCCTGTATCCCCGAAGGCATAGGCAGAGATTTAATATTACACTCACATTTCGCCATGACGTTTATAGGTTCCAAGTTATAGGGAGCGAGCCTTTTGGGGTTGCCGGCACATCACCATACTCCGTGCGGCTACTGAGAATTCGTAAGCACCCGTGAACACTTTTGCCGGATTAGGGCCTCCAAGCAGTAGTCTCATACGCTATTTACTGGACAACGGAGTCAGTCGTTTAAAATCAAGGTGAATTTGTACCACTATGCTTCGTTACAATAATAAATGAGCGAGTGCCTCTGTTGTCCTGCGGTAGTGACGGCGACTGCGGATCATGAGATCTCGGGTTCGATTCCCGGGTCGAACAAAAAGTGAGATTAGGTTTATTCTGTTGAGAATTATCCAATAGAAAGTTCGGAGTCAGGAAGTTGGCGGCGTCACACCCCAGTGCCTCGGAAAGCACGTTCAGCCGTTCGTCCCGCGCCCAATCTCTCTCCGGACGTGTCGCTTGTGCGTCCCATCAGTCTATGACACTGTGGTAATAGAGAGTACACTTGTGTATGCAACACACTTGTGCACTATATTATGTCACGCGCAGGTGGCAACCCTCTTAAATAGACAAGCCGCCGAGGCCGAAGTCGGTCGGGAGGACATTGTCTTAAATGCAACCGGGCTAACGCTAGGGCGATGATGATTCATTTATATTCGTTCATCATGAGCCTTTAACAGTCCACTGCTGGACTAGGTCTCTTCTTCGAAAGAAGGAATTGGCCTACTATACCACGCTGGCCAAACGGGTTGATATAGGGTTTGTATCAAGTTTACCTTCTCTTGCTCTTGCTTTCTTTTTTCTCTGCATAATATGCTCCCTCTGTCGGCTCATACGACACCCATGGGAAGATATGAGGTGGTGACATTTCTTATTTTTAATCCGTCACCACACGGACAGGGAGGACATTATTTACATTACCTTATGTGCGTGCGCAAGTTCTGCGGCGTACCCTGGTAGTAGTTAGACCTGGTAACGCTCTAACGTCTAGGCTGACTAATCCTTACATCACAATGGTTCAATTGAATCCTTTCCTACTCAGTCACGAAAGTTTCAAAGTATTCACTATCGTTATGCATTGTGTAAACCTTCGTATCCGCATTGGTACTTTAGTCTCGAAGCGTTAAAAGTAAAAGAAACATCTTGTTTTCTAATTTTACGTATCCTTGTTTTAAGTAAATTAATAGAAGGTATCTAAGAAAATATTTCGTCGATTGAAAATGGCTTGGAGCTACCTAAACATTCATATTTCATAATTAGCTCACATTAATCACAACCAGTTCCAGAAATTAATCAAGTAATAATTGAATTAAATTAATTTACTCCAAATTATAGCACCATGGAAATTAAATTTCACGTGTTTACATCAATTATAAATTTACATGAATCCTAATAGGTATGCGTAACTAATTAGTCTGCTATAAAGTTGTTCGAAATAACAATTAGGAAAACAACTTTATTTACATAGCAGATTAACATGGCGGTACATCTGTTATTAAACAAAATAACGTTATCAAATATGAAACGTGCCTCGATATATAATTATTTATCAATTTCAAAGCCCAATGATCTAAGAACGTATTTGTAAAACAAATTGTGTAACAAGTATACGTATGTACATAATATATTCTGCGTGAGTGGGGACATGATTCAAAAACGAATACGAAATCCATTAGGAATCACGGGGACGGGGGTTTGTGCCGGGGAGTTAAGGGGCGACGGAAATACGGTCTGCCCGGGATATGGCAAACACTAAACATATTTCACAGTAGCGAGTGAAGATGTTGTGAATGTTATTAAAGCCTCATCCTACGTTTTGAAAAAGAAAAATAATATTTACACTGGACTGCACGCTGTACTAGTATTGGTATGACCGTTGTATGTTTCGAAAAACCTTTCAAGCTGTATGTAGCCATTATAAATTGGCTACTACTACCCGAATTCCCACTACTGTGTCATCTGGCTTCCCCATGTTCAGCAGCAATGACCATTGGACACAAAGAGATTTAACAATCCTGAAGTCGATGGGAAAGTTAAACTGTCTTGGAACCCATAACAACAATCAGAAGTGTATTATAGAAGACAGCGTATAAAATAAGTCTTTAATATGCTTAATTCAATTAATAAAATAAAAGTGTCACTAACTCGCTACTTGAAATTACCAAAAATATACAACTTTATTATGAAGCCACTGGGCCGAAGCAAAGTATTATCCGTTATACTTTATTTTTCTTGGCATATTTTTAATGGCCATGACCATCGCGGTATCGCCTTGGTTACGTTTAGGTGAGTTCGACAACTGACGGTATAATGTGTCATACTTTAAAGATCTTCGTTGAGATTAATCGCAGATAAATAATATTATTTATAATGCATATAGACCTCACTTCAGTACTTACGATCGTTAAAATACAATTCATTAATGTCTTCCCTAAACTTATGGGTTACGCAATGGAGTCAATCAATATCAATTCCAACAACCTCATAAAAATATACTGTAGTAGAACTAAACGTACACGACTTTCGTGAGATTTAGTTTATGTATACATACACCTCAATAACATACAGCTTTAAGAACGGGGGGAACCCAACAGTAATGTAGCACCCACCCTGTGCCACTTTCATCATTTAAACTATGCGATAGTAGGTATCCAACGCTTTTTTCATTTTACCAAAACACCTATCCACTTTCCATTATGTATCGCCTCTGTTGCGTAAATATCAAAATGGAACAAGCAATTCTGACTGATACTCGTAAATCTTCGATTTAGCCGAAAAAACCAATCGCGGCCCACCCTTAACTCAGTTACGTTTTTCCATTGTTCATAATTTCGCGTTTGTCGCAGAATCGTGACATCCAAATCTGATAACATCCTCTATGATTTGAGTTTCCGTGCCAAAAACTGACGAGCACAATGTTATGACTTGACGATTATTGTATATTTTGCGGCTTTTAAGTTTTCGCTTCACAGAGTGAGATCAATACTTAATGAATACACTATTTTGAAAGGACTGTATCATTGTCAATCAAGAGTCATCAGTCATTGTCATTAAGAGCACACAACAATTCTAGCAATGTTATTTTATTATTCACCAAAGCTAAGTATTAAATATTAAAATATTAATGACATTGCCATATAAAGACGACGCAGTTTATGTCATAATTGTCAACAGGCAGGTTAATGTCTCATCCCGCACCACACAAATATTCCGCAGTCACTCTTGTATTAGATACCTACGTTACGCTTATCGTCTACGCATATAATTTAATCTGTAGCTTATTTTCGTGAAACGTCTTTCAATCTCGAACGACATTTTCTTATCAAATTTAATCAAAATGACGTCGAGCCAGACTTACATAGTTTCAGTATTCTGTAAGTTTTAGCCTTGGCTGGTTACAGGAATAAATATTTAAAAGGCTACAATGTAGGTCGCCTTCACTTTGTGTTAGATATTCTTCTTTAAGTAATATTAAAAAAGGAACTGCTTATTTTTAATATAGCGAGACGTTTCGTTATTATCTTATCGCTTCTTTTAAGCCTATTCATATAACTTCTCTTAATAACTTCTCTTTAGAATGTATTGCAATTGCACGGTAGGCCCGTTTCGATCTGCTTTTAAAATTTAAAACTTTTATTTTACAGCCCTATGACTGAATGGGGCATTATAGCAAATACTCATTGAACTTTGTCGACACCATTAGGGAGAGAGAAAGAGGTACTTGTGAGCATTCCACAGTAGGTGAGCTTTGAAACAATGGGTCGAGCGAGGCTCAGGCCCGCTCCACCTACTCTCAAGTGGCGCATTTTTGTCGCTCGGATGTCAAGCTGCTGCACGTTTGCACACTTACGGAATATATAAATTGTTTCTGTTAGCTTTGCGTCTTGCAATAACCCGTTTTTTGTTATCTCGAAAGTCTCTTCGAAAGTAATCCGGCCCCTAGAGAACGGAGTTGGGTTGTATTAGATTTTACTTGTGAAGACAATTTTGATAATATTCTTTTGAATGTACGAGTATTTACTCGCATAATCCACAAATAAATCCAATTTCCAGTGTTCGTTCCCGTCGTATACGTATCAATAGATCATTATATCCAAACTTCTGTTACTGAACGATGTTAATGTATAACAAACACTGTTACAATGTACTGAGATGTTATGTAATCAAAATGTCAATATGTATCAGAAAGGCTTAGTAACAGGATTTTCAATGCCAAAAATATTTTCGTTTAGACAGGAATTTAGGAAGACAGTATAATTGTATTTATCTTCGAATTGACGTCTCATTGGATGGATAGGTATCCATCAACCTTCTTTATAATACAAAGAGAATAGGTTCACGCTATAAATATAATTTCTATTATGCTGCAATTGAGTGCTTACTTCAAAACACTCACGCACTTGACAAGAAATTAAGGTTAGCCCGTTTTTTTGTTCACTGGAGGAAGGAAAATAATATTTTTACATATTGACGTTATCCTCGTCAAGCTCACACTGGTCCAGTATTTGATTACTCCCTGTATATTGAAAAAGGCGACCCTGGTTATAAGTCGGTGGACCCGACACTCAATTTTTTTATGAAACATTACGAAAATGAAATGGCAGCACTAGACTGGGTTGTCTACAAAAATACAAGTTGAAAACACCTAAATAAGAGTATTTTGTTGTAGTCTCCGCAACCGCCGCAATAACTACTGTATTCATGATAATTAAATGCTTATTGCAATCTATCATGAAAACTTCAATTAATAATATCTATATTTATCAACAATTTAGTAACACTTCAAATGCACCAAGAATACACTTTCATATAGTTTAAAACTGCTGTCACGTCATTCATATAAAAATCGAAACTTATAAAAACCCCCCTATCTGATATTCTTGTAGCTGGAATCACTCACATATGAAAAATATGCACGGTCAAGTGATCACTCAGGATTGGACGACGAATAAAGTTGTGACCGAAAATCTCCAACATAGATCACAAAGGCGAAGCATGTTCATTCGTGCATAAAGCTGTTACGTCATGTTACCAATTTTATATTCACCCGCCACAGAAATACCAATGGCCACCGTCTAACAACGAAACAGTCTCAAATCGCACTTTTATGAAAGTCCCTAATGACACGTGAAGTCCGAAATTGGTAAGATGAAATGGAGTTACCAAACAAACCTTAATCCTACACATCCTAAGTATATGTATAGATGAAATAACCTCAATTTCACCATCAAGATCTCCGGTAATGTGTTGCGAATGGTACGGGTTGATAAGGAAAAACGGGTAGGGTAAGGTTGCGATCATTGGACCAGCGCTTTGATTGGACTACTTCAATAACTCACGAACGGTTTAGTTTAAAAATCATTTGTTACATCGAAACGCTAGCTTTATGGCCATAGCCACAGCTCGTGTACCGCATGTGTCGTCGGAAGCTTGGTTGAGGAGAGACGCGAGTCGTTTAATTGCACGCGCTTTTGATATTAAATTAACGCAATATGTGTCTTCATGTAATTACAGTTATATTTAGTACTATAACGTATAATATATTTGATAAGGTTGTGCATTTACTGGTGTGGCTAATTATCAAAATCAGTTGTCGACATCTATTTACTTTATTTTTTTATAATTTTGTAATGAGGTTGTAGTGTGTTGCCATCAATGAACCAGTGCCTGGTTCTTTGATTGAACCGGTACAATCATGGCAACTACTCAAATTGTCGATTTCATTATTATTGTGTCTTCTAGAATGGCGAAAAGAGTATTATTCATGGAATAAGACGAGTATGTTTTTATCGTTACAAGCGTTACGTAAAGGTAAGGTGGGCTTAAATGAGGCAAGCAGGATTTACGGCGTGCCTAAAGCGACACTGAAAAGACGATACGATGTCAAAAATACGAAGGCCAAAGGTTGCAAGCACTCTGGAGTCAGATCTCCCGTTGAACCAACAATATGTTGTTCAAAGGGAGATCTGACTCCAGAGTTGGAGAAAAAAACTAGATGAACACATTTTAGAATAGGAATGATGTTTAAATGGTGTAACACAAACTGTCATGTAAATGTTGGGTGCACGAGGAGTGTGCTTGTTTAAAAAAGGGCAAAATGAAATATGTGTAGAAATAAGTGATGAATATGAAAGTTAAGGGATATAAGGCAAGAGGAAGACCAACGAAAAGATGGATTGTGTGAAGGCTGACATGAATGAAAAGGGAGTGAATAATCAGGTAACGGCTGATAGCAGAGAATGGAAGAGAAAGACATTCTGCGCCGTCTCCAGGTAATATGGGAACAGGGCAGGCCAAAGGAGAAGTATAAATTTAAGATTTAACTGTACTTGTCTTTCAAATGTTGAATAAAAATGTGATTAAAAAACGTTGTCTTTTGTGATTCCTAAAAATAACACATTTTTCTTAGGCACTTTGAATGGACCGGTAGGCCAATATTGTCTAAGTCCAATGATAGCAACTGAGTGGTCCAATCAAAGATACAGTGGTCCAAACAAGGCGACCATATTTTATTTCTTTATTGCTCTTTTGGCACTAAACGCTTAATTTAAAAAAACAAAATATGAATACTGCGGATATTTCAATAAAAGTACAATTCATTTAACCAATATCTATATTGCCTACTGCTATAGTTTTGATTTTATGACCGTCCAAAGTTAAGTGGTCCAATAGTAGCAACCTTACCCTAAATAAGGAATCGTGAGAGTCTACCGCTACCGGAAAGGGTCAGTGCGGGGGAGGGAGCCGGTCATCCGGCGGATACGCCGTAGCCGGTCGCCGGACAGTCGATGTATTTCATAGCCCGTGGGTAGGTCGCCACACACTTTTATAAAACATTGAGCCACTACTGCGGCCAATAGTTACCGGAACCGCCATGACAACTATATTTTATTTTATGACCAACAGATCTAGTATTGGTTAGTTGTACGCTATTATTGTATATACAAATTGGTCTGCTGTTTGTTTAAGTTGTATAGAAAATAATAAAATCTGGCTACTTTATTGTACGACTCAAATACGAATTTCATTTAAAATGTTCGTGTTTTTGTTTTATTATGATTCCTATCTAATTTTAATAAACCATTACGCCAGACTGTAGAAAATTCCTTGAAACTGTTACTCTTGTCAGTCAAGAAAAGCGTGTTTTGTTATTGTAGCATCGGCGCACACATAATGAAATTTTGATATCAATTCGCAACCCACGAAATCCCGCGAGATAGTGCTTTCAAAACAACTTTGATTTCCTCCCGGCATAGTCAAAGAAGCTTACGGATATAAAGCGACGAAAGAAAGAAAGAAATAAAAATGCACAGAAACACGGAGGTCGGAGTTTTTCCTGTCACCGGGCACAAACAATGCCTCCATTGTAGGGCTGCGGCGGGCACACCTCGCGCGTCTGGCCTGCCCCCTCGCGGTACAGCCGAGGAAACGAGCATCTTTTGTTTCCATCCCCGCACCCCGTACGGAAACGAGAGCTTTGAACCCACGGTCATCTGTTTACATCACGCCAACTAAAAAAAGACATCCTATTATTTGCTCTGCAGACAGCCATCGTTACGTATAGCTACAGCCCCTTGTTAAGCTAAGACCAACGTAAATATACCGATAAAATAAATACAAATTAATATACTTCTTTACAAATTATTATATTGTTGTTATCCTTGAATATCATTATATAGAACTAATTGTTGGCACAGATACCTCATTATGTATACTTAACAAAATTAAAATAAATTAATATAATAGAAGAGATACATAATCAACAATTTTGATAATCAAATAATTACAGTAATTACTTTTGTTAAACAAAAGATACGGCACAAATCCCATGTTATTGTACCGTTGTGTACAAAAGGTGACACGATTTTAAACTCATCCAATTCAATTAATAAGTGATACGGGCTGGTAGGGGTTCGCTTGGTAACAATTCTGAATGAATAAAGGCTGATTTCCGGCAGGTAATGTACTTACAACTCGCTCTGGGACGACGAATAATAACTTATATCTTTTCCTCCGCCCGCTCATTTCGATATGAAAAAAATAACATGTCGAAAAATGAGGACCGTTTCATAGAGCCTTATTTATTAACAGAGTTGTGTTCTACTGACTCAGATCAATGTAGTCATAGCTTTGAGAAAGATAACGAGAAAAATCCACTTTATTTATGCGTAAAGTTCAAAGAACGAAAAGAACATTGTTTAATAAATCGTAAATATTCGGTACGTTGGCACCGTTGTAAGAGGTTTTTTATTCCGGTCATTATTTTCTATATCAAATGTCAAGGCACTGAAGTAACCAAAACATTTATTTTAATAGCCGTGTACTCAGATCCAGTGTGATTTCATTATATAGATGACGGCGGATTGCTTGATTCTTGGCCGGTATCAACACTTCACATCACAGTTCATTATAAGTTCACACCAAATCAAATGTAACAATACTGACTATAACTATTTTGTATTACTGAACACGAAACGAGTGACAGTTTCTAGGTACTTGTTGCCCGCCCGGAGTCTCCAAGAGAAGTGATAGTTTTCGGTGCTCCGTTGAACGTCAACCGTCATCCCCCCTCTTCGACTGTAGCGAACGTGACGCGTAGACTCTGTCGAAGCGCGCACTTCCGTTTCGTAGTCAATTGACGTCCTGTACTGATGACCATTCCGATACGGCCATCCTACAAGACACACGTCCCTGTGTGTTAATCTGTAACACAATTTTACACGCACAGTATCACATTGCTCGGTCACTCCTGACTTAAGCCAGGTAAGGGTTGAATCAAAACAGTGTTAGGATTCCAATCAAATTTTCTACAAAATTACCTCCTACATTACATTCCTAACTATTATAGGAGCTGGATTCAGAGCATCACTGACAATACAGTCAATTACCACAGGGCATAGACTCACGTTATAATCAAATTAAATAACTAAAGCTCTACATGTGATTCATAACCGTTCAGTAACCTCCAGTTACTAAACCAGGCACTCAACCAGCCACTCGGTTGCCCCCATTCAGTAACCTCCAGTTACTAAACCAGGCCTTACACCAGTCACTCGGTTGCCACCCATTTATCTGCGCCAATCAAACATCGGAGTCGTCTGCGTACCTACCGTGTACTCACGGACAACTGTCTTCACAGAT
Organism: Euclidia mi; assembly: GCA_944739405.2. Lineage (NCBI taxonomy): Eukaryota > Metazoa > Arthropoda > Insecta > Lepidoptera > Erebidae > Euclidia > Euclidia mi. Next base: position 27,813,153 of record OX123193.2, on the reverse strand, counting down.
GTATTGAATCCGATTTGTACTGATTTACGGCTATTACGGCTACAAACCGACCTCCGACATTAAATCACACAACCAATCAACATGTAAGCCCAGTTTTCTACCGTCTCGTCAGTGTTAAGGTTCACAATTTTTTTCTCTTTAAGATCGTCAGTTATGCTCTGATCCTCTGGCACAAAGTTTCAGTATCAAAATCAATAACAGGAAACTCAAAGTAAAACTGACATTTCACTATCACTGTATCTCTCAAGATATTATTTCAAACCAAGTAAACCATAACATTTAAGCTCTACATGTGATCATACGCATAGCCCAGTAACCTCCAGTTACTCTACTTTCTGCGAACCCCACACATGGGAACGCCACTGAAACCCAACCTCCACCAGAGCTGACTGCAATACCGCCTACTCACGGACTACTAAGTTAGCAGACGCCGATTTCTACCGAGCTACGGCTACACGTCAGCCTCTGGTACGGTCCGATCCGATCATCATGTAAACTTAAACACTTTCTTCAATATCAGAACTACTTTGTTTCACCTCAATTTCGTCAGTTGTACTTTGACCTTCAGGCATTTTTCGCAACCTGTCGAGGGCGTACTTACAGTAACGCTTAGAATTAAGGGCTTTGCGATTATAAAGATCATCGTAAATAACTTCTGTGACCTCAAATGGGCCTTTACACTTTAAGATTTTTCAAACCAAGTTAACCAAAACATTTTAGCCAAGGTCTTTGAACTACCTTCACTTTCATTGCCAGGTTCGGCCAGATATGTTTTAGCTATACCAGTTACCAGGCTCTTCAATTCTTCAAAGCCACATACAGGCCTCACACAGGCCCCGCGCCACACACGGGCCACGCGCCACACACGGGCCGCGTGCCACACGGGCTACCCTGGCCACCAAGCCACACTCGCCACCAGGCTGCGCCGGCCGCCAGGCTGCGCCGGCCGCCAGACCGCGCCGGCCACCATGCCGCGCCAGCCACCGGGCCGCGCCGGCCATCAAGCCGCGCTAGCCACCAGGATTACCCAAAACGGAAATAAATCTACCATTAGTAAAAAGATTCGTCTCAGTGTATACGCACTAACTAGAGTATCCGTTCTTTCAGACTAATTCAACGTCCGCACTTCGTAAATTTTAAGCGATTATCAAATTCGTTTACAACTTCACAACTGCACAGAACGTAACTCCCGTCCATTCTCTCAATGAGCTATGTCAAAACTGGATTTGACCACTAACAAAAACTAAAAGCAAATGCGAACATGGCGAGAACCGATAAGCTACTTTCGGACAAACTGATTTCCTTTGGCTACATAGAGGTAACGACTACAGTTCTGAGATAACCAATCGACAGTCTGAGTACTTTCAGATTCTCGCAACACACTCTTTTCATACAACACAGAAACCAGAAGTAGATAATATTAGCGATCAAAAATTAAAAGAGAGCTACTTGAGTAGCAGGGTATCCGTGATTGCGATCAACAACCACACTTTAATGTACTTCGCTCTAGGATTAAGAGAAAATTATTGAACAGCAATCCTAGTCGTTCGGCCATTCCCGGCACAAGTCGGTGGGCAATAAAAGGTACCTACTCTGATTAAAATCAATACAGGTTTTAATGAAAATCACAACTAACTCTTTCTCTCCAAGCTAACATGTTGAGCAACACACGTACTCGCTCAAATAATAGGAAACTCATTAAAATATTGCATTGCTCATACTCTGACATCCATCGGGTCTTCAACATCACGCTATGAAACCTCCATCCGGATACACAACACCACCCGGATAATAATTTCGAGCGTCTAACAAAGTAATCTTAAACTAAGTTTGTTCAACATGTTGCTTTGGTTTTCCTTATCACATAGCAGACTATAAGAAAATCATACTAGGCTGATACTCTAGATGTTAATTTTACTACCAAGTATCCAACCAGTCTTTTCAGCATTAAAAATTGTCATGAGTAGTCTAAATACGAAGCTTATCCTAACCTTATTAGCGATACAGCAACGGACCGTTCACGTTCAAGACGATGGACAGCGTTTGTGATACTAATGGCTGTCTTGTTTTCGTAAAAACGGAGACTATGACTGACACAAAAGCTCAAGGGTAAACTAGGCTAATCAGAAAGGCACTTTACCGGTCCAACCAACGGCAACGCATGACTAAACATGCAGCCGCACAAACGACTTATCCAGTTTATGCAAATCTACACTGACAGTAACGTGGTTACCACAAAATTATCACAACAACGACTAACAAAGTACTCATTTAATGAGAATAAAGTAAAGCATACAATCATCACTAACGATCACTAACCTAGTTCTACCTACGATGAAAATTAAAATCTCTGAAACTGATTATGCCCTTCCTCTTGAGATCAGGATGGCCAGGACCAAGTGCTCCTTCAAGTTCAAAGTTAAAGAACTCTTATTGGCTGAAGCAGCAAGTGTATCATAATTCATTTATATTTCATTTTGGCTCATAGTACCTATGTATGTAGATATATATAAATATATATGTATGTATGATATATTATATATAGATGTACTAGTATGTAGCAATAATAAGTATTAATTGAAATTATGTTTATATATCTTTATTGATATCTATGTATGTATGTTATATATTTATTATAATCTATATATATTTATGTAAGTTCAAATAATGTTCTCCTCATTTATATACCACCTACTTCTTTTCTCTCTGCACCACTCAAAGGTAGACTGGGAGATAATGCCCACGGCATTAAGTCCGCCTGTATACGCTCTGTATATAAAGGTTTAAATAAATAAATAAATAAATAACGCACCACGATGATAAGATAACTCAATCATTTTATTCTACGTCTGATAATCGAGTTTAACAGTTTCTAGTAGAAACACTATCACTCTTAAACGTCCTAAGCATAACTTTGAATTGGCCTGAGAACTCGGGGCACTTGATAAAAATTCCCAGCGTATCACATGAATTTAAAAAAAACACAGTAGGTAATGTTCACGCGTAAAATCTTAAAATTGAATTTAATTTTACTAGTGGTGCCATCTAATAATCTGAGTACGAAACATTTTAATGTGCCATGTTAAAAATGTATGCACACAAAAAAAAAACACGTAATTGCAACACCGAGATCGTCTGTACAACTCAGAATTACAACGAGTAACAGTGTCACTTTTTACTTAGGCTCTGATCACATTTAAACGAAAACCGTCACGTATTATCAACACCACGAGTCGATAAAATAATGGCGCTAGTTATATTTTTTGACTATGGTCAGGTTACACTAACCAACCAACCGCACTCGTCCAGACAGCACTGCAGTTCACACGTCTATTTAAGAAATAAAAGCTACAAGCTGTTCTACACAAAATCAGCACAGTCAGAATCAATAGCCCCGCACAGTCTTACACATATATGAACTTAGTATGTACGATTCGATTAGTTTACCAACTTTAGCGCCGCTGCCCTGCGAAGGACAGTCTAGACCGGTGCTTATGTTCTAGATTTAGCAGAAAACCAACCAGCTGGGTGTCGGTTCTAAAACCAATATTACAACTGCACTAGAACAATAACTAGCACGTTTGACTCAAACGCACTTGCTTGGAATAATGCAAGTCAGCCTGTACGCTCACTCTCGTTACTATTAAAGTCCACAAAGTAAGACCGAGACAAGATAATCTATTTGCAAGCAAGCATAATAATATGATCACAAAGTTCGTGAGTGCGAGCCACCCTCGCATTAAGAAATAAAATAATCGCTTTCTTTTTAACTGGCGTATCAAACTCAAAACCTCCGTTCACAATCTACGCTATAGCTAGATCACTGTGGTAGTCAGACAACCATATGCTAACTTAAAATACGGCAAAGGTCACAATTAAATCATTACTACCCACATTTTTTTTGTCTTCTTCTTTAAGCTATTAAAAAGAAGTAGAGATCATGCTAGGGGAACCACGACACCGTAAAAGTCAAACGGTTCTACAACTCAGTGTCTCGTGTAGGAATCGAACCTACAACACTCAGTACGATGTGATGGCGATATCACCACAACGATTATGACATTTCCAAGATTAAACGCGTAATGTTTTACTACTACTGCCACAAAACAAAACTGGCAGTACCAATAAAAAAAATCAGACAAAATACGCTCACCTCGGTGGCAGTTGCAAGCTCAGCTGATTCACCAACATAGCAGCGTTAGCAGTCGCCTTCGCTCGCGCCTTGTGGTCGCGCTGGTCCATGATGCCACTTCTGATGACGGCGGATTGCTTGATTCTTGGCCGGTATCAACACTTCACATCACAGTTCGTTATAAGTTCACACCAAATCAAATGTAACAAAACTGGCTATAACTAAGTATTTTGTATTACTGAACACGAAACGAGTGACAGTTTTTAGGTACTTGTTGCCCGCCCGGAGTCTCCAAGAGAAGTGATAGTTGTCGTTGCTCCGTTGAACGTCAACCGTCATCCCCCCTCTTCGACTGCAGCGAACGTGACGCGTAGACTCTGTCGAAGCGCGCAATCTTCGCTCTTCCGTTTCGTAGTCAATTGACGTCCTGTACTGATGACCATTCCGATATAGAAATGTCAGCTTATTATTTTGGTTGGAGCTGAATGTAACGTTATTTCGACAAATTAGTGTGTAATCATTCTGTGTGTAAACATTATGATTACAATTTGCTACTAAGTGTTACCAGACTAGCAAGGTCTTTTACGATGAATATAAACGATGATCTCTATCACACAATTAAAAACCCTTATTTATAAAATGAATGAATACGATAAAATTATATAAGAGGCTTCTGTTTAACTTTACTAGGAACAAAAGTTAAAAGCAAACTTTCATATTTCACTCAATATCGTTCAACGGAATATATCAAGTTATTTTTAAACGCATAAATTCTAATTACTGTAACGTACATACATACATACATACATAGGCTCACGCCTGTTTCCCCAAAGGGGTAGGCAGAGGCATATTAAACGCCCACTTTTTGCCAGTGTTTTGATCTCACGTAATAGGTGGCGGATACTGTAACGGTTTGTTGTTAATTTAATTTAATTAGAGCTCGTGCTGTTCCATTAATGTCTTGATTTCAATAAGAGAGATTTAAACCAATTATTATGAAATGAGTTTTTATAACTAACTTGGTTTTAATTCGTGTGCTGTTTTAAGTATATACATACATACATAGACTCACGCCTGTTTCCCCGAAGGGGTAGGCAGAGGCATATTTAACGCCCACTTTTCGCCAGTGTTTTGATTGTTTTATGTAATTTCTGCGTAAACGCTGAGTATATTATTTTTTATGCTTATCCTTTTCGGACTGGTAGTTATTTCAAGACCAAGATTGGGTGAAATAATATACTTACTTTTGTATTACCTGCCAGTAACACTATATGACATATATGTGTCTAAACTGATTTCAACAGATCACACATTGACATTTAAAAAAGTAATTACTCAACAGATTAGTAAGCCTGTTTCACATCAAACAAATACCTGAAATTAACAAAATTTCACAAAATATTCCAAACATCATAAATGTATTAATAAAACATTGGTTATATACTAATGTCAGAATATACATGAATATTCTAATACAAAAGCGCGCTTTCAATATGTATATGAATATGAATTCATAAGCTTAATTGATTGATAGACAATTTGATGCATTAGCACATAATATTTCAATAATTTGTACCATCAATCAACACATAGGGGTCATTTAACTCACTAAGCAAGTACACACTAAGTTCATATACTGAAAAGTGACAGTCGATTATCCGATATGATTAAGCGAGCCATACACAGTCCTTGAGCAATTAATATTTATATTATAGAACTGGCGTCTTGGTCCAGTAATTATTGATACTGACTACTAAGCCGGAGAATGTAAGTTCCATTCCAAGCCAGTAGGAAATTTGTTTGATGACAACGACGATTTGCTTCGTGTCTAGTTTAATGCATTTTTTTTTAACCACACAAATGTGGTTTACACCACAGTTGTATACGTAAATACAACCACCTCACATCTTAACACTGCGTGGAGGGTGGTGTAACGTAATACTACACGTATTGCGTTATAATATCTCGCAGGCGCTTAACGCCAGCTAAGCCGTTCGCAATATTACCAAATATGGTCATGTTCACTAGCCAAAGGCAGTTGTGAGTCATACGCCTATATCTATATAAGATGGGTGCGCGATCTAAGTCGATCACTTGCCCTACACACCGTCTCGCTGATGGTTGTAGTGACTATTACTACCTACTATTATTACTATCCTACTTCTACTGTCCCGCTGGGGGTAAGCATATTCTAGTTGTCTGTGTGCCTATACGTTCTGTCTGTAGTATCTGTGTCTCCTAAGCATAACAGCCGATCTAGGGACCGCCTGTTCCTGACCGGTTGTTGTGTATTCTCTATGCTGTTTCCAGTTCTTCCTACGGGCTACGTTCTTCCTACGGGCCACGTTCTTCCTACGGGCTACGTTCTTCCTACGGGCTACAAGCCACGAGCTGCTGGCGCCGTGCCGCTACTAGCCAGCTGCCACCCAAGCCTCCGTTCCTGCCTACGAGCTCCTACAGCCAGGCCACGGACGCCTGAGCCTGACCGCTCGGCCCACATCAGCTGCACCGCCTGAGACCCCGCTCAGCCTGAACCTCGACCACAGAGCTGCCTGCGTAGCGCACCTTGGCCAGCTCATCGGCGACCCTACGAGCAGCTACCCTGCAAGCATCGGAGAGCAGCAGGAGTCTACACTCCAGCCCTCAGGCCAGTGCTTACCTAGTTCGGTCATACTGTATGTAAGCGGTAGTGAGACATAATAAAGAACCTGTTCAGCCTAGCAGTGTTTCTCTTGAACCCCGACATCCTACCTGAGATCCTCCGTCTCAGTGGTGAGATCGATTCCCACGCGCAAACATATTACGTGCTCCATTCGATGTTTCGAGTATCGAGTGGTTGTTCTTTGTGTTCGTTGGTTGTTTTGTAGTATAGAATTTATAAGACTATGAAGGCTGTCCTAAAAATATATCACAGACACAAAACAGGAAAATAGAAGCCTTGTACAATGGCACTGATATTACGAAACACCGCGAACGTTACCTAAAAGATTCACCTCGGAAACAAAGAGAAGGGATTAATATTCATTCTCGTACGGCTTGCTACATTTCACAATAAAAAACGACTTCCAGGAAAATGGCGCTCATAAGAGAATTAAAACTGCATGCAAGATAGTGGGGTCGATTCCCACGCGCATAAATTTTACGTGTTCGATTCGTTATTTCGAGTTTGAGTGTTTGTTCTTTATTAGGAGTGTGGGCCCTGTCCTGATTAAGAAAATAATATAATATATTAAAATTCAAGTAATTTTATCAATTGTTTGATTGCCATAATATATAGTCTTTTATAGACTCTGCATTGTGTGGGTTGTCCCAGAATATTAAAAACATGTATAACGCAAACAGACTATTCTATTTTTCAAAACTTTACAGATACAAAGCAAAACGGGCGATAAAAAATAGAAGCCTTATACAAAGCCACCGATATTACGAAACACTGCGAATGTTCCTTAAAAGATTCAACTCGGAAACAAAAAGCAAGGATTAATATTCGTTCTGCTACGGCTTGCTATGTGTCATAATAAAATAACGGCTTCCAGGAAAATGGCTCATAGTTATTTTATTTTTATTTTTTATTTTATTATATAAGCACACCAACAGTATAATTACATAAATCTTAAACACAGCTTTCTTAAATCTAAATTAGTTGTAACTACACATTTAACAGGCATGCATAGCTTTTAGGTAATAGTGTCTATTTACTACACAGGATTACCTGCGTGCTATATTAAATGAAATTTATAAAAGGAACAATACAAACTAGAAGAAAAAAAATAAAAAACATGAAATCTATTAAAATTAAATTAAACATATTACAAAAAAAAAACACAAACATAATATAAGTAACAAGACCTTACTGTAGCAGGAAATACCTATATGGTCTAAGCTCCATAGCAAAGATGTCAATCGAACTGTTAGTTTTCACCACTCTCTCATTATATAAACGAGCCATACGCGTCAGAGGACTGTTATAACTACTATTTAAGGTGCACATAGGTGCTTCAAATAAACGCGGATGGCGCATGACGCGTTGGTTAGTTTTGAATTTGAAATTTTGAATTAATCTCTGATAATTTTATGCAGGATTAACAGGTCCGAAATGTCACGCCTTTCCTGTAAACTTCTCATTTCATAATGGAGTAACCTATCGTTATAAGCAGGAATTGACTTTCGAAGCCCATTTCTAACTGTTAAGTGTCTCACAAAACAAGCTTGAATTGATTCAATAGAATCACTGTACGTGGAATAAAAGGGTGACCATATGGTAGAGCAATATTTCAGTGTACACCTCACTAAGGCATTGTATAATAAAATGATGCTGTTGTTGTTGCGAAATGGCTTACACATACGAATCACAAAGCCAAGTGTTTTGCTAGCTTTAGATACTGTCCTATCAATATGATAGCGAAAAGTCAGTGGTGTGTCAAAAATAACGCCCAGATCACGAATAACTGAGACCCTTTCCAGGCGAGCTCCATCTATTTCATAGTTAAAGATAGTGTATTTAACCTTTTTCGTAAATGTGATACATTGACATTTTTTAACATTGAGTGTCATTCCATTATCACAACACCATTGTTGGACAATATTTAAATCATCCTGGAGAGCCATGCAGTCACTTAGTGTGTCTACTCTGCGATATAACTTTAAATCGTCAGCATAAGCTAAACAGTAGCTTTTATTTAAGTCTAGGGGGTCATTAATAAAAACAAGGAATAATAATGAACCCAATTTTGATCCCTTCGGAACGCACGAAGAGGGTATAAAAGGTTTTGATTCGTAGCCGGCTAATGCTACAAGTTGAGAACGATTTTGCAAATAGCTGTCAAACCACCGCAACAGACAACCGTGTATTCCAGCATGATGAAACTTTGCAGAAAGTATAAAATGATCCACGCGGTCAAAAGCTTTTGCAAAATCTGTGTATATAGCATCAACTTGACCCCTATCCTGTAACGCGTCAGTAAGGTAGGTAGTGGTTATCAACAAGTTAGAAAGAGTCGAGCGGTTGGACACGAAACCATGTTGCCGGGAACTCAAAGTGTGGCGAAGATGATAATAGACTTCTTTGTAAATTAGACCTTCAAACATTTTAGCAAATTGAGAAATTATGGCTATCGGTCTATAATTGGTTACATCATTTAAATTACCAGATTTATGTATTGGAATAATGTGCGCAATCTTCCATAAGTCAGGGAATATACCACTTTTTAATGATTTGTTATAAATAGTATGTAACGGCATAATAAGTACTTCCATACAAAGACGGATGAAAATAGGTGGCAGTCCATCGTGGCCCGCACCTTTATTTAAGTTTAATTTTTCAATGCTTGCCTTTATGTCATTTTCAGAAATGTATATAGAGGAGAGAGAGTAACTAGCTGCAGTTCCTAATCTAGGGGAATTACCTGACGTCTGATTCGGAGCATATGTAGATGCAAAATACTCCGCAAACAGATTAGCGACACAATCACCGCCCTCACCCACCCTATCATAATAAAAAACTTGTTGGGGAACGCTTTTAAATGTCTTTTTTGTTCTAGTATACCGCCAAAATGACTTAATATTGGTTTTTATTTCTTTTTCTATATTTGCTATATAAAGCTTAAAACAATTTTCTATGGCTATTCTAGATCTCTTCCGTAATGCATCAAACATATCATAATCTCTTGGATTCTTATACTTTTTGAATTTAATACGGTATTTGTGTTTTTCTTTAAGCATTTTAGTTAATGGAGGGGAAAACCATAAAGGATAATTTGCCTTTTTGGGTGTTGCTTTAGGAGTATGTTTTTCAATCGTTTCCCATAAAATGTTATAAAAATGTTGAACATAATCATTACAATCCAGACACTCATAGCTATCCCAATTGATTAGACGAAGATCTGCAATACACGTCTCGTAATCTGTTTTGTTAAAGTTATATTTTAACCGATCAATATAAGGGCGTAAATTAGTGATCATAGGTTTGTCAAAGACTATTTCTATCGGTGGATGATGGATGTCAGGTTTACTAACGGGAGGTGCGTTGCTGACACTGACGCAAGCATTTTCGTCCTCGAAAACTAGATCTAATATATGCTTATTCTCGTTGCTTATATCATTTACCTGAGTAAAACCGGTTATTTTGAGAAAATCTCTTAGCAGTACGGACTTAGGGTCACAAACTCCCATAAATGAATTGTCTCTGTTCTGCCATTTGATATTAGGTAAATTAAAATCTCCTATTAATAATGTATTGCAATCAGTGTTTTGCAGACATGTGTCCTCAACCCTATCCAAAAAGTCCTTAAAAGTATCGCTCGGTATATAAGACTAGCTGACCCAGCGAACTCCGTATCGCCTTTTTAAGAGTTTTTATTTAATTCCCTTTTTTCCAAGCCCCTTTTCCAAAGTTACCATTGACTTAGCGCTTAATCTCTTATCATTTCAGAGTCTATAAATGATGAACAAACAAACATAGATTTTTATAGGTATAATATAATAATATTGAATTCCCCATTCCTTAAAATATCGGAGACGATATCCATATCGACTTTAAAAAAAAACCCGTCTGCCATCTTTGATTTCCTATCCGCCATCTATGATCACGAAATAGATGTTGAATTTAGATTCCCCATCCCTTTAAACATCGGAGACGATAACCATTTAGATTTCTTTTTAAATCCCATCCGCCATCTTTGATCACAAAATAGATGGTGTTTTAGAATTCCCTATTCCTTAAAATATCGGAGACGATACCCATATCGACTTTAAAAAAATCCCGTCCGCAATCTTTGATTTCCTATCCGCCATCTTTGATTTCCTATCCGCCATCTTTGATCACGAAATAGATGTTGTATTTGGATTCTCCATCCCTTAAATCATCAGAGACGATACCCATATTGATTTTTTTAATTTTTCCCATCCGCCATCTTTGATTTCCCATCCACCATCTTGAATCACGAAACAGATGTTGTATTTGGATTCCACATCCCTTTTAACATCGCAGACGATACCAATATCGTTTTTTTTTTAATTTTCCCATCCGCCATCTTTGATTTCCCATCCGCCATCTTTGATTTCCCATCCACCATCTTTGATCACGAAATAGATGATGTTTTTGAATTCCCTATTCCTTAAAATATCGGAGACGATACCCATATCGACTTTAAAAAAAATCCCGTCCGCCATCTTTAATTTCCTATCCGCCATCTTTGGTCACGAAATAGATGTTGTATTTGGATTCTCCATCCCTTAAATCATCAGAGACGATACCCATATTGATTTTTTTAATTTTTCCCATCCGCCATCTTTGATTTCCCATCCACCATCTTGAATCACGAAACAGATGTTGTATTTGGATTCCACATCCCTTTTAACATCGCAGACGATACCAATATCGATTTTTTTTAATTTTCCCATCCGCCATCTTTGATTTCCCATCCACCATCTTTGATCACGAAATAGATGTTGTATTTGGATTCCCCACCCCTTAAAATGTCGAAGGCGATACCCATAATGATTTTTTAAATTTTCTCATCCGCCATCTTTGATTTCCCGTCCGCCATCTTGGATCACTGAATAAATTTCATATTATTAATCAGCGTCCCGAAAATCTCGAAAACGATACCCATATAGATTGTAACCTATTCGTTTAGCCATTTTTTGCCTTTGACCCAACCCAACCCAACCCCAACCCCCCTTCTCGTTTGACCATTTTGTCTGGCCCCTAAAAGTTGTGGCGTAATTTTATATAGCCTATAGCCTTTCGGAATAATTGGGCCATCATAGGCAATAACAATTTTTAAAATCCAACTGCTAGTACCTGAGATTAGCCGACATTATGTTTTAACCTTTTTAGCCTTTTGCCCGGCCCCAAAGGGTCAAAGCGTTATGTTATATAGCCTATAGCCTTCCGGAATAACTGTGCTATCGTATACAAAAAGAATTTTTCAGATCCGACCGGTAGTTCCTGAGATTAGCGCGTTCAAACAAACAAACAAACAAACAAACAAACAAACAAACAAACTCTTCCACTTTATTATATTAGTACTACCTGACCCAGCGAACTCCGTATCGCCTTTTTTCCAAGCCCCTTTTCCAAAGTAAACATTGACTTAGCGCTTAATCTCTTATCATTCCAGGGTCCATAAATGATGCAAAAACAAACATAGATTTTTATATAATATTGAATTCCCCATTCCTTAAAATATCGGAGACGATACCCATATCGACTTAAAGAAAAATCCCGTTCACCATCTTTGATTTCCTATCCGCCATCTTTGATCACGAAATAGATGTTGTATTTGGATTCACCATCCCTTAAATCATCAGAGACGATACGCATATTGATTTTTAAAATTTTTCCCATCCGCCATCTTTGATTTCCCATCCGCCATCTTGAATCACGAAGTAGATGTTGTATTTGAATTCCCCATCCCTTCAAACATCGGAGACGATACCCATATTGATTTAAAAAAAAATATCCCATCCGCCATCTTTGATCACGAAATAGATGGTGTTTTTGAATTCCCCATTCCTTAAAATATCGGAGACGATACCCATATCGACTTTAAAAAAATCCCGTCCGCCATCTTTGATTTCATATCCGCCATCTTTGATCACGAAATAGATGTTGTATTTAGATTCGCCATCCCTTAAAACATCGGAGACGATAACCATATTGATTTTTTAAACTTTCTCCTCCGCCATCTTTGATTTCTCATCCGCCATCTTTGATCACGAAATAGATGTCGGATTTGGATTCCCCATCCCTTTAAATATTGGCGACGATACCCATATCGACTTTAAAAAAAAATGCCATCCGCCATCTTTGATTTCCTATCCGCCATCGTTGATCACGAAATAGATGTTGTATTTGGATTCACCATCCCTTAAATCATCAGAGACGATACCAATACTTATTTTTTTAAATTTTCCCATCCGCCATCTTTGATTGCCCATCCGCCATCTTTGATCACGAAATAGATGTTGTATTTCGATTCTCCACCCCTTAAAATATCGAAGGCGATACCCATATTGATATTTAAAATTTTCTCATCCGCCATCTTTGATTTCCCGTCCGCCATCTTGGATCACTAAATAAATTTTATACTATTAATCAGCGTCCCGAAAATCTCGAAAACGATACCCATATAGATTGTAACCTATTCGTTTAGCCATTTTTTGCCTTTGACCCAACCCAACCGTACGGCGACAAGTCGTCAGCGCGTTAAATAAGTTATTTACATCAGCAGTGGACGCGAATATGCTATCCGTGACAACGACCGACGTATGTTTGTTGGAACTTGAAAACCGTTAAATAAACGAGTATTATGTCTGTCTCACTGTTCGTATCAATAATTTGACAAACAGACAGACATAATGTTTTATTTTAAAAGTAAATTCTACGAACTAATCAAACATAAAATGACGGGTTCACCAACAAATTGATTAAATCCTGGCACCTGGCCAAATATTTTATAAATTACTCCGAAATCTATACAAGACAGGTGCTTTTATTTGATGTTCAGGCTTTAAAAAAGTGTGCTTGAGGCTTAAGAGTCAAATATTTCCAGCTCAGCGGATACATCAAAGACTTTGAACTTTGACCTTTTCATACTTTTTGAGGCAAAACAAAATTTGTATTAGGGCGGTGAACTGAAAACAAAGTGGGCTACAATAATACTGTATTGAGAAACAAGCCTCAGATTATTTAAAAAAATAACAGTTTCATTAATATTCCGATGTAGTTATTCATGATGGTTACTAAATGTTCATCATTCATCATCATCATTTATTTATTTGTAAACATAGGTTAATTACATGTTAGGTGTTACAATAGAGTTGGTATCACTATGTTTTGCCGAGCTGCGTACAAATATTAGGTATACATTTCAACGATAATATTAACAATTTAAAACATGCTTTTGTAGCTGACAGAGATTTTAATATAATTTTATAAATTTTGCATGCATAATTAAACAGGTCAGCTGAAACAGCATAATATATTAAAATCATTTGTAAATTTTGATTGAGATAATAGTAGGAATGAATCTAATACATTATGATATTGTAATGTCATGTAAAATATAAATAATTAAATGTAGGTAAGTAAATATTATGTCATGAGTCTTTATAAATTGTCATTCAAATAATCATTAATATTGTAATAGCATTTCTTTCTGCATTGTTATGCACAACAATCGAATAATGGCATGTTTGAGAAAAATCAGCCAGAGTTACGAAGTAAACTTCATTACAAAGGAGACAATAGTTCATCACAGTTCAGTCTTTCCCTGTATAATACGTCTGAATTTTCTATGAACTGCAAAGCTTTTGCCACAGGTAAGCTTTTTTAGATAAGATGAATTGAATCGTTATAGTAAGGCAAAACAATCATGTAATTATACAGGTTGAAAAAAGTTTGAATGAAAGAAATTATACGTCTATCTTCTGTTGCTAGAGATGACGTCAAAAGCCGCTTCGTCTGATTGGCACTCACGTAAACTTTGAGCTGAACTTAAAGTTTAATACCTGTTTTAATTGACGTTTTAATTGACATACATATTTAATACCCACATAAATATTACCCGACAAAAAATATTATTACCTAGAAAAATGAAACAGCTTTACTTTTAATGTACATTCTAGGCTGTAAAACCTGTGGACAGCAGCCAATGTATTAATAAATAAGGATGAAATTTAAACCATTTTAATGAAAATTATTCATCGTTAAAGATCGAAGTCTTTAGAACTTTTATACTTCGGATTTAAATGACCTTTTTGTAAAGCATAGACTATATATAGATTAAAGTTTAGCTCAAGTCTCATCTGTTAAAACTTATGCGAAAACAAAGGTCAGATATTAGTGAAAATCGGCTGTCTTTTTTATTCTTTGGGACAAATAACAATTACGAAATAATCAAACTTCTTTGAATTTAAAATATTTAAAAAGGTGAGGTAGTATTTTCATGTATTTTTAACCAGACAATCAATATTTTATATCTGTTATTTATTATCGTGACGTAAATGGTACTAACCCGAGCCACTCATATTTGATGGAACGTAATCATGTAATGCAATGCCAAAATTCAGGAAGAAAGTTATTATTGTTATTTGAGACTGGAAGTAGAATATAGTATATAAACATTGACGTGAATATAATACAAAGTACAATGCAGATAAAAATATTTTTTGAACTCCATTTACCAAAAATGAAGTTGAAAATAAATACTCAAATATATTTTTTTAATTGTCTTTTAGAATATATACAACGTACCTTTGTTTGGAGTAGCCATGTTCACGAATGTACTGGTGCTTGCAACAGTGCCGAAATATTGTTTACTCCAAACAAAGGTACGTGGTATATATCCCGAAAGACAATTAAAAATAAGTTTAAATGACCACGAAAGTTTAAATTCCTATAAATATCCCAAAAAAAATGGCATTATTAAAACAAACGGTTGAAATACGGTATACATTTAATTCAATTCTAAGGGCTTGGTGACAAACAAATTACAAGAAAGACCCTATATGATGTACTAAAATGGCACCATATTGCAACATGTGATGCACTTTCTGAGTTTGAACACAACGATAAATTAAATAAACCTCTTTACTAAGTCTGGTATTTTAGCGACGGTATTGATGCTTTATAGCATTTCGACGACTCTTTGTTCAATGGCTGCGTCTTTTCTGCCAATGCGATATAAAGCGTACGTCGTTGCGGGAAGCTGCTGAAATCCTGCAGCGTAGTCGATCGTCGATATTAATAATAATACTACAACTCAAATCTGCATGAATACCAATATAAGGATGTGAATAAAAAATGTGTATGCAAGCATTTTCTGCTATTCTGCTGATCCATATTGTTGTTGTCTATAATTATATTGTAACCATATTACACCAAAATAATTAATATGATAAAGATGGAAAATTTGTGCATTGCTCCCAATTAAGCAATGCTTCTACCATGGCTACAAAATAACTGACAAACATACTTATATGTTTTTAAAAACATACATGTTATAAATCAGTTACAAACAGACACAAATATGCTAGGTACTATTTTATAAATTTGTTCATAATAATTATATGTATCTAAAATGTAACTTCTATTTAACGTGCTTAAAGAAACAACCCAACGCCATGTAAATCCTTATGTACAAAGCTTCTCTCTAAAGTACCAGTAAGTATAATGTTTTATTACTGAAAATAAGTAAACATACAAAAGGCAGACCAGACACGTTCTCCCACGGCTCTTAGCTGAGCACCTACCTACCATATTTGTACGTGTAATACAACAAAGTGCTTAAAAGTATGTCTTTGAAACCACACTCGAATATTACCTACGTAATGATCCTTCCATCTTGAATCACGAAGTAGATGTTGTATTTGAATTCCCCATCCCTTCAAACATCGGAGACGATACCCATATTGATTTAAAAAAAAATATCCCATCCGCCATCTTTGATCACGAAATAGATGGTGTTTTTGAATTCCCCATTCCTTAAAATATCGGAGACGATACCCATATCGACTTTAAAAAAATCCCGTCCGCCATCTTTGATTTCATATCCGCCATCTTTGATCACGAAATAGATGTTGTATTTAGATTCGCCATCCCTTAAAACATCGGAGACGATAACCATATTGATTTTTTAAACTTTCTCATCCGCCATCTTTGATTTCTCATCCGCCATCTTTGATCACGAAATAGATGTTGTATTTCGATTCTCCACCCCTTAAAATATCGAAGGCGATACCCATATTGATATTTAAAATTTTCTCATCCGCCATCTTTGATTTCCCGTCCGCCATCTTGGATCACTAAATAAATTTCATACTATTAATCAGCGTCCCGAAAATCTCGAAAACGATACCCATATAGATTGTAACCTATTCGTTTAGCCATTTTTTGCCTTTGACCCAACCCAACCCAACCCCAACCCCCCTTCTCGTTTGACCATTTTGTCTGGCCCCTAAAAGTTGTGGCGTAATTTTATATAGCCTATAGCCTTTCGGAATAATTGGGCCATCATAGGCAATAACAATTTTTAAAATCCAACTGCTAGTACCTGAGATTAGCCGACATTATGTTTTAACCTTTTTAGCCTTTTGCCAGGCCCCAAAGGGTCAAAGCGTTATGTTATATAGCCTATAGCCTTCCGGAATAACTGTGCTATCGTATACAAAAAGAATTTTTCAGATCCGACCGGTAGTTCCTGAGATTAGCGCGTTCAAACAAACAAACAAACAAACAAACAAACAAACAAACAAACTCTTCCACTTTACGAGGGTCAAACTGAAAGTTCTTAGAACTGGCCACTTATAAACAATATAATAAAAAAAATATTCTAAAATTTGAAAATAGAACTCTTTGCCAATATTACTGAGTATATATTTCATTCATTTGTCATTTGTTTTACGATTTGGCGGCAAATTGAAAATTGTCTGTGTCACGTCAACATGAATTTAACACGAGAAAATTTTCGTGCAATGTTTTTTATGACTTTCGATGTCATTTAAGTCAACAAGAAAGTTATGATAGACTACGATTGGCCTTTCACGATGAAGCCCCATCTCGTGCGACTGTTTACAACTGGTTTAATGAGTTTAAACGTGGTCGCACTAATCTCACTGATGATGTACGTGAGGGACGGCCTTCTACGGCGACGACTGAAAATAACATCTGTGTTGTGCGGCGTATGATAGAGACTGACAAAAGAGTGACCTATCAGCAGATTCGGACAAGCTTAGGCATCGGTATGAGTCAAGTGCACAAAATCCTCCACGAACATTTAGCGGTCAGGAAGCTTTGCGCCCGGTGGATACCTCATAATTTGACTAAGGCTCAAAAACTCCATCGTGTGGATTGGTGCCGTAAAATGATTGAAAGATTTAACGGAGGTGACTCAAATGCTGTGTTCGACATACTAACAGGTGACGAAAGCTGGATTTACTGTTATGATCCTGAAACCAAAAGACAATCTGCTCAGTGGGTGTTTCCTTTCGAGGAGTTGCCAACTAAAGTGAAGAGAGATCGAAGTGCGGGAAAAAAAATGGTGGCCTCGTTCTTTGGAAGGATAGGTCATTTCGCAACAATTGTGTTAGAGGATCAAAAAACAGTTTCTGCAGAATGATACACTACCAATTGTTTGCCACTTGTCTTGGAAAAAGTTCAAGAGAAACGACCTCGCAGTAGGATCCTCCTTCACCACGACAACGCCTCGTCGCACACCGCCAAGCGAACGATCGACTATTTGGCGACATCAAACGTTGAATTACTGGGTCACCCGCCGTATAGCCCCGACCTCGCGCCTTGTGATTTTTATTTATTTCCAAAAATTAAAGAAAAACTTAAAGGAAAGCGGTTTATGAATGCTGAAGAAGCGGTGGCTGCGTATCGCGATGCCATTGAAGAGACCCCTAAGGACGAGTGGACAAAGTGCTTTTCCCAGTGGTTCCATCGCATGCAGCGGTGTATTGACGTCAATGGACAATATTTTGAAAAGATATAATAAAACTAATAACTGGCTAATGTAATCAGTTTTTGATTTTCTAAGAACTTTCAGTTTGACCCTCGTATTATATTAGTACTACCTGACCCAGCGAACTCCGTATCGCCTTTTTTCCAAGCCCCTTTTCCAAAGTAACCATTGACTTAGCGCTTAATCTCTTATCATTCCAGGGTCTATAAATGATGCAAAAACAAACATAGATTTTTATATAATATTGAATTCCCCATTCCTTAAAATATCGGAGACGATACCCATATCGACTTAAAGAAAAATCCCGTTCACCATCTTTGATTTCCTATCCGCCATCTTTGATCACGAAATAGATGTTGTATTTGGATTCACCATCCCTTAAATCATCAGAGACGATACGCATATTGATTTTTAAAATTTTTCCCATCCGCCATCTTTGATTTCCCATCCGCCATCTTGAATCACGAAGTAGATGTTGTATTTGAATTCCCCATCCCTTCAAACATCGGAGACGATACCCATATTGATTTAAAAAAAAATATCCCATCCGCCATCTTTGATCACGAAATAGATGGTGATTTTGAATTCCCCATTCCTTAAAATATCGGAGACGATACCCATATCGACTTTAAAAAAATCCCGTCCGCCATCTTTGATTTCATATCCGCCATCTTTGATCACGAAATAGATGTTGTATTTAGATTCGCCATCCCTTAAAACATCGGAGACGATAACCATATTGATTTTTTAAACTTTCTCATCCGCCATCTTTGATTTCTCATCCGCCATCTTTGATCACCAAATAGATGTCGGATTTGGATTCCCCATCCCTTTAAATATCGGCGACGATACCCATATCGACTTTAAAAAAAAATGCCATCCGCCATCTTTGATTTCCTATCCGCCATCGTTGATCACGAAATAGATGTTGTATTTGGATTCACCATCCCTTAAATCATCAGAGACGATACCCATATTGATCTTTTAAATTTTTCCCATCCGCCATTTTTCATTTCCCATCCGCCATCTTGAATCACGAAATAGATGTTGTATTTGGATTCCCCATCCCTTTAAACATCGGATACGATACCAATACTTATTTTTTTTAATTTTCCCATCCGCCATCTTTGATTGCCCATCCGCCATCTTTGATCACGAAATAGATGTTGTATTTCGATTCTCCACCCCTTAAAATATCGAAGGCGATACCCATATTGATATTTAAAATTTTCTCATCCGCCATCTTTGATTTCCCGTCCGCCATCTTGGATCACTAAATAAATTTCATACTATTAATCAGCGTCCCAAAAATCTCGAAAACGATACCCATATAGATTGTATCCTATTCGTTTAGCCTTTTTTTGCCTTTGACCCAACCCTCCCTCTTCTCGTTTGACCATTTTATTATATTTGTCCGGCCCCTAAAAGTTGTGGCGTAATTTTATATAGCCTTTCGGAATAATTGGGCTATCATAGGCAATAACAATTTTAAAATCCGACTGCTAGTTCCTGAGATAAGCCGACATTATGTTTTAGCCTTTTTAGCCTTTTGCCCGGCCCCAAAGGGTCGAAGCGTTATGTTATATAGCCTGCTGGAATAACTGGGCTATCGTATACAAAAAGAATTTTCCAGATCCGACCGGTAGTTCCTGAGATTAGCGCGTTCAAACAAACAAACAAACAAACAAACAAACAAACTCTTCCGCTTTATTATATTAGTATAGATGGTAGATAAACAAGACATAAATTTAAACACTTACATTTGTTTTATAGTGAAATGTGCCGGTTTAGTTCTGCGAGGGATATTATTTTTGTGTTTAGAGTGTTTAGTTTATTTTATTTTATGAAAATATTTCGTTGAAATATGGTTGCTATTTTACATTACTATTATAGATTGTTTAGATATTTTTATAGCCAGATTGATTATAATGTCGAGTCGACAAATGGAGTAATATTACATTAACTTTTTGATAATCGCTTAAATATTCAGTTTAAAATAATTATGAAATTGTCATGTTTACGATGAATACAAATTTTATCTGACTACCACCGATAATAATCAGTAGAAACATCGTGGCCAAACTAAGTACTTATCCCCTCAAAGTAAGTTCACACGCCAGTAGGGCCCGTTAGTGAGTAACTTATTATTTGCGTCACAACTTTATTTTACATATTTAAGAAATCAAGTACACTCTCGCACTGTCTTCGACTTTTTTATACGTTTATCAAAAGTACTTCATGCTATACTTTTAAACGCTGCCATATTAAGAACAGTGTAATATCGTTACGAATAAATCTTAACAAAATGAAATTTTCTGGTATAGTTCAAACAATAAAGGCATCAGTTGGACGTCATAGTCCCGCGTTTAGAAATAAAACCTATAAAAAAGCCTCTACATAAAATAAGGTGAAAAGAAAACTAAAAAACAAATTCTCACGGACAGAAAAATATTAAGGAGCTCATTATTAACAACAAGGCAAAACAAGAATAGAATATACATAATAACAGGCATAGGTAAACTACATAACTTCTTATAAAAGAAAACCGTTTATAATAATAAAGGTCAAAAAAAGTTTGGATAAGGCCTGGAATCCTTAGTTCACCAAGTAACAAAGAAGATACCCAATCAGAAATTATTATTATTTTTTTAACTAGAGTACAAAACAGAAAGACGAAAGCTTAGATATATCAATTTAAAATTGTAGTGAAAAATGATGAAGCATTTGCCAGCCAGTATCAAATGAACAAAATACAAGAGGCTGTCACTAAACAGTTATTATCTTTCCATTAGGGAGCCGGCCGTTCGAAACCTCTCATCAACTTAAATGGGATGGATGAGTGCACGTAGACCCACAATAAAGTTATGTCACACTGGAAGAAATCCGTATTGTATTTCAATTTTGAGTGTCAGTTCGAATGCCAATAAAATATTTTATTTGCTTCGCAGGCTCGTAGCTTAGTGCTACGAGGCTGCGACACTCGTAGCAGACGTAGAAATTGTTGAACAAACACTATTAGTTTAAATTAGCTACTTAATTAATATGGAACACAATTAAATTAATCAAGTAAAACTTATATCAAGCCAGTTAATTCACCATGCCATCAATTTCATCGCATTACATTATTTTAATCATCGTCACATCAATTTTCGTAATAATAACACTCCATTCTTAGCCTAACTCTTAATTGATATTGCTTACACAGTACACGTCCCATCATTTTTACACAAGATAATCACCGTGATACACATAAATCGATTTATTTAGGCTGACTTACAGACTAATAGTCTGTAAGTCAGCCTAAATAAACCCGGAGAATAGCTAGCGATACAAATTGACAACGTACCTTCATATAGTAGATACAAGTTGTTCCAACAAACTGCCCAAGGGAATTCATAGTGAAGAGTAAATTGTAATCTCTTTTGATTACTTTTGCTCTTCGAATGGAAACAAAACATCAAATATCTCGGTTGTATTGTAAAAGGCCGGATACACGCGCCAAATAATATTCATTATTTTTATATAATTTTTTTCTTGAAGATACATCTGCGTAGTTTTACTGCCTATATACAGGGTGAAATTGAATAGATGCGACAAATTTAAATATACAATAATACGTGATGTCAAGAAAATTTAGAGCACATCAAATGAAAAATTTGTAAACTTTTATCAGTTTTACAAAAAACGATAAAATAATGAAAGTATCAAAGAATTTCGCGTACTACCGTTTTCGTGTAGTGGGCACAATTTGCTTAGGTACCTTAATAACATGAGTACTCCACGACGATTATTGAGCACTGCGATGAGTCGGACGAGATTTTTTGAAATTTTTTTAAAATTTATTTTGGGTATTAATTATTTTTCTGGAATATCGATAATTCGTTCTTAAATGAAGATAACAACATCAATGGACCATTTTTCTACGATAATCGCGTTTTGTTTTTTATCGATTTAAATTGTAGAAAAAATAGTTTATAATTACTTTGTTACTATAACTGAAGCTCCCATTTCATTTTGTCGCATTTATTCAATTTCACCCTGTAGATATCATCAATGTATGGGTAGGTAGTGTGTCTACCTATAATCTGTCGTTGCCCAATCAGTGTCCTATGGTCATTATAATAGAGGCCATTCACTTATTGTGTTCTTTCGTGGTTTATATACATCGCTATGCTTTGCCTGTGGTTCTAGCCACAGGAATTATACACCTAAACCTTTCAAAATCACACTAAATATTGGTGTACCAAACCGTAAACCGTACCAAAATTTTTTCGGTAGTTTTTGAGTTTGACTGCCTCCTTGGTCCAGTGGATAGCGTATGCGACTGCTGATCGGAGGTTCCGGGTACGATTCCCGGGTCGGGCAAAAGTGGTAGCAGCACGAAGTCTGGTGATGTGCCCGGTAACGGCAATAGGCTCGCCCCCTATTACGTAGGAACTAGAAATTCATGGCGGAATGTGGGTGTAATATTACGCCTCATCCTACCCCTTCGGGATACAGGCATGAGGCTAGAAAAAAAATTGAGTTTATCATGTTCATACACACTGTCAGAGGCGGCTGCGGCGACAAGTCGTCAGCGCGTTAAATAAGTTATTTACATCAGCAGTGGACGCGAATATGCTATCCGTGACAACGACCGACGTATGTTTGTTGGAACTTGAAAACCGTTAAATAAACGAGTATTATGTCTGTCTCACTGTTCGTATCAATAATTTGACAAACAGACAGACATAATGTTTTATTTTAAAAGTAAATTCTACGAACTAATCAAACATAAAATGACGGGTTTACCAACAAATTGATTAAATCCTGGCACCTGGCCAAATATTTTATAAATTACTCCGAAATCTATACAAGACAGGTGCTTTTATTTGATGTTCAGGCTTTAAAAAAGTGTGCTTGAGGCTTAAGAGTCAAATATTTCCAGCTCAGCGGATACATCAAAGACTTTGAACTTTGACCTTTTCATACTTTTTGAGGCAAAACAAAATTTGTATTAGGGCGGTGAACTGAAAACAAAGTGGGCTACAATAATACTGTATTGAGAAACAAGCCTCAGATTATTTAAAAAAATAACAGTTTCATTAATATTCCGATGTAGTTATTCATGATGGTTACTAAATGTTCATCATTCATCATCATCATTTATTTATTTGTAAACATAGGTTAATTACATGTTAGGTGTTACAATAGAGTTGGTATCACTATGTTTTGCCGAGCTGCGTACAAATATTAGGTATACATTTCAACGATAATATTAACAATTTAAAACATGCTTTTGTAGCTGACAGAGATTTTAATATAATTTTATAAATTTTGCATGCATAATTAAACAGGTCAGCTGAAACAGCATAATATATTAAAATCATTTGTAAATTTTGATTGAGATAATAGTAGGAATGAATCTAATACATTATGATATTGTAATGTCATGTAAAATATAAATAATTAAATGTAGGTAAATAAATATTATGTCATGAGTCTTTATAAATTGTCATTCAAATAATCATTAATATTGTAATAGCATTTCTTTCTGCATTGTTATGAACAACAATCGAATAATGGCATGTTTGAGAAAAATCAGCCAGAGTTACGAAGTAAACTTCATTACAAAGGAGACAATAGTTAATCACAGTTCAGTCTTTCCCTGTATGATACGTCTGAATTTTCTATGAACTGCAAAGCTTTTGCCACAGGTAAGCTTTTTTAGATAAGATGAATTGAATCGTTATAGTAAGGCAAAACAATCATGTAATTATACAGGTTGAAAAAAGTTTGAATGAAAGAAATTATACGTCTATCTTCTGTTGCTAGAGATGACGTCAAAAGCCGCTTCGTCTGATTGGCACTCACGTAAACTTTGAGCTGAACTTAAAGTTTAATACCTGTTTTAATTGACGTTTTAATTGACATACATATTTAATACCCACATAAATATTACCCGACAAAAAATATTATTACCTAGAAAAATGAAACAGCTTTACTTTTAATGTACATTCTAGGCTGTAAAACCTGTGGACAGCAGCCAATGTATTAATAAATAAGGATGAAATTTAAACCATTTTAATGAAAATTATTCATCGTTAAAGATCGAAGTCTTTAGAACTTTTATACTTCGGATTTAAATGACCTTTTTGTAAAGCATAGACTATATATAGATTAAAGTTTAGCTCAAGTCTCATCTGTTAAAACTTATGCGAAAACAAAGGTCAGATATTAGTGAAAATCGGCTGTCTTTTTTATTCTTTGGGACAAATAACAATTACGAAATAATCAAACTTCTTTGAATTTAAAATATTTAAAAAGGTGAGGTAGTATTTTCATGTATTTTTAACCAGACAATCAATATTTTATATCTGTTATTTATTATCGTGACGTAAATGGTACTAACCCGAGCCACTCATATTTGATGGAACGTAATCATGTAATGCAATGCCAAAATTCAGGAAGAAAGTTATTATTGTTATTTGAGACTGGAAGTAGAATAAAGTATATAAACATTGACGTGAATATAATACAAAGTACAATGCAGATAAAAATATTTTTTGAACTCCATTTACCAAAAATGAAGTTGAAAATAAATACTCAAATATATTTTTTTAATTGTCTTTTAGAATATATACAACGTACCTTTGTTTGGAGTAGCCATGTTCACGAATGTACTGGCGCTTGCAACAGTGCCGAAATATTGTTTACTCCAAACAAAGGTACGTGGTATATATCCCGAAAGACAATTAAAAATAAGTTTAAATGACCACGAAAGTTTAAATTCCTATAAATATCCCAAAAAAAATGGCATTATTAAAACAAACGGTTGAAATACGGTATACATTTAATTCAATTCTAAGGGCTTGGTGACAAACAAATTACAAGAAAGACCCTATATGATGTACTAAAATGGCACCATATTGCAACATGTGATGCACTTTCTGAGTTTGAACACAACGATAAATTAAATAAACCTCTTTACTAAGTCTGGTATTTTAGCGACGGTATTGATGCTTTATAGCATTTCGACGACTCTTTGTTCAATGGCTGCGTCTTTTCTGCCAATGCGATATAAAGCGTACGTCGTTGCGGGAAGCTGCTGAAATCCTGCAGCGTAGTCGATCGTCGATATTAATAATAATACTACAACTCAAATCTGCATGAATACCAATATAAGGATGTGAATAAAAAATGTGTATGCAAGCATTTTCTGCTATTCTGCTGATCCATATTGTTGTTGTCTATAATTATATTGTAACCATATTACACCAAAATAATTAATATGATAAAGATGGAAAATTTGTGCATTGCTCCCAATTAAGCAATGCTTCTACCATGGCTACAAAATAACTGACAAACATACTTATATGTTTTTAAAAACATACATGTTATAAATCAGTTACACACAGACACAAATATGCTAGGTACTATTTTATAAATTTGTTCATAATAATTATATGTATCTAAAATGTAACTTCTATTTAACGTGCTTAAAGAAACAACCCAACGCCATGTAAATCCTTATGTACAAAGCTTCTCTCTAAAGTACCAGTAAGTATAATGTTTTATTACTGAAAATAAGTAAACATACAAAAGGCAGACCAGACACGTTCTCCCACGGCTCTTAGCTGAGCACCTACCTACCATATTTGTACGTGTAATACAACAAAGTGCTTAAAAGTATGTCTTTGAAACCACACTCGAATATTACCCACGTAACGATCCTTCGTTTTATTTAGAAAAGGTTAAATGTGGGTAACATTTAACCTTTTCTTGAAGGCTGTTTATTGCGTCTCTCAGTACTCGAACTAATAGTCTATTTTTAAAATGTTTTATTTATTTTATTTGTTGTGTGCCAAAGTGGCAAAGTAAAATGTTTTTAAAAGTTTCATCCACAACAGTTCCCGCGGTACGCCTGTCAAACTTTCACAACGATGAGTCTGTCAGTCTATCACTGTCATTGATGAAGTGTGGTGGCCTGCACTTGAATATTGCTTACATTTTAGCTGCTCAGGATTGTGTTGTCTGTATAAATGTAGATAAAATAAAGGGAATGCTCATCGTAGAAATGTACGTCACATTTAATTATTGTTAGTTGACAATTACTGTGAAGTAAAAACGCCCGCCAACTTTCAGTAGGCGGACATTTTTATTTCTATAAATAAGGCATTGCGGCAAAATGAAAAATATTCTAAAAACCGACCAATGGATATACTCGACTGAACAATTGAATCAAATAACAATTTTTTATTGCAAAAATATTCTTATTAAAAGATCTTACTTACCGATCGATTCTCTGATAAGTCATATAATACCAGATTCTTTAATCTTAAAAGATTTTAATAATATCAGAAGCAAATTTAGTCATAAAAATTGGAGTACCTACTTAATAAAAAAATTCAGCGCGTTGTATATCGCATAGCGTAGTTTTAAAGTCTCCATATTTTGGTAATGTTGTAAACACAATGATAAAATTAAAAAAATACTAATATACTGCATCCACCAACTGACACTAAACCAAAGATATCCCGGACGTCAGCATGACGGAATAACAACAGAGCTTCTGAAAGCTGCCGGCACACCTGCTGTGGAAATGCTTCGGAAGCTATTCAGTTCCGTCATACTTGAGGCCAAAACGCCACATGCATGGCTCAGAAGTGTGGTGGTGCTTTTCTTCAAGAAGGGCGACAAACCCCTTGTGAAGGACTACAGACCCATCTCACTTCTGACCCACGTCTATAAGTTGTTTTCTAGGGTCATCACAAATCGTCTCGAGAGCAAGCTAGACGACTTCCAGTCTCGCGAACAAGCCGGATTCCGTAAAGGCTAGAGTACCATAGACCACATACATACGCTGCGGCAGGTTATACAGAAGTCCGAGGAGTATAATCAGCCTCTATGCTTGGCGTTTGTGGACTATGAGAAGGCTTTTGATTCGATCGAAACCTAGGCTGTGCTGCAGTCCCTCCTCACCGTAGGAGGGACTGCAGCACAGCCTAGGTTTCCAAATTGACTATCGATATGTCGAAGTGCTGAAGTGTTTGTACGAAAACGCCACCATGTCAGTCCACCTCCAGGACCAGAGCTATAAACCGATTTGGCTACAGCGAGGGGTGAGACAGGGAGATGTTATATCTCCGAAACTCTTTACGGCTGCGCTGGAAGACGTTTTCAAGCTTCTGGACTGGGAAGGACTCGGCATCAACATCAATGGCGAGTACATCATTCACCTTCGATTTGTTGATGATATCGTAGCCATGGCTTAGACCATGGAAGACCTCAGCACAATGCTCGATGGCCTCTGTAGAGTCTCCCAACAAGTTAATATGAACATGAACAAGACGAAAATCATGTCTTACGTCAATGTCGTACCTGCTCCTATCCAGGTTGGGAACTCTACACTCGAAGTTGCCGACAAGTATGTCTACCTGGGACAAAAAATCCAATTGGGCAGGTCCAACTTCGAGAAAGAGGTCATTCGTCGAATCCAACTCGGTTGGGCGGCGTTCGGGAAGTTAAGGCATATCTTCACGTCCGATATTCCGCAGTGTCTCAAGACGAAAGTCTTCGACCAGTGTGTGTTGCCAGTGATGATTTACGGCGCTGAGACGTGGTCGCTAACTATGGGTCTTATCCGAAAGCTCAGCGTCACTCAGAGGGCGATGGAGAGAGCTATGATTGGAGTTTCCTGCGAGATCGAATCAGAAATGAGGAGATCCAAAGGAGAACCAAAGTCACCGAAATAGCTCTCCGAATAGCCAGACTGAAGTGGCAATGGGTAGGGCACATAACGCGAAGAACCGATGGCCGTTGGGGCAGGCGGGTTCTGGAGTGGCGACCACGTTCCGGACGACGCAGTAGGAGTAGGCCTCCCACAAGGTGGATCGACGATCTGGTTAAGATCGCGGGAAGCGGTTGGATGCGGGCGGCTCAAAATCAGTCTGTGTGGAGAAGCTTGGGGGAAGCCTATGTCCAGCAGTGGACGTCTCTAGACTGACATGATGAATATACCATCCGGTTATAATTATTGTAATCTTACTCCTCTATATATTTATTATTCGGAGCCTAGACATGAAAAATGCCTCAGTGTTACAATAAACGCGACCTTTTAAATCGTTTTATAATTGTCTTCCCAAAGACAACATCCTACAAATTACATTCCCAATTCCTTTCTGTTTACGTTGTCTTACACAATCTTTACCGAGTACTTAAGAAAGCCATTTAGAAATAATTAACAGTGACACGGAAGATCTCATCCACTAGGTGCCAAGATATTTGACAAATTGAAGTGTGTAACATAATCTCAGTTGTTACGACTGTACTTGGGAACTCGTTACAGGTCAACCCACTACTATTGATTGGCATCACGAAATCTATAGACGCAGTTGAAACATATTTTTGATAATGGCTCATACAAACTATATTTACATTTGATTATGTATATTGCGAATCCTAAATTAGTCCCAGGTAAAGAGATTATTTATTTATTTCCATTCTACCTTTGTTCCAACGCATTATAGGGGCAGTTTCTTCACAAACACTACACAAGAATTAACCTATATCCATATTTTTCATATTTATTATAATAGGATATTGTGTCTGTGGATAGTGTGTGCGTGTACTAATCGGAATCTGGTACCGGCTGCGATTCCCGGCAAAAGTCTTACTGAGTTTTTCGAATTCTCAGTAGCAACGCGAAGTCTGGTAATGTGTCCGGTAATGGCAGTAGGTTCACCCCGTATTACGTGGGACATTAAAATTCATTACATGACATAATATGGGTGTAATATCACACCTCTGCCTACGCTTCGGGGTTACAGACGAAAGTCTATAAAAATATTTAATAAAATATAATATGAATAACGAAAATAATTTCACCCTTGTATACAGAAATAAGCGCATATAAATTCATGAAACACATCGATCTGAATGTTTGGAATATTATGAGTGTCTTCATATGCGTATACAGCACGCTAAGGGTTGGGTAGTACCCTACCCCACCCTAGTATGTACTAGTACCCTGCCCAGAATTTGGGTTACCGATACGAAGTTCTAGGCTTGACACCTCAGAAACTTCAAACCATTATTTCGTGAAGTGATAATCTTGGGAAGAATTTTATATTGCTTCTCCTGCACAATAATATAGGTTATTTTACTTAAGACAAACTACAGGAGTTTGGCCTGAAATCACTTAGTAGGGGAGGCAAGTGAGCCGTCTGGGACTACAAATGAACAAATAATGGCGGCGCATTTTTGTTGTGACGTCGCCGACGCTAATTTGTCATCGGCCAAGTTGTTTGTAAGCTGTGATCTATTACTTGGCCACTGACAAATGTATTAGAAAACTTTATATTTTATTACACTACAAACTTTTTATGATCCTGTTTTTTCTTAAGGCGTGTCTTATATTTTTGTATGAAAGATAAAAAATATATTTGATTGACTGACTGGTTTGTTTGTCAAGTGGGTGAATTAATGGGTACTAACAAGTCGTTTCGAAGCTCGGGCTAGAAAAATTGGATTGAAATAGTACGTATGAGTTGGATGTTTAGATGAAACCATAGTCATAAGTCAAGCAGAAAGCAAGAAAGAGTTCACTCTTTCTTCTTTCTTCAGTGGTTTAAACGACCGCTTGGCCGTTTAACTCGAGTGTTGCGGGTTCAATTCTTACAAAGAATCAACAGATTGTATCATCAAAAAATCGTTGTCACTAGTTTGGGTGTTTTTGCATTTGTTTTATAAATTTTTGTAAAGTACCTCGCTATGCAGGATTTGTGCTGTAAAAGGAACCTAAAAAAATATTGTCTTAGGAAACAGAGAGGTCTGATATCCGACAAAAGAATGTAATAAATTCAAATATCAAAAAAACTAACACCATTTTCTATCGCTTTGAAATCCCAACATGTGCCCTCCAAAACAATTATCACAGTCCCGATGGCCTTAATTACTGAACTGTATCTCAAAGCTCGAAATACACTTAAATATAAAATTCGGAGTAAGTTTATTTATTTATTTATTTAGGACAACCAGTAGTTGTTACATTGTAATAAATGATAAAAAAACAGAATTGATAAGATAAAAACTAAATGCACTACATTTTAAGGTGTCACAACAAGCACCAAAAGATAACATTCACGTATAGATATAAAAGAAAAACAGACAATTACCTACTTAAATATTAAGTAACTAAAAACTGAATTGAAAATCACAATGAGAAAAGAAATGTAAAAAGACAATTAGACAATTTTAATAAAATATATAAAACTCAAATTAATCTTAATAACCTTAGAAGTGTTGTTTTAAATGTGGAGAGCTTGTCCGCAAATATATCAACTTTACCCGATATGGCATTGTATGCTTTAGATAACCGATTTACGGGCGAAAATTGCTTTAAATTGGTCCTGGAAAATGGCTGGTATAAAAGTCCTACATTAATTAAGTCACGCCTAGGTACACGGCGGGGGACACGTAGTTTAAATTAATCCAAGAGGGATGGACAGTCGATATCGCTTCTTAATAGTTTGTAGAGAAAAACCATATCGTTAACTTGTCTACGACATGACAGGCTATCTATTTCAAAGTACCGTAGCTTATCACTATAGGATGCCAGTTTTATGCAACTTACAAGAGAAGGCTAGATGCCTAAGAAATCGCTTTTGGACTCTCTCTATTCTTAATTGATGCACGGTGTATTGAGGCGACCAGACAACAGAGCAATATTCCAAATGACTCCGTACATAACTATTGTATAATACAATTTTAGTGCCTGGTTTGCGAAAAAGTTTACCATTGCGTATAATGAAGCCGAGCATTTTAGAGGATTTGTTAATAATATTGTCAAAGTGCGGTAAAAAAGTTAATTTGGAGTCGAAAAGGGCTCCCAGATCCTTCAACACTGTTTTTTCCTCAAGTATGGTACCATTGATTCAATATTGTGATTTAATTACATTGTGGTTGCGGGTGAACGTGACGGTAAAGCATTTATTAATATTTAAGGACATTTTGTTCAAAGCACACCACTCACTTATGGAATCAAGGTCTTTTTCTAGAAAATCACAGTCCAGTGAATCTCTTATAGTTTTACATATTTTCAAATCGTCCGCAAATAGATAAACGCTACTAAATTTGATGGAAAAGACTATGTCATTAATAAATAAATTAAAGAGCCAGCGTCCCAAATGGGAACCTTGCGGAACGCCGGAAGTAGATGTATATGTTTTGGAATGAAACCCCATAACTACAACATATTGCTTTCTTTTGGATAAATATGACTGAAACCACTTCAAAAGGGTACCGCACACACCATATGAATCCAACTTTTTTATTAGCACTTCGTGGCAAACTCTATCGAACGCCTTAGCAAAATCCATATAAACCGAGCTCGCTTGAATAGCTGCGTCAACTGCATTCGTAAGCTCATTATGATATGCCACGAGATTAGTATTTGTCGATCGAGCCTCTATGAGACCAAGCTGTTCGTTAACAAAAATATGTCGTGTATGATTTTTCAAATAAGGGTATATTAAAGCTTCAAATAATTTAGCAAAAGCCGAAAGTATTGAAATAGGCCTGTAAT
Source organism: Euclidia mi (assembly GCA_944739405.2). NCBI lineage: Eukaryota > Metazoa > Arthropoda > Insecta > Lepidoptera > Erebidae > Euclidia > Euclidia mi. Next base: position 27,780,986 of record OX123193.2, on the reverse strand, counting down.
TAGAAATTACTTCTTTACCGCCAGCCTTATAAATAGGAACCACTTTAGCAGTTTTCCACACAGTTGGGAAGGTACCGGTTAATAAAGATTTATTTATAATAAGATAAAGTAGATAACCTAAGGATGAGGCACATCTTGAGATGAAGTACGGCGATATTCCGTCCGGTCCAGCACCCATATGAATGTCAAGGCCTTTCAAAGTTTTAAATATTTTATCTTGCGCAATGTGTATTTTGCCGATAGTGTTAGTATATTGACAGGTTTTGATAGGTGGTGTAGTTAGACTAGACGAATCGTTAAATGTGGAAGAAAAGTAAGTTGCAAATAAATTACATATTTCTGAGCCGTTTGATGAACTTGTGTCATTTAAAGACATAGTTTGAGGTATCTGAACTGCACTGCTACGTTTACCTTTTAAATATGTATAAAAAAATTGGGTCTTTTCTAATACTGTCCTCAACTACACTTAAGTAATTGTTGTAGCAAGCCGTTGCTAGCTATTTACATCTTTTGTTTAAAATTCTTAATGATATTTCATCGAGCGGATTTTTAAAGACTCTTAATCTATGTAACAACTTGCTTTTTTCACGTGTTAGCTTAATCAAAAGTTTGCTGAATCAAGGGGGATGTTTTCCTCGGGTATATTTAGTTTTAGGTACATATTCATTCATTATATTATTTAAAATTTTGTAAAACAGCGATATCATTTCGTCTACGTTTTGGGATTGCCGGAATTCGTTATCCCAGTTAACAACATCCAAATGTGATTTGATTTGATCATAATATACATTGTAAAAGTTATGCCTTAAAAAAGGTTTACTTTTTAACGACGCTCTTTGGATATCCTCAATAGTTATTTCAACAGGTATATGATGTGGATCAATATTTACCAAAGCGTTCAGAGATGCGTTAACTGTTATTGCGCTAGCCATATTGCTCAGAACCAAATCAAGAATTTTATTCGTGCTGTTGGTAACATTGTTATGTTGGCTAAGGTTATTAAGGGACATAAAATCTATAAGCAGATGAGCTTGTGAAGAACTTTGATTAGGTATTGGTTGACAATAATTACCACTGTTATCATTAGAATCTAACCATGAGATACAGCTCAAATTGAAATCACCAATGAGGCACACACTTTCCATATTGTCGGAAGCACGGTTAAAATTATCTAAAAAGTGTTTCAGTATATTTCTATTGAATGAAGGTGGAAGGTAAACTGCGCAAAGAAGATATATTTATTTTGACTAACCTCCACTTTTACAAATAGATCATCGCAGTGGCTCTCTCCTTTTTTATACCGAGTAGTAGTATAATTTGTTAGAAACTGCTATAAAAACACCGCCGCCATCCTTGTTGTGGTGGAAACGACTGGTTTCGCGATCCCTTCTATATACAGTATAACGGCTATCAAATAATTCAGAGTTATATATGGTGCTATTTAACCACGTTTCTGACAAGATAATTAAACAACTTATTTTAAAGTTGTTTAATTCCAACGCGTAACATTCATTAAAACAATACAATCTTAATGAAGCTACGAGGATTGAAATTTGGCTATGAATGAAAATCAGAAGTTGAATTATGAGTTTTAAAATTCATAACTTTAGATGAAACTCGAGCTAAAGGCGCCACGGCTTAAGCCCGTGTAGTGTGTAATAGCTACATTTCCTAGTAAATATGTAAACTTCACATTTGCGCCAAGTAATAAAAACTTTTGATGTAGATGGATTGCAAATACGTTCCGTGGCGCTGTATTTTTAAACTTTACATACGTTGAGTGCTACTTCTAGAAAATGCATGACAACTTGTACTGAAAGTAGTCAGCTTCAAATAACTTACCTAAGTAATTCTTTACCAGCAGAAGTGTTAATTCTTATCTTATTTAAGTTGTATATGGCTATACTTTATATGGATTATTTGCGCTTGCGTCGCGTTCCTCTAAGCATTATGGATTACATATTTGCATTACAAGTTTACGACATGTAATGAAGTGGCTAAAAGTTTGAAATAGTTTTAAGGGTTTAAGTTTATGTTGTTTAGGTTATGTTTTATATGCAGTTTCTTCGTTATTTTCTAGTGCTAGATATTACTTTCACACTTTCCTACGCTGTGCTATATATTACATTTACATTTCCCGTAAGAAAATGTAAAACAAACCATTTGTAGGTGCAAACTTATTTCATGATACTAATGAGGTCTGCGTGGGTAAACCAGAAGACAATCCCTATAGGCTTCGAAAGTATAAAGCTAGGATGATGAAGCATTATTATAACGAATGAAAGTACGAATTTTATTTTCAATAAGTAAGTTACATGATTGAAGAAAAATAAATTATATTAACTTTAGCGACAATCCACAAAGAGATATATAACAGTAAACATAATTCTAGTCGGTCATAATATTTTTGTCAGATTCCCGACAAATAAAGTTACCACCAATAATTCTGTTGGCGTCTTAATAAAAATATCTCGAACTCTGAGTGGAGATAAATAAGAAAACAGGCGATCCAAAGTTGTATAAGAACCCATGTCTTCAAAGTAAACACCAAAAGTACTGAAGAATAAAGTCAAATTGCTTAATGACCGTAACTAAACAAACCGCAGAATGTTCTCTTCAAGTAGTTATGAAAGGGTTGAAATTGGCCGATATCCTTTGGGAGGGTAATAAGTGCGGTTGCCTGAAGAAACAACAATAATTTATTTTACTTAAAAACTCTTTTGTTTGGCGGCTATTGGGGAAATATCATCGGCTCTAAATAAACTGGCCGGCTCAATTGGTTTTGTAGAGAGTAAATCAATTTGTCTTCACGAAAGGGTTTATGAAGCTTCACGCTTCTGTTATTTTATAGGAATAACGTTTTAAGGCTTCGTAGATTGAGATTTGATAATTTAGGGTCGTAGTTCAGCGGCCATTTAACTGCTTAAGTGTTACAGCTAAATATTCTTACGGTTTTTTCGCCCTCAAACATTTTCAATAGTTACTGATATAATACCTTGTCTTAGCCTATAAAATGTTTATAATAACTTGGTTATCTGAATCCGTGTATATTGTCTGAGTGCATTATATCGTCATCATGTAACGTTATCCTAGTTGCTATCCAATACATATATATTATATATTCAATACCTTGGAGCCTAAGATCCACTATCTAGTCTAAACAAATTTAGCAGAATATTAGCTATTCACGGATCGACATCGAGCCATCCAATTTCTGGAATTCAAAGGTATGCTATATGTATTCTACATAGCTTAGGCTAGTCTTAGATTATTTAAGTCCCCATTGCTATTGTCAAAGATCTTTATTACTACCTGGCCGGACAGTTTTGGCTGCATAGCGAATTTAATTTTGTAGCCGTGATGCCTTGCATCTTGACTGGCATATTACAGCTGCAGTATATAATAAATAAATCATACATTTGTTGGCAAATAATCCACTTGACCCAACCACTACCTGCGATTTGATGAACCACAGATACTCGCAAAAGAACATCGTTTTCTTCCAAGGATGATACGAGAGGCTATTGAAATTAAAAAACACCCTAATTTCAATAGGGAAGATGGTTGGAATGTTCCTCCAGCTTGGGACCCTGTCATAAGGCTAATGAAACCCAAGAAGGACAAAGTCACCAGAAGACCTAAGGACACTGTGAGCTCATTCTGCGTAAATAGTAACACCAGTAGTTGAAAAATGTTCGGGTACTTTGAGATAACTTATACATTCAAGAAAAAGACAAATATCACCTCAGTCTGCCGTGAACATGAATTCTGTAAAGAATTCGAAACGTCGGCTAGTAATAAATTAAAAATATAGTTTCTAGATCTTTAGTTTCAAATGTAATAACTTAGTGAAACCAATACAACGCGATAAAATCCGTAAACTGTAGTTTAATTTCAATGTGTAACATTCGCGTAAACCCAAGAAGATACAATCCACTTTGTGTCACAGTTGAATCGTCAACCGTAGAACAAAATAATGTAATACTATACAAAATAATGTAATATCAATGGTCGCGCCACAATTGTCCGTAACACCACAGACTTTCACAATTATCAATCACAGCGACTACAAATCTTGTATCTTGACAACTGAAAGAGCGTCAATTGTCATGTTTCATTAATATTCTGTGCTATCGCGGAATAAAAAGCAAAAAACAAAAAAATATTATCTGTGCGTTCTAAGGCGCGGTAAAAAACTTGAAAATTGGTCATAAAACGTTCTCATTGCTAAATTGTTTGCTCGTTCAGAAATATGGAAGCGTCGTAGAGAGGCAATTTGTCGTGATGGATCGCGCCTGGCCCTCGAGCCACGGGCCCTGTGTTTCAATTAATCGTTTAATTGCATTGTATTCAAGCGATGCTACCTAACGTGCGAGCAACTTGTTGTTCAGATATTGACGGATTAGTATAATACGAGTATGTAGACCTTTGACTTAAGCTCAGTAGAACCGTGTGCTTTACTATATAACTAATTATCAGTGACAGTCGCATTCCTTTTGTATTTTTTGGTAAGGCGTGACATGTAAGAATACTTGAGATACGCGGCACTTAAAACAATATACTGCCACGGTATAAATAAAGCCTGCATTGCGAGGAACTGTACAAATATTCAATCAGTGAAGGAAGAATACTGAGTCCCGAGAAAACTATTTGAGGATCACACGTTGTCTTGCGTGATCGAATCTCCAACATCCAGCACAGTCCTATAAACGAAGCTGCCACTCATACCACTATACCATTCGGACTTGTAGTGAAACAAACCTATTAAATACCTTCTCTGTTCATCCGTAGTGAATGCCGGAGACTAAGTGCTTCAAATAAAGTATGGATATACATTTAAATGGTAATCTTGGCGCCTCTAGTCCCTGATTCCTATACCTTACATAACTGTCACTTATTGAATTTTAAGTAAAAACAAACTTCCGCAGAATCGTACGATTCGCTCGCAAATTGTACTCGGTATTAACCATACACTAGACAACTCTTGATGAAAACAAAATATCTCAAATCACATTGTAAATCAAAAGGCAATCTTGAAACGACTTTTATTGTTTTGATTGAGAAACTTTTTATAAGGAAACTTTTGAACAAGAGTATATACAACTTGATTAACAACGGAGCACTGAATCGAAAATTATACACCAGATGTAACGGAATGCAACAGAATACAAAACTAATTTTCGAAATTCACGTCTATATTCTCCTGTGAAATATACAGACTCAGTGTGAATTTCAACAGCTCTCGTTTTATTGCAAACAACATCATTCTATACTTGGTGTGAGTTGTGAATTTATAGTAAAACAGCATAAAAATTATTCAGTCCTCTTTAAATGTAACACGAGCAGTTTCTAATTAAAAAAATGTCATTTGGATGCGATGCCACCTGGTCGAGAGACCAGATTTTTTTAACTAATTCCATTTGCGCGTAAGCCAGCGCCCGTTCTCCGCTAGTTGTAAAAAAAAAAAGAAAATCCATGCGGATGTAAGAGCCTTTGATTGGATCGTACAAAGAGTTCCTTCTTCGCTGTTGGTGTTTTCACTGAGTCTGCTTAAGCTTAGTGGAACCTCAAAGATTGTTTTACATTGTAATGCACGTAAACTCCTTTTATGTTGAATTAGGGTACTTGTAACAATCTATTTCAGTCTCTCCGCGACCACACTCATTGCAAGATGAGTTGACAAATGTAATATTTATGGTCAGTCTAAGTATACGTACAGGAATTGCTCGTTGAAAGGTATTAGATTGAAGCGTTATCTATTCGTATCGTACTAGATAATCTATATCACTTTACCACTCCCAGGAACAAGCACTATTGTATGCATATTATTTATGCTGAAGTTCTCACATTCTAAGACATACTAATCTAGCGCGTGTCAGTGCATAACCTCATGGAACTGACGAGCATCTTGACACACACTGAGGTTGAACAGCGGGTTACTCACTCAATGGCAGAACATCATACGTACACTGCACCTTTCATTGAATACATACGTGTTAAAAATCAATTAAAATAAACATATAACGTGCTGAGTCGTGACTTTGTTTGCCGGCAATCGGTTGTAAACTTACCAGTGTAATGAACATAACTATAATTTTAAATATGGATCGTGTTTACGAGGATTTAGTAGATCGACACCCATAATGGGCCACAGCCTCTCCCCGCCTATATTATTTTATCATACATTCTATAGGGCAGTAACTGTATTTACTTTCCTTCGTTCCTAAAGCTCGAATCTCTATCCACTAAAACGAACGAATATCTCTATAGTATTTTAACATTTACTCAGACTCAAATATGAAGTTAAGAGAAAGTCGATATACGATTTTCTGTTTTCGAGAGTGCGCGCTGAGCAAATGCTAAGTCGAAGAAATTAATGACTTAACAAATAGGTAATTGTTTGCCACTTCTGGTACTCGTACGTCAAAGCTTTTCGAAACATTTCCCAACATATAACGATACATTTCACATTACGCCTTTACACAGTACGCCTCGCAACGTCGCTATTTAGAGTAAAATCTGTGAGTATTTCATCGAATTGCAATTCCATTTCAAGGTCCGTTAAAGCATCAGCTCTTGAACTTCGTAAACGAAAAGGTTTTTTTGAGAACAGTGTAATCAATGCACTTTCTTCACAAAGCGTGATATGTCATTTAATTTATAACACTCTAAAACGACTATTCACCACATTTCACCATACTGCCTCCTAGGTCCAGTGGATAGCGTATGTGACTGCTGATCGGAGGTCCCGGGTTCAATTCCCGAGTCGGGCAAAACTGTTACTGGGTTTTTCCGAATTCTCAGTAGCAGCATGGAGTCTGGTCATGTGCATGGTAACGGCAATAGGCTCGCCCCCTATTACGTGAGACCTAAAAAAATCATGGCGAAATGTGGGTGTAATATTACACCTCTGCCTACCCCTTCAGGGCTACAGGCGTGAGACTATAAAAAAAAATTCACCATACACACCTAAAACTCTCGGATAAAGGCGTTCAGCCGAAACATCCCCTTACATTTAAAATTAGTACAAATAAAAAGGGAAATACAATTTTGTAAAGATTTAAGCCGTTGCATGTTCAATTATATTGAGGTTAGCGAAACGACCTACGTGACAAGGGTTGCAGATTTGAATACGCGACGAGAGCAAATATTGAAATACATCACATTTGCTGAGCTTCATATAACATTATATTATATTATTATTTATTATATGAAGCTCTGCAAGTAAGGGCACATGAATTTAGGTTAGAAGTGGAACTGCACGCCTGCGTCTGTGTTATAATGGAATACAATATTAGTATACTGTATACCTAGTCTTGCCATAAATATTGTAACAAAGAAAAAAATATTTTTTAATTGCAAATAACATTTATTACTTTTACAGTTTGTCAGTTTAATACATAAATATAAAACAATTTAAAATATAAAAAGCTTATTCGAAGTGGTCTCCATTGGCTGCAATACAGTCCTTTAAGCTTTGAGGCCAGTTATCAATAGAAGCACGCATTCTTTCCATGGGAAAATTCTACACTGCCAATCGTATGGATTGTTTTAGGGACTCAAATTCAAATTCAAATTCTTTATTTTGCTCAAACATAGGTGCACAATGATGTCAGTGTTTTACAATTAATAGTATCTCTATATTTCACCTTGCGGCATGCAAAAATAATGTCAGAAAAAAGCAGTATTATCAAGTCAATTATACTAAACAATAGAACATTTTATAAAATAAAAACAATAAAATTACAATTTTCATTCAATAAATTTCAAATACACATAATGATCATGTCCTACAATACATATTAATTGCATAAATTTAAGTTGGATCATAGTGAATGTCAATATTTTATTTTCAAAACCCATCCTCTAGGAATTCCCTAACAGAATAGTAGGTCTTATTAATAAGCAGTTCCTTCAATTTAGCTTTGAATACATTCATATCAGCAATTTCAAACAATGAAACAGGTAAATGATTATATATTCTTGGGATCATGCAAAACACACTGTTATTTAGAAGCCCGGTACGGTTTGATATGCAACTTATTTTGTGCGGATGCCTCTTGCTTTTTAGTTTAACAAACTAGTTATCATTACTTCTTACGAACATAACCAAATCAAATATATATATATATATATATACATGGCATAGTCAACAATTTCATTTTCTGGAAAATCTGTCTACAGCTCTCAGTTTGTCTCATTCTAAATATAGCTCTGACGCATCTCTTTTGCGCTCTAAAAACCATTTCTCTATCTGAGGAGTTACCCCAAAACATAGCACCATACATCAACAAAGGAGTAACATAACCATGGTACGCTGTTATCACTGCAGGAGTGTTAACAGTTTTCGACAACATGTAAATGTCATATGAATATTGATTCAGTTTATTACATAACGTCTCTATGTGCAACTTCCAATTTAGGTGAGAATCAATGTTAACGCCCAAGAACCTGGTTACATCTACATGTTCAATTTTAGTATTTGAATACTCTATATGCATATCTCTTAGCGCATCAAGTTTGCTTTTGAACGTCATTAATTTTGTTTTAGTTAAATTTTTTTTTAAGGCAGCGATAGCCGAGTGAGGCAGCGATAGCCGAGTGGATATACCAACAGACTGCCATGCAGAGGGTATCAGGTTCGAATCCACGGCACGCACCAATGACTTTTCGGAGTTATGTGCGTATTGAATTGTTAATTATCGCTTGTCCCGTGCCTCGGAGAGCACGTTAAGCCGTCGGTCCCGGTTGTCATGAAGATCTTTGACAGTCGTTACAGGGCGTCAGTACCTTCTAAATAAACTGACACTAGTCTAAACCATGGAATATCGCTATCCCTTCGGGTTGCGGAGGTCAGACAGGCAGTCGCTCCGTGGAAAAGCTAATATTCAGCCAAATCCGGTTAGACTAGAAAGCGGACCCCAGATTGAAACTGGGATAACGCTAAGAGAAAGAAAGAGTTAAATTTATTTTTAAGTTATTTAAAGTCAGCCAATCAATAACTTTCTCTAAGGTATAGTTTATATCTGATTCTATTTGTACTTTATCCTTTCCTGTTAATATTATCGTACTATCGTCAGCAAACAGAACAGTATTATTGTGTGTTATTCTTGGGAGATCATTTATAAATATAATAAACAATAATGGCCCCAGTACACTGCCTAGTGGTACTCCAAAACTATTATTTTTATATTCAGACATGTAATTTGTCATTTGCTTCGACAAAGGACACAGTCTAGTAATATGTGTGGATTGCTTACGATTCTCAAGATAGCTTTTAATAAGATTATGGACGTTCCCTCTGACTCCATATGCGTACAACTTCCTCAACAATATACTGTGTTCTACATAGTCAAAGGCCTTTGTAAGGTCCATAAAGAGCGCACAAGAATGTTTCTTCTTGTCCATTTGTACCATCACGCTATCTAAAAATGAGTAAATTGCCATATTTATTCTCCTACCTTTTCTAAAGCCTACTTGTTCTTCCGCGAATAAATTGTTTGTTTCAAAGTAATTATATAAACCTACATACGTGACTTTTTCAATAACTTTAGATAGTATAGGTATGAATGCAATGGGTCTATAGCAACTCAAGTCACATCGGTCACCTTTTTTAAAACTTGGTTTAATTATAGTGAACTTTAGTTTTTCAGGAAAAACACCGTGGTAAATAAATAGATTAATTAAATGACTAAGTATGTATGGTAATTTAATGGAAACAAATTTTAATACTTTCGTAGCGATGTCATCACATCCTGTGCTATCCGTGAATTTTAAATTAATTATTATATCTTGGATGTCACTTGCAGTTGTTGGTTTCATGAATATAGAATTTTAATGTACTTGAAATATTTATTGGCACGTTACCGCAGACTAATTTTTTGGGTTGATTAATGAAATAATCATTAAATACGTTAGCGATTCTTATGGGATCTTTAATAGAGTTTCCGTCTACTGTTACTTGTTGTATTTCATGTTTCGGAATATTAATTTTCTTACCAATAAATGTTGACCACGTAGCCTTACCCTTGTTACTTGCATTTTTTATGAAGTTATCGTATCTAGTCTTTTGGGTAAGTTTAATTATGCTTTTTAACCTAGTTGAAAGTTCTACAAAGCTTTTTTTATTTTGTTCAGTTCTATTTTTTCGAAACTGCCAAAGAAGCTGTCGCTTGCGCTTGCAACACTGTTTGATTCCTTTACTTATCCATTTAGCATTTGGTTTAGTATTTATTTTAATATATTTTGTAGGGAAACACAGGTTGTAGAAAAGGCAGAAAAGGTCGTAAAATGTATCAAAGGCTGTATTTGTGTCATCGCTACTAAATACATCACTAAAACTTAGCGCATCAATGCATTCTCTAAATTTCACCACATTCTCCTTGCAGTAGTCCCGCTTTTTGATATACCAGTACTTTAAAGAGTAAGTGGTTTTTACAGGGCACGTGAGTATTTGTGCAGAATGATCTGATAATGCAAGTTCTAAAACTCTTGCCTTACTGCCACGGATGTTAAACATGAAATTGTCAATACACGTGTTACTGACCAGCCTAGTCGGTTTTTTTAATTCCTATTCTAAGACTAAATGTAGATAAAATCTGTATTAAATCAGTTGATACTTTAGTTTTCTTCAAAATGTTAATGTTGAAATCTCCGCAGAGTATTACACGATTCTTGCCAAGACAGTACCGATTTAATAAGGCAATGAGTATTGTAAAAAACCTGACGATGCTTTCAGCATTTGTTCTAGGCGGTCTATAAATACATATTATGTACACCTTATGTTCATACAAATGTATACCGGAGCACTCAATTATACCTTCAGCAGAATATGTTTTTATTTCGTGTATTGGAGTAAACGATAGTGAGTTTTGAACAAGAATGCAAGATCCACCGCGACGATTTTTACGACTAAACACAGAACCTACAGAATAATTGGTAATGTTCAAGGAATACAGGTCACTTGTACACATGTTATGTTCTGTTATACATAAAATATCAATATTGCCTATATTATGAGAGGACTCTAATGATGCAACTAACAGATCAGCTTTATTTAGGAGACCATTAATGTTTTGGTGTAATATCGTTAATTGATTGTGGACGAAAAAAGACACTACAGTTGCCTGGTATAGGTTCACTTACCATCTCAGTTTGGGTGCTGCTGTTAGAAAAGTAATTCATCATAATATCTGTTTAGGTACTATAGTAAATGTAAAGTTGTCTACGTTCTGGTCTGTTACTAAGAGATTTGCAATAAATATCGTACCTCAATTTGTATTCCACACTCAGTATTTCTTTTAAAAGTGTCTGGCTTGTGTAAAGTGCAAAAAACATGCGTCTAGGTATTGCTACAGAATATTTCATATCGAAAAAAATTACATTCTTAAATTTAGAGCATATGAATTTTATCTCGTAGTTTAATTTTCTCTCACTAAGAAATTTATTGCGTGGCACTTCTGGAACTATAACATTGGGCTTAGTAATAGTAGTAAAAAGATCTCTGAGGCAAGTTAAAAGATCGTTAGGGTTTTTATCATTCATACATCCAAGTATAATTACAAAATCATTTTCACTCAATATCAGTAATTCAGATTTTGCTGACGCTAGCACCTCTTTTAAGGGAGCTCCAAATTTCCAGTAACACTTGACTAAGAACTTTTCACCAATTAAACGCTGTAGAGTTTCTCTTATTTTAAATCCTTGGTCATCCGCCAAAATAATAACCTTCTTTCTTTCGACTGTGACGTCAGCATATTTCTTTTGTTCTTCATTTCCGTGTTCAACAGAAGTCTTGCGATGGTATAACGATACGTCGTTTAATGATAGAACTTTGTCTCTTCCGGCAGGTGAATCCGGTCTGTTCCCAGACGTAGGACAGTCTACGGACTTCCTAGGTTCAGAATCATTATATTTTACCGATCGTTGCTCATCTTGTGCAATATTTAAATCTTTCCGGTAATTCTTCTCTGGTTTTGTGAGTTCTAATGGACTGCATAAAGGCTTTTTATGAATAACATTCTTCTTATTTTTAGGTGCAGGTGTCATACTTTTCCTGTCTAACGGCATATTAATCTTTTTATAATTATCTATAATTTTCAAAGAGTTTTGTAAGTCTGCCTTTAACTGAAAGTTTTCAGAGTTTAAGTTCTCAATCTCCTGATAAGCGCTTAAAAGATCGTTTGTAAGCACTCTAATTTTTTCATTCAAGCCGTGTAACATTTAGGTATTGTTGTGAAAGCTATCCGGCAAACTCATCATCGTTTCATCAAAAACTCCAAATTATCATGGCGTTTAGAGCGAGCCGTACTCTCTAAAACTGACCATAAATCATAATGCAGCGGATTAAGATCGGGACTAGACGACGGCCAGTCTTCAGCTCTGATGAAGTCCGAAAAGTTCGCTTCCAACCAAGACTGCGTGGACCGAGTTTTATGACCCGGTGCCGAGTCTTGCTGGAAGGACCATATTTGGTTTATTGAACATAGTGTTGTTAAGGGGCTTAACTACCTTCTCAAGAATGGTATTTTGATACACTTGTACCGATGTTTTGATACCTTTTTCACAAAAATATGGCTCAGTCACTCCTTTATAGCTAACACCCCACCAAACCATCACTGAAGTCGGATAATGCCCACGTTGCACTCTGTCGACTAATTGGGAAGCTTTCTTAGAGCTTTGAGCATAAATACGGTCATTTTGTTTGTTAAAATGTTGCTCAACTGTAAAAAAAATTTCATCCGTAAACAAAAAAAATATTTTCTGTGACCTCCCTTTGCGTAGATACCGCTTCAGTAGTTGTTTCGATTTTACCACCCTATGCTTTTATAAATTATCAGTTAAGAAATGACCAGTGCGTCTCTTATTTTATTTTTTTGCTGTCAACATTAGAGTATAACAGACGTATTTGTTTTCACCTGGTGCTTTTAATTTTACAAAGTTAATCAAACCTTAATTTTCCCGGTAGTGTTATATACCATTCTTTGTGTTGAACTGAGAACTACAAACTGTGTAAAAACTATGTCTTTGAGTACATTGAGTGAAGTGTAATTTGTGAATAAACTAAAAAATCTCACAAGTAAAAAGTGTTTCGCGTGGCCATTTTACCCTTTAAACACAATAGAAAGTTCATTGATCGCTTATGATGACATCGCTAATTATTCTTGTTACTGTGTGGACTCTGAACTGTTATTTCGTCAAAGATCGTCAGGTGACTGTGGTCAAGTCGGCATAGTAACAGATTACCGATTATGCAGTTGTGGGATCAAATCTCGCGGACTATTCTTTTTGGACATTAAATTTTACAAAAAATTGCATAAACGTGTCAATAAACTCTTAACATTATTGAAGTTTATAACAGATTTATTTTAAAATTAATAGACTTTTATTTTTTATCTTTTTTTTGCATATTTTTCGAACCTTTTATACAAAATTTGCTTGAAAAGTCTGAAGATGCGTTGTCAAGGGTGTACCAATGATATACATGGCTCAAAATACGGGAAATGCCATAAATGTTCTTCGCTTTTTTGTTATGAATGCCTAAATTTAACTACTGAAGATTGCAGGAACCTAGACGCCAAGCAACTAGCTTCCTTAAGTTGCCCATTTTGTCAAAATGTGCAACTTAAGGAAGCTAGTTGTCGTCAACGTCGTAATGCTGACATAAGCGACGCGATGATTATGTCGCCCTATCATTATTCACCCGGCGTATGCGATAGGGCTGTTGCTCATACTATTCCATCAGGCGCTAACTTGTCTAATGAGCCCGTCACCATAGAGAGCATCAGTACACTATTCGACATGAAGCTTGCTCCGGATTCGGCATTTATGACCAATCTTCGATCTGTGCTCAAGAAGGATATGGAGTAAATGGTGTCTGCGGAAGTGAACCGGGCCATTGAGAACCTTAAAATTGATTTTACAACTACAACGGATTATATTACCGCGGAACTGATGGATATGAAGTCCGATTTGAAAGCACGTGACATTCAAATTAAAGCTCTAGAAGACGAATTATCTAAGTCGAAAGGTTCCTTACAGAAGTTGGAGTCCAGGCTGTCGAGTATGGAGAAAATTTCACGAAATTTAAATATCGAAATTCACGAAGTTCCTGAAAGTAAAAATGAAAATCTTCCGGTTCTCTTCAAAAAACTGTGTGAATGCCTACAGGTCGTTATTCCTGATAATGACATTAGATCGTGTCGACGTGTTGCTAAAATGGATACTGCCTCGAAAAGGCCACGGAATATTCTGATTACACTTTCGTCACAAATACAGCGTGATTCATTGCTGTCCGCCGTAACACGGTTCAATAAGACCCATCCTAAAGAGAAGCTTGCAACTACACACATTGGCTTTACTGGTGAAACAAACAGAATTTATCTCTCCGAACATCTGTCTCCTGAAACTAAGACACTGCATAGCAATGCAAGAAAATTCTGTAAAGAAATGAATTACAAGTTTGTTTGGGTACGCTTTGGGCAAATCTACATACGCAAGGATTAGACCTGTCCTCCTATCATTGTTAAGAGCTTAGACTCCTTAAATAAGTTAAAGTAAATTGATACGCACACTTTCCCTATAAATATAGTTTCTCTTTTTGTGCAAGTCAAACAAATTTATAATGATTCATGTATACTACCAAAATGTAAACAGAATACGAAGTAAACTCACACAATTTTATCTAAATGTATTGAACTGTAACTATGATATTATTTGTCTCACGGAAACAAATCTTAATCAGGGAGTATATGATAGAGAAGTTTTTGATGATCGCTATAATGTTTTCAGACGAGATCGTGCGAGTACTAGTTCATCTAAATCCGAGGGAGGGGGTGCCCTTATCGCAGTACTAAAAAAGTATCAAATTGTTCACCAAACTTCATGGCAGACCGGTATGGAGGATATCTGGATTACATTAGTTTCCGATAAGCATAACGAAACTAATTTAAATATTTGTGTCTGTTACTTACCTCCGGATATAGATATTGTTCAACTTGATCAATTCTACAATAATTGTCAAAAGATTTTGTTGCATACGCGACCTGATGATAATTTTTTGTTAGTCAGCGATTTCAATACTCCTGACTTCTGTTCCAGAACTCACACAAATCTTGACTCAAACTTAGCCGGTATGTTCTCCAAAAAACTATTGTTACTTGACGAATTTATGACACTCTGTAGTTTAAGTCAGTTTAACAACATTATTAATGCGAACGGGTGTCTTTTAGACTTAATCCTCTCAAATTTCGATACCATCAGTGTAAATGATACTTTTTCCCTGAGCTCACTGGATAAACATCATCCAGCCCTTTTAATTGAAATAAAATTACCATATGAGGTGAAAGGTCTTACAAAGTGCTTACGCACAGTGTTACTGTTTTCTAAATGTGACTTGCAACAAATTAAGGCGGAACTACAGTAAGTCGATTGGAATAACTTATTATCATTGCCTGCCGTAGACACAAGTACGGATATTTTCTATGACAAGCTATTTGATATAATAAAAAGGCACACCCCAATGATAAAATCTACACCCCAAACTTACCCGATCTGGTATAGCAAAAGCCTTATAAAATGCAACGAGGAAAAGAGAAAATATCACAAACTGTTTAGAAAGTTCAATAATCCCCGCGATTATGATGCCTTCTCTTTGCTTCGTTCTAGATGTAAAAGACTAGCCAAAGAATGGTACAAAAGATACTTATCTTCTACTGAAAATTCTATTAAGAAGAACATAAAATTGTTCTGGAAATTTGTAAACAACAAAAAGGGTCAAACCTCATTACCTCGAGTTATGTCGTTGGGAGAATCTAATTCATCTAAGGGTAAAGGTATTTGCAAACTCTTCTATAATTATTTTGGTTCTGTTTTTGAGACTGACAACCTTAGGTAGGTTGTCAGTCTCAAAAACAGAACTCGCCATCCTGTCCCGATCTGATGACCGTTGCTTCTGACCCCAGGATTGTTAATGTATTGTCATCGGTGTCATTTAGCATTAAGGACATTATACTGGCAATGCGTCAATTGGATAAAAACAAAGGCGCTGGTCCTGACTTGCTTCCACCTTCTTTTGTCTGCTCATGTGCTGCACAGCTAGCAAGTCCTCTTTGCATTATATTTAATAAATCACTCAACAGTGGAACTTTTCCGAAACGCTGGAAAGTGGCGCACATAGTACCCATTTTTAAGAACGGTGATAGGTCGCATTGCGAGAACTATAGACCAATAAGAATTTTATCTGGTTTTGCCAAGTTATTCGAGTTGCTTTTATACAATTACTTGTATAATCACATCAAACCCATTCTCTCGGAACGGCAGCATGGTTTCGTTAGGAACAAATCTACCATCACCAATCTGTTGGAATACAAGAATTTCCTATGTAAAAGCTTTTCAGTAGGTGGTCAGGTAGATGCTTTCTACACTGACTTTTCAAAAGCATTTGACAAGGTCAACCATAAACTACTTTGCAAAAAACTTGCCGCCTATGGTATACAGGGTAACTTGCTTCGCTGGATTTCATCATATTTAGATAATTGGAGTCAATTGGTAGCCTTAAAGGGGTATATTTCTTTACCAATGAGGGTATATTCCGGTGTTCCTCAGGGATCCCATCTGGGCCTCCTGTTCTTTGTCATATTTATAAATGACCTAATTGAGCGTCTGTCCTGTCAATGTCTCCTTTACGCTGATGATTTAAAAATATTTGCCAACATAACGTCTTTGGCCGATTGTCAGAATTTGCAGAACGACCTACACATTGTTTCAGATTGGTGCAATACGAATAAAATGTTTTTAAATATCAATAAATGTTTTTCAATATCTTTTTCAAATAAACGCAACAAAATTTTACATAATTACATTATTGATGGACAAGTACTTAATAGGTCTAGTGTTGCCAAAGACTCTTCGACGATAAACTTTCTTTTCGACCTCACTCCCAACATATAATCTCGAAAGCCAACAAGCTCCTAGGTTTCGTTCTAAGGACAACAAAAGGTTTCAAAAAAGCTTAAAGTGTGCTTTATCTTTACTATGCCCTGGTAAGAAGTACCTTGGAATATGGCTCTCCGATCTGGTCACCATATTATAGAGTGCACATTAACGACATAGAGCGTGTTCAAAGGAAATGCCTTAAAATTATTGATATAATATGGATATGAGGCTGCAAAAATTCAATGTAAAACCATTGGAAGGTCGTCGCAAATATTTTGATCTGGTTTATTTATATAAAATAATTCATTCAATTATTGACTTACCCGAATTGCTTTCGCATATTTCTTTTAACATTAAATACAGTTTACGTAGATCGAACCGTGTTAATCTCTTTGCCTTGCAAATGTATAAAAACAATATTTCTTATTACAATCCGCTGGTAAGAATGGCTAGACAATATCGAGGGTTCACGGGCAAAATGTATTAAGCGACATCCTGGCCGATATTGAGTTATATACATATTCGGAATCGCCGGATTTTTCTGCGTCGTTTGCACTCGGTTTCGTGCTGATCTGAGCACTTTTTTGGCGCTTAAAACAATAGTAAATTTAGGCTCAGTTCGAAGTAGCTTTGATTGAAGCGACAACATTTTTTTACAATTTAAGAAAAAATGGACTTCATACAGGCGAAATATTTAGTGTTTTTCACTTGAGCTATTTTGCCCGGCATAAGTTTGGTAAGATAAGGTATTTGAATCGTCTTGCCTGCGCCTAAAATATATATATACCGTCGCTTAAAGCATTTTGCTTGCACCTGAAATTCATACATGATGTCGCTTAAAACATTTAGCCTGCTGCTGAAATCCATACCTTGTGTCGCTTAAATTATTTACCATGCATCTGATATTAATAAACACAGGCGCTTAAATCATTTTCATATGTAATAAAAATTCTTTATACTCGGCGGTTAAATCCTTCTTCTTGAACTAAATTAATGAAGACTCGTCTCATCAGACATATTGTATTCTAAGTGGTGGAAGTTAAAACATTTTTACTCTACTGGAATTAGGAAATCTATATTCGTTAAGATAGTCAAAATTTTGTATAAATCGTTTATCCGTTGTCGGGTAAGACATATCGTTTCGGCGCCAGAGTCTTTGATTTACGTCACTGTGAATAACGCGCGTGCCCCCGCGGTGCTTCAGTCACCGTGAACCGTGAACGAGTATGGACATGATCGAGTACGGATATGGGTCGAAACTGGTTGGGCAGAGAAGGATTGGTGGTCTTGGCTAGAGGGATAACGTGGGCCTTGCCCCACAAGGACGGAAAGGAACCAGACTCAAGGGAAAAGTTAATGACGTGAGAGATCACCGGAAGTAGTTGGTCCAAGATGGTCATAACCATACGGTGGCTGATGTTGTCATGTCCCACGGCATTAGATTTAATGGAAAGGGTTATCTTTTTGATATCATCCGAAGACTTTGGAGAAAATTGGAAAGATTGTTTTTTGTAAGTTGATTGGAAGATGTCTAGGTCGGGTAAGTTAATTAAATAGTTGACTGCCAGACACTTGGTCTGGTGATCCAACGGAGTGGGAGTGGTGAAATATTGGTTAATACCATCCAAACCAAGTGTCAGACGGAAGTCACACCGATGATGCTTGCCAATACCAAGAGTTCCAAGGAACTTCCAGATATTGGCAGGCGATTAAGAAGTGATATTGCTGAGAATGTGTCGGCGTTTGGCATTTCGCACCATTTGATTACACCGATTCTTTGCAGATTTGAATAGCGCCCAGTTTTCCTCGCATCGGTCCCTTTTATATTTCCTAAACGCCCGATCCCTACGGCGCATTGCCATACGGACACCCACCGTAAGCCAGGGTGCTGGAGGATGCCTCAGTTTGACCTGCCTCACCGGGGCATGAACATCGTATAAACGACAAATCGAGCTATTAAAAAGAAATACTTTTTCGTCAACAGTGGAGTCAGAAAACATGCTGTCCCAATTTATCATGAAGCATCCTGAACGAGTTTGTTAACATCCATGCGACCGAAACAACGAATGTACCGGACTTTAGGAGGGGATTTAGGAGGTTTTAAGCGGTAAGTAAGGAAAATAAGGTCATGACGGGAAAAAAACCTTTTTTAATACATAGGCTGCACTAAAAGTATCGGGAATGGAATATTTCCACTGTTCGTGTCATATTAAAATCTTTTTAATTAAAAACTCCTTGGTTTTAAAAATCGAATACCATTTATTAAAAAAAATAGCTTCTCGGTCTTGTCACAAGGTTTTGTCAAACATGTTTAGTCGTTGAGAAAATGGAATTGACTCGAGAAAATTCTAGAGCGATGATTTATTATGACTTTCGAAGTGGTTTAACACAAAAACAGTGTGTTGACCGGATGATTTCTGCATTTGCTAATGAAGCCCTATCCAAAACCACAATTTATCGCTGGTTTGCTGAATTTCAACGTTGACGTGTCAAGCTCAGTGATGATCCCCGTCAAGGTCGTCCTAAAACTGCAGTCACCCAAGAAAACGTTGTGGGTAAGCTGATTGAGGAAGATCGACATGTGACATACCGCGAAATTCAGGCTACTTTAGACATTGGCATGAGTCAAATACAAATAATCTTGCATGAACAATTAGGTGTAAAAAAGTTGTTTTCCCGATATTAGCGCCTCGCGTTACTTGGTGCGTCAGAACTCTCCAAAGATTCCATGCAGGATCCTCAAATGATGTTTACAACATCGTATCAGGTGACGAGTCTTGGATATACGCGTACGAACCCTAAACAAAAAACCAGTCACGAGTTTGGGTGTTCAAAAATGAGTTAAAGCCAACAAAAATTTTTCGTTCACGGAGTGTTGCAAAAAAAAATGGTGGCCACGTTTGTCTCCAAAACTGGCCATGTTACGAATATTCCTCTTGAGGGACAAATAACGGTTAATGCAGAATGGTATGCTAGCATTTGTTTGCCACAGGTCGTTTCTGAACTCCGTAAAGAGAACTGTAACCGCCGCATCATCCTCCATCACGACAATGCGAGTTCTCACACCGCGCACAAAACAAAACAGTTTTTAGAGCAAGAAAACATAGAATTATTAGATCATCTGCCGTACAGCCCCGACCTAAGCCCTAATGATTTCTATACTTTCCCTAAAATAAAGAATAAATTGCGTGGACAGAGATTTTCATCACCTGAAAAGCTGTGGACGCCTACAAAACGGCAATTTTAGAGACCCCAACTTCCGAATGGAATGGTTGCTTCAATGAGTGGTTCCATCGTATGGAAAAATGTGTCAAATTTCGCTGACAATATTTCGAAAAGCAATTAATACATTTTAAAATAGTAATGTTGTGTCACTTCCTTGATTCCCGAAATTTTCCGTATTAGTACCTGATTATTTTTAATGAAGAGAGGAAAATCAAAAGTTGTATGTGTGTGTTATGTTCTTTAAATACGTATTGATAGATACTGACATAGAAGATGAGACAGAAGAATGAAAATAGAAGTAGTTTTCGGTTTTAATATAAGTACCTGATTATTTTTTATGAAGAGAGGAAAATCAAAAGTTGAATGTGTGTGAAAATGATGTTATTTAGTTTTTCCCAATTAGAATTGATGTTTTTGTTACCTAATTTTTATTAGTATTTTTTGAAAAGCCTTTTTTGTTGTTATCACCAGCTTGTTATCTGAATATTTTTCAAATAGCGAAAAATGTGAATCCTTGTGCCACTATTATAATAAAAACGATCACTTGTCTGATTTTAAACACGTATTTGTTTTATTTTAAAATTTCTTAAGATTTTTCATTTGTAGGAAATAAACAATAGTCCAAATTAATGTTGATCTAACCGCCAATCCTAATTACACATACAAATTAATTGTTATTTCAAACAATTTACTTTTAGAGAAAAGTGCTACATAAATCATTTTAATCTACAACTACTTTATGATATTTCAATTGCTTAAACCGATTTGCCTGATTTTATTTTAGTATTCCAATGGTTGTTCATATATTTAGCCTTACACAAAATAATACCAGAGTGTCGCTTAAATCGTTTTTCCTATACCTGTAACGTGAAGTTTATGGCACTTATATCATTTAGCCTGTTTCTAAATAAAAGCAAACTAGGGTAAAATTGTATCAAGCGACTTTTATTTCTATTAATAGAAGCTTAAAAGAAATGAAAACTATACTCAATTATGCAGCTTTTGTCATGGAAATCAACTTCGGTCGCTTTTTCGTTAATAACCTTATACTTTTTTTATAACGATTTTTTTTCGTAAAATTGAAACTTTAAAACGCTCTCCTGTAAAGTTTAAAAAATGTCGCTTAATACATTTTGCCCGTGAACCCTCGATATAATGAATTAGTTACAACTAATTTACAGTTAGACAGTTTTCATCCTAGATTTTACACATTTTTAAATATTCTAAAGGATATCCTCTATCCCAAATAGAAGTAAAATAGTAAAATATTTCTTAAGATATAGTATTGTTGTTGTTATGTTGCGAAATTAAACCTATATTTTCTTATATGTTTAATTTCGTAACACGTGTATGTTTGTACATCTCTTCTGTCTGTTAACTTGATGTTTAATTGTTTCAATGTATGCACATGTGTTGAGTTGCAATCTAGATCTAAACATAAGCTTTGATTGTTTTTTATTTATAATAAGATTGTAATTTGTTTTGTACAATTTAAAAATAAAAATAAAACTCCATGAACCGACCGTGCGCTAGTTTATCGTCTTACGTGACATCTCGTACAGCCTTATTTATCTCACTGTCAGATTATAAACAAGATATTGTATGGATTTATCACACGGATAATGCTGCCCAAGATGTATGTATTCAGATGTTACAACGTTTTGATAGTTGTCAGTGTTAGGACAAAGGTTTACGTCAAGGTCATTCAAGTTATGCTCTGAAGTTGTTTTGGTTTATAAAGCCACCCTTATTCCTAAGTAAAAACCCTTTTTGTTCCTCATAAGTAATAAACAATATGTCTCCGAGAGCGTTGACTACAACAATGACACAGAAAAACCCAGACCAATCTAATTCAGAATGTCATGTTTATTTATTTTATTTTGGACTACCAGTAGTTGTATGTTCAAGAATTCGGACTCAAAAATGTATAACTGGTGGCCAACAAATCTGGCACCCTTTCTATTAACAACACTTTGAATAATTTCATGTATTGGCAATGTGGCTTTTCCGTGTCACAGACACCCCACACTCTTGTAAATAAGCGTGCCCCACCACCATGAATAGTACTATACACCGCAGCGATTTTAGAACGTAGGCCAAAAATCGTTCGAGTCTCCCTCAATCAGGCACCACATTTAACAATAAGTTGAACTTAACTTAGAGTGGTGGAAGTAGACGCTTCTAGGGTAACAGCAAAAATAAATAAAAGTAGATTCTGAATGAAAGATCCAGGAAAATTTAATATATTTTTCCTTATAACACTTCACATTTCTTATGCATATCGACTTTGTAGTCACAAAGGTTAAGGTTTTGCTCATAACTTCTTCCGCGTGAATACCCTTTTAATTCAAATTTTAACCCCTAATGGTGAGGTGGAATTTCGGAATACCCTTTACTTGACTGTGCAGCATTTCTACTTGCAGTGTTTTGGTCTATGCCCAATTTAATTTAGAATGATGTCTTGCCAAAGTACTGGTTTTACCGGACATTCGGGACTACGAGATGCAAGCAAAAACATCTCATTACAAAAAAACAAATAACCGACTCGGCAAGGTAACCCTTTTCCTACCCAAAACCAATAAGAAAGTGAGGCAGGTCAATAATGAGGCAGGAAACACTATTCGTTCTAGTGAGCAATTTAAATGTAATTATAGTTGTTTAAAGTAAAATTCTGACGCAGTTTCCAGAAACAGTGCGAGAACGGTTCTCTGAAATCATGTTCACTCAATCAGGGCTGAGACGCTTCTGCTAAGTTAATAGATTTAATAACGTATTGACAACTAGTTTCGTTTCTCAGAAAAGTGATCGTCTCATATCGCGTAATCTGGCTGACGAGATTCGCAACAACAACTACTAGAAAAGTGATCATAATTACAAACAAGTTAAAGCACTACTTACTTAATTTTATTTTCAATTATTTTACAATATTTAACAAAAATCTAAAATTAAAAAGTGAAAATATGCACAAACATGTTTAGGGGTCCTAGAATGCCTCCGCATCAATGTCATCGGGTAACGTGCCCAGAAGCTATGGATCGGTAGAAATCTCGAACATTGTACTCGCATGATTAACATTGCAGCTTATAAAATATTTCTACCTTTTAAGCCTAAAAACGTTTTCTTTCCCCAGGTATTATTTTTGCCTAGTATGATTTAGTATGATCTGCAAAAGGCAAACTATGGCTTAATAGATAGCGGGTGCATCACCTCTTAACACAGCGCAGAGTATTGTAGATTTGATTTCTACATATAACAACTACTTGTGATCCTCTAATCTTTGTTCGTCTCGGTTGTCTTTGTGTACAATGATTGGTTTTTTAAAGTCTCAGTGATAAAGAATTTATTTCACCTGTGGGTGACGGATTTATTTAAATAATAAACGAAAAGCGGGGACCAAAAAAGCTTTTAATCGATCAACAAATTAAAATAAAAACCCAGCATGATTTCGAAGAAAATTCGATCAATGTTTTATAATTTATAGATAATTAACTGCGTTAACAGCGCAATTTCATATTAATAACACGCGAAATGCTGTGACCATTATTACGTAAACATTCACAAACATATTTACTTCCAATTACGCGTATAGCGATCGTTTGATACGAAACCATATCAATTTATTATTCCTTTTTAATTGAAATCAGTGTAGAAGCCACACCGATATATTTACTTTATTAAATGAAGCTGTATTTCTGGAAATCCTGGTCGAAATAGCAAGGTGTCCAAATAAATTACATTTTGTAAATGATTCAGTTAAATTCGATACTTGAATGAAAGTAACGTTAGCTATCAATCCAGTTCTTAATTTCAATCTTATTACATTCAGGTTTATTTAGTGATTAACACACTACAATGTGTTCCTTTATACATTTTAAATTTTATCTGTGCTCAAAGTCAAGCGCAGAAAACAAATAACATTATATTTCACTGATTTACTATAAAGAAATACTCGGTTTTTGTCCTAAGAAATAACAGCTACTAGCTAACAGTGTATACTTTAATAACATAGTAGAACCCAAAGCTGGGTAAAGTTAAAGAATGTAAGTCAATTATATGGGAACGAGAATACATGTCATATGAAATAAATGTATGTTTTTCAAACTAAACTTATGCATGATAATTTGTAAATTAATTATTAAAGATATGCATAATAGTGAAGTAATATAGTCGACACAATGGTTGGAGTGATTGCTTTAAACAGTTGGATCTGAGTGTATAGAGTAAACTTTATAAAACAGTAAAATATCAACCAGGAGGAGCTAAATAATTCAAATATTATTACCCAAATGCCTGGCAAACTTACTAAATGCCGAAAAACAATCACGTAATTTAAAAGTCATTAATTTAATAGGTTTATCGAAATCGTTGACTGGAGGAACTAAATTCTTTCAGAAAATCGGTTCCTGAAGTATTATAAAACATTAAACCCACCCAACCAAACCAACCAATCAACCGCCGCTTGTTAACGAAACATATAAAATATAAACGAAAATTTTATTAATATAGTTTTAAATGTTTTATAACATTGATCGGATTACTCAATATTTTGACGTGATTTGAATATTTCCTTTTAGATCTCCATAATCATGTTCAATAAAGTACCAAGTAGATATTTACAATTCAACGTGATTTATTCCACTTATTCAAGACAATTTAATGCTGAATATTTGATCGTAATTCAGACGAAATGGAATATTTGTCAAATATAAATTTAAGGGAACGTGTCCCTGAGTCGTCAAACTCGTCAATATACAGAGTGTCCTTCAACGGAAAATGTCTAATTTGTGCTTATTTTTAAGATGGTTGTCATTAGTTCGTATTCAAATGCTCAGATATTTTCAGTATGATACGATACATAAATTATTATAGAAAACATAATTCTCTCTAGGTTTCATATTTGATGTTCACAGCCCGCATTCAGTTTTTTAGAGATTTTGTTACGCATACCATACGGCTCGCATGACATAGAGCCCGCATGCCATGAGGCGCTGCATGCGGTAATCATAAAGTTGCGCGGTCAGTATGTATCTACGCAAAAGGACTCACGTGCTTACCGATGTTTGTTTTTTATGGTAAAAGGCGGCAAACGAAAGGACGGATCGCCTGATGGTATGCAATTACCGTCGCGCATGGACACAAGCAACACCAGAGGAGTCACATGTGCGTTGCCGGCCCTTGGGGTTGGGAAAAGGTATAGGAGGAGGAGTGGGATAAGGGGGAAGGAAAAGGGATGGGGCTGGCACTTTCACTCACCGAACGAAACGCAACAGTTTAGGTAATGTTACTTTACGTCGATTTTCTGTGAGAGGGTAGCACTTCCCTGGTCGAGCCGGCCCATTCATACTGATATCAGCAAGGTTCTACTACCTGTTTCTATGTATGAATCTTGTTATGGACCGCAACATTTTACTAATCACTTATGTTTAGACACACATGGTGAAACGACTGTGTTAAAGACCAACGACAATGTTTTCTAAAACGATTTCTATAACAATTTTGAGGACGAATGACTTTCTATTCATTGTTATGGTACCTATTTTGTAGCATATGTACTTTGTAAGTTAGTGTCTTAGAAAAGTACTTAAAGTTAAGAATGGCTTTATATATGGTAGATTATATTATTATGATATTGCGATCCACTATGGAATAATTATATATTAATATTATAATTAAAATTTTTATAAATTGTCCAACTTTTGGCACGAATCACCTCTCAGAAACAGAGGGGTTAAGCATAGCTAGTGTGAAAGTCCACCATGCTGGCCAAGAATGGCTTGGCAAGCCCAAAGAATACTAAGAACTTACAGGAATGCGAACTTTATGTGGATT
This sequence comes from Euclidia mi, assembly GCA_944739405.2. Classification (NCBI taxonomy): domain Eukaryota; kingdom Metazoa; phylum Arthropoda; class Insecta; order Lepidoptera; family Erebidae; genus Euclidia; species Euclidia mi. The sequence goes on along the minus strand of OX123193.2, from coordinate 27,754,997 downwards.
TTGCACTATCAAACCCGATAAAATAATATTAATTTTATAATATCTTCGGAATAATTATAAAACCTACAGTCAGCAACATAAGTCGATATAAGTACCTATATTAAATAATTTTACCGTTTCAAATATATTTTTTTCAATTACTATTCTCAATATCTTGTAGAATTTCAAAATTACCTAAATCATAATTTATAAATGAAGACAATTACTATCGGAGAGTTTGAATTTATTAAAGACTCAGCAAAGATTTTGAACTGTGCAGGGATTCTTTTGTAGGTGGCTGAACCTTTGTTTCGGGTATCCGATACTGCAGGATTGTTGCGAGCTTTATGATTGCGGGTGTTCTTTACTATACCTGTATACCGGTAATCGTGGCGCTTGTAACCGTGCAAAATATCAATCTTTGAAAACGTTATGGAGAATCTCATACATTCATCTTGTTACAAGAGGCATGCTGCTTTCAGCATGAATTGTTAAGCTCAACTGTTAAAGTAGTACATACAAAGAAGTCTTACAGAATATCAAAACAAAACATAAAAGTAGTCGTATCTGAATAGTTGCGTTTAGTTTTGTTCGGTAAGTGCGAGTGCCGGCGGCGGTCAAATCAACCTCCCATGCATAGTTATTATATCGCTCTTTTTCCGACGTCCTGAATTTCCTCCCAGTAAACTGTAACCTTTATGTGTTTCTTTGTCATAGAGACTGAAGGTTACCGTTTACCATGAGATGGGCGACTATCTAACTATCACTGTATAAAAATTTATAAAAATATCCATGTCTCCCTTCAAGCGATGACAAACAATTAATTAGGCAAATAAACTTTAAAAGATGGATATTCCGTATGATGGACAGCTTAACAATATACCTTGAAGTTTGTTGCTAACAGAAAAGTTTATACAAACAAAAGACTTCCCATGACCACGACTGGCGTAAATCATACCGAAACTTCAGGATAAATATAAAGTATTTTTTCTTTCTTTTTAAATAATTACGCGACATAGACCCGTTACATAATTATAAGTTTTTCTTAATTTTTTTTATTTATAGACTCACGCCTGTATCCCCGAAGGGGAAGGCAGAGGTGTAATATTACACCCACATTTCGCCATTAATTTTAGGTCCCACGTAATAGGGGGTGAGCCTATTGCCGTTACCGGGAACAACACCAGACTCCGTGCTGCTACTGAGAATTTGGAAAAACCCAGTAACAGTTTTGCCCGAAACGTGAATAGAACCCAGAACCTCCGATCAGCAGTCGCATACGCTATTCACTAGACCACGGAGTCAGTCTAAGTATTGTACTAAATAAATAAAGTAAACAAAACCTCGACAAATTCTACAAGACTATGACAAACTCTTTGAAGACATGCCGCGTCATTCCCAAACTTAAGGCTCGTCACTTTAATGTGTAAATTAATTATACTTTTATTCAATGTCTACATGTCTATGGGTCACATTCAATTAAAGAAAGATTGAGAAAACCACAAGAAGAAAACAATTGTTGCTAAATTGTATTTTAGCTCAAACGCAGCGATGCAGTAACATACCTATATGGTGCACTATTGCAATAATTCTGAGGCATTTAAGCTGTCGCGCGGTTTACAAACTACCTATATATTTTGTGGCTTTCGTTTAAAACAATTCAGTACACTTTAAGATTTTATGATGCTGTTTTCGTTGTGGGTTTTGTAACGCCTCTAGGCTTGGAAGGGTACGAGTTAGCGTTGCGAAATGATAACAGATGGCGTTACTTTAACCGCTTTTGAAGATTTCTGAAGGTTTGATAAAATGAAATTCAAAGTGTTTATGAAGTGTTACTTAGAAACTTCTTATACAACAGTATGTTAATATAAGTCGATGAAAATGCATAATTTAAGGTAATACATTATTTGAATTGAGAGATCTCTACCCAAGTGAAAAAAGTAGGTACCTACAGACATTTTTAAAACAAGACATACTATTAATACATATTTTTTATTTCAAAGCAAATTACGGTTTACGGAGTCTAGTTTTACTGATATTACATTCAAACCGAATGATCTAGAAACTAAAATATTTATTGTAATAATATATGTAGTTTGAACAGGTATAATAAATATTTGATGAAAAAATATTAACTATATAAAAAATATACCTAATACACTATTAGCTGCAATGAGCTATCTATTCAGTCTATAGTGACAGGATTATTATGAAAAATTCAATAAAAGTAAGTATTTTCAAACATACATATCAAGTCATTTATATTTTGCCAGTTGTAGTAAACCATCCTCGTAATAAGGGATGGGGCAATTACCATACGTGGAGTGCATTCCAAAAATCGCGTATCTCCTCATCATCATCAGTCCATCACTGTTCCACTGCTGGGCACGGGCCTCTTCTCACTATCTCCTACAGATACATAATTATGTTGTCCCGTATGGTGGCCCCAAATTCAAAAGGTAGCGCTCGTAACATGTCTTGACTTACTGTTCTTGGTACCGTTTTGTCGTTTCTGCAAAGTAAAGCATTGGTAGAGGTCAACAGTTGGATGGGTGACCGCTTGCTGTAGCATTTACCAACATCAAAGTGCTACCGTGCGAAGGATGATACGTTTGGCTGTCGGTGTCGGTTCTTGTCTCAGGACAGGAGACGTTAGGCCATTTCGCAAACTTGCAAGTGGCCTATAAAGTCCTACAATATAATAATAATAATATTCTACTACATTCACACAACACCATCTAGTCCCAAACTAAGCAGAGCTTGTTCTATGGGTACTAGATAATGGATAAACATACATATATACTTTTGTTTTTGTAAATACATACATATTATACAGAGAAACACCCAGACCAAGACAAACATCCATGTTCATGCACACAAATGTTTGACTTGAGCGGGAATCGAACCCGCGACCTTCGGCGTAGCAGTCGCTTACACTCCCGCTACACCAACCGATCGCCAAAATATAGATGGCCGCATACTTACACGAAAAGGAATTAAGAACAAATTCAGTACGCAGTGATTTCAGATCATATCTGCTGTACATAGTACAGCACACCCATAAATTTCATCGCCTAGTTTGTAAAATCGGCTAGTGTATTCGTGTATTGTGTTTCTGTCTCGGTCTCTCTGCGGTGTGAGGATAGAACGCTCTACACATAACGTAATGCTAAATTGTCTAATGCAGTTTTACTATCTGTATCTTTGAGGTTAATTAATTTGTGAATAATTAAAAATCTTAATACAGAATACTTTTATTAGCGCCTTAAAATAATAGAAAAACTTTCATCAGCACTTCATACACGTTTAAAAATCAAAAAGCTATAGTAAAAATGGAGGTAGATAAATCTGGCTAGCCTTCACTTAAGTACTCTATTAAAACTCAAAGAACAAGAGTGGACTTTTAATTAATAATACATCTTAGGTATAACGCATAATAACTTAGTTTAAACGGAGGGTTATATTAAGTAACTAGGCTCACGTTTTCATACCGAAGGAGCCTTAAATGAAACAAAGACTCGTCGATGGTGCATGTGTATCTATTAGGTTGTTTGGACTTATCACCCGTATTAAAAATACATTACAACGTCTAATGATATAAGGAAGAGCAATTTTCTCGCGGCCGATCACCCTCAAGATGGACAGATCTTCCCTTACTGAATGTATAAGCAGTACCACGGATAGATAAAAAAGGCAAAGTCTCGCAAAATCCTCAGCCAGCTAACATGGTGATCCATGACTTCCACACTCCTAGAAGTATAATTTTAGGTTTGTCTTAATTCTACTTCAGGCCAAAACAGTTCACAGAGAACAGGTAAAAAAGACAGCTTTACAATAGTATGTGTTGCAATGTAAGTAGGATATACCTACACTCTATAAGCCTCACTAAATTAGACATACTAAATTAAGACCTTGATTTAGAGTTGAATGAGAGCAACAGAGACCAAAACTATCGTTATGTTACTTACCATGTACCTTTTCTTTCTCTGCCGACACCTACCCCTAAAGGTTAACCATCTAAAAACTTAGATTTTCTTGTTTGCTCTTACCGGTCATTATAAGTGTCATTATAGAAAACTAGCAATCATTGTTGCGGTTCCTGTTAAGGCAGTCTCCAAATTTCGCAACTACCTTTAATTTTGTTAGTGACCAGTAAAATTTAGTTCAACCTTACTGGTTAATTTAGTTGTATCTTTATAAGAAAATACCTTATGCCAGCGCGTAGATTAGAAATAGCTCGGTTGTATTGTGGTTTACAGCAGTCTCTTAACTTACTGTACTGGATTGTTTCCTCTCACATACCACATTTAATTTATACACTTACTACTACTGCATATGTGTGTGCAGAAATATTGTTGCTCCCGCACAAGATTCATTCATCACGGGTGGACTTTTAGAATGAGCAGCTATTCTCTCAAGGGTGCAATGGGCTTTTACTACTATCGAAATGCAGTATATTTTAGGTTTTTATTACACCTGAATAATATACAGATAGATAGAAAAAATAACAGGCAGCGCTAGCCTAGTGGCGATACCAACAAACTGCCATGGAGAGGGTATCGGGTTCGAATCGACAGCTTTGCCTCTTGGAGTAATGTGCGTATTAAATTGTGAATTATCGCTTGTCACTTACCTCGGAGAGCACCTTAGGCTGTTTGTCCCGGCTGTCATGAGAATGTTTGACAGTCTTTATTAATTGTCACTAGTCTAAACCGTAGAATATATATCCCTGTCCCTTTGGATTGTGGAGGTCAAACAGGCAGTCGCTTATTTGAAAAGGCAATTGAGTCAAATCCAGTTAGACTAGAAAGCGAGTTATTGCTAAGACGATGATGAGGATAATGATGGTGGAACAAAATCATTTTAATTGAATTTTACTATTTAGAACATACTATATATTTTCGATAAGTACCTAATGTTAAGTTCGAATAGACTACTTAGTCTACGCTCATATGAACTTAATGTACTCACTCACTTACTTATGAGTAAGTACTCATTCGAGGGCATAAAATAACCAGCAAAGGATAAAATACGCAGCATATAAAGATGACTTTTTAAAATTCACAGTCATCTGTTGAGTTCTTGCTACTGGCACAGTTAGTCGAGCACTCACGTCCTTCTAAAACTTCATATCCGGCCAACCTAGCATCACGGGTCCGATACAAAAAACAGTCCAAAGCTGCAATTAATTTTCGATTCGCGCTGAACGCTCCATTCGTGTTTTTGTTTGAGAGGATTTTTCCCTTTTTTCCCTGAACAAACGTGGACGTTCACCACCCGGTGAGGGGGGCGGTTGGGGGGAAGGTGGTATCGGTAAAGGGAGGGGGTTCGGCTAGTTAAATGGACACGCGGCGAGAAAGAGTGCGGCCAGCCACCCTACTCTCCCCTTTCACTGACCACTGGATGAACGGATTATGAAATATTTCATCGGAAAATAAAACTGAAAAAATATTACCGCCGGCGTCTGAGAGGGTATTTTTCAGCGGAGCTAGTTATAACTTCAAATTATCTACTCGCTGGATGAGTTGATTAATTCCCGCGTTGGAATTACTAAAAATATTCCATGCTTTACTGAAGTTGTAGGTTTTTAGATGAAGGTAGCTTAATGAAATTTACTTTTGAGTTTACCTGGAAAACTTTTTGCGTATGAAATTACATATTTTGTATGGTCGTTTGATAAACAACTGGAAAAATAATCATTTATTCTGTATATATAAAGTTGTTTCGTTACTGTGAATGAAGCAAGAGAGATATGTCAGGATCGTTGCAAATGGCGTTCCGTAGTCTCTGCCTACCTCTCCGGGAAACAGGCGTGAGTCTATAATAATAATAATAATAATAATAATAATAATAAATCTTTATTTCAGAATACTTAATTCCATATTACAATAAAATGCAAAGAAACTTATTTCTAACTTAAATACTAAGCATTATTACTTAAAAAATAAGTTACGCAGCTATTCGTAACCATTTATTATACATGGAGCTGGTACACAGTCGGTCAGCCAGTTCCTTTACGATGCTATTGCTACACGTACCAACCCGCTTCATAAACATAGCGATTCGATTTCTTTGTATGGCATTAAACGTGTTCAGTCTTGCTTCGGCAAACATTCCGGAGGCGCTACAGTATGGAGCAAAACCCATTAGGTGCCTGTAGATGTTATTGTACTGAACACGAATGCCATCCAAAGATCTTCCCGTATACCTAGTCCAGAGTTGGCACGTGTAGAAATTTTGACAATATGTTGTAAATAAATGGTTTTTAGTCTGTACATCAGCCTTAAAAAATCGTCTCGCTAACATATTACCTACAACTGAGAGCGCCCTGCGTTGTCGATCGATATCAGCATCATCTTTCATGTCCGATGTTAAGATGTGGCCAAGGTACTTGAACCTCCCAACCACCTTAACATTCTGTCCTCCTATCCACACCGGCGGGACGTTCTGAGGACCTCTACCTGATCTAAATATCATCATTTCAGTTTTATTTGCGTTATATAATAAATCATGCTTTTTAGCATATTGCTCACAGATCGCTAACAGTTTTCTTAGACCCTTGATCGAGGGGCTGAGGAGGACCATGTCATCAGCGTAACTCAGGTTATTGACATATCTGTCACCAAGCCTGAGCCCTACCGGCGTCCTGCTCAGCTCCCCGATCAAATCGTTTATATAAAGGTTAAATAGGTCAGGAGAGGTCAATCCACCCTGCCTAACTCCGCTTGATAGTTTATAACTGTCCGACATAGCAGACCCCCACCTGACATTGTTAGACTGATTAGTATACCAATACCTAATCAGACCAACAATGCCAGTCTGTACGTTACTGTTGTCTAGTTTCTCCCATAGCAAGTCGTGATTGATGGTATCGAAAGCGCGACTTAGATCCAGGAAACAGGCGTACACGCTTGTTTCCTGGCTTACATACTGCGACACGACTTGTTTCAGAGAGAAAATAGCCATATCAGTTGATACTTCAGGGCGAAACCCAAATTGCCCATCATTAATGTTCAAGGATGGGCTCAACTTTATATGTATTAGACGTTCAAGTACCTTGGCCACAGTGGTTGCCAGAGAAATGGGCCTATAATTGGACATGCTCGATGTATTACCTGTCTTATTTTTAATTATAGGTACAACTAACGTGCGAATCAGATCAGCCGGCAAGTACTGATGTCGCGAACAAATATTGAAAAGTTGAGCCAATACGTCAGAAATATGCTGTCCTGCATACAACAAATGCTCTACGCTTAGTCCATCATGACCCGGGGACTTACCATGCCTCATTCCTCTAAGTACATCTATTACATCATCAGATGTGACATTAAATATCTCCTCAGACCTAGTCTTTCTTAATGAAACACCCATATGTGCCTGCATATTGCTAATATGTGAGACATCAAAATGCGTTCGGAACTTATTAGCAATAGACTTTCCATCGGTCTCCCCTTCTACACTAACTGGTGAGCTACTCTTAGGGTTTAGCTTTTTAACTTCTTTCCAAAAGCCAGTGAAATTTTTTGATGATGCTTGAAGAGCCAAAATTTCCATCCTAATCTTCTCCTGATTATTATGTACATACTTCAGTGCAGATTTGAAGTCCTTTCGGGCAGCACGCATTTGCTCGTAGTAATATCCCGAGCAAGGCCTACCACACATGTTCCATTCTAAGAATATGTATGTATATATTACTTGGGGAGTCTAGGGGAGCACTGAGTGAGGCTTTTTGGAAATTCCTACCCTGAGGTAAAACAGTGCCACGTGGACAGCCGTGGCCGTGGCCGTGGTCGTAGTCGTAGTAAAAGTCTAGTATAATTATAATCTGTTGAAAATGTCTCTGATGAGAATAAAATAAAATTATTCGTAGTCTGAACAAAAATAAAATAAATTTAGTCACACCACTCTTAAATCTATTACGCACAGCCAGCAATCGTCAGACGTTCGTATTACAATATCCCCTATAGTATTATCATTATCACTGATATATACATAATATGTCACACAGTTTCATTTATTAACACGAGAGTCCCCCCCGAGGGATCATCCTGTTCAATGTTCCGCACCATAGGTCAGGGTTATCGTCAATGCTTATTCAATAATATTATTTCGCCCAATACAGCTGTGTTATCCTGCTAACAAAGCGATTGTAAAACTTGGATTTTACAACACTGATTTCATCTGATATTAGCATGAATGTAATATTTATATGCATAACTTTGTTGGTGTAATATTCAATTTTTGTTAAAATGTGTTTAGTTAATCAATGCAAATGAATGGCTTTGTTTATAAATACATGCTAGACGTATTTAGATTTTCATTTAAGGAATTTAATAGCAGTTCTTATAGGCACATATATTTATAATTCTTACTTAAATATTATATTATATTTATATACTTAAATATTATATTTATATCCATTGAAAATACATTTCCCGCTAATACTTAGTATCTTTGGTTCTTTCATGGGCTCTCACAACAATTTTGAAAATCAGTTTTTTTATAACTTACATACCTAATTACTACTTACGTATCTAATTTATGAAAAATAAACAATATTCCAAAAAAAAAGACAACTTTTTCACCGCTAAAATATATTACACTAGATAAAGTTGAAGTTTTTGGATGATCGAGCTTGACTCGGTATTTTCTTTTTGGTAAATCGTGATTTTTTTAATAAATCCTAGTAGATTTATCACCTCTAAAACAGAAAACTAATAAACATACTTATTTGTGCTCATCACCTAAAGATTTTCTCTGGTTGGGAATCAGGAACCCAACGCTAACAGGCTGAAAGATAATAAAGTGTATGAACAGATAAACATAAATACATAACGACTCCAATCATAACCCTCCGCAGTTGCCTACCTGTGAGGTACAAATAAAACAAAATAAGTACAGGAAAAACAATAATTCGTTAAATATATCAATCGGTGAAGCCTTTCGTGAGCAAATCTGGCGTGGGGTAATAAGCAGCTTATGCACTCAATTTATTATATTGGTATGTCCGTATAATAAAATTGTTTTATCTGCTCCCACCGTACGTTCAAACTGTCCGATAAATTATGCGGGTGAGGTTTGGCAGAAGCGTACACTTTTAATGATGATTCTGAATGTGCGGACGCTGCAATTGTGCCAGTGGTTCGCTTCTGGTAGCGATTTCAATTCCAGTTTACGTAAACATTTGTCCAATCTGTTTTTGTTTTATGTTTTTAGTACTGTTTGCGATCTGTGTTGGTACAGGTAAACTTCAAAGTGGTATATTTTTAAACGGTTGGTCTGTGTATAAACTTCAAAGGTGTATGTTTTTCTTTTGTAACTTAGCTGTTTTGATAATGGCAGCTTTTCAATAAATTCAACGATAGAAACTTACTAATACTATTAATACTTTAGTAGTCTGTCTATTACGAGGTAGTTAGGTATAAAAAGGACTTTGGTATAGATGATCAAGGCGTGACGATATGTATGTATGTATGTATAGATGGGAAAAGACTATCGTAAAAATAATTCCTCTTCATATTTAGCTTAAGTTTTTTTAGAAGTTAGATCAACAATTAGTAAATATAATTATTAAATACCTTATGTTATCTCTTATCACATTTCATATGTGCACACATTAATATCATGAATTTTCTAACAGAGACATGCACATATATTCTTCTTCTTGTTTCAGTGCCTCTCCAAGTAGTGGAGGTTGGCCGTTAGCTCGGTGTACTTCTCCTTGTCTTGAGCGAGGCGGAACAGCTCGGCAGCGCTCGCGATCCCCGTCCACACCCTGATGTTGCAGAGTCAGGATTTCTTTCTTCGCCCGACCTTTCTCTTTCCAGCGACTTTGACCGTCATTATAAGGTGCAACAGTCCATATCTATCGTGCCGGAGCGCATGGCCCAAGTACGCAAATTTTCTCTTTTTGAAAGTCCGTAGGAGCTCTCGTTTCTTCCCAATACGCTGCAAGACTTCCTCATTCGTGACTCTCATTATACATTACAGAAATCTAAACATGCAGTGTTGAATGAAGATAACTTATAGCGTCGTAGACAAGAAGTACGCGCAAGTCTCTGTAAGTAGTGGCTGCTCACATCTTAGTGTGTAATGTTGTTGTTGCTTACGTTGACTAAAATTGTTCTTATACTCTGTTAAATTGGGTTAGAGTATAAAAGCAGAATTCGAGATCCAAGGTGCAAGATACAACCTGGATGATCGTCTCGTCCTGGCGAACGTGTATCAAGAATCCAAAGACATTTCTCTCAATGTTTTATGGCACGTTCTGGTGATACAATTGTATGAGTAGACACTCATACAAAATGTATCGCCAGAACGATGATATAATTACGAGAAAAGCGCCGTTTAAATTTATGTACTTAACACACAAATTATGGTACCGAGTTTGAGTAATCTTTGGGTCCATTAATGAAATGTTTTATAAAGTCCCCCGTGACATAGAAAATATTCTAAGTGCGCGTCTTGTAAAAGTAAGGAAATCGTGTTTTGTCTAGTAAATTTAAACTCAGATACAGATTTATTTTAAACAGATATTTTAATAAATACTGAGAAACTCAATGCTTTTGCAAGTGTAGGGTTTCGTGATGATTTTGTTTGTATGGAGAGATAAAAGAAAGATTCCAAAGATGAAAATAATACTTTTACTGTGGTACCACATAATTATAAATAAACTATAAAGGTACGACCTAACTGTATGGGAGCGTGGAGACGGCTACTGAGCTTCGCTTACCCAATAGTGCGCCTTGTATATAATTTGTAGCGTCGGCAGCCGCTACAGTATAACAGAGAACTCTTTAAAGAAATGTTATACTTTAACACTTATGGCTTCAAAATTTAGTTTCTTACACTCTAGGAAGGCTTTTCCAAGAAAATTCTCCGTGTATATTTATATTCATATTCATTCATAAATCATGTCTAGAGGGACTTGATAAACTTACAATTAACACTCGAAACAACAGTTTGTGGGTCATAAATGTGATGTGTCATCTCTGAAGATCATAGATGTGTTTTCTCTGAAGATTAAACACACCACACTCGGTTTAATTCTAATCAGCGACGCTACTGCTTAATTCACTACGACTTATGTGCACTTGTGGAGTCGCGACTCACGCTCTACAGGCTGCTTGCCTGGATTGGTCAGTTCAACTTACTACTCAGTCACTGAACACGTCCCCTCCGGCAAGTTAAAGAGTTCTCATAATAATTTTTCCATTTCCTTTTTTTAGTAGTTAATAAACATCACCTAATTCACTTTGTACTATTTTGTTTGCCTTATCATATGTTAAAGTAAAGCCAAAGGTATTAGGTACCTCAACAGCAAAAAGTAATAGCTCAGTATAATCCGTTAGAAACGTTCTGAATAACAAGTAATAATTTATTAATCGATTTCCTTGTCACACTGTTCATTTTGACTTTATTAGGATAAAATAAATTGTAAATGTAGAGCCAACTAAAGGGGTTTCGGAGAATCCATTATCAAATTCAAATTCAAAATCCTTTATTCATTTGGGTCACAATGTAACGCTTATGAACGTCAAAATAATAAATTTATATAATAATTACTTAAATACTCTACATTTACATTTACTGCCACGTTCGCAAAGCAATAGGTAGAACCATGAGAAAGAACGGGCAATAAAACTCACGGTCACTCTTTTTCATCGCCAGGTTTTGCATAATACACATAATTTACATTTTGTATGCAACTGTTACAACTTCTATATCACTTGTTTATATTTACTGTACATACTAATACTCAAGCATAATACTTTTGATGTTCATTTGGTTAGCTTCTTCAGAATAGACATGGTGAAACAGGAGCATCCACTTACATTATATATACCTAATAATGCAGGCAATCCGCGAAAGTGATCAGACCCATGATGGAAATGATGCAGTTAAATATTAAAATCTAATACCAGCCCGCAAGACCGTCATCAACCAGTCATCGCAAGTAGCACCCGTTCACGAGTATGACGCATGTGCCAGTCATCATCCCTCTCGCCATATTAGAGGGACAGGGATGACCCGACACACGACGCCACCACAAGAAATGACATTTTAGTCAGCATGACGACAACGGTATACGAACCGGCAGTAAGAAACAATCTATTGGTATACTGACTGTGACCGCCAATTACCTCCATTTTCCAGATTGTTATTATTAACATAAATTAGTGGAACGCATGAAGGAATGCAAATGTAGAAAGAATTTTGTGAAGGTGACAAGTGAACAACGATATGATCAGGGATAAATAATGTTAAACTACATTCAACAAATCATAAAATTATCCAAATCCTGCAAAAATCATGTGTTCACGAGGCACCTCCACTTAACATGTCACTTATCAAAACTAGAATTTAACAGATTTATATAACAATTATATTAAACGGTCAGAAAATAAAATAATCGTGAGCTAAACAAGCCTAAGCCTATCCCCACGGTGTCTTATCACTTAAAAATTCCTTAACAGTGTAATAACCCCTTTATAAAAGAAAGTTCCTAATTGTTCGTTTGTATTTGTGCATCCGAATGAAAGTGCAATTTCATAGCTTTATTGACGGAATTCTCGGAACAGCAAAGCGAATCACTGACAAAGGGTGCGAATAAAAACTCTGTACGTGATGCATATTTTTCATTAGTTTATTATAGAGTAGACTTTGCCCACGGCTCTGCTGACACCTAAATCTTCCTTAGGAATTTCAATATTTTGTGGCCGAAAAGGTACAAAAATCTGTTCAGTTGTTCTAGAGTTTGACAAGTTGATACAAACAGACAGGACGCGGCGGGGACTTCATTTTATTAATGTAAAAAGGCAAATGTATGACATGGTAGTCCATGCCAACCATTTGCCTTTTTACATTTGTCTTTTTAATCTATACCTAAATATAATTAACTAAAGTCCCCGCCGCGTCTTGCCTGAAACCGTATAGAAAAAAAATATTTTAAATCATAAACATGTTATATTTTTATGCAGTTTCTAAGGCTTTTCGTAACTAATCAAGTAACTAAATGACGATAGTTCCTACTTAAAAGTGGAGTGATATAATTTTTTTGTAAGACTGCTTGTTGTGACTGCGAATTTACTTCTAAATGCCAGCGGCTAGGTTAAACTAATTTCCTAGCTGCTTGTTGTAGGAGCTTTAACGTAAGGAAACATAATTATTCTGTATTGCATTTGTCAGAAAAGTCATGAAAGTAGAATAAATGCTGTAGAAATGAGAGCACTGAGAAGTATGTGTGGTGTCTCTCTGACTGACAGAGTAAAGAATTGTGTGATAAGAGAGTGTTGTGGGGTAAAAGAAGATGTAGTGACAAGCATCGAGAAAGGTATGCTAAGATGGTTTGGGCACGTGGAGAGGATGGATGACGAAAGACTGACCAAGCAGATATATTAGGCAAGTGTGAAAGGGACAGGACGAAGGGGAAGACCTAGGCGGACGTTCTCTGATCAGATTGGAGACATCCTAAAACAGGACAGGTGAAAAGTACCCTGAACAGAAGAGCATGCATGAGGAATCTGATGGGAGTGAATGAAGCAAGAGAGATATGTCTGGATCGTTGCAAATGGCGTTGCGTAGTCTCTGCCTACCCCTCCGGGAAACAGGCGTGAGTCTATGTATGTATTGTTACGCCATATATCGGTGAATGGGGGGTACTAGAAGAGATTGAATGTATCGGTGGTTTAAAGGTAATTCAGCTACTCTGTACTAGATGGCGTTGCTGTATCGAGTAATGGACTGTTCAAGATTATTTCGACAGTTTTGTAGAAGCATCTAGAATGCGCTAGTGATGTTATCCGGCCAGTATAAATAGAGGGCGAGCGAACGGAACGGACACAGTAACAATTGAATATCGAAGCGATCAATTCACGCCTTCAGAAGGCAGTTAAAAAAATTTCTAGTAGAGGAACAACAAAAAATAGGTGTTATTAATATAAACGCCTCCCTTATTTGAAGCTTAAATGATTAAAGCAATAGAAATAATCAATTAATACAATCAAATAATCATGACATTGCAAATATTATATTTTATAATTAATTAATTATAATAATTTCCTGACATTTAATTTTATTATTAATATAGTTTATAATATATTATAATGTTTATTTATGAATTCCCTATTAATACTATTCTAATTATTATAATTACGAAAATGACATTTAATTTATACCTAATTTATGTATTCAATCATCATTATCATAATGGATACTTATAAGACAAATATTATAAGTTCCTATTTTAATAATATATTTATTTACTACCTTTGTATAAATTAATTTATTAAATTGTTATTAACTACAATGCAATCTTCATGACTATTTCTTATAGTAAATGTGTACCTAATCTATCTAAAAATAATTTTATCTAAATAGTTACTTACTTTCTATTACAATACTTATTAAATAATTATTGTCCAGATGATACGGTGTTCAGCTACAGGTTTGTATATATGTGCATCCGCTGTGTGAGATACCCATGTGAGAAGCCTGTAGCAAATAAAATAAGCAAGCGTTAGCTAATCTCGCTCCCTGTTTATATATATAAATCGGTATGGACGCATAAATGCATATGGCTATAAATACATTGCGTTACCTCTGAGGCCTGGCTCTCATACTTGGGTTAACGGCGACATAATATCCGAGTTGCTCCCGATTAACAATCTTTTAAAATCTGAAAATGCAAGATATGTGTGTAAGTGCTAGGAATGTGCTTCAATATGAATACTAGGACACAAAATATGTAGGAAAACTGTACTTACTTAAGATTATTGTATTACTCCATAGTTGTTGTCATGTTCATCGGTATTTCACTGTATATTGTTTGTTTGTATATATATGTATTACATAACTGTATTTGCATCGTGCCGAGCTGTCGAGCGTTTGAGACGACATCGCGCTTGTTTTCGTATGCACAAACACTGCATGCGGATGCGTCGGATGCCGCGCGGCTACTGGCGGGGCAAGCGCTGGTAGCCTGTTATTATTTTGTAAACTATTGGCTGCAGCCATATACCTACAAACAGCGCACCCGTGCAGTGCACCGCACGAGCGCTGCGTATCTCTTTGGCAGTCTGGCAAAGACTCATTTAATTTTAGTGACGCAACGATAACAATAAAATAATTCGTCGGCATCGACACTCTGCGATATGCCTAAATATTATTATTCCTTTTTATTTTTTTTATGACACACTGGTATTACACTGATTACACTTTCTTATACTTGTAATATTTATTAGTTTATGTACTCCTTTTTGTGTGTATATTTATTTTTATCTGTGTTTATGTAAGTACCTATACCATTTATAATAAAAAAGTTATATAAGTACTTATGTGTAATTCTGTATTTCTATTGTATTCTGTACTTATATTGTTTCTTTGATATCGCATGCGTGAGTCACTAGAGGGCCTGGTTGAAAATCGGCGCCAGGCATTCGTCTGGCATTATGCCGAACTGGGTCCCATTTTGACTACACGACTTAGGTACTTCTTTTACTACTCTGTTTATTTTTAAGTTTATTTTCCTTCCTTTTTTTTAATTAATTAATTTTTTGTTCTTATTCTTAATGATATTTTATTTGTGATTTGTTTTATTCTCTTTTCTTTTTTATTTGTTCGTATTTTTTGTGTTTCTTTAGAATATTAGTGTGTTTACGTGTATGTCAAAATAAACTATTTTCATTTTCATTTCATTTCATCAACAAGAAGCAAAGGAAATAAGTCGGAAGTGTTTAGTGTTGTTCTAGTGGTGTGAATAGTGTGTTTTATTAGTGAATTGAAAATTAAGTGTGTGTATCTAGTTATTGTGTTAGTGAATAAAGTTCAGTTTAAGTGGCATAGTGTTATAATTTATCGTCGAACCCCAGCTCGTAACAAATTGGTGTCAGAAGAAAGGGATAAATTATGCCGGTTATGCCGAAGGAAGAAACTGAAGGTGTGCATACCAGGAACCAGCGCCAGCAAGACCTGGACCAGAGACGCTTCGGAGACGTTCCTTCTCCATCGCCTGGTGGACCAGGCGACTCCGCGGCTGCAGTGGAGCCTGCAAGCGCTACACACTCCGTGACGGTGCCCGACATCGCGGCTCTGATGGCGTTCATGCAGGAGCAGGCCCGCCGTCAGGAGGAGCAGGCCCGCCGTCAGGAGGAGCAGGCTCGCCGTCAGGAGGAGCAAGCTCGCCGTCAAGAGGAGCACGCGCGCCGCCTGGAGGAACAGCTACAGCTCGACAAGGAGGAGCAGGCTCGCCGTCAAGAGGAGCACGCGCGCCGCCTGGAGGAACAGCTACAGCGCGACAAGGAGGAGCAGGCTCGCCGTCAACAGGAGCAGGCTCGCCGTCAAGAGGAGCACGCGCGCCGCCTGGAGAAACAGCTACAGCGCGACAAGGAGGAACAGGCTCGCCGTCAAGAGGAGCACGCGCGCCGCCTAGAAGAACAGCTCCAGCGCGACAAGGAGGAGCACGCGCGCCGCCTAGAGGAGCAGGTGGTGCTCATGAAGTACCTCAGCGCCGCAATGGGGAAGGACTTGAAGGCGGTCAAGGAGGAACTCCAGCAGCACGAGGCCCGTATCAGTGACATTGAGAAGCGTGTACATGATCAACTCGAGGCCCGTATTGCCGAATTGGAGAAGAAATTGTGTAGGCTCGGGTCCTACTACGTTACACCTGCAGCTGTGGCGCCCTCGCCTCGTTGGTTTAAGGTTCCACCCTTTGATGGCTCGTCATCGTGGGTTGCATACAAGGTTCAGTTTGAGGCCGTAATGCGAGCGAATGGAGACGCGCACCTCGTACATGTATATCGTGCTCAGCTGAAGGACAGGACACAACGCACCGGAGAAACTCTGCAGCAGTGGGCTCTGGAGGTGGAAAGGCTGGTCAGGAAGGCATACCAGTCGTTGCCGGCGCTGATAGATGAGAACCTCGTCCAGGTATTTACCGATGGAATCCGTGACCTGGAGGTTAGAGCAGCGGTAAGACTTAGGCACTCCAAGGCCGTCAAGGACGCCTTAGCCTACGCTCTGGAGGTGGAAGCAGCGCGTCACGAGGATCGAACTTACCGTATCAGGGAAGTTGTTTCTTCACCACGGTGCTACAACTGCGGGGAAAGAGGCCATATCCGCTTGAGCTGCCCAAAGCGTAAGCGGCACGTTGGTACCCTCTCTCCACCGACGGGGTCACCTGACGTACCTGTCTGGCGGCAAGAGCAACGTAGCGCAGATGTTCTGACGCGTAGGCCTTACCCTGACCAACGCAAACACTGTGCAAGACAGGAAGCGAAGCCGGCAGCGCTAGTGAGAATGTTGAAGACGGATCTGAGCGACGGATGAAAAGAAGCTTTGAAGAGTGCTCAGCAAGAAGACAAGGACGTACAGCCGATTCGCGAATGGAAGAAATCAGGCGCTCCTAGGCCCAAATGGAGTGATATGGCAGCAATGAGCCCTGTCACCAAAGGTTATTGGGCACAGTGGGCAAGCTTGGTTGTCCAGGATGGAGTTCTGTGCCGCAAATGGGAAAATGCTCGAGGTAACCAATGCCATCTGCAAATGGTAGTGCCCAAGACTAAGGTGCCGGAAGTACTGCGGCTCTATCACAATAGTGCTTAGGGAGGTCACATGGGTGTTAAGAAGACGCTTACTAAGGTCCGAGAGCGATTTTATTGGCTCCACTGTCGGAATGACGTCTACGAATGGTGCCGCAAATGCACAAGTTGTGCGGCTGTGAAGGGGCCACAGACTCGTAGCAGAGGTGCATTCAAGGTGTACAATGTAGGAGCTCCAGGGGAGTCAGGACAACAGATCTCTGAGAAGATGAAGACTCGCTACGACCGGAAGGCGAACAACAAAGGCTTCGATGAGGGATCATTGGTGTGGCTTCATAACCCAGTACGAAGCAAAGGCAAATCGCCTAAGTTACAAGCCAGATGGGACGGGCCATATCGCATAATTACCAGGATGAACGACGTCACCTTTCGAATCCAGAAGGGGTCGCGAGGTGCACCGAAGATAGTTCATGTGGACCGGTTGGCTCGTTACCATGGGTCCAACGATGTTCGAGACGAACACGTTTAAGAGTGGGGCAGTGTTACGCCATCTATCGGTGAATGGGGGTACTAGAAAAGATTGAATGTATCGGTGGTTTAAAGGTAATTCAGCTACTCTGTACTAGATGGCGTTGCTGTATCGAGTAATGGACTGTTCGAGATTATTTCGACAGTTTTGTAGAAGCATCTAGAATGCGCTAGTGATGTTATCCGGCCAGTATAAATAGAGGGCGAGCGAACGGAACGGACACAGTAACAATTGAATATCGAAGCGATCAACAAGAAGCGAAGGAAATAAGTCGGAAGTGTTTAGTGTTGTTCTAGTGGTGTGAATAGTGTGTTTTTTTAGTGAAGTGAAAATTAAGTGTGTGTATCTAGTTATTGTGTTAGTGAATAAAGTTCAGTTTAAGTGGCATAGTGAGTTATAATTTATCGTCGAACCCCAGCTCGTAACAGTATGTATGCATTTGTCATACTATTTTCTTTATTACATTATGTGTGCGTTTTTAGCCACAGTATAGCTAATGTCTAGCTTCTTTACATCTAAATTACGTTGGCGATACACATGTTCATACATTATGTTGCTCTGTCAGGGATTTAAACAGAACTATTAGTATAGCCAATATGTAATAAAATTTAAGTACCTACCAAGTTTAGTAAAAACATAGTGTTTCGACGTAGGTACTTCACTATAAAACTGCCAATATTTAGTTTTAACCTCAATATAATAAAACAGCAATAGAGCACAAACTACAATGCTACATAGTATAAAACAAAGTTATCTTCTGTCTGTCTGTCTCTACGTGTGCTTAAAGCTTTAAAACTACACAACGGATTTTAATGCGTTTTTTTAATAGATAGAATGATTAAAGAGGAATGTTTATATGTATAATTGACGCAGGCGAAGCCGCTGGCGACGTCTAGTATTATAATAAATTTAATACAATAATGTATCTAATAAGCGTTTGTATCTGTCAAGGGAATGTGTTACAATATCAAGTGCACCCAGTCCCGGAGGTAATATCGAAAGAGCGCGGGCCGGATTCCTGGCCCGGACCGCGTTCCAGGAATGTCTCATATTGGAATCTGTCCCGGACTGCCGATGCTACAATGTAACGTTTTTCCTTAACGTTCCTTTGTCTAATAATATTAAAGTCTTGCTCAAATAACTTAGTTCAACTCCTTTATGATGAATCTGAGGAATTGCGTTATTAGGCTGCAAACTCAATATGCAAATAGTGCCCATAATGGTGAACTGGCGCAATTTATATTGGTTTTTAAACAGCAGCAAAGCTCTCTTACACTTTTTACTTTCTTTTTCATAATTATTGTTCCTACCTTGCGTTATTTTTTTCGTTTTATTATGTTAATACTCATATTAAGTTTATCATAGCTATGCGGACAATTTTATGCAAAAAGGGAAATACAGGTATACATTTTGTAGTCAACTAGAGACGGATTGCGAATTACCTGATTAACACTCCCACATCGTCATCCCTTATGAGGTTGCGCTATGGGGTGTCTACCTAAGCCTCAAACTGTTTGATCTAATTTTCTAGCATTTCCTTGATAGCCATAGATATACTTATAAATAGGTATAATTGTCTCTTTCTATAAATCTGAAAGTAGTAAAACAGGAAAAGATGGCATGTCCAATCACTCATTTGCCTGTCTCTTTTCGAAATTGACAATTAGTAAAGTTATTGCAGTATCTATGTTTTAGGTCTTGACGATAGGTTTAATTACATAGTAATTGTAGTGCATATATTTTTTACGATAGTAGTATATTTAAAGAAACTTGCATATTTTATTTTTAGGTTTTTACACGTACACTGATTGGTTTACTATCGAGACAGGTGTTAAACAGGGATGTGTACCGTCGCCTTGGCTGTTCAACCTCTTCATGGACAGTTCTTTGCAAGATTTGAAAAATAGTGACTGTGGATTAAGGATGAATGAGTTACTTGTCAAATGCCTCCTAAAAGCTGATGATCAGGTAATACTTGCGTCTTCAGCAGAGGAGTTGCAGGAGATGGTAGCAATCATGCATAGTGCTTTAGGGAGGAAAGGAATGAAATTGAATGTGAGCAAGACAAAAGTTATGGTTTTTGAAAAGGAGGAATGTTTTACGGCTTGTAATGTTATAAAGTTATGATCGATGGACAACGAGTAGAGTACGTTAATGATTTTGTATATTTCGATACGCTGTTTACAAGGAATTGTAAGAATGAAGAATATATTGAAAGAAGAGTTAATGCAGGTAATATGGTGAATGGAGCTTTTAAGGCTTTTATGAACAGGCAAAACGTGCCCAAAAAGGCACGTTTGGCTGTGCATAGAGGGGTGTTAGTACCCAGACTTACGTATGGTAGTGAAAGTTAGGTATGGCAGAATAGACATGAAAGTAGAATAAATTTTGTAGAATTGAGAGCACTGAGGAGTATGTGTGGAGTGTCTTTGAACGACGAGTAAAGAATTGTATGATAACAGAGTGTTGTGGGGTAAAGAAGATGTAGTGTCATTCATTTAGAAAGGTATGATAAGATGGTTTGGACATATGGAGAGGATGGATGACGAAAGACTTACTGAGAAGTTATATAAATCAAGTGTGAATGGGACAGGAAGGGGAAGACCTAGACGGACGCCCTCTGACCAGATTGGAGACATCCTAAAAAAAGGACAGGTTAGAAGTACCCTTAACCGAAGAGCATGCATGAGAAATTTGATGGGAGTGAATGAAGCAAGAGGGTCAGGATCGTTGCAAATGGCGTTCCGTAGTCTCTGCCTTACCCTCCGGGAAAAGCGTAAATCTATGTATGTATATACGTATGTAAGTTTTTACAAAGGATAGCAATACAGAAGCCGATTCAAATATGTGTGGTTTGCCATTAAATTCGCTAGATGCCTACAGCAATAAATTGGCTTTTGCTCTTACATTCGTTTTCAAACCAATCGCCCGATCTCTGAACTCCGAGCAAATAGAAATGAATGTGCCTGGCTCACAAACAAACGCGGGTATGCGGCCAGGGAACGTTATAATTATGATGTTCTAAACGTTATGCCGTCGCTGTCGCCGTATCTATACACGATATTTTTTTATCAATTTAGATGATAGATTCAATTAGATTCACGTATTATTCATTTTTGTTATGCTGTTTTACGTTCTTCTTCCTAGCTTTTTTGTTTTCTAAATAATAAGTATCAACTAATATTTAGTTATTTGATTAGAACTAGACAGAGCCTGTACTATGGTAACAGTAAATGATTATGATAAATAAATTGCACCCAGATACAGAAAAAAATGTAATAAACTTGTTCATCACACTAAGAATCCAGGCTATTGTTACGAATGAATTTTATTGGCGATAATTTAATTTACCATTGTGATTTACGGTCATTATACTCGTTTTTTTATGTACTAAGTGATCGTTAAAAATGTATATCCGCGTATACGGATCGGAATACGGATTTTTGGTGTCATGATCCGCGGATAAGGATACGGATCTTTATTTTCTTACTGAATCGATGTCGGTGCGCACGACCATGAAATTATAGTTGACGTCACTGACGCCCGGCGGCATAATAGACAGATCATGTTTCGACTTGTATTGAAATTATATTAAAAATACTCTAAATGGAATTTAATAGATTTTTAATTCTACCTAACCTTCTATAGCATTCCATCCTATCAACTGAAAATTATTAAGGTGAAAGATTCGTAATAGATCCTCGAGAAAAGTAACGGATACCGATACGGATACGGATCTTTCTTCTTCCTCGGAACATCACTAACCTTAACACTTTAATGTAAAATAGATGCTATTTGCTATGATTGTTCCTTACTATTAGGTTTACTATCTAAGGTTCTTGTACCTGCTTTATTAAATTAATGTCAAGCCATTACTTAACAATTCTAGCCTTGCTTAAAGTTTCTTATTACCCTTAAGATGGAAAAGCCTCGCTAAACAAGCTCTAATTACATCGTCACTGAATACTGAGTAAGAGTAAGCTACAGGCAAAAGTTGTCCGAGGGTTACCAATTGGTTATTTTATAACTGAACCCAGCTGTTCTTGCACAAGCGAATTAAATGAATGACTTCTAATGTTGCTGGAAAAGCCTAACTATCGAAAGGTCGCTTAGTTTACTTACACGAATGTTAAATAGAATTAAGTGTCATACATGTTATGCTTTTATTATGATATATTGTGCGTCCGTGTGGTGACGGAGTAAGAATACGGAATGTCACCACTCCATATCATCCCATGGGTGTCGTAAGAGCCGACAGAGGGAGCATATTATGCAGAGGACAGCACTGTAAGAGAAGGAAAACTTGATACAAACTCTATACCAACCCGTCTGGCCAGCGTCGTATAGTAGGCCAATTCCTCCTTTAAAATGAGAGGCCTGTTCCAGCAGTGGACTGTTAAAGGCTGATGATGATGATGATATATTGAAATATGAAATAATGTAATGCATATTGTTGCCACTCACAGAGATCAGAATTGAACCCTAACGTTGTCTCGGTTAAAATGCTAAGGAATAGGTTAATGTCTGCGTGACAGCTGTCTGACCTTCATAACCCAAAGGGATAGCTACATAATAAGGTGTTCGCGACAGACATTAAAAAATAGTGTCAGTGAATAGTGTATTCGAAATCACGAGTGAAAATCGTGAAAAATAGGGCCGACCTATTGCGCGGTATACCGAGTTCGATTCGGAAAAGAAGAAAAATAAAAACAGAACAGTGAAATTTTGGAAATCGACAATAAGAAGTGTTGTATAGTGCTTAAACATTAAAGTTATACGTTTGCTGACAATAGGAAAGGAGTTATGGACCATATAGTGTGTTATCGGTTGCATTAGATAAGAACTGAAAGTTGATAAATAGCTGTTTTGTTTACATAGTTTATTTATAGTTTTATATGTGATTTTTCGCTTGGAATAGGGTTGAAATTATATCGAAATGCTTTCTTATTACTAGTTATTGGTAAATATAGTCGAAATAATGGCAAAAATAAACATTTGCATGTTTATTCTAAACTTTGTTTAGGTAGGTTCGCATTTATCTTAGATAGTTCGTAATTTTACTTGTGCATGATAGGTTATACTGAAATAACTTTGTAATGGATAAAGATATTTTCATGACTTTTGTTTTATTATATGCTCCATATAGTCGCACATACGGGCCAAAAAAAAATTACAATTTTTTTTTAATATTGTATAACTTTATTATATAATATATTATGGTGAGTGGACCCCTGTGTGACGTAAATTTTTGATAGTTTTTCGTAAATAACTTAGTGATGCAAACAGATAGGTTTACGTGTTTTATACCATTAGATAGAACTTTTTAAGACCTATCTAGATATGTATAACATATATGTATACATGTAACCTAGGCTTAGATATTTACATGTAGTTACGTTTTGCAAAATAAAAATTTTGTTGTGCACGCCTTCGGTGTGGTGATTCTCGTTACGGTAAAGTTCCGAGGTACCTAAGTGACACAATTTTTCGGCCAATTCGTTGGCGTCCCAACCACCATCATACTTGATACTTGATACTTGATGGCACGGGCTGTTTCCGCAACTCCACGTCTTGGCGTGTGGTTTGCGTGCGGGTGGGAATGGTGTCGTCATTCGAGCCACTCCAGCTCTTCGAGGAAGGCCAGCAGACTCTTGATGTGGCCCACGGCCTCCCTCAGGGTGCTGTATCTGGTCAGGTACTGCTGCCTGTACTGTGCGACCTCAGGGCAGTCGAGGAGCAGGTGGGCTGCCGTCTCGTCTGCTGCCATACAGGCCCTGCACAGCGGGCTGTCGGTGATACCTATAGTAAATAGGTGTTTATTAAAGAATCCGTGTCCTGTATAGGCGGCCGTGACTGTCCGTAGTTGTTGTTTGGACAGCCGGAGGATTTGTTTGGCTATCTTACCGTCTACTGCGGGAAGAGCCTCCTTGGCCTCCCTACATGTTTCAATACCAATCCAGGACTGGTTGTGTTTGGTCCTGGTCCTATTTCTTACCAGGTTGCGATAAAAACCAGAAGGGAGGGGAATAATGGGCTCGGGTCCCACCACCTCTAAAGTGGCCCCTCTTCTGGCAAGTACTTCGGCTGCGTCATTCCCTCTTGAGCCACTGTGGCCCTTGATCCATTGCAGTGTTAATTTGTTTTGTTTACCTACCTCTGTTAGTTTCTGGTGGCATTCAAGCGTGAGTGCCAAGGTGATAGTATGGCTTTTGAGGGCTGAGAGGACAGCCTTACTATCTGAGAGGATCCCAATGGATCGTTCCCTTACCTCACGAGCCATGATTGCTGTGGCAGCTAGGATTATGCCAAAACATTCGGCCTGGTAGACCGTGTTGTAGGCTCCCAGCAGTGCTGCGATGTTGATGTTTAGGTACTCGGAGAATACTCCTGAACCCGTACCTGTATCTGTTTTAGACCCATCTGTGAAGATCGTGAGCTCGTTATGGTTAACTGCTCCTTCGTGTAGGTCCTCGTACAGTTGGATTTTGTATTTCTTGTCGAAAACAAATTGTTTCGGTATACGGTCGCCAATGGCTTGTGTGATAGGAACTTCTTTAAAGAGTGTATTTAAGTTGTTAGTGTGCGGTGTGTTAATAATAATAATAATAATAAATTACACTTTATTGCACACCAAAATAAAGTTTTACAGTACAAGTGGCTTAAAACTACAAGTAATGTACAATGGGCGGCCTTATCGCTTAGTGCTATCTCTTACAGGCAACCTTAGGATGGACAGGAATGATGTTAAGCAGTTATACATGCTGGCGATGGTGTAGTTAAATACTATGAATCAGTATTGAAGATTAAGATGAAATACATACATACTTACAATTACATATTCCATAAAAATACTTAAACATACATATATTAAATATATACCTACATACATTCGTACAATATACATATATACATAATAATATAACAATATGACAGACATTGTAGATACATTGAAATACAACCCGCATACAAGCAATTAAAATGCGTTAAGTATTCAGATAGTGTTTTTTTAACGAATTTTTAAAGAGGTTTAGTGATGGTGCTCTTCTAATTTGTAATGGCAAAGCATTCCACAAGCGCACTGCCTGTACGGTAAAGGATTTTCCAAAATAATTTGTGGAATGCCTTGGCATCTCCAACGTCAGATCTTCAGACGACCTCAAGGACCTTATATGTGTGTCATGAAGGAACTTGAAACGTTCTTTGAGATACGAGGGCGTACTAGGATTAAATAGAACATTATACAAGTAAGAATGTGAGTATTCCTGCGAAGACGAATTGGGAGCCACTTGAGTTTGTTACGAAAATCTGAGACGTGATCATATTTGCGCAGTCCAAATATAAATCTTATGCAAAAGTTTTGGAGACGCTCAAGTTTATCTAGCTGCTCCTCTGTGGGGTCAAGATAGCTGACGTCAGCATAGTTAATTATGGGAAGAAGCAAGGATTGAGCGAGCGCGATTTTAGTGGCAGTTGGAAGGAAGTTGCGTAACCTACGCAATGAACCTGCGGATGCAAAAAGTTTGCGACTCGTTTCTTGCATTTGTGTTAGTGTCTTTCCAGAGCTTCAGAGCTCTTAGCCGGACTGCCGACATCGTTGCTTCCTGTTGTATGAACAGGTGCAATGGAGGCAGGTCCAGCAACACTTCAAGTGCCGCTGTTGGCGTTGTTTTCATACAGCCCGTGGCCGCTAGGCATGCAAGTCTTTGAAGCTTTTGAAGCTTGTTGGGGGCCGTTATTAGGTTGGTCCGAGGCCACCACACTACTGCGCCGTAGCTTACCATCGGACGTATTATTGTCTTATAGAGCCATAAGACAATTTTGGGGGATAGGCCCCAGCGTTTACCTATCATCTTCTTGCACTGCCAGAAGATGATGCTGGCTTTATTGAGCTTATTTTCCATGTGGCTGTTCCATGTCCATTTGCTGTCGAGAGTGACGCCCAGGTACTTGACCTCGGTAGACAGCTTAAGCTCTGTATCAAATAACCTGGGCAATCGGTAAGTTCCCAGCGCGCGTTTGTGTGTGAACATAACTAGTTCGGTCTTGGTAGGGTTAACAGATAATTCGTACTCATTACACCACCACTCTACTATGCGTAGGGCTTGTTGGCTTAGGTCGTACACTGTACTGGTGGCAGATGATCTAACCATACTCACCTCAGGTAAGGTAACCTGAGGTGAGTATGGTTAGATCATCTGCATAACCTATTGTAAAGAAGTATCTCGCGTTGAGTTTGTCTATGAGTTCATTGATGACTAAGTTCCACAATAGCGGGGAGAGTACACCTCCCTGCGGGCACCCTTTAGTTATCAAGGCTGTCTGAGTGTCGCCTTGCAGGCGCACTACCCTTTTGCTGAGCATGTTTTGGATCCACTGTATGAGCATCTGGTCCACACCATGCCTGGCTAGGGCGTTGCTTATGCTGGAAAAGTTTGTCTTGTCGAAGGCTCCTTCTATGTCGATGAAGGTGCCCAGGCAGATGCTTTTTTGTTATATAGCAGCTTCTATCTGGTTCATGACCTGATGTAAGGCCGATTCCGTCGATTTCCCTGAGCTGTATGCATGTTGGTTGGCATGTAAGGGTAGGTGCTTAAGAGCGCCACTTCTTAGTTCCCTCTCGCAAAGCCTTTCCAAGGCTTTAAGCATGAAGGAGGTGAGGCTTATTGGTCTAAAGGACTTTGCATGGGTATAGTCTGTTTTGCCTGGTTTTGGTATGAAGATTAGTTTGACTTCCCTCCACCTCTTCGGTACATATCTGAGGGCCAGGCTAACCCTCATCATTGCCAGGAGTCTTTTAAGGACAGGTTCTCCTCCCCATTGTAAAAACCCTGGGAAGATCCAGTCCGGCTGCTTTGAAGGGGTGGAAGCTATCGATGGCCCATCGGAGTTTTCCTTCTATGACCACGTTGTTTGCGTGTCTCCATTCGTGTTCGGTCGCCACTGTTGGTGTATCGTGCCACGTTATTACCGGGGTGAGGACGCAGCCTGGGAAGTGTGTTATGTGTTCGAATAGGACGCGTCTTGTCTCCTCCTCCGATGTGGTGTATGTGTTATCCGGTTTACGGAGAGTACCTGGTGCAACCGTTGGTTGCTGGGCTAGTAGGTTCCTTACCCGGTTTGCTTGTTGGCAAGATTCAATGCTCCCACAGAATTTTCTCCATCCCATGGTGCGTCTGAATCTGAGGCATTTCCTGTAGTCTGATTTGGCCGCTTTATAAGCGTCCCAATCTGCGTCCGCGCTTGTGCTCATTGCCCTTTTTAGAGACTTTCTTACCTTCTTGCGCTTACGTTCAAGTTCAGCGCCCACCAGGGTTGTTTCCCCGGGGTTGAAGGCGGAGTGGTTTCCGGGCAAGCTGCATAATAGCTGTCTAGCATCGACTGCGTCAGTTTACATACCTGATCGTCGATCTGTACAGTGTCACCCAGTACCGGCGGCGTGGCCGTAAGGGTAAGTTTCTCTTTAAGTAGTAGGACATACTTTGCTTTGTCAGTGTTGTGTGGTTTCCTGCGGGGCTGTGTGGGCTGTATATCGACTTTTATGGAGAAGCTGATCCATCTGTGGTCTGATCATGATGCCTCTTTCGAGACGTGCCATCCCTTGATGTGTTCAGCCGCTCCTTCTGTTGCGAGAGTTAAGTCGATAATTGTCCGACTACGTTTACGAAGGTGGGCTCCGTACCTGTGTTTAATAGGGTAAGATTAGTGGTGAATAAGTATTTGTTCGCGACAGACATTAAAAACTATGACAGTGAATAGTGCATTCGAAACCGCGAGTGAAAATCGTATAAAATCAGTGTTATCTAATCGTGCGGTACACCGGGTTCGGTTCCCGGACGCGTCAAAGTGTTAAAATACAGCTAGAATAGTGTAAATAGTTAAATCTTTAATATAAAGTACTATATAGTACATGAACATTAGTCTAAAGCTTGTGCTAACTGTAGGGACCTAGATATCGATCATAAATAGTGTTATCAGTTGTAACAGATAAGAACTAATACTTGATAAAACAGCTGTTTGTTTACATATTCGTTTTATAGTTTTATAAGTGTTTTTTGGCTTCATATAGGTTTGAAATCATGTCTAGATACTTTCCTATTGTTAGTTATTACCTTATATAGTTAAAATAAACATAGTAATAAACATTTGCATGTTTATCATAAACTTTGTTTATGTACGATAGTGTTTACTTAAGAAATTCTGTAATTTTTCATATGCATCATAGGTTTTCATGTAATGAATTCGAATTGAATAAAGATATTTTCATGGTGTTTATTTTAATAGATGCCCCATATAGTTGCACACAACGGCCTACCAAAATTACATATATAAATTTAGTATATAATAGTTTTTCAATAGAAAATATAGTGGGCGGGCCCTTGTGTGACAGCAGTTTTTGGGAGTTTTTATGGAATAACTTAGTGACGCTAGTAGTTAGGTTTAGGTATTGTATACCGATAGATAGAACTTAATTAGACCGATTAACGATGTATAAAACATGTACGTATGTATAATAGAAACGAATATATCGTAACATTTGTACTGTATTTAAAATTAAAATAAACGAAATATTCTCTGTGCACGTGTTCGGTGCGATGGTCGTCGTTAAGGTAAAGTTTCGAGGTACTTAAGCGACCATGTATTCGGCCAGTTTGTTGGCGTCCCAACCACTATCTTGTGACCTATGTAACCATCAAGCACCGAACACCTAAACAGCATCGCTCTCAACGTATGAAGATGTTTTATTTCTGAAGCCCCAACACATCGAAGCCATACAGTCCACACACATAGAAGAACACGCATCGTCGTAGGCACACGTCAGCAGCACATTACCAGCGCACTGTAGCGGACTAGCAAAGGTTCGATTCCTGGCATCCGTTACAGTATGCAACCATACCACTAACGTTAGGCCCCGAAATGCAAAAAACTGGAAGCCGTATGTAGTACCCACTTATAGCAACTATTACGGGCAAAGATGTACGAGTTATCTAGTACCAACAATATTTAATAATTTTCCTTTAGATCATGAAAGTAATACCGTAACAAAACGATCTTTCAAAAACAAAACCACAAAGTTCCTATTGAATGCGTTCTGTGAAAATTTAAGACAGCATGAGCAAATGCTGGTGTGAATGTTATAAGTATGACTCAAATAAACTGCAATAATAAAATTGTTAACGTAACATTAGGTACCTATATAACTATGTACTTACTTGAATTTTGACTTTACTGTTAGAGTAAGTACCTATTTGTTTTTCTCTCTCATGTGTACCTACTTTATTTATTTTTTAATTTTGAACAGCGACAAAAATAATTGTGCCTTAGTTAATAGGTAGATTATCTAATAATTGTACCTATTTTTATTTGTTTTAATATGCTATGTGTATGACATTGTGCCTAATATGTAAACTATACATGCGTCTGCCAACAAACTGCTTTGCAGTTTGGCAGAAGTAATTAATTTTTGTAAAATGTCTTACTTTAATGTGAATAAATACTTTTTTACTTACTTACTTTACTTTACCAATGACTTACCTCTGTTATTGTTGCAGTCCATGCCCCACATTTGGTGGTGGGCATTGGAGTCCGTTCCTATTACGACCTCCATATTGGTTCTCTCGCACTGGTTAACCAGACGCGTGAAGTCGAACGGAGGCGGGTCTTCAGCCTCGGGTATGTAGACCGATGCGAAAACGACCGCTATACTCCTTGGCTGCTGTATTATTTCGATTTGTATTGCTGTGATGTCTCTGGAACAGAACTCCATTAAAGCATGGGCTCTGATGTTTTTAGTTGTAAGTATGCAGGTTCTTGGATGTGTGTGGTCAGTAGAAGAGTAAATCTTACCTCCCAGGCTGGAGAGGCCTCTAATGAGGCCACCCCTTATCCAAGGTTCCTGGATGAGCACGATGGCTGAATGTTGGACCTCCATCCATTTGCGCAGTTGCGCAGTGGCCGTTTGGCTATGATGGAGGTTGATTTGTAGGCAGCTGACATCACTAGGCAGAGGGTTCATCTGTGGGTGATGTCCCCTCCTCCCCGATCTTCAGCTGCGTTAGGCCAGCCAGGATGTCGCCAGCCTCCACCCCGTCGTCCCGCCGCACCGGACTCAGGAGCAGGCTCTCATCTTCCGAGTTACCCTCGGCTTATGGGCCAGCCCCCGAGCCAGACGCGGCCGGCTCTGACGGGCCGGATTCCGCGGAGCACCCTGACTGGGTATTTGAGACTTGCTGTGTGGAGTTGTCGCATCCCGGTGGATGGTCGACATACTTGCCTGTAGAGTCCCGGAACCGGACGTAGACTGCACCCAGCCCCAACCCGAGGCGGCGCTCGTTCTGCAACAGGACCGGAACTTGTTCCTCCGGGACGCCCACGACCAGGAACCACCCACCTGACTGTCTCTCCGAGTGCAGCAGAGACCATTTGTCGACCGCCAACCAGGGGTTCTGGAACTCCAGAGCCCGACCCACGTCGCGCACGTCGTCCCAGACTCCCTGTTCGTTCGGAACGACAATGCCGCACCGCACTCTCTTCGGGGCCTCTTCCTGGCCCCTGACCTCCAGTTCGAAGCCCGGTGGTGGGACCAGGAGAGACCGCCTCCGTCAGCCAGGTACGAGTTGCCTCGCCGGCGCACCAGAGTTTGAGGACCCCGTCCGCGTACATGGGTTTCCCGGTGAACGCAGGGGCGGGGCGTTTTGGGGTTTTAGTCGACCAGGCGTCACTCAGGATCTTCCTTTGAATCTCCGTGAGTGTACGGTCCACGAACTCCTTCGGCAAGTTCCCGGTGCGCTTGCATGTTACTGCAACGCCCAGAGATGCCTTGGAGACCTGTGCATAGGACTTACCCTGTATCGTGGAGGAGTCGAGGCGGGGCTTCTTGTGCTCCCCTCGAGGCGAGCTGGTCTCGTTGAGAGCACGTTTGGCCTCACTTCTTTCCTTGTTTTCGGCAGTTTTACCTGCCGTGTTTCCTGGTGGTGCTGGGGCTGGATGCCGTCCAGGGTGACCAGCCCGCCGCTTGGCGGCAGGCGGCTTCCCCGTACTGCCTCCGGCCTTTGTGCCACCATCATTTGTAACTAAGTAACCGTCCGTAACCGCATGTAACCATCCAGCACCGAACGTCTAACGATAGTTAGAAGCCATACAGTCCACGCACACATAGAACACAGTCGTCGTAGGAACATTCTACAGTTACACACCACCAGCGCACTGTGGCGGACCAGCTAAAGTTCGACTCCTGGCATCCGTCACATAAGGTGTACACGATTGCCTAAGAGTGTTGACTCGCCGAAATATTCGCAAAAGACCTCAAGGTACCGATGGCTTTACGTATTGTTAAAGTTAGGCAAAGGGACTGTCAAAGATTTCACGACACCGCATCGTCTTAACGGCTCCGAGGCAAAGAGCAAGCAAACAAGGAGCAGTGTCGTACTTCCTTCTGTTCCTTTGCAAGTTTGTCTATTGATAATCTCTTTCGGAGAAATCGCTGCTCTATATCAATATTATGTTTATAATTACTCTGGTTTGAATAAAGTCGGTAATGTTGTCACTATTTTCTTTGCAAAGCGCTGTAGAAACTTCGGATACTTGTTGCGTCAACTTGTTCGTTACAAAATGTTGCGTGTCAACTGAACTTTAGTTAGTATATTAATACTTATTTATCGTGTTTATGTGGCTGTAAATGGCACTCCTATAATAAGTAACAGAGTGTTGTAAAAGCTTTTATTTTCATTCTTTACATCTATTTTTATATTTTGATGCCACCGTGTGGGTATAATACGTTTTGAAAAAATAATCGTACTTAGTATTGGAACATTTAGAAACAAGATCTTAAAAAATATCACTAAGTTGATACACAGCTTATTTTACTTTCATATTCTTTTTTTTGTTTTGTTAAGAAAAATAACTAAACCCTAAGTAAAAAAATCTTGAATCTACTGTACGAACTCAACTCATACCATCTTATGCGCGTAATAATTGCAGATATTTGCTTGGTACGTAAGTTCAGTGATAAAGTTGAATATTCTAATATTCTGTAGGTACTCGTCATGAATGAACTACAGCAAATTTAACGGTAAACAAAGGATAGATATTTAAAT
The DNA here is from genome assembly GCA_944739405.2 of Euclidia mi. Classification (NCBI taxonomy): domain Eukaryota; kingdom Metazoa; phylum Arthropoda; class Insecta; order Lepidoptera; family Erebidae; genus Euclidia; species Euclidia mi. The sequence continues at coordinate 27,722,859 of OX123193.2, read as the reverse complement.
AAAATACAGCATCGCGATAAATAGATTTATTTTACATTAAACAGATTCTCACATGTAAATACTTAATAAGTATTTCGTTATTTACACAATACAATCATATTGTCATAAAAACATTCAATAAAAATTGACTAGAGTTCGTATTAAGGTATCTACAAAATGTATGTACAAATGTAAGCTCAGAATTTAACATAGATATTACTACACATCAGTCTGACTATATTACTATGTACACTTGTATCGACTAATGCATAGACTCGACTAGCTACAAATACCTTAACAGCTATGCTGCTAGCTGCTCGCTCTTTACAGATTGGCTTGATTTAAATCTCAAAATGGCGCGAGTGGATTGATATGTCACAATTAAAGACCTGCAGTGCTATAGTGCTGAAATAGTCTTGCGAACAGCGTTGCGGCAGGGAACTGTAAAGGGCGAGTTGATAGCTTTCGGTGTACTGATTGACTCGTTTCGCGTTTTATAACGATCTGGTTAAAAACGGACCAATCATTGCAAGCCTCACCAGACAACGATATCGTTGTTGCGTATCGCTTGTCAGTATTCAATACTGCATTAGGTACTGTTTGCGTTGTATAAAATACTAAACTCTTGAAAAATATTTTATGTCCGAAGTATTTCACGTATAGCTTGAACACAGCTTGATCCCATCCGAAAGCTTAACTAGCACTTTATCCAATCCGCAATTTCTAAAAGAAAAATACCCAAACGATGGTTTAATGATATGATATACAGATCACCCTCTGAAGAACTTAAATCCACCGCTTGTGGTTTCAATTAGCAGCGTATTGCCGTAAATTCAAGCGGTTGGAGTTCACAATCTAGTCGAATCACTAATTCCCACCCTTATAGAACAAAATCTAGCCAGTCTGTATAGGCTCATAAGCCATGTATTCATTAGGGGCTGATTCTGCGTAAGCAATTAGGCAATAATCTGATAAACGGAACTAAAATAGACTGAACACAAAACACTGGTTACGGATGCAAAGATGTATTTGCACTTGCGTGAGTTGTTTGGACAATCACAAAGCGATGATACTATTGTTTTATTGTGCTTCAGCGATTACATATTTTTATTTTTATAGTCTCACGCCTGTATCTCCAAAGGGGTAGGCAGAGGTGTAAATATTACACCCACATTTCGCCATGAAGTTTTAGGTCCCACGTAATAGGGGGCGAGCCTATTGCCGTTACCGGGCACATCACCAGACTCCGGGCTGCTACTGAGTATTCGGCAAAAGCCAGTAACACTTTTGCCCGACCTGGGAATCGAACCCGGGACCTCCGATCAGCAGTCGCATACGCTATCCACTGGACCACGGAGGCAGCGATTACATTAAATGTGTATTTTCATTTATACATATATGTCTTACGTGCCACTTATTGTTGCATTTATAATGCATAAGTATTGGACTTGAAGTTCTTATCATCGACAGAGAGCAGTCGTTTTAAAAAATGCTTAAAGACATAAGACATTATTTCAAATAGATCACTGCAACATATAGAAAAGGCACGCTATGTAACCACATTTGATAACTATTATATTATTATTATCAGTATACAGTATTTTGACCTGATACTACGCACAAGTAAGTTTGTAATAAGTTAGATATTAAAACAAGCATCTAAATAAATCTTAGGGCAATTCAACGCGGTTTACAAATCTGATTCGCATTTCATATCTGTTGGACCGATTGCTTGATAGTCGTCAATAGTAATTCGTGCTATTGTAACTAATCATAAAAGAGTGTAAAATATGGTTATATGATCTTCACCTGTAGAATACATGGCTACATTTACAGAACATTATCATTTGAACGACGAAGTATAATTTTATTTATTACCATTGATATATTATTATGAACTGTATATTATTACTATTACATAGGTTAACAGATATTAGTGCTTATATGTATGTAAAATTAAACCAATATTGTATATTATAGGTAGTTATGTTAAATGTATAGTATCTGCAAAAACTAGTTGCATAAAAGTTTGCTGTTTTCGAGTAGATGGATACTGTTTTTGTCTTCCCTTCAGGAACTCCGGGATAATCCCATGAGAGACAAGTGTGAGCTCACAGAATACGTGGATATAACTTTTTTCGAAGTAAACGACTTGGCACAATTTTCCTCCATTTTTACATAAAGTTCCGAGCCATGATACTAAGATACAACCAAATGCTTCATTGTAAAACAAATACCAAATATAACAACAACATGCTTAGTCTAGGGCTTTTAAGTTTGTAACGACTCTGTAACAATTCAGCTTACATTTCAAATTGATAGGACTAAAATTTGAATTATTTTTAGTCCACGTTTTACAATAAGGCCGAAAAAATGTATTTTTTTCGTAGAAAACGATTCGACAACAAGCTAGTATGCTTATCAGTATTATGTTATTTCAAAGTTACTGGCAGTGAACTGCTATTGTGTATATGAATTATGATATTAGAACAATCAATCACTGGCAACCCCACGTCCCAACACGAAGCCGACATTGTATAAAAACATTGAAAAGTTGTCGTCATAAATAAAAAAGTTGTATACCAAACAGGCCGATTTTGAGATTTATTGCATCAAAACTAGGTCCAATAAATCATACAAAAGGGGTTACTTAGTATAAAAAGTTGAATAAAATGAGTAATCTCATTTATACAGGCTTTCGTTGTAAAATTAGGCTACATGTCGATGATATTTTATATAGGCAGTGACTCGTAATTTGGCACGGACGAAGGATACTCTAAAAGCTAAAGAAGCTATTTTTCTGACATCAAAAACTTGATTTTAAAATCGATGTAAATTTGCTGAAATTGAAATAAAACTTGTATAAAATTACAAATGAATTGATTAGTACCAAATGTGCGTATAGCAGCTGATATGAAAGTGTTTGAAGAAAGCGCATTCTGAAATAATCACGACACGTTTTGTAGGTGCGATTATTTGCTATAGGCGAGAACCATCGCTGTACATCACGTGATAAGTTCGGTGCGGGCTTCTCTTTATAATAAAGCAAGTTATAATCTAAAGACAATTGTACTCAATGCAAGTAGTCGAACCCGACTTTCTGTTAGCTCTTGTGTGTAAGGTTTCTTCAATAATCTCTATCTTATATGTGTATGTTTTCGGCGTAGTGTACAATATTTGCATGCATACAAAAATACAACTGTCCCACAAAAATCATCAATTTTCATTTTGAATGGATTCATACAAAAGGTAATATATATGTCAATGTACAGAAGTCACAATACATGTCAGTAGTACAGAATAAATTCAAAATTGACCACAAATTGAAAATTATGATATAAAATTGTATGTTGTAATTGAGTCTAACATATAAAGAAATGGCAATTTTGCTTACAATAATAAAATAAAAGCCTAAGTGTGCTCTACTCGTCTAAAGATCGTATAGTGACTATTCTGAAGTATACCTACATATGTATCTCATGGCGTTATAATCTTGATATGGCTACGTTACCCGCAATGGAACAAATGGTGAAAGCTCAGTGAGCATTTAAAATAAAGTTTCTTGGAAAACTCATCAGACTTTAGTGCTACATTTAAAACGTTTTGCTGTAATATCAAACGTAGAGTAGGTCAAGCTTGCTACAAATGTATTCGTTGAATTGTTTCTTATAAGTACTGCGAACTTCTCATGTTGGAAAGTTCACGGCAAAAAAATAAATAAAGCTGAAGTTCAAAATTCAAATGTCGAGTCAATAATACTGGCCGTTTAATATTACGTTCATTCTAGAGCATTAAAAAAAATATTTTTCGAATATTGAACTCGATGGATTGTTGGGTGTTTATGTACGTGGTGACGTCACTTTTGCGAAATGGTCGTGTGAAGGGGCTGGGGAGTACGTGTTGTTCCGCGCGCGCTTTTGCTAGCTGTGCTCATGGTGCGTGCGCGGCGACAAAGAGCCAGGGCCGGACTCTGCGCTTGAGTCGCCCGCGTACACTTCAGATAAGCCGCCCCCGCTGCCGCACCCGCCTCCGCTACCGCCGCCGCTGGAGCCTGTGGTACACATACGATATTGAGGACAAAATTTCATGAAGGAATGACTTATGCTGATACTAATTCAAAACCTGAGTAACGTTTGAAATCGACTTGTACTTGTGTTGAATCTGAATGTTGTGCCCTTTTCTCATATTACTTGGGAAGGGCGCAGAAAGTCTTGACGTTAGTTAAAAAACGGCAATTTATGGCATTATTGAAAAATCATTAGTAAGAAAAAACTCTTTCCACAGGGAGAAAACCCCAGTGTCCAGCAGTGGGACAGTATATATACAGGGCTGATGAGGATCAATGTCACGTAAGTAAAAAAATATAATAAGGAATATATATTTTTTTAATCCTAGACAAATTAAAACAATATGTTCACACAAAGTGTTGTCTCGTGAGGGAATATAAAATATATAAAAAAGGGTAACTATTTTTGTTGTAGTACATGTATTGGTACCGTGATGTGGCAGCGGCACGCAGTACGAGGTGCCGGCGCAGTGCCGCGGCCGCACCTTCTCGTACCGGCTCAACTGCTGCAGCTCGCACTCCGAGTGGTGCTTCTCCACTGTTACACATACCAGACTATTCAACAGACAATCAAGCACGGGTCAATTTTCTACACAGTCCGCTACTTACTACACAGTACACACCCTCACTGCGACGAGCCTAAGGACCCTGCGTGGCTAATTATTAGTAGGAAAGGCATTCGAGGGGTAAAGATCTCTAAGAAACTCATATATTTTAGGCTGAAATTACATTGGACGCGCCCGTACGGCGTAATCTGGCGTTCAATTTGTACTACAGAGTGAACGCCAAGTACACGCCGAGCGTAAGGCTCGAGGAATGCGCATGCGCTATGTGAGGGAGGCCTAATGTATCGCATATGTTAAGCGCATGCTTATACTTGCCTAAAAATAGCGGAATGTTCTAAAGGAAACCTTATTTTTAAGGTTTGGGACGTGATCTAAGTTCTTTGAAAGGTTATTATTATTATCACTCTAGTGAGCAGTACTAGGCACTCGTACTTACTGAATAGCTAGCTTATTCATATCTATAGCGAATCAATTAGTTTACCTCTAAATTAAGACATTTAAAAAAGGTAATAAGTTTTTCTAAAAAATAAAACTACTGATTTAAGGATACGTGTATAGACAACCAGCAACACGAAAAAATATTACATGACTGTTAGTTTTAATATGACAATCTAGAGAATTACTTATCTATCCCTATAAGACTTAGATATCTTAAACATATTTACTAAAAGTCGGACAACAAATTTGGCATTCGCTAAACCGCTACACGTAACCATGCTTAAGAGATTGAAATCAAATCTTAAAAGTTGTGCAAATTGACCTAAGATTAGGTATACTCTAATCTATGTATCTAAAATCTTAATATATAAAATCCTTGCGTTACTGACTGACTGACAGACACGCTACAGCCGAAACTATTGGGCGCAGGAAGCTGAAGTTTGGCATGTATGTTCCTTGGGGACCGTAGGGGTGCACTAAGAAGGGATTTCCCAAAATTCCCACGAGATCGTCCTAAACGGGTAAAAAATATTGCAGGCGCAGCTGCTAGCGTCCTCTAGTATATATATATTTGGGTAGTAGATAAAATGTTCTAACCTAGTATACTAAAAAAAATTCATTGCAAACGGGCCAACGCGACGCGACGAGATACTGTTTGAAACTTTAAGAAAATATGAAATGGTAGTGGTGGTTAATTTGTTACTTAACAGTATATCTTGCATAGCGTCACGTTCCGTTGCTTACTACGTGTGCTACGTTACTGACAATTACGACACGATGCGATACAATGCACTAGGAACAAACTGTAAAATGTTCCTGCCGCGTTTGTCATTATCTTAGTACATTAAGTGACAGTTTATTTCAATTGCATCGTGTCGTGTCGAAAGGCATCATTTTTGTTTGCTGCTGAAGTTTTTTTTCTTCCAAAGATGAATAAAACTATTCACTAGGTTCAACACCAAACCAAAATAGAACTTCTCAAGCCAAAATACACACCCAAATATAATAAGCCCCCCCTCAAATAAAATCCTAAATCCGCCACTGGCTGGCTGGATAACTTGTTAAAGTGTAATCTACCCTATCGTCTATCTATGTACTGACCTTCGGCCCGTTCGCGGTGTCGTTGCGGGTGTTTCCTGCAAGGCCTGTGCGGTGGCGCGTCGTTGTCCCGGTGGCCGAAGGTGCGGAACTGCAGCGTGTGGTCCAGGGTTGCCGCCGCCGCCTCGCCGCCCACGGCGAACGTCGCGTACGGACTTATCTCGTACACGTCTTGTGGGATATTGAACCATTTAAAATTATTTCGGAGGAAAAGGCGACGACTGCTTTTTAAACTACGCCCGTACTAGGTATTATATCCTGTGTCGTGGAGGAATTTTGAAACATTCAGTCAACGAGTGTCTGGGCGTACTTTGCATCAAAGTACACCCAGACACAAAATAACAATTTGTGTATCACACAAAGTGTTGTACCATGTAGCGATCGAACTCACAAAATTCAATGATTCAATAAATGATGAGTAAAAAACATACATTTAAGCTTTTGCGACTTGTAAACGTGCTAACATTTTAAAAGTCGGTAGGTATATTTTCAAATAATTATAGTTCTGTCACTTCATGTTTGATATTTGATATTACTTCCGACTTTATATTTTATACATTTACACTTATTTTCGTTTGCCTAATGTTCTAGGAACAATAGTATTGATATTTACGCTTTATTAGTAGCGTGCCGTACAATTTGACATTATACGAGGCAAACGAGCAATTGGATTGACTGATGCTAAGCTTTTAATGGACAGGGAGAAAGGAATGAAAGAGGTGAAATGTGGCTACAATATTTGTGCGCATAACTATCTCACCATATTGAATACCTGCTACCAGAATCATCCAAGATGTCGGTATATGTGGGTAATGCCAGGTGATCGATTTAAAAATCAAATCGAATACATTGCTGTTGCAAAGCGAAGGAAGTCCTGCATCAGCAACTCTAAAACTTACCCTAGTGATGATTGCGGAAGCGATCACAAGCTACTGGTGGCAGAGATGTCCATCAAACTCAAAAAGTGCTTAAGAACTATAGCTGAACGCCAAGATCGACCATCACAACAAACACTTTCTCTGTTCTGGGACTGTTTCGTGGAAAACACTAAGAGGTTAGTGCCGGAGGAACGTGCAGACATAGATACCAATTGGAATAGAGTCAAAGATCTGATACTCAAAACGCGAAAAGAAGTCCAAAAGCACTCTCGAGACAGCGATACTCCAAGGAAGGCGTGGATTACGGACGAGACCTGCCAGGTGATCAAGGAGAGAAAAGACCTAGTGGCAGCCAGAGGTGACTTAGAACTTTGAACGAGCCCAGTATAGACTCCTCTCAAAAAAGGTACAACGTCTATGCCGCAGAGATTATAAACAATATCTAAACTCTATATGCCAAGATATTGAGGATCACGCAGGTACTTGGCACACAAGAGATCTATTTCTAAAAGTGAAGACCATTACTCGAGAGTTTATGCCAAAAACCTGTGCGATTGAGGATACTGACGGTAGATTACTGACCGAAATAGACCAAGTTACCGAGAAATGGCAACTGTACTGCGAAAACCTTTATAAAGACCCTAATACAACAGCCGGGTCTTCATTCCAGGAAGTCGAGCAATACTTAGAGCCGGATATCATAGAATCCAAAGTTAGGAATGCTTTGAAAAAGCTAAAAACAAACAAGTCAGCCGGAAGAGGCACCATATTTGCTGAGGAGCTTAAACATTTAGGAGACACAGGTGTTAAGATGTTAATGGATCTGTGTAACCAGCTTTGGAAGACAGTTAAATGGCCTACGGACTGGCATGAGTCGCGTCTGATTCCTCTGCACAAGAAGGGGTTCACGAAGTCATGCGCTAACTACCGAACAGTGGCGCTTATATCCCATGCTAGCAAGATAATGCTTTACATCATCAATGGACGATTGCAATCATATCTGCACCGTCAAATACCAGATGAGCAAACCGGTTTTGTTAAAAGCCGAGGAACTTTGACTGCATAAGATGGGGATCTGTATGGCAAATCCTCCAAGAAATGGGAGTACTCTCGCATCTAATACAAATCATTGCGAGCTTGTACGAAAATGGAGAGTCCAGGGTCAAAGTAAATAATATGGTGTCAGGACTCTTTAGACCAGAGAAAGAGGTCCGCCAGGGATGTATTCTATCCCCCATCCTTTTCAACATTTATGGCGAATTTATAATGAGGAGAGCCCTAGAAGGATGGGAGGGAGGCATCGCAGTCAGTGGCAATAAAATCAGCAACCTCCGATATGCAGATGACACCACATTGTTTGCATCATCCGAGCACGAACTCGCAGAGCTGTTCGACAGAGTGGAGCGTGAAAGCGAGAGGTACTCTCGGTAAATAAATCAAAGACCAAAATTATGGTCACTGACCGAGCCGGACAGATCGCACGTACGGGTGAATTGAAAGACCTGGAATTCGTGAGCGAATTTGTGTACCTGGGATCAATGATCAGCGATCAGGGAGGCTGCGAGAGGGAAATTCGACGACGTGCGCAGATGGGCAAAGCCACAATGAGCAGGATGTCGAGGATCTGGAAAGACAGAAATATCTCCAACACAACAAAAAAGAGACTTGTGAGAACTCTGGTATTCTCGATACTCCTTTACGGCTCCGAATCATGGTCAGTTCACGCGGTGGATCGGAAAAGGATTGAGGCTTTTGAGATGTGGTGTTGGAGGAGAATGTTGCGCATACCGTGGACAGCAAAACGCACTAATAAGTCTTTTCTCGACCAACTGAACATAAAAACTAGGCTCTCCACAATATGCTACCAGCGAGTCTTTGATTACTTTGGCCACGTCGCCCGAAGGAACCCAGATAGCCTTGACAAACTGGTTTTAGTAGGGAAATTCGACGGTAAAAAACCACGTGGACGATCACCTACCCGCTGGTCTGATCAGATCAAGGCAATAATGGGACTTACAGTTGCCAATGCCCTTAGAAAACCCGAAGATCGAGTGGTGTGGAAGCAGCTGGTCTACGACTCCGTGAAAGCATTTCAGGACAGACACGACCTTCAGTAATGAAAAGAACGACGAAGAAGAAAGAAGAAGCTATTAATTATAGCCTTGGACACTTGCAACACTACTGGCGTCTCAAATGGTTTGCCGGCCTTTTAGGAAAACGAATAATGGATGAAGCCTACAGCACCCTCCCTCACCGAACAACGAAACGCAACAGTACAGATACAATTATTTTACGTCGATATTCTGTGAAAGGGTAGCACTTATAAATGTACTTTTAGAGTATGTGGGTCCGTCAATAATTGTTTAGTAGCCAAGTGACGTATTTGTTGAGGTCATAAGTTTTGGGTTCTTTGATCCGGACTGGAAACGGACTAATAAATATTCCAAGTTCTATAAAGACACTCATTTTCATCAAATCAAGCAGCTTTAACTCTATTTGTTACTAAACTAACTCGCTTAAGTACTTTAAAGAAAGGTATTCAATTCCATTACGTCACAACATTAAGTGTTGAGAGGTCGTTTACAACTGAAATTACTTGTTGAAATGATTGCTGCCATCAATTGTCCACTTAATAATGCTTAGACCAAAATACTCCAAGGTTGTTTACAGTTTTCGCTCTTGTTTACACCGCGGTTGTAATCTATCAGTACAATTATATGTACGGACAGTTTGCGATCACAACGTTGATGATTGAATTAGCAGTGGCAACTGACGTCATTTGACATGTTATGTACTATGTCTGATTTTAGTTAGAAGTATATATTATGTCCAAAGGCTAAGGATGTAGTCCCACCGCTGGAGATTAGCGAGAAGAGCTAGCATCTGAAAATATAGCTGCCTTGTTTATGCCTAGCTTAAGCCCGCTTCATACGGTGCGTGGTTTTGAGGATGCAGAGGGCGACACCTTTGAACTTACACCGTGAGACGGGTAACTTCAAAGGTGCAACACGTATCAGTCAGCAAAACCACGTGACGTGGGGAGCCGGCTTAAAACATCAGTCTCCCACAATATGACTCAATAACACCTATGGAAGAATCTCAAAATTGTTATTCTATCTGTCTATTATAGTGAGAAATAAATAAATATAATTATGTTATTGCGGTGTTTCACTCTGTCAAAAAGATATGGCACCATCTTTTTCAGTGGTTATCTCGGGCTTTTACAAACTTCAAACAATCAACACAGACGTCAGTCAGACGCGGTCAATTATCTGTCAATCACGCAAACGTCCCGTACAGCGATAGACACGCAATTGTTGTTAAATTGGGAAATTACTACCTACGCTTGCGTCGGATTTAAACGTTTTTAGTTTTAATATTAGAAGGTATTTTTTTTATTAGTTGACTAAGGCTACCTATGCCTGGTAGTCTTAAAGACAATTTAATCTATTTTTATGGCAGGCTATTGAAGCAATGTTACGAAAACCAACATACATACGAGTACCTAAATTTTACAATACTATAAATCCACTAACAATAAAATGACAATTTATATGGAATTCTAGGAGAGTGCTGTATACTGTTCTTATAAGATAGATATACGAGTACTTTGTTTGTGTTACGATTGGACATACGAGCCTATGATTACTTTAAGGTTTAAAACTTATAGGCCTAAAGAAATCAGACGCATACGAAAAAATCTACAAGTGCATTGTTATACACTAACATGGTTCTATATGTTATGTATGAATCTAAGACATGTCAAACAGGCATGTCGTGTGTATGCGTCTGGTGTGTTTGAGCCTTAATCTTAAACTTACCGGAGGCAGGCGACAGTTTGTCGTGTTTGTAGTCGTGCTGACAGTTCCTGATGTTCTGCTGTTCAGGGCACACGGACTTGTCGGTGCTGGCAACAGAGTGACTGCAGCGTCGGGTCTCTTCGTCTGTCTGACCGCCACAAGGCCAGAGCGTGCTAGAGAACAAGTACGATAAAAAAAGTTCAGAATCAATCATAATCAATGCTTAGTTGAACAAAACAGAAACGTTACATTGATTTTACATTGGGTACCTATGTAGCTAGCAAGTGCTAAGTAGTAGTTAAAGTAACTAATAATAATATCTAATGGAAAACGTTCAACTTTTCCCGGGACTTCCGCAGTCAAAACTCGTGGTCATCAATAGTCACTGCAGCTGAACGTGGCTATACAGCTGACACAGTGATGGGACTATACCCAAAAATCAAGTTATAAAAGTACTCATATACTAACTACTACGGTCGAAGACACAAAATTATGCCAAAAATTCTTAATTTTTTTTGCCCTGCAAGGGACTTTACAAACATACAACCAACGGACACAATGTACACCCAGACTCGAAACAACAATTTAGGGATCACACAAAGTGTTGTCTCGTGTGAGAATCGAACCCACAACACTCGGTACAGTGTCAAGCGGCGAGGCGGCCGCTTTAACCACTACGCAAACCGTGCAGTCAAAAAAATACTTTGTACACGCTTTAAACGCGACATAGGTACTTGTTTATTCAGAAGTCTAAGATATATTTTAGCGTAAATACTAAATAATAAAGAACATAAGATACTTAGAAGACGTTCCCAGATTAGGCACTTAGCGTCTGTCTTCACATTTTATTTTAAGTAGGTAGATAATATTTGTAACTCACCCTAATGGCACTTAGGACGAAAATAAAAGCAAATATGTTTATATTGCTTGACTAGGGATTCCCCGTGGACACGCCTGCGTTGTTGTTTCTATACCTACCTATCTAGGCATTGCTCATTACTTCGGGCAAGCAAATTCAATGTAGTATTAGTTTTTGAGTTTATTTCGTTAATACAGACAGGACGCGTTACAGAGTTCAATTTATAATATGTATAGATGTATCGATAAAGGTAGAAGAAGAATAGTTTTACATTACCTAAATACTAGATGATGACGTTATCAAAGAACGTTGAATTGGAAATTATAAGTAGGCAACTGTGAGTGATTTATGTACACGGTATCCGAGTTCTCAATACGTATACATTCATCTTATTTATTGTAATGCGATCCGAGGATTTCGCAACCGCCGCCCCTGTAATATTGTAATAGGTATCGAGCACTTTCAAATATTCAGATGACATGAGAAACCGAAGATGTTTTATAAAGACTTATACAGGTATATCCAGCGTGAATTATTATTGTGTGGATCTGATATCGGAATAAATAAATATCGTACCCTAAGGCGAAACAAGGCTTAACGACTTCTGCCATCAGATGATATTCTTGCGAGTGGGCTAAAGTACCATGTATCTCGTCTCTAATAATATTCCATGTAAGACAATATTGTGGACGTAATATTATTATTGTAAATATATTCTTATTAGAATAAAATTGCGCAGTGGCCAACGTTTCTGATCTTTATTTTTATTAGCTTCTTTCTGGCCCTTGCTTAGTCCGGGTGCGTTATCGCGACAGAAATAAGCTTTTATGCTGCCTAACCTATATTACTACAAAATTTTATCAGAAGTCGTTCAGCAGATTTTGCGTAAAGGATATTTGTATACCTATTATTTCCACACAAATATTCGTATTAAAACTAATTTGCTTCATGAGGTAGTTATCGCGGCTTAATTCAGTTATTTCATTTAAACTTGTTCTAACATTTCGGCCGAGTTTAAATATAATAGTAAAATTAACATTTATACGTAGTTTAGAATATTTTGTAATTTTTTAATTAAATACATAGTTTGTTTCTATTTAAGTATTAGTTAGCTTGACTACCCATAATAATAATAATATTAAACCTACTCCGATACCAGCAATTTTGTAGGCAAAATTTTGTTACGGTGTTTACCGTGTGCAAACCAATATGTAAATAGCATTTTCAAGAAACACACAGCATAGAAATAGAAAATATGACACAATATCGTAGAAAATATAGAAATAAGTCTCTCGTAAAGAGTCTTGTATGGGATCGGTCGTTACGACCAGTCTGATGATACACATGACGATGGATCGCTCTAAAGATGCACAGTACAAGAAAATACAACTAATACGTCTCATATTTTAAAGGCAATTGGCATAATTATGTTAGTTAAACATCATTCATTAACACTAAAATGAACGATTTTGCTCGAACTTGTTCGATTGAAGAACAATCTTCGGAGCTTAGACAAATGATTGGTATCGCTTTCGCTATACTGGACACCGCGCTGTCTCAGAAAAATAGGTCCATAAATACGGCAACTTATTATGACAGCAAGTAGCTTATTATGAAGAAGAAGAAAGAAAAGAAGAAAGAAAGAAAATATATTTATTTGTATGCACGTCGCACAATAATAACATACAAAAACAAATATAACTAAATAACAACAATAATTGAAACCTTACAATAAAGAGACACATCTTTGAGCATCACACTAGACTAGGACCCAAACGGAGCAACGGGTTGACACCGTTGACAGACAAACTTCATAAACGTCACGTCCGGTGACGTGTACTGTCAATAACCGGCTTGCAACCACGTGCTCTCATGTTTTGCCACGTATTAAAAAGGTACTCTGTGGCCACGTATACAAAATTGTAATAGTTATATAAATAATGAGTATCTCATACACAAAAAAAATAAATTCACATAAGTTAAAAACTATGGATATTGTACGGCGCGTGCTACAAATTAGGCCGACATTCAGCATACACTGCGAAGGACGCTGTGGGTCCATCTCAGTACTGATTTTCAATGTGGCCTTCAAAATGCCAAACAGTGCCAGAGCAATACCGTTTAATTTACAATCATAGCTTAAAACAAGCAAATAACATTATAGTACTATCTAAGGATACAATATCATGGTAAGTGAGTAATGATATGTACAAGGTTTACAATACATACAATCCATTCTACATAATATACTTAATAACTTCCTCCATTTGCAGTTATGCCCACCTGCTTCACGTTAAGAAATGGAAGCATAAGAGCGATATAAGGATGCTTCAAGCAATGCTGGAGGTTACATTGCCTGGGTCATGTCTATTATACAACCTAGTAGTAATAGCTCCAAAGGTATGCAGACATAAACCTAAAGTTTTTGTTGAGCTAACAGATAATTCTGAGTGTCAAACAAACGCAATAATACGCATGCGTGAAGAATTGTGCTGTCAGCTGCTCACCTGTTATTCGAGTAAATGGGAAAATATTTTATCCTGTGGTCTAGTGGCTAAGTTATTGGTCTCAAAATCAGTTTAGTAAATTCCTAAAAAATACAATTCATTATAAGCAAATTTGTGAATAGGTTAGGCGTACCGCGTAAGTTCCATTATCAGAAAAATGGTGGGTATATTATCCAATGATTAGGTCTCATTTTATTATGATGGTTTGTTTTATGTACGTATAGTATTTTGCTAATTATTATTAAAAATAACCATAGAGAAAATAAGTTGTTTCCAAAACAGTGCTTTCTATTTCCATGCTACTCGTCCATATCAATTTAGTTACACATTATTAATTTACAATGAATAGTCGTGAAAACATTAACTGCTTTGAATAAAACAATAATCTTACACAGTTAATTACATATATAATTAAACCATGTTTCTTGGGAAAGATGTTCAGTTTCTAACAACTAAAATTTTTGACCTTATTTGCAAAGGTATACACATAAAATAATATATAAATAGGTAAAATATGTAATAAATAGGTTACATAAAAGAAATAGTAAAATAAAACGAAATACAATAATAATTATAGATTAACATAATAAAAATCTCAACTCTGGGGAAGTTGTATTCGTTTTCGGCTTTTTTTGTAATTTTATGTTGAAATTTCAAAATTATTCTTATCTTACTGATGGTATGTGATCCCAGAGTCGTTCTTATTTTTTGCTGAGTTATTTTTACACAGAATAAAAGCGCAGCGATCTCCAGGTACCCCGGGCACACGCCTCTGACTTTTCGAAGTTATGTGTGTATTAAAAACGTTAATTATCGCTCGCTTAATAAAGTACTCGGTAGATGGCAATAGGCTCGCCCCCTATTACATTGGGACCGAAACATAGCTGGTGAAAAGTGGGTGTGTAAAACACCTCTGCCCACCCCTTCGGGAATAAAAGGCGTGAAGTTATGTTATGATAAAAGCGCAACTTGGCATTGTACAGCGAATTATTTCCGTAATTAATTTGGTAGATATATGCACCTGACACACGGCTGTCAGTGTGACAGGCTCGACCATGCCGCTATGACATGGTTTTATTTGCCTGCATTTTATAAGTATGATGGTGTCTAGTAGAGGCGTTGTCTAAGCTTTGGAGTACTTTTAATTGTTTCAATAAGATCGCTTATACTTGCATCAAATGAGAATAATGCACAGTAAGGAATAACGCACACTAAAAGAACCACGATCAAAAGGTTTTTTGAAGTCGGATGTTTTCGACCTTCACCAACGAAAGTGACTCGACTTGAATGTAACAATATATAGGAATATGACACACTCTTGATACTTATTTAAACTGCTCGAGAAGCCGCAATCTAGTAAAGGCGGCGGAAGTAACACAATATTTTATAGGTAGCCATATAGGTAGCACCACACATAGTTAGAAAGGTCAAGTGGTCAGACACGAGGATTTCCTATTGAAGGCTTTTGTTAATGATACCGCTGTCGTGACGTTTACTTTTTCGGTTGACTGTGCTGATTTACTTCTATTCATCCTAGGATAGCAACCACGCGGTCATGTAATCCAAACTAAGCTGAGCTTGTAATATGGCAACCTTAAATTGATAAACTTAAATAAAAGAGTAGTTAACACAAAACCTGAAGTAAACGGACGAAGTACCTAACGCTAAAAAGTATGAAATAAAAATAATAAGAAAAAAAAACAAAAGGAAAATGAAAACTTAAAATCGCAACAAAAATGTTAACTAGGTATTTAGTTTCTTTTTAAAAAAAAGAGAACCGCCTTCAAAAAATCGACCCACTGAAAAGTACGAAATAATTTTTACATACGCTAATGCTCTCAAATTTCCTTTCGAATTTCTCCAAAAACTAATTACTAAATTAAACTAAATACTTAGGTTTTGAAGTCGGTCCCAAACCAAATCCCTCTATAAGCCTATTGTTTGGCGTCATCCTTTCCAAACCAACGCATTCAATCTACATAGGTACTTACAGCCCAAAATAGCTAAGAAGTATAATTAAAAAAATAGTTAAAATAGTTTTTTTGGTCTCTGGCAACACTGGTAGTAAGACGTAAAACTGTGCTTCTCCCAATAATAATTTAATTTCATTTGATTTAATTCATTTTATTAGGTATTATTTGTATATTAAGTGCGTATTAGTGTGTTATAATGGTAATTAACTGTTTAATATCATAATTAGAAGTGAATGTTGGTGAATAACACATAGTAAAAGTTTTGCAAAGTCATCTGTCAAACGAACTGTTATTTAAAATACTTTTGCATTACTTTTTCTAATATACGAGCAGTTGAGGTAAGTTTACGATATATTGTACATCTAAACAATTTTGCACAAGTAATAAACACCTAGTGAACATATTTCGATTGCCCGGCTCATTTTGGTTGGTGACTTACCCAAACCTAAGTGTCATACAATAAGTACTTTATTATTTTTGTCTTTTGTTCTTAAGTTTCTTGCGATCCAATTATTTTAAATCTATTAACAAGATGATGACCAGGAAGGCGCATCTAGAGGAGGAAAAATTACAATGAACGCTTAAAGAACTTAAGAAATACAAGGATTTGTGTGAGACACTACAAAGTGAGCATGATGACAATGAGAGGGAGATGCTACTGATTTTAGACAAAAATTCTCAACTAAGAACTGAGATGGCAGAAATTCATTCTCATTTAATTACATCTTTAGATGAACGCGATAAATTACAATCAGTTGTAAACAATTTTGACAGTTGTAGTAATGAGTTTGAGACCGCACTCAAGCGCATCACCCAATTAGAGGGCCTCCTAAGTGAGGCTAACAATCATATTAATAGATTGGAGTGTGCAGACCGGTCCATCAAATCAGCCACTACACAATCACGGTTTGATGAGCTGGTTGGTAGCGCTCCATCTATGGTTTCTGCCAACTCAAACTCAAACATAGAAGTTATTACAATTGACTTAACTAAAGACAATTCAATTGTTTAAGCTAGTAAAACCATAAACTCAGCAAATAAACTGAAAAAGTGTGTTAAGTTGAATAAACAAATTAAGAAAAAGGAAAAGTTATTAAGAAAATTTAGAAATTCAAAGTCAAATGTCAATTATTGCCGAAAGTATTTAGCTCTAAAGGAAGATTTGTCTATTTGTATGACTAAAGTAGATAATAATCTTATAAAGTATGATGCTGATATCCATTGTCTGCAGACAGAGATTGACCGCTTACAAGATTCCCTATGTAACATGACAAAGAAATATCAATTATATCAAAATCAAATTAATGAACTTATCTTGGCCATGAACGACTTAGTAGATTTGTGTAAATACAATGAGCAAAGACTCATATCATTAACTAATAATAATCAGGCCAATGAACTTAGCCTGACACCACAAAGTTTTTCACAGCCTACCAACTTGAAAGATAGTTCTGCTATGTCATCTCAGACAGCGGTGATGAGTAACAGCTTTATGAATGCTAGCACTTCCCTCTCACATCTGAATACAAATGCGAACACCAACAATTTAGTAATGTTTAGTGATGAGATAGGTAGGAATATGAGCCAATTGTTGAGACAAAGGACAGGTCAAACAGTAACCAACTTTTGTATGCCCGAAGCAAGTTTTACACATATCTTACAAAGCATTTTGAGTAAAACATACTGTCCCGATTCAACAATAATCATTTTTATTGGGAGAAGGGGTAATGCAAATTTAAATACTATAAAAAGATATTTCAATCAATTATTAAACATAAAAGTTAGAAAAATAATTTTAGTTGCATTTCCCTACAGTAAGTTGTTGCCACAGGCCGAAAATGATTTTAGGCATAAGTTAAATAGGAAATTACATACACTGACATTTTACAATGATTTTATTGACATAATTGACTCTAATGCTTTCATTAGAAACCTTTATTTGACATGTGATAGTTGTTATCTATCTCAATATAATCAAAGTCAAATAGCATCATCGCTAGCATATTTTATTAATAACACAGGCAAAAATTTGGCTAATAACTCTGCTTTTATTGAGCAGTCTAATTTGACATTAAATATTAGCTTGGAATCCGTTTCAAATTCTTTAAATTAAGTAATGAGACAATAGAATCAATCTCTGGCAATAACCTTGATAAGACATTAGTTACCTTTTTTAATACCACACCTATTATAACCAAGAAAAACATACTTTCATCAACCACATATTGTAAAAAAAATAATTTAAAGAATTGTATCAACCTGATGCATCAGAATATACAAGGGTTGATGAATAAGGAATTAAAATTGGAATTGTTTATGAACTGTAACAATATTGACATTTTATGTATTACAGAACATTGGCTAAAAAGCCATCAGTTCATATTCAATTTCAATAACCACCAGGTTGCAAGCTCATTCAGCAGAGAAAACTTTATTCGAGGCGGCTCGTTAATTATAATAAATAAACTTTAAAAATTTAAAGAAAGATCAGATATTGTGAGCCTTTCTGTTGAGCGAGTTATAGAGATATCATGTGTCGAATTTGAGCAGTTCATTGTTATGAGTGTATACAAGCCTCCATGTGCGCCTTTTGAAAGTTTTATAGTAATTATGGAGGACGCCCTAAGCAAAGTTAATAATTGCCATAAAACGGTTGCTGTTTGTGGTGACTTTAATATTAACATTTTAGAGAAAATTTCTTCATCAATTAATTTCTTAAATCTTTTTAAATCTTACAATTTAAGTCATATTTTTTTAGAACCGACTAGAGTGACTGCCACAAGTGCCACCTGTATTGATAATATATTTATTAACACTAAACCTTCACATAAATCCTTAATTAATATGCTTCAGTCTGATCACAGTGGGCAGTTAGTCTGTTGTCCAAGAAAAAACCTTAAGGTTCAGAGTAAAATTATAAATTTTATACCTATAAATGAAAACCAAATGGAAGTTTTTAAAAATAATTTATCTAGTAAAATGCGTTGGTTGCCTACTCATGACCGTCCGGATCAGTTATATAACTCATTATTTAAATTGATTAATGATGAATTTTCTGTTGTATTTAAACCCAAAAAAATAATGTAACTGACCGTCTGACGTTTAGTGATTGGGCAACTGAAGGCATTCATAAAAGTCAAATTAGGTTATATGAACTTTACAATGAAAAAACTTTTAATAATAGTCCAGCCTTTATTAATTATGTAAAAAAATATTCAAAAACATTCAGACAAGCTTGTTATGCTGCAAACTCAATTTATTTGAAAATTAAATAAAATGCGCTGAAAATACCATAAAAGCTACCTGGAATGTCATCAATAACGAAACTGGTAGAGCCAAAGCACGCAGTCGCGACTACCTACTAAATATCAATAATGTGAGTGTTGCAGAGGACTTGGAAGTAGCGACAGAATTTGAAAAATTTTTTGCTAATATACCCATTTTAACTACAGAGTCACTTAAGTCATCTTCCACGTCTGCTGAAATACTACTTAAGGACTGCGTACCAGAATGTGTCACAGTCTTTGAATTTACTGCTGTTACTACTGAAGATATTCTTAAACAATTTAAAACTATTAATATGAAAATGACAATGGATTTATGGGGATTGTCAGTAAAGACTGTTTCATATATTATTACTTTAATTGCTCCACATCTAGCCACAGTGTTCAATGACTGTGTCGCTTCTGGAACATTTCCTGATTTAATGAAATATAGTAAAATTACACCCTTATTTAAATCTGGTGACACATCAGACCCCTCAAATTTTCGACCTATTTCTGTATTGCCAACTCTTAGTAAAATTTTTGAAAAGTTAATACTTAATCAATTGCTTAATAATTTTAATAGACATAATCTTCTTCACAAGAAACAGTTTGGATTTACGAGGGGTTGTTCAACTACTGACGCAGCAGTTGAGTTACTGAAAAGTATTTTTGCGGCTTGGGAGAAGTCACAAGATGCGTTAGGTATATTTTGCGACTTATCAAAAGCCTTTGATTGTGTACGTCATGATACTCTTATCAGGAAATTATATCACTACGGCATTAGGAACAAAGCTCTCAATCTCCTGACTTCTTACTTGGGCAACAGAATCCAGAAGGTCAAAGTTAATGGTAAGACATCTCCAGGTTCAGCTTTAAAAATGGATGTCCCGCAGGGTTCAATTCTAGGTCCATTTCTATTCTTGATATATATTAACGATTTACCTAATTATGTAAAGGACAATTATGAGATTGTGTTGTTCGCGGATGATACATCTTTGATTTTTAACATTAAACGACAACAGGTTAATTTTGACGAAGTAAACAATGCACTCTCTAAAGTTGTTAATTGGTTTAATATAAATAACCTATTACTTAATAATAAGAAAACGAAACTTTTAAAATTCTCTATGCCTAATGTTAAACAATTGGAAACCTATGTGCAACTTAATGAATCTAGGATTGAGCCCGTCGAGACAACCATGTTTCTAGGCATTATGCTCGACACCAAACTACAATCGGGTCCACATATTGAAAGGCTATCGGGAAAACTCAGTTCTGTAGCTTATGCAGTTAAGACAATTAGACGCCTTACAGATTTAGAAACAGCTAGAATGGTTTTTTTCAGTTATTTTCATAGCTTAATGTCGTATGGGATTCTTCTCTGGGGGAGTGCTGCAAACCTAAATACATAATTCGTTCTACAGAAAAGAGCTGTAAGGGGAATTTATAAACTCGGTCCAAGAGTTACTCTAAGAGAAAAATTCAAAGAAATAAACATTCTAACTGTTGTATCACAATATATTTATGAAAATCTGTTATATGTACATAAAAATATTGACAAATTTAGTAAAAAATGTGATATACATTCTGTAAATACGAGACACAAGAATAATCTGTTAGTTCATAGCACTCGTCTCCACAAAATAAGTAGCTGTTTTATGGGGCAATGTTTACGCTTTTATAACAAGCTCCCTTATAATTTAAGAAACTTGTCTATAAATAAGTTCAAAATCATTGTTAAAGCGAAATTATATTCAAAAGCATACTATAAAATATCTGAATATAAAGACGACCAAAACGCTTGGGATTGAGCTGTTCTAATTCGGCACACAAAAATAATTGTATATAATGCTTTTTTTAAATGACGTTTTGTAAGTACTTGCAAAGTTTATACGAAATATACAAAAAAATATATTTTATAATTAAGCTTTTTGTTTTTGCTGGTTTGACACCGACTTCAAAAACAAAGTATTTAGTTTAATTTAGTAATTAGTTTTTGGGAGAAAT
Source organism: Euclidia mi (assembly GCA_944739405.2). Lineage (NCBI taxonomy): Eukaryota > Metazoa > Arthropoda > Insecta > Lepidoptera > Erebidae > Euclidia > Euclidia mi. The sequence goes on along the minus strand of OX123193.2, from coordinate 27,701,422 downwards.
TCGAAAGGAAATTTGAGAGGATTAGCGTATGTAAAAATTATTTCGTAGTTTTCAGTGGGTCGATTTTTCGAAGGCGGTTCTCTTTTTTTAAAAAAGAAACTAAATACCTAGTTAACATTTTTGTTGCGATTTTTAAGTTTTCATTTTCATTTTGTTTTTTTTTCTTATTATTTTTATTTCATACTTTTTAGCGTTAGGTACTTCGTTCGTTTACAGGTTTTGTGTGTCAGGTGTGTGGTCAGGTTTTGTGTTAACTACTCTTTTATTTATTTTATACTTTTTAGGGATAGTTACCTACTTCATTTACTTTAAGTTTTGGGCTACTTAATAGTTTGTTTATAGTTAGATTCTTCAATTATTTTAGTGATAAGTTTTCTGCTAGTATCAGTCTGTAATCATGACTTTGACATAGGTACCTACTTTTATTTTGTGTGCCTATGGGCTTAGGCTTGATGCTGCAAGAGAGAGATGAGTCTAGGCAATCAGCCACATACGGAACGGACGCCCCCCGCAAATGCTGCTCCGGCTGATCCAAACAAATGCGGCGGACTTGTACATACTATTGAATTGGCTGTGAGCTCTCGTATTATGCTCCGGAGAAATAAAGGATTTAAATGGCCGGCACTAAGAAGAGACCAACTTGAGCCAGGTGAACTGCCTGATGCCATTTTGATATTATTTGATGATCCATTACTAGCATTGCGTCTTAAAGATGATGATGGATACATTTCCATAGCTCCAGTGACAGCGACCTTTCAAGGCAATCGCGGTAATGGTATATCGAGAGGCGGATGTTGTCAATCATATTGAGTTGGGCTGTGACGGTACACAAGTTGCAAGGCTATACACTTAGTTCCGCGGTAATCGACGTGGGGCCTAAAATCTTTGCTAAAGGCCAATGCTATGTTGCCTTATGTCGGGTCAAATCCCTGAAAGGCATGGCTTTAAGTGATATTGACTCGAACAAATTACTCAACCATCCCCACGACAACAGAGCCTTATCCGAAATGACAAGAATGAGAAATATGCTCTCGCATTAGATTCTTTCGCCGACTTTCTTTGTTTTTTGTTACTCGCAGAGACATTTACACGTACACATACAAATACACAGGCGCGCGCACACACGTAAACACGTACAAACACACACACATAATACATACAAACATACTAAGAACCAATATTAGTATACGGGTGAGAACTGAGAGCCTTCTTTTTTTGAAGTCAGTTAAGTGTAACAAATACTTTTTTTCTGACTTACATACATACATAGACTCACGCCTATAACCCTGAAGAGGTAGGCAGAGGTGTATTTCTACACCCACTTTTCGCCAGATATACTTTAGTCCCACGTAATAAGCGGCGAGCCTATTGCCGTACCGGGCACATTTCCAGACTCCGTGCTGCTACTGAGAATTTCGTGACGGAAAAACCTAACAACACTGCCCGACCCAGGAATCGAACCCGGGACCTCCCGATCCCACGCGCACATTTATGCTGCGAGATCAACGAGGCAGTCGTATAGGGTTTGATGTCGAGTTTTCCGTCTCTACGCAAAGATGGTATTTGCATCGTGTTATCCCTTAGTCGCCTCTTACGACACCCACGGGAAGATAGAGGGTGGTGACACTTGTATTCTATGCCGTTAACCACACGGCTAATTTTTTTCTAAAAACCGCATAAATATCGGTGCAGTCGAACTCGAGTTAATCGTGGGCAAACTTACATATATACGGGTCAAACTCAGAAACTTCTTTTTTTTAAGTCGGTTAAGGGCCTTAAACCTTCTCCTAAGTGTAACAAATACTTTTCTGAAAACCGCATCAAAATCGGTTCAGCCAAACGCGAGATAATCGCGGACAAACATACATACATACAGGTCAAACTGAGAACCTCCTTTTTTTGAAGTCGGTTAAATATTCTACATCAATACGTATTATAAAATGAATTCCCCAGACCGTCCTGTATTTTGTATTTGTCGCCATAAACTTAAAAACTACAGTTCAGATAGTGTGATTTCTGAAGAAGGTTTAGGTGTCTTATACACGCGGGTGAAGTCTAGTTATAGATAAATAACACCTAGATACAGAACAATAATAACATTGATTCTTTTCTATGTATATTTTACCGCGATAGCTGACACCCACACCTATTAAGCCGCGGGCGAAGAATACTAGGTACAATAACAAACAAGTCGGCGCTGGACCAGTTTGAAAAAAAGTCCCTTGGCTCACTCACAGAGTCGAGGCACGCTAGAAACTGGTTTTGTATACGAGTGTCAATATGCGTGTAAAGTAACACTGGATGCGACGATGTCTTGCTAAGCGATTCTCGCCCTTATGGTGGTCTAGCGGGAAGTTGTTCGACTGTACAATATAAAATAAAAAATATATTCTGTCACATTTATTTCTGGGTATATGACCCTCTAAAGCTTAGCAGTCACTAACCTAGACCAACAGACTAGTAGAACATACCTTCGTTTAGCGACGAGTACAAACAGGAGTGCAGTGACAGCGAGCGCTGCGAGCGCGGCGAACGCCAGTGATACTGCGCCCAGCACTCGCTCCGTCTCCGCCGTGCCACTCGTCGTGGTTATCTGACTGCCCTCCGATTGGAACGCCAATGGACGACGGAGGCGCTCTGGGACAAAATAATGGCGTTATGGAATTACAGATGCAGACTTGTTCATAGTATACAAAATCACTTAATTTAAATTCTAAATGCGTTATTAAATTTTAAGAGATCTGTGGTAATTTAATCGCTAATACATGCCTGCACTAGGGATAATTCCTATGTCGCGGTTGACTTTATAAATATTGAATTAACGGACACAAAGAACACCCAGCCTCAACAAGTTGTAGATCACAGTACTCGGCGCAGTTCTAAGAGCTGTTTCAGATTAGCGTTTTATACGCGCGTATAAGTTCATTTTTGGAAGCGCACGTAGGCGCATATAGGCGCGCCTTTTGGCACACGCGCAACTCGTACGAGCGTTGACGCGCATCTAAGTGCGGTTTCAGATTAGCGTTTTATACGCGCGTATAAGCTCGTTTTTGGAAGCGCATGTAGGCGCGTATAGGCGCGCCTTTTGGCACACGCGCAACTCGTACGAGCGTTGACGCGCTTCTAAGCTCGTATAACCATGAGCCGTCAAAATCCATGTTGACATTGACAAGACGTCACTACCGTTTCGAGCGAACACGCCCGTTTACGTGAGTCTAAAACGACCGTATACGCGCAGAAATATACGCTAATCTGAAACCGCCCTAAGCTCGTATAGCGCGAGCCGTCAGAATCCATATTGACACTGACAAGATGTCACTACCATTTCGACTGAACACGCCGAAATATGCCCGTTTATGCGAGTCCAGTTTTTTGAAGCGCGTAATGTGGCGCGCGTGTAAGCGCGTACGCTAAAACGACCGTATACGCGCAGAAAAATACGCTTATCTGAAACCACCCTAAGCGATGAAACTGCTACCACTTAAATAACTACGTCATACGCGCAGTCGCACACATTATACATCAAGTTGTTATTAGTATAATTGATCAAATTGTACTTTATCTTTAAACATAAACTTTGTTATTTCACGATGCCATAACAATTAGAAACGTTGCATTAAGAATTAAATCAGTAAAATATTATTATAGTTATTACTTTGATGATTGACTTTACAGATAGTCACAACAACCGCGTAGATAATTTTTTGAAATTTTAAAGCATATTGCAGCTGGCACGCTAGCCTATAGCATCCGTGGCTAATGTGTTGCATTAGCACCCACCGCCTTTGAAAACTTTCAACATTTTACAAAATATGTAGAAAATTGCAGCAGACACGCTAGAACAGACAATGCACTAGATACATATTATACACAGATCTCGAATGATTAATGTTTTAAGAAACTAGATGCACGCAACTAGACTGCAACGCAAACCTTTAAACCCACGCTACGGCGTGCATTACTGTCTTTTTGAAGTTATTTGTAAATCGTGAATAGATTCAAGGCACTTGTTGTGCGTGTTTTATCTAGTGCATACATGAAGCAAATGAGTAGACGGATCGCCCGTTGCAGCCCAATTACACGTACGACTCCGCTCCTACCCGGCAAAAAGAGTATAACTCAAATATGGGCTATAAGTATTGCTCTTTAGATATTCTTTACATTGGCAACTTAAATTAGCGGAAAGCTCGATGTCAGCGAGCTTATAAATTGCAATCATAATGGGAATTAGTAACCGTAATAATCTTTCTAAACAGTTACTTTATTAAATGCGCCTCGTATGGTTAAGGCCAGGTAAACTTTTACATATCCAATCCAGATTTAATTGTATTACCGTCATATTGAGAACCCAGGTGTAAATCTTGACGTTTTGCTGACTATAGTTACAGATTGGCAATTTTTATATTTTTTATTTTGTGATTTACGATCGTACTTATATAATGCGTGAAATTATCGCATCAGAAGCTGCTTTATCTAAGTTCTAAGCCCTAAAGTTGGTGCATATGTCAAATACTAGACTATAATTTATATGTAAATGAATTGCACCATACTTTTCTAACAATTAAGTAACACTTGTACGGAATCATTTATGCAATTCAAATCAAATCTATCGTGGAGTGCACTAGAATTTTTAGACCATCCGTACAATGATACATTTGTCAAAAAGCAAATCGAATTATATTGCAATACAAATAAAAAATAAATATTTCCCTCCTACGATCGTTTTCAATTTCAAAACGCTGTTCAGTAAACAAAACGCCTAGCATTTATCATTGCAAGTAAAAATTGCAACAATGGATCGATAAATGCGTATCTATGTGTAGTACCTACTCTGCCTTTTATGTATTTGCTTTGTATACGTGTCGATATTACAATATTAATCATTGCTATTTTTAAATATAAGGGAAATCAATGATTTATTAAAAGCGAGAATATCTCTCTGTATCATGTTTTTATCAATGCAATACCAACGCCAAAGGCATTGTTTGCTAGTTAAAACTATCGTCTTCACATGAAATAATTTTATACTAAATTGTAATTTAGTGTGAAGGTAGTATTTACCATGTTTGGCGTGGTCTTTTAAGCAGTCGTTTCACCGTTCGGAACTGCATGGAGTGTTGTGGGTTCAATCCTCTCATAAGACAATAGTTTATGAGATCCACAAATTCTTCTGGGTGGGCTTTGTATCCGTTCGTTAAGATTTGTAAAGATTTATTTATTTACTTTTTTCTCATTATACACACATCTTTACAGGTTTACACCCAATGCAATGGTGTAGCAATCTTAAGTGAAAACATTCTTAACATATTGGTATACCTATTTTGACATTTCACATGAGACTATATTTAGTTTCATGCGGAGCCCAGATGATAGCGTTACATTCTAGTTGACTTCTTACTAAGGAATTGTATAACACTCTTATAGCAGCGATATTCGTAAAACCGTTAGCCATTCGGAACACCAAACCTAAGTTCCTATATGCTTTTTTGCATACGCTAACTATGTGTTCACGAAACGTTAGACAAGTGGTAAGGCGCACACCTAGATCCTTGATCTCAGTTACTCTAGGCATCGGTATGTTGTCTATCACATTTTTATGCTGTATGTAAGTGCCCGCGAAAATGTTTATAGTGGAATACTTGGACGTGTTAAACTGAAGGTTTTTATCTTTGCTCTAGGCCACCACACTGTTTATGTCCCTCTGTAGATCTTCACGGTCATTCGTGCTTCGGATAGGTAACGATAACTTAAGGTCATCGGCTAACAACAAGCATTTAGCATTTCTAACAACACTCGGTAGGTCATTTATCAATAATAGGAATGCCAAGGGACCGAGATTACTGCCCTGTTTTACACCAGACCATGTAAAATATGGTACTGACTGGCTTCCTGCAAATTCTACATACTGCTGCCCAACACGCATGTAATCTGCAAAAAAATTAATCAAGTGTGGGGTGAAACCTACGGCTGCAAACTTTTTTAAAAGCACATCGTTATCAACTACATCAAACGCTTTTTTGTAATCAAAGTATGCAGCATCAGTTTGTCCCCCACCATCCACTATCGGTAACACAGTCCCTATGTAATTCAAGAGATTGATAGTAGTGCTCCGTGCTGGCCGGAATCCGTGCTGAGCGTCAGAAAGCTGTGAGTTTACTTGAGAATAAATGGCCCTATGAATGGTTGACTCAAGCTGGTGTACACAATACGGCAATTGGTCTATACTCCTCCACCTTGGCACCCGAACCTCCATTTTGCACCGGTATGACGAGTCATACCGGTGCCAAAGGGATTCGGTTGGGATCGGGTTACTTTCCATATTTCAGGGAAAACCACATGTTTTAAACACAAGTTATAGATATATAACAAAGGTTCTGCTAATACCGCTCTACAGTCGCTAAATATACACACATCAACAAAGTCTAGGGATATTTTATATTTCACCAAATATCTAAAAATCTATGAAGAATTTTCTGATACAGTAAATAGAAGAATCATAGATTATTTTAAGGTCTTTAATAAAAATAAAAAACATTTCGTGTTTTTTTTTGTTTTAAATAAAAAAAATATTTTTTTTAATCATCATGGAAAATTAGTATGATAACAACAAACATTTCTTCTTAAAAAACTATTAATTTTAATAAAAATGGAAAAAATCTTGTAAAATCTAATCATTAATAATCAGTGTTGCCACCTCTTACATTGATTACACATCGACATCGATTGTTAATACTTAAAATTAAATTGTCAATGTCTTGCTGCGGTATGAGGTCCCATGTCCTTTGCAAGTGTTCGTAAAGTTGTTGTTCAGTCGTCAAATTTGGTGGAAAATCTCTCAAAGCTTTTCGTTGTAACATGTCCCAGGCATGCTCGATAGGATTTAAGTCGGGCGACTGTGCAGGCCAATCCAAAACTTGAATATCGTGCTCTCGGAGAGCGGTCGATACCAGCCGCGCCGTATGGCAAGGAGCATTATCGTGCATGAGTAGAAATTCATGGCCTATTTGAGTTCTGTGTGGGACAATAACGGGCTCTACTACCTCCTCGTGGTATTTTTGTGCAGTCATGCTGCCTTGGATCCAAACGAGTTGGGTTCGTCCGCCAAGACGAATTCCTGCCCACACCATGATTGTCCCGCCTTGGTATGGGTGGACCTCCAGAGGGTGCCGTAGACGGCTAACTCTCCCTGGAGCTCTCCAAACGCGTGTTCTTCGTGAATCCGGGTGAAACCCAAACCGGGACTCATCGGTGAACAGCACCAAAGACCATTGTTCGTCACTCCATGGTAAATGCTCCCGAGCCCACGAAAGCCGCCGACCGCGATTGCCACGTCGCAATGCTGGAACACGCAATGGTCTTCGAGCATGAAGATCAACTTCATGTAACCTTCTTCGCACGGTTTGGTCGCTTACCAGCAGCTGGTGGTCCTCCTGGAGCCTTTGCACTAGTTGCAGCGCTGTGATATTGGGTTGTCTTCTGGCGGTCATTTGGAGAAATCGATCCTGTCTCTGCGTAGTAACACGATATCTACCTGTGTGCTGTTCGGCCACATCTCCAGTACTGCGATAACGTGACCACAACCTTGATATCACATTTTGACTGGTATGTAGGGCCTCAGCAACGACGCGTTGAATTGCACCATTTTCTAACATGCCCACGGCTCGTAACATTTCATCTCGACTCAAATGACGACGTGACATGACTTTTAAAGTTCGTACGTCACGTTAAATTAAAAAAGAAAAACAATTAAAAACCCTTTTCATTAATAATTATAATAAAACAGTTTTAACTTTCTTTAATGTAACGAATTACTAGCAAATTTGCCGCCATATTTTGTTTATTATTTTGTTTTTTTTCTTTCCATGTTCAAATTTTGAAAATAGAATAAAAGAGGTTTTAATCTGTATATAAACTTTTTGTGGAAACTAACAAGGTTCTAAACTATAAACTTGTAAATAATTTAGGATTAAGATATCCCTAGAGTTTGTTGATGTGTGTATATGATGGTATACTATCTGGCCCGAGGATTTTTTAGGCTGGAGTTGTCTCAGCGCGCGCTTTGAACCACTATGTTTGTACCTCTTATGATGTATGACTTTATATTTAATGTCGCGAATAATATCATTCGTATACCATTCAGGGTAAGTGTACCTCGACGGTAAACGATTTCGCTTTTTTCTAGGAACACTATCATGATTTTATAAGTGAATATAAAGTATCATAGAAGTAATTCAGACTAGCCTCTAAATCTAAACTATACAAACATGTCCAATCTACCGCTGATATTTTTGCATACAACGTAGAAAGATCGCCTTTATTTATTTATTTATTATATTCTTTACTGTACACCTATAAAATTATTACATAGCATAAACTTAAACTATAAAAAAAGTACAGTGGGCGGCCTTATCGCTAAAAGCGATCTCTGCCAGGCAACCTTTGGATGGATATGGTTTGCAGAGGAAAATAATGGTGGTTGTAGGCGTACCAAATAACATACATACATACATAAACTCACGCCTTTTTCCCGTCGGGGTAGGCAGAGACAACGGAACGCCACTTGCATCTATCCTTACAAACCTCACGCGCTTCCTCTACATTCATTACTCTGTTTATACATGCTCGCCGGTTGCGGGTGCTTAGGACCTTCCCGTTTTTCAGAACGTCACCAATTTGGTCGACGAATGTCCTACGAGGTCGGCCGCGACCGGCTTGCCCATACACGTTAGCCTCATATATTTGGTGCGTCATTCTTTCTTCACTCATTCGCTCCACGTGCCCAAACCATTTCAGCATTCCTTTCTCAATCCTTGTCACGACATCTTCTTTCAGGCCACATCGCTCTCGTATTACTGCATTCGGAATTCTATCAGTCTTACCCCACACATACTACGCAGTGACCGCATCTCAACTGCGTTAATTCTGCTTTCATGCTTTTTCTGCCACACTAAATATATTATAAATAGATATTTATAATATATAATAAATATATTATAAATAGATTTTTATAATATATATATTTGTATAATATATACATAAATACATAATAATATTACATCAATACTTATATTCGAAAATTTTAATCATAATTTTATAATATATACCTATGCAACTAAACATATGTACATACATTCATCTAAATAATCTTACTAAGTATAATATATATTGACTTATAATAATATAAATTATTATAGTAGAATGATAGCTTAACCTACAAGGACAGATAGTGTTCCTTTACCATCGCTTTAAACTTCGTTACTGTTTGAGCCTGTCTAATAGGTAGCGGTAGAGCATTCCACAAACGTACAGCAGTAACAGTAGAGGACTTATCAAAAAAGCTCGTGGAATGTCCCGGCATTTTCAGTTTTAAATTTTCTGATGACCTCAAAAACTTATTATGTGTGTCATGTAGGTACTCAAATCGACCTTTAAGATAGGAAGGAGTTGAAAAGTTAAACAATACATTGTGCAGTAAAGTAAGAATGTGAGCATTCCGGCGATGACGTATGGTTAACAACTTGAGTTGCGTTCGAAATTGTGAAACATGACCTGATGAAATTGTGAACATTGACCCAAATTCTTCACTTTGTCCCGTATGTGAAGTATGGTACCATCAAAAACAATATCAGGGAGCTGCGACCAGTTTACTTTTGACACCAATTTGGGGCTACCAACAATAGTGACCTGCGTTTTAGAAGGGTTAACTTTCAGCCCAAATGATAAGCTCCAACTGCAAATTTGTGCCAGGTCACTGTTAATTACATTAATGGACTGTATTATCTTCGCTAATTGTGACTGCGTATAAATCTTGAGATCATCTGCATAAAGGTGGTAGGAAGAGCGAAGATTGTTAGAGATAGAATTTATAAAAAATGCGAAGAGTAATGGAGACAACACGCCACCCTGGGGCACACCAACAGTTATGTTACACCAAGCAGAAAATGTATCCTCAACGCGAACATGCTGTCGGCGGCCACACAGGTACGAAGGCACGAAGCCAATCAATCACTGTTAGAGATATGTTAAGAGAGCGAAGAACACCAACTAGAATCTCCAATTCCACTGTATTGAAGGCGTCACTGAAATCTAACAGTGCAAGAATAGTGAGCTTTCCGCCTTCCATACCGGACCTGATGTCATCCGTACTATTGACAAGGCATGTGACTGTACTATGACCCGGGCGGAAACCAGATTGGAAGGGATTAGATTAAGGAGATTATTTCTGCAGAGGAATGAATTAATTTGGTCATGGACGAGGCGTTCGAGGACTTTGGATAGGCCTTTATTAAAGTTCCAACCGTTAGGTTGAGTATTTGCGTCGGATACAAAGGAACTCAAAGTCGCTTCTAGCTCAGTGTGAGCTCGCGAGCCCATCACTGATACTTCAAGCGGTGGATGATAAGCGTCTACAAAAACTAACGGCTCCCGAGCTGCGCGCACACACACACTTTCACTATCCGCATACGTACTTAACACTAAATCTAGACAGCGGTCTTTGCAATTTGTCACCGTGTTACTCTGAGTGAATCCACAATATGTTGTAAAGAAATCAAAGTATGCAGTTATACACGCAGGGCATGAATATAAATTTAGATCCCCTGTCACAACTACCTCACTAAACCCGTTGCAAAATTGTTTAATTATTGTAAATAACAACATGTACTCTTCTTCGCTACTACTAGGCGGAATGTAAACAACACATAAACAAAATAAACTCTATTGCGCAAGTAAACCGTCGCACCTACTAGTTCAAACGCATGATCGTCAATGTTTTCGTCGATCGGCACTCGTCGCAGCTCGAGACGCGGTGTGGCCACGAGACACACGCCGCCGTGTTTCCGCCCGTCCGCTCGGTCGGATCTAATGATAGTGTAGTCGGGGGGAATAATAATCTGCATTACGAATAGATTCGTTGAAACCTGCTTCTGTAATAGTAAATAAATATCTGTGCCAGATGCTAACAATCCCGCATAAAACTCCTCCAATTTTGTTTTTTGTTCGTAAGCTTCTTACGTTCTGATAATAAATATCGATACTCGTTATTTTATTCTTGTTTCTTGGAATCTTTGAAGGACCGTCGAAACCACAGCCATTCGCAGAATTCGATATTTACCGCCCAGTTCTTAGCTTGGCATAGCTCGTCATACTTGCTTACTGGAACACCTATGATAAAGGAGGCATTAGCTCGCTCGGTCTTATGTTTAATTTTTTCTACTTTAATATGAATTTCCGGTCCGCATATATTCTTAACATATTTTTCTACACTTTCTACTTTTGTTTCCTTCTCTAGACGCCATATATGCAGATACTTTTTCTTTTTAGTCCCTTGGATTTCGTTAACCGTTATACTGCCTCCTTTTTTTACTTCAGTGTTTCGATACCGATTTTTTCCTTTTACTTACGAGCGTCCAGGTTACTTCGTTTTCTTTCTCTTTTCCAGTCATATCAGGCAGGCAGTTGGTGGTACCTTCCTGTTCACATATGACCGAGATATTCTGCCTAGAGCTCGTAGAAAATCCGAAGGTTTAGTGGTCACACATTGTTTGGCTGTTTGTGCCGTTTGTGTGGTACTATTGGTTTTCTTTTGAGGTACCTGCTTTTGTTTTTGTTTCACAATGTCTACAAATGATGTTGATGCCTGTGAGAAATCTTCCAAAGATGTTTGAAGCGACCCCGTATTATCCTTTGCAGCGTATTTCATGTTAAGACAGGTTACTAGATGATTATTTTTCTCAAGAAGAACCTGAATTTGGTTTTCTAATACAACTACTTTACTAGATTTTTCTCGAACTACCTTCATTGTTTTCCTTAATACCCTTTATTCATTTTCTGCTTTTATAAATTTATCGTGTAGTAAAGCGTACTGTTTAGTTTGATTATCCAACCGTGATATGATATCCAAGTAGAACTGTCGTAGCTCTTCGTGTGACTTATTCTTGTTAGTATCCAGCACGTAATCATTTGGATTGTTACGACTGCCTCGCTCAGTGTTTACTTAGCAGTTGCCCGGTGTAAAAGTTTTGTTCATAGCAGTGCTTCCTCGGACTGGTGTATCGGAATTATCTCGCTTAGGTATAGTACTAATACATTCCGGACACACCCACTTGTTCTTATATTCCTGAGTAAATGCTCATGCGTACACTCGAAAAATTTACGGTAGTCAGACAGATTTTGCCCGCGACACAGGATATATTCCTAATGCAAAAGTAAAAGGAAAAACATATTAAATTGTGCAATAAGTGAATACGTACCTCCAGAGTGCGTAGTGGTAGCGGCGTATATAATAGCCTGATGACGTGCAGACTCTGTCACAGTCCACAAGCGCAGCGCGTACCACGCACCAGCCGTGAGACCACCGATCACCACCTAAGTTTAGAATAACACCTTTAGTAAAACCTTTATAGATCGATTATACTATACTTAGCTAATCGTGCTAAGTTTCTGTAGAGATTAAAAAGCATCGGGAATTACTAAAGCCAATGGCCAGCCACAGGCTGTCCAAATGAGAATGATGTTCCTGATTATATTATTATCTCATCATCATCGTTCTACGGTACGGTCTCAAAGACTTTTCATTTTTGATACTACCGGCATTTGAGACTAGTGGATCCGCATACAAGCAACTAAATTTCAAATAATTTGGGTGACTTTTTTCGTAATCTGGAGGTAATTTTACTAACTGCCAGCAACAAGTTAAAATCGGAACGGAGTCGTATTACTTGGACATTATGTATCAATATGGCAAGTCTACTATATTACTATATATCATCAACATCATCGTCCTAGCGGTATCTCAGTTGCATCCAAGACTTTGCGCCTTGAAGAATGGGTTCGCTTACTAGTCTAACCTGGTTTAACAGAACATTAGCTTATCCACAGAACGTCTGCCGTCTAGTGTCCGCAATCCAAAGTGGAAGCGATATTCCATTGCCTGTACCGTAGGTACATATTGCTTTACTAACCGATTGTCAATTTTCATATATATTCTCGGAAATCCCCACATCCATTAATTCTCAAAGTGTCAGTTAAAATGTCGCTCGTACCAATGTAGAGTAATGATAAATTACATAATGTAAGCTAGTTTTCCTCGTTTATTTTGCTCAAAACATTTGTAACGAAATATTTGTTAGGCTTCAAGCAACATGGTCATTATGTGGACATTGTTTGTTTTACTCGATTTGACCATTTGACATGTCAGTACAGTAGCCGTTTTTTGCTGAACTTGCCTTGATTTATGTTCTTAAATGCTAAATTAAAAGCATACAAGTGCTTTTAATTTAGCTCATAAACTCAACGTATCTCAAACAGTAACACTAATAGAGACGATAGCAAGTTGTATGTTTTGTCCATTAAATATTCTAATCCTTTATTCATATTTACACTTTCTTAAATAGGGGTTCTATTTTTTTTTGTAATTTGTTCGTGCTGGCAAAAGCAATGTAAACAACCAATAATATATGTAAGTCAAAGTTATGAAACAATTTTGAACGAAAGATATATCTGTGTATGTTTTGAATATTACACGTATGGCTAAGGTGCTCAGCGGCTATTTGTACCGTGTTACGATGTTGTAATTTCGACACAAACATTTTCTAAACTCATTTCCTCAGAAATGAGAGAGAAAAGATCGTAATGCCAGTTCCTTCACACCTTAATCAATGTCTACCTGTAAAAATTTTTCCTCGTACGCACAATAAAGTTGTTGATATTTGCACAAAAAAGGTATTTTACCCGTCCCGTAGGATCATAACCTACAAATTTGTATGGAGCGGGAGTCTCAATTTCAACTTGTTTCAATTGGCTCTTGTTGCCGCGGGAAATAGAACGGGAATAATTTGCGGATTCTTTGTGAAATATATTTACGCGAAATTAGTTTTCGATTTATTATTAGCTTTTATATCTGTTTGTATTCTTCCTATAGCTGCGGGCATCTTTAAAACCAATCAAGTGGATGAAATTAATAATTTTATCATAATTAAATATGGAGTCGAAACTTCGTAGTGCTGTTTCATTGGTCGAATTATTTATGGGTCGAATAGTATAATACAATATTAACCATCGGCATCTACAGCATGTAACTCTACAGATAAATCTGGTGAGACTTTTGAATTGCAGGTCTTTACGTATGAAATTGCCGTTCTGCCGTACTGGCCATTTCAAATGAAAAAAATATTTTTTTTATTTGAATTTCAAATTAATTTTATTTTAAAAACATGGAAATCTTTTTCTAAAATCGTCATATGTTAAATAGGGTTACGTTTTCATCGCATTCGAAATTTTTTCGTCATCTCCATGATGACGAAAAATTTTCGAATGCGATGATACGTTAGAAATTCGAATAATTACGGAGTATGAGTACCGTAGTGGCAGCAAAGTGGCACAAGCGGCACGCAACATCAACGACGTTTACGGAGCGAACAGTACAAACGAACGCACCACCCGTTATTGGTTTGCCCGCTTCCGTTCTTGAAATTTTGACCTAAAAAATGAACCCCGTGGTCGTCCAAAAACTTTGGTCGACAATGACGAATTAAAAGCGATTGTGGAAGCTAATGATACTCAATCTGCGGCTGAATTAGCAGCAGCTTTCGACGTTAGCATCAAAATAATATTTGTCCATTTGCGTCAAATTGGCAAGGTAAAAAAGCTTGACAAATGGGTACCCCTCGAAGTCAATGATCGTCAGCGCGAAGTACGTGTTGCCTTGGGAATGGGCCTTGAATTGCTCAACAGGCATACAAATAAAGGAATTTTGAACCGCATTGTTACTTGTGACGAGAAATGGATCCTGTTCGACAATCGTAGGCGCTCAGCAAGTTGGTTGGACCCTGGTTCAGCACCAAAACAATGCCCTAAACGAAAACTTATCCTTAGAAAAGAGATGGTCACTGTTTGTCGGTCTAACGCCGGTGTAATTCATCACAGCTTCTTACCAAACGGGACGAGCATTACTGCAGATGTGTACTGTGAAGAACTGAACACAATGATGGAGAAGCAATTGGGGATGGTGGCCTTCCTAATAGGACTTAGCTTACCATCAGGCAGCGTGAAGTCAATTTGACAGGTATTTTCTTAATAAAATAAAAAAAAGAGATACCGATGTTAGAGGCCGCTTGCGATTTCATCCCTAAAACCTTTGTCTTTGACAAAAAATATCGCATCCAATTACAGGAGGAACACAAAGACAGCTCTGGTATACACGAAGTCAGAGTATACACAGACGGCTCAAAAACGAAGCATGGGACAGGTGCGGGCGTATTCTCCCATGACTTAAATATCAACATCTAAACATTCCTTGGCACTCTTAACACCATATTCCAAGCCGAGTGTGTTGGGATAAAAAGAGCCGCAACAGCAATCGCGTGTAGGAACGTAAGTGACCTGTCTATACGCATTATCACGGACAGTGTCTCTGTACTACAAGCTCTCGGCAGCAACTGCTTTAACAGCGGTCTCATCATGGAATGCCACCTAGAGCTGCAAAAGATTGCAGTGAAGAATCGGGTTACGCTGCAATGGATTAAAGGCCACAGCAACTCCGCAGGCAATGACGCCGCAAACCAACTGGCACGGCAAGGATCGAACACAATGATAATGGGACCCGAGCCGATTGTACCGATACCTGCAAGCCAACTCAAAACGTGGCTACGCGAGAGAACCGCACATGAACACGAAAATCAGTGGGCAGACATAAAAGAATGCAAACAAACGAAAGATGCTATCCCCTGCTTGAACAAGCGACTCTCGCACAAGCTGCTGCATTCTAATAGAAAAACTCTTAAGCATCTGACAGGCATAATAACCGGCCACTGTCTACTCAACAAGCACCTATTCAACATAGGCGTTAAGGACAGCCCACTGTGCAGGGGCTGCATGGAAACCGAAGAAACACCCGCTCACGTCATTCTGCACTGCACAAGTGTGAGCGATCAACGGGCAAAGCTGCTGAACAACCCCAGAACCATGTGTGAGGCTTTGAACGACAACAGCCAACTAATAGCTTTCTGGAAGGAGCTAAGGTGGTACGAGGGTCAAACTGAAAGTTCTTAGAAAATCAAAAACTGATTACATTAGCCAGTTATTAGTTTTATTATATCTTTTCAAAATATTGTCCATTGACGTCAATACACCGCTGCATGCGATGGAACCACTGGGAAAAGCACTTTGCCCACTCGTCCTTAGGGGTCTCTTCAATGGCATCGCGATACGCAGCCACCGCTTCTTCAGCATTCATAAACCGCTTTCCTTTAAGTTTTTCTTTAATTTTTGGAAATAAATAAAAATCACAAGGCGCGAGGTCGGGGCTATACGGCGGGTGACCCAGTAATTCAACGTTTGATGTCGCCAAATAGTCGATCGTTCGCTTGGCGGTGTGCGACGAGGCGTTGGTCGTGGTGAAGGAGGATCCTACTGCGAGGTCGTTTCTCTCGAACTTTTTCCAAGACAAGTGGCAAACAATTGGTAGTGTACCATTCTGCAGAAACTGTTTTTTGATCCTCTAACACAATTGTTGCGAAATGACCTATCCTTCCAAAGAACGAGGCCACCATTTTTTTTCCCGCACTTCGATCTCTCTTCACTTTAGTTGGCAACTCCTCGAAAGGAAACACCCACTGAGCAGATTGTCTTTTGGTTTCAGGATCATAACAGTAAATCCAGCTTTCGACACCTGTTAGTATGTCGAACACAGCATTTGAGTCACCTCCGTTAAATCTTTCAATCATTTTACGGCACCAATCCACACGATGGAGTTTTTGAGCCTTAGTCAAATTATGAGGTATCCACCGGGCGCAAAGCTTCCTGACCGCTAAATGTTCGTGGAGGATTTTGTGCACTTGACTCATACCGATGCCTAAGCTTGTCCGAATCTGCTGATAGGTCACTCTTTTGTCAGTCTCTATCATACGCCGCACAACACAGATGTTATTTTCAGTCGTCGCCGTAGAAGGCCGTCCCTCACGTACATCATCAGTGAGATTAGTGCGACCACGTTTAAACTCATTAAACCAGTTGTAAACAGTCGCACGAGATGGGGCTTCATCGTGAAAGGCCAATCGTAGTCTATCATAACTTTCTTGTTGACTTAAATGACATCGAAAGTCATAAAAAATCATTGCACGAAAATTTTCTCGTGTTAAATTCATGTTGACGTGACACAGACAATTTTCAATTTGCCGCCAAATCGTAAAACAAATGACAAATGAATGAAATATTATACTCAGTAATATTGGCAAAGAGTTCTATTTTCAAATTTTAGAATATTTTTTTTATTATATTGTTTATAAGTGGCCAGTTCTAAGAACTTTCAGTTTGACCCTCGTATGAGTAGTCGGCGTCAATCAAGTCGCCACTTACGCGCAATGGCCCAAATAAGTGGCTAAGTGCGGAAAACCCACGACCAACTAAACTAAATGGGGTGGTGACAATTCATATTCTTAATCCGTCACCACATGGACATACGTGTTGTATTGAATTGAATAAATAAATAAAAAAACTCTACTAGAATCCGAACGATAGCCTTGTGTAAGGACGATATTGCGACTTGAATGATTACCATTACATCATAGCAATATCCTATTACACCCCCCCGTGGGATCTCCACCTTGTCGGGGTGGGGGGGCTTAGTAACCGTGGATTTGATTTTCACCGCTTCACGTGGGCTTGCGTGAGGCCTGCGTAGGATGCGTCCATAGGTGCGGGTGCGGGGGACAGTTGTGTCCATAGATTATACAGATATACTGGTATAGATGCGCAACTCCCTCTAAGGAAAAAGTTCAATAGGCATCCTCTACGCTAGATGGCGTACAAACAATTTTATTTTTATTCCGATCGTATAGATGGCGTTAGTAGTGGATTCATTTTTCAAAATAAAATAAATGTTGAATTTCGGTGTTAATAAATAAATAAATGACAACTATTATGTAAAATATGCAATTTAAAAGTAAAAAAAATAAAAATCACAAAATGTAATTCTTGGTAAGCGTGGATTCGATCCACGGACATCTAATTTATGAGCAGAGCACGCTCCCACTGCGCCACGCAGATCTTATCAATGTTGGCGAAATGACCGTTCAGTTGTCTCTTTTTCTTTAGTTCTTGCCCTTATCGGTAGATGGCGCTGATTATATGAAATTTATCCATGTATGGAACTTTCACGGCCCTGGTTCTGTCTGTCCCTCGCTGTCGGGTGCGGTCGCGGGAGGAGAGGCGTGTCAGTGTTGCGTTGCCGCGCGCCCTATCTCCCGCGACCAAATGGGGGCGCACCATCGTTGCGTCGCGGTGGGGCCGCAGAGGAAGAGGAGATGCGGTGTTGCGTTGCCGTCCTCCCTATCCTCTGCGGCCGCTGGGGTGTTTTGACGGTGGAGCCCAACACCTTCATCTGCCGCCAAGGGGGTTTCGTTCGGGGCCCGCCTGACTATCTGGCGGGCCAATACCCGTCGGGGGGTAGCGAGGAATGCTTCTGTGAAAGCCTACCCTCCGACACATGGGTATATGGGGAGCACGGGTTGGTTTTTAGTCAGTAAGAGTCTGACAGTCCCCTTCGTCCTTCCCTCCCAGGGCGAAGGGACTCCATGAGGATTTTCCAACCCGACACAAAAAAAAAAATCCTATTACAAGTATTACAACTCCCATACGGTAATTTGAAACCAAACAAAAGCATAGATTGTATTATGGCAACCAGATACCTTACTTATAATCTTAAATACATACAAGTTATCTATACTAATATAATAAAGCGGAAGAGTTTGTTTGTTTGTTTGTTTGAACGCGCTAATCTCAGGAACTACCGGTCGGATCTGAAAAATTCTTTTTGTGTACGATAGCCCGGTTATTCCGGAAGGCTATAGGCTATATAACATAATGCTTCGATCCTTTGGGGCCGGGCAAAAGGCTAAAAAGGCCAAAATATAATGTCGGCTAATCTCAGGAACTAGCAGTCGGATTTTAAAAATTGTTATTGCCTATGATAGCCCAATTATTCCGAATGGCTATAGGCTATATAAAATTACGCCACAACTTTTAGGGGCCAGACAAAAATAACAAAATGGTCAAACGAGAAAGGGGAGGGCTGGGCCAAAGGCAAAAAAAGGCTAAACGAATAGGATACAATCTATATGGGTATCGTTTTCGAAATTTTCGGGACGCTGATTAATAATATGAAATTTATTTAGTGATCCAAGATGGCGGACGGGAAATCAAAGATGGTGGATGAGAAAATTTAAAAAATCAATATGGGTATCGCCTTCGATATTTTAAGGGGTGGAGAATCGAAAAACAACATCTATTTCGTGATCAAAGATGGCGGATGGGAAATCAAAGATGGCGGATGGGAAAATTTTATAAAATCAATATTGGTATCATCTGCGATGTTGAAAGGGATGGGGAATCCAAATACAACATCTGTTTAGTGATTCAAGATGGTGGATGGGAAATCAAAGATGGCGGATGGGAAAATTTTAAAAATCAATATGGGTATCGTCTCTGATGATTTAAGGGATGGAAAATCCAAATACAACATCTATTTCGTGATCAAAGATGGCGGATAGGAAATCAAAGATGGCGGACGGAATTTTTTTAAGTCGATATGGGTATCGTCTCCAATATTTTAAGGAATGGGGCATTCAAAAACACCATCCATTTCGTGATCAAAGATGGCGGATGAGAAAACTTTAAAAACCAATATGGCTATCCTCTCCGATGTTTAAAGGGATGGGGAATCCAAATACAACATCAATGTCGTGATTCAAGATGGTAGATGGGAAATCGAAGATGGCGGATGGAAAAAAAATAAAAAATCAATATAGGTATCGTCTCCGATATTTTAAGGAATGGGGAATTCAAAAACACCATCTATTTCGTGATCAAATATGGCGGATGGGATTTTTTTTTAAAGTCAATATGGGTATCGTCTCCGATGTTTGAAGGGGTGGGGAATCCAAATACAACATCTGTTTCGTGATTCAAGATGGCGGATGGGAAATCAAAGATGACGGATGGGAAAATTTTAAAAATCAATATTGGCATCGCCTGCGATGTTAAAAGGGATGGAGAATCCAAATACATCATCTGTTTCGTGATTCAAGGTGGTGGATGGGAAATCAAAGATGGCAGATGGGAACAATTTAAAAAATCAATATTGGTATCATCTCTGTTGATTTAAGAGATGGAGAATCCAAATACAACATCTATTTCGTGATCAAAGATGGTGGATAGGAAATCAAAGATGGCGGACGGGATTTCTTTTAAAGTCGATATGGGTATCGTCTCCAATATTTTAAGGAATGGGGCATTCAAAAACACCATCTATTTCGTGATCAAAGATGGCGGTTGGGAAATCTTTAAAAAAACAATAGGGGTATCCTCTCCGATGTTTAAAGGGATGGAGAATCTAAATACAACATCCATTTCGTGATCAAAGATGGCGGATAGGAAATCAAAGATGGCGGACGGGATTTTTTTTAAAGTCGATATATGGGTATAGTCTCCGATATTTTAAGGAATGGGGAATTCAAAAACACCATCTATTTCGTGATCAAAGATGGCGGATGGGATTTTTTTTTTAATCAATATGGGTATCATCTACGATGTTTAAAGGGGAGGGGAATCCAAATACAACATCTGTTTCGTGATTCAAGATGGCGGATGGGAAATCAAAGATGGCCGATGGGAAACATTTTAAAAACCAATATGGGTATCGTCTCCGAAGATTTAAGGGATGGTGAATCCAAATACAACATCTATTTCGTGATCAAAGATGGCGGATGAGAAATGAAAGATGGCGGACGGGATTATTTTTTAAAGTCGATATGGGTATCGTCTTCGATATTTTAAGGAATGGGGAATTCAATATTATATAAAAATCTATGTTTGTTTGTTCATCATTTATAGACTCTGAAATGATAAGAGATTAAGCGCTAAGTCAATGGTAACTTTGGAAAAGGGGCTTGGAAAAAAGGGAATTAAATAAAAACTCTTAAAAAGGCGATACGGAGTTCGCTGGGTCAGCTAGTATATAAATAAGACTGATGTATACAGAACAAATGACCGTGCTCATAACATAAAGATTTGTCCTAAGTAGGAATGGAACTCACAACCGCGTAGCAGTTAGGGTCACTAACCACTAGACTAGCCAGCCAGTCAATCTGTTTTTTCTTTAGTGCCAAACTAAGCAGAGCTTGTACTATGGTCACCAAACAATGAATAAACATACATCATCATCATCAGCCTTCAATAGTCCACTGCTGGACTAGGCCTCTCCTTTGAAAGGAGGAATTGGCCTACTATACCACGCTGGCCAAACGGGTTGGTAAAGGGTTTGTATCAAATTATCCTTCTCTTACAGTGCTGTTCTATGCATAATATGCTCTCTCTGCCGGCTCTTACGACACCCATGGGATGACATGGGGTGATGACAATCCGTAGTCTTAATTCGTCACCACACGGATAAACATACACATATACGTAAGTACATTGTTTTGTAAATACATACATATTATACATAGCAAGACCCAGACTAAGACAAGCACCCATGTTCACGCGCAAAAAAGGTTCACTTCAGCGAATCGAACTCGCGACCGTCAGCGTGCCAATCACAAGCACTACCGCTACGCCACCGTGTCGTCAAGATTAATTGAAATTTACCTCTCGATGAAGATGCAGCGACGTGAGGTCAGCGTCCCTCCAGGCGGGCGCTCCGGCCGCGTCAGCTCCTCTCCACTGCAGCCTCACAAGGTACGTTCCACTGCTAGAGCGCTGCTGTTACAGTTCTATAAGCTTACCTCTCGATGATTATGCAGCGACGTGAGGTCAGCGTCCCTCCAGGCGGGCGCTCCGGCCGCGTCAGCTCGTCTCCACTGCAGCCTCACAAGGCACGCTCCACTGCTAGAGCGCTGCTGTTACTTGCCTCTCGATGATGGTGCAGTGACGTGAGGTCAGCGTCCCTCCAGGCGGGCGCTCCTGATGCGTCAGCTCGTCTCCACTGCAGCCTCACAAGGCGCGCTCCACAGCGCACGGCGCGTCGCGCGTCCACTGCTAGAGCACTGCTGTTGCTCCACACAGCTGCCTCGGCACCTTCTTCGGAACGGTCTTCCCCTCCTCCCTCCCATACCAGCACTATGGAACAAGATCAAGCTTCAAACAAACCATTTCATATAGACTCTTTCTTGCACTAGTCCAGAATGGTGAGCTAAAGGGTAGTAGGCTCATCCTAAGTTTGTATAGACGACTACGCAAGGTAAGGTGCGCATCTCTTGAGATTGGATTCGTGGTAACCGTAAGGTTGAAAGGGCTCTTTTTTTAAGTTGTCAGCATGTGTAACTTTTACTTTGATTTCAATTAAACATCGATTGTTTGTTTAAACTAAGGTAGAACCTGGCATCTCAAAAATATGAGTTAGATAATAATTGATCGTTGGTCTCGCGGCATAAATGTGCGCGTGGGATCGGGAGGTTCCGGTTTCGATTCCTGGGTTGGGCAGTGTTATTGGGTTTTTCTGTCACGAAATTCTCAGTAGCAGCACGGAGTCTGGAAATGTGCCCGGTACGGCAATAGGCTCGCCCCTTATTACGTGGGACTAAAGTATTTCTGGCGAAAAGTGGGTGTAGAAATACACCTCTGCCTACCCCTTCGGGGATAAAGCGCGTGACGATATGTATGTATTATAATTGATTACGGTACCTAAACATCACTAAACGAATAATTGTTTCAGGAGACTCTTAACAAATTTAACATACCACTATAACCATAATTATGTCGTAATAGAATATTTGTGACAATTTCTGTTCATGTAAATTAGAACGACGCAGTGAATGACGTTAATCAGAAAATAGAAAAAGATTTGAAACTATGTGAAAAACTTCCATTGACGTGGGTATGTATTGACTTTATCGACTATACATCCTTATATACAACCAAATTGGTTAGAAGCTATATAATAATATTATTTGAACGAAGCCTAGATGTCGTGTTCCCTTTTAATTCAATTTATCACATGATTTAACGAAGATTGAAGGATTTTTACTGTTACTTACAAAGTAAAGTGCTTTACCACAAGACTTTCCGAGCAATTTGAAACCACTCTGGGCAATGCGTAAACTACGAAAGAAACATTTGGTTTTTGAACTATCATCAGTTAGTAAGTTTTCTTCAAATTGGTTCTCATTACGCCAAAGTAGCAAATACATTTTCATTTTTATATAGCAACTAGTCGACGCCAGCGGCTTCGCACGCACATATTTTCGAATTTCCCGTTTTGCCCGATCCCGTGGGAATTTCGGAAAATCCCGTCTTAGTGCACCCCTACGGTGCCCAAGGAACATACATGCTAAATTTCATATTCTTACGACCAGTAGTTTCGGCTGTAGCGTGTCTGCCAGTCAGTCAGTAACGCAAGGATTTTATATATTAAGATAAAGTCACGAATTGATAAATCACCGTTTAATAGTGCAAGTACAAGTACTACGCGCGATACCTTACAAATTATTGATATAAAGTCTAAATGATTTCTTGGTGTTAAGTATTCCCACCATCGTGTCGTGGGTCCCAATTTGATTTCGACTAAGTCGGATCAAACCAAAAACCGAAAACCGAAGTAAATATTTGGTTTGGTGATAATGTTATTGAGAGATGCTACGCAAATACCATTCGTCGTTATAGCATTGAGTTCCGACAGATACTGCCATTTGAACAATTATAACAGAAAACATATGGTATTCTCGGGTGACGGCAGTTTTCTTTGTTCTTACAAATTTCTAAATGTATGGATTAAGTAAATCAGAAAATAGAAAAGAGCTTTGAGGCGAGGTAAAAAAGAATTACTAACGTGGTCAGTGGACTTACCTGGTGGTTTCGTCTTCACCAGCAGTGGTACTGAAGGGGGCGATGACCCGGCCCGTGAATGAGCCACAACTCTCACTGAGTACGTGGCTCCACAAGAAAGAGCCCTGAGCACGACGCTCGCTGCTTCTCCCCCCGTCTCCAGTCTTCGCTCCTCCTCGTTACGAGTGGATGACTCTAAGCCATCACCAGTGTCGTCGCGGACGCGGACCCACCAGATTGAGAAACCTGTTGGTTTTGGGAAACGTCAACGTTCAGTAACTAGCGAACAAAGGGTGAGAAGATGTAGGCAACGTTTTTTTGTTTGTTCTTAAAAGATACGATGGTAAGGACTAAAGAGATTTTAAAGAGAATTAAACAGTACACAGCGTGTCTTGGGTTTGTTGCCCTCACAACTTACATTTAGCGTAATGTTATTCCGAGTCTGGAAGTTCTGTAAGAACAAATAAATTCACAAAAAGTCCCCAGATTTCGAGACACGGGATGTCCCGTGACCAAAAGGGAATATGAATTGTACGATAGTAATAACAAATACCTAATTTCTTTAAACTTTGCGATCGATAATTTCAATATTGGTAGTAAAAACCAGAAGCCAAGGAAAATTAAAAGTCTAGTTTTTAAATACCTCAACTTCACTTTGCGGAATTATATTCGCCTATTGCATAAATTAATTAAGGCAACCGGTTTATGCAAATAAAAAAAACCGGCGAAGTGCGTGTCGGGCCACGCGCAATGTAGGGTTCCGTAGTTGCCCATAATGACTTGCTGCAAAGGGTATTAATGTACAACAAATCCGA
This sequence comes from Euclidia mi, assembly GCA_944739405.2. Lineage (NCBI taxonomy): Eukaryota > Metazoa > Arthropoda > Insecta > Lepidoptera > Erebidae > Euclidia > Euclidia mi. The sequence continues at coordinate 27,676,790 of OX123193.2, read as the reverse complement.
CTGTTTATTTTGCTAAAAAAATAATTTTAATAACACTATTATAAGAACCTAAGTTTTGTTTAGAAAAATATTAGGTATGTATCCAGTTATGTATTGTAAACATAAAATGTGGTTTCCAAGATATACTACTACTATACATACGTAGTACCGTAGTACATTACATACCAAAGTACGTATATCTTTAAGATTAAGCCAGCGCGCCTAATGTAAACTCACAGAAATAGGTATTTATAAGTTAACCGACGATTACTCGTAAACTGGTGATATCTACTTAGCCGTGATAGTTTTCCTTTTAAATTCGTTATATGTACTACATTTGTGATTTTTTTCACCTCTTCCAAATTAATAGTTTAGCCGGCAGAGGGGGGGGACACTTGAGTCTAACAATTTTTTACCTTCAAAGCTTGATATTTGACAAACCAATCACTTGAACGAAAAATGATTTGAGCAAACTAATAATATTTTTTTAAAACCTATTCAATGATACCCCACATGATGGGGTACTCAACAAAAAAAAAATTCAACCACACTATATATGTAGGGGAGATACCCTTAAAAAAATATTTTCCTAAATTTTATTCTACAGTTTTGTTGCAATATCTTATGTCTATATTCATGTCAAATATCAGCTTTCTAGCACCAGGCGTCTTTGCGCTAGGCTGCGGACGGACAGACGGACGGACATGACGAAACTATAAGGGTTCCTTGTGGACTACGGAACCCTAAAAAGGTTTAATAAAACTCCAATCTGCCCATGACTGGCTGCCAAATACATATACTCGTATAATAACTAGACTTTGAGAGTCAATTATTGCGGTTAAAAGTAGTCTATTTCGCGTTTCAATTTCCTAAATATCTCCACACCCTAAAATCACACGATATAACATCGTTTTGCGACGTTAAAGAAATACAAACAAATCCATTTTCGAATATATTATAGTATTTGTTTGGATAACATTGGACAACAAAATCCCTCCATCGCTACGTGAAAAGGCAAAGCAAAACAAACAAACAAGCTTTATGTACTGTATATATATAACATTCGTTTAGATATCCACGGACAACAAAACCTTTAAGTAAACAAGACACAATTAAACTGTTTATATTGTTGAATATAATTATTATGTTAAAGAGCGGTGGTTTAATGATAAACATAATTGTGCAGATTAAAACACCTCTTATGTCAATTGGGTATTTTAAAATAAAAATAAGTTTTCATTACAAATATGTCCTGCTAGCTCAATACTGATTTAAAAAAAATATATTAATAAGCATTATTGCTTAAGACATAAAGTAAATCAAAACAAGAACATAACATACCTACCGAATTCAAAATGTTCGTCCATATACGAGGGGCGGCTGATAAGTTCGCGGCCTAGATTTAAATTTTTTATTTTTCAATATAATCCCCCTCAAGTGAAATACACTTTTCACATCGTGAATATAATGCTTTTATACCATTGAAAAAAGATTCTTTAGATTTCTCTTCAAAATGGTTTTCCACGGCCGCCTTTATCTCACTGTCGTCCGCAAATCTTCGTCCCCGCAACTCCTTTCTTAAATTTGAATATAGGAAATAGTCACTGGGAGCCAGGCCCGGACTATAGGGTGGGTGGTAAATTTCTGTGAGTCCCGTAGCTTTCAAGGCAGCCTTCGCAACCCGAGCGGCGTGAACGGATGCGTTGTCTTGCAAAAACAGCACTCCGTGCGCCAACTTGCCGCGTCTTTTCTGTACGACAGCCTCACGTGCCTGACCTAATAAATTAGCATAATACTGACCATTCATTGTAGTTCCCTTAGGCAAGTAATTAATCAGCAAAATTCCTTCGCTATCCCAGAAAATGGTAGCCATAAGCTTCGAAGCGGACTTTTCTACTTTAAACTTCTTTGGTGGCCTTTCTCCCTTTTTAATCCACTGTATTGACTCTTGTTTGTACTCGGGATCATACTACGGATCCATGTTTCATCAACAGTCACAATGCGGTTACAAATTTCGTCTAAATTTGCCTGACACAACTCTAGAAAGTCTTTACAACTCTCCGATCGTCGGCGCTTGTCGAGCGGTGTAAGCATTCGCGGGACCCAACGCGCACAATTTTTTTTCATATGCAAATGTTCGTGTAAGATCTCTCCAATTAGTTTTTTGCTGATCGGTAGTTCTTTCGCTATCTGCCACAATTTAATTCTACGATCAGCCAGAACTAATTTTTCAACTTTTCTCACGTTTTCTTCGGTGACGATCGTCACTGGAAGGCCCGGGCGGAAGCCGTCTTCACAGGTCTCTCTTCCTTGTTGAAATAGACGAACCCATTTTTTTACCATTGTATATGATGAGGCAGAATCCTGAAGAACCGATGGCATCTCTTCAAAAATGTCTTTCGGCGTATTTCCTTTCTTAGCAAGGAATTTAATCACAGCGCGGTGCTCCAAATTGCGAGAAGTTGCAGTTTCAGTGGACATGGCGATGTTGTTCGTTCCGGTGTTGTAATGTTAATGAGGTAGGTAATTATTTTTTTTTTATATTTATACTACTAATGAGTCACGCAACTTGTGGTATCAGTAACGAGACGATAAGTCATCGCTAAGTACCTTAGGCCGCGAACTTATCAGCCGCCCCTCGTACAGGCATTTTGTATTAAAATACATATTTCTATGTATATTTGCGACAGCTTGTACATAATTATAATACATATTTTGACAGCACAGATATATTCATGTATTCTGCTAATAAATATAGAAAGTGTTTACTGGCAATTTTAAGTAATGTAGCAACTTCCATGTAATAAATTTATATAAACATACGTTACTTTAAACTGTTTTAATTGTAAAAGTGTTATTATATTCTTTTTAATTGTATTAAATCAAATGTATCTTATAATCTATAACTAAATAGGTATATGCAATTGTAATTCTAATTTTTATATGTTACGTAGCATGCCCCATTTTACTATAGTTTTTTGTTTAGTAATAAGTGGATAATGTTGCTGGCAGTATAATCAGTACATTGTGAATAGTTTGTAGATTATGTCAAATTTATTGTACGGTTGATTTTTATCTTAATATATAAAATCGTTGCGTTACTGACTGACTGACAGACACGCTACAGCCGAAACTATTGGGCGCAGGAAGCTGAAATTTGGCATGTATGTTCCTTGGGGACCGTGGGGGTGCACTAAGAAGGGATTTCCCGAAATTCCCACGGGATCGGCCAAAACGGGTAAATTTAAAAAAATGCAGGTGTAGCTGCTGGCGTCCTCTAGTCTCAAATAAATAAATAAAATAAAATGCAACAAATAGTGTAATGTGATGTTTCGGTCTAAAGCAACGAATTGGATTGGATTTACCTGCTACGGGTATATCAGTTATGTAAAATTTGTATTCATTGATATCAGTTTATGGTCTAAGTTACGAGCGAAAACATTGACATTAAAACGTCAATGTGCATGTCACTGTCTCCGAGTCAAAGTGTGTTCCAATGTCGGTATATTTTAAAAGATATCAAGTGTATGTGTAGATAGCTAATATCTGTATTACACGAGGGAATTTATAAACATAAACGTTTGTTGAAATCGCCACTTGGATTGATACGGGTGACTGCTTGATAATCATTTTTTCATTACCCTTTTAAAAATGACTCACGCACTAAGAGCGGTTTCAGATTAGCGTATTTTTCTGCGCGTGTACGGTCGTTTCAGCATACGCGCTTACACGCGCGCTACATTACGCGCTTCAAAAAACCAAACTCACGTAAACGGGCGTATTCGCTCGAAACGGTAGTGACGTCTTGTCAGTGTCAACATGGATTCTGACGGACTTCTGATTCGTGGTTATACGAGCTTAGAAGCGCGTCAACGCTCGTACGAGTTGTGCGTGTGCCAATAGGCGCGCCTATACGCGCCTACATGCGCTTCCAAAAACGAGCTTATACGCGCGTATAAAACGCTAATCTGAAACCGCCCTAAGAATAAATCTTACGTCGCTAGGGACAATACAAAAGTTCAATTGACAGACAAAGTTCACTCAAACTAGGACAAATTAGACAAATTAGTAGTGGACATTGATCTGTATAACAATGGAGATTGATCTGTATAATGGTAGTGGATCTCCCAAAAAGGGTGTCTCGTGTGGGAATCGAACCCATAACACTCGGCGCAGAACTGGTGATTGAACATACAACTAGAAACGTCTTCTGAATACCATCATAAATATTATGGGAAATTGCTGTGGTATATTTTTATATTCCAATAGCTGACCCAGCGAACTCCGTATCGCTTTTTAAGAGTTTTTATTTAATTCCCTTCTTTCCAAGCCCCTTTTCCAAAGTTACCATTGACTTAGCGCTTAATCTCTTATCATTTCAGAGTCTATAAATGATGAACAAACAAACATAGATTTTTATATAATATTGAATTCCCCATTCCTTAAAATATCGGAGACGATACCCATATCGACTTTAAAAAACATTTATTTATTATTATTTACAATTAATTATACATTTATACACATAGCGTATAAAGGTGGGCTTAATGCCTTAGGCATTTTCTGCCAGTCTACCTTAGAGTGGTGCAGAGATTAATGGTAGGTGTATTTAAAAGTGGAGTTTGACTTTATTATATTATATTTAATAGATATGATGGATGCGCATACATTACATAACATTAAATAATAATAATATTACATACATACATCGAATATAGAAATGCATACATATACTTACATACACATACATATTATATATACATATATAAATAAATACATATAAATGTTACGATACTTCTGCTAACTTAGCCAATAAAAGCTGCTTTACCTTTGTCTTAAAGCAATACCTAGTAGTGGACGTCCTGATTTCGAGAGGAAGGTCATTCCAAAGAAGAATAGCTTGAGTAGGAAAAGAAGAGTGGATGAAAGAAGATCTATGTGAAGGACAAAGAAGGAGAAGGTTATTAGTTGAACGAAGGTTACGATCGTGGTTGCTGCATAAGTACTGGAAGTAAGAACTTAAATAGTTGGGAGTATTGGGAGACATAAGGATAGAATAGTGAGTAGTGAGAGCACGCAGACTGCGTCTTTGACGAATAGGAAGCCACTTCAACTGGGAACGATAAGTAGACACGTGGTCATACTTGCGAAGATTGAAAATAAATCGAATGCAGTTATTGAGAAGACGGTCAAGTTTATTAAGAAGATCTGCATTCAGGTCATAGTAGCATACATCACCATAGTCGATCAAGGGAATACCAAAGTTTGCACAAGCATTGTCTTAGTTTTGGGTGGTAGGAAGTTCCTTAGGCGATAGATAGCACGTAGAGTACCGGTAATCTTTTTGCTAGTTTGAGTGACGTGGTTTCGCCAGCTTAACGTACAGTCCATGTGTAAGCCAAGGTTTTTGACTACTGGGCACATATTTATGATATTACCATCATAAACTATTGGTGGCAAAGTTGAGACGTCCAATCTTTTAATTAAGCATTGGCTACCAATTACAATTGCTTGGCATTTGCTAGGGTTCACATACAATCCAAACTTGTTTGACCAGCTCTGTATGGCGCTTAGATCTCGGTTAACTTTGAGAATTGCGGATGACACGTCTTCAACAGATGCCTGAGAGTATATCTGCAAGTCATCGGCATACAGGTGATAAGCGCATTGAAGATTTTGAGTTAGGAGATTAATAAAAATTGAAAATAATAAAGGAGAAAGAATACCGCCTTGAGGAACACCAGAGTTATTGTCACGCCACTTTGACGAGGACTCGTCGAGGCGGGCAGACTGCTGGCGTCCTCGAAGATAACTTGAGAACCAATCCAGAGCCTCGGATGAGATCTTAAGATGGGTAAGGAGGGATAGTAGGACATCGTGACTGACGGTATTAAAGGCATTCGAAAAATCAACCAAAGCCAACACAGTGACTTTGGTGTTCTCCATGCCCTCCCTAATATCGCCAGTCACTTTGAGAAGGGCCGTTGTAGTACTGTGTCCAGGCCTGAACCCAGATTGGTAGGGGTTTAATAAGTTATTTGTGTAGACAAATCTAGACAATTGCCTTTGGACACAGGACTCAAGGACTTTGGACAAGAAAGGAAGAATAGAGATAGGACGAAAGTGATTCGGGTGAGAAGGGTTTTGGACTTTAGGCAGAGGAATAATATAAGCTTTACGCCACAGGGCTGGTAAGGTGCCAGAAGTAAGAGAAAAGTTTATAACGTGGGAGATGGCTAGAAGGAGTTGGTCTAAGATGGCAGTGATCATGCGCCGGCTGATGCCGTCGCATCCCACCGCATTAGACTTTATAGAAAGGATTATCTTCTTGATCTCATCCGGGGCTAGTGGAGAAAAGTGGAAGGATTCTATGTTGGGTCGGGTTAGACAAGCTAAGTAGTTTACTGTGAGACACTCAGTCTGTTGATCTAATGTGGTGGTGGTTGTGAAATGTGTATTGATGTCATCCAGACTGAGTGTCCCAAGACAGCTATCACGTCGCTGTTTGCCGATACCTAAAGTTCCGAGGAACTTCCAGATATCGGCAGGGGAAGAGGAAGAAATATTATGCAGAATGTATTGGCGTTTAGCATTGCGTACCATCTGATTGCACCGATTCCTTGCAGACTTGAACAGGTTCCAGTTATCATCGCAGCGATCCTTTTTGTAGATCCGGAAGGCCCGGTCCCTACGCCTCATTGCCATGCGTACACCCCTGGTAATCCAGGGTGCCGGTGGTCGTTTTAATTTAACTTTCCGTATAGGGGCATGGACATCGTATAGTTCACAAACTGTATCATTAAAAATGCGAACTTTTTCGTTTATTGTCGAGGAACCTTCCATAGTTGCCCAGTTAAGATTCGCCGCGTCTTCACGGAGTTTGCCTAAATCCATACGACCAAAACAACGCCTGTGCAAAACCTTAGGCAAGGATTTGGGGGGTTTTAGGCGGTATGAGAGGAATACAAGGTCGTGACGGGAAAAACCAGGAGCTAGAAATTGTCCATGGAGGGAAACTAGGGCAGGAGTAGACGTGATTATCAAGTCAAGCCACGTATCCTCCCCATCAGTGTTGTGGTGAGTGGGTTGTAGTGGCAGAATGTGGAGGTTGGCTGACTCAATTATATCAAGGAGTTTACGGGAACGGCTGGATTCGGGAAAATGGAGATTGGTGTTGAAATCGCCCATGATGATGTGATGTTCATACTCTGACCCTAAAGATTCCAGTATCGGTTCGATACTGGAGAAATAATCATGAGCCGGTGGACAATACACAACGCCAAGAACGGCTTTAGCCCCTTTGACGTCGATTTCCAGAAATAAGTATTATGCAGGTGAAAAAGCCGATGAGGACGCAATAATTTTAAATGAAATGGCACTGCAGAGATAAATGGCGACACCACCCCCTCTCCGGCCAGTACGGTCATTCCGTATTAAAACGAAGCCGGGTAGAGAGTAAGACGTAGAGAGTAGTTCAGGTTTTAGCCAACTCTCCGAAATCAGGACGGCGTGTACATTTGTACCAGTAAATGTCTCCAGTAAGTCATTGTGATGGCTAGGTATGCTTTGCGCATTTATATGACACACATTTAGCAATGGCTGGGATTGCTGGGTAACAAAGCATTGTCGCAGGCAGTCACCTAAAGTGCCTTCAGTGGAACAAAAACTATCGTTAATACTTATGTCAGCTGATTCGTTGGCAGACAGATATGCATCGTCATCCGAATAATAATCCATAATAGTATATAATAATTAATATAAAATATATAAAATTATACTAATATACTTAATAATATATACCTAATTATCAAGAATATAACAATAAAAAAAAGTAATACTAATTAACAAGTGAGCTACACATCTCTGCACCACCCGCCAGCTCACACAAACTAAACAAAACAAAAGCAACAATAAAACAGGTAAAGTATTAATAAAAACCAAGTGAAATGAAAAAAAAAAAACAAAACGTTTCTGAACGCAGAATGCCTTCATACCTTTCGCGAATTGACATTATTGACAGCTGTTGTCACACTTGTCATGTCACTCTCGTCTGTATTAGCAAAGTAAACAAAATTAAATTTACAAATTATAATTGTGGGTAACGGCGGCTAATGAGTAAACAAACTAAAGAAGAAAGAGAAAGAAGAACTTTAAAAAACATCGCGTCCGCCATCTTTGAATTCCTATCCGCCATCTTTGATCACGAAATAGATGTTGTATTTGGATTCACCATCCCTTAAATCATCAGAGACGATACCCATATTGATTCTTTAAATTTTTCCCATCCGCCATCTTTGATTTCCCATCCGCCATCTTGAATAACGAAAAAGATGTTGTATTTAGATTCCCCATCCCGACAAACATCGGAGACGATACCAATATTGATTTTAAAAAAAAGTCCCATCCACCATCTTTGATCACGAAATATGTAGATGGTGTTTTTGAATTCCCCATTCCTTAAAATATCGGAGACGATACCCATATCGACTTATAAAAAATCCCTTCCGCCATCTTTGATTTCCTATCCGCCATCTTTGATCACGAAATAGATGTTGTATTTAGATTCGCCATCCCTTAAAACATCGGAGACGATAAACATATTGATTTTTTTTTTAACTTTACCATCCGCCATCTTTGATTTCTCATCCGCCATCTTTGATCACGAAATAGATGTCGGATTTGGATTCCCCATCCCTTGAAACATTGGAGATGACACCCATATTGATTTTTTAAAAAATCCCATCCGCCATCTTTGATCACGAAATAGATGGTGGCTTCGAATTCCCCATTCCTTAAAATATCGGAGACGATACCCATATTGATTTTTAAAATTTTTCCCATCCGCCCTTTTTGATTTCCCATCCGCCATCTTGAATCAAGAAAAAGATGTTGTATTTGGATTCCCCATCCCTTAAAATATCGGAGACGATAACCATATCGATTTTTTTAAACTTTCCCATCCGCCATCTTTGATTTCTCATCCGCCATCTTTGATCACGAAATAGATGTCGGATTTGCATTCCCCATCCTTTTAAGTATTGGAGATGACACCCATATAGATTTAAAAAAAAATCCCATCCGCCATCTTTGGTCACGAAATAGATGGTGGTTTTGAATTCCCCATTCCTTTAAATATCGGAGATGATACCCATATTGATTTTTAAAATTTTTCCCATCCGCCATTTTTGATTTCCCATCCGCCATCTTGAATCACGAAAAAGATGTAGTATTTGGATTCCCCATCCCTTTAAACATCGGAGACAATACCAATATTGATTTTTTTAAATTTTCCCATCCGCCATCTTTGATTGCCCATCCGCCATCTTTGATCACGAAATAGATGTTGTATTTCGATTCTCCACCCCTTAAAATATCTAAGGCGGTACCCATATTGATATTTAAAATTTTCTCATATGCCATCTTTGATTTCCCGTCCGCCATTTTGGATCACTAAATAAATTTCATATTATTAATCAGCGTCCCGAAAATCTCGAAAACGATACCCATATAGATTGTATCCTATTCGTTTAGCCTTTCTTTGCCTTTGACCCAACCCTCCCCCTTCACGTTTGACCATTTTATTATTTTTGTCTGGCCCCTAAAAGTTGTGGCGTAACTTTATATAGCCTATAGCCTTTCGGAATAATTGCGCTATCATAAGCAATAACAATTTTTAAAATCCGACTGCTAGTTCCTGAGATTAGCCAACATAATGTTTTAGCCTTTTTAGCCTTTTGCCCGGCCCCAAAGGGTCGAAGCGTAATGTTATATAGCCTATAGCCTTCCGGAATAACTGGACTATCGTATGCAAAAAGAATTTTTCAGATCCGACCGGTAGTCCCTGAGATTAGTGCGTTCAAACAAACAAACAAATAAACAAACAAACAAACTCTTCCGCTTTATTATATTAGTATAGATAGCAAATTATCCATCTAAACATAAAGCAACATACCATGTGGTGGCGCGGCCGGATGATGCGTGGTCCTCCACGTTAGCCGCGCATCCGTGTGCGCCGCATGGTCCAAGACAAGAGAGGGCGCGGCGGGCGGTGAGGCACACTCGACCCGATATGTCACTTCTTCTGAACCGAATGTGTTACGGGCTGAGCACGTGTAGTTGCCGCTTGTTGATGCGTCCACTTCTGGTGATGAAAGGGGAGTGAGAAAATCTAAAATGGCGTAGAAAACAAGAGAGAGAGAGAGAGAGAGAGAGAGAGAAAGATAACATTTTTAAAACTTTAAGCGTGGCGGGTGCGACAAAAGGTATGTAATATGTACCTATGTATGGTATTGTCGTGGCGCTCTCGGCCCCGCCTTTAATCCAACTGATATTGAAGTAACTTGCAGCTCTAAACTTGATTTATATAAAAGCAATGTGTCTCAAACATAAATGTGACGTATTGGCCAACTAATATTTCACCGATTACCGTCGAAATAACAAAAAAAGAAAATAAAAATCGTCTTTCATTACCCATTATTCTTCAGAAACGTGCCATTTCGTCGCCAAATATATTTTCAAAACCAGAAATATAATATGGTGCTGTACCGTGAATAGCAAGATGTCCAAGGTTTGTAAGATGCGCCCGCGGATCATGCGTGACGGGTCGGTCACCTCGAAGCCACCTTGTCCTCGGAGCGGGCTCACCGCGCCAGGCGCACGCCAGCCGGAGGGAATGACCGCACTGAACGCGAGCCCATACGCCGAATGACAGAAGTCGAGCCCGAGCTAATCGGACAAGAGAAAGAGACAAATAGAACATGACAGAGATAGGCCTAAACAAGTATACTTCAGAAGTTTCAAATTGCGTTTCATATTGCGCGCGGCTGTGATCGGCGACGATGCACGGCAACCAGGCGTTGCCGTGCATCGTCGCCGAAAACGATACTGAATATCCCTTTCATAAATAGATAATTACAACAGAATTTTAATATTGCAAATATACAAAAAAAAAAAATTGGTTGCCTGTAAAGTCGGTATACGGGCGAAAGTTTTACGTGACAACGACTTTGAGTGGTAAAATAATATTAATGTGAATATTCATTCGTATAGTAGGAAGAAGGATGAAAGACGCGTGCCTTTCACTTTTTATGTCTGTCTCTCTCGCTCTTAGGCGGGACGCGTGCCTCTCACTCGCTCTCATTGTGAGCGCATAACGTGAGCGGAGCGTAACGCAGTTTCTTGAAGTGTCACCCGGCAAACCAATTTATAAGACGTTGTCACGTCAAAAGGTGGCAGGTGTGGTCGCGTGACACGTCACCTGGTCCCATCATCATATTAATTTGCACCTTTGTGAGAAATATATATTATTACTTGTTATTTAAGAAACCTGATAAAATTCATACTCTATTGTTACAAATTCATTGCCAAAACTTAAGGGATTAGAAAATATTTATAAATACAAGTATTTACCTCTGGAAGTAGTAGTGGCAGGCTGAGGTGCTGAAGGTTCTCCTTCCCCAGCTACTGAATGTGCCGACACCCAAGCTTCATAAGTGGCGCCTTCAGACAACGATCTTAGTTCTGTTGATCCTCCTAAACCAACAAATGGTTCTCCATCTTCCACTTGGACCGTTGTAGTTTGAGGAGGCCGATCCCTACAAAAAACACCTTTGTTATAAAAAAAAGTTGGTGATAGATACAACGAAAAGAAAATATTTTCTGTATGTATACCTGCCAAGTTCCCTATAAAATACTGTGTAGTAAAGAAGAGGCCCGTTAGGTCTTGTCGGTGGCAGCCAACTGACTGCTAAAGAGGTAACTGATGTCGCCACTACTTTGACTGCCGCTGGCGATCCCGGTACTGCATCAAAAATTCAGATTGATATAAAATTTTTGACAACATGACATGTAGTAACTGCATATAAAATAATTGAATTACCATCTTGTTGTGTAGTACAATGTACAGGATGAGCGGGAACGCCATCACCGGCAGCAGTATACGCTAACGCTTGTACAGTGTAATTAGTATGCGGCCGTAATGCTAGCAAGAGCGTTTCAACTCCCGCCACCCGCTTCACTTCAGCGCCCGCTCCCACTCCTAGATTGGACGCGCCGTTACCTCGAACTTCCCACTCCAACCACTCAGTCGCTGCCGACAAACAACTGCCATCACTCAGCTTGGATTTAAAATGAAATTTAAGTATTGAGCGTTGAAATAAAATCGGAAATACAATCAACAGCGTCAATATTTACTCACTATGTTCCGGACGGTATAGTAGTTTGTAACCTAGTAAAGCACCGTGATGAGCGTGGGCAGGGGGTGGTGACCATTCGACTTTTAGACTTTGGGGAGATACTGCTCGACACCTTACAGCTCGAGGTCCTTCTGATGGCACTGTGCATAAAGATGAAAACTTAAAAGCATGCAAATACTGAAGACAAACGTATAAAAAGTCTTAAGTAAACTACATACCACTTTCTTGGGTCAAAGTATTTACAGGAGCAGTCGCTGGCCCAGCACCTGCGCTATTGAATGCTCTAACACTCACCGAATATCTAAAAAATAATTATCATTAAAACACAGTCAAAAAAGAATATATCGCCAAAGCTTTGGTTTGTAATCTCACCGGGTATAATGTTCCAGACCTTCGATAATGTACTTGGTTATCTGTCCCCTGACTGTAGCGAATTCCATGCCGACGTTTGCTCCTCCAGCCAAAGTACCATCTGCTGAAGGCCACCACCAGACTGTGTACCCTAATAGTTCACCGTTCCATGATGACGATGGTGGGGCCTAGACCAGAAAGATCATCAGCATTGTATTACGTAAACTTATGTAATAGACCGAGATCTAGCTGGAAAAATATGCAGGTATGTATATTTTTCTTATGTATATTTCTTTTTCAAACGAATAAGGGCGGTTTAAGATTAGCGTATTTTTCCTCGCGTATGCGGTCGTTTCAGCATACGCGCTAAACACGAGTGCTACATTACGCGCTTTAAAAAAACAGACTCGCGTAAACGGGCATATTTCGGCGTGTATGCTTGAAACCGTAGTGACATCTTGTCAATATCAACATGGATTCTGACGGCTCGCACTTATATGAGCTTAGGAGCGCGTCAACTCTTGTACAAGAGTTGCGCGTGTGCCTAAAGGCACGCCTATACGCGCCTACATGTGCTTCCAAAAACGAGCTTCTACGGGCGTATAAAACGCAAATCTGAAACCGCCCTAATGATATATCTAAGAATGTAAATGTGTCATTATCTTTTACTTTAAATTTTTTTTAGTTTCACCATACAGATCTACGCAGATTTTTCCAGCTGGATCTCAGACCATAATCAAACATTAATAAAATCTCTCGACTTGATCATTTGTAAAGAAATTAAGTATGTTATTATTGAGTCCGTTGTAATAAACATGTCATTTTAATCGTATCTATTGCTTATTTCCAATACCTGCCAAGCCAGTTCGATAGTGGAAGATCTCGGGGCGGATGCTCGAAGACTAATGGGCGCTCTTGAAGGTGGCTCGTGCAATGTTAAAGCCAGCAAAGCTCTTGTATGAGCGGATGCAAATTGGGCAGTCACTGTGCGGGCCCGCACTAAATACGGCGTCGCAGGCTCCAAGCCTGTTATTGTTGCACTTTCCGTCCTGCACGGAAATGTAAAGAAAACTTATAGGATACTTGAACAATATTACTTTACTGCTAAAACAATGATTGCCGGGTCAGCCCCGTCTATATTTGTTTCGCTATATACCTACTTGTATTTGGATCATGGATATTTTTTTACTATACACCACGTATTTAAAGTCAGTGTTTTCCCGAAAAGTATGTACTCAGCCAATGATCTAGAAGCTACCTATAACATTTATTTTACAAAATTTGTAATTAAAACCCGAATTTTGTTTACGCCAAAATTAATTTTTCATAGCGTAACAACGTGGCAGTCGACGCGTAAGGTCAATGCACTTTATTTATAACCTAAAAAGTAGGTTACCCTTCGCTCACGACATATTTTAGCCCTATGAAATGCTGATTTTCAAGAATTTTTTTCAAGGAAAGTAAAATTTTTTCGTCTGTTTTGTAAAATAAATATTTTCTATAATATTATGAGCTGACATACTTTTCGGAAAACCACTGACTTAAAATACATGGTGTATAATATCAACGCAAAATAAATCCCGAATGTACCTAAAAGTGGCCTACTTCTCAGACCTCATAAATAAAATTAAAATTGGCGAAGATGTTTCGTAGGAGTTCGATAACAAACACAGTGAAACGAGATAATTATATTTGATTTTATGTCTACTTACTCAGAATATGAGTCCGTACTGTGAGCAGATACAGTGACGTTATGGGTGTCCGCATCCCGCCAGGAGTCTGAACTGGTAGAATCATGTTTACGATATTGCACTACATAACCTAACACAGGTGAGTTGCCGTCATACGGCCTCCTCCACTGAAGCCGTACTGATCGAGAGGTGGTCTCTAAGACCCTAAAGTTTGCTGGTGGTTCTGGTGGCTCTAGAAAATAAATATAAATTGTGATATGACACCGTTATATGAACATAATAAAAAATTGATTTATTTGAGAAATATTTGAAGAAATTACCTTGAACGGCCAAATGCACGAAGTGGTCCGATCGACCGTAAGGATTCGATGCTTGGCACCGATATACTCCCGAGTCTCGTCTATCAGCTCTTTCTACTACTAATTCACTTCTTAAACCTTCTGCACTTCTTGTTTCTGATATGCTCATTCTAAAAACATTACACCAACATTTTCAATACCGTAAACGTACCGCAACACTAAAGTATGTCAGCTAAAGAGAAATTGGTTAAGTACGCAAAGTAAATAAATTTTGGATTTACCTATAATCCGAGTTAGGCAAAGCTCGTCCCGAGTGACTCCAAGCCGTTGAAAGTGGATTATCACCTCGAGCCACGCAAACCAACCTCACGGTATCTCCTAGCTTAGCTGTCACATTTGCAGATTGCGTTTCAAACCTTGCCGGTTCTAATAAAAAAAAAATCAAAGATCGTTTCAAGTTTCAGAAAGAAATTAAAAATGTGAGGTTACGAAACTGCTATAGAAAGTTAAGGATCATACCATTGACATGTATGGTTAGTGTTTTCGACAAGGCAGGTGAAACCCCATTGTCAGCTCTACATCGATATTTGCCGGAATGCTCGGCACGCGCTGATTCCAATCTCAGTGAACCATTCGTTAGAACCACTGGATCTGACACTCCACCTAAGGTTGTCTCTGTGCTACCTTTAAAACGAGTAATTTTTATTAAATAAACATTAATAGTAGTTTAAATATATATGTATACGTTTATAGATATGACGCATTGAGTTCCTTACCAGCGAATTTGGTCCAATATATAGAAGGGGGTGGATGACCTCTGGCTTCACAGCTTACCGTTAGAGAACCATTTAGCAGTACCGCTGTGTCAGTTGGTTCAATTTGCCAAAATGGTGGCACTGCAAATAAAACGTATTTCAACACTCCATTTTTTTCTGATCAAGTGATCCTTGATTCCTGTAATATGTTATATCAATGTTTACCTTTTATTGCCAGCTCAGCAGACATGTTAGCTTTACCAGCGGTATTAGTCACGACGCACGTGTAGATGCCACTGTGCGCTGCTGTCAGACTTTTGAAAAGCAGCATACTATAGAACTCTGCTCCTCGTTCGTCTACCTAAAATGTCATATAATAATAAGAATTTTTTATAAACATGTAGTCAATTTAGCACAAGATTATTTATCAAAATGATATTAAAATAGATAGTCATAGACGGATGTTAAAATACTTTTACATTGTAGAATTTTAATTAGACGAAATTACGCAGCTTGTAAACATTTTGAACAATATAATTATGATTAAAGACGGAATAAACGTTTGTAATATGTGGTAACTTTCTGTTTTTCGTTTATTATATTTATTGGACAGCCAGATTGTACTTTACAAAACATATAAATACAATATTAAACTTTGTTTCAAGAACGTACCTGAAGTGCACTTGAAATAGGCATCTGGTCCTTGAGCCAGGAGAAATACACGGGCATATCGCCAGACGTGACTGTGCATGTCAGTTGAGCTCGATCGCCTGCTCTCAACCCTGGCGGAAATACAATTGGAGACAGAACTGGTGGCGACACCACTGTCACTTGGACCTAGGACAACATTTAAAAACACTGTCACTGGTAAAATTTTCATACACCCAAAAACCATGACCATGCCTTCATAATTATAATCGCCATGAAAATATTCAAACTTTCGCGATCTGTACACATACTAGATACTATTTGTGTAGCGAAGTAACAATCGATTTGTTTTTGTGACGAATGACGAAGGCTCTTATAGCCCACGCCCAAACGATGGGATATTTCACCTTTATTTATTTTTTATTTTTTTAAACTTCTTGCACGATTACAAAAAAGTAATGCACAAAGGCGGGCTTAATGCCAGAGGCATTCTCTACCAGCCAACCTTTGGGTGATGCAGAGATGATTGAAGTAGGTGCTTAAACAGGAAGTAATTTAACAAATAATATTAATTTAAAACAACATAATTAATAGGTATCACACTAAATAAATATGTAATAATAGACATACTAACAGTAACATAATATTATAAATATATACATACAAAATATAATACATATATACACATACAAGTATAATAGATAATTATATTATATATATATATAAATATATACATATACAAGTATCCTTTACAGAGTCCATTATGATTCTACCACTTCAGCCATATAATGCTGGCGAACTATAATTTTAAACAGTTCACGAGATGTAGACTTCCTGATTTCGAGAGGGAGTGCATTCCAAAGATGGACAGCCTGTATATAGAAAGAAGAATGAACAAGGCTGGAACTATGAGAAGGGCAGAGAAGAAGAAGATTGTTAGTGGAGCGGAGATTTCTGTCATGATTGTTACATAAATGTTGAAATTGAGTAGACAGATAAGCAGGAGTATGAGAAGAGTTCAAGAAAGAAAAAAGAGTCGTCAGTGTACGCAATTTGTGACGTTGATGAATAGGCAGCCATCGTAATTGGGAACGGTGAGCAGATATATGATCATACTTACGGAGATTGAAAATGAATCGAATGCAATTGTTGAGAAGGCGGTCAAGTTTAATGAGCAGATCTGCATTCAGGTCGAGATAACATACATCACCATAGTCGATCATAGGAAGAACTAACGTCTGCACAAGCATGGTTTTAATTTTGGTTGGGAGAAAGTTCTTCAAGCGATATAGAGTCCGCAGGGTTCCTGTGACTTTGCGACTGGTATTTGCAATCTGTGTTCTCCAGTCAAGGGCAGCGTCGATGTGTAGGCCGAGATCATTGACACTGGAGCTGACGGGGATGACAGACCCATTAAAATTAATAGGTGGAAGCGATTTCACATCCACTCGGCACATAATACGTGGGCTACCAATTAAGATTGCCTGGCATTTATTAGGATTAACTGACAGACCAAATCTATCTGACCAGTTTTTAATCGCATTTAGATCCTAGTTGATGTTATCGATGGCTGCAGTAAGACTTTCTGCCCTTGCCTGGGTGTAAATCTGCAGGTCATCGGCGTAAAGATGATACGTATAGCGAAGATCATGTGTGAGAAGATTTATAAACAATGAAAACAGAAGAGGAGTTATTATACCGCCTTGCGGAACGCCAGAGTCCAAATCTCGCCAAGTTGACGAAGTTTCATCAACACGAACAGACTGCTGACGTCCTCGAAGATAAGATGAGAACCATTCCAGCGCGTCCGATGAAATCATATAGTAGGAGAGGATGGAAATAAGGAGGTCGTGGTTGACGGTGCCAAAAGCGTTTGAAAAATCCACCAAGACCAGCACTGTGATCTTAGTGTCTTCCATACCCGCCCTCACATCGCCAGTTACTTTAAGTAACGCTGAGACTGTGCTATGTCCGGGTCTGAATCCTGATTGTAGAGGAGATAAAATATTGTTTTCGAATACAAACCCGGACAGTTGTTTATAGACGCATGCTTCAAGCACCTTAGACAGAAATGGGAGGATGGAGATAGGACGGAAATGGGAAGGAAGGGAAGGATTAGAAACCTTTGGCAGTAGGCGGACGAAAGCTTTGCCCCACAATGGAGGAAACTGGCCGGTTTCAAGAGAAAAGTTAAGGATATGGGTTAAGGGAGAGAGGAGAAAGTCCAGAATAACGGTGATCATATGACGACTGAGGTTGTCACATCCCACCGCTCTGGACTTGATAGATAGGATTACCTTTTTGACTTCATCTGACGTGACTGGAGAAAACTTAAAATAATTTATGTTTGGCCGCATTAATCCACTCATATAGTTAAGGGTTTGACGCTTGGTTATATGATCTAGGGAGCATGTGGAGGTAAAATGTCGATTAATGTCGTCTAACTCGATTGTCCTTGGAAAGTCTATATGACGATGCTTACCAATACCAAGAGACCCCAGAAAATTCCATATACTAGCTGGGGAAGAGGAATCAAGGTTGTCAAGAAAGTGTCGGCGTTTAGCGTTACGAATCATCTGATTACACCGATTCCTAGCAGTCTTGAAAGAAGTCCAGTTCACATCACACCGATCCTTTCGGTATTTCCGAAAAACTCGGTCTCTACGTCTCATCGCCATTCGAACTCCCTTCGTAATCCAAGGTGCCGGTGGACGCTTCAACTTGATCTTCCTAACCGGAGCATGGACATCGTACAATTTGACTACAGCCTCGTTGAAGAACTGGACTTTGGCATCCACTGTAGTTGCCGCGAACAAGATATTCCAGTCCATTACTGAAGCGTCAAGCCGTAATTTGTCCACGTCCATCCGAGAGAAACAACGCTTGTGCAAGACTTTGGGCGTAGATTTGGGAGGTTTAAGGATATATGAAAGGAATATGAGGTCATGATGGGAAAAACCAGGAGCAGGATACTGACCATGGGAAGGAACAAGGGAAGGGATAGCGGTGAGAATTAAATCTAGCCAGGTGTCTTCTCCGTTGGAGTTGTGGGGAGTGGCCTGAAGAGGTAGCACATGGAGACTGGCAGATTCAAGGATGTGGAGAAGCTGAAGTGTACGGTTTATTTTCAAGACTGCCTCCGTGGTCCAGTGGATAGCGTATGCGACTGCTGATCGGAGGTCCCGGGTTCGATTCCCGGTCCGGGCAAAAGTGTTACTGGGTTTTCCGAATTCTCAGTAGCAGCACGGAGTCTGGTGATGTGCCCGGTAGCGGCAATTGGCTCGCCCCCTATTACGTGGGACCTAAAAAATTCATGGCGAAATGTGGGTGTAATATTACACCTCTGCCTACCCTTTCGGGGATTACAGGCGTGAGTCTATAAAATAAAATAAATAAAAAATAATGTGATCGAGACCTGTTACTAGTACCATGAACATTAATTTTACATTAACAATTGATACAATTCAGCACTGCTGTAAGCGTGGAAGTATACTTTGTGTGTGTAAGCGCCGTAATCGTGACGCTTGCAACAGTGCCGAAATATCGTAGACTCAAATCCAATTTGCGTGGTATATAATCCTGAAAGTAAATGTAGAACTTACGTTAAAGACCACGAAATTTATACACCATGGCCATTGCCACTCTATGTTGCTCTTTGAAAAAGATTCATAATATTTTATTGTTGAGTTAAGACAGCCTACTTTACTAAAATTTGAGACTCAGTGGGCTGTTAAAATGTATTTCTGAGATACACACATGACCTTCTTGAATTACTAATAGTGTTCATAAAATTATAATTGGTGAAACATTACATAATTTCAGCCGTTTTATTACTGAACATTAGACGGAGTTGATATTAGGTTATATGAATATATAGGTAGGTATAATGTTTGAAGGCCTTACACCGTAATGAGCAGCAAATAGTAACCATTGAAAACGTTTTTTATTATATCAAAAAGAAAATGTTTTTTTTGCAAATCTATACTATTATTATAAAGCTGAAGAGTTTGTTTGTTTGGTTGAACGTGCTAATCTCAGGAAAAACCTACTGGTTCGATTTGAATAATTATTTTTGTGATAGATAGCCCATTTATCAAGGAAGGTTATAGGCTATATAACATCACGCTATAGGGCACAGGTTCGGAGCAGTACCGCTTAATAAAGCGGGTGTAACAGCGGGGTCATCTAGTATTTATTTATAAATGGGAATGTTGATGATTTTTATCCATAATATTTATTCTTTGTGTTTACCAAAATAAATTTTTTTATCGGCCTAAACACCAAAAAATTTGACGACATTATAAAACATAAAGTAACAGCTAGTATCAAAACTGTTTCTACAGCAAATGAGCTATGATAAAAAGATTATAGTTTGGTTTCATGTCAACTCTTTGTTTTTTATATAAAGTAACTTTGCTCTTTCTGATAAAACTTAGCGATGCGGAAAATGAAGTAAATCTAGTTCGCTACAGCCTCAGCGAATAAGAGGGTCGTGTGCTAAATAAAGTAAACGGAAATGATGGGTTATGAAATGTTATGAATATAATATGACACATAGCTGACATCAGCATAATAAAGCTGTGATGTTATATCCAGTCATGATTTTGTCATAATAGATTCGAGTTATTATGATAAAATCATGTATTCAGTGAGTTGCGCGTAGATTTTCAGAGAATTCCGTCGTCGCCTACGAGTACCTATCTTGGTGGTAATGTCTATCGCATTTTCAGTCTGCTTAAACTTTACCATAACCATATATATGTAGAGAGATTCTCATATGTTTCTCGAAGGGGTAGCAGAGATTTTACCATATTATAATGTAATAAAAATTACGCCTTATTGAAGTTCAAGTAACTAATTTATCAATCATGTATTCTTTGTTTATAAATTAAGATGGAATACATTATTTTTGCTCCCAAATTTCGGGATGTTTTCAACAGCCCTGGTCACTGGATGACCAATATTAATAGTAGGTAATGAATACAAATCGCGAAAGTTTCATAGCTTGTATTAAAAACAACTTGCTTTAAATTATATTTTAAATTGATATCCATACCTCTCTCCTAGCTAGTTCGCCGCCTGGCGTTAAAACAGAACAAATCCATCCTCCTTTGTCGCGGTTTCTGTCGACGTTGGTTATCGTCAGTTGGCCGTCCATTTGCTGATACCGAGGATCTGCAGCCGCCCCGCCCTCCCATTTCACGGAACTGGATTGAACAAATTCATTTATTTTGCAAGGTATTCTAAAAATAAACATCTCCTTTTGATATTTTGAGGCAGTTGATGGAAACGTTAATTTAAAAAAAAAATAATAGTTATATTAGAACTAAAACCATCTCCTCATCTAATTAATACAAGCTACACATATTGATTCTTGATTGGAATTTTGATAAATATTTTTTATTTAATACTCATAAGTAAAAAATAACCATACGTTTAATGCATGAAGAGTGCTAAAATAATTTAATAACTAAAATGTCATAAAATCTCAGCAAAGTTGCTTCGAAAATGTTCAGCTGTTCAAGAATTTCATAAAATATAAACGCTTTCGGAAGTTATAACTCAAGAATTTTAAATCGTTATTTAATTTCGTACTCGCATAATTAACGAAATGAGGCTTCAATATTAAAATTTAATATGGAATTAATAAAGAAGTTTTTGCAAGGAGAGCATTTCTTAGAGCAAGTCGAAAATGAACTGATTTTCTTTCCAACTCGAGCGGCGAGGTAATATAACGATAAGAATAAAACAATAACTCGAGTACTTCGATATTCTGTTTGTAATCATAATTATGTCGCGAGTGGATAGATGGTTCGACAATGTCGTTTCGAGATCCGACTATAGTTGCAAAACTTCTGAAAAATTCAGAATAATTCCGGAATACTTCTGGTACAGTTTCTTTAAATCAGAATTATTCAAAATAAATTTAATTA
Organism: Euclidia mi; assembly: GCA_944739405.2. Classification (NCBI taxonomy): domain Eukaryota; kingdom Metazoa; phylum Arthropoda; class Insecta; order Lepidoptera; family Erebidae; genus Euclidia; species Euclidia mi. Next base: position 27,654,940 of record OX123193.2, on the reverse strand, counting down.
AGATTTATTTATTTTTTTGCTGAAATATCGACTGCCCACGAGTCGTGCGTGCAGGCAAATGGCGGTGCGGAGTGCGGTAAGAGGGTACATGCTCCCCGGAGAAGTTTTCCCCCCCGCGAGAAAGATTCGTACCCGCAATCGAATGTTTCCGCCGAATATTTCGCCCGAATAATTCAATGGGAATAAACGTGTTTGTTTGTGATGTGGTGGGTTTTTATATGTATTATAAATGGGGTTGAATAAGTATATGTTGATGTTTTGATAGGTAGATATGTTAGCCTGCGATTAACAGGACTTTTATACTTTTGTTTTTAGGTACCTAGGTACCTACTTATTTCGAAATCGAATGCTATTTTTATAAATGTTTGTTGTGGAATAAAAAACCAGGCCTAGCATATTTGATTTGTTTTTTGAAAAAGGGTTATCTACCTATGTTTTTGGTTAGTTTGTATGTAGCTTTGTACGCATCGCGAGTATTCGCGAGTCGCATAGGTAGGTATTAACCCTTCTACTTAACGCGTATAATAGCCCAGTCAATAAAAACAAATAAAGGCAAACCTTGCAAGCAAACAAAGATAATATACAACTTCCAAGCGCGAAATAGTTAGTAAGGTCGATTTTCCTGTTTTTTTTTGACAGTTGAAATATTCCCAAAGTTTCGGAATATTTCGGAATACTTCCGAAGTATTCGACGGGAATGATTTGGAATGTTTCTCGCCAGCATCTATAGATCCGACTATCAATGTGCGGCCATACATATTGTAGGAAGGTAACACTCAAGTGAAAACTCACACACGCTTCACGTCAAATCTATTGATAAAGTACTAAGAGTATCTTCTCACTTACTCGATAGGAAATCCATAGTAAGGGCACCAAATCGTCACTTCAGATCCCGCGATGGCCTTCACAGGACTCATAGTTCTGATGTACGGCGGACCTATGTAAATGTAAGAATAATATTAGCACAGCAATCCTCATTTGCGTAATACCAAAACGATATTTATTGTTATTTATTTAGGACGCTAAAACAAAAGATGAAACGTACGCGCGGTAAACAAAAAAATATATTTATAGTAGTCGGTGGAATGTAATAACATTTTTATTATGTTTTATTTATACAATACCAGTGTGGCGTGTATATTTCTAGTATTCTTGGCAAACCTTTTCTATGTGCTGAGACCGAGCTGATCTAGAAACCAATATTTATTTCCTTTGAAGCATTCTCTTATAATATACATAATACTCGTATGTCTTTTCGTGCGTTCTAATGTGATATGACGTAACTCAATATGGGTCAACGATTTATCTTCTTGTGATATTTATACATTTGTACCATAACTCTAACAATTTAATCCTCTACAAGTCTACATTAACTATGCACTGAAATTCATCATAGCTTATACCGGTGGCATCCAAGCCGGCCTTGATCCTATTCAAGCATACCTACATGCTGAAGACTCGCATTCTTAACTGCAGTCTCACCTCCGTAAGTGGTTTGAATCAATGTGAAATACAATGTTTATGATATTTGAGAGGACTGACTCCTCCTGATGTAAATCTTTACGACAGCCAGAAACTTCAGCTTTACGTGCTCTTCAATGGGACATGTAGCCTTGTGTGGCCAGTCACACATCCATAATAAACCAGACGCTGACGAATGCGCTTAAAATAGCAAATCAATAGTTTAGTTTGGTTCATGCGGTCGTCTGTCTGTCTACCATGGCCTGTCATAGAGTTATGATTAAAATTTAACCAGATCATATAGCATTTGCAGTTTTTATATTATTATGTAGTAAGCATAAAATTGTCAATATCGCTTGTTCAACAGTGAAGAAAAATTTCTCGAGAGAACTGCATAACTCAGAGTTCTCGAAGGACATGATTCTGAAGTCTGTCAACCTGCACTTGACCAACGTGGTGGACTATGGCTTAAATCTTCCCATAAGGACAAGATATTTGTGCTCAGCAGTGGAACACATTATAAAGATGGCTTATAATGACGTAAACACAAGTAGAATTAGAGAAACCCGTGTCAATATTTATTATTTTGTGTTTTGTAGCGAATAATGTAAATTAATGAAGTCCCGTCGGTCCCTACTCGTACCTTGTCTGACAAACTCATGAGTAACGACATTAGATTTTGGCTAACCATCCTTTTACTATCGCTATCGTTGGGATTGACATACGAAGAGAGCAGTGCCGGAAGAAAGGGAGACCTGCGGCAGGCTTTCTTTCCTAATCATTTAACTTTTATAATTGAGCGTAGACCGAACTATGATGCTTTGTTAAACTAAAGCTGCAGTTCGTGAAACTAAATAAAGTTATTACCATTAGAGTGATATTATTTTATAATCTCATAGAGTAACCTAATGGAAGGAAAGAGGAACCCACCACGCACCCTCGAATTGACCACACCAACTATTGCAATAGAAAAAGATTGACAATATCGAACTCCTCTAAAAGGATAAGGGATATAGGAATGGTATGGGTTCCAGGAAGATACCTGACTTGCAGTATCTCGCTGTATGCGCCGACTATTCTTCGACACGTGTTTCGCCTCTGCACGAGGCATCATAGAGTATTGAATTATTACAGCCTAAATATGTTTTAACGGGAGTATTCCAAAATGCAGCTAAAGATCCTTGTTTAAAGAATGCTTTCTATGTATTAGTATTTATTTATTTGCGTATTGAGCCCGTTTATTTTTATAGATTTTTATTACCGTCATAACATGTTTCGAAACTCCACAAACAACAAGATTTTCTATTTGGTATAGTAGTAGTTTTTAGCAAGAAAAACAAAGTTATGTTAAAGTAAATCCGTGTCATAATATATAGTACCCATTACTTACCTCTTTCTCTAAAAGCAGCAAAAATACGTAGGGCGTTTTGACGGATGTCTACTCCAGTATATTATATTTATTTTGTTCTGACCATATAACCTTGTAAGAGGTTTTTCATCCGAATGAAGGTTTCAGTGAGAAATGCCGCGAGGTAATTCGAATTCGAAGCTACTTGAAAGTGTAAACAACAAGCAAGTTCTGAGTTATTGTTTGTAACTTCTTGCGACATTTCCCGCCACAAGTTTGCTTTCAAGTGGTAATACGGTTCAAAGCCGATATTTTTGTTTTACATCACAATAAAGTAGCATAACAAGCACATGTATAATGTACTTAATATACTGTAGTAAGGCAATTTATCGTTGTCACCGTTCATCATATAATTCGGTAACGCTACATAAACCAAGGCTTACTGTAGTGCGAGCTGCCTCGATCACAACATTCAGTCCATACATATTCCATAAAGAATCATCTTATTATCAATGTAATAAGCATTACTAACACACGCACACTATATATTTAGCGTGATCCTTTCTATTACGGATTAATACCGGGATTCTTTCTGTTAACATCTCATGAGCATCAATCTTCTGAGAGGGTCCGTGATGTACATTGTATTTCGTATCTAAATGGTCGATATAAATATACATAACGAATTATACACACGAGCTGCTGTTTGTTGTAAAAACAGCCTATTATATCTGTACTATAAACTCTAAGAGGCGGTTTTAGTGCGTGGTAAAAAGCGGCAAAATTATTTCGCTTAGTAAAACAAGAGCTGTTAAAGACCGGTGTATGAATATGACAATGGTATTGTTTGTGAAATTGCCGCGCATAAATGAAAGGGAAAAACGAGTGGTAGTTTAGTGCACGTATAGCATAGCAGTTTAGCGGCTGAACGGCGTCACTGTTTAGCGGCACTGCGCGGAATGGTTTTGGTTTATTTAATTTATGTCTGTTGATTGATTTTTTATAAAGTCACCCGCAACAAAAGATTTATTCTCATTTAAAGAAGTCTGTGTGAGATCTTACCGTATACGTTGAGTCGAGCAGCATGAGCGACTGAGCCGTGGTTGTTAGTCGCCCGGCACTCGTACCGGCCGCCATGTTCTACCCTCGCGCTACTCAATGACAGGGTTGACAGCACGTAGTTACTGCTGGACCCGAGCCCAGAGGGACCGCTCTCCCGGCCTTCCGTTATTATGGCCCTGCATACGAACGTAAACTTCTAATCCGTGTGATTTACTCACGCACATTAGGGAGTGCTGTATGGATTGCGATACAGTGTATCTTTTTGACGCCCTTTATTTTGAAAAATATTTGTTTTGTAAAGAATACGATCATTTTTGATTATTAAACGGGTCTTACTCGCGATAAATAATATATTTAAGGCATAAATACCCCGGTATTTGCCAACGTTTCGGCCGACTTGCTTCGGTGCTTCGGTCGTGGTCGCGGCGGGACTAATACCGAAGTATTTATGCCTTAAATATATTATTTATCGCGAGTAAGACCCACTTATTAACTTTGTATAATGTATACTAATAGCGAAAGTTTAATATCGTTTATGCAATAACATAGAAGTAAAGGTTGTTATCTTAAACTAAAAGTTACCCGTGATGTGATGGTACAGGTTGCCCATCTAACGACCACCTGAACCGAGGAGGCGGTTCGCCAACAGCCGAACATTTCAGCGCAACCTGAGCGCCCGGCTGCACCGCCTGTTCAATGAAAGTGTACACCAGCTCCGGCCGGGAATCTGCATAAATTGTTCAAATAAGAAAAAGTCACGAGCAACAAAAATAAAAAGCATAAAAAATACTCACCGGGAGAGCGTTTTAACCGTTTTCGTTTGAACGAACGTACTGAGCTCGGGACCGTCACTAACGAGCACCGAATACCTGAAATAAATAAGTAGGTACGTGTCTATATGTGTGTGTAGAAATATCGGCTTACACGCTCCGTGATGCTTTGACGATGTTGACACTATGTCTGCTTGAATTGGACATTTTATTCTCATTGGGGTCAGATTCGTATTGGCATTCATGTCTATGTTGACATTTATGATCTTTACACACACATTTGAGTACAGTAATAGTAATTTGGTTTGACTTGTACGAAAATAAAAGTAACTCGCACGAGTTATATGAGCAGTTTACTTGCCGGGCAACATGTATAGGTTACTTGCTCTTTATGACTAAGATTCAGGATCTATTACTGAGGTCATATACCTCAGTGAGATCAAAATCAATTGCATTATCATTGGCGAAATGTGGTACTCTTCGAATAAGCCGTGCACCCTAGCTTCTTATGCCTGGGGTACTTCAGTTAGTACCCATAAGGTTCCTTCACATTGGGCGTGCGCGTTCCTCGAGCGTGCGTTCGGCGTCCGTTCTGCAGCGTTCACTTTGTAGTAATGATCGTCAAGCGCACGCCGTGAACACGCCGGGCCCTCGCTCAAGGAACGCGCACGCCCAATGTGAGGTCGGCCTTACGTAGTATCTTCATTATACACATATTATTATAGGTAATTAATATACAGAATCTAACTAATAATATGTCCAGATAATTATAAAATAAAGCAAACCAAACAGAAATATATGGACATAATTAATGCTGTTAATTAGTATCGGTAAACATATATTTGCAGGAATAATAACAAAATGGGTTCTGGACTCTTGTAACCAGATCCCCTGAGATTAGTATTGTGAAGTAACCGCAGGTAATTCACATTGTGGTTATTTCGTGGAATCATATCCACAATTGTAACATATTAGGCATATACGAATGAACATTGTTAAATGGTGATAAGTATCATGCTGTATTTGATTTTCAATTGAAGCAATGATATTATTTTGTTGTCTAAATGAAATTATTCAATATGATTTAGTGAAAATTATTAAATACATCAAATCCACACACATGACCGCCTTTTCGAAGTTAGATGTGTATGAAATTGTAATTTATTGCTTGCTAACGATGTAAGGTTAGTGGATCATGAAAGGCCATGCTCCTTTGAAGGCCAACTATAAAAAAGTGAGTGATATTGACATGTGATGACAAATTCCTTCCACTCACACTAAGCCCTATCAAACTTATGGACACAGAAGCGCATTGTTTTTTCTTACTACGAACGTTTGCTTCGTTAACTTCGGTCGTCGACATTAAAATAGTAATTCGTTTTAAAAAAATATCGTTTTTATGTAAATTGCCTATTATTATCTTTCTTCTTATTACTTTAAATTGTAATTTATATACTTGTTATGATATTAGTATAACAAACAATATATAGACAAACAAGTAACTTTGTTTCGATTTTAGTTGAAATATCGTGTGAACACCGTCCGCCCGGCCGCCTGCACCTCCGCCCCTCACCACAGACTCCACACCTCGGGCTGCATATAAATACCGAGACGTTGGAGCGCTCGCCCCTTTTAGATCGGCTGAACAGTGGCGAACAGAAGCTAAGTACACCTCTGCCACCCTGAGCGACGCCGGAAGCGGACCCCCAACAAGATTCCCTACTATCGTCGAATCACGCGACCCTGATTCTATCTCTTTAACTAGCGTAAATATTTTAATTTTCGATTTAATGCGTTGCTAAATGATGTTTAGATTTCATTAACGAATTAAACTGATTTTTAATTGTAACATTTAACCACGATTTTCATTTAACCATCCCAGTGGCTCACAACGTTACAGTGGCGCCCAACGTGGGGCAGAAATTAGACATAATTTTAAATAATATAAAATTTGTTACAGAAACTGTTTACTTACTACTAAGGTGGTTGACATTCCTAGTTTGGTTGCTGTGTGCCAGGAATTTGAGAAGCTGGACAGCCGTAGTAGGGATCGTGGTCCTTCCTCTTCTTCTTCTAATTATTTACCTCCTGAGTTTTTAGATAATCATACCTCTCCTAGTCGTTCTGTCCCCAATTTTAATAAAAAATCATATCAAAATTATTTAAAAATAGAAATAATATTTCCTATCAAAATAATTACAAGGAGAAACCGATTATTAATGCTGTCAGTAATTCCCCCAATTCTAGTAATCAATTTTGCCCTCGTTGTAGAACATCAACTGCTTGAATACTTGTAGTAAACCCATTTTTTTGATTTGTTTTAAGTGTGGTTTGAAAGGTTATCGTGTTACTAATTGCCACAATTGTAAAACCCCTTGCAACAATAAAAATTAAAATAATAGTCAAAAAAACTAATAAAATCGGATTGGAGTAATAAAAAAAATATAATTTTGATAAACGCGATTGGCATAACTGGTTGAATTATATTGCTAAATTTTTTAATTGTTATCACTTGGCTTCAATCCGAGAAATTAATGTTGAATATAATGTTGAATATGTCCGTGTGGTGACGGATTAAGAATACCGAATGTCACCACCCCATGTCATCCCATGGGTGTCGTAAGAGCCGACAAAGGGAGCATACTATGCAGAGAACAGCACTGTAAGAGAAGGAAAACTTGATACAAACCCTATACCAACCCGTTTGGCCAGCGTGATATAGTAGGCCAATTCTTCCTTTCAAAGGAGAGGCTTAGTCCAGCAGTGGACTGTTAAAGGCTGATGATGAAATAATCCTTATATCGCAGTTAATATTAATGGTAAGCGTGCTGTGGGCTTGCTCGATTCTGGCTCTTGCGTCACTATTCTGGGTAACAATTTGCACAAATTCTTGCTTGACAATGGTTACCAGTTGATGGATGCTCAACCGTTGAAACTTATTACTGCAGGAGGTGAAAGGTTGTTTTCTGCTGGATCGGTTTCCCGTTCCTTTGAATTTCAAAATACAGTAGTTCCCCTAATAGTTCATAATTATAGTCCCTGGCAACAAGAACTCGTTAATTCTAGGTATGGATTTCTGGAGGGCTTTCGGTTTGTTCCCAAATCATTTGGACTCCATCTTACTTAATAAGTCTAACGCTGAGGTTGCCGAGTTAAACACCATTGCATATTCTAGTCATATTATCCCCTACGATAATTTGACCTTAGAACAGAGACGTATCGCCGATGACGTTCTTTCAAAATTCAAAAATATATCCTGCCAAGTTCGAGGCTTAGGTTGTACTCATTTAATTACCCATTCTATCGATACGGGTGACAGCCCCCCTATTCGTCAGCGTTATTATCGTATGTCTCCCGATAAACAACGCATATCAGTTAAACAACTGGACGAGATGCTTGAGGAGGATGTCGTTGAGCCAGCGGAAAGTCCTTAGTCCAACCCTGTAATTCTGGTTCCAAAAAAGAATGGTGAACTACGTTTTTGCTTAGATAGTAGAAAATTAAATTCGATGACAAGAAAAGGCGCTTATAATTTACCTTATATTTCGTTGATAACCTTAGTAATGCTAAATATTTAACTAGTATCGCCATTTCTAAATGTTTCTGGCAGACATTAATCAAAAAAGAGGATCGTTGTAAAACAGCTTTTTACGTTCCATCTCGCGGAACATTTCAATTTAAAAAAAATGTCTTTTGGGCTTACTAATGCCCCTGCAACTCAACAAAGACTCAAAGAAGCTGATTTTTTGTTCTATGGGCCTGAATTTGAGAACAAGGTGTTCTGTTTTGTCGACGATATAATCTGTATTAGTTCCGATTTTTCTGAACACATTTCGCTTTTACTACGCGTTTTACAAAAATTAAAATCTGCTTACTTAACCATTAACCTCGATAAATGCAAGTTTTTTAGAGATAAGTTAAAGTATCTTGGCCACGTTGTCGATTCTAAGGGTCTTCAGGCCGACCCCGATAAAATTGCTTCCATGAAATATTACCCGACTCCTAGTACTAGAAAGGAGGTTCGTCGTTTCTTGGGCGCGGCCTCGTGGTATAGGCGCTTTATACCCAATTTCAGCACCATAGTAACACCCTTGAACAAACTAACTTCTCAAAGCAAAAAGGCACCGCCATTCTGTTGGTCGGCAGAGGCTGAACAAGCATTTATAAAATTAAAAGAAAGCTTGGCCTCCCCAGCGATTTTATCCTGTCTCGATTTTTCTGAACCTTTTGAGATTCACACGGACGCTAGCAATTATGGTATAGGAGTCATTCTCTGTCAAGTGTTAAAGGGTGAAGAAAGGATAATTGCCTACTACAGCAAGTCATTATCCAGCCAGGAAAAAAAATATAGTGCTACTGAGCGCGAAGCATTAGCAGTCTTGTCGGCTATTGAGCATTGGCACTGTTATATCGAGAATGGTAGGAAGTTTGTTGTCTATACTGATCACGCTGCATAACACAGATTTTTTAAATTAAATAATCCCACAGGCCGTCTAGCCAGATAATTTATATATATTTTAATTTTGAAATTAGAAATCGTCGTGGATCAGATAAGGTTTTGCCTGATTTTTTGTCTCACTCTGTACCTGTCTCTAATGTTATCAATGGTTCACAGGATGATAGTATTAATTCTAATACAATTGTACCGGTTTCTACTAATGATTCTTGGCATCTAAACGTATGTAACGGTTGCTTAAAGAGGCCATCGTCTTTTGTTGACTATCAAATAATAAATAATAAATTGTTTCGACTCAAAAAGTCATTAAACCCACTTACTAGAGAGTTTCAATGGAAGGAGGTAATACTGTTGGAAATGAGACCAAACATCATATCCGACAATCACTCCTTGCCCACTGCTGGCCATCTCGACATTTTTAAAACTTACAAGCGTTTATTGCTTGCCTACTACTGGCCGGGTATGTATAGCGATGTCGTTAAAGCCGTCCATGCATGCGATACTTGTACTGCCCACAAGCACCAAAATCATTCCATTCTCGGCCATATGGGTCAGCCTAAATCGTATCATAGACCATTTCAGATGTTGAGCATAGACCTCGTCGGACATTTACCCCCCTCGAGGAAACAGAATACGTATGTTTTCGTAGTGTCTTGTTGTTTTTCTAAATATTGTTTGCCTTTTCCAATTAAACGTGCCTCTGTCGAAATTATAACCAAAATTTTAGAAGAAAATGTTTTCCTTGTTCATGGTATTCCGTCTACCATTGTCTTAGATAACGGTAAGCAATTTATTAGCTCCACTTTTTAAAATTTATTATCCAAATACAAAGTTCCTAACTTACATTACACACCGCTGTATACCCCACACGTTAATCCGGTCACAAAACTATTATGACAGCTGTTTCGGTTTTTATCGACCGCGATCACCGCGTATGGGATTTGAACTTAGCAAAGATACAATTTGCACTCAACTGTGCGGTAAACGAATCAACTGGTTTTACCCAATCATTCTTGGTATATGGTCGCGAATTGGTTACTTGTGGTTCTCATTATATTCATCACGAATCAGAACCTAATATTGTATTTGAGCCGCGGGATGAATATGCCCAAACGCTTGGCCATCTGTCTACCATATTTGACAAGGTGCAAGCAGAATTGCACAATGCTCATCAGAGGAATAGGCATTCATATAATCTTCGCCGAAAATCGACTGATTTCAATGTTGGTGATGTGGTTTGGAAAATAACTTTCTATTTGAGTGACAAGGATAAATATTTCAGCAAAAAATTAGCACCGAAATTTATTAAATGTAAGATTGTGACAAAAAAATCTCCTCTTGTGTATAAAATATCAGATATGTTTGGAAAACCCCTTGGTGATTTCCATATAAAAAATCTTAAATTAACTCACTATAAAGTTTAAAAATGAAATGATTAATGCTTATCACTAATGATCTAATCAGAAAAATAACTTAACATTTTGCTACAAATATTATAAAACATTTTAACTCCAAATTACAGCTTAATTATGTACGCAAATATCTTGTTACATATAGCTTTAGTAATGACTAATCGTAATGTAAAAAATATTTTTTCCCTCATGGCTCAGTGGTTAAAAGGTTGTTGTCTGATCAGTCTGTGGTTCGATTCTCGCATGTGTTTTTTTTTTATCTATGGTTGTGTATACTATATCATCGATTGTCTCCTGTGGTGATATATTATTCATTACAACCTATTCCGAATGGTGTATTTGCCGTAAATGACTTTGTATCATGTTCGGAAACTAGTTAATTGTCACTGATCCGCGACAATGGAATGCGGCGCGGCGCCACGCGCGCGGTGATGACTCACGGATTTACCTGAGCCGCTCGCTCGGCACAAAACTTTCCATCGCCATAATTATTGTTTATTTTAATTATAATGAACACATTTTGCCGTTGCAATTCGCACCGAGCGTGTTAATGAGCAATTTGCTTGTGATATTGCCAACTGATCGTAATATTATTAGTTTACAATATATACATTTTCAATTTACTTTTCACTTATCGAACCCGGGTTGTCAGGTGGTGCAAAGCAACCTAGGCTTGGTGGCTACTTACTCTAAACCTCACGTATAATACCTCTTCGCGCATCTAATATTATTTAGAATACGACTCGCATCGGGAATGAATGTAGGCTTTCTTTTTCACACGTATGAATGTGTTTGAGGCCTTTTGTATGGGATGAATGTCAGGTAAAGGGAACGTTCAATGCTTGGTGACGTATGAATGGTCGATGGTTATACCTTGTTTTTTTTTCAGGGTTAGTAGTCGCCTTGTACTTAGCCTACTGACACCACCACTCATCTGTTTCAGGGTTCCGGAATACAGTTGGCGCATACCAGCCACAGAATTTTCCCTCCGGGAAAATTCTGGCCTAATGGGGGGAGTGTGTGACGTCGCTGTGACCTCGCGATGACACCGTCCGCCCGGCCGCCTGCACCTCCGCCCCTCACCTCAGACACCACACCTCGGGCTGCATATAAATACCGAGACGTTGGAGCGCTCGCCCCTTTTGGATCGGCTGAACAGCGGCGAACAGAAGCTAACTACACCTCTGCCACCCTGAGCGACGCCGGAACCCCCAACAAGATTCCCTACTATCGTCGAATCACGCGACCCTGGTTCTATCTCTTTAACTAGCGTAAATATTTTAATTTTCAATTTAATGCGTTGCTAAATGATGTTTAGATTAATCGATTTTAAACTTTCGCGATTTGTATACATTATACAATTTTATTAAAACGGGTCTTGTTCGCGATATTTAATTAATTTACGTTGACGTTTCGGCCGTCTTACAACAGCCTTGGTCGCGGCAGGACTGATGTCATCTCAGCGCCGTCCTTGTGAAGCGCGGGTTTCGGCAGCTACCCTCACTTGTTTTTTATTTTGATTTTTACCCGAACTGTCGGAACGTCGTCACACAACACTTATGACGTCTACACACTGATGAGCTGTGTTACTGCGGCGGGGTTTACATTTGTTGATTACTGGATTCCAAGTTGTAGACAGTCTGTATCCATCTTCCCGGTTGAAATTTTTATGCTTTTTGATTTCAACCGCTTCGCGTACTATTCTGGAGTAATAGTGACGATCGGTAGATAAGACTATTGGTTGATGTAATTCGATCCAGTGGTTTGTTCCAGAGTCCAACAAATGCTCAGCTATGGCAGACTTGTTAATTTGTCGGTTTTTTACAGCTGCGATATGTTCCTTGACCCTTTCAGCGATGGTTCGTTTGGTCTGTCCGATATAGGAACTACCACAACTGCAGTCGACCTTATAGACGCCAGGTGTTTGTAGAGGAATGATATCCTTCGGGGTGCGCAGATTGTGTGCTACCTTGGAGAGCGGACTATATACAGTCTTTATGGAGTATTTCTGTAGTACTGTTCCAACTTTGTCCGTCACTCCCTTTATGTAAGGCATGTAAGCTGGTGCTCTGCTTACTTCCAGTTTACGGTCGTTCCTCTTCAGACGTTGTATCTTCTTGTTAACTCCGTTGCACCTAAGTACCTCCTGTACATGTGACAGCTCACTGTTCAAATGTTCAGGGTCACAGAGGTCATACGCTCTGTTTACTAGTAAGTCACTACGGATTCCAAGTGTCGCGGGTGATGATGCGAGTATGCGTTGAGATACCTGTGTGTGTCGGTTTTCTATAAACAGTGTGTCCCAAGGTACCGTTGTCTCTCACTGTCACTTTTACGTCGAGAAAGGCTAACGACCCGTCTGCCTCTATTTCAAATGTAAATCTAATATTAGGGTGTATGGAGTTTAAGCTATTTGCGAACTGTTCTACATCTTGCTTGTCGCCCTTCATGATACAGAATACATCGTCGACATACCTCTTCCATAGCTTTACATTTGATGCCTGCATGTCTATGGATTTTTCGAAGTACTCCATCCAGATGTTGGCCATTACCGGTGCTACTGGGCTACCCATAGCCACCCCGTCGATCTGGAGGTAATGTTGTCCACGGTATAGGAAGTAGTTTGCTTCCAAAAAATTTTTAAGTAGAACAGAATATTTGTCAGACAGACCGTTTGCCCTTAGTTTTCTCTCAACGACCTCAAGGCAATCCTGAACTGGAACATTGGTGAAGAGTGACTCCACGTCAAAACTCACCATCACTTCGTCTGGTTCCTTTTTCACGCTCTTGATGATGTCAATAAAGTGACGAGAGTCCTTCACGAAAGATGCCGTCTTACCTACCAACGGTTGCAGTACCTTGCGGATGTGTTTCGCCAAACCATATGTGGGTGAGTTTATTTGACTCACTATCGGTCGCAATGGTACGTTAGTCTTGTGGACTTTAGGCAAACCGTATATCTTGGGCGGCTGCACGATTTGAGGTTTGTATAGACGTTCAAATTCATCTTCCGTGAATACGTTTTTATGGTCCTTAATCAAAGCTCGAATGCCTTTCGTAACTCTTGCTGTCGGGTTATAGGACACCGGCTTATATACTAGTGTGTCACTTAACAGATTCAGTATTTTGCTATCATAATCAATAGAGTTCATCACTACATTTACACCTTAAATTAATTAAATATCGCGAATAAGACCCGTTTTAATAAAATTGTATGATGTTTAGATTTCCTTAACGAATTAAACTGATTTTTAATTGTAACATTTAACCACGATTTTCATTTAACCATCCCAGTGGCTCACAACGTTACAATCGGTAGCTTTCTTGTGAAAGCCGGTGGTTCCTTATAAGGCCACTCAAAAATTCGACAGGTACATGTGCCTTACTGGAATATTTACAAATCATGGTCATATGCACAATTGATTTTAGTTATAAATACGTACCGGTAAAGTTAAAACAATGTTAAATGTTTGTAATATTCATCATCAATCAGCCTTCAACAGTCCACTGCTGGACCAGGCCTCTCCTTTGAAAGGAGGAATTGGCCTACTACACCACGCTGGCCAAACGGGTTGGTATAGGGTTTGTATCAAGTTTGCCTTCTCTTACAGTGCTGTTCTCTGCATAATATGCTCCCGCTGTCGGCTCTTACGACACCCATGGGATGATACGGGGTGGTGACATTGTATATTCTTAATCCGTCACCACACGGATATTGTAATATTATGTAATATTATATTTATTGTAATAGTTATTCAACTTTTTCCTCCGATTGGGAACATTTTGGCTTTACAAATAATGGAATGAAGGCCATAATAGATTAACTACTTTTATTATTTCACGCTAAAACACATCTGCAACTTATTTGTTATCTCATTATATTATATATAATGAGATAACAAATATGGGTGCATATGGTTCCCACCAAGAACTAAGGGTCCCAAGCCAACCTCACCTGCAAGTGGTGCACCTGCCGATCAACGGACGAGGCTCTGGCAATCAAAATATCCCGAAAAGCGGCAATGGGCTCGCCACCTATTACGTGGGATCAAAACACTGGCGAAAAGTGGGCATTTAATATGCCTCTGCCTACCCCTTCGTGAAAACAGGCGTGAGTCTATGTATGTATGCATTATATTATAATTTCATATAATTTATATTAATATATTCTTGTATGGAGCCCTGTTCCTTGCAAGGCCGTTTGAAACAACTTTATAAAAGTTAAGTTTATTAAATAGTGATTACATCTAAAGTAAAAGATAGTAAATACCTAATATGTATCACAATAAAATAAAGTGTTAATAAGTTAAAGAAAAAAAACTCCCGCATTAGGACCAAATTCTGTGTCGCAGGGGACTTAACAAACATACAATTAACGGACACAATGAACACCCGGTCTCGAAACAACTATTTATGAATTACACAAAATGTTGTCTCGTGTGGGAATCGAACCCACAATACTTCGGCGCAGTGTCAAGCGGTGTGGCGGCCGCTTAAACCACTACGCCAACCGTGCAGTCGACTAACTAACTTGTTTCTTTCATTTATGCAGTAAACGAAATAAAAAAGTACAGTTTTTTCGTTACGGTGGCCTTTCATGGACCACCCACCTTAGAAAAACGACGTGAAGATACTTTTACGTATAACTTTCCCTGGGACTTAACAGTTAACATAAACTGTTTTATAGTATTTAGACAATTTACTTTATTTGCGAGAGACCAATATGATATAAAAATTGCCTCTCTTCTGTCTTCCAGGTGAAGTATCTACCTTTTGCTATTCGATCTAAGTCACCTATTTAATACAACATAGAACATCAAACTAACCTATCGTGTATTTGGACAATTACATACATACATATACTCACGCCTGTTTCCCCGAAGGGGTAGGCAGAGGCCTATTAACACTTTGAAGGACAGTTGGCGTTTAAAGACGTCATAACAATAAAACTTCTATTGTGTCTCGTTTACTGTCCTTGAAAGGGCCAAACGCCCACTTTTCGCCTGTGTTTTGATCCCACGTAATAGGTGGCGGGCCTATTGCCGCTTATCGGGATATTTTGTTTTGATTACAATATTTGAGATAAATAAATATATACAAATATAACGATGTCAACGTCTATTCAATTAAAATTGACTACTCGCTAGAAACGTTGAAATTGGTTAACGATTTCTTTTATCGGTCCCTAAATTAGTTCGAAAGGAAAATGTCAAATTGAAGCTAGTAATGTACTTAAAAATTCTTTTATACCATCATTTATAAGACACAATTTGGCTATATACATATGAATAACTAGGCAACATTATATTCTTATTCAGACGTCATTATACAGGCCCATTTCTATAATAGGGGTTGCCGAGCCTTTGTAAACGACACGGTGAGTGTATGACTCGATAAGCAAAATCAAAATAGAATCACGTATTTTACGAGAGCATACATAATATCTAAACCAGAGAGAGGTATAGCTTGCAATACGTGAACCAGACAACGTAGGAATACACTACTGAAGGCCGGTTGAAAAATTCACTCGGCTTCTCGTTTTACTATCAACATTCGTTCGAAATTTATAACACGGTAAATCGTAAAAGCTAGCAAAAAAATTTACAGCCGTGTAGAATACTGAATCGCTGAGATAAACCGTCGCTCAATACCGCCCTTATCAGCGTATAGGTGCTTAGACAGCGACAGTTTTAATGGCGTATACACATAATAAAAAAAAAGGTGTTGTACGTATACTTTGCTTTTAGATCTTTGATGAGCTCTATGCTAATACTATATACTAAGTAGACTGTATTTAGGCAATTCGAGGATTCTTGAAAGTTTAAGAGTTCTCTTTATAATTCTGAGATGATGTTATGTGCTATCTGCCAATGTGAATATGACTAAGGTGTTGAACTATGGTTTAACCCTTTTTATAGTGAGAAGAGGCTCGTGCAGAGTAGCAGTAGAGTAGTTCAAAACTATATAAACGTGTGTAGAAAAGTATACAATGGTATTATTTTCTTTAGCCTGTTTCTGGAACATACTTATGTTCTACTTTAGGGACTTGTCTAAGAAGTAAATTGCGGCCAGTATGACTAATTATTTTAAGGGCCTAAAGAAAAACAACTCGTGATATAATATGTCTATTTCATCATCATCAGCCCTTAATACTGTCCCACTGCTGGGCATGGGCCTCTTCCCATTATGAGAAGGGTAAGGCCATAGTCCACCACGCTGGTCAAGTGCGGGTTGGCAGATTTCACATGTCTTTCGAGAACATTATGGAAAACTCTCAGACATGCAGGTTTCCTCACAATGTTTTCCTTCACCGTTTAGCAAGCGATAATTAACAATTTAATACGCACATAAATCCGAAAAGTCATCAGTGCGCGCCGTGGATTCGAACCTGAAATTCTCTGCGTAGCAGTCTGTCGGTCTCTCCTCTAGGCTATATGTATGTCTATTTACAATTGAAAATTCAGGAAACATCGTACGGATTCTTCTTATTTGTGCTTATTATCATTTACCCGCGGCGTTACTGGGCAATTCAGCTAAATCATTAATATGTTGTATTAGCTGACTCGAATGTCGAATCTAACATCTCTAAAACAACCGAATGTCTAACGGCCTATTTAAAACACGTTATACTATGACGTACATAATTATATACGAGGCATTCAATCAAAACTAATAACGTGTTTACATAATTATATTGTGGCGCAACCGTTTCTAAACACCCTTTGCATGGCCTTCATTAAACTTTCAATGTAATATTATAACACCGTCACCTATCGAAACACTTATTACTTCGCTGCGTCATTTAATATCGATTTGTTTAATATCACGCACTGTATAACGATTCTAAGAGGTATTCGATCAAAGTTAAAATACAAATAGGTTATTCACAAAGCGAACGGGTATTGGCGAAAAAACCAACAACCCTCATAGTTAGCCTCCCGGTCTCATACCACCACCCAGTGACACCCACTCCCACAAAGATGGATGCCAACGCGCGAATCCTGTGAACTATTCCAATTTGAAAAGTTTCCTTTTGGTAAAGCAACCACACTCTACTCCCAAAATGAACACGAAAAAATTTGGCCATGAATAGACGTGCCTAGCAGCGAAACAAACTTTTATGGGGAGATGTACTTTTAATTTAAAATATTTATAGTGTTTGTTGTAGGTACATGGACGAATAAATAAAATATCAAACGGTATGTTGTAAGATAAACACGAGTAGCGTTCGCAGAAAAATTGCGTCGGGAGGAACGTTTGAATAATATTTTCCACAACGTAGACATGTTTCCGGCTCGTCACATATAAATATTAGTTGACGTGGTATACAAATGCATGCGAGCGTAAAATATTTATGACAGCGCAATACGACCGAATCGATCGAGTCCTAAGCGACAACCTTAACAAACGTCGTAACTCCGTACATAAGTTCTCAATATTAGAAAAAAATATTACTTCAATTTTGCTTTTACGATGTTTTTGTCTAGTATTATTTGTTTTTCCAGCAAACATTTTCAAACAACAAAACAAAAACAAGATTACGTTTATTTTACTACAGTAACAGTAATAGGAATGAAATGATGATGAAGACTGAGTTAGAGGTAGATTTTATATGTCACAAGATTTTGCCGTAAGCTCCACCTATGTGAATAATACACGTGAAACTTGCACACTACCAAAACCCTATCTGCAGTTTTTGAGTTTATCGCGTTCATACACACTTAGTTTTATAATTAAATAAGGATATTCAAATCAAAACCCTGTATAGTAAGATAATTATAATATTAGCAGACTTATCACTAAGCTGTCCCGTACACTATATAAGCAAGGGCATTTCCTCTTTATAAGGAGAATTAGACTACCACTACGCTGACAGGAAAAAATAGTAGATTTTACCGTAAAAATGCATTTCAGACTTAGCTTAAATTTCATATTCTATTAGCATCCAATATCATCCAATAATTTGAATACTTGTCTGGATTCCTTGGTGTATACAGAGCTATCAAATAGTAATATTTAAATATTTCAATGTTGGTTGCATATCTCGAAATATCAATATAATCTAAAAAATATAAAAAATCCAACTGATAAAATTTTCAGGCAATCTTATTACTGCTAATTATTATTGTCGATTCTCGACTTTAATTATTATTACTGTTTCCATGAACAGATTGTTCTATAAAGTGCTAATAAGCGATGCATAAAATTAAACAGTTATTCTTTAAATGGACTCGCTATAAATCTGTTTATAAGACGGATTACTCATGAACATACTACTAGGTGGAAATACTGGCGGATAGCTCGTATTAATAGTGAAGAGCTACCTTAATATCTGAGCTCACCATCTCTGGGGAAAACGTTCTTATGTTCCAGCTTTATAAATATACTTTGATGTGCAATAAAGTATTTATATATTCATCTACCAAACTGCACTAAGCCAGCGGGGACCACATGTTAACCCTTTCCACAGTGAGAAGAGGCCCGTGCCCGGCACTGGGACAGTTTATATAAAGGACTGATGATAATTTTACATTTTTCAAAGGTTATATTGGGTTTAACACGAGAATAAATAAAGACACAAAAACAAAAAGCACAGTCATGATTACCGTAGGATTGTAACAACAAATCGCAGGTACAAACATGGAAAACGTACATATACCTACAGCAGTCGGTTTGCGAATAAAAAATTCCGCGCACCAATGACTCTGTTTGTAGGTCACAGAATGTGAGCGCCTACATGTACTGGCACACAAATCACACGAATTTCAGCCTCCAGTCCCTGTTATTTGTATTTGTATTGATCTACCATACTACTACTGACATTGCTGCTTGTAGCGTAGGTACATATTCGTCTAAACTGTCTACTGATAGGTACATAATGCAACTACTAATGTAAACACAGAAGTGTTTTACTTTTCACTCAAATACTACCAAACGAGTTTTAATGACACTGCAGCCAACGGCTCGCAACAAGGTAGACCGACAATCTGATTGGGAACACGGGAAGAAGCTGGATGCGGGTTGCTCAAGATCAGTCTATGTGGAGAGTATTGTGGGGTGCCTATGACCAGCAGTGGATATCTTTCGGATGAGATGATTTCAGCAGTATAGGTTCTTCTTCTTTCTCTTAGCTTTATCCCAGTTACAATCTGGGGTCCGCTTATTAGTCTAACCGGATTTGGCTGAATATTAGCTTTACCACAGAGCGACTGCCTGTCTGACCTCCGCAACCCGAAGGGATAGCGATATTGCATGGTTTAGACTAGTGCCAGTTTACTTAGAAGGTACTGACGCCCTGTAACGACTGTCAAAGATCTTCATGACAACCGGGACCGACGGCTTAACGTGCTCTCCGAGGCACGGGACAAGCGATAATTAACAATTTAATACGCACATAACTCCGAAAAGTCATTGGTGCGCGCCGTGGATTCGAACCCGATACCCTCTGCATGGCAGTCTATTGGTATATCCACTCGGCTATCGCTGCAGCAGTATAGCATATCCATTATAATAACACATGAGCTACCTTCTATCGTGATGACCGACACCCACCCGAGGGGAGTCGCACGCAAAAACTAGTGTTCATACATAAATCATGTAGCTGATTTTCATTTAAACACTTTGATTTACATGCACAATGGCAGCATGTACTACGAATTTATCACAGATTGGACATCTAGCTATTTTGTATCTTTGTAATCAATCTACATTTCATAAAGCTCGCTTCCAATATATGATATCAAGTTTTACGGGAAAATGTTTCTGAATTTTATTATGTGAAGTATTATGCGATACTTTTATAAAAGCTTTTAGTTAATTGGTCCGATGTTTTTAGGGTTCCGTACCTAAAAGGTAAAAATCAGAACCCTATTACTAAGCCTCCGCTGTCTGTCTGTCCGTCTGTCTGTCTGTCTGTCTGTCACCAGGCTGTATCTCATAAACCGTGATAGCCAGAAAGCTGAAATTTTCACAAATTATGTATTTTGGTTGCCGCTATAATAACAAAAACTAAAAATTAAAAAAATTAAAATATTAAGGGGTAGGTAGTAATTTTGAGCAAAAATACGAAAAAAAAACAATTTTTTGTATGGGACCCAATTTTTTGTATGATACAAAAAATTGTTTTTTTTTCGTATTTTTGCTCAAAATTACTAACTGTAACAGATAGACGCTTTAAATTTTCACAGAATATGTAGTTGTATATTACCTTTCAAAATAAATAAGTAAATAATAAAGGGGGGCTTCCATACAACAAACGTAATTTTTAAGCAATTTGTTACTCGATCTTAATAAACAGGTAGAAACCTATAAAGTATTTAGTATACATACAACGAACGTGATTTTCTTTTATAGATGATGGTACGGAACCATTCGTGCGCAAGTCCGACTCGCATTTGCCCTATTTTTAATTTTTTGTAATACGTGCTATTTGATGGTACGCATTTTTACGATGAAATAATGAGACGGATATGAAATTTGTACTTTACTAAGTAAATGAAACGTTTCCAAGGATGAGAATCAACTCCAAACGTTAGGTTTTTTATGAATATAAAATCGTTTGGATACAAAAATGAGGAACAAGTCGCAATATTTTTGTGTCAACAGTAATCTAATGGAGCACTCAGGATAAGGGAAGTTCGTTCCCTTTCTACTTGACCTGTCTGACATCCGTGTGTATTCTACTTATAAATATTTTGTATACGTATTAATAAGTCCTTTCTTTGACGAACTCTTTACTAGCACAATATCAAAGCGTATGAAATGTTTTACTATACTTTGTTTTTGTAAATAATAACAATATCTAAGAACGGATCAATGTGTGAGTTACACACGATCATCTAATCCCAAGAAACTGAAAAATATACAACTACATACGAAACGATATATTAAAGCTTAAGACTATCAAAATATGTAGAAATCACCAAAAATCTACTGGCTTCTGTATCTTTCTATTGGATTGACTAAGAAACCATTATTTTTCAGGGCCATAGACTTACTTGGGTCTACTGTCTAGCGACAGTAGACTCAAGTAAAATAAAGTATTAATTACATCAATTTTAGATCAACACTTTCGATCAACGCATTCACGCGATAATGGGTGTTAACAGACAGACAGGCAGACGGTCAAAAAACGATCCTATAATAGCAACCCAATTTATTATTTAAGTAGCTTACGTACCGAATCCAAAACAACTATAATCACACTATTTAAAAACAAGGAAATTATATCACCAAGAAATTTCGAAAGACAATAAAATTTTCTTTAATATCCTCCTAGTACATTTTCCTTGACCTTCCTCATTCTGATATAAAGATCAGTTCTAAATAAAGAGTGATACACCATACGGATAGTCTCGATAAAAAGAATAGGGATATCCTTATCTGCCGCTATTGTACCCTCACTAAATAGCGTTAAAGTATCTATAACATTTTAGCACTTCCACATCAGCCGTAAATATCTACTGACCATCGGCTATGTTTAGTACTCTGCGATACTAAAGATATTATTATGATATACTTTTGTAATACTAGTTATCATGTAACATATGAGTACCACTGCTCTATTTTAATAAAAGGGATGCACCAAATTAATCTATGATTACAGTCTGTTACTTTGGAGCAACCTGTAATTATTGTAGTATAGAACCAAACCCTATGGTTAGTATAAGGCACACAAAGTAGGTTGCAATATCATCGTCTGCACAGGTATACGTATTTATTTTGTAACTAGACCTTCTTCACCTTCTTGCCCTCAATGTCACATCCAATCCAAAAAATAAATTACCCACAAAAATTCACTTTCCTTTCTCCTGGTACTGATGACTAATGCTATAAGTAAAGGTTATTATTTCGATTAAGACCTAGAGATTATATTAATATTTTCTTTCTTTCACATAATTCGGACTATTTCAGTAGTTATATACAACTTTTCTTATGATCTGTAAGATACACAACGCAAAAAATAGTGACATCTAACGGCCGACCAATGCCCGGAACCGCGAAGCAAAGTCGCGAAGAAGTTTTACATTGACTCAAGTTCTGGAAACCTGTTGGTTAGAGCCACGGTCCACCAGGTACGATCATCTAGCCTTTACAGAAGATATGTCCTATAGTTAGAGGACCACAGTTCTGCTGTAAGAGCACTTACTTCACAAATAGGTAAACTATGTTTTACTTCTTTACTTTGAAAAATCGAGCCTACATCATATAACTCATATTGTCATTAATTTAAATACTACTGAATTGACAATACTTTATCCCTACAAAGCTATAAAACGTGTTATAGGCATACATTTGTGTTCAGTAATATGTGAAATTAACAGTTTAATCATTTCAAACCACCGCGTATTATCGCACGTCGACCACTGCAATCATTCGTTCATTCGTTGACATGACATGTAATAAATTACCAATGCTGCCAATATCGGCAATTTACAGCGAGTGTTTATGTTTATTTATTATTGGCTTTATCCGTGACTGCCTCGTTGGTCTCGCGGCCTAAATGTGCGCGTGGGATTGGGAGGTCTCGGGTTCGATTCCCGGGTCGGGCAGTGTTATTGGGTTTCTCTGTAAATAAATTCTCAGTAGCAGCACGGAGTCTGGTAATGTGTCCGGTACGGCAATAGGCTCGCCCCTATTACGTGGGACCTAAAAATTCATGATGAAATGTGGGTGTTAAATATTACACCTCTGCCTACCCCTTCGGGGATACACGCGTGAGTCTATATACTTTACCTGTGGTTTTCTTCACGGATTCTGCATCCCACACAACTTGTATGCATAATTTTATTTATTTTATTTTTACACTTCTGCAAAAATGGTATGCAAAGGCGGACTTAATGCTATATAGCATTTTCTAAGTACATATCACACAAAACATATCATGAGAGATTTTTATCATGTCTTACCTTCAAGTAGATAACAGTTTCACATAGTGCTGGCGCACTTTAGACTTAAACGTGAACCGGTTAGCCGACATCCTGATCTCGAGAGGGAGCGCATTCCAAAGAAGAATCGATTGAACATTGAAAGAAGAATGAACAAGACTATGCGCTTAATGAGCTATGAGAGGGACATGAAAGAAGATAATTGTGAGAAGAGCGAAGATTTCTATCATGGTTAGAGCAACGGTATTTAAAATGCGGAGTTAGATAGCTAGGGCTATTAGGAGAATGAAGTAAAGAGTATAGTGTAGACAACGCGCGCATATTGCGACGCTGTCGGATAGGTAACCATGATAGTTGAGTACGATAATTATGCTGACACATGATCGTACTTACGGAGGTTGAAAATGAACCGAATGCAATTATTGAGAAGTCGGTCTAGTTTGTTGAGCAGATCTGCATTCAGGTCGAAATAACACACATCACCATAGTCGATTACAGGTAAAACCAAAGTCTGTACAAGCATTGTCTTTGTCTTGGCAGGGAGGAAGTTCTTCAGGCGGTACAGAGATCGTAGGATACCAGTTACTTTTTGGCAAACATTTGTGACCTGAGGTTGCCAGCTGAGTGTAGAATCAAGGTGTATGCCAAGATCCTTGACAGTGGGGCTCAGAGGTATGTTTCAAGTTACCTAACGCATTACTTGTTATGCAATTCATGAGTGTATGTTTACTTTTGTTTACCCGAAATTTACAAAATAATTTATATTAACTTCACTTGCCATTCATTTGCTAAACTTAGTTTTTTTCACATTCACTCACACTGCTGTCACTTTGACATATTGACGCTTAATGTCATCGCAAAATATTGCGTTCGGAAATTTACTAGCATGTTTTATTAATATCACTTTCCAGGATTTGCTAATATTGTAACCTTTTTTTCTTTGTATAATCTGAGCTTTAATTTGTGACTTCTTTTTAATTTTGGTAATTTAGTAATTTGTGTTGGTGTCAGCTGGCGGGTGGTGCAGAGATGTGAGTTTTGCACCCAGATATATTGTTTTTATTTTAGTTATATTATACTTGTATTTATATTTTTGTTCATTTTTATTTATAATATATATTTTTATTTATTTTACGTATTTATTTAGTACATAACATTTTTTTTATGACATCTGATGATGAATCGTCATTCCATTCCGCACACAGTTCTGCTGATGATAGTTTTTGTTCGGTAACAGAGACACTTGGTGACTTCATTCGTGGAACCTTCAGTCTGCAATGTCACAAATCGTTGAATGTTTGCCACATTAACGCCCAAAGTTTGCCGAGTCATCATAGTGATCTTGTTGAGGCTTTTACTCAGACAAACGTCCATGTCATACTGGTCTCTGAGAGTTGGCTCAAGCCTCAACTTTTTTCCACCACTTACCCCCTAACCAGTTACATTCTAATTCGGAATGATCGTTCTGGTAAAAGGGGTGGTGGTGTTGCCATCTACCTACGCAGTGACTTTCCTTATAAAGTTATTACCTCTTCTTCTTCCACTATTGCTGCTGAATTCCTTTTCATTGAGGTTTGTGTCAAAGGAGCGCGTACCATTCTTGGTGTAATTTACTGTCCCCCTAATATTGATTACTTCACCGATTTAGAATTGGTTTTAGAGCCTTTAGGGTCTGATTATGAACACCATATCATCATGGGTGATTTAAATACTGATCTCCTTTCTCCCAGCTCCTATCGTTCCCGAAAACTCTTAGCCATGATCGAATCTGTTGGTCTACATATTCTTCCTATGAAGGCCACACATCACAATATCCACAGTGATGATACATGGCTAGATTTGATCATCACCTCAGCCCCATCCCTTGTGTCCTCCCACGGCCAACATCCTGCTCCTGGCTTTTCCCATCACGACCTCATCTATATCTCCTATATCCTTAAACCTCCTAAACCTAAACCTAAAGTACTGTACAGGCGTTGTTTTGCCCGTATGAATGTTGATAACCTGCTAATGGATGCTTCGAAAATTGATTGGGTGCCTCTTGTGGCTGCTGCTACTATTGATGCCAAAGTTAACATCTTCAATGAAATCGTTCTGAACTTATACGATGTCCATGCTCCAATAAGAAAAATTAAAGCGACCTCCTGCACCATGGTTGACACGAGGGGTTCAGATGGCGATGAGACGTAGGGACCGCGCTTTTCGCAAATTCAAACGGGATCGTTGTGATGAGAACTGGGTCATTTACAAAGTGGCCAGGAATCGCTGCAATCAAATGATACGGAATGCTAAACGCCGCCACATTTTTAGTAATATTTCTTCCTCCTCCCCTGCCGATATCTGGAAGTTCTTAGGAACTCTAGGTATCGGCAAAACGAGTCATATAGATCCGCCGCGGGGTCTTAGTCTGGATGATATAAACATTCATTTTGTTTCTACACCACTGTTTAATCGCCAGACTGTGAGACGAACGGTAGACTACATCGATGGCTTAGCTCGCCCTAATATAACCCCTTTTAATTTTTCTCTAGTAGCTGAGGCGGAGATTAAAAAAAATATCCTCTCCATTAAATCAAAAGCGGTTGGCTGTGATCATGTTAGCCGTTACATGATTGTCACCATTTTAGACCATGTCCTTCCCGCTATTACCTACATCATTAACCACTCCCTTGACTCTGGGCAATTTCCGGAGATTTGGCGCAAAGCCTATGTTCGGCCGTTGCCCAAAGTGTCTAATCCTGTCACTCCCAACCATTTCCGACCTATATCTATCCTCCCTTTCCTTTCCAAAGTCCTTGAGGCTTGTGTTCATAAACAACTGTCTCAGTTTGTGCATGAAAACAATGTCCTCAGTCCTTTCCAATCCGGGTTTAGACCTGGGCATAGCACCGTTTTCGCTATGCTTAAAGTGACTGACGATATAAGGGCGGGCGTGGAGGATACCAAGATCACTGTGCTGGTCTTGGTTGACTTCTCAAACGCCTTCAATACCGTCAGTCACGATATCCTCCTATCTATCCTATCCTATCTTATGATCTCCTCCAAAGCACTGGAATGGTTCTCTTCATATCTTCGTGGACGCCAGCAGCCGGTCAGTATCGATGACTCCTCATCGAGTTGGCGAGACCTCGAGGCTGGTGTTCCACAAGGTGGCATACTATCTCCTCTTTTATTTCACTCTTTATTAATCTCTTAACCCTGGATCTTCAGTGTTCGTATCATTTGTAAGCCGATGATCTGCAGCTGTACTCGCAGGCTACTATTGAGGATTTGCCAAGTGGGTTTGATGCTGTGAACCGGGACTTAGCGATAATTCAAGACTGGTCAGAGAGGTATGGTTTTGTGTTAATCCTGCGAAATGCCAAGCAATTATCATTGGGAGCCCAAGAATAATCAGCAGGCTGGACTTGGCATCGCTACCACCTATCATATTTAATGGCATCAACATACCTCTGAGCCCCCTAATAATCTTGTGATGATTGGTCAAGTAGATTAAAGTGTTATAAGCTAAAATTCGTGTTATTTGTATAACTGCTGATAAAATAGAATGTGTGTTATTTGATCTACCTTCTGACATAACTCCTAGCAAATTCAGAAGCTACTCGTTCGAAGCAAAATGCGGTATACCTAGCACGTGCATACCTGTTTAAAAAAAGAGGACTCAAGTTATAGATGTTTTTGCTGTCAAAGTATTATTATTCCTCAGTTTTTACGGTTCGTACTAACCTAACACAAAATAACTAAAAGGAAAACTATAACTAATAAGTGACATTGAAAAAGTTTTATGTTATACCTTTTATGCTAACATACTAACATATTTTTTTATTATTCAAACACCGTACAAACGCTAATTGCCAAGCCTGAATTAAAGTATTTCTATTCTAATATAATAAATATACATCAATAGGGAAACAACTCAACAACAGGTATAGCCCTACTGATTCACGCCCATTGATAGAAAAGTTAATACGTTTATTGTTTCATTTTGTATTTTCTCATATGGAGTCCTCAAAGCTTTGACGAGTATCGACAATCAAGTCTGAATTTCTAGCTTGGCTATTTGCTTCACTAGACGTCGCTGGTTTTAATTAGAAATGCCGTTTCGTTTCAAAAGTTTGTGCGGACTGAAACGGCCTTCTGGGAACCAACTCCAAGCCAATTTTATTTCTTTTATTTAGAAACATTACCTTTATGTTCTATATGTTGCTTATGAATCTATATTTGATACTGATTAGGTTTCATTTATTGAATAACTAAAATGAGAAAATATCGTTGCATGTAGGTAGATATAGTAATTTATTTTTTACCAATAAATTAGTTTCTATACTTATTATGGCATATACAGAAAAGGGTTAAAAATATTAGAATATTATTATAGTTTGGTTAGTAACTCAATCGTTTAACCGCGCTTCGTTAAGATTTCAGTGGTTTTTTCTGATGCGACAAGCGAGACAAAGAAACCAATAGGTAGGGCTTTTTTTAAGACAGCTCTCGCACTAGGTATAAGCGCGTGTGTACACGGTAGGCAAATCCATTGTGTCTGCTTCAGATAATAACGAATCATCATGTGGATGACAAGAATTATTTCAGATCTAGACACGAATTTTTCAAAGTTCACGCATCGTGTCTAACTCAAACAAGATATTTTTCTTATAATTATAGTGATGACACGAATTCTTGCATAGGCTAGGTGACTTTTCTAAGCGTAAACAAGCGCTCTGAATCCTGTATCTCGGGGGACTCTACAAATATACAAGCAACCGAGACCGTGTTAACCCAATTCTTCAAATTATATTATAATAATAATTCCTAACTTCTACAAAGTTCGATTCAAAACCCGCTTAAATTTATAAGATATTACCCTTACCATAACGGTAAATTTTACACACGGTATCATAAAAATCCACTCCTGCTAGCTTATAATCAATATAATTCACAGCCACAAAAAGTTCACGCGCACTCGTATAAACATTTTGTCATAAACAGTAAAAGTAACAAGTCAAAATGACCCATCAGCTTATGTAATAGAAATAAACTAATAAGCAATTTTCGCGCCAATTTCTTCTGAGCCTCGGTTAGACCTTATTTTTCTCTGTGAGTGACTACGAAATTTATGGGAGACCCCAACGCAATAAAATACCTTGCGAGAAAATGAAGGAGCAAATCGCAATATATTTTTGTTTCTTGGTGGCTAGAGGGGGACCGTTTTAGCCATCTGCGGGGAATATGTATTTTATGAGAATGTTCTACGTCTTATGAATTCTATTCGTTTCATTTTATCAAACTCACATCCAAGCTAGAATAATTTTATATTTAAAGTTTTTTTTAAATAAACTAGTTATGTGTTTTCAAGTAGTACACTACCACAAAATCTAATCATCATCAGCCCTGTATATTGACTGTCCCACTGCTGGGCCGTGCCCAGCAGTGGTGCCTCTTCTTACTGTGAGAAGGGTAAGGTCATAGTCCATCACGCTGACCAAGTGCGGGTTGGCAGACTTCACATGTCTTTCGAGAACATTATAGAGAGCTTTCAGACATGCAGGTTTCCTGACGATGTTTTCCTTCACCATTTAGCAAGCGATAATTCATTGGTGCGCGCCGTGTATTCGAACCCGGCACCTCTACGTCACAATCTGTCGGTCTCTCCACTAGACTGTCGCTAATAACTAACTGCAAAACGACGCAAACGATAGATTTAACCAATTTCATACTCATAGATTCCTGTGAGCCTTATAGGTATTTGTGAGAAAATTCGTGACGAGTTAAGCCTTTGTTATTTTTTTGTGATGTAATGAAAAAAAACCTTATTTTATTTGCCAGGCTTTCGGTCTCCAATCCCACGGAAAGAATTAGAGGTCACGCTTGAATAAAGTTAGGTATTTGATATCGCTATTGAAAGACACTTATTAGATTCTCGACTAGAAGCGTTGAAATATATATATTGACATTTATCGAAGATGAAAGATAAGGCTATTTGGAAAACGAGTAAATTGTACAACTTTTTTTAAGACTGCCAGCAAGAATGCTTAGGTGTATAAAACACGCAGGCGGAGCAGCGGACGATATTTTGTGAATCCTTTACAAATAACACACGTTGTAGACAGATTGCACAAACTAAGTACCTACGCCGTCCACCAACAAATCTGCAAAGATTTCAACTATTTGTGATTTAATGCATGGACTCACTTGATCTACCGAGATTGTTAAGAAGCCTCTTGTTACTCGAAATTCACAGAAAACTCTCTGATTTTTATTATTATTGGCTATTGACAAATTTATAAAAAAAAAATTTTTCATTTGTACATAGTTACGAAGATAAATTGATGAGACCTATTATGTATTCAAACAACAAGTTGTGCCTAATTGTATACATCTAAATATAGGCTTATAGAAGCTTCTTGAGCCTTCATACAATGAATGTTTTATAACGGTAGACAGCGAAAACGGCTGTCCTTTCTTTGAGAAATGATAAATTATTTGTCTACCTAGAGGCTCATGATTGTATTTCGTTCCTCTGTTTATTGTTTTGCATAATCAAAAATTTTTAGATTCATGAATATCTTATAGTTTGTTGCTGAATGTTAGATGTTGGAAATCTAATTATATGATTCGTCGCTTCATACATAAGTTCAGGTGTAATGGTTATTCCAATTTGCGGACAAACTATTTACATAATCTAACTTTAATGAAGGTCTGAGCACTGAAACAAGTTTGTGTTGATATTTCATACCACGGTTCTAAAAGTGCTATTCCATTTCAAATATTTAGTTAGAGCTTCAGGCAGGAGAAGTAGATGGTGACGATGTTAATGTACGTTCGTAATTGACGTAATATGAACGTTAGAATTTTGAACTAAATCCAATATTCAGGTCGTAGCTATAGAGCAGTTGAGATGTAAGTCTCAAAGTTAAATAAAAAAACTTAATTCAGATTATAGCTTATATATAACACACCATTTATATGTGAGAGCATATATAAAGTTTATCAACTTCTGCCTAATATTTCAGCCTATTTTCTAAAACTGTTATTGTATTTGTCTTTATATTAGAATAGATACAGAAATATAGTAAATTCAAAGCCAGAAAAGTATATAAAACCTTCCCGTTTTAAATCGGACAAAACAAACGGCATTCGTGGCGTGGTAATCTTGTAACAAATGCAGTAAGTTACCTGCGCCGCAGTTATCATCCGTGGACTTGGCAGTCCTCACTCTTCTCTCCTCACTACAGTCCCGGCTAACCGTCATATTTATGGCCCGTCTTATTATGAGGCCAAGCTATATTTCCTCACTGTCAGGTTGCCCCGCTTCATAATAGTTTTTAGTGCCCGTCTAGCTTTTTGCGTTTTTATTGCTGAGACTACATTTTCAAAGTAATTTTATATAATAAGTTAGGAATAAAAAGGTAATAACTACTGTAAAAGTAGTTTAATGTAAGCTGGATCGAGATAGAAAACAAAATAATAAACGAAATTCTATAGGCTTCGCTACTTCGTTGAATTATTTGCAATTTTGCGTGTTAGATAAGTTATTTATTTATTTATTTTATTTATAGACTAACGCCTGTATTCCGAAGGGGTAGGCAGAGGGTAACACTACACCCACATTTCGCCATGAATTTTTAGGTCCCACGTAATAGGGGGCGAGCCTATTGCCGTTACCGGGCACATCACCAGACTCCGTGCTGCTACTGAGAATTCGGAAAAACCCAGTAACACTTTTGCCCGACCCGGGAATCGAACCCGGGATCTCTGATCAGCAGTCGCATACGCTATCTACTGGACCACGGAGGCAGTCTAGTATTTTTTTTATTTATTTTAGATAAGTATTTCTAATTTTCATGAATTGTACACAAACTGATCAGAATGTTTATTTATTTACATTGTACATTGTAGTACAAACAATAAACATATGTATGTGTGGTATATCCTAATCGAGTATTATAAAAACAACAAAACGAAGTAATACCTTGTGTTCAGACTTATATTAAAGTACGAGGTATGTGTACACATATGCAATTAGATTTACAATATTTATGGCGCAGTGTTGTTAAACGGTCGTCTCGCTGTCCATCACTGCGCCGAGTATAGTGGGTTCGATCTCCTTACGCAACATTACTTTGTGTGATCCGCAATTTGTTGTTTCGAGTTTGAGAACGTATACTTTATGTTAGTTAATTGAATGTTTGTACAGTCGTGTTTAAAAAATCTTGTGAACATTTAGTTATTAGCGTATGAGGTCGTCCCTTATATCGTTCCATGCTTCCTTCGCTGCTGTTAATTGATAAGAGCGTCCGCGTGCGAACCACAGAATATGAAGTCCGCGTGCAAACCACAGAATATGAAGTCTCCCATTTTGTTCTGTGGTGCAAACAAAGAAGCAATGACAACTTTCATATTTAGTAGGTATCCAATATAAACTAAAGATAAAATACATTACCTATCTAACAATACAACAGCACACAATTCAGGCGCAGCTCTGAAAAAGATCCCTAAACCTGTTAGCCTTAAAAAAAGCATTTTGAATGTTTCTGCTGACGTCAGCTCCCAATAGACCGGCAGTGTACCGAAGCAAATAGAGTAAAACTAAACGCATGGCACTCACGTTCGATACAATCGACACAGAGTGGGTCAACTGTATTATTTACACAAATAGTTCGATATAATATGTATATTCGTTCATTTATACAAGTGATTTGATATCAAGAGAATAGAGCTGACAGAAGTTGCTACTTTTGCTGGAATAACTTCGACCAATCATGAATTGAAAACGAGTTTGATATAAATTTGTCTTTGATATATAATATGTATACAAAAACTACAAGATGCCCGCGGCTGCGCCTGCACTGGACTTTCAACCATTATTTTACTTCCATGGAGGTGGTATATTAATAACCCTGGCCTAGTGGGCGCCTAAATCATTAAAGGAACCCGCTGTCTAATTTCCATATCTTTACCTTCAGTAGTTTTGGTTCGGCCATGTTATGTCGGTCAGTACAAGTCATTGTATATCATGATGAACAATATTATATCTTTCCCGGGTGGTATGAAAATATTTGTATCATAAATATCGAAACTTATCGTGACGATGATAATAATGGACTGCCATAGCATAGTAACGTTTCTAGTATAACTAAAAGGTGTATAAGCAGTGACAAATAAAAACTATTTATCTTCATAACGTAGCATCCTAGACTGAAGGCCGCACGTGGCAGAAGCTTTTCAATTACACGTTATCAACAAATACACATCCCTTCACGATATTTACAGAGGTAAATTTACCTCGAGGCTTATGTCACTCTTTAGGGTTAAGTTTGAAATAAACCCAGACCCTGGTAGTAGGTACACAATGTCAAACAATCAATTTAATAACGTCAAAGGTTTTAAACGTTGACAACTTATTTTTAAATACGATAAAAATTCAATTGTGTCTGGTAACGAAAAAGAATGATGTAGCTGACTACAGCTTATTATAATCTTAAGAGAAATCTTTGCTATTCCATCTACGGGACAACTGAAAGTCATGAAACGAGACTCAATATCACGACTGAAACAAGCCAGTATAAAAGTGGGTACCTATTTAACCATACCAATTCATAAATGAAAGTTTCACTCACATCAAATGAAAACTGCAATGTTAAATATAATTTCATATTTGCGGAATCATTATTAGTATCTCGTTACCCTGCAACACTTTGAAATTAAATATTTAATAGGTGATAAGATTGAGCTTCAAGTGTCCAGAGAATACTGCGCTTCTGAACTAGTCTTTTATGTTCACCCCCAAGTCCCCTTCGTTAATACGTTGCTTAAATTGAATTTTATTGCACAGGGATTTATGTTGGTTTTATAGCAGGTCATAAAAGCGGCTTCTAACGGTTTTTATTAAAATAATCGTGGTTCACTTATTGCTACGATATTACACAAGCCTTAATGTTGGCTTAAATACAACTTTAAAGGATGACTGAAGCACGTTGGCGATGTAATGGTAATTTTAAGGCTCTGTGAATTTTGTAAATTACAGACTAAGATTGGTATAGAAAATAATTGCTACTGTGTTGGTATGCAATGAATTTCGGAGGAAAATTTGCGGCCTTGCCAATTAAAGAGGCATGGAGATATCGGCGGCCAATGCTTTATTTTACTTGTGTCTTTACTAGACAAGCTTGTTTTTGTCTTAATCGTTAAATATTGCGTAACGCCAATTAGCTTTAATTTAGCCTAGTCTGAAATGAAGTGTTCCTATTCATCTAAACTACATCACCAGGAAAAAAGAAATCAACAACAGCTATAGCCCTTGATTCACACTCATTGTTCAAAAAGTTAATAGGTACGTTTATTTTTTCATTTTGTATCTTCTCATATGGAGGCCTTAAAGCTTTGACGAGTATCGACAATCAGGTCTGAATTTCTAGCTTGGCTATTTGCGTCACTAGACATCGCTAGTTGTAATTAGAAATGCCGCTTCGTTTCAAAAGTTTGTCCGGACTGAACCGGCCCGCGCCTTCTGGGAACCAACTCAAAGCCAATTTTATTTCTTTTATTTAGAAACGTTACCTTTATGTTCTATATGTTGCTTATGAATCTATATTAGATACTGATTAGGTTTCATTTATTGAATAACTAAAATGAGAAAATATCGTTGCATGTAGGTAGGTATAGTAATTTATTTTTTACCAATAAATTAGTTTCCATACTTGTTATGGCATATACAGAAAAGGGTTAACAATATTGAATATTATACATAACTACAAGTTTGGTTAGTAACTCAATCATTTAACCGCGCTTCGTTAAGATTTCAGTGGCTTTTTCTGATGCGACAAGCGAGACAAAGAAACCAATAGGTAGTGCTTTTTTTTAAGACAGCTCTCGCACTAGGTACGAGTATAAGCGCGTGTGTACACGGTAGGCAAATCCATTGTGTCTGCTTCAGATAAGAACGAATCATCATGTGGATGACAAGAATTATTTCGGATCTAGACACGAATTTTTCAAAGTTCACGCGTCGTGTTTAACTCAAGCAAGATATTTTTCTTATAATTATAGTAATGACACGAATTGTTGCATAGGCCCGGTGAATTTTCTAAGCTTATGCAAGCGCTCTGAATCCTGTATCGCGGGGGACTCTACAAACATACAAGCAACGGAGACCGTGTAAATCCAATTCATCAGATTATGTTATAATAATAATTCCTAACTTCTACAAAGTTCGATTCAAAACCCGCTTAAATTAAAAAAATATTTCCCTTACCATAACGGTAAATATTACACACGGTATCATAAAAATCCACTCCTGCTAGCTTATAATCAATATAATTTACAGCCACAAAAAGTTCACGCGCATGTAATCATTTTGTCATAAACAGTAAAAGTAAGAAGTCAAAATGACCCATCAGCTTATGTAATAAAAATAAACTAATAAGGAATTTTCGCGCCAATTTCTTCTGAGCCTCGGTTAGACCTTATTTTTCTCTGTGAGTGACTGCGAAATTTATGGGAGACCCCAACGCAATAAAATACCTTGTGAGAAAATGAAGGAGCAAATCGCAATATATTTGTTTCTTAGCTCTCTGGCTAGAGGAGGACCGTTTTAGCCATCTGCGGGGAAAATATATTTTATGGGAATGTTCTACGTCTTTATCAAACTGATATCCAAGCTAGAATTATTTTATATTATTTCTTTTTTTAATAAACTAGTTATATGTGTTTTCATGTGGTGACATTAGGGTGACACTACCACAAAATCAAATAAGTAACAGAAAAACGACGCGAACGATAGATTTAACGAATTTCATGCTCATAAATTCGTTTGCCCCAAAAATGAAACATACAGTAAAATACATAAATTAAGTTGAGCAAACATGCCTAATTTTAAGTCTGCGAGCCTTATATTTGTGAGAAATGTCGTGACGAGTTAAGCCATCACTATTTTTTGTTATGTAATTAAAATTATTTATATTATTTGCAAAGCTTTCAGTCTCCAATCCCACAGAAAGAATTAGAGGTCTCGCTGAAATAAAGTTAGGTATCTGATATCGCTATTGAAAGAAACTTATTAGATTCTCGAGTAGAAGCGTTGAATATATATATATATATATATATATATATATATATATATATATATATATATATATATATATTGCCATTTATCGAAGATGAAAGAAAAGGCTATTTGGAAAACGAGTAAATTGTACAATTTTTTTTAAGACTGCCAGCAATTAAGGTAACATCACCGTCAACATCGTCCTATCGTTGTCCCAGTTGCATCCAATCTTTGTAACCATGCCTTGTAACCCCGGTCTAAGCCGCGTATTAGTCTAACCATATTTAACAGAATACAACAGCTTTATAAAGTGTCTGGTAGTATGGCATATGAGCTGTTAACTATTGAAAAAACTCTGCCACTATACTAAGCGTATTGAGAATGTCTATAAATACTTTATAAGTCATCTATACTATAATAAAACTCAAAGAGCACTTTGTCTGTACATTGAATATTTTTGCCAAATTTCAATTGGATTGTGACATGTTATCGATATAGAACACAAAACAATTTTTTTTTAATTATTGTCTGTCTGTCTGTATGTTTGTTAAATCATCACGCAATAACCAGTGAACGGATTTTGATGCGGTTTTCACCAATATA
Organism: Euclidia mi; assembly: GCA_944739405.2. Lineage (NCBI taxonomy): Eukaryota > Metazoa > Arthropoda > Insecta > Lepidoptera > Erebidae > Euclidia > Euclidia mi. The sequence goes on along the minus strand of OX123193.2, from coordinate 27,618,898 downwards.
TTGCCTGAACACCCGATTACAATCTTGGACAACAATCATCACGCTATCACCTATAAGAGCCTAGCAGTGTCATTCAATAACTTTAATAGACTTGAATTCAAGCAACACACTGAATTGTTTATATCGCGATAGTGACAAACACATAGTTTGTATCTTTGGTTAACATTTAGTCTTTAGTTTATAAGAATCCGTTTATTCTATTAAAAGTTATCGCAATTTAAATTTAAACTTTCTTTAACTTCTTTTCTAATATTTATATTGTCAGCGCTGGATCCATAGATTATACAGATATACTACGCTGACGCTAGAGGACGCCAGCAGCTACGCCTGCATTTTTTTTTTAATTTACCTACCCGTTTTGGCCGATCCCGTGGGAATTTCGGCAAATGCCTTCTAAGTGCACCCTTACGCTCCCTAAGGAACATATATGCCAAATTTCAGCTTCCTGCGCCCAATAGTTTCGGCTGTAGCGTGTCTGTCAATCAGTAAGTAACGCAACGATTTTATATAGGTAAGTATAAAGATAGTAGAGCATTGTTGAGCTTTGTACTATTCGAGTGTTACTTTTTGAGTGCAAATATTCAAATTAACTAATAATTATGTAATCCGGCAAGATATTATTTATTAAAAGAAAGAGCTAAGAATTTAGGTGGCAGGTACAGGTTACTACTTTTCTAATACCTACAGTAAGTAAAAAACTTAAATATGAGTACATTATCAAGGCCACAGAAAAGGATATTTAAAGGATACCGACTTCCACGCGGGTGAAGCCGCGGGCACAGCTAGTTATTAATAAAGATGGTCAAGCCTATCAGACGTTAAAGTAAACTGCGAAACGGTTCAATAACAATGTCGATAAATTCCAATCAAAGATGATAGAAAAGAAGTTATCTTTTGTGTTTCTGTGACTGGTATAATACGCATACCAATTTTCAATTACATATATACCTATAGATATTATAAAATGTGTGTGATAAACTCAAAAACAAGGCAACGGATTTTTGTTCGTACTTCACCAATGGATAATGTGATACGAAGGAATGTTTAGGTGTATAAAACACGCAGGCGGAGCTGCGGACGATATTTAGTGAAGAATAAAGTGAAATCCTTTACATATAACACACGTTGTAGACATATTGCACAAACTAAGTACGCCGTCCAACAACAAATGTGCAAAGATTTCAACTATTTGTGATTCAACGCATGGACTCACTTGATCTACCGAGATTGTTAAGAAGTCTCTTGTTACGCGAAATTCTCAGAAAACTCACTGATTTTTATTATAATTCGCTATTGAAAAATGTATAAAAATATTCTTTTTATCTGTACATCACTTCGAAGATAAATTGATGAGGCCAATTATCTATGCAAGCAACAAGTTGTACCTAATTGTATACATCTAAATATAGGCTTATAGAAGCTTGTTGAGCCTTCTTACAATGAATGTTTTATAACGGTAGACTGCGAAACGGGTGTCCTTTCTTTGAGAAATGATAAATTATTTTTCTACCTAGAAGCTCATGATTGTATTTCGTTCCTCTGTTTATTGTTTTGCATAATCAACAATTTCTAGATTCATGAATATCTTATAGTTTGTTGCTGAATGTTGGATGTTGGAAATCTAATTATATGATTCGTCGCTTCATACATAAGTTCGGGTGTAATGGTTATTCCAATTTGCGGACAAACTATTTACATAATCTAACTTGAATGAAGGTCTGAGCACTGAAACATATTTGTGTTGATATTTCATACCACGGTTCTAAAAGTGCTATTCCATTTCAAATATTTAGTTAGAACTTCAGGCAGGAGAAGTAGATGGTGACGATTTTAATGTACGTTCGTAATTGACGTAATATGAACGTTAGAATTTTGAACTAAATCCAATATTCAGGTCGTAGCTATAGAGCAGTTGAGATGTAAGTCTCAAAGTTAAATAAAAAAACTTAATTCAGATTATAGCTTATATATAACACACCATTTATATGTGAGAGCATATATAAAGTTTATCAACTTCTGCCTAATATTTCAGCCTATTTTCCAAAACTGTTATTGTATTTGTCTTTATATTAGAATAGATATAGAAATATAGTAAATTCAAAGCCAGAAAAGTATATTAAACCCTCCCGTTTTAAATCGGACAAAACAAACGGCATTCGTGGCGTGGTAATCTTGTAACAAATGCAGTAAGTTACCTGCGCCGCAGTTATCATCTGTGGACTCGGCAGTCCTCACTCCTCTCTCCTCACTACAGTCCCGGCTAACCGTCATATTTATGGCCCTTCTTATTATGAGGCCAAGCTATATTTCCTCCCTGTCAGGTGGCCCCGCTTCATAATAGTTTTTAGTGCCCGTCTAGCTTTTTGCGTTTTTATTGCTGAGACTACATTTTCAAAGTAATTTTACATAGTAAGTTAGGAATAAAAAGGTAATAACTACTGTAAAAGTAGTTTAATGTAAGCTGGATCGAGATAGAAAACAAAATAAGAAACGAAATTCGATAGGCTTCGCTACTTCGTTGAATTATTTGCAATTTTGCGTGTTAGATAAGTTATTTATTTATTTATTTTATTTATAGGCTCACGCCTGTATCCCCGAAGGGGTAGGCAGAGGTATAACACTACACCCACATTTCGCCATGAATTTTTAGGTCCCACGTAATAGGGGGCGAGCCTATTGCCGTTACCGGGCACATCACCAGACTCCGTGCTGCTACTGAGAATTCGGAAAAACCCAGTAACACTTTTGCCCGACCCGGGAATCGAACCCGGGATCTCTGATCAGCAGTCGCATACGCTATCTACTGGACCACGGAGGCAGTCTAGTATTTTTTTTATTTATTTTAGATAAGTATTTCTAATTTTCATGAATTGTACACAAATCGATCAGAATGTTTATTTATTTACATTGTACATTGTACATACATTCATACATACATAACGTCACGCCTTTTATCCCCGAAGGGGTAGGCAGAGGTGTATTTCTACACCCACTTTTCGCCAGATATACTTTAGTCCCACGTAATAAGGGGCGAGCCTATTGCCGTACCGGGCACATTTCCAGACTCCGTGCTGCTACTGAGAGTTTCGTGACAGAAAAACCCAATAACTCTGCCCGACCCAGGAATCGAACCCGGGACCTCCCGATCCCACGCGCACATTTATGCCGCGAGACCAACGAGGCAATCGTATGTCGAGTTTTCCGTCTCTACGCAAAGATGGTATTTGCATCGTGTTATCCCTTAGTCGCCTCTTACGACACCCACGGGAAGATAGGGGGTGGTGACACTTGTATTCTATGCCGTCAACCACTCGGTATTGTACATTGTAGTACAAACAATAAACATATGTATGTGTGGTATATCCTAATCGAGTATTATAAAAACAACAAAACGAAGTAATACCTTGTGTTCAGACTTATATTAAAGTAAGAGGTATGTGTACACATATGCAATTAGATTTATAATATTTATGGCGCAGTTGTCAGCCTCGTTGGTCTCGCGGCATAAATGTGCGCGTGGGATTGGGAGGTCTCGGGTTCGATTCCCTGGTCGGGCAAAGTGTTATTGGGTTTTTCCGTTAGGAAATTCTCAGTAGCAGCACGGAGTCTGGTAATGTGCACGGTACGGCAAAAGGGCTCGCCCCCTTTTACGTGGGACTTAAAAATTCATGGCGAAATGTGGGTGTAATATTACACTTCTGCCTACCCCTTCAAGGATACAGGCGTGAGTCTATAAAAAATATATATTTATGGCGCAGTGTTTTAAACGGTCGTCTCGCTGTCCATCACTGTGCCGAGTGTAGTGGGTTCGATCTCCTTACGCAACCTTACTTTGTGTGATACGCAATTTGTTGTTTCGAGTTTGAGAACGTATACTTTATGTTAGTTAATTGAAGGTTTGTAAAGTTGTGTTTAAAAAATCTTGTGAACATTTAGTTATTAGCGTATGAGGTCGTCCCTTATATCGTTCCATCCTTCCTTCGCTGCTGTTAATTGATGAGCGTGTGCGCGTGCAAACCACAGAATATGAAGTCTTTCATTTTGTTCTGTGGTGCAAACAAAGAAGCAATGACAACTTTCATATTTAGTAGGTATCCAATATAAACTAAAGATAAAATACATTACCTATCTAACAATACAACAGCACACAATTCAGGTGCAGCTTTGAAAAAGATCCCTAAACCTATTAGCCTTAAAAAAAGCATTTTGAATGTTTCTGCTGACGTCAGCTCCCAATAGACCGGCAGTGTACCGAAGCAAATAGAGTAAAAAAACTAAACTAGAAAAAAAAATATCTAAACGCATAGCACTTACGTTCGACACAATCCGACACAGAGAGGGTCCACTGTATTATTTACACAACTAGTTCGATATAATATGTATATTCGTTCATTTATACAAGTGATTTGATATCAAAAGAATAGAGCAGACAGAAGTTGCTACTTTTGCTGGAATAACTTCGACTAATTAAGAATTGAAAACGAATTTTGTATAAATTTGTCGTTCGTATATAATATGTAAACAAAACTAGAAGTTGCCCGCGCCTGCGCCAGCCCTAGACTTTGAGCCTTTTTTTTTACTTCAATGGAGGTGGTATATTAATGACCCTGGCTTAGTGGGCGGCTAAATCATAAAGGAACCTGCTGTCTAATTTCCATATCTTTACCTGTAGGGCTCTATCAGACAGAGAGAGGTACCGCGGTCAAGCGTTCAAGCGGTCAGTTTTGCGTTCTTTGTGTTATATTACGTTACATAGACCGCGTGACCGCTCTCTGTCTGATAGGACCCAATGTAACGTAATATAACACAAGAACGCAAAACAGACCGCTTGAACTTGTAGCAGTAGCTACATACAACTGAGGCCATCTAGCAACGATGAAGTCTCAACAACAACAACACGGCGACATCTATAGGACACAATGCGACGGATAACAAGGTGCTGAATCGCACAAGCAGAGTTCGCGTGCCGTGTTGTATATATACGACATCGCAAATACGTCCGTCGGACTGACAGTCCACCAGGCAAGATCACCCAGCCTGGTTAGAGGATTCTCCCTATAGTTGGAGGAACACCACACCTTTCATCCTCCACATTGGTGACCCCGACGTGATCTGAAGCAACCTACACCGGTCAGATCAACAGCAGCTTCGTCGTCATCCTCGCCTCACCTCGCCTCACTCCGCATTTCACCCGATGGGCGGTAATCAAGTCGCCGCCAGCCAGCATCTTCGGCCAGGGTTCAACCGTAGGCCATGCAGGCTTGCATGCCTGGTCTTCCCTGCAGCCACTCCAGCGTCTAGGCACAGCACCCTGCACCCGGTTTACGTAAGAAGAGTTAGAGGACATCTCTCACCGAGAACGCAGCAGCCAGCCACTACGCAGCAACCTCGCAGCATCTCCTCGACTCACCGTGGGACACTCACTGCGCAGCACCTTCGCAACCTCTCCCCGACTCACCGTGGGACCATTGCGAAGCCACTATCCTGACTCACTGGGATAGCTCACCGCGCACCGCACTTAGACCCGACTCACTGGGCCTACTAGCGGCACACAGTTCCGACTCACTGGAACTAGCGGCATCTCTTCACTGGCACTGGCACGCTCTTCAGAAGCATCGACAGCTGACTCATCACCTTCGAGATCGACCTCCGGTCTTGGAGGGGAGTGATGTAGCGGTAGCTACATACAACTGAGGCCATCTAGCGAGCAACGACGAAGTCTCAACAACAACAACAAGGCGACATCTATCGGACACAATGCGACGGATGACAAGGTGCTGAATCGCACAAGCAGAGTTCGCGCGCCATGTTGTATATATACAACATCGCAAATACGTCCGTCGGACTGACAGTCCACCAGGCAAGATCACCCAGCCTGGTTAGAGGATCCTCCCGCTAGTTGGATGAACACCACACCTTTCATCCTCCACAATCGCTTGACTGCGTGACCGCTCTCTTTCTGATAGAGCCCTCAGAAGTTTTGGTTCTGCCATGTTATGTCGGTCAGTACAAGTCATTGTATATGATGATGAACAATATTATATATTTCTCGGGTGGTATGAAAATATTTGTATCATAAACATCGAAACTTATCGTGCCGATGATAAAAATGGACTGCCATAGCATAGCAATATTTCTAGTATAACAAAAAGGTGTATAAGCAGTGACAAATAAAAATTATTTATCTTCATAACGTAGCTTCCTAGACTGAAGGCTGCACGTGGTAGAACCTTTTCAATTACACGTTATCAACAAATACCTTTGATGAAAACACCAAGTCCAGTATAAATCACTCCTCGTTTATTTCAATTATTACTGGTACACTTTTATACAATCACACACTGTTACAATAATTTCCGCTAGCTATTTAGTTACGTCCATTACGTCCGAGAGTTGTTATAAGACTGCCTGTGGCATCGCGCCTTTCACTTCGACTCGTCCCTCTTCATAATAATCAAAAAGAGTGGGTAGTTAATGAAGTGAGGTGCGCGCTGACGTATAGCCCATAAATCATTTGAGTGTTTATAAAATAATTCCCGTAATTAATATTTAACTAAACCAAAAATATCACATACCCATCCCTTCACGATATTTACAGAGGTAACTTTACCTCGAGGCTTACGTCACACTTTAGGGTTAATCTGAAATAAACTGAGGTGCTTCTATTGTACAATATTAAACAATAAAGCTAACTACAAAGGTTTTGAACGTTGAAGACTTATTTGTAAACTAGCTATTGCCCGCGGCTTCGCGCGCGTTAAATTCGGGGTACTTAACACAAATCTACTTTCAGTCTCAAGTTGTGTGAAGACACTCCTGATTATTCTAAAGACTTCAGAAACTCTATAGGGTACAAAGTAGCTCGGTCAGTATTCATGACACTATATACCTACCATTATATCTACCGAAAGGTACATAATAACGTCGCCTTGCATACAGTGAAATGCCAAAGCCATGTTCCAATACCTGTCCAATATATATCTATAAACACTTTCGCATTTATAATATAAGTAGAGAAAATTGTTTCAGCCGTTTAAGGTAGTATATAATTATTAGTTTATATATGCGAACAATGTAATAACCGTGCATAATAAGTATGACATTATGTATGATGTGTCATTACTGACAGATATACGGACATGCTCACTCAATTATTATGGCGCATGCGTTCTTACTACCAAGAGGTAAATTTGTGCCGTACAAACTTCTAGCCTCCCTACAATCCCTGTCAGTTTAATTTTAGCATCTTATGGTAGCCTATGTCCGTCTCCATGGTCCAGTATATCTTTATATCAAATTTCAACAAAATCGGTTCAGCCGTTTTAGCGTGAAAACGGAACATACATACATACATACATACACACTTTCGAATTTATAATATTAGTAGGGATAGGCACGTTGAACATTCTATTGTCTGGTAATGAAAAATAATGATGTTGGTGACTACAACTTATTATAATCTTAAGAGAAATCTGTGCTATTTCATATACGGACAACTGAAAGTCATGAAACGAGACTTAATATCACGTCTGAAACAAGCCAGTATAAAAGTGGGTACCTATTTAACCATACCTATTCATAAATGTTTCACTCTCATCAAATGAAAACTGCAATGTTAAATATAAACCGTAAACCGGTTGCCTCACTCGTTCGATCGTAGTTCTAGCGTAGCTACTACAGACAAATATAGCTATATATCGACTAGGTCACCGCGTCGATCACGCGTTACAGAGTAGTGAACTATACAGAGATTACTTACACGGCATTGAACAACATCATGCAGACGGGTGAAGACTATGAGTCGTCCACCTACGAAGAATCACCTTCGAAATGTGAATCACCCTCACTGAACATAACAAACCGAAGACCAGGGCGTGCGGATACGGAAATGCGTAGAGAGTTCCAGGCATTCCAAACTAGCGTGAATGATATGCTTGAAAAGTGGTTCGCCAAGCAAAGTGAAATGATGGATAATTTTAACAGCATCGTTGGAGATATAAAGGCGTCGATAACATTTTTAAGTGACAGATATGAAGACCTGCACAAAAGAACAGAAATCGCGGAAAAACGTGTGACCGCACTTGAAAGTCAATGTTTGACAGCTGTGAAAAGGGTCTCTGATCTTGAAGCTAAATTTGATGACATGGAGCAGCAGAATCGACATTGCAATGTTGAAATCAGCAATCTTCCTGAAAAGCGCGGCGAAAACTTGATGTCATTACTTGAATCCCTTGCAACTGTCATTAAACAACCAACACCGACATCTCAACTCAATACATCGGGTACCTCAAGCTAATCCAAGAAGCCCTCAGCCAAGAAACATAATAGTAAGGTTTACTAGTCAAGTGATTCGTGACAACTTCGTGACAGCAGCCAGGCGGAATAAAGGGGTATCGTCAGAGCAGCTGAACGTATCGGGCCCACCTGTTAGAGTTTACATCAATGAGCACTTGACATTGAGAAACAAAACCTTGTTTCGTGAGGCCAGAGAAGCGGCCAAAGCATATGGTTATAGATATGTATGGACCAAGCACGGGCGTATATTGATTCGAGCAAAATATACTTCTCCAGCCTTTGCCATCCGTAGAAAGGAAGACGTCCTCAAGATTAAGCCACAAGAAGAACCTTGAGTGTAATCGTAAAATAGGTGTTGTGTCTGTTAAGTATCTACCATTCTTACAATTCTTTTTGAAACTAAAATATGGCTACAAATATTTCACTTGTTGTGGGCTCTCAACCGCGCATTACTCTGTGGTATCTGTACTTTTTGCAATGTGCGGGTAATTACCCGCGTTTTAGCCTGGCCGCAGACATCCGATTTTCACGACCGATTTCATGGCGGAATTCCGTGAGACTAGCGAGCTTTATTTGTCGACTGTATCAAATGTATTTTGTAAAATAAACGTACTTATTACCGCAAACGATAGATTTTGCTTTGATCGGAAAGCACGCAAAAGTTTCATTCCGTTCCGGACTGAAAAAATTCAGTGCCCGTTTTCAGGGACGACTTTTCAGATTTGTAATGTTTTCAGGCTCTCAAAATCATCGAATTATTAAAAAATGAGCTTACTGCCTACCACGAACGTTTGATTTTGCTCTGAACAGAAAACATTCCGTGGACTGAAAGAAATGAAAATCAAGCGCGCGCTGAACGGCTCGTGACGTCATAACGGAATTTAGCGCATGCGTAGGTAGGTATATATATAGGATATATACAAAGAAATATAACCTAACGTCCAACCTCTCTGAATATATAGCATTGGTTTGAAGTTTATTTTGTCAGAATCACACGACAATGTATGCGTAGTAGACGTGTATAAACTCTTGTCTGGGGTCTTCAAATTTACGCAAAAATCACATACCTACGGACAAGAGGATAATATAATAATATAAGTTAGTTTAGCATTGTCGTCAGATCATCATAATGTGTGACGTGAAAGGTTTATATTCACTACAGAATACCACTCCGCTTAAACTTTGTCTCTCTGTATGACTAGCCTATTAGTCTAATGGTTAAGTAGTGACCTTGACTTCTACGCCGGAGGCCATGGATCCTAGATAATCTTTGTGTGATAGGCACGATGATATTTGTTCAGTATCTGGATATAATTTATCTATAATATGTACCTATATGTTTAGAAGTATATATTTATCAGGTGTCTGGTTACCATACTATAGGCTCCGCCTATTTCGGGATCACATAATTGGGTGTAAGTTGTCCAAGAATATTATTATGGAATGTACACAATAAATTACTTCGGTCACAATAATTTATTTCGGTCATACAAAAAAGTTGGTCTGAGATCCGTTATGCAACTAGGTTTTTGAAGATTGGTATCCTGTATAAAAGTGGTAGAGGGAATAATATAATGATTTATATCTACATATATACTCTATGCGAGATGAAAACAATTAAAGAACGTAAAACAAATCATACTCCTCAAATTGTATTGTTTGCTTTGAAATTGTATGATGCATTCACAATCACACATTAAATTTGACAATATCATAAAACTTATTCTGCATAAATCAGACACTTGTTAGAGTGGTCGTGGCTGTTTTTGATGGACAGGGTTGCGCCGTCGCCATACAAAAAATATAAAACTTATCATAGAATCCACCAAAACACCAAATATAGGGCCTAAATATTAAAAAAATAGGTAATGAAAATTTTTATTACAGTTGTCCAACTAAAATTCTCTATTAAGGCTAGCGTTCACTAGGCTCGCCGATCCGAGCCGAATCGAAACGCAGAAAGTCGCCTCCTATATATTTCTATGAACCTGCGTTCATTAGCGACGAACCGCGGCGCGCCGAATCGCATCTACCGCGCGCATCGCTCGTCAGGCGAATTTCTGCGGCAACGCGTTTCGACTCGACTCGGCGCACCTGAGTGGATGCGGGTCAGCGGATGAGTGTAGACGGGTAATACATTGCGTAAATACCTACATGAAAAGTTATCGAAATGAAGAGCTGTTAATTTCCCTAGTTCAGAAATATACTGAACTTAATGATCATGACTGCCTCAGTAGTCTCGCGGCATAAATGTGCGCGTGGGATTGGGAGGTCTCGTGTTCGATTCCCGGGTCGGGTAAATCGTTATTGGGTTTTTCTGTTAGGAAATTCTTAGTAGCAGCATGGAATCTGGTAATGTCCGGTACGGCAATAGGCTCGCCCCTTATTGCGTGGGACCTGAAAATTCATGGCGAAATGTGGGTGTAATATTACACCTCTGCCTACCCCTTCGGGGACACAGGCGTGAGTCTGAAAAAAAAAATTATGATCATGAAGATACTCATTATCATGACGAGCAGCGTAGACAAAATATATGGAAAGAAATAGCGGGAATAATGAAAGAATTTGAAACAAGAAACCAACACAAGCAAAACCTACAGCAGCTAGTCGCCGACTGCTGGCTTCGATTCGATGCGTCTGTAATGAAAGCACACGGATAAAATGCGACTCGGCGCGATTCGACGCGGTTCGAATGTAGTCGACGCCAGGCTTTATAGACCTCTGACGCATACGTGACAGGTTTTTACGCAGAGTATACCCTACTTGCATATTTTTTTATAAATAATAATCTACTTTGTGTGACAATATAAGCCTTTAAAAAGTTTTTAATAAGAAGGTAGCAAAAAGGTTTTGTATTTTTAATTAAATGGGGCTATCGTAGTGGCTGTATACTGCTTCATGCAACCGATGCTCAAGCCGAACACGTCCTCTCCTCCGTTGACTATACTAACCAATGCACGGAAAAATATCGATACTCTGTGGTATCGAGTATTTTTCCTTTCGATATCCATAATTTTGTACTCTTTGTAACTCCCGTATTAAATCGGACAAAACAAACGGCATTCGTGGCGTGGTAATCTTGTAACAAATGCAGTAAGTTACCTGCGCCGCAGTTATCATCCGTGGACTCGGCAGTCCTCACTCCTCTCTCTACAGTCCCGGCTAACCGTCATATTTATGGCCCGTCTTATTATGAGGCCAAGCTATATTACCTCACTGTCAGGTTGCCCCGCTTCATAATAGTTTTTATTGCCCGTCTAGCTTTTTGCGTTTTTATTGCTGAGACTACATTTTCAAAGTAATTTTATATAGTAAGTTAGGAATAAAAAGGTAATAACTACTGTAAAAGTAGTTTAATGTAAGCTGGATCGAGATAGAAAACAAAATAATAAACGAAATTCGATAGGCTTCGCTACTTCGTTGAATTATTTGCAATTTTGCGTGTTAGATAAGTTATTTATTTATTTATTTTATTTATAGACTCACGCCTGTATCCCCGAAGGGGTAGGCAGAGGTGTAACACTACACTCACATTTCGCCATGAATTCTTAGGTCCCACGTAATAGGGGGCGAGCCTATTGCCGTTACCGGGCACATCACCAGACTCCGTGCTGCTACTGAGAATTCGGAAAAACCCAGTAACACTTTTGCCCGACCCGGGAATCGAACCCGGGATCTCTGATCAGCAGTTGCATACGCTATCTACTAGACCACGGAGGCAGTCTAGTATTTTTTTTATTTATTTTAGATAAGTATTTCTAATTTTCATGAATTGTACACAAATTGATCAGAATGTTTATTTATTTATATTATATATTGTAGTACAAACAATAAACATATGTATGTGTGGTATATCCTAATCGAGTATTATAAAAACAACAAAACGAAGTAATACCTTGTGTTCAGACTTATATTAAAGTACGAGGTATGTGTACACATATGCAATTAGATTTACAATATTTATGGCGCAGTTGTCTGCCTCGTTGGTCTCGCGGCATAAATGTGCGCGTGGGATTGGGAGGTCTCGTGTTCGATTCCCGGGTCGGGTAAATTGTTATTGGGTTTTTCCGTTAGGAAATTCTCAGTAGCAGCACGGAGTCTGGTAATGTGCGCGGTACGGCAATAGGCTCGCCCCCTTTTACGTGTGACTTAAAAATTCATGGCGAAATGTGGGTGTAATATTACACCTCTGCCTACCCCTTCAAGGATACAGGTGTGAGTCTATAAAAAATATATATTTATGGCGCAGTGTTTTAAACGGTCGTCTCGCTGTCCATCACTGTGCCGAGTGTAGTGGGTTCGATCTCCTTACGCAACCTTACTTTGTGTGATCCGCAATTTGTTGTTTCGAGTTTGAGTAGGTATACTTTATGCTAGTTAATTGAATGTTTGTAAAGTCGTGTTTAAAAAATCTTGTGACCATTTGGTTATTAGCGTATGAGGTCGTTCCTTATATCGTTCCATCCTTCCTTCGCTGCTGTTAATTGATGAGCGTGTGCGCGTGCAAACCACAGAATATGAAGTCTTTCATTTTGTTCTGTGGTGCAAACAAAGAAGCAATGACAACTTTCATATCTAGTAGGTATCCAATATAAACTAAAGATAAAATACATTACCTTTCTAACAATACAACAGCAAACAATTCAGGTGCAGCTCTGAAAAAGATCCCTAAACCTGTTAGCCTTAAAAAAAGCATTTTGAATGTTTCTGCTGACGTCAGCTCCCAATAGACCGGCAGTGTACCGAAGCAAATAGAGTAAAACTAAACGCATAGCACTTACGTTCGACACAAGCCGACACAGAGAGGGTCCACTGTATTATTTACACACCTAGTTCGATATAATATGTATATTCGTTCATTTATACAAGTGATTTGATATCAAGAGAATAGAGCAGACAGAAGTTGCTACGGTTGCTGGAATAACTTCGACTAATTAAGAATTCAAAACGAATTTTGTATAAATTTGTCGTTCGTATATAATATGTAAACAAAAACTAGAAGTTGCCTGCGCCTGCGCCAGCCCTAGACTTTAAGCCTTTTTTTTTACTTCCATGGAGGTGGTATATTAATGACCCTGGCTTAGTGGGCGGCTAAATCATAAAGGAACCTGCTGTCTAATTTCCATATCTTTACCTGTAACGTAATATAACACAAGAACGCAAAACAGACCGCTTGAACGTGTAGCGGTAGCTACATACAACTGAGGCCATCTAGCGAGCAACGACGAAGTCTCAACAACAACAACACGGCGACATCTATCGGACACAATGCGACGGATAACAAGGTGCTGAATCGCACAAGCAGAGTTCGCGCGCCGTGTTGTATATATACATACAACATCGCAAAAACGTCCGTCGGACTGACAGTCCACCAGGCAAGATCACCAGCCTGGTTAGAGGATCCTCCCTCTAGTTGGAGGATCACCACACCTTTCATCCTCCACATTGGTGACCCCGACGTGATCTGAAGCAACCTTCACCGGTCAGATCAACAGCAGCTTCGTCGTCATCCTCGCCTCATCTCGCCTCATCTCGCCTCACTCCGCATTTCACCCGATGGGCGGTAATCAAGTCGCCGCCAGCCAGCATCTTCGGCCAGGGACCAACAATAGGCCATGCAGGCTTGCATGCCTGTTCTTCCCTGCAGCCACTCCAGCGTCTAGGCACAGCACCCTGCGCCCGGTTTACGTAAGAAGAGTTAAAAGACATCTCTTACCGGCAACGCAGCAGCCAGCCACTGCGCAGCAACCTCGCAGCATCTCCCCGACTCACCGTGGGACACTCACTGCGCAGCACCTTCGCAACCTCTCCCCGACTCACCGTAGGACCATTGCGAAACCACTATCCTGACTCACTGGGATAGCTCACCGCGCACCGCACTTAGACCCGACTCACTGGGCCTACTAGCGGCACACAGTTCCGACCCACCGGAACTAGCGGCATCTCTTCACTGGCACTTGCACGCTCTTCAGAAGCATCGACAGCTGACTCATCACCTTCGAGATCGACCTCCGGTCTTGGAGGGGAGTGATGTAGCGGTAGCTACATACAACTGAGGCCATCTAGCGAGCAACGACGAAGTCTCAACAACAACAACACGGCGACATCTATCGGACACAATGCGACGGATAAGAAGGTGCTGAATCGCACAAGCAGAGTTCGCGCGCCTTGTTGTATATATACGACTTCGCAAATACGTTCGTCGGACTGACAGTCCACCAGGCAAGATCACCCAGCCTGGTTAGAGGATTCTCCCTCTGGTTGGAGGAACACCACACCTTTCATCCTCCACATTGGTGACCCCGACGTGATCTGAAGCAACCTTCACCGGTCAGATCAACAGCAGCTTCGTCGTCATCCTCGCCTCACCTCGCCTCACTCCGCATTTCACCCGATGGGCGGTAATCAAGTCGCCGCCAGCCAGCATTTTCGGCCAGGGTCCAACCATAGGCCATGCAGGCTTGCATGCCTGGTCTTCCCTGCAGCCACTCCAGCGTCTAGGCACAGCACCCTGCGCCCGGTTTACGTAAGAAGAGTTAGAGGACATCTCTCACCGGCAACGCAGCAGCCAGCCACTACGCAGCAACCTCGCAGCATCTCCCCGACTCACCGTGGGACACTCACTGCGCAGCACCTTCGCAACCTCTCCCCGACTCACCGTGGGACCATTGCGAAGCCACTATCCTGACTCACTGGGATAGCTCACCGCGCACCGCATTTAGACCCGACTCACTGGGCCTACTAGCGGCACACAGTTCCGACCCACTGGAACTAGCGGCATCTCTTCACTGGCACTGGCACGCTCTTCAGAAGCATCGACAGCTGACTCATCACCTTCGAGATCGACCTCCGGTCTTGGAGGGGAGTGATGTAGCGGTAGCTACATACAACTGAGGCCATCTAGCGAGCAACGACGAAGTCTCAACAACAACAACACGGCGACATCTATCGGACACAATGCGACGGATAACAAGGTGCTGAATCGCACAAGCAGAGTTCGCGCGCCGTGTTGTATATAAACAACATCGCAAATACGTCCGTCGGACTGACAGTCCACCAGGCAAGATCACCCAGCCTGGTTAGAGGATCCTCCCTCTAGTTGGAGGAACACCACACCTTTCATCCTCCACAAACGCTTGACTGCGTGACCGCTCTCTGTCTGACAGAGCCCTCAGAAGTTTTGGTTCTGCCATGTTATGTCGTTCAGTACAAATCATTGTATATGATGATGAACAATATTATATATTTCTCGGGTGGTATGAAAATATTTGTATCATAAACATTGAAACTTATCGTGCCGATGATAAAAATGGACTGCCATAGCACAGCAACGTTTCTAGTAAAACAAAAAGGTGTATAAGCAGTGACAAATAAAAACTATTTATCTTCATAACGTAGCTTCCTAGGCTGAAGGCCGCACGTGGCAGAACCTTTTCAATTACACGTTATCAACAAATACCTTTGATGAAAACACCAAGTCCAGTATAAATCACTCCTCGTTTATTTCAATTATTACTGGTACACTTTTATACAATCACACACTGTTACAATAATTTCCGCTAGCTATTTAGTTACGTCCATTATGTCCGAGAGTTGTTATAAGACTGCCTGTGGCATCGCGCCTTTCACTTCGACTCGTCCCTCTTCATAATAATCAAAAAGAGTGGGTAGTTAGTGAAGTGAGGTGCGCGCTGACGTATAGCCCATAAATCATTGGGGCATGTTACACTTGTCAATATTATCATGATCCTAGTATCGCGATACCACAAGTATTGATATGGGCTATTACATTATCAATAATATCACCATCAGTACGCGTTTGAAACTACTAGAGAAAGTAGTGTTTAGTGCAAGATTAAATTTGAACAAATTTTAAAAAGAACATGGATTGTAAAGGGAAGCCGCTATAGCAATAATACGCGCATGCGCATTAAAAACTAAGCGCAAAAAGAGGAAGTTTTGGGTAAAAGCACGGTCTGTGGGTAAAAGACTGGATTTCAAAACGAAATCAATATACACATTTACTAACATACTTACTACAGTTAACCGTGTGATTGACGGCATAGAATACAATTGTCACCAACTCACCACCCCCTATTTTTCCGTGGGTGTCGTAAGAGGCGACTAAGGGATAACACGATGCAAATACTATCTTTGCGTAAAGACGGAAAACTCGACATCAAACCCTATACGACTGCCTGGTTGGTCTCGCGGCATAAATGTGCGCGTGGGATCGGGAGTTCCCGGGTTCGATTCCTGGGTCGGGCAGTGTTATTGGGTTTTTCTGTAACGAAATTCTCAGTAGCAGCACGGAGTCTGGAAATGTGCCCGGTACGGCAATAGGCTCGCCACTTATTACGTGGGACTAAAGTATATCTGGCGAAGTGGGTGTAAAAATACACCTTTGCCTACCTCTTCGAGGTTATAGGCGTGAGACTTTGTAATATGTATGTATACTAACATTCAGAAACAACATCAACAACTTGCCGAAGTCTTCATTTTTATTAATTTTATTTAATTAATTTTTATCTTTTGGGTTCCACAAGGACGGGCATGTTTCATGAAGAAGAATTAGGTAATTCCTCCAGACCATATTTACCTCCTGCATCAACGATGGAGCGTAATTCATAATCGTCACTTTGACAAAGGACATAAGAATCGTCACAACTTTGACGTCGTTTCGCCATTGCTGCGAACGCATACTGACAGAAAAATATCTCGATGCGCTTACATTTCAATAATATTGAAGCCCCGCCCCCTGAGTATCGCGGATTTCAAGATGTTTGAATAATTTGTGATATTATCACGATACCGCGATACAGCCTATTACACCATCAATATTACCACGGTATCGTGATATTATTGACAATGTAACATGCCCCATTTGAGTGTTTATAAAATAATTCCCGTAATTAATATTTATCTAAACCAAAAATATCACATACCCATCCCTTCACGATATTTACAGAGGTAACTTTACCTCGAGGCTTACGTCACACTCTAGGGTTAATCTGAAATAAAATCAAAATCAAAAATCAAAATCAAATAATTTATTTGCCAAAATACTGTGACAAGTGGTGTTACAAAAAATGGCATTAAAGGTACAAGTATTTGGACCAGAATAGTGGCATGCAAACATTTATGAAAGTATAATAAAACTGAGGTGCTTCTATTGCACAATATTAAACAATAAAGCTAACTGCAAAGGTTTTGAACGTTAAAGACTTATTTGTAAACTAGCTATTGCCCGCTGCTTCGCGCGCGTTAAATTCGGGGTACTTAACACAAATCTACTTTCAGTCTCAAGTTGTGTGAAGACACTCCTGATTATTCTAAAGACTTCAGAAACTCTATAGGGTACAAAGTAGCTCGGTCAGTATTCATGACACTATATACCTACCATTATATCTACCGAAAGGTACATAATAACAATAATAGAGAAAATGGTTTCAGCCGTTTAAGGTAGTATATAATTATTAGTTTATATATGCGAACAATGTAATAACCGTGCATAATAAGTATGACATTATGTATGATGTGTCATTACTGACAGATATACGGACATGCTCACTCAATTATTATGGCGCATGCGTTCTTACTACCAAGAGGTAAATTTGTGCCGAACAAACTTCTAGCCTCCCTACAATCCCTCTCAGTTTAATTTTTGCATCTTATGGTAGCCTATGTCCGTCTCCATGGTCCAGTATATCTTTATATCAAATTTCAACAAAATCGGGTCAGCCGTTTTAGCGTGAAAACGGAACATACATACATACATACAAACATACATACATACATACACACTTTCGAATTTATAATATTAGTAGGGATAGGCACGTTGAACATTCTATTGTCTGGTAATGAAAAAGAATGATGTTGGTGACTACAACTTATCATAATCTTAAGAGAAGCCTGTGCTTTTTCATATACGGGCAACTGAAAGTCATGAAACGAGACTTAATATCACGTCTGAAACAAGCCAGTTTAAAAGTGGGTACCTATTTAACCATACCTATTCATAAATGTTTCACTCTCATCAAATGAAAACTGCAATGTTTAAATATAAACCGTAAACCGGTTGCCTCACTCGTTCAATCGTAGTTCTAGCGTAGCTGCTACAGACAAATATAGCTATATATCGACTAGGTCACCGCGTCGATCACGCGTTACAGAGTAGTGAACTATACAGAGATTACTTACACGGCATTGAATAACATCATGCAGACGGGTGAAGACTATGAGTCGTCCACCTACGAAGAATCACCTTCGAAATGTGAATCACCCTCACTGAACATAACAAACCGAAGACCAGGGCGTGCGGATACGGAAATGCGTAGAGAGTTCCAGGCATTCCAAACTAGCGTGAATGATATGCTTGAAAATGGTTCGCCAAGCAAAGTGAAATGATGGATAATTTTAACAGCATCGTTGGAGATATAAAGGCGTCGATAACATTTTTAAGTGACATATATGAAGACCTGTACAAAAGAACAGAAATCGCGGAAAAACGTGTGACCGCACTTGAAAGTCAATGTTTGACAGCTGTGAAAAGGGTCTCTGATCTTGAAGCTAAATTTGATGACATGGAGCAGCAGAATCGACATTGCAATGTTGAAATCAGCAATCTTCCTGAAAAGCGCGGCGAAAACTTGATGTCATTACTTGAATCCCTTGCAACTGTCATTAAACAACCAACACCGACATCTCAACTCAATACATCGGGTACCTCAAGCTAATCCAAGAAGCCCTCAGCCAAGAAACATAATAGTAAGGTTTACTAGTCAAGTGATTCGTGACAACTTCGTGACAGCAGCCAGGCGGAATAAAGGGGTATCGTCAGAGCAGCTGAACGTATCGGGCCCACCTGTTAGAGTTTACATCAATGAGCACTTGACATTGAGAAACAAAACCTTGTTTCGTGAGGCCAGAGAAGCGGCCAAAGCATATGGTTATAGATATGTATGGATCAAGCACGGGCGTATATTGGTTCGAGCAAAAGATACTTCTCCAGCCTTTGCCATCCGTAGAAAGGAAGACGTCCTCAAGATTAAGCCACAAGAAGAACCTTGAGTGTAATCGTAAAATAGGTATTGTGTCTGTTAAGTATCTACCATTCTTACAATTCTTTTTGAAACTAAGATATGGCTACAAATATTTCACTTGTTGTGGGCTCTCAACCGAGTATTACTTGTGGTATCTGTACTTTTTGCAATGTGCGGGTAATTACCCGCACATTGCAAAAAGGCTAAACCTGGCCGCAGACATCCGATTTTCACGACCGATTTCATGGCGGAATTCCGTGAGACTAGCGAGCTTTATTTGTCGACTGTATCAAATGTATTTTGTAAAATAAACGTACTTATTACCGCAAACGATAGATTTTGCTTTGATCGGAAAGCACGCAAAAGTTTCATTCCGTTCCGGACTGAAAAAATTCAGTGCCCGTTTTCAGGGACGACTTTTCAGATTTGTAATGTTTTCAGGCTCTCAAAATCATCGAATTATTAAAAAATGAGCTTACTGCCTACCACGAACGTTTGATTTTGCTCTGAACAGAAAACATTCCGTGGACTGAAAGAAATGAAAATCAAGCGCGCGCTGAACGGCTCGTGACGTCATAACGGAATTTAGCGCATGCGTAGGTAGGTATATATATATAGGATATATACAAAGAAATATAACCTAACGTCCAACCTCTCTGGATATATAGCATTGGTTTGAAGTTTATTTTGTCAGAATCACACGACAATGTTTGCGTAGTAGACGTGTATAAACTCTTGTCTGGGGTCTTCAAATTTACGCAAAAATCACATACCTACGGACAAGAGGATAATATAATAATATAAGTTATTTTAGCATTGTCGTCAGATCATCATAATGTGTGACGTGAAAGGTTTATATTCACTACTGAATACCACTCCGCTTAAACTTTGTCTCTCTGTATGACTAGCCTATTAGTCTAATGGTTAAGTAGTGACCTTGACTTCTACGCCGGAGGCCATGGATCCTAGATAATCTTTGTGTGATAGGCACGATGATATTTGTTCAGTGTCTGGATATAATTTATCTATAATATGTACCTATATGTTTAGAAGTATATATTTATCAGGTGTCTGGTTACCATACTATAGGCTCCGCCTATTTTGGGATCACATAATTGGGTGTAAGTTGTCCAAGAATATTATTATGGAATGTACACAATAAATTACTTCGGTCACAATAATTTATTTCGGTCATACAAAAAAGTTGGTCTGAGATCCGTTATGCAACTAGGTTTTTGAAGATTGGTATCCTGTATAAAAGTGGTAGAGGGAATAATATAATGATTTATATCTACATATATACTCTATGCGAGATGAAAACAATTAAAGAACGTAAAACAAATCATACTCCTCAAATTGTATTGTTTGCTTTGAAATTGTATGATGCATTCACAATCACACATTAAATTTGACAATATCATAAAACTTATTCTGCATAAATCAGACACTTGTTAGAGTGGTCGTGGCTGTTTTTGATGGACAGGGTTGCGCCGTCGCCATACAAAAAATATAAAACTTATCATAGAATCCACCAAAACACCAAATATAGGGCCTAAATATTAAAAAAATGGGTAATGAAAATTTTTATTACAGTTGTCCAACTAAAATTCTCTATTAAGGCTAGCGTTCACTAGGCTCGCCGAGCCGAGCCGAATCGAAACGCAGAAAGTCGCCTCCTATATATTTCTATGAACCTGCGTTCATTAGCGACGAACCGCGGCGCGCCGAATCGCATCTACCGCGCGCATCGCTCGTCAGGCGAATTTCTGCGGCAACGCGTTTCGACTCGACTCGGCGCACCTGAGTGGATGCGGGTCAGCGGATGAGTGTAGACGGGTAATACATTGCGTAAATACCTACATGAAAAGTTATCGAAATGAAGAGCTGTTAATTTCCCTAGTTCAGAAATATACTGAACTTAATGATCATGACTGCCTCAGTAGTCTCGCGGCATAATTGTGCGCGTGGGATTGGGAGGTCTCGTGTTCGATTCCCGGGTCGGGTAAATTGTTATTGGGTTTTTCTGTTAGGAAATTGTCAGTAGCAGCACGGAATCTGGTAATGTCCGGTACGGCAATAGGCTCGCCCCTTATTGCGTGGGACCTGAAAATTCATGGCAAAATGTGGGTGTAATATTATACCTCTGCCTACCCCTTCGGGGATACAGGCGTGAGTCTGAAAAAAAAATTATGATCATGAAGATACTCATTATCATGACGAGCAGCGTAGACAAAATATATGGAAAGAAATAGCGGGAATAATGAAAGAATTTGAAACAAGAAACCAACACAAGCAAAACCTACAGCAGCTAGTCGCCGACTGCTGGCTTCGATTCGATGCGTCTGTAATGAACGCACACGGATAAAATGCGACTCGGCGCGATTCGACGCGGCGCGGTTCGAATGTAGTCGACGCCAGGCTTTATAGACCTCTGACGCATACGTGACAGGTTTTTACGCAGAGTATACCCTACTTGCATATTTTTTATAAATAATAATCTACTTTGTGTGACAATATAAGCCTTTAAAAAGTTTTTAATAAGAAGGTAGCAAAAAGGTTTTGTATTTTTAATTAAATGGGGCTATCGTAGTGGCTGTATACTGCTTCATGAAACCGATGCTCAAGCCGAACCAGTCCTCTCCTCCGTTGACTATACTAACCAATGCACGGAAAAATATCGATACTCTGTGGTATCGAGTATTTTTCCTTTCGATATCCATAACTTTGTACTGGATACTTTGCACTCAATGCTTTTACTCAATAAGTACTTAATGGCACGGTAGTACACGTAAGCGAGGGAGCCTCGGACAATAATTTAAGGCCTTGTCAACGAATAACAGTTTCGTTGGAATATATCAACCAAGGGCCGTCACCTCGACCAATTCTTTCCAGACGTTCGTGAGCGACTGGCTGGACCTGGTTAGGGGGGGATCACTGTGTTGCTCAATTTCGTACGGGGCATGGTAATTTTTGGAGGAAGTTGCATTCGTTTTTAATTAGTTTATTCACCATTATGCCAATATTCAAGCTCTGACAACAAATGTGAGTAATCTGCACATCACATTTTGTGTGTGATTGTGGTCTTTGCCAATCTGACATTAACAATATGCTTAATGATTTTCATAATTAATCACTTCTGGTCTAGCGTATTATGCGGCTCTTGCGGCAAGCAGATCGAATATCAGTGCGTTTAGGCGTCTCTGCCATGCATATTACTGAAAATAGGCACAGCTCGAAAATTGTCGGTAATAGAGGCATGTTGATTTCAGCACAAATGGGTTGAGTCGGCCGGAGACGTACTACCCTCTCACAGAAGATCGATGTAAAGTAACAGTATCTGTTATTTTGTGTTTTGTTCAGTGAGTGAGAACGCCTAAGGCCCAATCACCTTTCCTCTCCCGGTCCCCATCCTGATCGCTTTCCCTTCTCCTCTTCCTTCGGGTAGGCAGCAACTTGGTTGTACTTATTTGACATTGCTCCTGTAATGCTAAGTAAACACAGCTAAGTATGAGCCACGGATACCACTTACCATATCAAGTGGGCCATTGGCTCGTCTGCCAACGGTGAAAGCAATCAAAGTTTCGTAGTAACATCGCAGCGCCAATCAGCTTGTGACCATGGGACTTGCAATCGTTCCGAAACGTCAAGCCTTTCATGAATAAAAAATCGCGTTAATTCCCGTGTCGTGAATAATTAATCATATTTAATGCACTTTCAATGAAAATTATAAGGGCTCATTAGGCTTTAAAATTAACTAGTACCTAATATTCGATTAACTGAAACTTACGCAATTAAGCGATTAAATTAATAATTGTGCTTGACTTCTTTTATCCTTAGGACACTAGATAAAGGCTAATACGGGACCCTACATTGTGCGTGGCTCGATATACATTTGTCCGGATTTTTTAATAGATACCTAATATTTTGTCACAGGTATTTTTCACACAAACATTTAAATCACAGTCATGTAATACCTAATATTTAAATTACCTATTTAGCCCATGTCTAAGCCAAAGGAAAATAAATGAAAATCGCTTTGCTCACGGAATGAACTGAAAACGGTTCTGAAAATCAGACCTGAAAAACGGGCCTGAAAACGGATGTGTGCGGCCAGGCTAACTGCCTTAAATAATTTATGTGTTAGGCAAAAATATTTAATCTTCTATTTTTTACATATTATTTATTTTAATTACATTTACAATGCACTACTGGAATATATTGAGATACGAGAATGTATAGTGCAATACCAGTGCGGCCGTATGTACTGTAAAAGTAGCGAATTCATGATGATAAAGTCTCCTTGTACAATGTCATACGCAAGTAACGTAAGTATTATTCGGATTTATAGAAATTATGTGATTCGTCTTTCCATTAAAATAATTTCAAGTAATTTTTCTACAGTTCTACATTTCAATAATGGTTGATAATATATCATTGTATTACCAAAACTGTCGTGGTTTGAGAACAAAACTAAACAAGTTATATACAAATACGTTGTCTGAGTGCTATGATTTAATTGTGCTTTCGGAAACCTGGTTAAAACGGCTAATATTAGTGACTGCGAGTGCATAGATATACGTTATAATGTTTATAGGTGTGATAGGAGTCGAGCGTTAAATGGTAAAACGATGGCGGTGGTGTCATGATCGCAGTGCGCCATGGACTTCCAGTTACATGTTTTTATCTGCAACCCCATTTACCACATGATTCTACCAACGGTACTAATAATTTGCCAGGTAACTTTGATTATGTCTCTCTTAAATTTGACTCGTGTACTGTAGGTAAGTACCATGTAATTATTGGCGTCTACATTCCGCCTAGTCAATCTTTTCTTTCGTATAAAACATTTTTCGATGCTATACAGACGGAGGTTATGTCGTTAAATGTCGAAAAAGTGTATATTATTGGTGATTTTAATATGCCTCATATCGAATGAAAAGAATACAGCCCGTTAGTTTTTATTCCAGAACCTTCTACTTGCAACCATATCGGCACATATTTTTTCTAACTTCTGTGTTCTAATAAATTGTAAACATTACAATATTATTTGTAATAATATGAATAGAATATTAGACATATGTATAGCAAATAGTGGCGATTGTGTCTGTGAACCTCCAAATAATTATTTAGTACCCGTAGATAATTTACACCCGCCTTTTTGTGTCCATTTTAGTTTCAATTTACTATATAAACCTTTAAAAACCAGCTCTGGTAATATGAGGTACAGATTTTTAGAAGGTCAACGATATGCCTCACAACTATATTGATCTACTAAAACACTGCTTAGATGGCAATTACTTCCTCTTCCAAGGCCAATATTACCTCCAGATCGATGGTGTCGCAATGGGGAGTCCAGTAGCCCCAGTACTGGCTAATATCTGTATGGAACACTTTGAAGAAAAGGCGCTTAGCAGCGGGCCCAAGACCATCAGGCTTTGGAAAAGATACGTGGATGACATCTTTAGTATCGTAAAAAGAGGTAAGCAGGAAGTAGATCAATATGTGCAACACCTTAACTCCATTCATCCGAAAATGAGGTTCACCTACGAAATGGAAACTGACAGATCGTTGTCATTCTTGGATGTCAAAGGGACTGTGAGACCAGATGGGTCCTTAACACACTGCGTATACCGGAAGCCTACGCACACAGATAGATACCTGCACGCCATGTCGCACCACCACCCTTGACACCTGCAATCCGTTGTGACGTCACTAAAAAACAGAGCACATGAGCTCTGTGACCCTGAGCATTTGAAGCTAGAGCTAGACCATGTTCAGGAGGTACTTAGGAAGAACGGATACCAGGTACAACGACGAAAGACGCGGCCTATCAAGCGCGATAAACATCCGGCGGTAAATAGACAACCGACCTATATGCCCTACATTAGAGGTGTTATGGATAAAATAGGAGACAAGTTAAAAAGCTACTCCATTCCGACCGTATTTACACCAGGCGCCAAAGTATACAACATGGTGGGCACACCAAAGGATGTTCTACCGCTACAAACCCCAGGTGTCTATAAAATCAACTGCAGCTGCGTAAGCTCTTACATAGGGCAAACGAAGCGGACTATCGCTGAACGTATAAAGGAGCACATCGCAGCTGTAAAGAACCGTCAAACGAACAAATCGGCGATTGCGGAACATTTACTTCAATCGGGCACCAATCACTGGATTGAATTTCATCGTCCCCAAGTCCTCTCCACGGAACGCCACTTTTACCCAAGAGTTGTGCATGAAGCGATTGAAATCAGAAAACATAAAAATTTCAATCGGGAAGAGGGCTTCAAATTGTCATCGGCGTGGAATCCTGTGATTCGGCTAACAACACCCCACTTTAATGCGCAGTCGGCGAATACTCAATATACAGATACGGTTAGTGTGTTTTGCGCCGGTACTTCGAATATCAACGACCCGGGGGTAGAAATAGAATCTTCTACCTCGCACTCGGAGACGTGACATCGCTTCACCAGTCAGCTTGCGACCACGGGACGTGCAACCGTCTCGAAACGTCAAGCAAAATAAGGTATGTAAATACCTAATTTGCATGTTTGCGTTAATTCCCGTCTATATATATATTCTTAAACATGCAACGCGAGTGTTTAAAAGTTTCTACCGTCCCATTTCCTTGCTCTCAACAATGGCAAAGACGTTTAGTGCATAAAGAAATTTATTCACATCTACACAGATATATCAGTCCAGTTCAGCATGGCTTTGAAGGCCGATCTACTGTAACCAACTTATTGCTTTATACAAATTATCTGTTTGAAACTATGGATAGTTGCTTGCAGGTGGATGCGGTATACACCGACTTTTGTAAGGCAATTGATAAAGTGGACCATTCCATACTTTTAAAGAAGATAGCATATATTGGCATACGTGGCAACTTGATGCGCTGGCTCGAGTCGTATTTAGTTAACAGAACACAAAGGGTTGTTCTGAATGGTTTCTATTCTAATGAAATACAAATCAGTTCAGGTGTTGTCCAAGGTTCAATTTTAGGTCCATTGCTCTTCATAGGTTTTTTTTATAAATGACATTGGTAGTTGCATTAAACAATCTCATTATCTCTTGTATGCGGACGATTTAAAAATCTATCGAGAAATCAAGTTGCAAAGTGACTGTGATAAATTACAGGAAGACTTGAATAGATTGACTTACTATTGCTCCAACAATAAATTGCAATTAAACATTAATAAGTGTAAGTCAATAACCTTCACAAAAAAAAAAAAAAAATTAATCAAACCTACCATTCTGTAACAATGCACTGGAAAAAGTTATGTCAATTAGAGATCTTGGAATACATCTTGACTCGAAACTCCATCTTGATGTTCATGTTAACTGGGTGGTAAATAAAGCTTTTCAAATGTTTGGATTTGTCATGCGCACTTGCGTACCCTTTAAAAGGCCACCATCATACTTGCTTCTTTACAAGTCACTCATTAGATCGCAATTAGAATATACCACTGTTGTGTGGAATCCTTATTACTCAAAATATATTCATCACGTAGAAGCTGTACAGCGTAAATATCTGCGTGCTGTCAATTTTAGATGTTTTAGTCAAAGAAGTACTTTACTACGAAAACTTGTTTAGATTCTCTTTAATGACACTCACAAAGAGACGATGGCTTTTGGTCTTATCAGTGATTTATAACATTTGTCGTAGTAAATATGACTGCAATAAACTTATGAATCAAATACATATTAGAATACCTAGCAGTTCACATCGTATACGCGCTGCACATAACTGGGGCTTTTTTGCACCCAGGATGTGCAGAACGAATGCGGACGAGCGAGCCCCACTTTGCCGCTTAATGAAAATGTATAATAAATATTTTACAGACATGGATTTGTTTTTACTGTCTCCGGGACAATTCAAGAGATGCGTGGTTGAGAAACTCAAAGAAATAGATGATGATAATGGTTGATACTGAACTTTGTTTGTTGCTCAGTCTTTACTTGTAATTAATTACTTTAGTTAAGGTCTTTTCATGTCAAAAAGAGTATCATGTAAAACATTCTTATTACTACTTACATATATTAACATTGATGTAGCGGTATTAAAACAAAATGAAATAAAATAAAATAAAATAAAATAAAATAAAATAAAATAAAATAAAATAAAATAAAATAAAATAAAATAAAATAAAATAAAATAAAATAAAATAAAATAAAATAAAATAAAATAAAATAAAATAAAATAAAATAAAATAAAATAAAATAAAATAAAATAAAATAAAATAAAATAAAATAAAATAAAATAAAATAAAATAAAATAAAATAAAATAAAATAAAATAAAATAAAATAAAATAAAATAAAATAAAATAAAATAAAATAAAATAAAATAAAATAAAATAAAATAAAATAAAATAAAATAAAATAAAATAACCAGCAGCCAGGCTTTTATATCGTAGCTATTTTCATAGTATAATGTCATACGGTATTCTCTTGTGGGGAAACGCTGCCGACATTCAGACCATCTTTGTTCTGCAGAAAAGAGCTCTGCGAGCAATTTATAATTTGGATTATGGGGCTTCGTTAATGAATGAATTCAAGGAAATAAACATTTTAACAGTTGCAAGCCAGAACATTTATTCCAAACTAATATATACAGGGTAATTTTTTATGTAGTTCGAATATTTTAGTATGTTATAAATTAATAAACACGTATTTTTTTTTGTTTTACCAAAAATAACAAAGTTATCGCTTATTAAAGAATATCTACTTGAAACAGATGTTCATGGTCACCCGATGGCTTATCTATCAGCTGTGAGTTCAACGCACGCGACACAATAAAGCGCGCGGCCGCGCTACCTACCTATACCTACTATGCAACCTACTCCGATCTGATACTGTGTTCTAGCTTCAAAATTATTGTTATTCACGTACCTACCGTGCTTCATCAGTCCATAGGATGTTCGTTTCGGCATTATTAATAAGCCATTCACAGAAGATTCGTCGTAGTAGGTACTTGGTCTACTTCCTGAAGATGTTGTACCGGCTGGTAATCGTACGGATGGAGACCGGCTGCGTTTAGCAGTCTCCACACTGCGGGCTGGCTCACACCGAAGCGACGTGCTTCATCGTATGTGCTGGCTCGTGGATCCCTTTCTAAGAATTCGAAGATCAAGTCTTCGACATCAGTAGCCAGGCGAGGTCTGACCTACCCTAGTGCATGGCTAGGGGTTGTGAACTGGCCATGATCCAAAAGCCTTTGGTTGGCCGCTAAAATATTCCGTTCACTTGGAACTACTGGGTTGTTAACTCCTTGAGCTT
This sequence comes from Euclidia mi, assembly GCA_944739405.2. Classification (NCBI taxonomy): domain Eukaryota; kingdom Metazoa; phylum Arthropoda; class Insecta; order Lepidoptera; family Erebidae; genus Euclidia; species Euclidia mi. The sequence goes on along the minus strand of OX123193.2, from coordinate 27,590,284 downwards.
GCATACGAGGTACACTTTCTTGTTCGTACATTGTTCTAGCTGCACGAAGGCTTTAACCACTGAGTAAATAAATTAGTACCATTTCGTAGCACTCGCGATTTGAAAATCGTTGGGACGTCATTCTAACGAGTTACGACCGGCGCGCGGCGAGTGCGTCGGCGCTTGCGCAAAAGTGCAACACGTGACACTTTCTCGATGCGCCCGAGTCGAATGCCGCGCGCCGCGCGGCCGGCACGGGACCACGCCTCGCACCCCTCGTCCATGCACGTCCCGTACCCCTGTCGCATCGCGCGCGTGTTTTATAGTATTATTGCAATGAATAACGTTGTGTCTATGATTTCCTTGTTTCTCGGATATTTTTACTCGGATTTGGTGGCATAAAAAAGTAAAAAGTTAATTATGGAAATGTGTTTTATTATTGATATAGAACCACAGAAACAAATATCCGAACTACATAAAAAATTACCCTGTATATTCCAAAACAAGGCCTCATACTCAAAGAAAAGTGATATCCACAATTTGAATACTAGAATTATTAAAACCTTATTAATTGACAAACACATTAAAGACACACCAGCTCATATACCTATGAAAAGTTCAATGTAGTTACTAAGTTTTAAATTGTATAGAATCAAGACGATGAAAAGAGTGGCCCGTGAGTTTCTTGCCTGATTCTTCTCACGAGGCTCTACTTTCTGAACAGGCATTTTTTTTCAATGCTCAATTATGTTAATATGCATTTAAAGTTACTTTTTTTTATTTTTTATGTGTATGACCTTTCTGACGTGTCCAAAAAATTAAACATTTTTATGGAAATATACACATTTTTGAGTTTGAGTTTGATAAATAAGCCTATTAATTATATCGTCCGCATAATAGTATACTCTCTTAGCTCAGGCATATTTGTACCGCTTAAGGAATTATGCTGATACTAATCATAATTTGTTTAATGCGTAATATGGAAGTAAGCATTTTCATTTATTCATGTTTATTTTATGAAAGATAACGCTCGCACTATTAATGAATCTTTGGATCACACAAAGTGTTGTGATCGAACCCACAACACTAGGCGCAATATTTTGCGAGGGAACGGCGGCTTAAACCGATGTGTTATCCGTGCAAACAACGTAGAGTCCTTCAACAATTTAATAATTATAGATAGCTTGAATAAGGCACATAATTATGTACTACATCTTAAAATATACTTATCAACTTTGTTACCCCAAAGCACTTAAGGAACACAAAAATAATACGTATTCACCTTTTATTCTTCGGATAAATTACAGACGAGCATCAAATACAAAAGCGAATATGATCCGAGAGAAGTGTTCCACAAAACATAAAAGCAGATCTCATAGAAGTAAATAACTTCTTTTGTGTGCGGATACCTGTATCTCACGCGACCTCGTACTTTACTTTCTGTATCTTAAGCTGGCTTTCCACGGTGCGTACTTTTGTAGACAAATGGGCACCTTACCTTTGAAGTAACACCGCGATCAGGTGACTACAAAGGTGCGGTACGCGTCTAGGCACCATGGGATGCTAGTTTTAAACATCCTTCTACATTTTACGTGCTTTACGTGAAGTGCAAGTACTTGTATTGTTACGCATTCATCTTCCTTACAATGTGATGGTAGTTGCAATGTTACGCCTTGTATGCGCTGTGGTGTGCTCCTGCCTTTATGGTAAAGAAAATGTCTTTGTTATTGCTTAGTTTTTTTTTTGTAGATTTCGTTAACCCAATATATCCGAAAATCTATGTAAATCTCATGTTATGGGTCACGAGAACTATTTTAATGTATCACAATGCTCAAGCTTCCAAATTTACTGATATTACAAAAGTAGCATTGAAATGTTCATGTGTGAAAAAATATTTGAGATGTCTATAGGTACTAATTTTTTTCTGCTATCATAACTAACAGGCTTCTAATATTTACATTTATTAGATGTAAGATATACTTTTCAATATTTCCAACACTAGTTCACTCTTCAAAACAGAACTTTGTTTAAGAAATTCAATCGACCGGTCATTAAAATGGGTCAAAAAGTAATACATGGACTGTAGATATTTGAAACCCTTGTCCAGACCAGCAAGGATAAGTTCTCATAAGGCTTAAAAGTTCAACAAGCGGGATTGATATCCCGTCCGATAAAAGAACGACGTCGCTAAACTAACATTGAAATTGAAAATGTCCTGTGTATTGGACATTGGTTAGTAAAGTTTAGCGTTTCTAAACGTTCTCGGAGACGTACGGGATCAGCTAAAGAACATTTGTACAGCATGGTAGGCTATAGCATACATACATAGACTCACGACTGTTTCCCGAAGGGGTAGGCAGAGACTACGGAACGCCATTTGCAACGATCCTGACATAGGCTTTAACACAGTAAGTATTTTGACTTACTTAGTAATTCGCACTATAATAAAAGTTTTGGCGAAATTATATATCACAATAACTATTTTATCACGCATATAAATACATACATATTCTGAAGGGTACCGTGCTTTAGAAATCTTAATATATAAAATCCTTGCGTTACTGACTGACTGACAGACACGCTACAGCCGAAACTATTGGGCGCAGGAAGCTGAAATTTGGCATGTATGTTCCTTAGGGACCGTAGGGGTGCACTAAGAAGGGATTTCCCGAAATTCCCACGGGATCGTCCAAAATGGGTAAATTTAAAAAAAAATGCAGGCGTAGCTGCTGGCGTCCTCTAGTGAATAATAATACTGTAGTTGTAATACGTTAAATACTCGTAAATAAAAGCAATCTTAAGAGAAAGAAATTGGCTAACGACTCAAACATGGAGTAATGGATACTGGATAAACGCTGATTTCTGACATGATGCACGTAAATACTAAAAGGCTGAACGTGTAGACGTTCTTTATGTATGTTCTTAGGCAGTATATAGGCATGTTGTTTAAGATACTGATTCAAGCCTTAGGCCCTTGTATTTTTTTGCCTCAGACAGACCTTATCTGCCAAATAAATTCGAAATTGGAACGCAAGTAAGAGTTGTATGACAAATTAATTTAATATAATTTTATCAGATGCGGTAAAATTACCGTTAGTACCTTTTAACATATAACCAGAAACCAACTTAAACTGTATTTTCATAACCAAATACCTACAAGTACTCAAATATGTGTGCATCCTTACTCAACGACACAAATTAATGTAGAAAACAATTCCAATCTTAATATAACACGTCTTAAGTTAATTCAAACTAATAAGTTTTGGGTACGTACCACTGTTGTGACGGACGTGGATCCGAGCAAAGTTTAGCACATCACATGCCAACTTGGCGCCGACGAATTTAGAGCTGTGAAACTCGATAGAGCGATTGTGCCTGTAACAAATGGTTTAATGTACTTTCTTTACAAATGTTATTATTTTAGGAATGATAATCATTTATTTGAGGAATATGTGGTACATTTTGTACAAAAAGGTGTTATATTTTGTGTCGAATCACATATTTCGCCAGTATTGGCGTGCAAATTCATAGTGCAAATTGTTACTTATTAGGAGTATTATCGAAAATAAATTGTTTGATTAATAAATGGTTTGATTAATAGGAAAAGTGTACGCTCGTGAACGTGTGTACTAACAGATAAACGATTACTCAAACTTTCTATAACTGGCTTACGTTTCGACTGGTCTATTGGTGATGCAAAGATTATCCGCGCGCATCTAGCGGCGAATTTGGAAGTTGGAATCGAAACCGCGATCTTCACCATAACGGTCATTTACGCTGCCGCTTCGCCAGCTGGTGGTCTACATGAAACCACGTACCTATCAAGATTAAAGCGTTAAAAGCGTTTAAACTTAGTAAAAGCAAGTGGGTTTTATTCTTTTCATACAAAACGACATTTGTATGAAGCCTGTGCAGTTACATGCCCCTCTCTATCTAATGAGCAATATTAAAATGATTTTAATTTGAGCTAGTTTAAATATGAAAGAATTTTCCGTGTTATTTTACCATAATTTTTTTGTTGTTAAACTTTGAATACCTATAAAAGAAAATACATAAATTATTCCTAAAAAATATTCTAAATAAAAATAAATTGCTTCGCATAATGGACAGAGATTCTCCTCTATAAAATGATAGCTATGTGAAGTTGTTGAAAACTATAAAGTAATCAAGTCTTTGAGGAGGAGAAAATGATTCTGTTATCATAAATATATACATAAATTTGGTACGGACGCTGCCACTATCACTTACTAATCTTTAACTATGGGCGTGTAGGTAACAGAAGCCCAAACAAATTCCTGAATTATGAGATGAGACACATTTTCTTGTATATGCTAAAATGATTATAAACATAAAAGGCAATATGCCAGTTTTAAAATAGGACTTTTGTCATTTAATTCGGTGCCTTTGATTCTCAATATCCGCGATTTGCATTCATACATTCATATATTTTATTTTAATCAGTTTTTTAAATAATATTTAGTATACTATTTAAAATATGATTATAATGAAGAAAGTACGTCTGACAAAAGCCAATAAATTCTTTAAAAGCTGGTTACAATAAAAGTATTTCGTAAGAACCCTTCGGTTGCTAGAAAGCACTTTTCAGCCAAGAAAATGCTTAAGAATTACGTGTATAACCTCATACATAGAAAAATATAAGTTTTCTTTTTCATTTAAAATGCGGAGTCGTGTTCCTCTTGGTACATACGAGTAAATGGTATACATATGAATATACTACATGTGAAAATTTGTCGGTTAACGCGCCTGTTAAAGTTTAAATTAAACTACTAAAAACGTCAAGACATTGTAACATTTATACGAATATCATCCCTATTCCTCAGTGAATACAGCTGCTAAAAAGTGATACACAGTTGCTAACCAAATAAAAACGGGTAAAGCAGTATAAAGTATAGCTACATGTCTAAAAAGAGTACATCTATTATTAAACACTTATTCACACCAATACCTATGTATAAAAATAAACCGGTCATGTGCGAGTTGGACTCGCGCACCGAGGGTTGCGTACAAACCAAAAAAAATGTGATGTAACAAAAAATTTAAGGTTTCGAAATTTTTTATATGTGCTATAAAACGTTGCTTTATGCCAAATTTCAAGATTCTAGATCGACTGGCGTACCCTTTAGTTTTGACTTGAGCATTTGATATGAATTTCAATTTTATACCTCTACGAGTTCATGAGAACAGGGACCTTTAAAATTATTTAAAATATTTTAAATATAATGATGTAACTAAAAATGTACGGTTTTCGCAATTTTCCCTTTATCTGTGCTATAAGACGTTGCTTCGGGCCAAATTTCAAGGTTCTGAGTTCGCGGGAAGTACCCTGTAGGTTTTGATTCCCTTGCGAGTAGTAGCGAGTTTGAAAATATGCTTAAATTGCTGATTCTGTTGATTGCGTTGACGTTGAAGTTTGATTTTATTACAGCTTAACGGTGTTATAGACCTGAGTATTTGATGTGAATTTCAATTTAATAAATCTACGCATTCATGAGGAAAGAGGTAGTCACATATAAAAAAATTAAAATGTTTTCATTATATATATGATGTAACTAAAAAAAATAATTTTTGGAAATTTTTCCTTAACCTGTTCTATAATAAGAAATTGCCTCGTACCAAATTTCAAGCTTCTAAGTTCACGGGCAGTACCCCGTAGGTTTCGATTCCCTTGGATGTTTCGAAAATTTGCGAGAATTTGCGGCATTACAAGCTGTATCTTTTGATTACGTTGGCTTAGAAGTTTGATGTTGTTACAGATTAAAGATATTATAGAATTAAGTATTTGATTGAAAATTTAAATTCATTTCAATTTAATACCTCTACGCGTGCATGAAGAAAGGGCTAGGAACTTTAATTTTTTTTTATTATTATGTGATGTAACTAAAAATGTAGTGTTTTCGCAATTTTTTTCTTTATCAGTGCTATAAGACGTTAGTTCGTACCAAATTTCAAGATTCTGAGTTCACAGGAAGTACCCTGTAGGTCTTGGTTCCCTTGCGAGTTTTGAAAATTGCGGAAATTTGTAGCATAAACGGCTGTATCTTTTGATTGCGTTGGCTTATAAGTTTGATATTTTCATAGCTTCAAGGGACAGTAGATTTGACTATTTGATATGAATTTCAGTTTGATACCTCCACGCCTTTCTGAGAAAAAGGGTCTTGACAGACGGACGGACAACAAAGTGATCCTATAAGGGTTCCGTCTTTTTCATTTCGAGTAACGGTACCCTAAAAATTACGCAAACAGACTGAATTGGCACCGTCTGTCTCCCTGAAACATTATAGAGATTGATTTTCATCATCATTATCATCAGCCCTATAATAATATTCTGTCCCACTGTTATGCACTGGCCTCTTATCACCATGAAAAGGGTAAGGCCGTAGTCCACCGCGCTGGCCAAGTGCGGGTCGCAGACTTCACAAATGTCTTTCGAGAACATTTTGGAGATTTCTCAGACGTGCAGTTTTCCTCTCTATGTTTTCCTTCACCGATAAGCAAGTGATAATACGCACTTAACGTCGAAAAGTCATTAGTGCGTGCCGTGGATTCTAACCCGAGACCCTCTGCGTAGCAGTCCGTCGGTCTCTCCACTCGGCTATTGCTGCTGTTTGATTATCAAGAAATTTTACCGCTATGGCTCATGGTAAAAAATTATCGAGATTCTAAGTAATAGCCCGTTTATAAAACCTGCAATTACGTTTCCCTAATCTCACATTTATCATTCTGGTGTGGATTTATATTTAGGTTATAAGGTAAAATGATTACCTTATTTCCCATTCAAAAGCTGAGCTACGTTTGAATCGAACACACTTATTACAGAAATAGAATCGTTCTCAGAACCCACGTTCACTTAGCTACATTATATTAAGAACTTCATGCCAGATATGTAGGTGTACACTCAAATCCGCTTAAAGATACTACCTACTCACATAAAGTGTGTATGCTACTTTAACACATAGAGCATTTTTATGACTATAACCCACTGCGAAACGTTTCATGTTACTTAACATGAAAGTTAATTCTTACTTAATAGCCAAATCATATTTATGAATGTTAAGTACACCCATTTGGTAATACCTACACATTGCACAGATTAGTGTTATACATATAACATCTAAAAATATTCTGGAACAATCGACACACGGTCACCTGACCCGAAATTAGGACTGAACAAACCACAAAACTAATAAACATAATTAAATGTTGTTAACTAGACAAATGATATACTTAGAACAATTACGGTCCTTTTTTTGGAGATGAATGAAACATTCGGATGTCAGATGCTAACTGTTTATCGCGTGTAAAATTTTATTGCGCTGGATACATACCTATCTTACATAATAATTCACTTTGCAAATTATTATATCATCATTCGTTTACATTATACAAGACTCCACAGTACTTATTGTTTAGAGTCCGGGCTAAAATTGGGTAGTTTGCAGAAGACAGTGGAAGCGATTAATTCATCTTAGCCCAGGGCAAAGGTTTGAACACTTATACTGTGACTGCACAGCGATGAGTTCAAGTAATAGGTAGGTACATGAGAAAATTTACCTTAGATCTCCTGGTGATGTTCTTGAGTGGACCTATAAGATTAAACTCATCATTTTAGCCATAATAATAAGCAAATCGTTATAAATACCACTACTCGAAGGTCCAGTTCAGCGTCCTTCTTCAGAACACGATGCACGTTGACGGATTCACACAGTTTTACAATGTTCAACAAAAGTCAAACTTGTGAACTATTGAACATTTGTAACAACAAATGTTCAATAGTTCACAAGTTTGACTTTTATCAAAATGTACCGGTGCCGGTTATAGATCAAAGAAGCGGCATTCAAGCGGGTTCCAAATTTAATATCACAAAAGCACGCGAGATTACAAGATACAGCGTGGACAAGACTACTTTTTTTTACCGGGAAACCGACAATGAACGAACGAATGACAGTTCATAGTGTGATCATAGTCAAAATTTACAATAGACTAAATAAAACGTTACTAAGCCGATATTATCGACTTAGCTTATCTTAAAAAAACTATTTCAATTTCAAACACTTATCATACAGACTTCTCCGATATAACATTTAGGTTGACTAACCGCTAAACCAAAATAAAGCGCGGTTAAAATCGAGCAAATGCAAGCAAAGAGGGACACGTAACATTTAACATCCGAATGCTGTAAGCGAGTGGGTCAAATACAATGCCAGGCACACATCGGGAACAATATAAATTGTATCTGCCGCCTGGCGACATCCCGACGGCTCTATCACAAAGACAGCCATTCAATTTATTAATTGTCGAAAATTAAAAGGCCGCAATTTGGACCGTTTTGTTTGATGTACAACCACATCGCAGCCGTGCCAGGGTGGGACACAAGAGCCTACCAATTACACCCACAGGGGACTGAATAACGAACTGAAATTCTTTTCCTCGAGCTCGCCTTTTACTGGCAACCTCTACTGATTGCTTACATACATACATAGGTAACTACGTATGTGAAAAACGTTGAGAAAAATGTATGTACTCTTAATTAATTGCTGTGGACTACGGAGCCGTGATGATCCTTAGGCATAACGTTTTTTACAGACACGTAAAGCAAATGTAGTAAAATATAGTGCAGTATATATAAACACAATATAGAGATAATACAGGACAATACGGTTCGTAGAGGACGCTTATTCTCATAGTAAATTAGGACTTCACAATTGTGCGAGCCAATGCTTCAAAATATTCTACCATCTGATTTGACGTAAGAATATAGCTATTTTTGTCTAGTACGAATTTCGCACTCGATTGTCACGGTGACGATAGCCTAGTCGACGGGAACAATTTCCATACAATTTCTAAATGCACCCCCTAGCGGACTCTATCGATCGCTACTCTCCGTTAGGGGCGCATTTAGAAATTGCCGTAAACTAGTACTAGACCCTCAGAGCGCATCACCTGAATTCCGTGGTCTGGCACGTTTTATTCGCGTAAAACGTGTACTTTCTATAGGTAAACATTGGCACCATGCGGCTCTGCTTCATGAACTTATTTAGCCACTGAATTATCTTATGGCGCTGATACACTTAAGCATTCACCTGTAATGAGCTTTCTCGCGAATGTTACAAAACAAATGAAGGTGTTTTAGCCAGCATTCTCACGAACATTCGGGCGAGCCTTAGAATATAGATACTACATAGAATTCGCGCTACAATGGAGGTTAAACCCAATACATTTACTTCACTTTGACTTATGATTATAATTTAGTGAAGAATCTTCGTAGTTTGTCACAAATTTTAACTTGACTAGTGATGGGCTTACTCAGAATAAATATTGATAAAATATCGATAATGTTTACAATATATCCTTAGATTTGGTTTACTCAGAATTAATTTCAATAGAATGTTGATAAACTCTCGAAATCGATAAATACATTTGAACGTATGAACAGACACTTGTGTGATTAATTAAAACTATTCAAATTAAAATCTGAATTTTATTATGGGTTTAAATATAATGACCACCATAAAATGCTTTGATATCCTTAGTTCTTTAACCAAAAATATATACTTAACACCAGAAAAATAAAGTTTAAAATTACAATAGTACTAGCTATTTGAGTCACGACTGCACTTCAAATTGTATTCGAACACCAAATGTAGTAAATGATCACCAAATAAATAGGTTATGTCATGTTCTCTTGTGACCCTTAATTCAAAAATAGAAAAACTAAAAAACTTTGGTTATTAAATTTACATTAAAATGCGGGTTTCATTTTGGTGGTCATTTATTATTTTTGTCTGTTATATGTTACTAATCTGGTGGTAAGTTAAACATTAGCCTTTTATTATTTAGAAACGTCATTTGTTTATGTATCTTACTTATCTTTAGAAATAATACATAAGTGAAAGTTAAGTAAATATATTGGGTAAAACTGCTGTTGTATTGCGATTTCCATATGTTTTCTATAATCTAGGGACTATTTGAATTTAGAGAGTTCGCTAGAATGATCGTGAAAATGTTCGGTTCGACAAATTAAAAAACGGCGAATGCTCGCCGTTCTGTTACAAGTGAATGCTCAGGTGTATCAGCGCCATAGGGTAATTTAACTTTCTTCCAAAGGTCGTAGCGTAATGAACATTGGCCGCTATATGTAGTTCTGATGGCAATACAATAATATGGTATTGTCGAACTGATTTAATGATGGAAAATTGTGTCATAGCTGTTTTGTATTTCTTAAAAAGTCTTGTAATGAACTTTGACTACGATTAGGTTTCAAGGTCTGATGATGAAGCCGGAAGATAGGCACTGGCATTCCATGATGGAGTATCGTATCATAGTCGTGTTAGCACTTGTGAGAAAGGCCACGCAATGGACTTTGAACACGGTTTCAATGACACGGTGGTTTCAAGGTTATAACTTATAACAAACCAATTATATATTGTAGACCATGCAGTGGTGTACTTTTGCGGCTGGACTGGCGTATGTGGCCCTAAGTAGAGTAAAATCATTTAGTGGTCTCCAGATTGAAAAGCTACATCATGCAATACAGACGCACTGGCGGAAATGGGGAGGATGCGGGCTCATTTGCCTACTTTAAATAAATGTATAAATGTTAAAAATATTTCGTTATCTAAGACGAAAAAGTATAAAATAATATAAAATTATGTAGAGTTCTTGTTCGTGGACGAGATATCTTTGGTTCCCTTTTCGCGGCATAAATGTTACGCTCTTGTGCGATTTCATGCAGCTTCCGCCAGGAAGTTAATATTAGTATTTGTTAACAATAAAGACTTTCCTGTTCCAGCGACCCACGCTTTTACAATCAAATATTATAATTAAAAGCACATAGTTTACACTTCAGCCCAGAAATAGAGACAACTTGAACGATCCATAACTTATTTTTTGTTTTTACGTAAAAGCTTGTTTTTCTAGTGTTTTTAAAACTATTAATTTATTTATATTCTAAGGATTAGAGTGTTCGCTAGAAAGATCGTGAAAATGTTCGTAGCAATGTTCGGCTCTGTTCGTTATTTGGTTCGACAAAACAAAAACCGGCGAATGCTCGCTGTCAACTGTTCTGTTACAAGTCAATGCTCAAGTATATCAGCGCCATTACAAGAAAGTGTAAACAAAGAAACCAAACACTAAATAAATGAGCTGTATGTTTCTCCAAATTGGACTTAACTTACAAAAATATCTACTGAGGTTTGGCTACAGTACCTAATCGATAAATTCTAGTAGTGATAAATTATTTGGTAATGTCACACTTAATAAATAGATGGTAAAAATAAAATGTACCAAATTACAAATGAATTGATATGCCTGGCAACTGCAGTCAATTTATAATGCTACCTTTAAATTTAAACCATGAAACTAAGGAATACTTTTTATAACCTAGAAATCCAACCGTACGAGAAGTTAATCATGTATTTTTTACGGTCCACAGCCTCAATTTTGCCCACAGAAGTTAAGTACTTCTATGTCATTGATTATTAATTTCAAATATATCGACATCGTTGTAAGCAAAAGTACAAAATACACCCAAAACCCTTTTTACAAATATATAATTACGCAGTACCGATGCATACTGACATTTTTAGATTGGAATGATGGGGCAATCTGTTTGATAGCCAACCTGTAATCGATTTCGGGCCTCGCCGCCGCGCTGCAATTTTAAATTCCGATTTTAATAAAGTATTTATCACAAGCGGCAGTACTTTGTGTTATTGGCATTGATCGTGAATTTTTATCGTACGCAAATACACTTTGGAACCGTATCTACCGTATGGTCAATATAAATATTGGGTCATCGAACGACTTAATTTTTTGCGGTTATTTTAAACGGGAAATGGGTTTCGAAGGATTTTGGGAGATACTCAAATTATTGAAAACGTATATTGAGTTTATTTTATAGGAGCCTTTAATGTTTAATGGGTTATATTAAAATGTACAACTAATTGATTACATTATAATTTTTATAGGAATTGCAATGAGTATCCAAGTCCAGATAAAATAATACTTGGTTTTTTATCAGACTTAAGCACATTTAATGTTGCCGACACAAACTCATAATGATGACGCTCTGTATATTTACCTCTTGCGAAGGGTCTTTCATTCAAAAATGCATAACATATTATGAAACTAGCAAGTCAGCAGATATTATGAAAGCATCACCCTCATCCGAGGTTTTATTGAACGAACTCTTGTTTTTAACAATAAAGCTTTGTTGAAACGTCCCTTTGTTACAACGCTTACATTTTACGAATAAAGTTGTAAAAAAGCAGACTTTTACGAATATTTTCATTCACAAATAGCGAACTTCATTTACTCGTAATATGCTGTTGTAAGTGCGAATAATAATATGTAAATAACGCAAAGTTTGTTCCGCTGAACATTCGGATATGACAAAGTTTGAAGGCGACGCCTCAGTCGCTCAACTTATCAACAAACTTTTATTGTGATTTTATTCAGACGAATGAGGAGCTATAGGAAATCCCTGTTTAACACCAACTAAGTAGATAAGTACAAGTTGCTTGTTTATTTATGTACAATTTTGACGACCGGTTGGCGCAGTGGGAGTGTAAGCGTCTGCTACGCCGAAGGTCGCGGGTTCTATTCCCGCTCAAGTCAAACATTTGTGTGCATGAACATGGATGTTAGTCTTGGTCTGGGTGTTTCTATGTATAATATGTATGTATTTACAAAAAATAAGTATATATGTATGTTTATACATTGTCTAGTACCCATAGTACAAGCTCTGCTTAGATTGGGACTAATTCAAGTTATAAGGTAAAATGATTTCCTTATTTTCCATTTATAAGCCAAGCTACCTTTAGATTGAACACACTTATTACAGAAATATAATCTTTCTGAAAACCCACGCATCTCTTTCTGAAAACCTACAATATATTAAGAAGTTCATGCCAGATATGTAAGTGTACAATCAAATCCGCTTCAATATTATACCTACTTACATAAAGTGTGTACTCTACTTTAACACATAGAGCATTTTTATGATTATAACCCACTGCGAAACCTTTCATGTTACTTAACATTACTTACTTAATAGCCAAATCATATTTATTATTGTAAGTGCCCATTTGATAGTCCACGTTGCACTGATTAGCGATATAAAGTACCTAATAAGATTCTGGAACAATCCAAACAGCGCCATCTGACCAAAAACTGATTAGAGACTGGACTATGCCAAACCACTAAACTGATAAACGTAATTTAAAATTGTTAAGTAGACAAATAATATAGGATATCACGGTGCTTGTATTTTAATTTACTCGATACATACATTAAATACTAATTCACATTGCATATTATTATATCATCATTCCCTACAGTGGTCATCACAAAAACATTTGCCCGGCATAACATTTGAGGTTACTAACGGCTAAACCAAAATAAAGTGCTGTTTAAATCGAGCGAATGTAAGCAAAGAGGGAAACCACGTAACATTTAACATCCGAATGCTGTAAGTGAGTGGGTCAAATACAATGCCAGGCACACGTCGGGAACAATATAAATTGTATCTACCGCCTGACGACATCCCGGCGGCTCTAGCACAAAGACAGCCATTCAATTTATTAATTGTTGAAAATTAAAAGGCCGTAATTTGGACCGTTTTGTTTGATGTACAACCACTTCGCAGCCGTGCCGGGGTGGGACACAAGAGCCTACCAATTACACCCACAGGGGACTGAATAACGAACTGAAATTATTTTCCTCGAGCTCGCCTTTTACTGGCAACCTCTACTAATTGCTTACATACAAAGATAGGTACGTATGTGAAAAACGTTGAAAAAATGTATGTAGGTACTCTTAATTAATTCCTGTGGACTACGGAGCCGTCATTAAGAATAACGTTTTTTTATTGATACGTAAAGAAAGTGTAGTGAAATATAGTGCAGTATATATAAACACAGTATAGAGATAATACAGGACAATACGGTTCGTAGAGAACGCTAACTCATGGGGTCCTCGACTTCATAGTAAATTAAATTTGGAATTCACAATCGTGCGAGCCAATGCTTCAAAATATTTTACCATTTGGTTTGACTTAAGAATATCGCTATTTTTGAGATGGAATTTCAGATATCAGAGCGCATCACCTGAATTTCGTGGTCTGGCACGTTTATTCGCGTAAAACGTGCACTTTCTATAAGTAAATATTAGCACTATGCGCCATGAACTTATTCATGAACTTATTTAGCCACTGAATTATCTTATGGCGCATATTCCTGCGAATGTTACAAAAAAGAAACGGGAGCGAGCATTCTTACGAACATTCTGGCGAGCCTTAGAATATAGAAAATATATCGAAACCGCGCTGCAATGGCGGTTAAGCCCAATATATTTACTTCAATTTGAATTATGATTTTTATCTAATGTAAGAGAAAGATAAGTAAATATAAAAATAAGCTTATTATTTAGATAAATTATTATGTTCTTCAAAAACTTCCAAACAAAATTAGCTATAAGCACAATTTGCTTATTTGTTCCAGACTAAGTTACATAAAATAATAAAACGCAGATCTTCATTTGAACAGGTTTAATAAATCACAAAGCTCTATTCCTAGGTTCAAATTTATTTATCGACATTGAGGATTTATCAACATTCAATTGAAATTAATTCTGTGTAAACCAGATCTGAGAATTTATTTAAAAAATTATCTATATCATCTCGATATTCATTATGAGTACAAGATACGAAAATTCGAAACATCATTTGCTTATGTATCCTGCGCTTACATAAGAAAGAATTCATATATTAAAATGTAGTAAATATATTGGATAAAACTGCTGTTGTAGTGTGGTTTCTATATTTTTTCTATATTCTAAGGATTAGAGTGTTCGCTAGAAAGATCGCTTCTATTCGTTATTCGGTGTGTGGGCAAGCCGGTTGCGGCAGACCTCGTAAGGTGTTCGTCGACCGAATTGGGGACGCGCGGACGTCGTGAAAAACGGAAAAGTCCGAAGCACCCGTAACCGGCGAGCATGTATGAAAAGAATAATGAATGTAGAGGAAGCGCGTGAGGTTTGTAAGGATAGAAGCAAGTGGCGTTCTATTGTCTCTGCCTACCCCGACGGGAAATTGGCGTGAGCATATGTATGTATGCATGTATTCGTTATTCGGTTCGTCAAAACAAAAACCGGGGAATGCTCGCTGTTCTGTTACAAGTGAATGCTCAAGTGTATCAGCGCCATTACAAGAAAGTGTAAACAAAGAAATCAAACACTAAATAAATGAGCTGTATGTTTCTCCAAATTGGACTTAACTTACAAAAATATCTACTGAAGTTTGGCTTCAGTACCTAATCGAGAAATTCTATTAGTGATAAATTATTTGGTAATGTCACAATAAATAAATAGATGTTAAAAATACAAAGTACCAAATTACAAATGAATTAATATGCCTGGCAATTGCAGTCAATTTATAAAAGTATAAATTGACTGCAATTGCCAGGCATATCAATTCATTAATTCATAGTTTCACGGTTTAATTGTAAAGGTAGCTAAAGAGCTACCTTTACAATTAAACCGTGAAACTAGGGAATACTTCTTATCACTTAAAAATCCAACCGTACGAGAAGTTAATCATGTATTTTTTACGGTCCACAGCCTCAATTTTGCCCACAGAAGTTAAGTAGTTCTATCTCATTGATTATTAACTTCAAATATATCGATATCACTGTAAGCAAAAGAACAAAATACACCCAAAAACCTTTTCACAAATATATAATTACGCGGTACCGATGCATACCAACATTTTTAGATTGGAATGACGGGGCAATCTGTTTGATAACCAACCTGTAATCGATTTTGGGGCTCGCCGCCGCGCTGCAATTTTAAATTCCGCTTTTAATAAAGTATTTATCACAAGCGGCAGTACTTGATGTTATTGGCATTGGTCGTGAATTTTTATCGTACGCAAATACACTTTAGAACCGTATCCACCGTATGGTCAATATAAATATCAGGTCATCGAACGACTTAATTTTTTTCCGGTTATTTTAAACGGGAAATGGGTTTCTAAGGGTTTTGGGAGATACTAAAATTATTGAAAAGTATATTGAGTTTATTTTATGGGAGCCTTTACTGTTTCGTGAAGTTATATGAAAATGTACTAGTAATTAATTATATTACTTTTTTGATAGGAATTGCAATGTGTAACCAAGTCCAGATAAAATAATACTCAGTTTTAATCAGACTTAAGCACATTTAATATTGCCAACACAAACTCATAATGGTGAAGCTCTGTATATTTTTCTCTTGCGAAGGGTATTTTATTCTAAAATGCATAACATATTATGAAACTAGCACTACAGCAGATATTATGAAAGCATCACCCTCATCCGAGGTTTTATTGAACGAACTCTTGTTTTTAACAGTAAAGCTTTGTTAAAACGTCCCTTTGTTACAACACTTACCTACATTTTACAAATAAAATTACACAAAAGCAGGCTATTACGAATATTTTCATTCACAAATAGCGAACTTCATTTACGCTTAATAGGCTGTTGTAAGTGGGAATAATAATATGTAAATAACGCAAAGTTTGTTCCGCTGAACATTCGGATATGACAAAGTTTGAAGGCGACGCCTCAGTCGCTTAACTTATCAACAAACTTTTATTGTGATTTTATTCGGACGAATGAGGAGCTATAGGAAATCCCTGTTTAACACCAACTAAGTAGCTAAGTACAAGTTGCTTGTTTATTTCTCTTCCCTTTTATTGTGCACAAGTTTATTCTGTATGTTTTAATGGCAGAGAAATTTGTTTGGAAATTCTCAAAAGCACTACATTACAGCCGACTTTCTTGCAAAGTATTTTATTCAAATACGAGTAATCATCAATAACATTAGATTACTCTTGCTCTTTGATCCTCCTTTATAAAAATTACTTTATTAAGAATGAGAGGCACAAGAAGAAAGAGAATATCGCGGAATGTATCACGGTTTCACCGGGGAAAAATTTAAGTGCCACAAATAAATTAAACATACTATATACGTACCGTACCGCAAGAAAATATGAACATACAACTTTTCCCCTGGCCACATAATCTTGTTTTATTCAGGCCTTTCGCAAACCGCCCGAATCATAGGTAATGGAAAGAAAACATTACATCGGATTACTTTTAGTAGAGGCCGTTGTTGTGAAAATATTTGTGCAGGATGTACGCACCCACTGAATATTGGCAGCCTGTTTATAAATTTTATATTAACTTCACTTGCATCTGGTCACACTAATAGTTACATATACAATCTGAGTATATACAGTTTTATATTCTTATTCATAAAATAGACCCGCTACCGGATATTAACAAAATGGCGCGTTTGCGGTAGTATCACAGGTGGTTCGTACTTATTACAAGTTATAGAGATGCTGATAATGTTGTCTTTGGGTTGAGACGCGAAAATTAGAGTAAGAAGTGGGTCAATGTCGAGCCGGGGTCGACAGCCCGAGCGGCGACGAGCGTCTAATAATTACGTAACGAGGATGTCGCGACGACCCCGAGCTACACAATATTATGTGGCCTATATTACAAGGAATTAGGTTCAATCTCACTTGTCATGTGGTCTGCAACGGCTCTGTTAATTTCACGTTATTAAGATCTTCGACTTCCTCTCGGAAATAAAGTTGTGATATAACAACAAACTTCGTTACAAAATGAATCTTAGAAATATATAGGTACTCAGGATTAACTTACCGGCCACTCCAGTGCATGAGGCCGCACTCGAGCAAAATTTCACACTCGAATCCATTCCTCCTCTCAAGTAACTCGATGAATCCTGTGAAAATGAGAAGAGTGTTCAATGAAATCAATCTGAATCAAATTAATTACAAGATTTCGGTTGAATCACGAATCAATTACATTTAAATCATCAAATAGCGCTGAGTTGACACGCCGTGGGGGTTTTATTAAGTATGTTTAAGTTGCGGTAGGGTGTATTCCATCACAGCCTTCAATTTGGTTGTGTACGCAGCATAGATACTCATCGCGTGAATACTTGATGCGCGTATGTATACGTGTTCGCACCGTTCCTATTCATGGCTATTAAATCAATGGCCACTTCCGTACAGCAGCAGATTCCATTTATATTTTCGGGCGTGCGCAATAAAATCAATACTGTGAACTTTCCAAGAGTACAGTGACCCAGTCATGCGCTCCATCTGAATAAGGCCACACGGTGCATAAAGTGCTGGTGACGTAAAATAATACACAACCATGCCATGTACAGAATCGCCCAATTAGCGCTGTAAAGCGTTTGCGAGTTGTCGAAAACGTTTAATCGTGTCTCATTTGAATATCGCAGGTACACAGTATATATTACATTTATATTATAGTTGATATTTATTACATGAGGCAGGCTATGTCATTGTGCCTTAGTATAATATGATGTGTATGTACAGTACTGATGTCTTACAGTTGATTTATAAATATATTTTCAATAAACTGTTTCAAAGTACTCAAATAACAGACATAAGGCAGAACTGAATAAAAATATTCAATAGGAACTCAATTGCGAAATACCTCAAAAAGCACTAAATACTATAACCTACTAGAAAGCACTACTCCCCCAGGAAGAATGAATGCTGTAACCCGGCAGACATTAGAAACATCTAACCAACGTACGTCAAAACAATAAGACTCAAAACAAATATTGAGGATAATACACAATTGTATAATGTATGTATTATGTGGAATATAGCTCTGTACAAATTACTTTTAACGAGAATCCGCAAAGCGAAAAATAATTGGGACCAGAACATACATATACGAAACAATATTCTCTGTAAATGATACTGGATATAATTAAACCGAGGCTAACCTAATGGAATTTCCTTCCATTAGGTTACAATGGAGTTTCGCCAAGTAACGCCTGATTCAGTCAACTATATTAAACCGAGGCTTCTAACCCGTGACTTATAAATAGAATACCCAGTGGGTATACTCAACAATTGCCCAAAATGGTACATTGGATAGGTCGTTAAAGTATTCCGAACAGACTACACAGCTAAAGCCTACCACTTGAAAAGCGATAAAAATCTATTTTGAATGTGCATATTTTCCTGCAAGCCGGCGTCCCGCGCGGGCCCGAGACAAAGGCCTGTGAAATTACAGTCTTGCTTTTAAATGCGAGAATGAATCGCAATGTCTCATCCCCTCAAAGCTTTACGAGCTCGTTGTCGAAAACTGCTCTGTGTCTCTTCCATTCTTGAATATACAGAAGCTTTGTGACTGTATCTATTTGAGCAAACCCGTTAATGATACTAAATAATTACTCACGCAACAAATACCATTACATAAAATGACTCAGCCAGGCGTATCGCGCGCGTTTAATACACTGTACTGTAAATCGATACGGTGAACATTTCAGCTGAATTATCAGAAAAGCAATAAATACTAAGTGCTTTAAAAGACGTTGCTTTGTTGTAAAGTTGAACAATAAATCTCAAAAGAACAGCGCACTCAGTCCAGCGCAATAGTTTCAGTGTCCCGGGTGCGAAATTAAAATTAATCGTAACAGAATGTAACCGGCGCGCAACACTGTGACGTGTAAGTAGCGCATAGTGATCGGAATACTCCATGTGCATTAACGATCCCAATGTAAATGCAAGTACGAATGAAAGAAACGAAACAAGTTTTAAAAGTCCATTAGCGGGCGAACCCACACAAGGTTTTGCACCGAACGGACCGGCCACTGTAAGAATTTAAAAATGTTGCAGCTTCGCTTTGAATGTCGGCATCTTTTCATTTGTAGGATGTGTTGCCGCAAGACAAAACCTCCGGGAATTACACTCTTGTTCCTCAAATACGAGCACAGGGAAAATAAACATACGGCTTGAATGTTATGTTTGTACTTTTCTTTTAGCATTCAATGCGAGAAAATTTTTGCAGCGTTTAATCATTTCGAATAAACAACATGGTACCACAAAGCTTGCCGTAATTTAATTAAAACCTTATCAAACATTCTTATAATAGGTTTTCTCTGAATAGCAGCCAATAATACGAGAATGTACGAGTAATTTAATCAATGTTTGCTTCCTTCAGTTCCAATAATTCGTTCGTTATTAGCCTGTTGTATTGTGGGATGGGTAACTAATGATACTGCCGACCGCCCTCGTTGAAAAGAAACTTGACTGTGCCGTTTTCATCTCTCATTTGTTCTGTGACCGTGGCGCGTGGAGACAACAAGGAATGGAGACAAAGTAGAGCAAAATTGCGGGGACGACGCTAATGCCACGGGCGGGTCGAGGTTGCCCCTCTATTGTACTTTATGTCGCACAAACAAGATGTTTGATGAACCCACATTACGGCCAGTGCAACGAATTAGGCCGGTAATTTATCATATTGTGGTAGCGGGCTCATTGAAAAAGCTGCCGACGCAGACGGAGCTTCTTAATACGCCGGTACGACGGCAGTAATTGAAATATATTCCACATAAAACCTGGACCACCCGCTATAAATGAATGGGTGTTCAATGTTGTGTAACGATCGCATGAAACGAAAGCGCAGATCGAGCAGATAACCTTTAAATCAGAAAATTCACTTTGCTGAAACTTTGTCGGTAAGAGTAAAGTGATAAGATGAAACTTAGTAAGGATGGTCGTTCGATGATGATACAGCGATATTCAAAGGAAGTTTCTATCAAAATATTAACTTACCCATATTTTCAGTCGTCGCTGATAAGACGTCAGTGACGTTAATGGTTGAAGTTGAACTGTGAACAGAAAACTTGAGTTTGATAAAAAAGTCTTGAGTTACATCGTGGACGTTGAATAGCTAATTGGGTAAGTTTTATGGTCATGGCACATCATGCTGGCACAATAACGGCACAGCTTCAACCCAGCTATTAACTTGTTATTCGAACTTGACCATTAAATTGTATGTTGTACAAATAATAGTTTAAAATGTCACTATAAAATGCCAACAGCGGGTTGTCAGCACGCTTATCAGGTAGATAACAGCACCGTGCTGCAGCTACACCATTATGGTAGCGTGTTATGACCTTAACACAGTTTAGATGAAAATTTGTAGATATACTAATCAAGGTATATATACTAATAAGATTTAGCATAAACCTTTCTTACTTTATAGTATGCAAACCTACACCAATTTAATATCAAAGAATAAAAAATTCACTGTTGCTCATAAAAGTATGAGAATGTTAACATAATATCTAAATATATAAAATCCTTGCGTTACTGACTGACTGACAGACAAGCTACAGCCGAAACTACTGGGCGCAACAAGCTCAAATTTAGCATGTATGTTCCTTGGGGATCGTAGAGGTGCACTAAGACGGGATTTCCCGAAATTCCCACGGGATCGGGCAAAACGGGAAATTCGAAAATATGTGCGTGCGAAGCCGCTGGCGTCGACTAGTTCTCATATAAAACACATGTTTTTGTTACATAACACATTTTCTTAGAGGCCATAAGAGAGTCGTTATGAATATAAAGCTTGTAACTTGTACATACTTTTATCAGAATCTACAGAAAATTTCTTTCATCATTCAAATAAAAGAATGTGAGAGCTTTCGGCTATTTATAATTCAGACAGTCTACATTATTTATTTTCAGTTTGGTTGTATGCTCGCCCACGTTACACAAACAAAGGCCCTTGTTACAATAAGACACGATCAATTATTTTTCCAAACAGCAATTACTACCGATTGTTCGTGAAATCTAAGTTTTTAAATGTCAAATTAAATTGAGAGTAATGTTTACGTTGTATCCGAATAAAAAGTATTGTGTTTTATTTGAATCGTACATTTACTTGAATATATATTATAACACAATGGTCTTCTTTCCAAAAGTAATAATCTATTTGCGTAATTTGTAATAATAATATCGGCCCTGGAGGTTTATAAACTCTTCCACTACTGAGCTTTACCCACTACGAGAAGGGTTAGGTGAATTTCCACCATGCTGGGTATACAAATCTCTCCAGAATATTACGGCAAATTGCCTTGATAGCGATTATTGACAATTTAACCCAGATGCGACAGACCTATTAAAAGGCCCAAAAATTACGCAAGTAGCTGTTTCTGCTGGCTGTGGGTTCAAACACGAGACCTGAGTAAAAGTGTTTAGCGTCTTTACTAGGGTAAATGATCTGTATGGCAGAACTTTAAGTAGACATAATATAAACTAAAATTAAAAAAATAATTTAAGAGTAATGAGAAATACCGTACCTGAAATGCGGCCAAGCATCGCTCGTTACTGCTGCGCCGGGATGCGAACACTCGGCGTAAAGTTTTTTGTCACCGCGATACACCCACATAATGAAACTGTCTTTGTTCACCAGACCTGCACAAAATAAACCTCTAAGTGTTGATTCACATGAACCGTTTGCTGCTTACATACATTTTACTTTAGATATTTTCAGGTTTGGGTATGAAAGTGTATTGAGTTTGCGTGCGTGTCTGTATTTAGTACAGAAATATCGAAGATCTCAGTTTCCTGATTGCTCTAAGTACCCAGACAGATAGGATGTAACAGTTGTGGGACTTATAATTATACCATATTTCAAGTAAATTAGACACGTTATAGTGCTCAGGTACTACGACCCCAAATGTATAAATAGCCTAATGTAGACTAAATGATCGCTACATTATGTTGGAAGAGAATGGTTTATTCTTCGTTAGGTAATCTTTTGGTTATATATTGACACGTTATATCATTTTAATTATCAGATAAATCTGGTAACAATATCAAACAGTGCAATAATAGAAAGAGCGACGATTGTATCATTTTAAAACTATTACATAAGTAATTAAATAAAATAAACCTGCCAATATTTCGCCAGCTTTGTTTCTTCGCTAGTGCAATTCGACCTACTTATGTCTATAAAATTTAATGAAACTCTGTTTAGTCCTTGAAGCAAAGGTCAATAGTTTTAGAAGTGTTAGTATTAGCACAGTATATAAAGACATACAGTAGTTTGACGCCTTTGATCTCGTAGAAAAAGCCGACAACGTCTAGACAAGGGTAAGTAGGCTAGGGCTGCCACATGTAAACAATACCTACTTATTCAAACACCGTCTATCTATTTTAGAAAAAAATAACAATTGCTACGCTACATGAATAATATAGTGTAAATCACTTATCTATTGGAGTGTCTGTTTGTGATATTAAAATAACCGCTTTTTACTAAATGCATATGGATGTATACACGGTACATACACCGAAATGACATTTTTTACAATTTTTGTCTGTCTGTCTGTTTGTTCTCGCTAATCTCTGGAACGGCTGGACCTATTTTGACGGGACCCTCACTGGCCTAATGTACATACCAAGGTGTAACTTAGGCTAAAAATTAACCGGGTACGCGAAGAAGTTCCTTCAGGACGCGGGTGAAACCGTGGGAAACAGCTAGTTTATTATATTACAATAATTAACGATAAATAATTATTATAAAACACGTTGCATTTTTCGTGCGGTGACAGATTTGCATACAAAGTGTCAGTCAGCACCTATTTCATCCCGCAGGTGTCGTGGGAGGCGGTTAAGAATATAAATCATTTTTCGTACAAACCAAGTTAAAATAAAGCGATTGACAAAGCGGTGGTTTAATGGATAGGTAACCTCTGGGCTCTGCAAGCTCATCCCAAGATCAGCTTGCAGAGCCTATGTTATCGATATGAAGTATTTTGCAGATTTTTTTCGTGCAAACGACGTTAAGGTAAAGCAATAGACATCACGGTCATTTTATGGATGGGTGACCGGGCTATGAGATTACGGAGAACATGTGTGGGGTTTATAAAAGGGGCCCAAAAATATGGTTATTTTTGAGCTAGGATGCGCCGTTACCAAGATACATAATAATATGTGATAGGTACTTACCTAATGCGAAGGTACTAGGTACTTATTGAATGAAATTAAAATCACACCAGAATCGAATATTATCTTACAACGCATATTTTCTTACGTCTGCCATGTTGTTTACGTACAATAATTGCTACTTTATTCTGTGATTTGGCCAGACATGAGATATTGTAAAAAGTTAGTAGATTTGTAGGAATGTGCACATTATTTTAAGTGGTTATAGGTACATACATTTCAAAATAATATAAATAATTTTAATTAATGAAATTTCCTTTTTTGGTATAAGTAAATTGATGAAATCGCAGATTTTTTAAATCCTTATTTATTTAAATCTTTAAACAGCATAAAGAATTTAAATGTCCCACAGCACAAGTCGTATGCACCATCTTAATTAATATTCATAAGCAAATAAATAAGTAACGAACAAAAAAACAAGTACGTGTCAGCCCCCAAAAACATGTACCTATAGTCGTATTTTTAATTAGACGAAGCCAACTGACAGTAGCTAATGTCACTTTGTAAAATAATGTGGTCATATTTAAAGTAATAGTGATGCGTTTAGTTCTCGTTCAATTAGATGAACGAACATTGAGTGTGAATAGTTAATCATTTCAAACTATAAAATAATATTATTTCTATATTACAATAAAAGTGCTCTGATATAAGTTACTTGTAGTTATGTAAGTAGTATAAATGTTATATTTTATACATCTACAGGATGTAAAAAGACCCTTAACGAAAACTGAAATCCCATGTTGTACCAATCACTAACTACGAACATTTTTTACTTCGGCACCATACCTCGGAAATTACTGGTTCAGGAGATATTGAGGCTTAAAGTTAGTATGGAAATAGAAATATTAGATTGGTTTTCGACAAATAATTTGGTACTCAACTCAAGCAAAACCAAATGTGTTAAATTCTCTTTGCCTAATGTCAAAAGTGTTCCTACTAATATAAATTTAAATAAGGAAACAATTCAACTAATAGTCGAATCAAACGTATTCTAAGGTGTAACTTTAGATTGTAAGCTTCAGTGGGGCGCCCAAATATCCTGTCTCGCAGTAAAACTTAGTTCTGCAGCGTTTGCAGTTAGAAAAGTTAGGGAATTCACAGATATAGGTAGATACTGCTAGACTAGTTTACTTTAGTTATTTTCACAGCGTAATGTCTTACGGAATAATGTTATGGTATACGATTTTTCAACAAATTGCCTCTTGAAATAATGTTATGGGGTACAGCTGCTGATATACAGACTATTTTTGTCATTCAAAAGAGGGCCATACGTGCAATTTATAAGTTAGGTGCTAGAGATTCTTTACGTGATAAATTTAAAGAAGTAGATATATTGACAGTTGCATCGTTTTTTTGGTATGGCGCCCAGAATATTTAATAAAATACCTGATTCTTTGAAAAATTTGCCCATATTACAACTTAAATGCTTGTTAAATAAACTTCTAATAGATAAGTGCTATTATACAATTGAAGATTTTCTCAAAGATGAACTAAAATAACTTCTGAATGTAGTAATGTATTTGGACTTATAATTGAATTTGAATTGTATTGAATGTATAAATTGCCATATTTTTTATATTATTTTTAAATTTTAGTGTACTATTATTATTTTTTTTTTGACATTTAATTATTATTAACTTCTATTTTAAGTGGACATTAGCAATCTATGGTATTATTTAAATTTTGACCATTACCAATATTTGTATGTCCTGATGACAAAACATAGCGCTCTCTAATTCTAAGACTACTATCTGTATATATATGACCTATGTTTAACAAATAAAGTTCTGATTCTGATTCTGATCGCAATATATATATATATATGCTAACTTAATGTACATTAAGAAAAATGTAATTCTATACCGCAAAAATAGTGATTTGCACAAAGTGAAAACAAGGAATAAGCATAAACTGGTGGGAACTAACTACCGTCTACATAAAGTTCAGAACTCATTTGCGGGTATTGGTATACGATTTTTCAACAAATTGCCTCTTGAAATAATGAATTTACTCATGCACAAATAATAATAATAATATTCTACCACATTCACACAACACCATCTAGTCCCAAACTAAGCAGAAGCTTGTACTATGGGTACTAGATAATGGATAAACATACATTATATACTTTTTTTTTGTAAATACATACATTTTATACATAGAAACACCCAGACCAAGACAAACATCCATGTTCATGCGCACAAATGTTTGACTTGAGCGGGAATCGAACCCGCGACCTTCGGCGTAGCAGTCGCTTACACTCCCGCGGCACCAACCGGTCGTCATATAAATACAAATGAACTTTCTTTTACAAAGGGGTTATTACACTATTAAGGAATTTTTAAATGATAAGACACCGTGGGGATAGGCTTAGGCTTGTTTAACTCACGATTATTTTATTTACATGTTAAGTGGAGGTGCCTCGTGAAGACATGATTTTTGCAGGATTTGGATATTTTTATGATTTGTTGAATGTAGTTTAACATTATTTATCCCTGATCATATCATTGTTCACTTGTCACCTTCACAAAATTCTTTCTACGTTTGCATTCCTTCACGCGTTCCACTAACTTATGTTAATAATAACGATCTTGAAAATGGAGGTAATTGGCGGTCATGGTCAGTATACCAATAGATTGTTTCTTACTGCTGGTTCATATACCGTTGTTGTTATGCTCACTAAAATCTCATTTCTTGTGGTGGCGTCGTGTGTCGGGTCATCCCTGTCCCTCTAATATGGTGAGAGGGATGATGGCTGGCACATGCGTCATACTCGTGAACGGGTGCTACTTGCGATGACTGGTCGATGACGGTCTTGCGGGCTGGTATTAGATTTTAATACTTAACTGCATCATTTCCATCATGGTTCTGATCACTTTCGCGGATTGCCTGCAATCATCATCATCATCATATCAGCCAAACGACGTCCACTGCTGGACATAGGCCTCCCCCAAGGTTCTCCACACAGACCGGTCTTGAGCCGCCCGCATCCAACCGCCTCCCGCGATCTTGACGAGATCGTCGGTCCACCTTGCGGGGGGCCTACCTCTGCTGCGTCGTCCGGTACGTGGCCGCCACTCCAGAACCTTTCTGCCCCAACGGCCATCGGTTCTTCGAGCTATGTGCCCTGCCCACTGCCACTTCAGCTTGGCTATCCGGAGAGCTATGTCGGCGACTTTGGTTCTACTGCGGATCTCCTCATTTCTGATTCGATCTCGCAGGGAAACTCCAAGCATAGCTCTCTCCATCGCCCTCTGAGTGACCTTGAGCCTTCAAAGACTTTCGTCTTGAGACACTGCGGGATATCGGACGAGAAGATATTGCCTGCATTATCTTAATATATAAAATCCTTGCGTTACTGACTGACTGACAGACACGCTACAGCCGAAACTATTAGGCGCAGCAAGCTGAAATTGGGCAGGTATGTTCCTTGGGGACCGTAGGGGTGCACTAAGAAGGGATTTCCCGAAATTCCCACGGGATCGTCCAAATCGGGTAAATTTGAAAAAAATGCAGGCGTAGCTGCTGGCGTCCTCTAGTTAGATATATATAATGTAAGTGGATGCTCCTGTTTCACCATGTCTATTCTGAGGAGGCTAACCAAAAGTATTATGCTTGAGTATTATTATGTACAGTAAATATATACAAGTGATATAGAAGGTGTAACAGTTGCAGCACCTTACAAAATGTAAATTGTGTATTATGCAAAACCTGGCGATGAAAAAGAGTGACCGTGAGTTTTATTGCCCGTTCTTTCTCATGGTTCTACCTATTGCTTTACGAACGTGGCAGTAAATGTAAATGTAGAAGCATACAGTAATAACGTTTTAAAGGAGAAATACCAAATACGACCTGTAGCGGCCAGAAAGTTGTGAATCGTTGAAATTAAACATATAATTTTTAAAATTTTTACATTGTTTTCATTTTTGATAGAACTTCGGTGAAAGATTTTAGTTTTTAAAGATTATTGTTTTGAATAGGCTATGGTAATAGCGGATGAATGTTTTATGTTGCTAGCATTAAAAATAAAATGAAGTATGGTAGGCAGACATTGTTTTAAGGAAATAATATTTTTATTATTATATTAGAAAACAATATTTTATATATTTTATTTACTTTATAAATATATTTGTAAAAGGAATAAAGAAATATATAATTTATTATATATTCTATAATAATTAATCGGTAAAAATCGTTTTGTTTTTTAACATACATACATCATCAGCCTTTAACAGTCCACTGCTGGACTAGGCCTCTCCTTTGAAAGGAGGAATTGGCCTACTATACCACGCTGGCCAAACGGGTTGGTATAGGGTTTGTATCAAGTTTTCCTTCTCTTACAGTGCTGTTCTCTGCTCTCCCTCTGTCGGCTCTTACGACACCCATGGGATGATATGGGGTGGTGACATTCCGTATTCTTAATCCGTCACCACACGGACAGATTTTAATCGATAGTATAAATATTTTTTAAAACCATTTGCAACACATTTTTTATCTGTTATGTCATTCTTGTTGCTACTGCGCATCGTTAGTATTTTGCTCTGATTTATTGGTGTTTTCGTACAGTTTTAATTGTAATGTAATTGAATATAAATTCAATAATAATGATCACTACCTTCTACCCAAGCTAAGAATATGCAGCGGTGTTTGTGATTGTGGTTAGTTTTTTGGACGAGTATAGTACGAGGTTCCCTAGAACACAGGTGATTATTCATTATTATTGGCCTCTCTTTATGTAGTTTTTGTTCTATATGACACAAAGACATACCTTTATTTACATCTAGGTATTATATTTATGTTAAAATTCAATTTTGAGGTATATTTAGTTGTGGAATAATTTCCATTTCAAATATCTCGTATCTTATTTCCACCAAGAGTTATTTTGAAAAAAATTATACAGGGTAATAGAGTAGTCATTTATCTTCAAAACACATGGTTTCGTGTTTGTTCTTGCCAGGCCCATAATGTATGGCCAAATGGTACATCTCCTTTGAGTATAAGTAATTATTTTATAAATTTATTATTTTGACGTTCATAAGCGTCACATTGTGACCCAAATGAATAAAGGATTTTGAATTTGAATTTTTCTAATTAAGTACAAAATCGATGCATTTACCCCGCCAAGATGTTCGCTAGATGCCCTATGACCCCATGGATAGGTAGATATTTCGAGCATTGAACGCGCGCGCTTTAAATTGCGGTTTAAAAATGTGAAAACTTAAAAAAGAAATCGTTTCCCAGGTATTATTTTTGGTTAGTATGACTTGGCATGATGTCCACAACGAGTAAACTTCGGCTTGGTGATGGGTCTTGTCACACCCTGTATAGTTTCAACTACATGATGTATTGAAAATAGAACAGTCTTACAGGTTTCCTCGCAATGTTTTCCTTAATGTTTAAAACACTCGGTATTCAGTATAAAATCGATGGTAAATACTATAGGAACATAGTCTTCGAAAACTCGAACACCGTACCCGATATCGGCCGTTCGGCACACTAACTATTCACTAGACAATCGATGCAATTTCATTCATTCAAGAGATTTTTCAATCATTCACTTTGTCACAACACTATTTTTATTTCATCATAAACTGACAACACAGTAAACGTCAGTTGACTTCGTCTAATAAAAAATACGACTATAGTTATAGTTGGTGCCACGAGAAGATAGACTTTTTGTAAACAAACATTCAGGGCTTCACAACCTTTTGTCAAACAGAGATTTATCCTTTTTGAGCAGTCTTTCTTTTTCAATGCCTAAGTATGCCACTATGTTTTTAAATTTAAATTGTTAAATTTTACTGAAATAAAAATATTTGATTTTGTGTTTGAATGGTCGAATGTTCATAAATTTGCCGATATTTTTGTCGTTTTACACGTAATTTATTCTGTAAATTAAGGAAAAATGGAGTATGTACCTATGTAAATGATAGAGTACATACATGTTACTCTATTATTGACACGATTTTTTTTAAATCTTAGACAACAAATCATTTGCTCAAAGTAACATACTTATCCTAAAATATTAAATTATTGACCAACAATGAAATGAATAACTAGCTAGTACATTCCATAAAAATTTCTAGGCATGGAGATTTTACGTTGTCTGTGAATGAAATCGTCAGAATGAACTTAAACAAAATCCATTAAAAGTTATGGTAGTCTGAAAACGCAATTTCTTTTTTAGGTAGGTATAAATTACTTTCTGCTATCTGCTATTCTGCACCCGCTTTTTCGAGATACCGGCAGCGGGAAGAGCGTTGCGATCCTATAAACTTGTATTTAACTTTATATTTACCCCTTCTTGATAAGTAAAAATTTAATTTTGTCCTCTGATAAATGCATGTTAAGCCCAAGAATGTAACATTTCAATGAACTAACGCCAAATGTTGACATTCTAGGCGTCAGTACCACAAAACATTAAAAGATCCTGTTGACAGCGCATAATATCGATAAAAACCCGATTCATTGACATATTAGTTGCCAATGACACGTATCTATGTACCGTTGCGCTCATTGGATTTGACATTATTTGTTTTTGACAGAACTATCGCTAAGTAACTTAGTAGAAATTCTTTGTTTACAAAAAGTCTACGTTCTCGTGGCATGGACTATAGGAACTAAGGCGATATACGTAACTAGGTACCGCTCTTCCCGCGTCTCACCTCTTGGCCCCCGCACGATTGACCCGTCTAGACGCGTTCGTCGAACGACTGTATGGATTATTTGACGGTGGTATTAGTTAGTGAAGTGTGCTCGTATTTTTTGATAAGTATACGCAGTGCAGTACAGTACCTAGACGAGACCAAATTTGTTAGAATGTACGTAGGTAAATCAAATTCAAACATATTACTCGCGTATGTAAATCTGTATCGCTTTTTATTCACAGACTAAATTAATAGCTGATGACGTCATCGTATCATGTGGTAATTATCTGTAATACGTATTTAAATACAAAATATTTCGGCAGAAAAACCGCGAGCGAATACGTCAGAGTGGTTTAGCACCTGATATGTGGTTATGCATACGTTAGAATAGACTTATATGGCTTGCGACTGACGTACCGCGATCAGAACAATAACTTAACCCGTAGGTGAACCTAAACTGTAAGGTTGTTATTATATATTTTCTTGCCTAGGCAAAGACAAACGAGCAAGTGGCCCACTTGATGGTAAATGATCACCGCCGCCCAACACCTACAATGTGGCGTGTGCGGCGGAGTGTTTTCAAAATACCACGCCCGGAACAGTCGCGCGAGGCCAATGCCATAAATTATCGGACTGCGATCGACTGACCGCGCGCAGCTGCGTCAATGCATGGGACACGAAATTTTACGTACATAAACGGCCGATAGCAGGAATGTGCGATCGATCGCATGGCGCAAACTCGCGGCATTAGTCGTAGAGTATGAGAATATATGTCGCTGTTCTCGAGGTCTGTGACAGACGCGCAGCCTACAACAGTCGGCGGCCGCGACGCACGGAATTGTACCCTTAATATGATCATCACATCACATCAGCCCGTTGCAGTCCACTGCTGGATATAGTCCTTCCCCAGGATATGACACATGACCCGATCTCCCGTTTTCGCCATCTAGCTACTACCAGTTAAAGTCGTCAGTCCATCTGGCGGGAGGGAGGTCCATCCATCCTTAATATGATACTAAAGACTATTTATACTTTGACCTATCTTCGCGATCAAATTGAACGCACCGTGAATAAATATGAGTCTTTAAAACGGGCTGTGTGTATGTGTGTGTATTCGTATGAAAAGAGTTCCGGTCGCTCATTCACGCACCCTTTTCAGGATTTGAAATATGTGTAATGATTTTTTTTGGTATCCTTTACATTGTATTGCTTACAGTATTTATTTCATTTATGGTTACAAAAATTTAGCTTCCATTTTCCATTTTGTATTTTATGGTGTAAGTAAATCTTATTGAAGTTTATCTATATACATATGTATTGTAAGTTATAAATTGTGATTTAGGACGCTGTTAACTATTGTAAAACTAGGAAGGAATTATATTTGTTATTTCAATACGATGAATTGGCATTATAGTTAATTGGCATGAAAAACAATGGACACAGAATGGATGGAACGACGAAGATACCTATGACAAAACAAAGTAAACGTTTGAAGATAGAACATGGAAAATAAATTTATCTTCTTTTTATTATCATTATACGTATTAAAAAGGGTCATCCATGTTTGGGCTACCTCATATCTTGTGGTATTGGCGTATTTGGGAATATAATTCGAAAATCAATAATTCTCTAGTTATTTAATATAGAGAAAAGTATATTGTAGTAGATATATCATTATAAAATAATACGCATTATATTGAACTATAAAACACCTGGCTCTCATCAGTCCAAAAAGATCTTAAGGACATGACAAGGTAGATGCTACGACAGCTCAAGATAGAGCAAAATGGAGAAGGCAGACA
Source organism: Euclidia mi (assembly GCA_944739405.2). Lineage (NCBI taxonomy): Eukaryota > Metazoa > Arthropoda > Insecta > Lepidoptera > Erebidae > Euclidia > Euclidia mi. Next base: position 27,557,990 of record OX123193.2, on the reverse strand, counting down.
AGAGTGCCGACCCGAGATGATGAGATAAGGCGAAGGAAAGAAGAAAAATGAACTATAAAACAAGCATATTATTTCATAGAATAATATTACACCTGAATTTGTCTTGAAGTTAATATTCTGTCATATCTGGTAAGACCAGTATGCGGACTTCGGGCTCCCAGGCGTGTAAGTCTTGGATTTAACTGGGATAACGCTAGGACGATGATGAATCTGTCCCACTGCTGGGCTCGTGCCTCTTTTTACTATGAGAAGATTTAGGCCATAATCCACAAAGATGGGCATGTCTTTCGATAACATGCAGAATCGTTCTATTATATTATGGAGACTCTCAGATATGCAGGTTTACACACGAAGTTTATTTGATACTTATGTAAAAATTAGTTTGCACACTCTGTATTCTGTTGTGAAATAAGATACACTCTTATATTATATTGTCATGCACTTCAATATCCTATCTTATATTCTTCAACACAAGTGGATATATTTTTCTGAACTGACTCGAGTACATATCACAAACACGCTCCGACTTCTAAATATTTACTTTTCTGTTAGACGCTATATAAATTCAAGTGAATCGTTCAAACTTAGATATTGCAATGTCACTGCAATATCAAACTATGAAAAACTCCACTACATTTCGGTGCTCCAGTTAGAACGAAAATTATGTTCTATAAACGTGAGGAAAAACGCAGTTTGACATTCGATTTCACGATCTCATTCAGTCAGTGACATGTGTGTCAATGAAGATAGGAACGTCTTCACAATGTTCGGGTGACGTAACGCGTGCCCCGATTGACGTATTATGCGAACCGATGATTCTCTGTACCAATACCTATACATGTTCTATGGCACCCTCGTCATTTTTGACACGCCGTCGCCATGCTTCACAGTTTTTTAGCATTAATGTCAAAAGAATTATTGACATGATTGACATAACATAAAAAATTTCGGTTCTTGAGTGTTCGGCGTCAATTGTCAATACGTATACAATACTGATTGAAGGACCCGATCGTTTCTTTATGAGGATGATGTTGCCAATTTAGGCCGTATTTCAGAACAATTACAATATTTACAATATACAGCGGGATACTGCAAGTCAGGTATCTTCCTGGAACCCATATTATTCCTATATCCCTTATCCTTTTAGAGGAGTTCGATATTGACAACCTTTTTCTATTGCAATGGTTGGGGTGGTCAATTCGAGGGTGCGTGGTGGGTTCCTCTTTCCTTCCATTAGGTTATATTTACAATTTATTTTATATTGCCTATTTTTTGACATGGTACTAAACTCTTGCTTGCACGGTAATGTAAGCGTAGATTGAATTGGTTGTGAATAATCGTATTTGTGAAACTGACTTTCAAAAGCTTCAAATGATGACATTAATTTAATTATTTTTATTAATCATTTTTGTCCCAAGAAGCGGCACAAACTGGAAATGGTAAAATTATGGCGTCAGCACATTTTATACTATATCAGCAAATACGAATCGAGTTTTATTACCTTACCTACATCGAATAAGCTGAGCAAACTTGCACATAAATGTGCTTCAGTATGTGCAGTAGTACTCACAAATATTAATATTTATGTTCAGTGCACTATTAATCTTCACTTACTACAAAGAATGGCCCGTATGTGTTACAAAACTTTAGTTTCTTAACGTGCGAAGTTCGTCTTTTCTTGTAAAATGTGACGTCTCTAGTCACTATGTTTTATATCGTAGCTCTGCTATTTTGGTTTTTAATTAAACAGCGTCATTTTGTGGTGGTGTAGAGTCTTAATCTTAAAGATTTATTACATTATTAAGCTGTAGATAATATCTAGAAAATGCAAAATATCTAATGTCGCTATATTGTTATGTTTATTTTTGTTTTTATCTTAACATATATCTTAATACTTTCCGGATATCATTCTTGAAAAATAAGAATTGACATGACCCGTCGTAAATGTTTGCCTATCAGATTGTGAACTAAGGAACGTAAATCACGACAGTATGTTTAGTTTTTTAGGGTTCCGTATCTCACAAGGTAAAAAAAAGGAACCCTTATAAGATCACTTTCTTGTCCGTCTGTCTATCTGTCAGTCCGTGTGTCACCACCGACAAATTGAAATTTATACCAGATACTGAGGTCTATGGTTTCTATTAGGTGTATAAAATCAGGGTCCTGAGTCAACCCAAAATTAACCTTAATTTTCAACTTCTTTTAATTTTCGGAATTTTTCCTTTAGGGCCTGTTCACGAGATCGGTCTAAGCGGCGCGCGTCGCGGCGGGCGGCGCGGCAGAGCGTCGTGCACGCCACGACCCTACAGCAGCGGTAAACGCAGCGGCAAATGTGGACGTATTTGGGCCGACGGAGTTACCCATAAATATGGCGATAACCAAAATATCTTTGTGTAACTATACGGTATACCTACCTACAAAATTGTCGACATTGGATCTTCATTTCTTACAAGTATTTTATATCAAAGGAATAATACATATTCGCAATTAATGAGGCGTTGAATAGGTACCTACACAACGTAGATTACGTTAAGTAGGTAGGTAAATCACCTTTTAACTTTCATAGTAGCTGTGTCTGTACATAAATAGGTACATATGTACATTACACAATGTTTTAATGTTTGCGATTTATATTAAAACCTACCATTACATTCTGTAAAATATTGTTTCATTACATCTCGCAACGTTTTATTAACATTTTTGTATTTATACAGCGGATGTGTTGCTATCCACACACGCGACCGTTTAAAAATTTCGACTTTAAATGTCTCCGTATTCATTACCGCCACAAAATATTTAACAAATAGTTTAACCGCCTAGTTCGTCCCTCGCGTAACGCTGTCTGTGCCGCTCGGAGTCGTGGCGTCGGACTCGGTCGCAGTACATTTGTTCCCGCCGCACCGCACGCCGCGCCGCTCGCCGCGCAGCCAATCGCGCCAAAAAAAACGCGCGCGTTATCGCTGTGCGCGGCGGCTCGTGGCGTGCTTCGAACGTCTTCATACATTTGATCTTGCCGCTAGCCGCCCCGCGCTAAGCCGCCGCTCAGAGCGGCAAGGTCGTGACAGGGCCGTTACTTGTGCTATAAGACCTTGGTTTTAACTAAAATTGACAATTCTAGGTCAAACATAAGTACCTACCCTATAGGTTTTGGGTCGAAAACGTATATGGTATTTCCCGTTGAACTAGAATCACGAAATTTGGCCAAAAGCAGGGTCTTACAGCACAAATAAAAGAAAAATTACAAAAAATAAAAAAGTGGAAAATTTACGGGTGTCCCCATACATACATAGTAGACTCCATTTAAGATAGTCCTCTAAGTTGTATGGGTGCTCATACAGATTTAGAGGACTAGCGTAATTAGCACTAATATGGACTTAGAGTACTGTAATTTTGCAAGAAACAAGGTCTTACAGTATGAAGACAAGAATAACTCCAAGAACAGTTTTGTAGATAGGAATGTTCTTAAATATTTTGCGATTACTGCTAAAGTTAAGGACGTCATTGTTTGACGTCAAGTTTTGAGCTGTATATTGATGGGCAAGAAACAGTATTGCATTACATATGTTTGATAGAACATTTTCTTAACGATTCTTTAGCTAAATTATTCCATTTTAATGATTATAAACTAATATCTTATAATTGTAGAACAAATAAAAAGAGAGGAGGTTCTTTAATTCTTGCTCGGCACGACAGAAAATGTGATGAAATACCTATATGCAAGAAATTATACAGGGTGAACGCTTTTGAGGTATGTGGCGTTAAGGATATAATATCTGGAATTTTTATTTTATGTTGTTATCGCAGTCCGTACGACCATAACATGGATGTTTTTATGAACATGCTTGATAAACTACTAGAACACTTTTTTGACAAGAAGTGATTTATCTGTGGGGACTTCAACATAGATCTCCTTGTAGAATCAAACAAAAAGACAGACTTCATTAATATTTTGACAAGTTATAACTTTAGACCTTTGGTGAGTACCACTACTTTCATGCGCAATGGTTCCCAGTCATCTTTAGATAATATCATTACAAACCTCGATAGTGATATCATAGAGAAATGCATTGTCGATCACAATGGATTAGCTGATGGGCATGCCGGCTTAATATGTCAAACTAGACAGAATTCTAGTAAATTAAAAAATAGCATTAGTACATATAAGATTGTAGAAAAGAGAGTATTTAATGATAAAAGTAAGAATAAATTTAGAGAATTATTATTGGCTAACAACCTCAATACTTTGGGTCCAAATGCGTTCATATCAAAATTTAATCACTTGTTTAGAAGTTGTTTTAGAAAGAAAAATATCAGAGTATATCTTAAGAATGAGTCGAGGCTAAAATGGGTCTCTAAAGGAATTAAAACTTCCAGCAAAATAAAACGATTTTTATGCTTAAAGGGCAATAATCACGATTCGCTGGTAAATTACAGGAAGAAATACATAAACATTTATAGAAAAGTAATTAGGGCCGCAAAAAGAAATTTGAAAAAGCATTGGCTACGTCTAATAACATATCAAGAGATGTTTGGCAGTTAATAAACAAACATAGAAATATTAAGTCGAAGGGGTTGGGCATTGGTTCGCTATCTAAGGGTAACTGTGTCATTTCTGATCCATCTGAGATTGTTGACTTGTTTGCAACAACATTTGACTATGACTTCAGTTCATGTAATTTCAACAGTAATACAGCCTTGGCATGTCTCAGGGAAAATACGGAAAGAATAGAAAGTGAAATGACTCTGGAACTAGTTAGTCCATGGGAAGTTGCTGTTCTAGTTAAGAAAATGAAAATCAAGTTATCCTGTGGATATGATGGTATTCCCATTACAGTAATTAAAGACAACATAGACATTTTAGCGGAACCTTTAAGTACATTTTTTAATAAATGTATTAATGGGGGGTTCTTCCCCGACCAGTTCAAAATAGCCAAAGTTATACCAAAACATAAAAAAGGTTCGAAACAGGATCCTAAAATGTATAGACCTATTTCGCTGTTACCAACAAAATCAAAAATTTTCGAGTCACTTCTGAAAAGAAGATTGCTCAGACATTTAGCCTCAAACAGCATTATAACCCGAGACAGTTTGCCTATTTAAAAAATGTTGGTACACAAGATGCTATTAATACATTAATTAATGACGTAATTACAAAATTAAATGATAAGCAAAAGGTAGCCGGCATTTTCCTAGATCTGAGTTCCGCTTTTGATTCTGTCAATCATGAAATACTCATTGCTAAGATGGAACATTATGGCGTAAGAGGTATATCAAAAGTTTTATTTACTTCATACCTACAAAATAGGCATATGTTTGTTGAGATCAAAGCTGAAAGTTATGAGAAAAATGGTATGGTCCGAACTAGAATTGAAAAAGCTTTCAAATCAAGGCTTATACATGATGGAACCGGCGTTCCTCAAGGCTCTACCCTCGGGCCAATATTTTTCATTATTTTTATTAATGACCTTATTCGTAATATTACAAACCAGTCACCTGACCACATAAAACTAACTGTATTTGCTGATGATACTAATGCCATTGTTTCAGCAGATAGCTTTAGTAGTCTTAATTTTAAACTTGACGAAACTTTAGAATTGTTTAACCAATGGTTCTTGCATAACTGTCTGAAAATAAATACTCAGAAATCTAATACAATTATGTTTAAGTCAACAAATAAGAATTCGGACAAACTACTTTGCAACCTTAACGGTCACCAGCTGAACACAGTTACCACAGTAAAATTTTTAGGCGTACATTTAGATAGTCTTTTAAACTGGAAAAGTGAGTTGGCTAGCATAGAAGCTGGCATTCACTCTGCGTGTTACGTACTCAGAAGTTTGAGAGACCTCGTTGACTTGGAGCAACTCAGGACCGTTTACTTCTCATTAGTTGAATCCAAATTAAGGTATAGTGTTCTTTTTTGGGGTGGCAGCTACCATTACAATATTCAGCGAGCCTTCATAGCACAGCAGAGAGCCATAAGAACCATGGTTCGAATAGATCAGCTCGACTCGTGCAAACTGTATTTTAAGGATCTCAGAATTTTGACGGTCCCTAGTTTGTATATAATGGTCCTACTTACCAAATTTGCCAAAGACATTTATGGCTATGAAACTAAAGAAGAGAGACACAAGCGCGAGCATACGAGAAGAAGGGATATGCCATCCATGATAGCACCTGCTCTGAATGTTGTTAAACATAGCTCGCGGTACAACTCGGTCAGACTCTTTAACAGACTACCTATAGATATAAAGAGTTCTATTTACCAAAGAGATTTTGAAACCAAGCTTAAGGCATTTCTTGTTAAAGAGTGTTTCTACTCCGTTGACGAATTTACGGAACATAATGATTTTATTTGAACTTCCTGATTTTGACTTTCTGACATTTTTGATTTAATATAATTTTTATTAAATTTTATTGACATTCTTTGTATTACTTGTATGCCATGTATTGTGATTGATTTATTAATTGATTATTGTTGTATTTTTGATTTTTATTGCTTTATTACCACATAAGATATATAATTCAACACAATGTAAATTGTTTGTGAAATAAATAAATAAAGTCATTCATGTTAAAAGAAGAAAAACTTTTCTTATACTTATTTTAGCAATATTCTATAACGGCACTCGACATAAAAAACGAGCAAAATTCGTCTTGATACACGATGAGAGCTTAGTAGAGCTTAGTTCATCTATTTCGTTACATATTTCAAACCGAAAATGGACTGACATGGCTATTTATCACGCTCTCGTTCGAACTCTACATACCTACACCAAGACAAGGCTAAAAAATCCCACGCTGTATAAAGTATAACAGAATTTACTTCACAATAAGTAAGTAAAATACTGTAACCGTTTAAATAGTACTGATTTATAAGACAAAAGTAAAGGTAGCTGTACTGTGTTCTTTGACAAAACATTCTCGGATATACTAACGTAGATATTTAAAAAGGGTTGCCAAACTCTTTGTGTCAAATTAAACCTAAACTGAGTTGGTCCTAGTATTTAAAATAATTCTCTAGGGATAGTGAAAACCTGAGCATTTATTTTATGTAGGTACACGTGAATAAAAATTAGAGCACATAATCCGATTAGCTAAAATATTATACTAATTTAAAAGTTATGTAGACGGAAAATATTAGACCTTCATCAACTATATTCACCACTTAAAACTAGCTTTTAAAATGTGTAAATAAAATAACTTGAAAATGTTAGGTACTTTGGCGGTATAAGTACACTTGTGAAAATTAATTGCCTAGCTTTTTTCATCGTTATACGTAAGGGATAATCTCCACAAGCGGCTTCCGTTTCGCTCAACCATTTCAATTGCAATTAAATTTGGGGCAAATTGAATCGAAGCGGATCGGGAACGGCAACCAAGTGTTCAACAAATAGTCTGTTCCAATTTATTTCCATCGTACATAATGAGATACGTTTCCCAACGAATACGGTTCGAATAAAACGCTCTTTAATTTTCATGTGGTTGCGTAAATGCGTAATATAGCGTTTGCTGAGGACACTTCACTATAACGTTTCTTTTACGGAAACGAATTCACAATTTTAATGACAAAATTACTTTTTAAATGATTTTTCTACCGTCATTTTCGATGCGACGTAACTGTCGTTTCATTATTTTGCAACCACTGTTTTTGGGTTTGTAATAGTTGATAAAGAAACAAGCACATACATGAATATGATGCTATATTTTAAGGCTTTGTTCTCATGATCGACATCGTGAATTCAATTTGCAGTCATCGTTCTGTCTTTTTGAAGATATAAATAATATCTAATGAATTGAGCGTAGCCGAGTGGGCTAGCAAAAACATGTCTTAGATTTCATACTAAGACATATTTTTGATAGCCCTCTCGCTCGTCTGTATATAAATTAAGTAAAATCAAACTTTGAAACTCTCTTATACCTACTCGTGTTTATCAGCATGTATTTAATTTTACATGACAATCACATAAGTTCATAATAGCACTGATAGTATAATTTGAATCTGTAATGGTATTAAATACTTATGTATGTATTTGTTTCACCATATTACGGTAAAAGCGTTTAACATCCACGCCTAGATTTTAATTTCAACGCTATTCTGTTCAAAAACACTTCTCATAACAGTAACAGTTGCTTTAAAAATGACTGCACTTAAAAGTCGCATTTTCACCGCTCTAAAGTATTCAATGTTGTTATTGAATCGCAAAATATAATTTGCTAACTACAAAAACTTTCCCATCTTTTATTTCTTATTACTTAAATAGTTGCGAAGGAGCTTGAGAGCATATTGTAAAGAAAAAGAATAAAGATACTTACGTAAGTTGTTGATTTCTTGTAAGTTTACTCCCATCTCGTCCGGTGGCACCCGCCGACATCTGCAGACAATAATAACTAAGAGTTTTACTGTGTAATATAACAAGAGTTGTTTTAAGGAGCAAAAACAAATCACATCACATCATCTTTTTTGCTTAAAATGTTGTATTACAAAGATCTTAAAAAACTAAACAGTACCTACAGCACAATAAATTAATGCAAGTTGCCGATTATCTACCGAGGAATGTCAACATAAATTGACGAGATTTGGTTATTCAGTCGATCTAAGGCCTTCCTCGCATTGGGCGTGCGCGTTCCTAGAGCGAGTGCTCGGCGTGCGCCAGGCGTGCGCTCGGCGTTCGCTCTATACTTAGTCAAAGTCAACGCCGGACAGACGCCGGGCACACACGCCAAGCGCATGATCAGAGGCTTAAGTTACTCGTTGTTCAATTGGTAATATTTTAAGCTTAAACTGGCGACCTTTATTTGTATGTATGTTAATTATACGGTACGGTGGCTTTGGAATTGGATTAAAAGTAATTTGTCCTTATTGAAGTTTATACTGCAATTATCACCGAATAATCTTCCAATAATGTTATGTTAATAAATGCCGACTCTGCATTCGTCTGATAGCTCATCTACAGAATAAATTAAACTGATATTTATATAAAGATTATCACACGCCGAATGTTTGCTTCCATTTCAATGGCATGGAGATATTAACAATATATTATAATAAACCATTAATCCTATGATTGTTATATTAAAAATAAACGAAATAGAAAATATCAAGAAATATACTTATAAAAAACCAAAACACTAATGAAATAACAATTTATATTATTAGAACGGTATTCCTACAAGTCGTCGAGACATTGATAAAACGCTAGTAGAGACCGCTTCTATAACAGGTTAATTTTTGTAACACAAACATGTTCACGCACACAAATTTTTCACTTGAATGGATATTAAGGGCTTATATTGTTATCAATAATTTTAATTAATTAAGAGAACGTTTTTATTAATTGGTACTAAATGTCCTGTAAAAGTATATTTCTGCGAAGCTTTTAAATATTTGGACATATTTGTAAATTAAAAGATAACAAAATAATTATAAGCTTGGCTTTATGAGGACAGATTTTAATTTCCATAAATTAGTTCGATCATTTTGGTGGCCAAGTAACTCGCATAAAATATTTTAAGATATTTTAATAACTTAAATTTAGCATGAACAATGTCAGTAAACCACAGTCTACAAGTACCTACTTCTACCTAACTAAAAAATAAAAATAAAGTCAGAACTGAAAATAAAAACGACTTTGTTGAAATTCTTGTTTTATCAGTTAAATTACGCAAAACATTTCTCCTCCGCCTCGTTTAAGTGACGTAGAAGTTTCATTTCACTACCTGCGCTAAACGTACCTGACATGCTTTTACCTCCTTTTAACAACGATCAGATTACAAGCGCCAACGTTGAGTCCCTGAAGGAGGTACTCACAACACTATTACTCTACATACATGTATTAAGAAATTCCAAGAAAGTATCTCTTTAGAACACAATACATTGTCACCTTGTCACACAATGAAGGTACTTTGACAGCTCTCATATCACACTCGAGCTTCCGCACGGTAACTTACTGTGTCTCGTAAAAAAACATTGTTATCCTGAGCATTTTCGAAATTCTGGGCACCCTTTAGTTGCATGTTGACCTGTAGACTGACCCTTATCCCCCCATCGTTAGAGATGTTTTTGATGTATGTAGCTACAGTGATACTACGTTTAGTGACGGATTAAAAATACAAAGACTAAGAAGCGGCTTAGGAGAATATACAAAAGCAATGGTAACTTTGAGAAGAGCAAGTAAACTCAACATCCAACACTATACTTACCCGTGTAGCCAGCGTGGTTAGTAGAGACTTGGCCATATTCTCCTATAGCGTCACAATCCTAATGTGACGCAAATTAAGACAGGCCTATCCTGCAGTGGACATAGGCCTTTCCTTATTTGACTATAGGCTGTAGGTGCAATGAATACTATATGTATAATTTAGTCATTTGTTTACTAGGCTCGAACTTCTGAATCAAAATAGACATGACTGACATTACGCAAATTATATTATAATACGCACTTTCTATGAATTGTAACTTTACCAATATATTTCTGAATCAATAGACACGAAATTAGTTACTCTGGAACTGCTAAAGTGTTATATTTCCGTACTGGTAGATGATTACAACTTTACTTTTGTTACTGTATTTTAAATCCCAAAGAAATCCTTTAAAGGAGTTAGCTCTTTTAAATAGTTTCACTGCTATTGTAATGGCAAATGAGTAAATGAAACCGTTACGTTTTCTTTGTAGAAGCATTTGTAGAGCATTTCTAATTCACGTATAAACTTCAACACCTAACTAATTAGTACCACTTAGTAAAACTCAAACATTGCTTATTCAAACTGACTTAGGTAAAATTTACGCTAAGTACGTTTCATTCACCAAAAACCTGGATAGTTTAGGTCTTACTATGGAATTTATATATTAACACTAGATTCTGTCTACGGCTTTGCCCAGGTAGGCGACAATTTTCGCGACAAAAGGTTATTATGCACAGGCTATATTAATTCCTACAGCAGTTTTTGCATTAAAAGGAAACATACCTACATTTTTCTAAATGCCAAAAAATAATTAAGGCCCAATCATCACTGTAATAAGAAGAAAATAACAAAAAAACTGGAAATTATTGACTGAAGAACAAAATAATTTTATATGTGAATGTTACACATTGATACTCCGTTTTGTGACGGATTAAGAATATACAAAGTGGCAATAAGTTTCATTAGCGGCGAATAAGGAAAATATACGAAACAAATAGTATCGTTGTCAGAAACCCTATATCCAACAGGTTTATCCCGCGTGGCATAGTAGGCGAAATCTTTGACTCAGAATGCTATTGCATCACAAATTAGGAGTAGCCTATGTCCAGCGACAGGACTGCGGAAGAATGTACGATGACGATATTATTATGTATGTTTCATAACATTATTTTATAGTTATTTAATTTGTACCGGTCGGTCTAGACCTGTGGCTGTGTATTTATATGTATATTAGGGGAAGTTTGAAAGTTGCACCGGTGCAAGAAAAGCTGAAAGGAAATCGTCTATCGTGGTATGGGCATGTGATGTGGAGGGATGAAAAGCATGTGACTAGAAAGGTGATGAATATGAGAGTTGAGGGATATAAGGCAAGAGGAAGACCAAAGAAAAGATGGATGGATTGTGTGAAGGATGACATGAATAAAAAGGTAGTGAATAATCAGATGATATCTGATAGAAGAGAACGAAAGAGAAAGACATTCTGCGCCGACCCCAAATAATATGGGAACAGGGCAGGCAAAAGAAGAGGTAGCTAAGTATTTTCATTCAAATGAATTAACTGTATTTAAATGATAATAAACACGTACGTAAATAGTAAAAATTGGGCAAGTGCGAGTTTAACTCGCGCACAAAGGGTTCCGTACCATCATCTATAAAAGAAAAATCCCGTTCGTTGTATGTATACTTAAATACTCTATAAGTTTCTACCTGTTTATTAAGATCGAGTAACAAATTGCTTAAAAATTACGTTTGTTGTATGGGAGCACCCCTTTATTATTTACTATTTTTAAATTTAATTATTTATTTTGAAAGGTAATATACAACTACATATTCTGTAAAAATTTAAAGCGAACTACATATTCTGTAAAGAAAATGCTTGAACAAAGCATAATAAGACCCTCTGATTCTCCCTGGTCTTCTCCCATTTGGGTTGTCCCCAAAAAGCAAGATGCTTCTGGTCAAAAGTGTATATAGATTATAAGAGTATAGACGTATTGTTGTGGACTATAGGAAGCTCAACGACATTACTGTCGGAGATGCCTATCCTATTCCTAACATTACAGACATCTTAGACCAGTTAGGCCACAGTAAATACTTTAGTACATTAGACCTGGTGTCAGGTTTCCATCAAATTTGCATGAGTGCGAAGGATGCACCCAAAACTGCGTTTTCAGTACCTAATGGTCACTTTGAATATACTCGAATGCCTTTCAGTTGTTGTTATAGCGGAAACATAATTTGTGAAAATTTCAGCTTTCTAGCTATCATGGTTTATGAGATACAGCCTGGTGACAGACAGACGGACAGACGGACAGACAGACAGACAGACAGCGGAGGCTTAGTAAAAGGGTTCCGTTTTTTACCTTTTAGGTACGGAACCCTAATAAAATGAAACTTTTATAAAACAGTCAAACCAACTCTCACCTGACCAAGTCTTTAAAAAATACTTAAAAACAATTCAAATATATATTAATAGTTAAATAAGATGAACGGTAGTATTGTTATAATATAAAGCAGGGCCTTTAAACACATCGACAGTTTTGATTGATGATCCACATGGGTTCACTGGTGCTATGGGGCGTCGGAATATCTAATGGCGTTGGCACTTCAATTTATCACATACTGATTATTCCCGATCTCTCAATGCGATGTAACGTAATACAAACTTCATAATGCTTACAGTGTCAATGACGACTATTTGTCATCGGAATTATAACGGGATATTATAGTTTATGTTATTATGTGTAAGCAACCTTAGTAGATATTGTATTGGTGTAGATTTATATCATTACATAGTATAAAACAAAGTCTGTCTTCTGTCTGTATGTCCCTATGTGTGCTTAAATGTTTAAAACTATGCAACGGATTTTAATACGGTGTTTAAATAGATAGAATGATTCAAGGTTTATATGTAGAATACATATATGGCGGTACGAAGTTCGCTCGGTCAGCTAGTTATAAATATATTTAGGTTCTAGCTGATCCGGTGAACTTCGTAAAGCCATATTTTTTGCTTCTCCTGTTAAAAATGACACTTGGAAGAAAAAAAGATTTATCAAATTCGCTGTGAGCGTTAGAAACATGACAAAATGTAGGTGTAATATTACACCTTTCCCTATCCCATCGGGGATACACAAGTGAGATAAAAAAACATATTATGTTAGTCCAAATCATAAAATACACCACTATTTTTTAATTAGTACAAAAAATTTAACGGAGCACTAAGTATCTTCAACTGATCATATTTATATAGTTAAAAAATAAAAACACTAAGTCCCAACACTGTCTCAAAACTGTCCACAAAAATACGTAATAATTGGTTAATGCATAACTAAGACTATGACCGACTCTTGTACTATTAGTTGTAAACTATTCCATTGATAAATTCCTCCCTGTCCCACTGCGCGCGCGCCGCGCTCGGATGCCACAAACAGTGCTAAATTGCTAGCGGACGAGAGCGTGCCTATCGATATTTTCGCTGCAATTTGTTTGTCTACTTTTGCCCGACGCGATGGCTTATCAGTTCATAATATCACGGGAGTATGTAGCTATGCTTTGTGCGTATTTTTTGAGTGGAGGAATCGCGAGTGCAGCGGTATACCCATGGACATCATTTTGTGAGTGTACAAAAGTAAGCCGGCTAGTGTCGAACAATTAAAACAGCGCATATTGGACGCTTTTGACGAAGTGAAAAGACTGTGATCTGTGTATTGACAATGGTGGTGGACATTTTGAAGGACAATGGAAATACTTGTAAGTTTTGTAAATAATACCTACTTAAGTAAATAGTAATTTCAGGCGGGCGGCTCAAAATCGGTCTATGTGGAGAACCTTGAGCCTATGTCAAGCAGTGGTCGTGTCAGCATGTGTCTGCTTTCTAATTACATACCTTCGTATTCAATTACTTGTAAAACGGTAAATTTTGCCGGTCCTAAGCCCGTATAAACTATGAATGAGAGGGTAGAATTAAGAAAATTAAAAAGTATCTACCTACACTGATTATTTTGCTTCATTTTATTGTCTAAGGCTACCTACATTATAAGTGTGACGGAAAGAATGTGTAAGAGTAGGACGGAAAGTAAATACTATCAATGAAGTAGTCAATGGATTGTAAAATATGTCTATGATTTTGGTGAGATTTTCTACAAAAATCAAATGATTATAACTTGGCTATTTATAGATATTATGAAATTCTTATGTCACATACATGATACTAATGACTTCGCTAATATGTCCTTAAAGTTTTTATACTAATAAAAAAATAGTGGTGTATATTTATTGTCTGCAATTATAAAACATATTGGTTATACTTTACTTAGGTACTTTTTAATGGTATCTTATATTATTCTGTAAAGTTACATGACTGTTTACCAAGTAATAAATTATGTTACAAAGAAGATCACTTGCAATTCATAGATTGCCTGAAATCATATTCAGTCCGATCGTTTCAGATTTCACAGAGATGTTTATTCTACAGCGTTGATTTTTATTCATTTTGGTATCATTAACACACAAAAAGAAAAGCATTGTAGGTGTATGAAAGATATTTTGTTAATATGTGATCAAAATAATTTGATTTGACTACGTTCAATGACAAAGAAAAACCACAGTGCATAGGCCTCGGTCACACTTATATTCCAAGGATTTTGGTGAAAAATGCTAACTGACATTATGCGGTCAGAACCCTCACAAGTCCCGGATTTTATCTCTTCAAAGAGGTCTCCCTCAATCTGTTCCGTCATCAATCTACAGATTTTTCGACACTGAATGTGGTAATGACTTGGATGAATGATTCACCATTTGCCTGATTTGTAGGGTATTGAAAGTGAAAAACCATCCTACTTGTAAGTCAATTTTTTTAAGCGAAATGTTGTACCACATACTTATATTTACGTAAGGGCCTATATCGTGAAATGATTTGAAAATAAATGTGTGATACCTTATATTTTCCCCGATGTTTCGGTATGGGTTACACCAGTCGTGGTCAACGGGAAAATAATCTCCCTGTGACCATGGCTGGTGAATGGATAGACTCGTTGCATAAATATTTGTAGGTAAGTGTACAAGTTGCGAAAGTTTAAAAGCATTTTGCCATTCATTGGCAATGAACGGAGCCAAGTTTAAAACATATTATTATTAATACCGAAATAAAGTGTATCTGTAACAACTAGCAATCTCTATCTCTATTTTAGCAGTCGACCAAGACACAGCGAATCAGTATTCCAAAAGACAGGCGGACAACATGTTTCGTAACATCGCTATCATACATTCCCGATGCCCGAGAATAATGGCATAAGTTATTCCAATTTATCATAGAGAGTGAGCGCGCATACATATTTATGTAACCTGTGTACGGTAGAACATGTTGTGTAAATAAAATCAGACTGTAATCGGACTGATGTAAAAAGTTTGCTTGTACATGAAAGGTTGTTCTCTTTGTTTGTTGAGACCATATTAGAGTTGTTATGTCGAAACAATCAGGCTTTGGCCTTTGACTCGAATCGTGGCGGTCAAAACATTTGCTATATACCTATCGTTTTATGTATCGGCGCTGGTATTTTCATTATTGTGTTACGTATGCTGATAAGAATTTTATTTTCTTATCTTGCTTGGCTGAACCTTAAGTCTTTGTTATCTTCGCCTTTTTGCTTTTACTACACGGTTCTAACTAAAATAAAAACCTGTACACATGTATTTACATTTATCATCCATATTACTTATAACTTCATGATTTACACACTCATGATTACATTTATTTCTGACATAATTTCTCATCTAATTCCTTTCACAGATCGCTATTATATTACAGCCATAACAATAAACCTCACACACTATATTTATCAGTGTCAGCATTTTATATCTCAGCCATAAAATAAATCGCAGATAAGTAGTAGTGGATCGCTAGCCCATCGGCTCCAAGCACCCAAACTCGCTCTCATCCATTTCCCGCACTTAACTTATAGAACCCGTACAGAATCACAAGCAGTAGCAGTTCACTATATCTTTTTTCTCCCTCCCTCCCTCTATATAAACGAGGGATTAAGAATAAAAAATAATTGGTCCAACTATCACGCGTTCGTTTTCTCGCGGGATATGGTGCGTCGTATGTGTATATACTTTTTTCCAATTATGTTGCTAAAAAACCGCATAGGATGTATGTGACGCGCTCACCCAGAACGCCTTTGTTAAAATGTACGAAGTATAAAATTTAAATACTACAGCAAAGCGAGTGAATACAGCCATGTATTTTTGTGGTAACAGTTATGCTTTTCATTTTATAAATTGGAAGAGATTTAGGTACTCTGCCAGCGGGAACGCTGACAAATTGTATTGAAATGAAAAACGTTTTTATATATATCTCGTTAGTGGCAATCTAATGTTTTTATTTCGAATTTTTATGTTATATGTTGGTACGTCTATGTTGAAGCTCAAAGGTTTTAAGCTCATCGAAAATTCTATTTAGGTACCAAATACCTGCCGGATAGTTTCAGAAGAAAAGGCTTAACGTGCGAGTACGAGAGCCGTCCCACATATTCAAGAAACCGAAGGCAAGCTTTCGGACGTGCCGAGTTCCTCATTATGTGTTCCCTTCTCAGCAATTAAGGCACGTAACTTCAAGAAGTCAATGAGACATACCGTGTGGTTGACCTCACAACCTCTGATATGTTTATTTTATTTAATTGCTTCAAAATACGCGTAGCAAAAAGGCAAATATAATAAACAATTCATGAGCAGTAATATTGTTCTCTTTATTCTTGTTAGTACAGTTGTTAGAACATGTTACGAAACAATAGGTGATAAAATACACAATATAAAATTATTACTGATCAGGAGTAGTTTAGTACAATTATGATTGGCTGTTAAGTAACAAGTAGTAATTTATATATCATGGAGTACACAACAAAAAATTTACGTAAGAGTATTGTAGAATAAAAAAGGCAAATATAATATGTATACTACTCATGAGCAGTATTTTTACTCTGTATCCTTTCGTCGCTTCCATATCAAGACACAATAGCTCGCAGGATACACAAAAGAAAATAATGACTCATTAGGAATTATTTACAAATATTTGATTGTTTAGATACAAGTAGTGATTTATAAATCATGTAACATACAACAAAATAATAAACGTATGAGCATAGAATAATAGCCACGCTCAAAGCTATTGCTTGAGCTAAGCCAAAATAACGTAGACGTAGACCTCCATAACTTTTTATTACAAAAATAAACTCAATAGAACCTAACGAATGTGAATGCGGTTATGCGGTAAAATGGTCGTATAGCTAAATTAGGTAGTCCATTACGATAGGGGATAATCCGTTAAAAGTCGGTGCGGCCCCTGCAATACTTTCTTTTCACTATAAAAAGCTGAATAAATAGCTGAAAACCATTACACGCAGTATAAAACTCTTTTTCTTCACAAAAGACATGAGATTAATCTATCCTATGGCATTACAGGGGTCATTTCCATTAATCTTTAAAAAATGGGTTTGGAAACGGTTCCTTTTTCCACTTACTGATCTCAGTTTGCATACCAACTCTCATAAACCGCAATCGGACATGCTTATCGATGTTATCATGAATTCTATTATATGTAATAAAATAGCGGACTTCAATGACGTACCGTAAAATGTGATGATATGATCATCACATTGATCACATTTTCACACTTTCATGGCGTATGCACTCTACTAGGGATACTTGCGAGATTAAAGGGCGTGTCGCTAGTACTGAGGACATGGCGTTACACGCATTTCTGTTGGAATTGCCTAGTAATATCTCCAACATTCCAAGTTGTCGCAATCCCTCCACCTTGCAAGAGGCTATTAACCTGGCTATACAAGAGGAAAAGTTACAAAATTATATCCAATCTACGCCGAATGCTTATAAGCCTGCCGAATCCAAACCAAAATGTAAGGTGTGCGGTAAAATAGGTCATACAGACAAAACCTGTTTTAAAAACCGCCAGGGCCCTATTAATGCTATTCCTCCCAATCTCTCTCAGCCATGTACTTCGTTATTCTGTCGCTATTACAAAAATCCTGGCCATGATATATGGCATTGTAAAAAACGCGAATTTAATAATAATAGTCAAAAAACCGCTTCTCCCATGCCAAGACAAGTACATAATCTCACAGAGCTAAATAATACAGATAATTACAACTATCCTAATTCATATAATTCTAACCCTTGTAATGATTTTAATGATGCTATTCCCAGTTCACATGATCATGATCATTTAAACTAAATATGGTTCCGGTCCCGCGTCGTACGGAATCGTCAACTCAAACCGACGCTAACGATTTTCTAGTTCCATTTAAGCAATGTAATTCTAATTTTAATAAGCCTAGTTATTTTAATACTAGTTCTACTAATTCTAATGTATTTCATGTTACACGACAGGCTAACCAGCCCCAAAAAGGAAACATGAGTAATTCTATTTCATGTACAACTTAACCCCAGTTGTTGAGTCATAATAATATTTTTACATCTCGAGCTATTAAGCCGAGTTCTACTATTTCCTATGCATCTCAACCAAAGCAGTTGAGTCCTGAATGTAATTATATTACTAAATCATTTACATCTCAGTTGCCCAAAACGGAGTTGAGTCCTACTATTTCTAATACTAATTCCCTGCCTCAGTTACCCAATGTGGAACTGAATTTTACTAAATCTAATTCTAGTTCTTATAACAATATAAACTCTAATAAGAATTTACCCTGTAAAAAGGAACTTCAAATTCCAGTTTTTGAAATTAGTTATAATAAAAGGGTACATTTACCCCACGTTTACATTAAATCTAAGTGTTCCAATAGGATGCTAGTCCTATTAATTGATTCAGGGGCTGGCATATCCCTTATAAAGAAATCTTCATTACATTTCCAGCCCACAATAATTCCTGAAATCATTCAATTCAAAGGAATTGATAAAAATGCAGAACTTTCCAAAAGCCTTGGTCATTTTCAATAAGATTTTATATGTAATGATAATAACACTGTTTTAGGAAAATTTCACTTAATATCAGTCTGTGTTGACATAGAATTTGACGGTATAATTGGTAGCGATTACCTCAACTCAAATAATTGTAGCATTAATTATGAAAACAAAATCCTTGACATAAAAGGCTATTTATTTCAAATTTATTTTACTAAACCTGAAAACCTGAATATGACATTCCAGCACGTTCTGAAATGATCATAGAATGTAATGTCCTAAACCCTGAAACAAATATTGGGTATATAAATAAAACTGAAATCAAGAAAGGTGTATTCTTATCAAGTTGTCTAGTTACTTTAAAAGAAAATAATCATGTTAATGTTTCAGTCCTAAATACTAATGATAAAAGTGTTACTATCAAACATCTCAATGTCGAATTAATTCCATGTGACCTCCAAGATGATTTCTCGCATTCTATCAATTCAATTAACTCTTCTAGTTCCAATTCAAATAGTAATAAAAATATTTCGAATAGGTGCGAACAAATCCGCAAACAAATACGGACTTCACATCTCAATTCTGAAGAAGCTGATGCTTTACTTAGTTTATGTTATGAATATTCTGATTTATTCTATTAAGATGCAGACCCCTTAACTTGCACAAATACCTTAGAGCATAAAATAAAAACCACTAGCTCTCAGCCTATTCATGTAAAAACGTATAGATATCCCGAATGCCATAAAGATGAAGTTAATAAACAAGTAAAGAAAATGCTTGAACAAAGCATAATAAGACCCTCTGATTCTCCCTGGTCTTCTCCCATTTGGGTTGTCCCCAAAAAGCAAGATGCTTCTGGTCAAAAGAGTATATAGATTATAAGAGTATAGGCGTATTGTTGTGGACTATAGGAAGCTCAACGACATTACTGTCGGAGATGCCTATCCTATTCCTAAGATTACAGACATCTTAGACCAGTTAGGCCACAGTAAATACTTTAGTACATTAGACCTGGTGTCAGGTTTCCATCAAATTTGCATGAGTGCGAAGGATGCACCCAAAACTGCGTTTTCAGTACCTAATGGTCACTTTGAATATACTCGAATGCCTTTCAGTTTAAAAAATGCGCCTGCTACATTCCAAAGACTAATGAATACTGTTCTCTCTGGTCTTCAAGGTCTCCATTGTTTCATTTATTTGGATGACATTATCTGCTATTCGCACTCCCTTATCTCGCATACTGATAAGCTTAGACTAATATTCGAAGCTCTTAGAAAGCACAATATCAAATTGCAGCCTGACAAATGCGAATTTTTAAGGAAAGATGTCGCATATCTAGGTCATATCATTACAGACAAGGGTGTATCGCCTAATCCCGACAAAGTCAAGGCTGTTACAAATTATCCTACTCCTAGGACCCCTAAAGAGATAAAATCTTTTCTAGGGCTAATAGGTTACTATAGAAAGTTCATAAAAGACTTTTCTAAAATCACAAAACCCTTAACATCGTTACTTCGTAAAGACGCTTTATTCGATTAATCACAAGATCAAGAAAACGCTTTCAACACTCTTAAATCTATGCTAATAAGTGGTCCAATTCTTCAATATCTTGACTTCTCTAAGGACTTTAATCTTACTACTGACGCTTCGAATTATGCCTTAGGTGCAATACTATCCCAAGGAGAGATAGGCAAAGATCTCCCCATCGCATATGCTTCTCGGACTCTAAATAGAGCCGAAGGCAATTACAGCATCACAGAAAAGGAACTTCTTGCAATTTTATTTGGCGTTAAAACCTTCAGACCCTATCTATATGGCCGCTAATTCAAGATCGTCACCGATCATCGTCGTCTTGTTTGGTTGTTTAACTGTAAAGATCCTAGTAGTAAACTAGTCCGATGTCGCCTAAAATTGAAAGAATATGATTATGAAATTATTTATAAATCTGGTAAAACAAATTTAAATGCTGATGCCCTATCTCGTCCTCCCATATATAATATTAATGATATAGACCTTAACAATAATCTTACATACAATGTACAATGTGGTAGCGCCATCTACCTTTCCATCGAGAGTTAATTATGTCAACGTCAATGATTCGTCGCTGCTCGGCTAATCCGAGCGATCCTTTCATGAATCCCCTCCCAAAACGCCTCGCTATTGACCGCCCTGCTCAACGGCGACGAAGAACATACTAGAAGATTCTAGACGCTCGTGAACGCATGTCCGTCGTATACCGCAGCCCGCACCGCCATATATAATAATTACCGCTTATACCAAAACCTAACAAAACCGCTCGCGAGTGAAAGTGATTTGTGTAGTGGAGTGATTCAAGCAGCTTCAGGATTCCCGAAGACACCAGGCGGCCGCCATTTGCAAAGAAAAAGACTGGCGTTGCAAGGTAAGAGGCTCCTATCCACATCACCTTTTCACTTCCTCATTTCCTAGTCGATAAGAACCGAAATCCTGCAGTCCACAATATTAATAGTTTTCCCAAATCGACTAGGAACATTCGGTTCGCCGAAACACAATGATTTCCTTAGATCTCGCTCTAACCCTACTAATTTTTATACCGAAATTTGTGATCATAATCAACATATTAAAAACCTCATGTTCAGCCATAGCTTATCCGACCTCAATTGATTTAGATCCTTCTAATCCTTATTGTGAGGAAATTCTTGACCTTTAAGATGATAAAGAAGCTTTTGTAAACGCCGAAAAGGAATTATATTCTATTAAAACTACCAATTCCAACAATAAATTATTTTTTCATATGTTATGCTAAAGTCCATCATTACGATACTTGCACTTATAGAGAAATATATAGAATTCTAAATAATCTTCGTAATGAACTAATTGTCTTTCATCCCGATGTAAAAGAAATTTCTATGTCTGATTTTTCTAATCCGTTTGATAATCTTCAGTACATTATTATATACGACATGATTTCTTTTCTATTTAAGAATGCAGGAATTAAAATTAATATCTATTATAATAAAAAAATTATCCTAAGCCTAACGAAATGCCTACTATATTAAAATATAATCACGATTCACCTATCCGGGGACATATTGGTTCCACGCGATTGTATAATAAGCTAAAAGACTCCTATTATTGGAAGGGCATGAAAAGGGACATAGAAGCTTATGTTCAACGTTGCCCTCAATGTCAACAAAATAAAGCTTTACGTGCTTGTAATAAAGCTCCTATGGAAATCACTTCTACTCCTTATGAACCTCTTCAAAGAATATTTACTGATATAGTTGGCCCTTTACTCGAATCTGGTTCTGAAAAATATAAATATATAGTCACCTTCCAAGATGACTTAACAAAGTATTCTATGGCTTATCCTATTACTAATTCTACAGCTGAACAAACAGCTGACTGCTTTGTCAAATTTATCAGTCATTTCGGTATTTCTAAAACTCTTCTCTCCGATCAAGGTGTCCATTTTATTGCCGAGGTATATAAACAAATAACAGCTTTATTTAAAATAAAACATTTCTTTTCTACCCCTTATCACCTTCAAACGAATGGCGCTCTCGAAAGAAGCCATGCAACCTTAAGGCGCTGTCCTAAGCGACTGTTTTGGTAAATGAGGGGGTGAAGCAGGGGAGGTGAAGGGAGCTTAGCTCCGTCTACTGCGGGGCGCCCCCCTTCATTCTCGTCGCGTGCGGCCGTATTCTGGCGACATCCGTATTCCAATATTTCAAAATCGCAAGCAAAACGTTTTAGCATAATGAATTGAAATACTGATATTAAAATTTATATTACATACATCATTCTGTTTGTACAATATAGGCATAGCGCAATTTTTTGTTCTCAGTGCAGCCATGAGCAAAACTGGTTTACATTAGACGTTATAGGTATTAAATGTTGACGAAAGTAGGTAAATACCTACGTGCCGTAAGATGATAAAAATAATTAAGTCAGTTCCATGTATGGAGAGGCCATTATTATGTTTGTTTTGTTTTTGTATAAAAATAGTGAAGCACTTCATAGAATACCTACATCTAATTCCATTCCTGCCAGTTTTCAAATCTGTTTTGCAATAAATTGGCTGTGACATACGGGCGGACAGACAGACAGACATTGCGAATCTATAAGGGTTTCGTTTTTACAATTTTTGGCTACGGTATCCTAAAAAAACATAATACTGCTCTACTAAGCGCAAAAGCCGTATCTCAACTAAAGCGAGTTACGAGATAACTGAAGTTTAGTAAAAGTTGATTTCTTTTATTTATTTATGGATGTTTATTGTTATTAAAGGTATAATTATTATGGCAAAGGTTTC
The DNA here is from genome assembly GCA_944739405.2 of Euclidia mi. Lineage (NCBI taxonomy): Eukaryota > Metazoa > Arthropoda > Insecta > Lepidoptera > Erebidae > Euclidia > Euclidia mi. The sequence continues at coordinate 27,534,574 of OX123193.2, read as the reverse complement.
GAAATACGTCGCCGTTTTAAGGGGTTGTGAGTGATTGGAGAGCCGTATCTTCCTAGTTCTATCTATGAAATTGACCCCACGGTTACTTATCCCTACTATATTAAGATATTAAAACAAAGATTAATCAATACTCTAAATATAGCCAGAGATAATATCCTGCGTAGCAAGGAAAATTCTAAAAGATATTACGATAAACATACTCGTAATATATCTTACAATGTTGGAGATATGGTGTATGTAAAACACCATCATAGACTGCGTAAAGCTCTCTCTAGTGTTTGGAAAGGTCCATACAAAATAATACAAGTCCATGATAATAATAATATAACCTTGTTAAGAAATCGTAGACATGTTAGATATCACTTTGACGAAATTAAACTAGCACATGGTGATTCTATTCCAGGGCCATCGCGCCAGGACTCTTCGCCAGATTAAACATGACTACTCCAATCGTTGATAGCCCAGGTCTCTTCTATTATCCAATCGGTATTTTAAGATACTATAATAATTATTGGAATATCGTTACATTCTCTGATTTATCTTATATAGAGCCCCATATGAATACCCTTCAAAGAATTCTAGAGACTTGTAAGCAAATTTGTACCACTCACCAATCTACTAAGGTTAAAACCGATTGTTGGAATGTTCTAAGTCCTTTAGAAAGCTTATTTCTTCATGTTCAAAATAACTATATGTCTCTATCTCATTTAACAAATTCTAATAATACTCGCAGAGTTAAAAGATCTGCTTGGTTTGGTATAGGTGGTCCAATTTTAAAACAACTCTTTGGCTCACTTGATGAAGATGATGCTAAAATGCTATTAATTCGGTTCAAGATGATCAAAGACACTTAGCTACCATAATGAAAGAAAATATTCACATAATGACTTCTACTATCTCATCATTTAATAGTACTATTTCTAAACTTAATGAAAATGAATATGTTCTCAATAATAATATACAAAATTTACGCAATATTTTAGACAATGTTTCACAGAATGCCAATAAATTGGAAGTTATGTCTCATCTGTCCATGACTTTTAGCGCATTAGAAAGTTCTCTAATGATCCTCAATTTCAGTTTAAAAGACCTTATTGATGCTATTCTATTTGGGAAACAAAACATAGTTCACCCTTGAGTGTTAAGTCCAACACAATTGTACAATGAACTAAGTTCTAAAAATAATGATATTATTTTAAGTTTACCCTTACATTTAACATTAGATAATATTCATGCAATTATAGATATTGCTGAAATATCAACTTTTATTAGTAATAATAAGCTAATATTCGCTATTAAAATTCCCTTAGTTATATCTTTCGTAGATTACAATCTATACCATGTGTATTCACTACCGACTCCTCATGACATTCGTAGCCCTAACACTTTCGCATTGATCAATCCATCCGCAAAGTTTTTAGCATTGACACAAGATAAATTAATGTATTCCGTGTTCCAAGATCTAAGTGAGTGTAAAGTTATAAACAACAACTACTACTTGTGTAAACTCGGTAATATTGAATCTAGTGTTGCGAATCCAATCTGTGAAGTGACTGACGGTTTTAAGTGATCACGTGAAAGATATCCCGGAGTCGTGTAATTATAAGATTATTATAGGCGAAGTAGATATTTGGCAAAAATTTAGTAATAATAGATGAATATAATGTCCAGTCCGATATCACTAAGATATCTATTAATTGTAATGGTAATTTAGAAGATTATGATATTGTTGGTACAGGTATTTTGAAATTACCTAAATATTGTAAAGCTTATCATAAATTACTTCAGTTTATTCTGACTCAAGAATTTGAAACCAAAATTTATGTACCGCATCCTAATTTTAATATAATTAATGATGATTGTTGTTCTACAAGCAAATTAAATAATAGTATTTCATATCTAACTTCTATTAAATCGTCTCATATAAATTTAGATTCTCTGCAGTATGCTTCTCATAGACTGGATAAATTTAATGACGATTTAACGAAAATTGAAAACCAACCATATCATATCAAATATAGTTATTATTTCAGCATTATGACTACTGCACTTTCTGTTTCTGTATTCGCATATATCTCATATAAGCTCTACAAATGTTTCTGTTGTAAACGAAGAAATAGTAATAGTACATCTTGCTGTGTTAAAATTATCAATACTTGTATGACAAAACCTAATACAAATATTCGTACTAGATCCAGCATTGAAATGCCTAATATTGAATACGACACAGAAAGTTTTGACTCAAACAGTTCACCGGGACGAAATCTCGAGTTTTAATTATAAAACTATTTGTATTATTTCTTCGTTTCAACCCTATTTACTTTATTATTACTTAAGGTTTTAATACACTTAAACTTAGATTTATAAAATAACTATTAAAGATGTTGTATTGCCAATTATCTTATTTTATACAATCTATTTCCAATTTCATTTTTGTATCCTCATTACAATTTGTTGTTCAGTGTATTACAATTTGTATTGTTAAAAGTAATTTAATTTTAATTATTTTCTTGGATTATACTCACATCCTTTTTCTATTTTCCGGATGTTCCGTTCTAAAGGGGGGAGGTGTCACATCCCTATTTCCTATATAAAATTGCCGACTTGCATTATGCCGATTGACGTCAATAGCTTAGTGCAATTGAGCAATATTTTCTATAAAACCCGGTGTCTTTAAGTAAAACGCGCTTTTTATTATTCTAGTGCAGTTGTAATTTTGGTCATTAGGACCAATTGATACCCAACTTGTTGGTGTTTTGCTAAACCTAGAATAATAATTTCGGGTCAGCCTGTCCTTCGCAGGACAGTCGTGCTGAAATCTAAGTTCGCGACCAAATTTGTGAGTGTAGTCCAAGTACTACTTAACTGTGTGATTGACCTTGTGTAGAATTTTGGTAACTTTGTATTAAAGTAAATAAACGTTGTGTGACCTTCAGTGCTGTTTTTTTTTTAAAGGTGCTGAGTCGCCTGATCTAACAGTACGCTCGAGGAACGCTCATGAACAATGTGAAGGAGGCCTTAAAGTCCTAAATTTTTTAAAAGACATCTCTTTCATAAGGTGTAAATCCTATGTCGCGGCGGACTTTAGAAACATACAAATGACAGGCTCAATGAACACCCAGACTCGAAATAACAATTTATGGATCACACAAAGAGTTGTATCGTATGTGAATCGAATTCACACACACACATCACTCGCATGCGCAGTGACAAGTGGGGAGGCGACCGCCGCTTAACTTAAGCCGCTACACCAATCGAGCAGAACCATGTTAAGGTTACTGCAGAGTTGGCGTACTGATCAATATTCTAGTACAAATATTATAAAGTAGCGGACCTCCAACTGCTGATTGAATTTGATCAGTCTTTCCCATGGGTGAGGCAGGTCTGGTTTCTTTCACATTCTTTGAACCACCAAGCTTTAAGCTATGGCGAAAGAACATCAACATTTGAGACAGCGCTATTCTTAATAGAGGATTTAAAATATGGAGACGTTTGTACTGCAATTCTGTTGTGACATACCTAGCATTTTCTTTACATTTAGCTCAGCAAATTTTCATTTTGCAGCGTTTGCAATGATCAAGTCTAGGATGCGTAAAAAAATATGGAGAAATATGTTCGCACGAGTCTGCTTTTAGTATCTTTGGTTAAATTGTGACTTTTCCATAATTTCTTAAGCTTAAATATTAACCCACTAGTGGGTTACACCAGGGGTGCACACCGAACAGGCCGCGTCTTTCGCTCGTTGAAGAGGAAAGGGAGTCGTAACAGTATTAGTGTTCCTGTCCTTAGTGTGTAGCAGTACTATACACTGCGTGATTATGAATAAGCCGCACCTTATGAGGCTTAGCCGTATTTGTTTATGTGCATAGGATTTTGTATGTATCTTGCCATTGATTTCGAATCGAAATATACTACAAACAGGCACTGAATCGTGACAAGAAACAGCTATTTATTTGGCAGTTGCTTGCTTCCGTAACATTTTTTGTTCGTATTTCCTTTCTATGAAAAACTACAAAGCACATCAGCACGGCGATATAGCTAAAACATAAAAATAAGTTTTAATTCGAAACACATGTTATGGAAAGCCGATGAGATGTTTCACGGCATCAAAACAACAAGGAATCAACGCTTGTTTTGCATATAATATTTGAATAACGAGAGTATTTACAAAGCAAATAAACAAACAGCTCATCATTACAGTTCTGCAAGCTTTCAATTAAATATAGTTCAAACATAGTGTTTGTTCATATAAGTCTTGTATTGGATTGGCTGCATTGTTTCCTCATTTTTTTTTCTAGTAATCCTAACATAAAAACTAGGGATAACTAAAAGACTAATTGCAACATCTCTATCCACGAAGGCTTTTTCAAGCTTTCAAGTAACTGAAACACTTACCGTCATCCGTAAATAAAATTTTACAGCATTTACGATACTAACACAAAATTTATAAAATGCACTTAGTGTTCTTGTAGATAAGTCACGTTCAGTATTAGCGCTTGTAATCGATCTACAGTTTGCTTACTATAAGCTGCACCTAGCTCAGCTGAGATATGAAAGTAGGACAAACAATATACGAGTGTGTAACTTAGATTTTAAAGACAGGTAACTGAGGAAGCGAACTCAGCCGTGGAAGTGATGCTTCTTGCAAACTAACTTATAAAAGTAAAGGTTACCTTAGACAACATAATATGGGAGGTAAATAAATACTTTTTATTTTATATTGTCATATGTAATCATGGCGCTTATAACAGTGCTAAAAGGTACGTAGTGCTTATCTCGGCAGACAATTTAAAACTAATTTAAAACTACAAAAGTTTAAACTCAAATGTTACACATTAGTAGAAAAATGAAAATGTTGGCTGTGATAAAAAGTGTTTTTGTGTTAAAAATAAAGTATGTTTCAGACACAAGTGACAGCTGACCGGGGATGCTAAATAACTTTATTCTAGGTCAGAGAGTTAAGTACAGAAATGGATTTTAAAGTTGCATTATATTTTTAATTCAACAAAAACATTGTAATGGATAGAGGAATTTAAACTTTCGTGGTCATTGAAACTTATTTTAAATTGTCTTTCGGGATATATACCACGTACCTTTGTTTAAAGTAACCAATATTTCGGCACTGTTGCAAGCGCCATGTTCACAGATGTACTGAGGTTATTGCGGGTGGATAAATGTCACGAGCAAGTGAAACGGTCTACCCGCTTTCTCATTCGTTTTTTGAATGTAACTAGTTTTATCTTTCCAATAAAAGTTGCCACCAGAAACATGACAGGTAATATTTATTATACTTATTTTTATGTATGCAAAAGATATCAAGGTACCCATACTCTTTTTTAATCAGAAAATAGGTATATTTTCTTTCTTGTTATATCTACCTTTGATCGTACAAGAGGTGGCTCTTTTATCAAATCATTTCAGCAATTATTATTGGTGTAGCACGCAATTTAAAATAATAGATAATACCGTAGCCGCACTTACGTGAAATAAACACAATGACGCACAACACTAATTTAATTTGTTATTGCAATTAACGTTATTTACATCTCTCATGTTCGGTAAGTAGGTTCTTATTACCTCCAAATGGGGCTTGTAGGTGACTTATTATCGCTCTAGGGTAATAATGTAGCTAGAAAAGCCCTAGGGCGGTAAGTAATTAAAAAAGAAATATTTCTTTCTTTCAAAAAGTTCGCGTACATCAACCATCATACTGGCTATAGACATCATGCATTCAGCCCAATGACCAAAGAGGTCGCTTTGCTATTCATCCTTGTCTTCGTGTGAGTATTCAATTTCTTCATGAAAAAAAAATATTTACTTGATTCTTTAAAAAAAAAAAGGCGGGTACAGAAAACTTTTACTTTAAATATTGTTTGTTTTAGGGATTTTTTTTTATAATTACGTGCTAATTAGGAAAAAACATGAGTTCTTCAAGTGATGAATATATAAGCTGCACTCCCAATTCAATGAAAATGGAAGCTGAAGCAGCAATTAACAATTAAAATGTTTTATTCTTGTAATGCCAGTTTTTTTCTACTTACCTCACAATCGAGATGTAAAGCAGAATAGTTAGCTCGGGTGTAAGCACCAATTGCACCCTCGAACTATAGGCGCCCTCGCTGCGCTCGGGCGCCTAAATATCTCGGGCTGCAATTGATGCCTTACAGCCCTTGGCTACTAGTCTACTATTAAATTGTTATTACTGTGTTCGTTTGTGGCTCCTGTCATACAATGAAATAAATAACAATATAAATTACTAGAGGATGCCCGCATCTACGTCCGCTCATTATTTTTGGAACGAAGTTCCTTATCGCGCGTTGCGAAAGGGGGCTAGACGGAAAAAATTAAGACGAAAAGTTGTAACGCCACTTTTTGCTATAGTAAGCTATTGTAAGCTGTGCGGCATGCGCATGTTTCTCTGTCTGTCTCTCTCTCTCTCTTATAGAAAGCAAGCAAAAAAACAGTTCATGCTTTCTGATCACGAATGATGATGTGGGCCGGGACATTTTTAATAAAATTAATATGGGTATCATTTTCGGGGTTTTTATGGATTCTGGTCATGAAAATGACATCTATTTGGGAATCCAAGATGGCGGACGGGACATTTTTAATAAAATTAATATGGGTATCATTTTCGGGGTTTTTATGGATTCTGGTCACGAAAATGACATCTATTTGGGAATCCAAGATGGCGGACGGGACATTTTTAATAAAATTAATATGGGTATCATTTTTGGGGTTTTCATGCTTTCTGATCACGAAAATGACATCTATTTGGGAATGCAAGATGGCGGACAGGACAATTTTAATAAAATTAATATGGGTATCATTTTTCGTGGTTTTTATGGATTCTGGTCACGAAAATGACATCTATTTGGGAATCCAAGATGGCGGACGTGAAATTTTTTATAAAATGAATATGGGTATAATTTTCGGGGCTATCATGCATTCTGATAACGTAAATGACATTTAGTTGGGGATCCAAGATGGCGAACGAGATATTTTTTGTAAAATTAAAAATTATTACTAAAATTGAGCCTACTGATTAAGTTTATATTACATTATATTTGTTATGGGTGCATAAGGTTCCCACCAAGAACTTAGGGTCCCAAGCCAACCTCACCTGCAAGTGGTGCACTTGCCGATCAAAGGACGAGGCTCTGGCAAACAAAATATCCCTATAAGCGGCAATAGGCTCGCCACCTATTACGTGGGATTAAAACACTGGCGAAAAGTGGGCGTTTTGTATACGCCTCTGCCTACCCTTTCGGGGAAACAGGCGTGAGTCTATGTATGTATGTATATTTGTTAATAATAAAAAAATATTATTATAAATAAAAAAAAAATTATCACAATTCCTTCACTAATTAATCGAAAGGAACTTCGTTCCATCCGGGCGTCCCTTGACACCTCTCAAGCAGTTTTTTAATTTATCCATTTCCTATCTCCTGGGAATTAGGGGAAATCTCTTCTTGTTCATGTACACTGTTCGAGAATAGCGCCCAGTAGTTGGCAGTGCTTTGTCTGTCAGTAAAGGAAAAATGTTATACGTTGGATTATTCAGTGACATAGTTGATAACAAGAACGTAGTTTTACTATCTGCCGAGATTTACATGTACGACAGAGATAGTCTGTGGTATATCTTATACAAGAAATTTATTCATTCTATCTACAAACTGTAAACAATACTTAAAGTTTTAAGAGCTTGCAATCAAGGGATTACGTGATTGTCTAGAGGTTGAAGTAGACGCCTCACTATCATACTCTGTGTCCAGATTGGTGTGAACGATTCCCACACGTAACGACAGTTAGTTCGTCCATCCCTTAACTCAGGAGCCATCAAAGGCGAAGTGCGACCTATGGCGAGAGGTAGGACTCTCGCTATAGGTCGCACCTCACCTCGGCCGCACGACACCTGGGCATGGCTTGCCATGGTCTGTCTGGAAGTCGTTGAATAGACTCCGAACCCAGGTCGGCCGATGCAAAGAAAAAATGTTTAACTTTTGGACGGTACCGATTTGGCTTGTTCGTGTGGAGCAAGACAAACGATGTCCCATCTTACATCGTGCCCTGTGTGCCCGAAAAGTTAGTTCGTTGCACTAATTGTTGTTTTAAGTCTGCCTGCTTTTTGTATTAGTTTATTGTATATGAATTTTCTTGTGAAACAGAAAAATGGATTCCCGTTGTGTGCTTTGTCTTTCATATAATAAATAATAAGGTTGATTGAAACTACAAGATGCTATGGGTTCAAAAGATTTAACATCGATACATACAAATCAATTATCTGTACCGCGACTTCGAGCTGATTACAATCCATCTATCATCCTTTTAAGACGACCTCAAATGCACTCTGATAGAGATGGAGATTGAAATACATACGAACTAGAATTTCATTTTTTTATAGACTCACGCCTGTATCCCCGAAGGTAGAGGTGTAAGATTACACCCACATTTCGCCATGAATTTTTAGGTCCCACGTAATAGGGGGCGAGCCTATTGCCGTTACCGGACACATCACCAGACTCCGTGCTGCTACTGACAATTCGGAAAAACTCAGTAACGCTTTTGGCAAACCTGGGAATCAAACCCGGGACCTTCAATCAGCAGTCGCATATGCTATCCACTACACCACGGAGGCAGAATTTCATTGCTAATAATAATACGGTTTTAGAGAGGGGTTTGTAGAGAAATTTCTTCTCCTGACTAACAAATAGTCGCACAGCCTAAACTACTGAAGGTAGGAACATGAAATTAAAATAAGGGTTGAATGTTCGTTTCAATGAACTTTTTTTGTGGCCTTTTTTATTGTAATAGGCGGCAAACGAGCAGGCGGATCGCCTGATGGTAAGCAATTACCGCCGCCCATGGACACAAGCAACACCACAGGAATCACAAGTGCGTTGCCGCCCCTTGGGGTTGGGAAAAGGGATAGGATGAGGAGTGGCATGAGGGAGAAGGAATAGGGGGAAAGGGCCTCCGGCACTCTAACTCACCGAACGAAACGCAACAGTTTAGGTACCGTTACTTTACGTCGATTTTCTGTGAGAGGGTAGTACTTCCCCGGTCAAGCCGGCCCATTCATGCTGAAATCAGAAAGGCTCTACTAATCGAAAATTGGCTAGCACTAGACAAACATATTGTTGCTTGTTTTATAAACGAGATCTAGCTTTATCACTTTAATTACTTAGATAATTATTATAGAAATGTTCTTAAATAGGGCGGGCAAATCTCAATTAAGACTCAACTTTAGAAGATCGGTAGTGAGTGTCAACGATAATGAATGAGGTGATGAAGATAAATTTCCTCTAAACATTGTTAAAACTTAAACATTGAAAGGAGCTTATTAGATTACTAATACATTATTTGGTATTTATCTCATGGCTAATAATGCTCTTGACCAAATTAACAAACTACATATATTCATTTTGTTGATATTAATAATCTGATTAAAAACAAATACAACGGAACTTTCATTTAAATGTAATGGCCGCCAATTGTGCATTTCTTTTCTGTGCTCCTTCGATTTATGTTCTTCTTATGTGGTGTACAATAAAGATTTATCTAATCTAATGTAATGAATTATTTTAATTGCTGAAAACACCAAACAAGATTATTTTAGCGAGACGGCATACGCTTAACAAACCCTTGTTTTCAATGCACTTGTTACTGTCAAATGTGTACACGCACTGCAGATGACATGCACTGCATCATAAGTTTAAAATGCGACTCATTAAAATGATAACACAAATCAATCATGGACCGAGTACCGATCTGTATGTATGTATAGTTTTCATCTACTATTGGTATTCATACTCACGCCTGTTTCCCGGGGGGGGGGGGGGTAGGCAGAGACTACGGAACGCCATTTGCAACGATCCTGACATACCTCTCTTGATTCATTCACTCCCATCCAATTTCTCATGCATGCTCTTCGGTAAAGGGTACTTCTAACCTGTCCTTTTTTAGGATGTCTCCAATCTGGTAAGAGTACGTCCGTCTAGGTCTTCCCCTTCCTCCTGTCCCTTATTGGTATCACTTAATTATTCAAAAAATAAGAAACTAAGCTTCAGAGTCACTCCATGTTATGAATTAATTTAGAACACTACAACTTCAACGCTCAGGTAAAGGTAAAATTAGAAACAGACACCGCTATAAAAAATCTCCTATATGAGGTGAGTAATATTTCTAGTTCCCAGACTTAAAAACAAATTACTTATTAAAACTGAAGTTTCAGATGAACTCGTAAAGTTTACTCGATATAACACAAGGTAGAAATAACGCAGCACAATATTTTTTATCGAAATAAGCACTTTTTAAGGTTTTCTTTTTTCTACATTTCTTGAAAAGCATTTCAGAAACACGGCTTTTCACCGAGACTACGGCATGGCGATACTTCATTCTTGTCTTCTTCTTCATTCACTACAAGACGCTAATTATAATTTTTTTTTTACATTTCACCTTAATTCCCTTTAATTTTAGATCCCATGTCTATTCCGTGGTGTGTAATGTGCGTAATGTGCCCGGTAATGGCAATAGTGCCGTTACCGAGCACTTTCCCAGACTTCGTGCTGCTGCTAAGAATTCGGAAAATCTTTGCCCGACCCGGGTATCGAACCTGGGACCTCCCGATCAGCAAACTCATACGCTATCCACTGGACCACGGAAGCAGTGTTTTATAGAAATTATTTTTATCTATATGATTTTTGGGCTTTGACAATGATAATTCAGGTACCACGTAAAATAAACGAACTCCATAATAATAATTTAAATTACCTACGTTAATTGTGAATGTTCGGCGTTTATTCCACGTACGTGCGGTTACGGCATTATCAATTATTTGATGTGAAATTGTGTGCTGCATCGATACTTGCTAAAATAATTTTAATTGAAGTGGCGTCTTTTTAGGGTTCCGTACCTCAAAATGAAAAATGGAACCCTTACAGGATCACTTTGTTGTCCGTCCGTCTGTCAAGACCTCTTTTCTCAAAAATGTGCGTGGAGGTATCAAACTGAAATTTATATTAAATAGTCAGCATCAGAATCAGAATCAGAATCATTTATTCGCTTGAAATGGTTTACATAAAGTTCTTATAGTAGTTAGAAGTACACATTTCACCATTAGTAGGTATGCGAAAATTTTAACATAAGATAAAATTGAATATTAAAATCAAATTATATAAATCTAAAAAAATGTCAAAAATTAAATGTCAAGTCATACAGTCATACCATCATTAAAATAATAAAATACAATGTTGCAAGATATAAATGTCATAAATTATTAATGATTTGTTTATAATTAAAAAATTCCGATATTGTGTAGAAGCAATTTTCAACCAAACAATGTTTGAGTCTGAGTTTAAATTGTGATGTATGCAAATCTCTTATTGATCGTGGAATATGATTATAAACTTTGATACACATCATGAAACTATTTTTTTTGTGAAAGGTGCTTCTACATGCCACTATTTTTAATTTACTACGATCCCTTGGTTTAAATTTAGACTCTTGTTCTACTCTAGTAAACATATGTGTGTGGTTTCTAACAAACATTCCTATTTCCAATATATACATTGATACTAAAGTCAAAATACCTAGGTCTTTAAATAATGGTCTACATGTTTCAAATGGCTCAACTCCACATATCGCCCTAACACATTTTTTTTGCATAACGAACGCCCTATTTATGTTTGTTGAGTTACCCCATAACAACAGTCCGTATTTCAATACGGAGCTAACGTATCCATGATATGCTGTAAGACAAGCTGTTTTACTAGACGTTTTTCTAAGTTCTCTCAAAGCATAAACAAATCTACCAATTTTATTACATATTGTGTCTACACGTAATGTCCAATTGCAGTGTTCATCTAATTTTAAACCTAAGAATGTTACATTATCCACTCTCTTTATGCTTTCTCTATCAAAATTAATATTAATATGTTTTGGACATTGTTTGTAATTGACAAATTGTATATAATTGGTTTTAGTTAGGTTTATCTTTAAATTATTGTATGAGAGCCAATTCATAATATTGCTTAATGTAGCGTGAACGTCTGCTTCATGATTGTTCGTTCCATTTTGAGGTATGATTACCGAAACGTCGTCAGCAAATAAGACACATTTGTGAGTCGTGACACTTGGTAAATCATTTATATATAACAGAAAAAGTAGTGGTCCTAAAATACTACCCTGTGGGATGCCAGATCTATTATTTTTAAAATTTGACCTATATGATGTCGACACAAAGTTGCTGTCAAGGCGGGACACTTCCACGCATTGAAGTCGACCATGCAGATAGCTGCGTACCCAATCTAAAGCAGGGCCACGAATGCCATAACGCTCACATTTTTCGAGCAAGTTTTCAAAATTAACCAAATCAAAAGCCTTGCTCATATCTAGAAAAACAACGGTGACTGGTTGCTTTTTGTCTATATTTTCTGTTACTGACTTAATTAGAGAGTACGCCGCGAGAGTTGTTGATTTACCCTTTTGAAAACCATTCTGTTCATCTTTAATTACTTCATTTTTATTTAAAAAGTCAGTTAATCTAGAGTGCATAACCTTTTCATATATTTTAGAAAATATAGATATTAAGGTAATAGGCCTATAATTACGTATTTCTAAGGTGCAGTCCTTTTTGTGAAGAGGCTTTACAACTGAAATCTTTAATTTTTCTTTTCTACCATTTGCTAAGTCAAGTCTACTGTTCCTTGAAGCTGTAAAAAAATCAAACTTCTAAACCAACGCAGTCAAAAGATACAGCCGTTTATGCTGCAATTTCAGCAAATTTTCGAAACTCGCAAGGGAATCAAAACCTACAGGGTACTTCCCGTGAACTCAGAATATTGAATTTTGGCACGAAGCAATTTTTTTGGGCACAGATAAAGGAAACATTGCGAAAACCGTAAATTTTTTATTGCATGATATCATTAAATGTTTTTAATAATTTAAAAGTTATTACCATTTTTAATTCATATCAAATACTGAGGTCTATAATACCTTTAAGCTGAAAGAAAATAAAATCAAACTTCTATGTCAACGCAATAAAAAGAAACAGCAATTTAAGCCGCATTTTTTCTTGCAACTACTTGCAAGGAACACATAACCTACAGGATACTTCCGGTGAACTCAGAATCTTGAAATTTGGCACGCAGCAACATCTTATAGCACATATAAAGGAAAATTTGCGAAAACAGTAAATTTTAAGTTACATCATATATTTAAAATGAACCCGTAGAGATATAAAATTGAAATTCATGTCAAATGCTCAAGTCAAAACTAAAGGGTACTTCCAGTCGATCTAGAATCTTGAAATATGGCATAAAGTTGCTTTATGCCATATTTCAAGATTTTAAATCGACTGGTTTTATAGCACATAGGAAAAATTTCAAAAACCTTAAATTTTTAGTTACATAACATTTTTTTTAATAATTATTTATTATACCTACAGGTTTGTACGTAACCCTCGGTGCGCGAGTCCGACTCGCACTTGACTGGTTTTTTTATATATCCAAAGGTAGTTCAAAAAAACAACTTTTAGTCGTTTCGTATCAAAAAGCTCTTTTAGTCACTACTAAAAGTCAAGTACATAAACAGAAATATTATACTACCTATGCAAGTATACTACACTTAGCATACTTGCAAAAGTGTATAATATTTCTTATTTTTGCAAGCGCTTTCTTTTAGTTAGCCTATTATTATTATCATGCGCAATATTGTTTCATCTGTGTTAACTGGATTTAGTAACAGTGACCAAAGATGATGCTGAGATTTGACACACGTGAAGTGAAATTAAATACCAAATGATGAAACCTATATTTACAGGATTTCGGGTTGAAAAACTACACTCCCATAAAATATGATGTACACACTGCTCGCAATTGATGTCAGATATTATACATTGACACAATGTAGAGTCAACTAAATGGAACGAAAACAACTTGCTCTTAGAGTTTCCGTGAACCGTTAACTTTAGCAAAACAGTGATCCACCTCTAAACAAGTCCTTCCAAATCGCGCGTATAATATATACGCGCGATTTATATATACGCGATTGGGTAGACATTACTTGTAGGTGCAAAATAATGTTATTTGTTTTTTACCTGACAGTGTCGAAAGTAAATTGCTATTCAGTTATATCCTGTGACAACGATTTGTTGGAGAGATAATTATCAGATTCTGATTGTTGGCTGCATTCGTTTTAATTAATATGTTATTTACTATTTTTTATTTATATATACATACATACATACATAGACTCACGCCTGTTTCCCGGAGGGGTAGGCAGAGACAACGGAGCGCCATTTGCAACGATATTGACATATTTATATATAACAGAAAACATAAGCACTAGTTAGCGTTCACGCGTCGGAAACATATTTTATTACAGTATTTCGGGATATAAAACAAGTACATACACACATGCATAACTTCACGCCTTTTATCCCCGAAGGGGTAGGCAGAGGTGTTATACACATTCACACTTCGCCAGTTATGTTTCGGTCCCAATGTAATAGGGGGCGAGCCTATTGCCATCTACCGGGCACATTATTAAGCGAGCGATAATTAACATTTTAAATATAATACACACATAACTTCCAAAAGTCAGAGGTGTGTGCCCGGGGTACCTGGGGATCGAACCCGAGACTATCGTCTCGGCAGTCCGTTACGTACACCACTGGGCTATGGCCGCTTTTAAAACAAGTACTTTTGTTAAGAATACCCATCTGATATTTCGACTCCGTAGCAAGCTCCATGAGTACTTATAAAACTAATAGCAAATGTATAAATACTTATTTCCTTTCCTTGATTTGTTCCCTAAGGTTGCCGTTACTTTTATAAGTTAGTTTGCAAGAAACACCACTTCCACGGCTGAGTTCGCTTCCTCAGTTACCTGTCTTTAAAATCTAAGTTACACACTCGTATATTGTTCGTCCTACTTTCAGCGTAGTGCAGTAGTGCAGCTTATAGTAAGCAAACTGTAAGTCGATTACAAACACTAATACCGAACGTGACTTATCTACAAGAGCACTAAGTACATTTTATAAATTTTGTGTTAGTATCACAAATGCTGTAAACTTATATCAATACACTAGATGATGCCCGCGGTAACACCCGCGTTATTTAATACTACTGCTCCGCTCTTGTTGCTCATAGCGCGATGTTATATAGCCTATAGCCTTCCTCAATAAATGGGCTATCTAACACTGAAATAATTTTTCAAATCGGGCCAGTAGTTCCTGAGATTAGCGCGTTCAACCAAACAAACAAATAAGCAAACTCTTCAGCTTTACATATTAAATATAAGATGATGGTAAGTATCTTAGTTATGTGGGAGCTTCAATGGACAGCGCGGTGATTATTTTGTTCAGCCAAGTTGTAGGAGTAATGGTTATAGCAACAAAATTAACAATTGATTAGTTATAAATTACTTTTAAGCTCTAGACTTCGCCTGCGTCGCCTCGTGGGAGTGGGAGTAAGTTAACGTGGGCAATCGCCTAACCAACCTCTATGTTTTTATTTTTTTAAAGACAACTCCCGCACTAGGAATAAATCCTGTGTCGCGGGGGACTTTACAAACATATAACCAACGGACACAATGAACACACAGACTCGAAACAACAATTTATGGCTCACACAAAGTGTTGTCTCGTGTGGGAATCAAACCCACGACACTCGGCACAGTGTCAAGCGGCGAGGCTACCGCTTAAACTACTACGCCAACCGTGCAGTCAAAGACTCTAGCCTTTGTATTACCACAAAAATATTACTATTTTTACAATTGCAACCCGCCGTTGCGTCGTGAAAGAAGGACACACAAACAAACACCCTTTCCCATTAATAATATTACTATGGATTCCAATTAATTAACTATCGGAAACCATAAAGTTATAAATAGGGATGAAATACCGATCACCTACATTCGTCCGTGAGGAAATTAGGTTACATCGGGACCATGCCGGCTTGTTGAGTGCGTTTCGATTAGCGACATAATAGGTTAGTTGTTTGTTTGTGTTTGAGAGTTGACTCTGCTCCCGACGTTGACATTACGGTTTCGACTGGTTGACTTGAACAGAGGTTTAAAGTTACACACTATTTCAGAACTAGAACCGAACATAAGGCATAAAAAGATTATGAGATCGAATGAAGTAAGTGAGATATGTCAAGATCGTTGAAAATGGCGGTACGTAGTCTCTGCCTACCATTTCGCAAAACAAGCGTGAGTCTATCTGTGTTGTATGCATTATTTCAAATGATATGCCACTCACTTTTCCTCACTTTGAAGGACAGTAAAAAAAATACAATGTGTTATTATTATGACGCTTATAGGAATTTTTAGTTATAAGAATAATCGCCAATTATGAAGAATGTTTAAAGGATATCTATCAAGACTCAGCATAAGAAGGTTTGAAGATCATCGATCTCAACTTCAAACAAGGCAAATACAATTAGATCAGAGATTGCGTACTGGCTGAAAATAGCTACTGGCAATTTACCCCTTTTCCCTGGTTATAAAATTAGAACTAATTATATTTTAAAGTTTCTAGCTAGTTTTAGCTGCGTAGAAGTTATTATATTATATTATAAATGCAAAGGTGACTTTTTTGTTGGTTTCTTCTTCTTCTACGCAAGAACTACTAAATGCACTTTGATAAACTTTTATATAATAAAATCACACATATGGATTACCTTTCGTCGCCATAACCGATAACCACGCGAGTGGAGTCGTGGACGGAATATATACTAAAAAAATCATTTGCCGCAATCCGCCACGGCGGCGGCGGTCGAAAATTCGATCCTACTGGGGGCAGTAGAACCGAATGACTGCAACGAACATCAACAATCATAATTCACATCCCTACCTACATAACAGACATCCAGAACAAAAGCCTTACAGAAAAGTTGCAGAAAGCCATTAATTTTATTAGAAACCAACATGAAGTGTAGTGGCGGTCCAGCTGTGTGCTACCGTTTTGCCAAGGGTATTCTCTCTCGCGAACCGAACCGCTCCAAAAGCCACGTCCCGATCAAACACAACCGTGTTTGTAGTTACTAATGGCTTCGCTATTGAAACACGATTTCCACTTTAATTTTAATCACACTTCATCCACTTTGCGGAAATTTACAAATTATTCGTTTGCTTTATTAATTAAATGAAGAACCGAGTTCGATTGTATGCGTAATTTGATTATTGCTAATGAAATTATGACTGATTTATTTTTAATTCTTTGTTTTTGTCTTGTATTATTAGTTAGATGTATATTTCTGCATAGTTATAATGTCGTGCAATGTAATAAATAATATTAGAAAAGCAATCTAAATGTTGTTAAATTATTAAAGGTATCAATATTTTTATTTGTCTAGAGAAAGGTAAAACTCTCTCTCACTACGCCGCGTACCTCCTACGGAAAAACTGCATTAGCAAAAAAAAAATTTACAATAATTACGAACAACTTTAAATGTTTCATCTGCTTTTGCAAAGACAATCTGTATCCTATTTTGATAACATGTATCGATGACATCTAATGCTAACTAAAAGAAAGTAAAGTTCTTGAAATTCAATAACTGAGAGAAGACTAAAACGTAAATCTTCAAATCTTCAGATTTACAACAAAGCTCAGTTTTGGTATATTCACAAAACTATGTGTAACATTTAAATGTACACGTCACTGGGATAAATATAGTCCCTACCGCATATTCAAGTTGTGTCGCGCATTGCTACCGCTTATCAGAAACTAGCGGAATGAGGGTGAAATTCCACCCACAATACCGTGTGCAATCACAGTACATAAGTCAAACATTATAATGAAGAAGTTCGTTAATGTATTGGAGCGATTAAAAGACACAAAATCAAATGTTCTTGTATAGTTGATTGAATCAGGCGTTACTTGGCGGAACTCCATTGTAACCTAATGGAAGGAAAGATCCGAGGGTGCGTGGTGGGTTCCTCTTTCCTTCCATTAGGTTAAATGTTCTTGTGCTAAATACTAAGATAAAAATATAAAATGTAATGGACCAAATTAGATAATTATAATTATGTTTATTTGCTCTTATTATAATAAGGTTTTATGGCGTAAATAAAACGTTCAAATTACTGTGAGTAATGTTGTATAATTTATGCTCTAAAGCATTGGGACAAAACGGGTTACTTGCATCCCTAAAATAAGTATATATATGCGCAATTAAGACCTGTTAATAAATTAAAGGTTGAAATGCATCTAACTAATATTTTCATAGTTTCAAAATGTCCTTTTTAGTTAAATACAATATTTTAGTGTAATTTCATTATTAATTAATCATAAATTAACAGAATTTTAAATTGACGTTCATAATCGTTGTTTTGCTTTTGTGACCTATATGAGTAAATGAGTTTGAATTTGTAAACATACGTAATGCATTTATGTTTTTATGTTAGTTATCTATGCTTCGTGAACATAATATATTACATCTGAACCAAAATACCTAAATTATTCCTGTTAGAAATAATACTCACGTGCAAAAGAATGACGTGCATTGCGATTACGTACATTTGACCCACTGAAAACACATAGGCATAAACATTACTAAGAAGGTACATAAAAATTACACCAAAGAGTAGTCAGCTTAGTGCACAATGCCCAACAAATCTGCAGTATACGCGAACGGTATATGCATCGGTGTTCGTGAAAGCCTTATTTATACGTAAATACGTGTTATGGACCAGTGTCAGCACGAGAGCCTGTTCTACATCACAGGTAAACTTGGTGCTAATAAACTAATTAGAATTCATGAAGGTTGTATAAATATAGTGTACTGTTTCTTTGTGAAATAAAAAAACTATAAATATGATACACAGTTTCATTGCTTGGAAAAGTTATATGTGATTTCGACATACCACAACCATCATCATTATATGCAGATGTAGATGTCATCGATACAGCCTTAAATACAAATTCAAATTCAAATTCAAAATCCTTTATTCATTTGGGTCACAATGTGACGCTTATGAACGTCAAAATAATAAATTTATAAAATAACTAGTCGACGCCAGCGGCTTCGCACGCACATATTTTCGAATTTCCCGTTTTGCCCGATCCCGTGGGAATTTCGGAAAATCCCTTCTTAGTGCACCTCTACGGTCCCCAAGGAACATACATGCCAAATTTCAGCTTCCTGCGCCCAATAGTTTCGGCTGTAGCGTGTCTGTCAGTCAGTCAGTATCGCAAGGATTTTATATATTAAGATTATGATTTATTATTCTTATTAGTCCACTGCTGGACGTAGGCCTCTCCTTTGGCAAACCATTGAGCTTGGTCTATACTACAACCGTACCTATTATATAAATTATTAAAAAAAATCTAATAATCTATCAAAATTTTCTTAAAAACTTTAAATACTTTAAAGTTGAGAACCTGAAACTTAATGATTTTTCAATATACATTTTAACACACCACTAACATTATCTTTGTCCTTGCTTTTTTATACTTTTAGTTAAAATATTAAGAATTGAATAACTTATAACTTCGAACTTATAATTTTCAAAAACACAAACGAAAGATAGAGAAACAGATTAAAAATAAACGCAATAAATATGTGAAACTATAACTGCTGGAGGAAATAATTAAACTTCAGACAAAGGTATCAAATTAACTATTTATAATGAAGCAGGTTAACATAAAGAGCAAAAGACGAGGAAAGTTTCTACTTAGTTAACCGCTAAAACTAAATCCAAAGTGAGGACCAAGATTTTGTAAGACTTCCTTCCGAACAATCGTTGATAGAACCATCGAAATTAACTTTAATTCTTATCCATGTGTTTTTATTATATCGCTTAAATCAAATGAAGAAAAATCTAAATAAAATAAGACGCTTCAGTCTTTTAAGCCAAGTTGGCAGATAATTTATGTAATAATTGCTATGGACGCGTCATCCATTGCAATTATTACATTAAAGGCTGAATTTTTGCTCTTTTTAGCATAATTATATTATTTACCCTAAGTTCTTGGTGCATAGGGTTCCCACCAAGAACTTAGGGTCCCAAGCCAACCTCACCTGCAAGTGGTGCACCTGCCGATCAACGGACGAGGCTCTGGCAAACAAAATATCCCGATAAGCGGCAATAGGCTCGCCACCTATTACGTGGGATCAAAACACTGGCGAAAAGTGGGCGTTTAATATGCCTCTGCCTATCCTTTCAGGGAAACAGGCGTGAGTCTATGTATGTATGTATATTTTATTATAATTTCTAACGTCATTTTTTACGAAGCCACGGAAGACAGCGTGTAGATATTGAGCTTTCGACTAAATATATGTGATTGCTTGAACTGATTTAGAGATAAGTTAGTTTAACTAGTCCAAGGCTAGAGTCGGGTGACTATTGAGTATCCTATATAATTGTGACATGCCACTGTTGTAAATGTCTCGTGTTAAATACTACTATGTATTTCTAGGCGACAATTCTATGTTACTTCCTATATAATATGGGACAATAACTCAAAGAACTATCTCCTTTTCAAATAACTAGCATCAGATTTAAACGAATACGATGATGTCCAAAAAATATTCTTTCAGTCAAAATGTAGTCATACATGCTGGCTCTGCTAGGTAATTATATACAAGTGCCAGGTTTTTCCCCTCGGAGGTATTAAGAGTTGACAGGTCAAAATGTCACCCATGTTGTATTTTTATTAATCAGCTACACTACTGCAAAGTGGCATCAAGGGCCGCTAAGCAGTAGTATTTTGCGTGAACGAGTTACAAACACTATCCTCATAAACTTTCTCATTTATAACAGAAGTAAGATTTACTGCACTCGTCCGGATACGTAGCGCTCACGGAATAATTTAAGCAACCACCTTATAATTGCAGTGTACATAAAGGCAGACGCCGTTACTCGAAGCAAACACAGTGTAAGATCGCTTTGGTAAAAGCCACTTGAAGCTTATTTATTTTGTAGTTTGCACTTAAATATTACGCCATACGAATTATCAAAAGTGCCTGTTAAAGCCCTCTGTTTAGCTAATACTTTTAGACTTATACCTTTAGTAACATTGTTTTTAAAGACAGCTCTCGCATGAGTAATAATTCGTTTATCACTGGGACTTTACAGATATTCAAGTACCAGACACAAAAAAACAACAATTCGTAGAACAAATAAATAATTGCTCCGTGTGGGATGGAAGGAACCCATGACATTTGCCGTAGAGTCAAACGACGAGGCGGCCGCTTAAACCAATACACCATACATGCAGTCAATTTTGAAAGAGTCTAGAAAAACTTGACTCTCTGGTTAATGGCTAACAAACCCCACTCACGTATTTTCTTGTCAGTGAAATATCCACGAAAGTATTGACGTATTTATTTTTTGCCGCTTTCTGTCAGTGCCAATAGACACTTCGGTTGGGAAACTGATAAAATAAAAGCCGAACCACACCGATATGGATTTGTGCCTTTGGGGATTCGTACCTTTGTAATAAGGAAACTGAAAATGGGGGCAAGCAATTTTCCTCTGTTTACATTTTTGATATAATTGTTTCACCGTTGCTCTACCTACGAAATTAGGGTGACGCCGAGAGCAAAAGCTAGTTATTTCAAACTACCTAAATATACGTAATTGCTTCAACAGTATGACAGATAAGTTAGTTTAGCTCCTAACTACTGCAGCATATAAAACCGGGTTTTAAAACTGTATACCTACTATAAAATTGCTTTACAAAAATTACATATATGGTTTCTATATAAGTGTCAGCCATCCGACTTCCCAAAATATCTACTCGACTGATGAAATACGTAAGTATACATACTGCAAACGCTATAGTTCATCGGTTTACATCACATAGATTATGTCCTAGCCAAATGGAGCTCATATAGGCATCATGCGATCGAGCATCGGCGTATCTGCGGAAATCGAGATAAGCCGGTGTAACGCGCCTCGTATGTCGGACAGGGCCGGACAGCACCGGACAGAGCCGGACAGAGCCTGAGTTTCCGGATACGTATGTCTGTCCGACGTATGAACACGCTTTTGTGCATCGCTGTATCAGTTGCTTTAAGTTGAGTAAAAATGTATCTCAGTTACAGAAAAATAGAACATTTAGGTTGATATGTTTTTACGGAAATTGAGTAAGGTATATTCCTGCGTGATAAGGTGGTATTAGTGTTTGTTCTTCTTTTCCCAGTGTTATACATCTAATACAAAAATGGTATGATGCTATTGACATGAATACCATTATTAATCTGACATAAATTACTTTGTCTCAAAATATCGTATAAAGAAACTATAGGTTTATGTTCTACGCACAAATCATTGACGGTTACACACACATTCTGCCTAACTCTAGAGACTACGGATGAGTAAGGTTTGAGCTTCAACCGTGAATAACAAAAAAAAACACGTCACCGCTTGGACTAGACGGAAACAATTCGCACTTCACATATTGATTTCACTGCCCCCTATCAATCGTAATAATAAAAAAATATCACTCAATCACGAAACAACGCCAACGGAAAAACATGCCCATCGGTAAAGACGTCTTGCTAAGGGATCCCTCAATATATAACCATAACAAACGACCCTAGTCCCTACACTGAGGGGTAGAGGGGATGGGTGTGAATCGGTGTTTGTGGAAATGTAATAGGTATTATAACGTCAAACACGAAACAGCTGATGTAGCGATTGTGTACTCAAAGCGTGGCCGGTTACATTCAGAGTCAGCTTGTGGGAAAGCAAATATTAGCGGTGGTTCGCTTAGATTAAAATAAGTACTAAAGTAGTGATACGTTCAGAGGAGATACGGAGTTCGGAGTTCCTTTTGTGTATTTATTATTATAAAGTATTAAAATTAAAAGGGTTAAGGAATGCTAAAATGCTCAATTTTAAGGACAGCAAGATAAAGAGTTTTTATGATAAATAAATAAAGTTTATTTTTCACTGTCTGCTGCTTATCAATCGTAATGTAAAATCACTGGTTTCTATATTAATCCAAAACCAAATTTGATGAATGAAAGTCTACGCCGATCTATATGTAAACATGTTTGTTAACGAAAATAGAACATCAAACTTGTACTAATTACTGGAAAATATTTCGATTTGAATATCGATATACTTATTAATTAGGAATTAATAACGTTGTTAATTGTACGTGTGTGATATTTGCTTGCTCTTTGTAGAATTTGTGTATGTATAAAATTTTAAATTGAATGGAAATCTAATTGAGTACTGTTTGATGTAAGATTGATATTATTTATTTGTTAAGTTTAATGAGGAAAGCTTTATATCAACACGGCGCGGCGTTCGCCATTCGTCTCAACTATAACCGAAACTCCAAATTGCCTTTTACTCAGTATTTCATAATTTCATAAAATACGAAAGTAACGTGGTCTTTTATTTTTCTCAATAAAGCAATAATGAGTGCAAAATATTTGGGACTTACTACACACTCGGCACGTTCAAAAGCACTCAGCAAACTGAACAACAGAGCCAAGCGACTTTAAAACATTTCAATTTCTTTTTGCAACTAGTATTAATCTACAAAACATTATAATTTGAACTGTTAGTTACAATATTGTTCAGACGTGAACAAAGTTACTCAAATAACAAATGCTCATTGGTGCGAAATAACGTAGTTTCGTAATAAAGATTCCCGATACAGTACCAGGACTTCATAACAGAGTGAAGTATAATTTTCTCTATTCCTGCTATTTCTGGATCGAAGGCATAACCTTGTTATTACTATTTGTATCGTAAAGTGAACTAATCTAACATATGTAGTAGATGTCGTAGGGGTGTCAAGCTCTCTCATCTGTTATTTATATAGTTCCAGTACTGCAAAATGTAAAAAGCGTTGTTTTCTATTTCTAGAATACGATCTAGTCCTAAAATATCTCAAGCACTTAATTAGTACAAACTGAAATTTAGAGAGTTGTGACTTTGTGTCCCATATATTACTGATAGCTACTGGTGTTATCCACGAATAATAATACCTCACTGATATTCTTACACTTCGTCTGACCCCAAACAAGACAGAATCTGTAATATACCAATCTTCTAAGTGATAAACACAGCCAGACACAGAAAAATCGTATTCATCAGACAACGATTCCATGGCCGGGAAATCAAAAACTTAAAAGATTAAAATGCGCTGTAAATTAAATGTATCTTAGCTGTACAATACTAAATACTTTACTTACAAAATAATAAGTGCAATTTTAAATACATTAAATGTACAAAACTAAACTTCTAAAGCTATACAAACAGAAGCTACGATGCACGATGGGATCACTAGGTACACAAAGCAACAAACAATACATTTCCTACTTACATATAATATCGTTCCACTACAAAGATCCCTCATGGTAAACCCATTAAATAGTGACAAAAACAGAACATCGCCCTGCGAGCATTTATCTTCTACGGAGAGTTATAAAGGGCATAAATAAAGCAAAACCTATATAAGGCTTTAAAGCAACAATGAAAAATACGAACCGTTTTGCGTTGGGCGGCTGTAGGGGGGAGGTCGGCTGGTAGGAGGGCGCACACGAACAATGCGGCCCAGGCGAGAGCACCGCTGCACAAATAAAAAAAATACATGAACAACCGCTCCAATTATTGACGTGGGCATGAGATGAGAATCCCTAGTACACGAGTGTAGCTTCAACTTGTACGTACGGTATTCATTGTTCTGTACCCTGAGAGCTACCGGCCGGAAAACACGCGGGTCTAGCATTTCTATATAGTAAACTTTCCTAATGGTACAATCGAATAACTTTGCTCCGCTGACAATGTAAGCAGAACGTAAAAAATACATGTGGCACAGTTAGTGAGGAATTGTATGCGTCATGGGGTAAAATGTAAATATCCGCCACGAAATGCTTAGTTATAATTTTAATAGTCTTTTTGGTATCAAACGGAACCACTGAAAACCTTCAAAGGCCATTCATTACATTCATCAAAATAGCTCCTACTTTTTTATCATATTTAACATAATAACCTCGTAAATACGAGTGCTCTATTTAGGTAAACCAAAATAATTGTAAATGCCATAAAAAAACGTAGCTATTTTTATATCGCTAAAATAAATTCGCCTTAAACAATATAATTTTGCTGGGTAAAATATTTTTGGATATAAAAGAAAACTTTCTTTTACCTTTCATTGATATCGGACAATTTTATTATACACTTTTAAAAAAACCGACAAAAATATTAGAAGTGAACATTCATTTTTAAATGCCTGCCAACTGAAGTCAAAAATACTTCAATATATGGTCAATATATGGGATATATGGTTCAATATATGGTCGGTCATAATACTCGAACATAGCAATTACGAGAGTAACACAGTTTCTGGAGAAGTCACCTTTCGTCATCATCATGTCAACCTAGAGACGTCCACTGCTGGACATGGGCCTATCGCAGTGTTCTCCACATAGACCGATCCTGAGCCGCTCCCATCCAGCCGCTTTAATCCGAGTCAATTTGTATGATGCATTTATAGCCGCTACATAATTTAATCAAATGAATGTAAATAATCCTACATTAGCCGCGCTGTTGGCTGCTAATAGTGCCAAATAGGTACGGGCTCGTAACCCCGGGGCCATTAACTATGGGAGCGCCGCCAAAATAATGCACTACTGAAAACATTGTAGCATTCTTAAATTTTGACTGTGAAATTGTAAAATATAACCTCTACACGGCATAAAGTCTTTTTAAGAAATGCCAAATACTGGTGTGAATGTACCTATGTGCAAGTCACTGCACCGATAGAAACGACTTAAAGGATATGTACTTTTTCTTCTTTTTATAATTTGAAGGAATATGAATAAGTCTGCGCGCCACCTGACATCACCTCGAAAATAGATCTAAGCGTTTTCAGGTGCATGTTATTATAGTACTCACAGATTTAACAAGAATCAGATGGAGCGCATTCGTCCAACTAAGTGAGGCACGTTGACAGCTATGTGTGCGTGACATTTGGCGACTGGCACTTTACGGACACGCGCGTCTATGTGTGTGTAAAGTTGCCAGATTATGAATAATCTCCCACTATTTTGCATATAGTTTTTGCAAACGAATATAAAAATATTACATATTTAATATTCGTTTGCGGTTTTGAAGAATTTACCATGGATTTAATTAATGCTTTTAATATGTAATGCTGTTGTGACAATGATTCAAATAAAAGATACCATTACTTAATGTATGCTTTTATAAATACATTTCTTAAATGTAGTTAACGAGTTAAGTTTTAACTAATTTTATTCGTAAATTGAGAAATAAATAGATTATGTTTTGTGATTCATAGCCTCGATCTAGAAGAGATACTTATATAATACCAACTACATATATTTACGAAAACCAATCATGAAGTTCAGATCTTAGATCGGCGAATATGTTGTTTATTTTTTGTTTAGAAATTCTCAGTATAGTCATCAACATCACCAGCCTTTAACAGTCCACTGCTGGACTTCATACATAAACATACATAGTCTCACGCCTATATCCCCGAAGAGGTAGGCAGAGGTATATTGCTACACCCACTTTTTGCCAGATTAATTTTAGTCCCACGTAACAAGGGGCGAGCCTATTGCCGTACCGGGCACATTACCAGACTCCGTGCTGCTGCTGAGAATTTCCTAACGGAAGAACACTTTGCCCGACCCGGGGATCGAACCCGAGACCTCCCAATTCCACACGCACATTTATGCCGCGAGAACAACGAGGCTGGACTTCAGGCTCTTCTAATTTGCTTAAGAGTACCACCGTGACCCGTAACTGCTGACTTCTGAACTGCTTCATGTCTGATAATCCTTATATTAAGCATATTTATTGAGGTACTCTTAATAGTTAGCTTAGTTTTTCGAGTAACATTTGAGTAAAAAACGGTGGGTTTGATAGTGTAAGTACATTTCGTTCATATGAGGCATCTTAAGGAACTTAGGCACAAAAGTGTTTACTTAAACTATTCTTAACGAATTACAATAACAAAATCCGGGTTTTCAATAAACGCAATTTTGCATAATTATTTCCCATTACATGTGTTCCTAAAGCACAAGTCATGTTTATATCTTTTTATTTTGATGTAATAAATGTGATGTGTAATAAGTGTGTATGATGTATATATTGTTGACGATCCAAATGAAAAAAATAAAGGTCTAACATGTTCTAAATTCGTTTTCATTTAACAGGAACCTTTTAAATGCCGACTGTTGATGTAAATTTACAATTGCCTTCTAAGTTACAGGGATGTAACAGTTATGCCGAGAACACCGTCTCATCCAATTCAATATCATAAATATTTTTAGAAAACCAATGGGACATTCACCTCAATTATAAAGTGGTTGTGATTTTTTTCCAAAATTATGTAACAGAAAGAAATAATCATGAAGTCTGATCTACATACTTTAAATTTAAATAATACTGGTATAATCGATTTTAAACTTTCGCGATTTGTATACATCATACAAAATAAATTAACGGGTATTAATCGCGTACAACTAACTTATTTAAGGTATAAACACCTATTTGGTTCCGACGTTTCGCTCGTCTTGCACCGAGCGTGGTCGCGGAGAGACTGATGAGAGCTCAGCGCCTCTGATATAATATATAAATATAATAGATAAATACTGGTATATTAAAACATTGTATAAATTGTCAGCGGACTACCTCAGTGGTCCAGTGAATAGCGTATGGGTCTGCTAATCGGAGGTCCTGGATTCGATTCTCGGGCAAAAGAGTTACTGAGTTTTTCTGAATTCTCAGTAGCAGCACGGAGTTTGGTGATGTGCCCGGTAACGGCAATAGGCTCGCCCCCTATTACGTGGGACCTAATAAAATCATGGCGGATGTGGGTGTAATATTACACCTCTGCCTACCACTAAGGAGATAAAGGCGTGATACTATAAAAAAAAAACCGGTCAAGTGCGAGTCGGACTCGCGCACCGAGGGTTCCGTACAAACCTGTAGGTATATAAGTAAAAGTTCACCAGTCATAGTTATAGTATTTTTATTGCCAAATGAAATCCATAACATTACAGTATGGAAAGCTGGAGGAGCATAAATTAAATAAAAAGAGGTCTTTAACGTTTGTAATCAGTCATCCTTTAATTTATATTAACATATATCGCTTATTTTATAATATAACTTAAATACCTATTCCATACTTGCAGCAGCCTTGCAAAAGTCTGCTGATGAATGATGGTAAGATTTTTTTATCAAAGTTATTGATTTACAAAGTTTTTAGTGACTATTAGAAATCTGTTACAAAAATGCTTATAAAGTACAGAATAATAAGCAAAAATGTTTGAAGACTATGTAATTATTTGAAATCTCAATATCAATCAGCCTATCGCAGTCCACTGCTGGACATAGGCCTCTCCCGACACGCACCACAGCACATGGTCCTCAGCCTTCCGCATCCTTTATCTGGGCTATAAGGCGTTGCTTCGTACCTACCAAATTTCAAGATTTTGAGTTCACGGGAAGTACCCTGTAGGTTTTGATTCCCTTGCGAGTAGCCGCGAGTTTGAAAATATGCTTATATTGCACTTTCTTTTGATTGCGTTGACATAGAAGTTTGATTTTGTTGCAGCTTAACGGTGTTATATACCTTTTTTTTTTTTTTTTTTTTTTGTTTTACGAGGTGGAAAATCCCTTCGGATCTCCGACTCTTGGGGGAAATAAGAGCCGGAGTATGTGGTGTTTCCACTAAAAACCACCTCGACTTCCGCCATGTACCCGTGTGTCGGAGGGTGGGGCATCACCAAAGCACTCGTCGCCACCCTCCGACGGGTATTGGCCCGCCAGATGGTCAGGCGGGCCCCGAACAAAACCCCCTTGGCGGCGGATTAAGGCGTTTTGGCGGCGGAGTCCAAACTCCGCCGCCAAAACGCCCAGCGGCCGCAGAGGATAGGGAGGACGGCAACGCAACACCGCATCTCCTCTTCCTCTGCGGCCCCACCGCGACGCATCGAATGGTGCGCCCCCATTTGGTCGCGGGAGATAGGGCGCGCGGCAACGCAACACCGACACGCCTCTCCTCCCGCGACCGCACCCGACTGCGAGGGACAGACAGAACTGTCCCCCGCACCCGCACCGTTGGACGCATCCTGCGCAGGCCCCTCCAAGCCCACGCGGAGCGTCCCCTCCTGGATCCATCTTAGCTTCACCGCGGGTGACCAATCCACGGTTACTGAGCCCCCCCACCACGACAAGGTGGAGATCCCACGGGGGGGAACGGTGTTATATACCTGAGTATTTGATATGAATTTCAATTTAATACCTCCACGCGTTCAAGAGAAAGGGGTAGTAACTTTAAATTTATAAAAATATTTTTCTTATATGATGTAACTAAAAATTAATGATTTTCGCAATTTTTCCTTTATATGTGCTATAAGGTGTTGCTTCGTGCCAAATTTCAAGATTCTGAGCTCATGGAAAGTACCCTGTAGGTATTGATTCACTTGCGAGTAGGCGCCAGTATGAAAATATGCTTATATTGCTCTTTCTTTTGATTGCGTTGACATAGAAGCTTGATTTTGTTGCAGCTTAACGGTGTTATATACTTGAGTATTTGTTATGAATTTCAATTTAATACCTCCACGCGTAAAAGAGAAAGGGATAGTAACTTTAAATTTATTAAAAATATTTTTTTATATGCTGTAACTAAAAATTTACGGTTTTCGCAATTTTTCCTTCATATGTGATATAAGACGTTACTTCGTACCAAATTTTAAGATTATGAGTTCACCGGAAGTACCCTGTAGGTTTTGATTCACTTGCGAGTAGGCGCGAGTTTGAAAATATGCTTATATTGCTCTTTCTTTTGATTGCGTTGACATAGAAGCTTGATTTTGTTGCAGCCTTACGGTGTTATATACCTGAGTATTTGATATGAATTTCAATTTAATACCTCCACGCGTTCAAGAGAAAGGGGTAGTAACTTTAAATTTATCAAAAATATTTTTTTACATGCTGTAACAAAAAATTTACGGTTTTCGCAATTTTTCCTTTATAAGTGATATAAGACGTTACTTCGTACCAAATTTCAAGATTCTGAGTTCACCGGAAGTACCCTGTAGGTTTTGATTCACTTGCGAGTAGGCGCGAGTATGAAAATATGCTTATATTGCTCTTTCTTTTGATTGCGTTGACATAGAAGCTTGATTTTGTTGCAGCTTAACAGTTTTATATATTTGAGTATTTGATATGAATTTCAATTTAATACCTCCACGCGTAAAAGAGAAAGGGGTAGTAACTTTAAATTTATTAAAAATATTTTTTTTATATGCTGTAACTAAAAATTTACGGTTTTCGCAATTTTTCCTTCATAAGTGATATAAGACGTTGCTTCGTACCAAATTTCAAGATTCTGAGTTCACGGGAAGTACCCTGTAGGTTTTGATTCCAATGCGAGTTTGAAAATATGCTGCAATTTGCATCATATACAGCTGTATCTTTTGATTGCGTTGGGTTAGAAGTTTGTTTTTTTTACAGCTCTATGGAACCGTAGATTGGAGTATTTAGTATAAATTTCAGTTTGATACCTCCACGCCTTATTGAGAAAAAGGGTCTTGACAGACGGACGGACAACAAAGTGATCCTATAAGTGTTCCGTTTTTTCCTTTCGAGGTACGGAACCCTAAAAAGGAATAAAAAAATTATAAATCGTTTCAAACTTTTGGGCTGGGAAAAATATCGGTAATAAATCTTATTTAGGTCGTAAGCAGTAAGTTATAATATTTTTATTTCTCTAAACATACATACATAGACTCACGTCTGTTGCCCGGAGGGGTAGGCAGAGACTACGGAACGCCATTTGCAACGATCCAGACATATCTCTCTTGTTTCATTCACTCCCATCAGATTCCTCATGCATGCTCTTCTGTTCAGGGTACTTCTAACCTGTCCTGTTTTTAGGATATCTCCAATCTGGTTAGAGAACGTCCACCTAGGTCTTTCCCTTCGTCCTGTCCCTTCCACACTTGCCTTATATATCTGCTTGGTCATTCTTTCGTCATCCATCCTCTCCACGTGCCCAAACCATCTTAGCACACCTTTCTCGATGCTTGTCACTACATTTTCTTTTACCCCACAACACTCTCTTATCACACAATTCTTTACTCTGTCAGTCAAAGAAACACCACACATACTTCTCAGTGCTCTCATTTCTACAGCATTTATTCTACTTTCATGACTCTTGTGCCATACCCATCTTTTATTTCTCTAAACCTGATAGATTTAGTTTATTTGATTAAGTTACTCTAGTTGGAGGAACACCACACCATTTATCCTCCACAAATATCACCGCCCCTTTTAATTCCGTTGGTGCCGTAAGAGGCAGTTCAGGAGAATATACGAAGCTAATAGTAAGTATATTATCTATACCCCTTCTGGCCAGCGTGATATAGGCTGTGTGATGAAGGATCTAAATATAAGGAACCGCGGTGATACTATTTTCATCATCATCATCAATCCTTCGGCCGCGGAGCCCGGGGTGCAATCTACCCTGATAATACAATTTTTATTTCCCAAATATAGAATGAGGCTTTAATAACATTCACGGAACATCTTCACTCGCTACTTTGAAATATGTTTAGTGGTTACCATATCCCGTGCAGACTGTATTTCTGTCACCCCCTAACCCCCTGGCGCAGGAACTCCCGTTCCCGTCATTTCCAATGGATTTCGTATTCATTTTTTTGGCTCTTGTCCCCACTCATGCGGAACATATTATGTACGTACGTATACTTGTTACATAGTTTGTCTTACAAATACGTTTACAGATCATTGGGCTTTGTAATTGTTAAATAATTATATATCGAGGCACGTTACATATTTGATAACGTTATTTTGTTTTATTATTGATGTAAGACTGATTATCATTTTGTTTCCTTATAATATTACATTAATAGGAAACTAAAAGTAAATTATAGTTTAATGTTACGCAATGATTAAATAAATATTATCTGAACCTTTATATCCCCTTTAGGAATCAGACACTTACTATAAAGATAATTAATGAAAATTTTATGATGACCGCTGCAGTGGCTAAAACCTTAACTTCAAACAAACAACCTTACATACAGTGCCCGTATTTTCATAGTGTTGGTTCGAAAATCAGAGAGTTACCAAACATACCTTCAACCCCTATTTAACCCTCTTTATAAATGGAATACTCTCACTGTTAGTTAGTGCCTACGTACAGTCAGACAAGTCGGCGGTCGATCAGTTTTAAAAAGTTCCCTTTGGCCGCTCACAGAGTCAAGGCTTATACAAAACCACGCCCATATAACGTTTGACCAATAATGATAGTTTAAAGCTGGAAGCGCCCATGTCTTGCTGAGCGATTCTCGCCCTTATGGTGTACTAGCGGGAAGTTGTGCGATTGTACGTTCAGTAGTTTCAGTTCTGTGATGATATGTCAGACAGGCATTTTTTTACACCATACAATTAAGTAAAGTCCGAGGGAAATAAAGTATCAACATCACTTTGCAGGTATTTTACTGCACTGATATAATTTACACGGGAAAAAACAAAATAACGCAAGCGAAGTAAAAAATACCTTCAACATTGTATATCCTGATAAAAATAGCTCTCCTTTCAACCAAGCGTTTCATAATCTTGATCACTTATAAGATAAGTAGACACTTTACGCGTAAGATGAGATATATTGATTGAATAAATTTAAATCCTTTGTATAGCAATATTTTATGTTATGTCAAGAAATGTTTTGCGACGTGTGTTCAAAATCATTTATAAAGACTCACGCCTGTATCCCCGAAGGGGTAGGCAGAGATGTAATATTACACCCACATTTCGCCATGACGTATAGAGGTTCCAAGTTATAGGGAGCGAGCCTATTGGGGTTAACGGCACATCACCATACTTCGTGCTGCTACTGAGAATTCGTAAGCACCCGTGAACACTTTTGCCTGATCAGGGCCTCCAAGCAGTAGACTCATACGCTATCTACTGGACAACGGCGTCAGTCGTTCAAAATCAAGGTGAATTTGTGCCACGACGCTTCGTTACAATAATAAATGAGCGACTGCCTCTGTTGTCCTGCGGTAGTGACAGCGACTACTGATCATGAGAGGTCTCGGGTTCGATTCCCGGGTCAAGCAAAAAGTGAGATTGGGTTTTTCTGTTAGAAATTATCCAATAGAAAGTTCGGAGTCAGGGAGTTGGCGGCGTCACACTCCAGTGCCTCGGAAAGCACGTTAAGCCGTTGGTCCTGCGCCCAATCTCTCTCCGGTCGTGTAGCTTGTGCGTCCCATCGGACTATGAGAGTGAGGGAATAGAGAGTGCACTTGTGTATGCGCACACACTTGTGCACTATATTATGTCGCTCGCAGTTAACTCTCTTATACAGACAAGCCGTCGTGGCAGAAGTCGGTCGCGAGGACATTATTTACTTTAAATTATAAGCGTGTGTACAAGTTCGGCGGCGTACCCTGGTAGTAGTTAGACCCGGTAACGCAATAACGTCTAGGCTAACTAATCCTTACATAACAATGGTTCAATTGAATCCTTTCCTTCTCAGTCACGAAAGTTTAAAAGTATTCACTATCGTTATCAGGGATGTTACGGAGCTTCGATTCCGATTGTGTTTCTTTGCTTTTTTTGTTCGTTCGTGTTCTGTACTTATACAGGTGTCTCATTATCCCCAAATTTCCAAATTACCACACCTTACGCACGTGGGAATCCGTGGCTGGGGAGACTGAGGCCTGAATTCAAATACCTCTTCAGTAATAGGCATGAGATATACCTGCAACATTCCATACCCGGCCTCACGGGTACGGGTATGACCATGCACCCAGTACAGAAACCCAGTATTAAAATACCTATGGGTATTTTCAGGGCAGGTCTTTGACGGGTTCCTTTTGGAGGCTCTTACAGACGTTTTCATCAGTTTGATGACTTTTGGCTCATCCAGGCCTAATTTATTGAAGGCTTCCTTTTGGAGGCTCTTACACACGTTTTCATCAGTTTAATGACTTTTGGCTCACCCAGGCCTAATTTATTAAATATATTTTTTATATATTAAAAAGAGACCCGCTTATTCCAGTAATTTAGGTTTTCAGACTATACTTTATTACTTTAAACGAGCAATACATACCTATATATTTACATAGACTTTGGCATAGTAAGTTTATCTACATAGTTAGATTTCCCGGGAAAACGCCACAAAAAAAAAGAATTGCCGAGCGAATCTCGGTCGCACCAGGTACTTATTATTATTGTAGAAGGTATTCTCTCGTTTTCCATAAATTCATTTGCACTAATATTGTTTGCCATAATCATCCCCGATCATAATATTTACTTGCACTATTATCATTTATAACGTTTGCCTTAACAACTCAACAGTGATAACTTTTATTTGCCATAAAATGACTTTCTATAACAACATGTATCATAATAATTAGTTTCCATAAGTAACTAATCTCAAAATCGACTCTTGACATGATCTAAATTTGATATAATTATGAAAATAATACATAATATTGTTAGGTCGAAATTAATTATCGTTAACATCCTGACTCAGTGCAATCCGACTCGGATAGGTTAGGGCAGTTTTATTTAAACCACCCAGAAGTAGGAGCCCCGCGAAGCGGGGCTCCGTCAAGCTTAATTAGTAGATGCCATATGAGGTTTAGTTTTAGGTTTAATTGTGAATAAAAAGTCTGGGTTGAGTTTTAAAACGAGTGGCCCGAATTTGAGAGTATTGGGTGTGTAGAGGGCTGAAGGGAGTTAGTTTTAATCCCCTAAAAGTAATTTCGGCTGCCGGAGTTGCGTCTAAAAATTTTTTAACAATTTCCAAAAATTCTTCATTCAAATATGCAAAACGGAACGTAATCCTAGGTTTTATGTGAAAGTAACTAAATAGGTTGTGTTAGGTTCTCTTTTGAACCTTAACCCGAAAATAGGAGCCCTGCGAAGCAGGGCTCCGTCAACCTCAGTTTATTAAACTAGTGGAATCAATAAAAGCGATATTTAGGTTTTATGTGAAAAATGTGAAACGAAACGCAACCGCCATCTTGTATGAATGATATAGACAGCTAATGTCAAATTTGTGCTTTATTGCTTTCGAATACCTAGGGTTAGGTGCGACTGTAATAAGTAACTAAATAGGTTATGTCAGGTTCTCTTTTGAACGTTAATCCGAAAATAGGAGCCCTGCTCAGCAGGGCTCCGTCAACCTTAGTTTATTAAACTAGTGTGAAGAATGTGGAAGTTGGCAGTGCCATACACCATTATGAAAAATGGCATTATTAAAAACTAAAATTATAGCAAATACATTTATGGATTTAAATTATTATGACATTTGATCGATTATGACCAATGGAATTAGTGAAAGTCATTTAATGTCATTTCACGATTATGGCAACTGAAGCGTTATTTCTAATGAAATTATGGCAAATACCAGTATGGCATATGAAATTATGGCATTTTAAATTATGGAAAACATTAGTAAACCATTGTAGAAATACTAGAAATTGTAAATCAGTAGAGTCGCCACCGCGCTGCCATTATTATGGTTCCCTGTATAAGATTTTTGTTGTTATTATTTTTTAATATCAGGCAAATGCTGGACTTATGCCTCCCTCACGGATTTCCACACAGACCGATCTTGAGCAACCCACATCTCCTACCGATTCCGGGGATCTTAACGAGATCGTCAGAATGATAAAACGAGGCGGGCGCTAGCGGCTCGGGGCTTGGTGTCGAACGGAGACCGGGTACAACTTATGATCAGGTATAAGTACGTACGGGCCGTACTGTCATGCGACTTCGTTCGGCGCGCAGTTCGTACAATACCTATCGGGTGCGGACTCCGGGTCTCTACCGTACATACCCGGTGTGCGTACTGCCATGTTCATACTGGGTAATTATATCTGTACCAGTATATTATTATACGTATCATCCCTATTGAGTAACTCAACGGGGCTATCTTACTTTCGGCAGGGCTGGATATTCGTAGCCCTATGTGTATTTTCTAAATAAATCGCAGGGACAGACTTGAATCAGCTGGAATCGACCCCCTAACATGTTGTTTTTCACATGGTCACTTATATGTGGCATGTTCACGAGTAAGCGGTAAAAATAATTTACATGTTCTATGAGAAGGTGGTAAAACAGTTAGATAATGTTGTGCATAAAGAATTTCTCTAATGATATGTATTATATAATATACAAATGAAACTTTAAAAGTTATAAATATTGTATACTTTTGCCATAAATGTCATGCTAATTAAATTCCAACATTTACGCGAACGAAGTCGCGGGCACAGCTAGTCTACTATAAAGTTGTTCCAAATAACAATTAGGAAAACAACTTAATTCACATAGCAGATTAATATGGCTGTACATCTGTTATTAAACAAAATAACTTTATCAAATATGTAACGAGCGTCGATATATAATTATTTACAAATTTTAAGGCCCAATGATCTGTGAACCTATTTGTAAATCAAATTGTGTAACAAGTATACGTACGTACATAATATGTTCCGCGTGAGTGGGGACAAGAGCCAAAAACGAATACGAAATCCATTGGAATTCACGGGGACGGCGGTTGTGTGCGGGGTGACGGAAATACGGTCTGCGCGGGATATAGCAACCACTAAATATATTTCACAGTAGCGAGTGAAGATGTTGTGCATCGTACGTTTTGAAAAAGAAAAATAATATTTACACAGGACTGCACGCTGTACTAGTATTGGTATGAACGTTGTATGTTTCGAAAAACTTTTCACGCTGTATGTTGTCATTATAATTTGGCTACTCCCACCCAAATTCCCATTACTGTGTCACCTGGCTTCCCCATGTTCAGCAGCAATGACCATTGGACACAAAGAAATTTAACACTCCTGAAGTCGATGGGAAAGTTAAACTGTCTTGGAACCCATATCAACAATCAGAAGTGTATTATAGAAGACGGGTAGTAAAAAAAAAAGTCTTTATTATGCTTAATTCGATCAATAAAATAATAGTGTCACTAACTCGCCACTTGAAATTACCAAAAATATACAACTTTATTATGAAGCCACTGGGCCGAAGCAAAGTGTTATCCGTTATGCTTAATTTCTCTTGGCATATTTTTAATGGTCGCGACCATCGCGGTGTCTACTTGGTAGGTTAGTTCGACAACTGACGGTATAAAGTGTCATAATTTAAAGATCTTCGTTTAGATTAATAATTGCATATAGACCTCACTTCAGTACTTTCGATCGTTAAAATACAAAACATTAATAGCTTCCCTGAACTTAAGGGTTACGCAATGGAGTCAATCAATATCAATTCCGACAACACCATAAAAATATACTGTAGTAGTACTCAACGTACACGACTTTGCTGAGGCTTCGTTTATGTACACATACACCTCAATAACATACCTACAGCTTTAAGAACAAGGGGAACCCAACAGTAATGTAACAACCACCCTGTTCCACTTTCATCATATAAACTATGCGATAGTATCCAACGGTTTTTTCATTATACCAAAACACCTATCCACTTTCCATTATTTATCGCCTCTGTTGCGTAAATATCAAAATGGAACAAACAATTCTGACTAATACTCGTAAATCTTCGATTTAGCCGAAGAAACCAATCGCGGCCCACCCTTAACTCAGTTACGTTTTTCCATTGTTCACAATTTCGCGCTTGCCGCAGAATCGTGACATCCAAATCTGATAACATCCTCTATGATTTGAGTTTCCGTGCCAAAAACTGGTGAGCACAATGTTATGACTTGAAAATTCTTGTATATTTTGCGACTTTTGAGGTTTCGCTTGAGAGAGTGAAATAAACACTTTATGATTTAAGACAAAACTCGTCTTAAAAATAAATACAATTAAATTATACTAACTTGTTATTTTGAAAGCACTGTTAGCATTGGAGAGCAAAAATTATAGCAAAGAAATGTTACCTACTATCCACATATCCGAAGGCGATGATTAAACGTTTATTAAAAATCAATAACGTAAAATTTTAATAGTGTAGCATTACATGTCAACAGGCAGGTTAATGTCTCCTCTCCGCAACATACAAATATTCCGTAGTGTCACTCTTGTATTAGATACCTACGTTACACTTATCGTCTACGCATATCATCTATCCTGTAGCTTATCCTCGAGAAACCTCTTCCAATCTCGAACGACATTTTCTGATCAACTTTAATCAAAATGACGTCGACCCAGAGTTACACAGTTTCAGTATTCTTTAAGTTTTAGCCTTGGCTGGTTACAGGAATAAATATTTAAAAGTCTACAATGTAGGTCGCCTTCACATTGTATTAGATATTCTTCTTTAAGTAATATTAAAAAAGAAACAGCTTATTTTTAATATATCGAGACGTTTCGTTATTATCTTTTCGCTTCTTTTAAGCTTATTAACTTCTCTTTAGAATGTATTGCATTGGCACGGTTGGCCTATTTCGATCTGCTTTTAACATTTAAGACTTTTACTTTACAGCCCTATGTCTGAATGGGGCATTACAGCAAATACTCATTGAACTTTGTCGACACCATTAGGGAGAAAGAAAGAGGTACTTGTGAGCATTCCTCAGTAGGTGAGCTTTGAAACAATGGGTCGAGCGAGGTTCAGGCCCGCTCCACCTACTCTCAAGTGGCGCATTTTTGTCGCTCGGATGTCAAGCTGCTGCACGTTTGCACACTTGCGGAATATTGAAATTGTTTCTGTTAGCTTTGCCTCTTGCAATAACCCGTTTTTTTTTTATCTCGGAGACATCTTCGAAAGTAAT
This sequence comes from Euclidia mi, assembly GCA_944739405.2. Taxonomy (NCBI): domain Eukaryota; kingdom Metazoa; phylum Arthropoda; class Insecta; order Lepidoptera; family Erebidae; genus Euclidia; species Euclidia mi. Next base: position 27,495,837 of record OX123193.2, on the reverse strand, counting down.
CCGGCCCCTAGAGAACGGAGTTGGGTTGTATTAGATTTTACTTGTGAAGACAATTTTGGTGATACTCTTTTGAATGTACGAGTCTTTACTCGCATAATCCACAAATAAATCCAATTTCCAGTGTTCGTTCCCGTCATATACGTATCAAAAGACCATTATATCCAAACTTCTGTTACTGAACGATGTTAGTGTATAACAAACACTGTTACAATGTACTGAGATGTTATGTCATCAAAATGCCAATGTGTATAAGAATGGTTTAGTAACAGGATTTACAATGCCAAAAATATTTTCACTTAGAAGTAGCAAGACAGTATAATTGTATTTATCTTCGAATTGACATCTCATTTAACGAACAAATTGATTTATTTTGTTGGTTCTCGTTTGCAAAATAAAAATGTTTACTCGAATAGATTTGACAGGCACAGAATCCAGAGGTAGACAATATTTACACGCGTTTGATAATAAAATAATCGTTTTGATTTGACAGTCACTATACAGTAGTATAACTAAACTAGTAATATATATCAGGTTCTTTTACCACTTCGAAATACAACGATCAGTTACTTATAATAAGTTTTGATACCTACTTCATTATAATAGGCTTGTGTCCTAAATTTAATTAGCGATTGATTCGTTCCTTTATTCGATGTTAAACTGAAATACCTGATTTTAGCTTCAAAAATCGATCAGCAACATTACTAATTACGGCTTTTTAAAAACCTTTCTGAATTTGACACGGAAACGCTGTAAACCATCATGGCGTTTTGAGTTATATCACAAAATGCAGAACAAAACAAACCGTGAATGAGGTCTGGTCTACGATTTGACAGGTAGAAAGTTTGACGTTTTAGTTGTATTTACTACTATAACGTCAACAACATGAATGGCGGACGTACTGTTTGACGTAATGCTATCTGAATGGTGTTCACTGTCACAAGAGTAAATACATGATTTTTAGTTTTAGAATCCTAAAAATAACATTAATCTTACCTTTTTATAATAAACTAGCTTTTGCCCGCTGCTTTGCACGCGTAAATTACGATTAGATAAAATACTTTGTACAAACACCCTCCTCAAGGAACATACATGCTAAATTTAACCTTCTTGCGCCCAGTAATTTTGGCTGTAAGGTGTATGTCAGTCAGTCAGTAACGAAAAGATTTTATATAGGTACACAGATTGAAGTGATTCCATTGAAAAATAAAAGTTTTTACACAAACTCTGAATCCCTTTTCCACCCTCTAAGGAGAAAATTTCCAAAATAAATGTCTTTGTGTTCGCAAACGTCATTTGTGGATCCAATAAACAAAGTATGAAGTTAATCCCTAGAAGGCATAAAAGATTCTATGCAAATTATGACTCCCCTCTTTATCCCCTTAGGGTAAGAATTTCCAAAAGACTTTCTTAGTGTTCACTAACTTAATTTGAGGAACCAATAGGTATACAAAGTTTGAAGATAATCCAATGAGGGAATGAAAAGTTTTATACAAATTCTGACAACCAGTTTAACCCCCTTAGGGGAGGAATTTCCAAAAATCCTCTCTTAGTGTGCCCCTACACACCTCAAGGACCATACATGCAAAATTTCATCTACTTGCGCTCAGTTGTTACGGCTGTAGCATTTCTGTCAGTCAATGAGTAACGCAAGGATTTTATATACAGAAAGATTATACAAAAAAATAATATTTGACTGCCTCCGTGGTACAGTGGACAGCGTATGTGTCAGCTAAACGGGAGCTCTCGAGTTCGATTCCCGGGGCGGGCAAAAGTATTACTGAGTTTTGCCCAATTCTCAGTAGCAGCACAGAGTCTGCCAATGTACCCGGTAACGGCCATAGGCTCGCCCCCTGTGGGTGTAATATTACAGCTCTGCCTACCCCTTCGGGCATACAGGCGTGAGACTATAAAAAAAATAAACCAACTGGCTGTAATCTCAAAATAACTGTATTGCATATTGTTGCTATCCCGTTTCCAGTACCCCAATGATTTATTTAGATTGTTTTTCTGTCTGTTTATTTATTAAGAGTAATCTTAAAAATGGCTGTATCGATTTAGATGTGTATTTTACTAATAGTTCATGAAAACTCTCGAACAAACTATGAAAATTTAATTTAGGCATAGCTGCTTGCAAAAGCTAGTTAAAATTAAATTACTCAAAAAAAAATAATTCTTAGTGTTCACTATCGTCATTTGTGGAACCAAAATATAAAGTTTGAATTTAATCCACTGAAGGAATAATAAGTTTCGCTTCATACACACTTCAAACCCCTACCTCTACCCCTGAGGGAAGGAATTTTCGAAAAACAAGTCCTTAGTTTTCACTATCGTCGTTTGAGGAACCAATATACAAAGTTTTAAGTGAATCCATTAAAGTTTTTTTTAATATTACAACATGGGACACCCTTTCTTAAATTAATTCTTAATAGAGGAATGACTTCGAAAACTGCTTTCTTGGTGTTCATTTGAGGAACCTATATGCAAAGTTTGAAGTTAATCCAATGAAGGACTAAAAAGGTTTCATACAAATTCCGACTCCTCTTGTTAACCCTTTAGGGTAAGACATTCCAAAAAGATTTTCTTAATGTTTACTAAGGTCATTAGAGAAACCAAAACCTATACAAAGTTTGAAGTTAATCCACTGAAAGAATAATAAGTTTCTTTTGATACTTTGAACCCCCTATCTAACCCCCTGAGGGTAGGAATTTTTCAAAAAACAAATTTTCTTTGAGTTCACTTTCGTCGTTTGAGGAACCAATATACAAAGTTTGAAGTCAATCCATTAAAGAAATAAAAAGTTGCATACAAACTTTGACCCTCAATCTTACCCTCTTAGGGGTGGAATCGCCAAAAAATAATTCTTAGTGTTCACTATTCTCATTTGAGGAACCAATATACAAAGTTTGAAGACAATCAACTGAAGGAATAATAAGTTTTATACACACTTTGACCCCGCAATCTTACCCCCTGAGGGTAGGAATTAAAAAAAAACTAATTCTTAGTGTTCACTATCGTCATTTGAGGAACCAATATACAAAGTTTGAAGTCAATCCACTGAAAGAATAATAAATTTCGTTTCATACACACTTTGAACCCCTGTCTTACCCCCTGAGGGTAAGAATTTTCGAAAAACAAAGTCTTAGTGTTTACTATTGTTGTTTGAGAAATCAATATACAAAGTTTGAAGTCAATCCATTACAGGAATAAAATGTTTCATACAAACTTTGACCCCTATCTTACCCCCTTAGGGAAGGAATTTTCAAAACAATAATTCATAGTGTTCACTATGGTTGTTTGAGGAACTAATATACAAAGTTTGGAGTCAATCCATTAAAGGAATAAAAAGTTTCATACAAATTTTGACCCCCAGTTTTACCCCTTAGGGGTAGAATTTCCAAAAATCCTCTCTTAGTGCTACCCTACACTCCTCAAGGAGCATACATGCTAAATTTCATCTTCTTGTGACCAGTCGTTTCGGCTGTAGCGTGTCTGCCAGTCAGTCAGTAACGCAAGGATTTTATATATTAAGATAAAGATAATAAACTTTATTGACATCTTAAAATCATAATGAATCTATAGATACTACAATTAAATCAATTTATTCTTAGTGGACACAAGCCTATTTGCGCTATCGCTTCGCCGTTTAGGACGTGTTGTGGGTTCGATCGACACGAGACAACACATATACGATCCACAAATGATTGTCTCGAGTCAAGGTGCACTTTGTGACCGTTGATTGAATATGTGTTAAGTCCTTTACGAACAGAATGGAAGACCTAGAATTGAGACTCATATTTAATAAAAAAAGTACGGTGTAAGGTACGATTTGAAACTCAATTGTTATAAGGCTATACATATAAATGTATATTAGGTATACGTCCTGATGTTATTATTATTTTTAAAACTTCGTTAAAATAAACTGACATAGCAATCACTCATGGAAATTCTAAATATTTGCACCAATTTTCCTGTGTATACTATATTTAAACGTTCCAATTTTTAAAATTAGTAAATCATTGTCGTATTTTGCTATGTTGGCGGTACAATTTTAAAATAAGGAAATATTTTTTTTACTTTCTTATTTTGTTACTTTTATCATGCCGTATTATTATTGTAATGTTATAAATGATTACTTAAATGATTAAAATTTAGTATTTTCTTTATACATAAATCCTTACTAGTTTAAATTACTTATATATTTAAAGTAGTGAGAGTTACAATTTCAAAAAATCTTGCTATCCCTACCTATCCATCAACCTTTTTTATAACAAAAAGAGAATAGGTTTACGCTATAAATATAATTTCTATTACGCTGCTATTGAGTGCTTACTTCAAAACACTCGCACACTTGACAAGAAATTAAGGTTAGTCCGTTTTTTTGTTCACTGGAGGAAAGAAAATAATATTTTTACATATTGACGTTACCCTCGTCAAACTCGCACTTGTCCAGTATTTTAATAACTCCCTGTATATTGAAAAAGGCGACCCTGATTATAAGTCTATTGAAAGGTGGACCCGACACTCAATTTTTTTATGAAACATTACGAAAATTAAATGGCAGCACCAGACTAGGTTGTCTACAAAAAACTAGTTAAAAACACCTAAATAAGAGTATTTTGTTGTAGTCACCGCAACCGCCACAATAACTACTGTATTCATGATAATTAAATGCTCAATCTATCATGAAAATTTCAGTTAATATCTATATTTATCAACAATTTAGAAACACTTCAAATGCACCAAGAATACATTTTCATATAGTTTAAAACTGCTGTCACGTCATTCATATGAAAATCGGAACTTATAAAAACCCCATATCTAATATTCTTGTGGCTGGAATCACTCACATATGAAAAATATTCACGGTCAAATGATCACTCAGGATTGAACGACGAATAAAGTGACCGAAAATCTCCAACATAGATCACAAAGGCGAAGCATGTTCATTCGTGCATAAAGCTGTTACGTCATGTTCCCAATTTTATATTCACCCGCCACAGAAATAGCAATGGCCGTCTTGCAACAGAACAGTCTCAAATCGCACTTTTATGAAAGTCCCTAATGACACGTGAAATCCGAAATTGGTAAGATGAAATGGAGTTACCAAACAAACCTTAATCCTACACATCCTATGTATATGTATGGATGAAATATCCTCAATTTCTTCAACAAGATCCCCGGTAATGTGTTGCGAATGGTACGGGTTGATAAGTAAAAACGGGTAAATAAGGAATCGTGAGAGGCTACCGCCACCGGAAAGGGTCAGTGCGGGGGAGGGACCGGTTACGGTTACGCCGTAACCGGTCGTCACAGTCAATGTATTTCATAGCCCGGGGGTAGGTCACCACACACTTTTATAAAACATTGAGCCACTACTGCGGCCAATAGTTACCGGAACCGCCATGACAACTATATTTGTTTTATGACCAACAGATCCAGTATTGGTTAGTTGTGCGCCATTATTCTATATGCGAAATGTTCTGCTGTTTGTTTGAGTTGTATACAAAATAATGAAATCTGGCTACTTTATTGTACGACTCAAATGCAAATTTCATTTAAAATGTTTGTGTTTTTGTTTTATTATGATTCCTATCTAATTTTAACAAGCCATTACGTCAGGCTGTAGAGAAAATCCTCAAAATTGTTACTCTTGTCAGTCAAGAAAAGCGTGTTTTGTTATTGTAGAATCGGCGCACACATAATGAAATTTTGATATCAATTCGCAACCCACGAATTCCCGCGAGTTAGTGCTTTCAAAACAACTTTGATTTCCTCCCGGCATAGTCAAAGAAGCTTAAGGAGAAAAAGCGACGAAAGAAAGAAAGAAATAAAAAATGCACAGAAACACGGAGGTCGGAGTTTTTCCTGTCACCGGGCACAAACAATGCCTCCATTGTGGGGCTGCGGCGGGCACACCCCGCGCGTCTGGCGTGCCCCCTCGCGGTGCAGCCGAGGAAACGAGCATCTTTTGTTTCCATCCGCGCACCCCGTTCGGAAACGAGAGCTTTGAACCCACGGTCATCTGTTTACATCACGCCAACTAAAAAAAAGATATCTTATTATTTGCTCTGCAGACAGCCGCCGCTACGTATAGCTACAGCCCCTTGTTAAGTTAAGACCAACGTAAATATACCGATAAAATAAAATCAAATTCAATATACTTCTTTACAAATTATTATATTGTTGTTATCCTTGAATTTTGTTATATACAAACAATTGTTGGCACAGATACCTCATTATGTATACTTAACGAAATCAAAATAAATTAATATAATAGAAGAGGTACATAATAAACAATTTTGATAATAAAATAATTACGGTAATTGCTTTTGTTAAACAAAAGATATGGTACAAATCCCATGTTACTGTACCGTTGTCTACAAAAGGTGACACGATTTTAAACTCATCCAATTCAATTAATAAGTGATACGGGCTGGTAGGGGTTCGCTTGGTAACAATTCTGAATGAATAAAGGCTGGTTTCCGACAGGTAATGTACTTACAACTCGCTCTGGGACGACGAATAATAAATTATATTTATTCCTCCGCCCGCTCATTTAGATATGAAAAAATAACGTGCCGAAACATGACGACCGTTTCAGAGAGCCTTATTTATTCACAGAGTTGTGTTCCACTGACTCTGAAATCAATGTAGTCATAGCTTTGAGAAAGATAACGAGAAAAATCCACTTTATTTATGCGTAAAGTTCAAAGAACGAAAAGAACATTGTTTAATAAATCGTAAATATTCGGTACGTTGGCACCGTTGTAAGAGGTTTTTTTATTCCGGTAATTATTTTCTATATCAAATGTCAAGGCACTGACGTAACCAAAACATTTATTTTAATAGCCGTGTACTCAGGTACAGTGTGATTTCATTATATAGAAATGTCAGCTTATTATTTTGGTTGAAGCTGAATGTAACGTTATTTCGACAAATTTGTGTATCATCCTTCTTTTCTGTGTGTAATCATTATTATTTTATCACACAATATTACAATTTGCTACTAAGTGTTAGCAGACTAGCAAGGTCTTTTACGATTAATATAAACAATGATCTCTATCACACAATTAAAAACTCTTATTTAGAAATGAATGAATACGATAATAACTATATTAGAAGCTTCTGTTTAACCTAACTAGGAACAAAAGTTAAAAGTAAACTTTGTTTTTAATTATATACATATATCTATGTCACTGAGGTCGAAATTGTGGAAGATTGTGGTTTGTATTGTCAATTAAAAACAAAATTAATTAAAAATATAGGTTAGTAGCAAAAGGACGGAGGGATGATTGAAAGGTTTCAACACAAATATAAATATTGGGCAAGTGCGAGTCAGACTCGCGCACGAATGGTTCCGTACCATCATCTATAAAAGAAAATCACGTTTGTTGTATGTATACTTAAATATTTTAAAGTTCCTACCTGTTTATTAAGATCAAGTAGCAAATTGCTTAAAAATAGTAATTTTGAGCAAAACTTACGAAAAAAAACAGTTTATTGTATGGGACCCCCCCCTAATATATTTTTTTTTATTTTGAGTATTTGTTGTTATGACAGCAACCAAAATACATAATTTGTGAAAATTTCAGCGCAGGATTATGAGATACACCCTGGTGACAGAAAGACAGACAGACAGACAGCGGAGGCTTAGTAATAGGGTCCCGTTTTTTACCTTTTTGGTACGGAACCCTAAAATGAACTTAGTACTAGACATGTGCGGTATTATGTATGTGTAACCATTTAAATCTTCCTTTGGGCGACTTATTTGTGGTCGGCAGGAAATTGCTGAATACTTTTTAATAAGATAATGAAGCAGAAAATGAAACGCTAAAAAATATGAATTCAGCGTCTTTCAATAGGTTAACAGGATACAACAAAGCCTACACACCTTACACCATTAAAGTAAAATTACTCCAAACCATTAAGATAAAACAAAGTCCGTTCTGCATCCATACTTAGTAACCTAATTTGTACTGCACATGTCTGAAGTAGCTTGAAACCTTTCGCAAAGGTTACGTAAGCCGTACACCAGATAGTTCGCAGATCAAATTGTTTTTGTAGGAAATGATGTGGAGCACCGCAGCTAGTATAAACAACTCAAATTTCCTCCTGCACCCATTCTTTTATTGCACACCCAAATTGGATTTTCGCTGCGTCATACAGATTCCAACGTCCAAGTGAATTTCATATTTCACTCAATATCGTTCAACGGAATATATCAAGTTATTTTTAAACGCATAAATTCTCATTGCTGTAACGTTTTGTTGTTAATTTAATTTAATTAGAGCTCGTGCTGTTTCATTAACGTCTTGATTTTATTATAAGAGATTGAAACAAATTATTATGAAATGAGTTTGTTTTTATAACTAACTTAGTTTTAATTTGGGTGCTGTTTTAAGTAATTTCTGCGTAAACGCTTAGTATATAATTTTTTCTGCTTATCCTCTTTGGAGTGGTAGTTATTTCAAGAACAACATTGGGTGAAATAATATGCTTACTTTTATATTACCTGTCAGAAACATTAGACGACATAATAATATATATGTCTAAACTGATAACTACAGATCACACATTGACATTTAAAAAAGTAATTACTTAAAAGTTTAGTAAGCATGATTGATGTGATCAAACAAATACCTGAAATTTATAACAGACAGTTTCACAAAATATCGCAAGTATCATAAATGTATTAATAAAACATTGCTTTTATACTAATGTCAGAATATACATCAATATTCTAATACAAAAAGGGTAATTGATTGGTAGATAATTTGATGCATTAGCACATAATATTTCAATAAGTCGTACCGTCAATCAACACATATGCATACGGGTCATTTAAGTCACTAAACAAGTACACACTAAGTCTATATACTGAACAGTGACAGACGATTATCAGATATAATTAAGCGAACTATTCACAGTCCTTGAGCGATTAATCTTTATAATATATAACTGGCGCCTTGGTTTGATGACTAGTGATACTGCAAAGCTGGAGGATGTGGGTTCCTTTCCCACCCTTGACAAAATTTGTTTGATAAGAAAGTCGATTTGTTTTCTGTCAGGCTGTTACTTCATTTTAATTTTGACTACACCAATAGGGTTTACACCACGTTTGGATACGTATAGGCAACCGCCTCACTCTTAACACTGCGTGGAGGGTGGTGGGATCGATTCCCACGCGCCAACACGTGATCCATTCGTTGTTTCTAGTCTCGTGTGGTTGTTCTTTGTGTTCGTTGGTTGGATTGCCACACTATAGACTGCCTAGTGTAAATTGGCTCAGGATATAAAAAATATATGTTATCTTAACAGACTATTCTATTGTTCAAAACTTCACAAATATAAAGCAGAACGGCGGATAGAGAATAGAAGCCTTGTACAATGCCACCGATATTACGAAACACCGCGAATGTTCCTTAAAAGATTTACCTCGGAAACAAAGAGCAAGGATTAATATTCGTTTTCGCACGGCTTGCTACATGTCTTAATAAAATAACGGTTTCCAGGAAAATGGCGCTCATAAGAGAATTAACACTGCATGCAAGGTGGTGGGATCGATTCCCATGCGCATACATTTTACATGTTCCATTCGTTATTTCGAGTTTGAGTGGTTGTTCTTTATTGTGTCGACCCTGTCCTGATTAAGAAAATAATATAATATATCAAAATTCAAGTAATTTTATCAATTGTTTGATTGCCATAATATAATGTCTTTTACAGACTCTGCATTGTGTGGGTTGTCCTAGAATATTAAAATATGTATAATTCAAACAGACTATTCTATAGTTCAAAACTACACAGATACAAAGCAGAACGGGAGATAGAAAATAGAAGCCTTGTACAAAGCCACCGATATTACAAAACACCTCGAATGTTCCTGAAAAGATTCACCTCGGAAACAAAGAGCAAGGATTAATATTCGTTCTGCTACGGCTTGCTATGTGTCATAATAAAATAAGGGCTTCCAGGAAAATGGCTCATAGTTATTATAACACTTACATTTGTTTTATAGTGAAATGTGCCGGTTTAGTTCTGCGAGGGATATTATTTTGTGTTTACAGTGTTTAGTTTGTTTTATTTTACTAACGAATTTCGTTGAAATATGGTGCTATTTTACATTACTATTATAGATTGTTTAAATATTTGTATAGCTAGATGGATTATAACGTCGAGTCGACAAGTTGAATACTTTTACATTTACTTTTTGATAATCGCTTAAATATTCAATTAAAATTAATTATGAAATTGTCGTGTTTGCGATGAATACAAATTTTCTCTGACTAACACCGGTGAAAATCAGTAGAAACATCATGGCCATACTAAGTATTTATTTCCTACTAGCTGTTTCCCGCGGTTTCACCCGCTCCCTGAGCGGGTACTTCGCGTACCCGGTTAATTTGTAGCCTAAGTTACTCCTTGGTACATCCGCCAGTGAACGTCCCGTCGAAATCGGTTCAGCCGTTACAGAGATTAGCGAGAACAAACTGACAGACAGACAGACCGACAGACAGACGGATAGACAAAAATCATTTCGGTATTTGTACCGTGTATACATCCATATGCATTAAGTAAAACGCGGTTATTTTAATATGACAAACAGACACTCCAATTTTATTTATATGTATAGATTGATTTCGCCATAACTTTCAAACCAAACGTCCAATTTAAATGAATTAAAGACTAAATATTAGATATCAACATAAACAGCACTTTGTGACAAAATAGTTTTTTTTTTTATAAGGACTAATGACATGTGTAAAATAAATGAACTACGAAATGAAATTACGTAAAAATGAAGTCCTAAAAAATTCAAGATTTTTAAATAAAAAAATGGTTGTTGTGCTTAACTCGACATAGAAAGGTATAGTGTGTCACGAACTTTTTTGTAGATATTTTTAAGGTCTTTAATTAATTAGAACATTTTATGGTTCTATCTCTTATAGTTTAGGCGGCGTACCTACGCCAAACAAGGAACTTTTTTGGATGATTTTTTACACCTTGGGTCCGAAAAACCCAAATATCTTACGGACCCCTATTTTTCTAAAATAAAATAAAGCCTATGTTACTCGCAGATAATGGAGCTTTCTAATGGTGAAAGAATTTTTAAAATCAGTCCAGTAGTTTTTGAGTTTATCCATTACAAACAAACAAACAAACAAACAAAAATACAAATTTTTCCTCTTTATAATATTTGGTTCGGCGTTACACCGAAACCGTATGTTCCTAGGCGATTTGGAAAAGGATTAATATTGTGGACTGTAAGGGGATGGGTTCTGATCGCCTAGGAAAGGAAAAGTGAAGTGAGTGGGTTCATGGGAGGAATAGGAGACGGGAGTATGGGAGCACACCTTACCTTGCACATCAGTCTTCTTCTTCACAAATGGCGGTGGTCCTGGTATCTTCGGGAATCCTGAAGCTGCACTAATCACTTCACTCGCGCGCGGTTTTGTTGCGTTTATAGTAAAAAGCGGTAGAATATGGCGGTGTTCGGTACACGTGTTCGGCGCGACACGGATGATTCTAGACTCCGTCGTAGCGTCGTTGAATTCTTGCGACCAATCAGCGAGGCGTGCCTTTGAGAGGGAAGGAGTAGAAGGATCGCTCGTATTGGACGAGCAAGCGAGGAACGATTGACGTTGATGTAATTAATTATCGATAGAAAGGTAGATGGCGCTACCATATCCCCCCGGCCCTAAAGGGTTGCCTTTAAAGAAAATAAAATTGAACTTAGCTATGTTGAGTGTACTACCGCATAACCCATCAATAGGCTAAGACAGCGATACGATAATAAAATTAATCTAAATTAACTTTAGCGAAAATTACAAACGCAATAATAGCGAAAACTACAAACTAAATACTTAAACTAAGAGGTAGATCCAACTTCAGGCTAGATCTCACTGAGTTGGAAGCGGACAGAGACGTACAACAGGGCGCACGTAGCTCCCCTTCGCGGTTTTAACGGTAACAACGCGGGTTGTACCGTCCTTGGAAGTATGCAGTTTCTCTGCTATGGCTAACGGCCATGAAAGCGGCGGAGCATTATCATGTATTATGACGACCAATGTACCCTCCTGTATAGGGGATGCAGGACTATTCCACTTGGATCTAGCCTGAAGCTGGTGTAGATATTCCGCACGCCAGCGCCGCCAGAACGACTGCACGAGTTTATCCAGCAGAGTATGTCTCTGGAGCAAGCTTGAAGAGTCTGCTTCAGGAGCTGGAAATGTCGATAATGGCACTGTGTTCAGAAAATGTGCAGGGCTTAACGCGGATGGTTCTGCAGGGTCACTACTCAATGCCGTGAGCGGGCGCGAGTTGATCAGCGCCTCGACTTGTGCAAGGACAGATAAAAGCTCTTCGTAAGAGAGGATCTGTTGACCTATAACTTTGAAGAGATGCTTTTTAATTACTTTGACCATGCTTTCCCAACATCCACCGAAATGTGGTGATGCTGGCGGAATAAGCTTCCAGTCAATATGATTTATGGAAAGTTCTTCCTGAAGACGAGTACGATATTCTTCCCTGAGAAACTTATAGAGGTCGCGTAAATAAGAGTTTGCGCCCACGAAACAAGTGCCGTTATCCGTGTACAAACACTGTATAGGGCCGCGCCGTGAGAGAAATCGTTCAAGGGCTGCCAGGAATGACACCGTGCTTACATCTGTCGCAACTTCAATATTACGCATATTGAAGTTGCGACAGATTAACGCGCGTCGTTAAGCATGTAAAAATACATTGCCAAGCTTTACGGCTTTTAACACCTCGACCACGCACTGGCGTATACTGCAGCGGTCCTGCGTAATCACAAGTGGTATGTGTAAACGCTTTATTAACTTGATTGACGCGTTGGCTAGGAAGATCTGCCATGGGAGGAAAAGTCGGACGCGGACGAAATTTGAAACAGACGTTACATTTATGTATTCTGTGACGAATCATTCGTCGAGCGGCTAAAATCCAATACTTATGCCTAAGTAAGGACATCAACAACTCTGGACCAGCATGGAGGTGCTTCTTGTGATAAAAATCAACAAGAAGGTCGACAACATGATCATGACGCGGCAGAATGCAAGGATGTTTGTAGTTATAAGGTTCATGCGAATTTGATAGACGACCCCCAACGCGTATGACGCCGTGTTCATCAAGAAACGGCTTGAGTCTAAGGATAGCGGGAGAACAAGGTACATTGTTTTTCAAATTTTGAATGTCGTTACTAAAATGAACAGCCTGTACAGCTCGTAGTAACTTACATTCTGCGAATTTGATATCAGTACTTGATACAAAAGTCCCATTAGCCATCGTTTATGTCTGTAAGTTTCTTAGGCACCTGCCTAAGAAACTTACAGACATAAACGATGGCGCGGAGCAACTTAGACCACGATGACATGCGTAGTGCGAGTGCATAGATCGGAGACTCCGCAACCTCAGCAATCACGGGATGAGAAACAGACTTCCGTTCGGGTATATCTTCGTCTTCTGCACTGTGGTCAAAGGGTTGCATGGGCCACTCTGACGGATCATGGGAAATCCAAGAAGGTCCACGATGCCACAATGGATGATGCAGAAGATTAAGTGGAGTAACACCACGAGACAAGCAATCAGCGGGGTTCTCAATACCCGCGACGTGATTGAAACAAGTAGCAGGAACAAATCCAATCAATTTACTAACGCGGTTGGCGACAAAGTCTGCCAGCGGTGAGGAGAAGAATGAATCCAAGCGAGCACTACTTTGGAGTCAGAAAATGCGTATATTTTATTAATAGGGTAGTGGGGCAAAACTGTGTCTTGAACCTTGCGGATCAACTGAGACAGCAGAAGGGCCGCGCACAACTCCAGTCTCGCAACCGAAATGGTTTTAATAGGCGAGACCTTAGACTTGGCACAAACTAACTGCACCGAGTAATTAGAACCAATGCGGACTTGCAGATATACGACTCCGCCGTAAGCACGCTCGCTGGCGTCAGAGAAACCTATTAAGTTGATGGTACATCCATCTACCAACCCAAGATGACGCGGAATAGTAATTTGATTGAGCGCGGTAAGCTCAATACAATACTGGCCCCAAGCGGCGACAATATGGTCAGGGGGTGTTTCATCCCACTCACACTTTGATAGCCAAAGTTCTTTGATTAAGAGCTTGGCGTACAAAATTGTGGGAGCCACAAAACCCATTATGTCCCATAGTCGAGCCACTGTGGACAGCATAGTGCGTTTGGTGCACTTATCATCTGGCGGTGAGACGTCAAACCGAAAACTATCGCAGGATTTGTCCCAGCGTAAACCGAGAACTTTATGCGGTACAGACTTCTCAAACTCAATGTCTGGAGAAGCTTTATGAGAATCGGGTATGCGTGCGAGAACCTCCTTAGAGTTGCTTGTCCATTTGACAAGATCAAACTGGCCTCGCTTGAAAAGCTGAATAAGCTCTTCACAAAGCGAAATTGCTAGCGGAGCGGATATGACACTACAGGCAATGTCATCCATATACAAAGCGGAAGTAGCAACAGCTGCTGCGGCGGGAAAGTGATCGCCTTCATCAGCGATCAACTGGTGAACAACTCGTAACGCGTGATATGGGCTAGACTTGAGTCCAAAACAAACACGATTGAACTGATACACAGATAAAGGTTCCTTATTGTTAAAACGATAAAAAATCCGTTGAAATCTACGGTCAGATTCGCAAACGCCGATATTGAGGAACATTTGGCGGCAATCAGCTGACAGAGTGATTTGGAAAAGACGAAACTTTATTATGATGTTAAATAAATCACCCTGTAGATTCGGGCCGGCATGCAAAATGTCATTAATCGACTGACCCGATGTAGTCTTACAACTAGCATCTAAAACCACACGAAGTTTAGTAGAGGTTTTATCTTCGCGAACTACGCCGTGATGCGGGATATAATATGAGGGAAAAGAGTTGCCCTCGTTGTTTACAACTACACTCAAAAATCCTTTATCTATGTAGTCACGAATGACGTCATTATAGGCGCTGCGTAACTTAAGTGATGCATCAAGTTTACGTTCTAAACAATGGAAACGTCTAAGCGCAGCAGCGTACGAGTCGCCTAACGAATAAGGGTCACCATAGAATGGCAACGCCACTACGTATCTGCCACTGTCGTCACGAACAGTGGTAGCGCGGAAATGTTGTTCATACTCGAGATCCTTACGGCTCATCGAGGGCGGTGCGGTAATCTCTTCGAGCTCCCAAATTGGCTTGAGAAGAGAATCAATATTATTTTCTTGAAGAACAGAACAACAACAAGACGTAATATATTGAAAAGTATGTAACGTAGGTACGGTACCCATAATCACATACCCAAATACCGTATCTGTCTCTTTTATATTTATTGGGAGAAGAGGAAATGCAAATATAAATGTAATACAGAGATATTTTGACCAATTACTCAATTTAAAAGTTAGAAAAATTCTGTTACTTGCTTTTCCTTACAGTAACCTGTTGCCACAAGCTGAAAATGATTATAGATTTAAGATTAATTCAAAATTGCATACTATGACATTTTATAATAATTTGATTGACATTATTGACTCTAATGCTTTAATTAGAAATTTTTATTTGACATATGATAATTATTATATATCACAATTTTATAAAAGACAAATAGCATCATCGCTAGCTTATTATATTAATAACTCAGCCAAGGTTTTGGCTAACCACACTGCTTTTATTGAGCAGTCAAATTTGACATGCAATATAAGCTTGGAATCCGTTCCAAATTCTTTAAATTGACTTCTGAGACAATAGAGTCAATCTCTGGCAATATATTTAATAAGACACCAAATTTTGTACCTATTTTAAGTGACAAAAACATAGTTCCATCAACCACACATACAAACAATAATTTTAAAAATTGTATCAACCTGGTGCATCAAAATATACAAGGGTTGATGGGTAAGGAGTTAGAATTGGAATTGTTTATGAACTGTAACAATATTGATATTTTATGCATTACAGAACATTGGCTAAGAAGCCACCAGTTCATATTCAATTTTAATAACCACCAGGTTGTAAGCTCGTTCAGTAGAGAAAATTTTATCCATGGTGGCTCGTTAATCATAGCAAGTAAATTTCTAAAATTTAAAGAAAGGACTGACATTGTGAGCCTCTCTGTTGAGCGAGTAGTAGAGATTACATGTGTTGAGTTTGAGCAGTTCATTGTTATGAGTGTATACAAACCTCCATGTGCACCATTTGAAAGTTTTTTAGTTATTATGGAGGATGCTCTAAGCAAAGTCTGTAATTGCCGTAAAACGGTTGCTATTTGTGGAGACTTTAACATTAACATATTAGAAAAATGCTCTTCAACTATCAATTTTTTTAATTTACTTAAGTCATACAATTTATGTCATAATTTCTATGAACCAACTAGAGTGACTGCCACAAGTGGTACTTGTATTGATAATATATTTACTAGTATAAAACCAATACACAAATCTTTGATTAATATGCTTCAGTCAGATCACAGTGGGCAGTTAATCTGTTGTCCAAGAGAATGCCCGAGAGAACAGAGAAAAATTGTTAAATATATACCAATAAATGAGAAACGACTTAAAACTTTTAAAAACAATTTATCTCGAAAAATGCGTTGGTTGCCACATCATGACCATCCGGATCAGTTATATAACTCCTTATTTAAATTAATTAATGACGAATTTCAGACTGTATTTACATCCAAAAAATTAAATGTAACTGACCGTCTGATGTTTAGTGATTGGGCAACTGAAGGTATTCATAAAAACCGAATTAGGTTATATGAACTGTATAATGAAAAGTCTTATAATAATAGTCAGACCTTTATTAATTACGTAAGAAAATATTCCAAAATATTTAGACAAGCTTGTAACACGGCAAAATCTATTTATTTGAGAAATAAAATAAAACTATCAGAAAACACTATAAAGGCTACCTGGAATGTGATCAACAATGAAACTGGCAGAGCTAAAGCACGCAGCCGCGACTACCTGTTAAAAATCAATAATGTGAGTATTTCAAAGGACCTGGAAGTTGCGACAGAATTTGATAATTTCTTTGCTAATATACCTATAGTGACAACAGAGTCGCTCAACTCATCTTCTATGTCTGCTGAAATGCTTCTTAGGGACTGCGTGCCAGAATGTGATGCAGCCTTTGAATTCACTGTTGTTACTACTGACGATATTATTAAACAATTTAAAACTTTAAATATGAAAAAGACAATGGATTTGTGGGGACTGTCAGTGAAGACTACTTCATCTATTATTAGCATAATTGCTCCACATCTTGCAGCGGTATTCAACGGTTGCGTCGCTTCTGGAATATTTCCTGACTTAATGAAATATAGTAAAGTTATACCTTTATTTAAATCTGGTGACACAACCGACCCTTCTAATTTTCGACCTATTTCTGTATTGCCGACACTTAGTAAAATTTTTGAAAAATTAATTCTTAGTCAGTTGCTTAGTTATTTCAATAGACATAATCTACTCCACGAGAAACAGTTCGGATTTACGAGGGGTCGTTCGACTACTGACGCAGGAGTTGAGCTACTCAAAAGTATATTTGCAGCTTGGGAGAAGTCGCAAGATGCATTAGGTATTTTTTGCGACTTGTCAAAAGCGTTTGATTGTGTACATCATGACACTCTGGTCAGGAAATTGTATCATTACGGCGTTAGGAACAAAGCTCTCGATCTCCTGGTTTCTTACTTGGGCAACAGAATCCAGAAGGTCCAGATCAATGACAAGACATCTCCAGGTTCTGCCTTAAAAATGGGAGTCCCGCAGGGGTCAATTCTCGGACCATTTCTTTTTTTGATTTATATTAACGATCTACCTTATTATGTAAAAAAGAATCATGAGATTGTGTTGTTCGCGGATGACACCTCCTTAATTTTTAATATTAGACGACAACAGATAAATTTTGACGAAGTAAACAATGCACTCTCTAAAGTTGTTAGTTGGTTTAATGTAAATAATTTATTACTTAATGATAAGAAAACCAAACTATTAAAATTCTCAATGCCCAATGTTAAACAGATGGAAACCAATGTACAACTTAAGGAATCCAGAATTGAGCCCGTCGGGACGACTATGTTTCTAGGTATTATGCTTGATACCAAACTCCAATGGGGTCCGCATATAGAAAGACTTTCGGGCAAACTTAGTTCTGCAGCTTATGCAGTTAGGACAATTAGACGCCTTACAGATATAGATACAGCTAGAATGGTTTATTTCAGTTACTTTCATAGTATTATGTCTTATGGGATTCTTCTCTGGGGGAATGCTGCAGACCTTAACACAATATTCGTTCTGCAGAAAAGAGCAATAAGGGGAATTTACAACCTTGGTCCTCGTGTTTCTCTAAGAGGAAAGTTCAGTGAGATAGGCATTCTAACTGTTGTATCGCAATATATATACGATAATCTCTTATATGTCCACAAGAATATTGACAAATTTAGTAAAAAAAGTGATCTTCACACTGTAAATACTAGACATAAGTATAATCTTGTAGTTCATAGTACCCGCCTCCACAAAATAAGTAACTGTTTTATGGGGCAGTGTATACGCTTTTATAACAAGCTCCCTCTTAATATAAGAAATTTAACAATAAATAAATTTAAGATAATTGTTAAAACTAAGTTGTGTTTAAAAGCATATTATAAAATTTCCGATTATATAGACGACAAAAATGCTTGGGATTGAGCTGCTCTAATTCAACATAAAAATATAAACTTGTACAACTGATAAATTTAAAATTGACGTTTCGTAAGCACTTTATACAAAGTTTACACGAAATAAAGAATAATTTCATTTCATTTCAATTCATTTCATATCAATAGCGGGCGGTAAATTATATTGCTCACTACGTACCACTTTAGTTAGTAGCAAGTGCGGAAATATTGAATCTCCGATCAAAAAATCAATGTCTGCCGGATTCGCAAACTCCGCGTCTGCCAGCGGCAGTGTCTCGAGGTGGGTGAGTAATGATACGTCCACATTACCGTTCGGCAATGTGTCTGTAATACGCTCCACGATAAGCGAAGGAACCACCGATGCCTTTGACTACTAAATTAGTATTTCTAAAGTTATTCCACAATCCGAGGCGTTTGAAACAATCAGAAGTTATAAAATTACTTTGAGACGTGCTATCGAGCAGACAACGTACCATGTGCGGCGATCCATTAATATCATAAACGATAACTTGCGTTGTCGCTAACAGAACCGTCTTGGACGCCATACACTGCGGCTTAGCCCCGCACTGATCATTATAAATGCGCGAGGGCCGTCCGCGCGTGTACGTCTCCCGCGCAATGGATGTCGTACACAACGACACTTCGCCTTGAGACGCGGAAGGCGCAGTTACCGTGGCCTGCACTTGCGACGTAAGTGTGTCAAGGTTACCGGCTTGGCTCGACAACGGACTACTTTTATCGAAGTGTAATAATGAGTGGTGTCGTTGATTACATGAACGACATCTCGTCTTACTAGAACAATCACTCGTTTTATGCTTTATACTTAAGCAATTAATGCAAGCTTTGTTA
The DNA here is from genome assembly GCA_944739405.2 of Euclidia mi. Taxonomy (NCBI): domain Eukaryota; kingdom Metazoa; phylum Arthropoda; class Insecta; order Lepidoptera; family Erebidae; genus Euclidia; species Euclidia mi. The sequence goes on along the minus strand of OX123193.2, from coordinate 27,476,290 downwards.
TCTTTTACGCATTATCGTGCACTGTAGACTTAAAACTCGCATAGAATAACGGCCAATTTCTTATATCGCCATCGAATGACATGAGCTCAATTGGCGGTAATCTCGGCGTCCGAGCCGCAGAAACGGGCTGTGCTGAATATTTACCCTCCAATTGTGATTGTATGCGCTTGATGATACAATAAAGATCTTCGAATGAATTGTACGCCTGATAATTCGGCTTTTCATCAGGATTAATAGAAAGCAATCTTGCGTTATAATCGTCTAACAATTTATGAAAATCTGTTCAAATACTATCTACTGTCATACAATAACTAAGAAATGATTCCCTATCAATATCGGAAGCGGCGGCAGTTTTCGAGCGCTCGTAAATATTTTGAATACGCTCAAATAAAATATTACGTTAGCTTCTAAGATTGTCAGCTCTCTGTCTTCCGACATGCGTGGCTTCTTTTTTTGTGCCATGCTTACGTAAGTATAAGCTAATGAGACCGAATCAAAATAAGAATACAACAACACTTTAAGGCGGTGAAATTAAAAGGTGCTTGAAATATGAGATTTGCAAGACAACTATGATAGTTCCAGTAATAATAATTGGGTTAGTAGGTAGCTACATAAAAGTATATTACCTACGGATGCGTGCGGAAATAGCCCTGTAATGGGTATGTAAATGGATTAGGAGTATAGCTAGGTGCTATAACTGCCTAGGTAGGTACTTCTAGAAGATACCTATGCGAGCGAGATAAGCGAGAGGTTACGTATAAACGCAAATGAATCCGGCTCGAAGGACCAAAAAAAATGGTTCGGCGTTACACCGAAACCGTATGTTCCTAGGCGATTTGAAAAAGGATTAATATTGTGGACTGTAAGAGGATGGGTTCTGATCGCCTAGGAACGGAAAAGTGAAGTGAGTGGGTTCATGGGAGGAATAGGAGACGGGAGTATGGGAGCACACCTTACCTTGCACATCAGTCTTCTTCTTCACAAATGGCGGTGGTCCTGGTTTCTTCGGGAATCCTGAAGCTGCACTAATCACTTCACTCGCGGGCGGTTTTGTTGCATTTATAGTATAAAGCGGTAGAATATGGCGGTGTTCGGTACACGTGTTTGGCGCGACACGGATGATTCTAGACTCCGTCGTAGCGTCGTTGAATTCTTGCGACTAATCAGCGAGGCGTGCCTTTGAGAGGGAAGGAATAGAAGGATCGCTCGTATTGGACGAGCAAGCGAGGAACGATTGACGTTGATGTCATTAATTATCGATAGCAAGGTAGATGGCGCTACCAATATTAGTGTAGAAAAGTAAGTTCGCACGTAATTAGGGCCCGTTAGTGAGTAACTTATTATTTGCGTAACAACTTTATTTTCATTATTTGAGAAATCTCGCACTCTCATTGACTTTTTTATACGTTTATGAATAGTACTAATGCTATACTATTAAACGCTGCCATAATATGAACAGTGTTACATCGTTACTAATAAATCTTAACAAAATGAAGCTTCTGGTATAGCTGAAACAATAAAGGCAACATTTAAACGTCATAGTCCTACGTTTAGAAATAAAACCTAATAAAAACCTCTACATAAAATAAGGTGAAAAGAAAACTAACAAACAGATTCTTACGGACAGAAAAATATCAAGGAGCTCATTTTTACCAACAAGGCAAAACAAAAATAGAATTGACGTAATAACAGACATAGGTAAACTACATAACTTCTTATAAAAGAAAACCTTTAATAATAATAAAGGTCAAAAAATCTTTGGATAAAACCTGAAAGCCTTGTTCACCAAGTAACGAGGAAGATGCCTATTCAGAAATTATTATTATTTTTTTTACTAGAGTACAAAACAGAAAGACGAAAGCTTAGATATATCAATTTAAAATTGTAGTGAAATATGATGAAGCATTTGCCAGCAAGTATTAAATTAACAAAATGCAAGAGGCTGTCACTAAACAGTTATTATCTTTCCATTTTAGGGAGCCAACTGTTTGAAACCTCTCATCAACTTAAATGGGATGGATGAGTGCACGTAGACCCACAACGAAGTAATGTCTCACTGGAAGAGATCCGTATTGTATTTCAATTTTGAGTGTCAGTTCGAATGTCAAGAAAATATTTTATTTGCTTGAATTTTGTAGCTTTGTGCTACGAGGCCACGACACTCGTAGCAGACGTAGAAGTAAAGTAGCTACTTAAACAATGGTGGACCTAATTAAATTAATCAAGTAATACTTATATCAAACCAGTTAATTCACTATGCCATCAATTTTATCGTATTTCACATCAATTTTCGTAATAATTACACTCCATTCTTAGCCTAAGTCTAGTATAAATGATATCGCTTACACAGTACACGTTCCATCATTTTTACACAAGAAAATCACCGGGATACACATAAATCGAATTAGTCTGTAAGTCAGCCTGAATAAACGCGGAGAACACCTAGCGATACAAACTGACAACGTAGGTATGAAGGTTCATAATATAGTGGATACAAGTTGTTTCAACAAACTGCCCAAGGGAATTCATAGTGAAGAGTAAATTGTAATCTCTTTTAATTACTTTTGCTCTTCGAATGGAAACAAAACATCAAATAACTCGGTTGTATTGTAAAAGGCCGGCTACACGCGTCAAATAATATTTATTATATTTTCTAGCAGACCCGGCAGACTTCGTACTGCCTAATTAAATTACAATAAAGTCCTGTCAAAATGATTTGTAATGTGAAATTTTTTGTTCCTACATATTTTATAGTCGGGGCAAAAAAATATCCTGAACAGAACCGTCACCCTGGTGATAGGGCGTTGTGAATAAGAAATATAATTAAATAAAACATATATAAGCATTTAAACAAAAATCAGTTTATTTTCATTGTAGTGCTTTGTGATATACGATGTTTTTTGTTTGATTACCTGGCGCATAGACAAACAAATCTGAGGGTTTTCCAACACGGGAACAGGCAACATACAATTGAACATGTGAGAAACATGGGTTTTCCAGATTAATACCACAAACACTTAATTATTGCCCCTGGGACTTGTTTATAGTCATAGCAAAAGCAAGCCGAACTGGAAACTGTAGTCGTTTAAAGTCAAACGGCACATCAGTCGGAATCATTGGGATGCGCGGTATGAGAACGTCTTCTCCTTTATACTTTCCTTTCAGTATAGTTGCTTCTATCACGTTGTTTAGTAATTTTTTTATCGCTAACCGTGTTCCGTTGCAAAGACGCGGTTGGTTGAAATTTCGCAACATTATAACTACCGATCCAACCTTTACTCGTAGATTGTGAGGTGGCCATCCTGGCAAATCCAGCGAGTTTAAAAAATCTGTTCGATAGTTCACTACATCATCTTGGTTAGTAGCCGAATCAACTGATTTATATATCCTCGATTTGCCTGTAATTTCTTCTTGAATTTTTAAATTGAATTCATTTACATCTATGTTTTTTGCAGCCAATATAGCTCGTTTGCTCAACCAATCATGGTTTCTGTAATTTTGAGAAACATCTGGAAACACCTTCTGAATAACTTCATCTTTTGATCGAGTTAACTGACAAAAACTTTGACGAAAGTTATTGCAGCCAGTCAACATGTCTATTGGAAATTTGCCATTACCAATGTCAATGAGTTGTTTAGAGAATATGTTGCCAGATTGGTCATTTTGCAACTCGACATGCATATTCTTGCTTAAATGAAGTACTTTGACATGTTTCCACAAATTGGAGGACTTTAGACATGCATTGAGTTCATCAGCTGGTGTTGATCGTGGAATCACTGGCAATGTTTGATGAAAATCTCCTGCTAATAAAATCATTGCACCAAATTGGTTATGATTGCTCCGTAGATCTTTTAAGGTTCTGTCTAAAGCCTCCAAAGATTTTTTATGTGCCATCGTGCATTCATCCCAAATAATTAATTTACATTGCTGTAAGACCTTTGCCATTGCAGAGTTCTTCGAAATGCTGCAGGTCGGAGTTTCATTGCTTTGCATATTTAATGGCTATTTTAATGCTGAATGGGCTGTTCGAATACCTTTAAGCAAAGTTGCTGCGATTCCCGACGAAGCGAGTGCAAGGGCAATTTTATTTTGTGAGCGAGTCGTTGCTAACATTAATGAAATCAAAAAAGTTTTTCCTGTACCACCAGGTGCATCTAAGAAGTAAATCCCTCCAGTTTCATCATTTGTTACTTTCATAAGAGTATCAAATACATACTTCTGTTGTTCATTCAACAGTGGAAGATTTGTTTGAATGAATTCTTTCAAAGTGTTGAGATCATACAGTTTTTCTCGATTCAATTCTTGGTTAAAAGCATCATGCATTGGACGATTGGGCGCGGCCAGGCCTAATTGAATTAACAGTTTGTTTGACATCATCAAACACATGTCCTCAATTGAAATCAATGCTTCGTTGTAAATTTCTTCACTGATTTGTATATTTGGATTTCCCATTCTATTTCGTATTTGATACAACATATTATCACACATATAATCTTTGTACTTAATCCACAAATCAATTGGATTTGATGGGAAGCATTTAGATATGATTATAGAAAACAATGTTCGTATTTGATGAGCGTGTGATGATATTACAGCATCATTGAGAGTTTGATCCCAATGAGCGTCATTTTCTAGCAATTGCAAACGTTGACAGGCTTCTCTGTAAGATCCACACAAATCACCATCAACAGTTTGTAAATGTTGGAATGATGTTGGGCCACGTACATTGACTAATAGCAGTCGTAAATAAAAACATTCATCATTGCTTGGATGTACTGAATAAATTCGACCAATGGCATCGGTGGTGTTTCGTGTATCAGTTGACAAAAGCAAACTCAGTAGAGTAGGTAACCGAAAATCCAAGAAAAACAACACTGACATTGACAGTTTGTTGTTGTTTCAACTTTTTTTAAATTTGATATGACTTGGAGTCAAATCCTTCATGTAAAATAGGGATATGAAATAATAAAAACTCTTTTGTTGAGTTTCGTTTTCTTTTTTTTTGTTTATCCTCTAACGATGTATTCTGTGCTCCAACGCACACTGTTTTGATAGATATGATTGAATTTGAAATTTGTATAGCGGTAATAAAGTGCAAATTAACTCTTTGACGTCAGGAACATACCTACATTGTTTAAACAACAGTGAGTGTTTATAATTTAATATGAACTTTATACAAAAGCAATAAAGCTCAAATTGACTCTACGTTTTAGTTAGAAAACGTTTGTATGGGAAAAATAAAAGGGCTGTTTTTAGGGTTTTTTCGCCAATTATTAGAATTTTTCTCGCCGTAAAAAACATCTTTGACCTTCAACGAACATTTAAAAAAAAAGAATTTGCCAAATTGGTCCAGGCGTTGTTGAGTTATGCGCTTTCCAACACATTTTGCGATTAATTTTTATATTATAGATATACTTTTTTTTTGTAGTTACGTCTGCGTAGTTTTACTTTCTATAAATATATATTTCGTCAATGTACGCGCTGAATGGGTAGGTAGGGTAGCTATCCATAAGATTGCCATCCATTGTGTTCTTTTGCGGTTTACACACATCACTATACTTCGCCCCTGGTTCCATCCACGTGAATTTATATACCTAAACCTTCCAGAATCACACTATTTATTGGTGTAAACGATACCAAAATCCGTGCGGTAGTCTTTGAGTTTAATATGTTCATACACATAGACTGAGGCGGCTGGGGACTTCATGTATACATAGATGTTAGACAAGTCGGCAGCGTATTTACTAAGATATTTATATGAATAGTGGTTGCGAATATTCTATCCATGACAATGACAGATGTAAGTTGGTAGAAACTTATCGAAGTTTAGCTCAGGCCTAATCTGCTTACAACTTATACGTAGACAAAGGACAGATATTAGTGAAGAATAGTCTGTTTTTAGTTCGTTGGAACAAATTAAAAGAATATTATTGAATTTCTTTAAATTAACAATATGAAGTTGAGTTGGCTCTAAACTCATTTAATAAGAGTATTTGCATGTATTTTTAATCAGACAATCAATAGTTTATATCTGCAGTTTATTACCATGACGTACATTAATGGTATTTACCAGGGGCCAAACATATTTGATAGTAAAATACTTGCCGTTTTTCCTTAAAGTTCATTGTAAACTATTACTGGAGGAACTGCAATACAGAAATTTATGAAGACATTATTATTATTTGAGACTGTAAGTAGAATATGGTATACAAAAATTGAGATAAATATTATTCGAAATACAATACAAATAAAAATATTTCCGGCGTCGGGACGTGACGACCCCACCGCCCACTGGGGGAGTTACTCTGACGAGTAGATACTCGTCTTAGTATCTTCCCCAGCGCAAGCATTCAACCGAAAGATGGCGGTCAAACAATCCGAACCTGGCGGAAGTAAATCACAAGATGCTAGATGTGCAGCAGCGTCCAGCACTAAAAACTTCAGCCACTGCGATCGCCAATACGCCTGCCAAGCATACATGAACCACATCAATAAAAACCGGCCCCTAGTCCCCGGCGGCCCCGTTAGTCTTGGTTATGGTAGCGGCCATGGTAACGGCGGGGCAAGGGGTGCGAAGAATCTCCGGAAGAGATCGGGCTACCACCACCAACGACAATTGGCCCTGACAACACTGAACACGCGCACACTGCGGACCGACGAGAAGATTGTCGAGCTGGAAGAAGAATTGAGCAAGTTGCGATGGGATATCATAGGCCTATCTGAAGTCCGAAGACAGGGGGAGGACTCGATAGTTCTCAATTCCGGTAACTTGCTCTTCTACCGGGAGGGCGACCAACAGTCCCAAGGTGGTGTCGGGTTCATCGTCCACAAATCTCTCGTGACCAACGTGGTAAATATTAGGAGTGTGTCGAGCAGGGTAGCGTAGCTTATACTCAGAATATCCAAGCGATATTCGCTGAAGGTCATACAGGTATACGCTCCGATCTCGACGCACCCCGATGAGGAGGTGAAAGCCATGTACGAGGACATATCTCGGGCTATACATGGCTTCAAAACCCATTACACCGTGGTCATGGGAGATTTTAACGCGAAACTAAGTGATGAACTGAGAGTGGGGCAATTTGGTTATGGGCATCGGAATTCCCGGGGTCACTTGCTGGCTAGCTTTATGGAGAAGGAAGGACTCTATATGATGAATTCCTTCTTCAAGAAGCGAGAATGCCGCAAGTGGACCTGGTTAAGTCCAGACGGTGCCACCAAAAATGAGATCGACTTTAGCATATCGACGAAGAGGCAGATATTCAATGATGTCTCCGTGATCAATTCGCTTAAAGTAGGGAGCGATCACCGAATGGTAAGAGGTACATTGAATATCTGTACAAGCCTCGAACGGTCGAGGTTGATAAAGTCCACGCTCCGACCGGCACCGGTTCATAGCCAAAACTCCGAGAGCTTTCAGCTCGAACTCAAGAACCGTTTCGAATGCCTGGGTGAATGCGTAGATGTGGACGAGTACAGTAACGGGTTCGTGGATGCTGTCCAAACAACAGGGGCTAAATTCTTTAAGCCCCAGAAAAGCCAGAGAACCAACAAGATCTCGGATCCGACCCTCGAGCTGTTAGAGGAAAGGCGCAAGATGGTTCTGCTATCCTCCGACGACATGCCGAGATATCGGCACCTCAACAGACAGATCTCTAAGTCTCTGACTCGCGGTCTCCGCCAATACAACACAAAATGTGTTCGTGAGGCGATCGAGCAGAATAAGGGATCCAAAGTGTTCCAGAGAGATCTGTCTGTTGGGCAGAGTCAGCTGACAAAGTTGAAGACGGAGGATGGCAGAATCGTATCGTCCAAGCCTGAGCTCTTGGAGGAGATCGAAAGGTTCTATGGACAGCTATACACGACAGCGCAACAAACCGCAAGCACTCCAGTGTCAGACCCTAGAGCTGGATTGACCCGACACTATACCGAAGATATCCCGGACGTCAGCATGCACGAGATTAGTGTGGCTCTCAAACAGCTCAAAAACAACAAGGCACCGGGTGATGACGGAATTACGAGCGAGCTTCTGAAGGCCGGTGCACCCGCTAGAGAAGCCTTTAGGAAGCTATTTAATTCCGTAATTCTCGAGGGTAAAACGCCACAGGCGTGGCACAGAGGTGTGGTGGTGCTTTTCTTTAAGAAAGGGGATAAAACCCTCTTAAAGAACTACAGACCCATCACACTTCTGAGCCACGTCTACAAGCTGTTTTCGAGGGTCATCACGAATCGTCTCGAGAGCAAGCTAGACAACTTCCAGCCTCCCGAACAAGCCGGTTTCCGTAAAGGCACGAAAGCACGGCAAGTACCATAGACCACATACATACGCTGCGGCAGGTTATACAGAAGTCCGAAGAGTATAACCAGCCCCTGTGCTTGGCGTTTGTGGACTATGAGAAAGCCTTTGATTCGATCAAAACCTGGGTGGTGCTACAGTCTCTCCAACGGTGCCGGATTGACTACTGATATATCGAAGTGCTGAATTGTTTGTATGAAAACGCCACTATGTCAGTCCGCCTCCAGGACCAGAGTTCGAAACCTATTCAACTCCAGCGAGGGGTGAGACAGGGGGATGTCATATCCCCGAAACTGTTTACCACTGCGCTGGAGGATGTTTTCAAGCTACTGGACTGGACTCAACATCAACGGCGAGTACATCACTCACCTTCGATTTGCAGACGATATCGTAGTCATGGCTGAGACCAGCGAAGACCTAGGCACAATGCTCGATGGCCTTTGTAAAGTCTCCCAACAAGTAGGTCTTAAGATGAACATGGACAAGACGAAAATCATGTCGAACGTCCATGTTGTACCTGCTCCTATTCAGGTTGGGAACTGTACGCTCGAAGTTGTCGACAAGTATATCTACCTGGGATAAGTAGTCCAATTAGGTAGGTCCAACTTCGAGAAGGACGTCAATCGTCGAATCCAACTCGGTTGGGCAGCGTTCGGGAAGCTACGACATATCTACTCGTCCGATATCCCGCAGTGTCTCAAGACGAAAGTCGTGGACCAGTGTGTGTTGCCAGTGATGACTTACGGATCAGAGACGTGGTCGCTCACTATGGGCCTTATCAGAAGGCTCAAGGTCACTCAGAGGGCGATGGAGAGAGCTATGCTGGAGTTTCCCTGCGAGATCGAATCAGAAATGAGGAGATCCGCAGTAGAACCCAAGTCGCCGACATAGCTCTCCGGATAGCCAAGCTGAAGTGGCAGTGGGCAGGGCACATAGCTTGAAGAACCGATGGCCGTTGGGGCAGAAAGGTTCTTGAGTGGCGGCCACGTACCGGACGACGCAGCAGAGGTAGGCCCCTCGCAAGGTGGACCAACGATCTAGTCAAGATCGCGGGAGGCGGTTGGATGCAGGCGGCTCAAGACCGGTCTGTATGAAGAACCTTGGGGGAGGCCTATGTCCAGCAGTGGACGTCGTTTGGCTGATATGATGATGATGAAAAATATTCTCAGCACTATTTTTACCGAAAATTAGGTTGAAAAGAAATATCCCAATAACCCAATAATTAAAATAACGTTTGAAAAGTTAAACATTTAATTTAATTCTAAGGGCTGTTGATGACAAACTAATTAACAAAAGAATTTCTACAGAATACCCTATTCGATTTATTAAAATGGCACCAATATTGCAACATGAGATGCACTTTCCGAGTTCGATCACAAGAATATAACTTTACTAAGTCGGGTATTTTAGCAACTGTATTCCTTTTAAGCATTTCGACGACGCTTTGTTCAATCGCTGCGTCTCTTCTGCGATATAGAACGTGGTGACGTGGTAAGCTGCTGAAATCCTGCAGCAAAGTCGATCGTCGATATTAAAAATAATATTAGAGTTCAAATATGCTTTACTCCCAACACGAGTGATTTTTGAAATCTAAATTAGGATAATGATATCTTTTTTTTTGTTTTACGAGGTGGAAAATCCCTTCGGATCTCCGACTCTTGGGGAAATGAGAGCCGGAGTATGTGGTGTTACCACGAAAAACCACCTCGACTTTCTCATGTACCCGTGTGTCGAAGGGTACGGTATCGCCGAAGCATTCGTCGCTACCCCACCACGGGTATTGGCCCGGCCCGAGGCGGGCCCCGAACAAAACTCCCTTGGCAGTGGATTAAGGTGTTGGGCTCCGCCGCCAAATCTCCCAGAGGCCGTAGAGGATAGGGAGGACGGCAACGCAACACCGCATCTCCTCTTCCTATGCGGCCCCACCGCGACGCATCGAATGGTGCGCCCCCATTTGGTCGCGGGACATATGGCGCGCGGCAACGCAACACCGACACGCCTCTCCTCCCGCGACCACGCCCGACTGTGAGGGATAGACAAACTGTCCCCCGCACCCGTATCGTTGGACGCATCCTGCGCAGGCCCACTGCCAATCCCACGCGGAGCATCCACTCCAGGGATTCCTCTTAGCTTCACCGCGGGGTTCAAAGCCACGGTTACTGAGCGCCCCCACCACGACAAGGTGGAGATCCCACGGGGGGAGGATAATGATATCCTAGTACAACTGGCCCATGGTCTGATCCCACACTAAACAGAGCTTGTATTGAGGCAAGAAGATAACTAGTTAACACATATTATTTTATCTAATTTTTTTTTAATCTATACTATAATAAAACTCAAAGAGCACTTTGTCTGTACATTGAATATTTTTGCAAAATTTCAATTAGATTGTGACATGTTATCGATATAGAACATAAAACAATTTTTTTTGGAATTATTGTCTGTCTGTCGGTCTGTATGTTTGTTAAATCATCACGCAATAACCAGTGAACGGATTTTGATGCGATTTTCACCAATATACTGTCTGAAGACCCGATTACAATCTTGGACAACAATCATCACGCTATCACCTATGAGAACCTAGCAGTGTCATTCAATATATTTAAAAGACTTGAATTCAAGCAACACACAAAATTGTTTGTATCGCGATAATGACAAACGCACAGTTTGCGTCTTTGGTTAACATTTAGTCTTTAGTTTATCAGAATTCGTTTATTCTATCAAAAGTTATCGCAATTTAAAATATACATATATCCGCATTGGTTATTACGTGCTTCGGAGTCAATTTGGGCAAAACAAATTTTAGCTAATTTTCTAATATTTATATTGTCAGCGCTGAATCTTAACACTGACTTTTAATTTTGACAGTGGCGCCATCTGGTATTACTTAAAATTATAATTTTAGCGGTACTTTTGCCCCTAGATGGCACCACTGGCAAAATTAAAAGTCGGTCTTAAGATCCAGCGCTGACAATATAAATATTAGAAAAGAAGCTGAAACCATTTTTGCCCAAATTGAGTCTGAAGCATTTGATAACTAATGTGGATATATGTATGTATTTTAAATTGCGATAACTTTTGATAGAATAAACGGATTCTGATAAACTAAAGACTAAATATTAATCAAAGACACATGTGTTGCTTGAATTCAAGTCTATTAAATTTATTGAATTATAGAGCGTGTTAGTGGCGAATCTATAGAATATAATTATAATTATCTATTAACAGAGTAGTTGACCAAGACGAAGCCACCAATTACCCAATAGATTTTTTAAACTCGTTCAATGCACCCGGCCTAGCTGCGCATAAAATAGTTCTCAAAGTCGGCGTGCCAATAATTTTATTGAGAAATTTATGCCCACCCAAATTGTGTAATGGCACCCGACTGAGAGTGATCACTGATCAATTTACAGCGCAACATAATAGAAGCGGAAGTACTCACTGTATATGGTGTGGGTGAACGGGTTTTTATTCCCCGAAATACCTAAGTAGGTACCTCTAATACTCAATAATTTTCCCTTTCGTTTTAAACGGATACAATTTCCGGTTAGTGTCTGTTTTGCAATGACAATATTTAAAGCTCAAGGGCAGACGCTAAAAATTGCTGGCGTGGATCTTACCAGCCCCCGTTTCTCGCATGGTCAACTTTACGTGGCCCTTTCCCGGGTAAACGACTCAAGCAAACTGTTTGTCCACGCTCCGGACAACGTCACACAAAATGTTGTGTACACAGAGGCGTTGTAGATAAAATTATCGCGAGTACACTTAACTAACGAAAGACAGTGCGCTGCAAATAGTTGTAACAGTCTTTTACGGTTTTCATATAAAATGGAAGCCGTTTGCCTTAACGGCGGGCGCGACGCGTCGGATTACAACTGGTCGGTAGAGTAGAATATTCTTTATTGTACTCCATTACAGCTTATATTACATAGTAGAGCATCGTAGACTTACTATTCAAGTGTTACTTTTTGAGTGCAAAGATTCAAATTAACTAATAATTAAGTATGTAATCCGGCTAGATAGTATTTATCAAAAGAAAGAGCTAAGAATTTAGATGGCGGGTACCTACAGGTTACTTCTTTTCTAATACAGTAAGTAAGAAACTTAAATATGAGTGTGAGTTTCATCAACCGATCATTATGTTATTTTACATTATCAAGGCCACAGAAAGGGATACTTAAGGATACCGACTTCCACGCGGGTGAAGCCGCGGGCACAGCTAGTATCTAAATATTATAGATTAATTACACCCAGACAGAGACTCGCTGGGTGTATTAATATATTCATAATATTATGTAAATCTGAAATGTTACTTCTATTTACCATGCTTAAAGAAACAACCCAACGCCATGTAAATCCGTAAGTACAAAGCTTCTCTCTAAAGTACAAATAAGTACAATGTTTTATTACTGAAAATAAGTAAACATACAAAAGGCAGACCAGACACGTTCTTTCACGGCTCTTAGCGGAGCACCTATCTACCATTTTTGTACGTGTAATACAACAAAGTGCTTAAAAGTATGTCTTTGAAACCTCACTCGAATATTACCTACGAGCCTTCGTTTTATTTTTATACCCACATTTAACCTTTTCTTGAAGGCTGTTTATTGCGTCTCTCAGTAATCGAACTAAGAGTCTATTTTCAAAATGTTTTATTTATTTTATTTGTTGTGTGCCAAAATAGCAAAGTAAAATGTTTTTAAAAGTTCCATCAACAACAGTTCCCGCGGTACGCTTATCAAACTTTCACAACGATGAGTCTGTCAGTCTATCACCGTCATTGATGAAGTGTGGTCGCCTGCAGTTGAATTTGCTTACAATTTTTGTAGCTCAGGATTGTGTTGTCTGTATAAATGTGGATAACATAAAGCGCATGCTCATCGTAGAAATGTACGTCACATTTAATTATTGTTAGTTGACAATTACTGTGAAGTAAAAACGCCCGCCAACTTTCAGTAGGCGGACATTTTTATTTCTATGAATAAAGCATCGCGGCGAAATTAAAAATATTCTAAAAACGGACATACTCGACTGAACAATTGAATCAAATTAAAATTTTATATTGTCAGGATATTCTTATTAAAAAGATCTTTGGTAGTTACCAATCGATTCCCTGACAAATCATATACTTAGTATCAGATTATTTACTCTTAGAAAGTTTTAATAATAGCTAATAGTTATTATTTGACTACTATAATTTTTTGTTATTGTAAGACTGCATGGTATGGCAAAAGAAGCATGAAAGTAGAATTAATGCTGTGGAGATGAGAGCTTTGAGGAGTATATGCGGGGTAAGGAAATAGTGTTATTCGAGAAAGGTGTAGTTTGAATGAAGATGTAGTGACAGAGATTGAGGAAGGTATGTTGCGATGGTTTTGGACATTTGAAACGGACGGATGAAAGAAGATTTATGAAAGAAGTGTATCGAGTAAGGATGAATGGAGTTGTCGGTAAAGGACGCCCAAGACGGACTTATGCCGACCAAATTGGTGACGTACCGCGGAGGAGCCAAATTAAAAGTACCCATAACCGACGAGCATGCACTACGAGGTTAATGAATGTCGAGGAAGCGAAAGAGATATGTTTGAACCGGAGCATTTGGTGTTTCATAGTCTCTGCCTACCCAATACACAAAACCACAAATAAAATAAAAAGTATGAATAATTGGAGCGGTTGCCAATCATTGACGTGGGCATGAGATGAAAATCCCTAGTACACGAGTGTAGCTTCAACTTGTACGGACGGTATTCATTGTTCTGTACCCTGAGAGCCACCGGCCGGAAAACACGCAGCTCTAGCATTTCTATATAGTAAACTTTTCTAATTTAACAATCGAACAACTTTGCTCCGCTGACAATGTAAGCAGAACGTAAAAAATTCATGTGTCACAGTTATTGAGCAATTGTATGCGTCATGGGGTAAAATGTAAATACCCGCCACAGAATATTAATTATGCTTAATTATAATTTTAATAGTCTTTTTGGTATCAAACGGAACCACTGAAAACCTTCAAAGGCCATTCATTACATTCATCAAAATAGCTCCTATTTTTATCATATTTAACATAATAACCTCGTAAATACGAGTGCTCTATTTAGGTAAACCAAAATTGTAAATGCCATAAAAAATTGTAGCTATTTTTATATGGCTAAAATGAATTTGCCTTAAACACTATAATTTTGCTGGGTAACATTTTTGGAGATAAAAGAAAACTTTCTTATCCCTTTCATTGATATCGGACAATTTTATTATACACTTATAAAAAACCGACAAAAGTATTCGAAGTGAAACATTTATTTTTAAATGGCAGTCAACTAAAGTTAAAAATACTTCAATATAAACGGCCAGATACTCGAACAGTAGCAATTACGAGAGTAACACAGTTTCTGGAAATGTCACCTTTCATCATAATGTAAGCCTAGAGACGTCCACTGCTGGACATAGCCTCTCGCTGGGTTCTCCACATAGACGGATCCTGAGCCGCTCGCATCCAGCCGCTTTAATCCGAGTCAATTTGTATGATGCATTTATAGCCGCTACATAATTTCATCAAATGAGTGTAAATAATCCTACATTAGTCGCACTGTTGGCTGCTAATAGTGCCAAATAGGTACGAGCTCGTAACCCCGGGGCCATTAACTATGGGAGCCCCGCCAAAATAAAGCACGACTGAAAACATTGTAGCATTCTTAAATTTTGACTGTGAAATTGTAAAAACAAGTCAGGGGGTGCTTCTGTCTATTGGTCTGTCCGACCATTAGACAGGGCTTCGGGTACGCGCTCCCGGCTCTCCGAGCTACTGTAGTCACTACCCCATATCCGTCCAGTGATTACAGTACCCCCGCCTACAACCCCCTTCTTCCTCGTCATTCCATCCTATCCATTTACCCCGTATCTCCTATCACCGTCCTCTATAACGATCACATTCCCAAGGAGGGTTGGCGTCAGGCAGGCGGCCGGCTGGTAAAACACATGCCAAAACCTTCTGCAGTATGGCCAAGTGTATACATGAGTGCGATAGGATTAGGGCGTTCCCCGCAGGCGACGCGCAGGAGCAGCACCCGGCTCCTGCGAGAAGTATGCAAGGGTTGTTGCACTACTTCGGGCGAGTGCAACGTAAGAAGCGAGCCTGTGACGTAAAGGTGAGGTATGCAAGTTGGAACGTAGGTACGATGACTGGAAGAGCTAGAGAGTTAGCTAGTGTTTTGAAAAGAAGACGAATAAATGTGGCATGTTTGCAGGAAACAAGATGGAAAGGTACGAAAGCTAGGGAGATCGGTGAAGGATACAAGTTTTATTATTGTGGAAGTGATGGCAAAAGAAATGGTGTGGGAATTGTGTTAGACGAAAATCTGAAAGATAGCGTGACTAGTGTATATAGAGTTAATGACAGATTGATTGCTATGAAAGTGATGTGGCAAGGTATTATTTTGAATGTGATAAGTGTGTATGCCCCTCAGGTAGGCTGTGATGATTGTGAGAAAGAGAAGTTTTGGATGGATTTCGATAGCATGATGACGAATATACCGGAGAATGAAAAGATAATTGTGGGAGGAGATTTTAATGGACATGTGGGACGAATAAGTGAAGATTATGAAAGAGTACATGGAGGTTGGGGACTCGGCAGCCGAAATTGTGAGGGAGAAGCAATTCTCCAAGCTGCTGCCGCTTTTGACCTAGCAGTTGCAAATACTTGGTTCCAGAAAAAAGAGCAACATCTGATCACATACAACAGCGGCCACCACATGACCCAGATCGACTATTTCTTGCTAAGACGTAATCGACTCAACTGGGTCAAAGACTGTAAAGTGGTACCAGGAGAAGATTTAGTCTCGCAGCACAGGCTTCTGATGGTCGAACTTAAGATTCGAATACGCTCTCAAAGAACCAAGCAGCAACTGACTCCAAGAATAATATGGCATATGTTAGAGAAGAATGAATGTGTAGAAAATTTTAGAGATAGAGTGGTAGATAAGATGTTAGAAATGGGCGATATGAATGGTATTAGTGTCAATGAGTGTTGGGAAGACATGAGTAAATGTATTAAGTGTGTAGCAAAGGATGTGTTAGGAGAGTGCACTTAAGGAAAAGCAAGCAAGGTTTAAAGAAAGCTGATGAAAGGAGGAAATGAATCTTTAGAAGATAGTAAGAAGAAGGAATATAATGAATGTAAAAAGAGAGCCAAAAAGGCCGTAGCCATTGCTAGATTCAAAGCCCTAGACCATTTGTTCGGGTTACTTGAAAAACCCGAGGGTCATAAATATTTATACAGCATGGCTAAAGCTAGAGAGAGAAAGGCGAAGGATGTATCCCATATTAAGTGCATGAAAGACAAAACAGGAGCGATTCTTATGGACGAAGACAGAAAAAAAGGAAGATGGAGGACATACTTTGAAAAGTTAATGAATGAGGAGAACGATTGGAACGGAAACCTTGAGAATGAGGTGATGAATATTGGTTTAGTGAAGGAAATAAATAAGGACGAGGTAAAAAAGGCTGTCAGTGGAATGAAGAATGGAAAAGCGTTAGGACCAGATGGAATACCAGTAGAAGCATGGAAAGCGTTAGGAGATGATGGATGGGCGTGGCTGACTTTATTCTTCAATAAGCTGTTGTACGAGGAGACCATACCCGAGGAATGGTCCAACAGTTACTTCGTGCCCAATTTAAAAAATAAGGGTGATATCCAAGAGTGCAACAATTATCGGGGAATAAAGTTAATGCCTCATAGTATGAAAGTATGGGAGAGAGTAATTGAGCGACGCCTGCGTGACGAGAGTGAGATCTCACGAAACCAATTCGGTTTTATGCCTGGTCGAGGTACGGTGGATGCTATTTTTGCACTTCGCCAAATATGCGAAAAATACAGGGAGGCGCATAAAAACTTGCACATGGTGTTCGTCGACCTTGAAAAGGCATATGACCGAGTGCCTCGTGAAGTCGTGTGGTGGGCCCTGAAGAAGAAAGGAGTGCCTGGGAAATACCTGACGTTGATTCAAGCCATGTACGCTGAATGCCGAACGCAAGTCCGATCCGCAGCTGGTATCACAGCCAGATTCGATGTGGCCGTAGGCTTGCACCAAGGGTCGGCCCTTAGCCCCTACCTCTTCCTGTTAATTATGGATGCTATATCATCGGACATACAGGAAGAGGCACCCTGGTGCATGCTAGTAGCAGAGAGTGGACAGATGGTGCAGAGCAAGCTGGAGGAGTGGCGGCAGAGATTGGAGAATGTAGGCCTGAGAATAAGCAGAACCAAAACAGAATATATGTTCTGTGACTTTGGCGGTCTCTCCAGTCCTATACCGGTAATACTCGGCGGTACACTTCTACCAGTAAGCTCCGATTTCCGCTACCTAGGTTCACTCCTGCAAGATGACGGCGAAATTGATCGGGATGTTAGGCAAAGAATCAACGCAGGATGGATGAAATGGCGACAGGTCTCAGGCACAATATGCGACCACAAAATGCCTGTGAAATTAAAGGGCCGCATGTATAAGTCAGTTATAAGGCCTGTCGTACTGTATGGAGCTGAGTGTTGGGCTACAAAGAAGATGGATGAGAAACGATTGCATGTGGCAGAGATGAGAATGTTACGATGGATGTGTGGAGTGACAAGAATGGACAGAATTAGGAATGATTACGTTAGAGGTAGTATGAAAGTGGCGCCCATTGAAGAAAAGATAAAAGGGAGTCGATTGGCCTGGTATGGACATGTTATGCGGAGAGATGAAATGTATGTAGGTAAAAAAGTGATGAATATGCATGTAGAAGGACGAAAAGGGAGAGGACGGCCAAGGAAAAGATGGATGGACTGTGTGAGGATGGATATGAAAGAAAAAAGGGTAAATGATCGGATGACTGGTGACAGAGAAGTATGGAAGAGAAGGACATACTGCGCCGACCCCAAATAAATTGGGACCAGGGTAAGACAATGATGAAATTGTAAAAACAACCTCTACACGGAGTAAAATATTTTTTAGAAATGTAGTCCTGTTAACACAGTCATGCGAAAGACTGGTGTGAATGTACCTGTGTGCAAGTCACTGCACCGAAAGAAACGACTTCAGGATATGTACTTTCTTTTTATTATTTGAACGAATATGAATAAGTCTGCGCGTTACCTGACTTCACCTCGAAAATAGATCTGTACAAAGCTGAGCTTTATATGAAATTAATCATAATGAATAATTAAAGCAGGCATTTAAGCCATAACGAAGAAGAGTAATAAAGTATATTTTGTTCAGAATGGGAATAAACTAATATGCATACATACATAGTCTCACGCCTATATCCCCGAAGGGATAGGTAGAGGTGTAAATATTACACCCACATTTCGTCATGAAGTTTTAGGTCCCACGTAATAGGGGGCGAGCCTATTGCCGTTACCGGGCACACCACCAGCCTCCGGGCTGCTACTGAGTATTCGGAAAAACCCAGTAACACTTTTGCCCGACCCGGGAATCGAACCCGGGACCTCCGATTAACAGTCGAATTCGCTATCCACTGGACCACGGAGGCAGTCAAACTAATATGATGGCGAAATTATAGAAATACACGACTCGTTACTAATTCTAGGTTCTATTATTATATTAAAGAATTGCATTGAGGACATATTTTGTGTCGTGGAGGACTTTCAAACATTCAATCAACGAACACAAAGTACCTTGATTATTAATAGTTTGTAAAGAAATATTTTATTTTATTCGAATATATAATGAGCAGTCAAAACTACTGGTTTAGCAGTTTCGTTAAAGCAAATGTAGGACATACCATTAAAATAATTATGAAACATCCCAGCGACTGTAAAGCTGGTATGACAATCACGGCAACCAACGACGCGACGTTCGACACGGCGAGAGCGAATGCTAGTTCATGTAGTTTTAAATTAAATTTTATTAAAGTGATTCGTAAAGGTGAAATGCTATATATTAATTTTTCGGCAGTCGATGATTATATTAATTCTCCAAGTGATAAATTCCGTGACATACTTTGTGAGAAAAGGAAGTTAACTTTGTAATTTTTGGAGATTAAAATATCAGAAATCATGTATTTTGTATAACGCAGTTTATGATTGATCAAATTGCACAGCCTTACCAAGTAACTACATGAGCCCGCAGTTACATCCGCGTAATTTAAGACTACTGCTCCGCTTCCGTGGCTCATAGCGTGATGTTATGTAGCCTTTTTCGATAAAAGACCTATCTAACACTGAAAGAATTTTTCAAATCGGACCGGTCACTCCTGAGATTAGCGCGTTCAACCAAACAAACAAACAAACAAACCATTCTGCTTTATATATTAGTGTAAGATATTAGATTATTGAAATAATTAAATATATAGATTTTACCAGGCAAGTGGCGAGGCCTAAGAAGTACTTTTGACTCCTTAAAGCTACTATATTATTATATGATCGGCCATAAGTACGTAACTCATCACCAGTTTTAAGACGTAAATAATCTTCAAATTCCTACATCATAATGATTGATTCGGTTTGCTCCGAATTAAAGGCAGGACAGTTTTGCTTGAACTTTCCCTAGAAATGGAGCTCAACTTGTATGACAATATCAGGACCAGAGATAATATATATATCAGTGTTGAATTGTAGGAACGAGTGGAATTTGTACCTACATTTGAAACTAAATTTATTAAGCTACACTTAAATCAACCTCACATCAATGTTAAAACAACATTTGTGGTGAATTCCAGTCATGGTATGATACCACTCCGATCTCCTTGCAATCAAGCTATCCAATAAACGAGAGAAGAATAAACCCAATATTATACGACACGTATAAATAAATGGAAATATTGCGTATTGACTGAAGCCTTTCATAATCAAATACGTTCTCTAGATCCAATCGAAGCTCGCTCGGATATAATGATCTTTCTGTAACGTATAATCGTGTACTTGAGTATATTGCAAAATTTATTTACAGGAAAATTATTATAACTCTTCCTACTCGTCTGTATATATATAACTCTTTCGTGATTGCCTGACTGACAGGCAACGCCCGGCCAAAACTATTAGGCGCAAGAAGTTGTAATTTGGCATGTATGTTCCTTGTGTACTGTAAGCGTGCAATAAGAAAGATTTTTCCAAAATTCTCACAAGATTCGGACCAAACGGTTCATTTAATAATAATGTGCGGGCGTAGCTACACTTGAAATAAATACTCCGTCGCGTTAGACTTTACAAACATACAATCGCCGAAATGACTCGAAAAAACTGTTTGTAAGTTACACAAAGTCTTGTCCCGTGTGGAGAAATGTGGAATTTATTATTTGGGAAATCAATACTGCTTAGAGTATAAAATTAGCTTTACCAGTATATAAACTTAGATCTCAATTTTGAACATTTTCAATCAAATTAAAAAAAAATACTACAATAAGCATGCAAAAGCAGCCACGTGATGAATCACCTCTACTACTGCTAGAACCTAGAGAGGTTCCTTTGTCAACGGCTAGATCTGTAAGACTATCTGCCGGCTCTTCATTTACTGATATCTGATCTGAAAGTAATTATATTGTAACTGACCGCCAGTTATGTAACTGATATATTTGTATAACATGACATGATGATATAACACCTAGTAGTGGTAACCTATTAACTTGCTGTAAAATGATACTGCCTGCAAGAATGACGTAGTGGTTTAATCGGCTGTTTCGCAGTTTAATGGCGCTGATACACTTGAGCATTCACCTGTAATGAGCATTCTCGCGAATGTTACAAAACAAATGAATGTGTTTTAGTGAACATTCTCACGAACATTCTGACGAGCCTTAGAATATAGGAAATACGTAGAATTTGCGCTATAATGGCGATAAAACCCAATATAGTTACTTCACTTTGAGTAGGCAGAGGTATATTGCTACACCCACTTTTCGCCAGATTTATTTTAGTCTCACAGGGGGCGAGCCTATTGCCATACCGGGCACATTACCAGACTCCGCGCTGCTTCACAAAACCACTGTGAACCGTAACTGCTGACTTCTGAACTGCTTCAAGTCTGATAATCATTATATTAAGCATACTGTACTTTATTGAGTTACTCTTAATAGTTAGCTTAGTTTTTCGAGTAACATTTGAGTAAACAACGGTGGGTTTCATAGTGTAAGTACATTTCGTTTATATGAGGCATCTTAAGGAACTTGGCCACAAAAGTGTTTACTTAAACTATTCTTCACGATTAATAATATTTTTAACGATTAAAAATCCGGGTTTACTAAAAACCTAATTTTGCATAATTATTTCCCATTACATGTGTTCCTAAAGCACGAGTCATGTTTATATTTTTTTATTTAGATGTAATAAATGTGTATCATTTGTTGACGATACATATAAATAAAATAAAGATCTATCATGTTTTAAATTCGTTTTAATTTAACAGAAACATGTTAATTTCCCGACTGTTGATATAAGAATTGCATTCTGTGTTGGAAGGATGTAGTAACAGTTATTCCGAGAACACTGTCTCATCCAATTCAATATCATATAGGTATTTTAGAAAAGCAATGGGACATTCACCTGAATTATAAAGCGGGTGTCGTCTTTATCTATATATTCACGCCGTGTGGTTGACGGCATAGAATATAAGTGTCGTCACCTCCTATCTTCCCGTGGGTGTCGTAAGAGGCGACAAAGGGATAATACGATGCAATTAAATACCGTCTATGCACGTAGAGACGAAAAACTCAACATCAAACCCTATACCAACCCGTCTAGCCAGCGTAGTATAGTACGCCAAGCCCTCCTAATTTGCTCACAATAGTATTATGACTCAAAATACGAGAGGCCTATGTTCAGCAGTGGACGTGAGTAGGGAGTGAAAGGCTGCAACTGTGATAATCTACATACCGTAACATCTTAAAATAATACATTTGTAATATTAAAACATTTCATAAAACGTCATCGGCCCAGTGAATAGCCTATACGTCTGCTGATCGGAGGTCCCTGGTTCGATAACCGGGCAAAAGTGATACTGAGTTTTTCTGATTTTTGCTCACAATAGGCTCGCCCCCTATTACGTGGGACCTAAATAAATTCATGGCGAAATGTGGGTGTCATATTACACTTCTGCTTACCCCCAAGGGGATGAAGGCGTGAGTCTCTAAAAATACTAATATAATTCATTTCAAACTTTTGGGACGGAAAAATACCGGTAACAAATCTTATTTAGGTTGTAAGCAGCAAGAGCAGCGCGAATATAATTTTTATTTCTCTAAACGTGATGGATTAAGAATACAAACAGTCACCGCCCCTTTTAATTCCGTTGGTGCCGTAAGAGGCAGTTCAGAAGAATATACGAAGCTAATAAATAAATAGTAAGTATCGTATCTATACCAACTATGACCAGCCCCTTTGGCCAGCGTGATATAGTACTTCGGTAAATTCTTGATTGTCTCACAATGCATTGTGACGTAAATTAGGAGAGATCCATGTCCAGCAGTGGACTGCGAAATGCTGTGTCATAAAGGATCTAAATAGCAGGAACCGCGGTGATACTATTTTCATCATCATCATTGCAAACCTTCGTCCTCGGAGCCCAGGGTCCAATCTATCCCGATCATAAAATTTTTATTTCCCAAATATAGAATGAGGCTTTAATACCATTCACGAAGCATCTTCACTCGCTACTATGAAATATGTTTAGTACCTAGATACCATATCCCGGGCAGACTGTATTTCTGACACCCCCTAACCCCCTGGCGCAGAAACTCCCGTCCCCGTCATTTCCAATGGATTTTGTATTCGTTTTTTGGCTCTTGTCCCCACTCGCGCGGAGCATATTATGTACGTACGTAATACTTGTTACACAATTTGTTTTACAAATACGTTCACAGATCATTGGGCTTTGAAATTGGTAAATAATTATATATCGAGGCACGTTACATATTTGATAACGTTATTTTGTTTGATTATTGATGTAAGACTATATTGATCTGGTATGATTATCAATTTGTTTCCTATAAATATTATATTAAAAGAAAATAAACTAAATTATAATTTAGGTTTACGCAATGCTCAGAATTTTTACATCCACTTTAGGAATCATACACTTACTATAAAGATAATTATTGAAAGTTTAATGATGACCGCTGCAGTGGCTAAGGCCTTAAATTCAACCCCCCCGTGGGATCTCCACCTTGTCGTGGTGGGGGGCTCAGTAACCATGGGTTTGAGGTACACCCACGGTGAAGCTAAGCGGGATCCCGGGAGGGGACGCTCCACGTGGGCTTGGGTGGGGCCTGCGTAGGATGCGTCCCAAGGTACGGGTGCGGGGGACAGTTCTGTCTGTCACTCGCAGTCGGGGGGGGTCGCGGGAGGAGAGGCGTGTCGGTGTTGCGTTGCTGCGCGCCCTATCTCTCGCGACCAAATGGGGGCGAACCATCGTTGGGTCGCGGTGGGGCCGCAGAGGAAGAGGAGATGCGGTGTTGCGTTGCCATCCTCTCTATCCTCTGCGGCCGCTGAGTGTTTTGACGGCAGAGCCCAACACCTTCATCCGCCGCCAAGGGGGTTTCGTTCGGGGCCCGCCTGACCATCTGGCGGCCCAATACCCGTCGGGCGGTAGCGATGACGAGGAATGCTTCACCCTACCCTACCCCGGAAACCCTACCCTCCGACACATGGGTACATGAGGAGCACGGGTTGGTTTTTAGTCAGTAAGAGTCTGACAGTCCCCTTCGTCCTTCCCCCCCAGAGCGGAGGAACTCCATGAGGATTTTCCAACCCGACATAAAAAAAAGGCCTTAAATTCAAACAAACAGTCAGTGGCCGTATTTTCATAGTGTTCGTTCTAAAATCAGAGAATTTCCAAACATACCTTCAACCCCTAATTAGTAATTAACCCTCTTTAGAAATTAAATAAACTCCTAAATTAGTACCTACGTACAGTCAGACAAGTCGGCGGTCGATCAGTTTTAAAAAGTTCCCCTTTCCTCGCGCATAGAGTCAGGGCACACGCACTTATACAAAACCACGCGCCCATATAACATTTGACCAGTAATGACAGTTTGAAGCTGGAAGCGCCCATGTCTTGCTGAGCGATTCTCGCCCTTATGGTGTACTAGCGGGAAGTTGTTCGATTGTACGTTCAGTAGTTTCGGTTCTGTGATGATATGTCAGACAGGCATTTTTTTACACCATACAATTAAGTAAACTCCGTGGGAAATTAAGTATCAACGTCACTTTGCAGGTATTTTACTGAACTGATATAATTTACACGGGAAAAATCAAAATCTCCGTTCTCATAACATCTCTCGATTGCTTAGGTTTAAAAATACGCAAGCGAAGTAAAAAATACCTTCAACATTGTATATCCTGATAAAAATAGCTCTGCTTTCAGCAAAGCGTTTCGTAATCTTGATCACTTTTAGGATAAGTAGGCAATCTAAATAAATTTAAATCCTTTGTATCAGCAATATTTTATGATATGTCAAGATATGTTTTGCGACGTGCGTTCAAAATCATTTATAAAGACTTACAATTGCAGCCCCGAAGGGGTAGGCAGGATGTAATATTACTCCTCTGCCTATCCCTTCGGGGATACAGGCGTGAGTCTATAAAAAAAAATTATAGGGAGCGAGCCTATTGCGGTTACCGGCACATCACCATACTCCGTGCTGCTACTGAGAATTCGTAAGCACCCGTGAACGCTTTTGCATGATCAGGGCCTCCGAGCAGCAGACTTATACGCCCGACGCTTCTTTACATTACCTAATAAATGAGCGACTGCCTTTGTGGTCCCGCGGTAGTGTCAGCGACTGCGGATCATGAGGTCTCGGGTTTTATTCCCGGGTCGAACAAAAAGTGAGATTGGGTTTTTCTGTTTGGAATTATCCAATAGAAATTTCGGAGTCAGGGAGTTGACGGTGTCACACACCAGTGCCTCGGAAAGAACGTTAAGCCGTTGGTCCTGCGCCCAATCTCTCTCCGGTCGTGTCGCTTGTGCGTCCCATCAGACTATGAGAGTGAGGGAATAGAGAGTGCACTTGTTTATGCGGACACACTATATTATGTCGCGTGAAGTTGGCAACTCTCTTATATAGACAAGCCGCCGTGGGCGAAGTCAGTCGGGAGGACATTATTTACATTAAATTATGAGCGTGTGTACAAGTTCGGCGGCGTACCCTGGTAGTAGTTAGACCTGGTAACGCTCTAACGTCTAGGCTGACTAATCCTTACATCACAATGGTTCAATTGAATCCTTTCCTTATCAGTCACGAAAGTTTAAAAGTATTCACTATCGTTATCAGGGATGTTACGGAGCTTCGATTCCGATTCAGGCGGAACTTCCGATTATTATTACACCTCCGGTTCCGATTTCGGCTCCGAAACTTTAAATCGAGGGTTTTAATCGGACGTCGAAGCATAGAAAATAGCGAGCGCCGCCTACGTCGACAAGCACAAACTGGTTCATACTCGTCGCGTTGGGAGACCTTTAAAGTTATTTTATAATTAAAATGAAAAAAGATTGACTGAATGATATTTTCATCTTTTCTTAAATGAAAAATATCTTCCCTAAGACTCCGACTCTGCCTCCGAATCCGGTTCCGACTCCGATAAATCAAATTTAAAACCTCCAACTCTGACTTCAGCTCCGATAAACTTACCTCCGTTACATCCCTGATCGTTATGCATTGTGTAAACCTTCGTATCCGCATTGGTACTTTAGTCTCGTAGCTTTAAAGGTGAAACATACATCTTGTTTTCTATTTTTACGTTTCCTCGTTTTAAGTAAACGAATTTACTTAAAACAAGGAAATTGTCCGTGTGGTGACGGATTAAGAATACAGATTGTCACCACCCCATATCAACCCATGGGTGTCGTAAGAGCCGACAGAGAGAGCATATTATGCAGAGAACAGCAACAGCACTGTAAGAGAAGGAAAACTTGATACAAACCCTATACCAACCCGTTTGGCCAGCGTGGTATAGTAGGCCAATTCCTCCTATCAAAGGAGAGGCCTAGTCCAGCAGTGGACTGTTAAAGGCTGATGATGAAGTAAATTATTAGAAGGTATCTAAAAAATATTTTGTCGATTGAAAATGGTTTGGAGCTACCAAAACATTAATATTTCATAATTAGCTCACATTAATCACAACCATTTCCAGAAATTAATCGAGTAATAGTTGAATTAAATTAATTTACTCAAAATTATAGCACCATGGAATTCAAATTTCACGTGTTTACATCAATTATAAATTTACATGAAACATTATAGGTATGCGTAACTAATTAGTCTACTATAAAGTTATTCCAAATAACGACTAGAAAAACAACTTAATTCACATAGCAGATTAATATAGCGGTACATCTGTTATTAAACAAAATAACCTTATCAAATATGTAACGAGCCTCTATATAATTATAATTATTTACCAATTTCAAAGCCCAATGATCTGTGAACCTATTTGTAAATCAAATTGTGTAACAAGTATACATACGTACATAATATGTTCCGCGTGAGTGGGGACAAGACAAAAACGAATACGAAATCCATTGGAAATCCCGGGGACGGGGGTTGTGTGCCGGTGAGTTAAGGGGTGACGGAAATATGGTCTGCCCGGGATATGGCAACCACTACACATATTTCACAGAAGCGAGTGAAGCTGCTCCGTGAATGTTATTAAAGCCTCATCCTACGTTTTGAAAAAGAAAATAATATTTACACTGGACTGCACCCCATATTGGTATGATCGTTGTATGTTTCGAAAAACTTTTCACGCTGTATGTAGCCATTATAATTTGGCTACTCCCACCCAAATTCCCATTACTGTGTTACCTAGCTTCCCCATGTTCAGCAGCAATGACCATTTGACACAAAGAGATTTAACACTCCTGAAGTCGATGGGAAAGTTAAACTGTCCATATTAATATTTCCAAACCCATATCAACAATCAGAAGTGTATTATAGAAGACGGGTAATATAATAAGTCCTTAATATAGGAATTTAAACTTAAGTGGTCATTTAAACTTATTTTAAATTGTCTTTCGGGATTTATACCACGTACCTTTGTTTGGAGTAACCGATATTTCGGCACTGTTGCAAGCACCATGTTCACGGAGTACATCCGTGCACTGTTGCAAGCGCCATGTTCACGGAGTACATCCGTGAACATAGCGCTTGCAACAGTGCCGAAATATCGGTTACTCCAAACAAAGGTACGTGGTATAAATCCCGAAAGACAATTTAAAATAAGTCCTTAATATGCTTAATTCAATCAATAAAATAATAGTGTCACTAACTCGCCACTTGAAATTACCAAAAATACACAACTTTATTATGAAGCCACTGGGACAAAGCAAAGTGTTTTCCGTTATACTTAATTTTTCTTGGCATATTTTTAATGGCCGCGACCATCGCGATATCGAGTTGGTTACGTTTAGGTTGGTTCGAAAACTGACGGTATAATGTGTTATAATTTAAAGATCTTCGTTTAGCTTAATCACAGATAAATAATATTATTTATATTGCTTATAGACCTCACTTCAGTACTTACAATCGTTAAATACAGTACATTAATAGCTTCCCTGAACTTAAGGGTTACGCAATGGAGTCAAGCAATATCAATTCCGACAACACCATAAAAATATACTGTAGTAGTACTCAACGTACACGACTTTGCTGAGGTTTCGTTTATGTACACATACACCTCAATAACATACAGCTTTAAGAACAGGGGGAACCCAACAGTAATGTAACACCCACCCTGTACCACTTTCATCATATAAACTATGCGATAGTAGGTATCCAACGCTTTTTTCATTTTACCAAAACACCTATCCACTTTCCATTATTTATCGCCTCTGTTGCGTAAATATCAAAATGTAACAAACAATTCTGACTGATACTCGTAAATCTTCGATTTAGCCGAACAAACCAATCACGGCCCACCCTTAACTCAGTTACGTTTTTCCATTGTTCACAATTTCGCGCTTGCCGCAGAATCGTGACATCCAAATCTGATAACATCCTCTATGATGTGAGGTTCCGTGCCAAAAACTGACGAGCACAATGTTGTTACTTGACAATTCTTGCATATTTTTCGAGTTTTAAGTTTTCGCTTGAGAGAGTGAAATAAACACTTTATGATTTAAGACAACATTCGTCTTAAAAATAAATACAATTAAATTATACTTACTTGTTATTTTGAAAGAACTGTTAGCATTGGAGAGCAAAAATTATAGCAAAGAAATGTTACTATCCAAATATCCGAAGGCGATGATTAAACGTTTATTAAAAATCAATAACATTACGATAAAAAGCCGTCACAGTAAAATTTTAATAGTGTAGCGTTACATGTCAACAGGCCGGTGAATGTTTCCTCTCCACAACACGCAAATATTCCGTAGTGTCACTCTTGTATTAAATACCTACGTTACGCTTATCGTCTACGCATATCATCTATTCTGTAGCTTATCCTCGAGAAACCTCTTCGAATCTCGAACAACATTTTCTTATCAAATTTAATCAAAATGATGTCGACCCAGAGTTACACAGTTTCAGTATTCTTGACGTTTTTGCCTTGGCTTAACAGGAATAAATAATTTAAAAGTCTATAATGTAGGTCGCCTTCACTTTGTGTTAGATATTCTTCTTTGAGTAATATTAAAAAAGGAAAAGCTTATTTTTAATATAGCGAGACGTTTCGTTATTATCTTTTCACTTCCTTTAAGCCTATTAACTTCTCTTTAGAATGTATTGCAATTGCACTATTTCGATCTGCTTTTAACATTTAAGACTTTTACTATTATACTCATTGAACTTTGTCGACACCATTAGGGAGAGGGAAAGGGGTACCTACTTGTGAGCATTCCACAGTAGGTGAGCTTTGAAACAATGGGTTGAGCGAGGCTCAGGCCCCTCCACCTACTCTCAAGTGGCGCATTTTTGTCGCTCGGATGTCAAGCTGCTGCACGTTTGCACACTTACGGAATATTGAAATTGTTTCTGTTAGCTTTGCGTCTTGCAATAACCCGTTTTTTGTTATCTCGGGGAAATCTTCGAAAGTAATCCGGCCCCCAGAGCACGGAGTTGGGTTGTATTAGATTTTACTTGTGAAGACAATTTTGGTAATATTCTTTTGAATGTACGAGTACTCGCATAATCCACAAATAAATCATATTGCCAGTGTTCGTTCCCGTCGTATACGTGTCAATAGACCATTATATCGTAATGTCTGTTACTGAACGATGTTAATGTATAACAAACACTGTTACAATGTACTGAGATGTTATGTCACCAAAATGCCAATGTGTATAAGAATGGCTTAGTAACATGATTTTTTACGCCAAAAATATTGTCACTTAGAAGTAGGAAGACAGTATAATTGTATTTATCTTCGAATTGACGTCTCATTTAACGATCAAATTGATTTATTTTGTTGGCTCTCGTTTCCAAAATAAGAATGTTTACTCAAAGAGATTTGACAAGCACAGAATCCAGATGTAGACAATATTTACACGAGTTTGATCATAAAATAATCATATTAAATTAACACAAACAATACAGTAGTATAACTAAACTTGTAATATCTATTAGTTTATTTTGACACTTTGAAATAAAACAATTATTTATTTATTTATTTACATCTACATTATTTTATTGAGCATCTGTATTAAGATACAATCCAACACGTTGGCGCTGGACCAGTTTGGAAAAAAATCCTTGGCTCGCTAATAAAGTCGAGGCGCACTAGAAACTGGTTTTGTATACGAGTTTCAATGTGCGTGTAAAGTAGAACTCGAAGTGACGATGTCTTGCTAAGCGATTCTCGCCCTTATGCTGGCCTAGCGGGGAAGTTTTGCGACTGTACCTATGGCTAAGTGATTTCAATGTCGCCTCGCCATTTAGGGGTGCCATGTTGTAGGTCCGATCCCCACACGAGACTTTGTTTCAAATCACGATGTACTTAGTTTGTGACAGTTTATTGAATTTTAGTTATGGAAGGATTTGTTCCTAGTATTGCGAGTCATATTTTGTAATAAAAATAAATTAGTGGCAATTATGATGATTTTCTAAATAGTCACGATTTAAAACACGACTGTCAAAGTTGAAATCTTTTATTCATTTAGGCCACAAAGTGACGCTCATGAACGTAAAAAATTAAAGTTAACTACTAGATGATTCTACATTTACTTGGCATCTTATGGCTATAATGTATTATACTTTATTATGTTAGGATTCTTTTAAGACAAGAAATAAATAGAAATTACAATCACTCAAGGGAATTAAAAATATTTACATCAATTTTCCTGTGTGGCTGTATTTAAACGGTCCAATTTTCAAAATGAATAAATCATTGTCATATTTTGCTCTGCTGGCGGTACATATTTTGTAATAAAGATTTTATTTTTACTTTGTAAAACGAAAATTTGTTTACTTTTATCATGTCGTATTTTTTAAATTTTTTTATTCATTTAATTCATTTATTCCCAAAAATAATAACAATTCTTTACAATGTTTCCACTGGTCCCAAACTAGGCTAGGCCTGTATCTTGGGAACCATGATAGTTAGCACATTAATTATTTCATACAAAAATACTGTCAAACTTTATTACAATTGTATTAATTATATTGTTATAAAGATAAAATCTAATTAATTAAAAATAAATTTAAAAATTAATAATGAATACAAAATTAATTAGACAAATAATAATAATAATATGTAAAAAAGGGTTAAAAATAAGTTATTTATTCATTCGATGTCAATATTTAATTAGTATAGTTTGTCCTATTAAAAGTAATAATTATAATAAGTAGGTTTTCAATGGATTGCACCTGTTAATGCCTCATATACGTGTATAATGTATTTTGTGTGAGTGAGTTTAAATAATGAGTGTATGTTAATGTTATTTATGTAAGAATTTTTAAAAGATTTTCTGTGGATGTATAATCACAGGTCATTAAAAATGAGTAACCATTGACTTGCATTGCCGTTGTTTGAAATAGAATTAGTTTTTATTATAAGTCAAATCGATTAGATCGATTGAGTAACATTTTGTTTAGTCTATTGAAAATTTCTGACAATGGTCACACTGAACTGTCAATCTTTTTTTTTTTCGTTCATTGTCGTTTCCCGCGGTCAGCGAAAAAAGCTAGCTCTGGATAGATTTCGTGTTGTGAGTGTTTTGATCTTGTATTTAGAACCCGTTTGATTGCCACTTCCTTGATCAATAACTGGCACCGGTTAATTGTGATAAAAATAGTATTTTAACGAACATTGTAAAACTTGAGTGAATCCGATGCACGTGGTTGGTGCCGGAAGAATTTGCTGATTGAAGACGCTGCGTGGAGTCTGGTAAAGTAAAGATAATTCACTTGCTAATATTGGCCAATTTTAGTCTCGTGTGTGTCTAACTTGCCTCCAGGACTCCACTCAAGAACATCACCAGGAGATATTTGGTAAGTAAGTTGTTTAGTTCTTAGCGCCAAGAAACTTGGCCCATGTGTTAGATCCTTTGTCTTGGGCTAAGACTGGATGAATTAATCGCTTCCACTGATCTGTGTTAAAAATACCCATTCTTAGCCCGAATTCTACACATAATTTTTGGTGCAGAGCTGTAGTTGAAATTTAGCCGCTGTTGCATTACTGAGTATAAACTCAGATTGGTATGAGCTTGTATCTTATCACCTTGTAGACAGTATTGTAGTGTTTGTCAGGTCAGTTATTGTCTAAAATACATAATATTTAATTGTATAAGTTGACCTAGATAATTTGAAACACATTGTCACATAACCTCAATCAGTAATTGTTGATTTGTATTGTTGGAAAATCTAACTTAAATTTGTTGTTGCATTAATAAGTCAGTTTGTTTGGATACATAACAGCTGTATGTATCAATAAATTTAGTAAATTTAGTTTATTGCATATATTCATAAACATTGTAATAATCAAACTTGACCTTGCCACTTGGGCGGGTCACATTAATAAACTTTGTTTGTTAGAATATAGATAATATTGCTAGGTAACACATATTCTGTGCTTACTTCATATTGTATATCATAAATAACACAGTTAGTCTGTCTGTTGCAAATAATTAACTAATTAAGTTGAAGTTTCAACTTTATTAATTTGTTATAAGTTATAACTTTGATAACTTTTGTGTTTGTTTCAATATACTGAAACTTTTAATTTTGTTGGGCAGTAAATACCTGTCACTTGCCTGCACTTGCAATAAACAGGCTAATACCTTGTTGGTTTCAAAGAATTAAGAAAAATTAAGTTTGATTGTTAATATTGTTTAACGCTTGTCCGGGCTCTTTTGAAATTTTGATTATGTCAGCTATCAAGGACTTGCGTGTGGCTGCTGGTGCTATTGCATCAGATTTGCGCTGGTTTGCCTCAGCCAGTGCTTTAGTGAACCGGCCTGATCGCCAGCAGGCCCTACTTCAAAGGTACGAGCGGATTGACGATCGCCTGGCAAGTGTGGAACAGCAATTCCGCACTTTCAGCACTTGCTGTCTTGAAGTGTCAATCAATGATTTCACCGCTGACCAGCGAAATAAGGTCAGCGAAGACTATGCCCAGGTCTTAGACCTGTATGATGCTGTCTCCAATACTGCGAGACAACTAGTTGCCGATAGGGAAGGGCAACCCGGCCTGAAGCAGGAGCTTCCTAGGTCAGCACCGGGGCTGGTGAGTAGGCTCCCTACTTTGGACCTCCCCCATTTTGATGGCTGCCTAGGAAGCTACCTGGGCTTCATTAACTTGTTCGACAGCCTGGTGAATGATAGGGCTGACCTTCGGCCGGCACAAAAGTTGGCCTATCTAATGTCGGTACTGGATGGGGAGGCTAAGGGCCTCATCCAGCATCTGCCCGTGTCTGACGAGGCGTACCAGACGGCTCGGGACCTAATCACCCGTAGGTACCATAACAAGCGTGGCCTCGCCGACACGCATATTGAGCAGATTTTGGGCTTGCCGACGCTCACCCGGGTCTCTGGGTTGCGCACCCAACTGTTGAACCCGGTTTTGGTGGCCATCAACGCACTTAAGTGCCTTGACCTGCCCGTGGACCAATGGTCCTATCTTTTGGTGCACATTGTGCTGAAGAAACTGCCTGCCGACCTGAGGTCGCGTTTTGAACAGCGCTTTGGTGGGGATAGCGCGACCCATTTGCCCCCCTTTGCTGACCTGGAGAAGTTCCTGGAGGATGAGTGCCGGGTCTTGGACAACTCCGGTGGTGACACGCCGGCTAAGTCGCAGCCGCCCAAGGTCAAGGAGCAGGCTCGCGTTCACACCCGAGCCAATGTTGACCGGCGCCCTCCTCGCTTTGCGGTCACGCAGAGCCCAGCGGAGTGCTCCTACTGCAAGGTCACGGGGCACAGAACGGCCAGTTGTAGGGCATTCTTGGACCTACATGTCGCCTCTCGTAGGCGCATCGCGAATGCCCGCCGCCTTTGCTTCTCTTGTTTGGGGTCCCACTACCAGCGAGACTGCCCAAACTCTCGCCCCTGTCCTCACTGTGGAGGACAGCATTTGGACATTCTTTGTATGAATGCCAGAGAGGTTGGCCGCTTGTCCAACCAGCCGACGCCGCGCACGGGCGGGTGTTTTGAAGGTGGCAGCCGAGGCTCACCGGCGCGTAGCCGAGAGTCGCCTCGCTCAGTTGATCGCCACTCGCCCCGCTTGGAGAACCGTAGCGTGCGCACGCCTCCTCTCTCTCGCGCACCTGAATGTGCGACCGCGCAACGTCACCAGCACCATGACTGCTGCCCCAGGTATTCCTCTCCTTTGGCGGAGCGTCCCCGCCTTGACTCGCGCCCACCTCGTTTTGGGCGGGTGCGTCATTATGACCCCCCATAGATGGCGCGCGGATCGAGTCATCGCGCCTTTGAGGACTTCAAGCCGCACCCTCGCTTTGACTTGCCTGGTCCTGGCCAACGGTCGCCGCCCAGGCAACAATAGGTCATTGACCCCTGCCCTATAACGCCAACCTCCCCCATTGAGACCGTTATCCTACCAACGGTTGCTGTTAGGGTCTGGGGACCCACGGGGACCTCTGTTGTTGTCCGTGCTATATTGGACACAGGTTCACAAGGTTGCATTGTTTCCACTTATTTGGTAGGGCAGGTTAATTTAAATATGGGCTCTTTTTCGAATTGTATACGGGGTATAGGTGACGTAGCCTCTAATGTTGAAGGGCAAGTTAAGGTTTTGTTTGGCCCTGTTGAATCTTCACACCCGAGGATTAGAACCTCGGCTATTGTGCTGAAGAATATTTTGGGTATGCATCCACAGAAACAGCTACCTGCTGCTGTGGTGAATTTGACATCGGGATCGGAACTGGCAGACCCCAAATTTGACACACCGGGACAAATCGACTTGTTGATTGGCTCTGATGTCCTCGGTGGAATTTTGATTGGTGGGAAACGGGTCTTGGTGCCAAATGGTTTGACTGCCATCCCGACCATATTTGGATTTGCTTTGATGGGACCTGTACCTAGGGACCCCCCTCCACCCGAACTTGATAATTTGTTGGCTGTAGGCTCTGCTCTCTCTGATGCAGTTCAGAGGTTTTGGGAGGTAGAGGAGCCCCCTCAAGTTGCCCGTTTGAATCCAGAACATGAGGAGTGCGAGCTGTTCTTCCAGAACAACACTGGTCGACTCCGTTCTGGTCGGCTCATTACGAGGCTACCCTTCCTGTCTGTTCGGCCTCCGCTTGGTGAGTCACGACCTTTAGCCGAAAAGAGGTTGTTGGCCATGGAGCGCCGCATGGGTCGTGATCCGGAGCTCAGACAGAAGTACATTGAGTTCATGAGGGAATATGAACAGTTGGGACACATGTCTGTGTCAAATTTGGATTGGCGTTCGGTGGAGCACTACTTTCTCCCGCATCATGCGGTATTGAAGCCATTGACTGGGAAGCTGCGCACAGTATTTGATGGTTCTGCGCAGACTTCAACAGGCGTATCCTTGAAACAGTGCTTGCATTCTGGTCCCAAGTTGGTCAAGGACCTTTGTGACGTCATCACCAGCTTCCGACGACATCAGGTTGTCTTTGTGGCCGACATAAAAATGATGTTCAGGCAGACTATTATCCACCCTGATGACCGTTGCTTCCAGCTGATCCTTTGGAGAGAGTCTCCTCGCGATCCCATGGTCATCTACGAGCTCAATACAAATACGTACGGGTTAAGGTCAAGCCCCTACTTGGCAATACGTTCTCTTTGGGAGCTCGCAGACCGCGAAGGCCTACGTTTCCCAAGAGCCTCCGCCATCTTGAAGGACGATATTTACGTCGATGACATTTGCTCGGGCGCCTCCACAGCGGACGAGGCGATCCTCCTGCGGGACGAATTGATAGG
Source organism: Euclidia mi (assembly GCA_944739405.2). Taxonomy (NCBI): domain Eukaryota; kingdom Metazoa; phylum Arthropoda; class Insecta; order Lepidoptera; family Erebidae; genus Euclidia; species Euclidia mi. The sequence continues at coordinate 27,440,679 of OX123193.2, read as the reverse complement.
TATTTTGGCCTCCGCTGGTTATGAGTTGCGCAAATGGATTTCCAACTCACCAGCGCTTTTGGAAGGCTTGCCAGAGGATCATCAGCAAGATCCACATCTATTTGAGATTGTTGACAACCCCGCCATGATGGCTGTTCTCGGCGTTCAGTACAGACCAGTCCAAGACATCTTTACATATAACGTAGACTTGAAATTGCCGTGTTCTTGGACTAAACGTCTCGTATTGTCTACTGTCGCCAGAACCTTTGATCCGAACGGTTGGATCTGTCCAATTATATTTTGGGCAAAATGCTTCTTGCAGAAGCTTTGGACAGCAGGATTGACCTGGGACGAACCTCTGCACGGCACTCTTGTTGAGGAATGGACCTCTTTTGTATCCTCACTTCCTGCCGTCAACGAGATCTCCTTGCCTCGTCCCATCCTTCCTCCCGGGAAGTACAAGGCCACCCTTCACGGGTTTTGTGATGCCTCGGAACGTGGTCACGCGGCTGTGGTGTACTTGCGCACAGTCAGTGCCTCAGGTCAGGTGAGAGTTTCCCTGATCATGGCAAAGAGCAAGGTGGCACCCCTTCGGACATCTCTGACCATTCCAAAATTGGAGCTCTCGGGAGCAGCTCTACTTGTACGCTTATTGAACCACGTGTCTAACACTTTGGGTAAAAGCATTTGTATTAATGGGACCTACGCCTGGACAGACAGCCAAATTGTTCTTTGTTGGTTGAAGGCTTCTGTCCACACCTTGGAGGTATTTGTTGCTAATCGTGTTTCCCAAATCCAGAAATCCGAAGTCAAGCTTGTTTGGAGACACGTGCCAGGTGAGCTCAACCCCGCTGATTGTGCCTCGCGCGGATGCTTGACGCCTAGTTTGATAGGTCATTCGCTGTGGTGGGGTCCGGAATGGTTGAGTCGACCAGAAATTGATTGGCCTCGAACGCCAGTTTTGAATACTTCTAATTTGCCGGGTCTACGAACACTCGCTCTTGAGAAGGTCGAATGCGCCTTCGACCCCGATTTTTTGTTGAATCGTTACAGCTCCCTCGACAAGTTGTTAGGTGTCACTGCTTGGATAAAGCGTTTTGTTTTTAATTTTAGGCACCCACAACAGAAACGACTGACACCGTTTCTCTCACCACAGGAACGACAGGAGTCCCTCACCTTTTGGGTTCGTTCTGTGCAATTGGCGCATTTTGAAAGGGAGATTGCTATCCTCAAGTCGGGGAAATCGAAATTGTCGGGAGCTGTATCTAAATTGAACCCCTTTTTGGACGAAACGGGTCTCTTGCGCGTTGGAGGGCGTCTCAAGAACGCCAACCTCCCTTACGGGGCTCGTCACCCCCTTTTGTTACCTAAGGACGGTCATTTGGTACGCTTGTTGGTAACTGACCGTCACCTTAAAAATTCGCATGCTGGTTGTAATGCCTTGTTGGCCATTTTGCAACGCGAATTTTGGATCTTGTCTGCCCGAAGAATTATTCGGAGTGTAGTCTTTCGCTGCATCCCTTGTTATAAGCTCAAGGCTTCTACCATGCAGCCGTTGATGGGGGACTTACCGGCAGATCGCGTAACTGAGAGCAGGACGTTTGACGGTGTTGGCACGGACTTCGCAGGTCCCTTTTTGGTGAAAACGTCGACACTTCGAAACAGCAAGACTGTTAAGGCCTACTTGTGTGTTTTTGTTTGTCTCTCCACAAAGGCCGTACACTTAGAACTGGTCTCCTCGCTTACGACCGAGGCGTTTGTAGCCACATTTGACAGATTTGTATCCCGCAGAGGGATGCCTTCCTTGATCCGTTCTGACTGCGGCACTAACTTCAAGGGCACCTATAATTATTTGAATGATGTTGTTAATTTCCTTGAAACCAACAAAGCTGATATAGGTGATAGGCTTGCCCGACGTGGGATAAATTGGTTGTTTTCCCCACCAAATTGTCCACACTGGGGTGGTATATTTGAGGCCGCCGTAAAATCGGCCAAAACACACTTGCGCAGGACAATCGGTGAGTCTGTTCTTACATTTGAGGAACTCGCAACTGTGTTTTGTAAGATTGAGGCCGTTTTGAACTCTCGGCCATTGTGCCCGATCTCCTCAGATCCGAATGATTTGGAGGCCCTTACGCCGGGCCATTTTTTGATTGGTCGCCCACTTGTCGCCTTGCCTGAGTACCCCTATATTGATACGAGACCTGGTCGTCTCTCGCGTTTTGAATTGGTACGCCAGATTACTCAGAGCTTTTGGAAACGCTGGAATTTGGAATATTTGCACATACTCCAGCAACGCGTTAAGTGGACCGACAAGACCGATCCACCCAAGATTGGAGACCTCGTTTTGATCAAGGAGGCTAACCTTCCGCCACTCAGATGGCGCAGGGGGCGCATCCTTCATTTGGTAACTGGGGCTGATGGAGTTCCCCGATTTGCTGAGGTCTTGGTAGACGGTTCGATTCTGAGGAGAGCGGTTGCAACATTGTCACGTCTACCAACCGATTAGCGGACCGGTAGGCCGGTCCGGGGCGGGTGGATGTTTGAAATAGAATTAGTTTTTATTATAAGTCAAATCGATTAGATCGATTGAGTAACATTTTGTTTAGTCTATTGAAAATTTCTGACAATGGTCACACTGAACTGTCAATCTTTTTTTTTTTCGTTCATTGTCGTTTCCCGCGGTCAGCGAAAAAACCTAGCTCTGGATAGATTTCGTGTTGTGAGCGTTTTGATCTTGTATTTAGAACCCGTTTGATTGCCACTTCCTTGATCAATAACTGGCACCGGTTAATTGTGATAAAAATAGTATTTTAACGAACATTGTAAAACTTGAGTGAATCCGATGCACGTGGTTGGTGCCGGAAGAATTTGCTGATTGAAGACGCTGCGTGGAGTCTGGTAAAGTAAAGATAATTCACTTGCTAATATTGGCCAATTTTAGTCTCGTGTGTGTCTAACTTGCCTCCAGGACTCCACTCAAGAACATCACCAGGAGATATTTGGTAAGTAAGTTGTTTAGTTCTTAGCGCCAAGAAACTTGGCCCATGTGTTAGATCCTTTGTCTTGGGCTAAGACTGGATGAATTAATCGCTTCCACTGATCTGTGTTAAAAAATACCCATTCTTAGCCCGAATTCTACACAGCCGTCTTTTATGGTAATGAAAATTTAGTGTGGTGGTATTATTGTAATGTTATGAATTATTACTTAAATAATCAGTATGTATTTACTAATATATTCAAATGTAAGTACTTATTACATTTAAAATAATAAGAGATAAATTAATTATCAGTTTATTAAAAAAATCTGGGTGTTTAATACACCCATGCCTACCCCTTCGGGGATAAAGGCTTGAAGTTGTGTTATGTTAATTTTTTTTTGTCCTGCAACTCTATCCATACTTGTTATCCTACCTATTCACCAACCTTCTTTAAATTACAAAGAGAATAGGTTCACGCTATAAATATAATTTCTATTATGCTGCTATTGTGAGCTCTAGTGTGCGTATGCTTACTGTGTGCTTACTTCAAAACACTCACGCACTTGACAAGAAATTAAGGTTAGCCCGTTTTTTTGTTGACTGGAGGAAGGAAAATAATATTTTTACATATTGACGTTACCCTCGTCAAGCTCACACTGGTCCAGTATTTTGATTACTCCCTGTATATTGAAAAAGGCGACCGTGGTTATAAGTCTATTGAAAGGTGGTCCCGACACTTTTATTTTTGTATAAAACATTATGAAAATGAAATGGCAGCACCAGACTATGTTGGCTACAAAAACTACTAGTTGTAAACATCGAAAAAGGAGAAAATTGTTGTGATCTCTGCAAAACGCAACATTACAACTGTATTCATACAAGTTGATAGTGAAATATATTAATTACAGTGCCATTAACCCAACCATCTTGTAAACATGGTTAAAAATCTATAATCTATACAGTCATAAATATTTAAAAAAATAGTAATCGTTTTAATATTTTATCGTATGCAAACTGCCACGAATATATCTTTATAGAGCTATTTATCCTGTGGCTGGATTCACTCACATATGAAAAATATTCACGGTCAAATGATTATCAGGATTGAACGACGAATAAAGTCGTGACCGAAAGTCTCCAACATAGATCACAAAGGCGAAGTATGTTCAGACGTGCATAAAGCTGTTACGTCATGTTCCCAATTTTATATTCTTCCGCCACAGAAACAGAACGGTCTCAAATCGCACTTATACGAAAGTCCCTAATGACACGTGAAATCCGAAATTGGTAAGATGAAATGGAGTTACCAAACAAACCTTAATCCTACACATCTTATGTATATGTATGGATGAAATAACCTCAATTTCACCAACAAGATCCCCGGTAATGTGTTGCGAATGGTACGGGTTGATAAGGAAAAATGGGTAAATAAGGAATCATGAGAGGCTACCGCCACCGGAAAGGGTCAGTGCGGGGGAGGGAGCCGGTCATCCGGCGGATACGCCGCAACCGGTCGCCGGACAGTCGATGTATTTCATAGCCGAGGGTAGGTCGCCACACACTTTTATAAAACATTGAGCCACTACTGCGGCCAATAGTTACCGGAACCGCCATGACATCTATATTTGTTTTATGACCAACAGAGCCAGTATTGGTTAGTTGTACGCTATTATTGTATATACGAATTGATCTGCTGTTTGTTTAAGTTGTACAAAATAATAAATCAGGCTACAATTGTATTTCTTGACATAAGCAAGCTTTTCATTTAAAAATGTTTGTGGGTTTTAATATATTTAATCAATACTATTATATTGATCTGGTTATTGTAATCAAGCTTGATTTGTTGTCTGTTACTATAGCTATGTGAAAAAGTAAAAAAAATAACCATTTTTGTTTTATTATGATTCCTGTCTGATTTTAATAAACCATGACGCCAGGCTGTAAAAAATTCCTCGAAACTGTTACTCTTGTCAGTGAAAAAAAGCGTGTTTTGTTATTGTACCATCGGCGCACACATAATAATATTTTGATATCAACTCGCAACCCACGAAATCCCGCGAGATAGTGCTTTCAAAACAACTTTGATTTCCTCCCGGCATAGTCAAAGAAGCTTACGGAGAAAAAGCGACAAAAGAAATAAAAAATGCACAGAAACACGGAGGTCGGCGTTTTTCCTGTCACCGGGCACAAACAATGCCTCCATTGTAGGGCTGCGGCGGGCACACCCCGCGCGTCTGGCCTGCCCCCTCGCGGTACAGCCGAGGAAACGAGCATCTTTTGTTTCCATCCCCGCACCCCGTACGGAAACGAGAGCTTGAACCCACGGTCATCTGTTTACATCACGCCAACAAAAAAAAAGACATCCTATCATTTGCTCTGCAAACAGCTGCCGCTACGTATAGCTACAGCCCCTTGTTAAGCTAAGACCAACGTAAATATACCGATAACATAAATACAAAATAAATATACTTCTTTACAAATTATTATATTGTTATTATCAGCCGTGTGGTTGACGGCATAGAATACAAGTGTCACCACCCCCTATCTTCCCGTGAGTGTCGTAAGAGGCGACTAAGGGATAACACGACGCAAATACCATCTTTGCGTAGAGACGGAAAACTCGACATCAAACCCTATACGACTGCCTCGTTGGTCACGCGGCATAAATGTGCGCGCGGGATCGGGAGGTCCCGGGTTCGATTCCTGGGTCGGGCAGTGTTATTGGGTTTTTCTGTCACGAAATTCTCAGTAGCAGCACGGAGTCTGGAAATGTTCCCGGTACGGCAATGGGCTCTCCCCTTATTACGTGGGACTAAAGTATATCTGGCGAAAAGTGGGTGTAGAAATACACCTCTTCCTACCCCTTCGGGGATAAAAGGCGTGACGATATGTATGTATGTATGTTGGCACAGATACCTCATTATGTGTACTTAACGAAATTAAAATAAATTAATATAATAGAAGAGGTACATAATCAACCATTTTGATAATCAAATAATTACGGTAATTGCTTTTCTTAAACAAAAGATACGGCACAAATCCCATGTTACTGTACCGTTGTATACAAAAGTTGACACGATTTTAAACTAATCCAATTCAATTAATAAGTGATACGGGCTGGTAGGGGTTCCCTTGGTAACAATTCTGAATGAATAAAGGGTGGTTTCCGGCAGTTAATGTACTTACAACTCACTCTGGGACGACGAATAATAAATTATATTTCTCCTCCGCCCGCTCATTTAGATATGAAAAAATAACGTGCTGAAACACGACGACCGTTTCAGAGAGGCTTATTTATTCACAGAGTTGTATTCCACTGACTCTGAAATCAATATAGTCATAGCTTTGAGAAAGATAACGAGAAAATCCACTTTATTTATGCGTAAAGTTCAAAGAACGAAAAGAACATTGTTTAATAAATCGTAAATATTCGGTACGTTGGCACCGTTGTAAGAGGTTTTTTATTCCGGTAATTATTTTCTATATCAAATGTCAAGGCACTGACGTAACCAAAACATTTATTTTAATAGCCGTGTACTCAGATCCAGTATGATTTCATTATATAGAAATGTCAGCTTATTATTTTGGTTGGAGCTGAATGTAACGTTATTTCGACAAATTTGTGTGTAATCATTCTGTGTGTTACCATTATTATTTTATAATTACAATTTGCTTCTAAGTGTTACCAGACTAGCAAGGTCTTTTACGATGAATATAAACGATGATCTCTATCACACAATTAAAAACCCTTATTTATAATATGAATGAATACGATAATAATTATATTAGAGGCTAAAGTAAACTTTGTTTTTAAATATATATATATATATCTACGTCACTGAGGTCGAAATTGTGGAATATTGTGGTTTGTATTGTCAATTATATAAGCAACTAATTAAAAATATAGGTTAGTAGCAAAAGGACGGAGGGATGATTGAAATTTTTTAACACAATTATGAAAATGAATTTAGTACTAGACATGTGTGGTATTATGTATGTGTAACCATTTAAATCTTCCTTTGGATGACTTATTTGTGGTCGGCAGGAAATTGCTGAATACTTTTTAATAAGATAATGAAGCAGAAAATGAAACGCTATTAGGTTAAAAGGATTAAAAAAAGCCTACACATCTCACACCAGTACACTAAAGTTACTCCAAACCATTACGATAAAAAAAGTCCGTTCCGCATCCGTACTAAAGAATTTAATTTGTACAGCATATGTCTGAAGCAGCTTAAAACCTGTCACAAAGGTTACGTAAGCCGTACACCTGATAGTTCGCAGATCAAATTGCTTTTGTAGGAAATGATGTGGAGCACCGCAGCTAGTTTAAACGACTCAAATCTCCTCCTGCACCCGTTCTTTTATTGCACACCTAAATTGGATTTTCACTGCGTCATACATATTCCAACGTCCAAGTGAATTTCATATTTCACTCAATATCGTTCAACGGCATATATCAAGTTATTTTTAAACGCATAATTCTCATTGCTGTAACGTTTTGCTGTTAATTTAATTTAATTAAAGCTCGTGCTGTTTCATTAAAGTCTTGATTTTATTATGAGAGATTTCAACCAATTATTAAGAAATGAGTGTTTTTATAACTAACTTCGTTTTAATTCGTGTGCTGTTTTAAGTAATTTCTGCGTAAACGCTGAGTACCTATATATTTTTTTGTGCGTATCCTCTTCGGAGTGGTAGTAATTTCAAGACCAAGATTGGGTGAAATAATATGCTTACTTTTGTACTTATTACCTGTCAGTAACACTAGACGGCATATATGTGACTAAACTGATAGCTACAGATCACATATTGACATTTAAAAAAGTAATTAATCAACAATTTAGTAAGCCTGTTTCACATCAAACAAATTCGTGAAATTTATAACACAATTTCACAAAATATCACCAACATCATAAATGTATCATTGAAACATTGCTTTTATACTAATGTCAGCATATACATCAATAATCATAATTCATACGTGGGGTTACGGAGTAAGAATACGATAGGTCACCACCCCACTCTGTCTCGAGGGTGTCGTACGAGGCGACTATGGGAAAACGCGAGCAGTGTAACAGCTCCAGCCAAGGTGTGCTTTCGCTCTACACTTCTGTCCGATTGTAGAGAAGAAGCATCGGGTACGCGACCCCGGCTTCCTCGAGCTGCCGCAATTATTACCAATATCCCTTCCGTGATTGCGGTATCCTTAGCTACCTTTGACTTCCTTTCGAACCACCACCTCCTGTAACACTGCCTTACCCTATCCTAAAATTCCTTTCCCTTCCCAATCCGAAGTACAGTTGGAGAAGATGGTAGTATGAGTTTTAGGGGATTAAATATTACTGTACCCAAGGAGGGTACCGGATCTACCGGATAATCCCTCTCTGAGCATCGTCGCTCAGATTGCCCCATCGTATCTGGGGGGGCGAAATTCCCAACGGCGATGCGCTTTACCACACGTCACGTTTTGTCTCCCCGTCAAACAGAGGCAAAAGGAGGGCTAGGGAATGCTTGTCTGCAACGGTGAATGTTTGTGGAGGAGTGGATGGTAAGATTGATGAATTGCGTGATATGGATGCATGTAAGGGAAATTGATATAATAGGAGTGAGTGAAACTAAGAGGAAAGGTTGTTCAACAACTACTCATGGCCGATATAGTGCATATTGGTCTGGAGTTGTTGATTCTGAGAGAGCTAGCCAAGGAATTGGAATGATTCTATCAGATAGGATGAATGGGCTTATTTGGGTGCGACTAAAACTCGGCTTAACTAAAGTCTTTGTTTTGTCTGTTTATGCTCCAGACATGTCCAAACCGTCAAATGTAAGACAGGAATTCTGGGATAATGTAAGAGATGTGCTTGCTAGGTGTGAGAATAATGAAAGGATAATTATGTTAGGTGACTTTAATGGTGTGGTAGGTGTGTGTCGTGATGGCTATGAAAGGGTTCTAGGGCTATTTGGTGACGAGAGGGTGAATGAAAATGGTGAAAGTTTACTGGTTATATGTATGGAGAAAAAGCTTGTGGTGACAAACACTATGTTTAGTCACAAGATGATTCATATGTACATGGCAAAGACAGATAGACCGAAGTATGATAGATTTTGTTGTGATAGACGAACGATTGAAAGCAAAAGTGAAAGATACTAGAGTTTACCGAGGCTTAAACGTGGGTACTAACCATTTTTTGGTAGTTAGCCGCATAGCGGGACTAACCACAAAATGGCGCCATCGTCCTCGCATACACTCACCTGCCATAGAAAGAGTGAAAGTTGAAAGATTTGAAGAAAAGGATGTACGTAGTCATCTTTGGAAGAAATATTTAAAGAATTGTTTGAGGAAGATGATTGCGAGATAGAAGAATTTTGGAAAGAGTTTAAGAATGGAGAAATAGAGACAGCTACACAAGTGTGTCGCGTAAGCAACAGGAAGCATGTTAAGAAGATATGTAATGAATGGTGGGATCAGGAAGTAAGTAGTGTGGCCGCGGAAAAGCGCAAAGCATGGATGAACTTGCTGGCCATAAGAGCCAACAAAAGAATAACAAGGTAGTGTGACTGTCAATGAGAAGATAGTAAAAAAAAAGTATGACAGGTTGAAATATAAAGTAAAAGAGACAGTGAGAAGAAAGAAAGAAGAATGTAAGGATAAAGTTGAAAGAAAGTTTTTTCAGCATTTTCGGGCCAATATCAAATTATTCTGGCACTTGGTTAGAACAGCCCGAGGCAAAGCAGAATACTCGAAAGTTGGTGGGATAAGGGATGTAAATGGAAATATTATACGAGAGCATGGGGAAGTTTTGGATCAGTGGAAGGTGTATTTTGAGAATTTGTTTGAACGAGGAGAGAGTGAAACTAAGAATATAGTAGCGAATGAGGAAGATAATTGTGAAAGTAATATGGAATAAGTATGGAAGAGATACGGTATGCAATGAAAAGTATGAAAACGGGTAAAACTGCGGGATATGACAGGACATCTGCTGAAATGCTCAAGGTAGGTGAAGGCGTCACCCCAAGCCTGCTGTACCTACTTTTCAATAAATGTTGGCGGTCCGGTCGTGTACCAGGTGGCTGGAACAAGGCCGTAATTGTGCCACTGCACAAGGTAAAAGTTTCGCAGCAGGAATGCAAAAATTATCGTGGTATAAGCCTCTTGAGTGTTGTTGGCAAACTGTATTCCAAGATACTGATTGAAAGAGTGATCTCTGAAACGGACAGTAAGATTTGGAATGTGCAAGCGGGATTCAGAAAGGGAATGGGATGTACGGGTCAAGTCTTTTCCTTAAGGTCCATTTCAGAGAAAATCTAAAGTAAACCCCAGAAGGTTTTCTGCGCCTTTATTGACCTGGAAAAGGCTTACGATCGAGTGGTGAGGGATGAACTTTGGTCAACACTTTCTGGGTATGGAGTGAGCAGCAGTCTGATACGGGCACTTGAATCCTTATACAGGGATTCAAGTGCCTGTGTCAGAATAAACGGGGCCTACACGGACTGGTTTAACATTGATCGTGGTGTTAGACAGGGATGCGTAGCGTCTCCTTGGCTGTTCAATCTATTCACGGACAGTTGTTTGACCGATCTGAAAGAGTCTGAATGTGGATTAAGAATGGGTGAATCTGTGTTTAAGACCCTGTTATACGCTGACGACCAGGTTCTTTTTGCATCGTCAGCGTCTGATTTACAGCAGATGGTCACCGTAATGAATGAGGCTTATAAGAAGAAGGGCATGAAAGTGAATGTAAGCAAGACTAAGGTCATGGTCATAGAGAGGGAAAACAGTATAACTAAATGCAACATAATGATAGGAGATGAAAAAGTGGAACAAGTGAATGAGTTTGTGTATTTAGGGTCTATGTTTACAAGAGATGGTAAATGTGAGGGAGATGTTAAAAGGTGAGTGAAAGCAGGAAATAGTGTGAATGGCGCCTTACAGTCCATCATCAGTAACGAAATCATCTCAAGTAAGGCTCGCCTTGCTGTATCTACTGCAGGGAGTTTTGGCGCCAACGCTGATGTATGGTAGCGAATCATGGGTATGGCAGAAGAAGCATGAAAGTAGAATCAATGCTGTGGAGATGAGAGCTTTAAGGAGTATGTGCGGAATAAGGCTGATAGATAAAGTGAAAAACTGTGTGATACGAGAGAAGTGTGGTCTGAAAGAAGATGTAGTGATAAAGATTGAAAAAGGAATGTTGCGATGGTTTGGACATTTGGAATGGATGGATGAAAGAAGAAATACGAAAGAAGTGTATCGTGTAAGAATGAATGGAGATGTCGGTAGGTGACGCCCAAGATGGACGTACGCCGACCAAATATGTGACGTTCTAAAAAGGGCCTAATTAAAAGTACCCATAACCGGCGAGCATGAATGATGAGATTAATGAATGTCGAGGAAGTGAAAGAGGTGTGTTTGAACCGGAGCATTTGGCGTTCCATAGTCTCTGCCTACCCCAATGGGAGACAGGCGTGACGATAGATAGATAGATAGATTCTAATACAAAAGCAGGCTTTCAATACGTATGAATTCATAAGCTTAATTGGTTGGTAGGTAATTTGATGCATTAGCACATAATATTTCAATAAGTTGTACCATCAATCAACACATACGGGTCATTTAACTCACTAAGCAAGTACACACTAAGTTCATATACTGAATAGTGACAGACGATTATCCGATATGATCAAGTGAGCTATACTCAGTCCTTGAGCAATTAATCTTTATATTATATAACTGGCGTCTTGGTCCAGTGATTAGTGATACTAACTACTAAGCCGGAGAATGTGAGTTCCATTCCCAGCCAGTAGGAAATTTGTTTGATGACAACGAAGATTTGCTTTGTGTCTGGTTTAGTGCATTTTATTTTTAACTACACAAATGGGGTTAACACCACATTTGTAAATTTTGCAACCGCCTCACTCTTAAAACTGCGTGAAGGGTGGTGGAATCGATTCCTACGCGCAAACATTATACATGTTCCATTCGTTGTTTCCGAGTCTGAGTAGTTGTTCTTGGTGTTCGTTGGTTGTATGTTTGTGAAGTCCACCGAGGGTAGTTTCCAGGTCAAAATAATTACATTTTATTTAGTCCTTATTTTAGATTATAAAAAATACTGGACACGTATTTTTTCTTTTTTCGATTAAATAAAAAATAACAAAGATATAGCCCATTAAAGTTACGTGTGACGTCATCTACTTAGTGCGAAAAAATGCAGCACGGCGTGACGTTATACGTAACTTTAATGAGCTATATCTTGGTCATTTTTGGTTTAATTTACAAATAAAAGAATTACTATCGCTTATTTTTTAATAATCTAAAGGACGAACTTATAAAATTTTTTTCGTCAACTAGCCTATTGTGTGACTGCTATAGAAAAATATAGATGAGTGCTATAGATAATAATAATAATAATAATTTATTTATTTTCACTCATAAAGGTACATATTGTATATAAAAACAATAAAATTTGTCGTCAATACAGCTGTTGAACAAGACCTTTGTGAGAGAACTGGAGTCTGTAGTAGGTTCGAAACCTGTATGACAAATCTCCAGGCCCCTCTCTAACAAATTTACATCATAATCTGCTGATGTTTACATTAATTTGAAAATAGACATAACTGGCTCATAAAATAAGGGTTGCAAGAGAACATGGTACAAGATATTATGATAAATTATATATATTTTTTAAAATAAGGGTGCATAGGGTTCCCACCAAGAACTTAGGGTCCCAAGCCAACCTCACCTGCAAGTGGTGCACTTGCCGATCAACGGACGAGGCTCCGGCAAACAAAATGTCCCAATAAGCGGCAATAGGCTCGCCACCTATTACGTGGGATCAAAACACTGGCGAAAAGTGGGCGTTTAACCTCTTGTATGCCGGAATACCAGACACAATTAAAAAGCTATTGTGTCTCGCGTAGATCTGCGTTCGAGGGGTTAATATGCCTCTGCTTACCCCTTCGGGGAAACAGGCGTGAGTATGTATGTATTTTTTAAAACTAAAAGCATGCATACAGTATATTTGTGTGTACATATGTGTTAGAGTTTGTGTTTATGTGAGTGTGTGTGTGTATGTGTGTGTGTATGTTTGTGTGTATGTTTGTTTGTACATGTGGGTGGGATTTTATGTGAAAACGTGCATGTCGGGTGTATTTGTGCGTGTCTATGTGTGTAAGTGTGTGTGTATGTGCGAGATAGATATCATTATTGTAGGGCAACAAGAATCTGTTCTAGGTCATTATACTTAAGACCACGCAACCAGTTTTTGACAGTTTTTTTACATTCAGTTCTGCACATCGGGTAGATATTTAAGATTTTATTTACCTTATTGTAAATAAAGCTGCTAAGATAACAAAAATGATGCTGCGCTAATCTAGTCCGTAACGATTGCGTTTGGCATACGGTATGTTTACGTCGATTTGTTGCGAATTTTGATGGTTCGTAAGGTATCCGTGAATGAGTAGTTAAAATGGTATTTAAGATAAATAATTGCCGAACTGAGAGGACATCACAAGTTTCGTATAGTTTGGTAGTAGGAAAATGAAAGGGCAATTTCCATCCAACTTTAAGAAGTACCCTCTGAGCACGTTCTAACTTCAACAAATGGGTTTTATCGGTTCCACCCCAAGTCACTATACAATATTGAGTAAGTGATTGGCACAGAGCCAAGTACACTTGTCTAAGAATCCCTGTATCGGCAACATGTCGGAGTCCCTTAAAAACATACATTAATTTACGCAACCTAGAGGCAAGTGTGTCAATGTGGCAATGGTATGAAAGAACATCATCTAGCTGTACACCTAAGTATTTTATACATTCAGTTCTGTGTAGTTTGGGACAACTGCAATGCATATGTGATAGTGAACTGCAGGAATGTGCAATCAAGGTGTGGGAACCATTCATGCATTTACCTTGGGATGAGAGTGAGAATGCAAGGTATTTTGTTTTGTCCACGTTCAATGTTAACAAGTTATTAGTTAGCCAAGTTACCACTGCATTGAGTCCTAATTGAGCGCGACTGAAGGCCAACTTCCATGAAGATGCATGAAATATTAGAGCAGTATCATCGGCGTAGGTAAAAATTGAACCATTTTGGAGATTGAGCTTACAGAGGTCGTTGATGTAAATTAAAAATAATGTTGGACCGATGATACTACCCTGGGGCACTCCATAGAATATAGGTACTCACTAATCCAATCTCCAATTTTCAGACATTGGCGCCTACCAGTTAGGTAGCTCTTGAAAAGAGAGAGTTGTTCGCCACGTATGCCAATGTTTTCAAGTTTGGTAATGAGCAGGGAGACAGAGACCGTGTCAAAAGCCTTAGCTAGATCTAAAAATATTCCAATTACTTTTTCTTTTTTGTCCAGATGAGTTACAATTTTATTGGTTAAATCAAGAACTGTTGTATTAGTGGATATACCGGACCTAAAACCATATTGATGTGTAGAAAGTAGATGATTATGATCTAAATATTTAGTTAGTCTTTTATTTATGAGTTTTTCCAAAACTTTTGAGTGCGGGTAAAATAGAAATAGGCCTGTAGTTCGTTGCACGGTCTCTGTCTCCTGATTTATATATGGGGTGAACTATAGCCAACTTGAAAGCATTTGGGAAAGTACCTGTACTAAGTGCTAGATTGCAAATAAAAGTGACCGGCGAAGTTAGGATACTCTTAAACCTTTTTAGGAAGGCTCCAGAGATATTATCAGAGCCCACTGCACAATCGCTTCTTAGACCTGATATTAACACTAGAAGCGCCGCTATCCCAATTTTGTCCCATATGCAAGTTTGATTGCATGTAACTTTTTTCTTTGTCAATTGATGTTGATGAGACTTATTGACTTTTAGCAATTTTATACATGAATATAATTTAAAATATTTTCAATTTTATATCCGTAATACTTTTGGAAAAAAAATACGTTTTACCTAGAACTGCCGCTGGGTCATTTTTGTCTCGTCAATATTTGAAGAAAGAAATACGGGCAAAAAATTTAAATGGCTGGAGACAAAGATGAACATGACGTAATAAATGCTTTTCCTTACCTTGGAAAAAATGATAATAAGCCAATTAACGAACGTTTAGGTAACTGGGTCGTGAAGAAATTGATGGAGCCTTACATCAATGAGGGAAGAAATGTTAGTTGTGACAATTATTTACATCACTTTTACTAGCGGAATATTTGAAATCTAAAAATACTAGCATCGTGGACACTATCAGTTAAGCTTGGAGACCCGTTGCCGTGAAGAACGGAAAAAAGGAATTACATAGTACGTTTGTGCTAAAAACAGGCGATACATCGTTGACTGTTTATCAGGCTAAAACTTATAAAATTTCCTAATCCTCAGTACCATTCATACCGCTGTAACGCTGTTCAAAGAAAAACCTGAACCTGAAGAAAAAATATGAAGTAGATGTTGTAAATCAAATGGGTCGTAATTATACGGCAAAGGCAGCTTCCAGACGTTGGCCAGTTTATAAATTTTATAATTTGTTGGATTTAGCAGGTGAATGTATGGGTATTGTATAAAACTATCAAATAAAATTAAACGGAGAGACTAGTTATTACAATTGGTAGAAAATTGGGCAAGAAGTATTTGACTAGGAGAAAAACTACAATTCTTGTGGAAATTCCGGCAAACATACCGGAGAAACAAGAAAAACGGACCAGGTAAAGTCGAAATGCTCAAATAATAAATCACCTGTGAAGTACCACATGTGCAAAAAACTGTCTGCAATAGATGCACTGATAAAGAAATGTGTATTATGTATTTCTTGTTTTAATAAATATTAACTAGTTTATAGATGACACATTAAATTTTATAAGAATTATTCAGAAAGTTGTCACGATTTTAAACGATACCAAAAATATTTTATTTTTAATTCATGATTAGTTTTGTTACTTTTATGTTTGTTAAGCTATGAGAATTTGTTTTATTTTGATTCCTAAACATATTCTAAATATTTAACGAATTTTTAATAATAACTTTCATGCCTTATATCAATTATCATTATAATAAATAGTATGGGACAAATTTGTCACGACGGCGATTCACGGGGGATCTTAATCTTCGGCGCTTCTAGTGTTAATAGGTCAATTTCAGTCTCATTCGTTTCCAGTAACACAAAGCTGTGCAGGGACTTTGGAGAGTGTTGAACTTCTGGGTGTTTCTTTGCAGATGCTATATTTTTTTCGGCTAGAGAGAGTCCAATATTAACAAAAAACTGGTTAGTATCATTAATAGAACGTTGGGGATCCGACAAAGATAGGAGATCAGTAGCTGGTTGTTTTTTCTTGGTAGAGTGGGTAATAGATTTGATGGCTTCCCATAGCTTTTTGTTGTTGTT
This sequence comes from Euclidia mi, assembly GCA_944739405.2. Classification (NCBI taxonomy): domain Eukaryota; kingdom Metazoa; phylum Arthropoda; class Insecta; order Lepidoptera; family Erebidae; genus Euclidia; species Euclidia mi. The sequence continues at coordinate 27,424,373 of OX123193.2, read as the reverse complement.
TTGTGCCTTACTTATAAGATTTTTTTCAAAAATAAGTTTAGCTGATCTCAGAATACTCGTGCAGTAATTTCTGTATCTGGTGAATGTGGTTTTTAAAATTAAATTATCTGGTGTTTTCTTGAGTTTTAAGTGTAGGCGATCTCTATTACGCAAACATCTGAGAAGTCCTGGTGTCATCCACGGTTTTTTCAGTCGTTTGCGGTTAGGTAGAAATTTGAGTTGTGTATTAGCTAATATAGTTCTGTTCAAACTGTTTATAAAATAGGTAGCAGCCTCGTCTACATTTGTCATATTATATAAAAGGCTAAAGTCTGTCTCCAAAAGTTCTTGTTCAATTGTGTTATAGTCGATAACTTTAGTTGTTTTTGTCTGATAGGGATCGTATTTATTTTGAGAATTCGTGGAAAGAAACAGGATAATAGTGTCGTGATCGGTAACTGAGGTATGGGCGACGTAACAAAAGGCCAGTTTTGTAGTTTTAAGGATTATGTGATCAAGACAAGAGCTATTTAGGCGCGTAGGTATAATATGACCGGGTAACATACCATGATACGCGAGCATGGTTAAATAATCTATTGATCGCGTGTCCTTATTATTAGGAGCAATATCAATATTTATATCACCAGTTAAAATTACGTTTTTGTAGGTACAGAGTGACGTCAGAAGTTCATTTAAGGATGTAAGGAAATCGGAAACATTTCGATTAGCCGGCGGGCGATATATCGCAACTACAAACGTCGTCGTCTTTATTAAACGATATTATTAAGCAATTTGCATCGACAAGTTTGTGTTCCGTAACCCTAATTTGAGAGAGATTACGATAATACACGATAACTCCTTCATTCTGGGATTTAACATGTGACGTAGCGCAAACAGAATAGCTGGGGATGTCCGGTATTGGATGTGAGTGTAATAGCCAACATTCAGTTAGAATTATTAAATCCCATACTGTTTTACTTCTCTCAAGAAGTGTAGTGAGGCCATCAAAATTTTTATTAATGCTCCTGATGTTTTGACACAATAATGAAGTTGTGAGCGGATGATACCTTTGTAAACGTTCACAATCCTCGATGATACAACTTGACGAATCTGCCACTGAAATACCATCAAGTTCGGATTGTATATTATTTAGTTTATCGAAATTTAAAATTAGTGACTGGAAACTGTAAAATATATGTGCTAATGCATGTGCGACGGGTGTAGGAGGTGATAGCAAATTGATATGTATTAGCACTATATGCCCACTTCATAAATTTTTTGTAGGTGTTGAGGTTGGTTGTGTTTGATGTTTGTGTAAAAACGGCGTTGTGAAGATGTGAGTAATGCTTGGGATGAAAGTAGATAATGTATAATAATAATTGTGTCACTGTGTAATAATAATAAAATAACTTAAGAGCTATTAGACATAGAGGTTTAATAATCATAGATGTATTCTGTGATGGAAGTTGGTAATGTGCATGTTGGATGGTAGGTTTGTTACCGTGTAGATGTGAGAATGTGTGTACTGTTTGTGTATGATAGAATGTGAGGGTGTGTATACATTGTAATAGTTGAAAATGTAAGTGGATATTGTGAGTAGTGTCTTTTTTTGCAAATAAACTGAATATAATACTAAGTTTAGCCAAAAAGCAAGCAGAATTCAAGGAATTAATTAAGGTTATAAGTATGAACCGAGTGGCATCTCGGAAAATAGCATGCAAAGTAATGGACAAAAGAGTACTTTTAAAATATAGTCATTTGTTGTTAATAAATACCGTCATACACTTCTCGGTTTTTATTTGTACTGGTTTTTCTTCTGGATTCTTTCTCATGAAAATCTTTCCATTCAGGCTCCAACAAGATAACTTATGAGTTTTGGCGAATTGGCGACATTCATAAAAGAGTTTTCTCATAGATGCTGATAGGTGCTCTGCAGCGTAGATAGGTTTTTTATCTCCTGGTAACCCAATTGTGTGCGTGTTCAATTTCTCTGCAGTGGGTCGTTCTTTGTTAAAACGACGAACATTGGATAAGAAATCCAGTTTCCTTGATACAGAGTTGAATTCTGCAACAATGGAGCGCGTAGATCCCGAATTACCGGGGAGGCGGTAGATATCTCTCATGTCTGACTTATCTATGTCTATGTTAACGGCCTTGCCTACGCCCGTGATAATAGCTAAAAGGTCCTCGGTTTTTTCATGTTCTTTGGCTGGAACATTGCGGAGTTCAATTGTTGCCGAACGAGAATAAAGCTGTATATCTTGAATTTGTTTCGAAATATGCTCCAACGACGCATCAACTTGTTTTTTATCGATTTCTAGATCGAAGACTCTCTTCTTCATATCTTCATAATCTTTATTTATAAAATTCATGCTCTTTTCTAGCTCCAAATTGGTTTTCCTAATGTCTTCACATTGCTTCCTTAGTTCCGAAACATCTTTCACCAAAGAAGACAGCAGAGCTTCCTGTTAATTTTTTCATGAGGTCAACATTTTATCGTGATCAATCTTCCAGGTATTTAACAGATGCATTATTTCGTCCTTTAGATTTAGGCAGACACATGACGAAGAGGAAGTTTTAGTTGGTTGTTTAGGTGAGTCGTCTGGGCGTTGACGCTTACCCCTCACTGTGATATTCTCATCTTCCTCTTGCGTATTGGTGTTCGTGACCGGAGTAGTTGTGCAAGGCGCTTCGCTTTGTTTTGACTTCTTCTTAGATGGAATGGTTGGGGATCGCTGTATGTTTGGCATTTTGTACAATTAAGTCCACTCAAACCAATACCAGTGCCAATTATACTGCAAACACACTCGGCCAAATGTGGTATATAAAATGGTCCAATTACTGGTTTCTTTAAATATTGGCAACCCTAGATATGTCAGTCAGAGAAATAGGGATGACAAATTGACAGCTTACGATGACATTTGACGCAGCGATGACAGTTGACGTATGACGTCGGATGACAGTTGACGTTGACGTATGTAGCTCTGGTAACTGTCGCCGTCTCAGCTGTTGCTATCCTCTTCTTGCGGCTACTTATCGTAACCGACACTGAACTATGGGCGCCTGGTACTTTGACTGATTTAATTTCGAATTTAAATACGGAAAAAATATTTTTAAATTTAATTTAGCACAGAGGACACGTCTAAACGCTACCGCGATCTGAGAGGGGATAGATGAATATAGACAGTATATTAAAGTTCAAGTAATGTTGTCACAGAATATTAAAAATATGTGTAATGAAAACAGACCATTCTATTGTTCAAAACTTCACATATACAAAACAGAACGGGAGATAGAAAATAGAAGCCTTGTACAAAGCCACCGATATCACGAAACACAGCGAATGTTCCTTAAAAGATTCACCTCGGAAACTAAGAGCAAGGATTAATATTCGTTCTGCTACGGCTTGCTATGTGTCATAATAAAATAACGGCTTCCAGGAAAATGCCTTATAGTTATTATAACACTTACATTTGTTTTATAGTGAAATGTGTCGGTTTAGTTTTGCGAGGGATATTATTTTTACCCGACTACGGCGAAGCCAAAAGGAAGGGTAATGTTTTTGGCAGTCTATGTATATATGTTTGTATGTTCCACCGTAGCGCCTAAACTACTAACCCAATTTTAATAAATGGGGTGTCAATAGATTTGTAATAATGGCCCGGGTGACATAGGCTATACAAGTTTTATCAAAATTTTATATTACGGAATTTATACCCCAGATATCTAACTCAAAAAAAATTTAACTGAGATAATCATTACGTGCTTGGTATCAAAAGAAAGGTATTGGTGAGCACATTACAAATATGTACATATATTATACTGTTTGAGTCAAAAAATAAGTTTAAAACACACAATTCGCGCGGTTCAGACGCTTTGAGCTAGGTACTTAGTTTTCTTTCTTTAAATGTGACAATGTAAATGTCGATCGGTTAGTTTACATGCCCCATTGGAATACGGAAAAGGATTAAATAAAAAAATAAGTTTAAAAACTAGAACCCGACTACGTAAAAAGGGGGTCTAAAAAGGACGAAACAAGAAAACAGCTCAGAGCCGTGGTCGCACCTATTATAGGTATGCTAGTGTAGGTACATCACATTATAGGAATTTAAACTATCGTGGTCACTATAATTACTTTTTACTGTTTCTACGGGATATATACCACGTACCTTTGTTTTGAGTAACCGATATTTCGGCACTGTTGCCAGCGCCATGTTCACGGATGTATGGAGTACATCCGTGAACATGGCGCTTGCAACAGTGCCGAAATATCGGTTACTCAAAACAAAGGTACGTGGTATATATCCCGTAGAAACAGTAAAAAGTAGGTACATCACATGACACCAACATTAAGTATACAATAGGTGCGACCACGGCTCTGAGCTATTTTCTTGTTTCGTCCTTTTTAGACCCCCTTTTTACGTAGTCGGGTTCTAGTTTTTAAACTTATTTTTTTTGTTTTTAGAGTGTTTAGTTTGTTTTATTTTATGAACAAATTTCGTTCAAATATGGTTGCTATTTTACATTACTATTATAGATTGCTTAGATATTTTTATAGCTAGATTGATTATAACGTCGAGTTGACAAGTTGAGTACTTTTACATTAACTTTTTGATAATCGCTTAAATATTCAATTTAAATTACATACATACATAGACTCACGCCTGTTTCCCCGAAGGGGTAGGCAGAGGCATATTAAACCCCCACTTTTCGCCAGTGTTTTTAATTATGAAATTGTCATGTTTACGATGAATACAAATTTTAGAGTACAAAACAGAAAGACGAAAGCTTAGATATATCAATTTAAATTTGTAGTGAAATATGATGAAGCATTTGCCAGTCAGTATTAAATGAATAAAATACAAGAGGCTGTCACTAAACAGTTATTATCTTTCCATTAGGGAGCCGGCCGTTCGAAACCTCTCATCAACTTAAACGGGATGGATGAGTGCACGTAGACCCACAACGAAGTAATGTCTCACTGGAAGAGATCCATATTCTATTTCAATTTTGAGTGTCAGTTCGAATGTCAATAAAATATTTTATTTGCTTGAATTTCGTAGCTTTGTGCTACGAGGCCACGACACTCGTAGCAGACGTAGAAATTGTTGAACAAACACTGTTATTTTAAAATAGCTACTTAATCAATGGTGGACACAATTAAATTAATCAAGTAAAACTTATATCAAGCCAGTTAATTCACTATGCCATCAATTTCATCGCGTTACATTATTTTAATCATCGTCACATCAATTTTCGTAATAATTACACTCCATTCTTAGCCTAAGTCTAGTATAAATGATATCGCTTACACAGAACACGTTCCATCATTTTTACACAAGAAAATCACCGTTATACACATAAATTGAATTAGTTTGTAAGTCAGCCTGAATAAACGCGGAGAACAGCTAGCGATACAAACTGACAACGTACCGTCATAATATAGTAGATCTATACAAGTTGTTCCAACAAACTGCCCAAGGGAATTCATAGTGAAGAGTAAATTGTAATCTCTTTTGATTACTTTTGCTCTTCGAATGGAAACAAAACATCAAATAACTCGGTTGTATTGTAAAAGGCCAGCTACAGGCGCCAAATAATATTTATATTTATATACTTTTTTCTTGTAGTTACGTCTGCGTAGTTTTACTTTCTATTAACTTATATTTCGTCAATGTACGCGCTGAATGGGTAGGTAGGGTAGCTATCCATAAGATTGCCATCCATTGTGTTCTTTTGCGGTTTACATACATCACTATACTTCACCCTTGGTTCTGTCCACGTGAATTTATACACCTAAACCTTCCAGAATCACACTATTTATTGGTGTAAACGGTACCAAAATCAGTGCGGTAGTTTTTGAGTTTAATATGTTCACACACATAGACTGCGGCGGCTGGGGACTTCATGCACACATAGATGTTAGACAAGTCAGCAGCGCATTTACTAAGATATTTATATGAACAGTAGTTGCGAATATTCTATCCGTGACAATGACGGATGTAAGTTGGTAGAACATTGAGAACCGTTAAATAAACTAGTATGATGTCTGACTCACAGTTCGTATCAATAATTTGACACACAGACAGACGTAAAGTTTTATTTTATAAGTAAATTCTAAGAATGACTCAAACATAAAAGGAGGGGTTTACCAACAAATTGCCTAAATCCTGGCCCGGAGAAAAAATTTATAAATGATTCCGAAAACTATACAAGACAGGTGCTTATATTTAACGTTCAGGCTTTAAAAAAGTGTACTTGAGGGTTAAGAGTCAAATATTTCCAGCTCAGCGAATACATCAAATATTATTTACTTTGACCTTTCATATTTTTTGAGGCAAAACGAAATTTGTATTAGGGCGGTGAACCGAAAACAAAGTGGGTTATTATAATACTGTATTGAGAAACAAGCCTCAGTTTATAAAAAAGCCGGTTTCGTTAATATTCTAATGTAGTTATTCACGATGGTTACTAAATGTTATGAATAGCTATCGAATAATGACGTGTTTGAGAAAAATCAGCAAGAGTTACGAAGAGAAGTTCATTAGAAAAGAGACAATAGTTTATCATAGTTCAGTCTTTCCCGATATGATACGACAGAAATCTATGAACTGAAGCTTTGGCCACAGGTTAGCTGCTTTAGGTAAGATGAATTAAAGTGCTGTAGTAAGGCAAAGTAATAATGAAATCGTACGGGTAAAAAAGTTTTGAAAGAAATTTCACGTCTATATTTGGTTGCTTGAGATGATTTCAAAAGTAGCTCTGTCTGATTGGCACTCACTTAAACTATGAGCTGAACTTCAAGTTTGATATCTGTTTTAATTGACGTACATATTAGATAGCGATGTAAATATTACACAACAACAAATATTATTACTTAGAGGCAAAATGAAACAGCGTCACTTTTAATTTAGATTCTAGACTGCAAAAATCGTGGATGTATTAATAAATAATAATCCAATTTAGATATTTAATAAAAATTCTTTGTCGTTAACGGTCGAAGTTTTAAGAACTTTTAATTTTTTTTAATTTCGAACATGAATTGCCTTATTATGAAGCATGGACTATAAATTGAACGAAGTTTAGCTCAGACCTAATCTGCTTACAACTTATACGTAGACAAAGGACAGATATTAGTGAAGAAGCGTCTGTTTTTTAATTATATGGAACAAATTAAGAAAATTATCAAACTTCTTTGAATTAAAAATATGGAGTTGGCCTTACACTCATTTAAAAAGATTACTTGCATGTATTTATAATCAGACAATCAATAGTTTATATCTGCAGTTGATTACCATGACGTACATTAATGGTATTTACCATTCATTGGCCATTCATATTTGATAGTAAAATACTTGCCGTTTTTCCTTAAAGTGCATTCTAAACTAAAACTGGAGGAACTGCAATACAGAAATTTATGAAGACATTATTGTTGTTTGAGACTGGACGAAGAATATAGTATACAAACATTGAGATAAATATTATTCGAAATACAATACAAATAAAATATTATTCAGCACTCTATTTACTGAAAATGAGGTTGAAAAGAAATATACAAATAACCTAATAATTAAAATAACGTTTGAAAAGTTAAACATTCAATTTTATTCTAAGTGCTCTTGATGCTAAACTAATTTACAAAAGAATTTCAACAGAAGACCCTATACGATTTATTAAAATGGCACCAATATTGTAACATGTGATGCACATTCCGAGTTCGATCACAAGAATATAACTTTACTAAGTCGGGTATTTTAGCAACTGTATTCTTTATAGCATTTCGACGACTCTTTGTTCAATCGCTGCGTCTTTTCTGCCAATGCGATATGAAGCGTACGTCGTTGCGGTAAGCTGCTGAAATGCTGCAGCGTAGTCGATCGTCGATATTAAAAATAATACTACAACTCAAATCTGCATTAATCCCAATATAAGGATGTGAACAGCGAAAAAATGTGTATGCAAGCATTTTCTGCTATTCTGCTGATCAATATTAATGTTGTCTATAATTATATTGTAACCATATTACACCAAAATAATTAATATGATAAAGATGGAAAATTTGTGCATTGCTCCCAAATTAAGCAATGCTTGCTTGGCTACCAAATAACTGACAAACTTACTTATATATTTTTTAAAACATACATGTTATAAATCAGTTACACACAGACACAAATATGCTAGGTACTATTTTATAAATTTGTTCATAATATATGTATCTAAAATGTAAGTTCTATTTAACGTGCTTAACCCGCCATTTGTGACGTCACTTTGACTTACGTGGTTTGTGACGCCGGTCTTATAGACCGGGTTTTTCAAATTGAGATTGCCTAAATGGTTTTACTGCATGGAGTTTCTACTAATTAAGTTATTGAAAAGCTATGATTTTTTTATAATAATACAATGTTATATCTTAAATCAATTATCATTTATTTATCTTTAAGCTTACATCGTTAAAACATTAAAAATAACCAAGTTATTTTTAATGCTCTTCTAAAATATCAAAATTTTGAACAAAATTATTTTTTTTCTAACTAAATCAGCCTCTTACAGTTTCATTACAATAGGAACTATAAAAAAAACAAACAAAAAAGGTAGCCGTAATAAACAAAAAGTATTAAAAAAAACTCAAAAATTATTCTTCTTCTCGAGCCAAGCTGTCTGTATTTGGTATGTGATCTGGAGACGAATTTTCTGGTTCGCCGTCACTTTCAGCTTCACTATCCGATGGTAATTGCGATATTTCCTCATCACATATTAATTCCTCTTGCAGAAGGGCTTCTTAGCGAAGACTCTCACGTTCGTAAGACATGCTAAAACAAGATTTAGAAATTAGGCAACAAATACGTATGAACTGAGTGAAATATGTATAAAGATATACAAAAAGGTCATAGGTAACAGAATTATAACAATCACAATAACTACACTATAAAACTAAATAAAAAATCGATGCATATACTTCTAAAGAATTGAATATTAACATATTTAACTATAACTATTTTACTTACGTAATCTGTGACCCCGGTCTCACGCACCGGGTTGACGCCAAAACTCAAAAACGTGCGCCTGCCTTGCCGATGCGGGGTGTACTGACGGTGGGGTACGCAAAATCAGGAGAGTACACGAATATGCAACCCAATTGGTTAACGGGTTAAAAAGTTATTAGACTTTTTCGATCCACCCGGTCTCACAGACATACAGGTCACAAATGGCGGGTTAAAGAAACAGCCCAACGCCATGTAAATCCTTATGTACAAAGCTTCTCTCTAAAGTACCAGTACGTATAATATTTTATTACTGAAAATAAGTAAACATACAAAAGGCAGACCAGACACGTTCTCCCACGGCTCTTAGCGGAGCACCTACCTACCATATTTGTACGTGTAATACAACAAAGTGCTTAAAAGTATGTCTTTGAAACCACACTCGAATATTACCTACGTAACGATCCTTCGTTTTATTTAGGTACCCACATTTAACCTTTTCTTGAAGGCTGTTTATTGCGTCTCTCAGTACTCGAACTAATAGTCTATTTTCAAAATGTTTTATTTATTTTATTTGTTGTGTGCCAAAGTGGCAAAGTCAAATGTTTTTAAAAGTTTCATCCACAACAGTTCCCGCGGTACGCCTGTCAAACTTTCACAACGATGAGTCTGTCAGTCTATCACTGTCATTGATGAAGTGAAAAAATTCAACAAAATTCAACTGCAGGCCACCACGGCATGCAGTTGAATTTTGCTTACATTGTAGCTGCTCAGGATTGTCTTGTCTGTATAAATGTGGATAAAATAAAGCGAATGCTCATCGTAGAAATGTACGTCACATTTAATTATTGTTAGTTGACAATTACTGTGAAGTAAAAACGCCCGCTAACTTTCAGTAGGCGGACATTTTTATTTCTTTAAAAAAGGCATTGCGGCAAAATGAAAAATATTCTAAAAACAGACCAATGGATATACTCGACTGAACAATTGAATCATATAACAATTTTATATTGCAAAAATATTCTTATTAAAAGATCTTACTTACCGATCGATTCTCTGATAAGTCATATATACCAGATTCTTTAATCTTAAAAGGTTTTAATAATATCAGAGGCAAATTTTTTTTTTTTCAATTCAAATTATTTATTGAAACAACTATACATATTCATAAACAACATTTGTGGTTGAGGTGTCCTTGTAGGCGAATAACGCCTGTGTTAGGAAACAAATTAGTCATAAAAATTGGAGTACCTACTTAATAAAAAAATTCAGCGCGTTGTATATCGCATAGCGTAGTTTTAAAGTCTGCATATTTGGGTTATGTTGTAAACACAATGACAAAATTAAAAAAATACTAATATACTGCATCCACCAACCGACATTATACCAAAGATATCCCGGACGTCAGCATGCACGAGATAAGTGTAGCCCTAGAACAACTAAAAAACAACAAAGCACCGGGTGATGACGGAATAACTACAGAGCTTCTGAAAGCTGGCGGCACACCTGCTGTGGAAATGCTTCGGAAGCTATTCAGTTCCGTCATACTTGAGGCCAAAACGCCACATGCATGGCACAGAAGTGTGGTGGTGCTTTTCTTCAAGAAGGGCGACAAACCCCTTGTGAAGGACTACAGACCCATCTCACTTCTGATCCACGTCTATAAGTTGTTTTCTAGGGTCATCACGAATCGTCTCGAGAGCAAGCTAGACGACTTCCAGTCTCGCGAACAAGCCGGATTCCGTAAAGGCTAGAGTACCATAGATCACATACATACGCTGCGGCAGGTTATACAGAAGTCCGAGGAGTATAATCAGCCTCTATGCTTGGCGTTTGTGGACTATGAGAAAGCCTTTGATTCGATCGAAAGTTAGGCCGTGCTGCAGTCTCTCCAACGGTGCCAAATTGACTATCGATATGTCGAAGTGCTGAAGTGTTTGTACGAAAACGCCACCATGTCAGTCCGCCTCCAGATCCAGAGCTCTAAACCTATTTGGCTACAGCGAGGGGTGAGACACGGAGATGTTATATCTCCGAAACTCTTTACGGCTGCGCTGGAAGACGTTTTCAAGCTTCTGGACTGGGAAGGACTCGGCATCAACATCAATGGCGAGTACATCATTCACCTTCGATTTGTTGATGATATCGCAGCCATGGCTGAGACCATGGAAGACCTCAGCACAATGCTCGATGGCCTCTGTAGAGTCTCCCAACAAGTTAAGATGAACATGGACAAGACGAAAATCATGTCTTACGTCAATGTCGTACCTGCTCCTATCCAGGTTGGGAACTCTACACTCGAAGTTGTCGACAAGTATGTCTACCTGGGACAACAAATCCAATTGGGCAGGTCCAACTTCGAGAAAGAGGTCATTCGTCGAATCCAACTCGGTTGGGTGGCGAACGGTAAGTTAAGGCATATCTTCACGTCCGATATTCCGCAGTGTCTCAAGACGAAAGTCTTTGACCAGTGTGTGTTGCCAGTGATGATCTACGGCGCTGAGACGTGGTTGCTAACTATGGGTCTTATCCGAAAGCTCAGCGTCACTCAGAGGGCAATGGAGAGAGCTATGCTTGGAGTTTCCTGCGAGATCGAATCAGAAATGAGGAGATCCAAAGGAAAACCAAAGTCACCTACATAGCTCTCCGAATAGCCAGACTGAAGTGGCAATGGGCAGGGCACATAACGCGAAGAACCGATGGCCGTTGGGGCAGGCTGGTTCTGGAGTGGCGACCACGTTCCGGACGAAGCAGTAGGAGTAGGCCTCCCACAAGGTGGATCGACGATCTGGTTAAGATCGCGGGAAGCGGTTGGATGCGGGCGGCTGTGCAAAATCAGTCTGTGTGGAGAAGCTTGGGGGAGGCCTATGTCCAGCAGTGGACGTCTCTAGGCTGACATGATGAATATACCATCCGGTTATAATTATTGTAATCTTACTCCTCTATATATTTATTATGCGGAGCCTAGACATGAAAAATGCCTCAGTGTTACAATAAACGCGACCTTTTAAATCGTTTTATAATTGTCTTCCCAAAGACAACATCCTACAAATTACATTCCCAATTCCTTTCTGTTTACGTTGTCTTACACAATCTTTACCGAGTACTTAAGAAAGCCATTTAGAAATAATTAACAGTGACACGGAAGATCTCATCCACTAGGTGCCAAGATACTTGACAAATTGAAGTGTGTAACATAATCTCAGTTGTTACGAGTGTACTTGGGAACTCGTTACAGGTCAACGCACTACTATTGATCGGCATTACGAAATCTATAGACGCAGTTGAAACATATTTTTGATAATGGCTCATACAAACTATATTTACATTTGATTATGTATAGTGCGAATCCTAAATTAGTCCCAGGTAAAGAGATTATTTATTTATTTCCATTCTACCTTTGTCCCAACGCATTATAGGGGCAGTTTCTTCACAAACACTACACAAGAATTAACCTATATCCATATTTTTCGTATTTATTATAATAGGAATAATTCTGTGGATAGTGTGTGCGTGTACTAATCGGAATCTGGCACCTGCTGCGATTCCCGGCAAAAGTCTTACTGAGTTTTTCGAATTCTCAGTAGCAACGCGAAGTCTGGTAATGTGTCCGGTAATGGCAACCGGTTCACCCCGTATTACGTGGGACATTAAAATTCATTACATAGCAAAATATGGGTGTAGTATCACACCTCTGCCTACGCTTCGGGGTTACAGGCGAAAGTCTAAAAAAATATTTAATTAAATATAATATGAATAACGAAAATTTCACCCTCGTATACAGAAATAAGCGCACATAGATCTGAATGTTTGGAATATTATGAGTGTCTTCATATGCGTATACAGCACGCTAAGGGTTGGGTAGTACTCTACGCCACCCTAGTATGTACTAGTACTCTCCCCAGAATTTTGGTTGCCTATACGAAGTTCTAGGCTAGACACCTCAGAAACTTCAAACCATTATTTCGTGAAGTTCTTAGGAAGAATTTTATATTGCTTCTCCCGCACAATAATATAGCTTATTTTACTTAAGACAAACTACAGGAGTTCGGCCTCAAATCACTTAGTAGGGGAGGCAAGTGAGCCGTCCGGGACTACAAATGAACAAATAATGGCGGCGCATTTTTGTTGTGACGTCGCCGACGCTAATTTGTCATCGGCCAAGTTGTTTATATTTTGTATGAAAGGTAAAATATATAGTTGATTGATTGACTGGTTTGTTTGTCAAGTTATGGGTACTAACGAGTCGTTTCGAAGATCGGGCTAGAAACATTTAATTTAAATAGTACGTATTAGTAGGATGGTGTTTAGATGAAACCATAGTCATAAGTCAAGCAGAAAGCAAGAAAGAGCTCACTTTTTCTTGTTCTGTGCCTGGGATTAATTAATTCCTGAAAGGTGCAGTGGTTTAAACGACCGCTTGGCCGTTTAACTCGAGTGTTGCGGGTTCAATTCTTACAAAAGATCAACAGATTGTATCATCAAAAAATCGTTGTCACTAGTTTGGGTATTTTTGCATTTGTTTTATAAATTTTTGTAAAGTACCTCGCTATGCAGGATTTGTTCTGTAAAAGGAACCTAAAAAAATATTGTCTCAGGAAACAGAGAGGTCTGATATCCGACAAAAGAATGTAATAAATTCAAATATCAAAAAAACTAACAATATTTTCTATCGCTTTGAAATCCCAACATGAGCCCTCCACAACCATTATCACTGTCCCGATGGCCTTAATTACTGAACTGTATCTCAAAGTTCGACATACACTTAAATATAAAATTCGGAGAAAGTTGTTTAATTCCAACGCATAACATTCATTAAAACAATACAATCTTAATGAAGCTACGAGGATTGAAATTTGGCTATGAATGAAAATCACAAGTTGAATTATGAGTTTTAAAATTCATAACTTTAGATGAAACTCGAGCCAAAGGCGCTTGGAACTACGGCTTAAGCCCGTGTAGTGTGTAATAGCTACATTCCCTAGTAAATATGAAAACTTCACATTTGCGCCAAGTAATAAAAACTTTTGATGTAGATGGATTGCAAATACGTTGGCGCTGTATTTTTAAACTTTACATACGTTGAGTGCTAGTTCTAGAAAATGCATGACAACTTGTGCTGAAAGTAGTCAGCTTCAAATAACTTACCTAAGTAATTCTTTACCAGCAGTAGTGTTAATTCTTATCTTATTTAAGTTATAAATGGCTATACTTTATATGGATTTTTTGCGCTTGCGTCGCGTCTCTCTAAGCATTATGGATTACAAATTTGTCGAATAGTTTACGACACGTAACGAAGTTGCTAAAAGTTTGAAATAGTTTTAAGGGTTTAAGAATGTTTTATATGCAGCGTTTATTCGTTATTTTCTAGTGCTAGATATAACTTTCACACTTTCCTACGCTGTGCTATATATTACATTTACATTTCCCGTAAGAAAATGTAAAACTACCCATTTGTAGGTGCAAACTTATTTCATGATACTAACGAGGTCTGCGTGGGTAAACCAGAAGACGATCCCTATAGGCTTCGAAAGTATAAAGCTAGGATGATGAAGCATTATTATAACGAATGAAAGTACGAATTTTATTTTCAATAAGTAAGTTAGATGATTGAGAAAAAAATAATTATATTAACTTTAGCGACAATCCACAAAGTGATATATAACAGTCAACATAATTCTAGTCTGTCATAATATTTTTGTCAGATTCCCGACAAATAAAGTTCCCACCAATAATTCTGTTGGCGTCTTAATAAAAATATCTCAAACTCTCAGTGGAGATAAGTAAGAAAACAGGCGATCCAAAGTTGTATAAGAACCAATGTCTTCAAAGTAAACACCAAACGTACCGAAGAATAAAGTCAAATTGCTTAATGCCCGTAATTAAACAAACCGCAGAATGTTCTCTTCAAGTAGTTATGAAAGGGTTGAAATTGGCCGATATTTTTTGGGAGTGTAATAAGTGCGGATGCCTGAAGAAACAACAATAATTTATTTTACTTAAAACTCTTTTGTTTGGCGGCTATTGAAGAAATATCATCGGCTCTAAATAAACTGGCCGGCTCAATTGGTTTTGCAGAGAGTAAATCAATTTGTCTTCACGAAAGGGTTTATGAAGCTTCACGCTTCTGTTATTTTATAGGAATAACGTTTTAAGGCTTCGTAGATTGAGATTTGATCGTTTAGGGTCGTAGTTCACCGTCCATTTAACTGCTTAAGTGTTAAAGCTAAATATTCTTACGGTTTTTTCGCTCTCAAATATTTTCAATAGTTACTGATATAATACCTTGTCTTAGCCTATAAAATGTTTATAATAACTTGGTTATCTGAATCCGTGTATAATGTCTGAGTGCATAATATCGTCATCATGTAACGCTATCCTAGTTGCTATCCAATACATATATATCATATATCCAATACCTTGGAGCCTAAGATCCACTATCTAGTCTAAACAAATTTAGCAGAATATTAGCTATTCACGGATCGACATCGAGCCATCCAATTTCTGGAATTCAAAGGTATGCTATATGTATCCTACATAGCTTAGGCTAGTCTTAGATTATTTAAGTCCCCATTGCTATTGTCGAAGATCTTTATTACTACCTGGCCGGACAGTTTTGGCTGCATAGCGAATTTAATTTCGTAATCTCAATGGTACATGTCGTAAATCTGAAGCCGTGATGCCTTGCATCTTGACTGGCATATTACAGCTGCAGTATATAAGAAATAAATCATACATTTGTTGGCAAATAATCCACTTTGTGTCACAGTTGAATCGTCAACCGTAGAACAAAATGATGTAATACTATACAAAATAATATAATATCAATGGTCGCGCCACAATTGTCCGTAACACCACAGACTTTCACAATAATCAATCACAGCGACTACAAATCTTGTATCTTGACAACTGAAAGAGCGTCAATTGTCATGTTTCATTAATATTCTGTGCTATCGCGGAATAAAAAGAAAAACAAAAAAATATTATCTGTGCGTTCTAAGGCGCGGTAAAAAACTTGAAAATTGGTCTTAAAACGTTATCATTGCAAAATTGTTTGCTCGTTCCGAAATATGGAAGCGTCGTAGAGAGGCAATTTGTCGTGAACGATCGCGCCTGGCCCTCGAGCCACGGGCCCTGTGTTTCAATTAATCGTTTAATTGCATTGTATTCGAGCGATACTACCTGACGTGCGAGCAACTTGTTGACCTTTGACTTAAACTCAGTAGAACCGTGTGCTTTACTATATAACTAATTATCAGTGACAGTCGCATGCCTTTTGTATTTTTTGGTAAGGCGTGACATGTAAGAATACTTGAGATACGCGGCACTTAAAACAATATACTGCCGTGCTATAAATATAGCCTGCATTGCGAGGAACTGTACAAATATTCAATCAGTGAAGGAAGAATACTGAGTCCCGAGAAAACTATTTGAGGATCACACGTTGTCTTGGGTGATCGAATTTCCAACATCCAGCACAGTCCTATAAACGAAGCTGCCACTCAAACCACTATACCATTCGGACTTGTAGTGAAACGATCCTATTAAATACCTTCTCTGTTCATCCGTTCTCAAATCACATTGTAAATCAAAAGGCAATCTTGAAACGACTTTTATTGTTTTGATTGAGAAACTTTTTATAAGGAAACTTTTGAACAAGAGTATATACAACTTTATTAACAACGGAGCACTGAATCGAAAATTATACATCAGATGTAACGGAATGCAACAGAATATGAAACTAATTTTCGGAATTCACGTCTATATTCTCCTGTAAAATATACAGACTCAGTGTGAATTTTAACAGCTCTCGTTTTATTGCAATCAAAATAATTCTATACTTGGTATGAGTTGTGAATTTATAGTAAAACAGCATAAAAATTATTCAGTCCTCTTTAAATGTAACACGAGCGGTTTCTAATAAAAAAATTGTCATTTGGACGCGATGCCACCTGGTCGAGAGACCAGATTTTTTTAACTAATTCCATTTGCGCGTTAGCCAGCGCCCGTTCTGCCCTAGTTGTAAAAAAAAAAGAAAATCCATGCGGATGTAAGAGCCTTTGATTGGATCGTACAAAGAGTTCGTCCTTCGCTGTTAGTGTTTCACTGAGTCTGCTTAAGCTTAGTGGAACCTCAAAGATTGTTTTACATTGTAAGGCAGGTAAACTCCTTTTATGCTGAATTAGTGTACTTGTAACAATCTATTTCATGTAATATTTTTTTATTTTTAATTGTAACAGTATTTATGACCAGTCTAAGTATACGTAGTTATGCAGCCCCCACATACCGTTCGCACGGTTCGCACCATAACAGTTCCATGAAGGCGAACAAACACTAATATTAAGTTTTATGGTTATTGTTTTGGTCATCATTAAATTTATTGTAATTAATCAATTAGCAGACGATACCCAGTAACAGTAGCCATGTCTCCATGTCAGAGGTGGTCCCATGCTTGGTACCCCCCGTACCTCACCTTAGCTTGTAAGCCTTTTATAAACGATGTATCTTGTCATGTTATTCATTCTCATTGTACTGCTCACGCTGAGCACATAACTTGTAAACTTAAAAATAAAATTTTTAAAAAGTTATTTTCACGCCGTTTATATTTGACTGGCGCAGTCGGGGCGGATTTCGCAAGCAAAGTAAATCGCGTTCGGTACACAAATCGGTACTTACGGGCGTCGTCATTTACCAGCGGATCCGAAAAGAACTTACAAATTTGTCAACTACGGCGAGCAACGGCAGCACTTCGAGAATCGGCATGGCAACGGGCAGTTTAATGTGAGTAGACCCTTTATTCGCACTGTTCCTTTCCCGTGTCTATCCTTAGCGTTTAATTGGACTGAACATCGCTAGTTAACGCATTCTATCGTGTTATTAGATAAAAATCGCTAAAACACGTATAGTTAAGTTTAGGTTTAGAACGGTATTACTGGACAAGCATCGCCGGTATACTCGTTATTTAGGTTTAGAACGGTATTACTGGACAAGCATCGCCGGTATACTCGTTATTTAGGTTTAGAACGGTGTTACTGGACAAACATCGCCGGTACACTCGTTACTTAGTTAAGTTTCGCGAAATATTCGACAAACGTTATTTATTTGCCTTAATTGTTATATTTAAATTGTTAAAATGAATCAAATTCAGCTTATCCCTAAGGAAATTCAGAGCATCATCCCACGTTTTGATGGAGATGAAAAACTTTTAAATTTATTTATTTCTAAGTGTGAATATGTCATTAGAAATTTTAGAGGGGACAATAACCCAGCTCAACAGACTTACGTATTCCACTGCATTACAAGCAAATTAGTAGGCAAAGCCGCTGTATTAATAAGTGAACGAGAAAATATTAATACTTGGGAAGGCTTAAAAGAGCTTTTTGTACAACATTTTGGCGATCCTAGATCGGAAGCGTGCATTGCTATCGAGTTAGAGAGCATTAGAATCAAACACGGCGAATCATACATTGACTTTTGCCATCGTATCCAAAATACTAGGAGTTCGCTTATGTCAAAGGTAAATTTATTAACTGATGAAGGTACCAAAGCAGCTAAAATGATAATTTACAATAACACAGCGTTAAACGTTTTTCTTTACAATTTACCTGAGGAAATGATTAGGTTTGTTAGATTAAATAGATGTACGACTCTCGAGTCGGCCCTTAGTGTCGTTATGGAAGAAGTAAACTTCTTAACACAATATAACTCTAAAAATAAAACTAAGTTGAATACAGGGCATAGTAGTAGTAATCAAGCAAATCATTTTAAGTCTAACCCTGTAACGCCAAATCAATTTAAATTTGGTATACCTCAAAATCAGCCATTTAGAAATAACTTCCAGAATAACCCGCAGAGGTATAACACACCTCAGAACCCAATGCCTAGATTTAATAATAATCCAGTGCCTAAGTTTAATAATAATAACCAACAAGGTTTTGCATCACATAGACCTCAATTTAGGATAGGTAATAATCAACCTCAACAATTCCCTAGAGCTCTGAACAATTACAAGCAATCAGGTTTCTTTAAAACCAATCCGAATCAGCAGTTTCGTTTCGGCATACCTAACCAAATGCCACCGAAACAGAATACGGACGTTTCAATGAGAACGGCTCGTAACAATATGCTGTGCGAGTCCGACAACTCGCTTAATACGCAGTTCAATAATTCATACTCAGACAATTTTAGTAGCGAAGGTGAATCGTTTCCACCTTATTACCCAAACGAGCAGTATTATGTTAACGAATCTACAGATAGTCAGGATTTGCCCTCTACCTCTTACGAAAATAATGTAAATTTTCCTATAGTAGCCTCGCAGACACATCGACCCCTGAAATAATCCGAGCGTTAATTAAGTATTTTTCACTATACGGTGTACCAAGGAAAATTAGTTCGGACCCAGGTTCGGAATTCAATAATAGTTTGTTAAAGGAAATGCTTAGTTTTTACAAGATTGATTTACACATAGGTACTCCTCACAACCCTAACTCTATGGGTTTAGTAGAGCGCTTTCATTCTACAATATTAGAAATTTACAGGCTAGCTAAGTACGAAAGAAAGATCACAGACGCGGCATCCGTGATGACATACGCAGTTATGTCTTACAATCAATCGATTCATAGTACAACGGGCCTTACACCCTTCGAAGTGGTATTTGGTCATACAGATTCTTCAAATGTTTTTGATGTCGATTATAACAAACAATACACACAGCAATTAGTTAGAGAACATGTTAAGCGCACTAAATACTTATATGACTACTTATCTGAAAGAATGTTAGCATCTAAAGAGAAAATTAGAGAAAAGCGCGGCGGAGAAAAACAGTTTAAGATTAAGCCGGGCGACAATGTGTTTATTAAAGGCGTCAACATTAGGCGTAGTAAGGACAAGCCACGTTATCAAAAGGCTGTAGTAACTAGTAGCCCCAATAGAAACACAGTTACAGTCCAGAAACAAAATCGGCTATCAAAGGTCCCACTTAAAGACATTAAGCGTCCTTCACAGGTACGTCCTGGTGGTAGTGACACTAACGACCCCCAGCCGGGCCCTTCAACTTCAAAGACTTGAGGAAAACCCAGGTATTCTCCCAGTGAAAGAAGGTCAAGCTAGTATTAGTTTTTATAATTGGAACATAGTTAAAATATTAGACTTAGAATTAGTTAGTAAATCTTTAGAGTATAACATAGGAAAATATAAGGAAATTATTAGTTACATGCATGATAGGTTAGAAAACATATATATTTTAGATGGTAATTTAATAGACGCCGACTTACAGACTCAATATATTATGAACACTACAATAGAAAGGTATTATCAGTTAATTCCGAATATTAGAATAAAAAGAGGTTTAGTTAACACAATTGGATCAATGATAAAAGCAATAACTGGTAATTTGGATAACGAAGATGCAATAAGGTATGATAAAACAATTAACAGTATACAATCGAAGCAACATGCACTCTTAAATAAAATGACATTAGTGACAGAAATAATTGGTTCATTTGTTAATTACACTAATCACTCAAGATATAACTTTATTATGTTAGAAAAATCTGTGTTAGAAATAGAAGCCTTTATGAATCAAACCCAGTTCCAAAGGAGTAAAAATTTAGTATTAAACACTTTTAATTTACTTAATCATAATTTTCAAATAATATTAACACAATTAGATGAAGTGGAAACCGCAGTAGCTTTCAGTAGGGTAAACGTCTTACACCAGTCGATATTAGACACAAATGAAATATTTTCTATTTTTAAAGACATAGAGAAAGTCGATAAATTGATTTTTCCTGTAACATTAGATAATCTTATTAACTTAGAACATTCTCTAGACATTAAAGCTTATGTAAAGGGCAAACAAATAACTTTTATACTATCAGTACCAATAGTCCAATTAGATGTCTATAACTACTATATATTACATCCCTTTCCTATGTACAACCCTAAACTCAATAGAACGTTCCTTTTGACCCCTAAATATTCCTACATCCTTGCGAAAGGGTCGAAAGTATTACCACTGTCACAGCCCTGCAAAGAAATAGACGAAGGAAAGTACCTTTGTCATGAAACCAGCGTATCATCCGGTCAGGAAGACAAATGCATAGCAGATCTGCTGAGCTACTCTACCAGCATCACATCGTGCCTTCCACTATCCGTCGAAACCTCCGATGTCAAGATAAAATCCATACAGTCAGACTCATGGATTGTATACACCGGCGCACATATATTCTTAACAGAACATTGTGAAAATGATATCACCCAACTAGATATCATAGGAACATATATCGTCACTCCTAACGATACATGCACTGTGAAGATTGGAACAATCAAGTTGAAAAGACGTCGGCTACAAACAAGGCAAATTGCCTTCAGAAGCACACCGTGTATACATCTACCCAGTATAACAACGCCAGCGGATTTCCTGCAAAGAAAATCTATCAGCCTCGATGAAATCGATATGGAAAACCTTCAGTTGCTGTCACACGTCCTGAAAAGTGAAAGTGAAGTGTTAAACAGTGAAAAGCCTATAAACATAGTGAATATGCATAGCATCAGTGTAGGAACTCTAATAATTTACGTAATTTTAATAATTGTATTTCTTGTATTTGTGTATAAATATAGATCAAAATTACTCCGTAATTTTGAACAAAATCACCCTTCTTCAAATGATGATTTTGATCTTATGGAGGGAGGAGTTATGCAGCCCCCACATACCGTTCGCACGGTTCGCACCATAACAGTTCCATGAAGGCGAACAAACACTAATATTAAGTTTTATGGTTATTGTTTTGGTCATCATTAAATTTATTGTAATTAATCAATTAGCAGACGATACCCAGTAACAGTAGCCATGTCTCCATGTCAGAGGTGGTCCCATGCTTGGTACCCCCCGTACCTCACCTTAGCTTGTAAGCCTTTTATAAACGTTGTATCTTGTCATGTTATTCATTCTCATTGTACTGCTCACGCTGAGCACATAACTTGTAAACTTAAAAATAAAGTTTTTAAAAAGTTATTTTCACGCCGTTTATATTTGACTACGTACAGGAATTGCTCGTTGAAAGCGTTACCTATTCTGCCGTCCGTTAACTAAAACCACGTTAACCCCAAAAAGTGATTTTGGAGAAAAACGTAAAAAACGCGGGAATCGTTGTTTCTAGAAAACTATTATACATAAATCAGTGATTGTTTTATATTATTTAAACTAATATTTGCCAGCGTTATTTAGGATTTTCCTGCTCAAAAATGCACTTAAAATTATATAAAAAAAATTTTTTTTTTTGGTTTAGTTAAGCAATACACATTTTTTTGACATTATTTGCCGCACTAAAGCCTCGTTAACCTACACTTAGATATATTTTAGCTAAGCATTTTCTTTAAATTTATGAGGTTTCTAATTTTCAATAAATTTACCCTAAAATGCTTAACTATAAACGCGCTAAGTCTATTAACTGTTTTGTAGCTAAGACCTTTCTTAATATTTATACATTAGTACCTTCCGTAAAAAGAGGCTAAAGTACCTATGACTCTTTTAAGCTAAGTTTTAGCGAAAAATAAAAAAGATATGAAAAAATATATGCTTGCTTACTAAGCTAAAAACAGGTATTTCTTACTTCAATTGCTACTAAAGTCTTTATAGCTAAGCATCACATATAAAAAAACTGGATAATTCAATAAAATTCAGTATGAAAATTTGAACAATTAAATTAAAAAGTTTTAATTAAATTAATTTCCTTATCATCAACATATATTTTTCACTTATCATCAACATATACAGCAATTTGTAAAATTTATATGCACAGCCTTGATTATTTTTCTAATCTTATTAAGCAATTAATAGCTAAAAAAGTATATTTTAAGGCCCTATTTCCATAGTGGCTATTTAATGTATTATATTTGCGCATAAAAGACAGTAATAATATTTTCAATCACATAGTCATCATCATGTCAGCCTAGAGACGTCCACTGCTGGACATATAAGTCTAGCCCAAGGTTCTCCACACAGACTCGAGTTCAAGCCGCCCGCATCCAACCGCTTCCCGCAATCTTATACAGATCGTCGGCCCACCTTGTGGGAGACCTACTCCTGCTGCGTCGTCCGGTGCGTGGTCGCCACTCCAGAACCCTCCGGCCCCAACGGGCAGGTTCGGTTCTTCGAGCTATGTGCCCTGCCACTTTAGCCTGGCTATTCGGAGAGCTATGTCTTTGACTTTCGGATAAGGCCCAAAAAACTGACCACGTATCGGCTCCATAGATCATCACTTGCAACATACACTGATTACACTGGTCAAGGACTTCCGTTTTAAGATACTGCAGGATATCAGACGTGAAGATATGCCGTGACTTCCCGAACGCCTCCCAACCGTATTAGATTCGACGAATGACCTTTTTCTCGAAGTTGGACCAATCCAATCGGATCATTTTCCCAGTTATACGTACTTGTCGACAACTTCGAGTGTAGAGTTTCCAACCTGAATAGGAGCAGGTACGACATGGAAGTCAGACGTGATTTTCGTCTTGTCCATGTTCATCTTAAGACCTACTTGTTGGGAGACTCTACGGAGGCCATCGAGCATTGTGCTGAGGTCTTCCATAATCTAAGCCATGACTACGATAAAATCAGCAAATAGAAGGTGTAAGTAGTCGCCGTTTATTTGATGCCGAGTCCTTCATAGTCCAGAACCTTGAAAACGTCTTCCAGCGCAGTGGTGAACGTTTCGGAGATATAACATCTCCATGCCTCACCCCTCGCTATAGTTGAATAGGTTTTAAACTCTGGTCCTGAAGGCGGACTGACATGGTGGCGTTATCGAACAAACACTTCGGCACTTCGACGTATCGATAGTCGTCGATGGCACAGTTGGCGAGACTGCAGTACCGCCCAAGTTTCGATCGAATCGAAGACTTGCTCATAGTCCACAAACGCCAAGTGTAGAGGCTGGTTATACTTCTCAGACTTAACCTGCCGTAGCGTATGTATGTGGTCTATAATACTGTAGCCTTTACGGAAACCCGCATGTTCGGGATGCTGAAAATCGTCTAGCTTGATCTCGAGATGATTTAGGACGACCCCTAAAAACAACTTATAGACGTGACTCAGGAGTGAGATGGGTCTGTAGTTGTGCCATGCCTGTGGCGTTTTGCCTTCGAGTATGACAGGATTTAATAACTTTCGAAGTTTTTCCACGGCAGGTGCGCCGACAGCTTTCAAAAGCTCTGTCGCAATTCCGTCATCACCCGGTGCCTTGTTGGTTTTGAGTTGATTTAGGGCCACTCTTATCCCGTGCATGCTGACGGGATGTCATGTCCGGGATATCTTCCGTATAGTGTCGGGTCAATCCAGCTCTAGGGTCAGTGACTGGAGTAATAACAGGTGGTCGTGTAGTCGCTGTCCAGTTCGAGCTCTTCTAGGAGCCTCAGCTCCTCCACCTTAGCTTAATTAACAGATCTCTTAGTCTCTGATTTGCGATCTCTGCCAATACAACACTAAGTGTGTTCAAGAAGCAATCGAGCAGATTACGGTTCAAAGTGTTCAAAAGAGATCTGTCTATCGGACAGGTGGGCTAACAAGGCTGAATACGAATGGTGACAGAATTATCTCGTCCGGACTGAGGTCTAGATATGCTAATTCTGTCACTATTCGTCTTGAACACACTTAGTGTTGTATTGGCGAAGATCACGTATCACAGACTTAGAGATCTGTTTATTAAGCCGCCGATACTTTGGCATATAGTCCGAGGCATGCAGAAGCATCTTAAGCCTTTCCTGTATAAGCTCGAGGATCGGATCAGAGATTTTATGGGCTCTTTTAATCGTCATGGGCTTTAAGAACTTTACGCTTGTTGTATGGACAGCATTCACTAACCTGTCACTAAAGTCGTCCACATCTATGCATTCTCCCAGGTATTCGAAGCGGTTTTGCAGCTCAAGCTGAAAGCTCTCGGGGTTTAAGATTTGAACTGGCGCTGGTAAGAGCGTAGACTTCATCAATCTCGACCGTTCGAGGCTGGGACTAATATTCAATGTGCCTTTTACCATTCGGTGACCGCGGCCCGCTTTATGCGAACTGATCACAGAGACATCATTAAATATTAACCTTTTCATTAACATGATGAAATCGATCTCATTTTTGGTGGCACCATCTGGACTTATCCAGGTCCACTTGCGGCATTCTAGCTTTTTGTATAAGAAATTCATCATGAAGAGTCCTTCCTTCTCCATGAAGCTAGCCAGCAAGTGGTCCCACGAGTTCCGATGTCCATATCAAAATTTCTCTACCCTCAGCTCATCCCCGCTCGTTTGCCTAGTTTCGCGTTAAAATCGCCCATGACAACGGTGTAATGGGTTTTGAAGCTATGTATAGCCCGAGATATGTCCTCAAATAGCTTCTACATCCTCATCGGAGTGTGATGAATGAAATGAAATAAATGAAATATTGCGACAAATCTCTGCCGGAGGTTTATCGCACCCCTTGCCCCGCTGTTACCATGGCCGTTACCATAAGTCAGGAAAAGCGGGGCCGCCGGGGAATAGAGGCCGTTTTTTTCGTGTGTGGCTCATTTTTGGGAGATTTTGCTTTGATCGCCACGCTTGGCAGACGGATTGGCGATCGTAGTGGCGGAAGTCTTTGATACTTAATGCTGCTGCCTATATAGTATCTTGCCTTTTACTTTCGCGTTACTTTGAGTGGTTTGACCGCCATCTTCAGGTTGACTGACTGCAATGGTGGATCCGAGGCTACTCTCATCCAGTTCCTGCCCGTCAAAGGTAGTCACTCCACCTAGTTAGTCTGAGGGATAATAGCAAATCAACATGGCAGTGATAATAATTTTATCATCATCATCATCACATTAGCCTAAATAGTCCACTGCTAGACTAGGCCTCTCCTTTGAAAGAAGGAATTGGCCTACTACACCACGCTGGCCAAACGGGTTGGTATAGGGTTTGTATCAAGTTTTCCTTCTCTTGCAGTGTTGTTCTCTGCATAATATGCTCCCTCTGTCGGCTCTTACGACACCCATGGGATGATATGGGGTGATGACATTTCGTATTCTTAATCCGTCACCACACGGACATTTATAAATATGACTAATTCGTTGGTCTGTTATTCTTCCCTCAAACTTGGTGGAGATGTTAAGGAAGATAATGTTAATAAAGTATTACAGAAAAGTTTTCGAATTTTACCTCTTAATGTTTCCCGACATATTTGAGTTTTTGCGGGAACACGATGCGATGACGCACGCTTGCACGCTATAAGCTCTCCGAGCGGAATGGCAAACCTCCCTGCGCGCATATTCCATCCTCGCAAGCATATGGCAACCCCGCACACTCCCGGAATTAACGAAGCGCGAGAAACGGATAACGTGGTTCTAGTTAGGGAACGTGCCGTTATTAAGTTAAGAATTACTAACATTTTTTGAACAAATTCCATGTCAGAAGTAAATAACGCTTTTTTTAACGAATTGTTTTGAGCAAATTGCAATATTGATTACTTGGCAAAAATACCGTTATGGTCGTCTAACCAGAATTAAGATAAGGTTTTCTTCATAAATAGTTTATAGCATTGTTTTTATTCCTGTTTTATCAAAATTGATCCTTAACTATAAACGAGTTATAGACTCTTAGTGTGTTTGTAGTCAAGAATATTCAATTAACGTAGTTTAAGCTTATAAAAAATGCAAAATATATTAGGCGAATTTTGAAACTAAGGTACTTTAACGTGCATTAAGCTAAGAAGCGTGGTATAGTCCCTTTTTAGTCTAGCATTAGTTGCATATTTTGTCATTTAACGGTAAATCATGTTTTAATATCTCTATAACCGTAAGTGATAGAGATATGGTTCTTAGCCAGAAAGATAGAGAATTTAAAACTGTATTACTTTGCATTCAAAACTCAAAATCGACCATTTGAGGGTTAACGGGGTTCTAGTTAAAGGACGGCAGTATTCGTATCCTACTAGATAATCTATATCACTTTACCACTCCCAGGAACAAGCACTATTGTATGCATGTTATTTATGCTGAAGTTCTCACATTCTAAGGCATACTAATCTAGCGCGTGTCAGTGCATAACCTCATGGAACTGACGAGCATCTTGACACACACTGACGTTGAACAGCGGGTTACTCACTCAATGGCAGAAAATCATACGTACACTGCACCTTTCATTGAATACAGACGTGTTAAAAAACAATTAAAATAAACATATAACGTGCTGAGTCGTGACTTTGTTTGCCGGCAATTGGTTGTAAACTTACCAGTGTAATGAATATAACTATAATTTTAAATATGGATCGTGTTTACGAGGATTTAGAAGATCGACACCCATAATGGGCCACAGCCTCTCCCCGCCTATATTATTTTATCATACATTCTATAGGGCAGTAACTGTAATTACTTATCTCTATACACTATAACGAACGAATATCTCTATAGTATTTTAACTCAGACTCAAATATGAAGTTAAGAGAAAGTCGATATACGATTTTCTGTTTTCTAGAGTGCGCGCTGAGCAAATGCTAAGTCGAAGAAATTAATGACTTAACAAATAGGTAATCGTTTGCCACTTCTGTTACTCGTACGTCAAAGGTTTTCGAAACATTTTCCAACATATAACGATACATTTCACATTACGCCTTTACGCAGTACGCCTCGCAACGTCGCTATTTAGAGTAAAATCTGTGAGTATTTCATCGAATTGCAATTCCATTTATTTCAAGGTCCGTTAAAGCTTCAGTTCTTGAACTTTGTAAACGAAAAGTTTTTTTTTGTGAACAGTGTAATCAATACACTTTCTTCACAAAGCGTGATGTGTCATTTAATTTATAATACTCTAAAACGAATATTCACCACATTTGATCATACACATCTAAAATTCTCGGATAAAGGCGTTCAGCCGAAACATCCCCTTACATTTTGAAGTAATACAGTTAGAAGGGGAAATAAAATGTTGTAATGATTTAAGTTGTTGTTGCATGTTCAATTTAATTGAGGTTAGCGAAACGACCTACGTGACAAGGGTTGCAGATTTGACTACGCGACGAGAGCAAATATTGAAATACTTCACATTTGCTGAGCTTCATATAATTCATCAGTAAGGGCACATGAATTTAGGTAAGTAGTGGAACTGCACGCCTGCGTCTGTGTTATAATGGAATACAATATTAGTTACTGACTGGACTGAAAGACAGACAGCAGCCTAGACTATTAGGCGCAAGAAGCTGAAATTTGGCATGTAGGTACATATGTTTCTTGGAGACCGTAGGGGTGCACTAAGATGGGATTTCCCGAAATTACCACGGGATCGAGCAGAAACGCATAAATTAAAATCAATTGTGCGGGCGTAGCTGCGGGCATCCTCTAGTACCTATGAAGCTCGGCAAGTAAAGGAACACGAATTCAGGTTAGTAGTGGGACTGCACGCCTGCGTCTGTATTTAATATGGAATACAAATATATGTATGTGCAACCCGCGAGAGAGTATGTTTCTTCTGCTAGTCTGTTTCGTCGAACAGATAGCTTGTTGATGTCAGATAATTATCTTGTAGTAGGGAATCCATGCTAGCTCCTGTAAAGTAGATAATCGACTCCTCGAAGAATCGAAGATCACTCAGATGTTCTATATAGTGGCAACGTCACTATCATGTTAAAACCCATTAGACTGCACGGATGGTGAAGTAAGTTACGCGGCAGTTTCATTATAAAGCATTGTACCGAGTGCTGTGGGTTGGATCTCCACACAAGAAAATACGTTATGTGATCGACAAATTTTTGTCAATCTGAATGCTTTTGGTGTAATTGACTTGGTGTAATTAACTTGACCATTGATGCCGCAACTTCATATTTGCAAGCGAACTTATTACGTTGACAATGCATAATGAAAGACTGCGCTCTTGGTAGCGGAAAACCAAGTAACGTTCGAAATGACCTCGCCGATTCTACCTATAATACACTGCCTTGTAAATGGACATCAAAATACTGGTTACCTACTCAAGAAATAGATGAAGATATCGAGTGTTGGTGATTACGGTGATAAATCGGCACTCCATGAACCCACCGTGCGCTAGTTTATTGTACTACGTGACGTCTCGCTACCTACAGCCTTATTTATCTCACTGTCCGATTTTAAATAAGATATTGTACGGATTTATCACACGGATAATGCTGCTCAAGATGTATGTATTCAGATGTTACAACGTTTTGATAGTTGTCAGTGTTAGGATAAAGGTTTACGTCAAGGTCATTCAAGTTATGCTCTGAAGTTGTCTTGGATTATAAAGCTACCCTTATTCCTAAGTAATGACCCTTTTTGTTCCTCATCTATATATATATAAAAGAAAGTCGTGTTAGTTACACTATTTATAACTCAAGAACGGCTGAACCGATTTGGCTGAAAATTGGTGGGGAGGTAGCTCAGAACCAGGAAAAAACACATAGGATACAATTAGTTGCAAAAATAATCTGGGAGGGATTTTAGACAGAGTCGAAGTTTGTAGGAACAAATCTACTACCTATTGACAGTAAGAACGCATGTGCTGTAATAATTGAGTGCTGCGCATGTTCTATCGTATACCTGTCAGTACTGTCACATTATACATTGTCATATGGTGCACTTTCATTACTTCGTTCGCTTACTTATATAAACTAATAATTATTGTAACAGCCTTGGCTAATCCCTACTAATATTAGGTATAAATGCGAAAATGTGTACGTATGTATGTACCGATTTCTCGCCAAACCGGCTGAACCAATATTCTCTACTCATAAATGCAAAAGTGTGTATAGAGATACTAGAGGATGCCCGCAGCTACGCCTGCAATTTTTTTTTATTTACCCGTTTTGGCCGATCCCGTGGGAATTTCGAAAAATCCCTTCTTAGTGCACCCCTACGGTCCCCAAGGAACATACATGCCAAATTTCAGCTTCATGCGCCCAATAGTTTCGGCTTTAGCGTGTCTGTCAGTCAGTCAGTAACGCAAGGATTTTATATATTAAGAAGATATCGGACTATGGCTTTGACATTTCAATGTCTGCAAAGTGAAGTTGCCACTGTCACGTTGTGACACCAGTGTGACGTTGCACGTGGGTCAAAGTTATTTATTTAAATAAAATATCGATATATATCGGTAACAATATGAATATTTCAGCTAAATGAATCTATACAACCCTTATCAAAGGAAAAGAAAACCGATTTACAAAATTTTTACTCTAAAACAAGATAACAGTATAGTCCAAGTAAAGCGCAGACCCGGATATGCAGAGGGAAGACGACTTAACTTTCGATGCTGCGGCGGCCAGAAAGGGGGTTTTTTTCTGCTCTTTTGATTATTATAATATATAAATTTGTTCAGATTCTTCACGCAACTTGAGACTGAACGTTGGTGTTCCAGTACTGTTAATGCGGAATTTTAATGCACCAAAGCTTTGTAATGGCAAACAGCTACAAGTATGTAGGTAACAACTAGGACGAAATATTACAAAAGCTATACGCTATTGCGAGTCAGACTCGCTCATAGTCGTTCCGTAGTGGAGGTATCCAGTTACCATAGCCATTATCTTCGACTAACTATTAACAGTATTTGTTTAAACGAAAAAGCTATATTTGCGGTTTTTAAGATGTGCTTTATTTCAAAAACTGCTGACTACATATCGTTCAAACCAATTTTCGTTGGAAGTTTTTATAACGATCTACAGCATATATTTTTTTAGATTTGCCACTATCTTACTTTAAAAGTTAGAGGGACACACATACACCTATTTTACCACTTTGGAACCGTATATCTTTCAAACGATTGACTTTGTGAAACAATGGTTTTAGGAACCTCAAAGTAATTTTTAACGACCCATTTTCCACAACAGTTCCATCTATGAAGAGCCCCCCGTAATATTCAATATTTTTTACTTTCTATAACGTCGTTAAGCGGTTCACAGAATACATCTACCTACTAATTTTCAAATGTGTAAACTATAATTATTTCGGCAATAATCGAATAGTTTCGGCATAAATTGGCTGTGACATACGGATAGACTGACAGACATAGCGCGTCTATAAGGATTCCGTGTTTAGCCATTTTTGACTACGGCATTCTAAAAATATTGTTAACAGAAATGTTTTAAGTCTCCTTGCGGTTATATTTCTTCATCAGTCCCTATGAACAGAATTAAAACGAAAATTACTATCGAACGATGAAGGAGTTTTGTGTTACCCCGAATTTGACGTGAGCGAAGCCGCGGGCCAAAGCTAGTAAATAATAAACAATATTAGTGAAATGTGTCTCCGAGAGTTTTGACTACAACAATGACAGAGAAAAACCCAGACCAATCTAATTCAGAATATCATGTTTACATATTTATTTATTTTATTTTGGACTACCAGTAGTTGTATGGTCAAGAATACGAACCCAAAAATGTATAACTAGTGTCCAACAAATCTGGCACCCTTTCCATTAACAACAGTTTAGATAATTTCATGTATTGGCAATGTGGGTTTTCCGTGTCTCAGACGAATGCCACGCCACACTGTTGTAAATAAGTGTGATCCCACCACCATGAATAGTACTATACACCGAAGTGATTTTAGAACGTAGGCCAAAAATCTTGCGAGTCTCTCTCAATTAGGCACCACATTCAACAATAAGTCGAACATAGAGTGGTGGAAGTAGACGCTTCCAGGGTAACAGCAAAAATAAATAAACGTAGATTCTGAATACAAAGATCCAGGAAAATTTAATATATTTTTCCTTATAACAATTCACATTTCTTATGCATATCGACTACAAACGTTAAGGTTTTGCTCATAACTTCCGCGTGAGAAGTCTTTTAATGCACATTTTAACCCCTAATGCTTCACATAAGAGGTGGAATTTCGGAATACCCTTTACTTGACTGACTTAGCAGTATTTCTACTTGCAGTGTTTTGGTCTATGTCTCATTTTACGAACATATTTAGGTAATTATTACGTCGTTAAATTGATCCACTAATTCTGACCATTGCCAACATCACATTTGTACACCTATGTACATACGTTATTTCACATAGCGACGAATAAAGCGATACGCCCTTTTTGCGTGCGCGGCTGCGGTCGGCTTGCAAGGACCGCAACGCTTTTGTCAAACAAATGAGTCGCGATTATCGTTCGACACAATTTATGTACATTTTGTATATGGAGTAATATCCCTGTCTGTACTGCATTATCCAAAAATAGAAATAAAGTATTGACTAGAATTGAGGAACGTACTTTTTATTTTTAAAGTTTTTTGCTGTGTTAGATGCCTGTTATAAGCGTTCTCGTAATGGCGCTGATACATTTGACCATTCACTTGTAATAGACCATGGTGCATTCTCCGTTTTTAAATTAGCCGGACTGAACAGCGAACAGAGCCAAACATCGCTACGAACATTTTCACGATCTTCTGTAACGAAAACTCTAATCAGCACGAAGCTCAAACATACTGTCCATTCGCTTGAAAGCTCGCCAGTATGCTTGGTAGAATGCTCATTTGCAAGAATGCTCATTACAGCTGAATGGTCAAGTGTATCAGCACCATTAGAGACGACAGCGTTGTCAAATAGTGGATACATAGTTAAAAGTACAAGCAACATTGATCTCGAACAGATTAATTACTTAAAGAAAATCGATGTAATATTACAGGTAGTTCGTAATAATTGATGTACTTACCAAATATTGCCAATAGCAATACAGGCATCATTTTCATAGAACCTGAAACATAAAAATAAATAGTTTATAATGAGTTTTTTATTACTTAAATAAATTGGCTGATATTTAAACATATTATATCATTATATTTCTTAAAATTGCGCTTTACGATTGTAAGTAATTATAAAGTCCAAGGTTCAATTTCCGGTTAACTAGCGATAAAAGCTTTCTACTAAAAATACTTTGTAGTAAAATTTAATCCAAAAATGTCTAGCAGACAGATGTCTTGCCAAAGTAATGGTTTCTACCGGATATTCGGGACTACGAGATGCAAGCAAAAACATCTCATTACAAAAAAACAAATAACCGACTCGGCAAGCTAATCCTTTTTCCTACCTAAAACCAATAAGAAAGTGAGGCAGGTCAATAATAAGGCAGGAAACACAATACGTTCTTGTGAGCAGTTTAAATTTAATTATATTTGTTTACAGTAGAATTCTGACGCGGTTTCCAGAAACTGTGAGAACAATTCTCTGAAATCATGTTCACCCAATCACTGCTGAGACGCTTCCGTAAAGTCAACAGATTTAATTACGCATAGGAAACTGGTTCCGTTGCTTAGAAAAATGATCATCTCATCTCGCGTAGGTACTCTGGCTGACGAGATTCGCAACCAGAACTACTAGGAAAGTGATCATAATTATAAACAAGTTAAATCACTCTACTTACAAAGGAGACGTACCATTTGGCCATACATTATGGGCCTGGCACGGCCAAACACGACACCATGTGTGTTTTGAAGATAAATGACTACTCTATTAACCTGTATAATTTCTTTTTAAATAACTTTTGGTGGAAATAAGATACCTACGAGATATTTGAAATGGAAATTATTCCGCAACTAAATATACCTCAAAATTGAATTTTAACATAAATATAATACCTAGATGTAAATAAAGGTATGTCTTTGCGTCTTAAAGAACAAAAACTACATAAAGAGTGGCCAATAACAATGAATAATCACCTGTGTACTAGGGAACCTCGTACTATGTATACTCGTCCAAAAAAGCTACCCACAATCACAAACACCGCTGCATATTCTTAGCATGGGTAGAAGGTACTGATCATTATTATTGAATTTATATTCAATTACATTACATTAAAACCGTACAAAAACACCAATAAATCAGAGCAAAATATTTATGATACACAGTAGCAACACGAATGACATAACAGATAAAAAAAGTGTTGCAAATGGTTTGAAAAAATATTTCTACTATCGATTAAAAAACAAAACGATTTTTACCGATTAATAATTATGGAATGTATAATAAATTATATATTTCTTGATTCTTTTTACAAATATACTTATAAAGTAAATAAAATATATTGTTTTCTAATATAACAATAAAAATATTATTTCCTTAAAACAATTTCTGCCTACCATACTTCATTTTATTTTTAATGCTGGCAACATAAGACATTCATCCGCTATTACCATAGCCTATTCAAAATAAGTAATCTTTAAAAACTAAATTCTTTCACCGATACTCTATCAAGAAACGAAAACGATGTAAAAATTTTTAAAATTATATGTTTAATTTCAACGATTCACAACTTTCAGGCCGCTACAGGCCGTATTTGGTATTTCTCCTTTATTTTTTTCAATTATTTTACAATATTTAACAAAAATCTAAAATTAAAAAGTCATAATATGTACAAGCCCTATCCCCTATTCCTTCTCCCTTATCCCACTCCTCATCCGATCCCCATTCCCAACCCCATGGGGCGGCAACGCACTTGTGACGCCTGTGGTGTTGCTTGTGACCATGGGCGGCTGTAATTGCTTACCATCAGGCAATCCGTCTGCTCGTTTGCCGCCTATTAACATAAAAAAGCATGTTCATCTTCAGCCTTTAACAGTCCACTGCTGGACTAGGCCTCTCCTTTGAAAGAAGGAATTGGCCTACTATACCACGCTGGCCAAACAGGTTGGTATAGGGTTTGTATCAAGATTTCCTTCTCTTACAGTGCTATGATATGCATAATAATGCTCCCTCTGTCGGCTCATACGATACCCACGGGATGATATGGGGTGGTGACAATCCGTGTTCTTAATCCGTCACCACACGGACAAGCATGTTTAGGCGTCCTAGAATGCCTCCGCATCAATGTCATCGGGTAACGAGCCCAGAAGCTATGGATGGGTAGAAATCTCGAGTTGCAATTGCACTCGCACGGTTAACATTGCTTGTAAAATATTTCTACCTTTTAAGCCTAAAAACGTTTTCTTTCCCAAAGTATTATTTTTGCCTAGTATGATTGGCATGATGTGCAAAAAGGCGCGTACAGGCGCGCCCTAACCATGGCTTAATAGATAGCGGGTGCATCGCCTCTTAACACCGCACAGAGTACTGTAGATTTGATTTCCACATATGACAGCTACTTGTAATTCTCTAATCGATGTTCGTCTCGGTTGTCTTTGTGTACAATAATTGGTTTTTGTAAAGTTACAGTGATAAAGAATTTATTTCGGATTATAATAAACGAAAAGAGAGGACTAAAAAGCTTTTAATCAATTAACAAATTAAAATAAAAACCCAGCACGATTTCGAAGAAAATTCGATGAATGTATTATAATTTATAGATAATTAACTGCGTTAACAGCGCAATTTCATATTAATAACACGCGAAATGCTGTGAATATTATTATGTAAACATTATTTACTTCCAATTACGCGTATAGCGATCGTTTGATACGAAACCATATCAATTTATTATTCCTTTTTAATTGACATCAGTGTAGAAGCCACACCGGTATATTTACTTTATTAAATGTAGCTGTATTTCTGGAAATCCTCGTCGAAATAGCAAGGTGTTCAAATAAATTATATTTTGTAAACGATTCAGTTAAATTCGATACTTGAATGAAAGTAACGTTAGCTATCAATCCAGTTCTTAATTTCAATCTTATTACATTCAGATTTACTTATTTACTTTGCAATAATCTTATATGAACCAGCTTCTACCAGCAGGTTCTTTCGATATAATTATGTTGGGTATCACATTTTGATATATAATAGTCCAAGATCCCAGGGCCTTACTTATTTTCCTTAACCTTACTTATTTTCTCAGAAACGAAATGTCACTACATAGTATAAAACAAAGTATGTCCTCTGTCTGTATGTCCCTACGTATGCTTAAATGTTTAAAATTACGCAACGTATTTTAATACGGTTTTTTAATAGATATAATGATTCAAGAGGAAGGTTTATATGTATAATACATATATGGCGGTACGAAGTTCGCCGGGTCAGCTAGCATAGAATAAAGTAGGGTTAGTATGTGCTATGAGTGAACACATTCTTGCTAGCTTGGATCTAGGGCCAATTTTTAGGAACGAGGTGCTAAAGTTAGGTAACAATTGTACTAACTTTTCTTAAATTCTCAGTGCTGATTTTTATGTATGTTTTAGAAAATATTATTAAAATATATTAATAATACTGCCGAAGTCACTTCGGCAGCGGTAATTTTTACCAGACGCTTTAAAGCTTCCGCTTCCGCTTTTAAGGGCGCATTTAGTAAATGTATGGAAATTGTTCCCCTCATAACTAAAAATTGGCCCTATATCCAAGCTAGTAAATATGCGTACAGTACACTCATAGCACATGCTAACACTACATTATTCTATACATTTCGTTTCTGAGAAAATAAGTAAGGTCTGGCGGCCTTGGGATCTTACTCTATAAGCAATAGTCGTCAAATACTCGCAATAACCTGCTCCGGCGCCTCATTACTGCTAAATGGGGACCTGCAGCAAGTAATGCGAACTTCGGCCCTGGCGCTAGCATTTTCTGCAGGCGAATATAGTGGATACAGCACTTAACGAAACTTGCCGAGCTATCACTGGTTGTTTAAAACCAACCCCGATAAAGCTGCTGTACCCACTTCTACCATCTCCTTTCGTGTCAGCTGCCGAGAGTCCTCCAACTGGGCAAGGCTGGTCATGGTCTGTCTGGAAGTCATTGAATAGTCTCTCTCCGGATTTAGGTCGGCCGATGCAAAGAAAACATGTTCAGATGGGGACTCTCGGACGATACCGATTTGGCTTCTTCGTGCGGTGCAAGACAATCGTTGTCCCATCTAACATCGTGCCCCGGGTGCCCAAAAACTTGCAAGCAGGATAAACGATGACTGCCACCAACCATGCAGTCAGTGTGCCTGCTTTCTGGGCCTCAAAAATTTAGGTGTTTACCAGCGATACGCTAAGAAGAAGAAGTACTGCAAAGTTCAATTAAATTCTGTCCTAGCTTTTGCGTGAAAGAGCAACAAACATCCATCCATCCTCTAAGCTTTCATATTAATAATAGTAGGGATTGTAATTGTTAAGTACTTTTAAATGTACGGGGTCATTTCAGCAATCATTGCTTTCCTTTAGGGCCAGCGCCTGAATGGCGAAGCGCAGTGGAGAGCATTTTTACACTATCAAACTATTATCGACTTTTGCCTTATTTATATAATATCTAGAATCAATTTTACTCATCGTCATCATCATCCAAGCCATATCCCAGTTGCATCCAAGACTCACACGCCTTGGAGCCCGAGGTCCGCTTACTGGTTTAATATTCAGTCAAGTCCGGTCAGACTAGAAAGCGGACCCTAGATTGAAACTGGGATAATAGCGTTATCCCAGTTTCACGCCGCAGAAGATGATGATGAAAACTTATTATTTACATTTATCCATGGTGAAACCACGTGGACTCTTACTATGCGCAAAGTCGAAGGTTGGCAGTAATTCAGATCGCAAAGCGTGATGGTTCTTGTATTTGTCTAGTATACAAACAGCATACCTGCTAGACTGCCTCCGTGGTCCAGTGGATAGCGTATGCGACTGCTGATCGGAGGTCCCGGGTTCGATTCCCGAGGCGGGCAAAAGTGTTACTGGGTTTTTCCGAATTGTCAGTAGCAGCACGGAGTCTGATGAAGTGCCCGGTAACGGCAATAGGCTCGCCCCCTATTACGTGGGACCTAACAATTCATGCCAAAATGTGGGTGTAATATTACACCTCTGCCTGCCCCTTCAGGGATACAGGCGTGAGTATATAAATAAAATAAAAAAACAATATTATTTTATTCTACGTAAATACCATAACATACCGGCTATAGAGTAGATACAATTAATGTTATTAACTATATCCCTTATATTGTATTAATTTGTCCAAATTATTGTCAATAAGTGCATAGAGTTTTGTGGTAAATTAATCTAGTTTTCCGTTAGCCGTTTAATATAAAATGGTCCGAAAATGTGGGTCAATTAAACATCCGCATTTTACGAATTTGTAAAACGAGCTTTGCGTAATTGAATAGTGGTAGCCTCAATTCCTGGATTTTATTTAAATGAAAGTATTGAATTTGCTTGACTCACATTACGTGGATGTATTTTTTTAATATTTACATAATTATGATCTGTATATATTATTATACAAATCTTGCGTTACTGACTGACTGACAGATAAGCTACAGCCAAAATTATTGTGCTCATGAAGCTGAAATTTGGCATTTACATAATTATGTTCATTAGGGAGCGTAGGCGTGCACTAAAAAGGGATTTCCCGAAATGCCACACAGGATCGGGCAAAAACGATGGAATCTAAAAAAATGTGCGAGCAAATCCTCTAGTAATTCTTTACGTTATCTCTACCAATATTATAAATGGAAGAGTGTGTATGGATGATTGTATCTATACTCCGCTTTTAAGTCAAAGCGACTGAGCAAGAGTTGACGAATTCTAGGGCAGAAAAAATAAGGCACCGAATACCGCCAAACCTTTTAATCCGAAGATGTAACTTAGTAGGGATCACATTTTTTATATGTTTTAAGGATACGAGTATGTTTCACACACTATAATGTGTTCCTTTATATATTTTAAAATGTATCTGTGCCCAAAGTCAAATGCAGAAAACAAATAACATTATATTTCACTGTTAGATTTACTAT
Source organism: Euclidia mi (assembly GCA_944739405.2). NCBI lineage: Eukaryota > Metazoa > Arthropoda > Insecta > Lepidoptera > Erebidae > Euclidia > Euclidia mi. The sequence continues at coordinate 27,385,761 of OX123193.2, read as the reverse complement.
AAAGAAATACTCGGTTTATGTCCTAAGAAATAACAGCTACTAGCTAACATTGTATACTTTAATAACATAGTAGAACCCGAAGCTGGGTAAAGTTAAAGAATGTTAGTCAATTATGTGGGTACGAGAATACATGTCATATAAAATAAATGTATGATTTTCAAACTAAACTAATGCATGATATAGTGATTGCTTTGAACAGTTGGAACAGAGTGTGTAGAGCGAACTTCATAAAACAGTTAAAATATTAACCAGGCGGTGCTAAATAATACAAATATGCCTGGCAAACTTAGAAAATACCGAAAAACTATCACGTAATTTAATAGTCATTAATTTAATAGGTTTGTCGAAATCGTTGACTGGAAGTACTAAATTCTTTCAGAAAATCGGTTCCTGAAGTATTATATAACATTAAACTCACCCAGCCAAACCAACGCACATAAAATATTAACGAGAATTTTATTAATATAGTTTTAAATGTTTTATACCATTGATCGGATCACTCAATATTTTGACGTGATTTGAATATTTCCATCTTAGATCTCCATAATGATGTTCAATAAAGTACCAAGTAGATATTTACAATTCAACGTGATTTATTCCACTTATTCAAGACAATTTAATTTCCAATGCTGAATATTTGATCGTAATTCAGACGAAATGGAATATTTGTCAATTATAAATTTAAGGGAACGTGTCCCTGAGCCGTCAATATACAGAGTGTCCTTCAACGGAAAATGTCTAATTTGTGCTTATTTTTAAGATGGTTGTCATTATTTCATATTCAAATGCTCAGATATTTTCGATTTGATACGATACATAAATGATTATAGAAAATTGTATCCTCTCTAGGTTTCATATTTGATGTTCAGATCTCGCATTCAGCTTTTTTAGAGATTTTTTTACGCATACCATACGGCTCGCATGACATAGAGCCCGCATGCCATAAGCCGCTGCATGCGGTAATCATAAGGTTGCGCGGTCAGTATGTATCTACGCAATAGGAGCCACGTGCTTGCCAATGTTATTTTTATGGTAAAAGGCGGCAAATTAACAGACGGTTCGCTTGATGGTATGCAATTACCGTCGCCTATGGACACAAGCAACACCAGTGAAGTCACATGTGCGTTGCTACCCCTTGAGGTCGGGAATCGGGATGGGAGGAGGAGTGGGATAAGGGGGAAGGAATAGGGATGGGGCCTCCGGCACTCTCACTCACCGAACGAAACGCAGCAGTTTAGGTACTGTTACTTTACGTCGATTTTCTGTGAGAGGGTAGTACATACTTCCCCGGTCGAGCCGGCCCATTCATACTGATATCAGCAAGGCTCTACTACCTGTTTCTTTGTGTTAATCTTATTATCCACCGCAAAATTTTACTAATCACTTATGTTTAGACACTCCGCACATGATGAAACGACTGTGTTAACGACCAACGAAAATGTTTTCTAAAACGATTTCTATAACAATTTTGACGACGAATGACTTTCTATTCATTGTTAAGGAACCTATTTTGTAGCATAATATATGTACCTTGTAAGAAGTTAGTGTCTTCGAAGACACTTAAAGTTAAGAATGGCTTTATATGTGGTTGATTATATTATTATGATATTGCGTTCCATTATTGAATTAATATATTTTAATTACATTTTTATAAATTGTCCAACTTTTGGCACGAATCACCTCTCAGAAACAGAGGGGTTAAGCATAGCAAATGTAAAGTCCACCATGCTGGCCAAGAATGACTTGGCAAGCCCAAAGAATACTAAAAACTTACAGGAATGCGAACTTTATGTGGATTTTGCACTACCAAACCCGATAAAATAATATTAATTTTATAATATCTTCGGGATAATTATAAAACTTACAGTCAGCAACATAAGGCAATATAAGTATATTAAATAATTTTACCGTTTCAAATATATTTTCAATTATTATTCTCAATATCTTGTAGAATTTCAATTTTTTTTATTCAAAATTACCTATATCATAATTTATAAATGAAGATAATTACTATTAGAGAGTTTGAATTTATTAAAAGACTCAGCAAAGAAATTGAAGTGTGCAGCGATATTTTTGTAGGTGGCTGTACCTTTGTTTCGGGTATCCGATACTTCAGCACTGTTGCAAGCTTTATGATCGCGGGTGTTCTTTACTGTACCTGTATACACGTAATCGTGGCGCTTGTAAGGGTGTTGAAATATCAATCTTTGAAAACGTTATGGAGAATCTCATACATTAATCCTGTTAGCAGAGGCATGCTGCTTTTATAAAGAATTGTTCAGCTCGACCGTAAAAGTATTACATACAAAGAAGTCTTGCAGAATATCAAAACAAAACATAAAAGTAGCCGTATCTGAACAGTTGCGTTTAGTTTTGTTCGGTAAGTGAGAGTGCCGGCGGCAGTGAAATCAACCTCCCTTGCATAGTTTATTATATCGCTCTTTTTCCGACGTCCTCAATTTCCCAGTAGGCAGTGACCTTTATGTGTTTCTTTGTCTTAGGGACTGAAGGTTACCGTTTACCATGAGGGGGGCGACTGTCTAACTATCACTGTATAGAAATTTATAAAAAATATCCATGTCTCCCTTCATGCGATGACAAACAATTAAGTAGGCAAATAAACTCTAAAAGGTGGATAGTCCGAATGATGGACTAAACAATATACCTTGAAGTTTGTTGCTAATGGAAATGTTTATACAAACAAAAGACTTCCCATGACCACGGCTGGCGTAAATCATACCGAAACTTCAGGATAAATATAAGGTATTTTTTCTTTCTTTTTAAATAATTACGTGACATAGACCCGTTACATAATTATAAGTTATTTTTATTAATTTTTATTTATAGACTCATGCCTGTATCCCCAAAGGGGACGGCAGAGGTGTAATATTACACCCACATTTCGCCATGAATTTTATATTTTTGGTCACACGTAATAGGGGGTGAGCCTATTGCCGTTACCGGGAACAACACCAGACTCCGTGCTGCTACTGAGAATTCGGAAAAACTCAATAACACTTTTGCCCGACGCGGGAATAGAACCCAGGACCTCCAATCAGCAGTCACATACGCTATTCACTAGACCACGGAGTCAGTCTAAGTATTGTACTAAATAAATAAAGTAAACAAAACCTCGACAAATTCTATAAGACTATGACCAACTCTTTGTAGACATGCCGCGTCATTCCCAAACTTAAGGCTCGTCACTTTAATGTGTAAATAACTATAATTATACTTTTATTCAATGTCTACGTGTCTATGGGTCACATTCAATTAAAGAAAGATTGAGAAAACAAATTAAAAATTGTATTTTAGGTCAAACGCAGCGATGCAGTAACATATATGGTGCACTATTGCAATAATTCTGAGGCATTTAAGCTGGTGCGCGGTTTACAAACTACCTCTATATTTTGTGGCTTTCGTTCAAAACAATTCAGTACACTTTAATAAGAAAGCAGAGAGAAACTCTGACGTTAAAATAGTTATTAAAATGTTTATTTTCTACTTTTGTAAGTATTCAACAATATAAGTATTTATTATTTATACTGCGTATACCTAGCTACTTTTCATTTATGCTTTATAAGTTATTCATAAGAAAATGCAACATAAAGGAATATCATACCGTTGCCACCAATATATAACATAAACATAACATAACTTTACGCCTTTTATCCCCAAAGGGGTAGGCAGAGGTGTACTACACACCCACATTTCGCCAGTTATGTTTAGGTACCAATATATATGTAAACTAGAGGACGCCAGCAGCTACGCCTGCATTTTTTTTTTAATTTACCCATTTTGGCCGATCCCGTGGGAATTTCGGGAAATCCCTTCTTAGTGCACCCCTACGGTCCACAAGGAACATACATGCCAAATTTCAGCTTCCTGCACCCAATAGTTTCGGCTGTAGCGTGTCTGTCAGTCAGTCAGTAACGCAAGGATTTTATATATTAAGATTATAAATAGTCTGATTCCTGAGGAAGGTATAAGTGTAAAAGTCAGGCGGGTGAAAACGCCGGAGAAGTACAGTATTCAAATAAAAATAAAATTGTAAAAACGTGAGTAATAGATTATTTCACTTTCACATCAAGTAAGATTACAAGATGCTTAAATTGAAAAAAAGACACCATTTGCTGGCAATGTAACGACACCAGCAGTCCATTAACTTTATTTGAAGCCGTAAATCTTAACTGCTACATTACTTGCAACGGTTTAGACAGAAATATATGTCTGACGTTCAGAATGTATGCGTCCGTATATTTATACGTCCAAAGATTAAGTCCCAACCACACACAACGCTGCCGCTGGCATTTACACGACGCAATCCCATAAAATGGTTAGGTACGTCTTAATTTAAAAATGTTAATAGTAATCTTGAGACGATAGCTCGCTGCGCCGATATTAAAAATTCAAGCGAACATTTTTGTACAACATTCCAAAAGTTAAACTTTTCATTACAAAGTTAATTCAATCTGGGTTTAATAGATACATAAATTAATATACTTTAAGGTTGTTTGTTTAATAATTGTGCTTAAGTGTTCGTTGGTAGGACGAGGCATTTGTTTGTGGGGACTAATAATTTTACTGTCACTTGTTTGTGTCGGCACAAAACAAATTGCGCGGCACGCGGGCCGCCGACGACGCTTATACATTTTATTTTGTTACGACTGATTGTCCCGTTAAAGTTTTACACTGCCTGAAGTTAAATTATTTATTTTGATAAATATATTTTGTGATACTTTTGGAGTCTATTAATTACAGTTTCTAAAAATATGGGGTATAACAGTTTTGGAAATGGCTGCAAGCTTTAAATTACTGATATAAATTAATTGACTTGAATCCTGGGAATATTTTTTGTCAAACTAATTCGTACTCAAAAAAACCTTGATATTTTTGCACGCTATCTATGATTGTATAATGTGTAATATTCATTTAATTATTTGCAAATTCGTAAAATATATCGTTCGTCTTATAAATCTTGATACTTATGCACGTTCCTGACTTGTATAAATTCTTAGCAAAGTATATTGAGTTCGCCTAATCAATTATTACAAATCTCCAGGTGCACTCACAATAATTTAAAAACTTGTACAATGCGGAGCACGAGTGTCTTATTATTCATATTTACGAAGGAAACTTCTCGTAACTTTGGTAAACACTTACCAAGTTCGGAAAACTTCCACCGCCGATCCACGTGAAGTAGAAAAACTTAAGTCATAACACGAAAGCACTTTGGTCCCAACAAATGACTCATAAAAATACTTTGAACATAATTGAAAGCTTATTAAGCATCGTTTATGGTTGAAATGTTTGTCGCGGGAAATCGTACGGCGGCTTCAAAGCGTGTCGCGACGGCTCGCCGAGATGAGAGTGGTCCGGCGCGCGCTGGCGGCTGCGAGCGTGGCGCGCGACTGAGTGTGCCAGCAACCAGCCCACCGCGCGCGCTCTTCCATCTATTTTATATAAACGCCTTTATATACCGATTTATATATTTACCCGCACTCATACATATTTAACTTTTTTCCCATTTCACGTCGTTTATTCCCCCGTATGTAAGGCTCGTGGCCAGTGTAGGTGCGATGCGCGTGTGTGCGCCCCGTAGTCGAACGAACGCCGCGCTTCTATTTACGTGTTTTTAGAAAGGGTAAAGCTTTTATACCTTTCCTTTCTACTATTTCGCTCTCTAGTTGAGCGCAATGCTCTGAATGCCGACCCACGAAATATTTCGCTTCGATTTATGAGTTTCATTTCTGTGAGTTATATTTTTCGGTTGAAATGTTTTATCAATTTCGATCTGCTATCTGTCGGGTTGTGGCTGGAGGCTGTGAGCCGTTATGATTTTTGTTGCTCAACAAAGTAAATATGTGCGTTCCCAAATTAATTATGTATGAGTTTGTGCACGGTCCGGTGGCGTCACAGTGAGACTCGGTGATATAGAGGCATCAGATAAAGAAATTTATGTTTAGCATTCGCGGTCCAATACTGTCGACGTTGGCGTTATTTCAAATTTACGAGTGTTGGTTGTAGCCGGAGCGCACTAGTCCGGGGTGCACGCTGCTTGACGCATCAATCACTCTTTATTACTCGATCCAGCGCAGCTTCCACAACACACTGCCAGTAATCAATTGCTCCATACTATTTAATTTAACATGTCATACTTTAAACAGAACTACGGTCGTTCGGCCATGCTCTAACGATCTCTGCAATATTTTTCCATAACAGGAACACGTAATATCCTCGTTGATGTTGTATCGTTACAACGTTGCAGTCTCTGTAATGGCTCGGTTTTTCATTCACCAGAGAGATTCATAAACTCATAACTGAAGAATAAATTTAGCGTTCAGTAAAGTTTGTTTTTTGTTTTGAAAGTGTATTTTGTAAATCTGTTTACATTGTTCATAAGTTTTATGAAATTGTATAATTAGCTTCCAATACTATTAATATCTCGAGTAGCATAGATACTAAACGTAAAAAGTTCTTCATCCGGAACTTATTTCTTTGTACAAACTTTCAAGGTTCAGTCACTTGAACCATTAAAACGACTTATAGACTTCAAAGGTTACGCTTCTAAAATGTGTTGCGTCGTAACGTCGCTCAAAGGAAGATTATATTGCTAGTATTTGATTGACATAAGTAAAAAAAACATTATTAATATTTTATACAAGGAAAATAAAACACAAACCTTGTTCTACGGCGTAGAATGTAAACAATCTTAATAGACCTATCAGCTACGACTGCTGTAGAGATATTCTGAGAAAAGATACTTTTATAAAATGAGACTAACAGTTTACGGCCCAGCTACGGTCTGATATTAAGTAAAATAAACCGTAGCCGATGCTAATGACAACGCATCACTCGCACGAATACAAGGAAAACAGAAGGACAGAATTATTCGCGCCTTTTCCTCCCAAAGTTTTTCCATTATCTTTCCGCATACAAATCATGTGAGGATGGAAGGAGGATCTCCTAAGATACTGACCGATGTTACAAGGTGTAATGTAACGTGTTCCACAGCTATTGTGATACAGTTAGGATGGCGAAGCAAAGCGTTTTCAACAAGTACCGAGCGGGTGGTTACTAGCTGTGGATCTTCCATCCTATAATATAATAATAATAATCTTTATTGACATTACATTCTGTGATTTTTGCAAATCTTGTGTTACGCGCTTCAGGTAGTATAATACTGCGAGTCATCAAGAAAGCACATGTCACAACTGACGATTCTAGGTACTAAGGTACGAAGGGTAACTAATTTGAAGCTACCAAATATTATTATATAAGCGACTTACACTTATTTTTAAAGATTACTAAATTAGCGGCGAGCCTAGTGGTGTACGGACTGCTGAGACGATGGTCTCGGGTTCGATCCCCAGGTACCTACCAGGGGTACACAGCTCTACCTTTTCGAAGTTATGTGTGTATAAAAAAAACGGTCGCTTAATAATGGACCCGGTAGATGGCAATAGACTCGCCTCTTATTACATTGGCACCGAAACCTAACTGCTGAAGTGTGGGTGTGTTAAACACCTCTGCCTACCCCTTCGGAGAAAAAGGCGTAAAGTAATGTTATGATATGATAATTATGTTATATTATGTAGTCAATTTGCCGCACACGTAGTAACATATCATGCTCGCTGCGAATGATACATTACGCCTTGTAAGTCTCGTAACATCGGATACCCTTACCCTTAAACTTATCAGTAGCAATACTGCTACTTCACATAGTTCTTCTATGAGGGTAGCGCTACCGATGTCGAGTGGACCCATTCATACGGCGTGACCCTACCACTCAGATACATGAGGAAAACGTAACGAATACTCAGAACAAAGCAGGAGAGGATTACAATCTTTTACGTATTAACTCTGATCGATAACTATATCTGTTTATATAGACTCACGCATGTATACTCTCTGCCTACTCCATGGGGTAGGCATGGGTGTGCATATTACACTCAGATTTTGCCATGTTATATGTATACGTCCCGCATAAAAGGGGGCGATCCTCTGCGAATTCGGCAAAGTCACTAACCCTTTTCCCGACTCAGGTATCGAACCTGGACACATACGCTATCCACTGGACCACGTAGGCAGTCCTTAAGAGCCAGGGGTAATGTCTCTATCGGTAATGCCATTCGTGGAAATCAAACCCTCTACGACCTTGCAACAGTTAGTTCAATGCCATAACTATTGTGTAGTATAACAGTAACGATATTTATTCCCTGCTAAGTTTAATTAAGAAACTGCAAACTCGTCATCAAACCTTCCACCAACACGCATGAGCAGCGTGGTATAGAAGACCAAATCCTCATTACGCTAAATTGACGCAAATTGCTGATGAAGATGGCAAAGGCTTGTATTCATCATCATCCTCCTAGCATTATTCCAGTTTTAACTCGGGGTCTGCGTACTAGTCTAACCGGATTTGGCTGAATATTACCACAGAGTGACTGGACACTGGACTGAACCCAAAGGGACAGCGATATTCCATGGTTTAGACTAGTGTCAGTTTATTTGAGGGTACTGACGCCCTATAATGACTGTCAAAGATCTTCATGACTGCTGGGATCGAGGGCTTATCGTGCTCTCCGATGCACAGGGCAAGCGATATTTAACTATTTAAAAACAAAAGCTTATTATTATAAAATTAAAATAAATACGAGCACCACTACTTTTTCTGATACAGAAATACGAGATCTTACAAACATTAATTCAAAGATACAAAGCACATCCAGACTAAGCGCAATAGTTAATAAACTACTTAAAGTTTTAAGTAACGTTTAAAAGTTTTAGCACATTAGTAGTCTACATAGCGAAAGCCATTTTAGTGCCAGGGAGATTTCTAGCATAAAATTGATGACGACCGGCACAGATACCGTACCTGGAAACTCGTGAACATCTTCAAATGTGTGTCGGTGATAGAATAAACGCGATGAGGCAAGTAACTTTACAATAATAATAAGTATCTGGCCTATTGTATAACTAATTACAGGTGAATACAATATAAGTGATAGTAATAATAATATTATACAATATACACACAACACCATCTAGTCCCAAACAAAGCAGAATTAGAAATATAACAGCCAAATCAAAAATACATTCGTATTTACGTTTAAAACTGTGTGGCGGTTCAACCCTACCAAATCTTAACTTTATTCTTCAGTTTTTGTCCGACGTATAGAAACTATTAGGGGTTACTTATGCTTTAAACTTATCTTGTAAATCCCAAACGATACCTGTGGTGTTCAAAAGCTAAATAATACATATAGGTATGAATAACATTGACGCAAGCGATCGTTTCTCAAGTGCACTTGGATAAATTCACGCCTCCACAATTTCCTAAGTACATCCCGAAGCTATTCAACATAAATTAAGGTCGAAATCATTCGCGGTATTCGTTGCGTATAAATTATAAAGTTCATAACAATTATTGTAACGGCAATGTTAAAATTAGTTTATTACCTAATTTATAAATTATTTCTTGTATTCGTGCAATCGATGATGTGGAATTAATCTGCAAATCTGATTTTATGGTTGACGGTTATACACGGTTTTAACTGCTTTTCTGGGTATAATTTTAGTTTAAGTGTTATATCTATTAGTCCGAAGCACCAGGAACTGGCGAGCATGTATAAATAGAGTAATGAATGTAGAGGAAGCGTGTGAGGTTTGTAAGGACGGATAAGGATAGCAAATGGCGTTCCGTTGTCTCTGCCAGCCCTGACGGAAAGAAAGTGTGAGCAGGTATATATGAGATGTTTGTATGTATTTATACTTTTTACCGTCTTGTACTTTTACAGCATTGAACATTGTACACTATTGTTGTTTGCCTAAAATACTGACAAAATTAAAATATGCTACACAAACTCGTCTCGACTCGTGTTTAAGTAAATCCGTGCAACAATTACTTGAAGTAACCTAATAACACAATAGACCATCCTTGTTAAAATCACTAACAGTAATAGGGTGTCTCTGTACGTTTGTGTAAACAAATCTCGACTAGGCTTGAAATAATTGAGATGCTGAATTTTACTAACACATTTAGATAACAATAGAATAATCATTAGTGTGTTTCTACGTAATCATTTATGTTATGTAAAAAGGCATGTCGGCTAAATGTTTCATGTCATTATTATAATACTCTCATCTTTCATGAAACACGGTCCATGCAGCCAGTTTTAAAATAAACTTTCATTTTGTTGTAAATTTATGAGCAAGCATGTTCTCGATAGCAGCCTTTGTCGTTTATTTTTATAAAATACTTGCTATTGTTTTTTACGACGCCTATGAATATAAAATGATTGGTAGCCTTTCGTAATTGACAATTCAGCTGTATAACAATTAAAACACTACTTTCTCAGGCATAAGTATTATATGTTACAGAATACTCTATATGATAAAAATATCACAATAGGCCTGGATATAACATCTCCCATGAATCAATCTCGGTTGTGAAACGCGTGTTGGCAGATCTCATATATCTTCCTGGAACATAATGGAGAAGTCTCAAATATCCGTGAACAATTTGAGACGCACATAGCTTCAAAAAGTCCGTGATGTGCTCTATAGGCTTGAACCGAAGTACCTCTGCGGCATGTCTGCTGATCGGTCCACTGAGGTAACGCTATTATTTATAACATGTAGGCTTTTAGTATATTCTTGGTAGAAGTACCGAAACTCAGACACGTTTAGCCACCAGAATAATAATTATGTGAAGATAATTGAATCTGGGTACCGATCAACCAATACGAATTACCTGAGATAACGCTAAAATGGACGTTTATTTTTAGCGTTTGGAAGGTACAAAAAGTAATTGTTGCCGTTTATAATATGTAGGCATAATATAGACTCTGATTACTGAACATCTATCATCATCATCATCATCAGACCTTTATACTGTCCCATTGCTGGGCACGGGCCTCTTCTCGCTATGAGAAGGGTAAGGCCATAGTCCACCATGCTGGCCAAGTGCGGGTTGGCAGACTTCACATGTATTTCGAGCACATTATGGAGAGCTCTCAGACATGCAGGTTTCCTCACGCTGTTTTCCTTCACCGTTAAGCAAGCGATAATTAACAATTTAATACGCACTTAACTACGAAAAGTCATTGGTGCGGGCCTTAGATTCAAACCCGAGACCCTCTGCGTAGCAGTCTGTCGGTCTCTCCACTCGGCTATCGCTGCTGAACATCTATACATGTCTGTCCGTATGAACGCGATAAACTCAATAGTTACTGAAAGGATTTTCGTACGGTTTTCAACAATAGATAGAGTGATGCTTGAAGAAGGTTTAAGTGTGTAATTTACGCAGGCAGATAGGCAGGTAAAGTCTGTTTGGATACAGAAATAAAATGTATGTGTAAGCGAAAACAAAACTAAAAGGAACACTCGGCTTTAAAAAAAATCTTTGAAAATCTATATTCTTTTAAAATCGGTTCTAGCACTAGGAATACATACTGTATGGAGGGATAAGTAGTGAAGATTGAACTCCAACAGACACACATAACAAACAGCCAGCGGTGAAACAACAATTTTTGGATGACACTAATTTACTAAATGAGGATTTCGAACCCTCAATACTTGGCGCAGTGTCAAACAGTCAGGCATAACTACTGTGCCATACTTGCAGTGAACTTCAAAAATACGCAGCAATTGTTTTAATCACGTGGATACAAAATGTTTCCATCAAGTCTGAGTGATTTTGTCTCCATTAAAAAAAAGGCTCGAAAACTCCTTCGAAATAGAGTCAGTTTTGTACTGTGAGGATTGTATAGGTACAAAAATACATACATCATTGCCGAACCATCGAAGCGTGACTGTAAGAAAATTGTACGTTCGAGCGTTAGAATCAAATATCTTACAGATATTTGAAGATATCAAATTCGCGATATGATTATGCGATATTGATGAGAATATGATACATTTTTCGATCATTTGGCAACGTTAGCTTAATTTGTTGCCTTGAGTTTCATATGAGTCTAAAAATGTAATATAAAAATATAATAATATTTTAAAGCTCTTCCAGAAGTATGACAATCAATATTCACCTAGACATTCTTTTATTATTATGTCCAGTACTCTTTTATTTTGACATAAATACTAAGTTTTGTTAATATAGGTATTATAATGGCCGAGAGTTTTATTGCCCGTTCTTAAAATCATAATTCTAGTAGATATACCTATAGGTAGGTATATCTACTAGAATTATGATTTTAAGTACACAATAGATTCGATGCGCGGCCCACGTGTGTGTCGGTTGCCACCACAAAAGGTGTCAGACAGGTGTTCTTACTTTGAGGAGATTTCTTAAAAAGCGTTAAGTAGTTCTTGAATGAAAGGGAAACAAAAATCTATCCCTCTTCACATTTTCAAACTAATTCAGATGAGAATTCTTCTAGTATTAGTTCACAACTAACTAAATAAAATTTCCAAATGGTAAGAATATACTGCTATTTTCAAGAACTAAAGATAACTTCAACACTACATAGAAATAAACGACAAAATGCTAAACCTACCTTAAGATGTAACCCTAAATCACTCTTAATCATCTTGCATAATTAAACGAACAGAATTGACAGCAGATTTCCTAATAAAGCGAGGAACTCGACAATTTATTGCACTAGTTAGTATCCAGTACATTACGAAGCAATGTCGCTAAATGTTTAATCCCACGAGAAGGGACGCGGGCGTTGTCGCGGCTTTGGCAACTGAACCTCGCAAAGAAACACGCAAGCAAACCTGCTTAGAGAAGCCTTTAAAAGCCCTTCTCTTTACTTCTACCCTTATTTATTACACAGCCTTACTTAGAAATAGATTTTCCGAGGAATCCAATAGCATTATAAATGGTCCGTTTTAAATATAATTCAAATTAAGCGGGCTATTATGATGGCTGTTAGTAATGAATATGTACGCTCGATGATCTATATTGTGGTGTATTCTAGGTTAGAGTGTGTCATTGAATATAACGTAAGTAGATACAGGCTGTCATGCAGTTTTGTTTAGAAGGCGGTGTGTATGAGAATATTGTATAACGTCTTTTTGATTAATTTTTAATCAGCTTATGAATAAAATTTAAATAGCCCGCTGTCGCTTTTCCTTCCTATGAAAATATGGAAGCAAAATTTTGTGATAATCAATTCATGCTTTTTTCAATTTCAGGATGCAAAAGATTATTTGATTGAATTTTTGTTGTTCAATCAAAACTTAACACGAAAGCATTTTTAGCAGGCGACATACGAGCAGACGGATCGCCTGATGGTAAGCAATTACCGCCGCCTATGGACACAAGCAACACCACAGGAGTCACAAGTGCTTTGCCCTGCCTTGGGGTTATGAAAAGGGATAAGATGAATAGTGGGATGAGAGAGAAGGAATAAGGGATAGGGCCTCCGGCACTCTCACTCACTGAACGAAACGCAACAGTTTAGGTACTGTTACTTTACGTTGATTTTCTGTGAGAGGGTAGTACTTCCCCGGTCGAGCCGGCCCAATCATGCTGAAATCAGCAAGGTTCTACTACCGTAAAAAAGAAAGTTTATTACCTGGATGAATGGAAGCCTTTTTATTAATACACTAGTGGACGACCGCAGCTACGCCGCCACAGTTTGTTTTAATTCCGCCCGATCCCGTGGGAACGTCAGGAAATCCCTTTTGGTGCACCCTTAACGTCCCAAATACGGCTGAAATTTGGCATGTTTATTACATGGCAAATGTCAGCATCCTGCGCCTAATATTTTTGGTTATAGCTTGTCTTTCAGTGAGGATTTTATGTATGTGTAGGTAAATACAGATTAAATCCAGGTGGACCGCGAGCGGATTATAGTTAATTACACAAGGAATATGCACCGGATCGATTAAACTTCCGAAATTGAAATTAAAGCTCATATTATATAGTGTAGCGATTCTTTTTGTTATAAAACTATCATATTAAGTTATTTTAATTATTAATATCACACAACGAATTGGTCGTTTCAACGAGTATAATTTGTTAGTTGTCAAATAAAACACTTAAAATATTAATCATCAAAAATATTCTCTTGTTAATATTGTATGTCTGTAGCAATTACGAGATTGACTATTTCTTAATAAAGCGAATTGTTCACTTTGTAAAATACTAACATATTTTCTTTAAAATTACTCTTTTACATTGGTTTTATTTAAAAAAATGCTCCATAACGTAACTGGATGATCAAGATCTGGTGCAGTCAGGGTTATGTCATACTAAAGTAATTACCCGTGACCCCGCCATACACAATAAATTTATATACAATAAATTTAAATAATTAGAGGTATGCCTCGGTGGCCTAAGCAAGAAGGCCTTAATGCTACTAAGGGTCTCACACCCCAACTCCAACAAATCCTCCAGTATACCATGACGTGCGCATTCCAAGATATTTAAACTTTTTCCGAACTACATTGTGTCAAAACTCATAGGTGTTTTAGTAGTAGGACTGTATGCGTCTGTTGATCGGAGGACCCGGGTTCGATTTCCGGGTTGGGCAAAAGAATTGAAAAGAATGAATTCTCAGTAGCAGCACGGAGTCTGGTGATGTGCCTTGAAACGGCACGAGCAACGAGACCCCTTGTTACGTGGGACCTAAAAAATTCATGGCAAAATTTGGGTATAATATTACTACTCTGCCTACCCCTTCGAAGATACAGGCGTGAGTCTATAAAAAAAATAGAAGTAGGAAGGTGGGTGCAGCCTCATTTAAGAAGTCCCCACTATATTGCACTCCAAATACCGTAAGGGGACCCTCGCAACTGAGTTTATACCGCGAGCCAAAAAAAAACTGTTCAAGACATTATAACATTAATACTATACACCTATGGCACTCAGCAGTATTATGAAATCATTTTCAAGATGAAATCAAACAATAGCGGCTATTTGCATAGCCAGTATTGTTTTAGTTTGGGAGATGGTAAAAAAGCTCACGCTAAAGGTATTTTAAATAATAAAAGGTAAGCAAATTGTTAAGGCAAATCTTGTAGACTTTTATTCTAAACGTTTCTTTAACTACCAAATATATTTGCGACCGGTTGGCGCAGCGGAAGTGTATGCGACTGCTACGCCGAAGGTCGGGGGTTCGATTCCCGCTTAAGTCAAACATTTTTGTACATGAACATGCATGTTTGTTTTGGTTTGGGTGTTTCTATGCATAATATGTATGTATTTAGAAAAAAAAGTATACATGTATGTTTATCCATTACCTAGTACCCATAACACAAGCTCTGCTTAGCTTAAGACTAGATGGTGATGTGTGTATGTTGTAGAATATTATTTATTTATATTTTCAGGTTAGTACATCGACGACAGGCTAAACGATTTAGGTTCTGAAATGTGTTCTTTAACAAATGTCACCTTCATAAATAGCGCTATAAATTATTTCGTACAAAATCGTATCATAATGGAGTTTCCTAATGGTGAGCATACACTTGTGTATTCACTTGCACAACGTGCTCGACGCTCTAGCGTGTCACCCCCTTTACAAAGCAAACATCAAGTAACACGCGCTATGTTTTGTTACAACCTGATTAATTTTACATACCAACTGGCAGATTATTCTGTCATTACGTGAAGCAAAGCACATAGGACCTGACAATTCAACGGATATCATAACTAAGTATAAAGACATGTAATTACTCGATAAATTGAACACAGCGTCTTTCACAGTAACATTTTTATTAAGATAATTTCTTAGAACTGAAATTAAACAGCAACGTCATACCCGCCATTCATAAGAGCTTTCATTACAAGCAAATGCTCAAGTGCGTACTGACCGCATTGTATCTCAAGAAAACCTACTTTATGGAACCTCACGAAATATTAAAACAAACACTCACCTGCGCATTACAGAGGGAATAAAATGTGTCCTCTATTTATTTAAGTCACAAAATATCATTACTGAAGGATGGGCTGTTTCCGACGACTGATTTTATTCGCAGAGCACTTTAGGTCAAATTGAAACCATTAGATGGAAACGTGCTAGTTGAAAAGGATAAGTAAAGCCTGATCGACTGATGGCCTTCGCCTACTACATTTTTATTTTTGGATAGCTGGTTTTTGGAGGCAAGTAAATTAGTTTGGATTGAATGTTTCGTTTCATTTTCACTTTGTTGTAGAATAATTTTCCGAGGGTTAAAATATTCTTTTGTCACTAGGCATATAGCCTTATGGATATACTAACAGAGAGCTATGTAGAGGGTATCGGGATCGAATGCACGGCTCACATCACTGATATTTCGATGTTATGTACAAATTAAATTGTTAACTATCGCTTGCTCCATGCCTCGTAGAGCCGTAAGTGCTGGCTGTCATGAACATCTTTGACAGTCGTTACAGGAAGTCAGTACCTTTTAATAAGCTGACACTGGTATAAACCATGGAATATAGCTATCCCTTTGGGTTGCACAGGTCAGATGGCAGTCGCTGTGATAAATAATATTCATTCAAATCCTCTTAGACTAGTAGGCGGACCCCAGAATACAACTGGGATAATACTAGGAGGATAATTAAAATATAATGGTCACGTTATAACAGAAGTTTATCCCACTAAACCATAAACTAATTTCATATAAATAATTATTATTAATGTGAACGTAATATACAAAAATATATACATCGGTATATTAAAATTTGTTTTATTCGATTTTCATACATTTTTACATGTAAAAATAAGAGTGTGCGAAACTCACACTCTTTTAATATTGATTTTTCATGTAACAAACATCAATGGCACGTATAAGGAAAATCACCCTTATACAGGGTGTCACAATACCCATCACCAAGCCGAAGTCTACGCGTTGTGGACATCGTGCCAAGTCATACTAACCAAAAATAATACCTGGCAAACAATTTTTTTTAAGCTTTCACATTTTTTAAACCGCAATAAAAAGCGCACGCGTGCAATGCTCGAAATACACACTTATCCATGGGGTCATAGGGCATCTAAAGAACATATTGGCGGAGTAAATGCATTGATTTTTTACCTAATTAGAAAAATTCCATACTAACTTTGAGCGTCAATATCTCCTGAACCAATAATTTCCCAGGTATGGTGTCCAAGTAATAAATGTTCGTAGTGATTGGTACAACATGGGATTTCATTTTTTGTTAAGGGTCTTTTTACACCCTGTATACGACTAAAAGTATAACAAACAAACATAGTAATAATTTAATTGCCTTCCAATGATTAGGATATTTCAGAATTTACGAAATAAATCTGTTGGAAGAAATTATGTTTATGAGTGGGTATTAGTCAACAAGGAAATTGTAATTGTTAATAATTACCTTAAATTCGAAAGAAGAGCGTAAAAATCATCTACCATATTTATTTTTACTTGGTGTAAAATTTTAAAATTTAGGTGAAAAATCATTACTTAACGTTCGAATTTTAACGTTTAAATTTGAACAGACAAGATAAAACTCACATTTTTAAAGCAGTAGCAATTATGACTTTGGGAATTTAGATCCCAAATTTTCTTAAATAAAGATTTAGGAATTGAATCAATTGATTTTTGACTGGCATGTTGTAACATAAGTTTATATCGCGGGTTCAATATCCGATCACATACGTGAGCGGGAATCGTACCCACAACCTTCGGCGTGGCATTCGCTTATACTCTCGCTACACCACCGGGTTATTCGTAAGAAAAGTTATTGAAATAGCTAGCAAAAAAATAAACTGCTAGCAAAATACGCACTTATGCTATAACTGGTACAGAATTTAAAGCTGACGAGATAATCTTAGCACCTCAGTCACACCTCTATCTAAGTATTCACAACAAACATTTGAATAAAATCAAGATACAACTCATATCAATATTTTCAAAAGTTAAAAACGAAGAAATATTTTACAATCGCTGACGTCGGACGTTCGCAACTGGAGAGGAAACAATTCAATAAGTCGTGTGTACTGGAACTGATATTGAATAAGAATATTTCGTACAATTTTACAGTTCACAAATGTATGAATAGTTCTAGCTCACTTTCCGTAGCTTGTAGCGGCGTAGCTGTTGTAGCTCCGTAGCGGCGTAGCACGTAGAGCACACTTTACGACTAATTAAGCAGGGAGTAAAACTGTCTAATATTTAATAGTAATGTTAACGTTTGATGCCTTACATGTAAAATGTAAATTAAAAAAGAATGTTAATACATTTTAGAAATGGTGATAATTATTTTAATAACGAGCTTTTGCCCGCGGCTTCAGTCACGTAAATTCAGAGTAACACAAATCTTCCATAATAGACGGATAATTCAATAATAATAGTCGTATCGTTGTATATCTTATCTCATAGTATTAACATAAACAAACTACATGCTATTACTCAACATGTTATCCGGTGACAGTGACGTTTCTCTAGAATACCCAATTAAATTAAAATTTAACAAAATACTCGACACCAACGATGTTACAAGTAAAAAGAAGTAGATACGTTAGAGGCGTACCAAAAGCAGGACGCTAAACATAAGCCAGTTGGCAAGTCTGACAAATGTTTGTGTGACGTCGCCAGCCGGCATCATAGTGAAACTGACACATCTTGTCAACCGAAATTAAAATAAAATATGAAGTTATCGATGTGTGCGTTAGTGTACCTTTTCTACGGATTGATTACTACGTAGGTAATTATCTACGACTATTTTAATATCATTGCTCGACACTCCGCATTTTACGGATATATGCTTTCGACTCGAAATCTTTATTTTTTATGTTTTATTATACAGGTAAGGTTTCGATCGAGTCTACCGTACCCCGTGACGAAATTATTAATATAGATATACTGACAATCAAATGAGCTAGCCAACAACATACCTTAAACATTACCTTAAACTCTCAGTTTAAAATGGTCAGTGCAGCAAGAAATCTGAAAAATTAGTATACAAAATAAGTATCAGATTTATAGTTTTATTACGGCTATATAAACTGTGTAATCACAATACTGATTTTGCAATTAGAAAGAAAAAAGAGAGAAAAGATTGCGTACTACAAGATTATTTGATTTGGGACAATAAAAACACCCACTCTGAATACTTTGACCCTAAATAATTAAGATTTATCAGATAGTCGGGCACCAGATACTTATCACGTATGCTACCGTCGTATGTATGTTAAATTAAAAACTAATAATTAACCACCAATGAACTCTCGAGTGTGTCAATAATTCGTGTATTTGAATAAGTTCTCTGTTATATACAAAGCTTACATTAAGTTAAACCTGTCTATTCAACTACAATATGTAGCATTAAATTCGTACTTTGTTATTCTCAATAAATTTAATACACACTTTACATTAAGGGGAATACACTTGTTTGTAGCAAAAGCGCAAGTTAAAGAAATTTACATAATAAAATCATGGAAAATAAGATTTCGCGCAAACTACAACAAACTTCCGTGTTTGAACTCTTAGGAAACAAATCAGCGTGAAAGTTCACTTTACCATATTTCATGTCTTGCAAAATATTTTTGTACAACTTTTTGAATGATTAGCGACTTGTTGGAAGGTGACGGTGGAAATTTTGTACAATAGTTTGTCTTTTAAGCCGAGAGGAATTCTAATTTAAGAATCTGTAGAGGTTCAAAAAGGTTATCTGTTTGAATGAACTGCTGTCAATTATAAGATTTTCATGTCCTATTTAGACTATGATGTCGTGTGATATTTTTGCTCAATAACAAATCCTGTGTCGAGGAACAACATATATACTGCAAGGATGGCGTTGTAACCTTGTCGTTTAAGTTTGGTTATGGTGTCTGGGACCAGTCCTGATATATGACAGTAAAGACTTACTGGTTAAAATGAATGAATTGGCTAACCCATACAAGTGGAGCTCTGATCGTCTCGACCTCCGATAAATGTAATAAAAGGTATTCACAATAATAATAATATATTTAACATTACGTGAAAAATACCCATTGAATGTATAATCAGTCAATACATTTTCAAAGCTATCTTCATTTCTTACCTCACTGTGACCTTTATTAAATACTTTACTTTCACAATGTATAACATAAAATTAACATTAATTTAAAAGCCTATAAAACATATCAGTACTTGGCAATAAACATAATGAACTGTACCGCACAGCGGAGATCGTAAAACGTTTATTAGCTATAGCCAGTAGCTTATCATAGATTTTCATATGTTTGGAATAGAAATAAAATAAGATTTGCCGCCGCCCCCGTGCGGTTTTGCGGCCAGATATTTATTAGTGAAGCAAACAAGGCGGACTAAAGTTTATCACGGCTGTAAAACTGAAGAAAAAGAACTTGTCTTATAGCCAAGAAGTGCGGCCACACGTTTTCAGAGCCTTAAGAATTATATATCAAGCTACAGATTAATAGGCATAAATAATAAATGTGACATAAATGTATTTTCCATCGTAAATAGTGGTTTGTTTTATTAAATATTTTCAAAATTTAGCGATTTGTATACACAGTATTATTTACGTAACAACTCTCAGTCACGTAAAAATAAAATACCTTAAGAGATGAGACTCTCTTGTAGACACGACTTACCCCATGGCCACCGCTGGTGTAACCCATGCCGAAATGTAGCGTCGTGGGAGAAAATTGATGGCGTTTCACTCATATTTTTGAATAATTGCATAGTTGAGAGCCGTCCCATGAATATTAGTCTTATATTTAATTATTTCTTCGATCATAATGATTAAATGTACATATGTTTACCTAATAAATGAGGCAGCGATAGCCCAGTGGAGATAACAACAGACTGCCATGAAGAGGGTATCGGGTTCGAATCCACGGCGCGCACCAATGACTTCTCGGAGTTATGTGCGTATTGAATTGTTAACTATCGCTTGTCCCGTGCCAAAGAAAGCACGTTAACCCATCAGTCTCGGTTGTCATGAAGATCTTTGACAGTCGTTACAGGGCATCAGTACCTTCTCAATAAATTGACACTAGTTTAAAGCATGGAATATCGCTATCCAGGGTTGCGCAGATCAGACATACAGTCGCTCTGTGGAAAAGCTAATATTCAGCCAAATTCGGCTCATATTATTATAAGCATGTTATGCGTTGGCTGCAAACTGTTTATATCGGGGTATAATTTTAGTTTAAGTGATATGCCTTTTGGTCCAAAGCATCTGAAACTGGCAAGCATGTATAAATAGAATAATTAATGTAGAGGAAGCGCGTGAGGTATGTAAGGACGGATAACGATATCAAGTGGCGTTCCGTTGTCTCTGCCAGCCCTGACGGAAAGAAAGTGTGAGTAGGTATATGTATGTATATATTTATACCATTGACCGTCTAGTACTTTTACAGCATTGAACATTTGTTCAACACAATTGTTGTTGGCGTAAAATACTGACAAAATTAAAATAAGCTACACAAACTCGTTCTGTTTAAGTAAATCCGTGCAACAATCACTTGAAGTAACCTAATAACACAATAGACACACTTGTGTAAACACATCTCGACTAGGCTTGAAACAATTGCGATGGTGTATTTTACTAACACAATTAGATGACAATAGAATAATCATTAGTGTGTTTTTACATTTATGTAATATAAAAAAGCATGCCGGCTTCACGTTTCATGTTATTATTATAATACTCTCATCTTTCATGAAACACGGTCCATGCAGCCGGTTATAAAATAAACTTTCATTTTGTAGTAAATTTATGAGCAAGCATGTTCTCGATAGCAGCCTTTGTCGTTTATTTTTTAATAAAATACTTGCTATTATTTTTTACGAAGCCTATGAATGCGAAAATTATTGGTAGCCTTTCGTAATTGACAATTCAGCTGTATAACAATTAAAACACTACTTTCTCAGGCATAAGTATTATATGTTGCATAATACTTTATATGATAAAAATATCAGAATAGGCCTGGATATAAAATGCCCCATTGGGCACGGTTTCTACTTTGCGAAGGGTTGGCCTGGAATCAATCTCGATGGTGAATCGCAAGTTGGCAGACCTCATATATCTTTTTAGAACATAATTGAGAAGTCTCAATTATCCGTGAACCATTTGAGACGCACATAGCTTCAAAAAGTAGTGATGTGCGTCTTAGATTTGAACCGAAGTACTCTGCTGCATGTCTGCTGATCGGTCCACTGGAGTAACGCAATTATTTACCTATAAAATGTAGGCTTTTAGAATATTCTTGATAAAAGTACCTAAACTCAGACACGTTTAGCTACCAGAATAATAATCATGTGAAGATAATTGAATCTGAGTACCGATCAACCAATACCAATTACCTGAGGTCACGCTAAAATGGACGTAATATATTTTTAAGCGTTTGGAAGTGTGCAGTTGGACACGTGCGTCTGGTTTAGGTACAAAAAGTAATTGTTGCTGTAAATAATATGTGGGTAGAATATAAACTCTGATTACTGAACATCTATAATTATCATCATCATCATCAGCCATTTATATAGAGATACATTTTTTTCGATCTCTTGGCAACGTTAGCTTAATTTGTTTCCTTGAGTTTCATATGAGTCTTAAAAATGAAATATACGACAGACAGTTTTAAAGCTCTTCCAGAAGTATGACAAATGACAATCAATATTCACCTGGACATTTGTTTATTATAATGTCTATTACTATTTTATTTTGACATACATACTAAGTGCTGTTAATACCTATGGGTATATCTAGTAGTATTATGTTTTTAAGTATACAATAGATTCGATGCGCGGCCCTATCCACGTGAGTGGCGGTTGCCACCACAATAGGTGTTATTCTGATCAGCTCAGACAGGTGTTCTTCCTTTGAGAAGATTTCTTAAACAACGTTAAGTAGTTCTTGAATGAAAGGGAAACAAAAATCTATCCCTCCTCACATTTTCAAAACTAATTCAGATGAGAATTCTTCTAGTATTATTTCACAACATTTTGTGTTTATGATATGAGTAGGACGTATTATGTTTATCTTGCACATGCCCAGCAGTTTGACAGTAGGTATATATACAGAGCTGATGATGATAATGATCATATCTTATTAATTTATGTTAGCTCATATTGACACACAACTCAATAAGTCTCTAACTTTTCTATTTTCATTGTCATTAAACTTATGATTCCGGTTTATAGTATCATGATAGAAAACGTAACTTGCGATAAGAATGCACTGGTACCACAAGTTGTAAGTCGTGTCTTTTAGCGATTGCAAATCTGTGTTTTGCAGGTGTCTACTAAACAATATCTACGTATCTCCTTTCCTATTTATTTTATGGACAGTACAATCAACAATTAGCAATTGCGAATAATTACCCATACCCATCGTCTACATTTGAATCACGTAAAAGCTATAAAATATTTAGTATAACTTCTATCTAACCCTTCGAACAAAACAGGTATGATATCTGATATATTTTGAACGTCCTCCTTAAGCTAATATGAGCTGTTGATAGTTATTCGATTTAACCTGTGCAGCCTCAGCAATAGATATTTCCACCACACGGAGTGTTTAAGCGGTTCAGTGTTGTGGGTTCGATCCTCACACGGAGAAACACTTTGAGTGATCCACAAATTATTGTTTTAGGTCCTTCACTCATCCCCGGCAACACGGTTCCAAGACCCAATTCAAGTGTCGTTTTTTAAAACCACAGTTTCGTAGTAGTGTAACTTTCACTGTGATTTTATGTGAAATTTATTGCTACAAGAAGCAATTCATTAATTTAGACAATAAAATTTCCAAATTATAAGAATTAACTGACAGTTGTCAGCTTCTAAAGATAACTTCAACACTACATAGAAATAAACAACAAAATGCTTCACCTACCTTAAACTGTAACCCTAAATCACTCTTAGGCCGGTGTTCACCCACACTTTAAAAGAAGTTTAAATTTGTAACCAACTGTTTCGTTCAATTTTCGTGTTCACCATACTTTACACGTCAGTTAAAATGCTAAACCGGGTGGTTATTTTAGGCGAGCCTCGCATCCTTGTTTAACGCGTTTAAACGTTGGTTATCGCTGTCAATGTGACATTTTGTTTACTAGTTACATTTATTTGTCAACAGAACAGTTTCATATCATAGAGGTATCATTACAGTACTAGGTACTGTAATGATACCTCTTTGGTTCCGTATATACTTTTTTATGGATGGTGAATATAATCACCCAAAATATTTCTTTCGTTAAGGCTCAAATTGCTGGTACGGTTCCTATCAGCCATTTTTATCTTAAGGTTCCTTATGAAATCAGAAAGTAATCGTTTGATGTGCTCAACGATAACTTTTCACGTTTTAAAACCTCTTTTGAAATGGTTATGGCATTTTTACACAATAAACAATAACAATGACAAATGTCATAAAATTAATCCTGCCAAAAAATATCGTGATAGGTACTCCTAAAAAGAAAAATAACGAAAAATACAACGTCTGAACTTGACTGCATTATAATATTATACGATTGTTTAAAACAGTTGTACAAGTAAACATCATTTGATGTTGTAATGGTACATTTTCATTTGGCAATGTTACATTTCTCACTCATTTCATTCAAAAACGTCCGGTTTTCTAACCGGCACCCAAACGGCACTGATGAACAGTAAAAAAACGATCTCTGTTTATCTTGATGTTTAACTTTAAACAGTTGTTTTTGCAATCGACCGTTATATCATTGTCGATGAACTTGGGTCCTAATCATCTTGCATAATTAAACGAACAGAATTGACAGCAGATTTCCTAATAAAGCGAGGAACTCGACAATTTATTACACTAGTTAGTATCCAGTACATTACGAAGCAATGTCGCTAAATGTTTAATCCCACGAGACGGGACGTGGCCGTTGTCGCGGTTTTGGCAACCGAACCTCGCAAAGAAACACACAAGCGATCCTACTTAGAGAGGCCTTTAAGAGCCTTTCTCTTTACTCCTACCCTTATTTATTACACGGCCTAACTTAGATATATATTTTGCGAGGAATCCTATAGCATTATAAATGGTCCGTTTTAAATATCATTCAAATAAAGCGGGCTATTATGATGGCTGTTAGTAAAGATTATGTACGCTCGATGATCTATATTGTGGTGTATTCTAGGTTGGAGTGTGTCATTGAATATAACGTAAGTAGGTACAGGCTGTCATTCAGTTTTGTTTAGAAGGCGGTGTGTATGAGAATATTGTATGACGTCTTTTTTATTAATTTCTTATCAGCTTATGAATAAAATCTGTAGGGCCCTCTGGCCTTTTTTATACGCATGAAAATGTAGAATGATATGAGAGAAACTGAATGCGGGATCGATATGGTAGGATGTGTGCGTGTTAAGTGCCTCTTGTACGCCGATGATCAAGTCATCCTTGCATCATCGGCGAATGAGTTGCAAGAAAAGATTGACTGCATGAATGAGAGCTTTAAAGCTTAAGGTATGAAAATTAATGCAAGAAAGACGAAAGTGATGGTGGTTGAAAAAGATGAAAGTTTGACTGAGTGTAATATTACGACTGAAGATGAAAAAGTAGAGCAAGTAAAATAATTTGTATATTTGGGTAGCGTGTTTACAAGAGTAGGAAGATGTGAAGAAGATATTGAAAGGAGAGTGACTGTGGGCAATCGTGTAAATGGAGCACTGTATGCCTTTATGCACGGCCAGACTGTGCCAAAAGAGGAGCGATTGGCGGTTCATAATGGAGTGCTCCCCACGTTGATGTATGGAAGTGAGAGTTGGGTATGGCAGAAAAGGCATGAAAGTAGAATTAACGCATTTGAGATGCGATCACTGCGTAGTATGTGTGGGGTGAGACAGATCGATAGAATTCCGAATGTAACTATAGGAGAGAACAGTGGTCTGAAAGAAGATGTCTTGACTAGGATTGAGAAAGGAATGCTGAAGTGGTTTGGACATGTGGAGCGAATGAGTGAAGAAAGAATGACGAATCAGATTTATAAGGCAAATGTGTGTGGGCAAGTCGGTCGCGGCAGACCTAGTCGGACATTCCTCGATCAAATTAGGGACGTCCTAAAAAACGGCAAGGTCCGAAGTACCCGAAACCGGTGAGCATGTATGAAAAGAGTAATGAGTGTAGAGGAACCGCGTGAGGTTTGTAAGGATAGAAGCAAGTGGCGTTCAAAAAGGCGTGAGTATATGTATGTATGTAAAATGTAGAAGCAAAAAATTTCGTGATAATCAATTCATGTTTTTTCAATTCAAATACCTATGTATTATTAATGGTTTAAGGATGTAAAAGATTCTTTGATTGAATTTTTGTTGTTCAATCAATGGATTAACACGAAAGCATACAAAAAGTTTATTACCTGGATGAAGGGTCTCGGCCTTTTTATTAAAACTTTACTGGATGACCGCAGCTACGCACGCATTTTTTTTTATTCTGCCCGATCCCGTAGGAATTTTAGGAAATCGCTTGTTAGTGCACTCCTTCGGTCCTTAGGTAATATACGTGTCAAATTTCAGCTTCCTGTAATAATTTTGACAATAGCTTGTCTGTCAGTCAGAAACGCAAGGACACAGCTTACACCCAGGTGGAACCGCAAGCGGACTAGTTAATTACACAATTAAGGAATATGTACCGGATCGATTAAACTTCCGAAGTTGAAATGAAAGCTCATATTATATAGTGAAGCGATTCCTTTTGTAATAAAACTAACTTAATATGTTATGTATTATTAATATTACACAACAAATTAATCGTTTCAACGAGTATAATATGTAATTTGTTTTGACAATACTTAAAAACTCAATCAGGCAAAAATTTACTTGTTAAAATTGTATGTCTGTAGCAATTACGAGATTGACTATTTCTTAATAAAGCGAATGATTTGCTTTGTAAAATACTAACATATTTTCTTTAAAATTACTCTTTTATATTGGTTTTATTTAAAAAAAATGCTCCATAACGTAACTAGATGTTCACGACACGACATGCTGACAGGGTTATGTCATACTTACCTAAGTAATGCCCGTGACCCCGTCATACACAATAATTAGAAATATGCCCAAAATTAGAGGTATGCCTCGGTGGCCTAAGTAAGTAGGCCTTAACGCAACTAAGGGTCTCACACCCCCACTCCAACAAATCCTCTAGTATACTATGACTATATTGCGGATCAGTGCGCATTCCAAGATAACTAAACTTTTTCCGAACTACATTAGTGTCAAAACTCATAGGTGTTTTAGTAGTAGGACTGACTGCCTCCGTGGTCCAGTGGATAGCATATGCGTCTGTTGATCGGAGGCCCCGGGTTTGATTTCCCGGTCGAGCAAAAGTATTACTGAGTTTTTTCTGAATTCTCAGTAGCAGCACGGAGTCTGGTGATGTGCCTTGAAACGGCAATAGGTTTGCCGCCCCTGTTATGTACGTGGGACCTAAAAATTCATGGCGAAATTTGGGTATAATATTACACCTCTGCCTACCCCTTTGGAGATACAGGCGGGAGTCTATAAAAAAATAGAAGTAGGAATGAATGTGTGTGCAGCCTCATTTAAGAGGTTTCCACGCTATCGTACTCCAAATACCGTACAGGGACCCTCGCCACTGAATTTATACCGCGGGCCAAAGAATCTGTTCACGACATTATAACGTAAATACTATACACCTGTGCCACTCAGCAGTATTATGAAATTATTTTTAAGATGAAATCAAACAATACTGGCTATCTGCATAACCATTATTGTTTTAGTTTGGGAGATGGTAAAAAACTCGGGGTTAAATATAATGACCACCATAAAATGTTTTGATACCCTTAGTTCTTTAACGAAAAATATAATATACTTAACATCAGGAAAATAAAGTCTAAAATTACAATAGTACTACATTTTTAGTCAAGACTGCACTTCAAATTGTATTCGAACACCAAATGTAGTAAATGATCACCAAATAAATAGGTTATGTAAGGTTCTCTTGTGACCCTTAATTTAAAAATAGGAGCCCTGCAAAGCAGGGATCCGTCAACTTAGTTTATTAAAAGACGGAAAGGTAAATAAAACTAACAAAAAATCTTTGATTATAATTTAACATTAAAATGCTAGTTTAATTTTGGTCATCATTTACTACTTTTGGGTTAACAATGATTTATTTGGAGTCATTTTGCTTAAATAGGTTAGCGAAATGTTAACATTTTGGTTATAATTTTACATTAAAATGCGGGTTTCATTTTGGTGATCATTTACTATTTTTGTTTGTTATATGTTACTATATCTGGTAGTAAGTTAAACATAAGCCAAAAAGCTCACGCCAAAGACAAAATTGTTCGTATTTCGAATAATAAAAGGTAAGCAAATTGTTTAGGAAAAAAAAGAACTTTATTTTAAACGTTTCTTTAATTACCAAATGTATTTTCAGGTAAGTACAGCGACGACAAGCTAAACAATTGGTTTGTTACAACCTGATTAATTTTACATACTAACTGGTAGATTATTATGTCATTACGTGAAGCAAAGCAGAATGTGTAATGGCATTATAACGGATATCATAACTAAGTATAAATAAATGTAATTACTTGATAAATTAAACACTGCGTCATTCACAGTAATTTTTTTATGATGATTCTTTCTTAGAACTGAAATTAAACAGCATCGTCATACCCGCCATTCATAAGAGCTTTCATTACAAGCAAATGCTCAAGTGCGTACTGACCGCATTGTATCTCAAGAACTATTCCCGTCAATATCTGACAATTCCGCAAACCTACTTTATGGAACCTCACGAAATATTAAAACAAACACTCACCTGCGCATTACAGAGGGAATAAAATGTGTCCTCTATTTATTTAAGTCACAAAATATCATTACTGAAGGATGGGCTGTTTCCGACGACTGATTTTATTCGCAGAGCACTTTAGGTCAAATTGAAACCATTAGATATAAACGTGTTAGTTGAAAAGGATAAGTAAAGTGTGATCGACTGATGGCCTTCGCCTACTACATTTTTAGTTTTGGATAGCTGGTTTTTGGAGGCAAGTAAATTAGTTTGGATTGAATGTGTTTTCTCACTAGGCATATAGCCTAATGGATATACTAACAGAAAGCTATGTAGAGGGTATCGGGATCGAATGCACGCCTCACATCACTGGTATTTCGATGTTATGTACAAATTAAATTGTTAATTATCGCTTGCTCCATGCCTCGTACAGCCGTCCGTGCTAGCTGTCATGAAAGGAAATCTTTGACAGTCGTTACAGGAAGTCAGCACCTTTCAATAAGCTGACACTGGTATAAACCATGGAATATTGCTATCTCTTTGGGTTGCACAGGTCAGATGGCAGTCGCTGTGATAAATAATATTCATTCAAATCCTGTTAGACTAGTAGGCGGATCCCAGAATACAACTGGGATAATACTAGGAGGATAATTAAAATATAATGGTCACGTTATAACAGAAGTTTATCCCACTAAACCATAAACTTATTTCATATGAATTATTATTATTAATGTGAATGTAATATACAAAAAATATACATCGGTATATTAAAATTTGTTTTATGCGATTTTCATACTTTTTTACATGTAAAAATAAGAATGTGCGAAACTCACACTCTTTTAATATTGATTTTTCATGTGACAAACATCAATGGCATGTATAAGGAATATCACCCTTATATACGACTAAAAGTATAACAAACAAACATAGTAATAATTTAATTGCCTTCCAATGATTAGGATATTTCAGAATTTACGAAATAAATCTGTTGGAAGAAGTTATGTTCATGAGTGGGTATTAGTCAACAAGGAAATTATAATTGTTAATTATTACCTTAAATTCGAAAGAAGAGCGTTAAAATAATCTACCATATTTATTTTTACTTGGTGTAAAATTGTAAAATTTAGATGAAAAATCATTTTTTAGCGTTCGAATTTTAACATTTAAATTTGAACAGACAAGATAAAACTCACATTTTTAAAGCAGTAGCAATTATGACCTTGGGAATTTAGATCCCAAATTTTCTTAAGTTACGATTTAGGAATTGAATCAATTGATTTTTGACTGGCATGTTGACCCTAACGTTTAAGCGAGGTTCGATTCCTACCCAGGAGAAATCTTTGTGCTTGTGAAGACGGATGTCTGTCACGGTCTGGGTGTTTCTATGTTAGTTACATAGAAACACCAACATGTATAATATGTAGGCATGTTGTAACATAAGTTTATATCGCGGGTTCAATATCCTATCACATACGTGAGCGGGAATCGTACCCACAACCTTCGGCGTGGCATTCGCTTATACTCTTGCTACACCACCGGGTTATTCGCAAGAAAAGTTATTGAAATAGCTAGCAAAAAAATATACTGCTAGCAAAATACGCACTTATGCTATAACTGGTACAGAATTTAAAGCTGACGAGATAATCTTAGCACCTCAGTCACTCCTCTATCTAAGTATTCACAACAAACATTTGAATAAAATCAAGATACAACTCATATCAATCTTTTCAAAAGTTAAAAACGAAGAAATATTTTACAATCGCTGACGTCGGACGTTCGCAACTGGAGAGGAAACAATTAAATAAGTCGTGTGTACTAGAACTGATATTGAATAAGAATATTTCATACAATTTAACAGTTCACAAATGTATGAATAGTTCTGGCTCTCTTTCCGTAGCTTGTAGCGGCGTAGCTGTTGTAGCACCGTAGCGGCGTAGCACGTAGAGCACACTTTACGGCTAATTAAGCAGGGAGTAAAACTGTCTAATATTTAATAGTAATGTTAACGTTTGATGCCTTACATGTAAAATGTAAATTAAAAAAGAATGTTAATACATTTTAGAAATGGTGATAATTATTTTAATAACGAGATTTTGCCCGCGGCTGCGCTCACGTAAATTCGGAGTAACACAAATCTTCCATAATAGACGGATAATTCAATAATAATAGTCGTATCGTTGTATACCAATATGATAAAATAACTGCAAGAAGTATTTACATAAACAAACTACATTCTATTACTCAACATGTCATCCGGTGACAGTGACGTTTCTCTAGAATACCCAATGTGGCGACTGCGATTCGTCTGACAGAACCATTAAAATTTAACAAAATACTCGACACCAACGATGTTACAAGTAAAAAGAAGTAGATACGTTAGAGGTGTACCAAAAGCAGGACGCTAAACATAAGCCAGTTGGCAAGTCTGACAAATGTTTGTGTGACGTCGCCAGCCGGCATCATAGTGAAACTGACACATCTTGTCAACCGAAATTAAAATAAAATATGAAGTTATCGATGTGTGCGTTAGTGTACCTTTTCTACGGATTGATTACTACGTAGGTAACGTATCTACGACTATTCTAATATCATTGCTCGACACTCCGCATTTTACGGATATATGGTTTCGACTCGAAATCTTTATTTTTTATGTTTAATTATACAGGTAAGGTTTCGATCGAGTCTACCGTACCCCGTGACGAAATTATTAATAAAGATATACTGACAATCTAATGAGCTAGCCAACAACATACCTTAAACATTACCTTAAACTCTCAGTTTAAAATGGTCAGTACAGCAAGAAACCTGAAAAATTTGTAAACAAAATAAGTATCAGATTTATAGTTTTATTGCGGCTATATAAACTGTGTAATCACAATACTGATTTTGCAATTAGAAAGAAAAAAGAGACAAAAGATTGCGTACTATAAGATTATTTGTTTTTGTGACAATAAAAACACCCACTCTGAATACTTTGACCCTAAATAATTAAGATTTATCAGATAGTCGGGCACCAGATACTTATCACGTATGCTACCGTCGTATGTATGTTTAATTAAAAACTAATAATTAACCACCAATGAACTCTCGAGTGTGTCAATAATTCGTGTATTTGAATAAGTTCTCTGTTATATACAAAGCTTAGATTAAGTTAAACCTGTCTATTCAACTACAAAATGTTGCATTAATTCGTACTTTGTCATTCTCAGTAAATTTAATAAACACTTTACAGTAAGGAGAATACACTTGTTTGTAGCAAAAGCGCAAGTTAAAGAAATTTACATAATAAAATCGTGGAAAATAAGATTTCGCGCAAACTACAACAAACCTCCGTGTTTGAACTCTTAGGAAACAAATCAGCGTGAAAGTTGTTCACTTTACCATATTTCATGTCTTGCAAAATATTTTTGTACAACTTTTTGAATGATTAGCGACTTGTTGTAAGGTGACGGTGGAAATATTGAACAAAAGTTTGTCTTTTAAGCCGCGAGGAATTCTAATTTAAGAATCTGTAGAGGTTCAAAAAGGTAATCTGTTTGAATGAACTGCTGTCAATTATAAGATTTTCATGTCCTTAGCTGCTGCTGCCGCCGTCTGCTGTCATTTAGACTATGATGTCTTGTGATATTTTTGCTCAGGAACAAATCCTGTGTCGAGGAACAACATATATACTGCAAGGATGGCGTTGTAACCTTGTCTTTTAAGTTTGGTTATGGTGTCTGGGACCAGTCCTTATATATGACAGTAAAAACTTACTGGTTATAATGAATGAATTGGCTAACCCATACAAGTGGAGCTCTGATCGTCTCGACCTCCGATAAATGTAATAAAAGGTATTCACAATAATAATAATGTATTTAACATTACGTGAAAAATACCCATTAAATGTATAATCAGTCAATACATTTTCAAAGCTATCTGCATTTCTTACCTCACTGTGACCTTTATTAAATACTTTACTTTCACAATGTATAACATAAAATTAACATACATTTAAAAGCCTATAAAACATATCAGAACTTGGCAATAAACAGAATGAACTGTACCGCACAGCGGAGCTCGTAAAACGTTTATTAGCTATAGCCAGTAGCTTATCATACATTTTCATATGTTTGGAATAGAAATAAAATAAGATTTGCCGCCGCCCCCTTGCGGTTTTGCGGCCAGATATTTATTAGTGAAGCAAACAAGGCGGACTAAAGTTTATCACGGCTGTAAAACTGCCCTAAGAATTATATATCAAGCTACAGATTTATACGCATAAATAATAAATGTAACATAAAGGTATTTTCCATCGTAAATAGTGGTTTGTATTATTAAATACTTTCAAACTTTAGCGATTTGTATACACAGTATTATTTACGTAACAACTCTCAGTCATGTAAAAATAAAATACCTTCTTCTTCTTCTTCATCGTGTCATTGGTTCAGATTTTCTGTTCCCAGAATTTGGCTACGGTAACGGCATTGTCTGAGGCCACTTTAAGATCCTGTTTACTGCAGGTAGATGGGCAAAGAGGGCATGAGAGCAAATGCTCCATGGATAATAAAATACCTTAAAAGATGAGACTCTCTTGTAAACACGACCTACCCCATGGCCACCGCTGGTGTAACCCATGCCGAAACGTAGCGTCGTGCGAGCAAATTGATGGCGTTTCACTCATATTTTTGAATAATTGCATAGTTGAGAGCCGTCCCATAAATATTAGTCTTATATTTAATGATTTCTTCGATCATAATGATTCAATGTACATATGTTTACCAAATAAATAAGGCAGCGATAGCCCAGTGGAGATAACAACAGAGTGCCATGCAGAGGGTATCGGGTTCGAATCTACGGCGCGCACCAATGGCTTTTCGGAGTTATGTGCGTATTGAATTGTTAACTATCGCTTGTCCCGTGCCTTAGAGAGCACGTTAAGCCATCAGTCTCGGTTGTCATGAAGATCTTTGACAGTTGTTACAGGGTATCAGTACCTTCTTAATAAATTGACACTAGTTTAAAGCATGGAATATCGCTATCCCTTCGGGTTGCGCAGATCAGACCGGCAGTCGCTCTGTGGAAAAGCTAATATTCAGCCAAATTCGGTTCATATTATTATAAGCATGTTATGCGTTGGCTGCAAACTGTTTATATCGAGGTATAATTTTAGTTTAAGTGATATTCCTTTTGGTCCAAAGCATCTGAAACTTGCAAGCATGTATAAATAGAATAATTAATGTGGAGGAAGCGCGTGAGGTTTGTAAGGACGGATAAGGATATCAAGTGGCGTTCCGTTGTCTCTGCCAGCCCTGACGGGAAGAAAGTGTGAGTAGGTATATGTATGTATGTATTTATACCATTTACCGTCTAGTACTTTTACAGCATTGAACATTGTACACAATTTTTGTTGGCCTAAAATACTGACAAAATTAAAATATGCTACACAAACTCGTTCTGTTTAAGTAAATCCGTGCAACAATAACTTGAAGTAACCTAATAACACAATAGACACACTTGTCTAAACACATCTCGACTAGGCTTGAAACAATTGCGATGGTGAATTTTACTAACACACTTAGATGACAATAGAATAATCATTAGTGTGTTTTAACATTTACGTAATATAAAAAGGCATGTCGGCTTCACGTTTCATGTTATTATTATAAAACTCTCATCTTTCATGAAACACGATCCATGCAGCCAGTTTTAAAATAAACTTTCATTGTGTAGTAAATTTATGAGCAAGCACGTTCTCGATAGCAGCCTTTGTCGTTTATTTTTTATAAAATAATTGGTATTAATTTTTACGAAGCCTATGAATACGAAAGGTAGCCTTTCGTAATTGACAATTCAGCTGTATAACAATTAAAACACTACTTTCTCAGGCATAAGTATTATATGTTGCATAATACTTTATATGATAAAAATATCACAATAGGCCTGGATATAAAATGCCCCATTGGGCACGGTTTCTACTTTGCGAAGGGTTGGCCTGGAATCAATCTCGATGGGGAATCGCAAGTTGGCAGACCTCATAATATCTTTCTAGAAAATAATTGAGAAGTCTCAAATATCGGTGAACAATTTGAGACGCACATAGCTTCAAAAAGTAGTGATGTGCGTCGTAGATTTGAACCGAAGTACCTCTGCGGCATGTCTGCTGATCGGTCCACTGAAGTAACGCAATTATTTACCTATAAAATGTAGGCTTTTAGAATATTCTTGATAAAAGTACCTAAACTCAGACACGTTTAGCTACCAGAATAATAATTATGTGAAGATAATTGAATCTGGGTACCGATCAACCAATACCAATTACCTGAGGTCACGCTAAAATGGACGTAATATATTTTTAAGCGTTTGGAAGTGTGCAGTTGGACACCTGCGTCTGGTTTAGGTACAAAAAGTATTTGTTGCTGCTAATAATATGTGGGTAGAATATAGACTCTGATTACTGAACATCTATAATCATCATCATCATCATCATCAGCCCTTTATACAGTCCTACGTGGGCACGGGCCTCTTCTCACTATGAGAAGGGTAAGGTCCACCACGCTGGCCAAGTGCAGGTTGGAAGACTTCACATGTCTTTCGAGAACATTATGGGGTGCTCTAAGACAAGCAGGTTTCCTCACGATGTTTTCCAACAAAGCGATAATTTACAATTGAATGCGCACTTGACTTCGAAAAGTCATTAGTGCGTGCCTCAGATTCGAACCCAAAACCCTCTGCGTAGCAGTCTGTTTGTCTCTCCACTCAGCTATCGCTGCTGAACATCTATACATATTATAAAATGAAGCCCACTTTTTTCCTGTCTGTCTGTATGAACGCGATAAACTCAATAGTTACTGAATGGATTTTCGTGCGGTTTTCATCAATAGATAGTGTGATGCCTGAGGAAGGTAAAGATGTGTAATTTACGTGGGCAGATAGGCGGGCAAAGCCTGTTTGGATACAGAAATAAAATGTATGTGTAAGCGAAAACAAAACTAAAAGGAACGCTCGGCTTTATGAAAATCTATATTCTTTTAAAAACGGTTCTGGCACTAGGAATACGTATTGTATGGCGGGATAAGTAGTGAAGATTGAACTCCAACAGACACAAATAACAGCCAGCGGTGAAGCAACAATTTTTGGATGACTGTTTGAAATAGAATTAGTTTTTATTATAAATCAAATCGATTATATCGATTAAGTAACATTTTGTTAAGTCAATTGAAAATTTCTGACAATGGTCACACTGAACTGTCATTCACTCACTTTGGTTCATCGTCGTTTCCCGCGGTCGGTGAAAAAGGCTCTGGATAGATTTCGTTTTGTGAGCGTTTTGATCTTGTATTTAGAACCCGTTTTGATTGCCACTTCCTTGATCAATAACTGGCACCGGTTAATTGTGATAAAAATAGTATTTTAATGAACATTGTAAAACTTGAGTGAATCCGATGCACGTGGTTGGTGCCGGACAAATTTGCTGATTGAAAATCCTGCGTTGGAGTCTGGTAAAGTAAAGATAATTCACTTGCTAATATTGGACAATTTAGTCTCGTGTGTGTCTAGCTTGCCTCCAGGACTCCACTTAAGAACATCACCAGGAGATATTTGGTAAGACATTTTATTAATATTAGAATTTATATTCATTCGCTGTGCTACCACAGTATATGTTGGACCTTTGCCTTGGGCTGAGACTGGATGAATTAATCGCTTCCACTGATCTCTGTAAACCTTACCCGATATCAGCTCAAACTCTAGACATAATTTTTGGTAGCAGAGCGTGGTTGAAATTTAGGCGCTGTTGCATTACTGAGTACAAACCTCAGATTGGTATAAGCTTGTATCTTATCACCTTGTAGACAGTGTTGTAGTGTTTGTCAGGTCAGTTATTGTCTAAAATACATAATATTTAATTGTATAAGTTGACCTAGATAATTTGAAACACATTGTCACACATAACCTCAATCAGTAATTGTTTGATTTTAATTGTTGAAATCTAGCATAGATTTGTTCCTGTTACTATTAATAAGTCACTTTGATTGGATACATATCAGTTATATGTATCAATTGATTTAGTTTATTGCATATATTGATATATTAAGTTTGAACCTTACATTGCTAAACCTTGTTATAATATATAGATAATATTGTTAGGTAACACATATTCTGTGCTTACTTACTATTGTATATCTCAAATAACACAGCCAGTCTGTCTGTTGCAAGTAATTAGTTAATTTATTTGAATATTTAACTTTAATTAACTTATTTGAAGGTTCAACTTCTGATAACTTTGACTTTGTTTTGTGTCAATATATATTGAAACTATTAATTTTGTTGGACAGTAGATACCTGTCACTTGCTTGTACCAGCAGTAAACAGGCTAATACTTTGTTGGTTTCAAAGAAATAAGAAAAATTAAGTTTTGATTGTTAATATTATTTAACGCTTGTCTGGGCTCTTTTGAAATTTTGATTATGTCAGCTATCAAGGACTTGCGTGCGGCTGCTGGTGCTATTGCATCAGATTTGCGCTGGTTTGCCTCGGCCAGTGCCTTAGTGAACCGGCCTGATTGCCAGCAGGCCTTACTACAAAGATACGAGTGGATTGACGATCGCCTGGCAAGTGTGGAACAGCAATTTCGCACTTTCAGCGCTTGCTGTCTCGAAGTGTCAGTCAACGATTTCACCGCTGACCAGCGAAATAAGGTCAGCGAAGACTATGCCCAGGTCTTAGACCTGTATGATGCTGTCTCCAATAGTGCGAGACAACTAGTTGCCGATAGGGAAGGGCAACCCGGCCGGAAGCAGGAGCTTCCTAAGACAGCACCGGGGCTGGTGAGTAGGCTCCCTACTTTAGACCTACCCCATTTTGATGGCTGCCTAGGAAGCTACCTGGGCTTCGTTAATTTGTTTGACAGCCTGGTCAATGATAGGGCTGACCTTCGGCCGGCACAAAAGTTGGCCTATTTGATGTCGGTTCTGGATGGGGAGGCCAAGGGCCTCATCCAGCATCTGCCCGTGTCTGACGAAGCGTACCAGACGGCTCGGGACCTAATCACCCGTAGGTACCATAATAAGCGTGGCCTCGCCGACACGCACATCGAGCAGATTTTGGGTTTGCCCACGCTCACCCGGGTCTCTGGGTTGCGCACCCAACTGTTGAACCCGCTTTTGGTGGCCATCAACGCACTTAAGTGCCTTGACCAGCCCGTGGACCAATGGTCCTATCTATTGGTGCACATTGTACTGAAGAAGTTGCCTGCCTACCTGAGGTCGCGTTTTGAGCAGCGCTTTGGTGGGGATAGCGCGACCCATCTGCCCCCCTTTGCTGACCTGGAGAGGTTCCTAGAGGATGAGTGCCGGGTCTTGGACAACTCCAGTGGTGACACGCCGGCTAAGACGCAGCCGCCCAAGGTCAAGGAGCAGGCTCGCGTTCACACCTGAGCCAATGTTGACCGGCGCCCTCCTCGCTTTGCGGTCACGCAGAGCCCAGCGGAGTGCTCCTACTGCAAGGTCACGGGGCACAGAACGGCCAGTTGTAGGGCATTCTTGGACCTACATGTCGCCTCTCGTAGGCGCATCGCGAATGCCCGCCGCCTTTGCTTCTCTTGTTTGGGGTCCCACTTCCAGCGAGACTGCCCAAACTCTCGCCCCTGTCCTCACTGTGGAGGACAGCATTTGGACATTCTCTGCATGAATGCCAGAGAGGTTGGCCGCTTGTCCAACCAGCCGACGCCGCGCACGGGCGGGTGTTTTGAAGGTGGCAGCCGAGGCTCACCGGCGCATAGCCGAGAGTCGCCTCGCTCAATTGATCGCCACTCGCCCCGCTTGGAGAACCGTAGCGTGCGCACGCCTCCTCTCTCTCGCGCACCTGAATGTGCTGTTCAGCGTCACCAGCACCATGACTGCTGCCCCAGGTATTCCCCTCCTTTGGCGGAGCGTCCCCGCCTTGAGTCGCGCCCACCTCGTTTTGGGCGGGTGCGTCATTATGACCCCCCACAGATGGCGCGCGGATCATGTCATCGCGCCTTTGAGGACTTCAAGCCGCACCCTCGTTTTGACTTGCCTGGTCCTGGCCAACGGTCGCCGGCCAGGCAACAATAGGTCATTGACCCCTGCCCTATAACGCCAACCTCCCCCATTGAGACCGTTATCCTACCAACGGTTGCTGTTAGGGTCTGGGGACCCACGGGGACCTCTGTTGTTGTCCGTGCTATATTGGACATAGGTTCACAAGGTTGCATTGTTTCCACTTATTTGGTAGGGCAGGTTCAATTAAATATGGGCTCTTTTCCAAATTGTATACGGGGCATAGGGGACGTAGCCTCTAATGTTGAAGGGCAAGTTAAGGTTTTGTTTGGCCCTGTTGAATCTTCACACCCGAGGATTAAAACCTCGGCTATTGTGCTGAAGAATATCTTGGGCATGCATCCACAGAAACAGCTACCTGCTGCTGTGGTGAATTTGACATCGGGATTGGAACTGGCGGACCCCAAATTTGACAAACCGGGACAAATCGACTTGTTGATTGGCTTTGATGTCCTCGGTGGAATTTTGATTGGTGGGAAACGGGTCTTGATGCCAAATGGTTTGACTGCCATCCCGACAATATTTGGATTTGCTTTGATGGGACCTGTACCTAGGGACCCCCCTCAACCCGAACTTGATAATTTGTTGGCTGTAGGCTCCGCTCTCTCTGATGCGGTTCAGAGGTTTTGGGAGGTAGAGGAGCCTCCTCAAGTTGCCCGTTTGAATCCAGAACATGAGGAGTGCGAGCTGTTCTTCCAGAACAACACTGGTCGACTCCGTTCTGGTCGGATCATTACGAGGCTACCATTTCTGTCTGTTCGGCCTCCGCATGGTGAGTCACGACCTTTAGCCGAAAAGAGATTGTTGGCTATAGAGCGCCGCATGGGTAGTAATCCGGAGCTCAGACAGAAGTAAATTGAGTTCATGAGAGAATATGAACAATTGGGACACATGTCTGTGTCAGATTTGGATTGGCGTTCGGTGGAGCACTACTTTCTCCCGCATCATGCGGTATTGAAGCCATCGACTGGCAAGCTGCGCACAGTATTTGATGGTTCTGCGCAGACTTCTACGGGCGTATCCTTGAACCAGTGCTTGCATTCTGGTCCCAAGTTGGTCAAGGACCTTTGTGATGTCATCACCAGCTTCCGACGACATCAGGTTGTCTTTGTAGCCGATATAAAAATGATGTTCAGGCAGACGATTATCCACCCTGATTACCGTCGCTTCCAGCTGATCCTTTGGAGAGAGTCTCCTCGTGATTCCATGGTCGTCTACGAGCTCAATACTAATACGTACGGGTTAAGGTCAAGCCCCTACTTGGCAATACGTTCTCTTTGGGTGCTCGCAGACCGCGAAGGCTTACGTTTCCCACGAGCCTCCGCCACCTTGAAGGACGATATTTACGTCGATGACATTTGCTCGGGCGCCTCCACAGCGGACGAGGCGATCCTCCTGCGGGACGAATTGATAGGTATTTTGGCCTCCGCTGGTTATGAGTTGCGCAAATGAATTTCCAACTCACCAGCGCTTTTGGAAGGCTTGCCAGAGGATCATCAGCAAGATCCACATCTATTTGAGATTGTTGACAACCCCGCCATGATGGCTGTTCTAGGCGTTCAGTACAGACCAGTCCAATACATCTTTACGTATAACGTAGACTTGAAATTGCCTTGTTCTTGGACTAAACGTCTCGTGTTTTCTACTGTCGCCAGAACCTTTGATCCGAACGGTTGGATTTGTCCTATCATATTTTGGGCAAAATGCTTCTTGCAGAAGCTTTGGACAGCAGGATTGACCTGGGACGAACCTCTACACGGCACTCTTGTTGAGGAATGGACCTCTTTTGTATCCTCGCTTCCTGCCGTCAACGAGATCTCCTTGCCTCGTCCCATCCTTCCTCCCGGGAAGTACAAGGCCACCCTTCACGGGTTTTGTGATGCCTCGGAACGTGGTCACGCGGCCGTGGTGTACTTGCGCACAGTCAGTGCCTCAGGTCAGGTGAGAGTTTCCCTGATCATGGCAAAGAGCAAGGTAGCACCCCTTCGGACATCTTTGACCATTCCGAAATTGGAGCTCGCGGGAGCAGTACTACTTGTACGCTTATTGAACCACGTGTCTAACACTTTGGGTAAAAGCATTTGTATTAATGGGACTTACGCCTGGACAGACAGCCAAATTGTTCTTTGTTGGTTGAAGGCTTCTGTCCACACCTTGGAGGTATTTGTCGCTAATCGCGTTTCCCAAATCCAGAAATCCGAAGTCAAACTTGTTTGGAGACACGTGCCAGGTGAGCTCAACCCCGCTGATTGTGCCTCGCGCGGATGCTTGACGCCTAGTTTGATAGGTCATTCGCTGTGGTGGGGTTTGGAATGGTTGAGTCGACCAGAAATTGATTGGCCTCGAACGCCAGTTTTGAATACTGCTAATTTGCCGTGTCTACGAACACTCGCTCTTGAGAAGTTGGAATGCGCCTTCGACCCCGATTTTTTGTTGAATCGCTACAGCTCCCTCGACAAGTTGTTAGGTGTTACTGCTTGGATAAAGCGTTTTGTTTTTAACTTTAAGCACCCACAACAGAAACGACTGACACTGTTTATCTCACCACAGGAACGACATTATGTATCAATTTAGGTTAAATTAAAATTACTCATTAGCTTCAAGGCTAGATTGTAATATAAGTAAAATATCGTTTAGGTATTTTATACAATAAAAAAAAAGAAGACAAAAACAGGAACGACAGGAGTCTCTCACCTTTTGGGTTCGTTCTGTGCAATTGTTGCATTTTGAGAAGGAGATTGCTATCCTTAAATCAGGGAGATCGAAATTATCGGGAGCTGTATCTAAATTGAATCCCTTTTTGGACGAAACGGGTCTCTTGCGCGTTGGAGGGCGTCTCAAGAACGCCAACCTCCCTTACGGGGCACGTCACCCCCTTTTGTTACCCAAAGACGGTCATTTGGTACGCTTGTTGGTAACTGACCGTCACCTTAAAAATTCGCATGCTGATTGTAATGCGCTCTTGGCCATTTTGCAACGCGATTTTTGGATCTTGTCTGCCCGAAGAATTATTCGGAGTGTAGTCTTTCGCTGCATCCCTTGCCATAAGCTCAAGGCTTCTACCATGCAGCCGTTGATCTCCCATCAACGGCTGCACTTACCGGCAGATCGCGTAACGGAGAGCAGGGCATTTGACGGTGTTGGCACGGACTTCGCTGGTCCCTTCTTGGTGAAAACGTCGACACTTCGAAACAGCAAGACTGTTAAGGCCTACTTGTGCGTTTTTGTTTGTCTCTCCACAAAGGCTGTACACTTAGAACTGGTCTCCTCGCTTACGACCGAGGCGTTTGTAGCCACATTTGACAGATTTGTATCCCGCAGAGGGTTGCCTTCCTTGATCCGTTCTGACTGCGGCACTAACTTCAAGGGCACGTATAATTATTTGAATGATGTTGTTAATTTTCTTGAAACCAACAAGGCTGATATAGGTGATAGGCTTGCCCGACGTGGGATAAATTGGTTGTTTCCCCACCAAATTGTCCACACTGGGGTGGTATATTTGAGGCCGCTGTAAAATCGGCCAAAACACACTTGCGCAGGACAATCGGTGAATCTGTCCTTACATTTGAGGAACTCGCAACTGTGTTTTGTAAGATTGAGGCCGTTTTGAACTCTCGGCCATTGTGCCCGATCTCCTCAGATCCGAATGATTTGGAGGCCCTTACGCCGGGCCATTTTTTGATTGGTCGCCCACTTGTCGCCTTGCCTGAGTACCCCTATATTCATACGAGACCTGGTCGTCTCTCGCGTTTTGAATTGGTACGCCAGATTACTCAGAGCTTTTGGAAACGCTGGAATTTGGAATATTTGCACATACTCCAGCAACGCGTTAAGTGGACCGACAAGATCGATCCACCCAAGATTGGTGACCTCGTTTTGATCAAGGAGGCTAACCTTCCGCCACTCAGATGGCGTAGGGGGCGCATCCTTCGTTTGGTAACTGGGACTGATGGAGTTCCCCGATTTGCTGAGGTCTTGGTGGACGGTTCGATTCTGAGGAGAGCGGTTGCAACATTGTCACGTCTACCAACCGATTAGCGGATCGGTAGGCCGGTCCGGGGCGGGTGGATGTTTGAAATAGAATTAGTTTTTATTATAAGTCAAATCAATTAGATCGATTAAGTAACATTTTGTTTAGTCTATTGAAAATTTCTGACAATGGTCACACTGAACTGTCACTTCCGTTCCCGCCTTGAAAAAATTAAGACGCCGTTTGCTCTCTCGCGTGCCTTGTACCTAATTGAAATAAATTGATCGCCTTTTGAAAAGCACATCCTGGTAGCTTCGCGAACGTTTGTTGGTTTCCCGCGGTCAGTGAAAAAACCCGGTATAAAAAGTTGACCAAGCCGTATCTTGAATTATCGCCCCTTGAAAGCACATGGGTGCTCCGCGAGTCATAGTGGTGTCGAAG
Organism: Euclidia mi; assembly: GCA_944739405.2. Lineage (NCBI taxonomy): Eukaryota > Metazoa > Arthropoda > Insecta > Lepidoptera > Erebidae > Euclidia > Euclidia mi. The sequence continues at coordinate 27,342,653 of OX123193.2, read as the reverse complement.
TGAATTCGAGCTGTAGGCCGTCTTGAATGCCGCCTGATCTAGTGCTGGCAACGGTAAATTGTGATAAAGTATAAAGTTGTGAAATATTGAACTTTGTAAAACTGTAATTGTGAATCCTGTGAACGTGCATCGTGCTCTAAGACGGAGAGGACATCAAGTTGGAAGGAACAGCTAAGTGGATAATTCATTCAATCTATCGTGGCCACCTTAGTTTTGTTTGTTTTTCCCTAACTTAGTTCCACTCCTGGCATCAGTAAGAGTTGGTAAGACATTTTATTAATATTAGGTGTAGTTAGGATTATAATTCATCGCTGTGCAACGCAGTGCATTGTGTCTGGATCCTTGTCTATCGTGGTCAGGTAGATGTATTACAGCTTCCACTGCGCACCTTGAAAATACCCGCCTGCCTGTGGTAATTCTAGACAATGACACTAATTTACTAAATGAGGATTTCGAACCCTCAATACTTGGCGCAGTGTCAAACAGTCAGGCGTCCAATTAAACCACTGTGCCATACTTGCAGTGAACTTCAAAAATACGCAGCAATTGTTTTAATCACGTGGATACAAAATATTTTCACCAAGTCTGAGTGATTTGGTCTCCATTGAAAAAAAGACTCGAAAGGTCCTTAGAAATTGAGTCAGTCTTGTACTGTAAGGTTTGTATACAAAAATACGTACGTTATTGCCGAATCATCGAAGCGTGACTGTTACAAAATTGTACGTTCGAGTGTTAGAATCAAATATCAGACAGATATTTGAAGATATCGAATTCGCGATATGATTATACATTGATGAGAATATGATACATTTTTCGATCTCTTGGCAATGGTTAGCTTAATTTGTTTCCTTGAGTTTCATATGAGTCTAAAAATGTAATATAAGACAGACAGTTTTAAAACTCTTCCAGAAGTATAACAATCAATATTCACCTGGACATTCGTTTATTATTATGTCTAGTACTATTTTATTTTGACATACATACTAAGTGCTGTTAATACCTATGGGTATATCTAGTAGTATTATGTTTTTAAGTATACAATAGATTCGATGCGCGGCCCTATCCACGTGAGTGGCGGTTGCCACCACAATAGGTGTTATTCTGATCAGCTCAGACAGGTGTTCTTACTCTGAGAAGACTTCTTAAAAAACGTTAAGTAGTACTTGAATGAAAGGGAAACAAAAGTCTATCCCTCTTCACATTTTCAAACTAATTCAGATGAGAATTCTTCTAGTATTATTTCACAACATTTTGTGTTTATGATATGAGTAGGACGTATTATGTTTATCTTGCACATGCCCAGCAGTTTCACAGTAGGTAAATATACAGAGCTGATGATGATAATGATCATATCTTATTAATTTATGTTAGCTCATATTGACACACAACTCAATAATGTAAACTCTAACTTTTCTATTTTCACTGTCATTAAAGTAATGATTCCGGTTTATGGAATCATGATAGAAAACGTAACTTGCGATAAGAATGCACTGGTACCACAAGTTGTAAGTCGTGTCTTTTAGCGATTGCAAATTTGTGTTTTGCAGGTGTCTACTAAACAATACCTACGTATCTCCTTTCCTATTTATTTTATGAACACTTCAATCAACAATAAGCAATTGCGAATAATTACCCATACCCATCGACTACATTTGAATCACGTAAAAGCTATACAATATTTAGTTTAAATTCTATCTAACGCTTCGAAAAAAACAGGTATGATATCTGATACATTTTGAACGTCCTCCTTAAGCTAATATGAGCTGTTGATAGTAATTCGATTTAACCTGTGCAGTCTCACCGAAAATAGAAATAGATATTTACTTAAATTAAGTTAGTATACGCGAAGGCGTTCTAGAGCTGTTGTATTATCGGGTTGTTATTAAATTAATCTTTATAGTGAAATTTATTAACTACTTATCACAATAATAATATTCGATACAGATTTAAATCGAAACAGAGTTAAATTACTGATTAATTTTGATATTGGATACAGACGATATCTCGAAATAGATTAGAATTATTCTAGAATCCTAAATGTTTATTTAAAGGTAGTGTTAACTAATTTAAGATATAAATAACTCTGTTTTTGTTCGAAGTCGAGGTCGGGGAGGCACTAAATTCAACTCATTATACCTTGAATTAGTTAACGCGATTAATACCCGTTAAAGAAACTTTTATAGTATTAACAAATCACTTATGTTTAAACTCGATTGATTATGTTAAAATATGTATACTGTTTGTTATAAGTAACGTTTTATGAACGTTAAATGCAGGCGAATTTGAACAGTCGAGACTCGATATTAGCTGCACTTACATTTTTATATGTATAGCCGTATAGCAATAGATATTTCCACCACACGGAGTGTTTAAGCGGCTAAGTGTTATGGGTTCTATCTTCACACGGAGAAACACTTTGTGTGATCCACAAATTATTGTTTAAGGTCCTTCACTCACCCCCGGCAACACAGGCCCAAGACCCAATTCAAGCGCCGTTTTGTAAAACATACAGTTTCGTAGTAGTGTAACTTTCACTGTGAATTTGTGTGAAATTTATTGCTACAAGAAGCAATTCACTAATTTAGAAAATGAAATTTCGAAATCGTAAGAATATACTGCTATTTACAAGAAGTAAAAATAACTTGAACACTACATAGAAATAAATAACATAACAAATGCTTAAACTACCTTAAAATGTAACCCTAAATCACTCTTAATCATCTTGCATAATTAAACGAACAGAATCGACAGCAGATTTCCTAATAAAGCGAGGAACTCGACAATTTATTGTACTAGTTAGTATCCAGTATATTACGAAGCAATGTCGCTAAATGTTTAATCCCACGAGACGGGATGCGGCCGTTGTCGCGGTTTTGGTAACCGAATCTCGCAAAGAAACACGCAAGCCAACCTGCTTAGAGAGACCTTTAAGAGCCTTTCTCTTTACTTCTACCCTTATTTATTACACGGCCTTACTTAGAAGTATATTCTCCGAGGAATCCAATAGCATTATAAATGGTTTTAAATATAATTCAAATTAAGCGGGCTATTATGATGACTGTTAGTAAAGTACGCTCGATGATCTATATTGTGGTGTATTCTAGGTTATTTGATAGGTGTGTCATTGAATATAACGTAAGTAGGTACAGGTTCTCATTCAGTTTTGTTTAGAAGGCGGTGTGTATGAGAATATTGTATGACGTCTTTTTGATTAATTTTTTATCAGCTTATGAATAAATTCTGTAGAGCCCTCTGGCCTTTTTTATACGCATGAAAATGTAGAAGCAAAAAATTTCGTGATAAACAATTCATGTTTTTTCAATTCAAATACGTATGTATTATTAATGGTATAAGGATGTAAAAGATTATTTGATTGAATTTTTGTTGTTCAATTAATGCTTAACACGAAAGCATACAGAAAGAAAGAAACCTGGATGAATCATAGCCTTTTTATTAATACACTTGTGGATGTCCGCAGCTACGCCGCCATACTTTGTTTTAATTCTGCCCGATCCCGTGGGAATTTTCAGGAAATCACTTCTTGGTGCACCCGTAAGGTTCCAAATACGGCTGAAATTAGGCATGTATATTACATGGCAAATTTCAGTTTCCTGCGCCTAATTATTTTGGTTACAGCTTGTCCGTTAGTCGGGATTTTATGTATATGTAGGTATATACAGATTACACCCAAGTGGACCGCGAGCGAACTATAGTGAATTACACAAGGAATGTTTACCGGATCGATTAAACATCCGAAATTGAAATGAAAGCTCATATTGTTATTAGTGAAGCGATTCCTTTTGTTATAAAACTAACCTATTTAGTTATTTTTATTATTAATTTTACACAACGAATTGATCGTTTCAACAAGTATAATTTGTTTACTGGCAAAAAAAACAATTAAAATATCATCATGAAAAATATTCTCTTGTTAATATTGTACGCCTGTAGCAATTACGAGATTGACTATTTCTTAATAAAGCGAATTATTCGCTTTGTAAATTATCTAACATGTTTTCATTCAACTTACTCTTTTACATTGGTTTTATTTAACATAAAAATATGATCCATAACGTAACTAGATATGATAGAATATCAACTTTTCCACAGAGCGACTGCCGTCTGTCATATCTGGTTAGATCAGTAAGCGGACCTCGGGCTCCAAGGCGTGTAAATCTTGGATGCGACCGGGATAACACTAGGGTGATGATGATGATGAACGTAACTAGATATTCACGATCAGGTGCAGACAGGGTTATGTCATACTTAAGTAATGCCCGTGACCCCGTCATACACAATAGGGCATTAGAAGCTAAGTAAGTAGGCCACCGAGGTATACCTCTAATGCATACGGCACTAAGGTTCTCACACTCCAGTATACTATGAGTATATTGCGGATCCGTACGCATTCCAAGATAACTAAACTTTTTCCGAACTACATTAGAGTCAAAACTCATAAGTGTTTTAGTAGTAGGACTGACTGCCTCCGTGGTCCAGTAGATAGCGTATGCGTCTGTTGATCGGAGGCCCCAGGTTCGATTTCCGGGTCGGGCAAAAGTATTACTGAGTTTTTTCAGCATTCTCAGTAGCAGCACTGAGTCTGGTGATTGCCTTGAAACGGCAGTAGGCTCGCCGCCCACCTGTTATGTGGGACATAAAATCATGGCAAAATTTGGGTATAATATTTCACCTCTGGCTACCCTATTCGGAGATACAGGCGTGAGTCTATAAAAATAGTAATAGGAATGAAAAGGTGCAGCCTCATTAAAGAAGTCCCCACTATATCGTACTCCAAATACCGTCCAGGGACCCTCGCAACTGAGTTTATACCGCGAGCCAAAGAAACAGTTCACGACATTATAACATAAATACTATACACCCGTGCCACTCAGCAGTACTATGAAATTATTTTTCAAGATGAAATCAAACAATAGCGGCTATTTACATAGCCAGTATTGTTTTAGTTTGGGAGATGGTAAAAAAGCTCACGCCAAAGACAAAATTGTTCGTATTTTAAATAATAAAAAGTAAGCAAATTGTTTAGGCAAAATATGCAGACCTTTACTCTAAACGTTTCTTTAATTACCAACTATATTTGCGACCGGTTGGCGCAGCGGGAGTGTATGCGACTGCTACGCCGGAGGTCGTGGGTTCGATTACCGCTCACCCGCTCCCGCTTTGTGTGCATGAACATGGACGTTTGTCTTGGTCTGGGTGTTTCTATGCATAATATGTATGTATTTAGAAAAAAAGTATGTATACATGTATGTTTGTACATTATCTAGTACCCATAACACAAGCTCTGCTTAGCTTGGGACTAGATGGTGATGTGTGTATGTTGTAGAATATTATTTATTTATTATTTAATTATATTTTCAGGTAAGTACACCGACGACAGGCTAAACGATTTAGGTTCTGAAATGTGTTTTTAACAAATGTCACCTTCATAAATAGCGCTATAAATAATTTCGTACAAAATCGTATCATAATGGAGTTGCCTAATGGTAAGCAAACACTTGCACAACGTGCTCGACGCTCTAGTGTGTCACCCCCTTTACAAAGCAAACATCGAGCAACACGCCCAGTGTTTTGTTACAAACTGATTACTTTTACATATCAACTGGCCGATTATTCTGTCATTACGTGAAGCAAAGCAACATGTGAAATGGCATTTCAACGGATATCATAACAAACTATAAAGAAATGTAATTACTTGATAAATTGAACACAGCATCATTCACAGTAACTTTTTTACTAAGAATATTTCTTAGAACTGAAATTAAACAGCATCGTCATACCCGCCATTCATAAGAACTTTCATTAAAAGCAAATGCTCAAGTGAGTACTCACCTCATTGTATCTCAAGAACTATTACCGTCAATATCTGCAAATGCAGCTACTTTATCGAACCCCACGAAATATTAAAACAAACACTCACCTAGCCATTAATGAAAGAAAAAAATGTGTCCTCTATTTATTTAAGTCACAAAATATCATTACTGAAGGATGGGCTCTTTCCGACGACTGATTTTATTCGCAGAGCACTTTAGGTCAAATTGAAACCATTAGATGGAAACGTGTTAGTTGAAAAGGATAAGTAAAGCCTGATCGACTGATGGCCTTCGCCTACTACATTTTTATTTTTGGATAGCTGGTTTTTGAAGGCAAGTAAATTAGTTTGGATTGAATGTTTCGCTTTTTTTCCACTTTGTTTTAAAATATTTGTCAGTGGGTTAAAATATTCGTTTTGCACTAGACATATGGCTTAATGGATATACTTACAGAGAGCTATGCAGAGGGTACCGGGATCAAATGCAAGGCTCACATCACTGATATTTCGGTGTTATGTACAAATTAAATTGTTAACTATCACTTGCTCCATGCCTCGCAGAGCCGTCAGTGCTGGCTGTCATGAAAATCTTTGACAGTCGTTACAGAAAGTCAGCACCTTTTAATAAGTTGACACTGGTATAAACCATGGAATATAGCTATCCCTTTGGGTTGCACAGGTCAGATAGCAGACGCTGTGATAAATAATATTCATTCAAATCCTGTTAGATTAGTAGGCGGACCCCAGAACACAACTGGGATAATACTAGGAGGATAATCAAAATAGTTTGTCCCCGTTATAACAGAAGTTTATCACACTAAGCTTATAAATAAATTTCATATTCATTATTATTACTAATGCAAACGTATAATACAAAAAATATACATATTTAATGTTCATACATTTTTACATTAAAATAAGAGTGTGTGAGACTCACTCTATATTATTATATTGATTTATCATGTAACAAAGATCAATGGCAAACTTACGTATAAGGAAAATTACCCTTATATACGACTAAAAGTATAACAAACAAAGAAGGTAATAAGTTAATTTCCTTTATAGATTACGGATATTTCAGGATTTACGAAATAATTATATCGAAAGAAGAAAAACAATGCTCATGATATTCAACAACGACGTTATATAATTATTTCCTTAATTTAGAAATAAGAGCAATAAAATTACCTACCAAATTCATTTTTACTTGGTGTGAAATTGTAAAGTTTAAGTGAAAAATCATTTTTTAAGTTCGTTTAATATAAATTTAACAAAATAAGAAAAAGCTTACAAATTTTTTATTCGAAGTGGCAGCAATAGGCTAGTTGACAAAAAAAAATTATACGTCCGTCCTTTAGATTATTAAAAAATAAGCGACACATATTTTTTTATTTGTAAATTAAACCAAAAATGACCAAGATATAGCTCATTAAAGTTACGTATAACGTCACGCCGTGCTGCATTTTTTCGCACTAGTTGACGTCACACGTAACTTTAATATATTTGTTATTTTTTATTTAATCGAAAAAAGAAAAAATACGTGGCCAATATTTTTTTTATAATTTAAAATACGGGCTAAATAAAATGTAATTATTTTGAGCCTGGAAATTACCCTATTATGACTATTAAATGTTGATCACAATTTTGCATATCTAATTAAAGATTTAGGTGATGTACTACATAATTGAATTAATTGATTTTTCACTAACATGTTTACCCTTACGTTTACGCGAAGTTCAATTTTGTGCGTGTGAGCAGGAATTTCTGTCTCGGTTTGGGTGTTTCTATGTATGTATAATATGTAGGCATGTTGTAACAAAAATAGTTTTAATCGTGGTTTCGATTCCTGGTCACGTACGTGAGCGCGACTCGAACCCACTACCTTCGGCGTGGTATTCGGTTACACTAGTAAGTAAAGTTATTAAAATAACTAGCGAAAAACTAGGCTTTATCCAAAATACACTTTTGCTATACCTGGTGATGCATTTAAAGTTAACGAGATAATGTTAGAACGTCAGTCACTCCTCAAACTAAATATTGAAAACATTTAAATAAAATCAAGATACAACTGATATCAGTCTTTTCAAAAGTTAATAACGAAGAAATATTTTACAACTGCAAACGTTGAACGTTCGCAACTCCAGAGGAAACAATTCACAAAGTCGTGTGTACTGGAACTGATATTGAATAAGAATATTTCATAAAATTTTACAGTTCACAAATGCATGAATAGTTCTAGCTCACTCTTCCGTAGCGCATAGCGTCGTAGCTGTTGTAGCTCCGTAGCAGAGTAGCACGTAGAGCGCACGTTACGGCAAATTAAGTAGGGAGTAAAACTATCTAATGTTTAATAGTAATGTTTACGTTTGAGGCCTTACATATAAAATGAAAATGTATAAAAAATATAGTTAATACATTTCATCATCATCAGCCATTAACAGTCCACTGCTGCACTAGGCCTCTCCTTTGAAAGGAGGAATTGGCCTTCTTGTATTGGTAACGGGTTGGTATAGAGTTTGTATCAAGTTTTCCTTCTCTTACAGTGCTGTTCTATGCAAAATCATCATCATCATCATCATCTATGCATATTTTAGGTCCCACGTAATAGGGTGTGAGCCTATTGCCGTTACCGGGCACATAACCAGACTCCGTGCTGAAAGGATTACGAGTACGTAATCCTTTCTTTCTTTCATCTCTACTTCTTCTGATTCCTTACGATAGTAATAGTACAAGCTTATTTGTTGTTGTGACAATAAAAATACACCCTTGATTGTCCGATATAGCTGAGCTGAGCAGAACTATCTGACAAACCTTGTCAGATAGTTCTGCTCAGCTCGGCTATATCGGATGTAAGTATCCGCTTAAGCTACCGTTGCAAGCGTTGTGTGTATGGCAAATTATTTAACCATCAATAAACTCTCGAGTGCGTCTCAATAATTCGTAAAGTATTCTGTTATATACAGAGCTAACACAGCTTGCATTTAACTAAACCCGTCTATTCACCTACTAAAAGTAGTATTAATACGTACTTTAGTCATCATCCTCTTAGCGTTATCCCAGTTTCAATCTCGGGTCCGCTTACTAGTCTAACCGGATTTGGCTGAATATTAGCTTTTCCACAGAGCGACTGCCTGTCTGACCTGTGCAACCCGAAGGAATAGCGATATTCCATGGTTTAGACTACTACGTATTTTAGTATTCTCAATAAATTTAATAAACACTTGGCAGCTGTAAGGGGAATACACGTAGTTGTAGCAAAAGCGTAAGTTAAAGAAATTTACATAATAAAATCGTGGAAAATAAGATTTCGCGCAGACTACAACAAACTTCCGTGCAATGTTTGAACTCTTAGGAAACAAATCAGCGTGAAAGTTGTTCACTTTACCATATTTTTAACATATTTCATGTCTTACAAAATATTTTTGTAAAACTTTTTGAATGAATAGTGACTTGTTGCAAGGTGACGGTGGAAATATGGAACAATAGATTGTCTTTTAAACCGCGACGAATTATCTGGGCCTTTAAGAATCTGTAGAGGTTCAAAAAGTTAGTCTGTTTGAGTGAACTGCTGTCAATTATAATATTTTCATGTCCATTTTAGACTGTGATGTCATGTGATATTTTTGCTCAGTAACAAATCCTGTGTCAAGGAACAACATATATACTGCAAGGATGGCGTAGTGACCTTGTCGTTTAATAGTTTGTTTATGGTGTCTGTAACCACTCCTGATATATGACAGTAAAGACTTACTGGTTATATTGAATGAATCGGCTAACCCGTACAAGTGGAGCTCTGATAGTCTCGACCTCCGAAATGTAATAAAAGGTATTCACAATTATATTAATGTATTTAACATAACGTAAACAATACTTATGAAATGTATAATCAGTCAATAAAACAAAGCTATCTGCATTTCATACCTCACACCCATCATCATCATCATCATCTTAGCGCTGTCCTGGTTGTTGTTGTTCAAAAACCTTGGAGCCCGGGGAGGAGGTCTTCAGCATCCCTGGTGGTTAGTCAATTGGCACGCATATCATCCCTTACGACTTCAAACCAGGATTTCTTTGGCCTTCCCCGTTTACTGGGGCCCGGCGGAGGTAGCATGGCAAGACATTTGTTACCCACGTAAGATGCCGGTTACCTCACAATGGCCTTTATTAAATACTTTCCTCCCATACACACAGTATAACAGAAAATTATCATTAATTTAAATGCCTATAAAATATATCTGTACTTGGCAATAAACAGAATGAAATGTACCTCGCACAGTGGAGCTAGTAAAACGTTTATTAGCTATAGCCAGTAGCTTATCATAGATTTTTATATGTTTGGAATAGAAATAAAATAAGATTTACCGCCGGCCTCGTGCGGTTTTGCGGCCAGATATTTATTAGTGAAGCAAACAAGTCGGAGGACTAAAGTTTATCACGGCTGTAAAACCGAAGAAAAAGAACTTGTTTTAAGAAATGCGGCCACACGCTTACAGAGCCCTAAGAATTGTTTATCAAGCTACGGATTTATACGGATAAATAATGAATGTAACATTAATGTACAAAGTCGTAAATAGTGGTTTGTATTATTTATACAAAATAAATATAAAATACTTTCAAACTTTAGCGATTTGTATACCTATTATTATATATGTTACAGGTTTCAATCACGTTGAAATAAAAAACATAACTCACGTCGGTAGTAATTGACAGATTTCGAAACTAAGGTCAAAAGCACCTAATGGTACTATTTTTATGTCACCGTCACACATATACATACCATTATACCTATTCCTGTGGCATATAAGTATGTCGGATGAGATCATTAGTATAATTTAGCTCATATTGACATACAACTCAATAAGGTATACTCTAACTTTTCTGTTTTAACTGTCATTAAACTAATGATGCAATGCAAATGTAAATCTGTGTTTTACAGGTATCCACTAAACAATCGTCTACCTATCTACTTTTCTATTTATTTTATTGACACTTCAATAAACAATAACGGCTTTTCCATAATTATCAATACTTGTCAAAGGTAGTATACGTAGACAATATTAGTATAACTCCTACCTGGCCCTTCGAACGACACAAGTTGATATTACGATATCTGGTACACAATTAGTATGATTATATTTTATTTATTTAAAAGTTCATGGTGAAATATGGATGTAATGTTGCACCTCTGCCTACCCCTTCGTGAATACAGGCGTGAGTCTATAAATAAAAATATTTATTTTAAACAATTTCATTGAGCTAATATGTGCTGTTGATACTAGTAATTCAATACAACCTTTGTAGTCTCACCGAAAATAGAAATTTAATATTTCTTAAATTAGGTAAATATGCGCGTGGGTGTCCGAAAGCTGTTACATTATCGTGAAATTTATTAACTACTTATTACAATAATAATATTGAATACGATTGGATTAAGTTTAATTACTGATTAATTTTGATCTCGATTATAGACGATATCTCGAAATAGATTAGAATTATTCTAGAATCCTAAATGGTCATTTAACGGGTGTTAAACGTGTTAACTAATTTAAGGTATAAATACCTATGTTTTTCTTCGACGTGGAGTCGAGGTCATAAAGATACTAATTTCAACTCAGTATACCTTGAATTAGTTAGTTAACGCGATTAACACCCGTTATAGAAACTTGTATGGTGTAAATAAATCACGAATGTTTAAAATACATCATGTTTAACTGTATTTACAACTAGAGGATGGCCGCGGTTACACCCGCTTTATTTAAGGCTACTGCTCCGCTCCCGTCACTCATAGCGTGATGTTATATAGCCTATAGCCTTCCTCGATGAATAGGCTATCTAACAGTGAAAAAATTTTTCAAATCGGACAGTAGTTCCTGAGATTAGCGCGTTCAACCAAACAAACAAACAAACTCTTCAGCTTTATATATTAGTATTAGATTTGTTATGAGTATCGATGTAAGATCGTTACGTGCATGTAATTTTGTACACTGGTGACTTAATATTGGCGGCACTTACAATATGTATGCATAGCATGAGGTATTTCCGCTACACGGAATGTTTAAGCGGCTAAGTGTTATGGGTTCGATCCCCACACAAAGAAACACATTGTGTGATCCACAAGTTTTTGTTTTAGGTTCGGGTATTTCTGTGTTCTCTGCTTGAATGTCCTGGGCGACGCGGGATAGGTATGTACCTAGTCCAAGCGTCGTCTTTTAAAGAACACAGCTTCGTAGTAGCTTGATTTTCATTGCGCTCTTGTGTGAAATTTATTGAAAGAAGAAACAATGAACTAATTTACATAATAACATTTCCAAATTATAAGAATAAACTGCTAGTTGACAGTTTCTAAAGATAACTTCATCACTTCATAGAAATAAACAACAAAATGCATAACCTGTCTTAAAATAGAAACCTAGCTTGTATAATTAAACGAACAGAATTGACAGCAGATTTCCTAATAAAGCGAGGAACTCGACAATTTATTGTACTAGTTAGTATCCAGTACATTACGAAGCAATGTCGCTAAATGTTTAATCCCACGAGACGGGACGCGGGCGTTGTCGCGGTTTTGACAACCGAACCTCGCAAAGAAACACGCAAGCAAATCTACTTAGAGAGGCCTTTAAGAGCCTTTCTCTTTACTTCTACCCTTATTTATTACATGGCCTTACTTAGATATATATTTTGCGAGAAATCCTATAGCATTATAAATGGTCCGTTATAAATATAATTCAAATTAAGCGGGCTATTATGATGGCTGTTAGTAAAGATTATGTACGCTCGATGACCTATATTGTGGTCTATTCTACGTTGTAGTGTTTCATTGAATACTTATAACGTAAGTAGGTACAGGCTGTCATTCAGTTTTGTTTAGAAGGCGGTTTGTATGAGAATATTGTATGACGTCTTTTTTATAAATTTTTTATCAGCTTATGAATAAAATCTGTATAGCCCTCTGGGCCTTTTTGTATGCCTGAAAATGTAGAAGCAAAAATTTCGTGATAATCAATTCATGTTTTATCAATTCAAATACGTATGTATTATTTATAGTTTAAGGATGTAAAAAAATATTTGATTGAATTTTTGTTGTCCAATAAATGGATTAACACGAAAGCATATAGAAAGTTTATTACCTGGGTGAATGGTAGCCTTTTTATTAATACACTACTGGATGCCCGCAGCTACGCCGCCACATTTTGTTTTAATTCTGCCCGATCCCGTGGGAATTTCGGAAATCCCTTCTTGTTGCACCCTTAACGTCCCAAATACGGCTGAAATTTGGCATTACATGGCAATAAATTGACATGTATATTAGATGGCAAATGTCAGCTGCTTGCGCCTAATAATTTTATTATAGCTTGTCTGTCAGTCAGGATTTTATGTATATGTAGGTATATACAGATTACACCCAGGTGTCCAAATGGGTGTAATCTGTATATACGCGAGCGGACTATAGTTAATTACATAAAGAATATGTACCGGATCGATAAAACTTCCGAAATTGAAATGAAGGCTCATATTATATACTCGTCCATGTGGTGACGGAATAAGAATACGGATTGCCACCACCCTATGTCATCCCATGGGTTTCGTAAGAGCCGACAGAGGGAGCATATTATGCAGAGAACAGCACAACAAGAGAAGGAAAACTTCATACAAACCCTATACCGACCCGTTTGGCCAGCGTGGTATAGTAGGCCAATTACTCCTTTCAAAGGAGAGGCCTAGTCCAGCAGTGGACTGTTAAAGACTGATTTATTTATTTATTGAGATAAAAACGGCGTACACCACTTACAAATATCTCACAAGTATATACAAACAAAAACACAAACACATGATATAATACAGAACAAAATAGAAAAGTAATAATAATTATACACCGAGAGTAACAATAAATAAAAGTAAGTATGTAAAAAGTAATTGAATTTCCAGTATGTCAACATCATGGATGTCATTCCTTTTACATCTGTCTCATTGGTTGATTATATTCGCACAATACCGCTGGAAGACAGAATAGATGCACAATTATCAACCAAAATATCACAGTGTGTGTTGGCGGCGAGAAGTGCATTGATGTGATTGCGCGCACGGATTAGCGGTGACTTAGATCTCGCCACAGTACGACTGGGATATACGTGGAAGAGGTTGTGTGGCCGACCACGCCTGTTTGCCGACACTCCGGGATCATCTGGCACAAAGTACGTGCATAACAAATTGTGTAGCTAAAGTGAGTCGACAAAGCTAATTGTGTAGCTAAAGTGAGGCTCTGTCGACTGGTTACTATCTAGTAAGCTGATCTAAAGTCCTTCTCACTTCTAAAGAGTTGTATCCAAGCTAACCAAGAAGGAATTTTGTCGGATATAGAAATGGATAGTATCCATGGCACATTTTGTAAAGCGACCTTAAAAAGGCCTTTTGTACCTTTTCAAGCATTTGCGTGTACTTGACTTGATGCGGGTTCCAAACACATGCGTTGGATTCGAGCTTGCTTCTAACTAAGTTGTTATAAAGTATTCTGATAACTTGGGGGTTGGCAAAGTCCTTAACATTACGTAATACAAAGGCTAACCAACTGTAGGTTATTTTAGCGAGATCAGATACATGCTCGTGAAAGGTCAAACCGGTATCAAAAGTCACTCCTAGACCTTTAACATGGTGTGATCTATTTATGGATAAGTTATTCAGTGTATAATCGTAAACAATTGGTTTTCTTTTACGGGAAAAGGTCATTACATTACATTTATTTACATTAAATAACATTTTGTTGGCGATACTCCATTTATGAATTAGTTCAATATCATTTTGCAAACGAATGCAGTCGCTAGGGGAACTAATTTCGAGAAATAGTTTAAGGTCTTCTGCGTATAAAAGACAGTTAGCGGCACACACCACTTTCGGAAGGTCATGAATCATAATTAGGAAAAGAAGAGGGCCAAGAACTGAGCCTTGGCTAACACCTGATCGAGTGTGATATGGTTGTGATTCATAGATGCCATGTTTTACGTACTGAAGTCTATCTCTCATATAATCAGCGAAGAAGGCAAGTAGATTCAGGTTAAATCCGATGTCCGATAATTTATGCAGTAGTATGTCATTATCTATTTTATCGAATGCCTTTTGAAAATCAAAATAAATTACATCAACCTGTAGCCCACGATCCATCGCGCCAGAGATGTAATCAACTAAACATAGTAAATTTGTATTGACAGAGCGGCCTGGCCTGAAACCGTGCTGTTCATCACCGATTAACTGTTTTACCTGTCTGTATATTTCTGTATGTAGTATATATTCAAATACTTTTGCAGGAGCACACAATATTGCTATAAGACGGTAATTATCTACTAATACCTTATTACAATTCTTAGGGATTGGGGTAACTCTGGAAATTTTCCACTGGGTAGGGTATTTGCCATGTTTAAGTGAGAGATTAAAAATATGACCAAGTGGAAGAATGAAGTATTTCTTATAAGTTTTGAGTATAAATGTAGGTACATTATCTGGACCAATCGAACTACTCGATTTTAATTTATTTATGCCGCGATCTATATCTCGAGGTGACAAAATAGGTATGGAAACATATCCGCCATGCACACCGTACTTGACGCATGTCTTGCAGTCAAGTGCAGGCAGATCACTTAGGAACACACTGGAAAAATAATTAGCGAATGCTTCAGCTGCTCCCACGCCTACACACACAGTGTCTTTGTAGGTGACACTAGGCTCAAAACCACCTTTAGAGTTAAGGCTCTGTACATGAGCCCAGAAACGTTGTGGATTGTTTTGTAAATTTTCTTCAATGGCTATCATATGGGCTTTGTATGCGGCAGTTATACGAGTCTTTAGGCTAGCACGTATGTCCGAGAATAATCTATAGGTCTTCTTCAACCAGGTCCTGTGCAGTTTAGATTTCAAATTGATATCTTTAATAATATTAGCATCAAACAATACGGGATATCTTTTGCACTTTGTAGCACGCCTAGTTCTTTCTAGGAACACAAAGATCAAATAATTAATAAATTATCATAAAGAAAGCGTCAGCTGCAGAATATACATCTTCGCTCTCGAGGACAGGTTGCCAAGAAATTTCCTCAAGCAATGAACTAAATAATACGATATCTATGTTATTAAAATTCCAATCGTGTGATACTGCAATATTACTCGGTTGTAGAAATTCGAAGGTTTTGTCAGTGTGCGATCGAAGACTTAGCGTTATCTCGAGCCCTGGATGGTACAGTTGGTCGATCGGTACGAACCCATGTCGCGATCGCGACCCAATGCACTCTCGCACCAACACGATATCGAGAATACTTCCGTGAGAATTAACGATGTTATTATGTTCAGTTAGATTACAATAGGTTAAAAAATAACAATAATATTTTTTTATGTTGTTAGAAGCACTTTTCATATTTAAGTCACCAATAATTAAAAAAGTACAATTATATTGAGATACAAAAGATTCAATTTTGCAAAATACATTCATATTGATAGCGTCACGGTACAATAAGAGAGGTACCTCGGTGAGTGATACATGCCCATAGATCTTCTCCGAGCTCCAATTCAAGCTCTGGTCGGCGTCGAAAGGTAACACCCGATCGCGCAGCAAGCAGGACGCCGCCACCGCAGGTGGCGCGGTCGCGGCGGAGCAAGCTCTAATCATCAGGTACGATCTCGGCGTCGCCCACTGAGCCGTCCAAGAATGTCTCTATCGCAGCAACAAGTAAATGCTCAGATACCAATCTGGGATCCCATACGCGAAGTTTGGTTTTCAACCCCCGTACATTTTGATAAAATATATTTATCTGCATTGATGTTGTTGTGAGCGGCTGGCCGATATCGCGTCGAAACGTTTGGCTGTGCGAGCTAGGTGCGCGCTTTTTGTTGTTTATCCATTTCTTAACGCGCGCGTTTTCAGGCCAAACGTTCACCGAAAAACATAATCTTCTGGCACTCCTATTTTGAACGAGTTATAATGGTTGGCCGTTATCAATTGCTCTACGGTAATAGCTCTCTCTGGGTAAAGCTCATATAGATATGTCTTGATGTCGTCCGCACTTGAAAGCATATTCCATAAATGAAAATGTTTACGCGATTCAGCCGCTTTCAATGACGTCACACATCTGTGACATCACTGAAAGCGGCTGTACTGCCGGTCCATCGACCGGCAGTTCAGCGCAGTGATAGTAAGGCGCGTCGCTTATTGTGTTGAACTTCCGTCCAAAAATCATGATCATTTTTGACATTTGGGTGGGTACTAGGTTTTTCAGTAGACGTTCCTTGCAATGTGATTTCAATAAAACGATTCCGATTCAGAGAGCTCAGCAACTTGGTCTAAATTAGGTGAGTCTTCACTAACTGTCGCAGCCGCTATGCGTGATGGGTGCTTCCCTCTGTTATGTTTCTTTTTAGTGTGGATGGAAAGGACTTTTTGCTGGCTGCTCTTGCCTGTCGTTGGTATAGCAGTATTAGCAGTACAGTTGGGTACCGCGGACAATGGTGATTTATTGAGAATTACCGATTTCAAGCTTCGGATCTCTTCGGTTTGAATTTGAATAAGTTCCGCTTGCTTCGATAACGATTGGCAAAAAAACTGTATTTCAGATTCCATACTCATCATCCGCGTGACTATACCAGCAAAGATTTCGGGTGATACATCAGTAATTGAAGACATTTTGAGTAAATAAAAATAATAGGTCACTATGTCCTTGGCAACAGAAACGCAGGTGACTATCGCGACGGACGGAACACTTAGTTTGAGTCATAAGCTTTAGCGGAGAAAGCAAAAAAAAAGTTGTAAAGTTGTTGAAATTATGGGCACAGTTAAGATAGTCCGGCAGCGGGACGGTTTATTTGCACTCACGTCTGGAGTTCTATGTTATTTTCATAACCAAACAGTTGAAACGAAGTCCAAAAACAACTATGTTGTCACTAAACACTCACAAATAACTTTAATCGCTGCCGCTTGTGAATTTGGCCAGCGTTAAAATTGCACGTGCGCGCCTAAAATTCTCGGCATTTTGGTTTGTTTTGATTTTATTCGTTTGAATTGTTCATTTTATTACTTCACATTAAATTAATTACGTAAATATTTTTGCTGTGCACGACTGATCGCTAGCGCACCGCGCGATGGAATGATGATGATTATATAGTGAAGCGATTCCTTTTGTTATAAAACTAACCTATTAAGTTATTTTTATTATTAATATTACACAACGAATTGATCGTTTCAACGATAATAATAATAAGAATAACTTTATTTGTCATAAGGTACACGAATTTACAGACACAATCATAGTATTTATAAAAAACAGAATTCAAGTAGATTGATTAATGACCCCCATATGTTAGGAAAATCCTGTGTTATGAGGGGCATCCAACCGTCCAACGTTATGTATATTAATGTTTTATTTTATAAATAGGCGACATTTTGGACAGTAGTAACAACAAACAAATAATTAATAAGAAAACAATAACAAAAAAAATATAAAAATCTAAGAGTACATAAGCTAAAAACAACAAACAATCCGATATTATAACGTGAAATTGGGTAGTGTAACGTAGTTTAGTGTAGTGTATATAGTGTGGTATAGTTTAGTGTAGTGTAGTATAGTGTGGTGTAGTTTAGTGTAGTGTAGTGTAGTGTAGTGTGGTGTAGTTTAGTTAAGTGTAGTGTAGTATTCTGTGTGATATATTATATTATATGTTTAATGGCTTCAGGAGTTCCTCTGTGTCATCGTAATCCAATGTTTTGAGGTAATCTTTTATTTTTTGTTTACATTGGTAAGCGTTTAGCAAGTGGATGTTAAGTTTTTCGTGCAATTTGTTATATAGCAGAGAGCTCAAAAAATTATAGTGTCGTTGTGCAAACGTAGTGTTTACACGTAGTTTCGGACAAGCGGGGATAGGGTTGGGATGGGCCTAGAGGTGTCTGGAGGTTGAATAGCGGCGTGTTTACGTAAGATTGTGCGAAGAATGAAAGTTTGTCTGACTGTGAGGGGTCTGTGATCCGAATATAGTTTGTGAGTGGGATAGCGAAAGGGTTTGCCCAGAAGAACTTTAAGCACAGCACGTTAGGCACGTTTTACTTCTATGATCGTAGCCTTTGCGGTTCATCCCCAGGCAGTGATACAGTAGCCTACAATGGAATCGCAGAAGTGCGCTGTAAACCATGTTTAAGATATTAATGTGTGCTGATAGTCTTTGTTTTTTAAAAACAAATATAAGTTTTCTAATGCGTGATGATAAGTTATGTAGGTGGGTTTTCCATGACAGATAGGAATCGAGATGAAGACCGAGATATTTTACTACCGGAGCTCTGTTTATTGGAGGGCACGCACAGTTAGCGTGTTTAGTGTTGCAATGGTGTACCTTGATCGATATTGAGTGTTCAGCTGGTTGGGTCGATGGACGAGAGCTGAAGGTGACAAAATTTGTTTTTTCTACATTTAAGGTAAGGCTTTTTTTGGCCAGCAAGAAATTTGTCTTAATATATCTTCTGCAATGACTGATGTCTCATGCCAATTACGACCATATATAACAATTGCAGTATCATCAGCATAGGCTAGTATATTAGCAGATGGATGTGAGAGTTCACAGAGCTCGTTCACATAGATGGAGAATAAGAGAGAGCTCATTAGACTTCCTTGTGGGACACCAAACTCTATGGATTCCTGTCCGCAAGAAAATTCTCCTATTTTAACACACTGTGTTCGGTCGGATAGAAAGCTCTTGAATAAGTCAAAAGCAGTGCCGCGTACCCCAATCGACTCCAACATGGAAAGAAGGATGGGAACAGAGACAGTATCAAATGCCTTCGAGAGGTCCAGGAATACACCCATGCATTTAAAGTTTTTATCGATTTTGTCTACCGCACAATTAAGTAATGTCTGCGTAGCATCTTCGGTAGATAAACCCCTTCGAAAGCCAAACTGGTTCTGCGATAAAAGTCTGAATTTGTTTACATAAACGTTAAGCCTCTTGTAGAGTATCTTTTCCAAAATTTTCGAAATTGCTGGGAGAACCGAGATAGGGCGATAATTGTTGACACTGTCTCTGCTACCCGATTTGAAAATAGAATGTACTACGGCTTTTTTTAGTGCTCTAGGGAAAACACTCGTAGATAGACAGAGTTTACAAATGTGCGTTATTAGAGGTATTAAGATGTTGCTAGTAGATTTTAGTAACTTAGGAGGTATACCGTCCCAACCTGGAGCGCTGTCAGTCCGAAGCTCTTTGATCATAAGCTCGACTAAAGTGTTAAGTGTCAAATAAAACACTTAAAAATATTTTTATTTTTTTTATTTATTTTTTTTAGACTCACGCCTGTATCCCCGAAGGGTTAAGCAGAGGTGTAGGTAATATTACACCCACATTTTGCCATGTTTTTTCTTTTTTTTTTTAAGTCCCACGTAATAGGCGGCGAGCCTATTGCCGTACCGGGCACATTCCCAGACTCCGTGCTGCTACTGAGAATTTCCTAACGGAAAAACCCAATAACACTTTGCCCGACCCGGGAATCGAACCCGAGACCTCCCAAGCCCACGCGCACATTTATGCCGCGAGACCCACGAGGCAGTCACAATTCTATCTATAAGTATGTATATTTAACAAACACTGGTATAGAAACGTTTTAAAAAGAAAAGTGCCACGCTGCAAAGGCTTTACATTTCCCTTTTGATATTTTCCCTTGCGTGCTTACTCAGTGTTAGGATGGTGGATTACGTAACTAATGAACATTGTAATATGTATGTAATTATAATAATATGTATGTATGTATCTTTTACATTGGTTTAATTTAAAATAGAAATATGCTGAAAAATGTAACTAGATATGACAGAATAACAACTTTTACACAGAGCGACTGCCGTCTGTCATATCTAGTTAGACCAGTAAGCGGACCTCGGGCTCCAAGGCGTGTAAGTCTTGGATACACCCTGGATAACGCTAAGGTGATGATGATGATCATGAACGTAACTAGATGTTCACGATCAGGTGCAGACATGGTTATGTTATGTCATACTTAAGTAATGCCCATGAACCCGTCATACACAATAGAGCATTAGAGGTATGCCTCGGTGGCCTAAGTAAGTAGGCCTTAATCCCACTAAGGGTCTCACACCCCCAGTCCAACAAATCCTCCAGTATACTATGACTATATTGCGGATCCGTGCGCATTCCAAGATAACTAAACTTTTTCCGAACTGCAAGTGTCAAAACTCATAGGTGTTCTAGTAGTAGGACTGACTGCCTCCGTGGTCCAGTGGATAGCGTATGCGTCTGTTGATCGGAGGCCCCGGGTTCGATTTCCGGGTGGGGCAAAAGTATAACTGAATTTCTTCTGAATTCTCAGTATCAGCACGGAGTCTGCTGATGTGCCTTGAAACAGCAATAGGCTCGCCGCCCTCTGTTACGTTAAAAAATAAAAAAATCATGGAAAAATTTGGGTAATTAAACCTCTGCCTACGCCTTCGGAGATACATGCGTGAGTCTATAAAAAAAAATTGTAGTAGGAATGAAGGTGGGTGCAGCCTCATTTAAGAAGTCCCCACTATATTGTACTCCAAATACCGTGCAGGGACCCTCGCAACTGAGTTTATAGCGCGAGCTAAAAAAACTGTTCAAGACATTATAACATAAATACTATACACCCGTGCCACTCAGCAGTACTATGAAATTATTTTTCAAGATGAAATAAAACAATAGCGGCTATTTGCATAGCCAGTATTGTTTTAGTTTGGGAGATGGTAAAAAAGCTCACGCCAAAGACAAAATTGTTCGTTTTTTAAATAATAAAAGGTAAGCAAATTGTTTAGGCAAAACATGCAGACCTTTACTCTAAACGTTTCTTTAATTACCAAATATATTTGCGACCGGTTGGCGCAGCGGGAGTGTATGCGACTGCTACGCCGAAGGTCGGGGGTTCAATTCCCGCTGAAGTCAAACATTTTTGTGCATGAACATGGATGTTTGTCTTGGTCTGGTTGTTTCTATGCATAATATGTATGTATTTAGAAAAAAAAGTATATATGTACGTTTATCCATTACCTACTACCGATAACACAAGCTCTGCTTAGCTTGGGACTAGATGGTGATGAGTGTATGTTGTAGAATATTATTTATTTATATTTTCAGGTAGTACATCGACGACAGGCTAAACGATTTAGGTTCTGAAATGTGTTCTTTAACAAATGTCACCTTCATAAATAGCGCTATAAATAATTTCGTACTAAATCGTATCATAATGGAGTTGCCTAATGGTGAGCATACACTTGTGTATTCACTTGCATAACGTGCTCGACGCTCTAGCGTGTCACCCCCTTTACAAAGCAAACATCAAGTAACACGCCCTGTGTTTTGTTACAACCTGATTAATTTTACATACCAACTGGCAGATTATTCTGTCATTACGTGAAGCAACGCACATAGGACCTGACAATTCAACTGATATCATAACTAAGTATAAAGAAATGTAATTACTCGATAAATTGAACACAGCGTCTTTCACAGTAACATTTTTATTAAGATTGTTTCTAAGAACTGAAATTAAACTGCATCGTCATACCTGCCATTCATAAGAACTTTTATTACAAGCAAATGCTCAAGTGCGTACTGACCGCATTGTATATCAAGAACTATTGCCGTCAATAACTTAAAATTCCGCAAACCTACTTTATCAAATCTCACGAAATATTAAAACTAACACTCACCTGCCCATTACTGAAGGAAAAAAATGTGTCCTCTATTTATTTAAGTCACAAAATATCATTACTGAAGGATGGGCTCTTTCCGACAGTCGTTAGACCTAAAGTGCTTTGCGAATAAAATCAGTCGAATTTATTCGCAGAGCACTTTAGGTCAAATTGAAACCATAAGATGGAAACCTGCAGCCTGATCGACTTATCAGTCGGTCATTATTATCATCATTATTTTCATCATCGATTATTATCATCATCGAAAATGTAGTAGGCGAAGGCTATCGCCTTCGCCTACTACATTTTTATTTTTGGATAGCTGTTTTTTGGAGGCAAGTAAATTAGTTTGGATTGAATGTTTCGTTTCATTTTCACTTTGTTGTAGAATACTTTTCCGTGGGTTAAAATATTCTTTTCTCTCTAGGCATATAGCCTAATGGATATACTAACAGAGAGCTATTTAGAGGGTATCGGGATCGAATGCACGGCTCACATCACTGATATTTCGATGTTATGTACAAATTAAATTGTTAACTATCGCTTGCTCCATGCCTCGTAGAGCCGTCAGTGCTGGCTGTCATGAACATCTTTGACAGTTGTTACAGGAAGTCAGTACCTTTTAATAAGCTGACACTGGTATAAACCATGGAATATAGCTATCCCTTTGGGTTGCACAGGTCAGATGGCAGTCGCTGTGATAAATAATATTCATTCAAATCCTGTTAGACTAGTAGGCGGACCCCAGAATACAACTGGGATAATACTAGGAGGATAATTAAAATATAATAGTCACATTATAACGGAAGTTTATCCCACTAAACCATAAACCAATTTCATATTAATTATTATTATTACTGTGAACGTAATATACAAAAAATATACACAGGTATATTACAATTTGCTTTATTCGATTTTCGTACATTTTTGCATGTTAAAATAAGAGAGTGCGAAACTCACACTCTTTTAATATTGATTTTTCATGTAACAAACATCAATGGCACGTATAAGGAAAATCACCCTTATATAGGACTAAAAGTATAACAAACAAACAAAGTAATAATTTAATTGCCTTCCAATGATTAGGATATTTCAGAATTTACGAAATAAATCTGTTGGAAGAAATTATGTTCATGAGTGGGTGTTAGTCAACAAGGAAATTATAATTGTTAATTATTACCTTAAATTCGAAAAAATAGCGTTAAAATCATCTACCATATTTATTTTTAAATTGTAAAATTTAGGTAAAAAATCATTTTTTAACGTTCCAATTTTTACATTTAAATTTAAACAGACAAGATAAAACTCACATTTTTGAAGCAGTAGCAATTATGACCTTTGGAATTTAGATCCCAAATTTTCTTAACTATAGATCTAGGAATTGAATCAATTGATTTTTGACTGGCATGTTGACCCTAACGTTTAAGCGAGGTTCGATTCCTACCCAGGAAAAATCTTTGTGATTGTGAAGACGGATGCCTGTCACGGTCTGGGTGTTTCTATGTTAGTTACATAGAAACACCAACGTGTATAATATGTAGGCATGTTGTAACATAAGTTTATATCGCGGGTTTAATATCCGATCACATACGTGAGCGGTAATCGTACCCACAACCTTCGGCGTGGCATTCGCTTATACTCTCGCTACACCACCGAGTTATTCGTAAGAAAAGTTATTGAAAAGCTAGCAAAAAAATATACTGTTAGCAAAATACCCACATATATAGCATATGTGGGTATTTTGCTAACTGGTACAGAATTTAAAGCTGACGAGATAATCTAAGCACCTCAGTCACTCCTCAATCTAAGTATTCACAACAAACATTTGAATAAAATCAATTTACAACTGATATCAGTCTTCGCAACTCGAGAGGAAACAATTCAGAAAGTCGTGTGTACAGGAACTGATATTGAATAAGAATATTTCATACAATTTTACAGTTCACAAATGTATGAATACTTCTGGCTCACTTTCCGTAGCTTATAGCGGCGTAGCAGTTGTAGCTCCGTAGCGGCGTAGCACGTGGAGCACACTTTATGCCTTATGGCTAATTAAGCAGGGAGTAAAACTGTCTAATATTTAATAGTAATGTTAACGTTTGATGCCTTACATGTAAAATGTAAATTAAAAAAAAGTTAATATATTTTAGAAATGGTGATAATTATTTTAATAACGAGCTTTTGCCCGCGGCTTCGCTCACGTAAATTCGGAGTAACACAAATCTTCCATAATAAACGGATACTTCAATAATAATAGTCGTATCGTTGTATACCAATATGATAAAATAACTGCAGGAAGTATTTACATAAACAAACTACATGCTCAACATGTTATCCGGTGACAGTGACGTTTCTCTAGAATACCCAATATGGGGACTGCGATTCGTCTGTCAGAACCATTAAAATTAAACAAAATACTCGACACCAACGATGTTACAAGTAAAAAGAAGTAGATACGTTAGAGGCGTACCAAAAGCAGGACGCTAAACATAAGCCAGTTGGCAAGTCTGACAAATGTTTGTGTGACGTCGCCAGCCGGCATCATAGTGAAACTGACACATCTTGTCAACCGAAATTAAAATAAAATATGAAGTTATCGATGTGTGCGTTAGTGTACCTTTTCTACGGATTGATTACTACGTAGGTTACGTATCTACGACTATTCTAATATCATTGCTTGACACTCCCGCATTTTACGGATATATAATATATATAAATAATGATAAATAATATACTAATAAATTAATTGTACAACTTTTTGAATGATTAGCGACTTGTTGTTAGGTGACGGTGGAAATATTGAACAATAGTTTGACTTTTAAGCAGCGAGATATTCTAATTTAAGAATCTGTAGTGGTTCAAAAAGGTAATCTGTTTGAATGAACTGCTGTCAATTATAAGATTTTCATGTCCTATTTAGACTATGATGTCGTGTGGTATTTTTGCTCAGTTACAAATCCTGTGTCGAAGAACAACATATATACTGCAAGGATGGCGTTGTAACCTTATCGTTTAAGTTTGGTTATGGTGTTTGGGACCAGTCCTGATATATGACAGTAAAGACTTACTGGTTATAATGAATGAATTGGCTAACCCATACAAGTGGAGTTCTGATCGTCTCGACCTCCGATAAATGTAATAAAAGGTATTGATCGATTTGCACACATACTAAAGATTATGTAACGGGTCTGAATCGTGTAAATGAACGAAAAGAAAGATGAAATACCTTTCTATTTTTCCTGACGTTTCGGCATGGGTTACATCAGCCGTGGTCACGGGATGACTGATGTTCGTCCGCGCGGACGAACATCAGTCATCGAAACGTCGGGAAAAATAGAAAGGTATTTCATGTTTCTTTTCGTTCATTAACACGATTCAGACCCGTTACATAATCTTTAGTATTAATTTAAAAGCCTATAAAACATATCAGTACTTGGCAACAGAATGAACTGTACCGCACAGCGGAGCTCGTAAAACGTTTATTAGCTGTAGCCAGTAGCTTATCATAGATTTTCATATGTTTGGAATAGAAATAAAATAAGATTTACCGCCGCCCCCGTGCGGTTTTACGGCCAGATATTTATTAGTGAAGCAAACAAGGCGGACTAAAGTTTATCACTGTTGTAAAACTGAAGAAAAAGAACTTGTCTTATAGCCCGGAAGTGCAGCCACACGTTTACAGAGCCCTAAGAATTATATATCAAGCTACAGATTTATACGCATAAATAATAAATGTAACATAAATGTATTTTCCATCGTAAATAGTGGTTTGTAATATTAAATACTTTAAAACTTTAGCGATTTGTATACACAGTATTATTTACGTAACAACTCTCAGTCACGTAAAAATAAAATAACTTAAATAAAATAACTTAAAAGATGAGACTATCTTGTAGACACGACTTACCCCATGGCCACCGCTGGTGTAACCCATGCCAAAACATAGCGTCGTGGGAGCAAATTGATGGCGTTTCACTCATATTTTTGAATAATTGCATAGTTGAGAGCCGTCCCATAAATATTAGTTTTATATTTAATGATTTCTTCGATCATAATGATTAAATGTTCATATGTTTACCAAAAAAATGAGGCAGCCATAGCCCAGTGGAGATAGCAACAGACTGCCATGCCTCTGCATGTATCGGGTTCGAATCCACGGCGCGCACCAATGACTTCTCGGAGTTATGTGCGTATTGAATTGTTAACTATCGCTTGTCCCGTGCCTCAGAAAGCATGTTAAGCCATCAGTCTCGGTTGTCATGAAGATCTTTGACAGTCGTTATAGGGCATCAGTACCTTCTCAATAATATGACACTAGTTTTAAGCATGGAATATAGCTATCCCTTCGGGTTGCGCAGATCAGATAGGCAGTCGCTCTGTGGAAAAGCTAATATTCAGCCAAATTCGGCTCATATTATTATAAGCATGTTATGCGTTGGCTGCAAACTGTTTATATCGGGGTATAATTTTAGTTTAAGTGATATTCCTTTTGGTCGAAAGCATCTGAAACTGGCAAGCATGTATAAATAGAATAATTAATGTAGAGGAAGCGCATGAGGTTTGTAAGGACGGATAAGGATATCAAGTGGCGTTCCGTTGTCTCTGCCAGCCCTGACGGGAAGAAAGTGTGAGTAGGTATATGTATGTATATATTTATACCATTTACCGTCTAGTATTTTTACAGCATTGAACATTTGTTCAACACAATTGTTGTTAAAATTGTTTTAAATTAAAATAAGCTACACAAACTCGTTCTGTTTAAGTAAATCCGTGCAACAATCACTTAAAGTAACCTAATAACACAATAGACACACTTGTGTAAACACATCTCGACTAGGCTTGAAACAATTGCGATGATGAATTTTACTAACACAATTAGATGACAATAGAATAATCATTAGTGTGTTTTTACATTTATGTAATATAAAAAGGCATGTCGGCTTCACGTTTCATGTTATTATTATAATACTCCCATCTTTCATGAAACACGGTCCATGCAGCCAGTTTTAAAATAAACTTTCATTTTGTAGTAAATTTATGAGCAAGCATGTTCTCGATAGCAGCCTTTGTCGTTTATTTTTTATAAAATACTTGCTATTATTTTTTACGAAGCCTATGAATAGGAAAATTATTGGTAGCCTTTCGTAATTGACAATTCAGCTGTATAACAATTAAAACACTACTTTCTCAGGCATAATTATTATATGTTGCATAATACTTTATATGATAAAAATATCACAATAGGCCTGGATATAAAATGCCCCATTGGGCACGGTTTCTACTTTGCGAAGGGTTGGCCTGGAATCAATCTCGATGGTGAATTGCAAGTTGGCAGACCTCATATATCTTTCTAGAACATAATTGAGTCTCAAATATCCGTGAACAATTTGAGACGCACATAGCTTCAAAAAGCAGTGATGTGCGTCGTAGAATTGAACTGAAGTACCTCTGCGGCATGTCTGCTGATCGGTCCACTGGAGTAACGCAATTATTTACCTGTAAAATGTAGGCTGGTAGAATATTCTTGATAAAAGTACCTAAACTCAGACGTTTAGCTACCAGAATAATAATTATGTGAAGATAATTGAATCTGGGTACCGATCAACCAATACCAATTACCTGGGGTCAAGCTAACATGGACGTAATATATTTTGAAGCGTTTGGAATTGTGCAGTTGGACACCTGCGTCTGGCTTAGGTACAAAAAGTAATTGTTGCTGTTAATAATATGTGGATAGAAAATAGACTCTGATTACTGAACATCGATAATCATCATCATCATCAGCCCTTTATACAGTCCTACGTGGGCACGGGCCTTCTCACTATGAGAAGGGCAAGGTCAGCCACGCTGGCCAAGTGCGGGTTGGAAGACTTCACATGTCTTTCGAGAACATTATGGGGTGCTCTAAGACATGCAGGTTTCCTCACGATGTTTTCCAAGCAAGCGATAATTTACAATTTAATGCGCACTTAACTTCGAAAAGTCATTGCTGCGGGCCTTAGACTTGAACCCGAGGCCCTCAGCGTAGCAGTCTGTCGGTCTCTCCACTCGGCTATCGCTGCTGAACATCTATACATATTATAAAATGAAGCCCACTTTTTTCCTGTCTGTCTGTATGAACGCGATAAACTCAATAGTTACTGAATGAATTTTCGTGCGGTTTTCATCAATAGATAGTGTGATGCCTAAGGAAGGTGAAGGTATATAATTTACGCGGGCAGATAGGCGGGTAAAGCCTGTTTGGATACAGAAATAAAATGTATGTGTAAGCGAAAACAAAACTAAAAGGAACGCTCGGCTTTAAAAAATTATGAAAATCTATATTCTTTTAAAAACGGTTCTAGCACTAGGAATACATACTGTATGGAGGGATAAGTAGTGAAGATTGAACTCCAACAGACACAAATAACAGCCAGCGGTGAAACAACAACTTTTGGATGACACTAATTTACTAAATGAGGATTTCGAACCCTCAATACTTGGCGCAGTGTCAAACAGTCAGGCGTCCGAGTAAACCACTGTGCCATACTTGCAGTGAACTTCAAAAATACGCAGCAATTGTTTTAATCACGTGGATACAAAATATTTGCACCAAGTCTGAGTGATTTGGTCTCCATTGAAAAAAATATTTGTAAAGTCCTTAGAAATTGAGTCAGTCTTGTACTGTAAGGGTTGTATACAAAAATACATACGTCATTGCCGAATCATCGAAGCGTGACTGTTACAAAATTGTACGTTCGAGCGTTAGAATATAATATCAGACAGATATTTGAAGATATCAAATTCGGGATATGATTATACATTGATGAGAATATGATACATTTTTCGATCTCTTGGCAACGTTAGCTTAATTTGTTTCCTTGAGTTTCATATGAGTCTGAAAAATGTAATATAAGACAGACAGTTTTAAAGCTCTTCCAGAAGTATGACAATCAATATTCACCTGGACATTTGTTTAGTATTATGTCTATATCTATTTTATTTTGACATACATACTAAGTGCTGTTTATACCTATGGGTATATCTAGTAGTATTATGTTTTTAAGTATACAATAGATTCGATGCGCGGCCCTATCCACGTGAGTGGCGGTTGCCACCACAATAGGTGTTATTCTGATCAGCTCAGACAGGTGTTCTTACTCGGAGAAGATTTCTTAAAAAACGTCAAGTAGTACTTGAATGAAAGGGAAACAAAAATCTATCCCTCTTCACATTTTCAAACTAATTCAGATGAGAATTCTTCCAGTATTATTTCACAACATTTTGTGCTTATGATAGGAGTAGGACGTATTATGTTTATCTTGCACATGCCCAGCAGTTTGACAGTAGGTATATATACAGAGCTGATGATGATAATGATCATATCTTATTAATTTATGTTAGCTCATATTGACACACAACTCAATAAGGTACACTCTAACTTTTCTATTTTCACTGTCATTAAACTAATGATTCCGGTTTATGGTATCATGATAGAAAACGTAACTAGCAATAAGAATGCACTGGTACCGTTGTAAGTCGTGTCTTTTAGCGAAATGCAAATCTGTGTTTTGCAGGTGTCTACTAAACAATATCTACGTATCTCCTTTCCTATTTATTTTATGGACACTTCAATCAACAATTAGGAATTGCGAATCGAATCGAAGCACGTAAAAGCTTATAATATTTAGTATAACTTCTATCTAACCCTTCGAACAGACTGGATGCGGAAGGCTGAGGACCGTGAACTGTGGCGCGTGTTGGGAGAGGCCTATGTCCAGCAGTAGACTGCGATAGGCTGATTGATTGATTGATTGATTGAACCCTTCGAACAAAACAGGTATAATATCAGGGGGCCAATTCTGCTATTTTTATATGACATTGATATTATATTTTGAATGGATTTAAAAGTGGTATTCTGATAACCTAATGTCATTTTTATATAATTTAAAATAAACAGTTCGTCGTTGACACATACGATCTCGTTAAAATTTCATTCACATATCAGATAATTTAGAAGAATACGCTTTTAGTGACGTAAGTATGACACTGACATGATATCGAGACTATATTTATTCAGCAAAATAGGGCCCCTAATATATTTTGAACGTCCTCCTTAAGCTAATATGAGCTGTTGTTAGTAATTCGATTTAACCTTTGCAGTCTCACCGAAAATAGAAACAGATATTTACTTAAATTAAGTTAGTATACGCGAAGGCGTTCTAGAGCTGTTATATTATCAGGTTGTTATTAAATTAATCTTTATAGTAAAATTTATTAACTACTAATCACAATAATAATATTCGATACAGATTTAAACCGAAACAGAGTTAAATTACTGATTAATTTTGATATTGGATACAGACGATATCTCGAAATAGATTAGAATTATTCTAGAATCCTAAATGTTTATTTAAAGGTAGTGTTAACTAATTTAAGATATAAATAACTCTGTTTTTTGGTTCGATGTCAAGGTAGTGGCGGCACAAATTTCTACTCATTATACCTTGAATTATTTAACGCGATTAACACCCGTTAAAGAAACTTTTATGGTGTTGACAAATCACTTATGTTTAAACTCGATTGATTATGTTAAAATATGTATACTATTCGTTATGAGTAACGTTTTATGACAGTTAAGTGCAGGCGAATTTGAACAGTCGAGACTTGATATTAGCTGCACTTACAGTTTTGAATGTATAGCCGTATAGCAATAGATATTTCCACCACACGGAATGTTTAAGCGGCTAAGTGTTATGGGTTCTATCCTCACACGGAGAAACACTTTGTGTGATCCACAAATTATTCTTTAAGGTCCTTCACTCATCCCCGGCAACACAGGCCCAAGACCCAATTCAAGGGTCGTTTTTTAAAAACACAGAGCTTCGTAGTAGTGTAACTTTCACTAGGATTTTGTGTGAAATTTATTGCTACAAGATGCAATTCACTAATTTAGACACTGAAATTTCCAAATTATAAGAATTAACTGATAGTTGTCAGATTCTTAAGATAACTTCATCACTACATAGAAATAAACAACAAAATGCTTAACCTACCTTAAACTGTAATCCTAAATCACTCTTAATCATCTTGCATAATTAAACGAACAGAATCGACAGCAGATTTCCTAATAAAGCGAGGAACTCGACAATTTATTACACTAGTTAGTATCCAGTACATTACGAAGCAATGTCGCTAAATGTTTAATCCCACGAGACGGGACGTGGCCGTTGTCGCGGTTTTGGCAACCGAACCTCGCAAAGAAACACGCAAGCGATCCTACTTAAGAGGCCTTTAAGAGCCTTTCTCTTTACTTCTACCCTTATTTATTACACGTCCTTACTTAGAAATGTATTTTCCAAAGAATTCAATAGCATTATAAATGGTCCGTTTTAAATATAATTCAAATTAAGCGGGCTATTATGATGGCTGTTAGTAAAGATTATGTACGCTCGATGATCTATATTGTGGTGTATTCTAGGTTGGAGTGTGTCATTGAATATAACGTAAGTAGGTACAGGCTGTCATCCAGTTTTGTTTAGGAGGTATGTATGAGAATATTGTATGATGACGTCTTTTTGATCAATTTTTTATCAGCTTATGAATCTCTAGAACCCTCTGGTCGTTTTTATACGCATGAAAATATAGAATGATATGAGAGAAACTGAATGCGGGATCGATGTGGTATGACACGCAATGTGTTAAGTGCCTGTTTTATGCCGATGATCAAGTCATCCTTGCATCATCGGCGAATGAGTTGCAAGAAATGATTGACTGCATGAATGAGAGCTTTAAAGCTTAAGGTATGAAAATTATGCTG
Source organism: Euclidia mi (assembly GCA_944739405.2). Taxonomy (NCBI): domain Eukaryota; kingdom Metazoa; phylum Arthropoda; class Insecta; order Lepidoptera; family Erebidae; genus Euclidia; species Euclidia mi. The sequence goes on along the minus strand of OX123193.2, from coordinate 27,310,342 downwards.
TTGGTCTTCCTAAGATTAATTAAATAAATAAATAAATAAATTAATGCAAGAAAGACGAAAGTGATGGTGGTTGAAAAAGATGAAAGTTTGACTGAGTGTAATATTGCGATTGAAGATGAAAAAGTAGAGCAAGTAAAATAATTTGTATATTTGGGTAGCGTGTTTACAAGAGACGGAAGATGTGAAGAAGATATTGAAAGGAGAGTGACTGCGGGCAATCATGTAAATGGAGCACTGTATGCCTTTATGAACGGCCAGACTGTGCCAAAAGAGGCGCGATTGGCAGTTCATAATGGAGTGCTCCCCACGTTGATGTATGGAAGTGAGAGTTAGGTATGGCAGAAAAGGCATAAAAGTAGAATTAACGCAGTTGAGATGCGATCACTGCGTAGTATGTGTGGGGTGAGACTGATCGATAGAATTCCGAATGTAACTATACGAGAGAACTGTGGTCTGAAAGAAGATGTCGTGACTAGGATTGAGAAAGGAATGCTGAAGTGGTTTGGACATGTGGAGCGAATGAGTAAAGAAAGAATGACGAATCAGATTTATAAGGCAAATGTTTGTGGGCAAGTCGGTCGCGGCAGACCTCGTCGGACATTCCTCGATCAAATTGGGGACGTCCTAAAAAACGCCAAGGTCCGATGTACCCGAAACCGGCGAGCATGTATGAAAAGAGTAATGAGTGTAGAGGAAGCGCGTGAGGTTTGTAAGTATAGAAGCAAGTGGCGTTCTGTTGTCTCTGTCTACCCCGACGGACTAAAAAAGCGTGAGTATACATATGTATGTATGTAAAATGTAGAAGCAAAATATTTCGTGATAATCAATTCATGTTTTTTCAATTCAAATACCTATGTATTATTAATGGTTTAAGGATGTAAAAGATTATTTGATTGAATTTTTGTTGTTCAATCAATGGATTAACACGAAAGCATACAGAAAGTTTATTACCTGGATGAAGGGTCTCGGCCTTTTTATTAAAACTTTACTGGATGACCGCAGCTACGCACGCATGTTTTTTTAATTCTGCCCGATCACGTAGGAATTTTAGGAAATCGCTTGTTAGTACACTCCTACGGTAAGGGAATATACGTGTCAAATTTCAGCTTCCTGTAATAATTTTGACAATAGCTTGTCTGTCAGTCAGAAACGCAAGGACACAGCTTACACCCAGGTGGAACCGTAAGCAGACTAGTTAATTACACAATTAAGGAATATGTACCGGATCGATTAAACTTCCGAAGTTGAAATGAAAGCTCATATTATATAGTGAAGCGATTCCTTTTGTAATAAAACTAACTTAATATGTTATGTATTATTAATATTACACAACAAATTAATCGTTTCAACGAGTATAATATGTAATTTGTTTTGACAATACTTAAAAACTCAATCAGGAAAAAATTTGCTTGTTAAAATTTTATGTCTGTAGCAATTACGAGATTGACTATTTCTTAATAAAGCGGATGATTTGCTTTGTAAAATACTAACATATTTTCTTTAAAATTACTCCATAACGTAACTAGATGTTCACGACACGACATGCTGACAGGGTTATGTCATACTTACCTAAGTAATGCCCGTGACCCCGTCATACACAATTAGAAGTATGCCCAAAATTAGAGGTATGCCTCGGTGGCCTAAGTAAGTAGGCCTTAACGCCACTAAGGGTCTCACACCCCCACTCCAACAAATCCTCCAGTATACTATGACTATATTGCGGATCCGTGCGCATTCCAAGATAACTAAACTTTTTCCGAACTACATTAGTGTCAAAACTCGGAGGTGTTTTAGTAGTAGGACTGACTGCCTCCGTGGTCCAGTGGATAGCATATGCGCCTGTTGATCGGAGGCCCTGGGTTTGATTTCCAGGGTCGAGCAAAAGTATTACTGAGTTTTTTCTGAATTCTCAGTAGCAGCACGGAGTCTGGTGATGTGCCTTGAAACGGCAATAGGTTCGCAGCCCCTGTTATGTACGTTGGACCTAAAAATTCATGGCAAAATTTGGGTATAATATTACACCTCTGCCTACCCCTTCGGAGATACAGGCGTGAGTCTATAAAAAAATAGAAGTAGGAATGAATGTGGGTGCAGCCTTATTTAAGAGGTTTCCACGCTATCGTACTCCAAATACCGTACAGGGACCCTCGCCACTGAATTTATACCGCGAGCCAAAGAATCTGTTCACGACATTATAACATAAATACTATACACCTGTGCCACTCAGCAGTATTATGAAATTATTTTCAAGATGAAATCAAACAATACTGGCTATCTGCATAACCATTATTGTTAAATATAATGACCACAATAAAATGCTTTGATACCCTTAGTTCTTTAACGAAAAATATAATAAACTTAACATCAGAAAAATAAAGTCTAAAATTACAATAGTACTAGCTTTTTTAGTCACGACTGCACTTCAAATTGTATTCGAACACCAAATGTAGTAAATGATCACCAAATAAATAGGTTATGTAAGGTTCTCTTGTGACCCTTAATTCAAAAATTGGAGCCCTGCAAAGCAGGCCTCCGTCAACTTAGTTTATTAAAGGACGGAAAGGTATTTCATAAAACTAACAAAAAAACTTTGGTTATAATTTAACATATTTTAATGTTAAATTATAACCAAACTTTTTTTCTAGTTTAATTTTGGTCATCATTTACTACTTTTGGGTTAACGATGATTTATTTGGAGTCATTTTGCTTAAATAGGTTAGCAAAATGTTAACATTTTGGTTATAATTTTACATTAAAATGCGGGTTTCATTTTGGTGATCATTTACTATTTTTGTCTGTTATATGTTACTATATCTGGTGGTAAGTTAAACATAAGCCAAAAAGCTCACGCCAAAGACAAAATTGATCGTATTTCGAATAATAAAAGCGGCGCTGGCATGCGGAATATCTACATCAGCTTCAGGCTAGATCCAAGTGGAATAGTCCTGCATTCCCCATACAGGAGGGTATGTTGGTCGTCATAATACACGATAATGCTCCGCCGCTTTCATGGCCGTTAGCCATCGTAGAGAAACTGTATACTTCCAAGGACGGTACAACCCGCGTTGTTACGTGCGCCCTGTTGTACGACTCTGTCCGCTTCCAACTCAGTGAGATCTAGCCTGAAGTTGGATCTACCTCTTAGTTTAAGTATTTAGTTTGTAGTTTTTGCTGTTATTGCGTTTGTAGTTTTCGCTAAAGTTAATTTAGATTAATTTTATTGTCATATCGCTGTCTTAGCCTATTGATGGGTTATGCGGTAGTACACCCAACATAGCTAAGTTCAATTTTATTTATTTTTTAAAGGCAACCCTTTAGGGCCGGGTATGGTAGCGCCATCTATCCTTTCCATTGCTAGTTAATTATGTCAACGTCAATGGTTCGTCGCTGCTCGGCCAATCCAAGCGATCCTTTTCATGAATCCCCTCCCAAAACGCCTCGCTATTGGCCGCCCTGCTCAACGGCGACGAAGAAATAATGGAAGATTCGAGACGCTCGAGAACTCATGTCCGCCGTATACCGCAATCCGCACCGCTATATATAATTATTACCGCTTATACCAAAAACCTAACAAAACCGCCCGCGAGTGAAAGTGATTTGTGAAGTGTAGTGATTCAAGCAGCTTCAGGATTCCCGAAGACACCAAGAGACTGCCCTTCTGAGAGGAAGAAGACTGCCGAGCAAGGTAAGAGGCTCCTATCGACAACACCTTTTCACTTCCTCATTTCCGATAAGAACCCAAATCCTACAGTCCACTTTGCCAAAATCGACTAGGAACATTCGGTTCGCCGAAGCATTTTTTTGATCCATACGAGTCGGATTCATTTACGTTTTATACGTAAAACCTAGTTATATCTATATACCTAGGCAGTTATAGTACCTAGCTATACTCCTAGTCCATTCACATAACCGTCACATGGTTGTTTCCGCACGCATCAGTAGGTAATATACTTTTATGTAGCTACCTACTTACCCAATTATTATTTCTGGAACTATCATAGTTGTCTTGTAAATCTCATATTTCAAGGAACTTTTATTTCCACCGCTTTAAAGTGTTGCCTAGGTACTTACGTAAAATAATAGGTACTTTAGATATTCTTATTTTGTTTCGGTCTCATTAGCTTATACTAACGTAAGCATGTCACAACAAAAGAAGTCACGCGTGTCGGAAGACAAAGAGATGACAATCTTAGAAACAAAACGCAATATTTTATTTGAGCGTATTCAAAACATTTATGAGCGTTCAAAGACCGCAGCCGTTTCTGATAGTAATAGGGAGTCATTTCTCAGCTATTGTATGACAGTAGATAGTATTCGAACAGATTTTCATAAGTTGTTAGACAATTATAACGCAAGATTGCTTTCTACTAATCCTGATGAAAAACCGAATTATCAGGCGTACACCTCTTTCGAAGACCTTTATTGTATTATTAAGCGTATACAATCGCAATTGGAGGGTAAATATTCGGCACAGCCCGTTTTCGCGGCTCGCACGCCGAAGTTACCGCCAATCGAGATTGTGTCGTTTGATGGCGATATACGAAACTGGCCGTTATTCTATGCGAGTTTTAAGTATACAGTGCACGATAATGGTTCTCGGACTATTCAATATCTATTTAATAGGTAAACTGTCACCGAAGGCCCAGTCCGTATTTGCAGGTGTCACACCCAGTGCTGAGAATTATCAGGTCATATTTCAGTCACTACTTGATAGATATCAAGACACGCGCGTCCTAGCGTCTACCTACTTTGATCAAGCTTTAAATCTTAAACTGTCCGGTGCCGCGTCTGTCGCGAATTTCCAGCTGTTTATAGATAACTTTGTAACCGCGGTTAATTCTCTTAGGAACTTAAAATTGGAAGATCTTTCCGACTTTATGTTGCTTCAACTCGCTTTAAAAAAGTTTGACACTGAAACAATTCGTGCTTTCGAGATGACGGAACGCAATAATAAAATACCTACACTAGATTTAGTTTTATTTCGTTCATCAAAGATCAGTGTCGAATATTTCATAATACGCAGACTAGTCCACCTAGCCCGTCTAACACTAACAGCAGCAAACAAAGGTTGAATAAAGCGCGAAATAGTAATAATAACTCGGTCCCTAATCCACAATCTTACGTAACATGCTCGGAATCTAATAAAATTAATTCACAGAAGTGTCTGTGCAGTAATATAGTGCACGACCATTTCTACAAGTGTCCCGCCTTTAATGATTTAAATCCGTCTGCTCGTTTCAAGTGCGTGAAAGACAACAAAGCTTGCATAAATAAACATAGTGATTGTTCTAGTAAGACGAGATGTCGTTCATGTAATCAACGACACCACTCATTGTTGCTATTTGATAAAAGTAGTCCGTTGTCAAGCCAAGCCGCTAACCTTGACACACTTACGTCGCAGGTGCAGGCTACGATAACTGCGCCTCCCACGATTCAGAATGAAATATCGTTGTGTACGACATCCATCGCGCGGGCGACGCGCACGCAAAGACGGCACTCGCGCATCTATAATGATCCGCGCAGGGCCAAAACGCAGTGTACGGCGTCTAAGACGGTACTATTAGTGACAGCGCAAGTTATCGTTTATGATGTTAATGTGTCGCCGCGCATGGTACGTTGTCTACTCGATAGCGCGTCTCAGACCAATTTAATAACATTGGAATGTTTCAAACGCCTCGGATTGTGGAATAACTTTAGAAATACTAGTTCAGTGGTCAAAGGAATCGGCGGGTCAGAAAAGCATTGCAAGGGTTCCGTAGATATTAAAATACATTCGCGTTTAGATAGGGATATTAATTTTAACATTTCTTCGCTTATCGTGGAGCGAATCACGGACGCATTGCCGAACGCTAATGTAGACGTAGCATCACTCACTCAGCTCGAGTCATTGCCGCTGGCAGACGCGGAGTTTGCGAATCCGGCAGACATTGATCTTTTGATCGGAGCTTCAATATTTCCGCACTTGCTACAAACTAAAATAGTACGTAGTGAGCGATATGATTTACCGTCCGCCATTGAGACGGTATTTGGGTATGTCATTATGGGTACCGTACCTACGTTACATACTTCTCATTATATAACGTCTTGTTATTGTTCTGTTCTTCAAGAAATCAAGGTGGGTGCTAAAACTGTGTGTAAGATAAAGGACTAATTAGTTATGCTATGCTACGCTATGCTATGCTATGCTACGCTATGCTACGCCATGCTATGCTATGCTATGCTATGCTTCGCTATGCTACGCAATGCTACGCTATGCTACGCTATGCTACGCTATGCTACGCTATGCTACGCTATGCTACGCTATGCTACGCTATGCTATGCTATGCCATGCTATGCTATGCTACGCTATGCTATGCTATGCTACGCTACGCTATGCTATGCTATGCCATGCTATGCTACGCTATGCTATGCTATGCTATGCAACGCTACGCTACACTATACTATACTACGCTTCCGCTTTGTATATGAATGACATAGCCTGTAGTGTCATATCCGCTCCGCTAGCAATTTCGCTTTGTGAAGAGCTTATTCAGCTTTTCAAGCGAGGCCAAATTGATCTAGTCAAATGGACAAGTAACTCTAAGGAGGTTCTCGCACGCATACCAGATTATCATAAAGCTTCTCCAGACATTGAGTTTGAGAAGTCTGAAACGCATAAGGTTCTCGGTTTACGCTGGGACAAATCCTGCGATAGTTTTCGCTTTGACGTCTCACCGCCAGATGATAAGTGCACCAAACGCCCTATGCTGTCCACAGTGGCTCGACTATGGGACATAATGGGGTTTGTGGCTCCCTCAATTTTGTACGCCAAGCTCTTGATCAAGGAACTTTGGCTATCAAAGTGTGAGTGGGATGAAACACCCCCTGACCATATTATCACCGCTTGAGGCCAGTTTTGTGTTGAGCTTACCGCGCTCAATCAAATTACTATTCCGCGTCATCTTGGGTTGGTAGATGGATGTACCATCAACTTAATAGGTTTCGGTGACGCCAGCGAGCGTGCTTACGGCGGAGTCGTATATCTACAAGTCCGCATTGGTTCTAGCTACTCGGTGCAGTTGGTTTGCGCCGGGTCTGGGGTCTCGCCTGTTAAAACCATTTCGGTTGCGAGACTGGAGTTGTGCGCGGCCCTTCTGCTGTCTCAGTTGCTCCGTAAGGTTCAAGACACAGTCTTGCCTCACTACCCTATTAATAGAATATACGAATTTTCTGACTCCAAAGTAGTGCTCGCTTGGATTTGTTCATCTCCTCACCGCTGGCAGACTTTTGTCGCCAACCGTGTTAGTAAATCGATTGAACTTGTTCCAGCTACTTGTTTCAATCACGTCGCGGGTTATCGTACTCGTCTTCAGGAAGAACTTCCTATAGATCATATTGACTGGAAGTTTATTCCACCAGCATCACCACATTTCGGTGGATGTTGGGAAAGCATGGTCAAAGTAATTAAAACGCATGTCTTCAATGTTATAGGTCAACAGATCCTCTCTTACGAAGAGCTTTTAACTGTCCTTGCACAAGTCGAGGCAGTGATCAACTCGCGTCCGCTCACGGCAGTGAGTAGTGACCCTGCAGAACCATCCGCGTTAAGCCCTGCACATTTTCTAAACACAGTGCCATTATCGTCATTTCCGGCTCCTGAAGCAGACTCTTCAAGCTTGCTCCAGAGACATACTCTGCTGGATAAACTCGTGCAGTCGTTCTGGCGGCGCTGGCGTGCGGAATATCTACACCAGCTTCAGGCTAGATCCAAGTGGAATAGTTCTGCATTCCCCATACATGAGGGTATGTTGGTCGTCATAATACACGATAATGCTCCGCCGCTTTCATGGCCGTTAGCCATCGTAGAGAAACTGCATACTTCCTAGGACGGTACAACCCGCGTTGTTACCGTGAAAACCGCAAAGGGTCGCTACGTGCGCCCTGTTGTACGACTCTGTCCGCTTCCAACTCAGTGAGATCTAGCCTGAAGTTGGATCTACCTCTGAGTTTAAGTATTTAGTTTGTACTTTTCGCTGTTATTGCGTTTGTAGTTTTCGCTAAAGTTAATTTGGATTAGTTTTATTGTCATATCGCTGTCTTAGCCTATTGATGTGTTATGCGGTAGTACACCCAACATAGCTAAGTTCAATTTTATTTATTTTTTAAAGGCAACCCTTTAGGGCCGGGGCGATATGGTAGCGCCATCTATCCTTTCCATTGCTAGTTAATTATGTCAACGTCAATGGTTCGTCGCTGCTCGGCCAATCCGAGCGATCCTTTTCATGAATCCCCTCCCAAAACGCCTCGCTATTGGCCGCCCTGCTCAACGGCGACGAAGAAATAATGGAAGATTCGAGACGCTCGAGAACTCATGTCCACCGTATACCGCAATCCGCACCGCTATATATAATTATTACCGCTTATACCAAAAACCTAACAAAACCGCCCGCGAGTGAAAGTGATTTGTAAAGTGTAGTGATTCAAGCAGCTTCAGGATTTCCGAAGACACCAAGAGACTGCCCTTCTGAGAGGAAGAAGACTGCCGAGCAAGGTAAGAGGCTCCTATCCACAACACCTTTTCACTTCCTCATTTCCTAGTCGATAAGAACCCAAATCCTACAGCCCACTTTGGCAAAATCGACTAGGAACATTCGGTTCGCCGAAACAATAACTAAGTATAAATAAATGTAATTACTTGATTAATTGAGCACAGCGTCACACACAGTAACTTTTTTATGAAGATTCTTTCTTAGAACTGAAATTAAACAGCATCGTCATACCTGCAATTCATAAAAGCTTTCATTACAAGCAAATGCTCAAGTGCGTACTGACCGCATTGTATCTCAAGAACTATTCCCGTCAATATCTGCCAATTCCGCAAACCTACTTTATGGAACCTCACGAAATATTATAACAAACACTCACCTGCGCATTACAGAGGGAATAAAATATGTCCTCTATTTATTTGAGTCACAAAATATCATTACTGAAGGATGGGCTGTTTCCGACGACTGATTTTATTCGTAGAGCACTTTAAGTCAAATTGAAACCATTAGATGGAAACGTGTTAGTTGAAAAGGATAAGTAAAGCCTGATCGACTGATGGCCTTCGCCTACTACAATTTTATTTTTGGATAGGCGGTTTTTGAAGGCAAGTAAATTAGTTTGGATTGAATGTTTTGCTTGATTTACACTTTTTTGTAGAATGTTTTCCGGGGGTTACAATATCCTTTTTACAGTAGACATATAGCCTAATGGATATGGATATACTAACAGAGAGCTATGCAGAGGGTATTGGGATCGAATGCACGGCTCACATCACTGATATTTCGATGTAATGTACAAATTAAATTGTTAACTATCGCTTGCTTCATGCCTCGTAGAGCCGTCAGTGCTGGCTGTCATGAAAAAAAATCTTTGACAGTCATTACAGGAAGTCAGCACCTTTTGATAAGCTGACACTGGTATAAACCATGGAATATTGCAATCTCTTTGGGTTACACAGGTCAGATAGCAGACGCTGTGGTATATAATATTTATTAAAATCCTGTTAGATTAGTAGGCGGACCCCAGAATGCAACTGGGATAATACTAGGAGGATAATTAAAATATTTTGTCCCCGTTATAACAGAAGTTTATCACACTAAACCTTATAAATAAATTTCATATTAATTATTATTATTAATGCAAACGTAAGATACAAAAAATATACATATTTAATGTTCATAATTTTTTGCATTAAAATGAGAGTACTCACTCTCTATTATTAAATTGATTTATCATGTAAAAACGATCAATGGTTAACTTACATATAAGGAAAATTGACCTTATATACGACTAAAAGTATAACAAACAAAGAACGTAATAAGTTAATTTCCTTTCAATGATTACGGATATTTCAGAATTTACGAAATAAATATATCGAAAGAAGAAAAAAAATGCTCATGATAGTCAAAAAGGACGTTATGTAATGATTTCCTTAATTTCGAAATCAGAGCAATAAAATTACCTACCAAATTCATTTTTCCTTGGTGCGAAATTGTAAAGTTTAAGTGAAAAATCTTTTTTTAAGTTCGTTTAATATTAATTTAACAAAATATGAAAAACCTCACATATTTTTTACTCGAAGTGGCAGCAATTATGACTATTAAATGTTAATTTCAATTTTGCATACTTAAAGATTTAGGTGATGAATGTACTACATAATTGAATTAATTGATTTTTCACTAAGATGTTGACCCTGACATTTACGCAAAGTTCAATTTTGTGCGTGTGAGCAGAAATTTCTTGTTCGGTTTTCGTATTTCTATGTATGTATGTATAATATGTAGGTAGGTATGTTGTAACAAAAATAAGTTTTACTCTTGGTTTCGTTTCCTGGTCACGTACGTGAGCGCGACTCGAACCCACTACCTTCGGCGTGGTAGTCGGTTACACTAGTAAGTAAAGTTATTGAAATAACTATGTAGGGGTTTCATGATATGTTGTTATGTGAGAGGTAAAAGAAAGATGCGAAAAGAAGAAATATATACTTTTACTGGTACCAGGTTACAATATAAATATACTATAAATCTACGACCTAACTGTATGGGAGCGGGAAGACGACTGCTGCGCTGCACTCACACAATATCGTCGTGCCTTGTATATAATTTGTAGCGTCAGCAGACGCTACAATATTCCCCTTTTTATAAAAAAAAAGAACGACACAAACTTTTAACAATAAAATAGAGACATAACTAAATAATATCAGTAGAAAACAACGAATAATAGCTTCAGTATAAAATAACAACAAGTACATGCTAGCGCTCGGATCACGTTATCGTAAACAATTGTACCTACGCATCAAGTTATCGGAGCGCTAGTTCGGAGAATGCAAAGTTGGCAGAAACACTAACCGTGTATGGAACTCTATAACGATAAACTAAGTGACTTTATTTTTAGATTGATACAATTATTAATTAACACTAAGAAAGATGCCAAAACACAATAACAACACAATAAATAAGACCGTTGCCGTTTTTAACACATTCCATTTGCTCTTCGTAAGCCGCTTGTACAGAGAGCTGGTCGTACGAAGAAGCGAAAACGTTGTCAATTCTGCCAGCGATCTTGAACATGCTGCCTGGGCCGTGATGAGGGATGACAGGGTGCGCTATCCAACACTGAGCGGTATTCAGCCTCGCTTCCAAGTGTGATCAGCCGCAACGACGCGTGCACTGTTCCATGGAGTGCCACCGCCGGTACCTTGTCGATCACCGTCCTCGGAGTGTGCTGCGTATTGTTCGTCTTGGTGCGGAATGCTGCCTCGCCACCAAGGTCAATACACCTTACGCCATATGCCTCGACGTACGCACTGTCCTTCAGAGTGCCGCCACCGTCGTGTGCCGCTCCGGAATACGTCTGCTGCCCATGTTGCCGTGATCGCTGTTATCGGCAGATCGTCGTGTTGCTTTGCCACATTTTGGTTGCACGTGTATGTAAATCCTCCACACATTGCACGTGTCCTGACTCAGCTGTTCTGCGCAGTTAGGTCGTCAGCCCTTTCGGTCGTAGTAAAAAGGGCGAGTCGTCTCCCATGAGTCGAGGATGTCTTCGTGTCCAGGCTGCTTGGCTCCTCGCTGTTGCCACTGCTGCACATGCGCTTGATTGATTCCGCTGACCATGTGCACGTGCGTCGATGCCGCGTTGCCGAAGCTGAGCCGAAAGTTGCGTGTTCGATGTCAGGGGACACCAATGTAGGGGTATCAAAGGATGTGCGTTGTAAGAGATAAATAAAGAATCCAAAAGAAGAAATATATACTTTTACTGGTACCAGGTTACAATATAAATATACTACAAATCTACGACCTAACTATATGGGAGCGGGAAGACGACTGCTGCGCTGCACTCACACAATATCGTCGTGCCTTGTATATAATTTGTAGCGTCAGCAGACGCTACAACTAGTTAAAAACTAGGTTTTTTCCGAAATACACTTTTGCTATACCTGGTACAGCATTTAAAGTTAACGAGATAATCTTAGAACTTCGGTCACTCCTCTATCTAAATATTCACAACAAACATTGTAATAAAATCAAGATACAACTGTTTTCAAAAGTTAAAAACGAAGACGCAACTCGAGAGGAAACAATTCACAAAGTCGTGTGTACTGGAACTGATATTGAATAAGAATATTTCATATAATTTTACAGTTCACAAATGCATGAATAGTTCTGGCTCACTCTTCCGTAGCGCATAGCGGCGTAGCTGTTGTAGCTCCGTAGCAGAGTAGCACGTAGCAGAGTAGTAAGTAGGGAGTAAAACTATCTAATGTTTAATAGTAATGTTAACGTTTGAGGCATTACATATAAAATGAAAATGTATTAAAAATATACTTAATACATTTCATCATCATCAGCCATTATCAGTCCACTGCTGCACTAGGCATCTCCTTTGAAAGGAGGAATTGGCCTACTTGTATTGGTGACGGGTTGGTATAGAGTTTGTATCAAGTTTTCCTTCTCTTACAGTGCTGTTCTATGCAAAATCATCATCAACTATGCATATTTTAGGTCCCACGTAATAGGGTGCGAGCCTATTGCCGTTACCGGGCTCATAACCAGACTCCGTGCTGAAAGGATTACGAGTACGTAATCCTTTCTTTCTTTCTTCTCTACTTCTTCTGATTCTTTACGATAGTAATAGTACAAGCTTATTTGTTGTTGTGACAATAAAGATACACCCTTGATTAAGGTTTGTCAGATAGTTCTGCTCAGCTCGGCTATATCTGATACTTACCGCTTAAGCTACCGTTGCAATCGTTGTGTGTATGGCAAATTAATTAACCATCAATAAACTCTCGAGTGCGTCTCAATAATTCGTAAAGTATTCTGTTATATACAGAGCTAACACAGGTTGCATTTAACTAAACCCGTCTATTCACCTACTAAAAGTAGTATTAATACGTACTTTAGTCATCACCCTCTTAGCGTTATCCCAGTTTCAATCTCGGGTCCGCTTACTAGTCTAACCGGATTTGGCTGAATATTAGCTTTTCCACAGAGCGACTGCCTGTCTGACCTCTGCAACCCGAAGGAATAGCGATGTTCCATGGTTTAGACTACTACGTACTTTAGTATTCCCAATAAATTTAATAAACACTTGGCAGCTGTAAGGGGAATACACGTGGTTGTAGCAAAAGCGTAAGTTAAAGAAATTTACATAATAAAATCGTGGAAAATAAGATTTCGCGCAGACTACAACAAACTTCCGTGCAATGTTTGAACTCTTAGGAAACAAATCAGCGTACAAGTTGTTCACTTTACCATATTTTTAACATATTTCATGTCTTACAAAATATGTTTGTAAAACTTTTTGAATGATTAGTGACTTGTTGCAAGGTGACGGTGGAAATATGGAACAATAGATTGTCTTTTACACCGCGACGAATTCTCTGGGCCTTTAAGAATCTGTAGAGGTTCAAAAAGGTAATCTGTTTGAATGAACTGCTGTCAATTATAATATTTTCATGTCCTATTTAGACTGTGATGTCATGTGATATTTATGCTCAGTAACAAATCCTGTGTCAAGGAACAACAGATATACTGCAAGGATGGCGTACTGACCTTGTCGTTTAATAGTTTGTTTATGGTGTCTGTGACCACTCCTTATATATGACAGTAAAGACTTACTGATTATAATGAATGAATCGGCTAACTCATACAAGTGGAGTTCTGATAGTCTCGACCTCCGAAAAATGTAATAAAAGGTATTCACAATTATATAAATGTATTTTACAAAACGTAAACAATACTTATGAAATGTATAATCAGTCAATAAAACAAAGCTATCTGCATTTCATACCTCACACTCATCATCATCATCGCTGTCCCGGTTGCGTTCAAAAATCTACGCCTTGGAGCCCGGGGAGGAGGTCTTCAGCATTCCTGGTGGTTAGTCGATTGGCACGCATATCATCCCTTACGACGCCAAACCAGGATTTCTTTGGCCTTCCCCGTTTACCGGGGCCCCGGCGGAGGTAGCATGGCAAGACATTTGTTACCCACGTAAGATGCCGGTGACCTCACAATGGCATTTATTAAATACTTTCCTCCCATACACACAGTATAACAGAAAATTATCATTAATTTAAATGCCTATAAAATATATCTGTACTTGGCAATAAACAGAATGAACTGTACCTCTCACAGCGGAGCTAGTAAAACGTTTATTAGCTATAGCCAATAGCTTATTATAGATTTTTATATGTTTGGAATAGAAATAAAATAAGATTTACCGCCGGCCTCGTGCGGTTTTGCGGCCAGATATTTATTAGTGAAGCATACAAGTCGGAGGACTAAAGTTTATCACGGCTGTAAACCGAAGAAAAAGAACTTGTTTTAAGAAGTGCGGCCACATGTTTACAGAGCCCTAAGAATTGTTTATCAAGCTACGGATTTATACGTATAAATAATGAATGTAACATAAATGTACAAAGTCGTAAATAGTGGTTTGTATTATTTATACAAAATATATATAAAATACTTTCAAACTTTAGCGATTTGTATACCTATTATTATATATGTTACAGGTTTCAATCACGTTGAAATAAGAAACATAACTCACATCGGTAGTAATTGACAGATTTCGAAACTAAGACCAAAAGCACCTAATGGTACTATTTTTATGTCACCGTCACATACCATTATACCTATTCCTGTGGCATATAAGTATGTCGGATGAGATCATTAGTATAATTTAGCTCATATTGACATACAACTCAATAAGGTATACTCTAACTTTTCTATTTTAACTGTCATTAAACTAATTATACAATGCAAATGTAAATCTGTGTTTTGCAGGTATCCACTAAACAATCGTCTACCTATCTACTTTTCTATTTATTTTATTGACACTTCAATAAACAATAACGACTTTTCCATAATTATCAATACTTGTCAAAGGTAGTATACGTAGACAATATTAGTATATCTCCTACCTGGCCCTTCGAACGACACAGGTTGATATTACGATATCTGGTACACAATTAGTATGATTATATTTATTTATTTAAAAATTCATGGTCAAATGTGGGTGTAATGTTACACCTCTGCCTACCCCTTCGTGAATACAGGCGTGAGTCTATAAATAAAAATATTTATTTTAAACAATTTCAATGAGCTAATATGTGCTGTTGATATTAGTCATTCAATACAACCTTTGTAGTCTCACCGAAAATAGAAATTTAATATTTCTTAAATTAGGTAAATATGCGCGTGGGTGTCCGAAAGCTGTTACATTATCGTGAAATTTATTAACTACTTATCACAATAATAATATTGAATACGACTGGATTAAGTTTAATTACTGATTAATTTTGATCTTGATTATAGACGATATCTCGAAGTAGATTAGAATTATTCTAGAATCCTAAATGGTTATTTAACGGGTGTTAAACGTGTTAACTAATTTAAGGTATAAACTAGAGGACCCGTGCTGCTCCACAGCATATTTTAATATTATATAGCTCTTACCTACATATAGGTATGATGAGTACATTGTAGCCTTATCTAATAAGTAAAAAGATTATATTCTTACCAAAAATGTATATATCACAAAACTTATTTTCTCACAACGTTGGCTTTGCGTTGCACCTTAGTTATCGTGAAATTTCGACGTTGGCATGACGTTGGCATTACTGAATGGTTTGCCGCGCAATAGGGATATATATATAATATGTATAACTGAACATTGACGAAAGAAAGTTCTTCAATATGACTGTGCTGCCCTACCATTATTTCCATTAGGACACTGTAATGTCCTTCGTCCAGGTGCACAGAAAATAGCAAGTTATGAACAATTTCGCACGTACCACAATCAGTAATCGTATTACTGTTTCCCAGGTGAACTCTGAATTGACACTCTATATCCCGAGTGTCAATTCAGAGTTACACTCTGAAGCTCACTTACACTCTGAAGTTAAGCATGCCCTGCGTACTGTCCATTGGCACCCATCACACGTTTGTAATCTGTTGCATTTGTAATTGGTCTGGCCATAATATGCTTCGACGCCAACAATGAAGTTACTATATACGGGATGTATATTACTTACTAACAATGTTATCAACAGTGGCCAAACGAATTTCATAATGTTTATTCTCACTTCCATATAAACAATAAGAAATTGCGCGGAATAAGCAATTACCGTCACCAAGAATGGAAATCACTTGAAAATTGTAGAATTAATCAAATCTGAACCCGTTTCCGACCGTATTTTTTTAGCAGTAGGAGGATCCAGTACCAAATCTCCAACAGGGCTGTCATTTACCAAGATTCTTTGTTCAAACTTTCTCTGAGCATTTTTCAATTTCCTTCCAAGAACCATCATTATAATTGAAAACACAACTACTCACAAAAAATACGTTATTAAATCAGAAACTTTAAGTAACTAACTTTTGTACGCTAACTTCACTTTTTTCTTTATCTGTCAATATTTTACTAACAAAATTAAAAATATAGAGAAACAACTTATTTTTATAAGTAGGAATATAGGTTTTATTTGTTATCCAGCTAAATATTTCTGTGAGAAGCACGATTTATTTTGTTTTGTGTATGGGTGTGATTAATATATCATAATTTAGAAATGTAATATTGACGTTTATAGTTTTGGTCAAAATTGTAGTGTTGGTAGGAATGGTAGCTTTGGTAGCAATCGTAAGTAACCTTGCTACCAAAACTACCAAGAATACCATTATACAACAACATATATGCCAAGAATACCATTTCTACCAAAACTACTATTGCTACCGAAAATACTATTCCTATCAAAACTACTATTTGTACCAAAACTACTATTCGTAGGTACTAACACTTTCATATCTACCATTTTTTTTAAACTACCATTTCTACCAAAACTGCCGGAGCTGTCAAAAGTACCTACCTTTTCTCCCAAAACTACTATTTTTACCAAAGCTACAATTTCTACCATAACTACCACTTGTAATAATATAATTATGTGACAATAGTACTATGAACCGCTGTAATATGTTCCACATAAAAAAAAAATTAGGATGCCTGAAGAAAGTCCGTAATTTAAAAACACAAAAATTTTCCTAACATAAAACGTAAGGAAAATTCCTCAACATCAGAGATCAGTTCACCCAACATTAAGGGTTAACTGGTAACATTCAGGGAATATTACCTGCCATCAGCGATAATTCACTATAGTGATAATTTGACCAACATCGGGTATAATTTTACACACCACCACACTCACACCCGTATGAAAGTACGGCAAGGTCACCTTAAGGAGGTATAACGTTTTTTCCTGGCAGTTACCGCAAGGAACTTATTAGATGCCATAAAAATCGTCCATGTAGAGAGAAAGAAATGGAATCTTAAGAAATTTATAGGAAAATATTGAAAAATAAGTTCAATGTCCACACCTATCTTCCTTCAAACTTACCCAATTTAAATAAACATACCATCACATGAAAGAACTCTTTTCAGCGCGTGTTTTAGGCCTATAACGAAACGCCTACCTCAATGAGAACCAGATATATAGAAGCAGAAAGTCATTGACTACGGCTACGAAAACGTAAAAAATGTATGGGAGAAAACTGTTTTTGCATATAACTTGATGAATGTGCAAGTTAGATAATTTCTAATGCTTGATGACAAATCTATGCAGCGAGAGCTTTCATTTAAAAAAAAATCATGCAAATCGGTTGCGTAGAACGGGCTGGCCGACTCGTATTATAAAACACAAATTCTTTTAATATATAGACTAGAGGACCCGTGCTGCTCCACAGCATATTTTAATATTAAAAAAGGTCTTACACATAGGTATGATGAGTACATTGTAGCCTTATCTAATAAGTAAAAAGATGATATTCTTACCAAAAATATAATAGGTATATCACAAAACTTCTTTTCTCACAACATTAGCTTTGCCTTGCACCTTAGGTATCGTGAAATTTCCACCTTGTAATTACTGAATGGTTTGCCGCGCAATAGGGATATATAATTATAATATGTATAACTGAACATTGACGAAAGAAAGTTCTTCAATATGACTGTACTGCCCTACCATTCTTTCCATTAGCAAGATATGAACATAGCAAGTTATGAACAATTTCGCCAGTACCATAGTCAGTAATCGTATTGCTGTTTTCCAGGTGAACTCTGAATCGACACTCGGGATATAGCTCACTTACACTCTGAAGTTCAGCATGCCCTGCGTACTGTCCATTGGCACCCATCACACGTTTGTAATCTGTTGCATTTGTAATGGTCTGGCCATATGCTTCATCCCCAACAGTGAAGTTACTATATACATCTCACTTATTAACAATGTTATCAACAGTGGCCAAACGAATTTCATAATGTTTATTCTCACTTCCATATACCTAAACAATAAGAAATTGCGCGGAATAAGCAATTACCGTCACCAAGAATGGAAATCACTTGAAAATTGTTGATGGTAGAATTAATCAAATCTGAACCCGTTTCCACCCGTATTTTTTTTGCAGTAGGAGGACCATCCGGTACCACATCTCCAACAGGGCCGTCATTGACCAAGATTCTTTGTTCAAACTTTCTCTGAGCATTTTTCAATTTCCTTCCAAGAACCATCATTATACCTAATTGAAAACACAACTACTCACAAAAAATACGTTACTAACTCACACTAACTTCACTTTTTTCTTTATCTGTCAATATTTTAGTATCAAATTTAAAAATATAGATAAAAACTTTTGTTTATTAGTAAGAAAATAGGTTTTATTTCTGTTATCCAGCTAAATATTTCTGTGAGAATCACGATTTATTTTGTTTTGCGTATAGGTGTGATTAATCCGTCATAATTTAGAAATGTAATAATGACGTTTATAGTTTTGGTCGAAATTGTACTTTTGGTAGGAATGGTAGCTTTGGTCGCAATCGTAAGTAACATTGCTACCAAAACTACAATATATGCCAAAATACCATTTCTACCAAAACTACTATTCCTACCAAAAATACTATTCCTATCAAAACTACTATTTGTACTGAAACTACTATTCGTACTAACACTATCATATCAACCTTTTTTTCAACTACCATTTCTACCAAAACCGCCGGTGCTGTCAAAAGTACCCACCTTTTCTCTCAAAACTACTATTCTTACCAAAGCTACAATTTCTACCATAACTACCACTTGTAATAATATAATTATATGACAATAGTACTATGAACCGA
The DNA here is from genome assembly GCA_944739405.2 of Euclidia mi. Classification (NCBI taxonomy): domain Eukaryota; kingdom Metazoa; phylum Arthropoda; class Insecta; order Lepidoptera; family Erebidae; genus Euclidia; species Euclidia mi. The sequence continues at coordinate 27,291,148 of OX123193.2, read as the reverse complement.
TGTAATATGTTCCACATAAAAAAAATAAGATGCCCGAAAAAAGTCCGTAATTTAAAAACACAAAAATTTTCCTAACATAAAACGTACGGAAAATTCCTCAACATCAGAGATCAGTTCACCCAACATTAAGGGTTAACTGGTAACGTTCGGGTAATATTACCTGCCATCAGCGATAATTCACTATAGTGATAATTTGACCAACATCGGGTATAATTTTACACACTACCACACTCACACCCGTATGAAAGTAAGGCAAGGTCACCTTAAGGAGGCATAACGTTTTTTCCTGGCAGTTACCGCAAGGAACTTATTAGATGCCATAAAAATATTTTTGAATTAAGAACCGTCCATGTAGAGAGAAAGCAATGGAATCTTAAGAAATTTATAGGAAAATATTGAAAAATAAGTTCAATGTCCACACCTATCTTCCTTCAAACTTACCCAATTTAAATGAGCATACCATCAAATAAAAGAGCTCTTTTCAGCGCGTGTTTTAGGCCTATAACGAAACGCCTACCTCATTGTGAACCAGATATATAGAAGCAGAAAGTCATTGACTACGGCTACGAAAACGTAAAAAATGTATGGGAGAAAACTGTATTTGCATATAACTTGATGAATGTGCAAGTTAGGTAATTTCTAATGCTTGATGACAAATCTATGCAGCGAGAGCTTTCATTTAAAAAAAAATCATGCAAATCGGTTGCGTAGAACGGGCTGGCCGACTCGTATTATAAAACACAAATTCTTTTAATATATAGATACCTATGTTTTTCTTCGACGTGGAGTCGAGGTCATAAAGATACTAATTTCAACTCAGTATACCTTGAATTAGTTAGTTAACGCGATTAACACCCGTTGTAGAAACTTGTATGGTGTAAATAAATCACGAATGTTTAAAATACATCATGTTTAACTATATTTACAACTAGAGGATGGCCGCGGTTACACCCGCGTTATTTAAGGCTACTGCTCCGCTCCCGTCACTCATAGCGTGATAGCCTTCCTCGATAAATAGGCTATCTAACAGTGAAATAATTTTTCAAATCGGACAGTAGTTTCTGAGATTAGCGCGTTCAACCAAACAAACAAACAAACTCTTCGGCTTTATATATTAGTATTAGATATTAGATTTGTTATGAGTATCGATGTAAGAACGTTACGTGCATGTAATTTTGTACACTGGTGACTTAATATTGGCGGCACTTGCAATATGTATGCATAGCATGAGGTATTTCCGCGACACGGAATGTTTAAGCGGCTAAGTGTTATGGGTTCGATCCCCACACAGAGAAACACATTGTGTGATCCACAAATTTTTGTTTTAGGTTCGGGTATTTTTTGTGTTCTCTGCTTGAATGTCCTGGGCGACACGGGATAGGTATGTACCTAGTCCAAGCGACGTCTTTTAAAGAACACAGCTTCCTAGTAGCTTGATTTTCATTGCGCTTTTGTGTGAAATTATTGAAAGAAAAAAACAATGAACTAATTTAGATAATAACATTTCCAAATTATAAGAATAAACTGCTAGTTGACAGTTTCTAAAGATAACTTCAATACTACATAGAAATAAACAACAAAATGCATAACCTATCTTAAAATAGAAACCTAAATCACTCTTAATCAGCTTGCATAATTAAACGAACAGAATTGACAGCAGATTTCATAATAAAGCGAGGAACTCGACAATTTATTGTACTAGTTAGTATCCAGTACATTACGAAGCAATGTCGCTAAATGTTTAATCCCACGAGACGGGACGCGGGCGTTGTCGCGGTTTTGACAACCGAACCTCGCAAAGAAACACGCAAGCAAATCTACTTAGAGAGGCCTTTAAGAGCCTTTCTCTTTACTTCTACCCTTATTTATTACACGGCCTTACTTACATATAAATTTTGCGAGGAATGCTATAGCATTATAAATGGTCCGTTTTAAATATAATTCAAATTAAGCGGCCTATTATGATGGTTGTTAGTAAAGATTATGTACGCTCGATGATCTATATTGTGGTGTTTTCTAGGTTGGATTGTGTCATTGAATATAACGTAAGTAGGTACAGGCTGTCATTCAGTTTTGTTTAGAAGGCGGTGTGTATGAGAATATTGTATGACGTCTTTTTTATTAATTTTTTATCAGCTTATAAATAAAATCTGTATAGCCCTCTGGCCCTTTTAATGTGCCTGAAAATGTAGAAGCAAAAATTTCGTGATAATCAATTCATGTTTTTTTCAATTCAAATACGTATGTATTATTTATAGTTTAAGGATGAAAAAAATAATTTGATTGAATTTTTGTTGTTCAATAAATGGATTAACACGAAAGCATACAGAAAGTTTATTACCTGGGTGAATGGTAGCCTTTTTATCAATACACTACTGGATGCCCGCAGCTACGCCACATTTTGTTTTAATTCTGCCCCATCCCATGGGAATTTCGGAAATCCCTTCTTGTTGCACCCTTAACGTCCCAAATACGGCTGAAATTTGGCATTACATGGCAATAAATTGACATGTATATTACATGGCAAATGTCAGCTGCTTGCGCCTAATAAATTTGTTATAGCTTGTCTGTCAGTCAGGATTTTATGTATATGTGGGTATATAAAGATTACACCCAGGTGGACTGCGAGCGGACTATAGTTAATTACATAAATAATATGTACCGGATCGATAAAACTTCCGAAATTGAAATGAAGGCTCATATTATATACTCGTCCATGTGGTGACGGAATAAGAATACGGATTGCCACCACCCTATATCATCCCATGGGTGTCGTAAGAGCCGACAGAGGGAGCATATTATGCAGAGAACAGCACAACAAGAGAAGGAAAACTTCATACAAACCCTATACCGACCCGTTTGACCAGCGTGGTATAGTAGGCCAATTCCTCCTTTCAAAGGAGAGGCCTAGTCCAGCAGTGGACTGTTAAAGACTGATTTATTTATTTATTAGATAAAAACGGCGTACACCACTTACAAATATCTCACAAGTTTATACAAACAAACACAAATCATATACATAATTTATACAAACAAAAGCACAAACACATGATACAATACAGAACAAAATAGAAAAGTAATAATAATTATACACCGAGAGTAACAATAAATAAAAGTAAGTATGTAAAAAGTAATTGAATTTCCAGTATGTCAACATCATGGATGTCATTCCTTTTACATCTGTCCTATTGGTCGATTAAATTCTCACAATACCGCTGGAAGACAGTCACAATAGATGCCCAATTATCAACCAAAATATCACAGTCTGTGTTGGCGGCGAGAAGTGCATTGATGTGATGGCGCGCACGGATTAGCGGTGACTTAGATCTCGCCACAGTACGACTGGGATATACGTGGAAGAGGTTGTGTGGCCGACCACGCCTGTTTGCCGACACTCCGGGTTCATCTGGCACAAAGAACGTGCATAACAAATTGTGTAGCTGAAGTGAGTCGACAGAGCCTCTAAGCACCTTGCAGGCTCTGTCGACTGGTTACTATCTAGTAAGCTGATCTAAAGTCCTTCTCACTTCTAAAGAGTTGTATCCTAGCTTACCAAGAAGGAATTTTGTCGGATATAGAAATGGATAGTATCCATGGCACATTTTGTAAAGCGACCTTAAAAAGGCCTTTTGTACCTTTTCAAGCATCTGCGTGTACTTGACTTGATGCGGGTTCCAAACACATGCGCTTGATTCGAGCTTGCTTCTAACTTAGGTGTTATAAAGTATTCTAATAACTTGGGGGTTGGCAAAGTCCTTAACATTACGTAATACAAAGCCTAACCGATTGTAGGTTATTTTAGCGAGATCAGATACATGCTCGTGTAAGGTCAAACCGGTATCAAAAGTCACTCCTAGACCTTTAACATGGTGTGATCTATTTATGGATAAGTTATTCAGTGTTTAATCGTAAACAATTGGTTTTCTTTTACGGGAAAAGGTCATTACACTACATTTATTTACATTAAATAACATTTTGTTGGCGATACTCAATTTATGAATTAGTTCAATATCATTTTGCAAACGAATACAGTCGCTAGGGGAACTAATTTCGAGAAATAGTTTAAGGTCGTCTGCGTATAAAAGACAGTTAGCGGCAAACATCACTTTCGGAAGGTCATATTCATTTATTCTCTCGATTCCTGGTCACGAACGTGAGCGTGACTCGAACCCACTACCTGTGGCGTGGTAGTCGGTTACACTAGTAAGTAAAGTTATTAAAATAACTAGCGAAAAACTAGGCTTTATCCGAAATACACTTTTGCTATACCTGGTACAGAATTTAAAGTTAACGAGATAATCTTAGGCCCACTTGCGTAACGTTTGATTTAAGTCACTCCTTAATTTAAATTCGTTGAACAGAATTAACAGCAAAAAATAATTTAAGTTAAAAGTATTTAGCGTCCTCTTGCACAACGACAACAACGCTTAGATTTAGGCCCACTTGCGTAACGTTTGATTTAAGTCACTCCTTAATTTAATTTTTTTGAACAGAATTAACAGCATAAAATAATTTAAGTTAAAAGTATTTAGCGTCCGCTTGCACAACGACAACAACGCTTAGATTTAGTTAAACATTTTATGAGGTCGATAAAGTAGTTTCTACGTTTTGTTTCATGGCATGAAGCCTTTTTGTTACGATGTTAACGATGTTATGCGTATGGTTTCGCATAAAACCTTACGCTATATATACTTTGAGCATAAAACAAAACGCATTGTCGTCGCCTAGCAACGAAATGACACTTGACAAATAATAACTAGAAACTTTTGAGCATTAACCCTATAACCCTACATTGGGTGCAGGTGCACCCCACACCGATTTGTTTTCTAAATATCTCAATTTCTTTAATATCCTCGAATTCGCGCGTCGGAGTATTTAAGTTTGGTGTCAACCGCTCGCGTTACGTCATTACCGTGACGAGGGACCGCGTTGTGTGGTCGCCTGTATAAGTGCTGTGGGGTACGCCAGTACCCCAGTGTAGTAAAATCGAAAGATTATTTATTTATTACGATTGATGCATTTCTATGTAATAAATTATTAAATTTGATTATTTATTAAAACAATAGTCTTATATGAATTAAATACAGATATCTTAGATATTATGAAGGTAACATTCAATGAAGTTTATTTATTTTGTTTCGGATGGCTGTCAGAGGTTTGAATTACGCAGAAATAAGCTCTATTCTAGACCACAAATCTGGCGAGGAAGAAATAGATGTTGGGAGCAGTTGTAATTCCTGGGTTCTTTACAAGTGATCAAGATCAAATAATAAGCCAAATATAAAGTTTCAGCATACAGTTTTGAAATTAGGTTTGGAACTGATACATGAACATTTGGAGAACCGTTACCGGATGCCAACTTAGTCCATTGCAGTGATCCTCAAAAAAGGACCAAATCCTACAAGCGCTGTTGCTCAAACTACATTTAACTTTGTGTAATAAGGCTGATTTGTGATCTCAAGTTACCGATTATGTTTACTAAAACGTATTTTCATGAATAGTTTTTATTTTATTTTAACGATTACCGTCATTTTAGTATGGGGTGTTCCAGCACCCCAGTGTAGGAATAACATGTGCGCCAAATAGTGTAGGATTCTAGGGTTAACAATAACACAAGTAGGTATATTGTTATCAGTTATATCATCATCATCATCATGTCAGCCTAGGGACGTCCACTGCTGGACGTAGGCCTCCCCCTGCTGCGTCGTCTGGTCCAGTTATTAATTATAGATAATTTTCGTCGCTAATGACAAGATGCCAACATCAGTGTGACAGTTCTTAAATGAAATTAGCCACTAAACAGCCGATTTTCGGTAATTAATTTTGACAGTTCTTAAATCATATTACTCGACAAATTTTTCGTTGTGCAAGACGCTAGTGGTGTTTAATATATTTTTTCTCGTTAAATACATCTTAATTCAATTTAAGAATCGTTGTGCAAGTGGGCCTTAGTTAAACATTTTATGAGGTCGGTAAAGTAGTTTCTACGTTTTGTTTCATAGCATGAAGCCTTTTTGTTACGATTTTAACGATGGTATGCGTATGGTTTCGCATAAAACCTTAGACTATATATATTTTGAGCATCAAACAAAACGCATTGTCGTCGCCTAGCAACGAAATGACAATTGACAAATAATAACTAGAAACTTTTGAGCATTAACCCTAGAACCCTACATGGGGTGCAGGTGCACCCCACACCGATTTGTTTTCTAAATATCTCAATTTCTTTAATATCCACGAATTCGCGCGTCGGAGTATTTTAGTTTGGTGTCAACCGCTCGCGTTACGTCAATACCGTGACGAGGGACTGCGTTGTGTGGTCGCCTGTATAAGTGCTGTGGGGTACGCCAGTACCCCAGTGTAGTAAAATCGTAAGATTATTTATTTATTACGATTGATGTATTTACATGTAATAAGTTATTAAATTTGATTATTTATTAAAACAATAGTATTATATGAATTAAATACAGATATTTTTAGATATTATTATATATTATTATTATTGAAGGTAAAATTCAATGAAGTTTATTTATTTTGTTTCGGATGGCCGTCAGAGGTTTGAATTATGAAGAAATAAGCTCTATTCTAGACCAAAAATCTGGCGAGGAAGAAATAGAAGTTGGGACCAGTTGTAATTCCTGGGTTCTTTACAAGTGTTCAAGATCAAATAATAAGCCAAATGTAAAGTTTCAGCAGACAGTTTTGAAATTAGGTTTGGAACTGATACATGAACATTTGGAGGACCGTCACCGGATGCCAACTTAGTCCATTGCAGTGATCCTCAAAAAAGGACCAAATCCTACAAGCGCTGTTGCTCAAACTACATTTAACTTTATGTAATAAGGCTGATTTGTGATCTCAAGTTACCGATTATGTTTAATAAAACGTATTTTCATGAATTGTTTTTTTTTATTTTAAGGATTACAGTCATTTTAGTATGGGGTGTTCCAGTACCCCAGCGTAGGAATAACATGTGCGCCAAATAGTGTAGGATTCTAGGGTTAACAATAACACAAGTAGGTACATTGTTATCAGTTATATCATCATCATCATCATGTCAGCCTAGGGACGTTCACTGCTGAACATAGGCCTCCCCCTGCTGCGTCGTCCGGTCCAGTTATGTAATTATTGATAATTTTCGTCGCTAATGACAAGATGCCACCATCAGTGTGACAGTTCTTAAATGAAATTAGCCACTAAACAGCCGATTTTCGGTAATTAATTTTGACAGTTCTTAAATCATATTACTCGACTAATTTTTCGTTGTGCAAGACGCTAGTGGTGTTTAATATTATTTTTCTCGTTAAATACATCTTAATTCAATTTAAGAATCGTTGTGCAAGTGGGCCTTAGAACGTCGGTCACTCCTATGTAAATATTGAAAATATTTAAATAAAATCAAGATACAACTGATATCAGTACTTTCAAAAGTTAAAAACGAAGAAATATTTTACAACTGCAAACGTCGAACGTTCGCAACTCGAGAGGAAACAATTCAGAAAGGCGTGTGTACTGGAACTGATATTGAATAAGAATATTTCATACAATTTTACAGTTCACAAATGTATGAATAGTTCTGGCGCACTCTTCCGTAGCGCGTAGTGGCGTAGCTGTTGTAGCTCCATAGCAGCGTAGCACGTAGAGCACACATTACGGCAAATTAAGTAGGGAGTAAAACTATCTAATGTTTAATAGTATTGTAACGTTTGAGGCCTTACATATAAAATGAAAATGTATAAAAAATATAGTTAATACCTTTCATCATCATCAGCCATTCTCAGTCCACTGCTGCACTAGGCATCTCCTTTGAAAGGAGTAATTGGTCTACTTGTATTGGTAACGGGTTGGTATAGAGTTTGTATCAAGTTTTCCTTCTCCTACAGTGCTGTTCTATGCATAATCATCATCATCATTTATGCATATTTTAGGTCCCACGTAATAGGGGGCGAGCCTATTGCCCTTACCGGGCACGTAACCAGACTCCGTGCTGAAAGGGTTACGAGTACGTAATCCTTTCTTTCTTTCTTCTCTACTTCTTCTTCTGTTCTTTACGATAGTAATCGTACAAGCTTATTTGTTGATGTGACAATAAAAATACTCCCTTAATTAAGAATTGTCAGATAGTTCTGCTCGGCTCGGCTATACATATACTTACCGCTAAAGCTACCGTCGTTGCAAGCGTTGTGTGTATGGCAAATTAATTAACCATCAATAAACTCTCGAGTGCGTCAATAATTCGTAAATTATTCTGTTATGTACAGAGCTAACACAGCTTGCATTTAACTAAACCCGTCTATTGACCTACTAACAGTAGTATTCATTTGTACTTTAATATTCTCAATAAATTTAATGAACACTTGGCAGCTGTAAGGGTATATAAAATAATAGGGAATACACTTGTTTGTAGCAAAAGCGTAAGTTAAAGAAATTTACATAATAAAATCGAGGAAAATAAGATTTCGCGCAGACTAAAACAAACTTCCGTGCAATGTTTGAACTCTTAGGAAACAAATCAGCGTGAAAGTTGTTCACTTTACAATATTTTTAACATATTTCATGTCTTACAAAATATTTTTGTAAAACTTTTTTAATGATTAGCGACTTGTTGCAAGGTGACGGGGCAAATACTGAACAATTGTTTGTCTTTTAGAACCAAGAGAGATTTTTGGGCCTTTGAGAATCTGTCGAAGTCCTCAAACAAACAAACTGTTATAGAAAGCACTGTTTTTGGTTATACGGTCGTCATGACCCACTAGACATTTTTGTTCAGCAACAAATTGTGAAGGACAACTGCCATACTACACGGATGACCTAGTTTTAAGTGTTCCTCGTTTAGTACCGCGCCGAGTATTGTGGCTTTGACTACCGTACAGTCCAATATGGGATCTGGGACCACTTCATATTTGACGTAGTAATCACTTACTGGTTGTATCTTGAATCAACCGGCTAACCCGTCCAAGTGGACCTATGGTCATCTCAACCTCCGATAAATGTTATAAAACGACTTCACGGTAATAATAATTTATTTAACATTATGGAAACCATACTACCAAAAGGTATAATCTTTCAATAAATAGCTAACCACATTGCTTAGCTCACTGTAACCTTTATTAAATACTTTACTTTCACACTCTATAATAGAAAATTAATATTAATTTAAAAGGCTATAAAACATATCAGTACTTGGCAATAAACAGAATGAACTGTACCGCACAGCAGAGCTCGTAAAACGTTTATTAGCTATAGCCAGTACTTATCATAGATTTTCATATGTTTGGAATAGAAATAAAATACGATTTACCGCCGACCCCGTGCGGTTTTGCAGCCAGATATTTATTAGTGAAGCAAACAAGGCGAAGGAGTAATGTTTATCACGGCTCTAAAACTGAAGAAATAGAGCTTGTTTTATAGCCGAGACGAGCGGCCACACGTTTACGAAGCCCGTTTTATTTTTGACTCATGATGGAAACCAAACAATTTACCCCCCAGGCTGGGCCCCTAAAAGGGCTGAGCCTAGGGAGCGTGTGGTGACTCCCCACTTAAACCACCATGGTGTTCCTCTATCCGATCACATTGAATGGCGGGGTCACGGGAACTACGTTAGCACTACTACCGCACACACGTTTACGGTTTACGGAGCCCTAAGAATTGTATATCAAGCTACAGATATATACGCATAAATAATAAATGTAACAGAAATGTACATACATTCAGCCATAAATAAAAGTTTTCATTATTAAATACTTTCGAACTTTAGCGATTCGTTCATACACTATTATTTATGTAACAAGTATTAGTCACGTAAAAATAAAAAAACCTTACTAGATGAGATTCTCTTGTAGGCCTGACTAAAGCCGTGGCCACGGCTCGTGTAACCCATGCTGAAACGTAGCACCATGGGGGCAAATTGATGATGTTTCAGTCATATTTTCTAATAATTGAGATCCGTTACATAAATATTAATCTTATATTTAATCTAGTTATCTCTTGCCCGCGGCATCGCGCGCGTTAAATTCGGGGTAACACAAATCTACTTTCAGTCTCAATTTGTGTGAAAACACTCCTGATTATTCTAAAGACTTCAGAAACTCTATTTGGTACAAAGTAGCTCGGTCAGTATTAGTACTATATAACGATGAACAAACATCGCCTTGCATACAGTCAAATGTCAGTGTCATGTTCCAATACATGCCCAATATATATCTATAAACACTTTTGCATTTATAATATTAGTAGAGAAAATCGTTTCAGCCGTTTAAGTGTATATTGTATATAATTATTAGTTTATAATATGCGAACAATGTAATCACCGTGCACAATTTGACATTATGTATGATGTGACTGTACTGACAGATATACGATAGCACATGCGCACTCAATTATTACAGCGCATGCGTTCTTACTTCCAAGAGGTGAATTTGTGCCGAACAAACTTCTAGCCTCCCTACAATACCTCCCAGATTAATTCTTGCATATAATGGTGACCTATGTTCGTGTCCATGGTCCAGTACATCTCTATATCCAATTTCAACAAAATCGGTTCAGCCGTTTTAGCGTGAAAACGGAACATACATACATACACACTTTCAAATTTATAATATTAGTAGGGATAGGGATTTCTCCGATCATAATGATTAATCTGTTAAGTAGTAGGTAGTAGCGGCGATAGCCCAGTAGTGTACGTAACGGACTACCCAGACGATGGTCACGTGTTCGATCCCCAGTTACCCCTGGCACACACCTCTGACTTTTTGAAGTTATGTGTGTATTAAAAAAAATGTTAATTATCGCTCGCTTAACAATGTGCCCGGTCGATGGCAATAGGCTCGCCCCCTATTACATTGGGACCGAAACATAACTGGCGAAGTGTGGGTGTTTAATACACCTCTGCCTACCCCTTCGGGGACAAAAGGCATAAAGTTATGTTATGTTAGTAAGTAGTAGGTCTTCATAATTATTTTAAATAGCAATCAATGTGTGTCTGCTCTAATTACTTACTATTCGGAAGAATTTAGGACCTTGCCTTTCTAAAAAATACTTTTTAATGTCGTAAAGTCACCAGATACTAAATAGTTTGTAACGTTTATTGGTGTGTGTAGAGAGATAAATTAAAGAAGCATAGCGTTCGTTACAAAATATATTTGCTAGGAAGCGTTACACAGAATAACCCGGTAGATAGTAGATAAGACTAAGACTCAGACTTAGGGCAGGGTAGGCAGGCAGGCTGACTAGGCTTCGGTGCTCCAGCAGAGTAGGCACTTATCTTGAACAGCGTTGAGGGTCCGAAAGAGGCCGTTCGCTGTCGCACCGCCGTATTTATGTGCCGCTGGGGAGCGGGGCGGCCAGCCAGGAGTAGTGGGAAGTGGCGCGACGACACCGACGTCACACACTCCCCCCTTTAGGCCGGAATTTTTCCTGGGGAAAAAAATTCCCTGACCCCCTGCCACCGACAGCACCTGGAATAGAGAAGGAGAAGTGGTGTCAGTCTTTTAAGGGCCAAACACCACCTAAAAGAAATTTGGTTATGTATAACCCCCCAACCTTTCATACATCACGCATTCAATGGACCCCTTTAATAACAAAAACAATCCTTCATATCTCGCACACATGCCAGACACACTCACAACCAGTGCACTAGCTATCATTCAAATCGATCTAGCTTGAATGCAAAACACATCAAGGATTACGCTTAACTGAGATAGTCTAGTATGGTAGATGAATAATTTAACATTTACTAGGGACACTCTTCAAAACAATTGTTTAGAATTCTTATACATATATAAGTTAAGTTATATGGAATACAAAAGAGCTGCTCAGTTTATGAAGTAACTATTATAATGCTACTGCATAAAAAAATTAAAATAAAAGGTCCGCTTCGATAACAAAAGAGTGAGTGACAGGTCATAAAACTCAACGCAGGTAGTCGAGACGAATGTAGACGAGAGTAAGCCTTATGTGCGCGGGACAAGGTATTATTTGGAAGGCGCGCTAGCGGCTCGCTAAATAGAATGGGTTAATATTAATAACTCCGCGTAGGTATACTTTATAACATAACGTAACAAGGTGAGTAGCACAACAAGTAAAATAGATTCAAGAAACTTCGAACCCGTGAGACGCAGTTGATTACAGTTTTAACCACTGCACAGTGGTTCCGTAGTAGGTCATACGGTACCAATCACGATGTTTGAATTACAAGACGATACCTCACTTAATTACTCACTATTTATCACACTATATGAGGGTACACAAATAATTTCATTTTGTGTTTTCCTACTTATAGTTTTGTGCATCTAAAGTGAACGCATTACAAGTCCGTTCGTTAGCGTAATTAGCGCGTGATATTTAGTCCTTTTAGTGACACTTGTTTTTAAAGAATACATTGTTTGTGACCGGATGTTTTACAATGGATATTCAAGTTGAAGGTATGTAAAGTGTATTTTAAGCATTTTCTTTCATTTTAATTCATGTGTTATTTTTTTTAATCGCTGCTACGCCAATGAAATTAAAAGATTATTTTTTTGTTTAACTTTATCTATGTCGAAGCTTTTAACTACTTTCTGACCATAACCTACAAATGCAGTTTTATATAACGACATTAAAAAACACTATATTTTAAATTTAAAAGAAAATTGACTGCGATATGCTGCGATAGTAGGTGGTACCTAGGATCTACGCCAGGTGTTAAAGGTGTCTACGAGATATCATTATTCTAAAATCCACACTATACTATTTGTATTTTGTTTTAGGTACAACATTTAAGTGCTCTTTTACAAGAATGCTTGTACTCGACACTTGGCTGTCTATTAAGAAGACTACTTCTGAAGCAGACAGATGTCGTCAAGTTTTGAAAAGTCTGGCGCAGTTGCTGCCAGATATCGAAAATATTGACACAAAAAACTTGGAAATTAGAATTACTCTGCTTTGTTATCTATCGGTGAGCTCTCAGAAAAGGCCGCTGAATCGTGTAATAAATTAATTAATCGATTTAGGCGTGATTATACAAGAAAAATGTCTCGACTTGTCACGAACACCGATCTAATGCACAGACTTCTGTTTAATTTGGATCCATACCTTTCTAGTTTAAGGAAATTACCACGAAAGAAGAAGTCTGCTCTATCAACTGACCTGTTAAATTAATTGTCCTTTTAAATCTGTGCCGTTTTATAAGCAGTATAGAAAACTTTAGATTGTAATTATTTGATTTGCTTAGATTTGTTAAATGTGCCTATAAAACTATTTAATTGTAATTATTTGATGAATATTTGTGTTTGTCATTAGTAAGAGTCTAGTTAAGTGGTATTATGGTAATAGTAATTTATGCCAATTAAGTTTCAGAGTAGCTGTAATTCACCTTTCTCAATTATTTTACTTTGTACAAGAAATAGCTGAGTTTTATATTGAATGAATTATTATTATTCCGATATAATTTGTTTTATTTCTACTAATCTTTACTTCAGTTAATAAAAAAAATACTATAATACCATGCATTACTATGCATTTCAATAGCCATTCGTTGCGCGAAACCTCTATGACCGCCCTTCTTAGAGCGCGGAACCACTGTGCACTGAGTCAAAACAAAAATGATTTAAAGATAGAAAAATTCGGTATTACTACAACGACTATTATGGACTGTGGGTGAGCAGAAGTAATTATAACAAAAATTTGGCGAGATTTTTTTATGAGATAATCTATTGTTTGTAATTAATTAATTTTAAATCTTTAATATGCCATTCGCCAACTGGCTTGCCAGTCATATCAGACAATTTGTAAACTAAAGGAGACTTTTTAGCTACAACTTTGCATTCAATAAATTTAGGAGCGAGTTTTTTATTGAAATATTTATCTTTATCGCTTAAATAGTAAGTACGTCGCCACACAATATCGCCGACATTGAATTCGGCTGGTTTACGACGAAGATTATAAGAATTACAATAACGTTGGTGAGCGGCTATCAAAGCAGCCTGTACCTTTTCGAAGATAGGAGACAAATGACCGAGGACCTCCGCATATGTATCACACGGTTCGAAAACAATATTAGGGTCAGATTTGTTGACCACATTGTGTGACCCACAAGTAACCAATTCACGACCACAGACCAGAAAAGATGGAGAATAGCCAGTTACCTCGTTTACTGCGCAATTTATTGCAAACTGAACCTTGGGAACCACCAAATCCCAAACGCGCTGATCTCGTTCGATAAAAGTAGAAATAGCCATCATAATAGTTTTATTATAACGCTCGACTGAGTTTACATGGGGTGTATACAGCGGCGTATAATGCAAATTAGGGCTTTTATATTTAGTTATCAAATTTTTAAATGTAGTACTAATAAATTGCTTACCATTTTCAAATACAATAGTTGACGGAATACCATGGACTTAAAAAACATTTTCTTCTAAAATTTTAGTAATTATTTCGGCAGTAGCTCGTTTAATGGGAAAAAGCATACAATATTTGGAAAAACAACAAGAAACAACAAAAATAAAATTATTTAGCCTTCTAGAAGTAGGTAGTGGACCAATTAGATCAATGCTTAACATCTGGAATGGTTTATAACAAGACTTAGATCTACCCATATGACCTAAGGTTGAATGGTTTTGATGTTTGTGAGCTATACAAACATCACACGAATTCACAGCCTTAACGACGTCGGAATACATATTCGGCCAGTAGTAATTTAATGCCAAGCGCTTGTAGGTTTTAAAAATACCAAGGTGACCAGCCGTGGGCAGCGAATGGTTCTCAGCAATAATATTAGATCTTAGTTCAGACGGAATAACCTCTTTCCATTGAAAATCTCGGGTTAAAGTATTTAGACATTTTTTAAAACGATATAATTTATTATTAATAATTTGGTAGTCCACGAAAGATGTGGGATTGTTTAGACAACCTTTATAAATGTTTAGATACCACGAGTCGTTAGTAGACATTGGGAGTGTTAGGTTTAAATTAGGAGTAATATCATTATCATTGATAATGGCTGCAACGGGAACAGAACGAGACAGGAGGTCAGGCAATATGTTGTCTGAACCAAATAATTCTCGAAATTCTCTCTAGTCTCGAAATTGTACGACGAAAGACGAACACCCCATCTGGCCAAACGACCAGTAGGATTATTAAGTTTTAGAAACCATTTGAGCGCAGCGTGATCAGTGTAAACAATAAACTTTTTACCGTTATCGACATAACAACGCTAGTGCTCGATTGCAGATAACACAGTGAGTGCCTCGCGCTCAGTAGCGCTGTAATTCTTTTCAGCATCAGACAGAGACTTACTGAAATAGGCTATGATTTTTTCTTCGCCCTTCAAAACCTGGCAGAGGACAGCGCCTACGCCCTAGTCGCTGGCCTCCGTGTGTATCTCAAAAGGTTCGGAGTAGTCCGGACAAGATAAAATAGAAGGAGAGGACAAGCAGTCTTTCAATTTGAAAAAAGCTTGGTCCGCCTCTTTAGACCAACAAAAAGGGGGAGCCTTTTTACCTTGAGAGGGTAATTTGATTAGAGGTGACGATATACGACTAAAATTTGGAATAAATCGCCTATACCATGAAGCCACGCCTAGAAAATGACGTAGTTCCTTTTTATTAGAAGGGGTAGGGTAATTAATTATGGCATCAATTTTATCAGGATCCGCATGGAGACCTTGCGAATCAACAACGTAACCTAAATATTTTATTTTATCACGAAATAAATTACACTTATCTAAGTTTATAGTCAGATTTGCCATTTTCAATTTTTTGAAAATACGTAATAAAAGCGTAATATGTTCTTCAAACGTTGACGATATACATACAATGTCGTCGATAAAACAAAAGACCTTATTTTCAAATTCAGGACCGTAAAACGAAGTGTCAACTAAACGTTGCTGAGTTGCGGGTGCGTTTGTTAGACCGAACGCCATCCTTTTAAAATGAAACGTGCCACGAGTAGGTACATAGAAAGCGGTCTTAAAATGATCCTCCTCTTTAATTAACGTCTGCCAGAAACATTTAGAAATATCTAAACTAGATAGGTATTTAGCATCTCTGAAGTTATCTAGAATTTCCGAAATGTAGGGCAAATTATAAGCATCTTTTCTAGTAACAGAATTCAATTTACAACTATCTAAGCAAAATCTTAGTTCGCGGTTCTTTTTAGGGGTTAGAATAACAGGGTTAGACCAAGGACTCTCAGAAGGTTTTACGACATCTTCCTTTAACATTTCGTCTAGTTGTTGTATCAAAATACGTTGTTTATCGGGAGACATACGATAATAACGCTGACTAATAGGTGGGCTATCGCCTGTGTCAATAGAGTGAGTAATGAGAGTTGTACAACCGAGACCCCGCTTTTTATAAGAAATATCGGAAAATTTAGAAATAATGTTATCAGCGGCAGCTCTCTGTTCAATAGATAAATTATTAAAAGACACAAGGTGCGGTGAGTCATCGGTCCGCAGCTCAGTAACTTGTAAATCAGTTTCATTCAATAACAACACCGACTCTAAATGGTTAGGAAATAAATTAAAAATTCGCCAAAAATCCATACCGAGAATAAAGCTATTTTTAATCCCTGGCACTACATGAAAATTTAGAGAAACTGTTTTATTTTGAAATTCAATAGGAAGAGAGATAGACCCTAAAGAACATAATTTTTCACCACCAGCGGTTACCAAACTCAAAGGCTGAGAACAATCCAACTGATACTCATTATTTAAAAAGAAATTATGAGAATTGTTACCCAAGATTGTAACACATGAGCCAGAATCCAACAGGCCGACTACAGGTTTACCATTTACAATAACAGAAATATAAGGAGAGTATTTTATATTAGAATTGCGGATTGAGGATAGACTATAACAATTAAACATTTTTTTTAGATAATTTAACCAATTATTCCACTCAGTTTTATTGAAATTATTTGATTTATTTATTCCCCAATCCTCGCTTATTAGTGTTTTGGATTATTAGCTTTAGGATTACATTTAGGACAATCAGACACACGAAAACCTTTCAGACCGCATTTAAAACATATTAAAAAGTGTGGTTGGCGACAATTATACAAACTATGAGAATTGGATCGACACCTGGGACAGAACCGGTTGTCGTTTTTATTAGTGGTGGGTAAGTTGATAGCGTTTATCTGTGGTGGAGAGTTAAAGTTTTTATTAGAATTATTATAATAATTTTTTGGTTTGTAATTAGAAAAATTAGGTTTTTGAGGTTGGTGAGCAAACTCGGGCAACAAGATATTGGGTGTGGCTTTGGAAGATTACCGATTGTCTTTAGTTCGTTTATGAAAGGTCTCAAATTCACGACAGACACTAACGAGACTAGGGAAATCGGTCACCTTAGCTGTTAAAATAGTTTGATTGTAACATTGCAGGACATTACGCAACAAAATATCTAATTTTTCAGACTCACTAATGGGCACATCAAGACGAGAAAACATACCCTGCATTTTAGCAACAAAAAGTGTTATATTTTCGTCCTCAGCTTGAAGGCGAAATCTAATTTCATTTAAAATTTTGAAATCATAGTCAGTCGGACTAAAATCACGCTTCAAAAGACAACACAATTTACTCCAACTAGAAACCTGTTCTTTGAGCGAACGATATCAGAACAATGCATCGTCCGTAAATATCTCAAAAGCAAATAGAAACATTTTATTTTCGGGAATACACCTAGCCTGCATAAACTCATTAATCTTTTCAATAAACCCGCGAGCACAAGACTTGCCATTATATTTAAATTTAGCGAGTTCGGAAAACAATTTACGATCGTACTTAAAGTCGTCAGAAACGACAGGGATAGATACAGAGCAGTCCTTTTGTACTACGTGCGAAGTTGGTTCAGATGTACCCGACATCAAAGATTTAAAAATAGCTAACTGATTGCGGTAATTGCTCGAAACTATCTCAGCCGAGTCAGTATCAGAAAGGCGGTCCAGATCCAGTCTATTCAATCTAAAGTAAATATGGTTGAGAATTGATTCTGTGCGCGAATAGAGGTTTTGGTCGAATTGTGATCTTAGGAGAGAAATATTATTAGTAACCCTTATTAAGGAGTTCCGGATAGCCGAAATTTCCTCTTCGGGGTCTAAATCCGAATCCAAAATAGTTTCAGAGGGAAACTGAGACGCTAGTGTCGCTATTTGCTGGCGCAGCTCGGCTACGGAACCAGACTTGTCGCCACCCCGAATAATCAGTTCATAAACCAGCTCCGATTTTATCAAATGATTGAAGTTAATTTTAAAAGACATGGCTAAGTTACTTTGAAAAAGATTAAACAGATAAAAGATTAACCTAACAGCACCAAAAGTCACTCACACAGGGGTTATTCTTATAATATAACAATAAAATAAAAGGTACTGTAAATATGTTCACAGTGGGTCGTTTAAAAAAATATTTATATTATGTAACAAGTAAACAAGTTACGTTCGCAATGCGTAAGAATAACGCGAAGCGGAATCTGCCCTCACATAAAAAATGTAATTGTACAATTAAAATAATTCCCAAAACCGTTACTTAGTCTAACGAATTTGGGTTAGAAAAGAAGTTATAAAAGTACATAAGATGTGGCGCAAGCCTTTAGTCGACTATATTGCCCGATTTATATAAGCTTTAATGCGTTATAATTTATGTAACACATTTAGAAACGAAAAATCAACGACTTACCGACTGTGAACACACTTACACACAGAAACACAGAAAAACGAAGCGACCAGAAGCCGAGTCAGATGCCTGAGCCCTTAAAACTGTTTGGCGCCAGTGTAACGTTTATTGGTGTGTGTAAAGACATAAATTAAAGAAGCATAGCGTTCGTTACAAAATATATTTGCTAGGAAGCGTTACACAGAATAACCCGGTAGATAGTAGATAAGACTAAGACTCAGACTCAGGGCAGGGTAGGCAGGCAGGCTGACTAGGCTTCGGTGCTCCAGCAGAGTAGGCACTTGTCTTGAACAGCGTTGAGGGTCCGAAAGAGGCCGTTCGCTGTCGCGCCGCCGCATTTATGTTCCGCTGGGGAGCGGGGCGGCCAGCCAGGAGAAGTGGGAAGCGGCGCGACGACACCGACGTCACAAGGTACTTGTGCCAGTTTCACATCAGTTGTAATAGATAGATTTTAAAACCAAGACCAAATAAGGCCACTAATGATACTATTTTCACGTTATCGCAACATACATACATACTTACTTAGTACATATATATCGATGACCTATTCGCTTCGTGCGAAGTGCATGGAGTAGCTAAAACGATCGCAGCGCATGCCGTGGCAGAAATCCGTAACTATTCGGGAAGTCAATTTGATTTTTTATTTGAATTTTGTCATAACAAATACATTATCTGATAATTTAGTCCTTGATCTCATATAATATTATCATCTTTGAAATGGATCATAATTGTTGTTGTGTTGTGGACTGCAAAAATAACGGCACAAATAGTCTGTGTAAATTTTATATTTTTCCAACAGTAGAGTGGAAATTAGATTAAAGAAAGATTAGATACGATACTTTATAAATAAATTATTTTTATTAGTTCTGTATTTTATGTGATATTAAATAATGTTTTATTTTCAGTGTTGATGGCTCGCCAAGACGTCATGACACAATTACAATTACAGTAGTGAACGTTTTATTGGAGGCAAAAAATCTGACGTGCAAACAAGTCCAAGTTATGATCCTACGATATTCCCTCAAATATATCGATCGACAGAAGAAAGTTAGAGAGTCACAGGTGTTAGCTAGATATACACGTTTTATAAAACGTAGTACCACAAAAGTCTTAGACATCACATCAAATCAAGTAAGAGTAAAGAGTTGAAGATGAAAATGAATTTAATCAAATCGAACCTCGTGTGGCTGATCAAGGATGCCAAATCGATCTATTTTCTGAATCGAATTTAAAAGAAACAACCATTATTTGTAATAGATTCATTTACAGTGATCACTCTGATGCTGAAATCCAAGTGGATATAGCAACAACTTCAAAATTTGTAGCAATTAATAATGCAAGAATGAAAGATAAAAGCTGTTGCACTGACAAAATATTGTATGATCATCAATGTACCGAAACAAAAAGCCAATAATTTGTTGGTATTTCATCAATAAAAATGATCAAGAACTCCTAGATCTTGCTGGTGTGTCATTTAGCAATTTGCAGTTTTTAGTAACAATATTAACTACATATTATTATGTAAAAATTTACAGTTTCCATTAAATACCGACTTCTTATTTTTTATAAAAATGAAAACTGGCTTGACATTTTCAGCATTGAGTGTATTATTTGGTGTACAGCAGAACCACAATCTCACGAATATTTCATTTGATCTTACAAAATATAGCTTGTGCAACTACTAATTTAATCTTTTGGCTGAATAGAGCCACCATAGAAGCAACAATGACCAAGTGTTTCAGTCCAGATTACATCAATACAAGAGTAATTATTGACTGTACTGAATTCCGAATTGAAATACCGACAGCAGTGCATGACCGTTGATAGTGAAAATACCATTTCGTCTTTTTATTTATCTTTAATTTGCTATAATTACATACTAGAAAGCAATAATATACTGATATGTCATTATTTGGCATAATCCCGAATAGTTGCGCATGCTAGGTGGCGCTATTGTCGTGCACGGTCTCCACATGAGTATAATCTTTAGACAATCCGAATTTCGTCTGATAGTCCTATGTCTTCTAATTTATGAACCATTTATCAAAATTGCGTAAATTGCTGATTCAATTTCGTAATTTTCCTTATTCAACCCTCGCTATTCACGATATGAAATCTTTCGCCTAGTTTCCTTATATTTTTCTCGAAGCAAGCAAGAGAAAATAACATTATAAGTGGGTAGGCAAGCGTATAGGTGTGAGAGATCGACCGCCGCTCATCGGTCATAATGCAACAAACTACTGCTCCCGTATCTGCTGAGTCGTATGTCTTACTTAGAAGTACTTCCACAGTTTTATTTCTATTTCCCCACACTTTGAAAATAAACTATGATGCATCGTAAATCGATATGCATTTGCGAGAGCTTTAAACGGTTCGTAAATGACTGTATTTATCATTATTTTTATTTAAATAAGAGTATTTCAACGTTGTAGTTTCTTTTTGGGTGAAAACTACTTATGACTCTTACTTATGTGTATTTAAAAACCAGAATGAATATAATTTGGGTTGCAGAAACGCTTTGAACTACTAAATTTTGATGTTACTCGTACATTTGCAATGCCCAAGGTATCAAAGAGAGCAAAAGTTTTATTAATTATTTACACTACCAGCTTTGTATGATATTTCAACATGTCTGTTTGTTGCCATCACTAGTTTACACAAAATTATAGACTCTTTTTATCATAGCTGTATAATTATGTAACGAAGTGTAGTTTTGATCACCCCGAATTCTATTACTAAGTTATTGTTATTGCTGTACCTTTTTGTCATTTAGCCATGTTGATAGGTTATCAAAAATAAAATTTGCCATATCTTATAAGATTTCTGGACAAAACCAAACATGATTATTTGCATTATTAAAAATGAAATGTAATGTGACTTACTTCAGAAAGGCTTGGCCAAATCTCGAGAAATGAATTGCATGTGTACTATTTTGTGCATTAACAGGCGAGATTTAATGATTATTCAGCACAATATGAACTTATTTTCTTATGGAAAAATGCAATAACACTTTTCTCCGTCAATAATATATACATACATACCTAGATTCACGCCTGTTTCCCGGAGGGGTAGGAGACTATGGAACGCCATTTACAACGATCCTGACATATCTCTCTTGCTTCATTCACTCCCATCAGATTCGTCATGCATGCTCTTCTGTTCAGGGTACTTCTAACCTGTCCTGTTTTAAGTATGTATCAAATCTGGTCAGAGAACGTCAATAATAGAGAAGGAATATTGTGCCATATTAATCCAAGTATTTAAATATCCGGCGAAAAGTAGCCACGTACACAGATATTTCCAAACAATATTATCAAATGCTACAATATTTAAGCATCATTTGTCACGTGTTAAATATGAGTAATGTAAATTTCGAACTAAAATTATAGCATGTCATTCATTGCACATGAATGATATGCTATAAAATTAAATATATCACGTTACCGCGCATATTATTAACAGAATATAATATATTCAATAAGGTCTGCATTATAGTCACTAGTAAATATATTTTAAACATCGCTCATGTACATGAGGCAGTACAAAATTGAATTGAAGCCATTCGAAATTTGACGAGAATATTTATTACTCTGAATATTCGACACTCTCTTTTATTACAAGGCATATACCTTTTATAAAGGCTTTCATAAAAATATACAGCCTCTGCAATACCCGTACATTAAGTGAACCGTGCACACCAAATAAAACAACAAATATATTTTTGTAAAACTGCGATCACCTGCTATTGGGACTGGACAGATAACCCAGCTGTAAATAAACATGGCGAGCGGTGAATCGATCATACGATCATGGCCCAACACACTGAGCGGCTAAAAAAACCCATTAAAAACAAAACGACGTACCTACAAAGGCACGTACATATTACATTATGTATGAAGACAGAAAGGTGACATCCAACCTTTTAAGGGTCAGGATTAAACTGTAATGAAGTGAATAATCCAAACGAAGTGACGTGGAAAATTATACGAAATTTCATTTGTAACAAAAATGTCGGAATGGGACGATCCTCTGATCGCCTTTGTAATTAATCTTAGCGTTTCGTTAAATCTTTGACTTTAACGCACTGCAGTATCTAATGTTATAATTACGATGAGATTTAAATATTTCTACTTATCATCTTCTTAGCGTTATCCCAGTTTCAATCTAGGGTCCGCTTTCTAGTCTAACCGGATTTGGCTGAATATTAGCTTTTCCACAGAGCGACTGCCTGTCTGACCTCCGCAACCCGAAGGGATAACGGTATTCCATGGTTTAGACTAGTGTCAGTTTATTTAGAAGGTACTGACAACCTGTAACTACTGTCAAAGATCTTCGAGACACGGGACAGGCAATAATTAACAATTCAATACGCACATAGCTCCGAAAAGTCATTGGTGAGCGCCGTGGATTCGAACCTGATACCCTCTGCATGGCAGTCTGTTGGTATATCCACTCGGCTATCGCTGCCTTAAATATTTCTACTTCTGTTATTCCTTTACATTTATTTTGATTAATTAATCTACAGTCGACATAACAGCGCCACAGAATTGTTTTGTGATGGAAATGGACAGTTTTGTTTAGTACGATTATGATGTTCGTGACACATTTCATTCGACTGCATGGTTGGCGTAGTGGTTTAAGCGGCCATCTCAGCGCTTGGCCCTGCGCCGAGTGTTGTGGGTTCGATTCCCACACCAGACAACACTTTGTGTTCATCCACGAATTGGTGCTTCAAGTCTGGTTGTCCATTGTGTCCGTTGGCTGTATGTTTGTACAGGAAGATTTATTCCTAGGGAGTTGTCTTTAAAGATAGATAAACCAAGATTCTTGTATTGATTTTCGATACAAGAAGTGAAAATAAATACACTCAGCTATGTTTACATTTGACGATGTCCAACGTTGCTATAAAAATGTAAATGCAGATAAAAGTTGTTTCTAGTTTGTTTAAATGTAAACATTTTAAGCTACTTTGAACCTACTTCATATGTACACTTGTACATAATAATTGTGTGCAAATTTTAACTTGGTTCATTAAGTTTAGATTTTAAGGTAGATAGAAAAAGCTTATATAAATACGGAAAAGAAACTTATTGTGCATTGATAGTGACAAAGTTACCACTTCATCGAATGCATAGCGATTGTATAAATAAAACGACATGTAGATTAGCTATTCTCGTGTTTGAAGCGCATTGGTTTTCGCCGTTAAGCAATAGTCTGCAGTTAATAATTGAGCGAGTGGTATTTATATCCGTGACCGTCTGAGATCACAAAGCGCAGAATAACATGTCGGTCTAACGTCTATTCGTACTATATTATTATTCATAAAAGGATGATAGAGTTTTGTACGTTGTGTAGGTAGACATTAAAGGATTGAAGAAGATTTAAAGCAATAATGCCAATATCATATAAGTGTGGTTTTAGCTGTCGAGGGATATGTGGTGCGAATTAATTTGGTGCACGTACTTACGTGTCTCAAATATTCTCTATTCATTTGATTATTGCCTAATGTTGTCTTTTAATTTTGTTACTAACGTCCATACTGTGCCGATGATCTTTTAAACATTTATTTTTCCGACCTCCGCAATAAAATTATGTGTAGTGTTTCTGTCACTTATAAATCGAACGTTTTGATTTTATACTGAAATAAAAAAAAAACTTTACAGTTTATCATTTACCGTTATATTTTTTATATCATGATTAACTACGTCATTCAATGTTTAGTCCATAGTAAAAGTTCGGGACATTCGTTGCAAACAATCAAAATTTTATCTAGTTATTCGGCATAACAGGATATTTGCCGATACATAAACCGAGTTTCAATCGAACAGAATAGAAGGCGACTCGGCAACTTGCATCAACACACCCAATTTGCTGACTAGCTTCCACTTGTTCATTGTTGCCAACTGCTCTGTTCTTGAGTACTTTTTAATTTAATACTTGTGGAACATCGTATAAAATATATACTGGAAAGTTTTATAGAAGCGAGGACATAAATCAGGTGTTTGGGACGTCGGCGTCTAAAACAAAGTTAAAACTAGTGTGTGTAGTGGTTCTGTAAATATTTCAGCGCATCGGTGGCGTAGGGAGCACACAAACATGTCCATTAGTTGCGCATTTTTCGCAATTTCCTGCGGCGGCGACTCTGCTTCAGACTTGAGACTAAATTTTTCAATGCACTAGCACTAATCTCGTATAGCTTTGTTTACACTGTCCATACAACGTCAACGCTATCTTTCCTGTTTCGCTTATTGAGTTTACAGCTTCGTCTCACGTACATATATTATGATATAGAAACCTTGCCGGAATACTCTTTTCAATTACGGTTCGTCATATTAAGATGATGTTATCGTGAGCTCACTTGTATGTGAAAAAGTTAATAACGTGATGGCAGCTTTTATTTTGGATTCATTCTCAGGAACATGTACGAATAGTATATATATTTATACTAGAGGATGCCCGCGGTTACACCCACGTTATTTAAGGCCACTGCTCTGCTCCCGTCACTCATAGCGCGATGTTATATAGCCTATAGCTTTCCTTAATAAATGGGCTATCTAACACTGAAAGAATTTTTAAAATCGGGCCAGGAGTTCCTGAGATTAGCACGTTCAACCAAACAAACAAACGAACAAACTCTTCAGCTCTATATATTAGTTTAAAATAATGTTACAGAAATTGTTAATAAGGGGAATGAAAGCAATTCATAAGCCTTAATTAAAACATAGGCAGCCAAATAATCGAAGCCGCGGCCAGAACCTAACTAGTGGCTAATTCCAAGACTGTAATATAATTTGAGTATAACATTATAATCTTACAATTATCTATAAAATCTCATTGTAAAAGGATCTTATTGGCAATTTATTTCTCGAAACCACAATATATATGAGATCATCATAAGATATTTGTCACTATTAATTAAGTGTTAGAACATGCAAAAAGAATTGTACGAAATTATTTTCCTGGTTAAATCATATTCTTTAGACTGAAAGAAACTGCTAATGTTCCATGTATATTTAATATTACCTACTCGTAGATGAGAAATAAGAGACAAATGTACATTACTTATTCAATGTACCTATAAAAACTTATTTGCTGTCTTATCGAGCCTTAAGTCCATTGTACCTTAGAACTAGAATATGCACTTAATATTCCGGAACCAAAGTAAGCATTAGTAGCAAGCTAGACAAATTAAGTAGAGGTGATAAGTAGCCGACAAGTGGCAAGTAACAGTGGTGCTATAAAAACGTACCCGCTCTCTTCTACCGGCTATAAAAATAATAAGTGCTCCGCCAGAGTAGTAGCGACTGCGACTATTAACACATATATACTTACTAAATAAATGTACTGTGAACTCAAAGCGAGACGTTGCTCGAGTTTTTGATATTTTTGTTACTAGAATTATTTCAGTGAATTGGTTTTTGTGAACCAGGTTGTATGTATACGTTTTTTTTGAGGTGGAATTATCAAGATTGCGCGTTCAGGCTGCTTTAAAGTCACAGGAATGCCAAATAGCTGCAGAGTTTACCAACATTCAAAACAACGAACACATAGGATAGTCGTACCTGCAAACGGCAATTAGTTGTTCGCAAAATGTGTTGTGTTGAAATCGCACTCGGTGATATGCCAAACGGGGAGACGGCTGATTTAACCACTACGCCATCCGTGCTGGCATCAATATTACACCAATAACTAGAGTTATTTCTAAATCTAATGCTCTACCTACGCTGTTATATGTATTCTAGCAGTTATAATTACCATACAAAGCACTAGCTTATATCTCAGACAGTAAGAAGAATTTATTTCAAGGCAGTAACTCATAATCGTCCAACCAACGTAAACCTTAAAATCATAGTTTCTACTATCAAATGATTATCACAACACATTATACCTTCCTTCCTTACTTTAAACTAAGTAATATTAGTTAATTTAAGGACACTGTTAGTAGAATACAATGCAGGTGACATCAGACAGCTCTCGGTGAATAAACCACCAGCGGTTCCCAATGCGGGGAATATTATACGAAATTCTTGTAGCGTTCAATATTACTAGGAGCTTACTGGCACTTTATTTTTCTGTAGGGACTAACTACGGAATTCAATATTCGAAATATGGATAGATCTGTAGATTTTAGATTCGTTTTTGACAGTTTTTGACATAAGCTCCATACAAAATATGTCAAACACGAGTCTAAAATCTACAGATCTATCTATAGTTCGAATATTGAAAATGGCCGTTAGACAATCGTCGAAGTAGCACTGGATAAAGGCTCGCCTGAAAAATGGATGATATAAAATAGCTAAGAAAATTACTGGCTGACGACTAAGTTACCTAAAAAGTATATTGTACGGTAGTAATAGTAGAATTGTTCTAAGATAACTAGCACACGACCATCTAATACGTAATTAAGCAGAGCTAGTGCTATGGTAACTAGATAACAGTTAAAAACCCTTGTTTATTCTTATGCCTCCGTGGTCCAGTGGATAGCGTATGCGACTGCTGATTGGAGGTCCCGGGTTCGATTCCTGGGTCGGGCAAAAGTGTTACTGGGTTTTTCCGAATACTTAGTAGCAGCCCGGAGTCTGGTGATGTGCCCGGTAACTGCAATAGGCTCGCCCCCTATTACGTGGGACCTAAAAATTCATGGCGAAATATGGGTGTTATATTTACACCTCTGCCTACCCCTTTGGGGATACAGGCGTGAGACTATAAAAATGTCGAGCTATTCATAATATAATAATCACGAGCTATAAAAAAAATACATACACATACATACATATCGTCACGCCTTTTATCCCCGAAGGGGTAGGCAGAGGTGTATTTCTACACCCACTTTTCGCCAGATATACTTTAGTCCCACGTAATAAGGGGCGAGCTTATTGCCGTACCGGGCACATTGCCAGACTCCGTGCTGCTACTGAGAATTTCGTGACAGAAAAACCCAATAACACTGCCCGACCCAGGAATCGAACCCGGGACCTTCCGATACCACGCGCGCATTTATGCCGTGAGACCAACGAGGCAGTCGATAAAAAAAATATTCTTAAATATACACATATGTTACTACTCAAGTGGTTACCAATACGATTTCGCCGGAAGACCCACATACTTTCTTTACCATACAATATATTGTAGGGGCCCACATTTCCCCAGTTTCCCCTATTAGAACAAAATATCATAGTGATAGGTAGTGATCCTTGACTAAGGATTTGAACCGTGTTACCGTCTGAGCCTGCCTAATATTATGTAATAGGAGTGCATTCCATAGGCGAACAGCAGTGACACTAAACGATTTACGAGTATCATAACAATCCGTGCAATGTGCCGGCATCTTCAGCTTTAAATTTTCTGATGACCTTAAATAACGATTATGCGTATCATGAAGGAACTCGAATCGTCCTTTAAGATAGGAGGGAGTAGAAGGGTTAAGGGAAGTCGTGAATAAAATCTCAGAAAAACAAGATAATGACAAAAATCAACAGGCATTTATTAGTCTCGTTAATCCTTATTATCATTAATCTTTAATAATTAATTTGGGCTACCAGTCTTTGGTGCTATTCGAACTTTAAAAAAAATTATAAACTGCCTGTTTTGCCCCGTGTCCGGGGTAAAATGGCCATATGCGGGGCATAACAGGCATGTAAGTTTAAAACCAAGCACAAAAAGTAAAAATGTGAAGGGATTTGTCATCATTATCCTCTTCACCGGCGCAAGAACAGTGGCCCATCTCTGGCATGCACGGCAACTGACCCAACCCTCTGTAGGTTTTGAGTACAAATATCCACAGTATAATCATTCTACATCTTCTTCCTCCGACTCTTTCTCCTTATTTTCTTAATTTTTCTTAATCTTTTTATTCCTTCCTTTCTTCTCCACCAAGCCACAATTTGCTAACCAATCCTCGCCAGCGGTTTGAGTAGTCGGATCAAAATTATGAGGGATGCTATTTTTTGTTGCAATTTGATATGTCAGCTGACGAACTTCAAATCAAACAAACTACCTTCTATATCTTTAATATATGAAGCTAACTCTTCCTCTTGAGCAGCTGAAAATACCGGTCTATAAGTACCTAGTTTTGTTGGTGATAAATGTTGTGTTTTTTTATACTCCTCGAATTTTCGCCGCAAAGTTGATCGCGGCACATTGTAATCAAGAGCGGCCCGTTTACAGCTTAATCTGCCACTGGCCTCATCCTTTACGGCTGATTCCATCTTCTCCGAGCTCCATTTGGCACGTTCTGTCTTCCTTTGCCAGTGGCGAAACTATTATTGTAGCTGCAGAAAAAAGATCAACGTAATAGGATTACCTGAGGCAAAATGGGCACCCTGTCCATTTTGCCCCGCCCAAAATGCCCCAAAGGTCAAACAAAACAAATGCTATCGAAATCCAACGAAATTGTGGTAGTTCGTTCACAACTCGTTCAAGTTATTTAGACACATAATTGAACGTAGCAAATTACTTAGTAACTGGGCATTTAACACAAACACGAATTAGCTATAACACATACTTAAAACCGAAAAATAATATCAAACGCAACAACTTACGTAATCTCGTTCTGTCGACGTACGATGCGCATCTACACACACACAACCACTTTTCTAGCTAGTGCGAGGTTGACTGGAAGGCGATCCGAAGAGTTTCGAGCGTCTCGGTTTATTATCCTGCGGAGGAGAGGGGGTGCCCATCTTACCCCGCGGGCCCGTAATGCCCCGGCTTCCCCTATAATTTTATGTTTTATTTATGTATGTGTGTATGTAGGTATGTCTGTATGTATGTAAAATTATTTATATATGTGTAGTATATTGTTATAATATTACATAGGGTTCCCACCAAGAACTTAGGGTCCCAAGCCAACCTCAACTGCAAGTGGTGCACCTGCCGATCAACGGACGAGGCTCTGGCAAACAAAATGTCCCAATAAGCGGCAATAGGCTCGCCACCTATTACGTGAGATCAAAACACTGGCGAAAAGTGGGCGTTTAATATGCCTCGGCCTGCCCCTTCGGGGAAACAGGCGTGAGTCTATGTATGTATGTATGTATAAATGTATATATTTAAAGTATATATCATTCTATTACTGGTACACGTACAAGTACCATTTCATTCTTTCCAATAATATATCCATCCAAAGGTTGCCTGGTAGAAATCGCTGTTAGCGATAAGGCCTTCCTTTGTACTCTATTTATTATAAAATTCCTGTAAATGTTCTTTATAGTGTATAATAAAGAATTAAATAAATAAATAAATAATATGTATAGCACAGACCCAGACACGGCACAAATAATCGTATCCATCACACAAAAAAATGTACTGGGTGGCAATGAAACGATGAATGCCAGCTTAGCAATTAGGATCACTAACTACTAGACCCTGGATAGAACAACAGGTCAGTCTTCCCGAAATACCTAAATATATCTGTAGTTTCTCTTAAATAATCATACCAAGCTTAAGGTTACATAATTTTTTCTATTTTGTTACGACATACGCTGCGTAATAATTCTAGTGTTTTTTCAGAGGACTTTGTATAATCAGCAGAACATGCCATTTTGTCACTTATCCTTCCGTGCGTTGACAGCATAATAACTAGTTTTAGCTTTGACAACGGTGGAGTAATACTTAGTCGTGAAAAGATAAACGTTCGTGAGTTACGAGCAACGCTAACAAAACAATTAGACAAAGGTCAAAAAAGAAAACTTACTAAGAAATATTACGTTAGTATTTCACGTATTAGGTATATAACAATGTATGGAAAAAATGCTTCTACTGGAATTATCATCAGAATCTAGTTATAATTATATTTTGGGACAATATATTTAAGCCTTTTCCAAGATTATCAAGGCCATCACATGCTAGGCAAAGCAGCATAATTATACTAATGGCAGGCAGACAACTGATAACATTCTTATACTGATATACATACGAGCATTGTAGTTAACCACAGCCAAACCTAGAACAAACTTTAACTATAACCTTGACATGACGATTAGCAGTGGGTTATACTAGTGTTGGTCACTGATTGACTGAATTTTTGACCACTGCTAGTGTAACCCAAGCTGAAATTTCGGGGCAAATAAGAGGTAATTTATCTATGTATTAATTAAATTACACGTAAGAAACGCTTTTCAAAAATATTAAGATTTGTTCTGGATAGAAAATAATGCACATCCTTTGGTTCAGCAATCAGAATTACTAATCACTAGTACAACGGAGCTGTCAATCTACATTCACAACAGTGTCTAAATAGTGAATCGAAATAGTGAGCCTCAAAATTAGAAACCCAGATGTCCCCATTGCTGGCGCCATAAAATGTACCTCTGTCGACTTTCAGAATTTTAGATTAACGGGCCGGCAGTGTGAAGATACGTGTTTGTTACGCCATATATTTTTATTGCAAGCAGTTGGAAGCTTGAATTTTTACGACCGAGAGACCTTAGAATGTGGCTTTTGATGTTCTGCGAACTTGATTAACTACCGTTGCTGTGAAACAGAAAAGTTTGCCGATGAGAAACAATAAATTACATACATGGATTACGTTCCATAGATACTTCAAGTATTTTAATTTGGCATGTTTCTTTATTCATCCCCGAAAGAGTAGCAGAGGTGTAATATTAAACCCACATTTCACACAGTTTGGCATTTTAGGTCCCACGTAATAGAGGGCGAGCCTATAATATTGACGTTACCGCGCACATTGTCAGACTCCGTGCTGCTACTGAGAAATTCAGAAAATCTCAGTAACACTTTTGCCAGATTCGGGAATCGAACCCGGGGCCAACCGATCAACTGACGCATACGTACGCTATCCACTGGACCAGGGAGGCAATAATTACTACTACGCCAAAGGTGCAGTCATATTTTTACATATAAAAAAGGCTCTCCTTTGCCACAATTCTTATAATACTTTAAGCGTAATAGTATTTATTTATATATCCTACTAACGTGTATATGTAATAAATATAAAACCCACAAACGTTCAAAGTTTTATCGCGGAGGCTGTAGTCGCGCGGTCTAGACTAACTCGAATCTTCTAAACATGGCGTCGAGAGGCGGGCAAGTCATTAACCTAACTACCTCTTGGCTGTAAACGAGCCAGCCATTGGCATTACAACCTGCCTGAATACTTGGCTGGTTTGTTTGGGCAATGCCTGCTGCTATTTGTAGTTCTGTTTATTGTGATAATACACGAAGAAAGCTTTAATTTTTTGTTAAAAATAATTTTAACGAGATAATATACCAAAAACTTTTTTGTCTATATTCAGCTAAAGCCTGTTATGCCTGTTTCTTTGAAACCCCGTTATATTACGCAACTGCAAGATTATATTGCCGAATAAAGCAGAGTTTATGCTTAGGCTGCTCCAACAATTTTCTCATGAAATTATCAACTACAACAGAAGAGGCTATAAGTATCAGGCATACATACGGTTGGTATAAATATTCTATTTCAATTTGAATATTGAAACCGGTGAATTGTTCGAATTGGCGAATAGAGATACATATTTGACATATTGTGTAGAGAGTTTGTGTCAAATATGTGGCTCTGGTAGCCAAATCTATGGACAGTTCGAATTGTAACCGGCCGATAGAGGATATATATAGGAACCATTGCATAAATGTTAGGTTACAAGACATTACGCTAGCAAAAAATAACCATTTCATACCTAGCACAGACTCTGCACAAACTATGACTACCGTCTTCTGTAGATCATATTATTATTATGGCATCCTTTGTGGTTATGGTATCGGTTTCCTGTACGATTTCATGCACTGCCGCGTTACATAAAAATGCTCATAGATAATGAACTTTAAATTGTATAAGATAAGGATGTGTATTGTGCCCGTTTACTTTCTTTGTTTGAGATACAAAGCCAATATAGTCAAAGGTGATACGATAAGGGCTTTTATGGCATAAGTAATTCATTTTTCGATCAACTCGTATAAATAAGATAAACATGAAGTCTAATACTTATTTCATTTTTATGGTTTCATACCTCAACATTGAAAGACCGCTTTGGGATCACTTTACTGTACGTCTGCCCGCTTGTTTGACAGTCTGCTGCTATTTAGATTTGCTGTTCTTTGATGTTATACATAAGTTATTCGTAGTCCGGTTACAATCTAAGACTTGAGCCTGCGAATATCCATATTTCATAGCCGATTATTTTGCTAACACCATCGCAATTTTTATTATTTTATATCCTGCAGCCTTACCTTATGTTACAGCTTTAAAATAGCAATTGTGGTAATTCTTTCATAGCATAAAATACCAGCAAATGAACGTGATAGGTCAAGGAATTAATCTACACAATGAAATACTACAAATAAGTGGGCAAATGCGGAGCATTTACTGGAAACAGACACTAATTACTGGATCGAATTATTCCGCTCACGAGTTGTCGCTACAGATAGCCAATAAAATAAACATAAATACAACTGATAGGTATACAATAATTATAATTTAAGTTAGTCAGCCAAATAATTCAAGCGATTTATGTTCTTTAGAAATACGCTGATAAGTAACCCCCGACTAAAAGCTCTGAAAAGGTAGGTTCTTGCAGTGCCTAAATTTGAGCATATAAAATTAGAATTTGCAGGCTATCTACATGCAGACAAATCCATATCTGGTATAAAATATAACAAAATTTTGCCTCAAAAATAAGTTGGTTTCCGCTTTTTAGTTTACACCTGAGTGTGTACTTGTTAGTTGTATAGGAAAAGTGTAGAGTGCAGGAGTACCGTGGACCATTCGGAGGATAATTCCGCGCGGCGGGTACGACGCAGCTTTTGTTCCACACTTCAAGTCCAGTTTTTGTTTGAAGAACAGTGATGTTGAAAACATAGTTGCCGTTTTTGTACACCAATAATGCGCTGCACAACACAAAGCCTTTAATTACAAAATATAGTTGCGTAATAATTTATCTTTTATGCAACTTTCAAATAAGTTGTATCAGCTTTCTATTCATAACGTTTGTTGTAATATTTTTCACTGTATTAATTAGGAAATATGTTTCGTTGCATTAAACTAGTTTACAAAGTACCTGTCCATCAACCCTGATTCTTAGAAAGCTTTTATATATTCGACTTTGGAGGTAAATAGCAGGGTTTCGCGATTACTTTAATGAGAGTAAGAAAGTTGCGAGGTAAATACATATAAAGTTCTTTCACAAAGTTTGAACTGATATCCCTAAATCATAGCCTCTTGATTATCTTCATGAAACTGGAAATATCGTCCTAATGTTTTGAGGCAATTGATAATGACAACAATTATTAATAAGTTAACGTAAATTATAAA
This sequence comes from Euclidia mi, assembly GCA_944739405.2. NCBI lineage: Eukaryota > Metazoa > Arthropoda > Insecta > Lepidoptera > Erebidae > Euclidia > Euclidia mi. Next base: position 27,257,210 of record OX123193.2, on the reverse strand, counting down.
AGTAAGCCAAATTTGCAATAGATGACAACCCCATTGAGCCAATATAACGAGTAAAATATCAAATATTAAAACAACAAGACAGTACAACAAAATCCTACACTCAGTACACGTTTTATCCTCGCCTTTACGCGTAAGCGACGGGTCTATATCGCTTAATTATTTTAAAACAAAGGTTAGATAAATTATATCTGCCTCAACGTTTAAGCATGGATTACATCAGACAGAACAGGTATTTAATTTATTATATATATTATATTAATTTTAGTAAGTTTTTTAAAGTAAGTAGTTTGCGTCGTAAGAGTAAGTAATTCTTTATACCTAAATAATACACCAAAATCTCCGAAATCTAATTTTAATGCCTATTTTCCGTGCATTTTCTCACAGAACAAAACAATCGCACTAAAATAACTCTTGCACAATTCAACGTTCTAAAACTATTATATGAGTTTCCGTGACAGTGCAGGAAAATAACGGCGACTCGGAAACACTTACTACCAGGTGAAACCTAAATGTTTACTATGAGATTGCATAATTCAGATAGCACGAGTAAGTACTGAACTGAGAAGAAGTACCTCTACTTAGGCGCCGACTTAAACTTGAAACTATTCAAATTTATTCCACTGAGGTGATTGAAAGCGCACGTTAGGTAATACTCTGTGAGATATAAAGGCACTAGTTTTTGCCCGCAGCATCACCTGCGTTGAAAAAAGTATATATAGCTCCAATCTTTTTAATAAAAATCTGGTAATAAATAGGCGAGTGCAACATTTCATAGTAGCTTTTATTTCATTAATCAATTAAATGAAAGGGAATAAATTTAATCATAATCGGTTCAGAGCGGCAGCGCAATAGACAGACCATTTTTTTTATATCATAATATTTATATCCGTTGTAGGATAATGACTGTACAATCAATGAAAAGCTGGCACCGCCGTAATTTTATTGCAAAGCACCATTGCTCTAAAGCAAAAATAAAACCCGACGTTAAACTTAAGTTTTAAGCGAGTATTTTTATTTATTTCCAGGAGTCTGCAACTCGGAATTTTAAATAAAAAGTTAATCTCAATGTTCCAGGAATTGGTCATTAAATCTACGTAAAATATCAAAATATTTAGTCTGTATAAGTAAAAACGATGGGATCTTAATTAATTCTAGAGGATTCCCGCAGCTACGGCCGCAAGTATATTTTTGTAATTTAACCGCTTCTTCCCTCATAGTGCACTCCAACAATCCCCAAAGAACATACATGCCTGGTTTTGCCTTGTCCATCATTCAGTCAGTAACGGGTGCAATTTATATTATACTTCAATAAAAATCTTATGACTTTCAAAGATGTTTGTATTTAACGTTACTTTATGTGTCTGCCTCATTATTTATGCTTCATTATTTCATTGTTATTTCGGATCACCCTTGACAGCAATTAGGATAAGTACCCACATTATGTAGGAACACATCTTAATGCCAAAGCACTAGACAGAGTTGTATTTTTGTGTGCTTTAGATCGAGTCCTAGTCAACGTGTTGGACTAACCAGGTGCGCAATAGATATTTTACCTAGTGCACAGATGTGTAGACATAAGCTCACTCTTTCTTCGTTCACCCGTAAGTGAGTAGTGGACAACAAAAACGACACTACTATAGGTACTTGAGAACACTTGCTGTACACTAGAGTAACTATCATCATCATCGTCGTCCTAGAGTTATACCGGCTGCATGATTTACGCCATGGAGCCCAAGTACCGTTTACTAGTCTAACCAAATATGACAGAATATCAGCTTTACTTTGCAACAAAAGTACCACTATATAGAAAGATATTTAAGCTCACTGAAAATTTGTCAGTTCATGGTAATAGGTAATTATATAGGTTAGAGTAAAATCTTGTTGGAATTATAAGCCAGTATTCTAAAATTTTTAATAGGTTCGTAGAAAATCAGTAGTCGCGTCTCTGCTGTATTTTTACCCGACTACGGCGAAGCCAAATGGAAGGGTAATGTTTTGGCGTGTATATATGTAGAGAGTGGACGGACTGCTACGCAGATTGTCTCGAGTTCGAATAGCTACAGCGCGCACCAATGACTTATCGAAGTTATGTGCGTATTACATTGTTAATTATTGCTTGCTTAAGGGTGAAGGAAAACATCGTGAGGAAAACAAGTGCGACTAAGGCTCTAGCTTGAGCATTTCTGTACTTATATGTTTCTGGATTTATATCTGAATGAGCTATTTTCTTGTTTCGTCATTTTTAGACCCACTTTTTTTACGTAGTCGGGTTATAGTTGTTAAACTTATTTTTATTGAGACATTCAAGTTTACAATGATCGTATTGTCATGGCAATACTATGTTTATCGTTATATATCGTTTATTCGTGGCGACTGCTATGAACCATTAAAATATTGTCTGAGAACAGCTAGATGTAACAGTCATTCAGGGATAAAATATTTCGGCGACACAGTGACAATAAACAGTCCTTATAATGAGAACAGCTAGAGACGAGAAATTAATCGACATGTCAAAACTCTCTCACTCTCTTAAAATTGCTTGTGTGGGAAATTCAAATAAAATAGTTTATTCTTATTCTAATTAAATTTTAATGAATAAAAGTTGAAGCATATAGCACATACCTGCTGGATTAGCGTTTGTTATAGACTCTTTAGTTGCATCATAAATACGTTTTAATAATTTTATATTCTTTACTGTGTCATAGCTAACGTCATTCATTCTTTCTGTCTTCTAACTTACGTTTGGTACAAATAAAATAAAAACAACTTAATGTATGCAAAAAGCCTTTATTTTATTTGGCGACGAGGAAAATTGTGTTGTTCAGTAAACACCATGAATGCTAAATAATTCGCGGCATTCCTTACCGCGCAACAAGAACAACAAAAGGCACTTACAGTCCTACTGCAGCAGCTCGTTCAACAGCAACAACACCAGGGAAGCCCCTCAACAGGCAACAACACCAAGAACAACGATGGTAACGAGCACCCACGACATCTAAACAAAACATTGTAAAACACTTCAAGTGCGACAAGTTTAACCCAGAAACAACCACTGCTGAAAACTTTATCGATCTGTTTGAAGCAAAAGGCCGAATTTGGGGCAAAGAGACTGTTAGTATTCATAAAGACCTACTTATTAACTGCATAACACCTGAAATATACCACGACCTGAATGTAGGTTTGACCCCTGATTTTGACACAGCAACATACGACGATATAAAGATGAAACCATTAGACTTATATAGAACAAAGAAAACACGATACAAAGCCTAAATAGATTTTTGGAACTCGACGAGAGAAAGCGGCGAAACTATGGAACGTTATGCTAATAGACTAAAAGAACTCTCGAGGAACTGTGGCTACGAAGGGACTATGGTTGAGAGACAGCTTCGTGATCGTTTTGCAACCGGCTTAAACCATACACAGCTAGAGGTAGAATTAAAGCAAAGATGGCCTGAACTACGCGAAGTAACAGAAGGGGGCAGACCGAGAGAGATAACATTCGCAGAAATATTTTCAGTTGCCCGGTCACGCGAAATCTTAAAGAACGACAGCAGCGCCGTGAATAACAAACAAAATGACTACGTTAACAGAATACGCCAAAAGAGACAAGGCAAACGCAGTGATACAACGACTAAGGGCGGTTTCAGATTAGCGTATTTTTCTGCGCGTATACGGTCGTTTCAGCATACGCGCTTACACGCGCGCTACATTACGCGCTTCAAAAAACCAGACTCACGTAAACGGGCGTGTTCGCTCGAAACGGTAGTGACGTCTTGTCAGTATCAACATGGCTTCTGACGGCTTGTGTTTATACGAGCTTAGAAGCGCGTCAACGCTCGTACAGGTTGCGCGTATGCCAAAAGGCGCGCCTATACGCGCCTACAGGCGCTTCCAAAAACGAGCTTATACGCGCGTATAAAACGCTAATCTGAAACCGCTCTAACGAAACAGCCAGGAAGTTGCGACTAGATCAATGCCGACGATGCGGAAAGCGGGACAAACATAACTACGAGAACTGCTCAGCTAAAGACCACCCTTGTATGGCATGTGGGAGCACAGGACATTACGAGAGTGTATGCATCAAATCAGGTAGAGCATATTTGACGACACAACCTAAACGCTCCCAACGTCCTAACAAGGCCGATAAAAATATATAGATAGAACACAGAGGATCAACAATTGAACAGATGCATTAGAGACCTCATCAACGATAACGTCGCACTCCTCGGCGGAAGAGAGTGATAGCGAGTACAACCCTGTTCACAATATTACTAAGAAGACATCCCGGTGCAAGAAAATTGACGTGTCCATTAATGGGGTAAAATGCACGATGGACTGGGACCCAGGATCGATCTACTCTATAATTACCACGAAATTCTGGAAAAAGATTGGAGCCCCGGCGTTAATGAAGGGACCGAAACTACAAGCTTATTGCAATTTCAAGCTCAAACCGAGAGGTATAACTGACGTAACAATTGAAGTAGACAACGTACAAAAGATTTTACCTGTTGTAGTTGTGGACAAGGCAGATCCTATGCTTTTCGGGTAACAAGGGTGTGAAATATACAACATGACCTTTCCCAAGCCTGTCAACTCCATCAAATGCACCAAAGAGACGTCACTGGACCTAATGCTAGCTACCCACACCGACCTATTCGACAAAAAATTAGAGAAGGTCAAGGATTACCAAGTTAGTATCGGCACGTCCCATCAAGTTCAGCATGCGCAAATATATAGAAATAGAACTAGAACGACTTCTGCGCGAGGGGATAGTAACAGAAGTGGACCCCAACATGAGAACTATAGAATGGGCTACACCTACAGTCAATGTTTTAAAACCAACAGGCCAAGTACGTATATGTGGTGACTACCGAACAACGATAAACCCGGTGCTTTTCAAACATACTCATCCCGTACCTCTATTTGACCAGTTACGACAACGTCTGGCTCACGGAGAGAAATATTCAAAAATCGACCTTATAGATGCTTATCTATAGCTTGAAATAGCTCCGGAATCAAAAAAGTACTTAACAATATCAACCCACAAAGGATACTTTGTCTACAACAGAATGCCCTTTGGTATTGCAACAGCGCCCTCAATTTTCCAACATTTTCTTGACAAACTACTTGATGGCATACCAAAAGTCGCTGTATTTTTTGATGATATTGCCATTACGGGAAAAAAATACAAAGAACACATACAGACCCTTTCAATGGTTTTCAACAAATTGAAGCAAGCCGGACTCAAAGTCAATCTCAAAAAATGCACTTTCCTACAGCTAGAAATCGAATATTTGGATCATATTATTGACAAAAATGGAGTACGACCAACAAAATCCAAAATTGAAGCAATTTCGAAAGCACCACCACCAACAAACACTAAAGAACTGAGGGCGTTCTTAGGACTCGTAAATTTTTACAAACGATTTATTCCACATTTACACAGTGAATGCGCTGACTTACATGAGTTAACGGGTGGCCGTCGAAAATGCCAATGGACTGATCACGAAAACGAATTATTTCATAAGACCAAGAAATTAATAACAAGATCCAAGTCACTTGTGGCGTTTGACGAACAACGGCCTCTTTTCCTATCATGTGACGTCTCGGAGAAAGGAGTAGGCGCAGTCCTATACCACAAAGATAAGAACGACATCGAACAACCTATTGCGTTTGGCTCGCGGAAACTGAAACCGGCGGAAATCAAATACTCTGTTATCGACCGTGAGGCATTGGCAATATTCTAGGGCATTAAAAAATTTGACCAGTATTTCAGAGGCACTAAATTCACACTGGTAACCGACCATAAACCACTTATTCACATATTGAGTCCTCAACGAAATCTGCCAAAAATTGCTAACAATAGACTTGTAAGATGGGCACTCGTCATTGGAAATTATGATTACGACATCATTTATAGAAAAGGTGAACATAACATTATCGCTGACTACCTCTCCAGGATGCCAAATAGCAAGGAAGAGCCGAATGTCTCTGAGCTATCAATATGCAAAATCACCGAGAAGTTACAACATAATAAAATGGATGATTTGGCCTTAAGTGAAGAGCGTATCAGAGAAGAAACGAAGCACGATGCCACGCTGAGGCAAGTCTTACAATTGATCAAAACCAACTGGTATAACTGTATACATGCTGAGCTTAAACCATTCCTCAGAAAACGAAACGAATTGTCTATAGCGAATAAGATTATCATGTGGCAAGGTAGAGTTGTCGTACCGAGTAAATTAAGACTTACAGTACTACGTTATTTGCACATTGGCCATCCTGGGACATCTGCAATGAGAGCTCTAGCACGCTACTTATGTATGGTGGCCAACTCTCGAAGAAGACATTGACAATTTTGTTAAACAATGCCAAAAATGCCAAGAAAATCGTCCTAACAACCCAGAAATTACAGTATACTCTTGGTCTATCCCAGAGAAGGTATGGGAAAGAGTTCACGTTGACTTTACTGGGCCCTTCGAGGGAAAATATTGGCTAGTACTGTCAGATGCGTTATCAAAATGGATAGAGATTAAACCGATGACAAAGATAACCACCAAGACATTGTGCGAGAAATTAGATGGCATTTTTACAACTTTCGGATTACCTCAAGTTATAGTGTCTGACAATGGACCTCAGTTCACTTCCAAAGAATTCCGAGCATATTGCAAGTCGCAGGGTATAGTATACATGACATCTTTACCCTATCATCCTAGAACTAATGGATTGGCTGAGCGCCTGGTGCGAACTTTTAAAACAAGAATGGCCGCAAGTGAAGCAGATCGACCTAACCAAAAGCGTAGATTGCAAAACTTCCTGTTTTCTTATCGGATTACACCGTATACTACCACAAGCAAGTCACCAGCCCAAATGATGTTCGGCAGACAGCTAAACTGCTTACTGGATAATGTGAGGCCAAATATCTACGTGACTGGTGAGAGGCCGGGAATCAGCCGCGTCAAAAAAGTGCCTGACTGGAGAGAGGCCGGAAATCGGTCGATCGTTATAATCGCATTTTTTATTTCCTTATTTATTTTCAGCAGTTTTATGATTAAAATGTATAATTACGTAAGGATATTTATATACCAAACTGTAGGAAACTTTATGAAGAATCTAAATATATATATATATGTTAGCAGAAATTCATAAAAATCTCCGAGTAATCAACAACAGAATGGAGCCCCCCCCCCGTCGAGGGTTACCCCGCGGGCAGGGCCCGCCAGACGCGGGGGGCGGCAGTATGCAAGTAGCGCCACGTGACTGGTTATGAGAAGGACATTGCGCTATAAAAATGTACAAGCCAATATCGAATCTGAACAAAAGACCCCGATTTTCCAGAATGGGGAAGCAGTGTACATCCGTACCAAACTGGAAAATAAGTGGAAACCGGCTGTAATAGAGGAGAGGAAACACCGGTATTCTTATGTGGTGAGAACTCCAGAAGGAGTCTTGAAGCGCAGACACGCCGACCACATACGGCCCCAGGGGAGTGTGGCTCAGTCACCAATCAACGACCGAGATAGTGAGATGGAACCATCGACACCTGCTCGATCATCTTCTTCAACACCACATGATCTACAACCACGTGCCAGTTCAACTCCAATCAGTCAAGCAGCAATTGAAGCCGCTGCCGCCTCACGGCTAACACTCGAACAGACACCGGTGTTGAGGCGTAGCAAGAGGACCGTACGTCCACCACACCGCCTTATAGAGCAAATGACCTAAGGCCGGGAGGAATGTTACAGACTCTTTAGTTGCATCATAAATACGTTTTAATAATTTTATATTCTTTACTGTGTCATAGCTAACGTCCAGAGAGGTTGGACTAGGTTTAGACGTTTAGAGGTTTTGCCTTAGGTTATATTTCTTTGCTAACGTCATTCATTCTTTCTGTCTTCTTACTTACGTTTGGTACAAATAAAATAAAAACAACTTAATGTATGCAAAAAGCCTTTATAGCGGTATCCGTTATCCAATAACTAACAAATTTTAAACAGGAAAAACAATTTATACACTATGGACACATTCAATGTTTCGAAAATCCATCACATGCAATCATATTTTGAGGAGCGAATGGCTAGTTTTGAGACGCAGCTGCAGAAAAAGTCGCCACAAAACACTGGGAGTCTGGCGGAAGAATTTTCTTCATTCAAGACCTTCGTTCTGAACACTTTAAGATCCTTTTCGGAGCAGTTGGACATCGTCGGACGCGAGGTCGACAAGATCGAGATGCGTAGCCGCCGAAAGATGTTGTTGCTTCACGGCGTAGCGGAGCGTAAAGACGAGGAGACAGCTCAGCTGGTGGCGGATATCGTCAAGCAACGTCTTCACATTGACACCTTCGTGGCTGATGACATCAGGCGCTGTCACAGGATGGGACGCCGAACTTCCAACGACAAGGCAAGGCCCATACTGGTCAAATTTGAATCGGTTGTGATGCGTGACAGTATCTGGTTCACCAAAACGAAGCTTAAAGGAACGGGTATCACGCTGTCGGAGTTCCTGACACGTTCGCGACATGAAGCTTTCTTGGTGGCACGGGCGAAGTTTGGGGTTGACAAGTGCTGGACAAGAGAAGGATACATTCACATCCGGGGCCCTGATGGTAAGCGTTATCGCATAACCTCCACTGGTGACTTAAGTAAGGTGAAGCTCGGGAATGCGGATAAAACAGTTGCCAAACCAAGCACTACAAAGGCCAGGAGGACTGCAGCCACGAAAAATAGTATTCTTCCATTTTCCGTTCCATATGTATGCATTTGCTTCCATTTTGCTCGTTAAAAACTCTCATCAAATAGTTTTATTTTTCATGTTTCGTTTAGGTATGTACAAACAAAAACACTGTTTACAACAGAGAGGTTGGTATACTTAATATATATAGTCTGAGGTTTACAATATCACAGTTGTCACTAATGTCATGTCATTGTAACAAAATTTACAAATGTAACGTTCCGTTTCGCACTACACGTATTTGAATACCTGTGTTTTTAGACACCATGTTTTAATGATAATTTTACTTTAGTATATTTATTTCTCTTTTCTTTCAGTTCTTTAATTTTGTTATTTGTTAGTTAGTTTCACTTTATCTGCTTATTTGGTTTTTAATTTTGTTAAAGCGCAACCGGCAGGTAGATGCTATGAAAGAGCTTTACGGGATTATTAATATTATAGTTGTAAGGTAGTATTTATATATTTTAAATTTATATATTTTCATTTTACATAATATAAGTTTATATGTTTATAAATCAGTTTATAGTTCTATATTGAATGTATTATTCAGACACAAATAGTGATGATACCTTTCATTCTGCCTCAAGTCTGGATGAAAGTTTTGAAAGTGTACCTTCTCTAGGTGATATTCTTCAGTCGCAATTCTCTGACGTATCCAAGAATTTTAATGTAGTCCAAATTAATGCATAGAGTATTCCAGCCCATTTCTCAGATATGCTGGCTAATTTAGACTGCCAAAACATGCATGCCGTCCTTGTTTCAGAGTCATGGCTGAAACCTTGTCTCCCATCTACATCTTATACTCTTCCAGGTTTCCGGCTTATTAGAAATGATCGCGCTTTCGGCAATGGTGGCGGTGTTGCTATATACTTGCGTCAGCATATTCCTTATCAGATGGTCACTATGTTACCACAGCCACTACTGTCGAATGCTGGCGAATATCTTTTTCTGGAAGTTGAACTCCGCCGCACAAAAGTTCTGGTAGGTGTTTACTATTCGCCCTCTTACCGTGTAATTTTTTTTTCTACATTTGAACAAATACTTGAAACTTAACTCCTTTATATGGCCACACTATAGTGATGGGCGCCATTAAAACCTGCCTCCTTAAACAGGATTCCCGTGCTACATCATTTCGTCATGTCGCGGAGTCCTGCAATATCTCAATTTTAAATCTTAACGCACCTCATCACTTTCCTAATTGCACTCCTTCTCTTCTCAACCACATTCTAGTATCTTCCCCTAATCTAATTCACAAGCATGGTCAATGTACAGCGGATGCATTCTCCTATCATGACCTTATTTATATATCATATAAAGTATGCACTCCCAAAACGAAGCCCAAGATTGTGTTGCAGTGCAACTTTAGTGACATGAATCATGACAAATTGCGTGCGGATAGCGTTAGCTTAGACTGGGAGCCTTTGTATTCTTCAGAGTGCATTGATTCTAAAGTCCAAATCTTTACAAATAATCTCATCAAGCTTTACGACTTCCATGCGCCAATCCGCTCCATCAATCTAAAACATTTACCGGCACCTTGGCTAACTGAAGACATCAAAAAGATTATGGCCAAAAAATCTGCTGCCAAAGCTAAATTGAAGAACAAGCGTACTCTTCTGAACCAAGAAAAATACGTTGCCATCAGAAATCTCTGTAACAAGGTGTGTAGCAATGCGCAACGCCAACACATTCATAAATCCGTTGAAAACGGTGATCCGGCTAAGGTCTGGAAATTTCTTAAAACTGTGGGAGTTGGTAAGACGTCAATCCACTCCAAACAATGTTAACCTAGATTCTCTCAACACTTACTTCTCTACTTCTTCCAATTTTGATGGTAATATGAAAAGAGCCACTTTACAACATCTTTCATCTTTGCCAACTCCTGAGTATTCTCCTTTTAAATTCTCGCCATTTATCGCTTGTGACGTTAAGAAGAGTATATTGGCAGTTACATCCAATGCAGTCGGTAGTGACAGTATCAGTCGCAAAATGATCCTTCCCATCCTAGACGAAATTCTTCCAGTCCTTTGTCACATTCTAAATTTTTCCATTGCTCGTCGCATCTTATATGTGAAAATGCGCTCTTAAATCCTTATCAATCTGTTTTCCGCCCTGGTCACAGTACTGTCACTGCTCTGGCCCGCGTAACTGACAACATAAGGCTAGGTATGGATTGTGGAAATCTTACGATTTTGACATTACTTGACTTTAGCAACGCATTTAACACCGTGGATTTTCACATCATACTGGGCATTTTACGCTCTCTTAACGTATCTCCATCGGCAATTGGCTGGTTTAGTAGTTACCTGTTTGATCGCCGGCAACGTATACACATAGAAAACTCTTATTCCTCTTGGTCTTACACTACTGCTGGTGTGCCGCAGGGTGGCGTGCTATCTCCTTTACTCTTCGCCATATTTATAAACTCCATCTCAAATCAGCTACTTTCATCCTACCACGTTTATGCAGATGATTTAAAATCGTTAAATATCTTCAAAACTTTGATCAAAAATCACTACCTGATTTTATTTGATGATTTTCTTGTTACATATGCCTTATTTACTCCATCTGTATTGTCTGTGTTGACTGTCTCTTATATTTCTATAATGTATGTAAGTAGGTATATTTTATATTTGTATTTTATTTTATGTAATATTTAATACTTAGTTGTATTTTATTTATGTTCGTATATTTATCGAATTATAATTTATATATATGTATGTATAGATACTATCTAAGATTTTCGTATTATTTTTAGCAACTACACCACCGCTCCACATTTTTGCTCATATCATTCCTGTCCACCTTAAGGTTGCCTAGAAGAGATCGCCCTAGGCTATAAGGCCGCCGATTGTACATTATAGTAGTTTTAAGTCTCTTTACAAAATATCTACTGTTTAATGCTATGTTGGTGTACAATAAAGCGTATATCTATCTATAAATTCGTAAGTGTGTATGTATGTTCCGTTTTTACGCTAAAACGGCTGAACCGATTTTGTTGAAATTTAATGTAGAGATATATTGGACCATGGAGACGGACATAGGCTACTATAAGTTGCAAAAATTAAACTGAGAGGGATGGTAGAGAGAGTAGAAGTTTGTACGGGACAAATTTACCTCTTGGAAGTAAGAACGCATGCGCTAACAATTGAGTACTGCGCATGTGCTATCGCATATCTGTCAGTACTGTCACGTCATACATAATGTCATATTGTGCTCGTTGATTAATTATTGTTCGCATATATAAACTAATAATTATATAATAAGCTTAAACGGCTGAAACTATTTTCCCTACTAATATTAAAAACGCGAAAATGTTTATAGAGATATATTGAACATGTACTAGAACATGGCTTTGACATTTATCTGAATGCAAGGTGATGTTATTATATGAAAGGTACTGGTAGATAACGGTAGAAAATGTCATGCATACCTACTTATCGAGTTACTTTGTACCCTGTAGAGTTTCTAAAGTCTTTAGAATGATCAGGAGAGTCTTCACACAACTTGAGACTGAAAGTAGATTAGTGTTAACCCGAATTTAACGCGCGCGAAGCCGCGGGCAAAAGCTAGTACTATATATAATTTGAAGTCCCCGCCACGTCCTTTATATTTGTATGAATGCGATAAACTGAAAAGCTTCGAACGGATTGTTTTACGGTTTTCACTAATAGATAGTGTGATTTCTGGCTAATGTGGGTGTTATGCACGTGGGTGAGTGAAGTCTAGTACAATAAAATTATAACAATGCAAAACTATGTCAAAAAATTAAAATGTCTTCCAGTTAAATGAAAAAATTAAACGAAATTTGTATGAGTCATCTATAAAATTGATTTTCGAGGAACTAATCAGACAGTGGTGCAACAGGCCATAAATACTGTTACACGAAAATGTTGAGCTTAAAAATGCTAAAGAATCTGAGTCACTTATGTTCGTCTGTGGAACTGATTTTCAGCCGCTTATTACGCGGTTTGAGGATAAAACTGAAGCTGGTGTAAGCCGGACTGAGGAAGGAATTACAATGTATAGCGCCGCTGTACGCAGCTCAGATCAAATACATACTCGACGTCATCGCAGTGCGGCGACTAATGTAGTCGCAGAGACAACTATTTTGCTGATCCATAATAAATATTAATGAGATGCGTATTAAAATCATGTCACTTAATGAAACAATCGTATTGAGGGTGAGGGCTGCGGCAAAAAGCTTTAGTTGTGTGTCGTTTAATGGAAATTGTCCATTAGCATTAGAACGATGCATCCGACTGCACCAAAATACGCGAGTACGCTGGAAAACGATGCGCAATTTTCTTTCATCACTAACATTCATCCCCCTTCAGTATCAGTTATTCTGTTTATTATAAAATGAGTTATAAAGAAAAGCGACACATCACGAGTTTACGTCAAAACACGTGGAAAATTATCCCTGCCGGCACATTTGTTCGATATTACAAACACTTAACAACACGCTTCCCATCAACGAGAAATTGAGGGGATGATAGAATTGGCACGAACCACTTTTGAAATAATTAAATACATACATTATATATCCAGCATGTGAAAAACAAAGAGCACTTAATAAAAAATAAAATGTCGTATGTGACAAATGCAACACGTCGGCAATGAAAGGGTAATGGAATGAACAAATTCACTCACAACTACAATATTCAGTCACAAAGCTGCCTACTTTTCAATCTGTAAGCACGTCAGTTAAACGCGCTTCATTTCCGTTTTGTAGAACAAAAGCAGAGAAAAGGCTCATCCTAGTTTCACTTTGTGGATTACAATCATCGCTATGAATGCAATAACATCCCGCACGAGGATGCAAGACATTCGCATAGGACGTGCATACGCTGATAAACGCCACACGCTCAATGGGCTATTGTCACCAGTCGCACACAGTGCGCAGCACAGTTTTACGACTGCACAGATGCGGTCGCACACTCTAAACACTCCAGTTTCGAGGTTCATTAACGCCCTAATTAGGTAACTAAAATCTTCTCTGCAACTGTTCCACACCTAATTTAATCTGAAGCGTAAGTATATTTTGTTTTCATAACATTATCATAAACATAAAGGCTTATTTAAATACTCGTAATTACACTTTACAAGTTATTATGTTGTAAAGTTTAAACAGTCATGTGGTGGACTTATTCGAGCTAGGCTTTCATCGCTTTTGATATGAAGTCAACAATCTTTTATGTTACAACAGAGGGTTCTGTTTTTTCATCAATACGAAACTTTTGCTTTGTTTCGTATCGGCCACTGGACTTTTGATCAAACAGGCTTATACTGATCCTACTGAGCTGTAAATTTAGACCCGTGTATTTTAAACCGTATTGCGATGGAATATGGATTAATATACTTGGGTTTAAAACGTTCGATCGTTGATGGTGAGCGCTTTGAAAGCTCCATGACTCCCACTTACTGACAGCTTGATAATCCCGGTTCAACAGGCGACATAATGATAGTTTGTGAATGCTCTACACTATGTTTATATTGTTCAGTTTTACCAACATTATAAAAGCGATCACTGTATTAATTTTGGTTAGCAAATGTGTTTATTGTATGCATAAATAATACAATTCGCACGCTTGTCATAACAATTAGTATTTGTTATTTATTCAGTAAGTTGTTTATGTGGTAATGAGCACCAATGGTCATATAATTAATAAAATTATGTCATTAGGTAAACGTACTTGACGTGATAATTTAATTGTATAGAGTCAATAGAATAAAAGTATAGAATTTTCTCAATTCTAACTTTGCCAAGTGCCAGCAGTACGAATAAGCATATTTAGACTTAAAGCATGAATCTGGCTTTTACCGAACGTCGAGTTCGGGCAAAAACTCTGTTGAAAAATGAGCCGATAATGCAAGTCGATTTCGAATTTAGCAATGTGGTTAGCCGTTCAGTAGGTCACGACGTTTTACATGAACTTTAAAATTTTTGATAGTTTGTAGCGGAGAGCATTTACGTAACTGTAGATTCCTGGCAAAAATAATCTGTAATGTGGTTGTAGGTTATGGAAACTATAGGTAGTTCATGTGCTTTGAGTTCTTAAGTATAAGCTATATATAAAACAATGCGATTGTGACACAAATGAAGTTCGTTGACTATGTTCAATAATGTCCTACAAATGGCGGTTTGAAGAAATTAAATCATGTATATAACTCTATTAATACACATTATTTATAGCACCGCTATTATCGCAGTCCAAAATTGCTAATTAACAACTAGATAATAAGCGGGACAGTAAAAACAATATACCTACTCAAATGAAAGCTGAACTGAACTTGTGCAGTTAAATAACCAGTTTCTGCTTTAAATGTGATTTTAACTACCTAGCCGCATATTGACTGCTCGTATGACGTAGTGGTTTAAGTTATAGCCTCGCCACTAAAAGTTGAGTATCATGGCTTCGATTCCCAAACAAGATAACACTTATTATGATCCACAATTTGTTTGTGCCGAGGCCCGGTGTGCTTTGTGTCTGTCGATTGAAAGTTTGTGTGATGGACTAAGGCCTACACAAGGCGTTTATTTACAGAGCTATTGATACCATTATAAATACAGTCAGAAATTTTATCGAAAGCAAGCAACGCAAACCTTTACCAAACCTATTAATAGACATATCACAAGAAATAGAAAAGTGTTCACATAAAACCTCATCCTCATTCCTAAGTCCTAAAGAGCGATACAGACACGCAATTACAAGCAAGAGTTCAGTAGGAAGGAAGGTTGTAGCGGAAATTAGTCAGAGACCAGACTTGCTTCATTTCGCGCCGATGCACGGTGGCTGGCTGTTTTTACGAACCAATTTGTATCTGTACTAATTACTCTATGAACTTGTTTATGGTTTGTAGTATGATAGCCCAAATGAGGTTTAGGGCAAAGAGTATACAAATACTACGTAAGAAGAGGCGGATGTGCCATAGATCATGCGAGACTTTCAGCTTTGTATGAAACGTGCAGGGAGAACTCGTACCAACATAAAGATACTAATTGACATCGTTTTTATGTTGTCAGCATTGTCATATTTGTCAATATAGGGATGTACCCTGTAGTGATTAACGAAATATCGATATCGATAATATTCGGTAAGATATAATTATAATTATGTTTCGACTAGAATGATACTTTTCCAACACAAATAAAAGATGTATTTAATATTTATGTGTTTATTCAAACAAATTACCCTATTCTATAAATCTATTCTAGATTAGCGAAGAAAAATACGCAGAACTAAAAGATATATGTATGTACATGTAATGGAAAGGTTTTCAACATTTCTTTCGTAATAGGATTTAAAGAAATGTCTATAGATGCACAGCTGTTTTTCTGACTTGAGTTCCCTTTTTTTTAAGTCTTTCGGCTTAAAATGCTTGCCACACACATAGTTCAACTGATGTAATTTTTCAATGGACATATAAATCAAGTCTAGGTTTCCAGTTGCAGCTAGTCATTTTTACATCTAAAAAGAAAAAAGAATAGAATTTTTAGTCCTTGTGCCAATTTCTAATAACGGATTATCGATAACTGACAGGCAGCACTATTGTTTACCTACAAAGTACTAGGATATGAAACTTTAGAAGATTTCCTTATTTTTTATGTTTCATTGAAATATATCACATTATATAACATTATAAATATTCATTGATCTTTATCTAGGGACATTTTGCCATAAATACCTACCCTTTTTTCATTGCCTGACCGGCATGTTGTTGTATGCCATATTTCGCACGATATTTTGCTTGTTTTCATTGCGCTCCTTTCAATGCTAATCAAATAAATATAGTAACACTAACACTAGAAGTGTAAAATCACATTTATTTGGTATACACAAAGCACTTTTACAGTATGTTTTTTACGTTTTATAAACAAACTACATAACGCGGCAAAGTTCAATCTGGATAATAATGTGACAGTTGTGACATTTGACACTATTGACGGCCAAGGCGGTGATGTACGTAGAACCCGTCTAACTTTGAAAGAATACTGTTCCAAGGGTACATAGTGAAGGATGCTATCTTCACGTATTATACATATAATAGTAGCCATTAAAAAGATAGCATGTTTCATAAATTCGGTTTTTTCTTAGGAACTTGCGCCAGGCTGGTTTAGGGTGTCAATACATACGTGTACAACGAGCCTGCTACAAAAATATCAGGCATGGAAACGATTCGGTGACCAATATTCACTGTGGGCGTTGGGCTGGAAGGTTCTGGACTAGCGCCACGTACCAGACGATGCGGCAAGCGTAGGTGATCTGGTTAGAATCAGAGGACGCATTTAAAAATCAGTATTTTTACCACATTTTGCTATCGACTAGTATCTAGTATATATACTTAGTTATCGGATGATCAACCACCATCTCTCCATCTTATATCTATGCTCATTTATACGCTTTACAAGCACGTGGCAACCACTACCAGAAACGCTACCACAATCATATTTTGTAGGTATCTTGCAAAATGTCTGCTTATACACTCTGCTCGTAATTTTAGTAATTCTCGTCTTTGTAGTATGTGTAAATCAAGCCTGCTATTTTTGCGTTACGGCTATCAAGTTAAAGAAACTGATTGCAGTGAAATGAAATTGTGCTTAGCCCGGAATGCTTACTAAGGACTAAGGAGGTCTTTGACGTTAACTAGCCATCTATCTTGCGGTGACAGTACAGTGGCTAGTTTTTGCTTGACACCGTTGCTGGTGAACATACATTTTAATGTTCTGTATTTAACGAATTTCTCAACATAACGTGTGAAGTTCTGGTAAAACACAAGAGCAATACAATTGGCAAAATTCAATTCTGATTTAATAACCAGTAGAAAATACAGACTGAACTGTATACTAATCAGTTACAGCCTTATTAAATTCTCAATGGTTGGCTTACTGAGAAAGAGATATTTCTTCTTAAGAGGCAGATATCAAAGTACTGCATTGTACAATATACCACGCGAAGCCTTTGAAGTGCAATATCGCAAAATTAATCATAATATTACTGATACCTTTTGTATCAAAGCAAATGAAACCAATACGTTCATTCGCGATAAGCTGATTAAGAATGGCGTATATAGGACATAGTGAATGAACTTTTATAATAACTTCTTTATCTAATAAGGTACCTTACCTTATTAGATAAATAAGAGTTAAAAAAAATACTTATCTCTATCTAGATTTTCCTTCCTTATTTCTTAAGTCTAGCTTCAAACTTTGTGGCTTTTATCACAAAACAAGGCCTAAATTAACATTATCTTATACCATATTTTATAAAAGAAAATGTTTAATAAGACTTTAGCTTTAGTCTACATAATGATAACATTTATACAGAAAAAGCCAGAACCAAACGTTTGAAGTTCAAATATGTCTAGCATGTTTTCTAATAAGCCATCGAGAACTTTAGTGCGGACAAATGAATAGATAAATGTAGTATAAATGAATAGATAAAAAAAATAAAATTCAAAACCTAATTTCAAATTTAGATGTAAGAACTACTTAATTTTTTATGCAATTTCCAAAAGTGTCCTTCCGCTTGTTAGGCAAAGTAGCTCTGTAAATATAAAATCAAAATGGAGAGCTACTAGTAAAATGTAAAGTGATGTATTCTACACAGAGCGTACGCCACGAGAATCAAAGCAACAATTTCGAAGCACTAACGCTGTTCGAGCACGTTGCAGCTTTCAAAGAGACTCACAATGTATTTTTCAACGTGGACTCTATCGATACGAGCGTTTGTGGAAATATGCCTTTACAAAAGAATAGAAATGGAGGTACTGTCGTATATGTATAAGGTATTTAGTTATGTTGAATTAAAACACTGAGTATTGCAAAGTTCAGCTCTTGCTAAACATGAACAATTAGTTTTATATTCAAACTTCTTAGATATACTTTACACACGTAGCATATACAGAGCGCTTTTTTACCAAGCTAGAAACTCTTTACGTTCTCATCCTCGGCTCTAAAGGGGCCGGCAGAGGGCTTATATGAAAAGTACAAAGTTATGTATGAGTATACACCCCATATTATAAGGCAGTCTTTCTACGAAAAGTATGTTTATTTTATTTATTTAATTTATTTTCCACAATACACAATGACAATGTTTTGCTCCATAGTCATTCACTCAAACCTCTCGGGGCTTAAGTGTGAAACGGCGAGTCGTATTACATACACATTCGTAAGATATTGTGACTGCCGGTGTCATGTCAAACCGTCGTCACGAAACACAATAATTAGCAAAGTGGTTTGAAGAATATTTTATTATTTGGAAATGAGTTTTTAGTTCGATAACGTATACACTCTGTCAAGTGTTCGCCAAATTCATCAGTCAATGACAACTAGGCAATGGCCGTACGGATAACACATCCCGTTCACGTTCTGATGGCGTGGGTTCAAATCCCAGTCATAACAGTTATGTGGATTTTGGTTTGTATGAAATTTGGAAAATGTTTATGAATAATTGCCAAATATTTAAAAAAAGATTATTTAAATATTTTGTGTAAAAATTAGAAAATTCTAGAGAGTTCAGGAAGAAAAGGAAAGGTTAAAAAGAGACAGGAGATGGAAAAGGCAATCGAAATTAGTGGATCTAGAACATTCCTAGGGGTATATAAGGCGGTGTAGACGCGCTAAGCACCAGTTTAAGTTGAGAAGTGGTAAAGTGAAGAAGAAAAGGAAGAAGTAAAAGGAAGAAAGAAGTAGTAGTGAAATAAGTGAAGTGAAAGCATAGTGCAGTGAAGTGCAGTGCAAAAGACGTTGGTGTTGGTGCTGTCCGCGTTGAAACTGAACGACGCGTCGTGTGTGTGCAGGGTCAAATAAAGGGTCATCAGTGCTACTCGGTGTTTCCTTCCAATCCCGTTACCCCGTCCGTAACAATATTATAACTAAGTAACTACATGATCTTTATACATTTTGCGCCAAATAAAATTTCTTCAATTTATACTTAAAACTTTTCGAGTTTGTTTTATAAATATTTTGTAATTCAGATGAAATTTTTTTAAGATGGTATGGTACATAGATTTATTAACAAGAATCAGATGTAGCGTATTCGTCCAACTAAGCGTGGCACGTTGACAGCTATGTGTGCCTGACCTTTGGCGACTGGCACTGTACGGACACGCGCGTCTATGTGTGTGAAAAGTTGCCAGATTATGAATAATCTCCCAGTATTTTGCATATAGTTATGTAATATTCTTATATTCATTTGCGGTTTTGAAGAATTTACCATGGATTTAATTAATGCTTTTATAAATACATTTCTTAAATGTAGGTACCGAGTTAAGTTTTAACTACTTCGTAAATCTGTATATATAAAATCCTTGCGTTACTGACTGACTGACAGACAAGCTACAGCCGAAACTACTCGGCGCATGAAGCTGAAATTTAGCATGTATGTTTCTTGGGAACCGTAAGGGTGCACCAAGACGGGATTTCTCGAAATTCCCAGGGGATCGGGCAAAACGAGAAATAAGAAAATATGTGCGTGCGAAGCCGCTGGCGTCGATTAGTTGAGAAATAAATAGTATGTATGTACACACGGCACCAAGTCAAGCTAAACAGTTGCTGTACGATTTTGATACTTATTCCCTACGCCATAAGTATGTATGTACACACGGCGCCAAGTCAAGCTAAACAGTTGCTGTACGATTTTGATACTTATTCCCTACGCCATAAGTATATATGTACACACGGCACCAAGTCAAGCTAAACAGTTGCTGTACGATTTTGATACTTATTCCCTACGCCATAAGTATGTATGTACACACGGCGCCAAGTCAAGCTAAACAGTTGCTGTACGATTTTGATACTTATTCCCTACGCCATAAGTATGTATGTACACACCGCACCAAGTCAAGCTAAACAGTTGCTGTACGATTTTGATACTTATTCCCTACGCCATAAGTATGTATGTACACACGGCACCAAGTCAAGCTAAACATTTGCTGTACGATTTTGATACTTATTCTTTACGCCATAGGAACGGTGCAAAGGTCAAAGTGTATAAGCTTGACGAGTAGCAGGGTGTACACGAATATTTGAATCGTTTGGGGATCGAACTCAAAACAATATTATGTAATGGAAATTGAAATTCTATTACTATATTTATGAGAAAGAAGATATATCTACAATATACTTTTATAATACGGTAATGTATTTTTCATTAACATGACAATCATTATCTCATAATCAATTGACAAGTGCATTTTCCCTAATTCAGGCAGAACGGCGTCAACAAAAACTGGCAACACTTACATATTTCTTGCACAAATACGAATTTTATCGAAATTAAATTAGGAAACAGTCAAATTATCAATAGTTACCTGTGAAAAGATATTCCATTTTCCTGTTTTTATTTTTAGGAACAACTTTTACAGTGTTTAAGAACACAAGACGGCATTTTGAGAATTTAAAAGTTGAAGTGATCGTGACGCGTGAACTGTACGATGCTTCGTAGCGCACTGAGACGAGTTTGTATTCGCTTTTCAATTTTGTATTTGCTTTAGTGGCCGCACGCAAAAGTGCCGCGCGTTCCATCTGATAATTCTCTCATCTGTGATATGGTATAATTTATTTTGCAACTCTTGTTCCGTATACATTATTATATTTTGGTAGTTGGTACTTATTTTGAAATGATATACATCTTAAAAAGCATGACCTTGTGTTTTCTATTAGAATATCTGGTTTCCTAGTTTCTACAAGTGTAAAAAATTTAATTTTGTTATAGACGTCCATCACATTACAAAATTTGAATAATTCGTCATAATTATCTTAATATTTGTTTTTTATGTGTTTGGGTACAATTATTTTCAGTATTTTTAATTGTAACATGTAAATATCAGATAGGTATGTTTGATAAGTTCCGCCGTAACTGCTTAACCCATAGTTAACAATGAAGTCTGCCAGTCCCATATATAGCATTCTGAGTACTTTGAAGGGTAATTTGTATTTCAATACGCTCATTTTTCGAATGATAGACCTTAATTTGTTACAAATGTAATCCTTATGTGGGCCCCAGCAGAGAGTCTGCTATCAATTATTAACCCTAGGTACATATGATTGTCGACCACCTCTACTACTGGACATTGGCAACTAATAAACGAGCTATTATGTAGACAAGAATGTTCATGAGCTTTAACGGCTTGTACAGTACACCTTTTATTGTGAGATGAACGTATGTGAACTATTTTTGTTTTAGATGCATTAATCACCAGCCCAACGTCATGAGCCCATTTACATAGTTGGTTGTATTCTATTTGAATAACTTTCTGCGCCTCACAAACGTTTTTGTTAGCTACAAGAATACACGTGTCATCAGCAAATTGATATACTGATCCAGTGACTATGATATTACTCATATCGTTAACGTACAGGTGATACTCATTCGGCCCGATAATTGAACCTTGTGCTGTTCCTTGAGTTGTAATATTTTTGGAACTATACTCGTTGCAAATTTTTACAGTGGTCTGCCGGTTACTATGATAGTTTTTTAGTAGTTCTAGACGTGGTCCCTGTATGCAATTTTTTGCTAACTTGTCATAAAGCACATCATAACGTAGCATATCAAACGCCTTGCTAAAATCAATAAATAAAGCCAAAACATGCATCTTATCATTCAGATATCCATTCACCTCATCCGTAAACTCACACAATAATTGTGTACCCTTGTGTTTCTGGAATCCATATTGTTTTGTATTAATTATTTGATTTTTTTGTAGAAAGTTGTTTATCTCATTGCCTATGTAACGTTCTATTATTTGATCTATGCATGACAATATGGTAATGAGGCAATAATTATTAATGTCATCACGTTTACCCTTCTTGTGTACTGGTTATGTGTATTCATAATCATCTTAAATATTTTATTATCTCAGTTGTACACCTGGCAAACATTTAATAAGAGTTACACTTTCGAAAGAGCTTATGGTAGCGGACTTGGAAACACATTTAATGTTTTGGTCTAAGCTCTGGAATATCGCTATGCTTATGGATCGCGGAGGTCGGGCGGCAGTCGCTCTGAGGAATAGCTAATATTCTTCCAAATCTAGATCGACTGGAAAGCGAATCTTGGGCTCCAGGGCGATGGCGAGTCTTGGATGCAACCAGGATAACGTCAGGATGATGACTATTCAGAAACACGTTATAAACTGTTACACTTTCATTCTAACTAATTGTGATACATTTATGAAGTTGTTATAAATTGTTGCTTGTTGACATGACTGTCTCACATTTAAGGTGGGAACTGACTGGTATTTCGAGGTGCCATATAATGTGTTATACCATTGTTATACAGCGAGCATTTGTACAGTCAGTACGGGGAAGCAAGGCGCTCACAACGTAATTATCCGTGCTGTCAGCACTGCCGCCGTACACTTGCTGTGTAACACATGAATTACATTACACTTCATAACACTCGTCAGTATCGAGCTTTAAATAAATAGGCGTTGAACAAGAGAAATAAACACTGATTACTAATGTTCTGCTTATGACGGTACAACACGAGGCAACTTTAGGATAGCGAGACAACTCTACGAAGTAGTATGAGAAGTTCGTAGTTCTTGATACCAGTTTAAGTGAAACATAATCTTTTTCTTGCATCCCACCACAACATAAAAGGCCTGTCGCCCTTGTCCTATCAACGTCACCTCTCCTGTTTATCTCAGTGCACTTATTAATGTAACTTTCGTAATTGACATTGGTTAACTAAGTACCTACGCCAGAAAAGTTGATTTACTTCAAATATAACTGAGACTTTAGAAGCCTCCTCCTCATATATGCCGAAACATAAACAAAAATAAACCCCTTTACCATTCGGTTGCTCTTGCCCAAGAAGCAACAGCAATAAATACAATTTATCTCAGAACAGAGGCAACATATATAATTCCTAGCGCCACAAGTTTAAGGTTGTAATATGTGAATTAGGTACAAAGTTAGCGAACAGAACAAAGTAGGTGAGTTTGCCCAACCTCCTTACATGCCGATTTACGTCCGTTGTTTTTATCGCAAACAGCCAACTAGCACACAGTTTTATTTTGTTTCAAAACTAACAGTTTTTGGAGTTATCAGAATATTACTTTGTATACACTGGCTACAGTCGTGGATGGGTTCATATGTTTTCTCTTTTCATTGCATTCTAGTGTTTCTCGAACACTTGAATTCGGCCAGCACAGGGCTACATAGTTGTATTTTAAGTACAGCCAATTTACCTAAAGCCAATTCTGCTAACTCAGATATGAAAATCTTCGCCACTCACACATCATATGAATATAGCCACTGACCGAATACGAAATCTCGAAGTTTATTGATGTCGAAATCTTTTTCAAAACAAACCAATAATTTATTTATTTATTGGACTTCATACACATAATGTACATGTATCGGCGGACTTAATGCCTGAGGCATTCTCTAACAGTCTACCTTGGGGTGATGCAGAGATATATGAAGTAGGTGCAGGCTGAAAGTGTTCGGGACTAACATAGCATTATTCATACATTTATACATATCAATAACTACATATTAATTACATACAATATATATACACAATAGTAAATACTATAAAATACAAACCTACATATATACGTAAAAATATATATATACTAGCTGACCCAGCGAACTCCGTATCGCCTTTTTAAGATTTTTTATTTAATTCCTTTTTTTCGAAGCCCCTTTTCCAAAGTTACCAATGACTTAGCGCTTAATCTCTTATCATTTCAGAGTATATAAATTATGAACAAACAAACAAAGATTTTTATATAATATTGAATACCCCATTCCTTAAAATATCGGAGACGATACCCATATCGACAAAAAAAAATGCCGTCAGCCATCTTTGATTTCCTATCCGCCATCTTTGATCACGAAATAGATGTTGTATTGGATTCACCATCCCTTAAATCATCAGAGACGATACCCATATTGATTTTTAAATCTTTTCCAATCCGCCATCTTTGATTTCCCATCTGCCATCTTGAATCACGAAATAGATGTTGTATTTGGATTCCCCATTCCTTTAAACATCGGAGACGATATCCATATCGACTTTAAAAAAAATCCCGTCCGCCATCTTTGATTTCCTATCCACCATCTTGGATCACGAATTAGATGTTGTATTTGGATTCTCCATCCCTTTTAACATCGCAGACGATGATGATTTTTTTTAATTTTCCTATCCGCCATCTTTGATTTCCCATCCGCCATCTTTGATCACGAAATAGATGATGTATTTCGATTCCCCACCCCTTAAAAAATCGAAGGCGATACCCATATTGATTTTTTAAATTTTCTCATCCACCATCTTTGATTTTCCGACCGGTAGTTCCTGAGATTAGCGCGTTCAAACAAACTCTTCCGCTTTATTATATTAGTGTAGATAACTGCAAAAAGTATTTACACATACAAACTACTTAGTACTAAGACTAAGTAGTACTCAAAATGTTATCCGGTATCTGTGACGTTTTGCTAGACTGGCCAATATGGCGACTGTGATTTGTCTGTCAGAATCATTACAATTTAACAAAATACTCGATAATCTGAATTTTGCGAATATAGGTTGTCGACTTGAAATCTTTATTTTTTAATGTTTTATTATTCAGGTGAGGTGTCGATGTACTCCTTGGCGAAATTGTTAATATAAGATTTGACACTGCGATAGCAGCGCAGTCCGTCGGTTCCAATGTGAAACATTCCAAAATCCATTACTACTTACAAATTAAAAATTAACTAAAAATATATTTTCCAGTAGACTTAATTGTGAATCTAAACCATTCTCAAGTCCCCTTGAACACACACAAAAAAATTCATCAAGATCGGTCCATTCGTTTAGGAGCAGTTCAGTGACATACACGCGCACACAAGAAAGATATATATTAAGATGAATATATATAAATAAATATATATATAAGATAAAATTAACTAGAGATATCAATTCTGCGATGATCCTGAAAGTTCAGAGTGTAAGAGCTCTCGTACTTTCGATTTGAATGTGTGTCTGCTGGTAGCCGTCCTGATCTCTAGGGGGAGGGTGTTCCACAGAAGGACAGAATGCACGGGAAAAGATGAGTGAATGAAGTCAGAGCTGTGTGAAGGACATAAGAGGAGTATTAACAAACAATCATTTTCACCTCCATTTTGGGCGGCAGTGTCAATAAGTATATATCGGTAACTGTCGCAGCAGTAGTAATTACTCTACTGTGTTAATCAGACATAAAGCAGTTAACTTACAATATTACTTTGAATAGTGCAACTGTAAACGTACGCTTCAAATAATTCGTAACTTGTCACTACAAATAGCGATGCAACTTTGTAAACGCACAGCTTTCATTTGTATGTTTACTGTTTGTGGCAATAAAAAGACTCTTCTTTCCCACAACACTCAGATTGTAAAGAATATAGTGTGCACAGAGCGACAACTTAAACTTAACAGTTTCAGTGCGATTTCAATCCTTATTTCCTAGGCCATAAGAACGGTACAAAGGTCAAAATCTTTAGCTTTATGAGTACCCGACTGAGCATAATACGAAAAAATTGGGCAAGTGCGAGTCAGACTCGCGCACGAAGGGTTCCGTACCATCATCCATAAAAGAAAATCACGTTTGTTGTACTTAAATATTTTTTAAGTTTCTACCTGATAATTAAGATCGAGTAAAATTACTTTTGTTGTATGTGAGCCCCTCTTTATTATTTACTTTTTTGTTATTTGATTATATATTTTGAAATGTTATATACAACTTCATATTCTGTGAAAATTTAAAGCGTCTACTTGTTACCGTTACGTTACGTTTATTGTATGGGATCCCCCTAAATGTTTTAATTTTTTTAATTTTGACGTGACAACGTCTTATAAATTGGTTTGCCGGGTGACACTTCAAGAAACTGCGTTACGCTCCGCTCACGTTATGCGCTCACAATGAGAGCGAGTGAGAGGCACGCGTCCCGCCTAAGAGCGAGAGAGACAGACATAAAAAGTGAAAGGCACGCGTCTTTCATCCTTCTTCCTACTATACGAATGAATATTCACATTAAAATTATTTTACCACTCAAAGTCGTTGTCACGTAAAACTTTCGCCCGTATACCGACTTTACAGGCAACCAATTTCTTTTTACTATTTGTTGTTATAGCGACAACCGAAATAGGTACATAATTTGTGAAAATGTCAGCTTTCTAGCTATCACGGTTTATGAGATACAGCCTGGTGACAGACAGACAGACAGACAGCGGAGGCTTAGTAATAGGGTCCCGTTTTTACCTTTTAGGTACGGAACCCTAAAAAGTAGTTCGAGATAAAAAATACTGAAATTGCAGTCTAGCACGAAAGTTTGAATTTGAAATTAAATAATAATAATAAAAAAAGCCTTCCTATTAAGCTTGGTTGGTGTAGTGGTTTAAGCGGCTACCTCGCCTCTCGGCACTGCGCGAGTGTTGTGGGTTCGATTCCCCCACGTGACAACACTTTATGTGATCCATGTATTGTTGTTTCTAGTCTAGGTGTATTATGTGTACGTTGGTTGTATATTTGTACAATCCCCCGCGACACAGGTTTGGAGAGGGAGTTGCCTATAAAATAAAACAAAATTGAGAATATTCAAATCAAGTTATCCAAGATACTTTTGTCATTATGGACATCGAAAACCCATTTATTAGAAACAAATACCCTACTTACTATTACTCGCATTTTCATCAACTACAATATTTGCAGATTTTTTAACAAACTTTCAACACTCATTTTACGCCCCTTTGGGGTAGTATTAAAAATCTTACCATCTTACCATGTTTCTAGCTCCTGCAGTTACACGTCGCGATTATAATTAATTATTATGTCAATCACAACCAGTAATAAATACCTTAATAGAACTAGCTGAAGCCCGCGGCTTCGCTTGCGGAACTTTCATACAAACTAGCGAGAGCCCTTTGACCCCATTAGTCCAGCCTCATATTATTATTTGTTCTTATCGGACGCTTAGTACTATGTATAAATTACTTCCCTGCCAAATTTGATTTTTATACGTCAGTGGTTTTCGAGACATCGTAATTAGTGATATTTTAAATAAGGGGCCAACCCATACAAAAAGCAAGTTTTTATAAAATCGATAACTATTGTGCTAATTAAATACAAACACTGTTGTACTGTGTCGTTTATTTACGTTTTCTACGCGAGAGTGTCGTGCGTCGAAGACTGGATCGACAGCTTATAAGGTTACAAACGTGACTTCGAGAAATGAGTTTTAAATGGATTCCAGCCTCACGCGAGCGCGTTTGCTTGCTCCTGCACTGTTATCACCATTATCATGTAACCTATTTGCTGTGCTCTGACTCAAAAGTATTTGCTTCTTTTAAAAACATTACCCTTCCTTTTGCCTTCGCCGTAGTCGGGTTAAAGGGCGGTTTTTCCTTGAGACATGTAAGACTTGACATATCAAAAAGAAATATAAAATATAAGAAAGAAAGACTTGACGTTTTATCTAACTTTTGGTAAGTATGGTTTTGAAGTAGCTACCTATGTATGTAGTTTAAAGTCTAGGAAATCAGTGTAACAGGATACTTTATAAACAGCGGGCTTAAATACCAATCACACTTAAAACAAACTTTTGAGTATCGCACAAAGTTTTCCCCGTTTCGGATCGAACACATGACGGCAGTCACTTTGTAGAAAGCTTATATTCTGACCATATAAGTAAAGACCGACAAAGTTAAGCAACATTTGTAGACGTTGGATTGGTGACCGATTACATCGGAGCACTACCTTGCTTCGGAGGAAACTCACAACAAATAAGTGATCGGCACCAGTTCTTGTCTCATGACAAGAATCTTTAAACCATGTCGAAGGCATTTAAATGGCCTATTATATGACCGACACACTCACGAAAAGAAGGAGACTTGACTTCGTTCTTTGTATTGACTGCCTAGCACGTTACAAGAGTCACACAGAATTTAATCATACAAGAGTAAGTTTCAAAATTCTGTAATGCATTAAGTACAATAGTTACTTACTATGATTAAATTAATAATTTATTTATTTATTTATTATTAATACCCTCGAGACCGAATTGTAACCAAATCAGTTATAACTCTATACCTAGTAAAGATGTCAATGAATACGTATTCCTTTCCAAGTTGTTCCCTTATATTTGGTCATTCGTCTTTACGTTGGGCAGCAGCTAGGAAATGTTATCTTAGGATTAATCCTGGAAGGCAGAGATTCTTAAGCTAGACCCAGTACAGTTTAGTTACGAGAGTAATGTGCAACCCACGGACCGACACATAATGACAAACAAAATGGAAGCTTTCCACAATGCTTCTACCGTTAGTGGACCATATATTATTTGCAGCCAAATCTACTAACTAAGTATTTAGAAAACGTTGTAATCAAACTTATACAGAGGTCTTGCACCTAAGCCTATATGTATATAAAAATCTTGCGTTATTGACTGACGTATAGACAATGCGCAGCCAAAATCATGGGGTGCAGGAAGGTGCATGTATGTTTCTTGGCTCTATAGTGCAGCCCACTTAGAAGGGATTTGCCGAAACTCTCACAGGATCGGCAGAAACAATTAAAATGAAAAAATATTGCGAGCGTAGCTGCCAGCATCCGCTAGTTAGCACTATATTGTGTATGAAACAGGTAGACACACATATACCATGTGATTTATTTGGAATAATATCCGTTGTTTTATTGACTGCGAGGACATATTGGCCAGCAATGCATTACGGACGCTGCAATACTTGCTTTTGTCTGTTTTATTGGTTGTTTGTACACCCGAGCGTGTCCCCTGTTCACTGTTACCTCAATATTTTCCTATTTTTGCCGTTTTATTTGCTGAGTCCGCTTAAGTCGATAGTTCGTTGATTTACTGGCCTAATTAAGCGTGAAATATTATTGTTTTTTGCCTCTGGGTGAAGATACTATAGGGTAAAATAGTCAAACAATTAATAAGCTTGTTATTGTATGTAATGTTAATAATAAAGATAGCTTACATGTAACTTACCAAATATATCAGATCTGATGATATAGACAAACATTTCATCACCTCATTAATGTGGCTAACTTATTCGAGCTAGGCTTTCAATTCTTTGATATGAAGTCAACAAACTTTTAAGTTACAACCGAAAGGAGAGTGAATGCGGGAAACTGTGTGAATGGAGCGCTGCACGCCTTTATGAACGGCCAGACTGTGCCGAAAGAGGCGCGACTAGCGGTTCATAATGGTGTACTTGTGCCGACGCTGATGTATGGTAGTGAGTGTTGGGTATGGCAGAAAAAGCATGAAAGCAGAAATAACGCAGTGGAGATGCGATCACTGCGTAGTATGTGTGGGGTGAGACTGATTGATAGAATTCCAAATGCAGTAATACGAGAGCGATGTGGCCTGAAAGAAGATGTTGTGATGGACACGTGGAGCGAATGAGTGAAGACAGAATGACTCACCAAATATATAAGGCAAACGTGTATGGGCAAGCCGGTCGCGGCCGACCTCGTAGGACATTCGTCAACCAAATTGGTGACGTTCTGAAAAACGGTAAGGTCCGAAGCACCAGGAACCGGCGAGTATGTATGAAAAGAGTAATGAAAGTAGAGGAAGCGCGTGAGGTTTTTAAAGATAGAAGCAAGTGGCGTTCCGTTGTCTCTGCCTACCCCGTCGGGAAAAAGGCGTGAGTATATGTATGTATGTATGTATGATTTAAAACGTTCGATCGGTGTTGGTGAGCGCTTTGAAAGCTCCATGACTCCCACTTACTGACAGCTTGATAATCCCGGTTCGAGTGGCGACATAATGATGGTTTGTGTATGCAGTAAGTACACTATGTTTATATTGTTCAGTTTTACCAACATTATTAAAGCGATCACTGTATGAATTTTGGTTAGCAAATGTGTTTATAGTAAAGCATAAATAATACAATTCGCGCGCTTGTCAAAACAATTCGTATTTATTATTTATTCAGTTAGTTGTTTATGTGGTAATGAGCAGCAATGGTCGCGTTATTAATAAAATTATGTCATTAAATGAACTGCTAATTAATTGTATGAAGTGAATAGAATTCAACTTTAGATAAAAGAATAGAATTTTGCCAGTTCTAAAATTGCCAAGTGCCAGCAATATGAATAAGCATATTTTGACTTATAACATGAATCTGGCTTTTACCGAACGTCGAGTTCGGGCGAAAATTCTGTTGAAAAATGAGCCGATAATGCAAGCCGACTACTCGGTATTTCAAATGGCTATTGAATCCGATTGAGCAATGCGGTCAGCCGTTCAGTAGGTCACGACGTTTTATATATGAACTTTAAAATTTTTGATAGTTTGTAGTGGAGAGCATTTAAGTAACTGTAGATTCCTTTTCCTAGAGATATTAAACTGTTATTGTGGTTTTAGGTTATGGACACTAAAAGTTGTCCATGTGCTATTCTTAAGTATAACCTATATATAAAACATTGCTATTGTGACACAAATTAAGTTCGTTTATTATGTTCAATATTGGACTACAAAAGGCCGTTTAAATAAATAAAATTACGCCTATTACTCTATCATTATATATAGGTACCACCGATATTGTCGCAGCCTAAAATTGCTAATTATCTACTAGATAATAAGCGGGACAGTGAAAACCATTATTATACTAAATTGAAAACGAAGTATATAAGTTCAGTTAAATTACCAGTTTATACTTTATGTGATTTTAATTATCTGTGCGTTTATTGCCTGCTCATACGGCGTTGTGGTTTAAACGATAGCCTCGTCCTTTAAAAATACGTCGAAAGTTGATCGATCCACATTTTTTTTCGAGTCCAGGCATACTTTGTGTCTGTCGATTGAAAGTTTGTGTGATGAACTGAGTCTCAAGCCATCTAGCAGGCCTAAGGAATGAAGCAACGCAAACCTTCATCAAAGCTGTTAAAAAACATATCACAAGTAATAGAAAAGTTTGAGGTTTTATGTGAACCTCATTAAGGAGCGATACAGACACGCAATGCAAGACACGAGTTCACTAGGAAGGAAGGTTGTAGCGGAAATTAGTCAGACACCAGACTTGCTTCATTTCGTGCCGATGCATAGTGGCTGACTGTTTCTAATAATTGCTCCTTGTACGAACCATTTTTTATCTGCACTAATTACTCTATGAACTAGTTTACGGTTTGCTGTCTAATGTGTTTGATGGCCCAAATGAGATTTAGGGCGTCAATACATACATGTACAACGACCCTACTACGAAAGAATCAGAGGCATCAACATGATTCGGTTACTAATATATACTGTGGGCGTTGGGCCAGGGTTCTGGAATAGCGGCTGCGTACCAGACGATGCGGCTAGCGTAAGTCTCAACCAAGGTGCACCGATGATCTGATTTAAATGGAGGAAAGCATTTATATGCGACTGGCTTAAAATCAGTATTTTGAACATATTTTGCTATGATTATCAACCGGTTGACCTCCATCCCTCTCTATATCTCCATCTCATATCTATGCTTAAGATGACATTTGTTCGTTATATAAGCATATATTTATATGTGGCAACTACTACTAGATACCGAAAATGTCTGCTTATGCTTCCGTAATTTCAGCTGTTTTTGTGGTATGTGTAAATGAAGTCTGCAGTTTTTGAAGTGATTTGAAACTGATTGCAGGGAAATGAAATTGTGCTATGTACCGAATGCTTGCTAAGGAGTTTCTTGACGAAGACTAGTCTCTATCTAAATTGCGGTGGCAGCGCAGTGGCTATTTTTTGCTCCACACCGCCGCTACTGAAAATAAGTTTAAATGTTAAAAATTTAACGAATCTCTGAACATAACGTATGAAATTATACCAAGCGACAAGAACAATTGGCTTAAATCAATTCAGATTTAATAATCAATAGAAAATACAGACTGAACTATGCGCTAATCAGTTAGAGCCCGTATTAAATTCTCAATGGTTGGCTTATTGCGGAAAGAAATAATATTTCATCTTAAGAAGCAGAATTCAAAGTACAGCATTGTACGATATTCCACGCGAAGCCTTTGAAGTGCAATATCGCAAAATTAATTATATTACTGATACGTTTTGTATCAAAGCAAATGAAACCTATACGTTCTTTCGCAATAAGCTTATTAAGACTACAGAACGGCATATGTAGGACATAGTAATTGAACTTCACTTTTATAATAAAGGCACCTTACCTATGTCCGTGTAGTGACGGATTAAGAATACGGAATATCACCACCCATATTATCTCATGGGTCTTTTTTCGCCACACTACAGCACGCATTGTAAGGAATATAGTGAACACACAGCAACAACTCAAACTTAACAGTTTCAGTACGATTTTAATCCTTATTTCCTCAGTCATAAAAACGGTGCAAAGGTCAAAATGTCTAGCTTGATGAGTAGCTAAATGTTATGTCAATACGAAAAAGTTGTTCGAGATAAAAAAAACGAATTGCAGTCTAGCATGAAAGTTAGAATCTGAATTTAAATAATGTAATAGAGAAAGGCTTACTTTCTCTTCAGCTGACTGCACGGTTGGTGTAGTGGTTTAAGCGGCTACCTCGCCTCTCGATACTGCACGAGTGTTATGGGTTCGATCCCCATACGTGACAACACTTTGTGTGATCCATGAATTGTTGTTTCAAGTCTGGGTGTACTTTGTGTGCGTTGGTTGTATATTTGTATAATCCCCCGCGACACAGGTTTTATTCATAAAGAGGGAATTGCCTATTAAAAAAAACAAAATTGAGAATATTCAAATCAATTTAAATAAACAGACTTATCCAACAGGATACTTTTGTTATTATTGAGATCGAAAATCCGTTAATTAGAAACAAATACACTCATTACTATTTCTCGCTTTTTTATCAACTACAATATTTGCAGATTTTTTAACAAACTTTCGACACTTATTTTATACCCCTTTGGGGTGGCATATTAAAAATCTTACCATTGAAACATGGTAATTCTAGCTGCTGCAGTTACACGTCGCGATGATATAATTATTATGTCAGTCAGAACCAGTAATAAATACCTAAATAGACTACTAGCTGAAAGCCGCGGCTTCGCCTGCGGAACTTTCATACAAACTAGCGAGAGCCCTTTGACCCCATTAGTCCAGCCTGATATTTGTTATTTAACGGACGCTTAATACTATGTATAAATTACTTCTCTGCCAAATTTCATCTTTATACGTCAGCAGTTTTCGAGATATCGTGATTAGTGATCTTTTGAATAAGAAAACATGACACCAGCGTTGGCCACGCACTCACACAAAAAGAAATAAGCCAGTTTTTTATAAAATCGATAACTATATGCTATTTAAATACAAACAAACAGTGTGAAAAGTCGTATAGCGTTGTTTATTTACGTTTTCTTCGCGAGAGGGTCGTGCGAAGACTGGATCGACAGCTTATAAGGTTACAAACGTGACTTCGAGAAATGAGTTTTTAAATGGATTCCGGCCTCGTGCGAGCGCGTAGGCTTGCTTCTGCACTGTTATCACCATTATCATGTAACCTATTTGCTGTGCTCTGACTTGAAAGGATTTGCTTCTTTTAAAAAGGCGATTCTACTTTGAGACATGTACATAAGACTTAACATATCACAAGGCAATATAAAATATAAGAAAGAAAGACTTGACGTTTTATCTAACTTTTGGTAAGTATGGTCTTGAAGTACCTACTCGTATGGATGTAGTTTTAAGTCTATAAAATCAGTGTACTAGGATACTTTATAAACAGCGGGCTTAAATAACAATCACACTTAAAACAAACTTTTGAGTATCGCACAAGTTTTCCCCGTATCGGATCGAACACACGATGGCAGTCGCTTTGTAGGAATCTAATATTCTGACAATATAAGTAAAGACTGTGAAGTTGGATTGGTGACCGATTACATCGGAGCACTATCTTGCTTCGAAGGAAACGTAAAGGGATCGGCACCGGCTCTTGTCTCATGATAAGAATCTTTAAACCTTGTCTAAGGCATTTAAATGGCCTATTATATGGCGGACACACTCACGAAAAGAAGGAGACTTGACTTCGTTCTTTGTATTGACTGCCTAGCACGTTACAAGAGTCACACAGAATTTAATCATACAAGAGTATGTTTCAAGTCTCTGTAACACATTTACAATAGTTACTTATGATGATTAAATTAATAATTTATTTATTTATTAATAATACCCTCGAGACCGAATTTGAACCAAATCAGTTATAACTCTATACCTAGTGAAGAAAGCAATGAATACGTATTTCTTTCCAAGTTGTTCCCTTATATTTCGTCTCGAGGACGAGGTCATTCGTCTTCACGTTAAGCAGCAGCTAGGAAATGTTATCTTAGCATTAATCCTGGAAGGCAGAGATTCTTAAGCTAGAGCCGGTACAATTTAGTTACGAGAGTAATGTGCAACCCGCGGACCGACACAAAAGTACAAACAAAATGGAAGCTTTCCGTAGGGTTTCTACCGTCAGTCAATCATATATTATTTGCAGCCAAATCTACTAATTATTTAGAAAACGTTATAATCAAACTTATACTGAGGTCTTACACCTAAGCCTATAATGTATATAAAAATCTAGCGTTATCGGCTGATAGCCAATGCACAGCCAAAATCATTGGGTACAGAAAGGTGCATGTATGTTTCTTGGCTCTATACTGCATCACACTTTGAAGGGATTTTTCGGAACTCCCACAGGATCGGACAGAAACAATTAAAATGAAAAAAAAAATTGCGAGCGTAGCTACTGACATCCTCTAGTTATTATCTATATTGTGTATTTCATACACAATATTTATTCATACAGATAGACACACATATCCTATGATATTTATTTGAATTATATCGGGTGTTTTATTTACTGTGAGAACAGATTGGCCAGCAATGCATTGCGGACGCTGCAATACTTGCTTTTGTCTGTTTTATTGATTGTTTGCACACCCGAGCGTTTTCCCTGTTCACTGTTATCTCAATATTTTCCCAGTTTTGCCGTTTTATTTGCTGAGTCCTCTTTAGTCGATAGTACGTTGATTTACTGGCCTGATTAAGCGTGAAATATTTTTGTTATTCGCCTCTGGGTGAAGATTATATAGGGCAAAATAGTAAAACAATTAATTAAGTTGTTATTGTATGTAATGTTAATAATAAAGATAGCTTAAATCTAACTCACGAAATATATACATATATCAGATCATATAGACAAAAACTTCATCACATCAGTAATGTGGGTAACTCATTCGAGCTAGGCTTTCATTGTTGTTTGTGATATGAAGTCAACAAACTTTTAAGTTACAACCGAGTTCTGTTTTTCATCAATACGAAACTTTTGATTTGTTTCGTATCGGGCACCGGACGGATGATTAAACAGGCTTACACTGATCCTACTGAGCTGTAAATTTAGACACGTCTTATTTATTAGGTAAATAACTTAATTTGGAACACAATAATAAAACATAATTTTGTAACTGAAGCTTAATCTAATCTTTTTTTTTTTTTTTTTGTTCACTACGGTGGGAAGCTCTCCTTATGAGTCATCTCAACTCCGCCAACCCAGCCATTAGAACGGCTGGGCTTGGGACTGGCGGAGGAGGTATCTGGAGGCTCTCCCCTAAAGTCGTTCGGGGCATACCCACTAAAAACCACCGCGGTGTCCCTACGGGTCCCGTATGTTGGCGGGGTCACGCGATCCGCGATTGGCATACTTTCTCGCGACCCCGCCCGGGATTGGCCCGCCGTTTGTGTTGGCGGGCCCCGTCTACATATGATCTCGCAATCATCCATCAAACTTCTTGCATCCATCAAACTTTTCTAGCATCCATCACCTCACAAAGCTACTTGGGAGGCGGCGAGGACACGCGCCGCCTCCCGCCTTTTGGCGGACAGGGAGCAGCCCCAGCGCTCACCGTCCGCAGGCACTAAATTTAGGGTGGTCGGAGGTCGTCTCTTGTTCGACGTCCCCGACGCCCGGACCTACGGTTGGGGAGAGGGCGATGTATTTCCCTCTCCCGCTCCGCCGCCTCCTTGCTCAGCATGACTGCTTCGCAGAAGGAGGCGACGGCGTTCCAGGACCTCTCACTCCGGACCATAGACAGAACTACGGCCGGGAGCGAGAGGACAACCGTATTCAGAGCCGCGACCAGATCACGGCGCTGCGATGCCCAGGCTGGGCAATCCGCCAAAGTATGCAACGCCGTGTCTTCGACAGGGTCGCGGCTACTGCCACAATGGTGGCATCTGGGCGTTTCCTCCCGGCCTATCCTCCACAAATACTGGCCAAAACAACCATGGCCGGTAAGGATTTGAGTCAACCGGAAGGTGAGGACGCCGTGACGTCTCTCCAACCACTCTTCAACCACGGGACTTACCGCCACTATCGTGGCGTGCCCGAAGCTTAATCTAATCTAATCTAACCTAATCGAATACAAAAAAACATAAAACAAATCTAAAAGTGAAAATATTTACAAGGTTTAGGCGTCGTAAAATGCCTCCGCATCAATGTCATCGGGTAACGTGCCCAGAAGGCTGGCAGCATTGCCACGCTGGATGGCAGTGCTGATTCTTTGAGCAAAGAATAAACCAGCCTTCTGGTCACGTGAGACGTCGATTAATCGTTTAGAAATTTCCCGGAATAGAGAACGAGTGCTCGATTTAGACACGTGTATTTTAAGCCGTAATTCTACGGGATAAGGATTAAGATACCTGGGTTTAAAACGTTCGATCGTTGGTGGTAAGCGCTTTGAAAGCTCCATGACACCCACTTACTGACAGCTTGATAATCCCGGTTCGACTGGCGACATAATGATGGTTTGTGTATGCACTACACAATGTTCAGTTTTACCAACATTATTATTGCGATAACTGTATGAATTTTGGTTAGCAAATGTGTTTATTGTAACGCACAAATAATACAATTCGCGCGCTTGTCAAAACAATTAGTAGGTATGTGTTATTTTTTCAGTTAGTTGTTTATGTGGTAATGAGCCGCAATGGTCGCGTTATTAATAAAATTATGTTATTAAATGTACTGCTTATATGATTGTATGGAGCGAATAGAATATCATTTTTGAATATAAGATAATTTATATAATGAATGTCCGGTATTGTCGCAGTCTAAAATTACTAATTAACTACTAGATAAGAAGTGGATTATGGTTTGCTGTCTGATGCGTTTGCGTCAATTTATACGTGCGTCAATTTATACAAGTACAACGACCCTTCTACGAAAGAATGGGTTCGTCATTCAATGAACGCGCTAGTCATTCAATCAAATAGCAGATTCAACCAGATGACTGCGACATATTCATACATGTCGTATTACATATTGAGGGTATAGTTTAAACTTTTGAAAAAAAAAAACACGTTTTTTTTAATTCCTGACGATTTGGAACAACAAGAAATTACGCATCTACCAGATCTGTATAAGAATGTACATCAATGGGCCACTTGACACCTAGTTATTTTTCAGGGGTAGATAAAAATACATTCGGGCGAGTACGGCCCCAACATCTGATCAAACGGGACAACTCGCCCGCGGGCGAGTTTTCGACCGGGCGAGTTGTCGCCTAACCCACTTGCCCGACCAGGGAAAGGAACGCGGGACTTCCTGATCAGCAGACGCATACGCTATCCGCTAGACCACGCAATCAGTAAAAATAATAATTTAGGAACTACAAAACTTGTTTTGCTGAGACTGCTTAGTCTTTTTGCCATAGTTCCTAGGAGAGGGCTTATGGCCCAGAGGAAGCCGGGAGGAGAGAGGCGAGGTAGTGCAAGTTGGTATGGAAAATGTGAAAAGTATTGAGAAAAGTATGAATTGTAGGGGTTTTTTAATCTATAGGGGAGGGCAGCTGCCCCTCGTGCCCTCCCTGAAAGATAAAGCGTTTCTGAAAGATATAAATTACCTACCTGCCTCCTTGTCGCAAATATGTGCTTGTATGAACGCAAACTATAGCCAGGGCCTTCAAATTGTCTGATAACTACTCGTCTAAATCAAAGGATCTTTTGAGTTGTGCAGGTCAGCAAAATTTTCCATATTAACTAATGTTCTAAGTTAATTTTTGTTTCATCTTTAATCAAATGCGATCTATGATTGAGATGGATTTATGATCACATTTCTAAGAAAATGCGGCCAGTTTTTACATGCGTAGCTATCATTGAAAATAATCCGTCAGCTGTTTATTTGTATTGCAAGTAAGGTCCTATAAGGTATATTAAACTGTCGTCAAACGACACTTGGCATCCGAACTGTAAACGCTGAGTGTTGCCAACTTTCTGTCAGATAAAGAGTATTCCAAAATTTCAGAGAACTTGAAACTGGTCAGGTATAACAGTACAATGTACAATTGTGTAGCTAGGGTCATGTTAAATGCAAAACTCGAGACAAAGGCCGAGGAAAAAAATAAAAAGAAACGGCCTCGTTTATAGGCGGTCTCATTATTAAACGCTTTCTTCCCTCAGCTTGCGAAAAAACCGACAACGTTCCGTCCGCATTACGCGCTTATTTGTTTGCTTATCTTTACATGCATTTTGTTATAAGATTTCATCACTGTTCTCTTATAAAGCAATTTCTCGTGGAATTAGTGTAATTGTATGTTGATTCGACGTGTTGTTACCTTAATTGTACGAGAGGGAAGAATTATGTAAAAAGGTGAACCAATTTGAGTTTTCCGCTTTAGGTTTGGAATTGTAAAATGTGTGGGTACTTTCTTAGGTACCTACATATTTTACAATCATTTTAAAAATACCATAAATTGAAGTAGCTTTTGGCACCTTGTATTTAAAGTTAAGTATTTGGGGCAATGGAAGTTTCGGGTTGCCAGTGCTTTCGGTTTATTTATTATATCCCAATTTTGCGCCAAAAATAAGTACTTCTGCCTAGTCTTTAAAATAAGAGGCGGTAAAATAATTATGGCACAAGCTGCGATAGTCTAGTGAAGAAATCAACAGACAGCCATGCAGAGGGGATTGGGTTCAAACCCAATACCCTCTGCATGCTAGCACTGGGTGTGCTACCATGCAGAGGCACCAGTCATACAAATTACGTCTTTTTGATAATTTAGGAACTTTTGAGATCTACCGGTAAAATAAACGAATGCGATCAAAATCTCATTAGTAGGTGGCACCTAGATCTGCAGGAAAATAGTGTTAGTGATTATTTATAGACTTTTGCTAGAAAATGTAATTCTCAAAGATGTTTCTAATTTACTTACTGACGTGGCATCCGTTATTGTTGTACCTACCTATACCAACCGTGCTTGCAGCAAAATGTTTCGACAATGCGGTAGATGACCCAGAGCAATACGTTAGGTGCCTGTAAGAGAAAAGCTTATTCTTCGATGTCTGACCTGAAGTGCTGTATGATAAAGCATCGATAATTTGTAGAGATTATAATCTAGCCTCATAGCCTTTATGTCTTGGTAGTGAACAATGCAGAGTACTACAATGCTGTACATTGCTATTGGTTCGTTTCACAATCCTATCGCAGAATTCAGAGTCGTGCTAAACCTTTAAAGCATACATTCATGATTAAATGTGGTGAATTCGGATACATCAATTGTATACACTCGAACAGTCAAATTTAATTGAAAATTGTTTGTTGAAAATAGTACTAGGCGAATGAGTTTCGCGAGTGAAGCCACGATGTACAGCTCGTCTATAATATGAAGATAAAAGAAAATGTCTAATTTATGACTTATACAATCTTTTAAAAGTCTGGTCGTTAAAATAAAATAAACTAGTGTAACTAATAGGTAAGTAGTCAAATTCATCCAACCAAACTACTAACTGTAAATCCGAGTACCTTCTACGGGATACAGTAAGCAAAAACAGCATGTCGAAAGCGGGCAAATTATTCCTATGTACTTACTTAAATGCCCAGGCAATTTACACTACATTTTTCTTCCATGTTTGGGTTCCCTGCTTAGAAGCTTTAAGAAGGCGATAGGCAACAATTAAACTAATTTGTGACAAGAGACAAGAGAGTCGAGAGAATGGCTACACAGTACTAGTACGACTTTCTAGATATGTATCTAGAAACATATGTCTCGGTCATGCTTGGGATGTGCACGGCTTGTGCTTGTACTCTGTCAAGAGTACAAAAATCATCACTGGTATCTGTATTCAACATTCTTGAGCTACTGCCTGACTAACAGGCAAACTATAATCAAAACTATTAGGCGCAAGAAGCTGAACTTTGGCACGTAGTATTTTACTTAGTTACCGTAGCGGTGCACTAAGAAGGTATTTCCCGAAATTACCACGGGGTCGGACAAAAAAGGTCAAAATTAAACCAAAAATGTGCAGGTGTAACTGCGGGAATCCTCTAGTTAAGATATAAATTCTTATCCTAGCAATCACTTTTCCACCTAGTTCACCTTTTCAGTCTGTTCTCAGGCAATGCATGTAGTGTAATCAACGAAAAAAAAACTAACGAAAATGCCTTGACAGCGGGGATCACATCAATGGCGAAACTATCCTCGCTTTCATTTTACTTCTCAGTCTCATTCTTTGGCCTATTTCACTACGCCCTACGGGAAGAGAAGACATTATTAGAAGGCAAGGAAAGCAAATCATCATCATAATCATTTTTGACTAAGCACCTCTCTCTAAAAATCGCTGCTAAATTTAACGGTACGCAGGATACGAGTGCAAGCAATAAATTATGTACGTTTCACACCTTCCGCTCTCGTATACAAGCGCGCAACGTGCTTATTTACCTACCAACAACACATTCCTTTACATATAAGTAGGTGATCTTTCCGTCCCACTAACATGGTTCTCTTTGTGCCCAGTGGGTATTTCGTATCATAAAGTCTACTTTTCATTCGGCCTCATTACAATTCACGAGAGGTTTGTATAGTTTTTCACGATCGTCAACAAACTTGCGAGCGAGTATTTGGAGGTTATGTCGCGGGCGCGGGCGGCGGCAAATGAGTGTTTCGTTCGTTTGAATGAGGCACAGACAATGAG
Source organism: Euclidia mi (assembly GCA_944739405.2). NCBI lineage: Eukaryota > Metazoa > Arthropoda > Insecta > Lepidoptera > Erebidae > Euclidia > Euclidia mi. Next base: position 27,215,556 of record OX123193.2, on the reverse strand, counting down.
CGCGTCCGGCCTTTGTATCCACACCTGTTATTAAAACTGCTGTGAGGCGTGCACCCGCTGTGTGAAATATTCTCCTTGTTTACATATGTATGCTGTACATTAGCACTTTGCTGGAATTATGTGCACTTTCTTAGTATTACGGCGCTGGTTATGTTTATTCTAGATTTTTTTCCGCATCGATATATATGTACTTAGAGTATATGTCAATGATTTTCCGTATAATGTAGGTCGTAATTCACTTCTGCTTTTTAAATATTACAGTAGTTGGCTTAGGTATATTTCGGTGCGATTTTTCTTACCTACTTATCAACTTAAAGTTTTGTGCTTCAATTTGAAAGAGTTAATTTAAATTGTTAATTAGCTTTTAAAAAGGTACTCAATAGGCCATAAGAGCAGGCAATCCGAATTATGTTCAGCGTAAGGTTTTGCTGGGATAAAGTAAACGCTAAGACGTTAAATATATAGTTGAATATCGATTGCAGGCTTTGCCCGAATACAAGCATGAAGATGTTCAAAATAAACGGAATAACGCCCTTTACATAAGTAATCATTGTCATAAAGCAAAAACACCTTATCATACGATAGTATATAGGTTTATTTTATGGTTATTAGCAGAAAGAATAGCGAAGATTTATTCAAGATATTTTTAGATTGATTTGCAATTTGTATGATATTCAAATTAAAATATTATCAGCGGTTAATTTCCAAACGTGTATCTGCCTTATCAGTTGACATACAAAGACCTAAAGAATGTTATGCTAAAAGCTCCCTTCATTAGTATCTACGACTGTTTCACAATATTTGTACAAAATGACATAAAATTGGAATGGCTGCTACAAATTATATCGAGTTGTGATTTTAGAGAGATGCTATCATATTCTAATGCAACAGTTTTCAAAAATTTAAGACTCAGCCGTCCTTAGCCCTATAACTTTATTTCAAACAATACAACTGTAAGATATTACTCCATAGCCTACACATGATACTCGTATGCTATTTAGACGAGTAGGTAGGTATAAATATATAAAATCGACGATGGCAACTGTCGTCAACACGCTGGAGAATTGATTTCCGTTGCAGACTCGGTCGTGTCTCGGTATCACAGGTGCTCTAAAAAGCAAAGCCGTTCTTCTCCATCGAAATGACATCTTCAGTTCAAATGGTACATATATTGGCAATTTGCGTGCTCCTGTAAGTTTACAATATTGAATTAAGCTAAGCTTTTTATAGTTCCGAACGTTAATGTATTGAACCAGACACATCAATCAGATGAGAAGCGCACAATTAGTTACAATAAAAGTTGTTTTATTATCATTAACAAATTTATTTGAAACTGGCACTGACTACAGTCCCTCCGCGATCACGACCGTTGCCAGTCAGATAAAACGTCGGGAAAACAGAGATAGGTATTTATATTTGTACCTTAATTTTAAAAAAATCGCGCTTAACACACATATTTTTTCTCGTTGTCATGGTATAATAAGGAGTGACGAATTATACAATGAAGATGTTTAAAAGAATACATAACCCATATAATTATAGGTCATAATTATGTATATTTGTTGAGCATTCGGGTGGGCTTTAAACACCGACACCAGAGTCGGTTATTATACGAATAGAAGAAAGGAAATGAGGGTTTAACAAAATTCACATTCACGAAAATGATAATATTTTATGTGACACTCTTATTCAACGCACAATTATTACCCATAGGATGTTTTTAAAATAAATCGCAATACATTTTAGTGAAAAGAAAGCCCACGCGACAGAACGAGCACCTGCATTCACAAATACCGCAAATAGAATAGCGAATAGTGCTAAGTAATTTGGTACGCATAAAATTGTTTCGAAAATTCAGAATAGCTGCCAGTTGTAACAGGTGTATCGAAATGTTTCTATCGTAAAAATGCTTCGCAGCATATTTTGTAGTGAAAACGTTGCATAAAATGAGACGACGTTGTGCACTGAAAGCAAAATCGTAAACTGGAAACCTGTGAACATTCTGGAACATTGAATACGAGAAATAGCAGAGTGAGCCCAGTCGTCGGTGAACCATGAGCTACTTACTTTATACAATTCACAGGGTTATTGCATGCGATGCTACTATATAATATGAGCAACCAAATAACTTTTAAAGGACAATATCGAGTTCATTTTGTTATTTATGAATATTTGACTATCGGGAATGGCTTCTTAGGAATACCAGTGAATATGTCAGGGCAGGCATAGTGTTATTGGCTTTCTGGCAGCACAGTGACCTGAATAGAAAGCGAAATAATGTTGCTCAACTTCTTCTGAGAAACTTTACATAAGCTCTAACGATAATACTGGCGAAATGTGAATTTTCACCTTTGTCGAATTTCTACTACCTAACCTTTACATTTTACGAAGTTTACTTTCAAAAAGTAGGTATATTTAGGTCCTTCTTAAGGGATAAAGATTGGTCATCTAAGCAGACCATGTTAGTTATTTAGTCGTCAATTAGTAGTAGGCAATAACAATATCTTGTAGAAGGCTGAACAAATCTAATAATGCGACAGTATTTTTACCAGGTGTTGACCAAAGTAAGTACCTATGTAGAATATGCTAAAAGTAATTGGAACCAAAATTTCATTTCTTGGACTGCTTGCCAGAGCTCAGGCAAATTCCTTCTATGATCTCTTAAATGATCAGACTAGACTTCAACAGCGGTGGGCGCCGGGATAAACTATTCAAGTTACCCAACTACAGTAGTTACGACGTAGTGCCGATGCTTGACAAGGTATTTCGGAGCAGAGGGAGTTGTGAGCCCCAGAACCTCTCTACTATTTACCCATCACATATTTTCACCAACGACTTTTTTTCCGCCTATATACTTATTATTATAAAATAAAGTGTCCTGTTTGTCCTGTCGGTTTGTATGAAAGCGGTAATCTCAAAAACCAAATAACGGAATCTTGTACGGTTTTCACCTAGGGTGTGATTCCTGGGGAAGTTTAAGGTTTAATGCCCGCTTGCCGAGTCGTAAACGAATCGTAGTCTAAAGATAAAATGTTATTAGCTCTTGTTTATATTTCTATGGTTATTATGTATTTTAATACCATTTTAGCACAGTATTCATCTAAACTAGTGCAATATTACCTAAAATATTTAGTTTTTTTTTGTGTTCCGCGTTTTATATGAAAGTTTGCGGCAATATGCGTCAAAGAGCGTAGCTAAAATTAGCAGCGTCAGCGGATATTCTTATCCAAGCTTATGACTATACGCGTCGTTTAAGACGGCGTCCAACAAAAAAATTAACTACAACGTTATATTAAAGTTGGAGCGTGTGTCGATTTTATTATCCAAATACAACACAATCGGAAGGGGTTCTCAAATCTTCTACTTTATAGTTCTGATACAGACAAGACCTGAACAACTTTAGATCAGACTAGACTAATTAAGAATCCGTAAGTGAGTCCTAAGGATCCATATTTATCTTAAGAGACACTTTGTTAAAAAGAAATGCAGATAAGAATTATTGGAAATTAAAATTAGTTACCTATGTGGCACTAATTGTATTTTAAGTTACACTAATTTTAAATTAGTAACCTATGTGGGACTAATTGTATTTTAAATAACGTATCTAAGCAAACATGTTAAAACGATTAAAGTTGGTACTTTGCCTTTGGTCCTATTTTGTATACATCATGCATTTAACACAGTAAAAACTGTATCGTTTTTTTGATTCACAGATCACAGATAATAAAATGAATAAATGAAATGAAATGAAAATGTTTTATTTGCACCTCCACACAAACTTAAAAAACACGTAACAAACAAACTTAAGAAACAAATAAACTTAAACTACCGGTACTAGTACACTAGGAATATAAGTAGGTACATTATTTCTGGTGGAGTTACATGGAGGACAAATAAGGCGCTGCTTCAGCTAATGTTGCAGTATAACTACAACGCTGGTATTCTCGCAGGCCGAGTAAATAAAATAATACACCTAAATAATACACACATTATATATATAGGACAAAGAAATTGGAAGAAGAACAATAAAATATATAGCATTCTTAGTAAATAATAATATCAAGTAGGTTAAACGATAGTAATGGTGGCACCCCCCTAATGTTTGGCACTCTGCGGAATTGTCCTGAATATTAGGAAAATCTTATATTATTATGTCACAGAAATACACTCATAAGCAGGATTAACCTATTTCTTATACACAGAACAAATATTTAAATCTTAACTATGAACCATTTTTCTATAACAACTGTTTTAAAAAAATGTTAGGAAAATTGCCTAAAAAATTAATGAAATGTTTAGGTTAGGTAGTTCTTTCCGAAGCGAAAAAATATATTTTTAATTAATTTTGCACAAAAGTACCTATTTATTTGTATCTGTTATCTTCATTAAAGCTTAATAAACGTTAGTTTTGCGCTATTAAAAAGATGGATCGTCTTTTCCGATAGTGCCAATGACTATACTTAAACATTGTTCAACAACATAGTCAATGGCACATTATAGAATCATATTTTTTTCAGATTTTTGTTTGTTTTCCGTCAAATTCGCATACAAACAACTTTACATTGTATATTTCTTCGCATTTTTCACCCACCTTACTATGGTACGGTCGTACAGAGATGGCAACCTTTCTCTACAAAGTACCAGAAATCAAGACAGATATCGCTTAAAACAAAGAACTTAGTATAGACATAAATATTACGAACTAAATGCTTGTGAGAAACTGAAACAGGGCTCATTTGCTACAATGTATTTAAGAGACAAGATGAGCTACATTAGAAAAATATGCCGAAAGAAACATATACAACGTGGTAAATGAACTAAACTTCTTTCAAATATAGACTTACCTATGTTAGAAATATTAGAAGGTTACATAAACATTCATAAATATATATTTTGATTACATAGAATACATGTATAAAGATCCGGGTATTAAGTCTTAAGACTGTCTGGGTATCACGGCCTTAGGCCAACAGTGCCAATGATTGTACCTTTTTGGTACTGCCAATAACTATACCAGGGTGCCAATGATTGCATTTTTCTGAAGAAATAAGTTTCAGCACATTTTTATGCTTATAAAACCGCTTTATTAAATACGATGTTTTATTTTTATTAATGCCCATGTAAACACAATTCCGACAAAACCATAGAAAATATTATTGAATTTGTATTTTCATGAGAATTTGTTACTTAGTAGTAGAAACCGGCTTAGGGTGCCAATCATTATACTGTTTACCTACCTAAATTTTTTTTTTCAATACCAATTTTATTGGCAAAGCTACATAACTAATTCTAATATATCTTGATCTTTTACTGCTTTCAAGCGGTCATTAAATACGAAATAGATGTGTAACGAGAAACAAAATGCTATTTTATATTTACAACACCACTAATAAAACGCTGCTTCGTAAAACAATAAAATCTTGTTGTTGCTTTGTAAATTGAGAGAGATTGTGTGGAAAGTAAAAATATTCCTTTGTAATCAGACCACGTTTAATTAATATAATTATTTGTTAACTTAATCCGTTTACTAAAACATGTTTAGTTATTTTTCAGTTCTTTATTTTCTTTTGAGTGTGTAGTCAACTCTGGTGTCGGAGTTACTAGCCCGCCCTAAGACCTTCGACAAGCCCTAACGATTCTTGTCCTGAGACAAAAAGCGAGACCAACAGCTACGGGCACTTGGAAGCGCAGTCGCGCTCTGATTTAAATGTCAGACGCGGTTACCCATCCAAGTGGTCAACCGTGCAAACTTTACTTAACTTTAGCGACCTTTTACGAACGATAAGTCAAGTGACGCTTTGGGCGCTACAGCTTAAATATACTTAATCCTTGTCCGACATGAAGCTTACACTTTTATAAACATATAATACTCGGAAATTCTTGCAAGTGCGTTAAACGCTGTTCGCTTTTCAATTCGGTTCCCAAAAGATTGCAAAACTTTTCCGTCACTTGGCGGGTAATCAAATGTACTTATAATCGCATGCGCGACAAGTCGCATGCCGATTTACTGCCGGGTCGTTAGCTGCACTGGGCCTCCGCAGACTAGCTTCTTTTAGCATCGGCGACCGGCGATTTTGCAACTGCATCGATGCTGCATCGCGTTTTAGCGACTCTCTGCGTTCGGACGCGGTGACCGTAGTGTGTTGTTCGTGATCGGCCGAGTCGACTATCGATAAATTGATTTATTTTTTCATCGTTGTAATACAATAATTGTACAATATCAGTAATATAGGTTTCTATCAAAAATCACAAATATACCAGTACTAGAGGACGCCAGCACTACACCACACTAGTCAAACCCTATAATAACATCCTTATTTTCGGTTACAGAATAATAAATAAAACTTTGGGGTTCAATTAGCCCAAACGGCTATTTGTATATATTTATTTTTGTAGTTTACATGGGGATATTTTTAACAAAGCATCAAAAATTTTAAATAACACTAAAGTGCTTCACGTTAAAAAACTTCATTATTTCATAAAAGTAACGATCGTTCTACAAAATATCATTTAATATGAAAAGTCTCGTCCGCTCCGGAAACTTATCCTCTCAGAAAACTTAATAGGTTATGTTAGGTTTTCTTGTGACGCTGCACCCAAAAAAGTTATCAAACATTTGACTGATCTGATGAGAAATTAATGCATGCGTAACTGACACCCTGGGGTAATTTTCTCACATAACTAAGCAGACTAGATGGAAGTTTTTTTAGGCCACGTGACTGACAACTTTAGGAGATGAATCGTAATAATCGTAATCATCGTAAGAAAAAATACAAGTTGTGCCCCTGGGGTGAAGAATTTTATTACCCCACGGTGTTATTTAGGGGTTAACAAATAAGTGACAACCTATGGTAAGGAGTCGTCCTTTAGTCACGGGAGTCTTGATAGGTGGAAGGGACAAATAAGTGTAGACAGATATCAAGTGTCCTTGTTTTTCTTGAGCCAGAGATTTTTATCCTATACGCATCATAAAACAACGATCGTTCGTTCGATTGGCAGGGATTCAGAAAAGTCCTGTATTAAGGTTTTTCGTTGCCTTTGGATGCTCTAGGATGCTTTAATCAACCCACTTCAAAAAGGAGGATGTCCTCAGTTTGGTCTCGATATTTTGATTTTATGTAGGTGCACCGGTCTCTGAATTTTCTGATCAATTTCTGGAATTCTTTATGTTTGATATGCTTATATTTTGCAAAATTATTATATTTTGCAAGATTGAATTGCAATTATTGCAAGTTAAAACATAAATGAGCCAGTATACTTCTTAAATAGAAATCTTAAAGGTAATGATGCATGATATGTATATTAATATTTTTTTACAATGCCAAAATGGAGAAAATATCAAAGTAGTGTCTGCAAGTAGCGTCCATGGATGAAAAGATTTGCATTTTAGAAACATCTTATGAGAAGAGTGGATGATTATGTATTTAGGTAAACACGTGATAAATAGGAGGGTAGAGAGGAAAAGGCAGAGGGCGACCAAATAAAAGATGGAATAACTGTGTGAGAATAGATATGTAAGAAAAGGGGGAAGTGATCGGATGACTGGTGACAGAGAAGTATGGAAGATAATATATGTCCATACAGCGCCAACCCAAAATAATTGAAGTCAGGTAAGAGATGAAGAAAATAATGAGTGTTATATTTTTTTATTTTAGCTTAAATTTTGACACCAGTAGCTCGCAATGTCTGTTTTGGATAAAATATTTTTTTATTTACTTTGTATAAAAAAAATCTTTTGATAAAGAATGAGGAGAGGTGGTAAAGCCTCCAGCCTACCCAGGTATCATCATCACAGAGTAAGTTTAAAATTGGAAAGACATAAAATCACGTTATTAATGGACGACCCCTACGGTATTATTTTAAGTGACAAGTCGCCGCGATCGGCATCTTCCAGTGTGCGGTGTAAGAATTCGGATGCTGCATCTGGATGCTAAAAAGCGACTGAATTGCCGGTCGCCGATGCTAATAGAAGCTAGTCTGCGGAGGCCCTAAGTTTCGCCAACGGAATACTATATGCGACACTCGCCGGATTTTTAACTCACTTTAAAACTATTGAATGTGGATCTAGCCAACATTTGCCTACGATAATATTTTAAGACAACTCATATACGATACATACCGTCATCTGTATCCAAACTAAGTTGTAGTTGTTCTTGTTGTGGCAACCAGATAATCAATGATGACATTCATCTTCTTAAATACATACACATCTCCCCATATTATAAAATGAAGTCCCCGGGTGTCCAGTCTATTTGTATAAACTCAAAAGCTACGGAACTGATTTTTATACGGTTTTCCCCAAATGATAGTGTGATTCCTAAGAAGTAAGTATAATAAGTGCGTAATTCACGCAGGCCGAGCTGCGAGCGAAGTCTTGTTATAGACCAAATTACACACAAAAAGATTTGTCCTGGGATACAAATACAAATAATCCTGTTTAATCACACAAAGAATATGTGTGAAAATACTGGAAATTCAACCCATTAGTCCAACCGCCTCGGCTTAGCATTCGGGTTATCAGCCAACAGGCCAGTCAAATTAATGTTGCTCGTTCTACTGAAATGTGATGTGAGGCCGCAAAGAAAAGCTTCTACCATTTAGGTAGATGTTTGTGATATTGTCTATCTCCTAATAGTCATTGGCAGGCGTCAAGGACAGAGACGCTGTTTTATCTTAAAGCTTCATTTATTCGGGGCTGAAAGACCTCTATTTACTGAAATAGAAACGAAAATATATAATCAAAACAGTATAAATGTTATTAAAGGTCAAGTTTGTAAATAAATACGGAATTATCCTACCTATTTGTCTTGACGTAAACAGTTAAATAACTAACGTATTGACCACATTTGTGTCTTATATTATTTTTTTATTTTTGTTTGAGCTTTTGAAACCCTTAATGTGCAGACGTTGACAATGAACTCTTAAACCTAATGGAGAGAAAGCATTTGGTGAAAGAACCGAACATCTTGTATTATTATAGATTCGTGGACGATATTTTGCTAGCTTGGAAGGGCACCGAACGTCAGCTTCACTGTTTTCTTAGAAGAATTAATAGTATACACCCCAAAATCAAGTTCAAATTAGAGATCGAACAAAACGGCTCAATAAACTTCTTAGATTTGACTATCAAAAGGGAGGCTACCTCACACGCATTTGAAATTTATCGTAAACCGACATATACAGATACTACAATACCAGCATCGTCCTGTCATTCATCACAACACAAAATGGCAGCATTCCACAGTATGATACATAGATTATTAAATGTACCACTCAATATAGAATCATATAACAAAGAATTAAATATTATTTATCATACAGCTCAATCCAACGGTTATTGTAAACGCCTAATTGACAAGATGATTCGAGGAAAACAAATTAGAAGGGCCAAGTCACTTTGTATCCCTCCATAAAAGAACCTATAAATAATACTGCTGTTTTTACCTATTTTGGAAGTATAACTGACCGTATGGCGCGTATACTGAGGAGGAACGGTATCAGATCAGCCTATAAACCTTACAAAACGTTAAACTTTCTTTGCCATGGTAAAGATAAAGTATGCAAGAACAAAAAGTCCGGTATTTACTGCTTAACATGCGACCAATGTCAAAATAAGTACATAGGACAGACGGGTCGAAGTTTTGAGCTGAGATACAAAGAACATTTAGCGGCGTTTAGAAACAACCAGCCAGAAAAGTCTCATTTTGCCGAACATTTACTTCAAACGGGCCATAGTCTAAATAGCGGACATTCATTTGACGTCATACACACTTGTCAAAAGGGTATCAGAATGTGCGTATTGGAACAACTAGAAATTTTAAAGCCGGACAAAAATACATTATTGAACGATCAAACCAACTTCAATGAGTCCCCATTGCTGAATATATTCGCATACCGTCATAATGACGCACATCAGTCGAGCGGCGGAGGGAATTGGAAAGTACAATCGTTTATAAGACATGCTCACGGTAGGAAAGCGCTCAGTCGTTGCCCATCGCTCCTGAGGATGCCTCGTGCAGAGACGAAACACGTGTCGAAGAATAGTCGGCGCATACAGCGGGATACTGCAAGTCAGGTATCTTCCTGGAACCCATACCATTCCTATATCCCTTATCTTTTTAGAGGAGTTCGGTATTGTCAACCTTCTTTCTATTGCAATAGTTGGGGTGGTCAATCCGAGTGTGCGTGGTGGGTTCCTCTTTCCTTCCATTAGGTTACCTTTCTACATAATGTCACGAAAAGTAGGAGGCGGAACTATGAATAGTACCCGGAACATACAAAGCGTTATTTAGTTACTAACTTTCAGATTCAGTAGTTTATATAACATTGCTGTTACAAATGCTAGCGAAATGTTCCTGACTGTGGTTTATTTGTATTATTATTATTAGGTTACAATGAAGTGCCGCCAAGTAACGCCTAATTCAATCAACTAAATGAACTCTTTATTGGATACAGTTTTCGATAGCTAGGTAAGTACTACTAAGAATGATTATTACTAGAAATTCTTAAACTACTGTATAATTTGTGAATGGAACCTGGGACCTCACCGCATCCGCATACCTTACCACACACCTTCCTACATAATATCACGAAAAGCAGGAGGCGGAACTATGAATAGTACCCGGAACATACAAAGTGTTATTTAGTTACTAACTTCCAGATTCAGTAGTTTAAATATTACATTGCTGTTACAAATTCTAGCGAAATGTTCCCTGATTGTGGTTTGTTGCAACATTGTCTATGCGATTAGATTTCGCGGTTATTTCTATATGATTCCGGCGGAAGCTTAAAGTGTATAAAGGGGGTAAAGTCAAGTTATAAATAAAATGCACTCAGGTACAAAACTAATGATCATGCTCATCACACTAACACCCTGGGTGGGAGCCCAACCCACAACCGCCGACTAAGCAGTCAGGGTTACTAACCACTGGATAACTAGACTAACCAGACAATATTTGATTATTGCTTTCAATTCCGGACTATATCATTTAAATGTCGTGGCTTAAATATAGCATATACAGCAGTAAAATCAATTCTCTAAGCCGCGGTTACAAGGAACCCGCGACGAAACCCCGCGATATTAATACTATTGTACGAATTTCCAATGATGGACATTGCCTCGTTACAATTTAATTGGACGTCCTGTTAGGCCAAATTGATTGCAATGGGCAATTAGGTCTGCGAATAAATTAATTAAAGGCAACATTTAATTATAATGGTACATTGGTGCGCAGTAAATTAGGCCGAGACCTAATTTAGCTTTCGGCAGCACTGTACTAGCGTATCGAAGAGATTTCTGTAAGTAGGAATGCGCAATCTTCGGTCGACTGCTACTATTTGGCTGCTAATGCGGCTATACGGCCGTGATACGGCTTAATATACCCTGCCTACATGTTTTATTCACGTATTTAACCCTCCGTGGCTCACTTACACGCTTATTAAGACGCTGACAACAGGCAAATAGCCTTGTCACAATTTTTTTTTTGCCAAATCTATAAAGTTCGTGACGGCAGAAAAATATATGTTAATCATGAACATATTTCTGAGAACCCTGTTGTATTGAAAACACGTTTTGGAAAAGTTTTCTCGATACAAAAATATAGTAAACTAACCTCTTAAAGTGATCTTTCAACAAAAAATTTGTATTACTTATCAACGTACGTTGGTAAATTTTATAACAATAACGTATGGTAACTTAGTTGGTTTTTATTTTTCACTACTCAACTTATTTTTAAGTAATTTTATTAATGTACTTTATGGTTTGTAAAAAGTTTCCAACGTCCCGTCGTCGTCATCGCGCTTCACTTTCTTATGTATACCATCGATATACAATATGTACTAAAGTATGTATACAACCAAACAGTGACAGCAGCAGCTCAACCCAATAGCGGTTGTCAGCGCCTTAAATACGTATAAACAATATTTTTCTCTTTATATCTTTATAAGGTACAGTTGTGACGAGAATTAGCTGTGCCTTATTAGTTCTGCGGTTTTAATATAAATGAGATTGACGTCAATTGGAATGTGGCATAATTATTTTTGGCAGTCATATTTTAAACTGATAATTATATTTTAAATCGGCGGTTTCGGTATTTCCAGATGGAATATTATCTGAATATAGGTGGCATGAGCTGCCAACCCAATTACCGCAGTGGCAAAAAGCCCAAAAGAGCGCAAATTCATACCATATTGTACTTAAAATATAAAGTATCATAAGAATGCACTGATGGCACAGAGGTTTATACGAACACCTCGCTTGACACTGCGCCGAGTGTTATAGGTTCGATTCTCACAGGAGACATACAATTGTGTACTCCACTTAGTGTTACGTTATTCTTTCGAATATGGGCTTCCTATAAATTATGTAAGTTGATTGAATGTTTGTAAGGTACGATACAGTCAACAGGTTTTATTCCAACGGACGTTGTCGTTGTCAAACCGAAATATATAAACTATGTATATATTTTATGTTTATATTTAAAAATCAAAGTTAGTTCGTATCTTGTGCCCTGAGATTCAGTTCGTACATTTGCGATACAAGTTTGTCAAGTTATTGCTTGCACCTGCGTTGAGGCTACAGGCACAGTACTGGACTATACCTTGGTCACTTGGACACCAAGCTTTGCTAGCAATATAGATATACTCTTTATTGTACACCAAATAATATTGAAGAGTACACATTTTGTGAATTGGCTTATACTACAGCATGTACAAATGGCGGCCTTGTCGCTAAAAGCGATCTCTTCCAGGCAACCTTTGGATGGACAGAAATTATGTAAGCAATCAAGTGTGGCGATGGTGTAGTTAATTAAATAATTTCAACTACAACTAATATACATACTGAATATACATAAATGTATATATATTATATATCATACATATATAATATGTATACATTTATATTATAGACCATTACATTATAGACCATACACATATGTACATACATTATTATTATATATAAATATATACCTATAAACTATACGAGATAGGATGTCATATATATCATAATATAATTATACTAATAACTTTGCTAAAATACAGATACATAAATTAAGACATGCATTCTAGGAGAACAGTGCATGATGTTAAATGGACAGGTAATGCTTTTTTAACATGCCTTTAAAAATGTTTAAAGATTTTGCTTTCCGAATTTCTAGTGGTAATGCATTCCACAGTCGCGCGGCCTGTACAGTAAATGATTTGCTAAAGAAATTTGTGGAATGTGTTGGTATCTCCAGCGTCAAATTTTCAGACGACCTCAAGGACCTCACATGTGCGTCATTAAGGAACTTTATGATTAAACAAGATATTATACAACAATGTAAGAATGTGAGTATTCCGGCGAAGACGAATCAGGAGCCACTTGAGTCTGTTGCGAAATTCTGAAACGATCATATTTGCGCAGTCCAAATATGAATCGTATGCAAAAGTTTTGAAGACGCTTACGTTTGTCTAACTGCTCCTCAGAGAGGTTAAGATAGCTGACATCCACGTAGTCAATTACGGGCAGAAGCAAAGATTGTGCAAGTGCAATTTTAGTGGCAGTTGGTAGGAAATTGCGTAACCTACGCAATGAGCCCACCGAAACAAATAGTCTGCGACTTGTTTCTTGCAGTTGAAAACTCCAAGATATGGTTTCGTCAAAGTAGACCCCAAGATTTTTTACAGCTTACTGCTTTTTTACTGAAAAGGATATTTTTGCCATGAAACTTGATTTGTGGTAAATCGGACCAGCAAATTTTAGACACAATGCGGGGACTGCCGACAATAATTAGTTGTGTTTTGTCAGGATTTACTATGAGTCCATACTCTTTACTCCACTAGCAAATCCGCGCCAAGTCTGTGTTGCTAGTAGTACAGGCTTCGGGCAAGTTATTTAAGGGTGCTTGTGTGTAGATCTGTAAATCATCTGCGTAAAGGTGGTAGGATGAAAGTAAATGTTTTGAGATAGAATTAATAAATATCGCGAAGAGTAAAAGAGATAGCACGCTACCCTGTGGTACACCGGCATTCGTGTTAGACCAAGTGGAATAAGAGTCTTCGATGCGTACACGTTACCGACGACCAAACAGGTAACTATGAAACCAGTCAACCGCCGTTGGAGATATGTTAAGAGAGCGTAGAATGCCAAGCAGGATGTGAAAATCTATCGTGTTGAAAGCATTGCTGAAGTCTAGTAAATCAAAATGGTATGATTCCCATTATCCGTGCCTAGCTTGATGTTATCTGACACGCGGACCAATGCAGGAACGGTACTGTGGCCAGGCCGGAAGCCGGATTGATAGGGATTTAGGAGTGCATTTTTACACAGGAAGGAACTGAGTTGTGTGTCAATGAGACGTTCTAGGACTTTTGCCAGGAAAGGTAGTATGGATATTGGCCGATAATCTGAGAAGGAACAGGGTTTAGGTTTCTTGGGTAAAGGAATTATAAGTGCATCTTTCCACGCTGTTAGAAAGATGCCACGGACAACGGAGTGATTAAGGATGTGACATAGGATAGGAAGAATTTTGTCTAGGATGGGGAGGATCAGTTTACGGCTGAGACTATCGTTACCGACTACATTAGACGTCATTGCTAATATACTCTTCTTAACATCACAAGCGGCAAATTGCGAGAAGGCAAAGGGAGAGTAATTTGGGGTTGGCAAGGATGAAAGAAGTTGTAAAGTGTTACTTTTCGTATTTCCATCTAATTTGGACAAAGTAGTAAAATGTTAATTGAGAGAATCAAGGTGGACATTACTCGGAATGGATTGCTGCTGTGACTTATCAATACCCAATGTTTTGAGAAATTTCCAGACTTTAGCTGGATCACCATATTCAACGGATTCATGAATATGTTGGCGTTGTGCTTTCCTACACACCTTGTTGCAGTGTACACAATAAAACAGAAGGCCTAAGCTACAATTTAGTCTTGGCAGTAGATTTTTTGGCCATGATCTTTTTGATATCTTCTGTAAGCCTAGGTGCTGGTAAATGCTTAATTTTGATAGCGCAGATTGGCGCATGCTTGGCATATAGCTGAATTAGATTCGTTGTTAGAATATGGACTTTCATGTCTACACAATCTGAGGAATATAGAGTGTCCCAAACAATTTTACTGGCATCCTCACGCAACTTGGCATGATCCATGCCACTAAAATTGCGCTGCAAGATAATCTTCGGCTTCGCTTTAGGTGGACGTATTTTGTATGAAACAAAGACCACTTGCTACAATTCATCGAACAATGTTTATCTATATATCTATATCTAAACATATTATAAAATGAAGTTCCTCATAAAACTACGGAAAGGATTAAAGAAAAACGAAACATTTTGTAAAGTATGACGCCTTTATGTGATTTCATGCCAAAAGGTCGTTCTTATATTTGCCGACCGAAAATGACATCGTCTAACATCAGTCAATATTGGGGTGTTCACTGAACTAGAACATTCAGAGTTTCAAAATGGGTAAAAATTATTTAAACGGTATCGCGGTAGTATGTAATACAAAACTTTTTCATACATCTGTTGACTGATGTATTTACATTATAGTTTACCTAAATTTAAGCAGGTGTGAAAAGCAGACACTGAACTAAGTATAAATGCTAATAAAGTTCTGAAACTCATGTAATTCTCACAATATCACAATTTCTGCCTTGTTACGAGTATATACATTAGCTACTGCAGTCTCATACACCCTGTATATTGAATATCGACCCTAAAGCTGGAGGCTTTTCCCGGAGTAATGTGGTGAAACTAAGAGAGACTGTAATGGTTACATTTGGCTGAACTACTCTATAATGTTCCGTTGTTTACTTAACCCTAAGCCTGCCGGCCTCCCCTTTAAGGGTTGTTACGAGAAAGGGTCGCTAAAACCCTGTCATGCACATGTATTGAAACCGGCTAAGTGTTTACATACATTTTTACGAACGTATGAATAACAGTGTAAATGTTTTTATTCTACAAACACGACGGGAATAATATTCGAGCATAAGATATGTCCATTTGATCCTTCAATGTTCTCCCCAGACACGTAATGGAGATTTTACAGTAAAATGTTTCATAAAATTTCACATTAGAAAAAGATTATTTTAAATACATTATTTGGCAAAGTTGATGTGGCTAATACCATCCAGTTATCTGTAACCAGGGGGTTTATTTTTGGTATTGCATCGAGAATAAGCCAAGCCGCCCCAGGCCGTAAAAAAAGGATACCTACCTATAAAATAAATTTATTCATTTTTTACTAACTTTGTAAATGTAGGTAGATTGGTGTCTTACTACGGAATTCAATACTCGAAGTATAGATAGACCTGTAGATTTTAGATTCGTTTTTGACAGTTTTTGACATAAGCGCCATACAAAATATGTCAAACACGAATCTAAAATCTACAGATCTATGTATAGTTCGAATATTGAAAATGACCGTTAGATGGACAGTATAGTACCGACTCAACATTTACAGAAACAGACAAAAAGACTAAAATTTATAGGATTTATATTACAAGTTGGCAATAAAGACTACTGCTGAATGATTATAACTTTCGGAACTTGTACCTATAGGCAAATACATACATTCATCAGCATCAGCCTGCCGCAGTCCACTGCTGGATATGGGCCTCTCCGATGGCACACATGTATTGTACGATATTAATTCCTAATCACGTAAGTATTAAATTAAATAGTAAAAATGCCTGTTATAATTTCGATGTTTTTTGAGAAGAAAGGCAGCGATAGCTTTGTGAAGAGACTAACAACGTGCCTATTCAATCGCTAAGTCAAAAGCTAGTCTAATTGTCGTTTGCTAAACCGTGAAGGACAACATCGAGAGGTGGAGTCTGCCAAGGCGCTCTTGGCCTGCGTGGTGGATACGGCCTTACCTTTTCCATAGTTAGAAGAGGCCAGTGCCCAGTAGTGGGACGTTATTTTTCTCATTAGTGCAATTTACTTGCCATCTACAAAAAAATTTGATCATCGGATATTTTTGTAGTATTTTTATCACTTCGTTGCATTAAGTTGCAAAGCCTTAAAGTAACAGATCAAAGATGTCGCAGACCATAAAATATAGAGGAGAAACATTTCAAATGTAAAATTAGAAATATTTTATAGGAATATATCATTTCAATCCGATATATCCTTAGCTGTTTCTGCAATAAAGAAAAAGGTTTCACAGAGAAATACAGTGAACTAGAAGAATAAAATAAAGAATTCGCCTTTAACGAATCTTGACAATAATTTATATACCGTCCACATTATTGTTATTGTGTGGGTGTGTAATACACATCTGCCTTCCCTTCGGGGATAAAGGCTCGACGTTATGTTATGTTATTATTGTTATACTATAGTAGACTTTAAAAGAGTTTATCCTGTACCTATTATAAACGTAAAAAATTGTGAAGATGAATGGATGTTTGTTACTCTTTTACGCAAAAACTGCTGAACGAAGTTTGCTATTTTTTTTCACTAATATGCCTTATAAATCAGAATAGTACACAGGCTATCTTTTGTCGCGATAGCCGACGCATCTGCGGGTGCAGCTGCGTTCGAGAACTGGTACTTACACAATATTCATTCATCACTGAAATTAAAGTACAGTTTACGGATTTTATCGCTATATATTGGTTTCACTAAGTTATTACATTTGAACCGAATGATCTAGAAACTACATTTTTAATTTATTACTAGCAGATGCGACGTTTCGAATTTTTTACTGGATTCATGTTCACGGCAGACTGAGGAGATATTTGTCTTATTCTTTATTTTATAACTAGCTATCCCGGCGAACTCCGTATCGCCTTTTTAAGGTCTTTTTCCTCATTCCCTTTTTTTCCATCCATCCATCCATCAGGGCTTAAGAAATTGACCAAAATAATAAAAAAGTAAGTATTTATTTAGGTTGGACTTAGGGGTTTGAAAAATAGAAATATCATGCAAATCGGTAAAACCGTTTCAAAGGAGTATTGTGACTAACACTGTGCAACGATTTTTTTAAATCCAGTTTGCACCTGTCGTGGACAACTGCTAATACGGCTATTAAAAATAGGGGTTAGTGTTAAAAGGGGGAAAATTAAGGGTTGTTTTTATTATTAATGCCACACCATAAAGAAATGGAAGTAAAAAATTATGCCGAAAAAACAAAAATAAAGTGTTTGGGTTTGACCATCCTTATGACTTAGGGGTTTGAAAAATAGATTACGACCGATTTTTAGATCTACCAAATAAATATAAAATTTCATACAAATCGGTACAACGGCTTTGGAGGAGTATTGTATCACTAACACTGTAAAATTGCTGAATGGTTTCCCTACGCTGTGAAACGATTTATTGACTGTAGTATGCGTCTGGTGCGTATGACTGATCTAGTGATAAGATTAACTTACTAAGATGGCTATTAAAAATAGGGTTTGATGTTAAAAGGGTATTAATAGTTTTTTGTATTTTCAATGCCATATCATAAATAAAGAGAAATAAATAAAATGTCGAAAAAATAAATAAATTAAAATGCGTGTACGCGCGTGAGAAGTTACACTTCTTTGGCATCATTAAAAATATTCACATTTTATTTTATCAAAAAAACATTTTATTTGTTTATTTATTTTATAAATATTTATTATTTAATCAATTTCATACTAAATAATAAATATTAAAAATGAATATTATAATTTGATGTTGGTTTTTAATTTTTATCACAATTTTTTATTCAATTTATTTCTTTATTTTGTACTTAGATAGTAAATAACCAATAATAAATATTTAACATTAATAATTTATTAATACTTAGTTACTTACCAAGTTCACCGACACTGATATAACCGGCGATCGGAAAAGCAATTGTTAACTTACTTATTTAGTTCTGCGCGCGCATTGTCACATGGGATGGGATGCGTACTTAGTACTGCGTGCGCATTGCCAGATTAAGTTAACTGAAAGATAAGCAAGATAAAGTGGCGGTGAACACCGACCTTAGTATTAATTGTATTAAATAATGTTATTTTAATTTATATCAATAAATAATCCATACGGATAGTTAACCTCAATTATTTTGGAGCACTTGAAAAAGTATATTAGCACAATTTTTTCACTAATATTTACGAATAGTAAATTATATTAATCAAAATATTTAGATTAAATCACTACTGCATATAATATATTAGCACATTTATAATTCGCACTTGTACGGAACTAAAACACGTGATGTGAATGTAGAAACTAAAAACTTCTCCAATGAGGATTTTGTGTCATACATGTGCATCGTAAAACTTCACTCTCATATATTTTTTTAACGCGCCTAAAGAAGTATAACTTCAGAAAAGTTGACACAGTAAAACGATGCCAAATGCTAATTGGACCAATTATATTATGATGTTAAAGATATCAATTTTATAAAAATGTCTCGTCCGCCATCTTGGATTGCCAAATAGATGTCCTTTTCGTGATCAGAATGCATGAAAACCCCGAATATGACGCCCATATTAATTTTATGAAAAATGTCCGGTCCGCCATCTTGGATTTCCAAATAGATGTCATTTTCGTGATCAGAATGCACGAAAACCCCGAAAATGGTACCCATATTAATTTTATTAAAAATGTCCCGTCCGCCACCTTGTGAATGTAGAAACTTAAAACTTCTCCCGTGAGAATTTTGTGTTACACATGCACGCGCTTCGTAAAATATCTCTCATAATTTTATCATAACGCGCCTAAAGAAGAATAACTTCAAAAATATATGTTTTGGGTTGGCCCGTCCTTATTACTTAGGGGTTTAAAAATTTAATTGCGGCCGACTCTCAGTCCGAAAGAATATACGTATAAAATTTCATATAACTCGGTCCAACCGTTTCGGAGGAGTATTGTAACTAGCACTGAGACTGAGAAACGATTTTTGACTCCGGTCTGCGCGTGGCGTGGGCAACAGAATTGGTCTAGTGATATGAATAAATTACTAATATGGCTATTAAAACATAGGGGTGGTGCTAAAAAGCTGAAAATTAATAGTTGTATGTATTTTTAATGCCACATAATAAAAATCAAAAATAATGTCCAAAAAATTAAAAAATATTTTTTGGGTTGGCAACCCTTATGACTTGGGTTTTGAAAAATAGATTACGACCGATTCTCAGGCCTACCAAATAAACATACAAAATTTCATACAAATCGGTCCAGCCGTTTCGGAGGAGTATTTTAACTAACACTGTGACACGAGAATTTTGTATATATATGTATATGAATATTTTGTCACCAAGATGAATAAGACTATAAAACTACCATAGAGTTTATCACACTAATACGAACAATAACAGTATAAACTGACTGCCTCCGTGGTCCCGTGGATAGCGTATGCGTGTACTGATCGGAGGTCCCGGGTTCTATTCCCGGGTCGGGCAATAGTGTTACTGCGTTTTTACGAATTCTCAGTAGCAGCACGGAGTCTGGTGTTGTGCCCGGTAATGTCAATAGGCTCGCACCTTATTACGTGGGACTTAAAAATGCATGGCGAAATGTGGGTGTTATATAACTTATATCTCTACTTCTTCGGGGATACAGGCGTGAGTCTATAAAAAAAGCAATATAAACTGCACCAACTTGTAAGCGATCAGCCTTCATATCTGCTCACAAAGCAATTTACAAAGTCTGATCAATAGATACCCCTACCAACCACCATGTGTAAATCTATTCAGATTAATAACATCGAAATATTATTCATATCAACATTTCCAGTTACGAAATCACCGTTCTGGCTTTATGAAAATATGCCAAGTATGTAAAGTTTGCGGTAATCAACAGTCGTACATCACAGGCCACTGATTAGTGGGCAACCGCGCATAGCCTACTAGCTTCGTGCTCTGCAAAAATATTCAATATTCGCAGCCAATACACTGGACAGCCGAGGGTGTCGGATGCGTGGAGTGAGCTGCCCCCTTACCCCACCGACCGGTCTATTAAACCCCCCCTGGCGCGTTTATTCGCCGGAATAGTTTGCAATAAAACGCGAGCGCCGACCGGCCACTGGCCACAGCAAAAAAAACCACTCCCTAAAAATTTATTCTTATGAACTGTACTAGTAGATAGATACCGTGCCGTATAAGCTGCGCCATACACACTGCGTTTTCATAACCAGATAAAAAAACGTTGAACGCCGACGAAAATTTCGTTGCTGCATTCTCCCTAGCATTTTTTTGTATTTAGAATGTTCGTGACTTTCAATGGTCAAAAGTATATTTTGATAACAAGCATACTCCAAATTAGTCTTGCGAAATAAAGTAATTCTTCTCCCTTCGGCATAAAAACTGGAATACTCCAAAGGCATGTCTAATTTAAAAATTCTCGAGTTGAAAGTTGAAGTAAATGAAAAGTAGATTTATTTGGACCTGCTATTGAATATTCCGGTGAATATTTTTATACGAATGAACATTTTCATACGTCAGAAATGAATTCACAAAATTTTTTTTCGGCTGGCATCCGCTGTAGCATTTTATTTTGCTTTAAAAGTGGCGTCAGTTTGTTTCAGCAGTTTTTTTCTAAAAACGTGTGCTCAAACGAGCACGTTAGCAACGCTTGTCACATACACGCTGCAAACGTACCTAAGGGTTAGGATACCACGTAAATACACGGCCCGTACATTATTGTATTGAACAATACATAATGCTGGGTTTATAGATTCCTAGTAAGCAAAAACATTCTTGAAATGTTTTATGTTCAAATATTCCGGTTCATGTTTTACAGCCGGTCCTCTTTTATTACATTTTAACGATCGAATCTCGCACAAAATTCTTATCGTGTACTGAGTAACAATCAATCAAAAGAGAATATTGCGAGCTGCTTCCACCTACCATGATT
This sequence comes from Euclidia mi, assembly GCA_944739405.2. NCBI lineage: Eukaryota > Metazoa > Arthropoda > Insecta > Lepidoptera > Erebidae > Euclidia > Euclidia mi. The sequence goes on along the minus strand of OX123193.2, from coordinate 27,193,735 downwards.
TAAAATGTGAATTGGGTCATTCCAACCATAGAGTCTAAACTTGTATGACTTGCATTCCCTTAGGACAAAGCTAGCCAGAGCTGTTTTCCTTTTAGCGCAGGCATGTTCATGTAATTACAATCCCCCGCTATTCAAACTGTCGCAGCGATGGATATATAAAATACAAAACACTTTTGAAACAATTTGTAAGCCATTAATTCATTTCTTTACTCATTTTTGCGGCTCGGTTTGAAACGCGGTAGTAATTTCGCTGCGTTACCAAGTCAAATTAAAACAGTGAGGATTTAATTAAATGTAATGGGTGCTCTTGTAAAAATCGTAGCGGTCGCTCGGCTCGAGTGGGAGGGACTCGCCTGACTTAACCTCTTATAGACAGTATTAATGTCCGGTACATAGAGATGTTAATTGCCTTAGAGAAATTTAAAATGCGGCCTGCTCGAACTTCCTTCGTTTTCAAACGGCACAAAGAATTATGCGAGCCGAAAATTGAATAGTTCAGTCACATGAAGTTTTGACTTCGCAGAAATTCAAATAAGTACGAAAATGTATGCGCACTTGTATAGAGCTTTTTCAGCAGAAGTGAGAATATCGGAATTTTTCACAAGGATTGTGTTGCCTTAATAAAATTTGGGGTTTCAGGTTACGAAAAGGATTTTCTTTCATATTTATTTTTGCTGGTAGTGCGATGTAGACCTAAATAGGATGATAAACAACAGTCAAAGAACATGATATTTGTTTTATCAAATAACGGAGTATGTTGATATTTTACATCAAAATGGTTTTGCGAATGTTCAGTTTAGAAATATGCTGTTACTGATATACATACATATATATTTATACCTTACATCATAAGAAGGTAGCAATCTTAATCATAATTTTAAACTATCTACATTTTCCATTACTATATTATGGCTGATAAGACAAAGATGATAGATCTAGGTATAAGGATAATAAAATTCCTTTTTAGCTGGAATAGCAGCTTTTCTCTACTTTTTAGAATATTCAACATAATCCAATTTATTTTCCTTGTTATGTTGAATAGATTATTATGTAAAATTCTACTGTTCGTGTGAGTCACTAAATACCTCCTAAACCGCGAGGTTGATGGAATTAAATTGTACTTATGCATACGTGAGATAGCGAGCCACCCGCGTGCCACGCATGCGCTGCGTGCATGTATTTCATATTTATGCTCCACTCGTGGCGTGCTCCGTACTTGCTCTGTCCGTGCGCCGATCGCACGTATCACGATCATTACATGCGAGGGTGCGCGGTATGCATACGTTGCATTTGCCACTCATTCATCAGATCTGGTCACGCTCTTAGATTCACAGCAGGACCAGGTAGCTGTAGTTAAAATACAGACATGTCTAGAGAGAAACCACTGGGAAACTGCTTATGTTATTATAAAGGAACATTTTGTCACCTCATTTCGTCTATATTTACATTAGGTGCATAGGGCATGATATATTAAGGATATATGCCTCCATCTTCCGTTACCAACTATCCTGCGACGAAATCGGTATAATCTTCACGCTTGGTAGGTGAACTGATAACATTTTGAACATGAGCTTCTATTGACGCCTGTCGCCTGTCGATAAACGGCCATGTGGAAATTGGTATATAAAATATAACCCTTCAACAGGAAAAAAATATAATTTACCGATTTTTTTTAAATACATACATATTTTATACAATATCTACTACTATAGATAGTATAATACTAGATACTACTAAGTTTGCTAGCAAAAGATTTCATTAAACAAATTTATTTTATTTATTTATGTTTAAACTAACTGTTACCCTTGGTGACGCACGCGGGTAAAATATAATGTCATATTAAAGAAGAAATATCAAATTATTCTTTGTATTCCTAACTTACACGAAAAAATGGTCCATCTGTAAGGTTTAATCTATTTGTATGCTAAAAGTAATCAAATCAATCACGTTAACATAATTATACACTTTTCCTTTACAGTATTATTTGATGAAAACACCAACATTATTACAGGCACCCTTTTATGTAGCACTACTTTTGCACAATCACACACTGTTACAATAATTCTGGCTAGCTACTTCGTAGTTCGAGACTTGTTATAAGACTGACTGTGGCGTCTTTTTTCGCCTTTCACTTCGACTCGTCTCTTTTGATAATAATCAAAAGCAGTGGGTAGTGAGTGAAGTGAGGTGCTGAGGTGCGCGCTGACGTATACACCATAAGTCATTTGAATGCTTATAAAATGATTCTCGTAATTAATATTAAACTAAACCAAAAATATGACAATTAGTAGAAATATTCTTCAATTTATATATAAGTAAGCGTTTCGCGGTCTACTGCCGTACATAGGCCTCTCCTTATTTGCGTCACAATAGGATTGTGACTAAATATGAGGATTTGATCTACTATAGTACTGCTACATACAACAGAGGCCATCTAGCGAGCGACGACGAAATGTCTCAACAACAATCCGGCGACATCTATTGGATACAATGCGACGGAAAAACAAAGTGCTGAATCGCGCAAGCAGAGTTTGCACCCCGGGTTGTATACAGGATGATTTGCAATTGCTCGTATTCTCTTCGGGAGGTGATTTTAGGGCCAGAATGGAGTATTTTTACCCCCTACATATAGGGGTCCAAAATGCACTATTTTGGAATAAAACGGTTTTTAAGATTTTTCGAGCAAATTCCACATTTTTGTTATAAACATTTTCTAAAAAATATTTTGACTATTCTTGGTGGCCAATTGGGTCTTATTTATTGGACAATTAAATGACCCATCTTTTAAAATAAAATAAACCTACTAGCTCAACGTGGAATTTGAAAATAGAGCCAAAAAACACACAAAATTTTTTCGAATAAAATAAAATTTTGCCACAAAAATGCAATTATTTGAAAAAAATAATAAATGACATATTATGTAAAATATTGGAATAACTTCCTGATATTACCTGCTATTCAAAAAGGTATAATAGTCTTGGCCGATTGGTGTGAATTTTGAGTAATAGCCGCTTTTGTTCAAAAAAGTGCTTCTGGATGACTCACTCGGCAGAACATTTTTACCTGTATTTATTCTTAAGCTCTGCAAACAGCAGTGATTTACTAGTAGGGGGTTGGCCCCCCTACTAGTAAATCACTGCTGACCCAGCAAAATGCATAGGGTCTTGGGTTTGAATCCTCAGCGTAAATGACTGTCTTTTCTTAGTTAAATGCGTATTATGCTTTTAATTATCAATTGTCCCGTGACTCGAAGAGCATGTTCAGCCAGTAAGTACCGGACGTCATGTTTATCTTGGAAACTCTTTTAGGGGAGACAAAACCTACACATACCTAATCGCCAGGTGGGCCAATAATATTCACAATACTAGTTCGGTAGGAGAGGCGTTCTTTGGCCTGCATCATGCGCCTTATCACGAATCTTAAGTTTTGCGACAGATTGTCCCCATCTGTTATCCGTTATATGAATGCAATGGAATATTTTATGGTTTAATTATGTGTCACGGCATTTTTCTTTCAATTATTTATTTATTTGACTGGTTGACTTGGTTTTGACTACCCTTAAAGAGTTTCCAAGATAAACATGACGTCCGGAACCAACTGGCTGAACATGCTCTTCAAGTCACGGGACAATTGAGAGTTGAAACCATAATACGCATTTATCTAAGAAAAGACAGTCATTTACGCTGAGGATTCGAACCCAAGACCCTATGCATTTTGCTAGGTTGGTCTCCCTACTAGTAAATCACTGCTGATTGCAGAGCTTAAGAATAAATACAGGTAAAAATGTTCTGCCGAGTGAGTCATCCAGAAGCACTTTTTTGAACAAAAGCGGCTGTTACTCAAAATTCACACCAATCAGCCAAGACCTTTTTGGATAGCAGGTAATACCAGGAAGTTATTCCAATATTTTACATAATGTTTCACATATATTTTTTTTAATAATTGCATTTTTGTGGCGAAATTTTATTTTAGTCGAAATTTTTTGTGTGTTTTTTGGCTCTATTTTCAAATTCCACGTTGAGCTAGTAGGTTTATTTTATTTTAAAAGATGGGCGATTTAATTGTTCATTAAATAAGACCCAATTGGCCACCAAGAATAGTCAAAATAATATTTTAGAAGATGTTTATAACAAAAATTTGGAATTTGCTCGAAAAATATTAAAAACCGTTTTATTCCAAAATAGTGCATTTTGGACCACCATATGTAAGGGGTAAAAATACTCCATTTTGGCCCTAGAATCACCTCCCGAAGGGAATACGAGCAATTACAAATCACCCTGTATACAGGGTTGTAAAAGACCCTTAACGAAATCTGAAACCCTATATTGTATCAATTATTACGATTATTTTTTACTTCGGCACCATGCCTGGGAAATAACTGGCTCAGGAGATAGTCACGATTTTTTTTCTAATAATTCCAAAATCGTGTTTAGAATGATAAATGTAAACTTTCTTCCGAATAAACATAAACACAATAATTTTTAATATTTCCCTAAAACAAACGGCATTAAATTTCCCTAAGCACAGTGTCTGCCTATTAGAAATCAGCTGCGAGTCCATTCTCCTCGGCCACGCGACTACATGAGCATAAACTGCGGCGCCGTTAGGGTGGTTTACACTAGTGTTTTATACACGTGTGTAAACTGTTTTTTGGAAGCGCATGTAGGCGTGTATAGGCGTGCCATTTGGCACACGCGCAACTCGTACGAGCGTTGACGCGCGTCTAAGCTCGTATAAGCGGTATACTGACATGATATCACTACCGTTTCGAGCGAACACGCCGAAATATGCCCGTTTACGCGAGTCCGGTTTATTGTAGCGTATAATGTAGCGCGCGTGTAAGCGCGTATGCTGAAAAGACCTTATACACGCAAAAAAATACGCTAATCCGAAACCGCCCTTAGGTCGACCGTGGCGCACGGTGTAGGTAGATACGGCCGGCGTGGGTACGATGCACCAATTTTTCCGCAAGCGCGCGCTATACATTGCCGCTAATAAAATGTGTATATTTTTTAAGCTTAAAAAATATTTTGTTCCCCAGGTATCATTTCGCGTAGTATGACTTGGCATGATGTGCGAAACGAATAGACTTCGTCTTGGTGATGGGTCTTGTGACACCCTGTATATACAACATCTCATCTCTGTCAACGTCCGTCGGACTGACAGTCCACCAGGCACGATCAACCAGCCTGGTTAGAAGATCTTCCCTCTAGTTGGAGGAACACCACACCTTTCTTCCACCACAGTACTACATCACGCTGGCCTGACGTATTTGTATTTGATGTCGGGTTTTTTTGTCTCTTCCGAAGATACCATTTGCCTCCAGTATTTTACTTTTACCTCCTACGACACCTACAAATTAAATAGGGCAGTGACACTTTTTATCCCTAATCCGCCCACGGAAAAATATATCTTGATCAATATTAGAAATATTATTCAGTATTTTATTTTGTTATTGTTTCTAAGTAATCTGTTATCGTACTACCTCGCTGTAGTTTGCACTCAGTTTTATGGAAAAATATCGGTCTTTGTCTGTCATAGGCGCTCTACTCTGAGATCATGTGACGAAGGAGAAATTTATTTAAAACTAGCTTTTGCCCGCGGCTTCGCTCGCGTAAAATCGGGGTATCGCGTAAAATAGTTATAGTACCTATATCATCTATTTTCGGGGTAACACAAATCTCTTTTATTGGGCGGATAACTTTTGTCGTTTTAATGTTTAAGAAATATAACTGCAAAAAGTATTTACACCAAAGAAATTGGATATACCTATACATAGAAGTAGTCCTAGTAGGTACTTACAAATTGAACACAGTCAACTGACGTGTACGATACAAATTAGACAATTTATGCCATCGAATTATATAACCTTAGTTATTTTTCTTGTAACACAGTTCTGTCATGATTTTGAATTTAGCCGTATAATATTTATATCGACATTGTCAAGTGTTCTAAAAAATCTTATCGATATTTCTATCCACCGTATATTTTTACCTCGTTATTTTTTAGATTTCCACGTAATAAAGATTTACAAAATAAGTGGATTGCTGCAGTATGTCGTAGGGAAAATTGGGTGCCTAGAAAGCACCATAGAATTTGTTCCAAGCATTTTACTGCGGAATGTATTTATAGTGATGGCAGATGGCGCAAACTAAAAGAAAATTCTGTGCCAACATTACTCCTCTCTTCTAAACGTATCAGTGTGAGTGATTAAATAATTACTTGCTAATAATTAAAATATCAGCAACAGTACTGAATTCCGAAGCTTTTTCAAATTTGATTGAACTTTCTCTCGAAAATACATTGTTTGATGATCACAGATTTTTATTGATAAAGCGCATTAGTCAACCATATTTGAAAATTAGAATCCATTATATTACAAAAAAATAATACACCTATAAAAACAATCAGATCTTTCTTTACAAAGACAGCAATATTTAAAGGACAGTAATTTGAAGGTTTACTTAATAAGAACTGTCTGCATTTCATACTCACGACTACTGAGTGTATATGCATGAAAATAAGGGAATCTTCATTTGAAAGAAAGTTTGTTAAATGTCATCTACCAAAACTTGGTTGTTCTTGTTCGACTAGTGGATTAATAATGTGCCGATCCCAAGATAAAATTGAAGGGCTAGTCTAGCCACAACGTTTTCTCTCTAAATTATTCTGTGTGTACATGTATGATCGAAAATTGTTCGATCCCGCACATACATTTTTTACACATAGATTTGTATTACACTATGTAATGAGAAAATGACAATAAAAAGTGATTATTGTTAATAACAAACCTTTGGGGACTCTTCAAGGTTTCCACTAAATTATCTATTTTAACTTTAATTTTATGTGTTTTGCTTGATACAATCCATGTCGACCATGCCTTTTCTCATAATGTGTTGATTTGGATAATATGTGACATTTACAGTTAGCATAATGCCTAAGCATGCGTTTTGCCTTATTCTTAATTGTTTTCTTTCTCTAGCAAAAATGTGTAATTTGGGGAAAATTATAAAAAAGTGATTGTTGTTAATAACAAGCGTAAAGAAAAATACCATGCAAATTAGAAAATAACACCTCGAAAGATAATGTGCAACTGAGTACACATTTTAAACAAAAATATATAAGTTCAGTTTAAAAATACAAGTTTGTGTAATAATTATTTAAAGTCTATCAACCAGCGTTCTGACTGCTGTGGACACAAACGTACGGAATTTAAAATGTATAACATGTACATAATATACTTTACAAGTCTGTTTGATTTTGAAACTTTGATCGATATCGATAGCGGATTTGCTCAATCACTATTAAATTAAAAAGTTACGAAATTTGTGTTCACTATTGTCATTAGCCCTAACTGACAAACATAGTGCCATCTTCTTCTGGCAACTATAATTTATCTTATGAGTGTTCGTTATTTTTTAATGTTTTATCATTCGGGTAAGTTTTCGATGTATTCCTTGACGAAATTATTAATATAAGATTTGACATTGCGTTAGCAGCACAGTCCGTCGGTTCCAATGTGAAACATTCCAAAATCCACAACTACTTACAAATTAATAATTAAGTAAAAAAACATTTACCAGTGGACTAAATTGTGAATCTAAACCACTCTGAAGTCCCCTTGAACAAACACAAAATATTTCATCAAGATCGGTCCAGTCGTTGAGGAGAAGTTCAGTGACATACACACGCACACAAGAAATATATACATTAAGATTTAGCACACGGAAAGGTTGTTTCATATACATAAAGAATTTGCCTCTCGCATTATTTAAGGGATGGTGGCTTGACCGCAGCTTAAATTCATTCAAATTAGTAACTAAGAAGTGCGATGTGACGTGCTCACTATTGAAAAGAACGGTAATGTTGTAATTATTTTGAAGTTGTTCAAGGTATGTAAACTTCAGGGAGCTTGGTGTCTTCGACAAAATATGCTAACCGTGGTTCACATGACTCCGGTGTTATAAGATGTCAAGGGCACCGTGGTGGGTTTAGTGAGTTGGGTTCGTCGAGTTCGTTTCCTTCACGCTGAGTTTCTGCTGATTTATAAGCAGAGGTAATCAACGAGGACACCCACTGGAAAACATTTAAATAAACAGTTAAGGCGCTGTCCTAAGCGAATGTTTTGGTAACTGAAGGGGTGAAGCAGATGGGGGGTAAGTGCCTTTCACCCCCTCTGCTTAGAGGGGGTGAAAGGCACTTACCCCGCCTACTGCGGGGCGCCCCCCTTCATTATTTTCGCGTGCGGCCGTATTCTGGTGACATCCGTATTCCAATATTTCAAAAACGCAAGCAAAACGTTTTAGGATATTGAATTATTGAGATACTGATATTTAAATGTATAATACATATTGACGATTCCTAAACTATTATAATGAAAATCCATCTATTAGTACAATATAGGCATAGCGCAAGTATTGTTCTCAGTGGAGCCATGACCAAAACTGGTTTACATTAGACGTTATAGGTATTGATAGTTGACGAAAGTAGGTAAATACCTACGTGCCGTCAGATGATAAAAATAATTAAGTCAGTTCCATGTATGGAGAGGCCCTTATTATTTTTGTTATGTTTTTGTATAAAAATGGTGAAGCGGTTCGTAGAATACCTACATCTTATTCCGTTTCTGCCAGTTTTCAAATCTGTTTTGCATTAAATTGCCTGTGACATACGGGCGGACAGACAGACATAGTAAATCTATAAGGGTTCCGTTTTTTACCATTTTTGGCTACGGTAACCGTAAAAACCACAATTCTGCCCTACTAAGTGCAAAAGCCGTATCTCAACTAAAGTGAGTTTCGAGATAGTTGAAGTTTAGTAAAAGTTGATTTATTTGATTTATTTATGGATGTTTTATTGTTATTATAGGTGTATTATTTGTCACAATACATAAAATATCAAAAATATATGTGGATTTACCTTATTCATGAGAGTCGCTTAGAAAATTATAGAATTAAAATTTGAGTTACCGCTTTTTCGTTAGCTCTCCTCATACATGTTAATATGGAAAAAAAAAAAAAACTTTCGCTTAAAATATGTGTTGTTTCAAAGAAAAATAAATATTAAAAGATATTTATAAACTCTAAACACGATGCAAATACCATCTTTGCGTAGAGACGGAAAACTCGACATCAAACCCTATACGTCTGCCTCGTTGGTCTCGCGGCATAAATGTGCGCGTGGGATCGGGAGGTCCCGGGTTCGATTCCTGGGTCGGGCAGTGTTATTGAGTTTTTCTGTTACGAAATTCTCACTAGCAGCACGGAGTCTGGTAATGTGCCCGGTACGGCACTAGGCTCGCCCCTTATTACGTGGGACTAAAGTATATCTGGCGAAAAGTGGGTGTAGAAATACACCTCTGCCTACCCCTTCGGGGATAAAAGGCGTGACGCTATGTATGTATGTATGTTATAAATTCTTTTATTATGCAAATTATTGACGATATAAAAAAAAATCAAAAAGACCGTGTTCTATGAAAATAATCTTGTCAAAAGTAGGGCATTCACTCCAAGAAGACATTCTATTCTAAGTTATAATTTGAAAATATTTAATTTTCTGGTGCAGTGTGCATTGAAGCAAAATTTCAGTTTTTATAAATTGTGAATTTTTGAATTTTATTGTGATTTTTTTACCGTGATTCTATTTAACATACATGAAATATTCTTTCAAAAGTCTTTTGTTCAGACTTTTAACTTTAAGCTATATTTTTTACTAGTATGTAATATGTACCGTTATGGCTAGTTGCGCGACCAAAAATTGGGTGTTTCACGGTTTTTGAGGTATAACAGCGCCTTGATACGCCTAAACACACATACAGATGAATCGATAATAATCCACTATATCTACAAGCAATGCAAGCGATACAGTAGTTCATGATAGTAATTATAAACTTAGCCGTGTCAGTTACAACGTGATCCAACTCACGTCGCAATAGTTTCAACGAGTTGATCTACGAGCTTGTCTATGTGACGTCATACTGTATTTATTGTACGAATTATTTTAATAGGGTAATAACATTTTTGTCTAGACTTTTTACTTTTTCAAAGACATGTTTAGCATACGAGTATTTCGATACGTTTAAATAAAGTGTAATTATGTGCTAATGTTATCTTTATACAGAGAGATTGGCCGTGGAGAAAATACAAAAATTAATTATAATAAAATTAACAGCGGTTCAAGCTACGGGTTCATGCGAGTCATACCATCTTGGTACATTCGCATCACTCCGCGTGATCTTGAGTAAAATCGAAATGTTTAAGTTGTAAACTATTTTTGGCTTCGAGATCCGCAACACTGTTCGCGACACAGTTATAAGTTGACTAAACAATCCAAAGCGATGAATTACAAACTTGACTAGTATTCATAAACTTGCAATCTCTCAATCACAATATTTACAAGTCACCTTTCAGCACTCCATTATAATTATAAAGTTGTAATATTCTTCGTATTACAAGCAGATCACTGACCTCATTACCTCCCACTTAACTTTTCTCGGTTGAACCGTCACTGTGTTTTCTCATTCGTAAGAGATTTTCTGTTAAGCGTTTTCGTTTCTCAAGTTTTTAAATAATAAAATAAATAAGGTACTCATTTTAATATTCTTTTATTATTATTTTTACAACCTTCGTGATATTATTATATTCTTGTAGGTATTTTAAGTAAATGTTTTCTTATAACATATCTTACAACTCTTGGAGAATATGAATAATTCCTATGTCGCGGGGGAATTCTCAAACATTCAAACAACGGAAAAAAGTACACACAGACTTGAAACAACAATTTGTTGATCACACAAAGTGTTTTTTTGTGTAGGGATCGAACCACAACTTTCGCGTTTATAATACTAAATAATAGTAGGAACTAGAATTATCAAATTATATATTTTGTATTAAATCTTCTACAGGGTGATCACAATAACTGAGCAAGCTCGAACATTTTAAGGTCCATACTTATTTATCGTTTAATCATCTACTCATCATCCAAAGCCTCATCATCTAGCCTTGTAGGTAGGTATATAAACTGTTCCATTGCTGGGCACAGGCCTCTTCTTTCTATGAAAACAGTAAGGTAACCTAGTTCACCACACTCGACTTCACATGTCTTTCTGGACCATCACAGACAGCTTTCACATGGGTAGATTTCATCATGGTTTCCTTCAGCATTTCGTAAGCGATCACTTAACTTCGCAAAAGTCTGTGGTGTGCGCCATGGGTTTCAAACAGAGACCCTATGTATAGTAGACCTTTTGTATGTCTAATAGGCTATCTCTGCGCTACAATTATTAATGGTACGAACTACAGTATTCTAACCCCACTGAAAACAAGTAAAAATATCTACTCATAGTTAGTTTTAACGAGATATTTTCCATTGCAACGTTTCTTCTATAGGCTTGTACCGATAGGTACTTACTGGAACCATTATAACGATGTGTTCGTAAACGGGTAATTGAATCTCTTTTATCGATTTTTTTTTTGTTATTCGCCCATTTTATTGGATCGCTGTATCGTCAAGTGGTGCACAAGTATTATTAACGTAATAAAATGAATCCTTTCTTACACGCGCCGAAATGTATGTACACTGAATATATTGTGTGTGTAAACATGTATGCCAATATTTGGGTATGAAAAGCAGTTCTTCAGTGAGTCATGCTTATTTTTGATGTAGCATTTTTGTAACGACGTTACTGGGGAAAAATATTTTTATTATAACTATTGTTATAACTTTAGATTTTCTGCTGATGCCAGGATACCTCGAACGTTCAGAAAACAGCTTCTGAGAATTATTTTAGCTGTCTAAGGATATCATTACACTCCATATATTATGTGGAATTGAGTAACTGATTGGTTTTCTCTAAAATCTATTAAATGTAAATATAATAATGCTTTTGCCTTACGCATCCATTGTAAAAATTGATTGGTTCCTCATTATTCCGTCACCGTGATTTTGTACTACTAAACAATTATAATTTATCAATGGTGTATACTTACAGTTATGTAATTTTAAAAGCACGTACAAAATATTCAGTGATGTCATCATTTATTGTGCGTCAGTCGGACAGCTCTGAAGATTACCGTAGAAATATTAAAGTTGGTAAAGAATAAGGTGTCGCGTAAAGAATTTATTTCTTCTATAAATATTTCATAAATTAATTAATAGAGTGTTCCTGAAGCACAGGTGTCGCGTAGACAAAAGCAATATCTAGCAACGTGCTCGACGTTGCAAAGAGAATATTTTTTCCACGTGATCCCGTAGTGATCCATGGCGTCGGCTCAGGTACTGGATTTATTGGCCTCTGTAATAAAACAGAACACATTTTCTGCATTCTGGCGTAACGTGCTTCGCCCGACACCAGGCGAATCTCCACCCTCCACCCGTAATCACGGATGGCTTAAGGTGTTTACTCCGAGACACAATCATGACTCTTCCAATCACTTATTTCACTTTGAGTATCACATTGCGCTAGTTTAGCTTAATGAAATTCACCCTTAATTCACCATTTCATAAAGATACGAGTCAACGTATTTGAAAATGGATTTAGATTTCAGTCGATAGCTGGCGTTCATTTAAGATGATTGGAATTAGAGCAAACTTATGAGAATTAATTTCTGGAGTAGGTATTTTATCGTGGCAAATTGGTGAAGTTTGTTATTAGAGAAAAGCACAAAGTGTTCGCGTTGTAAAAGAGCACACTGGTCGTAAATTAGTTCGCCTGTTACGACCATGTGCGTAAATCTGTATAGGTGAGCACCACGAAGATAAAATAAAGATTTTGTATTAAAACAAACTTGTTTTAATGAGTCCGAGCATAATTAAGTCCGAAATAATTTCGTTGAAATTGCTAAAATAACAACCACTGAATGTAAAACATTTCTTCCCAGTAACGCGCTGGTACTTAATATACAATAAAACGATAAAGCGTAGGTACCGTTTACTTAATTATACACTTAACCGACGCTTTGTACACATTATTTTTCACTTTCTTTATGTCGACACTTCCAATTTAAAATAATGATTTAATTTAAAAAAGAATAATTGTTGTCAGATTTATTATCTACATTAATAAATCTGACAAAATATTATATTTGAATGTAATGAAAATGGAGTTTGGAAGTAGGTTTATCATCTTCTTCATACAAAATATTTTTTGTAAGAAATATAACGACAGTCAACATACTCTAATTTCCAAATAAAACCACAATAATTGTTTCAAAAGACACCTCAAGGGAAGATATTTCTGAAAAGAAATGTTGTTTGAGTTGCAAATAGAATATTTTGTTGCAATCACGTTAATGGTTTGTGCCTTATCATTCCGTCTCTGTCATCCGCGTTGAGAATGCTGAATTATTCAGAAAAGAAAAGAGTACGGCGTAATGTAATGGAAATGTCCCGAAGGTTTCCGAAAAAATTTAATAAAGCTAGATTTTTGGTATGTCGCTGTTAAAATACTTGTGATATACGTTTTGCGGTCGATGTGCGGTATAGCCAACAGATAGAGGCACTTGGCATCACTCCAAACAACACGGCGTATTTATAAAAAGTGACAGCTTTTGCCGACGTCCATTTTGTATTTGGCTTTATCCGTTTAATTACTCCCTTGAATGAAAATTAATACAGGCATTATAGCCATATTTCATTGCGTGGCAAGAAAATTGGCAATTGTTTCTGTAATCGATTCATAGTTTGCAGTTGCGTCGATGGGATTAGCCGTAATCTTTTTATTGGTTTTGTTGCATGCATGGGCGGTTTGGTAGTAAGTGGGCACATGCTATGAGGGATAATTATAAGTATACGTAATCAGCGTTTTCAGAATTTTGTCTTTAAGAGGATGAGTTATTAATTGATTAAAACTTTACATGTGCACATATTGCAACTACTAGTTTAAATAAGCAGTCAATACTGAGCTCTGTGACGGACAAAGAAAATCAAAAGGAATGGAACTCATATATCGGGTCAATGGAACGAGATTGATTATGTAACTATTTACATACATACATACATATCGTCACGCCTTTTATCCCCGAAAGGGTAGGCAGAGGTGTATTTCTATACCCACTTTTCGCCAGATATACTTTAGTCCCACGTAATAAGGGGCGAGCCTATTGCCGTACCGGGCACATTGCCTGACTCCGTGCTGCTACTGAGAATTTCGTGACAGGAAAACCCAATAACACTGCCCGACCCAGGAATCGAACCCGGGACCTCCCGATCCCACGCGCACATTTATGCCGCGAGACCAACGAGGCAATCGTATAGGGTTTGATGTCGAGTTTTCCGTCTCTACGCAAAGATGGTATTTGCATCGTGTTATCCCTAAGTCACCTCTTACGACACCCACGGGAAGATAGGGGGTGGTGACACTTGTATTCTATGCCGTCAACCACACGGCTAACTGAAAATGTAACTATTTATAAATGGTTAAACTTGCTTATCTGATACATGCTGAGTCTATCTCGAAATGAAAGAGGTCTATTATACTTCATGGCTGTTAATTACCCGACTATTTTATGTCTTGTAGTATTAGTCTATGCAAATTGTATGAACATTAAAGTGGCAAAGTTCTGCTACGAAGTATTTTTAACCTGCAAGTAGCCAGCTTGAGTGCTATTCTATGGTTAAAGTTTTCTAAACAGGTAATAGTATTGGTGCTTATATTGATAATTTATTTCTTCTAGTGCTAATATAGGCTAAGTTTTTTGCTCAATATTCATATTATGGTTAGTTAGTCAGCGTGTCTCGTATTTAGCTTTTTACTACATTTAAAAGTCCGTAATGATGGTTGATTGAATAAATCTTTTGAATAATGTAAAGTAGGGTATATTACGTCCGTGTGGTGACGGATTAAGAATACAGAATGTCACCACCCCATATCATCCCATGGGTGTCGTAAGAGCCGACAGAGGGAGCATATTATGCAGAGAACAGCACTGTAAGAGAAGGAAACTTCATACAAACCCTATACCAAACCGTTTGGCCAGCGTGGTATAGTAGGCCAATTCCTCCTTTCAAAGGAGAGGTCTGGTCCAGCAGTGGACAGTTAAAGGCTGATGATGATGAGGGTATATTGACGTTTTTTGTGTCGCTTTCTATAAAAACAATACTTTTATTTTTTGGTTCGTAGATGATTCTAGAAAGGTACTTAGTAAGTAATTTTGCAATACATTCTTGGTTTAAGCGGGGCTAACAGATATATTCTTAATAAAAGATGTTTCATCATCATCATGTCAGCCTAGAGACGTCCATGTTGTAGACGACAAAAGATGTTTATTTGTACCTAAATATTAAAATACAAATCTATAAATACGACTCGTTGTACATAAAGCAAAATAAAAAAAAAACAATATAGACCGTTCTATTTGCTTACTTAGTCTGGTTACACATGCAAGTTATGGTGCACAATGCGATTATCTCAATAATAACGTACCGGAGAATATCATTTTAAATGTAAGAAACCTGTTAGTTTTCTATTCCGGTATTGCTTTATGTTGATAAGTTCAACAAAGAAGGCAGTGAAATACGAATTTTATTCAGCGTCGCAAAATTGAAATCTCAGGTGGTCGGCCTACCCGCCTGCTGGTCCACCCTCGCTAGACCCTCCTCGCCTCCCCGTTCTCAGTATCATGTCGAAGGCAGGGGAGCAATTTGAAAAGGCACGAGGGATCTTGCTGCGTTGGTCAGGTATCATCTAAGATTTGTATTCTACAGACAACCTTCCACCCTAGCAACGATCCAGGGTGATTTTGTAAAAATCTATGTTGTGTATCATCGAATTTTATGTTTTCCTAAGTTACATATGGTTTAATAGGGTGCAATAGTGGGTGCATAGGGTTCCCACCAAGAACTTAGGGTCCCAAGCCAACCTCACCTGCAAGTGGTGCACCTGCCGATCAACGGACGAGGCTCTGGCAAACAAAATGTCCCAATAAGCGGCAAAAGGCTCGCCACCTATTACGTGGGATCAAAACACTGGCGAAAAGTGGGCGTTTAATATGCCTCTGCCTGCCCTTCGGGGAAACAGGCGTGAGTCTATGTATGTATGTTATTACATATGGTTTAAAGCAGTAGTTTGTATTTTGCACAGTTTATCGAATCCAAGAATATTTGAAAAATATAGTTTGAAGCATACTAGTCCGTTGCGTTGATACTATTTAATAGGATTAAATACATTACTGCTGGTTAAAATGTTATTAAATGATTCGTTTCATTATACGTTGATTTTGGATATATATGTGGACAGTGAGCAATCCACAGCATGAATAGATAATGTTTACTTCATTTAGCTCCGTAGCAAGCACAACTAAAATACTTCGGGCACATCATTTTTAGCATTAGCTAACAAACAAAGACAATGGTATGATCATGGCATATATCTTGTGCTTCTTTCATACGCATTAGCTTGGCGGTGAAACAGTGAGCAGTGAATTACTAAATGCCACGCTGGTTAAAGTTGTGTCTGCGTTTTACTAATAGTTCAGGAGCAATGTTAGCGATTGAGAGCTAGAGATCAATGTTACTAGATAGTGCTGTTCAATCATCGAACTTTAATACCACCACACCGCGATTTGTTAGCGGGATGAATCTGTCTCGAAGTACTTGAATTATTTTGGTAAGCAATAATATAGATTTACACCAAATAGCAATATAGTTGTGATACCGGGCTCGTGTTAACCCTATTTCTTAGATAGAAAACCGCTAGAATGTCAAGTATAAAATAAATATTACACATTACTATATTTCCAATTCCCATCGCCGACATTATGCATAAAGTTGTGTATTGTGGGTGGTATAGCGCAGATCCCCAGGCCCAGGCAATAAAAGTGGCGATGGCGACACGAGACGAATTTGACTGGAATCGAGCACAAATAAGATTTGTGAGCGTGTGTAAGAGCGGAGGTAGCGTCAAGACTTTAGATTTCCGTACATATGTTGTGGAAAGATTTACGAAATGAAGGATTTTGATACCGGCAGACGGAGGGTCTAACTCGATTTCACGTAAGATACCTGCGCAGAATTGTGACGAGCTTGGTGCTTCTGATTTTTACGTATATGTAAGTAGCACTTGGAGACGGAGATTGAAATCGTGTACTTAGTAGCTCGCGGGTACGTCGCGTCGCCATTGAGATGTAGACGCACGCAGCGCCGTCTGGAGTAATCCACACGCCGTTTTAGATTATAGAGAAAATGTTCTCTGTGCTACGTACATTATATAGCCTTTGTTTACATAACTTGAAACTGCAGAATAGCTTTCGATACTGATTTACATATATACATACATAGACTCACGCCTGTTTCCCCGAAGGGGTAGGCAGAGGCACTAAACGCCCACTTTTCGCCAGTGTTTTGATCCCACGTAATAGGTAGCGGGCCTATTGCCGCTTATCGGGATATTTTTTTTTTGCCAGAGCCTCGTCCGTTGATCGGCAGGTGCACCACTTGCAGGTGAGGTTGGCTTGGGACCCTAAGTTCTTGGTGGGAACCCGGTGCACCATGGGAACCCTTTGCACCACAGTTTTAATGGAAGTATTTTTATGGATTAGACTACTTAACACTCGTATTAATTCTAATAACAGTGTGGTAGATTTTATAAATCTTTTTTGTTTTCTATTAATGACTGTAAAATTACTCTTTAGGTGTCTTAACTCGTCTCGTAGCACAGTAGCACGTGCTACGTACAGGTCTCGTAGCTAGCTACGTCTATGTAGCGTTGAAGGCGTAGCAATTTAATAAAATAAATTATTTAGTACCTATCAACTGTAAATGTTTTGACTAGTCGTGCGAGAAAATGATCGCTAGTAGAAGTTATCTTGAAAATTAGTAGCTGAATACCTCACTTGCAATGAGAATTAATAACATAATATCTTGGCAGGCTTAGGTATATAAATATTATTTTAATTTATCTTTGCGAAGGGCAGTTGGGCGAAGGTCTTGAATACAACCGGAATAACGCTAGATCGATTATGACACTCAGAATGTTATAGAGTTAAAGTAAAATGAAAATTTCATCGCAATTTTGACGTATACCTATTTCATATAAAAAGTATCACAACTGAAGGCAAGCAATAAGAACTGAAAGTACAGACGCTCGTTCGACCCGACTTCCACTTTGTTCAAAAAATGATTAATGAAGTAAAGTAATGAATTCATTAAGGCAAAATATTACTTTCAGATTTACTTTTCATGAATGTACCTAAATGTTATTTTTAAATGTTTGATTATGGGTACATTTAAAAACAACAACATAAGGTGTCTGTTATGCAATGATATGAGCAATTAGTAAAATGATATTTGAATTTCATTAAAATAACTCGTTTATTTTTACGGAATGGGCATTCTTAAAAAAATACTGTTACATACAAAATTAAAATTTGATCTCGACGGAAGGTATGGGATAAAATTTCAATGGTTATTTCAAAGTCCCAGTTACCAAAAGTAGTTCATCATACGAGTATATCAACCCTAAAATGTCTGCACCAAACTAAAAATAACCTTATTTAGTTAGATACATAGATTGTTCGTGAAGTGTGGTCGCTTTCGTAGGCAATTAACGTAGTCTCAAAGTTCTCTCAATACCTATTGTATCTTATTTTGCTGCGCACCGTGTGTTTAAACGTTAACCTTCTACATCACAGTCTGTTGGCATCTCCACTGCGCCATCGCTGCTTAGAAATCTTATTTCGACAGTGAGAATTCCAAAGCTCGAAGCCCATTCCATCCTTATTCCCTAGTTTCCCTACTTATCTTGTTCGTTAAAGGCAACATGTGCGTGACAATCCTAGTATTGTTGTTATGTTGGTTTTACGAAGCTTTCACGTGTAGACAGCTTGTAGTCTTCTTTGTTTCAGAGCGCGTTTCCACTATCGAATTATTTTTCGTTGGAAAAGTGTCGTCTTTAGTTTTTCATCATTATTTCAGCCCAAAGCTCTGCTAAACATGGGACCTCCTGCAAGGCAACGCATATTAGATTGTTGATTATTGCTAGTCTGTGAATTCTCCACAATGTTCTCAAAAAACATGTGTAGTCTGCCATTTCGCATTTGGGTAGCGTGGTGTACTATGTCCTACCCTTCTATCAGTGAAAAGAGACGATGCCCAGAAGTTTATTAATGCGGTTGGATCTGACCGTTAAGAGGGACGACAAATATTTGTTCTGCGTACGATTCGTTGGGTCCGATTAAAAGGACAATGGCAGATTTCCATACATCAAAATGTCTGAATTTAAATTGAAACGTACAGTAATAAAAAATATATAAAAAAATCGGCGTAAGTAACAGAGTCTATAAATGATTCCATTTTGACTCGTGAAACCTGGAAAAAGAGAATATCGGTGTTTTAATTTTTAGTTAAGAATGAATGATGTAGGTGTAGGGTAAACAGTATAATGATTGGCACCCTAAGCGGTTTCTACTACTAAGTAACAAATTCTCAGGAAAATGCAAATTTAAAAATATTTTCTATAGTTTTGTCGGAATTGTGTTTACATGGACATTAATAAAAATAAGACATCATATTTAATAAAGCCGTTTTATTAGCTTAAAAATATGCTCAAACTTATTTCTTAAGAAAAGTACAATCATTGGCACCCTGGTATAGTTATTGGCAGTACCCAAAAGGTATAAACATTGGCACGGTTGGCCTAAGGCCGTGATACCCAGACAGTCAAGCAGGACTTGATATCCGGATCTTTATACATGTATTCTACGTATATTAATGTTTATGTAACCTTCTAATATTTCTAACATAAGTATATATTTGAGAGAAGTTTAGTTCATTTACCACGTTTTATATCTTTCTTTCGGCATATTTTTGTAATGTAGCTCATATGGTCCCTTAGATACATTGTAGCAAATGAGCCCTGTTTCAGTTTCTCACAGGCATTTTGTTCGTAATATTTTTGTCTATACTAAGTTCTTTGTTTAAAGCGATATCTATCCTGATTTCTGGGTACTTTGTAGAGAAAGGTTGCTATCTCTGTACGACCGTACCATAGTAAGTTGGGTACTAAAAGCGAAGAAATATACCATCTAAAGTTGTTTCTATGCGAATTTGACGGAAAACAAACAAAAATCTGGAAAAAATATGATTCTAAAATGTGCCAATGACTATGTTGTTGAACAATTTTTAAGTATAATCATTGGCACTATCGAAAAAGACGATCCATCTATTTAATACCGCAAAAAAACATTTATTAAGCTTTTATGAAATTACCAGATGCAAACAAATAGGCACTTTTGTGTAAAATGAATTAAAAATATATTTTTTCGCTTCGGAAAATAACTACCTAACCTAACATTTCATTAATTTTTTAGGCAATTTTCCAAACATTTTTTAAAATAGTTGTCAAAGAAAAATGGTTCATAGTTAAGATTTAAATATTGTTCTGTGCATAAATAATAGGATAATCCTGCTTGTGAATGTATTTCTGTGACATAATAATATAAGATTTTCCTAATATTCAGGATAATTCAGCAGAGTGCCAATCCCAAAATGGTGCCAACATTACTATAGTTTACATGTGACATGTGTCAGATTGACATCAAAACGCAGAAGTATTCTGTAGCATCTAACTGTCACTCCAAAGACAAAAGCAGAGCTGCACATTTCAAATCGATTTTAAGTGAAATCGATACAACATTAAAATGATGCTGTGACGTTTTTATTTGATTTAAAAGTTGTATTGCTTCAAAATATTATTGATATAATGTTGATTAAAGATTAAATGCAATGCATTTTAATAATTATATTTTAAATCAAACTAACCCTAAGGTCGATCGTATCGATTACTTACTTAATAATCGATACGGATCAATGTCAAATGTCTATTCCTCTGACACCATTCTCTATGGCAACAATCAAATTATAAAGTAGGTACCTAGTTCGTAATCAATTGGAATGCTTTTTATCATCATAAAATATTCCGACTTTAACGAGACAAAGTGAAAATATTAAAAATCGTAGAAAAAATCAACAATTTGTTTTGTTCATATCAAGTTTAAGATCGCCACAACAAACCCAGACCAAATTCTGCCTAAGCTTTGCTTTTGTCTTTGGCTGTGACAGTTAGATGCTACAAAATACTTCTGCGTTTTGATGTCAATCTGACACATGTCACATGTAAACTATAGTAATGTTGGCACCATTTTGGGATTGGCACTCTGCTGAATTATCCTGAATATTAGGAATGATGTCAATTTGACATAATTATGTCATTTGATAATTATTCAAACGTTCCAACATTGTTCATTCTTAACTAAAAATTAAAACACCGATATCTTCTTTTTCCGGATTTGCCGAATGAAAATACAATCATTTTTAGACTCTGTTACTTACGCCGAATTTTTTGATATATTTTTTATTACTGTACGCTTAAATTTCAGACATATTGACGTATGGAGATCTGCCATTGTCCTTTGTATGGAGGCTGGGTGATCCTCGTTGTATGATATTATATGCTTAACTGGGAGATAGATCATAAAGATAAATTTTAACCGAAATTTATTGGAGATTGGTGAAAGTGGTCCTTATTGTAGGTATTTTACCAATTTAAAATAATAATAATATAATATAATATTCTATCACATACACCCATCACCATCTAGTCCCAAACTAAGCAGAACTTGTACCATGGGTACTAGATAATGGATAAACATACATAATATATACTTTCTTTTTGTAAATACATACATATTATACATACATAAAAACGGAGTATGTTGTCAATACAGTTAAAATTTTAATTGATTTTTATAATTGCTTATGGCAAAAAATATTCTATAAT
This sequence comes from Euclidia mi, assembly GCA_944739405.2. Classification (NCBI taxonomy): domain Eukaryota; kingdom Metazoa; phylum Arthropoda; class Insecta; order Lepidoptera; family Erebidae; genus Euclidia; species Euclidia mi. Next base: position 27,171,963 of record OX123193.2, on the reverse strand, counting down.
ATAGAAATAAATCGCTGAATGTGTTGCTAAGCGGAAATATCGAGAACAGATGAACTGATTTCGCTAATTCTTTTTTTATAATATTCCTTGAAGTACGAGGATTGTTCTTACGGAGAGAAAAATTAAATAAAAATGTAAAAAAAAGGATCGACTGTTAGGCGGTACGCAGTTCGCCGGGACAGCTAGTATTCTATACGAAAAACTATTTTGAATTATCTCCTAACCACAGAATAAAGAATTAATCCTAATTCAGCATTGGAACACACGTCAAAATCTGCGTCTCTGAGATTTTTTTATTTTTTTTAGACTCACGCCTGTATCCCCAAAGGGGTAAGCAGAGAAATTTTAGGTAGATATTGAGAATAAGTTGTGGATTTGACGCCACAGCGAGATTCCACTACCTACACACTTTTATTACAGGATCTGCTTTTAGCGGCAGCCTTACTTATTTGTAGGCCAAGCCCACGAATTTCAACAGAAACAGTAAGTAAGCAATTTTATTTATGTTTGTGGAGAAACTATTGGGTACTTACTGTGGCGGAATTGATTATATTTTTGCGTGGTACGCATTGAAACTGGTTTTATTGATATTATACTTGTGGGATGTGTGGAACTAATATTATGAATGCTGAAATGTTTGGTACAGCTTTGTTTTTGACGTAAATTAGGTTTTTGTTTTCGTCGTGTTCGGAATGAAAGCTATTCATGTTAAGAATATAATTAATATAGGATTATGAAGGAGTCCACTTTAGTAGGTACATTGATAACAAATTAATGAATCATTTTATAATGAAATAACTGAAACAATCATATATTTTCATCTAAGTCACATTAATCAAATATTCCAAGCTTTGCACTTTTTTAGGCTTGCGTTATATAAAAAGACATTACTGTCACGGCAAATGTGACACTGTCTTAAATTTATCAGCTCTCCTTGTTGAAAATTTGACCGCCGTTCATTATTTTCTATGTTGCATTTGTGATGGTGAAGAAGCATGCTGCATGGTGGTTTGATAGCGGTGCAGGTCATCTTATCTCTTACTTTGTATTACAAGTTTTACAATGTATCCACCTTTAAAAGAGCGCGTTTTGTGGTCTTGCATCTCGCCTCCTCATAGTTGAGGCGAGCCATAGTCTGTCAACAACATTTCGAAACAAAGTCTGTGCGCAACTAAAAAATGGCATTTAACCACCGTGTTTCATCATTATCAACCATGTTTACAATGTGTACCACTGCTGGTCACAGGCCTCTTCTTTTTTTAGAAAAGTTAAGCCATAATCACCAAGCTGGCCAAGCTGAGAGTACTCCATAGTGAACTCAAAATACCTTTGAATTTTGCAAACCAGCACTTACTGGGGTTTAGCACAACAATATGAGAATACATTTTAATAATATACAAATAGAAACAAGAATTTCTGCGAGTGAAAATGTAGAAAGTAACCTTAATTTAAATACTCATTCAAGTATTATGGTAAAAACTACGCCGCCAAAGTAAGTAAATGTTTACCAAGGATGCATGATTTAGCAAATATTTTAATATTGGCGTAAATATAAAGTCTTTGATTATTCGTGTATCGTTGGCAGATCTTGCCTTTTATGATACATCGACAAGTTAAGAAATGCTTACGCAGGTCACCATTTAGATGGGTCACAGTAGAGTGTCACCCACCTTAATGGTGACCTGCGTGATGACATTAAAAATGTGGCATTAACACGTTTTTCATATTTCATAAATCATAATGTTTACAGCTTTTTCATTCATGTGAGTCACATAAAAACCATTAGAATATAAATGTAATATAAAACATATTTGCATTAAATTTATAAGCCACCTAATACGTTTTAATTAATTGAACTCATACCGCCGGCCGCAACTGGATAAATTTAACCGCACACCGGCGCTTGAACAAACTATTCCATATTTAACCGAGGTTAGCTGCACTTTAACTAGCGTTATACGGTTGGTGACAGCGCACAGTGAGGCGGGAGAGAACGCGGGCCGCCCGCCACCGCGCCGTCCGCGTGTCCAGCCTTATATTAAATAATAATAATGGAAGTTGCCGCTTACCGACCGAGGGCAGTCAAAGATTTATTTACGCTTAGAAACTCATTTGCCTGCGTACCCGAAAATAAAAAGCAACTCAACAGCTTGAAAAATATTATTAGAGTAAACGTGGGCAAGGGAGGGCCGGTAGCGCGTAATGTCCCCTAATGTGCGCGCAATAAAAAATTCGACGCAGGCCGCAAATTCTCTTCAAATGGACTAAATATTATGCAAATTTTCTTTATGATCTTTTGGCGTTTGACAGGGATTAACGCGACGAGGATATTCGACAGTTTTATCTTTTTGACGACCACGTATAAGGGTTCAGTTATATGCCTCAAAGATAATATTTGTAACAGCGTGCCTTTATACACTTACAGACATGGAACTTTTGTTAATTTCTAAATTAGTTTAATTGGAGTGTATTCTTAATGGTTTCTTTCTTACGGCTACAGTGGTGCTAAAATAGTTGTTGTAACACATAGGAGGTAATGCTAAATAAGACGTTGAAACGACTATATAATCTTGCTGCAGACACAAAGTGACAATAATACCAATAAAGTACTATAGATAAGCGTTATAAGTTATCACCATCGTCTTAACGATATTTCAGTTGAATCCGAAGCTTTCCGTGGGAGCCCGGGGTTCACTTGTCCGACCAGATTTGACAGAATATTAGTTTCTTTGCGATCAGCGGACTGAAACTGCGTAATAATAGCAGCAAGCTTTAAATGCAAAACAATAATTTGCTAGAAACAAGTTGGAAGTAAGTATGATGGTAAAAAACGTAAGTCCCAGTACTACTACCTACTTTACATCAGAAAATGTGTAAAGCCATTTTTGCAGGTACGGTAAAAAGCGTAAGTAAGCGTAGGTACATAGCAGATAAATAGAAACACAATTGTTACACAATTATTATTTTACTCTCATGCACGATCAAAAAATAATAACATTCTTGTAATTTTACTTGCAAACTAATTACAAGTTAAACATGGGACTGGCCCCAATTTGCAAATAAAATGGGAAAAAATTAATGTTGTAGTAGTAGTACTTACGAACTTAGCTTATTTTGGAAGGATCCTTAACGCGATTTCTGAGGGAGTGGACTGGGAGGCTTCGTAAGGTAATAAGGCGATCGCAATTGCAATTATTTTTACTCTTTGTTTAGAAGAATATCTATCGGATCGGATACGATAGAATTGTATATTTTAATGTATCGTTCTCCATCTTTTCTAAATCTTGCAGTGGGCTATCGTAGTTTTTATAACTCAGATGAAGGATATAGGAATTTTAACTTTCGTGATCATTTAAACTTATTTTAAATTGTCTTTCGGGATATACCTACCACGTACCTTTGTTTGGAGAAACCGATATTTCGACACTGTTGCAAGCGCCATGTGAACATGACGATGAAAAATCAGATGTAGGACATCGTTTCCATTGACCTGGACTTACATATCAGGAGAGAAACATTCAAAATTGTCTTATGTATGCTGATTTTATGAATTAATTAGATGATGTTAATCCCTTTACTAATTTGTTCCTTTAATGTGCTTTTTTAGTCTTGACATATTTTTCCCAATATTTTTTCATAAAAAACTGGCATTTTAAATAAGTATAAGTTCTGTTGATCTATCATATCAAAATCAGTAGTCACAATTAAAAGGTTATCCTTTTAATTGTGACTACTGATTTTTTTTAAGTTTAATTCTTTATTTTGATTATTATTTTAGATTACATTTATTTTATTTACTTGGCTCATTATTGTGCATGCAGTGGCCAACCTAAAAGGTTATGCAACCACTTAAAACCTTTTTAATGACAATATTGTATGAATCAATGTAATAACCACTGTTGGTCTTTAATAAATAAATAAATAAAATTTATTAGTCAATTTAAACTTTCGTGGTCACTATCAATACTTTTTACTGTTTCGACGGGATATATACCACGTACCTCTGTTTTGAGTAACCGATATTTCAGTTACGTATATCCGTAAACATGGCGCTTGCAACAGTGCCGAAATATCGGTTACTCAAAACAAAGGTACGTGGTATATATCCCGTAGAAAAAAGTAAAAAGTATTTATTAGTCAAATTATCATCATCCTCAGCCTTTATCAGTCCACTGCTGGACTAAGCCTCTCCTTTGAAAGGAGGAATTGGCCTACTATATCATGCTGGCCAAACGGGTTGGTATAGGGTTTGTATCAAGTTTTCCTTCTCTTACAGTGCTGTTTTCTGCATAATATGCTCCCTCTGTCGGCTCTTACGACACCCAAGGGATGATATGGGGTGGTGACAATCCGTATTCTTAATCCGTCACCACACGGATCAGTCAAATTTTACGGCAAAACAAATTACATTTATATACAGAAACTATATATTTGTTGTATGAAGAGCTACTTTGTCTTCATAATCTTTCAATATCATAATACGTAATCGAAGCTAGTCAGTCTTTCAGAAACTAATATGAAACAAAAAGCTTTAATAGTAACGGTCAGAGTCTGAAATCTTATACTTATAAATATGGCTATTAAAAAGTAGGTATCAAATTCACTGGAATAAGATAAACATTAAAAAGCGATTTAAAAACGTTGACGTTCTTCCAAATTTCATTTAATGCGCAGTTAGCTGGAATTATTTTTGGCCGGCATTCTCAAAATGTTTTAGGAGAATTAAATTCTGTATTCCTGTGTTGGCTGTTAGGCAGCTTTTTATAATTATAGGTATTAATAATACGACAATCTATATAAATGCCTGGAAGAAATTGAAATTTTGCATTTATATCCAAAGTAGGATTTATTTTGCGCGGCAAATTACATAATCATCTGTAACTTGCAGTACCGTAAAATAAAATACTTTCAAATAGCGGGGTAATTTTGATGATTACTTTTTATGGATGCTTTTTTATTAAAATATCATTTTCTATGGAACCCTGCGTTCCATTTCATTAGATTTTTTTTTGTTCGCATCTTTGACTGTTCAGTTATCTTTCTTCAATGCGTCAGCGTTGGTATTAATAACGTTCCTCGTTTAAAAATATATTTATTTCCTGTGCTTGCAAATCCAAGGAATAGTGTGTTGGATAACATCAATGCTACAAAGGTTGGTATTATTGTTGTCGTTTTTTTAGGTATTTCAAATGATGAAATGGTATCTTCCGAGTAAAATTAATTGATTGATCATGAAAACTTGGGTAGATGGTGGCCATATTTTGTTTTATTATGAGTATTTGTCCCTGGGTTTATTTTGATACGTGGTACGGGGCAACATTGATATACAATTAAAGTAACCCCAAGATTAATTTAAGCAAATCTCAATGTAATAAGTACAGTTTATCAAAGATACCCACTTTTACAGATAATATGGTGCGGAACTATAAAAAACGCCTTGTACCCCAATTACAGGAACTATACGGAAGAAACACTTGCAGAAGTGTTGCAAAAAGTTACCGATGGAGTTAAGCGATGTAAAAGAGCTCTGAGCAAGCAAATTACATTGATGAAAATAATTGTGTAATGATCTCAATATTTCTTCCACAAGACTGTTAATTGTGTAGTTCCTGATATCGTAACTAAATGTATAGGAATAGTTGATAATTTTCTCTTATTAAAATTAAAAAGGCTGATTATTCTAAGTAATAATTTAGTAATGAAACATTTTTGATTTTTCTTTTTCCAAGGAGTTTTGAGTTTTTTAAAGATTTTTAGTTTGTAATGATTTTTAACCTTTATTTAGTTTGATTGTTTTTTGTGTCATATACATGGGCGCAAATTTATATATAATGATTATATCGATACGAAAATGTTAATAATATTTAAGATTGATATTTAAATAACTATTTGTGAACACAGAACTTAGAACTTCACTACTTTACAATATTAAACACTGTATTGGCTGCTTAACTGTTTTATAAAGATTGGGTATTTAATTTATCGCTTAGTTATTAAGATAACGCCAGAAATTTTCAAAGTAAAATTAATTAGTATAATATAACATTATTCTGACTGACACTTATTTTTATGTTTACGGTTATAAATAACATGCGAATATATTTACATCCTGTTGATAGCGCCATCTGTTGGTGAATATTGTAAAGCAGCGATTGGTTAATAAAATAAATTTGTTATTCGTATAAAACAAATCATTTGGTGTTGTGCAAAATTCATTACAATACTAATGTTGATTTTTTAACTATATTTTATAATGAATTGTAAAGTAATTTCAATTATATGTTGTAAAGGAAGTGGCAGTTGTTAAGCATTAAGTGTAATGACGGTTAGTGTATAAAAAGGACTGTGGGTCACATTTTATTTCAGTTCTGTGCTAGAAATCGTCTGAAAATAAACCAAGTAATATTACGTGACTTTTTTTATTATAATGGATTCTGGACACGATAACCCCGGCGTATCGCCGACAGCAGCGGTTGGATAAACGCCCGCTAAGAGACTTCGGGATCTACGGTTGGCGCAAGAGTGATGGATCTCTTGGCTTGGCCGCCATTACCAATGATGACCTGAAGACTGATGCGACAAGCGCTTGGAAGCCGTGTTTGGCCCTAGTCAACCCTGATCGGAGACCACACGGTGTGTCGGAGTTATGGCGAGCACGTCTACACTTCACGTTAGGCCACGTGCGAGCGAGAGCGACAGAGCGACTACGACGGGGTGCACGCACCGGGGTGTGCTGTGGCGTGAACGCTGTTCTGCTCCGAGTGCTACCAGAGGTTGCAGATGCGGGTTGTTGATGCACTGACCAGAGGTATTTGTCCAGAGCTGATTTGATTAGAGTATTTGAGAAACATCCTAATTTTATAAATTATGGTGCTTACACGATTACCTACTGTCCCCGTAAGGATTACCAGATAAACATTATACAGTCAAAATTACGAACGTTACAGCCCAAATAGAACTTATAGGTAACTGTTGTTTATCCACGTTTGGTACATAGCAGTGCTACTGTGCTTATAGTCATGTTATGCCGTCGGCTGGGGCTCTTGTCTGTTTATTAATCGTAAGGCCATGTCGGAAACTCTCTGTAAAACTTGCTTATCTACACAAAAAAGAGAAAAAAGCTTTGTCGTTATGTGGTTCTACTAATATAATCATTAGTAAAGAACGGTATAACTGCCCTTTTCAAGTTGAAGCTCTGATATAGATCCATTGTATAAATTACCTGATTTGCTTTCAGTTTAAATAAGCTAATTGATGTGCTGAATATGAATTTAATTGGTAGTCAATAGGTTATCTCAATAGTAAAACATTAAAGGAATCAAAACATTATTTATAGCCCTTGGTTACACATTACATAAGGCTGACTAACTGCATTACTTATGGCTAGTGCTCACGGCGCGATTATATGAAGCCTCTCTTGATAAATGACTATCCACCACAAAAATAATTATTTGCATAAAACCAGTAGTTTCACAGATAAGTGCATTCAACTAAACAAACTTCAGTTTTATTATATTAGTACAGATATATATTCAGAAGGTAGATATAAAAATACATTTGTGATAAACATTTTTAAAGCTAATATTTTTAAAGTTACAAAATAGGTTTTATAATATATTTGTGGACTCTGTATAGACCAGGGCCGATGCCTTCAAAAATGGTAAAAAATGAAAAAAAAATACAGAAGGATGAAACCCGTTAAAAAAGGAGGGGAATATGATGGAAATGAAAGGAAAAATAAATTACGGTCGATCCGAGTTCGGGAAGTGGGGGGGGGAGGTTTTAAGGGTATAAAGTGGTTTATCTTGATTTCCGGCAAAACTACAAGTCCTATGGAAAAAAGTTAAATGGCAAAGTTGTAGGTAATAAAAAGATCTACAACTTTTGTATTCACAATTTTTTCACATAACCTCAAAATTTGGGTGAAAAAATCAAATAACCAAGTTTTTGGTTTTTTATTTTTCTTTATCAAAAAGAAATTTTTTCTACGACATAAATATACTACTATAATTAACAAAGAAAGAAGTTAATATTTAATAATACATCTACAATATTTTGAAAAAGTTGTAGAATCTTTAAATAATATTTTTAGATGCCTATTTATTGCTGTTTTAAGATTATTTATATACCTGAGTGACCTACGGTAAATTTTAGCCCATTGTAAGGTATTTCATAGAGAAGTGGGGACGGACCTAGGAGGGTCAGGGCCTTACTACTTACCTGCTATTTTGTAGCAGCTGTAAAAACCGTTAGCCAGTATTCGAGATACAGAGCAGTGTACAACATGACAAAAGCAGAGCTACACATTTTAAATCGATTTTATGTGAAATCGATACAACATGAAAACGATGCTGTGACGTTTTATTTGATTTAAAAGTTGTTTTGCTTCAAAAATATTAGCTTATTGATATAATGTTGATTAAAGATTAAATAACTGCATTTTAATAATTATATTTTAAACCAAACCAATCCTATAAAGGTCAATCGTATCGATTACTTATTTAATAATCGATACGGATCAATCTCAAACTTCTATTCCTGTCACACCATTGTCTATGGCAACAATCAAATAATAAAGTAGGTAACTAGTTCATAATCAATTAGAATGCTTTTTATCATCACAAAATACTCCGGGTTTAACGAGATAAAGTGAAAATATTAAAAATCGTTGAAAAATAACAATTTGTTTTGTTCATATGAAGTTTAAGATCGCCACAACAAATCCTGACCAAATTCTGCCATTGTCCTTTCTCACAATTCTCTTAGAAAAACTCAGCCTGCACATGTATTTTTAAAAACGATGTTGTACACTGCTCTGTATCTCGAATACTGGCGAACAGTTTTTACAGCTGCTACGAAATAGCAGGTATGTAGTAAGGCCCAGACCCTCCTAGGTCCGTCCCACTTCTCCATGAAATACCTTACAATGGGCTAAAATTTACCGTAGGTCACTCAGGTACATAAATTATCTTAAAACAGCAATAAATAGGCATCTAAAATATTATTTAAAGAAGATTCTACAACTTTTTCAAAATATTGTAGATGTATTATTAAATATTAACTTTATTAACTTCTTTGTTTGTTAATTATAGTAGTATATTTTAATTTGCAATTTTTTCGTTTATCAATGTAACATGAAATCTTACGTTTTTCGAGTAATTAAAGTATAAATTTTAATAAATAGCACAAAATTGTATATAATGAATAAAAAAAATCGAATTAGAGCTTTTTTCAATTTTTTGCATTTGCTGAGAACACTTATTATAGTAATGTATGTTTTATTACACCATCAGAAAGTAGAGATTTTAAAGAACAATAAGCCTCCAGATTTTTTAAAAAGCTGATATTTTGACGTGAGAATTTTCGATTGAAAATAGGGGTGCTTTTTTGATAATAAGTTAAAATAAGGTGAAAGTATAAATATTTTAAATCAAATAAATTACAGTGTATTTGGGACATAATAAGGTAAGTTTTCACCAAATGTCGTAGAAATTTTTTTTTGATAAAGATAAAAATAAAAAACCAAAAACTTGGTTATTTGAATTTATCACCCAAATTTTGAGGTTATGTGAAAAAATTGTAAATACAAAATGGTTCGGCGTTACACCGAAACCGTAGGTTCTAGGCGACTTGGGAAGGATTAATGGAATGGACTGTATTAGGGCGAGTTCTGGGTTGCCTAGAAAGGAATAAGGGAAGAGGATGTAGGATTGGAATGGGAGAGATGATTGTGAGTGGGTATAGGATATTCCAAGGACGGGGGGCACTTACCTTGTATGGCGATCTTCTTCGTCTCAGAAGGGCAGTATCCTTGGTGTTTCGGGATGAAGCTGCTTGATTCACTTCACTACACCAATCACTTCCACTTGCGAGCGGTTTATATAAGCGGTAATAATTATAGCGGGAGCGGCGCGGAGCGGTACGGTATGGCCGACACGTATATAGCGAATCGAATGTTCTCGAAAATTCTGGACTGTCTCTCGCATCGACGATCGCCGCGATCAATCCGCGAAAGGCGTGCCCCTCCTTAGGGAATGGGAAACAGAGACGGAAATATGGTATCGCTCTCACTAGACAAGCGTGGAACGATTGACGTTGATGCGATTAGTTATAGATAGGAAGGTAGATGGCGCTACCATATCCCCCCGGCCCTAAAGGGTTGCCTTTAAAAAAAATAGAATTGAATTTAGCTATGCTGGGTGTACTACCGCATAACCCATCAATAGGCTAAGACAGCGACATGACAATAAAATTAATCTAAATTAACTTTAGCGAAAACTACAAACGCAATAATAGCGAAAACTACTAACTAAATACTTAACCTAAGAGGTAGGTCCAACTTCAGGCTAGATCTCACTGAGTTGGAAGCGGACAGAGACGTACAACAGGGCGCACGTAACTCCCTTTAGCGGTTTTCACGGTAACAACGCGAGTTGTACCGTCCTTGGAAGTATGCAATTTCTCTACGATGGCTAACGGCCATGAAAGCGGCGGAGCATTATCATGTATTATGACGACCAACGTACCCTCCTGTATAGGGGATGTAGGACTATTCTTCTTTATATACTTTATATATTTCTGAAGCTGGTGTAGATATTCCGCACGCCAGCGCCGCCAGAACGACTGCACGAGTTTATCCAGCAGAGTATGTCTCTGGAGCAAGCTTGAAGAGTCTGCTTCAGGTGCCGGAAATGACGATAGTGGCACTGTGTTCAGAAAATGTGCAGGGCTTAACGCGGATGGATCTGCAGGGTCACTACTCAATGCCGTGAGCGGACGCGATTTGATCAGTGCCTCGACTTGTGCAAGGACAGTTAAAAGCTCTTCGTAAGAGAGGATCTGTTGACCTATAACCTTGAAGAGATGCGTTTTAATTACTTTGACCATGCTTTCCCAACATCCACCGAAATGTGGTGATGCTGGCGGAATAAACTTCCAGTCAATATGATTTATGGAAAGTTCTTCCTGAAGACGGGTACGATATTCTTCCCTGAGAAACTTATAAAGGTCGCGTAAATAAGAGCTTGCGCCCACAAAACAAGTGCCGTTATCCGTGTACAAACACTGTATGGGGCCGCGCCGTGAGAGAAATCGTTTAAGGGCTGCCAGGAATGACACCGTGCTTAAATCTGTCGCAACTTCAATATGCGTAGCGCGCGTCGTTAAGCATGTAAAAATACATAGCCAGGCTTTACGGCTTTTAACACCTCGACCACGCACTGGCGTATACTGCAGTGGTCCTGCGTAATCACAACCGGTGTGTGTAAACGCTTTAGCAACCTGGTTGACGCGCTGGCTAGGGAGATCGGCCATGGGAGGGAAAGTCGGACGCGGACGAAATTTGAAACAGACGTTACATTTATGTATTCTGTGACGAATTATTCGTCGAGCGGCTAAAATCCAATACTTATGCCTAAGTAAGGACATAAGCAACTCTGGACCGGCATGGAGGTGCTTCTTGTGATAAAAATCAACAAGAAGGTCGACAACATGATCATGTCGCGGCAGAATACAAGGATGTTTGTAGTTATAAGGTTCATCCGAATTTGACAGACGACCCCCAACGCGTATGACGCCGTGTTCATCGAGAAACGGCTTGAGTCTAAGGATAGCGGGAGAGCAAGGTACATTGTCTTTCAAATTTTGAATGTCGTTACCAAAATGAACGGCCTGTACAGCCCGTAGCAACTTACATTCTGCGAATTTGATATCAGTACTTGATACAAAAGTCTCATTAGGTAGGTGCCTAAGAAACCTATAGACATAAACGATAGCGCGGAGTAACTAAGACCACGAAGACATGCGTAGTGCGAGTGCGTAGATGGGAGACTCCGCAACCTCAGCAATCACGGGATAAGAAACAGACTTCCGTTCGGGTACATCTTCGTTTTCTGCACTGTGGTCAAAGGGTTGCATGTTCCACTCTGACGGATCATGGGAAATCCAAGAAGGTCCACGATGCCACAATGGATGATGCAGAAGATTAAGTGGAGTGACACCACGAGACAAGCAATCTGCGGGATTCTCAATACCCGCGACGTGATTAAAACAAGTAGCAGGAACCAGTTCAATCAATTTGCTAACGTGGTTGGCGACAAAGGTCTGCCAGCGATGAGGAGAAGTATGAATCCAAGCGAGCACTACTTTGGAGTCGGAAAATGCGTATATTTTATTAATGGGGTAGTGGGGCAAAACTGTGTCTTGAACCTTGCGGAGCAACTGAGACAGCAGAAGGGCCGCGCACAACTCCAGTCTCGCAACTGAAATGGTTTTAACAGGCGAGACCTTAGACTTAGCACAAACTAACTGCACTGAGTAGTTAGAACCAATGCGGACTTGGAGATATACGACTCCGCCGTAAGCACGCTCGCTGGCGTCAGCGAAACCTATTAAGTTGATGGTACATCCATCTACCAACCCAAGATGACGCGGAATAGTAACTTGATTGAGCGCGGTAAGCTCAATACAAAACTGGCCCCAAGCGGCGACAATATGGTCAGGGGGTGTTTCATCCTACTCACACTTTGATAGCCAAAGCTCTTTGATCAAGAGCTTGGCGTACAAAATTGTGGGAGCCACAAAACCCATTATGTCCCATTGTCGAGCCACTGTGGACAGCATAGTGCGTTTGGTGCACTTATCATCTGGTGGTGAGACATCAAACCGAAAACTATCGCAGGATTTGTCCCAGCGTAAACCGAGAACCTTATGCGGTACAGACTTCTCACACTCAATGTCTGGAGAAGCCTTATGAGAATCTGGTATGCGTGCGAGAACCTCCTTAGGGTTGCTTGTCCATTTGACAAGATCAAACTGGCCTCGCTTGAAAAGCTGAATAAGCTCTTCACAAAGCGAAATTGCTAGCGGAGCGGATATGACACTACAGGCAATGTCATCCATGTACAAAGCGGAAGTGGCAACAGCCGCTGCGGCGGGAAAGTGATCGCCTTCATCAGCGATCAACTGGCGAACAACTCGTAACGCGTGATATGGATTAGACCTGAGTCCAAAACAAACACGATTGAACTGATACACAGATAAAGGTTCTTTCTTGTCAAAACGATAAAAGATCCGTTGAAATCTACGGTCAGATTCGCGAACGCCGATATTGAGAAACATTTGGCGGCAATCGGCTGACAGAGCGATTTGGAAAAGACGAAACTTTATTATGATGTTAAATAAATCACCCTGTAGATAGGGGCCGGCATGCAAAATGTCATTAATCGACTGACCCGATGTAGTCTTACAACTAGCGTCTAAAACCACACGAAGTTTAGTAGAGGTTTTATCTTCGCGAACTACGCCGTGATGCGGGATATAATATGAGGGCAGAGAGTTGCCCTCGTTGTTTACAACTACACTCAAAAAACCTTTATCTATGTAGTCACGAATGACGTCATTATAGGCGCTACGTAACTTAAGTGATGCATCAAGTTTACGTTCCAAACAATGGAAACGTCTGAGCGCAGCAGCGTACGAGTCGCCTAACGAATAAGGGTCACCACAGAATGGCAACGCCACAACGTATCTGCCACTGTCGTCACGAACAGTGGTAGCGCGGAAATGTTCTTCACACTCGAGATCTTTACGGCTCATCGAGGGCGGTGCGGTAACCTCTTCCAGCTCCCAAAATCGCTTGAGAACAGAATCAATATTGTTTTCTTGAAGAACAGAACAACAGCAAGACGTAACGTATTGAGAAGTATGTAATGTAGGTACGGTACCCATTATCACATACCCAAATACCGTCTCAATAGCGGGCGGTAAGTTATTTTGCTCACTACGTACCACTTTAGTTAGTAGCAAGTGCGGAAATATTGAAGCTCCGATCAAAAGATCAATGCCTGCCGGATTCGCAAACTCCGCGTCTGCTAGCGGCAATGACTCGAGGTGAGTGAGTGATGCTACGTCTACATTAGCGTTCGGCAATGCGTCCGTAATACGCTCCACGATAAGCGAAGAAATGTTAAAATTAATGTCTCCCTCAAAACGCGAATGTATTTTAATATCTACGGAACCCTTGCAATGTTTTTCTGAACCGCCGATCCCTCGGACTATTGAGTTCGTATTTTTAAAGTTATTCCATAATCCGAGGCGTTTGAATAACTCAAACGTTATTAAATTGGTCTGAGATGCGCTATCTAGCAGACAACGTACCATGTGCGGCGACCCATTAACATCATATACGATAACTTGCGCTGTCGCTAACAGAACAGTCTTAGACGCCATACATCGCGGCCTAGCACTGCTCTGATCACTACAAGCGCGCGAAGGCCGTCCGCACGTGCGTGCCGCCCGCGCAATGGATGTCGTACACAACGATATCTCATTCTGAGGCGTGGAGGGGGAAGTCACTGTGGCCTGCACCTGCGACGTAAGTGTGTCAAGGTTAGCGGCTTGGCTTGACAACGGGTTATCTTTATCGAAATGTAGCAATGAATGAGATATCGTTGTGTACGACATCCATTGCGCGGGCGGCACGCACGCGCGGACGGCCTTCGCGCGCTTGTAGTGATCAGAGCAGTGCTAGGCCGCGATGTATCGCGTCTAAGACTGTTCTGTTAGCGACAGCGCAAGTTATCGTATATGATGTTAATGGGTCGCCGCACATGGTACGTCGTCTCTCTCTTGTCGCTCTCACTAGACAAGCGTGGAACGATTGACGTTGATGCGATTAGTTATATGTAGGAAGGTAGATGGCGCTACCATATCCTCTTTGGTTTCTGTGGTAGCGCCGCAGTCAATATCTCAGGCTCAGGCTCTGGCTGGAACACAAAAGTTGTAGACCGTTTTATTACCTACAACTTTGCCATTTAACTTTTTTCCATAGGACTTGTACTTTTGCCGGAAATCAAGATAAACCACTTTTTACCCTTAAAGCCTCCCCCCCCCACTTTCCCGAACTCGGATAGACCGTAATTTATTTTTCCTTTCATTTTTATCATGTTTCCCTCCTTTTCTAATGGGTTTCATCATACTGTAATTTTTTTTGGTTTAAAAAATTATCGACCCAGCTCTATAGGGTCATTTCGCCTGTCCGCGTCCATTTAGTGCAGTTGGCAAGTTTAAAGGAGAAACTAAAAATGTTCCAGCAAATTGATTCAATGAAAAATTTATGTAATGCGTTCATTATAAAGTCTATTTTAATATTAACTTTCAGTTTTGTTCGAAATTTGTTGTGGTTTTTTTTTAAATACACAAACTTCAAAATGTGGCATTTTACCCAGTTTACGTCCAAAAAATCCAAATTGCGTCCACCTGTGGACCAGTTCGCGTCCACCAGCTTAGTTTTAACAATATCAGCCTTATAATCCTTCATATAAGGGTGATATTGTTGAGACAATCTAAAGAAAGATTGGCTTTTAACAATTTCTACATTTAAGATTAAAGTTATACAAAAATCTACATTATTATCAATATTAAATCACTTTAAAGAAACTATAAATAACTATTTATTGTTCTCAACATCGATGGAACTTAACCCCTTGTATGCCGGAACGCAGATCTACGCGAGACACAATAGCTTTTAAATTGTGTCTGGCATACCGGCATACAAGAGGTTAAAATCAAAGATAAAAAATAACGATACATGTTGTCCAATATTTTGGTCTTCGGAATAGCATAATTTTTACATAATTATGTACATCTTTGTCTCATCGAATTCTTCTTCTCACGAATATCACTAAACGCTTTATTTATTTAATCATCCTCTGTATTTTTTCTTTTACTTCTTCTTTCTTGTCTCCTAAGAACTCATCTTGAATAGACAAAAATATGGAATAAAAGAAATTACGCATTTTATTGCACTAAATTTGTAAAAATTGAATTTTAGACTCAGTCTTAATCAAAAATGCATTTTAAATTATTAAAAAAATATATATATTGTAAAATATGTTTATGCTATCATTTCTATTTCATGAAAAAATTTGACGCAATTTGCTATAATATTATCGCTTGTAGGTATAGTTTGCGTCCACCTGTGATCGATTATTATATCGATTGTATCTTTTATTACAATAATAATACTGTGGACGCAAATTGGTCATTACAATTGCATACTATTGATGTTAAAATAAACAAAATCCCAATTTCTCTCTCATATTTTAATCACATAGGAATAGACAACTAAAGTAAACATAAATAGACGAGTTCGCGTCCATTGCGGACGCAAAGTGGAAGTTTTATAAATTCGGTGTTGTAATTAGCGTCCACCTTATTTTAATTGTTAACTATAAAAAACAAGCTAATTCATAATTCATACGATTCGTCTTTTCATTATTAAGTTCAGAAACAGCTATGTATCCTAAAATTAACATAAAACAATAAAATACTTACCGTCAAACACGCCGCTGCACACAATTTTTTTATTTATATCCCGCGCATCTGCACTCTTTGGTTGAACAATCGAGATTTACAAATGTTTATAAACAGGTTTAGCTGGGCGCACGAAACTTTTGTCTATTTGTGCGTGTCTCTTATACGTTTAGATATTGGTGGTACTGACTTTTCATTTTATTAGTGTGTTAGTATACTTATTATCGAGCATTTTTAAAGGAAGGTCCGTAAAATGGACGCGAATTGGGCGATGGACGCGATCAGGCGAAATGACCGTAGGGTCATTTCGCCTACTCATGTAGATGAGTACTTATGCTGCACACTCGCCGGATTTTTAACTCACTTTAGAACTATTGAATGTGGATCGAGCCAACATTTGCCTACGATAATGTTTTAAGACAACTCATATACGATACATACCGTCATCTGTATCCAAACTAAGCTGTAGCTGTTCTTGTTTTGGCAACCAGATAACCAATGATTACACTCTGACACATCTGAAATACATACACATCTCCCCATATTATAAAATCAAGTCCCCTGGTGTCCAGTCTATTAGTATAAACTAAAAAACTACGGAACTGATTTTTATACGGTTTTTCCCAATTGATAGTGTGATGCCTAAGTAATGTAGAAGTGCATAAATCACGCAGGCGGAGCTGCAAGCGAAGTCTTGTTATAGACCAAATTACACACAAAAAGATTTGTCCTGGGATATAAATACAAATAACCGTGTTTAATCAAACAAAGAATCTGTGTGAAAATACTGGAAATCCAACCCATGAGTCCAACCGCCTCGGCTTAGCATTCGGGTTATCAGCCAACAGGCCAGTCAAATTAATGTTTCTCGTTCTACCGAAATGTGATGTGAGGCCGCAATGAAAAGCTTCTACCATTTAGGTAGATGTTTGTGATATTGTCCGTCTCCTAATAGTCATTGGCAGGCGTCAAGGACAGAGACGCTGTTTTATCTTAAAGCTTCATTTATTCGAAGCCTGAAAGGTTCCTATTTACGTAAATAGAAAAGAAAATATAAGTATAATCAAAACAGTATAAATTATTTAAGGTACCTTAAGTTTGTCGTAATAAATACGGAATTATCCTACCCTTGCCTATTTGTCTTGGTGTAAACAGATTAATAATTAATAATAGTGTAACGTATTGACCATATTTGTGTCTTATACTTAATTTTATTGTTGTTTGAGCTTATGAAACCCTAAGTTGTAGACATTAACAATAAGCTCTTTATTGGATACAGTTTTCGATAATTAGGTAAGTACTACTAAGAATGATTAGTAAAATTTCTAAAACTACTGTGTAATTTGGGAATCAAACCTGGGACCTCACCGCATCCACATACCCTACCCTACCTTCTTACATAATATCACGGCAAGCAGGAGGCTGTGCAATGAATATTAACCGGAACATACATTGCGTTATTTAGTTACTAACTTCCACATTAATTCGTTTATATTACATTGCTGTTAAGGCTCCTACATACACCAAGCCACCTGAACCCGGCAGCATATAAAGCCGGCGGCGAAGCCGCAAGAAGGAGCCGCCGGCATGGCCGCCCGGGTTGCAACTTGCTACTTGTGCGTGGTCGTTCTATACAACTGCAATGATGCCCGTCGGCTTTCTGTGGCAGATGCCGGCGGCACCGACGCCCGCTAAAAGCCGGCGGCACGAGCCGCGCGGCTAAAGCCGGTTTGTTGTAGCATTGTCGATGCGATTTGATTTCGCGCTTATTTCCATGTGATTCCTGCGGAAGCTTAAAGTGTATAAAGGGGGTAAAGTCAAGTTATAAATAAAATGCACTCAGGTACAGAACTAATGATCATGCTCATCACACAAACACCCTGGGTGGGAGCCGAACCCACAACCTCCGACTAAGCAGTCTGGGTTACTAACTACTATGTAACTAGCCCAACAGGGCAATATTTGATTATTGCGTTTAATAGGTGGGTATAATATATATTTGTATAGATACAAGGTATACGGCCTATATGTATTATTATAGTTCTATTTGTCAGGTGTTTGGAAAATAAAAGATACAGTAACTATCAATTCTTACTTTCATTTATTCAGCTTGTCACAAGAGTAGGTATATTTTAAAATCTAAAGTTCTGATTGTACATTTACATTTAGCGCCACGTTCGCAAAGCAAGGGCATAGAACCAAGAGAATTCTTCATTAAAAAACATTCTTTTAATAGTTATAGTTATCGTTTATAAAAGCGGTACAAACAATATATATATCAAGGTTATGGGTAGTTCAATATTTCAAAAGTACCATAGATTAGCAACAACATAATTTATTTAGTAATATTCACCTCAGATATATTTAATATTTACCACTGAAATGTGAATATTTCAATGGTAAATATTACAAGTATATAATATACATGACTTGTTTCTCAGCATATAATTTAAATCTATACTATATGATATCCCAAGTTCTGAATTTAAACATCTCACAACTGACGAAACCACCCACAATATCAATTACCTATACAATTGCTACGCTATATTATTACATTAATTATACAATGCCTATATTGACAATAAGTACTCTAAATAACACCACAAAAGCAATAAAGAATTGTGAAACACATTATTAGTAAAAACTCAAATAATATAATAGTTAAAATTATATCGTACCTTAGTTAGCCGTTGCCGGGGCAGAACTGAACCTGAACAGAGCCTGTTCTCCTTTTATATCCTACTAGAGGATGCCCACGGTGACACCCGCGTTATTTAAGACTACTGATCCGCTCCCGTCGCTCATAGCGCGATGTTATATATATATATATGCCTATAGTCTTCCTCGATAAACGGGCTATTTAACACTGAAAGAATTTTCACATTTACATGTTTCTGAGATTAGCGCGTTCAACCAAACAAACAAACTCTTCAGCTTTATAAATTAGTTTATGATTTACATTTCACACGTTTGACAGTGTCAACTGCCAAACGTCAGATGATTATTATATATTTATTATTGGCAACACTATAAATTTAAAACATACCAACCATTAATACGATATAACCATATACAATAGGTTTATGCTATACATAATTAATGATACAATATATTTAGTTTTACATTGTTTGATACGTATATGAATAACCCTAAAATCTATCTTCTAGTAACTTAACCTAAAACCTACCCTAAAAGTAACAATGATATAAATTCTAGCCAGATTTATAACAGTTTGATATCCGAGCTTTTGCTAGCATTATATGTAGGTACCTACTTACAAATGAAACACATATTTCAAATGTACTTATTTTGATATTTTTGTTGAATAATATTCAAAATTTTTCTAATAATCTATCACGTTCAATTTCTATATAATTTAAGACCTATCCACACGACACGATTTTACGTCCAATTTGACTAAATCACTTGATGAAATCGTGACGTGTAGACGCCAGTCGTCCAACTCAAGTTCTTCAGGTGGGCGGTACCACCAGATTTTAACCAATCGGGTGGACGGAATGAAAATCAGTGATTTGATTGTATCGTGCAGACGGGCAACGCCAATTCGATTGAAAATTTGATCAGTGGTAAAATTGTGCCGTGTGGATGGGCCTTTAAGTGTTATGGCTTAAATATAGCAAACACACCAGTAAAATCATTTCTATAAGCCGCGGTTATAAGGAACCCACGACAAAACCTCGCGATATTAATATCATTGTACGAATTTCCAATGATGGATATTACCTCGTTACAATTTAATTGGACATCCTGTTACGCCAAATTAATTGCGATGGGCAATTAGGTTTACGAATAAATTAATTAAGGGCAACATTTAATTATAATGGTAACATTGGTGCGCGATGAATTAGGTCTCGGAGCTTTCGGCAGAACTGTACTAGCGTACCGAAGTGATTTCTGTAAGTAGGAATGCGCAATCTTCGGTCGACTGCTACTAATTGGCTGCTAATGCGGCTATACGGCCG
This sequence comes from Euclidia mi, assembly GCA_944739405.2. Classification (NCBI taxonomy): domain Eukaryota; kingdom Metazoa; phylum Arthropoda; class Insecta; order Lepidoptera; family Erebidae; genus Euclidia; species Euclidia mi. Next base: position 27,151,663 of record OX123193.2, on the reverse strand, counting down.
TGCTATGGCTTAATATACCCTACGTACATGTTTTATTCGTATATTTATCCCTCTGTTGCTCACATACACGCTTATTAAATACGTATAAACAATATTTTTCTCTTTAATATCTTAATAAGGTACAGTTGTAACGAGAACTAGCTGGGCCTTATTAGCTCTGCGGTTTTAATATAAATGAGAATGACGTCAATTGGAATGGGACATAACAATTATTATTGGCAGTCATATTTTAAACAGAAAAATTTTATGTCGGCGGTTTCGGTATTTCCAGATGGAATATTATCTAAATATAGGTGGCATGAGCTGCCAACCCAATTACCGCAGTGGCAAAAAGCCCAAAAGAGCGCGAATTCATTCCAAATCATTCCAAATTCTGCTTAAAATATAAAGGCTTTATAGTGTCGAAGGCACGGATGACACAGAGCTAAAATGAACATCTCGCTTGACACTGCGTCGAGTGTTACTAGATCGCGCCTCACAAGAGACAACACTTTCGGTACTCCACATATTGTTTCGTAATTCTTTCTTTTTATTTATATTTTTGTAAAGTACGATACAGTTAACAGAGTTTATTCCAATCTATATCTAAACATGTTATAAAATAAAGTCCCTCATAAAACTACGGAAAGGATTAAAAAAATATCGAAACATTTTGTAAAGTATGACGACTTTATGTCATTTCATGCGAAAAGGTCGTCCTTATAATTATTTGCGGACCAAAAATGACATCGTCTAACATCAGTCAATATCGGGGTGTTCGCTGAACTAGAACATTTATGGTTTCAAAATAGGTAAAAATATTTAAAAGGTAGTATGTAATACAAAACATTTTCATATATCTGTTGACTGATGTATTTACATTATAGTTTACTTAAGTTTAAGCAGGTGTAAAAAGCAGACACTGAACTAAGTATAAATCCTAACAAAGTTCTAAAACTCTTGTAATTCCCACAATATCACAATTTCTGCCTTGTTACGAGTATATACATTAGCTACTGCAGTCTCATACACAGAGTATAGTGAATATCGAACCGAAAGCTGGAGGTTTTTCCCGGAGTAATGTGGTGAAACTAAAAGAGACTGTAATGGTTACATTTGGCCGAACTACTCTTTAATGTTCCGTTGTTTACTTAACCCTAAGCCTGCCGGCCTCCCCTTTAAGGGTTGTTACAAAAAGGTATCGCTAAAACCCTGTCATGCACACGTATTGAAAACGGCTAAGTGTTAACATACATTTTTACGAACGTATGAATAACAGTGTAAATGTTTTTATTGTACAAACACGACGGTAATAATATTCGAGCATAAGATACGTCCAGTTGATCCTTCAATTTTCTCCCCAGACACGTAATGGAGAAATTACAATAAAATGTTTCATAAAATTTCACATTAGAGAAAGTTTACTTGTTTCAAAACATTATTTGGCAAAGTTGATGTGGCTAAGACCTTCTAGTTGTCTGTAACCAGGGGGTTTATATTGGGTATTGCATCGAGAATTAGCCAAGCCGCCCTATTTCGTAAAGAAAAAGGGATACCTACCTATAAAATGGAATAATTATGTTTATTTTACTAATCTTGAAAATGTAGGTAGGTTGGTGAATTAAATGAACAGTATAGTACTTAACGTTTTCAGAAACAGACAAAAAGACTATATTTTATAGGATTTAGGTATATTACTAGTTGGCAATAAAGACTACTGCTAAATGATCATAACTTTCGGAACATGTACCTATAGGTACATACATACCTTGTACGATATTTATACCTAATCGCGTAAGTATTAAATTAAAGAGTAGGTATAAATGCCTGTTTTAGTTTGTTGAGATAGCTTTGTGAAGAGACTAACAACGTGCCTATTAATCGCTAAGTCAAAAGCTAGTCTAATTATCGTTTGCTAAACCGTGAAGGACAACATCGAGAGGTGGAGTCTGCCAAGGCGCTCTTGGCCAGCGTGGTGGACTACGGCCTTACCTTTTCCATAGTTAGAAGAGGCCCGTGCCCAGCAGTGGGACGTTATTTTTCTCATTAGTGCAATTTACTTGCCATCTACCAAAATTAGATCATCGGATATTTTTGTAGTATTTTTATCACTTCGTTACATAAAGTTGCAAAGCCTTAAAGTAACAGATCAAAGATGTCGCATATAATAAAATATCTATAGAGGAGAAACATTTCAAATGTAAAATTGGAAATATTTTATCGGAATATTTTATTTCAATCCGATATATCCTTTGCTGTTTCTTCAATAAAGGAAAAGGTTTCACAGAGAAATACAGTGAACGAGAAGAAGATATTCAATAATTGAGTTTGTGAGACATCGCCTTTAACGAATCTTGACAATAATTTATATACCTACAGTTCACATTATTGTTATTGTATGGGTGTGTAATACACATCTGCATACCCCTTCAGGGATAAAGGCGTGACGTTATGTTATGTTATTATCGTTATACTATAGTAGACTGTATAAGGGTGCATCCTGCACCCATTATAAACATAAAAAAATGTGAAGATGAATGGAAGTTTGTTATTCTTTTACGCAAAAACTGCTGAACGAATTTTGATAAACTTTTCACTGATATGCCTTATACATCAGAAAAGCACATAGGCTATCTTTTGTCGCGATAGCCGACGCCTCTGCAGATGCAGCTGCGTTCAACAACTGGTACTTACATAAAAATTATCATTGAAATTAAACTTCAGTTTACGGATTTTATCGCGATATATTGGTTTCACTAAGATATAACATTAAAACCAAATGATCTAGAAAGTATATTTTTAAATTATTACTAGCCGACGTTTTGAATTATTTACAGGATTCATGTTCACGGCAGACTGAGGTGATATCTGTCTTATTCTTTATTATAAACTGAATATTTTGCCACCAACCGCCAGCTCACGTGTTTCCTTCCTCCCTTGATCCTGGGTCCTTTAAGCGGGGCGTGAAAAAGCATCTCTCAAGGCCGTCAAAGTGAGGGCCGCCATGTCACATTGCTTAACCAGCAATTGGGGATGGTGGCTATTACAATAGGACTTCACTGTCTGCTTACCATCAGGCAGCGTGAAGTCAATTTGAATACCAAGATGAATAAGACTATAAAACTACCATAGAGTGTATCGCACTAATACGAACAACAACAGTATAAACTGTCTCCGTGGTCCAGTGGATAGTGTATGTGAGTAGTGATCGGAGGTCCCGGGTTCGATTCCCAGGTTGGGCAATAGAGTTACTGGGTTTTTTCGGACTCTCAGTAGCAGCACGGCGTCTGCTGATGTGCCCGGTAAATACAATCGTCTCGCCTCCTATTACGTGGGACTTAAAAATTTATGGTGAAATGTGGGTGTTATATTACACATTTGCCTACTCCTTTACAAAATCACCGATCTGGCTTTATGAATACATGCCAAGTATGTAAGGTTTACGGTAATCAACAATCGTACATCACAGGCCACTGATTAGTGGGCACCCGCGTATAGCCTAGCTTCGTGCTCGGCAAAAATATTCAATATTCGCAGCAATACACTGGACAGCCGAGGGTGTCGGGTGCGTGGAGAGAGCTGCCCTCTTACCCCACCGATCGATCCATTAAACACCCCTGGCGCGTTTATTCGCCGGAATAGTGTGCAATAAAACGCGAGCGCCGACCGGCCACTGGCCACAGCAAAAAATACACTCCCTGAAAATTATTCTTCTGAACTGTACTAGTAGATAGATACCGTGCCGTATAAGCTGCGCCATACACACTGCGTTTTCATACCCAGATAAAAAAAAACGTTGAACGCCGACGAAAAATGTGTAGCTGCATTTTCCCTAGCATTTTTGAATTAAGAACGTTCGTGACTCTCAATGGTCAGAAGTACCTTTTGAGAACTCGCATACTCCAAATTAGTTTGCGAAATAAAATAATTCCCTTTCGGCATGAAAACTGGAATACTCCAAAGGCATGTCTAATTTACAGACTCTCGAGTTGAATTAAATGAAAAGTGGATTTATTTGGACTTACTTTTGAATATACCGGTGAATATTTTTATACGAATGAACATTTTCATACGTCAGCAATTAATTAACAAAATTGTTTTCCGGCTGGCATCCACCGTAGCGTTTTATTTTGCTTTAAAACAGTGGCGTCAAGTTGTTTGAACAGTTTTTTTCTAATAAGTGTGCTCAAACGAGCACATTAGCAACGCTTGTCACATGCAAGCTGCAAATGTACCTAAGGGTTAGGATACCACGTAAATACACGACCCGTACATGACTGTATTGAACAGTACCTAATGTCGGGTTTATAGATTTCTAGTAAAGAAAAACATTCTTGAAATGTTTTACGTTCAAATATTCAGGTTCATGTTTTACAGCCGGTCCTCTTTTATTACATTTTAACGATCGAATCTCGCACAAAATTCTTATCGTGTACTGAGTAACAATCAATCAAAAGAGAATATTGCGAGCTGCTTCCACCTACCATGATTTAAAATGTGAATTGGGTCATTCCAACCATAGAGTCTAAGCTTGTATGATTTGCATTCCCTTAGGACAAAGCTAGCCAGAGCTGTTTTCCTTTTAGCGCAGGCATGTTCATGTAATTACAATTCCCCGCTAGTCAAACTGTCGCAGCGATGGATATATAAAATACAAAACACTTTTGAAACAATTTGTGAGCCATTAATTCATTTCCTTACTTTTTTTCGGCTCTGTGTGAAACGCGGTAGTAATTTCGCTGCGTTACCAAGTCAAATTAAAACAGTGAGGATTTAATTAAATGTAATGGGTGCTCTTGTAAAAATCGTAGCGGTCGCTCGGCTCGAGTGCGAGGTACTCGCTGCAACTGACTTAACCCCTTATAGACAGTATTAATGTCCGGTACATAGAGATGTTAATTGCCTTAGAGAAATTTAAAATGCGGCCTGCATTTTTATTTGCTCGAACTTCCTTCGTTTTCAAACGGCACAAAGAATTATGCGAGCCGTAAATTGAATAGTTCAGTCACATGAGGTTTTGACTTCACAGAAATTCAAATAAGTACGAAAATGTATGCGCACTTGTATAGAGCTTTTTCAGCAGAAGTGAGAATATCGGAATTTTTCACAAGGATTGTGTTGCCTTAATAAAATTTGGGGTTTCAGGTCACGAAAAGGGTTTTCTTTCATATTTATTTTTGCTGGTAGTGCGATGTAGACCTAAATAGGATGATAAACAACAGTCAAAGAACATTATATTTGTTTTATCAAATAACGGAGTATGTTGATATTTTACATCAAAATGGTTTTGCGAATGTTCAGTTTAGAAATATGCTGTTACTGACATAAATAAATAATGTTAAACTATCTACATTTTCCATTACTATATTATGGCAGATAAGACAAAGATGATAGATCTAGGTATAAGGAAAATAAAATTCCATTTTAGCTGGAATAGCAGCTTTTCTCTACTTTTTAGAATATTCAACATAATCCAATTTATTTTCCTTGTTATGTTGAATAGATTATTATGTAAAATTCTACTGTTCGTGTGAGTCACTAAATACCTCCTAAACCGCGAGGTCGATGGAATTAAATTGTACTTATGCATACGTGAGATAGCGAGCCACCCGCGTGCCACGCATGCGCTGCGTGCATGTATTTCATATTTATGCTCCACTCGTGGCGTGCTCCGTACTTGCTCTGTCCGTGCGCCGATCGCACGTATCACGATCATTACATGCGAGGGTGCGCGGTATGCATACGTTGCATTTGCCACTCATTCCTCAGATCTGGTCACGCTCTTAGATTCACAGCAGGACCAGGTAGCTGTAGTTAAAATACAGACGTATCTAGAGAGAAACCACTGGGAAACTGCTTATGTTATTATAAAGGAACATTTTGTCACCTCATTTCGTCTATATTTACATTAGGTGCATAGGGCATGATATATTAAGGATATATGCCTCCATCTTCCGTTACCAACTATTCATGTTCATGATCATGTTAACACCGTGGCTAAAGAGTCCTTTAAGAGGCTTGGGTTTGTTCTGAGAAACTCACGAGAATTTCAGAATGAGCATGTCATAAGACTTCTCTATAATACGCTTGTCAGAAGCAAGTTGGAGGCGAGCTCCTGCATCTGGAATCCACACGAGGTTTCTTACGCACTTTTACTTGAAAAGGTTCAGAAAAGGTTTTTGAGGTTCCTCCATAAAGCCACTCTTGATTACTATCCATATTTGTATCCAACCAAATATTTAATAGGGTGTTTAGGATACAATATATTAGATACCAGAAGAGAATTTATTCAGCTTTATATGATGCTTAAAATATGTAGAGGGATAACTGATGCTCCTGATCTCCATAATGAACTGATGCGGTTATATGTTCCAAACAACTACCTTCGCGCTCGAAAGCACCGCCTACTATCTGTGCCCGTGTGCCGTACCGTGGCTCGCGCATCGTCTCCAATACCTCGCGTCATGTCCACGCTCAATAGTCTTATGGAAGCCTACCCTAACTGTGATCTATTTGCAAACGAGTTAATTACTGTTAAGATAGTTTGTTTAAGTTTTTGTGAAAGTTTATATAGTTAAATTTTTGTTTCTTTATTATTCTAGTTTTGCCTTGTTTTTGTTTTATTATTCTGTGATATGCTCCTTTGTATACTTTTCTTTTAAATATCCTTTAATGTGTATATGTTTGTATAGTGTTAATGTAATTGGTTTATAAAACCGTGTCAGCATAAATAAAAAAATAAAAAAAAAACTATCCTGCGACGAAATCGGTATAATCTTCACGCTTGGTAGGTGAACAGATAACATTTTGCACATGAGCTTCTATTGACGACTAGCACCTGTCGATAAACGGCCATGTGGAAATTGGTATATAAAATATAACCCTTCAAATGGAAAAAATTATAATTTACCGATATTTTTTAAATATTTTATACAATATCTACTGGTTCGGCGATACACCGAAACCGTAGGTTCTAGGCGATTTGGAAAAATGGACTGTATCTAAAGGAAGAGGATGTAGGATTGGAATGGGAGAGATGATTGTGAGTGGGTATAGGATATTCCAAGGATGGAGGGCACTTACCTTATACGGCAATCTTCTTCGTTTCCGAAGGGCAGTCTCCTGGTGGTTTCGTGATGCAGCTGCTTGATTCACTTCACTACACAGTCATTTCCACTTGCGAGCGGTTTTATAAGAGGTAATAACTATAGCGGGAGCGGCGCGGTGATACGGTATGGCGGACGCGTATTTAGCGAATCGAATGTTCTCGAAAGTTCTGGACTGTCTCTCGCGTCGACGTTTCGCGGCGACCAATCCGCGAAAGGCAGTGCCCCTCCTTCGGGAATAGGAGACAGGGACGGAAAATATGGTATCGCTCGCACTAGAACAGCATGGAACGATTGACGTTAATGCGATTAGTTATAGATAGGAAGGTAGATGACTCTACCATATCCCCCCGGCCCTAAAGGGTTGCCTTTAAAAAAAAATAGAATTGAACTTAGCTATGTTGGGTGTACTACCGCATAACCCATCAATAGGCTAAGACAGCGATATGACAATAAAATTAATCTAAATTAACTTTAGCGAAACCTACAAACGCAATAATAGCGAAAACTACTAACTAAATACTTAAACTAAGAGGTAGGTCCAACTTCAGGCTAGATCTCACTAAGTTGGAAGCGGACAGAGACGTAAAACAGGGCGCACGTAACTCCCTTTAGCGGTTTTCACGGTAACAACGCGAGTTGTACCGTCCTTGGAAGTATGCAATTTCTCTACGATGGCTAACGGCCATGAAAGCGGCGGAGCATTATCATGTATTATGACGACCAACGTACCCTCCTGTATAGGGGATGCAGGACTATTCCACTTGGATCTAGCCTGAAGCTGGTGTAGATATTCCGCACGCCAGCGCCGCCAGAACGACTGCACGAGTTTATCCAGCAGAGTATGTCTCTGGAGCAAGCTTGAAGAGTCTGCTTCGATGATGATGGCACTGTGTTCAGAAAATGTGCAGGGCTTAACGCGGATGGTTCTGCAGGGTCACTACTCAATGCCGTGAGCGGACGCGAGTTGATCAGTGCCTCGACTTGTGCAAGGACAGTTAAAAGCTCTTCGTAAGAGAGGATCTGTTGACCTATAACCTTAAAGAGATGCGTTTTAATTACTTTGACCATGCTTTCCCAACATCCACCGAAATGTGGTGATGCTGGTGGAATAAACTTCCAGTCAATATGATTTATGGAAAGTTCTTCCTGAAGACGAGTACTATATTCTTCCCTGAGAAACTCATAAAGATCGCGTAAATAAGAGCTTGCGCCCACAAAACAAGTGCCGTTATCCGTGTACAAACACTGTATAGGGCCACGCCGTGAGAGAAATCGTTTAAGGGCTGCCAGGAATGACACCGTGCTTAAATCTGTCGCAACTTCAATATGCGTAGCGCGCTTCGTTAAGCATGTAAAAATACATAGCCAGGCTTTACGGCTTTTAACACCTCGACCACGCACTGGCGTATACTGCAGTGGTCCTGCGTAATCACAACCGGTGTGTGTAAACGCTTTAGCAACCTGGTTGACGCGCTGGCTAGGGAGATCGGCCATGGGAGGGAAAGTCGGACGCGGACGAAATTTGAAACAGACGTTACATTTATGTATTCTGTGACGAATTATTCGTCGAGCGGCTAAAATCCAATACTTATGCCTAAGTAAGGACATAAGCAACTCTGGACCGGCATGGAGGTGCTTCTTGTGATAAAAATCAACAAGATGGTCGACAACATGATCATGTCGCGGCAGAATACAAGGATGTTTGTAGTTATAAGGTTCATCCGAATCTGACAGACGACCCCCAACGCGTATGACGCCGTGTTCATCGAGAAATGGCTTGAGTCTAAGGATAGCGGGAGAACAAGGTACATTGTCTTTTAAATTTTGAATGTCGTTACTAAAATGAACAGCTTGTACAGCTCGTAGTAAGTTACATTCTGCGAATTTGATATCAGTACTTGATACAAAAGTCTCATTAGGTAGGTGCCTAAGAAACCTATAGACATAAACGATGGCGCGGAGTAACTTAGACCACGAAGACATGCGTAGTGCGAGTGCATAGATGGGAGACTCCGCATCCTCAGCAATCACGGGATAAGAAACAGACTTCCGTTCGGGTACATCTTCGTCTTCTGCACTGTGGTCAAAGGGTTGCATGGGCCATTCTGACGGATCATGGGAGATCCAAGAAGGTCCACGATGCCACAATGGATGATGCAGAAGATTAAGTGGAGTGACACCACGAGACAAGCAATCTGCGGGGTTCTCAATACCCGCGACGTGATTGAAACATGTAGCAGGAACCAGTTCAATCAATTAGTCAACGCAGTTGGCGACAAAAGTCTGCCAGCGATGAGGAGAAGAATGAATCCAAGAGAGCACTACTTTGGAGTCGGAAAATGCGTATAATTTATTATTGGGGTAGTGGGGCAAAACTGTGTCTTGAACCTTGCGGAGCAACTGAGACAGCAGAAGGGCCGCGCACAACTCCAGTCTCTCAACTGAAATGGTTTTAACAGGCGAGACCTTAGACTTAGCACAAACTAACTGCACCGAGTAGTTAGAACCAATGCGGACTTGCAGATATACGACTCCGCCGTAAGCACGCTCGCTGGCGTCAGCGAAACCTATTAAGTTGATGGTACATCCATCTACCAACCCAAGATGACGCGGAATAGTAACTTGATTGAGCGCGGTAAGCTCAATACAAAACTGGCCCCAAGCGGTGACAATATGGTCAGGGGGTGTTTCATCCTACTCACACTTTGATAGCCAAAGCTCTTTGATCAAGAGCTTGGCGTACAAAATTGTGGGAGCCACAAAACCCATTATGTCCCATAGTCGAGCCACTGTGGACAGCATAGTGCGTTTGGTGCACTTATCATCTGGTGGTGAGACATCAAACCGAAAACTATCGCAGGATTTGTCCCAGCGTAAACCGAGAACCTTATGCGGTACAGACTTCTCCAACTCAATGTCTGGAGAAGCCTTATGAGAATCTGGTATGCGTGCGAGAACCTCCTTAGAGTTGCTTGTCCATTTGACAAGATCAAACTGGCCTCGCTTGAAAAGCTGAATAAGCTCTTCACAAAGCGAAATTGCTAGCGGAGCGGATATGACACTACAGGCAATGTCATCCATGTACAAAGCGGAAGTGGCACCAGCCGCTGCGGCGGGAAAGTGATCGCCTTCATCAGCGATCAACTGGCGAACAACTCGTAACGCGTGATATGGGCTAGACTTGAGTCCAAAACAAACACGATTGAACTGATACACAGATAAAGGTTCTTTCTTGTCAAAACGATAAAAGATCCGTTGAAATCTACGGTCAGATTCGCGAACGCCGATATTGAGAAACATTTGGCGGCAATCAGCTGACAGAGCGATTTGGAAAAGACGAAACTTTATTATGATGTTAAATAAATCACCCTGTAGATTGGGGCCGGCATGCAAAATGTCATTAATCGACTGACCCGATGTAGTCTTACAACTAGCGTCTAAAACCACACGAAGTTTAGTAGAGGTTTTATCTTCGCGAACTACGCCGTGATGCGGGATATAATATGAGGGCAGAGAGTTGCCCTCGTTGTTTACAACTACAATTAAAAAAACCTTTATCTATGTAGTCACGAATGACGTCATTGTAGGCGCTGCGTAACTTAGGTGATGCATCAAGTTTACGTTCCAAACAATGGAAAAGTCTGAGCGCAGCAGCGTACGAGTCGCCTAACGAATAAGGGTCACCACAGAATGGCAACGCCACAACGTATCTGCCACTGTCGTCACGAACAGTGGTAGCGCGGAAATGCTCTTCACACTCGAGATCTTTACGGCTCATCGAGGGCGGTGCGGTAACCTCTTCAAGCTCCTAAAATCGCTTGAGAAGAGAATCAATATTATTTTCTTGAAGAACAGAACAACAGCAAGACGTAACGTATTGAGAAGTATGTCATGTAGGTACGGTACCCATAATCACATACCCAAATACCGTCTCAATAGCGGGTGGTAAGTTATTTTGCTCACTACGTACCACTTTAGTAAGTAGCAAGTGCGGGAATATTGCGGCTCCGATCAAAACATCAATGTCTGCCGGATTCGCAAACTCCGAGTCCGCTAGTGGCAATGACTCGAGATATGTGAGAAGCGACACGTCCACATTAGCGTTCGGCAATGTGTCCGTAATACGCTCCACGATAAGGGAAGAAATGTTAAAATTAATGTCCCTATCAAAACGCGAATGTATTTTAATATCTACGGAACCCTTGCAATGTTTTTCTGATCCGCCTATCCCTCGGATTATTGAGTTCGTATTTTTAAAGTTATTCCATAATCCGAGGCGTTTGAACAATTCTAACGTTATTAAATTGGTCTGAGATGCGCTATCTAGCAGACAACGTACCATGTGCGGCGAACCATTAACATCATATATGATAACTTGCGCTGTAGCTAACAGAACAATCTTAGACGCCATACATGGTGGCCTAGCACTGCTCTGATCACTACAAGCGCGCGAAGGCCATCCGCACGTGCGTGCCGCCCGCGCAATGGATGTCGTACACAACGATATCTCATTCTGAGGCGTGGAGGGGGAAGTCACCGTGGCCTGCACCTGTGAGGTAAGTGTGTCAAGGTTAGCGGCTTGGCTTGACAACGTGTTACCTTTATCGAAATGAAGCAATGAATTATGTTTTTTATTGCAGAAGCGGCACTTTGTCTTACTAGAACAATTACTTGTTTTATGTTTTATGCTTAAGCAATTAATGCAAGCTTTGTTATCTTTTACGCATTTAAAACGAGCGGTTGCATTCAAATTATCGAAGGCGGGACACTTATATAAATGGTCGTGCACTATATTACTGCACAGACACTTCTGTGAATTATTACTATTAGATTCCGAACATGTAACGTAAGATTGTGGATTAGGGACCGAGTTATTATTACTATTTCGCGATTTATTCAACCTTTGTTTGTTGCTGTTAGTGTTATAATATTCGACACTGATCTATGATGAACGAAATAAAACTATCTAGTGTAGGTATTTTATTATTGCGTTCCGTCACCTCGAATGCGCGAATTGTATCAGTGTCAAACTTTTTTAAAGCGAGTTGAAGCAACATAAAGTCGGAAAGATCTTCTAATTTTAAATTCCTAAGAGAATTAACCGCGGTTACGAAGTTATCAATAAACAGCTGGAAATTCGAGACAGACGCGTTGCCGGACAGTTTGAGATTTAAAGCTTGGTCAAAGTAGGTAGACGCTAGGACGCGCGTGTCCTTATATCTATCAAGTAGTGACTGAAATATGACCTGATAATTCTCAGCACTGGGTGTGACACCTGCAAATACGGACTGGGCCTTCGGTGACAGTTTACCTATTAGATAGTACAACCTGTCAGCATCTGTCAGAGAACCATTATCATGCACTGTAGACTTAAAGCTCGCATAGAATAACGCCCAATTTCGTATATCTCCGTCAAACGACATAATCTCGATTGGCGGTAATCTCGGTTTGCGGGCAACGGGCTCTGCTGAAAATTTACTCTCCAATTGCGATTGTATACGCTTAATAATACAATAAAGATCTTCGAATGAGGTGTACGCCTGATAGTTCGGTTTTTCATCAGGATTGATAGAAATCAGGTCCCTGTCTCCCAATCCGCGAAAAGCAGTGCCCCTCCTTCGGGAATGGGAGACAGGGACGGAAAATATGGTATTGCTCGGACTAGAACAGCATGGAACGATTGACGTTGATGCGATTAATTATAGATAGGAAGGTAGATGGCGCTACCATATCCCCCCGGCCCTAAAGGGTCGCCTTTAAAAAAAAATAGAATTGAACGTAGCTATGTTGAGTGTACTACCGCGTAATCCATCAATAGGCTAAGACAGCGATATGACAATAAAATTAATCTAAATTAACTTTAGCGAATCCTACAAACGCAATAATAGCGAAAACTACTAACTAAATACTTAAACTAAGAGGTAGGTCCAACTTCAGGCTAGATCTCACTGAGTTGGAAGCGGACAGAGACGTAAAACATACATACATACATACATAGACTCACGCCTGTTTCCCGGAGGGGTAGGCAGAGACTACGGAACGCCATTTGCAACGATCCAGACATATCTCTCTTGCTTCATTCACTCCCATCAGATTCCTCATGCATGCTCTTCTGTTCAGGGTACTTCTCACCTGTCCTGTTTTTAGGATGTCTCCAATCTGATCAGAGAACGTCCGCCTAGGTCTTCCCCTTCGTCCTGTCCCTTCCACTCTTGCCTTATATATCTGCTTGGTCAGTCTTTCGTCATCCATCCTCTCCACGTGCCCAAACCATCTTAGCATACCTTTCTCGATGCTTGTCACTACATCTTCTTTTACTCCACAACACTCTCTTATCACACAATTCTTTACTCTGTCAGTCAGAGAGACACCACACATACTTCTCAGTGCTCTCATTTCTACAGCATTTATTCTACTTTCATGACTTAAAAGACGTAAAACAGGGCGCACGTAACTCCCTTTAGCGGTTTTCACGGTAACAACGCGAGTTGTACCGTCCTTGGAAGTATGCAATTTCTCTACGATGGCTAACGGCCATGAAAGCGGCGGAGCATTATCATGTATTATGACGACCAACGTACCCTCCTGTATAGGGGATGCAGGACTATTCCACTTGGATCTAGCCTGAAGCTGGTGTAGATATTTCACAAGCCAGCGCCGCCAGAACGACTGCACGAGTTTATCCAGCAGAGTATGTCTCTGGAGCAAGCTTGAAGAGTCTGCTTCAGGAGTCGGAAATGACGATAATGGCACTGTGTTCAGAAAATGTGCAGGGCTTAACGCGAATGGTTCTGCAGGGTCACTACTCAATGCCTTTCGCGGATATGGTAGCGCCATCTACCTTCCTATCTATAACTAATCGCATCAACGTCAATCGTTCCATGCTGTTCTAGTGCGAGCGATACCATCTACTACTATAGATAGTATAATACTAGATACTACTAAGTTTGCTAGCAAAAGATTTCATTAAACAAATTTATTTTATTTATTTATGTCTAAACTAACTGTTACCCTTGGTGACGCACGCGGGTAAAATATAATGTCATATTAAAGAAGAAATATCAAATAATTCTTTGTATTCCTAACTTACACGGAAAAATGGTCCATCTGTAAGGTTTAATCTATTTGTATGCTAAAAGTAATCAAATCAATCACGTTAACAATACACTTTTCCTTTACAGTATTATTTAATGAAAACACCAACATTATTACAGGCACCCTTTTATGTAGCACTACTTTTGCACAATCACACACTGTTACATTCTCGCTAGCTACTTCGTAGTTCGAGACTTGTTATAAGACTGACTGTGGCGGCCTTTATCGCCTTTCACTTCGACTCGTCTCTTTTGATAATAATCAAAAACAGTGGGTAGTGAGTGAAGTGAGGTGCGCGCTGACGTATACACCATAAGTCATTTGAATGCTTATAAAATGATTCTCGTAATTAATATTAAACTAAACCAAAAATATGACAATTAGTAGAAATATTCTTTAATTTATATATATATATATATAAATTAAAGAATATTATATATATATATATATATATATATATATAAATTAAAGATTATATATATCATTATCATAAAGCGTTTCGCGGTCTACTACCGCACATAGGCCTCTCCTTATTTGCGTCACAATAGGATTGTGACTAAATATGAGGATTTGATCTACTATAGTACTGCTACATACAACAGAGGCCATCTAGCGAGCGACGACGAAATGTCTCAACAACAATCCGCCGACATCTATTGGATACAATGCGACGGAAAAACAAAGTGCTGAATCGCGCAAGCAGAATTTGCACCCCGAGTTGTATACAGGGTGATTTGTAATTGCTCGTATTCCCTTCGGGATTGGTGATTTTAGGGCCAGAATGGAGTATTTTTACCCCCTACATATGGGGGTCCAAAATGCACTATTTTGGAATAAAACGGTTTTTAAGATTTTTCGAGCAAATTCCACATTTTTGTTATAAACATTTTCTAAAAAAATATTTTGACTACTCTTGGTGACCAATTGGGTCTAACTAACGAACACAATGAACACACAGACTCAAACCCGTGTGGGGATCGAACCCACAACACTCGGAACAAGTTAGGCAACGAGGCGACCATTTAAGCCACTAGAACCGTGCGGCGTCCTCTAGTTATTATATATTAATAAATGGAGAAAATTGGAGAATGGACAAAATGGCCCATCTTTAAAATAAAATAAACCTACTAGCTCAACGTGGAATTTGAAAATAGAGCCAAAAAACATGCAAAAATTTTTCGAATAAAATAAAATTTTGCCACAAAAATGCAGCCTGGTTAGAAGATCTTCCCTCTAGTTGGAGGAACACCACACCTTTCTTCCACCACAGTACTACATCACGCTGGCCAGACGTATTTGTATTTGATGTCGGGTTTTTTTGTCTCTTCCTAAGATACCATTTGCCTCCAGTATTTTACTTTTACCTCCTACGACACCTACAAATTAAGTGGGGCAGTGACACTTTTTTTCCCTAATCCGCCCACGGAAAAATATATCTTGATCAATATTAGAAATATTATTCAGTATTTTATTTTGTTATTGTTTCTAAGTAATCTGTTATCGTACTACCTCGCTGTAGTTTGCACTCAGTTTTATGGAAAAATATCGGTCTTTGTCTGTCATAGGCGCTACTCTGAGATCATGTGACGAAGGAGAAATTTATTTAAAACTAGCTTTTGCCCGCGGCTTCGCTCGCGTACAATCGGGGTATCGCGTAAAATAGTTATAGTACCTATATCATCTATGTTCGGGGTAACACAAATCTCTTTTATTGGGCGGATAACTAAAGTCGTTTTAATGTTTAAGAAATATAACTGCAAAAAGTATTTACAACAAAGAAATTGGATATACCTAAACATAGAAGTAGTCCAAGTAGGTACTTACAAATTGAACACAGTCAACTGACGTGTAAGATACAATTTAGACAATTTATGCCATCGAATTATATAACCTTAGTTATTTTTCTTGTAACACAGTTCTGTCATGATTTTGAATTTAGCCGTATAATATTTATATCGACGTTGTCAAATGTTCTAAAAAATCTTATCGATATTTCTATCCACCGTATATTTTTACCTCGTTATTTTTTAGATTTCCACGTAATAAAGATTTACAAAATAAGTGGATTGCTGCAGTATGTCGTGGAGAAAATTGGGTGCCTAGAAAGCACAATAGAATTTGTTCCAAGCATTTTACTGCGGAATGTATTTATAGTGATGACAGATGGCGCAGATTAAAAGAAAATTCTGTGCCAACATTAGTCCTCCCTTCTTAACGTATCAGTGTGAGTGTTTAAATAATTACTTGCTAATAATTAAAATATCAGCAACAGTAATTAATTCCGAAGCTTTTTCAAATTTGATTGAACATTCTCTCGAAAATACATTGTTTGATGATCACAGATTTTTATTGATAAAGCGCATTAGTCAAACATATTTAAAAATTAGAATCCATTATATTACAAAAAAAATAATACACCTATAAAAACAATCAGATCTTTCTTTACAAAGACAGCAATATTTAAAGGACAGTAATTTGAAGGTTTACTTAATAAGAACTGTCTGCATTTCATACTCACGACTACTGAGTGTATATGCATGAAAATAAGGGAATCTTCATTTGAAAGAAAGTTTGTTAAATGTCATCTACCTAAACTTGGTTGTTCTTGTTCGACTAGTGGACTAATAATGTGTTGAAAGGCTAGTCTAGCGACAACTTTTTTCTCTCTAAATTATTCTGTGTGTCACATGTATGATCGAAAAGTGTTCGATCCTGCACATACATTTTTTACACATAGATTTGTATTACACTATGTAATGAGAAAATGACAATAAAAAGTGATTATTGTTAATAACAAACCTTTGGGGACTCTTCAAGGTTTCCACTAAATTATCTATTTTAACTTTAATTTTATGTGTTTTGCTTGATACAATCCATGTTGACCATGCCTTTTCTCATAATGTGTTGATTTGGATAATATGTGACATTTACAGTTAGTATAATGGCTAAGCATGCGATTTGCCTTATTCTTAATTGTTTTCTTTCTCTAGCAAAAATGTGTAATTTGGGGAAAATTATAAAAAAGTGATTGTTGTTAATAACAAGCGTAAAGAAAAATACCATGCAAATTAGAAAATAACACTTCGAAAGATAATGTTCAACTGAGTACACATTTTAAACAAAAATGTATAAGTTCAGTTTAAAAATACAAGTTTGTGTAATAATTATTTAAAGTCTATCAACCAGCGTTCTGACTGCTGTGGACACAAACGTACGGAATTTAAAATGTATAACATGTACCTAATTATACTTTACAAGTCTGTTTGATTTTGAACCTATATTGAAACTTTGATCGATATCGATAGCGGATTTGCTCAATCACTATTAAATTAAAAAGTTACGAAATTTGTGTTCACTATTGTCTTAAGCCCTAACTGACAAACTTAGTGCCATCTTCTTCTGGCAACTATAATTTATCTTATGAGTGAAGAGTGTAACTATATTCAATTTGTTCTTAAAAATATCGTTCCTTCCATGCTTTAGTTATTCTTCTGTGATTTACTCATACTTACAAACTACTTAGTACTAAGACTTATTAGTAGTTACTCAAAATGTTATCCGGTATCAGTGACGTTTCGCTAGAGTGGCCAATATGGTGACTGTGCTTTATTTTTGTCTGTCAGAACCATTAGATTTTAACAAAATACTCGACAATCCGAATTTTGCGGATATATGTTGTCGACTCGAAATCTTTTATTTTTATATTTTATTATTCGGGTAAGTTTTCGATGTATCCCTTGACGAAATTATTAATATAAGATTTGACATTGCGTTAGCAGCACAGTCCGTCGGTTCCAATGTGAAACATTCCAAAATCCACAACTACTTACAAATTAATAATTAAGTAAAAAAACATTGACCAGTGGACTAAATTGTGAATCTAAACCATTCTGAAGTCCCCTTGAACAAACACAAAATATTTCATCGAGATCGGTCCAGTCGTTGAGGAGAAGTTCAGTGACATACACACGCACACAAGAAATATATATATATATTAAGATTTAGCACACGGAAAGGTTGTTGCATATACATAAAGAATTTGCCTCTCGCATTATTTAAGGGATGGTGGCTTGACCGCAGCTTAAATTCATTCAAATGAGTAACTAAGAAGTGCGATGTGACGTGCTTGAAAAGAACGGTAAGATGTTGTAATTATTTTAAAGTTGTTCAAGGTATGTAAACTTCAGGGAGCTTGGTGTCTTCGACAAAGTATGCTAACCGTGGTTCACATGTCTCCGGTGTTATAAGATGTCAAGAGCACTGTGGTGGTTTTAGTGAGTTGGGTTCGTCGAGTTTGTTTCCTTCACGCTGAGTTTCTGCTGATTTATAAGCACAGGTAGTCAACGAGGACACCCACTGGAAAGCATTTAAATAAACAGTTAAGGCGCTGTCCTAAGCGAATGTCTTGGTAACTGAGGGGGTGAAGCAGAGGGGGTGAAGGGCACTTACCCCGCCTACTGCGGGGCGCCCCCCTTCATTCTTTTCGCGTGCGGCCGTATTCTGGTGACATCCGTATTCCAATATTTCAAAAACGCAAGCAAAACGTTTTAGGATATTGAATTATTGAGATACTGATATTTAAATGTATAATACATATTGACGATTCCTAAACTATTATAATGAAAATCCATCTATTAGTACAATATAGGCATAGCGCAAGTATTGTTCTCAGTGGAGCCATGACCAAAACTGGTTTACATTAGACGTTATAGGTATTGATAGTTGATGAAAGTAGGTAAATACCTACGTGCCGTAAGATGATAAAAATAATTAAGTCAGTTCCATGTATGGAGAGGCCCTTATTATTTTTGTTATGTTTTTGTATAAAAATGGTGAAGCGGTTCGTAGAATAACTACATCTAATTCCATTTCTGCCAGTTTTCAAATCTGTTTTGCAATAAATTGGCTGTGACATACGGGCGGACAGACAGACATAGTAAATCTATAAGGGTTCCGTTTTTTACAATTTTTGGCTACGGTAACCGTAAAAACCGCAATGCTGCCCTACTAAGTGCAAAAACCGTATCTCAACTAAAGTGAGTTTCGAGATAATTGAAGTTTAGTAAAAGTTAATTTATTTGATTTATTTATGGATGTTTTATTGTTATGATAGGTGTATTATTTGTTACAATACATAAAATATCAAAAATATATGGGGATTTACCTTATTCATGAGAGTCACTTAGAAAATTATAGAATTAAAATTTGAGTTACCGCTTTTTCGTTAGCTCTCCTCATACATGTTTGTATGGAAAATATAAAAAAAAATTTCGCTTAAAATATGTGTTGTTTCAAAGAAAAATTTATATTAAAAGATATTTATAAATTCTTATATTATGCATATTAATGACGATATAAGAAAAAATTCAAAAACACCGGGTTCTATGAAAATAATCTAGTCAAAAGTAGGGCATTCACTCCAAAAAGAAATTCTATTCTGAGTTATAAATTGAAAATATTTAATTTTCTGGTGCAGTGTGCATTGACGGAAGCAAAATTTGAGTTTTTATAAATTGTGAATTTTTGAATTTTATCGTGATTTTTTTACCGTGATTCTATTTAACATACATGAAATATTCTTTCAAAAGTCTTTTTTCAGACTTTTAACTTTAAGCTATGTTTTTACTAGTATGTAAAATGTACCGTTATGGCTAGTTGCGCGACGAAAAATTGGGTGTTTCACGGTTTTTGAGGTATGACAGCGCCTAAATACGTCTAAACACACATACAGATGAATCGATAATATTCCACTATATCTACAAGTAATGCAAGCGATACAGTAGTTCATGATAGTAATTATAAACTTAGCCGTGTCAGTTACAACGTGATCCAACTCACGTCGCAATAGTTTCAACGAGTTGATCTACGAGCTTGTCTATGTGACGTCTTACTGTATTCATTGTGCGAATTATTATAATAGGGTAATAACATTTTTTCTAGAATTTTAACTTTTTCAAAGACATGTTTAGCATACGAGTATTTCGATACGTTTAAATAAAGTGTAATTATGTGCTAATGTTATCTTTATACAGAGAGATTGGCCGTTGAGAAAATACTAAAATTAATTATAATAAAATTAACAGCGGTTCAAGCTACGGGTTCATGCAAGTCATACCATCTTGGTACATTCGCATCACTCCGCGTGATCTTGAGTAAAATCGAAATGTTTAAGTTGTAAACTATTTTTGGCTTCGAGATCCGCAACACTGTTCGCGACACAGTTATAAGTTGACTAAACAATCCAAAGCGATGAATTACAAACTTGACTAGTATTCATAAACTTGCAATCTCTCAATCACAATATTTACAAGTCACCTTTCAGCACTCCATTATAATTATAAAGTTGTAATATTCTTCGTATTACAAGCAGACCACTGACCTCATTACCCCCCACTTAACTTTTCTCGGTTGAACCGTCACTGTGTTTTCTCATTCGTAAGAGATCTTCTAAAATAAGTACGTTTCTGTTAAGCGTTTTCGTTTCTCAAGTTTTTTAAATAATAAAATAAATAAGGTACTCATTTTAATATTCTTTTATTATTATTTTTACAACCTTCGTGATATTATTATATTCTTGTAGGTATTTTAAATAAATGTTTTCTTATAACATATCTTTCTACTCTTGGAGAATAGGAATAATTCCTATGTCGCGGGGGAATTCACAAACATTCAAACAACGGAAAAAAGTACACACAGACTTGAAACAACAATTTGTTGATCTCACAAAGTGATTTTTAGGGTTCCGTACCTGTAAAGGAAAAAACGGAACCCTTATAGGATCACTTTGTTGTCCGTCCGTCTGTCAAGACCCTTTTTCTTAGGAATGCGTGGAGGTATCAAACTGAAATTTATACTAAATACTCGAATCTACGGTTCCATAGAGCTGTAAAAAAATCAAACTTCTAATCCAACGCAATCAAAAGATACAGCCGTTTATGCTGTAAATTGCAGCATAATTTCAAACTCGCATTGGAATCAAAACATACAGGGTACTTCCCGTGAACTCAGAATCTTGAAATTTGGTACGAAGTAACGTCTTATATCACATATAAAGGAAAAATTGCGAAAACCGTAAATTTTTAGTTACAGCATATAAAAAAATATTTTTAATAAATTTAAAGTTACTACCCCTTTCTCTTGAACGCGTGAAGGTATTAAATTGAAATTCATATCAAATACTCAGGTATATAATACCGTTATGCTGCAACAAAATCAAGCTTCTATATCAACGCAATCAAAAGAAAGGGTAATAAAAGCATAATATTTTCAAACTCGCGCCTACTGGCAAGTGAATCAAAACCTACAGGGTACTTCCCGTGAACTTGGAATCTTGAAATTTAGTACGAAGCAACGCCTTATAGCACATATAAAGGAAAAATTGCGAAAACTGTAAATTTTTAGTTACATCATATAAGAAAAATATTTTTTATAAATTTAAAGTTACCACCCCTTTCTCTTGAACGCGTGGAGGTATTAAATTGAAATTCATATCAAATACTCAAGTATATAACACCGTTAGGCTGCAACCAAATTAAACTTCTATGTCAACGCAATCAAAAGAAAGAGCAATATACGCATATTTTCAAACTCGCGACTACTCGCAAGGGAATCAAAACCTACAGGGTACTTTCCGTGAACTAAAAATCTTGAAATTTGGTACGAAGCAACGTCTTATATCACTTATAAAGGAAAAATTGCGAAAACTGTATTTTTTTAGTTACAGCATATAAAAAAATATTTTTAATAAATTTAAAGTTATTACCCCTTTCTCTTGAACGCGTGGAGGTATTAAATTGAAATTCATATCAAATACTCAGGTATATAACACCGTTAGGCTGTAACAAAATCAAACTTCTATGTCTACGCAATCAAAAGAAAGAGCAATATAATCATATTTTCAAACTGGCGTCTACTCGCAAGGGAATCAAAACCTACAGAGTACTTCCCGAGAACTCAAAATCTTAAAATTTGGTACGAAGTAACGTCTTATAGCCCAGATAAAGGATGCGGAAGGCTGAGGACCGTGTACTGTGGTGCGTGTTGGGAGAGGCCTATGTCCAGCAGTGGACTGCGATAGGCTGATTGAGATTTTAAATAACCCAGACGCTGCAAACGGCCATTATGAATGCTTGCATTTCGAAATGTTCAATGTCAGAGTGATAACTGTATATTATAGGTCACCACAATGTCCAATTAATGTTGCAATAGAATGCATAAATACAACAATATACGGCAGCAACCTCAATAAGTATAATTCATGTTCTCGTCTGATTGACATGGGAGACTTCAATATTGATTTTAGAATGAATCCCCAAAATGGAATTTTCACATATTTTTCATCTTTAAACATGTTTCCGTTAATAAACACTAGCACAACACGAAGTAGTACATTTATAGATAACGTTTTTTCGAACTTCAATGCTCAATGTGGTACTTTCATACCTTTTTCAGTCTCCATTTACAGATCTGGTTCAAATTTGATACTTAATTCCATACTTTAAAGTTTTCATTTCCTTTATATGTTCTTTTTTTAATTTACATAACGTTACATAACTTCACGCCTTTTTATCCCTGAAGGGGTAGGCAGAAGTGTATTACACACCCACACTTCGCCAGTTATGTTTCGGTCCCAACGTAATAGAGGGCAAGCCTATTGCCATCTACCGGGCACATTACTAATAGCCGTAACACACGCTCGAACTTGTCCGGCGGACCAAAGCCGTTGGTCCGGCAGACCAAATCCGTTCTCGCTACAGACGACCGGATCGGACAGTTGCTTCACGTAAGCCATGTCCGATCCGACCGATCTGCAAACTAGCGGACCGAGGCGGACTCAATTAATAATAATTATGTTCGCCGGTCTACTCTACAGACCATAGAGATATAAAGGATAGAGTGGCAGAACAGTACCTAACTCAATACTGTGTCGTGTCCGTCGGTGCGAGAGAGAACGCAACATTAAAGGTCCCCTGCATCTCTCTCTAACAATACATGCACAACCAATGCACAACATCAACATTACGCAGTGGCGTGCTACCTGTAACTATTATTTATATCAGTTTATCAGTAATCAATAGTTTAAAAATATATAAACTTTTTTGTCACTTCAAACTATCTTCGTGTATCAATAAAAACAACTTTTAAACTATTGATTACTAATATACTGATTTAAATAATAGTTACAGGTAGCACACCACTGCGTAATGTTGATGTTGTGCATGTATTGTTAGAGAGAGATGCAGGGGGCCTTTAATGTTGCGTTCTCTCTCCCACCGGCGGACACGAATAGGCCCCACTCTGCCACTCTATTCTAATATCTCTATGCTACAGACGGGCAGATTTGGTCTGGAGGCGGAGCAAATCCGTGGTCTGTTCGGACCAAGTTCGAGCGTGTGTTACGGCCATAAGCGAGTGATAATTAACATTTTAAATACACACATAAGTAACTCCGAAAAGTCAGTGATTTGTGCCTGGGGTACCTGGGGATCGAACCCGAGATCATCGTCTCGGCAGTCCGTTACCTACACCACTGGGCTATCGCCCCTTACTTATTTTATTAATTTATTTATTTATGAATATTGATTATTGTTTTATTTTATGTGTAAATAGTCACCCTAGTTTAATTTTCATCGCAAATAAATACTATAATTATTAGAAATACTTAATTAATATTTTTGTAACAGATTTATAATAGTCACTCAAACTTTGTAAATCAATAACTTTGATAAAAAGTCTTACCATCATTCATCAGCAGACTTTTGCAAGGCTGTTGCAAGGCTGGTAGCTTAATAACTTAAATGCCTATCATTTAAGTTATATTATAAAATAAGCGATAATGTTAATATAAAATAAAGGATGACTGATTACAAACGACAAAGACACCTTTTTCTTTAATTTATGCTTCTCCAGCTTTCCACACTGTAATGTTATGGCTTTCATTTTGCAATAAAAATACCATAATTATGACTGGTGAACTTTTACTTATTTACCTACAGGTTTGTACGGAACCCTCGGTGCGCGAGTCCGACTCGCACTTGACCGGTTTTTTGTGTAGGGATCGAACCACAACTTTCGCGTTTATAATACTAAATAATAGAAGGAACTAGAATTATCAAATTATATTTGTATTAAATCTTCTACAGGGTGATCGCAATAACTGAGCAAGCTCGAACATTTTAAGGTCCATACTTATTTATCGTTTTATCATCTACTCATCATCCAAAGCCAGCCTTGTAGGTAGGTATATAAACTGTTCCATTTCTGGGCACAGGCCTCTTCTTTCTATGAGAACAGTAAGGTAACCTAGTTCACCACACTCGACTTCACATGTCTTTCTGGACCATCACAGAGAGCTTTCACATGTGTAGATTTCATCATGGTTTCCTTCAGCATTTCGTAAGCGATCACTTAACTTCGCAAAAGTCTGTGGTGTGCGCCATGGGTTTCAAACAGAGACCCTATGTATAGTAGACCTTTTGTATGTCTAATAGGCTATCTCTGCGCTACAATTAATGGTACGAACTACAGTATCGTTATTCTAACCCCACTGAAAACAAGTAAAAATATCTACTCATAGTTAGTTTTAACGAGATATTTTCCATTGCAACGTTTATTTTATAGGCTTGTACCGATAGGTACTTACTTGAACCATTATAACGATGTGTTCCTAAACGGGTAATTGAATCTCTTTTATTGATTTTTTTTTTGTTATTCGCCCATTTTATTGGATCGCTGTATCGTCAAGTGGTGCACAAGCATTATTAACGTAATAAAATGAATCCTTTCTTACACGTGCCGAAATGTATGTACACTGAATATATTGTGTGTGTAAACATGTATGCCAATATTTGGGTATGAAAAGCAGTTCTTCAGTGAGTCATGCTTATTTTTCATGTAGCATTTTTGTAACGACGTTACTGGGGAAAAATATTTTTATTATAACTATTATTATAACTTTAGATTTTCTGCTGATGCCAGGATACCTCGAACGTTCAGAAAACAGCTTCTGAGAAGTATTTTAGCTGTCTAAGGATATCATTACACTCCATATATTATGTGGAATTGAGTTACTGATTGGTTTTCTCTAAAATCTATTAAATTTAAATATAATAATGCTTTTGCCTTACGCATCCATTGTAAAAATTGATTGGTTCCTCATTATTCCGTCACCGTGATTTTGTACTACTAAACAATTATAATTTATCAATGGTGTATACTTACAGTTATGTAATTTTAAAAGCACGTATAAAATATTCAGTGATGTCATCATTTATTGTGCGTCAGTCGGACAGCTCTGAAGATTACCGTAGAAATATTAAAGTTGGTAAAGAATAAGGTGTCGCGTAAACCGTGTCTGCGCTCTCTCAGGGGAAATGAAATTGCAAAATATGTCCCCGGGATGAAGAACGTGTCTCTGTGTGTGCTCTGAGCTACACGCCTATTTATACACTGGCTTTTGATAATGTAATAATGTTGTTCATTTGTCACACAGATTCTACGTGTAATTTTCCTCAGAAAATAAAACAGAACAATCAGTAAAAGATTTCAGAAGCATTGTTTTGAAATGATAAATATTGAATGTTGTCCTTCAAAGAATAATTTATTTCTTCTATAAATATTATTTAATTTCATAAATAAATTAATAGAGTGTTCCTAAAGCACAGGTGTCGCGTAGACAAAAGCAATATCTAGCAACGTGCTCGACGTTACAAAGAGAATATTTTTTCCACGTGATCCCGTAGTGATCCATGGCGTCGGCTCACGTACTGAATTTATTGGCCTCTCTAATAAAACAGAACACATTTTCTGCATTCTGGCGTAACGTGCTTCGCCCGACACCGGGCGAATCTCCACCCTCCACCCGTAATCACGGATGGCTTAAGGTGTTTACTCCGAGACACAATCATGACTCTTCCAATCACTTATTTCACTTTGAGTATCACATTGCGCTAGTTTAGCTTCATGAAATTCATCCTTAATTCACCATTTCATAAAGATACGAGTCAACGTATTTGAAAATAGATTTAGATTTCAGGTAGCTGGCGTTCATTTAAGATGATTGGAATTAGAGCAAACTTATGAGAATTAATTTCTGGAGTAGGTATTTTATCGTGGCAAATTGGTGAAGTTTGTTATTAGAGAAAAGCACAAAGTGTTCGCGTTGTAAAAGAGCACACTGGTCGTAAATTAGTTCGCCTGTTACGACCATGTGCGTAAATCCGTATAGGTGAGCACCACGAAGATAAAATAAAGATTTTGTATTAAAACAAACTTGTTTTAATGAGTCCGAGCATAATTAAGTCCGAAATAATTTCGTTGAAATTGCTAAAATAACAACCACTGAATGTAAAAAATTTCTTCCCAGTAACGTGCTGGCACTTAATAATATACAATAAAACGATAAAGCGTAGGTACCGTTTACTTAATTATATTTCATAATTTAACGTTTCAAATATAGTTTTATAATTTTTAATTTTATGTACATTTAAAATGTCCTACAAATGACCACCGTCGGTCGTAAGTGGTAGTTTATTTGATATATCGTTTGGTTGGATTGCAGAAAATAAAAAATTTAAATGGTATGCAAAAATGTCGATTTATATGAAATCAAATCGCGATTCTTGAGGGTCTTCGAAAAAATTTGGTGTGGAGCGTTGGGCAAACAGTTTATCTCAATAAGTAATTTTAAATGCGCGTCTCCGCTCGCGGGAATACAAGTCTGGATTATCTTCACCACTTAACCGACGCTTTGTACACATTATTTTTCACTTTCTTTATGTCGACACTTCCAATTTAAAATAATGTTTAAATTTAAAAAAGAATACTTGTTGTCAGATTTATTATCTACATTAATAAATCTGACAAAATATTATATTTGAATGTAATGGAAATGGAGTTTGGAAGTAGGTTTATCTTCTTCTTCATACAAAATATTTTTTGTAAGAAATATTACGACAGTCAACATACTCTAATTTCCAAATAAAACCACAATAATTGTTTCAAAAGACATCTCAAGGGAAGATATTTCTGAAAAGAAATGTTGTTTGAGTTGCAAATAGAATATTTTGTTGCAATCACGTTAATGGTTTGTGCCTTATCATTCCGTCTCTGTCAACCGCGTTGAGAATGCTGAATTATTCAGATAAGAAAAGAGTACTCCGTAATGTAATGGAAATGTCCCGAAGGTTTCCGAAAAAATTTAATAAAGCTAGATTTTTTGGTATGTCGCTGTTAAAATACTTGTGATATACGTTTTGCGGTCGATGTGCGGGATAGCCAACAGATAGAGGCACTTGGCATCACTCCAAACAACACGGCGTATTAATAAAAAGTGACAGCTTTTGCCGACGTCCATTTTGTATTTGGCTTTATCCGTTTAATTACTCCCTTGAATGAAAATTAATACAGGCATTATAGCCATATTTCATTGCGTGGCAAGAAAATTGGCAATTGTTTCTGTAATCGATTCATAGTTTGCAGTTGCGTCGATGGGATTAGCCGTAATCTTTTTATTGGTTTTGTTGCATGCATGGGTGGTTTGGTAGTCAGTGGGCACATGCTATGAGAGATAATTATAAGTATACGTAATCAGCGTTTTCAGAATTTTGTCTTTAAGAGGATGAGTTATTAATTGATTGAAACTTTACATGTGCACATATAGCAACTACTAGTTTAAATAAGCAGTCAATACTGAGCTGTGTGACGGACAACGAAAATCAAAAGGAATGGAACTCATATATCTGGTCAATGGAACGAGCTTGATTATGTAACTATTTACATACATACATACATATCGTTACGCCTTTTATCCCCGAAGGGGTAGGCAGAGGTGTATTTCTACACCCACTTTTCGCCAGATATACTTTAGTCCCACGTAATAAGGGGCGAGCCTATTGCCGTACCGGGCACATTTCCAGACTCCGTGCTGCTACTGAGAATTTCGTGACAGGAAAACCCAATAACACTGCCCGACCGAGGAATCGAACCCGGGACCTCCCGATCCCACGCGCACATTTATGCCGCGAGACCAACGAGGCAGTCGTATAGGGTTTGATGTCGAGTTTTCCGTCTCTACGCAAAGATGGTATTTGCATCGTGTTATCCCTAAGTCACCTCTTACGACACCCACGGGAAGATGGGGGGTGGTGACACTTGTATTCTATGCCGTCAACCACACGGCTAACTGAAAATGTAACTATTTATAAATGGTTAAACTTGCTTATCTGATACATGCTGAGTCTATCTCGAAATGAAAGAGGTCTATTATACTTCATGGCTGTTAATTACCCGACTATTTTATGTCTTGTAGTATTAGTCTATGCAAATTGTATGAACATTAAAGTGGAAAAGTTCTGCTACGAAGTATTTTTAACCTGCAAGTAGCCAGCTTGAGTGCTATTCTATGGTTAAAGTTTTCTATACAGGTAATAGTATTGGTGCTTATATTGATAATTTATTTCTTCTAGTGCTAATATAGGCTAAGTTTTTGCTCAATATTCATATTATGGTTAGTTAGTCAGTGTGTCTCGTATTTAGCTTTTTACTACATTTAAAAGTCCGTAATGATGGTTGATTGAATAAATCTTTTGAATAATGTTAAGTAGGGTATATTACGTCCGTGTGGTGACGGATTAAGAATACGGAATGTCACCACCCCATATCATCCGTAAGAGCCGACAGAGGGAGCATATTATGCAGAGAACAGCACTGTAAGAGAAGGAAAACTTCATACAAACCCTATACCAACCCGTTTGGCCAGCGTGGTATAGTAGGCCAATTCCTCCTTTCAAAGGAGAGGCCTGGTCCAGCAGTGGACTGTTAAAGGCTGATGATGATGAGGGTATATTGACGTTTTTTGTGTCGCTTTCTATAAAAACAATACTTTTATTTTTTGGTTCGTAGATGACCCTAGAAAGGTACTTAGTAAGTAATTTTGAAATACATTCTTGGTTTAAGCGGGGCTAACAGATATATTCATAATAAAAGATGTTTCATCATCATCATGTCAGCCTAGAGACGTCCATGTTGTAGACGACAAAAGATGTTTATTTGTACCTAAATATTAAAATACAAATCTGATAAATACGACTCGTTGTACATAAAGCAAAATAAAAAAAGACAAAATAGACTGTTCTATTTGCTAACTTAGTCTGGTTACACATGCAAGTTATGGTGCACAATGCGATTATCTCAATAATAACGTACCGCAGAATATCATTTTAAATGTAAGAAACCTGTTAGTTTTCTATTCCGGTATTGCTTTATGTTGATAAGTTCAACAAAGAAGGCAGTGAAATACGAATTTTATTCAGCGTCGCAAAATTGAAATCTCAGGTGATCGGACTGCCCGCCTGCTGGTCCACCCTCGCTAGACCCTCCTCGCCTCCCCGTTCTCAGTATCATGTCGAAGGCAGGGGAGCAATTTGAAAAGGCACGAGGGATTTTGCTGCGTTGGTCAGGTATCATCTTAGATTTGTATTCTACAGACAACCTTCCACCCTAGCAACGATCTAGGGTGATTTTGTAAAAATCTATGTTGTGTATCATCGAATTTTATGTTTTCCTAAGTTACATATGGTTTAAAGCAGTAGTTTGTATTTTGCACAGTTTATCGAATCCAAGAATATTTGAAAAATATAGTTTTAAGCATACTAGTCCTTTGCGTTGATACTATTTAATAGGATTAAATACATTACTGCTGGTTAGAATGTTATTAAATGATTCGTTTCATTATACGTTGATTTTGGATATATATTTGGACAGTGAGCAATCGACAGCATGAATAGATAATGTTTACTTCATTTAGCTCCGTAGCAAGCACAACTAAAATACTTCGGGCACATTATTTTTAGCATTAGCTAACAAACAAAGACAATGGTATGATCATGGCATATATCTTGTGCTTCTTTCATACGCATTAGCTTGGCGGTGACACAGTGAGCAGTGAATTACTAAATGCCACGCTGGTTAAAGTTGTGTCTGCGTTTTACTAATAGTTCAGGAGCAATGTTAGCGATTGAGAGCTAGAGATCAATGTTACTAAATAATGCTGTTCAATCATCGAACTTTGATACCACCACACCGCGATTTGTTGGCGGGATGAATCTGTCTCGAAGTACTTGAATTATTTTGGTACGCAATAATATAGATATACACCAAATATATATACAGTTGTGATACCGGGCTCGTGTTAACCCTATTTCTTAGATAGAAAACCGCTAGAATGTCAAATATAAAATAAATATTACACATTACTATATTTCCAATTCCCATCGCCGACATTATGCATAAAGTTGTGTATTGTGGGCGGTATAGCGCAGATACCCAGGCCCAGGCAATAAAAGTGGCGATGGCGACACGAGACGAATTTGACTGGAATCGAGCACAAATAAGATTTGTGAGCGTGTGTAAGAGCGGAGGTAGCGTCAAGGCTTTAGATTTTCGTACATATGTTGTGGAAAGATTTACGAAATGAAGGATTTTGATACCGGCAGACGCAGGGTCTAACTCGATTTCACGTAAGATACCTGCGCAGAATTGTGACGAGCTTGGTGCTTCTGATTTTTACGTATATTATGTAAGTAGCACTTGGAGACGGAGATTGAAATCGTGTACTTAGTAGCTTGCGGGTACGTCGCGTCGCCATTGAGATGTAGACGCACGCAGCGCCGTCTGGAGTAATCCACACGCCGTTTTAGATTATAGAGAAAATGTTCTCTGTGCTACGTACATTATATAGCCTTTGTTTACATAACTTGAAACTGCAGAATAGCTTTCGATACTGATTTACATACATACATACATAGACTCACGCCTGTTTCCCCGAAGGGGTAGGCAGAGGCACTAAACGCCCACTTTTCGCCAGTGTTTTGATCCCACGTAATAGGTAGCGGGCCTATTGCCGCTTATCGGGATATTTTTTTTTTGCCAGAGCCTCGTCCGTTGATCGGCAGGTGCACCACTTGCAGGTGAGGTTGGCTTGGGACTCTAAGTTCTTGGTGGGAACCCTGTGCACCATGGGAACCCTTTG
This sequence comes from Euclidia mi, assembly GCA_944739405.2. Lineage (NCBI taxonomy): Eukaryota > Metazoa > Arthropoda > Insecta > Lepidoptera > Erebidae > Euclidia > Euclidia mi. The sequence continues at coordinate 27,120,451 of OX123193.2, read as the reverse complement.
CACCACTGTTTTAATGGAAGTATTTTTATGGATTAGACTACTTAACACTTGTATTAATTCTAATAACAGTGTGGTAGATTTTATAAATCTTTTTTGTTTTCTATTAATGACTGTAAAATTACTCTTTAGGTGTCTCAACTCGTCTCGTAGCACAGTAGCACGTGCTACGTACAGGTCTCGTAGCTAGCTACGTCTATGTAGCGTTGAAGGCGTAGCAATTTAATAAAATAAATTATTTAGTACCTATCAACTGTAAATGTTTTGACTAGTCGTGCGAGAAAATGATCGCTAGTAGAAGTTATCTTGAAAATTAGTAGCTGAATACCTCACTTGCAATGAGAATTAATAACATAATATCTTGGCAGGCTTAGGTATATAAATATTATTTTAATTTATCTTTGCGAAGGGCAGTTGGGCGAAGGTCTTGAATACAACCGGAATAACGCTAGATCGATTATGACACTCATAATGTTATAGAGTTAAAGTAAAATGAAAATTTCATCGCAATTTTGACGTATACCTATTTCATATAAAAAGTATCACAACTGAAGGCAAGCAATAAGAACTGAAAGTACAGACGCTCGTTCGACCCGACTTCCACTTTGTTCAAAAAATGATTTATGAAGTAAAGTAATGAATTCATTAAGGCAACATATTACTTTCAGATTTACTTTTCATGAATGTACCTAAATGTTATTTTTAAATGTTTGATTATACAAATGGGTACATTTAAAAACAACAACATAAGGTGTCTGTTATGCAATGATATGAGCAATTAGTAAAATGATATTTGAATTTCATTAAAATAACTCGTTTATTTTTACGGAATGGGCATTCTTAAAAAATTACTGTTACATACAAAATTAAAATTTGATCTCGACGGAAGGTATGGGATAACATTTCAATGGTTATTTCAAAGTCCCAGTTACCAAAAGTAGTTCATCATACGAGTATATCAACCCTAAAATGTCTGCACCAAACTAAAAATAACCTTATTTAGTTAGATACATAGATAGTTCGTGAAGTGTGGTCGCTTTCGTAGGCAATTAACGTAGTCTCAAAGTTCTCTCAATACCTATTGTATCTTATTTTGCTGCGCACCGTGTGTTTAAACGTTAACCTTCTACATCACAGTCTGTTGGCATCTCCACTGCGCCATCGCTGCTTAGAAATCTTATTTCGACGGTGAGAATTCCAAAGCTCGAAGCTTATTCCCTAGTTTCCCTACTTATCTTGTTCGTTAAAGGCAACATGTGCGTGACAATCCTAGTATTGTTGTTATGTTGGTTTTACGAAGCTTTCATGTGTAGACAGCTTGTAGTCTTCTTTGTTTCAGAGGGCGTTTCCACTGTCGAATTATTTTTCGTTGGAAAAGTGTCGTCAATAGTTTTTCATCATTATTTCAGCCCAAAGTTCTGCTAGACATGGGACCTCCTGCAAGGCTCTATACACAGAACAGTCTTGACTCGTCTTGTCTTGTTTCAGTGTCTGAAATTCGTAGTCACATCAAACAAAGTTTCGTCTTGTATATGAACTCACCCATTTAAATTTACAAGCTACGATGCTTTAAACGACACGACAATAGATCGTCACAACATAGTAGAACGCGGCTTTATTGTTAGGTTATATTTAGCCTCTTTGAACACTTTATGATAAGCCAATGTATAAGTAGCGTGATTTCTTGAAGTTGTTGTTGAGAAACGTCCTTATTGTTATGGTGTATTAAATGCTATATAAACAAATTGCTATTGGTTATTCCAGTGGTAATGTTTCCTTGTAATTATTATTATAAAAGTTTTTGCATAAAAGGAAAACGAAAAATACCACGATAATGAGAGAAATATTAACTAATTGTTACGCAGGGGGTACGAGCATATGTCGCACACCACGACCTTTTAGGTGTCAAACGCATGCCCCCCGTGGGATCTACACCTTGTCGTGGTAGGGGGGCTCAGTAACCAAGGGTTTGAGGTACAACACCCACGGTGAAGCTAAGCGGGATCCCGGGAGGAAACGCTCCACGGGGGCTTGCGTGAGGCCTGCGTAGTATGCGTCCCAAGGTGCGGGTGCGGGGGACAGTTCTGTCTGTCCCTCGCAGTCGGGTGCTGTCGCGGGAGGAGAGGCGTGTCGGTGTTGCGTTGCCGTCCTCCCTATCCTCTGCGGCCGCTGGGTGTTTTGGCAGCGGAGCCCAACACCTTCATCCGCCGCCAAGGGGGTTTCGTTAGGGGCCCACCTGATCATCTGGCGGGCCAATACCCGTCGGGGGTTAGCGAGGAATGCTTCGGTGAAACCCTACCCTCCGACACATGGGTACTTAGGAGCACGGGTTGGTTTTTAGTCAGTAAGAGTCTGACAGTCCCCTTCGCCCTTCCCCCCAGGGCGACCTGCTTATCCAACCCGACACAAAAAAAAACTGCTTGATTTGTGTCAAGGGACACCCGGATGGAACGAAGTTTCTTTCGATTAATTAGTGAAGGAATTGTAATAAAATTTTATTTTTTTTAAGTTATAATAATATTTTTTTTATTATTAACAAATATAATGTAATATAAACTTAATGAGTAGGCTCAATTTTAGTAATAATTGTTAATTTTACAAAAAATGTCCCGTTCGCCATCTTGGATCCCTAAATAAATGTCATTTACGTTATCAGAATGCATGGTAGCCCCGAAAATTATAACCATATTAATTTTAATAAAAATGTCCCGTCCGCCATCTTGGATTCCCAAATAGATGTCATTTTCGTGACCAGAATCCACAAAAACCCCGAAAATTATACCCATATTACTTTTATTAAAAATATCCCGTCCGCCATCTTGGATTCCCAAATGGATGTCATTTTCGTGATCAGAAAGCCTGAAAACCCCAAAAATTATACCCATAATAATTTTATTAAAAATGTTCCGTCCACCATCTTGGATTCCCAAATAGATATCATTTCCGTGACCAGAATCCATGAAAACCCCGAAAATGATACCCATATTAATTTTATTAAAAATGTCCCGTTCGCCATCTTGGATTCCCAAATAGATGTCATTTTCGTGACCAGGATCCATAAAATCCCCAAAAATGATACCCATATTAATTTTATTAAAAATGTTTCATCCGCCATCTTGGATTCCCAAATAGATGTCATTTTCGTGACCAGAATCCATAAAAAACGCCGAAAATGATACCCATATTAATTTCATTAAAAATGACCCATCCGCCATCTTGGATTCCCAAATAGATGTCATTTTCGTGATCAGAAAGCATGAACATGATGCTTGCTTTCTATAAGAGAGGGAGAGACACAGACAGAGAAACATGCGCACGCCGCACGGCTTACAATAGCTTACTATAGCAAAAAGTGTCTTTACAACTTTTGGTCTTAATTTTTTCCGTCTGGCCCCTTTCGCAACGCGCGATAAGGAACTTCGTTCCAAAAAAAAATCGTCAAACGCATATTAGATTGTTGATTATTGCTAGTCTGTGAATTCTCCACAATGTTCTCAAAAAACATGTGTAGTCTGCCATTTTGCATTTGGGTAGCGTGGTGTACTATGTCCTACCCTTCTATCAGTGAAAAGAGAGGATGCCCAGAAGTTTATTAATGCGGTTGGATCTGACCGTTAAGAGGGACGACAAATATTTGTTCTGCGTACGATTCGTTGGGTCCGATTAAAAGGACAATGGCAGATTTCCATACATCAAAAAGTCTGAATTTAAATTGAAACGTACAGTAATAAAAAATATATAAAAAAATCGGCGTAAGTAACAGAGTCTATAAATGATTCCATTTTGACTCGTGAAACCTGGAAAAAGAAGATATCGGTGTTTTAATTTTTAGTTAAGAATGAATGATGTAGGTGTAGGGTAAACAGTATAATGATTGGCACCCTAAGCGGTTTCTACTACTAAGTAACAAATTCTCAGGAAAATGCAAATTTAAAAATATTTTCTATAGTTTTGTCGGAATTGTGTTTACATGGGCATTAATAAAAATAAGACATCGTATTTAATAAAGCCGTTTATTAGCATAAAAATGTGCTCAAACTTATTTCTTAAGAAAAGTACAATCATTGGCACCCTGGTATAGTTATTGGCAGTACCCAAAAGGTATAAACATTGGCACGGTTGGCCTAAGGCCGTGATACCCAGACCAGGCCTCCTTCACTCGGCCGTACCTACAGCGATAAGTGCCTACACTTTGGCGCGGCTTCCACGCCGCGTCGTCACCGCTCGCGCGCAGGGCTAGCTAATAACGTGAATTTTAATAGTGAACAACAAAAATGTTCACATCACAAGTCTGGTGCGAAGTATTGCTCATTTAACGGATGTGTGTCGGAAGCAACTTGAAATTTTGATTTTATTTATTTTACGAGAGCAACTTGAAAATTGTACTTTTTATTTGTTGAGATATCTCAACGATTATGGTGTCAAATTAAAGGTCTAGTTCAAGAACCATTTTATCTGTTTGAGTCATGTAAATCGGTCTACGCGTTTAGGAAATAACTAAGAATTAGTATAGTGAAAATGTAAACCACCAGAATTTTTGTGGTTTTCGTTCTACGAGCTCAAATAGTGGGATAGGATACTTATAGTATAAATATTTATTATTATGTACGTGGTCAAGTAGGTAGATAGACGATGAATAAATATTATAGTAGCAGCGGCAAGTCGACAACCCTAGCGCACCGCTCCGCGCCAGACAGCGACAGCGTTATGTGTTAGAAAAGAGCGGGAACAGTTAGGTCAATATCGCGTTAGGTACTGAATGCTCATGCGAGCTGAATTGCACTTTCTTGCTTAGTAGCAAGAGTCGCCATTTCTTTAAATTGGTTTGCGAAGTGGTGCTTCTGTTCGTAAGAACTATCTATTCTGTGCCCAGACAGTCAAGCAGGACTTGATATCCGGATCTTTATACATGTATTCTACGTATATTTATGAATGTTTATGTAACCTTCTAATATTTCTAACATAAGTATATATTTGAGAGAAGTTTAGTTCATTTACCACGTTTTATATCTTTCTTTCGGCATATTTTTGTAATGTAGCTCATTTCGTCCCTTAGATACATTGTAGCAAATGAGCCCTGTTTCAGTTTCTCACAGGCATTTTGTTCGTAATATTTTTGTCTATACTAAGTTCTTTGTTTTAAGCGATATGTCCTGATTTCTGGGTACTTTGTAGAGAAAGGTTGCTATCTCTGTACGACCGTACCATAGTAAGTTGGGTACTAAAAGCGAAGAAATATACCATCTAAAATTGTTTCTATGCGAATTTGACGGAAAACAAACAAAAATCTGGAAAAATATGATTCTAAAATGTGCCAATGACTATGTTGTTGAACAATTTTTAAGTATAATCATTGGCACTATCGAAAAAGACGATTCATTTATTTAATAGCGCAAAAAACATTTATTAAGCTTTTATGAAGATACCAGATGCAAATAAATAGGCACTTTTGTGTAAAATGAATTAAAAATATATTTTTTCGCTTCGGATAGTAACTACCTAACCTAACATTTCATTAATTTTTTAGGCAATTTTCCTAACATTTTTTAAAATAGTTGTCAAAGAAAAATGGTTCATAGTTAAGATTTAAATATTTTTCTGTGCATAAATAATAGGATAATCCTGCTTGTGAATGTATTTCTGTGACATAATAATATAAGATTTTCCTAATATTCAGGATAATTCAGCAGAGTGCCAATCCCAAAATGGTGCCAACATTACTATAGTTTACATGTGACATGTGTCAGATTGACATCAAAACGCAGAAGTATTCTGTAGCATCTAACTGTCACTCCAAAGACAAAAGCAGAACTGCACATTTCAAATCGATTTTATGTGAAATCGATACAACATTAAAATGATGTTGTGACGTTTTTATTTGATTTAAAAGTTGTATTGCTTCAAAAATATTAGCTTATTGATATAATGTTGATTAAAGATTAAATGCATTTTAATAATTATATTTTAAACCAAACTAACCCTAAGGTCGATCGTATCGATTACTTATTTAATAATCGATACGGATCAATGTCAAACGTCTATTCCTCTGACACCATTCTCTATGGCAACTAGTGTTGCCCAAATGCAAGAACAAGACGAGACTTAGCCAGTCTTGGTCTTGCGCCAATACACCTGGTCTTGGTCTTGGTCTTGGTATTGCGCTCCCAGTCTTGGTCTTGGTCTTGGTCTTGCAGCAAGAGTCTTGCAAGTCTTGCAATTACCTATCAGTCTATTACTATTTATTAAAGTTTTTAAATCTTAGAAAAACGTATTAGAATTGGAACATTGTGAGCTTGAATTAACACAGCCATAGTAAAGATCAAGCAGATTAATAAATAACTGAAGATTTGATAAGAAATTAGAAAAATCAACTGACCTATATGTCGTTTTCCATGGAAGTAACTGTTTCTTAATAAAAATTTATGATTTATAAGCTTACATTTGCTAAAACATGTAAAAGAAACAAATTAATTACAATAACTTGACTGTATTTTAAAGAACAATATCTGTCTAGAAAGAGATTGAACCCTCAACTTATATGAAATTTAATAAAAGAGTTTTACGATTTATCATTTATTTCAATAAAAAATAAAATACAACATAAATCAAATATAACAGTACACAACAGCTTTATCATTAGGTTATGTTACTTTATATCAATTCTTTTGACCAAGAATTAATACAAAGTAATGCGCATAGGTCCAGTTTTTCATATTCTTTGATACAGTTTTTTTGCGTCTCATAGAATTCCTAAGCGTACCTATACACCGAACTGTTACACCTAACTACTCCGTGAAATAGCGCTAAGTCCTAGCTGCAAGACGCAAGAGTCTTGCAGGCTTAGTCTTGTTCTTGCTCAAGTCTTGCACGATCAGTCTTGGTCTTGGTCTTGCTAAAAATACGCGGTCTTGTTCTTGGTCTTGGTCTTGCAAAAACGCAAGAACAAGACCAAGACTGCAAGACCAAGACTGAATTTGGGCAACACTAATGGCAACAATCAAATTATAAAGTAGGTACCTAGTTCGTAATCAATTGGAATGCTTTTTATCATAAGGCTTTTTATCATAAGGAGGGCTTCTGGCAACACTGGCGGGATAACGTAAAACTGTATTTCTCCCAATAATTTATCAGTTTTAAATCGATTTAATTAATAATAATGTGCCTAATTCCTTATGTAATAAGCTGTGATCATTAAAATTGTTGTATAATAACTGTGATAAGTGGTGTTTATCAAGTTGTAAAAGTTTTGCAAAGTCAAGTAAGTCAACTGTCAAACTAACGTAAAATTTTATTTAAAAGAATTTGCATTAATTTTACAATAATAGCTAAATTTGAGGCAATTTGAGGTGAGTTTACTTCTTATTTGACTTTCGTACACCATACACGAGCAATAATATCAAGTGAGCATATCACAATTTACTCAAACAACTTTGTTGGTGTCTTACTCAAACCTGTGATCTTTACTTGCTTTGTTTATTTACTTTTAACAAGATGATGACCAGAAGGGCACGCCAAGACGATGAGAAATTACAGGTGACCCTTGTAGAACTAAAGAAATATAAGGATTTGTGTCAGTCACTACAAAGTGAACATGAGGACAATGAGAAGGAAATGCTACAGATTTTAGGGAAAAACTCTCAGCTTAGGAGTGAGATGGCAGAAATGCACTCTAATTTAGTCACTACTTTAGATGAAAGGGGTAGATTACAAAACATTGTAATGCAATTTGACAGGTGCAGTGATGAATTTGAGAACGCTCTCAAGCGCATCACTGAATTGGAGGGTCTCCTAAGTGAGGCCAATAATCAAATAAACTTATTACAAAGTGCAAACCAGTCAATGAAATCAGTCACAACACAATCACTATTTGATGAGCTGGTTGGTAGCGCTCCGTGCATGGTTTCTGCCATCTTCGATGATAGCAGTAGAAATATAGTGACTATTGATTTAACAGAATCTAATTCAACTATTCAGTCATTTAGAAACATGAAGGCCTGTAATAAATTAAAGAAGTATGTTAAAATTAACAAATTTATCAGGAAAAAGGAAAAATTATTAAGAATGTACAAGAAATCAAACATAAATGTACATTATTGCAAAAAATATGTAAATGTAAAGGAACAGATGTCAGTATGTCTAGCTAAATTAGATTCCAATCTATTAAAATATGATGCTGATATGCATTGTTTGCAGACGGAGATTGACAGTTTACAAGAATCTTTACTGAACATGACAAAAAAAATATAATTTATCACAAAAACAAATAAATGAGCATATCTTGGCAATGGATGACTTTGTGGACTTGTGTAAGTATAATGAGCAGAGGCTCCAATCTCTTACCAATAATAATCATGGCAATGAACATAGCCAGTCGCCACAGAGTCATTCACAGCCAACTACATTGAATTGTTGCTCTGATTTGTTATCACCGTCTGATGCATTGGGTAACACCACCATTAATTCTAATTCTAATTTTCGCACTTCCTTCTCACCCCACATTACAAACACTGACAAACTTTTAATGTTTAGTGATGAGATAGGGAAAAACTAAAGCCAATTGTTGCGGCAAAGGACAGTTTTAGCTATCACTAACTTATGTATGCCTGGAGCAAGTTATTCTCAAATAATGCAATCTATTTTGTCTAAATCATACTGTCCTGAAACAACAATCATTATATTTATTGGGAGAAGAGGAAATGCAAATATAAATGTTATACAGAGATATTTTGCTTTTCCTTACAGTAAGCTGTTGCCGCAAGCTGAAAATGATTATAGATTTAAGATTAATTCAAAATTGCATACTATGACATTTTACAATAATTTGATTGACATTATTGACTCTAATGTGTTAATTAGAAATTTTTATTTGACATATGATAATTATTATATATCACAATTTTATAAAAGACAAATAGCATCATCGCTAGCTTATTGTATTAATAACTCAGCCAAGGTTTTGGCTAACCACACTGCTTTTATTGAGCAGTCAAATTTGACATGCAATATAAGCTTGGAATCCGTTCCAAATTCTTTAAATTGAATTCTGAGACAATAGAGTCAATCTCTGGCAATATATTTAATAAGACATCAAATTATGTACCCAGTTTAAGTGACAAATATATAGTTCCATCAACCACACTTACAAAAAATAATTCTAAAAATTGTATCAACCTGGTGCATCAAAATATACAAGGGCTGATGGGTAAGGAGTTAGAATTGGAATTGTTTATGAACTGTAACAATATTGATATTTTATGCATTACAGAACATTGGCTCAGAAGCCACCAGTTCATATTCAATTTTAATAACCACCAGGTTGCAAGCTCGTTCAGTAGAGAAAATTTTATCCATGGTGGCTCGTTAATCATAGTAAGTAAATTTCTAAAATTTAAAGAAAGGACTGACATTGTGAGCCTCTCTGTTGAGCGAGTAGTAGAGATTACATGTGTTGAGTTTGAGCAGTTCATTGTTATGAGCGTATACAAACCTCCATGTGCACCATTTGAAAGATTTTTAGGTATTATGGAGGATGCTCTAAGCAAAGTTTGTAATGGTCGTAAAATGCTCTTCAACTACCAATTTTTTAAATTTATTTAAGTCATACAATTTATGTCATAATTTCTATGAACCAACTAGAGTGACTGCCACAAGTGGTACTTGTATTGATAATATATTTACTAGTATAAAACCATTATACAAATCTTTGATTAATATACTTCAGTCAGATCACAGTGGGCAGTTAATCTGTTGTCCAAGAGAATGTCCGAAAGACCAGAGAAAAATTGTTAAATACATACCAATAAACCAGAATCGTCTTAAAACTTTTAAAAACAATTTATCTCGAAAAATGCATTGGTTGCCTCATCATGACCATCCGGATCAGTTATATAACTCTTTATTCAACTTAATTAATGACGAATTTCAGACTGTATTTACATCCAAAAAATTAAATGTAACTGACCGTCTGATGTTTAGTGACTGGGCAACTGAAGGTATTCATAAAAGCCGGATTAGGTTATATGAACTGTATAATGAAAAGTCTTATAATAATAGTCAGAACTTTATTAATTACGTAAGAAAATATTCTAAAACATTTAGACAAGCTTGTAACACAGCAAAATCTATTTATTTGAGAAATAAAATAAAATTATCAGAAAACACTATAAAGGCTACCTGGAATGTCATTAACAATGAAACTGGCAGAGCCAAAGCACGCAGCCGCGACTTCCTTTTAAAAATCAATAATGTGAGTATTGCAGAGGACCTGGAAGTTGCGACTGAATTTGAGAATTTCCTTGCTAATATACCTATAGTGACAACAGAGTCGCTCAACTCATCTTCAATGTCTGCTGAAATGCTTCTTAGGGACTGCGTGCCAGAATGTGATGCAGCCTTTGAATTAACTGTTGTTACTACTGACGATATTCTTAAACAATTTAAAACTATAAATATGAAAAAGACAATGGATTTGTGGGGATTGTCAATGAAGACTACTTCATCTATTATTACCATAATTGCTCCACATCTTGCAAAGATATTCAATGGTTGCGTTGCTTCTGGAATATTTCCTGACTTAATGAAATATAGTAAAGTTATACCTTTATTTAAATCTGGTGACACAACCGACCCTTCTAATTTTCGACCTATTTCTGTATTACCGACACTTAGTAAAATTTTTGAAAAATTAATTCTTCGTCAGTTACTTAGTTATTTTAATAGTCATAATCTACTCCACGAGAAACAGTTCGGATTTACGAGGGGTCGTTCGACTACTGACGCAGGAGTTGAGTTACTCAAAAGTATATTTGCTGCTTGGGAGAGGTCGCACGATGCATTAGGTATTTTTTGCGACTTGTCAAAAGCATTTGATTGTGTACATCATGACACTCTGGTCAGGAAATTGTATCATTACGGCGTTAGGAACAAAGCTCTCGATCTCCTGGTTTCTTACTTGGGCAACCGAATCCAGAAGGTCCAGATCAATGACAAGACACTCCAGGTTCTGCCTTAAAAATGGGAGTCCCGCAGGGTTCAATCCTCGGACCACTTCTTTTTTTTATTTATATTAATGATCTACCCTATTACGTAAAGAAGAATCATGAGATTGTGTTGTTCGCGGATGATACCTCCTTAATTTTTAATATTAGACGACAGCAGAGAAATGTTGACGAAGTAAACAATGCACTCTCTAAAGTTGTTAATTGGTTTAATGTAAATAATTTATTACTTAATGATAAGAAAACCAAACTATTAAAATTCTCAATGCCCAATGTTAAACAGGTGGAAACCAATGTACAACTTAAGGAATCCAGAATTGAGCCCGTCGGGACAACTATGTTTCTAGGTATTATGGTTGATACCAAGCTTCAATGGGGTCCGCATATAGAAAGACTTTCGGGCAAACTTAGTTCTGCAGCTTATGCAGTTAAGACAATTAGAAGCCTTACAGATATAGATACAGCTAGAATGGTTTATTTCAGTTACTTTCATAGTATTATGTCTTATGGGATTCTTCTCTGGGGGAATGCTGCAGACCTTAACACAATATTCGTTCTGCAGAAAAGAGCAATAAGGGGAATTTACAGCCTCGGTCCTCGTGTTTCTCTAAGAGAAAAGTTCAGTGAGATAGGCATTCTAACTGTTGTATCGCAATATATATACGATAATCTGTTATATGTCCATAAGAATATTGACAAATTTAGTAAAAAAAGTGATCTTCACACTGTAAATACTAGACATAAGTATAATCTTGTAGTTCATAGCACCCGCCTCCACAAAATAAGTAACTGTTTTATGGGGCAGTGTATACGCTTTTATAACAAGCTCCCTCTTAATATAAGAAATTTAACATTAAATAAATTTAAGATTATTGTTAAAACTAAATTGTGTTTAAAAGCATATTATAAAATTTCCGATTATATAGACGACAAAAATGCTTGCGATTGAGCTGCTCTAATTCAACATAAAAATACATACTTGTACAAACTGATAAATTTAAAATTGACGTTTCGTAAGCACTTTAAACAAAGTTTACACGAAATAAAGACTAATTTCATTTCATTTCATTTCATTTCATCATCATAAAATATTCCGACTTTAACGAGACAAAGTGAAAATATTACAAATGGTAGAAAAAATCAACAATTTGTTTTGTTCATATAAAGTTTAAGATCGCCACAAGACCAAATTCTGCCTAAGCTTTGCTTTTGTCTTTGGCTGTGACAGTTAGATGCTACAGAATACTTCCGCGTTTTGATGTCAATTTGACATAATTATGTCATTTGATAATTATTCAAACGTTCCAACATTGTTCATTCTTAACTAAAAATTAAAACACCGATATCTTCTTTTTCCGGATTTGCCGAATGAAAATACAATCATTTTTAGACTCTGTTACTTACGCCGAATTTTTTGATATATTTTTTATTACTGTACGCTTCAATTTAATTTCAGACATATTGACGTATGGAGATCTGCCATTGTCCTTTGTATGGAGGCTGAGTGATCCTCGTTGTATGATATTATATGCTTAACTGGGAGATAGATCATATAGATAAATTTTAACCGAAATTTATTGGAGATTGGTGAAAGTGGTCCTTATTGTAGGTATTTTACCAATTTAAAATAATAATAATATAATATAATATTCTATCACATACACCCATCACCATCTAGTCCCAAACTAAGCAGAGCTTGTACCATGGGTACTAGATAATGGATAAACATACATAATATATACTTTTTTTTGTAAATACATACATATTATACATACATAAAAAGGAGTATGTTGTCAATACAGTTAAAATTTTTATTGATTTTTATACTTGCTTATGGCAAAAAATATTCTATTAAATAGAAATAAATCGCTGAATGTGTTGCTAAGCGGAAATCTCGAGAACAGATGAACTGATTTCGCTAATTCTTCTTTTATAATATTCCTTGAAGTACGAGGATTGTTCTTACGGCGAGAAAAATTTAAAAAAATGTATAAAAAAAGATCGTCTGTTAGGCGGTACGCAGTTCGCCGGGACAGCTAGTATTCTATACGAAAAACTATTTTGAATTATCTCCTAACCACAGAATAAAGAATTAATCCTAATTCAGCATTGGAACACACGTCAAAATCTGCGTCCCGGATATTGAGATATTGAGATTTTTTTTATTTATTTTTAGACTCACGCCTGTATCCCCAAAGGAGTAGGCAGAGGTGTAATATAACACCCACATTTCGCCATGAAATTTTAGGTAGATATTGAGAATAAGTTGTGGATTTGACGCCACTGCGAGATTCCACTACCTACACACTTTTATTACAGGATCTGCTGTTAGCGGTAGCCTTACTTATTTATAGGCCAAGCCCACGAATTTCAACAGAAACAATAAGTAAGCAATTTTATTTATGTTTGTGGAGAAACTATTGGGTACTTACTGTGGCGGAATTGATTATATTTTTGCGTGGTACGCATTGAAACTGGTTTTATTGATATTGTACTTGTGGGATGTGTGGAACTAATATTATGAATGCTGAAATGTTTGATACCGCTTTGTTTTTGACGTAAATAAGGTTTTTGTTTTCGTCGTGTCCGGAATGAAAGCTATTCATGTTAAGAATATAATTAATATAGGATAATGAAGGAGTCCACTTTAGTAGGTACATTGATAATTAATTAATGAATCGTTTTATATCGAAATAACTTAAACAATCATAATACATTTTCATCTAAGTCACATTAATCAAATATTCCAAGCTTTGCAATTTTTTAGGCTTGCGTTATATAAAAAGACATTACTGTCACGGCAAATGTGACACTGTCTTAAATTTATCAGCTCTCCTTGTTGAAAATTTGACCGCCGTTCATTATTTTCTATGTTGCATTTGTGATGGTGAAGAAGCATGCTGCATGGTGGTTTGATAGCGGTTCAGGTCATCTTATCTCTTACTTTGTAATACAAGTTTTACAATGTATCCACCTTAAAAAGAGCGCGTTTTGTGGTCTTCATCTCGCCTCCACATAGTTGAGGCGAGCCATAGTCTGTCAACAACATTTCGAAACAAAGTCTGTGCGCAACTAAAAAATGGCATTTAACCACCGTGTTTCATCATTATCAACCTTGTTTACAATGTATACCACTGCTGGGCACAGCCTCTTCTTTTTTTAGAAAAGTTAAGCTATAATCATCAAGCTGGCCAAGCTGAGAGTACTCCATATTGAACTCAAAATACCTTTGAATTTTGCAAACCAGCACTTACTGGGGTTTAGCACAACAATATGAGAATACGTTTTAATAATATACAAATAGAAACAAGAATTTCTGCGAGTGAAAATGTAGAAAGTAACCTTAATTTAAATACTCATTCAAGTATTATGGTAAAAACTACGCCGCCAAAGTAAGTAAATGTTTACCAAGGATGCATGATTTAGCAAATACTTTAATATTGGCGTAAATATAAAGTCTTTCATTATTCGTGTATCGTTGGCACGTCTTGCCTTTCATGATACATCGACAAGTTAAGAAATGCTTACGCAGGTCACCATTTAGATGGGTCACAGTAGAGTGTCACCCACCTTAATGGTGACCTGCGTGGTGACATTAGAAATGTGGCATTAACACGTTTTTCATATTTCATAATTCATAATGTTTACAGCTTTTTCATTCATGTGAGTCACATAAAAACCTTTAGAATATAAATGTAATATACAACATATTTGCATTAAATTTATAAGCCACCTAATACGTTTTAATTAATTGAACTCATACCGCCGGCCGCAACTGGATAAAATTAACCGCACACCAGCGCTTGAACAAACTATTCCATATTTAATCGAGGTAAGCTGCACTTTAACTAGCGTTATACGGTTGGTGACAGCGCACAGTGAGGCGGGAGAGAACGCGGGCCGCCCGCCACCGCGCCGTCCGCGTGTCCAGCCTTATATTAAACTAGTCGACGCCAGCGGCTTCGCACGCTCATATTTTAGAATTTCCCGTTTTGCCCGATCCCGTGGGAAATCCCTTTTTAGTGCACCCCTACGGTCCCCAAGGAATATACATGCCAAATTTCAGCTTCCTGCGCCCAATAGTTTCGGCTGCAGCGTGTCTGTCAGTCAGTCAGTAACGCAAGGATTTTATATATTAAGATAAAAATAATAATGGAAGTTGCCGCTTACCGAACGAGGGCAGTCAAAGATTTATTTACACTTAGAAACTCATTTGCCTGCGTACCCGAAAATAAAAAGCAACTCAACAGCTTGAAAAATATTATTCGAGTAAACGTGGGCAAGGGAGGGCCGGTATCGCGTAATGTCCCCTAATGTGCGCGCAATAAAAAATCCGACGCAGGTCGCGAATTCTCTTCAAATGGACTAAATATTATGCAAATTTTCTTTATGATCTTTTGTCGTTTGACGGGGATTAACGCGACGAGGATATTCGACAGTTTTATCTTTTTGACGACCACGTAAAAGGGTTCAGTTATATGCCTCAAAGATAATATTTGTAACAGCGTGCCTTTATACACTTACAGACATGGAACTTTTGATAATTTCTAAATTAGTTTAATTGGAGTGTATTCTTAATGTTTTCTTTCTTACGGCTACAGTGGTGCTAAAATAGTTGTTGTAACACATAGGAGGTAATGCTAAATTAGATATTGAAACGACTATATAATTTTGCTGCAGACACAAAGTGGCTACTTTTCAATAATTGACAATAATACCAATAAAGTACTATAGATAAGCGTTATAAGTTATCACCATCGTCTTAACGATATTTCAGTTGAATCCGAAGCTTTCCGTGGGAGCCCGGGGTTCACTTGTCAGACCAGATTTGACAGAATATTAGTTTCTTTGCGATCAGCGGACTGAAACTGCGTAATAATAGCAGCAAGCTTTAAATGCAAAACAATAATTTGCTAGAAACAAGTTGGAAGTAAGTATGATGGTAAAAAAGTAAGTCCCAGTACTACTGCCTACTTTGCATCAGAAAATGTGTAAAGCCATTTTTGCAGCTACGGCAAAAAGCGTAAGCAAGCGTAGGTACAGAGCAGACAAATAGAAACACAATTGTTACACAATTATTATTTTACTCTCATTCACGATAAAAAAATAATAACATTCTTGTAATTTAACTTGCAAACTAATTACAAGTTAAACATGGGACTGGCTCCAATTTGCAAATAAAATGGGAAAAATTAATGTTGTAGTAGTAGTACTTACGAACTTAGCTTATTTTGGAAGGATCCTTAACGTGATTTCTGAGGGAGTAGACTGGGAGGCTTTGTAAGGTAATAAGGCGATCGCAATTGCAATTATTTTTACTCTTTGTTTAGAGGAATATCTATCGGATCGGATACGATAGAATTGTATATTTTAATGTATCGTTCTCCGTCTTTTCTAAATCTTGCAGTGGGCTATCGTAGTTTTTATAACTCAGATGAAGGATATAGGAATTTTAACTTTCGTGATCATTTAAACTTATTTTAAATTGTCTTTCGGGATATACCTACCACGTACCTTTGTTTGGAGAAACCGATATTTCGACACTGTTGCAAGCGCCATGTGAACATGGCGATGAAAAATCAGATGTAGGACATCGTTTCCATTGACCTGGACTTACATATCCGGAGAGAAACATTCAAAATTGTCTTACGTATGCAGATTTTATTAATTAATTAGATGATGTTAATCCCTTTACTAATTTGTTCCTTTAATGTGCTTTTTTAGTCTTGACATATTTTTCCCAATATTTTTTCATAAAAACTGGCATTTTGAATAAGTATAAGTTCTGTTGATCTATATAACCTTTTAATTGTGACTACTGATTTTTTTTAAGTTTAATTCTTTATTTTGATTATTATTTTAGATTACATTTATTTTATTTACTTGGCTCATTATTGTGCATGCAGTGGCCAACCTAAAAGGTTATGCAACCGCCTAAAACCTTTTTAATGACAATATTGTATGAATCATTGTAATAACCTGTCGCACGAGTGATTGATTTCCACGGGATAGCCGGGATCGATCACTCGCCGAGCAATTAAAGAGAGATAAGTAGGTTGACTTACGGGAAATAAATAAAAAATATCACCAGGAAAGTTTAAACTCACGTTATAATTCCAGTTGTTCGATGGCTTTAGTTATAAATAAAAAAACTGACAATTAAGATTAGCAGATGAGACAATTATCCAGGGCGTGGGTGACGTTGGCACTTCACAGGTCTTCGGATGATCTTGTACTCAACTGGCGGTGCTGGCCGAAGGAAAGGGACGAAGCCTCGTGCCCGCTGTATTTATAGGGCCGGCGCGGAGGGGCGCGAGGGAACGGCCCATTGCTGTGCGTCACTCGTAGCGAGGCTCGCGGCGCAGGAGCGCGATGTGACGTCACACACCCCCCCCCCGTTAGGCCGGGATTTTCCCTAAGGAAAATTCCCTAGCCCAACGGGCGTAGCAGCCCTGAAGATACACCCTGAAATTAGAGAAAACAAGGGCATGAGTACCTTGAACAAGTGACAACCCTATACGCTAATTAGGATACCTAAATAATAATGACCCACGCTTGCATTCTTCACGCGTACAACGGCAGTCTGAATTTGAACATAAACATTTATCATTCATTATTCATCACACATACCTACATGTAAATGCCGAGGCCAGTGTAATAGCCTAATATTAAAGATAACAATCTATGGAGAAGCGCTTAGGGTAATTATTAGGTAATAATGATTTGTAGATATAAAAAACTCGATCTAGCCCTACCACTTATAAATCTTGGGTTCGGCCTTTGCCACTAGATAAGTAAACTTTTTGAATATAGTTAGGTATAACAACAGATTTTTCGTAAAGATGAACAAAAATAATACAAGCCGCAGACACGACCGGACCGCTCAATGTCAAAGGAAAGAAATTAATATATATTTTGCTCTAATTAATAACTAGAACACGACCAGTAACCACCTTTTGAATGTAAACAACGGTGAGTCATTAGTTGGGCATTTATTTATCGGCGCGTCGCTGAGTGAACGCGCGTGCGTCAAAACGACAACCAGGTACGATCTAAATGGTAGGTACTATTCGACTGTTCCGAGCTCGCGACGCACGGTTAATCACCATGATCGTTTATAAAGTACCTATAATAACAATTTGATTATGGAATTTATACAGAATTAAGAATAACATCAGAACTTCAGAACAAGGCACGGCGAAAAACAATACGCCAATCAAGATGCATTTCAACAAATAGATTTGCGGCAAGAAAATACATATGCGAGAATCGAACTTGTATGCTCAGCTAATAGCGACCTTTTAACCACTGATCAACAGGGTAAAAAAAACAATATATTTAGTTTATGGTTAGTATTTTTTAAAACAATGTTCAACATAACATTTGAGTACACAATTGCGCAGCAATTTGAAAAATAGTATTGTTTACGAGAAAAAAAATATTTGCTACCCACCACAGAAAATATCAATTCATAGTAGGCACTACTACAAACGGTAATATAAATTACAAACGTTCGTTTGAAAAAAATAGACAATGAATAGGTAGAAGGTATTCTTATTGTTGTTTTTATACTTTTATTATTCTTTGTAATTAATCAACTTTAAATCCTTGATGTGCCAATCGCCTAAAGGTTTTCCAGCCATGTCGTTAAGTTTGTATACTAGAGGTGATTTTTTTGAGGCAATCTTACATTTAATAAATTAAGGCGCCAATTTCTTGCTAAAGTATTTATCCTAATCACTAAGAAGAAACGTTCTGCGCCAAACTATATCACCGACATTGAATTCTGCCTGTTTACGGCGAAGATTATAAGATGAACAATTTCGTTGGTGGGCC
Source organism: Euclidia mi (assembly GCA_944739405.2). NCBI lineage: Eukaryota > Metazoa > Arthropoda > Insecta > Lepidoptera > Erebidae > Euclidia > Euclidia mi. The sequence goes on along the minus strand of OX123193.2, from coordinate 27,101,621 downwards.
GACAACAGAGCTGAATGTACCTTCTCGAAAATAGAAAATAAATAGCCTAAAGTTTCGGCATAGCCGTCCCGTGGTTCAAGCACCATATCGGAATTAAATTCCTTATCAATATACTGAGAACCACATGTTATGACCTCCCTACCAAAAACAAGGAAATTAGGAGAATAACCAGTAACCTCACTAACTGCGCAGTTAAGGGCGAATTGAACTTTAGTGATTAGAGTGTCCCAGATTCGATGATCAGATTCTATGAAAGTTGAAATAGCTGTCATAATGGTTTTGTTGTAACGTTCAACTGAGTTAACGTGGGGAGTATACAACGGTGTAAAATGCAAATTTGGAATTTTATATTTTGACAACATACTTTTAAAGGTTGCGCTAATAAATTGTTTAACGTTATCCAAAACAATAGTAGATGGAATTCCATGCACCAAAAATACATTTTCCTCAAGAATTTTTGTTATCACTTCTGCAGTTGCCCGTTTAATGGGGAAAAGTAAACAATATTTAGAGAAACAACAACTGACCACAAATATAAAAGTGTTTTGTTTCCTGCTGGGAGGCAATGGACCAATCAAATCAATACTTATCGTCTGAAAGGGCTTTTGACATGATTTGGGTTTTCCCATTAGACCTAAATTTGGGTGATTTTGGTGTTTATGGGTGATACAAGGTTCACATGAACTGACGAACTTGACAACATCAGTGTACATACCAGGCCAAAAGTTATTAAGTGCGAGACGTTTGTATGTCTTAAAAACACCCAGATGTCCAGCAGTGGGCGATGAATGATTCTCCCTTAGAATGTCATTTCTTTGGTCAGACGGAATAACCTCTTTCCATTGAAATTCTCTAGTGAGAGGGTTTAATGTTTTTTTAAAACAATACAATTTATTGTTTATTACTTGATAGTTAACAAAGGAAGTCGGAGAACTTAAACAGCCTTTATAGATATTTAAATACCAAGGATCATTAGTAGAAACTGGTAAATTCTGATAAGAATTAATATCTATATTTATATCATTAGCAATAGCAGAAACGGGTAAAGACCGAGACAGAAAATCTGGTAAAACGTTATCGGAACCCCGACGATGACGTATTTCGAAATTATAGGAAGATAAGCGAACTCCCCATCTGGCTAACCGGCCAGTAGGGTTATTTAAGGTCAAGAACCATTTCAAAGCAGCGTGATCTGTGTAAACAATAAACTTTTTACCATTTTCAACATAACAACGCCAGTGTTCTATAGCAGATAGAACAGCCAGGGCTTCGCGCTCTGTGACACTGTAATTTTTTTCTTGCTTAGTGAGTGATTTGCTATAGTACGCTATGACTCTTTCCTCACCATTTAACCTTTGAATGAGGATCGCGCCAAGTCCAAAATCGCTAGCATCTGAGTGTATTTCAAAAGGTTGCGAGTAGTCAGGACAAGCCAACACCGAGGAGGAAATCAAACAATTCTTTAGGTTATTAAACGCCTCATTAGCCTCTGTCGTCCAACAGAATGGAGGTGCGTTTTTACTTTGAGATGTTAACTTATTTAAGGGTGCAGCAATAGAGCTAAAATTCGATATAAAACGCCTGTACCACGAGGCTGCGCCTAAAAAACGACGTACTTCTTTTCTATTAGAAGGAGTGGGATAATTTTTCATTGAATTTACTTTATCCGGATCGGGATGCAATCCACTAGAGTCGACAACATAGCCTAAATATTTTAGTTTATCTCTAAAAAATTGTCATTTTTCGAGATTAACTGTTAAATTAGCGCTTTTTAGTTTATCAAGAATGCGTAATAAAAGGGTAATATGCTCGTTGAAACTGGAAATGACACAGATTATGTCATCGATAAAACAGAAAACCTTATTTTCAAATTCTGGACCATAAAATAAAATATCAACTAATCGTTGTTGAGTAGCTGGCGCATTCGTAAGACCGAAGGGCATTCTTTTGAATTGAAATGTGCCACGCGTAGGAATATAAAAGGCTGTTTTGCAACGGTCCTCTTCTTTAATTAATGTTTGCCAAAAAGATTTAGACAAATCTAAACTAGACAAGTATTTAGCATCTCTCAGATTATCTAAAATTTCCGAGATATAAGGCAAGCTATAAGCATCTTTTTTTGTAACGGAATTTAATTTACGACTGTCCAAACAGAAACGCAGTTCACCATTCTTCTTAGGGGTCAAAATGACAGGGTTTGACCACGGGCTTTCAGATCGTTCAACAACATCCTCTGAGAGCATGTCGTCAAGATGCTTTATTAAAATTCTTTGTTTATCGGGAGACATGCGATAAAATTTTTGCCGAATAGGGGGGCAATCACCTGTATCAATTGAATGAGAAATAATATTTGTGCAACCGAGACCCCGCTTCTCGTATGAAATATCGGTAAATTTAGAAATAATGTTGTCAGCGGTAGCTCTCTGGTCGACTGTAAGATGATCATAAGAAACAAGATGTGTAGGGGTAACTGCCTGCAACTCCATTACTTGAGCGTCAGACTTGTTCACAATCAAAACAGACTCTAATTTGTTAGGAAATAGGCCAAAGCTTCGCCAAAAATCCATGCCAAGGATAAGGGAATTTCGAATCCCAGGTACAACATGAACTTCTAAGTTAATCAATTTATCCTGAAACTCAAAGGGTAGAAACACCGATCCCAAAGACTCAAATCGTTCGCCGCCAGCTGTTATTAACCTTAAAGGTTTCGATTTATCCAAAACATCGTCTTTCAAAAATAAGTTATGCAAATTATTACCTAAAATTGTAACGCAAGATCCAAAATCTAAAAGACCAGTGGTAGGTATTCCGTTTAATTTTAGAGTAACGTAAGGTAAATATTCTACTTTAGAATTACGGATTGAAGATATATGATAGCTACTAAAGAATTTTTTTAAAAAGTCCAACCAATTATTCCACTCTGTTTTATTACAATTAGTTGTATAATTTGATTTTCCACAATCCTTGTTAACTAGTTTTTTGAAACTGTAGGGGTCGACTTAGATTTACAATTAGGGCAGTCTGATACCTTGAAACCCTTTGTACCGCACTTAAAACAGATTAGGTAGTGTGGTTGCCGGCAATTACGTAATATGTGCGAATTGCATCTACAACGCACGCAAAAAAATTTATTTATATTAGAAGTACTCGATACGGCGTTAACTTGTGGTACAGACTTGTATCTCGATGTATCAGCGACAGAGTTATATTTATTGAAGTGATTATGATTGTAAACATTTTTGTTTGAAGAAAAATTAGAAAACGGATAATTATACGCTAGATCAGGTGCTACAGTATTCTTTGAAACTTTAGGGGGTTCAGAAAATTGCTTACTGCGACTTTGGTAATTTTCGAAAAGACGACAAACTTCGACCAGACTATCAACATCAACAACCTTTGCAGTGAGCAGACAATTAGTGTAGCAAGGTCTAATATTATTTAGCAAAATTTCTAGCTTCTCCGAATCAGCGATAGGAGAACTAAGTCGCGAAAACAGACTGTGCATTTTTGCCACGTAAATAGTTATTGATTCGTTTTCGCCCTGTGAGCGCTGACGAATCTCCGTCATAAGCCGATAATCGTAGTTATGCGGACTAAAATCTCGTTTCAAAAGTTCGCAATGTTCTAACCAAGTCTTTACATTATTTTTAACAGAACGATACCAAACTAATGCGTCACCCGAAAATATTTCAAAAGCGAAAGACAACATCTTGTCGTGAAGAATAGATCTACAGGACATAAATTCATCAATTTTTTCAATAAAGGATCTTACACATGATTTACCGTTAAATTTGAATTTACCTAATTCCGAAAAAAACTTACGGTCGTAATTATAGGAAGTGTTTCCCTCTGCAACTGAGCAATCCGACCGCGAATTACGTCTCGTGATTAATTGTAATTTCGCATATAAGTCATTAAATATATTCCACACAGACTCAATTTTTTTAGTATCAAGACTGCCGGTATCCACCCTATTCAGTCGATGAAAACAATGGTGCACCACGGTTTCGACCTTCTGGTGAAGCTCGGAAGTATAGTTTGCTTCCAACATAGATAAGTGTTTAGTTGATCTTAATAGCGACTTTTCCACTTCTGCCACATCCTCCTCTGGTGGGAAGGGTGAAGATAATATATCCTCTGAGGGAGTTTTAACTGAAAGTTTAGCGATTTGTTTGCGGGGATCGTCAGGCTTTGAAACGCCGCGTATTGTGGTCTCATATTCTAATTCCGCTTTGAGTTTCAGGATAAATTGATTAACTTAGAAGTTCATGTTGTACCTGGGATTCAAAATTCCCTTATCCTTGGCATGGATTTTTGGCGAAGCTTTGGCCTATTTCCTAACAAATTAGAGTCTGTTTTGATTGTGAACAAGTCTGACGCTCAAGTAATGGAGTTGCAGGCAGTTCCCCCTACACATCTTGTTTCTTATGATCATCTTACAGTCGACCAGAGAGCTACTGCTGACAACATTATTTCTAAATTTACCGATATTTCATACGAGAAGCGGGATTCTCAACAAAAACCCCACCCATCGCCGAATCACGCGACCCTGTGTAATTTTTATTAATTCCTAATTTTTTCGCTTGCTAAATGATGTCTAAAATTAATTGAGAATTAAATCAAATTTTATTGTAACATTTAACCACGTTTCTCATTTAAACACACCCTAGTAGGGATAACGTAACAGTGGACACCTGAAAGGTCCTTTTTATGTTACAGTGGCGCCCATTGCTGTGCGTCACTCGTAGCGAGGCTCGCGGCGCAGGAGCGCGATGTGACGTCACAAACCACTGTTGGTCCTTAATAAATAAATAAATAAATAAAATTTATTAGTCAATTTAAACTTTCGTGGACACTATCAATACTTTTTACTGTTTCGACGGGATATATACCACGTACCTCTGTTTTGAGTAACCGATATTTCAGTTACGTATATCCGTAAATATGGCGCTTGCAACAGTGCCGAAATATCGGTTACTCAAAACAAAGGTACGTGGTATATATCCCGTAGAAAAAAGTAAAAAGTATTTATTAGTCAAATTATCATCATCTTCAGCCTTTATCAGTCCACTGCTGGACTAAGCCTCTCCTTTGAAAGGAGGAATTGGCCTACTATACCACGCTGGCCAAACGGGTTGGTATAGGGTTTGTATCAAGTTTTCCTTCTCTTACAGTGCTGTTTTCTGCATAATATGCTCTCTCTGTCGGCTCTTACGACACCCATGGGATGATATGGGGTAGTGACAATCCATATTCTTAATCCGTCACCACACGGATCAGTCAAATTATACGGCAAATCGAATTACATTTATATACAGAAACTATATATTTGTTGTATGAAGAGCTACTTTGTCTTCATAATCTTTCAATATCATAATACGTCATCGAAGCTAGTCAGTCTTTCAGAAACTAATATGGAACAAAAAGCTTTAATAGTAACGGTCAGAGTCTGAAATCTTATACTTATAAATATGGCTATTAAAAAGTAGGTATCAAATTCACTGGAATAAGATAAACATTAAAAAGCGATTTAAAAATGTTGACGTTCTTCCAAGGATGTACAATCAGCAGTATCAGAGAAGAAAAAAGCGTGGTTAGATTGGTTGGCTGCCAGAGCAAATGAAAGAATGGGAAAGGCAACGGGTGATGACATAGATGAAGCAAAAAACGAGTTTGTTAGGTCTAAAAGAATAGTGAAAGAAATGGTTAAAAGGAAAAAAGAGGAAAAGAAAGATGAGCTTAATAGTAGATTATCTGACGACTTTCGGAGAAACATTAAGTTTTTCTGGAAGTCCGTTCGTGCAGTTCGAGGAAAAACTCAATCAACAGAATACACAGCAATCAGAGACAAGAATGGAAAGATACTGAATGGTGAATCGTGTGTGCTGAAGAGATGGAAAGAGTATTTTGAAGGATTATTTGAAAGAACGACGACAGAGACGTCAACAGGTGAAATGAATGGTAATGATAGCAATGATGAAAGCGATATTGGCGTGGATGAAATTTTAAAGGCACTGGCCAGTATGAAATTAGGTAAGGCTGCAGGGTATGACAGGATTACAGTCGAAATGCTGAAGGCTGGACAGGGCATCATAGTTAGTCAGCTGCAGCGTTTATTCAACTTGTGCAGGAGCACCGGCCGAGTACCTGATGACTGGTCCACAGCAGTAGTTGTGCCTCTTTATAAAGGAAAAGGCTCGCAACAAGACTGCAAAAACTATAAAGGCATTAGCCTTCTCAGCATTGTTGGCAAATTGTATGCGAAGGTACTGATTGAAAGAGTTATGAAAGTAACCGACAAGAAAATATGGGATGTACAAGCGGGATTCCGAAAGGGTATGGGGTGTACGGATCAAGTCTTTTCCTTGCGATGCATAGCCGAGAAATTTTTGGCCAAAGGTCGAAAGGTCTACTGCGCATTCGTGGATTTGGAAAAGGCTTACGATAAAGTGGTGAGGAATGAAATGTGGTCAGTACTGTCGATGTATGGGGTGAACAGCAGCCTAATTCGAGCTCTGAAATCCCTATATGAGGATTCTAGAGCTTGTGTGAGGATAAACGGGGCATACACTGACTGGTTTACCATCAACACAGGTGTTAGACAGGGATGTGTAGCGTCGCCGTGGCTGTTCAACCTCTTCATGGACAGTTGTTTGCAAGATTTAAAACATAGTGACTGCGGATTAAGGATGAATGGGTTACTCGTCAAATGCCTCCTTTATGCTGATGATCAGGTTATACTTACGTCTTCAGTGGAGGAGTTGCAGGAGCTGGTAACAATCATGCATGGTGCGTTAGAGAGGAAAGGAATGAAAGTGAATGTAAGTAAAACGAAAGTTATGGTTTTTAAAAAGGAGGAATGCGTTACGGCTTGTAATGTTATGATCGATGGACAGCGAGTGGAGCAATTGAACGAGTTTGTTTATTTAGGTACGCTGTTTACAAGAGATGGTAAGAATGTAGAAGATATTGAAAGAAGAGTTAATGCAGGTAATAGAGTGAATGGAGCTCTGAAGGCGTTTATGAATAGCCAAAACGTGTCCAAAAAGGCACGTTTGGCTGTGCATAGAGGGGTGTTAGTACCTACTCTTATGTATGGTAGTGATAGTTGGGTATGGCAGAAAAGTCATGAAAGTAGAATAAATGCTGTAGAAATGAGAGCACTGAGAAGTATGTGTGGTGTCTCTCTGACTGACAGAGTAAAGAATTGTGTGATAAGAGAGTGTTGTGGGGTAAAAGAAGATGTAGTGACAAGCATCGAGAAAGGTATGCTAAGATGGTTTGGGCACGTGGAGAGGATGGATGACGAAAGACTGACCAAGCAGATATATAAGACAAGTGTGGAAGGGACAGGACGAAGGGGAAGACCTAGGCGGACGTTCTCTGATCAGATTGGAGACATCCTAAAAACAGGACAGGTGAGAAGTACACTGAACAGAAGAGCATGCATGAGGAATCTGATGGGAGTGAATGAAGCAAGAGAGATATGTCTGGATCGTTGCAAATGGCGTTCCGTAGTCTCTGCCTACCCCTCCGGGAAACAGGCGTGAGTCTATGTATGTATGTATGTACGTTCTTCCAAATTTCATTTAATGCGCAGTTAGCTGGAATTATTTTTGGCCGGCATTCTCAAAATGTTTTAGGAGAATTAAATTCTGTATTCTTGTGTTGGCTGTTAGGCAGCTTTTTATAATTATAGGTATATATAATACGACAATCTCTTTTTATATATAATACGACAATCTATATAAATGCCTGGAAGAAATTGAAATTTTGCATTTATATCCAAAGTAGGATTTATTTTGCGCGGCAAATTACATAATCATCTGTAACTTGCAGTACCGTAAAATAAAATACTTTCAAATAGCGGGGTAATTTTGATGATTACTTTTTATGGATGCTTTTTTATTAAAATATCATTTTCTATGGAACCCTGCGTTCCATTTCATTACATTTTTTTTGTTCGCATCTTTGACTGTTCAGTTATCTTTCTTCAATGCGTCAGCGTTGGTATTGATAACGTTCCTCGTTTAAAAATATATTTATTTCCTGTACTTGCAAATCCAAGGAATAGTGTGTTGGATAACTTCAATGCTACAAAGGTTGGTATTATTGTTGTCGTTTTTTTAGGTATTTCAAATGATGAATTGGTATCTTCCGAGTAAAATTAATTGATTGATCATGAAAACTTGGGTAGATGGTGGCCATATTTTGTTTTATTATGAGTATTTGTTCCTGGGTTTATTTTGATACGTGGTACGGGGCAACATTGATATACAATTAAAGTAACCCCAAGATTAATTTAAACAAATCTCAATGTAATAAGTACAGTTTATCAAAGATACCCACTTTTACAGATAATATGGTGCGGAACTATAAAAAACGCTTTGTACCCTAATTACAGGAACTATACCGAAGAAATACTTGCAGAAGTGTTGCAAAAAGTTACCGATGGAGTTAAGCGATGTAAAAGAGCTCTGAGCAAGCAAATTACATTGATGAAAATAATTGTGTAATGATCTCAATATTTCTTCCACAAGACTGTTAATTGTGTAGTTCCTGATATCGTAACTAAATGTATAAGAATCGTTGATAATTTTCTCTTATTAAAATTAAAAAGGCTGATTATTCTAAGTAATAATTTAGTAATTAAACATTTTTGATTTTTCTTTTTCCAAGGAGTTTTGAGTTTTTTAAAGATTTTTAGTTTGTAATGATTTTAAACCTTTATTTAGTTTGATTGTTTTTTGTGTCATATATAAATTTGCGCCCATATAATTTATATGGGTGCAAATTTATATATAATGATTATATTGATACGAAAATGTTAATAATATTTAAGATTGAGATTTAAATAACTATTTGTGAACACAGAACTTAGAACTTCACTACTTTACAATATTAGACACTGTATTGGCTGCTTAACTGTTTTATAAAGATTGGGTATTTAATTTATCGCTTAGTTATTAAGATAACGCCAGAAACTTTCAAAGTAAAATTAATTAGTATTATATAACATTATTCTGACTGACACTTATTTTTATGTTTACGGTAATAAATAACATGCGAATATATTTACATCCTATTGATAGCGCCATCTGTTGTGAATATTGTAAAGCAGCGATTGGTTAATAAAATAAATTTGTTATTCGTATAAAATAAATCATTTGGTGTTGTGCAAAATTCATTACAATACTAATGTTGATTTTTTAACTATATTTTATAATTAATTGTAAAGTAATTTCAATTATATGTTGTAAAGGAAGTGGCAGTTGTTAAACATTAAGTGTAATGACGGTTAGTGTATAAAAAGGACTGAAGTTCACATTTTATTTTAGTTCTGTGCTAGAAATCGTCTGAAAATAAACCAAGTAATATTACGTGACTGTTTTTATTATAATGGAGTCTGGACACGATAACCCTGGCGTATCACTGACAGCAGCGGTTGGATAAACGCCCCCTAAGAGACTTCGGGATCTACGGTTGGCGCGAGAGTGATGGATCTCTTGGCTTGGCCGCCATTACCAATGATGACCTGAAGACTGATGCGACAAGCGCTTGGAAGCCGTGTTTGGCCCTAGTCAACCCTGATCGGAGACCACACGGTGTCTCGGAGTTATGGCGAGCACGTCTACACTTCACGTGAGGTCACGTGCGAGCGAGAGCGACAGAGCGACTACGACGGGGTGCACGCACCGGGGTGTGCTGTGAACGCTGTTCTGCTCTAAGTGCTACCAGAGGTTGCAGATGCGGGTTGTTGATGCACTGACCAAAGGTATTTGTCCAGAGCTAATTTGATTAGAGTTTTTGAGAAACATCCTAATTTTATAAATTATGGTGCTTACACGATTACCTACTGTCCCCGTAAGGATTACCAGAAAAACATTATACAGTCAAAATTACGAACGTTACACCCCAAATAGAACTTATAGGTAACTGTTGTTTATCCACGTTTGGTACATAGCAGTGCTACTGTGCTTATAGTCATGTTATGCCGTCGGCTGGGGCTCTTGTCTGTTTATTAATCGTTAGGCCATGTCGGAAACTCTCTGTAAAACTTACTTATCTACACAAAAATGAGAAAAAAGCTTTGTTGTTATGTGGTTCTACTAATATAATCATTAGTAAAGAACGGTATAACTGCCCTTTTCAAGTTGAAGCTCTGATATAGATCCATTGTATAAATTACCTGATTTGCTTTCAGTTTAAATAAGCTAATTGATGTGCTGAATATGAATTCAATTGGTAGTGAATAGGTTATCTCAATAGTAAAACATTAAAGGAATCAAAACATTATTTATAGCCCTTGGTTACACATTACATAAGGCTAACTAACTGCATTACTTATGGCTAGTGCTCACGGCGCGATTATATAAAGCCTCTCTTGATAAATGACTATCCACCACAAAAATAATTATTTGCATAAAACCAGTAGTTTCACAGATAAGTGCATTCAACTAAACAAACTTCAGTTTTATTATATTAGTACAGATATATATTCAGAAGGTAGATATAAAAATACATACATACATACATAGAATCACGCCTGTTTCCCGGAGGGGTAGGCAGAGACTACGGAACGCCATTTGCAACGATCCTGACATAACTCACTTGCTTCACTCACTCCCATCAAGTTTCTCATGCATGCTCTTCTGTTAAGGGTACTTCTGACTTGTCCTTTTTTCAGGATGTCTCCAATCTGGTCAGAGAACGTTCGCCTAGGTCTTCCCCTTTGTCCTGTCCCATTCACACTAGCCTGATATATCTTCTTTGTCAGTCTATCGTCATCCATCCTCTCCATGTGCCCAAACCATCTTAACATGCCTTTCTCAATGCTTGTCACTACATTTTCTTTTACCCCACACCACTCTCGTATCACACAATTCTTTACTCTGTCGGTCAAAGACACACCACACATACTTCTCAGTGCTCTCATTTCTACAGCATTTATTCTACTTTCAAATCTCTTCTGCCATACCCAACTTTCACTACCATACATAAGGGTAGGCACTAACACACCTCTATGTACAGCCAAACGTGCCTTTTTGGACACGTTTTGACTGTTCATAAAATCCTTCAGAGCTCCATTCACACAATTACCTGAATTAACTCTCCTTTCAATATCTGCTTCATTCTTACCATCTCTTGTAAACAACGTACCTAAGTAAACAAACTCATTCACTTTTTCCACTTGCTGTCCATCGATCAAAACATTACAAGCCGTAACGCATTCCTCCTTTTCAAAAACCATAACTTTCGTTTTACTTACATTCACTTTCATTCCTTTCCTTTCTAACGCACGATGCATGATTGTTACCATCTCCTGCAACTCCTCCGTTGAAGATGCAAGTATAACCTGATCATCAGCATAAAGGAGGCATTTGACGAGTAACCCATTCATCCTTAATCCGCAGTCACTATGTTTTAAATCTTGCAAACAACTGTCCATGAAGAGGTTAAACAGCCACGGCGACGCTTCACATCCCTGTCTAACACCTTTATCGATGGTAAACCAGTCAGTGTATGCCCCGTTTATCCTCACACAAGCTCTAGAATCCTCATAAAGGGATTTCAAAGCTCGAATGAGGCTGCTGTCCACCCCATTCATTGACAGCACCGACCACATTTCATTCCTCACCACTTTATCGTAAGCCTTTTCCAAATCCACGAATGCGCAATAGACCTTTTGACCTTTGGCCAAAAATTTTCCGGCTATGCTTCGCAAGGAAAAAACCTGATCCGTGCATCCCATACCCTTTCGGAATCCCGCTTGTACATCCCATATTTTCTTGTCGGTTACTTCCATAACTCTTTCAATAAGTACCTTTGCATACAATTTGCCAACAATGCTGAGAAGGCTAATGCCTCTATAGTTTTTGCAGTCTTGTTGCGATATAAAAATAAATTTGTGATAAACATTTTTAAAGCTAATATTTGTAAAGTTACAAAATAGGTTTTATTATATATTTGTGGACTCTGTATAGACAAGGGCCGATGCCTTCAAAAATGGTAAAAAATGAAAAAAAAATACAGAAGGATGAAACCCGTTAAAAAAGGAGGGGAATATGATGGAAATGAAAGGAAAAATAAATTACGGTCGATCCGAGTTCGGGAAGTGGAGGGGGGGAGGTTTTAAGGGTATAAAGTGGTTTATCTTGATTTCCGGCAAAACTACAAGTCCTATGAAAAAAAGTTAAATGGCAAAGTAGAATAGTAGATTTTTTTTTTTTGATAAAGATAAAAATAAAAAACCAAAAACTTGGTTATTTGAATTTATCACCCAAATTTTGAGGTTATGTGAAAAAATTGTAAATACAAAATGGTTCGGCGTTACACCGAAACCGTAGGTTCTAGGCGACTTGGGAAGGATTAATGGAATGGACTGTATTAGAGCAAGTTCTGGGTCGCCTAGAAAGGAATAAGGGAAGAGGTTGTAGGATTGGAATGGGAGAGATGATTGTGACTGGGTATAGGATATTCCAAGGACGGGGGCACTTACCTTGTACGGCGATCTTCTTCGTCTCAGAAGGGCAGTCTCCTTGGTGTTTCGGGATGAAGCTGCTTGATTCACTTCACTACACCAATCACTTCCACTTGCGAGCGGTTTATATAAGCAGTAATAATTATAGCGGGAGCGGCGCGGATCGGTACGGTATGGCCGACACGTATATAGCGAATCGAATGTTCTCGAAAGTTCTGGATTGTCTCTCGCGTCGACAATCGCCGCGACCAATCCGCGAAAGGTGTGCCCCTCCTTAGGGAATGAGAGACAGGGACGGAAATATGGTATTGCTCTCACTAGACAAGCGTGGAACGATTGACGTTGATGCGATTACCATATCCCCCCGGCCCTAAAGGGTTGCCTTTAAACAAAATAGAATTGAATTTAGCTATGCTGGGTGTACTACCGCATAACCCATCAATAGGCTAAGACAGCGACATGACAATAAAATTAATCTAAATTAACTTTAGCGAAAACTACAAACTCAATAATAGCGAAAACTACTAACTAAATACTTAAACTAAGAGGTAGGTCCAACTTCAGGCTAGATCTCACTGAGTTGGAAGCGGACAGAGACGTACAACAGGGCGCACGTAGCGGTTTTCACGGTAACAACGCGAGTTGTACCGTCCTTGGAAGTATGCAATTTCTCTACGATGGCTAACGGCCATGAAAGCGGCGGAGCATTATCATGTATTATGACGACCAACGTACCCTCCTGTATAGGGGATGCAGGACTATTCCACTTAGATCTAGCCTGAAGCTGGTGTAGATATGCCGCATGCCAGCGCCGCCAGAACGATTGCACGAGTTTATCCAGCAGAGTATGTCTCTGGAGCAAGCTTGAAGAGTCTGCTTCAGGAGCCGGAAATGACGATAATGGCACTGTGTTCAGAAAATGTGCAGGGCTTAACGCGGATGGTTCTGCAGGGTCACTACTCAATGCCGTGAGCGGACTCGAGTTGATCAGTGCCTCGACTTGTGCAAGGACAGTTAAAAGCTCTTCGTAAGAGAGGATCTGTTGACCTATAACCTTGAAGAGATGCGTTTTAATTACTTTGACCATGCTTTCCCAACATCCATCGAAATGTGGTGATGCTGGCGGAATAAACTTCCAGTCAATATGATTTATGGAAAGTTCTTCCTGAAGACGAGTACGATATTCTTCACTGAGAAACTTATAAAGGTCGCGTAAATAAGAGCTTGCGCCCACAAAACAAGTGCCGTTATCCGTGTACAAACACTGTATGGGGCCGCGCCGTGAGAGAAATCGTTTAAGGGCTGCCAGGAATGACATCGTGCTTAAATCTGTCGCAACTTCAATATGCGTAGCGCGCGTCGTTAAGCATGTAAAAATACATAGCCAGGCTTTACGGCTTTTAACACCTCGACCACGCACTGGCGTATACTGCAGTGGTCCTGCGTAATCACAACCGGTGTGTGTAAACGCTTTAGCAACCTGGTTGACGCGCTGGCTAGGGAGATCGGCCATGGAAGGGAAAGTCGGACGCGGACGAAATTTGAAACAGACGTTACATTTATGTATTCTGTGACGAATTATTCGTCGAGCGGCTAAAATCCAATACTTATGCCTAAGTAAGGACATAAGCAACTCTGGACCGGCATGGAGGTGCTTCTTGTGATAAAAATCAACAAGAAGGTCGACAACATGATCATGTCGCGGCAGAATACAAGGATGTTTGTAGTTATAAGGTTCAATTTGACAGACGACCCCCAACGCGTATGACGCCGTGTTCATCGAGAAACGGCTTGAGTCTAAGGATAGCGGGAGAACAAGGTACATTGTCTACTATATTGTCTGTCTTTTAAATTTTGAATGTCGTTACTAAAATGAACAGCTTGTACAGCTCGTAGTAACTTACATTCTGCGAATTTGATATCAGTACTTGATACAAAAGTCTCATTAGGTAGGTGCCTAAGAAACCTATAGACATAAACGATGGCGCGGAGTAACTTAGACCACGAAGACATGCGTAGTGCGAGTGCATAGATGGGAGACTCCGCAACCTCAGCAATCACGGGATAAGAAACAGACTTCCGTTCGGGTACATCTTCGTCTTCTGCACTGTGGTCAAAGTCAGTCTCGATCGCGCAACGGTCCGTGACGCGCGGCTGCACTTTTGACAGCGTTAATTAATCGTATCAAAATGACGAATATTCTTAAATGTGAAAAATGTAATATAGTTATAGACGAAATGTTATCGTATATTCAAAATAAAGTGTCTGTGATTGATGAAGAATCGTTGGTGCGGCTTTGTGTTTCTTCATTTAGTAGAGAAGAAATAAAAAAGTCAAAATCACTTCTATTTGATGCGATTCCATCGAATTTGCGTAAGATCATACGCAAAAACAAAGGAAAAGAAGAAAGAGATTTAGCAGACATTATAAATCTGTTCAAATCCGCCGAGCCAGATGATATACCCGTTTTTGTTGCAAGACAACTTGAAAAATTGCCGCCCGTTACATTTGATCACTTGGATTGTACGAAGTTGTTGAAAGATTTAGTACTAATGAAGTCGTCAATTAACGAGATAAAGACTACAAATGCGACCTTAGATGAGCTAAAACAATTAAAAACGGATTTTTTGCAGTTTAAACATAATTCGCTTTTACCTACATCTGCACCACACGAAAATATGAAGAAAGGGGGGTATTTACGTAGCAGTGACGAGGTCCTTTCGCTGTCACATAACTCGTCAATAAATCAAATATGCGCAAATGTTGATACTTTGAACGCCTACGAACAAAACGAGTTATATACACAGCCTCAGATATGTACGAATAGCTCAAGCTCTGACAGCGCTGAGATGATTCGAGCGACGGTGTCGTGTGCCGCAGAGGTGCAAGGTGCAACTGAAGCCTCGCCGTTGTCAACAGAGTGCACGATGCAGACCGGCCCATGCAGTACGTCAGCACAGCTGATTGATACAGTTAACTCGTGCCGCGTCAATAATTATGTAATACGTCAGCGAGATGCGCCGGAGTTTTCAAACAATAACGTCGATCAATGGCGCACTGTGTCATATAAAAAGAAGCAGCCCAAATACCGTTATTTAGGCAAGACAGGCGTAGCGAGAGATGAGAAATGTCTTTTCAAAGCTGCTGATAGGAAAGTTCCCATATTTATAACTAACTAGCTGTGCCCGCGACTTCGTTCGCGTAAATGTTGGAATTTAATTAGCATGATATTTATGCTAAGAATATATTTTATTTATAACTTTTATATGTATATTATATACCTTATATATATATTTAGAGAATTTCTTTACACTCACACAACATTAACTGTTTTACCACCTTCACATAGAACATACATACATACATACATAGACTCACGCCTGTTTCCCGGAGGGGTAGGCAGAGACCATAGAACGCCATTTGCAACGATCCTGACATACTTCTCTTGCTTCATTCAGTCCCATCAAGTTTCTCATGCATGCTCTTCTGTTTAGGGTACCTACTTCTGACCTGTCCTTTATTTTAGGATGTCTCCAATCTGATCAGAGAACGTCCGCCTAGATCTTCCCCTTCGTCCTGTCCCATTAACACTTGCCTTATATATCTCCTTTGTCAGTCTTTCGTCATCCATCCTCTCCATGTGTCCAAACCATCTCAACAGGTCTGTACAGTTTACCTGTACAAAATGCTTACTCGGCATTTTCATTATATGCGCGACACCGTTGCATCGGTGTAGTACCTATCATTTTATTACGAATAAATCAGTGCACTTACAGCACTCTGCTCGAGCGGTTTCTTTTATCATTCCTGATCGACCCTATATCATTTATATCATTATCATACATGTCAGCAGTATGCGTATATACTACCGACAATGCCTTACCCGATGCTTGTCACTACATCTTCTTTTACCGCACACCACTCTCGTATCACACAATTCTTTACTCTGTTGGTCATAGACACACCACACTTACTTCTTAGGGCTCTCATTTGTACAGCATTTATTCTACTTTCATGACTCTTCTGCCATACCCAACTTTCATTACCATACATAGAACATGTAAATTATTTTTACCGATCATGTGAAAAGCAACATGTTCGGATGTCGATTCCAGCTGTTTCAAGTGTCTGTTCCTGCGATTTATTTAGAAAATACACACAGGACTACGACTATCCAGCCCTGCCAAAAGTAAGATAGCCCCGTTGAGTAATTTAAGAGGTATCTGAATTCAGGGCGCAGTCTCCCGCTCAGAGATTCCCACGTACGTCACGTACGTGGGAATCTCTGAGAGGAGTGGGAAATTGGGAATATCTAATGAGGCACCTGTATAAGAACAGACCGCGAACGAACGAAAGAAATCAAAGAAACTCGATAACATTCAACAATCATAAACTCATAAGTAACGTCAAATATCCAATCCAAGTATTCCAACGACGATGAAAGCAAATTATCCGAGAATCTGATCAATCCTCGGAGAATCTTAACACCACCACCATCATTCAGAAAATGACGTCATTTGTCAACGCCATCTATGTTTACATATACAAACCGACCGATATTGAAAATAATAATAATGAACTAATCGACAATTCATTGAAAAAAGGATCTATAGTCATTGTATTTATCATTTAAAATAAATAATAATAAAATGATTACATAACTATTATATAAACATAATAATTTGAAATACATGAGATTGACCGTTTAAATTAAGTGGACATTGTAATAAATTTTGACACAGACTTTTTGCTTATGAAAGTGCCGAATATTATACTCTATTATTTTTTAATAACAGAAATATACCCGACACATAATTATTGTCTTTTTTGCAAGAAACATTTATTTTGCTAGAAATTTATTTGAAAATAGTGACATCTAGCGATCGGTAAGTAGCCATAAAACACTTCGAAGGTACCTATTTAGAGCAACTATACTTTTACTAACAAACTTATAATGATCATAGATGGCACCATATAAATAACCAGTTTTGGATGATCCCGGTTTTGTTTGGGACTACGTACAAAGGAGAGGTCAAGCTGTACACCGTAAACCACTCCACCGATTATGATGTAACATATACTATTTTATAGGTTTGAGTATCCTTTGTACATGAGTGTAAGTTTTATTGAAATCAATTCGGAAATTTTAGAGATCTTTAGCAACATAGGGAAAGACAGACAGACATAAATTCTAAAAAACATCAAGTATTGCTTTTTAGCATTTTCCTAGATTTTTTAGCTAATTTTCGTCAAAAAATCTTTAATGTACAGACTTTTTCCCCTCTACAGTTTTATTATAGTATAGATATTCGTAGTGATACTTCAGCTGATGACATTATCAATTATATACGTTCAAAGACGCAGGAAACAGTATCACTAGAGAAAATTTCGATGAAAAAGGAAAAGAATTACATAGCTTTTAAATTCTTTGTTGCCGAGTCGAAATTACCTACATATATGGACGAAAAATTATGGCCACAAGGTATCATATTTAGACGTTTTGTGAATTACAAATACACAACAACGAGAAAAGTTTTATCTCACAGCGGCTTAAATAAAACAGTGCGATGAATAAACGCCCCTATCGATTTGCTAGTTATAACTGTAAGAACGTAAAACGCTCGGTAGATAATATTAGGGACCTATATCGTTATTGCGACGTCGTTGCATTGCAGGAGACGTGGCTACTGCCAGAAGAAATACCATATTTGGGCACGATTGATGTTGCTTTTGGATATACAGGCATCTCGGCTGTGGACACGTCTGCTGGAATTTTACGGGGGAGACCCTATGGCGGCGTTGCCCTACTGTGGAGGAATTCCGCTTTCCAGCAAGTTTCAGTGTTAAAATGTGATAGTGAGCGTATCTGTGCCATCAAAATAATAACCAGTGATCGACCGGTGATTATTATGTCTGTATATATGCCAACGAACACTACGGATAACTTAGCGGAATTTACGGACTGCCTTAGTTTGGTAAGCGCTATAATTGATGATTATGGTGTAGAATCTGTGTATGTTTTGGGGGATTTCAATGCTTCGCCGGGTGGCTTATTTTATAACGAACTTGCAAATTATTGTACTGAGCAAGATTGGTCATGTATAGATGTACAAATACTAGGTATTGGATCTGACACATTTACTTTTATGAGTGATGTTAATGGGACTTGTAGCTGGTTGGATCATTGCTTGGTTACGCGGGCTGCAAAGCAATCTGTTACTAATGTATATGTTGATTTTAATACAGGGTGGTCTGATCACCTACCACTTGTTATTGAATGTAATGTCAAAGTATTGTCGAAAAAAAATACATCGCAATGTAACGTTGAATAAGGGCGTAGTTTGGGGTGAGCGCAATGATGAACTGATTGCTTTGTATACGAAAGAATGCCACCAGAGATTGAGACTTATTCATTTCCCTACAGAATGTATTAAGTGCGCTGACTCTCACTGTAGTGATCCTGGGCATAGGCTTGTACTTGATAAATTGTATGCTGACATTGTGACTGCCCTTCGTGACGCAGCTGTGGGAGGTCTGGGGGACACTAAAACACCGAAGGTTGGACAGCGCATAGTAGGGTGGAACAGAATAGTTAGGCAGGCACACCAGGAGGCTAGAACAAAGTTTATCGAATGGGTTCATTGTGGCAGACCGAGAAACGTAGATATGTATGATGAAATGTGTAGAAGCAGAAAATCTTTTAAGTCTCGACTTAAGTGGTGCCAGGATCACCAAGATCAATTTAAAATTGACGTTTTCGCTGAGAAACATTTGACTGGTGATTTTCGTGGTTTTTGGCAAGGAACTAAAAAGGTTAATTTGAAACCTGGACTTCCAGTCTGTGTAGACAATATTAACAAGCCCTATGAAATTGCCAATCTGTTTAGGTCATACTTTGCAGTGCAACCTCGGCGGAATGAGGTGATAACTGCAGTAGGTGCTGAGATGGTTTATAGTACATCGGGAACAATGTTTTCGGCTAAGGAAGTAGGCAAAATTGTACATACTATGTCCAGAGGTAAATCACCAGGTCATGATGGGCTTAGCGTAGAGCATTTACGTCATGCTGGGCCACATGTGTCTGGGGTGTTGGCTATGTTCTACTCTCTTTGTGTGAGGCACTCCTATCTGCCGCACGATTTTATGAAAACGGTAGTTGTGCCTGTAGTGAAGAACAAAACTGGCGATATGGGCGATAAGCATAACTACAGACCAATCTCTCTCGCGACAGTAATAGCAAAAGTGTTTGACGGTTTGCTTGAGACACAGCTAAATAAATATGTAACTTTGCACAATAATCAATTTGGGTTTAGACCCAAATTATCTACAGAAAGCGCAATACTGTGTCTCAAGCACACTGTCAGGTACTATACAGATCGCAACACACCGGTGTACGCATGTTTCCTTGACCTGACAAAAGCGTTTGATTTGGTGTCATACGATGTGCTTTGGCAGAAGCTGGAAAAGATAAATATGCCATATGATTTAATTAATATCTTCAAGTATTGGTATGCACACCAGATTAACAGTGTTAGGTGGGCGGGCGCAATGTCAGAGCCATACCGACTTATATGTGGAGTTAGACAAGGTGGATTAACCTCACCCACCTTGTTCAATCTGTATATCAATGACCTGATAGTCGCGCTTAGCAGTCAACATGTTGGCTGTTATATAAATGACGTATGTGTAAACAATCTAAGCTACGCAGATGACATGGTGTTGCTGAGCGCGTCCGTCTGGGGGATACGCAGATTTTTGCGACTGTGTGAGGAGTATGCCGACAGGCACGGCCTTATGTATAATGTGGCAAAAAGTCAATACATGGTCTTTCGGGCTGGCAGCAAATCGCCGGCACATGTGCCAGCAATAAACTTAAATAATACACCCTTGGAAAGGGTAAAAAAGTTCAAATATCTTGGGCACTGGCTGACCGAAGACCTAAGAGACCATGTTGACATGGAACGGGAACGAAGGGCACTTTCGAAAAGAGCGAATATGATAGCTCGTAGGTTCGCACGTTGTTCGTTACAAGTTAAGATTTCGCTTTTTAAAGCATTTTGCACCTCATTATACACGTGCAGCCTGTGGGCGTCATACACACAAACTGCTTATAATGCCCTTCGTGTCCAGTACAATAACGCGTTCAGGGCGGTACTGGGGCTGCCTCGTTACTGCAGCGCTTCGGGTATGTTTGCGGAGGCGCGCACCGACTGTTTTCACACCACCATGCGCAAGCGGTGCGCGTCCTTAGTGCGCAGGGTGAGGGCCAGCTCCAATACAGTCCTGACAATGATAGCCGACAAAATTGACTGTCCTTTTATTCGGCATTGTTGTAGTAGGCATGTCTACGTGCATGGTTGCTAAATATAAATGCGGGCTGCCAAGTTTATATTTCGCAATTATGTAGATTTGCTTTGTTCTCTGTGCTTTTAAATGTCTTGTGTGTGCTTTGTTATGTATTATGTGTACTCTGTGCTTTTAATGTTATATTGTTTTTGTGCTTTTTTAATGTATTTTTTTCTTTTTTGTGTGTGTATATGCTTTTGTAATCGTGTATATGAAATTCTATGTGTCCTGTATGGGTTATGTGGCCTGAAATAAAGGTATTTTATTTTATTTATTTATTTTATTTTAAAGGGTTGCATGGGCCATTCTGACGGATCATGGGAAATCCAAGAAGGTCCACGATGCCACAATGGATGATGCAGAAGATTAAGTGGAGTGACACCACGAGACAAGCAATCTGCAGGGTTCTCAATACCCGCGACGTGATTGAAACAAGTAGCAGGAACCAGTTCAATCAATTTGCTAACGCGGTTGGCGACAAAGGTCTGCCAGCGATGAGGAGAAGAATGAATCCAAGCGAGCACTACTTTGGAGTCGGAAAATGCGTATATTTTATTAATGGGGTAGTGGGGCAAAACTGTGTCTTGAACCTTGCGGAGCAACTGAGACAGCAGAAGGGCCGCGCACAACTCCAGTCTCGCAACTGAAATGGTTTTAACAGGCGAGACCTTAAACTTGGCACAAACTAACTGCACCGAGTAGTTAGAACCAATGCGGACTTGCAGATATACGACTCCGCCGTAAGCACGCTCGCTGGCGTCAGCAAAACCTATTAAGTTGATGGTACATCCATCTACCAACCCAAGATGACGCGGAATAGTAACTTGATTGAGCGCGGTAAGCTCAATACAAAACTGGCCCCAAGCGGCGACAATATGGTCAGGGGGTGTTTCATCCCACTCACACTTTGATAGCCAAAGCTCTTTGATCAAGAGCTTGGCGTACAAAATTGTGGGAGCCACAAAACCCATTATGTCCCATAGTCGAGCCACTGTGGACAGCATAGTGCGTTTGGTGCACTTATCATCTGGTGGTGAGACGTCAAACCGAAAACTATCGCAGGATTTGTCCCAGCGTAAACCGAGAACCTTATGCGGTACAGACAAACTCAATGTCTGGAGAAGCCTTATGAGAATCTGGTATGCGTGCGAGAACCTCCTTAGAGTTGCTGGTCCATTTGACAAGATCAAACTTGCCTCGCTTGAAAAGCTGAATAAGCTCTTCACAAAGCGAAATTGCTAGCGGAGCGGATATGACACTACAGGCAATGTCATCCATGTACAAAGCGGAAGTGGCAACAGCCGCTGCGGCGGGAAAGTGATCGCCTTCATCAGCGATCAACTGGCGAACCACTCGTAACGCGTGATATGGGCTAGACTTGAGTCCAAAACAAACACGATTGAACTGATACACAGATAAAGGTTCTTTCTTGTTAAAACGATAAAAGATCCGTTAAAATCTACGGTCAGATTCGCGAACGCCGATATTGAGAAACATTTGGCGGCAATCAGCTGACAGAGCGATTTGGAAAAGACGAAACTTTATTATGATGTTAAATAAATCACCCTGTAGATTGGGGCCGGCATGCAAAATGTCATTAATCGACTGACCCGATGTAGTCTTACAACCAGCGTCTAAAACCACACGAAGTTTAGTAGAGGTTTTATCTTCGCGAACTACGCCGTGATGCGGGATATAATATGAGGGCAGAGAGTTGCCCTCGTTGTTTACAACTACACTCAAAAAACCTTTATCTATGTAGTCACGAATGACGTCATTATAGGCGCTACGTAACTTAAGTGATGCATTCCAGTTTACGTTCCAAACAATGGAAACGTCTGAGTGCAGCAGCGTACGAGTCGCCTAACGAATAAGGGTCATCACAGAATGGCAACGCCACAACGTATCTGCCACTGTCGTCACGAACAGTGGTAGCGCGGAAATGTTCTTCACACTCGAGATCTTTACGGCTCATCGAGGGCGGTGCGGTAACCTCTTCCAGCTCCCAAAATCGCTTGAGAAGAGAATCAATATTGTTTTCTTGAAGAACAGAACAACAGCAAGACGTAACGTATTGAGAAGTATGTAATGTAGGTACGGTACCCATAATCACATACCCAAATACCGTCTCAATAGCGGGCGGTAAGTTATTTTGCTCACTACGTACCACTTTAGTTAGTAGCAAGTGCGGGAATATTGCGGCTCCGATCAAAACATCAATGTCTGCCGGATTCGCAAACTCCGAGTCTGCCAGCGGCAATGACTCGAGGTGTGTGAGAAGCGATACGTCCACATTAGCGTTTGGCAATGCGTCCGTAATACGCTCCACGATAAGCGAAGAAATTTTAAAATTAATGTCCCTATCAAAACGCGAATGTATTTTAATATCTACGGAACCCTTGCAATGTTTTTCTGAACCGCCGATCCCTCGGACTATTGAGTTCGTATTTTTAAAGTTATTCCATAATCCGAGGCGTTTGAATAACTCAAACGTTATTAAATTGGTCTGAGATGCGCTATCTAGCAGACAACGTACCATGTGCGGCGACCCATTAACATCATATACGATAACTTGCGCTGTCGCTAACAGAACAGTCTTAGACGCCATACATCGCGGCCTAGCACTGCTCCGATCACTACAAGCGCGCGAAGGCCGTCCGCGCGTGCGTGCCGCCCGCGCAATGGATGTCGTACACAACGATATCTCATTCTGAGGCGTGGAGGGGGGAGTCACCGTGGCCTGCACCTGCGACGTAAGTATGTCAAGGTTAGCGGCTTGGCTTGACAACGGGTTATCTTTATCGAAATGTAGCAATGAATGAGATATCGTTGTGTACCACATCCATTGCGCGGGCGGCACGCACGCGCGGACGGCCTTCGCGCGCTTGTAGTGATCAGAGCAGTGCTAGGCCGCGATGTATGGCGTCTAAGACTGTTCTGTTAGCTACAGCGCAAGTTATCGTATATGATGTTAATGGGTCGCCGCACATGGTACGTCGTCTCTCTCTTGTCGCTCTCACTAGACAAGCGTGGAACGAATGACGTTGATGCGATTAGTTATAGATAGGAAGGTAGATGGCGCTACCATATCCTCTTTGGTTTCTGTGGTAGCGCCGCAGTCAATATCTCAGGCTCAGGCTCTGGCTGGAACACAAAAGTTGTAGATCTTTTTATTACCTACAACTTTGCCATTTAACTTTTTTCCATAGGACTTGTACTTTTGCCGGAAATCAAGATAAACCACTTTTTACCCTTAAAACCTTCCCCCCCCCACTTCCCGAACTCGGATCGACCGTAATTTATTTTTCCTTTCATTTTTATCATGTTTCCCTCCTTTTCTAATGGGTTTCATCATACTGTAATTTTTTTGGTTTAAAAAATTATCGACCCAGGTCTATAGGGTCATTTCGCCTGTTCGCGTCCATTTAGTGCAGTTGGCAAGTTTGAAGGAGAAACTAAAAATGTTCCAGCAAATTGATTCAATGAAAAATTTATGTAATGCGTTCATTATGAAGTCTATTTTAATATTAACTTTCAGTTTTGTTCGAAACTTGTTGTGGTTTTTTTTTAAATAGACAAACTTCAAAATTTGGCATTTTACCCAGTTTGCGTACAAAAAATCCTAATTGCGTCCACCTGTGGACCAGTTCGCGTCCACCAGCTTAGTTTTAACAATATCAGCCTTATAATCCTTCGTATAAGAGTGATATTGTTAAGACAATCTAAAGAAAGATTGGCTTTTAACAATTTCTACATTTAGGATTAAAGTTATACAAAAATCTACATTATTATCATTATTAAATCACTTTAAAGAAACTATAAATAACTATTTATTGTTCTCAACATCGATGGAACTTAACCCCTTGTATGCCGGAACGCAGATCTACGCGAGACACAATAGCTTTTAAATTGTGTCTGGCATTCCGGCATACAAGAGGTTAAAATCAAAGATAAAAAATAACGATACATGTTGTCCAATATTGTGGTCTTCGGAATAGCATAATTTTTACATAATTATGTACATCTTTGTCTTATCAAATTCTTCTTCTCACGAATATCACTAAACGCTTTCTTTATTTAATCATCCTCTGTATTTTTTTCTTTTACTTCTTCTTTCTTGTCTCCTAAGAACTCATCTTAAATAGAAAAAAATATGGAATAAAAGAAATTACGCATTTCATTGCACTAAATTTGTAAAAATTGAATTTTAGACTCAGTCTTAATCAAAAATGCATTTCAAATTATTAAAAAAATATATATTTTGTATAACCTTTGAAGTGGCAGGCAGACATATTATGTCTGAACAGCCCAAGTCGTTCAAATGGCAAGCAGACATAATATGTCTGATCACGAATGGCACAATATTTGCCCGCCACTTTACGCCATATTGGTTCGGAAATTCTGCCATTTGAGCGGATAATATATTTATGCTATAATTTCTATTTCATGAAAAAATGGACGCAATTTGCTATAATATTATCGCTTGTAGGTATAGTTTGCGTCCACCTGTGATCGATTATTATATAGATTGTATCTTTTATTACAATAATAATACTGTGGACGCAAATTGGTCATTACAATTGCATACTATTGATGTTAAAATAAACAAAATCTCAATTTCTCTCTCATATTTTAATCACATAAAAATAAACAACTAAAGTAAACATAAATAGACGAGTTCGCGTCCATTGCGGACGCAAAGTGGAAGTTTTATAAATTCGGTGTTGTAATTCGCGTCCACCTTATTTTAATTGCTAACTATAAAAAAACAAGCTAATTCATAATTCATACGATTCGTATTTTCATTATTAAGTTCAGAAACAGCTATGTATCCTAAAATTAACATAAAACAATAAAATACTTACCGTCAAACACGCCGCTGCACACTATTTTTTTATTTATATCCCGCGCATCTGCACTCTTTGGTTGAACAACCGAGATTTACAAATGTTTTTAAACAGGATTAGCTGGGCGCACGAAGCTTTTGTCTATTAGTGCGTGTCTCTTATACGTTTAGATATTGGTGGTACTGACTTTTCATTTTATTAGTGTGTTAGTATTCTTATTATCGAGCATTTTTAAAGGAAGGTCCGTAAAATGGACGCGAATTGGGCGATGGACGCGAACAGGCGAAATGACCCTACATGAGTACTTATGCTGCACACTCGCCGGATTTTTAACTCACTTTAGAACTATTGAATGTGGATCGAGCCAACATTTGCCTACGATAATATTTTAAGACAACTCATATACGATACATACCGTCATCTGTATCCAAACTAAGCTGTAGCTGTTCTTGTTTTGGCAACCAGATAACCAATGATTACACTCTGACTCATCTGAAATACATACACATCTCCCCATATTATAAAATCAAGTCCCCTGGTGTCCAGTCTATTAGTATAAACTAAAAAACTACGGAACTGATTTTTATACGGTTTTCCCCAATTGATAGTGTGATGCCTAAGTAATGTATAAGTGCATAAATCACGCAGGCGGAGCTGCAAGTGAAGTCTTGTTACAGACCAAATTACACACAAAAAGATTTGTCCTGGTATACAAATACAAATAACCGTGTTTAATCACACAAAGAATCTGTGTGAAAATACTGGAAATCTAACCCATGAGTCCAACGGCCTCGGCATAGCATTCGGGTTATCAGCCAACAGGCCAGTCAAATTAATGTTGCTCCTTCTACTGAAATTTGAGGCCGCAAAGAAAAGCTTCTACCATTTAGGTAGATGTTTGTGATATTGTCCGTCTCCTAATAGTCATTGGCAGGCGTCAAGGACAGAGACGCTGTTTTATCTTAAAGCTTCATTTATTCGATGCCTGAAAGGTTCCTATTTACGTAAATAGAAAAGAAAATATAAGTATAATCAAAACAGTATAAATGTTATTTAAGGTACCTTAAGTTTGTCGTAATAAATACGGAATTATCCTACCCTTGCCTATTTGTCTTGGTGTAAACAGATTAATAGTGTAACGTATTGACCATATTTGTGTCTTATACTTAATTTTATTGTTGTTTAAGCTTATGAATTCCTAAGTTGTAGACATTAACAATAAGCTCTTTATTGGATACAGTTTTCGATAATAAGGTAAGTACTACTAAGAATGATTAGTAAAATTTCTAAAACTACTGTGTAATTTGGGAATCAAACCTGGGACCTCACCGCATCCGCATACCCTACCCTACCTACTTACATAATATCACGGCAAGCAGCAGGCTGTGCAATGAATAGTACCCGGAACATACATTGCGTTATTTAGTTACTAACTTCCACATTAATTCGTTTATATTACATTGCTGTTAAGGCTCCTACATACAGAGCCGGCGGCATGGCCGCCGGCCAAGCCACCTGAACCCGGCAGCATATAAAGCCGGCGGCGAAGCCGCAAGAAGGAGCCGCCGGCATGGCCGCCCGGGTTGCAAGTTGCTACTTGTGCGTGGTCGTTCTATACAACTGCAATGATGCCCGTCGGCTTTCTGTGGCAGATGCCGGCGGCACCGACGCCCGCCAAAAGCCGGCGGCACGAGCCGCGCGGCTGAAGTCGGTTTGTTGTAGCATTGTCTATGCGATTTGATTTCGCGCTTATTTCTATGTGATTCCTGCGGAAGCTTAAAGTGTATAAAGGGGGTAAAGTCAAGTTATGAATAAAATGCACTCAGGTACAGAACTAATGATCATGCTCATCACACAAACACCCTGGGTGGGAGCCGAACCCACAACCTCCGACTAAGCAGTCTGGGTTACTAGCTACTAGGTAACTAGAACAACAGGGCAATATTTGATTATTGCGTTTAATAGGTGGGTATAATATATATATATATATATATATATATATATATATATATATATATATATATATATATATATATATCCCCTCCATCACAATGTTGATCAAGCATGCCATATAAGTAGTTTTTGTTTGATCCGTTTTCACTTGTTGATCCGGCCATGATTTCTTGATCCATTGCGAGCGCCCCATTCTCATGTGGTTCCCTTCGGATCAACTAACGCCAACGTCGTTGCTAATAATAATTACGCCATTTTTATACAAATCCACACTTTTGGTATCTTAGATTTATTTGATCCGATTCAAATGGGCCAATCGCAGCCCAGTATTCTTCACGGAGGGCAGTCATTGGTTCTTGGTCACTTTTATGTATTATTATTCTGTATTTCTTATCAATTCTCATAACTTGCGGAATTTCGTACATTAACTTGGTTTCTATGTACATTTTTTCAGCAGTTTTTTTTTACTTCGGCGTTTTTGGTTAAATATTTGTAGTAAGTACTAATGTACCTAACATTACCTACCAGAGGGGCCCGTGACAAAGTGGCGACCACTCGAATCATTCAAAAATTCGCGAAGTAAAACGCGTTTGTCACCGTCTGGTTTATAGATGGGTCATCATCATTATCCTCCGAGCGTTATTCCGGTTGTATCCAGGCCTTTGCCTTGGAGCCCGGCCTCCGTTTCCAACCCTTGCTCCTCATGTACCCATTTTTTATTTTTTTTATTTATTAAACTTCATACATACACTGTAGATATATGTATAGGCGGACTTAATGCCTAAGGCATTCTCTACCAGTCTACCTTTTGGGTGGTGCAGAGATTGAACAAAGTAGGTGTAAATTGAAGTTACTATAAGTAGAGAAGGACAATTCTTCGTATTAAGTAAAACTAATCAAGATAATATATAGGTATAGATAAAGATAATTTATGCTAAAAATATATAAACATATAAATAATATTCATAAATAAGAATACGCTATATACATACACACACGCACTTATATAGGTATATATATATATACATTATATAAATATAATCATATATATATATAAATAATAATAATAACTACAATTGAATAGAGATGTCAACTCTGTGATGATCCTGCCAACTCGTTCTGCAGTAGTTGCCGCACTTTCAGTTTAAATGTATGTCTGCTAGTAGCCATCCTGATTTCCAGAGGGAGGGCATTCCACAGAAGAATAGATTGCACAGGAAAAGAAGAATGAAAGAAATCAGAGTTATGTGTCGGACAGAGAAGAAGTAGATTGTTAGAAGAACGTAACGTTTTGTCGTGGTTGGAATGTAGATACTTAAAATAAGGGGTTAAATAGGTAGGTGGGTTAGGACACATGAGGATAGAGTATAGTGTTGTGAGGGCACGCATACTACGGCGTTGACGGATAGGTAACCATTTCAAACGGGAGCGATAAGTAGACACATGGTCATACTTGCGAAGATTAAAGACGAATCGAATGCAGTTATTGAGAAGACGGTCAAGTTTATTGAGAAGGTCTGCATTCAGGTCGAAATAACACACATCACCATAGTCGATTATGGGGAAAATTAAGGTATGCACAAGCGTTGTCTTGGTCCTGGTTGGTAGAAAGTTTTTCAGGCGGTAAAGAGCACGCAGAGTACCTGTGACTTTTTGACAGACGTGAGTCACCTGAGCACGCCAATTTAGAGTAGAGTCTACATGTAGGCCCAGGTTCCTAACTACTGGACAATATTCTATAACTGATTCATTGAACATGATCGGCGGTAGTGCGGTCATATCAAGTCTACTCAAAATTCTTTGACTGCCCACAACTATTGCTTGACACTTACTGGGATTTACTGACAGACCGAAAGATTTAGACCAACTATGCAAATATTCCAGATCCCTGTTCACACGGGCTACAGCAGAAGATATGTTATCAATACTTGCTTGAGCATAAAGCTGCAAGTCATCGGCATACAGATGATAGGCGCATTGAAGATTCTGGGTTAGGAGATTGATAAAAATTGAAAATAGAAGTGGGGAAAGAATACCGCCTTGTGGAACGCCAGAGCCGATCTCACGCCAGTTTGACGAGGATTCGCCGACGCGAACCGACTGCTGACGTCCACGAAGATATGACGAGAACCATTCCAGAGCTTCGGAAGAGATCACAAGGTGGGAAAGGATAGCTAGCAGGATGTCGTGACTGACGACATTAAAGGCATTAGAGAAATCAACTAAAGCCAACACCGTGACTTTGGTGTCCTCCATGCCTGACCTAATGTCGCCAGTCACTTTAAGGAGAGCGGAAACAGTACTGTGGCCAGGCCTAAAGCCAGACTGCATGGGACTTAAGAGATTATTTATGTGAATATGGCGAGATAACTGCTTATGGACACTGGCCTCAAGTACTTTGGACAGAAAAGGAAGAACGGAAATTGGACGGAAGTGATTGGGTAAGGAAGGATTCTGGATCTTGGGCAGAGGTGAGACAAAGGCTTTGCGCCATAAATCAGGGAAAACGCTGGAGTCAAGGGAAAAATTGATGATGTGCGTGAGCACAGGGATAAGGTGTTCAAGGATAGTCATGATCATGCGGCGACTGATCTGATCACAGCCCACCGCATTTGACTTTATGGAGCGGATAATCCTTTTGATCTCGTCCGGAGCTATAGGAGAAAAACTGAAAGATTCGATGTTTGGGTGGGTCAAATTACCGAGATAATCGATAGTGAGACACTTGGTTTGATGATCAAGGAGAGTAGTTGTGGTGAAATGTTGATTTATATCATTCAAACCAAGTGTCCCCTGGAAATCGAAACGAAGCTTCCCGCCAATGCCTAGAGTTCCAAGGAACT
Source organism: Euclidia mi (assembly GCA_944739405.2). Classification (NCBI taxonomy): domain Eukaryota; kingdom Metazoa; phylum Arthropoda; class Insecta; order Lepidoptera; family Erebidae; genus Euclidia; species Euclidia mi. The sequence continues at coordinate 27,071,151 of OX123193.2, read as the reverse complement.
TCCAGACATCAGCAGGGGATGAACAGGAGATATTTTCATGAATATGTCGGCGTTTAGCGTTGCGTATCATCTGGTTACACCGGTTCCTTGCAGCCTTATAATCCGTCCAGGTGTCTTCACATCGGTCTCTCCTGTACTTGCGAAAAGCCCGGTCCCTGCGCCTCATCGCCATCCGGACACCTCTCGTTAGCCAAGGTGCTGGAGGACGTTTGAGCTTTATTTTTCTGATTGGAGCATGTACGTCATATAGGCCAATGAGATTGTCATTGAAGGCTTTGACTTTGTCGTTTACTGTGGTAACCTGGAACACATTGTCCCAGTTAAGTAAAGCAGCGTCCTGACACAGTTTTTCTACGTCCATGCGACCAAAACAACGCCTCTGCACAACCTTAGGTGGGGATTTGGGTGGTTTTAGGATGTAGGAGAGAAAAATGAGGTCGTGATGAGAGAAAGCAGGAGCTATGTGTTGACCGTAGGAAGAGGCTAGGGTAGGATCAGAGGTAAGGATCAAGTCCAGCCAGGTGTCGTCACCTACCATGTTGTGATGGGTAGGTTGCAGAGGTAAGATGTGCAGACTGGCTGACTTAACAATGTCCAGGAGTTTGGAAGATCTTTGGGTACAAGGGGACAGGAGATCGGTGTTAAAATCGCCCATGATGATATGATGTGAATACTCCGACCCTAAAGATTCCAGACTCATTTCGAGACTGGAGAAATAGTTTACAGAAGGAGGACAGTTTGGACCCTTTTACGCAAACTTCGATAAAAAGATACTCCGCAGTGGCCGTTGAGGTGGGAGAAGATGAAGAAAGAATTTTAAAGGGCAAGTTACTGCGGAGATAAATAGCAACACCTCCCCCCTTCCGGTCAACTCGATCATTACGGATCAAGATAAAACCGGGGAGAGGGTAAGTGGTAGAAAGAAGATGCGGTTTAAGCCAACTCTCCGAAACCAGGACGGCATGCACATTAGCGTTATTGAAAGCCTCTAGCAAGTCGCTGTAATGGCTAGGTATGCTTTGTGCATTAATATGACATACATTAAAATTGCTGCAAGTAGTTTGATTGAAAGTTTTCCTCACAATGTCACCTAATGTTTCAGTAAGAGAATGAAAACTCTCATCTAGCGTTACATTATCAGAACTATCGGCAGAATAGAAAGAATCATCATCAGAATACATAAAATATTATAATATACTATATATATAAATAAACAAATAATATATGAATATAAGTCAAAACAGTAATAAATTATTAATTAAGAAAGAAAATACATACGTACTTATTTGGTGCAAATATTCTATCCCTGCACCACCCGCCAGCTGACACACAATATAGAAAACGCACTAATACAAACAAAACGTAATAAATCGATGCAATTTCTGAACGCAACAAAACGTCAAAGTGACAGTGGTGACAATTTCTCATAGGCTATTTTGACATTATGCTATTTGATTGTAATGTTTTAGTTTTACAAAAAACAAAAGTGAGATAAAAAAAAGTGATGAAGTGGTGGGTAAATTAACTATAACTGTTACGTAATGAAGATCAAGTTAATGTTTACGTTATTACCGAAGAAAAGTGAATGGCAAAACGTTATAGCGAATTACAGCGATAATGTTCGTCAAATACTATTTACGTTGGCGAGAAATTGCTGCAGAAGTTCCGAAGTCATTCTTGCTCGATGTTGAAGCACTGGGGTATTTCTCCATGAGAGCGTTGAGCTGCTCCATGGTAGTCAGCTTGTGACGGCTTCCATCTGCGGCTTTTACTGTAATTACGCCATCGTGGGTCCAGCATCCTCTCATACCAAAATGTTGGCGGGCTTTGGAGAAGATGGATTGTCGAGTCTTTGTAAGGAACTCCTTAACTGCGACGGCTGAACCCTTCAGCTTGGCTTTATTCTTCCAAACAGCAGATCTGGATTCCACGGAAGTAAATCTCACAAGTAGTGGCCTATGATGGTCTTTGTTGCGCACTCCGATACGGTGAGAAGTACGGATATTCGATGCCGAGATATCTTTGAGGTCCATTCTATGGATAACATTAATGATAGCAGCTGTGCAATCCTCTCCGTCAACCTCTGCAACACCCAGGAATATGAGGGCTTTTCGACGGTGCCTAGTCTCCATATCATCAACCAAGGCAGTTACCTCATTAATCTGCTTCCTGAGCAGACTGAGCATGGAGAAAACCAGTTCCCTGAAGGTCCGGAACTCTTCTGCGACTTTGGTTACTGTATCCTTGGCAGGGCCCCCGGTGTGCAGCTGAGCTTCAAGTTCTGCCATCCTCTTGGAAAAGCATTCCTCCAGATTTATTTGTGCAGTTTTTATATCAGCCAGTTGAGACATAATTTATCCAGTGCAGTTCTTCAGTTATATTCAAAAGGTGTGAATAGCTGGCAGGTGGTGTATGTGATTGAATGTAGTATTTACATTAGCAGATATATTATGCCACAAACGTAAGTACGTTCTAGTTATGCACGATTGCACTCAATAAAGTGGATATTTATATTAAAAATTGACTATTTAAATAATTAAAGATTTTCGAAAAAAATTCTACGTGTGATAACTTTTCTACACCTACCTACAATGTGTCGGAGGATAGGGTTTCACCGAAGCATTCCTCGCTACCCCCTGACGGGTATTGGTCAGGCGGGCCCCGAACGAAACCCCCTTGGCGGCGGATGAAGGTGTTGGGCTCCGCGGCCAAAACACCCAGTGGCCGCAGAGGATAGGGAGGACGGCAACGCAACACCGCATCTCCTCTTCCACTGCGGCCCCACCACGACGTAACGATGGTGTGCCCCCATTTGGTCGCGGGAGATAGGGCGCGAGGCAACGTCTCTCCTCCTGCGACCACGCCCGACTGCGAGGGACAGAAGAACTGTCCCTCGCACCCGCACTATTGGACGCATCCTGCGCAGGCCTCCGCCAAGCCCTTGCGGAGCGTCCACTCCTGGGATCTCGCTTAGCTTCACCGTGGTTGACCTAACCACGGTTACTGAGCCGCCTGACCACGACAAGGTGGAGATCCAACGGGGGGGGGGGGGTTCTCCGTTTCCTAGTCTAACCAAATTTGACTGAATATTAGTTTTCCACAGAGCGACTGTTTTCTTATTTTCTTAATATAACATGTATAACCATTTAATTTAGGGCACGGAGGGTGTGACTTTTTGTGGCTGGTCACCCATCTATAAACCAGACGGTGACGAACGCGCTTAACCTTGCGAATCGACAGATTCGAGCGGTCGCCACTTTTTCACGGGCTGCTCACTTTATACGCCACATGTGCGTACTTATTCGAATCTAAAACTTTATAATATAGACCTGCTGGTCAATATTATGTGGCTCCAGGGTTATGTTACATGAGTATTTTTGTTTGAAAATTTTAGCTTACTATTTAACGCATAATAATTGTATACCATAATCTGTATATTTATTTGGCTCCTTTAAGACATACATATACCCGTCAATTAATACTTAATGGTTTCACATTACAATCATTTAAATTTTAGGTTTCCATACATAGGATGATCCAGTGAATTTATATTCATTACGTCCATGCATTGTCAAATCCGAAAGCAAACTATATTAATCCGCTTTAAATATGAACTGATACTGATAATCTTATGCACAATAGCTTATATGAATATTATGTGGCTCCATTACGTATGTACGCCACGCCATATCTGCGTACTTATATAAATTTGGGTCGTTTGGCTGATTTGAAATATCATCATCATATCGGCCAAACGACGTCCACTGCTGGACAAAGGGTGACCGGCCACAAAATATCACATCCCTCCGTGCCTCGTAAAGCACGTAAAGCCATCGGTTTCGGTTATCATCTGTGACAGTCGTTAGGGCAATCAGTGCCCTCAAATATCTGGTCTAAACCATAAAATAATAAAATTATGCCTACGCCTTCGGGTTGTACAGGTCAGACAGACGGCAGTCGCTCTGTAAAAAAGCTAATATTCTGTCAAGTCATGAAAATGTTTCTGAAATTTCTTTCGAAACACAATAGCCACGATGGAGTTCCTTCGGACATCTTTTTTCATTAATGTGAAACATTTACAGAATAGAAAATAATAGTTTATTTGTTGGAATACTGTTTACAAAGTTGATTACTGTTTTTAAGTCCATAGTTTTTTGCCGTCACCGGCGTACAAATGTTCCTTTTACATTAAATATAATCTCAAATACTATACATAGTGCTATTACATAAGTCTTACTGTTCATCACACTGTATGACACATTTTAAATTAAAGGTCAACATTAATTAAATTTGCACGTCATAACTTATATTAAATTATATAGATAGAGTGCTAATATCATCATTTAAAAGTGATAGAAATTAAGTATTTGGTAGAAAATTGTGAATGGCAGAACTTGTAGCTTTGGTAGAAAATTTGGCAGAATCTGTGGTAGAAAATGGTTACTTTGAAAGAAATTGTAGTTTTGGAAGAAATTTTTGTTTTTGTATGAATAGTAGTTTTGGTGGAAAGTTTTGGTAGGAATTGTAGTTTTGGTAGCAATAGTTGTTATGGCACAAATGGTTGGTTTGAGATAATGGTAGTTTTGAAAAATAGTGTTGCCGTAGTTATACATAACGATGTATTTTATTATTGTATCATCATCAGCCTTTAACAGTCCACTGCCTGGACTAGGCCTCTCCTTTGAAAGGAGGAATTGGCCTACTATACCACGCTGGCCAAACGGGTTGGTATAGGGTTTGTATCAAGTTTTCCTTCTCTTACAGTGTTGTTATCCGCATAATATGCTCCCTCTGTCGGCTCTTACGACACCCATGGGATGATATGGGGTGGTGACATTCCGTATTCTTAATCCGTCACCACACCTAAATACCTATTATGTTATTTTGTTTAAGACGGAGAAAACCTAATTATTTAGAGTAGGTACTATTTTCCTCTGTATTGTAATCAGTAAAAAGGATTTGGCAATTAGCTCTCACCCATAATTGACAAACAGTTTAAATTTAACGTACTAAATTAGATACGGAATTATGAGGTATACGTATACAAGTAAAACATAGAGTTATTCATAATCGAAAATCATATCAACATAGTACTGTAAATTTTGCAAATTCTTAAAGGTGCTAGGGTCACGCTGGTTACAACATCAATCGCTCGACCGTGGAAGTACTACCCTCGCACAGACCATCGACGTAAAGTGACAGTATTGTAAATGCTGTTGCGTTTCGTTAGGTGAATAAGAGTACTGGAGGCCCTAACCTGCCTTTTCACGCTCTTTTCCTTTTCTATAGGGCAAGGAAGAGAGAATGAGAATGGTAGGGAGATTGAAGGGGAGAGAGCCAAGAAAACTTTGCCCGCTTCTCTTTTTCCTAAGGTCGGCAACGCGCAAGTGATGCCGGGTTGGCATCACTGGCTTCTATAGGCAACGGTTAGCCCACAGAAATAAATAGTAATAGAATGGTGAATGTCACGTCATCGCGTACATTTCGCGCGTGCCACGTTTCAGCAAGCCCCGCCCACAGTGACGTTTAGATAATGAGGGGACACTAAGGAATTATTATCGATGTGTGTGTGCGATGTAGCTATGGAGAATGAAATTATGTTATTGTTTATATAAAAACTGACCATTGCTGATTGTCAGGCAGAATAATGTTGTACAACATGTGTAAACACATGCGCTATAGTGCAATAGTTTGACACGCGCACCACGCCCATGTCACCGTTCTATTACTATTTATTTCTGTGGGTTAGCCGCTTACCATCAGGCAGGCGCATTTGCCACCCTCGTAGTATAAAAAAAGAATACTTCATTCATATCGTTTTAGAGCTGCGTAGTCCTCATGAGCAAATGTATTGTATGACCTTTGACTGGAGCCAATTAAGTAAACATAATGTGGCATATAATTTAGAGTACAATTATAATAATAGTTTTAAATAGAAAATAGTTTACCATACTACTAATAATCATGCAATTAATGAACTTAACTTAATCCTGGAGCTTCATAGTATTGATTGGTTGGTTAGCTGTTAGTATTATGACTGGATGTAAATAAGTACCTATACAAATATAGCATGTAAAGTATAATGTGGAGCCACATCACATTGATTTGTTTTTATATAAGTTTACTGGATTCAATTAAGTACGTACGATGCAGCATGTCAATCAGAGTTAAATAATACGTAAATCAACAACATAATGCTAGCAAATAACTCCATGGCTGGTGGATCTAACAATGCATGGTTATAATAAATATAAATCCTCTGGATCAATGGCGAATAGATAAGGATTTTATCTAATGATATTAAATATCTATGGGCCTTATCCGACGGCGCAAGGTCACTCAGAGGGTGATATAGAGAGGTATTCTTGGAGGTTACCTGTGCGAGATCGTATCAGAAATGAGGATATCCGCAGGAGAACCAAAGACATAGCTCTCCGGATAGTCAAGCTGAAATGGCAGTGGTCAGGGCACATATCTCGAAGTTGAGGCCGTGGAGGCAGAAATGTTCTGAAGTGGTGGCCACATACCGGATGACGCTGCAGAGGAAAGCTCCCCGCAATGTGGATCGACGATCTCGTTGAGAACGCGGGAAGTGGTTGGATGCCGGCGGCTCAAGACTGGTATGTGTGGAGAACCTTGGGGGAGGCCTATGTCTAGCAGTGGACGTCGTTTGGCTGACATAATATAATATAATATTCTACCACATATACACATCACCATCTAGTTCCAAACTAAGCAGAGCTTGTACTATGGGTGTTAGATAATGGATAAACATACATGTATACTTTTTTTGTAAATACATAGGTACATATTTATTATAATGATGAATTGATTATATTTCATCATACCAACCAATCGACCCAAATTCATATAAGCACGCAAATATGGCGCGGCGTATATGGTAATGTAGCCACATAATATCCATAAGCTTGTGAGCATAAGATTATCAGTTCATAATATTTAAAGCGTATCAATATAGTATGCTTTCGGATTTGACAATGTATGGGCGTAATGAATATAAATTCAATGGATCATCTTATGAATGGAAAACTAAAATTTAAATAATTGTAATGTGAAACCATTAAGTATTGATTGACGGGTATATGTATGTCTTAAAGGAGCCAAATAAATATACAGATTATGGTATACAATTATGCGTTAAATAGTAAGCTAAAATATTCAAACAAAAATACTCAACTAACATAATCCTGGAGCCACATAATATTAATCAGCAGGTAGGTCTAATATAATATATAGTTTTGGATTCAAATAAGTACGCACATGTGGCGTATAAAGTGAGCGTCCCGTGGCAAAGTGGCGACCGCTCGATTCTATCGATTCGCAAGGTTAAGCAGGTTCGTCACCGTCTGGTTTATACATGGGTGACCGGCCACAAAAAGTCACACCCTCCGTGCCTCGCAGAGCACGTTAAGTCGTCGGTCCCAGCTGTCATCAAAAAGATCTTTGACGGTCGTTACGAGGAATTAGTACCCGCGAACATCCTGACTCTGGTCTAAACCATAAAATATGGTTATCAATTCGGGTTGCGGAGGTCAGACGGCAGTCGCTTTGTGGAAAAGCTTATATTCTGTCAAATCTGCAGGCCGATTCAGAATGTCACGACAAGTAATCGTACGATATGTCAAATTATCGTCCTCGTATTTTAGCCACCTATCAGAGATATTTTGAACAAATATTAATTGCATTCGGTTTATTTATTAATTTACTTTATACTGAATGCATAAAATTGATTGGAAATGCGATAGTTTTGACAAAAAATGAGGTAGCCCGTTTGACAATTAACGGAATCGAATGTCAAATGAGATATCGAACCATTCTGAATCACCCCCCTGGTTAGATTAGAAAGCGGAGCCCGGGCTCCGAGGCGAAGGCCTGGATGCAACTGGCATAACGCTCGGAGGATGGTGATGATTTAACATAATTATTATACAGTATAAATGGAGCCAAATAGTATACAAGAAATGGAAAATATCGGATTTAAATAGTATTTAAATTATCAAGTAGAAATAGGATCATTATAGTGCTGGTAAGAATGTATAAAATGGTTATATCATATATTATTATTATAACACGGAGTAAGTATTAAAGTAACTTGTCTCTGGAACCACATATTTATAATTGTCACGTCTGGATTCAGATAAGGACGCACGCATGGCATATAATTCGGAGCCAAAAAGTTGACGTCGGTCTGAGATATATGGCCGTTTTATATATATATATATATATATATAGTTCTGATTGTACATTTACAATATCAATTACCTATACAATTGCTACGCTATATTATTACATTAATTATACAATGCCTATATTGACAATAAGTACTCTAAATAACACCACAAAAGCAATAAAGAATTATCAAAACATTATCAACATTATCGAACACATTATTAGTAAAAACTCAATAATATAATAGTTAGAATTATATCGTACCTTAGTTGCCAGGGCAGAACTGAACCTGAACAGAGCCTGTTCTCCTTTTATATCCTACTAGAGGATGCCCACGATTACACCCGCGTCATTTAAGGCTACTGATCCGCTCCCGTCGCTCATAGCGCGATGTTATATATATATGCCTATAGTCTTCCTCGATAAATGGGCTATTTAACACTGAAATAATTTTTCTAATCGGCCCAGTTCCTGAGATTAGCGCGTTCAACCAAACAAACAAACTCTTCAGCTTTATAAATTAGTTTATGATTTACATTTTACACGTTTGACAGTGTCAACTGCCAAACGTCAGATGATTATTATATATTTATTATTGGCAACACTATAAATTTAAAACATACCAACCATTAATACGATATAACCATAAACGATAGGTTTATGCTATACATAATTAATGATACAATATATTTAGTTTTACATTGTTTGATATGTATATGAATAACCCTAAAATCTATCTTCTAGTAACTTAACCTAAAACCTATCCTAAAAGTAACAATGATATAAATTCTAGCCAGATTTATAACAGTTTGATATCCGAGCTTATGCTAGCATTATAAGTAGGTACCTACTTACAAATGAAACACACATATTTCAAATGTACTTATTTTGATATTTTTGTTGAATAATATTCAAAATATTTCTAATAATCTATCACGTTCAATTTCTATATCATTTAAGGCCTATCCACACGACACGATTTTACGTCCAATTTGACTAAATCACTTGATGAAATCGTGACGTGTAGACGCCAGTCGTCCAACTCAAGTTCTTCAGGTGGGCAGTACCACCAGATTTTAACCAATCGGGGGGACGGAATGAAAATCAGTGATTTGATTATGTCGTGCAGACGGGCAACGCCAATTCGATTGAAAATTTGATCAGTGGTAAAATTGTGCCGTGTGGATGGGCCTTTAAGTGTTATGGCTTAAATATAGCAAACACACCAGTAAAATCATTTCTATAAGCCGCGGTTATAAGGAACCCACGACAAAACCTCGCGATATTAATATCATTGTACGAATTTCCAATGATGGATATTACCTCGTTACAATTTAATTGGACATCCTGTTACGCCAAATTGATTGCGATGGGCAATTAGGTTTACGAATAAATTAATTAAGGGCAACATTTAATTATAATGGTAACATTGGTGCGCGATGAATTAGGTCTCGGAGCTTTCAGCAGAACTGTACTAGCGTACCGAAGTGATTTCTGTAAGTAGGAATGCGCAATCTTCGGTCGACTGCTACTAATTGGCTGCTAATGCGGCTATACGGCCGTGCTATGGCTTAATATACCCTACGTACATGTTTTATTCGTATATTTAACCCTCTGTTGCTCACTTACACGCTTATTAAATACGTATAAACAATATTTTTCTCTTTAATATCTTAATAAGGTACAGTTGTAACGAGAACTAGCTGTGCCTTATTAGCTCTGCGGTTTTAATATAAATGAGATTGACGTCAATTGGAATGGGACATAATAATTATTATTGGCAGTCATATTTTAAACAGATAAATTTTATGTTGGCGGTTTCGGTATTTCCAGATGGAATATTATCTAAATATAGGTGGCATGAGCTGCCAACCCAATTACCGCAGTGGCAAAAAGCCCAAAAGAGCGCGAATTCATTCCAAATTCTGCTTAAAATATAAAGGCTTTATAGTGTAGAATGCAAGGATGACACAGAGCTAAAATGAACATCTCGCTTGACACTGCGTCGAGTGTTAGTAGATCGCGCCTCACAAGAGACAACACTTTCGGTACTCCACATATTGTTTCGTAATTCTTTCTTTTTATTTATATTTTTGTAAAGTACGATACAGTTAACAGAGTTTATTCCAACTGACGTTGTCTTTTTCAAACCGAAATATATAAACAATGTTTCTATTTTATTTTTATAATTTAAAATCAAAGTTGCTTTGTATATAAAGAATTGTTGATGGTAATAAAAGTATCATAAAGTATTATCTTACGTAGTTCGATTCAGTTCGTCCATTTGCGATACAAGTTTGTCAAGTTATTGCTTGCACCTGCGTTGAGGCTACAGGCACAGCAAACTGGACTATACCTTGGACATCTGTTTACCAAGCTTTGCTAGCAATATATTGCTACAATTCATCGAACAATGTTTACTATATATCTATATCTAAACATGTTATAAAATAAAGTCCCTCATAAAACTACGGAAAGGATTAAAAAAATATCGAAACATTTTGTAAAGTATGACGACTTTATGTCATTTCATGCGAAAAGGTCGTCCTTATAATTATTTGCGGACCAAAAATGACATCGTCTAACATCAGTCAATATCGGGGTGTTCGCTGAACTAGAACATTTATGGTTTCAAAATAGGTAAAAATATTTAAAAGGTAGTATGTAATACAAAACATTTTCATATATCTGTTGACTGATGTATTTACATTATAGTTTACTTAAGTTTAAGCAGGTGTGAAAAGCAGACACTGAACTAAGTATAAATCCTTACAAAGTTCTAAAACTCTTGTAATTCCCACAATATCACAATTTCTGCCTCGTTACGAGTATATACATTAGCTACTGCAGTCTCATACACAGTGTATATTGAATATCGAACCGAAAGCTGGAGACATTTTCCGGAGTAATGTGGTGAAACTAAAAGAGACTGCAATGATTACATTTGGCTGAACTACTCTATAATGTTCCGTTGTTTACTTAACCCTAAGCCTGCCGGCCTCCCCTTTAAGGGTTGTTACGAGAAAGGGTCGCTAAAACCCTGTCCTGCACACGTATTGAAAACGGCTAAGTGTTTACATACATTTTTACGACCGTATGAATAACAGTGTAAATGTTTTTTGTTGTACAAACACGACGGTAATAATATTCGAGCATAGGATACGTCCATTTGATCCTTAAATTTTCTCCCCAGACACGAGATATGAACCGTATACCGGCGAAGGAGTTTTTAAAAATAAAACTCTCGGACTACTGTCCAGCTTAGAGGTTGAAACAGAACTGACTTTATTTTAAAACGAAAGTACAAGGTTTGGTCGGGCGTAATCTAAACAATTCTAATAAAAAGTGTAAGGTGATGCTCGATGAGTGATGACGGTGGTGTTTACACCAACGTAACTCCTCCCCCCTTAAGTGAGAAGCACGCCGAAGACTGCTGGTCCTGTGGCAAGGGCTCTTGTGGCTGGAGCTGCTTGGCTTCGGTCGTTGCTGGTCTTCCCCTTCGGTGAAGACATCGGTGGGTGATGAAGCCTATGGCGGCTAGTGTCATGATCGCATACAGGCATATGGTGGGCCAACTGGGTTTAGTAGCGATGATGACTGTTTCTTCCTTTTCTTGTAAATTTTTTGTCTTTTCTACTAGTTTGTCTAGTTCGTTGAGCTGAACATTTTCTATTTGTAGATTCCATTGTGAGTGCTTATTCGTTGTGCTGTACTGTGTTCTAGGCAGGGGAATGCTTTCTCTGTTGATGAGGAATTTCTTGTGTGTACGTAGGGTTCTTCTTTCTATGCCAATGGTGCATTGGTTATTGATTGATATCAGGACGACGCCGCTGTATCTTTGGTAGTGTACTTCTTCTCCACAGGTTGTCTTAATTACTTCTTCTTGTTTCAGGATGGCGATCCAGCTGTTTTCTTTAATTTGGTGTATAATATTCTCATTGAATTCTACTGTGGCGTAAGTGCAGTTGTATGGTTTCTTGTGTTGTAGTAATTGTGCAACGCAGTCTTGTGATGCGATGAGTTCTTGTAGTTCCAGGTGATGGCAGATGACGGTTTCGTCGGTGATGGAGGCGCATGGCTCGCGAGGATACGCAAACATGTTGCTGCCCAAGATCAGGTAAGGATTTTTAGGTATTAGGATGGAATTGTTTGCATTCGGGATCTGGTATAAATGGAGTAAACTATAAGGATGATTAGTTACTAAGGGGATCTCTAACACAAAGTTAATCGATTCATTTGTACTGTATGCTTTGACTACAATAGATTTTTCTATTATATGTATATTTTTCATTGTTGGTGCATAAGGTAACTGCAAATCTTTGAAGCTCATATCCTTTTGGATGCTCGCTAACTCTGCAATAAGATAGCTAGGTTCGACTATACTAGGACGTAGTCGTCCTAGGTGACTGAATGTTATGGCATTCTCTAAGTTAACTAATCTATCATATACTTGTTGTAAGCATGTTTCAATTTCATTATATATTTGCATGGTATATACTTTATTTTCTATTTCCTGATTTTCTTCTACTAATTTTCCGATCGCTTTAGTTAACTCATTCTGATTTTTAGTAATACTTTCTAATTTACTATGATACTCATTAATGAAATCGGACATTATTCCTAAGGTTTCGCTTTGCTTATTTACTGTTAATTTCTTTATTTCCTGAACTTGGTTTTCTAAGCTAATTGCATCTTCCTGGTCTAGGTTGCCAGTGATAGCTTTTATTACGGATCCTAGTCCATTAATTAAAAGAGGTTTTCTTTTAAATCTAGGGATATATGATCATCCTAAACTGAGTTCAGTAGATCCTAAATAGACTAACTTACTGTCTATCTTATCAATAAGGTATTCTAATTGGTTTCTAGTAACCAAACTATCTTTATAATTGGATATATTCTTATGAACTAACTTAAATGTATATAATCTCTGCTTACTTCTATGTATATATCGCGTATTCTACTAACGTTATAGGATATAACTAAATGGAATCTTATATCTAATCTAACTCTGATATCTACTTGATGGTGGTCTGTGGTAATTTCAAACGTTCATGTTTAGGTTTGAGACATTTTTCGCATTGATTAATATACTTTTGGATTGATAATAGCATGTTTGGCCAATTGTAATTCTTATGCAACTGTTTGTATGTTCCTTGTATGCCTCTATGGATGGTTTTGCCTTCATGATATTTTCTTATTAATTCTGTTTGTTCGTTGTTACTTTCTACTAAGATTACCCTTGTAGTACAACGTACTAGCTTTGGGCCTCGATTGCTAAAAATGGTTTTGACTACCTTGCAAAATATGGGATATAACTCTTCGTTGTAAAAATAACAATGGAAAATACGGTTGGGTATAGTATGTTCCTTTAGGAATTTTATAATTTGCTGTTCAGCTTCATTGAAAGGGATAAATACGTCTTTAATAACTATTTTGCCTTTGGTTCTATCGTCTATTCTATACTCAAAACCAGGGCATTTTCGAATGTGAAACTGTTTTAACTGCCTGTCTATTGCATCTGATATTTCGGGAATTTTATAATCTAATCCATCGTTTGAGTCGGACTGAATGGGTTCCGATATGTCTATTGACTGTGGTGGAAAGAATATTGTCGAGGTGTCAGTAACAGTTTCAATGTCTATTCCTTCAAGATCACTAGACGTATCACGCAACGTTCCGGGTTGCGGTTCTGTTGATAAATTCGATTGGTTTTCACGGTCTAAGATCATGTCTACTACTTGATCGTCGTTAGGCATATATTCTACGTCGTTATTATAAAGTATTTCAACACGGGATAATGCGTCGACGTTTATATTATTATTTATGTTACCTTTCCGTTCACACTGTGGCTGTATTGTTGTATACGAATTCATATCGCCCTTTAATGGAATACAAACAAAGTCTGTTGTCAACGTCATATTTTCCATATCGATCACACATCCTAAAGCTCTTAATAAGTCAACACCTATGAGTCCGATAAAGTCTGGGTCAAAATCAAACAAAAGAAACTTATGAGTATAATGGCAATTGAATAACGAAGGAAGTTTAACGTAAGCAACGGTATCGTGCTTAGTTACATCATGAGCCGTCTTTATGAAGTGGATTTCACGCTCAAAGTGGGCATTGTTTTCTAATATTGCGTTAGGTGATATGAGTGATTGCGTCGCGCCAGTATCGATTAAAAAGCGACCGCCTAATTCTCTAATGTAAATATATGGTAAGCGGTTACGATAATGTAAATTAATGAACTCTAAATCGTGACATTCTTCTAAACAATCGTCTGGTTCAGTTTGGAAATTTATGGGTGCATAAGGCACGGGTTTATTCACAATGGGAATAGGTTGGCTATTATTGTTATTCTTATAAGTACCGGGTTGGTACATAGGTTGTGTGTTAGGTACCTGACGGTTTAATGGTCTTTGCGGCTGTTGCGCACTAAAGTTAGCGAATCTAGGTTGTGCCATCTGTTGAGACCTATATGGGTTAACGGAAGGTGGCTGAAAACGGTAATTATTATTCTGGTTCGGGTTAGGCCAAGGTGCGTTAGGCTTTGACCTAAAATCTACTGATCTTTTATTTTTTAACTTAAGATCCTCCTGTTTAGCTAGGACGATAACCTGCTCTAAGGAATCTGCCTTTTGGACTTTTACGCTTAGTGCTAAGATCGGGTCTAGCTGGTCTAAAAATACATTGATAGCCATTTTTTCATAATAATCCTTTTTGGTTTGATCTAGGTGAATCAAAATGTAAGTTAATTCTCTAATTTTATCTGCAAAACTATCTATATCTAAACTTAATTTTCTAATATTCATTAGCTCCTGAACTACCTGTACCTCGTCTCGGAATTCGCCGAATCTACGGGTAAGTATGGCCTTAATATCTTCCCAACTATTAAATTCAGTGCATTCTGATAATGCTTCTACTGCTTTGCCTGTTAGCTTATTCCTAATCAAGCATGCTATGCTTGGATGCTGCCTATTTTCTATCAGCTCTAAAGCATTCTCTACGCTTTTAATATAAAATGCTAGCGTTTTCTTGTTGCCGTCGTATGCGGGCAAGAAAAAGGATAAAGTTTTATAGTCGATTTCGACTTTTTCTTCTTTTACAGATATGTCTAATTTCTTTTGTTCGTGAGCCATTTTAGCACAATGAAAAATACACAAATTCACACAAAAAGTATAAAAACAAAACAAAATAGCTGTAAAAAGTGGAAATCACACACAAAATACAGTACACACAAATCAATTAACGGTGTAGAGTTTGATACACAGTTAATAAATAAAAATATAGGAAAGATCTCGGGAGAAACAGAGGTTGATGCTTACCCCACGAGCATGCCGATGCTAGGCTGAGTTCTGCTTCCTCGCCGGTTTTCTTCGCCGCTTTTCCGCCGGTTTTCTTCGGTTGACCGTAGGAACTTTGTGATCGCGTCGCGGATGTACCGGAAAAGAGATTTTCGGCAACCGTATAACAGACACGATCCTACCGACTGCGCCAGATATGAACCGTATACCGGCGAAGGAGTTTTTAAAAATAAAACTCTCGGACTACTGTCCAGCTTAGAGGTTGAAACAGAACTGACTTTATTTTAAAACGAAAGTACAAGGTTTGGTCGGGCGTAATCTAAACAATTCTAATAAAAAGTGTAAGGTGATGCTCGATGAGTGATGACGGTGGTGTTTACACCAACGTAACTCACGTAATGGAGAAATTACAATAAAATGTTTCATAAAATTTCACATTAGAGAAAGTTTACTTGTTTCAAAACATTATTTGGCAAAGTTGATGTGGCTAAGACCTTCTATTTGTCTGTAACCAGGAGGTTCACATTGGGGTATTGCATCGAGAATTAGCCAAGCCGCCCTAGTTCGTAAAGAAAAAAGGATACCTACCTATAAAATGGAATAATTATGTTTATTTTACTAATCTTGAAAATGTAGGTAGGTTGGTGACTTAAATGAACAGTATAGTACTTAACGTTTTCAGAAACAGACAAAAAGACTATCCTCCCCGTGGGATCTCCACCAATCTCCGTCTCAGTAACCGTGGATTGGTGACCCGCGGTGAAGCTAAGAGGGATCCAGGAGGGGACGCTCCGCGTGGGCTTGACGGGGCCTGCGCAGGATGCGTCCAACGGTGCGGGTGCGGGGGACAGTTCTGTCTGTCCCTCGCAGTCGGGTGCGGTCGCGGGAGGAGAGGCGTGTCGGTGTTGCGTTGCCGCGCGCCCTATCTCCCGCGACCAAATGGGGGCGCACCATTCGATGCGTCACGGTGGGGCCGCAGAGGAGGAGGAGATGCGGTGTTACGTTGCCGTCCTCCCTATCTTCTGCGGCCGCTGGGTGTTTTGGCGGTGGAGCCCACCACCTTAATCCACCGCCAAGGGGGTTTTGTTCGGGGCCCGCCTGACCATCTGGCGGGCCGATACCCGTCGGGGGGTTGCGACGTATGCTTGGGCGAAACCCGACCCTCCGACACACGGGTACATGTGGCACACGGGTTGGTTTTTAGTCAGTAAGAGTCTGACAGTCCCCTTCGCCCATCCCCCAGGGCGGAGGGACTCAATGTGGATTTTCCAACCCGAAACCAAAAAAAAAAAATAAAAAAAAAAGACAAAAAGACTATATTTTTTAGGATTTAGGTATATTACTAGTTGGCACTAAAGACTACTGCTAAATGATCATAACTTTCGGAACATGTACCTATAGGTACATACAAACATTGTACGATATTTATACCTAATCGCGTAAGTATTAAATTAAAGAGTATAAATGCCTGTTTTAGTTTGTTGAGATAGCTTTGTGAAGAGACTAACAACGTGCCTATTAATCGCTAAGTCAAAAGCTAGTCTAATTATCGTTTGCTAAACCGTCAAGGACAACATCGAGAGGTGTAGTCTGCACAGGCGCTCTTGGCCAGCGTGGTGGACTACGGCCTTACCTTTTCCATAGTTAGAAGAGGCCCGTGCCCAGCAGTGGGACGTTATTTTTCTCATTAGTGCAATTTACGTGCCATCTACCAAAATTAGATCATCGGATATTTTTGTAGTATTTTTATCACTTCGTTGCATTAAGTTGCAAAGCCTTAAAGTAACTTATCAAAGATGTCGCATACCATAAAATATTTATAGAGGAGAAACATTTCAAATGTAAAATTGGAAAGATTTTATCGGAATATTTTATTTCAATCCGATATATCCTTTGCTATTTCTTCAATAAAGGAAAAGGTTTCACAGAGAAATACAGTGAACTAGAAGAAGATATTCAATAATGGAGTTTGTGAGACATCGCCTTTAACGAATCTTGACAATAATTTATATACCTACAGTTCACATTATCGTTATTGTATGGGTGTGTAATACACATCTGCATACCCCTTCAGGGATAAAGGCGTGACGTTATGTTATGTTATGTTATTATCGTTATACTATAGTAGACTGTAAAAGGATGCATCCTGCACCCATTATAAACGTAAAAAATTGTGAAGATGAATGGAAGTTTGTTATTGTTTTACGCAAAAACTGCTGAACGAATTTTGATAAACTTTTCACTAATATGCCGTATACATCTGAAAAGCACATAGGCTATCTTTTGTCGCGATAGCCGACGCCTCTGCAGGTGCAGCTGCGTTCAAAAACTGGTACTTACATAAAAATTATCATTGAAATTAAACTTCAGTTTACGGATTTTATCGCGATATATTGGTTTCACTAAGTTATTTATTTAAACCAAATGATCTAGAAAGTATATTTTTAATTTATTACTAGCCGACGTTTTGAATTATTTACAGGATTCATGTTCACGGCAGACTGAGGTGATATTTGTCTTATTCTTTATTATAAACTGAATATTTTGCCACCAACCGCCAGCTCACGTGTTTCCTTCCTCCCTTGATCCTGGGTCCTTTAAGCGGGGCGTGACAAAGCATCTCTCAAGGCCGTCAAAGTGAGGGCCGCCATGTCACATTGCTTTACCAGCAATTGGGGATGGTGGCCTTTACAATAGGACTTCACTGTCTGCTTACCATCAGGCAGCGTGAAGTCAATTTGACAGGTTTTTTTAACAAAAAAAAAAGAACCAAGATGAATAAGACTATAAAACTACCATAGAGTGTATCGCACTAATACGAACAACAGCAGTATAAACTGTCTCCGTGGTCCAGTGGATAGCGTATGCGAGTACTGATCGGAGGTCCCGGGTTCGATTCCCAGGTCGGGCAATAGATTTACTGGGTTTTTCCGGACTCTCAGTAGCAGCACGGCGTCTGCTGATGTGCCCGGTAAAGTTAATCGTCTTGCCCCCTATTACGTGGGCCTTAAAAATTTATGGTGAAATGTTATATTACACATATGCCTACCCCTTTACAAAATCACCGATCTGGCTTTATGAATACATGCCAAGTATGTAAGGTTTGCGGTAATCAACAATCGTACATCACAGGCCACTGATTAGTGGGCACCCGCGTACAGCCTAGCTTCGTGCTCGGCAAAAATATTCAATATTCGCAGCAATACACTGGACAGCCGAGGGTGTCGGGTGCGTGGAGAGAGCTGCCCCCTTACCCCACCGATCGATCCATTAGACCCCCTCTGGCGCGTTTATTCGCCAGAATAGTGTGCAATAAAACGCGAGCGCCGACCGGCCACTGGCCACAGCAAAAAATACACTCCCTGAAAATTATTCTTCTGAACTGTACTAGTAGATAGATACCGTACAGTGTACGCTGCGCCATACACACTGCGTTTTCATACCCAGATAAAAAAAAAACGTTGAATGCCGACGAAAAATGTGTTGCTGCATTCTCCCTAGTATTTTTTAATTTAGAACGTTCGTGACTCTCAATGGTCAGAAGTACCTTTTGATAACTCGCATACTCCAAATTAGTTTGCGAAATAAAATAATTCCCTTTCGGCATAAAAACTGGAATACTCCAAAAGCATGTCTAATTTAAAGACTCTCGAGTTGAAATAAATGAAAAGTGGATTTATTTGGACTTACTATTATATATAAGTGAACATTTTCATACGTCAGCAATGAATTAACGAAATTGTTTACCGGCTGGCATCCACCGTAGCGTTTTATTTTGCTTTAAAGCAGTGGCGTCAGTTTGTTTGAACAGTTTTTTTCTAATAAGTGTGCTCAAACGAGCACGTTAGCAACGCTTGTCACATACACGCTGCAAATGTACCTAAGGGTTAGGATACCACGTAAATACACGACCTGTACATGACTGTATTGAACAGTACATAATGCCGGGTTTATAGATTTCTAGTAAAGAAAAACATTCTTGAAATGTCTTACGTTTAAATATTCCGGTTCATATTTTACAGTCGGTCCTTTTTTATTACTTTTTAACGATCGAATCTCACACAAAATTGTTATCGTGTACTGAGTAACATTCAATCAAAAGAGAATTTTGCGAGCTGCTTCCACCTACAATGGTTTTAAATGCGAATTGGGTCATTTCAACAATAGAGTCTAAACTTGTATGATTTGCATTCCCTTAGGACAAAGTTAGCCAGAGCTGTTTTTCCTTTTAGCGCATGTTATTACAATTTTTCATGTAATTACAATTCCCCGCTATTCAAACTTTCGCAGCGATGCAGATATAAAATACAAAACACTTTTGAAACAATTTGTAAGTCATTAATTCATCTCTTTACTCATTTTTGCGGCTCGGTTTGAAACACGGTAGTAATTTCGCTGCGTTACCAAGTCAAATTAAAACAGTGAGAATTTAATTAAATGTAATGGGTGCTCTTGTAAAAATCGTAGTGGTCGCTCGGCTCGAGTGCGAGGAACTCGCTGCAACTGACTTTATACTTTATAGACAGTATTAATGTCCGGTACATAGAGATGTAAATTGCCTTAGAGAAATTTAAAATGCGGCCTGTATTTTTATTTGCTCGAATTTCCTTCACTTTCAAACGGCACAAAGAATTATGCGAGCCGTAAATTGAATAGTTCCGTGTCCGTGTGGTGACGGATTAAGAATACGGATTGTCACCACCCCATATCATCCCATGGGTGTCGTAAGAGCCGACAGAGGGAGCATATTATGCAGAGAACAGCATTGTAAGAGAAGGAAAACTTGATACAAACCCTATACCAACCCGTTTGGCCAGCGTGGTATAGTAGGCCAATTCCTTCTTTCAAAGGAGAGGCCTAGTCCAGCAGTGGACTGTTAAAGGCTGATGATGATGAAATTGAATAGTTCAGTCACATGAGGTTTTGACTTCACAGAAAATCAAATAAGTACGAAAATGTATGCGCACTTGTATTTAGCTTTTTCAGCAGAAGTGAGAATAGCGGAATTTTTCACAAGGATTGTGTTGCCTTAATAAAATTAGGGGTTTAGGGTTTCAAGTCACGAAAAGGGTTTTCTTCATATTAATTGTTGTTGGTAGTCCGATGTAGACCTAAATAGTAGACCTAATAAACAACAGCCAGAGAACATAATATTTACTTTATCAAATAAGTTTGTCGCACGAGTGATTGATTTCCACGGGGTAGCCGGGATCGATCACTCGCTGAGCAATTAAAGAGAGATAATTAGGTTGACTTACGGGAAATAAATAAAAAATATCACCAGGAAAGTTTAAACTCGCGTTATAATTCCAGTTATTTGATGGCTTTAGTTATAAAAAAAACTCACAATTAAGATGAGCAGATGAGACAATTATCCAGGGCGTGGGCGACGTTGGCACTTCACAGGTCTTCGGATGATGGAAGTACTCAACTCAGTGGTGCTGGCCGGAGGAAAGGGGCAAAGCCTCGTGACCGCTGTATTTATAGGGCCGGCGCGGAGGGGCGCGAGGGAACGGCCCATTGCTGTGCGTCACTCGTAGCGAGGCTCGCGGCGCAGGAGCACGATGTGACGTCACACCCCCCCCCCGTTAGGCTGGGATTTTCCCTAAGGAAAATTCCCTAGCCCAACGGGTGTAGCAGCCCTGAAGATACTCCCTGAAATTAGAAAAAACAAGGGCAAGAGTACCTTGAACAAGTGACAACCCTTTACGCTAATTAGGATACCTAAATAATAATGACCCACGCTTGCATTCTTCATGCGTACAACGGCAGTCTGAATTTGAACATAAACATTTATCATTCATAATTCATCACACATACCTACATGTAAATGCCGAGGCCAGTGTAATAGCCTAATATTAAAGATAACAATCTATGGAGAAGCGCTTAGGGTAATTATTAGGTAATAATGATTTGTAGATATAAGAAAATTGATCTAGCCCTACGACTTATAAATCTTGGGTTCGGCCTTTGCCACTAGATAAGTAAACTTTTTGAATATAGTTAGGTATAACAACAGATTTTTCGTAAAGATGAACTAAAATAATACAAGCCGCAGACACGACCGGACCGTTCAATGTCAAAGGAAAGAAATTAATAAATATTTTGCTCTAATTAATAACTAGAACACGACCAGTAACCACCTTTTGAATGTAAACAATGGTGAGTCATTAGTTAGGCATTTATTTATCGGCGCGTCGCTGAGTGAACGCGCGTGCGTCATAACGACAACTAGGTACGATCTAAATGGTAGGTACTATTCGACTGTTCCGAGCTCGCGACGCACGGTTAATCACCATGATCGTTTATAAAGTACCTATAATAACAATTTGATTTTGGAATTTATACAGAATTAAGAATAACAACAGAACTTCAGAACAAGGCACGGCGAAAAACAATACGCCAATCAAGATGCATTTCAACAAATAGATTTGCGGAAAGAAAATACACATGCGAGAATCGAACTTGTATGCTCAGCTAATAGCGACCTTTTAACCAATGATCAACAGGGTAAAAAAAACAATATATTTAGTTTATGGTGAGTATTTTTTTAAAACAATGTTCAACATAACATTTGAGTACACAATTGCGCAGCAATTTGAAAAATAGTATTGTTTACGAGAAAAAAAATATTTGCTACCCACCACAGAAAATATCAATTTATAGTAGGCACTACTACAAACGGTAATATAAATTAGAAACGTTCGTTTGAAAAAATTAAACAATGAATAGGTAGAAGGTATTCTTATTGTTGTTTTTATACTTTTATTATTCTTTGTAATTAATCAACTTTAAATCCTTGATGTGCCAATCGCCTAAAGGTTTTCCAGCCATGTCGTTAAGTTTGTATACTAGAGGTGATTTTTTTGAGGCAATCTTACATTTAATAAATTTAGGCGCCAATTTCTTGCTAAAGTATTTATCCTTATCACTAAGAAGGAACGTTCTGCGCCAAACTATATCACTGATATTGAATTCTGCCTGTTTACGGCGAAGATTATAAGATGAACAATTTCGTTGGTGGGCCGACAACAGAGCTGAATGTACCTTCTTGAAAATAGAAGATAAATAGCCTAAAGTTTCGGCATAGCCGTCCCATCCCGTGGTTCAAGCACCATATCGGAATTAAATTCCTTATCGATATACTGAGAACCACATGTTATGACCTCCCTACCAAAAACAAGGAAATTAGGAGAATAACCAGTAACCTCACTAACTGCGCAGTTAAGGGCGAATTGAACTTTAGTGATTAGAGTGTCCCAGATTCGATGATCAGATTCTATGAAAGTTGAAATAGCTGTCATAATGGGTTTGTTGGAACGTTCAACTGAGTTAACGTGGGGAGTATACAACGGTGTAAAATGCAAATTTGGAATTTTATATTTTGACAACATACTTTTGAAAGTTGCGCTAATAAATTGTTTACCGTTATCCAAAATAATAGTAGATGGAATTCCATGCACCAAAAATACATTTTCCTCAAGAATTTTTGTTATAACTTCTGCAGTTGCCCGTTTAATGGGGAAAAGTAAACAATATTTAGAGATACAACAACTGACCACAAATATAAAAGTGTTTTGTTTCCTGCTGGGAGGCAATGGACCAATAAAATCAATACTAATCGTCTGAAAGGGCTTTTGACATGATTTGGGTTTTTCCATTAAACCTAAATTTGGGTGATTTTGGTGTTTATGGGTGATACAAGGTTCACATGAACTGACGAACTTGACAACATCAGTGTACATACCAGGCCAAAAGTAATTAAGTGCGAGACGTTTGTATGTCTTAAAAATACCCAGATGTCCAGCAGTGGGCGAAGAATGATTCTCCCTTAGAATGTCATTTCTTTGGTCAGACGGAATAACCTCTTTCCATTGAAATTCTCTAGTGAGAGGGTTTAATGTTTTTTTAAAACAATACAATTTATTGTTTATTACTTGATAGTTAACAAAGGAAGTCGGAGAACTTAAACAGCCTTTATAGATATTTAAATACCAAGGATCATTAGCAGAAACTGGTAAATTCTGATTAGAATTAATATCTATATTTATATCATTAGCAATAGCAGAAACGGGTAAAGAGCGAGACAGAAAATCAGGTAAAACGTTATCGGAACCCCGACGATGACGTATTTCGAAATTATAGGAAGATAAGCGAACTCCCCATCTGGCTAACCAGCCAGTAGGGTTATTTAAGGTCAAGAACCATTTCAAAGCAGCTCGATCTGTGTAAACAATAAACTTTTTACCATTTTCAACATAACAACGCCAGTGTCATATAGCAGATAGAACAGCCAGGGCTTCGCGCTCTGTGGCACTGTATTTTTTTTCTTGCTTAGTGAGTGATTTGCTATAGTACGCTATGACTCTTTCCTCACCATTTAACCTTTGACAGAGGATCGCGCCAAGTCCAAAATCGCTAGCATCTGAGTGTATTTCAAAAGGTTGCGAGTAGTCAGGACAAGCCGACACCGAGGAGGAAATCAAACAATTCTTTAGGTTATTAAACGCCTCATTAGCCTCTGTCGTCCAGCAGAATGGAGGTGCGTTTTTACTTTGAGATGTTAACTTATTTAAGGGTGCAGCAATAGAGCTAAAATTCGGTATAAAACGCCTGTACCACGAGGCTGCGCCCAAAAAACGACGTACTTCTTTTCTATTAGAAGGAGTGGGATAATTTTTCGTTGAATTTACTTTATCCGGATCGGGATGCAATCCACTAGAGTCGACAACATAGCCTAAATATTTTAGTATATCTCTAAAAAATTGACATTTTTCGAGATTAATTGTTAAATTAGCGCTTTTTAGTTTATCAAGAATGCGTAATAAAAGGGTAATATGCTCGTTGAAACTGGAAGTGATACAGATTATGTCATCGATAAAACAGAAAACCTTATTTTCAAATTCTGGACCATAAAATAAAATATCAACTAATCGTTGTTGAGTAGCTGGCGTTTTTTTGGCATTCTTTTGAATTGAAATGTGCCACGCGTAGGAATATAAAAGGCTGTTTTGCAACGGTCCTCTTCTTTAATTAATGTTTGCCAAAAAGATTTAGACAAATCTAAACTAGACAAGTATTTAGCATCTCTCAGATTATCTAAAATTTCCGAAATATAAGGCAAGCTATAAGCATCTTTTTTTGTAACGGAATTTAATTTACGACTGTCCAAACAGAAACGCAGTTCACCATTCTTCTTAGGGGTCAAAATGACAGGGTTTGACCACGGGCTTTCAGATCATTCAACAACATCCTCTGAGAGCATGTCGTCAAGATGCTTTATTAAAATTCTTTGTTTATCGGGAGACATGCGATAAAATCTTTGCCGAATAGGGGGGCAATCACCTGTATCAATTGAATGAGAAATAATATTTGTGCAAGCGAGACCCCGCTTCTCGTATGAAATATCGGTAAATTTGGAAATAATATTGTCAGCGGTAGCTCTCTGGTCGACTGTAAGATGATCATAAGAAACAAGATGTGTAGGAGGAACTGCCTGCAACTCCATTACTTGAGCGTCAGACTTGTTCACAATCAAAACAGACTCTAATTTGTTAGGAAATAGGTCAAAGCTTCGCCAAAAATCCATGCCAAGGATAAGGGAATTTTGAATCCCAGGTACAACATGAACTTCTAAGTTAATCAATTTATCCTGAAACTCAAAGGGTAGAAACACCGATCCCAAAGACTCAAATCGTTCATCGCCAGCTGTTATTAACCTTAAAGGTTTCGATTTATCCAAAACATCGTCTTTCAAAAATAAGTTATGCAAATTATTACCTAAAATTGTAACGCAAGATCCAGAATCTAAAAGACCAGTGGTAGGTATTCTGATTAATTTTAGAGTAACGTAAGGTAAATATTCTACTTTAGAATTACGGATTGAGGAAATATGATAGCTACTAAAGAATTTTTTTTAAAAGTCCAACCAATTATTCCACTCTGTTTTATTACAATTAGTTGTATAATTTGATTTTCCACAATCCTTGTTAACTAGTTTTTTGAAACTGTAGGGGTCGACTTAGATTTACAATTAGGGCAGTCTGACACCTTGAAACCCTTTATACCGCACTTAAAACAGATTAGGTAGTATGGTTGCCGGCAATTACGTAATGAGTGCGAATTGCATCTACAACGCACGCAAAAAATTTAAGTTAATTTATTTATATTAGAAGTTAATTTAATTTATTTATATAAGAAGTACTCGATACGGCGTTAACTTGTGGTACAGACTTGTATCTCGATGTATCAGCGACAGAGTTATATTTATTGAAGTGATTATGATTGTAAACATTTTTGTTTGAAGAAAAATTAGAAAACGGATAATTATACGCTAGATCAGGTGCTACAGTATTCTTTGAAACTTTAGGGGGTTCAGAAAATTGCTTACTGCGACTTTGGTAATTTTCAAAAAGACGACAAACTTCGACCAGACTATCAACATCAACAACCTTTGTAGTGAGCAGACAATTAGTGTAACAAGGTCTAATATTATTTAGCAAAATTTCTAGCTTCTCCGAATCAGCGATAGGAGAACTAAGTCGCGAAAACAGACCGTGCATTTTTGCCACCTAAATAGTTATTGATTCGTTTTCGCCCTGTGAGCGCTGACGAATCTCCGTCATAAGCCGATAATCGTAGTTATGCGGACTAAAATCTCGTTTCAAATGTTCGCAAAGTTCTAACCAAGTCTTTACATTATTTTTAACAGAACGATACCAAACTAATGCGTCACCCGAAAATATTTCAAAAGCGAAAGACAACATCTTATCGTGAGGAATAGATCTACAGGACATAAATTCATCAATTTTTTCAATAAAGGATCTTACACATGATTTACCGTTAAATTTGAATTTACCTAATTCCGAAAAAAGCTTACGGTCGTAATTATAGGAAGTGTTTCCCTCTGCCACTGAGCAATCCGACCGCGAATTACGTCTCGCGATTAATTGTAATTTCGCATATAAGTCATTAAATTTATTCCACACAGACTCAATTTTTTTAATATCAAGACTGCCGGTATCCACCCTATTCAGTCGATGAAAACAATGGTGCAGCACGGTTTCGACCTTCTGTTGAAGCTCGGAAGTATAGTTTGCTTCCAACATAGATAAGTGTTTAGTTGATCTTAATAGCGACTTTTCCACTTCTGCCACATCCTCCTCTGGTGGGAAGGGTGAAGATAATCTGAGGGAGTTTTAACTGAAAGTTTAGCGATTTGTTTGCGGGGATCGTCAGGCTTTGAAACGCCGCGTATTGTGGTCTCATATTCTAATTCCGCTTTAGTTAATAATGAGAAATTTATAATGTAAGCCATTATTACAAAACAATAATAGAAAATCTAAGTATTTACGCCGGCACTAGAAAAAAAATTAAATATCGCCAGAAAATCGAATACCGTGCTAAAAAAAGCTGAAATACACTAAATTATACAATGGTGTGATGATTGGTCAAGGAAGAAAAAAATTCTTAAAGGTCACTCAAAGGTTGAATCACAATATTTTTTCGCGAACACGTGGCTCGTTAGTTCAACGTCTAAGCGGTTTGAACCGGTTGGCGGCTCAACACGCTGCCCGCGGTGGAAACGTGATTTTAGACAGACGTTAATTAAATCACCGTTATGTTATTTACACAGTTAAATTGCTTATGGCCAACAAAAATAGATAGAAACTGTACCTGTACGCAATTCACCACACCAGAATATATGCACACACAGGAGAAAAATATACAAGAGAAAAATAAATTATTTCACTCACCTGTAAAGTGCCAACTTACGTTTTAAAAATTATATATATAATATAATTAAAAATTCTATTGGGCACCAATGTCGCACGAGTGATTGATTTCCACGGGGTAGCCGGGATCGATCACTCGCCGAGCAATTAAAGAGAGATAATTAGGTTGACTTACGGGAAATAAATAAAAAATATCACCAGGAAAGTTTAAACTCGCGTTATAATTCCAGTTATTTGATGGCTTTAGTTATAAAAAAAACTGACAATTAAGATGAACAGATGAGACAATTATCCAGGGCGTGGGCGACGTTGGCACTTCACAGGTCTTCGGATGATGGAAGTACTCAACTCGGTGGTGCTGGCCGGAGGAAAGGGGCGAAGCCTCGTGACCGCTGTATTTATAGGGCCGGCGCGGAGGGGAGCGAGGAACCATTGCTGTGCGTCACTCGTAGCGAGGTTCGCGGCGCAGGAGCGCGATGTGACGTCACAAGTTCAGTTTAGAAATATGCTGTTACTGACATACATACCTTTCATCTTAAGTAGGTAGCAATCTTAATCATAATATTAAATTACTTACATTTTCTATTACTATATTATGGCAGATAAGACATAGATGATTGATCTAGCTATAAGGAAGATAAAATTCCTTTTTAGCTGGAATAGCAGGTTTTCTCTACTTTTCATAATTTTCAACATTATCCATTATATTTTTCTCATATCTATGTACAATATAAATGTAAATCTCTACTGTTCGTGTGTATCACTAAATATCTCCTAAATCGCGGTATCGATTGCATGAAATAGTACCTATGCGTACGTGAGATAGCGAGCCACCCGCGTGCCGCGCGTGCGCTGCGTGCATGTATTTCATGTTTATGCTCCACTCGTGCCGTGCTCCGTACTTGCTCTGTCCGTGAGCCGATCGCACGTATCACGATCATTACATGCGAGGGTGAGCGGTATGCATATGGTGCATTCGCCACTCATTCGTCAGGTCTGGTCACGACCTTAGATTCACAATAGGACTTGGTAGTGCTGAAGTCGAGATACAGAAATAACTAGAGAGAAATCGCAGGGGTTTCCCTGCTAGTGTTATTTTTACATCGGAACATTTTGTCACATATATTTGTGTATGTTTTCACAACATAGGGCATGATGTAGTGAGGATAGATATAGATGCCTCTATGTTCCATTACTAACTATTCTGCGACGATATCGGTATAATCTTCACGCTTGGTAGGTGAACTGGCAACATTTTGAATATCGGCTTCTATTGACGCCTGTCGATAAACGACTATGTGGAAAGTGGAAATTTAGATAATAATATTTTATATAAAACCCATCAACAGTAAAATTCGCTAAAAATAGCGACATAAAATGGATTTTATAAATCATATCTATTTTATTTATGTATGAAATAACTTTTGGCCGTGATGACGCACGCGGATAAAATGTGATGTCATATTAAAAAATAAATATAAAATAATTATATTTGTATCCCTAACTTACACGGCAAATGGTCCATCTGTAAAGTTTAATCTATTTGTATGCTAAAAATAATCAAATCAACGTCACGTTAATGTATACACTTTTGCATTTTCAGTATTATTTGATGAAAACAACAAGTCCAGCATAATCCACTCAACGCTTATTTCACTTATTAGATACAGGCACCCTTATATTATGCAGCACTACTTTTGCACAATCACACACTGTTACAATAACGCCCGCTAGCTACTTTGTAGTTTGGGAGTTGTTATAAGACTGACTGTGGCGTCCTTTTTCGTCTTTCACTTCGACTCGTCTCTCTTTATAATGATCAAAAAGGGTGGGTAGTGAGTGAAGTGAGGTGCGCGCTGGCGTATAGCCCATAAATCATTTGAGTGCTTATAAAATATTTCTCATAATTTTTTAGAAATTCTTTTTTTATTCAATTATTCAATTTGATCCAAAGCAATCATAAGATCATCACAATTAGAATTATATAGATACTTTGCATTTTTTCAGTCAATCTTTATATAATATTTCTAGTTCTTTTAAATTACTGTTCATGTATTATTAGGTCATTCAACTTAGGTACTACATTTACATTTGCATTGGTGTTCCACTAATTTTATTAGAGTAGATGAAGATAACTCGTGATCATGGGCTGTAAACTAATGTTTTTGTAATTTTGTGTATTCATATACAGTCACTTCTGTAACATACATTTCCACCATAGTTCTGAACATGGTCGCGAGTTGCCTACATTATAAGACGTAAGTGGATGCGCCTGTTACACAATATTCACATAGGAAGGCTAACTAAGGCACTTAATTTAGTAACTGCATTAATTTCTTAAGTATTATGTCTGTAACTAATTACTTTTTACAAGTAATTTAGTGCAATGTGAAACAGTTGCAGCTCCTTACAAAAATAAAATACATTTTACCATAATATTGGCAATTCAAAAGAGTGGCCACGAGATTTATTGCCCGTTCTTTCTCGTGGTTCTACCTATTGCTTTGCGAACGAGGCAGTAACTATAAATGTAGAAACATCAAGTAATTCGATTTAAAAAAATGACGTTCATAAGCGTCACCTTGTGACCTAGATGAATAAACGATTTTGACTTTGACTTAACATCATTTAAAAAGGCAGCGGGTGCGCCAGTTGCTTCCTGGTGTATATAATAATAATAATAATAAATTTTCAAAATAGTGCAATACATTTACAATTCAGATCTTATAAGTATATTTAAGGGATAAATACATATTTGCCTGTACTAGGTTAAAAACCTGTGCTTCAGGCCAGCAAGTAAAACTATCTTATATGGTAAAACTACATTAAAATAACTAAAACTTAAAAAATAATAGCTGTGTAAGGTCCCCATTTTTATTAAAATTAATATCGATTGGAATTTAATACTTTGTAGTCGATTGACTCGTCCGAGTCACATCACTATCGAAATAATTCAAAATGGCGGTTGGCGAGAGCGGGCATTCTATTCCGGGCGACGGAACTGAACGGACGGTGGCTCTTAGGAAATATTATAATATCTGTACAGTGTAAAGGTGTGTCCGAAATATAAATTGTATTGGAATACAACTGGAGTTTTACTACAAATCAGAAGTGGTAAGTACATGCTCACATTAATTTATATTCGTTTTAGTTCAAATTATGATTTTACGTGTGCGCGTATGGGGGTATTTTGTATTCGTCCTAGTTTTGAACTTTTGTTAGATATATATTGGAATAGAAAACTAGTTACCAGCGTACAATGTAACAACGCTAACAAATTTAAAATTACCCATCATTTTGTAATAATTGTCTAACGGATTATTACTGTCTCGTTGGTCTCGCGGCATAAATTTTCTCGTGGGACATATCCCGGGTTCGATGCCCGGATCGGGCAATGTATTGTTGGGATTTCTTTGGTCTGGTCAAAAGAGAGTATAGCAATATCTAGCTCTGCCTAGCTCTTTGAGGATATAGAAGGGATACTGTGTATGTATGTAACGGATAATTACGAAAAGAATACTACTTGATTATGGTTAGCTTGTGCCGTGAACGTATGGTCAAGGTCACATTAAGGTGCAACCATGGTCTTGAGGAGAAAGCTCCAAGACCGTCTATTTTAATTATTAAATAAAGTGTATCATTGGTAGTGGTTCGGAGGACCAGGGTCAAGGTCATGTTAAGGTCAGAAAAGGGTTCTAAGAAATATGCTCCGGGGTTTTAAAAAGGGGTATGAATTTTTCATTATTTTTGCGCTAACGCGCACCGTTTTCGAGATAGACGATTTTTTTCAAAAAAAAATAATAATTTACCGTCTATTTAAAAATACAAATTCAAACCGAACTTTTCGTCTCTGAGTTAAAGAAAATGGAGCGAGGCGGGAATGGACCAAGCTGACGCCTGGAGACGCCGGAGCCCGGTGGATCGGGACGCGATGGCGAAGGAGCTGGGCGGGAGTCGACTGCGCAGCGAGGTGGACTGTGGAGGTCGCACTCGCTATCGGAGCCGTGGCCCTGCTCATCGCGGCGTCTGCGGCCGGAGCATCCGGGACGGGGATCCTGGGTCGGAGAGAGAACGAGAGTAACGAGACGGAGTCGGGCGCTTGGAAGAGGAAATCGGCTTGCAACGGGGTCGTCATCGACCGGGTTCCCGACGGCATGGCTCTCGTCGCGGCGACCGTAATGCGTCGCATATTTGTTATTTATTTAATTATTTGTCATTCACACGTTCATGCAGAAATAGTGCAGTGTCCCACAAAACCGTGTCATCGGTTTGACTGTGGGATCCAGTCTCCGTACAGTAAATTAGAACGTTTACATAGATAAAATTACAATAACTACTTATAGCTAACTTCACTCTTAAATTCTAGCACTTATCTAAGTAATATTGCTTAAGTCTCCTTTTAAATATAGTTTCATCATTTTCGTTCCTTATGTCCTCTGGGACATTGTTTGGCAGATATGGCAAACGTTTTTAAAGTTCTACCACCGTAATAATTAAACACTCTTGGTACAATATATTTGCCAGAGGCCATCGATCGGGTGTTATGATTATTTGTAACTGGTTTCAAGATATGCCCAAGACTGCCATGGTTGTTTACAGCCAATAAGTATTTATGTTTTAGGGAAATTGGTAGTATTTTACAAATTTTAAATAATTTTGTGTAGAAATTTTTATGCTGATTTCTAGTTTTATTATTGACAAGAAGTTTAAGAAACTTTGTTTGGATTGATTCTAATTTATTTATATATGTTTTGAATGTAAGACCACGGCAATCTAAAGCATACCGAGAATAGACTCCTAGAGTGACTTATATAAGGATTTCAATGTTCCTTTAGGTACTTTAAAGCTTAAATGATAGAATTTTCCAAGTAATACTCTGTTTGTCACAAAGGTAATCTAAATGATGGGACCATGAAAAATGTTCATCTATTTTCATGCCTAAGTATTTAAAACAGTTTACTTTTTCAATAGGTTTACATTGACGGTTTGATAAATTATGAAAGTTTGAATGGTTGTGTGTATACAATACTGGTTCTACTGATGGTCGCAAATATGTATAGTGTGTTATTAGCAGTTTGGTTTTCTCTGACTTGATGACGATGCCGTTATCGTCGCATAGACCGACATCATTGAGACAGGATGAGATGCGGTCTTTTCGAAAGGACAGCCGAGGTGAGCAGCGATGCCGTCTTGAACGGGACGACAAAGAGCTGCCTCATGACCCCTCCAGAAGTTTTCGTCTCCAAGTACTCATGGATCTCAGAGTTCCGAGTGGGCCGGGCGGCGCCACTTGTAGTCCTAAGGATGTTATTTTGGGCTCTGGAGGCATTGGATGTTTGATTTGCAGGCTGAGGACCACAGTTGGAATCCATAAGTCCATATGGGTTTTATAACTGAGCTGTAGACTCTGGGTTTGTTACTCAGGGACGGAACGGATTGTTTACCGAGTAACCACAATAGGTTTTTTTTAAAACGAAAGTTGACTTCGTTCCGTTTACGTTTTACGTGCTCCTTTCAGGTCATACGTTGATCCAAGTGGAGGCCCGGGGGCTTCACACATGTAGATTGAGGTAGCGGTACTTGACCGGGATTTGCTGTTGGGCATAGTTTCTTTAGCGGCATGAAAGTGATGTGGTGCGATTTGGGGGCACTTGCTCTAATTCGCCATTTTTGCAACCAGCTATAGGTTTGGTCTGGTTGGATTTGTAAGGGCCCCCTGGCTTCATCTGGGTCACTACTAGATGTCAAAAATGCAGCGTCATCCGCAGGCGTCGCAATAATTACGTTTGGCAGCTTGCGGTAGGTCGTGATTAAATATGTTATACATATCTGGGCCAAGGACCGAGCCTTGAGGCGCTCCTGAATCGCAAGTGTGCGGAGGGGATCTGGAGCCGCGTTGCTTGACTTGGAGGGTTCTATCCTTTAAATATGATGCCAAAAGAAGGTAAAACGTGTGGGGCAGGGTCTTCTTTATTTTGCACAATAAGCTTTTGTTCCAAACCCGATCGAAAGCATGTTGGACATCGAGAAATGCTGCTGAGCAGTACTCCTTATTTTCGAGACTGTCTTATCTTTTGGTAGACTCTATGCATTTGCAACCTGTGCGAGAGCAGTCCTTAGTTCAGTGATCACCCGGTTGAGTCGTGTTTTGTCTTCTCTATTGCGTGAATGTTGCCACACTCTGCGAAGTCTGCGCTTTTCAGATATCTTGCTGCGGATATCAACTGGAAATAGTTTTCTACGATTGGGTGTTCCTAGAGTGGGAGTATTTTTCCAAGCCGCTACTTGTATCAGGTTGGTGATGTATGGACACGCGTGGTCAATGTTTTCGGGATTTTTCAGTGGAAGTTTAAGAATTATATTGGATTCCAGAAATTCACGAAAATTACCCTAGTCTGTTTTTGCATTTTACAGGTTCTCATTATAGAGTACACAGTAAATGATTGTTGTGCTTATCATCAGCATCACTAGACTATGGTCCGAGGAGACGTCGAGGCTTGATACTATGTGAACGTAAAGGGGTTGAATATTTTTGGTGATATAAAAGTCCAACAAATCTGGTATCTTGTTGCCGTCTGTGGGCCAGTATGTCGGTTCACCAGTAGATAATAGTATAAGTCGATTGGAATCGACGCTCCTTTTTAGTTCTCGACCTCTTGTAACGGTTACTCGTGATCCCCAGTAGGTGTGCTTAGCATTCCAGACCCCACCAGCTATGAAGCGATTCCCCAGAGACTGGAAATATTCTGTGAACATGACTTCTTTTATGCAATGTCGCGGTAGGCAATATATGGCCGAGAGGTTCATATGACCATAGCCGTCTTCTATGCGCACTGTGGTAGCTTGTAGGTGATTAGTCGCGTACGGCTGCGGTAGGCAGTGTTTTATGCTATTTTTAATAACAATCGCAGAACCAGCATGAGCTCCGCCATCCAGGTGGCAGGTAAAGTACACGCTATATCCGGTGATGCAGATTCGGCTTCGATTGGTTGTATGTGCTTCGGATATAAGGCATGCATCAAGTTTGTTGGAGTGGAGGAATGCTTCAAGTTCATGAGAGTTACGTGCAAGTCCATTAATATTCCACGTTGCAAGGTTTAGAGAAGTAATTTGTTGTTTTGTAATAAGAGTTGTGATAAGGTCCAACATGGAGCTCATTTGTTGAATTAGGAGATCGATCGTCTCACTTTGTTTATGAGTATGCTTTCAAGAGTCAGATTTCGTTGATTGCCAGTAATATCAGTGGTGTTATCAGAAGCTGGTGTAGATTTTGACTGCGTTACGGTCTCGGCGGCTACCACACTTGCATAGGATCTCTGTTGTAGTTCACAATCTTTGGTGGTTGTTGGCTATGGTGGAGGTTTTTAATGACTAAGCGGTAGCTTTTATTGTCCTTTGGGGTGAATAGCCGATAGCCCATTTGACCGGATAACAGTTATTTATTTGGGGGCACGTGTAGGGTGGGTCTAGGAAAGGATGGTAGTTCCTACTGACGCGAGTAACTTCACCCCCCTCCCAAAAATTATTAATTTAAAATAATATTAATGTACCTAGGTATTAATGGTACAGTCCAGAGCTGTATTGTTACAGGCTTATTTTTGTAGCAGTGATAAAACAGCCTATCATTCTAATTTATATTAATTCCTTGTGTATATTATGTCGGTAAATGGTTAGTAATAGTGGTGTTGCGCTAACTATTGTATGAGCTGATATATTGCACTGTTGGTTGTAAAACCGTATTAACTAAATTACGATACAATTGTTAATATAGCCATGATTCTATTTATTAAAGGTCTATTTTGTTATGTGAAAATTCTGGTCAGAATTGGATGGGTTGACCAGAATTATAAGCTATTATAAGCAGTGTAGCAGTTCCTGCTAGAATTGGATGGGTTAGCAGGAACTGCATGTTGGTATTGTTGGCAAATGTCATTTATAACATGGTATTGTTGGTAGATGGCATTTATAACACGTAGGTATTGTTGGTAAATGTCAATCTTGCTAGAATTGGATGGGTTAGCAAGCATTGCATTTATAACACGTAGGTATTGTTGGTAAATGTCATTTATAACATGGTATTGTTGGTAGATGGCATTTATGACACGTAGGTATTGTTGGTAAATGTCAATCTTGCTAGAATTGGATGGGTTAGCAAGCATTGCATTTATAACACATAGGTATTGTTGGTAGATGTCATTTATAACATGGTATTGTTGGTAAATGGCATTTATAACACGTAGGTATTGTTGGTAAATGTCAATCTTGCTAGAATTGGATGGGTTAGCAAGCATTGCATTTATAACACGTAGGTATTGTTGGTAAATGTCAATCTTGCTAGAATTGGATGGGTTAGCAAGCATTGCATTTATAACACGTAGGTATTGTTGGTAAATGTCAATCTTGCTAGAATTGGATGGGTTAGCAAGCATTGCATTTATAACATGTCTAAGCTTTTATAAGCGATTTATAAAATGTATTGGTCAGAATTGGATGGGTTGACCAGGATTGTAAGCTTTTACAAGCGATTTATAAAATGTTTTGGTCAGAATTGGATGGGTTGACCAGGATTGTAAGCTTTTATAAGCGATTTATAAAATGTATTGGTCAGAATTAATGGGTTGACCAGGATTGTAAGCTTTTATAAGCGATTTGTAAAATGTATTGGTCAGAATTGATGGGTTGACCAGGATTGTAAGCTTTTATAAGCGATTTATAAAATGTATTGGTCAGAATTGATGGGTTGATCAGGATTGTAAGCTTTTATAAGCGATTTATAAAATGTATTGGTCAGAATTGGATGGGTTGACCAGGATTGTAAGCTTTTATAAGCGGTTTATAAAATGTATTGGTGAGAATTGGATGGGTTTACAGGATTCTTTAATGTGATTGTAAGTGCCCCCTCTCACCGAGTGTAAGGTTCATGTTAAGTTTGCTTGATTGCGTGTATGGGGACATACACGAGGTCAGGTTGGACGAGTGTAAGGTCCCCATTTTTATTAAAATTAATATCGATTGGAATTTAATAATTTGTAGTCGATTGACTCGTCCGAGTCACATCACTATCGAAATAATTCAAAATGGCGGTTGGCGAGAGCGGGCATTCTATTCCGGGCGACGGTACTGAACGGACGGTGGCTCTTAGGAAATATTATAAAATCTGTACAGTGTAAAGGTGTGTCCGAAATATAAATTGTATTGGAATACAACTGGAGTTTTACTACAGTTGTATACAGTAATGTTCTTAGTTCTATTTTAATATTGCAAGTAACTCTTCTGTCTGTTCATATGACATGTCTTGTAAATAATTACAGAGTGTTTTTTTACAGTTATAATAGTTTGAGCTATATAAACTTATGATTCTATTTAATTTGTTATACAAATATGGCTCCATAAATGTGTAAAATCTATTTGTAAAAGAAAATTTTGAGGTCGGGTGTGAAATGCAGACTATATCTTGCCGCCCCTTGTTAGTATTGTGTGTATTATAGGTAAGTATGGCATGTTGTTTTAAAACTATGTGCATGATGAAGAGTTGACGCACAGTTAACACATGACAGGATTTATATAATAGGGTTGTGGGAAAGAGAAAAGGGTGAGAGTTTGCTACTTTTAAGATCGTTCTCTGAGCTCGCTCAAGAGGCAATAAGATTGTTTTCAGAGCGCCACCCCAAGAAGTTATACAATATAGGATAATAGATTGACATAGGGCCAGATACACTTGTGTGATTAATTTTGAGTCCGCAAATGTCCTTAGTTTTTTAAATACATAAATTAATTTCCGGACTCTATTGAATAAGTTTGTTATATGTTCACAGCAGGAAAGTGTTTCATCAATAGTAACCCCGAGATATTTTATGTTGTTAGTACGGAGGATAGTAGGACAGTTACATACAGTGTTCCCAGATGGAGTTGTGCATTCGTGTGCGTATAGGTGAGGTTTAGTAACAATTTGTTTACTATTGCGCATGAAAAAATGAATATATTTGGTTTTGTCCGCATTTAATGTGAGTAAGTTACGATGCAGTCAGTTGTTTACTACATTAAAGCCTGACTGCGCTTTTTCATAAAGTTCATTGACAGTTGTGGCGGTAAAAACAAGTGCCGTATCGTCAGCGTATGCTATTAATTTGCCGTGATCTAACTGAATGTTACACAAGTCGTTAATATAAATTAGGAACAGTGTGGGGCCCAAAATATTTCCTAGGGGCAAACCAAATTTATCTATCTTAACACACTGATGCCGATCACTTAAGTAGTCCGCAAATAGTTTAAGCTGCGTTTCTCTTACACCAAGGGACTCCAATTTGTGTAGAAGTGAAGAAGTACATACAGTATCGAATGCTTTGGCTAGGTCAAGAAAGATCCCTAAGGTGTAGTTGCCTAAGGTGTTGTCCAAGTTCCTGTGTAATATAATCAGTCAGGCTATGTACGGCGTCAGACGTTGATAATTTTGCTCGGAAGCCGAATTGGGAAGAAGAGAGATAGTGTGTCTTTTCGAGGAAGTTAACTAATCGGCTATTAATAATCTTTTCAAGTATTTTCGATACCGAGGGAAGTAATAATATTGGTCTATAATTAATAACCAAGTCCTTGTCTCCAGATTTATAGATCGGAATAACTACTCCCTTTTTGAGGCATTTAGGAAAGATATCCTCGAATAGGCATTTTTGAAAAAATTATGTTAGGGGGGGTACAAAAAGGTGCATAAAACGTTTAAGGATCTTATTACTTATACTATCCCAACCAACAGCACTGTTGTCCTGTAATCCTGTGATTATTTGTGCTATTTCTTGTTCGTATCCAACAGTACAAAAGATGACGTACTACTACTCGATTTCTGCAACTGTGCAGTCTGGTAGCCAATTTTGTTAATTTTAATCTTAGCCAAGTTTTTGCCCACGTTAACAAAGTATTCATTGACGTCATTGGCAGAAGAAAGCGGTGAGGTGTTTGTTAATAATAAACTCGAATGTGATATGTTGTTTTGAGATATCAGTGACGTCTTTTATATGTTCCCAGATGAGTTTAGTGTTTTTACCAGCCCTATTCAATTTTTCTTTATCGTAATTAGATTTTATTTTTTTGGGGAGATTTATATTAATCTAAACCAAAAATATGACAATTAGTAGAAATATCCTTTAATTTATTTATCATATATATCATTATCATACAGCCTTTCGCGGTCCACTGCCGTACAGAGGCCTCTCCTAATTTGCGTCACATTAGGATTGTGACTAAATATTATGAGGATTTGGCCTACTATAGTACTGTAGCGGTAGCTAATTACTATTGTGGCCATCTAGCGAGCTACGAAGAAATGTCTCGACAACAATCCGGCGCCATCTATCGGATACAATGCGACGGAACACAAAGTGCTGAATCGCGCAAGCAGAGTTTGCACGCCGAGTTGTATATACAGGGTGTAAAAAGACCCTTAACGAAAACTGAAACCCCATATTGTACCAATTATTACGATAATTACTGGCCGCATCGCCGCTTGACACTGCGCCGAGTGTTGTGGGTTCGATCCCCACACGAGACAACACTTTGTGTGATCCACAAATTTTTGTTTCGAGGCTAGGTGTTCATTGTGTCCGTTGGTTGTATGTTCGTAAAGTGCGACACAGAATTTTGTCCTAATGCGGGAGTTGTCATTTTAATAAAAAAAAAATTCCTTCGGCACCATACCTGGGAAATAACTGGTTCAGGAGATATTGAGGCTCAAAGTCATGATTTTTTTTCTAATTATTCCAAAATCGTGTTTAGAATGATAAATGTAAACTTTCTTCCAAATAAACATAAATACAATTTTCAATATTTCCCTTAAATAAACGGCTTTAAAGTTCCCTAAACGCAGTGTATGCCTACTAGTAATCAGCGAACACGCCGAAATAGGCCCGTTTACACGAGTCCGGATTTTTGTAGCGCATAATGTAGCGCGCGTGTAAGCGCGTATGCTGAATAGACATTATACACGCAGAAAAATACACTAATCTGAAACCGCCCTTAGGTCGACCGCGGCGCACGGTGTAGGTAGATACAGCCGGCGTAAGTACGATGCACCAATTTTTTCCGCAAGCGCGCGCTATAATAATAATAATAATAAGGTGGGTGTAGGTGACATTTTTCATCCATAGTGTTCACCTAGACCAATCCATTAAACACCCATCCTAATAGCCCAGATTAATTAGGTTCCATACAAGTAGCAATAGTCTCGCACCTGCTGCGGCTAATCCGTGACTGCACTTAATAGTGCAGTTATGGAGGCGCCTCAGCAGGTATCCCATCACATGCTAGATTAAAACTCTCAAAGGGCCTCTGCGCGTTGGACCTTTGTCTCCGTGTACGCCTGCCAAAGAGCCGGTTATTCTTCTAACATCAAAGGTTAAAAGAATAGCCGTGATAGAGAAACAAATAATAATAATATGATTTTATTTCAGAAATTATTTCCATAAATTTCAATATTTAATTATAAAATAATCACCATAACCATATACAAATTTTAAAAATAATCAAATAATTATAAATGAAATCAATCAAATAAATAAGAAAATGTCACATAAATAATATAAAATATGCACAAAAATAGTCAAATCAGTCGAATTCGTAGAATATAATATAATAGATAATAAATCAAAGAGCAATGTCACAAATTATAAAATAAAATTAAAATTAAAAAAAAAACTAACAATAATTCAAACGCATGTCATATTGTGCAGTCAAATAATAATAATTTAACTACATGCCCATCGTGATTTGCATCCACCTGTGTTTGATCGGACAATCTAATCTATTTGCAACCATCTTCAGAATGCCGTTGCTACTCCCTCTTACGCGTTTCGAGATGGATGCAACTCTCTTGCGGATAATTGCATGATAACCGTCAGTGCGGGCCTCTGCAAACATGAGAGACGCGCTGCAGTCTCTCGGTAGTCGCAACAACATTCTGAAGATGTTGTTGTACTGCAGACGTAGCACATTGGCGGCCCGAC
Source organism: Euclidia mi (assembly GCA_944739405.2). Lineage (NCBI taxonomy): Eukaryota > Metazoa > Arthropoda > Insecta > Lepidoptera > Erebidae > Euclidia > Euclidia mi. The sequence continues at coordinate 27,030,930 of OX123193.2, read as the reverse complement.
GGGTATGTCTTACCCATAGACCGCACGAGTAAAAAGATTGGCAGAATGCCATAAAGAAAGAGATTTTTACTATGTATATATATACATTGCCGCTAATAAAATGTGTATATTTTTTTAAACTTAAAAAAATATTTTGTTTGCCAGGTATAATTTTCGCATAGTATGACTTGGCATTATGTGTAAAACGAATAGACTTCGGCTTGGTGATGGGTCTTGTGACACCTTGTATATAAAACATCTCAAATACGTCCGTCGGACTGACAGTCCACCAGGCATGATCACCCAGCCTGGTTAGAGGACCCTACCTCTAGTTGGAGGGACACCACACCTTTCTTCTTCCACAGTACTACATCACGCTGGCCAGACGTATTAGTATAGTATTTGATGTCGGGTTTTTTGTCTCTTCCTAAGATACCATTTGCCTACAGTATTTTACTTAGTTACCTCCTACGACACCTACAAATGAAATGTAATAGTGACACTTTGTATCCCTAATCCATCCACGGAAAAATATATCTAGATCAATATTAGAAATATTATTCAGTATTTTACTTTGTTATTGTTTCTAAGTAATCTGTTATCGTACCACCTCGCTTTAGTTCGCACTCAGTTTTATGGAATAACATCGGTCTTTGTCTGTCACAAGCGCTCTACATGCGCTCTACTCTGAGACCATGTGACGAAGGAGGAATTAATTTCAAATTTTGCACACGGAGAAGTCGCGCATAAATAAATTATTTCATGCAAAGATGAGGGTGGCTTGACCGTTACTAATCTTGATTCATATAATTATTATGCAACTAAGAAGTGCGATGTGAGGTTTTCACGATTAAAAAGTACGGTAAGATGTTGTAATTATTCTGATGTTGTTCAAGGTATGTAAACTTCAAAGATGATTTCCTATTTGAGTAACCATAACATAAACTCGCTGCTATAAGATGTCGAGGACACGGTGGTGGTTTAGTAAGTAGGGTTTGGGTTCATTGGCGTCACGCTGAGCTTCTGCTGATCTTGAAGTAGAGGTAGTCAATGAGGACTGCTAAGTGAAAAACCATTTCAATAATCAGTTGATACGCCTAAACACACATACAGATGAATCGATAATATTCCACTATATCTACAAGCAATGCAAGCGATACAGTAGTTAGTAGTGATCCAACTCACGTCGCAATAGTGCCAACGAGTTGATCTACGAGCTCGTCTATGTGACGTCTTACTGTATCTATTGTACGACTTATTATGTAATAGGGAATAAAATACTTTTGTGAATGTTTTTTCAGGTAAGTTGTTAATTTTCAATTTATATTAAAAAGTGTCATTACCCGTTCAACTAATCATTGCTTTTATCTACAAAGAGACTAGCGCTAAAAATAATAATAAAGAAAAAATAACTATACTTTAACAAAAGAAGAAAATAGCGAAAATAGTCGAGTTACGGGCTTATGCGTGTCCATATTATAGGTGAATTAGCGGGATTCCACCGCTAAGAAAAGTTAATATGGTGGTCGTTAACAAAAACGCAATATTTTAGTTGTGAAATATTTTTTTAAGCTTGGGATCTGCAAAACTCTTCTGTCTCAATGATAAGTTGACTAAACAATCCTAAGCAATGAATTACAACCTTGATAAGTATTCGTAAACTTGTGATCTCTCAATCATAAGATGTACAAGTCACTTTCACCACCCCATCATAATTATAAAGCTGTAATACTCTGCGTATTACAAGCAGGGCACTGACCTCATTACGTCCCACTTAGCAGATCTCGGTTGAGCCCCCGCTCTGTCTTCTCATTCGTAAGAGATCTTCTGAAATGAATACGGTTTTATTAAGTGTTTTCGTTACTCAATTTTTTTATAATGAAATAACTAAGGTACTAATTTTTATACAGCTTTATTATTTTTTATAACTCGCAATGATCTTGATATTATTATATTATTGTAGGTACCTTAAATATATACAAGAATTTAATTAGAAATGTCTTCTTATAACATATCTTTCTACTCTTGGAGAATAGGAATAATTCCTATGCCGCGGGGGACTTTCAAATATTCAAACAACGGGCAGAAGTACATACAGACTTGAAACAAGAATTTGTTGATCACACTAAGTATTTTCTTGTGTAGGGATCGAACCACAAATGTCACATGTATAATTATAATTTAAGAATAAGATTGTCAAATTTATTTTTATTAAAACTACTACGTGGTGATTACTATGACTGAGCAAGGTAGAACAGCAAGAAACAAAACCCATAAAAACGTTTAAGGTAGCGCACCGTCGGGTAACTTTAGCTCCCGAGGGCAGTTTTGGCTCAAATAAGAAAAAAGATTAAAGTTGCCGACATTTTGCTGCGAAAGCATAATTCGATTTAGTTCATGGCTTATTCGGTAGGTGGCATTACTGGCACCTACTTTTAATAGGCTACCCGCAGTTTTATTCATTTTAAAGCCGCTATTTGCATTCTGGACTTGTATCATGTGAGAACATGTCATGTGACTATTGCCGTTACCGGGCACATCACCAGACTACGTGCTGCTACTGAGAATTAGGAAAAACTCAGTAACACTTGCCCGACCCGGGAATCGAACCCAGGACCTCGGATCAGCAGTCGCAAACGCTATCCACTGGACCACGGAGGCAGTCTTGAAAATAAAAGTGAAATATCGCATCGTTTGGGCGTGGGCTATAAAAGCCTTCATCATTCGTCATAAAAACAAATCGATTGTTACTTCGCTACATAAATAGTATCTAGTATGTGTACAGATCGCGAAAGTTTGAATATTTTCATGTTTTTTAGGTGTATGAAAATTTTACCAGTGACAGTGTTTTTAAATGTTGTCCTAGGTCCAAGTGACAGTGGTGTCACCACCGGTTCTGTCTCCCATAGTGTTTCCGCCTGGATTAAGAGCAAGTGATCGAGCTCAACTAGCATGCACAGTCACGTCTGGCGACATGCCCGTGTATTTCTCATGGCTCAAGGACCAGATGCCTATTTCAAGTGCACTTCAGGTACTTTCTTGAAACAAAGTTTAATATTGTATTTATATGTTTTGTAAAGTAGAATCTGGCTATCCAATGAAGATATTACACAAAAACTAGAAACCAGAAGGACATAAATTACCTACCGCAAATTAAAAACGTTTACTCTATCTATAATTGTATATTGTTAACTAGATTTCCTAAAAATGCTACAAGAGAAAATATTTTAACATCAATCTAAAATATCAAATTGAAGTTAAACTTGTGCTAAATTATATAGTTTTGCAATATTTTAATGTATGACATTTTAGGTAGACGAACGTGGAGCAGAATTCTACAGCATGCTCCTTTTCAAGAGTCTTACAGCAGCGCACAGTGGAATCTACACCTGCGTCGTGACCAATACTGCTGGTAAAGCTAACATGTCTGCAGAGCTGGCAATAAAAGGTAAACATTGATACTAGTTGTTGCCCACTTATATTATTGCAAAGTTTTAGCAAGATTCGTTTAGTAGTTTTTGCGTAAAATGAGCAAAATATCCACCTATCCATCCATTCATCCCACAAATGTATACTTTTTTTGATATTAGTATTAAGATTATAATGGTTCTTGATCGTACAGAAATGAGAGTGCTGCAGTGACTGTTTTATTTGCAGTGCCACCATTTTGGCAAATTGAACCAACAGACACAGCAGTGTTGCCTAATGGCTCCCTAACAGTTAGCTGTGAAGCCAGGGGCCATCCACCACCACCTTCGATATATTGGACCAAATTCGCTGGTAAGGATAGTTCGACAGCACATCTATAAAACCACATATTTCTTGACTAATATTAGTATTTAATTGATAAAATTATTCATTTTAAAGGAAGCACAGAGACATCCTTAGGTGGAGTGTCAGATCCAGTGCGGCTGTCCCAAATCAAAACCCAGTAAGGGACATTTTTGTCGAAATCAAGATTTTTAAACCATGCTTTTAACACAGTAATTGTCCACAATATGCAAAAACCCTTTTTTCAATAAAGGCCTCCATTCCCAATATAGCGATACCATAAAACCTAGTAAGTGCACAGACTAAACCAAAAACCCCAAATCAAAAACCTAGTAACAGCTGATAACCAGTTCAAAACATAGCAAGGCACACGTACTTACTTTGTTTTGGATTGGGAATTTCAACTTGCTAGATTTTTGATTTGGGAATTAGTATGTCTAAAATACCATAAAATATGGGGTGTGTGCTATAAATTACATAGTATAGCACACACCCGTCGGAGTTTCTATCTCTAGGAATTAGGGTTTAAGTTAGTTAGAAAACATCAAATTTCGTATTTTGAGTCTTTCTGTTTTTGTTATTAATTCCTCGTTTTGTACTATAATTTGGAATTTTTCACATTTAATTACTTCACTTTCTAAGAATTAGAATAATAAACTTGGTTAATTTTCGTTAATGTATTTTACTGCAATATTTATTTACTCATTTTCTTTATCATAACTTTTATCATGACTAAAAGTTTTGTTACTTACTGTGTTTTGGTTTAGTTTCCATGGGCAATGGTTAGTGTTGGATCCCATTCCAAACTTAGTAAGTGTTATACAACGTGCATCAAATTATATTTTTAAAGTTCAAGTATGCAAAAATGTAGACCTATCTACCATCTCCAAGAATCATATCGACCTATCCGTAGAATAGTTCCATGTGAACATAGACCAAAATCGTGTTAAATAGCTAAATGAGATAAGGAATACAAACTCTACAAAACTGTGTTTTTAGATTTTTCGTATCTTATTTACTTTCGGAGATATAGAATCGAATAACGTTTTATCTGATATCTGTTCCGCGCAACAACGCACGACGTATACATGGGACGGGACACGGGGAGTACGGGTGGCGCGAGCGCCGCGATCGATCTGCAGTTCGGCCGATGTTCATTGGAAGAAGAAGAAAATTGGGGCGTTTTCGTGTTCTGTACTTAATTTACATTATATTTTAGAAAATTCAATTTATTCAATATTTTATATAAAAACGGATACTTTAAAAGATATCAGGATCACGCAAAATACTAAATATGATTCAAGTAGATACAAAAGAGCCTGATCTTAGTTCGGCGTTTTCAAACTTACATACCGCGTTTCCAAATCAAGATTTCAATTCTGGTAAGTGACGATGTTTTACAAGTATATCTTCACTATGTATAACTTTAAGTTCCTAAATTTACACAGATTATTATTTTTATTACTTTTTAACTCAGTTCATAGTTAACAGCGATCGATGATTATTTAGAACGTTTTTCGATGGATTTGTTCAGAAACGCAACTTTGGGCGCAAAAAGACGATTACCGTAATTAATATTCACGGAGTAATCGATTTTTATGCAATATTGAGCAACAAAAAGTAGAGGCCTTATGGAATATTAAGACTTTTTTTTACGAACATTATTGAAGTTTTTAGCGTCTGAGGTTAAAAAGGACGGTTTTCGCCGGAGTCTGTGAAACAATTTGTGGGTTCAATGTTAAGATGGGACGTTGTTTCTCGAAACGTTGAATCAATTAGGACGTTATTCAATTAAAAAAATCTTTAATTATAAAGATTTTTTAATAGAAATTAGTTAAATTTATCGCAAAATTTATTGTTTCAAAGAACGCTTAAAAATAGTTTGTTAAAAATATTTGAGCAATAGAATTTTATATTTTAGTTACGAATGAAGGTTAAACTGGCATGAATCGTCTTTGCTTCCTGGTACAAAGGAACCAGTCGTGAGTTGGATATATGGAAAGAAATTTATACAAACATGACGGGACAAAGAAAATAAAGGAATCTGTAATAGCTCAAAACCGAATATCATGTCTGTTTAGTCTACCGAAGGTGTCTACAGTAATCAACTAAGTTCATTTTCTTTGGAAATCCATTTAGTTTTGCAAATTCATCGTTAATACAGCTCAAAAAGTTAGAAATGTAAACACAGGTCTACCTCAGTTAGTTTCAGTACTAACTCCCATGATGTTTCCTACTAATAAATAATGATAAAAATACTCTACCACATACACACAACATCATCTAGTGCCAAAATAAGCTGAATGTGTATTATGGTTACTAGAAATTTACTCATTTTTGTAAATACATACATGTTCATTCAACATGCGACATAATATTAGGCTCTGATAATAGAAAACTAAGTCATACTTTTAAGTAGTCTGCCATTTACTACAAGCTCCCAGTGACATGCACTGCGAGAAAATTGAAGTATGCTAAACTATTTATAACACTCTTACTGTTTTAACTCCTTTTGAGATACATATTGTTACATTATTATATTGTTGATAGACTGCATGGATGAGATATGTATGTATGCATGGATGACAGAGGATAAAAGTGTATTTTTAAAGGAAGGGCAGGCTTACCCGGCTTGAAAGGCACAAGATCGTTATCGACGATGCAATGAAAACTGTGCTTCAAAAATATATATAATATAAAGACCTAATGGACTTATGCTGCTCACAAGTTATTCAGAGTAAGTACTGAACTGTGTCATTATAATGATCTTAACATTACCCCCTGGTAATGTTAAAAAAAGTTGTGGCTGCAACCCTTTGCAGCCACAACTTTTTATCTTAGAACCCAGGCTCTGCTTATTAGTCTAATAAGATTTGATAGGACAGCCTAGTTAAGTACTGATATGAGTATGAGTCATCATCCTCTTAGCGTTATCCCAGTTTCAATCTGGGGTCCGCTTCCTAGTCTAACCGGATGTGGCTGAATATTAGCTTTTCCTCAAAGCGACTGCCTGTCTGACCTCTGCAACCCGAAGGGATAGCGATATTCCATGGTTTAGACTAGTGATATGAGTATGAGTACTCGCTTTTAAATTTTGTTAATGTTTAGATGTATTTTACTATTATTTAGTAAATATAATGCACCCATGTCTAGGTAAAAACGATGTAAGATTGTTGTTTTTCTTATACGGGGTATAAAAAGACCCTTAATGAAAGTTTAAATCCCGTTTCATCATTACAAACATTCTTTACTTGCACTATGCCTGAGAAATTACTGCTTCAGGAGATATTGAGGCTCAAAGTAACCATATTTATTTTTAATTAGGAACAGAATCTATGCATTTTAAGCACCAATTTGTTCTATATAATGTAATTATGTCCTATGCACCCTTGGATAGTTAAGTATCTCGAGAATTGCACGCGCATGCTTTACATAGCGGCTTATAAAATATGTCTACAAAAAAAATCGTTTCCCAGGTATTGTTTTGCTAAGTATGACTTAGCATAATGTGTAGAACGAGTAGACTTCGGCTTGGTGACGTGTCTTTTTACACCGTGTATACTATTATCAAGAAGAAGATATTTGGTTAAGATCGCAGGAAGCGGTGGAATTCAGGCGGCTCATCATTGGAGTTGACAGCTTTTGGGGAGGCCATGTCCACCAGTGGATGTCTTTAGACTTAGGTGATGATAAAGATGTTTGTAGTCATAAATTTATTTTATAATTAGTAGATCCTTACAAAATAAGTTTGTGACTGCTCGTAGTTGCAATTTTGTGATAAAATTTGTTATTTATGATTATTAATTGTTCTATATATACAATTTGATTACTTTTAAATAAGTATATACGATTATACGTAAAGTTAAATAAATATAAGAACATACTTACACAGTTTATTTATTTTTAAATAAGTAAATATAATTACTCCGCCTCTTATACGACGTGACTAGTTAGTAAAATTATAATTACTCATTAATGCTAGAAGTTTAATCGTTGTCGTCTAAGGTTCTGTCAATTATTTTAAGACGTTTTCATAAAAAGAAATGACATTGTATTTAATTTTCTATTTTATATTATTCACAAAGGACTCTTAAAGGATGAAAAATTCCCACAAAAAAACAACCTTTGTTAATATAGAACGTCTTTTAAATCGAACGTTTCCGCAAAACAACGCACGATGTTTACCACGGACCCTCGCTCTTCCGCCATAAAACGTCCTAAGTTGATATGTAACTCACTATCTCGTAAAATAAAAGGACTAGAAATATACACTTTAGGGCATTTAATTAAGCTGGGCTGTTATAATAACTTACCAAAAAATCATAATTTTAATTCTCTCGTTATAAGAGTTATAAGGAATTATTCAAGTCAAGAACTTCGACAGCCTCTACTGAAAATTGCGATCCATGCAGATCGGACTTTGTTCTGCGGATGAGTCGATATTCACCTGTAGATTCATAGTTTGGTAAGGCATAATAAAATCTGCTTTTTTTGCCCTCCTGTAAAATTTGTTCGAAGTCCCTTACTGTGTTTTGATTTGGGACAGCCGAGTGGTTCTAACGAATGTTTCACTGAGATTACAATCAGCGCGTGCTGAGCATTCCGGCAAATATCGATGCAGAGCTGGCAATGGGGTTTCACCTGTCTTGTCGAAAACACTGACAATACATGTCAATGGTATGATCCTTAACTTTCTATAGCAGTTTCGTAACCTTATATTTTTAATTTATTTCTGAAACCCTGATCTTTGATTTTTTAAATTAGAACCGGCAAGGTTTGGAACGCAATCTGCAAACGTGACAGCTAAGCTAGGAGATACCGTGAGGTTGGTTTGCGTGGCTCGAGGTGAGTCCACTTTCAACGGCTTGGAATCACTCGGGACGAGCTTTGCCTAACTCGGATTATAGGTAAATCCAAATTTATTTACTTGCGTACTTAACCAATTTATCTTTAGCTGACATACTTTACTGTTACGGTACGTTAATGGTCTTGAAAATGTTGGTGTATCTTTTTAGAATGAGCATATCAGAAACAAGAAGTGCAAAAGGTTTAAGAAGTGAATAAGTTGTAGAAAGAGCTGATAGAAGAGACTCGGGAGTATATCGGTGCCAAGCTTCGAATCCTTACGGTCGATCGGACCACTTCGTGCATTTGGCCGTTAAAGGTAATTTCTTCAAATATTTATCAAATCGTAAACCTGCTGCATCGCCTTTTCAACCTGTGTTGGAAACAAGGCCAGGTCCCAGATGACTGGACGAAGGCAGTGCTTGTCCCAATTTATAAAGGGAAAGGTTCGCAGCAGGAATGTCGAAATTATCGCGGAATCGGCCTTCTAAGTGTTGTAGGAAAAATGTATGCCAGAATATTGATTGACAGGGTAGTAAATGTGACTAATGAGAAGATATGGGATGTGCAAGCGGGATTTCGGAAGGGAATGGGATGTACGGATCAGGTCTTTTCCTTACGCTGCGTAACCGAAAAGTGTCTGGCAAAAAACCAGAAGGTATATTGCGCGTTCATAGACCTGGAAAAGGCTTATGATAGAGTGAATAGAAAGGAATTATGGAAGGTGCTATCTATGTATGGGATGGACAATTGTATAATTAGGGCTCTGAAATCTCTGTATAGGGGTTCCAGAGCCTGTGTCCGGGTTAACGGTGCCTATACAGACTGGTTTGACATCTCTATAGGTGTCAGACAGGGGTGTGCAGCCTCGCCCTGGTTGTTCAACTTATTCATGGATAGCTGCATGAAAGATATGAGGGAAATGGAATGCGGGATCGATATGGCAGGATTGCGTGCTAAGTGCCTCTTGTACGCCGATGATCAAGTCATTCTGGCATCGTCGGCGACTGAGTTACAACAAATGATGAACTGCATGAATGAGAGCTTTGAATCGAAAGGTATGAAATTGAATGCAAAAAAGACGAAAGTGATGGTGTTTGAGAAGGATGAAAATGTGATTGAGTGTAATATTGCGATTGGAGAAGAAAACATTGAACAAGTGACAGAATTTGTATATTTGGGTAGCATGTTTACAAGAGATGGAAAATGTGAAGGAGATATTGAAAGGAGAGTGACTGCGGGAAATTGTGGAAATGGAGCGCTGCATGCCTTTATGAACGGCCAGAATGTGCCAAAACAGGCGCGACTGGCGGTTCATAATGGAGTGCTTGTGCCCACGTTGATGTACGGTAGTGAGTGTTGGGTGTGGCAGAAAAAGCATGAAAGCAGAATTAACGCAGTTGAGATGCGATCACTGCGTAGTATGTGTGGGGTAAGACTGATTGATATAATTCCGAATGCAGTAATACGAGAGCGATGTGGCCTGAAAGAAGATGTCGTGACAAGGATTGAGAAAGGAATGCTGAAATGGTTTGGGCACGTAGAGCGAATGAGTGAAGAAAGAATGACGCACCAAATATATGAGGCTAACGTGTATGGGCAAGCCGGTCGCGGCCGACCTCGTAGGACATTCGTCGACCAAATTGGTGACGTTCTGAAAAACGGGAAGGTCCTAAGCACCCGGAATCGGCGAGCATGTATGAACAGAGTAATGAATGTAGAGGAAGCGCGTGAGGTTTGTAAGGATAGATGCAAGTGGCGTTCCGTTGTCTCTGCCTACCCCGACGGGAAAAAGGCGTGAGTTTATGTATGTATGTATGTATTTATCAAATAATCCGTGTGGTGACGGATTAAGAATACGGACTGTCACCACCCCATATCATCCCATGGGTGTCGTAAGAGCCGGCAGATGGAGTATATCATGCAGAGAACAGCACTGTAAGAGAAGGAAAACTTGATACAAACCCTATACCAACCCGTTTGGCCAGCGTGGTATAGGAGGGCAATTCCTCCTTTCAAAGGAGAAGCCTAGTCTAGTAGTAGACTGTTAAAGGCTGATGATGATGAAACCAGTTTTTACTATATTCTCGTAAGAGTTTAACATCGAATTTGTATCTATTTTTTAGAGCCACCAGAACCACCAGCGATTTTCAGTACGACTTCAGTGGAGAAGACCGTATGATGGGCATTCACCAGTCTTGGGCTACGTTGTGCAATACGGCAAACATGATTCTACCAGTTCAGACTCCTGGCGGGATGCGGACACCCATAACGTCACTGTGTCTGCTCACAGTACGGACTCATATTCTGAGTAAGTAGACTTAAAATCAGAAAATATTTAATATATAAAAATCTCTTGGCACAATGTTTGTTATCGAACTTCTCTGAAACGGCTTGGCAGACTTTTTTGATATATTTTTGTGTATATTGACCTGAGAATATTGTGGGCTATTTTTTATTATATTGTATACATTTTTTTAATGCCACGTCCACCGGCAAAACTATGACATATACGTGTTTAAGGTAAAACAACGTTTGCCGGGTCAGCTAGTAATAAAATAATATTGTTCAAGTAGCCTAAGATAAAGTTTTCTTAACATTTCCGTACAGGACGGAAAGTGGAACAATAACAGGCTTGGAGTCTGCGACGCCATATTTAGTGCGGGCCCGCACAGTGACTGCCCAATTTGCATCCTCGCATACAAGGGCTTTGCTGGCTTTAACATTGAACGAGCCACCTTCCAGAGCACCCATTAGTCTTCGAGCATCTGCCCCAAGATCTTCCACTATCGAACTGGCTTGGCAGGTATTGGAAATAATCAATAGCTACGATTAAAATGACATGTTTATTACAACGGACTCAATAATAAGATACTTAATTTCTTTACAAATGATCAAGTGGAGAGATTTTATTAATGTTTGATTATGGTCTGAGATTTGTATGGTGAAACTAAAAAAAATAAACGTACAAGATAATGGCACATTTACATTCTTAGATATATCAGTAGGGCGGTTTCAGATTTGTGTTTTATACGCGCGTAGAAGCTCATCTTTGGAAGCACATGTAGGCGCGTATAGGCGCGCCTTTAGCACACGCGCAACTTGTACGAGAGTTGACGCGTTTCTAAGCTCGTATAAGCCTGAGCTGTCAGAATCCATGTTGACACTGACAAGATGTCACTACGGTTTCAAGCATACACGCCGAAATATGCCCGTTTATGTGAATCCGGTTTTTTAAGCGCGCAATGTATCGCGCGTGTTTAGCGCGCATGCTGAAACGAACGAATCCGCCCATAAAAATACGCTAATCTGAAACCACCCTCAGTCGTTTGTAAAATAAATTTAAATAAATATACATACCTGCAGATTTTTGCAGCTAGATCTCTGTCTATTACATAAGTTTTTACGTAATACAATGCTGATGATCTTTCTGGCCTAGGCCCCACCGTCTTCATCATGGAACGGTGAACTATTAGGATACAAAGTCTGGTGGTGGCCTTCAGCTGATGGTACTTTGGCTGGAGGAAAAAACGTCGGCATGGAATTCGCCACAGTCAGGGGACAGATAACCAAGTACATTATCGAAGGTCTGGAACATTATACCCGGTGAGAATACAAATCAAAGCTTTAGCGATATATTCTGTTTAGACTGTGTTTTAATGAGAATTATTTTTTAGATATTCGGTGAGTGTAAGAGCATTAGATAGAGCGGGTGCTGGCCCAGCGACTGCTCCTGTCAATGCTTTGACCCAAGAAAATGGTATGTAGTTTACTTAAGACTTTTTATACGTTTCTCTTCAGTATTTTTATGCCTGTAAGTTTTCATCTTTATGCACAGTGCCATCGGAAGGACCTCGAGCTGTAAGGTGTCGAGCAGTATCTCCTCAAAGTCTAAAAGCTGAGTGGTCACCACCACCTGCCCACGCTCATTAAACGCTAGGTTACAAACTGCTATACCGTCTGGAACATAGTGAGTAAATATTGAGACTGTTGATTGTATTTCCGATTTTATTTCAACGCTCAATAAATAGATTTCATTTTAAATCCAAGCTGAGTGATGGCAGTTGTTTGTCGGCAGCGACTGAGTGGTTGGAGTAGGAAGTTCGAGGCAACGGCGCCTCCAATCTAGGAGCGGGAGCGGGCGCTGAAGTGAAGCGGGTGGCGGGAGTTGAAATGTTCTTGCTAGCATTACGGCCGCATACCAACTACACTGTACACAAGCGTTAGCGTATACCGCTGCCGGTGATGGCGTACCCGCTCATCCTTTACATTGTATCACACAACAAGATGGTAATTCAATTATTTTATATACAGTTACTATATATCATGTTGTCAAGAATTTTATGTCAATCTGATTTTTTGATGCAGTACCGGGATCGCCAGCGGCAGTCAAAGTAGTGGCGACATCAGTTACATCTTTAGCAGTCAGTTGGCTACCACCGACAAGACCTAATGGTCCTCTTCTTTACTACGCAGTATTTTATAGGGAACTTGGCAGGTATACATACAGGAAATATTTTCTTTTCGTTTACGTATCTATCACCAATTCTCTTTTATAACAAAGGTGTTTTTGTAGGGATCGGCCTCCTCAAACGACAACGGTCCAAGTGGAAGATGGAGAACCATTTGTTGGTTTAGGAGGATCAATAGAACTAAGATCGTTGTCTGAAGGCGCCACTTATGAAGCTTGGGTGTCGGCACATTCTGTAGCTGGGGAAGGAGAACTTTCAGCACCTCAGCCTGCCACTACTACTTCCAGAGGTAAATATTTGTAATTTATAAATATACAAAACATAACTGGCGAAACGTGGTGTGTAATACACCTCTGCCTACCCCTTCGGGGATAAAAGGCGTGAAGTTATGTGTATGTTGTGTACCTATTAATATTTTCTAATCCCTTAAGCTTTGGCAATGAATTTGCACTATTGTTACAAATTCATTGCCAAAGCTTAAAGGATTGTATGAATATTTACAGGTTTCTTAAATAACAAGTAATAATTTAGATTTTTCACAAAGTTGCAGATTAATATGATGATGGGACCAAGTGACCACACCTGCCACCTTTTTTAGGGTTCCGTAATCCTCAAGGAACCCTTATAGTTTAGTCATGTCCGTCCGTCTGTCCGTCCGCAGCCTAGCTCAAAGACGCCTGTTGCTAGAAAGCTAATATTTGACATGAATATAGACATAAGATATTGCAACAAAACTGTAGAATAAAATTTAGGAAAATATTTTTTTTAAGGGTATCTCCTCTACATATATAGTGGGGTTACATTTTTTTGGTTGAGTACCCCAACATGTTGGGTATCATTGGATAGGTTTTAAAAAATATTATTAGTTTGCTCAAATCATTTTTCGATCAAGTGATTGGTTTGTCAAATATCAAGCTTGGAAGTGAAAAAAATTGTTAGACTCAAGTGTCCCTCCCCCCCCTCTGCCGGCTAAACTATTAATTTGGAAGAGGTGAAAAAAATCACAAATGTAGTACATATAACGAATTTAAAAGGAAAACTATCACGGCTAAGTAGATATCACTAGTTTACGAGTAATCGTCGGTTAACTTATAAATACCTATTTCTGTGAGTTTACATTGGGCGCGCTGGCTTAATCTTAAAGATATAAGTACTTTGGTATGTAATGTACTACGGTACTACGTATGTATAGTAGTAGTATATCTTGGAAACCACATTTTAAGTTTACAATACATAACTGGATACATACCTAGTATTTTTCTAAACAAAACTTAGGTTCTTATAACATACATACATACATAGTCTCACGCCTATAACCCCGAAGAGGTAGGCAGAGGTGTATTTCTACACCCACTTTTCGCTAGATATACTTTAGTTCCACGTAATAAGGGGGCGAGCCTATTGCCGTACCGGGCACATTTCCAGACTCCGTGCTGCTACTGAGAATTTCTTATAATAGTGTTATTAAAATTATTTTTTCAGCAAAATATACAGTTGGATTTGTTGTACATGAATACCTTTTGCAGCAAGTCACTATGGGCAACTACGGAACCCTACATTGCGCGTGGGCTGACACGCACTTGGCCGGTTTTTTTTTGTATATTTGCAATAATGAAATATTGTTGTAATTATCTGTTTATGAAAGGGATATTCGATGCACGGCAACGCCTGGTTGATGTGCATCGTCGCCGATCACAGCCGCGTGCAAAATGAAACGCAGTTTGTAACTTCTGAAGTATACTTGCTTAGGCCTATCTCTGTCATGTTCTATTTGTCTCTTTCTCTTGTCCTGTTAGCTCGAGCTCGACTTCTGTCATTCGGCGTATGGGCTCTCGTTCAGTGCGGACATTCCCTCCGGCTGGCGTGCGCTTGGCGCGGTGAGCCCGCTCCTAGGACAAGATGGCTGCGAGGTGACCGACCCGTCACGCAGGATCCGCGGGCGCATCTTACAAATCTTGGACATCTTGCTATTCACGGTACAGCACCATATTATATTTCTGGTTTTGAAAATATATTTGGCAACAAAATGGCACTTTCCTGAAGAATAATGGGTAAATAATGACGATTTATTATTTAATTTTTTTGTTATTTCGACGGTAATTGGTGAAATATCAGTTGGCCTTTACGTCACAATTACGTTTGAGACACATTGCATTTATATAAGTCAAGTATAGAGCTGCAAATTACTTCAATATCAGTTGGATTATTGGCGGGGCCGAGAGCGCCGCGACAATACCGTATATAGGTACATATTACATACCTTTGGTCGCACCCGACACGCTCACAGTTTTAAAAATGTTATCTTTGTCTCTCTCTCTTGTTTTCTGCGCCATTTTTAGATTTTCCTACTCCCCTTTCATTACCAGAAGTGGACGCATCAACAAGTGGCAACTACACATGCTCAGCCCGCAACACCTTCGGTTCAGAAGAAGTTACATATCGAGTGGAATGTGCCTCATCGCCGGCCGCTCCCTCTCTTATCTTGGACCACGCGGCGCACACAGATGCGCGACTGACGTGGAGGACCACGCATCATCCGGCCGCGCCACCGCATGTTAAGTTGCTAATGAATTATGAATTAATGACCTAATTAGATTTTTTTAAATGTTTTTATCGTATAATAATAATAGGATTATTTAATGTTCTGTGATTATTTATTATTGGAATGCAATATGATGTCTAAAATTTTATATTATGGAATGTTTTAATTAAGTAGATTAGTGTACCACTTTTCAACACAATGTATATTGTTATGAAATAAATGACTTATGACTTATTTAGATGGATAATTTGCTATAGAATTTATAAAAATATACCACAGCAATTCTCCGTAATAATTATGATGGTATTCAGACAACAATCTAGTTGTGTGTTCAATCACCAGTTCTGTGCCGAGTGTTATGGGTTCGATCCCCACACGAGACACCCTTTTTAAGAGATCCACTACTTATTGTTTTTCCTAGTTTGAGTGAACTTTGTCTGTCAATTGAACTTTTGTTCTTAGTGCGTGAGTTATTTTTAAAATAATAATGCAAAAATGATTATCCAGCAGTCTCCCGTGTCAATCCAAGTGGCGATTTGAACAAACGTTTATGTTTATAAATTCCCTCGTGTAATACAGATATTAGAAGACACAAACACTTGATATCTTTAAAAATGTACCGACATTGGAACACACTTTGACTCTGAGATAGCGACGTGCACATAGAGCTTTTATTGTCATTGTTTTCTTAGACCGTAAACTTAGGTATATACTGGTAGCACGTGAATCAAATTCGTTGTTTTAGACCGAAACATCACGTTACACTATTTTGTAGGATAATATACATAGAAATACGTGTTTTATACTAAATGAAATAGCTACTTTCAAAAACTTCTCTATGTAGGACCAACATTTTGAATTTTGTAACGTTTATATGTTTTATCTTCTGCTAGCTTATTACAGAGAGAGCAGAAAAACTTGGCCGAGTTATATTTGTGTCTATAGTGTTATAGTTATAGGTCTTTATTGCGTAATTATTTGAGTATATAGGTATAAATATAAGCTCATAATATTATAGTAATAAATATATTTTGTTGAAAATACGTAATTGGCACATCGGTGTTTTAATCTGCATAATTATGTTTATCATTAAACCAACGCTCTTTAACATAATAATTATATTCGACATTATAAACCATTTAACTGTGTCATGTTTACTGAACAATTATGTTGTCCAATCTACCGCACAATTTATAAACGCAGTAAGTACTACTAACTTCAGTGGTAATTGCTGCTAAAATAAATAAAATAAATTGTTGGCCAGCAATGTAATTCAAACTAATACTATAAATGTGAAAGTATGTTTTTTTTTTTATATAGCATTAGGCGGCAAACGAGCAGATGGATCGCCTGATGGTAAGCAATTACCGCCGCCCATGGACACAAGCAACACCACAGGAGTCACAAGTGCGTTGCCGCCCCTTGGGGTTGGGAAAAGGGATAGGCTGAGGAGTGGGATGAGGGAGAAGGAATAGGGGATAGGGCCTCCGGCACTCTTACTTACCGAACGAAACGCAACAGTTTAGGTACTGTTACTTTACGTCGATTTTCTGTGAAAGGGTAGTACTTTCCCGGTTGAGCCGGCCCATTCATGCTGAAATCAGCAAGGCTCTACTACCTTATATGTTTTTTGTCATTCTTTCACGTCGCAACGGAGGGATTTTATCGTATGATTTTAGGGTATGGAGATAGTTAGAAAATTGGAGAGTGACATAGGCTGCTTATTACTGCGATAACTCCCACACAGGCAGAACCACGTGCGAAATCTAGTTTGTATATATATGGCACCCATTCGCGGGCAGATTGGAGTTTAATTAAACCTTTTTATTTGCATAAACCGGGTGCCTTAATTAATTTATGTAATAGGCGAATATAACTCCGCGAAGTGAAGTTGAGGTATTTAAAAAACTAGATTTTAATTTTCTTTGGCTTCTGGTTTACACTACCAATATTGAAATTATCGATACGGAAGTTTAAAGGAGTTAGGTATTCATTTTTACTGTCGTACAATTCATATTTCTTGCATATCGTTGTGATATCGGCGTCAGTGTCGATGAGTTCAGTTTCGCCCATTGTCCTTCTTCTAATTAAGACTGTTATAAGCAAGTAGGTATATTGCAAAATTAAATGAACTGCACTTTAATGCATAACGAAAAGATTTTTATTTAGTATATACGCCCAAATTTTGTGTTTTACTTAGGTATGAATGATAAAATATGAATGAAATCTCCATGCGATGCAATTAAAAAAATGATGAACAAGTATGACCAATAAGATATTTTTAGGAAAGAATAAAATAATTAATAATTGCTCACAACTTTAAGGCCCACTTGCGTAACGTTTGATTTAAGTCACTCCTTAATTTAAATTCGTTGAACAGAATTAACAGCATAAAATAATTTAAGTTAAAAGTATTTAGCGTCCTCTTGCACAACGACAACAACGCTTAGATTTAGTTAAACATTTCATGAGGTCGGTAAAGTAGTTTCTACGTTTTGTTTCATGGCATGAAGCCTTTTTGTTACGATTTTAACGATGTTATGCGTATGGTTTCGCATAAAACCTTAGACTATTATATTAAGAAACTTTCTACCCACTGCCACCAAAATTGCGCTTGCTAACTCTCTTCTTCTACCCATTATTGATTATGCAGATGTCAGCTATCTAGATCTCACCGAAAACCAGCTAGACAAACTTGAGCGCCTCCAAAATCTCTGTATACGATTCATATTTGGATTACGCAAATACGATCATGTTTCACAATTTCGAACACAGCTCAAGTGGTTACCCATACGACATCGCCGGAATGCTCATATTCTCTCTTTGCTGTATAATATACTGTTCAACCCTTCAACTCCCTCCTATCTTAAAGGAAGATTCGAATTCCTTCATGATTCGCATAATCGTTATTTGAGGTCATCAGAAAATTTGAAACTAAAAATGCCGGTACATTCCACGTCATTTCTCGATAAATCTTTCTCTGTCACTGCTGTCCGCCTATGGAATGCGTTACCATTAAATATTAGACAGGCTCAGACGGTAAGCAGGTTCAAAAGTTTAGTCAAGGACTACTATCTAGCATTATAAAATTTCCTGTTTCACTACTATATACTATTATGTATTTGTGTATTATATATGTGTATGTATGTATAAGTATTTATGTAGGTATATGTATGTATATATATATTTATATACATGTATTTAAGCATATTATTATTGTATAAGCATCACAATATTATATATATTTATATATATATTAAGTCTATGCAAATTTTTACATAGGTACTGGTACACTTCTACAACCACCATTTATTTCCTACCAATAATATCTCCATCCAAAGGTTGCCTGGTAGAAATCGCTTTTAGCGATAAGGCCGCCCATTGTACTGTATTTCATTTATAATTCCATAAAATGTTTTATATACTTAAGTGTACAATAAAGTATAAAATAAATAAATAAATATAGTTTGAGCATAAAACAAAACGCATTGTCGTCACCTAGCAACGAAATGACAATTGACAAATAATAACTAGAAACTTTTGAGCATTAGCCCTAGAACCCTACATGGGGTGCAGGTGCACCCCACACCGATTTTTTTTCTAAATATCTCAATTTCTTTAATATCCACGAATTCGCGCGTCGGAGTATTTTATTTTGGTGTCAACCGCTCGCGTTACGTCAATACCGTGAAGAGGGACCGCGTTGTGTGGTCGCCTGTATAAGTGTTGTGGGGTACGCCAGTACCCCAGTGTAGTAAAATCGTAAGATTATTTATTTATTACGATTGATGCATTTATATGTAATAAATTATTAAATTTGATTATTTATTAAAACAATAGTCTTATATGAATTAAATACAGATATTTTTAGATATTATGAAGGTAATATTCAATGAAGTTTATTTATTTTGTTTCGGATGGCTGTCAGAGGTTTGAATTACGAAGAAATAAGCTCTATTCTAGACCACAAATCTGGCGAGGAAGAAATCTGGGCTCTTTACAAGTGTTCAAGATCAAATAATAAGCCAAATATAAAGTTTCAGCAGACAGTTTTGAAATTAGGTTTGGAACTGATACATGAACATTTGGAGGACCGTCACCGGATACCAACTTAGTCCATTGCAGTAATCCTCAAAAAAGGACCAAATCCTACAAGTGCTGTTGCTCAAACTACATTTAACTTTGTGTAATAAGGCTGATTTGTGATCTCAAGTTACCGATTCTGTTTAGGAAAACGTATTTTCATGAATTGTTTTTTTTTATTTTAAGGATTGCAGTAATTTTAGTATGGGGTGTTCCAGCACCCCAGTGTAGGAATAACATGTGCGCCAAATAGTGTAGAATTCTAGGGTTAACAATACCTCAAGTATGTAAATTGTTAACAGTTATATCATCATCATCATCATGTCAGCCTAGGGACGTCCACTGCTGGACATAGGCCTCCCCCTGCTGCGTCGTTCGGTCCAGTTATATAATTGAAGATAATTTTCGTCGCTAATGACAAGATGCCAACATCAGTGTGACATTTCTTAAATGAAATCAGCCACTAAACAGCCGATTTTCGGTGATTAATTTTGACAGTTCTTAAATCATATTACTCGATAAATTTTTCGTTGTGCAAGACGCTAGTGGTGTTTAATATTTTTTTTCTCGTTAAATACATCTTAATTCTATTTAAGAATCGTTGTGCAAGTGGGCCTAAGTATCTTTTGTTACCGAAAGTTATCATCTTCCCAAAATTAATAGGTTTCTCAATCTGATGGGTCCACGTCCGCGACGACACCGGCGATGGCTTAGAGTCGTCCACTCGCAACGAAGAGGAACGAAGACTGGAGACTGGCGAAGAAGTGGCGAGCGTGGTGCTCAGGGCTCTGTCTTGTGGAGCCACGTACTCCGTGAGCGGGCTGTGGCTCATTCACGGGCTGGGTCATCGCCCCCTTCAGTGCCACTGCTGGTGAAGACGAAACCACTAGGTAAATCCTGCTGCTTGCTTACAACAATCATTTTTTCATGGACTCAAATATCTTTTTTATTTTCTGATTAACTTAATCCATGCATTTAGAAATTGGCGAGAAGAATAAACTGTCGTCACACCAGAATACCAGTTTTAATTTTTTTCATTATAATTATTCAAAATGTAGTCTCGGTCTAACTCATTGATTTAAACGACCAATACGCTAGCGATATATTTTGTGTGAAAATCTTAATATATAAAATCCTTGCGTTACTGAGTGACTGACAGACACGCTACAGCCGAAACTATTAGGGTCAGGAAGCTGAAATTTGGCATGTATGTTCCTTGGGGACCGTAGGGGTGCACTAAGAAGGGATTTCCCAAAATTCCCACGGGATCGGCCAAAACGGGTAAACTAAAAAAATATGCAGGCGTAGCTGCTGGCGTCGTCTAGTCTTATTATAATTATATTCTATCAACGAACGATATAATAATGTACCTCTGTTTTGGTCGGCTTGTTGTGGCTATAGTCTAATTTGTACTACATTAACACTGGTTGATATTCTAGGAACCTATATATCTACATACCTAACAAGAAATACAAATCGGGACCGCAATACACCATGTCTGATAGGAATTTCGATCCAAAGGTATTCCTTATACCAAGATGATATTGGTATAAGGACATTAAAATATAATTTAATTTGTATGTACGAGTGCTCGTACTGAGGCTATAAAAATAATTCACCAATTTTTGCAAAAATTATGATGTATTTGCTTGACATACTTAGGCTGGCGAAATGAGAAACAATTTTAAGAAAACTTACTACTTTGTGATAGTTCACTAACCAAATGTTTCTTTCGTAGTTTACGCATTGCCCGTAGTGGTTTCAAATTGCTCGGAAAGTCTTGCGGTAAAGCACTTTACTTCGTAAGTAAGTTTATGTCAGTAACAGTAAAATACTTCAATCTTCGTTAAATCATGCGGCAAAATGAATGAAAAGGGACGACATTTAGGCTTAGTTAAAATCATATTATTACATAACTTCTAACGCATTTGTACGTATATAAAAGGCTGTATATTCGATAAAGGCTATTCATACCCACGTCAACCAAAGTTTTTCACTTAGGTTGAAATCTCTTTTCTATTTTTTGATTTACGTTATTCCTTATGCTGTTCTAATTTGTTAATAACCTCCTTAAACGATAAATTAAATTAGATTAGTTATAGGTGGTCTTTTTTAGGTGCGCTACTACGTTTCTTCGCAGACTCCTCATTCTAGGGCAGTGCAAGAAGAGGACTATGTGAAATTGTTTGTTTGAGGCTTGGTCTTTTTCCATAGTGCTGGTATGGGAAGGAGGGGGGGAAGACCGTTCCAAAGAAGGTGCCGAGGCAGCTGTGTGGAGTAACAGCAGCGCTCTAGCAGTGGACGCGCGACGTGCAGTGCGCTGCGGAGCGCGCCTTGTGGGGCTGCAGTGGAGACGAGCTGACGCGCCAGGAGCGCCTGCCTGGAGAGACGCTGATCTCACGTCACTACATCATCATCGAGAGGTAAGAGTTATAGAATAGTAACAGAATATCTCTGATCTCTCCCCAACAGCTATTTCTGGTTCTGGCGTATTTCAGATAAGAGTACATTTATAAAGGACTAGAGATCGCCAGCAGCTACACCTGCAATGTTTTTAAATTTACTCGTTTTGGCCGAGTCCGTGGGAATTTCGGGAAATCCCTTCTTAGTGCACCCCTACGGTTCCCAAGGAACATACATGCCAAATTTCAGCTTTCTTCGCCCAATAGTTTCGGCTGTAGCATGTCTATCAGTCAGTAAGTAACGCAAGCATTTTATATATTAAGATAATATTATTTTTCGCAATACGAGTACGCCTTGGTCAGGTTTTCCACACAGCAACTGCGGTCTGGCCTCCGCAACTCAAATGGATAGCTATATTCTATCGCTATCTTGCCTACATATATACAGGGTGGCGCTACCATAGGGGCACTTTTTGAACAGAGGCATTGTACGGCAAAACCTTACATTTTTAAGTTATTCAGCAATTTAGACGCTTTAAACATAATGACCTAAAACGAGTCAGTACGTAACGCAACCGCAGCAAGTGTTGTCGCGCGTGCTCCCCCATTCGTTTAGCAATTATCATTTGTTCTGTAATATACTGTAATATACGGTTTTAACAGAAAGATTATCGCATCATTTTAACATCCTTTTCGCACCAGTTTCTTCATGGTCCTTCGAGAAACCGTTCGGGACCTCGCGTGTTTTTGATAGTCCTCCATCCGGTAGGAGTCGACTAGTGTTAAATCAAACCGAAAACTAGTGAGGACATTCGTTCGGTGAACTAGCAGCTTTGTGGAGATAGCAGTCTCGTCGAAGCAGTCATCAACTCATCAGCAAGGAGACAGTATCAACAGCAGATCTGTCACCGTAAACGGCCGTAAGCAACGGATTACAAGTAAGATCTTTCCTTTTTACTTTTTATAAACAATAACGTCTACTAGCAAAATGGAAAGTCTTTACGTGTCGCAGCGGGAGCTTAGCGAGGCTATGACAAAATTGAACGTGAATATCAAAAAGGATAGCGCCGAAAGAAAAACAGGAGACTATTTTAAACGTCGTTTAGAATTACTTGAGAGCTATTGGTCTGATTATCAAAATAATCACTTGCGTATCTGTGCGGGTGGGGACAAGGAGCATGAGTATTTTAAGAATTCGGAGCATGAGCAAGCGAGTAAACTGTATACCAGCATTAAGGCGTTAATTACCGAGCAAAGTTTGGAATTAACAACTACGAGAGTACCTACACCGAGACGCCTTCAAGCAAAACAACAAGATCTAGAAGTAGCAAGTCCAAGCACCAAGCATTTGATGGAATCAAGAGGTTCTACTAGTAAGCTCGACGATATGCTTCGCAAGCAAGCAGCAAATATCAAGGCTTTCAAGAGAGCCGTGTCCAACATCGATCTGGATACAATCAATGAAAAATGGGAGATGGAAGATGCTCTCAAAACACTAAACTCTAAGTGGAAACAAGTGGATAGTCTCCACTGGGAAATCGATGGTGAAATGTATGGAGTAGATGAAGAGTATGAGCTTACGTACAATCGCAATGAAAGAACATTTATCGATCTCAAAAAATCTATTAATAAAAAGCTCTGGTCGGTGTCTCACAGAGAGCATAGCACTCCACAGATGGACATACCCATATTTTCTGGCAAATACCATCAGTGGTATTCGTTCAAAGATTTGTTTAATGAGACGATACACAACAATGCTTCATTGTCGAACGCTCAAAAAATGCAATTTTTAAAGGGAAAATTGCGAGGAGAAGCTGAAAAAATTGTACAACATCTTCCGATTAGCACGGAAAACTACACTACATGTTGGGAGCTACTAAACCATCGCTATAACAACAAAAAGCTGATTTTTAGCACTACCATCAACACTTTACTTGGTTTACCAAATATGCAGCAACAATCCATAGTACAACTAAAAAGATTGCATGACGTAACACTAGAAAGTATTCACGCCATCAAAAACTTAGGTGTCGACATCGCCACGTGGGATCCACTTCTCGTCCATCTGCTGTCACAAAAATTGGATGGGGAGACTTTCGGAGACTACGTTTCTTCACTGAAGAACTCAAGAGAGTTACCAGTGTTGCAAGAGTTTCTTGACTACTTAGAGAGCAAGTTTACAAGTCTAGAAACTTCGCGACGAAAACAAGAGAACTCTACACAGAAATCTCATTCAGAAGCAAAACCCTTTGGTGCGAAAAATCATACGACACAAAATAATCAGCATAGCAACAACAATTCGAGATCATTCTCTAAAGCGTTACACGTGTCATCAGCATTCAAGTGTCTCTTATGCGGTCATCAGCACGGCCTATATAATTGTAAAAAGTTTTTAGAATTAAGCAATGAAAATAAACTAAAAACTGTTGCAAAATTGAAAGTATGCATAAATTGCTTATTCGATCATAATGGCCAACAGTGCATTTCTACTAAACGGTGTCGCAAATGCGATGAAATGCATAATTCAATTTTGCACGATGCATGTACTAAAACGAGGTCGTCGCCAAGTCAAAGCAATGCTGCAACTAACTTAAATCAATCACATGAGAACACAAGCATGTCTATTTCATCTCATGTAGCTAGGAATGATTTGAAAAGAAATGAAGTTATGTTGGCCACAGCATTGATCAAGGTAGAAGCCGTAGATGGATCATATCAGATATTAAGAGCCATGATCGACCCTGGCTCGCAAGTATCTCTGATCAAGGAGGGTGCAGTGAAAAAATTAGGCTTCCAAAAATCACCTTGCAAGGGTATCGTTATGGGTATAGGAGAACAACAAAACAATTGCAAAGGAAAGCTAACCATTCACTGTACCTCTAACAATAACAATTTTTCGTTTAGTACAGATGTACTTGTTATGAATAGTTTACTTGGACACTTGCCCAGCAAATCATTTGATCGGCCGAAGTGGTCACATATTGAACATTTACAGCTAGCAGATCCCGACTTTAACTCCAGCCGTCCAATAGACTTACTACTGAGCGCCAACGTCCATGGTATTATATTATTATCAGGACTGATCAAAGGAGAGAATCCTTCTCACCCGGTCGTACAGCAAACCCAATTAGGATGGATCATATACGGAGGTGGGGAAATGACGTCATATCACTGCAACGTTGTATTGAACAATCTCCAAGACATTCAGCAATATTGGGAAATCGAAGACATTAGCGAAGAATCAAGCTTGTCATCCGAAGACCAAGAATGCGTTGATTATTACTTGTCTACTACCAAGCGACGTGCAGACGGAAGGTATGAAGTCAGGTTGCCTCTCAAACCAAATGCCAGTGAGAAGTTGGGATCATCTAAAGAAATAGCCGTAGCACAGTTCCAGAGCTTGGAACGAAAATTCAATAAACAACCAGACTTAGCACAACAATATAAACAATTTATCAATGAATATATAGCTTTAGGTCATATGATACCCAGTCAGTATAATAACAATGACACAATATCTTGTTACTTGCCGCACCACGCTGTACATCGAGCTGAATCGGCTACTACGAAGCTACGCGTCGTATTCAACGCGTCTGCCAGGACGTCTAGCGGCTACAGTGTCAATGACTTGATGTTCAAGGGTCCTAACTTGCAACGCGATCTGCAAGAATTGATTATAAAATGGCGTCAATATCGATATGCGTATACAGCCGATATTGAAAAGATGTATAGGCAAATTAGGGTCAATGAAAAGGATCAGTCATACCAACAAATTGTATGGAGAGATTCGCCAAACAAGCCCATAACATCATACAAGCTGGCTACAATCAGTTTCGGCACCAAACCAGCACCTTATCTGGCTATTATGACCTTGCAGCAGTTAGCGAAGGATGAGCAGCATCATTATCCTGAAGCATCCAAGGTCCTGAGGGAATCGTTCTATGTCGACGATTTGGCTCATGGTTCTCATTCCTTAAAATGTGGTCAGCAGCTTATAGCAGATTTAAACTCATTATTAAAATCAGGAGGGTTTCAATTACGAAAATGGTCAGCGAACCATACAGATCTCCTGGCATACATTGATAATGACGAAAGCAAGGGAGATAACATATATCATTTTAAGTCCGAAAACAAATCCAAAACATTGGGATTACAATGGAATTCGGTCAATGATCAATTCACTTTTACATATAACATAGCAAAACCAGTAACAAAACTAACAAAACGTATGCTTTTAGCTGAAATATCTAAATTATTCGATCCGTTGGGATGGATAACACCTGTGTCAACTAAGCTGAAGCTTCTTTTCCAAAAACTGTGGTTAGAGAACCTGCACTGGGATGAAGAGGTACCATTGAATATTGGTCAGGAATGGAGTATTTTACGCACCGACCTAGAAAACATAAACTTTTATAAAATACCACGATGGTTCGGCTATCAACCGCATGACGTAATCGAACTGCACGGCTACTGTGATGCGTCGACAAAAGCGTACGCTGCAGTTATTTATGCGCGTATTAGGAAGCAAAATGAATCTTCGATAGTACTGATTGCTGCAAAATCCCGTTTGGTCCCGGTCTCAAAGAGCGTATCATTGCCGAAATTGGAGTTATCTGGCGCACATCTGCTAGGAAGATTGATGAAGAAAGTAATTAGCTGTTTAGAAGAACAAAACATACGTGTGTTTGGATGGACAGACTCGATGGTAGTTTTGGGATGGCTACAGGGTGACCCTGGACGCTGGAAAACGTTTGTAGCAAACCGAACAAGAGATATTATCGAAGTAATAAAACCGAATTGCTGGCGTTACGTTAAATCAGAAGACAACCCAGCAGACTCAGCAAGCAGAGGTATCTTGGCATCGCAATTAAAAAACCATGAGTTATGGTGGCAAGGACCCAGTTCACTGAAATCTTTTGATGAAACGTCAGCAAAACAAAACACCTTTACAACAGATCTAGAACAGAAACAGACGTACATTCAAGGTCATCAAGCAAGCATCATCACGCATAACAGTGATTCTGATAACATTATCATTCAATTATTAGAAAAACACAGTTCTCTTACAAAAATTATTAAAATATTAGCCTGGCTATTACGTGCTACAAAAACAATGCATTCGAGGAAATATGCAGCGTCGGTCAAACACGGGTCGTTGCCTTCATACCTCACAGTACATGAATTGCAGAAAGCAAAATTATTAATTATTAAACATATTCAGAGAACAGAATTTTTTGAAGATATTGAATTCATAAGAAAGCATGGTAAATTGAGCAGTAAAAGTAATTTACTAAAACTTAACCCTTTTATCGATCTTAAGGGGATCCTCCGCGTAGGTGGACGTTTAGGTAACGCAGAAGTGTGCATGGAAACTAAACATCCAGCGATCATTCCGCATAGCCATCGTTTCACTACATTATTGATCCAACAGGCACATGAGCTAACTTCCCACGGCGGACCCCGCTTAACATTGTCACATATCAGGCAAAAGTATTGGATACTTGGAGGAAACAGGGCAGTTAAAAAGGAGGTCAGAAATTGCGTCATTTGTAGGAAGCATGCACCTAAGATGCAACAGCAACTGATGGGAGATCTTCCAGGAGCCAGAAGCAATCCCGCCCACCCCTTCTACCATACGGGTGTAGATTACACCGGCTATGTCGAAGTGAAAAGCAGCAAGGGACGAGGGATACGAACAACAAAGGGCTACATAGCACTATTTGTTTGTATGGCGAGCAAAGCAGTACACCTAGAACTCGTGTCAGATCTAAGTAGTTCAGCGTTTTTAGCTGCGCTACGTAGGATGGCAGCAAGGAGAGGAGCCCCGCGTCACATGTACAGTGACAACGGGACGAACTTTGTCGGGGCTAACCGAATCTTGCAAGAAGAGTTTCTCGACCTACAAAGCATAATTGACAACCATACTTTAGCTGAGTTGGCGGATCTAGAAATAGAATGGCATTTTAATGCACCGTCGTGGCCAAGTGCTGGAGGATTATGGGAAAGAGCCGTCAGGAGCCTTAAACATCACATCAAGAGAGTAGTTGGTGAGCAGAAACTAACTTTTGAGGAGTATAGCACTGTCTTGGCACAAGTGGAGGCATGTTTAAATTCTAGACCCCTGTGCGCATTATCTGAAGATGTCGAGGACCTGGAGGTACTTACCCCGGCTCATTTTCTGATTGGAAGACCTGGAACAACAATTATCAATACGGAACATGATGCACGCACCAGATGGACTTTATCAGCAAGAATTTCGTGTGATATTTGGAAGAAATGGCAGGCCGAATATTTGACCCAGTTATCAATACGTTCTAAATGGACGAAAACACAAGAAAATCTCAAGATAGGACAGTTAGTAACGATTCAAGACGACAATCTGCCACCAGGAAAGTGGATGATGGGCAGAGTAGTAGATATTCATCCTGGGCAGGATGGACACGTTCGTGTCGTATCGTTAAAAACAAAAAACGGCATAATTAAAAGACCTATTGTCAAACTGTCCATTTTACCAATTTCGTCAAACAGCGAAGAAGGAGTGGAAGATAGGCAAGAAACAGTTAGGAAATTGCGAACAGAAGAAAGTGGAACAAAGACTGGTGCAAGCAAATCGAGATCAACATTTTCTGCGCTAGCTATTTCGTTACTCTTTTTCATGTCGATATTAACTACATCACAGGCGACATTCAACTTAACAGCATTACCTAGCAATATGTCGTTATATTTTGACCCAATAGATAACATGCAGGTTATAAGAGACAAATGGACCCTCGTTGTCTATTATAACATGTCTCCGTACTGGGACGGCATGACAACAGCAAGCAAATTCGTAAATTATTTAAATAAAACATGTAGCGCCATATCAAAACAAAGTCGATGTGCGATGATACTGCTCCAATTACATCACGAGTACTCGGAACTACAACATTACAATCGGCTACTGCTCGATCAGCATATTGACGCGCACGCCAGACAGCGACGCGGCCTTATCAATGGTGTAGGTTATGTTGCGAATACTTTATTCGGCGTATTGGATGACAGTTTCGCGGAACAATATAAAAAGGATATTCAGCTTATAAGACAAAATGAACATCACCTTGTCAAACTACTGAAAAATCAGACATCTATCGTGGAGGCTGAATACAATGTGCTGAAACGAACTGAGCAACATTTACAACTTCAACATAAAACAATAAACAAACACTTGAATGAATTAGATCAAGCATCAAATACTCTTAAAGTAAACGAAGATAAGCTGAGTGAAATTCAAGATTTTACTATGTCAGCATTAACAGCACTTACTTTAATTCAAAATTTAAAGCAGGTTCAGGACACTTTATTAGATACAATAACCGACATTGCCCACGGGAAATTTAACTCTCATTTATTGACACCAGATCAATTGAAGAGTGAATTACAGTATATCTCTAGTCAGCTGACGAAAGACGTTACCTTACCTGTAGAGGATATACAGTCGGACCTGAAGTCAATTTATAGCATGCTAAAGATCAAAGCAAGACTAACATCAGACTTCGTAATTTTTGAGATTACATTCCCATTATCAAGTAGAGACGGTTACAGGCTTTACAAAGTGTTACCCGTTCCTCATAAAGTTGGGATGGACATGCTGAACGTAGTTCCGCTAGCAGAATATATAGCCATCAACTTGAAAAAGGATTCCTATTTTACATTATCAGCTATGGAACTTCAGTTATGCTTACGCAATGAATATTCCTATTTATGTGCAACTAACAAGCCTATAAATTACCTGAACATTGACGAGAAGTTTTGCAAACTCGATCCTACTATCAACCAATGCATGGTCAGCAAATCCACATGTGATGATATGTGGATTGAGTTGAATAATCCTTCTAAGTTTTTATATTTTTGCTGCAATTCTTATTCCATTCGTATTATTTGTCAAGGCAGAGTGGCTTACAAACAAATTGCTGGAGCTGGTATAATTAGTCTGGAACCAAATTGCATCATCAAAGGCAGAGACTTCGCTCTATACTCACGCTCTCATTTGGAAAATACTCTGCAATCTGACCCCGAAATTGAAAACCCACAGATAACAGAGCTCAATCAATTAGTTAACATCTCGCTATCGCATTACTCAGATTCGGTAGATCCGTTCAATAGCACCTTGGAAGAGATCGGCAAACAGATCAAAGAATTGAAAATGGCCACGGCAGATACTTCGGACAATATGATCTTCGACTTATCACCGCATGACATTCACCAGTACGCCATTTGCTATGGCTTACTAGGCGTAGCTATATTAGCAGCGGCAGTGGTCCTGTGGAGGAGGCGAAGAGTTGCCAATAACAGTATTTCTGAAGCGGCAGTGAATACAGTGCAGTTTTCGCGAAAGCAGAGCACGGCTGACCGTCAGCCTAGTGAAGTGAACATTGTGGCTAGCACGTATAGTTTGAATAGTGTGCAAGATAGAGCAACTTCCCCTATACCGCAAAGACGTAGTATTTACATAGAAGATCTAGCTTAATTTTTGTGTATTTTTCTTCCATTTGTTTTATTTGTTACTTTTCCGCCCGGGAGCATGTACGGCAAAACCTTACATTTTTAAGTTATTCAGCAATTTAGACGCTTTAAACATAATGACCTAAAACGAGTCAGTACGTAACGCAACCGCAGCAAGTGTTGTCGCGCGTGCTCCCCCATTCGTTTAGCAATTATCATTTGTTCTGTAATATACTGTAATATACGGTTTTAACAGAAAGATTATCGCATCATTTTAACATCCTTTTCGCACCAGTTTCTTCAGGCATAGCGTACAACATTCTGAAGCCTTGTACCAAAAATCAATTATATCGGTGCAGTAGTTTAGCCACAATATCGATTTTAAGTTCAGCAATTTTTGCACATGCTTTGAATTCCACACAG
Source organism: Euclidia mi (assembly GCA_944739405.2). Taxonomy (NCBI): domain Eukaryota; kingdom Metazoa; phylum Arthropoda; class Insecta; order Lepidoptera; family Erebidae; genus Euclidia; species Euclidia mi. The sequence goes on along the minus strand of OX123193.2, from coordinate 26,999,932 downwards.
CTGATACAAAACGTTCAACGACCCTACATTGTGCGCCCCGACTCGCTACGTCGCGACGCCTTGACGTCATCCGAAGTTGGGCTCAGCGCAGATAAAACGGAGCGCAATGGAGAGGATTTTATTAACGCACTTGAAAATAAACTTTATTTTTTTTACAATAAAGTGCATAAATGAACCTGACAAAAAACATTCGCGCGTCCTCGAAGATACGCGGGAATCCTCGCGCGGCGTCGAGTCGGCGCCCGCGTCGTAGCGAGTCGCAGCGCGCAATGTAGGGTCGTTGACCGTTTTGTATCAGCTCTGTGGAATTCAAAGCAAGTGCAAAAATTGCGGAACTTAAAATCGATATTGTGGCTAAACTACTGCACCGATTTAATTAATTTTTGGTACAAGGCTTCAGAATGTTGTACGCTATGCCTCTGTTCAAAAAGTGCCCCTATGGTAGCGCCACCCTGTATATATATGTGGAAGCGTCAGGAGGTCTCTCGGAGCAGTCTTCGTAGGTTTTCTCCATCGTGGGCGCAATGGCGGCAAGAGATTCAAAATAAAAGCACCACTTTACTTGAACATGCTGTATAGCTCGAATTTATAACAATTTAGCACGAAATACAATAAAATATGGAGGATGAAACACGATTATGAATTTGTGATCCAATAGTTTAGCACGTGCCCGCCCGGTGCAACAGCTGTCAGAGTAATGGACGACTGTCACCGCGTTTGGCGCCATCTACTACTCTATTCGGGGTTACCCGCTCTTAATTTTATTTTACTACTAATCGAGTAATCGATTACAACCATCGGTAAATTAAGTAACAATTTCTTAGGACAACTTTATGGTTAAATTAAACCTAAAAATCATTCTTAAATAATCAGCGCGCCGTCACGGCCGTCCTGCGTTTTCACACGTCCTCGTGTGTAACGTTCTCGGCTGTGAATAACAGATACAGTGATTTACTCTACATCGTCTTGGTCTTCCTGACCAATTAATCAATTATGATTAACTATTCGTTTCACACGGCATACATTTTACATGTCAAATTTAATTTCGTTGAATGTATCATCAAACAATACACACACACTGAAGGGACAAAATCAACTAAATCGTTTACGTCGGTTAACGTCTACCACCCAGGCGATATCACACAGACTTGTAAGTGCCACACAGGCCAGTCAATGCCACACAGGCTAGTCAGTCAATGCCACACAGGCCAGTCAGTCAATGCCACACAGGCCAGTCAGTCAATGCCACACAGGCCAGTCAGTCAATGCCACACAGGCTAGTCAGTCAATGCCACACAGGCCAGTCAGTCAATGCCACACAGGCCAGTCAGTCAATGCCACACAGGCCAGTCAGTCAATGTCACACAGGCCAGTCAGTCAATGCCACACAGGCCAGTCAGTCAATGCCACACAGGCCAGTCAGTCAATGCCACACAGGCTAGTCATTGCCACACAGGCCAGTCATTGCCACACATGCTTGTCGGTGCCACACAGGCTTGTCGGTGCCACACAGGCTTGTCGGTGTCACACAGGCTTGTCGGTGCCACACAGGCTTGTCGGTGCCACACAGACTTGTCGGTGCCACACAGGCTTGTCAATGCCACACAGGCTCGTTGGTGCTACACAGGCTTGTCGGTGCTACACAGGCTCGTCGGTCAAGTCACGTCAATTGTTAGCTGCATATTGTTTACACTTACACAGAATAGAAATAAAATTACTCACGTGCGCCGTCATCGGCACGTTCTACTTCTGGTTCTAGTGCGTCAATTAACTCTAATGGAACGTAACATTCGGGCATATTATGAACACGATCATGTGCATACTTATAAGTTCTATTAGAGTTAAAGTTTGTCTAACACTTTGCTCTCTCCAGGATCGTCAGTTATGCTCTGATCCTCTGGCACAAGTTTCAGTATCAAAATCAATAATCAGGAAACTCAAAGTAAAACTGACATTTCACTATCGCGGTATCTCTCTCAAGATATTATTTCATACAAAGTAAACCAAAAAATTTAAGCTAAAATGTTTGGACTCTACATCTTCTAACCTAATTCCTTTAATAAACTACCTTCACTTTCATTGCCAGTTTCAGCCAGATAGGCTTTATCTATACCAATTACCAGGCTTCTCAAAGTCATATACAGGCCTCACACAGGCCCCGCGCCACACACGGGCCGCGCGCCACACACGGGCCGCGCGCCACACACGGGCCGCGCGCCACACGGGCCGCGCCGGCCACCAAGCTGCGCCGACCATCAAGCCGCGCTGGCCACCATGCCGCGCCGCCCACCATGCCGCGCCGGCCACCATGCCGCGCCGGCCACCATGCCGCGCCGGCCACCATGCCGCGCCGGCCTCCAGGCCGCGCCGGGGACTAGGCCACGCCGGCCACCAGACCGCGCCAGCTACCAGGCCGCGCCGGCCATCAGGCCGCGCTAGCCACCAGGATTACCCAAAAAGAAAATAAATCTACCATTAGTACTTCAAAGATTCGTCTCATTGTATACCCACTAAATAGAGTATCCGTTCTTTCAGACTAACTCAACGTCTGCACTTCGTCAATTTTAAGCGATTATCAAATTCATACAACTTGACAACTGCACAGAACGTAACTCCAATACCACTCCATACTTTCAATGAGCTATGTCAAAACTGGATTTGACCACTGACAAAAACTAAAACCAAATGAGAACATGGCGAGAACCGATAAGCTACTTTCGGACAAACTGATTTCCTTTGGCTACATACAGGCAACGACTACAGTTCTGAGATAACCGATCGACAGTCCATGAGTACTTTCAGATTCTCGCAACACGTTCTTTTCATACGACACAGAAATCAAAGGTAGATGATTTTTAGCGATCAAAAATCAAATTAGAGCTACTTGAGTAGCAGGGTATCCGTGATTGCGATCAACGACCACACTTTAATGTACTTGGCTCCAGGAATAAAAGAAAATTATCGCACAACACTCATTCTAGTCGTTCGGCTATTCCTGATCCAAGTCGGTGGGGAATAAAGCTACTGTGATCAAAATCATTACGGGTTTTAATGAAAATCACTACTAACTCTTTCTCTTGAAGCTGGCATATTGAACAACACGCATACTCGTTAAAATAATAGGAAACTCATTAAAATATTGCATTGCTCATACTCTGACATCCATCGGGTCTTCAACATCACGCTATGCAACCTCCATCCGGTTACACAACACCACCCGGATAATCATTTCGAGCGTAACAAAGTAATCTTAAACTAGGTTTGATCAACATGTTGCTTTGGTTTTCCTTATCACATAGCAGACTATAAAAAATCTTACTAGGCTAATAGCCTAGATGTTAAGTTTACTAAAAAGTATCCATTCAGTCTTTTCAGCGTTATAATTTTGTCATGGATAGTCTAAATACGAAGCATAACCTAACCTAATCATTAGCGATACAGCAACGGACCTTTCGCGTTCAAGACGATGGACAACGTTTGTGATAATTTGACAATGCTCTAACGGCTGTCTTGTTTGCGCATCAACGGAGACTATGCCTAACACAAAAGCTCAAGGGTAAACTAGGCTAACCAGAAAGGCACTTTACCGGTCCAACCAATGGCAACGCATGGCTAAACATGCAGCCGCACAAACGGCTTATCCAGGTTATGCAAATCTACACTGACGGTAACGTGGGTACCACAAAATTATCACAGCGACGACTAACAAAGTACCCATTTAACCTCTTGTATGCCGGAATGCCAGACACAATTAAAAAGCTATTGTGTCTCGCGTAGATCTGCGTTCCGGCATACAAGGGGTTAATGAGAATAAGGTTAAGCATACAATCATCACTAACGATCACTAACCTAGTTCTACCTATAATGAAAATTAAAATCTCTGAAACTGATTATCTTAACGCACTATGATGATAACCCAATCATTTTCTTCAACGTCTGATAATCGAGTTTAACAGCTTCTACTAGAAACACTATCACTCTTAAACGTCCTAAGCATAATTTGGAATTGGCCAGAGAACTCGGGGCACTTGATAAAAATTCCCAGCGTATCACTCGAATTTTAAAAACACACAGTAGGTAATTTTCACGCGTAAAATCTTAAAATTGAATTTAATTTTACTAGTGGTGCCATCTGATAATCAGAGTAAGAAACATTTTAATGTGCCATGTTAAGAGTTTATGCACACAAAGAAGCAGGTGAAATTGCAATACCGAGATCGTCTGTATTACTCAGAATTACAACGAGTAACAGTGCCACTTTTTACTTAGGCTCTGATCACGTTTAATCGAAAACAGTTAGGTATTATCAACACCACGATTCGATAAAATAATGGCGCTAGTAATATCTTTCGATTATGGTCAGGTTACACTAACCAACCAACCACACTTGTTTGGAATAATGCAAGTCGGCCTGTACGCTCGTTACTGATACAGTCCATAAAGTAAGACCGAGACAAGATAATCTCTTTGCAAGCAAGCATAATATGATCACAAGGTTCGTGAGTGCGAGCCACCCTCACATGTAGAAATAACAATAATCGCTTTCTTTTTAACCGGCGTATCAAACTCAAAACCTCCATTCGATATCTACGCTATAGCTAGGTCACTACGGTAGTAAGACAACCTTACGCTAGCATAAAATACGGCAAAGGTCAAATGGTTCCACATTTCAGTGTCTCGTGTAGGAATCGAACCTACAACACTCGGTACGATGTGATGGCGATATCACCACGACGATTACGACATTTCCAAGGTTAAACGCGTAATTTTTCACAACTTCCGACATAAAAAAACATACAGCCGAATTGAGAACCTCCTCCTCTTTTTGGAGTCGGTTAAAAATACTCAATAAAAACAGAATGCTCTATTTTCATAAATGTTGAACCTTATCATTTATAATGATTTATCTATACAGGTACAGCCTGTATGTGCCGATGATTAATATTGTTTAATAGTATTCGACCCATTAATAAGTCGATCAATGAAACAGAACGAACAAAATGCAAAAGTTCGACCCCATATTAAATTAAATGATGATAATATTGTTCTTTTCATCCACATGATTGGTTATTAAGATGCTCGCAGCTATAAGAATACAAACAGATATAATGGCTAAGAATAATAAATCGAAAACTAATTTGGCGTGAATATATTTCACAAAGAATCCGCAAATTATTCCCGTTCTATTTCCCGCGGCAACAAGGGCCAATTGAAACAAGTTGAAATTGAGACTCCCGCTCCATACAAATTAATAGGTTATGATCCTACGCGTAAAATACCTTTTTTGTGCAAATATCAACAACTTTATTGTGCGTACGAGGAAAAATTTTTACAGGTAGACGTTGATTAAGGTGTGAAGGAACCGGCATTAGGATCTTTTCTCTCTCGTTTCTGAGTAAAAGAGCTTAGAAAATGTTTGTGCCGAAATTACAACATCGTAACACGGTCCAAATACGAGGGTCAAACTGAAAGTTCTTAGAACTGGCCACTTATAAACAATATAATAAAAAAAATATTCTAAAATTTGAAAATAGAACTCTTTGCCAATATTACTGAGTATATATTTCATTCATTTGTCATTTGTTTTACGATTTGGCGGCAAATTGAAAATTGTCTGTGTCACGTCAACATGAATTTAACACGAGAAAATTTTCGTGCAATGATTTTTATGACTTTCGATGTCATTTAAGTCAACAAGAAAGTTATGATAGACTACGATTGGCCTTTCACGATGAAGCCCCATCTCGTGCGACTGTTTACAACTGGTTTAATGAGTTTAAACGTGGTCGCACTAATCTCACTGATGATGTACGTGAGGGACGGCCTTCTACGGCGACGACTGAAAATAACATCTGTGTTGTGCGGCGTATGATAGAGACTGACAAAAGAGTGACCTATCAGCAGATTCGGACAAGCTTAGGCATCGGTATGAGTCAAGTGCACAAAATCCTCCACGAACATTTAGCGGTCAGGAAGCTTTGCGCCCGGTGGATACCTCATAATTTGACTAAGGCTCAAAAACTCCATCGTGTGGATTGGTGCCGTAAAATGATTGAAAGATTTAACGGAGGTGACTCAAATGCTGTGTTCGACATACTAACAGGTGACGAAAGCTGGATTTACTGTTATGATCCTGAAACCAAAAGACAATCTGCTCAGTGGGTGTTTCCTTTCGAGGAGTTGCCAACTAAAGTGAAGAGAGATCGAAGTGCGGGAAAAAAAATGGTGGCCTCGTTCTTTGGAAGGATAGGTCATTTCGCAACAATTGTGTTAGAGGATCAAAAAACAGTTTCTGCAGAATGGTACACTACCAATTGTTTGCCACTTGTCTTGGAAAAAGTTCGAGAGAAACGACCTCGCAGTAGGATCCTCCTTCACCACGACAACGCCTCGTCGCACACCGCCAAGCGAACGATCGACTATTTGGCGACATCAAACGTTGAATTACTGGGTCACCCGCCGTATAGCCCCGACCTCGCGCCTTGTGATTTTTATTTATTTCCAAAAATTAAAGAAAAACTTAAAGGAAAGCGGTTTATGAATGCTGAAGAAGCGGTGGCTGCGTATCGCGATGCCATTGAAGAGACCCCTAAGGACGAGTGGGCAAAGTGCTTTTCCCAGTGGTTCCATCGCATGCAGCGGTGTATTGACGTCAATGGACAATATTTTGAAAAGATATAATAAAACTAATAACTGGCTAATGTAATCAGTTTTTGATTTTCTAAGAACTTTCAGTTTGACCCTCGTAGCCGCTGAGCACCTTAGTCGTATGTGTAATATTCAAAATACCCACAGATATATGTTGCGTTCAAAATTAGCAAATAACTTTGATTTATATTATTAGTTGTTTATATTATAAGCTTTTGTAAGTACCGACAAATTTCAAAAGAAAAATAATACTCGTTTAAGCTAGTGTAAATGTCAATGAAGGATTAGAATGTTTAATGGAAAAAACATACAATTTGTTATCCTCTCTAGTCTTACTGTTTGAGGTTGGTAGATAAATTAAAAGCATACATGTAAGAACATAAATCAAGGCAAGTTCAGCAAAAAGCGGCTACTGTACCTACTGACATGTCCAATCGAGTAAAACAAGCAATGTCCACTTAATGACAATACTGCTTATAGCCTAGCAAATATTTCGTTACAAATGTTTTGAGCAAAATAAACGAGAAAAACTAGCTTACATGATGTAATTTATCATTACTGTACATTGGTACGAGCGACATTGTAACTGACACTTTGAGAATTAATGGATGTGGGGATTTCCGAGAATATATATGAAAATTGACAATTGGTTAGTAAGGCAATATGTACTGTAAGGTCCCCATTTTTATTAAAATTAATATCGATTGGAATTTAATAATTTGTAGTCAATTGACTCGTCCGAGTCACATCGCTATCGAAATAATTCAAAATGGCGGTTGGCGAGAGCGGGCATTCTATTCCTGGCGACGATACCGAACGGACGGTGGCTCTTAGGAAACATTATAATATCTGTACAGTGTAAAAGGACATCTAAAATATAAATGTATAAACCATATTCGAATATAACTGGAGTTTTACTACAAATCAGAAGTGGTAAGTACATGCTCAGATTAATTCATATTCGTTTTAGTTCAAATTATGATTTTACGTGTGCCATTTTGTATTCGTCCTAGTTTTGAACTTTTGTTAAATATATATTGGAATAGAAAACTAGTTACCAGCGTACAATGTACGTTGTACGTGCAGCCTAATATTCTAAATATTGGTTAAACGCTAACAAATTGAAAATTACCCTCTTCATAGTGTAATAATTGTCTAACGGATTATTACTGTCTCGTTGGTCTCGCGGCATAGATTTTGTCGTGGGACATATCCCAGGTTCGATGCCCGGATCGGGCAATGTATTATTGGGATTTCTTTGGTCTGGTCAAAAGTGAGTATAGCAATATCTAGCTCTGCCTAGCTCTTCGAGGATATAGAAGGGAGACTGTGTATGTATGTAACGGATAATTACGAAAAGAATACTACTTGATTATGGTTAGCTTGTGCCGTGAACGTAGGGTCAAGGTCACATTAAGGTGCAACTATGGTGTATTTTAATTATTAAATAAAGTGTATCATTATTGGTTGTGGTTCGGAGGACCAGGGTCAAGGTCATGTTAAGGTCAGAAAAGGGTTCTAAGAAATATGCTCCGGGGTTTTATAAAGGGGTATGGAATTTTTCATTATTTTTGCGCTAACGCGCACCGTTTCCGAGATAGACGATTTTTTTTCTAATAAATTTACCGTATATTTAAAAATACAAATTCAAACCGAACTTTTCGTCTCTGAAAAGGAAATGGACCAAGCCGACACCTGGAGACGCCAGAACCCGGTGGATCAGGACGCGATGGCGAAGGAGCTGGGCTGGTCAAGGTCATGTTAAGGTCAGAAAAGGATTCTAAGAAATATGCTGCGGGGTTTTATAAAGGGGTATGCATTTTTAATTATTTTTGCGCTAACGCGCATCGTTTTCGAGATAGACGATTTTTTTTTTTAATTAATTTACCGTCTATTTAAAAATACAAATTCAAACCGAACTTTTCGTCTCTGATTTAAAGAAAATGGAGCGAGGTGGGAATGGACCAAGCCGACGCCTGGAGACTCCGGAGCCCAGTGGATCGGGACGCGATGGCGAAGGAGCTGGGCGGGAGTCGACTGCGCAGCGAGGTGGACTGTGGAGGTCACACTCGCTATCGGAGCCGTGGCCCTGTTCATCGCGGCGTCTGCAACCGGAGCATCCGGGACGGGGATCCTGAGTCGGAGAGAGAACGAGACGGAGTCGGGCGCTTGGAAGAGGAAATCAACTTGCAACGGAGTCGTCGGCGACCGGGTTCCCGACGGCATGGCTCTCGTCGCGGCGACTGTAATGCGTCGCATATTTGTTATTTATTTAATTATTTGTCATTCACACGTTCATACAGGAATAGTGCAGTGTCCCACAAAACCGTGTCATCGGTTTGACTGTGAGATCCAGTCTCCGTACAGTAAATTAGAACTTTTACATAGATAAAATTACAATAACTATTGAAATTAAACTACAGTTTACGGATTTTATCGCGATGTATTGGTTTCACTAAGTTATTACATTTGAAACTAATGATCTAGAAACTATATTTTTAATTTATTACTAGCCGACGTTTCGAATTCTTTACAGAATTCATGTTCACGGCAGACTGAGGTGATATTTGTCTTTTTCCTGAATGTATAAGTTATCTCAAAGTACCCGAACATTTTTTCATCTACTGGTGTTACTATTTACGCAGAATGAGCTCACAGTGTCCTTAGGTCTTCTGGTGACTTTGTCCCTCTTGGGTTTCATTAGCCTTATGACAGGGTCCCCAGCTGGAGGAACATTCCAACCATCTTCCCTATTGAAATTAGGGTGTTTTTTAATTTCAATAGCCTCTCGTATCATCCTTGGAAGAAAACGGTGTTCTTTTGCGAGTATCTGTGGTTCATCAAATCGCAGGTAGTGGTTGGGTCCCTGTTCCACATGTTCACACACAGCAGACTTTGTTGAGCGTTTATGTTTTATGTCAGCTATATGTTCTTTAAGTCAGAAAAAATGATCGGGTACTTTGAGATAACTTATACATTCAGGAAAAAGACAAATATCACCTCAGTCTGCCGTGAACATGAATTCTGTAAAGAATTCGAAACGTCGGCTAGTAATAAATTAAAAATATAGTTTCTAGATCATTAGTTTCAAATGTAATAACTTAGTGAAACCAATACATCGCGATAAAATCCGTAAACTGTAGTTTAATTTCAATGTGTAACATTCGCGTAAACCCAAGAAGATATTACAATAACTACTTATAGCTAACTTCACTCTTAAATTCTAGCACTTATCTAAGTAATATTGCTTAAGTCTCCTTTTAAATATAGTTTCATTATTTTCGTTCCTTATCTCTGGGACATTATTTGGCGGATATGGCAAACGTTTTTAAAGTTCTACCACCTTAATAATTAAACACTCTTGGTACATATATTTGACAGAGGCCATCGATCGGGTGTTATGATTATTTGTAACATGTTCCAAGTTATGCTCAAGACTGCCATGGTTGTTAACAGCCAATAAGTATTTATGTTTTAGGGAAATTGGTAGTATTTTACAAATCTTAATCTTAATATATAAAATCCTTGCGTTACTGACTGACTGACAGACACGCTACAGCGGAAACTATTGGGCGCAGGAAGCTGAAATTTGGCATGTATGTTCCTTGGGGACCGTAGGGGTGCACTAAGAAGGGATTTCTCGAAATTCCCACGGGATCGGCCAAAACGGGTAAATTTAAAAAAAATGCAGGCGTAGCTGCTGGCGTCCTCTAGTTTTAAATAATTTTGTGTAGACATTTTTATGCTGATTTCTAGTTTTATTATTGACAAGAAGTTTAAGAAACTTTGTTTAGATTGATTCTAATTTATTTATATATGTTTTGAATGTAAGACCATGGCAATCTAAAGCATAACCAAGAATAGGCTCCTAGAGTGACTTATATGAGGATTTCAATGTTCCTTTAGGTACTTTAAAGCTTAAATGATAGAATTTTCCAAGTAGTACTCTGTTTGTCACAAAGGTAATCTAAATGATGGGACCATGAATAATGTTCATCTATTTTCATGCCTAAGTATTTAAAACAGTTTACTTTTTCAATAGGTTTACATTGACGGTTTGATAAAGTATGAAAGCTTGAATGGTTGTGTGTATACAATACTGGTTCTACTGATGGTCGCAAATATACACGCTGTTTTTTTATTGGTTTAGGAAAAAAAAACCTCACGTTGGAAAAAATATCTGCTATTCATATTCAAAATCAAAATTTACCTACCACGTAAAAAAGTTATAAACGTCCATAACTCTAGAAAATACGTAGTAATGCGCGACTCGATCGTCGATCGACTCGTCGGCGCGCTGTAGGTACCTAAAAACAGCTGTTGACGTCGCGCGGTGAGGTCAACAGCTGTTTTAGGTACAGTACAGCGCGTGTAACAGTAGGTAACTACCTACCCATAAAACACGTATCAGTCAGCAAAGCACTTCTACTGGGGCTATACTAACGAGAAATGCCATTAATTATTGCGATAATGTACGTTAACCTTAGGTGAAGCCACGATTTAACGCGATAATTTGACAACGGCATTAACATTAGCGTTTGGCGTTTTTATCGCCAATAATGGGCATTCACGTTGACGTTTTAGTCACCTACTTTAAAAAAATATCGCAATAGTTATCGCGCTAGCAGACATTGACGTTAGCCGATGGTTAGGCAGGCCCCAGCATAAGAAGTACGGATGGATAGTGATACCTAATTTACGTACTTACAAAACACAAATTAATTACGATGACAACTTCATTAATTTTAACTTTTAAGCACATACCTAATACTTAAAATAATAAACACATGTAACTAAATAGCTGTACTTACCTATTCCTTCGTAAGTCAACAGAAATAAGCTGTGGGTTCACGCAATAAACTAGTGGACGAAAAGTAGAACTTATTGTTATTTACGTATTAATCGTCGGTACATAATCATTTTCAATAACTAGTAAAAGCCAAATTTAGGTATTTACTTATTTCTGGCGTGTTTAAAACATGTTATCAACGATGGTATTCACAAAAATGAGTAAAGCAAATAACTTACCTTTACAGTCTTCTGCTTACATCACAATCAATTTACACATTTGCACACACATGTTTCTCGCGTTCTCGCGACTCCGTTTCTTCTTTGTACACAAATCTTATAACGTTGATCCACTAATAAAACCCTATGGAGTCAGGTCAGGTTGCGGCCTATCAATCCACTAGCGAACACATCAGTATTGTAAGGATCCACGATTGTAGTTTAATTACGTAACACGGACACAGAGTGACGGGAGCGTGTTAAACGACTGTCCCATTGACCTAATTTCTTAAGACTGACTCAGTCAACTTGCGCGGGCGCCGCACGGCCGCACCCCGCCGCGCCGCCGCCCCGCAGCGGAGGGTGGCGCGCGCGCATGGCGGGGAGTGGGAGGGCGGTAATAACTGCCAGTGTGTGTGTGACACGATCGCTCGTACTTCGCCAGTGTGCGGCAGTGATACTTCGTGTTCTAGTACTATTAAATTAATTAATTTATCAAGATTTTTTTAGCTTATATTTCAAATATTATTAGCTGGTTAGGTTCTATTAACGATATGTAATAAGATGGCTTTCGCTCCAAAACCAATTAAAAATCAGCCTGTATATAGTGTGTTATTAGCAGTTTGGTTTTCTCTGACTTGATGACGATGCAGTTATCGTCGCATAGACCGACATCATTGAGACAGGATGAGATGCGGTCTTTTCGAAAGGACGGCCGAGGTGAGCAGCGATGCCGTCTTGAACGGGACGACATAGAGCTGCCGCCTGACCCCTCCAGAAGTCTTTGTCTCCAAGTACTCATGGATCTCAGAGTTGCGAGTGGGCCGGGCGGCGCCACTTGTAGTCCTGAGGATGTTATTTTGGGCTCTGAAGGTATTGGATGTTTGATTTGCAGGCTGAGGACCGCAGTTGGAATCCATAAGTCCATATGGGTTTTATAACTGAGCTGTAGACTCTGGGTTTGTTACTCAGGGACGGAGCGCATTGTTTACCGAGTAACCACAATAGGTTTTTAAAACGAAAGTTGACTTCGTTCCGTTTATGTTTTACATGCTCCTTCCAGGTCATACGTTGATCCAAGTGGTGGCCCGGGTGCTTCACACATGTAGATTGAGGTAGCGGTACTTGACCGGGATTTGCTGTTGGGCATAGTTTCTTTCGCGGCGTGAAAGTGATGTGGTGTGATTGTGGGGCACTCGCTCTAATTCGCCATTTTTGCAACCAGCTATAGGTTTGGTCTGGTTGTATTTGTAAGGGCCCCCTGGCTTCATCTGGGTCACTACTAGATGTCAGAAATGCAGCGTCATCCGCAGACGTCGCAATAATTACGTTTGGGGGCTTGCGGTAGGTCGTGAGTAAATATGTTATACAGCACTGGGCCAAGGACCGAGCCTTGAGGCGCTCCTGCGTCGCAAGTGTGCGGAGGGGATCTGGAGCCGCGTTGCTTGACTTGGAGGGTTCTATCTTTTAAATATGATGGCAAAAGAAGGTAAAACGTATGGGGCAGGGTCCTCTTTATTTTGCACAATAGGCCTTGTTCCAAACCCGATCGAAAGCAGTACTCCTTTTTTTTCGAGACTTTGTCTTATCTTTTGGTAGACTCTATGCATTTGCAGCCTGTGCAAGAGCAGCCTTTAGTTCAGTGATCACCCGGTTGATCGTGTTTTGTCTTCTCTATTGCGTGAATGTTGCCACACTCTGCGACGTCTGCGCTTTTCAGATATCTTGCTGCGGATATCAACTGGAATTTTTTCTACGATTGGCTGTTTCTAGAGTGGGAGTGTTTTTCTAAGCCGCTACTTGTATCAGGTTAGTGATGTATGGGCACGCGTGGTCAATACTTTCGGGATTTTTCAGTGGAAGTTTAAGAATTATATTGGATTCCAGAAATTCACGAAAATTACCCCAGTCCGTTTTTGCATTGTACAGGTTCTCATTATAGGGTACACAGTAAATGATTGTCGTGCTTATCATCAGCATCACTAAACTATGGTCCGAGGAGACGTCGAGGCTTGATACTATGTGAACGTAAAGAGGTTGAATATTTGTGGTGATATAAAAGTCCAACAAATCTGGTATCTTGTTGCTGTCTGTAGGCCAGTATGTCGGTTCACCAGTAGATAATGGTATAAGTCGATTGGAATCGACGCTCCTTGTTTTAGTTCTCGACCTCTTGTAACGGTTACTCGTGATCCTCAGTAGGTGTGCTTAGCATTCCAGACCCCACCAGCTATGAAGCGATTCCCCAGAGACTGGAAATATTCGGTGAACATGACTTCTTTTATGCAATGTCGCGATGGGCAATATATGGCCGAGAGCTTCATAATATGACCATAGCCGTCTTCTATGCGCACTGTGGTAGCTTGTAGGTGGTTAGTCACGTACGGCTGCAGTAGGCAGTGTTTTATGCTATTTTTAATAACAATCGCAGAACCAGCATGAGCTCCGCCATTCGGGTGGCAGGTAAAGTACACGCTATATCCGGTGATGCAGATTCGGCTTCGATTGGTTGTATGTGCTTTGTATATAAGGCATGCATCAAGTTTGTTGGAGTGGAGGAATGCTTCAAGTTCATGAGAGTTCGGTGCAAGGCCATTAATGTTCCACGTTGCAAGGTTTAGAGAAGTAATTTGTTGCTTTGTAATAAGAGTTGTGATAAGGTCCAACATGGGGCTCATTTGTTGAATTAGGAGATCGATTGTTTCACTTTGTTTATGAGTATGCTTTCAAAAGTCTGATTTCGTTGATTGCCAGTAATATCAGTGGTGTTATCAAAAGCTGATGTAGATTTTGACTGCGTTACGGTCTCGGCGGCTACCACACTTGCATAGGACTATACTCTGTTGTAGTTCACAATCTTTGGTGGTTGTTGGCTATGGTGGAGGTTTTTAATGACTAAGCGGTAGCTTTTATTGTCCTTTGGGGTGAATGTATAGCCTATAGCCCATTTGACCGGATAACAGTTATTTTTTGGGGGCACGTGTAGGGTGGATCTAGGAAAAGATGGTAGTTCCTACTGACGCGAGAAACTTCACCCCTCCCCCCCAAATTATTGATTTAAAATAAAATGAATGAACCTAGGTATTAATGGTACAGTCCAGAACTGTATTGTTACTGGCTTATTTGTGTGGAAGTGATAAAACAGCCTATCATTCTAATTTATATCAATTCCTTGTTATTATAATTATTATGTCGCCGTTATAATATTTTATTAACCTATGCTAAAATTAAATGGTTAGTAATAGTGGTGTTTTACACATATTGCGCTAATTGTTGTATGAGCTGATATATTGCACTGTTGGTTGTAAAAACGTATTAATTAAATGTTATATATTTTATTATTTATTTATACAATTATTAATGTAGTCATGATTTTATTTATTAAATGTCTATTTTGTTATGTGAAAATACTGGTCAGAATTGGATGGGTTGACCAGGGTTGTAAGCTTTTATAAGCGGTGTAGCAGTTGCTGCTAGAATTGGATGGGTTAGCAGCAACTGCATGTCGGTGAATGTCGATCTTGCTAGAATTGGATGGGTTAGCAAGCATTGCATTATTTATAAAATGTATTGGTCAGAATTGGATGGGTTGACCAGGATTGTAAGCCTTTATAAGCGATTTATAAAATGTATTGGTCAGAATTGGATGGGTTGACCAGGATTGTAAGCTTTTATAAGCGATTTATAAAATGTATTGGTCAGAATTGGATGGGTTGACCAGGACTGTAAGCTTTTATAAGCGATTTATAAAATGTATTGGTCAGAATTGGATAGGTTGACCAGGATTGTAAGCTTTTATAAGCGATTTATAAAATTTATTGTTCAGAATTGGATGGGTTGACCAGGATTGTAAGGTTTTATAAGCGATTTATAAAATGTGTTGGTCAGAATTGGATGGGTTGACCAGGATTGTAAGCTTTTATAAGCGGTTTATAAAATGTATTGGTCAGAATTGGATGGGTTGACCAGGGTTGTAAGCTTTTATAAGCGGTGTAGCAGTTGCTGCTAGAATTGGATAGGTTAACAGCAACTGCATGTCGGTGAATGTCAATCTTGCTAGAATTGGATGGGTTAGCAAGCATTGCATTATTTATAAAATGTATTAGTCAGAATTGGATGGGTTGACCAGGATTGTAAGCTTTTATAAGCGGTTTATAAAATGTATTGGTCAGAATTGGATGGGTTGACCAGGATTGTAAGCTTTTATAAGCGGTGTAGCAGTTCCTGCTAGAATTGGATGGGCTAGCAGGAACTGCATGTTGGTGAATGTCAATCTTGCTAGAACTGGATGGGTTAGCAAGCATTGCATTTAATTTTGCGAGAATTGGATGGGTTCGCGGAATTAAATTTGTGTATGTTATCGTTGTCGTAAGAATTGGATGGGTTTGCGGCAATGATAACGTGTAACCAAGCCTGTAAAAATTGGATAGGTTTACAGGATTCTTTAATGTAATTATAAGTGCCCCCTCTGGCCGAGTGTAAGGTTTATGTTAAGTTTGCTTGATTGCGTGTATAGGGACATACACAAGGTCAGGATGGACGAGTGTAAGGTCCCCATTTTTATTAAAATTAAGATCGATTGGAATTTAATAATTTGTAGTCGATTGACTCGTCCGAGTCACATCACTATCGAAATAATTCAAAATGGCGGTTGGCGAGAGCGGGCATTCTATTCCTGGCGACGGTACCGAACTGACGGTGGTTCTTAGGAAACATTATAATATCTGTACAGTGTAAAAGTACATCTTAAATATAAATGTATAAACCATATTCGAATATAACTGGAGTTTTAATACAGTACGGTACAGGCAATGGAATATCGCTTGCACTTTGGATTGCGGATACCAGACGGCAGGCGTTCTGTGGATAAGCTAATGTTCTGTTAAATCAGAATAGACTAGTAAGTGAATCCTTGACTTGGCGCCTTGGAGAATTCCAAGGCGCAAAGTCTTGGATGCAACTGAGAGACGATGATGATGATGATAATAGGTATATAGTAGTATGGTAGACTTGCCATATTGATACATAATGTCCAAGTAATACGACTTCGTTCCGATTTAAACTTGTTGCTGGCAGTTAGTAAAATTACCTCCAATTTAAGTAAAATTGCAGCCAAATTATCTGAATTTGAGCTGCCTTTGTTGAACCGATTGGTGATATTAGTAAAGAGAATCCTATTTGTATTGCCAATAGAACTTAATTGTTTGTGGTATAGAGAATGATATAAAAAATATTATTTTTTCTTTTTTAAATAAATTAAAATATAATATCGATCTAAACTATGGCGTATCGCTATGTCTATGAGTTGAGAAGGTCAGACGGCAGACACTAGTATTTGTGTGCATGAACATGGATGTTTGTCTTGTTCTGGGTGTTTCTATGTATAATATGTATGTATTTACAAAATAAAAGTATATATGTATGTTTATCCATTATCTAGTACCCATAACACAAGCTCTGCTTAGCTTGTGACTAGATGGTGATGTGTGTATGTGGTAGAATATTACTCTGCGGAAAAGCTAATATTCTGTCAAATCGGGATAGTATGCGGCTCCAGGTATTCCGGTAGTCTCAACAATAAAAATTCTTTGAGACTACCGGGATAGCGGTACAACGATGATGATGAGATAATTATATAATCAGGAACATCATTCTCATTTGGATAGCCTGTGGCTGGCCATTAGCTTCAGTAGTTCCCGAAGCTTTTTAATCTCTATAGGATCTTAATACGATTAGCTTAGTATAGTAAAATCGATCTTTAAAGGTTTTACTAAAGGTGTTATTTTAAACATAGGTGGTGATCGGCGGTCTCACGGCTGGTGCGTGGTACGCGCTGCGCTTGTGGACGGTCACAGAATCAGCACGACATCAAGCTATTATATACGCCGCTACTACTACGCACTCTGGAGGTACGTATTCATTTATTACACAATTTAATATATTTTCCTTTTACTTTTGCATTAGGCATACATCCTGTGTCGCGGAAAAAATCTTTACAAATCTTAACGAACGGATACAAAGCCCACCCAGAAGAATTTGTGAACCCCATAAACTATTGATTAATTAGAGGCTTGAACCCACAACACTCCATGCAGTTCCAAACGGCGTAGCGAAATGGTAAACACTATGATGTACCTTCATACTAAATAACAATTTAGTATAAAATTATTTCATGCGAAGACGATAGTTTTAACTAGCAAAATTATGCCTTTGGCGTTGGTATTGCATTGATAAAAAACATGACACAGAGAGACATTCGTTATTTTCGTGACACGCTTCCGCTTTTAATAAATCACTGATTCCCTTTTAGTTAAAAATAGCAATGATTAATATTGTACAAAATAGCACAGAAAAGGTAGAGTAGGTGCTACACATACACATTTACCGATCCATTTATCAGGACCAGTTGTTCAGGTGCAAGTTTTATCACGAATAAAAAATATTGTTGCAATTTTTACTTGCAATGAGAAATGCTAGGCGTTTTGTTTACTAAACAGCGTTTTGAAATTGAAAACAATCGTAGGAAGGAAATATTTATTTTTTATTTGGTTTGCAAGATAATTGGATTTGCTTGTTGACAAATGTATCATTGTACGGATGGTTTGAAATGCCAGGGCAATCCACGATAGATTTGATTTGGATCCAACCATTTAAACCATTTATTTATACCACACATATGGACACGTAAACAATAATTTATAAAAATTAAAAAGAAATACAAAAATATATGCATGGCAAGGATACAGCTCAGTAGACGCTGTGCCTATTAGGCACAACACTGATTTTCAGCTGGACCCTGCCATCTGAGCAACAATTTGTTTTGACGCACAACTACAATACAAACTACTCAGTTAACACAACACAATTCTTATTTAAGCAAGTTAAACAAAAAACAATCGCACAACTACAATAACAATTACAGTACAACAATAACAATTAACAATTACACAACTACAATAAAAATTACAATTTACAATTACACACTAAAATTGCATTTCAAGTCTCTTTTGATGACTATCGCTGCAAACTTCAAAATCTTTACTGAGGCTTTAATAAAAAGCTCTCTGATAGTAATTATCTTCATTTATAGATTCTGATGATTTAGATAATTTTGAAATCCTACAAGATATTGCGAATAATAATGATTTGAAACGATAAAATTATTTAAATCACGTCAATATTCTTATATCGCATTATATTGCTGACTGTAAATTTTATGGCGCTGCTACACTTGAGCATTCACCTGTAATGAGCATTCTCGCGAATTTTATAAAACAGAAAAACAAACGAGTATGTTTCAGCGAATATTCTCACGAACAATATGGCGAGCCTTAGAATATAGAAAATACATAGAAACCGCGCTACAATGACGGTGAAACCTAATATATTTACTTCACTTCGACTTATGATTTTAATATAAGGTAAGATAAATATACAAATGACGTTGCGAATCTTCGTAGTTTGTCACTAATTTTAACTTGACTAGTGATTTAGAATAAATATCGATAAAATATCGATAATGTTTACAATAAATCCTTAGATTTGGTTTACTCAGAATTAATTTAAATAGAATGTTGATAAACCCTCGATGTCGATAAATACATTTGAGCGTAGGAACAAACACTAGTGTGATTTATTAAACCTGTTCAAATTAAAATCTGCATTTTATTATTTAAAAGTCATTTGGTTATGTACGTCATGTCTTAGTCTTACTCAAGAAATAATTCATAAGTGAAACAGAAGTAAATATATTGAGTAAAACTGCTGTAGGCGGTTTCTATATTTTTCTTTATGTTTATAGGTATATTAAAAAAAAAGGCTCTGTTCGCTGTTCTATTACAAGTGAATGCTCAGGTGTATCAGCGCCATTATTTATCCCGAAGATAATATAAAATTAATATTATTCTATCGGGTTTGATAGTGCAAAATCAACGTAAAGTTCGCATTCCTGTGACTTCTCAATAGTATTCTTTGAGCTTGCCTAGTCGTTCTTGGCCAGCGTGGTGGACCCTACATTAGCTATGCTTAACCCTCTGTTTCTGAAAGGTGATCCGTGCTAAAAGATGGACAATTTATAAAAATTGTAATTATAATATATTAATTCAATAGTGGAACGCAAATTATAGTAATATAAATCTAACATAATATATATAAAGTTATTCTTAACTTTAAGTGTTTTTGAAGAAACTAACTTCTTACAAAGTACATATGCCACAAACTAGGTACCTATATAGTTAATACATACATTCATACATAGTCTTACGCCTATATCCCCGAAGAGGTAGGCAGAGGTATGTATATTGCTACACCCACTTTTCACCAGCTTTATTTTAGTCCCGCGTAATAGGGGGCGAGCCTATTGCCATACCAGGCACATTACCAGACTCCGAGCTGCTACTGAGAATTTCCTAACGGAAAACCCCAATAACACTTTGCCCGACCCGGAAATCGAACCCGAGACCTCCCAATCCTACGCGCACATTTATGCCGCGAGACCAACGAGGTACCAAATAATAAGTCATTGGTCCTCAAAATTGTTATAGAAGTCGTTTTAGAAAACATGTTGACCGTTAACACAGTTGTTTCACCATGTGCGGGATGTTACCGCATACATGATTAGTAAAATGTTGCGGTCCATAACAAGATTAATATATAGAAACATCGGTAAGCACGTGGACCCTTTAGCGTAGATACAGACTGACCGCGCAACTCTACGATTAACGCAGGCCCTGCCCTTACGGCATGCGTACTCTTACGTCATGCGGGCCATATGGTAAGCGTAACAAAATCTCTATAAACTGAATGAGGGATCTGACTATCAAATATAAAACCTAGAGATAATTATGTATATATTTTTTTTCTAGCACATACACACATCACCATATTATAGTCCCAAGCTAAGCAGAGCTTGTGTTCTGGGTACTAGATAATGGATAAATATACATATTATATACTTTATGTGTTTTATATAATAATTGATGTATCGTATCATACCGAAAACATCTGAGCATTTGAATATGAACTAATGACAACCATCTTAAAAATAAGCACAAATTAGAAATTTTTCGTTGAAGGACACTCTGTATATTGACGACTCAGGGACATGTTCCCTTAAATTTATATTTGACAAATATTCCGTTTCGTCTGAATTATGATCAAATATTCAGCATTGGAAATTAAATTGTCTTGAATAAATGGAATAAATCACGTTGAATTGTAAATATCTACTTGGTACTTTATTGAACATCATTATGGAGATCTAAATGGAAATATTCAAATCACGTCAAAATATTGAGTAATCCGATCAATGTTATGAAATATTTAAAACTATATTAATAAAATTCTCGTTTATATTTTATTTGCTTCTTTAATAAGCTGCGGTTGATTGGTTGGTTTGGTTGGGTGGGTTTAATGTTTTAAAATACTTCAGGAATTGATTTTCTGAAAGAATGTAGTACTTCCAGTCAACAATTTCGATAAACCTATTAAATAACTGACTTTTAAATTAGGTGATTGTTTTTCGGTATTTTCTGTTTACTGGGCATTTAGGTAGGTAGAAATATTTGAATTATTTAGCTCCTCCTGGTCAATATTTTTAACAGTTTTATGAAGTTCACTCTATACACGCGATTTGAACTGTTCAAAACAATCACTCCAACCATTGTGTCGTCTATATTAGTTTACTATGGAACATCAATTAATTTACAAATTATCACGCATTAGCTTAGTTTGAAATATATATACATTTATATTATATGACATGTGTTCTCGTACCCACATAATTGACTTACATTCCTTAACTTTACCCAGCTTTGGGTTCTACTATGTTATTAAAGTATACAATGTTAGCTAGTAGCTGTTATTTCTTAGGACAAAAACCGAGTATTTCTTTGTAATAAATGTAACAATGAAATATAATGTGATTTGTTTTCTGCGCTTGACTTTGGGCACAGATAAAATTTAAAATGTGTAAAGGAACACATTACACATATAAAAATGTGATCCCTTCTAAGTGACATCACACTAAAACACATAAAAATGTGATCCCTTCTAAGTTACATCACACTAAAACATATAAAAATGTGATCCTTTCTAAGTTACATCACACTAAAACATATAAAAACGTGGTGCCTTCTAAGTTACATCTTTGGATTAAAAGGTTAGCCAGTATTCAATGCCTTATTTTTTCTGTCCTAGAATTCGTCAACTCTGGCTCAGTCGCTTTGACTTAGGGTGCTTCTACACGGTGCATGTAGCTGGAGCAAGTAAAGGTGCGGGTGACACGCGTGGGTAATATGCGCAAGCTACTTGATCAAGTTACTCGCTTGTACTTGTACATGGTGCAAATAACTGGAGCAAGTAAAGACGCGGGCTACTGGCGCAAGTTGTACCTATGTACAAGTTATTTGTTCGTGGTCAAGAGCTACATGTGCATGCTATTCGCGCGGAAGCTTTATGACTTGAATCGCATCAAATGTCTCGACGAACGAAAATTATTTTAAAATCATATGTTAAAAATGTAATTTTAACAGATAACATGCGCGCGTCGCAGAGCACGCGAATTACTTGCGCGGGTGGCTCGCTTTGGTACATGCTCGAGTCGCTGGACCCGCACATTGTTTTAAACGATATGTTTACGGTGCATGTAACCCGCGCAAGTGCCTCAACATGCTCAAGCTACATGCGCCGTGCACAAGCACCCTTAAAAGCGCAGCATACATACAATCATGCATACACACTCTGTCATTGATAATATAAGTAGAGATAGCGTAAAGAATTACTAGAGAATGTCCGTAGCTACGCCCGCACATTCTTAATATTGCATCGTTTTTGCCCGATCCCGTGAGTATTTCGGGAAATTCCTTCTTAGTGCATCCCTAAGCTCCCCAATGAACATACATATGTATGTATATGCCACATTTCAGCTTCTTGCGCTCAATAATTCCGGCTGTGACTTGTCTATCAGTCAGTCAGTAACGCAAGAATTGTATATACACAGATCATATGCAAATATTTAAAAAATGCATGCACGTAATGTGAGTCAGGCGAATTCAAAACTTTCATTTAAATAAAATCCAGGAATGAAGGCTACCACTATTCAATTACGCAAAGCTCGTTTTACAAATTCTTAAAATGCGGATGTTTAATTGACCCATATTTTCGGACCATTTTATATAAAGCGACTAACGGAAAACTAGATTAATTCACCACAAAACTATGCACTTATTGACAATAATTTGGACAAATTAATACAATATAATAATTATATGTAGTTCATAACATTAATTGCATCTACTTATAGCCGGTATGTTATGTGATTTACATAGTATTAAATAATATGCTGTTTATATACTAGAAAAATACAAGAACCATCACCCTTTGCGATCTGAATTACTGCCAAGCTTTGACTTTGCGCATAGTAAGAGTCCACGTGGTTTCACTATGGATAATTTTGATTTGACTAAAGATAAAGTTGTAAATAATATGTTTTATGCATGGTATTTCACGGTAGTAGAGCTTTGCTGATTTCAGCATGAATGGGCCGGCTTGACTGGGAAAGTACTACCCTCTCACAGAAAATCGACGTAAAGTAACAGTACCTAAGTTCGGTGATTGAGAGTGCCGGAGGCCCTATCCCCTATTCCTTCTCCCTCATCCCACTCCTCATCCTATCCCTTTTATCCCTTTTCCCTACCCCAAGGGGCGGCAACGCACTTGTGACTCCTGTGGTGTTCTTGTGTCCATGGGTGGCGGTAATTGCTTACCATCAGGCGATCCGTCTGCTTGTTTGCCGCCCATTACTATACAAAAAACCTAAATAGGCAATAAAAATTACGAACAGTAGCTTCGATCCGCTAAGGAATTTTGTTGTATTAGTAAAATTGATTCTAAATTGTCAATTATTGCTTACCCTGTGCCTCGTAGAGCACGTTAAACCGTCGGTCCCGGCTGCCATGAAGATCTTCGACAGTCGTTACGGGGAATCAGTACCCAAATCAAATAAAGTGATACTGGTCCAAACCATGGAATATCACTACCCCTTTGGGTTGCGGAAGTCAGACAGCAGTCGCTCTGTGGAAAAGTTGATATTCTGTCATATGTGGTTAGACCAGTAAGTGGACCTCGGGCTCCAAGGCGTGTGAGTCTTGGATGCGACTGGAATATGGCTAGGATGATGATGACAATGAGTAAAATTGATTGTAGACATTATATAAATAAGGCAAAAGTCGATAATAGTTTGATAGTGTAAAAATGCTCTCTACTGCGCTTCGCCATTCGCTAAAGGAAAGCAATGATTGCTGAAATGACTCCGTACGTTTAAAAGTACTCAACAATTGCAATCCCCCTACTATTATTAATATGAAAGCTTAAAGGATGGATGGATGTTTGTTACTCTTTCACGCAAAAGCTAGAACAGAATTTAATTAAACTTTGCAGTACTTCTTCTTCTTAGCGTATCGCTGGTAAACACCTAATTTTTTTAGGCCCAGAAAGCAGGCACGCTGACTGCATGGTTAGTGGTAGTCATCGTTTATCCTGCGTGCAAGTTTTTGGGCACTCAGGGCACAATGTTAGGTGGGACATCGATTGTCTTGCACCGCACGAAGAAGCCAAATCGGTATCGTCCGAGAGTCCCCATCTGAACATGTTTTCTTTGCATCGGCCGACCTAAGTCCGGAGTCTATTCAATGACTTCCAGACAGACCATGGCCAGCCTTGCCCAGTTGGAGGACTCTCGGCAGCTGACACGAAAGGAGATGGTAGAAGTGGGTACAGCAGCTTTATCGAAGTTAGTTTTAAACAACCAGTGATAGCTCGGCAAGTTTCGTTAAGTGCTGTATCCACTGTATTCGCCTGCAGAAAATGCTAGCGCCAGGGCCGAAGTTCGCATTACTTGCTGCAGCTCCCCATTTAGCAGTAATGAGGGAGCAGGTTATTGCGAGTATTTGACGACTATAGCTTATATAGTAAGATCCCAGGGCCGCCAGACCTTACTTATTTTCTCAGAAACAAAATGTATAGACTAATGTAGTGTTAGTATGTGCTATGAGTGTACTGTACGCATATTTACTAGCTCGGAAATAGGGCCAATTTTTTGTTATGAGGGGCTAAAGGTTGAGGGGAACAATTTCCATACATTTTCTAAATGCGCCCTCTAGCGGTCCCTATCGATCGCTAGTTATTTTGGAAGCTTTAAAGCGTCTGGTAAAAATTACCGCTGCCGAAGTGACTTCGGCAGTATTTAAATATATTTTCTAAAACATACTTACATCAAAATCAGCACTGAGAATTTAAGAAAAGTTAGTACAATTGTTACCTAACTTTAGCACCTCGTTCCTAAAAATTGGCCCTAGATCCACGCTAGCAAGAATGTGTAGACTCATAGCACATACTAACACTACTTTATTCTATACTAGCTGACCCAGCGAACTTCGTACCGCCATATATGTATTATACATAATTATAAACCTTCCTCTTGAATCATTATATCTATTAAAAACCGTATTAAAATCCGTTGCGTAATTTTAAACATTTAAGCATACATAGGGACAGACAGACAGAGGACATACTTTGTTTTATACTATGTAGTGACATTTTGTTTCTGAGAAAATAAGTAAGGTTAAGGAAAATAAGTAAGGCCCTGGGATCTTGGACTATTATATATCAAAATGTGATACCCAACATAATTTTATCGAAAGAACCTGCTGGTAGAATCTGGTTCATATAAGAATATTGCAAAGTAAATAGGTAAATCTGAATGTAAAAAGATTGAAATTAAGAACTGGATTGATAGCTAACGTTACTTTAATTCAAGTATCGAATTAAACTGAACCATTTACAAAATGTAATTTATTTGAACACCTTGCTATTTCGACGAATATTGCCAGAAATACAGCTACACAGACAGCATTTAATAAAGTAAATATACCAGCGTAGCTTTTACACTGATTTCAATTAAAAAGGAATAATAAATTGATATGGTTTCTTATCAAACGATCGCTTTACGCGTAATTGGAAGTTAATAATGTTTACGTAATAATATTCATAGCATTTCGCGTGTTATTAATATAAAATTGCGCTATTAACGCAGTTAATTATCTACAAATTATAAAACATTGATCGAATTTTCTTCGAAATCATTCTGGGTTTTTATTTTAATTTGTTGATCGATTAAAAGCTTTTTTGGTCCCCTCTTTTGTCGTTTATTATTTGAATAAATCCGTCACCCACAGGTGAAATAAATTCTTTATCATTGTGACTTTACAAAAACCAATTATTGTACACAAAGACGACCGAGACGATCAACGATTAGTGGATCACAAGTAGTTGTCATATGTGGAAATCAAATCTACAGTACTCTGCGCTGTGTTAAAAGGTGATGCACCCGCTATCTATTAAGCCATAGTTAGGGCGCGCCTGTACGCGCCTTTATGCATATAATGCCTAATCATACTAGGAAAAAATAATAGCTGGGGAAAGAAAACGTTTTTAGGCTTAAAAGGAACAAATATTTTATATGCCGCAATGTTAATCGTGCGAGTGCAATGCTCGAGATTTCTACCAATCCATAGCTTCTGGGCACGTTACCCGTTGACATTGATGCGGACGCATTTTAGGACCCCTAAACATGTTTGTGAATATTTTCACTTTTTAATTTTAGATTTTTGTTAAGTATTTTAAAATAATTGAAAAAAAAAATTAAGTAAGTAGTGCTTTAACTTGTTTGTAATTATGATCACTTTTCTAGTACCTAGGTAGTCCTTGTTGCGAATCTCGTCAGCCTGAGTACGCGAGATGAGATGATCACTTTTCTGATAAACGAAACCAGTTGTCAATACGTAATTAAATCTATTGACTTAGCAGAAGCGTCTCAGCACTGATTGAGTGAACATGATTTCAGAGAACCGTTCTCGTACTGTTTCTGGAAACCGCGTCAGAATTTTACTTTAAATAACTATAATTCAATTTAAATTGCTCACAAGAACGAATAGTGTTTCCTGCCTCATTATTGACCTGCCTCACTTTCTTATTGGTTTTGGGTAGGAAAAGGGTTAGCTTGCCGAGTCGGTTATTCGTTTTTTTGTAATGAGATGTTTCTGCTTGCATCTCGTCGTCCCGAATGTCCGAAACCAGTACTTTGGCTAGACATCCTTCTGCTAGACATTTTTTAACTTGAACTATCTATAATCGTGCACTCAATATCCTATGACAGTCATATAGAAATAAAAGAAGGGTTATCTGAAACCATTGCATTAGAAGGAAATGTCACCTCAAAGTCAAATTCTAAGCAAACAGGTACTCCTAATGGATTACATATTAGTCAGTCATTTCGATACTAAAGTACATATTATTTTTCAAAACATTCAAAGTATAGGCAATAAACTTCATTTAATTGAACATTTTCTATCAGATTCTAATATTGATTTAATGTTCTTCTCAGAGATATGGAAGAACAAACATTTTTGTGATTCTATTATGATGCCTGATTATAAAATTGTTTCTATTTATTGCCGAGAAACACATAATGGAGGCGGCGTCTGTGCTATGGTAAAAAACAATATAGAGTGTATTGAGAGAAAAGACCTAAATAATTTCTCCAAAGAGTTTATAATAGAAATAAGTGCAATAGAAATACCAAAAATAAATTGTATAATTATAGGGTTATATAGGCCAGATCGTAATATAAACATATTTTATGAACAGATAGAAAAGCTTTTATATAAGATAAATACAAATAAGGTACATAAATACTTAATAATAGGTGGTGACTTCAACATAAATATATTACAAAAAAATAAACAATCAAAGGAGCTCATAGACTTTATGAGCTCTCATAACCTGAAACAATTAATAATAAACATGGCAACTAGGGTTACGAGTATGTCTTCCACTTGTATAGACCTTCTTTTTACAAATTATGAACCTCTAATAAACAATTATCATGTGGAAGACTATGGCCTCTCCGTCCATAAGGCTATTAGAATCGGCATTAATACGGAGAATATAGGCTCTAACAATAAAAAAACGTGCTATGTCCACAAAAGAATATTTAAGAATAACAAAATTTTGGAATTCAAAAACCGATATAAAATGGCATGAAATTATAAATGAAACCGAAATTATAATTATAAAGTTTTCCTTGCTATTATAACAGATTTACTAAATAAATATATACCAATAAAAAAATAAAAATAAAAATGAGACCAAAGAAATCTTGGCTAACAAGGGGTCTAAAAATATCGTGTAAACACAAAAGAATATTAAAAACTATTCTCAATACAACAAAAAATTATATTATAAAAAAATACTACAAGAAATATAGCCAAACACTTAAACGAAGCGTGGTTATCTCCAAAAGGAATGAATTTATCAAACAAATGAAAAGCTCAGATAATAAAACAAAAACTATGTGGAATATTATAAATCAAAAAACAGGTAAATATACACAAAAGACCCATAAAAATATATCACTAAAAATGAATAATGAGACTATTGAGTGTCCCACTAGAATCTCCAACATATTCAATGATTACTACGCCACCGTTGGCTTAGACTCTAAAAATAGTAATACAAGTAGCGTGGTTGGACGACCAGTAGTGAACCCTCCAACGTGTTCCATGTACCTACTGCCAGCAGACCATAAAGAAACAATAGATATAATTCGAACAATTAAAATAAACACAGTTGAGGTATAGACGACATTCCGCCACTATTGCTTAAACAATGTGCGGAAATCTTCTCAATTCCTTTAACTTTTTTACTCAATCAAAGCTTCAAAGAGGGAAAGGTCCCGGATCAGCTTAAAATTTCATTGGTGAAACCGATACATAAGAAAGGAGATACAAAAACCCCAAACAATTACAGACCCATAGCCATATTACCCACGTTCTCAAAAGTCTTCGAAAAAGCAATGAGCAACTGATTATATAGCTTTGTAGAAAAATATAATATTCTAGATGATTGCCAAAACGGATTTAGAAAGTCGAGATCTACCACCCTAGCAGTATATAAATATGTGCAAACGGCTCTCCAACATCTAAATGATAAAAAACATGTACTAGGTATATTACTCGACATGACAAAAGCATATGATAGGGTTCTATATAATATTCTACTTAATAAATTATACGGTTCAGGCATTCGTGGTCCGTCCTACTCATGGTTTAAGTCTTATTTAGAAAACAGATCTCAAATAGTGCAAATAGAAAATTATGACATAGTGACAAAAGAAATAAAAACAGTACGATCTCAAACAAGAAAACTGTCGTGTTCAATACCACAAGGCAGCGTGCTGGGATGTGTATTATTTCTAATATGTATAAACGATTTACCAAAGATTCTAAATAAAGAAGTTGCATTACCCGTTTTATTTGCTGATGATATATCGATATTAATTGAATATAATAAAATTAATAACTCCGATCCTATACTTCAGGAAACTCTTCAAAATGTAACACACTGGCTAAACGACCATAACTTAGAAATAAATTATAATAAAACAAAGACCATTCAATTCAGATCTTACAAAACCCCACCGTTAAATATAGACACAACTTTTCAAAATATAACCCTAGACTCAGTAGAAACATTAAATTTACTAGGCATAAATATAGATCAGGTAAATATACTAAATAAATATCAGCCTTCTAAGTGTAGTTGGAAAAATGTATGCCAGAATTTTGATTGACAGAGTAGTAAATGTGACTAATGACAAGATATGGGATGTGCAAGCGGGGTTTCGGAAGGGAATGGGATGTACGGATCAAGTCTTTTCCTTGCGCTGCGTCACCGAAAAATGTCTGGCAAAAAACCAGAAGGTGCATTGCGCGTTCATAGACTTGGAAAAGGCTTATGATAGGGTGAATAGAAAGGAATTATGGAAGGTGTTATCCATGTATGGGGTAGACAACTTTATAATAAGGGCTCTGAAATCCCTGTATAGTGGTTCTAGAGCCTGTGTCCAAATCAATGGTACCTATACGGACTGGTTTGACATCTCCCAGGATGTCCGACAAGGGTGTGCAGCCTCGCCCTGGTTGTTCAACGTATTCATGGATAGCTGCATGAATGATATGAGAGAAACTGAATGCGGGATCGATATGGTAGGAGTGCGTGTTAAGTGCTTCTTATACGCCGATGATCAAGTCATTCTTGCATCATCGGCGAATGAGTTGCAAGAAATGATGGACTGCATGAACAAGAACTTTAAAGCGAAAGGTATGAAAGTTAATGCACGAAAGACGAAAGTGATGGTGTTTGAAAAAGATGAAAGTGTGACTGAGTGTAATAGACGATTGGAGGTGAAATTGTAGAGCAAGTAAAGGAATTTGTATATTTGGGTAGCGTATTTACAAGGGACGGAAGATGTGAGAGAGACATTGAAAGGAGAGTGACTGCGGGCAATCGTGTAAATGGAGCACTGTGGGCGTTTATGAACGGTCAGACGGTGCCAAAAAAGGCGCGATTGGCGGTTCACAATGGAGTGCTTGTCCCCACGTTGATGTATGGAAGTGAGAGCTGGGTTTGGCAGAAAAAGCATGAAAGTAGGATTAACGCAGTTGAGATGCGATCACTGCGTAATATGTGTGGGGTAAGACTGATTGATAGAATTCCGAATGCAACCATACGAAAGAGCAGTGGACTGAAAGAAGATGTGGTGACAAGAATTGAGAAAGGAATGCTTAGGTGGTTTGGACACGTGGAGCGAATGAGTAAAGAAAGAATGACGAATCAGATATATAAGGCAAATGTGTGTGGGCAAGTCGGTCGCGGCAGACCTCGGCGGACATTCGTCGACCAAATTGGAGACATCCTAAGAAACGGCAAGGTTCGAAGTACCCGAAACCGGCGAGCATGTATGAAAAGAGTAATAAGTGTAGAGGAAGCGCGTGAGGTTTGTAAGGATAGGAGCAAGTGGCGTTCTGTTGTCTCTGCCTACCCCGACGGGAAAAAGGCGTGAGTATATGTATGTATGTATGTAAATATAGATACCCATATAAACTGGAAGACTCATATAGGACACGTGACACACTTTAATCAAAACTCTCAAAATTTTCATATGCCCTTTTCCAACTGAAATGCAGCACAAACGCAGAAGCAGCATTATCGGCATACTATGCTTATGCTTACTCATGGCTGAGATATGGTATCATGTTGTGGGGGAATAGTGTAAACATTAACGATGTATTTGTCCTTCAAAAAAATGCGTCAGAATAATTGCACAAATAGTCAACCAGGAAAGCTGCAGACCCTTTTTCATTAAATTTAATTTGTTGACACTACCATCAATATATATACATGACATAAGTTTATTTGTATTCAAGAATAGCTCACATTTTCCACAGGTGAAAGATACCCATAATAATTATAAATACACGCCATAGAGATAGGTTATACTTACAACCATCTAGAATTAAAATGCTGAACCAGAGCCCGTATTACATGGCAGTCAAGATATTTAATCATTTACCTAAAAACATTAAAAAAGAGAGGAAACTGCCAGCATTCAATAAAAATTAAAAGAATTCTTAGTCCAGAAATGCTTTTATTCAACTAAAGAATTTTTTGAAAATAAATTTTAGATGTTTATTTATTTATTTATTATCTTTATATACACATAGCGGATAAAGGTGGACTTAATGCCTTAGGCATTTTCTGCCAGTCTACCTTAGAGTGGTGCAGAGATTAATGGTAGGTGTATTTTAGAAGTGCAGTTTGACTTATATATTTAATATAACTTAATAGGTATGATAAACGCATACAATACATAAACTTTAATCATAATAATACATAAATACATATTATATATACATACATAAATATATATATAGGTACCCAAGTAATAAATATATACGTATATACGTAAAATATATATAAATGTTACGATACTTCTGCCAACTTAGCCAATAAAAGCTGTTTTGCCTTTTTCTTAAAGCAGTGCCTAGTGGTAGACGTCCTGATTTCGAGAGGAAGGTCATTCCAAAGAAGAATAGCTTGAGTAGGAAAAGAAGAGTGGATGAAAGAAGATCTATGTGAAGGACAAAGAAGAAGAAGGTTATCAGATGAACGAAGGTTACGATCGTGGTTGCTGCATAAGTACTGGAAGTAAGAACTTAAATATTTGGGAGTATTGGGAGACATGAGGATAGAATAGAGAGTAGTGAGAGCACGCAGACTGCGTCTTTATATTAATGTATAATATAGTAGGTATTAATGTTATTAATAATCATTATTATAAAATATTAATAATTTCATTGTTTACTACCTGCCTAACATTATGAAACAATACAATGTCAATCTTATTTCTTTTTTTATATTATATATTTTATTTTTATGTCTTAGTGAAAGTTTAAGATGTCCAAAATGTTTGTTAATTATTTTTTTGTTTATTTAGAGATAATTACCATATGCAATGTCCGTAAAAGGCAACTAAGTTGACACTAATGTAACATACCATAAGACCTGTAGCGATCAGCTACATAGCACATATCACAGCGCCATCTAACCAATGACGACGGAACTACTACGATACGACCGCACCTATCGAAGATAACCCGCCAAATTCGAAAATCCTGAACCACGCTATCAACTTTCGCGCGCTACGACGCATATATACAACTTCTCAAATACGTCCGTCGGACTGACAGTCCACCAGGCACGATCACCCGGCCTGGTTAGAGGATCCTCCCTCTAGTTGGAGGAACACCACACCTTTCTTCCTCCACAGACCTATTTATACACTTGGTTTAAATTAAGATTGATTTGATTTGATAATTCAATTTTACTACTGAGTATTTTTAGTAGAAAGCTTTTATCGCTAGTTAACCAGGAATTGAACCTTGGACATTATAATTACTAACAATCGTAAAGCGTAATTTTAAGAAAAATAATGATATAATATGTTTAAAAATTAGCCAATTTATTTAAGTAATAAATAAATCATTATAAACTATTTCTTTTTATGTTTCAGGTTCTATGTTCTGTATTGCTATTGGCAATATTTGGTAAGTACATCAATTATTACTAACTATCTGTAATATTACATCGATTTTCTTTAAGTAAGTAATCTGTTCGAGATCAAAGTTGCTTGTACTTTCAACTATGTTTCCACTATTTGACAACGCTGTACTATATTTTTATATATTCCATTTATTTTTTATTTATAGTCCCAAGCCTGTATCCCCGAAGGGGTAGGCAGAGGTGTAAATATTGCACCCACATTTGGCCATGAATTTTTAGGTCTCACGTAATAGGGGGGCGAGCCTATTGCCGTTACCGGGCACATCACCAGACTCCGGGCTGTTACTGAGTATTCGGAAAAACCTAGTAACACTTTTGCCCGAACCGGGAATCGAACCCGGGACCTCCGATCAGCAGTCGCATACGCTATCCACTGGACCACGGAGGCAGTCATCTCTAATGGTGCTGATAAACTTGAGCATTCAGCTGTAATGAGCATTCTTGCAAATGAGCATTCTATCAACCGTACTGGTGAGCTTTCTAGCGAATGGACAGTTTGTTTGAGCTTCGTGCTGATTAGAGCATCCGTTACAGTAGATCGTAAAAATGTTCGTAGCGATGTTTGTCTCTGTTCATTGTTCAGTCCGCCTTATTTAAAAATGGCGAATGCACGATGGTCTGTTACAAGTGAATGCTCAAATGTATCAGCGCCATTACGAGAACGCCTACAATAGGCATCTAACACAGCAAAAAAACTTTAAAAATAAAAAGTACGTTCCTCAATTCTAGTCAATAGTTTATGTCTATTTTTGGATAATGCAATACAGACAGGGATATTACTCCATGTACAAAATGTACATAAATCTTGTCGAACGATAATCGCAACTCATTTGTTTGACAAAAGCTTTGCGGTCTTTGCAAGCCGACCACAGCCGCGCACGCAAAAAGGGCATATCGCTTTATTCGCCGCTATGTGAAATAACGTATGTACATAGGTGTACAAATGTGATGTTGGCAATGGTCAGAATTAGTGGATCAATTTGATGACGTAATAATTACCTAAATATGTTCATAAAATTAGAAATTGGGCATAGACCAAAACACTGCAAGTAGAAATGCTGCGCAGTCAAGTAAAGGGTATTCCGAAATTCCACCTCTTATGTGAAGCATTAGGGGTTAAAATGTGCAAGAAGTTATGAGCAAAACCTTGACGTTTGTAGTCGATATGCATAAGACATGTGAAGTGTTATAAGGAAAAATATATTAAATTATCGTGGATCTTTGCATTCAGAATCTACTTTTATTTATTTTTGCTGTTACCCTAGTAGCGTCTACTTCCACTACTCTAAGTTAAGTTCAACTTATTGTTGAATGTGGTGCCTGATTGAGGGAGACTCGCAAGATTTTTGGCCTACGTTCTAAAATTACTGCGGTGTACCTGGTTGTGGTAACTATTCATGGTGGTGGGGTCACGCTCATTTACAACAGTGGCATGTGGCGTGGCATTCGTCTGAGACACAGAAAATCCACATTGCCAATACATCAAATCATCCAAAGTGTTGTTAATGGAAAGGGTGTCAGATTTGTTGGCATGTAGTAGTATGTGTATAATACGTATACGTAAAATGTCACATTTTTGGGTTCGTATTCCTGAACATTAATTTTTTTTTTCTTTTATTGGGTAAACAAACAATATCACAATAAGTTTTATGTCGAGATGGTATGAAGCTATACAATGTGATACTTGTGACATCCACACCGTTTACCACGGTTAAACAGTTAAATAGGTGTACAAGTTGAGAGTAGTACATATAATTACTAAAACTTATAAATAGGTGTACAAATTGAGAGTAGTATACATTATTTACTAAAACTTATACAGGGTGGCGCTACCGTAGGGGCACTTTTTGAACAGAGGCATAGCGTACAACATTCTGAAGCCTTGTACCAAAAATCAATTAAATCGGTGCAGTAGTTTAGCCACAATATCGATTTTAAGTTCAGCAATTTTTGCACATGCTTTGAATTCCACACAGCTGATACAAAACGGTCAACGACCCTACATTGTGCGCCCCGACTCGCTACGACGCGACGCCTTGACGTCATCCGAAGTTAGGCTCAGCGCAGATAAAACGGAGCGCAGTGGAGAGGATTTTATTAACGCACTT
Source organism: Euclidia mi (assembly GCA_944739405.2). Taxonomy (NCBI): domain Eukaryota; kingdom Metazoa; phylum Arthropoda; class Insecta; order Lepidoptera; family Erebidae; genus Euclidia; species Euclidia mi. The sequence goes on along the minus strand of OX123193.2, from coordinate 26,965,148 downwards.
GAAAATAAACTTTATTTTTTTTACAATAAAGTGCATAAATGAACCTGACAAAAACATTCGCGCGTCCTCGAAGATACGCGGGAATCCTCGCGCGGCGTCGAGTCGGCGCCCGCGTCGTAGCGAGTCGCAGCGCGCAACGTTGGGTCTTTGACCGTTTTGTATCAGCTCTGTGGAATTCAAAGCAAGTGCAAAAATTGCGAAACTTAAAATCGATATTGTGGCTAAACTACTGCACCGATTTAATTGATTTTTGGTACAAGGCTTCAGAATGTTGTACGCTATGCCTCTGTTCAAAAAATGCCCCTATGGTAGCGCCACCCTGTATATACATAACTAGGGTAAGTTATAGATATCATGCAATTTCTTTAATATTTGTTTTCTATAGATGCTTACACTATTAGCATATATATATCAATATCACTAAAATTGCGGTTATAAGTTTCAAGCACGCGACTGATAGGTATGCGTTTACCTGCGTTAGTTTGTGAAGATCGTATAGCAAAAGGTGGATTTGCGCGACAAGTACGCGTATTTGATCTTATAGGCACTTTGTAGTTAATGTTGTTAACAATATCGACACAGTCATACCTGTCATGACAAACATCATACAGAAACATAGCTTGCATCTGTATTCTTCTAGATTTAAGGTCTAATAGCTTATACTGCCGTAACAAACTGCGGTAAGGTTGATAATTATGAAAGCATTTGTACTGCATACAGCGTAAATACTTCTTCTGCACATTTTTGAAAAAAATCTGAATTATATTGGTCTGGGTTTTTTCTGTGTTGTAGTTGTAGTCAAAACTCTCGGAGACAAGTTTTCTCTTATATTGTTAATGTATAATGTATGAGGAACAAAAAGGGTCTCTACTTAGGAATAAGGATGGCTTTATAAACCAAAACAACTTCAGAGAATAACTTGAATGACCTTGACGTAAACCTTTATCCTAACACTGACAATTATCAAAACGTTGTAACTTCTGAATACATACATCTTGAGCAGCATTTTCCGTGTGATAAATCCGTACAATATCTTATTTATAATCTGACAGTGAGATAAATAAGGCTGTAGGTAGCGAGACGTCACGTCGGACGATAAACTAGCGCACGATGGGTTCATGGAGTGCCGATTTTTCACCGTAATCAACAACACTCGATATCTTCATCTATTTCTTGAGAAGGTAACCAGTATTTTACTGTAAGATGTCCATTTACAAGGCAGTGTGCTGTAGGTAGAATCAGCGAGGTCATTTCGAACGTTACTTGGTTTTCAGCTACCAAGAGCGCAGTATTGTGTATGCGTTCTGAACGTTAGCTTACGAGTATGAAGGTCGCGGTATCAATGGTCTAGTCACTAGTCAAACATTCGGATTTCTAAAGCCTTTTTTAAACTAGTTATATGACGTGTATTACCTTTGTTAGAGTCCTAGGGGACGTTAAATGAAAGTGGACTGTATTTCTGCTGGTTTATTTTACGCCTTTACATCACAATCGGAATCCCGGAAAACACGATATTTATAAGAGGATCGTCCGTTGCCGGTGGTGTTCGCGAGTGCAGTCCTTGTTATAGCCGTAACACACGCTCGAACTTGGTCCGAACAGACCACGGATTTGGATCGCCTCCGGACCAAATCTGCCTGTCTGTAGAGTAGTCCGGCGAACATAATTATTATTAATTGAGTCCGCCTCGGTCCGCTAGTTTGCAGATCGGTCGGATCAGATATGGCTTACGTGAAGCAACTGTCCGATCCGGTCGTCTGTAGCGAAAACGGATTTGGTCCGCCGGACCAACGGGTTTGGTCCGCCGGACAAGTTCGAGCGTGTGTTACGGCTATTATAATGGGCGCCGGCCGGCCGCCCCACCGCGCCCCGAGGCGCGCTGGCGACCGGTTTGGATGACGTCGACTGGTACGGTATATCGGTGCCGCGTGCCGCTGACGTACTCGCGCGGTGGTGTTAGGTTCGATTCTCAACAACCTTACAAGTATTTAATCTAAAAAACAAAAAGCACTTAGATTGACAACAATTTGTCGATCACACAAAGTATTTTCTTGTCTGGAGATCCCACCCACAGCACTCGGCACAATGCTTTACAATGAAACTGCAACGTACTTAACTTACTTAACCATCCGTACAGTCTAATGGGTTTAAACATGATAGTGACGTTGACGTTTTCAGTGCATAGAACATCTGAGTGATCTTCGATTCTTCGAAGAGTCAATTATATCTATTGTACAGGAGCTAGCACAGATTACCTACTAAAATTTAATGATCTGACAACAGAAAGCTCTGTTTTCGACGAAAAAGACTAGCAGGAGATACATACTCTGTCGCGGGCTACACATACATATATTGTCTTTCATATTAAACACAGACACAGCCGTGCAGTCCCACTACTAACCTAAATTCGTGTTCCCTTACTTGCCGAGCTTCATTTAATAGTACTAGACTATGGCCGCAGCTACGCCCGCACAATTGACTTTAATTTATGTGTTTCTTCACGATCCCGTGGGAATTTAGGGTAATCCCTTCTTATTCTTAGCACCCCTACGGTCCCCGAGGAACCTACATACCACATACTTAACAGATTCTTGCACCTAATAGTCTAGACTGCGGGTTGTCTGTCCGTCAGTCCAGTCAGTAACGCAAAAATCTAATACTAATTTATAAAGCTGAAGAGTTTGTTTGTTTGTTTGGTTGAACGCGCTAGTCTCAGGAACTACTAGTACGATTTGAAAATTTTTTTCAGTGTTGGATAGGTAATTTATCGAGGAAGGCTAAAGGCTATATAACATCACGCTATGAGCCACGGTAGCGGACCAGTAGCCTAAAATAACGCGGGTGTAACCGCGGACATCATCTAGTGTTAAATACTTAGTCTGGCCATAAATACAGTTACAATAAAAAAAAAATACATTTGAATTTGGAATCTGTAATTTTTTTACGATTGTTTATTGTGTTTTCTCGTTTTGGCGCCAATACATTGTACAATATTTTGCGATATTAAAATGGAGTGGGGTGATAAAGAGAACCGAATCGCTGTGATTGCATTACACAAAGTAGGTATGGAGCAAAAAGCAATTTTTAAAACACTCCATACACACGGTATTAGTCAAATGTTTGTGTACTGGGCTATTTATAGGTACAATAAGACCTCCTCTATTTGTGACAGAAAAAGACCTGGCTGTCCAAGTAGTGTTCGTACGAAAAAGGTGGTCAACGCAATAAGGAATATAATTTGAAGAAATCCTGTCCGAAAGCAAAAGATTTTATCTCGGGAGATGAAGATAGTACCTAGAACCATGTCGCGTATTTTAAAAGATGACTTGGGACTTGCAGCCTATAAGAGACGCACTGGTCATTTCTTACCTGGTAATTTAAAAAAGAATAGGGTGGTAAAATCGAAACAACTACTGAAGCGGTACGCAAAGGGAGGTCACAGAAAAAATTTGTTAACGGATGAATTTTTTTTTACAGTCGAGCAATTTTTTAATAAACAAAATGACCGTATTTATGCTCAAAGCTCTTAGGAAGTACCCCGATTAGTCGACAGAGTGCAACATGGGCATTACCCGACTTCAATGATGGTTTTGTGGGGTGTTAGCTGTGAAGGAGAGACTGAGCCATATTTTTGTGAAAAAGGTATCAAAACATCGGCACAAGTGTATCTAAATACCATTTTTCAGAAGGAAGTTAAGCTCCTTAACAGCACTATGTTCAATAAACCAAGTATGGTCCTTCCAGCAAGACTCGGCCCCGGGTCATAAAGCTCGGTCCGCGCAGTCTTGGTTGGGAGCGAACGTTTCGGACTTCATCAGAGCTAAAGACTGGCCGTCGTCTAGTCCCGATCTTAATCCGCTGGATTATGATTTACAGTCAGTTTTAGATAGTACGGCTTGCTCTAAACGCCATGATAATTTGGAGTCCCTAAAACAATCCATACGATTGGTAGTGAAGAATTTTCCCTTGGAAAGAGTGCGTGCTTCTATTGATAACTGGCCTCAACGTTTACAGGACTGTATCAGCCAATGGAGACCACTTCGAATAAGCTTTTTATATTTTAAATTGTTTTATATTTATGTATTAAACTAACACACTATAAACGTAATAAATGTTATTTGCAATCAAAAAAATATTTTTCTTTGTTACAATATTTATGGCAAGACTAGGTATACAGTATACTAATATTGTATTCCATTATAACACAGACGCAGGCGTGCAGTTCCACTTCTAACCTAAATTCAGGTGCCCTTACTTGCAGAGCTTCATATAATAAATAATAATATAATATACTGTTATATAAAGCTCAGCAAATGTGATGTATTTCAATATTTGCTCTCGTCGCGTATTCAAATCTGCAACCCTTGTCACGTAGGTCGTTTCGCTAACCTCAATATAATTGAACATGCAACGGCTTAAATCTTTACAAAATTGTGTTTCCCCTTTTATTTGTACTAGTTTTAAAAGGTAAGGGGATGTTTCGGCTGAACGCCTTTATCCGACACTCTTAGGTGTGTATGGTGCATATTTTTTTTTATAGTCTCACGCCTGTATCCCCGAAGGGTAGGCGGAGCTGTAATATTACACCCACTTTTCGCCATAATTTTTTAAGGTCCAACGTAATAGGGGGCGAGCCAATTGCCGTTACCGGGCACATCACCAAACTCCGTGCTGCTACTGAGAATTCGGAAAAACCCAGTAACACTTTTGCCCGACTCGGGACCTCCGATCAGCAGTCACATACACTATCCACTGGACCACGGAGAATATTCGTTTTAGAGTGTTATAAATTAAATGACACATCACGCTTTGTGAAGAAAGTGTATTGATTAAACTGTTCTCAAAAAACTTTCCGTTTACGAAGTTCAAGAACTGAAGCCCTAACGGACCTTGAAATACATGGAATTGCAATTCGATGAAATACTCACAGATTTTACACTAAATCGCCAGGTTGCGAGGCGTACTGTGTAAAGGCGTAATGTGAAATGTATCGTTATATGTTGGAAAATGTTTCGAAAAGCATTGAAGTATGAGTAACAGAAGTGTCAAACGATTACATATTTGTTAAGTTATTAATTTCTTCAGCTTGCCATTGGCTCAGCGCGCACTATTGGAAACAGAAGATCGTATATCGACGTTCTCTTAACTTCATATTAAAGTCTGAGCAAATATAAAATTACTCTATAGCTTTAGGAACGAAGGAAAGTAAATACAGTTATAGTGTTGTTATAGGTTGCTACCCAATATAATCTTATACGAATATATAAAGCTGAAGAGTTTGTTTGTTTGTTTGGTTGCACGCGCTAATCTCAGGAACTACTGGTCCGATTGAAAAAAATATTTCAGTGTTAGATAGCCCATTTATTAAGGAAGGTTATAGGCTATATAACATCACGCTATAAGCCACGGGAGCGGAGCAGTAGCCTTAAATAACGCGGGTGTAACCGCGGGTGCATCTATAGTATCTGCTCTAAAAATAACACAATTTCACCACCCTATTTCATAACTTGGGTGTAATAAAAAACGCGTGACTAAGGAAAATATACGAAACAAATAGCATCTTTGCGAAGAGACAGAAACCTCGACATCAAACCCTGCACTCAGTACTAGCTCATCTTTCCAGGTCCAAAACCTCTTATTCAACCACAAAGAGTTTTGTGGGTTCGATCCCCACACGAGGCAACATTTTGTGTAATTCACTTTATACCATCATTTTTTTTATACCACCATAATTAGGACAAGTAGTTCCTGAGATAGGTACGCACGTTAAACAAAACAAACTCTTCAGCTTTATTATGTTAGCATATATCCTGGGTATAATGGAAGAACTAAATAACTCAGATTTTGGCCAAATTGACCTTTTACCATTTTCGTAAACCCCAAAATGTGCCGCTACTTTTGGTCAAACAAACATTCTCATATCTTAACCCAGTCCAGAAATAAAGCCATTTTTGTGTTTCAATTGTAGAAATAGATATGTATAAATGAACATTAAATATTAGTAGAGAAGACGACTAACTCTATAGATAAATGAACAACTGAGACTTCTGATCACTTGAGTATGAAATGAATTAGTTAAATTGAGTTAATTAGTTCTTCCGCGCACGAAAATATTTTAATGAAACTAGTCAAATTGAAGGAAAACTAAACAACTTGAGTTATTTAATTCGGGCATTAATGAGCGTTCTTTCGTTTTTAAATAAGTATTTTTATTTATTTCTTCTTCGAGAAAATATAAATTTATAAGAGATTCCAATCAAATAAATGTCAATAGGTGAAATTATTTAATATTTCTATTTATAGTATACGCACGTAAGCAAAGTTATCGTACAATTCAGTAGTACAAATTAGCGCGATATAATGTAAACCTATAGGTCAACCATTCTCAAAGTGTGGTGGAGCGCCAGGGCTCCACGAAGCATATCTAGAGGCTCCATGACAATTTTGATCCAATTAAAATAAAATTACTTAAATAAAACTAAATCACTAGGTAGCAGAATACAGCAAAATGATCGATTTTGATCCTAAAATCACTGCAACTTAAAGTAGTGGTACGTGCTATATATATATGCTATGTTTTACCAGCAATTTTTTTTTATATTAATAGGCGGCAAACGAGCAGACGGATCGCCTGATGGTAAGCAATTACCGCTGCCCATAGACACAAGCAACACCACAGGAGTCACAAGTGCGTTGCCGCCCCTTGGGGTTGGGAAAAGGGATAGGATGAGGAGTGGGATGAGGGAGAAGAAATAGGGGATAGGGCCCTGGCACTCTTACTCACGAAACGCAACAGTTTAAGATTTATTACAATCGGATTATTATAGTATAAACAGATATACTATTATTAGACATATGTTACTAAGATAGGTAGCGGTAGCCTAGTGGAGATGTCAACAGACTGCCATTCAGAGGGCTCGGGTAAGAATTCTAGGCAGTAAATTTTCGAAGTAATGTGTTTAAATTGTTAATTATGGCTTGCCTCGTGCCTCAGAGAGCAGCTCTTTAAGACTAAGTGGTGTGGACATCCCTCCCTACTTTTTTCTGACATCAAGATTTGATGTCTTCCAGCCACCGGTGCAGGCTAGGTTTCTTAAAGGCTTTAGTACCGTGGGCCAAATCCATACAGAACATACTTTTTCATAGGTTATTTAGAAATCCGTAGAGTAAAACCGGCCGCTGTGGCTGGCTTTTGTGGATTTATAAAATGCTTTCAACTCCATTGAAACTGGGCTGTCCTGCAATGCACTCCCTACACTACATGTCTCTCAGAGAGCTATGAAAAGGACAATGCTAAGGATTTCGCTGATAAATAATTTCCGGCACGAGATTATCCGGCAGAAGACCAAAGTAACTGACATGGTTCAGAATTATAGCAAATTAAATGGGGGAACGTATGGTATGTCGATTAAAATGCAGGTTCTTAAATTAAGGCCACGCCTCAGCAAGCGTAGTGTTGGTCGCAAGAATGGGTCTTGTGGCATATCCTGGGGAGGCCCAACTCTAGGAGTGATAGGCTGATGAAATAAGTTAAATGAGAAGAAGTAGTTAATATAATAGGGTTGTTTCCAACTAGTCAAATCAAGCACTTTTAATGCAATGTCAAAAACTACCTTTTCTACCGCGTTTGTATGAAATATGACCTAGTGACGTCATAGATTTTTGCTGTCAAATAGAATACTTATTATCAATAAACTGTCGATAAAAAATGTTAAATATAGTTTAAACATTAATTGATGAATGAAACTACCATTATTTTGACATATTACACTAGATGAAAATACTTGTATAATTTATTTCACTTGCAGAAAACTTCCCTATTGATGGACCATTATACGACTCCTTCCTATTATGAAATCCTAAAGGTAAGAAAATACCTCGCGAGATAGCAAGCAAGGCGTGACGTGGCAAACCGATACTCCGAAGAGGTGGACAGAAGTTGTAATTATTACACCCATATTTGGCCATGTCATGCATTTTTAGGTCCTACGTAAAAAGGGGGTATATTGACGTTGCCGGACACATTGCCAGACTTTGTTCTACTTCTGATAATTCAGAAAAATATGTTACCGATAATCTTGCCTTACCCGGGAACCGAACCCAAGACCTCTAGATCTACAGACGCATAGTCAAAGTCAAAGTCAAAAATCATTTATTCATCTAGGTCACAACGTGACGCTTATGAACGTCAAATTTTTAAAGTAAATTAATAATGCTTCTACATTTACATTTACTGCCCATTCGCAAAGCAATAGGTAGAACCACGAGAAAGAACGGGCAATAAAACTCGTGGCCACTCTTTTTAATCGCCAGTGTTATGGTACATATTTTGTTTTTGTAAGGAGCTGCAACTGTTTCACATTATAATTAATCACTTGTAAATAGTAAATAAGAACATACATAATACTTAAACAAATTAAAGACATCCCAAATTAAAGACCTATGTAACCATTCTACTAACAATTTTGACCCTAAATTTACTATCCATAGATTTAAAAAAACAATTTACCAATGTGTAGAGTCCAAATTAAGAGAGGGTGACATTCAAGGGGCGTCTAGGTTATTGTTTAGTAGCGATGTGGTGGCGCCTTACTCTTCAGACACCCTAGCAGGTCTGAAGTGTAAGCACACAGCGCCAGCTAATGACCTCACCTTTCCCGACATGCCTGACGAAGATTGTGACTGTCTGTTTGTTTCAGCCAAGGACGTATTTGAAGCCGTCTGTTCCTTTCGTAGTGGATCCGCTGGCGGCCTCGACGGCTTAACACCTCAGCATCTGAAAGATCTCACAAGTGCAAGTGCTGGAGAGGCTGGTGATGCACTTTTGAAGGCACTGACGGCTTTGATTAACCTTATTCTCTCCGGCAATGTGGCCACAGATGTCACCGACTTATTATACGGCGCCAACTTGTGCGCCCTTCGCAAAAAAGATGGTGGCATTCGGCCCATTGCCGTAGGGTGTACCTACAGACGTTTGGCAGCCAAACTATGCTGTAAACATTATAGTGCCATTTTGGCAGATAAATTTCAGCCAATCCAGCTTGGCTTTGGTTCGAAGGGAGGCTGTGAGGCTGCCATACATGCGCTGTCCACGTACCTTGGCTGCGGTAAAGGTGAGGTCATTTTAAAGGTTGATTTGAAGAATGCCTTCAACTCAGTGAACCGGGACACCTTGCTGACACAAGCAAAATTAGAAACTCCTAAAATTTTTTAATTCCTTTGGCAATGCTATAGGCATCCATCAAAATTAATTTACAAAGATAATGTTTTGAAATCTGCTGTTGGGTGTCAACAAGGTGACCCTCTCGGGCCAGTCATTTTCAGTTTAGCCATTCAACTTATAATAAAACAAATAAATTCAAAATTTAACGTGTGGTATTTGGATGACGGGACCCTGGGAGGAGACGTTTCCACAGTTTTACAAGATTTAGAGCTAATAAAAAAGGAATTTAAAGCAATTGGTTTGGAACTAAATTCGGAAAAATGTGAAATTTTTATTAAGGACAATTTGGATAACCTTTCGATTGTATCAAAATTTAATTCTTTGGCGCCAAATATTAAAATCATCAATAAATGCTCCTTCCGCCTCCTTGGGTCCCCTATTTTCGACGACGCTTTTGGAACTTTTATAAATGAAAAAGTACAAAATTTCTGTGAAACCTCAGAACGCCTATACAAAATTAATATTCATTCGGCTTTCACAATTATCAGGCACTGTCTTTTCGTCCCAAAATTTACATATTACTTGCGATCCCCTTCGGCAGACCTTGAGCAAAATTCTAAATCTTGACATGAACGACCGAGTGTGGCTTCAAGCAACTTTGCCAGTTCGCTTGGGCGGCCTCGGCGTTCGCAAAATTACTGATGTAAGTCTACCAGCGTTTTTGGCCTCGGTCCACGGCACTGAGGAACTGACCAGGAAAATTCTAGAACCCACACTGGTTAATTCTGAGGTGCCGTGCATGACTGATGCCATTAACGCTTGGAAAATGACTTGCCCGAGCTCTGACTTACCCCGGAATCTATTCTCTCAGAGACAATGGGACGGGCCGCTCTGTAGCAAGATGAGAGATTATCTTTTAAATACTGCATCTAGAGTTGCAGAGCGTGCCCGTTTATTGGCTGTGGGAGAGTGGGAATCGGGGTTATGGCTTCAAGCACTTCCATCGTCTAACATAGGAACTATATATGTTGGACGATACAACTTTCCGCATCGCTTCTTGCCTGCGCTTGGGAGCTGTTTGCGTTTCTCCGCACCGCTGTCACTGCGGCGAAGCCGTCGACAGTCTTGGCCACCATGGCCTATCGTGCAGTAGGAGTGCAGGGCGTATTTCTCGACATGCCCACATTAACGACATACTCCGTCGAGCTCTTGCCACCGCCGGAGTACCAGCTCATCTCGAACCTAATGGTTTGGTACGCGACGATGGGAAGAGACCAGACGGTATGACGTTATTATCTTGGAAGATGGGTAGGCCTCTGGTGTGGGACGCGACATGCGTCGATACCCTTGCGCCATCACATCTTTCAAGTACAGCTGGATCAGCTGGCGCTGCTGCTGCATCGGCGGAAACCCTCAAACGGCGCAAATACGGAAACCTGGCTGGTAATTACGCTTTTGAGCCGTTTGGGGTCGAAACGCTGAGGCCATGGGGCCCTAGGGCACGCGCATTATACAAAGAAATCGCCAGAAGGCTGATCGATGCTTCCCGTGACCAGAGGGCTGGTTTATATCTCGCTGAGAGAATAAGCATTGCCATTCAACGTGGCAATGCTGCCAGCCTTCTGGGCACGCTACCGCTCAACAGCGTTGCGGAGGAATTTTTCGACGCATCGTAGTTGGCAATTTGTTATTTTATTATATTTTATTTACTTTTCTTTTCATAGTTTCGCTTTTTTATAGTTTAGGATAGTTTAGTTATATAATTAGTTTTATTTTATTGTACATAATTATGTTAATCCATAAAGGACAAATAAAACACTTAGTGTGATCCATAAAAAAAAAACAAATATGTAGTTACAAAATTAAGTGCTGTAGTAGTCTTCAATCATAGGTTATTACTTACTGGGCCATGGAGGCAATCAGCGACTAAATAAATATAAAATTTAATATACGAAGATTTATGTCTTTTCTGCAAATGTGGACCTTTTTGCACAACTTCTACCTTCAATTTGTCTAGTAATAAAGCGGAGTATGCTGCAGTAATAGTTATCCCTTTCGATCTCTCTCCATGAACATCCCAAAAACAGTCAGCATCACTTTCCCAGCCGAAAAACGGCCTTTGTCCTTTGGAGTCGGTTCCTCCTTATCAATTTACTGTTTGGAATGTATTACTGATTTGGGCGTATAGTGGTGTATCCAGGTTTCATCTAGAGCCATTAATTGGACCAAAACTTGGATTTATTGAGCCTTAACTACGCAAACAGAGCATTAAAATATGTTCATGGGAGCTTGCTCATGCTTAAATCTTGATTTAATATGTAACTAATACATTTGTTGGTCATTTTCATAGCCTCTGCTATATCTCTTACTCAATTGAGCGGTCGTCTAGCACCATTTGGTGAAATTTTGCGACGTTATCGTCAGTGGTTGCTGTTTTTGGACGTCCTTGACCTTCATCTGTTCCCTAGCTCTTACGACCAGCTTTAAATTCAGCTGCCCAAAATTTCGTTGCAGTTTTAGGACGTCTTTGACCTTCATCTGTTTCCGAGCTCTTACGAACAGGTTTAAATTCAGCTGCCCAAAATTTCACTGTGGTAAATCATGGAGCAGAGAGGCAGCGATAGCCTAGTGTAGGTACCAATGGCAGTCTATGCAGAGGGTATCGGGTTCGAATCTACGGCACGCACCAATGACTTTTCAAAGTTAAGTGCGTATTCAATTGATAATTATCGCTTGCCCCATGACAACGTATTTATTGTACATATTATATTTAACGTGCTCCGAGGGAGCACGTTAAATCGTCAGTCCTGGCTGTCATGAAGATCTTGACAGTCGTTACGGGGAGTCAGTACCCTTAAATAAACTGATACTGGTGTAAACCATGGACTATCGCTATCCCTTTGGGTTGATGAGGTCAAACGGCAGTCGCCCTGTGGAAAAGATGATATTCTGTCATATCTGGTTAGACCAGTAAGCGGACCTCGGGCTCTAAGACGTGTAAGTCTTGGATGCAACCGGAATAACGCTAGGGTGATGATGATGGCGTAGAGAGTTCCCATAAACAGAGTTTTAATCAAATTTAAGTGGTGTCGGCGTATTGCCTTTTAAAAACAAAAAATTAATGACAGCTCGATACAAAATTTGCCATTTTCACAAAAAACACTCACATCGACTCAATCGTAATCGGTACAAAATAGCAGAAATGTTGGTGAGTAACTGCCACAAGAAGTACAATTACATCCACAACACTTTTTTTAACGAGTGCTGCTTCCTTCAGGTTGAGGTCGGAAACTTTTAAGACCACCCTAGTATGTTTTAATGCAAAGGAAAGTTCTTTTTGCTTTAGTTGGTTTTAGAAGATTTTGTAATAAGTAATTAATTTAATTTTATTACATATGAGACGGAGGATCTCAGGTAGGATGTCGGGGTTCGAGAGAAACACTGCTAGGCTGAACAGGTTCTTTATTATGTCTCACTACCGCTTACATACAGTATGACCGAACTAGGTAAGCACTGGCCTGAGCTGGCTGGAGTGTAGACTCCTGCTGCTCTCCGACGCTCGCAGGGTAGCTGCTCGTAGGGTCGCCGATGAGCTGGCCAAGGTGCGCTGCGCAGGCAGCTCTGTGGTCGAGGTTCAGGCTGAGCGGGGTCTCAGGCGGTGCAGCCGATGTGGGCCGAGCGGTCAGGCTCAGGCGTCCGTGGCCTGGCTGTAGGATCTCGTAGGCAGGAACGGAGGCTTGGGTGGCAGCTGGCTAGTAGCGGCACGGCGCCAGCAGCTCGTGGCTTGTAGCCCGTAGGAAGAACGTCAGGTGCAGTGAGCCCGTAGGAAGAACGTAGCCCGTAGGAACAACGTAGCCCGTAGGAAGAACGTAGGTGCAGTGAGCTCGTAGGGTGAACCCCAGCGGGACAGTAGATAGGAAGTAGAATGTAGAATAATCGCGAGGTGTAGCGGCAGCGTTCCGATGTCTAGGGAAAGTGACCATTCTACAACGCGCACCCATCTTATATAGGCATAAACCTATGACTCACAACTGCCTTTGGCTAGTGAATATGACCATATTTGGTAATATTGCGAACGATGTCTGGCTAAGCTGGCGTTAAGCGCCTGCGAGATATTATAACGCAATACGTGTAGTATTACGTTACAATACCCCGCTCTGTACAGCAGGATTTTTCGTGTCTAGACAAGAAAAGTGCGTCTAACTAAATCCCCCGATCTTCTGTAGACAGTGCTAAGTAGATAGTGACTATGAAACTCAAACTGCAGGTAGGTCCAATGAAAGAATCTAGTTAGGTTAGGAATCAGTGTAGTTAATTAGTTTTAAATGTTTAATGTGCCAACTGCCAATGGAATTACCCGACGAATCCGCTAATTCGTATACTAGTGGTGACTTTTTAGCAATAATAGTACACTTGGCAACTTAGGAGCTAGTTTTTTTTTTTTGCCAAATTATTTGTCGTAGGTTCTTTTCCACACAGTATCACCCACGTTAAACCCAGCCGGTTTACGACGTAAGTTGTATGTGTGTGTATATAAAGTACCATTGTTTTGGTGTTTATGTGCGACATAAGTATCACACGAAGATATAAATTTAAAAACATCAGCGTGCATACCAGGCCAATAATAAAGCTGCGCTAAACGTTTATACGTTTTAAAAATACCTAAATGACCCGCAGCGAGTTCCGAATGGTATTCTTTAATAGCGGTAGTTCTACCCGAGGTATGTAGGACCTCTTTCTAATCGAATACTTTACGCAATGTACATTTAGATACCATATATCTGTACAATTTATCATTCCTGATAGAATAATTAGGGAAAGATGTAGGTGAGTTTTTACAGCCATTGTAGATTGTAGTATACCACTGATCCGAGGTTATAGTAGTCTCGTTATCAGTGTTAGTATCAATAGCTGACACGGTAGCATTAACTTTATTAGGCAAGGAATGACTACGAGAGTAATTATTAGATAAAGAAACAGAGTTAATATAGTTTGGTAACAATTTAAATCTTTTCCAGAAGTCAATACCTAAAATTAACAAACTAGTAACTTCTGGAATTACGTACGCTTTTAAATAACAAGTTTTATTTTTAAAAGTGGTGGGTAGGTTGATATAGCCGATCGGTGTCAGACGATGACCACCCGCCGATCGAAAAAATATAGTAGGGTTGTCACACTTATTCAAAGGGAGATTAGTTTTAGAAATAAGTTTTATATGAGAATTATTGCCCAATATAGTCACGGCAGAACCTGAGTCAAGTAAACCAGTAAGGGGTAGATTCTTAATGGTTACATTAACATAGGGTCGAAAATCAGTATTAGGTTTTTGATCTCGGGTCGCAGCCACAGAATGACTAGAAAAATACACTTTTAGAGTGTTCAGCTAATTTTCCAGTCTTCCTTGTCAAAATATTTAGGTTTAGAAGATGTACAAACGGTAGGGTTTGTCATCTTATTTGATGAACGACGATCCGAATAAATTAGTTTTTTTGAAGATGATTTATTTTTACAGGTAGGACAATTTACGAATGTGACATCCCTAAGGCCACACTTAAAACATATCGGATAACGTTCTCGCTTGCACGTCCCTAGTGAGTGATCAGTTGAACGGCAGCGCGGGCAAAATACACACCTCATATTAGTTATTTTTGTAGGAACAGCTGATTTAGATATCATGTTGACATTATAGTGTTGTAGGTTAGGCACAGGTGTATCGTTCGGTTCGACATTTATAGATGCGACAGAAGCGTAGTTTTTTAGTTTAGACGGTTTATAGTACTGTGAATTATTATAGTGACCGTGCGTGTCCTTTTTATTTATGTAAGCTAAATCAAGTGCTACTGTGTTAGACGTAGGGTAACTAGGTTCGTGAAATTGTGCACTTAAACACTGGAACCTCTCATAGTTTAGACATAGTGTTTTTAGAGTGTCTATAGTGTCTATAGCCGTAGTACATGAAGCTAGTACTGTAGAATAACACGGTCTAATATTGTGAAGCAATATATTTAGTTTTTCATGTTCGGTTAGTACCGTGTTCGGTGACAATCGCGCAAAAAGTTGGAACATAATTGATAAATAGATGATTATACCCTCAGTTTGCCCTTGAGTACGATTACGAATCTCGGCTAAAAGTTTATAATCATAGTCGTACGGTGTAAAATCAGCTGTGAGTTTACTACCTAGTTCGTCCCATGTAGAAATGGAATATTTAACACCGCGAAACCAGTGTAACGCATTACCCGTAAAAATTTCGGACGCGTAATCGAATAATCTATTGGCAGGTAGATTTCTAACCGTCCTAAATTCCGTCACGCGTTGTAGAAATTCGCGAACGCAGCCTGTTCCGTCGAATTTGAGTTTCGATAGTTCGCCAACCCTCAAATGCTCACAGTGGACAGTTACCGGAGTTGACGCTGCCTGTGCAGGGGTTGAATCCGTGCAAGTCATCGTGACTCCGACTTCCGCCGACGGAACATTCGAGTGTTCTATCTTAGATAGCTCTGCCGACAGCATCCGATAGCGTTCAGTCAGGTCGGATATTTTCTTGCCGTATTTAGGTTCGGATTTGTCTAATCTGCCCAATCTGTGGTAGACCTGGTTGTGCAAAGCCGTAGTTCGCTTCGCCAAGTTGTGGTCGTATAATTCCTTAAGGGAAGAGATTCGCGAATCTAAATCGGTAACTGACAGGCTAGCTCCCTTGAAGTCATCTGCTATGTCTAGGCCTGACTCTAGGATTTCGTCATTCGGAATCAGCTCGAGTAGTTTAGGTAGCTGCTTCCGTAAACCTAAAACTGAGGTAGCCGGCTCCTCTCCGCGAATAGCGACCTCGTAGGCCAATTCATTTTTATTAAGTAGGAAGTACTTGATAGGGTTAGTGCTCATGATGATATAAAATAAGTATGATAGAAAAGAACGTAAGTATATTACAGCCCTCCGTGTGCAATAGTTCTGCTTTACAAAGAAACTACGACGATTCGGTGTAAAAATGTAGACAATAGATAGTGACTTGCAAAAATAAAAAACGGTTATTTCAAATTGCGAACAGACGTAGTAATCGGCAGTTGAAATTTGAATTAGACAATAGTAAGATAACACATAATAGGTATACAAGAATAGAAATTAAAGATAGACAGCAATACACAGATACACACAAGTTAGATAGTACGTACCGGTTCGCTGATGTCTGCACCTCCTCGTTTACAAGACTGACCTCCTAAACAAGAACAACTGCAGTAATTGGAAGTGAGACAAATAGAGTTGGGCGCCACTGAGACGGAGGATCTCAGGTAGGATGTCGGGGTTCGAGAGAAACACTGCTAGGCTGAACAGGTTCTTTATTATGTCTCACTACCGCTTACATACAGTATGACCGAACTAGGTAAGCACTGGCCTGAGCTGGCTGGAGTGTAGACTCCTGCTGCTCTCCGACGCTCGCAAGGTAGCTGCTCGTAGGGTCGCCGATGAGCTGGCCAAGGTGCGCTGCGCAGGCAGCTCTGTGGTCGAGGTTCAGGCTGAGCGGGGTCTCAGGTGGTGCAGCCGATGTGGGCCGAGCGGTCAGGCTCAGGCGTCCGGGGCCTGGCTGTAGGATCTCGTAGGCAGGAACGGAGGCTTGGGTGGCAGCTGGCTAGTAGCGGCACGACGCCAGCAGCTCGTGGCTTGTAGCTCGTAGGAAGAACGTCAGGTGCAGTGAGCCCGTAGGAATAACGTAGCCCGTAGGAAGAACGTAGGTGCAGTGAGCTCGTAGGGTGAACCCCAGCGGGACAGTAGATAGGAAGTAGAATGTAGAATAATCGCGAGGTGTAGCGGCAGTGTTCCGATGTCTAGGGAAAGTGACCATTCTACAACGCGCACCCATCTTATATAGGCATAAACCTATGACTCACAACTGCCTTTGGCTAGTGAATATGACCATATTTGGTAATATTGCGAACGATGTCTGGCTAAGCTGGCGTTAAGCGCCTGCGAGATATTATAACGCAATACGTGTAGTATTACGTTACACATAATTATAATATTTTGTTGCCATACCTAATTCTGTTAATTTTGATATTGTAATTTTACGTTTATTTTTATATATACAATGTTACTTCTGCCAATCCAGGTTTTTTATTGCATGTGAGATCAATAATCAGTGAAAAATTTTCACAAATAAACTTTCACTAAGAATGCCTAACTTTCGTGTTTAAATTTTTCTTTAGGTTCAAAACTCAATATTATATTCACATTCATTTAATGTGTGGGAAAACTATTCAGTTTTCCCACACATTAAATGCAACTTCAATATAGAATTAGCTAACTACGGTATGTTTGCAATATATTGGTGTGGCAAAATTGGATAACTTGGTTTTTTATATATATATTTTTTTGGTATATGATAAAAGTTAGTTTTATCAAGCAAAGAATCGGCAGCAAACATGCTTTAAGCATATAAAATCGCCGACGGTAAAATTGTTCTCCATTTCTTAGTGATCTAAAAAAAAGTGTCAAAAAAACAGTAAATCGCGTTTATCTTGAAACTTGAAATGTTGAGTTATTCAGTTCTTCCATTATACCCACGATATAATAATTATTTTAATTAAATAATTCTAGATAAGTAATTCTTGCGATCACATTATGTTCTGCCATTGAGCAAGTAACCTGCTATTCAACCTCAGTGTGTGTCAAGATGCTCGTCAGTTCCATCAGGTTATGCACTGACACGCGCTAGATTAGTATATCTTAGAATGTGAGAACTTCATCATAAATAATGGGCATACAATAGTGCTTGTTCCTGGTAGTGGTAAAGTGATACAGATTAACTAGTACGTTTACTAATACGAATAGTAAATGCTTCAATTTAATAACTTTATACGAGCAATTTTTATTATTTATACATATATACCTAATCTGAATCTTGGAAATTGTTTTAACGATTTTGATTGAATTAAAAATGCAGACCATTTTCTATACATCGAAATATCTAGGATTCATTAGAAAGTAGTTTTCATATGCACCATGCTTTTTACTTATTAAAAATGTTATTGCATAGGGTTCCCACCAAGAACTTAGGGTCCCAAGCCAACCTCACCTGCAAGTGGTGCACCTGCCGATCAACGGACGAGGCTCTGGCAAACAAAATGTCCCAATAAGCGGCAATAGGCTCGCCACCTATTACGTGGGATCAAAACACTGGCGAAAAGTGGGCGTTTAATATGCCTCTGCCTACCCCTTCGGGCGTGAGTTTATGTATGTATGTATGTATGTATGTCTTATTTTAATATATCAAAACATCTAGTTACCTTGAGATTACCGTCTCAGGAATCAATTTCATCTTTTAATTGTTCTCTGAATTAAATTGAAATTTGAACTTGAACTTCATATATGGTTCTGAAATTCAGCAACGTTATTCCCTAAGTTTATAGCGCTATGCACTACATTGACAAACAAGGTCAAAACATACATACAAGCACTAATTTAACATAAAAGGAGTTTTTGCCTTACAAAGTAGTACAATCTTTGAGGTTTTACTTAGCTTAAGCAGACTCAGTGAAAACACAAACAGCGAAGGAGGAACGCTTTGTACGATCCAATCAAAGGTGTTTGCATTCAAATGGGCTTTTTTTTTTAAACTAGGGTAGAACAGGCGCTGGCTAACACGCAAATGGAATTAGTTAAAAAAATCTGGTCTCTCGACCAGGTGGCATCGCGTCCGAATGACGTATTTTTAATTAGAAACGGCTCGTGTTACATTTAAAGAGGACTGAATAATTATTATGCTGTTTTACTATAATTTCACAACTCACACCAAATATACAGTTATGTTGTTTGCAATAAAACAAGAGCTGTTGAAATTCACACTGAGTCTGTATATTTCACAGGAGAATATAGACGTGAATATCGCAAAATTAGTTTCATATTCTCTTGCATTCCGTTACATCTGACATATAATTTTCGATTCAGTGCTCCGTTGTAAATCAAATAGTATTTGCTCTTATTCAAAAGTTTCCTTATAAAAAGTTTATCAATCAAAACAAGAAAAGTTGTTACAAGATTGCCTTTTGATTTACAATGTGATTTGAGATATTTGCTTTTGATCTTGGTCGTAATTGAATATATGTGTCAAGAGTCGTCTATGCACTGTTATAACAGAGTACGATTTTCGAGTGAGTCGTGTGGACAATAAGTTTAGGTTGTATGCGGGATTAGCGATAGCAAGATTGCCATTTAAATGTATATCTATTCTTTAATTGTATGCGGAGTGTAAGGAGCCCTAACTAAGAACTAAAGGGGCTCAAGCCAACCTCTCCTGCCCGCGGTACACTCTGCTGAAAAACGAACGAGGCAATGGCGACCCACCAACACGCACTGGACCAGCGTGGTGGGTTATGGTCCACAACCCCCCATCATGGATAGAAGATTAAAAGACAGGGCCCAAGTGCCCGGCGACTCCAGAGGCTGTGGAGGCGTAGACGGGCGCAATCACGGCCCTGGAGCCAGGGGAGCTAAGAATCTCCGGGCGAGATTGAAAAACCGTCAAACGACTTCGGCAAATTGTATAAAGGATACCAGTACTCTCAATATTCTCACGTACAATGTTAGAACGCTCATGAGTGACGAGCGTTTATTAGAACTTGAAAACGCACTAACCTATGTCAACTGGGATATACTAGGACTTTCGGAGGTTAGGAGACAAGGTGAAAACACAGAAGAGAGAGAGGATGCTATATTCTTTCACTTCGGTGAGACCAGTGGACAGCACGGGGTGGGTTTCATGGTAGCAAAGAAATGGAAGGATAACATTATTGAATTCTTGGGCTATTCTGAGCGAGTTGCGGTACTAAGATTCCAACTGAGCCATAATAAAACACTAACCATTGTGCAACTTTATGCACCAACATCTGCACACACTGACGAAGACATAGAAGATTTTTACGATCTTGTCAACAAAGCTTGCGATGAAAATAGAGGCACTTGGAACTTGGTGACTGGGGACTTTAACGCAAAAGTAGGACGAAAAAAAGATCTGGATTGTGCAGATACCGTGGGATATTTTGGACTAGGAGATCGAAACGAGCGAGGCAATCGTCTCACTCAATTTGCATTTGGTCAAAATATGCATATAGCTAATAGCTTCTACATGAAAAAGGCGCAGCGTCGTTGGACTTGGGTCTCGCCGGATGGATATACACATAATGAAATCGACTATATTTTGACCTTTGACAACGATATAATTAAGAACCTTAGCGTTATCAACAGAATAAAATTTAGCTCCGACCATAGACCAATACGAGCCAAAGTTCGACTAGACTTTAAAATCCAAAGAGCCAAATTTTTTACAAAACACCTCAAGAGATTTACCAAAGACACACTAATTAATAACGAAGACCAATTCAATCTGACATTATCAAATTATTTAAAAGATCTAAATATTGATGACATAAGCTCAGAAAATCAGTACAATATCATAGTCACTGGAATAAAAAATAGTTGGAAAACTATAAAAAGCACACCTAGAACTAAAAACAAATTAACAGCACAGAGTTTAAAATTGATAGAAGAACGAACAAAGAAACAAATAGAAACACCAGAATATAGACAATTAGATAAAGAAGTCAAAATATCAAAATATCAGAAAGGATTTAAGAAATTTAAACACACATTTAGTCAAAACAGCTTTGGAAAAACACACATCTCTGAGGGTTTTGAAACAAGGAGTTACTATAGGGAAATCCTGGATTAATAGCCTAATAGATAGTAATGCCATAAAACATCACAACAGAGAGAAAATTATAGACATAGCAATAGATTTCTATGAGTCATTATATTCCGACAACACTACAGATGCTGCAAGCACAGAATATCACCTACCGGATACCATCCCACTTATAAGTGATTCTGAGGTGCATAGAGCGCTTAAGACTATGCAATACGGCAAAAGTCCAGGCGAGGATGGCATTACTACCGAGGCTCTTAAGGTCGGCTCCACGTCCTTACTGTCTCCACTTACCACTTACAAACCTATTTAACACCATTCTACGTACATGCAAAGTCCCAAATGGTATGTGTCACTCGAACATAATCCTTTTGTATAAGAAGGGCAACAAAAGTGACATCAATAATTACCGGCCAATCAGTTTAACATCCCACATATATAAGGCCTTTATCAAAGTAATTCATAATCGCATAGACGGACAATTAGACAAACACCAACCTCCAGAACAAGGTGGCTTCCGTCCTAGTTTCTCAACCACTGACCATCTCCAAACATTAAACCAACTATTAGAAAAAATTACAGAATTTAATAAACCAGTGTATTTGGCTTTCGTAGACTATACGAAAGCCTTTGATAGCATTCGGCATTTCGCAATATTCAAAGCGTTAGAAAACCAAGGACTTGAGCAACAATATATTCAATTAATTAAAAGCATTTACCGCAATAGCTCCGCCAACATCATAATTTATATTATTTATATCATCAATATCACTGGACGACCATTCCGCATACAAAAGGGTGTTAAACAAGGTGACCCGCTCTCTCCCAAATTATTTACCAGCACTCTTGAGGAGGTATTCAACTCACTGGCAGCCTCGTGGAAAACCAAAGGCATAGTGCTCGGCAATAAGAGGCTTACAAACCTGAGATTTGTCGACGACATTGTCCTTTTTGCGTCCACAGCCCTGGAACTACAGACCATGCTCCAAGAACTGAGCACAGCAGGCTTCGGGGTGGGGCTTGCGATGAACCGGTCAAAGACCAAAGTAATGACTAATAGTTCCAAATACCGTGTCGAGGTGGATGGGCAGGAGATACAGTACGTCGATGAGTATATCTACTTGGGCCAGTTAGTTTCCTTCGAAAACAGGCAAGAAAGAGAAATCGATCGCCGAATCGAGAACGCCTGGAAGAGCTACTGGTCCATGAAGACGCTCATGAAGGGTAATCTGCCGATCTCCCTAAAGCGAAAGCTCATCGATATGTGTATCCTGCCCATTCTTACCTATGGTGCCCAGACCTGGTCATTGACTGAATCGCAACGGTCTCGCCTCGGAGTCTGCCAAAGAGCAATGGAACGCAGCATGTTGGGTGTCAGACTAAGGGACAAGATCCGAAACACCACACTGCGCGCCAGAACAGGGGTAACAGACGTGGGAAAAAAGGCAGCCAGCCTCAAATGGGACTGGGCGGGACACGTTACCCGAATGCACGAAGACCGTTGGGCAAAGATCTCCTCAACATGGGTGCCCAAAGATGGACAGCGCCGCCGAGGCCGGCCCCGAAAAAGATGGCGAGACGAATTGGACGCCTACCACAACAGCTGGTATGAGGTTGCGCATGACAAGCGATTGTGGAAGGATATGGGGGAGGCCTTTGCCCAGCAGTGGGAAAGTATAGGCTAATAAAAAAAAATAAAAAAAATCTTTAATTGCAATTGCATTTAATGCCCAGCAATCGCCACATAGCATCATTCGGATTGGAACTTGTTTCTTGGATAAATAGAGTAGGTAAGTATCTACATAGGTTCGTCACTACACCCCCCGTAGGATCTCCACCTTGTCGTGGTGGCGGGGCTCGGTAACCGTGGATTGGGCATCCGCGGTGAAGCTAAGAGGGATCCAGGAGGGGACGCTCCTCGTGGGCTTGGAGGGGCCTGCACAGGATGCGTCCAACGGTGCGGGTGCGGGGGACAGTTCTGTCTGTCCCTCACAGTCGCGGGTGCGGTCGCGGGAGGAGAGGCGTGTCGGTGTTGCGTTGCCGCGCGCCCTATCTCCCGCGACCAAATGGGGGCGCACCATTCGATGCGTCGCGGTGGGGCCGCAGAGGAGGAGGAGATGCGGTGTTGCGTTGCCGTCCTCCATATCCTCTGCGGCCGCTGAGTGTTTTGGCGGCGGAGCCCAACACCTTAATCCGCCGCCAATGGGGTTTTCTTCGGGGCCCGCCTGACCATCTGGCGGGCCAATACCCGTCGGGGGATAGCGATGAATGCTTATGCGAATCCCTACCCTCCGACACACGGGTACATGAGGAAAAAAAAAAAAAAAAAAGGTTCGTCACTACAAGTCCGGATGGTATAGTGGCTTAAGTGGCACTGTGCTGAATATTGGAGCTTCGAAACAACATGAAGTGATCCACAAACTGATTTTCTGTCTGGTTATTCTTTGTCCACTGGTTGAACATTTTGTAAAGTTCCTTGCAATGCAGGCTTAGTGCGGCAGAAGATTGTATTAGTCAGTGCAAATCTCAGTTGTTTCGTTTGCCATTTCAAGTATTGTCAGGTGTTACTAGAAAAAATACAAAAGGTACATATGCGACTGCCATTGAAAATAAGTTATGACGTAAGGCAGACGGCTGTGGTAAGTTTAAGTCAAAGGTATTTATATTATATTGTTAAGCCGTTAACTCCTGAACAACAGTTTGCTCACATTTCAGGTAGTATCGCTCGGATACAATGCAATTAAACGATTAATTGAAACACAGGGCCCATGGCTCGAGGGCCAGACGCAAAAAGTTTCATGCCAATTTTTCATAACATTTTACCGCCTCAGAATGCACAGTCTTTTTTATGTGTTTATACCGCAAATGCACGGAATATTTATGAAATGAAACATGACAACTATTATACTTTTTCTGTTGTCAAGAAACAAGATTTGTCAAGAGATTTGTAGTCGCTGTGATTGATCATTGTGAAAGTATGCGGTGTGAAGGACGATTGTGGTGCGACCATTGATAAAAAGTATTACATTATTTTGTTCAACGGTTGACGGTTCAACGGTGACAAAATGGATTTTTTGACAACAAATGTATGGTTTATTTATTATTTACTGACGCTGTAATATGCCAGTGAAGAGTGCCATGCAAGGCAACACGGGTTCAAATGTTCGGCATGCACCATCGAGATTTCGAATTTAAATTCGCGATGCAGGCTAAACCGTCGGTCAAGATGGTAATAAAGATATTTGATAATAGCAACGGGGACTTAATACTTAAGAATACCTATAGCATACCTTTGAATTCGAGACATTGGATGGCTCGACGTCGATCCGTGGAATAGCTAATATTCTGCTAAGTTTAGACTAGATAGTGGATCTTAGGCTCCGGGGCGAAGGTATTGGATAGCAACTAGGATAACGTTACATGATGACGGTATTATTTACTTTTTATCAGCAAACACGAGTCTCATCTACACGGATTCAGAAAACCAAGTTATTTTAAAATATTGACCTATAGGCTAATTCTAAGACAAAGTGATAAATCAGTAACTATTGAAAATATTTAACGGTGAAGAAGCCGTAAGGAAATTTTGCTGTAACACTAAAGCAGTTAAATGGACGGTGAACTATGATCCTTAACGATCAATTTACGAAGCCTTTAAACTTAGTTCTTATAAAATAACAGTAGCGTGAAGTTTCATAAACCCTTTCGTGAAAACAAATTGATTTACTCCCGGCATAACCAATTGAGCCGGCCAGTTTATTTAGAGCCGTTGATATTTCCCCAATAGCCGCAAAACAAAAGAGTTTTTAAGTAAAATAAATTATTGTTGTTTCTTCAGGCGACCGCACTTGTTACCCTGCCAAAGGATATCGGCCAATTTCAACCCTTTTATAACTACTTGACGAGAACATTCCGCGGTTTGTTTAGTTACGGGCATTAAGTAATTTGACTTTATTCTTCGGTACTTTTCGTGTTTACTTTGAAGACATGGGTTTCTTATACAACTTTGGACCGCTTGTTTTCTTACTTATCTCAAATCAGAGTTCGAGATATTTTTATTAAGACGCCAACAGAATTATTGGTGGGAACTTTATTTGTCGGGAATCTGACAAAAATATTATGACAGACTAGAATTATGTTTACCGTTATATATCACTTTGTGGATTGGCGCTAAAGTTAATATAATTTATTTTTCTCAATCATCTAACTTGCTTATTGTAAATAAAATTCGTACTTTAATTCGTTATAATAATGCTTCATCATCCTAGCTTTATACTTTCGAAGCCTATAGGGATCGTCTTCTGGTTTACGCACGCAGTCCTCGTTAGTATCATGAAATAAGTTTGCACCTACAAATGGGTAGTGTAGAAGTAGCTCGTATTTTTATGTCTAGGAAAGTGTTGTTATATGTTACAGATAAATTGTAATAGTTACTTTATGAAACGAATACGGTGATCACTTGACTTCTGTTACGCTGAAACAGAACAAATTTTTAAAATTTTAAGTTACATTTCTAGCACTAGAAAACTAATATGCATTACGAAGAAACGATACATATTAAATAGTGGACATATAACATTTTTAGACCTTTTATATTATTTCTAAAGATATGTTATTTTGAAAAGATTTTTCAAGCTATATTGTGTGTCTTAATCTTCCGTTTCGTATGCGTAGATTCAACAAAATAAGTATAAAAAGTGACTGCCATTAGATTGTTTTTGCACAATCTATTAGCTTTTAGTGGCTATATCCTTGCCTCCAGGATTTTATTAAAATTACACTACTGGCGTGTCTACTGATAAAAATTACTTAGGTAAGTTATTTGAAGCTGACTAAGTCTCATTTTCAGTACAGGCTATCATGAATTTCCTAGAACTACCACTAAAACGTATGTAAAGATGAAAAATACAGCGCCACGGAACGTATTTGCAATCCATCTACATCAAAAGTTATTATTACTTGGCGCAAATGTGAAGTTTCCATATTTACTAGGGAATGTAGCTATTACACACTACACGGGCTTAAGCCGTAGTTCCAAGCGCCTTTGGCTCGAGTATCATCTAAAGTTATGAATTTTAAAACTCATAATTCAACGTCTGATTTTCATTCATAGCCAAATTTCAATGCTCGAAGCTCCATTAAGATTGTATTTTTTTAATGAATGTTACACGTTGAAATTAAACTATTTTCTCCGAATTTTATATTTAAGTGTATTTCGAACTTTGAAATACAGTTCAGTAATTAAGGTCATCGGGACAGTGTTAATGGTTTTGGAAGGCTCATGTTGTGATTTCAAGCGATAGAAAATGCTGTTATTTTTTTTTATATTTGGATTTATTACATTCTTTTGGCGAATGTCAGACCTCTCTGTTACCTAAGACAATATTTTTTTAGGTTCCTTTTTCTGAATAAACCTGCATAGCGAGGTAATTTACAAATATTTATAAAACAATTACAAAAACACCCAAACTAGTAACAACGATTTTTTGATTATACAATCTGTTAATCCTTTGTAAGAATTGAACACGCAACACTCGAGTTAAAGACCAAGCGGTCGCTTAAACGGCTGCACCTCCCGGGAATTAATTAATCCCAGGCACAGATCAAGAAAGAGTCAGCTCTTTTTTGCTTTCTGCTTGACTTATGACTATGGTTTCATCTAAACACCATCCTACTAATACGCACTATTTAAATCAAATGTTTCTAGCCCAATCTTCGAAACGACTTTTTAGTACCCATAAATTCACCCACTTGATAAACAAACCAGTCAATCAATCAACTATATTTTTTATCTCTCATACAAAAATATAAGACTTGCCTTAAGAAAAAAACAGGATCATAAAAATTTTGTAGTGCAATAAAATAATAAGTTTTCTAATACATTTGTTAGTGGCCAAGTAATAGCTCACAGCTTACAAACAACTTGGCCGATGACAAATTAGCGTCGGCGACGTCACAACAAAAATGCGCCGCCATTATTTGTTCATTTTTAACACTTGCCTCCCCTACTAAGGGATTTGAGGCCGTACTACTGTAGTTTGGCTTGAGTAAATCAAGCTTTATTATTATGCAGGAGACGCAATATAAAATTCTTCCTAAGATTACCACTTCACAAAATAATGGTTTGAAGTTTCTGAGGTGTCTATCCTAGAACTTCGTATCGGTAATCAAAATTCTGGGGAGGGTTCTAGACCATTCTAGGGTGGGACTAATTTAGGATCATCACTATACATAATCAAACGTAAGTATAGCTTGTACGAACCATTATCAAAAATATGTTTCTACTGCGTCTATAGATTTCGTGATGCCAATCAATAGTAGTGGGTTGACCTGTAACGAGTTCCCAAGTAGGTACACTCGTAACAACTGAGATTATGTTACACACTTCAATTTGTCAACTATCTTGGCACCTAGTGGATGAGATCTTCTGTGTCATTGTTAATTATATCTAAATGGCTTTCTTAAGTACCTATTCGGTATGGATTGACAACGTAAATAGAAATTAATTGGGAATGTAATTTGTAAGATGTTGTCTTTGGGAAGACAATTATAAAACGATTTTTAAAAGGTCGCGTTTATTGTTATACTGAGGCATTTCTCATGTCTAGGCTCCGAATAATAAATATATAGAGGAGTAAGATTATAATAATTATAACCGGATAGTATATTTGTCTTTTATAAATTTTATCATGGTGTTTACAACATTACCGAAATATGGAAACTTTAACACTACGCTATGCGATATACAACGCGCTAAACATTTTTATTAAGGATGTACTCAAATTTTAATGAGTAACTTTACTTCTGCTATTATTAAAACTTTTTAAGATCAAAGAATCTAGTATAGTAGTCGAGTTGCAGGCAAGAGAACTAAGATCTCTTAATAAGAATATCTTTGCAAATTATAATTGTAATTTGATTCAATTATGCAGTCGAGTAGGTATATCCATTGGTCCGTGTTTAGAATATTTTTAATTTCGCCGCGCTGCTTTATTTATAGAAACAAAAATGCCGCCTAGTGAAAGTTGGCGGCCGTTTTTACCTCACTGTCATTGTCAACTAACAATAATTAAATGTGACGTACACTTCTACGATGAACATTCGTTTTATTTCATCAATGACAGTGAAAGACTGACAGACTCATCGTTGTGAAAGTTTTACAGGCGTACCGCGGGAACTGTTGTGGATGGATTTTTTAAAAACATTTTACTTTGCCACTTTGGCACACAACAAATAAAAGAAAAAAACATTTTGAAAATAGACTCTTAGTTCGAGTACTGAGAGACACAATACACAGCCTTCAAGAAAAGGTTAAATGTGGGTACCTAAATAAAACGAAGGATCGTTACGTAGGTAATATTCGAGTGTGGTTTCAAAGACATACTTTTAAGCACTTTGTTGTATTACACGTACAAATATGGTAGGTAGGTGCTCCGCTAAGAGCCGTGGGAGAACGTGTCTGGTCTGCCTTTTGTATGTTTACTTATTTTCAGTAATAATACATTGAACTGGTACTTTATTGTACTTGCTTATGAATAATTTTATAATATAGTACTTAGCATAATATTTGTGTCTGTGTGAACTGATTTATAACATGCATGTATATAAAAATATATAAGTATGTATGTCAGTTATTCGGTAGCCATGGTTAATTTGTAGCATTGCTTAATTTGTGAGCAATGCACAAATTTTCCATCTTTATCATATCGCACCCTTCCTGGAAGAGTCGCGTAACTCAACTAGCGTCATATTTTTTTTATTATTGCAAAAAATCGAGCGTAATCTAATACACCTTCTCACAAATTTTCATGAAGCTAAGGCCAAAAATAAGGGTACTGTCACAAAAAATATGTTTTTTGCGACAAAAAATAAAATTGTTTTCCATACTTATATAGATGTAAACATACATACATTTATTTATTTTACAAATTTCCCAGGGTATAAAGCCATAAATACACATACCCATAACTTACACGAAGAATTAAAATAACTTTATAAAAGTAAATAAACATAGGCATTTGTTCTTGGATACTATTGTGAAGGTGTGTCTTGCAAGTCCACTTACTTATTGCACGAAACTTGTTGCAGGACTGTTTTGCATTAAAGTATGTATTATTCTGTATGTACTATGTATTATTTTATGGCTAAACTTTTCGAAGCCCTTATATACCAGCATATCTACTGTCACTTTAAACCCTATCTATCTGAAAATCAACACGGTTTCGTTAGCGGCAAATGAACACTCTCTAACCTACTTGAGTACAAAAATTATCTCTGCTCAGTCTTTGCCAAATCTGGACAAGTGGATTAAATATATACAGATTTTCGTAAAGCGTTCGATAAAGTGAATCATAACATACTGTTATCAAAGCTGCAGTCCTATGGCATACACGGTGATCTGTTTCGTTGGATCCAGTCATACTTAGAACATAGAAGTCAGCTCGTCACTGTTAGGGGTTACCTATCACAACCCACGCTCGTCAGCTTTGGTATTCCTCAGGGATCTAATTTAGGACCGTTATTCTTCATAATTTTCATCAAAGACCTTATAAAAATACTTAAGTGCCCCTGTCTACTGTACGCCGATGACCTAAAATTATTCAAATCCGTACAAAGTGTTACCGACTGCGAGACCCTCCAGCGAGATTTAAACGCTATATCAACTTGGGGTACTTTTAATCATATGTATCTAAATGTCAAGAAATGTTTCGTAATCTCTTTCACCAAGAAACGTACTAAGATAGCATATGACTATAAACTCGAAAATTACAAATTAGAACGCAAATACGTCGCTAAGGATCTCGGCGTATTGTTTGATGATCAACTAACTTTTCGTGATCATTACACTGCCATCACAGCCCGGGCATTAAAACTTCTTGGTTTCGTAGCAAGGTCCAATAAAGGGTTCAAAAAACCACATAGCTTTATTCTGCTATACAACAGTCTTGTTAGGTGCGTGCTTGAGTATTGTTCAGTTGCATGGTCTCCCTGTTATGCACTACACTCTGATCGGATTGAAGGTGTGCAACGAAAGTGCGTGAAATGGCTTTCCTATAGGTGCGGCCTTACCAGTATTCTTAAGTCGTACTCGGATCGCCTCGGTAGATATAATATAAAATCACATCGCTTCACGTGCGTCGCAAACAACAGGTTTTAATTAGCCTTCATAAAATTCTACATGGCACTCTAAGCTCTTCCACTTTGCTTGCCCACATTAACATTAATACCCGCTATAACACCCGAACGCCGAAAACATTTTCTCTCAATGTGTTCAAAAATAATACTTCATATTATAATCCAAGTATCAGAATGTGTCGCCTCTATAATGAAATCTCTGCGAACAACACTAATATCGATATTTTTGCTTTACGAGCCACAGTGTATAAGTGGAATGTTATGGCCTTATCTTTTTTATTTTATTTAAGTAACTTCTTTTTCATTTGCATGTTTGTACTCGAGTTTTATATGTATTGCGTTTGTTTATTGTTTATGTATTTTAGTTGCAACTTTGACTGTTTTTACAGAATGATAATAATTGAATAACTGTTAACAATCTAATGATGTATCATGTTGTGTGATTACGTTAGGATATCAATCTGTACAAACATTGTTGTAATGTTACGATGTGTCTTTTCCTGATTGTTATCTGTTGTAATTACCTGAATAAATAAATAAATATATAAATTTCTGTTTACTTAAATGAATTTTTCGTGTAAAAGCTACGTAATTGATACTTACACTTTCAGACTAGCCTAAATTGTAGCATGAATAATGGAATAACTACAATTAACGCAGCCAATGCGGTATACCAAAGATCGTAACAAAGCAATATCCATTATAACACCGGCATCTTTTGTAACAATTTCGGGGATTATTTAGGTAACCGTATAATTCAACCTTATCTCACAGTATACATAGCACAATGGAAAATCGGAAACTCTATCATTTCGCCGCTGCTAAATGCCATCTTTTGTTCTTTATAAAGTTCTCCTGGGATTTTTTTAAACAGTGTTGGACGCTATTTTTAAGCTCCTGAAAAGTTGTCTGAATTCACTTACTGCTTTCTTACAGGAAGGGTGCGATATTAATTATTTTGTTGGAATATGGTTACAATATATAGACAACAACAATATAGAGCAGCAGAATAGCAGAAAAATGCTTGTACACACATATTTTCGCTATTCACATCCTTATACTGGGATTAATGCAGATTAGAGTTGTATTATTATTTTTAATACCGACGATCGACTACGCTGCAGCATTTCAACAGCTTACCGCAACGACGTACGCTTCATATCGCATTGGCAGAAAAGACGCAGCCATTGAACAAAGAGTCGTCGAAATGCTATAAAGCAACAATACCGTTGCTAAAATACCCAACTTAGTAAAGAGATTTATTTAATTTATCGTTGTGTTCAAACTCAGAAAGTACATCACATGTTGCAATATGGTGCCATTTTAGTAAATCATATAGGGTCTTTCTTGTAATTCGTTGGTCACCAACCCCTTAGAATTGAATTAAATGTATACCGTATTTCAACCGTTTGTTTTAATAATGCCAATTTTTTGTACTATAAGGATATTATTAATAGGAATTGAAACTTTCGTGGTCATTTAAACTTATTTTTAATTCTCTTTCGGGATATATACCACGTACCTTTGTTTGGAGTAACCTATATATAATATTTCGGCACTGTTGCAAGTGCCAGTATATTCGTGAACATGGCTACTCCAAACAAAGGTACGTTGTATATATTCCAAAAGACAATTTAAAAAATATATTTGAGTAGGTATTTGTTTTCAACTTCATTTTTGGTAAATGGAGTTCAAAAAATATTTTTATCTGCATTGTACTTTGTATTATATTCACGTCAATGTTTATATACTATATTCTACTTCTAGTCTCAAATAACAATAATAACTTTCTTCCTGAATTTTGGCATTGCATTACCTGTTTACGTTCCATCAAATATGAGTGGCTCGGGTTAGTACCATTTACGTCACGGTAATAAATAACAGATATAAAATATTGATTCTGTCTGGTTAAAAATACATGAAAATACTTCCTCACCTTTTTAAATATTTTAAATTCAAAGAAGTTTGATTATTTCTTAATTGTTATTTGTCCCAAAGAATTAAAAAGACAGACGATTTTCACTAATATCTGACCTGAGGCTGAGGTACGCCTCAGCCTATCCCTGAGAAATTCATGGCGGAATGTGGGTGTAATATTACGATATTACACCCACATTCCGCCATGAATTTCTAGTTCCCACGTAATAGGGGGCGAGCCTATTGCCGTTACCGGGCACATCACCAGACTCCGTGCTGCTACCACTTTTTCCCGACCCGGGAATCGAACCCGGAACCTCCGATCAGCAGTCGCATGCGCTATCCACTGGACCACGAAGGCAGTCAAACTCAAAAACTACCGCAAAAATTTTGGTACGGTTTACACCAATATTTAGTGTGATTTTGAAAGGTTTAGGTGTATAATTCACGTGGCTAGAACCACAGGCAAAGCATAGCGATGTATATAAACCGCGAAAGAACACAATAAGTGAATGGCCTCTATTATAATGACCATAGGACACTGATTGCGCAACGACAGATTATAGGTAGACACACTACCTACCCATACATTGATGATATCTATATAGGCAGTAAAACTACGCAGATGTATCTTCAAGAAAAAAAGTATATAAAAATAATGAATATTATTTGGCGCGTGTATCCGGCCTTTTACAATACAACCGAGATATTTGATGTTTTGTTTCCATTCGAAGAGCAAAAGTAATCAAAAGAGATTACAATTTACTCTTTACTATGAATTCCCTTGGGCAGTTTGTTGGAACAACTTGTATCTACTATATGAAGGTACGTTGTCAGTTTGTATCGCTAGCTATTCTCCGGGTTTATTCAGGCTGACTTACAGACTAATTCGATTTATGTGTATCAGGGTGATTTTCTTGTGTAAAAATGATGGAACGTGTACTGTGTAAGCGATATATTCATTTATTTATACTAGACTTAGGCTAAGAATGGAGTGTAATTATTACAAAAATTGATGTGACGATGATTAAAATAATGTAATGCGATGAAATTGATGGCATGGTGAATTAACTGGTTTGATATAAGTATTACTTGATTAATTTAATTAAGTCCACCATTGTTTAAGTAGCTACTTTACTTCTACGTCTGCTACGGGTGTCGTGGCCTCGTAGCACAAAGCTACGAAATTCAAGCCAGTAAAATATTTTATTGACATTCGAACTGACACTCAAAATTGAAATACAATACGGATCTCTTCCAGTGAGACATTACTTCGTTGTACGTGCACTCATCCATCCCATTTAAGTTGATGAGAGGCAAACTGTTGGCTCCCTAATGGAAAGATAATAACTGTTTAGTGACAGCCTCTTGTATTTTCATCATATTTCACTACATTTTTAAATTGATATATCTAAGCTTTCGTCATTCTGTTTTGTACTCTAGTTAAAAAAAAAAACTGAGTGGGTATCTTCTTTGTTACTTGGTGAACTAAGGATTCCAGACTTTATCCAAAGTTTTTTTGACCTTTATTAATATAAAAGGTTTTCTTTTATAAGAAGTTATGTAGTTTACCTATGTCTGTTATTACGTCAATTCTATTCTTGTTTTGCCTTGTTGTTAATAATGAGCTCCTTGATATTTTTCTTTCCGTGAGAATCTATTTGTTAGTTTTCTTTTCACCTTATTTTATGTAGAGGCATTTTATAGGTTTTATTTCTAAACGTGGGGCTATGACGTCCAACTGATGCCTTTATTGTTTGAACTATACCAAAACTTTCATTTTGTTAAAATTTATTCGTAACGATGTAACACTCTTCTTATTATGGCAGCGTTTAATAGTATAGCATTAAGTACTTTTCATAAACGTATTAAAAAAAGGCGACGAGAGTTCGAGAATATGCTTCATTTCTAAAATAATTAAAATAAAGTTGTGACGCAAATATTAAGTTATTCACTAACGGGCCGTAATAACATTCGAACTTACTTTGAGAGGATAAATACTTAGTTTGGCCACGATGTTTCTACTGATTTTCAACGTGTTGCTCAGAGAAAATTTGTATTCATCGCATGACAATTTCATAATTAATTTTAATTGAATATTTAAGCGATTATCCAAAAGTAAATGTAAAAGTAATCAACTTGTCGACTCGACGTTATATTCAATTCTAGTTATAAAAATATTAAACAATCTATAATAGTAATGTAAAATAGTAACCATATTTAAACGAGATTCGTTCATAAAATAAAACAAACTAAACACTGAAAACCCAAAAAAATATCCCTCGCAGAACTAACCCGGCACATTTCACTATAAAACAAATGTAAGTGTTATAATAACTATGAGCCATTTTCCTGGAAGCCGTTATTTTATTATGCCACATAGCAAGCCGTAGCAGAACGAATATTAATCCTGGCTCTTTGTTTCCGAGGTGAATCTTTTCAGGAACATTTGAGGTGTTTCGTAATATCGGTGGCTTTGTACAAGGCTTCTATTTTCTATCTCCCGTTCTGCTTTGTATCTGTGAAGTTTTGAACTATAGAATAGTCTGTTTGCATTATACATATTTTAATATTCTAGGACAACCCACACAATGCAGAGTCTATAAAAGACTATATTATGGCAATCAAACAATTGATAAAATTACTTGAATTTTTATATATTATATTATTTTCTTAATCAGGACAGGGTCCACACAATAAAGAACAACCACTCAAACTCGAAACAACGAATGGAACACGTATATTGTTTGCGCGTGGGAATCGATCCCACCACCCTCCACGCAGTGTTAAGAGTGAGGCGGTTGCCTATACGTATCCACACGTGGTGTAAACCCCATTGGTGTAGTCAAGAATGAAATTAAGTAACAGCCAGACAGAAAGCAAATCGACTTTCTTATCAAACAAATTTTGTCTCAGCTGGGAATGGAACCCACATACTCCAGCTTTGCAGTATCACTAGTCATCAGACCAAGACGCCAGTTATATAATATAAAGATTAATCGCTCAAGGACTGTATATAGCTCGCTTAATCATATCGGATAATCGTCTGTCACTATTCAGTATAAAGACTTAGTGTGTACTTGTTTAGTGAGTTAAATGACCCGTATGCATATGTGTTGATTGATGGTACAACTTATTGAAATATTATGTGCTAATGCATCAAATTATCTACCAATAAATACTCTTATGAATTCATATCCATATAGGTACGTTTTGAAAGCCCGCTTTTGTATTAGAATATTGATGTATATTCTGACATTAGTATAAAAGCAATGTTTTATTAATACATTTAAGATACTTTCGATATTTTGTGTGTTATAAATTTCAGGTATTTGTTTGATGTGAATCATGCTTACTAAACTGTTGAGTAATTACTTTTTTAAATGTCAATGTGTGATCGGTGGCTATTAGTTTAGACCTTAGACTATATATTATTAGTTCAGACACCGATATGTCGTCTAGTGTTTCTGACAGGTAATAAAAAAGTAAGCATATTATTTCACCCAGTCTTGGTCTTGAAATAACTACCACTCCGAAGAGGAAAAGCATAAAAAATAATATAATCAGCGTTTACGCAGAAATTAGGTACTTAAAACAGCACACGAATTAAAATCAAGTTAGTTATAAAAACTCATTTCATAATAATTGGTTTAAATCTCTCTTAATAAAATCAAGAATTAATGAAACAGCACGAGCGCTAATTAAATTAAATTAACAACAAAACGTTACAGCAATGAGAATTTATGCGTGTAAAAATAACTTGATATATTCCGTTGAACGATATTGAGTGAAATATGACATTCACTTGGACGTTGGAATATGTATGACGCAGCGAAATCCAATAGGTGTGCAATATAAGAATGGGTGCAGGAGGAAATTTGGGTCGTTTATACTAGCTGCGGTGCTCCACATCATTTCCTACTAAAACAATTTGATCCACGAACTATCAGGTGTACGGCTTACTTAACCTTTGCGACAGGTTTTAAGCTGCGTCAGACAGATGCTGAACAAAGTAAGTAACTAAGTATGGATGCGGAACGGACTTTGTTTTATCTTAATGATTTGTAGTAACTTTAGTTTACTGGTGTGAGATTTGTAGGCTTTGTTGTATCCTGTTAACCTAATGAAAGACGCTGAATTCATATTTTTTAGCGTTTCATTTTATGCTTCATTATCTTATTAAAAAGTATTCAGCAATTTCCTGCCGACCACAAATAAGTCGTCCAAAGGAAGATTTAAATGGTAACACATACATAATACCACACATGTCTAGTACTAAATTCATTTTTAGGGTACCGTACCTAAAAGGTAAAAAACGGGACCCTATTATTAGTAATAGGGTCCCGTTTTTTACCTCCGCTGTCTATCTGTCTGTCTTTCTGTCACCAGGCTATATCTCATAATCCTGCGCTGAAATTTTCACAAATTATGTATTTTGGTTGCTGCTATAACAACAAATACTCAAAATAAAAATAAGATAAAAAAATATTAAGTGGGTTTGTTTGAAATGGAATTAGTTTTTATTATAAGTCAAATCGATTAGATCGATTGAGTAACATTTTGTTTAGTCTATTGAAAATTTCTGACAATGGTCACAATAAACTGTCACTTCGGTCCTTCCCTTGAAAAATTACCTCGTTGTCGTCTTGTACGTAAAATTATCGCCTTTTGAATTAACGCGAATTGAATTAAATTGAGTAAACCGTCTTGAATGCCGCCTGATCTAGTGCTGGCAACGGTTAATAGAGATAAAAGACATTGTGAACTATTGATTGACATTTGCGAAAATTGTGAATCCGGTATCGACGTCCACGTGCCAAAGTGTCTTGAAAACGTCGCGTTTGCAGCTTAATAGCTAAGTATAAGATAGTTCATTCATTTATTTTGGCCAATATACTTGTATGAATGTGTCTAAGTTAGCTCAAGCCTGACATCAGTAAAGATATCAGGTAAGTGAAATATAATATTGATAGTTGTAATTTGGATTTCAATTCATCACTGTGCAACGCAGTGCATTGTGTCTGGTGCCTTGTCTATCGTGGTCAGGTAGATGTATTACATCTTCCACTGCGCACCCAGAAAAAACCTGCCTGGCTGCGGTAATTTTAGACATAATTTTGGTGCAGAGTTGTAGTTGAAATTTAGCCGCTGTTGCATTACTGAGTAATCCCTAAACTTGGCAGAGAAAAAAAAGATTGAGTATCAAAAGAATTTTTATACAACATAATATTTATAACCCACAGACGCCTAGAAAAATCGAAAAAAAAAACTTATGCCGGTAGTATAAAAAAAACCACGTGTATCTTGTGGGATACATTGCCAAGAGGCCTTTAAAATATATAACGATTTCAATGTATCTCTAAAGATACACTGCCAAGTTTGATATAACTTTGCTGTAGAGTCATATATTATAACAAAAAGGAATAAAAGATGCATTTTCATATGTAAACAGTATATTTTATTAAAATATAAGTTGACTAACATGAATAGAACTTCTTTCGTAACAAAAATAACAAAATATTCTTAGGTATGTGTGTTATAATATTGTAAAAACAATTTGTACCTGGCAGTAAGCATAGTTTAAACCGCATTTCATGCACGTAATTGTGGTCTGATCTAGTACGCAAAGCTTGCATCGACCCTTGGAGCCAAATGAAGTGAAATAATTATATCCATCAAATCTAACATCTGTAGTCGGTCTGGCAATACAAGGTATCGTTTTCTTTGTTACTGGTGGCATAGAATTTGATTTATTTATTGGTTGCAACCTCTTAGAATACAGCGGCCCTTGTTCCGTTACCATATAATTATGGTAACGGAATCTTTTCAGGTTCAGTTACTTGCAATTATTCGAGTGTCAAGCCCCCGATTTAAAATTTAGCTCAACACTGGGTTTGTACTACCTATATGTACTATTGGTTCCCGAAACGAGACATTTATACCTCTGAATGTGATTAAAATACTTCAAGATGTCCCTGGACCCGCCACTTTGACTGTCAAAGGGGCAGGACGATCTGAAACCGCTTCACAAGGCCAGGCAATTCACACCCCAAGGATTAGTACTACATATGTACGTGTTTATACTCAATGTTCAATACAATTGGAAGTGCCATAGTAAAATTGGGTGGTTAAAACATTGGTCCCGCCAATTTGATGATTTCTTTTATCGCTGAATTCATATGAAACTCGTGAGCAATGAGTATGTTAGGTCTCTTGCTGTGATAAAAACTGAAGTAGGCGATGTGCGACGGTGGAATAGATGAAAGTAAAGAATCTTGAGCAGAAGAGTCCTTGGAATAGGTTTCAGTAGTTAGTTGGGCTGATTTCGAAGGACAGGAACCTGTTTTTGTTCGCGCGACAAGGTTACACTCATTATTAGAAAGTACGTGAAGATTTTCAAGTGAAGAGGGAAGCGAGGGATCGATGAAGATGCGTTATTAAAATGCTTTTGAAAAGTAATATCAACAAATTCACAATCAGACTCCGAACTTTCTTCACCATTTGATGATTGATTGAGTTCTGGCACCAAAGCAAGAATTTGTCTAGCTCTCGAAAGCACATGAAGCTTTTTTACCTATAAATAACAGAAAAAACGGTAAACTTTTGGAAGAATAATAGGCTTGGCAGTGTGCACCATGAGATACATCCCTAGTAAACATAAAACTGTTGGGTACTTAGCGGTGTGCACGGCGAGATACATGCAGTTAAAAATCCAATAAAGCCCTCCACCGGCCATTTTTTTGTACTCCAAATTGATTATTTTAGTAGAAAAACAATTATAATTTATAATTTTAGAAATAAATGCATGAAATACATACAAAGAACATTATTTTATGCATATCACTTACCTGTATGCGCGGGAGCATGGCGTCGATCGATAATGAAATAATTTTGCCAGCTCACCAGTGCCGACAATTTGAAAAAAATAAACGCGTGTTCAAAAACAAAGAACTAAAGTAAACGTTTACAAAAATGTAATCTGTTTTAACAAAGAAATGTTCGGTATAGAATTTTTCAAATTTTGATGTATCTCTAAAGACCAAAATCTAAAGCCAAGAAAAGGGTTAAACTCAGATTGGTATGAGCTTGTATCTTATCACCTTGTAGACAGTATTGTAGTGCTTGTCAGGTCAGTTATTGTCTAAAATACATAATATTTAATTGTATAAGTTGACCTAGATAATTTGAAACACATTGTCACATAACCTCAATCAGTAATTGTTGATTTGTATTGTTGAAAAATCTAACTTAAATTTGTGTTGCATTAATAAGTCAGTTTGTTTGGATACATAACAGCTGTATGTATCAATAAATTCAGTATATTTAGTTTATTGCATATATTCATAAACATTATAACAACCAACTTGACCTTGCCACTTGGGCGGGTCACATTAATAAACTTTGTTTTGTTATAATATAGATAATATTGCTAGGTAACACATATTCTGTGCTTACTTACTATTTTATATCTCAAATAATACAGCCAGTCTGTCTGTTGCAAATAATTAATTAGTTAATTTGAAGTTTCAACTTTTAATTTGTTATAAGTTATAACTTTTGATAACTTTTGTGTTTGTTTCAATATTGAAACAATTAATTTTGTTGGACAGTAGATACCTGTCACTTGCTTGTACCAGCAGTAAACAGGCTAATACTTTGTTGGTTTCAAGGAATTAAGAAAAATTAAGTTTTGATTGTTAATATTATTTAACGCTTGTCCGGGCTCTTTTGAATTTTGATTATGTCAGCTATCAAGGACTTGCGTGCGGCTGCTGGTGCTATTGCATCAGATTTGCGCTGGTTTGCCTCGGCCAGTGCCTTAGTGAGCCGGCCTGATCGCCAGCAGGCCTTACTACAAAGGTACGAGCGGATTGACGATCGCCTGGCAAGTGTGGAACAGCAATTCCGCACTTTCAGCACTTGCTGTCTTGAAGTGTCAATCAATGATATCACCGCTGACCAGCGAAATAAGGTCAGTGAAGACTATGCCCAGGTCTTAGACCTGTATGATGCTGTCTCCAATAGTGCGAGACAACTAGTTGCCGATAGGGAAGGGCAACCCGGCCTGAAGCAGGAGCTTCCTAGGTCAGCACCGGGGCTGGTGAGTAGGCTCCCTACTTTGGACCTCCCCCATTTTGATGGCTGCCTAGGAAGCTACCTGGGCTTCGTTAATTTGTTCGACAGCCTAGTCAATGATAGGGCTGACCTTCGGCCGGCACAAAAGTTGGCCTATCTTTTGTCGGTTCTGGATGGGGAGGCTAAGGGCCTCATCCAGCATCTGCCCGTGTCTGACGAGGCGTACCAGACGGCTCGGGACCTAATTACCCGTAGGTACCATAATAAGCGTGGCCTCGCCGATACGCACATCGAGCAGATTTTGGGTTTGCCGACGCTCACCCGGGTCTCTGGGTTGCGCACCCAACTGTTGAACCCGCTCTTGGTGGCCATCAACGCACTTAAGTGCCTTGACCTGCTCGTAGACCAATGGTCCTATTTATTGGTGCACATTGTATTAAAGAAGCTGCCTGCCGACCTGAGGTCGCGTTTTGAACAGCGCTTTGGTGGGGATAGCGCGACCCATCTGCCCCCATTTACTGACCTGGAGAGGTTCATGGAGGATGAGTGCCGGGTCTTGGACAACTCCGGTGGTGATACGCCGGCTAAGACGCAGCCGCCCAAGGTCAAGGAGCAGGCTCGCGTTCACACCCGAGCCAGTGTTGACCGGCGCCCTCCTCGCTTTGCAGTAACGCAGAGCCCAGTGGAGTGCTCTTACTGCAAGGTCACGGGGCACAGAACGGCCAGTTGCAGGGCATTTTTGGACCTTCATGTCGCCTCTCGTAGGCGCATCGCGAATGCCCGCCGCCTTTGCTTCTTCTTCTGCTTGGGGTCCCACTACCAGCGAGACTGCCCAAACTCTCGCCCCTGTCCTCACTGTGGAGGACAGCATTTGGACATTCTTTGTATGAATGCCAGAGAGGTTGGCCGCTTGTCTAACCAGCCGACGCCGCGCACGGGCGGGTGTTTTGAAGGTGGCAGCCGAGGCTCACCGGCGCGTAGCCGAGAGTCGCCTCGCTCAATTGATCGCCACTCGCCCCGCTTGAAGAACCGTAGCGTGCGCACGCCTCCTCACTCTCGCGCACCTGAATGTGCTGTTCAGCGTCACCAGCACCATGACTGCTGCCCCAGGTATTCCCCTCCTTTGGCGGAGCGTCCCCGCCTTGACTCGCGCCCACCTCGTTTTGGGCGGGTGCGTCATTATGACAGATGGCGCGCGGATCAAGTCATCGCGCCTTTGAGGACTTCAAGCCGCACACTCGTATTGACTTGCCTGGTCCTGGCCAACGGTCGCCGCCCAGGCAACAATAGGTCATTGACCCCTGCCCTATAACGCCAACCTCCCCCATTGAGACCGTTATTCTACCAACGGTTGCTGTTAGGGTCTGGGGACCCACGGGGACCTCTGTTGTTGTCCGTGCTATATTGGACACAGGTTCACAAGGTTGCATTGTTTCCACTTATTTGGTGGGCAGGTTAAATTAAATATGGGCTCTTTTCCAAATTGTATACGGGGCATAGGGGACGTAGCCTCTTATGTTGAAGGGCAAGTTAAGGTTTTGTTTGGCCCTGTTGAATCTTCACACCCGAGGATTAAAACCTCGGCTATTGTGCTGAAGAATATTTTGGGCATGCACCCACAGATGCAGCTATCTGCTGCTGAGGTGAATTTGACATCGGGATTGGAACTGGCAGACCCCAAATTTGACACACCGGGACTAATCGACTTGTTGATTGGCTCTGATGTCCTCGGTGGAATTTTGATTGGTGGGAAACGGGTCTTGGTGCCAAATGGTTTGACTGCCATCCCGACCATATTTGGATTTGCTTTGATGGGACCTGTACCTAGGGACCCCCCTCCACCTGAACTTGACAATTTGTTGGCTGTAGGCTCCACTCTCTCTGATGCGGTTCAGAGGTTTTGGGAGGTAGAGGAGCCCCCTCAAGCTGCTCGTTTGAATCCAGAACATGAGGAGTGCGAGCTGTTCTTCCAGAACAACACTGGTCGACTCCGTTCTGGTCGGATTATCACGAAGCTGCCTTTTCTGTCTGTTCGGCCTCCGCTTGGTGAGTCACGACCTTTAGCCGAAAAGAGATTGTTGGCTATGGAGCGTCGCATGGTTCGTGATCCGGAGCTCAGACAGAAGTACATTGAGTTCATGAGAGAATATGAACAATTGGGACACATGTCTGTGTCAAATTTGGATTGGCGTTCGGTGGAGCACTACTTTCTCCCGCATCATGCGTTATTGAAGCCATCGACTGGCAAGCTGCGCACAGTATTTGATGGTTCTGCGCAGACTTCAACAGGCGTATCCTTGAACCAGTGCTTGCATTCTGGTCCCAAGTTGGTCAAGGACCTTTGTGACGTCATTACCAGCTTCCGACGACATCAGGTTGTCTTTGTGGCCGACATAAAAATGATGTTCAGGCAGACTATCATCCAACTTGATGACCGTCGCTTCCAGCTGATCCTTTGTAGAGAGTCTCCTCGCGATCCTATGGTCGTCTACGAGCTCAATACGAATACGTACGGGTTAAGATCAAGCCCCTACTTGGCAATACGTTCTCTTTGGGAGCTCGCAGACCGAGAAGGCTTACGTTTCCCACGAGCCTCCGCCATCTTGAAAGACGATATTTACGTCGATGACATTTGCTCGGGCGCCTCCACAGCGGACGAGGCGATCCTCCTGCGGGACGAATTGATAGGTATTTTGGCCTCCGCTGGTTATGAGTTGCGCAAATGGATTTCCAACTCACCAGCGCTCTTGGAAGGCTTGCCAGAGGATCATCAGCAAGATCCACATTTGTTTGAGATTGTTGACAACCCCGCCATGATGGCTGTTCTAGGCGTTCAGTACAGACCAGTCCAAGACATCTTTACATATAACGTAGACTTGAAATTGCCTTGTTCTTGGACTAAACGTCTCGTGTTTTCTACTGTCGCCAGAACCTTTGATCCGAACGGTTGGATTTGTCCTATCATATTTTGGGCAAAATGCTTCTTGCAGAAGCTTTGGACAGCAGGATTGACCTGGGACGAACCTCTACACGGCACTCTTGTTGAGGAATGGACCTCCTTTGTATCCTCACTTCCTGCCGTCAATGAGATCTCCTTGCCTCGTCCCATCCTTCCTCCCGGGAAGTACAAGGCCACCCTTTTTGGGTTTTGTGATGCCTCGGAACGTGGTCACGCGGCCGTGGTGTACTTGCGCACAGTCAGTGCCTCAGGTCAGGTGAGAGTTTCCCTGATCATGGCGAAGAGCAAGGTTGCACCCCTTCGGACATCTCTGACCATTCCGAAATTGGAGCTCTCGGGAGCAGCCCTACTTGTACGTTTATTGAACCACGTGTCTAGTACTTTGGGTATAAGCATTTGTATTAGTGAGACCTACGCCTGGACAGGTGTTCGCTGTGGTGGGGTCCGGAATGGTTGAGTCGACCAGAAATTGATTGGCCTCGAACGCCAGTTTTGAATACTTCTAATTTGCCGGGTCTACGAACACTCGCTTTTGAGAGGGTAGAATGCGCCTTCGACCCCGATTTTTTGTTGAATCGCTACAGCTCCCTTGACAAGTTGTTAGGTGTTACTGCTTGGATAAAGCGTTTTGTTTTTAACTTTAGGCACCCACAACAGAAACGACTGACACCGTTTATCTCACCACAGGAACGACGGGAGTCCCTCACATTTTGGGTTCGTTCTGTGCAACTGGCGCACTTTGAAAAGGAGATTGCTATCCTCAAGTCAGGGAAATTGAAATTATCGGGAGCTGTCTCTAAATTGAACCCCTTTTTGGACGATACGGGTCTCTTGCGCGTTGGAGGGCGTCTCAAGAACGCCAATCTCCCTTACGGGGCTACTTTTGTTACCTAAGGACGGTCATTTGGTACGCTTGTTGGTAACTGACCGTCACCTTAAAAATTCGCATGCTGGTTGTAATGCTTTGTTGGCCATTTTGCAATGCGAATTTTGGATCTTGTTTGCCCGAAGAATTATTCGGAGTGTAGTCTGTCGCTGCATGCCTTGCTATAAGCTCAAGGCTTCTACCATGCAGCCGTTGATGGGGGACTTACCGGCAGATCGCGTAACTGAAAGCAGGACGTTTGACGGTGTTGGCACGGACTTCGCAGGTCCCTTTTTGGTGAAAACGTCAACACTTCGAAACAGCAAGACTGTTAAGGCCTACTTGTGTGTTTTTGTTTGTCTTTCCACAAAGGCCGTACATTTGGAACCGGTCTCCTCGCTTACGACCGAGGCGTTTGTAGCCACATTTGACAGATTTGTATCCCGCAGGGGGCTGCCTTCCTTGATCCGTTCTGACTGCGGCACTAACTTCAAGGGCACCTATAATTATTTGAATGATGTTGTTAATTTCCTTGAAACCAACAAAGCTGATATAGGTGATAGGCTTGCCCGACGTGGGATAAATTGGTTGTTTTCCCCACCAAATCGTCCACACTGGGGAGGCATATTTGAGGCCGCCGTAAAATCGGCCAAAACACACTTGCGCAGGACAATCGGTGAATCTGTCCTTACATTTGAGGAACTCGCAACTGTGTTTTGTAAGATCGAGGCCGTTTTGAACTCTCGGCCGTTGTGCCGATCTCCTCAGATCCGAATGATTTGGAGGCCCTTACGCCGGGCCATTTTTTGATTGGTCGCCCACTTGTCGCCTTGCCTGAGTACCCCTACATTGATACGAGACCTGGTCGTCTCTCGCGCTTTGAATTGGTACGCCAGATTACTTAGAGCTTTTGGAAACGCTGGAATTTGGAATATTTGCACATACTCCAGTAACGCGTTAAGTGGACCGACAAGACCGATCCACCCAAGATTGGTGACCTCGTTTCGATCAAGGAGGCTAACCTTCCGCCACTCACATGGCGCAGGGGGCGCATCCTTCGTTTGGTAACTGGGGCTGATGGAGTTCCCCGATTTGCTGAGGTCTTGGTGGACGGTTCGATTCTGAGGAGAGCGGTTG
This sequence comes from Euclidia mi, assembly GCA_944739405.2. NCBI lineage: Eukaryota > Metazoa > Arthropoda > Insecta > Lepidoptera > Erebidae > Euclidia > Euclidia mi. The sequence continues at coordinate 26,920,204 of OX123193.2, read as the reverse complement.
CAACATTGTCACGTCTACCAACCGATTAGCGGACCGGTAGGCCGGTCCGGGGCGGGTGGATGTTTGAAATAGAATTAGTTTTTATTATAAGTCAAATCGATTAGATCGATTGAGTAACATTTTGTTTAGTCTATTGAAAATTTCTGACAATGGTCACACTGAACTGTCACTTCGGTCCTTCCCTTGAAAAATTACCTCGTTGTCGTCTCGTACGTAAAATTATCGCCTTTTGAATTAACGCGAATTCAATTAAATTGAGTAAACCGTCTTGAATGCCGCCTGATCTAGTGCTGGCAACGGTTAATAGTGATAAAAGATATTGTGAACTATTGATTGACATTTGCGAAAATTGTGAATCCGGTATCGACGTCCACGTGCCAACGTGTCTTGAAAACGTCGCGTTTGCAGCTTAATAGCTAAGTATAAGATAGTTCATTCATTTATTTTGGCCAATATACTTGTATGAATGTGTCTAAGTTAGCTCAAGCCTGACATCAGTAAAGATATCAGGTAAGTGAAATATAATATTGATAGTTGTAATTTGGATTTCAATTCATCACTGTGCAACGCAGTGCATTGTGTCTGGTGCCTTGTCTATCGTGGTCAGGTAGATGTATTACATCTTCCACTGCGCACCCAGAAAAAACCTGCCTGGCTGCGGTAATTCTAGACAGGGTTTATTAATTTATAAATAAACTTTGATTTTTTTCGTAAGTTTTGCTCAAATTTACTAACCGTAACAGGTAGACGCTTAAAATTTTCACAGAATATGTAGTTGTATATTACCTTTCAAACTAAATAATTAAATGAAAAAAGTAAATAATAAAGGGGGGCTCCCATACAACAAGAATTACTTTTAAGCAATTTGCTACTTGATCTTAATAAACAGGTAGGAACTTTAAAATATTTAAGTAGACATACAACAAACGTGATTTTCTTTTATAGATTATGGTACGCAACCCTTCGTGTGCGAGTCTGACTCGCACTTGCCCAATTTTTATATTTGTGTTGAAACCTTTCAATCATCCCTCCGTCCTTTTGCCACTAACCTATATTTTTAATTAATTGTGTTTTTAATTGACAACATAAACCACAATTTTTTTAAACTATGAATACCGATTTCCTCAAGTAAGGTTGAATGGAGTCGAGGAAGTTTCGAAGAAACGTCTTAGAATATGGTGTGTACTTGTTTAGTGAGTTAAATGACCCGTATGCATATGTGTTGATTGATGGTACGACTTATTGAATTATTATGTGCTAATGCATCAAATTATCTACCAATCAATTACCCTTATGAATTCATATCCATATAGTTACGTATTGAAAGCCCACTTTTGTATTAGAATATTGATGTATATTCTGACATTAGTATAAAAGCAATGTTTTATTAATACAATGAATTTATGATGTTTGGAATATTTTGTGAAATTTTGTTAATTTCAGGTATTTGTTTGATGTGAAACAGGCTTATTAAACCGTTGAGTAATTACTTTTTTAAATGTCAATGTGTGATCTGTACCTATCAGTTTAGACACATATATGTCTTCTAGTGTTTCTGACAGGTAATAAAATAGTAAGCATATTATTTCACCCAATTTTGGTCTTGAAATAACTACCACTCCGAAGAGGATAAGCATAAAAAGTAACATAATCAGCGTTTACGCAGAAATTTCTTAAAACAGCACACGAATTAAAACCAAGTTAGTTATAAAAACAAACTCATTTCATAATAATTGGTTTAAATCTCTCATAATAAAACAAGACGTTAATGAAACAGCACGAGCGCTAATTCAATTAAATTAACAACAAAACGTTACAACAATGAGAATTTATGCGTTAATATATTCCGTTGAACGATATTGAGTGAAATATGAAATTCACTTGGACGTTGGAATATGTATGACGCAGCGAAAATCCAGTTAAGGTGTGCAATAAAAGAACGGGTGCAGGAGGAAATTTGAGTCGTTTATACTAGCTGCGGTGTTCCACATCATTTACTACAAAAACAATTTAATCTGCGAACTATCAGGTGTACGGCTTACGTAACCTTTGCGACAGGTTTTTAGCTGCTTCAGACAGATGCTGTACAAATTAAGTTACTAAGTACGGATGTGGAACGGACTTTGTTTTAACTTAATGGTTTGGAGTAACTTTAGTTTACTGGTGTGAGATGTGTAGGTTTTGTTGTACAAGTTTACCCTTATGAAGGACGCTGTTATATTCATATTTTATTCGCGTTTCATTTTCTGCTTCATTATCTTATGAAAAAGTATTTAGAAATTTCCTGCCGACCACAAATAAGTCGTATATACAGGGTGTAAAAAGACCGTTAACGAAAACTGAAATCCCATGTTGTACCAATCACTACGAACAATTTTTACTTCGGCACCAAACCTGGGAAATTACTGGTTCAGGAGATATTGAGGCTCAAAGTTAGTATGGACCTTTTCTAATTAGGTACAAAATCGATGCATTTACCCCGCCAATGTGTTCTTTAGATGCCCTATGACCCCATGGATAACTAGGTATTTCGAGTATTGCACGCGCGCACTTTTAATTGCGGTTTAAAAAATGTGAAAACTTAAATAGACAGTTCCTTTCCCAGGTATTATTTTTGGTTAATAGGTTCCCTGTATATACAGGGTGTCACAAGACCCATCACCAAGCCGAAGTCTACTCGTTGTGGACATCATGCCAAGTCATACTAGTCATACAGCCACGTCTCTTATACTTACACACCAACCCACATACACATACATATACTTCATTCATACACTCCCACAATCTTAATATAGCATTTTATACAGGTACCGACAAATATAATTATCATCATCATCAACCTTCAACAGTCCACTGCTGGACCAGGCCTCTCCCTTGAAAGGAGGAATTGGCCTACTATACCACGCTGGCCAAACGGGTTGGTATGGGGTTTGTATCAAGTTTTCCTTCTCTTACAGTGCTGTTCACTGCATAATATGCTCCCTCTGTCGGCTCTTACGACACCCATGGGATGATATGGGGTGGTGAGATTCCGTATTCTTAATCCGTCACCACACGGACGGATATAATTAACTAAAATATTATTTTACAAAATTGTGTTTTACCAAAAGTGTGATAAATGTATAGTACCTGAACATTCGTAATACAGGTCTTGAAGCTAGTACGGACTCCAGTTCTCACTAAGGAACAGCTAAGTTATTTGGTAATTTGTTGTAATCACTTTGTGTTTGTAATCTTTGTACCTTATGAGAGAAATAAAAATATATTATTATTATTATACTAACCAAAAATAATACCTGGGAAACGTCTTATTTTTAAGTTTTCAAATTTTTTAAACCGCAATTAAAAACGCGCGCGTGCAATGCTCGAAATACCTACTTATCTGTGGGGTCATAGAGAATCTAAAGAACACATTGGTGGGGTAAATGCATCCATTTTGTACCTAATACAAATAACGTTTTGCCTCAAAAAGTATGAAAAGGTCAAAGTTTAATAATATTTGATGTATTCGCTGAGCTGGAAATATTTGACTCTTAAGCCTCAAGTACACTTTTTAAAGCCTGAACGTCAAATATAAGCACCTGTCTTGTACAGTTTTCGGAGTCATTTATAAAATAATTCTCCGGGGTAGAATTTAAGCAATTTGTTGGTAAACCCCTCCTTTTATGTTTGAGTAATTCTTAGAATTGACTTATAAAATAAAACTTTAAGTCTGTTTGTCAAATTATTGATACGAACTGTGAGTCAGACATTATAATAGTTTATTTAATGATTCTCAAGTTACCTAAACTTAAATCTGTCATTGTCACGGATAGAGTATTCACAACCACTATTCATATAAATATCTTAGTAAATGCGCTGCCGACTTGTCTAACATCTATGTATACATGAAGTCCCCAACCGCCTCAGTCTGTGGGTATGAACACGTCAAAAACTACCGCACGGATTTTGGTACCGTTTACACCAATAAATAGTGTGATTCAGGTTTAGGTGTATAAATTCACGTGAGCAGAACCATGGGCGAAGTATAGTGATGTATGTAAACCGCAAAAGAACACAATGGATGGCAATCTTATGGATATCCTACCTACCCATTCAGCACGTACATTGACGAAATATATGTTTATAGAAAGTAAAACTACGCAGACGTAACTACAAGAAAAAAGTATGTAAATATAAATATTATTTGGCGCGTGTAGCCGGCCTTTTACAATACAACCGAGTTATTTGATGTTTTGTTTCTATTGGAAGAGCAAAAGTAATCAAAAGAGATTACAATTTAGTCTTCACTATGAATTCCCTTGGGCAGTTTGTTGGAACAACTTGTATCTACTATATTACGAAGGTACGTTGTCAGTTTGTATCGCTAGCTATTCTCCAGGTTTATTCAGACTGACTTACAGACTAATTCGATTAGTGTTTATCACGATGATTTTCTTGTATAAAAATGATGGAACTTGTACTGTGTAAGCGATATCATTTATACTAGACTTAGGCTAAGAATGGAGTGTAATTATTACGAAAATTTATGTGACGAGGATTAAAATAATTTAATGCGATGAAACTGATGGAATGTTTACTTGATTAATTTAATTGTGTCCACCATTGTTTAAGAGGCCGTTCCCGTTTTTAAAGCCATTTTAGCGGTTAACACGCGCGGAGATACGTGATTGTGATTTAGATATATCAACAAATTAAGAAATGAACAATGATACTATTAGATCACTTAGTCTACTATGGTACTATGGACGTAAAAATAAGTGTTTAATTACCTACAACGGAAAAATCAAGTTTCCGCAAAGCATGTTTTGAAGAAATAATTTTATGAGCATTACGCGATGGTCCATGACATCGAAAATTATGTGAGTAATTAACTTTTAAATGCATATACGACATAACAACATCCTGCTCCTTGGTATGATGTGGCCAGAAACTTTGGTTTCATTCAGAAATAAACCAAAAAATGTTACGTAAAATGTCATTAATTTGTCAGTTTACTTCTAAATAGATTATTTTTTATCACATAAAATACACTAAGAAATAAAAAAAAAAAATCTCCAATAAGATTTGATACAATACCTTACTAGAAAAAAAAATCAGCTTCTAAATGTGTTTACAAACATTTTAAATTTATTTTTAAACGGAGCTAGAAATCGTTATATAAATCCTGTACGCGTCTACAGAACTTTAGACCGCGCTGAGCGCTCATTGAGGCAAGACGTGTGCCGCTTGCCGTTGTCACTGCGTCTGCGTGCATGCCTTGTAAACACCACTGTAATTATAGCGCGACCAACCCTACTTGATGTGAGTTATTATTATTGAATATGTATAATAAAATAATGGTAACGAAATCGATGCTCTTATAAAATAAATATTGCAAGATTCAAAAATACTATATTCACTTAGGTCTTAAGGTGACTCTTATGAATGTAAGAAATTGTATCTAAATATATACATAACTCAAAGGACTGACTGACATAGTGATCTATCAACGCACAGCCCAAACCACTGGAGGAATCTTACTGAAAGTTGGCATGGAGGTAGATGTTATGACGTAGGCATCCGTTAAGAAAGGATTTTGATAAATTCTACCCCCAAGGGGATAAAATAGGGGATGAAAATTTGTATGAAACTTTGTCAATTTTAAACAGATCCAACTGAGACTTTGCATGCCTATAGCTACTATGATGTAGGCATCCCCTAAGAAAGGATTTTGATAAATTCCACCCCTAAGGGGATAAAATGGGGCCTGAAAATTTGTATGAAACTTTGTCAATTTTAAACCGATCGGGCTAAGACTTTGCATGCATATAGCTACTATGAGGTGGGCATCCCCTAAGAAAGGATTTTGATAAATTCCACCCCTAAGGAGATAAAAAAGTTTGTTTAAATTTTCTTAGATTTTCGACTGATTGAACTGAAATTTTAAAGATTGGAGCTACTATGATGAAGACGTCCGCTTAAATAAGATTTTGATAAATTCAACCCTCATGGGGATAAACTAAGGGATGATGGAGGATATAAATGTATTAGTTTGAACTATCAGTACCTAATGGAACGAATAAATTAAGACGAACGAAATAATTTAAGTTCTAAATGTTGACAATAGATAGCGTTGTGCAGTTAGGTACGTCATTTTTGGACGAAGGGTAAGACCTAGGCGGACGTTCTCTGACCAGATTGGAGACATCCTACAGTGTAGTACTAGGGCTTGAAATATCGGAAAATATTGAATGCCGGAACTGAGTTACGATATTGGAGTGTCAATTCCGGAATTCCAGTACTGGTTCCGGAATCGGTATGCTCTTGAAGTAGGTAGATATTTATTGGTAGTAGGTATATTTCTTATAATAAAATAAACGTGTATACTACAAAAATTAAACACGTTATATATTTTCATCAGTTTACAATTCGTTATACGTTGGATAGATCAAAATTTAACCATTGAATTTGAACACCTCAAAATTTTCTACAGTTTTGATTAATTAACATGCCATGAACATTCAAGCCTTAGTAGTAAAAGTTACGAAGAAAAATAGTATAATTAAACATTGTTATAAAACCAGACAATTTAACATTAAAATAATAACCAGACCGATTCTCGAAATTCCTAGCTCATGGTTTGCCAACGAGCCATGTAATGTAGCGTATTAGGTGTACCGTGTAAGACTAAAACCGTCAAAGCAGCGAAGTGCGCTTCAAAGCAGCGAAGTTAAAGTAGGATTGGGTAGGATATGTCTATAGGAAACATCTCGAAATTGGATATACATCACCAAACAATACAACCCTGAAGGAGAAGTAGAACTGGAGGAAAGAGAAGTGTTGACAGGGGCAGGTCGAAAAAACGATTAATACTTTTCTAGCTGACTGGCAAGATAAAGCAAAAGATCGGCATTTATGGAAGAGTGTGCGGGAGACCTTCGCCCAGCAGTGGGACAGTAACGGTTAAAATAAAAACAAATATTACTAAACTTTAAAGTAACATTTGGGAATAATGTGAGTTTATGCACTTTCCTTATTTTATGGGTAGTGGATTGATTCAATTGCTGAAAAATCGTGGGAGTGAGAATCAATAAAATATTTGAAATTGAATTTTTCCCTTATGAAATTGTTCATTTTCCAAAAAATGTGTTGATCTATTGGAGCAAGTTACAAGCTGTAGGAGGTATGGAGGGTGTCGGAGACTTTCAAATCTCAGCTCCCTCTAATTTAGTTTCCGTCTTGCGCGAAGTACCTATGTAATCTAAGTGTTCGTTGTCCTCAAGCAGCAGAAGGCTCTAACGTATACAGATATATTTCTGATTATAACCATTGAGACCGGTGTCGGTTTTTAACAGGCATCTTTCCATCATTGTTAGCAATTGTTCACAGTGAAATTTGCTACTGTAATATGCTGTCATATCTATCTATCTATATCTTGGGAAGCTGAAGTGCTTGATATCAGCACTGGTCCCTCAGACAACAACCAGTACTTTTCCTCAATGAGTTTTCACTTGTGCAGGTCTTGGCTGGTTCTCCTTGGTTCAAGCGCATTGACGAGCAATTCCTATTCTCGTACCGGTCCAAATTTTTCATCAGACGAAACGATAGATTTCAATATTTCCTCTATATTGTGACGGTTGAGTAAACTCACATAGCAATCAATGCGTGTTTGTTGGTGTATTTTGCTTATTTCTACAATTGTTTCCTTTCTAATTATTTTTAAGAGAATTAAAATTGTTTCATAAATCGTTTCTATTGGTTGAGATTCTATCGTATCGTTTCTAGTGGTTGTAACGCTGGTTTGCATTAGATCTGCTTCCATGATCACATGTCATTTAACTTTTAATTGTCAACTATGGTCTCGTGTCGTTCGCGGAATTAACAAAATGTCGGGGACATAGGAAACACTCAAGAGGAAGCGCGGAGTCGCTGGGGAAGGAATGGTGACCTAACAATGTGTATTATTGGCCACGTTTACAAAAAATGTTATCTAGAAAAATCACTTTGTATTATTTATCAATACCGGAATTACGATATTTGGGGCCTCAATTCCGATATTATAATATCGGAAAAAAGCATACGAAATTCCGGAACTACGAAATCTCGGATTTCCGGGATCCATGCCCTATGTAGTACCTACAGAATGCGCGTGATCAGACGCGCGGCGCATCCCGTACTGAATCCACGCTCGCCGCGCTCGTTTATGAGATTACACACGGCGCCGGGGATTCACGCGTACATTCCAACCGGCGGCGGCCGATTTGTATGAAGCTATCCTACTATTCTTTTTATACTATGTACTGACGCCCTGTAACGACTGTCAAAGATCTTCATGACAACCGGGACCGACGGACGGCTTAACGTGCTGGCCGAGGCACGGGACAAGCGATAGTTAATAATTCAATACGCACATAACTCCGAAAAGTAGCGCCGTGGATTCGAACCCGATACCCTGTGCATGTCTGTTGGTATATCCACTCGGCTATCGCTGCCTCAAATCTCATTTATATTGTGTATTAATATTTTCAACCGACTTCAACACGGAGGCGGTTCACAATTCGGTTGTATTATTTTTTCATATTTTTAATGTTTGTTACCTAACTAATGCATCATTTATGGACCGATTTGGATTTATTTTTATTTCATAGGATGGGCTATAATGATATTACTTCCAGATTGGTCCCATAGAAAGTTTTCCGAAATCAGTTCAGTATTTTGGATTTTATAACAGAATGACTAGAATTAGTATGTATTGTAATCTAAGTAAATGAGATTTTGCATGTTTCTACGACTGTTTGAAGTCGGATGTTTTTTAACAGCAACAATGGAATCTACCTGGAATTATTACATTTAAACATCAAAATACGTTAGCCAAAATAATTCTGTATTACGATCATGCATTTTATTGGTCAAAGTATCAATTTGTTTTGTCTCCGTGAGTTCACTGCAAGGTAGATTTTGTTAGGCTACACAGACGCACACATTGACACCTCGATCGCGTTGCCCGCGCGCTTGGCGTAAAATACCTATTCACGCAGTCCGTGAATTTTGGAACGGCCTCTTAAGTAGCTACTTTAAACTAACAGTGTTTGTTCAACAATTTCTACGCCTGCTACGAGTGTCGTAGCCTAGTAGCACAAAGCTACAAAATTTGAGCAAATAAAATATTTTATTGACATTCGAACTGACACTCAAAATTGAAATACAATACGGATCTCTTCCAGTGAGATATTACTTCGTTGTGCACTCATCCATCCCATTTAAATTGATGAGAGATTTCAAACGGCCGGCTCCCTAATGGAAAGATAATAACTGTTTAGTGACAGCCTCTTGTATTTTATTCATTTAATACTGGCTGGCAAATGCTTCATCATATTTCACTACAAATTTAAATTGATATATCTAAGATTTCGTCTTTATGTTTTGTACTCTAGTTAAAAAAATAATAATAATAAATTGTTACTTGGTGAACTAAGGATTCCAGACTTTATCCAAAGTTTTTTGACCTTTATTATTATAAAAGGTTTTCTTTTATAAGAAGTTATGTAGTTTACCTATGTCTGTTATTACGTCAATTCTGTTATTGTTTTGCCTTGTTGTTAATAATGAGCTCCTTGATATTTTTCTGTCCGTGAGAATCTGTTTGTTAGTTTTCTTTTCACCTAATTTTATGTAGAGGCTTTTTATAGGTTTTAATTCTAAACGTGGGACTATGACGTCCAAGTGATGCCTTTATTGTTTGAACTATACCAGAAAATTTCATTTTGTTAAAATTTATTCGTAACGATGTAACACTGTTCTTATTATGGCAGCGTTTAATAGTATAGCATTAAGTACTTTTCATCGACGTATTATAAAAAGGCGACGAGAGTGCGAGAATATGCTTGATTACTCAAATAATTAAAATAAAGTTGTGACGCAAATAATAAGTTACTCACTAACTAAACTAAACGTAATGACGTGCGAACTTATTTTGAAGGGATAATTACTTAGTTTGGCCACGATGTTTTTACTGATTTTCCTCGGTGGTAGTTAGAGAAATTTGTATTCATCGCAAATATGACAATTTTATAATTAATTTTAATTGAATATTTAAGTGATTATCAAAACCTTAATGTAAAAGTATTCAATTTGTCGACTCGACGTTATAATCAATCTAGCTATAAAAATATTTAAACAATCTATAATAGTAATGTAAAATAGCAACCATATTTAAACGAAATTCGTTCATAAAACAAACTCAACACTGAAAACACAAAATAATATCCCTCGCAGAACTAAACCGGCACATTTCACTATAAAACAAATGTAAGTGTTATAATAACTATGAGCCATTTTCCTGAAAGCCGTTATTTTATTATGACACATAGCAAGCCGTAGCAGAACGAATATTAATCCTGGCTCTTTGTTTCCGAGGTGAATCTTTTCAGGAACATTTGAGGTGTTTCGTAATATCGGTGGCTTTGTATAAGGCTTCTATTTTTTATCTCCCGTTCTGCTTTGTATCTGTGAAGTTTTGAACTATAGAATAGTCTGTTTGCATTATACATATTTTAATATTCTGGGCAACCCATACAATGCAGAATCTATACAAGACTCTATATTATGGCAATCAAGCAATTGATTAAATTACTTGAATTCTGATATATTATATTATTTTCTTAATCAGGACAGGGTCCACACAATAAAGAACAACCACTCAAACTGGAAGTAACGAATGGAACATGTAAAATGTATGCGCGTGGGGATCGATCCCACCACCTTGCATGCAGTGTTAATTCTCTTATGAGCGCCATTTTTCTGGAAACCGTTATTTTATTAAGACATGTAGCAAGCCGTGCGAGAACGAATATTAATCCTTGCTCTTTGTTTCCGAGGTGAATCTTTTAAGGAACATTCGCGGTGTTTCGTAATATCGGTGGCTTTGTACAAGCCTTCTATTTTCTATCTGCCGTTCTGTTTTGTGTCTGTGAACTTTTGAACAATGGAATAGTCTATTTGCGTAACACATTTTTTTAATATTCTTTGACAATTCATATATCGCCATCTGTACCTAAACTAGGCGGGCCCCATACTGAGGCAATCAAATAACTGATAAAATTATTTAAATTTAAATCTTAATAAATAAAATTCATAAAATTCTTGCGTTACTGAGTGACAGACAAGCCACAGCCAACACTATTGGACGCAAGAAGCTGATATTTGTAATGTATGTTTCTTGGGGACCGCAGGGGTTTATTATATAAATTTCTATAATCGGGACAGTGTCCACACTCTTTATAAATTCTGTTCTACGGCGACTTTACAAATATACAACCAACGAACACAAAGAACAACCACTCGAGACTCGAAACAACGAATGGAACACGTATAATGTTTGCGCGTGCGAATTAGAGATGGTGAATATAACTATCAACCATTAAATATAACTGATTAAAATTTTCAACTGTATGATATGATAAACAAAATCAACACTATTGAATAAAAATATTATTACCTATTCATTCAACCGACGACGCGCGGCGCGGCCGTCGACGCGCCACGCGCCAACTCGGATTCGTTTCCAAGTAATAATGTCTAGGTAGTAGGTACATCAATTCACTACGATGAAATTTGCACTTAACTGTCATTGCTTTAAGATGCATGTTGCATTAACATAACCTATCCCATACATCCCTACGTTCGTAAGTACCTAGTCAACATTTGTTTTTGATAATAATGAATGTGATTGGTTGATTTTAAACACCTGAATGATATTCGAATATTTTTAACATTAACTTGCTGAGGTTTAGTCACGGTAATATAATCTAACAGTATTGTAACTCGGCCGTCTTCGTGAGTTATATACCTACCAGACGCGCCGCATGCGAGCTGCGGCACGATAGCGGCTGCGGGTACTGTAGGTACAGTCCGCCCAGTCTAATGGGTACTCTGCTCGCGGCGCGTAGGTATAACTCGAGTTTCGTGCGTTTGTATGGAGTTACAATACTGTTAGATATTATTACCGTGGTTTAGTGTTAGTTTTTGATAATAATAAATGTAATTGGTTGATTTTAAACACCTGAATGACATTCAAATATGTGTTTTATCATTAACTTGCTGAGGTTTAGTGTTAGGGTAAATACGCTAAACGTCGCCCCCCCCCTAAACCTCGGCCGTCTGCACATTTTTAGCTTGCGTTCATTTAAAACGTAATGAAGTGACAAATTTGCCACTCGAATTACAACCTTAGTTCATGCTCTATATGTACAAACCGTTACTTTCCGATTACGCCACTCACTCTTCGCACACTGAGCGTCAGTAGCGATTGCGCCGTCGAAGTGTCAATTTTATATTAAAAGTACCTTACTTGCTGTGAATACCCACACTTCGGGGATTGATATTAGAACGGTCAGAAATTCCTTTTTTTTTGTTTTAAGCTTTATTATCTGTAAAAAAGTAAAAATCACTAGGATTTTTACTATATTTTGAGATAGTTTTTCCAATGTTTTACGTATTGTTTTAAAGGGAAAATAGGAGGCCGCCAATAGAATACCAATTTTGAATTAAAACTGGATTCTCGGCCGTGGCCGACTTAAAGTAAATGCAGTCTGTGTTATAAATTCAAATTGTACTTATTCCATTGGCTTAATAAGAGAATTTGCAACGCATATAGGCAAATAAATCTATTTCACGTTTAATCGCCAAATACCGGCCGGGGTGATATTAGTTGAATCTCGAGAAATAATATACCCGAAATAGGGGCCGGCTTTAGAAACATTAAAGATCGTAATGTCGACCAGCCTCGAATTCGAGCCCAACTATACAGGCTGATTACTTTTTCTTATTTTCTCAAAATAAAATATTTATTATACATTTATTTATTAATAATATAAAGAGTTAAGTTTAAATGTAGGAGTTGATATTATTGAAAACATTTATGGTAGCTTATTATGGTATGGGAATATAAGATATACATTGCTCTTTGGAACTTGCTACCTTAACCAATGTTAATTAGCTTAAAATATAAATGGTTGGTCGTGAATATTTCATTCATTAATTAACCTGCATGTCACAAAAAGCTGCCCTTAGAATTAATGCTTTTAATTTAAGGTACTACAATGACAGCAGGGAGATCCAGGGCCTTCACGAAAACAAAGAAAATTATGCAGTTACGATCGCACAAAAATAAAGGAAGCACTTGAGGCAATAAATAATGGAATGCGCATTCGTGCAGCCTCTAAACTATTTGGCGTCCCGCGAACGACGACGTTGCAGGATAGATTGGCTGGTCGCATAGACATACATACATTTAAAACGGGACGTCCTTCGGTTTTGAATCCAGCCAAAGAAGAAATACTAGTTCAATGGCTAATACAACTCGCGAAGTGCGGTTTCCCAAGAAAAAAAAAACAGATTTGATTAATAGTGTAAAAAAAATATGACAGCCGAAATCAGGCAAAATCTATTCAATGATGATACTCCGGGCCAAAAATGGTATGAATTATTTTTGAAAAGACATCCAGAACTAATTATAATTATTGTGATGTTTACTTTGATAAAAATTGTAATACCTAACATTATTTAAGTGCAAATAAAAAAAATACTTTACCTACTATTAAACCAATAACGAATAATAACGTATACTTAGTGAGACTCCTGCCAAAATAAATCATATTAATAATATTCGTCAGTCTTAATTTAAAACATCCTATACCCGGCCGACATTTGGGAAAAACGCGACCGACAATGGGCCGTGAATGGCCGACTTTAGGGTTTTTTCGTTCTCGACGCAACTAAACCTTAGAACTTTTTCCTTGTAGTAGAAATGTCAATCTTATGCCCATAAACATGAAATAGATTTATCAAACTATCCAAAACCGCATCGGAAGCTGTCCTTTTGTTGCAAATTGATGGTGCCAGACCGATCCCAAAACAGAAAACCGTAAGGTGGCCGACATTTAGCGTATTTTATTCTGATGGAACGAAACAGTAATTTCATTCAATAATTTTGTAGAATATTGAGTGGTTGAGTGATATTAGTTGATGTCACGCGTTCTAAGTGCGAGTTACGAAATACTGATCTGTGTTGACTTTACCGTGCTATTGTTATTGTTGTTTGTTAACGAATATTATAGGGAACTAAGTGTTTAATATTAAAAACAAGTGTGTGTGAAGTGTGAACGTTTAGTGCAAGTAGGTAGTAACTTTAAACGGGTAAAATTTATACCTACCTATCTAGTGTCTTTAATAGTCTTTATGGACAAGCTCTGCAACGAGCGTTGAGTTTGTTGAGACCTGGTTGAGACCTAATAATACCAACATACCACAAAAATAGTGACATTAGCTAGACAGTCCTAAGCCTGTTAAAGTATGAAGGAAAGTATATTCATTGAATTAGTTGAAACTAACGCAGACCTAGCAATATCAACTTCGTTATGGCTTTGTGTTGTTAGAATAAAAATTAACTAATATTTTCAACCATTAAAACTAACAGTTAATTTTTTTTATCAAATAACTTTTAACAAATAAATAAATTCAACCACTTAGCCCATCTCTAGTGCGAATCGATCCCACCACCCTCCACGCAGTGTTAAGAGTGAGGCGTGGTAGCGCCACCTACCTTCCTATCTATAACTAATCGCATCAAGATCAATCGTTCCACGTCTAGTGCGAGCGATACCATATTTCCGTCCCGCTCTATCCCACTCCCTGGAAGAGGCACTGCCTTTCGCCTGATTTCGTCGCCGCTATCGTCGACGCGAGTGACAGTCCAGAACATTCCGCTCGCTGAGAACGCCGTCTCGTTCGTATCGCGCCGCATCGCTGTATGTGATTTATTACCGCATATATAAACCGCTCGCAAGTGGGAGTGACGGTGAATTGAAGTGAAAGCAAGCAGCTGCATCACGAAACCACCAGGAGACTGCCCTACGGAAACGAAGAAGGTTGTATAAGGTAAGTGCCCTCCATCCTTGAAATATCCTATACCCACTCAATCACTCCTTCCCGTAACCATCTCCTAGGCGGCGAAGAACCGCTATCCTCTGTATACAGTCCATTTCCTTCTCCAAGTCGCCTAGACCCCTACGGTTTCGGTGTAACGCCGAACCATTTTTTTGATCCATACGAGTCGGATTCATTTACGTTTTATACGTTATACCGCTATACCTAGGCAGTTATAGCACCTAGCTATACTCCTAATATATTCACATAACCGTCACATGGTTATTTCCGCCCGCATTAGTAGGTAAACTTTTATGTAGCTACCTACTTATTAAATTATTATTTCTGCAACTATCATAGTTGTCTTATAAATCTCATATTTCAATCAACTTTAATTCCTCGGCTCTAAGGTGTTGCCTACTTAGCCTACTTAGGTAAAATAATAGATACATTAGATATTCTTATTTTGTTTCGGTCTCATTAGCTTATACTTACGTAAGCATGTCACAACAAAAGAAGTCACGCGTGTCGGAAGACAAAGAGATGACAATCTTAGAAGCAAAACGCAATATTTTATTTGAGCGCATTCAAAACATCTATGAACGATCAAAAACCGCATCTATGTCTGACAGTAATAGCGAAGCATTTCTCAGTTATTGTATGACAGTAGATAGTATTCGAACAGATTTTCATAAGTTGTTAGACGATTATAACGCAAGATTACTTTCTATCAATCCTGATGAAAAACCGAACTATCAGGCGTATACCTCATTCGAAGATCTTTATTGTATTATTAAGCGTATACAATCGCAATTGGAGGGTAAATGTTCGGCAGAGCCCGTTGCCCGCAAACCGAGATTACCGCCAATCGAGATTATGTCGTTTGACGGAGATATACGAAATTGGCCGTTATTCTATGCGAGTTTTAAGTCTACAGTGTACGATAATGGTTCTCTGACAGATGCTGACAGGTTGTACTATTTAATAGGTAAACTGTCACCGAAGGCCCAGTCCGTATTTGCAGGTGTCACACCCAGTGCTGAGAATTATCAGGTCATATTTCAGTCACTACTTGACAGACATCAGGACACGCGCATCCTAACGTCTACGTACTTTGACCAAGCTTTAAATCTCAAACTGTCCGGCAACGCGTCTGTCTCGAATTTCCAGCTGTTTATTGATAACTTTGTAACCGCGGTTAATTCTCTTAGGAATTTAAAATTAGAAGATCTTTCCGACTTTATGTTGCTTCAACTCGCTTTAAAAAAGTTTGACACTGATACAATTTGCGCATTCGAGATGACGGAACGCAATAATAAAATACCTACACTAGATAGTTTTATTTCGCTCATAAAAGATCAGTGTCGAATATTTCATAATACGCAGTCTGGTTCACCTGGCCCGTCTAACACTAACAGCAACAAACAAAGGTTGAATAAATCGCGAAATAGTAATAATAACTCGGTCCCTAATCCACAATCTTACGTAACATGTTCGGAATCTAATAGTAATAATTCACAGAAGTGTCTGTGCAGTAATATAGTGCACGACCACTTATACAAGTGTCCCGCCTTCGATAATTTGCATGCAACCGCTCGTTTTAAATACGTAAAAGATAACAAAGCTTGCATTAATTGCTTAAGCATAAAACATAAAACAAGTAATTGTTCTAGTAGAACGAGATGTCGCTCATGTAATCAAAAACATCATACACTGTTACATTTCGATAAAGCCGCTAACCTTGACACACTTACGAGTACGTTGCAAGTGCAGAACACGGTAGCTGCGCCTTCCGCGTCTGAGGGCGAAGTATCGTTGTGTACGACATCCATTGCGCGGGCAACGCGCACGTGAGGACGGCACTCGCGCATCTGTAATAATCCGCGCAGGACCAAAACGCAGTGTACGGCGTCTAAGACTGTTCTGTTAGCGACAGCGCAAGTTATCATATATGATGTTAATGGGTCGCCGCACATGGTACGTTGTCTGCTAGATAGCGCATCTCAGACCAATCTAATAACATCGGAATGCTTCAAACGCCTCGGATTATGGAATAACTTTAAAAATACTAACTCAACCGTCAAAGGGATAGGCGGATCAGAAAAGCATTGCAGGGGTTCCGTAGATATTAAAATACATTCGCGTTTTGATAGGAATATTAATTTTAACATTTCTTCGCTTATCGTGGAGCGTATCACGAACGCATTGCCGAACGCTAATGTAGACGTAGCATCACTCACCCATCTCGAGTCATTGCCGCTAGCCGACGCGGAGTTTGCGAATCCGGCAGGCATTGATCTTTTGATCGGAGCTTCAATATTTCCGCACTTGCTACTAACTAAAATAGTACGTAGTGAGCGATATGATTTACCGCCCGCTATTGAGACGGTACTTGGGTATGTGATTATGGGTACCGTACCTACGTTATATACTTCTCAATGTATTACGTCTTGTTGTTGTTCTGCTCTTCAAGAGATCAAGGTGGGTGCTAAAACTGTGTGTAAGATAAAGCACTAATTAGCTATGCTATGCTATGCTATGCTATGCTATGCTACGCCATGCTATGCTACGCTATGCTACGTTATGCTACGCTATGCTATGCTATGCAATGCTAAGCTACGCTACGCTACACTATACTATACTACACATCCGCTTTGTATATAGATGAGATTGCCTGTAATGTCATACCCGCTCCGCTAGCAATTTCGCTTTGTGAAGAGCTTATTCAGCTTTTCAAGCGAGGCCAAACTGATCTTGTCAAATGGACAAGCAACTCTAAGGAGGTTCTCACACGCATACCAGATTCTCATAAAGCTTCTCCAGACATTGAGTTTGAGAAGTCTGTACCGCATAAGGTTCTCGGTTTACGCTGAGACAAATCCTGCGATAGTTTTCGGTTTGACGTCTCACCGCCAGATGATAAGTGCGCCAAACGCACTATGCTGTCCACAGTGGCTCGACTATGGGACATAATGGGTTTTGTGGCTCCCACAATTTTGTACGCCAAGCTCTTGATCAAAGAGCTTTGGCTATCAAAGTGTGAGTGGGATGAAACACCCCCTGACCATATTGTCGCCGCTTGGGGCCAGTTTGTATTGAGCTTACCGCGCTCAATCAAATTACTAATCCGCGTCATCTTGGGTTGGTAGATGGATGTACCATCAACTTAATAGGTTTCGCTGACGCCAGCGAGCGTGCTTACGGCGGAGTCGTATATCTGCAAGTCCGCACTGGTTCTAACTACTCGTTGCAGTTAGTTTTTGCCAAGTCTGAGGTCTCGCCTGTTAAAACCATTTCAGTTGCGAGACTGGAGTTGTGCGCGGCCCTGTTGCTATCTCAGTTGCTCCGCAAGGTTCAAGACACAGTTTTGCCCCACTACCCCATTAATAAAATACACGCATTTTACGACTCCAAAGTAGTGCTCGCTTGGATTCGTTCTTCTCTTCACCGCTAGCAGACTTTTATCGCCAACCGCGTTAGTAAATTGATTGAACTTGTTCCCGCTACTTGTTTCAATCACGTCGCGGGTTATCGTACTCGTCTTCAGGAAGAACTTTCCATAGATCATATTGACTGGAAGTTTATTCCACCAGCATCACCACATTTCGGTGGATGTTGGCCAAGCATGGTCAAAACTGTCCTTGCACAAGTCGAGGCACTGATCAACTCACGTCCGCTTCCAACTCAGTGAGATCTAGCCTGAAGTTGGACTTACCTCTTAGTTTAAGTATTTAGTTAGTAGTTTTCGCTATTAATGCGTTTGTAGCTTTCGCTAAAGTTAATTTAGATTAATTTTATTGTTATATCGCTGTCTTAGCCTATTGAGGGGTTATGCGGTAGTACACCCAACATAGCTAAGTTCAATTCTATTTTTTTAAAGGCAACCCTTTAGGGCCGGGGGGATATGGTAGCGCCACCTACCTTCCTATCTATAACTAATCGCACCAAGATCAATCGTTCCACGTCTAGTGCGAGCGATACCATATTTCCGTCCCGCTCTATCCCACTCCCTGGAAGAGGCACTGCCTTTCGCCTGATTTCGTCGCCGCTATCGTCGACGCGAGTGACAGTCCAGAACATTCCGCTCGCTGAGAACGCCGTCTCGTTCGTATCGCGCCGCATCGCTGTATGTGATTTATTACCGCATATATAAACCGCTCGCAAGTGGGAGTGACGGTGAATTGAAGTGAAAGCAAGCAGCTGCATCACGAAACCACCAGGAGACTGCCCTACGGAAACGAAGAAGGTTGTATAAGGTAAGTGCCCTCCATCCTTGAAATATCCTATACCCACTCAATCACCCCTTCCCGTAACCATCTCCTAGGCGGCGAAGAACCGCTATCCTCTGTATACAGTCCATTTCCTTCGGTTCGGTTTCGGTGTAACGCCGAACCAAGGCGGTTGCCTATACGTATCCACACGCAGTGTAAACCCCATTGGTGTAGTCAAGAATGAAATGAAGTAACAGCCAGACAGAAAGCAAATCGACTTTCTTATCAAACAAATTTTGTCTCAGCTGGGAATGGAACCCACATACTCCAGCTTTGCAGTATCACTAGTCATCAAACCAAGACGCCAGTTATATAATATAAAGATTAATCGCTCAAGGACTGTGTATAGCTCGCTTAATCATATCGGATAGTCGTCTGTCACTATTTAGTATAAAGACTTAGTGTGTACTTGTTTAGTGAGTTAAATGACTCGTATGCATATGTGTTATGATGGTACAACTTATTGAAATATTATGCGCTAATGCATCATTTATCTACCAATGAATTACCCTTATGAATTCATATCCATATAGGTACGTATTGAAAGCCCGCTTTTGTATTAGAATATTGATGTATATTCTGACATTAGTATAAAAGCAATGTTTTATTAATACATTTAAGATACTTTCGATATTTTGTGAAACTGTGTGTTACAAATTTCAGGTATTTGTTTGATGTGAATCAGGCTTACTAAACTGTTGAGTAATTACTTTTTTAAATGTCAATGTGTGATCGGTGGCTATTAGTTTAGACCTTAGACTATATATTATTAGTTCAGACACATATATGTAGTCTAGTGTTTCTAACAGGCAATAAAAAAGTAAGCATATTATTTCACCCAGTCTTGGTCTTTAAAATAACTACCACTCCGAAGAGGATAAGCATAAAAAATAATATAATCAGCGTTTACGCAGAAATTACTTAAAACAGCACACGGTCAAGTTAGTTATAAAAACAAACTCATTTCATAATAATTGGTTTAAATCTCTTATAATAAATCAAGACATTAATGAAACAGCACGAGCGCTAATTGAATAAAATTAACAACAAAACGTTACAGCAATGAGAATTTATGCGTTAAAAATACGTTGATATATTCCGTTGAACGACATTGAGTGAAATACGAAATTCACTTGGACGTTGGAATATGTATGACGCAGTGAAAATCCAATTTAGGTTTGCAATAAAAGAATGGGTGCAGGAGGAAATTTAAGTAGTTTATACTAGCTGCGGTGCTCCATATCATTACCTACAAAAACAATTTGATCCGCGAACTATCAGGTGTACGGCTTACGTAACCTTTGCGACAGGTTTTAAGCTGTTTCAGACAGATGCTGTACAAATTATGTTACTAAGTACGGATGCGGAACGGACTTTGTTTTATCTTAATGATTTGGAGTAACTTTAGTTTACTGGTGTGAGATTTGTAGGCTTTGTTGTATCCTGTTAACCTAATGAAGGACGCTATTATATTCATATTTTTTAGCGTTTCATTTTCTACTTCATCTATATATTAAAAGAATTTGTGTTTTATAATACGAGTCGGCCAGCCCGCTCTACCCAACCGATTCGGATGTTTTTTTTTTTAATGAAAGCTCTCGCTGCGTAGATTTGTCATCAAGCGTTAGAAATTATCTAACTTGCACATTCATCAAGTTATATGCAAAAACAGTTTTCTCCCATACATTTTTGTAGCCGTAGTCAATGACTTTCTGCTTCTATATATCTGCTTCTCATTGAGGTAGGCGTTTCGTTATAGGCCTAAAACACGCGCTAAAAAGAGCTCTTTCATTTGATGTTACTCATTTAAATTGGGTAAGATTGAAGGAAGATAGGCGTGGACATTCAACTTATTTTTCAATATATTCCTATAAATTTCTTAAGATTCCATTGCTTTCTCTCTACATGGACGGTTCTTAATTCAAAAATATTTTTATGGCATCTAATAAGATCCTTGCGGTAACTGCCAGGAAAATAAACGTTATGCCTCCTTAAGGTGACCTTGCCTTACTTTCATACGGGTGTGAGTGTGGTGGTGTGTAAAATATACGCGATGTTGGTAAAATTATCACTATAGTAAATTTTCGCTGATGGCAGGTAATATTCCCCGAATGTTACCAGTTAACCCTTAATGTTGGGTGAATTGATCTCTGATGTTGAGGAATTTTCCTTACGTTTTATGTTAAAAATAATTTTGTGTTTTTAAACTACGGACTTTCTTCGGGCATCTTAATTTTTTTTTTGTGGAATATATTACAGCCGTTCTATTGTCATATATATCATAGTACTATTGTCATAATATATTCTTCATCAGCCTTAAAGTCATATATTATAATTATATTATTACAAGTGGTAGTTATGGTTGAAATTGTAGCCTTGGTCAGAATAGTAGTTTTGAGAGAAAAGGTAGGTACTTTTGACAGCACCGGCGGTTTTGGTAGAAATGGTAGTTTTAAAAAATGGTAGATATGATAGTGTTAGTACGAATAGTAGTTTTGGTACAAATAGTAGTTTTGATAGGAATAGTATTTTTGGTAGGAATAGTAGTTTTGGTAGAAATTGTATTTTGGCATATATTGTAGTTTTAGTAGCAATGTTACTTACGATTGCTACCAATGCTACCATTCCTACCAAAAGTACAATTTTGACCAAAACTATAAACGTCATTATTACATTTCTAAATTATGATGGATTAATCACACCCATACACAAAACAAAATAAATCGTGCTTCTCACAGAAATATTTAGCTGGATAACAGAAATAAAACCTATTTTCTTACTTATAAAAAAAGTTATTTATCTATATTTTTAATTTTGATAATAAAATATTGACAGATAAAGAAAAAAGTGAAGTTAGCGTAAGTTAGTTACTTAAGTTTCTGATTTAATAACGTATTTTTTGTGAGTAGTTGTGTTTTCAATTATAATGATGGTTCTTGGAAGGAAATTGAAAAATGCTCAGAGAAAGTTTGAACAAAGAATCTTGGTCAATGACGGCCCTGTTGGAGATTTGGTACTGGATGGTCCTCCTACTGCTAAAAAAATACGGCTGGAAACGGGTTCAGATTTGATTAATTCTACCATCAACAATTTTCAAGTGATTTCCGTTCTTGATGACGGTAATTACTTATTCCGCGCAATTTCTTATTGTTTATATGGAAGTGAGAATAAATATCATGAAATTCGTTTGGCCACTGTTGATAACATTGTCAATAAGTGGGTTGTATATAGTAACTTCACTGTTGGGTACGAAGCATAATTATGGCCAGACCATTACAAATGCAACAGATTACAAACGTGTGATGGGTGCCAATAAACAGTACGCAGGGAAAGAAAGAAAGAAAGAAAACATATTTATTCTGCTTCAAAAACCCATTTACAAAATAAACAAAACATAAAAAAAAATAAAAGAAATATCAATGAATGCAGAATTGGATCCTAACTCAGCATTGAGCCATCCTGCTGGTTAGCGAGATGGCACTGATATTCTGTTAGGTCCAGAAATTAAACAAAATAGATACATATAAATAAATAAAATACAACATTTCTTCTTAAAAACATTTTTGTGTCTACGGTCGGGCAACACATTTCTACAGCAACACCATTAAGATGACGGAAACAATATATTTTAAATATAAACAACAATTAATGTCCTTCTTCTATAAACAAGAAACAAAAATAAAAACAAATATAAACAAAAATAAAAAAGAATAACAAGCATTCTAAAATTTTACTGCCAAATCATTTTTTTTTTTTTAATTTTTCATACATGGCAACACTCAATTCCAAATCAATGATGTAAGCCATCGAGTGTAGAAAATATTATGGTAAATAACAATAAAAAATATTATTAATAATTATTATTATAATCCACTTCAAGTCAAAAATTTACTTGGAGTAAATTATAATAACCATTAACACACGAACCAAAAATTACAATCTTCTCACTAACAGAACCTGACACACACCAAAAACCGTAAACTTGCTACCGGCTGTCATTACAACACTTTTTTGTCTATGCTGCAGGCGTATAGCGCGCGTAGTTTGAAACTTTGAAATAGACGCGACGCTAAGGACGCCATAGTGAAAACATATAATTTTGTTTCTTCAATTGCAAATATTATTCTAGTGATTTGTGTGTTGTACCAAGTCAATATGCATAGATTATGTGCGATATATGCCATTTATGTTTCATGTGGGTGAATAGTTGTGTGTAAAGTGAAGGCAATTCCGAATATAACAAATTATGTACGAGCACAGCAACCAAAACAAACAATCATGGAATTCGAAAGGCTGTCGATTAGACCATTGCACAATTATTACTGGTCACACGGGATGGTAAAAGGTGAAAATTGTCTTTATGCTATCTTTACACTCATTCTATCTTCAAGGTTTTACTTGTTCATTTAACAGGAAATGTTTATATTTCTTATTAAAAGAATACACTGATTTTAGGTCTCTCAGAGGAGGTGGCAAGTCATTCCAGACCTTGCTAGCTAAAAACCTGAATGAGGCACGAAAAGAAACGCTGCGGTGTTTTGGCGTAACCAGTAAGTAAGCAGATGCTCTTGTTTTATGCTTATTGAGGTCACTGGACCAAGTAAGTTTATTATACAGATACGCAGGCCTTCCTGTGGATATCACGCCAAAGAGGAGTGAGGCTAGGTGAAGCTTCCTACGTGATGACATTCTCAGCATCTGACTGTTGTTGAGGTATGGAGTAATATATGAACGTGGTGGAACATTGAAACAAAACCGTGCACAGGCATTTTGTACCCGTTGAATGAGTCTTTCTGTTTTGTTGAGTAGACAGGTCCCAAAAGCTGTATCTGCATAGTTTAGCTTAGAAAGAATTAATGTTTCACATAATAAAATGCGCATTTCTTCAGATATATAAGGTCGAATTCGATACAAGAGCTTCAACCTATAGAAACAGTTTTGCACTGTTTCAGCAATATGCTTCTCGAAGTGCAGCAACTGGTCAAAGACTACCCCTAAATTGCGTGCCTCCACCACTTGTTCTATCAGAGTACCATTGATACTGACCTCCAGCCTAACATCCCGTGCTCTCCGCACCATATCACTGGTTCCAATGAACAAGAATTTAGACTTACTCGGGTTAAGTTCTAGGCAGTTATTCTTTGCCCAATCGGATATTCTGTCTAAATCTGCATTTATTTCTTTTACAGACTCAGCACAGTTTCCCAGATGACAGGAGGTGTACAGCTGGATGTCATCAGCATATAAATGAAATTTCGAGTGAAATATGGTTCTGGTTATGTCTGATGTATATATAATGAACAAAAGTGGACCCAGAATGGATCCCTGCGGCACCCCACGAACCACAGGACTGAGCGAAGAAGATACCTGGGATCCATCATTCCCACTCACCTGTACAAACTGATTTCGCCCACTCAGGTAACTGTCAAACCAACGGACAGAATTATGGTCACACCCATAAAATGCAAGCTTGGACAGAAGGAGCGGAACACAAATGGAGTCAAATGCGCGTGAGCAGTCCAATAGAGCAAGCAAAGTCCCCTTACCCTGATCCCTATCCTCCAAGATATTGTCCACCACATCAATCAAGGCAGTGGTTGTGCTGTGACCCGTCCGGAAGCCAGATTGCCTTTCAGGCAATACACCAAAGTCTTCCACATATTTCCTTAATTGAATGCAGACTACTTTCTCTAAGATCTTAGATATACAAGGTAGAAGGCTAATTGGTCGTAGATCCTTGATACTGCTGGGATTTGCGTTTTTCGGGATAGGCTTCACTATTGCAGTTTTCCACAAGTCAGGGAATGAATATGAGGTCAATGACTTATTAATAATTCCAGTAATAGCTGTGAGAGTGTGTGGAAGTGTCATGACCAGCATCTCGAGTGATATGTTGTCAATACCTATTGCATTAGACTTGAGTCCCTGAATTATCCTAAGAACCGTAACTTCATTTGTGGGTTGGAGTTGGAAGCAGCCTGTACCATATCTATTGAATTCAAAATAAGTCAAATCAGATATTGTGACCTCACCGTTACCAGGTACATCCAGAAAGTGTTTGTTAATAATTTCAGGGTCATTACAAAAATATGGTAATTGCCCCCTGTTCCTTTTATTATAATTTATGACTGATTTAATATTACTCCACAATTTTTTAGGATACGTCATGTACATAATCGCACCTTCGGTGCAACAAAGCCACAACTACGCAAAATTGCGAAAATGAAATAAATATGCAGAATTGTCTGCAAGTCATACCTACGTTTGGAGAAACAAAGACAGCTATGAAATTATTGGAATATTCTACTAGATGGCACTAGTGCCTTTGTGGTTATTACTACTTTTTCTACGGCTTTTGGGACAACGAGGTCTGATTGGTCAGTAGTGCCCCGCGCCCCTCGTGAGTTGTTTGCGTCCTGGAGCTACAACTACTTAAAGGTATTTATGGCCACTTTTATTCATATCTGATGGAGCAACGAAGGCGCATATACTTTAGTGACATCAATTATTTTTTCTTATTTGTGAGAAATGTGGAAAAACAAAGTCATTCGTTGTAAAATGTTTTTGTTGGTCCAATATTATGATCTGTGTGTAATATAATTGGAACAACAAAGACATTATTATTTTAAGGTTTTTGTTGGACCAATATTATGATTTGTGTGTAATATAATTGGAACAACAACGGCACTACTTTTTTAAGGTTTTTGTTGGACCAATATTATGATTTGTGAGTAATTTAATTGGAACTATAAAGTCCAGATCAAAATAAAGCTTTTGTAGGTCCAACAACATAGTTTTATAAATCAGATTGATGGAATTACGAAACCATAAATGATAAAAAGGCTTTCTAGGCCCAGCATTACTACTATTGGTCGGATTATGAAAACACTTGTTACCTTGTTATTCCAAATGTCTGTATCTAATTAGTTTCCTACGTGATTAAAATTAAAATTATATCTTTGTTTCTCCATAATTTCGATAATATTATCGCAAATTTTGATACTGTTGAGCTATTTAAATAAATGTTAATCATTTTTAACTTCTATTACTACTAGGTACTTATTTTTGTTGTTATAACGCTGAAAAATAATATTTTATTTTTCTATAGGAAGTACCGTAAACGCACCTATTAACGACAGTTTCAGCGTAGTTTATATTGATATGAAAAATTAAGTATAAAGTTTAATAACTCCTCGTAAGTTATTAGGTACGTTGACGGTAGTAATAGTTAAAAATAAAGTAAAACTCCTATGATTTTGCAATCTAGCATTATGTAGCAAATGAGAATAGTCCAAGTAACTTCTTATGATCAGTAAAATGATGGCATGTCTTGCTTGACCGTTTATTATGCATTCTGCTCACAAATATTATAAATTTCATTGTAGAGAACTATGGGTTCCCGATGCAGAAAAATTATTTCTATGGTTCAAATTCAACAAGATGTTTCATCAAAGGACCGAACATTAGTTAATGATTGGTTAGACAAATTAGATCCTGCGAAACAAGACAATAAATTTGACTGCAATTTAAAAGCTTCCAGTATCCCACCAAACCATAATATCAATGAAGTATCATGTTCTAAAACTGACACCCGTATGATCGACCGCACCACGAATAATGTAGGAGAAGCCCGCACTGACACAGTTATTGTTGATTCATTGTTGCAAAATACCATTATAGAGGAGAATGTGATAATGAAGAGTAGTACCAAAGACAGAACAAAATGTAACGTTTCGGATGATAGAGATTTAGCTTCGTCCGATGTGATTAATATTAATTTACCATCAGAAGATATCATTGAAAAAAATGTGGATCAAGACTCTGATATAAATGATTATTCAGGAAGTGATGGATCGCAATATTTAAAACGACGAAAAAAATTTTTGAGCCAATTCGACTAGCTCTAGCAGTAGTTTGTCTAGGTCCAGTAGCAGCAGTTCATCCACCTCAAGCACTGGTTCAAGTGCCTCCAAAAGTGTATCTAATGTATTAAATACAGAAAATAATGCACCTCAAAACAATGCACTCAGGTACTGAAAAGAGCCTTAGCCGGATAGAAAAAAGCAAGATTTAGAAAAGTGCAAAATTTCTAATAACAACATGACTGTGGCTATTTACGACCTTCAGGCTGTATTGCCTTGCCCAATAGGTCAATCATCAGCATTTTTTTATAAAAGCAAACTGAACTGCTACAACTTTACAATCTCCGATATGAAAGATGAGAAAACATCTTGTTTCTTTTGGCACGAGAGCCTGCGCAAGCGAGGTGCCAACAAAATAGGGACTTGTAAGTACTCCTTTTTTACTTTATTATTTTTGTTTTTCAATTATACTTTTTTATAAAGGTCAATTTAACTACCTGTTTTAAGTTTCAGTTAGTTATTTGCTTTAATTTTGTTTCTTGTTTTTATTTACTAGCAATTGGTTTTTTAATTATTACATAAGACTGTTATAAATACAAAACTTTAGAAGACTGAGCGTGTAGGTAAGTCGGCATTACTTAAAAGGTAATTAAAACTAAGTTTAAAAAATGATGACAATATTTTGAAAGTTTTAAGTACATTTTTACTATAATTTACTGTATTTTCTAAAATAGCGAAACAAAGTATAAGTAATGAATAAATAATATGAGAATGGAAGACTGATTTTACAAGGATGAGTGATGTCTGCATTATCTAGAATGTGATTAAAACTAGGTATAAGAAATTATGTTAGGTTTTGTTAAGGTTTAATTGTTTTGTTTTCTTTAAATTTTGAGATACTTTTTTTTATTACTTTTGGTGTCTAGTTGGTTTTATATGATCAAAATAAACAAAATAAATATTTAATATCTTTTGTTTTATTTAAAACTTTATCATAAATCTCATTTGTAGGTAGGCACAAATAATTAAATTATATGTATTCCTGGTACAACAAAGTCACATGCTGGTATCTTTTTTGTTTTATCGTTTATTTTACTGTTGACTTTACAGTTCGTTTTATTAAAATAAAATAAACAAAATAAATGTGAAATACTTATAGTTTTATTTTTTACTTTATCATAAATCTTAATTGAAGGTAAGGCACAAATAATCAAATTGTATTTTTTCCTGGTACAACAAAGTCACAAGTTGGGACCTTTTTTTGTATTTACTGATTATTTACATTCTTTTTTAATAAATCAAAATATTTTTTATCCTTAACTGTAGGTAAAAGAATGAACTATATCATTTCAAAAGGAATTTACGATACGGTACATAGTCATCTAGTAACGAAGAAAACAGTAAGAAAAAAAACTTAAAAGTCTGCTCCTGTAAAATTGCAAAATGACTAGTTGTGGCTTTGTTGCACCGAAGGTGCGATATTAATGTTTGATTTAAAATAAGCACTCTTTTCATTAATAATGGCTGCTTTAACAATACTTTTTAGGTCTTTATAAGAGTTAAAATGTGATTCTTTCCTGCTGGTCTTATACCGCAAGTGAGCCCTATCCCGTAACTTGACCATGTCTTTCACTGTGTCAGTAAACCAAGGATATCCTCTCTCCTTAATGAGGACCCTCCTAAGAGGGGCATGCAGCTCATATAAACCTAAGATGTACCGGTTAAAGGTGTCCACCATTGTGTTTATATCCTCTAGTTGAAGTATATGGTTCCAGTCAATTTTACTTAGATCATTATTAAATATGTCTATTAAGATATCCTTCATTGGCCGAAAGGTGATCCAGCGAGGAATAGGTTTCTCTGTTTTAATTTTTAATTTAACTGAGATCATTGCATGCTGACCAAGCTCAGGTTTATGCATTACTGATGTCTCACACACCTGGGCATCAGTACAAACCAAGTCAATAAGAGACTGACTGTGGTCAGTGTAGTGTGTGGGTTCTGCTATTACATTCCTTAAACTAGTGCACTGTAGAAAGGCAACAAGAGACTTTGTTTTCCTGTCATTCAAGTCCAGGAGGTTGATATTAAAATCTCCAAGCAGAAGGACCTTGTCTGCACAGGCAAGTGAGGAGAGAGTGTCAGTGATTGCATCCAGAAAGATGTCCACATCCAGCCAGGGAGGCCTGTAGGCTGTTCCAATAATAACGGACTGTGAATGCACCTGTAGTTTAATCCACATTTGTTCTACCATAGGTGAAGGAGGATGTGGAACAGTTCGTACCCGAAGGTCCCTACGCACATAAAAACCAACACCGCCTCCCCTGCCAGCACGCACATTTTTGGGGCGCGGCATATGCCGCAAACGATACTGAGGTATATGAGGCGCTCTACCTTCCTCCCCTTCCCTAAGCCAGGTCTCATTTATCGCCATGATGTCCGGCGAGACATTCTCCATTGCCAGTACGAATTCATCCTGCCGCGACCCCAGTGACCCTGCGTTAAATAGTCCAACACATAAACTTTTATCCTTTTTCATTTTTACCCTTGATCTCCTTTACATCAGTTACATGTTTATTAATAGTTATATGTAATAAGAGGTGACGTGTGTAAATACTGTAAATATAGCAGCATAAGTAGTATACAGTAAGATTAGACAGGAATTTCCAAGTGTGAATATGATTATTATATAAGCAGTATAAGTCATGAAATACAATAATTGTGCAATTTTCCAATTTATCACAATAAGTAAGATTAAAAGGTTGCAGAAGGCACCATCGAAGTTGCTGTGAGAACAATTTGTTATAACTTTTTATTAATTTAAACACGTAATAACATATAGCAAAATGATCATACAATGTAAACATCAATTCAGCATTTAAAATGTTATTCCTATGTGTGAGCCTGTACAGCACATTGTAATTATGTGTGAGCCTGCGGACACAGTGCATGACTATTGCTAAAAGGGCATTAAATGTTACTATTTCTAAGAGCATCACACCCAAAAACACGCTCTAGGTCCTCTTCAGAGCGAATATTGTGTGTGGGCTTACCATCGGCCTGCTTGGTTAGAATTTTACCGCGCTTTGACCAGGTGTATCTCCACCCTAGCTTCTCGGCGGCCTGGCGAGCCCGGTAGAGCAGTTGTCTGTTGGTGCGAGTGAGGCGCTCGTTGAGGTAGAAGCGCCGCGGGGGCGCGGCCAGCCCGAGGTCGGCGGACGTGGCGCCGCGCCGCACCCGCGCGCTCCGCAGCAGTTCGTCCCTTAGCTCCCGGCGCGCTAGGCGCACCACGATCCGGCGCCCCCGGCCGCCGCGTAGTGCGCGCCCTGCGTCCACGCCTTTTGACTCGCCTTCAGCTGCCACGGCGTTAGGTTTAGGTCCCACTCGCTCGGCGAACACTATATCTCGCGGCTCGAGTGTCACTCCCAGCTTTCTTGCCACCAGCTCCACAGTGTGAGTCACATTTTCTCCACTGTCCTCAGGCAGATTGGAAATTTCGAGGTCAGATGCCATGAGCTCCTGCTCCCGATCGTTGAGCTCATTTTTAAGCTGTCTTACCGTCTGGTCAAATTTACTACGCAAATCTGCAGAGGTATCGCTTGATTCACGGCTTTCGAGAGCCTCGACCCTACTCTCCAGTCCATCCAACTGCTCGCGGCACGTAGAGACAGCCTCTCGGAGATCAGCCACTTCCTTCCTAATCTCCATAAGCTCGTTCTTCAACTCGACCTTAATACTGCGGAGTTCACTCCGGATCAATCTTAGCTCGAGCCCTATGTCCGTTCCTGACAACAATGCTGAGTCACCCCGCTGGTGTACGGTTTGTTCTGCTGCTGCATCCTCAAAACAAACGTCATCAGTATCAGCAGCAGCGCTAGTGGAAGTAGCTTTCTTCTTACAAGTTGTACATTTCCACACGGTATTTGCATTAGGTGATTCTTTCAGATGCACACAGGCTAGATGGTATTTGTTACTACAATTATTACAGGCAGCAACCCCTTTAGTAGCAAGAAACTTCCCACATGCCGTACACTTAGCCATATTTTATTTAAAACGATTTTATTTAATGTATTGTGTTGTCTTTGTTTTCCGACAGATGGCGTTGTACACGAAATTGATTTTTATGGGAAAGTGATGGTGGGAGACCTCAGTACACTGAAACACTGTTAACACTATGCCAGTACATACGTACAGAATCCAACTTATTTACATTTATCCCTAATTTGTATATATTCCACTTCACTTTTCGTAGTTTAAGGTAGATTTAAGTAACAATTAGTATAAGATGTTGTTATTGTTCGTATTTATTTGTAAATTATTTTCCAATTCACATAATATTGTATATATAGGCTTAGCACACTGGAAGTTGACTTTGTATATTAAATGCGATTATTGAAAACTGTTTTTATTTTATAATTAGTCACAGTTACAAGTGTTCACGACCGACCGTCAAAACGTAAACGAGGGCATGCTGAACTTCAGAGTGTTAGTGAGCTATATCCCGAGTGTCAATTCAGAGTTCACCTGGAAAACAGTAATACGATTACTGACTATGGTACTGGCGAAATTGTTCATAACTTGCTATTTTCTGGGCACCTGGACGAAGGACATTACAGTGTCCTAATGGAAAGAATGGTAGGGCAGCACAGTCATATTGAAGAACTTTCTTTCGTCAATGTTCAGTTATACATATTATATATATCTCTATTGCGCGGCAAACCATTCAGTAATGCCAAGGTGGAAATTTCACGATACCTAAGGTGCAACGCAAAGCCAATGTTGTGAGAAAATAAGTTTTTTGATATATTATATTTTTGGTAAGAATATCATCTTTTTACTTATTATATAAGGCTACAATGTACTCATCATACCTATATGTAAGAGCTTTTTTATAATATTAAAATATGCTGTGGAGCAGCACGGGTCCTCTAGTTATCTTATTAAAAAGTATTCAGCAATTTCCTGCCGACCACAAATAAGTCGTGCAAAGGAAGATTTAAATGGTTACACATACATAATACCACACATGTCTAGTACTAAATTCATTTTTAGGGTTCCGTACCTAAAAGGTAAAAAACGGGACCCTATTACTAAGCCTCCGCTGTCTGTCCGTCTTTCTGTCACCAGGCTATATCTCATAATCCTGCGCTGAAATTTTCACAAATTTTGTATTTTGGTTGCTGCTATAACAACAAATACTCAATATAAAAAAATATATATATTAAGGGGGGGGTCCCATACAATAAACTTTGCTTTTTTTCGTAAGTTTTGCTCAATATTACTAACCGTAACAGGTAGACGCTTAAAATTTTCACAGAATATGTAGTTGTAAACTAAATAATTAAAGAACAATGGCAGAATTTGGTCTGGGTTTGTTGTGGCGACCTTAAACTTCATATGAACAAAACAAATTGTTTCTTTTTTCTACGATTTTTAATCTTTGTCTCGTTACAGCTGGAGTATTTTATGATGATGAAAAGCATTCCAATTGATTACGAATACTTTATTATTTGATTGTGGCCATAGACAATGGTGTGACAGGAATAGACGTGAGTGCTATATCCGTATCGATTATTAAATAAGTAATCGATACGATCGACCTTTTTAGAGTTGGTTTGGTTTAAAATGCAGTTGTTTAATATTTAATCAACATTATATTAATAAGCTAATAATTTTGAAGCAAAACAAGGTTTAAATCAAATAAAAACGTCACAGCATCGTTTTAAAGTTGTATCGATTTCACATAAAATCGATTTAAAATGTGCAGCTGTGCTTTTGTCTTTGTCTGTGACAGTTAGTTGCTACAAACTACAAAATACTTCCGCGTTTTGATGTCAATCTGACATAATGTCATTTGATAATTCAAACGTACCTACCTACATTGTTTAACTTTCATACTATAACTTTCCTTTTACCTACATTGATCATTCTTAACTAAAAATTCAAACACAGATATCTTCTTTTTCCACCTTTCCTGAGTGAAAATAGAATAATTTGTAGACTCTGTTACTTACGCTAAATTTTTTGATATATTTTTTATTACTGTTCGCTTCAATTTAATTTCAGACATTTTGATATATGGAGATCTGCCATTGTCCTTTAAAAAAGTAAATAATAAACGGGGGCTCCCATACAATAAGCGTTATTTTTAAGCAATTTGCTACTTGATCTCAATAAACAGGTGGGAACTTTAAAATATTTAAGTATACATACAACAACGAAATTTTCTTTTATAGATGATGGTACGGTACCCTTCGTGCGGGAGTTTGACTCGCACTTGCCCAATTTTTATATTTGTGTTGAAACCTTTCAATCATCCCTCCGTCCTTATGCTACTAACCTTTATTTTTAATTAATTGTGTTTTTAATTGACAATACAAATCACAATCTTCCACATTAAAAACAAAGTTTGCTTTTAACTTTTGTTCGTAATTAGGTTAAATAGAAGCCTCTAATATAATTATTAACGTATTCATTCATTTTCTAAATAAGAGTTTTTAATTGTGTGATAGAGATCATTGTTTATATTAATCGTAAAAGACCTTGCTAGTCTGCTAACACTTACTAGCAAATTGTAATATTGTGTGATAAAATAATAATGATTACACACAGAAAAGAAGGATAATACACAAATTTGTCGAAATAACGTTACATTCAACTCCAACCAAAACAATAAGCTGACATTTCTATATAATGAAATCACACTGGATCTGAGTACACGGCTATTAAAATAACGTCAGTGCCTTGACATTTGGTATAGAAAATAATTACCGGAATAAAAAACCTCTTACAACGGTGCCAACGTACCGACTATTTACGATTTATTAAACAATGTTCTTTTCGTTCTTTGAACTTTACGCATAAATAAAGTGGATTTTTCTCGTCATCTTTCTCAAAGCTATGACTACATTGATCTCAGAGTCAGTGGAACACAACTCTGTGAATAAATAAGGCTCTCTGAAACGGTTGTCATGTTTCGACGCGTTATTTTTTCATATCTAAATGAGCGGACGGAGGAAAAATTTAATTTATTATTCGTCGTCCCAGAGCGAGTTGTAAGTACATTACCTGCCGGAAACCAGCCTTTATTCATTCAGAATTGTTACCAAGTGAACCCTCACCAGCCCGTATCACTTATTAATTGAATTGGATGAGTTTAAAATCGTGTCACCTTTTGTACACAACGGTACAGTAACATGGGATTTGTGCCGTATCTTTTGTTTAACAAAAGCAATTACCGTAATTATTTGATTATCAAAATGTTGATTATGTACCTCTTCTATTATATTAATTTATTTAAATTTCGTGAAGTATACATAATGAGGTATTTGTGCCAACAATTGTTTCTACATAACGAAATTCAAGGATACCAACATTATAATAATTTGTAAAGAAATAAGTATATTTATTTTGTATTTATTTTATCGGTATATTTACGTTGGTCTTAGGTTAACAAGGGGTTGTATACACGTAG
The DNA here is from genome assembly GCA_944739405.2 of Euclidia mi. NCBI lineage: Eukaryota > Metazoa > Arthropoda > Insecta > Lepidoptera > Erebidae > Euclidia > Euclidia mi. The sequence continues at coordinate 26,885,690 of OX123193.2, read as the reverse complement.
CGGCGGCTGTCTGCAGAGCAAATAAAAGGATGTTTTTTTTTTAGTGGGCGTGATGTAAACAGATTACCGTGGGTTCAAAGCTCTCGTTTCCGTACGGGGTGCGGGGATGAAAACAAAAGATGCTCATTTCCTCGGCTGTACCGCGAGGGGGCAGGCCAGACGCGCGGGGTCTGCCCGCCGCAGCCCTACAATGGAGGCATTGTTTGTGCCCGGTGACAGGAAAAACTCCGACCTCCGTGTTTCTGTGCATTTTTTATTTCTTTCTTTCTTTCGTCGCTTTTTCTCCGTAAGCTTTTTTGACTATGCCGGGAGGAAATCAAAGTTGTTTTGAAAGCACTATCTCGCGGGATTTCGTAGGTTGCGAATTGATATCAAAATTTCATTATGTGTGCGCCGATGGTACAATAAAAAAACTTGCTTTTCTTGACTGACAAGAGTAACAGTTTCGAGGAATTTTCTACAGCCTGACGTAATGGCTTATAAAAATTTGATAGGAATCATAATAAAACAAAAACACGAACATTTTAAATTTGTATTTGAGTCGTACAATAAAGTAGCCAGATTTCATTATTTTGTATACAACTCAAACAAACAGCAGAACATTTCGCATATAGAATAATGGCGCACAACTAACCAATACTGGATCTGTTGGTCATAAAACAAATATAGTTGTCATGACGGTTCCGGTAACTATTGGCCGCAGTAGTGGCTCAATGTTTTATAAAAGTGTGTGGCGACCTACCCTCGGGCTATGAAATACATCGACTGTCCGGTGACCGGTTGCGGCGTATCCGCCGGATGACTGGCTCCCTCCCCCGCACTGACTCTTTCCGGTGGCGGTAGCCTCTCACGATTCGTTATTTACCCGTTTTTCCTGATCAACTCGTACCATTCGCAACACATTACCGGGGATCTTGTTGGTGAAATTGAGGTTATTTCATCCATACATATACATAGAATATGTAGGATTACGGCTTGTTTGGTAACTCCATTTCATCTTACCGATTTCGGATTTCACGTGTCATTAGGGACTTTCATAAAAGTGCGATTTGAGACTGTCTCGGTGTTAGGGCCTGTTCACGAGATCGGTCTAAGCGGCGCGCGTCGCGGCGGGCGGCGCGGCAGAGCGTCGTGCACGCCACGACCCTACAGCAGCGGTAAACGCAGCGGCAAATGTGGACGTATTTGGGCCGACGGAGTTACCCATAAATATGGCGATAACCAAAATATCTTTGTGTAACTATACGGTATACCTACAAAATTGTCGACATTGGATCTTCATTTCTTACAAGTATTTTATATCAAAGGAATAATACATATTCGCAATTAATGAGGCGTTGAATAGGTACCTACACAACGTAGATTACGTTAAGTAGGTAGGTAAATCACCTTTTAACTTTCATAGTAGCTGTGTCTGTACCTAAATAGGTACATATGTACATTACTCAATGTTTTAATGTTTGCGATTTATATTAAAACCTACCATTACATTCTGTAAAACATTGTTTCATTACATCTCGCAACGTTTTATTAACATTTTTGTATTTATACAGCGGATGTGTTGCTATCCACACACGCGACCGTTTAAAAATTTCGACTTTAAATGTCTCCGTATTCATTACCGCCACAAAATATTTAACAAATAGTTTAACCGCCTAGTTCGTCCCTCGCGTAACGCTGTCTGTGCCGCTCGGAGTCGTGGCGTCGGACTCGGTCGCAGTACATTTGTTCCCGCCGCTCGCCGCACCGCACGCCGCGCCGCTCGCCGCGCAGCCAATCGCGCCAAAAAAAACGCGCGCGTTATCGCTGTGCGCGGCGGCTCGTGGCGTGCTTCGAACGTCTTCATACATTTGATCTTGCCGCTAGCCGCCCCGCGCTAAGCCGCCGCTCAGAGCGGCAAGGTCGTGACAGGGCCGTTAGACGGCGGCCATTGGTATTTATGTGGCGGGAGAATATAAAATTAGGAACATGACGTAACAGCTTTATGCACGAATGAACATGCTTCGCCTTTGTGATCTATGTTGGAGATTTTCGGTCACAACTTTATTCGTCGTTCAATCCTAAGTGATAATTTGACCGTGAATATTTTTCATATGTGAGTGATTCCAGCCACAAGAATATTAGATAGGTTTTTATAAGTTACGATTTTTATATGAATGACGTGACAGCAGTTTTAAACTATATGAAAATGTATTCTTGGTGCATTTGAAGTGTTACTAAATTGTTGATAAATAGATATTAACTGAAGTTTTCATGATATATTGAGCTTTTAATTATCATGAATACAGCAGTTATTGTGGTGGTTGCGGAGACTACAATAAAATACTCTTATTTAGGTGTTTTCAACTTGTATTTTTGTAGACAACCCAGTCTGGTGCTGCCATTTCATTTTCGTAATGTTTCATAAAAAAATTGAAGTGTCGGGTCCGCGTTTCAATAGACTTATAATCAGGGTCGCCTTTTTTAATATACAGAGAGTTATCAAAATACTGGACTAGTGTGAGCTTGACGAGGGTAACGTCAATATGTAAAAATATTATTTTCCTTCCTCCAGTGAACAAAAAAACGGGCTAACCTTAATTTCTTGTCAAGTGCGTGATTGTTTTGAAGTAAGCACTCAATAGCAGCATAATAGAAATTATATTTATAGCGTGAACCTATTCTCTTTGTATTATAAAGAAGGTTGGTGAATAGGTAGGATAACAAGCATGGATAGAGTTGCGGGACAAAAAATAATTTAACATAACGTAACTTCAAGCCTTTATCCCCGAAGGGGTAGGCATGGGAGTATTAAACACTCATATTTTTAAATAAAACTGGTAATTAATTTATCTCTTATTATTTTAAATTTTATACTTACATTTAAATATTTTATTAAATACATACTGATTATTTAAGTAATAATTCATAACATTACAATAACAATAAGGCTAAACAAATTTTAAAGTAAACAAATTTTCGTTTTACAAAGTAAAAAAAATATGTATTACAAAATATGTACCGCCAGCAGAGCAAAATACGACAATGATTTATTCATTTTGAAATTTGGAACGTTTAAATAATTATAGCCACACAGGAAAATTGGTGCAAATATTTTGAATTCCCTTGTTTGCTTGTAATTTCTATTTATTTTCTTGTGTTAAAAAATCCTATACATAAGAGAGTTCATTATATAGTTCATTATAGCCTTAAGATGGCAAGTAAATGTAGAATTATCTAGTAAATCACTTTCATTTTTTACGTTCATAAGCGTCACTTTGTGGCCTAAATGAATAAATGATTTTGAATTTGACAATCGTGTTTTAAATCGTGACTGTTTAGAAAATCAACATAATTGCCACTAATTAATTTTATTACAAAATATGACTCGCAATACTAGGAACAAATCCTTCCATAACAAATATTCTATAAACTGCCACAAACCAAGTACATCCTGATTCGAAACAATGTCTCGTGTGGGGATCGGACCTATGGCACCCCTAAATAGCAAGACGACAATTGAAATCACTTAGCTATTGGTACAGTCGAACAACTTCCCGCTAGACAACCATAAGTGTTAGAATCGCTTAGTAAGACATCGTCGCTTCCAGTGCTACTTTACACGCACATTGAAACTCGTATACAAAACCAGTTTCTAGTGTGCCTCGACTCTATGAGCGAGCCAAGGATTTTTTTTTCAAACTGTTCTAGCGCCGACGTGTTTGTTTGTACCTTAATACAGATGCACAATAAAATAATGTGGAACTTACAAAAATATATTTCAAGTAACTAATTGTTTTATATAAAAGTGTCAAAAGAAACTGATAGATATTACTAGTTTAGTTATACTACTGTATTGTTTCTGTTAATTTTATATGATTATTTTATGATCACACTCGTGTAAATATTGTCTACCTATGGCTTCTGTGCCTGTCAAATCTATTCGAGTCAACATTTTTATTTTGCAAACGAAAGCCAACAAAATAAACCAATTTGTTCGTTAAATGAGACGTCAATTCGAAGATAAATAAAATTATACTGTCTTCCTACTTCTAAGCGAAAATATTTTTGGCGTTGAAAATCCTGTTACTAAGCCATTGTCATACACATTGGCATTTTGATTACATAACATCTCAGTACATTGTAGCAGTGTTTGTTATACATTAACATCGTTCAGTAACAGAAGTTTGGATATAATGGTCTATTGATACGTATACCACGGGAACAAACACTGGAAATAGGATTTATTTGTGAATTATGCGAGTAGATACTCGTACATTCAATAGAATATAGCCAAAATTATCTTCATAAGTAAAATCCTATACAACCCAACTCCGTTCTCTAGGGGCCGGATTACTTTCGAAGATTTCCCTGAGATAACAAAAAACGGGTTATTGCAAGACGCAAAGCTAACAGAAACAATTTCAATATTCCGTAAGTCTGCAAACGTGCAGCAGCTTGACATCCGAGCGACAAAAATGCGCCACTTGAGAGTAGGTGGAGCGGGCCTGAGCCCCGCTCGACCCATTGTTTCAAAGCTCACCTACTGTGGAATGCTCACAAGTACCCATTTCTCTCTCTCTAATGGTGTCGACAAAGTTCAATGAGTATTTGCTATAACACCCCATTCAGACAAAGGGCTGTAAAATAAAAGTCTTAAATGTTAAAAGCAGATCGAAACAGGCCAACCATGCAATTGCAATACATTCTAAAGAGAAGTTAATAGGCTTAAAAGAAGCGAAAAGATAATAACGAAACGTCTCGCTGTATTAAAATAAGCTGTTTCTTTTTTAATATTACTTAAAGAAGAACATCTAACACAAAGTGAAGGCGACCTACATTGTAGACTTTTAAATATTTATTCCTGTAACCAGCCAAGGCTAAAACTTAAAGAATACTGAAACTGTGTAACTGTGGGTCGACATCATTTTGATTTTTGATAAGAAAATGTTGTTCGAGATTCGAGGAGGTTTCTCGAGGATAAGCTACAGAATAGTTGATATGCGTAGACGATAAGCGTAACGTAGGTATCTAATACAAGAGTGACACTACGGAATATTTGTGTGTTGTGGAGAGGAGACATTTAACCTACCTGTTGACATTTTACTGTGACGGCTTTTTATCGTAATGTTATTGATTTTTAATAAACGTTTAATCATCGACTTCGGATATTTGGATAGTAACATTTCTTAGCTATAATTTTTGCTCTCCAATGCTAACAGTACTTTCAAAATAACAAGTAAGTATAATTTAATTGTATTTATTTTTAAGACGAGTGTTGTCTTAAATCATAAAGTGTTTATTTCACTCTCTCGCAAGTCACAAAATATGCAAGAATTGTCAAGTAACAACATTGTGCTCAACAGTTTTTGGCACGGAACCTCACATCATAGAGGATGTTATCAGATTTGGATGTCACGATTCTGCGGCAAGCGCGAAATTGTGAACAATGGAAAAACGTAACTGAGTTAAGGGTGGGCCGTGATTGGTTTGTTCGGCTAAATCGAAGATTTACGAGTATCAGTCAGAATTGTTTGTTCCATTTTGATATTTACGCAACAGAGGCGATAAATAATGGAAAGTGGATAGGTGTTTTGGTAAAATGAAAAAAGTGTTGGATACCTACTATCGCATAGTTTATATGATGAAAGTGGTACAGGGTGGGTGTTACATTACTGTTGGGTTCCCCCTGTTCTTAAAGCTGTATGTTATTGAGGTGTATGTGTACATAAAAGAAACCTCAAAAGTCGTGTATATAACGTATTTACGATGTTTTCAGTACATTTTTGTGATGTTGTTAGAATTGATATTGATTGACTCCATTGCGTAACCCTTAAGTTCAGGGAAGCCATTAATGTATTGTATTGAACGATCGTTAGTACTGAAGTGACGTCTATATGTAATATAAACAATATTATTTATCTGCGATTAATCTTAACGAAGATCTTTAAATTATGACACATTATACCGTCAGTTGTCGAACCAACCTAAACGTAACCAAGTCGATACCGCGATGGTCATGACCATTAAAAATATGCCAAGAAAAATTAAGCATAACCGATAACACTTTGCTTCGGCCCAGTGGCTTCATAATAAAGTTGTATATTTTTGGTAATTTCAAGTGGCGAGTTAGTGACACTATTATTTTATTGATTGAATTAAGCATATTAAAGACGTATTATATTACCCGTCTTCTATAATACACTTCTGATTGTTGTTATGGGTTCCAAGACAGTTTAACTTTCCCCATCGACTTCAGGAGTGTTAAATCTCTTTGTGTCCAATGGTCATTGCTGCTGAACATGGGGAAGCCAGGTGATACAGTAGTGGGAATTTGGGTGGGAGTAGCCACATTTTATAATGGCTAAATACAGCGTGAAAAGTTTTTCGAAACATACAACGTTCATACCAATACTAGTACAGCGTGCAGTCCAGTGTAAATATTACTTTTCTTTTTCAAAACGTAGGATGAGGCTTTAATAACATTCACTACATCTTGATTCGCTACTGTGAAATATGTTTAGTGTTAGCCATATCCCGGGCAGACCGAATTTCCGTCACCCTTTAACCCCCTAGCACACAACCCCCGTCCCCGTGATTTCCAATGGATTTCGTACTCGTTTTTAGCTCTTGTCCCCACTCACGCGGAACACATTATGTACGTACGTATATTTGTTACACAATTTGATTTACAAATAGGTTCGCAGATCATTGGGCTTTGAAATTGGTAAATAATTATAAATCGACGCTCGTTACATATTTGATAACGTTATTTTGTTTAATAACAGATGTTGGGCCATATTAATCTGCTATGTGAATTAAGTTGCTTTCCTAATTGTTATTTGGAACAACTTTATAGTAGACTAATTAGTTACGCATACCTTTCTTTTTTTTTTTTTTTGGTTTCGGGCTGGAAAATCCTCATGGAGTCCGTCCGTCCTAGGGAGGTAGGACGAAGGGGACTGTCAGACTCTTACTGACTAAAAACCAATCCATGCTCCTCATGTACCCATGTGTCGGAGGGTAGGGTTTGACCGAAGCATTCCTCGCTACCCCGCGACGGGTATTGGCCCGCCAGATGGTCAGGCGGGCCCCGAACGAAACCCTCTTGGCGGCGGATGAAGGTGTTGGGCTCCGCCACCAAAACACCCAGTGGCCCCAGAGGATAGGGAGGACGGCAACGCAACACCGCATCTCCTCTTCCTCTGCGGCCGCACCGCGACGCAACGATGGTGCACCCCCATTTGGTCGCGGGAGATAGGGCGCGCGGCAACGCAACACCGACACACCCCACCTCCCGCGACCGCACCCGACTGCGAGGGACTTAACTTCACCGTGGGTGTTGGACCTCACTCACGGCTACTGAGCTCCCCCACCACGACAAGGTGGAGATCTTATGGGGGGAGTTACGCATACCTATTAGGTTTCATGTAAATTTATAATTGATGTAGACACGTGAAATTTGAATAGGCTAGTTGACGAAAAAAAAATTATAAGTCCGTCCTTTAGATTATTCAAAAATAAGCTATACGTATTTTTTTATTTGTAAATTAAACCAAAAATGACCAAGATATGGCATATTAAAGTTACGTATAACGTCACACCGTGCTGCATTTTTTCGCACTAGATGACGTCACACGTAACTTTAATGGCCTATATCTTTGTTATTTTTTATTTAATCGAAAAAAGAAAAAATACGTGTCCAATATTTTTTATTATCTAAAATACGGACTAAATAAAATGTAATTATTTTGACACTGAAAACTACCCTATTACATGGTGCTATAATTTGGAGTAAATTAATTTAATTAAATAATTCTTGATTAATTTCTGGAACTGGTTGTGATTAATGTGAGCTAATTCTGAAATATGAATGTTTTGGTAGCTCCAAACCACTTTCAATTGACAAAATAGTTTTGTAAGTACATTCTATTAATTTACCTAAAACAAGGATACGTAAAATTAGAAAACAAGATGTTTGTTTCACTTTTAACGCTTCAAGACTATAGTACCAATGCGGATACGAAGGTTTACACAATGCATAACGATAGTGGATACTTAAAAACTTTCGTGATTGAGAAGGAAAGGATTCAATTGAACCATTGTGATGTAAGGATTAGTCAGCCTAGACGTTAGTGCATTACCGGGTACTGCTACCTGCTACCGGGGTACGCCGTCGAACTTTTACACACGCTAATAATTTGTTCAAAGCTCATGACACGCTCATGGGCTGTCTTAAAAAAAAACATGTAAATAATGTCCTCCCGACCGACTTCGGCCACGGCGGCTTGTCTATATAAGAGAGTTACGAACTGCGCGCGACATAATATAGTGCACAAGTGTGTGCGCATGTACAAGTGCACTCTCTATTCCCTCATTTTCATAGTCCGATGGGACATGGGACGCACAAGCGACACGACCGTAGAGAGATTGGGCGCAAGACCAACGGCTTAACGTGCTTTCCGAAGCACTGGGGTGTGACACCGCCAACTCCCTGACTCCGAACTTTCTATTGGATAATTCCTAACAGAAAAACCCAATCTCACTTTTTGCTTGGCCCGGGAATCGAACCCGAGACCTCATGATCCGCAGTCGCTGTCACTACCGCAGGACAACAGAGGCAGTCGCTCATTTATTATTGTAACGAAGCGTCGTATCACAAATTCACCTTGATTTTGAACGACTGACCCCGTTGTCCAGTAGATAGCGTATGAGTCTACTGCTTGGAGGCCCTGATCAGGCAAAAGTGTTCACGGGTGCTTACGAATTCTCAGTAGCAGCACGGAGTATGGTGATGTGCCGGTAACCGCAATAGGCTCGCTCCCTATAACTTAGAACCTATAAACGTCATGACGAAATGTGCGCGTAATATTACATCTCTGCTTACCCCTTCGGAGATACAGGCGTGATGAAATGATTTTGAACGTACGTCGCAAAAAAAATCTTGACATAACATAAAATATTGCTGATTGACAGGATTTAAATATTTAATCAATATATCTCATCTTACGCGTAGATTGTCTACTTATCGTATATGTGATCAAGATTACGAAACGCTTGGCTGAAAGGAGAGCTATTTTTATCAGGATATACAATGTTGAAGGTAATATTTACTTCGCTTGCGTATTTTTAAACCGAAGCAATCGAGGAGGGATGTTATGAGAACGGAGATTTTGCTTTTTCCCGTGTAAATAATATCAGTTTAGTAAAATACCCGAAAAGTGATGTTGATACTTGATTTCCCACTGACTTTACTTAATTGTATGGTGTAAAAAAAATGCCTGCCTGACATATCATCACAGAACCGAAACTACTGAACGTACAATCGAACAACTTCCCGCTAGTACACCATAAGTGCGAGAATCGCTCAGCAAGACATGGGAGCTTCCAGCTTCAAACTGCTATTATTGGTCAAACGTAATATGGGCACGACGTGGCTTTGTATTTAAGTGCGTGTGTCTCGAATCTATGAGCGAGCCAAAGGAAACTTTTTAAAACTGATCGAACCCTGACTTGTCTGACTGTACGTAGGCACTAACTAACAGGCCTTTATATTCCAATTCTAAAGAGAGTTAAATAGGGGTTGAGGGTATGTTTGGAAATTCTCCGATTTTAGAACCAACACTGAAAATACGGGCACTGTATGTGAGGTTGTTTCTTTAAATTTTACGCCTTAACCATTCAAGCATGAAATTTTCATTAATTATCTTTATAATAAGTGTTTGATTCTTAAAGAGATGTAAAGATTCAGATAATATTTATTTAAGCGTTCCGTAAAATTAAACTGTAATATAATTTTTGTTTCCTATTAATATAATATTATAAGGAAACAAATTGATAATCAGTCTTACATCAATAATAAAACAAATTAACGTTATCAAAATATGTAACATGCCTCGATATATAATTATTTACCAATTTCAAAGCTCAATGATCTGTGAACGTATTTGTAAAACAAATTGTGTAACAAGTATACGTACGTAACATAATATGTTCCACGTGAGTGGGGACAAGAGCCAAAAAACGAATACGAAATCCATTGGAAATGACGGGGACGGGAGTTTCTGCGCCAGGGGGTTAGGGGGTGACGGAAATACAGTCTGCCCGGGATATGGTAACCACTAAACATATTTCACAGTAGCGAGTGAAGATGCTTCGTGAATGGTATTAAAGCCTCATTCTATATTTGGGAAATAACAATTTTATGATCGGGATAGATTGGACCCCGGGCTCCGAGGCCGAAGGATTGCGATGATAAATAGTATCAACGCGGTTCCTGCTATTTTGATCCTTCATCACACAACATTTCGCAGTCCACTGCTGAACATAGATCTCTCCTAATTTACGTGAGATTGTGAGACAATCAAGAATTTACCTAAGTACTATATCACGCTGGCCAGAATACCAACTATGACCAACCCGGTCATAGTTGGTATAGATAAGATAATTACTATTAGCCTCGTATATTCTCCTGAGTCGTTACTTACGACACCAACAGAATTAAATGGGGTGCCGACAGTTTGTATTCTTAAGCCATCACGTTTAGAGAAATAAAAATAATTTTCGCGCTGTTCTTGCTGCTTACAACCTAAATAAGATTTAGTAAGTACCGATATTTTTTCCAATCCAAAAGTTTGAAACGATTTATAATTTTTTTAATTCCTTTTATATAGTCTCACGCCTTCATCTCCTTAGCAGTAGGCAGAGGTGTAATATTACACCCACATCCGCCATGATTTTTTTAGGTCCCACGTAATAGGGGGCGAGCCTATTGCCGTTACCGAGCACATCACCAAACTCCGTGCTGCTACTGAGAATTCAGAAAAATTCAGTAACACTTTTGCCCGAGAATCGAATCCAGGACCTCCGATCAGCAGACGCATACGCTATTCACTGTACCACTAAGGTAGTCCGCTGACGATTTATACAATGTTTTAATATACCAGTATTATTTAAATTTAAAGTATGTAGATCAGACTTCATGACTATTTCTTTTTGGAACATAATTTTGATAAAAACCACACCCACATTATAATTGAGGTGAATGTCCCATGGCTTTTCTTAAAATATATGATCTTAAATTGGATGAGACAGTGTTCTCGGAATAACTGTTCCTACATCCTTGCAACACAGAAGGCAATTCTTATATCAACAGTCGATAAATAATTTAGATTATGATAGACCTTTATTTTATTCATTTATGTGCTTTAGGAACACATGTAATGGGAAATAATTATTCAAAATTACGTTTATACAAAACCCGGATTTAGTTATTGTATATTGTTAATCGTTAAGAATAGTTTCTTAAACACTTTTGTGCCCAATTGCCGTAAGATGCCTCATATAAACGAAATGTACATACACTATCAAACCCACCGTTTTTTACTCAAATGTTACTCGAACAACTAAGCGAACTATTAAGAGTACCTCAATAAAGTACAATATGCTTAATATAATGATTATCAGACTTGAAGCAGTTCAGAAGTCAGCAGTTACGGGTCACAGTGGTACTGTGAAGCAAATTAGAAGAGCCTGAATTTTGGCGAGAAGTGGGCTTTTAATATGCCTCGCCTACCCCTTCAGGGAAACAGGCGTGAGTCTATGTATGTATGAATTCCAGCCTCGTTGGTCTCGCGGCATAAATGTGCGTGTGGGATTGGGAGGTCTCGGGTTCGATTCCCGGGTCGGGCAAAGTGTTTTTCCGTTAGGAAATTCTCAGCAGCACGGAGTCTGGTAATGTCCCCGCAACGGCAATAGGCTCGCCCCCTATTTATTTATTTTATTTATTTTTATTTTAAAACTTCCTGCAAAATACATTGCACAAGGCGGACTTAATGCCTATAGGCATTTTCTCCCAGTCAACCTTTGGGTGATGCAGAGATGATCATGGCAGGTGTGTATAACACATAAGAGTAAAGAGTAAAATTAAAGAGGATACTCAACATATATAATTATAATTTAAATACATAAAATATCAATATATACATATATATAAATACATATATAAAAACATATATATACAAATATATAATATATACATGACAATAAGTATTTAAAAGATAGACTACTAACAGGTAAAAATAAGTAAATGTATAATATATATACACATGAAAATAAATATTTAAAAAGATAGACTACTAACAGGTAAAAAAGTGCTACTGAGAAGCTTCCGGCAATTCACTATACAACAGCTGGCGAACTCTAAATTTGAAGGTGGCACGGCTAGTAGCTGCCCTAACTTCGGGAGGGAGAGCATTCCAAAGAAGGATAGATTGGATATTGAAAGAAGAATGTAATAAACTAGAAGTGTGAGATGGACAGAAAAGAAGAAGGTTATTAGTAGATCGCAAGTTCTTATCATGGTTGGAGCAAAGATATTGAAAATAAGGTACTAGATATGACGGACCGTTGGGAGAGTGAAGAAAAGAGTATAAAGTCGTCAGAGTACGCAAATTTCGTCGCTGTCGAATCGGCAACCATTTTAATTCCTTGCGAAATTTAGAAATGTGATCGAACTTACGCAGATTAAAAACGAATCGAATGCAATAATTGAGAAGTCGGTCAAGTTTGTTGAGTAGATCTGCATTCAGGTCGAGATAACACACGTCACCATAGTCAATTATAGGAAAGATTAAAGTTTGCACAAGCATTGCCCTAGTTTTGGATGGAAGAAAATTTTTGAGACGATACAGTGAGCGCACGGTCCCGAATACTTTTTGGCTAACGACTGAAATCTGGGTCCGCCAGTTAAGGTTTCCATCTATGTGTAGACCAAGATTTTTCACAGATGTCGAGAATGGTATAGTTCACCCGTTAAAAATTACAGGCGACAGGCTTGAAAAATCTATTCTGGTGATCATACGCGGACTTCCCACCACGATAGCTGGGCATTTTGTGGGATTAACGCAAAGGCCAAATCTGTCAGACCACACTCCTATGGCATGTAAGTCTCGATTAACATTTGCAATTGCATCGGACAGCTTGTCCACCCTTGCCTGAGCATAAAGCTGCAAGTCGTCAGCATACAGATGATACGCACACTGAAGTTCATGAGTGATGAGGTTAATGAATAGTGAGAATAGAAGTGGAGAGAGAATTCCGCCTTGTGGAACTCCAGCGTCCAGATCACACCAATTCGACGACGTATCATCAATGCAAACTGATTGCTGGCGACCACGAAGATATGAAGAGAACCAATCTCGAGCCTCAGATGAAATATTAGCCAGTGTTTTGATCCCACGTAATAGGTGGCGAGCCTATTGCTGCTTATCGGGATATTTTGTTTGCCAGAGCCTCGTCCGTTGATCGGCAGGTGCACCACTTGCAGGTGACGTTGGCTTGGGAACCTAATTTCTTGGTGGGAACCCTATGCACCCATATACCTACATATGTCTTATTTGTAGCACATTATTTTGGCTTATACGAACGCAGTGCAGGCTTACAGCTTAAGATGATTCAAAGAGCGTGGGATCCATACTTATTGATTCTCTCAAAGATATTCCGACACACACTTGGCTAAGCTTCACTACTCGTGAGAAGCTTTTTAAAGGTGACTCAGTAAGTGACTCCCACAATAGGATTAAATCGTGTTTCGTAGGAAGCTTTACAAACATTTGAACATCGGCATTAACAACGATCACACAAAGTGTTGAACTATATTTATTTTATTTATTTATTTTATTACTTCATATACACAGAGTATATAGGCGGACTTAATGCCATGGGCATTATCTACCAGTCTACCTTAGAGTGGTGCAGAGAGATAAGCAGTAGGTGTATTATATGATGCATCGAAATAATTGTAATTGTCATATGGGCCCGGTCAACATTTTCGAAACGTACTAATGATACTTGAAATGTCAAAAAGTAATGCTCTATGACGTTTGGGACTGCCGTTACAGAGTGGCAATATCAGGTCAGCGATAGCCTAGTGGAGATACCAACGGACTACCATGCGGAGGGTATCGCGTTCGAATCCACGGCACGCACCAATGACTTGTCAAAGTTAAGAGTGTATTAAATTGTTAATTATCGCTTGGCTAATCGTCGGTCTCGGCTGTCATGAAGATCTTAGACAGTCGTACGGGGAGTCAGTACCCTCTAATAAACTGATACTGGGCGAAAACATGGAATATCGCTATCCCTTTGGGTTGCGGAGGTCAGATGGCAGTCGCTTTCGCATTCTGTCATATCTGGTTAGCCTAGTAAGTGGACCTCGGGCCCCAAGGCGTGAAAGTCTTGGATGCAACCGGGATAACGCTAGGGAGATGATGATGATGATACCTGGAGACTATTCGTAAATCCAACTTACTAGTAATATGAAACTCGAAAGGTTAGTGCGAGTAGTCTCAATCTCAATATTACTAGTATTTCTAGTATATATAGATAGTCACAGATCAGCAAAAGTCAATAAAGTTGAGCAGTGAACTCTACGCGTGGATTGTCGATCCCAACTGGATAATATATATATTGTCAGACATTTACGAGGCCAAATAAAACGATAATGTGGTTCAATATGAAAATCACTAAAACAAAATTGGGTAGAAAAGACGCAAGGAAGAAATAAGAAATTCTTATTTAAGCTAATCCCGTTATTTTTCTTTGACGAGAGGGAACTGATTGGTACAAATAATAAATAAGCTTTCATAAAAGCTTAGATCAAAGAGTGCACGTAATATTTAAAGGAAATATCTCGCTTGCAATATCTTTGCTGAGTCTTTGCATTTCCTACGGAAATCGATGCGCAACATTTCTTCCGCGCATTATTATCTATTGTGGCGGGTTTACTGAAAGCTTCTAACGCGATTGTACATATAAAGCATAATATTGAATGAATAGATTACTGGTATATTTTGAAGCTTAACTGTGAATACTGATGGAAATATTGCTTTTATTATACTTAGTCTATGACCACCTACATGAATGTTTTTTGTATATGGTTGGTTGAATGTTTTTAATACGATTCAGTCCCAGAGCGGGAGAATTTAACAAAAAATAAAACAATAGATGTAAGCGTACTTTAGGACAGAGGTTATCACTTTGTCATTGCGTTGATT
Organism: Euclidia mi; assembly: GCA_944739405.2. NCBI lineage: Eukaryota > Metazoa > Arthropoda > Insecta > Lepidoptera > Erebidae > Euclidia > Euclidia mi. Next base: position 26,870,655 of record OX123193.2, on the reverse strand, counting down.
GTTTCAAATCTTTAGTTATTTATTTATTTATAGACTCGCGCCTGTATCCCCGAAGGGGTAGGCAGAGTATAAGAGTATAATATTACACCCACATTTCGACATGAATTTTTAGGTCCCACGTAATAGGGGGCGAGCCTATTGCCGTTTCCGGGCACATCATGCATCATGCTACTGAGAATTCGGAAAAACCCAGTAACACTTTTGCCCGACCCGGGAATCTAACCCGGGACCTCCGATCAGCAGTCGCATACGGTAAACACTGGACCACGGAGGCAGTTTTTTTCAAATCTCAGAACATTTAAATAGCCTAAGGTTTATAATAATAGGAAAACTTGAGGCTGGAAATGGAGGTTAACCAGAGGCTTGCTTAGCTCTAAAGATCACTTCATCAGGTCCTTCGAATAAATTCTGTATCACAGAGGACTTTACAAATATTCAACCAACTAACGCACATGCTCGAAACAGCAAGTTGTGGTTCACACAAATATTGTCCGGGAATCGAACCCACAAAACTCCTGACAATGTTATACGGCGAAGTGGCTGATTAAAGCACAACGTCATACGAGCAGGCAGTATTATTTTATAGCAAGTCAATAGGTTAACCCTACTAGGCCTCATGTCAGATACATAAGTGGTGGTCAGTTACAACATAATTACTTTCGACTGAACGGTTGGCGTTGTGGTTTAAGCGGCCGCCTCACCTCTTGACGTGATTCATAAATTGTTGTTTTGAGTCTGAGTGTACATTGTGTCCGTTAGTTGTAGGTTTGTTTGTAAAGTCCCCCGCGACACAGGATTTAATCCTTATGCGAGAGTTGTCTTTTATAAAAAAAAAAAACTTTCAGATCAGATATCAGTATATGAATTAGCCGGCAGATATGTAGTCTTACAGGTCTAGCCGTTGACATAGGAACCTCTCTAGATTCAAGCAGTAGTAGTTGTGATTCATCACGTGGTTATTATTGCCTGCTTATTGCAGTACTATTTCAATTTGATTAAAAATGTTCAAAATTGAGATCTTAATTTTACACACTGGTTAAGCTTATTTTATACCCTAAATAGTAATGATTTCCCGATTAACAAATTCCACATTTAATTTGCAAGCAAATCAATTCGACAGCACGAATGGTGAAGTGGATTAAGCGGCCACCTCGCCGTGATACGTGTGTTATCGATTTCGATTTCCACAGACTTTGTGTAACTTACAGTTTTTTCGAGTCGTTTCGGCGATTGTATATTAAATTTGTAAAGTCTAACGCGACGGAATATTTATTTCAAGTGTAGCTACGCCCGCACATTATTATTTAATGAACCGTTTGGTCCAAATCCTGTGAGAATTTTGGAAAAACCTTTCTTATTACACGCCTACAAAGAACATACATGCCAAATTACAGCTTCTTGCGCCTAATATTGTTGACTGGACGTTGTCTGTCAGTCAGGCAATCACGAAAGAGTTTTATATATAGAGACGCGTAGGAAGAGTTATAATAATTTTTCTGTAACTCAAGTTTGGAATATACTCAAGTACACGAGTATACATTACAGAAAGATTATTATATCCGAGCAAGCTTCGACTGGATCTAGAGAACGTATTTGATTATGAAAGGCTTCAGTCAATACGCAATACTTCCATTTATTTATACGTGTCGAATAATATTGGGTTTATTCTTCTCTCGTTTATTGGGTAGCTTTGATTGAAATGAGATCGAAATGGTATCATACCATGAATGGAATTCAACATAAATGTTGTTTTAACACTGCTGTGAGCTTAGACAAATTATTGGTATCGCTTCGGAGCGAGACCAATCATTAGTCTATGGCTGTGAGGTTGATCTTGGGTTGATCTTAATAAATTTAGTTTAAAATGTAGGTACAAATTCCACTCGTACCTGCAATTCAACCAAATGGCATACAAATTGAGTTCCATTCCTAGGGCAAATTCAAGCAAAGCTGTACTGTGTTTAATCCGGAGCAAACCGATAAGATAAGATAAAATTTATTTGCTAAAATCATGTGTATACATACAGTTGCATGCAAGATGTTATACGGTACATTGTTTGTTTTTTTTTCGACATGTTTGTCATATACAATGACGTGCAAATGTTATACATTAATAAAATTAGTTTTATAATGCCAATCAATAAATTGTAAAATAATTAGATAGAAGATAATGTCAATATTAATAAATCAGAATTTGTCAGTCAAATAATCATTCACATTATAATATGCTTTATTAATCAAAAACAATTTAATTTTATTTTTAAATTCGATATTGTTAAGTTCCTTTCAAGTCTTAGGTAGCTTATTAAATATGACTGGTGCCATGCATAGGACACTTTTGCGCATAAGTGCAGTCTTGGACGGGTTCAGACATAGATTGCTGTTATCACGCCGGTTTCGAGGAAACATATCTGTCACCCGTGGAAATAAATTAGGATTCTGTTTTACGAACAAAACCATTTCTAATATATAAGGATGGCAACGTAAGTATCCTATATTGTTTAAAGTAAGGCTGACAGCTATCCGTTATTCTTAAATTAAACATGGATCTAAGGCATCTCTTTTGTGCTTTAAATGTAATGTCTTTGTCTGTTGAGTTGCCCCAGAATATGATTCCGTATCTGATAATTGATTCAGCCAGTGCGTAGTAAGCAGTAAGTAGTGTATCTGTACTAAGAGTTCGCGATAAAGTGTATAACGCACAACTGCTTAATCTTTTACTTAAGTTTTCAATGTGAGCTTTCCAATTAAGGCCCCTATCGATTGTTAATCCTAAAAACTTCGTGGTATTTACAGCGTCAATGTTGGTATTATTATATTTAATGTCAAAATGTATAGTTGTTAAACTTTGGCTAAAATTCATTATTAATGTCTTATTTAGATTAATTTGTAAATTATTATTATTTAACCAATCTATAATTGATGTTAACGTATTATTTATATCATTTTCAAAAGTGTCCCGGGATTGACTTGTTATAGTGATTGTGCTATCGTCAGCGAATAATGTCATAGGATGTATAGTAGCCTTAGGAAAGTCATTGATATATAGTGTAAAGAGAAGTGGTCCTAGAACGCTCCCCTGTGGTACTCCGTGTACTACCGTGCGGGCGTCAGATAAAGATATTACTTCTTGTTTTTTTACATCTATACTGCTTATTTGAGGGATTTGTGTCCGGTTACTAAGATAAGATTCAAATAGTTTACGTAGGTTTCCTCTTATCCCGTATGCGTCAAGATTTTGTAAAAGAGTAGTGTGCTGAACACAGTCAAATGCCTGGGTCATATCGCAAAATATTGAGGACGCCGGTATATTTTTATCCATTTTATTCAATACCACACGTAGGAAATCATATATAGCCATGTTTATGTTTTTATTTCTTGTTTTCGTACGTTTTTATTGTTTGTTCATGGCATAGTATGTTGTTGTTTTCCCAGTATTTGTTTAACTGTTTGTAATAATTATTTTTCAAATATCTTAGAAAAAACAGGTATTAGATAAATAGGTCTGTAATTCTCCATTAACTCTTTACACATTTTTTATGTAAAGGCTTTATTATGGATATTTTAAGTGCAGCTGGAAAAATACCTTCGCTTATGCTGAAATTGATTACGTGATGCAAGGGTCCACATATTTCATTTGCAACTGCTTTAACTATTTTTGTACAGATGCCATCATATCCCACGCTATTAGTATTTTTTAAAGAATAAATTATTTTTAAAACATCTTGTGGTAAACATGGGGGCATGAACATTGAATCTCTTTTGGCTAATATGTATTTGGTTACTGAAGCATTTGACTGATAATTAATTGATTTTATTTTGTCTACGAAATAATTATTAAATAAATTAGCAATATCTTTAGGGTTGCTTACTTGCATTTTGTCTACAGTTAATTGACATATATAATTTTTCGGAACATTTAATTTTGATTCATTAATTAATTTCCAGGTAGTTTTATTTTTGATCATTGATGTTTTTATTTTGAAGTCATTCTGAACCCTTTTTGTCAGATTTATTATTCTTTTAAATGATTTCGAATAGTTTGTAAGTTTATTTTTATTATAAAGCGATGGTTTGACTCTATATTGCCATAGCAATTGGCGTTTCTTTTTGCTACATAACTAAACCCCTCGTGATATCCAGGTTTTACGTTTATTTGAATTGAGTTGAAAGATAATGAATTAATATATTTTTTAATATTACTATATTTTCTATACTGTAGTCGCGCTTTATTGTACGCCATCTCTTTAAGCAACATTGTCTCTCAACTGGACATTTAAGTAATTGAGCCGTGTGGTCAGACAAAGCTAATTCTAGTACACTGGCTTTGCATGGTTGACTAAAATTATGCGCAAAATTGTCAATACACGTTTGGCTTTTTAGGCGTGTGGGTTGATTAATAGCTAATTTTAAATTAAAGCTTAACAACAAATTTTTAAATTCTATTGACTGACTGTTTCTTTTCAATAAATCTATATTAAAAACGCCTGTTATAACAATCTTTTTTAAACACTTTTTCACTTATTCTCTAAGCAAAAGTTCAAATTTTTCAAAGCATGAATTGAGGTTTTTTGTACTCGGTACTCTATATACACAAACTAGCACTATATTGTGGTCAGTTAGTTCTATGGCACAACATGCGAACATGCCACTAGTCTCAACTAGCCAAAATCTCAATTTTGGCTACTTTTGGAATTTCTTTCCATCTAAGCCCAGTCTTGACAATAATACAAGCACCGCCTCTCTTGCATTTATTCCTACTAAAACAGGCTGCTAGATTATAGTTTGGAATATTCAGATGGTTTTCATAGCCTTTCATCATAAAATGCTCTGTAATGCATACCACATCCACATGTATATTTTTATCTTCCAGTTCATTACGACAGACTGTAAGTATATCTGATTTCGATAAAAAGCCAGCGATGTTTTGATGTAAAATATACAAGTGACTAGTCGAGAAAAAAATTGTTTGTTGTCATAGTCCTTCTATTATCGTCAATTATTTCTGGTTGAATGTCAATGTCAATACTCTGCTTAATGTTATTAGTTAATGTCAATAAGTCATTAAAAATAGTACGTAGTCCATAGTTACTAATAGCGCCAGTATGTTTATTAAACATGCTGTAGTCAGTGTTGAGATTGCGGTTGCTATCAAGTATATATGCGTGGCAGTGGTTAATTATATCCTGGTATAACAAATTATTGAATGTCTCAACTCTCAAATTGAATAGACTTGTAAATGCTCCATACTTGTAGGTTGGTAGGCAAATAATTACATTAGTGTGCTTAATATCATTCAATATATCTCTCATATATTTAACTATGTTATGGTAGTTACATTTTGTCTTAAAATCTTCTTCTTCTAGTAATATAATACAATAGTCACACATTTTGAAGTCTCTCAATTTTGATTTTATTCCAGTTAGGAGCTGTTCAGTGCTAGAATTTGTTTTCACATAATGGCAAATATCATCAGTCTTGAAAGTGTCTGCAGCTATTGAATAAACCTGATTTTTATTATTTGTACTCAATATACATACTTTTTCTTCTTTTCGATACATAGGAAACTGTGTGTAAGATGAGTCTGCTTTGTTCGTGTTATGTAGAAATTTTAGAGTATTTTTCTCAGAACTTTTCGTTGCTTGTTCTTTCATATTACTGCTACACTTTGTGGACAAAGTAGGTGAAGCAGGCTCCCTTTGAAAGCTTTTGTTTCTGGCAATTGACAGCTTTTTCGGTGTGATTACTTTATTTTTTTTTGGACTGTTCGTAATTTTCTTGTATAAATTATTTTGTTTTATCAATTCTTCATTCCTCTGTTTCAAAGTATTATTTTCTAGAGACAAGTTCTCTATCTCAGAGTGTGCACTATTTAATTGCGCTGTAAGCGATTCAATTTCTGTCTTTAACTGTCTTATGCGGTCATTATCTTCGTAATCTGATATCTCAGGCATACTATTAGTAGAAAAATTTAAAGTATCTGAATAAAGTTCATTATCGTCTCTCGATCGGTTAGTCGTAGATCTGGATCTTCGAAAAGTAATATTGCCTAGAAAGTCCATCTGCGGCAATTTTCGACTTAATGAATGTCTAGCCTACTAAAACCGACTAGTTCCGTCGTGAATGTCTTGCCTTATAGTTAAAATTTGCGGTCGACACTAGCGAGCTGCGCTAAAAATCTGATATTCTGTGTAACTGGAACGCGATCGATGAATTCGATGTTTATTTTGGTAGCAATCGCAATGAAAGATACCGATTTTGAAATATTTAAACTTCAATGAGAGAAAAAAGGATTTCTTTACGAATGATGTTGTTGTTTACGAATTTTTGCACTGATAAGTTGTTAATAGATTATTATCAACGACATTGAACTGTTCTATTATTCAAGTATGTTAACACTAGACGTTGTTTTATACTTTATTTATTGATGATTTCACTTGCACTTTGTTTTAACAGTTTGTGGTAATCAGGGTTGTTTTTATATGGTTTCAGTAATTCACATGAATATTAACACTGGTTTTGAAAGCACTGATAAACTAATATAGTAATACTAAGACAGTTTTATGAATAAATTATTTTTTAAACACGGAGCTAATGTTTACATGCAGATGACAGCTGTTGTCTCCATTATTAGTCCGAATCAATCATTATGATGTAGGAATTTGAAGATTCTTTACGTTTTAAAACGGATGATGAGTTACTTACTTAAGGCCGACCATATAATAATATAGCAGCTTAAAGGAGTCAAAAGTACTTCTTAAAGGCCTCGCAACTTGGCTGGTAAAATCAATTTTTCCATTATTTTCAGCAATTTCAATTGCGCCGGGTGGTCAGCTATTTCAATAATATAATATCTTATACTAATATAATAAAGCTGATGAGTTTGTTTGTTTGTTTTTTTGTTTGGTTGAACGCGCTAATCTCAGGAACTACCGGTCCGATTTGAAAAATTCTTTCAGTGTTAGATAGGTATTTTATCGAGAAAGGCTATATAACATCACGCTATGAGCCACGGAATTCACCTTACGTTACGCGTACCTTACGTTACAACTTAAATTACGCGGATGTAACTGGGCCGTGATTGATCAAGGCCGTGCAATTTGATCAATCATAAACTACGTTATACAATATATATGAATTCCGATATTTTAATCTCCAATAATTACAAAGTTTACTTCCTTTTCTCGCTAAGAATGACACAGAATTTATCACTTGAAGAATTAATATCATCATCGACTGTCGAAAAATTCATATATAGCATTTCATTTTTACGAATAACTTTATTAAAATTTAATTTAAAACTACATGAACTGGCATTCACTCTCGCCGTGTCGAACGTCGCGTCGTCGCCGTGATTGTCATACCAGCTTTACAGTCGCTGGGATGTTTCACAATTATTTTAATGGCATGTCCTACATTTGCTTAAACGAAACTGCTAAACCAGTAGTTTTTACTGCTCATTATATATTCGAATAAAATAAAATATTTGTTTTATTATTTTTATTTTTTTTTTGACTGCCTCGTTGGTCTCGCGGCATAAATGTGCGCGTGGGATTGGGAGGTCTCGGGTTCGATTCCCGGGTCGGGCAAAGGGTTGTTGGGTGTTTCCGTTAGGAAATTCTCAGTAGTAGCACGGAGTCTGGTAATGTGCCCGGTACGGCAATAGGCTCGCCCCCTATTACGTGGGACCTAAAAATTCATGGCGAAATGTGGGTGTAATATTACACCTCTGCTTCAGGGATACAGGCGTGAGTCTATATATAAATAAATATTTGTTTATTAACTATTAATACTCAAGTGTACTTTGTGTTCGTTGATTGAATGTTTGAAAGTCCTCCACGACACAAAATATGTCCTAAATGCAAGAGTCCGACTTTAATATAGTAATACAACCTACAAGTAACAAGTCGTCTATTTCTTTCATTTCGCCATCATATTAGTTTGATCCCGTTATGGCTTAAATGCCTGCTTTAATTATTATTAATTATGATTAATTTCATATAAAGCTCATATCAGGTAACTTATAAAATCACTTTATCGACAATTTGCACAGTACTATAATAACATGCACCTGTAGGCGCTTATATCTATTTTCGAGGTGAAGACAGTTAGCGCGCATTCTTGTGCATATTCCTTCAAATAATAAAAAAGAAGAGTAAATACATTTCCTGTAAGTCGTTTCTTTCGGTGCAGTGACTTGCACATAGGTACATTCACACCAGTCTTTCGCATGACTGTGTTAACAGGACTACATTTCTTAAAAATATTTTACGCCGTGTAGAGGTTGTATTTTACAATTTCACAGTCAACATTTAAGAATGCTACAATGTTTTCAGTCGTGCATTATTTTGGCGGAGCTCCCATAGTTAATGGCTCCGGGGTTACGAGCTCGTACCTATTTGGCACTATTAGCAGCCAACAGCGCGGCTAATGTAGGATTATTTACATTCATTTGATGAAATTATGTAGCGGCTATAAATGCATCATACAAATTGACTCGGATTAAAGCGGCTGGATGGGGGGCGGCTCAGGATCGGTCTATGTGGAGAACCCTGCGATAGACCTATGTCCAGCAGTGGACGTCTCTAGGTTGACATGATGATGACGAAAGGTGACTTCACCAGAAATTGTGTTACTCTCGTAATTGCGTGTTCGAGTGTTATGACCGTTTATATTGAAGTATTTTTGACTTTAGTTGCCAGGCATTTACTTTTTGTCGGTTTTTTATAAGTGTCTGATAAAATTTTCCGATATCAATGAAAGGTAAAAGAAAGTTTTCTTTTATCTCCAAAAGTATTTTGCCCAGCAAAATTCTATTGTTTTAGGCGAATTTATTTTAGCCATATAAAAATTGTTACGATTTTTTATGGCATTTACAATGTTGATTTACCTAAATAGAGCACTCGTATTTACGAAGTTATTATGTTAAATATGATACAAAAGTAAGAGTTATTTTGATGAATGTAATGAATGGCCTTTGAAGGTTTTCAGTGGTTCCGTTTGATACCAAAGCCACTTTTAAAATTATAACGAAGCATAAAATTCTATGGCGGGTATTTGCATTTTACCACATGACGCATACAATTGCTCGCTAACTGTGCAACATGTATTTTTTACGTTCTGCTTACATTGCCAGCGGAGCAAAGTTGTTCGATTGTACCATTAGAAAATTTTACTATATAGAAATGCTAGAGCCGCGTGTTTTCCGGCCAGTGGCTCTCAGGGTACAGAACAATGAATAGCGTACATTCAAGTAAAGCTACACTCGTGTACTCGGGATTCTCATCTCATGCCCACGTTAATAATTGGAGCGGTTGTTCATGTATTTTTTTTTATTTGTGCAGCGGTGCTCTCGCCTGGGCCGCATTGTTCGTGTGCGCCCTACTATTCCTACCAGCCGACCTCCCCCCTTCAGCCGCCCAACGCAAAACGGTTCGTATTTTCATTGTTGCTTTAAAGCCTTATAGGTTTTGCTTTATTAGTGCCCTTTATAACTCTCCGTAGAAGATAAATGCTCGCGGGGCGATGTTCTGTTTTTGTCACTATTTGATAGGTGTGCCATGAGGGATCTTTGTAGTGGAACGATATTGTATGTAAGTAAAGAAATGTATTGTTGGTTGCTTTGTGTAGTAATCACATTGTAGCCTCTGTTTATTTAGCTTTAGAACTTTTATTTTGTAGATTTCTAGTATTTAAAATGACATCTATTATTATGTAAGTTATGTTATTTAGTATTATATAGCTAAGGAAAATTTTAATTAAATCGCATTTTAATCGGCCATGGAATCTTTGAGTGATGAATATGATTTTTCTGTGTCTGCCTGTGTATATCACTTGAAGATTGGTATATTACAGATTCTGTCTTGTTTGGGATCAGACGAAGTGTAGGAATATTAGTTAAGTGTTATTATTCGTGGATAACACGAGTAGCTATAAGTAATATATGGGACACAAAATCACAACTCTCTAAATTCTTTCGGATTAGTTTATACTAATTAAGTGCTTGAGATATTTTAGGACTAGACCGTATTCTAGAAATAGAAAACATCGCTTTTTTTCATTTTGCAGTACTGGTACTATATAGAGCTTGACACCCCTACGACATCAACTATATGTGTTAGATTAGTTCACTTTACGATACAAAAAGTAATAACAAGGTTATGCCTTCGATCCAGAAATAGCAGAAATAGAGAAAATTATGCCTCACTCTGTTATGAAGTCCTTCCTGGTACTGTATCGGGCAATTTTATTACGACTACATATAATACTATGACAACTACGTTATTTCGCAACAATGAACATTTGTTATTGGAGTAACTTTGTTCACGTCTGAACAATAATGTAAGTAACAGTTCAAATTCTAATGTTTTGTAGATTAAAACTAGTTGCAAAAAGAAATTGAAATATTTTAAAGTCGCTTGGCTCTGTTGTCCAGTTTGCTGTGTGCTTTTGAACGTGCCGAGTGTGTAGTAAGTCTCAAATATTTTGCACTCATTATTGCATTATTGAGAAAAATAAAAGACCATGTTACTTTCGTATTCTATGAAATATTGAGTAAAAGGCAATTTGGAGTTTCGGTTATATTTGAGCCGAATGGCGTACGCCGCGCCGTGTTGATATAGTATAGCTTTCCTCATTAAACTTAACAAATAAATAATATCAATCTTACATTAAACAGTACTCAATTAGATTTCCATTCAATTTAAAAATTTTATACATACCCAAACTCTACAAAGAGTAAGCAAATAACACATGTACAACTAACGACGTTATTAATACCTTATTAATAATTATATCGATATTCATATTATCGAAATATTTTCCAGTAATTAGTACAAGTTTAATGTTCTATTTCCGTTCATTGATAAAATTAGTTTTGAATTAAAATAGAAACCAGTGATTTTACATTACGTTTCATATGGAGCAGACAATGAAAAATGAAATGTATTTATTTATCATGAAAACTCCTTATCTTTCTGTCCTTAAAATAGACCATGCTTTTCTTAATTGAACATTTTAGCATTCCTTACCCCTCTTAATTTTAATACTTTATAATAATAATAAATACACAAAAGGAACTCCAAACTTCGTATCTCCTCTGAACGTACCACCGCTAATATTTGCTTTCCCACAAGCTGACTCTGGATGTAGCCGGCCACGCTTTGAGTACACAATCGCTACATCAGCTGTTTCGTGTTTCACTTTATAATAGCTATTACATTTCCACAAACACCGATTCACACCCATCCCCTCCACCCCTCGGTGTAAAGGGACTACGGTCGTTTGTTATGGTTATACTATATTGAGGGATCTCTTAGCAAGACATTTTTACCGATGGGCACGTTTTTCTGTTGGCGCTGTTTCGTGATTGAGTGATATTTTTTGCTATTACGATTGATATGGGGCAGTGAAATCAATACGTGAAGTGCGACTTGTTTACAGGACGAGACAGTTGCGTGTTTTTTCTTACACGCAATTGAAGCTCAAATCTTCAGCCTCTTTAGGCAGACAGAAGGTGTGTGTAACCGTCAATGTGTGTGGAACCGTAACCCATATTTTCTGATAGGATAACGGATAGGCGATGTCATAAATTATGACAGATTAATAATGAAGTCATGTCAATCGCATCATGTTATTCAATGACCGTTACGCTGTTAGTATACTTACGCGTTCGCATGCGGCTGCGAATCTATTGCGTGTGACGAAACATGTGCGAAACTGTCAAAACAAGAACAAAAAACCTTGAGGCATTTTCTGTCAAAACGTCTGCGTCTGTGTAACAATGATTTCGCAGTTTTCTGCGAAACTATTGGGGAACAGTAGTGACAAGGATGCAACTAATTAATCTTACTGTATGATAGAGCGAGAATAGCGTTAACTGAGAAATCAAAAGCGAGAAAAACAAACACCATAACCTCCTTTTAACGCAGTAATGTCCCTTTCTCAACGTACAGTCTGAACAAAAATAACAGTACTTCCGTGAAAACTTACCAACCGGAATGTTCTGTAACTGATATGCATATTTACGCAACTTAAAGCTGCTGATACAGCGATGCACAAAAGCGTGTTCATACGTCGGACAGACATACGTGTCCGGACACTCAGGCTCTGTCCGGTGCTGTCCGGCCCTGTCCGACATACGAGGCGCGTTACACCGGCTTATCTCGATTTCCGCAGATACGCCGATGCTCGATCGCATGATGCCTATATGAGCTCCATTTGGCTAGGACATAATCTATGTGATGTAAACCGATGAACTATAGCGTTTTCAGTATGTATACTTACGTTTTTCATCAGTCGAGTAGATATTTTGGGAAGTCGGATGGCTGACACTTACCATGTATGTAATAATAATAATAATAATCACCTAGCAACACGTAAACATGTCAACATATTTTTTCCTTCAATATTATAATTTGTAATTTATTTCATAAATTTGTGTTCATATTATATATTCACAACCACAAGAAGAACTTATTAATTTGATAAATATATTATAAATTCAAGAAACCATTAAAAACATAAAAGAAAAGTATACTGAAAAATAGTTCATGATGACACCTAATGTCAAACGAAAAACTTCGAAGAAATGTAAACATCAACAACATAATATACAGTATATATAATGAAATCAACAAGGAAATATGTTGACGAGAGCTAAGGTAGCAGCTGCACGCCTGACACCCCCGGACTCGTCGCTCAGCTCCGCCTCGCAGCCGTCGCCGGCACCTGCATCAGCGTTGTCGGCAATTGCAGAGGCGTCGAGCTCGTCGAGCGACGAGTACTTCTCGCCGCCGACGTCGCCACCACCTGTACGTCGGCGAGGGAGTGGCCGGCCACCGACACGCTTGGGACCCCGAGACCCACCGGTCTCGAACAGGGCCCCCGCTACCGGTGGTGATGTGCACCGCATGAGATGGACGAGTTCAATGAATGAAAACGTCATGCGGGCATATTTTGTGGCCACAGAGGGAGGAACTAACCTCAGTGCGTACCGTGATCGAATGCTGCCTTTGTTTCAGGCGCTTGAGCCAGCTGTCAACGTGTCAACACAACGGCTATCGGATCAAGTGCGGGCCATCCAGCGGTGTCGCCTGTTGGATGATTCCGTGCTTGAGAGACTTCGCTCTGACGTGCAGAGAAGTCTCCCCATCACTTTTTCAACGCAGCCTGACACAGTGGTTGCCCAACAGCAACTGTTAAATCGAGTTGATGAAGAGGTAGATGACGAGACTTCTCATGTAAGTACCCAGTGCAACGATCAGTTAAGGAGTGCTTTGGAATGTGCTATTGCGGAATACCGATCCATGGACCCAAATATTCGGCCTCGTTTGCCTCGTTTGCCCATGCATAAAAAAAACATAGCGCTAGTGAGTGCCCTAGACGCATTAATGTCAACTCACTTTGATAATAGTGAAAATCTCAGCGATACACATTCAATCCTGTATTGTGCGGCAGTTGCGGCGTGTCGAGTAGCAGGAGTTAAAATGCCTGTAAATAATACCGCTACTCGACACACCGCTGCTGTGCCAGCTTGGCAACGCAGGATTGAGTGTCGTATTGCTGAGACTAGGGCACTCATTGGCAAGCTCTCCTGTTTCAGGATGGGCAATACCCGACCAAGAGTGATGCGCTTTGTAACTCGAGCCTTTGCGGGAACTGGTATCAGTTCCCAAGACTATTTATCTCGGGTTACAGAGCGCATCGACATCCTAAAACAAAAACTTTATGCATGGGCAAATCGTATAAGGCGATACAAAAAAAGAGTGGATCGGTATTGCCTGAATCGCACATTCCAGAGAGACGAGAGGTGGGTGTACAGAAGATGGGAGCGACCCGAGTCCACGGCCGGTGACGTTGATGGGAGTCGACCGGATGATGATGCTACTAATACGTTTTGGCGCAGCATCTGGTCGACACCTGTCAACCACACGGAGAGTGGCTGGATTGAGACTGTTGAGCGAGTATGCGAACAAATACCAACAATGGAGCCAATATCCATAACAAATGATGATATAGCCAGTGCAGTCCGTTCGTTACCAAACTGGAAATCAGCGGGACCGGACGGGCTGCACAATTTTTGGCTCTAATGGCTCCGTAGTTCGCATACTTGCTTAGCATCTCAATTCCAGTCATCACTGGAATCGGGGTCGCTACCAGATTTTTTAACATCCGGCGTCACTCACCTACTCCATAAGTCTGGTGGTGCCACGGACCCCAAAAATTACAGGCCGATAACTTGTTTGCCAACAATGTATAAACTCCTTACATCCATTTTGAGATCGAAATTAACAAAACATGTATTTGATCATTCTATTTTATCTGTTTCTCAAAATGGATGTAGGAGTGGGGCCCGTGGCACTAAAGAACTCCTTCTGATAGACATGGCCATTAGCCAACAGGTGCGCCGTAATCGAAAGAATCTATCGACATGCTGGATAGATTACAAGAAGGCTTACGACTCCGTGCCACATACATGGCTTTTGAGGGTGCTGGAGTTGTATAAAGTAGATGCAACTCTATGCACCTTTTTAAGGTCATGTATGGGGCAGTGGAGGACTGTATTGCGCTATCCAGGATGTCGATCGAGTTTGGGTTGCGGTGCTCCAATAAGGATCGAGCGAGGTATATTCCAGGGCGATAGTCTGAGTCCTTTGTGGTTTTGTCTGGCCCTGAATCCTCTAAGTACCTTGTTAGAGGCTTCAGGGCTAGGCTATCGGATGAGGAGAGGAGGTCAAGTTACATCTCACCTCCTTTTCATGGATGACCTGAAATTATTTGCCCCCAACAAATTCCAACTGACTGCATTACTTAAGGTAACCGAAACCTTTAGTAATTCTATCAGGATGGAATTTGGTGTGGATAAATGTGCGGTCATGCATGTGAAGAGAGGCAGGATTGTGGAATCTGCAGGGATACAACTCTCAGATTCCATACAACTTAGATCCCTCTCCCCAACTGAGACCTACAAATACCTGGGTATGTCGCAGTCTTTGAATATTTCTGAGACTGACATGAAACAAACGTTGCAGGCTCGGTTCTTTGGCCGCCTGAGAAAAGTACTTAACAGTCTTTTATCAGGTGGCAACAAGGTGCGGGCCTGCAACGGGTGGGCCATGCCAGTCCTAATGTATTCCTTCGGCATACTCAGGTGGACCCAGACTGAACTAGATGCCCTGGATAGAAAAGTCCGTTCAATGCTGACTGCATCTCGAATGCATCATCCACGCTCATCGGTAATGAGGCTGTACATCCCGCGGAAATGTGGCGGTCGAGGCTTTTTATGTGCTAAGACCCTCCACAACCGCGAGGTGTGCAACCTCAGAGATTATTTTTTGCAGATGAGTGTGGATCTGCATCGCGATGTAGTCACAATTGATACCGGACTTACCCCGCTCGCTCTGGCTAAAGAGAACTGGCACAAACCTGCAGTACTTAGTACAGAGGACCGACGGGAAGTATGGAGGGGCAAGGAGCTGCATGGACGATTTTACCGGGCCTTACATGGGCCCGATGTAAATTTTAAAGCTTCTATATCCTGGCTGCGATTCGGTGATCTCTTTGGAGAAACTGAAGGTTTTGTCTTTGCAATTATGGACGAAGTTGTCATGACAAACAACTACCGGAAGTATATTCTGAGGGATGGGACGATTGACATATGTCGGGCATGTCACCAACCCGGGGAATCCCTCAGGCATATAGTGTCCGGTTGTTCGAGTCTTGCCAACGGTCAGTATTTGCACAGACACAACCAAGTGGCCAGGATAATCCATCAGCAACTAGCCCTTAAATATAATTTCGTTGATTCAGAGGTACCGTACTACAGATATGTGCCCGACCCAGTTCTCGAGAATGGTCGTGCATTGTTGTACTGGGATCGGTCTATCATTACAGACAGGACTATTGTAGCCAATAAGCCTGATATTGTAGTGATAGACCGAGCAGAGCGACTCGCAATGTTAATCGATATCACCATACCGCATGACGGCAATCTCGTGAAGGCAGAAAAAGAGAAAGAGATTAAATATTTGGACTTAGCTCACGAGATTGTTGACATGTGGGATGTGGATTCGGCGATCATTGTGCCGATAGTCGTGTCGGTAAATGGGCTAATCGCCCAGAGCCTCGATCAACACCTAAAGAGGCTCGCACTAGGCAGCTGGATCAAGTCCTTGATTCAGAAGGCAGTTCTTCTCGACACGGCACGCATTGTGAGGAAGTTCCTGTCTCTGAGGCCCTAACCACCGGTGGCTTGGTCCCTGTACCCGACACCGGTGGGTCTCCGTGGTCCCTTTTATATTTTTAAACGTTTTTTATTTATTAAATGTAGTTTATTAATATAAATTGAATCATGAGAAATATGATAAATAAAGGGTATAATAATAATAATACATACATGTACATTGACATAGTGATGATAGACCGATTAGAGCGCCTTGCAATTATCATCGACGTCACCATACCCCATGACGAGAATCTCGTGAAAGCCGAAAAAGATAAACAAATTAAGTATTTGGACCTGGCTCACGAGATTGTCGACATGTGGGATGTTGACTCGGCGATCATTGTACCGATAGTCGTGACCGTAAATGGTCTTATTGCCAAGAGCCTCGACCACCACCTCAAGAGGCTCTCGTTAGACGGCTGGATCAAGTCCTCTATACAGAAGGCAGTATTGCTAGACACGACACGCATCGTTCGGAGGTTCCTCTCTCTGGAGCCCTAACCACCGGTAGCTTGGTCCCTGTGCCAGATGCCGGTGGGTCTCCGTGGTCCTGTTTTATATAGTTATTTTTTTTTTTGTTAAGTGATTTAATTATATAAAATAAGATCAATGAGAATGAAAATAAATAAAGAGGAATAATAATAAACTGGCAACACTGAACGTCAACAAACATCATTTTCTTGGATAAATTTTGTATTAATTGATTTTATAATTTCGGAGGCTGTATACCTATTTAAGTAATAACCATATTGTGTATACCTATAAATAATAACAGAGCAAACTTTTTATAAAACCAAAAAGGAAAACAGAATATATAAAATATCAATAAAGCAAGATGACATCAGACGTCAAAAACATAAACATTGTAAATGTAAACAATACAATTAAACCCAAGAAAAAATGTTGACCAGAGCCAGAGCAGCGGCACAATTAAGACCCCCGGACTCGTCACTCAGCTCCGCCTCGCAGCCGCCGGCGCCAGCAGCGCCGGCCATAGCTGAGGCGTCGAGCTCATCGAGTGATGAGTATTTTTCCCCGCCGACGACACCAACACCAGCGCGCCGCCGGGGAAGAGGCCGGCCGCCGTCACGCTTGGGACCCCGAGACCCACCGGTTTCGAACAGGGCCCCCGCTGCCGGTGGTGATGTGCGCCGCATGAGATGGACTCAATCGATGGATGAGAACGTCATGCGGGCATATTTTGTGGCTACAGAGGGAGGAACCAACCTTACGGCGTATCGTGACCGCTTATTGCCTCTGTTTCAGGCCTTGGAACCAGTTGTTAACGTTTCGGCACAGCGACTGTCGGATCAAGTGCGAGCCATTCAACGCTGCCGCCTGTTGGATGACGACGCACTTGAGAGGCTACGCTAAGACTTGCGAGGTATCCCTGATAACCCACCTCTCGCACACAATGAGGCTCCAATATCACACGCCTCACTCAGGGCACAAGAAGAAGGCAAGGAAGGGATAGACAGGGATACACAAGTAAGTACCCAATGCATAGATAAGATAAGGAGTACTTTGGAGTGCGCTATTGGGGAATATCGGTATGCTACATTAGAAAACAGACCCCGGCTGCCGCGTTTACCCACGCATAGAAAAAATATGGCGCTTGTGGGTGCCCTGGATTCACTATTGCCTACTTACATAGACACTAGTGAAGATCTTAGTGATACACACTCAATTCTATACTGCGCGGCTGTAGCGGCGTGTCGAGTGGCTAATATTAAAATACAAAACAGTATTACTATTAGCCCTCGAGATGCCGTCCCGGCTTGGCAGCGTAGAATTGAGCGTCGTATTGCTGAGACCAGGGCACTCATAGGCAAGCTTATCTGCTTCAGGTCGGGCAATACCCGCCCGAGAGTGATGCGTTTTGTGAGTCGGGCGTTTAAGGGGACAGGACTTTGTCCTCAAGAATATACGTCTCGGGTCACAGAACGCATCGACTTCCTGAAGCAGAAAATCTATGCGTGGGCGAATCGCATCAGGCGGTACAAAAAAAGGATTGACCGATATTCCCAAAATCGCGCATTCCAAAGAGACGAGAAGTTGTTTTATAGGAATTGGGAGTGACCTGAACCAGGTGTGGATGATGGGTATCGACCAGATGATGCGAACACGATTGCTTTCTGGCGCAACATATGGTCGACTCCCGTCAGCCATACAGAAGGTGGCTGGATTGGGGATGTTAAGCGATCATGTGAGGTAATATCACCCATGGAGCCCGTAGCCATTGATGCCATGGATGTATATTGTGCAGTCCGTCCGTTAGCCAATTGGAAATCGGCGGGACCGGACGGATTGCACAATTTCTGGTTAAAATGGCTACGCAGTGCACATGCTCGCTTGGCATCCCAATTCCAGTCAGCTCTGGATTCAGGATCGCTGCCAATTTTTATGACAACTGGCGTTACTCACCTGCTCCACAAATCTGGTAGTACCACGGAGCCTACGAACTATAGGCCGATTACTTGCCTACCGACGGTGTATAAAGTTTTTACATCCATTTTGAGAACAAAATTGGAATTACATATATTCAATAATAAAATTTTATCTGAGTATCAAAATGGATGTAGAAGCCGGGCACGTGTACAGTGGTTCCGTAGTAGGTCATACGGTACCAATCACGATGTTTGAATTACAAGACGATACCTCACTTAATTACTCACTATTTATCACACTATATCAGGGTACACAAATAATTTCATTTTGTTTTTTCCTACTTATAGTTTTGTGCATCTAAAGTGAACGCATTACAAGTCCGTTTGTTAGCGTAATTAGAGCGTGATATTTAGTCTTTTTAGTGACACTTGTTTTTAAAGAATAAATTGTTTGTGACCGGATGTTTTACAATGGGTATTCAAGTTGAAGGTATGTAAAGTGTATTTCAAGCATTTTCTTTCACTTTAACTGATATGTTATTTTTTTTAATCGGTGCTACGCCAATGAAATTAAAAGATTCTTTTTTTGTTTTACTTTATCTATGTCGAAGCTTTTAACTACTTTCTGACCATAACCTACAAAAGCAGTTTTATATAAAGACATTAAAAATCACTATATTTTAAATTTAAAAGAAAATTGACTGCGATATGCTGCGATAGTAGGTGTCACCTAGGATCTACGCCAGGTGTTAAAGGTGTCTACGAGATATCATTATTCTAAAATCCACACTAGACCATTTGTATTTTGTTTTAGGTACAACATTTAAGTGATTTTTTACAAGAATGCTTGTACTCGACACTTGGCTGTCTATTAAGAAGACTACTTCTGAAGCAGACAGATGTCGTCAAGTTTTGAATAGTCTGGCGCAGTTGCTGCCAGGTATCGAAAATATTGACACAAAAAACTTGGAAATTAGAATAACTCTGCTTTGTTATCTATCGGTGAGCTCTCGGAAAAGGCCGCTAAATCGTGTAATAAATTAATTAAACGATTTTGGTGTGATTATACAAGAAAAATGTCTCGACTTGTCACGAACACCGATCTGATGCACAGACTTCTTTTTAATTTGCATCCATACCTTTCTAGTTTAAGGAAATTACCACGAAAGAAGAAGTCTGCTCTATCAGCTGACCTGTTAAATTTATTGTCCTTTTAAATCTGTGCCATTTTATAAGTAGTTTAGAAAAGTTTAGATTGTAATTATTTGATTTGCTTAGATTTGTTCAATGTGCCTATAAAACTATTTAATTGTAATTATTTGATGAATATTTGTGTTTGTCATTAGTAAGAGTCTAGTTAAATGGTATTATTGTAATAGTAATTTATGCCAATTAAGTTTCAGTGTAGCTGTAATTCACCTTTCTCAATTATTTTACTTTGTACAAGAAATAACTGAGTTTTATATTGAATGAATTATTATTATTCTGATAAAATCTGTTTTATTTCTACTAATTTTTACCTCAGTTAATAAAAAAATACCACAGTATAAATATGGAACAGTACGGAAACTACCAACAAACATTCAAAACGGCACACTCACACAAACATGCGCATCGACGAGACCCCTAAGCGGTTCTCGCGGTGCTGTCAGTAGTGAGTGCCGCGTCAAGGCGTGTGGTCACATTACGCTTATTTCCGCGACCTTTTAAAAATGCCACGAGCGTATTGTGTAGTATTCTGCTGTTTGAACTCGTCTTCATCAAAATCGGAGCTATTGTTTTTTAAATTTCCTGCTGACTATGAAAGGGCAGAATGATTTATTGTTATAATAATAAAATTGTACTGGAATTATACGTCCGTGTGATAGATCATAATAAATTCGTGAACCTAACTCAAAACGTAAGTCTAAGATGGCGGCTGAAATCGATTAGAAGTATCAACTTTTTCGTCCTGGGTGTCGTTTTATGGTTTTCGAGGGTGTTAAAGCCGATAGTGCTGTCAAAATGGAAATCCAAGATGGAGGCTGCAATAAATTATCAACTTTTTCATCATGGGTGTAGTTTTCATGGTTTTTGAGGGTGTTAAAGCTGATAGTGCTGTCAAAATGGAAATCCAAGATGGCGGCTGCAATAAATTATCAACTTTTTCGACATGGGTGTCGTTTTCATGGCTTTCGAGGGTGTTAAAGCTGATAGTGCTGTCAAAATAAAAATCCAAGATGGCGGCTGCAATAAATTATCGACTTTTTCGTCATTGGTGTCGTTTTCATGATTTTCGAGGGTGTTAAAGCCGATAGTGCTGTCAAAATGTAATTAAAAAAGTATTCTTTTACATAAATTGTATGTTTACCTTCCTCCCGACGAGTAGTAAAAAGTGGCCATCAGCTTGAATTGTTTTGTTTACCCACACCTTTTCTGGTAAAAATGACAGAGAATATTTTGTTATGGCTTGATATCTCGAGAAGATTTGATGAACAGACCGCCTCAAAACTGTACTGTTTGTGAAGAACATTTCAATGCTATGGATATTCTAACGGACACCTATCGCAAACAACTTAAAATTTATTCATTACCATCTCTTCATTTACCGGCTTTACAAAAAAAAATGTTAATAAAAATGTTAACCGAAGCTCCGAAGGTGGTTGAAATCTGTACAAAGACAGAAGAAAATGTAAAACTTCTAGCGACTGACAGTAGTCAAACTTCCAGATCTCTTTCATTGGACACGCCTTGGAAAAGAAAACTAAAATCCGATCTTTTAAAATGTAGAAAAAAAATATACCAAAAATATATTTGATGCACCCCATCTCATAAAACTGGTTTGCAACAATTTGATTACCTAAGACGTCCATTTCCAGGATCTTGTAGCTAAATACGAGCACATCATAAAATTTTATGAAAATGATAAACAAAAGAACGAACAAACAGCCACATATATCCAGCAAATTTAGAAAAAAATGAAAGTTCGCTTTTCTACTCAATTTTTAAGTAATTCTGTTGCCGCTGGTAAATCTACTTACGTAGATTTTAATTATATTCAAGAATCCGGGAGGAACACTGCTTTACGTACGTTTTCCTTATTTTACACACTCGTATTTTGCTGAGCTTAACTGACGCCATGAAATTACTTAGGTATTTAAATTTTATTTGTAAACTAGTTATTTCAATTTGATTGATTGATCACCACAGAAACAAATATTAAAAAAAAAAACAATATCAAAAAAGTGACAACCCTAATGCTTCAATGGCGCGTAGGTAATTATTTTATCAACTAGGCTTAGTTTCCATACTGTTCCATATTTATACTGTGAAAATACTATAATACCATGCATTACTATGCATTTCAATAGCCATTTGTTGCGCGAAACCTCTATTACCGCCCTTCTTAGCGCGCGGAACCACTGTGACGTGGTACTAAGGAGCTACTCCTTATCGACATGGCCATTAGCCAACAGGTTCGCCGTAGTCGAATGAATCTGGCGACATGCTGGATAGACTATAAGAAGGCCTATGACTCTGTGCCACATACGTGGCTCTTGAGGGTGCTGGAGTTGTACAAAGTAGATGCAACTCTATGCGCCCTCTTGAGGGCATGTATGGGGCAGTGGAGTGCTTCGCTATCCAGGATGTCGACAGCCTTGCGGGTATGGTGTACCTGTAAAGATCAAGCGGGGTATTTTCCAAGGTGACAGTTTGAGTCCACTATGGTTTTGCCTAGCACTGAACCCGCTGAGGACTTTGCTCGAGAGTTCAGGGCTAGGCTATCGGTTGCAGACTAGAGGTCAAGTTATTTCTCACCTCCTTTTCATGGATGACCTCAAACTATTTGCCCCCACTGACCTCCAATTAACCGAGTTACTAAAGATAACTGAAAGCTTTAGTAATTCAATTAAGATGGAGTTCGGTGTGGATAAATGTGCGGTCATGCATGTAAAGCGAGGCAGGAGTGTGGAATCTGATAGTATAGAGCTCTCAGATTTCACACAACTTAGATCTCTCTCTGCAACGGAAACCTACAAATATCTGGGTATGTCGCAGGCATTAGGCATTAATGACGCTGGCATGAAGCAGGTGTTGCAGGCACGTTTCTTTGGCCACCTGAAGAAAGTCTTAAAAAGCTTTTTATCGGGCGGAAATAAGGTGCGTGCCTGTAACGGTTGGGCCATGCCCGTCTTAATGTACTCCTTTGGCATACTCAGATGGACTCAAACAGAATTGGACGCCTTGGATAGGAAAGTTCGATGTCTACTCACGACATACCGGATGCATCACCCACGTTCGTCGGTGATGAGATTGTACATCCCGCGCAAGTGTGGCCTGCCGTACTTGGCGTAGAGGAGCGCAGGGAAGTATAGAAAGGTAAAGAGCTGCATGGACGTTTTTACCGGGCCTTGCATGGGCCCGACGTAGATTTCCCAGCGTCGGTGTCCTGGCTGCGTTTTGGCGATCTTTTCGCCGAAACAGAAGGTTTTGTCTTTGCGATTATGGACGAAGTTGTCATGACGAACAACTACCGGAAGTATATTCTAAGGGATGGGACGGTCGACATATGTCGGGTATGTCACCAGCCTGGTGAATCGCTTAGACATATAGTATCCGGTTGTTCTCGTCTTGCCAACGGCGAATATTTGCATAGACACAACCAAGTAGCCAGGATTATCCACCAGCAACTTGCCTTAAAGTACCAACTTGTCGACTCTGAAATACCGTACTACAGGTATGTGCCCGACCCAGTTCTTGAAAATGGTCGTGCTACTCTGTATTGGGATCGGTCTATCATTACTGACAGAACTATTGTGGCTAACAAGCCGGACATAGTGGTGATAGACCGATTAGAGCGCCTTGCAATGATCATCGACGTCACCATACCCCTTGACGAGAATCTCGTGAAAGCCGAAAAAGATAAACAAATTAAGTATTTGGACCTGACTCACGAGATTGTCGACATGTGGGATGTTGACTCGGCGATCATTGTACCGATAGTCGTGACCGTAAATGGTCTTATTGCCAAGAGCCTCGAACACCACCTCAAGAGGCTCTCATTAGACGGCTGGATCAAGTCCTCTATACAGAAGGCAGTATTGCTGGACACGACACGCATCGTACGGAGGTTCCTTTGTCTGGAGGCCTAACCACCGGTAGCTTGGTCCCTGTGCCCGATGCCGGTGGGTCTCCGTGGTCCCATTTTATATATTTAATTTAGTTCTTAGTGTGACATTTATTAAGTATGTGAAATGTGGCTGTGAGAAGAATATTTAATAAACGACATAATAATAATAAAATAAATATTTATTTTCTCTTCACAATGGTTGGTGCACAGGGTCCCCACCAAGAACTTAGGGTCCCAAGCCAACCTCACCTGCAAGTGGTGCACCTGCCGATCAACGGACGAGGCTCTGGCAAACAAAATATCCCAATAAGCGGCAATAGGCTCGCCACCTATTACGTGGGATCAAAACACTGGCGAAAAGTGGGCGTTTAATATGCCTCTGCCTACCCCTTCGGGGAAACAGGCGTGAGTCTATGTATGTATGTATGTAATGGTTGGTACAATGTTACATTAGTTACATATCGCTTACAATCTACATATGACCTAACATTGTGAGAGATTGGTGCCTGAAGTAGGTTTGTTAAAACCTGTGTCACAGGTCACCAAGACCCTCCTGCAGCTAAAGTACATATAAAGAAGTAGCGATCTAGTAAAATTTCAGTTACCCAGAAAATAAAATAACCAAAAAAGCAAAGTAACAATAATAACAAAAATTAAAAAATTAAAAAAAAAACAGTATATATTAATTTCGTTAAGCCAGATTGAGTTACTGTTGAGCTAATATATGTGTGTCTAAGTGTCTGTGTGTCTGCCTGTGTGTGTGAGTACGTGAGGGCGGACGCGTGTGCGTGCGTTCGTGCGTGCGTGCGTGCGTGCGTGCGTGCGTGCGTGTGTGTGTGGGAGCGTGTGTGTATAGTGTTGGTGTGGTGGTATTATGGTTAATGAGAGTGAGTAAGAGTTTGCGAGTATGGAATAGAATAGACTATCCGAAGTAGCACTGAACAGATTAGATAACAGGAGACATCAGATTCTCAGTTTCATCGTAGTTCAGCGTTTTAAGATAGATCGAGACAGTTGATTTACAATTTGGTGCTTTTAAGGGGTATATATTTAAAGATGTATTTAATTTATTATAAAGATATGGGCCTAAGAAGTTGAAGAA
Organism: Euclidia mi; assembly: GCA_944739405.2. Taxonomy (NCBI): domain Eukaryota; kingdom Metazoa; phylum Arthropoda; class Insecta; order Lepidoptera; family Erebidae; genus Euclidia; species Euclidia mi. The sequence continues at coordinate 26,845,831 of OX123193.2, read as the reverse complement.
TCTGTGTGCCAGTGATGTATAATAACCAGGGAGTCAAGTTTTTCTAGACTTTTTTAAAATTGACTGCATGTATGGTGTATTGGTTTAAGCGGCTGCCTCGTCGTTTGACTCTGCGGCAAATGTCGTGGGTTCCAGCCCACATGGAGCAATTATTTATGTGATCTACGAATTGTTTTTTTAGTCAAATTTTTATTGCGTCTGGTACCTGAATGTCTGTGTAGTCCCAGTGATAAACGAATTATTACTCGTGCGAGAGCTGTCTTTAAAAACAATGTTACTGTAGGTATAAGTCTAAAAGTATTAGTTAATCAGAGGGCTTTAACAGGCTCTTTTGATAATTGGAATGGCGTATATTTAAGTGCTCCAAATAAGTTTCACGTGGCTTTTACAAAAGCGTTCTTACACCGTGTTTGCTTCGAGAAACGGCGTCTGCCTATATATTATACACTGCAGTTTTAAGGTGGTTGCTTAAATTATTCTGTGAGCGCTACATATCCGGATGAGTGCAGTAAATCCTACTTCTGTTATAAATGAGACAGTTTAAGGGGATAGTGTTTGTAACTCGTTCACGCAAAATACTGCTTAATGGGCCTTGATGCCACTTTGCAGTATTGTACCTAGCTGATACATGAAAAAATACATGAGTGACCTTTTGACCTGTCAACTCTTAATACCTCCGAGAGGAAAAACCTAGCACTTGTATATAATTACCTAACAGAGCCAGCATGTATGACTACATTTTTACAGAAAGAATATTTTTTGGACATCATCGTATTCGTTTACATAATAATATGATGCTAGTTATTTGAAGAGGAGATAGTTCTTTGGGTTATTGTCCCATATTATATATAGTAAGTAACACAAAATTGTCGCCTAAAAATACGCAGTAGTATTTAACACGAGAGATTAAAACTGTGGCGCGTCACGATGATATAGGATGCTCCGTAGTAACTCGCCTCTACTTTTGGGCTAGTTAAACTAGCTTATCTCTAAATTAGTTTTAGTCAAAAGCTAAATATCTACAAGCTTCTTGCCGTGGCTTCGTAAAAAATGACGTTAGAAATTATACTAAATATAACTAAAAATCAGCCTTATAAGTAACTAGACGATGCCCGCGGTTACACCCGCTTTATTTAAGGCTACTGCTCCGCTCCCGTGGCTCATAGCGTGATGTTATATAGCCTATAGCCTTCCTCAATAAATTATAATCTAACACTGAAGGAATTTTTCAAATCGGACCAGTATTTCCTGAGATTAGCGCGTTCAACCAAACAAACAAACTGTTCAGCTTTATATATTAGTTTATATATTAGTATTAGGTGTATAGGGTGTGTTAAGGGTGCATAGGGTTCCCACCAAGAACTTAGGGTCCCAAGCCAACCTCACCTGCAAGTGGTGCACCTGCCGATCAACGGACGAGGCTCTGGCAAACAAAATGTCCCAATAAGCGGCAATAGGCTCGCCACCTATTACGTGGGATCAAAACACTGGCGAAAAGTGGGCGTTTAATATGCCTCTGCCTACCTCTTCGGAGAAACAGGCGTGAGCCTATGTATGTATGTATGTGTAGTATTAGGTCTCGGGTTCGATTCCCGGGTTGGGCAAAGTGTTATTGGGTTTTCCGTTAGGATATTCTCAGTAGCAGCACGGAGTCTGCAGAAAAGAGCTATTCGAGCAATTTATAATTTGGATTATGGGGCTTCGTTAAGGAATAAATTCAAGGAAATAAACATTTTAACAGTTGCAAGCCAGTAAATTTATTCCAACCTAATATATTTATTCCAAAACAAGGCCTCATACTCAAAGAAAAGTGATATCCACAATTTGAATACTAGAAATAAGAGTAAGCTAGTAGTGCCGGCTACCCGGCTAGAGAAAATAAAAAAATCTTTTCAAGGCCAATATGTGCGCTTTTACAATAAAGTGCCAAGCAATATTCAAAATTTAAGTTATAATAAATTCAAAAAGATTATAAAACGTAAACTTTGTCAAAAAGGCTACTATTCAGTGCTAGATTATATTGAAGATAAAAATGCTTGGGATTAATTTGCTCGGTCCCACAGGCTACTTATGTTTGATTAGTGTTAAGTTTCATGTGAGTGTGAGTTATTGTGTCTATATTATGCTAGTAAGTACTTTTATATTATTATTAAAAAAGCCTTATTAATTGACAACAACATTATAGACACACCAGCTCATATACTTATGAAAAATTCAATGTAGTTACTAAGTTTTTAAATTGTATAGAATCAAGACGTAGAAAAGAGTGGCCCGGAGTTTCTTGCCTGATTCTTCTCACGAGGCTCTACTTTCTGAACAGGCATTTTTTTCAATGCTCAACTATGTTAATATGCAGTTACTTTTTATTTTTTTTATTTGTATGACTTTCTGACGTGTCCAAAAAATTTAAACTTTTGTATGGAAATAAACATATTTGAGTTTGAGTTTGAGTCTGGTAATGTGCCCGGTACGGCAATAGGCTCGCCCTCTATTACGTGGGACCTAAAAAATTCATGGCGAAATGTGGGTGTAATATTACACCTCTCTACGCCGTCCTTAACTATCAGCAACCAAAATTCATATATATCCGTTGATAGGTTTTGACTTGGAAAAATGGCTAACAAACACATCTTCACATTAATAATATTAGCATGGATTTAACACTTTATAGAATTTCAGTAGAAGTTATATGTAAATATTTAGATGAGTAAGAATGAAAGTTAATTTCGATGGTTATATCAACGATAGTTCAGAAGGAAGTCTTACAAAATCTTGGATTTAGTTTTAGCGGTTAACTAAGTAGAAACTTTCCACGTCTTTATGTTACCCTGCTTCATTATAAAATAATAGTTAATTTGATACCTTTGACTGAAGATTAATTATTTCCTCCCTCAGTTTTCACATATTAGTACCTTTTATTTTTAATCTATTTCTCTCACTCCCTCTCTCTATGTTTTTTCGAAAACTCTTAACTATTCAATTTTAAATATTTTAACCAAAAATAAATCATAACGCCGGACGAAATATTCATAGTGTGTTAAAATTCAGGCACTCAACTTTAAATATAATGTTTAATATTTCTCATATTTGGTAGTGGAATGTCAAAAATGTTAGTTTCAAAGAAACAATATGTCATAAATAAATTTTCTAAGATTTACAAAAAAAAAACATATTTACAGTTTCTAAGCCTTACAAATAAACACTATGCTATATTTATACCACCATGAATTCTAATAAGTTTATTAGCACCAAGTTAACATGTGACGTAGAACAGGCTCTCATGCTGAAGCTCGGTCCATTATACGTATTTACGTAGTTGCTAAATAAGGCTTTCACGAACATCGATGCATATTATAACGTTCGCGTGCACTGCAGATTTGTTAGGCATTATGCACTAAGCTGGTTTGTTCAGGTACATTTTGGGACTACTCTTCGGTGTAATTTTTATACACTTAGTGATGTTTTTATGTGTTTTCAGTGGGGCAAAATATACGTAATCGCAATGCACGTCATTCTTTTGCACGTAAGTATTATTTCTAACAGGAATAATGGAGGTATTTCGGTTCAGATGTGATATTATGTTCACGAAGGACAGATAACTAACATAAAGAAATATAAATGCATTACATACGTAACGCATTTATATTTTTTTAATTCAAATTCAAACTCATTTTACTCATATAGGTCACAAAAGCAAAACAACGATTATGAACGTCAATTTAAATTTCTGTCAATTTATGATTAATTAATAATGAAATTACCCTAAATTGTTGTATTTAACTAATATGGACATTTTAAAGTACGTCTTACTTGCGCATATAAGTATAATTATTTTAGGGATGCAAGAACCCGTTTTGTTCCAATGTTTTAGAGTATAAATTATAAGAACATTACTCACAGTCATTTGAACGTTGTAATAATGCCATAAAACCTTATTATAATAAGAGCAAATAAACATAATTATAATTATCTCATTTGGTCCATTACATTTTAATTTTCTATCTGAGTATTTTGCACAAGAACATTTTATTTTGTGTCTTTTAATTGCTCCAATACATTTACAAACTTCTTCATTATAATGTTTGACTTATGTACTGTGACTGCACACAGTATTGTGGGTGGAATTTCACCCTCATTCCGCTAGTTTCTGATAAGCGGTAGCAATGCGCGACATAATTTGAATATGCGGCAGGGACTACATTTATCCCAGTGATGTGTACATTCAAATGTATATTACACATAGTTTTGTGAATATACCAAAAGGTAAGTGAGCTTTGTTGGAAATCTGAAGATCTGTAGATTTATGTTTTAGTCTTCTCTCAGTTATTGAATTTCAAGAATGTTACTTTCTTTTAGTTAGCATTAGATGTCATCGATATATGCTAACAAAATAGGATACCAGATTGTCTTTGTAAAAGCAGGTGAAACATTAAAAGTTGTTCGTAATTTTTGTTAATATTTTTTTTGCTATTGCTGTACTTCCGTAGGAGGTACGCGGCGTAGTGGGCGAAAGTTTTACCTTTTGCTAGACAAATAAAAATATTGATACCCTTAATAATTTTTTTCACGAATATACAGAAAATGTTAAAATTATTAACAACATTTAGATTTGGGTTCTAATATTATTTATTACATTGCACTACATTATAACTATGCAGAAATATGCAACTAACTAAAAATACAAGACAAACACAAAGAATAAAAATAAATCAGTCATAATTTCATTAGCAACAATCAAATTACGCATACAATTAACGAACTCGGTGCTTCACAATGAATACAGCGAACGAATAGTTTATAAATTGCCGCAAAGTGGATGAAGTGTGATTAAAATTAAAGTGGAAATCGTGTTTCAGTAGCGAAGCCATTAGTAACTACAAACACAGATATGTTTGATCGGGACGTGGCTTTTGGAGCGGTTCGCGAGAGAGGTCTTGAATATAATGTCTTGAATAGAAGTCTTGATATCCTTTAAACATTCTTCATAATTGGAGATTATTCTTTAACTAAAAATTCCTATAAGCGTCATAATACTAACACGGTGTATTTTTTTACTTTCCTTTAAAGTGAGGAAAATTGAGTGGCATATCATTTGAAATAATGCATACAACATAGATAGACTCACGCCTGTTTTCCGAAATTGTAGGCAGAGACTACGTACCGCCATTTTCAACGATCTTGACATATCTCTCTTACTTCATTCGATCTCATAGTCTTTTTATGCCTTCCCTTCGGTTCTAGGGTTGTAGTTCTGAAATAGTGTGTAACTTTAAACCCCTGTTCAATTCAACCAGTCGAAACCGTGATGTCAACGTCGGGAGCATAGTCAACTCTCAAACACAAACAAACAACTAACCTATTATGTCGCTAATCGAAACGCACTCAACAAGCCGGCATGGTCCCGATATAACCAAATTTCCTCACGGACGAATGTAGGTGATCGGTACTTCATCCCTGTTTATCACTTTATGGTTTCCCATAGTTAATTATTTGGAATCCATAGTAATATTATTAATGGGAAAGGGTGTTTGTTTGTGTGTCCTTCTTTCACGTCGCAACGGCGGGTTGCAATCGTAAATATAGTAATATTTTTGTAGTAATACAAAGGCTAGAGTCTTTGACTGCACGGTTGGCGTAGTGGTTTAAGCGGCAGCCTCGCCGCTTGACACTTTGCCGAGTGTCGTGGATTCGATTCCCACACGAGACAACACTTTGTGTGATCCATAAATTGTTGTTTCGAGTCTGGGTGTTCATTGTGTCCGTTGGTTGTATGTTTGTAATGTCCTCCGCGACAAAGGATTAGGATTTATAACTAGTGCGGGAGTTGTCTTTAAAAAGAACATAGAGCTTGATTAAGGCGATTGCCCACGATAACTTACTCCCACTCCCACGCGGCGACGCAAATCTAGAGCTTATAAGTTATTTATAACTAATCACTTGTTAATTTTTTTTCATAACCATTAATCCTACAACTTGGCTGAACAAAATGATCAGCGCGCTATTCCATTGAAGCTACCAAATAACTAAGATACTTACCATCATATATTGATTTACAGAGATTTACAGCATTTGTGATACTAACACAAAATTTATAGATTGTACTTAGTGTTCTTGTAGATAAGTCACGTTCATTATTAGCGTTTGTAATCGACTTACAGTTTGCTTACTATAAGCTGCACCTAGCTCAGCTGAGATACGGAAGTAGGACGAACAATATACGAGTGTGTAACTTAGATTTTAAAGACAGGTAACTGAGGAAGCAAACTCAGCCGTGGAAGTGGTGTTTCTTGCAAAGTAACTTATTAAAGTAACGGTAAACTTAGGGAACAAATTAAGGAAAGGAAATAAGTATTTTTACATTTGCTATTAGTTTTATAAGTAGTCATGGAGCTTGTTACGGAGTCGAAATATCAGATAGGTATTATTAACATAAGTACTTGTTTTATACATATCTCGAAATACTGTAATAAAATATGTTTCCGACACGTGAACGCTGACTAGTGGTTATGTTTTATGTTATACTAGAGGATGCTCGCTCAAATAATTGATAATGCCGTAGCCGCACTTACGTGGAATAAACATAATGATGTCGGAAGAGGAACGAGCGTAAACCTGAAGTAAGCAGAGTGCCCGCTTACATGCCGTATCTAAAGGGAGTGACGGACAAAGTTAGAACAGTACTCAAGAAATACTCCATCAAGACTGTATACAGTCCGCTCTCTAAGATAGCACACAATCTGCGTACCCCAAAGGATGTCATTCCTCTCCAAACACCTGGCGTCTACAAAGTCGATTGCAGCTGTGGTAGTTCATATATCGGGCAGACTAAGCGTACAATCGCTGAAAGAGTAAAAGAACATATCGCAGCTGTAAAAAACCGACATATTAATAAGTCGGCGATAGCTGAGCATTTGTTGGAGTCTGGACCAAACCACTGGATAGAACTGCATCAACCACAAGTCTTATCCACCGATTGTCACTATTACTCCAGGATAGTACGTGAAGCGGTAGAAATCAAGAAATATAACAATTTCAACCGGGAGGATGGATATAGATTATGCGGCTACTTGGAATCCAGTCATCAGCAAATGTAAACACCGCCGCAGTGATAAATCTCAACAGTGTGTAGACGTCATTAGTGTAGTGTGTCGGAGTTCCGACATTGCGAACTTAAATAAAGACCAAGTGAGGGTAGGTGCCGAAACCCGCACTTCCACAAGACGGCGCTGAGCTCTCATCAGTCTCTCCGCGACCAAGCTCGGTGCAAGACGAGCGAAACGTCGGAAACAAATAGGTATTTATACCTTAAATAAGTTAAGTTAACGCGATTAAGACCCGCTAAATTATTTTGTATGATATTATTATGGAGTTCGTTTGTTATTTGACGTGGCTCCTGAATTATCATTGTCAATGCCCAAAAATCATAAAGATAAAAATAATTTCTGCAAAACACTGTCCCCGTGGTCCAGTGGATAGCGTATGAGTTTGCTGATCCGGAGGTCCCAGGTTCGATTACCGGATCGGGCAAAGTTTTACCGAATTCTTAGTAGCAGCACCCGGTAATGGATATAGTGCCGTTACCGAGCAGTCTGGCAAAGTGCTCGGTAACGGCACTATTGCCATTACCGGGCACATTACGCACATTAAACACCACGTAATAGATATGGGATCTAAAATTCATATTTAAGGTTAAATGTGGGTGTAATATTACACCTACCTCATCCATCCATATAAAAATAGAAAAATATTATAATTAGCGTCTTGAAGTGAATGAAGAAGTAGACAAGAATGAAGTATCGCCATGCCATAATCTCGGTTAAAAGCCGTGTTTCTGAAATACTTTTCAAGAAATGTAGATAAAAGTAAAGAAAACCATAAAAAGTGCTTGCTTCGAGAAAAAATATTGTGCTGCGTTATTTCTACCTTGTGTTATTTCGAGTAAACTTTTTGAGTTCATGTGAAACTTTAGTTTTAATAAGTAATTTGTTTTAAAGTCTGGCAACTAGAAATACGTACATACATACAAATATTCACACCTTTTTCCCGCCGGGGTAGGCAGAGACAACAGAACGTCACTTGCTTCTATCCTTACAAACCTCACGGGCTTTCTCTACTAAAATACTATTCACCTCATATAGGAGTATTTTTATAGTGGTGTCTGTTTCGATTTTTACCTTTGCTTGAACGTTGAAATACTATTCACCTCATATAGGAGTATTTTTATAGTGGTGTCTGTTTCGATTTTTACCTTTGCTTGAACGTTGAAGTTGTAGTGTTCTAAATTAATTCATAACATGGGGTGGCTCTGACGCTTAGTTTCATATTTTTTTTAATAATTACGTGATGCTTACCAATAGTAGATAAAAGCTATACATATATACATATCAGTACTCGTTCCATGGTTGATCTGTGTTGATGAGTCGCATTTTGAAACTTATGATGCAGTGCATGTCATCAGCAATGCGTGTACACTTTTGACAGTAACGAGTGCATTGAAAACAAGGGTTTGTTTAGCGTATACCGTCTCTTTACTAGAAAAGATTCTTGTTTCGTGTTTCCAGCAATTAAAATAATTCATTGCATTTTTAATAAAAGTTCAGTTGTATTATTTTTGTTAATCAGTTTATTAATATCAACAACATGAATATATGTAGTTTGTTAATTTGGTCAAGAGCATAATTAGCCATGGGATGAATACCAAATAATTAATAATGTATTAGTAATCTAATAAGCTCCTTTCAATGTTTGAGTAACAATGTTTAGGGGAAATTTATCTTCATCACCTCATTCATTATCGTTGACACTCACTACCAATTTTCTAAAGTTGAGTCTTAATTGAGATTTGCCCGCCCTATTTAAGAACACGTCTAAAATAATTATTTAAGTAATTAAAGTGATAAAGCTAGATCTCGTTTATATAACAAGCAACAATATGTTTGTCTAGTGCTAGCCAATTTTTGATTAGTGGAGCCTTGCTGATTTCAGCATGAATGGGCCGGCTCGACCGGGGAAGTACTACTCTCTCACAGAAAATCGACGTAAAGTAACAGTACCTAAACTGTTGCGTTTCGTTTGGTGAGTTAGAGTGCCGGAGGCCCTATCCCCTATAATTCCTTCTCCCTCATCCCAAACCTCATCCTATCCCTTTTCCCAACCCCAAATGGCGACAACGCACTTGTGATTCCTGTGGTGTTGCTTGTGTCCATGGGCGGTGGTAATTGCTTACCATCAGGTGATCCTATTACTATTAAAAAAAGCCACAAAACAAGTTCATTGTTATTATTTATTATATGAAAGACACATTCCTGTTTTACAAGAAAATTTTAAAAAAATGAACTAATACATTACCCACTTCGTAAAAAGGGGGTCTAAAAGGGAAAAAGCTCACTATAAGTAAGCACAGAAATGCTCAAATTAGAGCCGTGATCGCAGCTATTGATCTACTTATAGTGAGCTATTTACTTGTTTCTTCCGTTTTAGACCCCGTTTATTACGTAGTCGGGTTAGAGTCTTTAAACTGTTTTTTTTATTTAATACTTTTCCGTATCCCTATGAGGCATGTAAACTGACCGTGCTATATTTACATTGTAATATTTAAAAGAAGAAAGAAAGCCAAATAGGTAATGCAAAGCGTCTGAACCACGCGAATTGTAAGTGCAACCGCGTTTTAAACTTATATTTTGACTCAAGCAGTATGATATATGTACATACCTATTTGTAATGTGCTCAGCACCACAATATCTTTCCTTCGATACCAAACAAGTAATGATAATCATATTTGATATTTTTTGAGGTTGGAATCTGACGTATTAATTCCGAAATAGAAAATTTAGACATAATTTATATAGCCTATGACACCCGAATTTTTTATATAATTATTACAAATCTATGGACACCCCATTTATTGAAATCGGTTCAGTAGTTTAGGTGCTACGGTGGAACATACAAACATACAGACTTACATACTTACTTACATACATATGTACGTACATACATACATAGACTGCCAAAAACATTACCCTTCCTTTTGGCGTCGTCGCAGTCGGGTAAAAGAGCAGGCAGACTTAAAACAACAATTAGTGCAACGAACCAAGTGTTGTTACGTCTGGGAATCAAACACACCAATCTGGACACAGCACTCTGTGTGTGTATAGTGAGGCGTCTACTTCAACCTCTAGACAATCACGCAATCAATCGATTGCAAGCTCTTGAAACTTTAAGTATTGTTGACAGTTTGTCGATAGAATGAATATGTTTCTTGTGTAAGATATACCACAGTCTATCTCTGTCGTAAATGTAAATCTCGGCAGATACTCGTAGTAAAACTACGTTCTTGTTATCAACTATGTCACTGAATAATCCAACATAGAACATTTTTTCCTTTACTGACAGACAAAGCACTGCCAACTACTGGGCGCTATTCTCGAAGCGTGTACGCGAACAAGACGGGATTTTCCGAAATTCCCAGGAGATAGGAAACGGATAAATTAAAAAATAATTTGCTGACGTAGATGCGGGCATCCTCTAGTAATATGTATTTGACGGCGGGTCCTCATGTCTTTCTTCAGAATCGTGGTCGTCTTCCATATTGTGTGGCCGCAGAAGTGGAAATAATAACTCGACACGGTAGTTGATACGCCTCTTTATTGATTTTAAGCAAAAGTTAAACGAATACACCATTGATTAACCCGATGTAGATGGATAGAAAACGCGGTGTCCCCTAGGATGGCGTGACTACCGTTCACTTCGGCGCTTCGTTCCAAAGTGCCTCAACGGTCCGTCCTCACACTTAATGTCATAACCGTCCTGACCTGTCAACCGTCTGTGTTGCCAATTTAAAATAATACTAACACACTAATACGTGTTAGTCACGCCATCTAGGATTTCACCCAGGTACTAAACCTGGCGGTTCCTCACTAACAATTAACCAAATCAACTTCCGTAAACGTATTTTATCTGTCCAACTGACACCTTGCTCCGACATATTACATTGTTATTTATTTCATTATTGCATGACAAGAGCCACGTGTAAGCGACGATAGCCTAGTGGTGTACGTAACGGACTTCTGTGACAATGGTCTCGGGTTCGATCCCCACGTACCCCGGGCATACACCTCTGACTTTTCGAAGTTATGTGTGTATTAAAAAAGGTTAATTATCGCTCGCTTAATAATGTGCCCGGTAGACGGTAATAGGCTCGCCCCCTATTACATTGGGACCCAAACATAACTGGCGAAATGTGAGTGTGTATACACCTCTGCCTACCCCTTTGGGGATAAAAGGCCTATATAAAACCGGATAAAAGTTATATTATATGTGTTATGTAGCGACGTCAAATAACAAACGAACGCAGTAATAACAATTTAAATATCGTTAATTGCAATAACAAATTAAATTAGTGTTGTGCGTTATTATGTTTATTTCACGTAAGTGCAGCTACGGCATCATCCATTATTTTAAATTGTGTGCTGCACCAATAATAATTGCTGAAATGATTTAATTAAACAGCCACCTCTTGTACGATCAAAGGTAGATATAACAAGAAAGAAAATGTATTTTCTGGTTAAAAAAGAGCATGCGTACCTCGATATCCTTTGCTGAAGTAGTATAAAAAAATATTACCTGTCATGTTTCTGGTAGCATTTTTGTGCAGCCAAATTCAGTGGTAGCACCGAGTTGACACTCGTGAAGTGCCGAGGAAAGAAAAACAAGTTACATTCAGGTAAACAACAATCATCTTCTTAATATATAAAATCCTTGCGTTACTGACTAACTGACAGACACGCTACAGCCGAAACTATTGGGTGCAGGAAGCTAAAATTTGGCATGTATGTTCCTTGGCGACCGTAGGAGGGCACTAAGAAGGGATTTCCCGAAATTCTCACGGGATCGGCCAAAACGGGTAAATAAAAAAAAATGCAGGCGTAGCTGCTGGCGCCCTCTAGTACTAGGATAAAATGTGATGTAGGTACAGGTGGCCAATTCTTGTATTTTTATATGATATTGAAATTATATTTTGAATTGACTCAGAAGCGATTCTGATAACCTAATTTCACTATCGTATAATTTTAAAAAAGAACGAACTGTTTGTTCGTCGTTGACACATATTTTTACACTTATTTTAATTTACGATCTCGTTACAACTTCATTCAAATATCAGATAATTTCGAAGAATACGCTTTTTGTGACGTAAGTATGACACTGAAATTATATCGGAACTGTATTTATTTAAGATAATTGGGCCCCAGCTTAAAATTGTTGTCAGAAATTTGGCGCAAACTAAATTAAATGAAAACATATCTTGAAGTTCCTGGGAACCGTGAGAAATTGAGCAACACGGTGATCCACCTCCAACCAAGTCTCTCTCTGCCCAATTTTTCTCAGCAGTCATTTTTATTAAACTTGTTTCTTATTTATAGCGATTGTGGATTACATTGTTGAAATAATTACACACTTTAAAATAAAGTCCCCCAGTTGCGTCGGTCGATCTGTATGAACACGATTATCTCAAAAACTCATGATCATCCTCTCAGCGTTATCCCAATTTCAATCTGGGGTCCGCTTCCTAGTCTAACCGGATTTGGCTGAATGTTAGCTTTTCTTCAGAGCGACTGCCTTTCTGACCTCTGCAACCCTTTAGACTAGTGTCAGTTTATTTAGAAGGTACTGACGCCCTGTAACGACTGTCAGAGATCTTCATGGCAACCGGGACCGACGGCTTAACGTGCTCTCTGAGGCACGGAACAAGCGATAATTAATAATTCAATACGCACATAGCCCCGAAAAGTCATGGGTGCGTGCCCTGGATGCGAACCCAATACCTTTTGCATGGCAGTCTGTTGGTATCTCCACTAGGCTATCTCAAAAACTACCAAATGATATTTATTCGATTTACACCAATAGAAAGTGTAATTTCTGAAAAAGGTGTATAATTTACTCAGGTGAATTCTAGTTCATTTAAGAATGTTATAATTTAAGACAGTTTACTTAAGATTTTTATCCGTTACAACGTTTTATTGAATTAAAAATATAATGCAACTTTAAAATCCATTTCTGCACTGCACTGCACTCTCTGGCCTAGAATAAAGTTATTTAGCATTCCCGGTCAGCTGTCACTTGTGTCTGAAACATACTTTATTTTTAACACAAAAACACTTTTTGTCACAGCCGACTTTTTCATTTTTACTACTAATGTGTAACATTTGAGTTTAAACTTTTGTAGTTTTAAATTGTCTGCCAAGATAAGCACTACGTACCTTTTAGCACTGTTATAAGCGCCATGATCACATATGACAATATAAAATAAAAAAGTATTTATTTCCCTCCCATATTATGTTCCCTAAGGTTACCTTTACTTCTATAAGTTAGTTTGCAAGAAACACCACTTCCACGGCTGAGTTCGCTTCCTCAGTTACCTGTCTTTAAAATCTAAGTTACACACTCGTATATTGTTCGTCCTACTTTCGTATCTCAGCTGAGCTAGGTGCAGCTTATAGTAAGCAAACTGTAAGTCGATTACAAGCGCTAATACTGAACGTGACTTATCTACAGGAGCACTAAGTACATTTAATAAATTTTGTGTTAGTATCGTAAATGTTGTTAACCTTTATTTAAGTATGATGGTAAGTGTTTCAGTTACTTAAAAGCTGGAAAAAGCTTCAGTGCATAGAGATGTTGCAGTTAGTCTTTTAGTTATCCCAAGTTTTTATGTTAGGTGTACTAGAAAGAAAATATGAGGAAATGCAGCCAATCCAATACAAGACTTATATAAATAAATACTATTTTCGATCTATATTTGATTGAAAGCTTGCAGAGCTGTAATGATGAGCTGTTTGTTTGTTTGCTTTGTAAATACTCTCGTTATTCAAATATAATATGTAAGACAAGCGTGGATTCGTTGTTGTTTTGATTTTGTAAAACATCTCATCGGCTTTCCATACACACACATACATGTGTTTCCAATAAAAACAAATTGTAATATTTAAAAATATTTTAGCAATATCTCCGCGTGATTATTATACACGCTGATTTTTTATTGGTTTAGGAAAAAGAAACCTCATGTCCGAAATAAAATCCTCTATTCATATTCAAAATCAAAATTCATATAGCACCTAAAACAAAAAAGTTATGAAAGTCAGTAACTGTTGGAAATACGTAGTACGCTCAATTCTCTCAAGTTAGGTATGTTAGAGCGCCGCGCGGTCGTAACCTCGCCGCGCGTGCCGCCCAGCGCCGTTAGCTGTTACCTACAGGCGGTTGTAGGTAGTTAGTGCGGACCGATAGTGATACGTAATTTACTTAGAAAACACGATTTAGATAATTACGATGCCAACAATTTTAAACACATGTTTTTTCTATCTTTTTAAGAACCACTCCCGCACCCTAGTGCTAAGTCCTGTGTTACTACGGACATTACAAACCTACCACTAACTGACACAGGAGTCGAAACAAGAATTTATGAATCACACAAAGTGTTGTGTCAAACATCGCTTAAACCACTAGGTACGCCAACCATGAAGTGCAGTAATAAATAATTAGAACAATAAACGTTTGTGACTAAATAGCTATACCTATTCAATAATTCCTTCGTAGTTCGTACATTACTCGGACTAAAGAATCAATAATCGTTGAAATAAGCTGTGGGTTCACGTCGTTCACGAAATTATAATGAACTTTTAGAAGAAACACGATAAACTAAGAATTATTAGTTACGTTGTTTGTCATAGGTACCTACATTATCTTTTGCATAACTAGACAAAGGTTTTAACAATGGAAAACTTTAGTACCTACTTGCGTATTTCTAACGTATTTCCTTTGCTGTCTGCTGCCTACATCACAATCAATTTACACCCACATTGTGTTTTAGTTTCACTTGTGTTTCGTTCACCTTATCTTAACTCCTATGTATTTTAACTACACTTCGAACACGTCGCTTCTTCCGTGTTCTCTCCAAACACGTAATAATTAGGTACATAGGAACCATAATACTCGACTTATTACGTAACACGGACACAAAGTGATGGGATAAAACGTGACATACAACTATCTCGCTGACCTAGTTTCTTAAGACTGAAGTTCAAGGCTACGGACTACTTGCCCATGCCAAATGAACCCGAACACAGTCGAACGTGATTGGACACGAGTGACGCATTGAGCCCGCGTCAAGCCACCGCTATTGGCTGACCCCGTGTTGAAATGCAGACGGGGCCTCTCATGCAAGCGAGGCGCGCGCGCAGGATTGGGGAGGGGGGGGATCGCAGACACCGCAGTTGAATGACCAATGCCTAGTACCTATGTGTGTATATGACACGATCGAACGGATTTCGTTTGCGCGCGGCAATGGTGATACTTCGTGCTCTCGAACTATTGAATTATTTATTTTCTCAATATTTTTTTAGCTTATATTTCAAATATTATTAGCTGGTTAGGTTCTGTTAACGATAAGTAATAAGATAGCTTTCGCTCCAAAACCAATTAAAAATCAGCGTGTATATATAAATATGATGTGATCAGTAGTTTTTCATAGAATGGAAATACGAAACAAAAAATGTTACGGAAGCAAGCAACTGCCAAATAAATTGCTGTTTCTTGTCACGGTTCAGGGTATGTTTGTAATATATTTCGATATGAAATCAATGGCAAGATACTACAACATCCTAGGCACATAAATAAGTACGGCCGTATGAGCCTCATAAGGCGCGGCTTATGCATAATCACGCAGTGTATCGTAGTGCAACACACTAAATACTAGAAAAACTAATACTGTTATGACTGTCTCATAGGTGTACAGATAGTTTGAGCATGTACATCTTATTAGTCAATATTATAACGGCAAGGTCCGAAGCACCCGCAGCCGGCGAGCATGTATGAAAAGAATAATGAATGTAAAGGAAGCGCGTGAGGTTTGTAAGGATAGAAGCAAGTGGCGTTCCGTTGTCTCTGCCTACCCCGACGGGAAAAAGGCGTGAGTATATGTATGTATGTATGTATATAAGATTTTATGGTTTCATAGGACAATACAGCTTCAGATTTCATAGAGCAAAACATGCGGCTGTTGGATTTGGAACTCCTATATCCCACGTGTAGAATAATATTCAAGCTTAAGAAGTTTTGAAGAAAACGCAGCTCAACGAAAGAAACTAAAAGCAGACTTATGCGAACATACCTCCCCATATTTTTATACTTATTCTAGACGCGCGCACACGCTTGAAAAGCGGAAAATAGATGCCCTAAAAATGTTAAGAAAATGTGCAAACGTCTTCATACCTTAAGCCTCTATCAAGATTAGTGCTGTCGGAAGTTTTTAAATTCTTTAGCCATATCTTAAAGCTTGGTGATCCGAAGAATGTGAAAGAAATGTCACCTGGCTCTCCTATACGACGGATTGATACAATGAGCATTTGGAGGCCTGCTACATAGGTACACACGTAGGTTAAGTTACTGCACGGTTGGCGCAACGATTCAAGCGGTCGTCTCGCCGCTTGACACTGCGCTGAGTGTAGTGGGTTCGATTCCCAGACGCAACACTTTGTGTGTTCTAAAATTTGATATTGCGAGTCTGTGTGTTTGTTAGTTGCATGTTTATAAAGTCTCCGTGACAAAGGATTTATATCTGTACTAATAGTGCAGGAGATGTCTAAAAAAAAATTGAAATCTAATGATCTCAACTGGTTAATACCAATGATGATGATAGCATATCGAGACCAAGATCTCTCTGAAATATGAAGAAGGATTAATATTTAACTTCATAATTAGTACTTTATTTAGCTGTTATTTTTTGTCCATGTACCGAGGCCATTAAGGCTCTCATAGTTACGGATTGTACAACTTTTTTTTGTTAATTGTATTAATACATTAATTAGCTGTTCACGTGCCGGTATGAACAAACTTTGGACATGATACTCGTGTTTGGTTTAATGTAATTTTATTGTATTTGATATAGTAAGAGTTGATTTATTATTATCATCATATCAGCCAAACGACGTCCACTGCTGGACATAGGCCTCCCCCAAGGTTCAACGCATTCAACCGCCTCCCGCGATCTTGACGAGATCGTCGGTCCACCTTGCGGGGGGCCTATCTCTGCTGCGTCGTCCGGTACGTGGCCGCCACTCCAGAACCTTTCTGCCCCAACGGCCATCTGTTCTTCGAGCTATGTGATCTGCCCACTGCCACTTCAGCTTGGCTATCCGGAGAGCTATGTCGGCGACTTTGGTTCTACTGCGGATCTCCTCATTTCTGATTCGATCTCGCAGGGAAACTCCAAGCATAGCTCTCTCCATCGCCCTCTGAGTGCCCTTGAGCCTTCTGATAAGGCCCATAGTGAGCGACGACGTCTCTGATCCGTAAGTCATCACTGGCAACACACACTGGTCAAAGACTTTCGTCTTGGGACACTGCGGGATATCGGACGAGGAGATATGTCGTAGCTTCCCGAACGCTGCCCAACCGAGTTGAATTTGACGATTGACCTCCTTCTCGAAGTTGGACCTACCTAATTGGACTACTTGTCCCAGGTAGATATACTTGTCGACAACTTCGACCGTAGAGTTCCCAACCTGAATAGGAGCAGGTACAACATGGACGTTCGACATGATTTTCGTCTTGTCCATGTTCATCTTAAGACCTACTTGTTGGGAGACTCTATAGAGATATAGAGTTTTATTATACAATCATCAGATATTGAGCGAGTTTTGTAAGCAAATATATAACAGGAAAATGGATCGACTTTTCTTCGAAATATATGACTATCAAAGTGCAGCGACAGCCGATAGCCTAGTGGAGATACCAACAAACTGCCATGCAGACGGTATCGGGTTCGAATCCACGGCGCGCACCAATAACTTTTCAGAGTTATGTGCGTATTGAATTGTTAATTATCGCTTGCCCCGTGCCTCGGAGAACACGTTAAGCCATCGGTCCCGTTTAGACTAGTAAACGGACCCCGGGTTGAAACTGGGATCACGCTAGGAGGATGATATGACTATCAAAGTCGCCATTTTCATGCTGGATTATTTTGTTTTTGTTCATAAACTTTTAAAAATGTCGTACTAACCAGTTATTGAATATCGAATAATCTAACTAGCATTTTCAAGAACTTTTACAATAAATCTTAGGTTTCACGGATCAACATGGTATAATTTATATGCTAACAAGATAGCATATAATGTCTCTATTTATGGTCCCTAAATTACAAGACTAAAGATTTAAATAGCTTATACCTACTGCAAATAATTTTAATAGAATAACTACAAATTACATCGAGCAATGTCAATGATCGCAGCCATGCCATAACTGTTTAAATATTTTTTTAATACATAGTAGCCTTTTTACTACGATAAAAATATGATTTTTTTCGGATGTTGCTTGAAATTGCAATATAAATATGATTGAAAATATAATATATGTACATGTATATATTGCATTTTTTATTACGTAGGTAGTCGATTCGTGTTTGTTTAAACGAGGGCGACTAACGAGCTATAACTCGCCTGCTGCCTGCGGCTAACCATAGCTCATAGAAGCTAGTGATTTAATTTACTTTCCTAATTCCTTCAATAATCGTCTGATTAAATTCGTTGCGGGTTCCAAGACAATTTAGCTTTCGCCGGGACTTTACGAGTGTCAAAACTCGATGTCTTCTATGATTACTGCTGCTGAACCTGCCTGCACAGGTGCTACAGTAGTGGAAATGAGGGTGGGATTAGTCTCAATTTGAAGGACGCTAGTGATGTCAATCAGGCATCATACCGCCCATTGCCAAGTCCAGGTAATAACGGCAAGATAGTTATTTTACCTCTCCTCAAGAAACCTCTGCTCTGTATTTTTCCCACGAAGGGAGAAGTATCCTCTCTAGGAAAGGTAGTGAACGCTTTTCATGCAGCTTGGACGTTCAGAGCTGAACGATAGAACGAAACGACTGCACCACTTATAGGTATTGTGTGTTATAAACGTGGTTCTGCCACTCAGAATTACAGAGACTAGACAAAAACTAGTTTTCAAAAAGCAATCTGCAAAAATTAACAGTCGGTGCCGAAAAATGTGATTATATTTAAAACAGTAACGTATTACTGTTCTAAATATTATCAAATCATCACCTTTTACGGTACGCCATTGAAGTCTGGTATTTTATTACATATAATAGAATGCATGACAAGATCGATAAGCATGTCCGATTGCGGTTTATGAGAGTAGGTATGCAAATCGAGATTAGTAAGTAGAAAAAAAAACCGTTTCTAAACCCATTTTTTAAAGATTAATGGAAACGACCCCTGTAAATGCCATAGGATAGATTAATCTCATGTCTTTTGTGAAGGAAAAGAGATTTTATACTACTTTTTCAGTTATTTATTCGGCTTTTATAGTGAAAATAATTTAATGGACGGGCCACACCGACTTTGAACGGATTATCCCCCTATCGTAATGGACTACCTAATCTAGCCAGACGAGCATTTTAGTCTGGCATCCTACAGTAACCGCACTCACATTCGTTAGGTGCTATTGAGTTTATTTTTGTAATAAAAAGTTATGGAGGTCTACGTCTACGTTATTTTGGCTTAGCTCAAGCAATAGCTTTGAGCGTGGGTCTTATTCTACAATACTCATAAGTTTTAATTTTGTTTGTTGTGTTTTCCATGATTTATAAATCACTACTTGTTTCTAAATAGCCAAGTAATTGTAAACTAAACTATTCCTAAGAAGTTATTATTTTATTTTGTGTATCCTGCGAGCTATTGTGTCTTGATATGGAAGCGACAAAAGGATACAGAGAAAAAATACTGCCCATAAATAGTATACATATTATATTTGCCTTTTTATTCTACAATACTCTTACGGTTTTTTTTGTTGTGTGTTTCATGATATATCAATGTTTCTTAACAACCAATCATAATTGTACTAAGCTACTCCTAATCAGTACTATTTATATTTTGTGTATCCTATCACCTATTGTTTCTTAATATGTAAGCGTCGCAAGAAGCAGCGATAGCCGAGTGGTGAGACCCACAGACTGCTACGCAGAGGGTCTCGGGTTCGAATCCACGGCACGCATCAATGACTTTTCGAAGTTAAGTGCGTATTCAATTGTTAATTATCGCTTGCTTATCGGTGAAGGAAAACATCGTGAAGAAACCTGCATGTCTGAGAGTTCTCCATAATGTTCTCAAAAGACATGTGAAGTCTGCCAACCGTCGTGAACTATAATAATAATAATAATAAGCCTCGCAGCCGTCGGTACCTACGCTGACAACACCGACGGCTGCAGTTGCGTCGAGCTCCAGCGACGAGTATTTCTCTCCGCCGTCGACACCGTCACCTGCGCGGCGGCGTGGGAGAGGCCGGCCACCAGCGTGCTTGGGACCTCGGGGCCCACCGGCCCCAAACAGGGTCCTCGCTGCCGGTGGTAATGTGCAGCGCATGAAGTGGACGACATTAATAAACGAACATGTCATGCGCGCATATTTTGGGGCGACAGAGGGGGGCACTAACCTCACTGCGTACCGTAGTCGCATCCTGTCTTTGTTTCAGGCCTTGGAACCAAGCATTAACGTCACGGCTCAACGACTATCGGATCAGGTACGGGTTATCCAGCGCAGTGGGAAGTTGGATAATGCCGTGCTTGATAGGATTCGCTCAGAGTACTTACCTTCGAGCCATGCCACCCCCGTCCAGCCTACACAGACATCAGCACTGACCGCACCGCCAATAGGCGGTAGTGCCGTCAGGGAGGAGGATGACATGGTTGATAATGTAAGTACCCAGTGCAATGAGGAGGTAAAGGACGCTTTGGAATGTGCTATTAGGGACTACCGGTACACTCCACTAGGTATCAGGCCTCGTCTACCGAGGTTGCCTATGCATAGGCGAAATATAGCGCTGATAAGTGCTCTTGACTCGTTATTATCAAATTATTTAGATAATAGCGAGGATCTCGGTGATACGCATTCAATCTTGTACTGTACCGCCGTGGCGGCTTGTCGTATAGCTGGTGTTAAGTTTCCTGAAACTGATACCGTTGTACGACAAAGGTCTGCTGTACCGGCGTGGCAGTGCAGGATTGAGCGGCGTATTGCCGAGGCAAGGGCACTTATTGGCAAGCTGATCTGTTTTAGGGAGGGGAATACACGCCCTAGGGTAATGCGCTTTGTGAAACGGGCTTTTTCGGGGACTAACATTAGTCCTCAAGATTATATAGCCCGGGTCACGGAGCGCATTGACTACCTAAAACAGAAAGTCTATGCATGGGCAAACCGAATTCGTAGGTTTAAGAAACGTGTGGACCGGTACATCATTAATAGTGCATTCCAGAGGGACCAAAGGTGGGTATATAGAAGTTGGGAACGACCAGATCAATGTGTGACTAATGTGCAGCGGCCAGATGCGGACGCCACAGGCATGTTCTGGCGTAGCATCTGGTCGATGCCCATTGGTCATAACGAAGGTGATTGGATGCGAGACATCGAACGTGCATGCGAACATATTCCCGAAATGGAATGCGTGGCCATTTCTAGCCAGGACGTTTCACAAGCAGTCCGTCCATTATCTAATTGGAAATCTCCAGGATTGGACGGACTGCACAATTTCTGGCTGAAATGGCTACGTAGTTCGCATGAACGTTTGGCATCTCAATTCCAATCAGCCTTGAAATCTGGATCGTTGCCAACCTCTATGACGACTGGAATTACCCACCTGCTCCATAAGACTGGCAGTACTAGCGAGCCCGGCAATTATAGACCGATTACGTGTTTACCATCGGTCTATAAACTTCTTACATCTATTCTGAGAGCTAAAATAGCTAAACATGTCGAAGACAACTTAATTATGTCAGCCTCTCAGAATGGATGTAGGAGGGGGGCTCGTGGTACTAAGGAGCTCCTCCTCATTGACATGGCCATTAGCCAACAAGTTCGCCGTAACCGAAAGGATCTGGCGGCATGTTGGATAGATTATAAGAAAGCGTATGACTCCGTGCCGCATACATGGCTTTTGAGGGTGTTGGAGTTGTATAAAGTAAATACAACTCTACGCACCTTCTTAAAGTCATGTATGGGGCAATGGAATACGACTCTTTGCTATCCAGGATGCCGAAGGATCCAGGAGGACGGCGAACGTATTAAAATTGAGCGGGAAATTTTTCAGGGCGACAGTCTGAGTCCCCTTTGGTTTTGCCTAGCCATGAACCCTCTCAGTACTTTACTGGAGGGTTCAAGGTTAGGCTACAGGTTAAAGAGAAGTGGTCAGGTCATATCTCACCTGTTTTTCATGGATGACCTGAAGTTATTTGCCCACTCTGATGCCCAATTGATAGATTTACTAAAAGTAACCCAAAACTTTAGTAAGTCAATCAATATGGAGTTCGGTGTGGATAAATGTGCTGTCATTCATGTGAAGCAGGGAAGGATGGTGGAATCTGAAGGGATCCAACTCTCAGATTCCATTAACCTAAGAACGCTTCTCTTGACTGATACCTATAAGTACTTGGGTATGTCACAGGCTTTAAGTATCAATGAAGCCGTCATGAAGCAATCGTTGCAAGAGCGTTTCTTTGGCCGCCTGAATAAAGTACTGAAAAGTCTTTCATCAGGTGGCAACAAGGTTCGTGCTTGCAACGGTTGGGTCATGCCACTTCTTGTATACTCCTTTGGCATACTCAAGTGGACTCAGTCTGAATTGGACGCCCTGGACAGAAGAGTCCGCACATTGTTGACGGCATATCGTATGCATCATCCACGTTCATCCGTGATGAGGTTGTACATCCCGCGGAAGTGTGGGGGTCGTGGCTTTCTGAATGTCAAGACCCTACACAACCGCGAGGTGTGCAATCTCAGAGAATATTTTCTCCGGGCGAACGTGGACATGCATCGAGATGTTGTCGCAGTGGACAATGGACTCACCCCGCTCAAGTTGGCTAAGGAGAACTGGCGCATACCTGTAGTACTCAGTACTGATGATCGCAAGCGTGTGTGGCAGAGCAAGGAGCTTCATGGCAGGTTCCATCAGGCTCTGTATGGACCCGATGTAGACTTATTAGCCTCGGTGAACTGGCTACGCTTCGGTGACCTCTTTGGGGAAACCGAAGGGTTTGTTTGTGCAATTGCTGACGAAGTTATCAAGACGAATAACTACCGGAAATATATCCTGAGGGATGGCACTACCGACCTGGTGAATCCCTCAGGCATATTGTTTCCGGTTGTTCACGTCTTGCTAACGGCGAGTACTTGCACAGACATAACCAAGTAGCCAGAATCATTCACCAGCAACTTGCTCTGAAATACAAACTTGTAGACATCGAGGTACCGTACTACAGATATGTGGCAGAGCCAGTTCTCGAAAATGGCCATGCCACATTGTACTGGGATCGATCTGTCGTCACAGACAGGACTGTTGTAGCCAACAAACCTGATATTGTGGTGATAGATCGATCAGAGCGCCTCGCAATAATTGTTGATGTCACCATTCCCCATGACGAGAATCTCGTGAAAGCCGAGAAAGACAAACAGATTAAATATCTGGACTTGGCTCACGAGATTGTCGACATGTGGGATGTGGACTCGGCAATTATTGTGCCGATAGTTGTGACGGTTAATGGTCTAATAGCCAAGAGCCTCGATCGTCACCTTAAGAGGCTCGCGTTGGGTGCTTGGGTCAAGGGTCTGATGCAAAAGGCAGTTCTTCTCGACACGGCACGTATTGTGAGGAAGTTCCTGTCTCTGGAGCCCTAACCACTGGCAGCTTGGACCCTGTGCCCGATGCTGGTGGGACCCCACGGTTAATTTTATATTTTTAAATGTGTTTTTTTTTAGTGAATGATATATTTAAAAATGTAATTTTAATTTGAAAAATAGGAAATAAAGAAGATAATAATAATAATAATAAAATTTTTATTGCTCAAAAATATATGGCACAGGTACAATATTCATTTTATGAGGCTTAAAATTATGAACTCTACAACAAAAACTATGGACTTACCCTTCTCATAGTGAGACGAAGCCCGTGCCCAGCAGTATGACAGTATAAAGAGCTGATGATGATGATGATGAAGCATCGCAAGGATATAGAGAAAAATAATAGGTACTGCTCATAAATTGTATATTATATTTGCCTTTTTGCTAAGCGTATTTTGAAGTAATTAGAAATATACCACACGGTAGGTCTCATTGACTTCTTGAAGTTACGTGCCTTAATTGCTGAGAAGGGAACACATAATGAGGAACTTCGCACGTCCGAAAGCTTGCCTTCGTTTTCTTGAATATGTGGGACGGCTCTCGTACTCGCACGTTAAGCCTTTTCTTCTGAAAATACCCGGCAGGTATTTGGTACCTAAGTAGAATTTTCGATGAGCTTAAAACCTTTGAGCTTCAACATAGATATATAAAATGTTTTTCATTTCAATATAATTTGTCAGCGTTCCCGCTGCGAGAGTAGATCTCTTCCAATTTATTTAATGAAAAGCATAGCTGTTACCACAAAAATACATGGCTGTATTCACTCGCTTTGCTGTAGTATTTCGATTTTATACTTCGTACATTTTAACAAAGGCGTTCTGTGTGAGCGCGTCACATACATCCTATGCGGTTTTTTAGCAAAATAATTGGAAAAACGTATACCTATACACATACGACGCAGAATATTTCGCGAGAAAACGAACGCGTGATAGTTGGACCAATTATTTTCTATTCTTGATCCCTCGTTTATATGGGGAGGGAGGGAGAAAAAAGATATAGTGAACTGCTACTGCTTGTGATACCGTACGGATTCTGTGAGTAAAGTGGGGGAAATGGATGAGAGCGAGTTTGGGTGCTTGGAGCCGATGGGCTAGCAATCCACTACTACTTATCTGCGATTTATTTTATGGCTGAGATATAAAACGCTGACACTGATAAATATAGTGCGTGATGTTTATTGTTGCGGCCGTAATATTATAGCGATCTATGAGAGGAATTTGATGAGAAATCTTATAGCTACAAAAATACTGATTTTATCTTGATTTGTTGAAGGAGGATTTTTTATAAATGCTTTTAAATCGTAATGCTATAATAAAGTGCATAATAAATTTTAATGTAAAGAGAAGCAAAAATACTTCGTGTAGTAAAAGCAAAAAGGCGAGAGTAACGAAAACTTGAGGATCAGCCACGCAAGATAAGATAAACAAAATTCTTATCAGTAGACGTAACCCAATAATGAAAATACCACAGCCAATTCGTAAACGTTACATAACAAACGTTTTGACCGCCACTATTGGAGTCAAAGGCCAAAACCTGATTGTTTCAACATAACAACTCTAATATTGTCTCAACAAACAAAGAGAACAACCTTTCATGTACAAGCAAACTTTTTACATCAGTCCGATTACAGTCTGATTTTATTTACACAACATGTTCTACCGTACACAGGTTACATAAATATGTATGCGCGCTCACTCTCTATGATAAATTGGAATAACTTATGCCATTATTCTCGGGCGTCCATCTATCATCGCTGTCTTTATTCGCACAAAAGGCAGACATAGGCACATACACGTTTTTACGTGGTTTCACTATAAATCTCACGTACACCGAAAATCAATTAAAATTCTAGCCACCGACAATAAATCACGGAACTTAAAAGGATTTTGCAACCTTTTGTATCGTAGGTTTACGCAAAATTGAGCTGTATTTTTAGTGGAATGTATGATAGCGATGTTACGAAACATGTTGTCTGCCTGTCTTTTGGAATACTGATTCGCTGTGTCTTGGTCGACTGCTAAAATAGAGATAGAGATTGCTCGTTGTTACAGATACACTGTATTTCGGTATTTATAATATATTATTTTTTTTGTACTTAGCTCTGTCCATTACTAACGAATGGAAAAGCTTTTAAACTTTCGCAACTTGTACACATACCTACGAATATTTACGCAACGGATCTATCCATCCACCCCGTGGTCACAGGGCGATTATTTTCCCGTCGACCACGACTGGTGTAACCCATACCGTAACATCGGGGAAAATATAAGGTATTACACATTTATTTTCAAATCATTTCACGATATAGGCCCTTACGTTTAAGTATGTAGTACAAGTTTTCGCTTAAAAAATGTTACTTACAAGGGGGAGACTGCCTCCGTGGTCCAGTGGATAGCGTATGCGACTGCTGATCGGAGGTACCGGTTTCGATTCCCGGGTCGCGCAAAAGTTTTACTGGGTATATACACAATACATAATATACAATATTTAACCGAAATCCTTGGAATATAAGGGTGACCGAGGTATATTCCTATGCATCGTTTTATAGCTTTTGGGTGTTGAGTCAAATCAAACCAGTTTAACCATGGAGTTTAACAACACATTCATGAAATATGTTTCATATTATATACCTACATTGCTTTTTTTTTGGCGTGTTAATTTATTGATACTCATTTAAAAATCAGCGTTGCTGTGAAATCTAATATGACTAGGCTGAAAAAAGTAATTAGTAGAGGAAAAATAAGACTAAACATGACAGTTTGGCGACAATATTGAATTATAACTTTAATCTGGCACTAGAAATCAGCAGCCCTTTTTTTTGGTGTCGTGTTGGAAAATCCTCATGGAGTCCCTCTGCCCTGGGGGCGAAGGACGAAGGGGACTGTCAGACTCTAACTGACTAAAAACCAACCCGTGCTCCTCATGTACCCATGTGTCGGAAGGTAGGTTTTGACCGAAGCATTCCTCGCTACCCCCCGACGGGTATTGGCCCACCATATGGTCAGGCGGGCCCCGAACGAAACCCCCTTGGCGGCGGATGAAGGTGTTGGGCTCCGCCGCCAAAGCACCCAGCGGCCGCAGAGGATAGGGAGGACGGCAACGCAACAGCGCATCTCCCTTTCCTCTGCGGCCCCACCGCGACGCAACGATGGTGCGCCCCCATTTGGTCGCGGGAGATAGGGCGCGGGGCAACGCAACATCGACACGCCTCTCCTCCCGCGACCGCACCCGACTGCGAGGGACAGACAGAACTGTCCCCCGCACCCGCACCTTGGGACGCATCCTACGCAGGCCTCACCCAAGCCCACGTGGAGCGTCCCCTCCCGGGATTCCGCTTAGCTTCACCGTGGGTGTACCTCAAACCCACGGTTACTGAGCCCCTCCACCACGACAAGGTGGAAATCCCACGGGGGGGAGAAATCAGCAGTCCTAACAAACTATTTTTTAAATTATTTAACCAACTCCCTCAAAGGGTGCGGTATCATTTTGTAAATAAATATGATGAACCTAATATCAATAACACAAACTTAATATCCACTATCATTCCGATGACAAATAGTCAAACGTCATTGACACGGTAAGCATAATGAAGTTTGTATTACGTTACATCGCATTGAGAGATCGGGAATAATCAGTATGTGATAAATTGGAGTGCCAACGCCATTAGGTATTCCGACGCTCCACGGCACCAGTGAATCCATGTGGATCATCAATCAAAACTGTCGATGTGTTTGAAGGGCCTGCTTTATATTATCACAATACTACCGTTCATCTTATTTGTCTATTGATGGATATTTGAATTAGTTTTGACCCTTATGTAAATACTTCGTGAGGTGAGAATTAATTTTACTGTTTTATGAAAGTTTCATATTATTATTTACGTATTTTATTGTGTTTATTATCATATAACTACAGTTAATTCATTTTAATGAAAATACCGGAATATACACGATGGCTAACCGTGGTCATGAAATCATTCTAAAAGGTAAGAGCTAAAGATATAATAGGAAAATGTATCAACTTTTCCTAAAAATATATAAGTATGAAAGTCGCCATTTTCTTTCTCGATACTTTTGCTTTTTCTTCATAAACTGTACAAAATGTCACATTAGGCACTAATTGAATTGCGAATAATCTGACTAGCATTTTAAATACATATTACACTAAATCTTAGATTTCACGAGTCAATCTTAATATTTGCGGTAGTTAGTGATTTCAAATTAAATCAGCTTGCATGTAAGCTTGTCGGTTCTCATTCTCGTCTAGGGTGTGGTAAACGTATGTTTTATATGCTCAACCAAGTTAGCGTATAATATAACATGACCTGTAAGTTATAAGACTATGGGGTTTAAATAGCAGAATATATCCTGTACATAATTAAAATAGGCTCGCCCCCTATTACGTGGGACTAAAATAAATCTGGCGAAAAGTGGGTGTAGCAATATACCTCTGCCTACATCTTCGGGGATATAGGCGTGAGACTATGTATGTATGTAATTAAAATAGAATAACTTAAAATTACATCGATCAATACTCGTCGAAGATCGTTGCCCTGCCATAACTGATTATATAATAAATTTTAAATTGTCTTTCGGGATATATACCTTTGTTTGGAGTAACCAATATTTACTCCAGACAAAGGTACGTGGTATATATCCCGAACGACAATTTAAATAAAGTTTAAATGACCACGAAAGTTTAAATTCCTATATTGATTAAATAGTGTTTTTGAAAACATAATAACATAGTTTTACTACGATACAAATATGAAATATTTTTTCGCATTTTGCTTAAAAATGTTATACGCCTCATATTACATTTTTTATTGCGTTGGTAGTCGATTCGTGTTTGTTTACATGAGGGTGGCAAATGCTCGATAACCTGCCTGCTGCTTGCAGCTAACCATAGCTCATAGACGCTAGTGATTTAATTTACCATTCCAACTCCTTCAATAATTTATTTATGTTTTATTTTTATTTATAGACTCACGCCTGTATCCCCGAAGGGGTAGGCAGAGGCGTAATATTACACCTACATTTCGCCATGAATTTTTAGGTCCCACGTAATAGGGGGCGAGCCGATCTAGTCCCAAACTAAGCAGAGCTTGTACTATGGGTACTAGATAATGGATAAACATACATATATACTTTATTTTTTTGTAAATACATACATATTATACATAGAAACACCCAGACCAAGACAAAGATCCATGTTCATGCACACAAAAATTTGACTTGAGCGGGAATCGAACCCGCGACCTTCGACGTAGCAGTCGCTTACACTCCCGCTACGCCAACCGACCGTCAAACCATAGTAAAAACAGAATAGTAAGATAGCTTCATACAAATCGGCCGCCGCGCTGCCGCGCTGGTTTGAATGTACGCGTGAGTCACCGGCGCCGTGTACGCACGCACTTTTCACGCACACAATCTCACGAGCGCGGCAAGCTCGGCGCGGATTCAGTACGGGATGCGCCGCGCGTCTGATCGAGCGCATTCATGTAGGTACTTCACTGCTCGCCCGCTTGAATTGTTTATATACATTCAGTTTTGTAATAAACGTTATTAATAATATATAATGTGTTAAGCGACAGTTAATTTAACTTGTTACTTTTTCTCATTAAAAAGGCATTTAGATAGTTATATAACGCTTAGGTAGTCAGTAGGTATTTGAGAAAAAATAAATTCAAGCTTAAATTGTGAAGTATTCAGCGCGATCACTTAAAAAAGCGGCGAAAAAGCGCGAGCGCCGACAAAGCCGGCGCCGCGGTGTAAACAAGTGACAACCCTTGCGTCAACGCAAGAGTAGGCAATTAACTCGCCGAGCGGCCTTAGCTAACCTACTATTCTGTTTTTACTATGGTCAAACTACTTGTTTCTAAAGAGCCAAGTTATTGTAAACTGATGAGTCATTATTTTCTGAAGCGACACAAGGATACAGACAAAAAAATACTGTTCATATAAAATTGTACACATATTATATTTGCCTTTTTTATTCTACAACACTCTTACGTTATTTTTTTTGTGTGTTTCATGATATGATATGATGAATCACTACTTGTTTCTTAACAGCCAATCATAATTGTACTAAACTACTCCTAATCAGTAATAATTTTATTTTGTTTATTTTATCACCTATTGTTTCTTAATATTATGTAAGCGTCGCAAGGATAAAGAGAACAATAATACTGCTCATGAATTGTATAATATATTTGCCTTATTGCTACGCGTATTTTGAAGTAATTAAAAACATATCAGATGTTGCGATGTCAACCACACGGTATGTCTCATTGACTTCTTGAAGTTACGTGCCTTAATTGCTGAGAAGGTTATACATAATGAGTAACTCCGCACGTCCGATAGCTTGCCTTCGTTTTCTTGAATATGTGGGACGGCTCTCGTACTCGCACGTTAAGCCTTTTCTTCTGAAACTACCCGGCAGGTATTTAGTACCTAAATAGAATGTTCGATGAGCTTAAAACCTTTGAGCTTCAACATAAACGTACCAACATATTACATAAAAATTCGAAATAAAAACATTAGATTGCCACTAACGAGATACATATAAAAAGTTTTTCATTTCAATACAATTTGTCACCGTTCTCGCTGGCAGAGTAAATCTCTTCCAATTTATTTAATGAAAAGCATAGCTGTTACCACAAAAATACATGGCTCTATTCACTCGCTTTGCTGTAGTATTTCGATTTTATACTTCGTACATTTTAACAAAAGCGTTCTGGGTGAGCGCGTCACATACATCCTATGCGGTTTTTTAGCAAAATAATTGAAAAAACGTATACCTATACACATACGACGCAGAATATTTCGCGAGAAAACGAACGCGTGATAGTTGGACCAATTATTTTCAATTCTTGATCCCTCGTTTATATGGGGAGGGAGGGAGAAAAAAGATATAGTGAACTGCTACTGCTTGTGATACCGTACGGATTCTATGAGTTAAGTGGGGGAAATGGATGAGAGCGAGTTTGGGTGCTTGGAGCCGATGGGCTAGCAATCCACTACTACTTATCTGCGATTTATTTTATGGCTGAGATATAAAACGCTGACACTGATAAATATAGTGCGTGAGGTTTATTGTTGCGGCCGTAATATTATAGCGATCTATGAGAGGAATTTGATGAGAAATCTTTAGCTACAAAAATACTGATTTTATCTTGATTTGTTGAAGAAGGATTTCTTATAAATGAATATAAATCGTAATGCTACAAATAATCTGCATAATAAATTTTAATGTAAAGAGAAGCCAAGAATTTGGCATATACACCATGTAGTAAAAGCAAATAGGCGAAGGTAACGAAATCTTGAGGATCAGCCACGCAAGATAAGAAAAATAAAATTCTTATCAGTACACGTAACACAATAATGAAAATACCAGCACCGATTCATAAAACGATAGGTATACTCACAGAACAGTTAATAACTGTTCTGTGAGTATACTGCAAATGTTTTGACCGACACGATTGGAGTCAAAGGCCAAAGCCTGATTGTTTCAACATAACAACTCTAATATTGTCTCAACAAACAAAGAAATCAACCTTTCATGCACAAGCAAACTTTTTACATCAGTCCGATGAAAGTCTGATTTTATTTACACAACATGTTCTACCGTACACAGGTTACATAAATATGTATGCGCGCTCACTCTCTATGATAAATTGGAATAACTTATGCCATTATTCTCGGGCGTCCATCTATCATCGCTGTCTTTATTCGCACAAAAGGCAGACATAGGCATATACACGTTTTTACGTGGTTTCACTATAAATCTCACGTACACCGAAAATCAATTAAAATTCTAGCCACCGACAATAAATCAAGGAACTTAAAAGAATTTTGCAACCTTTTGTATCGTGGGTTTACGCAAAATTGTGCTGTATTTTTAGTGGAATGTATGATAGCGATGTTACGAAACATGTTGGCCGTCTGTCCTTTGGAATACTGATTCGCTGAGTCTTGGTCGACTGCTAAAATAAAGAGAGAGATTGCTAGTTGTTACAGATACACTGAATTTTGGTATTAATAATATATTTTTTAAACTTAGCTCTGTTCATTGCCATTAAATGGAAACGGTTTTAAACTTTCGCAACTTGTACACTTACCTTGGAATATTTACGCAACGGATCTATCCATCCACCAGCCCTGGTCACAGGGAGATTATTTTACCGTTGCTGGTGTAAACCATACTGAAACATCGGAAAATATAAAGTACTAGCTTTTGCCCACTGCTTTGCACGCGTAAATTACGATTAGATAAAATATTTTGTACAAACACCCCTACCCTCCTCAAGGAACAGACATGCTAAATTTAACTTTTTTGCGCCCAACAATTTCGGCTGTAATGTGTCTGTCAGTCAGTCAGTAACGCAAGGGTTTTATATACAGACAGATTATACAAAAAAATAATATTTGACTGTTTCCGTGGTACAGTGGATAGCGTATGCGTCTGCTAAACCGGGGCTTGGGTTCGACTCCCGGGTCGGGCAAAAAGTTTACTGAGTTTTTCTTCCGAATTCTCAGTAGCAGCACGAAGTCTGCCAATGTGCCCAGTAACGGCAACAGGCTCGCCCCTATTACGTGGGACCTAATATGCAACATGGCGAAATGTGGGTGTAATATTACACCTCTGCCTACCCCTTCGGGGATACAGGCGTTAGACTATAAAAAAAAAACAAACTGTCTGTAATCTCAATATAACTGTATTGTATATTGTTGCTAACCCGTTGCCAGTACCCCAAGGATTTATTTAGTTTGTTTTTCTGTCTGTCTATTTATTCAGGGTAATCTTAAAAATGGCTGAATCGATTTAGATGTGTATTTTACTAATGATTCATGAAGACTCTCGAACAAACTATGAACATTTCATTTAGGCGTAGCTGGTTGTAAAAGCTAGTTTAAATTAAATTAGTCAAGAATTCCGTAGCAGTATACGTTTGGTATATCTCAGCGATATTGTAAAAAAATGTCAAATAAATTATCCAAGTTCAAAAACCCTTTCTTAGTATTTTAGGTTAAAAACATGAGAGAAGCTTTGATCAGCAGTTGGACCAAGCAGATAACTGATAAAAAGTGCTTACTTGCTTGAAAATAAATAAAATAGCAAAATAACGGTTCTAAGTATTTTGGCTTCTATTGGTCATATAAAGAACCATCCCACATTTTAGTTAGTGAAGATGAAGAGCGTTTAGATGATAGCCAGCCGCATAAATGTAAATTAATGAAAATTAAATGCAGATCAGGGACGATGAAAAAAAATCAAGTGAAGGAATTAAGAGTTTCATACAAATTGGGACCCCTTTTTGAACTCCCCGTTTTAGTACCTAGTGAATTCACTAATGTCACTTGAGGAACCGATATACAAAGTTTCAAGTGAATCTATTGAAGTTTTTTTTTATATTACAAAATGGGACATCCTTTTTGAGCCAGCCGCATAAATGTAAATTAATGAAAATTAAATGCAAATCAGGGACGATGAAAAAAAATCAAGTGAAGGAATTAAGAGTTTCATACAAACCGGGACCCCTGAGACTGATGTCACTTGAGGAACCCATAGGTATACAAAGTTTCAAGTGAATCTATTGATTTTTTTTATATTATATGGGACATCCTTTCTTAATTCTACGAGACCCTTTCTTAATAGGGGAGTGATTTCGAAAATTCCTTTCTTGGTGTTCACTAACGTCATTTGAGGAACCTATATACAAAGTTTGAAGTTAATCCACTGAAGGAATAATAAGTTTCGTTTCATACACACTTTGAACCCCTATCTTACCCTCTAAGGTAGGAATTTTCGAAAAACAAATTCTTGGTGTTCACTATCGTCGGTTGAGTAACAAATATACAAAGTTTTAAGTTTCCATTGAAGTTTTTTTTATATTACAAAATGGGACACCCTTTCTTAACCCCCATAGAGGAGTGATTTTGAAAAACCCTTTCTTGGTGCTTACTAACGTCATTTGAGAAACCTATAAACAAAGTTTGAAGTTAATCCAATGAAGGAATAAGATGGTATCATACAAATTCTGACACCCCTTTTTAATCCTTTAGAGTAAGAAATTCACAAAAAAAAAACTTAATTTCACTACGGTCATTAGAGAAACCAATATACAAAGTTTGAATTCAATCCACTGAAGGAATAATAAGTTTCGTTTAATACACACTTTGAACCCCTATCTAACCCCCTGAGGGTAGGAAATTAAAAAAAAAATTGTATTCACTTTCGTTGTTTCAGGAACCAATATACAAATCTTGAAGTCAAACCATTAGAGAGATAAAAAGTTACATACAAACTTTGACCCCCTATCTTACCCCCTTAGGGGAGGAATTTCCAGAAAAATTATTCTAAGTGTTTACTATCGTCGTTTGAGGAACTAATGTACAAAGTTTGAAGTCAATCCATTGAAGGAATAAAAAGTTTCATACAAACTTTGACCCCCTTAGGGGCGGAATTTCCAAAAATCCTCTCTTAGTGCTACCCTACACTCCTCACGGAACATACATGCTAAATTTCACCTACTTGCGCCCAGTAGTTTCTGCTGTAGCGTGTTTGTCAGTCAGTCAGTAACGCAAGGATTTTATATATTAAGAAGATTACACATTTATTTTCAAATAATTTCACGATATAGGCCCTTTACGTAAATATAAGTATATGGTACAATTTTTCGCTTAAAAAATGTTACTTACAAGGGGGATGGTTTTTCACCTTCAATACCCTACAAATCAGGCAAATGGTTGTCTCATTCCCACATTCAGTGTTGAAAAATCCGTAGATTGATGACGGAACAGATTGAGGGAGATCTCTTTGAAGCGATCAAATCCGGGACTAGTGAGGTTTCTGACGGCCAGCATAATGACAGTTAGCATATTTCACCGAAATCCTTTAAATATACGGGTGGCCGAGGTATATTCCTATGCATTGTTTTTTAGTTATTGGGTGTTAATTTAAATCAAATCAGTTTAACAACACAATAACGAAATATGTTTTATATTATATACCTACATTGCTTTTCTTTTGGCGTGTTAGTTTAATGATAATCATTTAAAAATCAGCGTTGCTGTGAAATCTAATTAACTAGGCTGAATTTGATTTCAGACAATGTATGATTTGCGCATGATCTACTTATGAAGTTACATAATGATAAAACGAACATAATGTATTTTTGTAAGTATCTTTATGCTTTTTGTTTACAATATGCTCTCAAGCTCCTTCGCAACTATTTAAGTAATAAGAAATAACAATGGGAAAGCTTTTGTAGTTAGCAAATTATATTTTGCGATTCAATGACAACATTGAATACTTTAGAGCAGTGAAAATGCGACTTTAAAGTGCAGTAATTTTTAAAGCAACTGAACAGTGACTGTTACGAGAAGTATCTTTGAACAGACTAGCATTGAAATTAAAATCTAGGCGTGGATGTTAAACGCTTTTACCGTAATATGGTGAAACAAATACATACATATTTAATACCACTACAGATTCAAATTATACTATCAGTGCTATTATGAACTTGTAATTGTCATGTAAAATTTAATACATGCTGATAAATACGAGTATAAGAGAGTTTCAAAGTTTCAGTTTACTTAATTTATATACAGACGAGCGAGAGGGCTGTCAAAAATATGTCTTAGTATGAAATCTAAGACATGTTTTTGCTAGCCCACTCGGCTACGTTCAATTCATTAGATATTATTTATATTTTCAAATAGACAGAGCGATGACTGCAAATTGAATTGAAGATGTCGATCATGAGAAAAAAGCCTTAAAATATAGCATCATATTCATGTATGTGCTTGTTTCTTTATCAACTATTACAAACCCAAAAACAGTGGTTGCAAAATAATGAAACGACAGTTACGTCGCATCGAAAATGACGATAGAAAAATCATATAAAAAGTACCTAATTTTGTCATTAAAATTGTGAATTAGTTTCCGTAAAGGAAACGTTATAGTGAACTCATCCATCGCTATATTACGCATTTACGCAACAACATGAAAATTAAAGAGCGTTTTATTCGAACCGTATTCGTTGGGAAACGTATCTCATTATGTACGATTGAAATAAATTGGAACAGACTATTTGTAGAACACTTGGTTGCCGTTCCCGATCCGCTTCGATTCAATTTGCCCCAAATTTAATTGCAATTGAAATGGTTGAGCGAAACGAAAGCCGCTTGTGGAGATTATCCCTTACGTATAACGATGAAAAAAGCTAGGCAATTAATTTTCACAAGTGTACTTATATACCGCCAAAGTACCTCACATTTTCAAATTATTTTATTTACTCATTATAAAAGCTAGTTTTAAGTGGTGATTATAGTTGATGAATGTCTAACATTTTCCGTCTAAATAATTTTAAATTAGTATAATGTTTTAGCTAATCGGATTATGTGCTCTAATTTTTATTCACCTTTTTATTTGTTATATAAAATAAATGCTCAGGTTTTCATTATCCCTATAGAATTAGTTTAAATACTAGGACCAACTCAGTTTAGGTTTAATTTGACACAAAGAGTTTGGCAACCCTTTTTAAATATCTACGTTAGTATATCCGAGAATGTTTTATCAACGAACACAGTACAGCTACCTTTACTTTTGTCTTATAAATCAGTACTATTTAAACGGTTACAGTATTTTACTTTCTTGCTGTGAAGTAATTCTATTATACTTTATACAGCGTGTGATCTTTTAGCCTTGTCTTGGTGTATTTAGAGTTCGAACGAGAGCGTGATAAATAGCCATGTCAGTCCATTGTCGGCTTAAAATATGTATCGAAATAGATGAACTAAGCTCTCTATAAATACTAAACATACTATAGTGATTTACGTTCCTTAGTTCACAATCTAACGGGCAAGCATTTACGACGGGTCATGTCAATTCTAAGTTTTCAAGAATGATATCCGGCAATATTAAGATATATGTGTAAAGATAAAAACAAAAGTAAACATAACAATATAGCGACATTACATATTTTGCATTTTCTAGATATTATCTACAGCTTAAATGATGTAAAAAATCTTTAAGATTAAGACTCTACACCACCACAAAATGACGCTGTTCAAATAATAACCAAAATAGCAAAGCTACGATATAAAACATAGTGACTAGAGACGTCACATTTTACAAGAAAAGACCTGAACTTCGCACGTTAAGAACTAAAGTTTTGTAACACATACGGGCCATTCTTTGTAGTAAGTGAAGATTAATAGTGCACTGAACATAAATATTAATATTTGTGAGTTCTACTGCACATACTGAAGTACATTTATGTGCAAGTTATTTACTGCGAGACATGTATTGCTCAGCTTATTTGATGAAGGTAAGATAATAAAACTCGATTCGTATTTGCTGATATAGTATAAAAAGTGCTGACGCCATAATTTTACCATTTCTAGTTCGTGCCGCTTCTTGGGACAAAAGTGATTAATCAAAAATAATTAAATTAATGTCATCATTTGAAGCTTTTGAAAGTCAGTTTCACAAGTATGATTATTCACAACCAATTCAATCTACGCTTACATTACCGTGCAAGCAAAAGTTTAGTACCATGTCAAAAAATAGGCAATATAAAATATATTGTAAATATTGTAATTGTTCTGAAATTCGGCGTAAATTGGCAACAGCGTCCTCATAAAGAAATGATCGGATCCTTCAACCAGTATTGTATACGTATTGACAATTGACGCCGGACACTCAAGAACCTACATTTTTTATGTTACGTCAATCATGTCAATAATTCTTTTGACATTAATGCTAAAAAACTGTGAAGCATGGCGACGGCGTGTCAAAAATGACGAGGGTGCCATAGAACATGTATATTGGTACAGAGAATCATCGGTTCGCATAAAACGTCAATCGGAGCGCGCGTTATGTCACCTGAATATTGTGAAGACGTTCCTATCTTCATCACACATGTCACCGACTGAATGAGATTGTGAAATCGAATGTCAAACTGCGTTTTTCCTCACGTTTATAGAACATAATTTTCGTTCTAACTGGAGCACCCAAATGTAGTGGAGTTTCTCAAAGTTTGATATTGCAGTGACATTGCAATATATTATCTAAGTTTGAACGATTCACTTGAATTTATATAGCGTCTAACAGAAAAGTAAATATTTAGAAGTCGGAGCGTGTTTGTGATATGTACTCGAGTCAGTTCAGAAAAATATATCTACTTGTGTTGAAGAATATAAGATAGGATATTGAAGTGCATGAGAATATAATATAAGAGTGTATCTTATTTCACAACAGAATACAAAGTGTGTAAACTAATTTGTACATAAGTATCAAATAAACATCGTGTGTAAACCTGCATGTCTGAGAGTCTCCATAATATAATAGAACGATTTTGCATGTTATCGAAAGACATGCCCATCTTTGTGGATTATGGCCTAAATCTTCTCATAGTAAAAAGAGGCACGAGCCCAGCAGTGGGACAGATTCATCATCGTCCTAGCCTTATCCCAGTTAAATCCAAGACTTACACGCCTGGGAGCCCAAGGTCCGCTTACTGGTTTTATCAGATATGACAGAATATCAACTTCAAGACAAATTCAGGTTTAATATTATTATTCTATGAAATAATATGCTCGTTTTATATTTCATTATTCTTCTTTCCTTCGCCTTGTCCCATCATCTGGGGTCGGCTCTCCTTGTCTGCCTTCTCCATTTTGCTCTATCTTGAGCTGTCGTAGCATCTACCCTCATGTCCTTTAGATCTTTTTGGACTGATGAGAGCCAGGTATTTTATAGTTCATTATAATGCGTATTATTTTATAATGATATATCTACTATATTATACTTTTCTCTAGATTAAATAACTAGAGAATTATTTATTTCCGAATTATATTCCCAAATACGCCAATAAAACAAGATATGAGATAGCCCAAACATGGATGACCCTTTTTAATACGGATTATGATAATAGGAAGAAGATAATTTAAATAACGCTTAAGTAATACATTTATTTTCCATGTTCTATCTTCAAACGTTTACTTTGTTTTGTCATAGGTATCTTCGTCGTTCCATCCATTCTGTGTCCATTGTTTTTCATGCCAATTAACTATAATGCCAATTCATCGTATTGAAATAACAAATATAATTCCTTCCTAGTTTAACAATAGTTAACAGCATCCTAAATCACAATTTATAACTTACAATACATATGTACATAGATAAACTTCAATAAGATCTACTTACACCTATGGTGTATGTAAGACAAAGAAGAATGAATAGTCATGTGATGATGATGTCAGTTATCCTAGATTAAGACTCATGTGATGATGATGTCAGTTATCCTAGAATAAGACTATATATTCAATGTACTAATTATAATTAAAAGAGTATTAAATCATACTTGAAGTGATCACGTTGTTTCTCTTGACTCACCGGAATCGAACCCTTATATGGCGACCCTGCCAGCGCGACGCGATGTGCCGTTAAAGGAATCGTTAATGTAAACATTGAGTGGTTTGTGAAGTTTTAAGACGTTGGAACGATTTCTTACTACTTCGCGTAACTTTCGTACGTTTGAACTGTTTTTCGGGAGATTTTCGTCTTACAAAGAGACAGTATGGGCAAATGGATCGAGAGAGGCATCAATGAGTACGAGTTGCGAAGATCGTTTAGCTTGTTCCGTAGACAGGCCACTGGTGTCCCGGCTGCTGGGACTTCTCCGGCGTGAGTACAAAGTGAGTGATTTGTGCCAAAATAAGTGCGTACGCTGCGCATGCGTAATGATTATTCATCTCTGTTACAGATTTAATTACTGACATGCGTAACATATTGTTGCCCAAAAAATCAGACACAGCGATCCAGAATAAGCTGCACCATGCGAGACAAAATAACAAGAGTATTGAGGAGTACGGTAAGGAGCTGGAGCAGTTATTCTTGGATTTGACTATTACACAGGCTAACGGCGATTCCGGAGCATATAAAACATTGAGGCCAATAAATGAGCGTATTGCGATTAAAAGATTTGCCGACGGCCTGCGTAACAGTCGAGTCAGTACGATTATTGCAGCACGAAATTATAGCACTTTAAAGGATGCCATCCAAGGTGCATTGGACAGATGGCGCCGAATGCAGAAGGAGAACGAGTGATGAGCTTCCATCAAAACCGAGGTAGGTCAAACCGTTATCACCGTGGTAATTTTCAGAATAGTTTTAATAGTACCCCTATTAAAACTATTCTGCCAATTAACTATAGAGTATTACGTTTAGTATACGTTTAGAGTATTTTCAAATTCA
The DNA here is from genome assembly GCA_944739405.2 of Euclidia mi. NCBI lineage: Eukaryota > Metazoa > Arthropoda > Insecta > Lepidoptera > Erebidae > Euclidia > Euclidia mi. The sequence continues at coordinate 26,805,845 of OX123193.2, read as the reverse complement.
CAGAATTATAATAATCGTGGTCGTGGTAATAAATGTGGTCCAAGTAGAATTCGTAACTTTGATAATTCATCTAATTATCGCGGTCGTGGTGGTTTTCGTGGCCACACAACATTTCGTCACGCGGCCCGACAACATCAGATTAATTTAGCTGATTCGAGTAACAGCAGTAATAGTTCTCAGTCCATACAAAATTCTGAAGTAAAGACTGAAACTGAGAATAAAAATTTGTTATTTCGTGCATGAAAATTTTTATTGTCAAAATATTTATTCAATAAATTTAAATGTTTTTCAAATGTCCCGTAGTTGGTTACTTGACACCGGCGCGTCATTGTCCATAGTTAGGCAAGATGTATTAGAAAACTGTAATGTTCCATTCCATATAGAGCGGATTAAAATAAATGGTATAGGAGGTCACGTATATTGCGATGGCTTTGTTTATCTTACATTAAGTTATGGTAATGTTGAGTATGAGCATAAGTTTTATGTATTTAAAAACTTTTCTTGTAGAACCGATGGCATTTTGGGACAAGACTTTTTGAGTAAATTTAATTGTATTTTAGATTTCGAGCAAAATGTTCTGACTATTAACCATAAGGTACCCGTTAGTATTCCGTTACAAATGGGACAACTAGGCAAAAATAGTTACATGACAATACCGGCCAGGTGTGAAGTTACATATTTAGTGCAGACACACAAGATGAATGTGTTATTATGCCTAAGCAATTATGCGAAGGTTTATTTTTAGCTTCAATCGTAGTGAAGCCTAAGGACGGTAAAATACCTCTTAAGTTTTTGAATACTAGAGAGACAGATGTTTGTTTAAGTTATTTTACACCGGACGTTGTAAGTTTAAATGATTATTATTTGTGTTCTTTTAGTGGTAATAATTTAAATGCTAACCGTGTCAAGCGTTTGTTTTCTATTTTGAATTTTAAACATTTAAATCGAGAGGAACAAATTTCAATTGAAAACATTTGCGCAAAGTACTCTGATGTGTTTTTGCTGCCAGGTGATAAGTTAGGTGTTACCAACTTGTATCAGCAGTCCATACATTTAAAAGATAATACTTGCCCGGTATATACCAAACCTTACAAACTTCCTAAAAGTCAAAAAGCTGAAATTAATAGACAAATTGGCGAAATGTTGCGTAATGACATTATAGAAGAAAGTATTAGTGAGTGGTCCAGCCCTGTGTTACTGGTTCCAAAGAAAACTGATAGCAGTGGTAATAAAAAATGGCGTGTTGTTATTGATTATAGAAAAATTAAACGACAGCCTTCAAGATGATAAATTTCCTATGCCTAACATCTCTGATATCCTCGATTCTTTATCAGGAGCAATCTATTTTAGCCATTTAGATCTTAGCCAAGGTTATTTTCAATTGGAATTAAGCCCTGAAAGCAGAAAGTACACAGCATTTACTACAAGTAAACAATATCAGATGAAACGACTGCCAAAGGGTTTAAAAATCAGCCCTAGTGCTTTCAGTCGCCTAATGACAGTAGCAATGTCTGGTTTGAACCATGAAAAGTGACTTATTTATAGACTAGACGATTTAATCTGTATAGGAAGAAGTTTAGAAAATCATAATAAACATTTAATTGACATTTTTGAAAGACTTAGGAGCGTAAATTTAAAAATTAACCCCGAAAAATGCCAATTTCTAAAGAAAGAATTGCTGTATTTAGGGCATGTTGTTTCTGCTAGTGGTGTGTCACCTGATCCTGAAAAGACGCGAGTAATACAGAGCTATCTTATCCCAAAAAATAGTGACGAAGTCAGACGTTTTGTCGCTTTTGTCAATTACTACCGTAAATTTATACCACATTTCGCTGAAATAACAATTCCGTTAAATAAACTTTGTAGAAAAGGTGTTAAATTTATTTGGAATACAGAGTGTGAAATTTTTTTTCAGTTATTAAAGCAGTCTTTGACCAATCCCCCAATATAACAATATCCAAATTTTGACAAGGAAAATAAGTTTATATTGCATACAGATGCTTCTGGATTAGCCATAGGTTCCGTTTTATGTAATAAAAATGACTTACCAATTGCATATGCAAGCCGACCATTAAATAAATCAGAATTAAATTGTCCAACGATAGAAAAGGAACTCCTTGCTATTGTTTGGTCAGTTAAATATTTCAGACCCTATTTGTTTGGTAAAAAGTTTATAATAACAACTGATCATAAACCATTACTTTACCTGTTTAGTTTCAATAATCCTTCTAGTAGATTGCTAAAATTTCGGCTAATATTAGATGAATACGATTATGTGGTTGAATACGTTAAGGGTGTGAATAACGTGGCTGCAGACGCGTTATCTCGCATCATTATTACTTCTGATGAATTAAAAAGTATTAATCAAAATGTTGTAAACATCATGACTAGGAGTGTGACGAAAAATCGATTAAGTAGCAATTCGTCGGTCGATAAGAACAAAACAGATGATCGGTCTGATCAACCGAGCGTCGTTGAAATTCTTAGAAAACCGAAAAATTGTACCGAGCTAATAATTTCTACTTGTGTATTAGCATCCAATGCTAAATACCTTAAAGTAAATGATTTTATTTATATACCATCTAAGATGTCAATTTATATAGACCCAAGTTCTCGATCATGCTCAGCGCGAGACGCTTTCGTGAGAGATTTGGAATCTATCTGTAAGAAACTATCAATGAATGAAATTTATATTATGAAGAATAATAATAATGAGAAGTATATTAAATGGTTAAATAAATGTTGTGGAAATAATTATTGGACCGGTCCACGAATTTATATTATAAAAGGATTAATAAGAATAGTAAATGATGATGACAAACGAGTAGTACTTAATGACTTTCACTTGCTTGCCACGAGTGGGCACGCAGGCACTAGACGTATGATAAATAATATAAAAAAATACTACTTTTGGCCAAAAATTTCTGAGGACGCGGAAAAATTTGTTAAGAAATGTGACAAATGCCAAAAACAAAAGCATTCGTTACATACTAAGCCACCAATGGTAATTACTACGACTGCGCAGTCGGCTTTTGATAAAATATTTTTAGATATAGTTGGGCCCTTAGATAGGATTATTATGGTAACTTATATATACTCACATTACAATGTGAATTAAGTAAGTATGTAGAAGCATATCCATCAGTTAGGAAAGATAGTGTAAGCGTGGCTCTAGCGTTCGTCGACAACTTTATATTAAGGTATGGTATCCCACGTGAAATTGCTACGGACAGGGGAACTGAATTTATTTCCAGCACAATGACCGAGGTATGTAAACTATTAAATATTAAACAAACAGTTGCTTGTGCCTATCAACATGAATCGATTGGATCTTTAGAAAATTCCCTTAAATCATTAAATGAATTTTTGAGAATTCAAACAGATAATAATAGTAGATATTGGAGTGACTGGCTCCCGTATTGGTGTTTTTCCTATAATACCTCTGTACATTCGTCAACAAACTATACACCTTATGAACTTGTATTCGGCAAATTATGTAACATTCCTAGAAGTTAACAAAATTGTACTGTTGAACCTTTATATAATTTCGAAAGTTATCCCTTACAATTAAAATTTAGATTACAAAAAGCACAATACGAAGCACGACAAAATTTGTTAAACTCTAAATTGTTAAGGAAATGTAAATTTGATGAAAATTTGAAACCTGTAATGTATAAGAAAGATGATTTATTGTTAGTTAAGAATGAAACTGGAAATAAGTTTGATAATGTGTGTGATGGTCCTTTTAAGGTATTAGATGATCTTGATCCTAATGTTAAAATCTTACGTAATAATAAAGAAGAAATTATACATAAAAATAGGACAAAATTATTTAATGTTTAATAAAAAAAAATAAAGCTATTAGTTTTTTTTTCTGATTTGGTAGGGCGTATGGTGTATGTAAGACAAAGAAGAATGAATAGTCTTGTGATGATGATGTCAGTTATCCTAGATTAAGACTATATATTCAATGTACTAATTATAATTAAAAGAGTATTAAATCATACTTGAAGTGATCACGTTGTTTCTCTTGACTCACCGGAATCGAACCCTTATACACCATAAAACACAAAATGGAAAATGGAAGCTAAATTTTTCTAACCATAAATGAAATAAATACTGTAAGCAATGCAATGTAAAGGATACCAAAAAAAATCATTACACATATTTCAAATCCTGAAAAGGGTGCGTGAAAGAACGACCGGAACTCTTTTCATACGAATACACACACATACACACAGCCCGTTTGAAAGACTCATATTTATACACGGTGCGTTCAATTTGATCGCGAAGATAGGTCAAGGTATAAATAGTCTTTAGTATCATATTAAGGATGGATGGACCTCCCTCCCGCCAGATGGACTGACGACTTTAACTGGTAGTAGCTAGATGGCGAAAACGGGAGATACGGTCATGTGTCATATCCTGGGGAAGGACTATATCCAGCAGTGGACTGCAACGGGTTGATGTGATGTGATGATCATATTAAGGGTACAATTGCGTGCGTCGCGGCCGCCGACTGTTGTAGGCTGCGCGTCTATCACAGACCTTGAGAACGGCGACATATATTCTCATACTCTACGACTAATGCCGCGAGTTTGCGCCATGCGATCGATCGCACATTCCTGCTATCGGCCGTTTATGTACGTAAAATTTCGTGTCCCATGCATTTAAGCAGCTGCGTGCGGTCAGTCGATCTCAGTCCGATAATTTATGGCATTGGCCTCGCGCAACTGTCCCGGGCGTGGTATTTTGAAAACACTCCGCCGCACACGCCACATTGTAGGTGTTGGGCGGCGGTGATCATTTACCATCAAGTGGGCCACTTGCTCGTTTGTCTTTGCCTAGGCAAGAAAATATATAATAACAACCTTACAGTTTAGGTTCACCTACGGGTTAAGTTATTGTTCTGAATGCGGCACGTCAGTCGCAAGCCATATAAGTCTATTCTAACGTATGCATAACCACATATCAGGTGCTAAACCACTCTGACGTATTCGCTCGCGGTTTTTCTGCCGAAATATTTTGTATTCAAATACGTATTACAGATATTACCACATGATACTATGACGTCATGAGCTATTAATTTAGTCTGTGAATAAAAAGCTATACAGATTTACATATGCAAGTAATATGTTTGAATTTGATTTACCTACGTACATTCTAACACATTTGGTCTCGTCTACGTATTGTACTGCACTGCGTACACTTATCGAAAAATTTGAGCACACTTCACTAACTAACACTATAGGTGGGTGGTTCCTGGTGGTGGGCGTCCCAGAGGAACAGGTCCTGATCCTGTTGAAGAACGAGCGCCACCTCGCGTTGGGGGTGGGTGCCGTCTACGTCAGGTTCCGGGACCCCTCAGGTAAGTTTCTCGACCATCCTCCGGGATGCGACGACAACTCCATACGAGTCAAACAGGACTCTAACACCAAGCCAGGGTGCGACGCAGAATCCGGCCCGTCAGAGCAGGCCGCGTCTGGCTCGGGGGCTGGCCCATCAGCCGAGGGTAACTCGGAAGATGAGTGCCTGCTCCTGAGTCCGGTGCGGCGGGACGACGGGGTGGAGCCTGGCGACATCCTGGCCGGCCTGACGCAGCTGACGTTTGGGGAGAAGGGGAAATCATCCAAAGATGAACCCTCCGCCTAGTAACATCAACTGCCTTCAAACCAACCTCCACCACAGCCAAACAGCTACTGCGCAACTGCGCAAATGGATGGAGGTCCAACATTCAGCCATCGTGCTCATCCAGGAACCTTGGATAAGGGGTGGCCTCATTAGAGGCCTCTCAAGCCTGGGAGGTAAGATTTATTCTTCAACTGACCACACACATCCAAGAACCTGTATACTTACTACTAAAAACATCAGAGCCCAAGTTTTAACGGAGTTCTTTTCAAGAGACATCACAGCGATACAAATTGAAATAACATAGCAGCCAAGGAGTATAGCGGTTGTTTTCGCATCGGTCTACATGCCCGAGGCCGAAGACCCGCCTCCGTTCGACCTCACGCGTCTGGTTAACCAGTGCGAGAGAACCAATACGGAGGTCGTAATAGGAACGGACTCCAATGCCCACCAAATGTGGGGCATGAACTGCAATAACAACAGAGGTAAATCACTGGTTGAATACCTATTCACCACCAATCTTACCCTATTAAACACAGGTACGGAGCCCACCTACGTCACAAGACGTAGTCAGACAATTATCGACTTAACTCTCGCAACAGAAGGAGCGGCTGAACGCATCGTATACAGATATACATACGTGCTCAGACCACAGATGGATCAGCATCTCCATGGAAGTCGTTATACAACCCACACAGCCGCGTAGGAAACCACACAACACTGACAAAGTAAAGTATGTCCACTTACTTACAGAGAAACTTACCCTGACTGCTACGCCGACAGTACTGGGTAACAATGAACAGATCGACGAGCAGGTATATACACTGACGCAGTCGATGTTAGACAGCTACCATGCAGCCTGCCCTGAAAACACTATACCATCAACCCCAGGCAAACAACCCTGGTGGGCGCTGAGCTTGAACACAAGCGCAAGAAGGTAAGAAGGGCTTTAAACAGGGCAATTAACACAAGCACAGACGAAGATTGGGACGCTTATAAAGCGGCCAAATCAAGCTACAAGAAGTGCCTCAGATTCAGACGTACCATGGGATGGAGGAAATTCTGTGGGAGCATTGAATCTTGCCAACAAGCAAACCGGGTAAGGAAATTACTGGCTCAGTAACCAACGGTTGCACCAGGTACTCTCCGTAAACCGGATAACACATACACCACATCGGAGGAGGAGACAAGACGCGTCCTACTCGAAACACACTTCCCAGGCTGCGTCCTCACCCCGGTAATAACGTGGCACGATACACAAACAGTGGCGACCGAACATGCGTGGAGACATGCAAATACCGTGGTCACAGAGGAAAAACTCCGATGGGCCATCGACAGCTTCCATCCCTTCAAAGCAGCCGGACTGGACGGCATCTTTCCAGGGTTATTACAATGGGGGGGTGAACCTGTCCGCAAAAGACTTCTGGCAATCATGAGGGCTAGCCTGGCCCTCAGATATGTATAGAAGAGATGGAGGGAAGTCAAACTAATTTTCATACCAAAACCAGGCAAAACAGACTATACCAATGCAAAGTCCTTCAGACCAATAAGCCTGACCTCCTTCATACTTAAAGCTTTGGAAAGGCTCTGCGAGAGGGAACTAAGAAGTGGGGCACTTAAACACTTACCCCTACATGCCAATCAACATGCATACAGCTCAGGGAAATCGACGGAATCGGCCTTACATCAGGTCGTGAACCAGATAGAAGCTGCTATACAACAAAAATGCATCTGTCTGGGCACCTTCATTGACATAGAAGGAGCCTTCGACAAGACAAACTTTTCCAGCATAAGCAACGCCCTAGCCAGGCATGGTGTGGATCAGATGCTCATACAGTGGATCCAAAACATGCTCAGCAAAAGGGTAGTGCGCCTGCACGGCGACACTCAGACAGCCTTGATAACTAAAGGGTGCCCGCAGGGAGGTGTACTCTCCCCGCTATTGTGGAACTTAGTCATCAATGAACTCATAGACAAACTCAACGCGAGAGACTTCTACACAATAGGTTATGCAGATGATCTAACCATACTCACCTCAGGTAAGGTAACCAGTACAGTGTACGACCTAACCCAACAAGCCCTACGCATAGTAGAGTGGTGGTGTAACGAGTACGAATTATCTGTAAACCCGACCAAGACCGAACTAGTTATGTTCACACACAAGCGCGCGCTGGGCACTTACCGACTGCCCAGGTTATTTAATACAGGGCTTAAGCTGTCTATCGAGGTCAAGTACCTAGGTGTCACTCTCGACAGCAATTTGACATGGAACAGCCACATGGAAAATAAGCTCAACAAAGCCAGCATTGTCTTCTGGCAGTGCAAGAAGATGATAGGCAACGCTGGGGCATATCCCCCAAAATTGTCTTATGGCTCTATAAGACAATAATACGTCCGATGATAAGCTACGGCGCAATAGTGTGGTGACCTCGGACCAACTTAACTACGGCCGCCAACAAGCTTCAAGAGCTTCAAAGTCTTGCATGCCTAGCGGCAACGGGCTGCATGAAAACTACACCTACAGCGGCACTCAAAGTGTTTCTGGACCTGCCTCCATTGCACCTGTTTATACAACAGGAAGCAACGATGTCGGCGGTCCGGCTAAGAGCTCTGAAGCTCTGGAAAGACACCAACACACCGTGGTAGCGCCATCTACCTTCCTATATATAACTAATCGCATCAACATGAATCGTTCCACGCTTGTCTAGTGCGAGCGATATCATATTTCCGTCCCTCTCTTTCCCTCCCCCTGGAAGAGGCACTGCCTTGCGCCTGATTCGTCGACGCGAGTGACAGTCTCGAACATTCCGCTCGCTAAGAACGCCGTCTCGATACCGCTCCGCGCCGCGCCGCTGTATGTGATTTTGCCGCTTCCACCAAGGAAAACCCGCTCGTGAGTGAAGTGAAAACAAGCAGCTACATCACGAAAACACCAGGAGGAATTAGAAACGAAGAAGGCTGTATAAGGTAAGTGCCTTCCATCCTGGAAGTATCCTATACCCACTCAATCACCTCCTCCCGTATCCATCTCCTCTTCCCTTATTCCTTTCTAGGCGGCGAAGAACCGCTATCCTTTGTATACAGTCCATTTCCTTCTCCAAGTCGCCTAGAACCCCACGGTTTCGGTGTAAAGCCGAGCCATTTTTTTTTATCCATACGAGTCGGATTCATTTACGTTTTATACGTTATACCGCTATACCTAGGCAGTTATAGCACCTAGCTATACTCCTAATATATTCATATAACCGTCACATGGTTATTTCCGCCCGCATTAGTAGGTAAACTTTTATGTAGCTACCTACTTATTAAATTATTATTTCTGCAACTATCATAGTTGTCTTATAAATCTCATATTTCAATCAACTTTTATTTCCTCAGCTCTAAAGTGTTGCCTACTTAGGTAAAATAATAGATACATTAGATATTCTTATTTTGTTTCGTTCTCATTAGCTTATACTTACGTAAGCATGTCACAACAAAAGAAGTCACGCGTGTCGGAAGACAAAGAGATGACAATCTTAGAAGCAAAACGCAATATTTTATTTGAGCGCATTCAAAATATCTATGAAAGATCAAAAACCGCATCGATGTCTGACAGTAATAGCGAAGCATTTCTCAGTTATTGTACAACAGTAGATAGTATTCGAACGGATTTTCATAAGTTGTTAGACGATTATAACGCAAGATTACTTTCTATCAATCCTGATGAAAAACCGAACTATCAGGCGTATACCTCATTCGAGGATCTTTATTGTATTATTAAGCGTATACAATCGCAATTGGAGGGTAAATGTTCGGCAGAGCCCGTTGCCCGCAAACCGAGATTACCGCCAATCGAGATTATGTCGTTTGACGGAGATATACGAAATTGGCCGTTATTCTATGCAAGTTTTAAGTCTACAGTGCACGATAATGGTTCTCTGACAGATGCTGACAGGTTGTACTATTTAATAGGTAAACTGTCACCGAAAGCCCAGTCCGTATTTGCAGGTGTCACACCCAGTGCTGAGAATTATCAGGTTATATTTCAGTCACTACTTGACAGATATCAAGACACGCGCGTCCTAGCGTCTACGTACTTTGACCAAGCTTTAAATCTCAAACTGTCCAGCAACGCGTCTGTCTCGAATTTCCAGCTGTTTATTGATAACTTCGTAACCGCGGTTAATTCTCTTAGGAATTTAAAATTAGAAGATCTTTCCGACTTTATGTTGCTTCAACTCGCTTTAAAAAAGTTTGACACTGATACAATTCGCGCATTCGAGATGACGGAACGCAATAATAAAATACCTACACTAGATAGTTTTATTTCGTTCATCAAAGATCAGTGTCGAATATTTCATAATACGCAGTCGGGTTCACCTGGCCCGTCTAACAACAACAAACAAAGGTTGAATAAATCGCGAAATAGTAATAATAACTCCGTGCCTAATCCACAATCTTACGTAACATGTTCGGAATCTAATAGTAATAATTCACAGAAGTGTCTGTGCAGTAATATAGTGCACGACCATTACTATAAGTGTCCTACCTTTAATGATTTAAATCCAATTGCTCGTTTTAAATGCGTAAAAGATCACAAAGCTTGCATTAATTGCTTAAGCATAAAACATAAAACGAGTAATTGTTCCAGTAGAACGAGATGTCGCACGTGTAAACAAAAACATCACACACTGTTACATTTTGATAAAAATAACCGGTTGTCAAGTCAAGCCGATAACCTTGACACACTTACGCAGGTGCAGACCACGGTAGCTGCGCCTTCCACGCCTCGCAATAATGAGATATCGTTGTGTACGACATCCATTGCGCGGGCGGCACGCACGCGCGGACGGCCTTCGCGCGCTTGTAGTGATCAGAGCAGTGCTAGGCCGCCATGTATGGCGTCTAAGACTGTTCTGTTAGCGACAGCGCAAGTTATCATATATGATGTCAATGGGTCGCCGCACATGGTACGTTGTCTGCTAGATAGCGCATCTCAGACCAATTTAATAACGTTAGAATTGTTCAAACGCCTCGGATTATGGAATAACTTTAAAAATACGAACTCAATAATCCGAGGGATAGGCGGATCAGAAAAACATTGCAAAGGTTCCGTAGATATTAAAATACATTCGCGTTTTAATAGGGACATTAATTTTAACATTTCTTCGCTTATCGTGGAACGTATTACAGACACGTTGCCGAACGCTAATGTAGACGTAGCATCACTCACTCATCTCGAATCATTGCCGTTAGCCGACGCGGAGTTTGCGAATCCGGCAGGCATTGATCTTTTGATCGGAGCTTTGATATTTCCGCACTTGCTACTAACTAACATAGTTCGTAGTGAGCGATATGATTTACCGCCCGCTATTGAGACGGTACTTGGGTATGTAATTATGGGTACCGTACCTACGTTACATACTTCTCATTGTATTACGTCTTGTTGTTGTTCTGCTCTTCAAGAGATTAAGGTGGGTGCTAAAACTGTGTGTAAGATAAATCACTAATTAACTATGCTATGCTATGCTGCGCTATGCTGCGCCATGCTGCGCTATGCTGCGCCATGCTGCGCTATGCTGCGCCATGCTGCGCTTTGCTGCGCCATGCTGCGCTATGCTGCGCCATGCTGCGCTATGCTGCGCTATGCTGCGCTATGCTGCGCTATGCTGCGCTATGCTGCGCTATGCTGCGCTATGCTGCGCCATGCTGCGCTATGCTGCGCCATGCTGCGCTATGCTGCGCCATGCTGCGCTATGCTGCGCTATGCTGCGCTATGCTGCGCTATGCTGCGCCATGCTGTGCCATGCTTTGCCATGCTACGCCATGCTGCGTTTTGCTGCGCCATGCTGCGATATGCTGCGCCATGCTGCGCTATGCTGCGCCAAGCTCCGCCATGCAGCGCTATGCTGCGCCATGCTGCGCTATGCTGCGCCATGCTGCGCTATGCTGCGCCATGCTGCGCTATGCTGCGCCATGCTGCGCTATGCTGCGCTATACTAAGCTACGCTACGCTACACTATACTATACTACACATCCGCTTTGTATATAGATGACATTGCCTGTAATGTCATACCCGCTCCGCTAGCAATTTCGCTTTGTGAAGAGCTTATTCGGCTTTTCAAGCGAGGCCAGTTTGATCTTGTCAAATGGACAAGCAACTCTAAGGAGGTTCTCGCACGCATACCAGATTCTCATAAGGCTTCTCCAGACATTGAGTTTGAGAAGTCTGTACCGCATAAGGTTCTCGGTTTACGCTGGGACAAATCCTGCGATAGTTTTCGGTTTGACGTCTCACCACCAGATGATAAGTGCACCAAACGCACTATGCTGTCCACAGTGGCTCGACTATGGGACATAATGGGGTTTGTGGCTCCCACAATTTTGTACGCCAAGATCTTGATCAAAGAGCTTTGGCTATCAAAGTGTGAGTGGGATGAAACACCCCCTGACCATATTGTCGCCGCTTGGGGCCAGTTTTGTATTGAGCTTACCGCGCTCAATCAAGTTACTATTCCGCGTCATCTTGGGTTGGTAGATGGATGTACCGTCAACTTAATAGGTTTCGCTGACGCCAGCGAGCGTGCTTACGGCGGAGTCGTATATCTGCAAGTCCGCATTGGTTCTAACTACTCGGTGCAGTTAGTTTGTGCCAAGTCTAAGGTCTCGCCTGTTGAAACCATTTCGGTTGCGAGACTGGAATTGTGCGCGGCTCATCTGCTGTCTCAGTTGCTCCGCAAGGTTCAAGACACAGTTTTGCCCCACTACCCCATTAATAAAATACACGCATTTTCCGACTCCAAAGTAGTGCTCGCTTGGACTTATTCCTCTCCTCACCGCTGGCAGACTTTTGTCGCCAACCGCGTTAGTAAATTGATTGAACTTGTTCCCGCTACTTGTTTCAATCACGTCGCGGGTTATCGTACTCGTCTTCAGGAAGAACTTTCCATAGATCATATTGACTGGAAGTTTATTCCACCAGCATCCCCACATTTCGGTGGATGTTGGGCAAGCATGGTCAAAGTAATTAAAACGCATCTCTTCAAGGTTATAGGTCAACAGATCCTCTCTTACGAAGAGCCTTTAACTGTCCTTGCACAAGTCGAGGCACTGATCAACTCGCGTCCGCTTCCAACTCAGTGAGATCTAGCCTGAAGTTGGACCTACCTCTTAGTTTAAGTATTTAGTTAGTAGTTTTCGCTATTATTGCGTTTGTAGTTTTCGCTAAAGTTAGTTTAGATTAATTTTATTGTCATATCGCTGTCTTAGCCTATTGATGGGTTATGCGGTAGTACACCCAACATAGCTAAGTTCAATTCTATTTTTTTTTAAAGGCAACCCTTTAGGGCCGGGGGGATATGGTAGCGCCATCTACCTTCCTATATATAACTAATCGCATCAACATGAATCGTTCCACGCTTGTCTAGTGCGAGCGATATCATATTTCCGTCCCTCTCTTTCCCTCCCCCAGGAAGAGGCACTGCCTTGCGCCTGATTCGTCGACGCGATACGTCGACGCGAGTGACAGTCTCGAACATTCCGCTCGCTAAGAACGCCGTCTCGATACCGCTCCGCGCCGCGCCGCTGTATGTGATTTTGCCGCTTCCACCAAGGAAAACCCGCTCGTGAGTGAAGTGAAAACAAGCAGCTACATCACGAAAACACCAGGAGGAATTAGAAACGAAGAAGGCTGTATAAGGTAAGTGCCTTCCATCCTGGAAGTATCCTATACCCACTCAATCACCTCCTCCCGTATCCATCTCCTCTTCCCTTATTCCTTTCTAGGCGGCGAAGAACCGCTATCCTTTGTATACAGTCCATTTCCTTCTCCAAGTCGCCTAGAACCCCACGGTTTCGGTGTAAAGCCGAGCCACACCGCACACTAGCAATTTAAATACACTCTTTAAAGAAGTTCCTCTCACACAAGCCATTGGCAACCAAATACCGAAACAATTTGTGTTCGACAAGAAGTACAAAATCCAACTGTACGAGGATCTACACGAAGGAGCGGTTAATCACAACGAGCTCACGATCTTCACAGATGGGTCTAAGACGGATACAGGTACGGGTTCAGGAGTATTCTCCGAGGACCTAAACATCAACATCGCAGCACCACTGGGAGCCTACAACACGGTCTACCAGGCCGAATGTTTTGGCATAATCCTAGCTGCCACAGCAATCATGGCACTTGAGGTAAGGGAACGATCCATTAGGATCCTCTCAGATAGTAAGGCGGTCCTCTCAGCCCTCAAAAGCCATACTATCACCTCGGCACTCACGCTTGAATGCCACCAGAAACTAACAGAGGTAGGTAAACAAAACAAATTAACACTGCAATAGATCAAGGGCCACAGTGGCTCAAGAGGGAATGACGCAGCCGACGTACTTGCCAGAAGAGGGGCCACTTTAGAGGTGGTGGGACCCGAGCCCATTATTCCCCTCCCTTCTGGTTTTTATCGCAACCTGGTAAGAAATAGGACCAGGACCCAACACAACCAGTCCTGGATTGGTATTGAAACATGTAGGCAGGCCAAGGAGGCTCTTCCCGCAGTGAACGGTAAGATAGCCAAACAAATCCTCCGGCTGTCCAAACAACAACTGCGGACAGTCACGGCCGTCTACACAGGACACGGATTCTTTAATAAACACCTATTTACTATAGGTATCACCGACAGCCCGCTGTGCAGGGCCTGTATGGCAGCAGACGAGACGGCAGCCCACCTGCTCCTCGACTGCCCTGAGGTCGCACAGTACAGGCAGCAGTACCTGACCAGATACAGCACCCTGAGGTCGCACAGTACAGGCAGCAGTACCTGACCAGATACAGCACCCTGAGGGAAGCCGTGGGCCACATCAAGAGTCTGCTGGCCTTCCTCGTAGAGCTGGGGTGGCTCGAATGACGACACCATTCCCACCCGCACGCAAAATACGCGCCAAGACGTGGAGTTGCGGAAATAGCCCGTGCAATCAAGTAACTAACACTATGTAACACTTCTAAAAAAACTTCTTCAAGGGAAGCAAAGGTCAATAGTTTTGTTTAGTTTAAGAAGTTTTTTTTTTAGAAGTGTTAGTCCTTACTAAACAGAGTTTCAATTTTATAATACATACGTATGTAGGTCGAATTGCACTAGCGAAGAAACAAAGCTGGCGAAGTATTCGCAGGTTTATTTTATTTAATTACCTATGTAATAGTTTTAAAATGATAAAGTCGTCACTCTTTCTATTATTGCACTGTTTGATATTGTTACCGGATTTATCTGATAATTAAAATGATATAACGTGTCAGTAGATAACCAAAAGATTACCTAACGAAGAATAAACCATTCTCTTCCAACATAATGTAGCGATCATTTACTCCACATTATTCATATTTAGATCTTCGATATTTTATTGAAATACAGATATCTGTAGTGTAATACATTCTGTGCGTGTCTGTACTAAATACAGACACGCACGCAAACTCATAACACTTTCATACCCAAACCTGAAAATATCTAAAGCAAAAATGTATGTAAGCAGCAAACGGTTCATGTGAATCAACACTTAGAGGTTTATTTTGTGCAGGTCTTGCGAACAAAGGCAGTTTCATCATGTGGGTGTATCGCGGTGACAAAAAACTTTACGCCGAGTGTTCGCATACCGGCGTAGCAGTAACGAGCGATGCTTGGCCGCATTACAGGTACGGTATTTCTCATTGCTCTTAAATTATTTTTTGAATTCTAGTTTATATTATGTCTAATTAAAGTTCTACCATACAGATAATTTAGCCTAGTAAAGACGCTAAACACTTTTACTCAGGTCTCGTGTTTAAACCCACAGCCAGCAGAAACAGCTACTTGCGTAATTTGTGGACCTTTTAATATGCCTGTCGCAATATCTAGGTTAAATTGTCAATTATCGCTATCAAAGAAATTTGCCGTAATATTCTGGAGAGATTTGTATGCCCAGCATGGTGGAATATCACCTAACCCTTCTCGTAGTGGGTTAAGCTCAGTGGTGGAAGAGTTTATATACCTCCAGGGCTGATATTATTATTACAAATTACGCGAATAGATTTATTAGTCTTGGAAAGAAGACCATAGTGTTCTTTATTCAACTAAATGTACGATTCATATAAATCACAATACTTTTTATTCGAAAACAACATGTACATTACTCTCAATTTAATATGACATTTAAAACTCAGATTTCATGAACAAAAGTGATTCCTGTTTGGTAGACTGAAAAATAATTGATCGTGTCTTATTGTAACAAGGGCCTTTGTTTGTGTAACGTGGGCGAGCATACAACCAAACTGAAAATAAATAATGTAGACTGTCTGAATTATAAATAGCCGAAAGCCCTCACATTCTTTTATTTGAATGATGAAAGAAATTTTCTGTAGATTCTGATAAAAGTATGTACAAGTTACAAGCTTTATATTCATAACGACTCTCTTATGGCCTCTAAGAGAATGTGTTATGTAACAATAACATGTGTTTTACATGAGAATATAATGTTAACATTATCATATTTTTATGAGCAACACTGAATTTTTTATTCATCGATATTAAATTGGTGTAAGATCTTTTTATCGAATGAGATAATTTATTCTGGCTAATATATATAGGCTTTATTAATGCTTATACAGATTTCTGAATCTGTGTAAAGTTCATAGCATACTATACCGGCACCATAACGGCACAGCTGCAGCGCGGTTTTGATGTTGTTGTCTACCGGAAAGCCTGATGACAACCCGCCGTTGGCATTTTATATTGACGTTATAATATATATTGTACAACATACAATTTAATGGTCTAGTTTGAATGACAAGTTATTCGCTGGGCTGGAGTGGTGCCGTTACAGTTCTTGCATGATGTGCCAAGACATTAAAAGTTGCCCAATTAGCTAGGTACTCAAAGTCTTTGATGATACTCAAGATTTTTTATCAAACTCAAATTTTCTGTTCACAGTTCAACTTCAACCATTAACGTCACTGACGTCTTATCAGCGTCGACTCAAAATATGGGTAAGTTAATATTTTGATAGAAACTTCCTTTGAATATCGCTGTATCATCATCGAACGACCATCCTTACTAAGTTTCATCTTATAACTTTACTCTTACCAACAAAGTTTCAGCAAAGTGAATTTTCTGATTTAAAGGTTATCTGCTCGATCTGCGCTTTCGTTTCATGCGAAACTTACACAACATTGAACACCCATTTATTTATAGCGGGTGGTCCAGTTTTTATGTGGAATATATTTCAATTACTGCCGTCGTACCGGCGTAGTAATAAGCTCCGTCAGCGTCGGCAGCTTTTTCAATGAGCCCGCTACCACAATACGATAAATTACCGGCCTAATTCGATCCTCTGGCCCGAATGTGGGTTCATCAAACATCTTGTTTGTGCGACATAAAGTACAATAGAGGGGCAACCTCGACCCGCCCGTGGCATTAGCGTCGTCCCCGCAATTTTGCTTTACTTTGTCTCCATTCCTTGCTGTCTCCACGCGCCAGGGTCACGGAACAAATGAGAGATGAAAACGGCACAGTCAAGTTTCTTTTCAACGAGGGCGGTCGGCAATATCATTAGTTACCCATCCCACAATACAACAGGCTAATAACGAACGAATTATTGGAACTGAAGGAGGGAAACATTGATTAAATTACTCGTACATACTCGTATTATTGGCTGCTTTGCAGAGAGAACCTATTAAAAGAATGTTTGATAAGGTTTTAATTAAATTACGGCAAGCTTTGTGGTACCATGTTGTTTATTCGAAATAATTAAACGCTGCAAAAATTTTCTCGCGTTGAATGCTAAAAGAAAAGTACAAACATAACATTCAAGCCGTATGTTTATTTTCCCTAGTTTTCAAAGGGAAAGATATTGCGTTCCGTGCTCGTATTTGAGGAACAAGAGTGTAATTCCCGGAGGTTTTGTCTTGCGGCAACACATCCTACAAATGAAAAGATGCCGACATTCAAAGCGAAGCTGCTACATTTTTAAATTCTTACAGTGGCCGGTCTGTTCGGTGCAAAACCTTGCGTGGGTTCGTCCGCTAATGGACTTTTTAAACGTATTTCGTTTCTTTCATTCGTACTTGCATTTACATTGGGATCGTTAATGCACATGGAGTATTCCGATCACGGTGCGCTACTTACACGCCACAGTGTTGCGCACCGCTTACATTCTGTTACGATTAGTTTTAATTTCGCACCCGGGACACTGAAACTATTGCGCTGGACTGAAAGCGCTGTTCTTTTGAGATTTATTGTTCAACTTTACAACAAAGCAACGTCTTTTAAAGCACTTAGTATTTATTGCTTTTCTGATAATTCAGCTGAAATGTTCACCGTATCGATTTACAGTACAGTGTATTAAACGCTCGCGATACGGTTCGCTGAGTCATTTTATGTAATGGTATGGTATTTGTTGGGTGGGTAATTATTTAGTATCATTAACGGGTATGCTCAAATAGATACAGTCACAACGCTTCTGTATATTCAAGAGTGGGAGAGACACAGAGCAGTTTTCCACAACGAGCTCGTAAAGCTTTGAGGGGATGAGACATTGCGATTCATTCTCGCATTTAAAAGCAAGACTGTAATTTCACAGGCCTTTGTCTCGGGCCCGCGCGGGACGCCAGCTTGCAGGCAAATATGCGCATTCAAAATGGATTTTTATCGCTTTTCAAGTGGTAGGCTTTAGCCGTGTAGTCTGTTCGGAATACTTTAACGACCTATCCAATGTAGATACCATTGTGGGCAATTGTTGAGTGTACGTACTGGATATTCTATTTATAACTCACGGGTTAGAAGCCTCGGTTTAATATAGTTGACTGAATCAGGCGTTACTTGGCGAAACTCCATTGTAACCTAATGGAAGGAAATTCCATTAGGTTAGCCTCGGTTTAATTATATCCAGTATCATTTAAAGAAGATAATTGTTTCGTATAATATGTATGTTCTGGTCCCAATTATTTTTCGCGTTGCGGATTCTCGTTAAAAGTAATTTGTACAGAGTTATATTCCACATAATACATACATTATACAATTGTGTATTATCCTCAATATTTGTTTTGAGTCTTATTGTTTTGACGTACGTTGGTTAGATGTTTCTAATGTCTGCCGCGTTACAGCATTCATTCTTACTGGGGGAGTAGTGCTTTCTAGTAGGTTATAGTATTTAGTGCTTGTTGAGGTATTCAAATTGAGTTCCTTTTGAATATTTTTATTCAGTTCTGCCTTATGTCTGTAATTTGAGTACTTTGAAACAATTTATTGAAAATATATTTATAAATCAACTGTAAGACATCAGTACTGTACATACACCTCATAATAATATACTGAGTCACAATGACATAGCCTGCTTCATGTAATAAGTATCACCCAACCTGAATCAACTACATGAGCATACTTAACACGTATTAACACAAGCAGGTGAAACCAACCGAGACTGATGACATAGATATTACCGAAACTCAATACTAATTAGCTGAGCTCGCAGGGTACAAGACATAAACTTACAAAATAATAAACGCGAAGTAACGCCGAACTGTGTCGGTCGGGCCTCGAACCCCTATAGGTCTAATCCCCCGGTTGTTAGCTTAGGACTTCTCGCTTCCCTTCTACAATTTATGCAGATGTGTAAAGTACTTTAAACAAAACCTCGTAAGACATGCACTTATTCAGAATAATTACATTTGTGACGACCAAGTTATTTACTGTATACCTGCGATATTCAAATGAGACACGATTAAACGTTTTCGACAACTCGCAAACGCTTTACAGCGCTAATTGGGCGATTCTGTACATGACATGGTTGTGTATTATTTTACGTCACCAGCACTTTATGCACCGTGTGGCCTTATTCAGATGGAGCGCATGACTGTACTTTTGGCAAGTTCACAGTATTGATTTTATTGCGCACGCCCGAAAATATAAATGGAATCTGCTGCTGTACGGAAGTGTCCATTGATTTAATAGCCATGAATAGGAACGGCGCGAACATGTATACATACGCGCATCAAGTATTCACGCGATGAGTATCTATGCTGCGTACACAACAAAATTGAAGGCTGTGATGGAATACACCCTACCGCAATTTAAACATACTTAATAAAACCCCCACGGCGCGTCAACTCAGCGCTGTTTGATGATTTAAACGTAATTGATTCGCGATTCAACCGACATCTTGTAATTAATTTGATTCAGATTGAATTCATTGAACACTCTTCTCATTTTCACAGGCTTCATCGAGTTACTTGAGAGGAGGAATGGATTCGAGTGTGAAATTTTGCTCGCGTGCGGCCTCATGCACTGGAGTGGCCGGTAAGTTAACCCTGAGTACCTACATTTCTAAGATTCATTTTTAAGGAAGTTTCTTATAATATCACAACTTTATTTCCGAGAGGAAGTCGAGGATCTTAACAACGTGAAATTAATAGAGCCGTTGCAGACCACGTGACAAGTAAGATTGAACCTAATTCCTTGTACCTAATATAGGCCACATAATATTGTGTAGCTCGGGGTCGTCGCGACATCCTCGTTACGTAATTATTAGACGCTCGTCGCCGCTCGGGCCGTCGACCCCGGCTCGACTTTGACCCACTTCTTACTCTAATTTTCGCGTCTCAACCCGAAGACAACAATAATGTTGTCTTCGGGTTGAGACGCGAAAATTACAAGTTATAAAGAGATGTTGATAACAACATCTCTATAACTTGTAATAAGTACGAACCACCTGTGATACTACCGCAAGCGCGCCATTTTGTTAATATCCGGTAGCGGGTCTATTTTATGAATAAGAATATAAAACCGCATATAGTCAAATTGTATATGTGACTCAGGGTAACCAGATGCAAGTGAAGTTAATATAAAATATAGAAACACGCTGCCAATATTCAGTGGGTGCGTACATCCTGCACAAATATTTTCACAACAACGGCCTCTACTAAAAGTTATCCGATGTGATATTTTCTTTCCATTACCTATAATTTGGGCGGTTTTGCGAAAGGCCTGAATAAAACAACATTATTTGGCCAGGGGAAAGGTTGTATGTTCATATTTTCTTGCGGTACGGTACGTACATAGTATGTTTAATTTAATTGTAGCACTTAAATTTTTCCCCGGTGAAACCGTGATAGATTATGTACATTCCGTGATATTCTCTTTCTTCTTGTGCCTTTCATTCATAATAAAGTAAATATTATAAAGGAGGATCAAAGAGCAAGCGTAATCTAATGTTATTGATGATTATTTGAATAAAATACTTCGCAAGAAAGTCGGCTGTACTGTAGTGCTTTCGAGAATATGTTACAACAAATTTCTCTGCCATTAAAACGTGCAGAATAAACTTGTGCACAATAAAATGGAAGAGAAATAAACAAGCAACTTGTACTTAGCTACTTAGTTGATGTTAAACAGGGATTTCCTATAGCTCCTCATTCGTCCGAATAAAATCAAAATTAAAGTTTGTTGATGAGTTGGGCGACTGAGGCGTCGCCTTCAAACTTTGTCATATCCGAATGTTCAGCGGAACAAACTTTGCGTTATTTACATACATTACAATACAACAGCCTATTAAGGGTAAATGAAGTTCACTATTTGTGAATGAAAATATACGTGAAAGCCTGCTTTTGTGTAATTTTATTTGTAAAATGTAGGTAAGTGTAGTAACAAAGGGACGTTTCAACAAAGCTTTATTGTAAAAAACAAGAGTTCCTTCAATAAAACCTCGGATGAGGGTGATGCTTTCATAATATCTGCTGTAATGCTAGTTTAATAATATGTTATGCATTTTAGAATAAAAGAACCTTCGCAAGAGAAAAATATACAGAGCTTCACCATTATGAATTTGTGTTGGCAACATTAAATGTGCTTAAGTCTGATAAAAAACTGAGTATTATTTTATCTGGACTTGGTTACACATTGCAATTCCTATCAAAAATGTAATATAATTAATTACTAGTACATTTTATATATATATAACTTCACGAAACATTAAAAACTCTCATAAAATTAACTCAATATACTTTATCAATAATTTCAGTATCTCCCAAAACCCTTCGAAACCCATTTCCCGTTTAAAATAACCGCAAAAAATTAAGTCGTTCGATGGTATTTATATTGACCATACGGTGGATACGGTTCCAAGGTGTATTTGCGTACGATAAAAATTCACGATCAATGCCAATAACATCAAGTACTGCCGCTTGTAATAAATACTTTATTAAAAGCGGAATTTAAAATTGCAGCGCGGCGGCGAGGCCCAAAATCGATTACAGGTTGGCTATCAAACAGATTGCCCCGTCATTCCAATCTAAAAATGTCGGTATGCATCGGTACTGCGTAATTATATATTTGTGAAAAGGGTTTTGGCTGTATTTTGTACTTTTGCTTACAACGATGTCGATATATTTGAAGTTAATAATCAATGAGATAGAAAGTACTTAACTTCTGTGGGCAAAATTGAGGCGGTGGACCGTAAAAAATACATGATTAACTTCTCGTACGGTTGGATTTTTAGGTTATAAGAAGTATTCTCTAGTTTCATGGTTTAAATATAAAGGTAGCAAAAGTATAAATTGACTGCAGTTGCCCGGCATATCAATTCATTTGTAATTTGGTATTTTTATTTTTACCATCTATTTATTAAGTGTGACATTACCAAATAATTTATCACTACTAGAATTTATCGATTAGGTACTGTAGCCAAACCTCAGTAGATATTTTTGTATGTTAAGTCCGATTTGGAGAAACATAAAGCTTATTTATTTAGTGTTTGATTTCTTTGATTACACTTTCTTGTAATGACGCTGATACACTTGAGCATTCACTTGTAGCAGAACAGCGAGCAGCCGGTTTTTGTTTTGTCAAACCGAATAACAAATAGAGCCGAACATTGCTACAAACATTTCACCTTAGAATTTAGAAAAAATATAGAAAAACCACACTACAAAAGCAGTTTTATCCAATATACTTACTTCATTTAAATATACAAATAAACAAATGACGTTTTGAATTTTCGCATCTTGTACTCATAGTAAATATCGAAAGAATATCGATAGTGTTTAAAATTCTCAAATCTGGTTTATTCTGAATTAATTTCAATTTAATGTTGATAAATCCTCGATGTTAATAAATAAATTTGAACGTAGGAACAAACACTTTTGTTATTTATTAAACCTGTTGAGATTAAGATCTGCATTTGATTATTTTATGTATTTTGTTATTTTGTGTAGTCAGGAACAAATAAGCAAATTGAGCTTATAGCTAATTTAGTTTGGAAGTTTTTGAAGAACATTTGACGATCCTTGCGTTGCAAGCGATAATTTATCCAACTAATAAGCTTATCTGTATATTTATCTTTCTCTTACATTAGATAAAAGTCATAAGTCAAAGTGAAGTTAATATATTGGGCTTAACCGCCATTGTTTTGATTTATTTTCTATATTCTGAGGCTCGCCAGAATGCTCGCTCTCGTTTTTGTTTCTGTTTTGTAACATTCGCGCGAATGTTTATTACAGGTGAATGCTCAAGCGTATCAGCGCCATAAGATAATTCAGTGGCTTAATAAGTTCATGAAGCAGGGGCACATGGTGGCAATATTTACTTATAGAAAGTGCACGTTTTACGCGAATAAACGTGCCAGACCACGGAATTCAGGTGATGCGCTTTGATATCTGAAATTCCATCCCAAAAATAGCGATATTCTTAAATTTCAAATCAGATGGTAGAATATTTTGAAGCACTGGCTCGCAGAGTTGTGAATTCCAAATTTAATTTACTATGAAGTTGAGGACCTATGAGTTAGCGTTCTCTACGAACCGTATTGTCCTGTATTATCTCTATACTGAGTTTATATATACTGCACTATATTTCACTACACTTTCATTACGTGTCAGTAAAAAACGTTATTCCTAAGGGTTATCACGGCTCCGTAGTCCACAGGAATTAATTAAGAGTACATACATTTTTCTCAACGTTTTTCACATACGTACCTATGTATGTATGTAAGCAATTAGTAGAGGTTGCCAGTAAAATAATTTCAGTTCGTTATTCAGTCCCCTGTGGGTGTAATTGGTAGGCTCTTGTGTCCCACCCCGGCACGGCTGCGATGTGGTTGTACATCAAACAAAACGGTCCAAATTACGGCCTTTTAATTTTCGACAATTTATAAATTGAATGGCTGTCTTTGTGCTAGAGCCGCCGGGATGTCGCCAGGTGGTAGATACAATTTATATTGTTCCCGACGTGTGCCTGGCATTGTATTTGACCCACTCGCTTACAGCATTTGGATGTTAAATGTTACGTGGTGGCCCTCTTTGCTTACATTCGCTCGATTTAAACAGCACTTTATTTTGGTTTAGCGGTTAGTAACCTCAAATGTTATGCCGGACAAATCTTTTTGTGTTAGCACTATAGGGAATGATGATAAAATAACATGCAATGTGAATAAGTATGTAAGATATGTGTCGAGTCAGTTAAATTACACGCAGTAAACAACTTTGGCATTTGTCATCCAATTTTGCAAACACAAGCACTGTGATTTGTTTTATCTATATTATTTGACTACGTAACAATATTTAATTATATTTCAATTCAACTGTCAAAATCCAGTCCCCATTTAGGGTTAGATGACCGTGTGTCGATTGTTCCAATATTTTTAGATGTTATATGTATAATACTAATCTGTGCAATGTGTATTACCAAATGGGTACACTTAACAGTCATAAATATGATTTGGCTATTAAGTAAGAAATGTTAAGTAACATGAAAGGTTTCACCACTGTGAAACCTTTCATGTTACTTAACATTTCTTACTCATGGTTATAGTCATAAAAATGCTCTATGTGTTAAAGTAGAGTACACACTTTATGTGAGTAGATAGTATCTTTAAGCGGATTTGTGTACACCTACATATCTGGCATGAAGTTCTTAATATAATGTAGCTAAGTGAACGTGGGTTCTTAGAACGATTCTATTTCTGTAATAAGTGTGTTCGATCCAAACGTAGCTCGGCTTTTGAATGGAAAATAAGGTAATCATTTTACCTTATAACTTAAATATAAATCCACACCAGCATGATAAATGTGAGATTAGGGAAACGTAATTGCAGGTTTTATAAGCGGGCTATTATTTAGAATCTCGATTAATTTTTAACGTGTTCCATAGCGGTACTCCAAAGTAAAATTTCTTGATAATCAAACAGCAGCAATAGCCGAGTGGAGAGACCGACGGACTGCTACGCAGAGGGTCTCGGGTTAGAATCCGCGGCACGCACCAATGAATTTTCGACGTTAAGTGCGTATTATCGCTTGCTTATCGGTGAAGGAAAACATCGTGAGGAAACCTACATGTCTGAAAGTTCTCCAAAATGTTCTCGAAAGACATGTGAAGTCTGCGACCCGCACTTGGCCAGCGCGTTGGACTATGGCCTTACCCTTTTCATGGTGATAAGAGGCTAGTGCACAACAGTGGGACAGTAAATTATTATAGGGCTGATGTTGATGATGATGAAAATCTATCTCTATAATGTTTCAGGGAGACAGACAGTGCCAATTCAGTCTGGTTGCCTAATTTTTAGGGTTTCGTAACTCGAAATGAAAAAAACAGAACCCTTATAGGATCACTTTGTTGTCCGTCCGTCTGTCAAGACCCTTTTTCTCTGGAGGTATTCTAGATGAAATTCATATCAAATAGTCAAATCTACTGTCCCTTGAAGCTATGGAAATATCAAACTTCTAAGCCAACGCAGTTACAAGATACAGCCGTTTATGCTGCAAATTTCCGCAATTTTCGAAACTCGCAAGGGAACCAAAACCTACAGGGTACTTCCCGTGAACTCAGAATCTTGAAATTTGGTACGAAGCAATGTCTTATAGCACTGATAAAGGAAAAATTGCAAATACCGTAAATTTTTAGTAGCATTATAATTATCATAAAAATATTTTTAATAACTTTAAAGTTATTACAATTTTCTCATGAACTTGTAGAGGTATTTAATTGAAATTCATATCAAATACTTAAGTCTATAATAACTTGAGGCTGTAACAAAATCAAACTTCTATATCAACGCAATAAAAAGAAGCAGCAATTTAAGCCGCATATTTTCTCGCAACTTCTCGCAAGGGAATCAAAATCTACAGAGTACTTCCCGTGAATTCAGAATCTTGAAATTTGGTACGAAGCAATGTTTTATAGCACATGTAAAGGAAAAATTGCGAAAACAATAAATTTTTAGGTATCATATAAAAAAATATTTGTATTAATTTAAAAGTTACTGACTTTTTCCTCATGAACGCGTAAAGTTATTAAATTGAACTTCATATCAAATACTCGGGTCTATAATACCTTTAAGCTGTAACAAAATCAAACTTATATCTCAACGCAATCAAAAGAAACAGCAATTTTACTATATTTTCAAACTCACAACTACTGGCAAGGGAATCAAAACCTACAGGGTACTTCCCGTGAATTCAGAATCTTCAAATTTGGTACGAACTAACGTCTTATAGCACAGATAAAGGAAAAATTGCGAAAACCGTAAATTTTTAGTTACATCATATAATAAAAAAAAAAAAAAATCCTAGCCCTTTCTTCATGAACGCGTAGAGGTATTAAATTGAAAGTCATATCAAATACTTAATTCTATAATATCTTTAAGCTGTAACAAAATCAAACTTCGAAAGTCTTCAATTTTTTGTTACATCACATTTTTTTAATAATTATAATATATACCTACAGGTTTGTACGGAACCCTCGGTGCGCGAATTCAACTCGCACTTGACCGGTTTAGTTTTTATACATTGTATTGGTATGAATAAGTGTTTAAACATAGATGTACTCTTTTTAGACATGTAGCTACACATACTTTATACTGCTTTGCCCGTTTTTATTTGGTTAGCAACTGTGTATCACTTTTTAGCAGCTATATTCACTGAGGAATAGGGATGATATTCGTGTAAATGTTACAATGTGAGATAAAAAAAAACAACAGATGTCAAAACTGCCTTGGCAACATATTACGCATATGCCTACGTTTGGTTAAAGTACGGGGTCATATTATGGGGGAATAGTACAGACGCACCCACCTTATTTACACTCCAGAAAAAGCTTATTAGAATAATAGTTAACATAGATGAAATAAATAGCTGCAAGCCTCACTTTCAAGAATTAAAAACGTTTACTTTACCCAGCCTATATATTTTTGAAATATGTAAATTTGTTCGCAAATATCCAAATTTGTTTACCAAGAGAGAAGACATACAAAAGAAAATTACATTAAGACACGGAAGCCGACTAAACTTACCCATCTCGAGACTAAACATGCACTCAACCAGTACATTTGTGATGTGTATAAAAATATACAATAAACTACCAGCTATTATAAGAGACGAAAATAAATACAACAGATTTATTACTAAATTAAGACAATTTCTGCTCAAGAAAAGCTATTATAACTTAAATGAGTACCTAAATGACAAACTATAATCTAAACTAACATTATTTTATTAATACAGTGACTAATAAAATTCGAATTTCCATAATTTATTTATTTATACAATGATTACCATTTAACTATTATTAATTATTATTATTTAAGCAAAATTAATTAACTAAAAATAATTATGTTCAATATCTTTTCAATATTTTAATAATAACAGTGGCTTCCTCCTTTCTCCTCTTCTATCTATTTTGCCGTGCCCGACAGGGTCCATATTTGGTCTATACCTTATCTTTGTACAATATTCATATATTCATAATATGTATACCATTTACTTGTATGTACCAAGAGGAACACGACACCGCATTTTAAATGAAAAAGAAAACTTATATTTTTCTATATATGAGGTTATACTCGTAATTCTTAAGCATTTTCTTGGCTGAAAAGTGCTTTCTAGCAACCAAAGGGTTCTTACGAAATACTTTTATTGTAACCAGCATTTTAATAATTTATTGGCTTTTGTCAGACACACTTTCTTCATTATAATCATATTTTAAATAGTAAATCAAATATTATTAAAATAACTGATTAAAATAAAATATATGAATGTATGTATTACTATGTATGCAACCCGCGGATATTGGGAATCAAAGGCCCTCAATTAAATGACAAAAGTCAACATCTTGCCTATTTTAAAACTGGCATTATTGCCTCTTATGTTTATAATCATTTTAGCATATACAAGAAAATGTGTCTTATCTAATAATTTAGGAGTTTATCTATATGTCTATTGATTGGGCTACTGTTAAAGAATAGCCCATAGTTAAAGATTATGGTACTCTATGTATCTTCATATATCCTCTATATTCTATGTATTATATCCGTGTGGTGACGGATTAAGAATACGAAATGTCACCACCCCATTATCATCCCATGGGTGTCGTAAGAGCCGACAGAGGGAGCATATTATGCAAAGAACAACACTGCAAGAGAAGGAAAACTTGATGCAAACCCTATACCAACCCGTTTGGCCAGCGCGGTAAAATAGGCCAATTCCTCCTTTCAAAGGAGAGGCCTAGTCCAGCAGTGGACTATTAAAAGCTGATGTGATGATGATGATGTATTTTTATATGTAAGTGATAGTGGCAGCGTCCGTACCAAATGTATGTAAGTATACATTTATGATAACAGAATCATTTTCTCCTCAAAGACTTGATTACGTTATAGTTTTCAACAACTTCACATAGCTATTCATTTTATAGACAAGAATCTTTGTCCATTATGCGAAGCAATTTATTCTTATTTTATTTAAAATATTTTTAATGAATAATTGATGTATTTTCTTTTATATCGAAAGTAGAAAAATAAAATTTTTATGGTAAAATAACACAAAAAATTATTTCATATTTAAACTAGCTCAAATTAAAATCATTTTAATATTGCTCATAAGATAGAGAGGGGCATGTAACTGCGGAGGCTTCATATAAATGTCGTTTTGTATGAAAAGAATAGAACCCACTTGCTTTAACTAAATTTAAACGCTTATAACTATCTTGATAGGTACGTGGTTTCATGTAAACCACCAGCTGGCGAAGCGGCAGTGTAAATGACTGTTATGCTGAAGATAGCGGGCTCGATTCCTGCTCAAGTCAAACATTTGTGTGCACCATTTGTGAACATAGATGTTTGCCTTGGCGTGGGTGTTCCCATGTATATTATTACGTTTACATTTACACGTAATTGTATATACAAAAATTATAGAAAATTTGAGTAATAATTTATTGTTCTGTTAGCAGACAAGTTAACGAGTGTACCCTTTTCCTATTAGTCAAACCAGTTTCTATAAAAATAACTAACAATTTACAATATGAATTTGCACGCCAATACTAGCGAAATATGTGATTCGACACAAAATATAACACTTATTTGTACAAAGTGTACCACATATTCCTCAATTAAATGATTCTCATTCTTAAAACAATAATAATTGTAAAGAAAGTACATTAAACCATTTGTTGCAGGCACAATCGCTCTATCGAGTTCCACAGCTCTAAATTCGCCGGCGCCAAGTTGGCATGTGATGTGCTAAACTTTGCTCGGATCCACGTCTATCAGAATAGTGGTACGTACCCAAAACTTATTAGTTTTAATTAACTTAAGATGTGTTACATTAAGATTGGAATTGTTTTCTACATTCATTTGTGTCATTGAGTAAGGATACACACATATTTGAGTACTAGTAGGTATTTGGTTATGAGAGTTTCAGTTCGTTATTGGGACTAATCCCACCCTCATTCCCACTACTGTGTCACCTGTGTAGCCAGGTTCAGCAGCAGTGACCATTGATGACAACGAGTTTTGACACTCGTGAAGTCCCGGGGAAAGTTAAACTGTCTTGGAACCCGCAACGAACTTAATCAGAAGTATATTGGAGGAGTTGGAAAATGAATAATCCACTTCCCTCCTTAACAAAGCGGGAGACAAGCAACGAAGAGATATAGTGATGAGAAAAGATAAGCACCACGGACATGAGCATTAAGGGGGCCTAAATTGTGAACTATGCCTGTTTCCAGTAATATGTATGGCAGAAACGCCTAAACGCACGGAAATTCGTCCTACTTGCCACATGATCCGTATAGTACACTACTCCAGAAGTTACCTCTAATTCGTTAAGCATGATATTACGTTCAATTTGCCAAAGACTACACTCCCATAGAATGTGATGAGCAGATTGTTCATAATTGTTGCCAGATGTTGAACATTGACATAACGGTGAATCAACTCTTCTTCTTAGGCGTTACACTCTTGGCAGAGTGGTCGTGGTCGTCACATCTCTACAGCTGTGGCCTGCTTCACAATTCGACGCCACTCGTCACGTTTTTCCGCTCTTTTTGTGCATTCGTGTAGTGAGCGGTTGGCAGCGATCTTAATTTGGTCTGTCCACCTCATTGGTGACCTGCCGCGTGGTCTGGTGCCATCTACTTTACCCTGAACTACTAGGCGTTCTATAGACTGATCTCCGCGTCGTGATACATGTCCGAAAAAAGTGAGTATACGAGCGAATACGAGTGAATCAACTAGCTTAAATGAATACAACTTGCTCTTAAAGTTGCCATGACCTGTAAGAAATTGGGCTACACAGTGATCCACCTCCAACCAGTTCCTCGCCAGTCGCTCTCGGACGTATGGGAAGAACTGGTAGAGGTGACGGCCCTTAGTTGATGTGTTCCAGCGACATTGCCATTCATCAAGAAGATCGTCATAGACTGTGGATTGATGGTTCAACAATCTAGCGATCTTATGTCTGTCGCGCGGAGCTAGAAAATTTAGATCCATGTTATCTCGTGTCACGTAATACATTGCTGCTCGTCTTTGTGCCTCAAGATTGACTGGAAATACACCTGCCAGTACTGGCAAAGCTTCAGTACTAACTGTCCTATAAGCCTTGCACAAAAATATCAACGCGAGACGTTGACTTTGTAGCATTTTACGTCGTACAGCACCGATAGTAGCTCTATCAGCCCATGCAGGCGCACCATAACACATACAACCCAGATATGTTGCACCATAAATTACTTTTAAAGTTTTGAACGAAAGCCCCCATGTCGCAGTTGATATCTTTGACAAGGCGTAAAAACTTCTTTTAGATTTTTCACCTACTGTTTTAATGTGCTCGACAAATGAAAAGTTTCTCTCTAAAACTAACCCTAAATAACAAACTGATTCTTTGTTTCTAATGGTGATGTTATTGAATTTGATTCGAGGCGGTGTTTTTAAGTTCCCTTTCAAAAGTAATTGAAATGTTTTCTGTGGAAAAAAATATAAACGATTGCGTTCACCCCAATTGTTGATTAAGTCTAAACATTGATTAGCTAACCTTTCAAGTCCTACCCTAGTATTAGATTGAATAAGTAAAAGACCGTCATCTGCGTATCCGGTCAATGAGCAACCTGGTGGTAGTGGTATGCTTAGAAAGTCATCAAAACCTAGATTCCATAAATACGGGCCTAACACTGATCCCTGCGGACAGCCCATGGTCAGCGCCTTCGACACAGCATGGTGGCCTAATTTTAACTTTGCTGTTCCATGTAGGAAATATGTATAAATGAGGGAATATATGTTACTAAAGCATCCACGAGACTTTAATTTAAGTAAAAGCATTGGCCACCATGCGTTGTCGAAAGCGCCAGATATATCTAAGAATATACCTAGCACATATTGTAGAGTTGATGACGAAACTATCTTCCTAACCGATATAACTGCGTCAACTGTCGATTTACCTACTGTAAAGCCAAATTGTCTATCGCTAAATCTAATACCGCCCGGCAGAAGCCGGGGAACTACGAGACGTTCTAAAAGCTTTCCTTGTGATGGTAACAATGTTATTGGCCTATATGACTTAGGGTCGTCGGACGGTTTGTCTCCTCTTTTTGGTATGATCCTAATGTAACCACTGCGCCATATACGAGGAAAAATACCTTCTGCTATGCAACGTTTAAACACAAACAAAATGGACTCACCAGATGTTTTACAAGCTTCCTTTATCATCTTGTTGGAGATTTTGTCTTCGCCTGAAGCTTTGTTAGGCGGCAAAGATCCGACAGCATTTATAAATTCGTCATAGGATGGTAGGTCTGACGCTGGTGAAACGGGTTGCAAAGCAGCCCATTGTCGGATCTGACGGTGGTAGTCTGTGTCATTCTCCAGCCGATCGTTGGGTATCAGACAATTCAAGAGATAGTCCGTTGTCTCCTCAATACCAGTGGAATGTCTACCATTAATTTTGATATTTTGGGTATAAGCTAAGTCTATAGATCTATTTGCTTTAAATTCGTGATATAAAGGAGACCACGGACCCTCCCTATCGAGTCTATCAACAATCTTACGTAACAAATTTCTTTTGCATTTTTCAACTGCAGACCTATAATGAGATCTAGCAACTCTAAGAGCAATAAAGGCAGTATCATAAACGTCACCTGTTATTTGACGTCTTTTTAATAGATTTAACTTTCTACGTGCTCTGCGAAAGGCTCGCCGAAGTTCAGCTAAGTTGTTATTCCACCAATCACACCTACGAGTGTTGGTGATAGAACCACGGCCAATGGCAACATCCGCACAATATATGAAGGTGTCAGACAAAATTTCAGCACTCTCTTCTACAGAAAGACTACAGCAAGTGAAGTATTTGACATGTGACGCGAATAGTGAACCAAAAAGATCCCAATTAGCTCCTTTTGTTTTATATCTAAAATTAATAGAGGAGATACATGACGAGTCCCGTGGCAGCCTTGACGTGAATTCGTACACGATTAGGCGGTGGTCACTACATGACGCGTCCGGTAGGACACGCCACCTATCTATACGAACGTCCCCACAAGAAAGTGTGACGTCAATAGAAGACTCGCCCATGGGGCTGCAAAAAGTAGGTGGTGCATCTGGTGTGTTGTGGATGGATAAATTCATTTCTGCAATGAAATCCTCGACGGCGCACCGTCGATCCCTATCAGAAGAACGATATTTGCCATACCATAACGTAGATGATGCATTCACATCGGCACTAATTATGACCTTATGGTTTGGAGTTTGGATGGAGTTTCAGTTCGTTAGTGGTTATATGTTAAAAAGATACTAACGGTCATTTCACCGCATCTGATAAAATTATATTAAATTAATCTTATACTAATTTGTCTGTTCGGTTGAACGCGCTAATCTCAGGAACTACTGGTCCGATTTGAAAAATCTTTCAGTGTTATATAGCCCATTTATCGAGGAAGGCTATAAGCTATATAACATCACGCTATGAGCGATGGGAGCGGAGCAGTAGCCTTAAATAACGCGGATGTAACATTGAATGATGAATTCATCTGGCAGATAAGGTCTACTTATGGCAAAAAAATACATGGGCCTAAGGCTTAAATCAGTATCTTAGTGAAATCTTAAACAACATGCTTATATACCGCCTAAGAACATAAATAAAGAACGTCTACACGTTCTGCGTATTAGTATTCACGTGCACTGTCGTTTGATCAAGTCGGAAATCAGCGTTTATCCAGTATCCATTACTCCATGTTTGAGTAGTTAGCCAATTTCTTTCTCTCAATAATGCTGTTTTTTTACATACTAGTATATGTATAACGTATTACGACTACAGTAAATTATGTTTCATATTTGAATTTCCAAAACAATACTAATAATTTAATATTATATTATTATTCTTTAATAATGATATATCCATTACTCCTTGTTTAGGTAGTGAACCATCTTCTTTCTCTCAAGAATTTTTTTTTTCATATACGGGTATTTAACGTATTAGGTACGACTACAGTATTGTATTCCGGTACGTGGTCGCCACTCTAGAACCCGCCTGCCCCAACGGCCATCGGTTCTTCGAGCTATGTGCCCTTCCCATTGCCACTTCAGCCTGGCTATTCGGAGAGCTATGTCGATGATTTTGGTTCTCCTGCGGATCTCCTCATTTCTCATTCGATCTCGCAGGGAAACTCCAAGCATAGCTTTCTCCATCGCCCTCTGAGTGACCCCGAGCTTTGGTATAAGGCCCAAAGTTAGCGACCACGTCTCAGCGCCGTAGATCATCACTGGCAACACAAACTGGTCAAAGACTTTCATCTTGAGACACTGCGGGATATTGGACGTGAAGATATGCTGTAACTTCCCCAACGCTGCCCAACCGAGTTAGATTCGACGAATGACCTCTTTCTCGAAGTTGGACCTACCCAATTGGATCATTTGTCCCAGGTGAACGTACTTGTCGACAACTTCGAGTGTAAAGATTGTATTTATATGGAAAGTTAATATTTCAGTAACTTTCCAAAGCAATCATCATCATCATATCAGCCAAACGACGTCCACTGCTGGACATAGGCCTCCCCCAAGGTTCTCCACACAGACCGGTCTTGAGTCGCCCGCATCCAACCACCTCCCGCGATCTTGACGAGATCGTTGGTCCACCTTGCGGGGGGCCTACCTCTGCTGCGTCGTCCTGACGTGGCCACCACTCCAGAACCTTTCTGCCCCAACGGCCATCGGTTCTTCAAGCTATGTGCCCTGCCCACTGCCACTTCAGCTTGGCTATCCGGAGAGCTATGTCGGCGACTTTGGTCCTACTGCGTATCTCCTCATTTCTGATTCGATCTCGCAGGGAAACTCCAAGCATAGCTTATGGGCCTTATCAGAAGGCTCAAGGTTACTCAGAGGGCCATGGCTCTCCATTGAGTAACCTTGAGCCTTCTGATAAGGCCCATAGTAAGCGACCACGTCTCTGATCCGTAAGTCATCACTGGCAACACACTGGTCAAAGACTTTCGTCTTGAGATCGTATATTCTAAGGGTATTCCAAAGCAATACCCTTAGAATATACGTGACAAAGTATTTATTGTGACATATAATTTCGTCAAACTTTAATTATACTGTAAATAAACTAAGGGAGTCTAAATACTTATTGTTTTATAGTCTACAATTCTAATCAAATGTTCCTCAGTCGATCCCATACGTCTCCAAGAACATCTAGGAACGCGAAACTTACCAATGTCCAATACACAAGACATTTTCAATTTCAATGTTAGTTTAGCGACGTCGTTTTTTTATCGGACGGGATATCAATCCCGCTTGTTGAACTTTTAAGCCTTATGAGAACTTATCCTTGCTGGTCTTCTAAACTTTTACCCTCTAAGATTGAATTAGACAAGGGCTTCAAATATCTACAGTCCATGTATTACTTTTTGACCCAGTTTTATGACATGTCGATTGAATTTCTTAAACAAAGTTCTGTTTTGAAGAGTAACCTAGTGTTGGAAATATTAAAAAGTATATCTTACATCTAATAAATTTTAATATTGAAAAGCCTGTTAGTTGTGATAGCAGAAAAAAAATAGTACCTATAGACATCTCAAATATTCTTTCACACATGAACATTTCAATACTAATTTTGTAGGTAATATCAGTAAAATTGCAAGCTTGAGCAATGTGATACATTAAAATAGTTCTCGTGACCAGTGACATGAGATTCACACAGATTTTCGGACATATTGGGTTAACCAAATCTGCGAAAAAAAAACTAAGCAATAACAAAGACATTTTCTTTACGATAAAGGCAGGAACTAACAGCGCATACAAGGCGTAACATTGCAACTACCACCACATTGTAAGGAAGATGAATGCGTAACAATACAAGTACTTGCACTTCACGTAAAGCATGTAACATGTAGAAGGTATATGTATAAAGCTAGGTCCCCATGGTGCGTAGACGCGTACCGCACCTTTGTAGTCACCCGATCGCGGTGTTACTAGAAAAGGTAAGGTGCCCATTTGTCTACAAAACTACGCACCGTGGAAAGCCAGCTTAAGATACACAAAGTAAAGTACGTTAGTACTATTAATTATTCTGTGGTACGAGGTCGCGTGAGACACAGGTATCCGCACACAAAAGAAGTTATTTACTTTTATGAGATCTGCTTTAATGTTTTGTGGAACACTTCTCTCGGATCATATTCGCTTTTGTATTTGATGCTCGTCTGTAATTTATACGAAGAATAAAAGGTGAATACGTATTATTTTTGGGTTCCTTAAGTGCTCTGTGGTAACAAAGGTGATGAGTATATTTTAAGATGTAGTACATAATGTGCCTTATTGAAGCCATCTATAATTATTATATCATTGAAGGGCCCTACGTTGTTTGCACGGATAACGCATCGGTTTAAGGCGGTTTCAGATTAGCGTATTTTTCTGCACGAATACGGTCGTTTCAGCATACGCGCTTATACGTGCGCTACAATACGCACTTCAATAAAAAATAAGTTTTAAAACTATAACCCGACTACGTGAAAAAGGGTCTAAAAAGGACAAAACAAGTAAAATATAAGTACAGAAATGCTCAAGCTAGAGCCGTGGTCGCTTAAACTTATTTTTTATTTAATCCTTTTCCGAATCCAGGACAAGGGATTATCCCAGTTTTATTTTTTTTGAGGTCGGAATCTGAGGTATTAATTCCGTAACAGAAAATTTTGATAAAATGTATATAGCCTATATCAACCGGGTCATTTTTACAAATCTTTTGACACCCCATTTATTAAAATCGGTTCAGTAGTTTAGGCGCTACGGTGGAACATACAAACATATATACATAGACTGCCAAAAACATTACCCTTCCCTTTGGCTTCGCCGTAGTCGGGTAAAAAACCGGACTCGCGTAAACTGGAATTTTTCGGCGTGTTCGCTCGAAACGCTAGTGTCATCTTGTCAGCATCGATGTTTCGCATGCAAGTTCGTTGCAGTTCGTACTTAGAAGCGCGTCAACGCTCGTACGAGTTGCGCGTGTGCCAAAAGGCGCGCCTACATACGCTTCCAAAAACGAGCTTATACGCGCGTATAAAACGCTAATCTGAAAC
This sequence comes from Euclidia mi, assembly GCA_944739405.2. Classification (NCBI taxonomy): domain Eukaryota; kingdom Metazoa; phylum Arthropoda; class Insecta; order Lepidoptera; family Erebidae; genus Euclidia; species Euclidia mi. The sequence goes on along the minus strand of OX123193.2, from coordinate 26,769,399 downwards.
CGCCATTAAGCGGCCGTTTCCTCGCAAAATATTGCGCCTAGTGTTGTGGGTTCGATCACAACACTTTGTGTGATCCACAAATTGTTGTTTCACTATCTACCTTGTACATAAGATTCAGTAATAGTGCGAGCGTTATCTTTCATAAAATAAATATGAATAAATGAAAATGCTTACTTCTATATTACGCATTAAACAAGTTATGATGTTATAATGAATAATATCAGAATAATTGCTTAAGCGGTACAAATATGCGTGAGCTAAGAGAGTATACTATTATGCGGATGATATGATTAATAGGCTTATTTATCTATCTTAGTAGCATAGAAGATATTTTACAATAATCTAACCATTTGTATAATCATATAAAATGTAATAAACTGATTATGGTAAAAGAAAATGGCACAACGACTTCTAGGACACAGTAAATATAGCTTTGCGGGCCGATACGATAATGCCGCCATTTTTCATCTGAAATTCATTGCATGCCAAAACCTTAAGAGCTCAGATATTTACATAGAGGCGCATGTCCTATGGGCGTTCTGAAGACAAACTTTCTGTGACCCAAGTTGCAGCTTGGCGGCGCGCGGCGTAGCAGTCACGCTGTGACAGCTGTCTCTACGAGAGCAACAGAGACGCACGTTCCTCCTGTGTATCTTAACTACGAGAGCAAGAGAGACGGAGAAATACGCCAGCGCCGCCAACAGCGCCAACTACGAACTAAACGGAAGACAATCCCCACTTGGAATCGGCACACAAAATCCTTAAAAACTTGCTTCTATGTAAATCTTTATTCCTTGCCTTAACGATAAAGATTCTATACCAATCTTAGTCTGTAATTTACAAAATTCACGGAGCCTTAAAATTACCGTTACATCGCCAACGTGCTTCAGTCATCCTTTAAAGTTGTATTTAAGCCAACATTAAGGCTTGTATAATATCGTAGCAATGAGTGAACCACGATTATTTTAATAAAACCGTTAGAAGCCACTTTTATGACGTGCTATAAAACCAACATAAATCTCTGTGCAATAAAATTCAATTTGAGCAATGTATTAACGAAGGGGACTTGGGGGTGAACATAAAAGAGTAGTTCAGAAGCGCAATATTCTCTGGGCACTTGAAGCTCAATTGATCTTATCATCTATTAAATATTTTATTTCAAAGAGTTGCAGGGTAACGGTAACGAGATATTAATGATGATTCTACATATATAAAATTATATTTAATATTGCAGTTTTCATTTGATGTGAGTGAAGCATTTATGAATTGGTATGGTTAAATATGAACCCACTTTTATAATGGCTTGTTTCAGTCGTGATATTAAGTCTCGTTTCATGACTTTCAGTTGTCCCATAGATGAAATAGCAAAGATTTATCTTAAGATTATAATAAGCTGTAGTCAGCTACATCATTCTTTTTCATTACCAGACACAATAGAATTTTCATCGTATTTCCTAATGAGTTGACAACGCTTAAAAGCTTTGAGGTTATTAAATTGATTGTTTGACATTGTGTACCTACTACTAGGATCTGGGTTCATTTCAAACTTAACCCTAAATTGTGACATAAGCCTCTATGTAAATTTACCTCTGTAAATATCGTGAAGGGATGTGTATTTGTTGATAACGTGTAATTGAAAAGCTTCTCTTCCCCGTGCGGCCTCCAGTCTAGGAAGCTACGTTATGAAGGTAAATGGTTTTTATTTGTCACACCTTTTTGTTATACTAGAAACGTTGCTATGCTTTGGCAGTCCAATATTATCATCGTCACGATAAGTTTCGATGTTTATGATACAAATATTTTTATACCACCCGAGAAAGAAATAATATTCTTCATCATCATATACAATGACATGTACTGACCGACATAACATGGCAGAACCAAAACTACTGAAGGTAAAGATATGCAAATTAGACAGCGGGTTCCTTTAATGATTTAGGCGCCCACTAAACCAGGGTTATTAATATACTACCTCCATGGAAGTAAAATAAAGGTCCAAAGTCCAGGGCAGGCGCAGCCGCGAGAAATTTCTAGTTTTTGTATACATATTATATATCAACGACAAATTTATATCAAACTCATTTTCAATTCATATTTAGTCGAAGTTATTCCAGCAAAAGTAGCAACTTCTGTCAGCTCTATTCTCTTGATATCAAATCACTTGTATAAATGAACGAATATAGGTACATATTATATCGAACGAGTTGTGTAAATAATACAGTTGACCCACTCTGTGTCAAATTGTGTCGAACGTGAGTGCCATGCGTTTAGTTTTACTCTATTTGCTTCGGTACACTGCCGGTCTATTGGGGGCTGACGTCAGCAGAAACATTCAAAATGCTTTTTTAAGGCCAGCAGGTTAAGGAATCTTTTTCAGAGCTGCGCCTGAATTGTGTGCTGTTGTATTGCTAGATTGGTAATGTATTTTATCTTTAGTTTATATTGGATACCTACTAAATATGAAAGTTGTCATTGCTTCTTTGTTTGCACCACATAACAAAATGAAAGACTTCATATTCTGTGATTTGCACGCGCACGCTCTTATTAATTAACAGCAGCGAAGGAGTGATGAAACGATATAAGGGACGACCTCATGCGCTAATAACCGCTTGACCGCTCACCATTTTTAAGTGCTTACTCAGCATCGACAAATTTCAAGTGCGCGCCGCCAGTTAAAGACGGGCGCGCTCAATTAATTAGTTTTTGTGCGATTGTTAATAATTTGAGAGGAGTGGTGTTTATTTTTCTGCAACCTAATGAATGACTCATTCTTATGGTACAAAACAAATTACGTTTGAATGAAATGTTTACTTTAGGCGAGCGGCCGTAACGTAAACAATGTCGTCTTTACCGACTTACTCGACACTTTTGTTTATCATATTAAAAGTATAAGCTGAATCTGGTCTGCTATTGTATTTTCATGTACCTGGTGATATTATCTATGTAATAAAATAAAGTTATAGCAATACTTGCAGAAAATTATTTAGATGTAAGCATTTGAAAAAATATATATATTTCGCTGACTTTGCATTCCGCGCGCGGGGCGTAATTATGGATTAAAAACATCATTGTAAACAAATTATGTAATTATATATCATACGTTTATGTTTTTATTGTAAATTAACTGATTAATTATGAAGTTACAGCAAAAAAATAAATAAATAATGTGTATTACTTTAATTATAGACAAAAAAATATCGTAAAAACGTCATTTTATGTAAAAAAGTTTAAATACATATGTATATTATTACTTATGTTACATTTATGCTTTGTATTTTTTTTTATTATGAGTATATAAACAAACCTTTGATTAAATATATAATACTCCTATTATTTATGAGATATTAGTTATCGAAAATTTTGGCGGGAACTTCTGTTATTTTTGCGGGAAAAAGTAAACAACGGTGCAGGTTCCAATAAAAATAATTCTTATCAGAATTGGTTTTTATATTTGGAAATCTAGTTGGAAAGAAAGTTATCTAGGTTTGAATCTGATATATAACATAAAACGGTATTTTAAACAATAAAATATGAAAATTGGCGCCAATTAACAAAAAATCTTTCTTTTATTTTTTTATGTTTAATATTAGTTAAAATGTTTCTTTTCATTATATTTATTTCCTCTAAAAGTAAATTAAAAAACCTTTCTAACTGTGTATAATACTTATATACCTCCCATAATAAAAAAACGACGAGAAAAAGGAATATGTCAGAAATATAAAATCGCGCTCCAAAATGGCGGGAAAAAATTTCTAATTTTCACTTTATACTGCCCTTGTGTGGGCTTCAACCATATTATATGGTTTTAATTTATGGAAAGCTCATTTAATTACGCGTCTATTGATATGCAACATGCCGCAATCGGTTCAGTTATCCGAGTTCCACAAACAGATTAGTGCGCAGCGGAAACGCGTGGGAAAAATGACAGTTTACGTGCTCATCTGTTTTTGCAAAAAGTGAAAATAGTTACTTGTGCGCGGTCAAGCGGATAACAAAATGATCACAAGATTTTTTAAACACGACTTTACAAACATTCAATTAACTAACATAAAGCATACCTACTCAAACTCGAAACAACAAATTGCGGATCACACAAAGTAAGGTTGCGTAGGGAGATCGAACCCACTACCTACACTCGGTGCAGTGATAAACAGCGAGAAGACTGTTTAAAACACTGCGCCATAAAGATGGTAAATCTAATTGCATATGTGTACACATACCTCGTACTGTAATATAAGTCTGAACACAAGGTATTACTTCTTTTTGTTTTTTTATAATTACTCGATTAGGATATACCACACATACATATGTTTATTGTTTGTACTACAATGCACAATGTAAATAAATAAACAATCTGATCAATTTATGTACAATTCATGAAAATTAGAAATACTTATCTAACACGCAAAATTGCAAATAATTCAACGAAGTAGCGAAGCCTATCTAATTTCGTTTATTATTTTATTTTCTATCTCGATCCAGCTTGCATTAAACTGCTTTTACAGTAGTTATTACCTTTTTATTCCTAACTTATTACATAAAATTATTTTGAAAATGTAGTCTCAGCAATAAAAACGCAAAAAACTAGACGGGCACTAAAAACTATTATGAAGCGGGGCAACCTGACAGGGAGGAAATATAGCTTGGCCTCATAATAAGACGGGCCATAAATATGACGGTTAGCCGAGACTGTAGTGAGGAGAGAGGAGTGAGGACTGCCGAGTCCACGGATGATAACTGCGGCGCAGGTAACTTACTGCATTTGTTACAAGATTACCGCTCCACGAATGCCGTTTGTTTTGTCCGATTTAAAGCATGAGGGTTTTATATACTTTTCCAGCTTTAAATTGACTATATTTCTATATCTATTTTTGTATAAGCAACAGAAGCAATGGCAATTTGTAAATACTTAGACCGCAGTTTATCTGCTCTCACATTTAAATTGTGTGTTATATATAAGCTAGGATCTGAATTTTTTCATTTAACTTTGAGACATACATCTCAACTGCTCTATAGCTACGACCTGAATTTAGGATTAAGTTCAAAATTCAAACGTTCATATTAAGTCAATTACGAACGTAGGTACATTAAAAACGTCAGCATCTACTTCACCTGCCTGAAGCACTAACTAAATATTTGAAATGGAATAGCACTTTTAGAACCGTGGTATGAAATCTCAACACAACGTCGTTTGAATGCCCAGACCCTGATTAAAGTTAGATTATGTAAATAGTTTGACTCCGCAAATTGGAATAACCACTACACCTGAACTTACGTGTGAAGCGATGAATCATATAATTAGATTTACAACATCCAACATTCAGCAAAAAAGCTATAAGATATTCATGAATCTAGAAATTGTTGATTATGCAAAACAATAAACAGAGGAACAAAATACAATCCTGAGCCTCTAGGTAGACAAATAATTTATCATTTCTCAAAGAAAGGACAGCCGTTCCGCTGTCTACCGTTATAAAACATTAATTGTATGAAGGCTCAAGAAGCCTCCATAAGCCTAAATTTAGATGTATACAATTAGGTACCACTTGTTGCGTTAATAGTTCTCATAAATTTTTCTTCCTAACAATGTACAAATAAATAAAATATTTTTTATACATTTGTCAATAGCGAATAAAAATAAAAATCTGTGAGTTTTCTGAGAATTTCGCTCAATAAGAGCGTATTAACAATCTCGGTAGATCAAGTGAGTCCATGCGTTGAATGTCCATGTTGGACGGCGAACTTAGTTTGTGCAATCTGTCTACAACATGTGTTATTTGTAAAGGATTTCACATAATTCTTCACTAAATATCGTCTGCAGCTCCACCTGCGTGTTTTATACACCTAAAAATTCCTTGGTATCACACTATCCATTGGTGAAAAGCTTGCAAAAGTTTGTTGGCTTGTTTTTGATGTTATCGGTTTCGTACAGACAGATAGAAAGAAAAGGGACTTAATTTTCTAATATGACATAAACCTAGATATAATTGATAAATTGGTATGAATGAGTCTCAGAAACACAAAGGTTACTGCTTTTCTAATATATTTAATTGAACTTTACATACAGTTTATTTTAAATTATAATGTACTTGACTACCTTTATTCATATTGGCTTGAAAATTAATTATACACCTTCTCAATATTTTTAGTTTAGTGGCAGAGTCCGATCAGCAGTCGCATACGCTATTCACTGGTTGCTGTTTCCAGTCCGTACTGGTTCACATAGTATCTTCTTGGGTTTACGCGAATGTTACACATTGAAATTAAACTACAGTTTACGGATTTTATCGCGTTGTATTGGTTTCACTAAGTTATTACATCTGAAACTAAAGATCTAGAAACTATATTTTTAATTTATTACTAGCCAACGTTTCGAATTCTTTACAGAATTCATGTTCACGGCAGACTAGTCTAGTCAAGAACAATGTGAGTAAGGAAGATTTCGAGGCCATACGACAGGACGTTTCTGCTGTATTACGTCAATCGAAAGTGCCGGCAAGGAATCTACCTAAGACCGAATATCTCGCACTGAAGAACTTACAAGCTAGGCCTGAACTTACAGTACTCCGAGCAGATAAAGGAAATGCAACGGTAGTGATGGACACGTCCGAGTATAAACAAAAAATGGAACATCTTTTGTCGGATGAAAGTACCTACAAGTTGGTTAAGTCAGACCCTACGAACAAAATACTCAAGCAAACTTGTGATATTGTTAAGAAATACTCCGAAAAACTTAATTTGGACGTGAAATATTTAATACCATCGTGTGTAAAACCTCCTCAAATGTATGGGCTACCAAAAATACACAAGGAAAACGCTCCTCTGCGCCCGATAGTTAGTCAGATAGGCGCACCAACTTACAGACTGGCTCAACACATGGCAAAGATTCTCTCACCCCTCAGAGGCAACACGAGAGCACATGTGAAAGATTCCTACCATTTTGTCAGTGAAATCAAACACCTACATCTCTCTGACAAGGAAACTATGGTTAGTTTTGATATACAGTCATTATTCACATGCACACCAGTACATGACTGTGTAGAAATTACTAGAAGGAAGCTGACAGAAAACAACATGCCTGAGGAATATGCAGAAATACTCAAACACTGCCTGACAACGGGCTATCTGTTATGGGACAAGAAATACTACATACAAGTAGACGGTGTAGCAATGGGCTCTCCAGTATCGCCTGTTGTCGCTGACATCTTCATGGAGGACTTCGAGGCGCGAGCCCTGCAGACTGCTACCAACACACCGAGGTTAGAACCTCGGTGTGTTGGTAGCAGTCTGCGGTATGTAGATGACACTTTCACAATTTTACCAACAGATAGTGTTAATGTTTTCCTAAACCATCTTAATTATATTAATAACCAAATACAATTCACAATGGAATTAGAGGCAAACAAGTCTTTAGCTTTCTTAGATGTACTTGTCATCAGGAATAAAAACAACTCCTTAAGCCATACTGTGTATAGGAAAAAGACCCATACAAATAGGTACTTAAATGGTGAATCTCACCACCATCCTAAACAGTTAGCTACTGTAGGAATGTCTCTGTTTCAGAGAGCCCGCGGGATCTGTGACAAGAAACACCTGGACGCTGAGCTTCAACATGTCAGGCAAGTTCTGCAAGACAACAAGCTCCGACCGCCGCGCCACTGTCACAGATCCCAGAAGAAAGAAAAACCAGCCACAGTAGAAAGACAACCTGCTGTCCTCCCATACATCAAGGGCGTGACCGACAAAATTGGCTACATCTTGAAGCGAGCTTCTATCAAAACTTACTACAAGCCGCCAACGAAGATCAGTCAATTATTACCATCTGTCAAGTGTCAGTTACCCTTGCAAGAGGCCGGTGTCTACAAAATTGACTGTGAATGTGGGCTCTCATACATTGGACAAACCAAGAGAAGCATAGGCATTCGACTCAAAGGACATATAGCTGACATAAAACATAAACGCTCAACAAAGTCTGCTGTGTGTGAACATGTGGAACAAGGACCCAACCACTACCTGCGATTTGATGAACCACAGATACTCGCAAAAGAACATCGTTTTCTTCCAAGGATGATACGAGAGGCTATTGAAATTAAAAAACACCCTAATTTCAATAGGGAAGATGGTTGGAATGTTCCTCCAGCTTGGGACCCTGTCATAAGGCTAATGAAACCCAAGAAGGACAAAGTCACCAGAAGACCTAAGGACACTGTGAGCTCATTCTGCGTAAATAGTAACACCAGTAGTTGAAAAATGTTCGGGTACTTTGAGATAACTTATACATTCAAGAAAAAGACAAATATCACCTTAGTCTGCCGTGAACATGAATTCTGTAAAGAATTCGAAACGTTGGCTAGTAATAAATTAAAAATATAGTTTCTAGATCTTTAGTTTCAAATGTAATAACTTAGTGAAACCAATACAACGCGATAAAATCCGTAAACTGTAGTTTAATTTCAATGTGTAACATTCGCGTAAACCCAAGAAGATACTACCTAACTTTATTTCAGCGTGACCTCTAATTCTTTCTGCGGGATTGGAGACCGAAAGCTTGGCAAATAATATAAAGATTTTTTCATTACATAACAAAAAATAGTGAAGGCTTAACTCGTCACGAAATTTCTCACAAATATAAGGCTCGCATACTTAAAATTAATCATGTTTGCTGAACTTAATTTATGTATTTTACTGTATGTTTCATTTTTTCGGAAACCGAATCTATCAGTCTTATTAATAAACTAGGATTAGCGTCAGAACAACTTTACTCCAAGACTTAAGCCAAGATTAGGCAATTATGGTATTAATAAACTAGGAGTAAGGACGGAGCACAGATTTGAATTATCCAGATGGAGTCATCTGTCATATTTGTTCGACGCGGAGTGTAGCCGGTCAAATGTCATTGGGTATGCAGACGTCATTTCCTCATACTCGCCAGTGTTGCCACCTCAAGAACAGTTCACCTGCTTTGCGGGCAAATTATGAAACGTAAAGCGTGTTACCTTATTAAGCTATTGTTTATTTTTAAATCACAGAATGGAATAGTAATGAATCATTTATTTTGACAAGTATGTGTTATTGGTGATTATATTATATCTGATTTAAATATTTACTGTTACTAAAATAAGTTTAAAAATAAATTGTGTAAAACAAATGAACGCCTACAAAACAAAAAAATAAAAGTGATCAACCATCGATACGGCTTACAAAAACAGGTGCATGCGATTTTCGACCTTATTGACAATTCATGACAGACTTTTTTATGGTATATTCTTGCTTTCTGACATTGATAAGTTAATAAAATTATAAATTCTGAGTTACGTCAATAAGGTCGAAAATCGCATGCACCTGTTTTTTGTAAGCCCTATCGATGACTGATCACTTTCTGATAGTCATTGGTTTTATAAACGTTAATTGCTTTTACACAATTTTACAACTAATGAGTTCATGTGGATCCCCTGGGGGATCGGGCTAGAAGATCCTGGTGGACAACATGCTAACACGTTAAGTATTACGTTGCCAACATTGACAATATTTATTTCAAGATCGAAATATTCGCGAAACTTTACTCGAGATATTCAACAAATGCGATAAAATTATCAGGAGGTATAATTAAAAAACCCAATTGTACGTTACCATCGTTAAAATCTTTATAATTACTGAACTATTTCATCAAATAATACTATTATTCATACACACAGTACAATAAACAACCATTATTAATAATAAAATACCACGTTTTTACATGAAAATATTAAAACTTGCAACGTACAAAACGTGCGTCGTAATAACCCTGAGATTGTCAACTGCATGTGCCTACGTAAACCAGATTTTTCCAGTATCGCCGCGTACACGACAAGCAGCCAGTGGTCACGCACACATGCGCCGCGTGCTTGTAGTAGTGCAACCGATTCTCGCTGTTGTATTAAGCGTGGTCTCTGTTCCGTTTATCTACTCATGTGCTTTGACCCCGGCTCAGCCAGCGTGAATTATACACTTTATTTTATAAAATGTATAGAAATATATTTGACTCAGACAACAAGTTTAATCAGCCGACCAATTAAATACCTAGCCACTGATAGTGATAACTGATTTAAATACTTATTAACTGTTGTAAAAATTGAATTGAAATCAACAAAAACAAATTAGGTATATATGTTAGGTACATATGAAGGTATTTGGGATAGGTAGGTACTAGAAAGGTGACACGTGAACAATAATTTGATCAACAATAAATTACGCTACTAAGTACTAATACAATTAAATAAATTTACCCAAATCGCAATATCATGACGAAAATACTATATTAAATAAAACAGGTAACATTTTATGATCCTTACTCAATATGGGGTAATCGTTCGAGGACACACTGACAACACTCACAAAATGGCGCAGCAATGTTATGATATTTTTGTCAATAATCATGAAATATTTTATTAATCAATTATTGAATATGCTACTTACACATAAAATGTGATCGAATCTTTTTTTAATATGGGTATATTTGGCAGAATTCTACATTTATAAATTTTACACGATGGCTTAATAAAATTAAAAGTATGTAAGCGTAATGTGATGTTTTGAATGACGTAACGCCCGGTACGCTCACTTTGAGCAGAGTCGTTTGGCTTCACTTTGACAAGCGATCACTCCTTCTGGTATAATTTAAAATTCTGTGGGACGGAGTTAACTATTCATGATTTACTCCGCGAATAAAAGTTACTCCGCGGAGACCCATGGTTTAACGCTGGAGTAAGCAAGGAGTGAGCATCTATTTGTCACGGGGTACGGTAGACTAGATCGAAACTTTACCTGAATACTAAAACATAAAAAATAAAGATTTCGAGTCGACAACATATATCCGCAAAATTTGGATTGTCAAGTATTTTGTTAATTTCTAATGCTTCTGACAGTATTAGAAATTATAATAATAAAAAAAGACAGAAAAGTCACTGTCACCGAATAACAGTCATGTTGAGTATCTACTATGTAGTTTGTATACCATGTGTAAATACTTCTTGCAGTTAGATATATTTCTTATCGGTATAAACAGTTTGTTTAAACGACAATGATTATTAAAGTATCCGTCTATTATGAGAGAATTGTCTTCTTCGAATTTACGCGAGCGAAGCCGCGGGCAAAAGCTCGTAGATTTATATTGTATTTCCAGCTTTAATTGAGATTTATATAATTATATAACCCAAATATATTTTCACATTTGTTTGGTTCGTTAGAGTACTTACTAGTATCTGATTTTGTAATTTTATTATTGTGGGTTAAAATTAATGGAGATTATTTCATTGAAGATTGCCAACCAACACAAACGCTTGCCCTTGCAAAGGGTAGAAGTTTGTACGGCACAAATTTACCTCTTGGAAGTAAGAACGCAGGCGCTATGATAATTGAGTGCGCTGTGCGTATATCTGTCAGTACTGACACATCATACAATATAATGTCATATTGTGCACGGTGATTACATTATTCGCATATATAAACTAATAATTATATAAGTACTACGCTTAAACGGCTGAAACAGTTTTCTCTACTAATATTATAAACGCGAAAGTGTTTATAGATATAATTTATTAGATATTATATTGGACATGTATTGGAACATGGCTTTGACATTTGACTGTATGCAAGGCGATGTTATTATGTAGATATAATACTAGGTATATAGTGTCATGAATACCTACTGACCGAGCTACTTTGTACCCAATAGTTTCTGAAGTCTTTAGAATAATACACGCGCGAAGCCGCGGGCAAAAGCTAGTAGTCAAATAAAAGTGTTTAGTAAAAAGTTTTTATTCGACCAGGTCATTTTGTTCATTCTTTTTACTTTTAATATCAGTGGGTTGCCATAACGTATACCTTAATCTCAGGGTAAGAATAGTATTGTTACTCCGAACTTACTTCGTATTTATTAATACCGTTATTAACACGTAGCTATTCCATAACTAATCTAGAATTAATTACCCCCGGTGTTACTTTGGAGTAAGAGAAGAATAAGCATTTTTTATTAATAAGACCGCATGAGTATAGAATTGGTTAAATCTATCGTTCGCGTCGTCTTGTTGATAGTTATTAGATTTGTGGTATTGCTGCTCTAATGTTACCACATGAAAACACATAAAACTAGTTTATTAAAAAAAAACTTTTAATATTCAATAATTCTAGCTAGGATATAACTGATATAGTTTGATAAAATGAAACGAATGGAATTCATAAGCCGTAGAACATTCCCATAAAATATATTTTCCCCGCAGATGGCTAAAACGGTCCCCCTCTAGCCACCAAGAAACAAATATATTGCGATTTGCTCCTTCATTTTCTCGCAAGGTATTTTATTGCGTTGGGGTCTCCCGTAAATTTCGCAGTCACTCACAGAGAAAAATAAGGTCTAACCGAGACTCAGAAGAAATTGGCGCGAAAATTCCTTATTAGTTTATTTTTATTACATAAGCTGATGGGTCATTTTGACTTGTTACTTTTACCGTTTATAAGAAAATGATTATATACGCGTGAATTTTTTGTGGCTGATCAATATCATCATATTGATTATAAGCCAGCAGGAGTGGATTTTTATGATACCGTGTGTAAAATTTACCGTTATGGTAAGGGAAATATCTTATGAATTTAAGAGGGTTTTGAAACGAACTTTGTAGAAGTTAGGAATTACATACATACATACATATGCTCACGCCTTTTTCCCGTCGGGGTAGGCAGAGAGAACAGAACGCCACTTGCTCCTATCTTTACAAACCTCATTCCTAAGTTAGAGTTATTATTATAATATAATCTAAAGAATTGGGTTTACATGTTCTCTGTTGCTTGTATGTTTGTAGAGGCCCCCAGCGATACAGGATTCAGAGCGCTTGTATACGCATAGAAAAGTCACCGGGCCTATGCAAGAATTCCTGTCATCACTATAACAACATAACATAACAAAACTTCACGCCTTTTATCCCCGAAGAGGTAGGCAGAGGTGTATTATACATCCACACTTCAGTAATGTTTCGGTCCCAACGTAACAGGGGGCGAGCCTATTGCCATCTACCGGGCACATTGTTATGATAATATAAATATATAATATTCTTATATGTTTAACCCTTTTGTGTAATGCCATAATAAGTATTGAAACTAATTAATTGTTAAAAATAAATTCCTATATCTACCTATATTCCATTTTTAAAATCACAATGCTGCTAAAAATCAAGGTAAATACAACAATAATGATTACTAAATCAACTGAACCATTATTTTAAGCAGTAGTTTTTTGTTTAACATGTGATGATATAAAAAGTCACATCAAGATTGTTTACCTTTAGTTAAGTACCTAACCAAATGGAGTATACCTACCTACACGCAACGATATTTTCTCATTTTAGTTATTCAATAAATGAAACCTATTCAGTATCAAATATTGATTCATAAGCAACATATAGCACATAAAGGTAATGTTTCTAAATAAAATAAATAAAAGTGGCTTGGAGTTGGTTCCCAGAAGGCGAGGGCCGGTTCAGTCCGGACAAACTTTTGAAACGAAACGGCATTTCTAATTAAAACCAGCGACGTCTAGTGACGCCAATAGCCAAGCTAGAAATTCAGACCTGATTGTCGACACTCGTCAAAGCGACTCCATGTGAGAAAATATAAAATGAAAAATAAACGTATTAACTTTTTGATCAATGAGTGTGAATCTAGGGCAATAGCTGTTGTTGATTTCGTTTTTCCTGTTGATGTAATTTAGATGAATAGGAATACTTAATTTCAGGGCTAAACTATAGCTTATTGGCGTTACGCAACATTTAACGATTAAGATAAAAAAAAGCTTGTCTTGTAAAGACACAGCATTGGCCGCCGATATCTCCGTGCGTATTTCATTGGCAAAGCCGCAATTTTTCCTCCGAAATTCATTGAATACCAACACCGTAGCAATTATTTTCTATACCAATCTTAGTCTGTAATTTACAAAATTCACAGAGCCTTAAAATGATCATTACATCGCCAACGTGCTTCAGTCATCCTTTAAAGTTGTATTTAAGCCAACATTAAGGCTTGTGTAATATCGTAGCAATAAGTGAACCACGATTATTTTAATAAAAACCGTTAAAAGCCACTTTTATGACGTGCTATAAAACCAATATAAACCCCTGTGCTATAAAATTTAATTTAAGCAACGTATTAACGAAGGGGACTTGGGGGTGAACATAAAAGACTAGTTCAGAAGCGCAATATTCTCTGGACACCTGAAGCTCAATTGATCTTATCATCTATTAAATATTTTATTTCAAAGAGTTGCAGGGTAACGGTGACGAGATATTAATTATGATTCTACATATATAAAATTATGTTTAACATTGCAAATTTCATTTGATGTGAGTGAAGCGATTATGAATTGGTATGGTTAAATAGGTACCTACTTTTATACTGGCTTGTTTCAGTCGTGATATTAAGTTTTGTTTCATGACTTTCAGTTGGCCCTTAGATGAAATAGCAAAGTTTTCTCTTAAGATTATAATAAGCTGTAGTCAGCTACATCTTTGTTTTTCATTACCAGACACAATAGAATTTTCATCTTATTTACAAATAAGTTGTCAACGGTTAAAACCTTGGACGTTATTAAATTAATTGTTTGACATTGTGTTATTACTACTAGGATCTGGGTTTATTTCAAACTTAACCCTGATATAAGCCTCGAGGTAAAGTTACCTCTGTGAATATCGTGAAGGGTTGTGTATTTGTTGATAACGTGTAATTGAAAAGCTTCTGCCACGTGCGGCCTTCAGTCTAGGAAGCTACGTTATGAAGATAAATTGTTTTTATTTGTCACTGCTTATACACCTTTTTGTTATTGTAGAAACGTTACTATGCTAAGGTAGTCCATTATTATCATCGTCACGATAAGTTTCGATGTTTATGATACAAATATTTTCATACCACCCGAGAAAGATGACTTGTACCAGCTGACCGACATAACATGGCAAAACCAAAACTACTGAAGGTAAAGATATGGAAATTCGACAGCGGGTTCCTATAATGATTTAGGCGCCCACTAAGCCAGGGTTATTAATATACCACCTCCATGGAAATAAAATAATGGTTGAAAGTCCAGGGCAGGCGCAGCCGCGGGCATCTTCTAGTTTTTGTATACATATTATATATCAACGACAAATGTATATAAAATTCGTTTTAAATTCATGATTAGTCGAAGTTATTCCGGCAAAAGTAGCAACTTCTGTCAGCTCTATTCTCTTGATATCAAATCAGTTGCATTAATAAAAGGACAAATACATATCAAACTAGTTGTGTAAATGATACAGTTAACCCACTCTGTGTCGAATTGTGTCGAACGTGAGTGCCATGCGTGTAGTTTTACTCTATTTGCTTCAGTCCACTGCCGATCTATAGGGTGTTGACGTCAGCACAAAAATTCAAAATGCTTTTTTAAGGCTAACAAGTTTAGGTAAATTTTACAGTACTACGCCGGGATAGGTTGTTGTAGCGTTTAGTTAATTCAGATTCTTACTACGTATAAAGATGAAAATTGTCATTGATTTGTTTGCACGCGCGCGCTCTTATCAATCAACAGCGGCGAAGGAAAGGCAAAAAATATTGATATAATATTCTGTTACTAACGTATTCGCTATCTCTTATATAGGTATCTAAATAAATACATCTTTGTGAACAAATCGTGATAGCTCGAAAGTATTTAATCTAACATGCTAAATTGCTAATTATTTATTGCTTAACTAATTTCGTTTAATTTTTTTTTATATCTCGGTCTAGTTTACATTATACTACTTTTACAGAAGTTATTACTTTTTTATTCCTAACTTATTAATAAAATTACTTTGAAAATGTAGTCTCAGCAATAAAAACGCAAAAAGCTAGACGGGCACTAAAAACTATTATGAAGCGGGGCAACCTGACAGGGAGGAAATATAGCTTGGCCTCATAATAAGACAGGCCATAAATATGACGGTTAGCCGGGACTGTAGTGAGGAGAGTGGAGTGAGGACTGCCGAGTCCACGGATGATAACTGCGGCTCAGGTAACTTACTGCATTTGTTACAAGATTACCACGCCACGAATGCCGTTTGTTTTGTCCGATTTAAAACGTGAGGTTATAATATACTTTACTAGCTTTGAATTGACTATATTTCTATATCTATTTTTGTATAACCAACAGAAGCAATGGCAATTTATAAATACGTAGGCCTCAGTTTATCTGCTCTCACATATAAATTGTGTGTTATATATAAACTAGGATCTGAACTTAGTTTTTTTATTTAATTTCGAGACATAAATCTTAACTGCTCTATATGACCTGAATAGGGTGGATAGGGTTCCCACCAAGAATTTAGGGTCCCAAGCCAACCTCACCTGCAAGTGGTGCACCTGCCGATCAACGGACGAGGCTCTGGCAAACAAAATATCCCGATAAGAGGCAATAGGGTCGCCACCTATTACGTGGGATCAAAACACTGGCGAAAATTGGGCGTTTAATATGCCTCTGCCTACCCCTTCGAGGAAACAGGCGTGAG
Source organism: Euclidia mi (assembly GCA_944739405.2). NCBI lineage: Eukaryota > Metazoa > Arthropoda > Insecta > Lepidoptera > Erebidae > Euclidia > Euclidia mi. The sequence goes on along the minus strand of OX123193.2, from coordinate 26,752,858 downwards.
TCTATGTATGTATGTATGACCTGAATATTGCATTTCATTATGTCAATCACGAACGAGCATTAAAAATATCACCATCCCCACTTCTCCACTTTGCCTGTTTTAAGAATTGACTAAGTATTTGAAGTGGAATAGCTGCTTTTAGAACCGTGGTGTGAAATATCAACACAAATTTGTTTCAGTGCTCAGAGCTTCGTTAAAGTTACACTATGTAAATAGTTTGATTCCGCAAATTGGAATAACCACTACACCTGAACTTACGTGTGAAGCGATGAATCATATAATTAGATTTACAACATCCAACATTCAGCAAGAAACTATAAGATATTCATGAATCTAGAAATTGTTGATTATGCAAAACAATAAACAGATGAACGAAATACAATCGTGAGCCTCTAGGTAGACAAATAATTTATCATCTCTCAAAGAAAGGACAGCTGTTTTCGCTGTCTACCGTTATAAAACATTCATTGTATGAAGGCTCAACAAGCCTCTATAAGCCTATATTTAGATGTTTACAATTAGGCACAACTTGTTGCTTGAATATCTACATAATAGGCCTTGTTAATTTTTCTTTGTAACGATGTAGAAATAAATATAATATTTTTTTATACATTTCTCAATAGCCAATAATAATATAAATCAGTTAGTTTTCTAAGAATTTCGCGTAATAAGAGAATAAATAATAATTAACAATCTCGGTAGATCAAGTGAGTCCATGCGTTGAATCACAAATAGTTGAAATCTTTGCACATTTGTTGTTGGACGGCGTACTTAGTTTATGCAATCTGTACTACAACGTCTGTTATTTGTAAAGGACTTCACTTTATTCTTCACTAGACTTTGTCCGCAGCTCCGTCTGTGCGTTTTATACACCTAAAAATTCCATGAGAATCATTGGTGAAAACCGTACAAAAGTTCGTTGGCTTGTTTTTAATTTCATCGCTTTCGTACATACCTACAGATAGGGCAAAAACAGACTTCATTTTATAATATGACATCTTATGAGGTTTAGATGTAATTGAAAAATTGGTATGTATCAGTCACAGAAACACAAAGGTTACTGCTTTTCTAATATCTTTTATTGAACTATTATCGATATTTTACTGAGCCCACTTACAGTTTATTTGAAAGTATAATGAGCTTGACTACCTTTATTCTTAATGGCTTCAAAATTAATTATACCTACACGTTCTCAATATTCTTAGTTTAGAGCAGAGTTTTCTCAATAGTTAACAACTTATATCCGATACTACCAGACCTTAGACAAATAATTGGTCTCGCTCTGCATAGCGATGCGATACCAATAATTTGTCTAAGTACCAGACAATAAAATGCTATTATATTTTCTTAAATATGGTTAGAATAGTTCGCGGCTTAGACCCGGGTTACAGGGATACAACTGGGACACCGCTAGGACGATGGTAATGATGGTGTAACCTAAATTGCTAGCATTCTTAAAATAGTTTAGTACGATTTACTTGTTTTCCAAATTGCTTTTTCTTTCATCTTCGATAAATCTTCGATAACTGGCAATATAATATACATATATTAAAATGCTTCTACTCGAGAATCTAATAAGTTTCTTTCAATAGCGATATCAGATACCTAACTTCATTTCAGCGTGACCTCTAATTCGTTCTGTGGGATTGGAGACCGAAAGCTTGGCGAATAATATAAAGAATTTTTCATTACATCACAAAAATAATAGCGAAGGCTTAACTCGTCACGAATTTTCTCACAAATATAAGGCTCGCAGACTTAAAGTTAGGCATGTTTGCTCAACTCAGTTTATGCATTTTACTGCATGTCTAATTTTTTCGGAAACTGAAATTATGAGTATTGTTTAAATCTATTGTTTGCGTAATTTTGCAGTTAGTTATTAGATTTATGTAACGATAGTCTAGTGGAGAGACCGACAGACTGCTACGTAGAGGTGCCGGTTTGAATACCCAGCGCGCACCAATGAATTATCGCTTGCCAAATGGTGAAGGAAAACATCGTGAGGAAACCTGCATGTCTGAAAGCTCTCCATAATGTTCTCGAAACACATGAGTAGTCTGCCAACCCGCACTAGACCAGCGCGTGGTGGGCTATGGCATTAGCCTTCTCATAGTTAAAAGAGGCCCGTGCCCAGAAGTAAGGCAGTCAATATACAGGGCTGATGATGATTAGATTTTGTGGTAGTGTCACCCTCATGTCACCACATAAAAACAAATAAAACTAGTTTAATAAAAAAAATGTAGCTTGGATATCAGTTTGATAAAATGAAACGAATGGACTTCATAAGACGTAGAACATTCCCATAAAATATATTTTCCCCGCAGATGGCTAAAACGGTCCCCCTCTAGCCACCAAGAAACAAATATATTGCGATTTGCTCTTTCATTTTCTCGCAAGGTATTTTATTGCGTTGGGGTCTCCCATAAATTTCGCAGTCACTCAGAGAGAAAAATAAGGTCTAACCGAGGCTCAGAAGAAATTGGCGCGAAAATTCCTTATTAGTTTATTTTTATTACATAAGCTGATGGGTCATTTTGACTTGTTACATTTACTTTTTATGAGAAAATGATTATATACGCGTGAATTTTTTGTGGCTGTGAATTATATTGATTAGAAGCTAGCAGTGGATTTTTTATTATACTGTGCGTAGAATCCATTATGGTAATGGAAATATGTATTTAAGCGGGTTTTGAATCGAAGTTTGCAGGAGAGAGAAATTGTTATAAAGTCTTAACTTATCTGTCTTCCTAATCAATACAAGTACATACTATAAACTAACTTACTGGTTTCTTTGTCTCGCTTTGTCTAATCACAAAATTTGACATCATAACCACGATCTGTTAAATGTTTAAGTAACTCACCATACCTGAAGTTATGTACAATTTTCTAATATGTTTAACTCTTTTGTAATGCTAGTATATACTAGCATTACAAAAGAGTTAAACATATTAGAAAATTACAAAAGAGTTAAACATATAATACTATTTTTAATAATTCATTAGGTTGCACATATATATGTGCAACCTAATGAATTATTAAAAATAGTATTTGCTCCTTTCATTTATTATATAAATGAAAACTAAACAGTATCAAATATAGATAAAGAAGCAACGTATGGAACGTAAAACTAATGTTTCTAAATAAAAGAAATAAAATTGGCTTGGAGTTGGTTCCCAGAAGGCGAGGGCCGTTTCAGTCCGGACAAACTTTTGAAACGAAACGGCATTTCTAATTAAAACCAGCGACGTCTGGTGACGCAAATAGCCAAGCTAGAAATTCAGACCTGATTGTCGATACTCGTCAAAGCTTTGAGGACTTCATGTGAGAATATGAGAAAATAAACGCATGGGAGGTCAGCTCAAAGCGGCCACCTTAACTTTAAGTTTAAAACAAATGTATCAAACGATAGACTTTTGAAGATAATTTAATACTAATAGCCAGAAAATTTAGCGAAGTTTTATGATGCGAAACGCAAATTCGTGGAAATTTAAAAATGACTATGTGATATGTGAATTACGAAAACTTGGCCAAAAACTGCTTTGCCCGAGTGGTCGCCCAAAACGGCCATGGGGGTAAGGACAATGTGGCCACCCCAAAGTACACATGAAAGTATTGGAAATGTATCGTACCGGACGTGTAACGTATGTCCGGTACTTACCGCGTTGCGTCACAGTACCGCCCATACGCTCGGCCAATCAGAGAAAGCCATCGTCCGCACTCGCAAAGCCTGACCAAATATGGTCATAAACGGACTCTCAGCCTGATGGAGAGCCCGGTATATAAAGGGGCCGACAGAGAGGCCGGCACCGCTACTCTACAGTCGCTTCTACTATAACTAAGCGTACCTACTGACCCTACGTCGTATTTACGTGTATCCTGGTCCCAGCTACGGGTAAGCACTACATTTACTGCGTTAGCGTACTGCCCATCTCTCTACCTGCTAGCTGAGGCCGGCTGACGCCGCCTGCCTGACTCTATTGGTTGTGGCTCTCCTAATGCTGCTTTCCTTCAGGTTCCAGGTTCACGCTAAGACTCCGGCTACGCTCCTAGACCGCTACACTTTCCTGCATCGCCTTCGGCTTCACCTCTGGCGAAGAGTCTGGCCTGCCCTGCTCATCGTACTCACACCGCCGGCGTCTGCCAGCTGAGCCAACGTCAGCGAGGGCCTGTACCGCTACGCACAGCCTTCGAGCAGCCGGCCTACACACTACCGGAGGGAACAGCGTGGGAGACTACAGCCCTTAGTGTTCAGGCCAGTGTCGTGTTGTTGGTCGGTCATACTCGTGGCAAGGGAAGTGAGACGATACTCTGCAATAAACGCATCTAAAACCTCTACTGCGTTTTTATTACCAGAACCCGTTACAGTGGCGCCTACGTGGGTTATTGTCTCGCTTTCCGTGCTCGAGTTCTCATCTAGCAGGTCTCCATCATTGTAAGCGAGCAGGTGCGGCTACAGCGAACCGGTACGTATTGTTGTACTAATTGCCTACCTTTTAGTGTAACTACCTACTACGTACTAGTTCGCAAATTTGAATCTAACGTTTTTCTAATTAGTCCTAACGGTCGAACTTTTACGCCTAATCGTAAAGTAGGCCATTTGTAAGGGCGGAACGCTTGCGCACTAAGTGTAGTGTGTAGTGTATACTTACGCGGTTATTCATACACCATGGGCTCACACCCCATAAAATACTTCCTGCTAAACAAGAACGAGTTAGCTTACGAGGTCGCGATTAGAGGTGAGGAGCCGGCTACCTCTGTCCTAGGTCTGCGGAAGCAGCTCCCTAAATTACTGGAAGCCATTCCAAATGATGACATTTTGGAGTCGGGTCTAGCCATAGTGGTGGACTTCGAGGGTGCTAGCGAGGCCGTCTCTGAGCTGGCCAAGCGACTAAATTCGTTATCTGCCTCTTACGACGCGAACCTAGCTAAGAGGTCTACCGCACTGTACAACCACTTATACCATAGACTCCGTAGGATGGAACGTCCTACGGCGTTTTCAAAACGGATTACCGAATTGTGCAGCCGGTTCGACAAGCTCTCGGCGGAGCTGTCCGCCATTGAGCAATCAGCTGTTCGCTCAGCTGATGCTTTGGCAGAGGTCCAACCTGCGCCGTCTACCGCGACGCAGGCAGGGTTAGCCCCAGTATTGCATTGCGAGCATTTGAGAGTTAGCGAACTGTCTAAGCTAAAATACGACGGTACGGGATGCGTCCGAGCGTTCCTACAACGCGTAACCGAATTCCAAACCGCGCGTAATCTACCTTCCACTAAAATTTTATCATATGCCTCCGAAATTTTCACCGGTAACGCACTTCACTGGTACCGCGGCCTAAAAGAATATTTCACTACATGGGAAGAACTCACCACTAAATTAATAGACGATTTCACACCGTACGATTATGACTACCGGTTATTAAATGAAATCCGCCGACGTACTCAAGGTGCTACCGAAACTATAATTATTTATCTCTCGATAATGAATCAGCTGTTCGCTAGGCTGTCTCCGTCAAAGCGATTATCCGAACGCGAAAAGTTAGACATCCTATTGCATAACATACGTCCATGCTACTCACTAGTGCTAGCTCCGTCAATATCTTCAATAGACAGTATAGCAACACTGCAGACGTTATGTTTAAACTACGAGCGGATGAAATGTTTGAACTCTCAATTCCGCGAACCGTATTATAATAACGACACGTTGGCACCAGACCTAGCTTACAGTCACAAACCTAATAACCGAGCGCGTAATAATTCCTACAATAATTATCCCGTTGCTACTATAGAGGGTACGTCCGAATACACTGTGAACAACGAACCTAGCAAACCTAAGTCTAAACCTAGCTCTGTCGCTCTAGTCACGTCCAAGTACTGCCCGCGCTGCCGAATCAATGATCACAGTTTGAATGAATGCAAACGCGATCGCTTCGCAATTTGCTTCAAGTGCGGCTGTAGGGATGTGACATTCCCTAACTGCCCGAACTGTAAATCGACGAAACCAAAAAACTAGTTGGTCAGGGTCGGGGCGTGTCAAAATCTAAATTAGGTTCTACAACCTATTCAACCAATTTTGACAAAGATGATTGGAGAAATTGGCTAAACACTCTAAAAGTGTATTTCTCTAGTTATTCCGTCGCCTCGATCCTGGATAATAAACCTAAAAATGGCCTACGGCCCTATGTTAACGTAACGATTAACAGTTTACCTATTTGTGGATTGCTCGATTCCGGTTCAGCCATTACAATTCTAGGTAACAACTCCCATCTGGAGGTAATTACTAAAACCGGGTTAGAAATACAGCAGTGTCACAACACTAATTCCATTCGGTCCGCAGGTGGAAATATATTGTTGCCGCGCGGTTTTATCAACTTACCCACTACTTTTAATAATCAAACCCACTTATTGAAAGCTTATATTATTCCAGAAGTTACAAGTAATTTAATTTTAGGCATCGATTTCTGGAAACTATTTAAATTACTGCCTAACCATATCGCATCCGTATGCATGTCTAAAACATTGCCGTGTAGTGTGTTAGGTGAAGATAAGCTAAGTAACACGAACGTATTGCAATCTTTTAGTGAGTTGAGTGAGTCACAACAGAGAACGGCTAAGTTAATTATAAAGCAATACGAGTCGATTTCTACTGAAAAAACCGGTTTAGGACGAACTCACTTAATAGAACATGCAATAGACACTGGCGATTCTGCGCCGATACGCCAAAGATATTATAGGTTACCGCCGGCGAAATTAAAAATAATTATTGACGAATTAGACGAAATGCTTGCATTGGGAGTGGTAGAAAAATGCGGAAGTCCGTGGTCGTCACCGATTTTACTAACGCCTAAGAAAGACGGTAAACTAAGGTTTTGTTTAGATAGTCGGAAACTTAATTCTATTACTAAAAAAGACGCGTACAAACTACCTTACGTATCCGAAATTTTAGACAACCTTAGGAACGCTAGATATCTAAGTAGTATAGACTTATCTAAGTCCTTTTGGCAGACGCCTCTTCGCGAATGTGATCGTGATAAGACTGCGTTCTATGTGCCTACTAGAGGAACATTTAGATTTGTGACTATGCCGTTTGGTTTAACGAATGCGCCTGCGACACAACAGCGTTTGGTGGATCACTTGTTTACGAACAGTCCTGAGTTCGAAAACTCTGTATTCGTTTTTTTAGATGATATCGTGTTTATATCGCCATCCTTTAATGCTCATGTGTCACTATTAAATAAAGTATACGAAAAATTAAAATCGGCCAACCTTACCATCAACTTGGAAAAATCTAAATTCTTCCGTGATGAACTGAAGTACTTGGGCTACGTAGTAAACTCTAAAGGATTACAAGTAGACCCATGTAAGGTGGAAGCCATTCTTCAATATGCTACGCCTAAGAATAAAAAAGAAGTCAAAAGGTTCTTAGGCATTGCATCATGGTATCGGCGATTTATACCTAATTTTAGTGCTATTGCCGGTCCGCTGAACAAACTTACCTAATACCGGTAAGAAAGCCGCACCATTTCAGTGGTCGGTGGAAGCTGATGACTCGTTTTGTAAACTAAAACAATTGTTAAGCTCCGCACCAATATTATCGTGTCCCGATTACGAGAAAACTTTTCAAGTTCACACAGATGCGAGTGCGAGCGGCATCGGTGGGTTACTTACACAAGAAATAGATGGCGTGGAACCACCTATCGCTTACATGAGTAGGTCACTAAATGCACAGGAACAAAACTACAGTATAACAGAACGGGAGACATTAGCAGTTCTAACAGCCCTCGAATATTGGCGCTGTTATTTAGATAACGGGTTAAAGTTTGTTGTGTATACTGACCATTCCGCACTGAAATGGTTCCTAAACTTGAGCAACCCGAGTGGTAGATTAGCTCGGTGGTCGGTTCGTCTGTCAGCCTTCAACTTCGAAATAAAGCATCGGCGCGGTGCGGATAATATTATAGCCGATGCGTTATCACGATCCCTACCTGTAAATATAATTAACGCGAATAATAATAACGTAAATGACCCTAATGTTAACACTGATCAATGGTATTTAGCCACCTACAATGGTTGTTTATCTTCGCCTAATGACTATCCAGACTATTCTATTAAAAATAATAAATTATATCGTTTGATTAAATCTAGGTGTATGCTACGTAAGGAGTTCGAATGGAAAGAAGTACTACCTTCTTCTGATCGAAATAATGCCATATTAGAGAACCATGCCGAACCCACTTCGGGGCATTTCGGTATATTTAAAACTTACAAGCGCTTAGCACTGCGTTACTATTGGCCCAAAATGCGCGATGACGTAGTTAAGTTCATAAATTCTTGCGACACTTGTATCGCGCACAAACATCAGAACCACGCACCATTGGGAACCATGGGACGACCCAAAGTGTGTTCACGACCCTTCCAAACTATTAGTGTAGATTTGGTGGGGCCACTACCCGTCACAAGAAAACAAAACGCCTACATCTTCGTAGTAACTTGTTGTTTTAGTAAATACTGTCTACTTTTTCCTACCAGGCGCGCAACTGCTGAAATAATAACTAATATTTTGGAAGAAAAAATATTTTTAGTTCATGGTATACCATCTACAATTATATTGGACAATGGTAAACAGTTTGTCAGTGCTACTTTAAAAGCTATGTTGCGCAAGTAAAAAATCCCTAATCTTCATTATACTCCTAAATATTCCCCACATGTCAATACGGTCGAACGCTATAATAAAACCATTGGTTCTACCTTAGCGGCGTTTGTAGGAAATGACCAGAGATTATGGGACACTCTCGTACCTAAGGTGCAGTTTGCATTAAATACTGCAGTTAATGAAGTCACGGGCTATACACCTAGTTTTTTAGTCTATGGACGTGAACTAGTTCCATGCGGCTCACACTATGTCGACACAGACGCTGATGATATAGTATACATACCTAGGGACGATTACGCAGAAAACATAGGTCACTTATCAGGCATATTTGACAAAGTTCAGGCACTCCTCATTCAAGCTCATGCTAGGAATTCCCAAACGTATAATTTACGCCGTAAACCAGCTGAGTTTAATGTGGGAGACACTGTGTGGAAACGGACTTTTTATCAGAGCGACAAGGATAAGTCCTTCTGTAAGAAACTAGCCCCTAAATTCGTGAAGTGCACAGTGATTAATAAAAAGTCGCCTCTCGTTTACGAGTTGTCGGACGCGTCTGGAAATTCTATTGGGTTTTGGCATATTAAGGACCTAAAACTTATACACTATGGTGCCTAACTATTTGTTACAAACCGTAGAAGACTTTCCCTTCCTTCTCTCTATATGCCGTCTTAGCTTGGACAGTAGCGGACTCATAGACCTAACGCAGCTAGTCGGATTTTCCTTGTTAGCCACGTAAAATCCTCTTCTAAGGCGGGCGGTATTGTAACGTATGTCCGGTACTTACCGCGTTGCGTCACAGTACCGCCCATACGCTCGACCAATCAGAGAAAGCCATCGTCCGCACTCGCAAAGCCTGACCAAATATGGTCATAAACGGACTCTCAGCCTGATGGAGGGCCCGGTATATAAAGGGGCCGACAGAGAGGCCGGCACCGCTACTCTAACGTCGCTTCTACTATAACTAAGCGTACCTACTGACCCTACGTCGTATTTACGTGTATCCTGGTCCCAGCTACGGGTAAGCACTACATTTACTGCGTTAGCGTACTGCCCATCTCTCTACCTGCTAGCTGAGGCCGGCTGACGCCGCCTGCCTGACTCTATTGGTTGTGGCTCTCCTAATGCTGCTTTCCTTCAGGTTCCAGGTTCACGCTAAGACTCCGGCTACGCTCCTAGACCGCTACACTTTCCTGCATCGCCTTCGGCTTCACCTCTGGCGAAGAGTCTGGCCTGCCCTGCTCATCGTACTCACACCGCCGGCGTCTGCCAGCTGAGCCAACGTCAGCGAGGGCCTGTACCGCTACGCACAGCCTTCGAGCAGCCTGCCTACACACTACCGGAGGGAACAGCGTGGGAGACTACAGCCCTTAGTGTTCAGGCCAGTGTCGTGTTGTTGGTCGGTCATACTCGTGGCAAGGGAAGTGAGACGATACTCTGCAATAAACGCATCTAAAACCTCTACTGCGTTTTTACTACCAGAACCCGTTACAGACGAAATAAAAATACCAAAAATATAAGTAATTACATTTTTTCATAAGATAATCAACTTTTTGTGCTTACGTATAATATATTTTAATCACAATCAATATTGAGAATCTAAAGTTATTTGCTTCGGCATATAGAAATACGAGCTACAGGGAACCTTCCTTTGTGAGGCCAAAAAAGAGTTTGTCCATATGAAACAAGTACTCTAAGAGTTCTTCTTCCTGCTGTAAAGTAAATACTGTTGTAAAGAGAACGATTTGTGCGAGGGATACCGTACCTATTTGATTGCGATACATTTAATCGAGCCGCGTTTTTCATTTACCTCTTTAATCGTCCGAGCCATCACATTTTCTTTCCATGACACCTGGGTATTTTTTCTAGTTGTTAACCACCTAAACCTAATAATTTATTATCTATCAAATTATAATGATTTATCTTAGGGTAAAGCGGTCAGTTGGCCGCTTTACCCGAGCCGCTTTGCGTTTTTCGGCCATTTTGTTTCAATAACTTACTATTATCACATTATTTATTATCCTTCAAAGAGAACAGAACACAAAAATAGCTAAATAGATAAACAACAGTAAACATGTAATAAACTCATTGAAATATAACTTTGGTCAAAGACCAAAGCAGGTAGAACATACCTTGCATTTTTTTAACAAAACATCCAAAATGTTATATTTCGTTACTGCAACCACGCGCTCGGTCCTTACGCTACCGAATGGCTGATCGGTGTAGGGCAGGAGATTGGTAATACGGACAGAACGTCAACGCCACGCTATAATTACTAATAAGTGAAAAATAAAGCGTGGCCGCTTTGAGCTGACTTCCTTAAGACCAGGCATTCCGAAATATGTTTTGCGTAAGCTCCGCCTTTTCTCCCCGCTAGCGGCCCCGGGCCGCCACCTCACCCCGCAGCTCGCCGCTGCGCGAGGTGAATGAATGTCTCGCTACGCGGGCTTCGATTGGAGTAGAGACGACTTTATGTATTTAATATTTTTTTGTATATGAATAGTTATTTATGATATAATAATAAATTGACTAAAATATACCATAAAAGGCAGAAATATGAATAATTCAATTGATTTATGCGACATGTTGTAGTTGTAGTCAAAGCCATAGGCTGTGAAATCTTGTTTCAGAATGTCTTATTACTAATTTATTTTATTTATATTAATGATATGTTTCTTTTTATACTACTTTCATACATCAACGGACACGATATAACAAATATGTGGATCACACAGTATTGTCTCAGGTGGGAATCGAACCTACGACCACGGCGTAATGCCAAGTGCCAAGAAGACCTCTGAAATCACTATGCCATGCGTGCATATTATGACATAAAAAAGAGAAGTTCTTATTTATAATTTACTAATATCTAAGTACAACGGCTACATAACATTGATATTACAATGTAACTCACTTATTATATTACAATAATCAACGATTATAAAACGGATTGCATTTTTTCTTGGGGTGCGGCTTTGACGTCGTTCCGAAGGTGTCATAGGCGGCGGCTATGAAAATCACGCCTTTTTAAGATTAATTAGGGTGTTTATTTTAAATTGTCTTTCAGGATATATACCACGTACCTTTATATGAAGTAACCGATATGTCGGCACTGTTGCAAGCGCCATGTTCACGGATGTACATGATGTACGGATGATATACGGATGTACACGCTTATACATCTACATTTGATTCCTACCAAACGGAGACGAATGTTTTAAAACAGTTTTAAGTTCAACCTAATTACAACCATGATACCTAGTAATAAAGTCACAAATCGTAAAACTGGTATCTAATACTTACGACCAATCGTCGAAAATTTGCGGCATAAACGGCTGTATCTTTTTAATGCATAGACTTAGAACAGATTTTTAGTCTATTGTCCAAGGGACAGAAGAACTGAGTATTTGGTATACATTTCAGTTTATTACCTTTACGCGTTCCTGAGGAAAAAGTAAAAAAAACACGGCGATGTAGGTATTTCGAGCTCGCTCTTCCAAATAAATAAAGTAAAAAAAAATGTTCGTAATGAATGATTGACCAATATAATTATGATTTTAATTTTCGTAAGACAAACAGACATACATGGAAACATCTTTATATGTATATTTCTTGAGTGCGTGTGTACGTCACTGAACTCCTCCTAAACGACTGGACCGATTTTGATGAATTTTTTTGTGTGTGTTCAAGGGGACTTGAGAATGGTTTACCATGCGCTACCATCGCAGTGTTAAATCTATATTAATAAACTCGTACGAGTGTCTATTTTTTAAGCCAAAAAAATATTTTGTTTCCAAGGTATTATTTTCGCGTAGTATGACTTGGCATGATGTGCAAAACGAGTAGACTTCGGCTTGGTGATGGGTCTTGTGACATCCTGTATATCATATAACATATAACATATAACATATAACATATAGCATACAACATATAACATATAGCATATAATATAAACATATAACATAACATATAAAATGTAACATTTATATGTAGTTTATATGTAGTTATAATAACATAACTTATAGCATATATAACGTATGACATACGTCATATGACATATAATATAACATATATGATATATTACATACGACATATGACATATAAACATAGGTATTATAAAGATAAAAACATATAAACGTACATACCTACTGGCATCAAATTACATCTAATATGTTGCCCTACAAAGTTCTATATCTTTCACTGAAAGTTCCATTCAAATCTGTTTAGCCATTTCAAGGATTACCCCGACAAAACAGCAAGACAGACAACTTTAAAAAGAAAAACTTTGGATCGTGTAATATGGTCTTATATGTATAATATAAGAAAAAAATGGGCAAGTGCGAGTCGGACTCGCGCACGAAGGGTTCCGTACCATCATCTATGAAAGGAAATCACGTATGTTGTATGCATTCTTAAATATCTTTTAGGTTTCTACCTGTTTATTAAGACCAAGTAACAAATTGCTTAAAAATTACGTTTGGTGTATGGGCGCCCTCTTTAATATTTCTTTTTTTATTTAATAATTTATTTTGAAAGGTAATATTCAACTACATTTTCTGTGAAAATTTTAAGCGTCTACCTGTCACCGTTAGTAATATTGAGCAAAAAATACGAAAAAAACACGTTTAATGTATAGGACCCCCTTATTATTTTCATTGTTTTATTTTTAGAATTTGTTGTTATAGCGCCATCGGAAATACATAATTTGTGAAAATTTCAGCTTTCTAGCTATCACGGTTTATGAGATACAGCCTGGTGACAGACAGACAGACAGCGGAGGCTTAGTAATAGGATCCCGTTTTTACCGTTTAGGTACGGAACCCTAAAAAGACTTAGTTATTTTGAAATCACAGAGATACACTTGAATTTTGTTTATATGTTTAGATTACTATAGATTCATATTCCACACGAATGAAGTCGCGAGTATCGGATAATACTAATATATAAAGCTGAAGATTTTGTTTGTTTGCTTGAATGCGCTAATCTCAGGAACTACTAGTCCGATTAGAAAAAGCGAGTGCTTTTCAGTGTTAGATAGCCCATTTATCAAGGAACGCTAAAGGCTATGCAACATCACGCTATGAGCCACGGGAGCGGAACAGCAGCCTTAAATAACGCGGGTGTAACCGCGGGCTCAACTAGTGTTTAAATAAAGAAAATTGGCGATCACGGCGAGCAAGTGTGGCCGGTAACCGTGGAAACCAGGCTTGTATTTTTAAAATATCTACATGATAGGAATTTGTGAAAATCTAATACTAAAATAAAAATCTGTAAATCTATTAGGGATAAATAAAACGAACATGACACGAAAATATAATCATGTTGATAGTAACATAATAATATAAAGCTTATTTTATAATTTTGCATAGATGAAATCGACTCCATAGTTCCCAGTTCTAATACTTGATCAAAATATTAGGTAAATTAAATTCGATAACAAACCATTATTCTTCAATAAGTCAAGTTTCTTTTTATTTTTTAACATAAGATCTCTTATTTACCTTGTTACCCATTTAATTTTTTATGTTTTATTTCTTATTTTACGAAACAAATCGTAATAAAAATACCTATAGTTGCGCGCGAACGCGATACACGTCCACGTCGGACGGAGCGCGTAGCTCGAGTGACAAGCTAGCGCGCCCGGCTGAAGTAAACGCTATGACATCAGGAATAACGTTAAATATCGGGTGCGGGCGTAAAGTGGGTCAAACCACTTTGAGCATGGAAAAAGTTGAAAATCTTGTGTTGTTTATTAATATAGTAATATTTGTCCTACAGAAAAAATGTCTTGAACTACACTAAAACGTAGGTTTCTTTTATGTTTATTGTATACTTCAGAAAGAACAGTGAATATTTTATTCAAATATTTTGAATTTGCTTTGCAAGTAGTGTGATTTTCAAATGCAAATGTTATCGAGCGAATATCGTCTAATCATGTATCTGTTTTTGAACAAAGACAGACAAGGGCCTAAATAATTGTTTGCTGAAGTTTCACTTTCCTAGTATCTATGACTGTTTCAGAATATCGCTTCAAAATAGCATAAAATTCGGAATGCCTGCTCTTAACTTTTCAAACAATGAGCGTGAATCAATAGAACAATAATAGTTGTCCTATTGACATAAATTTACACAATACCATATTATATTTTAGACTAGGCGATTGGCACCCGTATGTACGGGGTTCGAATTTTCTTTAACTATGTTAGTATGTGAATATAAAAAGTATAACTTCATACTTTTCCATAGGCACTTATTATTTATAGTCTCCCTTTCGGTAATATCGTTTCAGGTTAGTAGCAACCGTAAAAATTGAAAAATAATAATGGTAGGACAGAAAAAAACTGTCTCATGATCCGTCTTCTTTTAAATAGGTATGCAAGGCTATAATCGCATTGTATTTTCTCTAACAAGTAGCTTCTGAATTTACTAGAAGTTATGACAAACGGTTTATAACATAACACACATTATATTTTATCTGCAGTCATACAAACAACATGAATGTTAGCTTATAACACTTTAATCTACTAGACCAATCATCTCAAGATTATTATGCATATTATGCAAGTTGTGAGGGATGCAGAATCCGTGAGGAAAACCACAGATAAAGCCAATAATAAATAAACATAAACACTCTCTATAAATAGCCGATATTGGCAGCATTGGTAATTTATTACATGTCAACGAATGATTGCAGCGGTCAGCGTGCGATACTACGCGGTGGTTTGAAATGATTGAACTGCTAATTTCACATATACCTAACTGAACGAACACTTACGCCTATTATAGGTAAATTCACGAAAGTTGACCACAAATGGCGGCCGTCGCGCATATGTACATTCGTGCACCAATGGCGTTGCTCAATTCTTGACGCATTTAGGGAATGCGGCAAGAACGGAGCCACGCCATTGGCACTCCACCCGCGCCTCACCCCGCACCTCCACGGGGACCTAAAAAAATATTTCTGCGCTGTGGTCATCTTTCGTGAACCGACCTATACACGTTTTATAGCTTTGTTTGGATAAATTATTGTCAATTCAGCAGTATTAAAATTAATGACAATATGAGGTATATGATGTATTTGTGAAGTAAGTGCTCTAACAGCAGAGCAATGGTCCTCTAACTATAGAACATACTCGTATCTTCTGAAACTGTTGGTTTCCAGAACTTGTGACAATGTGAAATTTCTTATAACGCGACTTCTTTACTTTGATTCGCGGTTCCGGGCTTTGGTCGGCCGTTAGAAGTAACTACTTTTTGCGTTGTCTATCTTACAGATTATAATATAAGTTGTGTATAACTACTGAAATAGCCCGAATTATGTGAAAGAAAGAAAATATTAATATAATCTCTAGGTCTTAACCGAAACAATAACCTTTACTTATTGCATAAGTCATCAGTAACAGTAACAGGAGAAAGGAAAGTAAAATTTTTGTGGGTAGTTTATTTTTTGGATTGGATGTCACATTGAGGGCAAGAAGGTGAAGAAGGTCTAGTTATAAATACGTATACCTGCACAGATGAAGATATTCCAACCTACTTTGTGTACCTTATACTAACCATAGGGTTTGGTTCTATACTAAAATAATTACAGGTTGCTCCAAAGTAGCAGACTGTAATCATAGATTAATTTGGTGCCTCCCTTTTAATAAAATAGAGCAGTGGTACTCATGTGTTACGTGATAACTAGTACTACAAAACTATATCATAATAATATCTTTAGTATCGCAGAGTACTAAAAACATAGCCGATGTTCAGTAGATATTTACGGCTGATGTGGAAGTGCTAAAAAGTTATAGATACTTTAACGCTATTTAGTGAGGGTACAATAGCGGCTGATAAGGATATCCCTATTCTTTTTATCGGGAATATCTGAATGTTGTGTCACTCCTTATTAAGAACTGACCTCTATATCAGAATGAGATAGGTTAAGGAAAATGTAGGTACTAGGAGGATATTAAAGAAAATTGTCTTTCGAAATTTCTTGGCGATATAATTTCCTTGTTTTTAAATAGTGTGATTACAGTTATTTTGGATTCGGTACTTAAACTAGTTAAATAGTAAACTGGATAGCTATTATAGGGTCGTTATTTGACCGTCTGTCTGTTATCACCCATTATCGCGTGAATGCGTTGATCGAAAGTGTTGATCTAAAATTGATGTAATTAATACTTTATTTTACTTGGGTCTACTGTCTAAAATAATGTTTTCTATGTCAATCCAATAGAAAGATACAGAAACCAGTAGAGTCTTAAGCTTTAATATGTCGTTTCATATGTAGTTGTATATTTTTCAGATTTTTGGGATCAGATGATCGTGTGTAACTCACACACTGATCTGACCTAAGATATTATTATTCTTTACCAAAACAAAAAAATAAAATAAAAATATTTTTTATGTTAAACGGTTTTATTACAATAACATAAACAACAGTGTGTTTAACATAAAAAATATTTTTATTTTATTTTATTTTCAAGTTTTTAGTTTTGTTTTTAGTTCATAGTGAGCCCTATTCTACTAATCAAGCCCTTCCATTCGATACCCATATTGAGGTATTTGTGAAAAATATGTAATCCGCCATTTTGTGGCGGCGGCCATCTTGGATTTTTCATAGTGAGCTCTATTCTACCAATCAAGCCCTTTCATTTGATACCCATATTGAGGTTGTTGTGAAGAAATATGTGATCCGCCATTTTGTATCGACGGCCATCTTGGATTTTTCATAGTGAGCTCTATTTTACCAATCAAGCCCTTTCATTTGATACCCATATTGAGGTTGTTATAAAGTAATATGTGATCCGCCATTTTGTATCGGCGGCCATCTTAGATTTACAATCATAAAGAATATATTATATTGTTTTGTCATCAAGACTAAGAGTGTGTACCAAATATCAGATCAATCTGTCATCAGGAAGGGGGTAAAATTCCAATTACTAAATTTGACCCAAACAAATAAACAGGTCAAGCTAAGTAAAACCGTTTAATAATAAAAACCGTTTAAAAATAGTAAAATATTTCATACGCTTTGATCTTGTAATAGTAAAGGGCATGTCAACGAAAGGACATACTTATTAGTACATAAACAAAATATTTATAAGTAAAATACACACGGATGTCGACAGATCAAATAGAAAGGTTCATTAGCTTACTGTTGACACAAAAAAATATCGCGTATTGTTCCTTATTTTTGTATCCAAACGAATTTATTCATAACAAACCTTACGTTTGGATTTGATTCTCATCCTTGGAAACATTTCATTTACTTAGTAAAGTATACATTTCATATCAAATCATAAGTATGTAAAAATGCGTACTATCAAATATCACGTATTACAAAATAAACATCGGACTAATTAACTAAAAGCTTTTATAACAGTATCGCATAATACTTCACACAATAAAATTCAGAAACATTTTCCCGTGAAACTTGATATCATATATTGGAAGCGTGCTTTATGAAACGTAGATTGATTACAAAGATACAAAATAGCTAGATTGGAGCGTGATAAATTCGTAGTACATGCTGCCATTGAGCATGTAAATCAGTGTTTTAATGAAAATCTGCTACATGATTTATGTATGAACACTAGTTTTTGCGCGCGACTCCCCTCGGGTGTCGGTCATTACGATAGTAGAGGTAGCTCATGTGTTATTATAATAAATAAGCTATGCTGCTGCAATCATCTCATCCGAAAGACGTCCACTGACTCTCCACATAGACTGATCTTGAGCAACCAGCATCCAGCCTCTTCCCGTGTTCTCGACCAGATTGTCGGTTCACCTTGGTGCAAGCCTAACCATACTACTATTACCTACGTTGGCTGCAGTGTCATTAAAACTCGTTTAGTAGTATTTGAGTGAAATGTAAAACACTTCTGTGTTTATAATAGTAGTTGCATTATGTACTTATCAGTACATATACACACACAGTATATTGGCGATTAAAAAGAGTGGCCACGAGTTTTATTGTCCGTTCTTTCTCGTGGTTCTACCTATTGCTTTGCGAACGAGGCAGTAAATGTATAGATATATATAGTATAGACGAATATATACAGTATAGCGGTACCTACAAGCAGTAATGTCAGTAGCATATGGTAGATCAATACAAATATCAGGGACTGGAGGCTGAAATTCGTGTGATATGTGTGCCAGTACATGAAGGCGCTTACATTCTGTGACCTACAAACAGAGTCATTTGTGCGCGGAATTTTTTATTCGCAAACTGACTGCTGTATATGTACGTTTTCCATGTTTGTACCTGCTATTTGTTGTTACAATCCTACGCTAATCATTGCTTTGTGTTATTTATTCTCATGTTAAACCCAATATAAGCTTTGAAAAAGGTAGAATTATCATCAGTCCTTTATATAAACTGTCCCAGTGCCGGGCAAGGGCCTCTTCTCACTGTGGAAAGGGTTGCACTGTATTCCACGCTGGCTTAATGCAGTTTGTTAGATTTCACATGTTCATGTCATTCATCATGTCTTTCAAGATTATTATGGATAACTGTAACTATAATAATTTATTAACGCGTTATTAACTATAATAACGGGCGCAGGTTGCACGATGTCTTCTTTCACCGCTAAAAAGCGATATTTACCAAACTTAGCTACGCACTTAGCTCCAAAAAGTCAGTGTCCTCTGCATAGCAATCTGTCAGTTTCTTCACTAAGCTATCACTTGATAAATATGGATAATATACTTTATTGCACATCAAAGTACATTTCTATAATTTTAAGTCACCACTTTATTTTCAATGTAAAACTAATGTAACCCTACCACGACAGTGTAAATTCATATCTCACCATTTTATTTTTGCAAGCTTACTTTTTGCTTGACTATGTAAATTATTACATAGTCTACATTTCAATTGCATTAAAGTGACAAGTGGAAGCGCGGAGTCTCCTAATACAAGCAATTCCTTGCTTAAAAGGTGTTCTCCAATAATATGTATCACAATGCCAATTGTAATTGAAATCAACGTTTTTTTTATTTAAAGTATATAAAGCTACAAACCAAAGGACATTTTCCCTAGAGATGGTGAACTGAGATATTAAGGTGGCTCTTCACTATTAATACAAGCTATCCGCCAGTATTTCCACCTAGTAGTATGTTCATGGATATCCGTCTTATAAACAGTTTTATAGCGAGTCCGTTTAAAGAATAACTATTTAATTATGCAGCGCTTAGTAGCACTTTGTAGAACAACATGTTCATGGAAACAGTAATAATAATTAAAGTCAAGAATCGACACTAATAATAAGCAGTAATAAGATTGCCTAAAAATGTTATCATTAGGGTTGACATTGAAAGATTTAAATATTACGATTTGATAGCTCTGTTTACACCTAGGAATCCAGACAAGTATTCAAATGATTGGATAATATTGGAAGCTAATAGATTTTTTTTGTTATGCTAATAGAATTTGTCCGTGTGGTGACGGATTAAGAATACGGAATGTCACCACCTCATATCATCCCATGGGTGTCGTAAGAGCCGTCAGAGGGAGCATATTATGCAGAGAACAGCACTGTAAGAGAAGGAAAACTTGATACAAACCCTATACCAAACCGTTTGGCCAGCTTGGTATAGTAGGCCAATTCCTCCTTTCAAAGGAGAGGCCTAGTCCAGCAGTGGACCGTTAAAGGCTGATGATGAATAGAACATGAAATTGAAGCTAAGTCTGACATGCATGTTTTCTGTAAAATCTAGTATTATTCCTGTCAGCGTAGTGGTAGTCTAATTCCCCTTATAAAGAGGAAATGCCCTGGCTTTTATAGTGTACGGGACAGCTTATTGAGAAGGCTGCTAACATTATACTAATCTACCTATCTATCCTTATTATTAAATTAAGTCTGTATGTACCGGACGACGCAGCAGTGGTACGCCTCCCGTAAGGTGAACCGACGATCTGGTTAAGACCGCGGGAAGCGGTTGGATGCGGGTGGCTCAAAATCGGTCTTTGTGGAGAACCTTGGGGGAGGCCTATGTCCAGCAGCGGACGTCTCTAGGCTGACATAATAAACGCGAAAAAACTCAAAAACTGCAGATAGGGTTTTGGTAGTGTGGAAGGTTTACGTGTATTATTCACACAGGTGGAGCTTAGGGCGCAGTCTAGTGACATATAAAATCTACCTCTAACTCAGTCTACAACATCGTTTCACTCATAGATAGATAGATAGATAGATGTATTCTTTATTGCACACCAAAGTAAAGTACATTTTATATAGTGACTTAAAGCTAAGTTTCATGTACAAACCGCGGCCTTATCGCCAGGGGCAATCTCTGCCAGGCAACCTTGGGATGGACAGGAATGATTGAAGCATTATTGTGGGCATGGTGTAGCTTTAAAGTGAAATAATTATCAATAAGATTATCCTAAATAAGATACACATATATACATAAATAAATATACCTTTTACTTACATACATAAAATACATACATCATTTATACAAATACAATTAAATATATATCAATATACTAAATAATATAGATACAGTTTATACAAGTGATGAACTCAGACGATAATTAAGTTGATATATTTGTCAATCCTTGAAATAGTGCTTCTTTACCAAGTCTTTGAAAATATTTATTGTGCTTGCTCTTCGAATCTCCACTGGTAAAGCATTCCACAGTCGCACAGCCTGAACAGTAAAAGATTTGTCGAAGTAATTTGTGGAATGCTTCGGCATCTCCAGCGTTAGATCCTCAGACGACCTCAAGGACTTTACATGTGTGTCATCGAGGAACTTAAAGCGTTCTTTGAGATAAGAGGGAGAATTGGGATTAAAAAGTACATTATATAACAATGTAAGAATGTGAGTATTCCTGCGAAGACGAATTGGCAGCCACTTGAGTTTGTTGCGAAAATCTGAAACGTGATCATATTTGCGCAGTCCAAATATAAATCGTATGCAAAAGTTTTGGAGACGCTCAAGTTTATCTAGCTGCTCTTCAGTGGGGTCAAGATAGCTGACGTCCGCGTAGTCAATTATAGGCAGAAGCAGAGCTTGAGCAAGCGCAATCTTAGTGGCAGTTGGAAGGAAGTTGCGTAATCTACGCAACGATCCTGCTGATGCAAATAGTTTGCGACTCGTTTCTAGGATTTGAGATCTCCATGACATAGTATCATCAAAGTAAATACCTAGATTCCTTACGGTTTTGCTGAACGGAAGATCCTTTCCGTTAAAACTAATGCGTGGCAGTTCGGACCAACAAATTTTCGAGACGAGTTTGGGGCTGCCGACAACAATCAATTGTGTTTTGTCAGGATTTACCTTAAGTCCATATTTCGTGGTCCACTCACAGATACGCGACAGGTCCGAGCTAATGGTAGTACAGGCTTCTGCTAGCTTATTTAACGGAGCCTGCGTGTAAATTTGCAAATCATCTGCGTAAAGGTGGTAGGATGAAAGTAATTGGTTTGAGATAGAATTAATAAATATTGCGAAGAGTAAAGGAGATAGCACGCCACCCTGTGGCACACCGGCATTTGTGTTAGACCAAGTGGAATAAGTGTTTTCGATGCGTATACGTTGCTGGCGACCAAACAGGTAACTGTGAAACCAGTCAATTGCCGTTGGAGATACGTTAAGAAAGCGTAATATGCCAAGTATAATTTGAAAATCTACGGTGTTAAACGCATTACTAAAATCAAGTAAGGTCAAAACCGTCAGATTGCCACTATCCATACCCAGCCTAATGTCATCTGTTACACGAACCAATGCAGTGACAGTACTGTGCCCGGGGCGGAAACCAGATTGATAGGGATTTAGGAGCGCATGTTTATGTAGGAAGGAGCTAAGTTGAGAGTGAACAAGACGTTCAAGGACTTTTGATAGGAAAGGTAGTATGGAAATGGGTCGATAATCGGAGAAGGAGCTGGGTTTGGACTTCTTAGGTAAAGGAATTATTAGTGCATCTTTCCAACTTGATGGAAAGACACCACGGGCTATGGAATGGTTAAGGATGTGACATAGGACTGGAAGAATTTCATCTAGGATGGGAAGGATCATTTTGCGGCTGACACAATCGTTGCCGACTTCATTGGACGTCACTGCCAGTATGCTCTTCTTAACGTCACAAGCGGAAAATTGATTGAAGATAAAGGGAGAATAATTTGGGGTTGGCAAAGATGAAAGATATTCTAAAGTGGTTCTTTTTGTAATTCCATCAAATTTGGACGAAGTAGTGAAATGAGTATTAAGAGAATCGAGGTTAATATTGTTTGGAATTGTTTGTTGCCGTGCCTTACCAACTCCCAAGGATTTAAGAAATTGCCAGACCTTTGCTGGATTACCGTCTTCAACTGATGTTTGAATATGTTGGCGTTGCGCTTTCCTACACACCTTGTTACAGTGATTCCTGATAGCCACGTATTTTTGTTGATTGAAAGCGCTAGGTTTATGCTTCAATTTTGCTTTAGCGGCGGATTTCTTTGCCATAATGTTTTTTATATCTGCTGTTAGCCATGGTGCTGGTAAGTGTTTTATTTTAACGGCGCGAATAGGCGCGTGCACGTCATATAAATTAATCAGATTTGATACTAGTTTCTGAACTCATATTACTGTTACTAGAGAAAAATGTAAGTAATATTGTTTTTGTTTTGTTGTTTGAAAATGTTTGCTGGAAAAACAAATGATACTAGACAAAAACATCGTAAAAGCAAAATTGAAGTAATATTTTTTTCTAATATTTAGAACTTATGTGCGGAGTTACGACGTTTGGTAAGGTTGTCGCTTAGGATTCGATCGATTCGGTCGTATTGCGCTGTCATAAATATTTTACGCTCGCATGCATCTGTACACCACGTCAACGAATATTTATATGTGACGAGCCGGGACATGTCTACGTTGTGGAAAATATTATTCAAACGTTCTTCCCGGCGCTATTTTTCTGCGAACGCTACTCGTGTTTATCTTACAACATACCGTTTGATATTTTATTTATTCTTCCATGTACCTACAACAAACACTATAAATATTTTAAATTAAAAGTACATCTCCCCATAAAAGTTTGTTTCGCTGCTAGGCACGTCCATCCATGGCCAAATTTTTTCGTGTTCATTTTGGGAGTAGAGTGTGCTGCTTTACCAAAAGGAAACTTTTCAAATTGGAACAATTCACCGGATTCGCGCGTTGGCATCCATCTTTGTGGGAGTGGGTGTCATTGGGTGGTGGTATGAGAACGGGAGGCTAACTATGAGGGTTGTTGGTTTTTTCGCCAATACCCGTTCGCTTTGTGAATAACCTATTTGTATTTTAGCTTTGATCGAATACCTCTACTAGAAATCGTCATTCAATGCGTGATATTAAACAAATCGATATGAAATGACGCAGTGAAGTAATAAGTGTGTCGATAAGTGACGGTGTTATGAAATTGTATTGAAAGTTTAATGAAGGCCATGCATGGGTGCTTGGAAACTGTTACGTCACAAAATAATTATATTAACTCCTTATTAGTTTTGATTGAATGCCTTGTCTATATGTATGTCATAGTATAACGTGTTTTAAATATGCCGTTAGACATTCGGTTGTTTTTGAGATGTTGGCTTCAACATTCGAGTCAGCCAATGACATATTAATGATTTTGCTGAATTGCCCAGTAACGTCGTGGGTAAATGATAATAAGCACAAATTAGAAGAATCCGTACGATGTTGTCTGAATTTACAATTGTAAATAGACATATATCACGAGTTTTTTTTCGTTAGGCCCCTTAAAATCATTAGTCATACTGGCCGCAATTGACTTCTTAAGACAAGTCCCTAAAGTAGAAGATAATTAATTATGTTCTAGAAACAGGCTATAGAAAATTATAATAATAATAATATTTATTTGTTCAAACATGTGTTGTGTACAGGTGTTCTGAGTTAAAGAGAATCAGCATGTTTTGCCTTAATTGACATACAAATATTAATGTTAATAACAAAAAAAAGTTATTTGTTATAAAAATATATCAAGTTTGCATCATGTTGAGTAATTAGATAATAATAGCATTTAGTATAGATCATGTCAGAGTTATATTAAAAAACAATATCATAAATAAAATCTTATTAAAGACACAATTATCATGTCATCATCATCAACAATGTCGCAAAATGAAGTACAAATAAATAATGTCAAAAATCAAATGTCAAAAGTTACTATGTCAGAAAATTATATAATAATCTGCCGATAATTAATATTCAAATGAGTCATTTAAAAAGTCTGCAATAGTATAATAACATTTTGATGTCAGCATATTCTTTATGGCTTTACCAAAGTTTATTATATTTAAATCTTTATATGTCTTAGGCAGTTTATTATATATTTTAGGACCCATGCAGAATACACTCTTGCTCAATAAAGACGTTTTGGTGTAGTGAACACAGAGCCTACTATTATCACGTCTGCTGCGATTAGAACCATCGGATAATCGTTGAAACAACTGAGGGTTTATTTTAACAAACATTGCCACTTCGTATATATATATATTATGACGGAAATGTTAGAATTTTGTATTGGATAAAATAAGGCCTGCAACTTTCTATTGTTTTGAAACCAAACATTTCTCTGACACATTGTTTTTGGCTTTTGAATATCAGCTCCCTTTCTGTGACATTACCCCAAAAGATAATGTGCCGTACATTAGTCTAGATGCCACCAAACCATGATACGCAGCAAGTAGGGCTACAGTGTTAACAATAGGAGCAAGTTTATATAGGGCGTAGGCAGATCTACTTACTTTTTTACTTGTTTCATTTATATGTGTTTTCCAATTAAGTTTACTATCTATAAACAGACCCAGAAACTTGGCCGATGTAACGTTGTTTATAGATTGATATCTGTATGGAACATCAATGTCATGTATCGAGTCTGAGGTTGCCCTTTGGCTAAAATGCATAACTTGAGTTTTAGACAGATTTATTTTTAAAATGTTATTATCTAACCAAGATATAATGGATATTAGTGAATTGTTTATGTCAATTTCGTAGGAATCTGGTTCATAGCATGGTATTGTTATAGTGCTGTCATCGGCAAAAAGAGTCACTGGTTGTTTGGTTGTCTTAGGTAAGTCATTAATGTAAATATTAAAAAGCAGAGGTCCTAAGATGCTACCTTGTGGCACACCAAATTTGACTAGACGTTCATTCGATAAATAAGTCACCTCTTTCTTTGAATAATTGATCCTAGTGATTGCCATTACTTGTTTTCTTTGGTCCAAATAAGATTTAAATAGTTTTAGTACATTACCCCTAACTCCATAATTATTAAGTTTGTCTAACAAAATTCTGTGATCCACATAATCGAACGCCTGCGTCATATCACAGTAAATGGCGCACACCGGCTTTCTTTTATCCATGTTGGCCATTACTATGGCTAGGAAATCGTAAACAGCCATATTAATATAACTATTTCTCCTGAACCCTTTTTGTTAATTACATAATATATTGAATTAATCGAAGAAAGTGTATGTTTGATTATAAAGATATTTTTCAAATATTTTTGCGAACACAGGTATAAGTGAAATTGGCCTATAGTTACTGATTTCGTCTCTATTTTCTTTCTTATAAATGGGCTTAACTATGGATGTTTTCAAGGCTTCAGGAAAAAAGGCCTTCACATATACTAAGATTATGCATAGGGTTCCCACCAAGAACTTAGGGTCCCAAGCCAACCTCACCTGCAAGTGGTGCACCTGCCGATCAACGGACGAGGCTCTGGCAAACAAAATGTCCCAATAAGCGGCAATAGGCTCGCCACCTATTACGTGGGATCAAAACACTGGCGAAAAGTGGGCGTTTAATATGCCTGTGCCTACCCCTTCGGGGAAACAGGCGTGAGTCTATGTATGTATATACTAAGATTTATTATAAAGCTTAAATGTTTGCAAATAATGTCACCCACAGACTTAATAATTTTCGTACATAATCCATCAATTCCTACGCTATTCGTATTTTTCAGTTGTTTTATAATATTTAAAACATCTAATGATGAACTTGGAGGCATATAAATCGAGTCTCTTTTGCTCATAATACGCGATGTTACTTTTTTTCCATAGTCAGATATAGGCGTAACCTTGTCAATAAAATAATCGTTCAATTTATTTGCAATGATTACTGGATCTGTAATAATATTACTATCGTACTTAATGTTTTGTATGTCAGTTCTTGGTAAGTTTTTTTTATGTCTATTTATAATATTCCATGTAGATTTAGCTTTATTGTCCAATATTTTAATTCCATAGTCATTTTGCGCCCGTTGGGTTAGTCTAATTATTTTTCTAAGCAATTTATTGTATTTAATATATGTCATCTTATTATCTAGAGTGGGATTCGTTCTATATTTCCACAGAAGGTTTCTCTCCTTTCTGCTACATGACTTAATATCACGGGAAATCCATTTGGATCTCTTATTTGTTTTTATTGTGATTTGTTTATACGGAAAACACAAGTCATAAAAAAGTTTAAATTGTTCCAAAAATATATTGTATGCTAGGTTTGGGTCATTTGTATTATACATTTCAGAAAAAGACAATTTCTCCATACATGATCAAAATTTTGTGACATTTTCTGCCGCATAGTCACGAATACTTTTACGCCAATATGGAAATGCGGATATTGACTTTACAGGGCATATCAGCAGCTGAGCTGTATGGTCTGATAAACCAAATTCTATCACTTCCGACTTACATGGTTTTTTAAAGTTATGGGCAAAATTATCTAGGCATGTCTGACTTTTTAATCTAGTTGCTTGTTTAATAGCCAGTTTTAGATTTGATGCTAATAGCACACAGTTTAATTCTAAGCAAGCATTATTGCTTTTCAATGTGTCAATATTGAAATCACCTGCTATTAAAATATTATTAAATCGTTTCTTATTAACATATGAAAGCAATTGCTCGAGTTTTGAGAAAAACATATTTAAATTTGCCACTTTAGGTACACGATAAATACAGATAATAAGCAAATTAATAAAAGTTACTTGTATCCCACAGCATTCAAAGATGTTGGGAAGAGAAAACCTCTCAATCTCTGGTAGTTCACACCATTGGTGTCCATGGCTTATTAATATACATGATCCACCTCTCTTCACTGTTCTATTCTAACAAGCAGCCAGGCTGAAGTTTGGTATAAAAAGATTTATTTCGTCACATGTCTTCATAAAATGTTCAGTAAAACAGATGACGTCTACTTTTTGTTTCCTGTCTGACAATTAATCTAAACATATTGATAACTCATCAGATTTATTTATCAAGCCTGCTATATTTTGATGCAGTACTACAAAGTTTTGTTTACTGTCGAAAAAAGCAATCATCGTACTGTAGTGAATTTGTGTTTGTGATTGATTCGCTTTTTTGCAGGACATTAATTAAAATGTTTAAGTCATTAAAGATTGTACGTATTCCGTTGTTATTAATTTTGCCTGTTTTATTGTCAAACATTGTAGAGTCGTAGTTTAGGTTAAGGTTAGAGTCCAGTAGGTAGGCATGTTCGTGTGTTGTAATATCAAGGTATAGTAGATTATTGAAGTGTTTTACTCTCCAATTAAATAACGTCATGTTATTGTAGCCTTTAAATTTATAAGTTGGGAGGCACACTATAATATTTGTATTATTTATTCTTTGTAGTATGTTTCTGATTAAAATAATTTGTTTGTAGTAGTTGTTTGTTGTCTTAAAATCTTCCTCACCTATGAGTATGATTCCGTAATCGTCTTCTGTGAAGTTATCTAGTTTCCTTGAAATGTTTTTAAACAAGTGTTCAATGTCAGCATGAGGTGTTCATGGCTGTCGCTAGTATTTGATTTGTGTTATTTGTGCTCAATATACATATTTTATTTCGCCGGACAGATACATTTGGTGTGACTTCTTGTGTGTTTGGTTTTATGGATCCTTCATTCTGTAGTCTTGTGTGTGTTTCTTTCTGTGTTTGGTTTTTTTGTTTCGGTTTCGGTTTTATCGTGGCATCACAGATTTCTGTTTGTGTATGTGTAGTTTTGACATCTTTTTTACATTTTGGGACCCTTTTTGGCGTGTTATTTTTTATTTTGAGAGGACTATTTGTGACTTTCTTATAGAGCTCATTTTTTTTCGTTAATTCTTCGTTTTCTTTCTTAAGATTTAAAAGTTCTAAAGAAAGTGTTTTGATTTCTTGATGTGCACTTTTAAGTTCTATCGATAACTTCTTTACTTGCTCTTTCAATAATTTATTTTGCTCTCCTTCATCATCAGACAACTCTGGCCAGCTTCTAGTTGTATTATCTAGACATTCAGTAGTTTCAGCTGTTTCACTGACACTTTCATTGACAGTGTCGGGCTGAGTGCGACGACGCCGAAAAGTAATATTCTCTAGAAAATTCATTTTTATAATATTACCTAATGAGGTGTATTTAGCGTCCAGAAATATCAAGTATGATGTCAAGAGATTTTTCTTAATATGTCGTCGTTTAATTCAATTATCAATATAACATGTCAAAATAATATATGTCCTCACTCAATATAATATGTCAAGGTAGTATAATTATATTTCATCAATCAATGTCAGTAATAGTCAAAAGTTAAAAAAGGTATGTCAAAAATCCAATGATAATCCGAAATAATAATTGTCAAAAGATCCAAATAATATTCCAAGATCCAATCTACTATTAGTGTGAATATTTTGAAAATTTCCCTATTTTAGGGTAATTTATTTAGACTGGTAGCCCGAAAGTACAGCTGGCAACACTGCACTTAAAGTTACTTTAGTTATTCTTCTGTGGTTATATCATATATCATTCATTCACTACTGTCATCTATGTTGTCTATGTCAATGTAAAAGTTGTTTATTCTAAACGTGATTCTTACTATTTCAAATGTCAACGATTAATATTTGTGATATTTATGCTTAAATGGTCCAGGAGCATTTACTTATCATTAAATAAGGTAGAAATGCCTTACTTACGATGTAATTTGTCCGTAAGCAGTTGTTGTGGTGCTTTATCCTTGTAAATCCATGCGTTATGACACTTCGTACCTGCACGGTTTTCGCTCGGCAGTATATAATGTATATTGTGCCGTAAGACTTCACAAATAGTGATTGGTCGATGATCTATGTGTTCTTAACAATTGTATGACTGTTAAATGTTCTTAAAGGTATTATTTCCATTTATTTACTTAAACAATACGGAGCTAGGTTATTACTATTTGACAGCTGTCAACGACTTCTTAAAAGAATACCATTGTATACTTTTCTACACACGTTTATATAGGTTTGAACTACTCTACTGCTACTCTGCACGAGCCTCTTCTCATGAAAAGGGTTAAACCATAGTTCACCACCTTGGTCATATCCAGATTGGCAGATAGCACATATCATCTCAGAATTATATAGAGAACTCTTATACTCTCAAGAATCCTCTCAATGCCTAAAAATAGTCTATATAGCATATTGTATACAATACAATACAAATCATCTTTATTGTACACCAAAGTAATACAATTTATTATACTTATTTGTAAAATAATAGTTAAGGTACAAATGGCGGCCTTATCACTTCTAAGCAATATCTTCCAGGCAATCTTTGGATGGACTAGAAAAGCAAGGAGCCTGGAAAAGGGGCAGTTTGGCGATACTGATGATTTATACAAATTTATTTACAGTAAACAAAACAAAAAAGTATTAGCATAGAGCTCATAAAAAATCTAAAAGCAAAGTATATAACACCTTATTTTCAATTATGTGTATACAGCATTAAAACTGTCGCTATCTAACCACCTATACCACAGAATAAAGAGAGTACTAACGTACCTATACGCTGTTTATGAATTAAGATAAGGGCGGTATTGAGCGACGGTTTATCTCAGCGAATCAGTTTTCTACACGGCTGTAAATTTTTTTGCTAGCTTTTACGATTTACCGTGTTAGAAATTTGCACGAATGTCGATAGTAAAACGAGAATCCGAGTGAATTTTTCAACCGGCCTCCAGTAGTGTATTCCTACATTGTCTGGTTCACGTATAGCGAGCTATACCTCTCTCTGGTTTAGATATCATGTCTGTTGTCGTAAAATACGTGATTCTATTTTGATTTTGCAGTGATACACTCACTGTGTCGTTTACAAAGGCTCGGCAACCCCTATTATAGAAATGGGCCTTTATAATGAGGTCTGCATAAGAATATAATGTTGCCTAGTTATATAGCCAAATTTTGGTCCTGAAATCAATGGTAAATAAGAATTTAAGAGTACATTAAAAGCTTCAATTTGAAATTTTGCTTTCAAATGAATTTAGGGACCGAATAAAAGAAATAGTTAACCAATTTTAACGTTTCCAGCGAATTGTCAATTTTAATTGAATAGACGTTGGCATCGTTACATTTGTAATCTATGAGTGATCACCAATATTTTAAATGATTAAAGATTTGCTAGTTTAGTTTGATATTCTATGTTATATTAATTAGGCAACTAAGATCAAATCGATAAAGGTAAATACTGCATTTAGAACACAGGAGTGAGGCCATTTTAATATCAATTGCTCTCTCTCAAATAACGTAAATTCTCTTATTACAAAAAATAGGACCTTTATACGGTACTTGTCTCGCTTACTTTGCCACTACTGTGTCACCTGTGTAGCCACGTGGTTCAGCAGCAGTGGGCATTGATGACAACGGGTTTTGACACTCGTGAAGCCTCAGGGAAACTTAAACTGTCTTGGAACCCGCAACGAGCGTAATCAGAAGTATATTGTATAAAATAACACCTGCCTCATTATCAGCCTTATTTTTATAATCTGTCCCACGGCACAAGCCTCTTCTCATTATGAGAAGGCTTAGGCCATATTCCACCACGCTGGCTAATTGCCGGTTGGCTGAACTCACATTTCTTTCGATAACATTAACAGACAAGAGTCTTTCGAAATTTCTTTACGATATAATTTCCTTGCTTTTAAATAAAATAAATAAATATGTAGTAAACTGGATTGCTATTATAGGGTCGTTTTTTGACCGACTGCCTGTCTGTCTGTTAACACCCATTATCGCGTGAATGCATTGATCGAAAGTGTTCATGTAAAATTGATGTTTTTAATACTTTTTTTACGTACTTGGGTCTATTGTCTAGTAGTCTATGGCACTGAAAAAAATAACACTGTTTCTTCGTCAATCCAATAGAAAGATACAGAAGCCAGTAGATTTTTGCTGATTTGGATACACTTTGAAAGTCTTAAGTTTTAATATTTCGTTTCGTATGTAGTTGTATATTTTTCAGTTAGATGTTTCAGTTAGAGGATTAGATATTATTATTATTTACAAAAACAAAGTATAGTAAAACAATTCATACGCTTTGATATTGTGCTAGTAAAGAGCTTGTCCAAGAAAGGACTTATTAATACATATACAAAATATTTATAAGTAGAATACACACGGATGTCAGACAGGTCAAGTAGAAAGGGAACGAACTTCCCTTACCCTGAGTGCTCCATTAGATTACTGTTGACACAAAAATATTGCAACTCGTTCCTTATTTTTGTATCCAAACGATTTTATATTCATAACAAACCTTACGTTTGGATTTTATTCTCATCCTTGGAAAGGTTTCATTTACTTAGTAAAGTATACATTTTATATCCGCCTCATTATTTCATCGTAAAAATGGGTACTATCAAATATCACGTATTACAAAAGAAACATCGGACCGATTAACTAAAAGCGTTTATAAAAGTATCGCATAATACTTCACACAATAAAATTCAGAAACATTTTCCGTAAAACTCGATATCATATATTGGAAGCGAGCTTTATGAAACGTAGATTGATTGCAAAGATACAAAATAGCTAGATTAGACCGTGATAAATTCGTAGTACATGCTACCACTGTGTATGTAAATCAGAGTGTTTAAATGAAAATCAAAATTTATGTATGAACACTAGTTTTTGCGTGCGACTCCCCTCGGGTGGGTGTCGGTCATCACGATAGAAGGTAGCTCATGTGTTATTATAATGGATAAGCTATACTGCTGCAATCATCTCATCCGAAAGACATCCACTGCTGGTCATAGGCACCCCCAATACTCTCCACATAGACTGATCTTGAGCAACCCGCATCCAGCTTCTTTCCGTGTTCCCAACCAGATTGTCGGTCTACCTTGTTGCGAGCCTAACCATATTACTATTACGTTGGCTGCAGTGTCATTAAAACTCGTTTGGTAGTATTTGAGTGAAAAGTAAAACACTTCTGTAGTGAATATTTAACTATGTCTCCGTGATTAGCAGATTCAACACAGGAATTAATCAATGTTTTGTACGTGTTTATATTAGTAGTTGCATTATGTACCTATCAGTATATAATATAGACGAATATGTACAGTATAGCGGTACAAGCAGCAATGTCATTAGCATATGGTAGATCAATACAAATACAAATATCAAGGAATGGAGGCTGAAATTCGTGTGTTTTGTGTGCCAGTACATGTAGGCGCCCACGTTCTGTGACCTACAAAAAGAGTCATTGGTGCATTTTTTATTCGCAAACCGACAGCTGTATATGTACGATTTCCATGTTTGTACCTGCGATTTGTTGTTACGTTCCTACGGTAATCATGAGCATCCTTTTTGTTTAGGTATTATTTATTTATGCTCATGTTAAACCCAATATAACCTTTGAAAAAAGGTAGAATTATCATCAGTCCTTTATATAAACTATTCCAGTGTCGGGCACGGGCCTCTTCTCACTGTGGAAAGTGTTACACTGTAGTCCACGCTGGCTTAGTGCAGTTTGATAGATTTCACATGCTCATGTCATTCATCATATCTTTCAAGATTATTATGGATATAACTAGGACGCTAGCAGCAACGCCTGCATTTTTTTTAATTTACTCGTTTTGGCCGATCCCGTGGGAATTTCGGAAAACCCCTTCTTAGGGCGGTTTCAGATTAGCGTATTTTTCTGCGCGTATATGGTCGTTTTTGCATACGCGCTTACACGCGCGCTATATTACGCGCTTCAAAAAACCAGACTTACGTAAACGGGCGTGTTTGCTCGAAACGGTAGTGACGTCTTGTCAGTGTCAACATGGATTCTGACGGTTGGTAGCTATACGAGCTTAGAAGCGCGTCAACGCTCGTACGAGTTGCGCGTGTGCCAAAAGGCGCGCCTATACGCGCCTACACGCGCTTCTAAAAACGAGCTTATACGCGCGTATAAAACGCTAATCTGAAACCGCTCTTAGTGCACGCCTACGGTCCCCAAGGAACATACATGCCAAATTTCAGCTTCCGGCGCCCAATAGTTTCGGCTGTGGCGTGTCTGTCAGTCAGTAAGTAACGCAAGGATTTTATATATTAAGATAACGGGCGCAGGTTTCATCATTTTTCGGTGAAGAAAAAAAAACGTGAGGAAATCTGCATGTGTGAGAGTTCTTCATAGTGTTCTCGAAAGACATGCGAAGTCTGCCAACCCGCAACTTGGCCAGCGTGTGGACTATGGCCTGACCCTTCTCATAGTGTGAAGAGGCCCGTGCCCAGCAGTGGGACAGTATAAAAGGCTGCTGATATACGCACTTAGCTCCAAAAAGTCAGTGTCCTCTGCATAGCAATCTGCAAGTCTCTTCACTAAGGTATCGCTGCCTTACCTTGCTGAAAAGGTACAGGTAATCTTAAGAAATACATAGATGGATACTATACTTTATTGCACATCAAAGTATATTTATAAAGCTACGAACATAAGAACGTTTTCCCCAGAGATGGTGAGCTCAGATATTAAGGTACCACCCACTATTAGTACAAGCTATCCGCCAGTATTTCCACCTAGTAGTATGTTCATGAGTAATCCGTCTTATAAACAGTTTTATAGCGAGTCCGTTCAAAGAATATCTACTTAATTATGCATCGCTTATTTGCTTTATAGAACAACCTGTTCATGGAAACAGTAATAATAATTAAAGTCGAGAATCGACAATAATAATCAGCAGTAATAGGATTTCTTGAAAATTATTATTACTTAATCAGTAGTGTTTTTTATATTGATATCTCGAGATAGGGTCTCCCTTGTTTGACCGAAAGGAATTTGACAAATTTTCACTTCCCAAAAAATTTTTCGCGTAATTTCATTTGCCAAATTATTACTTAGCAAAAATTCTATTCACAAAAAATTGTAACGCAAACCTAATGTTAGGGAAATGAACGTTTAAACTATAACTTGTTTACCAACTAGTACTTTTAACATTTTTGATGAAGTATACTTTCCTAGACATAATTGTATATGTGTAAAGCAAAGGTACTATGTATTAATAATATAGATCTGAAACTTTCAGGTATCCTCACAATGTTTTCCTCCATCGTTTAGTTGACGATAATAAACAATTAAATCTATATAAAAAAGTCTTCGGTGAGCTCCATGGGATTGAACCCTCCGCGTAGCATTCAGTTGGTCTTTTCAATCTTTCCTTGTAGTATACAGAATGTTGCTTTGCATTAGCAAAATATTTTTAGGTGTGAATAAACTACTATAACTGAATACAAATACATGAAACTATAGTCACTAAAAGTTAAAAAAAAATTTCGTCATCATACACTTTGAAAATTAACTCGGTGTATTGACCGCCGCCGCCGCTCAGCTGACCACCATTGCAGGTGCCTAACACACACAAGCACACGTATCTACAGTGACTGCGCGAAACAGTTTTATTTTGCATGATTCAACAGTTTATTCTGATTTACTATCTAAGTAACATTGAATGAAAATAGGGTCTTATATCATCGCACACTGTTTGAAATAATTTTAGGTGAATAAGTGTACTATATTGTATTATTAAAATGTTTAGAAATGCATATCAACACCCTGTATATCATTTTATTAAAATATATCTATTAGCATAGAGCTTATCAAAACTCTAAAAATAGAGTATAGCACGCCTTTTTTTTAATTATGTGCATACGGCATTAAAACTGTCGCTATCTAAGCACCTATACGCTGTTTATGAGTTAAGATAAGGGCGGTATTGAGCGACGGTTTATCTCAGTGATTCAGTATTCTACACGGCTGTAAATTTTTTTGCTAGCTTTTACGATGTACCGTGTTATAAATTCTGAACGAATGTCGATAGTAAAACGAGAAGCCGAGTGAATTTTTTAACCGGCCTTCAGTAGTGTATTCCTACGTTCCCTGGTTCACGTATTGCGGGCAATACCTCTCTCTTGTTTAGATATCATGTCTGCTCTCATAAAATACGTGATTCTATTTTGATTTTGCTTATCACTCGATAAGCAAAATCAAAATAGAATCAAACTCGAATCGAAAGAATCGAATTTAAACGATAACAATATTTTAGATAAGGTACTCATAGATAAATACAAATATAACGATGCCAACGTCTATTCAATTAAAACTATTCGCTGGAAACGTTGAAATTGGTTAACGATTTCTTTTATTCGGTCCCTAAATTCATTCGAAAGGAAAATGTCAAATTGAAGCTTTTAATGAACTAAAATATTCTTATTTACCATCAATTTCAGGACACAATTTGGCTATATACAAATGAATAATTAGGCAACATTATATTCTTATTCAGACCTCATTATAAAGGCGCATTTCTATAATAGGGGTTACCGAGCCTTTGTAAATGACACAGTGAGAGTATCACTCGATAAGCAAAATCAAAATAGAATGACGTATTTTCCGAGAGCATACCAGAGAGAGGTATAGCACGCTATATGTGAACCAGACAACGTAGGAATACACTACTGAAGGCCGGTTGAAAAATTCACTCGGCTTCTCGTTTTACTATCGACATTCGTTCAGAATTTATAACACGGTAAATCGTAAACACAATACAGGGTGTAAAAAGGCCCTTAACGAAAACTGAAATCCCATGTTGTGCCAATCACTAGGAACATTTTTTCCTTCGGCACCATACCTGGGAAATTACCGGTGAGGAGATATTAAGGCTTAAAGTTAGTATGGATTTTTTTTTATTAGGAACAAAATCGAGGCATTTACCCCACCGATATGTTCGTTAGATGCGCTTTTACCCCATGGATAACTAGGTATTTACGCGCGACCTTTTAACTGCGGTTTAAAAAATGTGAATACTTGAAAAAAATATCGTTTCCCAGGTATTATAATAATGCAATAATGTTATATTATGGATAGAATATATATATATATATATATTCTATCCATAATATAACATTATTGCTCTCAGACATACAGGTTTCTTCACGATGTTTTTCTAAGGTGGGTGGACGATGAAAGGCCACTGTAACGAAAAAACTGTATTTTTTATTTCGTTTATTGCATGAATGAAAAAAACAATTAGGTATTTACTATCTTTTATTCTAGATGTAATCACAATTTAAAAAACAAAAACCTTGACTTTTATAAAGCTGTTCCAAACGGCCTTGCAAGGAACAGGGTTCCATACAAGGCCAATATTAAATATCAGTCGTTCAAGTAAGTATATTTTAATATTTTTACAATTTACATAAAAACTATCTTCTGCTGTGTGTGTGCGAATTACTATTTTAATGTACGACGACCGAAGTCCACGAAGCAAACAGCCGTACTGAGAAAATAGCAATGCGAGCGACTCGCCGCCGCTTCTGTGTCCATAAGTTTGATAGGGATTAGTGTGTGTGGAAGGAATTTGTCATCACATGTCAATATCACTTACTTTTTTATAGTTGGCCTTCAAAGGAGCATGGCCTTTCATGGTCCACCCACTTTACATCGTTAGCAAGCAATAAATTACAATTTCATACACATCTAACTTTGAAAAGGCGGTCATGTGCGTGGATTTGATGTATTTAATAATTTTCACTAAATCTTATTGAATAATTTCATTTAGACAACAAAATAATATCATTGCTTCGTTTGAAAATCAAATACAGCATGCTACTTATCACCATTATACAATGTTCATTCGTATATGCCTAATATGTTACAATTGTGGATATGATTCCACGAAATAACCACAATGTGAATTACCTGCGGTTATTTCACAATACTAATCTCAGGGGATTCGGTTACAAGAGTCCAGAACCCAATTTGTTATTATGCCTGCAAATAAATGTTTACCGATACTAATTGACGGCATTAATTATGTACATATATTTCTGTTTGGTTTGCTTTATTTTATAATTATCTGGACGTATATTAGTTAGATTCTGTATATGAATGACCTATATTATTATGCGTATAATGAAGTTACTATGTAAGGCCAACCTCACATTGGGCGTGCGCGTTCCTCGAGCGAGCGCCCGGCGTGTTCACAGCGTGCGCTTGACGATCACTACTACAAAGTGAACGCCGCGGAACGGATGCCGGACGGACGCCAGGTCCACGCCGAGCGCACGCTCAGGGAACGCGCAAGCTCAATGTGAAGAAGCCTTATGGGTACCTACTAACCGAAGTACCCCAGGCAGGCAGGCAGCAAGAAGCTAGGGTGCACGGCTTATTCAAAGAGTACCACATTTCGCCAATGATATGCAATTGAACTTGATTTTACTGAGGTACATGACCTCAGTAATAGACCCTAAATCACAGTCACAAAGAGCAAGTAACCTATACATATGTTGCCCGGCAAGTAAACTGCTCATATAACTCGCGCGAGTTACTTTTATTTTCCTACACGTCAAACCAATAGTAGATTAGTAGCCAAGGGCTGTAAGGCATCAATTGCAGCCCGAGATATTTAGGCGCACGAGCGCAGCGAGGGCGCCTATAGTTCGAGGGTGCAATTGGTGTTTACACCCGAGCTAACTATTCTGCTTTACATCTCGATTGTTAGGTAAGTAAGTAACCGTAAGTAGAAAAAAACCGGCATTACAAGAATAAAACATTTCATTTGTTGAAATTTATAGTTAATTGCTGCTTCAGCTTCCATTTTTATTGAATCGGAAGTGCAGCTTATATCTTCATCACTTGAAAAACTCATGTTTTTTCCTAATTTGCACGTAATTATAAAAAAAAACCGGTCAAGTGCGAGTCGGACTCGCGCACCGAGGGTTCCGTACAAACCTGTAGGTATATAAGTAAAAGTTCACCAGTCATAGTTATAGTATTTTTATTGCCAAATGAAATCCATAACATTACAGTATGGAAAGCTGGAGGAGCATAAATTAAATAAAAAGAGGTCTTTAACGTTTGTAATCAGTCATCCTTTAATTTATATTAACATATATCGCTTATTTTATAATATAACTTAAATACCTATTCCATACTTGCAGCAGCCTTGCAAAAGTCTGCTGATGAATGATGGTAAGATTTTTTTATCAAAGTTATTGATTTACAAAGTTTTTAGTGACTATTAGAAATCTGTTACAAAAATGCTTATAAAGTACAGAATAATAAGCAAAAATGTTTGAAGACTATGTAATTATTTGAAATCTCAATATCAATCAGCCTATCGCAGTCCACTGCTGGACATAGGCCTCTCCCGACACGCACCACAGCACATGGTCCTCAGCCTTCCGCATCCTTTATCTGGGCTATAAGGCGTTGCTTCGTACCTACCAAATTTCAAGATTTTGAGTTCACGGGAAGTACCCTGTAGGTTTTGATTCCCTTGCGAGTAGCCGCGAGTTTGAAAATATGCTTATATTGCACTTTCTTTTGATTGCGTTGACATAGAAGTTTGATTTTGTTGCAGCTTAACGGTGTTATATACCATTTTT
The DNA here is from genome assembly GCA_944739405.2 of Euclidia mi. Classification (NCBI taxonomy): domain Eukaryota; kingdom Metazoa; phylum Arthropoda; class Insecta; order Lepidoptera; family Erebidae; genus Euclidia; species Euclidia mi. Next base: position 26,713,590 of record OX123193.2, on the reverse strand, counting down.
TTTTTTTTTTTTGTTTTACGAGGTGGAAAATCCCTTCGGATCTCCGACTCTTGGGGGAAATAAGAGCCGGAGTATGTGGTGTTTCCACTAAAAACCATCTCGACTTCCGCCATGTACCCGTGTGTCGGAGGGTGGGGCATCACCAAAGCACTCGTCGCCACCCTCCGACGGGTATTGGCCCGCCAGATGGTCAGGCGGGCCCCGAACAAAACCCCCTTGGCGGCGGATTAAGGTGTTGGACTCCGCCGCCAAAACGCCCAGCGGCCGCAGAGGATAGGGAGGACGGCAACGCAACACCGCATCTCCTCTTCCTCTGCGGCCCCACCGCGACACATCGAATGGTGCGCCCCCATTTGGTCGCGGGAGATAGGGCGCGCGGCAACGCAACACCGACACGCCTCTCCTCCCGCGACCGCACCCGACTGCGAGGGACAGACAGAACTGTCCCCCGCACCCGCACCGTTGGACGCATCCTGCGCAGGCCCCTCCAAGCCCACGCGGAGCGTCCCCTCCTGGATCCCTCTTAGCTTCACCGCGGGTGACCAATCCACGGTTACTGAGCCCCCCCACCACGACAAGGTAGAGATCCCACGGGGGGGAACGGTGTTATATACCTGAGTATTTGATATGAATTTCAATTTAATACCTCCACGCGTTCAAGAGAAAGGGGTAGTAACTTTAAATTTATAAAAATATTTTTCTTATATGATGTAACTAAAAATTAATGATTTTCGCAATTTTTCCTTTATATGTGCTATAAGGTGTTGCTTCGTGCCAAATTTCAAGATTCTGAGCTCATGGAAAGTACCCTGTAGGTTTTGATTCACTTGCGAGTAGGCGCCAGTATGAAAATATGCTTATATTGCTCTTTCTTTTGATTGCGTTGACATAGAAGCTTGATTTTGTTGCAGCTTAACGGTGTTATATACTTGAGTATTTGATATGAATTTCAATTTAATACCTCCACGCGTAAAAGAGAAAGGGATAGTAACTTTAAATTTATTAACAATATTTTTTTATATGCTGTAACTAAAAATTTACGGTTTTCGCAATTTTTCCTTCATATGTGATATAAGACGTTACTTCGTACCAAATTTTAAGATTCTGAGTTCACCGGAAGTACCCTGTAGGTTTTGATTCACTTGCGAGTAGGCGCGAGTTTGAAAATATGCTTATATTGCTCTTTCTTTTGATTGCGTTGACATAGAAGCTTGATTTTGTTGCAGCCTTACGGTGTTATATACCTGAGTATTTGATATGAATTTCAATTTAATACCTCGACGCGTTCAAGAGAAAGGGGTAGTAACTTTAAATTTATCAAAAATATTTTTTTATATGCTGTAACAAAAAATTTACGGTTTTCGCAATTTTTCCTTCATAAGTGATATAAGACGTTACTTCGTACCAAATTTCAAGATTCTGAGTTCACCGGAAGTACCCTGTAGGTTTTGATTCACTTGCGAGTAGGCGCGAGTATGAAAATATGCTTATATTGCTCTTTCTTTTGATTGCGTTGACATAGAAGCTTGATTTTGTTGCAGCTTAACAGTTTTATATACTTGAATATTTGATATGAATTTCAATTTAATACCTCCACGCGTAAGAGAGAAAGGGGTAGTAACTTTAAATTTATTAAAAATATTTTTTTTATATGCTGTAACTAAAAATTTACGGTTTTCGCAATTTTTCCTTCATAAGTGATATAAGACGTTGCTTCGTACCAAATTTCAAGATTCTGAGTTCACGGGAAGTACCCTGTAGGTTTTGATTCCAATGCGAGTTTGAAAATATGCTGCAATTTGCATCATATACAGCTGTATCTTTTGATTGCGTTGGGTTAGAAGTTTGATTTTTTTACAGCTCTATGGAACCGTAGATTGGAGTATTTAGTATAAATTTCAGTTTGATACCTCCACGCCTTATTTAGAAAAAGGGTCTTGACAGACGGACGGACAACAAAGTGATCCTATAAGGGTTCCGTTTTTTCCTTTCGAGGTACGGAACTCTAAAAATCCCAAAAACAAACAATATTTCAAGTAAAAGTTTGCTATTCCCGCCTTTTTTCATTAAAAAGAATCAAGAAAAGAACTTTTTTTTGCAAGAACGAAATTGAGCTTCGCCGTTATTTAAAATAGATGACTATTATACTCACACGAAGACAAGGCTGAATAGCAAAGCGACCTCTTTGGTCATTGGGCTGAATGCATAATGTCTATTGCCAGTATGATGGTTAGATGTACGCGTACTTTTTGAAAGAAAGAAGTGTTTTTTTTTTATTACTTACCGCCCTAGGGCTTTTCTAGCTACATTATTACCCTAGAGCGCTAATTAGTCACCTACAAGCCCCATTTGGAGGTAATAAGAACCTACTTACCGAACATGAGAGATGTAAATTACTATTACTGTACTCAAATGTATGTGTATAGATCATAAATGTCAACATAGACATGAATGCCAAAACCAATCTGACCCCAATGAGAATAAAATGTCCAATTCAAGCAAACATAGTGTCAACATCGTCAAAGCATCACGCAGCGTGTAAGCCGATATTTCTGAACACACATATAGACACGTACTTATATATTTCAGGTATACGGTGCTCGTTAGTGACGTTCCCGAGCTCGGTACGTTCGTTCAAACGAAAACGGTTAAAACGCTCACCCGGTGAGTATTTTTTATGCTTTTTATTTTTGTTGCTCGTGACTTTTTTCTTATTTGAACAATTTATGCAGATTCCCGGCCGGAGCTGGTGTACACTTTCATTGAACAGGCGGTGCAGCCTGGCGCCCAGGTTGCACTGAAATGTTCGGCGGTTGGTGAACCGCCTCCTCGGTTCAGGTGGTCGTTAGACGGTCAACCTGTTCCATCACATCACGGGTAAGTTTTAGTTTAAGATAACAACCTTTACTTATATGTTATTGCATAAACGATTTTTAACTTTCGCGATTAGTATACATTACACATGGTTATTAAGCGGGTCTTACTCGCGATAAGTAATATATTTAAGGCATTAATACCTCGGTATTAGTCCGCGCGCCGCAACCACGACCGAAGCACCGAAACAAGTCGGCCGAAACGTTGGCAAAAATTTATACCTTAAATATATTATTTATCGCGAGTAGGACCTGTTTAATAACCTTGCATAATGTTATAGCATGTCTTGTTGACCAATAAAAAATGATCGTATTCTTTACACAACAAATATTTCCAAAATAAAGGGTGTCAAAAAGATACACTGTATCGCAATCCATACACAACTCCCTAATGTACGATTCCCGGGCTATTTCACGGAGTAAATCACACAGATTAGAAGTTTACGTTCGTATGCAGGGCCATAATAACGGAAGGCTGGGAGAGCGGTCCCTCTGGGCTCGGGTCCAGCAGTAACTACGTGCTGTCTACCCTGTCATTGAGTAGCGCGAGGGTGGAACATGGCGGCCGGTACGAGTGCCGGGCGACTAACAACCATGGCTCAGTGGCTCATGCTGCACGACTCAACGTATACGGTAAGACCTCACACAGACTTCCTTTTTCTTTAAATAGACTTCTGCAATGAGAATAAATCTTTTGTTCCGGGTGACTTTATAAAAATTCAATCAACAGACATAAATTGCACTCGAAATTGTGGAACACTCGAATTGTTGTCTCGTGTAGGGAGTGAACCAAAACCATTAGTGCCGCTAAACTGTGACGCCGTTCAGCCGCTAAACTGCTATGCTATACGTGCACTAAACCACCATTCATTTCTCCCTTTCATTTACGATTGCGTGGCAATTTCACAAACAATACCATTGTCATATTCATACACAGCTCTTGTTTTACTAAGCGAAATAATTTTGCCGCTTTTTACCACGCTCTAAAAGCTCTCGTGTAAACCGCCTCTTAGAGTTTATAGTACAAATATAGTAGACTGTTTTTACAACAAACAGTAGCTCGTGTGTATAATTCGTTATGTACATTTATATCGGCCATTTAGATACCAATTACAATGTACATCACGGACCCTCTCGCAAGATTGATGCTCATGAGATGTTAACGGAAAGAATCCCGGTATTAATCCGTAATAGAAAGGAGCACGCTAAATATGTAGTGTGCGTGTGTTAGTAATGCTTATTACATTGATACTATGATGATTCTTTACGTAATATGTATGGACTGAATGTTGTGATCGAGGCAGCTCGCACTATAAAGGTGGATACAGACATTGCGAGGCATGCGCTGTGCGCCGTTCGTAGCGCATGCCTCGCAAAGTCTGTATACGGCTTACTATGCCTTGGTTTATGTAGCGTTACCGAATTATATGATGAACGGTGACAATGATTAATTGCCTTACTTAACTTTGTGTATATTAAGCACATAATACATGTGCCTGTTATGCTACTTTATTTGCATTCAAATTAAAACTAACATAGTTACATGACTATTTACACATAAAATAAGACAATAATTTCTATACTTAAATAACTAAAAAATACATTTAAAAAAAAGAAAGGAAAAGAAAATTTAGAGGGCGTCATGGAAATCCTCCACATCGCCGTCAATTGGGAGCGTGCCTAGAATGCTGGCAGCATTGCCACGTTGTATGGCAATGCTGATCTTTTGCGCCAAATACAGGCCAGCCTTCTGGTCACGCGAGGCGTCGACCAGTCTCTTTGAGAGATCTCTAAAAAGAGATCGCGTACTTGGACCCCATGGTCCCAACGTTTCGACTCCAAACGGCTCAAATACATAATCTCCTATTAGATTTATGTATTTGCGCCGTTTGAGAGTCTCCGCTGTAGCTGCAGCAGCGCCCGCACAACCCGCTGTGCTTGGAAGATGAGATGGCGCAAGGGTGTCGACACAAGTTGCGTCCTACACCAAAGGCCTACCCAGCTTCCACGGCAGTAAAGACATACCGTCTGGTCTTTTGCCATCGTCGCGTGCCAAGCCCTGAGGTTCAAGTTGGGCTGGAACGCCAGCGGTGACAAGAGCCCGACGAAGTAAACTTTATTGTGATGTAAAACAAAAATATCGGCTTTGGACCGTATTACCACTTGAAAGCAAACTTGTGGCCGGAAATGTCGCAAGAAGTTACAAACAATAACTCAGAACTTGCTTGTTGTTTACAATTCCAAGGAGCTTGGAATTTATTACCTCGCGGCATTTCTCACCGAAACCTTCATTCGGATGAAAAACCACTTACAAGGTTATAGGGTCAGAACAAAATAAATATATACTGGAGTAGACATCCGTCAAAACGCCCGACGTATTTTTGCTGCTTTTAGAGAAAGAGGTAAGTATTGGGTACTATATATTATGACACGGGTTTACTTTAACATAACTTTGTTTTTCTTGCTAAAAACTACTACTATACCAAATAGAAAATTTTGTTTCTGGTGAAGTTTTGAAACATGTTATGTCGGTACAAATAAAAATCTATAAAAACATACGGGCTCAATACGTAAATAAATAAATACCAATACATAGAAAGCATACTTTAAACAAGGATCTTTAACTGCGTTTTGGAATACTCCCGTGAAAACATATTTAGGCTGAAATACTTCAATACTCTATGAGTTAATAAAATAATATCACTCGAATGGTAATAACTTTATAGTTTCACAAACTGTTGCTTTAGTTTAACAAAGCATCATAGTTCGGTCTACGCTCAAGTATAAAAGTTAAATGATTAGGAAAGAAAGCCTGCCGCCGGTCTCCCTTTCTTCCGGCACTGCTCCCTTTGTATGTAAATCCCAACGATAGCGATAGAAAAAGGCTGGTTAACCAAAATCCAATGCCGTTAAGTCATGAGTTTGTCAGACAAGGTACGAGTAGGGACCGACGGGACTTCATTAATTTACATTATCCGCTACAAAACAGAAAATAATAAATATTGACACGGGTTTCTCTAATTCTACTTGTGTTCATCATACAAAATAATTTAGCGGGTCTTAATCGCGTTAACTTAACTTATTTAAGGTATAAATACCTATTTGTTTCCGAAGTTTCGCTCGTAGTCTCTCCGCGACCAAGCTCGGTGCAAGACGAGCGAAGCGTCGGAAACAAATAGGAATTAAACCTTAAATAAGTTAAGTTAACGCGATTAAGACCCGCTAAATTATTTTGTATGATGTACACAAATCGCGAAAGTTTAAAATCTACTTGTGTTTACGTTATTATCAGCCATCTTTATAATGTGTTCCACTGCTGAGCACAAATATCTTGTCGTTATGGGAAGATTTAAGCCATAGTTCACCACTTTGGTCAAGTGCAGGTTGGCAGAGTTCAGAATCATGTCCTTCGAGAACTCACTCAGAGTTCTCGAAGTATGCAGTTCTCTCGAGAAAATTTTGTTCACTGTTGAACAAGCGATATTGTCAATTTTATGCTTACTACATAATAATATAAAAACTGCAAATGATATATGGTCTGGTTAAATTTTAATCATCACTCTATGACAGACCATGGTAGACAGAGAGACGACCGCATGAACCGAACTAAACTATTGATTTGCTATTTTAAGCGCATTCGTCAGCGTCTGGTTTATTATGGATGTGTGACTGGTTACACAAGGCTACATTTTCCATTGAAGGGCATGTAAAGCTGTAGTTGTAGGAGTAAGTTCTCTCAAATATCATAAACATTGTATTTCACATTGATTCAAACCATTTGCGGAGGTTACACTGCAGTCACTCTGCGTAAAAGTCTAAAAATATTCCGGTTAGGCAAGAAAGCTATTCTTCAGCATGTAGGCATGCTAGAATAGGATCGAGGCCGGCTTGGATGCCACCGGGATAAGCTATGATGAATTTCAATGCATAGTTAGTGTAGAGGATTAAATAGAGATATCGTACAAATGTATAAATATCACAAAAAGACAAATCGTTGATCCATATTGAGTTACGTCATATCATATTAGAACGCACGAAAAGACTTACGAGTATTATGTATATTATGAGAGAATGCTTCAAAGGCAATAAATATTGGTTTCTAGATCAGCTCGGTCTCAGCACATAGAAAAGGCTTGGCAAGAATACTAGAAATATATACGCCACACTGGTATTGTATAAATAAAACATAATAAAAATGTTATTACATTCCACCGACTGCTATAAATATATTTTTTGTTTACCGCGCTACGTTTCATATTTTGTTTTAGCGTCCTAAATAAATAACAATAAATATCGTTTTGGTATTAGGCATATGAGGATTGCTGTGCTAATATTATTCTTACATTTACATAGGTCCGCCCTACATCAGAACTATGAGTCCTGTGAAGGCCGTCGCGGGATCTGAAGTGACGATTTGGTGCCCTTACTATGGATTTCCTATCGAGTAAGTGAGAAGATACTCTTAGTACTTTATCAATTGATTTACGTGAAGCGTGTGTAAGTTTTCACTTGAGTGTTACCTTCCTACAATATGTATGGCCACACATTGATAGTCGGATCACGAAACGACATTGTCGAACCATCCACTCGCGACATTATTATGATTACAAACTGAATATCGAAGTACTCGAGATATTGTTTTATTCTTGTCGTTATATTACCTCGCCGCTCGAGTTGGAAAGAAAATCAGTTAATTTTCGACTTGCTCTAAGAAATGCTCTCCTTGCAAAAACTTCTTTATTAATTCCATATCAAATTTTAATATTGACGTCTCAGTTCGTTAATTATGCGAGAACGAAATTGAATAACAATTTAAAATTCTTGAGTTATAAATCCGAAAGTATTGTTCAGCATATAGAAAGCGTTCATATTTTATGAAATTCTTGAACAACTGAACATTTTCGAAGCAGCTTTGCAGAGATTTTATGACATTTTAGTTTTTAAATTATTTAAGCACTATTCATGCATTAAACTTATGGTTATTCAAGAATTAATATGTGTGGCTTGTAGTAATTAGATGAGCAGATGGTTTTATGCTGAAACTATTATTACCAATTTGTTTAAAATTTAACTGTTCCATCTACTACCTCAGAATATTAAAGAGAGCTGTTTATTTTTAGAATACCTTGCAAAATAAATGAATTTGTTCAATCCAGTTCTGTGAAATGGGAGGGCGGAGCGGCCGCAGATCCTCGGTATCAGCAAATGACGATAACCAACGTCGACAGAAACCGCGACCAAGGAGGATGGATTTGTTCTGTTTTAACGCCAGGAGGTGAACTGGCTAGGAGAGAGGTATGGCATAACTTAAAATATTATTTAAAGCAAGTTGTTTTTTTTAAAGCTATTAAACTTTCGCGGTTTGTACACATAGGTACTATTTATATTATTCATCCCGTGAGCTGGTGAGGTCCCGAACGTGAGGGCAAAAATAACGTACTGTACCATACTTTAAAAATATAGATAGACAGATAGATAGTAAAGATTCTTTACTGTACACCAAAATAAAGTACATGCAGACCAAAACAAAATATTTTTTATAATACGCGATTGATACCCGTAACATAAATAAGTCGTAATATTGTTACTTTATATGGTTCAAGTCTCTGCCTACCCCTTCGGGAAACAGACATGAGTCTATGAATGTATATGGTTAATATTTAAGCAGAATTAAGCGCTAGATAGTACCAGCAAGATAGGTAACATACAGGCAGGCAACTAAAGACCGCAATATTTAGTCGACGGAATTCTCTGAAAATCTAAGCGCAACTCACTGAATACATGATTTTAACAATAACTCGAATCTATTATGACAAAATCATGACTGGTTATAACATCACAGCTTTATTATGCTGCTATCTGCTATGTGTCATATATTCATAACATTTCATAACCCATCATTTCCGCTTACTTTATTTAGCAGACGACCCTCTTATTTGCTGAGGCTGTAGCGAACTAGATGTACTTCATTTTCCGCATCATTTCACTATCAGAAAGAGCAAAGTTACTTTATATAAAAAACAAAGAGTTGAAATGAAACTAACTATAATCTTTTTATCATAGTTTATTTGTTGTAGAAACAGTTTTGTTACTTTTTGTATTATAAGGTCGTCAAATTTTTTGGTGTTTAGACCGATAAAAAAAGTTATTTTGGTAAACAGATAGAATAAATATCATGGATAAAAATCATCAACATCCCCATTTATAAGTAAATACTAGATGAGCCCGCGGTTACACCCGCTTTATTAAGGGGTACTGCTCCGCACCTGTGCCTTATAGCGTGATGTTATATAGCCTATAACCTTCCTTGATAAATGGGCTATCTATCAGAAAAGAATTATCCAAATTGGACCAGTATGTAGTTCCTGAGATTAGCGTGTTCAACTGATTAAATTTGCGAGAAAACATTTTCTGTTTGATATAATAAAAAAGTTTTCAGTGGTTACTATTTGCTACTCATTACGGTGTATGGCCTTCAAACATTATACCTACCTATATATTCATATAACCTTATATTAACTCCGTCTAATGTTCAGTTCTAAAACGGTTGAAATTATGTAATGTTTCACCAATTATAATTTTATGAACACTATTAGTAATTCAAGAAGGTCATGTGTGTATCTCAAAAATACATTTTAACAGCCCCACTGAGTCTCAAATAGTGAAATAGGCTGTCTTAACTTAACAATAAAATATTATGAATCTTTTTCAAGTAGAAACATAGAGTGGCAATTGCCATGGTGTATAAATTTCGTGGTCTTTAACGTAAGTTCTACATTGACTTTGGGGATTATATACCACGCAAATTGGATTTGAGTCTATGATATTAATTGGTAATGTAAAATTAATGTTCATGGTACTAGTATTTTTTAATGGTCTCGATCACGTTATTATTTGAAAATATATATTTTTTTTATTTTTATAGACTCACGCCTGTCTCCCCGAAGGGGTAGGCAGACGTGTAATATTACACCCACAATTCGCCATGAATTTTTATGTCCCACGTTATAGGGGGCGAGCCTGTTGCCGTTACCGGACACATCACCATACTCCGTGCTGCTACTGAGAATTCGGAAAAACTCACTATCACTTGCCCGACCCGGGAATTGAACCCGGGACCTCCGATCAGCAGTCGCATACGCTATCCACTGGACCACGGAGGCAATCTTGAAAATAAAGGTGAAATATCCCATCGTTTGGGCGTGGGCTATAAGAGCCTTCGTCATTCACACAAAACAAATCGATTGTGACTTCGCTACACAAATAGTATCCAGTATGTGTTCAGATCGCGAAAGTTTGAAGATTTTCATGGTGATTATATGCAGGCATGGTCATGGTTTTTGGGTGTATGAAAATTTTACCAGCGACAGTGTTTTTAAATGTTGTCCTAGGTCCAAGTGACAGTGGTGTCGCCACCGGTTCTGTCTCCAATTGAATTTCCGCCAGGGTTGAGAGCAGGCGATCGAGCTCAATTGACATGCACAGTCACGTCTGGCGATATGCCCGTGTATTTCTTCTGGCTCAAGGACCAGATGCCTATTTCAAGTGCACTTCAGGTACGTTCTTGAAATAAAGTTTAATATTGAATTTACCTATATGGTTTGTAAAGTACAATCTGGCTATCCAATAAATATACTACACGAAAACCAGAAAACAGAAAGTTACCACGTATTACAAACGTTTATTCCGTCTTTAATCATAATTATCTTGTTCATAATGTTTACAAGCTGCGTAATTTCATCTAATTAAAATTCTACAATGTATAAGTATTTTAATATCCGTCCATGTCTATCTATTTTATTATCGTCTTAAAAATAATGTTGTGCTACATTGACTACATATTTTTGAAATATTCTTATTATTATTATATGACATTTTAGGTAGACGAACGTGGAGCAGAGTTCTATAGTATGCTTTTCAAAAGTCTGACAGCAGCGCACAGTGGCATCTACACCTGCGTCGTGACTAATACTGCTGAACTGGCAATAAAAGTTAAACATTGATATAACATATTACCGGAATCAAGTATCACTTGATCACAAAAAAATTGGAGTGCTGAAATGCGTTTAATTTGCAGTGCCACCATTTTGGCAAATTGAACCAACTGACACAGCGGTACTGCTAAATGGTTCTCAAACGGTAAGCTGTGAAGCCAGAGGTCATCCACCCCCTTCAATATATTGGACCAAATTCGCTGGTAAGGAAATCAATGCGTCATATCTATAAACGTATACATATACATTTAAACCACTATTAGTGTTTATTTAATAACAATTACTCGTTTTAAAGGTAGCATAGAGACAACCTTAGGTGAAGTGTCAGATCCAGTGGTTCTAACGAATGTTTCACTGAGGTTGGAATCACCGCGTGCCGAGCATTCCGGCAAATATCGATGTAGAGCTGACAATGGGGTTTCACCTGCCTTGTCGAAAACACTAACCATACATGTCAATGGTATGATCCTTAACATTTTAAAGCAGTTTCGTAACCTAAAATTTTTAATTTCTTTCTGAAACTTGAAATGATTTTCGTTTTTTTATTAGAACCGGCAAGGTTTGAAACGCAATCTGCAAATGTGACAGCTAAGCTAGGAGATACCGTGAGGTGGGTTTGCGTGGCTCGAGGTGATAGTCCACTTTCAACGGCTTGGAGTCACTCGGGACGAGCTTTGCCTAACTCAGATTATAGGTAAATCCAAATTTCTTTACTTTGCGTACTTAACCAATTTCTCTTTAGCTGACATACTTTATTATTTGCGTTTACGGTCTTGAAAATATTGGTGTATGTTTTTAGAATGAGCATATCAGAATCGAGAAGCGCAGAAGGTTTAAGAAGCGAATTAGTAGCAGAAAGAGCTGATAGAAGAGACTCAGGGGTATATCGGTGCCAAGCATCAAATCCTTATGGTCGATCAGACCACTTCGTGCATTTGGCCGTTCAAGGTAATTTCTTCAAATATATCTCAAATAAAGCAAATTTTACTATATTCTTGTAAGAGTTTAATATCGAAATTATATCTATTTTCTAGAGCCACCAGAACCACCAGCGAATTTCAGGGTCTTAGAGACCACCTCTCGATCAGTACGACTTCAGTGGAGAAGACCGTATGATGGCAATTCACCAGTCTTGGGCTACGTAGTGCAATATCGCAAACATGATTCCACCAGTTCAGATTCTTGGAGAGATGCGGATACTCATAACGTCACTGTATCTGCTCACAGTACGGATGCATATTCTGAGTAAGTAGATCTAAAATCAAGTGATATCTAAAATTTACAAATCTTGTGTCACAATGGTTGCCATCGAACTCCTTCGAAGCGGCTTGGCCGATTTTAATGATTTTGATGCGGCCTGACTCGTGGGCCATTTTTACATTTGGGATATGTTTTACGTTGATATTATATTTTCAAAAAATATCCATGACCCAAATACGAGTAGGTACAAAATTATGTATATAGCGAATCAACGATAGACGGGGCTGACTCATCAATCGTTGTTTTAGTTGTAAAGTAATATTGATCAAGTATCCTATAAGTTTTCTTTACATTGCTGTACAGGACGGAAAGTGCAACAATAACAGGCTTGGAGCCTGCGACGCCGTATTTAGTGCGGGCCCGCACAGTGACTGCCCAATTTGCATCCGTTCATACAAGAGCTTTGCTGGCTTTAACATTGCACGAGCCACCTTCCAGAGCGCCCATTAGTCTTCGAGCATCCGCCCCGAGATCTTCCACTATCGAATTGGCTTGGCAGGTATTGGAAATAACCAATAGCTATGATTTATATGGCATGTTTACGAAAAGAGACTCTATAATAAGACACTTTTTTTCTTCAGAAATGAAGTCAAGAGAATATACTTATGGTCTGAAATCCAGCTGAAAAAATTAATAAAGTACTATAGGCGGAAAGTAAAAAAAAGCATATTTTTTTTTTATAAAATTTGTTAATTGGGTAAAAATATGTACCTACCTGTTAGACAAAAAGCTGCAGATTTTTGCAGTCGGATCTCCGGCTATTACGTATGTTATTACGTAATATAATGCTGATAATGTTTCTGGTCTAGGCACCACCATCGTCATCATGGAACGGTGAACTATTAGGATACACAGTCTGGTGGTGGCCTTCAGCAGATGGTACTCTGGCTGGAGGAGCAAACGTCGGCATGGAATTCGCCACGGTCAGGGGACAGATAACCAAGTACATTATCGAAGGTCTGGAACATTATACCCGGTGAGAATACAAACCAAAAATTTGGCGATATTTTCTTTTTGACTATGTTTTAATGAGACTTATTTTTAGATATTCGGTGAGTGTAAGAGCATTCAATAGCGCGGGTGCTGGGCCAGCGACTGCTCCTGTAAATACTTTGACCCAAGAAAGTGGTATGTAGTTTACTTAAGACTGTTTATACGTTTGTCTTCAGTATTTTCATGCTTGCAAGTTTTTACTGTGTGTGTCTAGAGTTACCGTAGCCAGGTGGGAAACTGTTCAGAGTAGCAGTGGAAGCTGTAAAACATCTACCTGACCACGATAGACAAGGATCCAGACACATGCACTGCGTTGCACAGCGAATCACAACCAAAATTAATAAAATGTTTCAACTCACCTGATATCTTCACTGGTGATATTCTTGAGTGGACCTATAAGATTAACTCATAATTTTGGCCAAAATAACAAGAGAATCGAATAGATAATAGTGTACAATTCGGCGAAGTCCTTCTCCTCGGGCACCAATCAGGAATTCACACACGTGTTTTACAAAGTTCAATATTTCACAAATGTTCATTAAGATACAACTTATCCTTTATCACAAGTAAACCGATGCCAGCTGATTAAAGAAGCGGCACTCAAACGGGTTCCAATACTTCCAATTTTATTACAATATTCCACGCGAGAGAGCAAACGGCGTCTTAATTTTTCAAGCGGAAGGAAGTTGACAGTTCAGTGTGACCATTGTCAGAAATTTTCAATAGACTAAACAAAATGTTACTTAATCGATATAATCGATTTGACTTATAATAAAAACTAATTCTATTTCAAACATCCACCCGCCCCGGACCGGGCCACCGGTCCGCTAATCGGTTGGTAGACGTGACAATGTTGCAACCGCTCTCCTCAGAATCGAACCATCCACCAAGACCTCAGCAAATCGGGGAACTCCATCAGCCCCAGTTACCAAACGAAGGATGCGCCCCCTGCGCCATCTGAGTGGCGGAAGGTTAGCCTCCTTGATCAAAACGAGGTCACCAATCTTGGGTTGATCGGTCTTGTCGGTCCACTTAACGCGTTGCTGGAGTATGTGCAAATATTCCAAATTCCAGCGTTTCCAAAAGCTCTGAGTAATCTGGCGTACTAATTCAAAACGCGAGAGACGACCAGGTCTCGTATCAATATAGGGGTACTCAGGCAAGGCGACAAGTGGGCGACCAATCAAAAAATGGCCCGGCGTAAGGTCCTCCAAATCATTCGGATCTGAAGAGATCGGGCACAATGACCGAGAGTTCAAAACGGCCTCAATCTTACAAAACACAGTTGCGAGTTCCTCAAATGTAAGGACAGACTCACCGATTGTCCTGCGCAAGTGTGTTTTGGCCGATTTTACAGCGGCCTCAAAAATACCACCCCAGTGTGGACAATTTGGTGGGGAAAACAACCAATTTATCCCACGTCGGGCAAGCCTATCACCTATATCAGCCTTGTTGGTTTCAAGAAAATTAACAACATAATTCAAATAATTATACGTGCCCTTGAAGTTAGTGCCGCAGTCAGAACGGATCAAGGAAGGCAGCCCTCTGCGGGATACAAATCTGTCAAATGTGGCTACAAACACCTCGGTCGTAAGCGAGGAGGCCAGTTCTAAGTGTACGGCCTTTGTGGAAAGACAAACAAAAACACACAAGTAGGCCTTGACAGTCTTGCTGTTTCGAAGTGTCGACGTTTTCACCAAAAAGGGACCTGCAAAGTCCGTGCCAACACCGTCAAACGTCCTGCTTTCAGTTACGCGATCTGCCGGTAAGTCCCCCATCAAGGGCTGCATGGTAGAAGCCTTGAGCTTATAGCAAGGGATGCAGCGAAAGACTACACTCCGAATAATTCTTCGGGCAGACAAGATCCAAAACTCGCGTTGCAAAATGGCCAAGAGCGCATTACAACCAGCATGCGAATTTTTAAGGTGACGGTCAGTTACCAACAAGCGTATCAAATGACCGTCCTTAGGTAACAAAAAGGGGTGACGTGCTCCGTAAGGGAGGTTGGCGTTCTTGAGACGCCCTCCAACGTGCAAGAGACCCGTATCGTCCAAAAAGGGGTTCAATTTAGAGACAGCTCCCGACAATTTCGATCTCCCTGATTTAAGGATAGCAATCTCCTCCTCCTCCAAAGGACCAGCTGGAAGCGACGGTCATCAGGGTGGATAATCGTCTGCCTGAACATCATTTTTATGTCGGCCACAAAGACAACCTGATGTCGTCGGAAGCTGGTGATGACGTCACAAAGGTCCTTGACCAACTTGGGACCAGAATGCAAGCACTGGTTTAAGGATACGCCTGTTGAAGTCTGCGCAGAACCATCAAACACTGTGCGCAGCTTCCCAGTCAATGGCTTCAATACCGCATGATGCGGGAGAAAGTAGTGCTCCACCGAACGCCAATCCAAATTTGACACGGACATGTGTCCCAATTGTTCATATTCTGTCATGAACTCAATGTACTTCTGTCTGAGCTCCGGATCACGACCCATGCGACGCTCCATAGCCAACAATCTCTTTTCGGCTAAAGGTCGTGACTCACCAAGCGGAGGCCGAACAGACAGAAAAAGTAGCCTTGTAATGATCCGACCAGAACGGAGTCGACCCGTGTTGTTCTGGAAGAACAGCTCGCACTCCTCATGTTCTGGATTCAAACGGGTAGCTTGAGGGGGCTCCTCTACCTCCCAAAACCTCTGAACCGCATCAGAGAGAGCGGAGCCTACAGCCAACAAATTATCAAGTTCAGGTGGAGAGGGGTCCCTAGGTACAGGTCCCATCAAACAAATCCAAATATTGTCGGGATAGCAGTCAAATCATTTGGCACCAAGACCCGTTTCCCACCAATCAAAATTCCACCGAGGACATCAGAGCCAATTAACAAGTCGATTTGTCCCGGTGTGTCAAATTTGGGGTCCGCCAGTACCAATCCCGATGTCAAATTCACCACAGCAGCAGGTAGCTGCTTCTGTGGATGCATACCCAAAATATTCTTCAGCACAATAGCCGAGGTTTTAATCCTCGGGTGTGAAGATTCAACAGGGCCAAACAAAACCTTAACTTGCCCTTCAACATTAGAGGCTACGTCACCTATGCCCCGTATACAATTTTGAAAAGAGCCCATATTTAATTTAACCTGCCCTACCAAATAAGTGGAAACAATGCAACCTTGTGAACCTGTGTCCATAATAGCACGGACAACAACAGAAGTTCCCGTGGGTCCTGTTACAGGGCAGGTCCGAAATAGCTTTTTAAAAAAAACTCAAAGTACAAAAACAGACTAATTTAATGAAAGAAAATGACTAAAAATAGAATTGACAAAAACCTAGTGCCCACAACGAAGTCTGTAATAAGAATGTCTTTACCGGAATCGAATAATAATGCATGGATCAGTTTCAATGACGTATACCGCTCATGCCTACTGCTGATCTAAGCATTATTATTTTATATGTACTTCATACATTAAATATTATAACATCCCCCCCGTTAAGATTGATCATACCGGGTAAAGGGATGATCAATTGAAAGTAAACGAATTGCTAACTGTAAAGACTTCGTTGAGAGTTACAAACATTTTATTATTTAAACTAAGATTAAGCAACTATAACTGTAACTTATGTAAACTAGAAAAACCCGAAATATTATTATGAGATAATAGCATGTAAAGATATAAAGAATTCTTAATATAGTTTTAAGATATTATCTATTTTAACTCACAGATTTAGAAATTACAATTAATTACTTTATAGGTTTGATTTATTTAAAATTTAAAATGTTACTTACAATATTTAGATATAAGAGATACCAGTGCATTTAACTAATAATAATATTAATAGAACGTTTTAACTACGGCATTACATTTCTCTTCAAATTTGGCAACGACCTTGTGGAGATATTTGTATGATCGTCAAGGTCATCAGCTGACGAGTCCGTTGATGCATTAACAATGGTTGACACATTATGCCGAATAGAAGGAACAGGGGGTTGACTTACATAGTTCTTGTTATAGATTCTTACACAGCATCCCCGTCTCGGACAAATAACTCTCCTGGTCTTGAACAATAAATACAGTAACATTAAAATGGCTGTTATATAAGTGAGGGAAAGATAGCTGGTAGAATATTTCTCAAAGTGTGACGGTTCAGAGATTTTATTTAACTGTTTCTCGAACTCGTTCATCTGCACACTGGCTTTTACTAAAGACTCTAAATTATTAAATTCGTTTAACTTAACTAATGGGATGTGACTTTTATTGAAATATTGAGTATCGCAATATTCGTCGATAATATTAAAGTTAGATAAGATAGTAGTGACGTTGGAGGTGTACGTGTCACTTGGGACAAACGTTAATGCCTTATAGTAGGCTTTGCAAGATTTTGGTAAATGTAATATGCCGGAACCGAACAGAACCTCATCTGTATTACTAAAATTTTCATTACAAATAACATGACATTTACCAGGTTCTGATTGAACAAAAATCCAACGATTACGACTGATCTTTTGGAAGACGTCTATCGAGCCACGCAAGACTCTAGTTTGGCAACTTTTTGGTAACTTAGCAGATGCTTCTGTTAGTAACGTAGTTTCACATGTCGGGTTTGCCATTGTCGAGTACACGTTACCTAGAGGACACACATAGCACTGACCTTTCACTTGTTTGCACGCACTGACACTCGCGAGCTGTGAGTAGAATAGTCTGTCCAGGGTTATTGCCAGGTATGGTTTATTCGGTGCAACTAAAGCATAAGTATCGGGAGTATTTAAATCTAACCTGGGACTGGAAATGGGATGATATGGTACAGGTTATAGAGCTGTGAAAGAACGAGCGGAATCTGTAAAATAAATACTAACTTATTGTCTTGGTAATAACATACGATATCACTAACAGTAATTATTTCATTAACGTTTACTAGCGATAAGGGTATAGGTAGCTCAGAGTGTTTAGGCATGTAGTTGATATGTAACTCGAGCTCCTTATACAGCTGCATGGGACTTAGTACAGTCGGGTGCAAAACGTTCATTTTACTAAATAATATTGCGTTATTAATATCATCTATATCGAAGGATAGAGTCATTATGATACTTTCTACCGAAGTTAATATGAGAGACAACTGTGACTTTAATTCTAATTTATCAGTAGTTTGACTTACCTTTTCGAATGCATTTTCTATAGTTATTAGGTTTTTGTTCAGACGATGTTCGTTATCTTTTACCTTAGACATAGTACTATTAAATGTAGATATAGTGGACTTAATTACATGTATGTTATCGCGCATTAACAACGTAAGTTCTTTTTCGTCTGACTGTACTTTATTAATAGCATTAGTGAACTTGATAGCGTCGTTAACATCTAAGGTGCCGAAGAATGTTTTTAATATAGAGCCACCGGCGTCAATTAGACCCCGTTTAGCACGTCTAGATTCTTTAATCTGAGTAAGATATGAAAGTGATGAGAACTTCTGAATATTACTGTTATGTAGAGCTTTCAAAGAACTTAATGAGTTATGACATTCGGTTTTAAGTTGGGAAGACAGAGTTGTGTTACAATGTTTTGAAACGCGTTCGAGTAAGAACTCAATACTGTTTAAATGCGGTTGGATGTGACTTAAATCTACTGAGGTGACAACGTTCCAGTTATCGTTAGAAAATTTGATGTCCAATAATTGGTCATAGTACAGTCCGGGACTTCCGAACAGCTTTGATATAAACTGGCTACCGGAAACGGTTGTGAGGAACCTGGGGACAATAGAGATAGCTATGCTTTAAAAGGCGGGCTTGATTTCGTCATAGTGGTGACGAACATGTTTCCTATCGACTTGCACTGTGACTGTGTGGTTACCGTTTATCTTTATGATTTTGTAAGGGCCTTTCCATACGGGTAATAGAGCCTTATTTTGCTTATGATGGCATCGAATATATACCGAATCACCAATATTATACGTTATAGGGCGAGAATGTGAATCGTAATATTGTTTAGAACGTTCTTTAGAACGTTGGACGTTTTGCAATGCTTTTTAGCGACTATAATATAATCTATGATTGAGCGCTCGTACGTAATCAGTGTAAGTATTGTTATCTAGGCTATCGATAGACTTGGGAATATACGGTTTATGACCAAACATGAGTTCAAATGGAGAAAAATTCGTGGTTGTATGTATGTTTGAGTTATAAGCCAACATTGCTGTGTTCAGGTATAAATCCCATGTATGGGTATTGTCTTCTATATAGGAACGTAAATATTCTTTTAGAGTGGAATGACTTCTTTCTAAGGCACCACATGTTTGCGGATGGTATGGCGATGCGTAAATGTGTTTTATTCCGAATAGTCTCTCCAATTGTTTCAAAACATCAGAACAAAAGTTAGTGCCTTGGTCAGTGACTATATTACGCGGTATACCTAAGTGTGAGATATAGTGTACAAGACGTTGAGCAGTTTCTTGAGCGGAACAGGTTTGCATGGGATAGGCCTGGGAGTATTTCGTTAGATCGTCTTGTAGGGTCAAAATGAATTTGTAACTGTTAATTCTAGTTTCAGGTAAAGGACCTACTATATCGAGATAAAGTTTTTCGTTCGGCCTAGTGGCAGTTGAAGTAATAATCATTGGCGCTTTATTGGAGTGGCGTAAAGGTTTGTTGACTTGGCAAGATTTGCAACTCTTGACATAATTTTCTATATCTTGGCGCATATTTTTCCACCAATACTGAGATTTTAATCTGTCGTACATGCGTGAAATACCTGAGTGTCCCGCAAAAGGTGAGTCATGGTTTTCTTTTAATATACGAGGAACTTCAACGGGCGTTGGGAATAGAATATTATTATGATATACGTGGATTTTAACACCCGTTTTGTGAAATATAAACCCTAAGATATTATATATTTTGGTAAACGATATCTTTGTGAAAGGATCTTGAAAATCAGAAATGGCAAATTCATTTTCTTCTGAATACCAGGTAGTTATCATATCTCTATAATCTCTTAACATATTAAAAATATCTTTGTAGGTCATTTCGTCGTAATGATGAACTCGTAAGAATAAATGGGTAAATACATGTTTATCGTTGGACGTACTTTGAAACGTATACAGCTCCCGTTCTACAGTTCTTATGTCAGGTAAGTCTTCGTTAAATTTAGACATTTGTAAAATTTCAGAACAGTATGGAATCGAATCGTCTAAGTCAATGGCAGAGGGGTAAGTTATCATTTTACATTTAGTTTTAAGTAACGAATCGTTATGTTCTATAATAACAGTGTCATAGGAAGTATTTTGTTGTTGACTAATTTGTAAATATTTTTCATATGTTTCAGATGTGGAAGGTGACTCGGGATCGACGGCGAGAACGGGATTGCGGGATAAGGAGTCAGCGTTGCAATTGATTTTGCCTTTCTTGTAGACAATTTCGTAATCAAACTCTTCGAGTTTGAGACGCCATCTTACTAATTTCGAACTGGGGTCGCTTATATTGAAAAGCCATTCTAAAGGCTTATGGTCTGTTACGATTTTGAATCGTCGCCCATATAAATACGGACGGAAAGTTTTAGTGCCGAATATAATAGCTAAACACTCTTTTTCTGTAGTTGAATAGTTTCCCTCTGATTTATTTAACGTACGGGAGGCGTATGCAATTGGGAGATCGTTATTTATTTCTCCTTGGGACAAGATAGCGGATATGGCATAGTTGGAGGCATCAGTGGTTAGGATAAAAGGCTTAGTAAAGTCGGGGTATTGTAAGATAGGAGCTGTCGTGATTTTATCTTTTAAGGTATCGAACGCTGATTGTTGCGGAGAGAGCCAACTGAACTTGTTAATGGTTTGGTGATATGCGAAAAGTTCTCTATAAACCGTCTATAGTAACCGACGAGGCCGAGAAAGGATTTGATGTCGCGGGGATTTTTGGGTACAGGAAACTTTTGGACACATTCTACTTTCTTAGGATCGGGTTTCACGCCTTTATCTGTTTCGCGTATGACGGTCGGTCGATACCTGTTATATATATTACGTGTCATAATTTAAAATAATCATTAGCTTTGTAATAAATACGAATTTATTGTGCAAAGTTAAACATCTGTGTAGACAATTTATTTTAAATAACATTATACAGTGGATTAAGTAAATAAACAACTAGAAGCTAAAAACTAATTCTAAAATCTTATTCTAAGTAACATAAAGTGACATTAAAACTACCTTAAACTAATAAAAGTGAATTGAATATACGCAAAATAGTACATAAACTCAAACAGTGCATTCTGTGTCGAAATACTGGCCATAACAGTGACTCTTTCATGGTGTACTGTGTTATAGTGCCATTAGTTCACCATAAAAACGACATTGTGTACAACGCCATCTAGCGGTTTCGGGCGGTAGCTCAATATTGTTTACATAAATTTGTTTTTTACTAATAATGGCTAAGTGTTCCGCTTGCGGAAAGTTTTTAGCAACCAAAGGGGTTGCTACCTGCAATGTATGCAATAATAAATTTCATCCCGCTTGTGTGCAATTAAAAGAATCACCTAAGTCTTCTATGTGGCAATGTTCATCTTGCAAAAAGAAGGTTGATACTTCATCCACTGTGAAGAAGGCATGTGGGGATGGCTGTGAGACCACTACCTCTGACCCGGCTAGCGCAAACGCTTCGTTTGAGGATGCAGCTGAACAAGAGACGTATCTCCAGGGTGACACAGTAATGCATTCTAGTGTAGATTTGGCACATGAGATGAAATTGATACGTAGAGATATTCACAATATGAAGGAGGAGTTGAAGGACGAGCTCAGAGAGATACAAAGAGAAGTAGCTGATCTTCGCCAGGCGGTCTCAACGTGCCACAAACGCATAGATGCCTTGGAGGGTAGGGTCGATGCTCTGGAAAAACGGCAAACCAGTGACACCTCTCCGGATTTAGGAATTAAATTCGAACAGACGGTGAAACACCTCAAAATGGAGCTGAATGACCGTGAGCAAGAGCTACTGTCGTCTGACTTGGAAATCTCCAACCTCCCAGAGTCTAGCGGAGAAAACGTAGTGCATACCGTGGAGCTGGTGGCCAGAAAGTTGGGCGTATCCCTGGAGTCACGAGACATAATCTTTGCCGAGCGTGTGGGCTTAAAGAACAGCGCCGTGACTGCTGAGTCAAGTGGAGTGGGCGCAGGAAGCGGACAGGGCGGGTCTCGAGGGCGCAGGGTCGTGGTGAGGCTGGCACGTAGGGAGCTACGTGACGAGCTGCTGCGGAGCGCGCGGGTGCGGCGCGGCGCCACGTCCGCCGACCTCGGGCTGGCCGCGCCCCCGCAGCGCTTCTATCTCAACGAGCGGCTCACTCGGACCAACAAACAGCTGCTTTACCGCGCTCGCCAGGCCGCTGAGAGGCTGGGTTGGCGTTACACCTGGACGAAAAGGGGTAAAGTCTTTACAAAACAGTCTGATGGTAAGCGTACACACTTCATCCGCTCTGAGGAGGATCTGGAACGTGTTTTTGGGAGTGACGCTGTTAAAGACAATAGTGTTTAAACATGGTCTTCAAACTGTGCACATTGTTCATGCTTTGGCAAATGCTTATTTGAAGTGTTTTTTGGAATCTGATTATACTAGTTGTAACATCCTTCTTATTTACATTTTGTTTATCTATCTGTTATACCATTGCAAAATTACATTCTATCATAGTTCATTATCATATGTTGTGTTGAAATTATTGAGGAAATATAATAACCTGTCTCGTCTCAAACTTAAATGGTCCAAATCCCTGCTAACTAACTTTGCTAATCTCAAATGCTTAGAGGATTACATGCTATGTAACACCAATTTCTTAGAGAGCTATATATACACAAGTAGACTACCATGTACACATATATACAACTTAATCTATCCTATTGACATAAAGAACATAAAACACTGTATGACATTGACATATGCAACATATTATGCACTGAGTTTATATATCTACACATATACAAATGAAAAAGGATAAGAGGTTGAGTGTTGGACTCTTCAATGCTGGGTCTCTGGGGACACGCCACGATGAATTTATACTGGCTATGGGGAACGCTATGGTGGATGTCATGGCAATAAATGAAACCTGGCTAAGGGATGGAGAGGAGGCTCGAGCTCCTAGAGTCCCTCATTATCAGTTACGGCATATTCCACGCCCGCAAAGCGTACGGAGAGGAAGGGGTGGTGGTGTTGGTTTTTATATCCGAAAGAGCCTACAAGTACGCACTATGCCACACCCACCTTCACCACATGCAGAGCAAATGTGGATCAAGCTAAATGTTAACTCACAGACAGTCATAATTGGAACAGCTTACAGGCCTCCCTGGCTGGATGTGGACCTATTCTTGGATTCTGTTAGCGATTCTCTCTCCTCATTTGCTTATGCTGACAAGATCATCCTGCTTGGTGACTGGAATATCAATCTGATGGCTGTAAATGACAGAAAAAGCAAGATTTTATGTACCTTTTTACAATGCTCTAACTTAAGAAATGTGATAACAGAACCCACACACTTTACTGAGCATAGTGAGTCTCTCATTGACTTGGTATGTACGGATGCTTCAGGGTGTGAACCATCTGTGTTGCACATACCTGAGCTTGGGCAGCATGCTTTGGTAACAGTGAAATTTAACATCAGAGCAGACAAGTTTGTCCCTCATTGGATTACTTATAGGCCAATGAAAGACATACTTATTGATATCTTCAATGAAGATCTCATCAAAATCAATTGGAACCATATCTTGTTATATAATGATATTGATACAATGGTAGATACATTTACATCATACATCCTAAACTTATTTAACTTACATGCCCCTTACAGGAGGGTATTGATCAGAGATAGAAACTACCCATGGATTACAGACACTGTGAAAGATATGGTTAGACTGCGGGATAGTTGTCATCAGCGTTATAAGTCTACCAAGACAGAGTCTCATTATAACACCTATAAAAACCTTAAAAGCATAGTAAATGCTGCAATCAATAGTGAGAAGGTTGCTTATTTCAAACATCATATTAAGAATTTGTACAAAAGAGACTCAAAAAAGCTTTGGAAGAATATTAAATTTGTCTTAAATTATAAAAATAAAAACAATGACCAGCTGCCATTTTTCTTTAACAATCCTGAAGCTATCAACAAGCACTTCTTGGAGGTACCTGGCAACGATGAGGTCTCAATTTCTGACCTAACTTATTTTGAATTTAACAGATATGGCTCAGGGTGCTTTCTACTTGAGCCTACTAATGAAGCTACAGTACTTAGGATTATACAGGGGCTTCGCTCAAATGCATTAGGGGTTGATGGAATTTCCCTAGATATGCTGCTCATGACTCTTCCATATACACTCACAGTAATCACTGGTATTATTAACAAGTCACTGAGTACTTCAACATTCCCCGATTTATGGAAGACTGCAATAATTACACCTATCCCTAAAAAGTCAAATCCTAGCAATGTTAAAGATCTGAGACCAATCAGTCTCTTGCCCTGCATATCTAAGATCCTGGAGAAAGTGGTCTGCCTTCAGCTGAGAAAGTATGTCGAGGATTTTGAGGTGTTACCTGAAAGGCAATCGGGCTTCCGTATGGGTCATAGTACAACCACTGCACTGATAGATGTAGTAGACAATATGTTGGAGGATAGAGACCAGGGTAGGGGTACTTTGCTTGCCTTATTAGACTGCTCGCGTGCATTCGATTCCATCAGTATTCCGCTTTTGCTTTCTAAACTTGCGTTTTATGGATTTGATCATAGGACAATATGCTGGTTTGCCAGCTACTTGAGCAACCGACGTCAATTCGTTCAGGTACCTGGTAACAATGGAGACAGGGTGGCATCTTCCATCAGTTCTGTCGATAGAGGAGTCCCTCAGGGCTCTATTCTCGGTCCACTTCTGTTTATAATATATACAGCAGACGTAACTGGATCCATAAAGAATGCCAAATTTCACCTTTACGCTGATGACATCCAGTTATACACTCCCTGTCGACCGGAGGACTGCCTGGAATCTGTAAGTAGAATTAATGAAGATTTAGACAGAGTCTCTTGCTGGGCAAAGAAGAATTCTTTGGTACTTAACCCCGCTAAATCTAAATTTTTACTTATAGGTACCAGGGGTATGGTGCAGAAATTACAGAGCAGGCGACTGGATGTCAGAATCTATGGTTGCCCATTGGAACAGGTACTAGAGGCACGCAACCTGGGTGTGGTTTTTGATCAGTCTCTGCATTTTGAAACGCATGTTGCTGAGGCAGTACGGAACTGTTTTTACAGGCTGAAGCTACTGTATAGAATACGGCCATACATTAGTGAAGACATGCGTATTTTGCTCTGCGAAACACTTATTCTATCGAAGCTGAACTATGCTGATACAGTATACGGAACCTGTCTTCTAAGCAAAACTGAAAGGCTGATCCAGCGGGTGCAAAATGCATGTGCTCGGTTCTCTTTTAACGTGCCACCATACTCACACATTACACCTTTCCATAATCAAAATAAGATTTTGAGAATGGCTTCACGCAGGAAACTTCACCTTGCTTCTCTTCTTTTTGGTGTGGTGTCCACGGGGAGGCCAGCATACCTCTACAAAAAACTTACTTGGTCTAGAGACATAAATAGACATAATACTAGAGGTTCCACTTGCCTGTTGATTATACCGAGACATCGTTCAGCTGCTTTTGGTGCAAGCTTTAAAGTAACAGCATCACGGATATGGAATATCTTGCCGCCACCGTTAAGAGCTCTGAAATCAAGTTTCAGCTTTAGTAAAAACTATAAGCAATATCTGCTAAATGAACAATTACTACAGAACTAAACTTACCGCAGGTATTGTGGGGCATTGGGGTGAGTTCCCTGTAATTGCTCGTCGGCCAGTCAGTTTTTGGATTGTTTTACACCTATAACACTGCTCTCCTTAGTTGTTTGTTTCTATTGACATTCATCTTTTCCTAACTTTATCTTATACACTACATACACACCATAATTACCACAAGCATTATTTTATTATAGACACGAGTGATACGACACACAAACTCAAAGATAGTAATGATACACAGCACAAATGAAGACTATTCACAATATTCACATGGTAGGTAATAATATATTTCATACATGTTTTCTATTTTGAATTTCCTCTGCGAAATAGTTGGCAAATGGCTTGGCGTCGCTTTCAATCATTTGAGAACCCCGCGCTACCAACGCTTACGCATTACAGCCATAGACAACTAATGACAGTACAGTGAACGCACCAATAAGGGAAGGAGGCATGGCACAGATTACATAGGCAAAGCGGGATTCATGGACTTTTGTTGGTTTATAATGATGCCTCTAATAAATTGTTTGTCTTGTTAGTATTAGAACCTGAGATTATAGAAATGTTCTTACATTATGTAAGTTAAGTCGTATAATAATAATGCATGCCATGAATACTTCATCTTTGCGACACACATGATGGTGACTTTGTCCCGAGATTAAGCAAATGTTTTGTCTTGCTTGGGACAATGTTACCTTCATGGATTTTTACGTGCTGGCAGCATAGTGCGTGAGTTGTTGCGCTTGTAAGTTGTTGCCATTCTCATATAGATATAAACTAAGTGTTGCATATTATTAATGTATTGATATTTACATTGTTATATTTGTCAATTCTTGGGACTATGTTGCCATAACAGATTGGTTTGAGATGCGATAAACATGATGGTGACATTGTCCCAGGAATGGACAAATAAATTTTTGGTCTTGTAATAATGTCACCAACACTTTAATTGTTTATTCTAAACAAAATGTGTACCGACCGGCCGGGGTTAGTAATATTATCATTAATATTATTTGGTATATATTTATTTATTTTTATTTATTTGTCAATAAATGGTACCAACAGAATATCAGCGCCACCTAGTTGAACTAGATGGCACTACGCTGAGTTGGGGGCCAAGTCTGTTACCTCTATAAAAACCTAGTATGTTAAAAAAAAATGTAATCACTTCTTCTTAACAGAATAAATATGTTTTCTTTCTTTCTTTCTTTCTTTCTTTCTTTATAATGTGGCCTAAGTATTGGACTTCCTTACGTAAAAATTCGCTTTTATCAGGTTGTAACTTTAGGTTATGTTCGCGCAGCTTGTCGAACACTTTGCGAAGGTTGCTAATACTATCAGAAAGTTGACTGCCAAAAATAACAATATCATCCATATATGTAAAACAATGGAGACCTTGGAGACCAGATAAAACGACGTTCATCAGCCTTTGGAATGTAGAAGGGGAATTTTTAAGTCCGAAAGGCATTCTATTGAACTGATAGTGACCTGTTAAGCCGGAAACACCCGGAACGCTGAATGCTGTCTTCTCAGCGTCGGATTCCTTCATACAAACTTGGTGAAAAGAAGATGCTAAATCTAAAGTCGAAAAATATTTACTGTGTCCAAGCTGGTCAAGGATGTCTGTGATATTGGGGATAGGATAGGCATCACCGATAGTTATTTCGTTCAGCTTTCGGTAATCGATAACGATGCGCCACTTGGGTTTACCGGAAGCGTCCGCCTTTTTCGGTACCACCCATATCGGTGCTGACCAAGGGGATGTAGAAGGGCTGATAATGCCTTGATCTAACATACCTTTAACCTGCTTACTTACTTCCTCCTTATGGCATTCGGGAAAACGATAGGTTTTAGCATGGATGGGAGTTTCGGAGGTTGTGCGAATTTCATGTTGTACGGTCTTAGTCGCTGTCAGTATGTCTCCGTCTAGATAAAATATGTCGTTATATTCTGAGCATAATTCACGCAACGCAGATTCCTCTTCCTGAGTCATATGTTCGCATCTTAAGGCTTTTTGGACTTTATAGTCGCGCTCTAATTCGGATGTAGTAGTTTGGAAACAGGGGAGTGTTTGGGTAACAGGACTAGAAGTAGAGGGGATAGTAGGACTAGGCTCTAACACATATGACACAGGCTCTAACGTCAACTTGATTGGGTTAAGAATAACTTCGCTTTCAGAGATATTTAATACAGAGACAGTGATTTTATTATTAAATTTTACTCGAGTTAGACATTTAGAAAATATAAGGTTAGGATATTGATCGACTTTACCACACATAACTAGGCCTTCTTTTAACTCGGGATTCGTTACGAAACATTCTATTAACATTTCAAAACGTGCCGGAATTTTGTACGTTACACTCGTGGTTTTTAGATCAAAACATACAGATGTTTCACCCAGTATCTTTAATTTCGATTCAGGATATACGATTGACGCATTATGCATAGACAAGAAATTCGTACCTATGATACCATCATAATCAAGATTAACATTAGACACGACATGGAAAGGAAATGAAAATGAAAATTTTTTTGACACATCGGGCTTAATAGATAAAATAAAAGTGCCTTTGGTTTGGGCATACGACCCGACATCGTTGATGCCTTTAAATTTCACTATATTTTGATCTAGTTCTGGGACTTTTGAGAGACTAGTGTCCTTTATGAGGCAAATGGAACTCCCAGTATCAACTAAGAGACGCAACGGCATTTCGGAATGAGATGTATACACTTCAACAAACGGTAACGAAGTTTTCTTATTTTGCGCTATATCGTATACCATAGGACACTCTATCGGTTCATCTACAAATTTATTTAATAACTCTTGAACTGATTTAGACTCGAAATTGGAACATTTTTCATTTTTGGTCATAAACGAACTTGATAGAGGCGAATCTTTCGAGGAACTAGGAATATTGTTATCGATGGACCTTACGGTCGAACTAGTACGTAAAAACTGTTTATCACCGTTATCAACGCGGTTCAAACCCGAAATAGTACGCAGCGACGATTTAGGCTCACTGGAATTAGAATTAGAATTTATGAAATTATTTTCATTAGAGATAGGACCCGTTTTACTAGAAACAGTGGATTTAGTAGTAGAATTATTATTTTTAGAAATAGCACTATACGATTTAGAAACAGTGGATTGGGAAATAGTAGATTTAGTATTTGAAACAGTGGATTTGGAAATAGTAGATTTATTATTTGAAACAGTGGATTTGGTATTTGAGCTAGAATTTACAGTACCTAGACTGTGGGACTTGCAACGGTACTGGTTTGCAAACCCGACATCTAGTTTAAAGAGTTAGTACTGTTTTCTATTTCAAGAATCTGTGGAGGCGATGATGTTTCGGATGCCGACTCTATGAAGTTTTGTTGAAAATTTCTAGAGTTATTAGGCAAGTTATTAGTGTGCGAATTGTTATTAAGTGTTCTAGAATTATTATATTGGCGTTTACGACATTGCGAAATATCATGGCCTATATTTTTACAATACCTACAAATGACCGGTGTTGTATTATTCCGAGAACTGTGGAAGGAATTATTTTGCATACGCGGCTGATATTGCAAGCGCGGTACAGTGTCGCATTTTAACTTATTATAACACTCCGACTCTAAATGACCTGATTTGTTACAAAATTTACATAATTTTGATTTTAAAATAGAACTTTTGCCCAAATTTAGAATTTTCTCTTCCTCGAATGCAATGTTTACTGCTTCATTTATAGTCCGAGGGTTTCTGCATCGTACAATATTACCAAGAGCCGAATGTAATCCCAAAGTAAATGTATATAATGCTAGATCTTCTGTCATAGCAATACGACCCGCTATTTCTTTCTTTAAGGAATCTGAGTTATGGATTTCGGACTGTAGAGAAGTGAGGCATGTATCAATTCTTAAGGCGTATTGTGCTACTGTCTCATTAAGAAGTTGTTTGCATGACTGAAGTTCTAATAATAGATGATTGTAATGTTTTCTCTCACCAAAATGTTGTTTGAGAAAATCTTTTAACTCCTCAAAGGTCTCAAATATTTTATTTGAACATGCAACCTGTGCTTTACCGGTTAATTTTGACAGTATAAATTTTAGTAAAATACCTTTCTGAGATTCCGACGCGAGATCTAAAGCGTTTCTACAGTTAGTTAAAAACCCGGGGAGAGTTTCTCTTTCTCCGCTATACGGGTGAACAAAATCACATAAAACTTTAAGTGGAACTTGTTCCGAAAGTGATACTTGAGACCTTTCAGTTTTCGACATATTAGGTATTTAGGATTAACGTGAATAGGAAAATTACTCAAATTGGTAAGTGGCAATAACAATGAACAAAATATAGTACTCACAGGCAAATCACGCACTGGACGAACATAATCGGCGGTGGCGAGCAGTTGAAGAAACCTCTTGAACTGTGACGATGGAGTCGGCCTTGACTGGCCGATGCTGTCAGCGATAACGATCTTCTTACGGCAGGCGAGCGGTCACGGCGAGATACGGCAAGATACGGCGAGATTCGGCGAGATGCGAGGAGATATAGTGAGATTCGCCGAGATACAGCAAGTTTCGGCGAGATACGGTGAGATGCGGCGAAATACGGCAAGATACGGCGAGATACGGCGAAATATGGCGAGCTACAGCGAGACTCAGCGAGATACAGCGAGATCCAGACAGTTGTACTTCGTCTGGATAGAACCGAAACGCGGCGAGTTGTGGGCACTGGTTGACCTTACTACGTGGAATATCGGGATTATCGAATTGGTATAAACTTACCCGAATATCCCACTTCTGACACCACTGTTACAGGGCAGGTCCGAAATAGCTTTTAAAAAAAAACTCAAAGTACAAAAACAGACTAATTTAATGAAAGAAAATGACTAAAAATAGAATTGACAAAAACCTAGTGCCCACAACGAAGTCTGTAATAAGAATGTCTTTACCGGAATCGAATAATAATGCATGGATCAGTTTCAATGACGTATACCGCTCATGCCTACTGCTGATCTAAGCATTATTATTTTATATGTACTTCATACATTAAATATTATAACAGTCCCCAGACCCTAACAGCAACCGTTGGTAGGATAACGGTCTCAATGGGGGAGGTTGGCGTTATAGGGCAGGAGTTAATTACCTATTGTTGCCTGGGCGGCGACCGTTGGCCAGGACTAGGCAAGTCAAAGCGAGGGTGCGGCTTGAAGTTCTCAAAGGCGCGATGACTCGATCTGCGCGCCATCTGTGGGGGGTCATAATGACGCACCCGCCCAAAACGAGGTGGGCGCGAGTCAAAGCGGGGACGCTCCGCCAAAGGAGGGGAAAACCTGGGGCAGCAGTCATGGTGCTGGTGACGCTGAACAGCACATTCAGGTGCGCGAGAGAGAGGAGGCGTGCGCACGCTACGGTCCTCCAAGCGGGGCGAGTGGCGATCAATTGAGCGAGGCGACTCTCGGCTACGCGCCGGTGAGCCTCGGCTGCCACCTTCAAAACACCCGCCCGTGCGCGGCCTCGGCTGGTTGGACAAGCGGCCAACCTCTCTGACATTCATACAGAGAATGTCCAAATGCTGTCCTCCACAGTGAGGAGAGGGGTGAGAGTTTGGGCAGTCTCGCTGGTAGTGGGACCCCAAACAAGAGAAGCAAAGGCGGCGGGCATTCGCGATGCGCCTACGAGAGGCGACATGTAGGTCCAAGAATGCCCTACAACTGGCCGTTCTGTGCCCCGTGACCTTGCAGTAGGAGCACTCCGCTGGGCTCTGCGTGACCGCAAAGCGAGAAGGGCGCCGGTCAACATTGGCTCGGGTGTGAACGCGAGCCTGCTCCTTGACCTTGGGCGGCTGCGTCTTAGCCGGCGTGTCACCACCGGAGTTGTCCAAGACCCGGCACTCATCCTCCAGGAACCTCTCCAGGTCAGCAAAGGGGGGTAGATGGGTCGCGCTATCCCCACCAAAGCGCTGTTCAAAACGCGACCTCAGGTTGGCAGGCAGCTTTTTCAGCACAATGTGCACCAATAGATAGGACCATTGGTCCACGGGCACTTAAGTGCGTTGATGGCCACCAAAAGCGGGTTCAAAAGTTGGGTGCGCAACCCAGAGACCCGGGTGAGCGTCGGCAAACCCAAAATCTGCTCGATGTGCGTGTCGGCGAGGCCACGCTTATTATGGTACCTACGGGTGATTAGGTCCCGAGCCGTCTGGTACGCCTTGTCAGACACGGGCAGATGCTGGATGAGGCCCTTAGCCTCCCCATCCAGAACCGACATTAAATAGGCCAATTTTTGTGCTGGCCGAAGGTCAGCCCTGTCATTGACCAGGCTGTCGAACAAATTAACGACGCCCAGGTAGCTTCCTAGGCAGCCATCAAAATGGGGGAGGTCCAAGGTAGGAAGCCTACTCACCAGCCCCGGTGCTGACCTAGGAAGCTCCTGCTTCAGGCCGGGTTGCCCTTTCCTATCGGCAACTAGCTGTCTCGCACTATTGGAGACAGAGAGCATCATACAGGTCTAAGACCTGGGCATAGTCTTCGCTGACCTTATTTCGCTGGTCAGCGATGAAATCGTTGACTGACACTTCGAGACAGCAAGCGCTGAAAGTGCGGAACTGCTGTTCCACACTTGCCAGGCGATCATCGATCCGCTCGTATCTTTGTAGTAAGGCCTGCTGGCGATCAGGCCGGTTCACCAAGGCAAACCAGCGCAAATCTGATGCAATAGCACCAGCAGCCGCACGCAAGTCCTTGATAGCTGACATAATCAAAATTCAAAAGAGCCCGGATAAGCGTTAAATAATATTAACAATCAAAACTTAATTTTTCTTAATTCTTTGAAACCAACAAAGTATTAGCCTGTTTACTGCTGGTACAAGCAAGTGACAGGTATCTACTGTCCAACAAAATTAATAGTTTCAATATTTATTGACACAAAACAAAGTCAAAGTTATCAAAAGTTGAAACTTCAAATAAGTTTATTAAAGTTAAATATTCAAATAAATTAACTAATTACTTGCAACAGACAGACTGGCTGTGTTATTTGCGATATACAATAGTAAGTAAGCACAGAATATGTGTTACCTAGCAATATTATCTATATATTATAACAAGGTTTAGCAATGTAAGGTTCAAACTTAATATATCAATATATGCAATAAACTAAATTTACTAAATTTATTAATACATACAGCTGTTATGTATCCAAACAAACTGACTTATTAATGCAACAACAAATTTAAGTTAGATTTCAACAATACAAATCAACAATTACTGATTGAGGTTATGTATGACAATGTGTTTCAAGTTATGTAGGTCAACTTATACAAATAAATAATATGTATTTTAGGCAAAAACTGACCTGACAAACACTACAATACTGTCTACAAGGTGATAAGATACAAGCTTCCAAGCCAATCTGAGGTTTGTACTCAGTAATGCAACAGCGGCTAAATTTCAACTACAGCTCTGCACCAAAAATTATGTCTAGAGTTACCGTAGCCAGGTGGGAAACTGTTCAGTGTAGCAGTGGAAGCTGTAAAACATCTACCTGACCACGATAGATAAGGATCCAGACACATGCACTGCGTTGCACAGCGAATCACAACCAAAATTAATAAAATGTTTCATCGCACCTGATATCTTCACTGGTGATATTCTTGAGTGGACCTATAAGATTAACTCATAATTTTGGCCAAAATAACAAGAGAATCGAATAGATACTAGTGTACAATTCGGCGACGTCCTTCTCCTCGGGCACCAATCAGGAATTCACACACGTGTTTTACAAAGTTCAATATTTCACAAATGTTCATTAAGATACAACTTATCGTTTATCACAAGTAAACCGATGCCAGCTGATTAAAGAAGCGGCACTCAAACGGGTTCCAATACTTCCAATTTTATTACAATATTCCACGCGAGAGAGCAAACGGCGTCTTAATTTTTCAAGCGGAAGAAAGTTGACAGTTCAGTGTGACCATTGTCAGAAATTTTCAATAGACTAAAAGAAATGTTACTTAATCGATATAATCGATTTGACTTATTATAAAAACTAATTCTATTTCAAACAGTGTGTGTTTACTTTATGCACAGTGCCATCAGAAGGACCTCGAGCTGTAAGGTGTCGAGCAGTATCTCCTCAAAGTCTAAAAGTCGAATGGTCACCACCCCCTGCCCACGCTCATCACGGTGCTTTACTAGGTTACAAACTACTATACCGTCCGGAACATAGTGAGTAAATATTGACGCTGTTGATTGTATTTACGATTTTATTTCAACGCTCAATCATTAGATTTCATTTTAAATCCAAGCTGAGTGATGGCAGTTGTTTGTCGGCAGCGACTGAGTGGTTGGAGTGGGAAGTTCGAGGCAACGGCGCGTCCAATCTAGGTGCGGGAGCGGGCGCTGAAGTGAAGCGGGTGGCGGGAGTTGAAACGCTCTTGCTAGCATTACGGCCGCATACTAACTACACTGTAATGTGTACAAGCGTTAGCGTATACCGCTGCCGGTGATGGCGTGCCCGCTCATACTATACATTGTACCACACAACAAGATGGTAATTCAATTATTTTATATGCAGTTACTACACGTCATGTTGTTAAAAATGTTATATCAATCTGAATTTTTGATGCAGTACCGGGATCGCCAGCGGCAGTCAAAGTAGTGGCGACATCAGTTACATCTTTAGCAGTCAGCTGGCTGCCACCAACAAGACCTAACGGGCCTCTTCTTTACTACACAGTATTTTATAGGGAACTTGGCAGGTATACATACTGGAAATATTTTCTTTTCATATACGTATCTATCACCAACTCTCTTTTATAACAAAGGTGTTTGTTGTAGGGATCGGCCTCCTCAAACGACAACGGTCCAAGTGGAAGATGGAGAACTATTTGTTGGTTTAGGAGGATCAACAGAACTAAGATCGTTGTCTGAAGGCGTCACTTATGAAGCTTGGGTGTCGGCACATTCAGTAGCTGGGGAAGGAGAACCTTCAGCACCTCAGCAAGGTAAATATTTGTAATTTATAAATATTTTCTATTCAATTAAGCTTTGGCAATGATTATTTATAATCATACCTACAGAATATTTTAGTATGAATTTGTAACAAGTATATGAATATTAAGAGGTTTCTTAAATAACAAGTAATTTTTCACAAAGGTGCAGATTAATATGATGATGGGACCAGGTGACGTGTCACGCGACCACAGCTGCCACCTTTTTTGTATATTTGTAATATCAAAATGCTGTTGTAATTATCTCTTTATGAAAGGAATATTCAGTATCGTTTTCGGCGATGATGCACGGCAACCAGGCGTTGCCGTTGCACATTACCGATCACAGCCGTGCGTAATATGAAACACAATTTGAAACTTCTGAAGTATTCTTGTTTAGGCCTATCTCTGTCATGTTCTATTTGTCTCTTTCTTTTGTCCTATTAGCTCGGGCTCGACTTCTGTCATTCGGCGTATGGGCTCGCGTTCAGTGCGGTCATTCCCTCCACCTGGCGTGCGCCTGGCGCGGTGAGCCCGCTTCAAGGACAAGATGGCTGCGAGGTGACCGACCCGTCACGCATGATCCGCGGGCGCATCTTACAAACCTTGGACATCTTGCGATTCACGGTACAGCACCATATTATATTTCTGGTTTTGAAAATATATTTGGCGACGAAATGACACGTTTCTGAAGAATGATGGGTAAATAAAAACGATTTTTTATTTTCTTTTTTGTTATTTCGACGGTAATTGGTGAAATATCAGTTAACGTCACAACTATGTTTGAGACACATTGCATTTGCATTTATATAAGTGAAGTTTAGAGCAATATAATATCTGCAAATTACTCCAATATGAGTTGGATTATTGGCGGGGCCGAGAGCGCCGCGACAATACCATACATAGATACATATTACATACCTTTGGTCGCACCCGCCACGCTCAGTTTTAAAAATGTTATCTTTCTCTCTCTCTCCCTCTTGTTTTCTGCGCCATTTTTAGATTTTCCCACTCCCCTTTCATTACCAGAAGTCGACGCATCAACAAGTGGCAACTACACTTGCTCAGCCCGTAATACCTTCGGTTCAGAAGAAGTGACATATCGGGTCGAGTGTGCCTCACCGCCCGCCGCACCCTCTCTTGTCTTGGACCATGCGGCGCACACGGATGCGCGGCTAACGTGAAGGACCACGCATCATCCGGCCGCGCCACCACATGGTATGTTGCTTTATGTTTAGATGGATAATTTGCTAAAGAATTTATAAAAATATACCACAGCAATTCTCCGTAATATTTATGATGGTATTCAGCCGGCTTTTCTAGTTGTGTGTTCAATCACCAGTTCTGCGCCGAGTGATATGGGTTCGATCCTCACACGAGACACGCTTTTTGGGCGATCCACTACTAATTGTTTGTCCTAGTTTGGGTAAACTTTGTCTGTCAATTGAACTTTTGTTTTGTCCCTAGCGACATACGATTTTACGATTTTTTCTTAGTACGTAGTTTTAAAACAATAATGAAAAAATCATTATCAAGCAGAGTCACCCGTGTCAATCCAAGTGGCGATTTCAACAAACATTTATGTTTACAAATTCCCTCGTGTAATACAGATATTAGCTATCTACACATACACTTGATATCTTTTAAAATGTACCGAAATTGGGACCCACTTTGACTCGGAGACAGTGACGTGCACTTTGTGGTTTTATTGTCATTGTTTTCGCTCGTAACTTAGACCATAAACTGATATACCCGTAGCAGGTAAATCCAATCCAATTCGTTGCTTTAGACCGAAACATCACATTACAGTATTTGTTGCATTTTATTTTATTTATTTATATATACAAAAAACTATAGTAAAATGGGGCATGCTACGTAACATATAAAAATTAGAATTACAATTGCATATACCTATTAAGTTATAGATTATAAGATACATTTGGTTAAATAAAATTGAAAAAAATATAATAACACTTTTACAATTATAACTGGTTAAAGTAACGTATGTTTATATAAATTTATTACATGGAAGTTGCTACATTACTTAAAATTGCCAGTAAACACTTTCTATATTTATTAGCAGAATGCATTAATATATCTGTGCTAAACGATTTTAAACTTTCGCGATTAGTATACATTATACAAGGTTATATAGCGGGTCTTACTCGCGATAAATCTTATATTTAAGGCATAAATTCCTCGGTTTTTTGCCAACATTTCGGCTGACTTGCTTCAGCCGTGGTCAAGGAACAGGAACATTTATTGGAGTCTGGACCAAACCACTGGATAGAACTACATCAACCACAGGTCTTGTCCACCGAACGTCATTATTACTCTAGGATAGTGCGTGAAGCGGTTGAAATCAAAAAACACAAGAATTTCAACCGGGAGGATGGATTTAGATTATCAACAACTTGGAATCCAGTCATCAATAAGTGTAAACACCGCCGCAATGATACAGCTCAACAGTGTGTAGACGTCATTAGTGTAGTGTGTCGAGGTACCGACAGTGCGGTTAAAAACAAAAATAAAAATCCAGTGAGGGTAGGTGCCAAAACCCGCACAACACAAGGACGGCGCTGAGCTCACCAGTCCCGCCGCGACCACGGCTGAAGCAAGTCAGCCGAAACGTTGGCAAAAAACTGAGGTATTTATGCCTTAAATATAAGATTTATCGCGAGTAAGACCCGCTATATAACCTTGTATAATATCTGTGCTGTCAAAATGTGTATTATAATTATGTACAAGCTGTCGCAAATATACATAGAAATATGTATTTTACTACAAAATGATATGGCTACTTTCGAAAACGTCCCTGTATAATAATTGACGAACATTTTGAATTCGGTAGGTATGTAACGTTCTTGTTTTGATTTAGTTTATGTCATAAGCAATAATGCTTATTAACATTTTTAAATCAGTATTGAGCTAGCAGTACATATTTGTAATGGAAAATAATTTTAATTTTAAAATACATAGTTGACATACGAGTAAGAGGTGTTTTAATCTGCATAATTATGTTTATCATTAAACCACCGCTCTTTAACATAATAATTATATTCAACAATATAAACAGTTTAATTGTGTCATGTTTACTGAACAGTTTTGTTGTCTATGGATATCCAAACGAATATCATATATATATACAGTACATAGAGCTTGTTTGTTTACTTTGCTTTGCCTTTTCACGTAGCGATGGAGGGATTTTATTGTCCAATGTTATCCAAACAAATAGTATACAACGTGTAATGGAAATAACGCACATCCTCAGACACCCCAATTAGAAAACCTAGTTACAATCATAATGCATGCATTGAAATATTTTTTTTATTTGCGTAAATAATGATTTTTAAAGAAAGTATTAACTCAATTAAAAGTGAAAATCGTGGTCACTCTAAATCTGCGCACGCACACAAACGAAACGGTTGCTATGGTAAACAAACAACAGCGATCTGATAGGAACGAAACACGATACGATATAACAAAATGTATGAAATTCAGTCTGTAAACCACAATCTGATAGAGTGGGGTTTACAAAAATGATGTTTGAACATTTGTCGGCCACTGTTGATATTACCAAAGATATTATGAGTATTATTTTCTTTCCATCACACTTTTAGGCTATGGAGTGGACAGTCGAATCATTTATTGTTTGTTATTAATATGCACGATCTATTGTTTCTTAACATCGTAAGTGACTATTGTGACTATCTTAACTTAATCATACCTAGTTAGCATTATTGATCGATAAAGTAAAAGAATATCAATGAGAGAAATAAACAAGAACGGCGTGTTTAAAGTTGTCTTGTGAATCTAATACTTACAATAATATAATAATAAAATAACTTACAGGCTTAAAAATCAGCACTTCACTATTTTCTCACAAATCACATCTTTTCACTGTTTCAAAAGCAGCTAGTATCTTAATTAATTAACTACTCGGCACTTTTTCTCTCATCACAATAAACTGGTGATTTAATATTTCTCCACAATGAGAAAGTCCAGGGATGTCAAGTCAACATCTAGATGATGTTGAACATTCCACACCGGCACCGGCTTGTTGATAATTATTAAATTATACACCATTACACATTTTGTAAGCAAGTGAACTTTTAAAAAGGTTTTCACAGCACTCACTGATAGAATCAGATAGATATTCCCGGTTGTACTTGTCATAACATGTCTAAGCGCATCACCCGCTGCGCTTGTCATGCGCCAGCGCGAGCGATACATTACGTCTCACTAACCAAAAATAATACCTGGGAAACGTATTTTTTTTAAGTTTCCACATTTTTTAATCCGCAATTAAAAGCGCGCGCGTGCAATGCTCGAAATACCTACTTATCCATGGGGTCATAAGTAGTGATCGGATAATCGGATGCATATTTACCTAAAGTTGAGGTGTTGGCTATTATGGAATGCACTTTTGAATCGAAAAATTATGGATTATGGAATTGACAAGTTTTGTTTTTTTACTATAGAATCAAATGGAGTCTGGGTATTTTTACATATTTTAAGGTGTTGGCTAATATGGAATATACTTTTATATCGAAAAAAGCCCGGGAATTCGGAATCGACAAATTTAGTTTTATTTTTTTTTACTATAGGATCAAATCGGGTGTGGGTATATTTGCTTATTGTAAGGTGATGGCTAATATGGAATACACTTTTACAAATGTTTTGAATTGACTGAATTTTGACAAATTTAGTATTTTTATTATAGAATCAAATCGGGTGTAGGTGTATTTATTTACTTATTTAAACTTTTGTACCAAAAAAAGCTCTAAAATAATAAAATCTTCTTAATTTTTCAAAACATGTAGGTATCTCAAACGAATAATAAATAAGAATTACAAAGAAAAACCATTCAATCTCTTAATAATTATTAACTTACAACAGCATCACCCAACAAAGTCCCGCGCTCAACTGAGTCTGACTGACAGTATTATAATTATGTGACTTCACTGCCTGTGATTGTCAGCTGTCGATAAGTATTGTAGGTTTTCTCATGTTTCAAGACCAGTGGGTGATTTATGAGTATGTTGAATGTAAGAGGAATGGTAGGCAGTGGCCTACCATTCCTCTTACATTCAACATACTCATAAATTGACGGCGGCGGCGTATAATAATTATATAATCCCGTAGACCAGTTTTTTTTAAAAATAAAAGCCACATGTTAAAGACGTCGTTTCCTCACCATGTTACAGAGTAATTTCACGTTCCCGAATTTTCGGGAATCCCGGGATTTATATTTTAAAAAATATGTTTTAAGAAGCCGCTTCCATAATATCCTAGCCAAAAATGAACTTTAGGTGAACATGCATCCGAATATCCGATCACTAGTCATAAGGCATCATAAAATATATTGGCGGGGTAAATGCATCGATTTTGTACCTAATTAGAAAAAATCTATGCTAACTTTGAGCCTTAATATCTCCTGAACCAGTAATTTCCCAGATATGGTGCCGAAATAAAAAATGTTCGTAATGATTGGTACAACATGGGATTTCAGTTTTCATTAAGGGGCTTTTTACAACCTATATATTCGAAAATGCATTTGTTTGTATTTCTTTCACGTCGCGAAACGATGTTATATCGTATGATTTTAGGGTGTGGAGATATTTAGGAAATTGAAAAGCGAAGTAGGCTACTTTTAACCGCAATAATTGACTCTCAAAGTCTAGTTATTATATATGTATTTGGCAGCCAGTCACGGGCAGATTGGAGTTTAATTAAACCTTTTTATTTGCATAAACCGGTTGCCTTAATTAATTTATGCAATAGGCGAATATAACTCCGCGAAGTGAATTTGAGGTATTTAAAAAACTAGACTTTTAATTTTCTTTGTCTTCTGGTTTTTACTACCAATATATAAGAAACTAGAGGACGCCAGCAGCTACGCTTGCATTTTTTTTTAATTTACCCGTTTTGGCGGATCCCGTGGGAATTCCGGGAAATCCCTTCGTAGTACGGTCCCCAAGGAACATACATGCCAAATTTCAGCTTCCTGCGCCCAATAGTTTCGGCTGTACCGTGTCTGTCAGTCAGTCAGTAACGCAAGGATTGTATATATTAATATTAGGTACTTATTATTACTATCGTACAATTCATATTTCCTTGCATATCGTTGTGGTCTCTGCGTTAGTCTCAATAAGTTCGGTTCCATTTAAGGTTTTGGTCACGGGACATCCCGTGTCCCGAAATCTGGGGACATTATGTAAATTTATTTGTTCTTACAGAACTTCCAGACTCGGAATAACATTACGCAAAATGTAATCACGTGAGGGCAACAAACCCAAGGCACGCTGTGTACTGTTTAATTCTCTTTTAAATCTCTTTAGTCCTTACCATCGTATCTTTTAAGAACAAACAAAAAAACGTTGCCTACATCTTCTCACCCTATGTTCGCTTGTTACTGAGCGTTGACGTTTCCCAAAACCAACAGGTTTCTCAATCTGGTGGGTCCGCGTCTGTGACGACACTGGTGATGGCTTAGAGTCATCCACTCGTAACGAGGAGGAGCGAAGACTAGAGACGGGGGGAGAAGTAGCGAGCGTCGTGCTCAGGGCTCTTTCTTGTGGAGCCACGTACTCAGTGAGAGCTGTGGCTCATTCACGGGCCGGGTCATCGCCCCCTTCAGTACCACTGCTGGTGAAGACGAAACCACCAGGTAAGTCCGCTGACCACGTTAGTAATTCTTTTTTACCTCGCCTCAAAGCTCTTTTCTATTTTATGATTTACTTAATCCATACATTAAGAAATTTGTAAGAACAAAGAAAACTGCCGTCACTCGAGAATACCATATATTTTCTGTTAAATTGTTCAAATGGCAGTATCTGTCGGCAATCAATGCTACAACGACGAATGGTATTTGCGTAGCATCTCTCAATGACATTATCACCAAACCAAATATTTACTTCGGTTTTCGGTTTTTTGTTTGATCCGACTTAGTCGAAATCAAATTAGGACCCACGACACCATGGTGGGAATACTTTACACCGAGAAATTATTTAGCCATTATCTTCTTCTTTCTCTTAGCGTTATCCCAGTTTCAATCTGGGGTCCGCTTACTAGTCTAACCGGATTTGGCTGAATATTAGCTTTTCCACAGAGCGACTGCCTGTCTGACCTCCGCAACCCGAGCGATATTCCATGTTTTAGACTAGTGTCAGTTTATTTAGAAGGTACTGACGCCCTGTAACGACTGTCAAAGATCTTCATGACAACCGGGACCGACAGCTTAACGTGCTCTCCGAGGCACGGGACAAACGATAATTAACAATTCAATACGCACATAACTCCGAAAAGTCATTGGTGCGCGCCGTGGATTCGAACCCGATACCCTCTGCATGGGCAGTCTGTTGGTATATCCACTCGGCTATCGCTGCCTCTTATTTAGCCATTATATTATCTACTATTTTGTAAGGTAGCGTAGTACTCGAATTTGCACTATTAAACGTGACATATCAATTCGTGACACTTTTGCTATATAAAAATGAAAATGTATTTGTTAGACATCGTTTGGCGAAATGAAAAAAATTTACTAATTGATGATAGTTCACAAACCAAATATTTCTTTCGTAGTTTACGCATTGCCCGGAGTGGTTTCAAATTGCTCGGAAAGTCCTGCGGTAAAGCACTTTACTTCGTAAGTAAGTTTATGTCAGTAACAGTAAAAATCCTTCGTTCTTCGTGTGGCAAATTTAATGAAAAGGGACGAAATTTCGGATTTGTACAAATCATATTATTAAACAACTTCTTACGTATAAATTTAGTCGTATGTAAGGCTGTATAGTCGATAAAGTCAATTCATACCCACGTCAATCGAAGTTTTTCACATAGGATCAAAACTTTTTCCTATTTTCTATTCGACATGATTTTCTACGTTATTCTAATTTACATAAACAAGGATTGACACAAATATTCTATTAAGACATACGTTAACCCTAGAAGCCCAATCATATTTCACTGGCTATAAAGCCCAATCATACGTCAAAATGACGTATAAAAATAAAATCGCTGTGTTATTCCTATTGTTTTCTAGTAAACATTTTTTTTGCATTAGTTATTAAACAT
Source organism: Euclidia mi (assembly GCA_944739405.2). Lineage (NCBI taxonomy): Eukaryota > Metazoa > Arthropoda > Insecta > Lepidoptera > Erebidae > Euclidia > Euclidia mi. The sequence continues at coordinate 26,670,633 of OX123193.2, read as the reverse complement.
TCAAGTTAAATAATAGATAAAATACATTTTATGATAATATACTCTTTATTCATTCAATCACAGTAGTAGTTAGGAAAAATAAAATTGTCAAAAATGTTAAACTATTTGTTTTCTTATAATTAGGTAATTATCTAAAAATCTACTTGTTTTAATTTTTTTTTTAATTTAATTAATTTGTAATAATATTTTATTACTAAAATACAAAAAATCTGTCTATATAAACAGTCTTGACAAGTATCAATATTGTGTTCTCCGTATATGGCCTTTTGGCACGCTGCGCTTTGGTCATCCGCCTTTTATATGAACAAAGTCCGCTATAGCGTTGTTTTCTTAGTTTTAAATCATCATTAGTAATCTCTGGAGGTGGCGGTACCAGTTTTTTTATATTTGGTATATTGTCACGTACAGTCCTCTACAAAGTGGGTGCCTCTAGTCGTATTTGCATCCAAGGTGCCGTCAAATCTGTCCTTATTTTTTGTTGTTGACACCATTGCGACAAATTCGCGTTGTTCCTCTATTTGGACGAATAAAATTAATTACAGAAGTCCCTCCAATTGTACGTCCCTTTATAGTTGACCATACACGGTTATTCTTCCACGTATTGATCGCTGAGGCAAGTGTGAAGTCGATGAAGTTACCTCAAGATTAGCCAATACTAGAAAAGCATGATTTTCAGGGTCCGCCTGTCTGCTTGTTGGGCTTGCATCCTCAATGTAGTCGATCATCTGTGTCTGTGTGTCTTCGTTATCACTCTTGACATCATCTTCATCTACACAAGCTTCATGCTCGGAGTCCGAATCCAAGGAGAAGAATCACCGTCATTTTCTAAAATTGAAGCTATTTTGTCCCGGTTTAGATGTCGATGGGACTCCAACTTATATTTAACCTACCAATATAACACTATATTATGACAAATGTGTCTAAACAAGACAGACAACTCAAATAAATCACAACAAAAAGAAATTTGAAACAATTACAAAAGTTACGCAAAGCCCAATCATACGTCGAAATGACGTGCAACATCATCATTCCACCAGAATGGCAGCACTTACCGAGATAGCGCAGACGTGTCCTGTGAGTTCCAGATGGCCACTGAATTGGTTCGGGAGTTTTAAGCGATCCGATGGTAAACGGAAAAGATATAGAGATATTTCGCCGCGGTATACGTCAAATTGACGTAGATTGGGCTTCTAGGGTTAAACTCCTGAAACAATAACATATTCGTGTAGTATTAGGAACCATAATCATTGATTTATTTAACTAACATTTGCCAGCCAGAGCCATTTGCCAGAGATCCCAGGTTCTTCTTTTTTTAAACAAACTATGGATGTTTGATTGGAATCCGTTGTAGCTTTTAAATGCTAACAATTTCGATTGAAATTAAAGTAAAAGTCAAACATGCTAATAACCTAAAAATAGAGGCACCTTTTCACGCTATCTATCATGGCCCTTTCAACCTAACGGTTACAACGGATCGAATCTCAGGGGAAGCGCACCTTACTTGCGTAGGCGTCCCAACAAATTTAGGTTGAGACTACTAACCTTCTTCGCACCATTCTGGTCTAGTACAAGAAAGAGTATAAGAAATGGTTTGTTGAGTCTGTTCCATAGTGCTGGTATGGGAAGGAGGGGGGGAGGATCGTTCCGAAGAAGGTGCTGAGGCAGCTGTGTGGAGCAACAGCAGCGCGTTAGCAGTGGACGCGCGACGTGCCGTGCGCTGCGGAGCGCGCCTTGTGAGGCTGCAGTGGAGACGAGCTGACGCGGCAGGAGCGCCCGCCTGGAGGGACGCTGACCTCACGTCGCTGCACCTTCATAGAGAGGTAAGCTTATAGAACAGTAACAGCAGCGCTTTAGCAGCGGAGCGTGCCTTGTGAGGCTGCAGTGGAGACGAGCTGACGCGGCAGGTGCGCCCGCCTGGAGGGACGCTGACCTCACGTCGCTGCACTATCATCGAGAGGTAAGCTTATAGAACAGTAACAGCAGCGCTCTAGCAGCGGAGCGTGCCTTGTGAGGCTGCAGTGGAGACGAGCTGACGCGGCAGGAGCGCCCGCCTGGAGGGACGCTGACCTCACGTCGCTGCATCATCACCGATAGGTAAATTTCAATTAATCTTGACGACACGGTGGCGTAGCGGTAGTGCTTCTGATTGGCACGCTGAAGGTCGCGAGTTCGATTCCCGCTCAAAAGAAACTTTTTTGTGCGCGAACATGAGTGCTAGTCTTGGTCTGGGTTTTGCTATGTATAATATGTATGTATTTAAAAAACAATGTACCTACGTATATGTGTATGTTTATCCATTGTTTAGTAACCGTAATACTAGCTCTGCTTAGTTTGGGACTAAAGAAAAAACAGATTGACTGGCTTGCTAGTCTAGTGGTTAGTGACCTTAACTGCTAAGCGGTTGTGAGTTCCATTCCTGAAACACAGGTTTTACAGCCAAGTTCAGGTAAACATTAAAATAGCTATATATACCAAACATAATGTATTACCGTTATAAATAAAGTAACTACGCCTCAAGGTACCACAATTTAAAAGGCACTTATCGTATACATTACACTGAATTATAAAATTTAATTATTTTTACAGTAATACTTTCCTATGTAACATGTGACGTTTATTTTATTGAATAAAGTTTTATAATTATTTGTTTCTCTATCAAGGCTATTCTTTTAACCTTTGATGTTTAAAGAATAACCGGCCCTTTGGCAGGCGTACACGGAGGCAAAGGTCCAACGCGCAGAGGCCCTCTGAGAGTTTTAATCTAGAAAGTGATGGGACGCCTGCTGAGGCGCCTCCATCACTGCACTATTAAGTGCAGTCACGGATTAGCCGCAGCAGCTGCAAGACAATTGCTACTTTTATGGAACCTTATTAATCTGGGCTATTGGGATAAGTGTTTAATGGATTGGTCTAGGTGAATACAATGGCACCTGCCCTAAATAATCTTATAGTATGTCGAAGGCGGTGATTCGCCAACTCACTGGATGGGCCCTCTCTAGATAGCCGCCAAGGCAAACAAACTCTACCATAACTCTACCATAAAGGCAAAGAGAGGGCAACACCGGTGTGAGCGGCTAGGGGTGTAGAGCAGTGCGGCACCGGTTACGCCATCGCGGGCGTCGTGACAACGGAGGCCCGGAGCGGGTTTGCCCGTAATTACGCCCTCGACAATGACACTTCCACCCCTGAGTGAATAGTTCTTGCGGCTTCCATCTGGCCGGCCGTATATGTATATATATATATATATATATATATATATATATGTATATATATATATATATATATATATATATATATATATATATATATATATATATATATATATATATATATATATATATATATATATATATATACAACGTGTAATGGAAATAACGCACATCCTCAGACACCCCAATTAGAAAACCTTGTTACAATCATAATGCATGCATTGAAATATTTTTTTTATGTGCATAAATAATGTTTTTTAAAGAAAGTATTAACTCAATTAAAAGTGAAAATCGTGGTCACTCTAAAAGTCTAAATCTGCGCACGCACACAAACGAAACGTTTGCTATGGTAAACAAACAACAGCGATCTGATAGGAACGAAACACGATACGATATAACAAAATGTATGAAATTCAGTCTGTAAACCACACTCTGATAGAGTGGGGTTTACAAAAATGATGTTGAACAATTTGTCGGCTACTGTTGATATTAGCAAAGATATTCTGAGTATTTCTTTCCATCACACTTTTAAGCTATGGTGTGGACAGTCGAATCATTTATTGTTTGTTATTAATATGCACGATCTATTGTTTCTTAACATCGTAAGTGACTATTGTGACTATCTTAACTTAATCAGATAAAATAAAAGAATATAATGAGAGAAATAAACAAGAACGGCGTGTTTAAAGTTGTCTTGTGAATAATACTTACAATAATAGAATAATAAAATAACTTACAGGCTTAAATCACATTTTTTTCGTCCTCGTAGCACTTCAGTATTTCCTCACAAATCACATCTTTTCACTGTTTCAAAAGCAGCTAGTATCTTAATTAATTAACTACTCGGCACTTTTTCTGTCGTCACAATAAACTGGTGATTTAATATTTCTCCACAATGAGAAAGTCCATGGGTGACAAGTCAACATCAAGATGATGTTGAACTTTTCACTTTGTTGTTGAATGATTAAATTATACACCATTACACATTTTGTAAACAAGTGAACTTTTAAAAAGGTTTTCACAGCACTCACTGATAGAATCAGATAGATATCCCGGTTGTACTTGTCATAACATGTCTAAGCGCATCGCCCGCTGCGCTTGTCATGCGCCAGCGCGAGCGAGACATTACGTCTCGCTCTTTCCCGTTGTTTATTACCTACGTTAGTGAAAGATAGATGATAGACATTTTGGTGGTCAATTGTGTGCTATTGTCTTTTGCCGTCTATTGTGTTGTATTAATGTGTGCGTTTGTGTAAGTCAACGTGAAACCATATAACACATGCATTTAAAAATAAGCCGTTCTGCTTTGATTTAAGGTTTATTTTCGAATAGCTCAATTTTTTTTTAATTGTGTTGTTTTAATGTGTGCGTTTGTGTAAGTCAACGTGGAACCATTTAACAAATGCATTTAAAAATAAGCCGTTCTGCTTTGATTTAAGGTTTATTTTCGAATAGCTCAATTTTTAAAAAAATGAGTGACTACAATTTACGTTATTTTAATTATTTTAAGACTAAAAATAAACAATATTAAAAATGACGGAAATGGATTCAGTTGCCGATTCTGAACAAAGTACTTTCAAGATGTGCATTAAACTTGTTACATGTTGTATATATATATATATATATATATAACATTTGTTCTATGGAATATATTTTTGATTTTTTCACAATGTTGCCATTCATGGCAAAACCTTGCCAAACATATTCAATAAAATTTTGATGTATTCGTGATGAATTTGGCTGAAGTTCCGAACAAAACTGGATCCGTAACGGCCATATATCTCAGACCGACGTCAACTTTTTGGCTCCGAATTATATGCCATGCGTGCGTCCTTATTTGAATCCAGACGTGACAATTATAATAATAATTATTATATGATATAACCATTTAATACATTTTTACCAGCACTATAATGATCCTATTTGTACTTGATAATTTAAGTACTATTTAAGTCCGGTATTTTCCATTTCTTGTATACTATTTGGCTCCATTTATACTGTATAATAATTATGCCAAATCATCACCATCCTGCGAGCGTTATGCCAGTTGCATCCAGGCCTTCGCCTTGGAGCCCGGGCTGCGCTTTCTAGTCTAACCAGATTTGACAGAATATGAGCTTTTCCACAGAGCGACTTTCGTCTGACCTCCGCAACCCGATGGGATAGCCATATTCTATGGTTTAGACCGGAGTCAGGATGTTCGCGGGTACTAATTCCTCGTAACGACTGTGTCAAGGATCTTTTTGATGACAGCTAGGACCGACGGCTTAACGTGCTCTCCGAGGCACGGAGGGTGTGACGTTTTGTGGCCGGTCATCCATCTATAAACCAGACGGTGACGAACCCGCTTAGCCTTGCGAATCGATAGATTAGATAGGTCGCCACTTTGCCACGGGCCTCTCACTTTTTACGCCACATGTGCGAACTTATTTGAATCCAAAACTATATATTATATTAGACCTGCTGGTTAATATTATGTGGCTCCAGGATTATGTTAGTTGAGTATTTTTGTTTGAATATTTTAGCTTACTATTTAACGCATAATTGTATACTATAATCTGTATATTTATTTGGCTCCTTTAAGACATACATATATACCCGTCAATCAATACTTAATGGTTTCACATTACAATTATTTAAATTTTAGTTTTCCATTCTTAAGATGATCCATTGAATTTATATTAATTACGTCCATACATTGTCAAATCCGAAAGCATACTAAAATTGATCCGCTTTAAATATTATGAACTGATACTGATAATCTTATGCACACAAGCTTATGGATATTATGTGGCTACATTACATTACTACACGCCGCGCCATATCTATGTGCTTAAGTATATGAATTTGGGTCGTTTGGCTGGTATGATGAAATATCATCAATTCATCATAGGCCTCCCCCAAGGTTCTCCACAAATACCGGTCTTGAGCCGCCCACATCCAACGGCTGTCCGCGTTCTTAACGAGATCATCGATCCACCTTGCGGGGGGCTTTCCTCTGCGGCGTCATCCGGTATTTGGCCACCACTTCAGTACCTTTGTGCCTCCACTGCCTCAACTTCAAGATATGTGCCCTGACTACTGCCACTTCAGCTTGACTATCCGGAGAGCTATGTCTTTGGTTCTCCTGCGGATCTCTTCATTTCTGATTCGATCTCGCACAGGAAACCTCCAAGCAATAGCTCTCTCCATCGCCCTCTGAGTGACCTTGTGCCTTCGGATAAGGCCCATACATATTTAATATCATTAGATGAAATCCTTATCTATTTTCCATACAGAAGTTGATCCAGAGGATTTATATTTATTATAACCATGCATTGTTAGATCCACGAGTGAAATTATAGCAGCCATGGAGTTATTTGCTAGCATTATGTTGTTGATTTACGTATTATTTAACTCTGATTACATGCTGCATCGTACGTACTTATTTGAATCGAGTAAACTTATATAAAAACAAATCAATGTGATGTGGCTCCACATTATACTTTTTATGCCATATCAGTATACTTATTTAAATCCAGTCATAATACTACCAGCTAACCAACTTAGTATATATAATTGATTAAGTACATTAATTGCATGATTATTAGTATGAGTAGACTTGGTTAATTTTATTTATTGCATTCATCGGCGGCTGACGAGCCAGCAGCATACTTGATGGTAAGCTATCTCTGGCTCATACACATGCCTGTGTTTTCGCAGCATTACAGAAGAAATAGCAAAGAAACACATACAACTCGCTGCCTACCAGGAGGAAGAGAAGGAGGGAAAATAAGCAGGAGGAAAGGCATTGTTAAAATTTTTATCAGAATCCTCTCAGGCACTCTCAGTTAGCTGAGCTGGCCTCAAATGCTGACTTCTTTAGATTTTCATGACATTCGGGTCTCATGATTGAAATTGTTTCTCTGACGATCGGGGTCGAAACTAATTATTAAGAATCTCAGCAAAAATTGGTCAGCCCTACCAAGGAAACAAACCCGACCAGCAGTCAAACAGCAATAGTGAATTATCCGTAGAACAATGAAGCAGTGAGATAAATAATATATGTTATAATTATAGTTAGCAGCGATAGCCGAGTAGTGAGACCGACAGACGGCACGGCACGCACCAATTACTTTTCGAAGTTAAGTGCGTATTAAATTGTTAATTATCGCTTGCTTATCGGTGAAGGAAAACATCGTGAGGAAACCTGCACGTCTGAGAGTTCTCCATAATGTTCTCGAAAGACATGTGAAGTCTGCCAACCCGCACTTGGCCAGCGTGGTGGACTATGGCCTTACCCTTCTCATAGTGAGAAGAGGCCCATGCCCAGCAGTGGGACAGTATAAAGGGCTGATGATGATGATAATTATACACAAATTACATCCAGACATAGAACTAACACTTGTGTTTATGCTTATGAAACAAGGGTTTGATCATGAATACCTAGCTATTAATCTTTTTTAGGGTTCGGTAGTACCTAAACTTCAAGGAACACTTATAGTTTCACCATGTCCGTCTGTCCGTCCGCGGTTTTACGAAAAAACTATAAGCACTAGAGAGCTGAAATTTGCCATGGTTATGCATTTCAACCACGCGGACAAAGCTGTACAATAAAATATTTTGAAAAAGGTTATGTATACGGGTAGCTCCCATGGGTACACTACATAACACCTAAAAACGTGGCCCGACACGCACTTAACCGCTTTTATACAGTACAGGTGGCAAACGAGCTACTGTCTGCCCGCCTGATAGTGAGCAGCTAATCATAGCCATGTAATACTAATAATACTGACTAGACATTGTAAGCGCGTTGTTTTATCTACTACTGTCCTACTACCAAAACCACCATGTGGAGAAGCTTAAGTCCTGAAGTGGACTGCGAAAGGCATCATCAATTTATTGTGACCACCTTCCTACACTTTCAGATCAACATTTAGACACCATAGAAGCTTAGATACCATATATATAATAGCGGGCATTGTAATAATAATAAAGCACCTACTACCAATCATCATTCTCAGAACGTTATTCCGGTAATATGGTAGTTTTGGTTAACTACCATTACCGTTTTCTACCAAAAACCAATTTCTTTCAAAATTACCAAACCTACCATTTCTACAATTTGTGTCATGACTTACATTTTTACCAAAATCACCATTATCTCAAACCAACCATTTGTGCCATAACAACTATTGCTACCAAAACTACAATGTCTACCAAAACTACAATTTCCACCAAAACGACTATTCATACAAAAATAATCATATCTTCCAAAACGACCATTACTTTCAAAGTTACCTTTTTTTACCTCAGATTCAGCCAAATTTTCTACCAAAGCTACAAGTTCTGCCAGTCACAATTTTCTACCAAATACCTAATTCCTATCACTTTTAAATGATGATATTAGTACTCTATTCAATATAACTTATGCAGTGCAAATTTTATCAATGTTGACGTTTAATTTAAAATGTGTCATACAGTGTGCTGAACAGTAAGACTTATGTAATAGCACTATAGTATTTAAGATTATATTTAAAAGGAACATTTGCAAAAATACTATGGACTTAAAAACAGTAAAAAACTTTGTAAACAGTATTCCAACGAATAAACTATTATTTTCTATTCTGTAAATGTTTCACATTAATAAAAAAAGTTGTCTGAAGGAACTTCATCGTGGGTATTGTGTTTGGAAAGAAATTTCAGAAACATTTTCATAATAGATGGCAAGTCTTGACAGAATATTAGTTTTTTCACAAAGCGACTGCCGTCGGACCTCTACAACCCGAAGGCGTAGGCATATTTTATGGTTTAGACCAGATATTTGAGGGCACTGATTGCCCTAACGACTGTCAAAGATGATAACCAAAACCGATGGCTTTACGTGCTTTATGAGACACGGAGGGATGTGATCTTTTGTGGCCGGTCACCCTATGTCCAGCAGTGGACGTCGTTTGGCTGATTTTATGATGATGATATTTCAAATCAGCCAAACGGCCCAAATTCATATAAGTACGCAGATATGGCGTGGCGTACATACGTAATGGACCCACATAATATTCATATAGGCTATTGTGCATAAGATTATCAGTTCATATTTAAAGCGGATTAATATAGTATGCTTTCGGATTTGACAATGCATGGACGTAATGAATATAAATTCACTGGATCATCCTATGTATGGAAAACTAAAATTTAAATAATTGTAATGTGAAACCAATAAGTATTGATTGACGGGTATATGTATGTCTTAAAGGAGCCAAATAAATATACAGATTATGGTATACAATTATGCGTTAAATAGTAAGCTAAAATATTCAAACAAAAAACTCAATTAACTTAATCCTGGAGCCACATAATATTAACCAGCAGGTCTAATATAATACATAGTTTTAGATTCAAATAAGTACGCACATGTGGCGTATAAAATGAGCGGCCCGTGGCAAAGTGGCGACCGCTCGAATCTATCTATTCGCAAGGTTAAGCGCGTTCGTCACCGTCTGGTTTATAGATGGGTGACCAGCCACAAAAAGTCACACCCTCCGTGCCTAAAAACTAATCTGGTTAGACTAGAAACCGGAGCCCGGGCTCCAAGGCAAAGGCCTGGATGCAACCGGGATAACGCTCGAAGGATGATGATGCTGATCCATCTATAAACCAGACGGTGACGAACGCGTTTTACCTCGCGAATTTTTGAAAGATTCGAGTGGTCGCCACTTTGTCACGGGCCCCTCTGGCAGGTAACCTACCTACTACAAATATTTAACCAAAAACTCCGAAGTTAAAAAAAACTGCTGGAAAAATGGACATAGAAACCAAGTTAATGTAAGAAATTCCGCAAGTTATGAGAACTGATAAGATGTACAGAATAATAATACATAAAAGTGACCAAGAACCAATGACTGCCCTCCGTGAAGAACACTGCGCTGCGATTGGCCCATTTGAATCGGATCAAGTAAATCTAAAATGCCTAAAGTGTGGATTTGTATAAAAATGGCGTAATTATTATTAGCAACGACGTTGGCGTTAGTTGATCCGAAGGGAACCACATGAGAATTGGGCGCTCGCAATGGATCAAGAAATCATGGCCGGATCAACAAGTGAAAACGGATCACACAAAAACTACTTATATGGCACGCTTGATCAACATTGTGATGAAGGGGATATCGATATATATATATATATATATATATATACGACTGTTTGCGGACTTGGTTGATCACGCGGTATTGCCGTTCCTTACTTGATCCACCTGTGCATTCCAATAACATTTGCTCTATGGAATATATTTTTGTTTTTTTCACAATGTTGCCATTCATGGCAAGACGTTGCCAAATATATTCAATAAAATTTAGTTATATTCGTGATGAATTTGGCTGAAGTTCCGAACAAAACTGAATCCGTAACGGCCATATATCTCAGACCGACGTCAACTTTTGGCTCCGAATTATATGCCATGCGTGCGTCCTTATTTGAATCCAGACCTGACAATTATAAATATGTGGTTCCAGGGACAAGTTACTTTAGTACTTGCTCCGTGTAATAATAATAATATAATTATTATATAACCATTTTATACATTCTTACCGGCACTATAATGATCCCATTTCTACTCGATAATTTAAATACTATTTAAGTCCAATATTTTCCATTTATTACATACTATTTATCTCCATTTATACTGTATAATAATTATGCCAAATCATCACCTCTCTATTTCTCCTTTATATAAATGACCTTCCAGATGCGATTAATCAAAAATGTATCCTTTTCGCTGATGATACGACAATCATAGTAAATAGTAATAGCATAAAAGAACTAGAGACAGAAGTCAATAATGCCATCAGCAACTCGGTAAATTGGCTAAGGAGGAATAACCTCAAAATTAATGTCGCAAAAACGAATCTAATTCAATTCAAGACATACAAAGCAAACACACCAGAAATACAAGTAAGATTTAATAATCAACCGTTGAATAATGTGAGTGAATGTGTATTTTTAGGTATCACGGTTGACAAGTATTGTAACTGGAAGCCACATATACAAAAAATTCTCAGTAAGATTGATCGCTTTATATTTGTATTGAAAAGAATACGGGAAATAGTAAATGTTAGGACTGCAATAATGACATATCATGCGTATGTTGCCTCTATACTCCGCTATGGTATCACTGTTTGGGGCAACTCTGTAGATGTAAGTAAATTATTTATAGCCCAGAAGAAATGCATTAGAGCAATATTTAATATTGAGTATCTAACAAGTTGTAAATCATTTTTTAAAAATCACAAAATATTGCCACTACCATGTTTATACATATATGAAACTTGTATATTTGTAAAAAAGAATCCAGAACTATTCTGTAGACTTGGCGATATAGAAAATAGTCGAACAAGACATAAAAACAGACTCAAAATACCGCAAATCCGCTTAGAACTGTTTAAAAGAAACGTATATTGCATGTCCATTAAAGTATACAACCATCTTCCAGAACACATTATCAATTTACCATATAGACATTTCCGTACTGCACTTTTTAAATAATTATTAGAAAAACTTTATTATGATACTAATGAATACCTAAATGACAAAATAATTACAATGTGACATTCCAAATTAAAGTACCCCAAAAACACTGACATATTATGACAATTTATTTTTATTAGAAGTATGAATTAAATACAAATTGACATTCCTAATTATTGCACTGTATAAACACTGACATAACATGAGAATTACCTGTATAAGGATTCATTATTGCTTATTATATTGTAATTATTAATACCATTGTTTTAAACTTTCCTTTAATTAATGACTGTAATATTTACACGCCATAATGGCAGAATATGCTGTACCTGAAATTGATAACATCTATGTAAAACCATATTCTTGAAAATAAAAGATTATTCTATTCTATTCTATTCTATTCTATTCTATTCTATTCTATTCTATTCTATTCACCATCCTCCGAGCGTTATGCCAGTTGCATCCAGGCCTTCGCCTTGGAACCCGGGCCCCGCTTTCTAGTCTAACCAGATTTGACAGAATATTAGCTTTTCCACAGAGCGACTGCCGTCTGACCTCCGCAACCCGAAGGGATAGCCATATTCTATGGTTTAGACCAGAGTCAGGATGTTCGCGGGTACTAATTCCTCGTAACGACTGTCAAGGATCTTTTTGATGACAACTGGGACCGACGGCTTAACGTGCTCTCCGAAGCACGGAGGATGTGACTTTTTGTGGCCGGTCACCCATCTATAAACCAGACGGTGACGAACCCGCTTAACCTTGCAAATCGATAGATTCGAGCGGCCGCCACTTTGCCACGGGCCGCTCACTTTATACGCCACATGTGCGAACTTATTTGAATCCAAAACTATATATTATATTAGACCTGCTGGTTTATATTATGTGGCTCCAGGATTATGTTAGTTGAGTATTTCTGTTTGAATATCTTAGTTTACTATTTAACGCATAATTGTATACCATAATCTGTATATTTATTTGGCTCCTTTAAGACATACATATACCCATCAATTAATACTTAATGGTTTCACATTACAATTATTTAAATTTTAGTTAGCCATTCATAAGATGATCCATTGAATATAATATATTCATTACTTCCATACATTGTCAAATCCGAAAGCATTCTATTTTGATCCGCTTTAAATATTATAAACCGATACTGATAATCTTATGCACACAAGCTTATGGATATTATGTGGCTACATTACTATACACGCCGCGCCATATCTGCGTGCTTATATGAATTTGGGTCGTTTGGCTGGTATGATAAAATATCATCAATTCATCATCATATCAGCCAAACGACGTCCACTGCTAGACATAGGCCTTCCCCAAGGTTCTCCACACATACCGGTCTTGAGCCGCCCGCATCCAACCGCTTCCCGCGTTCTTAACGAGATCGTCGATCCACCTTGCGGAGGGCTTTCCTCTGCGGCGTCATCCGGTATGTGGCCACCACTTCAGAACCTTTTTGCCTCCACGGCCTCTACTTCGAGATATGTGCCCTGACCACTGCCACTTCAGCTTGACTATCCGGAGAGCTATGTCTTTGGTTCTCCTGCGGATCTCCTCATTTCTGATTCGATCTCGCATAGGAAACCTCCAAGAATACCTCTCTCCATCACCCTCTGAGTGACCTTGCGCCTTCGGATAAGGCCCATAGATATTTAATATCATTAGATGAAACCCTTATCTATTTTCCATACATAAGTTGATCCAGAGGATTTATATTTATTATAACCATGCATTGTTAGATCAACGAGTGAAATTATAGCAGCCATGGAGTTATTTGCTAGCATTATGTTGTGGATTTACGTATTATTTAACTCTGATTACATGCTGCATCGTACGTACTTATTTGAATCCAGTAAACTTATATAAAAACAAATTAATGTGATGTGGCTCCACATTATATACTTTACATGCAATATCTTTATACTTAATTAAATCCAGTTATATTACTACCAGCTAACCAACCGATCAATACTATGAAGCTCCAGGATTTAGTTCATTAATTGCATGATTATTAGTAGTATGGTAAACTATTTTCTATTTAAAACTATTATTACAATCGTACTCTAAATTATATGCCACATTCTGATTACCTAATTGGCTCCAGTAATAAGTCATACAATACGTTTGCTCATGAGAACTACGCAGCTCTAGAACGATATGAATGAAGTATTCATTTTTATACTACAAGGGTGGCAAAAGCGCCCGCCTGATAGTAAGCAGCTAATCATAGCCATGTAATACTAATAATACCAACTAGACATTATAAGCGCGTTGTTTTATCTACTACTGTCCTACTACCAAAACCACCTTGTGGAGAGGCTTAAGTCCTGTAGTGGACTGTAAAAGGCATCATCAATTTATTGTGACCACCTGCCTATACTATCAGATCAACATTTAGACACCAAAGAAGTTGATATACAATAGCGGGCATTGTAATTATAATAAAGCACCTACTACCAATCATCATTCTTAGAACGTTATTCCGGTAATATGGTAGTTCTGGTTGACTACTATTACCGTTTTCTACCAAAAAAACAATTACTTTCAAAATTACCAAACCTACCATTTCTACAATTTGTGTAATTTCTAAAACCAAATCTACAATTATCTCAAACCAACCATTTGTGCGATAACAACTATTGCTACCAAAACTACAATTTCTACCAAAACTACCATTTCCACCAAAACTACTATTAATACAAAAACAACCATATCTTCCAAAACTACCATTTATTTCAAAGTAACCATTTTCTACCACAGATTCTGCCAAATTTTCTACCAAAGCTACAAGTTCTGCCAGTCACAATTTTCTACCAAATACTTAATTCCTATCACTTTTAAATGTTATTATTAGTACTTTATCTATATTATTCAATAGAACTTTTGACGTGCAATAGTTATTTGTGCAACAAGAAAGCAAAGTTGTTTATTGTTTCGAGTGCTGATTTTGAGTCCCGAGCAAGCGAAGAATTCTATGATTGATTCACGAGCGTAGCGAGTGAATCAAAGTTAGAATCCTGAGCGTAGTGAGGGACTCAACAGCACGAGATACAAAAAGCTTTACTCTCGTGTAGCACACATAACTTTTCACCACAGCAGTGAGAACACATATTACTTAGGAGACATAGAAATGAACAGGAATAGATTGAATTCTGCATTAATCACTTGTTGATTTAACTCTTCTGGTGTAAAAGTACAGTCATCATAGCTAGTTTCACTTATCTTTTTAGATAATTTTATATATTAATATAATTTAACACGTTACGCTATACTGTATCAGCATCAGCGAAATTTTTATTCCCGCTACTTTTTTAAATCGCGTTTTAATACCGCGTCCCTGATGTTTATTTTTCAAATGTATCTTTGTTGTAATTCCAAATAAAAATTTATTGGTTAAATACTAATTTTATACTATTCATTAGACTTATTTTTATTAAAATCCAATAATATTAAACATTTATACAATAATATATAAAAAAAGTAATTTCTTTATTACAAATATATTTTTTTATTTGCGTTTCCGAAGGTGTTTTCTTTGAGGTCGAATTCCAAAATCGAATTTCGAATTCGAAGGGATTTGTTTTTCACTCACTTTTTATATGTATGTGAAAGAGACAGAGCATAGTAAAATTCGAATATTTCAAATTTATGGCTGAACAATGTGAATTCGTGACACTGAAGATTGAAAAAGTAAAAAGCTACTTTTACTCACGCTCGAATCAAAATCGCGTTTTGTTCACTGTTATCTCGCAGCAAAAAAGGCTTGTTTCAGCTGTTGTGGTTAAAATTTTATTAATGTTGACCTTTAATTTAAAATGTGTCATACAGTGTGATGAACAGTAAGACTTATGAAATAGCACTATATATATATGTCTCTCACAAGATAAAGGTGATGTTTGAAAGCTGTTACTCTGCCCTCTGAGTTTGCGTTAGTCTCATGATGAGGTTAACGACTGCCCCAGAGGGGTTTTATTAGTATTATTATTTATTCCCACTTAGGACAAATCTTTATGTTATGAGCACGGTCATTTTTAGGGTTCCGTACCTGTACCTCGAAATGAAAAAACGGAACCCTTATAGGATCATTTTGTTGTCCGTCCGTCTGTCAAGACCCTTTTAATCAGAAACGCGTGGAGGTATCAAACTGAAATTTATATCAAATACTCAAATCTACTGCCCGTTGAAGCTGTGAAAAAAACAAACTTCTAAACCAACGCGATCAAAAGATACAGCCGTTTATGCTGCAAATTTTCGCTAATATTCGAAACTCAAAGCCTACAAGATACTTCGCGTGAACTCAGAAGCTTAAAATTTGGTACGAAGCAATGTATATAGCATGCATAAAGGAAAAATTGCGAAAACCGTAAATTTTTATTTACATCATATCATAAAAATATTTTTAATAATTTTAAAGTTATTACCATTTTTTCATGAACGCGTAAAGGTATTAAATTGAAATTCATATCAAATACTCAAGTCTATAATACCTTGAAGCTGTAACAAAATAAAAATTCTATGTCAACCCAATAAAAAGAATCAGCAATTTAAGCCGCATATTTTCTCGCAACTACTCGCAAGGGAATTAAAACCTACAGAGTACTTCCCGTGAACTAAGAATCTTGAAATTTGGTACGAAGCAATTTCTTATAGCACAAATAAAGAGACAATTTCAAAACCCATAAATTTTTTGTTACATCATATAAAAGAATTATTTGATTAATTTTAAAGTTACTACCCCTTTCCTCATGAACGCGTAAAGTTTTTAATTGAAATACATATCAAATACTTGGGTCTATTATACCTTTAAGCTGTAACAAAATCAAACTTCTATCTCAACGCAATCAAAAGAAACAGCAATTTTACTATATTTTCAAACTCGCAACTACTGGCAATGGAATCAAAACCTATAGGGTAATTAATTCCCGTAAACTTAGATTCTTGAAATTTGGTACGAACCAACGTCTTATAGCACAGATAAAGGAAAAATTCCGAAAACCGTAAATTTTTAGTTACTTCATATAATAAAACTAGAGGACACCAGCAGCTACGCCTGCATTTTTAATTTACCCGTTTTGGCCGATCCCGTGGGAATTTCGGGAAATCCCTTCTTAGTGCACCCCTACGGTCCCCAAGGAACATACATGCCAAATTTCAGCTTCTTGCGCCCAATAGTTTCGGCTGTAGCGTGTCTGTCAGTCAGTCTGTAACGCAAGGATTTTATATATTAAGATAAAATAAAAAAGTTACTAGCCCTTTCCTTATGAACGCATAGAGGTACTTATTAAATTGAAATTCATATCAAATTCTCAAATCTATAATATCTTTAAACCTGTAAGAGAATCAAACTTCTAAGCCAACGTAATCAAAAGATACAGCTGTTTATGCCGCAAATTCTCGCAAACTTTCGAAACTCACAAGGGAATCAAAACCTACAGGGTACTTAGAATCTTGAAATTTGGTACAAGGCTACTTCTTATAGCACAGATTAAGGAAAAAAAAACATAAATGTAAATTTTTAGTTACATCATATAATAAAATCATTTTTTTAATTTTAAAGTTACTACCTGTTTCCTCATGAATGTTTAAAGTTATCAAATTGAAATTTATAGCAAATACTTAGGTCTATAACACCGTTAAGCTGTAATAAAATCAAACTTGTCAACGCAATCAACAGAAACAGCAATTTAAACATTTTTCAAACTCGCAACTACTCGCAAGGGAATAAAAACCTACAGGGTACTTCCTGTGATCTCAGAATCTTGCAATTTGGCACGAAGCAAACTCTTATAGTACAGGTAAAGGAAAAACTGCGAAAACCAGAAATTTTTAGTTACATCATAAAATTAAAATATTTTAAATAACTTTAAAGGTGCCACCCCTTTCTTCATGAGCCCGTAGGGGTATAAAATTGAAATTCATGTCAAATGCTCAAAACTAAAGGGTATTTCCAGTTGATCTAGAATCTTGAAATTTGGCATAAAGCAACGTTTTATAGCACATAGGAAAAGTTTTGAAAACCCAAAATTTTTTGTTACTTCACATATTTTTTTAAATAATTACATATACCTACAGGTTTGTACGGAACCCTCGGTGCGCGAGTCCGACTCGCACTTGACCGGTTTATTTCTGTATATTAGTCTTATTAATCTATAACTTGTATGTATTTAAGATTATAAGTATGGTATCTGGTTGCCATAATACAATCTATGATTTTGTCTGGTTTCGAATTACTGCATGGGAGTTGTAATTCTTGTAATAGGATATTGCTATGATGTAATGGTAGGTAATCATTCAAGTCGCAATATCGTCTTTACATAAGGCTATCGTTCTGATTCTAGTAGAGTTCTTTTTTTTCTTCAATTCTATACAACACTATCTTAACAGGTTACACCCAATGCTATTGACATTGCTACAAGCATAGAGGTACATGTACAAAGCAAAATAAGAACACAAAAAAAAAGATAATGAAATGAAATATAGAAAAGAAAGAAAACAATCAAATTTGCCTGTTACAATTGTGTGCAGAATACTTTATTTTCTGTAAACCTGAATCTTTCTGAAAATATAGCCACTAATACAACTAACGTAAGTCTTTGTAACAATTTAAAGTAGTTTAAGCACTACATGTTACCATGTTGTTTATGCAGGGAAAGCTAGCCCACGATCACATGATACTGACGATATAAATTCTTACTCCTCTTAATAGTAAATAATTAGTATAGGCCAAACATTAAAAACCTGCCACACAGTCAACTTTCATTCATGGCCTACAAAACAATCCACTTGACTGTTACTAAAAGCATACTAATTTTCAATTCAAAGCCAAGAGCAGTTGGATACGTGACTACTATCTATGCATGCTAATGCATATCTATGCATTTTTTCGCATTTAAAGACACAATCTACAACTGTTTGAACTAGAATTAGTGTTATCTTTATTCCTTAGCTGAACTATAATATGTATCTAACATAATATTATACCTAATGTTCAATATGTTGTTATAAACAATGTTCACGCTTTATATCTTATATACAATAGCTAAGCGTGGAGACCTATAATTGGCTATATGTGACATATTTTACATATTTATTTAATAACTATATGCTGTTGGTCTTCCTAAGATTAATTAAATAAATAAATAAATAAATAAATAATGTTTGCGAGGCGCGGAGATAGATTCCGCTGCGCTTGTTGCATTTCTAATTAAGAAATGTGTGGAGTATCACTTCCAACCCATTTAATGAAGTCTGAAAACCAGTTCATTATTAGTTTAGTATGTAGAATGTTCGTGTAATTTAGTTGTAGGTTTAAACAATATGCTAGTTGGAATGGCAAGTGATTTAAACATAGAAATGAAGTTCAGGTGTTTGTCTGTAATTTCAAAATAAATATGTTTTCTCAAGTGTTTGACTCCAACATAAACAACTTGTTCAAGATATAGCAGTAACTGACAGGTAAAATAAAGTATGTCTTTGTCCGGAATACTGTTTTTTTTTAAAGACATCTCCCGCATTAGGATTAAATTCTGTGTCGCGGGGGACTTTACAAACATACAACTAACGGACACAATGAACACCCACAATACTCTCTGGAACACCTAAACTCACATTAATGAGACTTTTATCGTAAAATACAAGAGTTGGTAAGGATACGTATAGGCTTTAAATTCTCAAACCAATGAGTAACGACGGCTAACTAAATATAGCGTGGGTGTATCCCACAGGGAACGGCTAAGATTTAATTGATCCAGAATTGTGAGAACTTGTTCATGGATAGGTTGTAGTCGTTTAATGACAATAAATAGTCGTAAGTTTTAAAGTACTCAAAAAAAGGGATCCTCAATTTTCAGTGATGTTTTGTGAAATATTTATTATCTACAATTCGAAGTCCTCATCAGATTTCTCTGCACAGTTACATCCTGTATGAGCTGATGATTAATATTGTATTATAGTATTCGACCCATAAATAATTCGACCAATGAAACAGAACTGCGAAATTTCGACCCCATATTAAATTTAATCATGATAATATTGTTCTTTTAATCCACTTGATTGGTTATTAAGATGCTCGCAGCTATAAGACATACTAGCTGTTATATACAGATATAAAAGCTAATAATAATAAATCGAAAACTAATTTCGCGTAAATATATTTCACAAAGAATCCGCAAATTATTCCCGTTCTATTTCCCGCGGCAACAAGAGCCAATTGAAACAAGTTGAAATTGAGACTCCCGCTCCATACAAATTTGTAGGTTATGATCCTACCGGACCAGTAAAATACCTTTTTTGTGCAAATACCAACAACTGTATTGTGCGTACGAGGAAAAATTTTTACAGGTAGACATTGATTAAGGTGTGAAGGAACTGGCGCGGCATTACGATCTTTTCTCTCTCATTTCTGAGGAAATGAGTTCAGAAAATGTTTGTGCCGAAATTACAACATTGTAACACGGTACAAACAGCCACAGAGCACCTTAGTCGTATGTATAATATTCAAAACGAACACAGCTAGATGTTTTGTTCAAAATTATCAATTAACTCTGACTTATATTATTGGTTGTCTGCTTTGCTTTTGCCGGCACCGACAAATTACAAAAAAGACTACTCGTTAGAGCAAGTGTTAATGTCGATAAAGAATGAAAATATTTAATGGACAAAACATACTACTTGTTATCCTCTCTATTAGTCTTACTGTTTGAGGTTTGTAGATAAATTAAAAGCATACATGTAAGAACATAAATCAAGGCAAGTTCAGCAAAAAGCGGCTACTGTACTGATATATCAAATGGTCAAATCGAGTAAAACAAACAATGTCCACTTAATGACCATGTTGCTTGAAGCCTAGCAAATATTTTGTTACGAATGTTTTGAAGAAAATAAACGAGCACTAGCTTACACGATATAATTTATCATTACTGTACATTGGAACGCGCGACATGTGTCACTTTGAGAATTAATGGATGTGGGGATTTCCGAGGATATATGTATATGAAAATTGACAATCGGTTAGTAAATATGTACGGTACAGGCAATGGCATATCGCTTCCACTTTCGATTGCGCAGGCAGACGGTAGACGTTCTGTGGCAAAGCTAATATTATGTCAAATCTGATTAGACTAATAAGCGCTCCCTAGGCTTCAAGACGAATAGTCTTGGAATCAACTGGAATATAGCTAGGACGATACTTACTTGATACTTGATGGCTCGGGCTGTTTTCGCAACTCCACGTCTTGGGGTGTATTTTGCGTGCGGGTGGGAATGGTGTCGTCATTCGAGCCACCCCAGCTCTTCGAGGAAGGCCAGCAGACTCTTGATGTGGCCCACTGCTTCCCTCAGGGTGCTGTATCATGTGGTCAGGTACTGCTGCCAGTACTGTGCGACCTCAGGGCAGTCGAAGAGCAGGTGGGCTGCCGTCTCATCTGCTGCCATACAGGCCCTGCACACAGCTAGGACGATGATTTTGATAACTTATTGTTGTAGGCTTAGTATGTAAAATAAAGATCGTTGTAGACATTACATATTAGGACATAATGTCCAAGACATATGACACAGTTCCGTTTTAGCTTGATGCTGGCAGTTTGTAAAATAACCAGTTTACGAAATATTTCAACCAAATTAAAATTGCGAGTGGTGCTATTAGTAAGGCCAATCCTATTTGTGGTGCCAATAGAACAACATAATAGTAGAATCTTTATCTAATCTTGGCGTATCGCTATCTCTTTTATTTAAGAATGTCACGCGGTATGAATGTCATGTATTCTGTCTGGTTATTATGCGGATCCCGCTATCTCGGTAGTCTAAAGTATAGTAAGTCTCGGTAGACGAAAAGTCTGAGACTACCGGATTAGCGATAGATCAATGCTGATGAGGCAATAATCCAAATGTCCAAAATTATGTGGAAAATCCAAATTTGAATAATTTTCCTGATTATATAATAAGGAAAATCATTCACATTTTGATAGTCTATGGCTAGCCATTATTGGCTTCAATAGTTTCCGCTGCGTTCTAATCTCTATAGAATCAACATAATTATATACGCTAGTTAACTATCGTCAAATCTATCTATGTATAAAGCTTTTACCAAAGATATTATTTTGAACATAGGTGGTGATCGGCGGTCTCACAGCTGATGCCTGGTACGCGCTGCGCTTATGGACGGTGACAGAGTCTGCCCGACATCAAGCTATTATTTACGCAGCAACTACTACGCACTCTGGAGGTACGTATTTCCTTGTAAATGCTTTTTTTATTCTGCTTTTGATTAGGTTGAATTTTACAAAAATTCCATCAACGGACACAAAGTACACGCAGATGCGAAAAAAGAAATTGTGGTTCACACAACAAAGTACCTATTGTCTCCTGTGGCGATTGAACTCACAGTGATCGGCACAATTTTAAACAGCGCAGCGACCGCTGAAATTACTACGCCAAACGTACTAAGACTACGCCTTACTATTAAACTAAATGACTATTTAGTATGAAAGTGTGAAACGAATGTTTTAAATATCAAAATGCTTTAGGCGTTGTTATCGCATTGACAAAAATTATGATACAGAGAGACATTCTTTATTAACGTGGTACGCGCTCGCTTTTAATAAATCATTGATTTCTCTTTTATTTTAATACCCATGGTTCATATTTTAATATCGACACGTACAAAAAGCACAAAACAAGTACAGTGGGTGCTACACATACACATTTAGCGATCCATTCATCAGGCACAGTTGTTCAGGTGCAATTTTTATCACGAATAAAAAATATTGTTTCAATTTTTACTCGCAATGAGAAATGCTAGGCGTTTTGTTTACTGAGCAGCGTTTTGAAATTGAAAACAATCGTAGGAGGGAAATATTTATTTTTTATTTGTATTGCAAGATAATTGGATTTGCTTGATGACAAATGTATCATTGTACGGATGGTTTGAAATCTAGTGCACTCTACGATAGATTTGATTTGAATTGCATATATGATTCCGTACAAGCGTTACTTAATTGTTAGAACAATATGGTGCAAATGTGCAATTCATTTACATATAAATTATAGGCTAGTATTTGACATATGCACCAACTTTAGGGCTTAGAACTGAAAAGAAGCTGCTTTATCTAAGCAGTTTCTGATGCGATAATTTCACGCATTATATAATTATGATCGTAAATCACAAAAAAAAAATGCAAGCTGTAACTATATGTATTTTAGACTTGTTCTTGTTGACTTAGATACCGATATGTATTTTAGACTTGCCGTTTAGCGCATTTAAGACAACGATTAAAAATAACCTAATGCAAAAGGCTTATTACAATTTAAATGATTACCTTAATGACAAATGCGCTTGGAAATAATCTGTTTCAGTATTCACATAATTATTGGGTAAATAGGTAAATAATATTAAAATTTTCATGACATGTAATTAAATATGATTCTATTCCCAATAAAATTATATAAGTAAATGATGTTTTTTGGAATCGCCACCACATCATTAGATGTCTTTCATGTCGTAAATACTATTTATTTATTATGTTTAATTTTATTGTCTTGTACTCAATCAGTTGGATCGGTGGTTGTATTTCAAAAGGTATCACGTCAATTAAATATGGGTACTACATTTACATTTCTTCACACGTTGTCACAAATTTATGCTAATATTAATGATCTGGAAAATGGAGGTAATTCGCGTTCATGGTCAGTATACCAACAGATTGTTAATTTTATTACTGCCGGTTCGTATACCGTTGTCGTCATGCTCACTAAAATGTCATTTCTTGTGGTGGCGTCGTGTGTCGGGTCATCCCTGTCCCTCTGATATGGCGAGAGGGATGATGGCTGGCACATGCGTCATACTCGTGAACGGGTGCTACTTGCGATGACTGGTTGATGGCGGTCTTATGGGCTGGTATAATTTTTTATTTATATTTAACTTCATCATTTCCATCATGGTTCTGAACATTTGCGCGGATTGCCTGCATTGTTAGGTGCATAATGTAAGTGGATGCTCCTGTTTCACCATGTCTATGTTCAGGAGGCTAACTAAATGAACATCAAAATTTAACTTGATTATGCTTGAGTATCATTTAAAGTAAATATATACAAGTAACATAGAAGGTATAACAGTTGCAGCACCTTACAAAAGTTTAATTGTTATGTATTATTAAAAACCTGGCGATGAAAAAGAGTGACCGTGAGTTTTATTGCCCGTTCTTTCTCTTGGTTCTACGCCCTTGCTTTGCGAACGTGGCAGTAAATGTAAATGTAGAAGCATACAGTAATAATCTTTAAATTTGACGTTCATAAGTGTCACTTTGTGATCTAAATGAATAAAGGATTTTGAGTTTGAGTTTTGAGTTTATAGTCAGCAACACGTCAATCTTTACACCTGGGCTCTCAATATGACGGTAATCCAATTCAAATTAGATTGGATTTGTAAAAGTTGACCTGGCCTTAACCATACGAGGCGAATTTAATAAAGTCACTGTTTAGGGAGATTATTACGGTTGCTAATTCACATTAGGATTGCAATTTGCCTCCTTCCTTAATATCGAGAAAAGGTGTACCTAACTACCTTTTCCACATGAGTACGGTAAGTAACGTTAGGCGGGCAATATTATAAACAGGTAATGTGCTTTATTCCACATTTAGAAGTGAGTAGAGCCGTCGGTATTATAGACCAGATATAATAATATTGGCCGGATAAACTGAGGCACCATTAGACCGGCATATTTCACGTAGACGGCCGAGAGTTAAAATTGGTTCTTTGTATAGTAATACAATAATAATAACAGTGCTGTTTGTAAATCGTACTATTGTTGGTTACGGGCCTCTTCTAACTATGTTAAGTGCTAGGCCGTAATTCAGCTGAGCACGCTGATCAAGTTAAAATTGGCAAGCTACAATTTCTCACCAATGTTTTGTTTTTCCCCACCGTTTAGTCAGCGGTAAACAAACAAAGGTCTTAGCCCACTTACACGACTCTCCTCCAACACCGTTCCCACCCAACACAGACCTAAACTAAGGTGATTGCTCGCTCACCACGCGGCGAGAGCTAGCAGGCACCCAGCTGTCCACGACAGCCGCTTTCACTTTTCGTGATAGACACAGTTCGTGATAAGTTTCCATCAAGGCAAGTCGTGTTTTTGGCTATGTCTCGATTCACATTGGGCGCGGCGACCGCTAGCAGTCAGCTCGCGGACACCACGGAGACCGCTTGCTTGCAACGCGCGGTAAGCGAAGCGTCAACTACCGAGCAGTCTGACGGCGGTAAGCTCGCTGACATCGAGCTTTCTGCTAATTTATGTTGCCAATGTAAAGAATATCTAAATGGCAATACTTAAAGCCCATATTTGAATTACACTCTTTTTGCTGGGTGGGAGTGGAGTCGTACGTGTTATTGGGACGACCTTAAGACCTTAAGAATCCGTAGTAGACTCCAGTGTACTCCTTTGCTTCATGTATGCACTAGATAAAACACGCACGGAAAGTGCCTTGAATCTATCCACAATTTACAAATAACTTCAAAAAGAGAGTAATGCACGCCGTAGGGTGGGTTTAAAGATCTGCGTTGCAGTCTGTTAGTCGCTCCACTAGATTATCGCCGCCTCTAGTTTCTTAAAACATAAATCATTCGAGTTCTGTATATAATATATATCTAGTGCATTGTCTGTTCTAGCGCGTCTGCTGCAATTTTCTACATATTTTGTAAAATGTTGCATTTTTGTAAAGGCGGTGGGTTTTTGCATTAGCCACGGATGTTATAGGCTAGCGTGCCAGCTGCAATATGCTTTGAAATTTCGAAAATTTATCTACGCGGTTGTTGTGACTATCTGTAAAGTCAATCATCAAAGTAATATACTATTATAATATTTTACTAATTTAATTCTTAATGCAACGTTTCTAATTGGTATGGCATCATGTAATAACAAAGTTTAAAATAACAATTTGATCAATTATACTAATACCCATTTGATATATAATGTGTGCGACTGCGCGTATGACTTAGTTATTTAAGTGGTAGCAGTTTTATCGCTTAGGGTGGTTTCAGATTAGCGTATTTTTCTGGGCGTATACGGTCGTTTCAGCGTACGCGCTTGCACGCGCGCTAAATTACGCGCTTAAAAAAACTGGACTCACGTAAACGGGCATATTTCGGCATGTTCAGTCGAAACGGTAGCGACATCTTGTCAGTGTCAACATGGATTTTGACGGCTCGCGCTATACGAGCTTAGAAGCGCAAGCAACGCTCGTACGAGTTGCGCGTGAGCCAAAAGGCGCGCCTATCTATATACGCCTACGTGCGCTTCCAAAAACGAGCTTATACGCGCGTATAAAACGCTAATCTGAAACAGCCCTTAGAACTGCGCCGAGTACTGTGATCTACAACTTGTTGAGGCTGGGTGTTCTTTGTGTCTGTTAATTGAATATTTATAAAGTCAACCGCGACATAGGAATCATTCCTAGTGCAGGCATGTATTAGCGATTAAATTACCACAGATCTCTTAAAATTTAATAACGCATTTAAATTTTAAATAAAGTTATTTTGAACACTATGTACAAGTCTGCATCTGTAATTCCATAACGCCATTATTTTGTCCCAGAGCGCCTCCGTCGTCCAGTGGCGTTCCAATCGGAGGGCAATCAGATAACCACGACGAGTGGCACGGCGGAGACGGAGCGAGTGCTGGGCGCGGTGTCACTGGCGTTCGCCGCGCTCGCAGCGCTCGCTGTCACTGCACTACTGCTTGTACTCGTCGCTAAACGAAGGTATGCTCTACTGGCCAGTTAGTCTAGGTTGGTGAAGACGGAGCGAGTACTGGGCGCGGTGACACTGGCGTTCGCCGCGCTCGCAGCGTTCGCTGTCACTGCACTACTGCTTGTACTCGTCGCTAAACGAAGGTATGCTCTACTGGCCAGTTAGTCTAGGTTGGTGAAGACGGAGCGAGTGCTGGGCGCGGTGACACTGGCGTTCGCAGCGCTCGCTGTCACTGCACTACTGCTTGTACTCGTCGCTAAACGAAGGTATGCTCTACTGGCCAGTTAGTCTAGGTTGGTGAAGACGGAGCGAGTGCTGGGCGCGGTGACACTGGCGTTCGCAGCGCTCGCTGTCACTGCACTACTGCTTGTACTCGTCGCTAAACGAAGGTATGCTCTACTGGCCAGTTAGTCTAGGTTGGTGAAGACGGAGCGAGTGCTGGGCGCGGTGACACTGGCGTTCGCCGCGCTCGCAGCGCTCGCTGTCACTGCACTGCTAATTGTACTCGTCACTAAACGAAGGTATGTTGTACTGGCCAGTTGGTCTAGGTTGGTCATGCTGACTGTTAAGCTGGCGGTCATGAATGCATGAATGAGTGAGTTTCCACCCAAACAATTTTGAATATTAATTTGATTAAATATTGTACTAGATTTCGCCTTTGGCTAAGTTAGCATGGAAGTCAGTAAGCCCGGTAAAAAGTAAAGAAACATAGTCATTATATAGTTCTGTGTTTGGTTGTAATTTGTTTGTAATAGGAGTTGATCCGCGGCTCTATCTGCTTGAATTATAAACCTCAACTTTATTCAAGAATCACACTCTATTTGTAAAAGCTGAACGAAAATCTGTTCAACAGTATTTGAGTTTATCGTTTTCATACAGATTGACATGAGGGTCTGAGGACTACATTTTAAGATACGTATATGTAAAATATATAACCAGCTTTTAAAGATAAAGATAGATTAATTTGCTGAAACATGTGTAGGTACATAATAAAACATTGTTCAGATGATGTAAGTGAACTTAGCAGATCATTCTCCAGCAGATCAATAATAAATCCGAGTTCTTATCGCATGCAGCCAAGTTCTATAGTTCCTGATACATTTCAGAAATAGTTATGCCGTTTTTACCTTAAAAAAAAAACTAAATTATCTGCTAACTTCACGCAGCAGAGCATTAGCAGCAAATCAAAAAAAAAATTGAGTTTTTCCTACATGCGAATGAGTTCTACAGTTCCTGATACTTTTCAGAAATAGTTCTGCCGTTTTTACCTTAAAAAAAAAATAACAAAATGATCTGCTAACTTCACGTAGCAGAGCATTAGCAGCAAATCAGAAAACAAAAGTAAGTTTTCCTACATGCGAACGAGTTCTACAGTTCCTGATACTTTTCAGCAAAAGTTCTGGACCTATGGTCGAGAACTCACAACAAAGTGCCAGCAGAGCATGTCACAAGGTAAAAAAATCGAAAAATTACCTTTCCCTCACTTTCAAATTTCATACAAATTTCAGGGGCTAGAACTCTTTAGTTCTTTACAGATCCGTACAAGACCTGTATTGCAGACCTAAAATCTAGTCGAAAACTCACAACAAAGTGCAAGCAGAGGTAAAAAAATCGAAAAATTATATTTCCCTCAATTTAAAATTTCATACAAATCTCTGGGGCTAGAACTTCTTAAGTCTTAATAAATCCGCATTAGTCCTGTATTGCAGACTTCAAATCTAGTCGAGAATTCACAACAAAGAGCCAGCAGAGCATGCCATAATGTCAAAAAACCAAAACCATACATTTCCCTCAATTTAAAATTTCATACAAATCTCTGGGGCTAGAACTCCTTGGTTCTTAATAAACCCGTATTAGCCCTGTATTGCAGACGTCAAATCTAGTCGAGAAATCATAACAAAGTGCCAGCAGAGCATGCCACAATGTCAAAAAATCAAAAAATTACCGTTGCCTCAATTTAAAATTTCATACAAATCTCAGGGGCTAGAACTCTTTAGTTCTTAAAAGATCCGTATCAAAACTGTATTTAAGATCTGAAATCAATTCGAGAACTCACAACAAAGTGCCAGCAGAGCATGCCACAATGTCAAAAAACCAAAAAAATACATTTCCCTCAATTTAAAATTTCATACAAATCTCTGGGGGTAGAACTCCTTAGTTCTTAATAAATCCGTATTAGCCCTGTGTTGCAGACCTCAAATCTAGTCGAGAACTCACAACAAAGTACCAGCAGAGCATGCCACAATGTCAAAAACTCAAAAAATTACATTTCCCTCAATTTAAAATTTCAAACAAATCTCTGGGGCTAGAACTCCTTGGTTCTAAATAAACCCGTATAAGCCCTGTATTGCAGACGTCTAATCTAATCGAGAACTCACAACTAAGTGCCAGCGGAGTATGTCACAAGGTCTTAAAATCGAAAAATTACCTTTCCCTCAATTAAAAATTTTATACAAATCTCAGGGGCTAGAACTCTTTAGTTCTTTACAGATCCGTATCAAAACTGTATTAAAGATCTCAAATCTAGTCGAGAACTCAGAACAAAGTGCCAGCAGAGCATGCCACAATGTCAAAAAATCAAAAAAATACATTTCCCTCAATTTAAAATTTCATACAAATTTCTGGGGCTGGAACTCCTTAGTTCTTAATAAATCCGTATTATCCCTGTATTGCAGACCTACAATCTAGTCGAAAACTTACAAAAAAGTGCCAGCAGAGCATGTCACTAGGTCACAAAATCGAAAAAATTACCTTTGCCTCAAGTTAAAATTTTATACAAATCTCAGGGGCTAGAACTCTTTAGTCCTTAACAGGTCCGTATCAAAACTGTATTTAAGATCTGAAATCTAGTCGAGAACTCACAACAAAGTGCCAGCAGAGCACGCCACAATATTAAAAAATCAAAAAATTACATTTCCCTTAATTTAAAATTTCATACAAACCCCTGGGGGTAGAACTCCTTAGTGCTTAATAAATCCGTATTAGCCCTGTATTGCAGACCTAAAATCTAGTCGAAAACTTACAACAAAGTGCCAGCAGAGCACGCCACAATATTAAAAAATAAAAAAATTACATTTCCCTTAATTTAAAATTTCATACAAACCTCTGGGGGTAGAACTCCTTAGTTCTTAATAAATCCGTATTAGCCCTGTGTTGCAGACCTCAAATCTAGTCGAGAACTCACAACAAAGTGCCAGCAGAGTATGTCACAAGGTCTTAAAATCGAAAAATTACCTTTCCCTCAATTAAAAATTTTATACAAATCTCAAGGGCTAGAACTCTTTAGTTCTTTACAGATCCGTATCTAATCTGTATTTAAGATCTCAAACCTAGTCGAGAACTCACAACAAAGTGCCAGCAGAGCATGCCACAATATCAAAAAATCAAAAAATTACCTTTGCCACCATTTAAAATTTCATACAAATCTCAGGAGTTAGAACTATTTAGTTCTTAACAGATCCGTATCAAAGCTGTATTTAAAATCTGAAATCAAGTCGAGAACTCACAACAAAGTGCCAGCAGAGCATGCCACAATGTCAAATAACCAAAAACATACATTTCCCTCAATTTAAAATTTCATACAAATCTCTGGGGCTGGAACTCCTTAGTTCTTAATAAATCCCTATTAGCCTTGAATTGCAGACCTAAAATATAGTCGAAAACTTACAACAAAGTGCCAGCAGAGCATGTCACTAGGTCACAAAATCGAAAAAATTACCTTTGCCTCAATTTAAAATTTCATACAAATCTCAGGGGCTAGAACTCTTTAGTCCTTAACAGGTCCGTATCAAAACTGTATTTAAGATCTGAAATCTAGTCAAGAACTCACAACAAAGTGCCAGCAGAGCACGCCACAATATTAAAAAATCAAAAAATTACATTTCCCTTAATTTAAAATTTCATACAAACCTCTGGGGGTAGAACTCCTTAGTTCTTAAAAAATCCGTATTAGCCCTGTGTTGCAGACCTCAAATCTAGTCGAGAACTCACAACAAAGTGCCAGCAGAGTATGTCACAAGGTCTTAAAATCGAAAAATTACCTTTCCCTCAATTAAAATTTTTTTACAAATCTCAAGGGCTAGAACTCTTTAGTTCTTTACAGATCCGTATCTAATCTGTATTTAAGATCTCAAATCTAGTCGAGAACTCAGAACAAAGTGCCAGCAGAGCATGCCACAATATTAAAAAATCAAAAAATTACATTTCCCTTAATTTAAAATTTCATACAAACCCCTGGGGGTAGAACTCCTTAGTTCTTAATAAATCCGTATTAGCCCTGTGTTGCAGACCTCAAATCTAGTCGAGAACTCACGATAAAGTGCCAGCAGAGCATGCCACAATGTCAAAAAATCAACAAATTACATCTCCCTCAATTTAAAATTTCAAACAAATGTCTGGGGCTAGAACTCCTTGGTTCTTAATAAACCCGTATTAGCCCTGTATTGCAGACGACTAATCTAATCGAGAACTCACAACTAAGTGCCAGCAGAGTAAGTTACAAGGTCTTAAAATCGAAAAATTACCTTTCCCTCAATTAAAAATTTTATACAAATCTCAGGGGCTAGAACTCTTTAGTTCTTTACAGATCCGTATCTAATCTGTATTTAAGATCTCAAATCTAGTCGAAAACTCACAACAAAGTGCCAGCAGTGCATGCCACAATATCAAAAAATCGAAAATTACCTTTGCCAACATTTAAAATTTCATACAAATCTCAGGGGCTAGAACTCTTTAGTTCTTAACAGATCCGTATCAAAGCTGTATTTAAGATCTGAAATCACGTCGAGAACTCACAACAAAGTGCCAGCAGAGCATGCCACAATGTCAAAAAACCAAAAACATACATTTCCCTCAATTTAAAATTTCAATCAAATCTCTGGGGCTAGAACTCCTTGGTTTTAAATAAACCCGTATTAGCCCTGTATTTCAGACGTCTAATCTAATCGAGAACTCACAACTAAGTGCCAGCAGAGTATGTCACAAGGTCTTAAAATCGAAAAATTACCTTTCCCTCAATTAAAAATTTTATACAAATCTCAGGGGCTAGAACTCTATAGTTCTTTACAGATCCGTATCAAAACTGTATTAAAGATCTCTAATCTAGTCGAGAACTCAGAACAAAGTGCCAGCAGAGCATGCCAAAATGTCAAAAAATCAAAAAATTACATTTCCCTCAATTTAAAATTTCATACAAGTTTCTGGGGCTGGAACTCCTAAGTTCTTAATAAATCCGTATTAGCCCTGTATTGCAGACCTAAAATCTAGTCGAAAACTTACAACAAAGTGCCAGCAGAGCATGTCACTAGGTCACAAAATCGAAAAAATTACCTTTGCCTCAATTTAAAATTTCATACAAATCTCAGGGGCTAGAACTCTTTAGTCCTTAACAGGTCCGTATCAAAACTGTATTTAAGATCTGAAATCTAGTCAAGAACTCACAACAAAGTGCCAGCAGAGCACGCCACAATATTAAAAAATCAAAAAATTACATTTCCCTTAATTTAAAATTTCATACAAACCTCTGGGGGTAGAACTCCTTAGTTCTTAAAAAATCCGTATTAGCCCTGTGTTGCAGACCTCAAATCTAGTCGAGAACTCACAACAAAGTGCCAGCAGAGTATGTCACAAGGTCTTAAAATCGAAAAATTACCTTTCCCTCAATTAAAATTTTTTTACAAATCTCAAGGGCTAGAACTCTTTAGTTCTTTACAGATCCGTATCTAATCTGTATTTAAGATCTCAAATCTAGTCGAGAACTCAGAACAAAGTGCCAGCAGAGCATGCCACAATGTCAAAAAATCAAAAAATTACATTTCCCTCAATTTAAAATTTCATACAAATTTCTGGGGCTGGAACTCCTAAGTTCTTAATAAATTCGTATTAGCCCTGTATTGCAGACCTAAAATCTAGTCGAAAACTTACAACAAAGTGCCAGCAGAGCATGTCACTAGGTCACAAAATCGAAAAAATTACCTTGCCTCAATTTAAAATTTCATACAAATCTCAGGGGCTAGAACTCTTTAGTCCTTAACAGGTCCGTATCAAAACTGTATGAAGATCTGAAATCTAGTGAAGAACTTACAACAAAGTGCCAGCTGAGCACGCCACAATATTAAAAATTGGTTGACTGTAAAGTCGGTATACGGGCGAAAGTTTTACGTGACAACGACTTTGAGTGGTAAAATAATTTTAATGTGAATATTCATTCGTATAGTAGGAAGAAGGATGAAAGACGCGTGCCTTTCACTTTTTATGTCTGTCTCTCTCGCTCTTAGGCGGGACGCGTGCCTCTCACTCGCTCTCATTGTGAGCGCATAACGTGAGCGGAGCGTAACGCAGTTTCTTGAAGTGTCACCCGGCAAACCAATTTATAAGACGTTGTCACGTCAAAAATCAAAAAATTACATTTCCCTTAATTTAAAATTTCATACAAACCTCTGGGGGAAGACCTCCTTAGTTCTTAATAAATCCGTATTTGCTCTGTGTTGCAGACTTCAAATCTAGTCGAGAACTCACAACAAAGTGCCAGCAGAGCATGCCATAATGTCAAAAAACCAAAAAAATACATTTCCCTCAATTTAAAATTTCATACAAATCTCTGGGGCTAGAACTCCTTGGTTCTTAACAGATCCGTATCAAAACTGTATTAAAGATCTCAAATCAAGTCGAGAACTCACAACAAAGTGCCAGCAGAGCATGCCACAATATTAAAAAAACAAAAAATTACATTACCCTCAATTTAAAATTTCATACAAATCTCTGGGGCTAGAACTCCTTGGTTCTTAATAAACCCGTATTAGCCCTGTGTTGCAGACCTCAAATCTAGTCGAGAACTCACAACAAAGTACCAGCAGAGCATGCCACAATGTCAAAAACTCAAAAAATTACATTTCCCTCAATTTAAAATTTCAAATAAATCTCTGGGGCTAGAACTCCTTGGTTCTTAATGAACCCGTATTAGCCCTGTATTGCAGACGTCTAATCTAATCGAGAACTCACAACTTAGTGCCAGCAGAGTATGTCACAATGTCTTAAAATCGAAAAAAATACCTTTCTCTCAATAAAAAATTTCATATAAATCTCAGGGGCTAGAACTCTTTAGTTCTTTACAGATCCGTATCAAAACTGTATTAAAGATCTCAAATCAAAGAACTCACAACAAAGTGCCAGCAGAGCATGCCACAATGTCAAAAAATCAAAAAATTACATTTCCCTCAATTTAACATTTCATACAAATCTCTGGGGCTGGAACGCCTTAGTTCTTAATAAATCCGTATTAGCCCTGTATTGCAGACCTAAAATTTAGTCGAAAACTTACAACAAAGTGCCAGCAGAGCATGTCAATAGGTCACAAAATCGAAAAAATTACCTTTGCCTCAAGTTAAAATTTAATACAAATCTCAGGGGCTAGAACTCTTTAGTCCTTAACAGGTCCGTATCAAAACTGTATTTAAGATCTGAAATCTAGTCGAGAACTCACAACAAAGTGCCAGCAGAGCACGCCACAATATTAAAAAATCAAAAAATTACATTTCCCTTAATTTAAAATTTCATACAAACCTCTGGGGGTAGAACTCCTTAGTTCTTAATAAATCCGTATTAGCCCTGTGTTGCAGACCTCAAATCTAGTCGAGAACTCACAATATAGTGCCAGCAGAGCATGCCACAATGTCAAAAAATCAACAAATTACATCTCCCTCAATTTAAAATTTCAAACAAATGTCTGGGGCTAGAACTCCTTGGTTCTTAATAAACCCGTATTAGCCCTGTATTGCAGACGTCAAATCTAGTCGAGAACTCACAACTAAGTGCCAGCAGAGTATGTTACAAGGTCTTAAAATCGAAAAATTACCTTTGCCTCAATTAAAATTTTTTACAAATCTCAGGGGCTAGAACTCTTTAGTTCTTTACAGATCCGTATCTAGTCTGTATTTAAGATCTCAAATCTAGTCGAGAACTCACGACAAAGTGCCAGCAGAGCATGCCACAATATCAAAAAATCAAAAAATTACCTTTGCCACAATTTAAAATTTCATACAATTCTCAGAAGCTAGAACTCTTTAGTTCTTAACAGATCCGTATCAAAGCTGTGTTTAAGATCTGAAATCAAGTCGAGAACTCACAACAAAGTGCCAGCAGAGCATGCCACAATGTCAAAAAACCAAAAACATACATTTCCCTCAATTTAAAATTTCATACAAATCTCTGGGGCTAGAACTCCTTAGTTCTTAATAAACCCGTATGAGTCCTGTATTGCAGACGTCAAATCTAGTCGAGAAGTCACAACAAAGTGCCAGCAGAGCATGCCACAATGTCAAAAAATCAAAAAATTACATTTCCTTTAATTTAAAATTTTATACAAACCTCTGGGGGTAGAACTCCTTAGTTCTTAATAAATCAGTATAAGCCCTGTATTGCAGACATCAAATCTAGTCGAGAACTCACAACTAAGTGCCAGCAGAGTATGTTACAAGGTCTTAAAATCGAAAAATTACCTTTCCCTTAATTAAAAATTTTATACAAATCTCAGGGGCTAGAACTCTTTAGTTCTTTACAGATCCGTATCTAATCTGTATTTAAGATCTCAAATCTAGTCGAGAACTCACAACAAAGTGCCAGCAGAGCATGCCACAATATCAAAAAATCAAAAAATTACCTTTGCCACAATTTAAAATTTCATACAAATCTCAGAAGCTAGAACTCTTTAGTTCTTAACAGATCCGTATCAAAGCTGTGTTTAAGATCTAAAATCAAGTCGAGAACTCACAACAAAGTGCCAGCAGAGCATGCCACAATGTCAAAAAACCAAAAACATACATTTCCCTCAATTAAAAATTTCATACAAATCTCTGGGGCTAGAACTCCTTGGTTCTTAATAAACCCGTATTAGCCCTGTATTGCAGACGTCAAATCTAGTCGAGAACTCAGAACAAAGTGCCAGCAGAGCACGCCACAATATAAAAAAATCAAAAAATTACATTTCCCTTAATTTAAAATTTTATACAAACCTCTGGGGGTAGAACTCCTTAGTTCTTAATAAATCCGTATTAGCCCTGTATTGCAGACCTCAAATTTAGTCGAGAACTCACAATATAGTGCCAGCAGAGCATGCAACAATGTCAAAAAATCAACAAATTACATCTCCCTCAATTTAAAATTTCAAACAAATGTCTGGGGCTAGAACTCCTTGGTTCTTAATAAACCCGTATTAGTCCTGTATTGCAGACGTCAAATCTAGTCGAGAACTCACAACTAAGTGCCAGCAGAGTATGTTACAAGGTCTTAAAATCGAAAAATTACCTTTCCCTCAATTAAAAATTTTATACAAATCTCAGGGGCTAGAACTCTTTAGTTCTTTACAGATCCGTATCTAATCTGTATTTAAGATCTCAAATCTAGTCGAGAACTCACAACAAAGTGCCAGCAGAGCATGCCACAATATCAAAAAATCAAAAAATTACCTTTGCCACAATTTAAAATTTCATACAAATCTCAGAAGCTAGAACTCTTTAGTTCTTAACAGATCCGTATCAAAGCTGTGTTTAAGATCTGAAATCAAGTCGGGAACTCACAACAAAGTGCCAGCAGAGTATGCCACAATGTCAAAAAACCAAAAACATACATTTCCCTCAATTAAAAATTTCATACAAATCTCTGGGGCTAGAACTCCTTGGTTCTTAATAAACCCGTATTAGCCCTGTATTGCAGACGTCAAATCTAGTCGAGAAATCACAACAAAGTGCCAGCAGAGCATGCCACAATGTCAAAAAATCAAAAAATTACCGTTGCCTCAATTTAAAATTTCATACAAATCTCAGGGCCTAGAACTCTTTAGTTCTTAACAGATCCGTATCAAAATTGTATTAAAGATCTGAAATCAAGTCGAGAACTCGCAACAAAGTGCCAGCAGAGCATGCCACAATATTAAAAAAACAAAAAATTACATTACCCTCAATTTAAAATTTCATTCAAATCTCTGGGGCTAGAGCTCCTTGGTTCTTAATAAACCCGTATTAGCCCTGTGTTGCAGACCTCAAATCTAGTCGAGAACTCACAACAAAGTACCAGCAGAGCATGCCACAATGTCAAAAACTCAAAAAATTACATTTCCCTCAATTTAAAATTTCAAACAAATCTCTGGGGCTAGAACTCCTTGGTTCTTAATAAACCCGTATTAGCCCTGTATTGCAGACGTCTAATCTAATCGAGAACTCACAACTAAGTGCCAGCAGAGTATGTCACAAGGTCTTAAAATCGAAAAAATTACCTTTCCCTCAATTAAAAATTTCATATAAATCTCAGGGGCTAGAACTCTTTAGTTCTTTACAGATCCGTATCAAAACTGTATTAAAGATCTCAAATCAAAGAACTCACAACAAAGTGCCAGCAGAGCATGCCACAATGTCAAAAAATCAAAAAATTACATTTCCCTCAATATAACATTTCATACAAATCTCTGGGGCTGGAACTCCTTAGTTCTTAATAAATCCGTATTAGCCCTGTATTGCAGACCTAAAATTTATTCGAAAACGTACAACAAATTGCCAGCAGAGCATGTCACTAGGTCACAAAATCGAAAAAATTACCTTTGCCTCAAGTTAAAATTAAATACAAATCTCAGGGGCTAGAACTCTTTAGTCCTTAACAGGTCCGTATCAAAACTGTATTTAAGATCTGAAATCTAGTCGAGAACTCACGACAAAGTGCCAGCAGAGCATGCCACAATATCAAAAAATCAAAAAATTACCTTTGCCACAATTTAAAATTTCATACAATTCTCAGAAGCTAGAACTCTTTAGTTCTTAACAGATCCGTATCAAAGCTGTGTTTAAGATCTGAAATCAAGTCGAGAACTCACAACAAAGTGCCAGCAGAGCATGCCACAATGTCAAAAAACCAAAAACATACATTTCCCTCAATTTAAAATTTCATACAAATCTCTGAGGCTAGAACTCCTTGGTTTTTAATAAACCCGTATTAGCCCTGTATTGCAGACGTCAAATCTAGTCGAGAAATCACAACAAAGTGCCAGCAGAGCATGCCACAATGTCAAAAAATCAAAAAATTACATTTCCCTTAATTTAAAATTTTATACAAACCTCTGGGGGTAGAACTCCTTAGTTCTTAATAAATCAGTATAAGCCCTGTATTGCAGACGTCAAATCTAGTCGAGAACTCACAACTAAGTGCCAGCAGAGTATGTTACAAGGTCTTAAAATCGAAAAATTACCTTTCCCTCAATTAAAAATTTTATACAAATCTCAGGGGCTAGAACTCTTTAGTTCTTTACAGATCCGTATCTAATCTGTATTTAAGATCTCAAATCTAGTCGAGAACTCACAACAAAGTGCCAGCAGAGCATGCCACAATATCAAAAAATCAAAAAATTACCTTTGCCACAATTTAAAATTTCATACAAATCTCAGAAGCTAGAACTCTTTAGTTCTAAACAGATCCGTATCAAAGCTGTGTTTAAGATCTGAAATCAAGTCGAGAACTCACAACAAAGTGCCAGCAGAGCATGCCACAATGTCAAAAAACCAAAAACATACATTTCCCTCAATTAAAAATTTCATACAAATCTCTGGGGCTAGAACTCCTTGGTTCTTAATAAACCCGTATTAGCCCTGTATTGCAGACGTCAAATCTAGTCGAGAACTCAGAACAAAGTGCCAGCAGAGCACGCCACAATATTAAAAAATCAAAAAATTACATTTCCCTTAATTTAAAATTTTATACAAACCTCTGGGGGTAGAACTCCTTAGTTCTTAATAAATCCGTATTAGCCCTGTATTGCAGACCTCAAATTTAGTCGAGAACTCACAATATAGTGCCAGCAGAGCATGCCACAATGTCAAAAAATCAACAAATTACATCTCCCTCAATTTAAAATTTCAAACAAATGTCTGGGGCTAGAACTCCTTGGTTCTTAATAAACCCGTATTAGCCCTGTATTGCAAACGTCAAATCTAGTCGAGAACTCACAACTAAGTGCCAGCAGAGTATGTTACAAGGTCTTAAAATCGAAAAATTACCTTTCCCTCAATTAAAAATTTTATACAAATCTCAGGGGCTAGAACTCTTTAGTTCTTTACAGATCCGTATCTAATCTGTATTTAAGATCTCAAATCTAGTCGAGAACTCACAACAAAGTGCCAGCAGAGCATGCCACAATATCAAAAAATCAAAAAATTACCTTTGCCACAATTTAAAATTTCATACAAATCTCAGAAGCTAGAACTCTTTAGTTCTTAACAGATCCGTATCAAAGCTGTGTTTAAGATCTAAAATCAAGTCGAGAACTCACAACAAAGTGCCAGCAGAGCATGCCACAATGTCAAAAAACCAAAAACATACATTTCCCTCAATTAAAAATTTCATACAAATCTCTGGGGCTAGAACTCCTTGGTTCTTAATAAACCCGTATTAGCCCTGTATTGCAGACGTCAAATCTAGTCGAGAAATCACAACAAAGTGCCAGCAGAGCATGCCACAATGTCAAAAAATCAAAAAATTACCGTTGCCTCAATTTAAAATTTCATACAAATCTCAGGGCCTAGAACTCTTTAGTTCTTAACAGATCCGTATCAAAATTGTGTTTAAGATCTGAAATCAAGTCGAGAACTCACAACAAAGTGCCAGCAGAGCATGCCACAATATTAAAAAAACAAAAAATTACATTACCCTCAATTTAAAATTTCATTCAAATCTCTGGGGCTAGAGCTCCTTGGTTCTTAATAAACCCGTATTAGCCCTGTGTTGCAGACCTCAAATCTAGTCGAGAACTCACAACAAAGTACCAGCAGAGCATGCCACAATGTCAAAAACTCAAAAAATTACATTTCCCTCAATTTAAAATTTCAAACAAATCTCTGGGGCTAGAACTCCTTGGTTCTTAATAAACCCGTATTAGCCCTGTATTGCAGACGTCTAATCTAATCGAGAACTCACAACTAAGTGCCAGCAGAGTATGTCACAAGGTCTTAAAATCGAAAAAATTACCTTTCCCTCAATTAAAAATTTCATATAAATCTCAGGGGCTAGAACTCTTTAGTTCTTTACAGATCCGTATCAAAACTGTATTAAAGATCTCAAATCAAAGAACTCACAACAAAGTGCCAGCAGAGCATGCCACAATGTCAAAAAATCAAAAAATTACATTTCCCTCAATATAACATTTCATACAAATCTCTGGGGCTGGAACTCCTTAGTTCTTAATACATCCGTATTAGCCCTGTATTGCAGACCTAAAATTTATTCGAAAACTTACAACAAATTGCCAGCAGAGCATGTCACTAGGTCACAAAATCGAAAAAATTACCTTTGCCTCAAGTTAAAATTAAATACAAATCTCAGGGGCTAGAACTCTTTAGTCCTTAACAGGTCCGTATCAAAACTGTATTTAAGATCTGAAATCTAGTCGAGAACTCACAACAAAGTGCCAGCAGAGCACGCCACAATATTAAAAAATCAAAAAATTACATTTCCCTTAATTTAAAATTTCATACAAACCTCTGGGGGTAGAACTCCTTGGTTCTTAATAAACCCGTATTAGCCCTGTATTGCAGACGTCAAATCTAGTCGAGAACTCAGAACAAAGTGCCAGCAGAGCACGCCACAATATTAAAAAATCAAAAAATTACATTTCCCTTAATTTAAAATTTTATACAAACCTCTGGGGGTAGAACTCCTTAGTTCTTAATAAATCCGTATTAGCCCTGTATTGCAGATCTCAAATTTAGTCGAGAACTCACAATATAGTGCCAGCAGAGCATGCCACAATGTCAAAAAATCAACAAATTACATCTCCCTCAATTTAAAATTTCAAACAAATGTCTGGGGCTAGAACTCCTTGGTTCTTAATAAACCCGTATTAGCCCTGTATTGCAGACGTCAAATCTAGTCGAGAACTCACAACTAAGTGCCAGCAGAGTATGTTACAAGGTCTTAAAATCGAAAAATTACCTTTCCCTCAATTAAAAATTTTATACAAATCTCAGGGGCTAGAACTCTTTAGTTCTTTACAGATCCGTATCTAATCTGTATTTAAGATCTCAAATCTAGTCGAGAACTCACAACAAAGTGCCAGCAGAGCATGCCACAATATCAAAAAATCAAAAAATTACCTTTGCCACAATTTAAAATTTCATACAAATCTCAGAAGCTAGAACTCTTTAGTTCTTAACAGATCCGTATCAAAGCTGTGTTTAAGATCTGAAATCAAGTCGAGAACTCACAACAAAGTGCCAGCAGAGCATGCCACAATGTTAAAAAAACCAAAAACATACATTTCCCTCAATTAAAAATTTCATACAAATCTCTGGGGCTAGAACTCCTTGGTTCTTAATAAACCCGTATTAGCCCTGTATTGCAGACGTCAAATCTAGTCGAGAAATCACAACAAAGTGCCAGCAGAGCATGCCACAATGTCAAAAAATCAAAAAATTACCGTTGCCTCAATTTAAAATTTCATACAAATCTCAGGGCCTAGAACTCTTTAGTTCTTAACAGATCCGTATCAAAATTGTATTTAAGATCTGAAATCAAGTCGAGAACTCACAACAAAGTGCCAGCAGAGCATGCCACAATATTAAAAAAACAAAAAATTACATTACCCTCAATTTAAAATTTCATTCAAATCTCTGGGGCTAGAGCTCCTTGGTTCTTAATAAACCCGTATTAGCCCTGTGTTGCAGACCTCAAATCTAGTCGAGAACTCACAACAAAGTACCAGCAGAGCATGCCACAATGTCAAAAACTCAAAAAATTACATTTCCCTCAATTTAAAATTTCAAACAAATGTCTGGGGCTAGAACTCCTTGGTTCTTAATAAACGCGTATTAGCCCTGTATTGCAGACGTCTAATCTAATCGAGAACTCACAACTAAGTGCCAGCAGAGTATGTCACAAGGTCTTAAAATCGAAAAAATTACCTTTCCCTCAATTAAAAATTTCATATAAATCTCAGGGGCTAGAACTCTTTAGTTCTTTACAGATCCGTATCAAAACTGTATTAAAGATCTCAAATGTAGTCGAGAACTCACAACAAAGTGCCAGCAGAGCATGCCACAATGTCAAAAAATCAAAAAAATACATTTCCCTCAATATAACATTTCATACAAATCTCTGGGGCTGGAACTCCTTAGTTCTTAATAAATCCGTATTAGCCCTGTATTGCAGACCTAAAATTTATTCGAAAACTTACAACAAATTGCCAGCAGAGCATGTCACTAGGTCACAAAATCGAAAAAATTACCTTTGCCTCAAGTTAAAATTAAATACAAATCTCAGGGGCTAGAACTCTTTAGTCCTTAACAGGTCCGTATCAAAACTGTATTTAAGATCTGAAATCTAGTCGAGAACTCACAACAAAGTGCCAGCAGAGCACGCCACAATATTAAAAAATCAAAAAATTGCATTTCCCTTAATTTAAAATTTCATACAAACCTCTGGGGGTAGAACTCCTTAGTTCTTAATAAATCCGTATTAGCCCTGTGTTGCAGAACTCAAATCTAGTCGAAAACTCACAATATAGTGCCAGCAGAGCATGCCACAATGTCAAAAAATCAACAAATTACATCTCCCTCAATTTAAAATTTCAAACAAATGTCTGGGGCTAGAACTCCTTGGTTCTTAATAAACCCGTATTAGCCCTGTATTTCAGACGTCAAATCTAGTCGAGAACTCACAACTAAGTGCCAGCAGAGTATGTAACAAGGTCTTAAAATCGAAAAATTACCTTTCCCTAAATTAAAAATTTTTACAAATCTCAGGGGCTAGAACTCTTTAGTTCTTTACAGATCCGTATCTAATCTGTATTTAAGATCTCAAATCTAGTCGAGAACTCACAACAAAGTGCCAGCAGAGCATGCCACAATATCAAAATATTACCTTTGCCACAATTTAAAATTTCATACAAATCTCAGAAGCTAGAACTCTTTAGTTCTTAACAGATCCGTATCTAATCTGTATTTAAGATCTCAAATCTAGTCGAGAACTCACAACAAAGTGCCAGCAGAGCATGCCACAATATCAAAAAATTACCTTTGCCACAATTTAAAATTTCATACAAATCTCAGAAGCTAGAACTCTTTAGTTCTTAACAGATCCGTATCAAAGCTGTGTTTAAGATCTGAAATCAAGTCGAGAACTCACAACAAAGTGCCAGCAGAGCATGCCACAATGTCAAAAAACCAAAAACATACATTTCCCTCAATTTAAAATTTCATACAAATCTCTGGGGCTAGAACTCCTTGGTTCTTAATAAACCCGTATTAGCCCTGTATTGCAGACGTCAAATCTAGTTA
This sequence comes from Euclidia mi, assembly GCA_944739405.2. Classification (NCBI taxonomy): domain Eukaryota; kingdom Metazoa; phylum Arthropoda; class Insecta; order Lepidoptera; family Erebidae; genus Euclidia; species Euclidia mi. The sequence goes on along the minus strand of OX123193.2, from coordinate 26,627,854 downwards.
AGAAATCACAACAAAGTGCCAGCAGAGCATGCCACAATGTCAAAAAATCAAAAAATTACCGTTGCCTCAATTTAAAATTTCATACAAATCTCAGGGCCTAGAACTCTTTAGCTCTTAACAGATCCGTATCAAAACTGTATTTAAGATCTGAAATCAAGTCGAGAACTCACAACAAAGTGCCAGCAGAGCATGCCACAATATTAAAAAAACAAAAAATTACATTACCCTCAATTTAAAATTTCATACAAATCTCTGGGGGTAGAACTCCTTAGTTCTTAATAAATCCGTATTAGCCCTGTATTGCAGACCTCAAATCTAGTCGAGAACTCACAAAAAAGTACCAGCAGAGCATGCCACAATGTCAAAAACTCAAAAAATTACATTTCTCTCAATTTAAAATTTCAAACAAATCTCTAGGGCTAGAACTCCTTGGTTCTTTATAAACCCGTATTAGCCCTGTATTGCAGACGTCTAATAAAATCGAGAACTCACAACTAAGTGCCAGCAGAGTATGTCACAAGGTCTTAAAATCGAAAAATTACCTTTCCCTCAATTAAAAATTTTATACAAATCTCAGGGGCTAGAACTCTTTAGTTCTTTACAGATTCGTATCAAAACTGTATTAAAGATCTCAAATCTAGTCGAGAACTCAGAACAAAGTGCCAGCAGAGCACGCCACAATATTAAAAAATCAAAAAATTACATTTCCCTTAATTTAAAATTTCATACAAACCTCTGGGGCTGGAACTCCTTAGTTCTTAATAAATCCGTATTAGCCCTGTGTTGCAGACCTCAAATCTAGTCGAGAACTCACAATATAGTGCCAGCAGAGCATGCCACAATGTCAAAAAATCAACAAATTACATCTCCCTCTATTTAAAATTTCAAACAAATGTCTGGGGCTAGAACTCCTTGGTTCTTAATAAACCCGTATAAGCCCTGTATTGCAGACGTCAAATCTAGTCGAGAACTCACAACTAAGTGCCAGCAGAGTATGTTACAAGGTCTTAAAATCAAAAAATTACCTTTCCCTCAATTAAAAATTTTATACAAATCTCAGGGGCTAGAACTCTTTAGTTCTTTACAGATCCGTATCTAATCTGTATTTAAGATCTCAAATCTAGTCGAGAACTCACAACAAAGTGCCAGCAGAGCATGCCACAATATCAAAATATTACCTTTGCCACAATTTAAAATTTCATACAAATCTCAGAAGCTAGAACTCTTTAGTTCTTAACAGATCCGTATCTAATCTGTATTTAAGATCTCAAATCTAGTCGAGAACTCACAACAAAGTGCCAGCAGAGCATGCCACAATATCAAAAAATTACCTTTGCCACAATTTAAAATTTCATACAAATCTCAGAAGCTAGAACTCTTTAGTTCTTAACAGATCCGTATCAAAGCTGTGTTTAAGATCTGAAATCAAGTCGAGAACTCACAACAAAGTTCCAGCAGAGCATGCCACAATGTCAAAAAACCAAAAACATACATTTCCCTCAATTTAAAATTTCATACAAATCTCTGGGGCTAGAACTCCTTGGTTCATAATAAACCCGTATTAGCCCTGTATTGCAGACGTCAAATCTAGTTAAGAAATCACAACAAAGTGCCAGCAGAGGATGCCACAATGTCAAAAAATCAAAAAATTACTGTTGCCTCAATTTAAAATTTCATACAAATCTCAGGGCCTAGAACTCTTTAGCTCTTAACAGATCCGTATCAAAACTGTATTTAAGATCTGAAATCAAGTCGAGAACTCACAACAAAGTGCCAGCAGAGCATGCCACAATATTAAAAAAAAAAAAATTACATTACACTCAATTTAAAATTTCATACAAATCTCTGGGGGTAGAACTCCTTAGTTTTTAATAAATCCGTATTAGCCCTGTATTGCAGACCTCAAATCTAGTCGAGAACTCACAAAAAAGTACCAGCAGAGCATGCCACAATGTCAAAAACTCAAAAAAATACATTTCTCTCAATTTAAAATTTCAAACAAATCTCTAGGGCTAGAACTCCTTGGTTCTTTATAAACCCGTATTAGCCCTGTATTGCAGACGTCTAATAAAATCGAGAACTCACAACTAAGTGCCAGCAGAGTATGTCACAAGGTCTTAAAATCGAAAAATTACCTTTCCCTCAATTAAAAATTTTATACAAATCTCAGGGGCTAGAACTCTTTAGTTCTTTACAGATTCGTATCAAAACTGTATTAAAGATCTCAAATCTAGTCGAGAACTCAGAACAAAGTGCCAGCAGAGCACGCCACAATATTAAAAAATCAAAAAATTACATTTCCCTTAATTTAAAATTTCATACAAACCTCTGGGGCTGGAACTCCTTAGTTCTTAATAAATCCGTATTAGCCCTGTGTTGCAGACCTCAAATCTAGTCGAGAACTCACAATATAGTGCCAGCAGAGCATGCCACAATGTCAAAAAATCAACAAATTACATCTCCCTCTATTTAAAATTTCAAACAAATGTCTGGGGCTAGAACTCCTTGGTTCTTAATAAACCCGTATTAGCCCTGTATTGCAGACGTCAAATCTAGTCGAGAACTCACAACAAAGTGCCAGCAGAGCATGTCACTAGGTCACAAAATCGAAAAAATTACCTTTGCCTCAATTTAAAATTTCATACAAATCTCAGGGGCTAGAACTCTTTAGTCCTTAACAGGTCCGTATCAAAACTGTATTTGAGATCTGAAGTCTAGTCGAGAACTCACAACAAAGTGCCAGCAGAGCACGCCACAATATTAAAAAATCAAAAAATTACATTTCCCTTAATTTAAAATTTCATACAAACCCCTGGGGGTAGAAGTCCTTAGTTCTTAATAAATCCGTATTAGCCCTGTGTTGCAGACCTCAAATCTAGTCGAGAACTCACAATAAAGTGCCAGCAGAGCATGCCACAATGTCAAAAAATCAACAAATTACATCTCCCTCAATTTAAAATTTCAAACAAATGCCTGGGGCTAGAACTCCTTGGTTCTTAATAAATCCGTATTAGCCCTGTATTGCAGACCTAAAATCTAGTCAAAAACTTACAACAAAGTGCCAGCAGAGCATGTCACTAGGTCACAAAATCGAAAGAATTACCTTTGCCTCAATTTAAAATTTCATACAAATCTCAGGGGCTAGAACTCTTTAGTCCTTAACAGGTCCGTATCAAAACTTCATTTAAGATCTGAAATCTAGTCGAGAACTCACAACAAAGTGCCAGCAGAGCACGCCACAATATTAAAAAATAAAAAAATTACATTTCCCTTAATTTAAAATTTCATACAAACCTCTGGGGGTAGAACTCCTTAGTTCTTAATAAATCCGTATTAGCCCTGTGTTGCAGACCTCAAATCTAGTCGAGAACTCACAACAAAGTGCCAGCAGAGTATGTCACAAGGTCTTAAAATCGAAAAATTACCTTTCCCTCAATTAAAAATTTTATACAAATCTCAAGGGCTAGAACTCTTTAGTTCTTTACAGATCCGTATCAAAACTGTATTAAACATCTCAAATCTAGTCGAGAACTCACAACAAAGTGCCAGCAGAGCATGCCACAATGTCAAAAAATCAAAAAATTACATTTCCCTCAATTTAAAATTTCATACAAATTTCTGGGGCTGGAACTCCTAAGTTCTTAATAAATTCGTATTAGCCCTGTATTGCAGACCTAAAATCTAGTCGAAAACTTACAACAAAGTGCCAGCAAGGTAATTTTTCGATTTTAAGACCTTATGAAATACTCTGCTGGCACTTAGTTGTGAGCTCTCGATTAGATTAGACGTCTGCAGTACAGGGCTAATACGGGTTTATTAAGAACCAAGGAGTTCTAGCCCTAGAGATTTGTTTGAAATTTTAAATTGAGGGAAATGTAATTTTTTGATTTTTTGACATTGTGGCATGCTCTGCTGGCACTTTGTTGTGAGTTCTCGACTAGATTTGAGATCTTTAATACAGTTTCGATACGGATCTGTAAGGAACTAAAGAGTTCTAGCCCCTGAGATTTGTATAAAATTTTAAATTGAGGGAAAGGTAATTTTTCGATTTTAAGACCTTGTGACATACTCTGCTGGCACTAAGTTGTGAGTTCTCGATTAGATTAGACGTCTGCAGTACAGGGCTAATACGGGTTTATTAAGAACTAAAGAGTTCTACCTCCAGAGATTTGTATGAAATTTTAAATTGAGGGTAATGTAATTATTTTTTGTTTTTTTTATATTGTGGCATGCTCTGCTGGCACTTTGTTGTGAGTTCTCGACTTGATTTCAGATCTTAAATACAGTTTTGATACGGATCTGTTAAGAACTAAAGAGTTCTAGGCCCTGAGATTTGTATGAAGTTTTAAATTGAGGCAACGGTAATTTTTTGATTTTTTGACATTGTGGCATGCTCTGCTGGCACTTTGTTGTGATTTCTCGACTAGATTTGACGTCTGCAATACAGGGCTAATACGGGTTTATTAAGAACCAAGGAGTTCTAGCCCCAGAGATTTGTATGAAATTTTAAATTGAGGGAAATGTATTTTTTTGATTTTTTGACATTGTGGCATGCTCTGCTGGCACTTTGTTGTGAGTTCTCGACTTGATTTTAGATCTTAAATACAGTTTTGATACGGACCTGTTAAGGTCTAAAGATTTCTAGCCCCTGAGATTTGTATAAAATTTTAACTTGAGGCAAAGGTAATTTTTTCGATTTTGAGACCTAGTGACATGCTCTGCTGGCACTTTGTTGTAAGTTTTCGACTAGATTTAAGGTCTGCAATACAGGGCTAATACGGATTTATTAAGAACTAAGGAGTTCCAGCCCCAGAGATTTGTATGAAATTTTAAATTGAGGGAAATGTAATTTTTAGATGTTTTTGACATTGTGGCATGCTCTGCTGGCACTTTGTTGTGAGTTCTCGACCAGATTTGAGATGTTTAATACAGTTTTGATACGGATCTGTAAAGAACTAAAGAGTTCTAGCCCTTGAGATTTGTATAAAATTTTTAATTGAGGGAAAGGTAATTTTTCGATTTTAAGACCTTGTGACATACTCTGCTGGCACTTTGTTGTGAGTTCTCGACTAGATTTGAGGTCTGCAACACAGGGCTAATACGGATTTATTAAGAACTAAGGAGTTCTACCCCCAGAGGTTTGTATGAAATTTTAAATTAAGGGAAATGTAATTTTTTTATTTTTTAATATTGTGGCGTGCTCTGCTGGCACTTTGTTGTGAGTTCTCGACTAGATTTCAGATCTTAAATGAAGTTTTGATACGGACCTGTTAAGGACTAAAGAGTTCTAGCCCCTGAGATTTGTATGAAATTTTAAATTGAGGCAAAGGTAATTCTTTCGATTTTGTGACCTAGTGACATGCTCTGCTGGCACTTTGTTGTAAGTTTTTGACTAGATTTTAGGTCTGCAATACAGGGCTAATACGGATTTATTAAGAACCAAGGAGTTCTAGCCCCAGGCATTTGTTTGAAATTTTAAATTGAGGGAGATGTAATTTGTTGATTTTTTGACATTGTGGCATGCTCTGCTGGCACTTTATTGTGAGTTCTCGACTAGATTTGAGTTCTGCAACACAGGGCTAATACGGATTTATTAAGAACTAAGGAGTTCTACCTCCAGAGATTTGTATGAAATTTTAAATTGAGGGTAATGTAATTTTTTGTTTTTTTAATATTGTGGCATGCTCTGCTGGCACTTTGTTGTGAGTTCTCGACTTGATTTCAGATCTTAAATACAGTTTTGATACGGATCTGTTAAGAACTAAAGAGTTCTAGGCCCTGAAATTTGTATGAAATTTTAAATTGAGGGAAAGGTAATTTTTCGATTTTAAGACCTTGTGACATACTCTGCTGGCACTTAGTTGTGAGTTCTCGATTAGATTAGACGTCTGCAGTACAGGGCTAATACGGGTTTATTAAGAACCAAGGAGTTCTAGCCCTAGAGATTTGTTTGAAATTTTAAATTGAGGGAGATGTAATTTTTTGAGTTTTTGACATTGTGGCATGCTCTGCTGGCACTTTGTTGTGAGTTCTCGACTAGATTTGAGGTCTGCAACACAGGGCTAATACGGATTTATTAAGAACTAAAGAGTTCTACCTCCAGAGATTTGTATGAAATTTTAAATTGAGGGTAATGTAATTTTTTGTTTTTTTAATATTGTGGCATGCTCTGCTGGCACTTTGTTGTGAGTTCTCGACTTGATTTCAGATCTTAAATACAGTTTTGATACGGATCTGTTAAGAACTAAAGAGTTCTAGGCCCTGAGATTTGTATGAAGTTTTAAATTGAGGCAACGGTAATTTTTTGATTTTTTGACATTGTGGCATGCTCTGCTTGCACTTTGTTGTGATTTCTCGACTAGATTTGACGTCTGCAATACAGGGCTAATACGGGTTTATTAAGAACCAAGGAGTTCTAGCCCCAGAGATTTGTATGAAATTTTAAATTGAGGGAAATGTATTTTTTTGATTTTTTGACATTGTGGCATGCTCTGCTGGCACTTTGTTGTGAGTTCTCGACTTGATTTCAGATCTTAAATACAGTTTTGATACGGACCTGTTAAGGACTAAAGAGTTCTAGCCCCTGAGATTTGTATAAAATTTTAACTTGAGGCAAAGGTAATTTTTTCGATTTTGAGACCTAGTGACATGCTCTGCTGGCACTTTGTTGTAAGTTTTCGACTAGATTTAAGGTCTGCAATACAGGGCTAATACGGATTTATTAAGAACTAAGGAGTTCCAGCCCCAGAGATTTGTATGAAATTTTAAATTGAGGGAAATGTAATTTTTAGATTTTTTGACATTGTGGCATGCTCTGCTGGCACTTTGTTGTGAGTTCTCGACTAGATTTGAGATCTTTAATACAGTTTTGATACGGATGTGTAAAGAACTAAAGAGTTCTAGCCCCTGAAATTTGTATGAAATTTTAAATTGAGGGAAAGGTAATTTTTCGATTTTAAGACCTTGTGACATACTCTGCTGGCACTTAGTTGTGAGTTCTCGATTAGATTAGACGTCTGCAGTACAGGGCTAATACGGGTTTATTAAGAACCAAGGAGTTCTAGCCCTAGAGATTTGTTTGAAATTTTAAATTGAGGGAGATGTAATTTTTTGAGTTTTTGACATTGTGGCATGCTCTGCTGGCACTTTGTTGTGAGTTCTCGACTAGATTTGAGGTCTGCAACACAGGGCTAATACGGATTTATTAAGAACTAAAGAGTTCTACCTCCAGAGATTTGTATGAAATTTTAAATTGAGGGTAATGTAATTTTTTGTTTTTTTAATATTGTGGCATGCTCTGCTGGCACTTTGTTGTGAGTTCTCGACTTGATTTCAGATCTTAAATACAGTTTTGATACGGATCTGTTAAGAACTAAAGAGTTCTAGGCCCTGAGATTTGTATGAAGTTTTAAATTGAGGCAACGGTAATTTTTTGATTTTTTGACATTGTGGCATGCTCTGCTTGCACTTTGTTGTGATTTCTCGACTAGATTTGACGTCTGCAATACAGGGCTAATACGGGTTTATTAAGAACCAAGGAGTTCTAGCCCCAGAGATTTGTATGAAATTTTAAATTGAGGGAAATGTATTTTTTTGATTTTTTGACATTGTGGCATGCTCTGCTGGCACTTTGTTGTGAGTTCTCGACTTGATTTCAGATCTTAAATACAGTTTTGATACGGACCTGTTAAGGACTAAAGAGTTCTAGCCCCTGAGATTTGTATAAAATTTTAACTTGAGGCAAAGGTAATTTTTTCGATTTTGAGACCTAGTGACATGCTCTGCTGGCACTTTGTTGTAAGTTTTCGACTAGATTTAAGGTCTGCAATACAGGGCTAATACGGATTTATTAAGAACTAAGGAGTTCCAGCCCCAGAGATTTGTATGAAATTTTAAATTGAGGGAAATGTAATTTTTAGATTTTTTGACATTGTGGCATGCTCTGCTGGCACTTTGTTGTGAGTTCTCGACTAGATTTGAGATCTTTAATACAGTTTTGATACGGATGTGTAAAGAACTAAAGAGTTCTAGCCCCTGAAATTTGTATGAAATTTTAAATTGAGGGAAAGGTAATTTTTCGATTTTAAGACCTTGTGACATACTCTGCTGGCACTTAGTTGTGAGTTCTCGATTAGATTAGACGTCTGCAGTACAGGGCTAATACGGGTTTATTAAGAACCAAGGAGTTCTAGCCCTAGAGATTTGTTTGAAACTTTAAATTGAGGGAGTTGTAATTTTTTGAGTTTTTGACATTGTGGCATGCTCTGCTGGCACTTTGTTGTGAGTTCTCGACTAGATTTGAGCTCTGCAACACAGGGCTAATACGGATTTATTAAGAACTAAAGAGTTCTACCTCCAGAGATTTGTATGAAATTTTAAATTGAGGGTAATGTAATTATTTGTTTTTTTAATATTGTGGCATGCTCTGCTGGCACTTTGTTGTGAGTTCTCGACTTGATTTCAGATATTAAATACAGTTTTAATACGGACCTGTTAAGGACTAAAGAGTTCTAGCCCCTGAGATTTGTATAAAAATTTTAATTGAGGTAAAGGTAATTTTTCGATTTTAAGACCTTGTGACATACTCTGCTGGCACTTAGTTGTGAGTTCTCGACTAGATTTGACGTCTGCAATACAGGGCTAATACGGGTTTATTAAGAACCAAGGAGTTCTAGCCCCAGACATTTGTTTGAAATTTTAAATTGAGGGAGATGTAATTTGTTGATTTTTTGACATTGTGGCATGCTCTGCTGGCACTTTATTGTGAGTTCTCGACTACATTTGAGGTCTGCAACACAGGGCTTATACGGATTTATTAAGAACTAAGGAGTTCTACCCCCAGAGGTTTGTATGAAATTTTAAATTAAGGGAAATGTAATTTTTTGATTTTTTAATATTGTGGCGTGCTCTGCTGGCACTTTGTTGTGAGTTCTCGACTAGATTTCAGATCTTTAATTCAGTTTTGATACGGACCTGTTAAGGACTAAAGAGTTCTAGCCCCTGAGATTTGTATGAAATTTTAAATTGAGGGAAATGTAATTTTTTGAGTTTTTGACATTGTAGCATGCTCTGCTGGCACTTTGTTGTGAGTTCTCGACTAGATTTGAGGTCTGCAGCACAGGGCTAATACGGATTTATTAAGAACTAAAGAGTTCTACCACCAGAGATTTGTATGAAATTTTAAATTGAGGGTAATGTAATTATTTGTTTTTTTAATATTGTGACATGCTCTGCTGGCACTTTGTTGTGAGTTCTCGACTTGATTTCAGATATTAAATACAGTTTTAATACGGACCTGTTAAGGACTAAAGAGTTCTAGCCCCTGAGATTTGTATAAAAATTTTAATTGAGGTCAAGGTAATTTTTCGATTTTAAGACCTTGTGACATACTCTGCTGGCACTTAGTTGTGAGTTCTCGACTAGATTTGACGTCTGCAATACAGGGCTAATACGGATTTATTAAGAACTAAGGAGTTCCAGCCCCAGAGATTTGTATGAAATTTTAAATTGAGGGAAATGTAATTTTTTGATTTTTTGACATTGTGGCATGCTCTGCTGGCACTTTGTTGTGAGTTCTCGACTATATTTGAGATTTGCAACACAGGGCTAATACGGATTTATTAAGAACTAAAGAGTTCTACCTCCAGAGATTTGTATGAAATTTTAAATTGAGGGTAATGTAATTTTTTGTTTTTTTAATATTGTGGCATGCTCTGCTGGCACTTTGTTGTGAGTTCTCGACTTGATTTCAGATCTTAAATACAGTTTATATACGGATCTGTTAAGAACTAAAGAGTTTTAGGCCCTGAGATTTGTATGAAATTTTAAATTGAGGGAAAGGTTATTTTTCGATTTTAAGACCTTGTGACATACTCTGCTGGCACTTAGTTGTGAGTTCTCGATTAGATTAGACGTCTGCAGTACACGGCTAATACGGGTTTATTAAGAACCAAGGAGTTCTAGCCCCAGAGATTTGTTTGAAATTTTAAATTGAGGGAAATGTAATTTTTTGAGTTTTTGACATTATGGCATGCTCTGCTGGTACTTTGTTGTGAGTTCTCGACTAGATTTGAGGTCTGCAACACAGGGCTAATACGGATTTATTAAGAACTAAAGAGTTCTACCTCCAGAGATTTGTATGAAATTTTAAATTGAGGGTTATGTAATTTTTTGTTTTTTTAATATTGTGGCATGCTCTGCTGGCACTTTGTTGTGAGTTCTCGACTTGATTTCAGATCTTAAATACAGTTTTGATACGGATCTGTTAAGAACTAAAGAGTTCTAGGCCCTGAGATTTGTATGAAATTTTAAATTGAGGCAACGGTAATTTTTAGATTTTTTGATATTGTGGCATCCTCTGCTGGCACTTTGTTGTGATTTCTCGACTAGATTTGACGTCTGCAATACAGGGCTAATACAGATTTATTAAGAACCAAGGAGTTCTAGCCCCAGAGATTTGTATGAAATTTTAAATTGCGGGAAATGTATTTTTTTGATTTTTTGACATTGTGGCATGCTCTGCTGGCACTTTGTTGTGAGTTCTCGACTTGATTTCAGATCTTAAATACAGTTTTGATACGGACCTGTTAAGGACTAAAGAGTTCTAGCCCCTGAGATTTGTATAAAATTTTAACTTGAGGCAAAGGTAATTTTTTCGATTTTGTGACCTAGTGACATGCTCTGCTGGCACTTTGTTGTAAGTTTTCGACTAGATTTAAGGTCTGCAATACAGGGCTAATACGGATTTATTAAGAACTAAGGAGTTCCAGCCCCAGAGATTTGTATGAAATTTTAAATTGAGGGAAATGTAATTTTTTGATTTTTTGACATTGTGGCATGCTCTGCTGGCATTTTGTTGTGAGTTCTCGACTAGATTTGAGATCTTTAATACAGTTTTGATACGGATCTGTAAAGAACTAAAGAGTTCTAGCCCCTGAGATTTGTATAAAATTTTAAATTCAGGGAAAGGTAATTTTTCGATTTTAAGACCTTGTGACATACTCTGCTGGCACTTAGTTGTGAGTTCTCGATTAGATTAGACGTCTGCAGTACAGGGCTAATACGGGTTTATTAAGAACCAAGGAGTTCTAGCCCTAGAGATTTGTTTGAAATTTTAAATTGAGGGAAATGTATTTTTTTGAGTTTTTGACATTGTGGCATGCTCTGCTGGCACTTTGTTGTGATTTCTCGACTAGATTTGACGTCTGCAATACAGGGCTAATACGGATTTATTAAGAACCAAGGAGTTCTAGCCCCAGAGATTTGTATGAAATTTTAAATTGAGGGAAATGTATTTTTTTAATTTTTTGACATTGTGGTATGCTCTGCTGGCACTTTGTTGTGAGTTCTCGACTTGATTTCAGATCTTAAATACAGTTTTGATACGGACCTGTTAAGGACTAAAGAGTTCTAGCCCCTGAGATTTGTATAAAATTTTAACTTGAGGCAAAGGTAATTTTTTCGATTTTGTGACCTAGTGACATGCTCTGCTGGCACTTTGTTGTAAGTTTTCGACTAGATTTAAGGTCTGCAATACAGGGCTAATACGGATTTATTAAGAACTAAGGAGTTCCAGCCCCAGAGATTTGTATGAAACTTTAAATTGAGGGAAATGTAATTTTTTGATTTTTTGACATTGTGGAATGCTCTGCTGGCACTTTGTTGTGAGTTCTCTACTAGATTTGAGATCTTTAATACAGTTTTGATACGGATCTGTAAAGAACTAAAGAGTTCTAGCCCCTGAGATTTGTATGAAATTTTAAATTGAGGGAAAGGTAATTTTTCGATTTTAAGACCTTGTGACATACTCTGCTGGCACTTAGTTGTGAGTTCTCGATTAGATTAGACGTCTGCAGTACAGGGCTAATACGGGTTTATTAAGAACCAAGGAGTTCTAGCCCTAGAGATTTGTTTGAAATTTAAAATTGAGGGAAATGTAATTTATTGAGTTTTTGACATTGTGGCATGCTCTGCTGGTACTTTGTTGTGAGTTCTTGACTAGATTTGAGGTCTGCAACACAGGGCGCTAATACGGATTAATTAAGAACTAAGGAGTTCTACCTCCTGAGATTTGTATGAAATTTTAAATTGAAGGTAATGTAATTTTTTGTTTTTTTTTAATTGTGGCATGCTCTGCTGGCAATTCGTTGTGAGTTCTCGACTTGATTTTAGATCTTTAATACAGTTTTGATACGGATCTGTTAAGAACTAAAGAGTTCTAGGCCCTGAGATTTGTATGAAATTTTAAATTGAGGCAACGGTAATTTTTTGATTTTTTGACATTGTGGCATGCTCTGCTGGCACTTTGTTGTGATTTCTCGACTAGATTTGACGTCTGCAATACAGGGCTAATACGGGTTTATTAAGAACCAAGGAGTTCTTGCCCCAGACATTTGTATGAAATTTTAAATTGAGGGAAATGTATTTTTTTGGTTTTTTGACATTGTGGCATGCTCTGCTGGCACTTTGTTGCGAGTTCTCGACTTGATTTTAGATCTTCAATACAGCTTTGATAGGGATCTGTTAAGAACTAAAGAGTTCTAGCCCCTGAGATTTGTATGAAATTTTAAATGTTGGCAAAGGTAATTTTTTGATTTTTTGATATTGTGGCATGCTCTGCTGGCACTTTGTTGTGAGTTCTCGACTAGATTTGAGATCTTAAATACAGATAAGATACGGATCTGTAAAGAACTAAAGAGTTCTAGCCCCTGAGATTTGTATAAAAATTTTAATTGAGGTAAAGGTAATTTTTCGATTTTAAGACCTTGTGACATACTCGGCTGACACTTATTTGTGAGTTCTCGACTAGATTTGACGTCTGCAATACAGGGCTAATACGGGTTTATTAAGAACCAAGGAGTTCTAGCCCCAGACATTTGTTTGAAATTTTAAATTGAGGGAGATGTAATTTGTTGATTTTTTGACATTGTGGCATGCTCTGCTGGCACTTTATTGTGAGTTCTCGACTAGATTTGAGGTCTGCAACACAGGGCTTATACGGATTTATTAAGAACTAAGGAGTTCTACCCCCAGAGGTTTGTATGAAATTTTAAATTAAGGGAAATGTAATTTTTTGTTTTTTTAATATTGTGGCATGCTCTGCTGGCACTTTGTTGTGAGTTCTCGACTTGATTTCAGATCTTAAATACAGTTTTGATACGGATCTGTTAAGAACTAAAGAGTTCTAGGCCCTGAGATTTGTATGAAGTTTTAAATTGAGGCAACGGTAATTTTTTGATTTTTTGACATTGTGGCATGCTCTGCTTGCACTTTGTTGTGATTTCTCGACTAGATTTGACGTCTGCAATACAGGGCTAATACGGGTTTATTAAGAACCAAGGAGTTCTAGCCCCAGAGATTTGTATGAAATTTTAAATTGAGGGAAATGTATTTTTTTGATTTTTTGACATTGTGGCATGCTCTGCTGGCACTTTGTTGTGAGTTCTCGACTTGATTTCAGATCTTAAATACAGTTTTGATACGGACCTGTTAAGGACTAAAGAGTTCTAGCCCCTGAGATTTGTATAAAATTTTAACTTGAGGCAAAGGTAATTTTTTCGATTTTGAGACCTAGTGACATGCTCTGCTGGCACTTTGTTGTAAGTTTTCGACTAGATTTAAGGTCTGCAATACAGGGCTAATACGGATTTATTAAGAACTAAGGAGTTCCAGCCCCAGAGATTTGTATGAAATTTTAAATTGAGGGAAATGTAATTTTTAGATTTTTTGACATTGTGGCATGCTCTGCTGGCACTTTGTTGTGAGTTCTCGACTAGATTTGAGATCTTTAATACAGTTTTGATACGGATGTGTAAAGAACTAAAGAGTTCTAGCCCCTGAAATTTGTATGAAATTTTAAATTGAGGGAAAGGTAATTTTTCGATTTTAAGACCTTGTGACATACTCTGCTGGCACTTAGTTGTGAGTTCTCGATTAGATTAGACGTCTGCAGTACAGGGCTAATACGGGTTTATTAAGAACCAAGGAGTTCTAGCCCTAGAGATTTGTTTGAAATTTTAAATTGAGGGAGATGTAATTTTTTGAGTTTTTGACATTGTGGCATGCTCTGCTGGCACTTTGTTGTGAGTTCTCGACTAGATTTGAGGTCTGCAACACAGGGCTAATACGGATTTATTAAGAACTAAAGAGTTCTACCTCCAGAGATTTGTATGAAATTTTAAATTGAGGGTAATGTAATTTTTTGTTTTTTTAATATTGTGGCATGCTCTGCTGGCACTTTGTTGTGAGTTCTCGACTTGATTTCAGATCTTAAATACAGTTTTGATACGGATCTGTTAAGAACTAAAGAGTTCTAGGCCCTGAGATTTGTATGAAGTTTTAAATTGAGGCAACGGTAATTTTTTGATTTTTTGACATTGTGGCATGCTCTGCTTGCACTTTGTTGTGATTTCTCGACTAGATTTGACGTCTGCAATACAGGGCTAATACGGGTTTATTAAGAACCAAGGAGTTCTAGCCCCAGAGATTTGTATGAAATTTTAAATTGAGGGAAATGTATTTTTTTGATTTTTTGACATTGTGGCATGCTCTGCTGGCACTTTGTTGTGAGTTCTCGACTTGATTTCAGATCTTAAATACAGTTTTGATACGGACCTGTTAAGGACTAAAGAGTTCTAGCCCCTGAGATTTGTATAAAATTTTAACTTGAGGCAAAGGTAATTTTTTCGATTTTGAGACCTAGTGACATGCTCTGCTGGCACTTTGTTGTAAGTTTTCGACTAGATTTAAGGTCTGCAATACAGGGCTAATACGGATTTATTAAGAACTAAGGAGTTCCAGCCCCAGAGATTTGTATGAAATTTTAAATTGAGGGAAATGTAATTTTTAGATTTTTTGACATTGTGGCATGCTCTGCTGGCACTTTGTTGTGAGTTCTCGACTAGATTTGAGATCTTTAATACAGTTTTGATACGGATGTGTAAAGAACTAAAGAGTTCTAGCCCCTGAAATTTGTATGAAATTTTAAATTGAGGGAAAGGTAATTTTTCGATTTTAAGACCTTGTGACATACTCTGCTGGCACTTAGTTGTGAGTTCTCGATTAGATTAGACGTCTGCAGTACAGGGCTAATACGGGTTTATTAAGAACCAAGGAGTTCTAGCCCTAGAGATTTGTTTGAAACTTTAAATTGAGGGAGTTGTAATTTTTTGAGTTTTTGACATTGTGGCATGCTCTGCTGGCACTTTGTTGTGAGTTCTCGACTAGATTTGAGCTCTGCAACACAGGGCTAATACGGATTTATTAAGAACTAAAGAGTTCTACCTCCAGAGATTTGTATGAAATTTTAAATTGAGGGTAATGTAATTATTTGTTTTTTTAATATTGTGGCATGCTCTGCTGGCACTTTGTTGTGAGTTTTCGACTTGATTTCAGATATTAAATACAGTTTTAATACGGACCTGTTAAGGACTAAAGAGTTCTAGCCCCTGAGATTTGTATAAAAATTTTAATTGAGGTAAAGGTAATTTTTCGATTTTAAGACCTTGTGACATACTCTGCTGGCACTTAGTTGTGAGTTCTCGACTAGATTTGACGTCTGCAATACAGGGCTAATACGGGTTTATTAAGAACCAAGGAGTTCTAGCCCCAGACATTTGTTTGAAATTTTAAATTGAGGGAGATGTAATTTGTTGATTTTTTGACATTGTGGCATGCTCTGCTGGCACTTTATTGTGAGTTCTCGACTACATTTGAGGTCTGCAACACAGGGCTTATAGGGATTTATTAAGAACTAAGGAGTTCTACCCCCAGAGGTTTGTATGAAATTTTAAATTAAGGGAAATGTAATTTTTTGATTTTTTTAATATTGTGGCGTGCTCTGCTGGCACTTTGTTGTGAGTTCTCGACTAGATTTCAGATCTTTAATACAGTTTTGATACGGACCTGTTAAGGACTAAAGAGTTCTAGCCCCTGAGATTTGTATGAAATTTTAAATTGAGGGAAATGTAATTTTTTGAGTTTTTGACATTGTAGCATGCTCTGCTGGCACTTTGTTGTGAGTTCTCGACTAGATTTGAGGTCTGCAGCACAGGGCTAATACGGATTTATTAAGAACTAAAGAGTTCTACCACCAGAGATTTGTATGAAATTTTAAATTGAGGGTAATGTAATTATTTGTTTTTTTAATATTGTGACATGCTCTGCTGGCACTTTGTTGTGAGTTCTCGACTTGATTTCAGATATTAAATACAGTTTTAATACGGACCTGTTAAGGACTAAAGAGTTCTAGCCCCTGAGATTTGTATAAAAATTTTAATTGAGGTCAAGGTAATTTTTCGATTTTAAGACCTTGTGACATACTCTGCTGGCACTTAGTTGTGAGTTCTCGACTAGATTTGACGTCTGCAATACAGGGCTAATACGGATTTATTAAGAACTAAGGAGTTCCAGCCCCAGAGATTTGTATGAAATTTTAAATTGAGGGAAATGTAATTTTTTGATTTTTTGACATTGTGGCATGCTCTGCTGGCACTTTGTTGTGAGTTCTCGACTATATTTGAGATTTGCAACACAGGGCTAATACGGATTTATTAAGAACTAAAGAGTTCTACCTCCAGAGATTTGTATGAAATTTTAAATTGAGGGTAATGTAATTTTTTGTTTTTTTAATATTGTGGCATGCTCTGCTGGCACTTTGTTGTGAGTTCTCGACTTGATTTCAGATCTTAAATACAGTTTATATACGGATCTGTTAAGAACTAAAGAGTTTTAGGCCCTGAGATTTGTATGAAATTTTAAATTGAGGGAAAGGTTATTTTTCGATTTTAAGACCTTGTGACATACTCTGCTGGCACTTAGTTGTGAGTTCTCGATTAGATTAGACGTCTGCAGTACACGGCTAATACGGGTTTATTAAGAACCAAGGAGTTCTAGCCCCAGAGATTTGTTTGAAATTTTAAATTGAGGGAAATGTAATTTTTTGAGTTTTTGACATTATGGCATGCTCTGCTGGTACTTTGTTGTGAGTTCTCGACTAGATTTGAGGTCTGCAACACAGGGCTAATACGGATTTATTAAGAACTAAAGAGTTCTACCTCCAGAGATTTGTATGAAATTTTAAATTGAGGGTTATGTAATTTTTTGTTTTTTTAATATTGTGGCATGCTCTGCTGGCACTTTGTTGTGAGTTCTCGACTTGATTTCAGATCTTAAATACAGTTTTGATACGGATCTGTTAAGAACTAAAGAGTTCTAGGCCCTGAGATTTGTATGAAATTTTAAATTGAGGCAACGGTAATTTTTAGATTTTTTGATATTGTGGCATCCTCTGCTGGCACTTTGTTGTGATTTCTCGACTAGATTTGACGTCTGCAATACAGGGCTAATACAGATTTATTAAGAACCAAGGAGTTCTAGCCCCAGAGATTTGTATGAAATTTTAAATTGCGGGAAATGTATTTTTTTGATTTTTTGACATTGTGGCATGCTCTGCTGGCACTTTGTTGTGAGTTCTCGACTTGATTTCAGATCTTAAATACAGTTTTGATACGGACCTGTTAAGGACTAAAGAGTTCTAGCCCCTGAGATTTGTATAAAATTTTAACTTGAGGCAAAGGTAATTTTTTCGATTTTGTGACCTAGTGACATGCTCTGCTGGCACTTTGTTGTAAGTTTTCGACTAGATTTAAGGTCTGCAATACAGGGCTAATACGGATTTATTAAGAACTAAGGAGTTCCAGCCCCAGAGATTTGTATGAAATTTTAAATTGAGGGAAATGTAATTTTTTGATTTTTTGACATTGTGGCATGCTCTGCTGGCATTTTGTTGTGAGTTCTCGACTAGATTTGAGATCTTTAATACAGTTTTGATACGGATCTGTAAAGAACTAAAGAGTTCTAGCCCCTGAGATTTGTATAAAATTTTAAATTCAGGGAAAGGTAATTTTTCGATTTTAAGACCTTGTGACATACTCTGCTGGCACTTAGTTGTGAGTTCTCGATTAGATTAGACGTCTGCAGTACAGGGCTAATACGGGTTTATTAAGAACCAAGGAGTTCTAGCCCTAGAGATTTGTTTGAAATTTTAAATTGAGGGAAATGTATTTTTTTGAGTTTTTGACATTGTGGCATGCTCTGCTGGCACTTTGTTGTGATTTCTCGACTAGATTTGACGTCTGCAATACAGGGCTAATACGGATTTATTAAGAACCAAGGAGTTCTAGCCCCAGAGATTTGTATGAAATTTTAAATTGAGGGAAATGTATTTTTTTAATTTTTTGACATTGTGGTATGCTCTGCTGGCACTTTGTTGTGAGTTCTCGACTTGATTTCAGATCTTAAATACAGTTTTGATACGGACCTGTTAAGGACTAAAGAGTTCTAGCCCCTGAGATTTGTATAAAATTTTAACTTGAGGCAAAGGTAATTTTTTCGATTTTGTGACCTAGTGACATGCTCTGCTGGCACTTTGTTGTAAGTTTTCGACTAGATTTAAGGTCTGCAATACAGGGCTAATACGGATTTATTAAGAACTAAGGAGTTCCAGCCCCAGAGATTTGTATGAAACTTTAAATTGAGGGAAATGTAATTTTTTGATTTTTTGACATTGTGGAATGCTCTGCTGGCACTTTGTTGTGAGTTCTCTACTAGATTTGAGATCTTTAATACAGTTTTGATACGGATCTGTAAAGAACTAAAGAGTTCTAGCCCCTGAGATTTGTATGAAATTTTAAATTGAGGGAAAGGTAATTTTTCGATTTTAAGACCTTGTGACATACTCTGCTGGCACTTAGTTGTGAGTTCTCGATTAGATTAGACGTCTGCAGTACAGGGCTAATACGGGTTTATTAAGAACCAAGGAGTTCTAGCCCTAGAGATTTGTTTGAAATTTAAAATTGAGGGAAATGTAATTTATTGAGTTTTTGACATTGTGGCATGCTCTGCTGGTACTTTGTTGTGAGTTCTTGACTAGATTTGAGGTCTGCAACACAGGGCGCTAATACGGATTAATTAAGAACTAAGGAGTTCTACCTCCTGAGATTTGTATGAAATTTTAAATTGAAGGTAATGTAATTTTTTGTTTTTTTTTAATTGTGGCATGCTCTGCTGGCAATTCGTTGTGAGTTCTCGACTTGATTTTAGATCTTTAATACAGTTTTGATACGGATCTGTTAAGAACTAAAGAGTTCTAGGCCCTGAGATTTGTATGAAATTTTAAATTGAGGCAACGGTAATTTTTTGATTTTTTGACATTGTGGCATGCTCTGCTGGCACTTTGTTGTGATTTCTCGACTAGATTTGACGTCTGCAATACAGGGCTAATACGGGTTTATTAAGAACCAAGGAGTTCTTGCCCCAGACATTTGTATGAAATTTTAAATTGAGGGAAATGTATTTTTTTGGTTTTTTGACATTGTGGCATGCTCTGCTGGCACTTTGTTGCGAGTTCTCGACTTGATTTTAGATCTTCAATACAGCTTTGATAGGGATCTGTTAAGAACTAAAGAGTTCTAGCCCCTGAGATTTGTATGAAATTTTAAATGTTGGCAAAGGTAATTTTTTGATTTTTTGATATTGTGGCATGCTCTGCTGGCACTTTGTTGTGAGTTCTCGACTAGATTTGAGATCTTAAATACAGATAAGATACGGATCTGTAAAGAACTAAAGAGTTCTAGCCCCTGAGATTTGTATAAAAATTTTAATTGAGGTAAAGGTAATTTTTCGATTTTAAGACCTTGTGACATACTCGGCTGACACTTATTTGTGAGTTCTCGACTAGATTTGACGTCTGCAATACAGGGCTAATACGGGTTTATTAAGAACCAAGGAGTTCTAGCCCCAGACATTTGTTTGAAATTTTAAATTGAGGGAGATGTAATTTGTTGATTTTTTGACATTGTGGCATGCTCTGCTGGCACTTTATTGTGAGTTCTCGACTAGATTTGAGGTCTGCAACACAGGGCTTATACGGATTTATTAAGAACTAAGGAGTTCTACCCCCAGAGGTTTGTATGAAATTTTAAATTAAGGGAAATGTATTTTTTTTATTTTTTAATATTGTGGCGTGCTCTGCTTGCACTTTGTTGTGAGTTCTCGACTAGATTTCAGATCTTAAATACAGTTTTGATACGGACCTGTTAAGGACTAAAGAGTTCTAGCCCCTGAGATTTGTATGAAATTTTAAATTGAGGCAAAGGTAATTTTTTCGATTTTGTGACCTAGTGACATGCTCTGCTGGCACTTTGTTGTAAGTTTTCGACTAGATTTTAGGTCTGCAATACAGGGCTAATACGGATTTACTAAGAACTAAGGAGTTCCAGCCCCAGAGATTTGTATGAAATTTTAAATTGAGGGAAATGTAATTTTTTGATTTTTTGACATTGTGGCATGCTCTGCTGGCACTTTGTTGTGAGTTCTCGACTAGATTTGAGATCTTTAATACAGTTTCGATACGGATCTGTAAAGAACTAAAGAGTTCTTGCCCCTGAGATTTGTATAAAATATTTAAGTGAGGGAAAGGTAATTTTTCGATTTTAAGACCTTGTGACATACTCCGCTGGCACTAAGTTGTGAGTTCTCGATTATATTAGACGTCTGCAATACAGGGCTTATACGGGTTTATTAAGAACCAAGGAGTTCTAGCCCCAGAGATTTGTTTGAAATTTTAAATTGAGGCAAAGGTAATTTTTTCGATTTTGTGACCTAGTGACATGCTCTGCTGGCACTTTGTTGTGAGTTCTCGACTAGATTTGAGGTCTGCAATACAGGGCTAATACGGGTTTATTAAGAACCAAGGAGTTCTAGCCCCAGAGATTTGTTTGAAATTTTAAATTAAGGGAAATGTAATTTTTTGAGTTTTTGACATTGTGGCATGCTCTGCTGGTACTTTGTTGTGAGTTCTCGACTAGATTTGAGGTCTTCAATACAGGGCTAATACGGATTTATTAAGAACTAAGGAGTTCTACCTCCAGAGATTTGTATGAAATTTTAAATTGAGGGTAATGTAATTTTTTGTTTTTTTTAATATTGTGGCATGCTCTGCTGGCACTTTATTGTGAGTTCTCGACTTGATTTCAGATCTTGAATACAGTTTTGATACGGATCTGTTAAGAACTAAAGAGTTCTAGGCCCTGAGATTTGTATGAAATTTTAAATTGAGGCAACGGTAATTTTTTGATTTTTTGACATTGTGACATGTTCTGCTGGCACTTTGTTGTGATTTCTCGACTAGATTTGACGTCTGCAATACAGGCCTAATACGGGTTTATTAAGAATCAAGGAGTTCTAGCCCCAGAGATTTGTATGAAATTTTAAATTAAGGGAAATGTATTTTTTTGGTTTTTTGATATTGTGGCATGCTCTGCTGGCACTTTGTTTTGAGTTCTCGACTAGATTTGAGGTCTGCAACACAGGGCTAATACGGATTTATTAAGAACTAAGGAGTTCTACCCCCAGATGTTTGTATGAAATTTTAAATTAAGGGAAATGTAATTTTTTGATTTTAAGACCTTGTGACATACTCTGCTGGCACTTAGTTGTGAGTTCTCGATTAGATTAGACGTCTGCAGTACAGGGCTAATACGGGTTTATTAAGAACCAAGGAGTTCTAGCCCCAGAGATTTGTTTGAAATTTTAAATTGAGGGAAATTTAATTTTTTGAGTTTTTGACATTATGGCATGCTCTGCTGGTACTTTGTTGTGAGTTCTCGACTAGATTTGAGGTCTGCAACACAGGGCTAATACGGATTTATTAAGAACTAAAGAGTTCTAGCCCCAGAGATTTGTATGAAATTTTAAATTGAGGGAAATGTATTTTTTTGATTTTATGACATTGTGGCATGCTCTGCTGGCACTTTGTTGTGAGTTCTCGACTTGATTTCAGATCTTAAATACAGTTTTGATACGGACCTGTTAAGGACTAAAGAATTCTAGCCCCTGAGATTTGTATAAAATTTTAACTTGAGGCAAAGGTAATTTTTTCGATTTTGTGACCTAGTGACATGCTCTGCTGGCACTTTGTTGTAAGTTTTCGACTAGATTTAAGGTCTGCAATACAGGGCTAATACGGATTTATTAAGAACTAAGGAGTTCCAGCCCCAGAGATTTGTATGAAATTTTAAATTGAGGGAAATGTAATTTTTTGATTTTTTGACATTGTGGCATGCTCTGCTGGCACTTTGTTGTGAGTATTCGACTAGATTTGAGATCTTTAATACAGTTTTGATACGGATCTGTAAAGAACTAAAGAGTTCTAGCCCCTGAGATTTGTATAAAATTTTAAATTGAGGGAAAGGTAATTTTTCGATTTTAAGACCTTGTGACATACTCTGCTGGCACTTAGTTGTGAGTTCTCGATTAGATTAGACGTCTGCAGTACAGGGCTAATACGGGTTTATTAAGAACCAAGGAGTTCTAGCCCTAGAGATTTGTTTGAAATTTTAAATTGAGGGAAATGTAATTTTTTGAGTTTTTGACATTGTGGCATGCTCTGCTGGCACTTTGTTGTGATTTCTCGACTAGATTTGACGTCTGCAATACAGGGCTAATACGGATTATTTAGAACCAAGGAGTTCTAGCCCCAGAGATTTGTATGAAATTTTAAATTGAGGGAAATGTATTTTTTTAATTTTTTGACATTGTGGCATGCTCTGCTGGCACTTTGTTGTGAGTTCTCGACTTGATTTCAGATCTTAAATATAGTTTTGATACGGACCTGTTAAGGACTAAAGAGTTCTAGCCCCTGAGATTTGTATAAAATTTTAACTTGAGGCAAAGGTAATTTTTTCGATTATGTGACCTAGTGACATGCTCTGCTGGCACTTTGTTGTAAGTTTTCGACTAGATTTAAGGTTTGCAATACAGGGCTAATACGGATTTATTAAGAACTAAGGAGTTCCAGCCCCAGAGATTTGTATGAAATTTTAAATTGAGGGAAATGTAATTTTTTTGACTTTTTGACATTGTGGCATGCTCTGCTGGCACTTTGTTGTGAGTTCTCGACTAGATTTGAGATCTTTAATACAGTTTTGTTACGGATCTGTAAAGAACTAAAGAGTTCTAGCCCCTGAGATTTGTATGAAATTTTAAATTGAGGGAAAGGTAATTTTTTGATTTTAAGACCTTGTGACATACTCTGCTGGCACTTAGTTGTGAGTTCTCGATTAGATTAGACGTCTGCAGTACAGGGCTAATACGGGTTTATTAAGAACCAAGGAGTTCTAGCCCTAGAGATTTGTTTGAAATTTAAAATTGAGGGAAATGTAATTTATTGAGTTTTTGACATTGTGGCATGCTCTGCTGGTACTTTGTTGTGAGTTCTTGACTAGATTTGAGGTCTGCAACACAGGGCGCTAATACGGATTAATTAAGAACTAAGGAGTTCTACCTCCTGAGATTTGTATGAAATTTTAAATTGAAGGTAATGTAATTTTTTGTTTTTTTTTAATTGTGGCATGCTCTGCTGGCAATTCGTTGTGAGTTCTCGACTTGATTTTAGATCTTTAATACAGTTTTGATACGGATCTGTTAAGAACTAAAGAGTTCTAGGCCCTGAGATTTGTATGAAATTTTAAATTGAGGCAACGGTAATTTTTTGATTTTTTGACATTGTGGCATGCTCTGCTGGCACTTTGTTGTGATTTCTCGACTAGATTTGACGTCTGCAATACAGGGCTAATACGGGTTTATTAAGAACCAAGGAGTTCTTGCCCCAGACATTTGTATGAAATTTTAAATTGAGGGAAATGTATTTTTTTGGTTTTTTGACATTGTGGCATGCTCTGCTGGCACTTTGTTGCGAGTTCTCGACTTGATTTTAGATCTTCAATACAGCTTTGATAGGGATCTGTTAAGAACTAAAGAGTTCTAGCCCCTGAGATTTGTATGAAATTTTAAATGTTGGCAAAGGTAATTTTTTGATTTTTTGATATTGTGGCATGCTCTGCTGGCACTTTGTTGTGAGTTCTCGACTAGATTTGAGATCTTAAATACAGATAAGATACGGATCTGTAAAGAACTAAAGAGTTCTAGCCCCTGAGATTTGTATAAAAATTTTAATTGAGGTAAAGGTAATTTTTCGATTTTAAGACCTTGTGACATACTCGGCTGACACTTATTTGTGAGTTCTCGACTAGATTTGACGTCTGCAATACAGGGCTAATACGGGTTTATTAAGAACCAAGGAGTTCTAGCCCCAGACATTTGTTTGAAATTTTAAATTGAGGGAGATGTAATTTGTTGATTTTTTGACATTGTGGCATGCTCTGCTGGCACTTTATTGTGAGTTCTCGACTAGATTTGAGGTCTGCAACACAGGGCTTATACGGATTTATTAAGAACTAAGGAGTTCTACCCCCAGAGGTTTGTATGAAATTTTAAATTAAGGGAAATGTAATTTTTTGTTTTTTTAATATTGTGGCATGCTCTGCTGGCACTTTGTTGTGAGTTCTCGACTTGATTTCAGATCTTAAATACAGTTTTGATACGGATCTGTTAAGAACTAAAGAGTTCTAGGCCCTGAGATTTGTATGAAGTTTTAAATTGAGGCAACGGTAATTTTTTGATTTTTTGACATTGTGGCATGCTCTGCTTGCACTTTGTTGTGATTTCTCGACTAGATTTGACGTCTGCAATACAGGGCTAATACGGGTTTATTAAGAACCAAGGAGTTCTAGCCCCAGAGATTTGTATGAAATTTTAAATTGAGGGAAATGTATTTTTTTGATTTTTTGACATTGTGGCATGCTCTGCTGGCACTTTGTTGTGAGTTCTCGACTTGATTTCAGATCTTAAATACAGTTTTGATACGGACCTGTTAAGGACTAAAGAGTTCTAGCCCCTGAGATTTGTATAAAATTTTAACTTGAGGCAAAGGTAATTTTTTCGATTTTGAGACCTAGTGACATGCTCTGCTGGCACTTTGTTGTAAGTTTTCGACTAGATTTAAGGTCTGCAATACAGGGCTAATACGGATTTATTAAGAACTAAGGAGTTCCAGCCCCAGAGATTTGTATGAAATTTTAAATTGAGGGAAATGTAATTTTTAGATTTTTTGACATTGTGGCATGCTCTGCTGGCACTTTGTTGTGAGTTCTCGACTAGATTTGAGATCTTTAATACAGTTTTGATACGGATGTGTAAAGAACTAAAGAGTTCTAGCCCCTGAAATTTGTATGAAATTTTAAATTGAGGGAAAGGTAATTTTTCGATTTTAAGACCTTGTGACATACTCTGCTGGCACTTAGTTGTGAGTTCTCGATTAGATTAGACGTCTGCAGTACAGGGCTAATACGGGTTTATTAAGAACCAAGGAGTTCTAGCCCTAGAGATTTGTTTGAAATTTTAAATTGAGGGAGATGTAATTTTTTGAGTTTTTGACATTGTGGCATGCTCTGCTGGCACTTTGTTGTGAGTTCTCGACTAGATTTGAGGTCTGCAACACAGGGCTAATACGGATTTATTAAGAACTAAAGAGTTCTACCTCCAGAGATTTGTATGAAATTTTAAATTGAGGGTAATGTAATTTTTTGTTTTTTTAATATTGTGGCATGCTCTGCTGGCACTTTGTTGTGAGTTCTCGACTTGATTTCAGATCTTAAATACAGTTTTGATACGGATCTGTTAAGAACTAAAGAGTTCTAGGCCCTGAGATTTGTATGAAGTTTTAAATTGAGGCAACGGTAATTTTTTGATTTTTTGACATTGTGGCATGCTCTGCTTGCACTTTGTTGTGATTTCTCGACTAGATTTGACGTCTGCAATACAGGGCTAATACGGGTTTATTAAGAACCAAGGAGTTCTAGCCCCAGAGATTTGTATGAAATTTTAAATTGAGGGAAATGTATTTTTTTGATTTTTTGACATTGTGGCATGCTCTGCTGGCACTTTGTTGTGAGTTCTCGACTTGATTTCAGATCTTAAATACAGTTTTGATACGGACCTGTTAAGGACTAAAGAGTTCTAGCCCCTGAGATTTGTATAAAATTTTAACTTGAGGCAAAGGTAATTTTTTCGATTTTGAGACCTAGTGACATGCTCTGCTGGCACTTTGTTGTAAGTTTTCGACTAGATTTAAGGTCTGCAATACAGGGCTAATACGGATTTATTAAGAACTAAGGAGTTCCAGCCCCAGAGATTTGTATGAAATTTTAAATTGAGGGAAATGTAATTTTTAGATTTTTTGACATTGTGGCATGCTCTGCTGGCACTTTGTTGTGAGTTCTCGACTAGATTTGAGATCTTTAATACAGTTTTGATACGGATGTGTAAAGAACTAAAGAGTTCTAGCCCCTGAAATTTGTATGAAATTTTAAATTGAGGGAAAGGTAATTTTTCGATTTTAAGACCTTGTGACATACTCTGCTGGCACTTAGTTGTGAGTTCTCGATTAGATTAGACGTCTGCAGTACAGGGCTAATACGGGTTTATTAAGAACCAAGGAGTTCTAGCCCTAGAGATTTGTTTGAAACTTTAAATTGAGGGAGTTGTAATTTTTTGAGTTTTTGACATTGTGGCATGCTCTGCTGGCACTTTGTTGTGAGTTCTCGACTAGATTTGAGCTCTGCAACACAGGGCTAATACGGATTTATTAAGAACTAAAGAGTTCTACCTCCAGAGATTTGTATGAAATTTTAAATTGAGGGTAATGTAATTATTTGTTTTTTTAATATTGTGGCATGCTCTGCTGGCACTTTGTTGTGAGTTCTCGACTTGATTTCAGATATTAAATACAGTTTTAATACGGACCTGTTAAGGACTAAAGAGTTCTAGCCCCTGAGATTTGTATAAAAATTTTAATTGAGGTAAAGGTAATTTTTCGATTTTAAGACCTTGTGACATACTCTGCTGGCACTTAGTTGTGAGTTCTCGACTAGATTTGACGTCTGCAATACAGGGCTAATACGGGTTTATTAAGAACCAAGGAGTTCTAGCCCCAGACATTTGTTTGAAATTTTAAATTGAGGGAGATGTAATTTGTTGATTTTTTGACATTGTGGCATGCTCTGCTGGCACTTTATTGTGAGTTCTCGACTACATTTGAGGTCTGCAACACAGGGCTTATAGGGATTTATTAAGAACTAAGGAGTTCTACCCCCAGAGGTTTGTATGAAATTTTAAATTAAGGGAAATGTAATTTTTTGATTTTTTAATATTGTGGCGTGCTCTGCTGGCACTTTGTTGTGAGTTCTCGACTAGATTTCAGATCTTTAATACAGTTTTGATACGGACCTGTTAAGGACTAAAGAGTTCTAGCCCCTGAGATTTGTATGAAATTTTAAATTGAGGGAAATGTAATTTTTTGAGTTTTTGACATTGTAGCATGCTCTGCTGGCACTTTGTTGTGAGTTCTCGACTAGATTTGAGGTCTGCAGCACAGGGCTAATACGGATTTATTAAGAACTAAAGAGTTCTACCACCAGAGATTTGTATGAAATTTTAAATTGAGGGTAATGTAATTATTTGTTTTTTTAATATTGTGACATGCTCTGCTGGCACTTTGTTGTGAGTTCTCGACTTGATTTCAGATATTAAATACAGTTTTAATACGGACCTGTTAAGGACTAAAGAGTTCTAGCCCCTGAGATTTGTATAAAAATTTTAATTGAGGTCAAGGTAATTTTTCGATTTTAAGACCTTGTGACATACTCTGCTGGCACTTAGTTGTGAGTTCTCGACTAGATTTGACGTCTGCAATACAGGGCTAATACGGATTTATTAAGAACTAAGGAGTTCCAGCCCCAGAGATTTGTATGAAATTTTAAATTGAGGGAAATGTAATTTTTTGATTTTTTGACATTGTGGCATGCTCTGCTGGCACTTTGTTGTGAGTTCTCGACTATATTTGAGATTTGCAACACAGGGCTAATACGGATTTATTAAGAACTAAAGAGTTCTACCTCCAGAGATTTGTATGAAATTTTAAATTGAGGGTAATGTAATTTTTTGTTTTTTTAATATTGTGGCATGCTCTGCTGGCACTTTGTTGTGAGTTCTCGACTTGATTTCAGATCTTAAATACAGTTTATATACGGATCTGTTAAGAACTAAAGAGTTTTAGGCCCTGAGATTTGTATGAAATTTTAAATTGAGGGAAAGGTTATTTTTCGATTTTAAGACCTTGTGACATACTCTGCTGGCACTTAGTTGTGAGTTCTCGATTAGATTAGACGTCTGCAGTACACGGCTAATACGGGTTTATTAAGAACCAAGGAGTTCTAGCCCCAGAGATTTGTTTGAAATTTTAAATTGAGGGAACTGTAATTTTTTGAGTTTTTGACATTATGGCATGCTCTGCTGGTACTTTGTTGTGAGTTCTCGACTAGATTTGAGGTCTGCAACACAGGGCTAATACGGATTTATTAAGAACTAAAGAGTTCTACCTCCAGAGATTTGTATGAAATTTTAAATTGAGGGTTATGTAATTTTTTGTTTTTTTAATATTGTGGCATGCTCTGCTGGCACTTTGTTGTGAGTTCTCGACTTGATTTCAGATCTTAAATACAGTTTTGATACGGATCTGTTAAGAACTAAAGAGTTCTAGGCCCTGAGATTTGTATGAAATTTTAAATTGAGGCAACGGTAATTTTTAGATTTTTTGATATTGTG
Organism: Euclidia mi; assembly: GCA_944739405.2. NCBI lineage: Eukaryota > Metazoa > Arthropoda > Insecta > Lepidoptera > Erebidae > Euclidia > Euclidia mi. Next base: position 26,599,291 of record OX123193.2, on the reverse strand, counting down.
GCATCCTCTGCTGGCACTTTGTTGTGATTTCTCGACTAGATTTGACGTCTGCAATACAGGGCTAATACAGATTTATTAAGAACCAAGGAGTTCTAGCCCCAGAGATTTGTATGAAATTTTAAATTGCGGGAAATGTATTTTTTTGATTTTTTGACATTGTGGCATGCTCTGCTGGCACTTTGTTGTGAGTTCTCGACTTGATTTCAGATCTTAAATACAGTTTTGATACGGACCTGTTAAGGACTAAAGAGTTCTAGCCCCTGAGATTTGTATAAAATTTTAACTTGAGGCAAAGGTAATTTTTTCGATTTTGTGACCTAGTGACATGCTCTGCTGGCACTTTGTTGTAAGTTTTCGACTAGATTTAAGGTCTGCAATACAGGGCTAATACGGATTTATTAAGAACTAAGGAGTTCCAGCCCCAGAGATTTGTATGAAATTTTAAATTGAGGGAAATGTAATTTTTTGATTTTTTGACATTGTGGCATGCTCTGCTGGCATTTTGTTGTGAGTTCTCGACTAGATTTGAGATCTTTAATACAGTTTTGATACGGATCTGTAAAGAACTAAAGAGTTCTAGCCCCTGAGATTTGTATAAAATTTTAAATTCAGGGAAAGGTAATTTTTCGATTTTAAGACCTTGTGACATACTCTGCTGGCACTTAGTTGTGAGTTCTCGATTAGATTAGACGTCTGCAGTACAGGGCTAATACGGGTTTATTAAGAACCAAGGAGTTCTAGCCCTAGAGATTTGTTTGAAATTTTAAATTGAGGGAAATGTATTTTTTTGAGTTTTTGACATTGTGGCATGCTCTGCTGGCACTTTGTTGTGATTTCTCGACTAGATTTGACGTCTGCAATACAGGGCTAATACGGATTTATTAAGAACCAAGGAGTTCTAGCCCCAGAGATTTGTATGAAATTTTAAATTGAGGGAAATGTATTTTTTTAATTTTTTGACATTGTGGTATGCTCTGCTGGCACTTTGTTGTGAGTTCTCGACTTGATTTCAGATCTTAAATACAGTTTTGATACGGACCTGTTAAGGACTAAAGAGTTCTAGCCCCTGAGATTTGTATAAAATTTTAACTTGAGGCAAAGGTAATTTTTTCGATTTTGTGACCTAGTGACATGCTCTGCTGGCACTTTGTTGTAAGTTTTCGACTAGATTTAAGGTCTGCAATACAGGGCTAATACGGATTTATTAAGAACTAAGGAGTTCCAGCCCCAGAGATTTGTATGAAACTTTAAATTGAGGGAAATGTAATTTTTTGATTTTTTGACATTGTGGAATGCTCTGCTGGCACTTTGTTGTGAGTTCTCTACTAGATTTGAGATCTTTAATACAGTTTTGATACGGATCTGTAAAGAACTAAAGAGTTCTAGCCCCTGAGATTTGTATGAAATTTTAAATTGAGGGAAAGGTAATTTTTCGATTTTAAGACCTTGTGACATACTCTGCTGGCACTTAGTTGTGAGTTCTCGATTAGATTAGACGTCTGCAGTACAGGGCTAATACGGGTTTATTAAGAACCAAGGAGTTCTAGCCCTAGAGATTTGTTTGAAATTTAAAATTGAGGGAAATGTAATTTATTGAGTTTTTGACATTGTGGCATGCTCTGCTGGTACTTTGTTGTGAGTTCTTGACTAGATTTGAGGTCTGCAACACAGGGCGCTAATACGGATTAATTAAGAACTAAGGAGTTCTACCTCCTGAGATTTGTATGAAATTTTAAATTGAAGGTAATGTAATTTTTTGTTTTTTTTTAATTGTGGCATGCTCTGCTGGCAATTCGTTGTGAGTTCTCGACTTGATTTTAGATCTTTAATACAGTTTTGATACGGATCTGTTAAGAACTAAAGAGTTCTAGGCCCTGAGATTTGTATGAAATTTTAAATTGAGGCAACGGTAATTTTTTGATTTTTTGACATTGTGGCATGCTCTGCTGGCACTTTGTTGTGATTTCTCGACTAGATTTGACGTCTGCAATACAGGGCTAATACGGGTTTATTAAGAACCAAGGAGTTCTTGCCCCAGACATTTGTATGAAATTTTAAATTGAGGGAAATGTATTTTTTTGGTTTTTTGACATTGTGGCATGCTCTGCTGGCACTTTGTTGCGAGTTCTCGACTTGATTTTAGATCTTCAATACAGCTTTGATAGGGATCTGTTAAGAACTAAAGAGTTCTAGCCCCTGAGATTTGTATGAAATTTTAAATGTTGGCAAAGGTAATTTTTTGATTTTTTGATATTGTGGCATGCTCTGCTGGCACTTTGTTGTGAGTTCTCGACTAGATTTGAGATCTTAAATACAGATAAGATACGGATCTGTAAAGAACTAAAGAGTTCTAGCCCCTGAGATTTGTATAAAAATTTTAATTGAGGTAAAGGTAATTTTTCGATTTTAAGACCTTGTGACATACTCGGCTGACACTTATTTGTGAGTTCTCGACTAGATTTGACGTCTGCAATACAGGGCTAATACGGGTTTATTAAGAACCAAGGAGTTCTAGCCCCAGACATTTGTTTGAAATTTTAAATTGAGGGAGATGTAATTTGTTGATTTTTTGACATTGTGGCATGCTCTGCTGGCACTTTATTGTGAGTTCTCGACTAGATTTGAGGTCTGCAACACAGGGCTTATACGGATTTATTAAGAACTAAGGAGTTCTACCCCCAGAGGTTTGTATGAAATTTTAAATTAAGGGAAATGTATTTTTTTTATTTTTTAATATTGTGGCGTGCTCTGCTTGCACTTTGTTGTGAGTTCTCGACTAGATTTCAGATCTTAAATACAGTTTTGATACGGACCTGTTAAGGACTAAAGAGTTCTAGCCCCTGAGATTTGTATGAAATTTTAAATTGAGGCAAAGGTAATTTTTTCGATTTTGTGACCTAGTGACATGCTCTGCTGGCACTTTGTTGTAAGTTTTCGACTAGATTTTAGGTCTGCAATACAGGGCTAATACGGATTTACTAAGAACTAAGGAGTTCCAGCCCCAGAGATTTGTATGAAATTTTAAATTGAGGGAAATGTAATTTTTTGATTTTTTGACATTGTGGCATGCTCTGCTGGCACTTTGTTGTGAGTTCTCGACTAGATTTGAGATCTTTAATACAGTTTCGATACGGATCTGTAAAGAACTAAAGAGTTCTTGCCCCTGAGATTTGTATAAAATATTTAAGTGAGGGAAAGGTAATTTTTCGATTTTAAGACCTTGTGACATACTCCGCTGGCACTAAGTTGTGAGTTCTCGATTATATTAGACGTCTGCAATACAGGGCTTATACGGGTTTATTAAGAACCAAGGAGTTCTAGCCCCAGAGATTTGTTTGAAATTTTAAATTGAGGCAAAGGTAATTTTTTCGATTTTGTGACCTAGTGACATGCTCTGCTGGCACTTTGTTGTGAGTTCTCGACTAGATTTGAGGTCTGCAATACAGGGCTAATACGGGTTTATTAAGAACCAAGGAGTTCTAGCCCCAGAGATTTGTTTGAAATTTTAAATTAAGGGAAATGTAATTTTTTGAGTTTTTGACATTGTGGCATGCTCTGCTGGTACTTTGTTGTGAGTTCTCGACTAGATTTGAGGTCTTCAATACAGGGCTAATACGGATTTATTAAGAACTAAGGAGTTCTACCTCCAGAGATTTGTATGAAATTTTAAATTGAGGGTAATGTAATTTTTTGTTTTTTTTAATATTGTGGCATGCTCTGCTGGCACTTTATTGTGAGTTCTCGACTTGATTTCAGATCTTGAATACAGTTTTGATACGGATCTGTTAAGAACTAAAGAGTTCTAGGCCCTGAGATTTGTATGAAATTTTAAATTGAGGCAACGGTAATTTTTTGATTTTTTGACATTGTGACATGTTCTGCTGGCACTTTGTTGTGATTTCTCGACTAGATTTGACGTCTGCAATACAGGCCTAATACGGGTTTATTAAGAATCAAGGAGTTCTAGCCCCAGAGATTTGTATGAAATTTTAAATTAAGGGAAATGTATTTTTTTGGTTTTTTGATATTGTGGCATGCTCTGCTGGCACTTTGTTTTGAGTTCTCGACTAGATTTGAGGTCTGCAACACAGGGCTAATACGGATTTATTAAGAACTAAGGAGTTCTACCCCCAGATGTTTGTATGAAATTTTAAATTAAGGGAAATGTAATTTTTTGATTTTAAGACCTTGTGACATACTCTGCTGGCACTTAGTTGTGAGTTCTCGATTAGATTAGACGTCTGCAGTACAGGGCTAATACGGGTTTATTAAGAACCAAGGAGTTCTAGCCCCAGAGATTTGTTTGAAATTTTAAATTGAGGGAAATTTAATTTTTTGAGTTTTTGACATTATGGCATGCTCTGCTGGTACTTTGTTGTGAGTTCTCGACTAGATTTGAGGTCTGCAACACAGGGCTAATACGGATTTATTAAGAACTAAAGAGTTCTAGCCCCAGAGATTTGTATGAAATTTTAAATTGAGGGAAATGTATTTTTTTGATTTTATGACATTGTGGCATGCTCTGCTGGCACTTTGTTGTGAGTTCTCGACTTGATTTCAGATCTTAAATACAGTTTTGATACGGACCTGTTAAGGACTAAAGAATTCTAGCCCCTGAGATTTGTATAAAATTTTAACTTGAGGCAAAGGTAATTTTTTCGATTTTGTGACCTAGTGACATGCTCTGCTGGCACTTTGTTGTAAGTTTTCGACTAGATTTAAGGTCTGCAATACAGGGCTAATACGGATTTATTAAGAACTAAGGAGTTCCAGCCCCAGAGATTTGTATGAAATTTTAAATTGAGGGAAATGTAATTTTTTGATTTTTTGACATTGTGGCATGCTCTGCTGGCACTTTGTTGTGAGTATTCGACTAGATTTGAGATCTTTAATACAGTTTTGATACGGATCTGTAAAGAACTAAAGAGTTCTAGCCCCTGAGATTTGTATAAAATTTTAAATTGAGGGAAAGGTAATTTTTCGATTTTAAGACCTTGTGACATACTCTGCTGGCACTTAGTTGTGAGTTCTCGATTAGATTAGACGTCTGCAGTACAGGGCTAATACGGGTTTATTAAGAACCAAGGAGTTCTAGCCCTAGAGATTTGTTTGAAATTTTAAATTGAGGGAAATGTAATTTTTTGAGTTTTTGACATTGTGGCATGCTCTGCTGGCACTTTGTTGTGATTTCTCGACTAGATTTGACGTCTGCAATACAGGGCTAATACGGATTATTTAGAACCAAGGAGTTCTAGCCCCAGAGATTTGTATGAAATTTTAAATTGAGGGAAATGTATTTTTTTAATTTTTTGACATTGTGGCATGCTCTGCTGGCACTTTGTTGTGAGTTCTCGACTTGATTTCAGATCTTAAATATAGTTTTGATACGGACCTGTTAAGGACTAAAGAGTTCTAGCCCCTGAGATTTGTATAAAATTTTAACTTGAGGCAAAGGTAATTTTTTCGATTATGTGACCTAGTGACATGCTCTGCTGGCACTTTGTTGTAAGTTTTCGACTAGATTTAAGGTTTGCAATACAGGGCTAATACGGATTTATTAAGAACTAAGGAGTTCCAGCCCCAGAGATTTGTATGAAATTTTAAATTGAGGGAAATGTAATTTTTTTGACTTTTTGACATTGTGGCATGCTCTGCTGGCACTTTGTTGTGAGTTCTCGACTAGATTTGAGATCTTTAATACAGTTTTGTTACGGATCTGTAAAGAACTAAAGAGTTCTAGCCCCTGAGATTTGTATGAAATTTTAAATTGAGGGAAAGGTAATTTTTTGATTTTAAGACCTTGTGACATACTCTGCTGGCACTTAGTTGTGAGTTCTCGATTAGATTAGACGTCTGCAGTACAGGGCTAATACGGGTTTATTAAGAACCAAGGAGTTCTAGCCCTAGAGATTTGTTTCAAATTTAAAATTGAGGGAAATGTAATTTATTGAGTTTTTGACATTGTGGCATGCTCTGCTGGTACTTTGTTGTGAGTTCTCGACTAGATTTGAGGTCTGCAACACAGGGCTAATACGGATTAATTAAGAACTAAGGAGTTCTACCTCCTGAGATTTGTATGAAATATTAAATTGAGGGTAATGTAATTTTTTGTTTTTTTTAAATTGTGGCATGCTCTGCTGGCACTTTGTTGTGAGTTCTCGACTTGATTTTAGATCTTTAATACAGTTTTGATACGGATCTGTTAAGAACTAAAGAGTTCTAGGCCCAGAGATTTGTATGAAATTTTAAATTGAGGCAACGGTAATTTTTTGATTTTTTGACATTGTGGCATGCTCTGCTGGCACTTTGTTGTGATTTCTCGACTAGATTTGACGTCTGCAATACAGGGCTAATACGGGTTTATTAAGAACCAAGGAGTTCTTGCCCCAGACATTTGTATGAAATTTTAAATTGAGGGAAATGTATTTTTTTGGTTTTTTGACATTGTGGCATGCTCTGCTGGCACTTTGTTGTGAGTTCTCGACTTGATTTTAGATCTTAAATACAGCTTTGATAGGGATCTGTTAAGAACTAAAGAGTTCTAGCCCCTGAGATTTGTATGAAATTTTAAATGTTGGCAAAGGTAATTTTTTGATTTTTTGATATTGTGGCATGCTCTGCTGGCACTTTGTTGTGAGTTCTCGACTAGATTTGAGATCTTAAATACAGATTAGATACGGATCTGTAAAGAACTAAAGAGTTCTAGCCCCTGAGATTTGTATAAAAATTTTAATTGAGGTAAAGGTAATTTTTCGATTTTAAGACCTTGTGACATACTCTGCTGGCACTTAGTTGTGAGTTCTCGACTAGATTTGACGTCCGCAATACAGGGCTAATACGGGTTTATTAAGAACCAAGGAGTTCTAGCCCCAGACATTTGTTTGAAATTTTAAATTGAGGGAGATGTAATTTGTTGATTTTTTGACATTGTGGCATGCTCTGCTGGCACTTTATTGTGAGTTCTCGACAAGATTTGAGGTCTGCAACACAGGGCTTATACGGATTTATTAAGAACTAAGGAGTTCTACCCTCAAAGGTTTGTATGAAATTTTAAATTAAGGGAAATGTCATTTTTTTTATTTTTTAATATTGTGGCGTGCTCTGCTGGCACTTTGTTGTGAGTTCTCGACTAGATTTCAGATCTTAAATACAGTTTTGATACGGACCTGTAAAGGACTAAAGATTTCTAGCCCCTGAGATTTGTATGAAATTTTAAATTGAGGCAAAGGTAATTTTTTCGATTTTGTGACCTAGTGACATGCTCTGCTGGCACTTTGTTGTAAGTTTTCGACTAGATTTTAGGTCTGCAATACAGGGCTAATACGGATTTACTAAGAACTAAGGAGTTCCAGCCCCACAGATTTGTATGAATTTTAAATTGAGGGAAATGTAATTATTTGATTTTTTGACATTGTGGCATGCTCTGCTGGCACTTTTTTGTGAGTATTCGACTAGATTTGAGATCTTTAATACAGTTTCGATACGGATCTGTAAAGAACTAAAGAGTTCTTGCCCCTGAGATTTGTATAAAATTTTTAAGTGAGGGAAAGGTAATTTTTCGATTTTAAGACCTTGTGACATACTCTGCTGGCACTTAGTTGTGAGTTCTCGATTAGATTAGACGTCTGCAATACAGGGCTAATACGGGTTTATTAAGAACCAAGGAGTTCTAGCCCCAGAGATTTGTTTGAAATTTTAAATTAAGGAAAATGTAATTTTTTGAGTTTTTGACATTGTAGCATGCTCTGCTGGTACTTTGTTGTGAGTTCTCGACTAGATTTGAGGTCTGCAATACAGGGCTAATATGGATTTTTTAAGAACTAAGGAGTTCTGCCCCCAGATGTTTGTATGAAATTTTAAATTAAGGGAAATGTAATTTTTTGATTTTTTAATATTGTGGCGTGCTCTGCTGGCACTTTGTTGTGAGTTCTCGACTAGATTTCAGATCTTAAATACAGTTTTGATACGGACCTGTTAAGGACTAAAGAGTTCTAGCCCCTGAGATTTGTAGGACATTTTAAATTGAGGCAAAGGTAATTTTTTCGATTTTGTGACCTAGTGACATGCTCTGCTGGCACTTTGTTGTAAGTTTTCGACTAGATTTTAGGTCTGCAATACAGGGCTAATACGGATTTACTAAGAACTAAGGAGTTCCAGCCCCAGAGATTTGTATGAAATTTTAAATTGAGGGAAATGTAATTTTTTGAGTTTTTGACATTGTGGCATGCTCTGCTGGCACTTTGTTGTGAGTTCTCGACTAGATTTGAGATCTTTAATACAGTTTCGATACGGATCTGTAAGGAACTAAAGAGTTCTAGCCCCTGAGATTTGTATAAAATTTTTAATTGAGGGAAAGGTAATTTTTCGATTTTAAGACCTTGTGACATACTCTGCTGGCACTTTGTTGTGAGTTCTCGATTAGATTAGACGTCTGCAATACAGGACTAATACGGGTTTATTAAGAACCAAGGAGTTCTAGCCCCAGAGATTTGTTTGAAATTTTAAATTGAGGCAAAGGTAATTTTTTCGATTTTGTGACCTAGTGACATGCTCTGCTGGCACTTTTTTGTGAGTTCTCGACTTGATTTGAGGTCTGCAATACAGGGCTAATACGGACTTATTAAGAACTAAGGAGTTCTACCCCCAGAGGTTTGTATGAAATTTTAAATTAAGGGAAATGTAATTTTTTGATTTTTTAATATTGTGGCGTGCTCTGCTGGCACTTTGTTGTGAGTTCTCGACTAGATTTCAGATCTTAAATACAGTTTTGATACGGACCTGTTAAGGACTAAAGAGTTCTAGCCCCTGAGATTTGTATGAAATTTTAAATTGAGGCAAAGGTAATTTTTTCGATTTTGTGACCTAGTGACATGCTCTGCTGGCACTTTGGTGTAAGTTTTCGACTAGATTTTAGGTCTGCAATACAGGGCTAATACGGATTTACTAAGAACTAAGGATTTCCAGCCCCAGAGATTTGTATGAAATTTTAAATTGAGGGAAATGTAATTATTTGATTTTTTGACATTGTGGCATGCTCTGCTGGCACTTTGTTGTGAGTTCTCGACTAGATTTGAGATCTTTAATACAGTTTCGATACGGATCTGTAAAGAACTAAAGAGTTCTAGCCCCTGAGATTTGTATAAAATTTTTAAGTGAGGGAAAGGTAATTTTTCGATTTTAAGACCTTGTGACATACTCTGCTGGCACTTAGTTGTGAGTTCTCGATTAGATTAGACGTCTGCAATACAGGGCTAATACGGGTTTATTAAGAACCAAGGAGTTCTAGCCCCAGAGATTTGTTTGAAATTTTAAATTAAGGGAAATGTAATTTTTTGAGTTTTTGACATTGTAGCATGCTCTGCTGGTACTTTGTTGTGAGTTCTCGACTAGATTTGAGGTCTGCAATACAGGGCTAATACGGATTTATTAAGAACTAAGGAGTTCTACCTCCAGAGATTTGTATAAAAATTATAAATTGAGGGTAATGTAATTTTTTGTTTTTTTTAATATTGTGGCATGCTCTGCTGGCACTTTGTTGTGAGTTTTCGACTTGATTTTAGATCTTGAATACAGTTTTGATACGGATCTGTTAAGAACTAAAGAGTTCTAGGCCCTGTGATTTGTATGAAATTTTAAATTGAGGCAACGGTAATTTTTTGTTTTTTTGACATTGTGACATGCTCTGCTGGCACTTTGTTGTGATTTCTCGACTAGATTTGACGTCTGCAATACAGGGCTAATACGGGTTTATTAAGAACCAAGGAGTTCTAGCCCCAGAGATTTGTATGAAATTTTAAATTGAGGGAAATGTATTTTTTTGGTTTTTTGACATTGTGGCATGCTCTGCTGGCACTTTGTTGTGAGTTCTCGACTAGATTTGAGGTCTGCAACACAGGGCTAATACGGATTTATTAAGAACTAAGGAGTTCTACCCCCAGATGTTTGTATGAAATTTTAAATTAAGGGAAATGTAATTTTTTGATTTTAAGACCTTGTGACATACTCTGCTGGCACTTAGTTGTGAGTTCTCGATTAGATAAGACGTCTGCAATACAGGGCTAATACGGGTTTATTAAGAACCAAGGAGTTCTAGCCCCAGAGATTTGTTTGAAATTTTAAATTGAGGAAAATGTAATTTTTTGAGTTTTTGACATTGTGGCATGCTCTGCTGGTACTTTGTTGTGAGTTCTCGACTAGATTTGAGGTCTGCAACACAGGGCTAATACGGATTTATTAAGAACTAAGGAGTTCTACCCCCAGAGATTTGTATGAAATTTTAAATTGAGGGTAATGTAATTTTTTGTTTTTTTAATATTGTGGCAAGCTCTGCTGGCACTTTGTTGTGAGTTCTCGACTTGATTTCAGATCTTAAATAGAGTTTTGATACGGATCTGTTAAGAACTAAAGAGTTCTAGGCCCTGAGATTTGTATGAAATTTTAAATTGAGGCAACGGTAATTTTTTGACATTGTGGCATGCTCTGCTGGCACTTTGTTATGATTTCTCGACTAGATTTGACGTCTGCAATACAGGGCTAATACGGGTTTATTAAGAACCAAGGAGTTCTAGCCCCAGAGATTTGTATGAAATTTTAAATTGAGGGAAATGTATTTTTTTGGTTTTTTGACATTGTGGCATGCTCTGCTGGCACTTTGTTGTGAGTTCTCGACTAGATTTCAGATCTTAAATACAGTTTTGATACGGACCTGTTAAGGACTAAAGAGTTCTAGCCCCTGAGATTTGTATGAAATTTTAAATTGAGGCAAAGGTAATTTTTTCGATTTTGTGACCTAGTGACATGCTCTGCTGGCACTTTGTTGTAAGTTTTCGACTAGATTTTAGGTCTGCAATACAGGGCTAATACGGATTTACTAAGAACTAAGGAGTTCCAGCCCCAGAGATTTGTATGAAATTTTAAATTGAGGGAAATGTAATTATTTGATTTTTTGACATTGTGGCATGCTCTGCTGGCACTTTGTTGTGAGTTCTCGACTAGATTTGAGATCTTTAATACAGTTTCGATACGGATCTGTAAAGAACTAAAGAGTTCTAGCCCCTGAGATTTGTATAAAATTTTTAAGTGAGGGAAAGGTAATTTTTCGATTTTAAGACCTTGTGACATACTCTGCTGGCACTTAGTTGTGAGTTCTCGATTAGATTAGACGTCTGCAATACAGGGCTAATACGGGTTTATTAAGAACCAAGGAGTTCTAGCCCCAGAGATTTGTTTGAAATTTTAAATTAAGGGAAATGTAATTTTTTGAGTTTTTGACATTGTAGCATGCTCTGCTGGTACTTTGTTGTGAGTTCTCGACTAGATTTGAGGTCTGCAATACAGGGCTAATACGGATTTATTAAGAACTAAGGAGTTCTACCTCCAGAGATTTGTATGAAATTTTAAATTGAGGGTAATGTAATTTTTTGTTTTTTTTAATATTGTGGCATGCTCTGCTGGCACTTTGTTGTGAGTTTTCGACTTGATTTCAGATCTTGAATACAGTTTTGATACGGATCTGTTAAGAACTAAAGAGTTCTAGGCCCTGTGATTTGTATGAAATTTTAAATTGAGGCAACGGTAATTTTTTGTTTTTTTGACATTGTGACATGCTCTGCTGGCACTTTGTTGTGATTTCTCGACTAGATTTGACGTCTGCAATACAGGGCTAATACGGGTTTATTAAGAACCAAGGAGTTCTAGCCCCAGAGATTTGTATGAAATTTTAAATTGAGGGAAATGTATTTTTTTGGTTTTTTGACATTGTGGCATGCTCTGCTGGCACTTTATTGTGAGTTCTCGACTAGATTTGAGGTCTGCAACACAGGGTTAATACGGATTTATTAAGAACTAAGGAGTTCTACCCCCAGATGTTTGTATGAAATTTTAAATTAAGGGAAATGTAATTTTTTGATTTTAAGACCTTGTGACATACTCTGCTGGCACTTAGTTGTGAGTTCTCGATTAGATAAGACGTCTGCAATACAGGGCTAATACGGGTTTATTAAGAACCAAGGAGTTCTAGCCCCAGAGATTTGTTTGAAATTTTAAATTGAGGAAAATGTAATTTTTTGAGTTTTTGACATTGTGGCATGCTCTGCTGGTACTTTGTTGTGAGTTCTCGACTAGATTTGAGGTCTGCAACACAGGGCTAATACGGATTTATTAAGAACTAGGGAGTTCTACCCCCAGAGATTTGTATGAAATTTTAAATTGAGGGTAATGTAATTTTTTGTTTTTTTAATATTGTGGCAAGCTCTGCTGGCACTTTGTTGTGAGTTCTCGACTTGATTTCAGATCTTAAATAGAGTTTTGATACGGATCTGTTAAGAACTAAAGAGTTCTAGGCCCTGAGATTTGTATGAAATTTTAAATTGAGGCAACGGTAATTTTTTGACATTGTGGCATGCTCTGCTGGCACTTTGTTATGATTTCTCGACTAGATTTGACGTCTGCAATACAGGGCTAATACGGGTTTATTAAGAACCAAGGAGTTCTAGCCCCAGAGATTTGTATGAAATTTTAAATTGAGGGAAATGTATTTTTTTGGTTTTTTGACATTGTGGCATGCTCTGCTGGCACTTTGTTGTGAGTTCTCGAATTGATTTCAGATCTTAAATACAGTTTTGATACGGATCTGTTAATAACTAAAGAGTTCTAGCCCCTGAGATTTGTATGAAATTTTAAATTGAGGGAAATGTATGTTTTTGGTTTTTTGACATTGTGGCATGCTCTGCTGGCACTTTGTTGTGAGTTCTCGACTAGATTTGAAGTCTGCAATACAGGACTAATGCGGATTTATTAAGACTTAAGAAGTTCTAGCCCCAGAGATTTGTATGAAATTTTAAATTGAGGGAAATGTAATTTTTCGATTTTTTTACCTTTTGACATGCTCTGCTTGCACTTTGTTGTGAGTTTTCGACTAGATTTTAGGTCTGCAATACAGGTCATGTACGGATCTGTAAAGAACTAAAGAGTTCTAGCCCCTGAAATTTGTATGAAATTAGAAATTGAGGGAAAGGTAATTTTTTTACCTTGTGACATGCTCTGCTGGCACTTTGTTGTGAGTTCTCGACCATAGGTCCAGAACTTTTGCTGAAAAGTATCAGGAACTGTAGAACTCATTGGCATGTAGGAAAACTCACTTTTGTTTTCTGATTTGCTGCTAATGCTCTGCTACGTGAAGTTAGCAGATCATTTTGTAATTTTTATTTTTTAAGGTAAAAACGGCAGAACTATTTCTGAAAAGTATCAGGAACTGTAGAACTCATTCGCATGTAGGAAAAACTCAATTTTATTTTTTATTTGCTGCTAATGCTCTGCTGCGTGAAGTTAGCAGATCATTTAGTATTTTTTTTTAAGGTAAAAACGTCAGAACTATTTCTGAAATGTATCAGGAACTATAGAACTCGGCTGCATGCGATAAGAACTCGGATTTATTATTGATCTGCTGGACAATGATCTGCTAAGTTCACTTACATGTTCAGATGCTTATTATAGATCTTAAATAATAATTAGAATCAACATGTTTGACCATATGTGGTGTACAAATATTACAAAACATTAATAATAGGTAACAATACATTTTCCTTTCTACTCTTTTAATTAATCAATAACAAATAATCAAAATAAAATAAAAATAATTAAGAAATATCAGTCATAATTATATCCTACAGCAATTAATAATCTTCTAATATACATATAAAATTCTCGTGTCACAGTTTTCGTTCCCATACTCCTCCGAAACGGCTTGACCGATTTTGATGAAATTTTTGTGCTTATCCGGTATCTATGAGAATCGGCCAACATCTATTAAAAAAAAAAAAAAATTTGCAAAACAACGTTTGCCGGGTCAGCTAGTATAATTATAAATAAAAACAAAAAGGCATTAGGCTATTTAATACATTAAGATTTGTCATTAAGAAAGTCGTAAATTTTGTAGTAAGATTTATCAGTCAGAAATTGTTTTAATGTAGTTTTAAATTTATTTGTATTCAGTTGTTTAATGTAATTTGGAACTTTATTCTATATTTTTGGGGCTTCGCATATTACACTTTTATGTAGAAGTGCTATTTTTGCAGGATGTATACAAAGTCTATTATCATCCCTGCGATTACGTTTGACTTTATCTGACAGACGAGGAAATAAATGAAGATTACTTCTAACAAATACTGCTATTTCATAAATGTAAATTGAGGGTAATGTCAGGATGTGGTAATTAGTGAATATCGGCTTACAACTATCGGTAATATGCAGACGGAACATGGCACGTAAACATCGCTTTTGCATCTTGAATACCATGTTATTGTCGGTCGAATTACCCCAAAAAATTATATCGTATCGAAGCACAGACTTGACAAGGCCATGATATGCTGACAGTAGTGCATTTATCTTGATAGTTGGAGCAATTTTGTATAGAACATGAGATAGACCACTGACTCTTTTGCATAGTATATTAACATGTTCCTTCCAATTTAATCCACTGTCTATAGTTAAACCAAGAAAGCGTGCAGTATTTACTTCCTTTATAGTATAATCATCGTAGACTAAGCGTATGTTTAATGAGTTCTGTGATCTTTGTCCGAAATGCATGATATTTGTTTTCGTCAAATTGATTTTTATGTTATTATTAGTTAGCCACGAAATTATTGATGTCAATGATTGATTTATGTCAAATTTATAGCGATTAATGTCTTTACATGTAATTGTAACTGTACTGTCATCAGCGAATAATGTCATAGGTTGTGTGGTTATTTTTGGTAGGTCATTTACACATATAATAAAAGCTTTATCGGGTACCTGATTGCCATTATACAAGCTCTGCTTAGTTTAGGATTAGTCCGCGTATGAGGTATCCTAGGTACACTGGAAAGGTTATTCATCCCAACAGCAGTAAATCAGCACAGTCAACGGAAAAAGTAAACGTCACGACAGCGGTATCATTAACAAAAGCCTTCAATCGGAAATTCTCGTGTCTGGCCACTTGACCTTTCTAGCTATGTTCCTTACGTGTGAAGCTCGGTGTCGACTCGTGTATGTCTACGTATAAAATATTGTGTTACCTTCCGCCTTTACGAGATTTATTCCTTTTCGGCTTCACGAGCAGTTTGCATAGGTATCTAGAGTGTTTATTCGTATACATATATTGGTACTTTAGAAGCCTGCGCGGACGAGTTTCACATTCAAAAGAACGTTTTCATCGCAGTTTTGTTAGTCTCTACTGTGCAATAATTCTAATATGCGAATATGAGTGTTTTTTTTGAGGAATTAAAAGGTAGGTAGGTACTCCGAAGAATGTTCTTCGTTTGAGCAAGCCCTTATTGCATTAGGTACTACTATTTTCTCTTAAAATCGTTCAATTTAACGTTCATGAATTGTGTTTAAATTGTACAATTATGCCAGTTGCCTTTGAAATCTGCGATGTATTATTTGATTTTTTGTTGTAGTCAGCATTTTTACTGCAATCGATCGTCATGTCTATCAGACTGATCGAAACGACCGATCTCATGCCCGGCTCTTTACGAGGAACTTATTTTCATACTTTCTACGAGATTGCGACATATTTTCTATTTCTATGATGTGTGTTTCTTGAAAATGCAATTTATATATTGGTTTGCATACAGTAACACCCTAACAAAATTTCGCCTACAAAACTGCTGGTATCGGAGTAGGTTTAATATTATTATGGGTTTTTAAGTTAACGAATACTTAAATATAAACGAACTATTTCATTAGGAACAAAATATTCTAAGCTACGTATAAATGTTAATTTTATTATTATATTTAAACAGCGGCCGAAATGTTAGAGCAAGTATAAATGAAATACCTAACTGAATTAAGCCGCGATAACTACCTCATGAAGCAAATTATTTTTAATACGAGTATTTGTGTGGAAATTTTAGGTATACAAATATCCTTTACGCAATAACTACTGAACGACTTCTGATAAAATTTTGCTGTTATATAGGTTAGGCAATATAGGCAGGCAGCGATAGCCCAGTGGAGAGACCGACGGACTGCTACGCAGAGGGTCTCACGTTCGAATCCATGGCGCGCACCAATGACTTTTCGAAGTTATGTGCGTATCAAATTGTTAATTATCGCTTGCCAAACGCTGAAGGAAAACATCGTGAGGAAACCTGCATGTCTAAGAGTTCTCTATAATGTTCTCGAAAGACATGTGAAGTCTGCCAACCCGCGCTTGGCCAGCGTGGTGGACTATGGCCTTACCCTTCTCATAGTGAGAAGAGGCCCGTGCCCAGCAGTGGGGCAGTATTAAGGGCTAATGATGATGGTAGGTTAGACAGCATAAAAGCTTACTGCTGTCGCGATAACGCACCCGGACTAAGCGACGATATGACGGTATGACGGCGAGAAAGAAGCTAATAAAAATAAAGATGAGAAACGTTGGCTTCCGCGAAATTCTATTCTAATAGAAAGAATATATTTACTATATTACGTCCACAATATTGTCTTACATGTAATATTATTAGAGACGAGATACATGGTACTTTAGTTCACTCTCAAGAATATCATCTGATGGCAGACCTCGTTAAGCCATGTTTATCCTTAGGGTACTATATTTATTTATTCCGATATCAGATCCACACGATAATAATTCACGCTGGATATACCTGTATAAATTTTTATAAAACATCTTCGTTTTCTCATCTCATCTGAATATTTGAAAGTGCTCGATACCTATTACAATATTACAGGGGCGGCGGTTGCGAAATCCTCGGATCGCATTACAATAAATAAGATGAATGTATACGTATTGAGAACGCGGATACTGTGTAAATCTCTCACAGTTCCCTACTTATAATTTCCAATTCAAAGTTCTTTGATAACGTCATCATCTAGTATTTAGGTAATGTAAAACTATTCTTCTTCTGCCTTTATCGATACATCTTTACATATTATAAAATGATCACTAACGCGTCCTGTTTGTCTTTATGAACGAAATAAACTCAAAACGACTACTGCATTGAATTTGTTTGCCCGAAATAATGAGCAATGCCTAGGTAAAGAAACTACAACCGTGTATCCACGGGGAATCCCTAGTCAAGTAATATAAACCTGTTTGCTTTTATTTTCGTCCTAAGTGCCATTAAGATGAGTTACAAATATACTTAAAATAAAATGTGAAGAAAGACGCTAAGTGCCTAACCTGGGAACGTCTCCTAAGTATATATTTTTTATTTTATATTTATAGGCTCACGCCTGTATCCCCGAAGGGGTAGGCAGAGGTGTAATATTACACCCACATTTCGCCATGAATTTTTAGGTCCCACGTAATAGGGGGCGAGCCTATTGCCGGTACCGGGCACATCGCCAGACTCCGGGCTGCTACTGAGTATTCGGTAAAACCCAGTAACACTTTTGCCCGACCGGGGAAACGAACCCGGGACCTCCGATCAGCAGTCGCATACGCTATCCACTGGACCACGGAGGCAGTATATATGTTCTTTATTATTTAGTATTAACGCTAAAATATATCTTAGACTTCTGAATAAATAAGTATGTCGCGTTTAAAGCGTGTACAAAGTATATTTGGCATGTTTTTGTGTCTTCGACCGTTCTAGCTAATACTTATATGAGTATTTTTATAATTTGTTTTTTTTTGGGTCTAGTCCCACCACTGGGTCATCTGTATAGTATATCAGTGACTATTGATGACCACGAGTTTTGACTGCTGAAGTCCCGGGAAAAGTTGAACGTTTTCAATTAAATATTTAAGCACTTACTAGCTACATAGGTACCCAATGTAAAAGCAATGTAATGTTTCTGTTCTATTCAACTAATTATTGATTATTATTGATCCTGAACTTTTTAATCGTACTTTTTCTCTAGCACGCTCTGGCCTTGTGGCGGTCAGACAGACGAAGAGACCCGACGCTGCAGTCACTCTGTTGCCAGCACCGACAAGTCCGTGTGCCCTGAACAGCAGAACATCAGGAACTGTCAGCACGACTACAAACACGACAAACTGTCGCCTGCCTCCGGTAAGTTTAAGCTTAAGGCTCAAACACACCAGACGCATACACACGACGTGCCTGTTTGACCGCAGTTTTTGGGTTGACATGTCTTAGATTATTTATATAGCAGTTTTTGGGTTGACATACATAACACATAGAACCATGCTAGTGTATAACAGTGCACTTATTATATAGATTTTATAGGTATAAGTTTGTAACCTGAAAGTAATCATAGGCTCGTATGTCCAATCGTAACACAAACAAAGTACTCGTATATATATCTTATGAGAACAGTATACAGCACTCTCCTAGAATTATTTCATATAAATTGTTATTTTATTGTTAGTGGATTTATAGTATTGTAAAATTTAGTTACTCGTAGGTATGTATAATATGTTGGTTTTCGTAATTTGTGCTTCAATAGCCTACCTTAAACATAGATTAAATTGACTTTAAGACTACCAGGCATAGGTAGTCTTAGTCAATTCATAAAAAAAATCCTACTAATATTAAAACTAAAAACGTTTAAACCTGTCGCAAGCGTAGTTATCTTCACATTTACAACAACTGCGTGTCTATCGCTGTACGGGACACACCGTAGACAGAGAATCCTATGTCTACGGGACACACGTTTGCGTGATTGACAGATAATTGACCGCGTCTGACTGACGTTTGTGTTGATTGTTTGAAGTTTGTAAAAGCCCGAGATAACCACTGAAAAAGATGGTGCCATATCTTTTTGACAGAGTGAAACACCGCAATAAGATAATTATATTTATTTATTTCTCACCATAATACACAGATAGAATAACAATTTTGAGATTCTTCCATAGGTGTTATTGAGTTATAGGTACTGTGGGAGACTGATGTTTTAAGCCGGCTCCCCACGTTACGTGGTTTTGCTGACTGACACGTGTTGCACCAATGAATACAGATGTATAATAGAAGCGCATTTCTTAAGGATTTCGTGTGCCGATTCCAATTAGTGTTTGCGACACGTCAGTGTAGTTCGAAGTTGGCTCCGTTGGCGGCGCTGGCGTCGTTCTACGTCTCTCTTGCTCTCGTAGTTAAGATATACAGGAGAAAAGTTCGTCTCTTTTGCACTTGTAGAAACAGGTGCTACAGCGCGACTGCCACGCCGCCAAGCGACAATATGGGCCACAGAAAGTTTGTCTACAGAGCGCCCATAAAAAATGCGCCTCTATGTAAATATCTATGCTCTATGGTTGCACCTTTGAAGTTACCCGTCTCAAGGTGTAAGTTCAAAGGTGTCGCACTCTGCGTCCGCAAAACCACGCACCGTATGAAGCGGGCTTAAGCTAGACATAAACAAGGCAGCTATGTTTTCAGTTGCTAGCTCTTCTCGCTAATCTCCAGCGGTGGAACTACATCCTTAGACTTTGGACATAATATATACCTACTTCTAACTAAAATCAGAGATAGTACATAATATGTCAAATGACGTCAGTTGGTGTCAGTTGCCACTGCTAATTCAATCATCAACGTTGTGGTCGCAAACTGTCCGTACGTATAATTGTACTGACAGATTACAACCGCGGTGTAAACAAGGGCGAAAACAGTAAACAAGCTTGGAGTATTTTGGTCAGTAATTTCAGTTGTAAACGACCTCTCAACACTTAATGTTGTGACGTTATGGAATTGAATACCTTTCCTTAAAGTACTTTAGCGACTTAGTTTAGTAATAAATAGAGTTAAAGCTGTTTGATTTGATGAAAATGAGTGTCCTTATAGAACTTGGAATATTTATTAGTCCATTTCCAGTCCGGATCAATATTGCCAAAACTTATAACCTCAGCAAATACGTCCCTTGGCTACTAAACAATTATTGACGGACCCATATACAGCGAAAGGACATTAGAGTAGGAATTCTATCCTAAAATATAATGCAAAGAACTATCTTTACTTACTAGAAAATTTAGAAATCAAAGTGTACTGCCAGTACCTATAAAATATTATCGGAGTATGAATTATAATGTCAGCGGATTTCAATCTCCTCTTGCACTATATCGTGAAAATAAATGTGAAATATATTTGCCCCGACGGCAAAATCAAAATCAAAAATCAAAATTATTTATTCATCTAGGCCACAAAGTGACGCTTATGAACGTCAAAATTTAAGTTAATTACGTTACTTAATGATTCTACATTTACATTTACTGCCACGTTCGCAATGCAATAGGTAGAACCACGAGAAAGAACGGGCAATAAAACTCATGGCCACTCTTTTCAAACAAATATAATGGTGGTACATTTTATTTTTGTAAGGAGCTGCAACTGTTTCACATTGTAGACATCTACTAGTAAAATTTTTAGTAGCTATTGATATCATACTCAAGCAGTAAATGATGTTCATATGGTAAGCCTCCCAAAGTAAATATGGTGAAACAGGAGCATCCACTTACGTCTTTTTAATGTAGGCAACTCGCGAACATGGTCAGAACTATGGTAGAAGTGAATGAAGCAGAAAAGTAACGGTATTATGAAACCAAAGCAATCGACAACCTATTAGTTAGCCCATGACCACGAGTTACCCACATTTAACAAATCCGCAAAGTTATAATGAAAGTGTGGAACATGAATGCAAAATATAGTATGAAATGAGAATATCGTAATTAACTACACTATAAAATCAAACTACTAATTATTGACCTAGTCAAAAGCGAACAACTACTTCCAAGCGCTCCTGTCATCAAAATAATCCTTCAAACTGTAATATGCCTTATTTATAAGATTCTTTTTAACTTCTGCCTGAAACGAACTTAATGGCAAGTCTAAAATATAAGTTGGTAATTTATTGTATATGCGAATACTGAGCCCAATAAAAGAGCTATGCGTTTTGTGCAAACGAAAATACGGTACACATAATTTATGTCTATTTCTAGTATTGATATTGTGTCTGTCACTATTCATTTTATAAGAATTTATGTTTAGTCTTACATGCATAACACTGGCATAAATATATTGTGACGCTACAGTAAGAATACCAATAGTTTTAAATTTTTCTTTGAGTGAGACTCTTGTCTTTAACTGGTAAATGGCCCTTACTGCCCGTTTCTGCAATATAAAAATATGTTGGATATCAGCAGCTCTACCCCATAACAATATGCCATATGACATAACACTATGAAAATAACTAAAATAAACCAATCTAGCCGTATCGACATCGGTCAACCTACGAACCTTCTTAACGGCATAAGCAGCTGAGCTAAGTTTCCCTGAGAGATATGTAACATGCGCACCCCACTGTAACTTCGAATCAAGTGTTAATCCTAGAAATAATGTGGATTCAGTTGTTTCGAGTACATCGTCATTTAAAACTATGTTAGGACCAAGGTTTCTGACATTAGGCAGAGCAAACTTAACACATTTTGTTTTTTTGGCGTTCAGTACTAGATTGTTTACATTATATAGGCCCGTTACATCAATGTTAGTATGTGCAAGATGCGAAAGTTTAAAGTATTCTTTTTACGCATCATTGTATACTGTCTTTTCTTTACAAATAATTTTAATATAGGTATATATTGTTTTTTATAGACTAACGTCCTCCGGCGAATGAATCCCGAAGGGGTAGGCAGTGGTGTAGTTACACCCAAATTTTACCATGTTATGAATTTGTAGCTCCCACGTAGTGGGGGCGAGCTTATTGCCCTTTCTGGGCACTTTGCTAAAGTCCGTGCTGCTACTGAGAATTCGGAGAAACTAAAAAACACTTGCTTCGAAGATTTTTCTTTGCTGGAATTAAACTTCTCAATCAGACCTCTCGAGAGAGAAGACGTATATGATAGCCACTGGGCCACAGAGGTAGTAAAATAATTTTAATTTGTATTCTACAAGACGTGTACGAGATAAGTCCGTACGCGACGTTCGCCGTGGGTGGCGAAGCGGCGGCGGCAACCCTGGACCACACGCTGCAGTTCCGCACCTTCGGCCACCGGGACAACGACGCGCCACCGCACAGGCCCTGCAGGAAACACCCGCAACGACACCGCGAACGGCCCGAAGGTTAGTACATAGATAGACGATAGGGTAGATTACACTTTAACAAGTTATCCAGCCAGCCAGTGGCGGATTTAGGATTTTATTTGACGGGGGCTTATTATATTTGGGTCTGTATTTTGGCTTGAGAAGTTCTATTTTGGTTTGGAGTTGAACCTAGTGAATGTAGGTTTTATCGAGTGGAACACTATAAGTTATTTATCTTTGGCAGAAACCAAACTTTAGCAGCAAAATAAGTATTTGTTTCCTCTCAAAGCTTCAGCCCCTACAGCGGTCTACACAAATGTCGCCTTTCGACACGACGCGATGCAATTGAAATAAACTGTCACTTAATGTGCTAAGATAATGACAAGTGTGGCAGGAACATTTTACAGTTTGTGTTCCTAGTGCATTGTATCGCATCGTGACGTAATTGTCAGTAACGTAGCACACGTAGTAAGCAACGGAACGTGACGCTATGCAAGATATACTGTCAAGTAACAAAAGAGAAAGACCAAATACGGCCTGTAGCGGCCAGAAAGTTGTGAATCGTTGAAATTAAACATATAATTTTTAAAAATTTTACATCGTTTTCGTTTCTTGATAGAGTATCGGTGAAAGAATTTAGTTTTTAAAGATTAATTAGTTTGAATAAGCTATGGTAATAGCGGATGAATGTCTTATGTTGCCAGCATTAAAAATAAAATGAAGTATGGTAGGCAGAAATTGTTTTAAGGAAATAATATTTTTATTACTATATTAGAAAACAATATATTTTATTTACTTTATAAGTATATTTGTAAAAAGAATCAAGAAATATATAATTTATTATACATTCCATAATTATTAATCGGTAAAAATCGTTTGGTTTTTTAATCGATAGTAGAAATATTTTTTCAAACCATTTGCAACACTTTTTTTATCTGTTATGTCATTCGTGTTGCTACTGTGTATCGTAAATATTTTGCTCTGATTTATTGATGTTTTCGTACGGTTTTAATGTAATGTAATTGAATATAAATTCAATAATAATGATCAGTACCTTCTACCCATGCTAAGAATATGCAGCGGTGTTTGTGATTGTATATACATAGTACGAGGTTCCCTAGTACACAGGTGATTATTCATTATTATTGGCCACTCTTTATGTAGTTTTTGTTCTTTAAGACGCAAAGACATACTTTTATTTACATCTAGGTATTATATTTATGTTAAAATTCAATTTTGAGGTATATTTAGTTGCGGAATAATTTCCATTTCAAATATCTCGTATCTTATTTTCACCAAAAGTTATTTAAAAAGAAATTATACAGGTTAATAGAGGAGTCATTTATCTTCAAAACACACATGGTGTTGTGTTTGGCCGTGCCAGGCCCATAATGTATGGCCAAATGGTACATCTCCTTTAAGCACCACTACCATCTCATATTTTCTTAACGTTTCAAACAGTATCTCGTCGCGTCACGTTGCCGCGTTTGCAATGATTTTTTTAAGATACTAGATTAGAACATTTTATATACTACCCAATTATAAATAAGTAGATTATAGATACAAAGATTAGAGTATACCTAATCTTAGGTCCACTTGCACAACTTCTAAGATTTGACTTAAATCTCTTAAACATAGTTACATTTGGCGGTTTAGCGAATGCTAAATATGTTGTCCGACTTTTTGTAAATATGTTTAAGATATCTAAGTCTTATAGAGATAGATAAGTAATTCTCTAGACTGACATATTAAAACCAACAGTCATATAATATTTTTTCGTGTTGCTGGTTGTCTATACACGTAGCCTTAAATTAGTAGTTTTATTTTTACAAAACTTATTACCTTTTTTAAATATCTTAATTTAGAGGCAAACTAATTGATTCGCTATAGATATGAATTAGCTAGCTATTTAGTAAGTACGAGTACCTAGTACTGCTCACTAGAGAAATAATAATAATAACCTTTCAAAGAACTTAGATCACGTCCAAAACTTTACAAATAAGGTTTCCTTTAGATCATTCCCCTATTTTTAGGCAAGTCTTAGCATGCGCTTAACATATGCGATACATTAAGCCTCCCTCACATAGCGCATGCGTATTCCTCGAGCCTTATGCTCGGTGTGTACTTGGCGTTCACTCTGTAATACAAATTGAACGCCAGATTACGCCGAACCGTCGCGTCCAATGTAAGGTCAGGCTAAAATAGAATATATGAGTTTCTTAGAGATCTTTACCCCTCGAATGCCTTTCCTAGTAATAATTACTCACGCAGGGTCCTTAGGCTCGTCGCAGTGAGGGTGTGTACTGTGTAGTAAGTAGCGGACTATGTAGAAAATTGACCCGTGCTTGATTGTCTCTTGAATAATCTGGTATGTGTAACAGTGGAGAAGCACCACTCGGAGTGCGAGCTGCAGCAGTTGAGCCGGTACGGGAAGGTGCGGCCGCGGCACTGCGCCGGCACCTCGTACTGCGTGCCGCTGCCACATCACGGTACCAATACATGTACTACAATCAAAATAGTTACAATTTTTTATATATTTTATATCCCCACACGAGACAACACTGTGTGTGAACATTTTGTTTTATTTTATCTAGGATTAAAAAAATATGTATTCCTTATTATATTTTTTACTTACGTGTTATTCATCCTCATCAGCCCCGTATATATACTGTCCCACTGCTGGACACTGGGGTTTTCTCCCTGTGGGAAAAGTTTTTGTTTTTACTAATGATATTGCAGGGCACAACAGTCAAATTCAACACAAGTACAAGTCGATTTCAGACGTTACTCAGGTTTTGAATTAGTATCAGCATAAGTCATTCCTTCATGAATTTTTGTCCTCAATATCGTATCTGTACCACAGGCTCCAGCGGCGGCGGTAGCGGAGGCGGGTGCGGCAGCGGGGGCGGCCTATCTGAAGTGTACACGGGTGACTCAAGCACAGAGTCCGGCCCTGGCTCTCTGTCGCCGCGCACGCACCACGAGCACAGCTAGCAAAAGCGCGCGCGGCACAACACGTACTCCCCAGCCCCTTCACACGACCATATCGCAAGAGTGACGTCACCCCGTATATAAACACCCAACAATCCATCGAGTTCAATATTCGAAAAATATTTTTTTTAGTGCTGTAGAATGAACGTAATATTAAACGGCCAGGATTATTGACTCCACATTTGAATTTTGAACTTCAGCTTTATTTATTTTTTATAAGTTTTGCCGTGAACTTTCCTACATGAGATGTTCGGAGTACTTATAAGAAACAATTCAACGAATACATTTGTAGCAAGCTTGACCTACTCTACGTTTGATATTACAGCAAAACGTTTAAATGTAGCTCTGAAGTCTGATGAGTTTTCCAAGAAACTTTATTTTAAATGCTCACTGACCTTTCACCGTTTTTATTATTGTAAGCAGAATCGCTATTTCTTTATTTGTCAGACTCAATTACAACATTCAATTTTATATCATAACTAGAAGATACCAGCGGCTACGCCCGCTTTTTTTAAACTTTCCCGTTTTGCCCGATCCCGTGGTAATTTCGGGAAATCTCTTCTTAGTGCACACCTGCGGTCCCCAAGTTTCAGCTGTAGCGTGTCTGTCAGTCAGTCAGTAACGCAACGATTTTATATATTAAAATTTTCAATTTGTGGTCAATTTTGAATTGACTCTGTACTACTGACATGTATTGTGACTTTTGTGTGAATCCATTCAAAATTAAAATTGATCAGTTTTGTGGGACAATTTTATTTTTGTATGCATGCAAATATTGTACACTACGTCGAAAACATACACATGTAAGACTCTTTAGCAGGATGTATTCATCATTGAAGAAACCTTACACACAAGAGCTAACAGAAAGTCGGGTTCGACTACTTGTATTGAGTACAATTGTCTTGAGATTATAACTTGCTTTATTATAAAGAGAGCCCGCACTGAACTTATCACGTGATGTACAGCGATGGTTCTCGCCTATAGCAAATAAACCTACAAAACGTGTCGTAATTATTTCAGAATGTGCTTTCTTCAAACACTTTCATATCAGCTGCTATACGCACATTTGGTACTTATCAATTCATTTGTAAATTAATACAAGTTTTATTTCAATTTCAGCAAATTTACATCAATTTTAAAATCAAGTTTTTAATGCTAGAAAAATAGCTTCTTGTTAGCTTTTAGAGTATCCTTCGTACGTGCCAAATTACGAGTCACTGCCTATATAAAATATCATCGACATGTAGCCTAATTTTACAAAAAAAGCCTGTATAAATGATATTACTCATTTTATTCAACTTTTTTTATACTAAATAACCCCTTTTGTATGATTTATTGGACCTAGTTTTGATGCAATAAATCTCAAAAATCGGCCTGTTTGGTATATAACTTTTTTATTTATGACGACAACTTTTCAATGTTTTTATACAATGATTGGGATTTGGTTGTCAGTGATTGATTGTACTAATATCATAATTCATTTACACAATAGCAGTTCACTGCCAGTAACTTTGATATAACGTTATACTGTTAAGCATACCTACTAGTTTGTTGTCGAATCGTTTTCTACGAAAAAATGTATATCATTACATTTTTTCGGCCTTATTGTTAAGCATAGACTAAATATAATTCGAATTTTAGTCCTATCAAATTGAAATGAAAGCTGGATTGTTACAGAGTCGTTACAAACTTAAAAACCTTAGACTAAGCATGTTGTTATATTTGGTCTTTGTTTTACAATGAAGTATTTGATTATATCTTAGTATCAAGCCTTGTAAATTTATATAAAAATGGAGGAAAATTGTGCCAAGTCGTATGCTTCGAAAAACTTTATAAAGTTGTCCATCGTTTTCTGTGAGGCCACACTTGTCTCTCATGGGATTATCCCTGAGTTCCTGAAGGGAAGACAAAAACAGTACCCATCTACTCGGAAACAGCAAACTTTTATGCAACTAGTTTTTGCAGGTACTATACATTTAACATAACTACCTATAATATTCAATACTGGTTTAATTTTACATACATATAAACACTAATATCTGTTAACCTACGTAATAGTAATAATAAACAGTTCATAATAATATATCAATGGTAATAAATAAAATTATATTTCGTCGTTCAAATGATAATGTTCTGTAAATATTGCCATGTATTCTACAAGTGAAGATCATAATTATAACCATACTAGACAACGCCAGCAGCTACGCCTGCATTTTTTTTTAAATTTACCCATTTTGGCCGATCCCGTGGGAATTTTGAGAAATCCCTTCTTAGTGCACCAACCCGGTACCTAGCTGTTGTTGAGAATAGACGTGTCGAATAGCATTAAGTAGTCATCATTAAATAATTAAACAATTTAAATAGTGACCTCAATAAACGCGTACAACATTATGCGAACACAACAAAACTTTTCTTGTGTTTATACAATGTGTCGATTGTGAGTGAAACTGTATGCCAATATAATGGACCACAGTCCTTTCAATCGGAGTGGCAAGACTGCTCGCTCTCCACATCCAACGCCGGCACCTGAACCAGAACCTCATCGTAGAGCACCGACGCAAGATAGCCATGCCTTTGAAGCCATCTCTACCCCAGAAATCCAGTCCTGGATGTCTTCCATTGAGCAGTACCTCAATGAAGTATGCTCCGTAGCAGCAGAAGGGAAACTGAACACTGAGCAGAAGATAAAAGTCAGCCATCTCTGTCGAAAAGTGGGCCATAAAGTTTAAATGTTGGCAGTTCAGTATCAGTCCCTGAAGTCAAATGCTTTCCAGGCCCATTGTACTATCAAATCGCAGCAAGACCAACTAGATTTATCTCAAAGACTTCAAGATCTGCAACTATCTATACAAGAGACCTCGAAATTCACCACGAGTACACCGTCTTTTGCTGACATGGTAAAAAAAAGCTCACAATTTCATACAGCCAATAAGTTTAAGTTCGGTGGCAATTTATCCGAACAACAAGCTGAAAACTAGTGAAGAAAGTAAATCATTAGTTCAAAAAATCGTCTGCCCTGAACAAATGCAACTACACGTGAGAGGGCTACGCAAAACTAAGAACGGGGGTGTAATAATTAGCACTGAGACCAAAGAAGACATAGAGAAAATGAAACAATCAGTTCAACTTTCAAACGCAGGACTTACAATAAATGAACCTCTTAAACGGAGGCCTAGAGTTGTGATCGTCGGTGTGCCCTCAGCTGTGAAAAAGACGGAAGTTTTCACATGCCTATACCACCAGAATCTAGTAGACAAACTTTAGGACTGCAACCTTAAGACCTTTCTTAGTGAAATCAAGTTGAGTCACAAATCGGGCCGTAGAGACGCTGATACTTGTAACTATGTTATAGAAGTATCGGCACCCATTCGCAAGGCACTGATTGTCAAAGACCGAATATTTATTAATTGGTCATCTTGCCCGGTGAAGGATTACACATATTAGTTACTCGCTGCTATAAGTGTCAGCAATATGGTCATGCGGCTAAGTCGTGTAGAGAGTCCCAAAACACATGCGGGCATTGCGGCAGCCAAGGACATACCATTAAGGACTGCCCGAAGAAAACCGAAGACCCTCAATGAGCGACCTGCCTGCACTTTAAGAAACCAGCCAACCACAACAGCGGAGCCAGTGACTGTCCAGCAAGAACAATGGCAGAAAAGAGGTACATCAGCTCAATTGATTATGGTGGTGCCTAAGAGCGTCGATTATTTGAAAAATTTGCATATTCTTTTATACTTAAATTTATCATCTTTATTTGTTATTTTATTAAGACATTCATGTTTCATTTAATAATATTATAAACTTAACAGCAACTCATTATAATATTGAGATACTAACATAAAACTGTAAAATCATCTAGTTCGATAAAATGTGTGCGCATTCTAATTTAAGTTATTTAAGTTAAAGTAAATAACAAAGGTCTAAATGAAACTATTATTAAAATGACATCATTTGCGATTCTCCTGACCCACAGTTTTATAAATTACGCTTGTTACTTCAGTAAAATGCTTGACTCGCAATTATATTGTACAATACATGAGCATCTTAATTATAAGTAGCTAATAATTAGTAACTAAGTTTTACACTGACCATATATATTGTTTATTGCTAAATATGTAATATTATTGATGTATTTTAAAATACAAATCTCAAATTTGTAATGAGAGACCCAACCGCCTGTGATACAGTTTATAACTAGTACAGGGGTATGGTGTTCTTTCCAATCAATTGAAATTCATAGCATTAAGGGTAATATTATATTAGAATACTATTGTTTGAATTTATGCGTTCTGTATTTCTGTGAATAAATTTATTATTATTATTCCTCTTTATTTAATTTCAATCTCATTAATCTTATTTTATATAATTAAATCACTTTACAAAAAATATTTAACCATATAAAACAGGACCACGGAGACCCACCGGCATCGGGCACAGGGACCAAGCTACCGGTGGTTAGGGCTCCAGAGAGAGGAACCTCCGAACGATGTGTGTCGTGTCCAGCAATACTGCCTTCTGTATAGAGGACTTGATCCAGCCGTCTAACGAGAGCCTCTTGAGGTGGTGGTCGAGGCTCTTGGCAATAAGACCATTTACGGTCACGACTATCGGTACAATGATCGCCGAGTCAATATCCCACATGTCGACAATCTCGTAAGCCAGGTCCAAATACTTAATTTGTTTATCTTTTTCGGCTTTCACGAGATTCTCGTCATGGGTGACGTCGATGATCATTGCAAGGCGCTCTAATCGGTCTATCACCACTATGTCCGGCTTGTTAGCCGCAATAGTCCTGTCAGTAATGATAGACCGATCCCAGTACAGAGTAGCACAACCATTTTCAAGAACTGGGTCGGGCACATACCTGTAGTACGGTACTTCGGAGTCGACAAGTTGGTACTTTAAGGCAAGTTGCTGGTGGACAATCCTGGCTACTTGGTTGTGTCTATGCAACGCCATTAGCAAGACGAGAACAACCGGATACTATATGTCTAAGCGATTCACCAGGCTGGTGACATGCCCGACATATGTCGACCGTCCCATCCCTTAGAATATACTTCCGGTAGTTGTTCGTCATGACAACTTCGTCCATAATCGCAAAGACAGAACCTTCTGTTTCGGCGAAGAAATCGCCGAAACGCAGCCAGGACACCGACGCTGGAAAAGCTACGTCGGGCCCATGCAAGGCCCGGTAATAACGTCCATGCAGCTCTTTACCTTTCCATACTTCCCTGCGCTCCTCTTCACCAAGTACGGCAGGTTTGCGCCAGTTCTCTTTAGCCAGACCTAGCGGGGTAAGCCCTCTGTCCCCTGCGACCACATCTCGGTGCACACCCGTGTCGGTGTGGAGAAAGTATTCTCTGAGATTGCACACCTCGCGATTGTGGAGGGTCTTGGCACTCAAGAAGCCACGACCCCCACACTTGCGTGGGATGTACAATCTCATCACCGACGAACGCGGGTGATGCATCCGGTATGTCGTGAGTAGACAGCGAACTTTCCTATCCAAGGCGTCCAATTCTGTTTGAGTCCATCTGAGTATGCCGAAGGAGTACATTAAGACGGGCATGGCCCAACCGTTACAGGCACGCACTTTATTTCCGCCCGATAAAAAGCTTTTTAAGACTTTCTTCAGGTGGCCAAAGAAACGTGCCTGCAACGCCTGTTTCATGCCAGCGTCATCAATGCTTAATGCCTGCGACATACCCAGATATTTGTAGGTTTCGGTTGCAGAGAGAGATCTAAGTTGTGTGAAATCTGAGAGCTCTATACTATCAGATTCCACACTCCTGCCTCGCTTTACATGCATGACCGCACATTTATCCACACCGAGCTCCATCTTAATTGAATTACTAAAGCTTATTATTATTATTATTATACGGTCCCCATGGAACATGCATGCCAAATTTCAGCTGCCTGTGCCTAATAGTTTTGGCTGTAGCGTGTCTGTCAGTCAGTCAGTAACGCAAGGATTTTATATATTAAGATTATACACTCCTTTATGATTAGTTACAATAGCACGAATTACTATAGACTACTATCAAGCAATCGGTCCAACAGATATGAAATGCGAATCAGATTTGTAAACTGCGTTGTATTGCCCCAAGGTTTATTTAGACGCTTGTTTTAATATCTAACTTATTACAAACTTACTGGTGCGTCCGTTAGTATCAGGTCAAAATACTGTATACTGATAAGAATAATATAATAGGTATCAAATGTGGTTACATAGCGTGCCTTTTCTATATGTTGCAGTGATCTAGTTGAAATAATGTCTTATGTCTTTATGCATTTTTTAAAACGACTGCTCTCAATCGATGATAAGAACTTCAAGTCCAATACTAAATGCAACATTCAGTGGTATGTAAGACATATATATCATTGAGAATATACATTAAATGCAACTGCTGATGTACAATGAAACAATATATCATCGCTTTGTGATTATCAAAACAACGCACGCAAGTGCAAATACATCTTTACATCCGTAACCAGTGTTTTGTGTTCAGTCTATTTCAGTACCGTTTATCAGATTTTTGGCTAATTGTTTCCGCAGAATCAGCCCCAAGTGAATACATGGCTTTTAAGCCTATACAGACTGGCCAGATTTTGTTCTATAAGCGTGGGGATTAGAGATTCGATTAGGATGTGAACCCTAACCGCGTGAATTTACGGCAATACGCTGCTAATTGAAACCACTACCGGTGGATTTAAGTCCTACAGAGGGTGATCTGTGTTTTATATCATTGAACCATTGTTTGAGTATTTCTCTTTAAGAAATTGCGTATTGAATTAAGTGCTAGTTAAGCTTTCGGGTAGGTTCAAGCTGTTCTTAAGCTTATACGTGAAATATTTCGGACATAAAATGGTTTTCCAAGTGTTTATTATTTTATACAACGCAAACATTATTGCAATATTGAATACAGACAAGCCATAAGCAATAATGATCTCGTTGTCGGGTGAATTGATTGGCTTGCAATGATTAGTCCGTTTTTAACCAGATCGTTATAAAACGCGAAACGAGTCCACACACACAACGAGTACACCGAAAGCTATCAACACGCCCTTTACTGTTCCCTGCCGCAACGCTGCTCGCAAGACTATTACAGCACAATAGCACTGCAGATCATGGTCTTCAATTGTGACATAAGTATCAATCCACTCACGCCATTTTGAGATTTAAATCAAGCCAATCTGTAAAGAGCGAGCAGCTAGCAGCATAGCTGTTAAGGTATTTGTAGCTAGTCGAGTCTATGCATTAGTCGATACAAGTGTACATAGAAATATAGTCAGACTGATGTGTAGTAATATCTATGTTAAATTCTGAGCTTACATTTGTACATATATTTTGTAGATACCTTAATATGAACTCTAGTCAATTTTTATTGAATGTTTTTATGACAATATGATTGTATTGTGTAAATAACGAAATACTTATTAAGTATCTACATGTGAGAATCTGTTTAATGTAAAATAAATCTATTTATCGCGATGCTGTATTTTATTTAAATATCAATCCTTTGTTTACCGTTAGATCTGCTGTAGTTCATTCATGACGAGTACCTACAGAATATTAGAATATTCAACTTTATCACTGAACTTACGTACCAAGCAAATATCTGCAATTTTTACGCGCATAAGATGGTATGAGTTGAGTTCATACAGCAGATTCGAGATTTTTTTACTTAGGTTTTAGTTATGTTTCTTAACATAACAAAAAAATTGTTTATGAAAGTAAAATAAGCTGTGAATCGACTTAGTGATATTTTTTAAGATCTTGTTTCTAAAATTTTCCAGTACAAAGTACAATTATTTTTTCGAAACGTATTATACCCACACGGTGGCATCAAAATATTAAAATTGATGTCAAGAATGAAAATAAAAGCTTTTACAACACTCTGTTACTTATTATAGGAGTGCCATTTACAGCCACATAAACACGATAAATAAGTATTAATATACTGTTAGTGTAGGGTAACAACCTACTATATATCTGTAGCATGTGGGTAGGTAGGTTATGTGCCTTTTATTAACGGCTGCTGCGACAGTCGAATATATGAGCTTGAAAGTATCGGTTGTGTCATTTGACTACCCCCATATACCCCAGTTATAACAGTTGGCGACGAGAATAAAACCTGCAAAATGGCGAAAGTAACGGTCGGCACCTTATCTACGTTTAACCATGAAATTCAAGAATGGAGCATCTACAAGGAGAAACTTGAGCAATGGTTTCTCGCGAACGATGTTGGAGAGGATTCCGATAAAGCCGGTTGCAAACGTCGAGCTATTCTACTCAGTAATTGTGCTGAATCCACGTACAAATTGATTCGTGATTTAGCGTTGCCGGCCCAAGTTAGTACGTTGAGCTATGGTAAAGTGGTGGAGTTATTGGACAGACACTTTGAACCAAAAAAGTGTACATTTGCGGAGCGGTTCAGATTTTATGTGGCTACGCAAAACGATGGAGAAAGTTTATCGGAGTGGGCGGCGCGTGTCCGAGGATTAGCAATTCATTGTGGCTTCGTATCCGCTCAGCTTGATGAACAACTACGCGATCGATTCATATTGGGCATGCAGTCTGGAGCTGAGAGAGATAAATTGTTTACAAAAGAAATGTCGGGTCTCACCTTGAATAGGGCTATTGAGATCGCTGAAGGTGTTCGCAGCGCACGCATAGGTGCCATGGAAACTTCGGGGCGCCAGAAGGAATTGGTAGCACCTCCTATGCAGCTTATGAAAATGACAACGGAGGGAAGTTCAGAACGAGGCGAGGCGCGCTGGCGCTCACAGCAGCAGCGCGTAGCAGCGGGAAGCTCGCGGCCAGCTGCCGCGAGGAGCTCACGGCCAGCTGCCGCGGGCCGCGGCTGCGATCACAGCGTGTGCGCCGTGTGCGGATATGCCGGGCATCAAGCGTCATCGTGTCGGTTTGCGCGTTATAAGTGTACAAAATGTGGTATCCAAGGTCATCTTAAGCGAATGTGTAAACAAATGGGGAAAGGTCAGCATTATATCGAGTACTGCGGTGATGATAATGATGAGGGTAAGCATTTATGTTGTAGTATTCGTACCGAGCGCGGCGAACCTATGCAGGAATCTGTCGTAGTTAATAACGTATCATTACGTTTTGAAATAGATACCGGTTCTCCAGTTACCGTTATCTCTGAGCAATTGTATAACAAACATTTTAATAACGTGATGTTAGAATCGAATGATATTGTTTTACTTACCTATTGTGGTGAAAGGTTAAAAATATAAGGTAAAGTTAACCTTCTTTTCACATACAGGGGTAAAACAAAATTTATTGGTGTGTATGTAGTAAGGGATGGCGGTCCACCATTGTTAGGCAGAGATTTCTTTGCTAGTTTTAATATGCAAATCTGTTCAGTAAATAAATCCGAAGAATTAATTCAGAAAATCGTTTCAAAATTCCCACAGTTATTTTCAAATAAATTGGGTTGTTGTAAGGGGGTAGAAGTAAATTTAGCCCTGAGACCAGACGCGAAACCGATTTATTTTAAAGCGAGGTCCCTGCCTTTTGCCTTACGTGACCGCGTGGAACAGGAGCTCAACCGCCTGGTGGACTTAGATATACTAGTACCCGTGAAGTATGCGGATTATGCGAGCCCTATTGTACCCGTTATTAAACGTGATGGTTCTATTCGACTGTGTGCCGATTACTCTGTGACAATAAATAAACAATTGCTTGTTGATAAATATCCGCTTCCTAGATATGAGGAATTGTTTTCTAAGTTGTATGGGGCGCGTTACTTTTGTAAATTAGATCTTTCACAAGCCTATAATCAGTTGTGCCTTAATGAATCGTCACAAATGCTGACTTGTATTAATACGCACAAAGGGCTATATAAATTTAAGAGATTGGTTTTCGGGTTAGCTAGCGCTCCAGCCATTTTCCAAAGAACGATGGAGTCGGTATTGGTGGGTTTGGATGGCACGTTACAGTTTCTCGATGATATTTTAGTATGGGGGGTAAACATACATGAAACATTAAGTAGGTTACAAGCAGTATTCTATAGGTTACAGGAAGCCGGATTAGTTCTCAGAGTAGAAAAATGTTCATTCCTTCAGGAGTCCGTTTCCTATTTGGGCGTGGTAATAGATCGTCACGGTATTCATAAATCTCCAGAAAAGGTTGATGCTATACTTAAATCACGTAAGCCTACGAATATTTCCGAATTAAAATCTTTTCTGGGAATGGTGAATTATTATAGGAATTTTATTAGGAATGCGTCATCAATATTGTCACCACTTCACAAACTACTACAAAAAAATACATCTTGGTCATGGACTAGAGAACAAGATCAGGCTTGGTCGTCCATTAAAACAGCGTTAGCCTCGGATACAACTTTAGCACATTTTAATCCCAAAGCACAGCTTGTTTTGACGGTAGACGCATCGCCGACTGGTCTTGGATCTATTTTATCACAAATTGATGACGGCACAGAAAGACCGATAGCATATGCGTCTCGATCTCTGAACGAAGCTGAAAAACGGTATAGCCAAATTCAAAAAGAGGCTACGGCTATCATATTTGGTGTGAAGAAATTTCACCAGTACCTTTATGGGCGGACGTCACCTTTTATTTTAAGGACGGATCATAAGCCTTTGATATCAATTTTTAACCCAGACAAGGGTATACCTGAAATTTCTGCAAACCGGTTACAGCGTTACGCGATTTTCCTATCGGCGTATAATTATATAATTCAATATGTTAGCAGCATTCATAATAGTGCCGATTATCTCAGCCGAGCCGTGGGTCAAGCGAGCGACGACAAGCCGCACTCGGTCGGCTCCGCCGGCCGCGGCGCACAGGTAGGCGATGACTCACTATTAGATAGGTCAACGTATAATTATGTTCATTTTGTTTACGAAGGCGAACAATTTATATCATTATTAGATGTGAAACATGCCGTTTTAACTGATAAAACATTGTCGTTAGTTCGTAGTTACATATTAGATGGATGGCCGCGTAAAATAATTGATCCCCAAGTAAAAGTATATTTTCATCACCGGTCGGAATTATCAGTTGAAAACGGGTGTGTGTTTAGAGGTCATAAATTAGTAATACCGGAAATATTTCAAAACAAAGTATTGTCTGAATTACACAAAGGTCATTTAGGAATATCAAAAATGAAAGAAGAGGCTCGTAATAGATTTTGGTGGCCAGGTATGGGTGTTGCGATTGAGAACTTGGTCAGGACATGTTCTACGTGTTCAACGCTGCGGGTGTCGCCACCGCGTGTTCCGCTGACACCGTGGCCGTTCCCAACACAACCATGGTCACGCGTACATTTGGATTTTCTCGGCCCAATAAATGGACGAACATATTTAATAGTGGTGGACGCATATTCTAAATGGGTAGAATGTTTTGATGTTTCATCAGGTTTTAGCTCCCGCATAGTAATAGAAAAATTAAGTGAGGTAATGGCAAGATTTGGATTGTTTGATACAATATGCTCAGATAACGGAACTTCCTTTGTTTCAAATGAATTTAATCAGTTTTGTTTACGTAACAATATAACGCACTTAACATCTCCAACCTACAACCCTGCTAGTAATGGTCAAGCTGAAAGCTACGTAAAGGTAATTAAGAAAGCGATCAAAGGTATTTTATTATCAGGTGTACATGCCCGCGATTTAAATATTAAATTACAAGAATTTTTGCTACGATATAGGAATTCCATTCACTCCACTACAAACAGATCGCCCGCTGAGGTATT
Source organism: Euclidia mi (assembly GCA_944739405.2). NCBI lineage: Eukaryota > Metazoa > Arthropoda > Insecta > Lepidoptera > Erebidae > Euclidia > Euclidia mi. The sequence goes on along the minus strand of OX123193.2, from coordinate 26,562,603 downwards.
GTTTGGACATAAGTTACGTTCGCGTTTAGATTTTTTGAAGCCAACCTCATCACTACCATCTGACCCAGTGCTCGATAAAATTGTTAAGTCTAAACAGTGCTTACAGAGTGATCATTATCACGGCAGTCGTAAAGTGTCGTTTACTATAGGTGAAAACGTACTCGTGAAACTGTATGAACAGCAAAAACAATTCTGGTCTAGGGGGTCAGTGATTAAAAAAATTGGCAACTCGATGTATATTATTAAAATATGCAATACAGATCAAAAGGTTAAAAGGCATGCCAATCAACTTCTCAAATATAAAGGGGAGGAAGAGGTAGTCGCGGCATTCGTAAGCAACACGTCACAGGCAGCAGCAGATGGTTCCACAGTATCTACACGTGAAATTCCAGGCACGCCGTCACCAGCAGTAACCGGAAGATGTCAACCTCAAGTTCAAGAGTCCGAAGACGGCAAGAGCCCAACTGATGACGTGATTGTTCCTAGTCTACCTGTCACTGTGGAGCCCGACATACGTCCCAACCCACAGACGGAAGGACCCACTCGATCACGACGCAATAGAACCCCTGTAGACTACAAACAGTATTTTTAAATAAGGTTGGAGGGATGTTAGTGTAGGGTAACAACCTACTATATATCTGTAGCATGTGGGTAGGTAGGTTATGTGCCTTTTATTAACGGCTGCTGCGACAGTCGAATATATGAGCTTGAAAGTATCGGTTGTGTCATTTGACTACCCCCATATACCCCAGTTATAACATATACTAACTAATGTTCAGTTAACACGCAACATTTTGTAACGAACAAGTTGACGCAACAAGTGCCCGAAGTTTCGACGACACTTTGAAAAGAAAATAGAGACAACATGACCGACTTAATCAAATGAGAATAATTATAAATCCATAATATTGATATAAAGCAGCAATAGCTTAGAAAGAGACCAATAGACAGCCTTGCAAAGGAACGGAAAGAAGTACGACACCGCACCTTGCACGACTTTTCAAAGTTCCGTGCAGGCATTGCTTATAAAAAGTTTGTGTTAGCTTGCTCTTTGCCTCGGAGCCGTTTAGGCACTGTTGAGAGGTTTCTCAACACAACTGTCAAAGGTTTTTGACAGTTCCCTTGCCTAACTTTAAAAGTACGTAAAGTCATCGCTACCGTGAGGTCTTTCGCGGGTGGTTCGGAGAATCAGAACTCTTAGACAATGATCTACACCTTATTATGTAGCTATCCATTTGGGTTATGAAGGTCAGACAGCTTTCGTGCAGACTATTCCTTAGATTTTAACCAGGACGATGCTAGAGTTCAATTCTAATCTCTGTGAGTGCCAACAAAATGCATAACATTATTTCATAATTCAATATATCATAATAAAAAACATAACATGTATGACACGTAATTCTATTTAACGTTCTTGTAAGTAAACTAAGTTTCAGATTAGCGTTTTATACGCGCGTGTAAGCTCGGTTTTGGAAGCGCATGTAGGCGCGTATAGGCGCGCCTTTTGGTACACGCGCAACTCGTACGAGCATCTAAGCTCTTGTAAGCGCGAGCCCTTAGAATCCATGTTGACACTGACAAGATGACACTATCGTTTCGAGCGAACACGCCGTAATATGCCCCTTTACGCGAGTCCGGTTTTTTGAAGCGCGTACGCTGAAACGACCGTATACGCGCAGAAAAATACGCTAATCTGAAACCGCCCTAAGCGACTATTCGATAGTTAGGCTTTTTCATCAACATTAGAAGTCATCCATTCATTCATTGTTCTAGCACAAGCGATTAATTCGCTTGTGCTAGAACAAGAACAGCAAGCAGCAAGAACAGCTAGAACAGCTGGGTTCAGTTATAAAATAACCAATTGGTAACCCGTGGACAACTTTTTCCAGTAGCTTACTCTTACTCAGTAGTCAGTGACGATGTAATTAGAGCTTGCTTAGCGAGGCTTTTCCGTCTTAAGGGTAATAAGAAACTTTTAGCAAGGCTATTGTTAAGTAATGGCTTGACATTAATAAAGCAGGTACGAGAACCTTAGATAGTAAACCTAATAGTAAGGAACAACACATAACATAACATATCTTCACGCCTTTTATCCCCGAAGGGGTAGGCAGAGGTGTATTACACACCCACACTTCGCCAGATATGTTTCGGTCCCAATGTAATAGGGGGCGAGCCTATTGCCATCTACCGGGCACATTTTTAAGCGAGCGATAATTAATATTTTTATTTTAATACACACATAACTTCGAAAAGTCATAGGTGTGTGCCCGGGGTAACTGGGGATCGAACCCGAGACCATCGTCTCGGCAGTCCGTTACGTACACCACTGGGCTATCGCCGCCAGTCATAGGTGTGTGCCCGGGGTAACTGGGGATCGAACCCGAGACCATCGTCTCGGCAGTCCGTTACGTACACCACTGGGCTATCGCCGCCGCCGGGCTAGTAAGGAACAATCATAGCAAATAGCATCTATTTTACATTAATGTGTTAAGGTTAGTGATGTTCCGGATATCCGTATCCGTATCCGCGGATATCCGATGAAGAAGAAAAATCCGTATCCGTATCGGTATCCGTTACTTTTCTCGCGGATCTATTACGGATCTTTCACCTTAATAATTTTCATTTGATAGGAAGGAATGCTATATAGAAGGATAGTTAGAATTAAAAAACTATTTAATTCCATTTAGAGTATTTTATAATTTCAATACAAGTCGCAACATGATCTGTCTATTGTGCCGCAGGGCGTGCGTGACGTAACTATAATTTCATGGTCGCGCGCACCGACATCGAATCAGTAAGAAAATAATGATCCGTATCCGTACCCGCGGATCATGTCACCAAATATCCGTATTCCGATCCGTATCCGCGGATATACATTTTTAACGATCACTAGTTAAGGTACATAAAAGAACGAGTATAATGACCGTAAATCACAATGGCAAATGAAATTATCGGCAATAAAATTCATTCAGAAAACGTAACAATAGCTTGGATTCTTAGTGCGATGAACACGTTTATTAAAATTTGTTCTGTATCTGGGTGAAATTTATTTATCATAATCATGTACAGTTACCATAGGCTCTGTCTAGTTCTAATCAATTAACTAAATATTAGTTGATCCGGCATACTTATTATTTAGAAAACGAAAAAGTTAAGAAGAAGAGCGTAAAACAGCATAACGAAAATGAATAATACGTGAATCTAATTGAATCTATCATCTAAATTGATAAAAAATATCGTGTATAGATAAGGCGACGGCATAAAGTTTAGAACATAATAATTATAACGTTCCCTGGCCACATACCCGCGTTTGTGGCATGGTTCACATGTGACAAAAGGCGAACCAGGCACATTCATTTCTATTTGCTCGCAGTTCAGAGATCGGGAGATTGGTTTGAAAACGAACGTAAGAGCAAAAGCCAATTTATTGCTGTAGGAATCTAGCGAATTTAATGGAAAACCACACATATTTGAATTGCCTTCTGTATTGCTATCCTTTGTAAAAACTTACATACATTCATAGACTCACGCTTTTCCCGGAGGGTTAGGCAGAGACTACGATCCTGACATATCTCTCTTGCTTCATTCACTCCCATCAAATTTCTCATGCATGCTTAAGGATACTTCTAACCTGTCCTTTTTTAGGATGTCTCCAACCTGGCCAGAGAACGTCCGACTAGGTCTTCCCCTTCCTGTCCCATTCACACTTGACTTATATAACTTCTTGGTCAGTCTTTCGTCATCCATCCTTTTCATGTGTCCAAACCATCTTAGCATACCTTTATTTTACCCCACAATACTCTCTTATCACACAATCCTTTACTCTGTCGTTCAAAGACACTCCACACATACTCTCAGTGCTCTCATATCTACAGCATTTATTCTACTTTCATGTCTATTCTGCCATACCCAACTTTTACTACCATACGTAAGTCTAGGTATTAACACCCCTCTATGCACAGCCAAACGTGCCTTTTTGGACACGTTTTTCCTGTTTATAAAAGCCTTCAAAGCTCCATTCACCCTATTACCTGCATTAACTCTTCCTTCAATATCTTCTTCATTATTACCATTCCTAGTAAAGAGCGTACCTAAATATATGGATCATAACATTATGAGCCGTAACACATTTCTCCTTTTCAAAAACCATAACTTTCGTCTTACTCACATTCACTTTCATTCCTTTCTTCTCTAAAGCACCATGCATGATTCCTACCATCTCCTGCAACTCCTCCACTGAAGATGCAAGTATTACCTGATCATCAGCTTAAAGGAGGCATTTGACAAGTAACTCCTTATACCACAGTTACTATGTTTTAAATCTTGCAAAGAACTGTACACGAAGAGGTTGAACAGCCACGGCGACGCTACACATTCCTGTTTAACACCTGTCTCGATGGTAAACCAATCAGTGTACGTGTAGAACCTTAATAATAAAATATGCACGTTTCTTTAAATATGCTATTATCGTAAAAAATATATGCACTACAATTACTATGTAATTAAACCTATCGTCTAGATCTAAAATATAGATACTGCAATAACTTTACTAATTGTCAATTTCGAAAAGAGAGAGGCAAAGGAGTGATTGGACATGCCATCTTTTCCTGTTTTACTACTTTCAGATTTATAGAAAGAGACAATTATACCTATTTATAAGTATATCTATGGCTATCAAGGAAATGCTACAAAATTAGACCAAACAGTTTGAGGCTTAGGTAGACAACCCATAGCGCAACCTCATAAGGGATGACGATGTGGGAGTGTTAATCAGGTAATTTCGCAATCTGTCTCTAGTTGACTACAAAATGTATACCTGTATTTCCCTCTTTGCATAACATAGTCCGCATACCTATGATAAACTTAATATGAGTGTAAACATAATAGAACGAAAAAAATAACGCAAGATAAGAACAATAATTATGAAAAAGAAAGTAAAAAGTGTAAGAGAGCTTTGTTGCTGTTTAAAAACCAATATAAATTGCGCCAGTTCACCATTTTAGGCACTTTTTGCATATTGAGTTTGCAGCCTAATAACGCAATTCCTCAAATTCATCATAAAGGAGTTGAACTAAGTTATTTGAGCAAGACTTTAATATTATTAGACAAAGGAACGTTAGGGAAAAACGTTACATTGTAGCATCGGCAGTCCGGGACAGATTCCAATATGAGACATTTCTGGAACGCGGTCCGGGCCAGGAATCTGGCCCGCGCTCTTTCGATATTACCTCCGAGACTGGGTGCACTTGATATTGTAGCACATTCCCTTGACAGGTACAAACGCTTATTAGATACATTATTGTATTACATTTATTATATATTATCATTTTAGTTTGTTTTCTATTGCTTTTATATTATATTCAGGTTAAACAACTTATTGGCAGTTTTATAGTGAAGTACCTACGTCAAAACGCTATGTTTTTACTAAACTTAGTAGATATTTGAATTTTATTACATATTGGCTATACTGATAGTTCTGTTTATGTAATTTTGTTGTAAGTGTCCACTAAGGAATGATATTTCACCCCTGACAACAACATAAGGTATGAACATGTGTATCGCAAACGTAATTTTGAAGTAAACAAAGCTAGACATTAGCTATGACTGTTGTGGCTAAAAACGCACACATATTGTAATAACGAAAAAAGTAATACAAATACAATACAGAATAATTATGTGTCTTTACGTCAAAGCTCCTACAACAAGCAACCAGGAAATTAGTTTAACCTAGCCGCTGGCATTTATAAGTAAATTCGCAGTCACAACAAGCAGTCTTACATAAAAATTAAAGCATTCCATATTTAAGTAGGAACTATCGTCATTTAGTTAATTAGTTACGCAAAAGCCTTAGAAACCGCATAAAATACAACATATTTATGAGTCAATATATTTTTTTTCTATGCGATTTCATGCAAGACGGGACGGGGAATTTAGTTAATTATATTTAGCTATAGATTAAAAAGACAAATCTAAAAAGGCAAATGCTTGGCATGGACTACCGTGCCATACATTTGCCTTTTTACATATAATAAAATGAAGTCCCCGCCGCGTCCTGTCTGTCTGTATCAACGCGTTAAACTCTAGAACAACTGAACAGATTTTTGCACCTTTTCGGCCACAAGATATTGACATTTCTTAGGAAGATTTTTTTGCACTTTCATTCGGATAATGAATTCTCTGAATCCCCTTTAGTTGGGTTTACTATTACAATGTATTTTATCGTTATAAAGTGAAAAGGAACAGTGTGACAAGAAAAAACTATTATTTAATAATTTGTTACTTATTATACAGAAAGTTTCTAATGGATTATACTCAGCTATTACATTTTACTGTTGAGGTACCTACTAGTATGTACAGTCGCGGTCTGAAAGTGTTTACCACCTTAAGGCTTATAATTGCATGAACACATCAATGACACAAGGATGACGATATTGTACTAGGCAACCAATCTATGATAACACGCGTTGCGTAGCAACTGATGTCAATAACGATTTATCATTCCACATTTATAATATACATTCATTTAAGCGTGATATTTACACTGAAACTAAAATATTTGTAGTCTTCAATTAATGTAATTTTAAACTTGCTATTTACGATTTTGGTATTTGTAATTAATAAGTTTATCAAATGACTTTTAGATTGACAGATTATAATGAAAGGGATGGCGAAAATACGACATCCTGAATATAAAACCTTTTTGAAAAAAATACAATATTTATATCGTCTATAGTAAGACTGTCTCGTTGGTCTAGCGGTAGTGCATACGACAGCTGATCATGAGATCTCGGGTTCGATTCGAGGGTCGGGCTCGGAAAATGTTGCTAAGGTTTTCTGTTAAGAATTTCTTAGTGACAAATTATTAGGAATTTCTGTCAAGAAATTCTTAATAATTAGCCCGAAGTTGGCGGTGTTTCACCCCCGTGCATCAGAAAGCACGTTAAGCAGTCCCGGCTGTCATGATCATGGCAGTCATTAGTGGGAAGTCAGTGGCCTCAAATATACCTACTGACTACTGGTCTAACCTTAGAATGATGTTAGATGGCAGTCGCTCCGTGTAAAAATAAATGCAATTCTGTCACTATGTCAAATTATTTCATCGACCTAAAAATATATACAAATAATATATACATACTCTTTATGTTTGAATCGATGCCTTACCAATGATTGAAAAGTAATAAGTACTCGGATATAGCATTTTAGACCTTGCTGAACCCAGCGTGACAAAGAATGTAATTTGAAAAGTGGTAAACATTTTTAGACCGCGACCGTACAGTCGAACAACTTCCCGCTAGACCACCATAAGGGCGAGAATCGCTCAGCAAGACATAGTCGCTTTCAGTGCTACTTTACACGCACATTGACACTCGTATACAAAACCAGTTTCTAGTGTGCCTCAACTCTATGAGCGAGCCAAGGGATTTATTTTCAAACTGGTCCTGCGCCGACTTGTTTGATTGTACCTAAATGCTGATTTGGTTTTAATATATGTTGGCAAGCAAAATAGTAAAAAGTTAATTAGGTAATGTTTATTAACTACAAAAAAAAGGAAATGGTAAAATCATTATGAGAACTCTTTAACTTGCCGGACGGCACGTGTTCAGTGACTGAGTAGTAAGTCGAACTGACCAATCCAGGCAGGTAGCACGTAGAGCGTGAGTCGCGACTGCACATAGGTCGTAGTGGAGAGAACGGAGAATTTTCTTGGGAAAGCCTTCCTAGAGTGTAAGTGCCGCGTTAGCAGAAAAGAAAATGACTTGTTAAAGTATAACATTTCTTTAAAGAGTTCTCTGTTATACTGTAGCGGCTGCTGACGCTACAAATTATATACAAGGCGCACTATTGTATAAGCGAAGCTCAGTAGTCGTCTCCATGCTCCCATACAGTTAGGTCGTACCTTTATAGTTTATTTATAATTATCTGGTACCACAGCAAAAGTATTATTTTCATCTTTGGAATCTTTCTTTTATCTCTCCATACAAAAGAACATCATCACGAAACCCTACACTTGCAAAAGCATTGAGTTTCTCAGTATGTATTAAAATTTCTGTTTAAAATAAATCTGTTTCTGAGTTTATATTTACTAGACAAAACATGATTTCGTTTACTTTTACAAGACTCGCACTAAGAATAATTTCTATGTCGCGAGGGACTTTATAAACATTTCATCAACGGACTCAAAGATTACTCAAACACGGTAGCATAATTTGTGTGCTAAGTGCATTAAGTTAAACGGCGCTCAAACCACTGCGCTATTCTTGTGATTATGTCATCGAGACACTCATACAAATGTATCACCAGAACGTGCCATAAAACGTTAAGAAAAATGTCTTTGGATTCTTCATACACGTCCGCCAGGACGAGACGATCATTCAGTTTACATCTTTCACCTTGGAGCTCGATTTCTGCTCATAAACTCTAACCCAGTTTACCAGAGTATAAGAACAATAGCCGTCAAAGTAAGCAACAACAACATAACATACTAAGCGCAACCACACAACATATTAAGCTGTGAGCAGCCACTGCAGAGACTTGCGCGTACTTCTTGTCTACGACGCTATAAGTTGTTTTCATTTAACACTATAGGCTTTAGGTTTGTATAATGTATGTGCATGCAAAAAAATACATGATATTGATGTGTGCACATATGACGTGTGATAAGAGAGAAGATAAGGTAATTATACTTTACTTATTGTTGTTCTAAATTAAAAAAAAGCTAAATATGAATAGGAATTATTTTTAAGATTGTGTTTTCCCACCTATACCAGTCCTTTTTATACCTAACTACCTCATAATAGACAGACTACTAAAACATTAATAGTATTAGTAAGTTTCCATCGTTGAATTTATTGAAAAGCTGCCATTATCAAAACAGCAAAGTTACAAAATAAAAACATACACCTTTGAAGTTTATACACAGATCAAACCGTTTAAAATATACAACTTTCAACTTTTACCTACACAGAGCACAAACAACACTACAAAACATAAAACAAAAACAGATTGCACAAATGTTTTCGTAAACCGGAATTGAAATCGCTACCAGAAGCGAACCACTGGCACAATTGCAGCGTCCGCACATTCAGAATCATCATTAAAAGTGTACGCTTCTGCCAAACCTCACCCGCATAATTTATCGGACAGTTTGAACGTACGGTGGGAGCAGATAAAACAATTTTATTATACGGAAATACCAATATAATAAATTGAGTGCATAAGCTGCTTATCACCCACGCCAGATTTTTTCGCGAAAGGATATTAGCTTCATTGATTGATATATTTAACGAATTATTGTTTTTCCTGTACTTATTTTGTTTTATTTGTACCTAACAGGTAGGCAACTGCGGAGGGTTATGATTGGAGTCGTTATGTATTTATGTTTATCTGTTCATACACTTTATTATCTTTCAGCCTGTTAGCGTTGGGTTCGTGATTCCCAACCAGAGCAAATCTTTAGGTGATGAGCACGAATAAGTATGTTTATTAGTTTTCTGTTTTAGGGGCGATAAATCTACTAGAATTTATTAAAAAAAAAACACTATTTACCAAAAAGAAAATATCGAGTCAAGCTCGATCATCCAGAAACTTCAACTTTATCTAGTGTTATATAATTTAGCGGTGAAAAAGTTGTTTTTTTTGCAAAATTGTTTATTTTTCATAAATTAGACATCGGACATACGTATGTAAGTTATAAAAAAATACAAATTTTAAAAATTGTTGTGAGAGCCCAAGAAAGAACCAAACATACTAAGCATTAGTGGGAAATGTATTTTGGTGTAAGGGTTTGCACAGGGTTCCCACCAAGAACTTAGGGTCCCAAGCCAACCTCACCTGCAAGTGGTGCACCTGCCGATCAACGGACGAGGCTCTGGCAAACATAAAATCCCGATAAACGGCAATAGGCTCGCCACCTATTGGGATCAAAACACTGGCCAAAAGTGGGCGTTTAATATGCCTCTGCCTACCCCTTCGGGGGAACAGGCGTGAGTCTATGTATGTATGTATTTTCAATGGAAATAAATAATAATATTTCAGTAAGGATTATAAATATATGTGCCAATAAGGACAGCTATTAAATTCCTTAAATGAATATCTAAATACGTCTAGCATGTATTAATAAACAAAGCCATTCATTTGCATTAACTAAACACATTTTAACAAGAATTGAATATTACACCAACAAAGTTATGCATATAAATATTACATTCATGCTAATATCAGATGAAATCAGTGTTGTAAGATCCATGCTTTACAATCGCTTTGTTAGCAGGAAAACACAGCTGTATTGGGCGAAATAATATTATTGAGTAAGCATTGACGATAACCCTAACCTATGAGCTATGGTGTGGAACATTGGACAGGGTGATCCCTCGGGGGAGACTCTCGAGTTAATAAATGAATCTGTGTGACATATTATGTATATATCAGTGATAATGATAATACAATAGGGGATATTGTAATACGAACGTCTGACGATTGCTGGTTGTGCGTAATATATTTAAGAGTGGTGTGACTAAATTACTTCTACGGATAATTTTATTTGATTTTTCATCAGACACATTTTAACAGATTATGATTATACTAGACTTTGTCCACGCGTGGGATTGATTTGCCCTCTTAGAGTGAAAATTCCCAGAAATCCTCTCTTAGAGCTCTCCTACACTCCCTAAGGCATATAGTAGATTAAGTTGTGTGTAGTCTGTCAGTCAGTAACGCATCAATTTCATATTTGTTTATCAAACAACCATAAAAAATAATTTCATTCGCAAAAAGTTTTCCAGGTAAAATCAAAAGTATATTTCATTAAGCTACCTTCAAATAAAAACCCACAACTTCAGGTAAAGCACGAAATATTTTTAATAATTCCAGCGCGGGAATTAATCAACTCATCCAGCGAGTAGATAATTTGAAGTTATAATTAGCTCCGCTGAAGAATACCCTCTCAGACGAGAGTTGTAATATTTTTTCACTTTTATTCAAATTCAAAATCCTTTATTCATTTAGGTCACAATGTGACGCTTATGAACGTCAAAATAATAAATTTATAAAATAATTACTTATACTCAAATTTAAAACATTATTACTGTATGCTTCTACATTTACATTTACTGCCACGTTCGCAAAGCAATAGGTAGAACCATAAGAAAGAACGGGCAATAAAACTCACGGTCACTCTTTTTCATCGCCAGGTTTTGCATAATATTAAATATTTTCCGATGAAATATTTCATAATCCGTTCATCCAGTGGTCAGTGAAAGGGGAGAGTGGGGTGGTTGGCCCCACTCTTTCTCGCCGCGAGTCCATTTAACTATTCTCCAAAATTTAGATAAAAATGTACGCACCTCAGCTATATTCTTTGATTTAAGTAAAGCTTTCGATGTTGTTTCCCACAACAAGCTACTTTTCAAATGTGAAATGTATGGGATAAGGGGTATCGCAAACAAATGGCTAGAGAGTTATCTAACCGGCAAAACCCAGTATGTTGATATCCTCAGTGTCAATAACATAATGCATGAAATTCACATCAAATCAGATCTTGTTAAAAACCAACTAGGTGTCCCTCAAGGAAGCATATTAGGACCTCTGCTTTTCTTAATATTTATAAACGATCTGCCCAAAGTCACACGGCACGATTGTACACTCTTTGCCGATGATATAGCGGTGGTAATATCAGAGTCTAAGGCAACCAGCTACAATGATGACATTAACAGTTGCATATCTGACATCGTTTCATGGTTAGATGAAAATAAACTCAAAGTTAATATTAGCAAAACCAAATTTATGCAATTTTATAATAGATATCCAAATAAGAATGATCTTATAGTTAAGTATATGAACGAAATAATTCCAGAAGCAGAAGATGTTTCCTTTTTAGGTATAACTTTAGATAGAGAGTGTCGTTGGGCCTTACACGTAAATAAAGTTTGTAACAAATGAAACAGATTTGCGTATGCGTTCTGGCGGTTAACAAAAGTTGCAAATCAAAATACTGCTATACAAGCATACCATGGATATGTAGCGTCGATAATCAGATGTGGTATCCTTTTGTGGGGTAACTCCGTAGACATGAACAAAGTTTTTATAGCCCAAAAAAATGCATCCGTGCAATTGCCGGTGTACCTCCACTTACATCTTGCAGACTATTATTTCCCAAGCTAAAGCTATTGACACTGCCATCTATCTACATCCTTGAATGCTGTTATTTTGTTAAAACACATTCTTACCTTTTCCCGAAATGGAGTGATCACTGTAACTTTAATACCAGGCATCCTGATAAATTACTTGTACCTAGCTTAAGATATGAGTTGTATCGTCGGAATTCTTACACAATGGCCATCAAAATTTATAATAAATTGCCAAATGACGTAATAAATCTGCCAAGTAAAGCTTTTAAGGCAAGGCTTTGGTCATGGCTTGCAACCAAAGCTTTCTATTCTATTAATGACTACTTACAAGAAAAGATTACTGTAAATACTATGTATACCAGCTGTTCATTGTAAATGTTATTGATTCTGAAAATGATTTTTCGTTTTTCTTATTACTATTCCTGTTTTCTTATTATACTATTACTGTTTTAAATTGTGCTATATTTTGTGTAAAATTGTAATAAAAACAAGAGCAGGATAACACTTGTAAACCAATCTAGTAAAATTGGTACTTATACATTAAGTTTGTATTGTTTTAGTCTTTCACTCTAATGTACTATATTAGAAATTTATTATATCTGCAACTAAAGTTTTGCATGCCGTTTACGGCCAAACATATGAAACTATTATTTCATTGTAACATCTTATGTACTTACGATATGAAGTTTTAGAACGACATGAGCGCTCGACTAACTGCGACAGCAGCAAGAATTCAACAGATAACTGTGACTCTTATAAAGTCATTTTTATATGCTGCGTATTTTATCCTTTGCTCGTTATTTTATGCCCACGAATGAATAAGTAGTCTACGCTCATTTGAACTAAATACAACTTATTGCAAATTTGTAGTAAATTCTAAATGGTAAAGTTCAATTTGTCGCACGAGTGATTGATTTTCACGGGATAGCCGGGATCGATCACTCGCCGAGCAATTAAAAAGAGATGATTAGGTTGTCTTACGGGAAATAAATAAAAAATATCACCAGGAAAGATTAAACTCGCGTTATATTCCAGAATTACAATGGTTTTGATTACATAAAAGAGCTGACACTTGAGGTTAACCGACTAGACTATTATCCAGGGCGTAGGTCGTAGGTTGACACTCCACAGGTCCTCGGATGAGTACTCAGCTTTGACGTGTGTCTCGCAGCAGAAGAAAGGGCCCAACCACGTGTGTCGCTGGTATATATATGGTCGGCAAGCGGGAGAGGGCTCCCCACTGCAGTGCGTCATCGTAGCGGGGCTCGCAAGCGCCGAGGCACGACGTCACACACCCCCCCCGTTAGGCCGGGATTTTCCCTAAGGAAAATTCCCTAGCCAAACGGGCGTAGCAGCCCTGAAGATACTCCCTGGAATTAGAGAAAACAAGGGCATGAGTACCTTGAACAAGTGACAACCCTATACGCTAATTAGTATACCTAAATAATAATGACCCGCGCTTGCATTCTTCACGCGTACAACGGCAGTCTGAACTTGAACATAAACATTTATCATTCATAATTCATCACACATACCTACATGTAAATGCCAAGGCCAGTGTAATGGCCCAATAGCAAAGATAACAATCTATGGAGAAGCGCTTAGGGTAATTATTAGGTAATAATGATTTGTAGATATAAGAACTTGATCTAGCCCTACGACTTAAAAATCTTGGGTTCGGCCTTGGCCACTAGATAAGTAAACTTTTTGAATATAGTTAGGTGTAACAACAGATTTTTCGTAACGATGAACAAAAATAATATAAGCCGCAGACACGACCGGACCGCTCAATGTCAAAGGAAAGAATTTAATAAATATTTTGCTCTAATTAATAACTACAACACGACCAGTAAACACCTTTTGAATGTAAACAATGGTGAATCATTAGTTAGGCATTTATTTATCGGCGCGTCGCTGAGTAAACGCGCGTGCGTCATAACGACAACTAGTTAGGTACGATCTAAATGGTAGGTACTATTCGACTGTTCCGAGCTCGCGGCGCACGGTTAATTACTCTGAATGTTTATAAAGTACCTATAATAACAATTTGATTATGGAATTTATACAGAATTAAGAATAACAACAGAACTTCAGAACAAGGCACGGCGAAAAACAACACGCCAATCAATATGCATTATAGAAAATACACATGCGAGAATCGAACACCAGACCGATCCTACAACGACCTTTTAACCACTGAGCCATAACTGATAGTTAGATAAACAACAGATTCTTTGTAACAATATTACATGTAATAAATTTTATTACCATTTATAACTGAAACATTTATTCATTTTATGTTAGCATGTTTACATAAATCATTAACACAACACAATACATTATCTTGTGGGCTTCGACTCGAAAACATAAGAACCATTGTTGGCCTTCGCAAATGATTATGTAGGTAATTATAACTTAGTATAGATATGCGTCTTACATTGTTGTTTTTATGCTTTTATTATTCTTTGTAATTAATCAACTTTAAATCTTTGATGTGCCATTCTCCTAAAGGTTTACCGGCCATGTCGTTAAGTTTGTATACTAGGGGTGACTTTTTTGAGGCAATCTTACATTTAATAAATTTAGGCGCCAATTTCTTGCTAAAGTATTTATCCTTGTCACTAAGTAGAAACGTTCTGCGCCAAACTATATCACCGACATTGAATTCTGCCGGTTTACGGTGAAGATTATAAGATGAACAATTTCGTTGGTGGGCCGACAACAGAGCTGAATGTACCTTCTCGAAAATAGAGGATAAGTAGCCTAAAGTTTCGGCATAGCCGTCCCGTGGTTCAAGCACCATATTGGAATTAAATTCCTTGTCAATATACTGAGAACCACATGTTATGACCTCCCTACCAAAAACAAGGAAATTAGGAGAATAACCAGTAACCTCACTAACTGCGCAGTTAAGGGCGAACTGAACCTTAGTGATTAAAGTGTCCCAGATTCGATGATCAGATTCTATGAAAGTTGAAATAGCTGTAATAATGGTTTTGTTGTAACGTTCAACTGAGTTAACGTGGGGAGTATACAACGGTGTAAAATGCAAATTTGGAATTTTATATTTTGACAACATACTTTTAAAGGTTGCGCTAATAAATTGTTAACCGTTATCCAAAACAATAGTAGATGGAATTCCATGCACCAAAAATACATTTTCCTCGAGAATTTTTGTTATCACTTCTGCAGTTGCCCGTTTAATGGGGAAAAGCAAACAATATTTAGAGAAACAACAACTGACCACAAATATAAAAGTGTTTTGTTTTCTGCTGGGGGGCAATGGACCAATCAAATCAATACTAATCGTCTGAAAGGGTTTTTGACATGATTTGGGTTTTCCCATTAGACCTAAATTTGGGTGGTTTTGGTGTTTATGGGTGATACAAGGTTCACATGAACTGACGAACTTGAAAACATCATGAACTGACGAACTTGACAACATCGGAGTACATACCAGGCCAAAAGTAATTAAGTGCAAGACGTTTGTATGTCTTAAAGATACCCAGATGTCCAGCAGTGGGCGAAGAATGATTCTCCCTTAGAATGTCAATTCTTTGGTCAGACGGAATAACCTCTTTCCATTGAAATTCTCTAGTGAGAGGGTTTAATGTTTTTTTAAAACAATACAATTTATTGTTTATTACTTGATAGTTAACAAAGGAAGTCGGAGAACTTAAACAGCCTTTATAGATATTTAAATACCAAGGATCATTAGTAGAAACTGGTAAATTCTGATTAGAATTAATATCTATATTTATATCATTAGCAATAGCAGAAACGGGTAAAGAGCGAGACAGAAAATCAGGTAAAACGTTATCGGAACCCCGACGATGACGTATTTCGAAATTATAGGAAGATAAGCGAACTCCCCATCTGGCTAACCGGCCAGTAGGGTTATTTAAGGTCAAGAACCATTTCAAAGCAGCGTGATCAGTGTAAACAATAAACTTTTTACCATTTTCAACATAACAACGCCAGTGTTCTATAGCAGATAGAACAGCCAGGGCCTCCCGCTCTGTGGCACTGTAATTTTTGTCTTGCTTACTGAGTGATTTGCTATAGTACGCTATGACTCTTTCCTCACCATTTAACCTTTGACAGAGGATCGCGCCAAGACCAAAATCGCTAGCATCTGAGTGTATTTCAAACGGTTGCGAGTAGTCAGGACAAGCCAACACCGAGGAGGAAATCAAACAATTCTTTAGGTTATTAAACGCCTCATTAGCCTCTGTCGTCCAGCAGAATGGAGGTGCGTTTTTACTTTGAGATGTTAACTTATTTAAGGGTGCAGCAATAGAGCTAAAATTCGGTATAAAACGCCTGTACCACGAGGCTGCGCCTAAAAATCGACGTACTTCTTTTCTATTAGAAGGAGTGGGATAATTTTTCATTGAATTTACTTTATCCGGATCGGGATGCAATCCACTAGAGTCGACAACATAGCCTAAATATTTTAGTTTATCTCTAAAAAATTGACATTTTTCGAGATTAATTGTTAAATTAGCGCTTTTTAGTTTATCAAGAATGCGTAATAAAAGAGTAATATGCTCGCTGAAGCTGGACGTGATACAGATTATGTCATCGATAAAACAGAAAACCTTATTTTCAAATTCTGGGCCATAAAATAAAATATCAACTAATCGTTGTTGAGTAGCTGGCGCATTCGTAAGACCGAAAGGCATTCTTTTGAATTGAAATGTGCCACGCGTGGGAATATAAAAGGCTGTTTTGCAACGGTCCTCTTCTTTAATTAATGTTTGCCAAAAAGATTTAGACAGGTCTAAACTAGACAAGTATTTAGCATCTCTCAGATTATCTAAAATTTCCGAAATATAAGGCAAGCTATAAGCATCTTTTTTTGTAACGGAATTTAATTTTCGACTGTCCAAACAGAAACGCAGTTCACCATTCTTCTTTGGTGTCAAAATGACCGGGTTTGACCACGGGCTTTCGGATCGTTCAACAACATCCTCTGAGAGCATGTCGTCAAGATGCTTCATTAATATTCTTTGTTTATCGGGAGACATGCGATAAAATCTTTGCCGAATAGGGGGACAATCACCTGTATCAATTGAATGAGAAATAATATTTGTGCAACCGAGACCCCGCTTCTCGTATGAAATATCGGTAAATTTAGAAATAATGTTGTCAGCGGTAGCTCTCTGGTCGACTGTAAGATGATCATAAGAAACAAGATGTGTAGGGGGAACTGCCTGCAACTCCACTACTTGAGCGTCAGACTTGTTCACAATCAAAACAGACTCCAATTTGTTAGGAAATAGGCCAAAGCTTCGCCAAAAATCCATGCCAAGGATAAGGGAATTTTGAATCCCAGGTACAACATGAACTTCTAAGTTAATCAATTTATCCTGAAAATCGAAGGGTAGAAACACCGATCCCAAAGACTCAAATCGTTCGCCGCCTGCTGTTATTAACCTTAAAGGTTTCGATTTATACAAAACATTGTCTTTCAAAAATAAGTTATGCAAATTATTACCTAAAATTGTAACGCAAGATCCAGAATCTAAAAGACCTGTGGTAGGTATTCCGTTTAATTTTAGAGTAACGTAAGGTAAATATTCTACTTTAGAATTACGGATTGAGGAAATATGATAGCTATTAAAGAATTTTTTTAAAAAGTCCAACCAATTATTCCACTCTGTTTTATTACAATTAGTTGTATAATTTGATTTTCCACAATCCTTATTAACTAGTTTTTTGAAACTGTAGGGGTCGACTTAGATTTACAATTGGGGCAGTCTGACACCTTGAAACCCTTTGTGCCGCACTTAAAACAGATTAGGTAGTGTGGCTGACGGCAATTACGTAATGAGTGCGAATTGCATCTACAACGCACGCAAAAAGTTTTATTTATATTAGAAGCACTCGATACGGCGTTGACTTGTGGTACAGACTTGTATCTCGATGTATCGGCGACAGAATTATATTTATTGAAGTTATTATGATTGTAAACATTTTTGTTTGAAGAAAAATTAGAAAACGGATAATTATACGCTAGATCGGGTGCTACAGTATTCTTTGAAACTTTAGGGGGTTCAGAAAATTGCTTACTGCGACTTTGATAATTTTCGAAAAGACGACAAACTTCGACCAGACTATCAACATTAACAACCTTTGCAGTGAGCAGACAATTAGTGTAACAAGGTCTAATATTATTTAGTAAAATTTCTAGCTTCTCCGAATCAGCGATAGGAGAACTAAGTCGCGAAAACAGACCGTGCATTTTTGCCACGTAAATAGTTATTGATTCGTTCTCGCCTTGTGAGCGCTGACGAATCTCCGTCATAAGTCGATAATCGTAGTTATGCGGACTAAAATCTCGTTTTAAAAGTTCGCAAAGTTCTAACCAAGTCTTTACATTATTTTTAACAGAACGATACCAAACTAATGCGTCACCCGAAAATATTTCAAAAGCGAAAGACAACATCTTGTCATGTGGAATAGATCTACAGGACATAAATTCATCAATTTTTTCAATAAAAGATCTTACACATGATTTACCGTTAAATTTGAATTTACCTAATTCCGAGAAGAGCTTACGGTCGTAATTATAGGACGTGTTTCCCTCTGCCACTGAGCAATCCGACCGCGAACTACGGCCCGTGATTAATTGTAATTTCGCATATAAGTCATTAAATTTATTCCACACAGACTCAATTTTTTTAATATCAAGACTGCCGGTATCCACCCTATTCAGTCGATGAAAACAATGGTGAAGCACGGTTTCGACCTTCTGTTGAAGCTCGGAGGTATAGTTTGCTTCCAACATAGATAAGTGTTTATTTGATCTTAATAACGACTTTTCCATTTCAGCCACATCCTCCTCTGGTGGGAAGGGTGAAGATAATATATCCTCCGAGGGAATTTTAACTGAAAGTTTAGCGATTTGTTTGCGGGGATCGTCAGGCTTTGAAACGCCGCGTATTGTGGTCTCATATTCTAATTCCGCTTTAGTTAATAATGAGAAATTTATAATGTAAGCCATTATTACAAAACAATAATAGAAAATCTAAGTATTTACGCCGGTACTAGAAAAAAATTAAATATCGCCAGAAAATCGAATACCGTGCTAAAAAAAGCTGAAATACACTAAATTATACAATGGTGTGATGATTGGTAAAGGATTAAGAAAAATTTCTTAAAGGTCACTCAAAGGTTGAATCACAATATTTTTTTCGCGAACACGAGGCATGTTAGTTCAACGGCTAAGCGGTTAGAACCGGTTGGCGGCTCGACACGCTGCCCGCGGTGGAACGTGATTTTAGACCGACGTTAATTACATCACCGTTATGTTATTTACACAGTTAAATTGCTTATGGCCAACCAAAATAGATAGAAACTGTACCTGTACGCAATTCACCACACCAGAATATATGCACACACAGGAGAAAAATATACAAGAGAAAAAGAAATTATTTCACTCACCTGTAAAGTGCCACCCTACGTTTTTAAAAATATATTTAAAAATTCTATTGGGCGCCAATGTCGCACGAGTGATTGATTTTCACGGGATAGCCGGGATCGATCACTCGCCGAGCAATTAAAAAGAGATGATTAGGTTGTCTTACGGGAAATAAATAAAAAATATCACCAGGAAAGATTAAACTCGCGTTATATTCCAGAATTACAATGGTTTTGATTACATAAAAGAGCTGACACTTGAGGTTAACCGACTAGACTATTATCCAGGGCGTAGGTCGTAGGTTGACACTCCACAGGTCCTCGGATGAGTACTCAGCTTTGACGTGTGTCTCGCAGCAGAAGAAAGGGCCCAACAACGTGTGTCGCTGGTATATATATGGTCGGCAAGCGGGAGAGGGCTCCCCACTGCAGTGCGTCATCGTAGCGGGGCTCGCAAGCGCCGAGGCACGACGTCACAAATTGAAATGATTTTGTTCTATCTTCATTATCCTTATCATCGTCCTAGCGATATCACAGCAATAACTCGCTTTCTAGTCTAACTGGATTTGACTGAATTAGCTTTTCAACAAAGCGACTGCCTGTTTGACTTCCACAACCCATGGGACAGGGATATATATTCTACGGTTTGGACTTGTGAAAATTCATAAAGACTGTCAAGCATCCTCATGACAGCCGGGAAAACCCGCCTAACGTGATCTCCAAGGCAAGTGACAAGCGATAATTCACAATTTAATACGCACATGCCTCCAAAAGGCAAAGCTGTCGATTTGAACCCGATACCCTCTCCATGGCAGTTTGTTGGTATCGCCACTAGGCTAGCGCTGCCTGTTTTTTTGTCTATCTGTATATTATTCAGGTGTAATAAAGACCTTAAATATATTGCATTTTGTTAGAAGCAAAAGCCCATTGCATTCTTGCGAGAACGGCTGCTCATTCTAAAAGTCCTGCCGTGATTAATTAATCTTTTGCTTTGGAAACTATATTTCTGCACACACATGCATTTAAGTGTATAAATTAAATGTGGTATGCGAGAGGAAGCAATCCAGTACATTAAGATAAGAGACTGCTGTAAACCACAATACTACCGACCTATTTCTAATGTGCGAGCTAGCAGAAGCAATTTTCTTATAAAGATACAACTAAATTAACCAGTAAGGTTGAACTAAATTATGGTCACTAACAAATTTAAAGGTAGTTGCGAAATTTCAAGTCTGCGAAAACGGGGTCCCGGTTTTGCAACAATGATTGCTTTTTCTACAATGTCAATCATACAATCAAACAATACAATCTAAGCATTTAGACAGTTAACCTATAGGGGTAGGTGTCGGAAGAGAATGAAAATGGAATCTGGGAAATAACGCAAAAGATAGTCCTGGCCTCTGGTGCTGCCATTGAACCTCAATCAAGGTCTTAACTTATTATGTCTAATTTAATGAGGCCTATATGCCTATGTAGGTATATCTTACTTACATCGCAACACATACTATTGCAAAGCCATTTTTTTCCTGTTGTGTGTGAACGGTTTCGGCTGAAGTAGAATTAAGATAACCCCAAAATTATAGTTCTAGGACCTAGGAGTGTTGAAGTCATGGATCACCTGGTTTGCTCGCTGAGGCTTTTGCGAGACTTTTCCTTCTCTATCTATGAGTGGCAGTTGAATAACGGAACACGTCATGGATGACTTAATGAGATAATTAAGTCCATGTCGTGGGTGATCGACAGCGAGAACATTGCTCCAGTGCTCCTCTACTCTACCTTGTATTATTAAAACTCCTACCGAGCTTTCATTACGGGTGATATGTCCAAACATTCTGTGAATTCGCACTTGCACCATCGACGAAAGTCTTAGAAACGTTGGAGAATAACAGAGGTTTAATTATACCTTTAAATAAGTCATTTATCGCGAGTAAGACCCGTTAACAATATAACGAAAAGTATAACGAAAGTCTTTGTTTGATATGAAGATTCTTCGCACGTTAGCCTAGTTGCTCACTTAATATATTAACCTACCTTTTAAAATAAATTATAATACCTCAAACTTGCAGTTTAATGTTAATTAAAAGGCAGCCCTTGCTCGTTGGGTTTTAATAAAGCATATAAGTTAGTGCTAGCCCAGACTTATCTACCAGCATATTTCCTACTAGATGAGCCCGCGCTTACACCCGCGTTATTTAAGGCTACTGCTCTGCTCCCGTGGCTCATAGCGTGATATTATATAGCCTTCCTCGATAAATGGGCTATCTAACACTGAAAGAATTTTTGAAATCGGTTCAGTAGTTCCTGAGATTAGCGCGTTCAACCAAACAAATAAACAAACTCTTTAGCTTTATATATTAGTATAAGATATAGCTTGTACCTACTTCGTGTTATTTTTAGGTGCTAATAGAAGCATTTTTTACTAAAAAGTAATTAACCTAAAAAAAAATTATTGTCTATACTGCTGCAATAGACATTTTTTTTTTATAGTGTAGTAATTTAAGAGGCCGTCTCTTTATTTTGCACTACGTAGAGTGGAGAGAGTTCTATCCTTACACCGCAAAGAGACCGAAACATAGAGACACAAATACACTAGCTGATTTCACAAACCAGCCAGTGCAGTTTATTGGTGTGCAATTGTGTCATAGTACAGCAGATATGACCTGAAATCACTGCCCACTGAATTTGTTCTTATTTTCTTTTTGTGTAAGTAGTAGTGGCCATCTCTGTTGTCGTAGATTATACGCCACCTGCAAGTTTGTGAAATGGCCTAACGTCTGTCCTGAGACAAGAACCGACACCGACAGTCAAACGTATCATCCTTCGCACGGTAGCACTTTGATGTTGGTAAATGCTACAGCAAGCGGTCACCCATCTAACTGTCGGCCCTACCAATGCTTTACTTTGCAGAAACGGTAAAACGGTACCAAGAACGGTAAGTTAAGACATGTTACGAGCTCTACCTTTTGAATCTGGGGCCACCATACGGGACAACATGCCTATGTATCTGTAGGAGATACACGATTTTTGAAATGCACGTATTGTGATTGCCCCATCCCTTATTTTTCATTTCATCATCATCCCTGTATATAAACTGTCCCACTGCTGGGCATGGGCCTCCTCTCTCTATGAGAAGGGTAAGGCCATAGTCCACCACGCTGGCCTATTGCCGGTTGGCAGACTTCTCATGTCTTTCGAGAACATTATGGAGAACTCCCAGACATGTAGGTTTCCTCAGGATGTTTTCCTTCACCGTTTAGCAAGCGATAATTAACAATTTAATACGCACATAACTCCGAAAAGTCATTGGCGCGCGCCGTGGATTCGAACCCGTACCCTCCGCGTGGCAGTCTGTCAGGGTCTCGCTATCGCTCGCTGCTTGCTACGTGTATCCCTTATTACGAGGATGGTTTATCACAACTGGCAAAATATGAATGAGTTGATATGTATGTTTGAAAATACTTACTTTTATTGAATTTTCCATAATAATTCTGTAACTATAGACTGAATAGATAGCTCATTGCAGCTAATAGTGTATTAGGTATAATTTTTATATAATAAATATTTTTTCATCAAATATTTGTTATACCTGTTCAAACTACATATCTTGTTTCTAGATCATTCGGTTTGAATGTAATATCAGTAAAACTAGACTCCGTAAACCGTAATTTGCTTTGAAATAAAAAATATGTATTAATAGTATGTCTTGTTTTAAAAATGTCTGTAGGTACCTACTGCAATTTACACTTCGGTGGAGATCTCTCAAATCAAATAATGTATTAACTTAAATTTTATGCATTTTCATCGACTTATATTAACAGACTGTTGTATAAGAAGTTTCTAAGTAACACTTCATAAGCACTTTGAATTTCATTTTATCAAACGTTCAGAAATCTTCAAAAGCGGTTACAGTAACGCCATCTGTTATCATTTCGCAACGCCCTTCCAAGCCTAGAGGCGTTACAAAACCCACAACGAAAACAGCATCATACAATCTTAAAGTGTACTGAATTGTTTTAAACGAAAGCCACAAAATATAGAGGTAGTTTGTAAACCGCGCGCCAGCTTAAATGCCTGAGAATTATTGCACTAGTGCACCATATATGTTACTGCATCGCTGCGTTTGAGCTAAAATGCACTTTAGCAACAATTGTTTTCTTCTTCTGGTTTTCTCAATCTTTCTTTAATTGAATGTGAGCCATAGACATGTAGACATTGAATAAAAGTATAATTATAGTCATTTACACATTAAAGTGACGAGCCTTAAGTTTGGGAATGACGAGCATGCATACAAAGAGTTTGTCATAGTCTTGTAGAATTTGTCGAGGATTTGTTTACTTTATTTATTTATTTAGTACAATACTTAGACTGACTCCGTGGTCTAGTGAATAGCGTATGCGACTGCTGATCGGAGGTTCTGGGTTCTATTCCCGTTTCGGACAAAAGTGTTACTGTGTTTTTCCAAATTCTCAGTAGCAGCACGGAGTCTGGTGTTGTTCCCGGTAACGGCAATAGGCTCACCCCCTATTACGTGGGACCTAAAATTCATGGCGAAATGTGGGTGTAATATTACACCTCTGCCTTCCCCTTCGGGGATACAGGCGTGAGTCAATAAATAAAAATAAATTAAAAAAACTTATAACTATGTAACGGGTCTATGTCGCGTAATTATTTAAAAAGAAAGAAAAAATACTTTATATTTATCCTGAACTTTCGGTATGATTTACGCCAGCCGTGGTCATGGGCAGTCTTTTGTTTGTATAAACTTTTCCGTTAGCAACAAACCTCAAGGTATATTGTTAAGTCCATCATTCAGACTATCCACCTTTTAGAGTTTATTTGTCTACTTAATTGTTTGTTATCGCAAGAAGGAGACATGAATATTTTTATTAATTTTTACACAGTGATAGTTGGACAGCCGCCCACCTTATGGTAAACGGTAACCGTCAGTCCCTATGACAAAGAAACACATAAAGGTCACAGCTTGGAGGAAATTGAAGACGCCGGAAAAAGAGCGATATAATAAGTATGCAAGGGAGGTTGATTTGACCGCCGCCGGCACTCTCACTTACCTCACAAAACTAAATACAACTATTCAGATACGGTTACTTTTGTGTTTTTTTGTTTTGATATTCTGCAAGACTTCTTTGTATGTAATACTTTTACGGTCGAGCTGAACAATTCTTTATAAAAGCAGCATGCCTCTTCTAACAGGATTACTGTATGAGACTCTCTATAACGTTTTTAAAGATTGATATCTCAAGACGCTTACAAGCGCCATGATTACGGTTATACATGTACACTAAATAACACCCGCGGTCATAAATCTTGCAACAGTGCTGAAGTATCGGATACCTGAAACAAAGGTACAGCCACATACAAAAGTATCGCTGCACACTTCAAAATCTTTGCTGAGTCTTTTAATAAATTCAAACTTTCTAAGAGTAATTATCTTCATTTATAAATTATTGGTTCGGCGTTGCACCGAAATATGTACTAGTCGATTTCGTGATATGGGAAAATATTAATATTGTGGACTGTATAAAGAATGGCTGGTAAATCGCCTAGAAGAGGGGTGAACGGGCGATCTTATGGCTATTGGAATTTATAGGAGGCACGCCTTACCTTACAAAATGGCGGCCGCCGGCGTCTTCGAGAGTCGGGCCACAAACTGATCACTCCACTTGGATCCAGCCCGAAGCTGCACAGATCACTCCACTGCACCCGCGGGCGGTTCAGTTCTCGTTTATAGTATAAAAGCGGTAAATATTGCAGTATTGCACACGTTCGTCGTGGCGCGGGGCTGTGTAAGCACGCGACCGATCAGCGTGACGATTGATCTCCGACTCCCTCGCAGCGTCGTTGAATTCCGCGACCAATTTGACACTGCGGTATGCAAAGGAATTTATTAGCTAGGTGTTGACATAATTAACTATCAATAGAAAAGATAGATGGCGCTACCATACCCCGCCGGCCCTAAAGGGTTGCCTTTAAAAAAAAAAATTGAACTTAGCTATGTTGGATGTACTACCGCATAACCCATAAATAGGCTAAGACAGCAATATGATATTAAAATTAATCTAAATTAACTTTAGCGAAACAATTATAACGAAAACTACAAACTAAATACTTAAACTAAGAGGTAATTCTAACTTCAGGCTAGATCTCACTGAGTTGGAAGCGGACAGAGACGTACAACAGGGCGCACGTAGCTCCCCTTCGCGGTTTTCACGGTAACAAAGCGGGTTGTACCGTCTTTGGAAGTATGCAGTTTCTCCACGATGCCTAACGGCCATGAAAGCGGCGGAGCATTATCATGTACTATGACGACCAACGTACCCTCCTGTATAGGGGATGCAGGACTATTCCATTTGGATCTAGCCTGAAGCTGGTGGAGATATTCCGCACGCCAGCGCCACCAGAACGACTGCACGAGTTTATCCAGCAGAGTATGTCTCTGTAGCAAGCTTGAAGAGTGTGCTTCAGGAGCCGGAAATGACGATAATGGCACTGTGTTCAGAAAATCTGCAGGGCTTAACGCGGATGGTTCTGCAGGGTCACTACTCAATGCCGTGATCGGACGCGAGTTGATCAGCGCCTCGACTTGTGCAAGGACAGTTAAAAGCTTTTCGTAAGAGAGGATTTGTTGACCTATAACTTTAAAGAGATGCGTTTTAATTACTTTGACCATGCTTTCCCTACATCCACCGAAATGTGGTGATGCTGGCGGAATAAACTTCCAGTCAATATGATTTATGGAAAGTTCTTCCTGAAGACGAGTACGATATTCTTCCCTGAGAAACTTATAAAGGTCGCGTAAATAAGAGCTTGCGCCCACGAAACAAGTGCCGTTATCCGTGTACAAACACTGTATAGGGCCGCTTCGTGAAAGAAATCGTTTAAGGGCTGCCAGGAATGACACCGTGCTTAAATCCGTCGCAACTTCAATGTGCGTAGCGCGCGTCGTTAAGCATGTAAAAATACATAGCCAAGCTTTACGGCTTTTAACACCTCGACCACGCACTGGCGTATACTGCAGTGGTCCTGCGTAATCACAACCGGTATGTGTACACGCTTTATCAATCTGATTGACGCGCTGGCTAGGAAGATCTGCCATGGGAGGGAGAATCGGACGCGGACAAAATTTGAAACAGACGTTACATTTATATATTCTGTGACGAATTATTCGTCGAGCAACTAAAACCCAATATTTATGCCTAAGTAAGGACATAAGCAACTCTGGACCAGCATGATCTCCATGCTTTCCCTACATCCACCGAAATGTGGTGATGCTGGCGGAATAAACTTCCAGTCAATATGATTTATGGAAAGTTCTTCCTGAAGACGAGTACGATATTCTTCCCTGTTATAGAGTACGATATTTTTCCCCTAAAAATACATAGCCAGGCTTTACGGCTTTTAACACCTCGACCACGCACTGGCGTATACTGCAGTGGTCCTGCGTAATCACAACCGGTGTGTGTAAACGCTTTAGCAACCTGGTTGACGCGCTGGCTAGGGAGATCGGCCATGGGAGGGAAAGTCGGACGCGGACGAAATTTGAAACAGACGTTACATTTATGTATTCTGTGACGAATTATTCGTCGAGCGGCTAAAATCCAATACTTATGCCTAAGTAAGGACATAAGCAACTCCGGACCGGCATGGAGGTGCTTCTTGTGATAAAAATCGACAACATGATCATGTCGCGGCAGAATACAAGGATGTTTGTAGTTATAAGGTTCATCGGAATTTGACAGACGACCCCCAACGCGTATGACGCCGTGTTCATCGAGAAACGGCTTGAGTCTAAGGATAGCGGGAGAACAAGGTACATTGTCTTTTAAATTTTGAATGTCGTTACTAAAATGAACAGCTTGTACAGCTCGTAGTAACTTACATTCTGCGAATTTGATATCAGTACTTGATACAGAAGTCTCATTAGGTAGGTGCCTAAGAAACCTATAGACATAAACGATGGCGCGGAGTAACTAAGACCACGATGACATGCGTAGTGCGAGTGCATATATGGGAGACTCCGCAACCTCAGCAATCACGGGATAAGAAACAGACTTCCGTTCGGGTACATCTACGTCTTCTGCACTGTGGTCAAAGGGTTGCATGGGCCATTCTGACGGATCATGGGAGATCCTAGAAGGTCCACGACGCCACAATGGATGATGCAGATGATTAAGCGGAGTGACACCACGAGACAAGCAATCTGCAGGGTTCTCAATACCCGCGACGTGATTGAAACAAGTAGCAGGAACCAGTTCAATCAATTTGCTAACGCGGTTGGCGACAAAAGTCTGCCAGCGATGAGGAGAAGAATGAATCCAAGCGAGCACTACTTTGGAGTCGGAAAATGCGTATAATTTATTAATGGGGTAGTGGGACAAAACTGTGTCTTGAACCTTGCGGAGCAACTGAGACAGCAGAAGGGCCGCGCACAACTCCAGTCTCGCAACTGAAATGGTTTTAACAGGCGAGACCTTAGACTTGGTACAAACTAACTGCACCGAGTAGTTAGAACCAATGCAGACTTGCAGATATACGACTCCGCCGTAAGCACGCTCGCTGGCGTCAGCGAAACCTATCAAGTTGATGGTACATCCATCTACCAACCCAAGATGTCGCGGAATAGTAACTTGATTGAGCGCGGTAAGCTCAATACAAAACTGGCCCCAAGCGGCGACAATATGGTCAGGGGGTGTTTCATCCCACTCACACTTTGATAGCCAAAGCTCTTTGATCAAGAGCTTGGCGTACAAAATTGTGGGAGCCACAAAACCCATTATGTCCCATAGTCGAGCCACTGTGAACAGCATAGTGCGTTTGGTGCACTTATCATCTGGTGGTGAGACGTCAAACCGAAAACTATCGCAGGATTTGTCCCAGCGTAAACCGAGAACCTTATGCGGTACAGACTTCTCAAACTCAATGCCTGGAGAAGCCTTATGAGAATCTGGTATGCGTGCGAGAACCTCCTTAGAGTTGCTTGTCCATTTGACAAGATCAAACTGGCCTCGCTTGAAAAGCTGAATAAGCTCTTCACAAAGCGAAATTGCTAGCGGAGCGGATATGACACTACAGGCAATGTCATCCATGTACAAAGCGGAAGTGGCAACAGCCGCTGCAGCGGGAAAGTGATCGCCTTCATCAGCGATCAACTGGCGAACAACTCGTAACGCGTGATATGGGCTAGACTTGAGTCCAAAACAAACACGATTGAACTGATACACAGATAAAGGTTCTTTCTTGTCAAAACGATAAAAGACCCGTTGAAATCTACGGTCAGATTCGCGAACGCCGATATTGAGAAACATTTGGCGGCAATCAGCTGACAGAGCGATTTGGAAAAGACGAAACCTTATTATGATGTTAAATAAATCATCCTGTAGATTGGGGCCGGCATGCAAAATGTCATTAATCGACTGACCCGATGTAGTCTTACAACTAGCGTCTAAAACCACACGAAGTTTAGTAGAGGTTTTATCTTCGCGAACTACGCCGTGATGCGGGATATAATATGAGGGCAGAGAGTTGCCCTCGTTGTTCACAACTACACTCAAAAAACCTTTATCTATGTAGTCACGAATGACGTCATTATAGGCGCTGCGTAACTTAGGTGATGCATCAAGTTTACGTTCCAAACAATGGAAACGTCTGAGCGCAGCAGCGTACGAGTCGCCTAACGAATAAGGGTCACCACAGAATGGCAACGCCACAACGTATCTGCCACTGTCGTCACGAACAGTGGTAGCGCGGAAATGCTCTTCACACTCGAGATCTTTACGGCTCATCGAGGGCGGTGCGGTAACCTCTTCAAGCTCCCAAAATCGCTTGAGAAGAGAGTCAATATTGTTTTCTTGAAGAACAGAACAACAGCAAGACGTAACTTATTGAGAAGTATGTTATGTAGGTACGGTACCCATAATCACATACCCAAATACCGTCTCAATAGCGGGCGGTAAGTTATTTTGCTCACTACGTACCACTTTAGTAAGTAGCAAGTGCGGGAATATTGCGGCTCCGATCAAAACATCAATGTCTGCCGGATTCGCAAACTCCGATTCCGCTAGTGGCAATGACTCGAGAGGTGTGAGGAGCGACACGTCCACATTAGCGTTTGGCAACGTGTCCGTAATACGCTCCACGATAAGCGAAGAAATGTTAAAATTAATGTCCCTATCAAAACGCGAATGTATTTTAATATCTACGGAACCCTTGCAATGTTTTTCTGATCCGCCTATCCCTCGGATTATCGAGTTCGTATTTTTAAAGTTATTCCATAATCCGAGGCGTTTGAACAATTCTAAAGTTATTAAATTGGTCTGAGATGCGCTATCTAGCAGACAACGTACCATGTGCGGCGACCCATTAACATCATATATGATAACTTGCGCTGTCGCTAACAGTACCGTTTTAGACGCCGTACACTGCGTTTTGGCCCTGCGCGGATCATTATAGATGCGCAAGTGTCGTCCTCGCGTGCGCGTCGCCCGCGCAATGGATGTCGTACACAACGATACTTCGCCCTCAGACGCGGAAGGCGCAGCTACCGTGTTCTGCACTTGCGACGTGAGTGTGTCAAGGTTAGCGGCTTGACTTGACAACCGGTTACCTTTATCGAAATGTAACAGTGTATGATGTTTTTGATCCATACGAGTCGGAATCATTTACGTTTTTATACGTTATATCGCTATACCTAGGCAGTTATAGCACCTAGCTATACTCCTAATATATTCACATAACCGTCACATGGTTATTTCCGCCCGCTTCAGTAGGTAATATACTTTTATGTAGCTACCTACTTACTCAATTATTATTTCTGGAACTATCATAGTTGTCTTGTAAATCTCATATTTCGAGCAACTTTTAATTCCACAGCTCTCAAGTGTTGCCTACTTAGCCTACTTAGGTAAAATAATAGATACATTAGATATTCTTATTTTGTTTCGTTCTCATTAGCTTATACTTACGTAAGCATGTCACAACAAAAGAAGTCACGCGTGTCGGAAGACAAAGAGATGACAATCTTAGAAGCAAAACGCAATATTTTATTTGAGCGCATTCAAAACATCTATGAACGACCAAAAACCGCATCTATGTCTGACAGTAATAGCGAAGCATTTCTCAGTTATTGTATGACAATAGATAGTATCCGAACAGATTTTCATAAGTTGTTAGACGATTATAACGCAAGATTACTTTCTATCAATCCTGATGAAAAACCGAACTATCAGGCGTATACCTCATTCGAAGATCTTTATTGTATTATTAAGCGTATACAATCGCAATTGGAGGGTAAATGTTCAGCAGAGCCCGTTGCCCGCAAACCGAGATTACCGCCAATCGAGATTATGTCGTTTGACGGAGATATACGAAATTGGCCGTTATTCTATGCGAGTTTTAAGTCTACAGTGCACGATAATGGTTCTCTGACAGATGCTGACAGGTTGTACTATTTAATAGGTAAACTGTCACCGAAAGCTCAGTCCGTATTTGCAGGTGTCACACCCAGTGCTGAGAATTATCAGGTCATATTTCAGTCACTACTTGACAGATATCAGGACACGCGCGTCCTAGCGTCTACCTACTTTGACCAAGATTTAAATCTCAAACTGTCCGGCAACGCGTCTGTCTCGAATTTCCAGCTGTTTATTGATAACTTCGTAACCGCGGTTAATTCTCTTAGGAATTTAAAATTAGAAGATCTTTCCGACTTTATGTTGCTTCAACTCGCTTTAAAAAAGTTTGACACTGATACAATTCGGGCATTCGAGATGACGGAACGCAATAATAAAATACCTACACTAGATAGTTTTATTTCGTTCATCAAAGATCAGTGTCGAATATTTCATAATACGCAGTCTGGTTCACCTGGCCCGTCTAACACTAACAGCAATAAACAAAGGTTGAATAAATTGCGAAATAGTAATAATAACTCGGTCCCTAATCCGGCTCGAAGGACCAAAAAAATGGTTCGGCGATACACCGAAACCGTAGGTAGGTTCTAGGCGATTTGGAAAAATGGACTGTATTTAAAGGAAGAGGATGTAGGATTGGAATGGGAAGAGGTGATTGTGAGTGGGTATAGGATATTTCAAGGATGG
This sequence comes from Euclidia mi, assembly GCA_944739405.2. Taxonomy (NCBI): domain Eukaryota; kingdom Metazoa; phylum Arthropoda; class Insecta; order Lepidoptera; family Erebidae; genus Euclidia; species Euclidia mi. Next base: position 26,530,940 of record OX123193.2, on the reverse strand, counting down.
AGGGCACTTACCTTATACGGCAATCTTCTTCTTCTCAGAAGGACAGTCTCCTGGTGTTTTCGAGAATCCTGAAGCTGTTTGATTCACTACACTACACCATTCGTTTCACTTTCACTCGCGAGCGGGTTTTCCTTGGTGGAAGCGGTACTAATCACATACAGCGGTGCGGCGCGGTGCGATATAGCGGACACGTTCCCAGCGAGCGGAATGTTCTGGACTGTCACTCGCGTCGACGATCGCAGCGACCCATCCGCGGAAGGCGTGCCTCTCCTTAGGGAGTGGGATAGAGGGGGACGGAAATATGGTATCGCTCGCACTAGACAAGCGTGGAACGATTGATGTTGATGCGATTAGTTATAGATAGGAAGGTAGATGGCGCTACCAAAATGATTCCCTATTAATATCGGAAGTAGCGGCAGTTTTGGAGCGCTCGTAAATGTTTTGAATACGCTCAAATAAAATATTACGTTTAGCTTCCAAGATTGTCAGCTCTTTTTCTTCCAACATGCATGGCTTCTTTTGTTGCGCCATGATTACGTAGGTATAAGCTAATGAGACCGAATCAAAATAAGAATACCTTAAGTACCGACGACCGGTTGGCGCAGCGGGAGTGTAAGCGACTGCTACGCCGAAGGTCGCGGGTTCGATTCCCGCTCAAGTCAAACATTTGTGTGCATGAACATGGATGTTTGTCTTGGTCTGGGTGTTTCTATGTATAATATGTATGTATTTACAAAAAAAAGTATATATGTATGTTTATCCATTATCTAGTACCCATAACACAAGCTCTGCTTAGCTTGGGACTAGATGGTGATGTGTGTATGTGGTAGAATATTATTATTATTATTTTACCTAAGTAGGTGTTTATGCGGTAGTTATTCGTAAGTAGGCAACAACTTTAAGGCGGTGGAACTAAAAGGTGCTTGAAATATGGAATTTACAAGACAACTACGATAGTTCCAGTAATAATAATTGGGTAGATATATCATATTAGTAGGTAGCTACATAAAAGTATATTACCTACAGAAGTAGTAGTAACCACGTTATGGGTATGTAAATGGACTAGGAGTATAGCTAGGTGCTATAACTACTTAGGTAGGTACTTCTAGAAGATACCTACGCGAGATAAACGAGAGGTTACGTATAAACGCAAATGAATCCAACTCGTACGGATCAAAAAAGTGGTTCGGAATATGGAAATGATCGTGATATGGAAAAATATTAATATTGTGGACTGTATAAAGAATGGCTGGTAAATCGCCTAGAAGAGGGGTGATCGGGCGATCTTATGGCTATTGGAATTTATAGGAGGCACCCCTTACCTTACAAAATGGCGGCCGCCGGCGTCTTCGAAAGTCGGGCCACAAACTGATCACTCCACTTGGATCCAGCCCGAAGCTGCACAAATCACTCCAATTCACCCGCGGGCGGTTCAGTTCTCGTTTATAGTATAAAAGCGGTAAATATTGCGGGATGGCACACGTTCGGCGCGGCGCGGGGCTGTGTAAGCACGCGACCGATCAGCGTGACGATTGATCTCCGACTCCCTCGCAGCGTCGTTGAATTCCGCGACCAATTAGAGCGAGGCGTGCCTTTGGAAAGGAAAAGGATAAAAGATCGCTCGTTTTGACACTGCGGTATGCAAAGGAATTTATTAGCTAGGTGTTGACATAATTAACTAGCAATAAAAAAGATAGATGGCGCTACCAATTATGATATAAGTAGGTAATTTTGAAAAAAAATTGAAATTCTACAAGATATTGAGGATAATAATTGAAAAAAATATTTGAAACAGTAAAATTATTTAATATACTTATATCGAATTATGTTGCTGACTGTAAGTATTTTATATATCCCGAAGATATTATAAAATTAATATTATTTTATCAGGTTTGATAGTGCATAGGGTTCCCACCAAAAACTTAGGGTCCCAAGCCAACTTCACCTGCAAGTGGTGCAGCTGCCGATCAACGGACGAGGCTCTGGCAAACAAAATATCCCGATAAGCGGCAATAGGCTCGCCACCTATTACGTGGGATCAAAACACTGGCGAAAAGTGGGCGTTTAATATGCCTCTACCTACCCCTTCGGAGAAGCGGGCGTTAGTCTATGTTTGATAGAGCAAAATCCACATAAAGTTCGCATTCCTGTAAGTTCTTAGTATTGTTTGTACTTGCCAAGCCATTCTTGGCCAGAATGGTGGACTTTACATTAGCTATGCTTAACCCCTCTGTTTCTGAGAGGTGATTCGTGCCAAAAGTTGGACAACTTATAAAATTGTAATTATAATATTTTATCATTATATATATATATATATATATATTCATTAATCATGTAATTTAATTCAATATTGGAACACAATATTATAATGATATAATTATCTACCATATTATCTATAGTCATTCTTAACTTTAACTGTCTTTGAAGACACTAACTTCTTACAAAGTACATATGCTACAAAATAGGTACCTTAACAATGAATAATGGGTCATTCATCCTCAAAATTGTTACAGAAATTGTTTTAGAAAACATTTTCGTTGGTCGTTTCACCATGTGAGGGGTGTCACAGTATAAGTGATTAGTAAAATGTTGCTGTCCATAACAACATTAATACATAGAAACATCGGTAAGCACTTGGGTCCTTTTGCGTAAATACATACTGACTGTGCAACTTTATGATTACTCTATGTCATGCGAGCCGTATGGTATGCGTAACAAAATCTCTAAAAAACTGAATGCGGGATCTGAACATCAAATATGAAACCTAGAGAAAATTATGTATATTTTCTATAATCATTTATGTATCGTATCGTACCGCAAATATCTGAGCATTTGAATATGAACTAATGACAACCATAAAAAAAATAAGCACAAATTAGACATTTTCCGTTGAAGGACACTCTGTATATTGACGACTCAGGGACGAGTTCCCTTAAATTTATATTTGACAAATATTCCATTTCGTCTGAATTACGATCAAATATTCAGCATTGGAAATTAAATTGTCTTGAATAAGTGGAATAAATCACGTTGAATTGTAAATATCTACTTGGTACTTTATTGAACATCATTATGGAGATCTAAAATGGAAATATTCAAATCACGTCAAAATATTGGGTAATCCGATCAATGTTATAAAACATTTAAAACTATATTAATAAAATTCTCGTTTATATTTTATGTGCTTTTTAATAAGCGGCGGTTGATTGGTTGGGTGGGTTTAATGTTTTATAATACTTCTGGAACCGATTTTCTGAAATAATTTAGTACATCCAGTCAACAATTTCGATAAACCTGTTAAATTTATGAGTTTTAAACTACGTGATTGCTTGCCGTTTATTTTCTAAGTTTATCAGGCATTTGGGTAAAAATATTTGAATTATTTAGCTCCTCCTGGTTAATATTTTTCACTGTTATATGAAGTTCACTCTATACACTCAGTTCCAACTATTCAAAGCAATCACTCCAACCATTATGTCGTCTATATTACTTCACTACTATGCATATCTTTAATAATTAATTTACAAATTATCGCGCACTAGTTTAGTTTCAAAAACATATATTTATTTCATATGACTTGTGTCCTCGTATACACATAATTGTCCTCCATTCCTTAACATAACTCAGCTCTGGGTTCTACTATGCTATTAAAGTATTTTAGGTACTAGCGGCTATTTCTTAGGACGAAAACCGAGTATTTCTTTATAGTAAATGTAACAATGAAACATAATGTGATTTGTTTTCTGCGCTAGACTTTAGCCACAGATAAAATTTAAAATATATAAAGGAACACATTATAATGTGTTAAACATACTCGTATCCCTAAAACATATGAAAAATGTGATCCCTACTAAGTTACATCTTCGGATTAAAAGGTTTGGCAGTATTCAGCTTATTTTTTCTGCCCTAGAATTCGTTAACTCTGGCTCAGTCGCTTTGACTTAAAAGCGGAGTATAGATACAATCACCCATACACGCTCTTCCATTTATAATATTGGATACATAGCGTAAAGAATTACTAGAGGATTTGCCCGCACATTTTCTTAAATTCCATCGTTTTGCCCAATCCCGTGGGCATTTCGGGAAATCCCTTTTTAGTGCACCCCTACGCTCCCTAATGAACATAATTATGTAAATGCCAAATTTCAGCTTCATGAGCACAATAATTTTGGCTGTAGCTTGTCTGTCAGTCAGTCAGTAACGCAAGATTTGTATAATAATATATACAGATCATAATTATGTAAATATTAAAAAAATACATCCACGTATTGTGAGTCAGACAAATTCAAAACTTTCATTTAAATAAAATCAAGGAATTAAGGCCACCACTATTCAATTACGCAAAGCTCATTTTACAAATTCGTAAAATGCGGATCTTTAATTGACCCACATTTTCGGACCATTTTATATAAAGCGACTAACGGAAAACTAGATTAATTCACCACAAAACTATACACTTATTTACAATAATTTGGACAAATTAATACAGTATAATAATTATAGTTCATAGCATTAATTGTATCTACTCTATAGCTAGTATGTTATGTGATTTACATAGTATTAAATAATATGCTGTTTATATACTTCAAACTTCAAACTTCAAAATGTTTATTGCAATCATGAGTACATAAGATGTTACAATGGTTAAAGGCTCATACATGATACCCTGTTAGGGCGCAGCAACACTATGTTATTATTTTATTAATTATTAAATAAAATAAAATAATTTACAATGTTTAGTTTATAAGTGTTATTGTTATAAATTTACATATGATGTTTTTTATTTTAATTAACTATCACATTATTTATTGTTATATTTTATACTATAGTCATATTTTACATTAGGTTACAGTTTAGTTCTGTCCTCGAAAAACTCTTTTAAATTATAGTAACATTTTTGAGACAAGTATCTTTTTAATTTAATTTTAAATATATTAAAGCTGGATGAGTCTTTTAATTGTTGTGGTATTTTGTTGAATATTTTTACACACATTACATATGGTCCAGAATGGAAAATAGATAAGTTTGATGTTGGTAGAGCAAGTGAATTTTTATTTCTTAAGTTACGAGGTTGTGTGTAATGGTCCTTATTTAGGGCAAATAGATGGATGTATTTTTTGACAAATAGACAGATTTCGAAGATGTACATAGAAGGTAGTGTTAGTATGCCAAGTTCAGTGAAATGTGGCCTGCAGCTCTCCATTCCATCGATGTTTGCCAGGATTCTTATACATTTCTTTTGTAATTTGAAAAGGACATCTGCGTCCGTACTGTTACCCCATAGCATAATTCCATACATAAGCCAAGAGTGTGCATATGCATAGTAGGCAGCAGTTGCTGACTTTAAGTCCGTTGTTCTTTTTAATTGAAGTAATGCATATGTGAACCTAGATAGTTTTCCGCTAATGTTATGGATGTGGGATTTCCAGTTTAAGTTGGTATTTATGTGTATGCCTAATAGCTTAAAAGATTCTACGCATTCTAATGTTGTGTTGTAGTGGGAATAGTTGATAACTAGTGGACGTTTTTGATATGGTTTGAATTGCATTATTTTGGTTTTGGTAAAGTTAACTTTAAGGTTGTGGTCTTCGAGCCATGCTACAATTTCGGATAGGGTTTTGTTAATTTTAGTGGTTAAATCTAAGTTGGTTTTGCAGGGGAATATTACCGATATATCATCAGCGAATAGGATACTTACTGTGTCTATGATTTTTGGAAGGTCGTTAATGTACAGCAAGAATAGTAGACAGCCAAGTACGCTGCCCTGTGGAATGGAGTTTTTTACATCAGTTTTTTTAGAACAGACATGTGATATTTCACCGGTTTGTGGATTAAGATGTTCAATTTCAACATATTGCGTGCGAGAGTTGAGATAAGAGGAGAACCAATCATGGGCAACACCTCGAACCCCAACACCTTCTAGTTTGTTTAGCAAGATGTTATATGAGACCCTGTCATATGCTTTACTCATATCAAGCAAAATTCCTATAGCGTATTTCCTGTCATTTATATAATTTAGAGCTTGTTGGATGTACCGGTATACTGCATAGGTGGTAGATCTATTCTTCCTAAAACCATTTTGGTTTTCATCAAAGATGTTAAATTTCTCACAGAATGCATAGAGGCGTTTTGACATTGCGGTTTCTATTATTTTTGAAAAAGTTGGCAATAGGGCAATTGGGCGGTAATTTGTGCAATCAGTTTGGTCGCCTTTTTTATGTATAGGTTTTATAATAGATATTTTTAGTAAATCCGGGACAATACCTTCTGAGAATGATTGATTTATAAGATGTACCAGTGGCAACACGAATTGTTCGGCACATTTTTTTACTAGTGTAGGGGGAAGTTCGTCATGACCGAAACTTTGTTTGTTTTTAAGATTGGATATTATGGAGAAGATTTCAAGGGGGTCGACTGGCTCTATGTATATGGAGTTCTCTGAGCGTGTTTGGACTGGGCGAATACTAGAAAAATTCAAGAACCATCACCCTTTGCGATCGGAATTACTGCCAAGCTTCGACTTTGTGCATAGTAAGAGTCCACGTGGTTTCACTATGGGTAAATTTAATTTGACTGAAGATAAAAATGTAAATAATATTTTATGCATGGTATTTCACGGTAGTAGAGCTTTGCTGATTTCAGCATGAATGGGCCGGCTCGACTGGGGAATAACTACCCTCTCACAGAAAATCGATCTCACAGAACGATCGAATAAAGTAACATTACCTAAGTTCGGTGAGTGAGAGTGCCGGAGGCCCTATCCCCTATTCCTTCTCCCTCATCCCACTCCTCATCCTATCCCTTTTCCCAACCCCAAGGGGCGGCAACGCACTTGTGACTCTTGTGGTGTTGGTTGTGTCCATGGGCGGCGGTAATTGCTTACCATCAGGCGATCCGTCTGCTCGTTTGCCGCCCATTACTATAAAAAAACCTAAATAGGCAATAAAAATTACGAACAGTAGCTTCGATCCGCTAAGGAATTTTGTTGTATTAGTAAAATTGATTCTAAATTGTTAATTATCGCTTACCCTGTATAGTACAATTGTTACCTAAATTTAGCACCTCGTTCCTAAAAATTGGCCCTAGATGCTATGAGTGTACACATACTTGCTAGCTTGGACTAGCAAGTAATACTGAGTGTACACACACTCATAGCACATACTAACACTAGTTTATTCTATACTGGCTGACCCGGCGAACTTCGTACCGCCATATATGTATTATACATATAAACCTTTCTCTTGAATCATTCTATCTATTAAAGAAACACATTAAAATAAGCATACATAGGGACAGATAGACAGAAGACATACTTTGTTTTATACTGTGTAGTGACATTTCGTTTCTGAGAAAATAAGTAAGGTCTGGCGGCCCTGGGATCTTGGACTATTATACTTATATCAAAATGTGATAACCAACATAATTATATCGAATGAACCTGCTGGTTCATATAAGAATATTGCAAAGTAAATAGGTAAATCTGAATGTAATAAGATTGAAATTAAAAACTGGATTGATAGCTAACGTTACTTTCATTCAAGTATCGAATTTAACTGAATAATTTACAAAATGTAACTTATTTGAACACCTTGCTATTTCGACGAGGATTTCCAGAAATACAGCTACATTTAATAAAGTAAATATACCGGCGTGGCTTCTACACTGATTTCAATTAAAAAGGAATAATACATTGATATGGTTTCGTATCAAACGATCGCTATACGCGTAATTGGAAGTAAATAATGTTTACGTAATAATATTCACAGCATTTTGCGTGTTATTAATATGAAATTGCGCTGTTAACACAGATAATTATCTATAAACTATAATACATTGATAGAATTTTCTTCGAAATCATGCTAGGTTTTTATTTTAATTTGTTAATTGATTTAAAGCTTTTTTGGTCCCCTCTTTTCGTTTATGACTTAAATAAATCCGTCACCCACAGGTGAAATAAATTCTTTATCACTATGACTTTACAAAAACCAATTATTGTACACAAAGACGACCGAGACGATCAACGATTAGTGGATCACAAGTATTTGTCATATTATGTAGAAATCAAATCTACAGTACTCTGCGCTGTGTTAAGAGGTGATGCAAACGCTATCTATTTAGCCATAGTTAGGGCGCGCCTGTACGTGCCTTTGTGCATATCACGCCAAATCATACTAGGCAAAAATAATACCTGGGGAAAGAAAACGTTTTTAGGCTTAAAAGGTACAAATATTATATATGCCGCAATGTTAATCGTGCGAGTGCAATGCTCGAGATTTCTACCGATCCATAGCTTCTGGGCACGTTACCCGATGACATTGATGTGGAGGCATTTTAGGACCCCTAAACATGTTTGTGCATATTTTCACTTTTTAATCTTAGATTTTTGTTAAATATTGTAAAATAATTGAATAAAATTAAGTAGTGTATTTTAACTTGTTTGTAACTATGATCACCTTTTTAGGCAACGTAGGTAGTTGCCAATCTCGTCAGCCAGAGTACGCGAGATGAGATGATCACTTTTCTAAGAAACAAAACCTTTAAGTTGCCTATGCGTAATTAAATCTGTTGACTTTGCAGAAGCGTCGAAGCACTGCTTGAGTGAACACGATTTCAGAGAATTGTTCTCACACGGTTTCTGGAAACCACGTCAGAATTTTACTTTAAACAACTATAATTAAATTTAAATTGCTCACTAGAACGTATTGTGTTTCCTGCCTCATTATTGACCTGCCTCACTTTCTTATTGGTTTTGGGTAGGAAAAGGGTTAGCTTGCCGAGTCGGTTATTTGTTTTTTTGTAATGAGATGTTTTTGCTTGCATCTCGTAGTCCCGATTGTCCGGTAGAAACCAGTACTTTGGCAAGACATCCGTCTGCTAGATATTTTTGAATTCAATTTTACTACTGAGTATTTTTAGTAGAAAGCTTTAAATCGCTAGTTAACCGGGAATTGAACCTTGAAATTTATAATTACGAACAATCGTAAAGCGTAATTTGAAGAAAAATAATGATATAATATGTTTAAATATTAGCCAATTTATTTCTTTTTATGTTTCAGGTTCTACGAAAATGATGCCTGTATTGCTATTGGCAATATTTGGTAAGTACATCAATTATTACGAACTATCTATAATATTACATCGATTTTCTTTAAGTACTCGTAATTAATCTGTTCGACTTCAAAGTTGTTTGTACTTTTAACTATGTATCTGTTATGGACCAAGTGATAAATTGGGCAGTATACATAATGCCCGGTCATTATGAAAAATGTCCAATATGAGAGTGCAATTTGATAATAATTATTCAAATAATCAAATTGACTAGGCATTATACATATTGCCCACCACCTTTTGGGCAGAGTAATACAAACATATTTAATAACAATTTTTTTTTGTCATTTAACTTAAAATAAACGAAATATTAAATAACTTAAATAATCAGACTCATAATTTGGATTAATTACCAAGGACTTCTACCTTAAAAAACCACTAGTTTTTGCATTTAAACTTAAGGAAAGTCATATTAAAAATATAACATAAAATATAATTAAATTTAAAACAAAAATTTCACAACATATCTTTGTTTTATAGAAATGACTTATTATTAGAAAACAGAAAATAAACTAAAGTTAAAGCAATTAGACTCATTATTTGGCATAATTAGCATCTTCTCTTAATATAAGTCAAATTAAATTATAAGTAAAATATAACATAAAATTGAAAACAGTAATTATACAATATGTAGCAAGTATCAGATTTATTTATGCCACTGTGATGGCATTTTGAGGTACACAACTTTTTGGCTTTGCGACAACTACATTTATCAGACTTGCAACCACCTTTACAACCACATCTTCTATAACCTTGCCCTCCGCATTTAGAGGACATTCTACAACACTCTCTCAGCGAAATCTCTGTCTCTGGAACATCTTCAGGTGAAATAAATCTTTCCTTGCAGACAGTAAATTGGTTTCTTGAATATAGTTGATTTAAAACACCTTGTTTTGTTCCCAGTTTATAAAGGTTATTGACTGTTAATTCAATAACGGTAGCAAGCATATTTCTTCCATCGCTACGAGCGCGATCAACATCGGGAACACGGACTCTTACAGTGTCACCAATTGCAGCCACGGGATATTTAGCGCTTGATACATCCAACATTTTATTTGCTTGTTTCTGCAAATTTCTTAAAGCTAGTTTCCTAACTGCCATAACATTTTCTTTTTTGCGCTCCAGGTTTTCGTTTTCGTTTGTGGGTATTGGGTTTGAATCTGTTTCTGAAGTATTTTCAGACTCCTCATCTACGGTAAAAGTTAACGAAAATTGGACTTGAGCTAGCTGAAAATAAATTCTTATCATTTTGAGTAGACTCCACGTGGTCAGTTTCGATGGGCTCCAGTTGATCATTTTTGGCAGACTCAACTTGATCATTTTCGGCGGACTCTACTTGATATTTTTTATCGGACTCCACTTGATCATTTTTGGCGGACTCTTCTTGATCATTTTCGGTGACAACCACTAGACTTCTTTCAGTAATAGTGCTCTCAGTAGATAATAGTTTCTCCAAGTCTTCTTCTGAATAAATATCAAGCAGAGCCTCATGTGGTATAGAAGAACTTTTAAGCCCTGCTTTCAACTTCGTTCCAAACATGGCTTCATATGGAGTGCAGTTAATACCTGTGTGATGAGCTCTATTTTTCATTAATTGTACAAAACGTAATCCGTCCGACCATTTCTTAGTGTTGTTATCCTCCAACCACGTACTCAGCATATTCTCTATGTCCTGGTTTGCTCTCTCTACTGACCCTTGGCTTTGAGAGTGTCTCGGTTTACCATGTACAATTTTCAATTCAGGCCACATTTCACAAGCTTCCTGAACAATTTTATTAGCAAACTCTCTGCCATTATCGCTTTGAAGAATGCTTGGTGCACCGAATATTGTAAAAATATCAAGTAGTACATATGCTACTTCTTCAGCAGTTTCGGTCTTGAGCGGACGGAGTTGCACTAATTTTGTAAGATGATCTTGGTATACAAGTATAAATTTATACTGATTATCTCCTTGTGACTGCATGTCAATAAGGTCTACTTGACATCTTGCATTCATTTTGCCGCTAAGAATAGGTTTAACAACTAATCCTTTTTTTGGAACGCTGCGTTTCTTTTCGCAGCTCTCACAAAGGTTTAAATAAATGGCAATCATTTCCCTCGTAATATTTTTATACCGAAAATTTAGCTCCTTTTCCATTCGGTTTCTACCACCATGCCCTACACTCAGATGGGTATCATGCAAAATCTGAAATATCTCGTTGTTTTTCACGTAGTACCTAATCATATTGTCTTTGACTGGAACAATCAATTTCTCTGTTTCTCCAACAGCCATAACGTCAAATCTTCGCAAACGCTGATAATCTTCGGGTTTTTTATGCGACTTCTTTGATTTCGCAGATTTAACTTTTTCAATCATCTCAGTATAGCTTTCGTTGGTGAAAAACTGAGTATTTTGTCCTTTAAGTGACATTAATTCACTCAATCTTTCGTCAAATTGACGATTCATTTCGATTAATTTCGAAATATCCATGATTAATTATTAAAATACACACTAACAGCTGTTTCACTATAGTTCGCTAACACACTCACGTTAACAATTAGTTACGAAAGTAAAACCCATTCGCGTCCGTCCGTTTTCGCTTACAATACAAAAGTTCAAAACTAAACAAAAACAATAGCGCTTGAAGTCCGCCGCACGAGCCCCACGCTGAATGGCGGTCTCTGATTGGCCAAAGCGTGTCACGCCATGCGGTATTCCCTCCCCGCCCTCACACTGCGTCAAATATAGCTTTATTATCAAATTGCCCAATTGTCATGTAGCAATATAATAATGACCGTGCAATGTGATAAATAATGAAGTTAAGATAGTAATTAATCACTTAGCCCGATAAAGCTAGACACTATTCATAATGCTCGTGCATTATTAATAATGCCCGCATTAATCACCTGGTCCATAACATATCCACTATTTGACAACGCTGTATTATATTTTTATAAATATTACACCCACATTTCGCCATGAATCTTTAGCCGAGCCTATTGCCGTTACCGGGCACATCACCGGACTCCGGGCTGCTACTGAGTATTCGAAAAAAGCCAGTAACACTTTTGCCTGAGATGGGAATCGAACCCAGGACGTCCGATCAGCAGTCGCATACGCTATTCACTGGACCACGGAGGCAGTCGTCTCTAGTGGTGCTGATACAGTTGAGCATTCAGCTGTAATGAGCATTCTTGCAAATGAGCATTCTATCAAGCGTACTGGCGAGCTTTCTAGCGAATGGACAGTTTGTTTGAGCTTCGGGCTGATTAGAGCGTCCTTTACAGAAGATCGTAAAAATGTTAGTAGCGATGTTTGTCTCTGTTCATTGTTTAGTCCGCCTTATTTAAAAATGACGAATGCACGATGGTCTGTTACAAGTGAATGCTCAAATGTATCAGCGCCATTACGAGAACGCCTACAACAGGCATCTAACACAGCAAAAAACTTTAAAACTAAAAAGTACGTTCCTCAATTCTAGTCAATAGTTTATGTCTATTTTTGGATAATGCAGTACAGACAGGGATATTACTCCATGTACAAAATGTACATAAATCGTGTCGAACGATAATCGCAACTCATTTGTTTGACAAAAGCGTTGTGGCACGCAAAAAGGGCATTTCGCTTTATTCGTCGCTATGTGAAATAACGTATGTACATAGGTGTACAAATGTGATGTTGGCAATGGTCAGAATTAGTGGATCAATTTGACGACGATATAATTACCTAAATCTTAACATATAAAATCATTGCGTTACTGACTGACTGACAGACACGCTACAGCCGAAACTATTGGGCGCAGGAAGCTGAAATTTGGCATGTATGTTCCTTGGGGACCGTAGAGGTGCACTAAGAAGGGATTTCTTGAAATTCCCACGGGATCGGCCAAAACAGGTAAATTAAAAAAAAATGCAGGCGTAGCTGCTGGCGTCCTCTAGTATGTTCATAAAATTAGAAATTGGGCACAGACCAAAACACTGCAAGTAGAAATGCTACACAGTCAGTCAAGTAAAGGGTATTCTGAAATTCCACCTCTTATGTGAAGCATTAGGGGTTCAAAATGTCAATTAAAAGACTTTTCACGCGGGATAAGTAATGAGCAAAACCTTAACCTTTGTAGTCGATATGCATAAGAAAAATATATTAAACTTTCCTGGATATTTGCATTCAGAATCTACTTTTATTTATCTTTGCTGTTACCCGAGAAGCGTCTACTTCCACCACTCTAAGTTAACTTCGACTTATTGTTGAATGTGGTGCCTGATTGAAGGAGACTCGAAAGATTTTTGGCCTACGTTCTAAATCACTGCGGTGTATAGTACTATACATCATGGTGGTGGGGTCACGCTTATTTACAACAGTGTGGCGTGGCATTCGTCTGAGATACGGCAAACCCACATTGCCAATACATTAAATTATCTTATATAAGTGTTGTTAATGGAAAGGGTGCCAGATTTGTTGGCATTTTTGGGTTCGTATTCATGAACATGACATTCTGAATTAGATTGGTCTGTTTTTTTTCTGTGTCATTGTTGTAGTCAAAACTCTTCTCTATTGTTTATTATTTATAAGGAACAAAAAGGGTCTTTACTTAGGAATAAGGGTGGCTTTATAATTCAAGACAACTTCAGAGCATAACTCGAATGACCTTCATAATACCTTTCTCCTTCCACTGACAACTATGAAAAAGTTGTAACATCTGAATACATACATCTTGAGCAGCATTATCCGTGTGATAAGTCCGTACAATATCTTATTTAGTATCTGACAGTGAGATACGTACTAGGTAGCGAGACGTCACGTAGGACGATAAACTAGCGCACGGTGGGTTCATGGAGTGCCGATTTTTCACAGTAATCACCAACACTCGATATCTTCATCTATTTCTTGAGAAGGTAACCAGTATTTTACTGTAAGATGTCCATTTTTTTTTTTGTGTGTGTATCTGTGGGAAATAAACGGTTTTTCTTTCTTTTCTTTCTTCTTTCATTTACAAGGCAGTGTGTTGTAGGTAGAATCGGCGAGGTCATTTCGAACTGTTATATCCATAATTAGTTCCTAATTAAATGCTGATATCTGCACTATTTATATTATATATAGGGCCATAAGCCACGCGGCCAACGAGTCGCAGATAGACCGCGAGCCGCAGAAGTCCCGTCGTAGCCGTTATTAAAACAAGTCAGACAGATTGTCATTTTCTTTAGTAAAGTAAAGTGAGGCATTAGGTGTTTGTATCTGTGTAAAACTCTATTGCAATAAACTGTGGTTTCAGCTGAAATAAAAGTGTTTTTTTAAAAAGACAATCCGCGGCTGCCGCCTAACATTGGTGTCAGAAGTGGGATCTCGTAAGTGGTTTCCGTACAAACCCTGAGATCCGAATCCGAGGTCGCCGCGCTTTCGTCACGTTGATCGACGGTCAGTCTCAGTCCCTGGAAGCGCTGAGCCCGCATCAAGCACTTCAGCATCGTGGTAGACAGTAAGTCTCCTCCTACGTCGAGCCTGCACCACCGCCACACCACGTGGTCGACGATAAGCCTCCGCCAGCGTCGTGAGCCCGCACCACCACCGTCTCCAGACACCGCCCCGTGTCGTCAGCGTCTTCTGCACTCCACATCGTCACGGATCCTTGAAGCCGTCCGCACATCTCAGGTCGCGCCCCGTGTCGTCATTGAAGTCACCACGGATCCTTGAAGCATACTTTCGGTCGCGCCCCGTGTCGACATCAATCCCGTTCGTGTACGTGTTATAATTCGACTCTGATCGGATCTCGCGTCACGGACTCGTCAGCGTCTCTCAAGTTACTCCTCAAGAATTCGATTTCCGTATAGACTCTAAAACTACATCTTGCATAGGAACAGTGCGTCCAGGCATGTTGCTGATCCTGATACTGTAAGTCTTTTTATTGTTATTCTATTGCATTTTATATTTCTGTGTAACTCTGTGTGTATCCTTCCTAAATCCTAAACCATGTCCGTAAAAACCAAACATGAGAAGGTAACCCTAAATGTACTTACTAAATTCATTAGGCCATATAAGGGAGACCGTGAAGCACTTCCGGCTTTCTTAACGAACTGTGACAATGCTATGTCATTAGCAGCACCTGAACAGCAGGGCATTTTGTGTAAATATATTATATCACAATTAGAGGGAAAAGCCCAACTAGCGTGCAGTCTAAAAACATTTACACAATGGTCAGACGTAAAATCATTTCTACGGTCCACCTTTGGTGAAAGAAAGCACAGTTCCCATTTATTAATAGACCTTCAAAATTGTAAACAGTTAGCTACAGAAACAGTAACGCAATATTCGTTGCGAACTGAAGCCTGCTTGACCAGAATCCAAGCAGACATCCATTATTCGTGTTCAAATGAACAAGAACTCATAGGTAGAATAGCTGCCATGGAGGATCTTGCCCTAAATACTTTTATAATGGGCCTCAATCCCAACATATCGAATATGGTCCGCTGCCGAAATCCTACTTCCCTAAATTATGCGGTAACACAAGCCGTAGAGGAAGAGAAAATTTTCAATTTAAGCCGCTTATCGCAACGCACAGGCAAATCTTGTACGATCTGTAACAAACAAGGGCATACTGCCAATGAATGTTATAAAAAGAAAGCTAGCTCTCCTCCAGTTCAAAAATCCTATCATGTCCCGAATCCTTCATCTCATTTTCAGGCATCTCCAAGCAATCGACAGTATCCTAATTCCAATCATTCTAATTTTAATAACTCTAATTTTAACAATAAGTTTTGCGCATATTGTAAACACAAGGGTCATGTTATAAACGAGTGCCGCAAGCGTCAATATAACAATCAACACCGCTCCCAGAACTCGCTACCCGATGCCGCGCCTCGAACTCAAAGTAATACCGCCAGTACACGTGTACCGAATAACGCTTCGCGCGTGCATTGCTGTGAACACGACTCCAGTTATGCACCTGTTGATGGTAATAATGAATGCGATTTAAACGCGAATTTAATTCGGATTCGTGCCTGCCGAAATCAATAAATAATAACGGCACAAATTATTTTACTAATTTTAATGCAAACTCTTATCCTAAATCTAATACTAATTCTTATACTAATTCTTATACTAATTATTATACTAATTCTTATACTAATTCTTATACTAATTCTTATACTAGGTCTTTTACCAATGATCAACAGGATCATTCGGGTCGTATTTTAAGTAAACATAACTTACCAAATCTTAATCCTAATTCTTATACTAGTTCTTTTACCAATGATCAACACGATCATTCGGGTCGTACTTTAAGTAAAAATAACTTACCTAATCTTAATACTAATTCTTATACTAGTTCTTTTACCAATGATCAACAGAATCATTCGGGTCGTACCTTAAGTAGAAATAACTTACCAAATCTCATTCCTGATTCTTATTCCAAATATTTTACCAATGATCGACAGGATCATTCGGGTCCTACTTTAAATAAACATAAATTACCAAATCTTAGTACTAAGTCTTATCCTAAATATATTACTAGTTCGTACACCAATGATCAACTTAATCATTCGGGTCTTACTTCGAGTCAAAGTAACCCACTTAATCTTAAAACTAGACTTTACACTGAGTCCTATAAAATACCTCAGAATAATCTGAGTCTTACTTGTTATAATTCTAAGTCTTTATCTCAAAATGATTCAAACGTCACCAAATCTCAATCTTGTGTTCCTGATGAGGTCAATATAGTGCCAGAGAACTCAAAAGTTTCTGTGCCTATTTTTGAAACGAGTATTAATAAATACAGAATCTCTTTACCTTTTACTTATCTCGTTACGAATTATTCGCAAAAGCCTCTTAGCTTTCTTATCGACACCGGTTCGAGTGTCAGTATCGTAAAAAAATCTAGTTTGTCAACTAAACCTCGATTAACTGAGGAAATAATCCGCCTCAAGGGTATCAATAACTCTGGATCTTATAATGAAACCTTGGGTGCCTTTGACCTAGAGCTTCAGTTGTGTAAAGAAACATTGTTGCACAAGTTTCATGTCATTACAGATGATATAAATCTCAAATATGACGGTATAATTGGTACTGATCTCTTTCGTATTCATAACGCCAATATAAATTACGATTCTAAATACTTAAATTTGCGAGGTCATAATCTACCGATTTACTTCGAGAATAAGACTTACATCATACCGGCGCGTTGTGAAACAGTAATCAAATGCATGGTGTCAAATGATATCTCGGAATTGCATAACTTACGCGAAGCGCTTGTTTTAGATCACGTAATTAGTGAAGGCGTTTATTTGGCGAATTGTATAGTTAGTCTAAAACCAAATAATCGAGTCAATATCTCAGTTTTAAACACCACTGAATCTGAAATTCGTATTCAAGACTTCAAGGTCACTTTAACTCCTTTAGAATTCCCTGAGTCCCATGAACCTCACGAGATAATTAACACAGTTTCCTCATCTCCATCTGATCGACGAGAACGCATCTTAAATTTAATTAGACACGATCATCTTAACTCGGAAGAAAGCCAAGCCCTATTAGAATGTTGCGCAGATTTTACCGATATCTTCTATCTTGAGGGAGACCCCCTCACTAGTACAAATGCAATTCAGCACTCTATTAATACAGGCAATGCGCCGCCTATCAATGTAAAATCATACCGTTTTCCCGAGTGTCACAAAGACGAAGTTGACAAACAAATTAGAAAGATGCTCGATCAAAACATCATCCGACCCTCAACCTCTCCTTGGAGCGCACCTGTTTGGGTGGTCCCGAAAAAGATGGACGCCTCAGGGCAAAGAAAGTGGCGCATCGTCATAGATTACCGACGACTTAACGACGTCACCGTAAACGAAGTTTATCCTATCCCTCTTATTACAGACATACTAGACCAATTAGGCAATTCTAAATATTTTAGTGTTCTCGATCTAATTTCTGGTTTTCACCAAATAAAAATCAATCCTGCTGACGCTGCCAAAACTGGTTTCACCGTAATCAACACAAATGGTACCTCAGGTCATTATGAGTTTACTAGAATGCCGTTTGGGCTTAAAAATGCCCCTGCAACCTTCCAACGGCTTATGAACACTGTGTTATCGGGTCTTCAAGGTCTGCACTGCTATGTCTACCTCGATGACTGTATAATCTATGCAAATTCCTTGCCTTCTATGATGGAAAAGCTCCGCCTAGTTTTCGAAAGACTCCGTCAATTTAATTTAAAACTACAGCCCGATAAATGTGAGTTCTTAAGACGTGAAGTGAACTACTTAGGTCATACTATCACCGATAAAGGTGTCTCTCCAAATCCCGACAAGGTCAAGGCTGTCTCACAATATCCCGTTCCCAAGAATCCTAAAGATGTAAAATCTTTCCTTGGTCTCATCGGTTATTATCGACGATTTATCGAAAATTTCTCGAAAATCACCAAACCTTTAACTTCGCTCTTGAAAAAGGATGCCGCTTTCCATTGGAATGTGGAACAGCAAACAGCCTTCGACATCCTAAAGGAAAAGTTAACCACCGCTCCTCTCCTCCAATACCCTGATTTTTCTCAACCTTTCCTCGTTACTACAGACGCAAGTAATTACGCCATAGGCGCAGTACTATCCCAAGGGCCAGTTGGCAAGGATAAACCTATCGCGTATGCTTCGCGCACCCTTAATAAAGCAGAAGGTAATTACTCCACGACAGAAAAGGAGTTATTAGCCATATTATTTGCCGTCAAAACTTTCCGTCCCTATCTTTATGGCAATAAATTCAAAATCATCACCGACCATAGGCCCCTCGTGTGGCTTTTCAATGTAAAAGACCCAGGAAGTCGTCTTATTCGCTGGCGTTTAAAGCTGGAAGAATATGACTACGAAATAGTGTATAAACAGGGAAAGCTTAATTCGAATGCCGACGCGTTATCACGTCACCCGGTACTAGTTACTACACGCAGCAACAGCCTTAACGATCACTCTTACGAACAATATTTTAAACTACAATTTACCAAATCTATTCCTCCAACAAATACACAAATTGAGGAACATACTCAAGCTTTACACCTTACCAAATGCAAGCTGATAGCCTGCCCTACATCCCTAGATTTTGATAGTTCAATGCCACATTGCGAAAACATTTTATCTCAAATTGAAAATTCAGCCGAGATGATCGCATCCGAATGCGAACCTGAAACAATATTTACTACATTATCTAATAATAAACAATACTATTTCTTATTCACTAAAGTTCATCATTATGACGAAACTAATTATAAAACAATATATTCTCTTCTAATAAAATTACGTAACACTATGCTAGATCAAAACATAAACGAACCTGAGCTCGCGATATCAGCATTTTAGCGAACCGTTTTCTAAGTTAGTCTATACTAAAATATATAACATGTTAAACTTTATCTTCCATAACACTAATATCAAAATACATATTTACAAAAATCAGCTTATCTACCCTACACCCGCTGAAGTACCCAAAATACTTCAGGAAAATCACGACTCACCCATTGCCGGTCACCCAGGTATAAAACGGATGTTAAGTAGAATCAAAGAAGCCTATTACTGGAAGTCCATGCATCTAGATATAGAAAACTACGTAAAAAATTGTAAACTTTGCCAGATATATAAACCCTTACGTTGCTCAAATAAAGCACCTATGGAGATTACCTCTACTAGCACTAGACCTCTCGAAAGACTAGCGTTAGATATTGTGGGAACTCTACCAGAAGCTGGTTTGCAGAAATTTAGATTCATCTTAACCTTACAAGACGATTTAACTAAGTTTACCTGTGCTTACCCCATGATTACATCTACTAGCGATGAAGTTGCTCGTAACCTCATACATTTCATGTCACTATTCGGCTTCCCTAAAACTATACTTACCGATCTAGGTACATGTTTCACCTCAGAGCTTTTTAAACAAGTTACTCATATATGTAAGATCAAATCTATTTTCACTACTCCCTATCACCCTCAGTCAAACGGCGCTTTAGAACGCAGCCATGCTACTTTAAAAGAGTATTTAAAATCATTCGTCAATGAGAACCAAAACGACTGGCATTGCTATTTATCAACAGCGTTGTTATCGTATAATACTACACCTCATACCACTACTGGTTTCAGTCCTTTTGAATTGTTATTCGGTTATAAGCCTGACATCCTAAATTCACTTTGCGAAACAAACGGTAACAACACGTATCACGAGTATGTGCGTGCTTTGCAGTACAGAATGAAGTTTAGCCGCGAAAAAGCTTTACAGAACATCGTAAACAGTAAAGAAACATCAAAACGCTACTATGACGAATCAAGCCGTAGTACTTCATATAAGACTGGCGATATGGTATACATAAAACATCACCATAGGCTACGAAAGGCCTTATCCCCTATCTGGAAAGGTCCCTACAAAATTATAAAAACTAATGGTAATCATAACGTCACCGTATGCATTAATCGTAAACATGTAAAATATCATACCAATGAAATCAAACCCGCTCACACGTAGTGTTGTCTCTTTTCAGAACGCTATGGCGTCACTGCCACGCAGAGCCTACCTTAACGCCGATAGTACACAGCCCAGGAATTTATTTCGACCCTATTGATACTGTTTATTTTTATAATGATTACTGGAAAATAATAACGCATATAGATATAGTGTCTGTTGAACCGCATCTTAATAATATTGAAAATTTAATTAAATCAACTTTAGACCTATGTATCAGATCGCAATTAACGGAATATATGCAATGTAAAGACCTCTTCAACCCAGTAGAAATAAATTTGCAAGCTAATTTGATTAAATTAGATTCTTTGTCTCATATCATATCCTCAGATTCACCAAACAGATTCAAAAGATCAATTGAGTTTGGTGGCGAAATACTAAAGTTTTTCTTCGGCACACTAGATGCTGACGATGCACGTAAATACGACGCCGCTATTGACTCATGTCAACAAAGCGAGGATGAGTTGTACAACTTAATGAAAGAGAATATTCATATTGTAAAGTCTAGCATTAACACATTTAATACTACTATTTCAAGGTTAAACAAGAACGAAATTAGATTAACTGCTCAAATTAATAAACTCAATGAGATCTTAACTCAAACCACTAAAAACAATAACGAAGTATTGTATATATCAAAAATAAATAATTTACTTAATATCATCGAAGGTTCCTTATTAACTATTTCTAATTTTCTAGATTCTGTCTTAAACTCTATTTTATTTGCGAAAGCGAATGTTTTACATCCTACTATAATTACACCTTCTAACTTATTAATAGAACTAACTAAGCAAACTCATGTCATAAATAAACGATTAGATTTTCCAGCTCCACTCAATATAGAGACTATTCATACAGTCATAGATGTGTCAAAACTAACTGGTCATCCAAATTCCTCTTATCTCTCCTATAAAATACAATGTATACAAATTAATACCATTACCTACCCCTTCCGATCAAACCAACCCTAATACTTTTGCCCTTATTCATCCTACAAACCCTTATCTAGCTATTACAGAAGATAGATTAAATTATGCTATGTTATCAAATTTAAATATAAAGGACTGTTTGAAAATAAATAATGAATATTCTATTTGTCAATTGGTAACTATATACTCTAGTGTCTCTAACCCATCTTGCGAGATGAAATTATTAACAGAAGTAGTGTTGTCATTACCTAAAGAGTGTGATTTCCGATTATTATATGGTCATATAGATGATTGGCTAAACTACACAAAAATGAATGGATTTATGTGCAGTCCAACCCAAATAAGTTAACTGTAAAATGCAAAAACAGTCTTAAGGATCTTTCTGTACTTGGTACTGGGTTACTTCAGTTAACCCCTGATTGTATCGGTTATTCGAAAACTCTACAATTTATACCATCGACCACTATGACGTCAATGTATAATAATAACCCATTTACCTTAGATTTTGATATTACTCAAGATAATTGCTGTAATAAAGATTTCGTTAACAAAACAATTCCACTGTTATCTCCGTTATCTTTAAGTAACATAGATTTAGATTCTTTAACGCATACTTTTCATAAATTAGATGATTTGGAAATTGAAATTAATAAATACCAAAATCAATCTCATTTTGTTAAATATTCAACATATTATTCAGGATTCACTTACGCATGTATTGTTACAATAATGTTGTTTATTTTATATAAAGTGTATAATTATTTTATTCACAAAAGTCGCTCATCATGTTGCATTCAAATATTTAATCAATGTAACACACTTGCCGTAGGTTGCACATATAGGCGTATGGCAGCCAAGATATGTTGTAGATATTATAGCAACGATTTATCTGCTAAATTCCAACCCCTCCAGTTAGGCTTTGGCTCAAAGGGGGGTTGTGAGGCTGCCATACATGCCCTGGCCACGTACCTTGGTTCTGGTAATGGAGAGGTCATCCTTAAGGTTGACATAAAGAATGCCTTCAACGCAGTGAATAGGGACACCTTGTTGTCAGAGGCAAAATTAGAAACCCCTAAAATTTATAAATTTCTTTCGCAATGTTACAGATATCCCTCAAAATTATTATACAAGGACAACCTATTGGAATCCGCAGTTGGATGTCAACAAGGTGACCCACTTGGACCAGTCATTTTTAGCTTAGCAATTCACCCAATTATTCGGCAGCTAAATTCAAAATTCAATGTATGGTTTTTGGACGACGGAACCCTTGGCGGAGACGCTGACATAGTACTGCAAGATTTGGCAATTCTTAAAGACAAATTTAAATCGATTGGTTTGGAGCTAAATTCAAGTAAGTGTGAGCTATTTCTAAATAAAATTGACGATGAAAAAAAGTCTTTGGTATTATCAAAATTTAATTGTTTGGCACCACACATTAAAATTTGTGACAAGAATTCTCTTCGCCTCCTTGGGTCTCCTATATTTGAAGAAGCCTACGAATCATTCGTAGATGAAAAGATTCAAAATTTTAGTGAAATTTCAGATCGCCTGCTAAAAATTAATATTCATTCGGCCTTTACAATTATTCGATATTGCCTTTTCGTTCCCAAATTTACGCATGCCTTGAGATCTTCACCACTTTGGAAAAATATGAAATGTTTAGAAAAAATGGACCAAATTATTAAAAATACACTTAAAGAAATATTAAATGTGGATTTGAACGACCGAGCCTGGCAGCAAGCGTCTCTTCCTGTACGTCTGGGTGGGCTCGGCGTTCGCAAAATTTCTGATGTTAGTTTACCGGCGTTCCTGTCCTCGGTGCACAGCACGGAAGACTTAACCAGGCAAATATTAGCACCAACACTGGTTAATTCGGAAGTGCTGTGTAAAACCGATGCCGTGAACGCCTGGAAAATGGCTTGTCCAAGCTCTGCTTTGCCTACCAACCCATTCTCCCAAAGGCAGTGGGACGTGCCGCTTTGCAACACTGTGAGAGAAAATCTTATTTTATCATCTACAAGTGTTGCTGAGCGTGCTCGCTTGCTGGCTGTGGGAGAGTGGGAGTCTGGTCTTTGGCTTCAAGCGCTCCCGTCGTCCAATGTGGGCACAATGTTGGACGACACGACATTTCGCCTTGCCACTAGCCTCCGTTTAGGTGCTCCGTGTGTTTCTCCGCATCGTTGTCATTGTGGAGAAGCCGTCGATAGCCTCGGACACCATGGACTATCTTGCAGCAGAAGCGCGGGCCGAATGCCTCGTCACGCCTATCTTAATGACATCATCCGTCGCACTCTTGTCACCGCCGGAGTACCAGCCGTACTTGAACCCAATGGTTTGGTACGCGACGATGGGAAGAGGCCCGACGGTATGTCATTGTTGCCTTGGAAGTTGGGTAGGCCTTTGGTATGGGACGCAACGTGCGTAGATACCCTAGCGCCATCACATCTTCCAAGTACAGCCAGCTGTGCCGGCGCTGCTGCTGCAAGCGCAGAATCCCTCAAGCGGCGAAAATACGGTAATTTAATAGGTAATTACGTATTTGAGCCGTTTGGGGTGGAGACGCTTGGTCCATGGGGTCCGAGCGCTCGTACGTTGTACAGAGAAATCGCCAAACGACTAATCGACGCTTCACGTGACCAGAAGGCTGGGCTGTATTTCGGCCAGCGTATCAGCATTGCCATCCAGCGTGGCAATGCTGCCAGCCTTCTGGGCACGTTACCAGTAGACAGCGATGCGGAGGAATTCTACGACGCCTAAACCTGTCTTGTAAATAGGTATGTACTTTGTATTTTACCCTCCCCTTTTTTGTACATATTTATTTTTTATGTATGTAAATAAACTCCATTGTATAATAAATTTAAGAATCCATTAGAGTATTAATAAAAACTTGTATCTAAGTTGTATTTGTCTGTAATAGTTTATCTTCCTTTATAAAATTATAATATAGGTATGTGTAAGCAAGTGGTGTATATAAGTAATTGTACAATTAGCTATTGTCACTTTTCTCATATTAATGTATCTATTATTGTAACAATTGTTGGTATACCTAATAAATAAATAAATAAAAAAAAAAAAAAAAAAAAAAAATGTAACACTAGGAGAAATGTCCAAAATCAAAATAGAATCAGTAATTCTATTGAAATGATTGACCAACATGAACACTCTTTATCTGATAGCGATAACAACTCTCATCATTCATCTAATAGAAACATAAGTAATTTTTGAACCTAATTCTAAATATATCTCTATCTTATTTAAGCTATGATTCTAAGATGATTATTATATACAATGTCTTATACTAAATCTTATACAATGTCTTATACTAAATCTTATACAATGTTTTATACTAAATCTTATACAATGACTTATACTTAGTCTTAAACAATATCTTAAACTATGTCTTATACTATATCTTTATACTGTGTTGATATAATTTCTTTAATTTTCTCAATGTTTTTGTAAGCCTCATTTTTCTTGAACTCGATTTCGCTCATCTCATCTCTTGAGATAATGCTTCATTTAAAGGGGGGAGATGTTATATCCATAATTAGTTCCTAATTAAATGCTGATATCTGCACTATTTATATTATATATAGGGCCATAAGCCACGCGGCCAACGAGTCGCAGATAGACCGCGAGCCGCAGAAGTCCCGTCGTAGCCGTTATTAAAACAAGTCAGACAGATTGTCATTTTCTTTAGTAAAGTAAAGTGAGGCATTAGGTGTTTGTGTCTGTGTAAAACTCTATTGCAATAAACTGTGGTTTCAGCTGAAATAAAAGTGTTTTTTTAAAAAGACAATCCGCGGCTGCCGCCTAACAGAACGTTACTTAGTTTCCAGCTACCAAGAGCGCAGTATTGTGTATGCGTTCTGAACGTTAGCTTACGAGTATGAGGTCGCGGTATCAAAAATTTAGTCCAGTGGTTCGCCGTAACCGTTTTGGGTAACCAAATATTTGGCGGAGCCCTAAAATAAAACAAAGCCGAGTCCTATTTGCACTTTAAAACCATTTATTTTACTGACATGCACCTTCGTGGAGCCCCTAGAGATGCTTCGTGGAGCCCTGGGGCTCCGCGGAGCACACTTTGAGAATGGCTAGTCAAATATTCGGCTTTCTAAAGCCTTTTTTTAAACTAGTTATTTCACCTGTATCACCTTACAAATATTTAATCAAAAACACAAAAAGCACTCAGATTGACAACAATTTGTCGATCACACAAAGTATTTTCTTTTGTGGAGATCCAACCCACAGCACTCGGCACAATGCTTTACAATGAAACTTACTTCACCATCCGTACAGTCTATTGGGTTTCAACATGATAGTGACGTTGACGTTGCCAGTAATATAGAACATCTTTGGTGTTTTACGATTCTTGGAGCAGTCGATTATCTACTTTACAGGAGCTAGCACGGATTCCCTACTACAATTTAATTATCTGACATCAGGAAGCTATCTGTTCGACGAAACAGACTAGCAGAAGATACATACTCTCTCGCAGGCTATACACATACATATATTGTCTTTCATATTTAAACACAGACGCAGTCGTGCAGTCCCACTACTAACCTAAATTCGTGTTCCCTTACTTGCCGAGCATCATATAATAGTACTAGACTATGGCCGCAGCTACGCCCGCACAATTGACTTTATGTGTTTCTTCCCGATCCCGTGGGAATTTAGGGTAATCCCTTCTTATCCTTAGCACCCCTACGGTCCCCGAGAAACCTACATGCCACATACTTACTTAACAGATTCTTGTACCTAATAGACTAGACTGTGGCTTGTCTGTCAGTCCAGTCAGTAACGCAAGAGTCTAATACTAATTTATAAAGCTGAAGAGTTTCTTTGTTTGTTTGGTTGAACGCGCTAGTCTCAGGAACTACTAGTACGATTTGAAATTTTTTTTCTGCGTTGGATAGGTCATCTATAGAGGAAGGCTAGAGGCTATATAACATCACGCTATTAGCACGGTAGCGGAGCAGTAGCCTTAAATAACGCGAGTGTAACTACGGGCATCTTCTAGTGTTATATATACAGTATACTAATATTGTATTCCATTATAACACAGACGCAGGCGTGCAGTTCCACTTCTAACCTAAATTCATGTGCTCTTACTTGCAGAGCTTCATATAATAATATATACTGTTATATGGAGCCCAGCAAATGTGATGTATTTCAATATTTGCTCTCGTCGCGTATTCAAATCTGCAACTCTTGTCACGTAGGTCGTTTCGCTAACCTCAATATAATTGAACATGCAACGACTTAAATCTTTACAAAATTGTATTTCCCCTTTTATGAATTTTTTTTATAGTCTCACGCCTGTAGCCCCGAAGGGGTAGGCAGAGGTGTAATATTACACCCACATTTCGCCATGATTTTTTTAGGTCCCACGTAATAGGGGGCGAGCCTATTGTCGTTACCAGGCACATCACCAGACTCCGTGCTGCTACTGAGAATTCGGAAAACCCAGTAACACTTTTGCCCGACTCGGGAATCGAACCCGGGACCTCCGATCAGCAGTCACATACGCTATCCACTGGACCACGGAGGCAGTATAGTGAAATGTGGTGAATATTCGATTTTGAGTGTTATAAATTAAATGACACATCATGCTTTGTGAAGAAAGTGTATTGATTACACTGTTCTCAAAAACTTTTCGTTTACGAAGTTCAAGAACTGAAGTTTTAACGGAGCTGGAAATAAATGGAATTGCAATTCGATGAAATACTCACAGATTTTACTCTAAATAGCGACGTTGCGAGGCGTACTGCGTAAAGGCGTAATGTGAAATGTATCGTTATATGTTGGCAAATGTTTCGAAAAGCTTTGACGTACGAGTAACAAAAGTGGTAAACGATTACCTATTTGTTAAGTTATTAATTTCTTCGACTTAGCATTTGCTCAGCGCGCATTCTAGGAGTGCGCGCTGAGCAAATGAAGTTAAGAGAAAGTCGTTATACGATTTTCATAGAAATTTTAAACAGAAAATTGTATAACGACTTTCTCTTAACTTCATATTTGAGTCTGAGTAAATGTTAAAATACTATAGAGTAATATTCATCGTTCGTTTTAGTGTATAGAGATTCGAGCTTTAGGAACGAAGGAAAGTAAATACAGTTACTGCCCTATAGAATGTATGATAAAATAATATAGGCGGGGGGTGCCTGCTACTTCAGTTGAAGGGACTGTGGTCCATTATGGGTGTCGATCTACTAAATCCTCGTAAACACGATCCATATTTAAAATTATAGTTATATTCATTACACTGGTAAGTTTACAACCGATTGCCGGCAAACAAAGTCACGACTCAGCACGTTATATGTTTATTTTAATTGATTTTTAACACGTCTGTATTCAATGAAAGGTGCAGTGTACGTATGATGTTCTGCCATTGAGTGAGTAACCCGCTGTTCAACCTCAGTGTGTGTCAAGATGCTCATCAGTTCCATGAGGTTATGCACTGACACGCGCTAGATTAGTATGTCTTAGAATGTGAGAACTTCAGCATAAATAATATGCATACAATAGTGCTTGTTCCTGGGAGTGGTAAAGTGATATAGATTATCTAGTACGATACCAATAGATAACGCTTCAATCTAATACCTTTCAACGAGCAATTCCTGTACGTATACTTAGACTGGCCATAAATACTGTTACAATTAAAAATAAAAAATATTACATTTGTCAACTCTTCTTGCACCGAGCGTGGTCGCAGAGAGACTGAAATAGATTGTTACAAGTACCCTAATTCAACATAAAAGGAGTTTACCTGCCTTACAATGTAAAACAATCTTTGTGGTTCCACTAAGCTTAAGCAGACTCAGTGAAAACACTAACAGCGAAGGAGGAACTCTTTGTACGAGCCAATCAAAGGCTCTTACATCCGCATGGATTTTCTTTTTTTTTTTACAACTAGGAGAGAACGGGCGCTGGCTAACGCGCAAATGGAATTAGTTAAAAAAATCTGGTTTCTCGACCAGGTGGCATCGCGTCCAAATGACAAATTTTTAATTAGAAACCGCTCGTGTTACATTTAAAGAGGACTGAATAATTTTTATGCTGTTTTACTATAAATTCACAACTCACACAAAGTATAGAATTATTTTGTTTGCAATAAAACGAGAGCTGTTGAAATTCACACTGAGTCTGTATATTTCACAGGAGAATATAGACGTGAATTTCGAAAATTAGTTTCGTATTCTGTTGCATTCCGTTACCTCTGATGTATAATTTTCGATTCAGTGCTCCGTTGTTAATCAAGTTGTATATACTCTTGTTCAAAAGTTTCCTTATAAAAAATCTCTCAATCAAAACAATAAAAGTCCTTTCAAGATTGCCTTTTGATTTACAATGTGATTTGAGATATTTTGTTTTCATCAAGAGTCGTCTAGTGTATGGTTAATACCGAGTACAATTTGCGAGCGAATCGTACGATTCTGCGGAAGTTTGTTTTTACTTAAAATTCAAAAGTGAGAGTTATGTAAGGTATAGGAATCAGGGACTAGAGGCATCAAGATTATCATTTAAATGTATATCCATACTTTATCTGAAACATTTAGTCTCCGGCATTCACTACGGACGAACAGAGAAGGTATTTAATAGGTTCGATTCACTACAAGTCCGAATGGTATAGTGGTTTGAGTGGCAGCTTCGTTTATAGGACTGTGCTGGATGTTGGAGATTCGATCACGCAAGACAACGTGTGATCTTCAAATAGTTTTCTCGGGACTCGGTATTCTTCCTTCACTGATTGAATATTTGTACAGTTCCTCGCAATGCAGGTTTAATTTATAGCGCGGAAGTATATTGTTTTAGGTGCTGCGTATCTCAAGTATTCTTACATGTCACGCCTTACCAAAAATACAAAAGGAATGCGACTGTCACTGATAATTAGTTATATAGTAAAGCACCCGGTTCTATTGAGCTTAAGTCAGAGGTCTACTCGTATTATACTAATCCGTCAGTATCTGAACAACAAGTTGCTCGCACGTCAGGTAGTTTCGCTCGAATACAATGCAATTAAACAATTAATTGAAACACAGGGCGCGTGGCTCGAGGGCAGGCGCGATCGTTCATGACAAATTGCCTCTCTATGACGCTTCCATATTTCTGAACGAGCAAACAATTTAGCAATGAGAACGTTTTATGACCATTTTTCAAGATTTTTATCGCGCCTTAGAATGCACAGATCCTAGACAAACGATTGGTATCGCTTCGCTATACTAGACACCGCGCTGCCTAAGAAAATTAGGTCCATAAGTGAGGCAACTCGTTATGACAGTGTGTGTCAAACAAAAGCATCAAGACGCATGCGTGAAGAATTGTGTTGTCAGCTTCTCAACAGTTACCCGAGTAAATGAGAAAATATTTTATCCTGTGGTCTAGTGGATAAGTAATTGGTCTCAAAATCAGTTTAGAAAATTCTTAAAAAATTACATTTCATTAAAAGCATCAATATATTTGTGTATAGTTTAGGCGTACCGCGTAAGTTCCTTTATGAGAAAAATGGGGGGTATATTATCCAATGATTAGGTCTCATTTTATTATGATAGTTTGTTTTATGTACTAATAGTATTTTGGAAATTATTTTTAGAAATAACCATAGAGAAAATAAGGTGTTTCCAAAACAGTGCTTTCTATTTCCATGCTACTAGTCCATATAAATTTGGTTACACATTATTAATAATTTAACATGAATAGTCGTGAAAACTACTTTGAATAAAACAATATTACACACTTAATTGCACATATAATTAGGTAAACCATGTTTCTTGGGAAAGATGTTCAGTTTCCAACAACTAACATTTTCACCTTTTTTTGTAAAGGTTTAGGTAAACATAAAATAATATAGAAAAAGGGAAAATATTTTATGTAGGTTAGATAAAAGAAATAGTAAAATATAACAAAATACAATAACTATAGATTCACATAATAAAAATCTGAACTGTGGGGAAGTTGATTCTTGTCTAGCAGCAACATTGAATGGCGTTTTCGGTTTTTTGTAATTTTATGTTGAAATTTCAAATTATTCTTATTTTACAGATAGTATGTGATACCAGAGTCCTTCTTATATTTTGCTGAGTTATTTTTACTCAGGATAAAAGCGCAACTTGGCATTGTACAGCGAATTATTTCCGTAATTAATTTGGTGGATAAGTATACGGCTGTCAGTGTGACAGGCTCAACCATGCCAGCTGGCATGGTTTTTTCTGCCTCATTTTACAAGTATGAGGGCTCCGTCTAGTAGAGCAGAGCGAGACCAATCATTAGTCTATGGCACAGATAATATTTTTTTGCTTTTTGCTTTTTATTCCGCGATAGCACAGAATATTAATGAAACATGACGATTGACGCTCTTTCAGTTGTCAAGATACAAGATTTGAAGTCGCTGTGATTGATCATTGTGAAAGTCTGTGGTGTTACGGACAATTGTGGCGCGACCATTGATATTACATTATTTTGTATAGTATTACATTATTTTGTTCTACGGTTGACGATTCAACTGTGACACAAAGTGGATTATTTGCCAACAAATAAATTATTATTATTTACTGAAGCTGTAATATGCCAGTCAAGAGTGCCATGCAAGGCATCACGGGTTCAGATTTACGACATGTACCATTGAAATTACGAAATTAAATTCCCTATGCAGCCAAAACTGTCCGGCCAGGTAGTAATAAAGATCTTTGACACTAGCAACGGAGACTTAAATAATCTAAGACTAACCTAAGCTATGTAGAATACCGATAGCATACCTTTTTTTATAATAATAACTAGCTGACCCGGCAAACGTTGTTTTGCAATTTTTTTTTTTTTTGAGAAATAGATGTTGGCCTATTCTCATAGATACCGGATAAACACAAAAAATTTCATCAAAATCGGTCAAGCCGTTTCGGAGGAGTATGGGAACGAAAACTGTGACACGAGAATTTTATATATTAGATATAATAATATTCTGCCACATACACACATCACCATCTAGTCCCAAGCTAAGCAGAGCTTGTGTAATGGGTACTAGATAATGGATAAACATGCATATATACTTTTTTTTGTAAATACATACATATTATACATAGAAATTGGATGGCTCGACGTCGATCCGTGAATAGCTAATATTCTGCTAAATTTGTCTAAATAGTGGATCTTAGGCTCCAAGGTATTGGATATATGATATATATGTATTGGATAGCAACTAGGATAACGTTACATGATGACAATATTATGCACTCAGACATTATACACGGATTCAGATAACCAAGTTATTATAATGAAAATATTTGAGGACGAAAAAAGCGTAAGAATATTTAGCTGTTACACTCAAGCAGTTAAATGGACGGTGAACTACGACCCTTAACAATGAAATCTCAATCTACCAAACCTTAAAACTTTATTCTTATAAAATAACAGAAGCGTGAAGCTTCATAAACTCTTTCGTGAAGACAAATTGATTTACTGCCTGCAAAACCAATTGAGCCGGCCAGTTTATTTAGAGCCGATGGTATTTCCCCAATAGCCGCAAAACAAAAGAGTTTTTAAATAAAATAAATTATTGTTGTTTCTTCAGGCAACCGCACTTATTACCCTCCCAAAGGATATCGGCTAATTTCAACCCTTTCATAACTACTTGAAGAGAATATTCTGAGGTTTGTTTAGTTACGGGCATTAAGCAATTTGACTTTATTCTTCGGTACTTTTGGTGTTTACTTTGAAGACATGGGTTCTTATACAACTTTGGATCGCCTGTTTTCTTACTTATCTCCACTCAGAGTTCGAGATATTTTTATTAAGACGCCAACAGAATTATTGGTAGGAACTTTATTTGTCGGAAATCTGACAAAAATATTATGACAGACTAGAATTTTGTTTACTGTTATATATCACTTTGTGGATAAGTTAATATAATTTATTTTTCCTCAATCATCTAACTTGCTTATCTTAATATATAAAATCCTTGCGTTACTGACTGACTGACAGACACGCTACAGCCGAAACTAATGGGCACAGGAAGCTGAAATTTGGCATGTATGTTCCTTGGGGACTGTAGGGGTGCACTTAGAAGGGATTTACCGAAATTCCCACGGGATCGGCCAAAACGGGTAAATTAAAAAAAAATGCAGGCGTAGCTGCTGGCGTCGTCTAGTTGTAAATAAAATTCGAACTTTCATTCGTTATAATAATGCTTTATCATCCTAGCTTTATACTTTCGAAGCCTATTGGGATCATCTTCTGGTTGAAGGTTGAAGCACGGCGTAGGAAAGTGTAAAAGTAATATCTAGCACAAGAAAACTATGCATATAAAACATTCTTAAACCTTTAAAACTATTTCTAACTTTTAGCAACTTCGTTACGTGTCGTAAACTAATCGGCATATTTGTAATCCTCAATGCTTGAGCGACGCAAGCGCATAAAATCCGTTTAAGGTATGGCCATATACAACTTAAATTAGATAAGAATTAATACTACTGGTAAAGAATTACTCAGGTAATTTATTTGAAGCTGACTACTTTCAGTGCAAGTTATCATGCACTTGCTAGTCCTTCTACTAAAACGTATGTAAAGTTCAAAAATACAGCGCCCCGGAAAGTATTTGCAATCCATCTACATCATTTTTATTACTTGGCGCAAATGTGAAGTTTCCATATTTACTAGGGAATGTAGGTATTACATACTACACGCGCTTAAGACGTGGTTCCAAGCGCCTTTGGCTCGAGTTTCATCTCAAGTTATGAATTTTAAAACTCATAATTCAACGTCTGATTTTCATTCATAGCAAAGTTTCAATCCTCGTAGCTTCATTAAGATTGTATTGTTTTAATGAATGTTACGCGTCGGAATTTAACAACTTTCTCCAAATTATATATTTGGGTGTATTTCGAACTTTGAGATACAGTTCAGTAATTAAGTCCATCGGGACAATGTTAATGGTTTTTGGAGGCCTCAAGTTCTCATTTCATAGCGATAGAAAATGATTTTGTTTGTTTGATATTTGCGTCTATTTAATTAAATTGACAAATAATTTTAGACCTTTTTCTAAGACAAAGTTTGCTTTGTAAAAGAGGCTCACTCATTTACAAAATCAATCCTGTACGGCACAAACCAACTGTGTGGTAAATACGTTAAAATTTGCATTAAATACTCGGATTCGTATCATCAATTTTGCGAATATAAAAACTGTTTTCCCTCGTGGGAATCGAACCCAAAACACTCTATGCAGAGTTAAACGGCCAAGCAGTTACTTCAGGCAATGGCATTTGGCTTCAGGCAATACGCAGGGAGCGTATCCATTAATGTCATTACCAGATACTGATCATACAGAGTAAGCTCATTGTTTTCTGTCGGATTTACGACTACGCTTTCATCCTACTATCGCTAATGTACTAATTGAATCCAATTTGACTAACCCGAGCTTCGAAAGTATTAGTATAAATTCATCCACCTGACAAATAAACTAGTCAATCAACTGCTTTTTTCTCTTTCTTACATAAATATAAGACGTCCCAAGAAAAAACTTTGGGCAAGTGCGAGTCTGACCCGCGCACCGAGAGTTCCGTACGCATTTTACTTTATTTGAGGTTGGTGCTAATTTCGCTAGTCCTCTAAATCTGTATGAGCGCCCATACAACTTAGAGTACTATCTTAAATGGAGTCTACTATGTATGTATGGGGGACACCCTTAAATTTTCCACTTTTTTAATTTTTAGTAATTTTTCCTTTATTTGTGCTGTAAGACCCTGCTTTTGGCCAAATTTCGTGATTCTAGTTCAACGGGAACTACCATATAGATTTTCAACCCAAAACCTATAGGGTACTTACGGTTGACCTAGAATTGTCAATTTTAGTTTAAACCAAGGTCTTACAGCACAAGTAAAGAAAAATTCCGAAAATTAAAAAAAGTTGAAAATTAAGGTTAATTTTGGTACTTACAAGTTTTCGCAAAAATCTAATTTTGACCATATCTTTTTATCGGGTTGACCCAGGACCCTGATTTTTATACACCTAATAAGAACTATAGATCTATCTGGTATAAATTTCAATTTGCTAGGTCTACCCGTTCCTGAGAAAATCGGTGTTGTCACACAGACAGACAGACAGACGGCCAAGAAAGTGATCTTATAAGGGTTCTTTTTTACCTTGTGAGGTACGGAACCCTAAAAACAGGCTCATAAAGTTTGTGCTCGTATATTTATACGAGCACCAATTCTTCATAAAAGGACAACAACCTGCTTTACAATGTGAAACAATCTTTGAGGTTCTACTTAGCTTATGCAGACTCAGTGAAAACACCAACAGTGAAGGAGGCACGCTTTGTACGATCCAATCAAAGGCTTTTGCATCCGCATGGATTTGCTTTTTTTTAAGTAGGGTAGAACGGGCGCTGGCTGACGCGCAAATGGAATTAGTTAAAAAAATCAGGTCTTTCGACCAGGTGGCATCGCGACCGAACGACGAATTTTTAATTAGAAACCGCTCGTGTTATATTCAAAGAGGGCTGAATTAATTTAATACAGTTTTACTATAAATTCACAACTCACAGCAAATATACAGTAACGTTGTTTGCAATAAAACGAGAGCTGTTGAAATTCACACTGAGTCTGTATATTTCACAGGAGAATATAGACGTGAATTTCGAAAATTAGTTTCATATTCTGTTGCATTTCGTTACATTTGATGTATAATTTTCGATTCAGTGCTCCGTTGTAAATCAAATTGTATATACATACTCTTGTTCAAAAGTTTCTCAATTAAAACAATAAAAGTTGTTGCTAGATTGCGTTTTGATTTACAATGTGATTTGAGATATTTGCTTTTGATGTTTGGTCGTAATTTAATATATGTGTCAAGAGTCGTCTATGCATAACCGAGTATGATTTTCGGGTGAGTCGTATGGACAGTAAGTTTAGGTTGTATAAGGGATATGCGATGGCAAGATTACCATTTAAATGTATATCTATTCTTTAATTGCAATTGCATTTAATGCCCAGCAATCGCCACATAGCATCATTCGGATTGGAACTTGTTTCTTGGATAAATAGAGTAGGTAAGTATCTACATAGGTTCGTCACTACAAGTCCGGATGGTATAGTGGCTTAAGTGGCACTGGGCTCAATGTTGGAGCTTCGAAACAACATGAAGTGATCCACAAACTGATTTTTCTGTCTGGGTATTCTTTTTTTTATATTCTACCACATTCACACAACACCATCTAGTCCCAAACTAAGCAGAGCTTGTACTATAGATACTAGACAATGGTTAAACATACATATACACTTTTTTAGGGTTCCGTACCTCGAAAGGAAAAAACGGAACCCTTATAGGATCACTTTGTTGTCCGTCCGTCTGTCAAGACCCTTTTTCTCAGGAATGCGTGGAGGTATCAAACTGAAATTTATACTAAATACTCGAATCTACGGTTCTATAGAGCTGTAAAAAAATCAAACTTCTAATCCAACGCAATCAAAAGATACAGCCGTATATGCTGCAAATTGCAGCATATTTTCAAACTCGCATTGGAATCAAAACCTACAGGGTACTTCCCGTGAACTCAGAATCTTGAAATTTGGTACGAAGTAACGTCTTATATCACATATGAAAGAAAAATTGCGAAAACCCTAAATTTTTAGTTACAGCGTATAAAAAAATATTTTTAATAAATTTAAAGTTACTACCCTTTTCTCTTGAACGCGTGGAGGTATTAAATTGAAATTTATATCAAATACTCAAGTATATAACACCGTTAGGCTGCAACAAAATCAAGCTTCTATGTCAACGCAATCAAAAGAAAGAGCAATATAAGCATATTTTCAAACTCGCGCCTACTCGCAAGTGAATCAAAACCTACAGGGTACTTTCCGTCAGTTCCGAATCTTGAAATTTGGTACGAAGCAACGCCTTATATCACTTATAAAGGAAAAATTGCGAAAACCGTAAATTTTTAGTTACAGCATATAAAAAAATATATTTAATAAATTTAAAGTTACTACCCCTTTCTCTTGAACGCGTGGAGGTATTAAATTGAAATTCATATCAAATACTCAGGTATATAACACCGTAAGGCTGCAACAAAATCAAGCTTCTATGTCAACGCTATCAAAAGAAAGAGCAATATAAGCATATTTTCAAACTCGCGCCTTCTCGCAAGTGAATCAAAACCTACAGGGTACTTCCCGTGAACTCAGAATCTTGAAATTTGGTACGAAGTAACGTCTTATATTACATATGAAGGAAAAATTGCGAAAACCGTAAATTTTTAGTTACAGCGTATAAAAAAATATTTTTAATAAATTTAAGGTTACTACCCTTTTCTCTTGAACGCGTGGAGGTATTAAATTGAAATTTATATCAAATACTCAGGTATATAACACCGTTAGGTTGCAACAAAATCAAGCTTCTATGTCAACGCAATCAAAAGAAAGAGTAATATAAGCATATTTTCAAACTCGCGCCTACTCGCAAGTGAATCAAAACCTACAGGGTACTTTCCGTGAGCTCAGAATCTTGAAATTTGGTACGAAGCAACGCCTTATAGCACATATAAAGAAAATGTTGCGAAAACCGTAAATTTTTAGTTACATAAAATAAAAAAAATATTTTTAATAAATTTAAAGTTACAACCCCTTACTCTTGAACGCGTAGAGGTATTAAATTGAAATTAATAGCAAATACTCAGGTATATAATACCGTTAGGCTGTAACAAAATCAAACTTCTATGTCTACGCAATCAAAAGAAAGAGCAATATAATCATATTTTTAAACTCGCGACTACTCGCAAGGGAATCAAAACCTACAGGGTACTTCCCGTGAACTCAAAATCTTGAAATTTGGTACGAAGCAACGTCTTATAGCCCAGATAAAGGATGCGGAAGGCTGAGGACCGTGTGCTGTGGTGCATGTTGGGAGAGGCTTAGGTCCAGCAGTGGACTGCGATAGGCTGATTGAGATTAAGATTTCGAATAATTACATAGTCTTCAAACATTTTTGCTAATTATTCTGTACTTTATAAGTATTTTTGAAACAGATTTCTAATAGTCACTAAAAGCTTTGTAGATCAATAACTTTGATAAAAAATCTTACCATCATTCATCAGCAGACTTTTGCAAGGCTGCTGCAAGGCTGGTATAGGTATTTAAGTTATATTATAAAATAAGCGATATATGTTAATATAAAATAAAGGATGACTGATTACAAACGACAAAGACCCCTTTTTCTTTAATTTATGCTCTTCCAGCTTTCCATACTGTAATGTTATGGATTTCATTTGGCAATAAAAATACCATAACTATGACTGGTGAACTTTTACTTATATACCTACAGGTTTGTACGGAACCCTCGGTGCGCGAGTCCGACTCGCACTTGACCGGTTTTTTGTAAATACATACATATTATACATAGACACACCCGGACCAAGACAAACTTCCATGTTCACGCACACAAATGTTTGACTTGAGCGGGAATTGAACCCGCGACCTTCGGCGTGGCAGTCGCTTACACTCCCGCTGCGCCAACCGATCGTTGTCATTTTTTGTCCGCTGGTTGAACATTTTGTAAGGTTGTTCGCAATGCAGTCTTAGTGCGGCAGATGATTGTATCAGTTGGTGCAAATCTCAGTTGTTTCGTTTGCCATTTCAAGTATTGTCAGGTCTTACGAAAAAAATTACAAAAGCACATATGCGACAGTCATTGAAAATAAGTTATGACGTAAGGCAGACGGCTGTGTTAAGTTTAAGTCAAAGGTATACATATTATATTAAGCCGTTAAATCCTGAACAACGAGTTGATCACATTTCAGGTATTATCGTTCCGATACAAAGCAATTAAACGATTAATTGAAAACACAGGGCTCACGGCTCGAGAGAGCCAGGCGCGATCGTTCACGACGAATTGCCTCTCTACGAGGACGTTTCATGACAATTTTTCATGTTTTTTTACCGCGCCTCAGAATGCACAGATTATTTCTTTTGTTTTTTTGGTTTTTATACCGCGAATGAACAGAATATTATTGAAACATGAATACTATAACACTTCCATTTGTCAAGGAACAAGATTTGTAGTCAGTGTGGTTGATCATTGTGAAAGTTTGTGGTGTGAAGGACGATTGTGGTGCGACCATTGATATATGTAGGTATTACATTCTTTTGTTCTATGGTTGACGATTCAACTGTGACACAAAGTGGATGATTTGCTTATATAGTGGATTATTTTAATTTTTTTTGTAGTCTCACGCCTGTATTCCCGAAGGGGTAGGCAGAGGTTAAACAATACACCCACATTTCGCCAAGAATTAGGTCCCACGTAATAGGGGACGAGCCTATTGCCGTTACCGGGCACATCACTAGACTCCGGGCTGCTACTGAGTATTCGGAAAAACCCAGTAACACTTTTGCCCGACCCGGGAATCGAACCCGGGACCTCCAATCAGCAGTCGCATACGCTATCCACTGGACCACGAAGGCAGCTTATTTACTGAAGCTGTAATATGCCAGTGAAGAGTGCCATGCAAGGCATCACGGGTTCAAATGTACGGCCTGTACCATTGAGATTACGAAATTAAATTCGCTATGCAGCCAAAACTGTCCGGCCAGGTAGTAATAAAGATATTTGACACTAGAAACGGGGAAATCGCTACACCAGTCAGCTTGCGACCACGGGACGTGCAACCGTCTCGAAACGTCAAGCAAAAATAAGGTATGTAAATACCTAATGGATGTTCGCGTTAATTCCCGTATAGATATATATTCTTAAACTAGAAACGGGGACTTAAATAATCTAAGACTAGCCTAAACTATATTGAATATCTATAGCATATCTTTGAATTCCAGAAATTGGATGGCTCGACGTCGATCCGTGGAATAGCTAATATTCTGCTAAATTTGTTTAGACTAGATAGTAGATCTTAGGCGACAAGGTGAATGTACTGGATAGTAACTAGGATAACGTAACGTGATGACGATATTATTTACATTCTAATAGAAAACACGAGTCTCATCTACACGGATTCAGATAACCAAGTTATTTTAAAATGTTTATAGGCTAATTCTAAGTTCAGTAGGTAACTATTGAAAATATTTAACGGCGAAGAAGCCGTAAGGAAATTTTGCTGTAACACTAAAGCAATTAAATGAACGGTGAACTACGACCCTGAAAGATCAAATCTCAATCGACGAAGCCTTAAAACTTTATTCTTATAAAATAACAGCAGCGGGCAGCTTCATAAGCCCTATCGTGAAGACAATTTGATTTTCTCCCCGCAAAACCAATTGAGCCGGCCAGTTTCTTTAGAGTCAATGATATTTCAACAATAGCCGCCAAACAAAAGTTTTTAAGTAAAATAAATTATTGTTGTTTCTTCAGGCGACCGCACTTGCCCTCCCAAAGGATATCGGCCAATTTCAACCCTTTCATAACTACTTGAAAAGAACATTCTGAGGTTTGTTTAGTTACGGGCATTAAGTAATTTGACTTTATTCTTCGTTACTTTTGGTGCTTACTTTAAGACATGGGTTTCTTATACAACTTTGGATCGCTTGTTTTCTTACTTATCTCCACTCAGAGTTCGAGATATTTTTATTAAGACGCCAACAGAATATTTGGTAGGAACTTTATCGG
Organism: Euclidia mi; assembly: GCA_944739405.2. NCBI lineage: Eukaryota > Metazoa > Arthropoda > Insecta > Lepidoptera > Erebidae > Euclidia > Euclidia mi. Next base: position 26,490,839 of record OX123193.2, on the reverse strand, counting down.
TCGGGAATCTGACAAAAATATTATGACAGACTAGAATTATGTTTACTGTTATATATCACTTTGTGGATTGGCGCTTAAGTTAATATAATTTATTTTTCCTCAATCATCTAACTTGCTTATTGTTAATAAAATTTATACTTTCATTCGTTATAATAATGCTTTATCATCCTAGCTTTATCTTTATATATCATGAAATAAGTTTACACCTACAAATGGGTAGTGTAGAAGTGGCTTGTATTTTTATGTCTAGGAAAGTGTTGTTATATATTACTGATAAATTGTAATAGGTACTTTATGAAACGAATACGGTGATCACTTGACTTATGTTACGCTGAGAAAGAACAAATTTTTAAAATTTTTTGTTACATTTCTAGCACTAGAAAACTTAACTGCATTACGAAGAAACGATACATATTAAATAGTGGACATAGAACATTTTAAGACCTTTAATATTATTTCTAAAGATGTATTATTTTGAAAAGATTTTTCAAACTGTATTGTATGTCGTAATCTAATCGGCATAATTTTAATTAACAATAAAAAACAAAACCTATGGCATTTCATGATCAATCCTATGGCCGATCCATATGCGTAGTTTCGACAAAATAAGTATAAAAAGTGACTGCCATTAGGTGGTTTTTGCACAATTTATTAGCTTTTAGCGGATATTCCTTGCCTCCAGGATTTTATTAAAATTTCACTACTGGTAAAGAATAACTTAGGTAAGTTATTTGAAGCTGACTAAGTCTCACTTCAGTACAGGCTATCATGCATTTCCTAGAACTACCACTAAAACGTATGTAAAGTTTAAAAATACAGCGCCACGGAACGTATTCGCAATCCATCTACATCAAAAGTTTTTATTACTTGGCGCAAATGTGAAGTTTCCATATTTACTAGGGAATGTAGCTATAACACACTACACGGACTTAAGCCGTGTTTCTAAGCGCCTTTGGCTCGAGTTTCATCTAAAGTTATGAATTTTAAAACTCATAATTCAACTTCTGATTTTCATTCATAGCCAAATTTCAATCCTCGTAGCTTCATTAAGATTGTATTGTTTTAATGAATGTTACGAGTTGGAATTAAACAACTTTCTCCGAATTTTATATTAAAGTGTATTTCGAACTTTGAGACACAGTTCAGTAATTAAGGCCATCGGGGCAGTGTTAATGGTTTTGGAGGGCTCATGTTGTGATTTCAAATGCTGTTAATTTTTTTGATATTTGGATTTATTACATTCTTTTGGCGAATATCAGATGTTTCTGTTTCCAAAGACAATATTTTTTTAGGTTCCTTTTACAGAATAAATCCTGCATAGCAAGGTAATTTACAAATATTTATAAAACAAATGCAAAAACACCAAAACTAGTAACAACTATTTATTGATCATACAGTCTGTTGATCCTTTGTAAGAATTGAACCCGCAACACTCGAGTTAAACGGCCAAGCGGTCGCTTAAACCACTGCACCTTCCAGGAATTAATTAATCCCAGGCACAGAGCAAGAAAAAGCTCTTTCTTGCTTTCTGCTTGACTTATGACTATGGTTTCATCTAAACACCATTCTAATAATACCTACTATTTATAATAATAAATAATAATAATTAATATATTTATCTTTCTACAATAATAGTATATATAATTCTAAGGTAAGTAAGTACTAGATTATAATGTATATTTAAATCAATTTTTCTAACCCTAGCTTCGAAACTACTTGTTAGTACCTATAAATTCATCCACCTGAAAAACAAGCCAGTCAATCAATCAACTATATTTTTTATCTTTCATACAAAAATATAGGACATGCCTTAAGAAAAAAACAGGATCATAAAAAGTTTGTAGTGTAATGAAATATAAAGTTTTCTAATACATTTGTCAGTGGCCAAGTAATAGCTCACAGCTTACAAACAACTTGGCCGATGACAAATTAGCGTCGGCGACGTCACAACAAAAATGCGCCGCCATTATTTGTTCATTAGTCGTCCCAGACGGCTCACTTGCTCCCTACCAAGGGATTTGAGGCCGAACTACTGTAGTTTGTCTTAAGTAAAATAAGCTATATTATTGTACAGGAGACGCAATATAAAACTCTTCCTAAGATTATCACAAAATAATGGTTTAAAGTTTCTGAGGTGTCTAGCCTAGAACTTCGTATCGGTAACCAATATTTTGGGGAGAGTACTAGACCTTACTAGGGTGGGCCCTTGGCGTGCTGTATACGCATATGCAGACACTCATAATATTCCAAACATTCAGATCAGATTCAGTGTTTAAAGAATTGATATGCGCTTATTTCTGTATACGAGGGTGAAATTCTTTTCGTTATTCATATTATCTTAATATATAAAATCCTTGCGTTACTGACTGACTGACAGACACGCTACAGCCGAAACTATTAGGCGCAGGAAGCTGAAATTTGGCATGTATGTTCCTTGGGGACCGTAGGGGTGTACTAAGAAGGGATTTCCCGAAATTCCCACGGGATCGGCTAAAACGGGTAAATTTAAAAAAGATGCAGGCGTAGCTGCTGGCGTCCTCTAGTATTTTATTAAATATCACCCTCGCCTGTATCCCTGCAGCGTAGGCAGAGGTGTGATATTACCCCCATATTTTGCCATGTAATGAATGTTAATGTCCCACGTAATAGAGGGTGAACCTACTGCCATTACCGGACACATTACCAGACTTCGCGTTGCTACTGAGAATTCGAAAAACTCAGTAAGACTTTTGCCGGGATTCGCAGCCGGTACCAGATTCCGATTAGTACACGCACACACTATCCACTGGACCACGGAGGCAGGATTATTCCTATAATAATAAATATGAAAAATATGGATATAGGTTAATTCTTGTGTAGTGTTTGTGAAGAAACTGTCCCTATAATGCGCTGGGACAAATGTAGAATGGAAATTACCTAATAAATAATCTCTATACCTGGGTCCAATTTAGGATTCGCACTATACATAATCAAATATAAATATAGTTTGTAAGAACCATTATCAAAAATATGTTTCAACTGCGTCTATAGATTTTGTGATGCCAATCAATAGTAGTGGGTTGACCTGTAACAAGTTTCCAAGTACAATCGTAACAACTGAGATTATGTTACACACTTCAATTTGTCAACTATCTTGGCACCTAGTAGATGAGATCTTCCTTGTCACTATTAATTATTTCTAAATGGCTTTCTTAAGTACCTACTCGGTATGGATTGTGTAGGATAACGTAAACAGAAATTAATTGGGAATGTAATTTGTAAGATGTTGTCTTTGGGAAGACAATTATAAAACTATTTAAAAGCTCGCGTTTATTGTAATACTGAGGCATTTCTCATGTCTAGGCTCCGAATAATAAATATATAGAGGAGTAAGATTATAATAATTATAACCGGATCGTATATTTGTCTTTTTTAAATTTTATCATCGTGTTTACAACATTACCGAAATATGGAGACTTTAACACTACGCTATGCGGTAACGTCATCATCATCAGCCCTTAACAGTCCACTGCTGGACTAGGCCTCTCCTTTGAATGGAGGAATTGGCCTACTATACTACGCTGGCCAAACGGTTTGGCATAGGGTTTGTATCAAGTTTTCCTTCTCTTACAGTGCTGTTCTCTGCATAATATGCTCCCTCTGTCGGCTCTTACGACACCCATGGGATGATATGGGGTGGTGACATTCCGTATTCTTAATCCGTCACCACACGGACAGCGGACGGACACGGACGGATATACAACGCGCTAAACATTTTTATTAAGGATGTACTCAAATTTTAATGACTAACTTTGCTTCTGCTATTATTAAAACTTTTTAAGATCAAATAATCTGGTATCATATGAGTTGTCAGAGGATCAATCGGTAACTAAGATCTTTTAATAAGAATATCTTTGCAAATTAAAATTGTAATTTGATTCAATTATGCAGTCGAGTAGGTATATCCATTGGTCCGTGTTTAGATATTATTGATAGAAATTAAAATGTCCGCCTAATAAAAGTTGGCGGCCGTTTTTACTTCACTGTCATTGTCAACTAACAATAATTGAATGTGACGTGATACGATGAGCATTCGTTTTATTTTACCAACATTTATATAGACAACACAATCGTGAGCAGCTAAAATGTAAGCAAAATTCAACCGCAGGCGACCACACTTCATCAATGACAGTGATAGACTGACAGACTCATCGTTGTGAAAGTTTGACAGGCGTACCGCGGGCACTGTTGTGGATGGAACTTTTAAAAACATTTTACTTTGCCACTTTGGCACACAACAAATAAAAGAAATAAAACATTTTGAAAATATTTTCGAGTACTGAGAGACGCAATAAACAGCCTTCAAGAAAAGGTTAAATGTGGGTACCTAGATAAAACGAAGGATCGTTACGTAGGTAATATTCGAGTGTGGTTTCAAAGACATACTTTTAAGCACTTTGTTGTATTACACGTACAAATATGTTGGGTAGGTGCTCCGCTAAGAGCCGTGGGAGAACGTGTCTGGTCTGCCTTTTGTAAGTTTACTTATTTTCAGTAATAATACATTGAACGGGTACTTTAGAAAAGCTTATGAATAAATTCATAATATAGTACTTATCGTAATATTTGTGTCTGTGTGTAACTGATTTATAACATGTATGTATTTGAAAATATATAAGTATGTATGTCAGTTATTCGGTAGACATAGTTCAAGCATTGCTTAATTTGGGAGCAATGCACAAATTTGCCATCTTTATCATATCGCACCCTTCCTGGAAGAGTCGCGTAACTCAACTTGCGTCATATTTTTTTTATTATTGCAAAAAATCGAGCGTAATCTAATACACCTTCTCACAAATTTTCATGAAGCTAACGCCAAAAATAAGGGTACTGTCACAAAAATATGTTTTATTGCGACAAAAAATAAAATAGTTTTCCATACTTATATAGATGTAAACATACATACATTTATTTATTTTACAAATTTCCCTGGGTATAAAGCCATAAATATACATACCCATAACCGCTTGACCACGCAAAGTGACTATTTTCCCTTTTTTGGACGAACAGATGAGCGCGTAAATTGTATTTTTTCCCACGCTTTTCCGCTGCGCACTTATCTGTTTGTGGAACTCGAATAACTTAACCGATTGCAGTATGTTGCATATCAATAGACGCGTAATTAAATGAGCTTTTCAATCATATATGTAAACTAGAGGACGCCAGCAGCTCCGCCTGCATTTTTTTAAATTTACCCGTTTTGGCCAATCCCGTGGGAATTTCGGGAAATCCCTTCTTAGTGCACCCCTACGGTCCCCAAGGAACATACATGCGAAATTTCAGCTTCCTGCGCCCAATAGTTTCGGCTGTAGCGTGTCTGTCAGTCAGTCAGTAACGCAAGGATTTTATATATTAAGATTAAAACCATATAATATGGTTGAAGCCCATGAAAGGGCAGTATAAAGTGAAAATTAGAAATATTTTCCCGCCATTTTTGAGCGCGATTTTATATTTCTGACATATTGCTTTTTCTCATCGTTTTTTATTATGGAAGGTATATAAGTATTATACACGGTTAGAAAGGTTATTTAATTTACTTTTAGAGGAAATAAATATTATGAAAAGAAATATTTTAAGATTAAACATAAAAAAATAAAACAAAGATTTTTTTTTAATTGGCGCCAATTTTCATATTTTATTTTTTTAAATACCGTTTTATGTTATATATTAGATTCAAACCTAGATAACTTTCTTTCCAACTAGATTTCCAAGTATAAAAACCAATTCTGATAAGAATCTGATAAGAATTATTTTTATTGGAATCTGCACAGGTGTTTACTTTTTGCCCCCTAAATAAAATGAAGTTCCCGCCAAAATTTGCGATAACTAAAATCTCATAAATTATATGAGTATTATATATTTTATCAAAGGTTTATTCATATACTCATAATAAAAAAATAATACAACGCATACATGTAACCTTATATACATACATGTGTATTTAAACATTTTTCCATAAAAAAATGCCGTTTTTACGATAATTTTGTCTAGAATTAACTTAATACACAATTTTTTTTATGGAACTTCATAATTAATCAGTTAATTTACAATTAAAACATAAAAGTATCATATATAATTACATAATTTGTTTACAATGATGTTTTTAATCCATAATTACGCCCCGCGCGCGGAATGCAAAGTCAGCGAAATATATATATTTTTTTCAAATGCTTACATCTAAATAATTTTTAAGCAAGTATTGCTATAACTTATTTTATTACATAGATAATATCACCAGGTATATGAAAAAATAAAAACAAGCAATTTTCAGCTAATACTTTAAATATGATAAACAAATGTGTCGAGTAAGTTGTTAAAGACGACATTGTTTACGTTACGGCCGCTCGCCTAAAGTAAACATTTCATTCAAACGTAATTTGTTTCATACCATTAGAATGAGTCATTCATTAGGTTGCAGAAAAATCAAACACCACTCCTCTCACGTTATTAACAATCGAACAAAAACTAATTTATTGAGCGCGCCCGTGTTCAAGTGGCGGCGCGCACTTGAAATTTGTCGATGCTGAGTAAGCACTTAAAAATGTTGAGAGGGCAAGCGGATAACTCACACGAAGAACTTAAATAACTTTATAAAAGTAAATAAACATAGGCATTAGGTGTGTCTTGCAACTCCACTTACTTATTGCACGAAACTTGTTGCAGGACTGTTTTGCGTTAAAGTATGTATTATTCTGTATGTAGTATGTATTATTTTATGGCTAAACTTTTCGAAGCCCTTATATACCAGCATATCTACTGTCACTTTAAACCCTATCTATCTGAAAATGAACACGGTTTCGTTAGCGGAAAATCAACACTCTCTAACCTATTTGAGTACAAAAATTATCTCTGCTCAGTCTTTGCCAAATCTGGACAAGTGGAATAAATATATACAGATTTTCGTAAAGCATTCGATAAAGTGAATCATAACACACTGTTATCAAAGCTGGAGTCCTATGGCATACACGGTGATCTGTATCGTTAGATCTAGTCATACTTAGAACATAGAAGTCAGCTCGTCACTGATAGGTGTTACCTATCACAACCCACGCTCATCAGCTCTGGTATTCCTCAGGGATCTCATTTAGGACCGTTATTCTTCATAGTTTTCATCAATGACCTTATAAAAATACTTAAGTGCCCCTGTCTACTGTACGCCGATGACCTAAAATTATTCACATCCGTACAAAGTGTTACCGACTGCGAGTCCCTCCAGCGAGATTTAAACGCTATATCAACTTGGTGTAATTTGAATCATATGTATCTAAATGTCAAGAAATGTTTCGTAATCTCTTGCACCAAGAAACGTTCTAAGATAGCATATGACTATAAACTCGAAAATTACAAATTAGAACGTAAATACGTAGCTAAGGATCTCGGCGTATTTTTTGGTGATCAAATAACTTTTCGTGATCATTACACTGCCATCACAGCCCGGGCATTAAAACTTCTTGGTTTCGTAGCAAGGTCCACTAAAGGGTTCAAAAAACCACATAGCTTTATTCTGCTATACAACAGTCTTGTTAGGAGCGTGCTAGAGTATTGTTCAGTTGCATGGTCTCCGTGTTATGCACTACACTCTGATCGGATTGAGGTAGGTGTGCAACGAAAGTGCGTCAAATGGCTTTCCTATATAAATTTTATTATTTTAATATTATTGTTTACAACAGGTACTCAACTTTATGATAAAATGTAAGGAGCAAGTACAATGCGGGAATTAGAAAACTTTTCAACTTATATGAGTGGCAACCTGTCTGGTGGCTTAGGCTGGCATGATTATGCATACACCTACTTATGGCGTGGAGGCATAATGATTCAGGTCGTGCTGGCTCCCTCAATCAAGGTTGAGCCGTACGATGGCTGTTGAATGCGGGCCATCAGCGGGCTGAGTCAGTTATAAGCGTCAGATGATATCCTGCATTGTACTCGCATCTAAACCTATTATGTCTGGACTTCAAAAGAATATAAACGAAGAGATGAAATATAATGAAATGACAAAAAAAAAACAATGACTCTGAGTTTGTTTCATCCTTTCTTCTCAAGAAGTCATTTAGCTAGGAAAAGCCGGCATCATCTAGAATAGGGTTTTGACTTGTATAAATGTGTAAACAACCAAAATGCAGAAATAAATATGTCTTTATGTCTTTATAGGTGCGGCCTTGCCAGTATTCTTAAGTCGTACTCGGATCGCCTCGGTAGATATAAAATGACATCCCTTCACGTGCGTCGCAAACAACAGGATTTAATTAGCCTTTATAAAATTCTACATGGCACTCTAAGCTCTTCCACTTTGCTTGCCCACATTAACATTAATACCCGCTATAACACCCGAACGCCGAAAACATTTTCTCTCAATGAGTTCAAAAATAATACTTCATATTATAATCCAATTATCAGAATGTGTCGCCTCTATAATGAAATCTCTGCGAACAACACAATATCGATATTTTTGATTCACGAGCCACAGTGTATAAGCGTAATGTTATGGCCTTATCTTTATAATTTTATTTAAGTAACTTCTTTTTCATTTGCGTGTATGTACTCGAGTTTTATATGTATTCCGTTTGTTTATTGTTTATGTACTTTAGTTGCAAGTTTGACTGTTTTTTCAGAATAATAATAATTGAATAACTGTTAACAATCTAATGATGTATCATGTTGTGTGTGTGATTACGTTAGGATATCAATCTGTACAAAAATTGTTGTAATGTTACGATGTGTCTTTTCCTGATTGTTATCTGTTGTAATTACACTTACTAAATAAATAAATAAATAAATTTATATTTACTTAAATGAATTTTTCGTGTAAAAACTACGTAATTGATACTTACACTTTCAGACTAGACTAAATGACATCGGTCATTGTCACGGATAGAATATTCGCAAAATTCATATAAATATCTTAGTAAATGCGCTGCCGACTTGTCTAACATCTATATATATATCTATCTGTCTAACATACATATACATGAAGTCCCCAGCCGCCTCAGTCTATGTGTATGAACATATTAAACTCAAAAACTACCGCACGGATTTTGGTATCGTTTACACCAATAAATAGTGTGATTCCGGAAGGTTTAGGTGTATAAATTCACGTGGGTGGCACCAGGGGCGACGTATAGTGATGTGTGTAAACCGCAAAAGAACACAATGGATGGCAATCTTATGGATAGCTACCCTACCTACCCATTCAGCGCGTACATTGACGAAATATATGTTTATAGAAAGTAAAACTACGCAGACGTAACTACAAGAAAAAAGTATATAAATATAAATATTATTTGGCGCCTGTAGCCGGCCTTTTATAATAAAACCGAGTTATTTGATGTTTTGTTTCCATTCGAAGAGCAAAAGTAATCAAAAGAGATTACAATTTACTCTTCACTATGAATTCCCTTGGGCAGTTTGTTGGAACAACTTGTATCTACTATATTATGAAGGTACGTTGTCAGTTTGTATCACTAGTTGTTCTCCGGGTTTATTCAGGCTGACTTACAGACTAATTTGATTTATGTGTATCACGGTGATTATCTAGTGTAAAAATGACGGAACGTGTACTGTGTAGGCGATATCATTTAAGACTTAGGCTAAGAATTTAGTGTAATTATTACGAAAATTGATGTGACGATGGTTAAAATAATGTAATGCGATGAAATTGATGGCATGGTGAATGAACTGGTTTGATATAAGTATGACTTGATTAATTTAATTAAGTCCACCATTGTTTAAGTAGCTACTTTACTTCTACGTCTGCTACGAGTGTCGTGACCTCGTAGCACAAAGCTACGAAATTCAAGCAAATAAAATATTTTATTGACATTCGAACTGACACTCAAAATTGAAATACAATACGGATCTCTTCCAGTGAGACATTACTTCGTTGTGGGTCTACGTGCACTCATCCATCCCATTTAAGTTGATGAGAGGTTTCGAACGGCCGGCTCCCTAATGGAAAGATAATAACTGTTTAGTGACAGCCTCTTGTATTTTGTTCATTTAATACTGGCTGGCAAATGCTTCATCATATTTCACTATAATTTTAATTGATATATCTAAGCTTTCGTCTTTCTGTTTTGTACTCTAGTTAAAAAAAAAATCTGAATGGGTATCTGCTTAGTTACTTGGTGAACTAAGGATTCCAGACTTTATCCAAAGATTTTTTGACCTTTATTATTATAAAAGGTTTTCTGTTATAAGAAGTTATGTAGTTTACCTATGTCTGTTATTACGTCAATTCTATTTTTGTTTTCCCTTGTTGTTAATAATGAGCTCCTTGATATTTTTCTTTCCATGAGAATCTGTTTGTTAGTATTCTTTTCACGTTATTTTATGTAGAGACATTTTATAGGTTTTATTTCTAAACGTGGGACTATGACGTCCAATTGTTGCCTTTATTGTTTGATCTATACCAGAAAATTTCATTTTGATAAAAGTTATTCGTATCGGTGTTACACTGTATATATAGCATTAATTACTTTTCATAAACGTATAAAAAAGTCGACGAGAGTGCGAGAATATACTTGTTTTCTAAAATAATTAGAATAAAGGTGTTACGCAAATAATAAGTTACTCACTAACGGGCCGTAGTGACGTGCGAACTTACTTTCAGGGTATAAATACTTAGTTTGGCCACGATGTTTCTACTGATTTTCACCGGTGTTAGTCAGAGAAAATTTGTATTCATCGCAAACATGACAATTTCATTATTAATTTTAATTTAATATTTACGCGATTATCTAAAAGTAAATGTAAAAGTATTCAACTTGTCGACTTGACTTTATAATCAATCTAGCTATAAAATAGCTAGGTAGTAGAGCCTTGCTGACTTCAGCATGAATGGGCCGGCTCGACCGGGGAAGTACTACCCTCTCACAGAAAATCGACGTAAAGTAACAGTACCTAAACTGTTGCGTTTCGTTCGGTGAGTAAGAGTGCCGGAAGCCCTATCCCCTATTCCTTCTCCCTCATCCCACTCCTCATCCTATCCCTTTTCCCAACCCCAAGGGGCGGCAACGTACTTGTGACTACTGTGGTGTTGCTTGTGTCCATGGGCGGCGGTAATTGCTTACCATCAGGCAATCCGTCTGCTCGTTTGCCACCTATTAACATAAAATATATATATATATATATATATATATATATATATATATATATATATATATATATATATATATATTAACAATCTATAATAGTAATGTAAAATAGTAACCATATTTGAACAAAATTCGTTCATAAAATAAAACAAACTTAACAATGTAGACACAAAATAATATCCCTCGCAGAACTAAACCGCCACATTTCACTAAAAAACAAATGTAAGTGTTATAATAACTATGAGCCATTTACCTGGAAGCCGTTATTTTATTATGACACATAGCAAGCCGTAGCAGAACGAATATTAATCCTTTCTCTTTGTTTCCGAGGTGGATCTTTTAAGGAACATTCGCGGTGTTTCGTAATATCGGCGGCATTGTACAAGGCTTCTATTTTCTATCTCCCGTTCTACTTTGTACCTGTGAAGTTTCGAACAATAGAATAGTCTGTTTGCGTTAAATATGTTCTGGCTATAAAAAACTTTATATTATGGCAATCAAACAATTAATAAAATTACTTGAATTTTGATATATTATATTATTTTCTTAATTAGGACAGGGTCCACACTCCTAATACTCAAACTCGAAATAACGAATGGAACACGTAAAATGTATGCGCGTGGGAATCGATCCCACCACCTTGCATGTAGTGTTAATTCTCTTATGAGCGCCATTTTCCTTTAAGCCGTTATTTTATTATGACATGTAGCAAGCCGTACGAGGACAAATATTAATCCTTGCTCTTTGTTTCCGAGGTGAATCTTTTAGGTAACATTCGCGGTGTTTCGTAATATCAGTGGCTTTGCACAAGGCTTCTATTTTCTATCTCCCGTTCTGTTTTGTATCTGTGAACTTTTGAATAATAGAAGAGTATATTTAGATAACACATATTTTTTATATCCTTAGCCAATTTACACCAGGCAGTCTATAGTGTGGCAATCAAACAACTGATAAAATTTCTTGAATTTTAATATATTATATATATTTTTTAATATTTAGGACAGCCTCCATAGTCTTATAAATTCTATACTACTGGAACTTTACAAACTACCAACTAACACAAAGAACAACCACTCGAGACTAGAAACAACGAATGAAACGTATATTGTTTACGCGTCGGAATCGATTCCACCACCCACCACGCAGTGTTAAGAGTGAGGCGGTTGCCTACACGTACCCACACGTGGTGTAAACCCCATTGGTGTAGTCACGAATGAAATGAAGTAACAGCCAGACAGAAAGCAAATTGACTTTTTTATCAAACAAATTTTGTCTCGGCTGGGAATGGAACCCACATCCTCCAGCTTTGCAGTATCACTAGTCATCAAACCAAGACGCCAGTTATATAAAATAATAATCTTAATATATAAAATCCTTGCGTTACTGACTGATTGACAGACACGCTACAGACAAAACTATTGGGCGCAGGAAGCTGAAATTTGGCATACATGTTCCTTGGAGACCGTAGGGGTGTACTAAGAAGGGATCTCCCGAAATTCCCACGGGATCGGCCAAAACGGGTAAATTAAAAAAAAATGCAGGCGTAGCTGCTGGCGTCCTCTAGTAATATATAAAGCTGAAGAGTTTGTTTGTGTTGAACGCGCTAATCTCAGGAACTACTGGTCCTATTTGTAAAATTCTTTCAGTGTTAGCTAGCCCATTAATCAAGGAAGGCTATAGGCTATATAACATCACGCTATAAGCGACGGGAGCGGAGCAGTAGTCTTAAATAACGCGGGTGTAACCGCGTAAATAAAGATAAATCGCTCAAGGACTGTGTATAGCTCTCTTAATCATATCGGATAATCATCTGTCACTATTCAGTATATAGAATAATATGCACTTGTTTAGTGAGTTAAATGACCCGTATGCATATGTGTTGATTGATGGTACAACTTATTGAAATATTATGTGAATGCATCAAATTATCTACGAATCAATAAGCTTATGAATTTATATTCACATACGTATTGAAAGCCCGCTTTTGTATTAGAATATTGATGTATATTCTGACATTAGTATAAAAGCAATGTCTTATTAATACATTTATGATACTTGCGATATTTTGTGAAACTGTGTGTTATAAATTTCAGGTATTTGTTTATGTGAATCAGGCTGACTAAACTGTTGAGTAATTACTTTTTTTAATGTCAATATGTGATCTGTAGCTATCAGTTTGGACACATATATGTCGTCTAGTGTTTCTGATAGGTAATAAAAAAGTAAGCACTTTATTTCACCCAATCTTGGTCTTGAAATAACATCCACTCCGAAGAGGATTAGCATAAAAAATAATATACTCAGCGTTTACGCAGAAATTACTTAAAACAGCACACGAATTATAATCAAGTTAGTTATAAAAACTCATTTCATAATAATTGGTTTAAATCTCGCTTAATAAAATCAAGAATTACGCTTGCACAGGTTGCCACTTGGATGGGTGACCGTTTGTGGCATTTTCATCTGAGCGCTACCGTGCTTCGGAGGGCACGTAAAGCTGTCGGTCCCGGCTCTTGTCTAAGGATAAGGGTCGTTAGGCCATGTCGGAGGCCTTCGGGCGGTCTGAAAACTCCGACACCAGAGTTCGCCACACACTCACACGAAAAACAAAACAAAAACAAAAGTGAAACAGCACGAGCGCTAATTAAATTAAATTAACAACAAAACGTTACAGCAATGAGAATTTATGCGTTTAAAAAAATTCGGGCAAGTGCGAGTCTGACTCGCGCACCGAGGGTTCCGTACGCATTTTACCTTATTTGAGGTTGATGCTAATTACGCTAGTCCTCCAAATCTGAGGGTCTAGTACCAGTTTGCACTCGATCGTCACGGTGGACGATAGCCCAGATGACAGGAACAATTTCCATACATTTTCTAAATGCGCCCCCTAGCGGTCTCTATCGATCGCTTCTCTCCATAAGGGGCGCTTTAACTCTCTCTGTACGAGCGCCCTTACAAAGAGTACCTACTATCTTAAATGGAGTCTACTATGTATGTATGGGGACACCCTTAAATTTTCCACTTTTTTTTTGTAGAGGTACATAGGAGATATGGTCAAAATTAGGTTTTTGCGAAAACTTGTAAGTACCAAAATTAACCTTAATTTTCAACTTTTTGAATTTTTTGTAATTTTTCCTTTATTTGTGCTGTAAGACCCTGCTTTTGGCCAAATTTCGTGATTCTAGTTCAACGGGAACTACCATATAGGTTTTCGACCCAAAACCTATAGGGTACTTACGGTTGACCTAGAATTGTCAATTTTGGTCAAAACCAAGGTCTTACAGCACAAGTAAAGGAAAAATTCCGAAAATTAAAAAAAGTTGAAAATTAAGGTTAATTTTGGTATTTACAAGTTTTCGCAAAAATCTAATTTTGACCATATCTTTTTATCGGGTTGACCCAGGACCCTAATTTTTATACACCTAATAGGAACCACAGACCTCAGTATCTGGTATAAATTTCAATTTGCTAGGTCCACCCGTTCCTGAGAAAATCGGTGGTGACACACGGACAGACAGACAGACAGACAGACAGACAGACAGACAGACAGACGGACAAGAAAGTGATCTTATAAGGGTTCCTTTTTTTACCTTGTGAGGTACGGAACCCTAAAAATGACTTGATATATTCCGTTGAAAGATATTGAGTGAAATATGAAATTCACTTAGACGTTAGAATATGTATGACGCAACGAAAAGCCAATTTAGGTGTGGAATAAAAGAATGGGTGCAGGAGGAAATTTGAGTCGTTTATACTAGCTGCGGTGCTCCACATCATTTCCTACAAAAACAATTTGATCCGCGAACTATCAGGGTACGGCTTACGTAAACTTTGCGAAAGGTTTTAAGCTACTTCAGACAGATGCTGTACAAATTTTGTTACTAAGTACGGATGCGGAACGGACATTGTTTTATCTTAATGGTTTGGAGTAACTTTAGTTTACTAGTGTGAGATGTGTCGGCTTTGTCGTATCCTGTTAACCTAATGAAAGACGCTTAATTCATATTTTTAGCGTATTATTTTCTGCTTCATTATCTTAATAAAAAGTATTCAGCAATTTTCTGCCGACCACAAATAAGTCGTCCAAAGGAAGATTTAAATGGTTACACTTACATAATACCACACATGTCTAGTACATTTTTTTTATATACTGGGTATATAGGACGGTGTACCGAAAACTGATACCAGTGATTTAGTACATTATACTGAGACCCATGGCGGTCGAATTTTCCGGAAAACATCTAAGAACTCGACAATTTTCCAAAAAATTGCGATGTGAATAGGAACACACAAACTCGCACTATCAGCTGTTATGGCCCTACGGCGGCGGGTGGTAGTGGCAGTGCTTACGATGTAATGGTGCGCTTACTGTGCTGCGGCCGCGCGCCGCGCGTGATGTCACATCAGAGTAAACGCGTCATGTACATGTTTAATTCTTAGAATTTTACAAAAATATTAATGCGGGTCGACTAAAGTGACTATTTCATTTCATTATAAGGCAAAAAATGCAAAAGAAAATCGGAAAATTCATGAAAATTTTCCGGAAATATCGACCGCCAATGCCCTCAGTATCATGTACTGAATCACTGGTATCGGTTTTTGGTACACCGTCTCTTACACCCTGTATTTACACATACATTCATTTTCTAAATAAGGGTTTTTATTCTGTGATAGAGATCATCGTTTATACTTTATATTAATCGTAAAAGAACTTGCTAGTCTGGTAACAATTAGTAGCAAATTATAATATCTACTAGCTGACCCAGCGAACTCCGTATCGCCCTTTTAAGAGTTTTATTTAATTCCCATTTTCCCAAGACCCTTTTCCAAAGTTACCATTGACTTAGCGCTTAATCTCTTATCATTTCAGAGTCTATAAATGATGAACAAACAAACATAGATTTTTATATAATATTGAATTCCCCATTCCTTAAAATATCGGAGACGATACCCATATCGAATTAAAAAAAATCCCGTCCGCCATCTTTGATTTCCTATCCGCCATCTTTGCTCAGGAAATAGATGTTGTATTTGGATTCACCATCCCTTAAATCATCAAAGACGATACCCATATTGTTTTTTTTTTTTTTTCCTATCCGCCATCTTTGATTTCCCATCCACCATCTTGAATCACGAAACAGATGTTGTATTTGGATTCCCCATCCCTTTTAACATCGCAGACGATACCCATATTGATTTTTTAAATTTTTTCCATACGCCATCGTTGATTTCCCATCCGCCATCTTGAATCACGAAATAGATGTTGTATTTGGATTCCCCATCCCTTTAAACATGGGAGACGACATGCATACTGATTTTTAAAAAAAATCCCATCCGCCATCTTTGATTACGAAATAGATGGTGTTTTTCGAATTCCTCATTCCTTAAAATATCGGAGACGATACCCATAGCGATTTAATAAAAATCCCGTCCGCGTTCTTTGATTTCCTATCCGCCATCTTTGATCACGAAATAGATGTTGTATTTGGATTCCCCATCCCTTTAAACATGGGAGACGACATGCATACTGATTTTTAAAAAAAATCCCATCCGCCATCTTTGATTACGAAATAGATGGTGTTTTTCGAATTCCTCATTCCTTAAAATATCGGAGACGATACCCATAGCGATTTAATAAAAATCCCGTCCGCGTTCTTTGATTTCCTATCCGCCATCTTTGATCACGAAATAGATGTTGTATTTGGATTCTCCATCCCTTAAATCACCAGAGACGATACCCATATTGATTCTTTTTAATTTTTCCCATCCGCCATCTTTGATTTTCCATCCACCATCTTGAATCACTAAACAGATGTTGTATTTGGATTCCCCATCCCTTTTAATATCGCAGACGATACCAATACTGATTTTTTAAAAATTTCCCATCCGCCATCTTTGATTTGCCATCCGCCATCTTTGATCACGAAATAGATGTTGTATTTCAATTCCCCACCCCTTAAAATATCGAAGGCGATACCCATATTGATTTTTAAAATTTTCTCATCCGCCATCTTTGATTTCCCTTCCGCCATCATGGATCGCTAAATAAATTTCATATTATTAATCAGCGTCCCGAAAATCTCGAAAACGATACCCATATAGATTGTATCCTATTCGTTTAGCCTTTTTTTGCCTTTGACCCAACCCTCCTTCTCGTTTGACCATTTTTTTTTTTGTCTGGCCCCCAAAAGTTGTGGCGTAATTGTATATAGCCTATAGCCTTTCGGAATAATTGGGCTATCATAGGCAATAACAATTTTTAAAATCCGACTGCTAGTTCTTGAGATTAGCCGACATTATCTTTTAGCCTTTTTAGCCTTTTGCCCGGCCCCAAAGGGTCGAAGCGTTATGTTATATAGCCTATAGCCTTCCGAAATAACAGGGCTATCGTATACAAAAAGATTTTTTCAGATCCGACTGGTAGTTCCTGAGATTAGCGCGTTCAAACAAACAAACAAACAAACAAATAAACAAACAAACAAACAAACAAACAAACTCTTCCGCTTTATTATATTAGTATAGATACTAATATAATAAAGCGGAAGAGTTTTTGTTTGTTTGTTTGTTTGTTTGTTTGAACGCGCTAATCTCAGGAACTACCGGTCGGATCTAAAAAATTCTTTTTGTATACGATAGCCCAGTTATTCCGGAAGGCTATAGGCTATATATCATAACGCTTCGACCCTTTGGGGCCGGGCAAAAGGCTAAAAAGGCTAAAACATAATGTCGGCTAATCTCAAGAACTAGCAGTCGGATTCTAAAAATTGTTATTGCCTATGATAGCCCAATTATTCCGAAAGGCTATAGGCTATTTAAAATTACGCCACAACTTTTTGGGGCCGGACAAAAATAATAAAATGGTCAAACGAGAAGGGGGAGGGTTGGGTCAAAGGCAAAAAAAGGCTAAATGAACAGGATACAATCTATATGGGTATCGTTTTCGAGATTTTCGGGACGCTGATTAATAATATGAAATTTATTTAGTGATCCAAGATGGCGGACGGGAAATCAAAGATGGCGGATGAGAAAAGGGGAATGCCCACTCTCCATAGTGTCCTAGGCCCAAGATGGACATCAAATATTATTATAAATAAATTGTGTTTTAAATTCTTAATAGTATCAGATATCTGAAAAATACACTCAAATTGCCGCCACTATTTTGAAAATGTTTTAAATAATATAACATTTTAAGGTTAATTTCCTATGAGAAAAGTGTCAGATTATAAGATAAGCTTTTTCTTTCTGAAATGCTTAATAATATATATTGATTATGATAAAATAGGTGTTTGTGTCTTATTAGGATACAAAAATAAAACATATTTGCTATTTTAAATATCTATGTTCTCTTCATCATCATACACAATAAGCAAATCATCTAAAAAAGGTGCAGGATAGCACAGCATATATCTGCTTCATATCTTGCCCAACCTATATACCAAAGCACAGTCATAATATGTGCACAACAGCCTACCGTGCGTTTTCCTGTTTTAATTTTAATTGCAACAATAACCATCATTTGCCTCTCTGCCAGTATAATTATTATTAATTTTTTTTTTTTTTCTATTTAAGAGCTAGGCTCTTGTCGGTGGAGCTTCTTCCATGCCAATCTATCCTCAGCCAGTGCCTTGACATCTTGATACGACGCAACGTTAACTTTTTCCTTTACTTGGTCTATGAATGTTCTCCTTGGCCTACCCCTTCCTCGCCTTCCTTCCATTTTCCCTTCCAAGATGTTTTTAATGAAATTGTCATGTCGTATCAAGTGCCCCAACATTTTACCTCTTCTATTTTCTATTGTACTTAAGATATTTCTTTTCTCTTTTACTATGTTTAAGACCTCATCATTTGTTTTCCTTTCTGTCCAACTGATTCTTTCCATCCTACGCCAACACCACATCTCAAATGCTTCCAATCTCTCTCTGTCCCTTTGCGTCATTGTCCAAGTCTCAGAGCCATAAAGTGCTATACTCCAGATATAGCTTTTAATAAAGCGTTTCTTGGTGTTAATGGAGATATTTTTTGTTGTGAGTAGGTGTTTCTTAGAATTAAACGCTTCTCTCGCCATACCTATTCTTGCTATTATATCTGGGGTGCATCTAGAGTCGCTAGTTATTAAGGATCCCAGGTATCTAAATTTATGAACATTTTCTATTCTGGTATTATTTAATTTTATTGGTTCAATATTAGCAAATGGAAATTTTGAAGTTGTCATTGTTTTAGTTTTGGAGCTATTTATTTTTAAGCCAAAGTGCATAAAAGCCTCGTCCATTATGTTTAATAAAATTTCTAACTTTTGTCTACTTTCTGCCAAAGCAGCTATGTCATCAGCATATCTTATGAAATGTATATTTTCCCCATTAATCTTTACACCCCCCTGTTCATCTTCAGTAATTTTCTTTATTGCACATTCAATGAAAATGTTAAAGACTAGTGGGGACAGTGGACATCCTTGTCTGATCCTTGCTCTTTCCTTTACCTCCCCCACTTCTATAACGGCTTCCTGACCTCTGTATAATTCGAAAATGATCTTCCTGTCCCTGTAATCCAAGCCAGCATTCTTTAAGACCTCCATCAATTTCTTCCAATTTACGCTATCAAAAGCCTTCTCTAGATCCACAAACGCAATGTGTGTACTGAGGCCCAATTCCATTCTTCTATTGATGACTAATTTCAATGCTAATATGGCCTCTCTGGTGCCTTTTCCTTGCCTGAACCCGTATTGATCTTCACCTATACTTTCTTCTGACTTCTTTCTTATTCTCATTTGCAACATTTTCAGTAAAATTTTCGATGCTTGAGATATCAGAGACAGCGTTCTGTACTCTTCACATTTTCGCGTATTTATTTTCTTAGGTAGCATGACTATTTTACTCATTTGAAAGTCTTTGGGAATTGTACCGGTTAAATACATGGACTGAGTCAGTGAAAATATTTCTTCTATAATAGCAGGACAGTGTGCGTACTTAATCAGTTCGATGTGAATTTCATCTACCCCTGTCGCTTTGCCATTTTGGATGTTACGCAAGGCTTTCTCGAATTCCTCTCTCATTATCGGTGGACCTAAGTTATCAGCATCAATTTGTGCCTGGTCTTCTATATCCCCAATATCTAATCCTGGTCCTTCATATAAGCTCTCTATGTACCTCTTCCATCTTTTAACAACGTCTGCGTGATCAAGCAATATTTTTCCTTGTTCATCCAAAACTGCTGTACTCTTGGTTTTACGTCTTTTGTCAAAATTTCTTACTATGTTGTATACACTATCCATTTTCCCTTTTTTTGTGAGATATTCTATTTTCTCGCAATCTTTTTCTATAGCCCTTTTCTTTGCTTCTCTACATTGCGTTGTTATTCTATTTGTGAGTCTTTTATATTCTTTTATACTATCTACATCACTGTTATTTCTAAGCTTCCTTCTTTCTAACATCATATTTTCAATATCACTAGTTAGCCATTTTTTCCTAGGGACAATTTTTTCCTTCTTTAAACATTCCTGTGCGCTAGTTTTTATAATATCTCTAATATTGCACCACCTTTCTTCTATGCTCAGATTTCTTAGCCTATGTTTATATGATTCAAATTTATTGCCTATTTTATTACTATATTGCACACTATAATTACTTTTTATATCCTTAATTCTACTGAGATCAATATTCTTTGGTTTTGCTTTTAACCTAGATTTTTTTACTTGTAGATTGAAAGAACTTATCAATAAATTATGATCCGTATTGAGGTCTGCTCCTGGCAACGTTTTACAAGCTGTTACTTGATACCTATATTTAGTTTTGACTAGTATATAGTCTAACTGATATCTTGCGATATCGCCCGGCATTTTCCAAGTGTACAGTCTCCTTTTCGGCTGTTTAAAAATTGTGTTTATAGCGGTCATTTTATTTTCTTTACAGAATTGAATTAATCGTTCTCCTCTTGAATTTCTATTACCTAACCCGTATTTACCAACAAATTCTTCCTCTGCCCCCTCTCCAATTACTGCATTGAAATCTCCCATAATTACTAACAAATCATTATCCTTAACTGTATCAATTATAACATCTAAGTGATTGTACATTTCTTCTATTTCATCATCTGGATGGCTACCGGTAGGCATGTATACCTGTACTATGATTAAATTACTTGATGAGGTCTTAACTTTAACTACTGTTATTCTGTCACTGTGATGTAGGGTATTTACTACTTGTGAACCCCATTTCATATTTAAAATTATAGCAGTTCCATTGGTTCCTTGTTTATCCCCTGTATATATAATTCGATAATCGTCATTCCAAAAATCCCCACTGTCTCCCCATCTCACTTCGCTTAAACCTATTATATCCATCCTCTGTCTCTGCATCTCTCGAATCAACTCTTCCAATTTGCCTGTTGGCAGCATCGTACGCACGTTCCACGTGCCAATCCTACAAGGATTTCGCTGGATGACGACCTGGGTAGCCTTGCTTCTACCCCTGCCGGACTCAGACCGCCACGGAATGTTACGTCGTGGAAGCCCGTTGTCAAGAACTATATTTCTTTCTATGCTCATTTCATGCTCCATGTATAGGAAAAATAGTGTAGTGGTTTTCCCATTTGCCTTCTACACCGCAGTTCTACAGCCAAAGTGTCGCCTGCAGATTTCTAGTCAGAAGCCCTTCCAGATCCCATTTCTTCGGCCTTCTTCTAGTACTGACGTCCCTGCTGCCTGACATCAGGGGTACGCTTATTTAATGGCGGCGTAAATTCGCCATGTCACAGAACCGT
Organism: Euclidia mi; assembly: GCA_944739405.2. Lineage (NCBI taxonomy): Eukaryota > Metazoa > Arthropoda > Insecta > Lepidoptera > Erebidae > Euclidia > Euclidia mi. The sequence continues at coordinate 26,468,952 of OX123193.2, read as the reverse complement.
CATGGGATTTGCAAGTATTTTATTGGTCAGTTCGCCCCACCGAACTGCCCACTGCTTCCTGCTAGCTCTGTCGCTGCTTGGTCGGGGACTGCTTATTCACTATATTCGCAGCTAACCACCATATCTGATGGCCGTTCCTCTATCCGCCTCCTGTGGACCCCGCCGGTAGCCTGCAGCTCAGCCCCGGCATTATTAATTTTAATGTACACAAAATACACCTTACAACTTATATGTCTACTTAGTATTTTCGCTCGCAAAAGCCAGCAGTTATGCAACCCACTGTTGTAATAAGCTTATTTGTTTGGGTTCTAGAGCATGATTTTGAACCTATATATATATCCACAATTCACACAATGTTCTTCCGTCATTGTATAAAACGTTATCGACCAGTATCCAAAATCAAATGCAGTCGTGATCAAAATCCGTTAAATACAACAAATGTCGTTAAAAAAAATCCGAATCAAGTCCATATAATAAAACCAGGTCGTAGTAAAAGAAATCGAAGAAAATGTTAACAACATCAACATTGAGCATAAGCAACAAGTGAAGTTCCCGCGTACCTTTAAAAAAAGGATACTCTGTGAAGTGAAGTGTCAGATTTTTTTTTTTTTAATTTATTTCATGTGTGAAGTGTCAGATGGAATTCAGTGTTGTCAGTATAACGAAAAAAATTCTAACATTAAATTGATTTATCGATTTCTCTTTCATATAATAATCGATACTTAATTTATTTTATCTTCTTTTTTTTTACCATAACGCACATTTTTATTTTCAATTATGTTATCTTTTATTTGTTTTTATATTGCAATACCAGTATAGTCCAGTGAAATTGTCGTTCAAATTATTTTATTTATTTATAAATCGATTTAAATCGATTGATTATCGATTATAATTTTAACAAGATTTTGAAGCTGGCAATATTTTGCCGACGTCAAAACAAAACATGTTCTTGACTTTATCAATGATGTTACTTTTTTTTAGGAATTCTTGTAGATTATTGTGGCGCGTATTTGAAAGAAAGTAAATTCATATTTTATTCTGGCACAATTTATGCATATAGTATATTTTTTCAAGTGTGCTGTCCACTGGGGGCCTCAAATGGGCATTCCCCTTTTAAATATCAATATGGGTATCGCCTTCGATATTTTAAGGGGTGGAGAATCGAAATACAACATCTATTTCATCATACATGATCAAAGATGGCGGATGGGCAATCAAAGATGGCGGATGGGAAAATTTAAAAAAATCAATATTGGTATCGTCTCCGATGTTTAAAGGGATGGGGAATCCTAATACAACATCTATTTCGTGATTCAATATGGTGGATGGAAAATCAAAGATGGCGGATGGGAAAAATTTTAAAAATCAATATGGGTATCGTCTCTGATGATTTAAGGGATGGTGAATCCAAATATTACAAATCTATTTCGTGATCAAAGATGGCGGACGGGATTTTTTTTTAAAGCCGATATGGGTATCGTCGCCGATATTTAAAGGCATGGGGAATCCAAATCCGACATCTATTTCGTGATCTAAGATGGCTGCGATGGATGAGAAATCAAAGATGGCGGATGAGAAAGTTTAAAAAAATCAATATGGTTATCGTCTCCAATGTTTTAAGGGATGGCGAATCTAAATACAACATCTATTTCGTGATCAAAGATGACGGATAGGAAATCAAAGATGGCGGACGGGATTTTTTTTAAGGTCGATATGGGTATCGTCTCCGATATTTTAAGGAATGGGGAATTCAAAAACACCATCTGTTTCGTGATCAAAGATGGCGGATGGATTTTTTTTTAAATCAATATGGGTATCGTCTCCGATGTTTGAAGGGATGGGGAATCCAAATACAATATCTATTTCGTGATTCAAGACGGCGGATGGGAAATCAAAGATGGGAAAAATTTTAAAAATCAATATGGCTATCGTCTCTGATGATTTAAGAGATGGTGAATCCAAATACAACATCTATTTCGTGATCAAAGATGGCGAACGGGATTTTTTTTAAGTCGATATGGGTATCGTCTCCGATATTATAAGGAATGGGGAATTCAATATTATATAAAAATCTATGTTTGTTTTTGCATCATTTATAGAGCCTGGAATGATAAGAGATCAAGCGCTAAGTCAATGGTAACTTTGGAAAAGGGGCTTGGAAAAAAGGGAATTAAATAAAAACTCTTAAAAAGGCGATACGGAGTTCGCTGGGTCACCTAGTTGTGTGATAAAATAATAATGTTTACACACAGAAAAGAAGGATTATACATAAATTTGTCGAAATAACGTTACATTTAGCTCCAACCAAAATATTAAGCTGACATTTATATATAATGAAATCACACTGGATCTGAATACACAGCTATTAAAATAAATGCTTTGGTTACGTCAGTGCCTTGACATTTGATATGGAAAATAATTACCGGAATAAAAAACCTCTTACAACGATGCCAACGTACCGAATATTTACGATTTATTAAACAATGTTCTTTTCGTTCTTTGAACTTTACGCATAAATAAAGTGGATTTTTCTCGTTATCTTTCTCAAAGCTACATTGATCTCAGAGTCAGTGGAACACAACTCTGTGAATAAATAAGGCTTTCTGAAACGTTCGTCATGTTTCGACGCGTTATTTTTTCATATCTAAATGAGCGGACGGAGGAAAAAATATAATTCATTATTCGTCGTCCCAGAGCGAGTTGTAAGTACATTACGTGCCGGAAACCGGCCTTTATTCATTCAGAATTGTTACCAAACGAACCCCTACCCGCCCGTATCACTTATTAATTGAATTGGATGAGTTTAAAATCGTGTCACCTTGTGTACACAACGGGACAGTTATATTACCGTAATTATTTGATTATGAAAATGTTGATTATGTACCTCTTATATTATATTAATTTATTTTAATTTCGTTAAGTATGCATAATGAGGTATTTGTGCCAAAATTGTTTCTTTATAACGAAATTCAAGGATAACAACAATATAATAATTTGTATGAAGTATGTTTAATTTGTATTTATTTTATCGGTATATTTACGTTGGTTTTAGCTTAACAAGGGGCTGTAGCTATACGTAGCGGCAGCTGTCTGCAGAGCAAATAATAGGATGTCTTTTTTTTAGTTGGCGTGATGTAAACAGATGACCGTGGGTTCAAAGCTCTCGTTTCCGTACGGGGTGCGGGTATGGAAACAAAAGATGCTCGTTTCCTCGGCTGTACCGCGAGGGGGCAGGCCAGACGCGCGGGGTGTGCCCGCCGCAGCCCTACAATGGAGGCATTGTTTGTGCCCGGTGACAGGAAAAACTCCGACCTCCGTGTTTCTGTGCATTTTTTATTTCTTTATTTCTTTCTTTCTTTCGTCGCTTTTTCTCCGTAAGCTTCTTTGACTATGCCGGGAGGAAATCAAAGTTGTTTTGAAAGCACTATCTCGCGGGATTTCGTGGGTTGCGAATTAATATCAAAATTTCATTATGTGTGCGCCGATGCTACAATAACAAAACACGCTTTTCTTGGCTGACAAGAGTAACAGTTTCGAGGAATTTTCTACAGCCAGGCGTAATGGTTTATTAAAATGAGATAGGAATCATAATAATTATTTTAAATGAAATGCTTGCTTTTGTCAAGAAATACAATTGTTGCCTGATTTATTATTTTGTATACAACTTGAACAATCAGCAGACCAATTCGTTTATACAATAATAGCGTCCACCTAACCAATACTGGATCTGTTGGTCGTAAAACAAATATAGTTGTCATGGCGGTTCCGGTAACTATTGGCCGCAGTAGTGGCTCAATGTTTTATAAAAGTGTGTGGCGACCTACCCTCGGGCTATGAAATACATCGATTGTCCGGCGACCGGTTGCGGCGTATCCGCCGGATGACCAGCTCCCTCCCCCGCACTGACCTTTTCCGGTGGTGGTAGCCTCTCACGATTCCTTATTTACCCGTTTTTCCTTATCAACCCGTACCATTCGCAACACATTACCGGGGATCTTGTTGGTGAAATTGAGGTTATTTCATCCATACATATACATAGGATGTGTAGCATTAAGGTTTGTTTGGTAACTCCATTTCATCTTACCAATTTCGGACTTTACGTGTCATTAGGGACTTTCATAAAAGTGCGATTTGAGACTGTTCCGTTGTTATACGGCGGCCATTGGTATTTTTGTGGCGGGTGAATATAAAATTGGGAACATGACGTAACAGCTTTAGGCACGAATGAACATGCTTCGCCTTTGTGATCTATGTTGGAGATTTTCGGTCACAACTTTGTTCGTCGTTCAATCCTGAGTGATCATTTGACCGTGAATATTTTTCATATGTGAGTGATTCCAGCCACAAGAATATTAGATAGGGGGGTTTTTATAAGTTTCAATTTTATATGACTGACGTGACAGCAGTTTTAAACTGTATGAAAATGTATTCTTGGTGCATTTGAAGTGTTACTAAATTGTTGATAAATATAGATATTAACTGAAGTTTTCATGATAGATTGAGCATTTAAATATCATGAATACAGTAGTTATTGTGGCGGTTGCCGAGACTACAACAAAATACTCTTATTTAGGTGTTTTCAACTAGTATTTTTGTACACAACCCAGTCTGGTGCTGCCATTTCATTTTCGTAATGTTTCATAAAAAATTGAAGTGTCGGGTCCACGTTTCAATAGACTTATAATCAGGGTCGCCTTTTTCAATATACAGAGAGTTATCAAAATACTGGACAAGTGCGAGCTTGACGAGGGTAACGTCAATATGTAAAAATATTATTTTTCCTTCCTCCAGTGAACAAAAAAACGGGCTAACCTTAATTTCTTGTAAAGTGCGTGAGTGTTTTGAAGTAAGCACTCAATAGCAGCGTAATAGAAATTATATTTATAGCCTGAACCTATTCTCTTTGTATTATTAAGAAGGTTGGTGAATAGGTAGGATAACAAGTATGGATAGAGTTGCGGCACAAAAAAGTAAAAACCGGTCAAGTGCGAGTCGACCTCGCGCACCGAGGGTTCCGTACAAACCTGTAGGTATATATAATTATTTAAAAAAATATGTGATGTAACTAAATATTTGAGGATTTCGAATTTTTCCCTATGTGCCATAAAACGTTGCTTTATACTAAATTTCAATATTCTATATCGACTGGAAGTACCCTTTAGTTTTGACTTGAGCATTTGATATGAATTTCAATTTTATACCTCTACGGGTTATTAAAAATATTTTAATTGTATGATGTAACTAAAAATTTACGGTATTTTGCTATTTTTCCTTTATCGTGCTATAAGACGTTGCTTCGTGCCAAATTTCAAGATTCTGAGTTCAAGGGCCAGTACCCTGTAGGTTTTGATTCTCTTGCGAGTAGTTGCGAGTTTGAAAATATGCTTAAATTGCTGTTTCTGTTGATTACTTTGACATAGAAATTTTATTTTATTACAGCTCCACTGTGTTATAGACCTAAGTATTTGATATGCATTTCAATTAAATAACTCTACGCTTTTATGAGGAAAGAGGTAGTAACTTTATTTTTTTTTATTATCATAGGTTATTATGATGTAACTAAAACTTTTCATTTTTGGAATTTTCTCCTTAATTTGTGCTACAAGAAGTTGCCTCGTACGAAATTTCACGGGAAGTACCCTGTAGGTTTTGATTCCCCTGTGAGTTTTCGAAAATTTGCGAGGATTTGTGGGAAACAGTTGTATCTTTTGATTGCAATAGCTTAGAAGTTTGATTTGTTACAGCTTACAGATATTTTAGACTCGAGTATTTGATATGAATTTTATTTAATACCTCTATGCGTTCATGAGGAAAGGGCTAGTAACTTTAAAATTATTATAACTATTTTTATTATATGATGTAGCCAAAAATTTTCGCTTTTCGCAATTTTTCCTGTAGGTTTTGATCCCCTTGCGAGTTTCGAAAATTACGGAAATTTTCAGCATAAACGGCTGTATCTTTTGATTGCGTTGGTTTAGAAGTTTGATTTTTTACAGCTTCATGGGACAGCAGATTTGACTATTTGATATAAATTTCAGTTTTATATCTTCACGCGTTTCTGAGATATTGGGTCTTGACATACGGACGGACAACAAAGTGATCCTATAAGGGTTTCGTTTTTTTTATTTCGAGGTGCGGAACCCTAAAAATAAACATAACATAACTTCAAGCCTTTATCCCCGAAAGGGTTGGCATGGGTGTGTTAAACACCCAGTTTTTTTTAATAAAACTGGTAATCAATTTATCTCTTATTATTTAAATTGTTACTTTATCATATATTACTATCGTTACTTTGAATATCTTATTTAATTATTAATTCATAACATTACAATAATAATACAGCATAATAAAAGTAAACAAATTTTCGTTTTAAAAAGTAAAAAAAAAACTTTATTGCAAAACATGTATGGCCAGCAGAGCAAAAGACGACAATGATTTATTCCATCATACAATTTTAAATACATACAAAATATCGCGAATAAGACCCGTTTTAGTAAAATTGTATGATTTATACAAATCGCGAAAGTTTAAAATCAATGATTTATTCATTTTGAAAATTGGAACGTTTAAATATAGCCACACAGCAAAATTGGTGCAAATATGTTTTTATTCAAAATACATATTTGCACCAATTTTGCTGTTTCCCTTGATTGTAATTTCTATTTATTTTCTTGTCTTAAAAAACCTAACATAAGAAAATACTTATAATACATTATAGCCATAAGATGCCAAGTAAATGTAGAATCATCTAGTAATTAACTTTAATTTTATACGTTCATATAAATAAGCGTCACTTTGTGGCCTAAATGAATAAATGATTTTGACGTTGACTTTGACAATCGTCTTTTAAATCGTGACTGTTTAGAAAATCATCATTATTGCCACTAATTTATTTTTATTACAAAATATGACTCGCAATACTAGGAACAAATCCTTCCATAACAAATATTCAATAAACTTTCACTAACTAAGTATATCCTGATTCGAAACAATGTCTCGTGTGGGGATCGGACCCACAACATGGCACCCCTAAATGGCGAGGTAACAATTGAAATCACTTAGCCATAGGTACCTTAATACCATAGAAATATAAATAAGAGTTGAAGTGCCAAGAGGGCGTGTCGGTGTCCGCACGAAATGCACCAAGAGTGCATATCGCAAGCAAATGGCCGTTGCCGCGAATTAGTACACTTTCGACTGTGATCGCGACAATTTATAAGAATGCTGTCTTGTTCAGTGGTTTTCTATAAAAACCGAAGCTCAAACCAAAATTTTATGAAGAATGGAATCACTTGTCATATGAAACTAAATACAAGTATTTTGCTATATTTGTCTTTAAAAACATGAAAAACAACAAATCGTAAAATATTCCTTGCTGTTATTATGTTATTATTGTTTGCAAATCTCACAACGACTATATTATTTTTCAATAAATACATTGCTCTTTAACTACTTCCTAAATTTGTCGCGAAGTGACTAGACAAGCAATGTAATCATGACCGAACGATACTTTATTAAGAGAATGCATCGCGTAGTACGGCCGCTGCATCTTGCAACGAATTTGTGTACAGTTTTTTTTGCCTAGCACAACGATATTGGCCGATTTTTTTGTGTAAGTTGAACGTTGATTGGTAAATGCTATGTTCGATAGAATAAGGTTTATAATTGATATTTTTGTAAGTTTTGATTTAAAAATGCGAGTGTGTGCGCGAATGCGTTTTCATATTGCTTTTACTGATCTGCATGTGTAGTAGTAGCCGCGTGGTAGGGGCAAACGGCATTTTCGTCTACATATCTCCTTTAATTACTATATCTATGCTTAATACAGATGCAAAATAAAATAATGTAGTACTTATCAAAATATATTTCTAGTAACTTATTGTTTTATTTCAAAGTCTCAAAAGAAACTGATAGATATTACTAGTTTAGTTATACTACTATATTCATTCATTCTCTTAGCGTTATCCCAGTTTCAATCTGGGGTCCGCTTCCTAGTCTAACCGGATTTGGCTGAATATTAGCTTTTCCACAGAGCGACTGCCTGTCTGACCTCTGCAACCCGAAGGGATAGCGACATTCCATGGTTTAGACTAGTGTCAGTTTATTTAGAAGGTACTGACGCCCTGTAACGACTGTCAAAGATCTTCATGACAACCGGGACCGACGGCTTAACGTGCTCTCCGAGGCACGGGACAAGCGATAATTAACAATTCAATACGCACATAACTCCGAAAAGTCATTGGTGCGCGCCGTGGATTCGAACCCGATACCCTCTGCATGGCAGTCTGTTGGTATCTCCACTAGGCTCTCGCTGCCTGCTTATACTACTATATAGTTTCTGTCAAATCAATATGATTATTTTATGATCACACTCGTGTAAATATTGTCTACCTCTGGATTCTGTGCCTGTCAAATCTATTCGAGTCAACATGATTATTTGGCAAACGAAAGCCAAAAAAATAAACCAATTTGTTCGTTAAATGAGACGTCAATTCGAAGATAAATACAATTAAACTGTCTTCCTACTTCTAAGCGAAAACATTTTTGGCATTGAAAATCCTGTTACTAAGCCTTTCTTATACACATTGGCATTTTGATTACATAACATCTCAGTACATTGTAACAGTGTTTGTTATACATTAACATCGTTCAGTAACAGAAGTTTGGATATAATGGTCTATTGATACGTATAGGACGAGAACGAACACTGCAAGTAGGATTTATTTGTGGATTATGCGAGTAAGTACTCGTACCTTCAAAAGAATATCACCAAAATTGTCTTCACAAGTAAAATCTAATACAACACAACTCCGTTCTCAAGGGGCTGGATTACTTTCGAAGAATTCCCCGAGATAACAAAACACGGGTTATTGCAAGTCGCAAAGCTAACAGAAACAATTTCAATATTCCGTAAGTGTGCAAACGTGCAGCAGCTTGACATCCGAGCGACAACAATGTGCCAGTTGAGAGTAGGTGAAGTGGGCCTGAGCCTCGATCGACCCATTGTTTCAAAGCTCACCTACTGTGGAATGCTCACAAGTACCCCTTTCTCTCTCCCTAATGGTGTCGACAAAGTTCAATGAGTATTTGCTATAATGCCCCATTCAGACATAGGGCTGTAAAATAAAAGTCTTAAATGTTAAAAGCAGATAGAAACAGGCCAACCGTGCAATTGCAATACATTCTAAAGAGAAGTTAATAGGCTTAAAAGAAGCGAAAAGATAATAACGAAACGTCTCGCTATATTAAAAATAAGCTGTTCCTTTTTTAATATTACTTAAAGAAGAATATCTAACACAAAGTGAAGGCGACCTACATTGTAGACTTTTAAATATTTATTCCCGTAACAAGCCAAGGCTAAAACTTAAAGAATTCTGAAACTGTGTAAGTCTGGGTCGACGTCATTTTGATTAAATTTGATAAGAAAATGGCGTTCGAGATTGGAAGAGGTTTCTCGAGGATAAGCTACAGAATAGATGATATGCGTAGACGATAAGCGTAACATAGGTATCTGATACAAGAGCGACAAATTAACCTGCATGTTGACATATTAACCGTGTCGCCTTTTTATGGAAATCTTATTAATATTTTAATGTTTAATATGTGGTTTAATACCTAACTTCGGTGGATAATAATAATAAAAATAATAAACCCCTCTGGGTTCGTTATCTCATCATGAGACTAACGCAATCTCAGAGGGCAGAGTAACAGCTTTCAAACATCACCTTCATCGTGTAATATAAACAAAAAATGTATTACAAGATGAAAAGAAAGCTTACAACCGCAGGGCAGCTTTGTGGCGAGCTGAATGTGTGTGGCGACACTGCGGTCCCGAATGCTTCAGAGAGTCGGTCAGGGTCTCGTCTCCGGCTTGCCTTTGTTGGCTGGTCGGAGTAGATTTGCAAAAGTGCCCGCAGGACTCTCAACTCTGGCTTGCCTTGTTCGGCCGGCCAGAGGGAAGCCGCAAGAGCTATTAGCTCGGGGGTGGAAGTGTCATTCTCAAGGGCGTAACTACGGGGAAACCCGCTCCGGGCCTCCGTTGTCACAAGGCCCGCGATGGCGAAACCGGTGCCGCACCGCTCGACACCCCTAGCCACTCGCACCGGTGTTGCCCTCTGGCTGCCTTTATGGCAGAGTTTGTTTGCTTTGGGCGGCTGTTTAGAGAGGGCCCATCTAGTGAGTTGGCGAGTCACCACCTGCCACGCGGACGGATGCTATAGGAGTATCACTGGCAGGTGCCGTTTTTCATCCATAGCATTAATTACCAGTTCACTAAACACCCATCTGCATAACCCGTATTCATTAGATCCACTAAAAACAATAGCCCTACACGTGATGCGGCTAGTCCATAGCTGTACTCAGTAGTGCAGTTGTGGAGGCTCCGCGGCATGTGTCCCATCCCATTTTAGATTAAAACTCTCTACGGGCCTCTGCACGTTGGATCCATATCCCCGTGTAGGCCTCCCAAAGGACCGGTTATTCTTCTAACACCAAATGTTAGAAGAATAGCCGTGAAAAAGAGAAACATAATAATAATATTCTACCGCATTCACACAACACCAACTAGTCCCAAACTAAGCAGAGCTTGTACTATGGGTACTATATAATAAATAAACATACATATATACTTTTTTTTGTAAATACATACATATTATACAGAGAAACACCCAGACCAAGACAAACATCCATGTTCACGCACACAAATGTTTGACTTGAGCGGGAATCGAACCCGCGACCTAATAATAAAATATGTGATAATTGTTGTGTACTCTTATGACGACATGTGAACTCTTGATTGACAAAGGTTTTCAAAATAACAAGTATAATTTGATTGTATTTATTATTAGACGCGTTATCTTAAATCATAAAATGTTTGTTCGACTCTGTGAAGTGAAAACTTAAAAGTCGCAAGATATACAAAAAATGTCAAGTCATAACATTGTGCTCGTCAGTTTTTGGCACGGAACCTCAAATCATAGAAGATGTTATCAGATTTGGGTGTCACGATTCTGCGGCAAGCGCGAAATTGTGAACAATGGAAAAACGTAACTGAGTTAAGGGTGGACCGTGATTGGTTTGTTCGGCTAAATCGAAGATTTACGAGTATCAGTCAGAATTGTTTGTTCCATTTCGATATTTACGCAACAGAGGCGATAAATAATGGAAAGTGGATAGGTGTTTTAGTAAAATGAAAAAAGCGTTGGATACTATCGCATAGTTTATATGATGAAAGTGGCACAGGGTGGGTGTTACATTACTGTTGGCTTCCCCCTGTTCTTAAAGCTGTATGTTATTGAGGTGTATGTGTATATGGGCGCACTGAGATGGTTTGTTAAAGCATAAACGTAGAGCAGAGCCATCTAGATGGCTAAATGATAACTAACCCGGAAGTTAATATTATTTTAATGTAATTTTAACTAAATAACCAGTAAAATATTAATTGCATTTGCTTGTAATTAATATTATATAAATTGTGTTACATTTATGTATTTACATATATTTCTTGACGCTGAATTGGTTTATATTGTCTTTAAATAGTTAGTCGCCCGCCAACACATTTTGGTAATTAATATGATAACTAATTAAATTTATCAAGATGTATTTCGACGCTTTAGCTAAAGTAACTGGAATTCTATATTGTTTCTTAATTATTAAGAATAATTGAAAGTTCATACATACGATAATATAAATCTTGCAATTAAATGTATAATGTTTTGATACCAAGTAAGCTGATGCGACGGCGGGCGGCCATGACACTTTTTGATCGGACTTTGGTATCGTGAGGTTTCTTCCCAAAATATAATGCAGTTTTAAGTTAATTGTGTGGTTTCATTTGTGGATCCTCTGGGGGTGTCCTGATGATGGTGCCATGGCGCCGATAGCAGCGGTGGGATCAGCGCCCCCTAAGAGACATCGAGAAATAAATACATTTGGCGCGAAAGTAATGGATCTCTTGGCTTGGCCGCCAATACCAATGATGACCTGAAGACTGATGCGACAAGCACTTGGAAGCCGTGTTTGGCGCTTGTCAACCCTGATCGGAGACGGCACGGTGTGTCGGACTGTCGGAGATTTGGCGAGCACGTCTACACTTGCACGTGAGGCCACATACGAGCGAGAGCGACTACGCCGCCGGTCACCGGGGTGAGGGTGTGCTGTGGCGCGAACGCTGTTCTGCTTTGAGCTCTACCAGAGGTTGCAGATGCGGGTTGTTGATGCACTGACAGAGGTATTTATCCAGAGCTGATATGATTAGAGTTTTTGAGAAACATCCTTTAACATTTTATAAATTATGGTGCTGTTTGTTTACATGATTACCTTTTGCCCCAGTAACGATTACCAGATAAACATACAGTAAAAATTAAGTACCTAACTGTTGTTTATCCACATTTGGTACCTAACAGTGCTACTGTGCTTATAGTCATATTATGCCGTCGACCATGTCGGAAAGTTTCTGTATAACTCGACATCAGAGATGGTCACACACTTATTAAGTTATTACCTACGCAAGAAAGAGAAAATAACTTTGTTGTTATGTGGATTAAGTAGTTCTACTAATGTAATTATTAGTAAAGAACAGTATAACTGCCCTTTTCAAGTTGAAGCTCTGATATAGATCCATTGTATAAATTACCTGATTTGCTTTCAGTTTAAATAAGCTAATTGATGCGCTGAATATGCATTCAATTGGTAGTCAATAGGTTATCTCAATGGTAAAACATTAAAACTAATATTTGTAAAGTTACAAAATAGGTTTTACTATATATTTGTGAACTCTGTATGTAGGTGCCTACATGATTTCCTTTAAACATAATGTTGAAATTGTTAATGTCAACTTGGAGCTCAAGTTATGGTAATATCACAGATTATATGGTAATATAATAACAGACAATGGAACCCAACATAATTACCATAATGATAAGTGAGTTTAAAGAACATGATGTGAAAATCCATGTCTCTTTTCCCATTTAGCAGTAACTATTCTTAGCAAATAAAAGTAACTGTATGGACTAGTCATGCTTTATTTCCAAGTCAGTTATGATTAGAGTCAGTTTGAGTTTATTTATTCAGATAAACAATTATTAATTGAATTACCTAATGAAAGAGTTAATGTGTAGAGATATCATAAATAAAAACATTTATTTCAGAAAAGAAAGGTTTATTTATATAAATAAATAAAATGTTGAATTCATTATAAAATACCAATATTTGAATGTCTTTATTAACTTTTATATTATGGTTTATTATAGTAAATTCCTTAACTGAGTGGAATCATAAAAAGATATAAGAAAGCACTAATCTTGCTCTGAAATACCGGTAGCTTGTAAATTTCTCTTTTATGGCTCAAATTGAGCCAATTGAGCCACTCAACTGGCAAACAGTTCAACAATTTCACAGCTTGCACTATACTTAAAAATATTCAATAATGGATTCAACTTGTTCTTACATGAGTAATAATTATAGCACTGGTATTTTTGAAATCCTTGAATCTACAACATGGTTTGAAATCATTTCATATTTATGATCATCATCCACAGTCTGACTGTTCACGGCTGAACATAGGCCTCTCCTTGTTATCGCCATATTGTTTTCCTGTTTGATGTGAATAAAACTTATTTTGAATATATTAAGTTTTAACTGTTTTATCAAAATTACAAATGGGTATCCTGATAACTTTAATATTTGATTATCTAAAATGGCACTGTCAGACAGAACCTGAGAAAATTCAGTGTCTTTAGTATTTTACCTTAAGTGTAAAATATGGGCTCTAATACTTGGGTGGGAAATGTTGCCCACCACCTGCCTTTTGAGTGTTACAGATTGAAGATGACATCCTGGCAGATGACCTGGACTTAGCATGAAGAAAGGATGGACGAGCGGTCCTTTACTGATTAATATGTATGGATGACGGTGGCCCACCCCTTGACGTCGGTTGTTTCGTCTGTGGGCTATGCGCACACATGCTGCATGAGCGCTGTACTAAGCTAGACTCCAGCATTGTTTACTAACCTTTGTTGCTGATCAATATCAACAACTGTATGAGCAGTCGACCGTATGGGCGTATAATGACTAAACTGTATTTTTTGTAACTTGTTTCATATGACTATGTTTTATATATAAGTTACTGAGTTTTATATAACTGCTCTATATAACCGTGTTTTCTATAACTGTGGTTTCTATAAATGTGTTTTATATAAATATTTTTTTTAATTTAAAATAATGTTTTATAGAACTGTGTTCTCCGTAACTGTGTTTTTGAAACTGATTTTATGACAGTGTTATTGTATTTGTGTTATTTTTCTGTGCTCTTTTAATTGTGATATTGTCATTTTGTTGAGGGCTATATCCCAGAATGGGTGATGCCTGTTGTTTGAATGGCTAGACCCGGGATGGGTGATGCCGTTTGTGGGCTAGATCCCTATGTTGGTGATGCCACAAGTTGGCTTAGCCATGGGTGATGCCTGATGTTTGGGTGGCTGAACCCGGGATGGGTGATGCCGTGTGTTGGCTAGAACCCGTGATGGGTGATGCCGTGTGTTGGCTAGAACCCGTGATGGGTGATGCCGTGTGTTGGCTAGATCCCGTGATGGGTGATGCCGTGTGTTGGCTAGAACCCGTGATGGGTGATGCCGTGTGTTGGCTAGATCCCGTGATGGGTGATGCCGTGTGTTGGCTAGATCCCGTGATGGGTGATGCCGTGTGTTGGCTAGATCCCGTAATGGGTGATGCCGTTTGTGGGCTAGATCCCTATGTCGGTGATGCCACAAGTTGGCTTAGCCATGGGTGATGCCTGATGTTTGTAAGGCTAGATCCGAGGTGGATGATGCCTGTTGTTTGGAAGGCTAGACTCAAGATGAGCGATTGCCTGTTATTAATGTTGTAAACTATTTGTTTGAATAGTATGTTTATTAATGTGAGAATCTGTTTGAGAATTGAACTGTCCCTTGTGGTTCAGTTGTTACCATCTCTGTTTGTTAATTTTATGCAAGCTATAATTTTTAACTTTCGTTATTATGTGTGTATAAACATATAATTGCAACTGAGATAACTGTTTGATAATATTGTACTGTCTGCTGATGATAAAATTGTTTACATTTTGTTTATAAAGTACTTTGTTAAAGCTGCAATACTTTATTTGTTTATTTTGATCACTATATTAACTTGGTAGTTTACCGTTTAAATCTAGAGAACTATTATTGCTGATTTTGTATTGTTTACTGATACCACATTGGTAACTGCCAGTAACTGTCTGCTGATAACAGGTCACTGATAATAACTGTGTGTTGATGTCTAAACTGTTTACTTTTTCGTTTATTCTATACTTTTGTACAACCTGTAATTCATTTTTGTATTGTCATTGTATGAGGATGTTATTGTGATTGCTTGCTTTAGCATGATGTGACTGGATAAGTTTATATTGTGATAGTAACTTGGTGCTTGCTCTAGCATGATGTGCAGTAATTTGTTAATTACCCACCTGAATGTAGAGTCATAAAAACTTTATAATTTGTAATTTTCAAGCGCAGGGAGCGCGCTTGTTGTCAGTATGGCCGTATGGGCGCACTGAGATGGTTTGTTAAAGCATAAACGTAGAGCAGAGCCATCTAGATGGCTAAATGATAACTAACCCGGAAGTTAATATTATTTTAATGTAATTTTAACTAAATAACCAGTAAAATATTAATTGCATTTGCTTGTAATTAATATTATATAAATTGTGTTACATTTATGTATTTACATATATTTCTTGACGCTGAATTGGTTTATATTGTCTTTAAATAGTTAGTCGACCGCCAACACATTTTGGTAATTAATATGATAACTAATTAAATTTATCAAGATGTATTTCGACGCTTTAGCTAAAGTAACTGGAATTCTATATTGTTTCTTAATTATAAAGAATAATTGAAAGTTCATACATACGATAATATAAATCTTGCAATTAAATGTATAATGTTTTGATACCGAGTAAGCTGATGCGACGGCGGGCGGCCATGACACTTTTTGATCGGACTTTGGTATCGTGAGGTTTCTTCCCAAAATATAATGCAGTTTTAAGTTAATTGTGTGGTTTCATTTGTGGATCCTCTGGGGGTGTCCTGATGATGGTGCCATGGCGCCGATATGTACATAAACGAAATTTCACCAAAGTCGTGTACGTTAAGTACAACTACAGTATATTTTTATGATGTTGTTGGAATTAATATTGATTGACTCCATTGCGTAACCCTTAAGTTCAGGGTAGCCATTAATGTATTGTATTTAACGATCGTAAGTACTGAAGTGAGGTCTAAATGCAATATAAATAATATTATTTATCTGCGATGAATCTAAACGAAGATCTTTAGATTATGACACATTATACCGTCAGTTGTCGAACCAACCTAAACGTAAACAAGTCGATACCGCGATGCTCGCGGCCATTAAAAATATGCCAAGAAAAATTAAGCATAACGGATAACACTTTGCTTCGGCCCAGTGGCTTCATAATAAAGTTGTATATTTTTGGTGATTTCAAGTGGTGAGTTAGTGACACTATTATTTTATTGATTGAATTAAAAATATTAAAGACTTCTTTTATTACCCGTCTTCTATTATACACTTCTGATTGTTGTAATGGGTTCCTAGACAGTTTAACTTTCTCATCGACTTCAGGAGTGTTAAATCTCTTTGTGTCCAATGGTCATTGCTGCTGAACATGGGGAAGCCAGGTGACACAGTAGTGGGAATTTGGGTGGGAGTAGCCAAATTATAATGGCTACATACAGCGTGAAAAGGTTTTCGAAACATACAACGTTCATACCAATACTAGCACAGCGTGCAGTCCAGTGTAAATATTATTTTTCTTTTTTGAAACGTAGGGTGAGGCTTTAATAACATTC
This sequence comes from Euclidia mi, assembly GCA_944739405.2. Taxonomy (NCBI): domain Eukaryota; kingdom Metazoa; phylum Arthropoda; class Insecta; order Lepidoptera; family Erebidae; genus Euclidia; species Euclidia mi. The sequence continues at coordinate 26,452,069 of OX123193.2, read as the reverse complement.
ACTACATGTTTACTCGCTACTGTGAAATATGTGTAGTGGTTGCCATATCCCAGGCAGACCGTATTTCTGTCACCCCTTAATCCCCCGGCACACAAACCCCGTCCCCGTGATTTCCAATGGATTTCGTATTCGTTTTTGGCTCTTGTCCCCACTCACGCGGAACATGTTATGTACGTACGTATACTTGTTACACAATTTGATTTACAAATAGGTTCAAATTATCGACGCTCGTTACATATTTGTTAACGTTATTTTGTTTAATAACAGATGTACGGCCATATTAATCTGCTATGTGAATTAAGTTGTTTTCCTAATTGTTATTTGGAACAACTTTATAGTAGACTAATTAGGTACGCATACCTATTAGGTTACATGTAAATTTATACTTGATGTAAACACGTGAAATTTAAATTCCATGGTGCTATAATTTGGAGTAAATTAATTTAATTCAATTATTACTTGATTAATTACTGGAACTGGTTGTGATTCATGTGAGCTAATTATGAAATAATAATATAATAATAATAATAACGTTTATTGGAACTTAAAAACACGATATAAATAAAATAATATACTTGATACTTGATGGCACGGGCTGTTTCCGCAACTCCACGTCTTGGCGTGTATTTTGCGTGCAGGTGGGAATGGTGTCTTCATTCGAGCCACCCCAGCTCTTCGAGGAAGGCCAGCAGACTCTTGATGTGGCCCACTGCCTCCCTCAGGGTGCTGTATCTCGTCAGGTACTGCTGCCTGTACTGTGCGACCTCAGGGCAGTCGAGGAGCAGGTGGGCTGCCGTCTCGTCCGCTGCCATACAGGCCCTGCACAGCGGGCTGTCGGTGATACCTATAGTAAATAGGTGTTTATTAAAGAATCCGTGTCCTGTGTAGGCGGCCGTGACTGTCCGCAGTTGTTGTTTGGACAGCCGGAGGATTTGTTTGGCTATCTTACCGTCTACTGCGGGAAGAGCCTCCTTGGCCTGCCTACATGTTTCAATACCAATCCAGGACTGGTTGTGTTGGGTCCTGGTCCTATTCCTTACCAGGTTGCGATAGAAACCAGAAGGGAGGGGAATAATGGGCTCGGGTCCCACCACCTCTAAAGTGGCCCCTCTTCTGGCAAGTACGTCGGCTGCGTCATTCCCTCTTGAGCCACTGTGGCCCTTGATCCATTGCAGTGTTAATTTGTTTTGTTTACCTACCTCTGTTAGTTTCTGGTGGCATTCAAGCGTGAGTGCCGAGGTGATAGTATGGCTTTTGAGGGCTGAGAGGACAGCCTTACTATCTGAGAGGATCCTAATGGATCGTTCCCTTACCTCACGTGCCATGATTGCTGTGGCAGCTAGGATTATGCCAAAACATTCGGCCTGGTAGACCGTGTTGTAGGCTCCCAGCGGTGCTGCGATGTTGATGTTAAGGTCCTCGGAGAATACTCCTGAACCCGTACCTGTATCCGTCTTAGACCCATCTGTGAAGATCGTGAGCTCGTTGTGGCCAACCGCTCCCTCGTGTAGATCCTCGTACAGTTGGATTTTGTATTTCTTATCGAAAACAAATTGTTTCGGTATTCGGTCGCCAATGGCTTGTGTGAGAGGAACTTCTTTAAAGAGTGTGTTTAAGTTGCTAGTGTGCAGTGTGTTAGTGTCTTTCCAGAGCTTCAGTGCTCTTAGCCGGATCGCCGACATCGTTGCTTCCTGTTGTATGAACAGGTGCAATGGAGGCAAGTCCAGCAACACTTCGAGTGCCGCTGTAGGTGTAGTTTTCATGCAGCCCGTGGCCGCTAGGCATGCAAGTCTTTGAAGCTTTTGAAGCTTGTTGGCGGCCGTTGTTAAGTTGGTCCGAGGCCACCACACTACTGCGCCGTAGCTTATCATCGGCCGTATTATTGTCTTATAGAGCCATAAGACAATTTTGGGGGATAGGCCCCATCGTTTACCTATCATCTTCTTGCAGTGCCAGAAGACGATGCTGGCTTTATTGAGCTTATTTTCCATGTGGCTGTTCCATGTCAATTTGCTGTCAAGAGTGACTCCCAGGTACTTTACCTCGGTGGACAGCTTGAGCTCTGTGTTGAATAGCCTGGGCAGTCGGTAAGTACCCAGCGCGCGTTTGTGTGTGAACATAACTAGTTCGGTCTTGTTCGGGTTTACTGATAATTCGTACTCATTACACCACCACTCTACTATGCGTAGAGCCTGTTGAGTAAGGTCGTACACTGTACTAGTTACCTTACCTGAGGTGAGAATGGTCAGATCATCTGCATATCCTATTGTGTAAAAATATCTCGCGTTGAGTTTGTCTATGAGTTCATTGATGACTAAGTTCCACAATAGCGGGGAGAGTACACCGCCCTGCGGGCAACCTTTAGTTATCAAGGCTGTCTGGGAGTCGCCGTGCAGGCGCACTACTCTTTTGCTGAGCATGTTTTGGATCCACTGTATGAGCATCTGATCCACACCATGTCTGGCTAGGGCGTTGCTTATACTGGAGAAGTTTGTCTTGTCAAAGGCTCCTTCTATGTCAATGAAGGTGCCCAGACAGATGCTTTTTTGTTGTATAGCAGCTTCTATCTGGTTCACGACCTGATGTAAGGCCGATTCCGTCGATTTCCCTGAGCTGTATGCATGTTGATTGGCATGTAGGGGTAGGTGTTTAAGTGCCCCACTTCTTAATTCCCTCTCGCATAGCCTTTCCAAGGCTTTAAGCATGAAGGAGGTCAGGCTTATTGGTCTGAAGGACTTTGCATTTGTGTAGTCTGTTTTGCCTGGTTTTGGTATGAAAATTAGTTTGACTTCCCTCCAATTCTTCGGTACATATCTAAGGGCCAGGCTAGCCCTCATGATTGCCAGAAGTCTTTTGCGGACCGGTTCACCCCCCCATTGTAATAACCCAGGGAAGATGCCGTCCAGTCCGGCTGCTTTGAAGGGATGGAAGCTATCGATGGCCCATCGGAGTTTTTCTTCTGTGACCACGGTGTTTGCGTGTCTCCACTCGTGTTCGGTCGCCACTGTTGGTGTATCGTGCCACGTTATTACCGGGGTGAGGACGCAGCCTGGGAAGTGTGTTTCTAGTAGGACGCGTCTTGTCTCCTCCTCCGATGTGGTGTATGTGTTATCCGGTTTACGGAGAGTACCTGGTGCAACCAACGGTTGCTGAGCCAGTAGTTTCCTTACCCGGTTTGCTTGTTGGCAAGATTCAATGCTCCCACAGAATTTCCGCCATCCCATGGTGCGTCTGAATCTGAGGCATTTCTTGTAGCTTGATTTGGCCGCTTTATAAGCGTCCCAATCTGCGTCCGCGCTTGTGTTCATTGCCCTGTTAAGGGCCCTTCTTACCTTCTTGCGCTTGCGTTCAAGCTCAGCGCCCCACCAGGGTTGTTTACCTGGGGTTGAGGGTAGAGTGGTTTCTGGGCATGCTGCGTGGTAGCTGTCTAGCATCGACTGCGTCAGTGTACATACCTGCTCGTCGATCTGTTCATTGTCACCCAGTACCGTCGGCATAGCAGTAAGGGTAAGTTTCTCTTTAAGTAATTGGACATACTTTGCTTTGTCAGTGTTGTGTGGTTTCCTGCGTGGCTGTGTAGGTTGTATAACGACTTCCATAGAGAAGCTGATCCATCTGTGGTCTGAGCACGATGCCTCTTTCGAGACGTGCCATCCCTTGATGCGTTCAGCCGCTCCTTCTGTTGCGAGAGTTAAGTCGATAATTGTCTGACTACGTCTTGTGACGAAGGTGGGCTCCGTACCTGTGTTTAATAGGGTAAGATTAGTGGTGAATAGGTATTCAACCAGTGATTTACCTCTGTTGTTATTGCAGTTCATGCCCCACATTTGGTGGTGGGCATTGGAGTCCGTTCCTATTACGACCTCCGTTTTGGTTCTCTCGCACTGGTTAACCAGACGCGTGAGGTCGAACGGTGGCGGGTCTTCGGCCTCGGGCATGTAGACCGATGCGAAAACAACCGCTATACTCCTTGGCTGCTGTGTTATTTCAATTTGTATCGCTGTGATGTCTCTGGAACAGAACTCCGTTAGAACTTGGGCTCTGATGTTTTTAGTTGTCAGTATGCAGGTTCTTGGATGTGTGTGGTCAGTTGAAGAATAAATCTTACCTCCCAGGCTGGAGAGGCCTCTGATGAGGCCACCCCTTATCCAAGGTTCCTGGATGAGCACGATGGCTGATTGTTGGACCTCCATCCATTTGCGCAGTTGCGCAGTGGCCGTTTGGCTGTGATGGAGGTTGATTTGGAGGCAACTGACGTCACTAGGCAGAGGGTTCATCTTTGGATGATGTCCCCACCTCCCCGACCGTCAGCTGCGTTAGGCCGGCCAGGATGTCGCCAGCCTCCACCCCGTCGTCCCGCCGCACCGGGCTCAGGAGCAGGCTCTCATCTTCCGAGTTACCCTCGGCTGACGGGCCAGCCCCCGAGCCAGACGCGGCCGGCTCTGACGGGCCGGGTTCTGCGTCGCACCCTGGCTTGGTGTTTGAGTCCTGCTTGACTCGTGTGGAGTTGTCGTCCGGAGGATGGTCGACAAACTTACCTGAGTGGTCCCGGAACCTGACGTAGACGGCACCTACCCCCAACGCGAGGCGGCGCTCGTTCTTCATCAGGATCGGGACCTGTTCTACTGGGACGCCCACTACTAGGAACCACCCACCCGACTGCCTTTCAGAGTGCAGCATCGACCATTTGTCAACCTCCAACCAGGGGTTCTGAAACTCCAGAGCGCGACCCACGTCGCGCACGTCGTCCAAGACCCCCTGTTCGTCGGGTACGACAATGCCGCACCGCACTCTCTTCGGGGTCTCTTCCTGGCCCCTGACCTCCAGTTCGAAGCCCGGTGGTGGGACCAGGAGAGAGACTGCCTCCGTCAGCCAGGTACGCGTTGCCTCGTCGGCGCACCAAAGTTTGAGGACCCCGTCCGCGTGCACGGGTTTCCCGGTGAACGCTGGAGCGGGGCGTTTAGGGGTTTTGGTCGACCAGGCATCACTCAGGATCTTCTTTTGGAGCTCCCGGAGTACCTGGTCCACCAACTCCTTCGGCAAGTTCCCTGTGCGTTTGCATGTTACTGCAACACCCAGGGACGCCTTGGAGGCCTGTGCGTAGGACTTACCTTGTATCCTGGAGGAGTCGAGGCGGGGCTTCTTGTGCTCCCCTCGAGGCGAGCTGGTCTCGTTGAGAGCACGTTTGGCCTCTCCTCTTTCCTTGTTTTCGGCAGTTTTACCTGCCGCGTTTCCCGGTGGTGCTGGGGCTGGATGCCGTCCAGGGTGGCCAGCCCGCCGCTTGGCGGCAGGCGGCTTCCCCGTACTGCCTCCGGCCTTCGTGCACCCCTCGCTACTGAGCGTGGGCTGCGCGCTGGTCACATTGCTGGGACCTGCGACGGCAACCTGCTCAGCTGTTTTAGTGGAGGCAGCACCGGCAGTAGCAGCGGCTTGTTCAGCCTTCCGCCTAATTGCCATGCGCTGTCTCTTGCTTTTGTTGTTCCTCTTTTTCTTCGTGGAACTGGTAGCAGCGGGGCCACTCGGTTGTGTGGTGGGCGTGCGTTGGACAGGACCGGTGGTCTTGCCCTTACCCTTACCCTTACGGTGACTCACCACTTGCCAGCCCGCGAAGGAGGAGTCATCTTCCCGCTTGATCTCAAACGGGCTGACGATTGTAAGGACGGGACCAGTACTAGCGTTAGCCAGCGCTGAAGTCACGTCCTTGGGGGATGGTTTGACACCTGCAGCCGGGGCCACGGCGTCGACCATCTGTATGGTTTTGGTTGTGGCGGCGGGAACAGCTTTCGCCGTCCCCGTCGCGGTTGGGGTAGTAAAAAGGATTTCGGTATCCATGCGTTTACTTAAAGACTTCATCCCTCTGGCTTCCCACCCTCCATGGAGCCCGCAACAGGGAACGTCATACCGGACGTTAGGATTACCAGAGGGATATAGGAACGCAAGGCTGGCTTACAGCACGACATCGGGCGCCCGCTCGGGTCAAAGGTCGGAGCCGAGTTACCAACTCCATCCGTCTTCCCTCGCTTGCGCCTTCAGTATAGCCTTCACCCACCACATCAACAGCCGAAATAAATTCCAACTGCTGATGCGGACCCCACGTCCCTAGCCTGTGGCCCTCTGACGGGACACGATGGCCATTTCCCCCGCTGCGGCTCACAGCGGGGGCTACCGTTTAGCGTGAAATCGGGACCAAAGAGGGCGTGTTGCCTCACGGTCGCATTACCGCCAGCGCCGCTCGGCTCAACCCCCCAGGACTCCGTCATCCCCGCGTACGGCGCTCGACTGCGCAGGTCCTAGCGCAGGTGGTCAACTTCTCTTACCCGTGACTGTTTACTACGGGCCCAAGCCCACCCGGCCACGAGGGGGCGTGGTGAAGAGATGTGTAAGTGAATGTGTGTGTGTGCGCGCATGTGTGTACGTGTGTGTGTATGCGTGTGTAAAGTGCCTGTTATTTGTGTTTCGGCTGGAGGTTTTGGTTGCATCCATTTCTGAAGGAACTGGACCAAGAACGGGCGGCAACCTCGAGAAGGATAGTCCACCAGCCTTGCCTTAGGGATCATCGCGACCTGCGCTACCCCTGAGACCATTCGCCACTCCCTGCACCGGACTCAGGTGCAGGGAGTAGAAGTCAGTGCAGCTCAGTGATGCTAAAGATGAGTTGACCTGCACGGGCTTCCGCCCTACAAAATAATATACGATGGTAACTGCTAAAGTATTAAACTGTGTCGCAGCTACCAACGCCCTCTCTTGGTAATACAATAGTTCCTGACATGAATGAGCTAAGACATAAAATTATTATGAAATAACAGTTTACATTAAACATAAAACATAAAATACATGCTAAAAAGTACACATTTCTGTGTGTGTGTGTGTGTGTGTGTGTGTGTGTGTGTGTGTGTGTGTGTGTGTGTGTGTGTGAGTGTGTGTGTGTGTGTGTGTGTGTGTGTGTGTGTGTGCGCGCGTTTGTGTGTGTGTATGTGTGCGCGTGTGTGTGTATGTGCGTGTGTTATACTTCAACTATACGTTCCGTAGTGTCATAATCAAGGGATTGAAGCCAAACCTGCAGCTTCTCCTTTAGATTGTGACGGTTGAGTGGATATATATTTAAGAGTCTGTTTATCTTATTATACAGTTTACTCGAAATGTAATTGAAGTGCTGACGAGCAGTTGTATATAGTTATATAGTTGTATACGTGTCAGTGTTACACAAACTCTGTCACTACGGCGCCTTGTTCTGTAGACACTTGGATCATAGACTAGCTGGCTATGTTTACGAACTATCGTGCGAAGGATAAATAGCTCTCTGACAGTAAGGACACCACAAATCGAGTACAGGGGTGTCGTATGGAACCGAGTTGGTTTTCTCGCCAATACCTTAAGAACAGCTCTTTGTCCACGTTCGAGCCGTAGGAGTAAGGTCTTATTGGCTCCGCCCCAAACCGTTACACAGTAACCGAGTATGGACTGGGCAAGAGCATGATAAATAGATATTAGGGTGTTAAAATCCACAACAGTTCTGAGTCTCTTAAAAACAAACATTAGCTTTCTTAGCCGTGTTACAACAGAACCAATTTGTTGTTTCCACTTTAAATTACTATCTACAATAACGCCAAGGTATCTAATATAAATGTTTTGGTAGCTCCAAACCAATTTCAATCGACGAAATATTTTTTTAGATACCTTCTATTAATTTACTTAAAAGGATACGTAAAATTAGAAAACAAGATGTTTGTTTCACTTTTAAAGCCACGAGACTAAAGTACCAATGCGGTTACGAAGGTTTACACAATGCATTACGGTAGTGAATACTTTTAAACTTTCGTGACTGAGAAGGAAAGGATTCAATTGAACCATTGTGATGTAAGGATTTGTCAGCCTAGACGTTAGAGCGTTACCGGGTCTAACTACTACCAGAGTACACCGCCGAACTTGTACACACGCTTATAATTTAATGTAAATAATGTCTTCGCGACCGACTTCGGCCACCGCGGCTTGTCTATTAAGTGAGATGCCAACTGCGCGCGACATAATATAGTGCACAAGTGTGTGCGCATACACAAGTGCACTCTCTATTCCCTCACTCTCATAGTCCGATGGGATGCACAAGCGACACCACCAGAGAGAGATTGCGCGCAGGACCAACGGCTTAACGTGCTTTCCGAGGCACTGGGATGTGACACCGCCAACTCCCTGACTCCGAACTTTCTATTGGATAATTCCTAACAGAAAAACCCAATCTCACTTTTTTTCGACCCGGGAATCGAACCCGAGACCTCATGATCCGCAGTCGCTGACACTACCGCAGGACCACATAGGCAGTCGCTCATTTATTAGGTAATGTAAAGAAGCGTCGGGGCACATAATTCACCTTGATTTTGAACGACTGACCCCGTTGTCCAGTAGATAGCGTATAAGTCTGCTGCTCGGAGGCCCTGATCAGGCAAAAGTGTTCACGGGTGCTGACGAATTCTCAGTAGCAGCACGGAGTATGGTGATGTGCCGGTAACCGCAATAGGCTCGCTCCCTATAACTTTTTTTTTATAGACTCACGCCTGTATCCCCGAAGGGGTAGGCAGAGGTGTAATATTACATCCTGCCTACCCCTTCGGGGATACAGGCGTGAGTCCTTATAAATGATTTTGAACGCACGTCGCAAACATTTCTTGACATAACATAAAATATTGCTGATACAAAGGACTTAAATTTATTAAATCAATATATCTCATCTTAGGCGTAGATTGTCTACTTATCCTATAAGTGATCAAGATTACGAAACGCTTGGCTGAAGGGAGAGCTATTTTTATCAGAATATACAAAGTTGAAGGTATTTTTTACTTCGCTTGCGTATTTTCAAACCTAAGCAGTCGAGGAGGGATGTTATGAGAACGGAAGTTTTGTCTTTTCCCGTGTTCATTATATCAGTTCAATATTCAATACTTTATTTGCAGTTCAGTAAAATACCTGAAAAGAGATGTTGATACTTTATTTCCCACGGACTTTACTTAATTGTATGGTGTTAAAAAATGCCTGTCTGACATATCATCACAGAACCGAAACTACAGAACGTACAATCGAATAACTTCCCGCCAGTACGCCATAAGGGCGAGAATCGCTCAGCAAGACATGGGCGCTTTCAGCTTCAAACTGTCATTGTTGATCAAACATAATATGGGCGCGTGGTTTTGTATAAGTGCATGTACCTTGACTCTTTGAGCGACCAAAGACTTTTTAAAACTGATCGACCGCCGACTTGTCTGACTGTACGTAGGCACTAACTTAGGCAGGCCTTTATATTTCATATCTAAAGAGGGTTAAATAGGGGTTGTAGGTATGTTTGGAAATTTTCTGATTTTAGAACCAACACTATGAAAATACGGGCACTGTATGTAAGGTTGTTTGTTTGAAGTTAAGGCCTTAGCCACTGCAGCGGTCATCATTAAATTTTCATTAATTATCTTTATAGTAAATGTCTGATTCCTAAATATGATGTAAAGATTCAGATAATATTGATTTAAGCATTGCGTAAAATTAAACTGTGATATAATTTTGGTTTCCTATTAATATAATATTATAAGGAAACAAATTGATAAAATTAGTCTTACATCTTAATATATAAAATCCTTGCGTTACTGACTGACTGACAGACACGCTACAGTCGAAACTATTAAGCGCAGGAAGCTGAAATTTGGCATGTATGTTCCTTGGGGACCGTAGGGGTACACTAAGAAGGGATTTACCGAAATTCCCACGGAATCGGCCAAAACGGGTAAATTAAAAAAAATGCAGGCGTAGCTGCTGGCGTCCTCTAGTCAATAATAAAACAAAATAACGTTATCAAAGATGTAACGTGCCTCGATATATAATTATTTACCAATTTCAAAGCTCAATGATCTGTGAACGTATTTGTAAAACAAATTGTGTAACAAGTATACGTACGTACATAATATGTTCCGCGCGAGTGGGGACAAGAGCCAAAAAACGAATACGAAATCCATTGGAAATGACGGGGACGGGAGTTTCTGCGCCAGGGGGTTAGGGGGTGACGGAAATACAGTCTGCCCGGGATTATGGTAACTAGGTACTAAACATATTTCATAGTAGCGAGTGAAGATGCTTCGTGAATGGTATTAAAGCCTCATTCTATATGTGGGAAATAAAAATTTTATGATCGGGATTGCGATGCTGATGATGAAAATAGTATCACCGCGGATCCTGCTATTTAGATCCTTCATCACGCAGGATTTCGCAGTGTACTGCTGGACATAGATCTCTCCTAATTTGCGTCACAATGCATTGTGAGACAATCAAGAAATTACCTAAGTACTATATCAAGCTGGCCAGAAGGGTTGGTCATAGTTGGTATAGATAAGATACTTACTATTAGCTTCGTATATTCTCCTGAACTTTTTTTTAAGTTTTTTTGTGCCTGGTTGGAAAATCCTCATGGAGTCCCTCCGCCCTGGGGGAGAAAGAACGAAGGGGACTGTCAGACTCTTACTGACTAAAAACCAACCCGTGCTCCTCATGTACCCCAGTGTCGGAGGGTAGGGTTTCACCGAAACATTCCTCGCTACCCCGCGACGGGTATTGGCCCGCCAGATGGTCAGGCGGGCCCCGAACGAAACCCCCTAGGTGGCGGATGAAGGTTTTGGGCGCCGCCGCCAAAACACCCAGCGGCCGCAGAGGATAGGGAGGACGGCAACGCAACCCCGCGTCTGCTCTTCCTCTGCGGCCCCACCGCGACGCAACGATGGTGCGGTGCCATTTGATCGCGGGAGATAGGGCGCGCGGCAACGCAACACCGACACGCCTCTCCTCCCACGACCGCACCCGATTGCGAGGGACAGACAGAACTGTCCCCCGCACCCGCACCTTGAGACGCATCCTACGCAGGCCTCACGCAAGCCCACGTGGAGCGTCCCCTCCCGGGATCCCTTCACCGTGGGTGTACCTCAAACCCACGGTTACTGAGCCCCCCCACCACGACAAGTTAGAGATCTTACGGGGGGGGGATATTCTCCTGCACTGCCTCTTACGGCACCAACGGAATTAAAAGGGGCGGTGGGCATTTGTGGAGGATAAATGGTGTGGTGTTCTTCCAACTAGAGTAACTTAATCAAATAAACTTAATCCATCACGCTTAGAGAAATAAAAATAATATAACTTACTGCTTACAACCTAAATAAGATTTATTACCGATTTTTTTCCCAGTCCCAAAAGTTTAAAACGATTTATAATTTTTTTTATTCCTTTTTTATAGCATCACGCCTTTATCTCCTTTGTAACGTATGACCGGTACCTACCGAGTGTACGTCATAATACCGTCCATACGCTCGGCCAATCAGGGAAGGCCATCGTCCGCACTCGTGAGTTTTGCCCTTATTTGGTTACGCGCTGACACCAACGCTGATGGAGGGCCCGGTATATAAAGGGGCCGACAGAGAGGCCGGCACCGCTACTCTAACGTCGCTTCTACTACCTACCTACTATAACTAAGCGTACCTACTGACCCTACGTCGTATCTACGTGTATCCTGGTCCCAGCTACGGGTAAGCACTACATTTACTGCGTTAGCGTACTGCCCATCTCTCTACCTGCTAGCTGAGGCCGGCTGACGCCGCCTGCCTGACTCTATTGGTTGTGGCTCTCCTAATGCTGCTTTCCTTCAGGTTCCAGGTTCACCTTAAGACTCCGGGCTACGCTCCCTAGACTGCTACACTTCCCTGCATCGTCCTCGTTGTCACCTCTGCGAAGAGTCTGGTCTGCCCTGCTCATCGCACTCAGACCGCCAACGCCTGCCAGCTGAACCAACGGCCTGCGAGGTTCTGTCCGCTACGCGCAGCCCTACGAGCAACCTGCCCTTCACACTACCGGAGGGAACAGCGTGGGAGACTGCAGCCCTTAGTGTTCAGGCCAGTGTCGTGTTGTTGGTCGGTCATACTCGGCATAGGAAGCGAGGCAATACTCGGCAAATAAACGCATAGAACCTCGTACTGCGTTTTTACTACCAGAACCCGTTACACCTTAGTGGTAGGCAGAGGTGTAATATTACGCCCACATCCGCCATGATTTTTTTTAGGTCCCACATAATAGGGGGCGAGCCTATTGCCGTTACCGGGCACATCACCAAACTTCGTGCTGCTACTGAGAATTCTGAAAAACTCAGTAACACTTTTGCCCGAGAATCGAATCCAGGACCTCCGATCAGCAGACGCATACGCTATTCACTGGACCACTGAGGTAGTCCGCTGACGATTTATACAATGTTTTAATATACCAGTATTATTTAAATTTAAAGTATGTAGATCAGACTTCATGACTATTTCTTTTTGGAACATAATTTTGATAAAAACCACACCCACATTATAATTGAGGTGAATGTCCCATTGCTTTTCTAAAAATATATGATCTTGAATTGGTTGAGACAGTGTTCTCGGAATAACTGTTACTACATCCTTGCAACACAGAAGGCAATTCTTATATCAACAGTCGAGAAATAATTTAGATAATGATAGATCTTTATTTTATTTATTTATGTGCTTTAGGAACACATGTAATGGGAAATAATTATTCAAAATTGCGTTTATACAAAACCCGGATTTAGTTATTGTATATTGTTAATCGTTAAGAATAGTTTCTTAAACACTTTTGTGCCCAATTGCCGTAAGATGCCTCATATAAACGAAATGTACTTACACTATCAAACCCACCGTTTTTTACTCAAATGTTACTCGAACAACTAAGCTAACTATTAAGAGTACCTCAATAAAGTAAAATATGCTTAATATAATGATTATCAGACTTGAAGCAGTTCAGAAGTCAGCAGTTACGGGTCACAGTGGTACTGTGAAGCAAAATAGAAGAGCCTGAATTCTGGCGAAAAGTGGGCGTTTAATATGCCTCGCCTACCCCTTCGGGGAAACAGGCGTGAGTCTATGTATGTATGTATGTATGAATTCCAGCCTCGTTGGTCTCGCGGCATAAATGTGCGTGTGGGATTGGGAGGTTTGATCCCAGGGTCGGGCAAAGTGTTTTTCCGGTAGGAAATTCTCAGCAGCACGGAGTCTGGTAATGTCCCCACAACGGCAATAGGCTCGCCCCCTATTATGTGGGACTAAATTAAATCTGGCGAAAAGTGGGTGTAGCAATGTACCTCTACCTACCTCTTTGGGGATATAGGCGTGAGACTATGTATCTATGTATGTATGAAGTCCAGCAGTGGACTGCGAAAGGCTTTATAGAGATGTAGTTCAATTGACTTCTTTGGAAAATACACATAAGCCATCGGGAAGTCAATCAGATGCAGTATGCTATTTTGGAGCCGAGATATACCTACATACATAGACTCACGCCTGTTTCCCCGAAGGGGTAGGCAGAGGCATATTAAACGCCCACTTTTCGCCAGTGTTTTGATCCCATGTAATAGGTGGCGAGCCTATTGCCGCTTATCGGGATATTTTGTTTGCCAGTCTCGTCCGTTGATCGGCAGGTGCACCACTTGCAGGTGAGGTTGGCGTGGGAACCTAAGTTCTTGGTGGGAACCCTATGCACCCATATACCTACATATGTCTTATTTGTAGCACATTATTTTGGCTTATACGAACGTAGTGCAGGCTTACAGCTTAAGATGATTCAAAGAGCGTGGGATCCATACTTATTGATTCTCTCAAAGATATTCCGACACACACTCAGCTAAGCTTCACTACTCGTGAGAAGCTTTTTAAAGGTGACTCCCACAATAGGATTAAATCGTGTTTCGTAGGAAGCTTTACAAACATTTGAACATCGGCATTAACAACGATCACACAAAGTGTTGTCCTATATTTATTTTATTTATTTATTTTATTACTTCATATACACAGAGTATATAGGCGGACTTAATGCCATGGGCATTATCTACCAGTCTACCTTAGAGTGGTGCAGAGAGATAAGCAGTAGGTGTATTATATGATGCATCGGAATAATTGTAATTGTCCCGGGGCCCGGTCAACATTTTCGAAACGTACTAATGATACTTGAAATGTCAAAAAGTAATGCTCTATGACGTTTGTGACTGCCGTTACATAGTGGCAATATCAGGTCAGCGATAGCCTAGTGGAGATACCAACGAACTACCACGCGGAGGGTATCGCGTTCGAATCCACGGCACGCACCAATGACTTTTCAAAGTTAAGAGTGTATTAAATTGTTAATTATCGCTTTGCTCGTGCCCCGGCACGTTAAATCGTCGGTCTAGGCTGTCATGAAGATCTTAAACAGTCGTACGGGGAGTCAGTACCCTCTAATAAACTGATACTGGGCGAAAACATGGCATATCGCTATCCCTTTGGGTTGCGGAGGTCAGATGGCAGTCGCTTTTGCATTCTGTCATATCTGGTTAGCCTAGTAAGCGGACCTCGGGCCCCAAGGCGTGAAAGTCTTGGATGCAACCGGGATAACGCTAGGGAGATGATGATGATACCTGTAGACTATTCGTAAATCCAACTTACTAGTAATATGAAATCGAAAGGCTAGTGCGAGTAGTCTCAATCTCAATATTACTAGTATTTCTAGTATATAGAGATAGTCACAGATCAGCAAAAGTCAATAATATTGAGCAGTGAACTGTACGCGTGGATTGTCGATCCCAACTGGATAATATATATTGACAGACATTTACGAGGCCAAATAAAACGATAATGTGGTTCAATATGAAAATCACTAAAACAAAATTGGCTAGAAAAGACGCAAGGAAGAAATAAGAAATTCTTATTAACGCTAATGCCGTTATTTTCCTTTAGTGAGAGGGAACTGATTGGTTCAAATAATAAATAAGCTTTCATAAAAGCTTAGATCAAAGAGTGCACGAAATATTTAAAGGAAATATCTCGCTAGCAATATCTTTGCTGAGTCTTTGCATTTCCTACGGAAATCGAGGCGCAACATTTCTTCCGCGCATTATTATCTATTGTGGCGGGTTTACTGAAAGCTTCTAACGTGATTGTATAAAGCATAATATTGAATGAATAGATTACTGGTATCTTTTGAAGCTTAACTGTGAATACTGATGGAAATATTGCTTTTATTATACTTAGTCTATGACCACTTACATGAATCTTTTTTGTATATGGTTGGTTGAATGTTTTTAATAAGATTCAGTCCCAGAGCGGGAGAATTTAACAAAAAATAAAACAACAGATGTAAGCGTACTTTAGGACAGAGGTTATCACTTTGTCATTGCGTTGATTGTTTCAAATCTTTATTTATTTATTTATAGACTCGCGCCTGTATCCCCGAAGGGGTAGGCAGAGGTATAATATTACACCCACATTTCAACATTAATTTTTAGGTCCTACGTAATAGGGGGCGAGCCTATTGCCGTTTCCGGGCACATCATGCATCATGCTACTGAGAATTCGGAAAAACCCAGTAACACTTTTGCCCGACCCGGAAATCTAACCCGGGACCTCCGATCAGCAGTCGCATACAGTATACACTGGACCACGGAGGCAGTTTTTTTCAAATCTCAGAACATTTAAATAGCCTAAGGTTTATAATAATAGGAAAACTTGAGGCTGGAAATGGAGGTTAACCAGAGGCTTGCTTAACTCTAAAGATCACTTCATCAGGTCCTTCGAATAAATTCTATATCACAGAGGACTTTACAAATATTCAACCAACTAACGCACATGCTCGAAACAGCAAGTTGTGGTTCACACAAATATTGTCCGGGAATCGAACCCACAAAACTCGTGACAATGTTATACGATGTGGCTGATTAAAGCACAACGTCATACGTGCTGGCAGTATCATTTTATAGCAACTCAATAGGTTACCACTACTAGGAATCATATTACAGCAATATATCAGATACATAACTGGCGGTCAGCCACAATTTAATTACTTTCAGATCAAATATCAGTATATGAAGAGCCGGCAGATAGTCTTACAGGTCTAGCCGTCGACAAAGGAACCTCTCTAGGTTCAAGCAATAGTAGGGGTGAGTCATCACGTGGCTGCTTTTGCTTGCTTATTGCATTATTTTTTTCAATTTCATTGAAAATGTTCAAAATTGAGATCTTAGTTTTGCACACTGGTTAAGCTAATTTTATACCCTAAACAGTAATGATTTCCTGACTAATAAATTCCAAATTTAATTTGGTGAAGTGAATTAAGCGGCCACCACGCCGTGATACGTGTGTTATCGATTTCGATCCCCACAGACTTTGTGTAACTTACAATTTTTTCGAGTCATTTTGGTGATTGTATGTTTGTAAAGTCTAACGCGACGGAGTCTTTATTTCAAGTGTAATTTGGTCCCAATTCCATGAGAATTTCAGGTAATCCTTTCTTATTGCACGCCTACAGTCCACAATGAACATACATGCCAAATTACAGCTTCTTGCGCTTTATATTTTTGACTGGGCGTTGTCTGTCAGTCAGGCAATCACGAAAGAGTTTTAATTATACAGACGCGTGGTACAGTGGATAGATGCGACTGCTGATCGGAGGTCCCGGGTACGACTCCCGGGTTGGGCAAAGTGTTACTGGGTTTTCCCAAATTCTCAGTAGCAGCACGGAGTCTGGTGATGTGCCCGGTAACGGCAATAGGCTCGCCCCCTATTACGTGGGACCTAAAATTCATGGCGAAATGTTCAAATTCAAATTCAAATCGTTTATTTGCGAATATAGTTAAGTACATGGATGGAAAAAAATACAGTGGTTCGGCTATATTCAGCTTGTCAAGCGTGCAATTATATTTGTGTGATTATTGGCCTTAGTTTTTGCAATTATGTGATTAGAACAAGTCAGTGAAATCAGAATTTATACAATGTCATTTTTTTTAATTACGTAAATTTAATTTAAATTCATTAGCGTTAATAATTACGAGTATAATTTAAGTCATCAAATTAAATATTCTTGAATAGTATAATAAGCCTTATTAGTCAATAATTGTTTTAATTTATACTTAAAGATATCTGTGCTAGCACTGTCCATTACATATTTTGGCAAATGATTGTAAACTCGAGGTGCCATGCAAAGTATACTCTTATTTATTTGTGATGTACTGTTCTGTGGATAGGAAATTTTATTGTTTAGTCGCTTACTCTTTAATCTTTCAAACAAGGTCTTATGAGTGTGTACTAACACATATACCTCATAAATATAAATACTCGCCAATGTCAAAATTTTGAGATTTACAAAATAGGGTTTACAGGAATCAGTCGTCTTAATGTTACTTAATTATGGAACACAAACATTCTTTTTGGGCCTTAAATACAGTTTCATTGTTTACTGAGTTACCCCAAAATATGACACCAAATCTCAAAATTGACGCTACATACCCATAATAAGCAGTGATTACAGCAGACTGATTTACGATTTTTCTCAGCATATAAAGTTCACAGGCGAATCTGTTAAGTTTAGTACAAATATTTTCCACGTGAATTTTCCAGTTAAAATTAGTTTTTGCACTCTCCACCTCATGAATTTTTTTCTCCATTAAATTGCACATTCAGATTATTTAAATAATTTTTCCTATTTCTGGATGTCATTACACTCGTTTTCTCAAAATTTATAATAAGATTATTATACCTCAACCATTCTAAAACCTTTTTTAGAGTCTCAGTCATGTCAATCTCTAAACATGTTTTTTCTTTGCTGGTGAACAAAACCGTGCTATCATCGGCAAATAACACCATTTTGTTATTAATAGCCTTGGGCAAATCATTTATGTAGATAATGAATAATATGGGACCTATTACGCTCCCTTGAGAGACGCCCTGAGTGACTACACGATATTGGGATGAGTAGACAGTTTCATTCTTTGTTTATGGGCATATCCGAGTAATTTGTGTGCTCTGTCTACGATTCGTGAGGTAGGACTCTACGAATTTTAAGACGTTACCTCTGATCCCATATGATTCTAATTTTAATAATAAGATTTTGTGATTAACATAGTCGAAAGCTTTTGTAAGGTCCATATACAACGCTGATATGAGAGTAATATGGGTGTAATATTACACCTCTGCCTACCCCTTCGGGGATACAGGCGTGAGTTTATAAAAAAATTTACAGGCACATAGGAAGAGTTATAATAATTTTCCTGTAACTCAAGATCGCAATATACTTACACGAGTATACGTTACAGAAAGATCATTATATCCGAGCGAGCTTCGATTGGATCTAGAGAACGTATTTGATTATGAAAGTATATACGCAATACTTCCATTTATTTATACGTGTCGTATAATATTGGGTTTATTCTTCTCTCGTTTATTGGGTAGTTTTGATTGAAATGAGATCGTAGTGGTGTCATACCATGAATGAAATTCACCACAAATGTTGTTTTAACATTGTTGTGAGGTTGATTTAAGTGTAGCTTAATAAATTTAATTTAAAATGTAGGTACGAATTCCACTCGTTCCTGCAATTCACCACTGATATATACAGGGTGTAAAAAGACCCTTAACGAAAACTGAAATCCTATGTTGTACCAATCACTACGAACATTTTTTACTTGGGCACCACGCCTGGGAAATTACTGGTTCAGGAGATATTGAGGCTCAAAGTTACTATGGAATTTTTCTAATTAGGTACAAAATCGATGCATTTAACCCGCCAATATGTTCTTTAGGTGCTCTATGACCCCATAGATATGTAGGTATTTTGCGCATTGCACGCACGCTCTTTTAATTGCAGTTGCAAGTAAGAAGTACCCTTAACAGAAGAGCATGCATGAGAAACTTGATGGGAGTGAGTGAAGCAAGAGAGGTATGTCAGGATCGTTGCAAATGGCGTTCCGTAGTCTCTGCCTACTCCTCCGGGAAACAGGCGTGAGTCTATGAACGTATGTTAAAAATGTGAAAACTTAAAAAAAATCGTTTCCCAGGTATTATTTTTGGTTAGTATGACTTGGCATGATGTCCACAACGAGTAAACTTCGGCTTGGTGATGGGTCTTGTGACACCCTGTATGTTATCTCTGGTCCTGATATAGGCATACAAATTGAGCTCTATTCCTAGAGAAAGTTCAAGCAAAGCTGTACTGCCTTTAATTTGGAGCAAACCGAATCAATCATTATGATGTAGGCATTTGAAGATTTTTTCTTTACGTCTTAAAACGGGTGATGAGTTACGTACTTAAGGCCGACCATGTAATAATATAGCAGCTTTAAGGAGTCATAAGTACTTCTTAGGCCTCGCAACTTGCCTAGTAAAATCTATATATATAAAATTATTTCAATAATCTAATATCTTACACTAATATATAAAGTTGAAGAGTTTGTTTGTTTGTTTGGTTGAACGCGCTAATCTCAAGAGCTACCGGTCCGATTTGAAAAATTCTTTGAGTGTTAGATAGGTCTTTTATCGAGAAAGGCTGTATAACATCACGCTATGAGCCACGGAAGCGGAGCAGTAGCCTTAAATTACGCGGATGTAACTGCGGGCTCATCTAGTTACTTGGTAAGGCCGTGCAATTAGATCAATCATAAACTGCGTTATACAAAGTACATGAATTCTGATATTTTAATCTCCAAAAATTACAAAGTTTACTTCCTTTTCTCACAAAGAATGTCACGGAATTTATCACTTGGAGAATTTATATCATCATCGACTGTCGAAAAATTAATATATAGCATTTCACCTTCACGAATAACTTTAATAAAATTTAATTTAAAACTACATTAACTGGCATTCGCTCTCGCCGTGTCGAACTGATTGTCATACCAGCTTTACAGTCGCTGGGATGTTTCATAATTATTTGAATGGCATGTCCTACATTTGCTTTAACGAGACTGCTAAACCAGTAGTTTTGACTGCTCATTATATATTCGAATAAAATAAAATATTTGTTTACTAACTATTAATACTCAAGTGTACTTTGTGTTCGTTGATTGAATGTTTGAAAGTCCTCCACGACACTAAATATGTCCGCAATGCAATTCTTTAATATAATAATCTATCTATCTATATCGTTACGCCTGTCTCCCATTAGGATAGGCAGACTATGGAACGCCACATGTTTTGGTTCAAACATACCTTTTTCGCTTCCTCGACATTCATTAACCTCATCATGCATGCGCGTCGGTTATAGGTACTTTTAATTTGGCCCTTTTAAGGTACGTCACCTTATTAGAACCTAGAATTAGTAACGAGTCGTCTATTTCTATAGTTTCGCCATCATATTAGTTTGATCCCATTCTGAACAAAATATACTTTATTACTCTTCTTCGTTATAGCTTAAATGCCTGCTTAAATTATTAATTATGATTAATCTAATATATAAAATTCTCGTGTCACAGTTTTCGTTACCATACTCCTCCGAAACGGCTTGACCGATTTTGATGAAATTTTTTGTGCTTATCCGGTATCTAGGAGAATAGGCCAACATCTACTTTACAAAGAAAAAAAAAAAAAAAGCAAAACAACGTTTGCCGGGTCAGCTAGTTTCATATAAAGCTCAGCTTTGTACAGTACTATCTCAGACTAATAGAACAAAAGATAGACGGAGCGCGCGGAACACTTGCGTGAGGCCTCTAAACCAAATACAAAATTGAAAAGCGAATACAAATTCAGCTCAGTGCGCTGCGAAGCATCGCACAGTTCATACGCCACGATCAATCCAGCTTTTAAATTCACAAAATGCCGTCTTGCGTTTTTAAACATTGTAAAAGTTGTTTCCAAAAGCAAAAACGGGAAGATGGAATATATTTTTACAGATAACTATGGATTATTTGACTGTTTTATAATATTAATTCGATAAAATTCGTATTTCTGCAGAAAACATGTGTTGCCAGTTTACGTCGACACCGTTTTCCCTGAATTAGGGAAAATGCACTTGTCAATTGATTATGTAGGTAATAATGATTGTCATGTTAATGAAAAATACATTAACGTATTGTAAAAGTAAATTGTAGATTATATTTTTTCTTTTAAATATAGTAATAGAATTTCCATTAGAAAAACAAAACAAACAATGTATATAACATTGTTTTGAGTTCGATCCCCAAACGATCCAAATATTCGTGTACACGCGGCTACTCGTCAAGCTACTCGTATACACTTTGACCTTTGAACCGTTCTTATTGCGTAGGGAATAAGTATCAAAATCGTACTTCAACTGTTTAGCTTGACTTGGCGCCGTGTGTACATTAAGTACATACAGGAACAAAAATTATTGATTGCAGCCATTATTTATCTTTAATTGCAATTTTTTTGGTTATGATTTATGAATCATAATATTCATAATTTATTGTGTGCATGAGAAAATGTTTTTAGCTAATTAATATTTAGGACGCAAGCCTATTGCAATTAACCAAACATTTCCAGATACTATGATGTTTGAAATATAATTAGTTTTTATTATAAGTCAAATCGATTATATCGATTAAGTAACATTTTGTTTAGTCCATTGAAAATTTCTGACAATGGTCACACTGATCTGTCAACTTCCCCTTCCGGAAAAAAACGCTTTTTGGGTTTTGGGCTAGCTCCGTTTGTAATATTGTAATAAATTGATCGCCTTTTGAATTAACGCGAATTGAATTAACTTGTAAATACTTATAATTGCCGCTTTTGACTTCCGGCAAAGTTTGTGATAATGTGTGAAATATTGAACATTGAACTTTGTAAAACACGTGTGTGAATTCCTGATTGGTGCCCGTGGAGAAGGACTACGCTGAACTGGACACTGGTATTAGATTCTCTTGTTATTTTGGCCAAGATTATGAGTTAATCTTATAGGTCCACTCAAGAACAGCATCAGTAAGAGTTGGTAAGACATTTTATTAATATTAGGATTATAATTCATCGCTGTGCTACCACAGTAAAAGTGTTTAGATGAATTAATCGCTTTCACTGATCTCTGTATAAAACTTACCCATTCTTAGCCCGAACTCTAGACATATACTGAGAATTTCTAAACAAAAAATAAACAACATATTCGCCGATCTAAGATCTGGACCTCATGATTGGTATTCGTAAATATATGTAGTAGGTATTATATAAGTATCTCTTCTGGATCGAGGCTATGAATCACAACACATAATCTATTTATTTCTCAATTTACGAATAAAATTAGTTAAAACTTAACTCGGTACCTACATTTAAGAAATGTATTTATAAAAGCATACATTAAGTAATGGTATCTTTTATTTGAATCATTGTCACAACAGCATTACATATTAAAAGCATTAATTAAATCCATGGTAAATTCTTCAAAACCGCAAACGAATATAAAATATGTAATATTTTTATATTCGTAACTATATGCAAAATAGTGGGAGATTATTCATAATCTGGCAACTTTACACACACATAGACGCGCGTGTCCGTACAGTGCCAGTCGCCAAATGTCACGCACACATAGCTGTCAACGTGCCTCACTTAGTTGGACGAATGCGCTCCATCTGATTCTTGTTAAATCTTTGAGTACTATAATAACATGCACCTGAAGGCGCTTAGATCTATTTTCGAGGTGATGTCAGGTGGCGCGCAGACTTATTCATATTCCTTCAAATAATAAAAAGAAGAGAAAGCACATATCCTGTAGGTCGCTTCTATCGGTGCAGTGACTTGCACATAGGTACATTCACACCAGTATTTGGCATTTCTTAAAAATATTTTACGCCGTATAGAGGTTGTATTTAATAATTTCACAGTCAAAATTTAAGAATGCTACAATGTTTTCAGTAGTGCATTATTTTGGCGGCGCTCCCATAGTTAATGGCCCCGAGTTACGTACCTATTTGGCACTATTAGCAGCCAACAGCGCGGCTAATGTAGGATTATTTACATTCATTTGATTAAATTATGTAGCGGCTATAAATGCATCATACAAATTGACTCGGATTAAAGCGCCTGGATGGGAGCGGCTCAGGATCGGTCTATATGGAGAACCCTGCGATAGGCCCATGTCCAGCAGTGGACGTCTCTAGGTTGACATGATTTATGAAACTGTGTTACTCTCGTAATTGCTATGTTCGAGTATTATGACCGTTTATATTGAAGTATTTTTTACTTCAGTTGGCAGGCATTTAAAAATGAATGTTCACTTCTAATATTTTTGTCGGTTTTTTAAAAAGTGTATAATAAAATTGTCCGATATCAATGAAAGGTAAAAGAAAGTTTTCTTTTATCTCCAAAAATATTTTACCCAGCAAAATTATATTGTTTAAGGCGAATTTATTTTAGCGATATAAAAACAGCTACGTTTTTTTATGGCATTTACAATTATTTTGGTTTACCTAAATAGAGCACTCGTATTTACGAGGTTATTATGTTAAATATGATAAAAAAGTAGGAGCTATTTTGATGAATGTAATGAATGGCCTTTGAAGGTTTTCAGTGGTTCCGTTTGATACCAAAAAGACTATTAAAATTATAACTAAGCATATATTCCGTGGCGGATATTTACATTTTACCCCATGCCGCATACAATTCCTCACTAACTGTGCCACATGTATTTTTTACGTTCTGCTTACATTGTCAGCGGAGCAAAGTTATTCGATTGTACCATTAGGAAAGTTTACTATATAGAAATGCTAGACCCGCGTGTTTTCCGGCCGGTAGCTCTCAGGGTACAAAACAATGAATACCGTACGTACAAGTTGAAGCTACACTCGTGTACTAGGGATTATCATCTCATGCCCACGTCAATAATTGGAGCGGTTGTTCATGTATTTTTTTTTATTTGTGCAGCGGTGCTCTCGCCTGGGCCGCATTGTTCGTGTGCGCCCTCCTACCAGCCGACCTTCCCCCTACAGCCGCCCAACGCAAAACGGTTCGTATTTTTCATTGTTGCTTTAAAGCCTTATATAGGTTTTGCTTTATTTATGCCCTTTATAACTCTCCGTAGAAGATAAATGCTTGCAGGGCGATGTTCTGTTTTTGTCACTATTTAATGGGTTTGCCATGAGGGATCTTTGTAGTGGAACGAAATTATATGTAAGTAAAGAAATGTATTGTTGGTTGCTTTGTGTAGTGATCGCATTGTAGCCTCTGTTTGTTTAGCTTTAAAACTTTTATTTTGTAGATTTCTAGTATTTAAAATGACATCTATTATTTTGTAAGTAAAGTTATTAAGTACTTAGTATTATATAGCTAAGGAAAATTTTAATTACATCGCATTTTAATCTTTTAAGTTTTTGATGTCCCAGCCATGGAATCTTTGTGTGATGAATACGAATTTTCTGTGTCTGCTGTGTTTATCACTTAGAAGATTGGTATATTACAGATTCCTTCTTGTTTGGGATCAAACGAAGTGTAGGAATATTAGTAAGGTATTATTATTCTTGGATAATACCAGTAGCTATTAATAATATATGGGACACAAAATCACAAATCTCTAAATACTTTCGGATCAGTTTATTCTAATTAAGTGCTTGAGATATTTCAGGACTAGATCGTATTCTAGAATTAGAAAACATTGCTTTCTACATTTTGCAGTACTGGTACTATAAAACAACAGATGGGAGAGCTTGACACTCCTAAGACATCAACTACATGTGTTAGATTAGTTCACTTTAAATAATAATATAATAATAGTAATAACAAGGTTATGCCTTCGATCCAGAAATAGCAGAAATAGAGAAAATCATACCTCACTCTGTTATGAAGTCCTGGTACTATATCGGGTATCTTTATTACGAAACTACGTTATTTCGCACCAATGAGCATTTGTTATTGGAGTAACTTTGTTCACGTCTGAACAATATTTTAACTAACAGTTCAAATTATAATGTTTTGTAGATTAAAACTAGTTGCAAAAACAAATTGAAATATTTTAAAGTCGCTCAGCTCTGTTGTCCAGTTTGCTGTGTGCTTTTGAAAGTGAGTCTCAAATATTTGGCACTCATTATTGCTTAAATATTGAGAAAAATAAAAAAATATGTATGAGACCACGTTACTTTCGTATTTTATGAAATTATGAAATACTGATTAAAAGGCAAATTGGAGTTTCGGTTATATTTGAGACGAATGGCGTACGCCATGTTTATATAGTATAGCTTTCCTCATTAAACTTAACAAATAAATAATATCAATCTTACATCAAACAGTACTCAATTAGGTTTCCATTCAATTTAAAATTTTATACATACACAAACACTAGAAATAGTAAGCAAATATCACACATGTACAACTAACGACGTTATTAATTCCTAATCAATAAGTATATCGATATTCAAATCGAAATATTTTCCCGTAATAAATACAAGTTAATGTTCTATTTTCGTTAACAAACATGTTTACAGATAGATCGGCGTAGACTTTCATTGATAAAATTAGTTTTGGATTAAAATAGAAACCAGTGATTTTACATTTCGATTCATATGGAGCAGACAATGAAAAATGAACTGTATTTATTTATCACGAAAGCTCTTTATCTTTCTGTCCTTAAACTAATGCTTTTCTTAATTGACCATTTTAGCATTCCTTACCCCTCTTAATTTTAATTCTATATAATAATATTAAATACACAAAAGGACCTCCGAACTCCGTATTTCCTCTGAACGTACCACCGCTAATATTTGCTTTCCCACAAGCTGACTCTGGCCACGCTTTGAGTACACAATCGCTACATCAGCTGTTTCGTGTTTGACGTTATAATAGCTATTACATTTCCACAAACACCGATTCACACCCATCCCCTCCACCCCTCGGTGTAAAGGGATTACGGTCGTTTGTTATGGTTATATATTGAGGGATCCCTTAGCAAGACATCTTTACCGATGAGCACGTTTTTCTGTTGGCGCTGTTTCGTGATTGAGTGATATTTTTTTGCTATTACGATTGATTACAGGACATGACTTGTTTACAGGACGAGACAGCTGCGTGTTTTTTCTTGCACACACTTGAAGCTCAAATCTTCAGCCTCTTGAGGCAGACAGAAGGTGTGTCTAACCGTCAATGTGTGTGGAACCGTAACCCATAGTTACTCATAGGATATTAGGCGATGTCATAAATTATGACAGATTAATAACAAAGTCATGTCAATCGCATCATGTTATTCAATTACCGTTACGCTGTTGGTATACTTACGCGTTCGCATGCGGCTGCGAATCTATTGCGGCGACGAAACATGTGCGAAACTGTCAAAACCAAGGAGCAAGTATATATGGAGAGATAGCATTAAGCATAAACAAGAAACCTATCGTTATTTCTTTTTACTTATATAAAATTGCATATGTGTAACCGAGACAGATGTATTGTATTTATTACCTCTTGAAATACTCATGTCACAACTTTTTCAAAAGAAGAAATGACTGTCAATAGTGATGTACTCATGCATTAATCTTTGATTGGTATTGGTATATAATTCGGTATGTAGAGACAAGATAAGCATTGGATTAAGTAATATAACAGTAGTATATTATTTTACGAGCTTTTATTTAGAGTTTAGTACTTAGATGCCTACAAAGAAACAAATACTGTAAAAAGAGAGGTAATAATAAGATATGATTACTATCTTGAGGAGACTTGTCTTAGGTCTAGTAAAGATAGTATTTTGGCTTCGGAAATCGAATTGACAATGTCCTTCCCGATGCTCCTCTCCTACCGCTTATTCACAGGATGAATTCAAGTATCCACTTCGAACTGGTGGTCAGAGTATACTTTATCCACCTCTATGATGATTCGTATTTCAGAAAGAACAATGGCAGAATTTGGTCTAGGTTTGTTGTGGCGACCTTAAACTTCATATGAACAAAACAAATTGGTTCTGTTTCTACGATTTTTAATATTTTCACTTTGTTTCGTTAAAGCTGGCGTATTTTATTATGATAAAAAGCATTCCAATTGATTACGAATACTTTATTATTTGATTGCTGCCATAGACAATGGTGTGACAGGAATAGACGTGAGTGCTATATCCGTATCGATTATTAAATAAGTAATCGATACGATCGACCTTTATAGAGTTGGTTTGGTTTAAAATGCAATTATTTAATATTTAATCAACATTATATCAATAAGCTAATATTTTTGAACCAAAACAACGTTTAAATCAACTAAAAACGTCACAGCATCGTTTTAAAGTTGTATCGATTTCACATAAAATCGATTTAAAATGTGCAGCTCTGCTTTTGTCTTTGGCTGTGACAGTTAGATGCTACAAAATACTTCCACGTTTTGATGTCAATCTGACATATGTCATTTGATAATTCAAACGTATCTACCTACATTGTTTAACTTTCATACTGTAACTTTCCATTTACCTACATTGTTCAGTCTTAACTAAAAATTCAAACACCGATATCTTCTTTTTCCACCTTTCTTGAGTGAAAATAAAATCATATATAGACTCTGTTACTTACGCCAAATTTTTTGATATATTTTTTATTACTGTTCGCTTCAATTTAATTTCAGACATTTTGATGTATGGAGATCTGCCATTGTCCTTTCCAAATAATATAAAGTACTTGCATTACAATAAAATGAAGTTTTGTCTTAACCGTACATTTGGTACATGTAACGGATGCCAGGAATCGAACCTTTGCTAGTCCGCTACAGTGCGCTGGTAGTGTGCTGCTGACGTGTGCCTACGACGATGCGTGTTCTTCTATGTGTGTGGACTGTATGGCTTCGATGTGTAAGGGCTTCAGAAATGAAACATCTTCATACGTTGAGAGCGATGCTGTTCAGGTGTTCGGTGCTTGATGGTTACATAGGTCACAAGATGGTGGTTGGGACGCCAACAACTGGCCGAACTGGTGGTCGCTTAAGTACCTCGAAACTTTACCTTATCGACGACCATCGCACCGAACACGTGCACAGAAAATCTTTCGTTTATTTTTATTTCAAATACAGTACAAATGTTACGTATGATTCGTTCCTATTATACATACATACATGTTCTATACATCGTTAGATAGGTCTCATTAAGTTCTATCTATCGGTATACAATACCTTAACCTAACTACTAGCGTCACTAAGTTATTCCATAAAAACTCCCAAAAAATGCTGTCACACAAGGGCCCGCCCACTATATTTTCTATTGAAAAACTATCGTATACTAAATCTATATAGGTATATAATTTTGGTAGGCCGTTGTGTGCAACTATATGGGACATCTATTAAAACAAATACTATGAAAATATCTTTATTCAATTCGAACCTATTACATGATAACTTTTGAATCATAAAAAAATTACAGAATTTCTTAAGTAAATACTATCGTAAGTAAACAAATTTATGATAAACATACGAATGTTTG
This sequence comes from Euclidia mi, assembly GCA_944739405.2. Lineage (NCBI taxonomy): Eukaryota > Metazoa > Arthropoda > Insecta > Lepidoptera > Erebidae > Euclidia > Euclidia mi. The sequence continues at coordinate 26,423,878 of OX123193.2, read as the reverse complement.
TTATTATGCTTATTTTAACTATATAAGGTAATAACTAGCAATAAAAAGGTATCTAGACATGATTTCAAGTCTATATGAAGGCAAAAAACACTTATAAAACTATAAAACGAATATGTAAACAAACAGCTGTTTTATGAAGTATTAACTCTTATCTGTCACTACTGATAACGCTATTTATGATTCGATATCTAAGGTCCCTACAGTTAGCACAAGTTTAAGACTAATGTTCATGTATTACATAGTTGTTGTATATTAACAATCTAACCATTTACACTATTTTAGCTATTTTATAACGTTTTGACACGTCCGGGAACCGAACCCGGTGTACCGCACGATTAGATAACACTGATTTTATACGATTTTCACTCGCGGTTTCGAATACACTATTCACTGTCATAGTTTTAATGTCTGTCGCGAACATCTCTCCCGCCGTGCAGCAACGCGCGTGACCCGTCGTGTGGCGGTGCTGCAGAGCACCCGGTGAGCGACGCCTCGTCACTTGGGCAGGGGGACCAGCTTCTTAGCCGACCGTTTGAGGACGCCTGCTGCTGTGCGCACCTCGACAGTGCGTATGGCGCCGTCGGCGCCCGGGTAGACAGCCACAACTCGACCGCGCGGCCAGGTATTGCGCGGGAGTTGGCCGTCGGCGATCAGGACGGGGTCGCCGACCTCGAGGTTGAGCCCAGACCCATGGGGCTCCCGCCGGTGTTGCAGCTCGGGTAGGTACTCGCGCACCCAACGGCGCCAGAACACATGTTCTGGCGCCGTTGGGTGCGAGTCGGCGAGGATTTGGGCGCGCCGCCAGTGCTTGCTGCTGTTGAGGTCAGCCTCGCTGAACTCGCCCAGTGGAGGGAGGCGAGCAGAACCACCGAACAGGATGTGGTTCGGGGTGATGGCCTCGCTGTCTGCTGCGTTGACGGAGACGTGTGTGAGGGGTCGACTGTTTACTGTGTACTCGACCTCACACAGTAGTGTAGCTAGGACTTCTTCGTGCGGATGGCGCTCGTGAAGGACCGTATAGAGGGCGGTCTTCACGCACCTGACGAGGCGCTCCCATGCGCCCCCCATGAATGGCGCTGAGGGGGTGATGAAGCGCCATATGATGCCACGGCGACTCGCTTCCTCGGCGACGGCGTCTCTCATCTCTCGGTCGGCACTGTGCATGTTGGTGCCGTTGTCCGAGTAGATCTCTGCGGGGCAACCTCGGCGCGCTGCGAACCTGCCCAGCGCCAAGATTGGGATGTACTGCCCTGGAAGTGAGACATGTAAACAGTGCCACATAACGTTTGTGACGCTGTCTACCGACGGTTACGGAGAGCGGCCCGAAATAATCAAGACCCGTGTAGGTGAAGGGCCTCTGATGGTGAGCAAGACGCGTCTTCGGATGGTCCCCTGTGGCTGGCTCAGGCGGCTGCGTTTTTCTAATGCGGCATGGTAGACATCTATGTACTATTTTCTTTGTAGTCGGCCGCAGACGAAGAATCCAATAGTGTTGGCGTATTTCACTGATTACCAACTCTGTACCGCTGTGATGTAATTTTCTATGCGTCCAATCTATGTATAGCTGTGTAATGCGATGATCGCCGTCTAAGATCGGCGGTCTCTTTGTCTGTTCGGAGATTTCTTCTGTAGCTGTTATACGACTGCGTAGAGTGATCATTCCGTTGTTCATCTCCACGGGTAACGAATACAGGCGGCTGTCTCTGGCGACACCTCCTCCGCGCCGCAGCTCCCGAAGGTCGGCGCCGAAGGAGTCCTCTTGTACCGCCTTCACAAGAAGGTCCTCGGCGCCGCGGGTGTGTTCTGCGGAGAGAAGCACGAAGTTTCGGGAGTCGGCGGCTGGACGAGGTGCCGCTCTGCCCGACTTGATGTTGTGCTTCGTCTTCGTCACGTGACGCCAATCTGGATCCTTCTGTCTATTTTTCTGCGTTCTTTTATATAGAACCTTCTCTGCGGTTTTCTTACATAATGCTATAAATTGTAGAACTCTTGCTGTTGCTCGAGCCTTTCCCATTTGGAAAATCTATACGGGTCCGGTACGGCTTCTATAATTCTATATGTTTGACGTTTCTCTACAGCTGTCAGTGTGCGCTCTTCGCCTGTCGCATCCGGGGCGATGTGCTTCTCTACGGGCCATAGTGACGGGTCTTCGTACAGGAACGACGGTCCGGTGTACCACTCGTGTTCGGAGTTAAAGCTGTTTGGCACGTCGCGTGTAGCCGCATCCGCCGCGTTCATCTTCGTAGGTACCCAGCGCCAATCTTCAACTTTACTATGCTCTTCTATGGCGGCTAGGCGGTGTGCGACGCATGGTTTGTACGCCCGTGCTTCTTTTCTGATCCACGTTAGTACGGTCTTGCTGTCCGTCCAGTACACGACGGCATTGGGTTTGACGCGATGTTCTTCTATTACCGCTTGAGCGACTCGCGTACCCATGACGGCGGCTTGCAGTTCGAGTCTCGGGATTGACACCACCTTAAGTGGTGCCACTCTCGCCTTCGCCATAACGAGCGTCACGTGCACACGCCCATCTGGTGTAGTCGCTTACCAGTACACCGCTGTTGCGTAGGCCGCTTCACTGGCGTCCGTAAAGACATGTACTTGGAGTGTACAGGCGTCACTGTACCCGGGGTAACACCGCGGGATGCGTATCGACTTCAACTGTTCTAAGTGCTGTATCCACGATACCCATTGCACTCTGAGGCTTTCGTCAAACTTCTCGTCCCAATTTGTACCGAGTCGCCAGGCTTCCTGTAGTATCTGTTTGGCTCGAACAGTCACGGGCGATGCGAGGCCGAGTGGGTCGTATAGCGACATAACTATTTTCAACGCCTCTCGTTTGGTAGGCGCTTCGGTGCCGATGAGGCCGTCTGGAAGCCGTGCGAGTGTAAGGTTGAAGCTCAGCTCGTCCGCGCTCGTTTTCCACATCAAGCCGAGAAGTTTCTCTTCTTGCCCCTTGCTGGCGAGGCCGACTGTCTCCTGGCGATGTTGACTTGGTTCTATTGCTTCGATGACGTTTCTAGAGTTCGACACCCATTTCGTAAGGTGAAAGTGCGCTTGTCTGTGTATGTCTCGCACCCGTGACGCTATACTCGTCGCTTCCTGTTCGTCCCTGAAGCTGTCCAGATAGTCATCCATGTAATGGTTATCTATGATGGCTTCTGCTGCTTCCGCGTACTCTTCTGCGTGCTTACGAGTGTTCCAATTCTTCGCGAATATAGCTGTACACGGTGAGCTTGCCGCGCCGAAGATAATGGACTTCATACGGTATTCCTGGGGCGGTCCCTCCCGCCGGTCACCTCTCCACAGGTAGCGCAGCGCGTCTCGGTCTTCTGGGCGTACTCTCACCTGCATAAACATCTCCGTTATATCAGCTGAGACGGCAACGCGGTGTCGACGGAACCTCATCAACACCCCCGGCAACGATTGTAGCAAGTCCGGTCCCGTGAGCAGGTAATCGTTGAGTGACATACCTCTGGTTTTCGCGGCGGCGTCGTGAACTATACGAATCTTCTCAGGCTTCATGGGGTTGTGTACATCGAAGTGAGGCAAGTACCAAGTCTTCCCTGGCGTACTATTCATGGGAGCTTCTTCTGCGTATCCCTTTTCTATCAGCGAGTTCATCTGTTCTTTATATCTTGTTTTCAACTCTATGTTTCTATCTCATTTTTTCTCTATGTGTGCGAGCCGCCGCGCCGCGTTCTCATAACTATCTGGCATGACGATGTCTTCTTGTTTCCACAGAAGAGCCGTCTCTATGTCTATCTTCTAATTGTTTCGTATGTTTTTCTAACATATCTGTAGCCCGCTTCTCGGGGTCCGAGTTCGGTCGACTTGGGTTCACTATGAGCGATTCCAGTGCGAAATATTCTTTCAGTTGCGCTTCTACGTTTTCATCTATAGCGGAGAGACCGTTGACGAAGTGTACGGTGTTTCCCAAGGTGCGTGAGCGTGCGCCGTGCAGCACCCATCCCAGCGATGTAAGCGACGCCACCGGTTGATCGTTGGGTCCTCTTCGTACTGCGTTCGCTATGAGCAGGTGCCAGTTGTCTTGTCCTATTAGCACCTTCGGCACGCCTATGTCGTACACCAGCTTCTTCTTAATGCCTTCGAGGTGTTTGCAGTCTATCAGGTCCTCTTCGGCGATCTTCTGCGGCGACAGGTGTAGGCTGGCTACGGTGCGCGCACACAAAGGCACTTGTTTGCTGTCGGCGCCGGCTCCTCGTATGTGTATGTCTACGCGTCGCGACGTTGGCATGTCGATCGACGTATCGCCTATGGCACGGATCGTAACCGGGTCCAGGTTCCCTTCCGCGCCGACTTCCTTGGCTATGTCTTCGTCTATGAGCGATACGGTGCTTCCGTCGTCGAGTAGGGCGAACGTAGACGCCTCTCCCGCCGGTCCGACTATCTGCACGGGCACTATCTTTAAGTATGCTTGAGCCTTTGCACGTATGCACGAACTGGCGACCGTTTCTTGCTTTTCTATGTTCACGTCTTCGGTCCTATGGGCTCCTCTATCGTAGTGAAGCAACTGGTTGTGTGTAGCGCGGCATCCCTCTACACCGCACTTCTTGGGCTTGCACGAGTGTTCTATTCGGCCTATGCGTAAGCAGCGAAAACACAATCCATGCTGCTTAGCTAGCTGCCATCTCTTCTCTGCGTTGGCGTTACGAAACGTGCTGCAGGCCGACGAGTAGTGTCCTTCGCGTTCACATATCCTGCACTTCGCGTTAGACGTGTCCGTATGCGTTGGCTTCTCCGTCGCCGTTGCTGTGTACGTCCTCTGCACGGTACGTCTGCTTGGCGGCCCATCGGTGATGTTCTCAGCCGGTGCGAACGCGCTACAGTAACGCGCTTACTCTGTCACGAAGTCACTGAATCAGCTGAGATCTGGCTTCGACTGGCACTTCTCGGTATACGTCTTGTACCACTGCACACGTAGCGAGTTCGGTAGCTTCTCGGTCAACACACGCACTAGCTCCGCATTGATGAGGTAGTGTTCTTTTTTCAACGCACGAAGTGTGACGACGCCGCTTCTAATCTTGCTCGCGAACGCGCATATGTCCTTGGGTGCTTTGCTACAGCGTGGCAGGGTCCTCAGCTTGTCCGTCTCTGCCTGTGCGATCGAGTCTGGTCGTCCGAATTGCAGCTCCAACTCCTTCATGATTTCATCTGTTCGCGCATGCCCAATCAGTTCAGAGCTAACTGTTTCTAACGCTCTTCCCTTGAGACTTCTTCTCAGTCTCGCTGTATTCTCCACGTCATTGAAGAAATTCTTGGTGGTGTCGTATATCGCCTTGAACGACAGCCACTCGGTGTGCGCGCCGCCGAACGTCGGTAGCGTCATGATGACTTTCGAAACCGCCGGGTGTGGTGCAACTATCGATGTGTCCGGTGGCTTCCTGTCGACGAGCGCGGCGATCGCGGAGATGAGATCCGTGATGAACGGCTTCAGCGAATCACCTCCCTGTTGATGAACGTCCATCTTCTGTGAGGGCGGTCCATCTTCTATCTTCTGTGCCCCGTCGACGTCCCTCTTCTTAGTGGGCGCCGATATCACTTCTATATCTTCGGGGCCGGGCTGGGGTTCCGGAGCCTCTTCCAACCACGAACGTACGTAGTCTTGTTTCGACTGTCCATCCTCGTCGTAGTCATCGGAGTACGCCTCCTCTTCAGCCTTCTGTAGTGCTAACTGTGCTAACTGTAGTTTTATCTTCAAAACTTCTTCTCGAGCCAACATCACATTTCTATTGGAGCGTCCCGTAGCTGCTGAGCGTTGGTCGCGTTCCCTCGTTGGCTTCTTTCTATCTCTATTTTCTATTATACTATGTTGCGCTGTACAAACGCTCGATCTATCGGATGGTTGCAACGTCCTTTCCTTGCCATTTTCATTTTTCGACTGCACCTCTGCTCGCTCCCTTGCATCTTGAGTGATGTTTCGTTCGTCCCTCCCCGCGGGGCCGGGGGGGGCCGGCGGCGGCGCGTCGCTCCCGACTGTTGTCGACGGCGATCGCAGTGGCCCGTCGTGACGGACGACCGCGGCGGCTGGGTTGCGGGCAGCGGCGGCGCGGGCAGGGGTACTGGAACTAGGCCCGGCGCCGGCCGCTCCCCCGGCGACCTCGGGAGCACGACCTCTTCCTCACGAACGCGTCGTAGGCATTCTTCAATCCGGCTCGATGCGACCAATAAATGTAACGGATGCCAGGAATCGAACCTTTGCTAGTCCGCTACAGTGCGCTGGTAGTGTGCTGCTGACGTGTGCCTACGACGATGCGTGTTCTTCTATGTGTGTGGACTGTATGGCTTCGATGTGTAAGGGCTTCAGAAATGAAACATCTTCATACGTTGAGAGCGATGCTGTTCAGGTGTTCGGTGCTTGATGGTTACATAGGTCACAAGATGGTGGTTGGGACGCCAACAACTGGCCGAACTGGTGGTCGCTTAAGTACCTCGAAACTTTACCTTATCGACGACCATCGCACCGAACACGTGCACAGAAAATCTTTCGTTTATTTTTATTTCAAATACAGTACAAATGTTACGTATGATTCGTTCCTATTATACATACATACATGTTCTATACATCGTTAGATAGGTCTCATTAAGTTCTATCTATCGGTATACAATACCTAAACCTAACTACTAGCGTCACTAAGTTATTCTATAAAAACTCCCAAAAAATGCTGTCACACAAGGGCCCACCCACTATATTTTCTATTGAAAAACTATCGTATACTAAATCTATATATATAATTTTGGTAGGCCGTTGTGTGCAACTATATGGGGCATCTATTAAAACAAACACCATGGAACTATCTTTATTCAATTCGAACCTATTACATGATAACTTTTGAATCATAAAAAAATTACAGAATTTCTTAAGTAAATACTATCGTAAGTAAACAAATTTATGATAAACATACGAATGTTTGTTATTATGCTTATTTTAACTATATAAGGTAATAACTAGCAATAAAAAGGTATCTAAACATGATTTCAAGTCTATATGAAGCCAAAAAACACTTATAAAACTATAAAACGAATATGTAAACAAAGAGCTGTTTTATGAAGTATTAACTCTTATCTGTCACTACTGATAACGCTATTTATGATTCGATATCTAAGGTCCCTACAGTTAGCACAAGTTTAAGACTAATGTTCATGTATTACATAGTTGTTGTATATTAACAATCTAACCATTTACACTATTTTACCTATTTTTTAACGTTTTGACACGTCCGGGAACCGAACCCGGTGTACCGCACGATTAGATAACACTGATTTTATACGATTTTCACTCGCGGTTTCGAATACACTATACACTGTCATAGTTTTAATGTATGACGCGAACAGTACAATAAGTAGGTTACTTGTTATTTGTAAACGAATCCTCCAGGTATATGCAATCAAACAAGTCGGCGGTGGACCAGTTCGAAAAATATCCCTTGGCTCGCTCATAGAGTCGAGGCACACTAGAAACTGGTTTTGTATACGAATGTCAATGTTAGTGTAAAGTAGCACTGGAAGCGACGGTGTCCTGCTGAGCGATTCTCACCTTTATTGTGGTCTAGCGGAAAGTTGTTCGACTGTACCTAGATAAAAACAGTATACAGCTCAGTTTAGCATTGCTGGGTATCACAATTTGACAATTTGAAAATAAATACCTTTAATTTCTCTTAAATTGACAACACTGAAACATAAATACGATCTTTGAAGGAGTGAAAAACTGCGCTATTGTATATTTAACTAGTTGAATGTTGCAATACCGACTAGACAGTTAGACACAATTAAAAATCTATTATGTCTCGCACAGATCAGTGCATTTGCAATTAGCGAGTTTTTTTATGTTCTCATTCTTTGTGACATTGGTATTGGAAAAGAATTGAAAAAAAAAAGTTAGAATACTCAAAATCATTTATTTATTCCACAAAGTGACGCACACGATAACTGCCCGGCAGGTGTGATACTATATGTTATATACTATATATATTTATGTTACCAAAATGGGATGTACATGGACGGAAACATTTACGAACAATATTTTCATCCTGAGTTCCAGAAATTCAAGCCATGTTCTCTCTTGAAGCTTTATTATCACTTCTAAAAATAAGGTTTCGTTATTTCGGACATTTCTGAAAATTACAACACAAATCTGTTTATGATATACATATATGTATATATGATTACTATAGCATATTTTAACAGTTGCAATGTTGGTATATATTGATTGACAAAAATATAAGTTATTAATAATAAAGAAGAAGTATAAACCTCAGTATTATATATATATCTGGTTTATAAAAATAGTAGGCACAGCATAAGAATGCAAAACTTTTCTTTGAAATCCTTCTTGATAACAATCAGACACAAAATGAAGCGAACAAAGTTTAGAAGAATTGGACTGTTGCCGTTCTCCCTTTCTCATATTTTGGATCCAATTTAGTTTCAAATCTTCATTCTTTGGAAATCTACAAAAAATCACAATTAAAAACCAATTATTCAAATTATAATCTTTCAGAAACTGGTTTTCTAACTGACAATTGTATTACAACACTATTCTCATATTTTATCGAAATAGTTCTATTATATTTATTTCATTGTGACTAATGGAATAAAAATATGTGTCGACGGTGGTCATTATATTTATCTTTAAGTATAAGCTTTACAAATATCATTGTAGAATTATTACGGCAGATATCTACAATTTTACTTATTATGACTTACCCGTGGTAAGATATTTTTTTACCATTTTCGGTCAATATCGGCCATTCGGCTTTTACATCCGACGGCATTACAAACTATGGTCATTTTTAGGGTTCCGTACCTCGAAAGGGCAAAACGGAACCCTTATAGGATCACTTTGTTGTCCGTCCGTCTGTCAAGACCCTTTTTCTCAGGAATGCGTGGAGGTATCAAACTGAAATTTATACTAAATACTCGAATCTACGGTTCCATAGTTCTAATCCAACGCAATCAAAAGATACAGCCGTATATGCTGCAAATTGCAGCATATTTTCAAATTCGCATTGGAATCAAAACCTACAGGGTACTTCCCATGAACTCAGAATCTTGAAATTTGGTACGAAGCAACATCTTATATCACTTATAAAGGAAAAATTGCGAAAACCGTAAATGTTTAGTTACAGCATATAAAAATATATTTTTAATCAATTTAAAGTTACTACCCCTTTCTCTTGAACGCATGGTGGTATTAAATTGAAATTCATATCAAATACTCAGGTATATAACACCGTAAGGCTGCAACAAAATCAAGCTTCTATGTCAACGCAGTCAAAAGAAAGGGCAATATATGCATATTTTCAAACTCGTGCCTACTCGCAAGTGAATCAAAACCTACAGGGTACTTCCCGTGAGCTCAGAACCTTGAAATTTGGTACGAAGCAACTTCTTATATCACTTATAAAGGAAAAATTGCGAAAGCCATACATTTTTAGTTACAGCATATAAAAAAATATTTTTTATAAATTTGAAGTTACTACCCCTTACTCTTGAACGCGTAGAGGTATTAAATTGAAATTCATAGCAAATACTCAAGTATATAACACCGTAAGGCTGTAACAAAATCAAACTTCTATGTCTACGCCACAGACCACTGGTCTGTGGTCTACGCAATCAAAAGAAAGAGCAATTTAATAATATTTTCAAACTCGCGACTACTCGCAAGGGAATCAAAACCTACAGGGTTCTTTCCGTGAACTCAAAATCTTGAAATTTGGTACGAAGCAACGTCTTATATCACTTGTAAAGGAAAAATTGCGAAAACCGTATTTTTTTAGTTACAGCATATAATAAAATATTTTTAATAAATTTAAAGTTACTACCTTTCTCTTAAACGCTTAGAGGTATTAAATTAAAATTCATATCAAATACTCAGGTATATAACACCGTTAGGCTGTAACAAAATCAAACTTCTATGTCTACGCAATCAAAAGAAAGAGCAATATAATCATATTTTCAAACCCGCGACTACTCGCAAGGGAATCAAAACCTACAGGGTACTTCCCGTAAACTCAAAATCTTGAAATTTGGTACGAAGCAACGTCTTATAGCCCAGATAAAGGATGCGGAAGGCCGGTCCTCAGCCTTTCGCATCCTTTATCTGTGCTGTGGTGCGTGTTGGGAGAGGCCTATGTCCAGCAGTGGACTGCGATAGGCTTATTGAGATTGAGATTTCAAATAATTACATAGTCTTCAAACCTTTTTGCTAATTATTCTGTACTTTATGAGTATTTTTGTAACAGATTTCTAATAGTCACCAAAAACTTTGTATATCAATAACTTTGATAAAAAACCTTATCATCATTCATCAGCAGACTTTTGCAAGGCTGCTGCAAGGCTGGTATAGGTATTTAAGTTATATTATAAAATAAGCGATATATGTTAATTTAAAATAAAGGATGACTGATTACAAACGACTAAGACCCCTTTTCCTTTAATTTATGCTCCTCCAGCTTTCCATACTGTAATGTTATGGATTTCATTTGGCAATAAAAATACCATAACTATGACTGGTGAACTTTTACTTATATACCTACAGGTTTGTACGGAACCCTCGGTGCGCGAGTCCGACTCGCACTTGACCGGTTTTTTTAATGATAAAAAGTGATAATATCCACAATAATAATATTTTGTAGCAATTAAAATTGCAGTTTATTTCGACACGGCTTTCACTCCACCTGGATGAACATCGACATGACTTAACATTTTTTTAGCATATGTCATTCAAGGCTGTATAAAAGCTCTACCTATGGTTATCACACTCGAACATATGCAGTTCTGTAATTAGAGAGAAAAGAGATGCATATACGATTTCTACTGTTTTTTAAATGCTCTCTCCATATATACTTTATACTTGTTCCTTGGTCAAAACAAGAACAAAAAACCTTGAGGCATTTTCTGTCAAAACGTCTGCGTCTGTGTAACAACGATTTCGCAGTTTTCTGTGAAACTATTGCGAAACAGTAGTGACAAGGATGCAACTAATTAATCTTACTGTATGATAGAGTAGAGACATAGCATGCACGAAACTCTTCCATACAACTGACAGATTTCTTTATGTTTCGTTGCCGCATGCGAACGCGGAAGTGTACTAACAGCGTTAACTGAGGAATCAAAAGCGAGAAAAACAAATACCATAACCTCCTTTTAACGCTGTAATGTACCTTTCTCAACGTACAGTCTGAACAAAAATAACAGTACTTCCGTGAAAACTTATCAACCGGAATGTTCTATTTTTTTGTTACTGATATGCATATTTACTCAACTTAAAGCCGCTGATACAGCGATGCACAAAAGCGTGTTCATACGTCGGACAGACATACGTGTCCGGACACTCAGGCTCTGTCCGGCTCTGTCCGGTGCTGTCCGGCCATGTCCGACATACGAGGCGCGTTACACCGGCTTATCTCGATTTCCGCAGATACGCCGATGCTCTATCGCATGATGCCTGTATGAGCTCCATTTGGCTATGACATAATCTATGTGATGTAAACCAATGAACTATAGCGTTTTCAATATGTATACTTACGTATTTCATCAGTCGAGTAGATATTTTGGGAAGTCGGATGGCTGACACTTACCATATATGTAATTTTTGTAAAGCAATTTTTAGTAGGTAGAGATAGAGTTTTAAAACCCAGTTTAAAATGCGGCAGTTGTTAGAAGTTAAACTAGCTTATCTGTAAAACAGTTGAAGCAATTACGTATATTTAGGTAGTTTGAAACAACTAGCTTTTGCTCTCGGCCTCTTCCTAATTTCGTAGGTCAACGGTGAAACTAATATATCAAAAATGTAAACAGAGGAAAATTGCTTGCCTGCATTTTCAGTTTCCTTATTACAAAGGTACGAATCCCCAAAGACACAAATCCATATTGGTGTGGTTCGGCTTTTATTTTTATCAGTTTCCCAACCGAAGTGTCTATTGGCACTGACAGTAAGCTGCAGAGAATAAATTGGTCAATACTCTTCCAGATATTTCGACAAATCTTTTACTGACAAAAAAATACGGGAGTGGGGTTTGTTAGTCATTAACCAGGGAGTTAAGTTTTTCTAGACTCTTTCAAAATTGACTGCATGTATGGTGTATTGGTTTAAGCGGCCGCCTCGTCGTTTGACTCTGCGGCAAATGTCGTGGTTCCATCCCACACGAAGCAATTATTTATGTGATCTACGAATTGTTTTTTTAGTCTAATTTTTCTTGCGTCTGGTACCTGAATGTCTGTGCAGTCCCAGCGATAAACAAATAATTACGCGTACGAGAGCTGTCTTTAAAAACAATGTTACTTTAGGTATAAGTCTAAAAGTATTAGTGAAACAGGGGACTTTAACAGGCTCCTTTTGATAATTGGAATGGCGTATATTTAAGTGCTCACCCCAAATAAGTTTCAAGTGGCTTTTACAAAAGCGTTCTTACACTGTGTTTGCTTCGAGTAACGGCGTCTGCCTTTATGTACACTGCAGTTTTAAGGTGGTTGCTTAAATTATTCTGTGAGCGCTACATATCCGGATGAGTGCAGTAAATGTTACTTCTGTAATAAATGAGAAAGTTTATGAGGATAGTGTTTGTAACTCGTTCACGAAAAATACTGCTTATCGGCCCTTGATGTCACTTTGCAGTAATGTACCTGATACTTGAAAATACAACATCAAAAGATCTCCTTTTGACCTGTCAACTCTTAATACCTCTGAGGGGTAAATCCTAGCACGTGTATATAATTACCTAGCAGAGCCAGCATGTATGACTACATTTTGACTGAAGGAATATTTTTTGGACTTCATCGTATTCGTTTACATCTGATGCTAGTTATTTGAAAAGGAGATAGTACTTTGGTTTATTGTCCCATATTATATAGTAAGTAACACAAAATTGTCGCCTAGAAATACATAGTAGTAACACGAGAGATTTACAACTGTGGCGTGTCACAATGATATAGGATGTTCCATAGTAACCGGACTGTTCTCACACTTTTGGGCTAGTTAAACTAGCTTATCTCGAAATCAGTTCGATCAATTTCATACAGTCTAGAACTAAAGTAAACATATGTCCACAGCTGTTTCTCGCGGCGTCACACAAAAATTAACGTTAAAAATTATACTGAAGATCTGCCTACATTAGCGTCATCTGTAGTACTTATTAGATTAAATTTTCAGTCGTAAAATGAGATAACTCTCAGAAATAACAGGTTACCTCACTCTTTAGGCTCTGAACAATCAGCAACAAAAATTCACAAAGTTCTGTTGAGAGGTTCTGAGGTGAGAAAAGGACAAACAAACACATTGAAGCACTTATAATATATGCATAAATAGCTATTTCATTAGAGCTAATCACTATTTAGATAAGAATGAAAGTTGATTTTGATGGCTCTATCAACGATCGTTCGGAAAGAAGTCTTACATCTAATCATCAAATCTTGGCCCACACTTAGGATTTAAGTAGAAAGTTTCCTCGTCTTTTGCTCTGTATGTTACAATGCCTCATTATAAATAGTTAATTTGATACGTTTGTCTGAAGTTTATTTATTTCCTCCCTCAGTTTTAGACCATTAGGGCGTTTTCTTTTTAATTTGTTTCTCTCTGCGTGTGTCTGTGTTTTCGAAAACTTTTAGCTAATACCTAAACCAAATATATAAAAAACTAACCGTCAACATTTTGATGTTGTGTTAAAATTAATAATAAAAAAACAAGTAATGTCTGGTTGGCCAACTTTAAATATTAAAATGTGTAATTTTTTTTTACAATTCGATCTCAGTATGTCGAAAAAGATAGTTTCAAAAAAACAATATGTCTTAGAACTTTTGCAACTTTTGAAGCTTTACAAAGAAACCGTGTATCATATTTATATTGTCTAAGTTTTATAAAGAAACAGAATAATCTATTTATAAAGCCCTCATAAATTCTAATTAGTTTATTAGCAGTTTACAAGTGACGTAGAACAGGCTCTCCTGGTGAAGCTCGGATCATAATACGTATTTACGTAGTTGCTAAATAAGGCTTTTACGAACATCGATGCATATAACGTTCGCATTCACTGCAGATTTGTTGGGCGTTATGCACTAAGCTGGTTTGTTCAGGTACATTTTCGGACGCTACTCTTCGGTGTTGTTTTTATGTAAGTACTTAGTGATGTTTCAATGTACGTACTTTTGTGTTTCTTTCTATCAGGAATCATTAAAGTATTTCGGTTCAAATGTGATGTTCTGTGCATTAAGCATACATTACTAGCATAAAAATCACATATGCATTTATTAAGTACCGTATGTAGGATTCACCCGCGACACCAGCCTTAGAATATACAAGGTATGGTAGGTATGGTCATACAAGAGCCATCACCAAGCCGAAGTCTACTCGTTTTGGACATCATACCAAGTCATACTAAGCAAAAATAAAACTTGGGAAATGAAATTTTTTTTCAAATTGGCACATTTTTAAAGCGCAATCAAAAGTGCGCGCGTGCGATTTTCGAAATACCTACTTATCTATGGGTGCATAGGACTTCCTTAGAACAGGTTGGCGCGGTAAATGCATCGATTTTGTACCTAATTACATAAGTTTTATTGTAACTTTAAGCCTCAATATCTCCTGAACCAGTAATTTCCCAGGTATGGTGCCGAAGTAAAAAATGTTTGTAATGATAAGTACAATATGGGGTTTCAGTTTTTGTTAAGGGTCTTTTTACACCCTGTATATTACCTTTGGTCGCCTTTGGTGGAGGATCTTAGCTTTTTGGCACAGTGACATAATATTTATAAAATTAAAAATAACCTGCATATAAATGCAACAAGACATTTATAAACTTATTCATAATATTGTTTGACTTATGTACTGAGATTGCATATGCTATTGTAGGTGGAATTTCGCCCTCATTCCGGTAGTTTCTGATAAGCGGTAGCAATGCGCGACACAACTTGAATATGCGGCAGGGACTACGTTTATCCCAGTGACGCGTACATTTATATGTATATTAGACATAGTTTTGAATATACCAAAAGGTAAGTGAGCTTTGTGTTATTATTATGTTGAGCATAATCTACGTGATTATTCTGTACTAGATGACTCCACAGTTACACCCGCGTTTTAAGGCTACTCCTCCGCTTCCGTGGCTCATAGCGTGATGTTATAAAGCCTGCCTCGATAAATGGGCTATCTAAATAATTTTTCAAATCAGACCAGTAGTTCCTGAATTAGTGCGCTCAAGCAAGCAAACAAATTCTTCAACTTTAAATATTAGTATAGATTATCTTTTTATATATTAGCTGTTTCCGTATTGATATTGATACATTTATTAATTCTTCTAGGAATTAACTGAAAATAATAAAAGTACCTATAACAAAATTTATGAATATTTACTCCTAATATTATTTACTGCATTGCACTGTATTATAACTAGGCTGACACATGCAATCCAAACATAAAATACAAGACGGTCATATAAAAATATCACATAATTTCATTAGCAACAATCAAATTACGCATACAATTAATGAACTCGGTGCTTCATTGAATTTAATGAATACAGCGAACGAATAGTTTGTAAATTTCCGAAAAGTTGATGAAGTGTGATTAAAATTAAAGTGGAAATCGTGTTTCAATAGCGAAGCCATTATTAACTACAGACACGGTTGTGTTTGATCGGGACGTGGCTTTTGGAGCGGTTCGCGAGAGACTACACTTAACAAACGGTAGCACACAACTGGTCCACTACACTTCATGTTGGTTTCTTATAAAATAAATGGCTTTCTGCAACTTTTCTTTAAGGCTTTTGTACTGGATGTCTTAGTTATGTAGGTAGGGATGTGAATTATGATTGTTAATGTTCGTTGCAGTCATTCGGTTCTACTGTCCCCAGCGGGATCGAATTTTTGACCGCCGTGGCGGGTTGCGGTAAAAGATTTTTATTAGTATATATTCCAGCCGCGGCCTCACTCACGTGGGTCTCGGTAATGGCAATGAAAGGTAGTCCATGTGTATTTTTAATATATAAACTATATAACTGCAAAATTTTATCAAAGTACATTTAGTAGTTATTGCGTGGATGAAGAAGAAACCAACAAACAAACTCACCTTTGATTTATAATATACTTAATGCATGTACGTAGAAAAATAAACTCTATAATAACTTCTACACAGCTAAAACTAGCAAGAAACTTTAAACTATATTTAGTTCTAATTTTATAACTTCGCTCCTCTCACAATCTACATCTTCAGTGTCCCACTCATACTTCAGTCTTTGTAGGCTCTTCCTTCATTGTTCAAGCTGTTTTGCTATGGAATAGGCTCCCTCCTGAAATCAGAATGTCCACTAACCGTTTCGCATTTAAATTGAAAGTTCGAGATCTCCTTCTTGAGAGATTGAAGGAATCTACACATTGTTTTCATCAGTTCTAGTTTTATATATATTTTATTTTATATACATTATATATATTTTGTATGTATTTATGGGGTATATGTGTAGTATATGTAATATGTATTATTATGTATGTATGTATATATTCATATATTTATACTACAATAAATTTATAATTTCATTTATAGTATAATATTCTATTTATTTATATTACATTCTATCTAATTGTTATGATTATCTCTATATATAATGCACCTACCTTGCTTGTCTCTGCACCACTAAAAGGTCCGACTGGTAGATAATGCCTAACGGCATTAAGTCCACCTTATGTACATATGTATATTATGCATGAAGAAATAAATAAATAAATAAATATAACGAGGGAGGAACGGGTAAATGGCCAATAGCTATATATATATATATACCTATATATCTTACCGGTCCGCAATCTCTGATATGTAGCTATAAAGTTTGTGAACTTGAGATCTTGCTGTGGTTAATCTATAAACGTTTATGCCGAGTCCCGATATCCTTTAAAAAATCTTCATAATCCGACAGTAAACGTCTCTAAGCGTCAACTTCTTGTGTGTTTCGTTTAATGCTCCAAATTGAACAGAAGAGTAAGAGATCTAGTATCACGTCTCCCTAAGGGGTAGGTAGGGACTATGGAACGCCATTGACAACGATTCTGACATATCTCTTTTGCTTCATTCACTCTCATCAAATTTTTCATACTCTTCGGTAGCTTCTAACCTTGTTCTAAAATAGTGTGTAAACTTTAAACCCCTGTTCAAGTCAACCAGTCGAAACCGTGATGTCAACGTCGGTAGCATAAATAATCAACTCAACACAAACAAAACTAACCTATTATGTCGCTAATCGAAACGCACTCAATAAGCCGGCGGCGTGGTCCCGATGTAACCTAATTTCCTCACGGAAGAATGTAGGTGATCGGTTCTTCATCCCTGTTTATAACTTTATGGTTTCCCATAGTTAATTAATTGGAATCCATACTAATATTATTAATGGGAAAGGGTGTTTGTTTGTGTGTCCTTCTTTCACGTTGCAACGGAGGGTTGCAATTGTAAAAATACTAATATGTTTGTGGTAATACAAAGGCTTGAGTATTTGACTGCACGGTTGGCGTAGTGGTTTAAGCGGCCGCCTCGCCGCTTGACACTGCGCCGAGTGTCGTGGGTTCGATTCCCACACGAGACAACACTTTGTGTGATCCATAAATTGTTGTTTCGAGTCTGGGTGTTCCCATTGTGTCCGTTGGTTGTATGTTTGTAAAGTCCCCCGCGACATAGGATTTATTCCTAGTGCAGGAGGTTCCTTCTAAAAAAATATATAGATGTTGAAGTGGTGTTTCTTGCAAACTAACTTATAAAAGTAAAGGTAACCTTAGGGAACAAAGTAAGGAAAGGAAATAAGTATTTATACATTTGCTATTAGTTTTATAAGTAGTCATAGAGCTTGTTACGGAGTCGAAATATCAGATGGGTATTCTTAACAAAAGTACTACTGTAATAAAATATGTTTCCGACGCGTGAACTCTGACTAGTGCTTATGTTTTATGTTATATATAAATAAAAATGGCAAATAACATATTAATTAAAACGAATGCAGCCAACAATCAGAATCGGATAAATAACTCTCCAACAAATCCCTGTCACAGGCTATAACTAAATAGCAATTTACTTTCGACGCTGTCAGGTAAAAACAAATAACATTATTTTGCACCTCCAATTTCTACCCAATCGTGTATAAACGCGCAATTTGGTAGGACTTGTTTAGAGGTGGATCACTGTTTTGCTCAAGTTAACGGTTCACGGAAACTTCAAGAGCATGTTGTTTTCGTTCCATTTACGGCCATTTTCAATATTCGATCCATACATGGATTTTGAGATTCGAGATCAATTGCGAGTAGTGTGTTCATCATATTTTATGGGAGTGTAGTTTTCTCAACCTGAAATGCTGTAAATATAGGTTTAATCATTTGGTATTTACTTTCACTTCACGTGTGTCAAACCTCAGCGTCATCTTTGGTCACTGTTACTAAATCCAGTTTACACAGATGAAACAGTATTGCGCACGATATTCATAATAGTCTTACTAAAAGAAAAGCGCTTGCAAAAACAAGAAATATTATAATACTTTTGCAAATATTCTAAGTGTAGTATACTTGCAAAGGTAGTATTATATTTCTTGTACTTGACTTTTAGTAGTGACTAAAAGAGCTCTTTAATATGAAACGACTAAAAGTTGTTTTTTAGAACTACCCTTAGATATATAAAAAAGACGCCACTTCAATTAAAATTATTTCTGCAATAATCGATGAAGCACACAATTTAACATCAAGCATGCCGTAGCCGCACTTACGTGGAATAAACATAATGACGCTGAACATTCACAATTAACGTAATTTAAATTATTATTATGAAGTTCGTTTGTTATTTGACGTGGCTCCTGAATTATCATTGTCAATGCCCAAAAATCATATAGATAAAAATAATTTCTATAAAACACTGCCTCCGTGGTCCAGTGGACAGCGTATGAGTTTGCTGATCGGGAGGTCCCAGGTTCGATTCCCGGGTCGGGCAAAGTTTTTCCGAATTCTTAGTAGCAGCACGAAGTCTGGCAAAGTGCTTGGTAACGGCACTATTGCCATTACCGGGCACATTACGCACATTAAACACCACGAAACAGACATGGGATCTAAAATTCATATTTAAGGTGAAATGTGGGTGTAATATTACACCTCTGCCTACCTCATCCACCTATATAAAAATACATTAATTTTTATAATTAGCGTTTTGTAGTGAATGAAGAAGAAGACAAGAATGAAGTATCGCCATGCCGTAGTCTCAGTGAAAAGCCGTGTTTCTGAAATACTTTTCAAGACATGTAGAAAAAAGTAAAGAAAACCATAAAAAGTGCTTGCTTCGAGAAAAAATATTGTGCTACGTTATTTCTATCTTGTGTTTCGAGTAAACTTTTTAAGATCATATGAAACTTCAGTTTTAATAAGTAATTTGTTTTTAAGTCTGGGACCTAGAAATACTATTCACCTCATATAGGAGTTTTTTTATAGTGGTGTCTGTTTCTAATTTTACCTTTACCTCAGCGTTGAAGTTGTAGTGTTCTAAATTAATTCATAACATGGAGTGACTCTGAAGCTTAGTTTCTTATTTTTTGAATAATTAAGTGATGCATACCAATAAGGGACAGGAGGAAGGGGAAGACCTAGACGGACGTACTCTTACCAGATTGGAGACATGCTAAAAAAGGACAGGTTAGAAGTACCCTTAACCGAAGAGCATGCATGAGAAATTGGATGGGAGTGAATGAATCAAAAGAGGTATGTCAGGATCGCTGCAAATGGCGTTCCGTAGTCTCTGCCTACCCCTCCGGGAAACAGGCGGGAGCCTATGTATGTATGCATACCAATAGTAGATAAAAACTATACATACATACAGATCGGTACTCGGTCCATGATTGATCTGTGTTATCATTTTAATGAGTCGCATTTTGAAACTTATGATGCAGTGCATGTCATCTGCAGTGCGTGTACACATTTGACAATAACGAGTGCATTGAAAACAAGGGTTTGTTAGCGTATGTCGTCTCTTTACTATAAAAGATTCTTGTTTGGTGTTTCCAGCAATTAAAATTATTCATTAGATTAGATTAGATAAATCTTTATTGTACACCACATAAGAAGAACATACATCGAAGGAGCACAAACAAGAAATGCACAATTGGCGGCCAAATTCATTGCATTTTAAATGAAAGTTCAGTTGTATTATTTTTGTTCATTAGATTATTAATATCAACAAAATGAATGTATGTAGGTAGTTTGTTAATTTGGTCAAGAACATAATTAGCCATGGGATAAATACCAAATAATTAATAATGTATTAGTAATCTAATAAGCTCCTTTCAAGTTTTAACAATGTTTAGAGGAAATTTATCTTCATCACCTCATTCATTATCGTTGACACTTACTACCAATCTTCTAAAGTTGAGTCTTAATTGAGATTTGCCTGCCCTATTTAAGAACACTTCTAAAATAATTATCTTAGTAATTAAAGTGATAAAGCTAGATCTCGTTTGTATAACAAGCAATAATATGTTTGTCTAGTGCTAGCCAATTTCCAATTAGTAGAGCCTTGCTGATTTCAGCATGAATGGGCCGGCTCGACCGGGGAAGTACTATCCTCTCACAGAAAATCGGTGTAAAGTAACAGTACCTAAATTGTTGCGTTTCGTTCGGTGAGTTAGAGTGCCGGAGGCCCTATCCCCTATTCTTTCTCCCTCATCCCACTCCTCATCCTATCCCTTTTACCAACCCCAAGGGGCGGCAACGCACTTGTGATTCCTGTGGTGTTGCTTTTTTCCATGGGCGGTGGTAATTGCTTACCATCAGGCGATCTTATTACTATAAAAATAAGCCACAAAAGAAGTTCATTGAAACGAACATTCAACCCTTATTTTAATTTCATGTTCCTAGCTATAGTAGTTTAGGCTGTGCGACTATTTATTAGTCAGGACAAGTAATTACTTTACTAAACTCTCTCTAAAACCGTATTATAATAATTAGCAATGAAATTCTCCCCCCGTGGTCCAGTGGATAGTGTATGCGACTTCTGATCGGAGGTCCCGGGTTCGATTGCCAGGTCGGGCAAAAGTGTAACTGGGTTTTTCTGAATTCTCAGTAGCAACACGGAGTCTGGTGATATGCCCGGTAACGGCAATAGGCCCGCCCCCTATTACGCGAGACCTAAAATTCATGGCGAAATGCTGATGTAATCTTACACCTCTGCTCTACCCCTTCGGGGGTACAGGCAGTCTATAAAAAATGAAATTCTAGTTCGTATGTTCGTACGTATTTCAATCTCTATATCTATCAGAGTGCATTTGAGGTCGTTTTAATAGGATTGATTGTAATCAGCTCAAAGTAGCGGTACAGATAATTGATTTGTATGTATCGATGTTAAATCTTCTGAGCCCATCTATTCAACGACTTCCAGACAGACTATGGCAAGCCATGCCCACGTGGAGGACTCTCGGCAGGTGACACGAAAGGAGATGGTAGGAGGGTCTTTTCGCGCCATAGGTCAAACCTCGCCTTTGATAGGAGCCATCCTGGGTCAAAGGATGGACGAACTAATTGTCGTTACGTGTGGAAATCGAACACACCAATCTGGACACAGAGTAAGATAGTGAGGCGTCTACTTTAACCTCTAGACAATCGCGCAATCAATCGTTTGCAAGCTCTTAAAACTTTAAACATTATTTACAGGTTATCGATTGAATGAATAAGTTTCTTGTATAAGATATACCACAGACTATCTCTGTCGTAAATGTAAATCTCGGCAGATAGTAAAACTACGTCCTTGTCATCAACTAAGTCACTGAATAACCCAACATATAAAATTTCTCCTTTACTGACTGACTGACAGACAAAGCACTGCCAACTACTGGGCGCTATTCTCGAAGCGTGTACAGTCGAACAGCTTCCCGCTAGACCACCGATGTCGCCTCAGGGCCTGGTCACGAGATCGGTCTAAGCGGCGAGCGGTGCGGCAGGGGCGATATTCATGGCGAGTTTACTCTGAGGCAGCCGCGCGCATCATCATACATCGCCCCTGCCGCGCCGATCGCCGCTTAGACCGATCTCGTGACCAGGCCGTAAGGGCGAGAATCGCTCAACAAGACATCTTCGCTTCCAGTTCTACTTTACACGCATATTGACTATCGTATACAAAACCAGTTTCTAGTGTGCCTCTATGACCGAGCCAAGGGATTTTTTTTTTCAATCTGGTCCAGCGCCGACTTGTTTGATTGTACGTGAACAAGAAGGGATTGCTCGAAATTCCTAGGAGATAGGAAATTAATAAATTAAAAAATAATGTGCAGACGTAGATGCGGGCATCCTCTAGTAATTTATATTATATTGTTATTTATTTAATTATTGCATGACTAGAGCCACTTCAAATAACAAACGAATGCAGTAATAACAATTTAAATAACGTTAATTGCAATAACAAATTGAATTAGTGTTGTGCGTCATTATGTTTATTTCACGTAAATGAGGCTGCGGATTATCTATTATTTTAAATTGCGTGCTGCACCAATTATGATTGCTGAAATGATTTAATTAAAGAGCCACCTCTTGTACGATCAAAGGTAGATATAACAAGAAATAAAATGTATTTTCTGGTTAAACAAGAGCATGGGTACCTCGATATCTTTTGCTGAAGTAGTATAATAAATGTTTATGGTGGTAATTATTGGGAATATTCTCACTCACATTTCCACTACTACACTTATCACTTGTGCAGCCAAGTTCAGTGGTAGCACCGAGTTAACACTCGTGAAGTTCCGAGGAAAGATAAACAAGTTACATAATATAGGTTAACAATAATCATACTAGCATAAAATGTGATGTAGGTACAGCTTGAAATTGTAGTCAGAAAATTGGCACAAACATAATTAAATGAAAACATATCTTGAAGTTCCCGGAAACCGTGAGAAATTGAGCAACACGGTGATCAACCTCCAACCAAGTCTCCCTCCGCCCCATTTTTCTCAGCAGTTATTTTTATTAAACTTGTGTCTTAATTATAGCGATTGTGGACTACATTGTTGAAAAATAAATACAAACTATAAAATAATTACACACTATAAAATAAAGTCCCCCAGTTGCGTCGGTCTGTCTGTCTGAACACGATTATCTCAAAAACTCATCATTATCCTCTTAGCGTTATTACAGTTTCTGAACTCTGCAACCCGAAGGGATAGCGATATTACATGGTTTAGACTAGTGTCAGTTTATTTAGAAGGTAATGACACCGTGTAACGACTGTCAAAGATCTTCATGACAGCTGGGACCGACGGCTTAACGTGCTCTCTGAGACATAGGACAAGCGATAATTAATAATTCAATACGCACATAACTCCGAAAAGTCATTGGTGTGTGCCGTGGTTCGAACCTGATACCCTCTGCATGGCAGTCTGTTGGTATCTCCACCAGGCTATCTCAAAAACTACCGAACGATATTTATACAATTTTCACTAATAGAAAGTGTGACTAGTGTGAAAAAGAGGTTTAATTTACTCAGGCGAAGTCAAGTTCATTTAAGAATGTTTTAATTTAAGACAGTATACTTACATTTGTATCCGTTACAATGTTTTGTGGAATTAAAAATATAACGCAACTTTAAAATCCATTTCTGCACTTAACTCTCTGGCCTACAAAAAAAAAATAATTAGCATCCCCGGTCAGCTGTCACTTGTGTCTGAAACATACTTTGTTTTTAACACAAAAACACTTTTTATCACAGCCCACTTTTTTCATTTTTACTACTAATGTGTAACATTTGAGTTTTAACTTTTGTAGTTTTAAATTGTCTGCCGAGATAAGCACTACGTACCTTTTAGTACTTTTATAAGCGGCATGATCACATATGACAATATAAAATAAAAAAGTATTTATTTCCCTCCCACAGTATGTTGCCTAAGGTTAACTTTACTTCTATAAGTTAGTTTGCAAGAAACACCACTTCCACGGTTGAGTTCGCTTCCTCAGTTACCTGTCTTTAAAATCTAAGTTACACACTCGTATACTGTTCGTCCTACTTTCGTATCTTAGCTGTGCTAGGTGCAGCTTATAGTAAACAAACTGTAAGTCGATGACAAACGCTAATACCGAACGTGACTTATCTACAAGAACACTAAGTGCATTTTATAAATTTTGTGTTAGTATCGTAAATGCTGTAAACCTTTAATTATTCTTTTAGTTATCCCAAGTTTTTATGTTAGGCATACTACAAAAATAAATGAGGAAACAATGCAGCTAATCCAAGACTTATATGAACAAATACTATGTTCCATCTATATTTAATTGAAAGCTTGCAGTGCTGTAATGATGAGCTATTTGTTTATTTGCTTTGTAAATACTCTCGTTGTTCAAATATAATATGTAAGACAAGCGTTGAATGTTGTTTTGATTCCGTAAAACATCTTATCGACTCTTCAAAAAATATGTATAGTTAAAAACTTCTTTGTAAGAAGTTCTAAGGTCGCCGTGCCGATATGCTT
Source organism: Euclidia mi (assembly GCA_944739405.2). Lineage (NCBI taxonomy): Eukaryota > Metazoa > Arthropoda > Insecta > Lepidoptera > Erebidae > Euclidia > Euclidia mi. Next base: position 26,399,405 of record OX123193.2, on the reverse strand, counting down.
TGTGGTTTTTATAGCAAGGAAATAAGAAACAAAAAATGTAAAGCCTAAGTAAGCATCTGCCAAGTAAATCGCTGTTTTTTGTTAGCAATTGGTATCAGTTGGTAGTTTATTTCGATTTGAAATCAACCGCAAGATACATAGAACATCCTCAAAAGGTGCGGCTTATTCATAATCACGCAGTGTATTCTACTGCAACACACTAAGGACAGGAACACTAATACTGTTATGACTTCTTCATAGGAGTACAGATAGATTAAGCATGTACCCATATCTTATCAGGCAATATTTTAAAGGATTTAATGGCTTCATGGGGCAATACAGCTTCAGATTCAACGAACAAACCACGCTTACTGTTCGGTTTATTCATATTTAGTTCAAGAAAATGTTGGGCAATCGCAACTAAACCAAAGCCACTAAAAGCAGACTCGTGCGGCTATATTTTCCATAATTTTATACTCATCCTAGACGTGAGTAAATAAAATAATGAAAAATCGGCAAATAGATGCCCCAAATGCGTAAAGAAAGTGCTAGGAGTGTCACAACAGAATTTCGTACAAACGCCTTCATACTCTGGAATTTTGGTATTCTTTAACGGTCGGCTCACTGCTTGACACTTTGCCAAGTCCTGTGGGTTTGATTCCCATACGAGCAACACATTGCGTGATCCATAAATTGTTATTTCAAGTCTGGGTGTTCATTGTGTCCGTTATTTGTATGTTTGGTAGGTCCCCCGCGATAGCGACACAGGTCTTATTCCTAGTGCGGAAGTTATCTTTAAAAAAAAATGGCGATGATAATCAACCAATGATGATGCTAGCACATCGAGACCAAGATAGCTCTTTCAAGAGCGACACGATCGAAAGACAAAGATGAAGTAATATTTAAATTCATAATTAGTATTAATTTAGCTGTTATTTTTATCCATTTACCGAGGCTATTAAGGCTCTCGTAGGTACGGATTGTACAACTTTTGTTCATTAATTGTTTTAATACATTAATTAACTGTTCACGTGCCGGTATGAACAAACTTTGGACATGATACTCGTGTTTGGTTTAATGTAATTTTATTGTATTTGATACGTAAGAGTTGTTTTATTATTATAACTAGACGACGCCCGCAGCTGCGCTCACACATTTTTTTTTATTTAACCTTTGCTGCCCGATCCCGTAAGAGTTGCGGAGAAATCCCTTCTTAGTTCTTAGTTCCTTGGGGACCATAGGCCCCTATCGTCCCCGAGGAACTTACATGCCAAGTTGCAGCTCCTGAGCCTAATAGTTTTAGCTGTAGCTTGTCTGTCATTTCAAGTTACACTACGGCCGACGAGTCATGGCGGGTCTGAAGCTAGCCTTTACGAATTACCGCGCATGTATACTAGGGTACATAGGGTTCCAACCAAGAACTTAGGGTCCCAAGCCAACCTCACCTGCTAGTGATGCACCTGCCGATCAACGGACGAGGCTCTGGCAAACAAAATATCCCGATAAGCGGCAATAGGCTCGCCACCTATTACATGGGATCAAAACACTGGCGGAAAGTGGGCGTTTAATATGCCTCTGCCTACCCCTTTGGGGAAACAGGCGTGAGTCTATGTATGTATGTATACTCGTGTAGAAAACTGTTATTGCCAGACTTTATATAATATAATTAATTTACAAGTAGTATTTCATGATGAATGCACCACACCTGACAATACTGGATAGAGAGCAGATATTTTAACCAGATCATACACAATATTAAACTAAGGTCTACAAACAGTACTGGATACGATGGTGTATCAACTAGGATACTGAAAACCGTGTCTAATAAAATATCAAATCCAATGAGCCACATAATTTTCGGTATTATGCAGGGAGTAGTTCCCACGGAATTAAAAAAGGACTATAATAAAACGGCTCTTTAAGAAACATGATAAATATAGTATGACTCGTTACAGACCTATAGCATTGATTCCAGTCATATCAAAAATATTTAAGAAGGTTATCCATAAGCCTGTTGAACAATCGGAAACAAAAGAAACATACCTGAATGCTGCAGTATTTATTTTTTTCGAAAATTGCGTTGACAAACATAGATTTTTCTTTAGGTAGACACATCTTTTAAGCCGCAATTAAGAATGCGCGCGTGTTGTATTCCAAATAAGTAGGTATTTGGAACATGGCACGCATGGTACCTATGCACCCATGATTTCCATGAATAAGTATCCATGGGTGCATGGGACCTCTATAGATCGTTATCTGAAGATATATGTTTTATATATTTGCATTACGATTAAAGTTTCATGACTAAAGTTGAAGAGAATTTAATTTGCAACAAAAATCTCGTTCACATATTCTTTGTGCGGCCAATAGTTTACCAGATACCTAATCAAGAAAAACTATCTGCATCTGCACTATTTCTAAGATGGCGGCCGAGGGACAAGAGTATGTCCCCATAAATTTGAATCAAGCTTTACAATAGCCCTTCCCACACATGTGTGAAATAAAATTGCATGGTCTGAGAAATGTAACCCCAAATGTAACTTTTCAATGGACTATAAATACTTTTGTCATCGTCTGTACTCAAGACAGAGATAGTAAAACGAATACTAAGGTGTGACAGAGACACATTATATCGCACCGAAAACTTCAAAAGTAAAAAAGAGATGTCCAATGTACGTGTTTGACGCTCAATTTAATCGATTTTATTGATATCGATTAAAATTAGTTAGAAAGAATATACGTGTATTCAATTACATATAAAGATTTTAAATGTGTTCCAACTCTTTTCATTTATGTCATCGTTAATAGATATCTGATATAAGTAAATCTAGTATTTAAACCTAGAAAATAAATTTTATTAGATTTTTACTAAAAACAAAATTTCACTATATTGCTTGGTTTAATAAATCTATTTCATTTTATAGCTTAACTTTTATTATTTTAACAAAAATAAATTAATTCAAAATCAATTCTAAAACTAATCGATTTAAATTTTTTATTGAATAAACTATTAATTTGTATTTACATAACGTGCATCACTGGCCTAGACTATCGCCCCGCGCACCTCGCTTCTTGCCATCGCGTTGTTCCTAAAAAGCATTACTGCGCCGCCTTCTGTGCGAACTTCAGACTCGCCATCGTTAAACGGCCGTACTGTCATCAGCTTGCGTGCAAGATTGTCGGTTCTCGTTCTCGATTTAGTTTCATGAGTGTGGTAAACGTATCCGTTATATATGCTTAAACAAGATAGCATATATAATACTTTATGGTCCGTAAGTTATAAAACTAGGTGTTAAAATAGCATATTCTGTACATCATGAAAATATAATAAACTAAAATTACATCGATCAATTCTTGTCGATGATTGTTTCCCCACCATAACCGATTAAATAATGTTTTTGAATACATAGAAGCATTTTTTACTACGATACAAATTGATTTTGCTTGAAAATTTAATACGCATCATATTACATTTTTTTATTACGTTGGTAGTCGATTCGGGTTTTCTTACACAAGGGCGGCAAACGATCAATAATACCTACTAATGGTGTCCTCGATGTGAAGATCAAGGTGAAAGAAAATGGAAACCTGTCACACACTGTTTACAGGAAGCCCACACACACTGACAGGTACTTACACGCAAATTCACATCATCACCCGCGACATTTGCAATCCGTTATTGCTTCATTGACAAACAGAGCATATGACATTTGCGACCCCGAACTCTTAGATAGTGAGCTCACACATGTTCTCACAGGTACTCAAGCAAAACGGTTACAAACACAATATGCAAGGTTCAAGGAAAAGGTCGAGACTGACTGAAGTGAACAGAGCGCCAGCGTTCATGCCCTACATAAAAGGAGTGACGGATAAAGTTGGAACAGTACTACAAAAATACTCCATTAAGACTGTATATAGTCCGTACTCCAAAGTAGCAAATTACCTGCGTACTCCAAAGGATGTCATCCCTTTTCAAACACCAGGCGTGTACAAGGTGGATTGCAGCTGTGATAGTTCCTACATCGGGCAAACAAAAAGGACCATCGCCGAACGAGTTAAGGAACACATCACGGCCGTCAAAAACCGACAAACCAGCAAGTCGGCCATAGCTGAGCATTTGTTGGAGTCAGGATCCAATCACTGGATTGAGCTACATCGGCCCCAGGTTCTCTCCACAGACCGTCACTATTTTTCAAGAATAGCACGGGAAGCGGTTGAAATCAAAAAGCACGTAAATTTCAACCGGGAGGACGGTTACCGTTTATCTACATCTTGGAATCCTGTCATCAGCAAATGTAGACACCGACGAGGTGATATTACGCGCCAGTGTGAAGATACCATTAGTGTTGTGTGTCGAAGTACCGACAGTTCCGAACATATAAAAGTTAATAATTGTGAAGACCAAGTGAGGGTAGGTTCCAAAACCCGCACTTCTCGGAGGCAGCGCTGACGAACATCAGTCATCCCGTGACCACGGCTGGTGTAAGCCATGCCGAAACGTCGGGACAAATAGAAAGGTATTTCATCTTTTTCTTTGTAATTATTGTTAATATTTTTTTGCTACTGCCGTATTTCCGCAGGAGGTACGCGGCGTAGTGAGCAAGAGTTTTACCTTTCGTTAGACAAATAAAAATATTGATACTTTTAATATTTTTTTCACGACTAAACAGAAAATGTTAAAATGATTAACAACATTTAGATTTGTTTTCTAATATTATTTATTACATTGCTCTACATTATAACTATGCAGAAATATGCATCTAACTAAAAATACAAGACAAACACAAAGAATTAAAAATAAATCAGTCATAATTTCATTAGCAACAATCAAATTACACATACAATTAATGAAATCGGTGCTTCATTTAATGAATACAGCGAACGAATAGTTTGTAAATTTCCACAAAGTGGATGAAGTGTGATTAAAATTAAAGTGGAAATCGTGTTTCAATAGCGAAGCCATTAGTAACTACAAACACGGTTGTGTTTGTAGTGAGAGAATACCCTTGGCGAAATGGTAGCACACAACTGGACCGCCACTACACTTCATGTTGGTTTCTTATAAAATAAATGGCTTTCTGCAACTTTTCTGTAATTTTAAACCTCTGTTCAAGTAAACCAGTCGAAATCGTAATGTCAACGTCATCAATAATCAAATCTCAAACACAAACAAAACTAACCTATTATGTCACTAATCGAAATGCACTCAACAAGCCGGCATGGTCCCGATGTAACCTAATTTTCTCACGGACGAATGTAGGTGATCGGTACTTCATCCCTGTATTGCTCCTTGATCCCTGTTTATAACTTTATGGTTTCGCATAGTTAATTACTTGGAATCCTTACTAATATTATTAATGGGAGGGGGTGTTTGTTTGTGTGTCCTTCTTTCACGTCGCAACGGAGGGTTGCAATTATAAAAATAGTAATATGTTTGTGGCAATACAGTCTTTGACTGCATGGTTGGCGTAGTGATTTAAGCGGCGTGCGCCGAGTCGCCGCTTGACACTGCGCCGAGTGTCGTGGGTTCAATTCCCACACGAGACAACACTTTGTGTGATCCATAAATTGTTGTTTCGAGTCTGGGCGTTCATTGTGTCCGTTGGTTGTATATTTGTAAAGTCCCCTGCGACACAGGATTTATTCCTAGTGCGGAAGTTGTCTTTAAAAAAAAATAGAGCTTGATTAAGGCGATTGCCCACGATAACTTAATCCCACTCCCACGCGGTGACGCAGGCGAAGTCTAGAGCTTATAAGTAATTTTTAACTAATCAATTGTTAATTTTGTTGCAATAACCATGACTTCTACAACTTGGCTGAACAAAATGATCACCGCGCTCTTCCATTGAAGCTCCCAAATAACTAAAATACAGAAAATTTACACAAGCTAAATTAAATGAAAACATATCTTGAAGTTCCCGGGAACCGTGAGAAATTGAGCAACACGGTGATCCACCTCCAACCAAGTCTCTCTCTGCCCAATTTTTCGAAGCAGTCATTTTTATGAAACTTGTGTCTTAATTATAGCGATTGTGGACTACATTGTTGAAATAATTACACACTATAAAATAAAGTCCCCCAGTTGCGTCGGTCCGTCTGTCTGAACACGATTATCTCAAAAACTCATCATCATCCTCTTATCGTTATCCCAGTTTCAATCTGGGGTCCACTTCCTAGTCTATCCGGATTTGGCTGAAAATTAGCTTTTCCACCGAGCGACTGCCTGTCTGACCTCTGCAACCCGAAGGGATAGCAATATTCCATGGTTTAGACTAGTGTCAGTTTATTTAGAAGGTACTGACGCCCTATAACGACTGTAAAAGATCTTCATGACAATCGGGACCGACGGCTTAACGTGCTCTCCGAGGCACGGGACAAGCGATAATTAATAATTCAATACGCACATAACTCCGAAAAGTCATTGGTGCGCGCCGTGGTTCGCATCCGATACTCTCTGCATGGCAGTCTGTTGGTATCTTCACTAGGCTATCTCAAAAACTACCGAACGACATTTATACGATTCTCACCAATAGAAAGTGTGACTTCTGAAAAAGGGGTATAATTTACTCAGGCGAAGTCTAGTTCATTTAAGTATGTTATAATTTAAGACAGTTTACTTACATTTGTAGCCGTTACAATGATTTGTTGAATTAAAAATATAACGCAACTTAAAAATCCACTTCTACACTTTCTGGCCTAGAAAAAAATTAATTGGCATCCTCGGTCAGCTGTCACTTGTGTCTGAAACATACTTTGTTTTTAACACAAAAACACTTTTTATCACAGCCAACTTTTTCATTTTTACTTATGAGTAAAATTTGAGTTTAAACGTTTGTAGTTTTAAATTAGTTTTAAATTGTCTGCCGAGATAAGCACTACGTACCTTTTAGCACTGTTATAAGCGCCATGATCACATATGACAATATAAAATAAAAAAGTATTTATTTCCCACCCATATTATGTGCCCTAAAGTTACCTTTTATAAGTTAGTTTGCAAGAAACACCACTTCCACGGCTGAGTTCGCTTGCTCAGTTACCTGTCTATAAAATCTAAGTTACACACTCGTATATTGTTCGTCCTACTCGTATCTCAGCTGAGCTAGGTGCAGCTTATAGTAAGCAAACTGTAAGTCGATTACAAACGCTAATACTGAACGTGAATTATCTACAAGAACACTAAGTACATTTTATAAATTTTGTGTTAGTATCGTAAATGCTGTAAACCTTTAATAAATGAACAAATACTATGTTCCATCTATATTTAATTGAGAGCTTGCAGAGCTGTTATGATGAGCTGTTTGTTTATTTGCTTTGTAAATACTCTCGTTGTTCAAATATAATATGTAAGACAAGTCTTGAATGTTGTTTTGATTCCGTAAAACATCTTATCGACTCTTCAAAAAATATGTATAGTTAAAAACTTCTTTGTAAAAAATTCTAAGGTCGCCGTGCCGATATGCTTTGTGGTTTTTATAGCAAGGAAATAAGAAACAAAAAATGTAAAGCCTAAGTAAGCATCTGCCAAGTAAATCACTGTTTTTAGTTACCAATTGGTATTAGTTGGTAGTTAATTTCGATCTGAAATCAACCGCAAGATACATACAACATCCTCAAAAGGTGCGGCTTATCCATAATCACGCAGTGTATTCTACTGCAACACACTAAGGACAGGAACGCAACTTAACCAAAGCCACTAAAAGTAACTCGTGCGGCTATATTCCCCATAATTTTATACTCATCTACGTGATAATTACATATATTTTAAACTTTAACAGATTTGATAATAAATATAAATGTTGTTAAAACTAACTATATCTAAGTGGCTATTTACACATAAATTAAAACAATAATTTCTATACTTAAATACGTTTATTTCTACGTGATTAAATAAAATAATGAAAAATCGGCAAATAGATGCCCCAAATGCGTAAAGAAAGTGCTAGGAGTGTCACAACAGAATTTCGTACAAACGCCTTCATACTCTGGAATTTTGGTATTCTTTAACGGTCGGCTCACTGCTTGACACTTTGCCAAGTCCTGTGGGTTTGATTCCCATACGAGCAACACATTGCGTGATCCATAAATTGTTATTTCAAGTCTGGGTGTTCATTGTGTCCGTTATTTGTATGTTTGGTAGGTCCCCCGCGATAGCGACACAGGTCTTATTCCTAGTGCGGAAGTTATCTTTAAAAAAAAATGGCGATGATAATCAACCAATGATGATGCTAGCACATCGAGACCAAGATAGCTCTTTCAAGAGCGACACGATCGAAAGACAAAGATGAAGTAATATTTAAATTCATAATTAGTATTAATTTAGCTGTTATTTTTATCCATTTACCGAGGCTATTAAGGCTCTCGTAGGTACGGATTGTACAACTTTTGTTCATTAATTGTTTTAATACATTAATTAACTGTTCACGTGCCGGTATGAACAAACTTTGGACATGATACTCGTGTTTGGTTTAATGTAATTTTATTGTATTTGATACGTAAGAGTTGTTTTATTATTATAACTAGACGACGCCCGCAGCTGCGCTCACACATTTTTTTTTATTTAACCTTTGCTGCCCGATCCCGTAAGAGTTGCGGAGAAATCCCTTCTTAGTTCTTAGTTCCTTGGGGACCATAGGCCCCTATCGTCCCCGAGGAACTTACATGCCAAGTTGCAGCTCCTGAGCCTAATAGTTTTAGCTGTAGCTTGTCTGTCATTTCAAGTTACACTACGGCCGACGAGTCATGGCGGGTCTGAAGCTAGCCTTTACGAATTACCGCGCATGTATACTAGGGTACATAGGGTTCCAACCAAGAACTTAGGGTCCCAAGCCAACCTCACCTGCTAGTGATGCACCTGCCGATCAACGGACGAGGCTCTGGCAAACAAAATATCCCGATAAGCGGCAATAGGCTCGCCACCTATTACATGGGATCAAAACACTGGCGGAAAGTGGGCGTTTAATATGCCTCTGCCTACCCCTTTGGGGAAACAGGCGTAAGTCTATGTATGTATGTATACTCGTGTAGAAAACTGTTATTGCCAGACTTTATATAATATAATTAATTTACAAGTAGTATTTCATGATGAATGCACCACACCTGACAATACTGGATAGAGAGCAGATATTTTAACCAGATCATACACAATATTAAACTAAGGTCTACAAACAGTACTGGATACGATGGTGTATCAACTAGGATACTGAAAACCGTGTCTAATAAAATATCAAATCCAATGAGCCACATAATTTTCGGTATTATGCAGGGAGTAGTTCCCACGGAATTAAAAAGGACTATAATAAAACGGCTCTTTAAGAAACATGATAAATATAGTATGACTCGTTACAGACCTATAGCATTGATTCCAGTCATATCAAAAATATTTAAGAAGGTTATCCATAAGCCTGTTGAACAATCGGAATTAAAAGAAACATACCTGAATGCTGCAGTATTTATTTTTTTCGAAAATTGCGTTGACAAACATAGATTTTTCTTTAGGTAGACACATCTTTTAAGCCGCAATTAAGAATGCGCGCGTGTTGTATTCCAAATCAGTAGGTATTTGGAACATGGCACGCATGGTACCTATGCACCCATGATTTCCATGAATAAGTATCCCTGGGTGCATGGGACCTCTATAGATCGTTATCTGAAGATATATGTTTTATATATTTGCATTATGATTAAAGTTTCATGACTAAAGTTGAAGAGAATTTAATTTGCAACAAAAATCTCGTTCACATATTCTTTGTGCGGCCAATAGTTTACCAGATACCTAATCAAGAAAAACTATCTGCATCTGCACTATTTCTAAGATGGCGGCCGAGGGACAAGAGTACGTCCCCATAAATTTGAATCAAGCTTTACAATAGCCCTTCCCACACATGTGTGAAATAAAATTGCATGGTCTGAGAAATGTAACCCCAAATGTAACTTTTCAATGGACTATAAATACTTTTGTCATCGTCTGTACTCAAGACAGAGATAGTAAAAAGAATACTAAGGTGTGACAGAGACACATTATATCGCACCGAAAACTTCAAAAGTAAAAAAGAGATGTCCAATTTACGTGTTTGACGCTCAATTTAATCGATTTTATTGATATCGATTAAAATTAGTTAGAAAGAATATACGTGTATTCAATTACATATAAAGATTTTAAATGTGTTCCAACTCTTTTCATTTATGTCATCGTTAATAGATATCTGATATAAGTAAATCTAGTATTTAAACCTAGAAAATAAATTTTATTAGATTTTTACTAAAAACAAAATTTCACTATATTGCTTGGTTTAATAAATCTATTTCATTTTATAGCTTAACTTTTATTATTTTAACAAAAATAAATTAATTCAAAATCAATTCTAAAACTAATCGATTTAAATTTTTTATTGAATAAACTATTAATTTGTATTTACATAACGTGCATCACTGGCCTAGACTATCGCCCCGCGCACCTCGCTTCTTGCCATCGCGTTGTTCCTAAAAAGCATTACTGCGCCGCCTTCTGTGCGAACTTCAGACTCGCCATCGTTAAACGGCCGTACTGTCATCAGCTTGCGTGCAAGATTGTCGGTTCTCGTTCTCGATTTAGTTTCATGAGTGTGGTAAACGTATCCGTTATATATGCTTAAACAAGATAGCATATATAATACTTTATGGTCCGTAAGTTATAAAACTAGGTGTTAAAATAGCATATTCTGTACATCATGAAAATATAATAAACTAAAATTACATCGATCAATTCTTGTCGATGATTGTTTCCCCACCATAACCGATTAAATAATGTTTTTGAATACATAGAAGCATTTTTTACTACGATACAAATTGATTTTGCTTGAAAATTTAATACGCATCATATTACATTTTTTTATTACGTTGGTAGTCGATTCGGGTTTTCTTACACAAGGGCGGCAAACGATCAATAATACCTACTAATGGTGTCCTCGATGTGAAGATCAAGGTGAAAGAAAATGGAAACCTGTCACACACTGTTTACAGGAAGCCCACACACACTGACAGGTACTTACACGCAAATTCACATCATCACCCGCGACATTTGCAATCCGTTATTGCTTCATTGACAAACAGAGCATATGACATTTGCGACCCCGAACTCTTAGATAGTGAGCTCACACATGTTCGGGAGGTACTCAAGCAAAACGGTTACAAACACAATATGCAAGGTTCAAGGAAAAGGTCGAGACTGACTGAAGTGAACAGAGCGCCAGCGTTCATGCCCTACATAAAAGGAGTGACGGATAAAGTTGGAACAGTACTACAAAAATACTCCATTAAGACTGTATATAGTCCGTACTCCAAAGTAGCAAATTACCTGCGTACTCCAAAGGATGTCATCCCTTTTCAAACACCAGGCGTGTACAAGGTGGATTGCAGCTGTGATAGTTCCTACATCGGGCAAACAAAAAGGACCATCGCCGAACGAGTTAAGGAACACATCACGGCCGTCAAAAACCGACAAACCAGCAAGTCGGCCATAGCTGAGCATTTGTTGGAGTCAGGATCCAATCACTGGATTGAGCTACATCGGCCCCAGGTTCTCTCCACAGACCGTCACTATTTTTCAAGAATAGCACGGGAAGCGGTTGAAATCAAAAAGCACGTAAATTTCAACCGGGAGGACGGTTACCGTTTATCTACATCTTGGAATCCTGTCATCAGCAAATGTAGACACCGACGAGGTGATATTATGCGCCAGTGTGAAGATACCATTAGTGTTGTGTGTCGAAGTACCGACAGTTCCGAACATATAAAAGTTAATAATTGTGAAGACCAAGTGAGGGTAGGTTCCAAAACCCGCACTTCTCGGAGGCAGCGCTGACGAACATCAGTCATCCCGTGACCACGGCTGGTGTAAGCCATGCCGAAACGTCGGGACAAATAGAAAGGTATTTCATCTTTTTCTTTGTAATTATTGTTAATATTTTTTTGCTACTGCCGTATTTCCGCAGGAGGTACGCGGCGTAGTGAGCAAGAGTTTTACCTTTCGTTAGACAAATAAAAATATTGATACTTTTAATATTTTTTTCACGACTAAACAGAAAATGTTAAAATGATTAACAACATTTAGATTTGTTTTCTAATATTATTTATTACATTGCTCTACATTATAACTATGCAGAAATATGCATCTAACTAAAAATACAAGACAAACACAAAGAATTAAAAATAAATCAGTCATAATTTCATTAGCAACAATCAAATTACACATACAATTAATGAAATCGGTGCTTCATTTAATGAATACAGCGAACGAATAGTTTGTAAATTTCCACAAAGTGGATGAAGTGTGATTAAAATTAAAGTGGAAATCGTGTTTCAATAGCGAAGCCATTAGTAACTACAAACACGGTTGTGTTTGTAGTGAGAGAATACCCTTGGCGAAATGGTAGCACACAACTGGACCGCCACTACACTTCATGTTGGTTTCTTATAAAATAAATGGCTTTCTGCAACTTTTCTGTAATTTTAAACCTCTGTTCAAGTAAACCAGTCGAAATCGTAATGTCAACGTCATCAATAATCAAATCTCAAACACAAACAAAACTAACCTATTATGTCACTAATCGAAATGCACTCAACAAGCCGGCATGGTCCCGATGTAACCTAATTTTCTCACGGACGAATGTAGGTGATCGGTACTTCATCCCTGTATTGCTCCTTGATCCCTGTTTATAACTTTATGGTTTCGCATAGTTAATTACTTGGAATCCTTACTAATATTATTAATGGGAGGGGGTGTTTGTTTGTGTGTCCTTCTTTCACGTCGCAACGGAGGGTTGCAATTATAAAAATAGTAATATGTTTGTGGCAATACAGTCTTTGACTGCATGGTTGGCGTAGTGATTTAAGCGGCGTGCGCCGAGTCGCCGCTTGACACTGCGCCGAGTGTCGTGGGTTCAATTCCCACACGAGACAACACTTTGTGTGATCCATAAATTGTTGTTTCGAGTCTGGGCGTTCATTGTGTCCGTTGGTTGTATATTTGTAAAGTCCCCTGCGACACAGGATTTATTCCTAGTGCGGAAGTTGTCTTTAAAAAAAAATAGAGCTTGATTAAGGCGATTGCCCACGATAACTTAATCCCACTCCCACGCGGTGACGCAGGCGAAGTCTAGAGCTTATAAGTAATTTTTAACTAATCAATTGTTAATTTTGTTGCAATAACCATGACTTCTACAACTTGGCTGAACAAAATGATCACCGCGCTCTTCCATTGAAGCTCCCAAATAACTAAAATACAGAAAATTTACACAAGCTAAATTAAATGAAAACATATCTTGAAGTTCCCGGGAACCGTGAGAAATTGAGCAACACGGTGATCCACCTCCAACCAAGTCTCTCTCTGCCCAATTTTTCGAAGCAGTCATTTTTATGAAACTTGTGTCTTAATTATAGCGATTGTGGACTACATTGTTGAAATAATTACACACTATAAAATAAAGTCCCCCAGTTGCGTCGGTCCGTCTGTCTGAACACGATTATCTCAAAAACTCATCATCATCCTCTTATCGTTATCCCAGTTTCAATCTGGGGTCCACTTCCTAGTCTATCCGGATTTGGCTGAAAATTAGATTTTCCACCGAGCGACTGCCTGTCTGACCTCTGCAACCCGAAGGGATAGCAATATTCCATGGTTTAGACTAGTGTCAGTTTATTTAGAAGGTACTGACGCCCTATAACGACTGTAAAAGATCTTCATGACAATCGGGACCGACGGCTTAACGTGCTCTCCGAGGCACGGGACAAGCGATAATTAATAATTCAATACGCACATAACTCCGAAAAGTCATTGGTGCGCGCCGTGGTTCGCATCCGATACTCTCTGCATGGCAGTCTGTTGGTATCTTCACTAGGCTATCTCAAAAACTACCGAACGACATTTATACGATTCTCACCAATAGAAAGTGTGACTTCTGAAAAAGGGGTATAATTTACTCAGGCGAAGTCTAGTTCATTTAAGTATGTTATAATTTAAGACAGTTTACTTACATTTGTAGCCGTTACAATGATTTGTTGAATTAAAAATATAACGCAACTTAAAAATCCACTTCTACACTTTCTGGCCTAGAAAAAAATTAATTGGCATCCTCGGTCAGCTGTCACTTGTGTCTGAAACATACTTTGTTTTTAACACAAAAACACTTTTTATCACAGCCAACTTTTTCATTTTTACTTATGAGTAAAATTTGAGTTTAAACGTTTGTAGTTTTAAATTAGTTTTAAATTGTCTGCCGAGATAAGCACTACGTACCTTTTAGCACTGTTATAAGCGCCATGATCACATATGACAATATAAAATAAAAAAGTATTTATTTCCCACCCATATTATGTGCCCTAAAGTTACCTTTTATAAGTTAGTTTGCAAGAAACACCACTTCCACGGCTGAGTTCGCTTGCTCAGTTACCTGTCTATAAAATCTAAGTTACACACTCGTATATTGTTCGTCCTACTCGTATCTCAGCTGAGCTAGGTGCAGCTTATAGTAAGCAAACTGTAAGTCGATTACAAACGCTAATACTGAACGTGAATTATCTACAAGAACACTAAGTACATTTTATAAATTTTGTGTTAGTATCGTAAATGCTGTAAACCTTTAATAAATGAACAAATACTATGTTCCATCTATATTTAATTGAGAGCTTGCAGAGCTGTAATGATGAGCTGTTTGTTTATTTGCTTTGTAAATACTCTCGTTGTTCAAATATAATATGTAAGACAAGTCTTGAATGTTGTTTTGATTCCGTAAAACATCTTATCGACTCTTCAAAAAATATGTATAGTTAAAAACTTCTTTGTAAAAAATTCTAAGGTCGCCGTGCCGATATGCTTTGTGGTTTTTATAGCAAGGAAATAAGAAACAAAAAATGTAAAGCCTAAGTAAGCATCTGCCAAGTAAATCACTGTTTTTAGTTACCAATTGGTATTAGTTGGTAGTTAATTTCGATCTGAAATCAACCGCAAGATACATACAACATCCTCAAAAGGTGCGGCTTATCCATAATCACGCAGTGTATTCTACTGCAACACACTAAGGACAGGAACGCAACTTAACCAAAGCCACTAAAAGTAACTCGTGCGGCTATATTCCCCATAATTTTATACTCATCTACGTGATAATTACATATATTTTAAACTTTAACAGATTTGATAATAAATATAAATGTTGTTAAAACTAACTATATCTAAGTGGCTATTTACACATAAATTAAAACAATAATTTCTATACTTAAATACGTTTATTTCTACGTGATTAAATAAAATAATGAAAAATCGGCAAATAGATGCCCCAAATGCGTAAAGAAAGTGCTAGGAGTGTCACAACAGAATTTCGTACAAACGCCTTCATACTCTGGAATTTTGGTATTCTTTAACGGTCGGCTCACTGCTTGACACTTTGCCAAGTCCTGTGGGTTTGATTCCCATACGAGCAACACATTGCGTGATCCATAAATTGTTATTTCAAGTCTGGGTGTTCATTGTGTCCGTTATTTGTATGTTTGGTAGGTCCCCCGCGATAGCGACACAGGTCTTATTCCTAGTGCGGAAGTTATCTTTAAAAAAAAATGGCGATGATAATCAACCAATGATGATGCTAGCACATCGAGACCAAGATAGCTCTTTCAAGAGCGACACGATCGAAAGACAAAGATGAAGTAATATTTAAATTCATAATTAGTATTAATTTAGCTGTTATTTTTATCCATTTACCGAGGCTATTAAGGCTCTCGTAGGTACGGATTGTACAACTTTTGTTCATTAATTGTTTTAATACATTAATTAACTGTTCACGTGCCGGTATGAACAAACTTTGGACATGATACTCGTGTTTGGTTTAATGTAATTTTATTGTATTTGATACGTAAGAGTTGTTTTATTATTATAACTAGACGACGCCCGCAGCTGCGCTCACACATTTTTTTTTATTTAACCTTTGCTGCCCGATCCCGTAAGAGTTGCGGAGAAATCCCTTCTTAGTTCTTAGTTCCTTGGGGACCATAGGCCCCTATCGTCCCCGAGGAACTTACATGCCAAGTTGCAGCTCCTGAGCCTAATAGTTTTAGCTGTAGCTTGTCTGTCATTTCAAGTTACACTACGGCCGACGAGTCATGGCGGGTCTGAAGCTAGCCTTTACGAATTACCGCGCATGTATACTAGGGTACATAGGGTTCCAACCAAGAACTTAGGGTCCCAAGCCAACCTCACCTGCTAGTGATGCACCTGCCGATCAACGGACGAGGCTCTGGCAAACAAAATATCCCGATAAGCGGCAATAGGCTCGCCACCTATTACATGGGATCAAAACACTGGCGGAAAGTGGGCGTTTAATATGCCTCTGCCTACCCCTTTGGGGAAACAGGCGTAAGTCTATGTATGTATGTATACTCGTGTAGAAAACTGTTATTGCCAGACTTTATATAATATAATTAATTTACAAGTAGTATTTCATGATGAATGCACCACACCTGACAATACTGGATAGAGAGCAGATATTTTAACCAGATCATACACAATATTAAACTAAGGTCTACAAACAGTACTGGATACGATGGTGTATCAACTAGGATACTGAAAACCGTGTCTAATAAAATATCAAATCCAATGAGCCACATAATTTTCGGTATTATGCAGGGAGTAGTTCCCACGGAATTAAAAAGGACTATAATAAAACGGCTCTTTAAGAAACATGATAAATATAGTATGACTCGTTACAGACCTATAGCATTGATTCCAGTCATATCAAAAATATTTAAGAAGGTTATCCATAAGCCTGTTGAACAATCGGAATTAAAAGAAACATACCTGAATGCTGCAGTATTTATTTTTTTCGAAAATTGCGTTGACAAACATAGATTTTTCTTTAGGTAGACACATCTTTTAAGCCGCAATTAAGAATGCGCGCGTGTTGTATTCCAAATCAGTAGGTATTTGGAACATGGCACGCATGGTACCTATGCACCCATGATTTCCATGAATAAGTATCCCTGGGTGCATGGGACCTCTATAGATCGTTATCTGAAGATATATGTTTTATATATTTGCATTATGATTAAAGTTTCATGACTAAAGTTGAAGAGAATTTAATTTGCAACAAAAATCTCGTTCACATATTCTTTGTGCGGCCAATAGTTTACCAGATACCTAATCAAGAAAAACTATCTGCATCTGCACTATTTCTAAGATGGCGGCCGAGGGACAAGAGTACGTCCCCATAAATTTGAATCAAGCTTTACAATAGCCCTTCCCACACATGTGTGAAATAAAATTGCATGGTCTGAGAAATGTAACCCCAAATGTAACTTTTCAATGGACTATAAATACTTTTGTCATCGTCTGTACTCAAGACAGAGATAGTAAAAAGAATACTAAGGTGTGACAGAGACACATTATATCGCACCGAAAACTTCAAAAGTAAAAAAGAGATGTCCAATTTACGTGTTTGACGCTCAATTTAATCGATTTTATTGATATCGATTAAAATTAGTTAGAAAGAATATACGTGTATTCAATTACATATAAAGATTTTAAATGTGTTCCAACTCTTTTCATTTATGTCATCGTTAATAGATATCTGATATAAGTAAATCTAGTATTTAAACCTAGAAAATAAATTTTATTAGATTTTTACTAAAAACAAAATTTCACTATATTGCTTGGTTTAATAAATCTATTTCATTTTATAGCTTAACTTTTATTATTTTAACAAAAATAAATTAATTCAAAATCAATTCTAAAACTAATCGATTTAAATTTTTTATTGAATAAACTATTAATTTGTATTTACATAACGTGCATCACTGGCCTAGACTATCGCCCCGCGCACCTCGCTTCTTGCCATCGCGTTGTTCCTAAAAAGCATTACTGCGCCGCCTTCTGTGCGAACTTCAGACTCGCCATCGTTAAACGGCCGTACTGTACATCAGCTTGCGTGCAAGATTGTCGGTTCTCGTTCTCGATTTAGTTTCATGGGTGTGGTAAACGTATCCGTTATATATGCTTAAACAAGATAGCATATATAATACTTTATGGTCCGTAAGTTATAAAACTAGGTGTTAAAATAGCATATTCTGTACATCATGAAAATATAATAAACTAAAATTACATCGATCAATTCTTGTCGATGATTGTTTCCCCACCATAACCGATTAAATAATGTTTTTGAATACATAGAAGCATTTTTTACTACGATACAAATTGATTTTGCTTGAAAATTTAATACGCATCATATTACATTTTTTTATTACGTTGGTAGTCGATTCGGGTTTTCTTACACAAGGGCGGCAAACGATCAATAATACCTACTAATGGTGTCCTCGATGTGAAGATCAAGGTGAAAGAAAATGGAAACCTGTCACACACTGTTTACAGGAAGCCCACACACACTGACAGGTACTTACACGCAAATTCACATCATCACCCGCGACATTTGCAATCCGTTATTGCTTCATTGACAAACAGAGCATATGACATTTGCGACCCCGAACTCTTAGATAGTGAGCTCACACATGTTCGGGAGGTACTCAAGCAAAACGGTTACAAACACAATATGCAAGGTTCAAGGAAAAGGTCGAGACTGACTGAAGTGAACAGAGCGCCAGCGTTCATGCCCTACATAAAAGGAGTGACGGATAAAGTTGGAACAGTACTACAAAAATACTCCATTAAGACTGTATATAGTCCGTACTCCAAAGTAGCAAATTACCTGCGTACTCCAAAGGATGTCATCCCTTTTCAAACACCAGGCGTGTACAAGGTGGATTGCAGCTGTGATAGTTCCTACATCGGGCAAACAAAAAGGACCATCGCCGAACGAGTTAAGGAACACATCACGGCCGTCAAAAACCGACAAACCAGCAAGTCGGCCATAGCTGAGCATTTGTTGGAGTCAGGATCCAATCACTGGATTGAGCTACATCGGCCCCAGGTTCTCTCCACAGACCGTCACTATTTTTCAAGAATAGCACGGGAAGCGGTTGAAATCAAAAAGCACGTAAATTTCAACCGGGAGGACGGTTACCGTTTATCTACATCTTGGAATCCTGTCATCAGCAAATGTAGACACCGACGAGGTGATATTACGCGCCAGTGTGAAGATACCATTAGTGTTGTGTGTCGAAGTACCGACAGTTCCGAACATATAAAAGTTAATAATTGTGAAGACCAAGTGAGGGTAGGTTCCAAAACCCGCACTTCTCGGAGGCAGCGCTGACGAACATCAGTCATCCCGTGACCACGGCTGGTGTAAGCCATGCCGAAACGTCGGGACAAATAGAAAGGTATTTCATCTTTTTCTTTGTAATTATTGTTAATATTTTTTTGCTACTGCCGTATTTCCGCAGGAGGTACGCGGCGTAGTGAGCAAGAGTTTTACCTTTCGTTAGACAAATAAAAATATTGATACTTTTAATATTTTTTTCACGACTAAACAGAAAATGTTAAAATGATTAACAACATTTAGATTTGTTTTCTAATATTATTTATTACATTGCTCTACATTATAACTATGCAGAAATATGCATCTAACTAAAAATACAAGACAAACACAAAGAATTAAAAATAAATCAGTCATAATTTCATTAGCAACAATCAAATTACACATACAATTAATGAAATCGGTGCTTCATTTAATGAATACAGCGAACGAATAGTTTGTAAATTTCCACAAAGTGGATGAAGTGTGATTAAAATTAAAGTGGAAATCGTGTTTCAATAGCGAAGCCATTAGTAACTACAAACACGGTTGTGTTTGTAGTGAGAGAATACCCTTGGCGAAATGGTAGCACACAACTGGACCGCCACTACACTTCATGTTGGTTTCTTATAAAATAAATGGCTTTCTGCAACTTTTCTGTAATTTTAAACCTCTGTTCAAGTAAACCAGTCGAAATCGTAATGTCAACGTCATCAATAATCAAATCTCAAACACAAACAAAACTAACCTATTATGTCACTAATCGAAATGCACTCAACAAGCCGGCATGGTCCCGATGTAACCTAATTTTCTCACGGACGAATGTAGGTGATCGGTACTTCATCCCTGTATTGCTCCTTGATCCCTGTTTATAACTTTATGGTTTCGCATAGTTAATTACTTGGAATCCTTACTAATATTATTAATGGGAGGGGGTGTTTGTTTGCGTGTCCTTCTTTCACGTCGCAACGGAGGGTTGCAATTATAAAAATAGTAATATGTTTGTGGCAATACAGTCTTTGACTGCATGGTTGGCGTAGTGATTTAAGCGGCGTGCGCCGAGTCGCCGCTTGACACTGCGCCGAGTGTCGTGGGTTCAATTCCCACACGAGACAACACTTTGTGTGATCCATAAATTGTTGTTTCGAGTCTGGGCGTTCATTGTGTCCGTTGGTTGTATATTTGTAAAGTCCCCTGCGACACAGGATTTATTCCTAGTGCGGAAGTTGTCTTTAAAAAAAAATAGAGCTTGATTAAGGCGATTGCCCACGATAACTTAATCCCACTCCCACGCGGTGACGCAGGCGAAGTCTAGAGCTTATAAGTAATTTTTAACTAATCAATTGTTAATTTTGTTGCAATAACCATGACTTCTACAACTTGGCTGAACAAAATGATCACCGCGCTCTTCCATTGAAGCTCCCAAATAACTAAAATACAGAAAATTTACACAAGCTAAATTAAATGAAAACATATCTTGAAGTTCCCGGGAACCGTGAGAAATTGAGCAACACGGTGATCCACCTCCAACCAAGTCTCTCTCTGCCCAATTTTTCGAAGCAGTCATTTTTATGAAACTTGTGTCTTAATTATAGCGATTGTGGACTACATTGTTGAAATAATTACACACTATAAAATAAAGTCCCCCAGTTGCGTCGGTCCGTCTGTCTGAACACGATTATCTCAAAAACTCATCATCATCCTCTTATCGTTATCCCAGTTTCAATCTGGGGTCCACTTCCTAGTCTATCCGGATTTGGCTGAAAATTAGATTTTCCACCGAGCGACTGCCTGTCTGACCTCTGCAACCCGAAGGGATAGCAATATTCCATGGTTTAGACTAGTGTCAGTTTATTTAGAAGGTACTGACGCCCTATAACGACTGTAAAAGATCTTCATGACAATCGGGACCGACGGCTTAACGTGCTCTCCGAGGCACGGGACAAGCGATAATTAATAATTCAATACGCACATAACTCCGAAAAGTCATTGGTGCGCGCCGTGGTTCGCATCCGATACTCTCTGCATGGCAGTCTGTTGGTATCTTCACTAGGCTATCTCAAAAACTACCGAACGACATTTATACGATTCTCACCAATAGAAAGTGTGACTTCTGAAAAAGGGGTATAATTTACTCAGGCGATGTCTAGTTCATTTAAGTATGTTATAATTTAAGACAGTTTACTTACATTTGTAGCCGTTACAATGATTTGTTGAATTAAAAATATAACGCAACTTAAAAATCCACTTCTACACTTTCTGGCCTAGAAAAAAATTAATTGGCATCCTCGGTCAGCTGTCACTTGTGTCTGAAACATACTTTGTTTTTAACACAAAAACACTTTTTATCACAGCCAACTTTTTCATTTTTACTTATGAGTAAAATTTGAGTTTAAACGTTTGTAGTTTTAAATTAGTTTTAAATTGTCTGCCGAGATAAGCACTACGTACCTTTTAGCACTGTTATAAGCGCCATGATCACATATGACAATATAAAATAAAAAAGTATTTATTTCCCACCCATATTATGTGCCCTAAAGTTACCTTTTATAAGTTAGTTTGCAAGAAACACCACTTCCACGGCTGAGTTCGCTTGCTCAGTTACCTGTCTATAAAATCTAAGTTACACACTCGTATATTGTTCGTCCTACTCGTATCTCAGCTGAGCTAGGTGCAGCTTATAGTAAGCAAACTGTAAGTCGATTACAAACGCTAATACTGAACGTGAATTATCTACAAGAACACTAAGTACATTTTATAAATTTTGTGTTAGTATCGTAAATGCTGTAAACCTTTAATAAATGAACAAATACTATGTTCCATCTATATTTAATTGAGAGCTTGCAGAGCTGTAATGATGAGCTGTTTGTTTATTTGCTTTGTAAATACTCTCGTTGTTCAAATATAATATGTAAGACAAGTCTTGAATGTTGTTTTGATTCCGTAAAACATCTTATCGACTCTTCAAAAAATATGTATAGTTAAAAACTTCTTTGTAAAAAATTCTAAGGTCGCCGTGCCGATATGCTTTGTGGTTTTTATAGCAAGGAAATAAGAAACAAAAAATGTAAAGCCTAAGTAAGCATCTGCCAAGTAAATCACTGTTTTTAGTTACCAATTGGTATTAGTTGGTAGTTAATTTCGATCTGAAATCAACCGCAAGATACATACAACATCCTCAAAAGGTGCGGCTTATCCATAATCACGCAGTGTATTCTACTGCAACACACTAAGGACAGGAACGCAACTTAACCAAAGCCACTAAAAGTAACTCGTGCGGCTATATTCCCCATAATTTTATACTCATCTACGTGATAATTACATATATTTTAAACTTTAACAGATTTGATAATAAATATAAATGTTGTTAAAACTAACTATATCTAAGTGGCTATTTACACATAAATTAAAACAATAATTTCTATACTTAAATACGTTTATTTCTACGTGATTAAATAAAATAATGAAAAATCGGCAAATAGATGCCCCAAATGCGTAAAGAATGTGCTAGGAGTGTCACAACAGAATTTCGTACAAACGCCTTCATACTCTGGAATTTTGGTATTCTTTAACGGTCGGCTCACTGCTTGACACTTTGCCAAGTCCTGTGGGTTTGATTCCCATACGAGCAACACATTGCGTGATCCATAAATTGTTATTTCAAGTCTGGGTGTTCATTGTGTCCGTTATTTGTATGTTTGGTAGGTCCCCCGCGATAGCGACACAGGTCTTATTCCTAGTGCGGAAGTTATCTTTAAAAAAAAATGGCGATGATAATCAACCAATGATGATGCTAGCACATCGAGACCAAGATAGCTCTTTCAAGAGCGACACGATCGAAAGACAAAGATGAAGTAATATTTAAATTCATAATTAGTATTAATTTAGCTGTTATTTTTATCCATTTACCGAGGCTATTAAGGCTCTCGTAGGTACGGATTGTACAACTTTTGTTCATTAATTGTTTTAATACATTAATTAACTGTTCACGTGCCGGTATGAACAAACTTTGGACATGATACTCGTGTTTGGTTTAATGTAATTTTATTGTATTTGATACGTAAGAGTTGTTTTATTATTATAACTAGACGACGCCCGCAGCTGCGCTCACACATTTTTTTTTATTTAACCTTTGCTGCCCGATCCCGTAAGAGTTGCGGAGAAATCCCTTCTTAGTTCTTAGTTCCTTGGGGACCATAGGCCCCTATCGTCCCCGAGGAACTTACATGCCAAGTTGCAGCTCCTGAGCCTAATAGTTTTAGCTGTAGCTTGTCTGTCATTTCAAGTTACACTACGGCCGACGAGTCATGGCGGGTCTGAAGCTAGCCTTTACGAATTACCGCGCATGTATACTAGGGTACATAGGGTTCCAACCAAGAACTTAGGGTCCCAAGCCAACCTCACCTGCTAGTGATGCACCTGCCGATCAACGGACGAGGCTCTGGCAAACAAAATATCCCGATAAGCGGCAATAGGCTCGCCACCTATTACATGGGATCAAAACACTGGCGGAAAGTGGGCGTTTAATATGCCTCTGCCTACCCCTTTGGGGAAACAGGCGTGAGTCTATGTATGTATGTATACTCGTGTAGAAAACTGTTATTGCCAGACTTTATATAATATAATTAATTTACAAGTAGTATTTCATGATGAATGCACCACACCTGACAATACTGGATAGAGAGCAGATATTTTAACCAGATCATACACAATATTAAACTAAGGTCTACAAACAGTACTGGATACGATGGTGTATCAACTAGGATACTGAAAACCGTGTCTAATAAAATATCAAATCCAATGAGCCACATAATTTTCGGTATTATGCAGGGAGTAGTTCCCACGGAATTAAAAAAGGACTATAATAAAACGGCTCTTTAAGAAACATGATAAATATAGTATCACTCGTTACAGACCTATAGCATTGATTCCAGTCATATCAAAAATATTTAAGAAGGTTATCAATAAGCCTGTTGAACAATCGGAAACAAAAGAAACATACCTGAATGCTGCAGTATTTATTTTTTTCGAAAATTGCGTTGACAAACATAGATTTTTCTTTAGGTAGACACATCTTTTAAGCCGCAATTAAGAATGCGCGCGTGTTGTATTCCAAATAAGTAGGTATTTGGAACATGGCACGCATGGTACCTATGCACCCATGATTTCCATGAATAAGTATCCATGGGTGCATGGGACCTCTATAGATCGTTATCTGAAGATATATGTTTTATATATTTGCATTACGATTAAAGTTTCATGACTAAAGTTGAAGAGAATTTAATTTGCAACAAAAATCTCGTTCACATATTCTTTGTGCGGCCAATAGTTTACCAGATACCTAATCAAGAAAAACTATCTGCATCTGCACTATTTCTAAGATGGCGGCCGAGGGACAAGAGTATGTCCCCATAAATTTGAATCAAGCTTTACAATAGCCCTTCCCACACATGTGTGAAATAAAATTGCATGGTCTGAGAAATGTAACCCCAAATGTAACTTTTCAATGGACTATAAATACTTTTGTCATCGTCTGTACTCAAGACAGAGATAGTAAAACGAATACTAAGGTGTGACAGAGACACATTATATCGCACCGAAAACTTCAAAAGTAAAAAAGAGATGTCCAATGTACGTGTTTGACGCTCAATTTAATCGATTTTATTGATATCGATTAAAATTAGTTAGAAAGAATATACGTGTATTCAATTACATAAAAAGATTTTAAATGTGTTCCAACTCTTTTCATTTATGTGTGTGATCGATGCCGTGAATGCTTGGAGAATGGCTTGTCCAAACACCGAGTTACCCCGAGACTTATCCTCTCAGAGGCAGTGGGACGGGCCGCTTTGCAGCGCAGTACGAGAAAATCTCCTAAGTACATCGTCCAATGCTGCAGAGCGTGCCCGTTTGCTGGCTGTGGGAGAATGGGAATCGGGTCTCTGGCTTCAGGCACTGCCATCGTCCAACATAGGTACCATGTTGGACGATACCACTTTCCGCATCGCTGCTTGCCTCCGTTTGGGTGCGTCATGTGTTTCTCCACATCGCTGTCACTGTGGGGAGGCTGTCGACAGCCTTGGTCACCATGGCTTATCATGCAGCAGGAGCGCAGGTCGTTTATCACGACACGGCAATCTAAATGACATACTTCGCCGGGCTCTTGTCACCGCTGGCGTTCCAGCCCAACTTGAACCGCAGGGGCTGGCACGTGACGATGGCAAAAGACCGGATGGTATGTCTTTACTCCCATGGAAGTTGGGTAGGCCTTTGGTGTGGGACGCAACGTGTGTCGATACCCTCGCGCCATCTCATCTTCCTGGCACAGCGGGTTGTGCGGGCGCTGCTGCTGCTACAGCGGAGACCTTCAAACGGCGCAAATACGCAAACCTAGTAGGGGATTACGTATTTGAGCCGTTTGGGGTCGAAACGTTGGGGCCATGGGGTCCAAGTGCAAGATCTCTTTTTAAAGATATCGCAAAGAGACTGGTCGACGCCTCGTGTGACCAGAAGGCTGGGTTGTACTTGGCCCAAAAATTTAGCATTGCCATTCAACGTGGCAATGCTGCCAGCGTTCTGGGCACGCTCCCGGTCGACGGCGATGTGGAGGACTTTTATGACGCCCTCTAAATTATTCTTTTTTTTCTTTTTTCGTTTTGTTTGTTTTGTATATACATATTTCGTAGGATAGTATTTTAACATTTATGTTTAATTAAATAGGTATTTAGTGATACCAAAAACTGCACAATATAACCTATCATTTCTTTTAGTAAATCTAGTATTTAAACCTAGAAAATAAATTTTATTAGATTTTTACTAAAAACAAAATTTCACTATATTGCTTGGTTTAATAAATCTATTTCATTTTATAGCTTAACTTTTATTATTTTAACAAAAATAAATTAATTCAAAATCAATTCTAAAACTAATCGATTTAAATTTTTTATTGAATAAACTATTAATTTGTATTTACATAATGTGCATCACTGGCCTAGACTATCGCCCCGCGCACCTCGCTTCTTGCCATCGCGTTGTTCCTAAAAAGCATTACTGCGCCGCCTTCTGTGCGAACTTCAGACTCGCCATCGTTAAACGGCCGTACTGTACATCAGCTTGCGTGCAAGATTGTCGGTTCTCGTTCTCGATTTAGTTTCATGGGTGTGGTAAACGTATCCGTTATATATGCTTAAACAAGATAGCATATATAATACTTTATGGTCCGTAAGTTATAAAACTAGGTGTTAAAATAGCATATTCTGTACATCATGAAAATATAATAAACTAAAATTACATCGATCAATTCTTGTCGATGATTGTTTCCCCACCATAACCGATTAAATAATGTTTTTGAATACATAGAAGCATTTTTACTACGATACAAATTGATTTTGCTTGAAAATTTAATACGCATCATATTACATTTTTTTATTACGTTGGTAGTCGATTCGGGTTTTCTTACACAAGGGCGGCAAACGATCAATAACCTGCCTGCTGCCTGCGGCTAACCATAGCTCATAGAAGCTAGTGATTTAATTTACTTTTCCAACTCCTTCAATAAACGTCTGATTAAATTCGTTGCGGGTTCCAAGACAATTTAGCTTTCACCGGGACGAGTGTCAAAACTCGGTGTCTTCAATGGTTACTGCTGCTAAACCTGCCTGCACAGTGCACAGGTCCTACAGTAGTGGGAATGAGGGTGGGATTAGCCTCCATTTGAAAGACGCTAGTGATGTCAATTTGGCAGCAAACCGCCCGCGCCCGTTGCCAAGTCCAGGTCATAATGGCAAAAGGAGTAGTTATTTTTCCTCTCCTCAAGAAATCTCTGCTCTGTGTTTTTTTTCACGAAGGCAGAAGTATCCTCTCTAGGAAAGGTAGTGATCGCGTTTCATGCAGCTTGGACGTTCAGAGCTGAACGATCGAACGAAACGACTGCACCACTTGTAGGTATACCCTCTTACTTATAAACGTCATTCAAAATTTTAAACTAGCTGAGAGGCTGATTTGCAAAAATCTTACCAATAGATCCGGTTTAGCGTTAGTAACCAAGTGATGTTCAAATAGCTGTCAAATTTAAACAACACCGGGACCTTGTTTAAACGTTGTTGAGAGGCACAGTGGCGGGTTTTACTTGAATCAACTGTTCGATCAATGACATTTTATACATTGTCAAATTGATTTAATTGCATTTTTAATTGCATTTTTTTCAACTTTAATGTTGTTTACTTAAAATTAAACATAGATTTCGAAGAACTAGCAGATTTCCAAAATTATATAGAAGATTTAACGAGTATAGTTATAAATTATATCCTGCCGATATTTTTAGAACAACATAATAGTAGGAGAGCTGGTAAACCATTTTTGGTAACATACCCAATTGAGGCATTACAAGAAATTCTGTGATTGACATTAAATGAACCTAAATAAGATAGTCGAGGTCTAGTTGAAGTGTAGCGGCCCCCTACAAACACTGGAATATTTGTACAGCGCAAAAAAATGTTTTTGAGGCATTCTAAAGTATATTTTTTTATAAGGAGAGTTTATATTGGCTGTATCTCCTGCTCAAGTTTACTGTGAATTGCGATGCGGTTGGCTCTCGCGAAATCACGACCGATAGCGAGTAAATAAATAGTTCCATCCTAAATAATAACAATAACCGAAAAGAACATTTATTACATATTTTTATGAAAACAAAAATACACCTGAAATGAGTATAATACCCTTAAATAAATATATTGAATCTCAAAAAAAGTGTAATAATAGAAAAATACATAAATTTTAAAATTTAGCAATATTTCTCGTAGTGTTTAAAAAAAATCCAAGATTGTTCACCAGTTCTCAGACTTTTAGTTATTTGTCATAGCAACGATATTCTGTCATAGTCTATGGCAGAATATCGTTGCCATGGAGATATCATATCGTTGCTATGTATCTATGACTCATAGATACAAAATAGCCAAGCGTGTTTGTTCAATTGCGTTATTTATTCGACTATTTTGGCTATAATCTGTGGCACTCGTATGTGTATCGTTCTGTATCAGTTACTCAGCTGAACAACTGCTAAACAACGTCTATAAGTAAAGAAAATGTAAACATTGTTTAAATGCTCGAGAGCTGTTCAGCCGAGAGGTGGGTAAGTCACACTCAATGAGATTTTTATAAGTTAGACGGATGGTGTGTTATAAACGTGTTTCTGCCACTTAGAATCACAGGGACTAGACAAAAACTAGTTTTCAAAAAGCAACCTGCCAATATACAGTCAGTGCCGTACAATGTGATGATATTTAAAACAGGCGTCGTGATCGAGCCGTCCGGCGGTTCACGAAGGAACGATCTGATGAGAATTGGAGCCTGTACAAAACTGCAAGGAATAAGTGTAATCAGATGATTCGTAACGCTAAACGCCGCCATATTTTCGATAATATAAACTCTTCGTCCCCTGCCAATATCTGGAAGTTCCTCGGGACTCTAGGTATTGGCAAACAACAGCATAGTGATCTCCGTGTGACGATTGGTCTGGAGGTTTTAAAAATCCATTTCTCAACTACTTCTGTTCTAGATCACCAGACCAGGCGTCAGACGGTGGATTACATAGCTGCTCTTCTCCGTCCCAAGATAGATCCCTATATTTTTTCTCCAGTTACATTGGGTGAGGTCAAGAAAATAATTCTCTCCATCAAATCTAACGCTGTGGGGTTCGATTCTCTTAGTCGTCGCATGAATACTCCGATCCTCGATCATCTCATAATTCCCATTAATCACATTGTAAATTTTTCCTTGGAAAGCGGCTCTTTTCCCTCCCTGTGGCGTAAAGCCTTTGTAATCCCTCTTCCTAAGATCTCGAATCCTACCCTACTTAACCATTTCCGTCCTATTTCCATTCTTCCTTTCCTCTCCAAAGTCCTGGAATCGTGTGTGCATAAGCAGCTGTATCAATTCGTGTACCATAATAATCTCCTTAGTCCATTACAGTCAGGATTCAGACCTGGGTACAGCATGACTTCCGCCCTCCTAAAAGTGACTGGCGATATTAGGGCGGGCATGGAGAACACCATGGTCACTGTGCTGACCTTGGTTGACTTTTCGAACGCCTTTAACACCGTCAGTCACGATATCCTTCTATCGATCCTCCCATCTCTTGATCTCACCTGTTGTACTGAAATGGTTCTCGTCCTATCTTCAGGAACGTCAGCAGTCAGTACGCGTTGATGAAACTACATCGAGTTGGCACGACATTCACTCTGGCGTTCCTAAAGGCGGCATTCTCTTTCCTTTACTTTTCTCAATTTTTATTGATTTCTTAACACCTAATCTTCGATGTGCGTATCATCTCTATACTGACGACTTGCAGTTGTACGCCCAGGCGTGAGTGGATGATATATCAGTACCGATCGGTGACGTAAATAGAGATCTCGAGTCGATGATGGATTGGTGCAAAAGATTCAGTTTTGACGTAAATCCAGCTAAATGTCAGGCCATTATTGTGGTGTCGCCGTTTAATGCCCAGGTTAGATTTAAACACTCTGCCGCCTGTCTTGTTTAATGGTCTAATTATTCCTTATAGCCCTGAGGTTAAAGATCTGGGCCTGTACATTGACTCCACGCTCGGCTGGCAGGCAGAGGTGACCAAAGTTAGTCAGAAGGTTACAGGATCACTCAGAGCACTATATCGTCTTAAAAATTTCCTCCCATCCAGGACCAAAACTATGCTTGTGCAGACCTTAATATATCCTATAATCGACTATGGTGATATGTGCTATTATGACCTGAATGCAGAATTTCTCAATAAATACGACCGACTTCTCAATAACTGCATTCGATTCATTTATAATCTTCGTAAGTATGACCATGTCTCTACTTATCGTTCCGAACTTAATTGGCTACCAATTCGTCAACGGCGTAGTTTGCGTGCTCTCACTACTCTCTTCACGATTCTTAAGTCCCCTTCCTCGCCCACTTATCTTACTGAATACTTCCAGTATCTATCTTCTACTCACGAGAGAAGTCTCCGTTCTTCCCGTAATCTTCTTCTTTCATGGCCCAGTAATTTTTCTGGGTTTGTCTACTCTTCCTTTGTTGTACAGTCTGTCCTACTCTGGAACGTGCTCCCTCTTGAAGTCAGAATGTCCACTAACCGTTACGCATTCAAAATGAAAGTACGTGATCTCCTGTTTAAGAGATTGAAGGAATCAGCTCATCCTTCTCATCCATTATTATAAGTATGTAGTTATATGTATTGTGTATATATATATTTATACGTATGTATCATATTATTATATAATTTTATTATTATACGTTATTATTCCTTATCTATGTACTATATTATTATATCATGTTTTGGTTAGGTATATTGTTATATCCAATATTATCTTTTATATTTCATAATTATTGCTAATATGCTCATCTTATCAGTTAATGTATATTATTTGAAAACGTGTAAAAAACACAAATCTCTTGTGCACCTACCACATTTATCTCTGCACCACCTAAAGGTCGACAGGTAGAGAATGCCTCAAGGCATTATGCCCACCATTGTACAGTATGTATGTGCATAAAGTTTTTAAATAAATAAATAAACAAAATAAATAAAACAGTAACATATTACTGTTTTAAATATCACATTTAGCGGTTCATAATTGAAGTCTGATATTTTATTACATAAAATAGTATTCATGATAAGATCGATAAGCATGTCCGATTGCGATTTATAAGAGTAGGTAAGCAAACCGAGATCAGTAAGTAGAAAAAGGAACCATTTCCAAACCCATTTTTTAAAGATTAATGGAAATAACCCCTGTATATGCCATAGGATAGATTAATCTCATGTCTTTTGTGAAGGGAAAGAGTTTTTATACTGCGTGTAATGGTTTTCAGCTATTTATTCGGCTTGTTATAGTGAAAAGAACGGATTATCCCCTATCGTAATGGACTACCTAATCTAGCTAGACGAGCATTTTAGTCTCGTTTCATACAATAATCGCACTCACATTCGTTAGGTTCTATTGAGTTTATTTTTTGTAATAAAAAGTTATGGAGGTCTACGTCTACGTTATTTTGTCTTAGCTCAAGCAATAGCTTTGAGCGTGGTTATCTATGCTCATACGTTTATTATTTTGTTGTATGTTATTATTTTGTTAGTAATTTATAAATGTAATAATGTTTCGGTCCAAAGTACCCGAAACCGGCGAGGATGTATGAAAAGAGTAATGAGTGTAGAGGAAGCGCGTGAGGTTTGTAAGGTTAGGAGCAAATGGCGTTCTGTTTTCTCTGCCTACCCCGACGGGAAAAAGGCGTGAGTATATGTATGTATGTATTATTTATACATCACTACTTGTATCTAAACAGCCAAATAATTGTTAACTAAACTATTCCTAATGAGTCATTACTTTCTTGTGTGTATCCTGCGAGCTATTGTGTCTTGATACGGAAGCGACGAAAGGATACAGAGAATAATTACTGCTCATAAATAGTATACCTACATATTATATTTGCCTTTTTTATTCTACAGTACTCTTACGTTCATTTTTTTGTTGAGTGTTCCATGTTATGTAAATCACTACTTGTTTCTTAACAGCCAATCATAATTGTACTAAACTACTCTTAGAGCCGATTTTTCAATCCTTAGATAAAGAGATGAATAACTATTCCACTGATAAATTTATTGGGCTGTATAACAGTCCATTAAAATTGTGTCAATTTTTCAATAGTCTTTTATTCCGTGGGCAACTATCTGATCGAATAACATCATCGTACCCGTCACTAACTTCAGAGAGGTGAAACAAATATATCAGAAAAGTGCATGTAAGAGCAGAACAGGAAATTAGAGCAGGACAGGAAACAGAAGCTTTATCGCCTGTCCTGCTCTAAATGTCAAAATGATGGTTGTCATTATTTCAGGGTTCTGTTTATTTATGTATTAAGCGGAATTTGTGAGTTTTTTGATGTTCGTTTTCAATCAAATTATATTATAATAACAATGCCAGCGTTCCTCAATGCGAAATGAAAGACATTCAACTACTAGTAAGTTTAATAGAAAAATACAAGTACATATGTTATAGAAATTAAAACGACTGATGCGGTAACTAATCAGGACAAGGAATGTGCGTGGAAAGATAGAAAGTGCTTCTAATTCATGTGGTGTGTCTACAAATAACTGTTAGTGCCAAAAATTAAAGCTTAAATACGAGAGAATGCGTATAAGAAATCGTCTCTTCAAAAACTAGCTAACGCTCCCAGCATGACCATAGAAAGAATTTTGGGCATCTGTTTTAACATAACACGACACCTTTGCATTTAAGTACCGTTTAAGACTTATGAACGTAATAATATATTACTGTTAAGTAGTATTATGTGCCCAAAATTTTGGTAGTTGAATAATTGTAAAGTAGTCTTTAGTGAAAAAGTGAGTTACTACCCAGGTATTTAAGTTGTAATTCGTTTTTGAAAATGTAAGTTTGTATTTTTATGCCATAAATGTGTGTATTAGGTATAATAAATGTTTGAAATACATGCTTTCTGATTTGTTTCACTATTTCATAATATCAGCTCTTCATTGAATCCAATATAGGTATTAAAATGGTGCTCCGCGGTCTTACAATTCTTTATCACCTTCTAGGTCGATTAATATACCTTTTCGTTTATAATAGCCTCCTCTTCGATTGTTGCGTCGTCAAAAATATGAAAAACGACCATATTTTCCATATTTCGTAATATATACCACGCCCAAAATCCAACCAAATGTATCTCAACGTCAACTTAACAGTCAAATAAGCGGTTATCTGACCGAGGATCGGGCAGTTAAATTTATTCCTTAGTTTGGTGATTTATTCGACGAATAAACCCTATCTGACCATTGAAAAACGCAATATTACGCTATCCTCAGAATAAATACTATCTGGTTGTTTATCTGAGGATTGAAAAATCGGCCCGCGGTTATCTGACCGAGGATCGGGCAATT
Organism: Euclidia mi; assembly: GCA_944739405.2. Classification (NCBI taxonomy): domain Eukaryota; kingdom Metazoa; phylum Arthropoda; class Insecta; order Lepidoptera; family Erebidae; genus Euclidia; species Euclidia mi. The sequence continues at coordinate 26,366,261 of OX123193.2, read as the reverse complement.
AAATTTATTCTTTAGTTTGGTGATTTATTCGACGAATAAACCCTATCTGACCATTGAAAAACGCAATATTACGCTATCCTCAGAATAAATACTATCTGGTTGTTTATCTGAGGATTGAAAAATCGGCCCTTAATCAATAATAGTTTTATTTTCTGTTTGTTATCACCTATTGTTTTATTTATATGTAAGCGTCGCAAGAAGCAGCGATAGCCAAGTGATGAGACAGACAGACAGAGGGTCTCGGGTTCGAATCAACGCCACGCATCAATGACTTTTCGAAGTTAAGTACGTATTCAATTGTAAATTATTGCTTGCTTATCGGTGAAGAAAAACATCGTGAGGAAACCTGCATGTCTGAGAGTTATCCATAATGTTCTCAAAAGACATGTGAAGTCTGCTAACCCGCACTCGCCCAGCGTGGTGGACTATGGCCTTACCCTTCTCATAGTGAGAAGAGGCCTGTGCCCAGCAGTGTGACAGTATATAGGGCTGATAATGATGATGATGAAGCGTCGCAAGGATAAAGAGAACAATAATACTGCTCATGAATTGTATATTATATTTGTCTTTTTGCTACGCGTATTTTGAAGTCCGCCGTGTGGTTGACGGCATAGAATACAAGTGTCACCACCCCCTATCTTCCCTTGGGTGTCGTAAGAGGCGACTAAGGGATAACACGATGCAAATACCATCTTTGCATAGAGACGGAAAACTCGACATCAAACCCTATACGACTGCCTCGTTGGTCTCGCGGCATAAATGTGCGCGTGGGATCGGGAGGTGCTGGGTTCGATTCCTGGGTCGGGCAGTATTATTGGGTTTTTCCTTCACGAAATTTCCAGTAGCAGCACGGAGTCTGGAAATGTGCCCGGTACGGCAATAGGCTCGCCCCTTATTACGTGGGACTAAGGTATATCTGGCGAAAAGTGGGTGTAGAAATGCACCTCTGCCTACCCCTTCGGGGATAAAAGGCGTGACGTTATGTTAAAAACATATCAGATGTTGCGAGGTCAACCACACGGTATGTCTCATTGACTTCTTGAAGTTACGTGCCTTAATTGCTGAGAAGGGAACATAATGAGGAACTCCGCACGTCCGAAAGCTTGCCTTCGTTTTCTTGAATATGTGGGACGGCTCTCGTACTCGCACGTTAAGCCTTTTCTTCTGAAAGTACCCGGCAGGTATTTGGTACCTAAATAGAATTTTCGATGAGCTTAAAAGCTTTGAGTTTCAACATAGACGTACCAACATATAACATAAACATTCGAAATAAAAACATTAGATTGCCACTAACGAGATATATATAAAAACGTTTTTCATTTCAATACAATTTGTCAGCGTTCTCGCTGGCAAAGTAAATCTCTTCCAATTTATTTAATGAAATTCATAGCTGTTACCACAAAAATACATGGCTCTATTCACTCGTTTTGCTGTAGTATTTAGATTTTATACTTCGTACATTTTAACAAAGGCTTTCTGGGTGAGCGCGTCACATACATCCTATGCGGTTTTTTAGCAAAATAATTGGAAAAACGTATATACACATACGACGCAGAATATTTCGCGAGAAAACGAACGCGTGATAGTTGGACCAATTATTTATATTCTTGATCCCTCGTTTATATACGGAGGGAGGGAGAAAAAAGATATAGTGAACTGCTACTGCTTGTGATTCCGTACGGGTTCTATAAGTTAAGTACGGGAAATGGATGAGAGCGAGTTTGGGTGCTTGGAGCCGATGGGCTAACAATCCACTACTTCTTATCTGCGATTTATTTTATGGCTGAGATATAAAACGCTGACACTGATAAATATAGTGTTGTGAAGTTTATTGTTGTGGCCGTAATATGATAGCGATCTATGTGAGAAATTTGATGAGAAATCTTATAGCTACAAAAATACTGATTTTATCTTGATTTGTTGATGAAGGATTTCTTATAAATGACTTTAATTCTAATCGAATCGTAATGCTACAAATAATCTGCATAATAAATTTTAATGTAAAGAGAAGCCAAGAATTTGGCATATACACCGTGTAGTAAAAGCAAAAAGGCGAAGGTAACGAAATCTTGAGAAAAATAAAATTCTTATCAGTACACGTTACACAATAATGAAAATACCAGCGCCGATACATAAAGAGATAGGTATACTCACAGAACAGTTAATAACTGTTCTGTGGGTATACTGCAAATGTTTTGACCGCCACGATTGGAGTCAAAGGCCAAAGCCTGATTGTTTCAACATAACAACTCTAATATTGTCTCAACAAACAAAGAAATCAACCTTTCATGCACAAGCAAACATTTTACATCAGTCCGATGACAGTCTGATTTTATTTACACAACATGTTCTACCGTACACAGGTTACATAAATATGTATGCGCGCTCACTCTCTATGATAAATTGGAATAACTTATGCCATTATTCTCGGGTGTCCATCTATCATCGCTGTCTTTATTCGCACAAAAGGCAGACATAGGCACATACACGTTTTTACGTGGTTTCACTATAAATCTCACGTACACCGAAAATCAATTAAAATTCTTGCCACCGACAATAAATCACGAAACTTAAAAGGATTTTGCAACCTTTTGTATCGTGGGTTTACGCAAAATTGTACTGTATTTTTAGTGGAATGTATGATAGCGATGTTACGAAACATGTCGTCCGCCTGTCTTTTGGAATACTGATTCGCCGACTGCGTCTTGGTCGACTGCTGAAATGGAAATAGAGATTACTAGTTGTTACAGATACACTGTATTTCGGTATTAATAATATTTTTTTTATACTCAGCTCTTTTCATTGCCAATGAATGGTAAAGCTTTTAAACTTTCGCAACTTGTACACTTACCTACGAAAATTTACGCCACGAATCTATCCATCCACCCGCCGTGGTCACAGGGAGACTATTTTCCCAAAATGATATTACAAGAAAAAGGTAGATACGTTACCTACGTAGTAATCAATCCGTAGAAACGGTACACTAACGCACACGTCGATAACTCCATATTTTATTTTAATTTTGGTTGACAAGATGGGTCAGTTCCACTTTGACGCCGCGCGCCGGCTTGCGACGTTTTCCCGTTGATCACGGCTGGTGTAACCCATACCGGAACATCGGGTAAAATATAAGGTATTACACATTTATTTTCGAATAATTTCACGAAAACGATTTCCCTAATTTCCCGTACGTAAATATAAGTATGCAGTACAACTTTCCGCTTAAAAAATGTTACTTACAAGGGGGAAGGTTTTTCACTTTCTATAGCCTTCAAATAAGGCAAATGGTTGTCTTATTCCCACATTCAGTGTCGAAAAATCCGTAGATTGATGACGGAACAGATTGAGGGAGACATCTTTGAAGAGATAAAATCCGGGATTTCTGAGCTTTTTGATCGCTAGCATATTGACAGTTACAATATTTAACCGAAATCCTTGTAATATAAGGGTGGCCGAGGTATATTCCTATGCATCGTTTTATAGCTTTTGGGTATTTAGTTAAATCAAATCAGTTTAACAACACAATAACGAAATATGTTTCATATTATATACCTACATTGCTTTTCTTTTGGCGTGTTAATTTAATGATAATAAAAATCAGCGTTGCTGTGAAATCTAATTACCTAGGCTGAATTTGATTTCAGACAATGTATGATTTGCGCATGAGCTACTCATGAAGTTCCATAATGATCAAACGAACATAATGTTTTTTTGGTTTTACAATTAAAAACTAAATAAGACTAAACATGACAGTTTGGCGACAGTATTTATATTGACGAAACTTTGATTATAAGTTTAACCTGGCACTAGAAATCAGGAGTCCTAACAAGCAATTTTTTTAATTATTTTACCAACCCCCTCAAAGGTTGTGGTATCATTTTGTAGATAACTATGATGTAGCTTATATCAATGACACAAACTTAATATCCACTATAATCCCGATGACAAAAAGTCGAACGTCAATGACACGGTAAGCATAATGAAGTTTGTATTACGTTACATCGCATTGAGAGATCGGGAATAATCAGTATGTGATTAATTGGAGTGCCAACGCCATTAGATATTCCGACGCTCCACGGCACCAGTGAACCCATGTGGATCATCAATCAAAACTGTCGATGTGTTTGAAGGGCCTGCTTTATATTATCACAATACTACCGTAAATCTTATTTAACTATTAATGGATATTTGAATTGCTTTTGAGTATTTTTTTAAAGACTTGGTCAGGTGAGAGTTGGTTTGACTGTTTTATGAAAATTTTATATTACTTTTTACATTTTTAGGGTTCCGTACCTCGAAAGGGCAAAACGGAACCCTTATAGGATCACTTTGTTGTCCGTCCGTCTGTCAAGACCCTTTTTCTCAGGAATGCGTGGAGGTATCAAACTGAAATTTATACTAAATACTCGAATCTACGGTTCCATAGAGCTGTAAAAACATCAAACTTCTAATCCAACGCAATCAAAACAATTCAAACTCGCATTGGAATCAAAACCTACAGGGTACTTCCCATGAACTCAGAATCTTGAAATTTGGTACGAAGCAACGTCTTATATCACTCATAAAGGAAAAATTGCGAAAACCGTAAATTTTTAGTTACAGCATATAAAAATATATTTTTAATAAATTGAAAGTTACTACCCCTTTCTCTTGAACGCATGGTGGTATTAAATTGAAATTCATATCAAATACTCAGGTATATAACACCATAAGGCTGCAACAAAATCAAGCTTCTATGTCAACGCAGTCAAAAGAAAGGGCAATATAAGCATATTTTCAAACTCGTGCCTACTCGCAAGTGAATCAAAACCTACAGGGTACTTCCCGTGAACTCAGAATCTTAAAATTTGGTACGTAGTAACTTCTTATATCACATATGAAGGAAAAATTGCGAAAACCGTAAATTTTTTGTTACAGCATATAAAAAAATATTTTTAATAAATTTAAAGTTACTACCCCTTTCTCTTGAACGCGTGGAGGTATTAAATTGAAATTCATATCAAATACTCAGGTATATAACACCTTTAGGCTGCAACAAAATCAAGCTTCTATGTCAACGCAATCAAAAGAAAGAGCAATATAAGCATATTTTTAAACTTGCGCCTACTCTCAAGTGAATCAAAACCTACAGGGTTCTTTCCGTGAAAAGTCTTGAAATTTGGTACGAAGCAACGTCTTATATCACTTGTAAAGGAAAAAATTGCGAAAGCCGTATTTTTTTAGTTACAGCATATAAAAAAATATTTTTAATAAATTTAAAGTTACTACCCCTTTCTCTTAAACGCTTAGAGGTATTAAATTGAAATTCATATCAAATACTCAGGTATATAACACCGTTAGGCTGTAACAAAATCAAACTTCTATGTTAACGCAATCAAAAGAAAGAGCAATATAATCATATTTTCAAACCCGCGACTACTCGCAAGGGAAGCAAAACCTACAGGGTACTTCCCGTGAACTCAAAATCTTGAAATTTGGTACGAAGCAACGTCTTATAGCCCAGATAAAGGATGCGGAAGGCCGGTCCTCAGCCTTTCGCATCCTTTATCTGTGCAGTGGTGCGTGTTGGGAGAGGCCTATGTCCAGCAGTGGACTGCGATAGGCTTATTGAGATTGAGATTTCAAATAATTACATAGTCTTCAAACCTTTTTGCTAATTATTCTGTACTTTGTGAGTATTTTTGTAACAGATTTCTAATAGTCACTAAAAACTTTGTATATCAATAACTTTGATAAAAAACCTTATCATCATTCATCAGCAGACTTTTGCAAGGCTGCTGCAAGGCTGGTATAGGTATTTAAGTTATATTATAAAATAAGCGATATATGTTAATTTAAAATAAAGGATGACTGATTACAAACGACTAAGACCCCTTTTCCTTTAATTTATGCTCCTCCAGCTTTCCATACTGTAATGTTATGGATTTCATTTGGCAATAAAAATACCATAACTATGACTGGTGAACTTTTACTTATATACCTACAGGTTTGTACGGAACCCTCGGTGCGCGAGTCCGACTCGCACTTGACCGGTTTTTTTATTGTGTTTATCATAATTTAACTAAAGTCAATTCATAATGAAATACCTAAAATCACCATAGCCACCGTGGTCACCAAAATACCCGTACAGCAAACAAAATAACATGTGATAATTCTTAAAAGTCTAGATTTACCGGTACAAATGACATAACTATTAAATAGTCTGTCATAAAACTTACATCATAATATCGTCATCATACAGGCTTTCGTAGGCTTGGCGCTGGACTAAGGCCACTCCAAATGTGCGATGCAATAGCATTGTGATTCAGTGGGAGGATTGGCCTTCCATATGAGCCTTCCACTATTTGCTTCGTATATTTTCTTACTTGCCTACTGCGACACTTATTAACACATTGTATATTCTTACTCCGTCACAAAACGGAGTATCAATGTGTAACATTCACATATGAAATTATTTTGTTCTTCACTCAATTATTTCTAGTTCTTTTTTGTTATATTTTTATTATTACAGTGATTATTCGGACTTTATATTTTTTTAGCATTTAAAAAGATGTAGGTATGTTTCCTTTCATGCAAAAACTGCTGTAGGAATTAAAATAGCTTTTGCATGACAACGTTATGTCCCGAAAATCGTCGCTTACCTGGACAAAGCCGTAGACAGAATCTAGTGTTAATATATAAATGCCATCGTCAGATCTAAACTATCCAGGTTTTTGGTGAATGATCCGGGCTTAGCATAAATTTTACCTACGTCTGTTTGAATAAGCAATGTAATAGTTTTACTAAGTGGTACTAATTAGTTAGGTGTTGAGGTTTACACGTGAATTAGAAATGCTCTACAAATGCTTCTACAAAGAAAACGCTACGCTTCTATTTACTCATTTACCATTACAATAGCAGTGAAGCTATTAAAACAGTTAGAGCTGAGTAGGATTTCGTTCGGATTTAGCACGGCATAAGGCTACGAGAGATACACAATATTTGACATAAGGTCCACACAAAATATGTCACATCTATTATCTCTAGCAGCTAAATCCATCGATAGATAAAATATTGGGCAAGTTCGTAATCCAGACCTCTATTGGCAAAGTTAGAATTCATTCATTCATCCATGGGCGGCGGTAATCGCTTAAGGGGCGGCGCAAACGGGCCACTGACCACAGCCTCTGGTGGCCAGCGAAAGCCACTTAACACACTTTTTCATATATTTTACTTCTGTAGCGAGTGGCCGCCACCGGCCACACGTGTGCGGCGCGTCTATACAAAATATATGAAAAATGTGTGTTAAGTTGCGCCGACCCTAACATCAGGCGATCCGTCTGCTCGTTTGCCTCCTATCTCATAAAAAAAAAAGAATGTGGGTAATATAATTTGTGAACCGTAATATCAATTTTTATTCCGATATTCGGGCCTAATAAACAAATATGCAAATAATAGATGACTGTAAAGTATTCATCATACAGTCTTTCGTCAAATAAGGAGAGGCATATGCCCCTGCAAGCTATATAGGCCTATTTTGCGTTACAATACCATTGTGACTCTACAGGCGAATATGGCCTAGTCACCACTAACCACGCTGGCTATACGGGTTAGTATAGGGTTTGATATCAAGTCTTCTGTCTCTTCCCGAAGTTACCATTGGTTTCGTATTTCTTAGTCGCATCTTACCCTTTGTATTCTTAATCTGTCACTATACGACGATTTACTACAGCTACATATATCATAAAATCTCTAACGATGGGAATAAGGGTCGGGGTCAGTCTACAGGTCAACGTGCAACTAAAGGGTGCCCAGAATTTCGAAAGTGCTCAGGATAACAATGTCTTTTTACGAGACACAGTAAGTTACCGCGCGGAAGCTCGAGTGTGATATGAGAGCTATCAAAGTACCTTCATTGTGTGACAAGGTGACAATGTATTGTGTTCTAAAGAGATACTTTCCGGGAATTCCTAATACATGTATGTAGAGTAATAGTGTTGTGAGTACCTTCTTCAGGGACTCAACGTTGGCGCTTGTAATCTGATAGTTGTTAAAAGGAGCTAAAAGCATGTCAGGTACGTTTAGCGCAGGTAGTGAAGTGAAACTTCTACGTTACTGAAATGAGGCGGGGGAGAAATGTTTTGCGTAATTTAACTGATAAAAGAAGAATTCAACAAAGTCGTTTTTATTTTCAGTTCTGAGTTTATTTTTATTTTTAGTTAGGTAGAAGTAGGTACTTGTAGACTGTGGTTTACTGACATTGTTCATGCTAAATTTTAAGTTATTAAAATATCTTCAAATATTTTTATGCGAGTTACTTGGCCACCAAAACAACCGAACTAATTCATGGAAATTAAAATCCGTCTTCATACAGCCAAGCTTATAATTGTTTTGTTATCTTTTAATTTGCAAATATGTCCAAATATTAAAAAGCTTCGCAGAAATATAGTTTTACAGGACATTTAGTACCAATTAATAAAATGTTTTCTTAATTAATTAAAATTATCGATAACAATATAAGCCATCAATATCCATTCAAGTGAAAAAAATGTGTGCGTGAACATGTTTGTGTTACAAAAATTAACCTGTTATAGAAGCTCTGCTAGCGTTTTATCAATATCTCGACGATTTGCAGGAATACCTACCATTCTAATAATAGAAATTGTTATTTCTTTAGCGTTTATGTTATTTATAATTATACTTCTTGACATTTTCTATTTAGTTTATTTTTTATATAACAATCATAGGATTATTGATTTATTATAATATATTGTTAATATGTCAATGCCATTGATATGGAAGCAAACTATCTGTTTAATTTATTCTGTAGATGAGCTATCAGACGAATGCAGAGTCGGCATTTATTAACATTACATTATGGGAGATTATTCGGTGATAATTGCAGAATAAACTTCAATAACGACAAATTACTTTTAATCCAATTCCCAAGCCACCGTACCGTATAATTAATATACATACAAATGAAGGTCGCCAGTTTAAGCCTAAAATATTACCAATTAAAAGAGCGTGTAACATAAGTCTCCCTCGAGAGTGCGCGTGGCGTGCGCCCGGGCGTCCGTACGGCGCGGCGTTGACTTTGACTAGGTATAGAGCTAACGCCGTGCGCACGCTGGCCGCACGCCGAGCACTCGTTCTAAGAACGCGCACGCCCAATGCGAGGAAGGCCTTAGATCGACTGAATAACCAAATCTCGTCAATTTATGTTGACATTCCTCGGTAGATAATCGGCAACTTGCGTTATTGCAAACATTACGGTAAATTGTGCTGTAGGTACTGTGTAGTTTTTAAGATCTTTGTAATACAACATTTTAAGCAAAAAAGATGAGGTGATGTGATTTGTTTTTGCTCCTTAAAACAACTCTTGTTATATTAGAGAATAAAACTCATAGTTATTATTGTCAACAGATGTCGGCGGGTACCACCGGACGAGATGGGAGTAAATTTACATGAAATCAACAACTTACGTAAGTATCTTAATTCTTTTTCTTTACAAAATGCTCTCCTACACAACTATTTAAGTAATAAGAAATAATAATGGGAAAGCTTTTGTAGTTAGCAAATTATATTTTGCGATTCAATAACAACATTGAATACTTTACATATCGTCACGCCATTTATCCCCGAAGGGGTAGGCAGAGGTGTATTTCTACACCCACTGTTCGCCAGATATACTTTAGTCCCACGTAATAAGGGGCGAGCCTATTGCCGTACCGGGCACATGTCCAGACTCCGTGCTGCTACTGAGAATTTCGTGACAGAAAAACCCAATAACACTGCCCGACCCAGGAATCGAACCCGGGACCTCCCGATCCCACGCGCACATTTATGCCGCGAGACCAACGAGGCAGTCGTATAGGGTTTGATGTCGAGTTTTCTGTCTCTACGCAAAGATGGTATTTGCATCGTGTTATCGCTTAGTCGCCTCTTACGACACCCACGGGAAGATAGGGGGTGGTGACACTTGTATTCTATGCCGTCAACCACACGGCACTCAACCACACGGCACTATTTTATTAGCAATATTTTATACATTGAATACTTTAGAGCGGTGAAAATGCGACTTTTAAGTGCAGTAATTTTTAAAGCAACTGTTACGGTTATGAGAAGTATCTTTGAACAGACTAGCGTTGAAATTAAAATCTAGATCTAGGATGTTAAACGCTTTTACCGTAATATTGTGAAACAAATACATACATATTTAATACCATTACAGATTCAAATTATACTATCAGTGCTATTATGAACTTATGTAATTGTCATGTAAAATTAAATACATGCTGATAAATACGAGTATAAGAGAGTTTCAAAGTTTCATTTTACTTAATTTATATACAGACGAGCGAGAGGGCTATCAAAAATATGTCTTAGTATGCAATCTAAGACATGTTTTTGCTAGTCCACTCGGCTACGCTCAATTCATTAGATAGTATTTATATCTTCAAAAAGACAGAACGATGACTGCAAATTGAATTCACGATGTCGATCAATATAACAAAGCCTTAAAATATAGCATCATATTCATGTATGTGCTTGTTTCTTTTCAGCTATTACAAACCCAAAAACAGTGGTTGCAAAATAATGAAACGACAGTTACGTCGCATCGAAAATGACGGTAGAAAAATCATATAAAAAGCAATTTTGTCAATTGTGAATTTGTTTCCGTAAAGGAAACGCTATAGTGAAGTGTCCTCAGCAATTGCTATATTACGCATTTACGCAACAACATGAAAATTAAAGAGCATTTTATTCGAAACGCATTCGTTGGGAAACGTATCTCATTATGAACGATGGAAATAATTTGGATCAGACTATTTGTTGAACACTTGGTTGCCGTTCCCGATCCGCTTCGATTCAATTTGCCCAAATTTAATTGGAATTGAAATGGTTGAGCGAAACGAAAGCCGCTTGTGGAGATTATCCCTAACCTATAACGATGAAAAAAGCTAGGCAATTAAAAGTGCACTTATACCACCAAAGTACCTAATATTTTACAAATTATTTTATTTACTCATTATAAAAGCTAGTTATAAGTGGTGATTATAGTTGATGAATGTCTTACATTTGCCGTCTAAATAACTTATAAATTAGTATAATATTTTAGCTAATCGGATTATGTGCTCTAATTTTTATTCACGTGTACCTACATAAAATAAATGTTCAGGTTTTCTTTATCCCTAGAGAATTAGTTTAAATACTAGGACCAACTCAGTTTAGGTTTAATTTTACACAAAGTGTTTGGCAACCCTTTTTAAATATCTACGTTAGTATATATCCGAGAATGTTTTGTCAAAGAACACGGTACAGCTACCTTTACATTTGTCTTATAAATCAGTACTATTTAAACGGTTATAGTATTTTACTTACTTATTGTGAAGTAAATTCTGTTATGCTTTATACAGCGTTTGATATTTAAGCCTCGTCTTGGTGTATTTAGAGTTCGAACGAGAGCGTGATAAATAGCCGTGTCAGTCCATTGTCGGCTTAAAATGTGTAACGAAATAGATGAACTAAGCTCTCTATAAAGTGCGAGTCTGACCCGCGCACCGAGGGTTCCGTACGCATTGCATCGTGTATCAAGACGAATTTTGACCGTTTTTTTTATGTCGAATGCCGTTATAGAATGTTGCTAAAATAAGTATAAGAAAAGTTTTTCTACTGTTAATATGAATGACCTCCTTAACTTTAGCAGTAATCGCGAAAATATTTAAGTACATTCCTATCTACAAAACCGTTCTTGGAATTATTCTTGTCTTCATAATGTAAGACCTTGCTTCTTGTAAAATTACAGTAAGTACTCTAAGTCCACATTGGTGCTAATTACGCTAGTCCTCTAAATCTGTATGAGCGCCCATACAACTTAGAGGACCATCTTAAATGGAGTCTACTATGTATGGATGGGGACACCCGTAAATTTTCCACTTTTCTATTTTTTTTAATTTTTCCTTTATTTGTCCTGTAAGACCTTGCTTTTGGCCAAATTTCGTGATTCTAGTTCAACGGGAACTACCATATAGGTTTTCGACCCAAAACCTATAGGGTAGGTACTTACTGTTGACCTAGAACTGTCAATTTTGGTTAAAACCAAGGTCTTACAGCACAAGTAAAGGAAAAATTCCGAAAATTAAAAATAGTTGAAAATTAAGGTTCATTTTGGTACTTACAAGTTTTCGCAAGTCTTATTTTGCCCATATATTTTTATCGGGTTGACCCAGGACCCTGATTTTTATACACCTAATAGGAACCATAGACCTAAGTATCTGGTATAAATTTCAATTTGATAGGTCCACCCGTTCCTGAGAAAATTGGTGGTGACACACGGACTGACAGACAGACGGACAAGAAAGTGATCTTATAAGGGTTCCTTTTTTACATTGTGAGGTACGGAGCCCTAAAAAACTAGACATACTATCGTAGTTCACAATCTGACAGGCAAATATTTACTACGGGTCATGTCAATTCTTATTTTTCAAGAATGATATCCGGAAAATATGAAGATATATGCTAAGATAAAAACAAAAATCAACATAACAATATAGCGACCTTAGATATTTTGCATTTTCTAGATATTATCTACAGCTTAATTTATTTCAGAAATCTTTAAGATTAAGACTCTAAACCACCACAAAATGACGCTGTTTAATTAACAACCAAAATAGCAAAGCTACGATATAAAACATAGTGACTAGAGACGTCACATTTTACAAGAAAAGACGAACTAAAGTTTTGTAACACATACGGGCCATTCTTTGTAGTAAGTGAAGATTAATAGTGCACTGAACATAAATATTAATATTTGTGAGTTCTACTGCACATACTATCATTATCATTATACTGAAACACATTTAAGTGCAAGTTATTTACTGCGCAAGATGTATTACTCAGCTTATTAGAGGTAGGTAAGATAATAAAACTCGATTCGTATTTGCCCATTTCCAGTTTGTGCCGCATCTTGGGACAAAAATTATTAATCAAAAATAATTAAATTAATGTCATCATTTGAAGCTTTTGAAAGTCAGTTTTCCAAATAAGATTATTCAAAAAAAAGTTTCTTAGATTATTCACGACCAATTCAATCTACGCTTACATTACCATGCAAGCAAGAGTTTAAAACCATGTCAAAAAATAGACAATATAAATATATTGTTAAAATTGTAATTTTTCTGAAATTCGGCGTAAATTGGCAACAGCGTCCTCGTAAAGAAATGATCGGGTGCTTCAATCAGTATTGTATACGTATTGACAATTGACGCCGGACACTCAAGAACCTACATTTTTTATGTTACGTCAATCATGCCAATAATTCTTTTGACATTAATGCTAAAAAACTGTGAAGCATGGCGACGCCCTGTCAAAAATAACGAAGGTGCCATAGAACATGTATATTGGTACAGAGAATCATCGGTTCGCATAATACGTCAATCGGGGCGCGCGTTATGTCACCCGAATATTGTGAAGACGTTCCTATCTTCATCACACATGCCATCGACTGAATGAGATCGTGAAATCGAATGTCAAACTGCGTTTTTCCTCACGTTTATAGAACATAATTTTCGTTCTAACTGGAGCACCGAAATGTAGTGGAGTTTCTCAAAGTTTGATATTGCAGTGGCATTGCAATATCTAAGTTTGAACGATTCACTTAAATTTAAATAGCGTCTAACAGAAAAGTAAATATTAAGAAGTCTGAACGTGTTTGTGATAGTACTCGAGTCAGTCAGAAAAATATATCTACTTGTGTTGAAGAATATAAGATAGGATTTCGAAGTGCATGACAATATAAGAGTGTATGTTATTTCATAACAAAATACAGAGTGTGTATACTAATTTGTACATAAGTATCAAATAAACATCGTGTGTAAACCTGCATGTCTGAGAGTTCTCCATAATATAATAGAACGATTCTGCATGTTATCGAAAGACAGTAAGCCACTAAGCCAACCTGCCCATCTTTGTGGACTATGGCCTAAACCTTCACATATTAAAAAGAGGCACGAGCCCAGCAGTGGGACAGATTCATCATCGTCCTAGCGTTATCCCAGTTAAATCCAAGACTTACACGCCTGGGAGCCCGAGGTCTAATATCATCTTCAAGACAAATAATTCAGGTGTAATATTTTTTATGAAATAATATGCTTGTTTTATAGTTCATTATTCTTCTTTCCTTCGCTTTATCCCATTATCTGGGGTCGGCTCTCCTTGTCTGCCTTCTCCATTTTGCACTACCTTGAGCTGTCGTAGCATGTACCCTCATGTGCTTAAGATCTTTTTGGACTGATGAGAGCCAGGTGTTTTATAATTCATTATAACGTCCCGTATTACGTGGGACATAAAAATTCATGTCGAAATGTGGGTGTAATATTTACACCTCTGCCTACCCCTTCGGGAATACACGCGTGAGACTATAAATAAAATAAAAATAAATATAATGCGTATTATTTTATAGTGATATATCTACTACAATATACTTTAATATACTTTTCTCTAGATTAAATTACTGTAGAATTGAATACGCTTTTGCTATTTTAAGTTACCAACAAAATTGAATGAGAGGGCTTTATTAAATACAGAAGATATTTAATTGAACAAGAGCTAGGTAATCTACAAATAAATATAAATGTTGTTAAAACTAACTATAACTAAGTGGCTATTTACACATAAATTAAAACAATAATTTCTATACTTAAATAACTAACAAATAAAAGGAAATACATAAAAAAAAGCAGAATTTAAAGGGCGTCATGGAAATCCTCCACATCGCCATCAATTGGAAGCGTGCCCAGAATGCTGGCAGCATTGCCACGTTGTATGGCAATGCTGATCTTTTGTGCCAAATACAGGCCAGCCTTCTGGTCACGCGAGGTGTCAACAAGTCTCTTTGAAAGATCTCTAAAAGAGATCTCGCACTTGGACCCCATGGTCCCAACGTTTCAACTCCAAACGGCTCAAATACATAATCCCCTACTAGATTTATGTATTTGCGCCTTTTGAGAGTCTCCGCTGAAGCAGCAGCAGCACCCGCACAACCCGCTGTGCTAGGAAAATGAGATGGCGCAAGGGTGTCGACACATGTTGCGTCCCACACTAAAGGCCTACCCAGCTTCCATGGCAGTAAAGACATACCGTCTGGTCTCTTACCAGTAGAATTATTTATATCCAAATTATATTCCCCAATTCTCCAATACCACAAGATATGAGGTAGCCCAAAAGACGCTTAAGTAATAAAATTATTTTCCATGTTCTATCTTCAAATGTTTACTTTGTTTTGTCATAGGTATCTTTGTCGTTCCATCCATACAGTGTCCATTGTTTTTCATGCCAATTAAATATTATGCCAATTCATCGTATTGAAATAACAAATATAATACCTTTCTAGTTTTACAATAGTTAACAGCATCCTAAATCACAATTTATAACTTACAATACATATGTACATAGATAAACTTCAATAAGATCTACTTACACAATAAAATACAAAAAAATGGAAGCTAAATTTTCCTAACCATAAATGAAATAAATACTGTAAGCAATACAATGTAAAGGATACCAAAAAAAAATCATTACACATATTTCAAATCCTGAGAAGGGTGCGTGAAGGAACGACCGGAACTCTTTTCATACGAAAACACACATACACACGCCCGTATGAAAAACTCATATTTATACAGAATGCGTTCAATTCGATCGCAAAGATAGGTCAAGGTATAAATAGTCTTTAGTATCATATTAAGGATGGATGGACCTCCCTCCTGCCAGATGGACTGACGACTTTAAGTGGTAGTAGCTAGATGGCGAAAACGGGAGATCGGGTCATGTGTCATATCCTGGGGAAGGACTATATCCAGCAGTGGACTGCAACGGGCTGATGTGATGTGATGATCATATTAAGGGTACAATTCCGTGCGTCGCGGCCGCCGACTGTTGTAGGCTGCGCGTCTGTCACAGACCTCGAGAACGGCGACTTATATTCTCATACTCTACGACTAATACCGCGAGTTTGCGCCATGCGATCGATCGCACATTCCTGCTATCGGCCGTTTATGTACGTAAAATTTCGTGTCCCATGCATTTAGGCAGCTGCGCGCGGTCAGTCGATCTCAGTCCGATAATTTATGGCATTGGCCTCGCGCGACTGTCCCGGGCGTGGTATTTTGAAAACACTCCGCCGCACACACCACATTGTAGGTGTTGGGCGGCGGTGATCATTTACCATCAAGTGGGCCACTTACTCGTTTGTCTTTGCCTAGGCAAGAAAATATATAATAACAACCTTACAGTTTAGGTTCACCTACGGGTTAAGTTATTGTTCTGATCGCGGTACGTCAGTCGCAAGCCATATAAGTCTATTCTAACGTATGCATAACCACATATCAGGTGCTAAACCACTCTGACGTATTCGCTCGTGGTTTTTCTGCCAAAATATTTTGTATTCAAATACGTATTACAGAGATTACCACATGATACTATGACTTCATGAGCTATTAATTTAGTCTGTGAATAAAAAGCGATACAGATTTACATACGCAAGTAATATGTTTGAATTTGATTTACCTACGTACATTCTAACAAATTTGGTCTCGTCCACGTACTATACTGCACTGCGTACACTTATCGAAAAATTTGAGCACACTTCACTAACTAACACTAACACTTCTAAAACTATTGACCTTTGCTTCAAGGACTAAACAGAGTTTCAATTTTATAGACATACATATGTAGGTCGAATTGCACTAGCGAAAAAACAAAGCTGGCGAAATATTGGCAGGTTTATTTTATTTAATTACCTATGTAATAGTTTTAAAATGATAAACTCGTCGCTCTTTCTATTATTGTACTATTTGATATTATTACCAGATTTATCTGATAATTAAAATGATATAACGTGTCAATATATAACCAAAAGATTACCTAACGAAGAATAAACCATTCTCTTCCAACATAATGTAGCGATCATTTAGTCCACATTAGGCTATTTATACATTTGGGGTTGTAGTACCTGAGCACTATAACGTGTCTAATTTACTTGAAATAAGGTGTAATTATAAGTCCCACAACTGTTACAACCTCTGTCTGGGTACTTAGAGCAATCAGAAAACTGAGATCTTCGATATTTTATTGAAATACAGGCACGCAAACTCAAAACACTTTCATATCAAACCTGAAAATATCTAAAGCAAAAATGTATGTAAGCAGCAAACGGTTCATGAGAATTTACACTTAGAGGTTTATTTTGTGCAGGTCTGGCGAATAAAGGCAGTTTCATCATGTGCGTGTATCGCGGTGACAAAAAACTTTACGCCGAGTGTTCGCATCCCGGCGTAGCAGTAACGAGCGATGCTTGGCCGCATTACAGGTACGGTATTTCTCATTACTCTTAAATATTTTTTTGAATTTTAGTTTATATTATGTCTATTTAAAGTTCTGCGATACAGATATAGTGAAGACACTAAACACTGCTACTCAGGTCTCGGGTACCCACAGCCAGCAGAAACAGCTACTTGCGTAATTTTTGGGCCTTTTAATAGGCCCGTCGCAGTATAAGGGTTAAATTGTCAATTATCGCTATCATTTTGGCCGTGTGGTTGACGGCATAGAATACAAGTGTCACCACCCCCTATCTTCCCGTGGGTATCGTAAGAGGCGATTAAGGGATAACACGATGCAAATACCATCTTTGGGTAGAGACGGAAAACTCGACATCAAACCGTATACGACTGCCTCGTTGGTCTCGCGGCATAAATGTGCGCGTGGGATCGGGAGGTCCCGGGTTCGATTCCTGGGTCGGGCAGTGTTATTGGACTTTTCTGTCACGAAATTCTCAGTAGCAGCAAGGAGACTGGAAATGTGCCCGGTACGGCAATAGGCTCGCACCTTATTACGTGGGACTAAAGTATATCTGGCGAAAATTGGGTGTAGAAATACACCTCTGCCTACCCCTTCGGGGATAACAGGCGTGACGATGTGTATGTATGTATCGCTATCAAGGAAATTAGCCGTAATATTCTCGAAAGATTTATTTTCGCTTTATTTCCCGCTTACA
Source organism: Euclidia mi (assembly GCA_944739405.2). Taxonomy (NCBI): domain Eukaryota; kingdom Metazoa; phylum Arthropoda; class Insecta; order Lepidoptera; family Erebidae; genus Euclidia; species Euclidia mi. Next base: position 26,348,224 of record OX123193.2, on the reverse strand, counting down.
ATTGCCCAGCATGGTGGACTATCACCTAACTCTTCTCGTAGTGAGTTAAGCTCAATGGTGGAAGAGTTTATAAACCTCTAGGGCTGATATTATTATTATAAATTACGCGAATAGATTATTATTAGTCTTGGAAAGAAGACCATTGTGTTCTATGTAAAAGTAAATGTACGATTCAAATAAAGCACAATACTTTTTATTCGGATACAACGTAAACATTTCACTCAAATTAATTAGACATTTAAGAACTCAGATTTCACGAACAATATATTGTTCGTGAAATCTGAGTTTTTGTCTACCAAACAGGAATCACTATTGCAATAGTGATTCCTGTTTGGTAGACTGAAAAATAATTGATCGTGTCTTATTGTAACAAGGGCCTTTGTTTGTGTAACATGGGCGAGCATACAACCAAACTGAAAGTAAATAATGTAGACTGTCTGAATTATAAATAGCCGCAAGCCCTCACATTCTTTTATTTGAATGATGAAAGAAATTTTTCTGTAGATTCTGATAAAAGTATGTACAAGTTACAAGCTTTATATTTATAACGACTCTCTTATGGCCTCTAAGAAAATATGTTATGTAACAATAACATGTGTTTTATATGAGAATATAATGTTAACATTCTCATACTTTTATGAGCAACACTGATTTTTTTATTCATCGATATTCAATTGGTGTAAAATTCTTTTTACCTAATGAGATGATTTATTCTGGCTAATATATATAGGCTTTATTAACGCTTATACAGAGAACCATTCCAGCGCGTCCGATGAAATCATATAGGAGGAGAGGACGGAAATAAGGAGGTCGTGGTTGACGGTGCCAAAAGCGTTTGAAAAATCCACTAAGACCAGCACTGTGATCTTAGTGTCTTCCATACCCGCCCTCACATCGCCAGTTACTTTAAGTAACGCTGAGACTGTGCTATGTCCGGGTCTGAATCCTGATTGTAGAGGAGATAAAATATTGTTTTCGAATACAAACCCGGACAGTTGTTTATAGACGCATGCTTCAAGCACCTTAGACAGAAATGGGAGGATGGAGATAGGATGGAAATGGGAAGGAAGGGAAGGATTAGAAACCTTTGGCAGTGGGCGGACGAAAGCTTTGCCCCACAATGAAGGAAACTGGCCGGTTTCAAGAGAAAAGTTAAGGATATGGGTTAAGGGAGAGAGGAGAAAGTCCAGAATAACGGTGATCATATGACGACTGAGGTTGTCACATCCCACCGCTCTGGACTTGATAGATAAATCCTATCTATCAAGTCCAGAGCGGTGAAAACTCTCTTATGGCCTCTAAGAAAATATGTTATGTAACAATAACATGTGTTTTATATGAGAATATAATGTTAACATTCTCATACTTTTATGAGCAACACTGATTTTTTTATTCATCGATATTCAATTGGTGTAAAATTCTTTTTACCGAATGAGATGATTTATTCTGGCTAATATATATAGGCTTTATTAACGCTTATACAGATTTCTGAATCTGTGTAAAATTCATAGCTTACTATACCGACACCATAACGGCACAGCTGCAGCGCGGTTTTGATGTGGTTGTCTACCGGAAAGCCTGATGACAACACGCCGTTGGCATTTTATATTGACATTATATTGTACAACATCAAATTTAATGGTCAAGTTTGAATGACAAGTTATTAGCTGGGCTGGAGTAGTGCCGTTACGGTTCTTGCATGATGTGCCAATACCTTAAAAGTTGCCCAATTAGCTAGGTACTCAAAGTCCTTGATGATACTCAAGATTTTTTATCAAACTGAAGTTTTCAGTTCACAGTTCAACTTCAACCATTAACGTCACTGACGTCTTATCAGCGTCGACTCAAAATATGGGTAAGTTAATATTTTGATAGAAACTTCCTTTGAATATCGCTGTATCATCATCGAACGACCATCCTTACTAAGTTTCATCTTATAACTTTACTCTTACCAACAAAGTTTCAGCAAAGTGAATTTTCTGATTTAAAGGTTATATGCTCGATCTGCGCTTTCGTTTCATACGAAACTTATACAACATTGAACACCCATTTATTTATAGCGGGTGGTCCAGTTTTATGTGGAATATATTTCCATTACTGCCGTCGTACCGGCTTAGTAATAAGCTCTGTCTGCGTCGGCAGCTTTTTCAATGAGCCCGCTACCACAATACGACAAATTACCGGCCTAATTCGATCCACTGGCCGTAATGTGGGTTCATCAAACATCTTGTTTGTGCGACATAAAGTACAATAGAGGGGCAACCTCGACCCGCCCGTGGCATTAGCGTCGTCCCCGCAATTTTGCTCACTTTGTCTCCATTCCTTGCTGTCTCCACGCGCCAGGGTCACGGAACAAATGAGAGATGAAAACGGCACAGTCAAGTTTCTTTTCAACGAGGGTGGTCGGCAGTATCATTAGTTACCCATCCCACAATACAACAGGCTAATAACGAACGAATTATTGGCACTGAAGGAGGGAAACATTGATTAAATTACTCGTGCATTCTCGTATTATTGGCTGCTATTCAGAGAAAACCTATTATAAGAATGTTTGATAAGGTTTTAATTAAATTACGGCAAGCTTTGTGGTACCATATTGTTTATTCGAAATAGTTAAACGCTGCAAAATTTTTCTCGCGTTGAATGCTAAAGGAAAAGTACAAACATAACATTCAAGCCGTATGTTTATTTTCCCTAGTTTTCAAAGGGAAAGATATTGCGTTCCGTGTTCGTATTTGAGGAACAAGAGTGTAATTCCCGGAGGTTTTGTCTTGTCTTCCGGCAACACATCCTACAAATGAAAAGATGCCGACATTCAAAGCGAAGCTGCTACATTTTTAAATTCTTACAGTGGCCGGTCTGTTCGGTGCAACGTGCGTGGGTTCATCCGCTAATGGACTTTTTACACGTGTTTCGTTTCTTTCATTCGTACTTGCATTTACATTTGGATCGTTAATGCACATGGAGTATTCCGATCACGGTGCGCTACTTACACGCCACAGTGTTGCGCACCGCTTACATTCTGTTACGATTAGTTTTAATTTCGCACCCGGGACACTGAAACTATTGCGCTGGACTGAGTGCGCTGTTCTTTTGAGATTTATTGTTCAACTTTACAACAAAGCAACGTCTTTTAGAGCACTTAGTATTTATTGCTTTTCTGATAATTCAGCTGAAATATTCACCGTATCGATTTACAGTACAGTGTATTAAACGCGCGCGATACGGTTCGCTGAGTCATTTTATGTAATGGTATTTGTTGGGTGGGTAATTATTTAGTATCATTAACGGGCTTGCTCAAATAGATACAATCGCAAAGCTTCTGTATATTCAAGAATGGGAGAGACACAGAGCAGTTTTTCACAATGAGCTCGTAAAGCTTTGAGGGGATGAGACATTGCGATTCATTCTCGCATTTAAAAGCAAGACTGTAATTTCACAGACCTTTGTTTCGGGCCCGCGCGGGACGCCGGCTTGCAGGAAAATATGCGCATTCAAAATGGATTTTTATCGCTTTTCAAGTGGTAGGCTTTAGCTGTGTAGTCTGTTCGAAATACTTTAACGACCTATCCAATGTACCATTGTGGGCAATTGTTGAGTGTACCCACTGGATATTCTATTTATAAGTCACGGGTTAGAAGCCTCGGTTTAATATAGTTGACTGAATCAGGCGTTACTTGGCGAAACTCCATTGTAACTTAATGCAAGGAAACTCCATTAGGTTAGCCTCGGTTTAATTATATCCAGTATCATTTACAGAGAATATTGTTTCGTATATGTATGTTCTGGTCCCATTTTTTTTTAGCTATATTCCACATTATACATACATTATACAATTGTGTATTATCCTCAAATATTTGTTTTGAGTCTTATTGTTTTGGAGTACGTTGGTTAGATGTTTCTTATGTCTGCCGCGTTACAGCATTCATTCTTACTGGCGGAGTAGTCCTTTCTAGTAGATTATAGTATTGAGTGCTTTTTGAGATTTTTCGCAATTGAGTGCCTTTGGATATTTTTATTCAGTTCTGCCTTATGTCTGTCACTTTAGTACTTTGACACAATTAATTCAAAATATATTCATAAATCAACTGTAAGACATCAGTACTGTACATACACATCATATTATACTAAGTCACAATGACATACACACACAAAAGGTAATCCTATCTATCAAGTCCAGAGCGGTGGGATGTGACAACCTCAGTCGTCATATGATCACCGTTATTCTGGACTTTCTCCTCTCTCCCTTAACCCATATCCTTAACTTTTCTCTTGAAACCGGCCAGTTTCCTTCATTGTGGGGCAAAGCTTTCGTCCGCCCACTGCCAAAGGTTTCTAATCCTTCCCTTCCTTCCCATTTCCATCCTATCTCCATCCTCCCATTTCTGTCTAAGGTGCTTGAAGCATGCGTCTATAAACAACTGTCCGGGTTTGTATTCGAAAACAATATTTTATCTCCTCTACAATCAGGATTCAGACCCGGACATAGCACAGTCTCAGCGTTACTTAAAGTAACTGGCGATGTGAGGGCGGGTATGGAAGACACTAAGATCACAGTGCTGGTCTTAGTGGATTTTTCAAACGCTTTTGGCACCGTCAACCACGACCTCCTTATTTCCGTCCTCTCCTCCTATATGATTTCATCGGACGCGCTGGAATGGTTCTCATCTTATCTTCGAGGACGTCAGCAGTCTGTTCGTGTTGATGAAACTTCGTCGACTTGGCGAGATTTGGACTCTGGCGTTCCTCAAGGCGGTATAATATCTCCTCTTCTGTTTTCATTGTTTATAAATCTTCTCACACATGATCTTCGCTGTACGTATCATCTTTACGCCGATGACCTGCAGATTTACACCCAGGCAAGGGCAGAAAGTCTTACTGCAGCCATCGATAACATCAACTGGGATCTAAATGCGATCAAAAACTGGTCAGATAGATTTGGTCTGTCAGTTAATCCTGATAAATGCCAGGCAATCTTAATTGGTAGCCCACGTATTATGTGCCGAGTGGATGTCAAATCGCTTCCACCTATTAATTTTAATGGGTCGGTCATCCCCGTCAGCCCCAGTGTTAATGATCTCGGCCTACACATCGACGCTGCCCTTGACTGGAGAACACAGATTGCAAATACCAGTCGCAAAGTCACAGGAACCCTGCGGACTCTATATCGCTTGAAGAACTTTCTCCCAACCAAAATTAAAACCATGCTTGTGCAGACGTTAGTTTTTCCTATAATCGACTATGGTGATGTATGTTATCTCGACCTGAATGCAGATCTGCTCAATAAACTTGACCGCCTTCTCAACAATTGCATTCGATTCATTTTCAATCTCCGTAAGTATGATCATATATCTGCTCACCGTTCCCAATTACGATGGCTGCCTATTCGTCAACGTCGCAAATTGCGTACACTGACGACTCTTTTTTCTTTCTTGAACTCTTCTCATACTCCTGTTTATCTGTCTACTCAATTTCAACATTTATGTAACAATCATGACAGAAATCTCCGCTCAACTAACAATTTCTTCTTCTCTGCCCTTCTCATAGTTCCAGCCTTGTTCATTCTTCTTTCTATATACAGGCTGTCCATCTTTGGAATGCACTCCCTCTCGAAATCAGGAAGTCTACATCTCGTGAACTGTTTAAAATTAGAGTACGCCAGCATTATATGGCTGAATTGGTAGAATCTTAATGGACTCTGTAAAGGATGCTTGTATATGTATATATTTATATATATTATAATTATCTATAACACTTGTATATGTGTATATATATATATATATATATATATATATATAATATAATTATCTATTATACTTGTATGTGTATATATGTATTATATTTTGTATGTATATACTTATAATAATATGTTACTGTTAGTATGCCTATTATTACATATTTATTTAGTGTGATATCTATTAATTATGTTGTTTTAAATTAATATTATTTGTTAAATTACTTTCACCTACTTCAATCATCTCTGCATCACCCAAAGGTTGGCTGGTAGAGAATGCCTCTGGCATTAAGCCTGCCTTTGTGCATTACTTTTTTGTAATTGTGCAAGAAGTTTAAAATAAATAAAATAAATAAACATAGCCTGCCTCATGTAATAAATATCACCCAACCTGAATCAACTACATGAGCATACTTAACACGTATTAACACAAGCAGGTGAAACCAACCGAAACTGATGACATAGATATTACCGAAACTCAATACTAATTAGCTGAGTTCACAGGGGCACAAGACATAAACTTACAAAATAATAAACGCGAAGCAACGCCGAACTGTGTCGGTCGGGCCTCGAACCCCTATACCTACCTAATCCTCCGGTTGTTAGCTTAGGACTTATCGCTTCCCTTGTACAATTTATGCAGATGTGTAAAGTACTTTAAACAAAACCTCGTAAGACAGGCACTTGTTCAGAATAATTACATTTGTGACAACCAAGTTATTTACTGTGTACCTGCGATATTCAAATGAGACACGATTCAACGTTTTCGACAACTCGCAAACGCTTTACAGCGCTAATTGGGCGACTCTGTACATTACATGGTTGTGTATTATTTTACGTCACCAGCACTTTATGCACCGTGTGGCCTTATTCAGATGGAGCGCATGACTGGGTCACTGTACTCTTGGAAAGTTCACAGTATTGATATTATTGCGCACGCCCGAAAATATAAATGGAATCTGCTGCTGTACGGAAGTGGCCATTGATTTAATAGCCATGAAGAGGAACGGCGCAAATATGTATACATACCTACGCGCATCAAGTATTCACGCGATGAGTATCTATGCTGCGTACACAACCAAATTGAAGGCTGTGATGGAATACACCCTACCGCAACTTAAACATACTTAATAAAACCCCCACGGCGCGTCAACTCAGCGCTGTTTGATGATTTAAACGTAATTGATTCGCGATTCAACCGAAATCTTGTAATTAATTTGATTCAGATTGATTTCATTGAACACTCTTTTTATTTTCACAGGCTTCATCGAGTTACTTAAGAGGAGGAATGGATTCGAGTGTGAAATTTTGCTCGAGTGCGGCCTCATGCACTGGAGTGGCCGGTAATTTAATCCTGAGTACCTATATATTTCTAAGATTCATTTTGTAACGAAGTTTGTTGTCATATCACAACTTTATTTCCGAGAGGAAGTCGAAGATCTTAATAACGTGAAATTAATAGAGCCGTTGCAGACCACGTGACAAGTAAGATTGAACCTGATTCCTTGTAATTTAGGCCACATAATATTGTGTATCTCGAGGTCGTCGCGACATCCTCGTTATTCTCTCATTACGTAATTATTAGACGCTCGTCGCCGCTCGGGCTGTCGACCCCAGCTTGACTTTGACCCACTTCTTCGTCTCAACCTGTAGACAACTATATCAACATCTCTGTAACTTGTAATAACTACGAACCACCTGTGATACTACCGCAAGCGCGCCATTTTGTTAATATTCGGTAGCGGGACTATTTTATGAATAAGAATATAAAACCGCATATAGTCAAATTGTACATATGACTGTTAGTGTAACCAGATGCAAGTGAAGTTTATATACAATTTATAAACAGGCTGCCAATATTCAGTGGGTGCGTACATCCTGCACAAATATTTTCACAACAACGGCCTCTACTAAAAGTTATCCGATGTAATGTTTTCTTTCCATTACCTATGATTCGGGCGGTCTTGTGAAAGGCCTGAATAAAACAGCATTATGTGGCCAAAGGAAAGGTTGTATGTTCATATTTTCTTGCGGTACGGTACGTACATACTATTTTAACTACACATTCAGTAAATATTTGAGTTTAATTTATTTGTAGCACTTATCTTTTCCCCGGTGAAAACGAGATATATTATCATTCCACGATGTTCTTTTTGTTCTTGTGCCTTTCATTCTTAATAAAGTAATTATTATATAGGAAGATCAAAGAGCTCGCATAATTTAATGTTATTGATGATTATTTGAATAAATATTACGCAGGAAATTCGGCAGATGAAAGTGCTTTGAGAATATGTTATAACAAATTTCGACATTAAAGCGTGCAGAATAAACGTGCGCACAATAAAATGGAAGAGAAATAAACAAGCAACTTGTACTTAGCTACTTAGTTGGTGTTAAACAGGGATTTCCTGTAGCTCCTCATTCGTCCGAATAAAATCACAATAAAAGTTTGTTGATAAATTGAGCGACTGAGGCGTCGCCTTCAAACTTTGTCATATCCGAATGTTCAGCGGAACAAACTTTGCGTTATTTACATATTATTATTCGCACTTACAACAGCCTATTAAAGGTAAATGAAGTTCGCTATTTGTGAATGAAAATATACGTGAAAGCCTGCTTTTGTGTTATTTTATTTGTAAAATGTAAGTGTTGTAACAAAGGGAAGTTTCAACAAAGCTTTATTGTTAAAAATAAGAGTTCGTTCAATAAAACCTCGGATAAAGGTGATGCTTTCATAATATCTGCTGAAGTGCTAGTTTCATAATATGTTATGCATTTTAGAATAAAAGAACCTTCTTAAGAGAAAAATGAGTATGCGTTGGCAGCATTTAGGTAATATGCTTAAGTCTGATAAAGGCACTTTGCAATTCCTATCGAAAATGTAATGTAATCAATTACTTGTACATTATAATATAACCCACGAAACATTAAAGGCTCCCATAAAATAAAATCAATATACTTTTTCAATAATTTTAGTATCTCCTAAAACCCTTCGAAACCCGTTTCCCGTTTAAAATACCCGCAAAAAATTAAGTCGTTCGATGTCCTGATATTTATATTGACCATACGGTGGATACGGTTCCAAAGTGTATTTGAAATTCACGATTCACGATCAATGTCAATAACATCAAGTACTGCCGCTTGTGATAAATACTTTATTAAAATCGGAATTTAAAATTGCAGCGCAGCGGCGAGGCCCGAAATCGATTACAGGTTGGCCATCAAACAGATTGCCCCGTCATTCCAATCTAAAAATGTCGGTATGTATTGGTACTGCGTAATTATATATTTGTGAAAAAGGTTTTGGGTGTATTTTGTACTTTTGCTTACAACGATGTCTATATATTTGAAATTAATAATCAATTAGATAGAAGTACTTAACTTCTGTGGGCAAAATTGAGGCTGTGGACCGTAAAAAATACATGATTAACTTCTCGTACGGTTGGATTTCTAGGTTATAAAAAGTATTCCTTAGTTTCACGGTTTAAATGTAAAGGTAGCAAAAGTATCTATAAATTGACTGCAGTTGCCAGGCATATCAATTCATTTGTAATTTGGTCCTTTTTATTTTTACCATCTATTTATTAAGTGTGATATTACCAAATAATTTATCACTACAAGAATTTATCGATTAAGTACTGTAGCCAAACCTCAGTAGATATTTTTGTAAGTTAAGTCCAATAGGGAGAAAAATTCAGCCCATTTATTTAGTGTTTGATTTCTTTGTTTACACTTTCTTGTAATGGAGCTGATACACTTGAGCATTCACTTGTAACAAAACAGTTGACAACGAGCATTCGCCGGTTTTTAACACGCTTTTATTAGGTCGTCGTGTATGTAACTAAGTATGTAATGAAATCTTAGGTAACTAATTTAACCATCTTCCAAGGATCGTAGCGTAATGAAAATTGGCAACTGTATTTAGTTCTGATGATAATTTAATAATATGGTATTGCCGAACTGATCTGATGATGAAGCCGGAAGATATGACCTGGAACTTCATGATGGAAAAACGTATCATAGCTGTTTTGGATTTCTTATAAAAGTCTTGTAATGAACTTTGACTACAATTAGGTTTCAAGGTCTGATGATGAAGCCAGAAGATAGGCTCTGGCATTCCATGATGGAATATCGTATCATAGTGGTGTTTGCACTTGTGAGAAAGGCCACGTAATGAACTTTAACGACAATTAGGTTTCAAGGTCTGATGATGAAACCGGAAGATAGGCACTGGCATTCCATGATGGCATATCGTATCATAGTCGTGTTTGCACTTGTGAGAAAGACCACGTAATGAACTTTGACTACAATAAGGTTTCAAGGTCTGATGATCAAGCCGGAAGATAGGCACTGGCATTACATGGTGTAATATCGTATCATAGTGGTGTTTGCACTTGTGAGAAAGGCCACGTAATGAACTTTAACGACAATTAGGTTTCAAGGTCTGGTGATGAAACCGGAAGATAGGCACTGGCATTCCATGATAGAATATCGTATCATAGTGGTGTTTGCAGTGAGAAAGGCCACGTAATGGACTTTGAATTATTTAAATATTTCGAATAAAATAAAATATAAATATATGAAAAGTAACAATGACATTTTGGGTGGCAAATTGAAGGATCATTGGTGGCGTATTGAGTACCAGAATCGAGGCAGTCCGCATCTGCACATGGTTGTGTGGATTGAAAATCATCCAACATTTGATACTGCCAACGGTGTCCAACAGATTGACTGCGTCGCTTCCTGCAAGTTGCCATCCCAAGATGAAGAGCCAGAACTTCATGATTTGGCAAAAAAATGCCAGATTCATAAACATACACCCACATGAACGAAAAACAACACAACAGTAAGGTGCCGATTTAATTTTCCACGTCAGGAATGCAGTGAGACCCGAATAGTTGCACATTCGTCGGACGATTTTATTCGAAGTGGAGGAAGAATATATCTGTTCAAACGCCGGATGGAAGATGTGTGCGTCAACAACTACAATCCCGATTTATTAAAAGTCTGGACGGGAAATATGGACATCCAACCTTGTGGGTCGAATAAGGCGATAGCTTTCTGTATCGCCAAATATTTGTCGAAAGGAGAGCCAACTAATTTAGACTCGGGAATAGCTCAAGCCATTCAACAGATACAGCTAAAGCAGCTAGACATTTCTCGGCGACTATTCAGAATTTGTATGAAAATTCTCCAAGAAAGGCAAGTGTCAGCCCCAGAATGCGCTTTTCACCTGTGTCACCTGCCGCTTCGTGACAGCTCTCGTAGTTGTGTGTTTTTAAATACACGGAAACCGGAGCAGCGATATCGAGTATTGCGTTTTGACGATCATGGGCAAGCCACAGGATACTGCAACAGCCTCTTCGATCGGTACGAAAAGCGACCCGCGGACCACTCGACATTTGACTTCTCTAACATGAGCCTGACTGAGTTTGCAATGCTCTTTGACACTTACTACTAGAAGAACCAAAGCGAAGAAAGCTTTGATCAAGATAATGAGGACACATCAACTCGAACACGTCGGCAATTGATTACGTTAACAGACAACAGCAAAATGATCGTAAGAACTGTGCCTGTTGCTGTTCGAGTACCATACTTCATAGCGACCACTGATCCGGAGAACTTTTATTACAGTTTGCTGGTTCAGTATATGCCTTATCGCTCAGAAGCAGAACTGTTACAAGGGTTTAATAGTGCAAGAGAGGCTTTCTTAGCTCGGGAAGAGCAGTTGAAGGCAACTAGCGGTCACATGGAGCGGCACAGAGAGTGCGACCGGCAGCTGGAAATTGCATTCAATCAAGTGCACGCATTTCAGATCCTCGAAGAGCCCCAAGTATTGGATAATATAGAACACAATGAAGACTATCCTGTACAGACTATGACCAATGATCAATTCGACTCAGCACGACAGGCTATGAATATGGACCAAGGGCAACTATTCAATACTATCACGTCAAACATACAGTCGCAACAACAGGGCGATCAACAAAGGTTTAAACTTTTTGTAACTGGTGGCGCTGGAACAGGAAAGACGTTCTTGTTTAACTTGTTAAAAAATCAAGTGAACAGATGTAACGGGAAGCAGGTTACAAAGATTGGCGCTTTGACTGGAGTTGCAGCACGACTAGTAGGTGGCTCTACACTGCATAGCTTGCTCAAATTACCAGTTCAAAGAGACGGCGTCTTAGTGAACATGCCTCAACTCTCCGGCAACTACTTGAGAATTATGCGTCAACAGTGGCAAAATGTAGAGTTCTTGTTCGTGGACGAGATATCTATGGTTCCGTATGAGATGTTGTGCATGATAGACGCTCGTTTACGCCAGCTAAAGAATTACGATGAACCCTTTGGCGGAATAAACGTTATGCTCTTTGGCGACCTCTTGCAGCTTCCGCCAGTGCGTGGTAAACAGGTGTTTCAACAGCCGGACCACATGAGACCAGCAACTCATTTATGGCGGCTTTTCACATTAGTCGAACTCAGACAAAACATGCGCCAGCAAGGAGACACGACATTCACCGACATCTTGAACGCCTTGAGGGTCGGAGAGCTGATCAACGAGCATCTCGCAGTATTGCTGACTAAGGTCTCATCAAATGCTACCGGCAAGTTTGCGCTTGAAAAAGCACTGCATATTTATCCAACAAACAACCAAGTAGAGAAGCACAACAATTAAGTTCCTAAATTTTACGAACAAAAAGGAACTCAAATGTACGACATAAAGGCTCAAGACCAACTTATTGACGCGACCCGAAACCTTGGAAATACTACAATAAAGTCCATTATTCCTAGCGATATAAATAAAACGGGTGGACTACCGAGTAAATTAAAAATTTTCAAAGGGGCTAAAATCATGTTGCGATCCAATATAGACGTGGAGAAGGGGCTAGTAAATGACAGCATCGGATTCATCTCGGACATCGTCTAGCCGCACTTTAGACGTGACCAAATGTATGAAACCGACATACCGTCCATCAAAGTTAATTTTGGAAACGACGGTGAGCACCTAATTCAGCATATAGGCATCCAGTTCCCGGCCAAGTATAGCTACGGTACGGTGAAAAGGCGAATGCTCCCAGTGATTTTAAGTTGGGCATCTACCGTGCACAAGATGCAAGGCTGTACGGTAGACCACGCAGTGGTGTACTTAGGGTCCCGTACTTTTGTGGCTGGACAGGCGTACGTGGCCCTAAGTAGAGTAAAATCGCTTAGTAGTCTCCAGATTAAAGAGCTAGATTGCTCTAAGCTGACATATAAAACACCATGCAATACAGACGCACTGGCGGAGATGGAGAGGATGCGGGTTCATTCGCCTACTTAAAATAAATGTATGTTAAAAATATTTCATTATCAAAGACTAAATAGTATAAAATAAATTAATAGTTAAAAAAACACTCTTTTATAAATGCACGTAAAAACAAAAAATAAATTATGGATCGTTCAAGTTGTTTCTATTTCTGGGCTAAACTATGTGTTTTAATTATAATATTTGATTGTAAAAGCGTGGGGCGCTGGAACAGGACAGACTTTCTTGTTAACTAATACTAACTTCCTGGCGGAAGCCTGAGGTCGCACAAGAGCCTAGCATTTATGCCACCAAAGGGTTACCAAAGGGAACCAATAATATCTCGTCCACGAACAAGAACTCTACATTTTGCCACTGTTGACGTATTATTTTTATGTACTTAATTTCCTGAAAAAAAGAGGCGTTAAAAATGTCGGTGAATGTCGTCTTCCTCGCTGATGGCGCATGTTTTGTCTGAGTTCGCCAAACTGGTACTTTGAGCAGACTGTTTAATGTAGAGGCACTTACGACTCGTGCTGCAACTCCAGTTAGAGCGCCAATCTGTGTAACCTGTTTCCCGTAACATCTATTCACTTGAAAGGAGTATGGGCATATATGGTTTCAACTTGTGCCAGAATCAAATTAGAATTAAATTATCATAAAATTATGTTTTTATTTTTTACAAAATCCCTCATATATAGTCTATCATAACTTCGCCGGGTTTAGAAAGCTACAATAATAAGTAATTGAAGTGATTTAAAAACTTTTCCAGTTAGATTTACTTCTGTCATTTTTTACCATAGTTGCCAGTAATTAAATACACCAATAAGGAAAATCGATTATCGATTTCTAGATAAATATTTTTTATTTACATACTGATTAGCCACATGATTCTTGATTCATTTGGTTGTGGCTGGTATACAAACTGATTACAACTCATGTTATTTATAAGAACTGTATATTATTACAATTGTATTAGTATAAACAGGCATTGCTAGAGCTAAGATTTTTTAATTGATTTTATGCATTATTAAGATTTTCAAAGTTGTTATAGAAATGGTTAGGCACCAGCTTTTCTTGATATTGTGAATATCAAGAAAAGCTGGTGCCTATCCATTTCTATTGAATGATTTTATAGTCGCCAAACACAAAGTAAAGCAAAATCAGGGAGTGTAAAATATTTTTGGATCTGAAAATACAACTGAGCTATTTATTTATTAAAATACCTACCTACTATTCGGCAGCAATAGCATGCTGGCGGTCGGATACAATTTATTTTTAATTAGGTCTATTTATATAATACGATTATCGATTTACAAAAAAAAATATTGTTGCAACACTGAGATTGACAAAACTAATCAATTATTATTTTATTGGTTGACTGACGTTTCCTGCGCTTACGCTAGCGTGCGCTTGAGCTCGTTTGTTGTTTTTCTGTGATATTTATGGTTTCTTAGCTTACGTCGAGTGATCTTCGAGTTCCTCCGCAGCTCCGTAACTATAGAAATTGAAAAGTATTGGAGATAGAGACTCGAGTCTTTTTTGTGTTTGTGTACAAAACCGAGACCAATATGAACGACATTCGATCACGGTGTGTCAATTGTTTTATGAGACTGTCACACCAACGCCGGCGCAGGTTCGAAATACAACTGCGATAACGTTATGATGATGATAATATGTAAAATACGAGGCAAAACGTCAATTGTTAGATAATATGATTTCCTTTTTCTCAAGAAAAATACGGTGATAACTGTTGGTCGGTTGATAACAATCGCCGAATAATGGATTGTGCGCCCAGCAGTTGGTTTCGTGGCAGATAGGGGATCGCGGGCGTCGATGTTTCGAAAAGTACTGTAGTTTTAGTCGTACAAGCAGCTTATCATCATCACCCTAGCGTTATGTCAGTTGCATCCAAGACTGGAGCCGCTTACTAGTCTAGCCAGATATGACAGAATATTCGCTTATCCGCAGAGTGACTGCCGTCTTACCTCCGCAACCCCAAGGGCTGGCGATAATATCTAAAATATCTCGAAAATATCTAAAAATATTTAGGTAGGTACCGTTTACGTTTGTAGAACATAACCTAATTTGAAATTCGTTGCTAGTCTTTTATTAGGAAATCCGGCGAACTAGGAACAAAAGGTTTTTTGTAATTTAATTACCATTATAAACACTACAACTGAGGTAAGTTTCATGACGGCACAATAAAGTATACTGTGAAACCAAACTCCATACATTAGTGCCCATACTTCTTTCCATCAAGTTAAACAAGAACGTCTTTCTGTTCCAGCGCCCCACGCTTTTACAATCAAATATTATAATTAAAACACATAGTTTAGCCCAGAAATAGAAACAGCTTGAACGATCCATAATATATTTTTTGTTTTTACGTGCATTTATAAAAGCGTGTTTTTCTAGTGTTTTTTAAACTATTAATTTATTTAAATAATAGAAAGATAAATAATATACAAATAAGCTTATTATTTAGATAAATTATTACTTGCAACGCGAGGATCGTCAAATGTTCTTCAAAAATTGCCAAACAAAATAAGCTATAAGCACAATTTGCTTATTTGTTCCTGACTTAGTTACATAAAATAATAAAATGCAGCGCTCTAACTAGAGTTGCAGCACGAGTCGTAAGTGCCTCTACATTAAACAGTCTGCTCAAAGTACCAGTTTGGCGAACTCAGACAAAACATGCGCCATCAGCGAGGAAGACGACATTCACCGACATTTTTAACGCCTCTTTTTTTCAGGAAATTAAGTACATAAAAATAATACGTCAACAGTGGCAAAATGTAGAGTTCTTGTTCGTGGACGAGATATTATTGGTTCCCTTTGGTAACCCTTTGGTGGCATAAATGCTAGGCTCTTGTGCGACCTCAGGCTTCCGCCAGGAAGTTAGTATTAGTTAACAAGAAAGTCTGTCCTGTTCCAGCGCCCCACGCTTTTACAATCAAATATTATAATTAAAACACATAGTTTAGCCCAGAAATAGAAACAACTTGAACGATCCATAATTTATTTTTTGTTTTTACGTGCATTTATAAAAGAGTGTTTTTTTAACTATTAATTTATTTTATACTATTTAGTCTTTGATAATGAAATATTTTTAACATACATTTATTTTAAGTAGGCGAATGAACCCGCATCCTCTCCATCTCCGCCAGTGCGTCTGTATTGCATGGTGTTTTATATGTCAGCTTAGAGCAATCTAGCTCTTTAATCTGGAGACTACTAAGCGATTTTACTCTACTTAGGGCCACGTACGCCTGTCCAGCCACAAAAGTACGGGACCCTAAGTACACCACTGCGTGGTCTACCGTACAGCCTTGCATCTTGTGCACGGTAGATGCCCAACTTAAAATCACTGGGAGCATTCGCCTTTCCACCGTACCGTAGCTATACTTGGCCGGGAACTGGATGCCTATAGGCTGAATTAGGTGCTCACCGTCGTTTCCAAAATTAACTTTGATGGACGGTATGTCGGTTTCATACATTTGGTCACGTCTAAAGTGCGGCTAGACGATGTCCGAGATGAATCCGATGCTGTCATTTACTAGCCCCTTCTCCACGTCTATATTGGATCGCAACATGATTTTAGCCCCTTTGAAAATTTTTAATTTACTCGGTAGTCCACCCGTTTTATTTATATCGCTAGGAATAATGGACTTTATTGTAGTATTTCCAAGGTATCGGGTCGCGTCAATAAGTTGGTCTTGAGCCTTTATGTCGTACATTTGAGTTCCTTTTTGTTCGTAAAATTTAAGAACTTAATTGTTGTGCTTCTCTACTTGGTTGTTTGTTGGATAAATATGCAGTGCTTTTTCAAGCCCAAACTTGCCGGTAGCATTTGATGAGACCTTAGTCAGCAATACTGCGAGATGCTCGTTGATCAGCTCTCCGACCCTCAAGGCGTTCAAGATGTCGGTGAATGTCGTGTCTCCTTGCTGGCGCATGTTTTGTCTGAGTTCGACTAATGTGAAAAGCCGCCATAAATGAGTTGCTGGTCTCATGTGGTCCGGCTGTTGAAACACCTGTTTACCACGCACTGGCGGAAGCTGCAAGAGGTCGCCAAAGAGCATAACGTTTATTCCGCCAAAGGGTTCATCGTAATTCTTTAGCTGGCGTAAACGAGCGTCTATCATGCACAACATCTCATACGGAACCATAGATATCTCGTCCACGAACAAGAACTCTACATTTTGCCACTGTTGACGCATAATTCTCAAGTAGTTGCCGGAGAGTTGAGGCATGTTCACTAAGACGCCGTCTCTTTGAACTGGTAATTTGAGCAAGCTATGCAGTGTAGAGCCACCTACTAGTCGTGCTGCAACTCCAGTCAAAGCGCCAATCTTTGTAACCTGCTTCCCGTTACATCTGTTCACTTGATTTTTTAACAAGTTAAACAAGAACGTCTTTCCTGTTCCAGCGCCACCAGTTACAAAAAGTTTAAACCTTTGTTGATCGCCCTGTTGTTGCGACTGTATGTTTGACGTGATAGTATTGAATAGTTGCTCTTGGTCCATATTCATAGCCTGTCGTGCTGAGTCGAATTGATCATTGGTCATAGTCTGTACAGGATAGTCTTCATTGTGTTCTATATTATCCAATACTTGGGGCTCTTCGAGGATCTGAAATGCGTGCACTTGATTGAATGCAATTTCCAGCTGCCGGTCGCACTCTCTGTGCCGCTCCATGTGACCGCTAGTTGCCTTCAACTGCTCTTCCCGAGCTAAGAAAGCCTCTCTTGCACTATTAAACCCTTGTAACAGTTCTGCTTCTGAGCGATAAGGCATATACTGAACCAGCAAACTGTAATAAAAGTTCTCCGGATCAGTGGTCGCTATGAAGTATGGTACTCGAACAGCAACAGGCACAGTTCTTACGATCATTTTGCTGTTGTCTGTTAACGTAATTAATTGCCGACGTGTTCGAGTTGATGTTTCCTCATTATCTTGATCAAAGCTTTCTTCGCTTTGGTTCTTCCAGTAGTAAGTGTCAAAGAGCATTGCAAACTCAGTCAGGCTCATGTTAGAGAAGTCAAATGTCAAGTGGTCCGCGGGTCGCTTTTCGTACCGATCGAAGAGGCTGTTGCAGTATCCTGTGGCTTGCCCATGATCGTCAAAACGCAATACTCGATATCGCTGCTCCGGTTTCCGTGTATTTAAAACACACAACTACGAGAGCTGTCACGAAGCGGCAGGTGACACAGGTGAAAAGCGCATTCTGGGGCTGACGCTTGCCTTTCTTGGAGAATTTTCATACAAATTCTGAATAGTCGCCGAGAAATGTCTAGCTGCTTTAGCTGTATCTGTTGAATGGCTTGAGCTATTCCCGAGTCTAAATTAGTTGGCTCTCCTTTCGACAAATATTTGGCGATACAGAAAGCTATCGCCTCATTCGGCCCACAAGGTTGGATGTCCATATTTCCCGTCCAGACTTTTAATAAATCGGGATTGTAGTTGTTGACGCACACATCTTCCATCCGGCGTTTGAACAGACATATTCTTCCTCCACTTCGAATAAAATCGTCCGACGAATGTGCAACTATTCGGGTCTCACTGCATTCCTGACGTGAAAAATTAAATCGGCACCTTATTGTTGTGTTGTTTTTCGTACATGTGGGTGTATGTTTATGAATCTGGCATTTTTTTGCCAAATCATGAAGTTCTGGCTCTTCATCTTGGGATGGCAACTTGCAGGAAGCGACGCAGTCAATCTGTTGGACACCTTTGGCAGTATCAAATGTTGGATGATTTTCAATCCACACAACCATGTGCAGATGAGGACTGCCTCGATTCTGGTACTCAATACGCCACCAATGATCCTTCAATTTGCCACCCAAAATGTCATTGTTACTTTTCATATATTTATATTTTATTTTATTCGAAATATTTAAATAATTCAAAGTCCATTACGTGGCCTTTCTCACTGCAAACACCACTATGATACGATATTCCATCATGGAATGCTAGTGCCTATCTTCCGGTTTCATCATCAGACCTTGAAACCTAATTGTCGTTAAAGTTCATTACGTGGCCTTTCTCACAAGTGCAAACACCACTATGATACGATATTCCACCATGGAATGTCAGTGCTTATCTTCCGGCTTCATCATCAGACCTTGAAACCTTATTGTAGTCAAAGTTCATTACGTGGCCTTTCTCACAAGTGCAAACACGACTATGATACGATATTCCATCATGGAATGCCAGTGCCTATCTTTCGGCTTCATCATCAGACCTTGAAACCTTATTGTAGTCAAAGTTCATTAGGTGGCCTTTCTCACAAGTGCAAACACGACTATGATACGATATTCCATCATGGAATGCCAGTGCCTATCTTCCGGTTTCATCATCAGTCCTTGAAACCTAATTGTCGTTAAAGTTCATTACGTGGCCTTTCTCACAAGTGCAAACACCACTATGATACCATATTCCACCATGGAATGCCAGAGCCTATCTTCTGGCTTCATCATCAGACCTTGAAACCTAATTGTAGTCAAAGTTCATTACAAGACTTTTATAAGAAATCCAAAACAGCTATGATACGTTTTTGCATCATGAAGTTCCAGGTCATATCTTCCGGCTTCATCATCAGATCAGTTCGGCAGTACCATATTATTAAATTATCATCAGAACTACATACAGTTGCCAATTTTCATTACGCTACGATTCTGGAAGACGGTTAAATTAGTTACCTAAGATTCCATTACATAGTTACATACACGACGACCTAATAAAAGCGTGTTAAAAACATATGCAATGCCAACACTAAATCAGGTAGTAGAGCCTTGCTGATTTCAGCATGAATGGGCCGGCTCGACCGGGGAAGTACTACTCACTATCTCACAGAAAATCGACGTATAGTAACAGTATCTAAACTGTTGCGTTTCGTTTAGTGAGTGAGAGTGCCGGAGGCCCTATCCCCTATTCCTTATCCCTCATCCCACTCCTCCTATCCCTTTTCACATCCCCAAGGGGTGGTGAAGCATTTGTGACTCCTATGCATGGCATTCTATTAGATAAAAAACATAAGTCAAAGTGAAGTAAATATATTGGGCTTAACCGCCATTGTAGCGCGGTTTCAATATATTTTCTATATTATAAGGTTCGCCAGAATGTTCGTAAGAATGCTCGCTCTCGTTTCTTTTTCTGTTTTGTAACATTCGCACGAATATTCATAACAGGTGAATGCTCAAGTGTATCAGCGCCAGTATATAATTCAGTGGCTAAATAAGTTCATGAATTAGGGGCGCATAGTGCCAATATTTACTTATAGAAAGTGCATGTTTTACGCGAATAAACGTGCCAGACCACGAAATTCAAGTGATGCGCTCAGATATCTGAAATTTCATCTCAAAAATAGCGATATTCTTAAGTCAAATCAGATGGTAGAATATTTTGAAGCATTGACTCACACAATTGTGAATTCCAAATTTAATTTTCTATGAAGTCGAGGACCTATGAGTTAGCGTTCTCTACAAACCGTATTGTCCAGTATTATCTCTATACTGAGTTTATATATACTGCACTATATTTCACTACACTTTCTTTACGTGTCAGTAAAAAACGTTATTCCTAAGGATCATCACGGCTCCGTAGTCAACAGCAATTAATTAAGAGTACATACATTTTTCTCAATGTTTTTCACATACTTACCTATGTATGTATGTAAGCAATTAGTAGAGGTCGATAGGTAGGTAGGTGCCAGTAAAAGGCGAGCTCGAGGAAAATAATTTCAGTTCGTTATTCAGTCCCCTGTGGGTGTAATTGGTAGGCTCTTGTGTCCCACCCCGGCACGGCTGCGATGTGGTTGTACATCAAACAAAACGGTCCAAATTACTGCCTTTTAATTTTCGACAATTAATAAATTGAATGGCTGTCTTTGTGCTAGAGACGCCGGGATGTCGTCAGGCGGTAGATACAATTTATATTGTTCCCGACGTGTGCCTGGCATTGTATTTAACCCACTCGCTTATAGCATTCGATGTTAAATGTTACGTGTCCCTCTTTGCTTGCATTCGCTCGATTTAAACAGCACTTTATTTTGATTTAGCGGTTAGTAACCCCAAATGTTATGCTGGAAAAATCTTTGTTTGATGAGTACTCAGGGATGTTGCATAAGTATACGAATGATGAAATAATAATATGCGAAGTGAATTAGTATGTAAGATATGGATCTAGCGAAATGAAATTGAACACGCGATAAACAGTTAGCATCTTGATTTGTTCTATCTATGTATATTATTTGTCTACTTAAGTATATTTATCAGTTTTGGTTCGGCGATACACCGAAACCGTAGGTAGGTTCTAGGCGACTTGGGAGGGAAATGGACTGTATACAAAGGATAGCGGGTTCTTAGCCGCCTAGGAGATGGATACGGGAAGAGGTGATTGTGAGTGGGTATAGGATATTTCAAGGATGGAGGGCACTTACCTTATACGGCAATCTTCTTCTTCTCAGAAGGACAGTCTCCTGGTGTTTTCGAAAATCCTGAAGCTGTTTGATTCACTACACTACACCATTCGTTTCACTTTCACTCGCGAGCGGGTTTTCCTTGGTGGCAGCGGTAATAATCACATACAGCGGTGCGGCGCGGTACGATATAGCGGACACGTTCTCAGCGAGCGGAATGTTCTGGACTGTCACTCGCGTCGACGATCGCGGCGACCAATCAGGCGAAAGGCAGTGCCTCTCCTTAGGGAGTGAGATAGAGGGGGACGGAAATATGGTATCGCTCGCACTAAACAAGCGTGGAACGATTGATGTTGATGCGATTAGTTATAGATAGGAAGGTAGATGGCGCTACCATATCGCACCGGCCCTAAAGGGTTGCCTTTAAAAAAAAAATAGAATTGAACTTAGCTATGTTGGGTGTACCACCGCATAACCCCTCAATAGGCTAAGACAGCGATATGACAATAAAATTAATCTAAATTAACTTAAGCGAAAACTACAAACGCAATAATAGCGAAAACTACTAACTAAATACATAAACTAAGAGGTAGGTCCAACTTCAGGCTAGATCTCACTGAGTTGGAAGCGGACAGAGACGTACAACAGGGCGCACGTAACTCCCTTTGGCGGTTTTCACGGTAACAACGCGAGTTGTACCGTCCTTGGAAGTATGCAATTTCTCTGCGATGGCTAACGGCCATGAAAGCGGCGGAGCATTATCATGTATTATGACGACCAACGTACCCTCCTGTATAGGGGATGCAGGACTATTCCACTTGGATCTAGCCTGAAGCTGGTGTAGATTTTCCGCACGCCAGCGCCGCCAGAACGACTGCACGAGTTTATCCAGCAGAGTATGTCTCTGGAGTAAGCTTGAAGAGTCTGCTTCAGGAGCCGGAAATGACGATAATGGCACTGTGTTCAGAAAATGTGCAGGGCTTAACGCGGATGGTTCTGCAGCGTCACTACTCAATGCCGTGAGCGGACGCGAGTTGATCAGTGCCTCGACTTGTGCAAGGACAGTTTAAAGCTCTTCGTAAGAGAGGATCTGTTGACCTATAACCTTGAAGAGATGCGTTTTAATTACTTTGACCATGCTTTCCCAACATCCACCGAAATGCGGTGATGCTGGTGGAATAAACTTCCAGTCAATATGATTTATAGAAAGTTCTTCCTGAAGACGAGTACGATATTCTTCCCTGAGAAACTTATAAAGGTCGCGTAAATAAGAGCTTGCGCCCACAAAACAAGTGCCGTTATCCGTGTACAAACACTGTATAGGGCCGCGCCGTGAGAGAAATCGTTTAAGGGCTGCCAGGAATGACACCGTGCTTAAATCTGTCGCAACTTCAATATGCGTAGCGCGCGTCGTTAAGCATATAAAAATACATAGCCAGGCTTTACGGCTTTTAACACCTCGACCACGCACTGGCGTATACTGCAGTGGTCCTGCGTAATCACAACCGGTGTGTGTAAACGCTTTAGCAACCTGGTTCACGCGCTGCCTAGGGAGATCGGCCATGGGAGGGAAAGTCGGACGCGGACGAAATTTGAAACAGACGTTACATTTATGTATTCTGTGACGAATTATTCGTCGAGCGGCTAAAATCCAATACTTATGCCTAAGTAAGGACATAAGCAACTCCGGACCGGCATGGAGGTGCTTCTTGTGATAAAAATCAACAAGAAGGTCGACAACATGATCATGTCGCGGCAGAATACAAGGATGTTTGTAGTTATAAGGTTCATCCGAATTTGACAGACGACCCCCAACGCGTATGACGCCGTGTTCATCGAGAAACGGCTTGAGTCTAAGGATAGCGGGAGAACAAGGTACATTGTCTTTTAAATTTTGAATGTCGTTACTAAAATGAACAGCTTGTACAGCTCGTAGTAACTTACATTTTGCGAATTTGATATCAGTACTTGATACAAAAGTCTCATTAGGTAGGTGCCTAAGAAACCTATAGACATAAACGATGGCGCGGAGTAACTTAGACCACGATGACATGCGTAGTGCGAGTGCATAGATGGAAGACTCCGCAACCTCAGCAATCACGGGATAAGAAACAGACTTCCGTTCGGGTACATCTTCGTCTTCTGTACTGTTGTCAAAGGGTTGCATGGGCCATTCTGACGGATCATGGGAGATCCAAGAAGGTCCACGATGCCAAAATGGATGATGCAGAAGATTAAGTGGCATCGTGGACCTGTGACACCACGAGACAGGTAATCAGCGGGGTTCTCAATACCCGCGACGTGATTGAAACAAGTAGCAGGAACCAGTTCAATTAATTTGCTAACGCGGTTGGCGACAAAAGTCTGCCAGCGATGAGGAGAAGAATGAATCCAAGCGAGCACTACCTTGGAGTCGGAAAATGCGTATATTTATTAATAGAGTAGTGGGGCAAAACTGTGTCTTGAACCTTGTGGAGCAACTGAGACAGCAGAATGGCCGCGCACAACTCCAGTCTCGTAACCGAAATGGTTTAACAGGCGAGACCTTAGACTTGGCACAAACTAACTACACCGAGTAGTTAGAACCAATGCGGACTTGCAGATATACGACTCCGCCGTAAGCACGCTCGCTGGCGTCAGCGAAACCTATCAAGTTGATGGTACATCCATCTACCAACCCAAGATGATGCGGAATAGTAACTTGATTGAGCGCGGTAAGCTCAATACAAAACTGGCCCCAAGCGGCGACAATATGGTCAGGGGGTGTTTCATCCCACTCACACTTTGATAGCCAAAGCTCTTTGATCAAGAGCTTGGCGTACAAAATTGTGGGAGCCACAAAACCCATTATCCATAGTCGAGCCACTGTGGACAGCATAGTGCGTTTGGTGCACTTATCATCTGGTGGTGAGACGTCAAACCGAAAACTATCACAGGATTTGTCCCAGCGTAAACCGAGAACCTAATGCGGTACAGACTTCTCAAACTCAATGTCTGGAGAAGCTTTATGAGAATCTGGTATGCGTGTGAGAACCTCCTTAGAGTTGCTTGTCCATTTGACAAGATCAAACTGGCCTCGCTTGAAAAGCTGAATAAGCTCTTCACAAAGCGAAATTGCTAGCGGAGCGGGTATGACATTACAGGCAATGTCATCTATATACAAAGCGGATGTGTAGTATAGTATAGTGTAGCGTAGCGTAGCTTAGCATAGCATAGCGTAGCATAGCATAGCATAGCATAGCGTAGCATAACTTAGCATAGCGTAGCATAGCGTAGCATAGCGTAGCATAGCGTAGCATAGCGTAGCATAGCGTAGCATAGCGTAGCATAGCGTAGCATAGCATGGCGTAGCATAGCATAGCATAGCATAGCATAGCATAGCATAGCATAGCTAATTAGTGCTTTTTCTTACACACAGTTTTAGCACCCACCTTGATCTCTTGAAGAGCAGAACAACAACAAGACGTAATACAATGAGAAGTATGTAACGTAGGTACGGTACCCATAATCACATACCCAAGTACCGTCTCAATAGCGGGCGGTAAATCATATCGCTCACTACGTACTATTTTAGTTAGTAGCAAGTGCGGAAATATTGAAGCTCCGATCAAAAGATCAATGCCTGCCGGATTCGCAAACTCCGCGTCGGCTAGCGGCAATGACTCGAGATGAGTGAGTGATGCTACGTCTACATTAGCGTTCGGCAATGCGTCCGTGATACGCTCCACGATAAGCGAAGAAATGTTAAAATTAATATTCCTATCAAAACGCGAATGTATTTTAATATCTACGGAACCCCTGCAATGCTTTTCTGATCCGCCTATCCCTTTGACGGTTGAATTACTTACTTACTTACTCCGATGGCTCAGCGACCCAAAGTGTGTCTTGGCCTCCGATATGAGAGCTCGCCACTTCACCCGATCCCTCGCAGTTTCTTGCCAGTTAATGGCTTGGAGCTGCCGAAGGTCCTCCTTAACTACATCACTCCAGCGATATCTCGGTCGACCAACCGGGCGACGTCCAGTTGGTCGGCCGAGATATGCTCTCTTTACGCTGCGATCCTCTCCCATTCTTTCTAGGTGGCCTAGTCTTTGCGCTTTCGCTTCTCCAATCACATTGGGTTCAGCCACCAGTTCTTCAATTTCGGCGTTCCTTCTAATTCTCCAACTCCCATCAGGTCTTTGCACAGGTCCTAGGATCTTTCGAAAGATCCTCCTCTCCGCTACCAGAAGTTTTCTTTCCTCTTTTAGTGTTAGCGTCCAAGCTTCACATCCATACATTAGTATTGGTCGAATGACGGTTTTGTAGATTCGGATCTTGGTGTTTCTGCTGAGGAGCTTGGACGCTAGCACTTTATGTAGCGCGGCACTGCATCGAAGCGCGTTTTGGATGCGAATATCTACTTCCTCTTCTCTTGTGTTCGTGTCTGTCACAGTACACCCTAGATATTTAAATTTAGCAACGCCTTTGTACACGGTATCTCCTACGCGTAGGTTGTTGCGTTGGACGCGCGTGTTTTTGTACCGTTTCATAAGGAGATATTCTGTTTTGGCATAGTTTATTTTGAGTCCTACTTTTCCAGCTTCCGTTTCAAGAACCTCTGCGGATCGCCGAACTTCGTCCTTGGTTTCTCCCAGTAAGGCAAGGTCATCAGCGTACCCTATCACCCTATGCCTTCCATTCAGTTTCAGTCCAACATCTAGTGTTTGCACTCTTTTGAGGACATATTCTAGAACTAAATTAAAAAGCATGGGTGACAGGGCATCGCCTTGCTTTAGTCCAGTGACTACCGCAAATTCTTCTGTTAGCTCGTCCTCAACTCGGACTCTCATTCTGCTATCTTTGGTGGCCACTTGAATCATATCAACTAGTTTTTTAGGGATATGAAACTCTCTCAGTATGACGTACAAGGCGTTTCTATTGATGCTGTCATAGGCCTTAGTGAAGTCCACAAACAATGAGTGAACACTCTGCGCATATTCCCATTTCTTCTCCATTATCTGCTTAAGGAGGAAAATCTGGTCAATAGTACTACGATTTGGCCGGAACCCACACTGATAGTCACCGAGGACTTTTTCCGCGTATGGTTCCAGTCTCTTTAGTAGCACGTAGGACAAAACCTTGTATGCTGTTGGTAACAGAGCTATTCCTCGATAATTCGTGCACCTCTTCTTGCAGCCTTTTTTGTGGATCGGACAGATAACTCCCACATTCCATTCGCTTGGTTGTTGTTCTGTTTCCCAGATCTTTAGTAGGACTTCATATAATTTTGATTGGGCCGCACCACCTCCATACTTCCACACTTCCGCCGGTATGTTATCAATACCCGGAGCTTTATTGTTTTTAAGCCTAAGAATGGCTTCTCAAACCTCTCGGAATGTTATGGGTTCTACTGGGACTTCCGTGTTATTGTTAGTGCATGGAAGTGGATCGCTACATGGGCTACAGTTGAGCAGTTGCTGGAAGTAGTTGCGCCATTGGTTTTTGATTTCTTCCTTAGATGTTATCAGGTTGCCATCATCGTCTTCAAGGAGTTGTGTTGTCGGTTGGTAGCCTTTCTTCATAGATCGCACTTCTTGGTAAAAATTTCTAGCCTCATTAGCTTTCATGAGAGTCTCCATTTCCTGTACCCTCCTTTCTAGGTGATGTCGCTTTGCTCTTCTAATTACTGTTCTTGCCTCCGCTTTGATTTGATTGAATTTCTCTAACCAACGAGGCTCTTGCTCTGAAAGCATCTTATATTTCCTTCTCTCTTCTATTATGTTTTCACAATCCTGATTCCACCATTTCCTCTTTTTCTTTCCTTTCTTAAGCCCAAGTACCTTGCATGCTACGCGTTTTATGGTATCTTTTATATTTGCCCAATTGTTATCTAAATTGTCGTCTACAACTAATTGATTAAAACTGTTACTAAGTTCTAACTGGAAGCTACTTCTTATTTCTTTATTTTGCAAATTTTCTGTATTAATAGATTCTAGCTTTTTAATAAATTTTCTGGATATAACTCGGATCTTGGCTTTAATTTTTACACCTAAGAGGTAGTGATCGCTGTCACAGTCGGCACCTCTATATGTTCGAACATCTTGTATGGTACCCTTGTGTCGATTGTCTATAAGAACGTGATCGATTTGATTTACCGTTCTACCATCAGGGGACTTCCATGTGCCTTTATATATGTCCTTGTGGCAGTACATTGTGCTCTTTATCACCATGGCTTTTGATGTTGCAAAGCTTATTAGTCTTATACCGTTGTCATTAGACTGAATGTGCTTACTATACCTCCCAATGGTTGGCATAAATACCTCTTCTTGTCCTACTTTAGCATTAAAGTCGCCTATCAGTATTTTGGCGTCGAAACTTGGTAGTTGATCGTAAATTGACTCCAGGTGGTCATAAAAGTCATCTTTTTTGTCTTCGTCGGCTAATTCTGTGGGGGTATATGCATTTACCACTGAGATGTTACAAAATCTCATCATCAATCATCAATCTCTAAAGTAGTGACTGAAATATGACCTGATAATTCTCAGCACTGGGTGTGACACCTGCAAATACGGACTGGGCCTTCGGTGACAGTTTACCTATTAAATAGTACAACCTGTCAGCATCTGTCAGAGAACCATTATCGTGCACTGTAGACTTAAAACTCGCATAGAATAACGGCCAATTTCGTATATCTCCGTCAAACGACATAATCTCGATTGGCGGTAATCTCGGTTTGCGGGCAACGGGCTCTGCCGAACATTTACCCTCCAATTGCGATTGTATACGCTTAAAAATACAATAAAGATCTTCGAATGAGGTATACGCCTGATAGTTCGGTTTTTCATCAGGATTGATAGAAAGTAATCTTGCGTTATAATCGTCTAACAACTTATGAAAATCTGTTCGAATACTATCTACTGTCATACAATAACTGAGAAATGCTTCGCTATTACTGTCAGACATAGATGCGGTTTTTGATCGTTCATAGATGTTTTGAATGCGCTCAAATAGAATATTGCGTTTTTCTTCTAAGATTTTCATCTCTTTGTCTTCCGACACGCGTGACTTCTTTTGTTGTGACATGCTTACGTAAGTATAAGCTAATGAGACCGAAACAAAATAAGAATATCTAATGTATCTATTATTTTACCTAAGTAGGCTAAGTAGGCAACACTTTAGAGCTGAGGAATTAAAAGTTGCTTGAAATATGAGATTTATAAGACAACTATGATAGTTCCAGAATTAATAATTTAATAAGTAGGTAGCTACATAAAAGTTTACCTACTGATGCGGGCGGAAATAACCATGTGACGGTTATGTGAATATATTAGGAGTATAGCTAGGTGCTATAACTGCCTAGGTATAGCGATATAACGTATAAAAACGTAAATGAATCCGACTCGTATGGATCAAAAAAATAGTTCGGCGATACACCGAAACCGTAGGTAGGTTCTAGGCGACTTGGGAGGGAAATGGACTGTATACAAAGGATAGCGGGTTCTTAGCCGCCTAGGAGATGGATACGGGAAGAGGTGATTGTGAGTGGGTATAGGATATTTCAAGGATGGAGGGCACTTACCTTATACGGCAATCTTCTTTCTTCTCAGAAGGACAGTCTCCTGGTGTTTTCGAGAATCCTGAAGCTGTTTGATTCACTACACTACAGCATTCGTTTCACTTTCACTCGCGAGCGGGTTTTCCTTGGTGGAAGCGGTAATAATCACATACAGCGGTGCGGCGCGGTACGATATAGCGGACACGTTCTCAGCGAGCGGAATGTTCTGGACTGTCACTCGCGTCGACGATTGCGGCGACCAATCAGGCGAAAGGCAGTGCCTCTCCTTAGGGAGTGGGATAGAGGGGGACGGAAATATGGTATCGCTCGCACTAGACAAGCGTGGAACGATTGATGTTGATGCGATTAGTTATAGATAGGAAAGTAGATGGCGCTACCAAGTTTTGTGATTTGGCATATTTCAGTTTTGGGTCAGATGGCCCTGTAAGGATTTTTCTAGAATATTATTAGATGTTATATTATGTAGATCACTAAACTGTGCAATGTTTATTACCAAATGTGTACACTTAACAGACATAAATATGATTTGGCTATTAAGTAAGTAATGTTAAGTAACATGAAAGGTTTCGCAGTGGGTTATAGTCATAAAAATGCTCTATGTGTTAAAGTAAAGTACACACTTTATGTAAGTAGGTAGTATCTTTTTTTAGCGGATCTGAGAGTACACCTACATATCTGGCATGAACTTCTTAATATAATGTAGGTTTTCAGAAAGAGATGCGTGGGTTTTCATAAAGATTATATTTCTGTAAGTTTGTTCAATCTAAAGGTAGCTCTGCTTATAAATGAAAAATAAGGTAATCATTTTACCTTATACCTTGAATTATAAATCCACACCAGAATGGTAAATGTGAGATTAGGGAAACGTAATTGCAGGTTTTATAAGCGGGCTATTATTTAAAATCTCGATTAATTTTTAACGTGGGCCATAGCGGTAACCCAAAATATTTTTTTTTGATAATCAAACAGCAGCGATAGACGAGGGGAGAGACCGACAGACTGTTACGAAGAGGGTCTCGTGTTTGAATCCACGGCACGCACCAATGACTTTTCGAAGTTAAGTGCGTATTATCGCTTGCTTATCGGTGAAGGAAAACATCGTGAGGAAACCTGCATGTCTGAGAGTTCTCCATAATGTTCTCGAAGAACATGTGAAGTCTGCCAACCCGCACTTGGCCAGCGTGGTGGACTATGGCCTTACCCTTTTCATGGTGAGAAGAGGCCCGTGCCCGGCAGTGGGACAGTATATAGGGCTGATGATGATGAAAATCAATCTCTACGATATGTCTCAGTGAGACATACAGTGCCAATTCAGTCTTTTTTTGTAATTTATTATACATAGGTCAATACCTATGTATAATAACCTATGTATTACACCAATGTGTGAGTAAGTGTTTAAAAATATATGTACTCTTTATACATGTAGCTACACATACATTATACTGCTTGCCCCGGTTTTTATTTGGTTAGCAACTTTGTATAACTTTTTAGCAGCTATTCTCACTGAGGAATAGGGATGATATTCACGTAAATGTTACAATGTCTTGACGTTTTTAGTGGTTTAATTTAAACTTCAATAGTCGCATTAACTGACAATACTTCCCATGTAGTATATTTAAGCATTTATTGTACTCGTAGGTTTCAAAACGAACGCAACTCCGCATTTTATATGAAAGAGAAAACATATATTTTTCTACGTATGAGGTTATACTCGTCATTCTTAAGCATTTTCTTGGCTGAAAAGTGCTTTCTAGCAACCAAAGGGTTCTTACGAAATACTTTTCTTGTAACCAGCTTTTAAAAGGATTCATTGTCTTTTTTCAGACGCACTTTGTTCATTATAATCATATTTCAAATAGAATATACAAGTGGCATTCCGTTGTATCTGCCTACCCAGACGGGAAAAGGGCGTGAGTATACCTATATGAATGTATATAAAATAACTGATTGAAATGTATTGAATGAATGCAAACTAAATTACAAAAGTCAAAATCTTACCTATTTTGTAAATCGCATAACTGCCTCTTATGTTTATAATAATTTTAGAACATACAAGAAAATGGTTTTCATTGTATGATTCTGACCTGACTATACATAGTTAAGGTTTATGGAACTTTATGTATTTGTATATATAAGAGATAGTGGCAGCGTTGGTACCACATATGTTTTTGATTTCATTCACAGTATCATTATCCTCAAAGACTCGATAACGTCATAGTTTTCAAGAACTTCACATAGCTATCATTTTATAGATAAGAATCTCTATCCATTATGCGAAGCATTTTCTACAACGCAAAGTAATTTTTTTATTGAAAGTATTTATATTTAATAGTTGACGTATTTTCTTTTATATTGAAAATAAAGAAATATGAAAATCTATTTTTAAAATAACACAGAAAATTATTTTATATTTAAACTTTTAAATTAAAATAATTTTAATATTGCTTGTTAGATATATAGGGGCATGGAACTGTGAAGGCTTCAAATAAATGTCGTTTTGTGTGAAAAGCATAGAACACACTTGCTTTTACTAAGTTTAAACGCATTATATAACCATGCTTTTTTATAGGTACTGTTCTCACTCAAGTCAAACATTTGTGTGCAACATTAGTAGCCATAGATGTTTGTCTTGGTCGTTGGGTTCGTATCCTGGTACCGAACGTACAAGCTCTGCTTAGTTCTGTACTAGGCGGTGTGTAGATTATTATTATTATTACAAACCAGCCGAAATTTACGGCTATTATAGGAAAAAAATCAACCATTCATTGTTTTGTTAGCATCCAAGTTCACTAGTTCCCTTTTTCCAATAGACGAAACAATTTCTATAAAAAGAACTAGCAATTAACACTTTGAATTTGCACGCCAATACTGTCGAAATGTGTGATTCGACACTTAATATAATACCTAATTGTACAAAATGTACCACATATTTTTATTCTTAAAATAATAACAATTGTAAGAAAACTATGTACATTAAACCATTTGTTGCAGGCACAATCGTTCTATCGAGTTTCACAGCTCTAAATTCGTCGGCGCCAAGTTGGCATGTGATGTGCTAAACTTTACTCGGATCCACGTCCGTCAGAACAGTGGTACGTACCCAAAACTTATTAGTTTTAATTAACTTAAGACGTGTTATATTAAGATTGGAATTGTTTTCTACATTCATTTGTGTCATTGAGTAAGGATACACACATATTTGAGTACTTATAGGTATTTAATTATGAAAATACAGTTTCATTTGGTTAGTGGTTATATGTTAAAAGGTACTAGCGGTTATTTTACCGCATCTGATAAAATTATATTAAACTAGAGGACGCCAGCAGCTACGCCTGCATTTTTTTTTTATTTACCCGTTTTGGCCATTCCCGTGGGAATTTCGGGAAATCCCTTCTTAGTGCACCCCTACGGTCTCCAAGGAATATACATGCCAAATTTCAGCTTCCTGCGCCCAATAGCTTCGGCTGTAGCGTGTCTGTCAGTCAGTCAGTAACGCAAGGATTTTATATATTAAGATTAATTTGTCATATAACTCTAACTTGCGTTCCAATTACGAAATTATCTGGCAGATAAAGTCTATCTAAGGCAAAAAAATACAAGGACCTAAGGCTTGAATCAGTATCTCAGTGAAATCTTAAACAACATGCCTATATTCCGCCTAAGAACATAAATAAAGAACGTCTACACGTTCAGCGTATTAATATTTACGTGCACTGTCATCATCATGTCATGATCATGTCGAAAATTTGTCATAGTTTAAAAATATATAAACTTTTTTGTCACTTCAAACTATCTTCGTGTATCAATAAAAACAACTTTTAAACTAATGATTACTAATAAACTGATATAAATAATAGTTACAGGTAGCACGCCATTGCGTAATGTTGATGTTGTGCATGTACTGTTAGAGAGAGATGCAGGGGGCCTTTAACTGTTGCGTTCCCTCTCCCACCAGCGGACACGAATTGGCCCCACTCTGCCACTCTATTCTTATATCTCTATGGTAACAATACAAGTACCTGCACTTCACGTAAAGCACATGAAATGTATAAGGTATATGTATAAAGCTAGCTCCCCATGGTGCGTAGACGCGTACCGCACTTTTGTAGTCACCCGATCGCGGTGTTTCTTCAAAGGTAAGCTGGTGCCCATTTGTCTACAAAACTACGCACCGTGGAAAGCCAGCTTAAGATACACAAAGTAAAAATACGAGGTCGCGTGAGACACAGGTATCCGCACACAAAAGAAGTTATTTACTTTTATGTGATCTGCTTTAATGTTTTGTGGTGTTTTCTCTCGGATCATATTCGCTTTTGTATTTGATACTCGTCTGTAATTTATACGAAGAATAAAAGGTGAATACGTTTATTTTTGAGTTCCTTAAGTGCTTTGTGGTAACAAAGTTGTAGGTATATTTTAAGATGTAGTACATAATGTGCCTTATTCAAGCCATCTATAATTATTATATTATTGAAGAGCCCTACGTTGTTTGCACGGATAACGTATCGGTTTAGGGTGGTTTCAGATTAGCGTATTTTTCTGCGCGAATACCGTCGTTTCAGCATACTCATGTAAGTAGTGTGGAATTGGGGTTTCTGGATCTGTGATCCAGAAACCCCAATTCTATTCAATATATTATCCAATTCTTATTGAATTATAAGACTATTTTTTTGTCACCAATTCAATCATTCAGCTATTCAGCTTTCTTTTGCCCGACCCAGGAATCGAACCCGAGACCTCCCGATCAACGGTCGCATTCGCTATCCACAGGACCATGGAGGCAGTCATCATTAAATCGCTTTGCCCGTAAATATTCGCATATGAATCACACTTGATGTGAACTGGGTTATTAGTCAATTGATATTATAAGTAATCTCATTAATTATTATAATTACTTACTCAATAATTTTTTTAGTCATTCCGAAAAATACTTATTCACAATAAGGCAATGCTTATTCGTTCAAGTAAGTATTCGTTATTTGATCTAATCACTAAGATGTCATGTTGATATGTAACCGATTCAACTTTGTGACCTAATGAGAATGGAATGCGTGCTCATCGCTGTCGACCGCTGCCTTATATACTCGTATAAAAGAATGGGTGTTTAAATTGTGCTAAATTGTAGAAATAAAATTAAATATCGTTTCATTATTTTTATTAAATACTCATAAAACAATCAAGCAATGAAGTAAACTATGATCATGAATTATTAATATTTATAATTATATAATATAATCATTTAATCACATAAGAATTATTTGAATTACATCATTTACAAAGTGCCTACCTAGTTGAAAAATTTTAGTAAAATACATTCGCTTATGAATTACATACCTATCTTTACGAAAATTTTATATGTCTTAGTGGATATTAAGTAAGTATGTACCTACATACTATGCGGTGTAGTGTATAATTTTATTAAACCTGTTTTTGGCTCGATATCCTCTTGAATCTTGGCAATTAATTCTCTTGGACTTGAATATATATCATAAAATAATATAGTTTTGACGACGTGCTGAACGCACACATCAGCTTCACAGTTACATATATAAAAATCAGGGTGGCAAATTAAACAAAATATTGGTAAATAAGTAGTTCAATATATTTTCAGCCCAGATCTGTAGCTACATTTTAAAAACCAGTCCTCTCCCTCTTTCCCGCCATGCGGTGTCTGTTCAACTTAGCAACTATTACAATGCATTATCACTATTAACCGTTAGTACTTTTTATTTAACAAAACAAAGTCAACTAAAAATACGTCGGAATATTCAAATTATAATTTAAATATTATTCTTAGAATTGTAAGCCATTGTAACAATAAAGTTATTTAATAAACCTATTTAGATTCACTTTTTAACTGTAGTCAAATTAGATACTTTTACATGTCCCCTTTCGTTATAGGGTTACAACTATAATTATTGTAGTAGTATAGTAAGTAGTATGAATAGTAGAAAATAGGAGTGTACAAATGTATGATTATGCCTAATTCTAACATTCGGCCTTTCCTGACAATAAGTTTGTCCTCAAACTTAACCACAGTTGTGTCTCTATAAATGTATTCATTCTTCTTCTTAAGCGTTACTCTCTTGGCAGAGTGGTCGTGGTCGTCACATCTACAGCTGTGGCCTGCTTCACAATTCGACGCCACTCGTCGTGTTTTTCCGCTCCTCCTCTTGGCATTGTTTCGGTTGAAAACACCGATGGAGCGTACCATCCAAATTCATCGAATACCAAAAACACCCCTGGATCTATCAACAGGACACTAGTGTTTTTGCGGTTGAAAATACCCATGGATCTATCAACATGGTCACTCAATATTTTCAACCTACTATACTAACCACATTCATCGAATACCAAAAACACCCCTGGATCTATCAACAGGACACTAGTGTTTTTGCGGTTGAAAATACCCATGGATCTATCAACATGGTCACTCAATATTTTCAACCTACTATACTAACCACATTCATCGAATACCAAAAACACCCCTGGATCTATCAACAGGACACTAGTGTTTTTGCGGTTGAAAATACCCATGGATCTATCAACATGGTCACTCAATATTTTCAACCTACTATACTAACCACATTCATCGAGTACCAAAAACACCCCTGGATCTATCAACAGGACACTAGTGTTTTTGCAGTTGAAAATACCCATGGATCTATCAACATGGTCAATCAATATTTTCAACCTACTATACTAACCACATTCGACCAAAAACACCCCTGGATTCATCAACAGGACACTAGTGTTTTTGCGGTTGAAAGTACCCATGGATCCATCAACATGGTCACTCAATACTTTCAACCTACATTACTATCCAAATCAATCATTTTAAATGCATTGCCGTACATTTAAGGCACATAATAACCATGAAAAGATTGAAAATTTCCCATGGATTTATCTTATATTATTACTTACATACCATGATAGTCCCTGCTGGACAAACATCGCCTCATTTATCACAAAAGTATGTAAATATTATAATACATAGGTACATTACATACTTATTAAGTTAATACATATTATCACAACTTACTCATTTCATACATTTGCTATTATAGTCGCCTCCTTTCTTATTTTATTCCATCTACTGAATTACTGTGAATCTGATGTCACTAGAAGTATTTTCTATCTATATAATTCATCTCGTCATAACAAACTAAATGGATATCCAAGGCTTTATGCCATCGGCCGCCCAAACATTACAATAACTCTTTTATATATTTTGTACTTGCGTTACACTTGTACCGGGTATGCTCGACACTTCGTAGGTAACTATAGTTTAAAAAAAAAAATAACGTTATTCGAAAGAATCCCGTGAATTTTGGTACTTAGTAATTTCTTACTATCGCCGTCGATATATAGGGCTAGGTTTTAATATCGCCTACTTTGTACAGTCTAGCTTTAATTTTTATTTTATCGTATCTACTTTTCTGAACTTGTTGGTTTTTAGTTACATGTTCACTTATGTAATGTCTTATTTCTTCTACTTTAGGTACCTAGATGCCGTGTTTCATTCAAAATAGAACTAAAGGTTACCATTGAATAATATGTTACCAACCACTTCTGCTTATCATTGAAATAGAAATTAGTGCCTCAGCCGGTGCCTTTTTTTTTATCATTCAAATTCAAAATAATTTATTCATATGTTACAAAAGCAACACTTATGAACGTCATATTATTATTACTATTCCTTTGTTGTTTGTATTATTTAAATCCCGTTGGAACTTACCTATCGATCGGTCTCAATATTTTTCAAGCAATTTGTCAGCATAAGCTGTAAGCGCATCTAACCCAGTCATTTTGTATCTCTCCACTTGTGCGTTGGCATGAGGAGAGGCTACTGCATGGAGAACATATGGAGAATGTAGTTTAAAAGCATTACCGTTAGCACTTTTAACAGAGGAACCCAAATGATCGACGTGAACTGTGTCAAAGGGCTTGTCAAGCTTATGGATCGGATGCAGAAAATACGAAAACCGAAGAATTTTCGGTCCAGTTGATTCTTTACATTGCACATTCCAAATTTTACTTATTTTCGTACAAAACGTTTCATTTTTGTACACCATAAGCCCTTTCTAATTTTGTCAAGTGTTTTGTCAACACTATAGTTAGTTACCAATCTAATCGTGATTTAATGTACACAGATGTAATCGAGCCATTTTGGGTGCAACCCATTTGAGATCAGCAAAGCGATTCGAAAATGACAACATCGTTATGCGGATTCACTAAAAGTTCTCACGGTATTCTGAAACTTCGCATTGACAATATCAAGGCCAACTAATCCAATAGGGAAGTTTCCTGCTAGTAAAATAAATTATAAAAGTCTCTTTTTTTTTTTTTTTAGTAAAACATGTTACAGTGGTTTATAATAAGATATCAAAAGCTGTAAGAGAGCTACCGCTTATGCAATTCAAAAGCTCTCTGAAATAAAATGGCTAATTGAGAAATGTTTTTATAATTTACAAGAATATTTTGCACATAAAGATAAGATAATGTAACTACTGACATCCTATTTATACCTTGTATTTTTTTTTTATTATTGTATCTGACATTTGTAACTGCAACTGAACCAATTTATTATGCACTGTTTTATTAAATTCTATGTAACGTTTGTAACAAATTCAATAGATACCTACCTATTTATTATACTTAATTTTTATATTGTGTTGAAAGGTAATTAATGGATTTAATTTTAATTATTGATTATTGTCTATTTTTCTGACATGATTATGAGAAAACATCTTGAAGGGTAATTAATATCATTATATAATGTGATGAAATTATTATAATAATTAAATTTGTGGTATATAATTATAATGAATGGGTAGTTTAATCAATTATGATTTTTGCTTCTCTGTAATTTTGCATGCCGAATTCTGGTGAAACATGATGTACCTATTATTAACAACATACTATCCTGTAAAAACTTTAACCATGTTTCGAGCAAATAAATATTCTTATTCTTATTACTTATTCACAATAATAGTAGTTATATTCATCAATTAAGTAATGTTTAAACTTCATTATACTTTTTTTTTATTTAGCTTATGCCTTATATTAATATATGTATTAAGCTGAAGAGTTTGTTTGTTTGTTTGGTTGAACGCGCTAATCTCAGGAAGTACCGGTCCGTGAAAAATTCTTTCAGTGTTAGGTAGGTCATTAATCGAGGAAGGCTATAGGCTATATAATTTCACGTTATGAGCCACGGGAGCGGAGCAGTAGCCTTAAATAACGCGGGTGTAACCGCGGGCATCATCTAGTTGATAATAAGTATTCTACTTGACAGTAAAAAAAAACTATGACGTCACTATATTCGTCTTTCATACAAAAGCTGTATGTAGTAAAATTCGTTTTGACATTTCAATAAAAGCGTTTTATTCAAGTTTGATTTGACTGTTGAAAATAAACCCTATTAAACCTATACAATATTTATACAATATTCTACCATATTCACACAACACTATCTACTCCCAAACTAAGCAGAAGACTTGTACTATGGGATAAACATAAATATATATACCTACTTCCTTTTTTTTTTTTTTTAATTACATACATACATATTACACATAGAAACACCCAGACCAAGTCAAATATTCATCTTCACGCATACAAATGTTTGACTTTTACGAGAATCGAACCCGCTCCCTTCGGTGTGGCAGTCTCTTACACTCCTGCTACCTACGCCAACAGGCCGTCAAAGTTTACTCACTACTCAGTTTATAAAATTCAAAGAATAAATTTAGCTTTTAAAGGTAGAACAAAATTTTGGAAAAGGTATAATATAATCAAATATTTGAAAGGGTTTTATTTTTATCTTTTTAGAGCAGGCGGAGAATAATAATTATTTTATAGCTTGTTAGAATTCCTTAGGCTGTATGTCGCGTTTCCTTTGCTTCATTAATTAAACGTCAAACTTTGATTTTGGTTTGTTTTTGTATTTGTGTAAAGTGTAAATAATAAAAATAAATCCATCAGCGGTGATATTTTAAGTGCCTAAATGTGGTTTTCAAGGGGCTCCCTGCGAACTATTGGTTATATCTCCAGTATTATATAGTCTGATTGGTTATTCAAAAGCCCTTGTAAAACGGTAACGTTATCTTTGTTTTTATAGTTTCATAAGCTCGGTATCTCTTGTTGAGTACCTAAGTAATGATGCGTAAAGTTTTGTGGATTTCTTTCATCATAATTCTACAATAGCAAGGTATGTAAATAATACCTAGTGTTACATCTAATGTTTTGAAATAGAGCTACACTACATACCTATTATTAACTCATTTATTTGCACATTTGTAGAGTTTTACACCTATCGACTGCTCAAGTAGAGGCCCTACTTGCTTTCTTTGAGAGTAGGTCCATTATAGCTGAAAGCTTCATAAAACGAAGGCAGTCAAATAAAAAAAAAAACTCCAAGTGACTGGGCACAAGTTGCCTTGCAGCCTAACAGCATAGATGGTGAACCAGTAAAGACAACTCATAAATGGATTAAGGTACTTATTACATTTCATCATAGTTGTATCTCCTTATTTATTGTGATATTGATGATAATCATCAATATGTAATATGTTTTATTATTATTCTCTTTTCAGGCAAGAAGAAGCCAATACAACTTGACTGGTGGTGATGCCATTAATGTGCTGAAGTCATAGAGCTTTCTCACATTGATGACCTTCCATGACTTCATTTCTATAATATACCTAGATCTTCATCAAATCAAACTTATATTGACATTAACAGATGGTCAAAATATTTCCACAGGAGAAATTCCCTTAAGAATTAATCAGGAATATGAAGTTATTCAGTAAAATATAAATTGTTAATGTTTCAGATTGAAACAAGTGATGTTATTGCCACATATTGTCCATCTGAATACTATAAGTCGCCAGTTATTGTAGGCATTCATGAAGAACTTGATTAATACCTACATAATTTGTTGTTTAATTATTAGTTCTTGTTTTAAATTGTTGATGCCCAAGAGAAACCAGAAAACATATAGGAACATATTTTTTTTTTGTAATCTTTATTAATGTATAGTTATAAATAATGTAATTGATTAACTGTGTATAAAACTGATTTACATATTTTAGTTTACATTTATTGTAACTGTGTTTAAGGGTTTAAACTTATTGTACATACAGTCAGAAATAAATAAAGTCAGTCATTAAATTTCTTCACTTAGGTTGCAATGTGACGCTCATGGACATCTTATTTACAAGTCTTTTACTTACTGATTCTAGCTTTACATTTAGTGCATATATCCATGACCCAAGAATGAGCACTAAACCTTATTATTACTCAACTTACAATTTTGTGTAATGTGTAAAGATTTTATATTTGTAAGGAGGATTTTATACAAGCAACTTGTTAACATGATCAGAACCATGGTAGAAATGCATGTTGGCGATAGCAATGTTATATGAACCTGCAAGTAATCCATACTAATATTGAAACATTTGTGTATCTATAACACTTTCACAACAACCGCTTTAGTAATAAAATTGTGATGTATTCTCCACATCAATCAATGTATATAATATGCACATAATGTAATCTGTGATAATATGTAATCACCCAATAAATACACTTTCTCTAGCTTATGTTGTTCCAAATGATTTATTATTATGGACTGATTAAGTATAAACATATCATGTGATGCAACTCTATATGAGCTATATACATGTAGAATATTTAGGTCAGCATCAATTATCAATTGAACATTTCTAGCATGATATCCCTTCCTGCAAAAATACCTCAATATCCTTGGGTCTCACCATAGCCACTGGTCTCACTAATGTGCCATCAGTGCAACCCTAGGTATGCCAAAAAAATTTCATAGAATTTGTGGTAGAGTCCAACTCCTTCACAGCTGGTGGCTGCCGGGGCACCTCTGCACTGCTAAGTATATCCTTGCTGCAAGGGTGAATTCATCTGTCCAGCCCGTGCTTGTTATCTTATTTGTTTATTCATCTCCTGCAATGTTTCATCAGTGCGATACATATATGCAAAATAAGAGAATATTCAACAGGTACGGCTACAATAGTCATTAAATAATAGGAACTCTAAGAAGAAAGAAGATGTTACATTACTAAATTTATTCAGTATACTAAGTATTCAAATAATACTTGTGACATAGTGTATGTTTCTAGACAATTAGGAATTCCAATGTGTATAAATATATAATAAATCAAGTATTATAAATAAAATTACAGTTAATGTCATAACGTGGAGTTCATAAAGGTAATTTTAACTTGGTATACGCTGGATAGTCATACCTATTACAGATGCAAAAGTAAACAAACAAGTGTCCAAAAGCTTCTTGTATTAATTGAAACCATCTGGGTAGAATCAAAAGGAAATATAAAAAGAAAATGTAAATGTAAGTTGAACTCGCATGTAAAAGCATTATTTACATACCTCATTTGAGAAAAAAGGACCCACTTAATCAATTGAATATAAAAAAATACTATATTTGTCAACGATTGAACACTCATCATCCTATTAATTTGACTAAACATTGCCTTCATATCATAGTCAAGGTACCTATTCATAATAGTACCTAGTCGTTGTAATGCCTATGTATTATACATATATGTACCTATAAGTACAACTCTTTTGTTGTACTTGTACCTATGTAATTTTTGTTGCAGTTTTTGCCGTTGTCGAATTTTACGGCAACATAAGTACATTATATTACTCAGGTAAGTACATCATATTCGTCAAGGGAGAAAAGAAAAGCAATCAAAAATATTTATATAGAAAAGCAAACAGTAAATAGTTTTACTTGCCTGCTATACCAAATCGTCGACCCTCCGAGTTTCAATCTTTACTGCCATCTTCGAGAGGTTGCGTAACCCTAGACTTAGAAGCACCGCTCCTCATCCTCGAGCTGCGTCGATGGTGCCTTCCATTACGACTCCTGTCGCTTCCTCTTCCCATGGCTCGTCGTCCTACGACCACGAATCGGCTTCTGATCGTGAAGCTGGCACTGTTCGGCGTCGTACTGCGCCGATGGCCTGATGGCGTCGCTTATTATGATGATTGATGATGATGATGATGATTTTGCAACGCTTCGCGAACATCGATCGTACTGTAAACTATCAGCGTTACACATTTTAGTTCAAAACCCACTTCTGATATAAAAATCAGGGTGGCAAATTAAACAAAATATTGGTAAATAAGTAGTTCAATATATTTTCAGCCCAGATCTGTAGCTACATTTTAAAAACCAGTCCTCTCCCTCTTTCCCGCCATGCGGTGTCTGTTCAACTTAGCAACTATTACAATGCATTATCACTATTAACCGTTAGTACTTTTTATTTAACAAAACAAAGTCAACTAAAAATACGTCGGAATATTCAAATTATAATTTAAATATTATTCTTAGAATTGTAAGCCATTGTAACAATAAAGTTATTTAATAAACCTATTTAGATTCACTTTTTAACTGTAGTCAAATTAGATACTTTTACATGTCCCCTTTCGTTATAGGGTTACAACTATAATTATTGTAGTAGTATAGTAAGTAGTATGAATAGTAGAAAATAGGAGTGTACAAATGTATGATTATGCCTTATTCTAACACATATCTGTTGTTGGGAATTTAGGAAACTGTCCGCATCGTAGATTTCAATCTTTATTATTTTTGTCCCTCGCGTGACCGGTTTCTTAATGTATTGAAAAATAATTTGTTCTGTTGTCGATCTCTTGCGAGTAAGACCGAGAGTTTTTTGGCCAGGTCGCTGATGATGTTGAAATGATGGTTGATCCACGGGTATAAAATTGAATAGTTCTTCTGTGTCCTGAAAATAACATGAGTCCTGTTAAAATACTTTCCAACACAAAACAGTACAAAATGGAGTTATGTAAAATACTGGCTGCCCAATGTCCAATGAATAGCGTATGCGTCTGCTGATCGAGAGGTCCCGGGTTCGATTCCCGGATCGGCAAAGTGTTTACTGAGTTTTCCTAATTCTTAGTAGCAGCTCGAAGTCTGGAAATGTGCCCGATGATGGCACTAGGCGTGCCCCTCCTATTACGTGGCACCTAAAAATTCATAGAATGGCGAAATGTGTATGTAGTATCACACCTCTGCTTGGCCCTTCGGATTGGTATGAGTGGTGTGTGTATGAATGAATAAATAAAGGTAGAAATAAATTTAACACCAATTCAACTAGGAATCGAACTGCTTGTACTTATTTTGACTATAACTTACTCAAAAACTATTCTCTACAGCTCATTTACAGGAATGATGGCCATTCCATCCGCATTTTATGTTAGTATAAAATTAAATAAATGAATTATAAAAGTGTTTGTGCAAGTATTTGTTTTTTTTTTTCAGTTATTGAATTGAATATTCAATAGCTCGGTAACCATAATGCTGTGTGAAACATGATTTAATCACGGTGCGAACATTACAAAAATTGCAACACAATAATTATAAATAAAATAAAATATTACTCACCGACATATTGATAGGCTGCTTGCTCTCACTCGCTGTTATAATTCAACTAATTTATATTTATTTTTCCCCTCATATTTTATCCTTTATATAGAATTTTTTTTAAATCTCTTCTAAAGACATAAAGTTCAAATTGGTTACGAAATTATCTTTACTTCAAACGTGACAATGTAATTCTATATTCGAGACAATACGGCACCATACCGCCTCAGCTTGCATTCCTAATATTAAAGACAACACTGACTTACCGAAACCGGCAAAGCAACCGGCGTGAAACATACGAATTATGCGTTCCGGCTGCCATTTTACACTTGTTCTCGTCGTACCACGGAGGCACAACTCAAATCATCCATGCACTTAGTGCACGGATGTGTACAATGCATAGTCCACATAAAATACTCTTTTGTATCTACGCAGATTAAAAAAGGAGAACCTTTATGTGTGTATGTTTGTATGTCATTATTCTATTCTATACTTGGTATGAGAAATATATCGGTTCTTTAAAGCTAGTTTTCACCTGCGACTTCACCTGCGTTAAATATCTACTACGAGTACCTATACCGGTTTATCTTCTATACAATTGTTGGTAAAAACAAACACTACATATCACATAATTACATGTACTTACCTACATAATCAAACTGAA
The DNA here is from genome assembly GCA_944739405.2 of Euclidia mi. Classification (NCBI taxonomy): domain Eukaryota; kingdom Metazoa; phylum Arthropoda; class Insecta; order Lepidoptera; family Erebidae; genus Euclidia; species Euclidia mi. Next base: position 26,304,110 of record OX123193.2, on the reverse strand, counting down.
TTGTATATAATGTAAAAGTTTAGTTTTTTTCAAGATGGGCGAACAAAATCTAATATTTAGTAAATGATCAAAAATAAATCTCATTTAAGAGGAGACAAATCCTGGTGCAATTGTAGTATGTGATTGCTTTTTTAATACAAATAAAACATAATACGCTGTAATTGAATGTTATTTTGTATCTTGCACTATGCACATAAAGTAGAAATTATATGATCTCAAATATGTTACTAAGTGATTTTATGCAGCATAATCTATTTTCATATTTGGTGATAGAGTTGACGAAGCGTTTTAACTATGTACTCCTTATTCCTTAAATGAGATTCTATAGTGAGGATTAACAACTATTTAAGAGGGCAGCTGCCGAAGCTGAATCACAACAAATCTTCATCTAGAAGCAGTCACATCTGAACTTGAAACTACCTCTACTTCCTACCTAATTCTACCATAATGTAAGTATTCACTTTTCAATAATGATTTAATCTTCTTCTATTATATAATAACATTTTATTTAATATACTGGTCCCTATTATTACATTTCTTGCCTAATTATTCCGTTGTGTTAGAGTATGCCATTCGCTCTAACTTCATTCAACACATTAATAATGAATTACATTAATAAAAATTATTATTGATATTTTTCTTACTATTCAATCATTCAAGCATTTATTTCATTCACTTATCTGATGACACAATTAACTGTTTACTAATTGAAAAAGATGTAGTTTGACTGCTTACTAATTCTTTGTACTATTAATTTTCAGGTCTAAGCACACCGCTGAGCATCTTTTCCCCTCCGAGGACGAGTCGTCCGACGAGGTGCAGATGAAGGCCAAGCCAAAAGAAAATAAAAAGCGCAAGCCAACATCAAGCTGTGCGTCGCAGCCGTCCACGAGCAAGAAGAATAAGCCCACCATTCATCCCATCACTCCTGTGACCAAGTCAACAGCTCGTGACTTGTTCGGAGACGACAGCGATGACGACGACCTTCAAGTGGTGGCTGACAAGAAGCCTCCACCGATTTACTCGTATATTACGAGGAGATTGGCGAACGGCTTCTCTCGCCAAATTAACGAGGAGAAGAAAGGTGCGTTCTATGTAGAACTGAAAATTTATAAATGTGACGAGATAGAGCGAGTCCAACCCGTAAATAGGTGGCGTCACTCTATTATTACGGTCAAAGACAAAACTGATGACAATTCAGAGTCTTGGCGCCACCTTAACGCATATATAGCGAGCGTTAGAAAGGAGTTCAAGAACTGCACTCCGACATTTGTAGGCTCGTACCAATAATTTAAATTACCTATTATTGTTATTTTAAGCATAGTAATAATTATGTACTAATTATAACCTTATTATTTGTATTTCGTAGGTAGGCACTCTTGTGGATTATATAACTTACATTGTAATCGAATAATTAAATTATCAATTAAACAATTTAGATATCTGTCGTATTTCTTTTGTTTTCAGTAACACAACCCAGCGATGACCCATCAGCAAGTTCTGATAACATTATTGAAAATACTGATACATGTCGAATTGATATCCCCGAATATAATATGAATGAATGTTGATGAGCGTGATTATTTATCAAAGACAATTTATTGTGAGAAATGTAAAATTTATATCCTGGAACATAAATACAGACATCATAAGAGAACGAATATCCACAAATCGAATTGTTTAATAAAGTCAAGGTTTAAAAATATTGATATTATTGCTACAGCATTCAAAAACAGAATTATGACTTATCGTTTAAATCCATCATATTCAGAAAACGAGTACCTCACGCCTGAGATGTTCTTAAATGACAAACAAAAATATATCTTTAAAATTATTAAGATTTCCTTATTAAGAAATACATGCATTAAAGTTAACTTTGAGCTTATTGCTTATTTTTTACTACCTAAATTAAATGAGCAGCAACTCAAATCATTTAATACGAAATATGAAATTATATACCATAGTACTGATTTTAATGAGATATATTTAAATTTAATAGAGACATTTAAAAGAAAGTTTACCGAATTTGAGCATTGTGAGTCTGGTTGGTCATTTGTTTCTATAAATCATTTAGAGATAAATATAAATAAGTATTCCCCTATGCGGGTGGTACTTATTTGGAATTACCCAAGGCTATTAAAAATACAAAGAGTTGTTTGAATATACAAAATAATGATGAATACTGTTTTTTATGGAGCATAGTTGCTGCATTATTTCCAGCCAAAAATAATGTGTGCAGGACGAACTCCTATCCACATTTTAGTTCAATATTTAATTTACAAGGTATTTCATTTCCTCCTTCTCCAAGAGATATTAAACTTTTTGAAAAAAATAATTCTGAGATAAGTATTAATATATATGGATTGGATGAACGTGATAAAGTAACAGGTCCTCTTTATATTACGAGTGATAAAAAAGATAAACACATTAACTTGTTATATTTTGAAAATAAAAATACAGGTCATTATTGTTTGATAAAAAACCTTTTGCGGCTAGTACGACGACAAGTGTCATGCCATAAAGGTACAATGTACTTATGTGAAACATGTTTACAATTTTTTACTTCCAAAACAAAGTATCATTCCCACAATTGCTCTAAAATTTTAACTATACTACCTGACAAAAACAGTATTTTACAGTTTAAAAATTATGAACGAAAGCAAAAAATTAATTTTGTTATATATGCTGACTTTGAAAGTATATTATTGAACTATAAAGAGGAAGAGAATAATAAAAATACAGTTAAAAATAAATTACATGAACCATCTTGTTTTGCATTTTATGTGTGTTGCTCACATGATAGCAGATTGAATAAATTTGTAACATACAGAGGATCTGACTGTGTGGAAGTATTCATTAAAAGATTGATAGAAGAGGCAAAGTTAATTCATAATATTTTAATAACAAAAAAACCCATGAAACCTCTCACGACCGAGCAAATTGATTGTTATTTAAAAGCAACTTTATGTCATATATGTAATGATTTATTATTTGATGATAAAGTTTGTGATCATGACCACATTACAGGCGAGTATAGAGGTGCAGCACATTCGCATTGTAATTTAATGTATAGAGTGTGTTCATTTATACCTATTATATTCCATAATTTGGCTGGGTATGACTCTCATATATTCATAACAGAATTATGGAAATATTATGGTGAAATAAAAATAATTGCAGAAACTAAAGAAAAATATTTAACCATAACTAAAATAATAAATACAGGAAAAGGAAACAAACCAATTCAAATTAAATTTATAGATTCATTTCAATTTCTAAATTCAAGTCTTGATAATCTGAGTAAAAGTTTAACAGAAAGTGATTTTATTCATCTATCATCGGATTTCCCAGATAAAAAGCAATTCAATTTATTACAAAAGAAAGGTATTTATCCTTATGAATATATTTGTTCATGGCAGAAATACGAAGAAAAACAACTTCCTGCAAAGGATGATTTTTATAACACTTTACAGTTGAAACATATATCTGATGATGATTATCAACATGCTCAAACAGTGTGGAAATACTTTAACATAAATTCTCTTGGTGAATATACTGACTTATATTTAAAGTGTGATGTTCTATTATTATGTGATGTATTTGAAAATTTCAGAAAAATTTGTTTGTTGCATTATAAACTCGATCCTGCGTATTACGTAACATCACCTGGATTGAGTTGGGATGCTATGCTTCTTTACACTGGTGTTCGCTTAGAATTAATTAATGATTTAGAAATGTATAATATGTTGGAAAAAGGTATCCGTGGAGGGTTGGCTCAATGCTCTCATCGATACGCCAAAGCTAATAACATTTATTTACCTCTTTTCGATAATTCCAAACCATCCTCATATTTAATGTATTTAGACTGTAATAATCTATATGGATATGCAATGACACGAAAATTACCAATTTCAGAATTTAAATTCATGTCACATTACGAAATAAATAATTTCAATTTATTTGATATTTCAGATAACGCTGATTATGGCTATATTTTAGAAGTAGATATAGAGTATCCAGATCATTTACCTAATTCACATAGTGATTTGCCTTTTGCTCGTGAGAAATTCATACCTATTGGAGGGAAAACACAAAAATTTATTGCAAATTTGTATGATAAATATAACTAGATCATTCATTATGTTCATTTAAAAGAATGTCTTAAAAATGGTCTAATTTTAAGAAAAATTCATAGAATACTTTGTTTTAGACAAGAAAGTTTTTTGAAAAAGTATATAGATTTGAATACTACGCTACGACAGGCTGCTTCAACATTCTTTGAAAGAGAGTTCTTTAAACTTTTAAATAACTCAATATTTGGTAAAACAATTGAAAATAAACGTAAACATGTCGATGTTAAATTGATAACCAAATGGAGTGATCATTTGAATAAAACGAATAAAGTAATAGGTGCTGAAAAAATAATTACAAAGCCTAATTTAAAAAATATTACTGTATTCAACGAAAACTTTTTAGCCGTACAGCTGAACCCAGAGAAACTTATTTTAGATAGACCAATATATATTGGATTTACGGTGTTAGAATACTCCAAGCAACATGTGTACAATTTCCATTATAATATCATTAAGAGTAAATATGGTGATAAAGTTAAATTATGCTATACTGATACAGACAGTTTATTGTATCTAATACATACTGAAAATTTATATAAAGATATGCGTGATAATATTTCACATTATGATACAAGTAATTTTGAAACTAATAATCCTTATTGTATACCAAAAGTAAATGAAAGAGTACCTGGATTATTTAAAGATGAATTAGGAGGAGATCCAATCAGTGAATTTATAGGGTTAAGAGCAAAGCTGTATTGTATTAAATCGTTAAACACACAAATAAATAAAGCTAAAGGCGTATCAAAACCTATTTCTAAGCGTTTAACATTGTATAACTATAAAAATGTTTTATTTAAAAACCTAACACTAAAGTGTAAAATGAATATGATAAAATCAATGAAACATGTACTGTTCTCTCAAGAAGTAAATAAAGTAGTCTTAAATAGAATAGATGATAAGAGGTATACACTGAGAAATCAAATTGACACTGTACCTTGGGGTCATTCCAGCCACATTTGTTAACAGCTGACTTATTTTGTATAAAAAATATGTTTAACATAAGTACTTAATTATAATTTTAATTCTAAGAATATTATGTATAGATTATGTACTACACACAAGACTAAAATATAAGATAAGTTGAATAATTATGTGTTTTATTTTATTATATTGTAATGTTTATTCCAACAACTCTACTTATTATTATTATTATTATTGTACTCGTATTATTCTAATATCTGACTTGGAACTATCTGGTTATGTTTATTAAACAATGCATGGGATGCATGAAAATAGCCTCCTCGAGTGACGCTACATACTTATAGCACTAGTAGGTACGTCCGGCGCGTCCTGGGCAGTCAGCTTCGGTATCAATGTTGTTGACTGGCTAATATTTTCACCACTATAATATTTATTCCTACATGAAACGTCGATCATGAAAAAGAATGATTTCAGATGCCCTAAATAGTATAAATACAGCTGCAAATGTTCTTGATATATTAGATTTAAATATGAAGTGGGTTAAGCATCCAGTATCCTTAGAAGTTAAAAATATTGATGTGAAAAAAAATAAACTGCATCCGAAACATAGCGTACCTACCGAACAATATACGATGTATAATATGCGGTCCCTCGAATTGTGGAAAAACGAACGTCATGATTAGCTTGTTAATACATCAAAATGGTTTAAAATTTCAAAATGTTTATTTGTATTCCAAAACAAGCCTACAACCAAAATATTGTTTTCTAAAACAAATCTTAGCAAGAGTACCAAAAGTACTAACTACTAACTGTTCACTTTTGAATTCGATGAGGACGTTATTCATCCTAATGACGCCTTACCAAATTCTATAATAATATTTGATGATGTGGTTGGTGAAAAACAAATAAATATACGGAATTATTATACAATGGGATAGAGGAATAGATTGTTTTTATTTGTCTCAGACTTATACAAAATTACCGAAGCGGTTGCTACGTGACAATGTTAATTTTCTAGTTATTTTCAAACAGGATGATTAGAACTTGAAGCATATTTATGATGAACATGTTAGTTCTGATATGGAATGGTCTAAGTTCAAAAATATTTGTTCTAAAATATGGCTGACACCGTACGATTTTTTGACTATTAATAAAGACTGTGAACTAAACAATGGCACATACAGACAATCATTTGACAACTATATAAATTTTGAATAACTAATAAAAAGCATTTTTATGATCATGTCAGTTCCTTCAGAGACAGAAAATAATAAATCGGTTTTATATTTTGACTGAGGATATAAATAAATACATTCGTTAAAATGATCAGTGTTATCAATTCTCTGGTTGAATACAGTGTCGAGTAATAATATGGAGGAAAAAATTAAATTAGAATTAATTAAGTCTGTTGACTCAGTAAAAAATAAATTAAAACAGATGAAAAACCAGGAATATGAAATGAATTTATCCCTCGATAAAATACTAAAACCTGTTTCGGAGCCTCTCCAAACATTAGTGAATTTAAAAAAGAAACCGCTGGATAATGAACTAATAAAAAATGAGACAAATTCAGAAGTATTTGAATCAGATGAAAGTATTCAAAGTTGTTCTACTAAGTGTGATGATTTTTATGATGCCGATTTAAATATTGCAAGTGCATCTAACAGCAAAGAAAAAGGTAATAATTTAGAAATGTCATTAAAGGGTGAAGATGTCTACGGAATTTATGAGAGTCTAAATGTACCATTTGGAATAAGAACTGATAATAACCAATTAATGATAGGTAACTCAAAAGAATCATTTTCAAAAATTGACAGTTTGGATGCAAATAATATATTAATGGTAAAAATTGACGACAAAACTTACAATTTAACTCCAGGCCTGAAAGAACTTTTGCTTCGAAAAAAACCTGATCTGACATCAATAACGAGCGAAGATAAAATTGTATATAAAAATATATTACTTGAAACAAATGCGCATAAGAGAGATTTTAATCCTAAGGGTCAAATGAGAGGTGATAAAGGAAATAAATATCGAGATATAATCAAACCCTTGTTTTCTAATACTTCAAATGATAAATATCATATCAAACATGGAGGTAGTTTACCTAAACTCAAGAAATATAAAACCCAAACTGACTTGGTATATTGGGATGACCCTAATGAATTGGTTGAAAGGTTAAAATTGTTGATAGCTTCAAGAGATGCTGGTAATACGAATCACGATAATGAAATTTTATCAATAATTGAAGAATTGAAAGAAGCTCGAGTAATAAAAGGAATAAATAAATAGATGTGCTATATAGTTTTTATTTTAGTATTATACAGTCATTCATTATGATCATTGGCCAATTATTGTTAACGCAACGTGGATATTTTACTTCCCGCATATCCGGTTGTTGAATTCTTAGTAGGTACTACTCGCTTCAGAGTTATACAAACTATAAGATAAATTCCGAACTTATTATGAGCAAAGCCGATATAGTCAATGAAATTCATAAAAATGCGAGGATACATTTTCCACGTAGAAACGTTATTATGAAGGATATAGATGATCTATGGCAAGCAGATTTAATTGATATGCAATCAGTTTCTAAGGAAAATAAAAGCTTTAGATTTATTCTTGCCGTTATTGATACGTTTTCTAAGTATGCTTGGACTTTTCCCTTGAAAAGTAAGAATAAAGACGACGTATATAATACATTTAAACTTTTGTTGGATAAAGGACGTATCCCGAATAATCTACAAACTGATAATGGAACAGAATTTTATAACAACAAATTTAATTCTCTCATGAAATCATATAATATTAATAATTATTCAACCTTCTCGACAAAGAAAGCTTCAATAGTTGAAAGATTTATCAGAACATTGAAATCTAAATTATACAAGGAATTTAGTTTACAGGGTAATTATAATTGGATAAATAAAATACTCAATAACGTTACATATAGATATAACCACACCAAACATCGAACAATTGACGAAATTCCAGCAAAAGTTAGTGATATTAATAAAGCACTTGTATTAAAAAGATATCTTATGTTAGTAAAAAAAGTTAATACTAAGAGTAAGTTTAAAGTAGGGGATTATGTGCGAATCAGTAAGTACAAAGGTACATTCGAAAAAGGATACACTCCCAACTGGTCGACAGAAGTATTTAAAGTTAGAAAAATACAAAACACAACCCCTGTCACTTATTTAATTGAAGACACAATCAGAGGTCACCCCATTTTAGGGGCATTCTACGCTCAAGAACTTCAAAAGACAAAACATCCTAATGTATACTTAGTCGAAAAAGTTCTTAGAAGAAAAGGAAACGAGGTTTTAGTAAAATGGCTAGGTTTACCCTGCTCTGAAAACAGCTGGATTAATAAATCGAATATATTGTAATTAAACCTATATATTAAACATTATTTTCATGATCAATCAGTATTATAATGTGTTTAGGAGAGATCAGTCTTCTCAATTGGTTTACAAATAATTTACCATTTGAATTACATATACCAGGATACAATTATTGTGGACCTGGTACCAAATTAAAGAAAAGACTTTTACGTGGTGATAAGGGTATAAATAAATTAGACGAATATTGCAAAGAACACGATATTGCCTATCACAAATCTTCAAATTTGAAAGATAGACATAAAGCAGATTTAGTTTTAATGAAAATGGCAAAGAAACGCACGGTTGCTTCTGATGCGAGTGTAAGTGAAAAGATTGCAGCCCATGTAGTAAATAAAGCTATGTTGGCTAAAGTTAAAACTGGTGCTGGCTTAAAACACCATGATCGTAAAACAAAATATTTAAGAAAAATGAAGCTTGATTTGAAAAATAAATTTAAGAATGTGATTTCAAAAACAAAAAAAACATATACAAAAATTAAAGCCAAAATGCAGGGAAAAAGCAATAGAATTAGCTATGGCTGCTACAAGAGAAATCATTGATGATTCGTCTATAAAACTTCCTCGTATTATTCCTTTACCAAAAACTGGTGGAGTACTGCCTTTAATTCCAATTTTTGCGGGATTATCGGCGACTGCAGCCTTAGCAGGTGGTGCGGCCGGTATTGCTAAAACTATTAATGAATACAAGATGTTTAAAAAGCGTTTCGCTGAATTGAAGAGGCATAATGAGAAAATGGAAGCTCTTTGCATCGGAAGAGGATTACATCTTAAACCTCATAAAAATGGACTAGGGATTTACGTATCGAAACAAAAAAACTAAAGTATCGGCTACCCAATCGTCCTTTATCTAACTTAGACATTTTGAAATATGGAAATAGTATTCCCTATTTTGAGGGGTCTTTATGCGAGATGAACTCCCAACACAACCTTTTAAAAAAGAATGTGGTGTCATTAATTTAGATACTTCCAAAAATCTCGGTTCTCATTGGGTAGCCTATGTAAAATATAATGATTACATAGAATATTTTGATAGTTATGGTAATCTTAAACCCCCAAGAATTTATAAGATACTTAGGTTCTAATATAAGCTATAATTATTACAATATACAACGTGATCACCCTTTTAATTGCGGGCATCTTTGCTTAAACTTTTTGAAGAATTTTTGGGATGGGTTCAAGATAAAATAAACAAGATACTTCAGCATTGTTCAGTATGTAAGCATGTCTATAACGGTAACTATCTCCGGAAATAAATCAGAATTGACTTCATACTTTCAACCACCTTTGAGTTTATCTGGTCAATATGAGTGTGGTTTACTATACTTTTCTGTATTAAACTCAGTACATCATTTTCGTGATAATATTCTACCTGTTATTAGAATTGAATGTGATTTAGTGTACGGTTCTTACTCCAACGGATTACCAGTTCATGTAATTCACGAATTTATAGCTAATACTGCTGCAGGTAATTGGTGCGTAGAATCACCACAAAACGTTATTTATTTTCCTGTAAACAAAACATTAATTACATCTATATCTATTAAGATTGTTGATCAGTCCGGTCAGTGCGTTGACTTTGGAAAAGAACAAATTGAACTACGCCTTCATTTAAAAAAGACAAAATGATCTTGTATTATAAAAACCCTACAGTTAATATACAACGCCTTACTTCTTCTAAAGCATTTAAGGTGCAAAGACGTAGCAATCAAGTGAAGAAATTGACGAAACCGAATAAAGATTTTCTTAAAGCCCTAGGATTCCAAATATGAATAAACTACAGGTTGCTGAGTTACCACACTTTGATACTTCGATTGAAAGTTACGAAGTCCATTCTTACAATCCCTACAATAACAGTTTTAGAGAAAATGATGAAATCAGAATTCCCGTACACCAACAAGACGTATATGTGCTGCCATCAGCCAGCTCAATTTACATCGAAGGTGAAGCAAAACTCATCAAAAAGATGGGAATCCGATCAAAAAACCTGTTACGTTCACTAATAATCCTGTTATGTTTTTGTTTCAAGACGTCAGATACGAAATAAATGGAATTGAAATAGATCGTATGAAAAATTCTGGCATAACTTCAACAATAAAGTCATATATTTCATTAAACGAAGCAGAAAATAAAGTAGCTGCATTATGGGGTTGGAATTTGGCCGGATTTAAAAGCGATGGTCATTTTAGTGCAGTAATACCGTTAAATAAAATTTTCGGGTTTGCTGAGGATTATAATAAAATTATAATTAATTGTAAACATGAACTAATAATGAATAGAAGCAATTCAAATTTAAACAGTGTCATACTTAGTGATGATATTACTCATTTTAAAATAGATATTCAAAGAGTGCAATGGCGGGTGCCACATATAAAAGTCTCAGATCGGGAACGACTAACACTATTGAAATATTTGGAAAAAGATAAATCTACTCAAATGGCATTTAGAAATTGGGATTTGTATGAATATCCTATACTCCCCAAATCTACAAAGCATTCTTGGTCGGTTAAAACGGCTTCACAGTTAGAAAAACCAAGATATGTAATTTTCTGCTTAGAAACTAATAGAAAAAGTAATAAATCAAAAGACAGTTCCCTATTTGATCACTGTGACGTAACAAACGTAACGCTATTTTTGAATTCTCAATATTACCCCTACGAACCGTTAGGCTTAAAGTTTTCTGAAAATAAGTACAGTATATTATACGAAATGTATGTGAAATTTTGTCAGTCGTATTACAACAGCCCAGTCGATCCCTTACTTGATCTGAAAGATTTTAAGGAAAAAGCTCCACTTTTTATGATTGATTGCTCGAGGCAAAATGATTGTCTAAAAACAGGGCCGGTAGACGTAAGGCTGGAATTTGAATGTTCAACATTAATACCAGATAATACAACTGCATAGTGTTTAATTATAAACGATCGACTTGTGGAATACAAACCGTTAAGTAATATTGTGCGCAGGCTGTCATGATTGCCATTGTAGATGTTCAAGGTTTCAAAACAGAAGCAAACGAATTTATAATAAAAGAAATTGCGATATTATGCGATAAAAAAATACAAGTATTTCTAATTAAGGCTCCATTCCCATTCTGCGATTTGACTAAACAAGAACGACGCCAAGTAAGCTGGATTGTACGCAATAGAAAGATATACTGGAATGAAGGAATTGTGCCTTACTCCAATTATCAGAATTTGATTATAAATATTTTAAGAGATAAATGTATTTTTACCAAAGGTGCTGAAAAAGTGTTGTGGTTAAAAAGTATTGTAAATAATAATAATGTTAATAACTTAGAAGATAAAGGTTATCCTAGTTTATTAAACTTGTATAAACAGTATGAACAGTCTCATGATCTGTATAGTTGTATTTATCATGATTCAACATGTGCTTTAAAAAACGTTCTCTGTTTAGATAAATGGTGTAAAACTATAACATTATAAATACAATTACCATGCAATAAATTTTTGAAATAAATATTATCTTGTTTTATTTATTGCTGAAGTTATAGTAAATGGCCCTATTCTACAGAAGGAGATCATGGTTCAATTTTGAATCTGAGTATCGAGTAGGTAATGAAAAATGAAAATTGACTAAAATGATTGAATTGATAAATTAAAATAGTATTAAATTTAATTCTACACTACTCATGTACACGCGCGCTACAATACGCACTTCAAAAAACCGGGCTCGCGTAAACTAGCATTTCGGCGTGTTCGCTCGAAACGGTAGTGACATCTTGTCATTGTCAACTTCTATTCTGACGGCTCGTGCTTAAAAGAGCTAAGAAGAGCGTCAACGCTCGTACGAGTTGTGCGTGAAAAGGCGCGCCTATACGCGCCTACATGCGCTTCCAAAAACGAGGTTATACACGCGTATAAAACGCTAATCTGAAACCACGGCCGTTTCCTCGCAAAATATTGCGCCTAGTGTTGTGGGTTCGATCACAACACTTTGTGTGATCCACAAATTGTTGTTTCAAGGCACTATCTATCTTGTACAAAAGATTAATTAATAGGGTAGTTTCCAGGGTCAAAATAATTACATTTTATTTAGTCCGTATTTTAGATTATAAAAAAATATTGGACACGTATTTTTTCTTTTTTCGATTAAAAAAAAAATAAAAAAGACATAGCCCATTAAAATTACGTGTGACGTCACCTAGTGCGACAAAATGCAGCACGGCGCGCGGCGTGACGTTATACGTAACTTTAATGAGCTATATCTTGGTCATTTTTGGTTTAATTTACAAATAAAAAAATACGTATCGCTTATTTTTGAATAATCTAAAGGACGAACTTATAAATTTTTTTTCCTCAACTAGCCTATTGTGCGGGCGTTATCTTTCATAAAATAAAGATGAATAAATGAAAATGCTTACTTCTATATTACGCATTAAACAAGTTATGATGTTATAATGAATAATATCAGCATAATTGCTTAAGCGGTACAAATATGCCTGAGCTAAGAGAGTATACTATTATGCGGACGATATGATTAATAGGTTTATTTATAAGCATATAAGATATTTTACAATAACTGTAACCATTTGTGTAATCATATAAAATGTAATAAACTGATTTTGGTAAAAGAAAATGGCACAACGACTTCTAAGACACAATAAATATAGCTTTGCAGGCCGATACGACAATGCCGCCATTTTTCATCTGAAATTCATTGAATGCCAAAACCTTAACCAAAGAGCTCAGATATTTACATAGAGGCGCATTTCCTATGGGCGTTCTGAAGACAAACTTTCTGTGACCTAAGTTGCAGCTTGGCGGCGCGCGGTGTAGCAGTCACGCTGTGACAGCTGTCTCTACGACAGCAACAGAGACGCACGTTCCTCCTGTGTATCTTATCTACGAGAGCAAAAGAGACGGAGAAATACGCCAGCGCCGCCAACAGCGCCAACTACGAACTAAGCTGGAGACAGTCCCCACTTGGAATCGGCACACGAAATCCTTAAGAACTTGCTTCTATGTAAATCTTTATTCATTGCCTTAACGATAAAGATTCTATACCAATCTTAGTCTGTAATTTACAAAATTCACGGAGCCTTAAAATTACCGTTACATCGCCAACATGCTTCAGTCATCCTTTAAAGTTGTATTTAAGCCAACATTAAGGCTTGTGTAATATCGTAGCAATAAGTGAACCACGATTATTTTAATAAAACCGTTAGAAGCCACTTTTATGACGTGCTATAAAACCAACATAAATCCCTGTGCAATAAAATTCAATTTGAGCAACGTATTAACGAAGGGGACTTGGGGGGTTAACATAAAATAATAGTTCAGAAGCGCAATATTCTCTGGACATTTGAAGCTCAATTGATCTTATCATCTATTAAATATTTTATTTCAAAGAGTTGCAGGATAACGGTAACGAGATATTAATGATGATTCTACTTATATAAAATTATATTTAACATTGCAGTTTTCATTTGTTGTGAGTGAAGCATTTATGAATTGGTATGGTTAAATATGTACCCACTTTTATAATGGCTTGTTTCAGTGTCAGTGATATTAAGTCTCGTTTCATGACTTTCAGTTGTCCCATAGATGAAATAGCAAAGATTTCTCCTAAGATTATAATAAGCTGTAGTCAGCTACATCATTCTTTTTCATTACCAGACACAATAGAATTTTCATCGTATTTACAAATGAGTTGACAACGCTTAAAACCTTTGAGGTTATTAAATTGATTGTTTGACATTGTGTACCTACTACTAGGATCTGGGTTTATTTCAAACTTAACGCTAAAGTGTAACATAAGCCTCGAGGTAAATTTACCTCTGTAAATATCGTGAAGGGATGTTTAATTGTTGATAACGTGTAATTGAAAAGCTTCTCTTCCCCGTGCGGTCTTCAGTCTAGGAAGCTACGTTATGAAGATAAATGGTTTTTATTTGTCACTGCTTATACACCTTTTTGTTATACTAGAAACGTTGCTATGCAATGGCAGTCCATTATTATCATCGTCACGATAAGTTTCGATGTTTATGATACAAATATTTTTATACCACCCGAGAAAGATATAATATTGTTCATCAACATCATCATATACATTGACTTGTACTGATCGACATAACATGGCAGAACCAAAACTACTGAAGGTAAAGATATGAAAATTAGACAGCGGGTTCCTTTAATGATTATTTGGGCGCCCACTAATCCAGGGTTATTAATATACCACCTCCGTGGAAGTAAAATAATGGTTGAAAGTCCAGGGCAGGCTCAGCCGCAGGCAACTTCTAGTTTTTGTATACATAATTATTATATCAACGACAAATGTATATAAAACTCGTTTTCAATTAATGATTAGTCGAAGTTATTCCAGCAAAAGTAGCAACTTCTGTCAGCTCTATTCTCTTGATATCAAATCACTTGCATAAATGGACAAATACATATCAAACTAGTTGTGTAAATAATTAATTTGACCCACTCTGTGTTGAATTGTGTCGAACGTTAGTGCCATGCGTTTAGTTTTACTCTATTTGCTTCGATCCACTGCCGCTATAGGGGGCTGACGTCAGCAGAAATTCAAAATGCTTTTTTAAAGCTCACAAGTTTAGGTAAATTTTACAGTACTACACCAGGGTAGGTTGTTGTAGTATTTAGTTAATTTAGATTACTTACTACGTAGGTATAAAGATGAAAATTGTCATTGATTTGTTTGCACGCGCGCGCTCTTATCAATCAACAGCGGCGAAGGAAAGGCAAAAAATATATATATACCTAGTATTCAGTTAATAGCGTATTCGCTATCTCTTATAAAGGTATATAAATAAATACTTCTTTGTGAATTAAACGTGATAGTTCGAAAGTATTTATCTAACACGCTAAATTACAAATAATTTATTGCTTAACTAATATCGTTCATTTATTTTTTTCTATCTCAGTCTAGCTTACATTAAACGTCTTTTACAGTAGTTATTACCTTTTTATTCCTAACTTAATAAATAAAATTACTTTGAAAATGTAGTCTCAGCAATAAAAACGCAAAAAGCTAGACGGGCACTAAAAACTATTATGAAGTGGGGCAACCTGACAGGGAGGAAATATAGCTTGGCCTCATAATAAGACGGCCCATAAATATGACGGTTAGCCGGGACTGTAGTGAGGACTGCCGAGTCCACGGATGATAACTGCGGCGCAGGTAACTTACTGCATTTGTTACAAGATTACGACGCTACGAATGCCGTTTGTTTTGTCCAATTTAAAGCGCGAGGGTTTTATATACTTTTCCAGATTTGAATTGACCACATTTCTATATCTATTTTTGTATAAGCAGCAGAAGCAATGGCAATTTGTATATAACAAAATAAATATACAGACCGCAGTTTACCTGCCCGCTCATGTAAATTGTGTAGATATTATCTATATATAAGCAAGAATCGGAAGTCTTTCATTTAACTTCGAGACATACATCTTAACTGCTCTATCTGACCTGCATATTGCATTTCATTATGTCAATCACGAACGTGCATTAAAACATCACCATATCTACTCCTCCACTTTGCCTGTTTTAAGAATTAACTACTAATAAATATAATTATATATATCTTTTATAATGGAATTATATATGTATTGTTTGTATGTATATTATGTATTATTTGTAAGTATAGGTAATGTATACCTCATTTTTTGTATATGTATGTATATACCTACATATGTATGTACATTGTATTCAAATAACTATAAGTTTCCAGATATGTTTGATCACTACACTATCAAACCTATCTTTTTCAGTCTGTCCATCCTAAGGTTGCCTGTAAGGAATCGCATTTTGCGATAAGGCCGCCCTTGTGCATTTACTATTTTTTATAAATTTAAGATATCTATAAATAATTTTTGGAACAATTGTATTTGCGCAATAAAGATGTTATCTATCTATCTATCTAAGTATTTGAAATGGAATAGCACTTTTAGAACCGTGGTATGAAATATCAACACAAATTTGTTTCAGTGTTCAGACCTTCATTAAAGTTAGATTATGTAAATAGTTTGAATACGCAAACTGAAATAACCATTAAACCTGAACTTACGCATGAAGCGACGAATCATATAATTAGATTTACAACATCCAACATTCAGCAAGAAACTATAAGATATTCATGAATCTAGAAATTGTTGATTATGCAAAACAATAAACAGAGGAACAAAATACAATCGTGAGCCTCTAGGTAGACAAATAATTTATCATTTCTCAAAGAAAGGATACCCGTTTTCGCTGTCTACCGTTATAAAACATTCATTGTATGAAGGCTCAAGAAGCCTCCATAAGCCTATATTTAGATGTATACAATTAGGTACAACTTTTTGCGTGAATAGATAATAGGCCTTCTTCTCATTCTTCGTAACGATGTACAAATAAATATAATATTTTTTATACATTTATCAATAGTGAATTATAGTAAAAATCAGTGAGTTTTCTGAGAATTTCGCGTAACAAGAGACTTCTTTACAATCTCGGTAGATCAAGCGAGTCCATGCGTTGAATCACAAATAGTTGAAATCTTTGCACATTTGTTGTTGGACGACGTAGGTACTTAGTTTGTGCAATATGTCTACAAAGTGAGTTATTTGTAAAGGATTTCACTTTATTCTTCACTAAATATCATCCGCAGCTCCGCCTGCGTATTTTATGCACCTTAACATTCCTTGGTATCACACTATCCATTGGTGAAAACCGTACAAAAGTTTGTTGACTTGTTTTTGATTTTATCGGTTTCGTACCGACATATAGAAAGAAAAGATACTTCATTTAGACTTCTTAACAATCTCGGTAGATCAAGCGAGTCCATGCGTTGAATCACAAATAGTTGAAATCTTTGCACATTTGTTGTTGGACGACGTAGGTACTTAGTTTGTGCAATATGTCTACAAAGTGAGTTATTTGTAAAGGATTTCACTTTATTCTTCACTAAATATCATCCGCAGCTCCGCCTGCGTATTTTATGCACCTTAACATTCCTTGGTATCACACTATCCATTGGTGAAAACCGTACAAAAGTTTGTTGACTTGTTTTTGATTTTATCGGTTTCGTACCGACATATAGAAAGAAAAGATACTTCATTTCATAATATGTATGTGGTATGTATCAGTCACAGAAACACAAAGGCTTTTCTAATATATTTAATTGAACTTTTATCGATATTTTACTGAGCCCACTTACAGTCTATTTTAAAGTATAATGAGCTTGACAACCTTTATTCATATTGGCTTGAAAATTAATTATACACCTTCTCAATATTCTTAGTGTAGTGGCAGAGTCCAAGCCGGGAATTGAATCTGGGACCTCCGATCAACAGTCGCATACGCTATTCACTGGACCTCGGAGGCAGTCTTTATTGAGTTGAGACTGCCTCCGTGGTCCAGTGGATAGCGTATGCGTTACGGCAAAAGTGTTACTGGGTTTTTCCGAATTCTCAATAGCAGCACGGAGTCTGGTGATGTGCCCGGTAACGGCAATGGGCTCGCCCCCTATTACGTGGGACCTAAAAAATGCCTACCTCTTCGGGGATACAGGCGTGAGTCTATAAAAAGAAACTAGTGGCAGAGCTTTTTCAATAGTTAACAGCCCATAATTCCAACAAAATTTTGCCATTCCAATATAGTTCTTCTGCACAAAAAAGGCGAAAAATGCAACATCGGAAACTACCGACCCATAAGTTTAATCTCCCATATTTACAAAACATTTATAAAGGAGAAAATCGAATCGCTGACCAATTAGACCAACATCAACCCGTCGAGCAAGCAGCATTCCGACCCGGTTTCTCCACTATAGACCACCTCCACACCGTGAACCAAATCATAGAAAAACATTACGAATTTAACAAACCTCTGTACCTAGGATTCGTGGATTATTCCAAAACCTTTGACAGCATTACTCATAGTGCAATAGAAGATGCCTTACGGAAACAAAATATAGAAGAGCCCTACATAAACCTTATTAAAGCCATTTACAATAATAGTACAGCAGATGTCAAGCTCCAACTTTCTGGTCAGTCATTTAAAATAGAGAGAGGCGTCAAACAGGGTGACCCGTTGTCTCCTAAACTTTTTAATAGTGTCCTGCAACAGGTTTTCGGCAGTCTGACGAATTTGTGGCAATCCAGAGGCATTGTGGTCGGCGGCAAAAGATTAACAAATCTTCGTTTCGCCGACGACATTGTTCTCTTTTCCTCATCAGCCTCGGAACTCGAGCTAATGCTTAAAGACCTCAGCTCTGCAAGTCTTCAAGTTGGACTTCAGATGAACCGGGCCAAAACTCAAGTAATGACCAACAGCACGAAACGTAGGGTCACGGTAGACGGGCAGAC
Organism: Euclidia mi; assembly: GCA_944739405.2. Lineage (NCBI taxonomy): Eukaryota > Metazoa > Arthropoda > Insecta > Lepidoptera > Erebidae > Euclidia > Euclidia mi. The sequence goes on along the minus strand of OX123193.2, from coordinate 26,285,322 downwards.
TATACATTATGTCGACGAGTATATATACTTGGGCCAGATTGTCTCTTTCAGCAACAGGCAAGACAAAGAAGTAGGACGGCGAGTCGAAAATGCCTGGAAGAGCTTCTGGTCAATGAAAGAGCTACTGAAGGGCAACCTTCCACTGACACTCAAGCGAAAGCTCGTCGATATGTGTATATTGCCCGTCCTAACCTACAGTGCACAAACATGGTCCTTGACGGAAATCCAGAAGTCCAAACTGAAGATTTGCCAAAGGGCTATGGAACGTAGCATTCTCGGGGTAAAAAGGACCGACCGTGTCCGGAACACCACGCTACGTTCCCAAACACGCATAGCCGATGTTGGTTTAAAATCTGCCAGGCTGAAGTGGGACTGGGCTGGTCACCTCTGCCGTATGCACCCAGAAAGGTGGGCTTATTTAATAACCAGTTGGGTGCCTCATGATAGTCGACGACGACGCGGCAGACCTAAACGGAGATGGCGGGACGACTTAGATGCATTCGACAGCGACTGGCCGAACATAGCACAGGACAGGGATGAATGGCGGTCCAAGGGAGAGGCCTTTGCCCAGCAGTGGGACACATGTACAGGCTAAATAAAAAATAAAAAAAACAGCCCATATGCCATACTACCTTGACACATTACAACGCTATTTTATTCTGTTAAATATGACTAGTGCGCGGCATCGAAGTTACAAGGCAAAAATCTTCGACAACACTAGGACGATGGTAATCATGGTGTAACCTAAATTGCCTAGCATTCTTAAAATAATCTAGTACGATTTTATGTGATATCAGATACCTAACTTTATTTCAGCGTGACCTCTAATTCTTTCTGCGGGATTGGAGACCGAAAGTTTTGCAAATAATATAAAGAATTTTTCATTACACAACAAAAAATAGTGAAGGCTTAACTCGTCACGAAATTTCTCACAAATATAAGGCTCGCAGACTTAAAATTAAGCATGTTTGCTGAACTTAATTTATGTATTTTACTGTATTTACATTTTTGCGGCAACCGAATTTATGAGTATGAAATTGGTTAAATCTGTCGTTCGCGTCGTTTTCCTGTTAGTTATTTGATTTTGTGGTAGTGTCACCCTAATGTCACCACATGAAAACACATATAACTAGTTTATTAAAAACAAGAAATAATATAAAATAATTCTATCTTGGATATCAGTTAGATAAAATGAAACGAATGGACTTCATAAGACGTAGAACGTTCCTATAAAATATATTTTCCCCGCAGATGGCTAAAACGGTCCCCCTCTAGCCACCAAGAAACAAATATATTGCGATTTGCACCTTCATTTTCTCGCAAGGTATTTTATTGCGTTGAGGTCTCCCATAAATTTCGCAGTCACTCACAGAGAAAAATAAGGTCTAACCGAGGCTCAGAAGAAATTGGCGCGAAAATTCCTTATTAGTTTATTTTTATTACATAAGCTGATGGGTCATTTTGACTTCTTACTTTTACTGTTTATGAGAAAATTATTATATACGCGTGAATTTTTTGTAGCTCTGAATTATATTGATTAATAAAGCTAGCAGTGGATTTTTTATTATACCGTACGTAGAATCCATTACGGTAATGGAAATATGTATTCAAGCGGGTTTTGAATCGAATTTTGCAGGAGAGAGAAATTGTTATAAAGTCTTAACTTATCTGTCTTCCTAATCAATATAAGTACATACTATAAACTAACCTACTGGTTTCTTTGTCTCGCTTTGTCTAATCACAAAATGCCAGTGATATCTTAACGACGATCTGTTAAATGATTAAGTAACTTACCAAACCTGAAGTTATGTACAATTTTCTAATCTGTTTAACCCTTTTGTAATGCTAGTATAAATGTGCAATCTAATTAATTATTAAAAAATAATATTTGCTCCTTTCATTTATTATATAAATGAAAACTAAACAGTATCAAATATAGATAAAGAAGCAACGTATGGAACGTAAAACTAATGTTTCTAAATAAAAGAAATAAAATTGGCTTGGAGTTGGTTCCCAGAAGGCGAGGGCCGTTTCAGTCCGGACAAACTTTTGAAACGAAACAGCATTTCTAATTAAAACCAGCGACGTCTGGTGACGCCAATAGCCAAGCTAGAAATTCAGACCTGATTGTCGATACTCATCAAAGCTTTGAGGACTTCATGTGAGAATATGAGAAAATAAACGTAGGGGAAGTCAGCTCAAAGCGGCCACCTTAATTTTAAGTTTAAAACAAATCTATCAAACGATAGACTTTTGAAGATAATTTAATACTAATAGCCAGAAAATTTACCGAAGTTTTATGATGCGAAACGCAAATTCGTGGAAATTTAAAAATAGACTATGTGATATGTGAATTACGAAAACTTGTCCAAAAACCGCTTTGCCCGAGTGGTCGCCCAAAGCGGCCATGGGGGTAAGGGCAATGTGGCCACCCCAAAGTACACATGAAAGTATTGGAAAAGTATCGTACCGAACGAAATAAAAATACCAAAAATATAAGTAATTAAATTTTTTCATAAAATAATCAACTTTTTGTGCTTACTTATAACATATTTTAATCACAATCAGTATTGAGAATCTAAAGTTATTTGCTTCGGCATATTGGAATACGAGCTACAGGAAACATTCCTTTGTGAGGCCAAAAAAGAGTTTGTCCATATGAAACAAGTACTCTAAGAGTTCTTCTTCCTGCTGTAAAGTAAATACTGTTGTAAAGAGAACGATTTGTGCGAGGGATACCGTACCTATTTGATTGCGATACATTTAATCGAGCCGCGTTTTTCATTTACCTCTTTAATCGCCCGAGCCATCACATTCTCTTCCCATGACACCTGGGTAATTTTTCTAGTTGTTAACCACCTAAACCTAATAATTAATTATCTATCAAATTATAATGATTTATCTTAGGGCAAAGCGGTCAGTTGGCCGCTTTACCCGAGCCGCTTTGCGTTTTTCGGCCATTTTGTTTCAATAACTTACTATTATCACATTATTTATTATCCTTCAAAGAGAACAGAACACAAAAATAGCTAAATAGATAAGCAACAGTAAACGTGTAATAAACTCATTGAAATATAACTTTGGTCAAAGACCAAAGCAGGTAGAACTTACCTTGCATTTTTTTAACAAAACATCCAAAATGTTATATTTCGTTACTGCAAACACGCGCTCGGTCCTTACGCTACCGAATGGCTGATCGGTGTAGGGCGGGAGATTGGTAATGCGGACAGAACGACAATGCCACGCTATAACTACTAATAAGTGAAAAATAAAGCGTGGCCGCTTTGCCTCCTGTGGCCGTTTCGAGCTGACTTCCTTAACTTTTCAAACAATGAGCGTGAATCAATAGAACAATAATAGTTGTCCTATTGACGTAAATTTACATAATACCATATTATATTTTAGACTAGGCGATTGGCATCCGTATGTACGGGGTTCGAATTTTCTTTAACTATGTTAGTATGTGAATATAAAAAGTATAACTTCATACTTTTCCATAGGCACTTATTATTTATAGTCTCCCTTTCGGTAATATCGTTTCAGGTTAGTAGCAACCGTAAAAATTGAAAAATAATAATGGTAGGACAGAAAAAAACTGTCTCATGATCCGTCTTCTTTTAAACAGGTATATACAAGGCTATAATCGCATTGTATTTTCTCTAACAAGTAGCTTCTGAATTTACTAGGAGTTATGACAAACGGTTTATAACATAACACACATTATATTTTATCTGCAGTCATACAAACAACATGAATGTTAGCTTATAACACTTTAATCTACTAGACCAATCATCTCAAGATTATTATGCATACTATGCAAGTTGTGAGGGATGCAGAATCCATGAGGAAAACCACAGATAAAGCCAATAATAAATAATCATAAACACTCTCTATAAATAGTCGATATTGGCAGCATTGGTAATTTATTACATGTCAACGAATGATTGCAGCGGTCGGCATGCGATACTACGCGGTGGTTTGAAATGATTGAACTGCTAATTTCACATATAACTGAACGAACACTTACGCCTATTACACGTTTTATAGCTTTGTTTGGATAAATTATTGTCAATTCAGCAGTATTAAAATTAATGACAATATGAGGTATATGATGTAGGCTCGATTTTTCAAAGTAAAGAAGTAAAACATATTTTACCTATTTGTGAAGTAAGTGCTCTAACAGCAGAGCAGTGGTCCTCTAACTATAGGACATACTCGTATCTTCTGAAACGGCTAGATGATCGTACCTGGTGGACCATGGCTCTACTGTTGGTTTCCAGAACTTGTGTCAATGTGAAATTTCTTATAACGCGACTTCTTTACTTTGATTCGCGGTTCCGGGCTTTGGTCGGCCGTTAGAAGTAGGTAACTACTTTTTGCGTTGTCTATCTTACAGATCATAATATAAGTTGTGTATAACTACTGAAATAGCCCGAATTATGTGAAAGAAAGAAAATATTAATATAATCTCTAGGTCTTAACCGAAACAATAACCTTTACTTATAGCATAAGTCATCAGTAACAGTAACAGGAGAAAGGAAAGTGAAATTTTTGTGGGTAGTTTATTTTTTGGATTGGATGTCACATTGAGGGCAAGAAGTTGAAGAAGGTCTAGTTATAAATACGTATACCTGCGCAGATGAAGATATTCCAACCTACTTTGTGTACCTTATACTAACCATAGGGTTTGGTTCTATACTAAAATAATTACAGGTTGCTCCAAAGTAGCAGACTGTAATCATAGATTAATTTGGTGCCTCCCTTTTAATAAAATAGAGCAGTGGTACTCATGTGTTACGTGATAACTAGTACTACAAAACTATATCATAATAATATCTTTAGTATCGCAGAGTACTAAAAACATAGCCGATGTTCAGTAGATATTTACGGCTGATGTGGAAGTGCTAAAAAGTTATAGATACTTTAACGCTATTTAGTGAGGGTACAATAGCGGCTGATAAGGATATCCCTATTCTTTTTATCGGGAATATCTGTATGTTGTGTCACTCCTAATTTAGAACTGACCTTTATATCAGAATGAGACAGGTTAAGGAAAATGTAGGTACTAGGAGGATATTAAAGAAAATTGTCTTTCTAAATTTCTTGGCGATATAATTTCCTTGTTTTTAAATAGTGTGATTACAGTTATTTTGGATTCGGTACTTAAACTAGTTAAATAGTAAACTGGATAGCTATTATAGGGTCGTTATTTGACCGTCTGTCTGTTATCACCCATTATCGCGTGAATGCGTTGATCGAAAGTGTTGATCTAAAATTGATGTAATTAATACTTTATTTTACTTGGGTCTACTGTCTAGTAGTCAAAGAGCCTGTCCAGAAAGCGCGATTTACGCGCGCGTCCACTCGCGCGTTTTGATTTGTATTGCGTCCAGATGCGGCGTTTCACGCGCGTTCTTACGCGCGCATGTGATGAGACGTATTTGGGCATTTTCACTTTAAATGACACATTGCTGTTTTAGAGCTGTCCCAAGGAATATGTATTTTTAATAAATATTTAACTAATAGTTTTGGTAATGAATTGAACATACATTGAAAATATACGAAACAGGCTATCTGTTTTTGATATTAACAATAATATAAAATAAAACAATAAATAAACAACAAGTGTTTGTTTGGTAAGTAGCGTAATTTTTCTTATTTTTACGGCTTAATCTTACTATTTTTTAATACTCAGTACACGCATTGGAATGTGTTCTATGCAAAAATATATAATATATGATGTAAGAATTTCTCGTAAAAGTGCTATTTTTTTTTTAATTAAAATCCGCAGGGTACCTATTTTGTAACGCATGTTTTGTAGCGTTACAATATGCTGACTTATAATGTTACGAAACGGACAAGTAAGGGCTAAGGCACAGAGATGAATTAATGAATTAATTGCATTGAAGCCTAAAAAGAGGGTATTGTTTTAGCAAACTTGTTTTTAAATGAAAAAGTATTAATGACATGTCTTTGTTTTACCGTTATGAGGCATAATACTGAGTGCTGACTCGATACCACACTATGCTAATCGATGCACTGCGCATTGAATTAGCATGTTGGGGTCTTGGGTTTGATACCCGTGTCGATTAAATATTGGTGGTAACGGGATTTTCTAATGAAAAATGCTCAAAACCAAAGCAAACTGTCAAATTTCTGTGGTATCATGGTAAAAGGAGATAGCTTACAGAATCAGTAGGCTCAAGTGGCAGTGGGCTGGCCATATCTGTAGAAGGACTGATGGCCAATGGAGCAAGCGTATCCTAGAGTGGAGACCACGTCTCGGCAAGCGTAAGGTAGGGCGGCCCCCGGCTAGGTGGACCGACGACCTGAAAAAGGTGGCTGGAACAGACTGGATGCGGAAGGCTGAGGACCGTGTACTGTGGCGCGTGTTGGGAGAGGCCTATGTCCAGCAGTGGACTGCGATAGGCTGATTGTTTGATTGATTGTAAAGTAGTTACCTAAGTGTTAGATTTTTATCTATGTCATTTATAGTGTTATCCAAAGATTCATATTATAATGGTTTATTAGTAAAAGTGTGTTTAATTGTCCCTTTTCGTTAATTTTTGGTACATTGAGGACTATACCTTACAATATCTGTTTGCTGTAGGCCTAATGCGAGATCATTGAATACAAGAGATAGATTTGCTGATTATTTTGTTAACGAAGGCAAACTCCCTTGGCAAGATAAAATGATATAGTTATTGATCTAAAATCTATACAAGGAATAATATTATTTAATAAAATATTATTTACTTACCTAAAGTCAAAAAAGGAGCGGTCTGATGAGAACTGGAGTATATACAAAACTGCAAGGAATCGGTGTAATCAGATGATACGCAATGCTAAACGCCGCTATATTTTCGACAATATTAATTCTTCTTCCTCTGCTAGTATCTGGAAGTTCCTCGGGACCCTAGGTATTGGCCAACAGCAACACACAACTCCTCATATCACGATTGGTTTAGATGATTTAAATAACCATTTCACAACTATTTCTCAACTTGATCATCAAACCATGCGTCTTACTGTTGATTACATTGCTGGGCTTCCCCGTCCTAATATTGATGCTTTCAATTTTTCTCCAATTGCATTTGGTGAGGTCAAGAAGATTATCCTATCCATAAAATCGAACACTGTGAGGTTTGATACAATCAGCCGCCGCATGATCATCCCGATTCTCGATCATCTCATCCTCCCTTTATCCCACATTTTAAACTTTTCACTTGACAGTGGCACTTTCCCTTCACTGTGGCGTAAAGCCTTTGCTATCCCACTTCCTAAAATAACGAACCCTTCTCTCCCTAACCATTTCCGTCCAATCTCTATCCTTCCTTTCATATCCAAAGTGCTTGAAGCCTGTGTACATAAACAGTTGTCTCAATTTGTGTACCAAAATGCTCAGTCCACTGCAATCCGGCTTCAGGCCAGGCCATAGCACGACTTCTGCTCTCCTTAAAGTTACTGGCGATGTTAGGGCAGGTATGGAGGACACTAAGGTCACTGTGCTGACCTTGGTCGACTTCTCTAACGCTTTCAACACCGTCAGTCACGATATTCTTTTATCGATCCTCTCTCATCTCATGATCTCGCCCAATGCATTGGAATGGTTCTCAAGTTATCTTCAGAAATGCCAGCAGGCTGTGCGCTGCGATGAAACTACATTGAGTTGGCGTAACATTAGTCATGGTGTTCCTCAGGGTGGCATTCTCTCTCCTTTACTATTCTCTATTTTCATTAACTTTTTAACTCCAAATCTTCGATGTTCGTATCATCTTTATGCCGACGACTTGCAGTTATACTCCCAATCGAGGGTGGATGATGTGTCAGTTGCCATTGCCGACATAAATAGGGACCATGAGTCAATGATGGACTGGTGTCAGAAATTTGGCTTAGAAGTTAACCCCGTGAAGTGCCAGGCCATTATTGTAGGTAGTCGCCGCTTATTGCATAGATTGGACATGAAAACTCTACCTCCTGTAATGTTTAATGGTTTAGTCATTCCGTACAGTGCATCCGTAAAAGACCTAGGCCTGTACATCGATTCCACTCTCGATTGGCAAGCCCAGGTGACTAATGTTAGTCAGAGGGTCACCGGAACTCTTCGAGCACTATACCGCCTCAAAAACTTCCTTCCTTCCAAGACCAAAACAATGCTTGTGCAGGCTTTAATATTTCCCATAATCGACTATGGTGATGTGTGCTATTATGACCTGAATGCAGAACATCTCAATAAGTACGCACGACTTCTCAATAACTGCATTCGATTCATTTACAATCTTCGTAAGTATGACCACGTCTCTACTTATCGTTCCGAACTTAGATGGTTACCAATTCGTCAACGCCGGTGTTTGCGTGCTCTTACTACACTCTTCTCTGTTCTCAAGTCCCCTCCCCCTCCAACTTATCTCACCTCAGACTTCCAATATCTATCTTCTATCCATGAGAGAGATCTTCGTTCTTCTCATAATCTTCTTCTTTCTTGCCCCTGTCACACTACTGGGTTCATTAACTCTCCTTTTGTTGTGCAGTCTATCATTTTATGGAATACACTCCCTCCTGAAATCAGATTGTCCACCAACCGTTATGCTTTCAAAATGAAAGTTCGAGAGTTTCTTTTTGAGAGATTGAAGGAATCAGCACATCAATCTCATCCATTATTATAAGTATTTATGTATATATTGTATGTATGTATATTTAGGTGTATATAGATTTATATTTATGTATGTATTTATAGAAATATATAATATATTTTATGTATTTTATCCCTATTATGTATATAACTATTTTATTGTTTTTCCTTATAACTAGTATTTAAATTTATACTTAATAAAATGCACCTACCACTGTTATCTCTGCACGACCTTAAAGTTGACAGGTAGAGAATGCCTTATAGCATTATGTCCACCTTTGTACACCATGTTTGTGCATAAAGAAATAAATAAATAAATAAATAAAGTTTTTTTTTTCTCCTCGGAATCATCAGGTTCACAAAAAAGTTCTACTATTTCTTCCTAGTTCCTACGTTTAATGGTTCTATTAGAATAATCCGATGATTCCATATCCCATATAGCTACCCTTTTCTCAAATCCGTCAATAAAAAGTTCCGTGTCAAAGTTATCACGCTCCATTTTGTCTGTTGGATAATGTTCATTAAAATAAAATATGCGGATACTTTACTTAAACATTTTATTATAATCTTTTCTTGAATATTTTAATGCGATATGACAAGACGCTTTTTAACAGACCACGGATCAGAGGAGTAAAAAGGTTATCACCACTACATACATACTCTTTTCAATTAATATTATGATATTTATATATTAATACAGAATCGAATACGTCCCCTCGCCACGGACACGCGCGTAGTACTGGACGCAGCAATGGCGCCAGAGTATCTCGACTCGCGCGGCGCTCACGCGTAAAACGAGCGAGTCGAAAGTCCCGCTCATTGCAAGCGTTTTACGCGCGTGTGAAGTAACGCGCGAGAGCATCTGGACGGGATGTATGTAGCTCTAGTATCTCGAAAACGCGCGAGTGCCTACGCGCGAGTGGACACGCGCGTAAAGCGCGCTTTCTGGACAGGCTGTATGGCCCTGAAAAATAATGTCTTCTATGTCAATCCAATAGAAAGATACAGAAACCAGTAGAGTCTTAAGCTTTAATATGTCGTTTCGTATGTAGTTGTATATTTTTCAGATTTTTGGGATCAGATGATCGTGTGTAACTCACACACTGATCTGACCTAAGATATTATTATTCTTTACCAAAACAAAAAAATAAAATAAAAATATTTTTTATGTTAAACGGTTTTATTACAATAATAAAATATGTAGTTGGGTTATGTACTAAAAGCTAAAAAATAATTCGGTAAGTCCAAGCTACCAGATCGCACCAATCTTCTCATCAATCTGGGGTATTGATCAGATAAATATAAAATCGTTGGGCGTAGCGTATCCAGAGTAAACATTTTGATAGAAATTTCACGTGCCCAACGGTTTTATATTTATCTGATCAATACCCCTATTGTAATAAAACCGTTTAACATAAAAAATATTTTTATTTTATTTTATTTTCAAGTTTTTAGATTTGTTTTTAGTTCATAGTGAGCCCTATTCTACTAATCAAGCCCTTCCATTCGATACCCATATTGAGGTATTTGTGAAAAATATGTAATCCGCCATTTTGTGGCGGCGGCCATCTTGGATTTTTCATAGTGAGCTCTATTCTACCAATCAAGCCCTTTCATTTGATACCCATATTGAGGTTGTTGTGAAGAAATATGTGATCCACCATTTTGTATCGACGGCCATCTTGAATTTTTCATAGTGAGCTCTATTCTACCAATCAAGCCCTTTCATTTGACACCCATATTGAGGTTGTTATAAAGTAATATGTGATCCGCCATTTTGTATCGGCGGCCATCTTGGATTTACAATCATAAAGAATATATTATATTGTTTTGTCATCAAGACTAAGAGTGTGTACCAAATATCAGATCAATCTGTCATCAGGAAGGGGGTAAAATTCCAATTACTAAATTTGACCCAAACAAATAAACAGGTCAAGCTAAGTAAAACCGTTTAATAATAAAAACCGTTTAAAAATAGTAAAATATTTCATACGCTTTGATCTTGTAATAGTAAAGGGCATGTCAACGAAATCATGTCATCCGTGTCATCCGTGTGGTGACGGATTAAGAATACGGAATGTCACCACCCCATATCATCCCATGGGTGTCGTAAGAGCCGACAGAGGGAGCATATTATGCAGAGAACACCACTGTAAGAGAAGGAAAACTTGATACAAACCCTATACCAACCCGTTTGGCCAGCGTGGTATAGTAGGCCAATTCCTCCTTTCAAAGGAGAGGCCTAGTCCAGCAGTGGACTGTTAAAGGCTGAAGATGATGTCAACGAACGGAACGAAAAGGACTTACTTATTAGTACATAAACAAAATATTTATAAGTAAAATACACACGGATGTCGACAGATCAAATAGAAAGGTCCATTAGCTTACTGTTGACACAAAAAAATATCGCGACTCGTTCCTTATTTTTGTATCCAAACGAATTTATTCATAACAAACCTTACGTTTGGATTTGATTCTCATCCTTGGAAACATTTCATTTACTTAGTAAAGTATACATTTCATATCAAATCATAAGTATGCAAAAATGCGTACTATCAAATATCACGTATTACAAAATAAACATCGGACTAATTAACTAAAAGCTTTTATAACAGTATCGCATAATACTTCACACGATAAAATTCAGAAACATTTTCCCGTGAAACTTGATATCATATATTGGAAGCGAGCTTTATGAAACGTAGATTGATTACAAAGATACAAAATAGCTAGATTGGAGCGTGATAAATTCGTAGTACATGCTGCCATTGACCATGTAAATCAGTGTTTTAATGAAAATCTGCTACATGATTTATGTATGAACACTAGTTTTTGCGCGCGACTCCCCTCGGGTGTCGATCATTACGATAGTAGAGGTAGCTCATGTGTTATTATAATAAATAAGCTATGCTGCTGCAATCATCTCATCCGAAAGACGTCCACTGACTCTCCACATAGACTGATCTTGAGCAACCAGCATCCAGCCTCTTCCCGTGTTCTCGACCAGATTGTCGGTTCACCTTGGTGCAAGCCTAACCATACTACTATTACCTACGTTGGCTGCAGTGTCATTAAAACTCGTTTAGTAGTATTTGAGTGAAATGTAAAACACTTCTGTGTTTATAATAGTAGTTGCATTATGTACTTTATCAGTACATATATACACACACAGTATATTGGCGATTAAAAAGCGTGGCCACGAGTTTTATTGTCCGTTCTTTCTCGTGGTTCTACCTATTGCTTTGCGAACGAGGCAGTAAATGTATAGATATATATAGTATAGACGAATATATACAGTATAGCGGTACCTACAAGCAGTAATGTCAGTAGCATATGGTAGATCAATACAAATATCAGGGACTGGAGGCTGAAATTCGTGGGATTTGTGTGCCAGTACATGAAGGCGCTTACATTCTGTGACCTACAAACAGAGTCATTGGTGCGCGGACTTTTTTATACGCAAACTGACTGCTGTATATGTACGTTTTCCATGTTTGTACCTGCTATTTGTTGTTACAATCCTACGCTAATCATTGCTTTGTGTTATTTATTCTCATGTTAAACCCAATATAAGCTTTGAAAAAGGTAGAATTATCATCAGTCCTTTATATAAACTGTCCGAGTGCCGGGCACGGGCCTCTTCTCACTGTGGAAAGGGTTGCACTGTATTCCACGCTGGCTTAATGCAGTTTGTTAGATTTCACATGTTCATGTCATTCATCATGTCTTTCAAGATTATTATGGATAACTGTAACTATAATAATTTATTAACGCGTTATTAACTAATAATAACGGGCGCAGGTTTCACGATGTCTTCTTTCACCGCTAAAAAGCGATATTTACCAAACTTAGCTACGCACTTAGCCCCGAAAAGTCAGTGTCCTCTGCATAGCAATCTGTCAGTTTCTTCACTAAGCTATCGCTTTATAAATATGGATAAAATACTTTATTGCACATCAAAGTACACTTCTATAATTTTAAGTCACCACTTTATTTTCAATGTAAAACTAATGTAACCCTACCACGACAGTGTAAATTCATATCTCACCATTTTATTTTTGCAAGCTTACTTTTTGCTTGACTATGTAAATTATTACATAGTCTACATTTCAATTGCATTAAAGTGACAAGTGGAAGCGCGGAGTCTCCTAATACAAGCAATTCCTTGCTTAAAAGGTGTTCTCCAATAATATGTATCACAATGCCAATTGTAATTGAAATCAACGTTTTTTTTATTTAAAGTATATTTATAAAGCTACAAACCAAAGGACATTTTCCCTAGAGATGGTGAACTGAGATATTAAGGTGGCTCTTCACTATTAATACAAGCTATCCGCCAGTATTTCCACCTAGTAGTATGTTCATGGATATCCGTCTTATAAACAGTTTTATAGCGAGTCCGTTTAAAGAATAACTATTTAATTATGCAGCGCTTAGTAGCACTTTGTAGAATAACATGTTCATGGAAACAGTAATAATAATTAAAGTCAAGAATTGACACTAATAATAAGCAGTAATAAGATTGCCTAAAAATGTTATCATTAGGGTTGACATTGAAAGATTTAAATATTACGATTTGATAGCTCTGTTTACACCTAGGAATCCAGACAAGTATTCAAATGATTGGATAATATTGGATGCTAATAGATTTTTTGTGTTATGCTAATAGAATTTGTCCGTGTGGTGACGGATTATGAATACGGAATGTCACCACCTCATATCATCCCATGGGTGTCGTAAGAGCCGTCAGAGGGAGCATATTATGCAGAGAACAGCACTGTAAGAGAAGGAAAACTTGATACAAACCCTATACCAAACCGTTTGGCCAGCTTGGTATAGTAGGCCAATTCCTCCTTTCAAAGGAGAGGCCTAGTCCAGCAGTGGACCGTTAAAGGCTGATGATGAATAGAACATGAAATTGAAGCTAAGTCTGACATGCATGTTTTCTGTAAAATCTAGTATTATTCCTGTCAGCGTAGTGGTAGTCTAATTCCCCTTATAAAGAGGAAATGCCCTGGCTTTTATAGTGTACGGGACAGCTTATTGAGAAGGCTGCTAACATTATACTAATCTACCTATCTATCCTTATTATTAAATTAAGTCTGTATGTACCGGACGACGCAGCAGTGGTACGCCTCCCGCAAGGTGAACCGACGATCTGGTTAAGACCGCGGGAAGCGGTTGGATGCGGGTGGCTCAAAATCGGTCTTTGTGGAGAACCTTGGGGGAGGCCTATGTCCAGCAGCGGACGTCTCTAGGCTGACATAATAAACGCGAAAAAACTCAAAAACTGCAGATAGGGTTTTGGTAGTGTGGAAGGTTTACGTGTATTATTCACACAGGTGGAGCTTAGGGCGCAGTCTAGTGACATATAAAATCTACCCCTAACTCAGTCTACAACATCGTTTCACTCATATTTCTGTTACTAGAGAAAAATGTAAGTAATATTGTTTTTGTTTTGTTGTTTGAAAATGTTTGCTGGAAAAACAAATGATACTAGACAAAAACATCGTAAAAATTGAAGTAATATTTTTTTCTAATATTTAGAACTTATGTGCGGAGTTACGACGTTTGGTAAGGTTGTCGCTTAGGATTCGATCAATTCGGTCGTATTGCGCTGTCATAAATATTTTACGCTCGCATGCATCTGTATACCACGTCAACGAATATTTATATATGACGAGCTGGGACATGTCTACGTTGTGGAAAATATTATTCAAACGTTCTTCCCGGCGCTATTTTTCTGCGAACGCTACTCGTGTTTATCTTACAACATACCGTTTGATATTTTATTTATTCTTCCATGTACCTACAACAAACACTATAAATATTTTAAATTAAAAGTACATCTCCCCATAAAAGTTTGTTTCGCTGCTAGGCACGTCCATCCATGGCCAAATTTTTTCGTGTTCATTTTGGGAGTAGAGTGTGCTGCTTTACCAAAAGGAAACTTTTCAAATTGGAACAGTTCACCGGATTCGCGCGTTGGCATCCATCTTTGTGGGAGTGGGTGTCATTGGGTGGTGGTATGAGAACGGGAGGCTAACTATGAGGGTTGTTGGTTTTTTTGCCAATACCCGTTCGCTTTGTGAATAACCTATTTGTATTTTAGCTTTGATCGAATACCTCTACTAGAAATCGTCATTCAATGCGTGATATTAAACAAATCGATATGAAATGACGCAGTGAAGTAATAAGTGTGTCGATAAGTGACGGTGTTATGAAATTGTATTGAAAGTTTAATGAAGGCCATGCATGGGTGCTTGGAAACTGTTACGTCACAAAATAATTATAGTAACTCCTTATTAGTTTTGATTGAATGCCTTGTCTATATGTATGTCATAGTATAACGTGTTTTAAATAGGCCGTTAGACATTTGGTTGTTTTTGAGATGTTGGCTTCAACATTCGAGTCAGCCAATGACATATTAATGATTTTGCTGAATTGCCCAGTAACGTCGTGGGTAAATGATAATAAGCACAAATTAGAAGTATCCGTACGATGTTGTCTGAATTTACAATTGTAAATAGACATATATCACGAGTTTTTTTTCGTTAGGCCCTTAAAATAATTAGTCATACTGGCCGCAATTGACTTCTTAAGACAAGTCCCTAAAGTAGAAGATAATTAATTATGTTCTAGAAACAGGCTATAGAAAATTATAATAATAATAATATTTATTTGTTCAAACATGTGTTGTGTACAGGTGTTCTGAGTTAAAGAGAATCAGCATGTTTTGCCTTAATTGACATACAAATATTAATGTTAATAACAAAAAAAAGTAATTTGTTATAAAAAAATATCAAGTTTGCATCATGTTGAGTAATTAGATAATAATAGCATTTAGTATAGATCATGTCAGAGTTATAATATAAAACAATATCATAAATAAAATCTTATTAAAGACACAATTATCATGTCATCATCATCAACAATGTCGCAAAATGAAGTACAAATAAATAATGTCAAAAATCAAATGTCAAAAGCTACTATGTCAGAAAATTATATAATAATCTGCCGATAATTAATATTCAAATGAGTCATTTAAAAAGTCTGCAATAGTATAATAACATTTTGATGTCAGCATATTCTTTATGGCTTTACCAAAGTATATTATATTTAAATCTTTATATGTCTTAGGCAGTTTATTATATATTTTAGGACCCATGCAGAATACACTCTTGCTCAATAAAGACGTTTTGGCATAGTGAACACAGAGCCTACTATTATCACGTCTGCTGCGATTAGAACCATCCGATAATCGTTGAAACAACTGAGGGTTTGTTTTAACAAACATTGCCACTTCGTATATATATTATGACGGAAATGTTAGAATTTTGTATTGGATAAAATAAGGCCTGCAACTTTCTATTGTTTTGAGACCAAACATTGCTCTGACACATTGTTTCTGGCTTTTGAATATCAGCTCCCTTTCTGTGGCATTACCCCAAAAGATAATGTGCCGTACCTTAGTCTAGATGCCACCAAACCATGATACGCAGCAAGTAGGGCTACAGTGTTAACAATAGGAGCAAGTTTACTTGTTTCATTTATATGTGTTTTCCAATTAAGTTTACTATCTATAAACAGTCCCAGAAACTTGGCCGATGTAACGTTGTTTATAGATTGATATCTGTATCGAACATCAATGTCATGTATCGAGTCTGAGGTTGCCCTTTGGCTAAAATGCATAACTTGAGTTTTAGACAGATTCATTTTTAAAATGTTATTATCTAACCAAGATATAATGGATATTAGTAAATTGTTTATGTCAATTTCGTAGGAATCAGCTTCATTGCATGGTATTGTTATAGTGCTGTCATCGGCAAAAAGGGTCATTGGTTGTTTGGTTCTCTTAGGTAAGTCATTAATGTAAATATTAAAAAGCAGAGGTCCTAAGATGCTACCTTGTGGCACACCAAATTTGACTAGACGTTCATTCGATAAATAAGTCACCTCTTTCTTTGAATAATTGGTCCTAGTAATTGCCATTACTTGTTTTCTTTGGTCCAAATAAGATTTAAATAGTTTTAGTACATTACCCCTAACTCCATAATTATTAAGTTTGTCTAACAAAATTCTGTGATCCACATAATCGAACGCCTGCGTCATATCACAGTAAATGGCGCACACCGGCTTTCTTTTATCCATGTTGGCCATTACTATGGCTAGGAAATCGTAAACAGCCATATTAATATAACTATTTCTCCTGAACCCTTTTTGTTCATTACATAATATATTGAATTTATCGAAGAAAGTGTATGGTTGATTATAAAGATATTTTTCAAATATTTTTGCGAACACAGGTATAAGTGAAATTGGCCTATAGTTACTGATTTCGTCTCTATTTTCTTTCTTATAAATGGGCTTAACTATGGATGTTTTCAAGGCTTCAGGGAAAATGCCTTCACATATACTAAGATTTATTATAAAGCTTAAATGTTTGCAAATAATGTCACCCACAGACTTAATAATTTTCGTACATACTCCATCAATTCCTACGCTATTCGTATTTTTCAGTTGTTTTATAATATTTAAAACATCTAATGATGAACTTGGAGGCATATAAATCGAGTCTCTTTTGCTCATAATACGCGATGTTACTTTTTTTCCATAGTCAGATATAGGCGTAACCTTGTCAATAAAATAATCGTTAAATTTATTTGCAATGATTACTGGATCTGTAATAATATTACTATCGTACTTAATGTTTTGTATGTCAGTTCTTGGTAAGTTTTTTTATGTCTATTTATAATATTCCATGTAGATTTAGCTTTATTGTCCAATATTTTAATTCCATAGTCATTTTGCGCCCGTTGGGTTAGTCT
Organism: Euclidia mi; assembly: GCA_944739405.2. Lineage (NCBI taxonomy): Eukaryota > Metazoa > Arthropoda > Insecta > Lepidoptera > Erebidae > Euclidia > Euclidia mi. The sequence continues at coordinate 26,267,862 of OX123193.2, read as the reverse complement.
AATTATTTTTCTAAGCAATTTATTGTATTTAATATATGTCATCTTATTATCTAGAGTGGGATTCGTTCTATATTTCCACAGAAGGTTTCTCTCCTTTCTGCTACATGACTTAATATCACGGGAAATCCATTTGGATCTCTTATTTGTTTTTATTGTGATTTGTTTATACGGAAAACACAAGTCATAAAAAAGTTTAAATTGTTCCAAAAATATATTGTATGCTAGGTTTGGGTCATTTGTATTATACATTTCAGAAAAAGACAATTTCTCCATACATGATCAAAATTTTGTGACATTTTCTGCCATAGTCACGAATACTTTTACGCCAATATGGAAATGCGGATATTGACTTTACAGGGCATATCAGCAGCTGAGCTGTATGGTCTGATAAACCAAATTCTATCACTTCCGACTTACATGGTTTTTTAAAGTTATGGGCAAAATTATCTAGGCATGTCTGACTTTTTAATCTAGTTGCTTGTTTAATATCCAGTTTTAGATTTGATGCTAATAGCACACAGTTTAATTCTAAGCAAGCATTATTGCTTTTCAATGTGTCAATATTGAAATCACCTGCTATTACAATATTATTAAATCGTTTCTTATTAACATATGAAAGCAATTGCTCGAGTTTTGAGAAAAACATATTTAAATTTGCCACTTTAGGTACACGATAAATACAGATAATAAGCAAATTAATAAACGTTACTTGTATCCCACAGCATTCAAAGATGTTGGGAAGAGAAAACCTCTCAATCTCTGGTAGTTCACACCATTGGTGTCCATGGCTTATTAATATACATGATCCACCTCTCTTCACTGTTCTATTGTAACAAGCAGCCAGGCTGAAGTTTGGTATAAAAAGATTTATTTCGTCACATGTCTTCATAAAATGTTCAGTAAAACAGATGACGTCTACTTTTTGTTTCCTGTCTGACAATTAATCTAAACATATTGATAACTCATCAGATTTATTTATCAAGCCTGCTATATTTTGATGCAGTACTTGTTTACTGTCGAAAAAAGCAATCATCGTACTGTAGTGAATTTGTGTTTGTGATTGATTCGCTTTTTTGCAGGACATTAATTAAAATGTTTAAGTCATTAAAGATTGTACGTATTCCGTTGTTATTAATTTTGCCTGTTTTATTGTCAAACATTGTAAAGTCGTAGTTTAAGTTAAGGCGAGGTTGCAGTACAGTGCGTAGCTCAACCTCACCCCCCGCAAAAACAAAAACACGGCGGTGGCGTCAGCGAGAGAGTGGGGGGAGGGGAGGGGGGGTTTCGTGTGTGCGTGTGCCACAGCGCAGCGTAAAAAATCTGTAGATGAGTTATGCGAACTTCAAAAGTGGCACATTAAAAACAGGCTAAATGTCTCATTTGGCTTTAGTGGCACATTAAAAACAGGCTAACTGTATAATTTGGCTTTAGTCGCGTACGCGCTGCGGTCGGAAGCGCTCGCTCTTTTACTCGCGTGTGTGTACGTTACATTTGAAAATGCCGTCGTGTGTAATGAGATTTTGCACGAACTATAATAGGAAAATGACTAAAAGTTATGAAATCACTTCTCATTCATGAGTATTATAATATTACAAAGTTTTATTTACAATTTATAATAAATTCAGTATCACAAATAATAGAGTGAATAAAAAATTGGCATTTAGCGAGTGTAAAAGAGAAGCAGTATTGTGCGTGTACAAAGACTAAAAAACAATGTATCCAGATGGGACATTCGTAATAATAAAATACTGATGTGTGTTTTTGTTAAGTAATAAAAGTGATTTGAGGCTGAATCAACACAATATATTATTATTATATAAATACAAAATCATACGTAAGTTACAAACATTGACGGATGATCAAAGTCCATTCACTTGTTCTTGTTTTTTTCCTTTTAGTATTAAACAACTAAGTAGGTTGTACTGCACAGTTCTCGCTGCCGACCCACCGTACCCCTGGCAGTACCCCTGGGGTATGGTGGGTATTTCAAAGCTTAACCGTACTCGCAGATAATATTGTTGTGTAATAACTTTATTAATTTCATTTCGTTAATTTCAAGTTCCACTATTTTGTAGGATCATTCCCAGTAGCCCTATTGAACAGTTCTATGATAGAACTGTCCTAATTCTATTAGCACAACTTGATGAGAAGAATAGAACTAATGGGATAAGTAATAGGAAATGTCCCAGTCTAGTTCTATGTATTTTTTTACAAGGGTATTCAATAGAACAACTGGGAATGATCCGTAGTGTCACGACATCGCGCTCATATATCCGAATGAATATGTTTTGTAGACGATAATTTGTTTAAGGTGTAAATCAAATGAACGTCTACAAAAAAATGAACGCCTACAAAACAAATGAACGTCTACAAAACAAATGACTTACAGAAAGTGATCAGCTATCGATAGTGATTACAGAAAACAGGTGCATGCGATTTTCAACCTAATTGACATTAGTCAGAATTTATAATTTTATTACCGTAATAATGTCAGAAAGCGAGAAAACACAAAAAACAAAGTTTGTCATGAATTGTCAATAAGGTCGAAAATCGGATGCACCTGTTTTTTGCAATCACTATCGATGGCTGATCACTTTCTGGTAGTCATTTGTTTTGTAGACGTTCATTTGTTTTGTAGACGTTCAATTGTTTTGTAGACGTTCATTCGTTTAACACATTTTTATACATACATATTTATTCGGATTGTGAGCGCGATGTTGTGACACTACCCTTGTAAAACATACATAGAACTAGTGGGGAATTTCCTATAACTGTTTCCTATTAGTTCTATCCTTCTCATCAAGTTGTGCTTATAGAACTAGTGGGAAAAAGTATCACTAGTTCTATCATAGAACTGTTCAATAGAACTAATGGGAATGATCCGACAGCGCTAATATGATGATGACGACGGGTCTTCAACAGTACCACAGATTATACCTATAATATACAAAGCATTATAACCATTAGCAGTAATACCTAAACGTTTTATTCTCTAATTTATCTCCTTGTTGCTCTATATCATCGTACTAGCGCTTGTCTTCGCTTGTCTAAAAATACAAAAACGTAAGTAGTAAGTCATTATCATACGAGAGATAACACTGTTCAGTTTAATGTCCACGTAGCACGTTGGTACAACACTACGAGCATTTCAGTCAGGAGTACGGTTAAGCTTTAAAAGACCCACCATACCCCCAGGAGTATTGCCAGGGCTACGGTGGGTCCGCAGCGCACAGTTTTTATATTAACGTACTGTATTAGGTTTCCATTGAATGTGAATGAAATGAGAAGAATAAAATGTACTTTTTTAATAAATGTTATTAATAAATCACATCGACTTTTTATTTACCTACCTTAAATGAATTAATCAAATTTACTTTGAGGCGAATTGAATTTACTCAAGGCAGACAAAGTGATCATGTCGCATCTGAGTCAAATTATTGTTTGTGAAACGGTCAGCATGATGTCACAATGCGCGTTGGTACAGAGAGCATATGTTTATCTCTTTTTCGCGCTTGAGATTAGATGTGCTATCTCACTTACACTTCTTATCTAATTCTTAGTGTGTCGTTTTGACATATTTATATCAGTGTGCGTACGCTTTTCGCGATGCGTGCCACTTGTAAGCGCCGGTTACCTTGTCAGTAACCTGTCTACGGTTTCTTACTAGTATGTCTATGGTTTGAACGAATGAGTTTGGAATACGAATTTCTTTGTACTTTTGCGAAAACGTAAATGCGGGGGTGGAGGGGGATTTTGCGGAGCAACGACGTACGTCCGCCCTCAATCACGCCTAGACAGGCACTGATGAATGGCCGGCGAGCAATATAATGCCAACATTTTGACTATTTTTTTTCTTGGAGAAAAATGATAACGAAATTACAAAATCTGTTCTTACCATTTATTTTAAAATAAAGAGCTGTTTCTATGGATAACACTTTCATATAAATTCATTATGGAATCTCTAAGCAGTACACGTTTAAAATTGTGATTTAGTGCCATGTTTGACATTTTTTTTTATCGAGCCAATCATTCCAAATCGTGTTTCTATCTTTACGATTTACTAGAAGATATGTTCAACTTTTATATTTTAATTTTTATTCATTAAAAATATCATAGTTCATAGGACTTTCAGACGTTTAAAAATCTTAAAAAGTACTGCAACCTCGCCTTAAGGTTAGAGTCCAGTAGGTAGGCATGTTCGTGTGTTGTAATATCAAGGTATAGTAGATTATTGAAGTGTTCTACTCTCCAATTAAATAACGTCATGTTATTGTAGCCTTTAAATTTATAAGTTGGGAGGCACACTATAATATTTGTATTTTTTATTGTTTGTAGTATGTGTCTGATTAAAATAATTTGTTTGTAGTCGTTGTTTGTTGTCTTAAAATCTTCCTCACCTATGAGTATGATTCCGTAATCGTCTTCTGTGAAGTTATCTACTTTCCTTGAAATGTTTTTAAACAAGTGTTCAATGTCAGCATGAGGTGTAACATAGTGACATATCTCAAATTTGTCTGCAATTGTGTTCATGGCTGTCGCTAGTATTTGATTTGTGTTATTTGTGCTCAATATACATATTTTATTTCGCCGGACAGATACATTTGGTGTGACTTCTTGTGTGTTTGGTTTTATGGATCCTTCATTCTGTAGTCTTGTGTGCTCTTTCTGTGTTTGGTTTTTTTGTTTCGGTTTCGGTTTTATCGTGGCATCACAGATTTCTGTTTATGTATGTGTAGTTTAGACATCTTTTTTACATTTTGGGACCCTTTTTGGCGTGTTATTTTTTATTTTGACAGGACTATTTGTGACTTTCTTATAGAGCTCATTTTTTTCGTTAATTCTTCGTTTTTTTTCTTAAGATTTAAAAGTTCTAAAGAAAGTGTTTTGATTTCTTGATGTGCACTTTTAAGTTCTATCGATAACTTCTTTACTTGCTCTTTCAATAATTTATTTTGCTCTCCTTCATCATCAGACAACTCTGGCCAGCTTCTAGTTGTATTATCTAGACATTCAGTAGTTTCAGCAGTTTCACTGACACTTTCATTGACAGTGTCGGACTGAGTGCGACGACGTCGAAAAGTAATATTCTCTAGAAAATTCATTTTTATAATATTACCTAATGAGGTGTATTTAGCGTCCAGAAATATCAAATATGATGTCAAGAGATTTTTCTTAATATGTCGTCGTTTAATTCAATTATCAATATAACATGTCAAAATAATATATGTTCTCACTCAATATAATATGTCAAGGTAGTATAATTATATTTCATCAATCAATGTCAGTAATAGTCAAAAGTTAAAAAGGTATGTCAAAAATCCAATGATAATCCGAAATAATAATTGTCAAAAGATCCAAATAATATTCCAAGATCCAATCTACTAGTAGTGTGAATATTTTGAAAATTTCCCTATTTTAGGGTAATTTATTTAGACTGGTAGCCCGAAAGTACAGCTGGCAACACTGCACTTAAAGTTACTTTAGTTATTCTTCTGTGGTTATATCATATATCATTCATTCACTACTTTCATCTATGTTGTCTATGTCAATGTAAAAGTTGTTTATTCTAAACGTGATTCTTACTATTTCAAATGTCAACGATTAATATTTGTGATATTTATGCTTAAATGGTCCAGGAGCATTTACTTATCATTAAATAAGGTAGAAATGCCTTACTTACGATGTAATTTGTCCGTAAGCAGTTGTTGTGGTGCTTTATCCTTGTAAATCCATGCGTTATGACACTTCGTACCTGCACGGTTTTCGCTCGGCAGTATATAATGTATATTGTGCCGTAAGACTGCACAAATAGTTATTGGTCGATGATCTATGTGTTCTTAACAATTGTATCACTGTTAAATGTTCTTAAAGGTATTATTTCCATTTATTTACTTAAACAATACGGAGCTAGGTTATTACTATTTGACAGCTGTCAACGACTTCTTAAAAGAATACCATTGTATACTTTTCTACACACGTTTATATAGGTTTGAACTACTCTACTGCTACTCTGCACGAGCCTCTTCTCATGAAAAGGGTTAAACCATAGTTCACCACCTTGGTCATATCCAGATTGGCAGATAGCACATAATTATCATCTCAGAATTATATAGAGAACTCTTATACTCTCAAGAATCCTCTCAATGCCTAAAATAGTCTATATAGAATATTGTATATATGGGCGCAAATTGATATATAATGATTATATTGTTACAAAAATGTTAATAATATTTAAGATTGATATTTAAATAACTATTTGTGAACACAGAACTGAGAACTTCACTACTTTACTATATTAGACACTGTATTGGCTGCTTAACTGTTATAAAGATTGGGTATTTAATTTATCGCTTAGTTATTAAGATAACTCCAGAAACTTTCAAAGTAAAATCAATTAGTATTATATAACATTATTCTGACACTTATTTTTACGGTAATAAATAACATGCGTTTATATTTGCATCCTGTTGATAGCGCCATCTGTTGACAGTGTTGTAAAGCAGCGTTTAGTTAATAAAATAAATTTGTTATTCGTGTAAAATAAATAATTTGGTGTTGTGCAAAATTCATTACAATATTAATGTCGATGTTTGATTAGTTTATAATTAATCGTACAGTAATTTCAATTATATGTTGAAAAGGAGTTGTTAAACGTTACATTAAGTGTAATGACGGTTAGTTTATAAAAAGGACTGTAGTTCGCATTTTAATTCAATTCTGTGCTAGAAATCGTCTGAAAATAAACCAAGTAATATTACTTGAGTGTTTTTATTATAATGGAGTCTGGACTGGACACGATAACCCTGGCGTATCGCCGACAGCAGCGGTGGGATAAACGCCCCCTAAGAGACTTCGAGATTTACGGTTGGCGCGAGAGTGATGGGTCTCTTGGCTTGGCCGCCATTACCAATGATGACCTGAAGACTGATGCGACAAGCGCTTGGAAGCTGTGTTTGACGCTAGTCGACCCTGATCGGAGATCACACGGTGTGTCGGAGTTATGGCGAGCACGTCTACACTTCACGTGACGCCACGTGCGAGCGAGAGCGACTACGACGGGGTGCACGCACCGGGGTGTGCTGTGGCGTGAACGCTGTTCTGCTCCGAGTTCTACCAGAGGTTGCAGATGCGGCTTGTTAATGCACTGACCAGAGGTATTTATTTAGAGCTGATTTGATTAGTTTTTGAGAAACATCCTAATTTTATAAATTATGGTGCTTACAAGATTACCTACTGTCCCCGTAAGGATTACCATTAACACACAAACATTATACAGTCAAAATTACGAACGTTACACCCCAAATAGAACTTATAGGTAACTGTTGCTTATCCATGTTTGATACATAGCAGTGCTACTGTGCTTATAGTCATGTTATGCCGTCGGCTGGGGCTCTTGTCTGTTTATTAATCGTTAGGCCACGTCGGAAACTTTCTGTAAAAACTTACTTATCTGCACAAGAAAGAGAAAGTAGCTTTGTTGTTATGTGGTTCTACTAATGTAATTATTAATAAAGAACGGTATAACTGCCCTTTTCATGTTGAAGCTCTGATATAGATGAATTGTATTAATCACCTGATTTGCTTTCAGTTTAAATAGGCTAATTGATGTGCTGAAGATGCATTCAATTGGTAGCCAATAGGTTATCTCAATAGTAAAACATTAAAGGAATCAAAACATTATTTATAGGCCTTGGTTACACATTACATAAGGCTAGCTAACTGCATTACTTATGGCTAGTGCTCACGGTGCGATTATGTGAAGCTTCTCTTGATAAATGACTGTCTAACACAAAAATAATTATTTGCATAAAACCAGTAGTTTCACAGATAAGTGCATTCAACAAAACAAACTTCAGTTTTGTTATATTAGTACAGATATATTCAGAAGGTAGATATAAAAATAAATTTGTGTTACACATGTTTTAAAGCTAATATTTGTAAAGTTACAAAATAGAATTTATTATACAATTTGTGGACTGTGTAGGTGCCTACATGATTTCATTTTAACATTATGTTGAAATTGTTACTGTCAACTTGCAGCTCAAGTTGAGGTTATATAATAAGACAAGGGAACCCGACATATCTTAATATTTGTCGCTTAATTTTATATCTGTATAGAATGATTTGTTCCAACTATGATAAGTCCTTGCTTAACCCAAACAACTGAAGCTAGAAACATGAGATCTAGACAGTAGATTTCTTTATGTACATATGCACTCACTTAGGTTTTATAAAAGTCCATCTCTAAGCATTTTAGGTTGAAAGTCTTAAGGCAGGTGACTGCTAATCTTTTATAGATACCAAGCCTTAGTGTTTTACTTGGTAAATACAATTTATTTTATTTGTGAGTTCATTTACAAAGTTAGTTGCATCTATATTCAAGATGACAACCAGTGATAAACCAATAAAATTTGGTGCCGACGTTATTGCTTAGCTCTTGTGGGATACAAGACAGTTCGGAGTATGGTTGTTAGGATAATGATAGGTGGGTTTGGGGAACATCATGTGAAAATCCATATTATCTCTTTTCCCATTTAGCAGTGTTTATTCTTGGCAAATAAAAGTAAATGTATGGACTACTTATGCTTTATTTCTAAGTCAGTTGTGATAAGTCAGTTTAAATTTATTTATTCAGATAAACAATGATTAATTCTGTATGAATAAATAAGAATTACATTAGCACCACATGTTAAGTTTAAAATAACTATTAACATTATTTAGAAAATTCCCTTAAATGTAAAGTCAAATAAAAGTATTGATATAAATTCACCACCATATTAACTATACAAACTGAGTGGAATCATTTTTAGAAATAAGACTGCACTACTCTTGCTTTGTAATATTGGTAGCTTGTGAATTTCTCTTTTATGGCTCAGTTGGCAAACAGTTCAACCATTTCACAGCTTGCACTATGCCTAAAAATATTCAATATTGGATTAAACATGTTCTTACACGAGTAATAATTATAGCACTAGTATTTTCGAAATCCTTGTATCTGCATGGTTTGAAATAATTTCATATTTATCATCAACAGTCCGACTGTTCACGGCTTTTTTTTTTTTTTGTTTTACGAGGTGGAAAATCCCTTCGGATCTCCGACTCTTGGGGGAAATAAGAGCCGGAGTATGTGGTGTTTCCACTAAAAACCACCTCGACTGCCGCCATGTACCCGTGTGTCGGAGGGTGGGGCATCATCTAAGCACTCGTCGCCACCCTTCGACGGGTATTGGCCCGCCAGATGGTCAGGCGGGCCCCAAACAAAACCCCCTTGGCGACGGATTAAGGTGTTGGACTCCGCCGCCAAAACGCCCAGCGGCCGCAGAGGATAGGGAGGACGGCAACGCAACACCGCATCTCCTCTTCCTCTGCGGCCCCACCGCGACGCATCGAATGGTGCGCCCCCATTTGGTCGCGGGAGATAGGGCGCGCGGCAACGCGACACCGACACGCCTCTCCTCCCGCGACCGCACCCGACTGCGAGGGACAGACAGAACTGTCCCCCGCACCCGCACCGTTGGACGCATCCTGCGCAGGCCCCTCCAAGCCCACGCGGAGCGTCCCCTCCTGGATCCCTCTTAGCGTCACCGCGGGTGACCAATCCACGGTTACTGAGCCCCCCCACCACGACAAGGTGGAGATCCCACGGGGGGGGACTGTTCACGGCTGAACATAGGCCTCTTTGTTCTTGCCATTTTGTTTTCCTATTTGATGTGGACAAAACTTATTTTGAATATATAAAGTTTTAACTGTTTTATCAAAACTGCAAAATATGGGTATCCCGATAATTTTATATTTGATTATCTAAAATGTCACTGTCAGACAGAACCTGAGAAAAATGAATGTCTTTTGTATTTTAACTGATGCGTAAGATATGGGCTCCAACACTGTTGTAGCTAAGATAACTATAGACCAATGCAAAGGTTGAACATGCCTGATATATAGATATAAATATAGCTTAATAGACCGCACCACTTTGCACAGAGTAGAATTTTATTTCATCTACAGCTACGAAAGTTCATGGAACTAATATTTGGGTGGGAAATGTTGCCCACCACCTGTCTTTTGAGTGTTGCAGGTTGATGATGACATCCTAGCAGATGACCTGGACTTAGTGTGAAGAGAGGATGGACGAGCGGTCCTTTACTGATTAATAGGTAAATGTATGGATGACGGTGGCCCACCCTTTTGACGTCAGTGGTTTTGAGTGTGGGCTACGCGCACACATGCCGCATGAGTGCTGTACTGAGCTGGAGTCAAGCATTGTTTGCTAACCTTTGTTGATCAACATCAACAACTGTATGAGCAGCTTGACCGTATGGGCGGAGGATTCGTCAGATACCGATTTACGTGGGGGGGTCCTCTACCTCCTCCACTGTCGTTGTCGGACCTATGTAATTGCATTGTATTGATATAACTGATCATGACGAACGATGATGATTATTTTATGTACATGCATTGATGTGTTTATGAGGCAAATTTTGCATTTGTGTTTGAGTAAAATTTTATTTTTCCTATCCAACATCCTTCCCAAAACGCTGGCTGGCCACCATGCGTATCCTTGATCCTGGTCTTGTTAGCTAGATCCCGTGATGGGTGATGCCGTGTGTTGTCTAGATCCCGTGATGGGTGATGCCGTGTGTTGGCTAGATCCCGTGATGGGTGATGCCGTGTGTTGGCTAGATCCCGTGATGGGTGATGCCGTGTGTTGGCTAGATCCCGTGATGGGTGATGCCGTGTGTTGGCTAGATCCCGTGATGGGTGATGCCGTGTGTTGGCTAGATCCCGTGATGGGTGATGCCGCGTGGGCTAAATCGACCCTATGTGGGTGATGCCGTTTGTGGGCTAGATCCCTATGTGGGTGATGCCGTTTTTGGGCTAGATCCCTATGTGGGTGATGCCGTTTGTGGGCTAAATCCCTATGTGGGTGATGCCTGTGTGCGCTAGATCCCGTAATCGGTGATGCCGTAATCGGCTTAGCCATGGGTGAAGCATTGTTTGTTAGATCCCGTGATGGGTGACGCATGCCACAGGCTAAGATCCTATGACTAGGTGAAGCCTTGTAAAGAAATTTTAGTTCATTCTGTATGATAAACGCTTATTTATGTAATTTTTATATTCATTATTTTTGTTTGCGGTTTATCCTGTAACCGTTACCTAAATAGTCAGCGCGAGGAGCGCGCTGGATCAGAATGGCCGTATGGGCGCAAATTGATATATAATGATTATATTGTTACGAACATGTTAATAATATTTAAGATTGATATTTACATAACTATTTGTGAACACAGAACTGAGAACTTCACTACTTTACAATATTAGACACTGTATTGGCTGCTTAACTGTTATAAAGATTGGGTATTTAATTTATCGCTTAGTTATTAAGATAACTCCAGAAACTTTCAAAGTAAAATCAATTAGTATTATATAACATTATTCTGACACTTATTTTTACGGTAATAAATAACATGCGTTTATATTTGCATCCTGTTGATAGCGCCATCTGTTGACAGTGTTGTAAAGCAGCGTTTAGTTAATAAAATAAATTTGTTATTCGTGTAAAATAAATAATTTGGTGTTGTGCAAAATTCATTACAATATTAATGTCGATGTTTGATTAGTTTATAATTAATCGTACAGTAATTTCAATTATATGTTGAAAAGGAGTTGTTAAACGTTACATTAAGTGTAATGACGGTTAGTTTATAAAAAGGACTGTAGTTCGCATTTTAATTCAATTCTGTGCTAGAAATCGTCTGAAAATAAACCAAGTAATATTACGTGAGTGTTTTTATTATAATGGAGTCTGGACTGGACACGATAACCCTGGCGTATCGCCGACATATACAATACAAATCATCTTTATTGTACACCAAAGTAATACAATTTACTATACTTATTTGTAAAATAATAGTTAAGGTACAAATGGCGGCCTTATCACTTCTAAGCAATATCTTCCAGGCAATCTTTGGATGGACTAGAAAAGCAAGGAGCCTGGAAAAAGGGCAGTTTGGCGATACTGATGATTTATACAAATTTATTTACAGTAAACAAAATAAAAAAGTATTAGCATAGAGCTCATAAAAAATCTAAAAGCAAAGTATACAACACCTTATTTTCAATTATGTGTATACAGCATTAAAACTGTCGCTATCTAACCACCTATACCACAGAATAAAGAGAGTACTAACATACCTATACGCTGTTTATGAATTAAGATAAGGGCGGTATTGAGCGACGGTTTATCTCAGCGATTCAGTATTCTACACGGCTGTAAATTTTTTTGCTAGCTTTTACGATTTACCGTGTTATAAATTTGCACGAATGTCGATAGTAAAACGAGAATCCGAGTGAATTTTTCAACCGGCCTCCAGTAGTGTATTCCTACATTGTCTGGTTCACGTATAGCGAGCTATACCTCTCTCTGGTTTAGATATCATGTCTGTTCTCGTAAAATACGTGATTCTATTTTGATTTTGCTTATCGAGTGATACACTCACTGTGTCGTGTACAAAGGCTCGGCAAACCCTATTATAGAAATGGGCCTTTATAATGAGGTCTGAATAAGAATATAATGTTGCCTAGTTATATAGCCAAATTTTGTCCTGAAATCAATGGTAAATAAGAATATAAGAGTACATTAAAAGCTTCAATTTGACATTTTGCTTTCAAATGAATTTAGGGACCGAATAAAAGAAATCGTTAACCAATTTTAACGTTTCCAGCGAATTGTCAATTTTAATTGAATAGACGTTGGCATCGTTACATTTGTAATCTATGAGTGATCACCAATATTTTAAATGATTAAAGATTTGCTAGTTTAGTTTGATATTCTATGTTATATTAATTAGGCAACTAAGATCAAATCGATAAAGGTAAATACTGCATTTAGAACACAGGAGTGAGGCCATTTTAATATCGGATTGCTCTCTCTCAAATAACGTAAATTCTCTTATTACAAAAAATTGGACCTTTATACGGTACTTGTCTCGCTTACTTTGCCACTACTGTGTCACCTGTGTAGCCACGTGGTTCAGCAGCAGTGGGCATTGATGACAACGAGTTTTGACACTCGTGAAGCCTCAGGGAAACTTAAACTGTCTTGGAACCCGCAACGAGCGTAATCAGAAGTATATTGTATAAAATAACACCTGCCTCATTATCAGCCTTATTTTTATAATCTGTCCTACGGCACAAGCCTCTTCTCATTATGAGAAGGCTTAGGCCATATTCCACCACGCTGGCTAATTGCCGGTTGGCTGAACTCACATTTCTTTCGATAACATTAACAGACAAGAGTCTTTCGAAATTTCTTTACGATATAATTTTCTTGCTTTTAAATAAAAAAAATAAATATGTAGTAAACTGGATTGCTATTATAGGGTCTGTTAACACCCATTATCGCGTGAATGCATTGATCGAAAGTGTTCATATAAAATTGATGTTTTTAATACTTTTTTTACGTACTTGGGTCTATTGTCTAGTAGTCTATGGCACTGAAAAAAATAACTGTTTCTTCGTCAATCCAATAGAAAGATACAGAAGCCAGTAGATTTTTGCTGATTTGGATACACTTTGAAAGTCTTAAATTTTAATATTTCGTTTCGTATGTAGTTGTATATTTTTCAGTTAGATGTTTCAGTTAGAGGATTAGATATTATTATTATTTACAAAAACAAAGTATAGTAAAACATTTCATACGCTTTTATATTGTGCTAGTAAAGAGCTTGTCAAAGAAAGGACTTATTAATACATATACAAAATATTTATAAGTAGAATACACACGGATGTCAGACAGGTCAAGTAGAAAGGGAACGAACTTCCCTTACCCTGAGTGCTCCATTAGATTACTGTTGAAACAAAAATATTGCAACTCGTTCCTTATTTTTGTATCCAAACGATTTTATATTCATAACAAACCTTACGTTTGGATTTTATTCTCATCCTTGGAAAGGTTTCATTTACTTAGTAAAGTATACATTTTATATCCGCCTCATTATTTCATCGTAAAAATGGGTACTATCAAATATCACGTATTACAAAAGAAACATCGGACCGATTAACTAAAAGCGTTTATAAAAGTATCGCATAATACTTCACACAATAAAATTCAGAAACATTTTCCCGTAAAACTTGATATCATCATATATTGGAAGCGAGCTTTATGAAACGTAGATTGATTGCAAAGATACCAAATAGCTAGATTGGAGCGTGATAAATTCGTAGTACATGCTGCCACTGTGTATGTAAATCAGAGTGTTTAAATGAAAATCTGCTACATGATTTATGTATGAACACTAGTTTTTGCGTGCGACTCCCCTCGGGTGGGTGTCGGTCATCACGATAGAAGGTAGCTCATGTGTTATTATAATGGATAAGCTATACTGCTGCAATCATCTCATCCGAAAGACATCCACTGCTGGTCATAGGCACCCCCAATACTCTCCACATAGACTGATCTTGAGCAACCCGCATCCAGCTTCTTTCCGTGTTCCCAACCAGATTGTCGGTCTACCTTGTTGCGAGCCTAACCATATTACTATTACGTTGGCTGCAGTGTCATTAAAACTCGTTTGGTAGTATTTGAGTGAAAAGTAAAACACTTCTGCAGTGAATATTTAACGATGTCTCTGTGATTAGCAGATTCAACACAGGAATTAATCAATGTTTTGTACGTTTTTATATTAGTAGTTGCATTATGTACCTATCAGTATATAATATAGACGAATATGTACAGTATAGCGGTACAAGCAGCAATGTCATTAGCATATGGTAGATCAATACAAATACAAATATCAAGGAATGGAGGCTGAAATTCGTGTGATTTGTGTGCCAGTACATGTAGGCGCCCACGTTCTGTGACCTACAAACAGAGTCATTGGTGCATTTTTTATTCGCAAACCGACTGCTGTATATGTACGATTTCCATGTTTGTACCTGCGATTTATTGTTACGTTCCTACGGTAATCATGAGCATCCTTTTTGTTTAGGTATTATTTATTTATGCTCATGTTAAACCCAATATAACCTTTGAAAAAAGGTAGAATTATCATCAGTCCTTTATATAAACTATCCCAGTGTCGGGCACGGGCCTCTTCTCACTGTGGAAAGGGTTACACTGTAGTCCACGCTGGCTTAGTGCAGTTTGATAGATTTCACATGCTCATGTCATTCATCATATCTTTCAAGATTATTATGGATATAACTAGAGGACGCTAGCAGCAACGCCTGCATTTTTTTTAATTTACCCGTTTTGGCCGATCCCGTGGGAATTTCGGAAAACCCCTTCTTAGTGCACGCCTACGGTCCCCAAGGAACATACATGCCAAATTTCAGCTTCCGGCGCCCAATAGTTTCGGCTGTGGCGTGTCTGTCAGTCAGTAAGTAACGCAAGGATTTTATATATTAAGATAACGGGCGCAGGTTTCATCATTTTTCGGTGAAGAAAAAAAAAACGTGAGGAAATCTGCATGTGTGAGAGTTCTTCATAATGTTCTCGAAAGACATGCGAAGTCTGCCAACCCGCAACTTGGCCAGCGTGTGGACTACCCTTCTCATAGTGTGAAGAGGCCCGTGCCCAGCAGTGGGACAGTATAAAAGGCTGCTGATATACGCACTTAGCTCCAAAAAGTCAGTGTCCTCTGCATAGCAATCTGCAAGTCTCTTCACTAAGGTATCGCTGCCTTACCTTGCTGAAAAGGTACAGGTAATCTTAAGAAATACATAGATGGATACTATACTTTATTGCACATCAAAGTATATTTATAAAGCTACGAACATAAGAACGTTTTCCCCAGAGATGGTGAGCTCAGATATTAAGGTACCACCCACTATTAGTACAAGCTATCCGCCAGTATTTCCACCTAGTAGTATGTTCATGAGTAATCCGTCTTATAAACAGTTTTATAGCGAGTCCGTTCAAAGAATATCTACTTAATTATGCATCGCTTATTTGCTTTATAGAAGAACCTGTTCATGGAAACAGTAATAATAATTAAAGTCGAGAATCGACAATAATAATCAGCAGTAATAGGATTTCTTAAAAATTATTATTACTTAATTAGTAGTGTTTTTTATATTGATATCTCGAGAAAGGGTCTCCCTTGTTTGACCGAAAGGAATTTGACAAATTTTCACTTCCCAAAAAATTTTTCGCGTAATTTCATTTGCCAAATTATTACTTAGCAAAAATTCTATTCACAAAAAATTGTAACGCAAACCTAATGTTTGGGAAATGAACGTTTAAACTATAACTTGTTTACCAACTAGTACTTTTAACATTTTTGATGAAGTATACTATTGTATACTTTCCTAGACATAATTGTATATGTGTAAAGCAAAGGTACTATGTATTAATAATATAGATCTGAAACTTTCAGGTATCCTCACAATGTTTTCCTCCATCGTTTAGTTGACGATAATAAACAATTAAATCTATATAAAAAAGTCTTCGGTGAGCTCCATGGGATTGAACCCTCCGCGTAGCATTCAGTTGGTCTTTTCAATCTTTCCTTGTAGTATACAGAATGTTGCTTTGCATTAGCAAAATATTTTTAGGTGTGAATAAACAACTATAACTGAAAACATGAAAATATAGTCACTAAAAATTAAAAAAAAATTTCGTCATCATACACTTTGAAAATTAACTCGGTGTATTGACCGCCGCCGCCGCTCAGCTGACCACCATTGCAGGTGCCTAACACACACAAGCACACGTATCTACAGTGACTGCGCGAAACAGTTTTATTTTGCATGATTCAACAGTTTATTCTGATTTACTATCTAAGTAACATTGAATGAAAATAGGGTCTTATATCATCGCTATAACACTGTTTGAAATAATTTTAGGTGAATAAGTGTACTATATTGTATTATTAAAATGTTTAGAAATGCATATCAACACCCTGTATATCATTTTATTAAAATATATCTATTAGCATAGAGCTTATCAAAACTCTAAAAATAGAGTATAGCACGCCTTTTTTTTAATTATGTGTACACGGCATTAAAACTGTCGCTATCTAAGCACCTATACGCTGTTTATGAGTTAAGATAAGGGCGGTATTGAGCGACGGTTTATCTCAGTGATTCAGTATTATACACGGCTGTAAATTTTTTTGCTAGCTTTTACGATTTACCGTGTTATAAATTCTGAACGAATGTCGATAGTAAAACGAGAAGCCGAGTGATTTTTTTAACCGGCCTTCAGTAGTGTATTCCTACGTTGCCTGGTTCACGTATTGCGGGCAATACCTCTCTCTTGTTTAGATATCATGTCTGCTCTCATAAACTGTGATTCGTGATTCTATTTTGATTTTGCTTATCACTCGATAAGCAAAATCAAAATAGAATCAAACTCGAATCGAAGGAATCGAATTTAAACGATAACAATATTTTAGATTAGGTATTCATAGATAAATACAAATATAACGATGCCAACGTCTATTCAATTAAAACTATTCGCTGGAAGCGTTGAAATTGGTTAACGATTTCTTTTATTCGGTCTCTAAATTCATTCGAAAGGAAAATGTCAAATGGAAGCTTTTAATGAACTAAAATATTCTTATTTACCATCAATTTCAGGACACAATTTGGCTATATACAAATGAATAACTAGGCAACATTATATTCTTATTCAGACCTCATTATAAAGGCGCATTTCTATAATAGGGGTTACCGAGCCTTTGTAAATGACACAGTGAGAGTATCACTCGATAAGCAAAATCAAAATAGAATGACGTATTTTCCGAGAGCATACCAGAGAGAGGTACAGCACGCTATATGTGAACCAGACAACGTAGAAATACACTACTGAAGGCCGGTTGAAAAAATTCACTCGGCTTCTCGTTTTACTATCGACATTCGTTCAGAATTTATAACACGGTAAATCGTAAACACAATACAGGGTGTAAAAAGGCCCTTAACAAAAACTGAAATCCCATGTTGTGCCAATCACTAGGAACATTTTTTACTTCGGCACCATGCCTGGGAAATTACCGGTGAGGAGATATTAAGGCTTAAAGTTAGTATGGATTTTTTATAATTAGGAACAAAATCGATGCATTTACCCCACCGATATGTTCGTTAGATGCGCTTTGACCCCATGGATAACTAGGTATTTACGCGCGACCTTTTAACTGCGGTTTGAAAAATGTGAATACTTGAAAAAAATATCGTTTCCCAGGTATTATTTTTGGTTAGTATGACTTGGCATGATGTCCACAACGAGTAGACTTCAGCTTGGTGATGGGTCTTGTGACAGCCTGTATATATATATACATACATACACATACATAGACTCACGCCTGTTTCCCCGAAGGGGTAGGCAGAGGCATATTAAACGCCCACTTTTCGCCAGTGTTTTGATCCCACGTAGGAGATATAGATAGGTGGCGAGCCTATTGCCGCTTATTGGGACATTTTGTTTGCCAGAGCCTCGTCCGTTGATCGGCAGGTGCACCACTTGCAGGTGAGGTTATCAGACATACAGGTTTCTTCACGATGTTTTTCTAAGGTGGACGATGAAAGGCCACTGTAACGAAAAAACTGTATTTTTTATTTCGTTTATTGCATGAATGAAAAAAACAATTAGCTATTTACTATCTTTTATTCTAGATGTAATCACAATTTAAAAAACTTAACTTTTATAAAGCTGTTCCAAACGGCCTTGCAAGGAACAGGGTTCCATACAAGGCCAATATTAAATATCAGTCGTTCAAGTAAGTATATTTTAATATAAATTATATGAAATTCCAGTATAATGAGTATTATATTGATAACAAATAAGTTGCCAGTACGTTTTAGCGTGAAATCATAAAAAATAGATAATCTATTATGGCCTTCATAAAAGTCCATTCTTTGTAAAGCCAAAATGTTCCAAATCTGACGAAAAAGTTGAATAACCATTATAAATATTATATTATAAACATTTAACATTCTTTCAACTTTCCCGCTTCGTATTTATAACTTAAATTAAGTGTTCATATGTACATGATTTGTAAATATTCCAGTAAGGCCCATGTACCCTAGCAAGGCCAACTGTCGAATTTTTTAGTGGCCTTATAAGGAACCACCGGCTTTTATAAGAAAGCTACCAATATTTCCACTAAAATCGAAACGAAGTTATGATTTTTGTCCTTTATACCATAACAAGTATAATAATATTAATTACAATTTAAAGTAATGAGAAGAAAGATAATAGTCAAGTTGATATATTTGCGGACAAGATCTCTACATTTAAAACAACACTTCTTAGATTATTAAGATGAATTTAAGTTTATAATTAAAATTGTTTAATTGCATTTTTTCATTTCTTTTCTCATTGTGTTTTCCAATTTAGTTTTTAGTTACTTAATATTTAATTGTCTGTTTTTCTTTTATATCTATACATAAATGTTACCTTTTGGTGCTTGTTGTGACACCTTAGAATGTTGTACATTTAGTTTTTATCTTATTAATTCTGTTTTTTTTATCATTAATTACAATGTAACAACTACTGGTTGTCCTAAATAAATAAATAATAAAAGGCAATTTACATAAAAACTATATTTTGCTGTGTGTGTGCGAATTACTATTTTAATGTACGACGACCGAAGTCCACGAAGCAAACGGCCCTACTGAGAAAATAGCAATGCGAGCGACTCGCCGCCGCTTCTGTGTCCATAAGTTTGATAGGGATTAGTGTGAGTGGAAGGAATTTGTCATCACATGTCAATATCACTTACTTTTTTATAGTTGGCCTTCAAAGGAGCATGGCCTTTCATGGTCCACCCACCTTACATCGTTAGCAAGCAATAAATTACAATTTCATACACATCTAACTTTGAAAAGGCGGTCATGTGCGTGGATTTGATGTATTTAATAATTTTCACAAAATCTTATTGAATAATTTCATTAAGACAACAAAATAATATCATTGCTTCGTTTGAAAATCAAATACAGCATGCTACTTATCACCATTATACAATGTTCATTCGTATATGCCTAATATGTTACAATTGTGGATATGATTCCACGAAATAACCACAATGTGAATTACCTGCGGTTATTTCACAATACTAATCTCAGGGGATTCGGTTACAAGAGTCCAGAACCCATTTTGTTATTATGCCTGCAAATATATGTTTACCGATACTAATTGACGGCATTAATTATGTACATATATTTCTGTTTGGTTTGCTTTATTTTATAATTATCTGGACGTATATTAGTTAGATTCTGTATATGAATTACCTATATTAATATGCGTATAATGAAGTTACTATGTAAGGCCAACCTCACATTGGGCGTGCGCGTTCCTCGAGCGAGCGCCCGGCGTGTTCACAGCGTGCGCTTGACGATCACTACTACAAAGTGAACGCCGCGGAACGGATGCCGGACGGACGCCAGGTCCACGCCGAGCACACGCTCAGGGAACGCGCAAGCTCAATGTGAACAAGCCTTATGGGTACCTACTAACCGAAGTACCCCAGGCAGGCAGGCAGCAAGAAGCTAGGGTGCACGGCTTATTCAAAGAGTACCACATTTCGCCAATGATATGCAATTGAACTTGATTTTACTGAGGTACATGACCTCAGTAATAGACCCTAAATCACAGTCATAAAGAGCAAGTAACCTATACATATGTTGCCCGGCAAGTAAACTGCTCATATAACTCGCGCGAGTTACTTTTATTTTCCTACACGTCAAACCAATAGTAGATTAGTAGCCAAGGGCTGTAAGGCATCAATTGCAGCCCGAGATATTTAGCCGCACGAGCGCAGCGAGGGCGCCTATAGTTCGAGGGTGCAATTGGTGCTTACACCCGAGCTAACTATTCTGCTTTACATCTCGATTGTTAGGTAAGTAAGTAACCGTAAGTAGAAAAAAACCGGCATTACAAGAATAAAACATTTCATTTGTTGAAATTTATAGTTAATTGCTGCTTCAGCTTCCATTTTTATTGAATCGGAAGTGTAGCTTATATCTTCATCACTTGAAAAACTCATGTTTTTTCCTAATTAGCACGTAATTATAAAAAAATCCCAAAAACAAACAATATTTCAAGTAAAAGTTTGCTATTCCCGCCTTTTTTCATTAAAAAGAATCAAGAAAAGAACTTTTTTTTGCAAGAACGAAATTGAGCTTCGCCGTTATTTAAAAAAGATGACTATTATACTCACACGAAGACAAGGCTGAATAGCAAAGCGACCTCTTTGGTCATTGGGCTGAATGCATAATGTCTATTGCCAGTATGATGGTTAGATGTACGCGTACTTTTTGAAAGAAAGAAGTGTTTTTTTTTTAATTACTTACCACCCTAGGGCTTTTCTAGCTAGATTATTACCCTAGAGCGCTAATTAGTCACCTACAAGCCCCATTTGGAGGTAATAAGAACCTACTTACCGAACATGAGAGATGTAAATTACTATTACTGTACTCAAATGTATGTGTAAAGATCATAAATGTC
Organism: Euclidia mi; assembly: GCA_944739405.2. Classification (NCBI taxonomy): domain Eukaryota; kingdom Metazoa; phylum Arthropoda; class Insecta; order Lepidoptera; family Erebidae; genus Euclidia; species Euclidia mi. Next base: position 26,246,417 of record OX123193.2, on the reverse strand, counting down.
AACATAGACATGAATGCCAATACCAATCTGACCCCAATGAGAATAAAATGTCCAATTCAAGCAGACATAGTGTCAACATCGTCAAAGTATCACTGAGCGTGTAAGCCGATATTTATAGACATTATAGACACGTACTTATATATTTCAGGTATACGGTGCTCGTTAGTGACGTTCCCGAGCTCGGTACGTTCGTTCAAACGAAAACGGTTAAAACGCTCACCCGGTGAGTATTTTTTATGCTTTTTATTTTTGTTGCTCGTGACTTTTTTCTTATTTGAACAATTTATGCAGATTCCCGGCCGGAGCTGGTGTACACTTTCATTGAACAGGCGGTGCAGCCGGGCGCCCAGGTTGCACTGAAATGTTCGACGGTTGGTGAACCGCCTCCTCGGTTCAGGTGGTCGTTAGACGGTCAACCTGTTCCATCACATCACGGGTAAGTTTTAGTTTAAGATAACAACCTTTACTTATATGTTATTGCATAAACGATTTTTAACTTTCGCGATTAGTATACATTACACATGGTTATTAAGCGGGTCTTACTCGCGATAAGTAATATATTTAAGGCATTAATACCTCGGTATTAGTCCGCGCGCCGCGACCACGACCGAAGCACCGAAGCAAGTCGGCCGAAACGTTGGCAAAAATTTATACCTTAAATATATTATTTATCGCGAGTAGGACCTGTTTAATAACCTTGCATAATGTTATAGCATGTCTTGTTGACCAATAAAAAATGATCGTATTCTTTACACAACAAATATTTCCAAAATAAAGGGTGTCAAAAAGATACACAGAATCGCAATCCATACACAACTCCCTAATGTACGATTCCCGGGCTATTTCACGGAGTAAATCACACAGATTAGAAGTTTACATTCGTATGCAGGGCCATAATAACGGAAGGCCGGGAGAGCGGTCCCTCTGGGCTCGGTTCCAGCAGTAACTACGTGCTGTCTACCCTGTCATTGAGTAGCGCGAGGGTGGAACATGGCGGCCGGTACGAGTGCCGGGCGACTAACAACCATGGCTCAGTGGCTCATGCTGCACGACTCAACGTATACGGTAAGACCTCACACAGACTTCCTTTTTCTTTAAATAGACTTCTGCAATGAGAATAAATCTTTTGTTCCGGGTGACTTTATAAAAATTCAATCAACAGACATAAATTGCACTCGAAATTGTGGAACACTCGAATTGTTGTCTCTTGTAGGGAGTGAACCAAAACCATTAGTGCCGCTAAACTGTGACGCCGTTCAGCCGCTAAACTGCTATGCTATACGTGCACTAAACCACCATTCATTTCTCCCTTTCATTTACGATTGCGTGGCAATTTCACAAACAATACCATTGTCATATTCATACACAGCTCTTGTTTTACTAAGCGAAATAATTTTGCCGCTTTTTACCACGCTCTAAAAGCTCTCGTGTAAACCGCCTCTTAGAGTTTATAGTACAAATATAGTAGGCTGTTTTTACAACAAACAGCAGCTCGTATGTATAATTCGTTATGTACATTTATATCGGCCATTTAGATACCAATTACAATGTACATCACGGACCCTCTCGCAAGATTGATGCTCATGAGATGTTAACGGAAAGAATCCCGGTATTAATCCGTAATAGAAAGGAGCACGCTAAATATGTAGTGTGCGTGTGTTAGTAATGCTTATTACATTGATACTATGATGATTCTTTACGTAATATGTATGGACTCAATGTTGTGATCGAGGCAGCTCGCACTATAATATGCCTTGGTTTATGTAGCGTTACCGAATTATATGATGAACGGTGACAACGATTAATTGCCTTACTTAACTTTGTGTATATTAAGCACATAATACATGTGCCTGTTATGCTACTTTATTGTGATGTAAAACAAAAATATCGGCTTTGGACCGTATTACCACTGGAAAGCCAACTTGTGGCGGGAAATGTCGCAAGAAGTTACAAACAATAACTCAGAACTTGCTTGTTGTTTACAATTCCAAGGAGCTTGGAAGTTATTACCTCGCGGCATTTCTCACCGAAACCTTCATTCGGATGAAAAACCACTTACAAGGTTATAGGGTCAGAACAAAATAAATATATACTGGAGTAGACATCCGTCAAAACGCCCGACGTATTTTTGCTGCTTTTAGAGAAAGAGGTAAGTATTGGGTACTTTATATTATGACACGGGTTTACTTTAACATAACTTTGTTTTTCTTGCTAAAAACTACTACTATACCAAATAGAAAATTTTGTTTCTGGTGAAGTTTTGAAACATGTTATGTCGGTACAAATAAAAATCTATAAAAACATACGGGCTCAATACGTAAATAAATAAATACCAATACATAGAAAGCATACTTTAAACAAGGATCTTTAACTGCGTTTTGGAATACTCCCGTGAAAACATATTTAGGCTGAAATACTTCAATACTCAATGAGCTAATAAAATAATATCACTCGAATGGTAATAACTTTATAGTTTCACAAACTGTTGCTTTAGTTTAACAAAGCATCATAGTTCGGTCAACGCTTAATTATAAAAGTTAAATGATTAGGAAAGAAAGCCTGCCGCCGGTCTCCCTTTCTTCCGGCACTGCTCCCTTCGTATGTCAATCCCAACGATAGCGATAGAAAAAGGCTGGTTAACCAAAATCCATTGCCGTTAGTCATGAGTTTGTCAGACAAGGTACGAGTAGGGACCGACGGGACTTCATTAATTTTACATTATCCGCTACAAAACAGAAAATAATCAATATTGACACGGGTTTCTCTAATTCTACTTGTGTTCATCATACAACATAATTTAGCGGGTCTTAATCGTCTTGCACCGAGCTTGGTCGCGGAGAGACTACGAGCGAAACGTCGGAAACAAATAGGTATTTATACCTTAAATAAGTTAAGTTAACGCGATTAAGGCCCGCTAAATTATTTTGTATGATGTATACAAATCGCGAAAGTTTAAAATCTACTTGTGTTTACGTTATTATCAGCCATCTTTATAATGTGTTCCACTGCTGAGCACAAATATCTTGTCCTTATGGGAAGATTTAAGCCATAGTCCACCACGTTGGTCAAGTGCAGGTTGGCAGACTTCAGAATCATGTCCTTCGAGAACTCACTCAGAGTTCTCGAAGTATGCAGTTCTCTCGAGAAAATTTTGTTCACTGTTGAACAAGCGATATTGACAATTTTATGCTTACTAAATAATAATATAAAAACTGCAAATGATATATGGTCTGGTTAAATTTTAATCATCACTCTATGACAGACCATGGTAGACAGAGAGACGACCGCATGAACCGAACTAAACTATTGATTTGCTATTTTAAGCGCATTCTTCAGCGTTTGGTTTATTATGGATGTGTGACTGGTCACACAAGGCTACATTTTCCATTGAAGGGCATGTAAAGCTGTAGTTGTAGGAGTAAGTCCTCTCAAATATCATAAACATTGTATTTCACATTGATTCAAACCATTTTACACTGCAGTCACTCTGCGTAAAAGGCTAAAAATATTCTGGTTAGGCAAGAAAGCGAGTCTTCAGCATGCAGGTATGCTTGAATAGGATCGAGGCTGGCTTGGATGCCACCGGGATAAGCTATGATGAATTTCAATGCATAGTTAGTGTAGAGGATTAAATAGAGATATCGTACAAATGTATAAATATCACAAAAAGACAAATCGTTGATCCATATTGAGTTACGTCATATCATATTAGAACGCACGAAAAGACTTACGAGTATTATGTATATTATGAGAGAATGCTTCAAAGGCATTTTTTTTATTGGTTTCTAGATCAGCTCGGTCTCAGCACATAGAAAAGGCTTGGCAAGAATACTAGGAATATAAACGCCACACTGGTATTGTATAAATAAAACATAATAAAAATGTTATTACATTCCACCGACTGCTATAAATATATTTTTTTGTTTACCGCGCTACGTTTCATCTTTTGTTTTAGCGTCCTAAATAAATAACAATAAATATCGTTTTGGTATTACGCATATCCGCTTGCTTGCCCGTGTTATATGGCATATAACAAAATTCAAACACTAAATTGCCCGTGTTATATGGCATATGACATCGCATCTCAGTCTACTTTGCCCGTGTCATACTGTATATGACATGGCTCCCGCGGTCGAAAGAGTGAAATATACTCGTCTCTGTCGCTCTATGGCTTAGTTTGTATTATGTATGTCGTTTCTACGTTAAATTTCCCGTCATACTAATCCCAGTCGAGTTTCGACTCCATAGAGAAATTAAAAAAAAAAACGTTCGTTGTCAATGTTGTCATTGAGTGTTGAGTCGGTGCGGAATGTGCGGAATGTGTGAGTGTATTTGTGCTGTTTTTTCTGTTAAATTTAGTTTTATTCTTTAAGATCTATTGTGTTTATCAAGGTATGTAAATAACTAACACGTATATATAATAATTCCAGCATGAAATACAAGATTTGACTTTTTTCGAGACCTTAAGTAGATTTTGGCGCGCAACAGTGATTTTACTGAGAGCATGGGAACTGTTTCAGAAATATTCATATTACTCAGAAGTGGTGAATGCTATCCCTATGATTTCTTTTTGTTTTAAAAGAATATGAGACTACTTATTAAGTGTTTATTTGTTTGTATGTTAAAAAATGTTATTTGTGCATTATATGGCCTTATCAAATTTAACATAAATTACGCCGCGCAGCGCCAGATAATGGTTTGGAATCAGAGGCCTGTAATTCATAAATATGTATAAACAAGTGTACTTTTTTATTTTTATCTTATTATCTATTATATAAGTAACGTAATTAAATATTAAAAACGATATGTCACCGCTTTAAGTTTTGAGGTATGAACTTATAAATACAAAGCGAGCTCTAAAACGCGCTATCTCAATTTCAAACGAGCATCACTCGACACCAGAGTCGTAATCTAAATAAACAAAGATAACATTGTATAGTTAGTTTCATAACAAACATAAATATTATAACACTTGACAACCTTTCAAAACAAATTCAGTCACAAGGACCGATTGTGTGGAACCCGACCCGCGCGCCGAGGCGATAAAAACTCGCGGGCGTTTGATCGTTATCGCTTTCAAGTGGCCGGGCAGAGGGGCCGGCGTGGGTTGCGGCGCGGAGCAAGCAAGCGGTTATGAGGATTGCTGTGCTAATATTATTCTTACATTTACATAGGTCCGCCCTACATCAGAACTATGAGTCCTGTGAAGGCCGTCGCGGGATCTGAAGTGATGATTTGGTGCCCTTACTATGGATTTCCTATCGAGTAAGTGATAAGATACTCTAAGTACTTTATCAATTGATTTACGTGAAGCGTGACTTGAGTGTTACCTTCCTACAATATGTATGGCCGCACATTGATAGTCGGATCACGAAACGACATTGTCGAAGCAGCGACATTATTATGATTACAAACAGAATATCGAAGTACTCGAGTTATGTTCTTGTCGGTTTATTACCTCGCCGCTCGAGTTGGAAAGAAAATCAGTTAATTTTGGACTTGCTCTAAGAAATGCTCTCCTTGCAAAAACTTCTTTATTAATTCCATATTAAATTTTAATATTGAAGTCTCAGTTCGTTAATTATGCGAGAACGAAATTGAATAACAATTTAAAATTCTTGAGTTATAAATTCCGAAAGTATTGTTCAGCATATACAAAGCGTTCATATTTTATGAAATTCTTGTACCTACAGCTGAATATTTTCGAAGCAGTTTTGCTGAGATTTTATGACATTTCTAAATTATTTTAGCACTATTCATGCATTAAACACATGGTTATTTTTTGCTTATGACTATTAAATAAAAAGTATTTATCATAATTCTGATCAAGAATCAATATGTGTACCTTGGATTAATTAGATGAGGAGATGGTTTTATGCTGTAGCTCTAATATTACCAATTTGTTTAAAATTTAACTGTTCCATCAGCAACCTCAGAATATCAAAGATACATGTTTATTTTAAGAATATCTAGCAAAAGAAATGAATTTGATCAATCCAGTTCTGTGAAATGGGAGGGCGGAGCGGCCGCAGATCCTCGGTATCAGCAAATGGACGGCCAACTGACGATAACCAACGTCGATAGAAACCGCGACAAAGGAGGATGGATTTGTTCTGTTTTAACTCCAGGAGGCGAACTGGCTAGGAGAGAGGTATGGCATAATTTAAAATATTATTTTAAACAAGTTTTTTTAAAAGCTATGAAATTTTCGCGATCTGTATACATTTCATCATCAGCCCTTTATACTATCCCACTGCTGGGCACGAGCCTCTTCTCACTATAAGAAGGGTAATAGGCCTAGTGCAGGTTGGCACACTTCACATGTCTTTCGAGAACATTATGGAGAACTCTCAGACATGCAAGTTGTCTCACGATTTTTTTCTTCACCGATCAGCAAGCGATAATTAAAAATTTATACGCACGTAACTCCGAAAAGTCACTGGTGCGTGTCGTGGATTCGAACCCGAGACCCTCTGCGCAGCAGTCTGTCGGTCTCTCCACTCAGCTATCGCTGCTTCGTTAAAACATTTAGTATACTTACTATTAATATTAGTCATCCCGAGACCAAGGCTGGTTAAGTCATCCCGAATCTCAAGGCAAATAAAATGTGTTTTACCGTACTTTAAGAAACAAAATAGGTATGCTATTTATGCCCGTAACATAAAATAATAAGTCGTAATTTGTTGCTATATATGGTTCAAGTTTCTACCTATCCTTTCGGGATGTAGGTTTGAGTCAATGTATATATGTTTCTTTTTGTAATCCGGTCGAGCCGGCCCATTCATGCTGAAATTAGCAAGGCTCTACTATCGTGTAACACGTACGGTCGGGCAATGTTATTGGGTTTTTCTGTCACGAAATGCTCAGTAGCAGCACGGAGTCTGGAAATGTGCCCGGTACGGCAAAAGGCTCGCCCCTTATTACGTGGGACTAAAGTATATCTGGCGAAAAGTGGGTGTAGAAATACTCCTCTGCCTACCCCTTCGGGGATAAAAGGCATGACGATATGTATGTATGTATGTAACTCAAATCTATTATGACAAAATCATGACTGGTTATAACATCACAGCTTAATTATGCTGATGTCAGCTATGTGTCATATATTCATAACATTTCATAACCCATCATTTCCGCTTACTTTATTTAGCAGACGACCCTCTTATTCGCGGAGGCTGTAGCGAACTAGATGTACTTCATTTTCCGCATCACTAAGTTTTATCAGAAAGAGCAAAGTTACTTTATATAAAAAACAAAGAGTTGACATGAAACTAACTATAATCTTTTTATCATAGTTCATTTGTTGTAGAAACAGTTTTGATACTAGTTGTTACTTTTTGTATTATAATTTTAGTTATTGTTTAGACCGATAAAAAAAGTTATTTTGGTAAACAGATAGAATAAATATCATGGATAAGATATGGCCTTTTAACATTATATCTACCTATATATTCATATAAACTAATATTACATCCGTCTTATGTACAGTAATAAAACGGCTGAAATTATGTAATGTTTCACCAATTATAATTTTATGAACACTATTAGTAATTCAAGAAGGTCATGTGTGTATCTCAGAAGTACATTTTAACAGCCCCACTGAGTCTCAAATTTTAGTAAACTAGGCTGTCTTAACTCAACAATAAAATATTATGAATCTTTTTCAAGAAAAACATAGAGTAGCAATGGCCATGGTGTATAAATTTCGTGATCTTTAACGATAGTTCTACATTGACTTTCGGAATTATATACCACGCAAATTGGATCTGAGTCTATGATATTTCGTCACTGATGCAAGCGTCATGATTAGCGCGCTTACACAAACAAAATATACTGCCACGCTTACAATAGTGCCGAATTATATCAATTGCTAATGTAAAATTAATGTTCATGGTACTAGTATTTTTAATGTAACAGGTCTCGATTAACATTATTTTTTTAAAATAAAGGTGAATTATCCCATCGTTTGGGCGTGGGCTATGAGCCTTCGTCATTCGTCACAAAAACAAATCGATTGTGACTTCGCTACACAAATAGTATCTAGTATGTGTACAGATCGCGAAAGTTTGATTATTTTCAAGGTGATTATATGAAGGTCATGGTTTTTGGGTGTATGAAAATTTTACCAGTGACAGTGTTTTTAAATGTTGTCCCAGGTCCAAGTGACAGTGGTGTCACCACCGGTTCTGTCTCCAATAGTGTTTCCGCCTGGATTGAGAGCAGGCGATCGAGCTCAACTGACATGCACAGTCACGTCTGGCGATATGCCAGACAGTCATGAGAAATACACGATTTCTCATGGCTCAAGGACCAGATGCCTATTTCAAGTGCACTTTAGGTACGTTACTGAAACAAAGTTTAATATTGTACATATTTATATGTTTTGTCAAGTACAATCTGGCTATCAAATAAAAATAATACACGAAAACCAGAAAACAGAAAGTTACCACATATTACAAACGTTTATTCCGTCTTTAATCATAATTATATTGTTCAAAATGTTAAATTCTACAAAGTTAAAGTATTTTAAAATACGTCTACGTCTATCTATTTTAATATCATTTTGATAAATAATCTTGTGCTAGATTGACTATATGTTTTTGAATTATTCTTATTATTATATGACATTTTAGGTAGAAGAACGTGGAGCAGAGTTTTATAGTATGCTGCTTTTCAAAAGTCTGACAGCAGCGCACAGTGGAATCTACACCTGCGTGGTGACTAATACCGCTGATAAAGCTAACATGTCTGCTGAGCTGGCCATAAAAGGTAAACATTGATATAACACATCACCAGGATCTCTTAACCGTAAAAAAATGGAGTGCTGAAATGCGTTTTATCTGCAGTGCCACCATTTTGGCAAATTGAGCCAACTGACACAGCGGTACTGCTGAATGGTTCTCTAACGGTGAGCTGTGAAGCCAGAGGACATCCACCACCCTCGATATATTGGACCAAATTTGCTGGTAAGGAGTTCATTACAGCACACCGGTAAAACCATATTTTTTATTACTATTAGTATTTAATTAATAAAATTATTCGTTTTAAAGGTAGCACAGAGACAACTTTAGGTGGAGTGTCAAATCCAGTGGTTCTAACAAATGGTTCACTGAGATTGGAATCAGCGCGTGCCGAGCATTCCGGCAAATATCGATGTAGAGCTGACAATGGGGTTTCACCTGCCTTGTCGAAAACACTAACCATACATGTCAATGGTATGATCCTTAACTTTCTAAAGCAAATCAATTTTTTTATTTCTTTCTGAAACTTGAAATGATCGTTGATTTTTTTTTAAATTAGAACCGGCAAGATTTGAAACGCAATCTGCAAATGTGACAGCTAAGCTAGGAGATACCGTGAGGTTGGTTTGCGTGGCTCGAGGTGATAGTCCACTTTCAACGGCTGGAGTCATTCGGGACGAGCTTTGCCTAACTCGGATTATAGGTAAATCCAAAATTTATTTACTTTGCGTACTTAACCAATTTCTCTTTAGCCGACATACTTTAGTCTTGGCGTTTACGGTCTTGAAGATATTGGTGTATGTTTTTAGAATGAGCATATCAGAAACCAGAAGCGCAGAAGGCTTAAGAAGTGAATTAGTAGTTGAAAGAGCTGATATAAGAGACTCAGAAGTCTATCGGTGCCAAGCATCAAATCCTTATGGTCGATCAGACCACTTCGTGCATTTGGCTGTGCAAGGTAATTTTAAAAAAACAAACTATATGTATTAGAACTATAAATTTTAACATCTTTGTGTGTAATATTGATTTTCTTATTTACTCTTTTAAGAGGCACCAGAACCACCCGCAAACTTCAGGGTCTTAGAGACCACTTCTCGATCAGTACGGCTTCAGTGGAGAAGGCCGTATGATGGCAATTCGCCAGTGTTGGGCTATGTAGTGCAATATCGTAAACATGATTCTACCAGTTCAGATTCTTGGCGAGATGCGGATACTCATAACGTCACTGTATCTGCTCACAGTACGGATGCATATTCTGAGTAAGTAGATCTAAAATCAAGTGATATCTAAAATTTACAAATCTTGAGTCACAATGTTTGCAATCGAATCGGCTCGGAGCCTGCGACGCCATATTTAGTGCGGGCCCGCACAGTGACTGCCCAATTTGCATCCGCTCATACAAGAGCTTTGCTGGCTTTAACATTGCACGAGCCACCTTCCAGAGCGCCCATTAGTCTTCGAGCATCCGCCCCGAGATCTTCCACTATCGAACTGGCTTGGCAGGTATTGCAAATAACCAATAGCTAAGATGAAAATGAATATTTTAATAAACTTTTTAAAGTTTATTTTAGTAATAAAATCTATACCTATTATTAAAATAAATTTTATAATAAGATACTCCCTTTCTTCACAAATGATCAAGTCGAGACTATTTTATGAATGTACCTGTAGTCTGAGATCTGGATCCAAAAATCTGCAGGTATCAGATTTTTTGGAAACTAATAAATTAATCATAGGCCGAAATAAAAAAGAAATTGTTACTTACCTGTAGATTTTTGCAACCGGATCTCGGTCTATTACATAAGTTATTAAGTAACATGATGCTAATAATTTTTCTAGTTCAGGCCCCTCCTTCGTCATCATGGAACGGTAAACTATTAGGATACACAGTCTGGTGGTGGCCTCCAGCAGATCGTACTCTGGCTGGAGGAGCAAACGTCGGCATGGAATTCGCCACGGTCAGGGGACAGATAACCAAGTACATTTTCGAAGGTCTGGAACATTATACCAGGTGAGAATACAAACCAAAGCTTTGCCGATATATTCTTTTTTGACTATGTTTTAATGATATTTATTTTTTAGATATTCGGTGAGTGTAAGAGCATTCAATAGCCCGGGTGCTGGGCCAGCGACTGCTCCTGTAAATACTTTGACCCAAGAAAGTGGTATGTAGTTTACATAAGACTTTTTATTCGTTTGCCTTCAGTGTGTTCATGCTTGTAAGTTTTCATCTTTATGCACAGTGCCATCAGAAGGACCTCGAGCTGTAAGATGTCGAGCAGTATCTCCTCAAAGTCTAAAAGTCGAGTGGTCACCACCCCCCGCCCACGCTCATCACGGTGCTTTACTAGGTTACAAACTACTATACCGTCCGGAACATAGTGAGTAAATATTGTCGCTGTTGATTGTATTTCCGATTTTATTTCGACGCTCAATAATTAGATTTCATTTTAAATCCAAGCTGAGTGATGGCAGTTGTTTGTCGGCAGCGACTGAGTGGTTGGAGTGGGAAGTTCGAGGCAACGGCGCGTCCAATCTAGGAGCGGGAGCGGGCGCTGAAGTGAAGCGGGTGGCGGGAGTTGAAACGCTCTTGCTAGCATTACGGCCGCATACTAACTACACTGTACAAGCGTTAGCGTATACCGCTGCCAGTGATGGCGTACCTGCTCACCCTATACATTGTAGCACACAACAAGATGGTAATTTAATTATTTTATATACAGTTACTACATGTCATGTTGTCAAAATTTTTATATCAATCTGAATTTTTGATGCAGTACCGGGATCGCCAGCGGCAGTCAAAGTAATGGCGACATCAGTTACATCTTTAGCAGTCAGTTGGCTGCCACCGACAAGACCTAACGGGCCCCTTCTTTACTACACAGTATTTTATAGGGAACTTGGCAGGTATATATACTGGAAATATTTTCTTTTCGTCTACGTATCTATCACCAACTCTCTTTTATAACAAAGGTGTTTTTGTAGAGACCGGCCGCCTCAAACGACAACGGTCCAAGTGGAAGATGGAGAACCATTTGTTGGTTTAGGAGGATCAACAGAACTAAGATCGTTGTCTGAAGGCGCCACTTATGAAGCTTGGGTGTCGGCACATTCAGTAGCTGGGGAAGGAGAACCTTCAGCACCTCAGCCTGCCACTACTATTTCCAGAGGTAAATAATTGTAATTTATAAATATTTTCTTATTAGTACCGTTATCGCCGACGATGCACGGCAACACCTGGTTGCCGTGCATCGTCGCCGATCACAGCCGCGCGCAATATGAAACGCAATTTGAAACTTATGAAGTATACTTGTTTAGGCATATCTCTGTCATGTTCTATTTGTCTCTCTCTCTTGTCCTATTAGCTCGGGCTCGACTTCTTTCATTCGGCGTATGGGCTCGCGTTCAGTGTGGACATTCCCTCCGGCTGGCGTGCGCCTGGCGCGGTGAGCCCGCTCCGAGGAGAAGATGGCTGCGAGGCGACCGACCCGTCACGCATGATCCGCGGGCGCATCTTACAAACCTTGGACATCTTGCTATTCACGGTACAGCACCATATTATATTTCTGGTTTTGAAAATATATTTGGCGACGAAGTGGCACGTTTCTGAAGAATAATGGGTAAATAAAGACGATTTTATATTTTCTTGTTTGTTATTTCGACGGTAATTGGTAAAATATCAGTTGGCCTTTACGTCACAATTATGTTTGAGACACATTGCATTTATATAAGTCAAGTTAAGAGCTGCAAATTACTTCAATATCAGTTGGATTATTGGCGGGGCCGAGAGCGCCGCGACAATACCATACATAGGTACATATTACATACCTTTGGTCGCGCCCACCACGCTCACAGTTTAAAAAAATTTAATCTTTCTCTCTCTCTCTCTCTCTCTCTTTCTCTCTCTTGTTTTCTGCACCATTTTTAGATTTTCTCACTCCCCTTTCGTTACCAGAAGTGGACGCATCGACAAGCGGCAAATACACTTGCTCGGCCCGTAACACCTTCGGTTCAGAAGAAGTGACATATCGGGTCGAGTGTACCTCACCACCCGCCGCGCCCTCTCTTGTCTTGGACCATGCGGCGCACACGGATGCGCGACTGACGTGGAGGACCACGCATCATCCGGCCGCGCCTCCACATGGTATGTTGTTCTATGTTTAGATGGATAATTTGCAATAGAATTTATAAAAATATACCACAGCAATTCCCCGTAATATTTATGATGGTATTCAGACGACGTTTCTAGTTGTATGTTCAATCACCAGTTCTGCGCCTAGTGTTATCCCATCCCCACACGAGACACCCTTTTTGGGAGAACCTTTACTAATTGTTTGTCCTAGTTTGAGTGAACTTTGTCTGTCAATTGAACTTTTGTATTGTCCGTAGCGACATACGATTTATTCTTAGTGCGTGAGTTATTTTTACAACAATCATCATCTTCTTGCCCTGGTCCCAATTTATTTGGGGTCGGCGCAGTACGTCCTTCGCTTCCATTCTTTTCTGTCACCCGTCATCTGATCATTTACCCCTTTCTCTTTCATATCCATCCTCACACAGTCCATCCATCTTTTCCTTGGCCTCCCTCTGCCTTTCCATCCCTCTACCTTCATATTCATCACTTGCTTACCTACATACATATCATCTCTTCGCATAATATGTCCATACCAAGCCAAACGACTTCCTTTCACTTTCTCGTCTATAGGCGCCACTTTCAGACTACCTCTCACGTATTCATTCCTAATCTTATCCATTCTTGTAACTCCACACATCCATCGCAACATTCTCATCTCTGCCACATGAAACCGTTTTTCATCCATCTTCTTAGTAGCCCAACACTCAGCTCCATACAATACGACAGGCCTTATAACCGCCTTATATATGCGTCCCTTGAATTTCAGAGGCATTTTAAGATCGCATATTGTGCCCGAGACCTGTCGCCATTTCATCCATCCTGAGTTTATCCTTTGCCGAACATCCCGATCAATTTCGCAATCGTGTTGCAGAAGTGAACCAAGGTAGCGAAAGTCGGAGCATACTGGTAGGGGTATACCGCCGAATGTAACCGGGATTGGACTAGAGAGGCCGCCAAAGTCACAGAACATGTATTCGGTTTTGGTTCTGCTTATCCTAAGGCCTACGTTCTCCAATCTCTTCCGCCACTCCTCCAGCTTGCTCTGCACCTCCTGTCCACATTCTGCTACCAGGACGATGTCGTCGGCAAATAGCATGCACCAGGGTGCCTCTTCCTGTATGTCCGATGATAGGGCATTCATAATCAACAAGAAGAGGTAAGGACTAAGAGCCGACCCTTGGTGCAAGCCTACAGCCACATCGAATTTGGTTGTGATTCCAGCTACGGACCGGACTTGCGTGTGGCATTCAGCATACATAGCTTGGATCAACTTCAGGTACTTTTCAGGCACTCCTTTCTTCTTGAGGGCCCACCACAAGACTTCACGCGGTACCCGGTCATATGCCTTTTCGAGGTCAACGAATACCATATGCAGATTTTTATGCGCCTCCCTGTATTTTAAAAATGGGCACTAGGTAACTGCTGCACCATTCCTTGGGTATTGTCTCCTCATGCAACATCTTATTGAAGAATAAAGTCAGCCACACCCATCCATCCTCCCCTAACACCTTCCATGCTTCTACTGGTATTCCATCTGGTCCTAATGCTTTCCCATTCTTCATTACACTCACAGCCCGTTTTACCTCATCCTTACTTATTACATTCACTAGTCCAATATTCTTCGCCTTGTTCTCAAGCTTTTTGCTCCAATCATTCTCTTCATTCATTAACTTTTCAAACTATGTCCTCCATCTTTCTTTAATCCTATCATCATCCGTAAGAACCACTCCTGTTTCGTCTTTCATACACTTGATATGGGATACATCCCTCGCCTTTCTCTCTCTAGCCTTAGCCAGTCGGTATAAATACTTTTGGCCCTCGGGTTTCTCAAGTAAACCATATAGGTCGTTAAGGGCTTTTGTTCTAGCTAAGGCAACAGCTTTTTTAGCTCTTTTCTTACATTCATCATACTTCTTTTTCTTATTCTCTTTCACCGAGTCATTACCTTCTTTCATCAGCTGCCATTCTTTAAAACTTGCTTTCTTTTCCTTGAGCACACTCTGTACTTCCTCTGTCCACCACCACGTATCCTTATCTTTCATACGTTTTCCTTTCGATTCTCCTAAAACATCCTTTGCCACGCACTTCATACATTTACTCATCTCCTCCCAACACTCATTCACGCTGCAATCCTTCATATCGCCCATCTCAAGCATTTTATCTACCACTCTATCTCTGAACTCTACTGCACATTCATTCTTCTCTAACATTATGCCATTTTACTTTTGGGGACAGTTGCTCCTTGGTTCTTTTCTAGCTCAGCCGAATTTTTTATTCGACCACTAGGAGTCTGTGCTGTAAGACTAAGTCTTCTCCCGGTACCACCTTACAGTCTTTGACCCAGTTGATACTTTTACGCCTTAGCAGAAAATAATCAATTTGAGTCATATGGTGGCCACTGTTGTAGGTGATCAGGTGTTGCTCTCTTTTTTGGAACCAAGTGTTAGCCACTACAACGTCAAAAGCGGCAGCAGCTTGGAGAATTGCTTCTCCCTCGCTAATTTGGCTGCCAAAACCCCAGCCTCCATGTACTCTTTCATACTCACTACTTGTTCGTCCCACATGCACATTAAAATCTCCTCCCACAACTATCTCTTCATTCTGCGGTATATCCGTCATCATGCTATCGAAATCCATCCAAAACTTCTCTTTCTCGCAATCATCACATCCTACCTGAGGGGCATACACACTTATCACATTTAGAATAATATCTGGTAATATCACTTTCATAGCAATCAATCTGTCATTCATTCTATTTACACATGTCACACCATCTTTCAGATTTTCGTCTACCACAATTCCCACACCATTTCTTTTCCCATCACTTCCAGAATAATAAAACTTGTATCCTTCTCCAATCTCCCTAGCTTTTGTACCTTTCCATCGCGTTTCCTGCAGACATGCCACATTTATTCTTCTTCTTTTCAAAACATTAGCTAACTCTCTAGCCTTTCCAGTCATCGTACCTACATTCAAACTTGCATACCTCACCCTTACGTCACAGGCTCGCTTCTTACGTTGCACTCGCCCGGAGTAGTGCAACAACCCTTGCATACTTCTCGCCGGTGCCGGGTGCTGCCCCTGCGCGTCGCCTGCGGGGAACGCCCTAGCCCTATCGCACTCATTTCCATATGTGTCCATACTGCAATTAGGTTTTGGCATGAATTTTACTAGCCGGCCGCCTGCCTGACGCTAACCCTCCTGGAATGTTGTCGTCATAATGGAGGAGGTGATAGGAGAACGGTGTAAATGGATAGGATGTACATACATACATACACGCCTGTTTCCCCGAAGGGGTAGGCAGAGGCATATTAAACGCCCACTTTTCGCCAGTGTTTTGATCCCACGTAATAGGTGGCGAGCCTATTGCCGCTTATTGGGACATTTTGTTTGCCAGAGCCTCGTCCGTTGCTGAGCAGGTGCACCAATTGCAGGTGAGGTTGGCTTGGGACCCTAAGTTCTTGGTGGGAACCCTATGCACCCCTGGATAGGATGTATGACGAGGAAGAAAGGGTTTGTAGGCGGGGGTACTGTAGTCACTGGAAGGATATAGGGTAGTGACTACAATAGCTCGGAGAGCCGGGAGCGCGTACCCGTAGCCCTGTCTAATAGTCGGACAGACCAATAGACAGAAGCACCCCCTGACTAAGACTGACTAAGTTATTTTTACAACAATAGTGAAAAAAAATATTATCAAGAAGTCACCCATGTCAATCCAAGTGGCAATTTCAACAAACGTTTTTGTTTATAAATTCCCTCGTGTAATACAGATATCAATCCTTTTACTAGTAATCTATTTAAAAATGTACCGACATTGGAACACACTTTGACTCTGAGATAGCAACGTTCACATGGAGCTTTTATTGTCATTGTTTTCGCTCGTAACTTAGACCATAAACTTATATACCCGTAGCACGTGAATCTAATTCGTTGCTCTAGACCGAAACATCACGTTACACTATTTTGTAGAAAATTGTACATATAAATACGTGTTTTATACAAAATGAAATAGCTACTTTCAAAAACTTCTATATAGGACGAACATTTTGAATTTTGTAACGTTTATTATTTTTTGCTAGCTTATTACAGTTATAGTTATATTTATGTCGAAATTGTTATAGTTATAGGTCTAAATTGCGTACCTAATTATTTGAGTATATAGGTATGAATTAAACTAATAGTATTTTTGGTAATTAAAATATTTTTAGCTTAAAAAACGTAAATGGAACATTGGTGTTTTAATCTGCATAATTATGTTTATTATTCAACCACCGCTCTTTAACATAATCATTATATTCGACAGTATAAACCGTTTAATTGTGTCATGTTTACTGAACAATTCTGTTGTCCAAATGTAATTCAAACTATAAATGTGAAAATATGTTTTTTTGTCCTTCTTTCACGTCGCAACGGAGGGATTTTATCGTATGTTTTTAGGGTATGGAGATAGTTAGAAAATTGGAGAGTGACATAGACTACTTATCATAACATAACATAACTTCACGCCTTTTATCCCCAAAGGGGTAGGCAGAGGTGTATTACACACCCACACTATAGACTACTTATTACTGCGATAACTCCCACGCAGGCAGAACTACGGGCGAAATCTAGTTCATATATATAGCAGCCAGTCACGGGTAGACATACATACATACATAGACTCACGCCTGTTTCCCGGAGGGGTAGGCAGAGACTACGTAACGCCATTTGCAACGATCCTGACATATCTCTCTTGCTTCATTCACTCCCATCAGATTCCTCGGAGATTAATTAAAACTTTTTATTTGCATAAATCGGTTGCCTTAATTAATTTATGCAATAGGCGAATATAACTCCGCGAAGTGAAGTTGGGTCATTTAAAAACTAGACTTTTAATTTTCTTTTAGCTTCTGGTTTTTACTACCAATATTGGAATTATTGATAGCAAAATTTAAAGAAATTAAGTATTTATTATTACTACCATATAATTCATATTTCCTTGTATAAGTTGTATATCGTTGTGGAATTAGCGTCAGACTTGATGAGTTCAGTTCCAATCCATTGTACTTGTTTACTTCGAACACAGCGATAGTTTAGTAGACTATTATAGGATGTAGGTACGATTGTATATTGCCATATTGAAGTAACTGCATAAGCAGGGCTGTCTCTTTAAGAATGAAAATATTTTAATCTGGCATACCCATGCCCATACCTATTACCCATCCGCTGACTCTCATGTTCAACTTCAGTTAAATAAGTAAAATAACAGAAGTAAAGACCAAACAGTAAAAAAGATTAATCAATATTTGACTCGCAGTGTTCAAACTATTGCACCATTTAAGAAGTTTTGTTTGTTAGTTATGAAGAATATTTATTGTTCCTAATTATGCTCATCCTAGTATAAACGCCTGTGTCACGGAGGTCTTTACAAGCATTTAAGCTACAAAACGCAAAACTTCCAGAATCGGAACAATATTATGCAAAATGTAATCTCGAGACGGCAACAAACCCAAAGCACACTATGCACTAGAATTGGCGAGATATTCTGCATGCAGTGTTTCACACGTTATAATTTTTGAAATCTCTTTATCATCGCAAATAAGAACAATAGGTTATTTAATAAAAAAGAAATCATAATTAATTGAATCTTGACGTCTTACCAAACTCAAAAGGTTTCTCAATCTGGTGGGTCCGCGTCCGCGACGACACTGGCGATGGCTTAGAGTCGTCCACTCGTACCGAGGAGGAGCGAAGACTGGAGACTGGTGGAGAGGCTGCGACCGTCGTGCTCAGGGCTCTGTCTTGCGGAGCCACGTACTCCGTGAGGGCTGTGGCGCATTCACGGGCCGGGACATCGCCCCCTTCAGTGCCACTGCTGGTGAAGACGAAACCACCAGGTAAGTCCGCTGACCACGTTAGTAATTCTTTTTTACCTCGCCTCAAAGCTCTTTTCTATTTTCTGATTTACTCAATCCATACATTAAGAAATTCGTAAGAACAAAGAAAACTGCCGTCACAGAAAATATATGGTATTCTCGAATATGGTATTCGAGAATACCATATATTTTCTGTTATAATTATTGTTCAAATGGCAGTATCTGTCGGAACTCAATGCTAAAACGACGAATGGTATTTGCGTAGCATCTCTCAATGACATTATCACCTAACCAAATATTTACTTCGGTTTTCAGTTTTTGGTTTGATCCGACTTAGTCGAAATCATATTGGGACCCACGACACCACGGTGGGAATACTTTACACCAAGAAATCATTTAGACATTATATCAATAATTTGTAAGGTATCGCGCGTAGTACTCGTACTTGCACTATTAAACGGTGATTTATCAATTCGTGACTTTGTTGCTATATAAAAATGAAAATGTATTTGCTACTTTGGCGTAATGAGAACCAATTTCAAGAAAACTTACTAACTGATGATAGTTCACAAACCAAATGTTTCTTTCGTAGTTTACGCATTGCCCGGAGTGGTTTCAAATTGCTCGGAAAGTCTTGTCTTGTGGTAAAGCACTTTACTTTGTAAGTAAGTTTATGTCAGTAACAGTATAATACCTTCAATCTTCGTTAAATCATGTGATAAATTGAACTTAAAGGGAACACGACATCTAGGCTTCGTTCAAATAATATTATTATATAGCTTTTAACCGCTTGGGTTGTATATAAGGCTGTATAGTCGATAAAGTCAATACATACCCACGTCAATGGAAGTTTTTCACATAGTATCCTACCTACTTTAAGCCGGGATCAGTAGATTTACTCCTGGGTGTTGATGTATACGCACTATTAATACAAAGCAAACTGGTTAAAGGGCCACCAGGGTCTCCATGCGCTCATAAGACAAACCATGGTTGGATCCTATTTGGTAACGTGGGAAATGGAGAGGCTGTCGACAGCCTTGGTCACCATGGTCTGTCATGTAGCAGGAGCGCAGGTCGTATTTCACGACACGCCAACCTCAATGACATACTTCGTCGGGCTCTTGTCACCGCTGGCGTTCCAGCCCAACTTGAACCTCAGGGCTTGGCACGCGACGATGGTAAGAGACCAGACGGTATGTCTTTACTGCCATGGAAGCTGGGTAGGCCTTTGGTGTGGGACGCAACATGTGTCGACACCCTTGCGCCATCTCATCTTCCTAGCACAGCGGGTTGTGCGGGCGCTGCTGCTGCTTCAGCGGAGACTCTCAAAAGGCGCAAATACATAAATCTAGTAGGGGATTATGTATTTGAGCCGTTTGGAGTTGAAACGTTGGGACCATGGGGTCCAAGTGCGAGATCTCTTTTTAGAGATCTTTCAAAGAGACTTGTTGACACCTCGCGTGACCAGAAGGCTGGCCTGTATTTGGCACAAAAGATCAGCATTGCCATACAACGTGGCAATGCTGCCAGCATTCTGGGCACGCTTCCAATTGATGGCGATGTGGAGGATTTCCATGACGCCCTTTAAATTCTGCTTTTACTTTTTTTTTATGTATTTCCTTTTATATGTTAGTTATTTAAGTATAGAAATTATTGTTTTAATTTATGTGTAAATAGCCACTTAGTTATAGTTAGTTTTAACAACATTTATATTTTAGGAAATAGAACACAAGCTGAGTCGGTTTTTGTTATGCATCATCAGATCATAGCTGTTGATTTTTTGAAAACATTCTGGGCGGTAGAATTAGATGCAACGAGGAAGTATACAAAAGAAGAAAGACAATATGAGAAACATTATGAAGAGAATTACCATAGAAACAATGAGGGAAGATATGTCGTCAGATTGCCATTTCGTACCCCCAACCCCTTAAAACCTCAAATAGCAATGAAAGGCTTAATTCAACAAGAGAGAAGACTACAGAACACGCCTGAACTGCGAGATGAATACAACAAGGTATTAGAAGAATACTTAGCATTGGGACATATGGAGAAGGTTCCAGATGATAAAATAAATCACAGATGTGTTTACCTACCACACCACGCAGTTGTTAGAAGGGATAAGGAGACTACAAAGGTCAGAGTGGTCTTTGATGCGTCGTGCAAGGGAAATAACGGCGTTTCTTTAAATGAAGAACTTCTGACTGGCCCTGTACTACAAGGAGACATGCGAAGCATTATAATGAGATGGCGCATGCATAAAGTATGCTTTGCAAGTGACGTCACAAAAATGTATTGAATAGTGCTTTTAGATAAAAGAGACATGGATTATCACAGAATATTATGGCGTGGAGCCTCAAATGACAACGGCAATAACGATCAAGCTGAAGTGAAAGACTATAGATTAAAAACAGTCACATTTGGTACAGCCTCTGCCCCGTACCTAGCCATCAAAACCTTAATGAAGCTCGCTGACGATGAGGGTGAGCAATACCCTGAAGCTACCAATATTATTAAAGAAGATTGCTTGTCAACGATTTGATCTCAGGAAGTGACACCTCAGAAGAGGCTATACGCTTCAGTGCACAAATTATAGCCATTCTTGAAGGAGGAGGCTTTGAACTACAAAAATGGGCCTTGAATGACACAAAATTTCTTCAATCTATGGATGTATCTAAAGTAACCACGAAAGCAAATTTAGATCTTATAGTAGATGGTACTATCAAGGCACTTGGTCTATCATGGAACCTTGGCAAGGATGAGTTTCATTATCAACTGCAATTTGAACCCATTTCAACAAACATCACAAAGAGAACAATACTGTCAGATCTACAGAAGTTGTTTGATCCGCTTGGCTGGATTGCACCAGCCATAGTCAAAGCTAAAATACTAATTGAAAAACTATGGCTAGAAGGAGTACATTGGGATCAAGACATTAGAAAGGAACTAGCAGAAGAATGGAAGTTCTTGAGAAAGGATTTAGGAAATGTGAATAACTTAAGAGTCAAACGATGGCTAAACACCTTGAGCACTGAGAAAGATCAGGTGACCTTACACGGATTTTGCGACGCGTCTACAAAGGCATATGGAGCTGTGATCTACTGCCGTGTACAACCAAAAGGTGGAAACATTGAAACATATCTAGTAGCTGCACGAACGAAGGTAGCTCCGGTTAAGACGATTTCACTACCTCGTCTCGAATTATGTGGAGCCACCTTGCTTGCAAAATTACTACACAATCTCAAAATGTGTTTGCATGGACTGATTCGACTATTGTCTTAGCGTGGCTGGTTGGAGAACCAAACCGATGGAAGCCTTTCGTCGCCAATCGAGTGGTTGAAATACTGGAGCATACGAACAGCAATCAGTGGTTCCACGTACAATCGTCACACAACCCAGCTGATATAGTTTCACGAGGCTTATCTATATCAGACTTACCACTGACAACATTATGGTGGAATGGACCTACCTGGCTTACCAACAAGGACATAGAATATCCTAAACCTACAATAAGATCTACAGATACAGAAAGAAGGAAAATACTTACCTGTATTAACGTAGCGGAATGTGAAGAAAATAATCTAAATTTTGAAAAGTTTGATTCACTTACCAAGCTGTTGAGAGTCACAGCCTACTGTAAAAGATTTTTGAATATGAAACGGAATCCAGATAAATTAGAACTTGAAATAACAGCAGAAGAATTACAAACGGCGCTAAATATTTGTATAAGACGTGTACAGGAACAAGAGTTCTCAGATGAAATAAATAGACTCAAGGAAAACAAACCTGTAAGAACCACCAGTGTGTTGAAGACATTGAACCCATGCTTAGATGACCAGAGTATCCTCAGGGTGGGCGGCCGACTGAGAAATGCAGACGCCGAAGAAAACATGAAGCATCCTGTGATACTAGGGAAGAGGAACGGTCTCGTGTCACTGATACTGGCTGAAGCACATCAAAAAACATTACATGGAGGAATAAAACTTATGACAACTTACCTGATGAGTAAATACTGGCTTATTGGATGCAAGAGTTTGGTAAAACAATACATTTACAAATGTCTTACCTGTGGACGACAACGTGCCATCAGTAGACAGCAGTTGATGGGTGACTTACCAGAGGCGCGTGTTACTCCATCACGTCCATTCTCTCGAAGTGGAGTCGACTTTGCTGGTCCTGTGTTTGTATTACACCATAAAGGGAGAGGAGCCAAGACTAGCAAGGCTTACATATGCATCTTCATCTGCATGGCGGTTAAGGCTATCCATCTAGAATTGGTTAGTGATCTCACAGCAGATTCATTTATCGCTGCTTTCAAACGCTTTGTAGCCAGAAGAGGAAGATGTGAGGAAATTTGGAGTGACAATGGAAAAAAAAATCTCGCAGCTAACAAAGAACTCCACAGGATGATGTAAGAAGCTGGATTTGATATGCCTGGTACTGTAGTCAAGCAACTGGCAAATGATGGTACGCAGTGGCATTTCGCACTGCCATATAGTCCTAACTTTGGAGGATTATGGGAAGCCGGAATCAAGCCGGTTAAACAGCACTTAAGGAAGATACTGACTAAGAATTTAACATTTGAAGAATTTGCGATAGTGCTTACCCAAATTGAGGCCTGTCTCAATTCACGTCCTTTGACACCGATATCTACAGATGTTGACATGATTGATGACATCCAAGTATTCACGCCAGGACATTTTATCGCTGGTGAATCGCTGGTAATAGTACCTGATCGCAACTATACAACGGCTAATATCAACCTCTTATCTAGATGGCAACATACTCAAAGACTAGTTCAAGGATTCTGGAAACATTGGCAGACCGAATACTTGTTAAGACTAAACCAGCGACCCAAATGGTTGAAAAGGTCCCCGGAGTTTGAAGTCGGTGACATAGTGTTACTGAAAGATGACCATATGCCACCCAGTAAATGGGCACTAGCAAGGATCATAGAGAAACACCCCGGACAGGACAATATGACGCAAGTGTATACTGTGCGTTATAACGGTAAATTAACACGTAGATCAATATCAAATTTGTGTGCATTACCTATCTCTGTTAAAGATTAACCTGTGTATTTAAGTTGATAGAAAGATTGTATAATGTTTATGTGTAAGTTGTATACCTACTTTTATTATTGTGTAAAATTTTATATTTCGTAAATTTAAAGTGCTACTGTATAATAACATAATGTGTCATTGTAAGAATTTAACTGTTGGATTGTATAACTAGTAAAATATGCCATGTGAACTTTTATAAATAATCCATACTTACCTATTCTTATTTGTTGTAAGAGAAAGGTCTTAATAAGCCCTTTGGTGGGCGGTATGTTCGGTCAATTCATGTATAGATGACACCTATAGTTACCTAAGCATAGATACATACTCTGTGAAGCTTATAACCAACATTATTTTAACTAGTGTCCAATAGATCGCTGTACTAAAAACACGTATTTTTATTTCAAAACCAAAGCAAGCAAACTTTACCACTTGATCAGTATGTATTTTCAAAACATTGTCCGTATATGTGTATGTTTATCATTCTTTAGTAACCATAGTACAAGCTCTGCTTTGTTTGGGATTAAAGATAAAACAGATTGACTGGCTTGCTAGTCTAGTGGTTAGTGACTCTAACTGCTAAGCGGTTGTGAGTTCCATTCCCACTTAGGACAAATCTTTATCTTATGAGTACGGTAATTTATTCTGTTTATCAGTCTTATTAATCTATTACTTGTACATATGTATTTAAGATTATAAGTAAGGTATCTGGTTGCCATAATACAATCTATGCTTTTGTTTGGTTTCAAATTACCGCATGGGAGTTGTAATACTTGTAATAGGATATTGCTATGATGTAATGGTAGGTAATAATTCAAGTTGCAATATCGTCCTTACATAAGGCTATCGTTCTGATTCTAGTAGAGTTTTTTTTTATTTCTCCAATTCTATACAACACTATCTTAACAGATTACACCCAATGCGATTGACATTGTTACAAGCATAGAGGTACATGTAAAAAGCAAAATAAAAACACAAAAAAAGATAATGAAATGAAATACATGTAAAAAGCAAAATAAGAACACAAAAAAAATAATGAAATTAAATATAAAAAAGAAAGAAAACAATCAAATTTGCCTGTTACAATTTTGTGCCGAATACTTTATTTTCTGTAAACCTGAATCTTTCTGAAAATATAGCCACTAATACAACTAACGTAAGTCTTTGTAACAATTTAAAGTAGTTTAGGAACTAAATGTTACTATGTTGTTTGTGCAGGGAATGCTAGCCCACGATCACATGATACTCAAGATAAGTTCTTACTCCTCTTAATATCTAGTAAATAATTGGTAGAAGCCAAACATTAAAAACCTGCCCACACAGCCAACGTTCATTCATGGCCTACAAAATAATCTATTTGACTATTACTAAAAGTCATACAATTTTATTAAAACTCTTATTCGCGATATTTAATTAATTTAAGGTATACATTTTTGACTGCACGGTTGGCGTAGTGGTTTAAGCGGCCGCCTAACCGCTTGACACTGCGCCGAGTGTTGTGGGTTCGATCCCCACACGAGGCAACACTTTGTGTAATTCACAAATTGTTGTTTCGAATCTGGGTGTTCATTGTGTCCGTTAGTTGCATATTTGTAAAGTCCCCCGCGACACAGGATTTAGTCCTAATGCGGGAGTTGTCTTTTTAAGAAAAAAAAAACCTATGTTGTCCGTGTGGTGACGGATTAAGAATACGGAATGTCACCACCCCATATCATCCCATGGGTATCGTAAGAGCCGACAGAGGGAGCATATTATACAGAGAACAGCACTGTAAGAGAAGGAAAACTTGATACAAACCCTATACCAACCCGTTTGGCCAGCGTGGTATAGTAGGCCAATTCCTCCTTTCAAAGGAGAGGCCTTGTTTGTCTGTCTGTTAAAGGCTGATGATGATGACCTATGTTGAAATCAAAAAGCATAAAAATTTCAACCGGGAGGATGGATACAGACTGTCTGCAACTTGGAATCCGGTAATCAACAAATGTAAACCCCGCCGCAGTAACACAGCTCATCAGTGTGTTACAGACGCCATAAGTGTTGTGTGTCAACGTACCGACAGTTCGGATAAAAATAAAAATAAAAAACAAGTGAGGGTAGCTGCCGAAACCCGCGCTTCACAAGGACGACGCTGATCGGCTGATATGACATCAGTCCTGCCGCGACCAAGGCTGTTGTAAGACGGCCGAAACGTCGGTAAAAGATAGGTATTTATACCTTAAATTAATTAAATATCGCGAATAAGACCCGTTTTAATAAAATTGTATGATGTATACAAATCGCGAAAGTTTAAAATCGATTATTACTAAAAGCATACTAATTTTCTATTCAAAGCCAAAAACAGCCAGATCGGTGACTACTGTCTAGGCAAGCTAATGTTTGCGCCGCGCGGAAATTGATTCCGCTGCGCTTGTTGCATTTCTAATTAAGAATTGTTTGGAGTATCACTTCCAACCCATTTAATGAAGTCTGAAAACCAGTTCATTATTAGTTTAGTATGTAGAATGTTCGTGTAATTGTAGTTGTAGGTTTAAACAATATACTAGTTGGAATGGCAAGTGATTTAAACAAACAAATGAAATTCAGGTGTTTGTCTGTAATTTCAAAATAAATATGTTTTCTCAAGTGTTTGATACCAACATAATCAACTTGTTCAAGATATAGCAGTAACTGAGGGGTAAAATAAAGTATGTTTTTGTCCGGAATACTGTTTTTTTAAAGACATCTCCCGCATTAGGACTAAATCCTGTGACGCGGGGGACTTTACAAACATACAACTAACGGACACAAAGAACACCCACAATACTCTCTGGAACACCTAAACTCACTAATGAGACTTTTATCGTAAAATACAAGAGTTGGTAAGAATACGTATAGGCTTTAAATTCTCAAACCAATGAGTAATAACGGCTAACAAAATATAGCGTGTGTATATCCCACAGGGAACGGCTAAGATTTAATAAGAAAGACAATCATTAAGTAGCTTCCAAGCTACTTAATGATTGTCTTTCTTCCAGACTTGTATGAACTTGTTCATGGATAGGTTCTGGTCGTTTAATGACAGTAAATAGTCGTAAGTTTAAAAGTACTCAAAAGAAAGGGCGCTACATCTTCAGTTATGTTTTGTGAATTATTTATCATCTACAATTCGGAAACCTCACCAGATTTATCTGTTACATCCTGTATACATGCACTGTTAATTAATATTGTATTATGCTATTCGACCCATAAATAATTCGACCAATGAAACAAAAATGTGAAATTTCGACCCCATATTAAATTTAATGATGATAATATTGTTCATTTCATCCACTTGATTGGTTATTAAGATACTCGCAGCTATAAGAAGAATACAAACAGGTATAACAGCTAATAATAATAAATCGAAAACTTATTTCGCGTAAATATATTTCACAAAGAATCCGCAAATTCCTGTTCTATTTCCCGCGGCAACAAGAGCCAATTGAAACAAGTTGAAATTGAGACGCCCGCTCCATACAAATTTGTAGGTTATGATCCTACGGGACGGGTAAAATACGTTTTTTGTGCAAATATCAACAACTTTATTGTGCGTACGAGGAACATTTTTTACAGGTAGACGTTGATTAAGTTGTGAAGGAACCGGCATTACGATCTTTTCTCTCTCATTTCTGAGGAAATGAATTTAGAAAATGTTTGTGCCGAAATTACAACTTCGTAACACGGTACAAATAGCCGCTGAGCACCTTAGTCGTATGTGTAATATTCAAAACACACACAGATATATGTTTCGTTCCAAATAAGCAAATAACTTTGATTTATATTATTAGTTGTTTGCTTTGCTTTTGCCGGCACCGACAGATTACAAAAAAGAAAACATAAATGCAAGTGTAAGTAAATGTCAATAAAGGATGAGAATATTTAATGGACAAAACATACAATTTGTTATTAGTAGAGATTGAGATTAGTAGATAAATTAAAAGCATACAAGTAAGAACATAAATCAAGGCAAGTTCAGCAAAAAGCGGCTACTGTACTGACATGTCAAATGGTCGAATCGAGTAAAACCAACAATGTCCACTTAATGACCATGTTGCTTGAAGCCTAGAAGATATTTTGTTACAAATGTTTTGAGCAAAATAAACAAGGAAAACTAGCTTACACGATGTAATTTATCATTACTGTACATTGGTACGAGCGACATTGTAACTGCCACTTTGAGAATTAATGGATGTGGGGATTTCCGAGAATTTATATGAAAATTGACAATCGGTTAGTAAAGCAATATGCACGGTACAGGCAATGCAATACTGCTTCCACTTTGGATTGCGGACTCTAGACGGCAGACGTTCTGTGGATAAGCTAATGTTCTGTTAGATCAGGTTAGACTAGTAAGCGAACCCATTCTCCAAGGCAAGGCCCTTGGATGCAACTGAGATAGCGCTAGGACGATGGTGATGATGATATATAGTAGTAAAGTAGAATTGCCATATTGATACATAAGGTCCAAGTAATACGACTCCGTTCCGATTTTAACTTGTTGCTGGCAGTTAGTAAAATTACCTCCAGTTTACGTAAAATAGCCGTGTGGTTGACGGCATAAAATACAAGTGTCACCACCCCCTATCTTCCCGTGGGTGTCGTAAGAGGTGACTAAGGGATAATACGATGCAAATACTATATTTGCGTAGAGACGGAAAACTCGACATCAAACCCTATATGACTGCCTCGTTGGTCTCGCGGCATAAATGTGCGCGTGGGAGGTCCCGGGTCCGATTCCTAGATCGGGCAGTGTTATTTGGTTTTTCTGTCACGTAATTCTCAGTAGCAGCACGGAGTCTGGAAATGTGCCCGGTACGGCAATAGGCTCGCCCCTTATTACGTGGGACTAAAGTATATCTGGCTAAAGTGGGTGTAGAAATACACCTCTGCCTACCTCTTCGGGGTTATAGGCGTGAGACTATGTATGTATGTATGTATTTACGTAAAATTGCAGCCAAATTATCTAAATTTGAGTTGCCTGTGTTGAACCGATTGGTGCTATTAGTAAGGAGAATTTATGTTGCCAATAGAACTTAATTGTTAGAGGTATAGAGAACAATACTCGGTGTAAGGGACGGGGTACTGAAAACTGATACCAGTGATTCAGTACATTATACTGAGACCCTTGGCGGTCGTATTTTCCGAAAAAACTATGAACTCGACAATTTTCCAAAAAAATGCGATGTAAATAGGAACACGCAAACTCGCACTATCAGCTGTTACGGCCCTACAGCGGCGGGCGGTAGCGGCAGTGATTACGATGTACTGGTGCTGCGGCCGCGCGCCGCGGCCGATGTCACGTCAGAGTAAACGCGCCACGTACATGTTTAATTCTTATAATTTTACAAAAATATTAATACGGGTCGACTATAGTTACTATTTCATTACATTATATGACAAAAAATGAAAAAGTAAAATCGGAAAATTCATAAAAAAATTCCGGAAAATTCGGCCGCGTATGGCCTTAGTAACCTTAGTACCATGTACTGTGTGGTATCGGTTTTCGGTACACCGTCCCTTACACCCCGTATAATATCGATCTAAACTGGCGTATCGCTATGTCTATGAGTTGAGAAGGTCAGACGGCAGTCACTCTGCGGCAAAGCTAATATTCTGTCAAATCGAGTTAGTATGCGGCGCCCGCTATTCCGGTAGTCTCAACGATTAAAATTCTTTGAGACTACCGGGATAGCGGTAGAACGATGATGATGACATAATAATATAATCAGGAACATCATTCTCATTTGGATATCCTGTGGCTGGCCATTGGCTTCAGTAGTTCCCGATGCTTTTTAATCTCTATAGAATCTTACTACGATTAGCTAAGTATAGTAAAATCGATATATAAAGGTTTTACTAAAGGTGTTATTTTAAATTTAGGTGGTGATCGGTGGTCTCACGGCTGGTGCGTGGTACGCTCTGCGCTTTTTGACTGTGACAGAGTCTGCACGTCATCAGGCTATTATATACGCCGCTGCCACTACGCACTCCGGAGGTACGTATTCACTTATTGCACAATTTAATATTTTTTTCCTTTTACTTATGCATTAGGAATCTAAAAAATATCCTGTGTCGCGGGCAAAATCTTTACAAATCTTAACGAATGGATACAAAGCCCACCCAGAAGAATTTGTGGATCTCATAAACTATTGTCTTATGAGAGGATTAAACCCACAACACTCTACGCAGTTCCAAACGGCGAAGCGACCGCTTAAATGACCACGCCAATCATGGTAAACACTACGATGTACCTTCACACTAAATTACAATTTAGTAAAAAAATATTTCATGTGAAGACGATAGTTTTAACAAGCAAAATAATGCCTTTGGCGTTGGTATTGCATTGATAAAAAACATGATACAGAGAGACACGTGGCACGCTCCCGCTTTTAATAAATCATTGATTTCCCTTTTATTTATAATAGCAATGATTCATATTGTAATATCGACACGTACCTACAAAATGGCACAGAAAAGGTAGAGTAGGTGCTACACATACACATTTACCGATCCATTTATCAGCCACAGTTGTTCAGCTGCAATTTTTATCACGAATAAAAAAATATTGTTGCAATTTTACTCGTAATGAGAAATGCTAGGCGTTTTGTTTACTGAACAGCGTTTTGAAATTGAAAACAATCGAAGGATGGTTTTTTTTTGTATTGCGAAATAATTGGATTTGCTTGTTGACAAATGTATCATTGTACGGATAGTTTGAAATCTAGTGCACTCCACTATAGATTTGATTTGAATCGCGTATATGATTCAGTACAAGCGTTACTTAATTGTTAGAACAGTATTATGGTGCAATTCATTTACATATAAATTATAAGCTAGTACTTGACATATGCACCAACTTTAGGGCTTAGAACTAACATAAAGCAGCTTCTGATGCGATAATTTCACGCATTATGTAAGTATGATCGTAAATCACAAAGTAAAAAAATGGCAAGCTGTAACTATGGTCAGCAACACGTCAAGGTTTACACCTGGGTTCTCAATATGACGGTAATACAATTCAATTTGGATTGGATATGTAAAAGTTTACCTGGCCTTAACCATACGAGGCGCATTTAATAAAGTCACTGTTTAGAAATATTATAACGGTTACTAATTCCCATTATGATTGCAATTTGCCATTATGATAATAATTATATTGGCCGGCTAAACAGAGGCACCATGAAACCGGCATATTTCACCCAGACGGCCGAGACTTAAAATTGGTTCTATGTATACAGATACGTAGTAACATATGTATATTAGTTTCTTGTATAATACAATAATAATAACAGTGCTGTTTGTAAAACGTACTATTGTTGGTTACGGGCCTCTTCTAACTATGTTAAGTGCTAGGCCGTAATTCAGCTGAGCACGCTGATCAAGTTAAAATTGGCAAACTAAAATTTCTCACCAATGTTTTATTTTTCCCCACCGTTTAGTCAGCGGTAAACAAACAAAGGTCTTAGCCCACTTACACGACTCTCCTCCAACACCGCTCCCACCCAACACAGACCTAAACTAAGGTGACTGCTCGCTCACCACGCGGCGAGAGCTAGCAGGCACCCAGCTGTCCACGACAACCACTTTCGCTTTTCGTGATAGACACAGTTCGTGATAAGTTTCCATCGAGGCAAGTCGTGTTTTTGGCTATGTCTCGATTCACATTGGGCGCGGCAACCGCTAGCAGTCAGCGCGCGGACACCACGCAGACCGCTTGCTTGCAACGCGTGGTAAGCGAAGGGTCAACTACCGAGCAGTCTGACGGCGGTAAGCTTACTGACATCGAGCTTTCTGCTAATTTATGTTGCCAATGTAAAGAATATCTAAAGAGCAATACTTAAAGCCCATATTTGAATTATACTCTTTTTGCCGGGTGGGAGCGGAGTCGTACGTGTAATTGGGCTAAAGACCTTAAGAATCCCTCTACTCCTTTGCTTCATGTATTGCACTAGTTAAAACACGCACGGAAAGTGCCTTGAATCTATCCACAATTTACAAATAACTTCAAAAAGAGAGTAATGCACGCCGTGGGGGGGGTTTAAAGGTCTGCGTTGCAGTCTGTTAGTCGCTCTACTAGATTATCGCCGCCTCTAGTTTCTTAAAACATAAATCATTCGAGATATGTATGTGGAAGCGTCAGGAGGGCTCTCGGAGCAGTCTTCGTAGGTGTTCTCCATCGTGGGCGCAATGGCGGCAAGAGATTCAAAATAAAAGCACCACTTTATTTGTACACGCTGTATTGCTGGAATTTATAACAATTTGGCAAGAAATACAATAAAATAAGGAGGATGAAACACGATTATGAATTTGTGAGCCAATAGTTTAGCACGTGCCCGCCCGGTGCAACAGCTGTCAGAGTAATGGACGACTGTCACCGCGTTTAGCGCCACCTACTTCTCTATTCGGGGCTACCCGCTCTTAATTTTATTTCACTACTAATCGAGTAATCGATTACAACCATCGGTAAATTAAGTAACAATTTCTAAGGACATCTTTAGGATTAAATTAAACCTAAAAATCATTCTTAAATAATCAGCACGCCGTCATGTATATAATATTTATCTAGTGCATTGTCTGTTCTAGCGTGTCTGCTGCAATTTTCTACATATTTTGTAAAATGTTGAAAGTTTTTAAAGGCGGTGGGTTGCATAAGCCACGGATGTGCTAGCGTGCCAGCTGCAATATGCTTTAAAATTTCAAAAATTTATTTAAGCGGTTGTTGTGACTATCTAAATCAATGTAAAGTCAATCATCAAAATAATAACTATTATAATATGTTACTGATTTAATCCTTAATGCAACGTTTCTAATTGTTATGGCATCGTGGAATAACAAAGTTTTTGTTTAAAGATAAAGTACAATTGGTTCAATTATACTTAGATTAGCGTATTTTTCTGCGTGTATACGGCCGTTTCAGCGTACGCGCTTACACGCGCGCTACATTACGCGCTTCAAAAAACCGGACTCGCGTACACGGACATATTTCGGCGTGTTCGCTCGAAACAGTAGTGACATCTTGTCAGTGTCAACATGGATTCTGACGACTCATCGCGTCAACGCTCGTACGAGTTGCGCGTGTGCCAAACGGCGGCGCGTCTATATGCGCCTACGTGCGCTTCCAAAAACAAGCTTATACGCGCGTATAAAACACTAATCTGAAACAGCCTTTAGAACTGCGCCGAGTACTGTGATCTACAAACTGTTGAGGCTGGGTGTTCTTTGTGTCCGTTAATTGAATATTTATAAAGTCAACCGCGGCATAGGAATTATCCCTAGTGCAGGTGTCTGACTATAATATAAGGATCTGTGGTAATTTAATCGCTGATACATGACTAGCGATTAAATTACCACAGATCTCTTAAAATTTAATAACGCATTTAGAATTTTAATTAAGTGATTTTGGACACTATGAACAAGTCTGCATCTGTAATTCCATAATCCCATTATTTTGTCACAGAGCGCCTCCGTCGTCCAGTGGCGTTCCAATCGGAGGGCAGTCAGATAACCACGAC
The DNA here is from genome assembly GCA_944739405.2 of Euclidia mi. Taxonomy (NCBI): domain Eukaryota; kingdom Metazoa; phylum Arthropoda; class Insecta; order Lepidoptera; family Erebidae; genus Euclidia; species Euclidia mi. The sequence continues at coordinate 26,213,102 of OX123193.2, read as the reverse complement.
GAGTGGGACGGCGGAGACGGAGCGAGTGCTGGGCGCAGTATCACTGGCATTCGCCGCACTCGCAGCGCCCGCTGTCACTGCACTACTGCTTGTACTCGTCGCTAAACGCAGATATGCTCTACTGGCCAGTTAGTCTAGGTTGGTGAAGACGGAGCGAGTGCTGGACGCGGTGACACTGGCGTTCGCCGCGCTCGCTGTCACTGCACTACTGCTTGTACTCGTCGCTAAACGAAGGTATGCTCTACTGGCCAGTTAGTCTAGGTTGGTGAAGACGGAGCGAGTGCTGGGCGCGACACTGGCGTTCGCCGCGCTCGCAGCGCTCGCTGTCACTGCACTGCTACTTGTACTCGTCACTAAACGAAGGTATGTTGTACTGGCCAGTTGGTCTAGGTTGGTGATGCTGACTGTTAAGCTGGCGGTCATGAATGCTTGAATGAGTAAGTTTCCACCCAAACAGTTTTGAATATTAATTTGATTAAATATTGTACTAGATTTCGCCTTTGGCTAAGTTAGCATGGAAGTCAGTAAACCCGGTAAAAAGTAAAGAAACATAGTCATTATATAGTTCTGTGTTTGGTTGTAATTTGTTTGTAATAGGAGTTCATCCGCGGCTCTATCTGCTTGAATTGTAAACGTCAACTTTATTCAAGAATCACACTATCTATTTGTAAAAGCTGAACGAAAATCTGTTTAGCAGTATTTGAGTTTATCGTTTTCATACAGATTGACAGGACGGCCTGAGGACTACATTTTAAGATACGTATATGTAAAATATATAACCAGCTTTTAAAGATAAAGATAGATTTATTTGCTAAAACATGTGTAGGTACATAATAAAACATTGTTCAGATGCTTATTATAGATCTTAAATAATAATTAGAATCAACATTTTAGTTTGACCATATGTGGTGTACAAATATTACAAAACATTAATAATAGGTAACAATACATTTTTCTTTCTACTCTTTTAATTAATCAATAACAAATAATCAAAATAAAATAAAAATAATTAAGAAATGTCACTCATAATTATATCCTACAGCAATTAATAATATAATTATAAATAAAAACAAAAAGGCATAAGCTATTTAAGATATTTTGTCATTAAGAAAGTCGTCAATTTTGTAGTAAGATTTATCAGTCAGAAATTGCTTTAATGTAGTTTTAAATTTATTTGTATTCAGTTGTTTAATGTAATTTGGAATTTTATTGTATATTTTTGGGGCTTTGCATATTACACTTTTATGTAGAAGTGCTGTTTTTGCAGGATGAATACAAAGTCTATTATCATCCCTGCGATTACGTTTGACTTTATCTGACAGACGAAGAAATAAATGCATATTAATTCTAACAAATACTGCTATTTCATAAATGTAAATTGAGGGTAATGTCAGGATGTGGTAATTAGTGAATATCGGCTTACAACTATCGGTAATATGCAGACGGAACATGGCACGTAAATATCGCTTTTGCATCTTGAATACCATATTATTGTCGGTCGAATCACTCCAAAAAATTATACCGTATCGAAGCACAGACTTGACAAGGCCATGATATGCTGACAGTAGTGCATTTATCTTGATAGTTGGAGCAATTTTGTATAGAACATGAGATAGGCCACTGACTCTTTTGCATAGTATATTAACATGTTCCTTCCAATTTAATCCACTGTCTATAGTTAAACCAAGAAAGCGTGCAGTATTTACTTCCTTTATAGTATAATCATCGTAGACTAAGCGTATGTTTAATGAGTTCTGTGATCTTTGTCCGAAATGCATGATACTTGTTTTCGTCAAATTGATTTTTATGTTATTATTAGTTAGCCACGAAATTATTGATGTCAATGATTGATTTATGTCAAATTTATAGCGATTAATGTCTTTACATGTAATTGTAACTGTACTGTCACCAGCGAATAATGTCATAGGTTGTGTGGTTATTTTTGGTAGGTCATTTACATATATATATATTCTGGGACAAGGTTAGAGATGTGCTTGCTAGGTGTGAGAATAATGAAAGAATAATTATGTTAGGTGACTTTAATGGATGGGTGGGTGTGTCTCGGGATGGATGTTAAAGGGTTCTAGGGCGATTTGGTGACGAGAGAGTGAATGAAAATGGTGAGAGTTTGCTGGAAGTGTGTATGGAGAGAAAGCTTGTGGTGACAAACTCTTTGTTTAGTCACAAGTTGATTCATATGTATACATGGCAAAGGCAGACAGAAAGGAGTATGATAGATTTTGTTGTGGTAGATGAACGTTTAAAAGGAAAAGTGAAAGATACTAGGGTGTATCGAGGCTTAAATGTGGGTACTGAGCATTTTTGGTAGTTAGCCGCATAGCAGGACTAACCACTAAATGGCGCCATCGCCCTCGCATACACTCAGCTGCCATAGAAAGAGTGAAAGTTGAAAGATTTGAAGAAGAGGATGCACGTAGTCAGTATAAAGAGGCGTTGGAAGAAAGGTTTAAAGAATTGTTTGAGGAAGATGATTGCGAGATAGAAGAATTTTGGAATGAGTTTAAGAATGGAGTAATAGAGACAGCTATACATGTATGTGGCGTAAGCAAGAGGAAGCATGTTAAAAAGATTTGTAATGAATGGTGGGATCAGTAAGTAAGTGGTGTGGTCGCGGAAAAGCGCAAAGCATGGATGGACTTGCTGGCCATAAGAGCCAACAAAAGGGTACAAGGTAGTGTGACTGACAATGAAAGGATAGTGAAAGAAAAGTATGTCAGGTTGAAACATAAAGTAAAAGAGACAGTGAGAAGAAAGAAAGAAGAATGTAAGGATAAATTTGATAGAAAGTTTTCTCAGCATTTTCGGGCCAATATCAAATTATTCTGGCACTTGGTTAGAACAGCCCGAGGCAAAGCAGGAGACTCAAAAGTTGGTGTCATAAGGGATGTAAATGGAAATATTATAAGAGAGCATGGGGCAGTTTTGGATCAGTGGAAGGTTTATTTTGAGAATTTGTTTGAACGAGGAGAGAGTGACACTAGGAATATAGTAGCGAATGAGGTAGATAATTGTGAAAGTAATATAAATATGGAAGAGATACGGTATGCAATAAAAAGTTTGAAAACAGACAGAATATCTGCTGAAATGCTCAAGGTAGGCGAAGGCGTCACCGCAAGCCTGCTGTACCTACTTTTCAATAAATGTTGGCGGTCCGGTCGTGACGGTCCGGTCGTGACGTACCAGGTGACTGGAACAAGGCCGTAATTGTGCCACTGTACAAGGGAAAAGGATCACAGCAGGAATGCAAAAATTATCGCGGTATAAGCCTCTTGAGTGTTGTTGGAAAATTGTATGCAAAGATACTGATTGAAAGAGTGATCTCTGAAACGGATAGTAAAATTTGGGATGTGCAAGCGGGATTCAGAAAGGGAATGGGATGTACGAATCAAGTCTTTTCCTTAAGGTGCATTTCAGAGAAAATCTTAAGTAAACACCAGAAGGTTTTCTGCGCCTTTATTAACCTGGAAAAGGCTTACGATCGAGTGGTGAGGGATGAACTTTGGTCAACACTTTCTGTGTATGGAGTGAGCAGCAGTCTGATACGGGCACTTGAATCCTTATATAGGGATTCAAGTGCCTGTGTCAGAATAAACGGGGCCTACACGGACTGGTTTAACATTGATCGTGGTGTTAGACAGGGATGTGTAGCGTCTCCTTGGCTGTTCAATCTATTCATGGACAGTTGTTTGACCGATCTGAAAGGGTCTGAATGTGAATTAAGAATGGGTGAATCTGTGTTTAAGACCCTGCTATACGCTGACGATCAGGTTCTTTTTGCGTCGTCAGCGTCTGATTTACAGCAGATGGTCACCGTAATGAATGAGGCGTATAAGAAGAAGGGCATGAAAGTGAATGTAAGCAAGACTAAGGTCATAGAGAGGGAAGACAGTATAACTGAATGTAACATAATGATAGGAGATGAAAAAGTGGAACAAGTGAATGAGTTTGTGTATTTAGGGTCTTTGTTTACGAGAGATTGGAAAAGTGAGGGAGATGTTGAAAGGAGAGTGAAAGCAGGAAATAGTATGAATGGTGCCTTACGGTCCATCATCAGTAGCGAAATTATACCAAGTAAAGCTCGCCTTGCTGTACTGCAGGGAGTTTTAGCGCCAAGACTGATGTATGGTAGCGAATCATGGGTATGGCAGAAGAAGCATGAAAGTGGAATCAATGCTGTGGAGATGAGAGCTTTGAGGAGTATGTGCGGAGTAAGGCTGATAGATAAAGTGAAAAACTGTGTGATACGAGGGAAGTGTGGTCTGAAAGAAGAATAGAATAGAATAGAATAGAATAGAATATTATTTATTGTACACCATAAAACATTTTATGACATTCATAATACAAAATTTACAAATTGTACAAAAGGCGGCCTTATCGCTATGAGCAATCTCTTCCAGGCAACCTCTTTGGGTGACAGGAACGATGTAGGTTAGCATTAAAGTTCTGTGTGGTGCAATTTAAAACATCCAGAATAAACAATATAATAAACTTATAAATAAGGGATATACCTACACATACATATAAATTCATACATACCTACTACTATATTCAATATACCTACACATATACAAAACTCAATATACTTACATATATACTATATATAAAATACATACTAGGTATAACCACATTATATGTTATCAAATGGATGAAAGGTAGTGCGTTTTTAACATAGCTTTAAATATTTTAAGGGATTTTGCGCTTCGAATTTCTAAAGGAAGTCCATTCCACAGGCATACAGCTTGGACAGTAAAAGACTTATCAAAAAAGCTTGTGGAATGCATTGGCATTTCCAGCGTCAAATCCTCGGACGACCTCAAGGACCTTATATGTGTGTCATTAAGGAACTTAAAACGTTCTTTGAGATATAAGGGGGTACTAGGATTAAACAAGATATTATACAATAAAGTGAGAATGTGAGTATTTCTGCGAAGTCGAATCGGTAGCCACTTGAGCTTATTGCGGAATTCTGAGACATGATCATATTTGCGTAGCCCAAATATAAATCTTATACAGAAATTTTGGAGACGCTCAAGTTTATTTAGTTGCTCCTCGGTGGGGTCAAGATAGCTGACATCAGCGTAGTCAAGGATTGGTAGAAGCAAAGACTGTACAAGCGCAATCTTAGTGGCAGTTGGTAAGAAATTGCGTAACTTTCGTAAAGATCCAGCTGATGCAAAAAGTTTTCGGCTCGTTTCTTGTAACTGTGGTCGCCAAGACATGGTTTCATCAATGTAAATACCAAGATTTTTTACATGTTTACTAAACGGAAGGTCTTTTCCATTGAAATTAATGCTTGGCAAATCAGACCAGTTAATTTTGGAAACCATTCTTGGGCTGCCAATAATAATCAGCTGCGTTTTGTCCGGATTTACTGTGAGTCCAAATTTCTGCGTCCAATCACAGATTCGCGCCAAGTCCGTGCCAATTGTGTACAAGCGTCCGCTAGTCTATTCAAGGGGGCTTGCGTATAAATTTGCAAATCATCTGCGTAAAGGTGGTAGGATGAAAGTAATTTGTTTGAAATAGTATAAATAAATATAGCGAAGAGTAAAGGGGATAGCACGCCACCCTGTGGAACACCTGCAATCGTATTGGACCAAGCGGAATAGGTATCATCAATACGTACACGTTGCCGGCGTCCAAACAGGTAACTCTGAAACCAGTCAATTGCCGATGGAGATATGTTAAGAGAGCGTAGAATACCAAGTATGATGTGCAAATCTACGGTGTTAAACGCATTGCTGAAATCAAGTAAGGATAGAACCGTTAGATTGCCACAGTCCATACCTAGTCTGATATTATCGGTAACGTGAACTAATGCAGTAGTGGTACTGTGCCCTGGACGGAAGCCTGACTGGTATGGATTTAAAAGGGAATTTTTACAAAGGAAGGAACTAAGTTGTGAATGGATAAGACGTTCTAGGACTTTCGATAGGAACGGTAATATGGATATAGGACGATAATCTGTTAAAGTAGAAGGCTTAGGTTTGTTAGGTAGGGGAATAATAAGTGCTTCTTTCCACGCTGAGGGAAAGACACCATGGGAAATAGACGTATTAAGTATATTGCATAGGACGGGAAGGATTTCATCAAGGATGGGAAGGATCATTTTACGGCTGACACAGTCATTACCAACTGCATTAGAAGTAATTGCCAGTATACTCTTTTTAACATCACAAGCGGCAAATTGCGAGAAGATGAAAGGAGAATAATCAGGCGTTGGTAAAGTTGAAAGATGCTACAGGGTATTACTTTTAATATTTCCATCAAACTTAGAGGACGAGGAGAAATGTTTATTAAGTGAATCAATGTTGACATTATTAGGAATGGTTTGTTGCTGAGTCTTACCAACCCCTAAAGTTTTAAGAAATTTCCAAACTTTTGCTGGATCAGCGTTTTCAACGGATTTATGAATATGTTGGCGTTGTGCTTTCCTACACACCTTATTGCAGTGATTTCTAATAGTTACATATTTATCAACATTTGAAGGTGTTGGCATTTGCTTCATTAATGACTTTGCGGCACATTTCTTAGCCATAATCCGTTTAATATCATCCGTTAGCCACGGTGCTGGTAAATGCTTAATTTTAATAGCACGCACAGGCGCGTGCACGTCATATAATTGCAGCAATTGATTTGTAAATATGTGGACTTTAGTGTCGACGCCATCTGTGGAAAACAGCGATTCCCAATTGATGTTACTGGCATCCTCACGCAATTTATCTTGATCCATGCCACCAAAATTGCGTTGCAGAATTATCTTTGGCCTCGACTTGGGTGGGCGTATATTGTAAGAAAGATAGATAAGGTCATGGTAAGAAAATGCGTCTGCTGAGCATTGGCCATGCCTATGAACATAATTAAAAGAAGATACCAGAATGAGGTCAAGTAGAGAAGGAGAAGTGTTAGGAAAATGATGCGTTGCATCAAGATTTAAAATTGTCATATTGCAGGATTCTGTAACTCGTCGAAAAGATGTAGTTCGAGAGTCCTGCTTGAGAAGGCAGGTATTAAAATCACCCATTATAATGATGTGTTCATAAGAAGGAGTGAAGTTTTCCAGGATTTGCTCAAAGGAAGAAAAGAAATTTATACGACTGGAAGGAGAATAATATACGCCCAATAAAACTTTGGTGTGATGAAGTTCCACTTCTAAAAAGAGATGCTCGCCCGCATTTGACGGTGGCGGCTGCGAAGACATAGAGACTATCTAATAAGGAAAATTAGCACGTAAGTATATGGCAACACCGCCACCACCGCCAAGCGCACGATCATTCCTAATTAGTTGGAAACCTGGAAGTAAATAAGAAGTTGATGGGAGGCATGGTTTCAACCATGACTCTGTCACAAGAATGGCATGTATATTCTTGCAATCTAAATTGGCCAGCATATCTGGGAAATGAGCAGGAATACTCTGTGCATTTATATGGACTACATTAAACTACATAAAAGAAGATGTAGTGACAAAGATTGAAAAAGGAATGTTGTGTTGGTTTGGACATTTGGAACGGATGGATGAAAGAAGAAATACGAAAGAAGTGTATCGTGCGAGAATGAATGGAAATGTCGGTAGGGGACGCCCTAGGCGGACGTACGCCGACCAAATAGGTGACGTACTGAAAAAGGGCCAAATTAAAAGTACCCATAACCGACGCGCATGCATGATGAGGTTAATGAATGTCGAGGAAGCGAAAGAAGTATGTTTGAACCGAAGCATGTGGCGTTCCATAGTCTCTGCCTACCCCAATGGGAGACTGGCGTGACGTTATAGATAGATAGATAGATTTACATATATAATAAAAACTTTATCAGTTACCTGATTGCCATTATACAAGCTCTGCTTAGTTTAGGATTAGCCCGCGTGTGAGGTATCCTAGGTACACTGGAAAGGTTATTCATCCCAACAGCAGTAAATCAGCACAGTCAACGGAAAAAGTAAACGTCACGACAGCGGTATCATTAACAAAAGCCTTCAATAGGAAATCCTCGCGTCCGACCACTTGACCTTTCTAGCCATGTTCCTGACGTGTGAAGCTCAGTATCGACTCGTGTATGTATGGCTACGTATAAAATATTGTGTTACCTTCCGCCTTTACGGGATTTATTCCATTACGGCTTCACGAGCAGTTTGGATAGGTATCTAGAGTGTATATTCGTATACATATATTGGTACATTAGAAGCCTGCGCGGACGAGTTTCACATTGAAAATAACGTTTTCATCGCAGTTATGTTAGTCTCTACTGTGCAATAATTCTAATATGCGAATATGAGTGTTTTTTTTTGAGGAATTAAAAGGTAGGTAGGTACTCTGAAGACTGTTCTTCGTTTGAGCAAGCCCTTATCGCATTAGGTACTACTATTTTCTCTTAAAGTCGTTAAATTTAACGTAAATGAATTGTGTTTAAATTATACAATTATGCCAATAGCCTTTAAAATCTGCGATGTATTATTTGATTTTTTGTTGTAGTCAGCATTTTTACTGCACTCGATCGACATGTCTATCTTCAGACTGATCGAAACGACCGATCCCATGCCCGGCTCTTTACGAGAGACTTATTTTCATACTTTCTACGAGATTGCGACATATTTTCTATTTCTATGCTGTGTGTTTCTTGAAAATGCAGTTTACATATTGGTTTGCACACAGTAACACCCTAACAAAATTTCGCCTACAAAACTGCTGGTATCGGAGTAAGTTTAATATTATTATTATTATGGGTTTTCAAGTTAACGAATACTTAAATATAAACGAACTATTTCATTAGGAACAAAATATTCTAAGCTACGTATAAATGTTAATTTTATTATTATATTTAAACAGCGGCCGAAATGTTAGAGCAAGTATAAACGAAATAACTGAATTAAGCCGCGATAACTACCTCATGAAGCAAATTATTTTTAATACGAATATTTGTGTGGAAATAGTAGGTATACAAATATCCATTACGCAAAAACTACTGAACGTCTCCTGATAAAATTTTGCTGTTATATAGGTTAGGCAATATAGGCAGGCAGCGATAGCCCAGTGGAGAGACCGACGGACTGCTACGCAGAGGGTCTCACGTTCGAATCCATGGCGCGCTCCAATGACCTTTCGAAGTTATGTGCGTATTAAATTGTTAATTATCGCTTGCCAAACGGCGAAGGAAAACATCGTGAGGAAACCTGCATGTATGAGAGTTCTCCATAATGTTCTCGAAAGATATGTGAAGTCTGCCAACCCGCATTTGGTCAGCGTGGTGGACTATGGCCTTACGCTTCGCATAGTGAGAAGTGGCCCGTGCCCAGCAGTGGGACAGTATTAAGGGCTAATGATGATGATGATGATAGGTTAGGCAGCATAAATGCTTACTTCTGCCGCGATAAGGCACCCGGGCTAAGCGACGATATGACGGTATGACGGCCAGAAAGAAGCTAATAATAATAAAGATGAGAAACGTTGGCTTCCGCGAAATTCTATTCTTATAGAAAGAATATATTTACTATATTACGTCCAAAATATTGTCTTACATCTAATATTATTAGAGATGAGATACATGGTACTTTAGCGCACTCGCAAGAATATCATCTGATGGCAGAAGTCGTTAAGACATGTATCGCCTTAGGGTACGATATTTATTTATTCCGATATCAGATCCACACGATAATAATTCACGCTGGATTAATCTTTATAAATCTTTATAAAACATATTCGGCTTTTCATCTCATCTGAATATTTGAAAGTGCTCGATACCTATTACAATATTACAGGGGCGGCGGTTGCGAAATCCTCGGATCGCATTACAATAAATAAAATGAATGTATACGTATTGGGAACGCGGATACTGTAAATCACTCACAGTTGCCTACTTATAATTTCCAATTCAACGTTCTTTGATAACGTCATCATCTAGTATTTAGGTAATGTAAAACTATTCTTCTTCTGCCTTTATCGATACATCTATACATATTATAAAACGAACTCTGTAACGCGTCCTGTCTGTATTAACGAAATAAACTCAAAAACTAATACTACATTGAATTTGCTTGCCCGAAGTAATGAGCAATGCCTAGATAGGTATAGAAACAACAACGCGGGCGTGTCCACGGGGAATCCTTAGTCAAGTAATATAAACCTGTTTGCTTTTATTTTTGTCCTAAGTGCCGTTAGGATGAGTTACAAATATTATCTACTTAAAATAAAATGTGAAGACAGACGCTAAGTGCCTAATCTGGGAACGTCTTCTAAGTATCTTATGTTCTTTATTATTTAGTATTTACGCTAAAATATATCTTAGACTTAATATGAATAAATAAGTACCTATGTCGCGTTTAAAGCGTGTACAAAGTATTTTTATGACTGCATGGTTGGCGTTAAAGCGGCCGCCTCGCCGCTTGACACTGCGCCGAGTGTGGGTTCGAGTGTCACACGAGACAACACTTTGTGTGATCCCTAAATTGTTGTTTCGAGTCTGGGCGTACATTGTGTCCGTTGGTTGTATGTTTGTAAAGTCCCCCGTACAACTCCCGCCCTAGGAATAAATCCTGTGTGATTTATTCCTAGGGCGGGAGTTGTATTTATAAAAAAAAAAGATTTTTGGCATGTTTTTGTGTCTTCGACCGTACTAGTTAGTATATGAGTACTTTTAAAACTTGTTTTTTTGGGTCTAGTCCCATCACTGTGTCAGCTGTATAGCCACGTTCAGCTGCAGTGACTATTGATTACCACGAGTTTTTACTGCTAAAGTCCCGGGAAAAGTTGAACGTTTTCAATTTGATATTATTATTAGTTACTTTAATGATTTTTGAATTTTGAGATAATTGAATTTTGATTAACTTTATTTTTGACATAAGTTTCTCTGTTTGACATGTATATTTGTTTGCGTCATTATTTTATTTGACATTTAATTTTTATATACACTTTGACATTTTTTAATTCAATTATGCGTTTACTTGTTGACGTTCTGCTCTTTTAGATATGTTATAGTGCGTTAATAATGTCGGATAGATTTATTTTAGTCTAATGTAAGTTCGAATGGCTTGTCTTGGAAAGTAGGTTCGTCATGCTCACTGTACTGTCACTGCAGGCGGTAGCGTCGGTGGTCGGGTCACCCACTTCCCTCTAATATGGTTGAGGAGGGTGATGGCTGATCATTGCGTTATACTCGTGAACGGGTGCTGCCTGTGGTGACTGGTCGATCTATTGGACAGGATACAGCTTTTGACTTGCTGATTTATGAGTTTATTTGCAATTTGTTCCAATTGTTTTGGTACCTACCTAATTAATGCATTGTAACGTGATTTGACTGAGCAGTGATTACATAACAACATGATATTTAACATGTGTGCGGTTACACCCTACTTGTCATTTTGTTTTGGAGGCTAAGTGTTAGTCATTATTCTCAATTTTCAAGTCTTAAGTAGGTACGAAACTAAATAAATGGCAATAGGTTGTGTGATAGCTATCATGTTAACTGAAATGTGATATTATTATTTTTTGATTATAATGTATAACTTCATATTTAAATACGCAGACAGTACTGTGTTGCTAGGGAGTTTGTTGCGCTGCTTCTTCTTCCTAGCGAAAACACATAGGAAGCAGTGAAGGGTTGGGCTTTTTGGGGGACTGTCTATTGTAAAATTTAACGTTCAGAAAGAGCTGTTTACCAGCCAATTTTGAATAAAAGATTTTGAATTTTGAATTTTTAACTACTACTTAGCACTTACTAGCTACATAGGTACACAATGTAAAATCAATGTAATTTTTCTGTTTTGTTCAACTAAGTATTGATTATGATTGATTCTGAACTTTTTATCGTACTTTTTCTCTAGCACGCTCTGGCCTTGTGGCGGTCAGACAGACGAAGAGACCCGACGCTGCAGTCACTCTGTTGCCAGCACCGACAAGTTCGTGTGCCCTGAGCAGCATAACATCAGGAACTGTCAGCACGACTACAAACACGACAAACTGTCGCCTGCCTCCGGTAAGTTTAAGCTTAAGGCTCAAACACACCAAACGCATACACACGACGTGCCTGTTTGACCACATTTTTTGGGTTGACATGTCTTAGATTCATACATAACACATGGAACCATGCTAGTGTATAACAGTGCACTTATAGATTTTATCGTATGCGTCTGATTTCTTTAGGCCTAGTTATAGGTTTGTAACCTTAAAGTAATCATAGGCTCGTATGTCCAATCGTAACACAAATAAAGTAGTTACTACGAGTAACTACTTATATATCCTATGAGAACAGTATACAGCACTCTTCTGGAATTATTCCATATAAATTGTCATTTTATTGTTAGTGGATTTATAGTATTGTAAAATTTAGTTACTCGTAGGTATGTATATGTTGGTTTTCGTAAGTTGTGCTTTAATAGCCTACCTTAAACAAAGATTAAATTGACTTTAAGACTACCAGGCATAGGTAGTCTTAGTAAATTAATAAAAAATATCTACTAATATTAAAACTAAAAACGTTTAAACCTGTCGCAAGCGTAGTTATCTTCACATTTACAACAATTGTGTGTCTATCGCTGTACGGGACACACGTTTGCGTGATTGACAGATAATTGACCGCGTCTGACCGATGTATTTAAATCAGTTTATTAGTAATCAATAGTTTAAAGGCTGTTTTTATTGATACACGAAGATAGTTTGAAGTGACAAAAAAGTTTATATATTTTTAAACTATTGATTACTGATAAACTGATATAAATAATAGTTACAGGTAGCACGCCACTGCGTAATGTTGATGTTGTGCATGTATTGTTCGAGAGAGATGCAGGGGGCCTTTAATGTTGCGTTCTCTCTCGCACCGACGGACACGACACAGTATTGAGTTAGGTACTGTTCTGCCATTCTATCCTTTATATCTCTATGGTCCGTCCGCAAAACCATGCACCCTAAGAAGACAAGCTAGACGGCTAGGTTTTCTATTGCTAGAAAACCTAGCACTCGCTAATCTCCAGTCATGGGACAACTGCCTAACCCTTTGGACGTAATATACAACACGTAACAAGTTTAATGCACATCCTGAAAGTACTTTGTTCAGAATCGGCTACTGAATCCATTTCTGACATTTTTAATATCATTTTTTTTAATCCTTAAATAATTAAAATTACGTAAATTATAGTCACTCATTGCTTTCAAAAGTCGAAATATACGAAAATAAACCTTAAGTCAACATAGAACGGCTTCTTTTAAAATGCATTTGTTTAATGGTTCCACGTACAGGAACGCACACATTAATACAACATAACAGTCGGTACAAGACAATAACACACAATTGACCACCAAAATATATATCATCTTTCTTTCGCTTACGTATTAACAGTGGGAAAGAGCGAGACGTAACGTGTCTCACGTCGGTCGCCCGCGCTGGTAGGTACAGCGCCGGCCGGGCGGCCATTGTTGCGATTAGATAAATAAAATTAGTCATCTAGCTGGATTCTCTGTGAGTGTAGTGAAAAAATATTTTAACAAGTATACTTGTTTATTTACAAAATGTGTATTATCAACATGATAATTCCCCGCGCATTTTACGTAGAACGTTCGAGATCATCGTGATGTCGAATACAAGGAGCGCTGGATCGATCGCGGCGGTCCTGTCCAGTAGCCTCCTAGGTCGCCTGACTTGACGCCCCTGGACTTTTGCTTTATGGGGACATACCTACCTATTAAACCACTAGTTGATTGTGACGAGACAACAAGTGCCGGGGAGTTAAAATAAGATATCAGCTGCTTTTGAAACAGTGAAAAGAAACACTGAAGTGTTAAGTGAACTAAAGGAATATTTCTGTACACCGGAGGCAAAGAATCTTAAGTCACATTAAGCTAATTGTTCAGGGCACATGTTTAAAGTCTTAATTGGAACACTATTCACGTATATCACTTGATAACACAATTGTGTGAAATTTCAAGCAAAATTTAATTTGTTGTTTAAAAGTAGGTTAATATGTAGTTTCTTTTTACAAAATGATTTTATTAAAAATATTATTAAATAATTAAATAATGGACTTGGGATATTCTACCTGTAAACACATAAGACGAATTTTCTTATTTACATGTAATAACAGAATATCCTAAGTCCTGATTCTTAGAGTACAATAAAAATCATGTTTCATTAATCACACGTTTTATTTATTCATAATCATTATCGTCGTCAGGATAGTCCGATGCAGTAGAAGATTGTGGTAATTTTTTATAATAATAATGACAATATGAAGGCAAATATAGTAGTAAATCCTGGATATCTGTACCTGAAGTTCTGGTTCATAATTTGTAAATATTCTGGAAACGTCAACTACTTCCTCTTCTGACGCCTCAAGTCTATCATTTTAAAATGTTCATCATCAAATGAATTTTTAATAGTGTGACGGCCGGTGTCATGTCAAGCTGTCATCACTACTGTTGTCAAGGACTACTGACGACTACACGACAAACTAGCCGGTATTAGAGAGAGTATTTTGAACGCTTACCAGTTTGTGACCGGCTTGTCCATATATTATGTGGCAACGTTGTTCACAACACTTGGTTGATGTGGAAATATAAGAGAAATAATATAAATACGATGCACTAGTTTGCTTTATTGTTATTCACTCGCGCAAGGCCTTTTTAACGATAATATTATACGAATTTGGACGATTATTTATAATATTTCACGAAAACAATTTCGACAATTTGATTTTTTTTTATTGACAAGACAAAGTCAGCAGTAGGTAGTTCCACGCACAATATATTTAAAACTTAACTTTTTCTTTTAATGGCCAGTAACTACACTACTCTAACACTTTCCCTCATTAATTAGAAAAAGGTGAGAGCCCTAGTTCAGCACAAATCCGAACCAGTCTTGGTCTTGGTACTGCTTTGGTCATGATATCAGCTAGCTGATCTGCAGAACTTGTCTTCCGAATTTCGATAAGATCTTCTTGCACCATCTCTCTGACAAAAAAATGTCGAACACGAATGTGTTTGGTTCTCTTGTGAAATTCAGGATTGTGAGCTAATTTGATTGCTGATTCATTATCAACCTTAAGTATCGGTACTTCAACTTGTGTTAAACTTCCGAAGAGGCGACTTAACCAACTTAGCTCCTTAGCGGCTTCACTCGCTGCTACGATCTCGGCTTCAGTTGTAGACAATGAAACTGTAGCTTGTCTACGACTCATCCAGGATATTGCACCATTTGCGAATAAGCATACTACTCCTGACGTAGAGCGTCCGGTTGAGCTATCACCACCAAAATCAGCATCGCTGTATCCTTCAATTGAACCGTAGGTTTCTTTTTGACTATAATTGATCCCAAAAGAAACTGTTCCTTTTATACATCTGAAAATTCTCTTGATGTTTTGCAAATCCGCTATAGTTGGGTTCTCCAGTTTTCGTGAAGCAACTCCAACAGCGTAAGCTATGTCAGGTCGACTTCCAACCATTAAGTAAGCTAGGGATCCTACAGCCTCGCGATAAGGAAATCTCTCCAGATTTTGTTCTTTTGGATCCACTTTCCCTGTCTCAGTACAGGTGGGAACCTTTTGAATTGGCGTCGAAATCGGATTGCAGTCCGCCATTCCGAATCTCTGTAGGATTTTCTTTGCGTAGGACTCTTGGTTAATGATTATTGAACCATCTTCCTGACGATAAATTTCCAAACCAAGGTAGTATGTAGCGGGTTTTGAAATGATTTTAATTTGGGTAGCTAAATTACTTAAAAATGAGCTGATTATTGCTTGATCTGATCTTGCAACTAGCCCGTCATCTTCATATAACGTAATGAGCAGCTTCTTTTCATCTACATACTTAATATAGAGGCAACAATCTGCTTCACTTTGTTGGAAGTTCATCTTTAGAAGAATTTCTTCGAAACAGGAATTCCAGCACCTGGGTGCCTGTTTTAAGCCGTAAAGACTTTTATTTAAACGCCAGACTTTGTCCGTGCCGTCATTAAAACCTTCCGGTTGTTTCATAAAAATTTCTTCTTGAAGTTTTCCATTAAGAAAAGCTGTAGTAACGTCAAACTGTGCAAGAGATAAATTTTCTCTTGCAGCTACACTCAATAGAGCTCTTATAGTAGATAATCTCGCAACAGGACTGAAGGTTTCCGTATAGTCTACGTCTTTCTTTTGCTTAAAACCTTTAACAACAAGACGTGCCTTGTATTTATCGAGGGTTCCATCAGGGTTTCGCTTTATTCTTAACACCCACTTACATGGCAAAGCCTTTCTGTTCGGAGGCAGATCACATAATGACCAAACGTCATTTTCTTTCAAAGAGTTCATTTCACTCTGCATAGCCTCACGCCACTGAGCACTATCTTCTTGTTGCACAGCTTCTGCAAAGGTACTAGGATACGTTTCAATAGCACATACGTAATCGTCATACCTCTTTGGACGTCTAAGTGTGCTGCGGTCACGTAAATCGTATGTACTCTGTCTTGGTTCTGCATCGTGAAACAGCTCTTCGTGAACCTGCACGGGCTCAAGAATGTTGTCTTGTTCCATATTATCTCCCTCTAGACTACGTTCTTGATCGTGTTCATTGTAGACTGATTCTCGGCTTATCTCTACACGATCTCCCTCTGATTCAATTGTCATTGGGTCTTGATGTATTTCGTTTTCTTTATTTGTCGGCAATTTTATTATATACTCCCTTGTACTAGGGCCTACCCTGGGCGGGATACTTTCGTTTGTGGTAAGAGGCTTTTCATCAAAAATAACATCACGTGAACGGACGAGTAAATTCTTCTTTCCGTCAGTAACCCAAATTCGGTAACAATCTTCGTCATAGCCGATAAGTCTGCCAATGATCGCTTTTTTATCCAGTTTCTTCCGTTTATGCTTTGGAATGTGTGCGTAAGCTCTGCATCCTATGATTCGTAAATGCTTAATAACAGGCTTTTTCCCAAACCATAGCTCATACGGAGATGTATCGTTGACATTTGTTGGACCAGTCCTATTTAAAATGTATGCAGCGGTATTGATTAGTTCTGCCCAGAGTTCCTGAGGCAGCTTCTCGTGTGCGTACATCATGGATCGAGCAGTTTCTACCAAGGTTCTGTTCTCTCGTTCACTTACTCCATTTTGTTCCGGTGTGTATGGTGTGACAAGCCTTTGATGAATTCCATGGGAGTTAAGTAAATCTTGTACAGATTTATTATCAAATTCACCACCGTTATCGCTAAGTAAACACTATATTGTATGTCCAGCTGTTTTACTCTGAGCGAGCATCAAGGCGAGCTTATCCTTAACTTCGGATTTTCGACGGAGGAAATACACCATGCGATAGCTTGTGTAATCATCTTTAAACAAAACGTAGTATTTGTATTTCGATATACTTGGTTGAAAAGGTCCACAAATATCCGTATGTACGAGTTCACCAGGCGCCGTTGCCCGGGGTCTCGTACCAAATTTAAGTCTATGAGCTTTACCATAAATGCAGCCTTCACAAGTCTCTTTGACAAGAGGGAGATCCAACCCCAGTTCGCGTTTAACTGTAGTTTTGACATGCCTCTTGTTTTGGTGTCCATGCCTTTCATGGTAAAGTTGCATTGTTGCATCTGTCACACAGACTTCGTTAGGGTTTGCAGGTAATATATTTATGACATCAAGTCTATATAACCCACCTTGCTTCTTGCGTCTTCCTATTAAGCTTGTTTCTCCGTTGACAAGGACGGTGCATTCATTGGTCATTGATGAGAATAAGCTGTTCGGAACTCTATCGTGAAGTGCAAGAACCGAAAATAAATTTTTATTAATAGCCGGGACATACCAGACGTCTTGTAGGGTCACGCGTAGTCGTTTCCCTTTGACATTTGACTCAATGAGTACTGAACCTTTGCCTTCAGCGCGGACTGTATCGCCATTGGCCGTTGTAACAGTATAGTTCTCATCAAAATGCTCGAATTTCTGGAATAAATCGGCTCGGTTGGTTACGTGGCTTGTCGCGCCATTGTCTACAAACCAACTTTCGTTATCATGTTCGATGGCATTAATCTCTGTATTCGTTATTGACATTAGGATCATATTCGTTGTTCGTGAAGTTGAAGGCATCGGATTACTACTTTTTGGTGGTTTGCCATCTTTGATCCAATTTTGACAGTTTCTCACGCGATGACCGATAGCCTGACAGTAGTTGCATTTTAACTTCTTGTCTCTCGTGGACTTAGGCACGGCTTTAATTAATAATGCCTCATTAGTAGCGCTAGCCGTCGACGAATCTCCTAGTGCCCTCTCAAATGCACAAAGATTACTTGTCAAATTGTCAATTGTTCTCTCTTTTTGATTTAAAAGAAGCCAACTAGATTTGAACGCAAAATATTTTTCATCCAGTGAATCCAAAATTTTGCAAATTAGAAACAGGTCAGGAAGCTTAGTATTTCTGTCGTTTTTTGTAATTTCAGCATTTAAACTGTTCCAGATATTTTTGAGTTTCGACATGAGTGTAGCAATGTCATCCTCATTATTGTGTTTAAAACTGAAAAACTCCATACATAAATTGTAAGCTCTATCTTCTGACTGTCCATCGAAAAGTCTGTGCAATTCCTGCCAGACTTCATATGCTGTTTCAAATCTCATAATCTTTTTTAGAGTGTCTTCTGTCATATTGGTCGTAATAATAAGCAGAGCACTACTTTCAGCCTTACGATATTTAGCGAATTCTAAATTAAAGGCATTTAGTTCAGCATCTCCTGCTCCGTCGCGAAGGGTTGGTTTTTGGAGTCTACCATCTGCTACCTCCATGGCACCTTCTGTACCACGTAGCATAATGCAAATTTTGTATTTCCAAGTAGCCCAATTGTCTTTTCCTTCTAAATTACCAATATGCAGCTTAGTAGCAAAATTTTCCATAGTGCGTTTTTATTTTATTTACTTTATTCACTTAGTGCCTGGTACCATAACCTATTAGAGAGAGTATTTTGAACGCTTACCAGTTTGTGACCGGCTTGTCCATATATTATGTGGCAACGTTGTTCACAACACTTGGTTGATGTGGAAATATAAGAGAAATAATATAAATACGATGCACTAGTTTGCTTTATTGTTATTCACTCGCGAAAGGCCTTTTTAACGATAATATTATACGAATTTGGACGATTATTTGTGAAGTACCACCTACTTGGTTGTTGCATGTAGGTTTAATGCCAACTGTGGTTACTATTTGAAAAAAGAAGAAATACAAGAACAAGCGAACAGACTTTTGATTACCTGTCATAACTTGTATCTACGTATTCATTGAGATAACATAGTTGTTATTCAGATCAATGTTTTTGTATTTCTATAATAATATATTATGTTGATTCAGCCTCAAATCACCTTTTAATTACTTTACATGGTAGCAGAGCGTCGGAACATAACTCAAAGGTACGTGATTCAAAATGTCGAGTTCAAAAATCGATCCTCTCACACGAGAAAATTACGATACCTGGGTTATACAGGCTGAGGCTGTTCTAATCAAACAAAAACTATGGAAATACATAGAAACTCCACCAGATGCTGGAACTGCGGCTGACAAAGAAGGAGATAGACAGGCGAGATCAGAACTGATTTTGATAATTGCTCCTTCTGAGCTCAAACAATTGAAAAATTGCGTTACGGCGAAAACATTGTGGGACAAATTAAAAGATACATACGCCAGTAAGGGACCTGCACGAAAGGCGTCTCTTCTTAAGCAGCTTATCCTAACAAAACTAGACGGACACGATATACGAAGTCACCTAAACAAATTTATGGACATTGTAGATAAGCTGGCTGATATGGACATGGTAATAAATGAAGATCTTCTTACAATCATGATGCTACAACTTCAGGGTGAGGCCAGGTTCAGGCCAGATGAGCTGAAAATTAAAATTATCGAAGAATTTGAAGCGCGACATAGCCAAAATATTATAACAAAAATCGAACCTGAATCGTCAGTGCAAGAAGAAGCTTTGTACGCGTCCTGTAAAATATGCAAACAAAGAGGTAATATCTTTAAATGCAAAAGTCATAAAATATGCATAGACTGCTGGAAGAAAAATAAACAAAAACCTAGCAAAAGTAACAACAATTTTAACAAAAATCATTTTGCTACGCATTGTCTTCTAACACGAAATACGAACACTGTAGACAACAAATGGGTCTTAGACAGTGGCTGCACGTCGCATATGACTTATCAACAAAATTTATTCAAGACCATTAAGAGCACATCCAGGAAACTGAACTTCGCAACTGAAGATCATACGGCAGAAATTAAAGGAACAGGTACCGTCTCATTTACGACTAAAAACGGTGATGGCACTGCGCTTACACATCTACGAGACACACTGTATGTACCTAGTTTGTCTACCAACTTGATGTCCGTTGGCAAAATGACAGAGGCTGGTTGCTCTGTCCTGTTTACTAAAAATAAAGCAACGGTTACAAATTCAAAAGCTGGAATAACTCTCACTGCATATAGACATGAAGATGGTCTTTATTATATGAAACCTAAACATGAGCGCAACAATCTGGCCAATGATAACGATGATACGACTCCAAATACTACTAAAAAAGGGCACTCATCAAACATTTATGACTGGCACAGAAAACTTGGTCACATGAATACCAAAGATCTAAAATTAGCACTGAAAAACGAGAACTTAGTTGGATTAAATTTTGATCCATCTGATACTTTACCTGAATGTGGCATCTGCGTACAAGCAAAACTGCATCGAGTACCCGCTCCCCGAGAGAAAACAACTCAACAAACAACAGAACGCCTAGAAATCGTTCATAGTGACGTTTGTGGACCAATCACAACGCCGACAGTGGGCGGTAGTAGGTATTGCGTCACTTTTATTGACGATTACAGTCGATATTGTCGTGTCTTCATGATTAAAAACAAGAACGAAGTCTTAGAAAAGTTTAAAGAGTTCAAGGAGTTAGCGGAGACGCACACAGGTAACAAAATCAAGTTCTTACAGTCAGATAACGGTTCAGAGTACGTGAATAAGGACTTTGACGCTTATTTAAAACGTTGCGGGATACAACGAAGACTCACCGCACCGTATACACCGAATCAGAACGGGATTGCTGAACGCAAAAACCGTACCCTCGTTGAGAAAGCGAGAGCGATGATGATTGACGCACATACACCTTTAAAGTTTTGGGGCGAGGCAATTTTTACTGCGAACTATCTGTCAAATAGAAGCATTAATAGCGCCATACAGAACCAAACGCCATTCGAACTTTGGGTCGGCAGGAAGCAATGTGTAAACCATCTTTATGTATTTGGTAGTAAAACCTACGTTTTATTAAAGGGAAAAAACGGTCACAAATTCGCACCAAAAGCGATACCCGGAATGTTTACTGGTTATTCGGAAACGTCTAAAGCTTTTAGAATATTTATACCATCGAAAAACGGTATTATGATATCGAAAGATGTAAGAGTAATGAAGACAATGTTCTACGATGAACATAACAAACATGAACTCTTCAACTTACTTGACGATAATGAGAAACCACACGAACAACCTAAGCAAGTGGTTATTAATTTCGACGAAGAAATATTACAAGACCAAACAGACACAACAGTTGTTCAACAAAGAGAACCAAGAAACAATGATGAAAGCGACTATGAATCTCTCTCCGGCTCTTTCGTTGACGATAATAACGATTTGGTCAATGCTGATGAAGTAGAACCAGTTGAAACGAGATCTTTGAGAAATAGGTCCAATATCACAGCTCCTAAGCGCTACGATGATTTTATTTTGGCAGCTGCTGAAGAAATTGAGAATCTTCATAAGCCAAAAGAACCTGTTACCTTCAAAGAAGCGGTTGATTCTCCTGACAAACAAAAATGGCAAGAAGCTATGCACAATGAAATGACTTCATTAATAGATAATCATACCTTGGATCTAGTGGAATTACCTAAAGGACGAAAAGCCTTACCCTGCAAATGGGTCTTTAAGGTAAAAATGAACCCTGATGGTTCCGTCGAACGATACAAAGCCAGGATGGTTATAAAAGGCTACTCTCAGAAACCTGAAGTTGATTATGACAAAACATTTAGTCCAGTTGTACGTTTGAGCACGGTTCGTACACTGCTTGCCATAGCTGCTCGAGAGAACCTAAAGTTGCAACAGTTTGATGTTTCTACTGCTTTCCTAAATGGAGAGGTCAGAGAAGACATTTATATGAAACAACCTGAAGGTTTTCAGGATGGCACGAAACGTGTCTGCAAACTAAAACGCAGCCTTTATGGACTAAAACAAGCGCCACTTTGTTGGAATGCTTGCATTACCGAATTCTTAGAAAAATCAGACTTCCAACAGAGCGAAGCAGATCCTTGCCTATATGTTCGAGTCAGAGGACAATCTAAAGTTTTTATTGGTCTTTACGTTGACGATGGACTTGTCGCGTATAATACAACCCTTGCAGGTGATGAATTTATGAAAGAATTGAAATCACGGTTCATGATAACGACTAAACCTGCATCGTATTTCCTTGGTTTGGAAATAAATGAGCGCAAAGACAATACAATTACTTTGTGTCAAAAGGCTTATACAAAGAAAGTTTTGGAGAAATATAACATGTCCAATTGCAGATCGGCACCAACGCCCATGATCAAAGAAAATGATACGGGAGAAGAAGAGAACGCGAATGAAAACTTTCCCTATCGACAAGCTGTGGGTGCTTTAGCATACTTGTCAGTGGGCACAAGGCCTGATATTTCTTATGCTGTAGGTGTAGCATCTCGAAGCCTTGGCGCACCTACTAGGAAAGATGTCATGCTTGTAAAACGCATCTTCCGTTACTTAAAAGGAACCCAGCAGAATGGTCTTATCTTCGTAAAAGACTCGCCTCCACACTTGGTCTGTTATAGTGACGCAGATCATGCAGGAGACCAGAGCTCGGGAAAATCAACATCGGGAATTGTATGCTTATTCTCGGAAGCTGCTATTAGCTGGAGAAGCCAAAAGCAAAGTACAGTTTCAATCTCTTCAACAGAAGCAGAGATTATTGCAGCTAGCGAATGTGCGCAAGAAATTTTATGGTTGAATCGTCTGCTTAATAACTTAATAAGGACCGATAAACCATTGTTGAATTTGGACAATGAATCAGCTGTAAAACTTGCACATAATCCTAAATATGAATACCATAAGCGTACCAAGCACATTAAGCTGAAACATTTCTTTGTTAGAGAATGTGTTAACAACGGAGACTTCACAGTCAAGCAAGTTTCCTCAGAGCAGCAGGTGGCTGACATGCTGACAAAACCATTATACGGTCCTAGGCTGCAAGAGTTGAGCTTTAGGATGGGGCTGAAGAATTTATCTCTAAATTGTTAAAATCTCCGAGAATGTGAAGTACCACCTACTTGGTTGTTGCATGTAGGTTTAATGCAGACTGTGGTTACTATTTGAAAAAAGAAGAAATACAAGAACAAGCGAACAGACTTTTGATTACCTGTCATAACTTGTATCTACGTATCCATTGAGATAACATAGTTGTTATACAGATCAATGTTTTTGTATTTCTATAATAATATATTATGTTGATTCAGCCTCAAATCACCTTTTAATTACTTAACATTATTTATAATATTTCACGAAAACAATTTCGACAATTTGATTTTTTTTTATTGACAAGACAAAGTCAGCAGTAGGTAGTTCCACGCACAATATATTTAAAACTTAACTTTTTCTTTTAATGGCCAGTAACTACACTACTCTAACAGCCGGTCGTCAAACACAATAATATGCAAAGAGGTTTGAAGACTATTTTATTTAGTGTGACGGCCGGTGTCATGTCAACCTGTCATCACTACAGTTGTCAAGGACTACTGACGTCTACACGACAAAAATGATGTAACCAAGAAAGACAGTTATCCTTGACAGTTATACTTTGCCTAGAATAGACGACACGTCAGACACGTTATGCGGAATGAAGTGGTTCACAAAAATAGACCTAAAAAGTGGTTACTGGCAAGTGGAAATGGACCCGAAAGACACGGAGAAAACAGCTTTTTCAATGGGCAGAGGACTTTGGCATTTCAATGTTATGCCTTTCGGATTGTGCAACGCACCAGCTACTTTCGAAACCGGGCTTTTAGGGGAAGCTTGTCTGGTGTATCTCGATGACATAATTGTAATGGGCCGAGACTTCGATGATCATCTCACGAAGCTAGAAAGTGTACTCAATAGATTGAGAAATGCAAATCTGAAGCTCGGTCTAAAAAATGTTCATTTTTCAAGCGACAAGTTAACTACTTGTGTCATGTCGTCTCTGTAAAAGGCATCGAGAAGGACCCTGTCAAAATTTCGGCGGTTAAAGATTGGCCCATGCCTAAGGACAAGACGCAGGTGCGCTCAGCTCATTTATGGGGCTTTGCTCTTATTACAGACGTTTTGTGAAGAATTTCTCGAGCATCGCAAAACCCTTACATGAGCTGACGACTGAGCAAAAACGACCATTTAATTGGGATGAAAAATGTCAAACTGCTTTCGAAGAGTTGAAGACGCGTTTATGTGAAGCGCCAATTCTTGCATATCCCGACGTCAATGGGGAATTCATTGTTGACACAGACGCAAGCAATGTGGGTATTGGTGGAACTCTCTCCCAGATACAAGTAGATCGGGAGGCTGTTATTGCCTACTTTAGCAAATCGCGGTCTAAACCTGAAGGAAACTACTGTACCACACGAAAGGAGCTTCTAGAGGTAGTGAAAACTCTTCAACAAAAAAATCAGGAACTCAAATCTCGACTCGAGCAAAACTCGCAGCAGCTCAAATCCGAACTCCAGCAAAACACTCAGCAACTCGAATCCAAACTTCAGCAAAACCCTCAGCAACTCCAGGAAAACTCGCAGCAGCTTAAATCTCAAGCTTAGCGAGTTAATGGAGAGCCAGGATGAGATTCACTATTATATATCGGAGAACGCTCGTAGGATCGCCGAGATGGACATGTGTATCAGTGAAGTGCAATCTCGTGTGGCTACCATTGAGGAAGAGATGCAGTCCCACAAGGCGTCAGTATCGGAAGAGATGTACAGCCGCATAGAGGAGGAGTTCTGGAGGATTAAGGCCAACGTCCCTTCAGTCGCAGTCGCCCCATCAGGTGCTGATAATTTTAAAGTGCCTCCTTTCGATGGTACCTCATCTTGGGAGGCGTACAGGATGCAGTTTGAAGCCGCTTCTTCTAGCAACAGTTGGAACAGAGAGCAGGCTAAGAATGCACCCACCTTAGCGTTACGAGATGGTGCAATATCAGTGCTACAGTTCGTGGGAAAAGACGCCACATATGAACAGCTCATCGAGGCTCTAGAGTCCAGGTATGGAGACGCGCATTTGGAATTTGTATTCCGTGCTCAGTTGCGTAGCCGCTGCCAGCACCCTAACGAGTCATTGCAGCAGTGGTCTATAGAAGTAGAGAAGATGGTAGGAAAAGCTTACTAGTTGGCACCCCCGGCACGAGTCCAAAGCATGCGTTCATTGATTTTTATACAACATAACCTTACAAAACGAAATTAAGCAAACTTACCCGTATTTTGAGTTTTATCTCCGGTTGAGGAATTTTCTGCTAATTCTAGTATTTTTAAAATACGGCTGCGAGATGCCATTTTGTATAAATTATTAGTAAGTACGTTAACAAAACTGAAGGATCACTTGAAATAACCGTAATATCAGTAACGGTGCTTTCATATTTCATTACGTTCAGAAGCAAAGCAAACTATCCTATTTGGACTTAGGATGCGTTCGCTTTTTACAATTGAGCGACACAAACGCATAAGTCCAGAGGAGATAGTTTACCGCTAAAGTGATCCGGACTTAAAACATATTCACCGATTACTAACTTTTTTGTTTTTTTTATTGGACTTACAATACTTTGCCACTACGTAGATTGATAAGAGGTTGTTCCAATGACATCATAAAATGAATTTAGAAAAAAATGGACTTAGGATACTATACCTCCGGTATACAGATTTAAGCCAGGTGGTGGACACCTGGTGTCAGCATTTTAAAAAGAGGACGCCGAACAAGTGACAATAAGCCTGTGAGTCATTAGGTTATTCTATTATTGTAAAAAAAAATATGATTCACAACTTTAAACACGCCGTTCTTCTTTAATTCTCTCATTGATACTCTTTTACTTTAATTTCTAATGTAGGTATTAATAATGCTAACTAGGTCATACCTAGTTAGCATTATTAATACTTACTGTGTGGCTATTGTGACTATCTTCATTTAATCATAATTAAATGAAGACATTTAATCATAATTAAATGAATATAGTCACAATAGCCACTAACGATGTTAAAAAATGATAGACCGTATCGTATTTCGCTGTCGTTTGTTTACCACAGCAAACGTTTCGTGTGATTGTGTGCGTGCGCAGGTTTGTAGTGACCACGCATTTCACTTATAATCAAGTTTATACTTTCTAATAAAAAAATATTTCAATGCATGTATTATGATTATAACAAGGTTTTCTAATTGGGGTGTCTGAGGATGTGCGTTATTTCCGTTACACGTTGTATATTTCCAACTAAAATCAGGCATTGTATACAACGTGTCAAATGACGTCAGTCACCACTGCTAATTCCAACATCAACGTTGTGGTCGCAAACTGTGAGTCCATATAATAGGGAAGTTTCCTGAAAGTGAAATAAATTATACAAGTATTTTTATCTAGTGAAATATGTCCAAATTATGGTAGTTTCATTCATCAATTATTGTTAAAACTACATTTATCATTTTTTATCGACAATTTATTGATAATAAGTATTCTATTTGACAGCAAAAATCTATGACGTCACTAGGTCTAATTATATACAAACGCCGTAGGATAGGTCGTTTTTGACATTTCATTAAAAGTGCTTGATTTGACTAGTTGGAAAGAACCCTATTGAACTGACGGATTACAACCGCGGTGTAAACAAGAGCGAAAACTGTACACAACCTTGGAGTATTTTGGTCTATGCATTATTAAGCGGACAATTGATGGCAGCAATCATTTCAAGACGTAATGCCAGTTGTAAACTACCTCTCAACACTTAATGTTGTGACGTAATGGAATTGAATACGGATTCAAAGTACTTAAGCGACTTACGGCCGGTTTCTGAATTGAGAATTTCAGCTTTAATCAGTTAAATATTTCTGAACTAGTTGAAGTCAACTTAAGTTTTTTCTGTTTCACACATCAGAATGGGATTTTTTTAAAGCAATTTTAACTAATAATTTCACAAACATTGGTTATATAAAACCTAAAAGTACTATTACGTTCCGATACAAGAAAAAAGACCGGTACTAACCATGAATTCATATTACTTGATATTTTACAAAGAAACACACTTGTGAGTTAATTATTTTTATACAGAAACAAAAAGAAAGTCAAAATTAAGCCGTATTTAAAATTATTTCAAACATTATTTTAACTTTTTATGAACAATTTGTTGATTTTTTTCAATGCGGTAAAGTGAAAACGGAACGTGTATAAACGTCAACGTCAGTTTATTTTGAATACAAAATATTTGCGGGAACAGCAAATTAAATATATATTTTATAATGGAAAAGGTGAAAAAGAGATCTCCCAACTACACCGAGGATGAGAAACAATCCCTTCTGGCTCTGGTTGCAAAGTAAGTGGTAACTACTATCGTATAAATAATCGCTTTTAAATTAAAAACTCGTACTTCAATTTCATTATGTTCCTATTTAATTCTTGTTGGAAATTGCAATATATATTTTACCTTATGAACCTCAAAGTTCTTACGATATCTTAGCTTAGTTAAAAATGCACTTTTTTTGTTTTAGATACAAGGATATAATAGAAAGTAAACGATCAGGATCTTATTATGTACAAAAGAAAAATGAGGCTTGGACTGCTATTACCAGAGAATATAATAGTATTTGCACAACTGGGCCTAGAGAAATGCTAATGCTTAAACAATTTTATAATAATATAAAACATCGCGCTAGAAAAATTTCGGCCACTGAAAATGTATAGAATTTATGTAGCTTTAAATAGTTTAATAAAAGTAGTTTCAATCCATGTGCTCACACTTAACAAATAAACTGTTTTCAGAAACTAAAATATATCAATAACCAACTGCCACCAACAACTATTTCTGATAACGTGGAAACAACAGATGAAGATCATGTAAGTTTTAAGTTAAAAGTTTAGTGAAAGTGAATGTTTTAAATCAATAACCTCGTAAGTAATTATTTCGTTTTAATAATATGGATATCTATCATCTTCCTCCTAGCGTTATCCCAGTCTCAACCCGGGGTCTGCTTTCTAGTCTTACCAGATTTGGCGGAATAATAGCTTTTCCACGGAGCGACTGCCTGTCTGACCTCCGCAACCCGAAGGGATAGCGAAATTCCATGGTTTAAACTAGTGCCAGTTTATTTTAGAGGTACTGACGCCCTATAACAACTGTCAAAGATCTTCATGACAACCGGGACCGACGGCTCTCCGAGACACGAGGCAAGCGATAATTTACAATTAAATATAATATAATAATATATAATAATAATAATACATACATACATATCGTCACGCCTTTTATCCCCGAAGGGGTAGGCAGAGGCGTATTTCTACACCCACTTTTCGCCAGATATACTTTAGTCCCACGTAATAAGGGGCGAGCCTATTGCCGTACCGGGCACATTTCCAGACTCCGTGCTGCTACTGAGAATTTCGTGACAGAAAAACCCAATAACACTGCCCGACCCAGGAATCGAACCCGGGACCTATGGGTGCTAGATAATGGATAAACATACTTATATACTTTGTTTTTTGTAAATACATACATATTATACATAGAAACACCCAGACCAAGACAAACATCCATGTTCATGCACACAAATGTTTGACTTGTGCGGGAATCGAACCCGCGACCTTCGGCTTAGCAGTCGCTTACACTCCCGCTGCGCCGGTCGTCAAATACACACTCCGAAAAGTCAGTGGTGCGCGCCGTGGATTCGTACCCGATATCCTCTGCATGGCAGTCCGTTGGTATCTCCACTAGGCTATCGCTGCCTTTTTTTATAATATGGATATTATAATGAGAAATTGAATGACAACCCCACAGTCATTGCAATGTATAAGCAAGTAGGAACTGCCTGCCTACTCCTATACATATAATATTTCCTGTTTTCAGATACAAAATTATCAAATTGAATCACCAGTATCAACTCATACATGTGACAACAAGGGTGGTAATGTAAGATTCAAATTTAGTAGCTTTGTTTACAAGATATTTAGGTTCTAGTGACCAGTTACTGTTTTCCTAACACAATTTTTATTTTTAGGCATCACTGGTAGAAGTCAAAGATTTAAAAAAGAAATGGATTGATGAAAAAGTAAGTTGACAATCTTGATGAACATTTCAATATTCAGTGATATATGTAACTTGTATTTAACATTACATCTTTCAGAAAAATATAAAAAAAACTGGTGGAGGTGTGTTTACTCCTACACTAACCGATGCTGATCACCAGGTCTTATCTCTATTAGATCAATCAATCAGACCAGATGCAAATCCTTATGATGAAGCAGCAGAATATTTTGGTAGGTATAATTGTGTTTTTATCTCATTCATATGGGTATCTTATTTTTTTATACGTATTGCAAAACTTATACAACAGCCCCCGCAGCCCAGCATTTGGAGAAATACTGTACAGGTGTGATGATATGTTATAAATATGTTACAGGTGAAACTATTATAGAAGAATTTGTGGAGGAACCCAAACCAGTAGGACCAAAAGAGGAAAAGATAAACATTAAAACAATACCTAAATTTAGAAAAAGAAACACTAGTCATAGTATACCCAAAACAGGGTACCAAAAAAAATCTGCAGAATTACTTAAAAAAATATATTTTAGGAAAAAAATTGAATTAGTTTTCTACCAGAAGAAAAATGAAGTGCAAAAATTTAGAAATGAGCAGAGGAGACATGAACTAGAACAAAAAAAAATTGAATTGGAAATTCAAATTCTAAAAAAACAGTTATAGAAGACATAAGTATACACACATAAAAATATTTAGAGATATGTTTTTTTGTGATTTCTATCTAGTACTAGTGGCCCGGCCCAGTTTCGCACGGGTGGTCGTTTAGTTTTTAAATATCTATGTATCTATATAGTCATACTTAACAAATACTTACGTCATACTTTCATACTTTTAAAATACTGTAACATATTTTCTAAATGCCGATCCTACTGGTGAGGTATTAAGAATAGAAAGTGTCACCACCACCTCATTTCATTTTGTTAGCGCCTTAAAACGACGTTAGGAAAATACTCGAATCAAATTGAAACTTGGCGTAGAGAATAAAAACTCGACATTAAACTCTATACCAACTCGTCTAGTTAGGGTGGTATCGTAGTCCTATTGGCTCATAATGGTCATAATGATATTGGGATGCGAATTAGGAGAAGCCTATATCGAGCAATGGATTGCGGAAGGCCGTTATGGTGACTATTACTTATGGCGTGCTGCGTGTCGTGGGTTCTATGCTCACACGAAAGAAAACTTAGTGTGATCTACAAATTGCTGTTTTGAGCCTGGGTGTTATTTGCGTCTGATGATTATAAAGTTGCAATTGTTTGTTTGATACAGGATTTATTTTTAGTTCGGTAGTCGTCATAAAAGAAAAGGGTGTATCCCACTATTTCCATGGAAATGCAAAATGGAAAAAGTGGGACAAGCGTTTTATACAAATTATATCCCATTATTTCTATTGCGGCAAAAAACCGCTAGTACCCTCGGCCTTTATTTTTATGGCTCCGAATACATTTTCATAAAATTGTGTGATAAACTAAAATTACAAAGCTGAAGAGTTCGTTTGTTTGTTTGGTTGAACGCGCGGCTACTCTCAAGACCTCAACCTTGTAGTGGCGGTTTGAGTATACAAAGTTTCACTACCGCATTTCATTCCGTGGGTGTCTTAAGAGGTGACAAAGGAAAATACAGGAAGCATAATATTATAGTCACTTTGCAAAAGTACGGCAAACACTACATCAAACTCCATACCAACCCGTCAGGCTAGCGTGGTTATAGTAGACCAAATCTTTCTATTGACTCACTGCTTCCGTAATGCTCATATCCAGCAATGAACTGCGAAATGCTATTTGTGGATATATAGTATAGTTTTAGTTTTATGTAGGTAGGTACTTAAGTTATTAATTTCTGAGGGTATTAACTACCTTTTCATTTGATGTACGCCCCTTAACTTACTCTTACATTCATTATATCTTTTGAATGGCATGTTCAATTGAAATGATACAAAATGTATTATTATGAATTGTGTGATAAGAGAGTGTTGTAGGGTAAAAGAATATGTAGTGACAAGCATCGAGAAAGGTATGCTAAGATGGTTTGGGCACGTGGAGAGGATGGATGACGAAAGACTGACCAAGCAGATATATAAGGCAAGTGTGGAAGGGACAGGACGAAGGGGAAGACCTAGGCGGACGTTCTCTGACCAGATTGGAGATATCCTAAAAACAGGACAGGTGAGAAGTACCCTGAACAGAAGAGCATGCATGAGGAATCTGATGGGAGTGAATGAAGCAAGAGAGACATGTCAGGATCGTTGCAAATGGCGTTCCGGAGTCTCTGCCTACTCCTCCGGGAAACAGGCGTGAGTCTATGTATGTATGTATGTATGTATGTATTATTATGGTAAAGTATAATGTATGGTAATAAAGTAGTACATTATTTTTAAGTATCATTAATAGTTTAAGCAGCGCACGCGATGAGAGACATTTTTTTATGTTTTTGTAGGGATAACTAATATTTTCTAGAAATAAGTAAAGTGGTGAAATAATTTTGAAAATAGGTAAAGGACTTTTTTGTTTATTCGTTACTAATAAAGATGCAAGATTTGTAGTTTTGTATGTTTGCATACAAAACTAAAAATCTTGCATCTTTATTATATTATATAAATAATATAATTTTAATATATTACATTATAATATTATAAACAATTGTATATTATATTATAATATTTCTTAGTTTCAAAGCTGAATGAACAATCATTTCGTACATTGAGTACAAAATTATTGTTCAATCTAAAAGGAAATAAGACAAAGTGGAGTTGCTCTGAGACCTCTCTACAAATGGTATTGTGATCTGTTTGATGTGTTTCATAAAGTTTATTACTTACTGTTAAAACTTGAGTTTATTAATACTATAAAGATTAAGATAATAAAGAGATAAAAATGAAACCAATTCGTCACAATATGTATTATTTATTATTCCTCTAATATAACTTTCCCATCCACTAATAACTGAGGGTCTAGTACGAGTTTGCACTCGATCGTCATGGTGGACGCCTATGGATGGATAGCCTAGTCGTCGGGAACAATTTCCATACATTTTCTAAATGCGCCCCCTAGCGGACTCTATCGATCGCTACTCTCCGTTAGGGGCGCTTTTAGAAAATGTATGGAAATTGTTTCTGTCGACTAGGCTATCGTCCACCGTGATCGAGTGCAAACTCGTACTAGACCCTCAGGAGGAAATGCTTGTTAACTCGAAAAATGGAAAAACAACATTTATGATAGCATACATTTATTAAAAACTGAATTGAAAAGACAAATGTAAGTATTAAAAATAGTTTTGTACAATTGCTGCTCTAATGGCAAAATTTTGATTGCCGCTTGTTTGTGGCAATGGCTCATCGTCATTTTCTGTAAGAATGTCATGTTGCACAAATAATTGGTCACACTCAAGAGCCATGTTATGGAGCACTGCACAAGCCACAATAACTTTTAAAACTTTAGAAAGTTTTAGCTGCATGCCCAAATGAAGGCATGGAAACCTCCTCTTTAGTACTCCAAAACATCTTTCTACCGTGTTTCTTGTGCTGATGTGGGCTATATTATATGCTTCTTGTGATGGGCTGTCAGGATTAAGAAATGGTGTCAAAAGATACCTTAGACATGGATATCCACTATCTCCTAATAGTAGATAATTCCCGAATCTGCCTCTTTCAAATTCAGCTGCCAGTGGAGAATCATTCCATATCGTAGTGTCGTGCACGGATCCTGGCCAACGCGCTATGATGCTCCTTATCATCAAGTTCGCATCACACACAACTTGCACATTTATAGAAAAAAAACCTTTTCTATTCCTATAGAGTTCTGCTCTGTTTCCTCCTGGTGAATCTATTCGTATGTGCGTGCAGTCAATAGCTCCAATAATTCTTGGGAATCCAGCAATATTATAGAACCCAGCTGCGATTGATGCTCTTTCGTCTTCATCAGGCATTTTTATATAGTTTCTTCTTAGCAACGCTATAGCACTGGTTACTTTATCTGTTACCCGACACACTGTTGCTTTGCTGACATTTGCAGTGTCTCCTACAACAGCTTGGAAGCTACCGGTAGCATAATATCTTAGCGCAATCAATAATTGCAACATTGGTGAAATTCAATCTCGTCTTCGAATTCTGCAAGGTAAACGGTTTCTTATTTTGTTAAAAATAAACCTCACAGACTCCTTCGAAAAGCGAAAGCGGTCTTTAAATTGTTCTTCGCCGAGAGTTTCAAAGAAATTTGGCCGCGATCTTACAGCTCTTCGTCTGCGCGGCTGTGCTACGCGGGGCTCATCCATCGATGAAAGCGATGTATCATCACTGGACATAATTATAATGAATATTGTTACGGACGGGGTAACAAAGAATACACCGAGTAGCGTAGATGATCGATCGGTGGACTTTCCTTAATTTTCTATGCGGACTTGCCGTATATATAAAGGTACTCTGTGCTTCTTCCTTACTATGAGTGTAGTGTACATTCTGCGTGTCTCCACCGTTTTTTATACCCCTAGGAAAATTCTATCGTCTTTTATTCTCTTTCTGTTCATTCCTGAATTGAATAAAATTTTCAAATCGTAGTTCCAAATATTTAATAGTCTTCGAACCTTTTTGCTATGTAAAGATTCTGTTTTACGACCTATATTAAATTGAATAGTCTTCGAACCTTTTTTCTATAAATTCTGTTTGATGACCTACTTGTTGTGTAGACGTCAGTATGACATACCCGCTCCTTGGCAACCGTAGTGTGTACAATTTGACATTTTGGCCGTCAAATTACTCGTGATCACGGGTTAAAAGGCCAACGTTGTATCATTATTTTTTTCTCAATTTATCAGTGCTAAGTAAGGTTTGACAAATGTCAAATGTTTTCAGAAACGCGAAAATGTTGTAAACACGAGTTGACATGAAGTTGATCATATGCTATGTCAAATTTGATATTTTTCAAGCACAAATACTCAAAATGTGGTCAACTTTTTTTTGTGAAACAGGAAATTGATTAAGTATGAGATAATTAGTGTTTAAATTGTTCTCAACGCGAAATTCTCAATTCAGAAACCGGCCGTTAGTTTAGTAATTAATAGGGTTAAAGCTGTTTGATTTGATGAAAATGAGTGTCCATATAGAACTTGGAATATCTATTAGTCCGTTTCCAGTCCGGATCAAAGTACCCAAAACTTATGACCTCAACAAATACGTCACTTGGCTACTAAACAATTATTGACGGACCCACATAGGGTAAAACTTGGTAATACGCCCCGCTTTTTTTTAAAGTTCAATAAAACTCAAATAATAATATATATATAATCATTTCTTTTATTTTAGAACGTTATTTGGTTAGTTGACAATAATACGGCAAAAGCTAACTGTAATAGGAACGTTAGTTAAAGACTTATTTCTATATTTTTTTGACATGGAGCGGGGCGTTTTGTCAGGTACACATCACCTCATACGCCTCTCTTGTATTATAAAATGCCCCGGGTAATTTATAGATATATAGCCCCAGTATAGATCCATACATTAATTTAAACAAAACTCATGTAACCACCCTAAACAAGCCGAACATTGAATCCAGTCTTCAGAAGACTTTGTTTTGTAGTAATTTTCTTTGCATTCAATGCATTTTTTTCATCCATATCCGAAAATTCTTCTTTAGAAATGTCAATTCTGTTACCGGTTTCATCATCTGTTTCAGAAGACGATGAATAAAATGCTTTACAGTTTTTTGGATGAACTTTCCTCAGCTTTTTCTTTTCTATCGAAATTTTTTCTATTTTACTTCTTTTGGTTTCTTCTTTTTCATTATTCTCCCTCTTTTCGTTTGCCGGTTTTTTCTTCTTTGTATTTTCAACATGCCTATATTTCTCAGCTCGGTTATCATGTAAATTCTCATCTGAAGATGCATCCGTTCTATCTTTGTCATCTTCTGAATCATTTTTACTGTCAGGTTTTCTCTATATTACTATTTTCGATTTCTCATTGGGTTTTACTCGATAATTTTTTGATATTTCACCTGCAGATACATCTATCAATTACAAATTACTGTCTTTTTTCTTAGGTTTTCTTTCACGTGCACATTGGTTACTCGTTTATGATTTTCGTCTTCATCTGAAGCCGAGTTCTTATTTTTGTAATTCTTTTTTTTAATTTCTCTTCTTTTTGTCATTTCTCGTCTTAGATATTTTCTTCTTTGCTTTTTCAATTGTGTGTTGTCCCATGCCATTTTGTTTTCTTTTGCTAGCTTTCTGTGGATGTAAGAATAATAGCTTTTTGCTTTCTTTTTGATGACATTACACATGTAATTTGATAGGTCAGTACATAGATAGACGATAGGGTAGATTACACTTTAACAAGTTATCCAGCAAGCCAGTGGCGGATTCAGGATTTTATTTGAGGGGAGGGCTTATTATATTTGGGTGGGTATTTTGGCTTGAGAAATTCTATTTTGGTTTGGTGTTGAACCTAGTGAATGTAGGTTTTATCGAGGGGAATACTATAAGTTATTTATTTTTGGAAGAAAACAAACTTTAGCAGTAAAATAAGTATTTGTTTCCTTCCAAAGCTTTAGCCCCTACAGCGGCCTACAAAAATGTTGCCTTTCAACACGACACGATGCCATTGAAATAAACTGTCACTTAATATCATAAGATAATTACAGGCGCGGCAGGAACATTTTACAGTTTGTTCATTTGTTCCTAGTTCATTGTATCGCATCGTGTCGTAATTGTCAGTAACGTAGCACACGTAGTAAGCAACGGAACGTTACGCTATGCAAGATATACTATTCAGTAACAAAAACCACCGCTACCATTTCATATTTTCTTAACGTTTCAAATAGTATCTCGTCGCGTCGCGTTGAAATTGTTTTAGGATACTAGGTTAGAAAATTTTGTCTACTACCCAAATATATATATATATTTTAGATACATAGATTAGAGTATACCTAATCTTAGGTCCATTTGCACAACTTTTAAGATTTGATTTAAATCTCTTAAGCATGGTTACGTTTAGCAGTTTAGCGAATGCCAAATATGTTGTCCGACTCTTAGTAAATATGTTTAAGATATCTAAGTCTTATAGGGATAGATAAGTAATTCCCTAGACTTCCATATTAAAACCAACAGTCGTATAATATTTTTTCGTGTTGCTGGTTGTCTATACACGTAGCCTTAAATCAGTAGTTTTATTTTTAGAAAAACTTATTACCTTATTTAAATATCTTAATTTAGAGGAAAACTAATTGATTCGCTATAGATATGAATTAGCTAGCTTTTCAGTAAGTACGAGTACCTAGTACTGCTCACTAGAGTAATAATAATAATAACCTTTCAAAGAAATTAGATCACGTCCCAAACCTTAAAAATAAGGTTTCCTTTAGAACATTCCGCTATTTTTAGGCAAGTTTAAGCATGCGCTTAACATATGCGATACATTAGGCCTCCCTCACATAGCGCATGCGCATTCCTCGAGCCTTACGCTCGGCGTGTACTTAGCGTTCACTCTGTAGTACAAATTGAACGTCACTGGATTACGCCGAACGGGCGCGTCCGATGTAAGTTCAGGCTAAAATATAATATATGAGTTTCTTAGAGATATTTACCCCTCGATTCCCTTTCCTACTAATAATTAGTCACGCAGGGTCCTTAGGCTCGTCGCAGTGAGGGTGTGTACTGTGTAGTAAGTAGCGGACTGTGTAGAAAATTGACCCGTGCTTGATTGTCTGTTGAATAGTCTGGTATGTGTAACAGTGGAGAAGCACCACTCGGAGTGCGAGCTGCAGCAGTTGAGCCGGTACGAGAAGGTGCGGCCGCGGCACTGCGCCGGCACCTCGTACTGCGTGCCGCTGCCACATCACGGTACCAATACATGTACTACAACAAAAATAGTTACCCTTTTTTATATATTTTATTTTCCCCTCACGAGACAACACTTTGTGTGAACATATTGTTTTAATTTGTCTAGGATTACAAAAATATATATTCCTTATTATATTTTTTTACTTACGTTACATTCATCCTCATCAGCCATGTATATATACTGTCCCACTGCTGGACACAGGGGATTTCTCCCTGTGTAAAGAGTTTTTTCTTACTAATGATTTTGCAATAATGCCATAAATTGCCTGTTTTTTTTTTAACTAATGTCAAGACATTCTGCACCGTTCCCAAGTAATATGAGAACAGGGCACAACATTCAAATTCAACACAAGTAGAAGTTAGTAGTTAGTATCAGCATAAGTCATTCCTTCATGAAATATTGTCCTCAATATTGTCTGTGTACCACAGGCTCCAGCGGTGGTGGTAGCGGAGGCGGGTGCGGCAGCGGGGGCGGCCTATCTGAAGTGTACGCGGGCGACTCAAGCGCAGAGTCCGGCCCTGGCTCTCTGTCGCCGCGCACGCACCACGAGCACAGCTAGCAAAAGCGCGCGCGGAACAACACGTACTCCCCAGCCCATTCACACGACCATATCGCAAGAGTGACGTCACCACGTACATAAACACCCAACAATCCATCGAGTTCAATATTCGAAAAATATTTTTTTTAATGCTCTAGAATGAACGTAATATTAAACGGCCAGTATTATTGACTCGACATTTGAATTTTGAACTTCAGCTTTATTTATTTTTTATAAGTTTTACCGTGAACTTTCCTACATGAGGTGTTCGGAGTACTTATAAGAAACAATTCAACGAATACATTTGTAGCAAGCTTGACCTACTCTACGTTTGATATTACAGCAAAACGTTTAAATGTAGCACTAAACTCTGATAAGTTTTCCAAGAAACTTTATTTTAAATGCTCACTGACCTTTCACCATTTGTTCCATTGCGGGTGTTACGCCATCTATCGGTGAATGGGTGTACTAGAAGAGATTGAATGTATCGGTGGGTTAAAAGTAATTCAGCTACTCTGTACTAGATGGCGTTGGACTATGTCGACTGTTCCCGACTTACTAGAATGTTTCGTCTGCAGTGAGAATGTTCGGGAATATGCCAGAAGGATCTCGTTGCCTATCCGGCCGGTATAAATACGCGGCGGGCGAGCGAGTTCACACAGTAACAATTGAATATCGAAGCGATCAACAAGAAGCGAAAGGAAGTAATTCGGAAGTGTTTAGTGGTGTTTTATTAGTGTTGTTCTAGTGGTGTGAATAGTGTGTTTTACTAGTGAAGTGAAAATTAAGTGTGTGTATCTAGTGTTATACTTAGTGTTTGTGTAGTAAATAAAGTTCAGTTTTCTGGCATAGTGAGTTATAATTTATCGTCGAACCCCAGCTCGTAACAAATTGGTGTCAGAAGAAAGGGATAAATTATGCCGGTTATGCCGAAGGAAGAAACTGACGGAGTACGTACCAGGAACCAGCGCCAGCAAGACCTGGACCAGAGACGCTTCGGAGACGTTCCTTCTCCATCGTCTGGTGGATCAGGCGACTCCGCGGCTGCAGTGGAGCCTGCAAGCGCACACTCCATGGCGGTGCCCGACATCGCGGCTCTGATGGCGTTCATGCAGGAGCACGCGCGCCGCATGGAAGAACAGCGACAGCGCGACAAGGAGGAGCAGGCTCGCCGTGAAGAGGAGCAGGCTCGCCGTGAAGAGGAGCAGGCTCGCCGTGAAGAGGAGCAGGCTCGCCGTGAAGAGGAGCAGGCCCGCCGTCAAGAGGAGCACGCGCGCCGCCTGGAGGAACAGCTACAGCGCAACCAGGAGGAGCGGGCTC
Source organism: Euclidia mi (assembly GCA_944739405.2). Taxonomy (NCBI): domain Eukaryota; kingdom Metazoa; phylum Arthropoda; class Insecta; order Lepidoptera; family Erebidae; genus Euclidia; species Euclidia mi. The sequence goes on along the minus strand of OX123193.2, from coordinate 26,174,095 downwards.
GCCGTCAAGAGGAGCACGCGCGCCGCATGGAGGAACAGCTACAGCGCGACAAGGAGGAGCAGGCTCGCCGTCAAGAGGAGCACGCGCGCCGCCTGGAGGAACAGCTACAGCGCAACAAGGAGGAGCGGGCTCGCCGTCAAGAGGAGCAGGCCCGCCGTCAGGAGGAGCAGGCTCGCCACCTGGAGGAACAGCTACAGCGCGACAAGGAGGAGCAGGACCGCCGTCAACAGGAGCAGGCTCGCCGTCAAGAGGAGCACGCGCGCCGCCTAGAGGAGCAGCTGCCAAGGCTGGTCAGGAAGGCATACCAGTCGTCGCCTGCGCTTATTGACGAGAACCTCGTACAAGCGTTTACGGATGGGGTCCGGGACCTGGAAGTTAGAGCAGCGGTAAGACTTGGGCACTTCAAGTCCCTGAAGGAAGCCTTAGCCTACGCTCTGGAGGTGGAAGCAGCGCGTCACGAGGATCGAACTTACCGTATCAGGGAAGATGTTTCTTCACCACGGTGCTACAACTGCGGGGAAAGAGGCCATATCTGCTTGAGCTGCCCAAAGCGTAAGCGGCACTTTGGTACCCTGTCTCCACCAAAAGGGTCACCTGACGTACCTGTCTGGCGGCAAGAGCAACGTAGCGCAGATGCTCTGACAGGTAGGGCTTACCCCGACCGACGCAAACACTGTGCAAGACAGGAAGCGAAGCCGGCAGCGCTAGTGAGAATGTTGAAGACGGATCTGAGCGACGGATGGAAAGAAGCTTTGCAGCGTGCTCAGCAAGAAGACAAGGACGTACAACCGATTCTCGAATGGAAGAAATCAGGCGCTCCTAGGCCCAAATGGAGTGATATCGCAGCAATGAGCCCTGTCACCAAAGGTTATTGGGCACAGTGGGAAAGCTTGGTTATCCAGGATGGAGTTCTGTGCCGCAAATGGGAAAACGCTCGAGGTAACCAATGCCATCTGCAAATGGTAGTGCCCAAGACTAAGGTGCCGGAAGTACTGCGGCTCTATCACAATGGTGCTTCGGGAGGTCACATGGGTGTTAAGAAGACGCTTACTAAGGTCCGAGAGCGGTTTTATTGGCTCCACTGTCGGAACGACGTCGAGGATTGGTGCCGCAAATGCACAAGTTGTGCGGCTGTCAAGAGGCCACACTCTCGTAGCAGAGGTGCATTGAAGGCGTACAATGTAGGAGCTCCAGGGGAATCTGGACAACAGATGTTTGAGAAGATGAAGACTCGCTACGACCGGAAGGCAAACAACAAAGGCTCCGATGAGGGATCATTGGTGTGGCTTCATAACCCAGTACGAAGCAACGGTAAATCGCCTAAGTTACAAGCCAGGTGGGACGGGCCATATCGCATAATTATCAGAATGAACGACGTCACCTATCGAATCCAGAAGGGGTCACGAGGTGCACCGAAGATAGTTCATGTGGACCGGTTGGCTCGTTACTATGGGTCCAACGATGTTCGAGACGAACACGTTTAAGAGGGGGGCAGTGTTACGCCATCTATCGTTGAATGGGTGTACTAGAAGAGATTGAATGTATCGGTGGGTTAAAAGTAATTCAGCTACTCTGTACTAGATGGCGTTGGACTATGTCGACTGTTCCCGACTTACTAGAATGTTTCGTCTGCAGTGAGAATGTTCGGGAATATGCCAGAAGGATCTCGTTGCCTATCCGGCCGGTATAAATACGCGGCGGGCGAGCGAGTTCACACAGTAACAATTGAATATCGAAGCGATCAACAAGAAGCGAAAGGAAGTAATTCGGAAGTGTTTAGTGGTGTTTTATTAGTGTTGTTCTAGTGGTGTGCATAGTGTGTTTTACTAGTGAAGTGAAAATTAAGTGTATGTATCTAGTGTTATACTTAGTGTTTGTGTAGTAAATAAAGTTCAGTTTTCTGGCATAGTGAGTTATAATTTATCGTCGAACCCCAGCTCGTAACACGGGTAACGTAGCCATATCAAGATTATGACGTCATGAGATACGTATGTAGGTGTACTACAGAATAGTCTCTATGCGATCTTTAGACGAGTAGACCACACTTAGGCTTTTATTTTATTATTGTAAGCAAAATCGCCATTTCTTTATTTGTCAGAGAGACTCAATTACAACATATAATTTTATATCATAATTTTCAATTTGTGGTCAATTTTGAATTGACTCTGTACTACTGACATGTATTGTGACTTTTGTGTGAAACCATTCAAAATTAAAATTGATGATTTTTGTGGGCAATTTTATTTTTGTATGCATGCAAATATTGTATTTTTTAGCTTTTCAATGTTTTTATACAATGTCGGCTTCGTGTTGGGACGTGGGGTTGCCAGTGATTGATTGTACTAATATCATAATTCATTTACACAATAGCAGTTCACTGCCAGTAACTTTGATATAACGTAATACTGATAAGCATACTAGTTTGTTGTCGAATCGTTTTCTACGAAAAAATGTATATCATTACATTTGTTCGGCCTTATTGTTAAACATGGACTAAATATAATTCGAATTTTAGTCCTATCAAATTGAAATGTAAGCTGGATTGTTTCAGAGTCGTTACAAACTTAAAAGCCTTAGACTAGGCATGTTGTTTTATTTGGTCTTTGTTTTACAATGAAGCATTTGATTATATCTTAGTATCAAGCTTTGGAAATTTATATAAAAATGGAGGAAAATTGTGCCAAGTCGTATGCTTCGAAAAACTTTATAAAGTTATCCAACGTATTCTGGAAGGCCACACTTGTTTCTCATGGGATTATCCCTGAGTTCCTGGAGGGAAGACTAAAAAAGTATCCATCTACTCGGAAACAGCAAATTTTTATGCAACCAGTTTTTGCAGGTACTATACATTTAACATAACTACCTATAATATACAATATTGGTTTAATTTTACATACATATAAGCACTAATATCTGTTAACCTACGTAATAGTAATAGTATACAGTTCATAATAATATATCAATGGTAATAAATAAAATTATACTTCATCGTTCAAATGATAATGTTCTGTAAATGTACCCATGTATTCTACAGGTGAAGATCATATAACCATATTTTACACTCCTTTATGATTAGTTACAATAGCATGAATTACCATTGACGACTATCAAGCCATCGGTCCAACAGATATGAAATGCGAATCAGATTTGTAAACCACGTTGAATTGCCTTAAGATTTATTTAGATGCTTGTTTTAATATCTAACTTATTACAAACTTACTGGTGCGTCAGTTAGTATCCGGTCAAAATACTGTATACTGATAAGAATAATATAATAGGTATCAAATGTGGTTACATAGGGTGCCTTTTCTATATGTTGCAGTGATCTAGTTGAAATAATGTCTTATGTCTTTATGCATTTTTTAAAACGACTGCTCTCTATCGATGCTTAGAACTTCCAAATCCAATACTTATGCATTATAAATGTTACATTCAGTGGCCTGTAGGACACATACGTATAATTGAAAATACACATTAAATGCAATCGCTGATGCACAATGAAACAATAGTATCATCGCATTGTGATTATCAAAACAATGCACGCAAGTGCAAATACATCTTTGCATCCGTAACCAGAGTTTTGTGTTCAGTCTATTTCAGTGCCGTTTATCAGATTATTGGCTAATTGCTTACGCAGAATCAGCCCCTAATGAATACATGGCTTATAAGCCTATACAGACTGGCTAGATTTTGTTCTATAATCGTGGGGATTAGTGATTCGATTAGGATGTGAACACTAACCGCTTGAATTTACGGCAATACGCTGCTTATTGAAATCACAAGCGGTGAATTTAAGTCCTACAGAGCGTGATCTGTGTATCACATCATTGAACCATCGTTTGGGTATTTCTCTTTTAGAAATTGCGTATTGAATAGAGTGCTAGTTAAGCTTTCGGGTGTGTTCAAGCTGTTCTTTAGCTATACGTGAAATATTTCGGACATAAAATGGTTTTCCAAGTGTTTAGTATTTTATACAACGCAAACATTATTGCAGTATTGAATACAGACAAGTCATACGCAATAACGATCTCGTTGTCGGGTGAATTGATTGGCTTGCAATGATTGGTCCGTTTTTAAACCAGATCGTTATAAAACGCGAAACGAGTCCATCAGTACACCGAAAGCTATCAACTCGCCCTTTACTGTTCTCTGCCGCAACGCTGTTCGCAAGACTATTTCAGCACAATAGCACTGCAGGTTATGGTCTTCAATTGTGACGTGTCCGTATACGCAGCAGGACCCTACGTTTAATTCAATTGAAAGTTAACTTTTTACGTGCGTGGTATTTAGTACTTTTCGAATTGTTTATGTAAAAAATAGTACCTTAATTGCTACAGCGAAATCTTGAGTTATTACCCAGCAGGACCCTCTGCTGTTTGAAGGTTTTCAGACCAATAGTATATGTCATCGTTTAGCAATGTATTAGTACCTTTAAAATACCTTGGTTTCATTTTAACATAATTATTAGTTTATGAGGAAAGCGCCTGCAAAACTTTTATCATGCCAGCAGGACCCTTTTTTGTTTTGACGCTTTCGGACCCGACAGTCATATTTCTTATTAGCATTTTAATAGTACTTTTAAAATAACCTCACGTGTAATTAAAATATTTTGTTTTATAGCAGAAAAATTGATTTAAAACATTAAGTATTTTTTCAGCGACAACGTTTAGTTTGGCCTTTGGCCGATGTATGAGCTTTCATAACTTTTGCAATGGTGGCGTTTAACAAAAAGATTTTTATTAATTTAAACCGGTCTTCTAGATGTACTTATATATTTTATTTTTATGAACACAATGTAATAGAAATCCGTTATGATATGATTATTTATTTTGCATCTACCCTCAATTTTAATAATATTTAAGAGCCATAAAAATAATAGCATCAATGAATTGGTATAATCTTAAGGTCATTGTGAAAAAAGTTTTGATATCAAATTGCCTGTTAAACTACAAAGTATTTGATTTAAACGTAAGGTTATTTGAAAAGTACTATTAAAATGCTAATAAGAAATACGACTGTCGGGTCCGAAAGCGTCAAAACAAAAAAGGGTCCTGCTGGCATGATAAAAGTTTTGCAGGCGCTTTCCGCATAAACTAATAATTATATTAAAATGAAACCAAGGTATTTTAAAGGTACTAATACATTGCTAAACGGTGACATATAGTATTGTTCTGAAAACCTTCAAACAGCGGAGGGTCCTGCTGGGCAATAACTCAAGATTTCGCTGTAGCAATGAAGGTACAATTTTTTTACCTATACAATTCGAAAAGTACTAAATACCACGCACGTAAAAAGTTAACTTTCAATCGAATTAAACGTAGGGTCCTGCTGCGTATACGGACATAATTGTGACATATCAATCCACTCACGCCATTTTGAGATTTAAATCTAGCCAATCTGTATAGACCGAGCAGCTAGCAGCATAGCTGTTAAGGTATTTGTAGCAAGTCGAGTCTATGCATTAGTCGATACAAGTGTACATAGTAATATAGTCAGACTGATGTGTAGTAATATCTATGTTAAATTATGAGCTTACATTTGTACATACATTTTGTAGATACCTTAATACGAACTCTAGTCAATTTTTATTGAATGTTTTTATGACAATATGATTGTATTGTGTAAATAACGAAATACTTATTAAGTATCTACATGTGAGAATCTGTTTAATGTAAAATAAATCTATTTATCGCGATGTTGTATTTTATTTAAATATCAATCCTTTGTTTACCGTTAGATCTGATGTAGTTCATTCATGACGAGTACCTACAGAATATTCAACTTTATCACTGAACTTACGTACCAAGCAAGATCTGCAATTTTTACGGGCATAAGATTTACAGGTACCTATGAGTTGATTTCATACAGCAGGTTCGAGATTTTTTTACTCAGGTTTAGTTATACTTAACATAATAATAATAATAATAACCTAGCAACACGTCAACAAGGCGACATAAAATTTTTCCTCGAATATTTATATTTGTAATATATATCATAGTTTTGGATTCATATATATATTTTTTACTACAAGAAAGACTTCTATAACTGATAAACATATAATTGAATCAAGAAACCATTAAATAAATAAAGAAAAGAAACTACAAAAACATGACTCAAGATGACGTCTAATGTCAATGACAATTCACCGAAGAAAATAGTTAATAAACCGTAGACAGACGAAATAAACAATATAAATACAATGAGGAGATGATGATAACAACATGTTGACTAGGGCTAGAGCTGCTGCTTCACGCAATGCATCCCCGGACTCGTCGCTCAGCTCCGCCTCGCAGCCGCCGGCACCTACAACAGAGTTGTCGGCAATCATAGAGGCGTCGAGCTGGTCGAGCGATGAGTATTACTCCCCGCCGACGTCGCCAACACCCGTACGCTGCCGTGGGAGAGGCCGGCCACCGCTACGCTTGAGACCCCGAGACCCACCGGTCTCGAACAGGGCCCCCGCTCCTGGTGGTAACTTGCACCGCATGAAATGGACTAAAACCATGAATGAAAACGTCATGCGGGCATATTTTGTGGCTACAGAGGGAAGTACCAACCTTACTGCGTATCGTGACCGCATGCTGCCTCTGTTTCAGGAATTGGAACCAGCTGTCAACGTTTCGGCACAGCGACTATCGGATCAAGTGCGGGCTATCCAGCGCTGCCGCCTGCTGGATAACGACGCACTTGAGAGGCTACAACTGCTCTGACTTACAACGTAACCCTCCTATCCCTTCTTCTACGAGTGTACAAGTTTTAAATATTGTCAGAACGGAAAGGAATGTTGAAGAGGTGCATAGTAGGGATAGACAAGTAAGTACCCAGTACATAGATGAATTAAGGAGTACTTTGGAATGCACTATTCGGGAGTATCGTTTTGTGAATACAGCAGATAGGCCCCGCTTACCACGTTTGCCCATGCATAAGAAAAATATAGCGCTGGTGTGTGCCCTGGATTCACTATTGTCCACGTATTTAGACAATAGTGAAGATTTTAGCGATACCCACTCGATTCTGTACTGTGCGGCTGTTACAGCGTGTCGAGTGGCAGGTATTAAAATACCAAATGGTAGTAATACTGCCCCTCAAACCAATGCTGTACCGGCCTGGCAGTGCAGGATTGAGCGTCGTATCACTGAGGCTAGGGCGCTCATCGGAAAGCTAATTTGCTTCAGGTCGGGCAATACAAGACCGAGAGTGATGCGTTTTGTGACTCGGGCGATCTTAGGCACGGGCCTTAGTCGCCAAGAATACGAATCACGAGTCACAGAACGCATCGATTACCTGAAGCAAAAAGTTTGTGCGTGGGCAAATCGTATAAGACGGCACAAAAAGCGGGTGAACCGATACGCCCAGAATAGGGCATTCCAAAAAGATGAAAGGTGGGTATATAGAAGTTGGGAGCGAACTGATCCAGGTGTGGATGATGGGTGTCTGCCGGATTTTGAGGCAACGAACGCTTTCTGGCGCAGCATTTGGTCGATGCCCATCAGCCACACTGAGGGTGATTGGTTTGGGGATGTTAAGCGAGCATGTGAGGGAATACCCCAAATGCAGCGCGTAGCCATAGAAACAACGGATGTAGCTTGTGCAGTCCCTTCATTATATAACTGGAAATCAGCGGGACCGGACGGACTGCACAACTTCTGGTTGAAGTGGCTACGTAGTGCCCATGCTCGGTTGGCATCCCAATTCCAGGCATCTTTGGAATCGGGCTCGATCCCAACTTTTATGACAACTGGTACCACTCACCTGCTCTTTAAGTCAGGCTGTACCACGGACTCCAAAAATTATAGACCGATAACGTGTCTACCGACTATGTATAAACTTCTTACATCCATTTTGAGGACGAAGATGTTATCACATATAAGAAATAATAACATTATGTCAGTGGCACAAAATGGATGTAAGAATGGGGCCCGTGGTACAAAAGAGCTACTCCTATTTGACATGGCCATTTGCCAGCAGGTGCGTCGTAATCGAAAGAATCTGGCGACATGCTGGATAGATTACAAGAAGGCCTACGACTCCGTGCCACATACATGGCTCTTGAGGGTGCTGGAGTTATATAAAGTCGATATAACTCTATGCACCTTCTTGCAGGCATGTATGGGGCAGTGGAGTACGGTCCTTCGCTATCCAGGGTGTCGGCAGATTCGCGATTGCGGTGCTCCTCTAAAGATCGAACGGGGTATATTCCAAGGTGACAGTTTGAGTCCCTTGTGGTTTTGTCTAGCTCTGAATCCTCTCAGCACTTTGCTAGAGGGGTCTGGGCTAGGCTATCGGTTGCAGCTTAGATGTCAAATTATATCCCACCTCTTTTATATGGATGACCTTAAACTATTTGCCCCCACCACTTTCCAATTGACAGCGTTACTAAAAGTAACTGAAACTTTTAGTAATTCTATCAAGATGGAATTTGGTGTGGATAAGTGTGCGGTCATGCATGTAAAACGAGGTGGTATTGTGGAATCTGATGGAATAGAGCTTTCAGATTCCACAAAACTTAGAGTATCACCCGCGGTCATCAGTGATGAGATTGTACATCGCACGGAAATGTGGTGGTCGGGGTTTCTTAAGTGCTAAGGACCTCCACAACCGCGAGGTGTACAATCTTAGAGAATAATTTCTCAAGGCTGACACGGGTGTGCATCGTGATATTGTTGCTATAGACAACGAACTTACGACCCGTTGGGTCTGGCAAAAGAGAGCTGGCGCAAACCTGGTGTACTTAGTATTGAAGAGCGTAGGGAAGTATGGAAAGGCAAAGAGTTGCATGGACGTTTTTATCGGGCCTTGCATGGGCCCCATGTAGACCTCATGTCATCAGTAGCCTGGCTACGGTTTGGTGATTTATTTGCAGAGACCGAAGGTTTTGCTTCTGCAATTATGGATGAAGTTGTCATGACTGTTGACATATGTCGGGCGTGTCACCAGCCCGGCGAATCTCTCAGACATATAGTTTACGGTTGTTCTCGTCTTGCCAACGGCGAATACTTGCACAGGCACAATCAAGTAGCCAGGATCGTCCATCAGCAGCTTGCCTTAAAATATGACCTTGTACCCTTTGAAGTACCGTACTACAGGTATGTGCCCGATCCAGTTCTCGAAAATGGCCGTGCCACTATGTACTGGGATCGGTCTATCATCACCGATAGGACTATCGTGGCTAACAAGCCCGATATTGTGGTGATAGATTGATCAGAACGCCTTGCAATGATCGTTGATGTTACTATTCCCCATGACGAGAATCTCGTGAAAGCCGAAAAAGATAAGGAAATCAAATATTTGGACCTGGCTCACGAGATTGTCGACATGTGGGATGTGGACTCTGCGATCATTGTACCGATAGTCGTGTCAGTTAATGGTCTCATTGCCAAGAGCCTCGACCACCATCTCAAGAGGCTCTCGTTAGACGGCTGGATCAAGTCCTCCATACAGAAGGCAGTATTGTTGGACACGACGCGCATAGTTCGGAGGTTCCTCTCTCTGGAGCCCTAACCACCGGTAGCTTGGTCCCTGTGCCCGGTACCGGTGGGTCTCCGTGGTCCCATTTTATATATTTAAATTTATGTATTGTATCTATTGCGTATATTGTATTGTAATATTTAGTATATAAAATGTGGCTATGAGAAAAAGGTTAAATAAAAGGAATTATAATAATAAAGCCCTTTATTCCGAAACTCACAAATTTCCTTAAATCTAACATACTAATTTATAAAAAGTCTCTTAGTTCGGCGTGCCTGTTGGCAAAGGCCTCCTCCAACGATTTCCATTGTTGTCTGTCTTGCGCTATCCTTCTCCAATATGGCCCAGCTGTCAATTTTATTCCATCTTCCCACCTTGTGTTCTGCCTTCCTTGTTTTCTTTTGCCGTCCCTTGGGTACCACTATGTAACAGTTTTGCTCCATTTTCCATCTTTACCTCGCATCATATGTCCAGCCCATCTCCACTTCTGTTGGTCTATGTGTGTAAGTATATCAGTAACTTTTGTTATTGTCCTTCAATCTTTGTTGCTAATTTTATCCTGACGTTTGTAGCCGGTTATACCCTCCCCATTGCTCTCTGTGTAACAGCGAGCTCATCTCTCAGTGCTTTAGTGAGTGTCCAAGTTTCGCATCCATATGTTATGCAAGGTAATATGCACGTGTTAAATGTTTTCTTCTTTAGCGACATGCTCATGTTTTTGGATTTATGATCTCTTTTAGCGTTTAGTATTTTTTCCAACCTGCTGCGATTCTAAGGTTAATTTCTTTTGTCATTTGATTTTCGGTGGAGATGATTTGTCCCAGGTATATGTAGTCATCCACGTATTCAAGCGAAACACTTTCTACATTGATAATGACCTTTGTGGTGTTCGTCATTAATTTAGTCTTGCTGGTATTCATTTGTAGTCCAACTTTCGTACTTTCTTTGTTTAAGCTGTTTATCATATATCTGAGGTTTTCAGGGCTTGCTTCAAGTAGTACAAGATCATCAGCGAATCTTAAATGATGCAGTTTTATTCCGTTTATATTTATGCCATACTCGTCCCAGTTCAATCTCCGGAAAATGTTTTCGAGTACTGCGGAAAATAATTTTGGTGATAATGGGTCTCCCTGTCTAACACCTCTTCGAACGCAAAATTCTTTTCCTATGCTCTCTAACTGTATTCTAGCCATACTGTTTGAATAGATGTTTTTTATGATTTTTGTATAAATTTCAGGTACCCCTTGCTGCTCTAAGCTTTCCCATATGTATTCGTGATTAAGACTACCAAAGGTCTTGGCATAGTCGATATAAGCTATATATATGGTTTTATTGTATTCTTTGTATTTCTCAAGTACCTGTTTAAGTGTGTGGATATGGTCAATGGTAGAAAATCCTTTTCTAAAACCGGCTTGTTCTACTGGTTGTTGTTCATCTAGCAGTGCACTAACTCGATTCAGTATAATTTTTGCAAAAACTTTGTATATATTGGACATTAGGCTTATCGGTCTATAGTTCTGTATGTTTTCCTTATCGCCTTTCTTGTTTAGTAGGAATATGTGTGATATCGCCCATTGTTTAGGTATCTGGCTATTTATTAAAATTTCATTGAAAATATTTGTTAAGATTGGAGTCAGTTCCTCTATCGTTCCCCTCATCAGTTCGTTAGTAATGCAATTTGGCCCTGGCGACTTTTCCATTTTTTGAGTTTTGATTGCCTTTTCAACTTCGCATGAGAGGATGTTTCCTACTAGATCTGAGCGTGTTTCGTGGGTTTGTTTAGTAAATGTTACTTTGTAGTTTTCTGCTTGTTGGTTTTGCCTGGAATACAAATTACTGTAAAAGTTTGTGGCTACGTCTTTAATGTTCTGTCATTGTGTTACGGTTTTTGATCTGTTCTTGAGTTTAGGTATCCATTATTTGCCTGCTTCTCGTAATTCCTGCAGGGCTTTTCTCACACCACCAGATTTTTTAATATGGTGCTCGAATGTTTCCAGTCTTTTGTTTCTTCGATCTTTTCGTATGTTTTTAGTTATATTCTTACTAAGCGCTGTAATTAGTTGTCTGTTTTCTTTTCTGTCTTGACTGGTTAAAAGTGTTTTTCTTTCCTGAATTAGTTTCAATGTATGGTCGCTCAATTGGTACTTGTTATTTATTTCAATGTTTCTGCTAGTAGTGTTTATCCTTTGTAATTCTTTTTCCAAAATGTTGTATTTCTGTATTGTTTCCATATTATCATTGTTGAGCTTTTTATCAATTTCTTTGAGCACGTTATTATTTTTTAGACTATATTGACTTGCTTTTTTGACTAAGCTGTTTTTTTTGTGCTTCCGTGATGGTTTTGTTTGGTATTTTCTAAGAGAGCAGCGCACCAAACAGTTTAGATTGCTAATGACTGCAGTGTCAATGAAGGCAGTTTTGGGTAGTTGCTAATTATATAGTCGATTTCGTTTTTGTAAGAACCATCCTGGGAGATCCAAGTCCATTTATTAATGTTGTTCTTTTTGAAGCATGAATTTAATACAATTAAGTTGTGTTCCATTAAAAATTCCACCAGTTTCTGCCCATAGCGAATTCTTTTTCCATATCCAAATTTGCCAAGTATGTGCTCGCAGCTGTTTTGCCTGACACCCACTTGCGCATTGAAATCGCCCTTTAGTAATATATGTTTGTCAGCATTGTTTTTTATGGTTTGGGATACTGTCTCATAGAAACTTTCCAGTACTGACAGCTCTGCTTTTTCAGTTGGTGCATATACTTGTATGATAGACCATGATTTTTTGTATCCTGGTAGTTTTATGTTAAGTATTGCTCCCCTGTCAGATATTCCTGTTAACTCCTGTATATATTCCTTTAGGGACTGCTTAATTAAGAACCCTACTTCTCCATGTCCGGCAATTTCTCCTTTTTGGTATAGTATGTATTCACTATGTTTTTCTATTTTATCGCCTAGTACTAGGCGATACATAACATAACAAATGTTTAATTTATGAAAGTAAAATAGGCTGTGTATCGACTTTGTGATATTTTTTAAGATCTTGTTTCTAAAATGTACCAATACTAAGGTCAATTCTTTTTTCGAAACGTTATAATACGTTTACGTTTGCCACACGGTGGCATCAAAATATAAATATAGATGTCAAGAATGAATGTAAAAGCTTTTAAAACACTCTGTTGCTTATTATAGGAGTGCCATTTACAGCCACATAAACACGATAAATAAGTATTAATATACTAACTAATGTTCAGTTGGCACGCAACATTTTGTAACGAACAAGTTGACGCAACAAGTGCCCGAAGTTTCGACGGCACTTTGAAAAGAAAATAGAGACAACATAACCGACTTAATCAAATGAGAATAATTATAAATCCATAATATTGATATAAAGCAACAATAGCTTATAAAGAGCCCAAAAGCCTTGCAAAGGAACGGAAAGAAGTACGACACCGCACCTAGTGTAATATATTTTAGCGGTGAAAAAGTTGTTTTTTTTTGCAATATTGTTTATTTTTCATAAATTAGATACATACGTATGTATGTAAGTTATAAAAAAACTGATTTTCAAAATTGTTTTGAGAGCCCATGAAAGAACCAAAGATACTTATATTGGTATTAGTGGGAAATGTATTTTCAATGGAAATAAATAATAATATTTAAGTAAGGATTATAAATATATGTGCCAATAAGGACTGCTATTAAATTACTTAAATGAATATCTAAATACGTCTAGCATGTATTAATAAACAAAGCCATTCATTTGCATTAACTAAACACATTTTTACAAGAATTGAATATTACACCAACAAAGTTATGCATATAAATATTACATTCATGCTAATATCAGATGAAATCAGTGTTGTAAAATCCAAGCTTTACAATCACTTTGTTAGCAGGATAATAGCTGTATGGGGCGACATAATATTATTGAGTAAGCATTGACGATTGTAACCTATGGTGTGGAACATTGAACAGGATGATCCCTCGGGGGAGACTCTCGTGTTAATAAATGAAGCTGTGTGACACATTATTGTCACACAGTGATAATGATAATAGAACAGGGGATACTGTAACACGAACGTTTGGTGATAGCTGGCTGTGCGTAATAGATTTAAGAGTGGTGTGACTAAATTAGTTCTACGGATAATTTTATTATATTTTTCATCAGACACATTTTCAACAGATTATAATTATACGAGACTTTTTCCATAGCTTCGTTCACGTGAGACTGTGTTACCCCCTTAGGGTAGGAATTTCCAAAAGGCCTAACTCAGTGCTCCACTAGACTCCCCAAGGAATATAGAAGTTTCGGTTGTGCGTTGTCTGTCAGTCAGTCAGTAACGCAACAACTTTATATATACAGATTAAATGATTATTTTTCTAGTCGTTTACCAAACGACCATACAAAATAATTTCATACGCAAAAAGTTTTCCAGGTAAAGTCAAAAGTATATTTCATTAAGCTACCTTCAAATAAAAACCTACAACTTCAGGTAAAGCATGGAACATTTTTAATAATTCTAGTGCGGGAATTAATAAACTCATCCAACGAGTAGATAATTTGAAGTTATAACTAGCTCCGCTGAAGAATACCCTCTCAGACGCCGGCGGTAATATTTTTTTAATTTTATTTTCCGATGAAATATTTCATAATCCGTTCATCCAGTGGTCAGTGAAAGGGGAGAGTAGGGTGGCTGGCCCCACTCTTTCTCGCCGCGAGTCCATTTAACTAGCCGAACCCCCTCCCTTTACCGATACCACCTTCCCCCCAACCGCCCCCTCACTGGGTGGTGAACGTCCACGTTTGTTCAGGAAAAAAAGGGAAAAATTCTCTCAAACAAAAACACGAATGGAGCGTTCAGCGCGAATCGAAAATTAATTACAGCTTTGGACTGTTTTTTGTATCGGACCCGTGACGATAGGTAGGCCGGATATGAAGTTTTAAAACGACATGAGGGCTCGACTAACTGCGACAGTAGCAAGAACTCAACAGATGACTGTGATTTTTAAAAACTCATCTAGATATGCTGCGTATTTTATCCTTTGCTGGTCGTTTGATGCCCACGAACGAGTAAGTACCTAGTCAGCCCTCATTACTTATCGAAAATATGTAGTATATTCGAAATAGTCAAATTTAACTTAAATGAAGTTGTTCTATTATGATTATCCTCATCATCGTCCTAGAGATATCACAGTTATAACCCGTGATCCACTTTCTAGTCTAACCGGATTTGACTGAATATTAGCTTTTCCACAGAGCGACTGCCTGCTTGAACTCCGGAATCCAAAGGAATACGGATATTATATTCCACAGTTTAGACTTGTGACAATTTATTTAGATTTCCTATAACGACTGTCAAACATCCTCATGACAGCCGGGATAGACGGCCTAACGTGCTCTCCGAGGCAAGTGACAAGCGATAATTCACAACTCAATATGAGCATTACTCCAAAAGGTCAGTGGTGTGCGCTGTCGACTCGAACCCGATACCCTCTGCATGGCAGTCTGTTGGTATCTCTACTAGGCTAGCGCTGCCTGTTCTTTTTTCTATCTATCTGTATATTATTCAGGTGTGTATAAAAACCTAAAATTTACTGCATTTCGATAGTAGTAAAAGCCCATTGCACCCTTGAGAGAATGGCTGCTCATTCTAAAAGTCCACCCGTGATTAATTAATCTTGAGCAACAATATTTCTGCACACACATATGCAGTAGTAGTAAGTGTATAAATTAAATGTGGTATGTGCGAGGAAACAATCCAGTACAGTAAGTTAAGAGACTGCTGTAAACCACAATACAACCGAGCTATTTCTAATCTGCGCACTGGCAGAAGGTATTTTCTTATAAAGATACAACTAAATTAACGAGTAAGGTGGAACTAAATTATGTTCACTAACAAAATTAAAGGTAGTTGCAAAATTCAAGTCTTCGAAAACGGGGACCGCAACAATGATTGCTAGTTTTCTATAATGACCGGTACAAGCAAACAAGAAAATCTAAGCTTTTAGATGGTAAACCTTTAGTGGCACGTGTCGGCAGAGAAAGAAAAGGTACCTGGTAAGTAACACAACGATAGTCTTGGTCTCTGGTGCTCTCATTCAACCCTCAATCAAGGTCTTAATTTATTATTTATTTTAACATTATTTATCCCTGATCATATCGTTGTTCACTTGTCACCTTCACAAAATTCTTTCCACATTTGCATTCCTTCACGCGTTCGACTAATTTATGTTAATAATAACGATCTGGAAAATGGAGGTAATTGGCGGTCATGGTCAGTATACCAATAGATTGTTTCTTACTACCGGTTCGTATACCGTTGTCGTCATGCTCACTAAAATGTAATTTCTTGTGGTGGCGTCGTGTGTCGGGTCATCCCTGTCCCTCTAATATGGCGAGAGGGATGATGGCTGGCACATGCGTCATACTCGTGAACGGGTGCTACTTGCGATGACTGGTCGATGACGGTCTTGCTGGCTGGTATTAGATTTTAATATTTAACTGCAGCATTTCCATCATGGTTCTGATCACTTTTACGGATTGCCTGCATTATTAGGTATATAAAATATAAGTGGATGCTCCTGTTTCACCATGTCTATTCTGAGGAGGCTAACCAAATTAACATCAAAAGTATTATGCTTGAGTATTATTATGTACAGTAAATATATAAAAGTGATATAGAAGGTGTAACAGTTGCAGCACCTTACAAAATGTATATTATGTGTATTATGCAAAACCTGGCGATGAAAAAGAGTGACCGTGAGTTTTATTGCCCGTTCTTTCTCATGGTTCTACGCCCTTGCTTTTCGAACGTGGCAGTAAATGTAAAAGTAGAGTCTTTAAGTAATTATTTTATAAATTTATTATTTTGACGTTCATAAGCGTCACATTGTGACCCAAATGAATAAAAGATTTTGAATTTGAATTTATGTCTAATTTAATGAGGCCTATAGAGTGTAGGTATATCCTACTTACATTGCAACACATACTATTGTAAAGCTGTCTTTTTTAACCTGTTCTCTGTGAACTGTTTTGGCCTGAAGTAGAATTAAGACAAACCTAAAATTATACTTCTAGGAGTGTCGAAGTCATGGGTCACCATGTTGGCTGGCTGAGGTTTTTGCGAGACTTTGCCTTTTTTATCTATCCGTGGTACTGCTCATACATTCAGTAAGGGAAGCTCTGTCCATTTTGAGGGTGATCGGCCGCGAGAAAAATGCTCTTCCTTAGGTATATCATTAGACGTTGTAATGTATTTCTAAATCGGGTGATAAGTCCAAATGACCTAATAGATGCACATGCACCATCGTAGAGTCTTTGTTTCATTTAAGGCTCCTTCAGTATGAAAACATTAGCCTAGTTACTTAATATACTAAACTTCCGTTTAAACTAGATTATTATACGTTATACCTAAGATTTAATATTAATTAAAAGTTCACTCTTGGTCTTTGAGTTTTAATAGAATACGTAAGTGAGTGTTAGCCCAGATTTATCTACCTCCATTTTTACTATACATACACGTAGCTTTTTGATTTTTTAAATGTGTCTGAAGTGAAAGTTTGTCTATTATTTTTAGGCGCTAGTAAAAGTATTCTGTAGTAAGATTTTTTATTATTCACAAATTAATTAACCTCAAAGATACAGATAGTGAAAACTGCACTAGACAATTTACACTACGTTATGTGTAGAGCGTTCTATCCTGACACCGGAAAGAGACCGAAACATAGATACACAAATACACTAGCCGATTTCATAAACCGACCGATACAGTTTATGGATGTGCTGTACTGTGTACCTACAGCAGATGTGATCTGAAATCACTGCGCACTGAATTTGTACTGATTTCTTTTTTGTGTAAGTAGTAGTGGCCATCTCTGTTGTCGAAGATTACACGCCACCTGCCTATGAAATGGCCTTATTACTCTTGTCTTGAGACAAGAACCGACACCGACGGCCAAAACTATCGTCCTACGCACGGTAGCACTTTGATGTAGGTAAATGCCAACACAATCGATCATCCATCCAACTACTCACCTCTGCCAATGTTGCTTTAATTTACAGATCTACTACGAACGGAAAACATAATTATGTATCTGTAGGAGATACACGATTTTTGGAATGCACTCTACGTATTGAAATTGCCCAATACCGTACTAAAAGGATGGTTTACTGCAACTGGCCAAATAAGAATGAGTTGACTTGACATGCACGTTTGGAAGTACCTATTTTTCATTATTTTTTTTATAATAATCCTGTAACTATAGACTGCATAGATAGCTCATTGCAGCAAATTTTGTATTATATTTTTAAATAATACTTAAATATTTTTTCATCATAATGTGTTAAAGTGTTTATTAAGCCTATTCAAACTGTATATTATTGCAATAAATAATTTAGTTTCTAGATCATTCGGTTTAAAGGTAATGTCAGAAAAAGTAGACTCCGTTAATCGTACTTTGTAACATACGCGTAAACTCAGGAACATTATAATATGTAAGTAGGTATAAGTATATTATCGTCGTTGCGCTTGCCAAACCTGACATGTGCATTTTTTTAATTTTTCGTTTTTTCGCTAGATGTCGCTAGCTATTAAAGCCGCATGCTTTGTAAAAACAATCATGTGCGAAATCTATGTAGAAACGGACTTGCCAAACTTTTCATGTGTAATACTTGCTGTGAAAAGTCTGACATGTGAACTCCAAACTACCCTCAAAAACCTGATATGTGAAACGAATTTCACATATCAGGTTTATGTCACTGACATGTGACAATTTTGTTAGGTAATGTCGTAAAAGTTTAATTTATTTTTATGCAATAATAAACAATACCATTACAAAAACATATTTTTTTGCAACCACATGGGTATATTTGTCTTATGATAATCAGAGAAACTTTTGTATAAAACAGTTTTTTTGCGCTCCTGAAAAGTTGTGTAAATGCACATAACAGATTTGGCAGGCGCAACGACGTTATATTACATGTTCTCTGCATCGTTTCGACCGGCCTGCAACTGTATAATAATAAAATAATAATATGTTTTAATAGTATGACGTGTTGTTTTAAAAATAAACTTTCCTTGCTTCTTATACCTACTTATACAGCAATTGACACTTCGGTAATCTCTTAAATCAAATAATTTCATTTCTTGAATTTTTATTTTCATCAACTAATATTCACCGTTGTATACTAAGAAGTTTCTAAGGAACATTTCAAAAACATTTATTAATTTTATAAAACTTTTAGAAAACTTCAAAAGCAGTTAAAGTAACGCCATCTGTTATAATTTCGCAACACTAACTCGCACCCTTCCAAGCCTAGAGGCGTTACAAAACCCACAACGAAAACAGCATCATACAATCTTAATGCTTATTTAGTTAACGATTTAGAATAATATAATTATGTGCTATGTGTAAATTACTCATTATTTTGTATTTTCAGTACCAGCCTGATGCGAACCACTCAAAATAAAAGCTCAAGTGATAAATAGAGGTCGCTGATCGTTTACCAAACATTTATTATTATTTATACTTTTCGAAAGAATAAACTTGAGTCTTTTTACAATATGTTGGCGCAAAAATTGTATAATAGGCAGAACTGAGCATGTGCTCTTTTCATAGAAAAACACAAATTAATGATTAAGGTTATTTTATTATTGTAGGCAAAATATCAGCCGATATCTACGAGTATTATATCAGAAAAGCAAGGAAGCGAATAAATAAAAATAATTTTATAGTGCAAAAAGGAAATGTTTTATCGTTCAGAAAATACGCGTCGTTCGCAAATCTAAAAGTTTGTTAGAAGTAATTATCAAGAGACGTAGCAGAAACACAAAGATTATCTCTGTCTTGAAACTCTTGTGAGGTTTGCATAAGTAAGGACTACACCGTCGCTCCTTGGAACTTTTATTCTATTGTTATCGAATTCATAATATCAACTTTGCATTCTTTATTTAGGTAAAAAGTAGCAATTCTTCTTCCTTTTTTACTTAATTTCAATGTTTGCAAATCACTTAACACATAACATACCTACATATCTTCACGCCTTTATCCCGGCAGGGTAGGCAGAGGTCTATTACGTACCCACACATCGCCAGTTATGTTTCCAGTTCCAATATTAATGAAATAGGGGGCGAGCCTATAGCCATCTACCGGACACATTATTGCAAATCGCGTAAGTGTATATAAACCCTTAATGGTTTTAACCTTTGGGTATATGGTTGACATATTCGTTCTGGATCGAATCAGCTTAATTAAAATAAAGATATGATTAAAACACGTGGAAGCAGTAAGGGAGAGAATTTTAAAATAAATGTAGATGGTACAAAGATTTTCGCATCATCTAGCCATCTACTACTCTAAACGTATACCTACAGACAGTAGACCATTAAGGCCCATTTAGACGGAGAGAGTTTCTCGACTCGAAGGTGCGATTATCGAAAGAATATAAAAAAGTTTCTTCGTCTAAACATACACACTTCTCGCTCCTTCACTTTGGCGACAATTGCCTCGCAAGGAATATTGATTGTGTCCGTGATGCTCTTCTAATAAGTTATGTGACAGTTCAACAATAAACATGTAACATAACATTACTTCACGCCTTTATCACCGAAGGGGTAAGCAGAGATTATTAAGCGAGCGATAATCCTTTGTAACGAACTCTCATACAAATAAAACCAAGTATGAAAGGTACACAACATATTTCGGTGCCAACAAACCCTGAAATAAAAGATTTTCTGTGTTCCGAATTTTTATATAGGTACTTCTTTTTGGAACGAGTTTATAGGTCGTGTGAAAGAAAATAAAACTGCAAATGTCCACTTTATTTGGAGTTTTCATTGTAGGTTTTATGTTCACGATTCTAGTGTGTCTGCTATTTCAAATTAAGCTAACATTTTCTATGATCAGTTCTCGGACCATCGTTCTTGACATTAGAATAATTATATTTTGAGACATATTTTTTTTTTTTTTATTTATAGTCTCACGCCTGTATCCCCGAAGGGGTAGGCAGAGGTGTAAATATTACACCCTCATTCCGCCATGAATTTTTAGGTCCCACGTAATAGGGGGCGAGCATATTGCCGTTACCGGGCACATCACCAGACTCCGGGCTGCTATTGAGTATTCGGAAAAAACAGTGACACTTTTACCCGACCCGGGAATCGAACCCGGGACCTCCGATCAGCAGTCGCATACGCTTTTGAGATGTACGTACTTAATATTACATTTTATTTTATTATAAGCATAGGAGGATCGTACTTCGAGATCACGAGATTAAAGGTAATTTATTATACTATACCTACTAAACTTCCTTGGGAATCACACTATTTATTGGTTGAAATCGTACAAAATTCTGTTCCGTAGTTTTTGGCTTTCTCGCGTTCATATAAAGAGGTTTATTTGAATACATACTGAATGCGGTAGGGAGTGGGTGTTCAATCTGAACATTATATTGAACCAGCTACCTGCAGCGGTATTTCCAAACCAATTCAAAATTGGAATCTTCAAGAAGCGAGCATATTCCTTTTTAAAAGGTAGGCAACGCACTTGTGATCCTTCGGGCATTGCAGGTGTCTATGGGCGGCGGTGATTACTTACCATCAGGTGACCCGCTTGTTTGTTTATCTTCCTATGCTATAAAAAAATATTATATTATTAACATAAGCACTTACCGTAAACCTGTAGCTAAATTGTAAAGGTTTTTGTGCACAACAGTAATTAACTCCGAATTTCGAAATTAAGTTATTAAGTTGATAAAACATGAAAGCTTATATTTTTGTTACTGTGATGTGTCACAGAATAAAGAGAGGATGTGTGTAATTCAATTATACAAAGTTAAGGGTCGGCACATATCTGACGGAAGATGCGTCGCGCATCATCAGTCGCGTAACGCCAAATCATTCAACCTTTCACACCTAACCGATGATGCGTTAGTGCGTCGAGCGTACAGCGTCTGTTCCGTTTCCGTCAACATAATATCTTGACGGAAACGGAACAGACGCTGTACGCTATTATCGTCGGTCGAAGTCGCGCGCACCATGCACCACGTGTATTTTGACTGACGCGTTGGGCAACGTTTTAAAATTAAATGTCATACAAAGCAACCACACTGTAGTTGCCGAAAGCAGAAACTGACTAGACGCGGAATGTAGCAGGTCTAATTTGACGGAATAGACGCAACCGATGTAGATACGCTCGACGTATTTTGCGTCAGATATGTACCGACCCTTCTGACGTAATAGACGCGACCGATGATACGCTCGACGCATTTTCCGTCAGATATGTACCGACCCATCTGACGTAATAGACGCGACCGGTGATACGCTCGACGCATCTTCCGTCAGATATGTTTCGACGCCTAACTTAATAGTATTCAGCTGTAATGTACTTATCGGTCAATAAAGTTTTATATTTAGCTATGTGTGAGTCACTTACTTTGAATGGCCATTATGCCTCCCTACGCTCTTTTACTTGCTATAGGTGCTAATGGTTCTAGTGCATACTATGCGTTCCTAGCTTTTTTTTTACCACATATACAACACCATCTAGGCCCAAAATAAGCAGAGCTTGTAATATGGGTAATTAATAATGGATATACAACATAACATATACTTTTTTTTGCCAACACATAATTACTGAGTATTGATTGGAAACTATAAATTAAAAAATAACTATTTATTTCAAGCCATGTAAAAATTGAACAGTATTTACAGACCATAAAAATATATAAAGATTTGTATGGGATGGCAGTCTATAATTCAGACAGTAATATATTATTTAGCCATTTCTCTGCGTCATGTTTCAATGTTGTAGCAGATATATTGCTTTATTGGTTGTCCTTGAAGAAATAGACTTTGAAAAGCTTAAAACATTGTTCTACATAGAATATAACTTATATTTGACAATACTATCACCAATAATATAGTTGATTGGAAAATAAGATAAACGGTTTGTGTAACCTTGTTCAAAGTCTATTCACACATGACCAGTGAAAAGGGCTAAAATAATTCCACCGTAAGATTTTTACGTTCATATGTTTTCAAATTAAAATGACTTTTTTATAGTTTCTAAATTTTTATTTTTATAAAATGTTATTAATTTAAAAGAGGCATATAAACATTACTTAAAAATTGATGCTATTGTTGCCACTGCTCACTAGGCTTGATAGAAATCATACGGTGGGATATAATATTAACAGATACGTGAATGGACCGTCATTGCTGCCGTACAGGACCTACATAGCCGGCGTGTCTGGTCTCCAGCCTGGACACGGCCATATATGAACGAGTTCATAATTAATAATTACAAATAATATGTACTATAGTTATAGGATAATAATTGATAAACACACATATATCCTTTTTTTGTAAATATATACATGGAAACACCCAGACCGAGACAAACATCCATGTTCATGCACCCACCGCGACCTTCGGCGTGGCAGTCGGTTACACTCCCGCCACGCCACTAGTCGTTAAATGATAAAATATACACGTCAATAATGTTTTATAAGGCGAAATTATGTTTATGATAGATACAACGCCATCAGCACGTCCTTGTTGCAAAACATATTTAAGAAAGCGGGAACCTTCAGTATAATACGCCGACCGAGGCAAAGGGGTGTGTTTACATGTAATCGGTCACTTATGGCCTTGACTGCGGCAGCCTTGGCTAATCTTGTTTCATTCCAACGTCGCTATCACCCTTGCGAGTTGCGTCATGGAAAAATAATATGAATAAATTACATTTTCTCTCCTTAGGTGCGGAAATACATAACAATGGCTTAAGTTACTACTGCCAGTATATCTGGTCTTTGGGTTAAATTTCTAGATAGGTTATATACTGAGATTCATATACCAAGTTCGGGTCTTCTTTGTCATCCTTATCTATGTTTAAATTTTCATTAAACCACTTAAGACTAGCCGCTAAAGTATTCTCATTGCACCAAAACCGTTTATCCTTATAACTTTTTTTATTATTTATTAAGGTATTATCTTTCTGAACAACACATAATTTCTCAAAGTCAAAATAATATAAAAATGTCAACAATGTCAACATACCTATATGTTTGTAACGCTAACGTTAAGTATAGCAGGTTACATGCTTTAAAATGTAATACAGAATGTGCAAGTGAACAAATCTTGTAATGCTTAACTAATTATTGCTTTTATGAAATATATACCTCTACTTACATAGCCAACAAAAAGGTAATAGATACATACATATAAATAATAATAAGAAGGCACAAATTAAAAGTAAAGTTCAATTAAACAAAGTATAATTGTATTAAGTGAACAGCAATCCCTACGGAATAATCAATTTACATTAGCAGTACATACAAACAACACACATTTCACCTTTATTTTCAGTTCAACAAAACAAACAATATTTTCATGAAGAGAATCTAAATTAGAATATAAAATAACATTCCTAAATACGAAATCGGCTTAGGTCAACCGCTGTATACAACAAAATTATGAGACCCTTCAAAACAACAGCCTTCGCCTATTACAATAACACAGAAAATTGCTACCTTAAAAGAGGAGAAGCATTTATCAACACACAAATTGTGTCTAATTGAAAACGGTTCATAATTTTATGCTCTCTGAATTCAATTTGGATTATGGCTGTCTTTAAATTAATTTAATTGAATATGGAAATCATTCTGAATTTGTTGAACCTTAAAATAATTTCTTTTTAAGAATTAAGGCGCAAATGCTACGTAATTCAAGTGAATGCGGTGTAACAATCAACCCTTAATTATTCTCTGTTGATTGTTAGAATATTCATTTTAACCTATCATTATTATTTCAAAACTGTTATTGAATTTGTGTCAAGACCAAGTAGTGAAGAACTTAACTCTAGCCCTGCCCTATTTACAGTTGGGTGTAGAAAAAGCCATGGTAAGCCATAAAATAAATTTATTTCCATAAATATCTAAAAACAAGGAACAACAATGTTTTTCGTTCTACATCATCAATGTGTCTACAACAGTGTTTAAAGCTCGCGTGAAAGCATCATGTGCATTCTAACAGTAGCAGCGCAGCGTTGGTTCGGTGGGGCGTCGGCAACGCGACTACCTGCAGTAACCTTCTCCTTGCAGGAACAACCGGAACGCCTCCGCTATCTTACTCGGCTGTTCCTCCAACACCATGCCGCAGTCAGAGATGCTCAACCACGATGTCTTAGTCGGGTCTAGTCTACCGTTGAACGTCACCGTGTCATCGACGTGTGGTGACAAGGCACCCGTCACGTTCAATACCGGAACCTTAATAGAATGAGTGTCTCTTGCAATACTCAGATCCGTCCGGCGTAAGTACGAGTCAATAAACATCGCCAAATTAACCGGATTCACGTGTGAGAAGCATTCTTTGTAAACCTGTGCTAGGTCATGGTTGCGGTCCTCGGTACTGCGGCCGAAGTGATGCCACATTAGGTAATCGACCGCTCCCTGTGTCATACCGCTCGATCGCAGCTGTCTTGTGTTTATTTTTTGGTAAAGCCATTCTGTCCAACCGGCTTGAGTCGAGGTACAGTTAATCAGGACTAAAGCGTCCACCTTTTGGGGATTAACAATAGCGTACCGAGCCAGTATATTTGCCCCAGCCCCTACACCAAATCCAATGAAAGATCTTATCCCGAAATGGCCAAGAACAAAATCTATTTGAGACGCCAGAGCGTCCATACTCGGGTAAGTATAATCTTCGGGCAGTGTTGGGGCGCCTTCCTCCTGGCCCGGCGCCGTTATATGGTAGATACAAAATTGTTCCAATATAGCTCTCATGTCAATAAAGTTGAAGAAAGCCTGGAAATTGGCGGCATAGTTGAGTCCAAGGTCGTGGTATGTAATGATGGCGCGCTTCGTGCGGTCCCCGCGGACGGCCACAAGCAGGTCCCCGCGGGACGTCCTCACCCGCTCCTCCACGCATGCGCCGTCGTTGTGTAATCGTCTATTCGATGGAAAATGTAGCTGGACGCTTTTGAGCTCGTCTTCCAGATTATCCGACGACATCATGTTGAGTAGAGCAATATTTTCGTGTACTGTTGTAGGCATTTTTTTGTTGAAATGTACGGGCACTTTCATCAAAGCGGTCTTTCTTTGTTTACGTGTATCGACCCTCTGACAGACACTAACGAGCAGGTCTTCCCCTGTTCAGTTAATTAACACATCCATTAGACACTATTAACGATCCTGTGCTTATTATGTTCATACTAATATGAGTAACACTATATGCGTTTTAGTTAACAAACTTAAGTCTTATTTTGCACTGAGTCACTGCATTATCACTTGTTATGCTAAATTACTTATATTATTGGGCAGTATTATCAACAAACTATGTATTTTGATGGAATTATCGCAGGAAATGGTCAATAATGTGTTGACCGAGCGAGCGTGAGTTCCAGCGAGAGGTCGGTTCGGTACTGCTCGGTCGTTTCCGTCGACGGTCGCGTCTACCTGCTCGGGCATACGTGCGAAGTTCATTCACTAGCAGCCGCCGCACATGCGCCGAGCGCACGTCGATTTTTTCCTACCTATTTTATGTTTATTTGGTTGGTCTATGACAATCGATAATTTTAACAGAGCCACGCATAACTTAATTAATATACGAATGAAGGTTCGAGTCGTTATTGTTTGGTTCGAAACAAATACTGTATTATGACATAATTGATGTACCTAACCCACGTACATACATACCCACGATATGTAAAGGACACGTATACGAGTGTGTTGTCTGACAGTTCTTTGTCCTTGAATGTTACTACTAAATTATTTAAGCACAATTCTCGAGACCCGAGGTCAAAGTTACTACTTAAAATAGCTGTTGAAGTTCATTCACTACTTGTTAAGTTTGTTTTGATTTTTAGCGTTACGTAATTATGAGTCACGCTTTCTTATTTTGAATGGAATTGTTTTATGAATTATTATTTTAAATGAAGCGTTAGTAATAGTTACTTAAGAGATTATTGTAAACGGAGAAATAAAAAAATATATTTTATACTTATTTAAATGACGTAGGTACTTATTTTAAGTATTTGATTAATTAATTTATAAAAATTCATGGAGAAATATGGGTGTAATATTTACACCTCTCCCTACCCCTTCGGTGATACAGACGTGTGACTATAAATAAAAAAAATATTTCTAAAAAGGATCATTCTAATTTTATTTTACTTTCTACTTATATCACAGGTAATGAAAAAGCGGTGATTTTATCCGCCAATTAAACAATATAATCGGCGCATTTCAGACGGGAGAAACTACTTTTGAATATTTCTAAAATAGAAGATATTTACTACTCGATCCGTGCATATCAACATAATATTACCCCGACAGCGACCGAAGATACTAAAACTGACCAATAAACCGATAAACCAATAAAACTATTAACGTAACTACTCGTATTACATAACTATAACACTTTTGTCAATAGTTCTAATGGAGTCTGCTATTTCTTTTATCATTTGCTTTCTCATGAGTATTGTTCGCGACAAACTATGTATACCTACAATTTCATTATCAATTAAAAGTTGAAGTGCCTCATAGGCACTTCAACTTATATTTGATAATGTATATGTATTAATATATAATGATATAAGTAGAGAGTAAAATTAGTACCTAATATTATAATGACAAACTTATTGAAATATTAAGCCAGAAAAATACATCAAAGACAATAAACCTTTACAATTTCTGTTAAAAACAATCTGTTTCACAAACCACTTCCCCGATAGTACGATAACTCTATCATATTATTGTTTTAATACCAACTGTTGTCTCTTTGTGTGCAGTAAGCATGGTAACAAATTATTGTGAAATGTGATTAAAGAATGAAAAATAGCTTTGCAGTTTGTAAACATTTTAGTGATATTTAGCTTCAGCTAGTTTTTACGCATGCCGACAAAGGCTTTATTTTTTGATGAATTGTTTAATAGAGAATCATAGATAGCATGAAATATTTATTCAACTTTATTAAATAGGTATACCTATTTAATTACATACAACATTAATATCCAGCAACTTCTGTCGCGATTGAAGAAAAATAGGCTGACAATATACTATTACACTATCCCGTTATTCCGTAAGTCCTTGAATACACAATGTCACTGACACATTTCCTTTCGTGAGTGTTGTAAGAGGCGATAAAGAAAACATGAAGCAAATAATATTAATATCTTTGTGAAAAGGAGGAAATCTCGACATCCCGAGCGTGGTGTAGTAGTATAAAAGGTTTATTTACTCTCAATGTAATTGTCACCCAAATTCGGTGAAGTCTAGTCCAGCAGTGGTCTGCCAAAGGCTACATGAATACTATATAAAAAGAAGATTATGTATGTTTATCCATTGTTTAGTACACATAGTACAAGGTCTGCTTAGTTCGGGACTAGATGGTGATGTGTGTATGCGGTGGAATAATATTACTATTTTCATATAAACATATTATAACGGTTTCAGTTTTACGCTACCACGCTATGAGTTTTATTTTCAAACAATAAAATAATGGCGATAGCCTAGTGGTGTACGTAACGGACTGCCGAGACGATGGTCTCGGGTTCGATCCCCAGGTACCCCGGGCACATACCTCTGACTTTTAATTAGTGTGTATTATAAATTAATTATCGTTCGCTTAATGATATGCCCGGTATGTGGCAATAGGCTTGCCCCTTATTAAATTGGGACCGAAACATAACTGGCGAAGTGTGGGTGTGTAATACACCTCTGCCTTCCCTTTCAGAGATAAAAGGCGTGAAGTCATGTTAAAATAATGGCGACTTTATAACTGAAATCATAGAACAATATTATATCCAGTATAAAACTGAGCTGAAACTTAATAAAGTTTGCAAATTCGTTCAAGAACCACTCAAAGCCATATGTGCCTTCAATTTGCTCTAAAGTTTTCATTTGCCATCATAACTGACTCTGTAAGGGCGATTTATATTCCTAGATATCCTATATTGGACTAGGTCCTTGTAAGTCTACGTTATATGCAGAAAGCTTATAAGAAAACTCGTATTATACTTACCGACCATAGCTAACCTAACTCTTTGTATTAAGTTGGAGTGTAGTCTGTCTCTAAGCAAAATATATCTATTAATTTATATCAAAAGCCCAAATATATAAATCACAAATCATTTTTTTTATTATTTTTATTTTAGGGACTTTTATGACGCACAGCGCATGTCAGTCCCATCGTAACCTAAAACAATATAAAAACCAAAGGAGATCAATTTATCACGGCCATAAAGTCGAACAACTTTCTTGCATCATCTGAATTCGGTTTAGCTAGTAATCGGTGGAATGTACCTATGTCGTTCTTGTTCAACTTTAGAGCCCTGAACAACCTGCTCCTATCAGCCTCATAACGGACACATTCCATCAACAAGTGATGTATATATATAAATCATTGAATATTTTATTTTACCATACGGTCACCTGATAACAGCGATAGCCGAGTGGAGAGACCCTGAGGAAACCTGCATGTCTGAGAGTTCTCCATAACGTTCTCGAAAGACATGTGAAGTCTGCCAACCCGCACTTGGCCAGCGTGGTGGACTATGGCCTTGCCCTCTCATGGTGAGAAGAAGCCCGTGCCCATCAGTGGGACAGTATAAAGGGCTGATGATGTGATGACGGTCACCTGTTAAACACAACAATTACCAACACACTTTTGATCATTCCATGATTCGGTACACATTTTCATTCTGATATTCAGACACTGTATCCAGCCATATATCCACTAGGCGGTTCTAATGTTAAATAACATAATCTCATATAAACTTATTACTGCAGCTATAAAATGGAACAGCTTTTATAGCGCAGCTGCATTAATATTTAATACGCTAAGTGCATGCTTCCTTGAAGCGATTTAATATCATGTGTCTTTACTCCTTATGCATACGGCGAGCAAAGTGGTTAAAAGTGCATATGTCTATCGGCATGTCATCCGATGGGTGTCGTAAGAGCTGACAGAGGGAGCATAAATTATGCAGACAACAGCACTGTAAGAGAAGGAAAACTTGATACAAACCCTATACCAACCCGTTTGGCCAGCGTGGTATAATAGGCCAATTCCTCCTTTCAAAGGAGAGGCCTGTCCAGCAGTGGACTGTTAAAGGCTTATGATGACGATCAAGCGATCTGTCTGCTTGCCACCTATTTTATAAAAAAATAATATGTAAAATTTTATTAGCGTAACGATGTGGAAAATGCAAAGTTTAAGATAAAGTTTAAGATTTCTTAACAAAAATTAGTACATTAATTTTTTTACCTCAATGGATACAAAAGAGGTCCGGTCACATTCTATTAGTCATATATTAGAGAACTAATGAGCTAGAAAGTACACGGGTTTTATTAATTTATTTTAGCATTGATTAACTATTCTTGCTAGTAATTGACTTTAGTAGCACCCAAAGAAGAGCGAAAGCTTCTAGGAAAAAATATTTCGTTTAATATTTATTATTTTGCTCGCATTAGACATACGTGTTTGCTACAACAATCAGTAATATAAATGAGTATCTAACATAATATATGTTCATTGGCAGCCATTGAGGCGTCTCACGTACGAATACCATTATACCAATCATCCGCCAATTTATACCTTCGTTAGCAAATATTATCTTTCGCCACGTTATTTAGGGTGTTATTATTACAGAATTCTTAGACACACAAAGCTATAGGGTTTTTCTTACTAATGTAAAGAGGAATGGACAAGGTAAAGAAAATAAGAGATAATATTTTTATGGCCTCCTTAAATTTCTTTTGCGCGTGCTTACAATGGCTGTATCGTAAATTGATCTGAGAATCATAAAGGCAGGGAGAAACATGTACCAATTGCCAAAGTGGCGACCGCACAATTACATTCAAGAGGATAAGCTTGTTCGAACCACTAGTGTAAGGATGGTAACCGATTAGAAATAGTCACCATCCATCGTGACGCCAAGAGCCCATAGCGCTACCAATCTCGGCCGCCATAAATATGTGGCAGTCGATATATAAAGTAGGAAACAGGTCCCACATTATGATATCCACAATTCAAGAGGACATAACGCTACCAATATCAACTGTCAGGAATGTGTGACAATAGCTATAGGCAGTCAGAAACGTGACAACCAGCCTAATATCTCCAGGTTTACATCCTGTAGCATATAGCAATCCCTTCTGTTGCAGGTCAGATAAGGTCGTTTTGTGGGAAAGTTAGTATTTATTCTATCATACCTGGTTAGTCAATAAAGCAGATCGGGGCCAATTCTCTTATTTTTATATGACATTGATATTCTATATTTTGAATTGACTCAGAAGCGGTATTCTGATAACTTAATGTCATTATCGTATAATTTGTAATTAACAGTTCGTCGTTGACACATATTTTGACACTTGTTTCAATTAACGATCTCGTTACAACTTCGTTCAATTATCAGATAATTTAGAAGAATACGCTGTTTGTGGCGTAAGTATGACACTGAAATGATAATATCGAAACTATATTTATTTAGGACAATTGGGCCCCAGGTTCTAAGGCAAACATAATGGATGCAACCGGGCTAATATGACGACAATGAGCGATTCAACTTAGGGATCACTGATAAATATAATTATCTATCCAGGGGTCTTTATGAAATTAGATGTTTGTGTTGTGATAGTAATTACTAGAGTCTATAGATATTTTTTATTTCCTACTAGTATCTGCATTGAGAAATAAGGCAGCGATAGCCTAGTGGAGATACCAACGGACTGCCATGCAGAGGGTATCGGGTTTGAATCCACGGCGCGCACCACTGACTTTTCAAAGTTAAGTGCGTATTGAATTATTGATTATCGCTTGTCCCGTGCCTCGGAGAGCACGTTAAGCCGTTGGTCCCGGCTGTCATGAAGATCTTTGGCAGTCGTCAGTACCTCTTAAGTAAACTGTCACTATACTAAGCCATGGAATATCGCTATCCCTTCGGGTTGCGGAGGTCAGACAGGCAGTCGCTCCGTGGAAAAGCTAATATTCAGCCAAATCCGGTTAGACTAGAAAGCGGACCCCAGGTTGAGACTGGGATAACGCTAGGAGGATGATGAGGATGATGATCTGCATTGAGAAATAAAAATGAAAGTTGGCTAGATAGGTTAGCAAATAAAAAGCAAAGTTCAACAACCTCAATTATTTCTGAGAAAATTCCCAACATCAAAGTCAATTCACACTCTAATTAGCACATAACCATATCATATAACAATGTATATTATTCGTACTAATGATGTCAGCATTATCATGAAACATGATAATCATGAGCTAAGGCACCAAAAGACCCGTTAAATCGCTAATAACAACAGGAGTAACAAGCGACCGGAGACCCAACACGCAGTTTATTAGGTTTTAAAGCAATTTACAAGCTTTATTGCGCTATAGGCAACGCTCGCCGATACACCGAGACAGAGACTTGAACTACTGAGTGAATTAGTTTCCTTTTTATTTATTGGTAATAAATATGGAGCCTTATAAAATAAAACGGACATATTGTGCACTCTGTGCAACATGCTGCTTCGCGCATGAGGAATTTGGTATATTTCGAGGAGTGAATGAAAGTTAAAAATAAACTTCTACTAGATTTCGCTTGTGGCTCCGTTCGCGTGAACTATACCTAAACCTTACTTCCTTCTACTATCTCTAGTTAACCGTACAAAAATGCGTTCAATCGTTTTTGAGTTATTCGCGTTCATACAATCAGACAGGACGCGGTGCGTACTTATTTTTTTTAATTTTTTTATTTATAGACTCACGCCTGTATCCCGAAGGGGTATGCAGAGGTGTAATATTACACCGCCGACCCGGGACCCGGGAATCGAACCAGAGATTCCCAATCCCACGCGTACATTTATGCCGCGAGACCAAGGAGGCTGTCACTTTATTATATGTATAGATATGTACGTTAGTCTCTTCTTAAAGTTTAAGCTTACTTGATAATAACATCTTTTAATTGTACATTCTGGCGTCGTATAAATGATATGTATATAAGTATTATTAACGTAGTGTAAGACGGATATATCACGTAAATAATGTTTAGTGAAAACATTTTTATATTTAAACTGCCAAACGAATGTATACGAATGTTTGGGCATTGTGTAGTATAAGTTTGCCTACGGAACCCTAAAAGAGGCGACCTTTACATGGGTCACTATGAAGCATCAGCCACTTCATTGTCCCCAGGGAACATGCAACATGAATGTATGCTAAACAGGTATGAGTAATTGGTGTCGGTCACGGAAAAATAAATTGTTAATAGAAAGAGCTGGTTAATACGCAAAAGACCTCGTCTATATAATATAAACCACCATTTTTAGTCTACGACCAGAAAAGTACATTAAAATCAACGTATAAAATTAAAGTAATTATTTGAAAATTGTAATAGTGTACAATCTATAGGCGTGGCTATTTAATGCAGAATAAGATTTAAATCACCACTCAAACTTGACCTCTGAGTAGTAAACTACCCATTTTACACGATTATCACCCACGTCGCGACTGGATATTGTATCAAAACCCAATGCATATATCATTAAAGCTATGTAATACGTGAGACTACTTTGAAAATGAAACCTTTTTACCAAGTTTCAAATTTATTTGTTTTGTAGGTACACACAATTACGCGTCAGTCGCTCGGTATTTATTTACACTTACAAAATGTTGGCCCAAAATTGCCCACGTAAAAAAGAAATCAAAGATCTTTCATTCGATATTGCTACGACGCAGAATTTTGTTTACTTAATAGAATAAACAAAAATTATAGATAATATCGGCAATACACGGGATGCTGTCTTTACGTTAGGAAGAGTCGAGCCTGATTCGTCTTTGTTTGTCACAATGATCGAGCCTTTAGGGCCTTGTAAGCATATTAAGAAATATTTATGAAAGGACATCATTCAGGTCTCGAACATTTTGTACTCAAATATGAAAGTACCGGCCAGAAAAAAAATATACTAGATTATTATGGGTAATAATATCCTGATGATTTTTTACTACTACAAGAATCGTCTACAATTATTAACCCCTAGGCTGTTATTTGCATTTGAAAGTGCAAAAATTAATTCTTTTCTTACAATGTTTGGAACATCACATTACGTTTAAGATTTGACAAACACCTTAGGTACCTTCCCCAGGCTAACGGAAGAAGACTTGGTGCTATTTAATCTTGGTATGTACCAAATAAAACAAGTAAAGACCTACTACGGTGAACATTTTAACCCAAATGGAGAATTCATTATAGAAATCGGAAGCGAACTTCTCACTTAGCAATGAGCACACCAGAGAGTTGGGTGAAAATGTTGTTATAATAAGGGGAAGAATTCAGTCTCGCCATGTGAGAGCCAGATCATATTATTTTTACATTGGCTGGAATACAAGATTAAGTGGTCGGGAAGCCATAGCACATTATTACTATACTTGGAATGTAGGCAAGCGAACCGTCGGTTGCTGCTCTCGCACAATGTGTTTGGTGTAGTATACGAGCTTCGTATGACACCAACCTCATATAAGTCTACCTGCAATAAGGTTAGAAAATGTCACGATAAGGTCTACTGAAATGTAAAAACATGTATGTATATTGAAAAATAATTAAATGATTACCCCAATCTCTTCGCTCGTTTTATTTGGTATATACCAAGACTAAAGAGCACCAAGTCTTCTTCCGTTAGCCTAGGGAAGGTAGCTAAGTTGTTTGTCAACTTTTAAACGTAATGTGATGCTCCAAACATAGTAAGAGAACAATTAATTTTTGTACTTTCAAACTCAAATAACAGCCTAGAGGTTAATTGTAGACGATGCTTGTTGTAGTAAAAAAACAACATAATAATAATATAATAATAACAATATTCTACCACATTCACACAACACCATCTAGTCCCAAACTAAGCAGAGCTTGTACTATGGGTACTAGATAATGGATAAACATACATATATACTTTTTTTTTTTGTAAATACATACATATTATATATAGAAACACCCAGACCAAGACAAACATTCATGTTCACGCACACAAATGTTTGACTTGAGCGGGAATCGAACCCGCGACCTTCGGCGTGGCAGTCGCTTACACTCCCGCTGCGCCAACCGGTCGTCATCGTTAACATCAGGACACTATTTCCCATAATAATCTAGTACATTATTTTCTCGCCGGCACTTTCATTTTTGGGTACGAAATGAATTATGTCCTTTTGTTTTAAAACTCAGTAGGTACTATTCAATAATGAATTATTCCCATAAGCTTTCACCCCTTTGATTGTCCATAAACGTAGAAACAAATTGTGCCTTTTTTATAACTACCGAACAAAATGCAAATTTTCACAGTGCTAGTTTCAAAATCAGTAAATTTTCAACCTACATATTAACTCCTTTAGGGATGGAAAGATAAAAATCAATACTTAGCGGGTCTTTAAGTTTAGATAGTTTAAGCTCTTTGATGATATGTCAATCAGAACGTGTATTTTTAAATACCTTCTATTAACTATGTGCGTATTAAAAACTAAATGGTGAAATAAAACTTCGCGAGGGAACATGCACGGCTGACCTACATTATGTTCTCGAAAGATGTGTAATCTGCCAATCTGCACTTGGCCAGCGTGGTGACCTATGACCTTACTGTTCTCAAAATGAGAGGAGAACCGTGCCCAGCAGTGAGACAGTTTATATACAGGCCTGATGATAATGATTACAAACTACTAGAGGATGCCCGCAGCTATCCCTGCATATATCTTTTTTAATTTAACCGTTTCTGCCTGATCCCGAGGAAATTTCGGGAAATCCCTTCTTAGTGAAGGTTTTCAAGGAGCGTACATACCAAACTTCACTTTGGTTTTGGCCGTACTTTGTCTGTTAGTCAGTCCGTATCGCAAGAATTTTATATATACAGATTTATATAGATGACAATCACAAAGCTGGCTAACTAGATTATCCATACTTCGTAACATACACATTTCACTAATCGATTTTAAACTTTCGCGATTCGTATACATCATACAAAATAATTTATCTGGTCTAGACTAGTCTCTCCGCGAGCACGATCGATGCAAGACGATCGAAACGTCGGAATCAAATAGGTATTTATGCCTTATATAAGTTAAGTAGGACCCAATAAATTATTTTGTATCACACATTTCACTATTAAACGTATACAAGCTGAAATCGAACTACCTAATCTGTATTTTTTTTTAATCCCGATCCGCCTTGTTTAAATTTCTGTCATGCAGGGGACTTAACAAAGGTTCAATGAACAAACACAAAAAATACACAGACTCAAGACATAGTTCGTGGAACTTATAAAGTGATGTTTTAAACAGGAATCGAGGCTACAACAATCGATTGTCACAATATTAAAGCGATAGCCCAAGTGGCTTTTGTATTCATAATATTAGTATGAGTTGATATAATAACATAGGCTGCTCCGAATCACTCCGCTTCTAACAGAATTGCCAATCAGCTCCGTTTTAATATTCGATACCAGATACCCTAACGATGTTTGGGTTGTTCTATCAAGTAGAAATTACTGATGTAATTTGCATAAATATTTTGATTTTATAGCAGACTTAGATAGTTTTTAAACAAATTGACGTTATAGACAAACTTTTGCGAATGATTTACTATCCTTATCAAAATACAAACCACGGTACGTTAATAAAATATTATGGCACAATTTATTAACAAAGTTTACGAATAATCAGGGCCACATTGAATGGCAGTGCAATTGTTTGTTAGCGCTACGAGCCGTGTTACGATCGTAGATGATAGCTACAATTATATGTTTGACAAACCAACACTACCGTAGCAACAAAATTTATTTTTTTATGAAAACTAAACTTCCGGCTTGGCCACGGGGACCGGCGACGCGACCTGCGACACGACCGGCGACGCGACAATTCGCGCGACGCGAAAAACATGCCACGGGCACACGCGTTCGCCGTCGCGACCAGTGTAGACCAGGAGCGAGACGACATTAGCTGAGATCTTTTTATGAAATTTAGCTCGACATTGTACGGAATTTGGTGGCAATATCAGATTTGTTTCAACCCGGCAATCGAACCCGAGACCTCATGATCTGCTTACACTACCGCAAGATCACAGAGGCAGACTTGATATTGTGTACCTAACCACGGTATTGAAAACTATAGGTACTGTATTTTATCTTTATAGAAACGGTCGGAACGTGATTTATACCTACGAGCGTCAGGCTCGGTACCCACCTAACCTACTGCATACCAAACTCAAGGCGCTTCGGTATACATTCTGTAGATACCTACTGAAAGCGTACTGAGCCGACGCTTGTAGGTATTGTAACTCGAGTTTTGAGTTAAAATACGGAAAAGCTTATGTAGGTAAGTGTGATCTAACCAACTATGTATATGCACTTCTAAAAACTTACTTAGGTATTTTGAAATCACAGACAGACACTTAAACTTTATATATACTGTAAATTCCTATTCATTTATGTAGATATAGATAACATCCAGACGTTCCAAATAGTTAGCCTAACTAAAAATTCTAAGAATAATATCATGCTCGCGGAGAAATAAACTAAACATTTTATACTGACTCAGCTCCGGCGCTAGTCGCCGCGACTACCACTCGACGCCGTGGCGTGCGCCGTACTAATTCATACATTTGTTTTGGTCGCGCGACGTGTCGCGCGACACGCCGCTGTACCGCTCGGTGCTATTCGCCGGTCGCGTCGCCGGTCGCCGCTGCGCGTGGCATGCTTAGAACATTTCTATACATTTGATTCAGTCGCAAGTCGCGTCGCCGGTCGCGTCGCGCGAATTTTCGCTGGAGCGAATTGTCCGTGGCCAGGCCGTTAACTATATTATAATTACGTCATATTAAGCGGTTGGTCAAAATAACGTCAAATCATATGAAACGGATTCTACTGTAACAATATTAGTGTACAGCAACTTCTGCCGCGATTGAAGAAAAAATTGGCCAAGTGCGAGTCGGACTCCCGCACGAATGGTTCCGTACCATTATCTATAAAAGAAAGTCATGTTTGTTGTAAGTATACTTAAATATTTTATAAGTAACTATCTGTTTATTAAGATCGAGAAAAATATTGCTTAAAAATTACGTTTGTTGAATGGGAGCCCCCTTTAATGTTAACTTTATTTTTATTTCATTATTTATTTTGAAAGGTAATATACAACTACATATTCCGTGAATTTTAAGCGTCTACCTGTTACCGTTAGTAATATTGAGCGTTTATTGTATGGGATCCCCCTTAATATATTTTTATTAATTTTAGTATTTGTTGTTATAACGGCCACGAAAATACATAATTTGTGAAAATTTCAGCTTCCTAGCTATCACGGCTTATAAGATACAGCCTGGTGACAGACAGACATACAGCGGAGGCTTAGTAATAGGGTCTCGTTTTTAGGGTTCCGTAGTCCACAAGGAACCCTTATAGTTTCGTCATGTCCGTCCGCAGCCTAGCTCAAAGACGCCTGGTGCTAGAAAGCTGATATTTGACATGAATATATATATGAATATATATAAGATATTGCAACAAAACTATAGAATAAAATTTAGGGAAATATATTTTTTAAGGGTATCTCCCCTACATATATAGTGGGGTTGAATTTTTTTCTTGGCTGAGTACCCCATCATGTGGGGTATCATTGGATAGGTTTTAAAAAAATATTATTAGTTTGCTCAAATAATTTTTCGATCAAGTGATTGGTTTGTCAAATATCAAGGTATGAAGTGAAAAAATTCTTAGTCTCAAGTGTCCCCCCCCCCCCCTCTGCCGGCTAAACTATTAATTTGGAAGAGGTGAAAAAAATCACAAATGTAGTACATATAACGAATTTAAAAGGAAAACTATCACGGCTAAGTAGATATCACTAGTTTACGAGTAATCGTCGGTTAACTTATAAATACCTATTTCTGTGAGTTTACATTGGGCGCGCTGACTTAATCTTAAAGACATACGTACTTTGGTATGTAATGTACTACGGTACTGCGTATGTATAGTAGTAGTATATCTTGGAAACCACATTTTATGTTTACAATACATAACTGGAGACATACCTAGTATTTTTCTAAACAAATCTTAGGTTCTTATAATAGTGTTATTAAAATAATTTTTTCAGCAAAATAAACAGTCGAATTTGTTGTACATTAATACCCTTTGCAGCAAGTCATTATGGGCAACTACGGAACCCTACATTGCGCGTGGCCCGACACACACTTGGCCGGTTTTTTACCTTTTTTTAATATAATAATAATAATAATTTATTTATTTTCTCTCATAAAGGTACATTTTGTATATAAAAACAATAAAATTTGTTGTCAATACAGCTGTTGAACAAGACCTTTGTGAGAGAACTGGAGTCTGTAGTAGGTTCGAAACCTGTATGACAAATCTCCAGGCCCCTCTCTAATAAATTTACATCATAATCTGCTGATGTTTACATTAATTTGAAAATAGACATAACTGTCTCATAAAATAAGGGTTGCAAGAGAACATGGTACAAGATATTATGATAAATTATATATATTTTTTAAAACTAAAAGCATGCATACAGTATATTTGTGTGTATGTGTTAGAGTTTGTGTGTATGTGAGTGTGTGTGTGTGTATGTGTGTGTATGTTTGTTTTTACATGTGGGTGGGATTTTATGTGAAAAACGTGCGTGTCGGGTGTATTTGTGCGTGTCTATGTGTGTAAGTGTGCGTTTATGTGGGAGATAGATATAATTATTGTAGGGCAACAAGAATTTGTTCTAAGTCATCATACTTAAGACCACGCAACCAGTTTGTGACAGTTTTTTTTACATACATATCTGCACATCGGGTAGATATTTAAGATTTTATTTACCTTATTATAAATAAAGCTGCTAAGATAACAAAAATGATGATGCGCTAATCTAGTCCGTAACGATTGCGTTTGGCATACGGTATGTTTACGACGATTTGTTGCGAATTTTGATGGTTCGTAAGGCATCCGTGAATGAGTAGTTAAAATGGTATTTAAGATAAATAATTGCCGAACTGAGAGGACATCACAAGTTTCGTATAGTTTGGTAGTAGGAAAATGATAGGGCAATTTCCATCCAACTTTAAGAAGTGCCCTCTGAGCACGTTCTAACTTCAACAAATGGGTTTTATCGGTTCCACCCCAAGTCACTATACAATATTGAGTAAGTGATTGGCACAGAGCCAAGTAAACCTGTCTAAGAATCCCTGTATCGGCAACATGTCGGAGTCCCTTAAAAACATACATTAATTTACGCAACCTAGAGGCAAGTGTGTCAATGTGGCAATGGTATGAAAGAACATCATCTAGCTGTACACCTAAGTATTTTATACATTCAGTTCTTTGTAGTTTGGGACAACTGCAATTCATATGTGATAGTGATCTGCAGGAATGTGCAATCAAGGTGTGGGAACCATTCATGCATTTACCTTGGGATGAGAGTGAGAATGCAAGGTATTTTGTTTTGTCCACGTTCAATGTTAACAAGTTATTAGTTAGCCAAGTTACCACTGCGTTGAGTCCCAACTGAGCGCGACTGAAGGCCAACTCCCATGAAGATGCATGAAATATTAGAGCAGTATCATCGGCGTAGGTAAAAATTGAACCATTTTGGAGATTGAGCTGACAGAGGTCGTTGATGTAAATTAAAAATAATGTTGGACCGATGATACTACCCTGGGGCACTCCATAGGATATAGGTAGTTCCTCACTAATCCAATCTCCAATTTTCAGACATTGGCGCCTACCAGTTAGGTAGCTCTTGAAAAGAGAGAGTTGTTCGCCACGTATACCAATGTCTTCAAGTTTGGTAATGAGCAGGGAGACAGAGACCGTGTCGAAAGCCTTAGCTAGATCTAAAAATATTCCAATTACTTTTTCTTTTTTGTCCAGATGAGTTACAATTTTATTGGTTAAATCAAGAACTGTTGTATTAGTGGATATACCGGACCTAAAACCATATTGATGTGTAGAAAGTAGATGATTATGATCTAAATATTTAGTTAGTCTTTTATTTATGAGTTTTTCCAAAACTTTTGAGAGTGCGGGTAAAATAGAAATAGGCCTGTAGTTCGTTGCACGGTCTCTGTCTCCTGATTTATATATGGGGTGAACTATAGCCAACTTGAAAGCATTTGGGAAAGTACCTGTACTAAGTGCTAGATTGCAAGTAAAAGTGACCGGCGAAGTTAGGATACTCTTAAACCTTTTTAGGAAGGCTCCAGAGATATTATCAGAGCCCACTGCACAATCGCTTCTTAGACTTGATATTAATAGGTCAATTTCAGTCTCATTCGTATCCAGTAGCACAAAGCTGTGCATGGACTTTGGAGAGTGTTGAACTTCTGGGTGTTTCTTTGCAGATGCTATATTTTTTTCGGCTAGAGAGAGTCCAATATTAACAAAAAACTGGTTAGTATCATAAATAGAACGATGGGGATCCGACAAAGATAGGAGATCAGTAGCTGGTTGTTTTTTCTTAGTAGAGTAGGTAATAGATTTGATGGCTTCCCATAGCTTTTTGTTGTTGTTTTGTGCCTTACTTATAAGATTTTTTTCAAAAATAAGTTTAGCTGATCTCAGAATACTCGTGCAGTAATTTCTGTATCTGGTGAATGTGGTTTTTAAAATTAAATTATCTGGTGTTTTCTTAAGTTTTAAGTGTAGGCGATCTCTATTACGCAAACATCTGAGAAGGCGGGGGCGATCGTGCTAAACGTCAACGTATTTACCAAAACCAAACTTCAACCGAAAACGTCACGTTATGCACATTTCGTATCGTGCTAATTATTTGAACGTAAACGATTTGGTTTTTGTAGGGCAGATACGTTCAGTGACAGCTAGGTGACAGCGTGCGAGCGAACTCTCGTTGTTACATGGTATCGCGCTATTATTTGACAACGTTTTAAACCATAACCAATGAATACAGATGATTTACATTAAAGAAGCTTATTTCTTAAGGATGTCATGTGCCGATTAAAGTTGGCGTATTGACGGTTGTCATAAGTGTAGTTCGTAGTTGACGCCGTTGGCGGCGTTAGCGTCTTTCGCCATCTGTCTTGAATTGCTTTGGCGTAAGAAATAGACAGCTATTGCACTGACACTCACGCGACTGTTACGCCGCCAAGCGGCAATTCGGGTCGCAGAAAGTTTGTCTTAAAAGCGGCAATAAGAAAAACATCTCTATAAATAAATATCTATGCTCTATGCCATAACCGTTACGTTCGCGGACGTCTCATACGTTGTCAAACCAAAAGTTCCTATCGACGAACTTTGCAAATATATAATATTTTAAATTTGAGAAAATTATTAAGATAATTTTGTATTATTTATCAATTTAGTGGCATATGCTTATAACACGTTTGATTGCAACTTAAATGAGTGAACAACATTCTTTCATATAAGGCAATTTTTATTGGTATCTCTTTGGTATAGCTTATTGTTGCGGGAGAATTCATTATTGCAAGATTGGCGTCAAGTTTGCTTGGCCCTATATTTATAACAATGTCTAGGAAGGCTTCTCATTAAAAAGGCTACATCTCGACGTGATGTCTTCCTAGACATTCGCTTTTGAAAGGCTGAAACAATATTATGGGGATATACGTATACCATACACATAATACTGTCACAGTTGTAGGTTCTTTGGATGGCTTAAGCCAAAAGACTGCCTCCTCGGTCACTGCGCTCTCAGACGCCTGTAAGTATACAGCAAGTAGACGACTGATAAACGTTCATTTATAATTATTTCCCTTAAGTACCTAGCTAGGTATTGTAATTATTTAATTTAACCAAGACACAGACAAAAGCGTAGTGCTCATCATACAAAGATTTGTCGTGTTAGGAATCCAACCCACTACCTCGGGTAACAGACCTAAAGTCTTAGATTAGGACTGGGTGGCAGCGAGTTGAATGTGCGTGCGTGGGAAGCGCAATGCGGTGCCGACACAGAATTGTAAATTTCATGTAATCTGTGGGTGCCTAATAGTTCAATGAGTCGGTCAGAGCCTAGTCTCTGGCCAGCCTATTTTGACTAGTTGGTTCAGGGCTCTTAAATTTGGCTTGCTTTGGCCGATCAGCGAAGGGAAGGCCACAGGAGCTATTCGCTTGGTGAAATTTCAAAGGCATAATCACGGAAAAACCTGCCCCGGGTCTTTGTTGCCACGAGACCCGCCATGACAAAACATCACTGTTGCCCACTTTGCATATATAGTAAAAGTAATAAGCCTTGGAGTCTGTTAAGAGAATATCTATCTAATAAGTTCGCCCATCAAGTACCACCTGCCCATACTAGTATGAGAGTGGTTAGGGTAGGTGCCGCCTTTCGTCCTTAGTGACCATTTAGACCGGGTGAATTTCAAAGTGAATTGTAAGAAAATATCCGTGAAGAAGAGAAACATAAGAATAAATTAATTCTCTGTGACACCTGGCGGTGTGGTCCCAAACTAGGCACAACCTAGTGGCATGGTAGTCAGACAATTGATCAATATTACCATAACTATAATACTCGTATGTGTATAAAAGCAATATTTATAGGTTAAATATTGCTTTTATACACATACGAGTATTATAGTTATGGTAATTTGCTCATCGCACAAAGAGTTCTCCTGGGTGGTAATCGAACCCATGACTTTCGTCTTATTGGTCTAGTGGTACCTAACCATGACTGGGTTAGGTATCACTAGACAAATAAGCCGATCTACAAGGGAGACTAACCACTGACTCAGCAGGATGTGATACAAGTGTGTGAGCTAACATAAGCGTACTTTCTAATCGGGTATCGAGTCCAACATCTGATGATCCAGTGTTACCCAGACTACCGCTGGACCACTTCTATAGATAGTTAAAGGAATAGAGTAGGTATGTATATTAAAAGGCAAGCTCCAATTTCACATTTCGATTTTATTTATTCAGTGTGTTGAGATGATGAAATCTGATACAAAATATAATTTTAAGTAGAGTTGAAACAAACAACATCTGTTAGGCCATTGTTACAACGTGAACTTCACAGTAATAATTATGTTTTTGGTTTGGTTTACATTATTTTAGTAAACTAATTAATAGTATATTCTTGTTTAATGTCCAAGAAGTGATGATGGTCTCGATTTGGCTCATAGCAAATTGCTCAATTTTGTTAACTTGCAATTATGTCCATGTGGTTGTGCTGACGAGCGGCTTATTATTTTGCTTACTCCTCGGCTACTGTGAACAAAATTAAAACATAAATTATTCAGTAATTATTTACTCAAATATAAGTCCTATCAAACTAACTAAACCCGCTGACATTTCACTTAAGATTAATAATGTTCTCATACGTGCGCTATATCTTGTGTTTGAGTATAATATACTTACATTATTTTGTTGGGTATTTATGCATATTATGAGACAAGTTCAGAAAGAGAGTTAATACTGTAGGATCTTACGTAATGATAATTGAAATGCGTACCTGAAAAGTTAGAAAGTCAGCCAAATTCAAATTCTCCAGCTTTTCGTCTATCTCTGCTTTTATAGAAAGGATGACTATTATGCCAAACGCTGACAATTCGAGGTTTGTTTAGCATCTTTCTCTGCTCTATATATTATCCCAAATCTGAAAAATAGGTGTTGTTTATTGTAACGATCATATAAAATTCGTATTGGGCTCGACAAATAGCAGAAGAAGCTGCAATTGCGGTAATGTTGTGGTGCATCATCATTTGAATTCACCTTCGTTACTCTAGTGAAATAAAAACCACTTTAACATGACCAAGTGTGATCATTAATTATTTTTTGCATAAATCACTTATTGCAGTAAACAATATTTCGATACTTACCGTATAAATGTAATAAAATTATTTCATGATTTTATATTATAATATTCATAGACTAATGATTGGTCTCGCTCTGCTCTACTAGACGGAGCCCTCGTACTTGTAAAATGAGGTAGAAAAAACCATGCCAGCTGGCATGGTTGAGCCTGTCACACTGACAGCCGTATACCTATCCACCAAATTATTTACGGAAATAATTCGCTGTACAATGCCAAGTTGCGCTTTTATCCTGAGTAAAAATAACTCACCAAAAAATAAGAAGGTCTCTGGTATCACATACTATCTGTAAAATAAGAATAAATATGAAATTTCAACATAAAATTACAAAAAACCGAAAACGCCATTCAGTGTTGCTGCTAGTACAAGAATCAACTTCCCCACAGTTGAGATTTTTATTATGTGAATCTATAGTTATTGTATTTCGCTATATTTTACTATTTCTTTTATCTAACCTATTTATTATATATTTTACCTTTTTCTATATTATTTTATGTTTATACATTTACAAATAAGGTGAACAATGTTAGTTGTTAGAAACTAAACACCTTTCCCAAGAAACATGGTTTACCTAATTATATGTGTAATTAAGTGTGTACG
Organism: Euclidia mi; assembly: GCA_944739405.2. Classification (NCBI taxonomy): domain Eukaryota; kingdom Metazoa; phylum Arthropoda; class Insecta; order Lepidoptera; family Erebidae; genus Euclidia; species Euclidia mi. The sequence continues at coordinate 26,129,232 of OX123193.2, read as the reverse complement.
ATTATTCAAAGTAGTTTTTACGACTATTCATGTTAAATTAATAATGTCTAACTAAATTTATATGGACTAGTAGCATGGAAATGGAAAGCACTGTTTTGGAAACACCTTATTTTCTCTATGGTTATTTCTAATAATAATTTGCAAAATACTATTAGTGTATAAAACAAACCATCATAATAAAATGAGGCCTTATCATTGGATAATGATATACCTACCATTTTTCTCATAAAGGAGTTTACGCGGTACGCCTAACCTATACCCAAATATATTGATGCTTTTAATGAATTGTAATTTTTAAGAATTTTCTTAACTGTTTTTGAGACCATGAACTTATCCGCTAGACCACAGGATAAAATATTTTCCCATTTACTCGGGTAACTGTTGAGAAGCTGACAACACAATTCTTCACGCATGCGTCTTGTTGCTTTTGTTTGACACACACTGTCATAATGAGTTGCCTCATTTACGGAGCTATTTTTCTTAGGCAGCGCGGAGTCTAGTATAGCGAAGCGATACCAATAATTTGTCTAAGATAATATTTATTGACATTCAATGACATTCACATAATGACATTAATTGTCTTTTTAAAATAGTGCTTGCACATGGCGCGATGTCGCTACAGCCTTTTTAGTATAAGAATAGTACTTACTATTTTCAAAAACCGGTGTCAAGCACTAAACGTTTGACGTAAGCCCAACGTAAGGGTTTCGTCTACGGTTCGAACGCTCAATACAATTAGCACGATACCATGTTTGTCATCAGCCAAACTAAAACCAAACGTTCACCAAATACGTTACGTTGTCAACGTTTGAACTTTTGAAAATAGCACGATTAGCCCCCAGGTGTCATCCACGGTTTTTTCAGTCGTTTGCGGTTAGGTAGAAATTTGAGTTGTGTATTAGCTAATATAGTTGTGTTCAAACTGTTTATAAAATAGGTAGCAGCCTCGTCTACATTAGTCATATTATATAAAAGGCTAAAGTCTGTCTCCAAAAGTTCTTGTTCAATTGTGTTATAGTCGATAACTTTAGTTGTTTTTGTCTGATAGGGATCGTATTTATTTTGAGAACTCGTGGAAAGAAACAGGATAATAGTGTCGTGATCGGTAACTGAGGTATGGACGACGTAACAAAAGGCCGGTTTTGTAGTTTTAAGGATTATGTGATCAAGACAAGAGCTATTTAGGCGTGAAGGTATAATATGACCGGGTAACATACCATGATACGCGAGCATGGTTAAATAATCTATTGATCGCGTGTCCTTATTATTAGGAGCAATATCAATATTTATATCACCAATTAAAATTACGTTTTTGTAGGAACAGAGTGACGTCAGAAGTTCATTTAAGGATGTAAGGAAATCGGAAACATTTCGATTAGCCGGCGGGCGATATATCGCAACTACAACCGTGTCTTTATTATACGATATTATTAAGCAATTTGCATCGACAATTTTGTGTTCCGTAACCCTAATTTGAGAGAGATTACGATAATACACGAAAATTCCTTCATTCTGGGATTTAACATGTGACGTAGCGCAAACAGAATAGCCGGGGATGTCCGGTATTGGATGTGAGTGTAATAGCCAACATTCAGTTAGAATTATTAAATCCCATACTGTTTTACTTCTCTCAAGAAGTGTAGCGAGGCCATCAAAATTTTTATTAATGCTCCTGATGTTTTGACACAATAATGAAGTTGTGAGCGGATGATACCTTTGTAAACCTTCACAATCCTCGATCATGCAACTTGACGAATCTGGCACTGAAATACCATCAAGTTCGGACTGTATATTATTTAGTTTATCGAAATTTAAAATTAGTGATTGGAAACTGTAAAATATATGTGCTAATGCATTTGCGACGGGTGTAGGAGGTGATAGCAACTTGATATGTATTAGCACTATATGCCCACTTCATTTTTTTTTTGTAGGTGTTGAGGTTGATTGATCGATAATTGTGTCACTGTACAATAATAATAAAATAACTTAAGAGCTATTAGACATAGAGGTTTAATAATCATAGATGTATTCTGTGATGGAAGTTGGTAATGTGTATGTTGGATGGTAGGTTTGTTACCGTGTAGATGTGAGAATGTGTGTACTGTGTGTGTATGATAGAATGTGAGTGTGTGTATACATTGTAATAATTGCAAATGTAAGTGGATATTTGAGTAGTGTCTTTTTTTGCAAATAAAATGAATATAATACTAAGTTTAGCCAAAAAGCAAGCAGAATTCAAGGAATTAATTAAGGTTATAAGTATGAACCGAGTGGCATCTCGGAAAATAGCATGCAAAGTAATGGACAAAAGAGTACTTTTAAAATAAAGTCATTTGTGTTAATAAATACCGTCATACACTTCTCGGTTTTTATTTGTACTGGTTTTTCTTCTAGATTCTTTCTCATGAAAATCTTTCCATTCAGGCTCCAACAAGTGATGTTATGAGTTTTGGCGAATTGGCGACATTCATAAAAGAGTTTTCTCATAGATGCTGATAGGTGCTTTGCAGCGTAGATAGGTTTTTTATCTCCTGGTAACCCAATTGTGTGCGTGTTCAATTTCTCTGCCGTGGGTCGTTCTTTGTTAAAACGACGAACATTCGATAAGAAATCCAGTTTCCTTGATACAGAGTTGAATTCTGCAACAATGGAGCGCGTAGATCCCGAATTACCGGGGAGGCGGTAGATATCTCTCATGTCTGACTTATCTATGTCTATATTAACGGCCATGCCTACACCCGTGATAATAGCTAAAAGGTCCTCGGTTTTTTCATGTTCTTTGGCTGGAACATTGCGGAGTTCAATTGTTGCCGAACGAGAATAAAGCTGTATATCTTGAATTTGTTTCGAAATATGCTCCAACGACGCGTCAACTTGTTTTTTATCGATTTCTAGATCGAGATCTCTCTTCTTCATATCTTCATAATCTTTATTTATAAAATTCATGCTCTTTTCTAGCTCCAAATTGGTTTTCCTAATGTCTTCACATTGCTTCCTTACTTCCGAAACATCTTTCACCAAAGAAGACAGCAGAGCTTCCTGTTCATTTTTCCATGAGGTCAACATTTTATCGTGATGAATCTTCCAGGTATTTAACAGATGCATTATTTCGTCCTTTAGATTTAGGCAGACACATGACGAAGAGGAAGTTTTAGTTGGTTGTTTAGGTGAGTCATCTGGGCGTTGACGCTTACCCCTCACTGTGATATTCTCATCTTCCTCTTGCGTATTGGTGTTCGTGACCGGAGTAGTTGTGCAAGGAGCTTCGCTTTGTTTTGACTTCTTCTTAGATGGAATGGTTGGGGATCGCTGTATGTTTGGCATTTTGTACAATTAAGTCCACTCAAACCAATACCAGTGCCAATTATACTGCAAACACACTCGGCCAATTGTGGTATATAAAATGGTCCAATTACTGGTTTCTTTAAATATTGGCAACCCTAGATATTTCAGTCAGAGAAATAGGGATGACAAATTGACAGCTTACGATGACATTTGACGCAGCGATGACAGTTGACGTATGACGTCGGATGACAGTTGACGTATGTAGCTCTGGTAACTGTCGCCGTCTCAGCTGTTGCTATCCTCTTCTTATCGAAACCGTCACTGAACTACGGGCGCCTGGTACTTTGACTGATTTAATTTCGAATTTAAATACGGAAAAAATATTTTTAAATTTAATTTAGCACGGAGGACACGTCTAAACGCTACCGCGATCCAAGAGGAAGGGGAACTTTTAGGTACGGAACCCTAAAAAGAGGCTGACAGTATACTATTACACTATCCGTAAACCTGACAGGTAATTAAATCAAATATTCTAATACGATATTGTCCGTGTAGTGTACTAAGAATACACAATGTCACTGCCACATTTCCTTTCGTGAGTGTCGTAAGAGGCGACAAAGAAAACATGAAGCAAATAATATTAATATCTTTGTGAAAAGGGGGAAATCTCGACATCAAACTCTATACCGACCCGAGCGTGGTATAGTAGGCTTCTTAACTCACTATGAAATTGTCACCCAAATTCGGAGAAGTCTACGTCCAGCTGTGAATTGCCAAAGGCATGAATACCATATAAAAAGTATATACATATGTATGTATGTTTATCCATTGTTTGGTACCTATAGTACAAGCTCTGCTTAGTTTGGGACTAGATGGTGATGTGTGTATGTAGTAGAATATTATTAAAATTATTCTATAAACATAATTATACGCTTTCAGTTTCGTTTTTAAACAATAAAATAATGGCTTAAGACTTTAGAACTAAAATTATAGAACAATATTATATCCAGTATAAAACTGAGCTGAAACTTAATAAAGTTTGTAGATTCATTCAAGAACCACTCAAAGCCATATGTGCCTTCAATTTGCTCTAAAGTTTTCATTTGCCATCATAACTGACTCTGTAATGGCGATTTATATTCCTAGAAATCCTATATTGGACTACGTCCTTGTAAGACTACCTTATATCCAGAAAGCTTATAAGAATACTCGTAATATAGTTACTTACCGACCATAGCCAACTCTTTGTATTAAGTTGGAGTGTAGTCTGTCTCTAAGCAACATAATTATATAAATTTTTATCAAGAGCCCAAATACATAAATATTTTTTTTTATTCTTTTAATTTAGGGACTTTTATGACGCACAGCGCATGTCAATCCCATCGTAACCTAAAACCATATAAAAACCAAAGAAGATCCATGTATCAGAGCCATAAAGTCGAACAACTTTCTTGCATCATCTGAACTCGATTTAGCTAGTAATCGGTGGAATGTACCTATGTCGTTCTTGTTCAACTTTAGAGCCCTGAACAACCAGCTCCTATCAGCCTCATAACTGACACATTCCATTAACAAAAAAATATTGAATATTTTATTTTACCATACGGTCACCTAATAACAGCGATAGCTGAATGGAGAGACCCTGAGGAAACCTGCATGTCTGAGAGATCTCCATAACATTTTCATTCTGATATTCAGACACTGTATCCAGCCATATAATATCTACTAGGCGGTTCTGACGTTAAATAACAAAATCTCATATAAACTTTTTACTGCTGCTATAAAATGTAACAGCTTTTATAGCGCAGCTGCATTAATATTTAATACGCTAAGTGCACGCTTCCTTGAAACGATTGAATATCACGTGTCTTTACTCTTTATGCATACGGTGAGCAAAGTGTTTCAAAGTGCATATGTCTATTGCGCGTTTGAACGACAACTCACGGTGTTAGCTGGCTTTATGCTTGCAGAAGTTTCTTGGCAATATCGGGCATGATGGTGTTGGTTATTGAATAGAGTATGTGATATAATATATCTGTTGTCAAATGTATATAAATATACGGCTAGTACGCAACTTCTTGTATCATTATAGTAGACTAGGTAGTCAATGCTTGATGATGTAAGTATGAATGGACCAGCTCGACGGCGTAAGTAATATCCTCTAGCAAAAAGGTCAATGTAAAGTAACAGTATCTATACTATGATGTTTCGTTCGATGAGTGAGAGTGCCGGCGCGGCCCAACTGACTATTCCTTCTCTCTCCCCACTCTTAAATCCTATTTCTCCTCTCAACCGGAAGGGCGGCAACGCATTCCCACAACGACAACGACTCCTCTGGTGTTGCTTGTGCCCATGGGCGTCGGTAATCAGTCTGTTACCATCAGGCGATCTGTCTGCTTGCTACCTATTACATAAAAAAATAATATGTAAAAGTTTATTAGCGTAACGATGTGGAAAATGCAAAGTTTAACATAAAGTGTAGGATTTCTTAACAAAAATGAGTGCATTTATGTTTTTACCACAATGGATACATATTCAAATTCAAAATCCTTTATTCATTTGGGTCACAATGTGACGCTTATGAACGTCAAAATAATAAATTTATAAAATCATTACTTATAGAATCTACATTTACATTTACTGCCACGTTCGCAAAGCAATAGGTAGAACCATGAGAAAAAACCGGCCAAGTGCGTGTCGGGCCACGCGCAATGTAGGGTTCCGTAGTTGCCCATAATGGCCATTATTGATAATAACTTCTATTTCACATGGGACTAAAAACGGATATCTTCAAGATTAAGCCAGCGCTCCCAATGTAAACTCACAGAATTAGGTATTTATAAGTTAACCGACGATTACTCGTAAACTAGTGATGTCTACTTAACCGTGATAGTTTTCCTTTTAAATTCGTTATATGTACTACATTTGTGATTTTTTTCACCTCTTCCAAATTAATAGTTTAGCCGGCAGAGGGGGGGGGGACACTTGAGTCTAACATTTTTTTTCACTTCAAAGCTTGATATTTGACAAACCAATCACTTGATCGAAAAATGATTTGAGCAAACTAATAATATTTTTTTAAAACCTATCCAATGATACCCCACACAATGGGGTACTTAACCAAAAAAAAATTCAACCCCACTATATATGTAGGGGAGATACCCTTAAAAAAAATATTTTCCTAAATTTTATTCTACAGCTTTGTTGCAATATTGTATGTCTATATTCATGTCAAATATCAGCTTTCTAGCACTAGGCGTCTTTGAGCTAGGCTGCGGACGGACAGACGGACGGACATGACGAAAGTATAAGGGTTCCTGGTGGACTACGGAACCCTAAAAACGGGCAATAAAACTCACGGTCACTCTTTTTCATCGCCAGGTTTTGCATAATACACAATTTACATTTTGTAAGGTGCTGCAACTGTTACCACCATACGAGGTCCGGTCACATTCTATTAGTCAAATATTAGAAAACTAATGAGCTTGAAAATACACGGGTTTTATTAATTTATTTTAGCATTGATTAACTATTCTTGCTAGTAATTGACTTGAGTAGCACCCAAAGAAGAGCGAAAGCTTCTAGGAAAAAATATTTCGTTTTATATTTCTTATTTTGCTCGCATTAGACATACGTGTTTGCTACAACAATCAGTAATATAAATCAGTATCTAACATAATATATGTTCATTGGCAGCCATTGAGGCGTCTCACGTACGAATACCATTATACCAACCATCCGCCAATTTATACCTTCGTTAGCAAATATTATCTTTCGCCACGTTAGGGTGTTATTATTATAGGATTCTTAGACACACAAAGCTATAGGGTTTTTCTTACTAATGTAAAGAGGAATGGACAAGGTAAAGAAAATAAGAGATAATATTTTTATGGCCTCCTTAAATTTCTTTTGCGCGTGCTTACAATGGCTGTCTCGTAAATTGATCTGAGAATCATAAAGGCAGGGAGAAACATGTACCAATTGCCAAAGTGGCGACCGCACAATTACATTCAAGAGGATAAACTTGTTCGAGACACTAGTATAAGGATGGTACACGATTAGAAATAGTCAAATATTATATAATGGCCGCTACAAATCTCGGCCGCCATTAATCTGTGGCAGTCGATATAGAAAGTAGAAAACAGGTCACACATTTTGATATCCACAATTCTAGAGGACATAACGCTACCAATCTCAACTGTCATGAATGTGTGAAAATCAATACAGGCAGTCAGAAACGTGACAACTAATACCTCCAGGTATACATCGTGTAGCATTCAGCCATCCCTTCTGTTGCAGGTCAGAAGGGTCGTTTTGTGGGAAAATAAGTATTTATTCTATGATACCTGGCTCGGCAATAAAGCAGATCTCAGGTTCTAAGGTAAACATAATGGATGCAATCGGGCTAATATGACGACAATGAGCGATTAAACTTAGCGATCACTGATAAGTATAATAAATTATTCAGGAGTCTTTATGAAATTAGATGTTTGTGTTGTGACGGTAATTACTAGAGTCTATAGATATTTTTATTTCCTACTAGTATCTGCATTTAGAAATGAGAAATAAAAATGAAAGTTGGTTAGATAGATTAGCAAGTAAAAAGAAAAGTTCAACAACCTCAATTGTTCCTAAGAAAATTCCTAAAATCCAAGTCAACTCACACTGTAATTAGCACATAACCATATCATATAACAATGTATATTATTCGTACTAATGATGTCAGCAATGACATAAAACATGATAATCATGAGTTAGGACGCCAAATGAGCCGTAAAATTGCTAATAACAACAGGAGTCTGTAACAAGCGACCGGAGACCCAACACGCAGTTTTTTAGCTTTTGAAGCAATTTACAAGCTTTATTGCGCCATTGGCGACGCTCGCCGATACACCGAGACAGAGACTTGAACTAATGAGAGAATTAGTTTCCTTTTTTATTTATTAGTGATAAATAAGGAGTATTATAAAATTAAACGGGCATACTGTGTACTCTGTACAGCATGCTGCTTCACGCACAAGGAATTTGGTTTACTTCGAAGAGTGAATAAAAGTTGAAAATGTATTTCTTCTAGAAATCGCTCGCGGCTTCGGTTGTATGAATTCCACATAAACCTTACTTCCTACGAATAATATACATTGTTATTATAAATAGTGGAAGGAAGTAAGTTAAGTATGTTAACCGTACAAAAATGCGTTCAATCGCTTTTGAGTTTATCGAGTTCATACAATCAGACAAAACGCGGTGTGTACTTCACTTTATAATATGTATAGATATGTACAGATATGTACGTTAGTCCATTCTTATAGTTTAAGCTTACTTGCTAATAAAATCTTTGCGTTGGATAAATGATATGTATATAAGTATCATTAACGTAGTGTAAGACGGATATAATCACGTTAATAATGTTTAGTGAAAACATTTTTATATTTAAACTGCCAAACTAATGTATACGGATGGATGGGCATTGTGCAGTATAAGTACCTATACCTACGGAACCCTAAAAGACGTGACCTGTAAATGGGTCATATGAAGCATCAACCACGTCATTGTCCTTTGGGAATGCTAAGCAGGTATGAATAATTTTAGTCGGTCACGAAAAAATAAATTGTTTATAGAAAGAGTTGGTTAATAGGCAAGTGGCCTAGTCTATATGTTACATATACCATACATACACAATACCGTCTACACGCGCAATAAATTTACAACTGTAGAAATAAATAATATCTTCGAGAATCCAGTAAATAGTTTTAGTTTGCCTTTACTACTCGTATAATATTCATATAGTTCAAACTTTAAAGTGATTCTAAATTTATTAGAAAATTGTAAAGTTTATAAAGTGGTAAGTTTGGTTTGAACAAAGAACCTGCTCATTCAAAAGTAAATAAGTATATGGCATAGTATAGTTTTTAGGATTTTATTCATTTACATTGAGGAGATTCTCTTTTCTTCTTGTCCTTGGTTTGTCTGAGAATATAGTTATACAGCTAGTTTAAGGCCTCCGCGGAGGTTTTGATGAATTAGCTCAAACGCCTGTAGGTGAAAGTCTAACACAGCTCTGCCGCCAAACAAGTATCATACCATTTCTGTTTGACCATTCTTATAAAACAGAGACATTATTAGACGTCACCCACCATCTGGTATTAGATTATGATCTGTGTTAGGTGTGCTTGAAAAAAGTTCACCATCATCATCGGCCCTGTATATAAACTATCCCACTGCTGGACACGGGCCTCTTCACACTGAATACAATTAATTTAAGAAACTTAATTAATGTAAATAGATCTTTATTGATATTAGACTGTTACAGTTACCTGGCGCGGTTATTCAATATAGAGTAAGATTTAAATGACCACTCAAACTTGACCTCTGAGTACTAAAGACTACACTGAAAAAAAATTGTTAATATACATCAAAATAATGTTTATTGCTATCAAGTCACTTGTTAATATCCGAGCGCACAAAGCTTTGTAATCCCGGGAAGCAAGTCTTCTTGATATAAAAACGGAACAAGAAGACATAGCACATTCAAACAAGTAATGGTCGACTTAATCAAGTCTGATTATTATTTTTATCAACTGCCCTTTGTGCATGTTACTAAGACTTGATATTTTTTATAAAATTCTGTGATTACTGTAACATTGTCATATATTAACTTAAATAAAGAAAATTTATAGTCTAAACAAGTACCTTGATTGATCTGATTGAGTTTTAACTAGTATCAAACTAAAAAATAAATTGTTTTTATAACGATACCTAATTGAACCTATAGAGAGGCATATTCGATCTAAAATATATATTTGTGTTGATCAAATAAGTATATTATTGTGTTCAGTATGTATAGTTTTCTGTTTTTATCATAACATAATACTAAAAATAAATGTTATCTTTTTCAGTGTAATAAGGTGCTCTTATTAGAATCAGCTAAGGTAATGTTATATTCAAGTATTGTACTTATTTAGAGTAAGTATACAGGGTTATTTGTAAAACACCGTTAACCTCTTAACAGGTCATTGTACTCATCATTATGAAAAACTTTTACTATGGGACCACACATGAAATCGCGGGAAAAAAAATCAGCTTTTCCATACATAATAAAATGTATAAGTTCGTTTAACTCGTCAAAATGTATGAAACAGCAGTTTTTTTTTCGCGATTTCAGGTGTGGTCCCATAGTAAAAGTTTTTCACAATGATGAGTACAATGACCTCATAAGAGGTTAACGGTGTTTTACAAATACCCCATATAGGATAGTGTCCCAGAAATATCACATCATAGCGTTAGAATATGAACAGTCAGTGAAACTTTACTTTTTTGGTAAGACTATAAGCTTTTAGCCTTATTTTTTGTTTTTCAAACAAATAGATTTTGCATGGAAAACAAAATATTTTCCACTGACTGATCATATCCTGTCGCTCTGATATGGTATTTCTGGGATACCTGTCCAGGAACTATCACGAGGTACAATATATAAATAAATAATAAAACACATTAAATTAATATTTAAAGGAATTTATTTAAAAAAATGCAAGTCTTATAAGAAATAATTATTTTAAGAGTGCAATTAGAACAGCTAAGCTGCTGACTCAGTAAAGGCTGTTTTGCATTTTGATTGATGCGAGAGAAGTACAGTGAATCGAAAAAACACATCAAAATAGGGGTCTGTCTACAGGGAATTTTTGCTGAAATCTGAAATTAGTGCAACTTGGAATCGTATTAATCAAGGTGTAATAGTAGCCCTAAAGTGATTACTAAAATAAACAATATTATTATTATAACTTACTAACAGTCTCTTTGAAATCTTTCTATATATAATCAAAAAAATAAGTTAAAATTGTAAGCGATAAACATAATTTCTTGCATGTTCCTCTTCTTGCAATTTCAATGTAAAAAAATATAAAAAATACAGTAATTAAAAAAATGTAAAAAGGATTTTTTTCTATTGTGTTTCCAAAAAAAGACAGGTTCTGTAGTTTCGAGGGTAGATAGACACATCTCCGTAAATATGGCTGAATCGTGCGTAACATGATATTAATAATTATTCAACACATAAAGTCTGTCTTTTTTTTTAATTTCTTACCTACTAAAATTATATAAAATAAACGTTCTATATACAAGGTGTTAATAAATTAACCCAAAACCTCTTAGGTGTAACGCGGACCATGAAACTGAACAACTTTCACTATGGTTGGTCCCATAGTGAAAGTTGTCTCTGGAATAATGAAAAAAAAAAACAGCTGTTTCATACATTTCGGGTCAGTAGGTATTGTACTTTTATATGGAACAGCTGTTTTTTTTCGCGACTTTAGAGTTGGTCCCACAATGAAAGTTATTCAGTTTCATAGTCCGGGTATAAAAGGTGCCGCGTAAATTAATGAAACAATTTTCTTCACTACATACCAAAGTTATATATCCAGAAGCATCGTGAAATAAAGTAAGATGAGCTTTAAATGCTCCAAAAGAATCATAATTATTTTTACATAAAAAGCAAACAACCATAGTTTATGTATGTATGTTATACCTTATTCTAGTTTTAATATTTTTTGTAAAAATCTAAGTACATCTTAAACATAGTGTCATCTTGTTCAGTTGCTTAAATTACAATCCGTCATCAAAGAGTCCACTGAAGTGGAACCTTTATCAAATGGACTATCAAGTTTGTTTAAACCTTATTGTAAGAAAAACCAAGAGCCATAGGTGGACGGGGCATATTCAAGATTTAGAGCCCATGTTATCTTGAAATACGAATCGATCGCTTCTAAGATATTAGGACAGTCATAAAATATATTTGGATTCACCACGATAAAATAAGATTTAATGGTGAATAAATTAGCACCTACCATTGCAATGTATGGCTGAGGAGTAAAGCCTTTTTCTGTGATGTTCTGGGGTTTCTTATTTATAACTAGTTTTATATAACTGTCATAATGCACGTGAGTGACGAACGCTGCCCGGCTTTCGGCTTTCGTCGGCTTCCATCTCTTATCTTTCCCCTTCTTCCTTTTAGCTGACGGAGGGGTACTACTGGAGCTTGAAGATGTAGACTGACTGGGTAGTGCTACTACACTGGGGCTAATGAGTTCGGGCAAACTTAAGATTGCCGCGAGATTCCTGTGTTCTTCGTTCGTGTCTGAAATCATAAACATCTTTATAAAAAAAACCTTCACTGACATGGATGTAGCATTATTATGTAAAGAAAACATGTGTATTATTACTGACTGTTTTTGTGTACTCAATATAATTATAAACACTTGTGTGTCTGGGAATACAATGGCATCAAATTCTAATCAATTTGTATTTTTAACACAAATTATTTGTAACACCTACCTTTTTCTAAATTAATGAAATCATTTAAGTTAATATCATTTTTGTTGCCTTCCTTGATACCAGCTCTATCAGTTTACTTTTGATGCTAGGAAAATTTAAGTAGAAATTGTTGACATAATCGGGGTAGCTTTCATTAAAGTCATCAACAAGCTGAACAAGGACAAAACAATATAAGTGGGTACACAAAATATGTGGATATCATTTTGTATAATAACATTATATTTTCAAATTCTTCATGTTCTTAACAAATAAAATTAATTTGCATTAATTTTAACATTATGTGTAATATAGGCACCTACCAATTTATACCCCTGAGGTTTCTGCAACGCAGGGTACTCATCAAAATATTGCTCAATAAAATATGCCAGTTTCCTTAATTCCCTGAAACGCTCTGTACAAGATCCCAGGGCTCCGAGCTGCTTTTCAACCATTTAAGATCTTCTGTGTTGTTGGTATTCTGTACTGTATTAATTGTCAGTGATGGAAGTGGGCGGGGTGATAAAGACGATTGGTGAGGAGACCCTATGCTGCGGACTTAAAGTTTTCTTTCTTTGGAATCAAGAACACCTAAATTTTGGTATTTACGCCTTGTGTTCATCAATTGACTGACCAACTTGCCTCTTGCTTGATGAGTTATCACCTGCGCGGTCACACATGGTGGAATATAATAAGTTGTAATTCTTTCCTCCGGAAACAGCACTTTTATATTTCTTATCCAACTATTATATACATTGCTAGTAATGAGTGAATTTTTATTGTCCTTTAAAATTTCTTTGGTAATAGCTGATGCTAACAAATTCCTTGCATTTTCATTGTCTAATGATTTTCCCATAAACCGCAATAAGCTAGAACTTTCAAAATTATTTTGCAATAATTTGAAAAGGACCTGGAAAAAATAATAAGAGGTAAAAAGACTCGCCAAGTGCGATTCAGACTGGCACATGCAATATACCGTAAAAAATATAAAGTTTGTATTATGGGTACCCTTTAATACAAGAAATATTTTTACTATGTAATGTTGTTACAGCGGCAACAGAATTGCGCATTCTGTAAAACTGTCTACCTATTATGGTTTATAAGATACAGCCCGCTGATAGACAGACCGACAAACAGTAGTAGCATAGTAATAGGGTTTTATTGGCACCTTATGGGTACGGAACCATAAAAATACCAAAACACATACATACCTACTTCTAAAAATCCCAAACTTATAAAATCAAATACAAAGTTATTTCTTTATCTACCTTTATTATTTTCAAAATCATGAATGTAATGAACCCTGTCAAGTGGGTAGGTACTTAAGTTATCCTCAAGGTTGATTGGTGTCAATTTTCGTAGTGAATTTTGCTGCGTTTTTTTTACTCTTATTTGACTTGTTTCACTTGTTGGGGGGTAATCTTCAATTAGCACAGGGAGGTCCTGAAATAAGTATATTAAAATTGATCAAGTAGGTACCGTGAATATTCTCGGAACCGTATTGTACAACGCACGAAATGTCAGCCGTACCGCCCATAGGTTATACATAAGCCTATTCGCGCTTTTAGATGTCGATTTTTACATTTATTTTCACTGGTATACGATCTGGCTGAATCATTCGTCAACTGAACTATTTATTGACCGATTTTAGTAATATTTATGATGGGAACCCCATTAAAACGAACGAAAGAACAAGTTAATAATCTGTTTTTAACATGGACTCATGGAGGACTTACGGTGCTCTCGGGCCGGGCATTCGGTCATTGTAGATATACCTTGGTAGGTACTTACAGATAAAGAAATATTCGTCAAATCTGTTAATTGATTGCTTGAATCCAGACTTGTACACTGGTTACTTATTGAACCTTGATTAATATTTGAGAAATCCGTTGCCCAAGCTTTCCAACAGCGAAGAAATAGGGCTCTGGGCCCCAATTGCGGAACTATTTCTTTTATATCGTCCGTTGTCAGTGCAGACAGGGATTCTATATTAATAACATTTTTAAGAGAGATATAATGAAAATTAGCCAATTCAACAACAGTTCACAAAAAATAAATAATTAAATAGGTAGATACTTACTTGCGAAGAGGCCCCAGCTCCGGGAGCCCCCAGGCTCTCAGTAAATCGATCACCTCAGAATCTTCCATTTAGAGTTCCATTCTCACTAACACTGTAGTGCACCGATTTTAAAACCAAAGATACTAGTATTATAATTTTTAAAGCAATTTGCTTAAATAAGTGTAGCGTGCGGTGCGGGCGAATGCATGTTGGGACTTGAACGATGCGCGCCAAACATCGTTTACGAAGTTAGTTGTAGGTACACATTTCAAACAAATAAGTAACCTTTCAATAAAAAAAGCGCGCGTTCGTTCATATAAAGCTGTAGTGATCGAATGAATTATGAAATTTATTGTATCAATTATTTTATAATTATTGAAATAAAAAGGTTTATTAATTTAATTCAATAAAAATCTTTATGAGATTAACTAATTGTAATAAGTGATAATGATAAAGTAACTTGATAGAGCTGATTATGTTTCGGAATAAAGTAAACTTATTAAATTCAACACATTCGAATTGATAGACGTTCAATCGTTTTAGCTTTATTGTGACAAAAAATGGTCAATTGTTATTTTTGTCATTTTCTTGAATGATTCAGTCATATTTTTTTCAATCAGGCAAGATTATAACTTGTTTAGCCTTGATTTTTTTGAGTGTACCTACTTACGTAAGGTCTACCCATTTTACACGATTATCACCCACGTCGCGACTGGATATTGTATCAAAACCCAACGTATATACCATTAAAGCTATGATCAAACCGCGAGCTGATGTAGTGAGTGTAGTATGTCATGATCGGGTACAGTACGATAGTGAAAACAGTGGCAGTGGTGTTGTACGCAAAAAAAGAGTAAGAAAGCGGGTAGACCGTTATACTTGCTCGTAACATTCATCCACCCGCAATACCCTCAGTACATCCGTGAACATGGCGCTTGCAACAGTGCCGAAATATCGGTTACTCCAAACAAAGGTACGTGGTATATATCCCGAAAAACAAATTAAATCAAGTTTAAATGACCACGAAAGTTTAAATTCCTATAACATTAAAGCTATGTAATACGTGAGTCTACTTTGAAAAAGAAACCTATTTACCAAGTTTCAAATTTATTCGTTTTGTAGGCACACACAATTACGCGTCAGTCGCTCGGTATTTCTTTACACTTACAAAATGTTGGCCCAAAATTGCCCACGTAAAAAAGAAATCAAAGATCTTTCATTCGATATTGCTACGAGGCAGAATTTTGTTTACTTTATAGAATAAACAAAAATTATAGAAAATATCGGCAATACATGGGATGCTGTCTCTACGTTATGAAGAGTCGGGCCTGATTCATCTTTATTTGTCACAATTATTGAGCCTTAAGGGCCTTGTAAGCACATGCAGAAATATTTATGAAAGTCTCGAACATTTTGTACCCAAATATGAAAGTGCCGGCCAGAAAAATTATTCTAGATTATTATGGGTAATAATATCCTGATGATTTTTGACTACTACAAGAATTGTCTACAATTAACCCCTAGGCTATTATTTGCGTTTGAAAGTGCAAAAATTAATTCTTTTCTTACAATGTTTGGAGCATCACATTACGTTTAAAATTTGACAAACAACTTAGGTACCTTCCCCAGGTTAACGGAAGAAGACTTGGTGCTATTTCGTCTTGGTATATACCAAATAAAACAAGTGAATTCTAACTAAAGACATCCATTCACAACTGACATTGACGAAAAAGATAGACTGCCCTAAACGCTTTACTAGACAAGCCAACAATATGTGCTTGAGATTGCCTAGAAAGAATTATGAGAAAAAAAGCATTCTACATGAAGGGGCCCAAATGTTTAATAAGCCACCCAAAGACATAAAAGAAGCTAAAACCTTGGTAACTTTTAAAAATTATTGAAACAGGCCTTAAATATACTAATATACAACTATTATATTTTATACTGGTATCTACAAAACTGCTTGATATGATATGTTTACATATATATAAGTGACTAGAGGACGCCAGCAGCTACGCCTGCAATTTTTTTAAATTTACCCATTTTGGCCGATCCCGTGGGAATTTCGGGAAATCCCTTCTTAGTGCACCCCTACGGTCCCCAAGAAACACACATGCCAAATTTCAGCTTCCTGCGCCCAATAGTTTCGGCTGTAGCGTGTCTGTCAGTCAGTCAGTAACGCAAGGATTTTATATATTAAGATGATGATTATACATTTTCACCCAAATAAATATATATTACGCATTATAATAATATAGTTCCTAGTCATAATTTTTTTTATGAGTGAATTGTATCTTAATTTATAAAATCCTAGCGTTACTTACTGACTGACAGACACGCTACAGCCGAAACTATAGGGCGCAGGAAGCTGAAATTTGGCATGTATGTTCCTTGGGGACCGTAGGGGTGCACTAAGAAGCGATTCCCGAAATTCCCACGGGTTCGGCCAAAACAGGTTAGTTAAAAAAAATGCAGGCATAGTTGCTGGCGTCCTCTAGTAATTAATAAAATAAACAAGGTGTTTATGATCATAAATATAATGATTACTAAAATATTACATTTATAACGCAATTATAAATTTTCATCGGTGTAATTTACCTAAGCAAATAGTTCCACAAAAATTTGTTCAAAATATTGTAACAAACATGTCACTTAGTCATAGGCCTAAATAAACATGCATTGTTTTCTACGCGGACACTTTTTAGGAACTTTATGCTTAACTACCTGATACAAAAATTGTAACATAAACTTCTAATCAACTACCCATCTTACTTACGCTATTTGGTAATCTTAATATATAAAATCCTTGCGTTACTGACTGACTGACAGACACGCTACAACCGAAACTATTGGGCGCAGGAAGCTGAAATTTGGCATGTATGTTCCTTGGGGACCGTAAGGGTGCACAAGCAGGGATTTCCCGAAATTCCCACGGGATCGGCCAAAACGGGTAAATTAAAAAAAAATGCAGGCGTAGCTGCTGGCGTCCTCTAGTATTATAATATTCTGTTTGTTATTATTGTATTTTCCTCTGTAAGTGATTACTGTAATCTTTTTGAGGAAAATAAATATCTCTCTAACCGTAAGAGCTACTACGGTGAACATTTTAACCCAAATGGAGAATTCATTAATGAAATCGGAAGCGAACTTCTCACTTAGCAGTGAGCACACCAGAGAGTTGGACGAAAATGTTGTTATAATAAGGGTAAGAATTCAGTCTCGCCATGTGAGAGCCAGATCATATTATTTTTACATTGGCTGGAATACAAGATTAAGTGGTCGGGAAGCCTTAGCACATTATTACTATACTTGCAATGTAGGCAATCGAACCGTCGCCGTCGGTTGCTGCTCTCGCACAATGTGTTCGGTGTGGTTTACGAGCTTCCTAAGACACCAACCTCATATAAGTCTACCTGCAATAAGGTTAGAAAATGTCACGATAAGGTCTACTGAAATGTAAAAACATGTAACTATATTGAAAAGTAATAAAATGATTACCCCAATTTTTATTTTTGTTAATTTTGACTACCTACTATGATCATACCTGAGTATTTGGGTTTAAATGTTCACCGTAGTAGCTCTTCGCTCGTTTTATTTGGTATATACCAAGACTAAAGAGCACCAAATCTTCTTCCGTTAGCCTAGGGAAGGTAGCTAAGTTGTTTGTCAACTTTTAAACGTAATGTGATGCTCCAAACATAGTAAGAGAACAATTAATTTTTGCACTTTCAAACTCAAATAACAGCCTAGGGGTTAATTGTAGACGATGCTTGTAGTAGTAAAAAATCATCAGGACATTATTTCCCATAATAATCTAGTATAATTTTTTTCTGGCCGGCACTTTCATTTTTGGGTACGAAATGAATGATGTCCTTTTGTTTTAAAATTCAGTAGGTATAAAGGTTCAATAATGAATTATTCCTATAAGCTTTCACCCCTTTGATTGTCCATAAACGTAGAAACAAATTGTGCCTTTTTTATAACTACCGAACCAAATGCAAATTTTCACAGTGCTAGTTTCAAAATCAGTAAATTTTCAACCTACATATTAACTCCTTAAGGGATGGTAAGATAAAAATCAATATTAAGTGGGTCTTTAAGTTTAGGTAGTTTAAACTCTACGATGATATGTCAATCAGAACGTGTATTTTTATATACCTACTATAAACAGAACTATGTGTGTATTAAAAAGAAAATGGTGATAGAAAACTTCGCGAGGGAACATGCACGGCTGATCTGCACTTGGCAAGCGTGGTGACCTATGACCTTACTGTTCTCATAATGAGAGGAGAGCCGTGCCCAGCAGTGGGACAGTTTATATACAGGCCTGATGATAATGATTACAAACTACTAGAGGCCCGCAGCTATCTCTGCATATATCTTTTTAATTTAACCGTTTCTACCTGATCCCGAGGCAATTTCGGGTAATCCCTTCTTAGTGAAGGTTTTCAAGGAGCATACATACCAAACTTCACTTTGGTTCTGGCTGTACTTTGTCTGTTAGTTAGTCTGTATCGCAAGAATTTTATATATACAGATTTACATAGATGACAATCACAAAGCTGGCTAACTACATTATCCATACTTCGTATCATACACATTGCAATAATCGTTCTTAATAATTTAAACATCATACAAAATAATTGATCTGGTCTAGACTAGTCTCTCCGCGACCACGATCGGTGCAAGACGATCAAAACGTCGGAATCAAATATGTATTTATGCCTTAAATAAGTTAAGTAGGACTCAATAAATTATTTTGTATCACACATTTCACTATTAAACATATTATACAAGCTAAAATCAAACTACCTAATCTGTATTTTTTTAATCCCGATCCGCCTTGTTTAAATTTCTGTGATGCCGAGGACTTTACAAAGGTTCAATGAACAAACACAAAAAATACACAGACTCAAGACATAGTTCGTGGAACTTATAAAGTCATTTTTTAAGCAGGAATCGAGGCTACAACACTCGATCGTCACAGTATTAAAGCGATAGCCCAAGTGGCTTTTGTATTTATTAGTATAATATTAGTATGAGTTGATATAATAACATAGGCTGCTGCGAATCGCTCCGCGTCTAACAGAATTGCCAATCAGCTCCGTTTTAATATTCGATACCAGATACCCTAACGATGTTTGGGTTGTTCTATCAAGTAGAAATTACTCATATAATTTGCATAAATATTTTGATTTTATAGCAGACTTACATCGATTTTAAACGAATTGATGTTATAGACAAACTTTGGCAAAAGATTTACTTCTTCTTCTTCTCATCAGCCTTTAATAGTCCACTGCTGGACTAGGCCTCTCCTTTGAAAGGAGGAATTGGCCTACTATACCACGCTGGCCAAACGGGTTGGTATAGGGTTTGTATCAAGTTTTTCTTCTCTTACAGTGCTGTTCTCTGCATAATATGCTCCCTCTGTCGGCTCTTACGACACCCTTGGGATGATATGGGATGGTGACAAACGTATTCTTAATACGTCACCACACGGACGAAAGATTTACTATCCTTATCAAAATACAAACTACGGTACTTTAATAAAATATTATGGCACAATTTATTAACAAAGTAACTTTACGAATAATCAGGGCCACATTGAATGGCAGTGCAATTGTTTGTTAGCGCTACGAGCCGTGCTACGATCGTAGATGATAGCTACAATTATATGTTTGACAAACCAACACTACCGTAGCAACAAAATTATTTTTTTTATGAAAACCAAACTTCATTATATTATAATTACGTCATATTAAGCGGTTGGTCAACATAGCCGCGTCTTATGAAACGGATTCTACTGTAACAATATTAGTGTACAACAACTTCTGCCGCGATTGAAGAAAAATTGGCCAAGTGCGAGTCGGACTCGCGCACGAAGGATTCCGTACCATCATCTATAAAAGAAAGTCATGTTAGTTGTAAGTATACTTAAATATTTTTTAAGTAACTATCTGTTTATTAAGATCGAGAAAAATATTGCTTAAAAATTACGTTTGTTGTATGGGAGCCCCCCTTTAAGGTTTACTTTATTTTTATTTAATTATTTATTTTGAAAGGTAATATACAACTACATATTCTGTGAATTGTAAGCGTCTACCTGTTACCGTTAGTAATATTGAGCAAAAAAACGAAAAAACAACACGTTGATTGTATGGGACCCCCCCTAAATAATTTCATATTTTTAAATTTTAGTATTTGTTGTTATAGCGGCCACAAAAATACATAATTTGTGAAAATTTCAGCTTCCTAGCTATCACGGTTTATAAGATACAGCCTGGTGACAGACAGACAGACAGACATACAGCGGAGGCTTAGTAATAGGGTCTCGTTTTTTACCTTTTAGGTACGGAACCCTAAAAAGTGGCTGACAGTATACTATTACACTATCCGTAAACCTGACAGGTAATTAAATCAAATATTCTAATACCAGATTGTCCGTGTAGTGTATTAAGAATACAAAATGTCACTGCCACATTTCCTTTCGTGAGTGTCGTAAGAGGCGACAAAGAAAACATGAAGCAAATCTTTGTGAAAAGAAGGAAATCTCGAATCAAACTCTATACCGACCCGAGCGTGGTGTAGTGGGCCAAATAATAGACTTCTTAACTCACTATGTAATTGTCACCCAAATTCGGAGAGGTCTACGTCCAGCTGTGGACTGCCAAAGGCTACATGAATACCGTATAAAAAGTATATAAATAGGAATGTATGTATGTTTATCCATTGTTTGGTACCTATAATACAAGCGCTGCTTAGTTTGGCACTAGATGGTGATGTGTGTATATAGTAGAATATTATTAAAATTATTCTATAAACTTAACTATACGCTTTCAGTTTTATTTTCAAATAATAAAATAATAGCTTAAGACTTTAGAACTAAAATTATAGAACAATATTTTATCCAGTATAAAACCGAGCTGAAACCTAATAAAGTTTGCAGATTCGTTCAAGAATCACTCAAAGCCATATGTGCCTTCCATTTGCTCTAAAGTTTTCATTTGCCATCATAACTGACTCTGTAATGACGATTTATATTCCTAGATATCCTATATTGGACTTGGTCCTTGTAAGTCTACGTTATATCCAGAAAGCTTATAAGAAAACTCGTATTATACTTACCGACCATAGCTAACTCTTTGTATTAAGTTCGAGTGTAGTCTGTCTCTAAGCAATATAATTATATATATTAATTTTTATCAAGAGCCCAAATACATTTTTTTTTAATTCTTTAAATTTAAGATATATATAGTCCCAGAATTTAGGGACTTTTATGACGCACAGCGCATGTCAATCCCATCGTAACCTAAAACCATATAAAAACCAAAGGAGATCAATATATCAGGGCCATAAAGTCGAACAACTTTCTTGCATCATCTGAACTCGGTTTAGCTAGTAATCGGTGGAATGTACCTATGTCGTTCTTGTTCAACTTTAGAGCTCTGAAAAACCTGCCCCTATCAGCCTCTTAACGGACACATTTCATCAACAAGTGATGTATATATATAAATCATTGAATATTTTATTTTACCATACGGTTACCTAATAACAGCGATAGCCGAGTGGAGAGACCCTGAGGAAACCTGCATGTCTGAGAGTTCTCCATAACGTTCTCGAAAGACATGTGAAGTCTGCCAACCCCAATTGGCCAGCGTGGTGGACTATGGCCTTGCCCTTCTCATGGTGAGAAGAAGCCCGCGCCCATCAGTGAGACAATATAAAGGGCTGATGATGTGATGACGGTCACCTGTTAAACACAACAATTACCAACACAATTATGATCATTCTATGATTCGGTACACATTTTCATTCTGATATTCAGACACTGTATCTAGCCATATAATATACTAGGCGGTTCTGAAATATTAAATAACAAAATCTCATATAAACTTTTTACTGCTGCTATAAAATGGAACAGCTTTTATAGCATAGCTGCATTAATATTTAATACGCTAAGTGCATGCTTCCTTGAAACGATTGAATATCACGTGTCTTTACTCTTTATGCATACGGCGAGCAAAGTGTTTCAAAATGCATATGTCTATCGGCACGTTTGAGCGTCAACTCACGGTGTTAGCTGGCTTCATGCTTGCAGAAGTTTCTTGGCAATATCGGGCATGATGGTGTTGGTTATTGAATAGATTATGTGATATAATGTATCTGTTGTCAAATGTATATCGGCTAGTATGCAACTTCTTGTATCATTATAGTAGACTAGGTAGTCCATGCTAGATGATTTAAGTATGAATGGACCGGCTCGACGACTTAAGTACTATCCTCTAGCAAAAAGGTCAATGTAAAGTAACAGTATCTATACTATGACGTTTCGTTCGATGAGTGAGAGTGCCGGCGCGACCCTTCTGACTATTCCTTCTCTCTCCCCACTCTTAAATCCTTTTTTTCCACTCAACCGGAAGGGCGGCAACGCATTCCGACAACGACAACGATTCTCTGTTGTTGCTTATGTCCATGGCGTCGGTAATCAGTCTGTTACCATCAGGCGATCTGTCTGCTTGCTACCTATTACATAAAAAAAATAATAAGTAAAAGTCTATTAGCGTAACGATGTGGAAAATGCAAAGTTTAAGATAAAGTGTACGATTTCTTAACAAAAATGAGTGCATTTATCTTTTTACCACAATGGATACATACGAGGTCCTGTCACATTCTATTAGTCAAATATTAGAATACTAATGCTTGAAAATACACGGGTTTTATTAATTTGTTTTAGCATTGATTAACTATTCTCACTAGTACCTAATTGACTTTAGTAGCACCCAAAGAAGAGCGAAAGCTTCTACATTTATTATTTTGCTCGCATTAGACATTATCACATTAGTGTTTGCTACAACAATCAGTAATATAAATCAATATCTAACATAATATATGCTCATTGGCAGCCATTGAGGCGTCTCACGTACGAATACCATTATACCAATCATCCGCCAATTTATACCTTCGTTAGCAAATATTATCTTTCGCCACGTTAGGGTGTTATTATTATAGGATTCTTAGACAAACAAAGCTATAGGGTTGTTCTTACCAATGTAAAGAGGAATGGACATGGTAAAGAAAATAAGAGGTAATATTTTTATGGCCTCCTTAAATTTCTATTCCGCGTACTTACAATGGCTGTCTCGTAAATTGATCTGAGAATCATAAAGGCAGGGAGAAACATGTACCAATTGCCAAAGTGGCGACCGCACAATTACATTCAAGAGGATAAACTTGTTCGAGACACTAGTATAAGGATGGTACATATGGGCGCAAATTAATATATAATATTGGTACGAAAATGTTAATAATATTTAAGATTGATATTTAAATACCTAACTATTTGTGAACACAGAACTAAGAACTTCACTACTTTAGATTATTAGACACTGTATTGACTGCTTCACTGTTTTATAAAGATTGGGTATTTAATTTATCGCTTAATTATTAAGATAACTCCAGAAACTTTCAAAGTAAAATCAATTAGTATTAAATAACATTATTCTGACACTTATTTTTACGGTAATAAATAACATAAGCTTATATTTACATCCTGTTGATAGCGCCATCTGTTGGTGAATATTGTAAAGCAGCGATTGGTTAGTAAAATAAATTTGTTATTCGTGTAAAATAAATCATTTGGTGTTGTGCGAAATTCATTACAATATTAATATTGATTTTTGAACTATACTTTATAATTAATTGTATAGTAATTTCAATTATAATTATATTGTAAAGGAAGTGGCAGTTGTTAAACATTAAGCGTAATGACGGTTAGTGTATAAAAAGGAGTGTAGGTCACATTTTATTTCAATTCTGTGCTAGAAATCGTCTGAAAATAAACTAAGACATATTACGTGAGTGTTTTTATTATAATGGAGTCTGGACACGATAACCCTGGCGTATCGCCGACAGCAGCGGTTGGATAAACGCCCCCTAAGAGACTTCGGGATCTACGGTTGGCGCGAGAGTGATGGGTCTCTTGGCTTGGCCGCCATTACCAATCATCATTGGTCTTCAGGTCATCACTTGAAGACTGATGCGACAAGCGCTTGGAAGCCGTGTTTGGCCCTAGTCAACCCTGATCGGAGACCACACGGTGTGTCGGAGTTATGGCGAGCACGTCTACACTTCACGTGAGGCCACGTGCGAGCGAGAGCGACAGAGCGACTACGACGGGGTGCACGCACAAGGGTGTGCTGTGGCGTGAACGCTGATAAGTATAATTTTATTCAGGAGTCTTTATGAAATTAGATGTTTGTGTTGTTATGGTAATTATTTGAGTCTATAGATATTTTTATTGCCTACTAGTATCAGCATTGAGAAATAAAAATGAAAGTTGGATATATAGATTAGCAAGTAAAAAGCAAAGTTCAACAGCCTCAATTATTTCTAAGAAAATTCCTAAAATCCAAGTCAACTCACACTGTAATTAGCACATAACCATATCATGTAACAATGTATATTATTCGTACTAATGATGTCAGCAATAACATAAAACATGATAATCATGAGTTAGGACGCCAAATGAGCCATAAAATTGCTAATAACAACAGGAGTCTAACAAGCGACCGGGGCTCTCAACACGCAGTTTATTAAGTTTTAAAGCAATTTACAAGCTTTATTGCGCTATAGGCAACGCTCGCCGATACACCGAGACAGAGGCTTGAACTACTGAGAGAATTACTTTCCTTTTTTATTTATTGGTAATAAATATGGAGCCTTATAAAATAAAACGGACATATTGTGCACTCTGTGCAACATGCTGCTTCGCGCATGAGGAATTTGGTATATTTCGAGGAGTGAATGAAAGTTAAAAATTAAATTCTACTAGATTTCGCTCGCAGCTCCGTTCGTGTGAATTAATCCTCAGCCTTGCTTCCTTCCACTATCGATTCTTAATAATCGCGTTCATATAAATCGCGATATAATAAAATCATAAAAATATCGCGTTCATACCTACATACAATCAAACAGGACGCGGCGCCTACTTCATTTTATAATAAGTATAGATACTCGTATATCCGTTAGTCTCTTCTCATAGTTAAAACTTACTCGGCAGGTAATAGCATCTATCACGACAAGTGTTTTTCCGGGGTCGCATAAATTATACCTTTAATTTATTTTTAATGTAGTGTAAGACGGATATATCTGATAAATAATGTTTAGTTAAAACACTTTTATATTTAAACTGCCAAATGAATGTATACCGATGTTTGGGCATTGTGTAGTATAAGTTTACTTACAGAACCCTAAAATGGGCGACCTGTAAATTGGTCATATGAAGCATCAACCACGTCATTGTCCTTTGGGAATGCTAAGCAGGTATGAATAATTGGCGTCGGTCACGGAAAAATATATTGTTAATAGAAAGAGTTGGTTAAGGCAAGTGGCCTAGCCTATCTGTTACCTATACCATACATACACAATACCGTCTACACGCACAATAAAATTACAACTGTAGAAATAAATAATATGTTCAGGAATCCAGTAAATACTTTTAGTTTTCCTTTACTACTCGTATTATCCATATAGTTCAAACTTTAAAGTGATTCTAAATCTATTAGAAAATTGTAAAGTTTATAAAGTGGTAAGTTTGGTTTGAACAAAGAACCTTCTCATTCAAAAGTAACTAAGTATATGGCATAGTATAGTTTTGAGGATTTTATTCATTTACATTGATGAGATTATCTTTTCTTCTTGTCCTTGGTTTGTCTGAGAATATAGTTATACAGCTAGTTTAAGGCCTCCGCGGAGGTTTTGATGAATTAGCTCAAACGCCTGTAGGTGAAAGTCTAACACACCTCTGCCGCTAAACAAGTATCATACCATTTCTGTTTGACCATTCTTATAAAACAGAGACATTATTAGACGTCAGCCACCATCTGGTATTAGATTATAATCTGTGTTAGGTGTGCTTGAAAAAAGTTCATCATCATCATCGACCCTGTATATAAACTATCCCACTGCTGGACCCGGGCCTCTTCACACTGAAGACAATTAATTGAAGAAACTTAATTAATGTAAATAGATCTTTATTGATATTTGACTGTTACAGTTACCTGGCGCGGTTATTCAATATAGAATAAGATTTATATGACCACTCAAACTTGACCTCTGAGTACTAAAGACTACCTACTTACGTAAGGCCACTACCCATTTTACACGATTATCACCCATGTCGCGACTGGATATTGTATCAAAACCCAACGTATATACCATTAAAGCTATGTAATACGTGAGTCTACTTTGAAAAAGAAACCCATTTACCAAGTTTCAAATTTATTCGTTTTGTAGGCACACACAATTACGCGTCAGTCGCTCGGTATTTATTTACACTTACAAAATGTTGGCCCAAAATTGCCCACGTAAAAAATAAATCAAAGATCTTTCATTCGATATTGCTACGACGCAGAATTTTGTTTACTTTATGGAATAAACAAAAATTATAGAAAATATCGGCAATACACGGGATGCTGTCTCTACGTTAAGAAGAGTCGGGCCTGATTCATCTTTATTTGTCACAATTATTGAGCCTTAAGGGCCTTGTAAGCATATGAAGAAATATTTATGAAAGGACATAATAATTCAGGTCTCGAACATTTTGTACTCAAATATGAAAGTACCGGCCAGAAAAAAAATATACTAGATTATTATGGGTAATAATATCCTGATGATTTTTTACTACTACAAGAATCGTCTATAATTATGAACCCCTAGGCTGTTATTTGCATTTGAAAGTGCAAAAATTAATTCTTTTCTTACAATGTTTGGAGCATCACATTACGTTTAAGATTTGACAAATACCTTAGGTACCCTCCCCAGGCTAACGGAAGAAGACTTGGTGCTATTTAATCTTGGTATGTACCAAATAAAACAAGTAAAGAGCTACTACGGTGAACATTTTAACCCAAATGGAGAATTCATTATAGAAATTGGAAGCGAACTTCTCACTTAGCGATGAGCACACCAGAGAGTTGGGCGAAAATGTTGTTATAATAAGGGGAAGAATTCAGTCTCGCCATGTGAGAGCCAGATCATATTATTTTTACATTGGCTGGAATACAAGATTAAGTGGTCGGGAAGCCATAGCACATTATTACTATACTTGGAATGTAAGCAAGCGAACCGTCGGTTGCTGCTCTCGCACAATGTGTTTGGTGTGGTATACGAGCTTCGTATGACACCAACCTCATATAAGTCTACCTGCAATAAAGTTAGAAAATATCACGATAAGGTCTACTGAAATTTAAAAACATGTATATTGAAAAATAATAAAATGATTACCCCAATCTTTATTTTTGTTATTTTTGACTACCTACTATGATCATACCTGAGTATTTGGGTTTAAATGTTCACCGTAGTAGCTCTTTGCTTGTTTTATTTGGTATATACCAAGACTAAATAGCACCAAGTCTTCTTCCGTCAGCTTGGGGAAGGTACCTAAGTTGTTTGTCAACTTTTAAACGTAATGTGATGCTACAAACATTGTAAGAGGACAATAAATGTTTGCACTTTCAAATTCAAATAACAGCCTAGGGTTTAATTGTAGACGATGCTTGTAGTAGTAAAAAAAACATTAGAACATTATTTCCCATAATAGTCTAGTATTTTTTTTTTTCTGGCCGGCACTTTCATTTTTGGGTACGAAATGAATGAGGTCCTTTTGTTTTAAAACTCAGTAGGTAAGTAAGTAAGTAAGTGAATGAATTATTCCTATAAGTTTTCACCCCTTTGATAGTCCATAAACGTAGAAACAAATAGTGCCTTATTTATAACTAGCGAACCAAATGCAAATTTTCACAGTGCTAGTTTCAAAATCAGTAAATTTTCAAACAACATACTTAGTGGGTCTTTAAGCTTAGGTAGTTTAAACTCTACGATGATATGTCAATCAGAACGTGTATTTTTATATACCTACTATAAACATAATGTGGTTATAAAAAAACGAAATGGTGAAAGAAAACTTCACGAGGGAACATGCACGGCTGACCTACATAATGTTCTCGGAAGACGTGTAATCTGCCAACCTGCACCTGGCCAGCGTGGTGACCTATGCCCTTACTGTTCTTATAATGAGAGGAGGGCCGTGCACAGCAGTGAGACAGTTTATATACAGGCCTGATGATAATGATTACAAACTACTAGAGGATGCCCGCTGCTATCCCTGATTATATCCTTTTAATTTAACCGGTTCTACATGATCCCGAGGCAATTTCGGGTAATCCCTTCCTAGTGAAGGTTTTCAAGGAGCATACATACCAAACTTCACTTTGGTTTTGGCTGTTCTTTGTCTGTTAGTCAGTCCGTATCGCAAGAATTTTATATATACAGATTTATACAGGGTGGCGCTACCATAGGGGCACTTTTTGAACAGAGGCATAGCGTACAACATTCTGAAGCCTTGTACCAAAAATCAATTAAATCGGTGCAGTAGTTTAGCCACAATATCGATTTTAAGTTCCGCAATTTTTGCACATGCTTTGAATTCCACACAGCTGATACAAAACGGTCAACGACCCTACACCGCGACTCACTACGATGCGGGCGCCGACTCAACGCCGCGTGAGGATTCCCGCATATCTTCGAGGACGCGCGAATGTTTTTAGTCAGGTTCAAGCATTTATGCACTTTATTGTAAAAAAAATATAGTTTATTTTCAAGTGCGTTAATAAAATCCGCTCCGCTGCGCTCCGTTTTATCTGCGTCGAGCCTAACTTCGGATGACGTCGAGGCGTCGCGTCGGAGCGAGCCGGGGCGTGCAATGTAGGGTCGTTGACCGTTTTGTATCAGCTGTGTGGAATTCAAAGCATGTGCAAAAATTGCGGAACTTAAAATCGATATTGTACTGCATCGATTTAATTGATTTTTGGTACAAGGCTTCAGAATGTTGTACGCTATGCCTCTTTTCAAAAAGTGCCCCTATGGTAGCGCCACCCTGTATAGATGACAATCACAAAGCTGGCTAACTACATTATCCATACCTCGTAACACACACATTTCACTAACTGATTTTAAACTTTCGCGATTTGTATACATCATACAAAATAATTTATCTGGTCTAGACTAGTCTCTCCTCGACTATGATCGGTGCAAGACGATCAAAACGTCAGAATCAATAAGGTAATTATGCATTAAATAAGTTAAGTAAGATCCAATAATTTATTTTGTATGACACATTTCACTATTAAACATATAAAATTAAAATCAACACCTATCCATTATTGTTGGTAATTAAATAGAGCCTCCGTTCAATAATATACACGTGCAGTGAACATGCGAGGACACACACGCTATTAAAGTAGACCGCAAGCAGGCTTCAGTGCATTCGGTGCAAACTCGTCAGTTAACCATGTGTCTTGCGCAATTATTGGCCCTCTGTGTTTTGAGGTTTCTGTTACCTATAGCTGTAAGTTTGAATTTGTTAGTAATTTGATTGTGAATTACTGGTAGTGTGGAATGTTTTAAGCTCCAAGAGTAGAGTAGTACTAACACCATGTATCCCAGAACGACTAAGTTACTGAATTGATTTGAATGTAATTAATTGATACCGCATTTCATTCCGTGGGTGTCGTAAAATTTTCGTGTAGTGACGGATAAAGAATACAAGTGTCACTACCCCATTTCATTCCGCGGGTGTCGTAAAAGGCGACTAAGGAAATTGCAAAAAAGAAGCGAATAATATCTTTGCGAAGAAATGGAAAACTTGAAACCAAACCCTATACCAACTCGTCTGGCCACCGCGGTATAGTAGGCCAAATACCACCCAATGAACGCACCCACGAATAGGCCCCCAGTTCCCGGTAGTCCCGCTGTCCGCAACTACGGTAGCGGTCGCGGTAACAGCGGTAACAGGGGGTGCTAAGAATCTCCGGGCTACGGCAAACGGCTACCACAAGAAACTGACTACCTGAAGTAGAACTAGGTCATACAAACTGGCATATATTGGGGTTGTCTGAAGTCCGAAGACAGGGGGAGGACACGATAACCCTTGAGTCAGGCAACCTGTTCTACTTTCGAGAAGGCGATCAGCCCTCTCAGGGCGGTGTCGGTTTCCTCGTTAACAAATCTCTCGCTAACAACGTTGTAGAAATCAGCAGTGTGTCGACACGGGTAGCGTACCTGATATTAAGGATCACCGACAGGTACTCCCTGAAGGTGGTACAGGTATATGCGCCGACCTCGACATACTGCGATGACATAGTCGAAGCCATGTATGAGGACATTACTAAGGCTCTACATCATACCACCAAGACACACTACAGCGTTGTTATGGGGGATTTTAATGCCAAAGTGGGAGTACAAGAACGCGGCGAAACGAGAATCGGATCCTATGGCGTGGGGTGCCGAAATCACAGGGGACAAATGCTGGTCAACTTTCTGGAGTCACAGGGGCTCTTCTTAATGAACTCCTTCTTTAAGAAAAACCCTCATAGAAAGTGGACATGGCGAAGCCCCGATACTGTGACAAGGAACGAGGTAGACTTCATCATGTCTGATCGGAGGTATATATTTAGAGACGTCTCAGTGATCAACAGGTTTAATACCGGTAGCGATCACCGACTTGTCCGAGGCACTCTAAATATAGACTTCAGAGCTGAGAGGCTTCGCATGATGAAGTCTACTCTTAGACCTATGGCGCCGCAGCTAGCAGTTGGATCCTAAAAGTTTCAACTGGAACTTCAAAACCGTTTCGGACTGCTAGAAACCCATGGCACTGTTGACGAGAAAACCGACGCTGTGGTCAAAACGCTACAGGATGTGTCTCGAAGGGTGTTTCCCGGAAAAAGCGTTAACAAGCAAAGTAAACTCTTGCTCGAGACTCTCGAACTTATGAGGCAAAGAAGGGGAATGTCATATGCGCAGACGTCTTCGACAGATGGAAGAAACCTAAACCGGAAGATCCGGAAGCTGGTGCGACGTGACCTCCGATGTTCCAATACCCGCGCCATTACGGCTGCGATTGAACAGAATCGATGCACCAAAGCTTTCGCTCGCCAGCTTGGTAGAATTCATCTGTCGAAACTCAATACTGCGGATGGCAAAACCGTAACCTCCAAGTTCGAGATTCTCGCTGAAATTGAGAGTTTCTACAAGGACTTGTACGCATCATGGATGCCTAAGCCCACGAGACCCAGCGATGATGACCACAGAGCCCAACTCACGCGCCATTACACGGAGGACATCCCTGATGTAAACCAGGGTGAGGTAAGAGTGGCTCTCGAGCAGCTCAAGAACAACAAGTCTCCAGGGGATGACGGAATCACCACAGAGCTCTTAAAAGCAGGTGGGACAGCAGTTCTGAAAGAGCTGGCGAGCCTGTTTAATTCCGTTATCCACCAAGGCCTAACACCTCAGGCGTGGAGTGGGAGTACGGTGGTTCTGTTTTTCAAAAAAGGTGACAAAACCCTGCTGAAACACTACAGACCCATCTCACTCCTGAGTCACGTCTACAAGCTGTTCTCGAGAGTCCTAACAAATCACCTCGCCAGAAAACTCGACGATTTCCAGCCACCGGAACAAGCCGGGTTTCGAAAAGGCTATAGCACCGTAGACCACATCCATACTGTTCGGCAGATTGTACAGAAGACCAACGAATACAATCAGCCGCTGTGTATGGCTTTCGTGGACTACGAGAAAGCCTTCGACTCCATCGAGACCTGGGCGGTTCTGGATGCTCTGCAGCAGTGTCGCATCGACTGGCGCTACATCGAGGTGTTGAGATGTTTGTACGACACGGCCACTATGACCGTCTAGCTCCAGGACAGTAAAACCAGCCCCATTGAGTTGCGTAGAGGGGTGAGGCAGGGGCATGTAATATCCCCTAAGCTCTTCACCAACGCACTCGAAGACGTCTTAAAGACGCTGGACTGGACTGGACTGGACGGGGCATAAACATTAATGGCGAGTACATATCCCACCTTTGGTTTGCCGACGATATCGTCGTCGTGGCAGAGACTGGAAGAGCTCAGTGAGATGCTGCACAGCCTAAATGGAGCCTCTCGAAGGGTCGGTCTCGGCATGAACTTGGATAAAACCAAGATTATGTTCAACGAACACATAGTGCCGGGACCGGTTTATGTCGACGGATCGATGCTCGAAGTTGTTCAAGAGTATGTCTACCTTGGGCAAGTAGTCCGGCTTGGTAGAAACAACTTCGAGAAAGAAATCGACCGCAGGATCCAGTTGGGTTGGGCAGCGTTTGGCAAGCTACGTCGTGTTTTCTCTTCGCCCCTACCGCAATGCCTGAAGACAAAAGTCTTCAACCAATGCGTCCTACCTGTTATGACGTACGGTGCCGAGACGTGGACACACACAGTGGGACTAGTCCACAAACTAAAAGTCATGCAGCGAGCTATGGAACGGGCTATGCTTGGCGTCTCTTTGAAGGATTAAATCCGAAACGAAGCTATCCGACAAAGAATAGCTCACAGAATCAGTAGGCTTAAGTGGCAGTGGGCTGGCCATATCTGTAGAAGGACCGATGGCCGATGGAGCAAGCGTATCCTAGAGTGGAGACCACGTCTTGGCAAGCGTAAGGTAGGGCGGCCCCCGGCTAGGTGGACCGACGACCTGAAAAAGGTGGCTGGGACAGACTGGATGCGGAAGGCTGAGGACCGTGTACTGTGGCGCGTGTTGGGAGAGGCCTATGTCCAGCAGTGGACTGTGATTGAATAGATTGATTGAATTGATACCGAGTAGGAACCATGAAGATAGAGTGTTGTAGTTTGAACCTGAAAAAGGATGAGCTGTTCACAATTAACTACCTAATTTATGTTTTAAAGTAAAGTTAAGTTTAAGTCTCCATCCACCTTGTTTAAATTCCTGTGATGCAGGGGACTTTACAAATGTTCAATGAACAAACAGAAAAAACACCCTGGCTCAAGACATAGTTCGTGGAACTTATAAAGTGATGTTTATATAATGTGTCCAGCCTTCAGCATTTAGACTGTAATCCTATCATATCCTGCAGCCTTACCTACTTTCATACTTCCCAGTGCCTTCACGATCTCATCCACGCCAATAACGCTTTCGTCATTGCTATCATTATTGCATTCATTTCAGCTAGCGGTGTCTCTATCGCCGTTCTTTCAAATAAACTTTAAAAATACATGATGTTTTGAACTAGAATCGAGGCTACAACACTTGATCGTCACAGTATTAAGCGATAGCCCAAGTGACTTTTGCATTTATAATATTAGTATGAGTTGATATAATCGCATAGACTGCTCTGACAATCTCATTGGGTGCATAGGGTTCCCACCAAGAACTTAGGGTCCCAAGCCAACCTCCCCTGCAAGTGGTGCACCTGCCGATCTACGGACGAGGCTCTGGCAAACAAAATGTCCCAATAAGCGGCAATAGGCTCGCCACCTATTACGTGGGATCAAAACACTGGCGAAAAGTGGGCGTTTAATATGCCTCTGCCTACCCCTTCGGGGAAACAGGCGTGAGTCTATGTATGTATGTACTGCTCTGACAATCTCGCAGAGCCCTTTACGTCCATCAAAGCCATATGTGCCTTTAATTTGCTGTAAAGTTTTCATTTGCTATCATGACTGACTCTGTAATGGCGATTTATATTCCTAGATATCCTATATTGGACTTGGTCCTTGTAAGACTACGTTATATCCAGAAAGCTTAAAAGAATACTCGTAATATACTTACCAAACACAGCCAACTCTTTGTATTAAGTTGGAGTGTATTCTGTCTCTAAGCATCATATAATATTAATTTTTATTAAGAGCCCAAATACATAATTTTTATTTTATTCTTTTAATTTAGGGACTTTTATGACGCACAGCGCATGTCAGTCCCAGCGTAACCTAAAACAATATAAAAACCAAAGGAGATCAATGTTTCACGGCCATAAAGTCGAACAACTTTCTTGCATCATCTGAATTTGGTTTAGCTAGTAATCGGTGGAATGTACCTATGTCGTTCTTGTTCAACTTTAGAGCCCTGAACAACCTGCTCCCATCAGCCTCATAACGGACACATTCCATCAACAAGTGATGTATATACATAAATCATTGAATATTTTATTTTACCAGCATACGGTCACCTAATAACAGCGATAGCCGAGTGGTGAGACCCTGAGGAAACCTGCATGTCAGAGAGTTCTCCATAACGTTCTCGAAAGACATGTGAAGTCTGCCAACCCGCACTTGGCCAGCTGGTGGACTATGGCCTTGCCCTTCTCATAGTGAGAACATGCCCGTGCCCAGCAGTGGGACAGTATAAAGGGCTGATGATGTGATGACGGTCACCTGTTAGACACAACAATTACCCACATAATTTTGATAATTCTATGATTCGGTACACATTTTTATGCTGATATTCAGACACCGTATGCAGCCATATAATCTCTACTAGGCGGTTCTTATGTCAAATAACAAAATCTCATATAAACTTTTTACTGCTGCTATAAAATGTAACAGCTTCTATAGCGCAACTGCATTAATATTTAATACGCTAAGTGCAGGCTTCCTTGAAACGATTGAATATCATGTGTCTTTACTCTTTATGCATACGGCGAGCAAAGTGTTTCAAAGTGCATATGTCTATCGGCACGTTTGAACGTCAACTCACGGTGTTACTGGCTTTAAGCTTGCAGAAGTTTCTTGGCAATATCGTATATGATGGTGTTGGTTATTGAATAGAGTATGTGATATAATGTATCAGTTGTCAAATGTATAATTATAAATATACGGGTGGTACGCAACTTCTTATATCATTATAGTAGACTAGGTAGTACATACTTGCTGATTTAAGCATGAATGGGCCGGCTCGACGGCGTAAGTACTATCCTCTAGCAGAAAAATCTATGTAAAGCAGGGATTCCCAAAGGGGTCGATATCGACCCCTTGGGGTCGATATCGGTTCGACCACTTTGGGAATCCCTGGTCTAGACTCTTGTAAAAACTTGTGTTAATTTAATAGGGGTCGATTTTTAGACCTCGTCGATCCCCAAAATCAGTTTTCGTTTACGTCGACCTCTAGGAAACCGATATCGACCCCAAGGGGTCGATATTGGTTCGACCACTTTGGGAATCCCTGATGTAAAGTAACAGCATCTACACTGTGACGTTACCTTCGATGAGTGAAACTGCCGGCGGCCCTATTGACTATTCCTTCTCTCTCCCCCCACTCTTAATCCTATTCCTCCTCTCAACCTTAAGGGCGGCAACGCATTCCGACAACGACAACGACTCCTCTGGTGTTGCTTGTGTCCATGGGTGTCGGTAATCAGTCTGTTACCATCAGGCGATCTGTCTGCTTGCCATCTATTACATAAAAAATTATATGTAAAAGTTTATTAGCGTAACGATGTGGAAAATGCAAAGCGTAAGATAAAGTGTAAGATTTCTTAACAAAAATGAGTGCATAAATTTTTTTACCACAATGGATACATAAGAGGTCCGGTCACCTACTATTAGTCAAATATTAGAGAACTAATGAGCTTGAAAATACACGAGTTTTATTAATTTATTTTAGCATGGATTAACTATTCTCGCTAGTAATTGACTTGAGTAGCACCCAAAGAAAAGCGAAACCTTCTAGGAAAAATATTTCGTTTTATATTTATCATTGTGCTCGCATGAGACATACGTGTTTGCTACAACAATCAGTAATATAAATCAGTATCTAAAATAATATATGTTCATTGGCAGCCATTAAGGCGTCTCACGTACGAATGCCATTATACCAATCATCCGCCAATTTATACCTTCGTTAGCAAATATTATCTTTCGCCAGGTTAGGGTGTTATTATTATAGGATTCTTAGACACACAAAGCTATAGGGTTTTTCTTACTAATGTAAAGAGGAATGGACAAGGTAAAGAAAATAAGAGATAATATTTTTATGGCCTCCTTATATTTCTATTCCGCGTGCTTACAATGGCTCTCTCGTAAATTGATTTGAGAATCATAAAGGCAGGGCGAAACATGTACCAATTGCCAAATTGGCGACCGTACAATTACATTCAAGAGGATAAACTTGTTCGAGATACTAGTATAAGGATGGTACCCGATTAGAAATAGTCAAATATTATATAATAGCTGCTACAAATCTCGGCCGCCATTAATCTGTGGCAGTCGATATAGAAAGTAGAAAACAGGTCACACATTTTGATATCCACAATTCTAGAGGAAATGACGCTACCAATCTCAACTGTCAGGAATGTGTGACAATCGCTATAGGCAGTCAGAAACGTGACAACCAGCCTGATATCTACAGGTTTACATCATGTGGCATACAGCAATCCCTTCTGTTGCAGGTCAGATCAGGTCGTTTTGTGGGAAAGTAAGTATTTATTATATGATACCTGGCTAGGCAATAAAGCAGATCTCACGTTCTAAGGCAAACGTAATGGATGCAACCAGCCTAATATCTCCAGGTATACCTACATCATGTAGCATTCAGCAATCTCTTCTGTTGCAGGTCAGATAAGGTCGTTTTGTGGGAAAATAAGTATTTATTCTATGATACCTGGCTAGGCAATAAAGCAGATCTCAGGTTCTAAGGCAAACATAATGGATGCAACCGGGCTAATATGACGACAATGAGCGATTAAACTTAGCGATCACTGATAAGTATAATTACCAAGTTTCAAATTTATTCGTTTTGTAGGCACACACAATTACGCGTCAGTCGCTCGGTATTTATATACACTTACAAAATGTTGGCCCAAAATTGCCCACGTAAAAAAGAAATCAAAGATCTTTCATTCGACATTGCTATGACGCAGAATTTTGTTTACTTTATAGAATAAACAAAAATTATAGAAAATATCGGCAATACACGACATGCTGTCTCTACGTTATGAAGAGTCGGGCCTGACTCATCTTTGTTTGTCACAATGATTGAGCCTTAAGGGCCTTGTAAGCATATGAAGAAATATTTATGAAAGGACATCATTCAGGTCTCGAACATTTTGTACCCAAATATGAAAGTACCGGTCAGAAAAAAAATATACTAGATTATTATGGGTAATAATATCCTGATGATTTTTTAATACTACAAGAATCGTCTACAATCAACCCCTATGCTTCTTACAATGTTTGGAGCATCACATTACGTAGAGATTTGACAAACACCTTAGGTACCTTCCCTAGGCTAACGGAAGAAGACTTGGTGCTATTTAGTCTTGGTATGTACCAAATAAAACAAGTAAAGAGCTACTACGGTGAACATTTTAACCCAAATGGAGAATTCATTATTGAAATCGGAAGCGAACCTCTCACTTAGCAGTGAGCACACCAGAGAGTTGGGCGAAAATGTTGTTATAATAAAGGGAAGAATTCAGTCTCGCCATGTGAGAGCCAGATCATATTATTTTTACATTGGCTGGAATACAAGATTAAGTGGTCGAGAAGCCATAGCACATTATTACTATACTTGCAATGTAGGCAAGCAAACCGTCGTCGGTTGCTGCTCTCGCACAATGTGTTTGGCATGTTATACGAGCTTCGTAAGACACCAACCTCATATAAGTCTACCTGCAAAAAGGTTAGAAAATGTCACGATAAGGTCTACTGAAATGTAAAAACATGTATATTGAAGAATAATAAAATGATTTCCCCAATCTTTATTTTTGTTATTTTTGACTACATACTATGATCATACCTGCGTATTTGGGTTTAAATGTTCATCGTAGTAGCTCTTCGCTCGTTTTATTTGGTATATACTCGTACCAAGACTAAATAGCACCAAGTCTTCTTCCGTTAGCCTGGGGAAGGTAGCTAAGTAATTTGTCAACTTTTAAGCGTAATGTGATGCTCCAAACATTTTAAGAGAAAAAATAATTTTTGCACTTTCAAACTCAAATAACAGTTTAGGGGTTAATTGTAGACGATTTTGTAGTAGTAAAAAAACATCAGAACATTATTTCCCATAATAATCTTGTATAATTTTTTTCTGGTCGGCACTTTCATTTTTGGGTACCAAATGAATGATGTCCTTTTGTTTTAAAACTCAGTAGGTACTATTTAATAATGAATTATTCCCATAAGCTTTCACCCCTTTGATGGTCCATAAACGTAGAAACAAATTGTGCCTTTTTTATAACTACTGAACCAAATGCAAATAAATTTTCACAGTGCTAGTTTCAAAATCAAATTTTCAACCTACATAATAATAATAATAAAATAATAAAAATCGTTTATTACCAAAATATATAACAACAATGAATCGATATACTGTGGCCCCACACTAGGCAAGCCTGTACTGTGGGTACCATGACGATTACCATTTACGGTTACATTGCTCGGTCGAAATTAAATGAATTACATTGCCATGTGTTTAATACTTTAAAACAAAAAAATAAAAAATCTTTTTTACATAAACAAAGTTACTATAAAATAAAAAATTATAACATATTAACTCCTATAGGGATGGAACGATAAAAATCAATATTAGCGGGTCTTTAAGTTTAGATAGTTAAAGCTCTACGATGATATGTCAATCGGAACGTGTATTTTTATATACCTACTATAAACTATGTGCGTATTAAAAACGAAATGGCGAAAGAAAACTACACGAGGGAACATGCACGGCTGACCTACGTAATGTTCTCGAAAGACGTGTAATCTGCCAATCTGCACTTGGCAAGCGTGGTGACCTATGACCTTACTGTTCTCATAATGAGAGGAGGGCCGTGCATAGCAGTGAGACAGTTTATATACAGGCCTGATGATAATGATTACAAACTACTAGAGGATGCCCGCAGCTATTTCTGCATATATTTTTTTAATTTAACCGTTTCTACCTGATCCCGAGGAAATTTCGGGAAATCCCTTCTTAGTGAAGGTTTTCAAGGAGCATACATACCAAACTTCACTTTGGTTTTGGCTGTACTTTGTCTGTTAGTCAGTCCGTATCGCAAGAATTTTATATATACAGATTTATATAGATGACAATCACAAAGCTGGCTAACTACATTATCCATACTTCGTAACATAACACATTTCAATCATCGATTTTAAACTTTCGCGATTTGTATACATCATACAAAATAATTTACCTGGTCTACACTAGTCTCTCCGCGACCACGACCGGTGCAAGACGATCGAAACGTCGGAATTAAATAGGTATTTATGCCTAAAATAAGTTAAGTAAGACACAATAAATAATTTTGTATGACACATTTCATTATTAAACATATACAAGCTAAAATCAACACCTATCCATAATTATTGGTAATTAAATAGAGCCTCCGTTCAATAATATACACGTGCAGTGAACATGCGAGGACACACACGCCATTAAAGTAGACCGCAGGCAGGCGTCGGTGCATTCGGTGCAAACTCGTCAGTTAACCATGTATCTCGCGCAATTGTTGGCCATCTGTGTTTTGAGGTTTCTGTTACC
This sequence comes from Euclidia mi, assembly GCA_944739405.2. NCBI lineage: Eukaryota > Metazoa > Arthropoda > Insecta > Lepidoptera > Erebidae > Euclidia > Euclidia mi. The sequence goes on along the minus strand of OX123193.2, from coordinate 26,089,214 downwards.
TATAGCTGTAAGTTTGAATTTTTTTAGTAATTTGATTGTGAATTACTGGTAGTGTGGCATGTTTTAAGCTCCAAGTCAAAGTCAAAGTCAAAATCCTTTATTCATTTAAATCACAAAGTGACACTTATGAACGTCAATTTAAAAAAAAAAATTACTCAAAGCTTCTACATTTACATTTACTGCCACGTTCGCAAAGCAAGGGCGTAGAACCATGAGAAAGAGCGGGCAATAAAACTCAAGGTCACTCTTTTTCATCGCCAGGTTTTGCATAATACATAAAAATTTAAATTTTGTAAGGTGCTGCAACTGTTACACCTTCTATGTCATTTGTATATATTTACTCTACTTAATACTCAAGCATAATGTACTAAAATTTTGATGTTCATTTAATTAGCCTCCTGAAAATTGACATGGTGAAACAGGAGCATCCACTTACATTAAGTACCTAATAATGCAGGCAATCCGCGCAAATGTTCAGAACCATGATAGAAATGATACAGTTTAATATTAAAAATGTAATACCAGCCCGTAAGACCGACATCGACCAGTCATCGCAAGTAGCACCCGTTCACGAGTATGACGCATGGGCCAGCCATCATCCCTCTCGCCATATCAGAGGGACAGGGATGACCCGACACACGACGCCACCACAAGAAATGACATTTTAGTGAGCATGACGACAACGGTACACGAACCGGCAGTAATTAACAATTTGTTGGTATACTGACCATGAACACGAATTACCTGCATTTTCCAGATCGTTAATATTATCATAAATATGTGGAACGCGTGCAAAATGCAAATGTAGTACCTATATTTGATTTATTGACATGATACTTTTTGAAATATAACCACCGATCGAACTGATTGGCTACACGATTATAATACATTATAAAAAAAAAATAACAAATAAAAGTATCTAACGAGATGAGTGACATTTAGTAATGTGGTGGCGATTCCAAAAACTATCATTTACATGATTTTAATTGGAATGGAAGAGAGTAGAGTAGTAGGATCACCATGTATCCCAGAACAACTAAGTTACTGAATTGATTTGAATGTAATTTGATACCGAGTAGGAGCCATGAAGATAGAGTGTTGTAGTTTGAACCTGAAAAAGGTTGACCTGTACACAATTAACTAACTAATTTGTATTTTTTTTAATCCCCATTCGCCTTGTTTAAACTGTGCTGAGGACTTTACAAACGGAACTTATAAAGTGATGTTTTGAACAGGAATCGAGGCTACAACATTCGATCGTTACAGTATTAAGCGATAGCCCAAGTGGCTTTTGTATTTATATTAATACTAGCTGACCCAGCGAACTCCGTATCGTCTTTTTAAGAGTTTTTATTTAATTCCCTTTTTTCCAAGCCCCTTTTCCAAAGTTACCATTGACTTAGCACTTTATCTCTTATCATTTCAGAGTCTATAAATGATGAACAAACAAACATAGATTTTTATATAATATTGAATTCCCCATTCCTTAAAATATCGGAGACGAATTCCATAGCGACTTTAAAAAAAATCCCGTCCGCCATCTTTGATTTCCTATCCACCATCTTTGATCACGAAATAGATGTTGTATTTGGATTCTCCATCCCTTTAATCATCAGAGACGATACCCATATTATTTTTTTATATTTTTCCCATCCACCATCTTGAATCACAAAAAAGATGTTGTATTTGAATTCCCCATTCCTTAAAATATCCGAGACGATACCCATATCGACTTTAAAGAAATCCCGTCCGCCATCTTTGATTTCCTATCCGCCATCTTGGATCACGAAATAGATGTTGTATTTGGATTCTCCATCCCTTTAATCATCGGAGACGATACCCATATTGATTTTTTAAATTTTTCCCATCCGCCATCTTTGATTTCCCATCCGCCATCTTGCATCACGAAACAGATGTTGTATTTGGATTCCCCATCCCTTTAAACATCGAAGACGATACCCATATTGATTTAAAAAAAAATCCCATCTGCACTCTTTGATCACGAAATAGATGCTGTTTTTGAATTCCCCATTCCTAAAAATATCGGAAACGATACCCATATCGACTTTAAAAAAAAAATCCGTCCGCCATCTTTGATTGCCTATCCACCATCTTTGATCACGAAATAGATGTTGTATTTGGATTAACCATCCCTTAAATCATCAGAGACGATATCCATATTGATTTTTAAAATTTTCCCATCCGCCATCTTTGATTTCCCATCCGCCATCTTTGATCACGAAATAGATGCTGTTTTTGAATTCCCCATTCCTTAAAATATCGGAGACGATACCCCATATCGACTTTAAAAAAAATCCCGTCCGCCAACTTTGATTTCCTATCCGCCATCTTTGATCACGAAATAGATATCGTGTTTGGATTCTCCATCCCTTAAATCATTAGAGACGATTTGATTTCCCATCCACCATCTTGAATCACGAAACAAATGTTGCATTTGAATTCCCCATGCCTTTTAATATCGCAGACGATACCAATATTGATTTCTTTCAATTTTCCCATCCGCCATCTTTGATTTCCTATCCGCCATCTAATCAAATAGATGTTGTATTGCGATTCCCCACCCTTTAAAATATCGAAGCCGATACCCATATAGATTTTTTAAATTTTCTCATCCGCCATCTTTGATTTCCCGTCCGCCATCTTGGATCACTAAATAAATTTCATATTATTAATCAGCGTCCCGAAAATCTCGAAAACGATACTCATATCGATTGTATCCTATTCGTTTAGCCTTTTTTTGCCTTTGACCCAACCCTCCCCCTTCTCGTTTGACCTAAAATGGTTATTTTTGTCTGGCCCCGAAAAGTTGTGGCGTAATTTTATATAGCCTATAGCCTTTCGGCATAATTGGGCTATCATAGGCAATAACAATTTTTAAAATCCGACTGCTAGTTCCTGAGATTGGCCGACATTATCTTTTAGCCTTTTTAGCCTTTTGCCCGGCCCCAAAGGGTCGAAGCGTTATGTTATATAGCCTATAGCCTGCCGGAATAACTGGGCTATCGTATACAAAAAGATTTTTTCAGATCTCACCGGTAGTTACTGAGATTAGCGCGTTCAAACCAACAAACAAACAAACTCTTCCGCTTTATTATATTAGTATAGATGAGTTGATATAATAACATATGCTGCTCCGACAATCTTGCGTCGTAAGCTAAACTTGAATTGCCAATCTGCTCCGTTTTAATATTCGATACCAGATACCCTAACGGCGTTTTGGGTTGTTCTATCAAGTAGAAATTACTGATATAATTTGCATAAATGTTCTGATTTTATATCATACATGGCTTTTAAATGAATCAATGTTATAGACAAATCTTTGCGAAAGATTTACCATTCTTATCAAAATACAAACTACAGCACGTTAAAAAAATATTATGGCACAATTTATTAACAAAGTAACTTTACGAATAATCAGGGCCACATTAAACTGCAGTGCAATTGTTTGTTAGCTTTACGAGCCGTGCTACGGTCGTAGCTGATAGCTACAAATTATATGTTTGACAAACCAACACTACCGTAGCAACAAAATATACGACCTACGTGAATGAACATTGTATATCTGGGGCCCAATTCTCCTAAATAAATACAGTTTGGATATGTCACTGTTATGCTTACGTCACAAAAAGCGTATTCTTCTAAATTATCTGATATTTGAATGAAATTGTAACGAGATCGTATGTGTCAATGACGAACTGTTTAATTTAAATTATACGATAATGACATTAGGCTATCAGCCGCACATACCGCTCATACCACTTTTGAGTCCATTAAAAATATAATATCAATGTCATATAAAAATACGAGAATTGGGCCACAGATGAATATATATTTGCGAAAATTAAAAAACATATGGTGTGATATCAAGTTCTTGTTATCTATATACAGGTTGTCACAAGACCCATCACTAAGCCGAAGTCTACTCGTTTTGGACATCATGTCAAATCATACTAAGCAAAAATAAAACCTGGGAAACGACCTTTTTTTTAAGTATTCACTTTTTTCAAGCCGCTGTAAAAAAATACACGTGCAATTTTCGAAATACGTACTAATTAATGGGTGCAAAGGACATCTATATGACAGGTTGGCGGTGTAAATGGATCGATTTTGTACCTAATTCCAAAAATTCCATAGTAATTTTGAGCCTCAATATCTCCTCAACCAGTAATTTCCCAGGTATAATGCCGAAGCAAAAAAATTACCGTAATGATTGGTACAATATGGGGTTTCAGTTTCCGTTAAGGGTCTTTTTACACCCTGTATATAAAAGAAAGTCCTATTAGTTACACTATTTATAACTCAAGAACGGCTGAACCGATTTGGCTGAAAATTAGTGGGGAGGTAGCTCAGAACCCGGAAAAACACATAGGATACAATTAGTTGCAAAAAATAATCTGCGAGGGATTTTAGAAAGGGTCGAAGTTTGTAGGGACTAACCTACTACCTATTGACAGTAAGAACGCATGCGCTGTAATAATTAAGTGCTGCGCATGTACCTACTATCGTATATCTGTTAGTACTGTCACATTATACATTGTCATATGGTGCACTGTCATCACTTCGTTCGCTTGCTTATACCATAGAGCATAGATATTTATTAATAGAGACGCATTTCTTATGGGCGCTCTGTAGACAAACTTTCTGTGACTCAAATTACCGCTTGGCGGCGTGGCAGTCGCGCTGTGAGTCTGTGACAGCTGTCTCTATGAGTGCAAGAGAGACGAACGTTCCTCCTGTGTATCTTAACTACGAGAGCAAGAGAGACGGAGAACGACGCCAGCGCCGCCAACGGCGCTAACTACGTACTACACTGTACAACCGCCAATTCGTCACTTGGAATCGGCACACGAAATTCTTAAGAAATGCGCTTCTATTATGTAAATCTGTATTCATTGCTTATACTAATAATTATTGTAACAGCCTTAGCTAATCCCTACTAATATTAGGTATAAGTGCGAAAATGTGTATGTATGTATGTACCGATTTCACGCTAAACCGGCTGATCCACTATTCTCTACTCATAAATGCGAAAGTGTGTATAGACGTAGTGATGTGCCGGATCGTTAAAAATGTATATCCGCGGATACGGATCGGCATACGGATATTTGGTGTCAAGATCCGCAGATACGGATACGGATCTTTATTTTCTTACTTAATCCATGTCGGTGCGCGCGACCTTAAAACGATAGTTGACGTCACACACGCTCGGTGGAACAATAGACAGATTATTTTTCGACTTGAATTATATTAAAAATACTCTGAATGGAATGTAATAGTTTTCTAATTCTACCTAACCACTTATACATTCCATCCAATCAATTCAAAATTAATAAGGTGAACGATCCGTAAAAGATCCGCGACAAAATTAACGGATATGGATACGGATCTCGATTACTCCTCGGATATCCACGGATACGAATACGGATATCCGGAACATCACTAGTATAGAGATATATCGCACCATGGCTTTGACATTAATTTTGACTGTATGCAAAGTGATGTTGTTGAGTACCTTTCTTACTTCTTACCCTATAAGTACTCCTGATAATTGTAAGGAGTTGAGAAACTCTATAGAGTTTTACAATTATCACGAGTACCTTCACGCAACTTGAGACTGAACGTTGGTTTTCCAGTCCCGTTAATGCGGAATCTTAATGCGCCAAAGCTTTGTAATGTAAAATGGCAAAGGGCTGCAAGTAACGCCTAGGACCAAACATTATAAAAGCTATTCGCTATTGCGAGTCAGACTCGCTCATGAAGGGTTCCGTAGTGGTGGACTTACACCATGTATAAACGACAAAGCTATATTTGCAGTTTTTTAAGATGTACTTTATTTCAAAAGCTGCTGACTACATATCGTTTAAACCAATTTTCGTTGGAAGTTTTGTAACGATCTACAGCATATATTTTTTTAGATTTGTCACTCTCTTACTTTAAAATTTAGAGGGACACACACACCCATTTTATCACTTTGGAACAGTATATCTTTCAAAACATTGACTTTGAGAAACAATGGTTTTAGGAACCTCAAAGTAATTTTTAACAACCCATTTTCCACATTAGTTCCATGTATGAAGAGCCTTTAATATTTTTTATTTTCTATAACGTCGTAAAGCGGTTCACAGAATACATCTACCTACCAATTTTCAAATATGTAAACTGAATAGTTTCGGCATAAAGTGGCTGTGACATACGGATAGACTGACAGACATAGCGCGTCTATAAGGATTCCGTGTTAAGCCATTATTGAATACGAAACTCTAAAAATACTGTTTACAGAAATATTCTAAATACTTCTTGCGGTTATATTTCTTATTAGTCCCTATGAAAAGAATTAAAACGAAAATTAATATCAAACAATGAAGTTTTGTGTTACCCCAAATGTAACGTGAGCGAATCTGCGGGCAAAAGCTAGTTATGAATAAATCTTAGATCATGGATCCAATCCTTGACTACAAAGAGCCTGTAATTTTAATACAGTTATTTGGTGTGCCAACACATACTTGTAAACTTTCGTGATTTGGTGAACTAATATTTGGTTTGGCTTGTTTATTCCTTGCCTAGAAAATCAACGTGACAATGCTGCAAACTTTTCTCCGACGTTTTGGTCGGGGTTACTAGTGTGGCCACGATAGCAGTGACCACGATCACATATTTGAATCACATATCAGAGTCTGCGCTGATGGCTTTTAGACAATAATGGCTGTTTCCATTGAATCGATGTGTAACAAGTGTAACAGAACACATATGGCAATTATCATACGATATGAAATGCATTGCACAGAGCAGCGATAGCCTAGTGGAGAGATCGACTGACTACTACGTAGAGGGTCCGGGTTCGAATCCACGGCACCCACCTATGACTTTTCGGAGTTTTGTGCGTATTAAATTGTTAATTATCGCTTGCTAAACAGTCAAGGAAAACATCGTGAGGAAACCTGCATGTCTGAGAGTTCTCCATTAATGTTCTCGAAAGACATTTGAAGTCTGCCAACCCGCACTAGGCCAGCATCATGGCCTATGGCCGTACCCTTTTCATAGTGAGAAGAGGCCCGTGCCCAGCAGTGGGACAGTTTATATTTAGGGCTGATGATGAAATGATGATGAGATGCATTTGCGGCGCCATTACTGCGATCAAATAATCACTTACATGCTTATTTTTTAAACACACGGAGAGAGAAGTAATAGTGGGAATCGATTATGAAATCTAGTACTTTATTTGAATACCTGAAAGCCAATTGCTACTAGACTAATTAAACTTCCTTAGATTATGGCCCATTTTCTCCCTTCGAACAAACGGGGAACATAAAAGGATCCTAAAAGAAGTCAGATCAATGCTTAAAGCTAATGCCGAATGAAAATTTAGAAGATAAACGCTATCTCACCACTTATTTACACATCTTCATCTTCTTCTAATAAGAAATAGATGGATGGACTGTGTGAGGATTGTTAGATTGTTTTAAAACACTGCGATTAAATTAAAACATTTGATTTATGTAAACAAATAATCACTCATTTAACCTTTTTGTATAAATTGTTAGATTTGAAATACATACTTTTAGTATGTTGGCTCATCGCGTCGTAACTCTGAATTATTTGAACTCCAGTCTAATATACACCATAGAGTACCTATGGAGGATATATAGGAGGATATACTCAAAGTTCATTAACTATTTTAAATCTATTATCAATGTTCGCTATTCATTAGTTTAAATACGGATATAGACGATTTTTGTGCTTTAAATATTTCTGCGATCATTATTATAACCCCAGAAACTCTTCTATCTTCCTATAAAAATCTAATTAAATTTAGCTAAGCCGTTTGAAACATTACTACAGACAAATAAAAATACAGAAGACAAAGAATTTTAAAAGATTCGTTAAATAAAAAAGTAGAAATAAATGTTTGTTAATCAAGTCAGCACAGACCGCATAATTACAGCCGTCTGTTTTGAAGGAAATAAACACACAATATTTCTTATTTTCTGCATAACAAGATAACCGTCTGGACGTAACAGATATTTGGGAAAGTCCATTTTCGCCTAAATGTCCTTTACGCTCTTCGTGCCAGAGGTATAGTAAGTGCGAGTACCTTGCCTGTTTTAAGCAACTACCTAACAGTGAATGGGTGATTTGGAAATGTCTGCCAACCTACAAAGTTCAAATGCAATAGACTATACAAAAAAAATACAACAAGACTACAAAATACTAATTCTATAATTATGTTTTATTGCATCGAGTTGAAGAATTCCTAGTATAACGCAATAAAACCTTTGGCATTGTTCTTTTGGAACAATACCTAAAAATATCTAATCCGGTTCTAAAGATAATTCCTTTCTTCTTTATGATTCTCTGTAAAACATGCTGGGTGCAAATGTTTTGTTTCACATCTTGGTAATTGGAACAATACTTGAAACCGCTATGTTTTACTTGCGCGCTATGGCGCTGTCTTTTAAATTATCATCGTCATCCTCATCATAATCTGTATTTATAAAATTCTTGTGTTACTGACTGGCTTTTTCAATTTCTGTTTTGAACTTACTTTAACGGTTATTTTGTTGTAACTGTCTTTCTTTCTTATTAAGCGAAGAGTAGGCATAGCCAAATGCGTGCTGATATACTTTACTTACCTTTCCTAAACAATATGGAAAACTCTCAGATATACAGTTTTATTCATGATATCCACCTTCACCGTCTAGCAAGCGATAATTAATTAATAATTTAGTACGCACACAACTTCGAAATCGCAGCTGTATGTACCAATTTGTTGTATGCCTGGTCTCCTATTGTATACAGAATGTTGATTTGCATTTTCAAAATATTTTAAGAGGTGAATATACTAATATAACTGAATACAAATACATGAAAAATCATTCACTCAAAGTAAAAAAAAAAAAACATCGTTATACACTTTGAAAATTAACTCGGTGTATTTACCGCCGCCGCCACTCAGCTGATCGCCATTGTATGTGTCTAAGACACACAAGCACACGTACTTACCGTGACTGAGCGATACAGTCTTATTTCGGATGATTCAACAGTTTATTCCGAATTACTGTTTCAGTAACATTGAATGAAAATAGGGTCTAATATCATCGCACACAGTTTGAAATAATTTTAGGTTAATAAGTATACTGTCTATGTTGTAATATTAATATATTTTGCAAATTCAGATCAACATACCTATGGTATATTTGTCATTTAATCGTCTTAATCACATTTAAAGCAATTGTTGTAATATGTAATACCCACTTGCTTATCTACGGAGCGACTGGCCTTTCGTCTGACCGGTGCTAGGAACGCTTTAAAACCTCCTTCATCAATATATGTTTCATTTTGTCCACGATATATTCTGCGCATTGGAATAAATAACATACATGAGAAAATAAGTAAAAATAATAACATTAATAATTATATCTAAACATTCTTATTATGGTACCAAGAATTAAACACTAAGCGATAAAACCTTAGGCGGCTTACAGAAGTAGTTCACACAATAAACAATAGACATGCGATAGCAAAAATACAAGATTAAACCTTCTTTATGAATAACTAGTAAAACATAATTAGTATGCAAACGTTTTGTTTGACATATCGGTAATTAGAACAATGTCTACCTGCGCACTATGGCGCGCTCACTGTTCATACTTTTATACATTTCCGACCAAATATCTGTAACGCTTTGATGTTATGCGTTGTTTTCATATTTTGTTTCGGAAACATTCACTAAAATATTTTACTCGCACTTACGATGTTTATTTATTCAAATTGTCACCAATAAAATAATAGTTTTGGGTACGCATGTTCGTAATGATGTGGCATAAAAATGTAAAACATACTGAAATTACTTTTTATATAATAAAAATAATGTTCTGGGAACCATGAATGAAACGAATTACTACGAAATATTAGTTAATTACTCCATCATGAACTGCGCTGATTTGAACATTCCTTCTAAGAACCTGGAGTGATTAACTCCAGGTTCTTAAAAGACAAGGCAGCAGTTATAAGTTGTAAACAAACGATTTAAAAAATCATTCGTGGATTTAAATATTGAAATATGAATAAGGTTATAATGTTTTTAGTCCAGTACAACCTTTCGCAGTCCGCTGCTAGACTTACGACTGTCCTGATTTGTTGCACAGTAGGACTGTGAATCAATAGAAGGTTAAGGCTTATTATATCACACTGACTATAGGGTTTATTGAGGAGTTTGTCGCCTCTCCGCAAAAATTCTATTTGATTAGTGTATTTTAATTTAGTTTTATTATACTGTTATCTGCGAAAAGAATATTTGCAGGTTACTCACACATGCGGCCACAATACACTGCCTTGCAGTATTCCCACCTTAGTTTATCTATAATTAATCATAAAATAATTTTTGTTTTGTTATTTTGGGCTCAGTCGTCTTATGTGAATTCTCTGTTTTCTCATTGGAAGATAAGATAAGATCAAAATAATATATTAATTACCTGGTATGCCCAACGAATTTATTCAACCAAATCTTATGTGTCAACGCAATCGAATGCTTTAATGAGATCCATGTAAAGTAACATACGGGTGCTTCGCCATCCACCCAAACCCTGACGTTTTAAAAAAAAATAAGAGTTGCTGTATCTACAAAATAACAACAAGTCTTAAGCCAGTTTGCTCAAGTTCTTTGCCCTAAAGTACGTGAGCAAACATATTTGGCGTTAATAAGTGGATGAGTCGAAAAAAAATGAAAGTGCTATAATTAACAACTTGCTGATGATTCAATGAACACTCGATAATTGTAAAGACTGAACTTAAAATGTTTATTTAGGATTCCCATAAGAATATTTATCCTAGTATACTTTTAAAGCTTATAAGTATATTCAAAAGGTTTTGTGACTTTTTTAAAGGAGTAATGTTTTTACGAATGAAACTAATGGTCTTGTTTACATAAAATGTATTTACAAAAAATTAAATAATTAGATACAAATAATAAAGACTAAGAAAGAAGAAGAAGAAGAATCAGAAACAAACACATAAGAAATATAAATGATCAATTAAAATATATCTAATTTACAACGAAGAGTGATAAAGACTACTAGATAGTGTTTACATACAAAGGTAACGTAACATAAAATTTTGTATATTTAGGAAAATGTTATCAAAATTCAATAACTCTAAGTTCTTAAATGCGAAAGAAAACCCAACCCTGTCACCAACATCACATCTGTAAGTAGATGTCAATAATTATAAGTAACAAAAACAATAACAAACGTTTTATACTATCACAGTTACATACTTGTATTTACTTATTATAAAAATAGGTAATAGTATCACTTTTTTACATCGGTATCGCAACCAAAAATAAGTGAGGTTACATAAGTTTATCTACCTGATCACTAACTGCGCTGCTTAAGTATACCTTCGAGGAAGAAGGAATAGTAAGTTAACTCCACGAAATCCGAGTTTATGAACTGCAGTTGTAACCTGTAACAAACGAAATTTTTGTGCTGTATTGACTCGCATGATAAGTTAATCTGAATAGTATGATTCCAAAGTATTAATATATAAATTTTACTGCTTCACGTATTTAAATAGATTCGCTTATTAATGAGTAAAAAGTAATAATAATGTAAAGGAGCATAAATTGAAAATGAAAAATGCGTCATCATCAAGCAGAGAGTAATTACAGTTTGCGTGATCAATGTTACCTGAACTGTGAGGTGACAAACTTTTTAAGCTGTAAATATGCGCCCGAAGTTGCGGTACTGTCTCAATCATCCAGCACAGCTGTAACCCTCCATCTCCAACAGGTTGTCTATGAGTGCTTGCTCCTCGTAGGCTGTAAAGAAACATAATATTAGACAAGAAACTCTCGTACATTTAGGTAAACATTATCAAATTTCAATATCTGTTTAGTTCTTTAATGTAACGAAATAACGAATAAGTGTGTTTTCCTTACTGAATAAGTTGATGACGTCGTGAGTGGTGACGTCATGTACGACAGCGTGTGTGTCGCGCTCCGCTGACGTGTCAGGCGGCGGAGGAGGGCGCGCGCGTTTGCCGCCATGTTGCTCCCGAGATGAGCTGCGCCGCTTACGTTTCTTCACATGAAAATTAAAACAATTAGTTTCAATACACACCAGATACGTTACACCGAATTATTGGGCTTGAATGTAAATATTTACCAGTTTCTTCTTCGGTTGTCTGGTAGTAGAGTCGCTTTGACCGCTGCTGGACTCACTGGGAGAAGGAGTTGGTATCAAAAGCTGGAACAACATGTCATTCATTAACGTATGTCAACATTATGTATTGTTATTTAGCCAGATCACATATTATTTTAAAATGTAAACTGTACTGTCTATTATACTTACGAAATCTTCTTCGTCCAGACGTTCGAGCGCGGTGTCATCAAGCCCCAGCCGCGCTTGTAACATCGCGACTGTAACAATGAACTACCATTAGCACCTCACGCACGTACATGAATATATAACACAATCATCACCTTGTAATTAATGTAACTTTTAACTTACTCTGGGCCTCCAAGTTTCGGTTAACTCGAAGAATATCTTCATCGTTTTCAACGGAACTCTTCGATATTTTGTATATGGCCGTTGCCATAACATCTGCGTTTGAGACCTGCTGTAACGAAGAAAATAAATTAATTCATACTTCAAATAATTTTAATATCTATAAACTGTAAGTAGTTCGACTTACGTTTGGCTCACAGCCAACAGCTGCAGCTAGCTCGGCCATAGCGTCGGCTGTTGCGTTCCGACGCTCTCTCTCGTAAAAGGCGTTCCTAGCCCGCCTTTCCTCCTGTTGACAATAATACAAATAATCAATTACAAACAGAAACGCAACGGTTACTAAACAATACAGTTATTATACAAATAATGAACACTTACGAGAGACAGAGGAACCCTGTTCTGTCCCGTTGCGCGTTGGTCTGCCACGACGCCTCAGTGGCACAGACTGCATCTGATTCTAAAATATGGGAAAATTATTAATACACTTGTAACTGTAAAAATAAGTATGTAAACTTATACACGACAACGAAAGTATCGGTACCTTGCTCTTCATCCTTAAATACAGTTTATTTGTTTTCACGGATAGTACTCAACTAATTAACACCAATGTGGTAATGCGAAAATTTACCTGTGCCCGTGATTATATAAATGCGTACACGCAGGGTAGTGGGAAGGGGCGGCGAGTAGGCGTGCCGGGGCTGGGATTGGACGCTAGCTCTCTATTGTGTTACAGGGTAAGACCCACTGCTGGTTTATTTTCAAAAAGTTATATAAAACAACAAATCTACAAGGGAATATAATAAACAATACAATATAAAGTAGTGTATTTTAAAATTTCCAATATGAAATAAATTTATCATTACGATATATATACCTAATAATTATACTTAATTTTGAAATATTTTATTATAATAATTCGCGTTTTGATACTGTAATCGTTCAAGTTTATAATAGTACTAGCTTTTGCCCGCCGCTTCGCGCGCGTTAAATTCGCGGTAACACAAGTCTACTTTCAGTCTCAAGGTAAAAGTTGTATGAAGGCACTCCTGATTATTCTAAAGACTTGAGAAACTCTATAGGGTACAAACTAACTCGGTCAGTATCCATGACATTATCTACCTAAAGGTACATAATAACATCACCTTGCATACAATCAAAAATGTCCAAGCCATGTTCTAATACAGGTCCAATACATGTATATAAACATTTTCGCATTAATAATATTAGTAGGGAAAATCGTTTTAGCCGTTTAAGCGTAGTATATTATAATTTATTAGATTTTGTTTAAAAAAGTGGGTGAGTAGCCTCTGCCTACCCCTTCGGGGATAAAAGGCGTGAAGTTATGTAGTTTATATATGCGAATAATTTAATCACCGTGCACAATATGACCAAAGATTATACAAATACTACGTAAGAATATGACATTCTGTATAATGTGACAGTACTGACAGATATGCGATAGCACATGCGCAGCATCAATTATAAGCGCATCCGTTCTTACTTCCAAGAGGTAAATTTATGCCGTATAAACTTCTACCCTCCCTTCATTCCCTCCCAGTTTAATTTTTGCAACTTATGGTAGCCTATGTCAGTCTCCACGGTCCAACATATCTCTACATTAAATTTCAAAAAAATCAGTTCAGCCATTTTAGCGTGAAAACGGAACATACATACATACATACACACTTTCGAATTTAGAATATTAGTAGGGAGTAGGGATATTGTACAACAAAAATAACTGAATACGCAAAACGTAAATTTCAAACAATTTAAATCAGACTCACTACAAAAGCTAAAGAGGAAAATTTAATAACTTAGTAAACGTAAAATTTTTAATAAAAATATGAATGAGACAGGCACTTTCTAACAATGTATATTTACTAAGTCACATTATAGTATGTGAACATATAGGTGTTATCCAATTACCAAAACATCGTTATAATAACACAAACAAGCCGACGGCTGACGTATTACGGAACGACGTAGACGCGCTACGCTACCGTCTGACCGGTGCTACGAACGCTTCAGTTTCGACTCATTTTGCATTTTGTTAACATCATATTCTTATTATGAATGTTTAATATGTATATACATGAAGAAAAAATTTAGTAGAATAATATGAATTATTACCTGTATTATTATTATTGTACCAGGAATTTCAGTTTAAGCGATAAACCCTTAGGCGGCTTAAAGAAGTAGTTCAAACAATAAACAATAGATGCACGATTACAAAAAGACAAGATTATACCTTCTACTACCTACCTACTAATTATGTTCATTTGAAACATAATTAGTGTGCAAAACTTTTGGTTTGTCACGCGTCGGTAATTAAAACAATGCCTACCTGCGCACTGTGGTGCGCTCACTATTTATTATCTTATACATTGCCAACAAAACATTTTGCAACGCTAAAAACCTTTCACATAATTATTTTTTTGTAATAAATATTTTGATTATTAAGTAGGTCTTCATTCAAACATTTTGCATGCACGTACGGTGTTTTATGTTTATTTACTCAACCTGTCAGTAAGCAAATAGTAGTTTTAGGTAGTACGTTCGTAATGGGCTTTAAAAATGAATAGCGTATTGAAACTACTTTTTATATAAGAAGACTAATATATACTAAGACATTAAGTAAGATCAAGTAAGATTGTATTTTTATTTTCTTTTTCTCTTTTGTTAATTTTTTTTCCTAATTATAGATTAGTTATAAGTTTAGCTTTTATCTTTAATATTTAATTATAACAATGTATATGTATGTTTTGTACCAGTAATAAAGACACTTAAGAAGACTAATGTTGTTTGAACAATGTTATCTATTGTGTAATTATTAAGAACAATACAAAACTGATTCCAATGTGTATTCACAATATAAAAAAAATACTACGAAACGTTAGATAATTAATTAATCACAAAATGCGCTGATTTAAACATTCCTTCTGAGAACCTGGAGTTAATCTATGGCGCTATTAAATGTAAACAAAACATAATTTTACAAACCTTTCTGGGATTTAAATATTAAAATATGTATGAGATTGTTATGTTCCTTTTTCATTACAGCTTTCGCAGTCCGTTGCGAGACTAAACCTGCCCTGATTTGTTTCACAGTTGGACTCTGAATCAATTGAAGGATTTGGCTTACTATACCACGCTGACTATAGATTTTATTGTGAAATTTGCCGCCTCTCCGCAAAGATACTATTTGATTAGTGTATTTTAATTGTTAATAAAAACAGTTATTCATATTATAAATGCGGTACCAATACACTGCCTTGCAGTAGTCCCATTTCAGTTTCTCTATAATTAGTTATGATATAATGTTGATTTCTTATTTTGGGCTTAATCGTCTTATCTGAATTCACTGTTGCCTTATTGGAAGATAAGATCAAAATAATTATGTTAATTATAAATATATTAATTACCTGGTATGACACATACTTATAAAATGTATGGAACCAAATCTTATATTAACGCAATCAAATGCTTTAATGTAGCTTTAATTGTAATTTAGTTCACACTATATATAGCGGTGTGATTGCGAGAGGCAGGATTAAACCTTCATTATGATTCTCTGAAAAACATAATAACTGTGCAAAGGTTTCATTTGTCACGTCAGTAGTTAGAACAATGACTACCTACGCACTGTGGCGCGCTTGCGGTTCATACTCATACCTATACTTTTTTTTATACATTGCCGACCAAACATTCTGCAATGCTTTGATGTATCGATTAATTTTGATAAATATGTTGATTATGACGAATTAATTAAAACATTTTTTATTAATTTAAATTGTCATGAAGCAATTAAAAGTGTTTCATTGTTCAATAAATAGTTTGTTTATTTTTTACGCATGTTCGTAATATTGCGGATTAACAAATGTAAAGCATATTTAAGTTACTTTTTATATAAAGATGTGTGTTATGTTTTTTGAACCATGTTAACTGTGTGTAATAATTAAGAACAAATCGGATTCCATCATTGGAATCCGATTTGTTCTTAATTATTACACATAATTATTACACTCGTTGAAGACTTTTATCTTAAGGTTTTGTGGTAGGGATGACGAAAAGACTCGACAGAGTTTCCTATATGCCGCCCAGCCAAGCTGTATTCTTCTGCAAGCCTCCCTCTCGAAGTTGTTTCTACCCAACTGCAAGGTTTGCCTAAGGTAGACGTACTCCTGAACAACTTCGAGAGGGACCCCGTTTAGGATAATCGGTGCCGGAGAGACATGTTCATTGAACATTATTTTGGTTTTATCCAAGTTCATCCGGAGACCGATGCGAGCAGAAGAATCAGCTAGGCTGCTCAGCATATACTGCAAGTCTTGCACGGTTTCAGCCACGATAACGATATCGTCTGCAAATCTTAAGTGTGAGAGGTACTCGCCGTTTATGTAAATACCGCGTCCTTTCCAGTGCAGCGTCTTGAACATATCCTCCATTGCATTTGTGAACAATTTGGGGGAGATAACATCCCCTTGTCTCACACCTCGATGCAGGTGGATAGGTTCAGATTGCTGGTTCTGTACTTGGACGGTCATAGTCGCGGCGTCATACAGACCTCTCAGCACTTGTACGTACCGCCAATCGATTTGGCACCGTTGCAAAGACTCCAGAACAGACCAGGTTTCGATGGAGTCAAAGGACTTCTCATAGTCCACAAAAGCACAGGGGCTGATTACACTCCTCTGTCATCTGTATAATCTGCCGCATTGTGTGTATGTGGTCTATGGTGCCATACCCTCCTCTAATTATAATAATAATGTAATTTATTTTTGTCCTCAATACTCATGTATTGAGGACAAAAATAAATTACAATGACATATTAGTTAAGAACTTAATCATTAACGGCGCTGGTTTGAATATTTCTTCTAAGAACCTGGAGTTAATCTATTTCAGTTATTAAGATGTAAACAAAACAAAGGAGATATTTCATTCTTGGTTACAAAACGTGCCATACTATAAAAAATAGGGAACATATAAATAATGAGGGAAAAATACTATTTCAAGAATTTACTCATAATTGTGGTCATAGAAAACAAAAACATTTTGCTGTTCTTATCATAATAATATTGAATATGCTAGTTTATTGGGATGCATGGGAGCGCAACAACAACTTAGAGCTCCCAGCCAACCTCACCTGCCCGTGGTGCATCCTGCCGACCAGCGAACGAGGCTCTGGCGACCGACTAACGGCGGTATAACCGTTGCAAATAGGCGTAGCAAAATATAATAGATCGGTGACGGGCAGCAGCGTCACCGGTGCGAGAAGCTACGCCCTGCGATCACCAACACGCATGCCCAGCGTGGTAATTACGGGCAAAACCTCAATGGCACACACGCTTACGCAACGGCCCCCAGGTCCCGGTTGCCCCGTTATTCCTGGCCAAGGCGGCGGACATGGTAACGGCGGGGCAGGGGGTGCGAAGAATCCCCGGGTTATGGTAGGCCGCCAACACCAACTGACCATGGCTACGTATAACGGACGCACGCTACGGCTCGACAAACATCTGGCACAACTCGAAGAGGAACTGAAGTACATAAGGTGGCATGTTTTGGGATTATGCGAGGTCCGGAGAGAGGGAGAGGATACCGTTACCCTAGATTCAGGCCATCTTATGTACTTCAGGGGGGGGGAGACCAGCCATCCCAAGGCGGGGTTGGGTTCCAGTCCTCTCTGACTATATTTTAGAAATCTCCAGTGTGTCGACAAGGGTAGCATACCTTGTGATCAGACTCACCAAGAGATATACTCTCAAGGTTATCCAATGTGTATGCACCGACTTCGGCATACTCGGATGATGAAGTAGAAGAAATGTACGAAGACATTTCCAGGGCCTTACACAACACCCAAAAGGCCCACTTTAATGTTGTCATGGGAGACTTCAACGCCAAAGTGGAATCGGTAGTAGGACCACACGGATTTAGTAGGAGAAATCATAGGGGGCAGATGCTCATCAACTTCTTAGAGAAGGAGGGGCTGTTCTTAATGAACTCATTCTTTAAGAAGCAGCCTCAAAGAAAGTGGACGTGGCGAAGCCCCGACACTATGACAAAAAATGAGATTGACTTCATTATGGCGGACAAAAGGCGAATATTTAGGGATGTCTCAGTGATCACTAGGTTCAACACCGGAAGTGATCACCGACTTGTACGAGGCACTCTGAATATCGATTATAAGCTTGAACGCGTTTGCCTTATGAAGTCTACGCTCCGGCCAAATTTCCTCCAATCCGTGGTTGGATCTGAAACATTCCAGCTAAAACTGGAAAACCGGTTCGCTGCCTTGGAAACCGCAATAGACGCAGATATGGACCAGAAACTCGATACAGTGGTGGAAATCCTTCGGGATGAGGGGACGAAACTCTTTAAGACGCAGCACACCGGCAGGAGATCTCAACTTTCGCGAGAATCTCTACAGCTAATAGAGACGCGACGAGAAAACCCGGCAGGCACTTCGTCAGATCTAAATAAAAAGATCTTCAAGCTGGTAAGACGCGACCTCCGTAGCTCCAATACACGCTCTACACAAGATGCGATCGAGCGAAATCGGGGGTCGAAAAATCTCGCTTTTGAGCCACGTCTATAAGCTGTTTTCCAGGGTCATCACGAACCGTCTCGCGCGTAGACTCGGCGAGTTTCAGCCGCCTGAACAGGCCGGTTTTCGAGGAGGGTATGGCACCATAGACCACATACACACAATGCGGCAGATTATACAGATGACAGAGGAGTGTAATCAGCCCCTGTGCTTTTGTGGACTATGAGAAGTCCTTTGACTCCATCGAAACCTGGTCTGTTCTGGAGTCTTTGCAACGGTGCCAAATCGATTGGCGGTACGTACAAGTGCTGAGAGGTCTGTATGACGCCGCGACTATGACCGTCCAAGTACAGAACCAGCAATCTGAACCTATCCACCTGCATCGAGGTGTGAGACAAGGGGATGTTATCTCCCCCAAATTGTTCACAAATGCAATGGAGGATATGTTCAAGACGCTGCACTGGAAAGGACGCGGTATTTACATAAACGGCGAGTACCTCTCACACTTAAGATTTGCAGACGATATCGTTATCGTGGCTGAAACCGTGCAAGACTTGCAGTATATGCTGAGCAGCCTAGCTGATTCTTCTGCTCGCATCGGTCTCCGGATGAACTTGGATAAAACCAAAATAATGTTCAATGAACATGTCTCTCCGGCACCGATTATCCTAAACGGGGTCCCTCTCGAAGTTGTTCAGGAGTACGTCTACCTTAGGCAAACCTTGCAGTTGGGTAGAAACAACTTCGAGAGGGAGGCTTGCAGAAGAATACAGCTTGGCTGGGCGGCATATAGGAAACTCTGTCGAGTCTTTTCGTCATCCCTACCACAAAGCCTTAAGATAAAAGTCTTCAACGAGTGCGTCCTACCCGTTATGACTTACGGTGCCGAGACGTGGACACTGACGGCTCGACTAGTCCACCAATTTAAGGTCACTCAGCGAGCTATGGAGAGGGCTATGCTCGGGGTTTCTCTGAAGAATTGAATTTGTAATGAAGTGATCCGACAGAGAAACAAGTAAATCGACATATATCAGAGAATTAGCACGTTGAAGTGACAGTGGGCTGGTCACATCTGTCGCAGAACCGATAACCGATGGAGTAGCCGTGTTCTGGAGTGGAGACCGCGCCTTGGCAAACGTAGTGTATGACGCCCTCCGGCTAGGTGGAGTGACGATATACGCAAAGTGGCTGGCAGCGGCTGGACACGAAGAGCCGAAAGTCGGGCTCAGTGGCGTGCCATTGGAGAGGCCTATATCCAGCAGTGGACTACGGCAGGCTGATGATGATGATGATAGTTTACTGCATTGTATTATTTTTATAAGTAAATTGAATTGTAGTTTATTTTATTGTATTGCATGTGACGTATTGCGTACAGAAATTATATAAAATGAAATGACAGAAGATAAATAAAACAAATATGTAAAATAAAAGTAGTTATGTATATCGGAATGGTCATCAGTACAGGACGTCGATTGACTACGAAACGGAATTAGTGCGAAGGTGGCGCGCTTCGACAGAGTCTAGTGACGTTCGCTAGAGTTGAAGAGGGGGATGACGGTTGACGTTCAACGGAGCGACCCAACAACAATCACCTCTCTAGGAGACTCCGGGCGGACAACATGTACCTAGAAACTGTCACTCGTTTCGTGTTCAGTAATAGTTATAGTCAGTCTTGTTAAATTTGATTTGGTGTGAACTTATAACAAACTGTGATGTGAAGTGTTGATACCGGCCAAGAATCAAGCAACCCGCCGACATCAGAAGTGGCATCATGGACCAGCGCGACCACAAGGTGCGAGCGAGGGCGACAGCTAACACTGCTATGTTGGTGAATCAGCTGAGCTGCCAACTGCAACCGTGGTGAGCGTATTTTGTCTGATTTTTTTTATTGGTACTTCCAATTTTGTTTAGTGGCGGTAGTAGTAAATCATTACGCGTTTAACCTTGGAAATGTCATAATCGTTGTGGTGATATCGCCATCACATCGTACCGGGTGTTGTAGGTTCGATTCCTACACGAGACAGTGAGTTGTGGAACCGTTTGACTATTACGGTGTCGTGGTTCCATGATCATGGCATGATCTCTTGAATAATCTTCTTTTTAATGGCTTAAAGAAGAAAGGCAAAAAAAAATGTGGGTAGTAACGATTTAATAGCGACCTTTGCCGTATTTTAAGTTAGTGTATGGTTGTCTGACTGCCACAGTGACCTAGCTATAGCGTAGATAGCGAACGGAGATTTTGAATTTGATACGCAGTTAAAAAGAAAGCGCTTATTTTTATTTTCTTCATGCGAGGGTGGCTCGCACTCACGAACCTTGTGATCATATTATGCTTGATTGCAAATAGATTATCTTGTCTCGGTCTTACTTTATGGACTGTAATAGTAACGAGAGTGAGCGTACAGGTCGATTTGCATTATTCCAAGCAAGTGCGTTTGAGTTAAACGTGCTAGTTATTGTTGTAGTGCAGTTGTAATATTGGTTTTAGAACCAACACCCAGCTTGGTTGGTTTTCTGCTAAATCTAGAACAATAACTCCGGTCTAGACTGTCCTTCGCAGTGCAGCGGCGCTAAAGTTGGTAAACTAATCGAATCGTACATACTAAGTTCATAGTGTAAGACTGTGCGGAGCTATTGCTTCTGACTGTGCTGATTTTGTGTAAAACAGCTTGTAGCTTTTATTTCTTAAAGAGACGTGTGAACTGCAGTGCTGTCCAGACGAGTGCGGTTGGTTGGTTAGTGTAACCTGACCATAGTCAAAAGATATTACTAGCGCCATTATTTTATCGACTCGTGGTGTTGATAATACGTAACGGTTTTCGTTCAAACGTGTTCAGAGCCTAAGTAAAAAGAGGCACTGTTACTCGTGTAATTCTAAGTTTTGCAGACGATCTCGGTGTTGCAATTACACCTGCTTCTTTGTGTGCATAAATTTTTAACATGGCACATTAAAATGTTTCTTACTTTGATTAGTAGATGGCACCACTAGTAAAATTAAATTCAATTTTATGATTTTACGCGTGAAAATTACCTACTGTGTTTTTTTAAAATTCATGTGAAACGCTGGGAATTTTTATCAAGTGCCCCGAGTTCTCTGGCCAATTCCAAGTTATGCTTAAGACGTTTAAGAGTGATAGTGTTTCTAGTAGAAGCTGTTTAACTCGATTATCAAACGTAGAAGGAAATGATTGAGGTAACATCGTAGTGCGTTACGATATTCAGTTTCAGAAGTGTTCATTTTCATTGTAGGTAGAACTAAGTTAGTAATCGTTAGTGATGATTGTATGCTTAACCTTATTCTCATTAAATGGGTACTTTGTTAGTCGTGGTTGTGATAATGTTGTGGTACCCACGTTACCGTTAGTGTAGATTTGCATAAACAGGATAAGCCGTTTGTGCGGCTGCATGTTAAGCCATGCGTTGCCATTGGTTGGACCGGTAAAATACCCTTCTGGTTAGCCTAGTTTACCCTTGAGCTTTTGTGTTAGTCATAGTGCAAACAAGACGGCCGTTAGTGCATTGTCATAGTATCACAAACGTTGTCCACTGTCTTGAACGCGAAAGGTCCATTGCTGTATCGCTAAAGATTAAAAGATTAAAGCAACATGTTGAACAAACCTAGTTTACGAAAACCAAAGCAACATGTTGAACAAACCTAGTTTAAGATTACTTTATTACGCTCGAAATGATTATCCGGGTGGTGTTGTATAACCGGATGGAGGTTGCATAGCGTGATGTTGAAGACCCGATGGATGTCAGAGTATGAGCAATGCAATATTTTAATGAGTTTCCTATTATTTTAACGAGTATGCGTGTTGTTCAGTCATGTCAGCTTCGAGAAAAAAAGTTAGTTGTGATTTTCATTAAAACCTGTAATGATTTTCATCGGAATACCTTTTATTGCCCACCGACTTGTGTCAGGAATGGCCGAACGACTAGGATTGCTGTTCGAGAATTTTCTCCTAATCCTAGAGCGAAGTACATTAATGTGTGGTTGTTGATCGCAATCACGGACAACCTGCTACTCAAGTAGCTCTCATTTGATTTTTGATCGCTAAAATTATCTACCTCTGGTTTCTGTGTCGTATGAAAAGAGCGTGTTGCGAGAATCTGAAAGTACTCATAGGCTGTCGATTGGTTATCTCAGAACTGTAGGCGTTGCCTCTATGTAGCCAAAGGAAATCAGTTTGTCCGAAAGTAGCTTATCAGTTCTCGCCATGTTCGCATTCGGTTTTAGTTTTTGTTAGTGGTCAAATCTAGTTTTGACATAGCTCATTGAGAGTATGGACGGTAGTTACTTTCTGTGTAGTTGTGAAGTTGTAAATGAATTTGATAATCGCTTAAACTTTACGAAGTGCGGACGTTGAATTAGTCTAAAAGAACGGATACTCTATTTAGTGGGTATACAATGAGACGAATCTTTGAAATACTAATGGTAGATTTATTTCCTTTTTGGGTAATCCTGGTGGCTAGCGCGGCCTGATGGCCGGCGCGGCCTGGTAGCTGGCGCAGCCTGGAGGCCGTCGCAGCCTGGAGGCCAGCGCGGCCTGGTGGTCGGTGCGGCCTGGCGGCCGGCGCGGCCAGGTGGCAAGTGTGGCTTGGTGGCCAGCATAACCTGTGAGGCGCGCGGCCAGTGTGTGACGCGCGGCCCGTGTGTGGCGCGCGGCCCGTGTGTGGCGCGCGGCCCGTGTGTGGCGCGCGGCCCGTGTGTGGCGCGCGGCCTGTGTGTGGCGCGCGGCCCGTGTGTGGCGCGCGGCCCGTGTGTGGCGCGTGGCTCATGTGTGGCGTGCGGCCCGTGTGTGGCGCGCGGCCCGTGTGTGGCGCGGGGCCTGTGTGAGGCCTGTATGTGGCTTTGAGGAGTCTGGTTACTGGTATAGCTAAAGCATATCTGGCCGAAACTGGCAATGAAAGTGAAGGTAGTTTATTAAAGGAATTTGGTTAGAAGATGTAGAGTCTAAAGACCTTAGCTATAATGTTTTGGGCAACTTGGTTTGAAATATCTTGAAGTATAAAGGCCCATTGGAGGTCACAGAAGTTCTTTACGATGATCTTTATAATCGCAAAGCCCTTAATTCTAAGCGTAACTGTAAGTACGCACTCGACAGGTTGCGAAAAATGCCTGAAGGTCAAAGTACAACTGACGAAATTGAGGTAGAACAAAGTAGTTCTGATATTGAAGAAAGTGTTTAAGTTTACATGATGATCGAAGGTAAACAAAACAAATTAACACTGCAATGGATCAAGGGCACAGTGGCTCAAGAGGGAATGACGCAGCCGACGTACTTGCCAGAAGAGGGGCCACTTTAGAGGTGGTGGGACCCGAGCCCATTATTCCCTTCTGGTTTTTATCGCAACCTGGTAAGGAATAGGACCAGGACCCAACACAACCAGTCCTGGATTGGTATTGAAACATGTAGGCAGGCCAAGGAGGCTCTTCCCGCAGTAGACGGTAAGATAGCCAAACAAATCCTCCGGCTGTCCAAACAACAACTGCGGACAGTCACGGCCGCCTACACAGGACACGGATTCTTTAATAAACACCTATTTACTATAGGTATCACCGACAACCCGCTGTGCAGGGCCTGTATGGCAGCAGACGAGACGGCAGCCCACCTGCTCCTCGACTGCCCTGAGGTCGCACAGTACAGGCAGCAGTACCTGACGAGATACAGCACCCTGAGGGAGGCAGTGGGCCACATCAAGAGTTTGCTGGCCTTCCTCGAAGAGCTGGGGTGGCTCGAATGAAGACACCATTCCCACCTGCATGCAAAATACACGCCAAGACCTGGAGTTGCGGAAACAGCCCGTGCCATCAAGTATCAAAGTATGATGATCGAATCGGACCGTACCAGAGGCTGACGTGTAGCCGTAGCTCGGTAGAAATCGGCGTCTACTAACTTAGTAGTCCGTGAGTAGGCGGTATTGCAGTCAGCTCTGGCGGAGGTCTCGGCGTTCCCATGTGGGGTTTGCAGAAAGTAGAGTAACTGGAGGTTACTGGGCTATGCATAGCCATGATCACATGTAGAGCTTAAATGCTATGGTTTACTTGGTTTGAAATAATATCTTGAGAGATACAGCGATAGTGAAATGTCAGTTTTACTTTGAGTTTCCTGATTATTGATTTTGATACTGAAACTTTGTGCCAGAGGATCAGAGCATAACTGACGATCTTAAAGAGAGCAAATTGTGAACCTTAATACTGACAAGACAGTAGAAAATTAGGCTTACATGTTGATTGGTAGTGTGATTAAATGTCCGAGGTCGATTTGTAGCCGTAATAGCTGTAAATCAGTACAAATCGGATTCAATACAGTTGTATTGTGACGTCTGCGTACCTACCGTGTACTCACGGACAACTGCCTTCACAGTTGTGAAGGCAGTTGTCCATGAGTACACGGTAGTTACGCAGACGACTCTGATGTTTGATTGGCGCAGATAAATGGGTGGCAACCAAGTGACTGGTGTAAGTCCTGGTTTAGCCGCTTGACCGCGCACAAGTGACTATTCTCCCTTTTTCAAAATGCCGTAGACCGCGCACAAGTGACTATTTTCCCTTTTTGGTTACAGCGCTATACTCGGTCTGAATTTACTGTTTCTTTCTATTACGTAATGTTTTAAATTCTTTTTCTCTGTTCTATTCAAATCATTGAACATTTCTTCATGCTAAAAATACGGAGCGAGTCTTAAAATCGTTAACCCGGAACGAAAAAATAATGTCAAATGCCACTCTTTGTTTCGCGCGCTCCGTGATTACGTGCTTATCGTATGCGTGTAATTAAATATTTTTATACTATGATACATGTTTTTAGTTTATTTAATTCGGTGTAGATAGAATCCCTCTACAGTGAAAACTCATAAAATATGTATGTCATCGATTTACTTTTAAAAATAATCCTGTGTAAAATACACAAAGTGTTTTTTTCAACGATAGTCAATGTTCGCTGCTAAGTATAATAAATTAGAAAGTAAATATCAACAAAGAATTCATACGACTTGAAAGAGTCATTTATAAGGTTGAAGAAAAACATCACTTCAACTTACTCATGTTACCGACTTATCAACAATTAATGTTTATGTTAGCGCGCCCATCAGGCGAGCAACGGCGTGATGTTTTGTTTAGAATGTGAGCGGTCAAGTGAATTCGGCGAATTGGCGCTAGCGGTCAAGCGGTTAGTAACTGAAGGTTACTGAATGGGGGCAACCGAGTGGCTGGTTGAATGCCTGGTTTAGTAACTGGAGGTTACTGAACGGTTATGAATCACATGTAGAGCTTTAGTTATTTGATTTGATTATAACGTGAGTCTATGGTAATTGACTGTATTGTCAGTGATGCTCTGAATCCAGCTCCTATAATAGTTAGGAATGTAATGTAGGAGGTAATTTTGTAGAAAATTTTATTGGAATCCTAACACTGTTTTGATTCAAACCTTACCTGGGTTAAGTCAGGAGTGACCGAGCAATGTGATACTGGGCGTGTAAAATTTTGTTACAGATTAACACACAGGGACGTGTGTCTTGTAGGATGGCCGTATCGGAATGGTCATCAGTACAGGACGTCGATTGACTATTAAACGGAAGTGCGAAGGTGGCGCGCTTCGACAGAGTCTTGTGACGTTCACTAGAGTTGAAGACGGGGGATGACGGTTGACGTTCAACGGAGCAACGACAACTATCACTAGACTCCGGGCGGACAACAAGTACCTAGAAACTGTCACTCGTTTCGTTTTCAGTAATAGTTATAGTCAGTCTTGTTAAATTTGATTTGGTGTGAACTTATAACAAACTGTGATGTGAAGTGGCCGAAACCGGCCAAAAATCAAGCAACCCGCCGACATGTATATGATCTTTTTCTTCTGCATATCAATGATATGATCACTTTTGGGGGCATACATTGCTATGCAGATGACAGTACTGTACATGTGCGATATCTTGGACACCCTGCGGCTAAGCAAGCCGATACTGAGGAGTATAGGCGAACACTTGTTGCTGAGCTTGACTGGGTTCTGAATTGCATCTCGCATTGGGGTGATGAGAACCTGGTTCTTTTAGTTCAACGCCAAGAAAACACAGGTGTGAAAACACTGAACAAGGTGAGGAGGTTTTTCACGCCGGAGCAGTTGTATCTGTTATACAAGACCCAGGTTCGCTCCTGCGTGGAATACTGCTCTCACCTTTGGAATGGCTCCGCTCAGTACTTAATGGACGTCCTCGATAGGTTACAGCGGCGTGCTGTCTGTATCATTGGGGATCCAGAGGCCACTAAGACTTTTGAGTTACTGCAATTACGCAGAGACGTGGCCTCAATGGCTGTCTTCTATCGCATCTATCACGGTGAGTGCTCCGAAGAGCTCTTTCAACTAATCCCACCCTCTCCTTTCCTATCCCGAACGACACGTGCTGGGTTGAGGTGCCACTCTTACCCGGTAGAACAGATACCGTCACGCACCAAACGGTTCGGCGCCTCTTATCTCCGCCGTACCATTAAGATGTGGAACTCTTTACCAGCTCACGTGTTTCCCTCAACTTATGATCCTGGGTCCTTTAAGCGGGGCGTGAAAAAGCTTTTCTCAAGGCCCTCAAGGTGAGGGCCATCATGCCATAATGCCATGCTGGCTGCTGGGATGATGGCCATCACTACGGGACTTCACTGACTGCTTAACATCAGGCAGCATGGAGTCAATTTGTTCAGCAGAAAAAAAAAGAAAAAAAAATTGCAGCATACTGCGACTACTATACAAATAATTAAGAATAATCTTTATGAACCTAACTTAAACAAATATATAAAACATACAGCTCCGGTGCATTTCGAAACGAAATATTTGTTTT
Source organism: Euclidia mi (assembly GCA_944739405.2). Taxonomy (NCBI): domain Eukaryota; kingdom Metazoa; phylum Arthropoda; class Insecta; order Lepidoptera; family Erebidae; genus Euclidia; species Euclidia mi. The sequence continues at coordinate 26,061,323 of OX123193.2, read as the reverse complement.
GACATTTTGATGTTGACACTTGACAATTATTTTATGTCAATTATTTCATAAAATGTCATTCACAAACGTCATAATAGTCCGCCATGATGGATGAAATAGACGCCAAATATTTATGCTTTTTTACATCTGCAAACTGTTTTAAAGTGGATAATTTTAGTTTAATTATGTTTATGGATTAATTTCCTAGGATTTTTAAATAGGTACATGATGTAGCCATACAAAAAGGAAAAATCTCCTTTATAATCCTTCGTGGATTATAAAGGAAATTATAAACTTTATTATTATTTAATTAATATTGTAATATCCCTTTCTATCACAGCCCTTCGCAGTCCGTTGCTAGACTCAACTATGTCCTGATTTGTTTCACATTAGCACTGGGAATAAATGGAAGACTTTGGTTTACTGTACCACGCTGACTTTAGGGTTTGTAGTCACTTCTCCCAAAAGTTGCTATTTGATTAGTATTTTTTAATGACACATAAAAATAATTATACTGTCAGTTGCGAATAGAATACTTGTTATTATATTGCAGGTTATAGATACATAATAATATTATAAAAACGGCACCAAGACACTTCCTTGCACCATTCTCAACTTAGCTCATTTATAGTTAGTCATAAAATAATACGAATGTTTATGATGATTTCTTATTTTTGGTCTCAGTCGTGTTCTTTGAACTCACTGTTTTCTTATTGGAAGATTACTTAGTTAATTAGCTCGTATGCAATATTTATATATTCAACAAAATCGAATAGTCCACGCAATAGAATGCTTTAATGAGTTCCAAATATAATTCACATACAAATACCTCTCCATCTACAGAGCCGTGACTTTTTAAAACAATTAATATACAAGTTGCCGTTCTGAATAAGGACAAGACTGAAACCTTTTCGTTTTTGTTATTTAGGAAAAAAATAGGTGTAACGAGAAATTTATAAATTATTTCATGCATAGCTACTCATTTTTTAAACTGTTGGTTTTAAAACGATTTTTCGGTAACGATTCATAGAATGTAGATCATAATATAACATTATTATGTTCTTTAACAAGCCTAACAACCAATTTAGCCTCAGCTTAGTCACCCCCGGCGTCGCCGGATCAAAACTGTTAAATATATACTCCCTTACGGATTGAATATATTAAAAACTATTTGCTGAGTGTTTACGTTATAAAAGGAACCCTGTGTATGAACTATATGTTTCTAGCTTCAGCAGTTCGGGCATTGTGATGTAATATCAAAACAAGCTATTTAATGCATGTGATGAATTTGCCAATAACTTTATAGGTTGGCTGAGTCGATACTATATTAACAAGATGCTGACGATTCAATAAACCGTCGATATTTGAAAAGACTGAACTTGTTTTCCATCATTTTCATCTAGTCAGAATTCTTAAACTTTTAAAGCTTGTAAGTAAATAAAAAGGATTTTGTGATTTCTAAAATGGAATAAGGTTTTTAAGAATTAAACCAAAGTTCTTGTTTATATTATAAAAATATATTTTCGAAAAACAAAATGATTGTATACAAAAACTAATAACATGAATAAATCAGAAATGAACACAATTATAATATACATAATCAAAGATTTAATTAAAAATGAATAGAGATAAAACCTAATTCCAGAAAGTATTTATATACAGAGGTAAAGAATTACATACATACAAATCTTTTATATCTAAGAAAATGAAATCCAATTTAAATAACTTTTTAATTCTTAAATATAATGAAATTAGAAAGCAAAGAGAAAGAAAACCCAATACAGTCACCATCATCAGATTTGAAAGTACAGAACGTGTGGTTAGAACAATTTATGCAAGTAACAAAAACAATAACAAATGTGTTATACGTTTTATACAGACACAGTGACACACTTGTGCTCGTTATGAAAATATAGGAAATGGTATCACTAATTGATTTGGATATCGAAACCAAAAATAAATTAAAATTTAAGCAATTTACATGTTTATTTACCTGATCATTAACTGCGCAACTTTTGTATTCCTTCAAGGGAGATGAAATAGCTCCACAAAGACCGAGTTAACGTACTGCAGTTGTAACCTGTAAGAAATGAACATTTTACTGACTCCCATGATTAGTGTATCTTAATCGTATGGTTCCAAAGTATTAATATTCTAATATTTCTTCTTTTTTTTTTTTGGCTTCTGGCAACACTGGCGGCATAACGTAAAACTGTATTTCTCCCAATAATTTATTAGTTTTAAATCGATTTAATTAATAATAATGTGCCTAATTTGCTAATTCCTTGTGTAATAAGCTGTGATCATTATAATTGTTGTATAATAACTGTGATAAGTGGTGTTTATCAAGTTGTAAAAGTTTTGCAAAGTCAAGTAAGTCAACTGTCAAACTAACGTAAAATTTTATTTAAAACAATTTGCATATATTTACAATAATAGCTAAATTTGAGGCAATTTGAGGTGAGTTTACTTCTTATTTGACTTTCGTACACCATACACGAGCAATAATATCAAGTGAGCATATCACAATTTACTCAAACAACTTTGTTGGTGTCTTACACAAACCTGTGATCTTTACTTGCTTTGTTTATACACTTTTAACAAGATGATGACCAGAAGGGCACGCCAAGACGATGAGAAATTACAGGTGACCCTTGTAGAACTAAAGAAATATAAGGATTTGTGTCAGTCACTACAAAGTGAACATGAGGACAATGAGAAGGAAATGCTACAGATTTTAGGGAAAAACTCTCAGCTTAGGAGTGAGATGGCAGAAATGCACTCTAATTTAGTCACTACTTTAGATGAAAGGGATAGATTACAAAACATTGTAATGCAATTTGACAGGTGTAGTGATGAATTTGAGAACGCTCTCAAGCGCATCACTGAATTGGAGGGTCTCCTAAGTGAGGCCAATAATCAAATAAACTTATTACAAAGTGCAAACCAGTCAATGAAATCAGTCACAACACAATCACTATTTGATGAGCTGGTTGGTAGCGCTCCATGCATGGTTTCTGCCATCTCCGATGATAGCAGTAGAAATATAGTGACTATTGATTTAACAGAATCTAATTCAACTAATCAGTCATTTAGAAACATGAAGGCCTGTAATAAATTAAAGAAGTATGTTAAAATTAACAAATTTATCAGGAAAAAGGAAAAAATATTAAGAATGTACAAGAAATCAAACATAAATGTACATTATTGCAAAAAATATGTAAATGTAAAGGAACAGATGTCAGTATGTCTAGCTAAATTAGATTCCAATCTATTAAAGTATGATGCTGATATGCATTGTTTGCAGACGGAGATTGACAGTTTACAAGAATCTTTACTAAACATGACAAAAAAATATAATTTATCACAAAAACAAATAAATGAGCATATCTTGGCAATGGGTGACTTAGTGGACTTGTGCAAGTATAATGAGCAGAGGCTCCAATCTCTTACCAATAATAATCATGGCAATGAACATAGCCAGTCGCCACAGAGTCATTCACAGCCAACTACATTGAATTGTTGCTCTGATTTGTTATCACCGTCTGATGCAGTGGGTAACACCACCATTAATTCTAATTCTAATTTTCGCACTTCCTTCTCACCCCACATTACAAACACTGACAAACTTTTAATGTTTAGTGATGAGATAGGGAAAAACATGAGCCAATTGTTGCGGCAAAGGACAGGTTTAGCTATCACTAACTTATGTATGCCTGGAGCAAGTTATTCTCAAATAATGCAATCTATTTTGTCTAAATCATACTGTCCTGAAACAACAATCATTATATTTATTGGGAGAAGAGGAAATGCAAATATAAATGTTATACAGAGATATTTTGACCAATTACTCAATTTAAAAGTTAGAAAAATTCTGTTTCTTGCTTTTCCTTACAGTAAGCTGTTGCCACAAGCTGAAAATGATTATAGATTTAAGATTAATTCAAAATTGCATACTATGACATTTTACAATAATTTGATTGACATTATTGACTCTAATGCGTTAATTAGAAATTTTTATTTGACATATGATAATTATTATATATCACAATTTTATAAAAGACAAATAGCATCATCGCTAGCTTATTGTATTAATAACTCAGCCAAGGTTTTGGCTAACCACACTGCTTTTATTGAGCAGTCAAATTTGACATGCAATATAAGCTTGGAATCCGTTCCAAATTCTTTAAATTGAATTCTGAGACAATAGAGTCAATCTCTGGCAATATATTTAATAAGACATCAAATTCTTTACCCAGTTTAAGTGACAAATATATAGTTCCATCAACCACACTTACAAAAAATAATTCTAAAAATTGTATCAACCTGGTGCATCAAAATATACAAGGGCTGATGGGTAAGGAGTTAGAATTGGAATTGTTTATGAACTGTAACAATATTGATATTTTATGCATTACAGAACATTGGCTCAGAAGCCACCAGTTCATATTCAATTTTAATAACCACCAGGTTGCAAGCTCGTTCAGTAGAGAAAATTTTATACATGGTGGCTCGTTAATCATAGTAAGTAAATTTCTAAAATTTAAAGAAAGGACTGACATTGTGAGCCTCTCTGTTGAGCGAGTAGTAGAGATTACATGTGTTGAGTTTGAGCAGTTCATTGTTATGAGCGTATACAAACCTCCATGTGCACCATTTGAAAGTTTTTTAGTTATTATGGAGGATGCTCTAAGCAAAGTTTGTAATTGTCGTAAAACGGTTGCTATTTGTGGAGACTTTAACATTAACATATTAGAAAAATGCTCTTCAACTACCAATTTTTTAAATTTATTTAAGTCATACAATTTATGTCATAATTTCTATGAACCAACTAGAGTGACTGCCACAAGTGGTACTTGTATTGATAATATATTTACTAGTATAAAACCATTATACAAATCTTTGATTAATATGCTTCAGTCAGATCACAGTGGGCAGTTAATCTGTTGTCCAAGAGAATGTCCGAAAGACCAGAGAAAAATTGTTAAATATATACCAATAAACCAGAATCGTCTTAAAATTTTAAAAACAATTTATCTCGAAAAATGCATTGGTTGCCTCATCATGACCATCCGGATCAGTTATATAACTCTTTATTCAACTTAATTAATGACGAATTTCAGACTGTATTTACATCCAAAAAATTAAATGTAACTGACCGTCTGATGTTTAGTGACTGGGCAACTGAAGGTATTCATAAAAGCCGGATTAGGTTATATGAACTGTATAATGAAAAGTCTTATAATAATAGTCAGAACTTTATTAATTACGTAAGAAAATATTCTAAAACATTTAGACAAGCTTGTAATACAGCAAAATCTATTTATTTGAGAAATAAAATAAAATTATCAGAAAACACTATAAAGGCAACCTGGAATGTCATCAACAATGAAACTGGCAGAGCCAAAGCACGCAGCCGCGACTTCCTTTTAAAAATCAATAATGTGAGTATTGCAGAGGACCTGGAAGTTGCGACTGAATTTGAGAATTTCTTTGCTAATATACCTATAGTGACAACAGAGTCGCTCAACTCATCTTCCATGTCTGCTGAAATGCTTCTTAGGGACTGCGTGCCAGAATGTGATGCAGCCTTTGAATTTACTGTTGTTACTACTGACGATATTCTTAAACAATTTAAAACTATAAATATGAAAAAGACAATGGATTTGTGGGGATTGTCAATGAAGACTACTTCATCTATTATTACCATAATTGCTCCACATCTTGCAAAGGTATTCAATGGTTGCGTTGCTTCTGGAATATTTCCTGACTTAATGAAATATAGTAAAGTTATACCTTTATTTAAATCTGGTGACACAACCGACCCTTCTAATTTTCGACCTATTTCTGTATTACCGACACTTAGTAAAATTTTTGAAAAATTGATTCTTCGTCAGTTACTTAGTTATTTTAATAGTCATAATCTACTCCACGAGAAACAGTTCGGATTTACGAGGGGTCGTTCGACTACTGACGCAGGAGTTGAGTTACTCAAAAGTATATTTGCTGCTTGGGAGAAGTCGCAAGATGCATTAGGTATTTTTTGCGACTTGTCAAAAGCATTTGATTGTGTACATCATGACACTCTGGTCAGGAAATTGTATCATTACGGCGTTAGGAACAAAGCTCTCGATCTCCTGGTTTCTTACTTGGGCAACCGAATCCAGAAGGTCCAGATCAATGACAAGACATCTCCAGGTTCTGCCTTAAAAATGGGAGTCCCGCAGGGTTCAATCCTCGGACCATTTCTTTTTTTGATTTATATTAATGATCTACCCTATTACGTAAAGAAGAATCATGAGATTGTGTTGTTCGCGGATGATACCTCCTTAATTTTTAATATTAGACGACAGCAGAGAAATGTTGACGAAGTAAACAATGCACTCTCTAAAGTTGTTAATTGGTTTAATGTAAATAATTTATTACTTAATGACAAGAAAACCAAACTATTAAAATTCTCAATGCCCAATGTTAAACAGGTGGAAACCAATGTACAACTTAAGGAATCCAGAATTGAGCCCGTCGGGACAACTATGTTTCTAGGTATTATGCTTGATACCAAGCTTCAATGGGGTCCGCATATAGAAAGACTTTCGGGCAAACTTAGTTCTGCAGCTTATGCAGTTAAGACAATTAGACGCCTTACAGATATAGATACAGCTAGAATGGTTTATTTCAGTTACTTTCATAGTATTATGTCTTATGGGATTCTTCTCTGGGGGAATGCTGCAGACCTTAACACAATATTCGTTCTGCAGAAAAGAGCAATAAGGGGAATTTACAGCCTCGGTCCTCGTGTTTCTCTAAGAGAAAAGTTCAGTGAGATAGGCATTCTAACTGTTGTATCGCAATATATATACGATAATCTGTTATATGTCCACAAGAATATTGACAAATTTAGTAAAAAAAGTGATCTTCACACTGTAAATACTAGACATAAGTATAATCTTGTAGTTCATAGCACCCGCCTCCACAAAATAAGTAACTGTTTTATGGGGCAGTGTATACGCTTTTATAACAAGCTCCCTCTTAATATAAGAAATTTAACATTAAATAAATTTAAGATTATTGTTAAAACTAAATTGTGTTTAAAAGCATATTATAAAATTTCCGATTATATAGACGACAAAAATGCTTGGGATTGAGCTGCTCTAATTCAACATAAAAATACATACTTGTACAAACTGATAAATTTAAAATTGACGTTTCGTAAGCACTTTAAACAAAGTTTACACGAAATAAGGACTAATTTCATTTCATAAGGTTTTTACATAGATTCGATTACTAATGAGTTAAAAGTAATAATATTGTAAAGAAGAAATAAAGCATAGTAAATAAAAAAATGGCTCATCATCAAGCAGACAGTAATTATAGTTCGCGTGATCAATGGTATCTGAACTATGAGGTGACAAACTTTTAAGCCGTAAATATGCGTCCGAAGTTGCAGTACTGTCTCAATCATCTAGCACAGCTGTAACCCTCCATCTCCAACAGGTTGTCGATGAGAGCTTGCTCCTCGTAGGCTATAAAGAAACATTATATTAGATACGAAACACTTTTATATTTAAGGTAACGTTATCAAATTTCAATAACTCTTTAGTTCTTCATATAACGAAATTGTGAATAAGTGAGTTTTGCTTACTGAATAAGTTGATGACGTCGTGAGTGGTGACGTCATGTACGACAGCGTGTGTGTCGCGCTCCGCTGTCGTTTGAGGCGGCGCGCGTTTGCCGCCATGTTGCTCCCGTGATGAGCTGTGCCGCTTACGTTTCTTTACATGAAAATTTTAACAAATAGTTACAATAAACATCACATACTATTAACTTATAATAACTTATTAAAGCTTAATAATGAACTTGAATGTAAATATTTACCAGTTTTTTCTTCATTTGCCTGTCAGTAGAGTCGTTTCGACTGCTGCTGGACTCACTGGGAGAAGGAGTAGGTGCCGAGGGCTGGAACAATTATGTTATTTTATTATTCTATCAGTGCAACAATCTTTTCCAAACTTGTAACTGTATCGTCTATTATACTTACAAAATCTTCTTAGTCTAGACGTTCGAACGCGGCGTCGTCGAGCCCCAGCCGCGCTTGTAACATCGCGACTGTAACAATTAATTAAGATTAGCACGCACATACCACAATATAAAACATAATCATGACGTTGTAATTAATTAATCTTTCAACTTACTCTGGGCCTCCAAGTTACGGTTAACTCGAAGAATATCTTCCTCATTTTCAACCTTAGATATTTTGTATATAGCTGTTGCCATAACATCTGCATTTGAGACCTAATATAAAGAAGTAATTTAATTAATGCATATTTCAAATAATATTTGTAAAGTGTAAGTAGTTTGACTTACGTTAGGATCACAGCCAACAGCTGCAGCCTGCTCGGCCATAGCGTCGGCTGTCGCGTTCCGACGCTCTCTCTCGTAAAAGGCGTTCCGGGCCCGCCTTTCCTCCTGTTGACAATTATACAAATAATACATTAAAATCAAAATACAATAGTTACTAAACAATTTAATTTATATATAAATAATGCACACTCACGAGAGACAGAGGAACCCTGTTCTGTCCCGTCGGTCTGCCACAACGTCTCAGTGGCACAAAATGCTTCTGATTCTAAAATGATAGAAAGTAATAAATACTCTTGTAACCTTTAACATAATCAAGTAAGTTGATACATAACAACGTTAGGATCGGTACCTTGCTGTCCATCGTTAATCACAGTTTATTTGCTGTCACAGATAGTATTCAACTTATTAACACCAAATAATGTAATGCCAAAACTTACCTGTGTTTGAGATTATACTCGTATAGATGCGTACACGCAGGGTAGTGGGAAGGGGCGGCGAGTAGTCGTGCCGGGGCGGGGATTAGTCGCTCGCTCGCTATTGCAAACTTTACGTTCGTACCTTCAAAGATTCATTCCTTTGCCGTTTTGCTCTGTTAAATAAATATTTTGATCTTGCTCAGATTTGTTTGTTTGTGTCATCTTTACTCAGTTTCGCCTGATGGTATTAGGGACCTGATAAAAACAGCGATTGAAATTTACTCATATTTTGTCAAACTCATACATTCGTAGATTAGCCAACTCAGTTATGAATTTTGTTATTGCATGCTGACTGATTTAGCTTTGACGATATAAGCACAAAACATTTTGAAGGAGAATTAAAAGTATTAATAGCAAAACCTATTCACAAATAAGGTTCTAAAGCAAACATGAACAACTAGACCTATAACACTGATCCCTTTGAAAAGTTTTGCATACTGATGTTGAAATATTTTAAAGCCTTATTTTATTATCTTGAAAAGTCAAAAATATGGTAGTAAAAATTAAAGCTTAAATAAAATATGGTAGGTAATAAAAGTTTCAACCGGGATTCTTAATGATTAAGCAAATAACACAAGTCATCATAACCTTCAGTACCTTACCGTAATTATAACTTTTTAAATAAACATTAATTAGATAGAGTATTTACGAACAAAATATTTAACTTTTTCACATTCTATGTGTTATCTAATTACCAAAACATCGATACAATCAGTTATACTAGCTTATCTACGGACCGACGTAGACGCGCTACGCTTTCGTCAGACCGTTGCTACGAACGCTTCAGGTCCGCTGCTAACACTCAGAAAATAGGCTAGAACAATAACATCAATTATACCTATATATTCATATTTTGGCACCAAGAACTTCATTTTAAGCGATAAACCCTTAAGCGGCTTCTATAAGTAGTTCACACAATAAACAATATGCGTGCGATTACAAAAAAATAAGATTAAACCGTATTTAAGATTCTCTGGTAAAGCATAATTAGTATGCAAACGTTTTGTTTGACACGTCGGTAATTAGAACAATGGCTACCTGCGCACTGTGGCGCGCTCACTGTATTTCTGCAACGCTTTGATGTTTTGCATTAAAGTATTAAATATTATTATTATGAGGAATACATTAAAACATTTTTATTTATTTTAATTTACACTAAGCAAATAATATAATGGTATTTCAATTTTTAATTACCAGTTTTTTTTTATTTTGTACGCATGTTCGTAATATTGCGGATTAAAAAATGAGAATAATTTTGAAGTTACTTTTTATATATCAAACTTTATTCAACCATGTTAACTATTGTGTAATTATTAAGAACAAAACGGATTCCAATAAGCATTGAGGATAAAAAAAAATAAAACGACATATTAGTTAAAAACTTAATCATTAACTGCGCTGGTTTGAGCATTCTTTCTAAGAACGTAAAGTAAACTCAACATTATTTTCTAATCCTTCGTAGACTTACATGTTGAACTATGAATAAGGTTGTCATGTTCCTTTTCCATTACAGCCTTACGCAGTCCGTTGCTGGATTTAAATCGGTCTTGCTTAGTTTCACAGTACACGATGAATCAATAGAAGGACTTGGCTTACTATACCACGCCATTTATAGGGTTTGATGACAAGTTTGACGCTTCTCCGTAAAGATGCTGTTTGTTTATTTTACACGAATTGAACTCCTCCTAAACGACTGAACCGATTTTGATGTTTTGTTTTTGTTTGTTCAAGGGGACTTGAGAATGGTTTAGATTCACAATTTAGTCCACTGGAAAATGATTTTTAGTTAATTTTTCATTTGTAAGTAGTTGTTTATTTTGGTATGTTTCACATTGGAACCGACTGACTGCGCTACCATCGCAGTGTCAAATCTATACTAATAATTTCGTCGAGGGGTACGGTAGACTCGATCGAATCCTTAGTATTTTGTTAAATTCTAATGGTTCTGACTGACAAATCGCAGTCGCCATATTGGCCACTCTAGCGAAACGTCACTGATACCAGATAACATTTTGAGTAGGTAGCTACTCTTGGTACTACTACGTCTTAGTACTAAGTATAATAATAATAAGTTAGAAAAAAAAAAACAATAATTTATTTATCAGAAAACACAAGGGTACAAAAAATATACTCATACATAATTAAACTTAACGCTACAGTTTCCCTATTGATTGGGAAGAACACCAGTCTCCTGTACTAGTTAGAAATCTGTATCACAGGAGATTGGGTCTCTCTTTCAAAATTATTTGTAGGTAGGTAGTATATTAAAGAGATGCAATATTAGTACAGTATTCAAAAGTAAACAATATAATTAAATTAAGGTAAGATATTAAGCTTAGTTTCTAATTTATAAATGAACAATAAAATTTATCATCATAATCGCTTGCTAATCATTTTATGGAAGAAGCAAGAGCATTATATGTATAAAACAGTGGGTCGGCGGAATTGCTAATAGTGTCAATGTTATTGGATTTAGCAATATAATTAATAATTAAGTTTATAACACTTATGTATGTATTTATAAAGCTAAGTGTATTCACAATACCTATTACAATGTTAGTAGGTCACTATGCTAATGGAATGATGTTAAGTACATAAAATAACTATTATGATTGAACAGAAAGATGAATATTAAAAGGAAATTATTTACGTAGAATGATTAAATCACATATATAATAATGTTATAAAGCTATGTTGCGGCGCTCCTAGGCGCCTTCGTAGTCTATGGTATTAATATACCTGATTTCGGCAGCCTTTCTAGCCGGGCAGTCGACGTCACCCGTAGAGTGATTGCTCGGTTTGTTGAAGCGTAGGCACGTTGCACATTTAGGTGCTTGTGATTTTTTATTGCAGTCCTGGAGTGAATGCCCTTCTTCAGCACAATGTCCGCATGTAGAGGTCGCATTCTTGCAAGTCTTAGCCGCATGACCGTACTGCTGACATTTATAGCACCTGGTCACAAGTGTGAAGTCCCTTACCGGACAGGAGGTCCAGTTGATGATTATTCTGTTCTGTGTGATCAGGGCTTTACGGATTACGGCTGTTACCTCTAATATAAGATTGCAGAATTCAGAGTCTCTCTAGCCCGATTTGTGGCTCAGTTTGATATTAGACAAAAATGTATCCTGGGTCATACCTGGTAATTTATCAGCGATGTTCTGCTCAAAAATACATTTAAAGACCTCATTTTCGCGCATTGCTGTCGGGACTCCAATAATGCGTGGTTTGCGCTTGTATGGGTCATCGATCTTTAAGCCTGATGCAGCGAGTTGGACTGATTTCTTCAATTTTTCTATATCAGTTTTCGTTTCCGTGCTTATTATTACACCTCCATTCCTGGTCTTTCGGACACCGCGAACTTGTAGTTTCATTTCTTCAGGCCTTATGATTTTCTGAACCATACTTTTTGTGTCCTCGTTTGTTTTTGAAGTATCACTAGGGTAAATAGCTACCGAGCTTAGACTATTTGGTCGAATGTAGCTGTTGGCTCCCTTTTTCACCATATCTGCAAACGATGTACTGGTTGGAGCTTGTTTGGCGTTCGAATCCTGGATGGTCTGCTTTATCTGGGCTAACTCCTCCATAAGGTCTTGCTTTTCTGTCAAAGCTGAAAGGGCTTGGTGGTAAGTAGTTTGTGTGTGTAAATACTTTTTCCAGTTATATTTCTTAAACAGTTAAAAACGACAATTATAGAAGTATCCGCCCAAAAAGGAGATTTTGTTATCCCGAACATAGATGATATACTATAACTAGAGAACCCCGAATTTACGCGAGCGAAGCCGCGGACAAAAGCAAGTTATTACTTTAATTATATAAACTAAAATTCATGGCGAAATGTGGGTGTATTATTACACCTCTGCATACCCCTTCGGGGATATAGGCTTCAGTCTATTATATAAACATATTATACGCTTACAGTTCTATTTTCAAACAATAAAATAATGGCTTAAGACTTTAGAACTAAAATTATACAACAATATTATGCGTAAATTGCTTTAAAACCTAATAAACTGCGTGTAGGGACCCCGGCCACTTGTTAGACTCCTGTTGTTATAAGCAATTTTACGGCTCATTTGGCGTCCTAACTCATGATTATCATGTTTTATGTTATTTCTGACATCATTAGTACGAATAAAATACATTGTGATATGATATGGTTATGTGCTAATTACAGTGTGAATTTACAATATTTGTAAATACCCAAGTTCTTCACTTTTTCACTAAAAAAAATCGGAACACCATCAAAAGATACGAGGGGAAGCGTTGACCAGTCGATCTTGGAAATATATCTAGAACTACCAACCACAATAACCTGGGTTTTGGTAGGATTAACCCTTAGTCCAAACCTATTTGTCCAATCACTTATTCGATCCAGATCGTTATTAATAATTGTAATACCATGTGGTAAGTTCTCAGGCTTAGTCTGATAATAAATTTGCATATCATCAGCATAGAGGTGGTAGGAAGAAGAAATATGGTTGGAGATAGTATTAATAAAAACTGTGAAAAGCAAAGGAGATAAAACGCCGCCCTGTGTTACACCGGCAGACATATCACACCAGGTGGAATAGGTGTCATCCAGACGGACTCTTTGACGACGACCAAACAGGTAACTACGAAACCAGTCAATCACCGATGGAGATATGTTAAGAGAGCATAACCTGGCAAGGAGAACGTCAAAGTCTACAGTGTTGAAAGCGTTACTAAAGTCTAGTAAACAGAGAACTGTGAGATTGCCATCCTCCATGCCTTTCCTGATATCATCCGTAATATTGACAAGGGTGGTACAGGTACTTTGTCCAGGTCGGAAGCCAGATTGAAAGGGATTCAGGATATTATTTCTAGATAGGAAAGCATTCAGTTGGTTATGGATAAGGCGTTCGAGGACTTTGGAAAGGAAAGGTAATATGGATATGGGACGAAATTCAGAGAAAGATTCAGGATTAGGCCTTTTTGGTAAAGGGATGACTTGAGCATTTTTCCAAGCAGTTGGAAAAACACCATTGGAGATGGAATAATTAAGGATGTGACAAATGATCGATAGGATTTCACCAAGGATGGGAAGGATCATATTACGGGTGATACTGTCACTTCCAACTGCGTTGGATGCTATTGATAGGATGCTCTTCTTAACATCACATTCAGTAAATTGACTAAAGACAAATGGAGTATAATCAGGAGTTGGAAGTGATGAAAGATAATTTAAAGTGTTAATTTTTGTTGTCCTATCATAATTAGACGAAGCGGAGAAGTGCTGGTTAAGCATATTGATATCAATTTTATTAGGAGCAGTCGTTTGTCTTTGCTTTCCAACCCCAAGTGATTTGAAGAATTTCCATACTTTAGCTGGATCAACGTTTTGTACGGAGTTATGAATGTGCTGGCGTTGTGCATCCCTACACACCCTATTACAGTGATTTCGCGCTTTTAAATGTTTTTCCTTATTTGCATCAGTTGGTTTAGACTGGTATTTTGATTTTGCTACTGCTTTCCTATGAATAAATACCCTTATTTCATTGGTAAGCCAGGGCGCTGGACGATGTTTTAATTTAATTGAGCGTAAGGGAGCATGATAATTATAGAGATCAGTAATCTGCCTTTCAAATATCTCAACCTTATCGTCAATGGTTTCTGCTGTTAATAGCCGCCTCCAGTCGATTGCCCTAGCGTCATCACAAAGTCGTTCAGTATCAATACCACTAAAATTGCGTTGCAGGAGAATTCTTGGCTTTGCCTTAGGAGGACGAATTTTGTAAGAGAGAAAGATTAGATCATGACAAGAGAATTCGTCAGTACAGAATTGGCCGTGCTTAGCGACGTGGTTAAGTGAGGAAACAAAAATGAGGTCTAAAAGTGAGGGAATAGAATTGGGAAAGTGATGGGTGGCATTAAGAGGTAGAATATTAAGATTGCAAGAGACTGAAATAGAATTAAGAGATGAAGAACGTGAGTCATTCTTAAGAAGACAAGTGTTGAAGTCACCCGTAATGATAGTTTGACTGTAAGAAGGAGAAAGATTAAGTAAGAGATTCTCAAAGGAGGAAAAAAAGTCAATACGTAAGGAAGGACAGTAGTAAACACCAAGAAGGATTTTAGTATGATGTAGCTCGACTTCCAGAAACAGATGTTCACCAGCATTGGGTGAAGGCGGCTGTGAAAATACGTTTACCACATTACAGGCAATAAAGGATCGAAGATAAATTGCTACACCGCCGCCACCACATCCAGTGCGATCATTTCTGATTAGTTGGAAGCCGGGCAGAGAGTAGGAAGTTGAAGGAAGGCATGGCTTAAGCCATGACTCAGACACAAGAATAGCGTGTAAGTCGTCACTATCACTGTTACAATCCATAGTAAAATTTAAATATAAAATAAAATATAGAAAGTTTTAAATATTACCTAAATAAATATATATAAGCAAAAAAAAAGAGTATATATATATAATATAGAACCTATATAAATCTAACAAAAGCAAACTGTATTGTATTCAATACAGAGTCCACCTGCCAGTTAGTTGTCACAATGAAACACAAGTATAATAAAAATAATTAATATCCCAAGTAGGATGGCTTCTAAATTTAACAGTATAAATATAAAATCTTAAAAATAAACAGCGATGTAATTTTGATACGAACTAGTTATAAACTAAAGATATTATAATCGTTACGACGAAAGTGTCACTTTAAAAACTAAATGGTTCATTCAGTTTAAAAATATTGCTGCAATAACGAAACGTTAGTCTATGAACATGACGTGAAATGTCAAAAGTGACAACTCAGTCATAACACGATACCTAGCTTCTATTTAATAATAAAAACAAAGTCATAATTATCTGCTAAATACCGTACATTACTTCACAAAATTATAATATTAGAATTTGCTTTGAATTTTTGAAGTGAATAAAATCATACGAGTACCGTCCGACTAAACAAGTACCTATAGAACAAACCACCCACCTTGGGATGCACTGATAACAGAGAGTGAAATGAATAATCCAGGATTATTTCCGTGTTGCTGCAGCTCTTTTAGCTTTGACCGGCTCATTCTTTGCAGTAGATGGTACTTGTTTCGGCTGGTCAGCAACGTTGAGTTGGCATACATTTTGTAGATCGACCAAAGAGTTTATTCGATGACGCTCACCGTTAATCCCGAGGACATAAACTATGCCTTCTCTAGTCCAGCACTTTGAGACTCCCATTTTCTCCCGGGCTGCTACAAAGACGTCATGGCGGGCTTTTGTAAGGAATTCTGTGGCTGTGATACCAGTGCCTTTGAGTCTGGTTTTAGAAAAACATAGTTTGTCCCGAACTGACACATGCTGGAGTTTGATGAGTATAGGGCGGTGCTTGAGTGGCGACGAAGTTGCAGGTCTACCCATTCGGTGGCAACGTTTGATGTTGTTGGGAGTAAAGTCGTCGATTTTCATGTGTGTCTTCACAACACTCACAATGGTTTGCACCAAATCCTCCTTCTTCTCTTCTGGAACGCCATGAAAAAGAAGAATCTTGCGACGGCCTTGCATTTCCAAATGGTCAACGCTACGCGCCAGCAATTGGACTTGCAGCTGCAAACCTTTCAGCGCTGCAGTAACAAATTCCCGGAATGTACCAAATTCTGCAGCCAGACCAGCAACGTTGGATGAAGGGCTGGCATTACTTTGCAGTTTATCCTCGAATTGTGACATCTTCTGGTGAAACATTGTGTTCAAACTTTCGATTGTGTGTTGTATGGATTCCATGATGCTTATAGTGCTTTAATACAGGAGATAACGCTCTGGCAGGTGGAGTATATATTTACAAATTATATTAAAACATTAACAAAGTTGTAACTGTGATTAAAATAAATATTAATATATTGAAATGCAAGAGCAAGAATTTTTACTGTAGTGTCCACAACTACCCACGAGTGTTCTAATAATAATATTCTACCACATACACACATTACCATCTAGTGCCAAGCTAAGCAGAGCTTGTGTTATAGGTACTAGATAATGGATACGTTTATCCATTATCTAGTGCCCATAACACAAGCTAGTGTAAGGTTATAGTTGTAAGATAATTAAAAACAAATTGTAATTCTATAATAAGCTATATATATTGAATAAATATACTATTGCATTAAAATGTATTTATAAAACAATTCTGACACTTCAAGTAATCGATTCCTTCGACATCCATTTAACGATTTATTTAAGGTAATTTTAAAAATGTTATGGCAACACTGTCGGAGGAAGCGATGGTTGGAGTGGGGTAGAGTTAACGTCGAAAATGAAAGATAAGGTATTGAGTCAGTTGACCGCAGGTCGCCAATAGAGGAATAAGTGACAAGTGATATTTTTACGGTGGTGTAAATTTGGTTCTTGTACAAAAGTGTGTGTGATAATATATCGAAGTGTAATTACCTAACCTGCTGGAGTTTTATTTATTGTATAGTCTGAGGGACTATACTGTGGATCCTTTTCTACATTTCAGAAGTGGCACAACGCACGTAAGTAAAATATATCTTATTTAAATTGTTAACGGCCATCGGATATGTTTTAAAATAACATTACTGACGGTAGCAGTGACATGAAATATTTTAACATTTTATTAGATTGTAACGTATTCAAATAATGTTATACAGCTGTTAATAAGTTTAAATTGTTTCGCTGCAAAGAGAATATAGTAAACGTTTGGATAACCTTGCAAATTCAACATGTGTGTTGTTTTGCTATTATAGGATTGTATTATCAAATCTTTACCACTCTAATTATTGCAACCATTGGTTTTCGATGCACGCTTGTTAAACAGTTAGACTTATGAGCACTACCTTCACATGTGCCTAAACTTTCAACTTATATCCATAATAAGTATTAGTGCATTATTATAGGTACAAGGTTTATTTGGTACGTAGTTTATTATACTATCGATTGCACCCTACCACAGTGATAGTAACTATCATGGAAAATAAATAACATGTTTGTCTAATAAACTACGAAATAAATTAAATGTATTTTCATGTTTTATTTTATTTAATTGCTAACGTTTTAGTAGAGGTAATGATTCACAATATTATCACAGCTATAATTAATTGGATTTGATCTTCTACGTCCTATATTTATGATTATATAGTCGTAAAATAACATTTGTTTTTGTTTTCGAGTTCTACAACACGGATGAGGATGGTGAACGACGCAAATTAGAGACACCGTCGCGAAGCCGAAACCGAGGTGGTGGCGACACAGGTCCCAGCCGATCGCGCACCCGCAGCCGTAGTCGTCTTGGGCAGAATCGAGACCGAGAGCTGGACGTAGACCGGGAACGAGTCCTGCGTCTAGAACGATAGCTGCAATGCGAACGGAACTTTAACGGCAGCACGAGAGAAGCTCGTCACGGACGAGCTACCCACGATTGGCGGAGTGTCGGGAGGACTGCGAGCGTCACGATAGCCAGCATCCTGGACGTCCCGCATCACATACCAGGTCACGTACTCCTTCTTTTTCTACTTATGTGGCTAAAATAATTAAATCTATAAGGCATGATCTTGAGTCTCAACCAGTACAGCAACAACAACCTCTACTCAATAAAAATATAGATCACAAGAATATTCTTCCGAATTTTGACCCGGCTATTTAAAACCAGAGACCATTATTTTTATTTATAATATTCATCATATTTGGTTAAAGAAAGTCAATGAATGCGCAGCAGTATATGGTTGGGACGATAGAACCACAACACATTTTTCCCTGCAAAAGCTCCAGGGATTGGCCAAAACATGGTTCGAAAGTTTAGACACCCTTATGTATACTTGGCAAGAGTGGCAAGAGAAGCTAACAAATGCTTTTCCTCACGAACATAACTATGGCCAATGCTTGGAAGACATGTTGAGGAGAAAAGTTGATTCAATAAACCTATAGCGACATTTTATTATGAAAAGTTGGCATTACTATTTGTGTGGTATTATCGGTAAACGCGCGGTCGATTGCATCATTCACGGAATTAGTGATAAAACCATTAAGTCTAGTGTGCTAGAGTTGCAATGTGCTTATCCAGAACAATTTTTACAATTTCTAATGAGCAGTAGGGACACAATGAGTTTTCTACAATCTTATAATTTAAAAAATACGAATATAACAGATAATAGTGATGGTTCGGCGGCAAATTCTAAAAACAGTCCAAGTCTAGGCGGTTATTGTTTCAATTGCAAGGAACGGGGGCATCCGTATCTGCAATGCTCAAAACCCTTTGTAAAGTGTAGTACATGTCATAAGATAGGGCATAAAACGGAAAACTGTTTCAATAGATCAGGGAATTCATCTGCCAGGACGCATACGGTCCATAAGACGATGCGTATCTCTATCTCCAATCCAAGTGCAAAGAATCAATAGCTCGTAAAATAGGTCAGGCCCATGACAATATACCAACCGTTATGAGGGGTTTTGGCAATGGTCCGGTGCAGTTCCCTGGTAGTGTAGTTTTGATCTTGAGACTGATGGTGTCTGTGCAAAGGTAGTGTGTAAAGTCGTAAATGGTCACTTTTTGGTTAAACCATTTTTAATCGGTCAGTTTTTCACGGAACAGCCTCATATTACAGTGTATAAGAACTCTACTAGTTTACGATTTCTAGACTTTGGCTCAGAACTACCTAAAATAGATCTTTGCACCGACTGTGACCGATAAGTATAAAGAAGCTGGTCCCATTCAACTGTTTGGTACTGCAAGCGTTAGGTTATTTACTGGCTCGGGGTATGATGGTGAAATATTAGTAATGACTAAGTTAGTGGGTAAATTATATAACCGGCATCTTATTTGGGGAGGTATATACCCAGTCAGAAACGGACAGGCACACGTGATTGTCTCACCAGTTACTGTACCGGTTCACTTTGCGACGACTCCATCATATGCTGAGCCGAAAAGATTAAGGTCGTAAATCAGGGTAATCAAAGTAGCTTGAGAGACAATGTCTGATAAAGATCATGAGTAGCTAGGAGATAAAGCAATTCGTCAAATTCAAATTTAAATCGGACCAACAGTAACTGAGGAGGTTAAACGCTAACTTATCGAACTATTAAATCGTTTTAATCATTATTTCGTTACGTGTCTTCTCGACCTAGGTTGTCGTAACGTTACCGAGATGAATATTAAATTAAATACTCAAAAACCCGTTCTCTATAGGCCATACAGGCTTTCTCATTCAGAAAGACAAAGTTTGTGCCATGACCAAGAAAATGTTGGAAGCCGGAATAATTAGTCTACGTCGGACTACGCAAGTACAATTATTCCAGTGCGTAAGAAAAACGGCAATCCCAGAATATGCATTGATTATTGAATGCTAAATTCTAGGAGTGTGATAAACGGCTTAATTTCAACAACGCTTACAACGTTGTACTTATATTGAAAAGCGCGCTTTTGAAAAAGCTTTCCACTTAAAACGCTTTCTGCAATTCACTGTGAAAGCGGACATGCTGCCGCTTCCCGCTTGTGAACTAAATTAATTTAATATAATTATATAAGATTTAAACTATTTTCGCACGTAAAAGTTCCAATTTATATTATTTACGTACGTATGCACTTACGTAATAGCCGCGAAAAGCATACTAATAATACATTGAAGAAAAAACAAATTGTTCAAACGAAAGTGTATGAAACTAAAAACAAAATACTTTTTACTTTAAATATTATTAAGTAAACAAACAACTCGTAATTTAGAAGCTTAATCCTAATGTTGACGTGTTTGTTTGTATATTAGTCTCTATGTTCACATATATTGAGTTCATTTTCAATATTACTTTAAAAAAGCAGTGAGCAGTGCGGCCGACCTAACGTTCGCGAATCGTTGTCGTTCAACGCGCCAGCCGCCAGCAGCGTCTAGCGGCAGCGTTACAGTTTGTGATGTTGCTTTCCGTTTAAACGAAATCGGCCTGTACTTATAAACGAACGCTTATGCTTATGTTGATAAGCAGATTTTGTTTACAGCTTTTCGTTCAAACGCCCACTACTACTAAATTCTGTAACCTTAAAAGAGACATACCCTATGCCTGTTATTGAGGACGAAATTGCAAGGTTGTCAGGTCAGGCGTGTTTCATTACCCAGGATCTCATGTCTGGTTATTACCAAGTCCCAATAGCTGAGAATAGTAAACGCTTCACAGCCTTCGTTACCCCGGACGGTCAATATGAATTCAACCGTATGCCGTTCGGTTTAGCAAATGCGTAAAGGTACCGAGTATATTGTTGGCCTATTATTTTTTGGTAAAACGCCGGAGCAATGTTTGGATAGGTTGGAGGTCTTTTACACATTCCGTAACCCTGATAGGCTAATTAGTGACCGAGGTAGTTGTTTTACATTTCACCTTTTCAAACCGTTCTGTTTCGATAAGGGTATCAAACATATTTTAAACGCGGTAGCTAGCCCAAGGTAAAAAGTCAGGTGGAGTGGTTCATTTTGGACTCGCACACTGCACAAAATTTTAATGACAATGAAAAGGATTGGGATAAGAAACTAGGCATGATTCAATGGGGACGGAATAATACTATACAAAAGACAAGTATTAATAACAAGTAATATTTGGCTTAAAAATGAACAGAGAGTTGAACCGAATTATGAATGAAATCGCGTTGCCAAAAAAAACCCTGACTTGATTTCCATTCGTGACGAGGCTAAGGAAAGGGTAGACAGGAAACAAGCCAAACAAAAGGAATATTACGATAGGGGCAGGAAACTAGCTCAAACATATAGTAGCGGTAATCTGGTAAAAGTATTAAAGCCATCCTACAACAATGACGGTAAAATCATAAAACTCATTCCTTCTTTTGAAGGCCCCCTACAAAATAACAAGAGCGTTAGGAAATGAACGATATAGGATCTTACCGATTCCCGGGTTAAGGCCATGAAAAATAAGCGTAAAACTTCTGTCACCGCGGATCGCTTGCAACCGTGGATACACATCGTGACACTCGAGGTTAATAATGATGAATCCGATTCTGGTAATGATGCAACCAATAGTGAATGATGTTAGGTACATTTATATAACTTTACTTATTTTAACAAATGTTTAATATAACTTGTTATTGATGTACAAATCATTAATAAAACTAAATGATAGCGATTGATCATATACAATCTATTTAATTATTGAGTTTATTAAGTATTTTTGCTGCAGTATGATTTTTTTCCTTTGCAGGTCAGGAGCGAGAATTGATTGGTTCGCCCCCTGATCTGATGATTGATTCGTTCTTAGACGATCAAAGTCCTTGAGAAGTGATTGGTTCAAGGCAACTACATCTGAGAATTGATTGGTTCAGGTGTGGTAGATGATTGATTCGTTCTTAGACGATCGAAAGTCCTTGAGAAGTGATTGGTTCAAGGCAACTACAACTGAGAATTGATTGGTTCAGGTGTAGTAGATGATCGATTCGTTCTTAGACGATCGAAGTCCTTGAGAAGTGATTGGTTCAAGGCATCTACAACTGAGAATTGATTGGTTCAGGTGTAGTAGATGATCGATTCGTTCTTAGACGATCGAAGTCCTTGAGAAGTGATTGGTTCAAGGCAACTGCAACTGAGAATTGATTGGTTCAGGTGTAGTGGATGATCGATTCGTTCTTAGACGATCGAAGTCCTTGAGAAGTGATTGGTTCAAGGCATCTACAACTGAGAATTGATTGGTTCAGGTGTAGTAGATGATCGATTCGTTCTTAGACGATCGAAGTCCTTGAGAAGTGATTGGTTCAAGGCAACTACAACTGAGAATTGATTGGTTCAGGTGTAGTAGATGATCGATTCGTTCTTAGACGATCGAAGTCCTTGATAAGCGATTGTTTCAAGGCTATTATAACTGAAAATTGATTGATTAGATTTTATGTCCCTGAGAAGTTATTGGTTCAAGGCAATTATAACTAAGAATTGATTGTATTGATTGAAAGTCCTTGAGAAGTGATTATAGAATGTATTATGTATGGATATAGAGATTAATAGATATGAATTGATTAGTATATGGTATTTTAGGGCCAAATGTAAGGTTATCAGTTATCACTGATTCGTGTATGAGGGCATACACGTTGTCAGGACGGTCGAATGTAAGGTTATAGTTGTAAGATAATTAAAAACTAATTGTAATTCTATAATAAGCTATATATATTGAATAAATATACTATTGCATTAAAATGTATTTATAAAACAATTCTGACACTTCAAGTAATCGATTCCTTCGACATCCATTTAACGATTTATTTAAGGTAATTTTAAAAATGTTATGGCAACACTGTCGGAGGAAGCGATGGTTGGAGTGGGGTAGAGTTAACGTCGAAAATGAAAGATAAGGTATTGAGTCAGTTGACCGCAGGTCGCCAATAGAGGAATAAGTGACAAGTGATATTTTTACGGTGGTGTAAATTTGGTTCTTGTACAAAAGTGTGTGTGATAATATATCGAAGTGTAATTACCTAACCTGCTGGAGTTTTATTTATTGTATAGTCTGAGGGACTATACTGTGGATCCTTTTCTACACTAGCACATATATACTTATTTTTTGTAAATACATACATATTATACATAGACACACCCAGACCAAGACAAACATCCATGTTCATGCACACAAATGTTTGACTTGAGCGGGAATCGTACCCGCGACCTTCGCCGTAGCAGTCGCTTACACTCCCGCTGCGCCAACCGGTCGTATGTATCACGTAAATAATGTTTAGTGAAAACATTCTTTTAATTAAACTGCCAAACTAATGTATACGGATGGATGGGCATTGTGCAGTATAAGTTTACCTACGGTACCCTAAAAGTGGCGACCTGTAAATGGGGCACTGTGTAGCATCAGTCACGTCATTACCCCCGAGAATGCTAAACAGGTATGAATAATTGGTTTCGGTCACGGAAAAATAAATTGTTAATAGAAAGAGCTGGTTAATAGGCAAATGGCCTCGTCTATATAATATAAACCACCATTTTTTGTCTACGACCCGCAGAGTACATTAAAAACAACGTGTTTAAAAAAAAATCAAAGTGATTATTTGGCCATTCAATACAGAGTAAGATTTAAATGACCATTCAAATTTGATCTCTGTGTACTAAAAACGGGCCTACTTTCGTAGGGTCTACCCATATTACACTATTATCACCCATGTCGCGACTGGATTTTGTATCAAAACCCAACGTATATACCATTAAAGCTATGTAATACGAGAGTCTGCTTTGGAAAAGAAACCCTTTTACCAAGTTTCAAATTTATTCGTTTTGTACACACAATAACGCGTCAGTCGCACCGTATTTATTTACACTTACAAAATGTTGGCCTAAAATAGCCCACGTAAAAAACAAATCAAATATCTTTTGATATTCGATATTGCGACGCCGTAGAATTTTGTTTACTTTACAAAATAAACAAAATATAGAAAATATTGGCAATATACGTGACGCTGTCTTTACGTTGTAAAGTTGCCTGATTAATCTTTATGTGACAATCATTGAGCCTGGTAAGCATATGAAGAATATTTAAGAAATTATGTTTCATAAATCAGTACAATTCAAAATTATTTATCCCCATAAGCTTTCACCCCGTTGTTGTCCATAAATGTTGAAACAAATGGTTCCTTAAGTATAACCAGCAAGCAAAATCAGTTAATTTTCAGCCTATATATTTACTCCTTTAGGGATGGAAAGGTAAAAATCATTGTTTCATCATTTCAGCCGAAAGACGTCCACTGCTGGACATAGGCCAACCCCAAGGTTCTCCACATAGACCGATCCTGAGCCACCCGCTCATGCCAAATCAATGCTTAGTAGGTCTTTAAGTTAAAGTAGTTTAGGCTCTACGATGATGTCATCAGGACGTGTATTTTTATATACCTACTATAAACATAATGTGGTTATCAAAAAACGAAATGGTGAAAGAAAACTTCACGAGGGAACATGCACGGCTGACCTACATAATGTTCTCGGACGACGTGTAATCTGCCAACCCGCACTTGGCCAGCGTGGTGACCTATGACCTTACTGTTCTCATAATGAGAGGAGGGCCGTGCACAGCAGTGAGACAGTTTATATACAGGCCTGATGATAATGATTACAAACTGGAGGATGCCTGCAGCTATCCTTGCATATACCTTTTTTAATTTAACCGTTTGTACCTGATCCCTAGGCAATTTCGGGTAATCCCTTCTTGGTGAAAGTTTTCAAGGAGCATATTTACCAAACTTCACTTTGGTTTTGGCTGTACTTTGTCTGTTAGTCAGTCCGTATCACAAGAATTGTATATATACAGATTTACATAGATGACAATCACAAAGCTGGCTAACTACATTATCCATCCTTCGTAACATACACATTTCACTAATTGATTATAAACTTTCGCGATTTGTATACATCATACAAAATAATTTATCTGGTCTAGACTAGTCTCTCCGCGACTACGATCGGTGCAAGACGATCAAAACGTCGGAATCAATAAGGTATTTATGCATTAAATAAGTTAAGTAAGATCCAATAATTTATTTTGTATGACACATTTCACTATTAAACATATACAAGCTAAAATCAACACCTATCCATCATAGTTGGTAATTAAATAGAGCCTTCGTTCAATAATATACACGTGCAGTGAACATGCGAGGACACACACGCCATTAAAGTAGACCGCAGGCAGGCTTCAGTGCATTCGGTGCAAACTCGTCAGTTAACCATGTATCTCGCGCAATTGTTGGCCTTCTGTGTTTTGAGGTTTCTGTTACCTATAGCTGTAAGTTTGAATTTGTTAGTAATTTGATTGTGAATTACTGGTAGTGTGGAATTTTTCAAGCTCCAAGAATAGAGTAGTAGGATCACCATGTATCCCAGAACGACTAAGTTACTGAATTGATTTGAATGTAATTTGATACTGAGTAGGAACCATGAAGATAGAGTGTTGTAGTTTGAACCTGAAAAAGGTTGACCTGTTCACAATTAACCACCTAATTTGTATTTTTTTTAAATCCCCATT
The DNA here is from genome assembly GCA_944739405.2 of Euclidia mi. Classification (NCBI taxonomy): domain Eukaryota; kingdom Metazoa; phylum Arthropoda; class Insecta; order Lepidoptera; family Erebidae; genus Euclidia; species Euclidia mi. The sequence goes on along the minus strand of OX123193.2, from coordinate 26,035,544 downwards.
CGCCTTGTTTAAACTGTGCTGAGGACTTTACAAACGGAACTTATAAAGTGATGTTTTTAACAGGAATCGAGGCTACAACATTCGATCTTCACAGTATTAAGCGATAGTGGCTTTTGTATTTATATTAATATGAGTTGATATAATAACATATGCTGCTCCGACAATCTTGCGTCGTAAGCTAAACTTGAATTGCCAATCAGCTCCGTTTTAATATTCGATTTTTTTTTTCATTTTTTTTTAAAAAGACACCTCCCGCACTAGGAAGAAATTCCTGTGTCGCGGGGGACTTTACAAACATACAATCAACGGACACAATGAACACCCAGACTCGAGACAACAATTTGTAGATCACACAAAGTGTTGTCTCGTGTGGGAATCGAACCCACGACACGCGGCGCAGTACCAAGCGGCGAGGCGACCGCTTAAACCACTACGCCAACCGTGCAGTCGATACCAGATACCCTAACGATGTTTGGGTTGTTCTATCAAGTAGAAATTACTGATATAATTTGCATAAATGTTCTGATTTTATATCATACATGGCTTTTAAACGAATCGATGTTATAGACAAATCTTTGCGAAAGATATACCATTCTTATCAAAATACATACTACGGCACGTTAAACAAATATTATGGCACAATTTATTAACAGAGTAACTTTACAAATAATCAGGGCCACATTGAACTGCAGTGCAATAATAATTGTTTGTTAGCTCTACGAGCCGTGCTACGATCGTAGCTGATAGCTACAATTATATGTTTGACAAACCAACACTACCGTAGCAACAAAATATACGACCTACGTGAATGAACATTGTATATCCAGGCCCAATTCTCCTAAATAAATACAGTTTCGATATGATGTCAGTGTCACAAAAAGCGTATTCTTCTAAATTATCTGATATTTGAATGAAATCGTAACGAGATCGTATGTGTCAATAGCAGTGGCGTAGCTAAGGGGGGGCGGTGGGGGCGGTCCGCCCCGGGTGACACCATTTTTGGGGTGACACCCGGGCACATTACACAGATGTGTAATGTTACAGATGGATATAGATAAAAAAATGCGTTACTGGCTGAGTGACAGACAACGCACAGCCAAAACTATTTGGGACAAGAAGCTGAAATTTTGCACGTCCCTTGAGGACCGTAGGGGTGCACTAAGAACGGATTTCAAGAAATTCTCACGGAATCGGGGAGAAACAGTTCAGTTAAAATAAAATGGCTGTGCTTAGCTGTAGTATCCCCTAGTATCTAGTAAATATAAGCATTCGTCCCGTCCGCGTGAATTATACTTACACCTTAACATTCCTCAGGAATCACATTCTATTTTATTATATTTGTCTGAAATAATAATGTTCTCCAGTTTTATATACTTAGTACCTAGGCTATTTACGTAATTACGTGAAGTTCGCTACCAGTTGGGAAATACTGCAAAAATTAAGAACAATTAAAATTTGTGTCTGTCTTCCTTAATCTATACCATTTTGTACAAAAATCATCAATTGTTAAAGAATATAAATATAATCTATCATCATCTTTCGCAGTCCACTACTGATATCTAATCAGATAATTTCTTCGTTTTATTCTCTTTTATTTTGATTTTAGGGTCAAATGAAGTCATCTGCCAGAGAATCAAAGTAATCACTTTGATTCTCTGGCAGATGACTTCATTTCGAATTCGATTCTTCAGAGAAACTCCGAGCGTAGCCCTCTCCATATCTTGTTAAGCGAGCTCAAATTGGTGGACCAGTCGTACCGTCAGTGTCCACGTTCTGTAAGTCACGGGTAGAACACACTTTGTCTTAAGTCTTTGCGGTAAGCGTGACGAAAAGCGTCGTGATTTCCTATACGCTGCCCAGTTAAGCTGTATTCTTTTGCGAGCCTTCTCGAAATTGTCTCTACCCAACTGCAAGTTTTGCCCGACGCTGAAATGTGACATACCTCTGAGCAAACGGTACCGTTACACGGACTCCAGAATAGACTAGGTTGCAATAAAGTCAAAGGCTTTTTCATAGTCCATAAATGCTATAAGCACAGGGGATGATTATATTCTTCTGTCTCAGGTATAATCTGCCGTAATGTGAATGTCATCTTTGGTGCCACCTCAACCTTGAGAACCGGACTATTTGGAGGTCTAAAACTCGTAAAGCGAGACGCTAAACAGTTGGTGGTGACTGATGACACTGGAAAACAGCTTAAATACGTTGCTCAAGAGAGTGACGTCTTGATAGCTATGTTTTGTCCGCCACTCCACGAGAAAAGGCTAGATTTAAATATATATTGGAGCTGCACATTGTTTCGACTTCTACAGGGGATTTGCCACGTTTAAGCTCTTGGCTGACTTCTGGTAACACGTCCGTGAAGTTCTGTTAAAGTAGTTCGGGGATCCTCCGAATAGAGATGAGGACAGCACGCTGCCGACATGTAGACATGTAAATAAAAGAAAGTAAATGCTCTGAACTTAAGGATTTCGGACCAAGAAGTGACGAATTTCCATCAGATGTGGTCAACTTCTCCTACCAAATCCGTGCGCTTCCACTACAACTGGTAGATATGCACTTCCACTTTGGCGTTAATGGCGTTGTAGTTCTCCATAACAACATTGAAGTGGGCCTTTTGGGTGTTATGTAAGACTATAGAAATGTCAAAATACATTTCCTCCACTTCATCATTCGAGTACTTATATCAAATTAAGTGGATATACTTGGACAATTTTCAAGTTCGTACTCTTGCCGACGAGAAGACTTTAAGAAGCCTGAGAAGACTTTATAAACCAAGAATCCGGCTCCGCCTTGGGATAGCTGGTGTCCCTCTCTAGTACATAGAATGGCTAGAATCTAGGGTATTGGTATTCTACGCCTCGCTGCCAACTTCACATAATCCCAAAATATATCAGGCGTAGTTTGCAAGCAGCGTGACGTTGCTGCCCATCACCGATATTTGTCATTTGTGAACCTTACACCCACATTTTCAAATGTTTTTGTTTTGTTCACCGGAGTTCACTCGCAAAAATTAAAAAATTGTGACTGAACCCATACACAACGTGTGTCACATCACATCGGGTTGGATCAAATCTGACTAAAAAAGGATTTAGGATGATGATGAATTAACTGTTTCTTTTTTTTAACAATTGGGCATCTTTTTTTATTAGTCGTGATTGCTAATTGTAAGCGGATTCTTTCTACTTAATTAGGAAATACGGTACTATATAAAGCTGAGGAATATTTTCGGTCAACAGTTTCATACCTTAAAAAATATTGTCGAAACAGGAGAACAAAAAAGGCGCTTCATAGATTTCGCTCACAGGCGCTGTCTAGGGTCGGCTCGACCCTGGATCGCTAGCTTGATCCTGGTTATCGTAGGATTTATGAAGATAATCATTCAAAAGCCATGGGAGGACTTGGATGCTTTGGAGAGGGCAATGAGCCGTAATACACCCGCAATGGGGTGACACCACTAAAATCCGCCCCGGGTGCCACCCAAGCTAGCTACGCCACTGGTCAATAGGCGGGTCCACACAGAGCGAGCAGCCTCGCGAGGAATTTGCCGCGCAAGGAAACGGTCCCCGAACGAGCGCGGCCATAGAATAAAGCTGCGTTCACATTTATCTGACGTGATCTCTCGTGACGGTCTCTGTCGTAATTACTTACCGTTCACATTTGTCTGTCGCCATCTGTCGCGATCTGACGCAATTATGAATCAGCTCTGTCTTGACTCTCGGGGAGTCCACACTTTCGCAATGTTTTTCATGAATTATCCGATTCAGATTAAGTAGATATCCAATTATATCCATAAATTATTTACATAGGATTATATTATTTCGTATTCAATTAGCTCATATATAGCTACTGTATAAGAATAATATTATAAAAAGGAAGTCAATTAGTTCGTCGTCCATTGCGCACAATTGCCTACGCACGTCTGACGCTTTACGACAGACAGTGGCGCGTCCACATTAGTCTGACGAGTTGTGTCGCGCGAGTTAACTGTACGGAACCCAACAATGTTAGCTTCGTCAGCACATCTCTCCCCACCAAATTATCTAGATAATCTTATTGTCATCTAACATTAGCGATTACTATTTTATATTTTAAATATACTGTTAAGCTGTTATAATTAAATAAAGTATTTTTTTTACAATTTATCTGAGTCCAATCTCTTAATTAGCGCTGTACCGTCCCCCCCCCCCCCCCTCTGTCGCAGACCGGGATATTGTCTGTCGCGACACGACAGACGCCGTCACGGCAGATTACATCAGATAAATGTGAACGCGGCCTAGAGCACGGCAGCCTCGGCACCGTAGGAATAAACAAAATTGTAGTTGTCATAAAGTTTGAATTCAGAACATGAAAATATAGTTGTAAATCTATTATGTATTATTGCGCATGTATCAAATTGTCGACTTGTGAATTAGAGTGAAATAGTACATTTGCCATCTATCGGTCTACGTATTAATGTGAGATCGTTGGTCTCTCCTCTCTCTTATTTTTTTTTTTTAAATATAGTACTTGGAAATGGTCATACTGCAATAGCGTTGTGGCATGTGTTTTTACTAGCCGGCTGCCTGACTGACGCCAATTGCTGTATCTACTTTGGGTACTAGACAATGGTAATAATGGGCCATAACATACATATTTACTTATACTTACTTTTTTGTAAATATATACATAGAAACACCCAGACCAAGACAAACATTCATGTTCATGCACACAAATGTTTGACATGAGAGGGAATCGAACCCGCGACCTTCGGCGTTGCAGTCGCTTACACTCCGGCTTTGCCAACCGGTCGTCGATTATTGTTAAACCTAAAGGATGGAATAGGTAGACATGGAAAAAAATATAGAATGAATTATTGGAAATGAATGTCTGTAGGCAAGGAATAGGCTCGTCCCCTATTACGCGGGACCTAAACATTTCATGGTGAAATGTGGATGTAATAATATTACAACTCTGCCTATCCTTACGCGGATACAGATTTATTTATTTATTTATTAACAGATGTGAATCTATAAAAAATGTCCAACATACAAACACACTTGCGAATTTATATTATCAGTAGGGATTATTATGTTCGAGCGAGGCACGAAACAGCGTCCAGACCGCGGCAAAACAAAAAACCAAACTCGATGGCTCGGCTGCTCGGTCGCTCGCCCGCGGCGGCACACGCGCTTGCCTCAGCCGGGGCACGTCCACACAGAGCGCGCAGCCTCGCGCGCCAATTCCTCGCGAGGCTGCGCGCTCTGAGTGGACGTGTCTAATTCGGTAGCTCGGGCGCACGCGTGCGGCCGGCCGCGGCTGCCGTGCGGTTTCCTCGACCGAGCCACGTCTACATAGACCGAGCAGCCTCGCGAAGCATTTTCCGCGCGAGGCTACTCGGTCTGTGTGGACCCGCCTAATTACGAACTGTTTATTTTAAATTATACGATAATGACATTAGGTTATCAGAATACCGCTTTTGAGTCCATTCAAAATATGATATCAATGTCATATAAAATACGAGAATTGGGCCACAGATGAATATATATTTGCGAAAATTAAAAAACATATGGTGTGATAAAGAAAGAAAGAAAGAAAATAATGTTTATTTCGACAAAACTACAGTTATAATAATAAAATAAGTGTACATTGTTTTTCTTTTTCACATTATTAGATGTGTATAGCTCTGTCGAAATGGGTCACCATCTCAGCATTTGCCTATTTATAGAGTTCCCAGCGCTGATTTTCAGTGGCCACCCTGGATAGTGATGCACGGAGTGACGGAGGCAGAAAATACTGTACCCGAAAACAACAAATTGGGAAGCTATTTTGTATAATAGTTAGAAATACACTATATTATATATATTTAAGTATAAAAGTGTTATATAGATACACGTATAACAAAACAAGAGGAAGACCTTCTAGAAATAAATAGTGGTGGGGATAATGTTACATAAGATAAGAAAGATATAGGTATTTTATCCAATATTCTCTACTCATAAATTTGTTAGAAATACACTATATTATATATATTTAAGTATAAAAGTGTTATATAGATACACGTATAACAAAACAAGAGGAAGACCTTCTAGAAATAAATAGTGGTGGGGATAATGTTACATAAGATAAGAAAGATATAGGTATTTTATTATTGTAATATGGCGTCAACTATGACATTACGAACTGTCTCGGCAGTAAAACTCAATAATAAACTCACGAGACTATTTCTACTGTATAAGAATAATATTATAAATACATGGTTCCGATCGAATGATGAACATTTTCCCATGGTTTAATTTACTTCCATCAGCGTCCATGGGTAAGCTAATAGATTATTAAAATTTCGTATTGATTAGTATTTTTTTAATATCAAGTTCTTGTTATCTATATACTCGTACAGGGTGTCACAAGACCCATCACCAAGCCGAAGTCTACTCGTTTTGGACATCATGCTAAATCATACTAAGCAAAAATAAAACCTGGGAAACGACATTTTTTTAAGTATTCCCTTTTTTCAAGCCGTTGTAAAAAATGTGCACGTGCAATTTTTGAAATACCTACTAATTGATGGGTGCAAAGGACATCTATAGAACAGGTTGGCGGGGTAAATGGATCGATTTTGTACCTAATTCCAAAAATTTCATAGTAACTTTGAGCCTCAATGCCAGCCTCTGAACCAGTAATTACCCAGGTATGATGCCGAAGCAAAAAATTATCGTAATGATTGGCACAATATGGGGTTTCAGTTTTCGTTAAGGGTCTTTTTACACCCTGTTTATAAAAGAAAGTCCTATTAGTTACACTATTTATAACTCAAGAACGGCTGAACCGATTTGGCTGAAAATTGGTGGGGAGGTAGCTCAGAAACAGGAATAACACATAGGATACAATTAGTTGCAAAAATAAACTGGGACGGATTTTAGAAAGGGTCGAAGTTTGTTGGGACTAACCTACTACCTATTGAAAGTGGAACGCATGCGCTGTAATAATTAAGTGCTGCGCATGTACCTACTATCGTATATCTGTCAGTATTGTCATATTATACATTGTCATATGGTGCACTGTCATCACTTTGTTCGCTTACTTATTTATACTAATAATTATTGTAACAGCCTTAGCTAACCCCTACTAATATTAGATATAAGTGCGAAAATGTGCATACATACAGTATGTACCGATTTCACGCTAAACCGGCTGATCCAATATTCTCTACTCATAAATGCGAAAGTGTGTGCACATAGTGATGTGCCGGATCGTTAAAAATGTATATCCGCGGATATGGATCGGCATACGGAAATTTGGTGTCAAGATCCGCGGATACGGATACGGATCTTCATTTTCTTACTTAATCCATGTCGGTGCGCGCGACCTTGAAACGATAGTTGACGTCACGCACGCTTGGCGGAACAATAGACAGATTATTTTTCGACTTGAATTATATTAAAAATACTCTGAATGGAATGTAATAGTTTTCTAATTCTACCTAACCACCTATACATTAAATCCTATCAATTAAAAATGAATAAGGTGAAAGATCCGTAAAAGATCCGCGAGAAAATTAACGGATACGGATATCCGGAACATCACTAGTATAGAGATATATCGGACCATGGCTTTGACATTAACTTTGACTGTATGCGAAGTGATGTTGTTGAGCATCTTTCTTACTTCCTACCCTATAGGTACTCCTGATGATTGTAAGGAGTTCAGAAACTCTATAGAGTTTTACAATTACCACGAGTACCTTCACGCAACTTGAGACTGAACGTTGGTGTTCCAGTCCTGTTAATGCGGAATCTTAATGCGCCAAAGCTTTGTAATGGCAAAGATTTTATCACTTTGGAACAGTATATCTTTCAACACATTGACTTTGAGAAACAATGGTTTTAGGAACCTCAAAGTAATTTTTAACGACCCATTTTCCACATTAGTTCCATGTATGAAGAGCCTTTAATATTCAATATTTTTTATTTTCTATAACGTCGTAAAGCGGTTCACAGAATACATCTACCTACCAATTTTCAAATGTGTAAACTGAATAGTTTTGGCATAAAGTGGCTGTGACATACGGATAGACTGACAGACATAGCGCGTCTTTAAGGATTCCGTGTTAAGCCATTATTGAATACGAAACTCTAAAAATACTGTTTACAGAAATATTTTAAATACGTCTTGCGGTTATATTTCTTGTTAGTCCCTATTAAAAGAGTTAAAACGAAAATTACTATCGAACAATGAAGGAGTTTTGTGTTACCCCGAATGTAAAGTGAGCGAAGCTGCGGGCAAAAGCTAGTTATGAATAAATCTTAGATCATGGATCCAATCCATGACAACAAAAAGCCTGTAATATTAATACAGTTCTTTGGTGTGCCAACACATACTTGTAAACTTTCGTGATTTGGTGAACTAATATTTGGTTTGGCTTGTTTATTCCTTGCCTAGAAAATCAACGTGACAATGCTGCAAACTTTTCTCCGACGTTTCGACCGGGGTTACTAGTGTGGCCACGATAGCAGTGACCACGATCACATATTTGAATCACATATCAGAGTCTGCGCTGATGGCTTTTAGACAATAATGGCTGTTTCCATTGAATCGATGTGTAACAAGTGTAACATAATAAGTATGGCAATTATCATACGATACGAGATGCATTCTGCCGTGCTGAAAAATGGGCACAACTATTTTTTTTTTTCAAAATTAAGTTATAAACATATTGGGAATCAGGAAAAAAGTTCTATTTGCCTAATTTTTGTTGTATTTTTAGTAACCAAATTAACAGAGATAATCTTAAAAGGCACAACTTCGCGATTTTGTAAGACTTTTTATAGAAAAAGGTCACATTGTGAGATATGACTATATATTAGCAGTAATGTTTCTTAGCTGTACTTCTTTATTTAACTATTTAAATAATTTTAACATATTTGTATAAATATGGCTTTTCATTGCAATATTAAACTTCTTTTTCCCCAAAATGTTAGAATGGAAAGTCACATTTGGTTAATTATGCCTTTTATACGTAATATTAATGTTTTTACTATATTTTTTAAGTTAGCTTGAAAGGGAAAATGTGATTATTGAATAAATACAGTTAAAATTTTAAAAAATAAGTAAATCATCATCATTCATACATTTTCGATAACTACAATACTGTAATTTATTTTTGACAAAAACTAAGAAACATATTTTAAACTCGATTTTCTCCTGATTTGCAAAATGTTAGTTGTGCCCCTTTAAATTATGGCGGCAGCATTGCAGAGAGCAGCGATAGCCTAGTGGATAGATCGACTGACTACTACGTAGAGGGTCCGGGTTCGAATCCACGGCACGCACCTATGACTTTTCGGAGTTATGTGCGTATTATATTGTTAATAATCGCTTGCTAAACGGTGAAGGAAAACATCGTGAGGAAACCTGCATGTCTGAGAGTTCTCCATTATGTTCTCGAAAGACATGTGAAGTCTGCCAACCCGCACTAGGCCAGCGTTGTGGGCTATGACCTTACCCTTCTCATAGTGAGAAGAGGCCCGTGCCCAGCAGTGAGACAGTTTATATTTAGGGCTGATGATGAAAATGATGATGAGATGCATTTGCGGCGCAATTACTGCGATCAAATATTCACTTCCCTGCTTATTTTTTAAACACACGGAGAAAGAAGTAATAGTGGGAATCGAAGATGAAATCTAGTACTTTATTTGAACACCTAAAAGCCAATTGCGACTAGACTAATGAAATTTCCTTAGATTATGGCCCATTTTCTGTCTTTGAACAAACGGGGAACATAAAAGGATCCTAAAAGAAGTCAGATCACTGCTTAAAGCTAATGCTGAATGAAAATTTAGAAGATAAACACTATCTCACCACTTATTTACACATCTTCATCATCTTTTAATAAGAAATAGATGGATGGACTGTATGAGGATTTTTAGGTTGTTTTAAAACACTGTGATTAAATTAAAATATTTGATTTATGTAAACAAATAATCACTCATTTAACCTTTTTGTATAAATTGTTAGATTTGAAATACATACTTTTAGTATGTATTTCAAATGCCGTTCTGAAATTAAATAATTTAGCCTGTTACCTATAAACTTTAAGCCCATTCAGTTTAGTATTTAACTCTTTCAACTGCAACAAATGCAGAATTGACGAAATAGTACATATTTTAAATATTAAATAGACACGTTTGAAGGCAATCACCACCCAATTAAGTTAGCAAAACAACACCTCTGTCTCTGAGAATCAAGCTTATATTTCTTTTGTGTTGTGATTGTTTAATCAGGTGGCAAAGTCCCCGGAGTTCCGTATCCTGGCACCTCCCTTCGTGTGTCCCAAAGACAAAGACGCCGTCATAGACAAACCGGACAATACCGTCATTACGTAAGTATACATTTATTAGGCTGCGTTCACATTAATGCTATTCTCATCTTTCGTAATGCTTGTGAACAATTGCCTCCTCGGAAAAATTGCAATTTAACAGCTAGGTACCATTGTGTTTTTTGCAAGTTTATCATCGCTAGCTTTGTGACTCGGAGAGCCCGGAGAACACTTTATAAGTTAACCACAGCGCGACTACCGTCTGACCTGTCTTTAATGACTGTCAAATTGTTTTCTGATAGCCGTATCTGGTGGCATAATGCATACGCCCAGACACGGGGCAAGCGGTAATCATCAATTTAATAGACATAAGACTACTTATTAATTTGCACATAACTTCGACAAGTCAGTTGTGTGCGACGTATATTTGAACCCAAGACTCGCAGTGATGTCTCGACAAGGCTTTCACTGCCTTCTATGATAAAAAACTATAATTTAATTCATAACAACAAGTAATGAATACATAATTTGTCAAAGTGCAGGAGCTTAAATTTTCTAAAAGAAAGCTACCTCATAAGTGCCAAATTTACCTCAAAATCGTTACATATGTACGCACTCTTATGTTGTGAGATTTCTCCCTAAATATCATTAGGACAACTCATGCGTTACATTTCATCTTTATTAGTAACGAAACAAACAAATACACTGTCTAATATGTTCCAATGGAAGGACTAATGGCGTTTTCTCGGTAACATTGTTGTTAATTATGATGTAATTACATTTTCACCTTTCGCTCAGTGAATACTAATTAGCTTCATTACGATTATGGTTGATTTATTTCTGAAATAATTATTTGTTGTTTTACGAATATAAATAAAATTATTGTAATTAACTGTAGAAATATTTGTGTAACGGCGTTTCAAAAGAATTAATTACTTGTATTGATTAACACTTTGAAGGATAGTAAACTAGATAATTAGAATTGTATTGTTATGTCACTTACTCTGGTTTAAATTGTTAATGAATTCTGAGAATATATTTCAATGAAAGAAATACAATAATAAAAACCCATAAAAGGTGTCTACGATAATAATTCTTCAATTGGTCTATGTAAGCGGTTTTTTAACTACTTTGGATCGGATTTCGTGATTTAGAAGAAATACACTATTAATAATACCAATCAATAGACATCAAGTTATTTTATATATTACAAGAGGATGCCCGCGGTTACACTTATAGCCTTCCTCGACAAATGGGCTATCTAACACTGCAAGAATTTTTAAAATCAGTTCAGTAGTTCCTGAGATTATCGTGTTCAACCAAACACACAAACAATCAAACAAACAAACTCTTCAGCTTTATATATTAGTAAAAGATAATACAAGTAAACGTGACCAATTAAGTTGTATAGTAAGATGTACTTACCAGAAAATTGAATTTGACATTCCGTGTCACTGATTAAGAAAAGTAAATAATAGCAATTATTGTTATTAACAAGGGACCAAACTATGGTTGTACCAAGTCTGAATATAGTCAGATTCGGGTAAACTCAATAAATAGTGACTAAGTAAACTTCGTGTCCGTTACTCGAGTGGTTCTAAAACTCTTTGCGCTACAGGATTTATACCTAGAGTATAAGAGCCGGTTTCGCAGTACAATTTATATGACACTCTTCACGTTTAGGCAGAGAAATATATGGCCTGCCTTAATCGGCACGGGTTTTAAGCTGCCTTTATAATAAAACTAGCTGACCCAGCGAACCCCGTATCGCCTTTTTAAGAGTTTTTATTTAACTCCCTTTTTTCCAAGCCCCTTTTCCAAAGTTACCATTGACTTAATCTCTTATCATTCCAGAGTCTATAAATGATGAACAAACACACATAGATTTTTATATAATATTGAATTCCCCATTCCTTAAAATATCGGAGACGATACCCATATCGACTTTTAAAAAATCCTCTTTTCCTATCCGCCATCTTTGATCACGAAATAGATGTTGTATTTGGATTCCCTATCCCTTTAAACATCGGAGACGATACCCATATTGATTTTTAAAAATATTCCCATCCGCCATCTTTGATCACAAAATAGATGGTGTTCTTGAATTCCCCATTCCTTAAAATATTGGAGACGATACCCATATCGACTTTAAAAAAAATCCCGTCCGCCATCTTTGATTTCCTATCCTCCATCTTTGATCACGAAATAGATGTTGCCCCCTAAAAGTTGTGGCGTAATTTTATATAGCCTTTCGGAATAATTGGGCTCAAAAATCATAGGCAATAACAATTTTTAAAATCCGACTGCTATTTCCTGAGATTAGCCGACATCATCTTTTAGCCTTTTTAGCCTTTTGCTCAGCCCCAAAAGGTCGAAGCGTTTTGTTATATAGCCTGTAGCCTTTCGGAATAACTCGGCTATCGTACACAAAAAGAATTTTTCAGATCCGACCGGTAGTTCCTGAGATTAGCGCGTTCAAACAAACAAACAAACAAACTCTTCCGCTTTATTATATTAGTATAGATTATAATTATGATTAACACTGTTACAGTCTGCAGTCAGAAGCTGGAACAGACGTGAGATATTCATGGACAGTTCGTTGGCACCCGCTAAAGGCTCCATCGCAACAGTTCACGCTCGCCCTCTGGCGGACCGTGCGTGAACTAGAAAGACAACTCAATGCCCCGCAAGCCGAACCGGGAGTTTACATCATCAACAATACTGCGGTATGTTTAGCAAGTTTATAAATATTTTCTTATTTTCCTATATTTTCCTTTATATGTGGTTCGTTATATTTCTAAGTACAAAAAAGAAACCAATTAACCAGCGTTATTATCTGTAACTTGGTATCAGCGCCATCTATCACATCGCGTCGTAACTCTAAATTATTTGAACTCCACCCTGTTTATTAGCTATTTGAAATCTATAAGCAGCGTTCGTTACTAATTAGTTTAAGGACGATAATGGTAGATTTTTGTGTTTTAAATGTTTCTGCGATGATCATTATAATGTTACCCTAGAAACTCTTCTATCTTCTTATGAAAATCTAACTAATAAAAATACATAGGGACATAGATTTTTTTTATTTAAATCATAAATTGTTTTACTACCTGAGTAAGGATCACAGAAATAAATATTTGCTAATCAAATCAGCACTGCACATTAACAGCCATCTATTTCGAAGGGAATAAACACACATTATTTCTTATTTTATAATAGAATAACTAGATAAACTAAATCGATACCTCTGAACGTAACAGATATTTGAGAGAAGTCCATTTTTTGCATAGATGTCCATTACGCTCTTCGTGCCAGAGGTATCGATGTGCATGTACCTAACGATTAATGCCTATTTTGGGTAAAATGTCTGCGACCCTACAAAATTGGAATACAAAAGACTATACAGAAAAAAGATATATATACTACTAATAGACTATACGTACAACAAAATATTAATTCTATAATTATGTATTATTCATCGAAATGAAGAATTCCTCTTATTCAGCAATAAAATCTTAAGCATTGTTCTTTTAGAACAATACCTAAAAAAATCTAATCTGGTTCTAAAGATTATTCCTTCTTTTTGACACTCTGTAAAAGATGCTGGGTGCAAATGTTTTGTTTCACATCACAGTAATTAGAACAATACTTGAAACTGCTATATTTTACCTGCGCGCTATGGCGCTGTCTTTTAAATTATCATCGTCATCCTCATCATAATCTGTCTGTATAAAATTCTTGCGTTACTATTTTTTTTTCAAATTCTGTTTTGAATTAACTTAAACGGTTATTTTGTTGTGTCTGTCTTTCTTTAAGCGAAGGGTAGGCATAGCCACTATGCAAGCCAAATGCGTGCTGACAAACTTTACTAATCGTTCCATAACAATATGGAAAACTCTCAAATATACCTACAGATTTAAGGCTACTGCTCCGCTCCCGTGGCTCATTGCCTGGTGTTGTATAGCCTATAGCCTTCCTCGATAAATGACCTATCTAACACTGAAAGAATTTCTCAAACCGGACCGGTAGCTCCAGAGATAAGCGCGTTCAACCAAACAAACAAACAAACAAATTCTTCAGCTTTATATATTAGTATAAGTAATATAGTTCACCTTCACCGTCCAGCAAGCGACAAGTAATAATTTAGTACGCACATAACTTCGAAACCGCATCTGTATGTACCAATTTGTTGTTTGCCTGGTTTCCTATTGTATACATATATTTGTCATAATTTATTATTTTATTTTATTAATTAATCAAATTTAAAGAAATTTTTGTAATAAGTCATGCTTGCTTAACTACGGAGCGACTCGCCTTTCGTCTGACCGGTGCTACGAACGCTTTAAAATCTCCTTCATAAGTATATGTTTCATTTTGTTCATGACATATTCTGCGCATTGGTGCAAAAACATACATGAGAAAATAAGCAAAAGTAATAACATTAATTATATCTAAACATTCTTATTAGGGTACCAAGAATTAAACACTAAGCGATGAACCCTTGGGCGGCTTGCAGAAGTAGTTCACACATTAAACAATAGACGTGCGATAACAAAAAGACAAGATTGAACCTTCTTTATGAATAACTAGTAAAACATAATTAGTATGCAAACGTTTTGTTTGACATGTCGGTAATTAGAACAATGTCTACCTGCGCACTATGGCGCGCTCACTGTTCATACTTTTATACATTTCCGACCAAATATCTGTAACGCTTTGATGTTATGTGTTGTTTTCGTATTTTGTTTCGGAAACATTCACTAAAATATTTTACTCGCACTTACGATGTATCCTTTTTATTTATTCAAATTGTCACCAATAAAATAATAGTTTTAGGTACGCATGTTCGTAATGATGTGGCATAAAAAATGTAAAACATACTGAAATTACTTTTTATATAATAAAAATAATGTTCTGTAAACCATGTTAACTATTGTGTGATAATTAAGAACAATACAGTACGGATTCCGATGAGTATTGGGAATGAAACGAATTACTACGAAATATTAGTTAATTACTCCATCATGAACTGCGCTGATTTGAACATTCCTTCTAAGAACCTGGAGTGATTAACTCCAGGTTCTTAAAAGACAAGGCAGCAGTTATAAGTTGTAAACAAACGATTTAAAAAATCATTCGTGGATTTAAATATTGAAATATGAATAAGGTTATAATGTTTTTAGTCCAGTACAACCTTTCGCAGTCCGCTGCTAGACTTACGACTGTCCTGATTTGTTGCACAGTAGGACTGTGAATCAATAGAAGGTTAAGGCTTATTATATCACACTGACTATAGGGTTTATTGAGGAGTTTGTCGCCTCTCCGCAAAAATGCTATTTGATTAGTGTATTTTAATTTAGTTTTATTATACTGTTATCTGCGAAAAGAATATTTGCAGGTTACTCACACATGCGGCCACAATACACTGCCTTGCAGTATTCCCACCTTAGTTTATCTATAATTAATCATAAAATAATTTTTGTTTTGTTATTTTGGGCTCAGTCGTCTTATGTGAATTTTCTGTTTTCTCATTGGAAGATAAGATAAGATCAAAATAATATATTAATTACCTGGTATGCCCAACGAATTTATTCAACCAAATCTTATGTGTCAACGCAATCGAATGCTTTAATGAGATCCATGTAAAGTAACATACGGGTGCTTCGCCATCCACCCAAACCCTGCAGTTTTAAAAAAATAATAAGAGTTGCTGTATCTACAAAATAACAACAAGTCTTAAGCCAGTTTGCTCAAGTTCTTGGCCCTAAAGTACGAGAGCAAACATATTTGGCGTTAATAAGTGGATGAGTCGAAAAAAAATGAAAGTGCTATAATTAACAACTTGCTGATGATTCAATGAACACTCGATAATTGTAAAGACTGAACTTAAATTTTTATTTAGGATTCCCATAAGAATATTTATCCTAGTATACTTTTAAAGCTCATAAGTATATTCAAAAGGTTTTGTGACTTTTTTAAAGGAGTAATGTTTTTACGAATGAAACTAATTGTCTTGTTTACATAAAATGTATTTACAAAAATAAAAAAATTAGATAAAAATAATAAAGACTAAGAAAGAAGAAGAAACAGAAATAAACACATAAGAAATATAAATGATCAATTAAAATATATCTAATTTACAACGAAGTGTGATAAAGACTACTAGATAGTGTTTACATACAAAGGTAACGTAACATACATTTTGTATATTTAGGAAAATGTTATCAAAATTCAATAACTCTAAGTTCTTAAATGTAACGAAATGCGAAAGAAAACCCAACCCTGTCACCAACATCACATCTGTAAGTAGATGTCAATAATTATAAGTAAGAAAAACAATAACAAACGTTTTATACTATCACAGTTACATACTTGTATTTACTTATTTTAAAAAATACGTAATAGTATAACTTTTTTACATCGGTATCGCAACCAAAAATAAGCGAGGTTACATAAGTTTATCTACCTGATCACTAACTGCGCTACTTAAGTATACCTTCGAGGTAGAAGGAATAGTAAGTTAACTCCACAAAATCCGAGTTTATGTACTGCAGTTGTAACCTGTAACAAACGAAATTTTTGTGAATTATTGACTCGCATGATAAGTTAATCTGAATAGTATGATTCCAAAGTATTAATACATAAATTTAACTGCTTCACGTATTTAAATAGATTCGCTTATTAATAAGTAAAAAGTAATAATAATGTAAAGGAGTATAAATTGAAAATGAAAAAATGCGTCATCATCAAACAGAGAGTAATTACAGTTTGCGTGATCAATGTTACCTGAACTGTGAGGTGACAAACTTTTTAAGCCGTAAATATGCACCCGAAGTTCTGGTACTGCCTCAATCATCCAGCACAGCTGTAACCCTCCATCTCCAACAGGTTGTCGATGAGTGCTTGCTCCTCGTAGGCTATAAATTAACATAATATTAGACAAGAAACTCTCGTACATTTAGGTAAACGTTATCAAATTTCAATAACGGTTTAGTTCTTTAATATAACGAAATTGCGAATAAGTGAGTTTTGCTTACTGAATAAGTTGATGACGTCATGAGTGGTGACATCATGTACGACAGCATGTGTGTTACGCTCCGCTGACGTGTCAGGCGGCGGAGGAGGGGGCGCGCGTTTGCCGCCATGTTGCTGCTGAGATGAGCTGCGCCGCTTACGTTTCTTCACATGAAAATTAATACAATTAGTTTCAATGCACACCAGATACGTTACACCGAATTATTGGGCTTGAATGTAAATATTTACCAGTTTCTTCTTCGGTTGTCTGTCAATAGAGTCGCTTCGCCCGCTGCTGGACTCACTGGGAGAAGGAGTCGGTATTGAAAGCTGTAACAACATGTCATTCATTAACACATGTCAACATTCATTATTATTTAGTCAGGTCACATTTTATTTCAAATGTGAACTGTACTGTCTATTATACTTACGAAATCTTCTTCGCCCAGACGTTCGAGCGCGGCGTCGTCGATCCCCAGCCGTGCTTGTAACATGGAGACTGTAACAATGAACTACCATTAGCACCTCACACACGTACATAAATATATAACACAATCATTACGTTGTAATTAATGAAACTTTCAACTTACTCTGGGCCTCCAAGCTTCGGTTAACTCGAAGAATATCTTCATCGTTTTCAACGGAACACTTCGATATTTTGTATATGGCCGTTGCCATAACATCTGCGTTTGAGACCTGTTGTAACGAAGGAAATAAATTAATTCATATTTCAAATAATTTCAATATCTATAAACTGTAAGTAGTTCGACTCACGTTTGGCTCACAGCCAACAGCTGCAGCCAGCTCGGCCATAGCGTAGGCTGTCGCGCTCCGACGCTCTCTCTCGTAAAAGGCGTTCCTAGCCCGCCTTTCCTCCTGTTGACAATAATACAATTAATCAATAACAAACAGAAACGCAACGGTTACTAAACAATAAAATGAATATATAAATAATGAACTTACGACAGACAGAGGAACCCTGTTCTGTCCCGTCGGTCTGCCACGACGCCTTAGTGGAACCGACTGCTTCTGATTCTAAAATATGAGAAAAATATTAATACACTTGTTACTGTCAAAAAAGTATGTAAACTTATACACGACAACCAAAGTATCGGTACCTTGCTCTCCATCATTAAATACAGTTTGTTTGCTGTCAGGAATAGTACTCAACTAATTAACACCAATGTCGTAATGCGAAAATTTACCTGTGCCCGAGATTATATAGATGCGCACACGCAGGGTAGTAGGAAGGGGCGGCGAGTAGTCGTGCCGGGGCGGGGATTGGTCGCTCGCTCGCTATTGTCTTACAGGGTAAGACCCACTGCGGGTTTATTTTCTTAAAGTTATATAATACAACAAATCTACAATGTAATATAACAAACGATACAATACAAAATATAGTTGTGTAAGGTGCGTTGGGGTAAGATCGTGAATGGGGGAAGACCGTTTTCTTTAAATATTTACCAAATTCGTAGCGATTTTTCTAATCTGGCAACAGAACGCAAGACGCCATTTTGTTCCCCACCTCTCTGCAGTCCTCGTCTGTGGCTAAGTCACGTCGCTTGGGTGTTATGGCTGCTCAAACAAAACTAGCGTATTTTCTCAAAAATCTCGTTATCCGATCTTACCCCCAGCAACTTGTTGCTGGTTTTTTGGTGAGTACTAACTGTTTTTATAAAGTAAATTAAACATTTAGTGATAAAGGAATCAAATCTCTCTTGAATGTTATATTTAAAGTGGGCTAAATGTAGCTGTAGGCTGAGATCCGCACTTACCCCACGTAAAAAATTATGGGCAAAGATCGAGTTAAGACTATCCGATCTTAACCTGTACTGAAAATGCATGTGTTTGTCAAACTTTTTTTATAATTCTACCTTTAACCTATTGTTTTCGTGATAAAATTGTTTTTTTCATGGTATATCTAGGATGGCAAACGGCAGACGGATCGCCTGATGGAAAAACGATTACCGGACACCCGCAACACCAGGGGATTTACAAGTGCGTTCCTAGCCTTAAGGAAAGGGAGAGATGAAGAAACGAAAAGGGTAGAAGGAAAAGGATGGGGATTTGGGCTTCCGGCATTCTCACTCACCGAACGAAAGATGATAGTACAAAAACTGTCACTTCTTGTCGATATGCTGCAAAAGGGTAGTACTACTATCCGTGTCGAGCCGGCCCATTTATGCTGTTTAGCACCCATAGTATAAGCTCTAAGATAAGCACTAAGATAATCTATCCCATAACACTTTAAAACTGAATTTTATGATAGTTAAATTCAAATACTATAGATACTTAATTCAAATAAGCTAATACTCTGAAAGAAAGTAAGACTGATATACGCGTAGACTTAGAATAATACATCTAAATACGTAATATGTTAATATTTAAATAAATAAACGTTGACATAAAAGAAGTTTCCTTCATACAAAATTTTTCAATTTATGATATTAGTACACTACATATTAAAAATATAATATTTCTGGCCTCCATTCTCCCATAAATTATTGAGACCAACATTAACAAAATTAACAAATCGGGCGGAACATTTGGAACACAAACATTTGAGAACCTCAGTAATTTGTGATTCACTCTGATGGGGTAAGATCGGATGCTCGAATGATTAAAAAAAATATATATACTTTTTAAGCTAAGTTTTTAACAATTATTAAGTTATTCTAGAAAAATATTACAAGAGGTATAATATCGGATATTTTTCTTTTATACACTGTGTGTTCTGAGCAACAGGACCGATTTTAAAACGTTTCCGATCTTTCCCCATCAACGTCCGAACTTACACGTGGTTTTGGAAATTAATGTTTGTACTTTAAACATCCCTTACACATCAGTCTTTTAGCATAGTTGAATATAAAAATATTTATCTGATAATTTGGTTTTCTATTAACGATTTTGACCATAACATAATATGTTAAACGAAATACGTCTCAAGAAAAAAAAATTTTTCGAACACTTGTCAAACACAACGAAAAATCATCCGAACTTACCCCAACGCACCTTAATTCAAAATTTTCAATATGAAATAGATTCATCATTACGATATATATACCTAATATATTATACTCATTTGGAAATATTATATTATAATAATTCGCATTCTGAGACAGTAATCGTTCTAGTTTATAATATTATATTGTACAATAAAAATAACTGAAGACGCAAAACGTCAATTTCAAACAATTTAAATCAGACTCACAACAAAAGCTAAACCGGAAAAATAAATAACTTAGCAAACCTAAACTTTTTCATAAAAATATGATTGAGAGAGGACCTTTCTAACAATATATATTTACTTAGACATATTATAGAATGTGAACACATAGGTGTTATCCAATAACCAAAACGTCGTTATAATAACACATACAAGCCGACGGCCGACGTACTACGGACCGACGTAGACGCACTACGCGTTCGTCTGACCGGTGCTACGAACGCTTCAGTTTCGACTCTAACATATTCCATTTTGGTAACATCATATTCTAATTATGAATATTTTTTATGAATGGAAAATATCAGTAGAATAATATGAATTATTACCTATATAATACAGGTAAGAATTCATATTGAACCAGGAATTTCAGTTTAAAAGCGATAAACCCTTAGGTGGCTTAATGAAGTAGTTCAAACAATAAACAATAGATGCACGATTACAAAGTGACAAGATTATACCTTCTACTACCTACCTATTAATTATGTTCATTTGAAACATAATTAGCGTGCAAAACTTTTTGTTTGTCACGTCGGTAATTAGAACAATGCCTACCTGCGCACTGTAGCGCGCTCACTGTTCATTCTCTTATACATTGCAAACAAAACCTTTGCAACGCTAAAAACCTTTCACATAATTTTTTTTTGTAATAAGTATTTTGATAAGTAAGTATTAATTCAATCATTTTGCATGCATGTACGGTGTTTTCTTTTTATTTATTCAAATTGTCAGTAAGCAAATATTCGTAATATTGGGGCTTTAAAAATGAATAGCGTATTGAAATTACTTTTAATATAAGTAGACTAATGTTCTTTGAACAATGTTCTTTGATGAATGTTATCTATTGTGTAGTGATTAAAAACAATACATAAATAATTCCAATGAGTATTGTGAATAAAAATAAATTACTACTAAATATTAGTTAATTACTTAGTCATAAAATGCGCTGATTTAAACATTCTTTCTGAGAACCTGGAGTTAATGTTTTAACTGTAAACAAAACATAATTTTATATAAACCTTTCTGGGATTTAAATATTAAAACATGTATGAGGTTGTTATGTTCCTTTTCCATCACAGCTTTCGCACTCCGTTGTGAAACTTAAACCTGCCCTGATTTGGTTCACAGTTGAAATCTGAATCAATAGAAAGATTTGGCTTACTATACCATGCTGACTATAGGTTTTATTGTGAAGTTGGCCGCCTCTATATACTATTTGATTAGTGTATTTAAATTTTTAATAAAGAAAGGTTATTCATAAAGGCTCCGATGGCTCGGTCACGTCGAGAGAATGAACGTATGTGGGTCGACCAACAGGACGTCGTCCTGTCGGTCGCCCCAGATACCGCTGGAAAGACGTCGTGGAGCAGGATCTTAAGACGCTTCAAAGCTGATGATTGGCGAGAAGTGGCCAAAGATCGGGTGAAGTGGCGTTCTCGTGTATTGGAGGCTAAGGCACACTTCGGGTCAATGAGCCATTGGAGTAAGTAAGTATTCATATTATATATGCGGTCCCAATACACTGCCTTGCAATAGTCCCATTTTAGTTTCTCTATAATTAGTTATGAAATAATGTTGTTTTATTATTTTGGGCTCAATCGTCTTATCTGAATTCACTGTTTCCTTATTGAAAGATAAGATCAAAATAATTATAAATATATTAATTACCTGGTATGACACTCATAAAATTTATGGAATCAAATCTAATATTAACGCAATCGAATGCTTTAATATAGCTTTAACCCTTTACCGCATGTCGTGCCATATTTGGTACATTTCATAATTGTGATAAAATGTTTATTATAGCGACATCTGTTCAACTCGACTAAAAGTATAGTTGTAGACTAGTGTTTTTCCAAACACAAAAAGTCTCTGGTAAACCTCTATGCTGTCAATCGTTCTATATTTCAGTGTCAGAACTAGTCCGTTAGCCATTTTGTCGGAAATGTCTAGTTGAGTAGTTTGTTTCACCGATTTTTATGAGTTATTGTGCAAATAAAAATATAATACAAGTTTTAATCGCAAGAAAAATGGATCAGTGGAAGTTTCATGGCATAACACGTAAGTTAAATTAACTGCATTCTAGCAAAAGACATCCATATATTTGTTCCTGATTTGGAACACGATGCGGTAACGGTAGATTCATTCGGACATATTTGGAACTCTATGAAGTAAGGGGTGTATTTACCGTTGGCCAAATATGGAACAGTATGTATACAGTACATCATAAATTCATAATACTTACAATTAACTTTTCAGTTTTATTTAGCTATGTCCCTATTTTTATTTTTCACCTTGTATTTCAATTTATTACAGGTACAACAATTTGTATAGATCGATAGATCTCGAGAAGTGGCTGAAGACGGGATTGGGCATTGACCTAGTTGGGAAAATGATCGTCAGCGTTGTAAAAACTGTGGACAAAAGTCTCACGTATGCTGCAGTAAATGTGGTTGCTACTTTTGCTTTAGCAAAGACCGAAATTGTTTTAAGAGTTTTCATGTTTCCACAAATGAATAAACCTGTACTATAAATGTTTGATTATAAATCCTTATTCTTATCCTTATCTAAAATATACA
Organism: Euclidia mi; assembly: GCA_944739405.2. Lineage (NCBI taxonomy): Eukaryota > Metazoa > Arthropoda > Insecta > Lepidoptera > Erebidae > Euclidia > Euclidia mi. The sequence continues at coordinate 26,012,431 of OX123193.2, read as the reverse complement.
CACCTGAAAACTATTATATATTTATATATTTATTTATTAAACCCATTAACTTTACCATACCTGCATGTTGTTCCAAATGTGGAACGTCTTTCAAAATAACCATAAACGCATGTTGTGCCAAATATGGAACAGGGGGTTTCTCTCGATTTTTATACAATTTTATATGCATTTTTTTTTCTAGGGTGTTTTCTGGGGTAAGAAATATCATAAATTAATTTGAGCGTATTTTAAAAATCCACTAAATTACAATTAAAGGGTTAATTGTAATTTAGTTCACACTATAAACAATAGCCGCTTGATAACGAAGAGACAGGATTAAACCTTCTCTATGATTCTCTGAAAAACATCATTAGTGTGCAAACGTTTCATTTGTCACGTCGGTCATTAGAACAATGACTACCTACGCACTGTGGCTCGCTTGCAGTTCATACCTATTTTTATACATTGCCGACCAAACATTCTGCAATGTTTTGATGAATCAATTTATTTTGATATATATGTTGATTATGACGCATGCATTAAAACATTTTTTATTTATTTAAATTGTCATGAAGCAATTAAAAGTGTTTCATTGTTCAATAAATAGTTTGTTTATTTTTTACGCATGTTCGTAATATTGCGGATCAAAAAATATATAGCATATTTAAGTTACTTTTTATATAACAAGACTTATGTTTTGAACCACGTTAACTGTGTGTAATAATTAAAAACAAATCGGATTCTAATGAGTATTGAGGACAACAATAAATTACAACGACATATTAGTTAATAACTTAATTATTAACTGCGCTGGTTTGAATATTTCTTCTAAGAACCTGAAGTTAACCTATTGCAGTTATTAAGCTGTAACCAAAACAAAGGAGATGTTTCATTTTTGGCTACAAAACGTACCATACCATAAAAATAGGGAAAATATAAGAAATAAGGGAAAAATACTATTTCAAGAATTTACTCATAATTGCGGTCATAGGAAAAAAACATTTTGCTGTTCTTACCATATTTAATATGGTGGTTTATTAGATTGTAGCATGTGACGTAATGCATTCAGAAATTGTATTAAATGAAATTACAGAAGATAAATAAAACAAATATGTAAAATAAAAGTAGTTATGTATATAATTGCAGCATACTGCGAATACTATACAAATAATTAAGAATAATCTTTATGAACCTAACTTAAGTTAAAACAAATATATAAAACTTACAGCTCCGGTGCATTTCGAAACGAAATATTCGTTTTGACATTTTGATGTTGACACTCGACAATTATTTTATGTCAATTATTTCATAAAATGTCATTGGCAAACGTCATAATATGCCGCCATGATGGGAGAGATAGAGGTCAAATATTTTTGCTTTTTATTTTCTTCATCTGCAAAGCTATTTTAAAGTGGATAATTTTAGTTTAATTTTTAAATAGGTACTAGACTCTAGGTTTCTAGACTCAACTATGTCCTGATTTGTTTTACAGTAGCACTGTGAATAAATTGAAGGCTTTGGTTTAGGTACTATACCACGCTGACTTTTGGGGTTTGTAGTCACCTCTCTGAAAAGATGCTATTTGATTAGTATATTTTAATTTCACGTAAATATACTGTTATTTGCGAATATAATATTTGTAGTTATTTTGCAGGTTATTGATACATGATAATATTTTAAATACGGCACCAATACACTTATTTGCAGCATTCGCAACTTAGCTCATTTATAGTTAGTCTTAAAATAATGCGAATGTTTATGATAATTTCTTATTTTTGGTCTCAGTAATGTTATTTGAATTTACTTCTTATTGGAAGATTACATGTTAAGTACCTCGTATGCAATATTTATAATCAACAAAATCTAATAGTCCATGGACTATCGAATTATGCAATGCAATCGAATGCTTTAATGAGTTCCTAATATAATTTACATACAGATACCTCTCCATCCACAGAGCCTTTTAAAATATATACAAGTTACCGTTCCGTCAGATTAAAGACAAGACTGAAACCATTTTGCTTTTGTTATTTAGGAAAAAAATTGGGCAAGAAATCTATAAATTATTTCATTTATAGCTACTCATTCTTATAAACGGTTGTTATTAAAACGATTTTTCGGTAACAATTCATATAATATAGATTATAAATAATAATATAACATAATAACCACTTTAACAAGCCGAACAACCAATTTAGCTTCAGCTTAGTCACCCACGGCTTCGCCGGCTCTAAACTGTTAAATATTTACCCCCTAACGAATTGAATATATTAAAAACTACTTGTTGAGTGCTTACGTTATAAAAGGAATCCTATGTACGAACTGCATGTTTCTAGCTTCAGGTTGGGCATTGTGATGTAATGTCAGAACAAGATAATTAATGTATGTGATGAATATGCCTATAACTTAATAAATTATCAAAAATGCTGCTGCATACTGATGATTTAATAAACCGTCGATAAGACTGAACTTGTTTTCCATCACTTTCATCTTGTCAGAATTTTTAAACTTTTAAATCTTGTGAGTAAATAATGTTTTGTGATTTCTAAAATGGAATAAGGTTTTTACGAATTAAACCAATGTTCTAGTTTATATAAAAAAATATTTTCAAAAAACAAAATTATTATGCACAAAAAATAATAACATGAATAAATCAGAGATGAACACAATTATAATATACATAATCAAACATTTAATTAACAATGAATAGAGATAAAACCTAATTCTAGAAAGTGTTTAAATACAAAGGTAAAGCATAACATACACACAAATCTTTTATATCTAAGAAAATAAAATCTAATTAATTAAAAAGAAAAGAAACCCTAATCCAGTCACCATCATCAGATCTGAAAGTAGAGAATGTGTGGTTAGTACAATTATGCAAGTAACAAAAACAATAACAAATGTTATATACGTTTTATACAGACACAGTGACACACTTGTGCTCGTTATGAAAATATAGGAAATGGTATCACTAATTGATTTGGATATCGAAACCATAAATAAATTAAAATTTAGGCAATTTACAAGTGTATTTAATATGAATGAATTCAAAAAAAGCGCCTTTAATGATCGGTCATTAAAGGCGCTTTTTTTGAATTCATTCAAGGGAGATGAAATAGCTCCACAAAGTCCGAGTTAACGTACTGCAGTTGTAACAAACGAACATTTTACTGACTCATATGATTAGTTTATCTTAATCGTATAGTTCCAAAGTATTGTTATTAAAATTTTACTTCTTAAGGTTTTTACATAGATTCGATTATTAATGAGTTAAAAGTAATAATAATGTAAAGAAGAAATAAAGCATAGCTATAGTAAATAAAAAATTGACTCATCATCAAGCAGACAGTAATTATAGTTCGCGTGATCAATGGTACCTGAACTATGAGGTGACAAACTTTTAAGCCGTAATTAATATGCGCCCGAAGTTGCGGTACTGTCTCAATCATCCAGCACAGCTGTAACCCTCCATCTCCAGCAGGTTGTCGATAAGCGCTTGCTCCTCGTAGGCTGTAAAGAAACATTATATAAGACATGAAAAACTTTTATATGTAAGATAACGTTATCAAATTTCAATAACTGTTTAGTTCTTCAACATAACGAAATTGGGAATAAGTGAATAAAATGAGAATAGGTTGATGACGTCGTGAGTGGTGACGTCATGTACGACAGTGTGTGTGTCACGCTCCGCTGTCATGTCAGGCGGCGCAGGAGGAGGCACGCGATTGCCACCATGTTGCTCCCGAGATGAGATGCGCCGCTTACGTTTCTTCACATGAAAATTAAAACAAATAGTTACAATAAACATCACATACTATTAATTTATAATAACTTGTTAAAGCTTAATAATGAACTTGAATGTACATATTTACCAGTTTATTCTTCGTTTGCCTGTCAGTAGAGTCGCTTCGACCGCTGCTGGACTCACTGGGAGAAGGAGTCGGTGCCGAGGGCAGGAACAATATGTTATTTTATTATTTTATCAGTGCAACAATCTTTTCCAAACTTGTAGCTATATCGTCTATTATACTTACAAAATCTTCTTCGTCTAGACGTTCGAGCGCGGCGTCGTCGAGCCCCGGCCGCGCTTGTAACATCGCGACTGTAACAATTAACTAACTTTAGCACGCACGTACCATAATATGTAGTATAATCGTGACGTTGTAATTAACTAAACTTTCAACTTACTCTGGGCCTCCAAGTTTCGGTTAACGCGAAGAATATCTTCGTCGTTTTCAACGGCACTCTTCGATATCTTGTATATGGCTGTTGCCATAACATCTGCATTTGAGACCTAATGTAAAGAAGTAATTTAATTAATACATATTTCAAATAATTAATCTCTAATATTTGTAAAGTGTAAGTAGTTTGACTTACGTTAGGCTCACAACCAACAGCTGCAGCCAGCTCGGCCATGGCGTCGGCTGTCGCGTTCCGACGCTCTCTTTCGTAAAAGGCGTTCCGAGCCCGCTTATCCTCCTGTTGACAATTATAAAAATAATACATTAGAATCAAAAATACAATAAGTACTAAGCAATTAAGTTTATATATAAATAATGCACACTTACGAGAGACAGGAACCCTGTTCTGTCCCGTCGGTCTGCCCCGACGTCTCAGTGGCACAGACTGCAGCTGATTCTAAAATGATAGAAAATAATGAATACTCTTGTAATCTTTAACTTAATCAAGTAAATTGATGCACAACAACGTTAGGATCCGTACCTTGCTTTCCATCGTTAAACACAGTTTATTTGCTGTCACAGATAGTATTCAACTTATTAACACCAATGTGGTAATGCCAAACTTACCTGTGTTCGAGATTATATAGATGCGTACACGCAGGGTAGTAGGAAGGGGCGGCGAGTAGTCGTGCCGGGGCGGGGATTGGTCGCTCGCTCGCTATTGTCTCACAGGGTTTTTTTCACTGCGGGTTTGTTTTCGAAAAAATATTCAAAACAACAAATTTACTAACCAATATAACAAACCATACAATACAATATGGAAGTACGTATTTAGAAGTTTCCAATATGAAACAAATTCGTTTTTGCGACATATGGACATATATAGGAGTAATTACAAATAATATATTATAATTACAGTACATGTTTTTAAGAAAAGGTTGTACAATAGAAATAACCAAATACGGAAAACATTGATTTTGTAACAATTTGAATCAGACTCACGAGAAAAGATATAGGCATATTAAATATTCTGTAAGATATACGGGTCGTCAAAAGAATTACACCGCACTCAAATCTACTCTAATCTAATACCAATATATAAAGCTGAAATGTTTGTTGGTTTGTCTGAACGTATCTCAAGAACAACTTGGCTGATTTAAAAAAATATTTCAGTATCAGATAGCTTATTTATCGAGGAAGCTATAGGCTATATAACATCACGCTATGAGCGAAGAAGTGTAGCAGTAGCCTTAGATAACGCGGGTGTAACCGCGGGGTCACCTAGTTGAAATTATATTTCCCATACAATAATATAGAAAAACATAACAGTACCTATTTGTCGATATATTTTTATTTGTATTGCTTTCATCGCTTTCTTTATTAAACAATAGCGACGTAGACGCACTACGCTTTCGTCTAACCGAACTACGAGAATGCTTCTAGTCTGCCTCTTAGGGCTCATACGCACTATGCGGTCTGCCACATCGCAGTGCGAATAGAAACTAATTTCTCATACAAATTTTTGATTGCGCTCAGACGCTCGGCTTGCCGCATGCCGGCTAATCGCATAGTGTGTAGGGGGCCTTACAAATATCAGACAAATAATTTATTTTTTAAATATTATATTCTGATAGTTAATGTATTTAAAAACATGTAACAAAACTTACACTTAAAACGATAAAACCCAAAGGATTATAAAAAAATCTTCACACAATAGACAGGCAATAACAAAGGACAAGATGAAGCTTTCCTAATGATTCCCTGGCAAGACGTTTAGTCTGCAAACGTTTTGCTGACATTTCATTAATTAGAACAATAAAAAACTACCTGCGTACCGTGGTGTGCCAAATTTGACGTTCGTACTTATATAGATCTTTTCCTATGCTGTTCTGCTCCGTTTAGTAAAACTTTTGATCTTGATCAGATTTGTTTGTTTGTGCGATCTTTAATCAGTTTCGCCTGATGGTATTAGGGACCTGATAAAAACATGGAACACAACCATTCATATTTTGTCAAACTCATACATTCGTAGAAAAGCCAGCTCGGTTATGACTTTTGTTATTGCATGCTGACTGATTTAGCTTCGAAGATATCTGCACAAACCATTTTGAAGGAGAATTAAAAGTGTCAATAGCAAAACCTATACACAAATAAGGTTCTAAAGCAAACAACTAGAGCTATAACACTGATCCCTTTGAAAAGTTTTGCATACTGATGTTGAAATATTTTATAGCCTTATTTTGTTATCTTGAAAAGTCAAAAATATGGTAATAAAAATTAAAGCTCAAATAAAATATGGTAATAAAAGTTTCAATCGAGATTCTCAATGATTAAGCAAATAACACAAGTCATCATAACCTTCAGTACCATACTGTAATTATAACTTTTTAAATAAACATTAATTAGATAGAGTATTTACGAACAAAATATTTACCTTTGTCACATTCTATGTGTTATCTAATTACCAAAACATCGATACAATAAGTTATACTAGGTTATCTACGGACCGACGTAGACGCGCTACGCTTTAGTCAGACCGTTGCTACGAGCGCTTCAGGTCCGCCTTTAACACCCAGAAAATAGGCCAGAACAATAATATCAATTATACCTACACATTCATACTTTGGTACCAAGAACTTCATTTTAAGCGATAAACCCTTATGCGACTTCTAGAAGTAGTTCACACAATAAACAATAGACGTGCGATTACAAAAAAATAAGATTAAACCGTATTTAAGATTCTCTGGTAAAGCATGATTAGTGTGCAAATGTTTTGTTTGTCACGTCGGTAATTAGAACAATGACTACCTGCGCACTGTGGCGCGCTCACTGTTCATACTTTTATACATTGCCGACCAAACTTTGTGCAACGCTTTGATGTTATGTTTTATTTTCACTTAGCAAATAATATTGTAGTATTTCAATTTTTAATTACTAGTTTTTTTATTTTGTACGCATGCTCGTCATATTGCGTATAAAAAATGAGAAGAATTTTGAAGATACTTTGCTTATATTACAAACTTTTTTCAACCATGTTATCTACATACATACATAGACTCACGCCTGTTTCTCCGAAGGGGTAGGCAAGGCATATTAAACGCCCACTTATCGCCAGAGTTTTGATCCCACGTTATAGGTGGTGAGCCTATTGCCGCTTATCGGGATATTTTGTTTGCCAGAGCCTCGTCTGTTGATCGGCAGGTGCACCACTTGCAGTTGAGATTGGCTTGGGACCGTAAGTTCTAGGTGGGAACCCTATGCACCATGTTATCTATTGTGTAATTATTTAGAACAAAACGGATGCCAATAAGCATTGAGGATAAAAATAAATTAAAACGACATATTAGTTAATGACTTAATCATTAACTGCGCTAGATTAAGCATTCCTTCTAAGAACGTGAAGTTAATCTATAGCTGTAAACAAAACATTATTTTATAATCTTTCGTAGACTTTAATGTTGAACTGTGAATAAGGCTGTCATGTTCGTTTTCCTTTTTAAATCGGCCTTGCTTTGTTTCACAGTAGCACGATGAATCAATAGAAGGATTAGGCTTAGAAACCATGCCATTTATAGGGTTTGATGTCAAGTGTTTTGATTGACGCTTCTCCGTAAAGATGCTGTTTGTTTATTTTATACGAATTTTATTTCATCTTAAAATTATGTTAATAAAACATTTAAAGGAGATGTAAATATAATTGTTCAGGCATCTGCAGATAGAATATTTTTGAAATCTTTTGCATATAATCAATATTAATTATATTATAAATGCGGCTCCAATACACTGCCTTGCAGCATTCACCACTTGGTTTCTCTATTGTTAGACATAAAATAATGTTGATTTCTTATTTTTGGGATCAGTTGTATTATTCCAATTCAATGTTTTCTTATTGAAAGATAAGATAGGATCAAATATATTTTTAGGTGATGACCTTGGGTTTCGGCACTGAGAGTTCAATAAAACGAGTTATAGTCTCTGTAGCACATCAGTTATATTTCCATGCTACAATAGTTTGCTTAACCGACTTAAGGCGACTAACTATAATAGTCTAAGATACAAGAGTATATACTTGATACATACTGAGCTTATGCTCTTACAATGACAAACTTAGCATACGCTCCGTTACACCAACCCCCCTTTAAAAAATAGGTAATAAAATTTCTCATAATATTACAGCTAATGTGCAAGTGATAATATACAAAGCAAAATAATATAACTTGGAAAGAACAATGACTTTTTAAAACATAACTAATTTAGTACTCTAAGTATTACACAATACAATACACAATTTTTCATGATATTGATTATATCACTGGTTATGAAATGTTTACACAGTATACATTACCTACGGTAAGTACTTACGGTAATCTTCTTATCACACTAACACGGTTAAAAATATGTATAAACAATAACACCGCACTACATTATTTACTATAGCTACAGGACAGTACACGAATTAAAGTTTTGTAAATTAAATATCATTATCCGAAGAATTCTCGTTTCCCTGGCGTTTCCTTCTGAAACTGTGCCTAGCGGCTTCTAAAGCGGTCGATTGCAGCGATTGCATCTGCTTTGACAACCACTTTTTGCATCCAGAAAAACATTGTCTACATATCAGGTAAACTAAAATTATACCGAGCAAAATAAATACGGTGGACCATTCGATCAACGTTACTTGTGCAGGTTCCTTAGCATCGGCAGTGGCTGCGGCCACCACGACTTCGTCTTTAGAAACTGTGTTACCCATATCGAAACAACGAATTTGTTATAAATACACAATATGCGTTGCAAGACGTGCTTCCGTAATGATGAAAAAAATATAATTATAACGTAATATACTTACTTAAATTTACTCATAAATTGCGCACGGGCATTTTGCTGACTCGGCCGCTGCGCGTCGTGCGCGCGGCTGCGGTCTGCGTAGCGTCCGAAGAGCGATTATCGCTACTCGCTATGCTCGTGTCTGCTCTACTTGATATGGGTCTATCAGACTCATTACTATAATTATTTAACTTTATACTTACAGGCTTACTGGGTAACTGGTTTGTTTGTACCTGTTCTGTACTGGTAAAAGCGGGTTTTAACCGATCAATAGATATGTGAACTATACGGTTGGGCAGTTGAACGACATAAACCTTATCTTTTCTTCCTAAAATCTTGAATGGGCCGTCGTAAGGAGGTACTAATGATTTTTTAACGCTATCATTACGTATAAATAAATGCGAACACTTATCTAGATCCGCGTGTATAAACAATGTGCGCGCATCCCTATGTGTGGACGGCTTCGGTTTTAAATTACTTATACTGTTCCGCAAAATTCTAACATATTGACATGGATCTATAATGTTATTACTAGAATCGCTAAAAAAATCACCTGGCAAACGTAATGTTGTGCCGAAGGTCATCTCAGCGGGACTAATGCCAGTATCGTTCCTAGTAGAACTCCGAAGGCCGAGCAAAACTACAGGCAGCTCCTGCACCCAAGTAGTGCAATCTAACCTAGCCATGAGAGCTGCTTTTAGTGAGCGGTGCCATCTCTCGATCATCCCATTGGATTGCGGATGGTACGGCGTTGTCCGCTTCCTATCAATGCCTAACAGCGTCATTACCTCTCTAAAAACGCTACTTTTTGCCTGCCCTGGTCGCTTGTCAGCTTAGCAGGGCAGCCAAAGCGCGCTAGCCAACCTTCTAGTATCACCTTCGCTACCGACTCTGCACTTATATCCTTTACTGGATAGGCCTCCGGCCAGCCAGTCTGACGATCTATCATAGTCACTAGGTACCGGTATTCTTGCGGCGAAGTAGGAAGGGGCCCCAACAATGTCGACATGGATATGCGAAAATCGCTCAGCTACCGTGAAAGTGCGTAATTCTGATTTATTGTGCCTAGTCACTTTAACACGCTGACACTTAACACACTCCTTGGCCCATTTAGCTATATCACTATTCATTTGGTCCCAAAAGAATCGTTCCTTTACTAGTTTACGCGAAGTACGGATTCCTGGGTGACTTAAGCTATGAACAGGATTAAAAGCTAACCTTCTAAATTGCTCAGGTATAATCTTGTTTGTGGAAGTTTCACACGTTACAGGTAGGTCACATCCAGCCATTGTTATGTCTTTGAATATCAACTTACATTTATCATTAGAACTACGAGTACGTAAATAAGCAAGTTGTTCATCGCTAGCCTGTGCTCGAGCGATTGCTGCGTAATCTAAAATCGTGGGACTGGTAACTGTCTCTATGCGGGACAACGCGTCGGCTATTGCATTATTTTCGCCATCAATATAACGTATGTCAGTGGAAAATTCGCTATATTTATATATATTTCGTAATTGCCTTACGCGCCGGGGTAATTCGTTATCGCTATGGACTTTAGAAAAAGCAAACGTAAGGGGTTTATGGTCAGTAAAAATGATTAGCTCGCGACCTTCTACCATATTTTTGAAATACTTTATAGCGAGGTAAATAGCTAGAAGCTCCCGGTCATATGTGCTGTATTTAACTTGACTTGCGGACATTTTCTTCGAAAAGTAACCTAAAGGTATCCATTTAGAATCAACAAATTGTTGTAAGACGGCGCCGACGCAGGTGTTCGACGCGTCACTCATAAACGCAAACGGGGTATCGGGTAACGGGTACGATAACGTCGCCGCGCTTTGTAAGCTCGATTTACACTGTGAGAAAGCCTCGCTGGTTTTTTCCGTCCAAACTATCTTTGTTTTATCTTTCTTCTTTGAATGCTGCAAATATTGTTTTAATTGTTCTTGATATTCTACTGCATGTGGTATATGAAATCGTCGAAGCTGCTCAATAGTCTCGGGCTTAGGGAAATTAATTATGGCATCAACCTTGTCTTTGAGCGGTCGAATACCTTTCGTAGAAACTTCGAACCCTAAAAATTCAACTTTAGTCTGACCGAATGTGCATTTCTCTAGGTTAATAGTGATACCGAATTCGTTCAAACGGCTGAAAACTTCTCGTAAGTGGTTTTCATGGTCGTTAAGGTCGCTAAAAATTAATATATCATCTACATAACAGTATACATAATCTAGACCTGCAAGAACGGTGTGATTCATGAACCGTTGAAAAGTCTGCGCGGCATTCCGTAAACCGAACGTCATGCGTGGAAACTCGAATAATCCGAACGGCGTGATGATGGCGGTCTTCTCTACATCGTCGGGGTGAACAGAAATACAATGATATGCTCGGCGAATATCTAACTTTGTAAATATACATTTGTTGGCCAATAAGTAAGTAAAAGCGTGTGGTCTGACCCTCGCATGGACTGGCGGGCCACTGGTCTCTATAAAATGGAACACAGAATGCTTCGGCGGCTCCTTAAAAGAAAGCGGTTTAGTGATTCCTGGGTACTCTGCTAAAAGGGAATGAAAAGGATGACTTATATCTACGGTCGTGATCGACGGGTCATTACTTGCTACGATAGAAACTAAAACATTTATGTTTGTGAGTTGATCGATCAACCTATGCTTACTTAAATCTACTAATAGCTTATATTTGGCCAAGAAATCTGCGCCTAGAATCGGTTGATGAACGTCCGCTATGATAAATGTCCATCGAAATGCTCGACGTAGGCCTAAATCTAGCACTAAACTTTTCGTACCATATGTCTTTATTCTAGTCCCGTTAGCTGCGTATAATATATATTCTTGACACTCACTATATCGTTGGTTGTAATATTCACGCCCGTATCGACAAGAAAACGTAGTCCATTATTACGGTCTGTGACCCAAAGGCGGTTGTAGGGTGATACAGTACAGACCTCTGCCGCAGTCCGTACTCCTGCTAGTTTTCCTGCTTACTCTTCCATGCACATGGCTCAGTGTATTTTAATGCTCTTGCACGGAAGCGATTGTGGTAAAAACATAGCCAATCCGGACTCTCAGGTGATCTACGTGGCCTTGAAGGATCGCGTTTTCGATCGCGTGAAACAGAACGTGTACGATTACCTCCCTGATTCCATTGTTGTCTGGATCTGGCAGCTTTTTCCATCTCGGCTATCCTCAGGCTTAACTTTGATATCTCGGCCATTATCATTTCCGTGTCCTTGGACGTGTCCGGCTGCTGCTGTGTAACTTCATTGACGTGTACGGCACGCGTGGTCTCGAAGACATTGTCGGCTATGGTCGATAGGTTGTCAAGGTCCTTTGTGTCTGAAACTGCTAGAACTGCACGTATCGGAAAAGGCAGATGTCCTTGCCAAAGGATCTTGAGGGTGTCATCCGGTATCTTGTCCTTGGCCAACTCTCTCATGCGACGCAGAAGCTGGGACGGTTTTTGGTCGCCTAGTTCCATTTCGCTGATAAGCTTCTGTAGCTGACGATTTTTGGATTCCTCATATATGGTCAAAAGTCGGGCCTTCAATGCTTCAATTTTTTTGTTGACGGTGGGTCTATCAGCAAATCCGTAACTTGTTGTATGGCATCCTTGGATAGTTTCAAAACGACGATGTCGTACTTGGCCTCATCCGTTAACTTCTGAGGCGCCAGCATTACCTCAGTTCTTATGAACCATTCGCGAGGTGAGTCTACCCAAAACTCCGGGATTTTCGACGTTAGCGAAATTGCTGCAAGGTCAACCGCAGACGACGGCGTAGTCATCTTCCTGATTGCACTTTTTCTATTAACTAAAATATTTATTGGTACTGTTCGCGGGGTCACCAGTTTAGGAGATGACCTTGGGTTTCGGCACTGAGAGTTCAATAAAACGAGTTATAGTCTCTGTAGCACATCAGTTATACTTCCATGTCACAATAGTTTGCTTAACCGACTTAAGGCGACTAACTGTAATAGTCTAAGATATAAGAGTATATAATTGATACATACTGAGCTTATGCTCTTACAATGACAAAGTTAGCATACGCTCCGTAACATATTAATAACCTTGTATGACCTACTAATTTATTCAACAAAATCGTGCCTACGATTGCCTTAATAAGATCGAAATAAAAAGCACATACAAATACCGCTCTATCCACAGAAACCACGACGTTTTTAAAATAATAAATACATAAGTTGCCGTGTCGTTAGAATAAGAACAACCCTGAAACCAGTTTGTTTTTGTTCTGGAGCTGGTACAAGACATTGATATATTCTGTCATGTGTATCTACTCAGTTTATTTCAAACTAATGTTGTAAATACTATGAGTCAGTCTTCAAGTCAACGGCGTTGGCGGGCAAACTTAAATGCCTTGGCGGGCCACTTCGTGGTCCGCGGGCCTGGGTTTGGCCAGCCTTGATGTAGATCATTTTATAACATTATAACAGTCACCCATGGCTTCACCAGTTCTGAACTGTTAAAATATTTATCTTGGGATTGAATACTGAAAATTCTATTCAAAGAGCTTCGTTATAAAAGGAACTTGATGTCCGAATTACATGTTTATAGCTCTGCGATAAAATGTCAGAATAAGTTATTTTATATATTGGACAAATTGCCTATAACTTAATCAATTGAAAAGTCGATAAAATATGAATCTGCAATAATTATCAACCTGCTGATGATTCAATAAATACTCGATGTTTAAAAAGGACTGAATTGATTTCTAAATATTAATTAGGTTTTTACGAATTAAAATAATGTTCTTGTTTACATGGAAATTTATTTGCAAAAACCAAAATTTATATATACAAAAAAATATTGACATGTATAATCAGAAATGAACACGATCAAAATAAACATAATCAACTAAAATACATTCTCATCAACAACAAATAGTGATAAAACGAAGATGGTTTGATGATTTATTTAACTACAAATTAAAATTTTATTCCAGACAGTGTTTACGTAAAAAGCATTACATACATACAAATAATGTATATTTAGGAAAATGTAATCTAATTTCAGTAACTCTTTATTTCTTAGATAAAACGAAATAAAAAGTAATACAGAAAGAAAACCCAACCCTGTCACCAACATCAGATCTGTAAGTAGAGAATGTGTGGTTAATAGAAGAATACAAGAAACAAAAACAATAAAAAATGTTATATACAGTCACAGCGAAACAATTGTGTTTATTATGATAATATAGAAAATGGTATCATGGATTGATTTGGATATCGAACCCAAAAATAAACTAAAACTTAGGCAATTTACACGTTTCTTTACCTGATCATTAACCTCGCTGCTATGGAACTCCTTCGAGGTAGAAGAAATGGTAAATTAACTCTACAAATGCCGAGTTAACGTACTCCAGTAAAGTTGTAACCTGTAACAAATAAATATTTTGTGCTTTACGACTCGCAAAAAATGCGTCATCGTCATGCAGACAGTAATTATAGTTTGCGTGATTAATGTTACCTGAACTGTGAGGTGACAATCTTTTCAAGCCGTAAATATGCGCCCGAAGTTGCGGTACTGTCTCAATCATCCAGCACAGCTGTAACCTTCCATCTCCAACAGGTTGTCGATGAGTGCTTGCTCCTCGTAGGCTGTAAAGAAAGTTAATATTAGACAGGACATTCTCGTTTGTTAAGAAAACGTTATCAAATTTCAATAACTGTTTAGTTCTTAAATATAACTAAATTGCTTACTTAATAAGCTGATAATGTTGTGAGTGGTGACGTCATGTGCGACAGCGTGTGTGTCGTGCTCCGCTGACGTGTTAGAAGGCGGAGGAAGGGGCGCGCTTTTGACGCCATGATGCTCCCGAGATGAGCTGCGCCGCTTACGTTTCTTCACATGGAAAAATAAAAAAATATTGTTTCAATGCATATTAAATACGTTACACCTTCATATTGAACTTGAATGTAAATATCTACCAGTTTCTTCTTCGGTTGTCTGTCAGTAGAGTCACTGCTGGACTCACTGGGAGAAGGAGTTGGTACCGAGGGCTGGAACAATATTTTATTTTATTATTTTATCAGTGCAACAATCTTTTTCAAATTTGTAACTGTGTCGTCTATTATACTTACAAAATCTTCTTCGTCCAGACGTTCGAGCGCGGCGTCGTCGAGCCCCAGTCGCGCTTGTAAAATCGCGACTGTAACAATTAACTACCATTAGCAAACTCACTCACATACCACAATATATAACATAATCATTATGTTGTAATTAACTAAACTTGCAACTTACTCTGGGCCTCCAAGTTTCGGTTAACGCGAAGAATATCGTCGTGGTTTTCAACGGCACTCTTCGATATCTTGTATATGGCTGTTGCCATCACGTCTGCGTTTGAGACCTGATGTAAAAAAGAAAATGTGTCAATTCATATTTTTTATCATTTCTATATAATATTTGTAAACTGTAAGTATTTTGACTTACGTTTGGCTCACAGCCAACAGCTGCAGCCAGCTCAGCCATGGCGTCGGCTGTCGCGTTCCGACGCTCTCTCTCGTAATAGGCGTTACGAGCCCGCCTTTCCTCCTGGGAAGTAAAAATACAAATAATAAATAACAAACAGAAATGCAACAGTTACTAAACAATAAACTTTATATTTTAAAGAATAAACCCTTACCAGAGACAGAGGAACCCTGTTCTGTCCCGTCGGTCTGCCACGACGCCTCAGTGGCAAAAACTGGTTTTGATTCTAAAATGTGAGAAATTAATTAGTACACTTGTAACTCTCAAAATAACACTGAAAACTTATACGCGATAACGAAAGGATCGGTACCTTGCTTTCCATCGTTAAATACAGTTTATTCACTGTCACGGATAGTGCACAACTAATTAACACCCAAATATGATAATGCCAAGAAATACCTGTGCCCGAGATTATATAGATGCGCACACGCAGGGTAGTGGGAAGGGGCGGCGATTAGTCGTGCCGAGGCGGGGATTGGTCGCTCGCTCGCTATTGTCTTACAGGGTAAGACGCACTGCGGATTTGTTTTAAAACTTATTCAATTTAACATTACTCAATATTACAAACAATTCAATCATAAGTACGTATTTTAAAATTGCCAATAAGAAACAAATTTGTAATTGCGATATATGTATTTATATACAAGACTAATTTAGAAATATTATATAAAAGTAATTCGCGTTCTGATACTGTAATCGGTCTTGTTTATTGGAATGGATTGTACATAAGAAATAACCGAATTTTGCAAGCATTGATTTTATAATAATTTGAATCAGACCCAACAAAAGCAATGTTTTAAATAAATATCTTTAAAGACAGGTACGTGGTGATAAAAATAATTACACAGAAAAATATAACAGTATTTGTTGATATCCAATTGTGATGTTTTCATCGCTTTATTAACGAAAGCGTAGCGACGCAAACGCGCTACGCTTCCGTTTAACCGAGGGTCGCTACGAATTCTGCAAGTCCATTTCTAAGAAATATCAGACCAAATTTTCATTATGATAACATAATATTATGGGGAGGAATTTAAAAAAACATTCAAGGAAAAATAACCTAATACAATAACATAAAACGTTCTTATTATCGTTCTAAGAATTACACTTAAAGTGATAAACCCTTAGGAGGCTTATAAGAAGATACACACGATAAACTATAGACGCATGTAACAAAAAGACAAGATTAAACCTTATATATGATTCTCTGAAAAAGCATAGTTTCTTCAGCTGTGCACCATGAATCAAGTCATCTGTATATTATACAGATGATTTGCATTTGGTTCATGGTGCACAGCTGAAGCCAGCTTGGCAATGCGGTGACTCATTTGGCTTCGACAATATCTATACAAAAATGATGTAGGACAAATAAAAGTGTTAATAGTAAACCTATTCACAAATAGGGTCCTTAAGCAGGCATGTGCATTGAACAACTAGACCTATTACACTAAGCCCTATATTCTCAAAAATCTAAAGATTCTCAGATTTTTGCCCTTTGCATACTGAAGTAGAAATATTTAATGTCCTTATTTTATTAACTTGATAAGTCAAAAATACGGTTTGAAAAATCAAAGCTATACTTTCCAGCAAGATTCTCACTTATTAAGCAATTAACACAATCGATGAATGAATTAAAGCATTGAAGCTAACATACTGAGTATTTCTAGATAACACAAAGGCCTTTTATGTTGTATGCCACCAAATTCTTATGTTCATATTGTAATTATATCTATGGACTAGGTGGTACTTCATACAATTACATGTAAGTACACAATGCATAAAAATAACTAGACTTGATCAGTGTCAACGAAATCAATTCAGATTCTCATATCAACATAACAGTTTAAGTGTCCCGCTGGGGACCATTCTAGGCCCGCTTATGTTCTTAATGTACATTTATGACCTATTAGTTAATGAGGTGACACTAGGGCTCCAGGTAAACAAATATAATAAACTAGCCAAGATATAACAAATACTAGAAACAGACGTTGACATAGCCATTGAGAAGTCTAAAATGTGACTTAAATAGACTAATCTTCCAAAAATAAACCTCATGGTTTGAAGTTTATTTTTTTAAACTGAATTTACGTAATTCAGTTTACTTAAACTAGTGGCCAAATATTGTAATCCGAATATTAATAACGTGGACGCTATCTGCACATTCCTAGGCCCAATAGTACATTCTAAAGAAAAAAATAAATAGATTTCTAGTTTGTGTGTGGGTGTATGGGAGCTACCAGTAAACGTAACCATTTTCTAAATTTTATTGAACAGTTTGTCCGTGTGGTAAAATAACTGCCAAATTTTAACTCTTAAGTGCTTATCGTTTTCGCGTAACGCCGTCGATGGACAGACGGACGGACAGACATGGCGAAACTATAAGAGTTATTTGTAGTTTTTACGGATTCCTAAAAAGAATAGTAATGCCAAAAATCTGATTATAAATGATAAGGAAAACCTCGTAGTTAATGCCTGTTAAAATGTATATACCGTTTGCCAGATGATTTAACATTGCTTAATATACCAATTCGCATTTTATTAAGAAATAATAATCATTTATTTATTTTTATTTATTTATTTTACGTTTTATTTTATTTGAAAAAAAACCAATTCTAAAATTTTGGCATTATGTATTAATTGTTTTTTTTTAAGTTTTGCCAATTTAGAATATAATTTTATCGTATCTATAGACAAATAATAATTATATTTCTATCGGTCGCAATTTTGAGTATATTTGTTTGTGTTTTCTGCAAGTTAAACACTGCTTTTGTTTAAAAACAAGCATTGTTTGCTACGTAATGTGTGCTACGCCTCTATATAGATATGCGATGTATATAAATGACCGTAGATATGCCATGAACACTAAACGCGCGGTTAACATATCATCGCCATTATACATAATATACCAATAAACATTCTTATTTAGAGAATTTTAAGCGTTAAGTTACAAAAGGAATACTGGTTTTGTAAGGAGATATCACAATAAACATTCGAAAAAGAATACGCCAATATCTGTACCTATACTTAGACAGTGTTGTACTAAGAATTTTACGTTGAGCTATAAAACCTTAGGCGGCTTAAAGAAGTAAGTAGTTCACACCATAAACAATAGAAGCGTAATCCCGCACACAGAGTTGAACCTTTATGAATCTCTCGTAAAACAATGTAGGTGAGCTACCTTTTTGTAGTCGAACATTTTACTTGCGCACTACGGCACACTGACTGTTACCTCAAAACATTACCATTAACACTTACAAACATTGTTTATTATTCGAATATGAATTTTGAGGACTCAAACAGTAGCATGTTTCTTTTGAATATTTTATTTCCATATCATGTTCAATCAGATTATATATTTGACTGCACAGCTGATGCGAGACTGCTTTTAGCAGTCTCGGCACACCATTTAACTCCGCACCAATTGCTGTTGGGTCGTTACGAACCCTATGGCAAGCCATAGAATCTTACTATGCCTTTCGTTTGCGGAGGCCAGGCGGTAGTCGCTTTGAAGGAAAGCTTAAGTCCAATCTGGTTAGACATAAAGCGGACCCCGGGCTATAACAGTAATAACGCTGGGACGATGATGACAAATATTTAGCTTCTTAAATGTTAATAAATATTTTATTTTTTTTGTTTGTCAATCTATGTGTTAACTTATTACCAAAACATCGATTCGATAAGTTATACTAGTTTATCTACGCAGACGCACTAGGCTTTTGTCTGATTGGTACTACGAACGCTTTAAGTCCGCCTCTAAAAAAATACATTTTGATAACATCATACTATTATTATGCAATTTAAAGAATAATTTCAATTGTACCTTTACATTCTATTATTGTACCAGGTATTTCACGCGTTAAACCCTTAGGCGGCTTATAGAAGTAGTTTTCACACAATAAACAATAGAGGAGCGATTACAAA
The DNA here is from genome assembly GCA_944739405.2 of Euclidia mi. Classification (NCBI taxonomy): domain Eukaryota; kingdom Metazoa; phylum Arthropoda; class Insecta; order Lepidoptera; family Erebidae; genus Euclidia; species Euclidia mi. Next base: position 25,993,025 of record OX123193.2, on the reverse strand, counting down.
AAGACAAGATTATACCTTTTTTATGATTCTCTGTTAAAAACATAATTAGTGTGCAAGCGTTTTGTTTGACGACATATTGCCGACCAAACATTCTATTTTTGCCTTGTTTTGATAAATATTTTGATTCTGAAGCTTTCATAATAACATTTTACACGCATTTACGGCGTTCCCTTTTCTTTATACAAATTGTCATTTAACAAATAAAAGTTTTTGGGACTTATGTACGCAATATTGAGAATTAAAAATGACAAGCATATTAAAATGACTTTTCATATAACGAGACTAATGTTCTTTATCTACTGTGTCCATGTTATCTACTGTGTCATACATAATTAAGTAAAATACAAAGGCGATTCAAATCAATTATGAATAAAAACAAATTACAAACAACAACGAAATATTAGTTAATCTCTGCCTACTCCTCAAGGCAATAGGCGTGAGTCTATATATGTAAGTATGTATTAGTTAATTACTTAACCATTAACTGTGCTGGTTTGCACATTCCTTCTAAGAACGGTAAGTTAATCTGTTGCAGTTTAAAACTGTAAACGGAAGATATTTTTTTTGTAGATTTCAATATGAAACTATGCAATAGGTGTAACATTAACATTCCTCTTCCTTTACAGCTTTTTGCAATCCGTCGCCGGATTAAAGTCTGTCCTGAAGTGTGAATCAACAGAGGGATTTGGCCAATTTGGTTTGTTATAAAGTCTGCTGCTGTTTTGCAAATACACTATTTGGAACTTGCGTTTTTCTTAGATGTTAAAATAATTGTATTATCATTTACTTATTTAATTACAGGTACAGTGACAAGATACAAATCAATTAGTACTTAGAGCTAATTTTACATCACAACATTTTTAAACCTGTACACATCATCAGCCAATAGAATTTATAGATTTTTGGGCCTATTTGTGATCTTTAACAACTAGTATACATAAAATTATTTAATAAATGTGGCCCTAGTACACTGCCTTGCAATATTCCCAACTTAGTTTCTCTTTAGTTAGACATGTTATGATTTTTATTTTGTTCTATTGGGCTAGATCATCTTTTCTTATTGAAAGATATGATAAGAACATATATTTATTACCTCTTGTGCCATAATTATTTGATTAATTTAACAAAATCTCTAGTAAACGTAATCGAAAGCTTTGATGATGATAAAGTGTTCAAAGAGGTGTCGCACCGACGCTTTATATAAAGATGCTTGGATTCTGAGTGCCCGGAAGTTCATTGCTAGGGTAGTGTCTGCTGTTCATGAAAAAGTGATTAATTCTGACAATTACGATGAGCTATACAACAAACGCATTTTCAAGTTAGGTAAAATATGTACTGCTACTTCTTTTGCATACCGTTTCGGTAGCTTTATTTATTCATTTAAATAATAAATTTTCTAATATTTGTAATCTAAGAGACTGTACTGTAAAAGAAACCAAGAGACTGATTACGACTACGATATTGACGTGGAGTTATTCGCAGACTGAAGACGTGCTAAGGGTAATTAACCCGCCATTTGTGACGTCACTTTGACTTACGTGGTTTGTGACGCCGGTCTTATAGACCGGGTTTTTCAAATTGAGATTTCCTAAATGGTTTTACTGCATGCAGTTTCTACTTATTAAAATATTGAAAAGCTATGATTTTTTTGTAATAATATAATGTTATATCTTAACTCAATAATCATTTATTTATCTTTAAGCTTACATCGTTAAAACATTAAAAATAACCAAGTTATTTTTATGCTCTTCTAAAATATCAATTTTTTTAACAAAAATATTGTTTTTAAAAACTAAATCAACCTCTTACAGTTTCATTACAATAGGAACTATAAAAAAACAAACAAAAAAGATACCCGTACTAAACAAAAAAGTATTTAAAAAAAAACTCTAAATTTATTCTTCTTTGTGAGCCAAGCTGTCTGTGTTTGGTATGTGATCTGGAGACGAATTTTCTGGTTCGCCGTCACTTTCAGCTTCACTATCCGATGGTATTTGCGATATTTCCTCCTCAGATATTAATTCCTCTTGCAGAAGGGCTTCTAAGCGACGACTCTCATGTTCGAAAGACATGCTAAAACAAGATTTAGTAATAAGGCAACAAATACGTATGAACTGGGTGAAATATGTATAAAGATATACAAAAAGGTCATAGGTAACAGAATTATAACAATCACAATAACTACACTATAAAACTAAATAAAAAAAGATGCATATACTTATAAGGAATTGAATATTAACATATTTAACTATGACTATTTTACTTACGTAATCTGTGACCCCGGTCTCACGCACCGGGTTGACGCCAAAACTCAAAAACGTGCGCCTGCCTCACCGATGCGGGGTGTACTGACGGTGGAGTACGCGAAATCAGGAGAGTACACGAATAAATAACCCAATTGGTTAACGTGTAAAAAAGTTATTCGACTTTTACGATCCACCCGGTCTCACAGACATACAGGTCACAAATGGCGGGTTAAATGAGGCTGCAGCATTTTCTCTCACACACACACATACACTCACACCCAAACTTAGACACAATCACACACACAAACGCAAAACATACACACATTACATATCCTTAATACATTTAAAATATTTTTTGTTATTACTTGATTTCACCGTAATTTTAATTAATGTTTGTTGTTTTCTATTTGCTATGAATTTTAATGTAAATCCGTGTATTTCCCCCACAGGACAGGCTATGCGTAGTGTGGGGGATAAGAATGTTTTGTTTTGTAAGGCTGGAAATTGAATTGGCCTGAAGTACAAAACAAGTAGACATCGGCTTGGTGATGGCTTTTTCGACAACGTCTATGTGATAAATTGTCTATGGCTTGATAAGTTGATTGAGTCGACAAAATATGAAAGTGCTATAGTTATCAACTGCCTGATGATTCAATAAACACACAATTTTTGAAAAAACTAAACTTGTTTTCCATCACATTTATCTCGTAAGAGATCGTAAACTGTTTCTTCATGATTCCCAAATCAATAATTAACGCAATATATTTTTAAAGATTGTAAGTAAATGAACAAGATTTTGTAATTTCTAAGTAGCAGTTAGGTGTTTATGAATTAAATCAAATTATTGTTTACATAAAAATGTATATTCAAAAAACAAAATTATTATATATATACAAAAATAATGACATAAATAAATCAAAAAAAAAATCCAACATAATATACACAATGAATTAGAATGACTAGATCGAATTAACATCGAAAATGTTCCCATGATTTATATTATTACAAATTAAACTAATTCTAGAAAATGTTTACATAAATAGATAAAGCATAACTTACACAAAAATACAGTATATTTAGGAAAATGAAATTAAATTGCAATGACCCTTTAGCTCTATACGTATAAATTAACGAATTAAGAAATACAGGAAAAGGAAACCCACCCCTGTCATCTTCATTTGATCTGAAAATAGAGAATATGTAATCAATACCAATGTACAAGTAACAAAAACAATTACAAACAATTTATTCAATTACAATTGCACACTTGCGTACGTTATGAAATAATACATAGGTTATGTTATCATTATCACTCATTGTTCTGCATATCGACACCAATAATAATTTAAAATTTAAGCAATTGATGAGTTCATTTACCTGATCATTAGCGCTACTTTTGTATTTCTTCGAAGTAGAAAGAATGGTAAATTAGCTTCACAAAATCCGAGTTAACGTACTGCAGTTGTAACCTGTAACAAACAAACATTTTGTGCTTTAATGATTCGCATTATTTATCTTAATTGGATGATTTCAAATTTCATATTTAAATTTTACTTCATCACGTTGTTTACATAGATTCTCTTATTAATGAGCAAAAAGTAAAAATAATGTAAAGGAGTAATGGGGCATTGAAAAATAAATGCGTTATCATCAAGCAGACAGTAATTATAGTTTGCGTGATCAATGTTACCTGAACTGTGAGGTGACAAACGTTTTAAGCCGTAAATATGCGCCCGAAGTTGCAGTACTGTCTCAATCATCCAGCACAGCTGTAACCCTCCATCTCCAACAGGTTGTCGATGAGCGCTTGCTCCTCATAGGCTGTAAAAATACATAATATTAGACAAGAAATTATTATATTTAGGAAAAATGTTATCAAATTTCAATAACTGTTTAGTTCTTCAATGTAGCGAAATTGTAAATAACTGAGTTTTGCTTACTGAATAAGTTGAGGACCTCGGTAGGAGTGACGTCATGTATGATAGCATGTGTGTCGCGCTCCGCTGACGTGTCAGATGGCGGAGGAGGAGGCGCACGTTTACCGCCGTGTTGCTCCCGAGATGAGCTGCGCCGCTTACGTTTCTTCACATCGAAATTAAAACAATTAGTTTCAATGCACATCAGTTATGTTACACCTAAATATTGTACTTGAATGTAAATATTTACCAGTTTCTTCTTCTGTTGCCTCTCAGTAGAGTCGCTTTGACCGCTGCTGGACTCGCTGGGAGAAGGAGTTGGTATCGAGAGCTGGTACAACATGTCATTTATCAACACATGTAAACTTTGTGTATTATTATTAAGTCAGGTCAAATTTTAATTCAAATTTGAACTGTACTGTCATATACTTACAAAATCTTCATCGTCCAGACTGTACGGTGTCAACACCGCACATACTCGCGCTCACGTTATGCGCACTCAGCATTCATTATTTCCATATTCTATGTAAACCTTTATAGAGTCAGTCGGCATTACCGTCGCGTGCGGCTCACATCATTCATTTTTATTATAAGCAGGTTTCAGTTCAATAAATCAGTTGTGTTATCAGTTAAACAGTGTTTCTTTTATACATATTATCAGTTAACCTGGTGTGCAAACCGTACACAGACGTTCGAGCGGAACATCGTCGAGCCCCAGCCGCGCTTGTAACATCGCGACTGTAACAATTAATAACCATGAGGACCGCACTCATCTATAAAAACATAACCCAATTATGACGATGTAATTTATAAAACTTTCTACTTACTCTGGGCTTCCAAGTTTTGGTTAACTCGAAGAATATCTTCATTGTTTTCAACCGAACTCTTCGATATTTCGTATATGGCCGTTGCCATAACATCTGCGTTTGAGACCTGTTGTAAAGAAGGAAATGTATCAATTTAATATCAAATAATGTATATATATAGTATTTGTAAACTGTAAGTAGTTAGACTTACGTTTGGCACACAGCCAACAGCTGCAGCCAGCTCGGCCATAGCGTCGGCTGTCGCGTTTCGACGCTCTCTCTCGTAAAAGGCGTTCCTAGCCCGCCTTTCCTCCTGTTGACCAAAATACAAATAATAACTTACATACAGAAATGCAACGGTTACTAAACAACAAAGTTTATACATAAATAATAAACCCTCACCAGAGACAGAGGGACCCTGTTCTGTCCCGTCGGTCTGCCACGACGCCTCAGTGGCACAGACTGCTTTTGATTCTAAAATGTGAGAAAATAATTAGAACACTTGTAACTCTCAAAATAACTATGAAAACTTATACACGATAATTCTCTTCTCTCACTCCATTGTTAAATACAGTTTGTTTGCTGTCACTCTGTACTCAACTTATTAAAACCAAAAGAGGTAATGCGAAAATTCATCATCATGGACTTCTTCTCACCACCCCCTACGGGGTAGTGGGGTTCCTTTGGGAGATTGTCTCCTTAAGGATGTCTTCTTCGCGGCCCAATACTATGGGCCGGTCATTGGGTTTGCCGCCCTCGAGGCTGACCAACCGGGTGAGTCTCCGTTGGGAGAGGCCCAGTTAGTCGCCTGCGAGAAGGCGGCGGCTGGTCGTCTGGATGGTGTGGTGGTGGCGGTGGTGATGAAGCCCCGCTCGAGGGAACTGGGATCAGTTCTCGAGCGGGGCGCTTCAGTCTCCTCCGGTTGAGTGTTGTTGAATCAGGATGGGGGAGGGGAGCGATGTTGACGAGGTGGGGGTGTTCTGAGCGCTCTGCACGCTCGAACATACCCCGGGCCAACCCGCTCACAAATCCCTCGATCGGCTCCCACTTGAGGTCTCGATGGATGGTCACGTTTCTGAGGTACCTGAGCGCGTCCACCGCCAGGCGAAGACACTTGTTCTCCACCCGCTGCAGTCGCTGCCGCGTGGTCTCTGCTGTCAAGTTGTACCAGGCCGGCCCCGCGTATGTGAGGCGCGACCTAATGTAGGTTTTATAGAGAGCCAGCTTGACTCTCAGCGGCAGTCTGGAGGACAGCAGCGGGCGAAGTTTCGCCCTCGCAGCCTGGGCCTTCGCGGTGGTGGTCTGGACGTGGTGGACCATCGTCAGATTCCTGTCGATGGTGACGCTCAGGTACTTGACCGTCGGCGACCAAGGGATTTCTTCCCCCATCAGCTTCAGGCTTGGCGGGTACTGTACCGATAGAGGTAATGCGAAAATTCATCATCATGGACTTCTTCTCACCACCCCCTACGGGGTAGTGGGGTTCCTTTGGGAGATTGTCTCTTTAAGGATGTCTTCTTCGCGGCCCAATACTATGGGCCGGTCATTGGGTTTGCCGCCCTCGAGGCTGACCAACCGGGTGAGTCTTCGTTGGGAGAGGCCCAGTTAGTCGCCTGCGAGAAGGCGGCGGCTGGTCGTCTGGATGGTGTGGTGGTGGCGGTGGTGATGAAGCCCCGCTCGAGGGAACTGGGATCAGTTCTCGAGCGGGGCGCTTCAGTCTCCTCCGGTTGAGTGTTGTTGAATCAGGATGGGGGAGGGGAGCGATGTTGACGAGGTGGGGGTGTTCTGAGCGGTCTGCACGCTCGAACATACCCCGGGCCAACCCGCTCACAAATCCCTCGATCGGCTCCCACTTGAGGTCTCGATGGATGGTCACTTTTCTGAGGTACCTGAGCGCGTCCACCGCCAGGCGAAGACACTTGTTCTCCACCCGCTGCAGTCGCTGCCGCGTGGTCTCTGCTGTCAAGTTGTACCAGGCCGGCCCCGCGTATGTGAGGCGCGACCTAATGTAGGTTTTATAGAGAGCCAGCTTGACTCTCAGCGGCAGTCTGGAGGACAGCAGCGGGCGAAGTTTCGCCCTCGCAGCCTGGGCCTTCGCGGTGGTGGTCTGGACGTGGTGGACCATCGTCAGATTCCTGTCGATGGTGACGCTCAGGTACTTGACCGTCGGCGACCAAGGGATTTCTTCCCCCATCAGCTTCAGGCTTGGCGGGTACTGTACCCGTCCTGTCACCATAGCCTGGGTCTTGGACACGTTGCACTTGAGCCTCCACTTCTTCAGCCAGCCCGGGAGCGCTTCAAGTGTCGGGCTCAGCTTCCCTGCAGCGTGTCTGCCGTTCCGTGAGCTGGACAGGTACGCGGCGTCGTCCGCAAACAGCGCCAGCTTCACGTCGCCCACTACTGGGATGTCGTCCGCGTAGTAGGCGTACAAAGCAGGGGAAAGGCAACTCCCCTGTGGGACTCCGGCCTTGATGGTCCTCTCCTCTGACGTGACGTCCTCGACGGCCACGTGGAAGGTTCTCCCTCGGAGAAATGATGCGATGACCGTGATGAGTTGTCGTGGGATAGTGGACGTCGATAGTTTGTAGATGAGGCCGTCATGCCACACCCTGTCGAACGCCTTCTCCATGTCGAGCATCACGGTCACCATGTGGCCTCGCTTGTTCATCCACGTGGCCATCTCGCCCAGTACGCGAGTCAGCTGCAGCGTGGTGGAGTGTGCTTGGCGAAACCCGAATTGTTCGGGCCTCGGGCTGAGGTGCGGGGTGATCTTCGCCAGCAGCAGTCACTCGAACACCTTGGACGTCGTCGAGAGGAGTGTGATAGGCCTATAGTTCTCCGGCTTGCTGAGATCCTTGCCGGGCTTGGGGAGAACAATGACCCGGCCCCGCTTCCAGCTGGTCGGGAAGTGGCTGGTTCTCAGGATGCCGTTGAAGAGCTGGGTCGCTGCTATCAGTGATTTCCGAAGAAGTCGATGCAGCGCGGAGTTTGGGATGCCGTCCTCACCAGGCGCCTTCCGGGGGTTGGTTTTGCGGATCACCGCTGCAACCTCTTGCGGGGTCAGCAGCAGGTCACCTCCATCCGATGAGACGAGGTGCGTTGAGAGGTAAGTCCGGACTAGCTCCTCTACCTCTCGTGAGTGGGCCTCGTCTTGGACCTCGTGGGGGATGAACTGTTGTTCGAGGCTGCTCGCGATGATCTCCGCCCGGTCTGCGGCCTTGTATCGCAAAAGGCCGTCGTTGCCGAGCAGGGGGCGCGTCGGGTTTGGCTCCGCAGACAGCTGTCTGCAGAGGCGTGACAACGAGGCTTGGTTGTCCTCGATGTGGGACAGGTGTTGTTCCCACTCGTCCCCCCTGTGCTCTCACAGAGCGGCCTTGAGCGTGTTGGTGAGGCGGTTGTACCGGGTTTTGTCCCTGGGGTGCCGAGTTCTCGTCCAGGTCTTCTTGGCATCGCGTTTTTCCTCGAGCAGCTTCCGTATCGAGGCGGGAAGGGGTGCCCGCCTCTCGGAGTTGGCCCTGGTGCTCGAGGATGCTCGAAGCGCGGCCTGAATGGTGCTGGAGAGCTCCTCGGCGGCTGCATCGACTTCCTCAGAAGTGTGGATGGTGGACGGCTGATAGTAGCCGGCCAGCTCTTCCTCGAACTGGTCCCAGTTTGTCTGGGTGCGTGGTCTCGGCAGGTTGACCATCGTCGCGGGTTCACTGAATACCAGTAGTACCGGTCGGTGGTCGGAGGGCAGGTCTGGCAGGACCTCTTGCGTGGGAGGCGCCCTCAGTCCTCGGGAGATCAGGATGTCCAGCACGTTGTCATTGCGCCCCGAGGGATCCAGCCGGGTAGGCTCTCGGAGGCCGGCGACTTCGTAGTTGTAGGTGCTGGCATCCTGGAAGATGAGCTCCCCCGCTCGGTCGCTGCTCGCGCAGTGCCATGCCGGGTGCTTGGCGTTCAGGTCTCCCGCAACGATGGTGGGCGTGGTCGGAAGAAGAAGATTCCTCAGCTCGGCCACGTTGAATGTGTTCATGGAGCCGGTCCCTGGCGGTTGATAGGCCGCGTAAAGGCGCATCTCCCGTCCGCCGACTTGGACATCAACACCGAGGGCGTAAATAAATGTTGTGTTTCTTCGGCTCGACGAGTTGATGCACCATTGTCCTCTTCACCAGGACAGCAAGTCCTCGGTAGGCTATGCCTGCCGGCGAGACCTCATCCTGCCTGTACACGATGTACCCCGGGATCTTGAGTGGGGCGGTAGTCTTCAGGTGGGTCTATGCGAAAATTTACCTGTGCCCGAGATTATATAGATGCGTACACGCAGGGTAGTGGGAAGGGGCGGAAAGTAGTCTTGCCGGGGCGGGGATTGGTCGCTCGCTCGCTATTGTCTTATAGGATATGACGCACTGCGGGTTATTTCTAAAAAGTTATCCAATATTTCAAACAATACCATATAAAATATAAATACGTATTTAAAATTACCAATATGAAACGATTAATTACTTTATATAAGACAAATTTAGATATATTATACTTAATTATACTTATCTTGTTTGTAATAATGGATTATACTTACAAATGCGCCAATTCGGAAAACATTGATTTTAAAACAATTTGAAGCAGACTAAAAAAAGCCAAATAAAAATAATTATACTGCACTCTGTATTGTTTTTATATTTTGGTACAAATGGATGTGGAATAATATAGCAGGGTTTGTTGATAAATCTAATTTTAATATTTTCATCACTGTCATTACGAAAGCGTAGCGAAAAAGGCGCCCTACGCTTTTGTCAAACCGATATATGAACGCTTCAAGTCCGCCTTTTACAAATATTCAAGACACGAAAATTTCACTTCTGATCATGAATAAAAAAAAACATATTTGGAAAAATAACCAAATACGTTAAACATTAAACATTCTTTCTTATTATTGTACCAAGATTTACACTTAAACCGATAAACCCTTATGAGGCTTACAAAAACTAGTTCACTCAATAAACAATAGGCGCAAAATAACAAAAAGACAAGATGAACTCAAACTCAAATATGTTTATTTCCATAAAAATGTTAAAATTTTTGGACACGTCAGAAGGTCATACAAATAAAAAAATAAAAAAGTAACTTTAAATGCATATTAACATAGTTGAGAATTGAAAAAAAATGCCTGTTCAGAAAGTAGAGCCTCGTGAGAAGAATCAGGCAAGAAACTCCGGGCCACTCTTTTCTTCGTCTTGATTCTATACAATTTAAAAACTTAGTAACTACATTGAATTTTTCATATGTATATGACCTGGTGTGTCTATAATGTTGGTGTCAATTCATAAGGTTTCATTAATAATAATATAAAAGTACTAAACTAGCATAACAACTTAACACTAATCAAACATAAGTAGCCTGTGGGACCGAGCAAATTAATCCTAAGCATTTTTGTCTTCAATATAATCTAGCACTGAATAGTACCCTTTTTGACAAAGTTTTCGTTTTATTACCTTGTTGAATTTATTAAAACTAAAATTTTGAATATTGTTTGGCACTTTATTGTAAAAGCGCACACATTGGCCTTGAAAAGATTTTTTTATTTTCTCTAGCCGGGTAGCCGGCACTACTAGCTTACTCTCATTTCTAGTATTCAAATTGTGGATATCACTTTTCTTTGAGTATGAGGCCTTGTTTTGGAATAAATATATTAGGATGGAATAAATGTACTGGCTTGCAACTATTAAAATGTTTATTTCCTTGAATTTATTCCTTAACGAAGCCCCGATAATCCAAATTATAAAATACTCGAATAGCTCTTTTCTGCAGAACAAATATGGTCTGAATGTCGGCAGCATTTCCCCACAGGAGAATACCGTATGACATTATACTATTTTCAGGAGGCTAATTATATGAACATCAAAATTTTACTAGATTATGCTTGAGTACTAAGTAGAGTAAATATATACAAATGACATAGAAGGTGTAACAGTTGCAGCACCTTATAAAAATTAAATTTTTACGTATTATCCAAAACCTGGCGATGAAAAAGAGTGACCTTGAAATTTATTGCCCGTTCTTTCTCATGGTTCTACGCCCCTGCTTTGCGAACGTGGCAGTAAATGTAAATGTAGAAGCTTTAAGTAATTATTTTTTTAAATTTGACGTTCATAAGTGTCAGTTTGTGATTTAAATGAATAAAGGATTTTGATTTGATTTGATTTACTATGAAAATAGCTATGATATACAAGCCTGGCAGTGTCAATGTCAGTTAACTGGCGAATTTTCCTGACTGCGTATGTTGCAGAGCTGAGTTTATTCGACAATTTACTAATATGTGGTCCCCATTGCAGCTTAGAATCTAGTGTAATGCCTAAAAATTTGGTGTTATCCACAAGATCCAACACATCATCCTTAACCTTTACTGAGGTGTTCACTTGTTTGACGTTAGGCATTAAAAATCGAATACATTTAGTTTTAAGTCTATTTAAAAGCAGGTTGTTAACCTCAAACCAGCGAACCACCTTTGAGATATCAATGTTTACATCGTCCATATCAATTTGTTGTCGTTTTAATTTAAATAAAAGTGAGGTATCATAAAACAAAAACTAAAAACTTTATGATTCTCTATAAAAACATAGTTTACAAACGATTTATTTGACATGTCGTTAATTAGATTACCTGCGCACCGCACATTCATACCTTTGCTGCTTTGTTTTGCCTAAATTTTGACATGAATTTGAAAAGTAAACGTACAGACTGCCATAGTTAGATACCACGCATATGTGGTGGTCGTCCTACGCTATAAGGAAAAGTAACTACTCAGTTTATATTGATAAACTGTTTATAGCACTAAAGAAACGCATCCGAGCAGTGATTTGAGCTAATTATCTAAAGAGTCTTTTCAACTATGTATAAGCACACTTATACATAGTTGATGGTTGTATATTTGTCAAAAGGCATCCAAAATTAATAAAAAGTTGTAGTCGCGATGTATTACAACTAAATCAGGCGTAAAAATAGACTAGTAATGTCAAAAATCAGATAAGAAATGTTAAAGTAAACCGTCTTGTCCAGTAACGCAAATTCAACAGAACAGATTTTAATGAAACTTGGAAGTAATATAGTGTTCATAGTTTATACGTCAGAATATCACGCGGCAACCTTTTGCCTCGATAACGATAAAAATTAACAAGGTTATTTTTAGTATATATTATTTGTGGGTGTAATATTACACCTATGCCTACCCCTTCGGGGATACAGGCGTGAGTCTTTAAATAACTAAATAAAATTTTTAGCACATACATTTATCAAAATTGTGTTAGTGTTTACTGCAACAAAAAGTAAGATTTCACCGCTTTTGTGTCAAAACGCGATACACAAACGGCATATTGTGTTCTACGAACTTAATGCGCCTTTACGTAGATATTGTACTACGGATATGAATGAACGTAACGTAACGAACACTTGAAGTGCATCACTAATTTGATTATATACAACATTCTTGATTCGATAATTGCAATTGGTTAGTGTTTTGTTATTTTATAAGTAGATATCACATATAGATTTACGCCGTGTGGCTGACGGCATAGAATACAAGTGTCACCACCCCCTATCTTCCCGTGGGTGTCGTAAGAGGCGACTAAGGGATAACGCGGTACAAATACCATATTTGCGTAGAGACGGAAAACTCGACATCAAACCCTATACGACTGCCTCGTTGGTCTCGCGGCATAAATGTGTACGTGGGATCGGGAGGTCCCGGGTTCGATTCCTGGGTCGGGCAGTGTTATTGGGTTTTTCTGTCACGAAATTCTCAGTAGCAGCACGGAGTCTGGAAATGTGCCCGGTACGGCAATAAGCTCGCCCCTTATTACGTGGGACTAAAGTATATCTGGCGAAAAGTGGGTGTAGAAATACACCTCTGCCTACCCCTTCGGGGATAAAAGGCGTGACGATATGTATGTATGTAGATATCACAATAAACAGTCGAAACTAAAAAAAAACTATAACATTTATTATACCTATACCTACTTAGTTTCGTACTAAGAATTGCACGCTGAGCAATAAAACCTTAGACGGCTTAAGCAAGTAGTTCACACCATAAACAATAGAGGTGTAACTCCGCACACAAGGTTAAAGCTTTATGATCTTCTAGTAAAACATTACATTGTTTTACTTTTTTGTTTTTTAATTTTCGACTACAAAAGGATAGCTGACTTGAAGGTGAGCTATCCTTTTGTAGTCGAATATTTGTTGTAGTTGAACCTTTATGAATCTCTAGTAAAACAATGTAGGTGATCTACCCTTTTGTGGTCAAAAATTTTACCTGCGCTCTATGACGCGCTGACTATTAAGTGGTCTACACACGTCCCTAAAATCAGAGGCGATATCGGGTGAGCGAAAATCGGCTACGACTCTACACACGTCCCTGCAAGCTAGTACGTAACCGACTGTGTAGCAGAGCGCTCTTCGATAAGATGCTGCCGACGCTTTCCAAACAATAAAAAATAGGCATCGCTTTGGCTCTTTCTACGGTGCAAGTAAAGCAAAAAATAAAAAGAAGGATTTGGGCAAAGACTTTCTTGTTGAAACGAGACAAATTGAGCCACATGAATTTAATGTTACATTTAGAACTAAGTACCAGATTTAAAAAACTTTTTACCAATGGACATAGAGTGTTTTGAAGAGCTCCTCGAAATGGTAACACCATTAATACAAAAACAAAATACTTTAATGCGAGAGTCCAAGCCATAAGTCCAAGAGAACGATTAACAGATACTTTACGTTTCTTGGCTACATGTCAAAGTCATGAGGATTTAAAATTTAGTGCTGTTATATCACCGCAACTAATGTCGGAAATGATTCCAGAGACATGCGCCGCTATATACAAGAGTTTGAAACACTATATCATATGAATAATAAATAATATTATATGAAGTGCGCATATTTTCAAGTTTTTTCTTAAAATCGGCTAGAGTGGTTTCTTTGCCAAGCTCTTCGTTATAAACTTGCAAAAGCATTTTTAATGCCTATTCCTGCCTCGTATCGCGATTAAAATAATCTTTGTGTTCTTTATCCCATAGATAGGACAGCTCCTTATAAAGCTCGAGGGTTTTCGTCCAAGCCTCCCGTTCCTTCTCCTTCGACATATTATATATTATAAATATATAAATCTCGCCGCGCCGCAAAAGCAGGCATGCTCGAAATAAAACTTCGACCTGTCGCTGTCGTACACGCTGGCGTACTGCGGCGGAATCGGCCCGATCACGCTACACACGACACGACTACGCCCCTTACACGATTTTTGTCCCTAAATCGTGAGCTCGCCCGAACCGATTTCAGAGTTAGGGTCAATAATAATAATTATGATTCCGATTTGCCTACAGACGACGCGATTTCGGGTACGATCTAGGGCGCTCCCCACCACCGGCCCGATATCGCCTCTGATTTAGGGACGTGTGTAGACTAGATTAGAAAGGTAATAAGTAAATAACCTCAAAACATTACCAATGACACTTTAAAACATTGTTTTATTATTCGAATATGAATTTTGACGACGCAAACAGCAGCATGTTTATTTTGAATATTTTATTATTAGAAGCAGCTGATTTCATTCCATATCATGTTCCATCAGATTATATATTTGACTGCACAGCTGATGCGAGACTTCTTTAAGCAGTCTCGGCACACCATTTAACTCCGCACCAATTGTTGTTGGGTCGTTACGGACTCTATGGCAAGCCATAGAATCTTACTATGTAGGTGAGCTACCTTTTTGTAGTCGAACATTTTACCTGCGCACTACGGCACACTGACTGTTACCTCAAAACATTACCAATAACACTCACAAACATTGTTTTATTATTCGAATATGAATTTTGAGGACTCAAACAGCAGCATGTTTATTTTGAATATTTTATTTCCATATCATGTTCAATCAGATTATAATATTTGACTGCACAGCTGATGCGAGACTGCTTTAAGCAGACTCGGCACACCATTTAACTCCGCACCAATTGTTGTTGGGTCGTTACGGACCCTATGCCAAGCCATAGAATCTTACTATGCCTTTCGTTTGCGGAGGCCAGACGGTAGTCGCTCTGAGGGAAAGCTTAAGTCCAATCTGGTTAGGCATAAAGCGGACCCCGCGCTGCAACAGTAATAACGCGTGGACGATGATGACAAATATTTAGCTTCTTAAATGTTAATAAATATTATGATTTTTTGTTTGTCACAATCTTTGTGTTAACTTATTACCAAAACATCGATACAATAAGTTATACTAGGTTATCTACGCAGACGCACTAAGCTTTTGTCTAATCAGTACCACGAACGCTTTAAGTCCGCCTCTAAAAAAATACATTTTGATAGCATCATACTATTATTATGAAATTCAAAGAATAATATTAATTGTACCTTTACATTCTATTATTGTACCAGGTATTTCATGCGTTAAACCCTTAGGCGGCTTATAGAAGTAGTTGTCACACAATAAACAATAGAGGAGCGATTACAAAAAGACAAGATTATTTATACCTTTTTATGATTTTCTGTTAAAAACATAATTAGTGTGCAAGCGTTTTGTTTGCCGACCAAACCTTCTATTTTTGCCTTGTTTTGATAAATATTTTGATTCTGAAGCTTTCATAATAACATTTTACACGTATTTTATGACGACCGGTTGGCGCAGCGGGAGTGTAAGCGACTGCTACGCCGAAGGTCGCGGGTTCGATTCCCGCTCAAGTCAAACATTTGTGTGCATGAACATGGATGTTTGTCTTGGTCTGGGTGTTTCTATGTATAATATGTATGTATTTACAAAAAAAAGTATATATGTATGTTTATCCATTATCTAGTACCCATAACACAAGCTCTGCTTAGCTTGGGACTAGATGGTGATGTGTGTATGTGGTAGAATATTATTATTATTTACGGCGTTCCCTTTTCTTTATACAAATTGTCATTTAACAAATAAAAGGTTTTGGGACGTATGTATGTACGCAATATTGAGAATTAAAAATGACAAGCATATTGAAATGACTTTTCATATAACGAGACTAATGTTCTTTAAACCATGTTATCTACTGTGTCATACATAATTAAGTAAAATACAAAGGCGATTCAAATCAATTATGAATAAAAATAATTTACTACGAAATAATAGTTAAACTCTGCCTACTCCTCAAGGCAATAGGCGTGAGTCTATATATGTGTGTATGTATTAGTTAATAACTTAACCATTAACTGTGCTGGTTTGCACATTCCTTCTAAGAACGGTAAGTTAATCTGTTGCAGTTTAAAACTGTAAACGGAAGATATTTTTTTTTTTTGTGGATTTGAATATTAAACTATGCAATAGGTGTAACATTGACATTCCTCTTCCTTTACAGCTTTTCGCAATCCGTTGCCGGATTAAAGTCTGTCCTGAAGTGTTCCACAGTAGCACTGTGAATCAACAGAAGGATTTGGCCAATTTTGTTTGTTATAAAGTCTGCTGCCGTTTTGCAAATACACTATTTGGAACTTGCATTTTCCTTAGATGTTAAAATAATTGTATTGTCATTTACTTATTAATTTACAGGTACAGTGACAAGATACAGATCAATTAGTACTTAGAGCTAATTTTACATATCAACATTGTTAAACCTGTACACATCATGTGCCAATAGAATTTATAGAGGGTTTATTTGTATCTTTAACAAGTAGTATACATAAAATTATTTAATAAATGTGGCCCTAGTACACTGCCCTGCAATATTCCCAACTTAGTTTCTCTTTAGTTAGACATGTTATATGATTTTTATTTTGTTCTTGTGGGCTCGATCATCTTTTTTTATTGAAAGGTATGATAAGAACAAATATTTATTACCTCTTGTGCCATACTTACTTGATTAATTTAACAAAATCTCTAGTAAACGTAATCGAAAGCTTTGATGAGATCTATATAAAGTGTACAAAGAGGTGTCGCACCGACGCTTTATATAAAGAAGCTTAGATTTTGAGTGCCCGGAAGTTCATTACTAGGGTAGTGTTTGTCATGAAAATGTAATTAATTCTGACAATTACGACAAGCTATACAACAAACGCATTTTCCAGTTAGGTAAAATACGTACTGCTACTTCTTTTGCATACCGTTTCGGAAGCTTTATTTATTCATTTATATAATAAATTTTCTAATATTTGTAATCTAACAGACTGTACTGTAAAAGAAACCAAGAGACTAATTACGACTACGATATTGACGTGGAGTTATTCGCAGACTGGAGACGTGCTAAGGGTAATTAAATGAGGCTGCAGCATTTTCTCTCACATACACTCACACCCAAACTTAGACACAATCACACACAAACATATACACACATTACATATCCTTAATACATTTAAAATATTTTTTGTTATTACTTGATTTCACCGTAATTTTAATTAATGTTTGTTGTTTTCTATTTGCTATGAATTTTAATGTAAATCCGTGTATTTCCCCCACAGGACAGGCTATGCGTAGTGTGGGGGATAAGAATGTTTTGTTTTGTAAGGCTGGAAATTGAATTGGCCTGAAGTACAAAACAAGCAGACATCGGCTTGGTGATGGCTTTTTCGACAACGTCTATGTGATAAATTGTCTATGGCTTGATAAGTTGATTGAGTCGACAAAATATGAAAGTGCTATAGTTATCAACTGCCTGATGATTCAATAAACACACAATTTTTGAAAAAACTAAACTTGTTTTCCATCACATTTATCTCGTAAGAGATCGTAAACTGTTTCTTCATGATTCCCAAATCAATAATTAACGCAATATATTTTTAAAGCTTGTAAGTAAATGAACAAGATTTTGTAATTTCTAAGTAGGAGTTAGGTGTTTATGAATAAAATCAAATTATTGTTTACATAAAAATGTATATTCAAAAAACAAAATTATTATATATATACAAAAATAATGACATAAATAAATCAAAAAAGAAATCCAACATAATATACACAATGAATTAGAATGACTAGATCGAATTAACATCGAAAATGTTCACATGATTTATATTATTACAAATTAAACTAATTCTAGAAAATGTTAACATAAATAGATAAAGCATAACTTACACAAAAATACAGTATATTTAGGAAAATGAAATTAAATTGCAATGACCCTTTAGCTCTATACGTATAAAATAACGAATTAAGAAATACAGGAAAAGGAAACCCACCCGTGTCATCTTCATTTGATCTGAAAATAGAGTTAATCAATACCAATGTACAAGTAACAAAAACAATTACAAACATTTTATTCAATTACAATTGCACACTTGCGTACGTTATGAAATAATACATAGGTTATGTTATCATTATCACTCATTGTTCTGCATATCGACACCAATAATAATTTAAAATTTAGGCAATTGATAAGTTCATTTACCTGATCATTAGCGCTACTTTTGTATTTCTTCGAAGTAGAAAGAATGGTAAATTAGCTTCACAAAATCCGAGTTAACGTACTGCAGTTGTAACCTGTAACAAACAAACATTTTGTGCTTTAATGATTCGCATTATTTATCTTAATTGGATGATTTCAAATTTCACCTTTTACAAATATTCAAGGGACGAAAGTTTCACTTCTGATCATGAATAAAAAAAACATATTTGGAAAAATAACCAAATACATTAAAAGTAAACATTCTTTCTTATTATTGTACCAAGATTTACACTTAAACCGATAAACCCTTCTGAGGCTTACAAGAAGTAATAGGCGCAAAATAACAAAAAGAAAAGATTAAAACTTTATGATTCTCTATAAAAACATAGTTTGCAAACGATTTTTTTGACACTATCTTTTGCCCGCGGATTCGCTCGCGTTAAGAAGTATTATTATTAATTAGGTAAGTATATTTTTTGCAGCTTTACTTTTGTTTAGCGTGTGTAAAAAATTAGGGCCTACAAAACTTCTTTGTACACAATATTCTTACCTAATCTGTCATTAGGCGCTAAAACTATCAAGCTATTGGGTGAACTTACTCGTGAGCAAGCAACATAAAACTGTCCTTGAGAGAAGCAATGTTCTCTCAAGTCAATACCCGCAAATTTGAGAGTTTGCCCCTGAGACTTGTTTATTGTCATGGCAAAGCAGACTTTTAGGGGAAACTGTAATCGTTTAAATTCGAACGGGATATCATTCGGTATTAATGGGATTCGTGGTATAAATACAGTTTCCCCTTTCGCACACCCAGTTAATATAGTGGCTTCCACTATATTGCGATGTAACGCTTTCACTTGCAGTCTCGTACCGTTACAAAGTTTTGGTAGTTTTCAATTTCGCAACAACATTATTGGAGTGCCCACACGCAGAATAAGCTTAATTTAAAAATTCTACAGGGTAATTAGTAGCGTCATCTGTATTAACCACAGTATCAATTGAAGTATACTTAGACCTTTTCTTCGCCCTCAAACGACATGAGCAGGATATCGTTGATAGCTGCTGCTTGATCGTTCTTTGAAGTAAGTATGGCACGCTCACATAACCATTCAATAGGCTTGTTATGTATATGAATAATGTCTGGATAAACTTTAGACAGTAATTCTTATTCGTTCCATTAGGTACAGATAGTTCAAACTAATACATTTACATCCTCCATCATAAATCAACATCCTATTTAAGCGGACGTCTTCATCATAGTATTTTTTAGTTCCAATCTTTAATTTCAGTTCAATCAGTCGAAAATCTGAGAAGATTTATACAAACTTTCATCCCCTATTTTATCCCCTTAGGGGTGGAATTTATCAAAATCCTTTCTTAGGGGATGTCTACGTCATAGTTGCTATATGCATGCAAAGTCTCAGCCCGATCGGTTTAAAATTGACAAAATTTCATACAAATTTTCATCCCCTATTTTATCCCTTTAGGGGTTGAGTTTATCAAAATCCTTTCTTAAAGGATGCCTACGTCACGGTAGCTATAAGCATGCAAAGTCTCAGCCCGATCAATTTAAAATTGACAAAGTTTCATACAAACTTTCATCCCCTATTTTATCCCCTTTGGGGTAGAATTTATCAAAATTCTTTCTTAGCGGATGCCTAAGTTATAACATCTACCTGCATGCCTAATTTCAGCCCGATCCCTCCAGTGGTTTGGGCTGTGCGTTGATAGATCACTATGTCAGTCAGTCACCTTTGAGTTTTATATATTTAGATGTCGTTAATTAGAACAATGATTACCTGCGCACCGCACATTCATACCTTTGCTGCTTTGTTTTGCCTAAATTTTGACATGAATTTGAATATTGTCAATCGTCTGTCTTAGAAACCTGATAGAAACGATGACAAAAAATAGGTATATAAAGATGACATGCATTTGGCTCATAGTGCACAGCTGATGCCAGCTTGGCCATGTGATGACTTATTAGGCTTCGACAATATCTGTACAAAAATGATGAAGGACAAATAAGTGTTAATAGTAACACCTGTTCACAAATAAGGTCACTAAGCAGGCATATTCATTGGAAAACTAGACCTATAACACTTATCCCTATATTATCCAAAATTTGCGAAAAGGTTATGCATATTGAAGTAGAAATAAAATAAAATAAAATAAAAATAATTTATTGGCAAAGAGATATAACATACATGTACATGTCCAGTGGCCCCACACTAGGCAAGACTGTCCTGTGGGTGCCTACAACGATTACCAAATGATTTACAAATTGTGCTAGGTCGGAAATATGGCACTAAATACTAGAAATTCTAAAATAGCAATTAAAACAAAAAGGAGGCAAAGGTGACGCACACTTATGTCTTAACTTATCCTATGGTTTATAAATAAATATGGATACATATACATACATATATTAAGTTGGTGTGTGATAAATATAATTACGGTTTGAACCAGAATGTGCATTCTTATGTCAGATGGACCAAAAGATTTTCAGTTGACTCATATGACAGTGTAAGGAGCCAGTTTGTGATTTTGATTTTAGCTTCCTTTACAGTACAACTTTTAATAGCACACGAATTGGCAACTCTATTATATAGAAAGTGATCCATAAACGGACTGAAGCGTCTAGCAAACGATGTGTTTACTTTAGGTACATCAGATCTGTAAACGCGGCGTTTCAGTAGTTTAAGATAGTCCGTGCAATTTATAATTTTCCTATGTAATTTTAAACTTGATTTCAATATGAAAAGCTGACGTACGCTGAGCATTTTGGATTCTTTGTAAAGCTGATTAGTAGGGTAATAATATGGCTTTTTAAACATTATTTTAAGTACAGAACGCTGTGCTCTTTCAACAGCTATTAAATGTGTTTTAGCGGCACTACCCCAGCAGATTATACAGTATGTAATCAACGACTGGTTCAATGCAAGGTATACTGTTTTTAGGACCTCTGTAGGCGCTGAAGTTCGAAGAAGTCGTATGATATTAGCTGTTTTTCGTACTCTTCCTGCTAGAGCCGTGATATGTGCTTTAAAATTTAAATTCTGGTCTATTATTACACCGAGATATTTTATAGATTCCGTCCTCATAATAGTTTGACAGTGATAGTGAGCTTCGTTCCTACACCCATGCAACTTGATGCCCATCGACAAGTCTGGAGCTGAAGAGATTGTCTTATAAAAATTAATATAAATTATTTAAGTCCTTATTTTATTAACTTGTAAGTCAAAAATAAGGTTTTAAAAGTCAATGCTATTTCTTCAACAAGATTCTCACTAATTAAGCAAATAACACAATCGATGAATGAGTAAAAGCATTGAAGCTAACATACAGTATATTTCTAGATAACACAAAGGCCTTTTATTTTGTCTGCCACCAAACGCGTATGTCCAAATAATAATAGGTCACAATGCAAAGAAGCAAAGCCTAGACTTGATCAGCGTAAACAAAACCAATACAGATTCTCACATCAACATAAAAGTTAAGGTTTCCCGCAAGGGACCATCATAGGTCCTCTTCTATTATTAATACATATTCATGACTTCCAAATGTAGACTTTCAATAATACATCCTATTTGCTAACGACGTGACACAGTTATTAGAAGCCAAGATATAACAAATATTAGAAACAAAAGCCAACATAGCCATTGATAAGTTGAAAATTTTACATTAATAGAAATCTAACCAAAAACAATTAAAAACACATTCATAGGCATAATAGTAGATACTATTTGTAATTGGAAACCTCATATTATGATTAACTCAACTAATATATCGATTTGCGCAACAAAATAGTTATATTGAGAAGAGTCATAGAAAAGTAAACGTACACACTGCCATAGTTAGATACCACGCATATGTGGTGGTCGTCCTACGCTATGGTATCGTTGTATAAGGAAAAGTAACTACTCAGTTGAAATTGATAAACTGTGTTTATAGCACTAAAGAAACGCATCCGAGCAGTAATTTGAGCTAATTATCTAGAGTCTTTTCAACTATGTATAAGCACACTTATACATAGTTGAAAGTTGTATATTTGTGAAAAGGTATCCAAAATTAATAAAAAGTTGTAGTCGCGATGCATTATAACTAAACCAGGCGTAAAAATAGACTAGTAATGTCAAAAATCAGATAAGAAATGTTAAAGTAAGCCGTCTTGTCTCAATTACGCAAATTCAACGGAACAGATTTTAATGCAACTTGGAAGTAATATAGTGTTCATAGTTTATACGTCAGAATATCACGCGGCAACCTTTTGCCTCGATAACGATAAAACGAATTAACAAGGTTATTTTTAGTATATATTTTTTGTGAGTGTAATATTACACCTTTGCCTACCCCTTCGGGGATACAGGCGTGAGTCTTTAAATAAATAAATAAAATTTTTAGTACATACATTTATCAAAATTGCGTTAGTGTTTACTGCAACAAAAAGTAAGATTTCACCGCTTTTGTGCCAAAACGCGATACACAAACGGCATATTGTGTTCTACGAATTTAATGCGCCTTTACGTAGATATTGTACTACGGATATGAATGAACGTAACGTAACGAACACTTGAAGTGCATCACTAATTTGATTATTCGAGAATTGCAAATGGTAGGTTATAAGATGACCCATTTTGTAAGTAGATATCACAATAAACAGTCGAAACTAAAAAAATACTATAACATTTATTATACATATACCTACCTAGTTTCGTACTAAGAATTGTACGCTGAGCAATAAAACCTTACACGGCTTAAGCAAGTAGTTCACACCATAAACAATAGAGGCATAATCCCGCACACAAGGTTAAAGCTTTATCCTCTAGTAAAACAATGTAGGTGAGCTATAAAGGGTATAGTCGAAAATTTTACCTGCGTACTGTGATGCGCTGACTATTAGGAAGATAATAAGTTAATAACCTCATAACATTACCAATGACACTTTAAAACTTTGTTTTATTATTCTAATGTACAGCAGCATATTTATTTTGAATATTTTATTATTAGAAACATCTGATTTCATTGGGTCCATATTGGCTCACCTAAAGTTCTTTACCCGAAATTGTTCTTCCTAACGATTTGTAATCCGAATGATCACTCTTCCTAAAATTTTCCATCCTAAAGTTTTCATTCTTACTATTTGTAGTGCAACCGGCGATGTTCATAACACTCATGCTGCCGATTTTTTTTATTAATAATATCATTAATGAAAATATATTTAAACTCCTACTGTTTTTTATCATAACGCTTTTATGCCTAAACATAATTACCATAATATTGTCACTCATACTCAGAAAGAAACATTTACCAAGTATAATAAAAAATAAATGACACTTTTACCAAGACACTTTTAGCCTTATATTTAGGTGTTTTATACGATAGAATCGACAAAATAATCGATTTGCAAAAATAACATTTTTTGGCTAAATTTTTCTAAGTCCTCGCGCCGTAGCGCCCCCAAGGCTACACTCATACTCATTTACGGTTATGTTTATGGGAGTTTATACCGCAGTTTTAACCGTCAAGTCAATCAGCCTTTAGACTTTATCAGTCCACTGCTGGACTAGGCCTCTCTTTTAAAAGGAGGAATTGGCCTACTATACCACGCTGGCTAAACGGGTTAGCATAGGGTTTGTATCAAGTTTTCCTTCTCTTTCATTGGTGTTCTCTGCATAATATGCTCCCTCTGTCGGCTCTTACGACACCCATGGGATGATATGGGGTGATGACATTCCGTATTCTTAATCCGTCACCAAACGTACCAATTCGGTTCTAGCACTTCGCCGGCCGCTGCCGCGGCACGCTCGCTTCGCTCGCTCGGCTCGTGCGTTGTGGTCACAGTTCTAACCTAACCTAAACCAATAATTATTAATAGGACCGATTCGTTTCTGGAACTTGACCATTGTATTAATGTGTATTTGTACCATGGTACTATTATTCTTATATGTTATACATGTTATGTGAAAATAAAGTAACGCAAAATTAATGTATATAATACTGATTAGATATTATGAATAAAAAGTAATCTAAACAAAAAAAATATTGAATAATAGTGTAAAAGATGGTTATGTTGAGAAAATATAGGAAAACAAATAAAAGTATAATAGATGTTTATTGCTACTGACATTATGTAGTTGAATGCTTCGGAATTATGAACATTAGAAACAGAGTAGTTAGGAATTGTGATTGTTAGGGTGAAAAATGTTAAGAAGAACATTTTCGGATTTCCAATTATCGGAGTTGAAAATTTAGACGAACTTTGGCGCACCCGATTTCATTTCCATATCATGTTCAATCAGATTATATATTTGTCTGCACAGCTGATGTGAGACTGCTTTAAACAGTCTCGGGCGAGAGACCGGCGCACCGTGACATCGAGGCGCGTCGGTCGGAGCTCCGCCAGGTCCTAGTTTAGGTCCTAGTTAGTTGCATACATTGGCGGAGTGCCCAGCCTGGGCATCGCAGCGCCGTGATCTGGTCGCGGCTCTGAATACGGTTGTCCTCTCGCACCCGGCCGTAGTTCTGTCTATGGTCCGGAGTGAGAAGTCCTGGAACGCCGTCGCCTCCTTCTGCAAAGCAGTCATGCTGAGCAAGGAGGCGGCGGAGCGGGAGAGGGAAATATATCGCCCTCTCCCCAACCGTAGGTCCAGGCGTCGGGGACGTCGAACAAGAGACGACCTCCGACCACCCTAAATTTAGTGCCTGCGGACGGTGAGCGCTGGGGCTGCTCCCTGTCCGCCAAAAGGCGAGAGGCGGCGCGTGTCCTCGCCGCCTCCCAAGTAGCTTTGTGAGGTGATGGATGCAAGAAGTTTGACGGATGATTGCGAGATCATGACAAGACGGGGCCCGCCAACACCAACGGCGGGCCAATCCCGGGCGGGGTCGCGAGAAAGTATGCAATCCGCGAATCGCGTGACCCCGCCAACATACGGGACCCGTAGGGACACCGCGGTGGGTTTTAGTGGGTATGCCCCGAACGCCTTTAGGCGAGAGCCTCCACATACCTCCTCCACCAGTCCCAAGCCCAGCCGTTATGATGGCTGGGTTGGCGGAGTTGAGATGACTCATAAGGAGAGTTTCCCACCGTAGTGAACAAAAAGAAAAAATAAGGGTTAAACAGTCTCGGCAGACCATTTAACTCCACACCAAGTGTTGTTGGGTCGTTACGGACCCTAGTGTAAGCCAAAGAATCTTACTATGCCTTTTGTTTGCGGAGGTTAGACGGTAGTCGCTCTGAGAGAAAGCTTCAGTCAAATCTGGTTAGACATAAAGCGGACCCCGGGCTGTAAGTGATAACGCTGGGACGATGATGACGAATATCTAGTTTCGTAAATGTATATAAATATTTTGATTTTGATCAGATTTGACGTTGATCTTTTCCGTCGGTGCGACGATTGTAATTAGTTCCAATGGGCATTGTCATGAACTTGGATGTTGGCAATTGTCCGTGTCAGGAAACTGATAAATATTAACTCATATTTTGTCCAAATCATTCGTAAAGTACCTAAGTATGTATTTATATACTTACTACATTGAATGACTTGCATTTGGCTCATAGCCCACAGCTCAGCCATGTCTTATGGTATGCTGACTGATTTGGCTTCGACGACATCTACAAAAAATTATGAATGACAAAAGTGTCAATAGTTGAACCTATTAACAAATAAGGTTCTAAAGCAGACATTAACAACTAGACCTATAACATTAATCCGATATTATCGAAAATCTCCGAAAAATTTATGCATACTGATGTAGAAATATTTTGTACCCTTATTTTATTATGTTTAACAAAACAAAAATATGGTAATAAAAATTAAAGCTCTACTTTTCTACCAAGATTCTCACTGATTAAGCTAATAAAACAAGTCATTCTAACCTTTAGTACCATAGTAATTATAGCCTGTTTAAATAAAACATTAATTGGAGAGAGTACTTACGAGCAAAATATTTTACTTTGTCACATTCTATGTGTTATCTAATTACCTAAATATCGCTACAATAATTTATACTAGCTTATCTACGGACCGACGTAGACGCGCTACGCTTTCGTCTGACCGGTGCTACGAGCGCTTCAGGTCCGCCTCTATCACCCAGAAAAAAGCCAGAACAATAATATCAATTATACTCTATAAAGCACTAGTTAGATCTCAACTCGAATATGCGGTGGTGGTGTGGAACCCTTTTTATAATAAATACGTTGAGATGCTAGAAAGAGTGCAATGCAAATTCCTTAGATCGATGCACTATAGGTGCTGCCACAATTTCCCAACCAATTTCCCAACCTATAAAAATCTTCTTGATAATTACAATCTAATGAGCCTGAAGTCTAGACGTTTATATCTAGAAATTATGTTTCTTTTCGACTTATGCTATAACAGGTATAACTGTTCTGAGATTACTAATAAAATATGCTACTGTGTCCCAAGAACTGTTATTAGACGAGAGATGTGCGCACGTCCTCTTTTTGCTGTGTCCCATTGCCGCACCAATGCTGGTCTGCGGGCGCCTCTACGTCGCTTGTGCAAAAACTATAACGACTTTTGTTCAGAAACTACAGAATTAGATTTATTCTCAGTGTCAGCAAATAGATTTCGTTCTGCTTTGTTAAATAAACTTAAGGATTCCGATGTATAGTTATTTGAACATTCTGGTAGTCTTACTCGCATAGATTGTTCATTAGTATAGTATAGTATAGTATAGTATAGTATAGTATAGTATAGTATAGTATAGTATAGTATAGTATAGTATAGTATAGTATAATATAGTCATATGAATTGTATATGCTGTGGCTAACGGTGTGGGTTTCACATTTATAATAATATCTTTATTTACATTATGTGCGCAGATATAATGTGTTACTGTTTGTTTGTCCCAAATAAATAAATAAATAAATAAATATACCTATACATTCATAGTTTGGTACCAAGAACTTCATTTTAAGCGACAAACCAACATAATAAACTGCGACCAACATAATAGACGTGCGATTACAAAAAAATAAGATTAAGATTTAATATAAGATTCTCTGGTAAGGCATAATTAGTGTGCAAACGATTTTTTTGGCAAGTCGATAATTATAACAATAACAACCTGCGCTCTGTGGCGCGCTCACTGTTCATACTTTTATACATGGCCGACCAAACTTTCTGCAACGCTTTGATGTTTTGCATTAAACTAATAAATATCATTATTATGAGGACAACATTTAAAAAAAAATTAAGTATTAGTTTTTTATTTTGTAATTATTAAAAATGAGCAGAATTTTGAAGTTACTTTTTACATAACAAACTTTTTTCAAGCATGTTATTTATTGTGTAATTACTAAGAACAAAACGGATTCCAAGAAGCATTGAGGATACACATCAATTAAAACGGATAATAGTTAATAACTTAATCATTTAAGCATTGCTTCTAAGAAAGTAAAGTTAATCTATAGTCGTTATAAGCTGTAAACAAAACACTATTTTATAATACTTCGTTACATACATTCGGTACATTATGTTGAACTATGAATAAGGTTGTCATGTTCCTTTTCCATTACAGCCTTACGCAGTCCGTTGCTGAACTTAAATCGTTTCTGGTTTGTGTCACAGTAGCACTGTGATTCCATAAAAGGATTTGGCTTTCTATACCACGCTACTTATATGGTTTATGGGTACTTATATACGAATTTCTTTCACTACAATAATAAAATTATATAATATTTTTAATTAGATGTAAATATAATTATTCAGTCATCTGCGAATAGAATATTTTTGTAATCTTTTGCAGATAATCAATACATAATAATATTTTAAATGCGGCTCCAATACACAGCCTTGCAACATTCCCCTATCTTACTTAGTTTCTCTATTGTTGTGTAAAATAATGTTGATTTCTTATTTTTGGGATCAGTTCTATTATTCGAAATCATTGTTTTCTTATTGAAAGATAAGATAGGATCTAATATATTAATAACCTTGTATGATTTACTAATTTATTCAACAAAATCGTGCTTACGCAATTGAATGCCTTAATAGGATCGAATAAAATGCACATAGAAATACCGTCCCACCCACAGACCCCACGACTTTTAAAAATAATAAATACATAAGTTGCCGTGTCGTTAGGGATTCTCCAGATAAGGAATTAGCGTTCAAAGTTCAAAAGAAATGTGTAAGGGCTATATGTGGTATTAAAATCACGGATTCATGTAAACCGCATTTTACTACTCTGAAATTAATGACCCTGCCATCTCTCTATATTTATGAGGTCGCAATTTTTATAAAAAAGAACCTCCAATTGTTTGACACACTGACTTTAACTCGCCATCAAAATAAAATACATATGAAAAGACACAAAAAGGCCATTTATAATTCCAACTTTTTGGGTATGGCCCCAAAAATATATAATCATGTACCAACTTCTCTACTAAAAATGTGCAAATTTGAGGTGTTTAAAAAGACATTATAAAATATTTTAATTAAAAAAGCTTACTATACAGTCACAGAATTTTTAAATGACAAATATATTACAATATAACAATTCTAGATTTATTATTATCGCCGATGTATGCCTATTTTAATAATTTATTCATATAGTTTGACAATAGGTATTTTATTTATGATTGATTATGATTTTTTTTTCAATATATTTTAGTTTAAGTTTATGTTAATATTTGTATGCTTTCTAAACCAAAACGTAGAAGAACCTTATTATTATGTTATAACAACTCGCATTAGCTATGTTCACAAATAGATAATTTGACTTTGACTTTGACTTCGTTAGACTCAGAACAATCAGTTTGTTTTTGTTCTGAAGCTTGTACAAGAAATTTATATTTATATTCTGTCATGTATATCTGCTCAATTAATTTTTTACTAGAGCGATTTTTTGATACCAATTCATAGATTGTAGATTAAGGCTGGCCAATGGATTTACTAAGCGGGTAAAATTATTTATGTCGAGGCGGCGCCGGGCCACGGGGTGAGGTTTTTCTGATAATAATTTATCAATACTTGGTTTTCACACTGATGTTGATAATATTATTGCTCAGTCTTCAAGTCAACGGCGTTGGCGGGCAAACTTAAATGCCTTGGCGGGCCACTTCGTGGGCCACGGGCCTGGCTTTGGCCAGCCTTTATAAAGATCATTTTATAACATTATAAAAGTCACCCACGGCTTCTTCAGTTCTGAACTGTTAAAAAAATTCTCTATAAAAGGAACCCGATGTCCGAATTACATGTTTCTTGCTCTGCGATGAAATGTCAGAATAAGTTATTTTCATAAAGTAAGGATAGTAATAATATATAGTCTAAGGTTTTTTTTTATGGCCCGGCTTTCAAGCAAGTGGGTCGGCAAACTTCTTAACAAGATTTTATACTAATAATCTTCAAAATTTCAGCTTTGCTAAAATGCCGTAGGTCTGGTGGCTCTGGGATCTTGGACTATATTTTGTATCTATGAGTCATAGCGTAACGATATAATAGCTCCATGGCAACAATATTCTGTCATGGACTATGACAGACTATCGTTGTTATGACAAATAACAAAAAGTCTGAGAGCTGGTGAACAATTTAGGTATTTTTTTTGAAACTACGAGAAATATTGACAAATTTTGAAATTTATGTTTTTGCTATTATTACCCTTTCTTTGAGATTCAATCTATTTCTGTAAGGGTATTATACTCCTTACGGGTGTATTTTTGTTTTCATAAAAAATCTAATAAATGTTATTTTACGGTTATTGTTATTATTTAGGATAGAATTATTTATTTACTCCGAAAATATTGTTGAGAGACCGCATGAGTGCTGTCGGTCGTGATTTCGCGAGAGCCAACCGCATCGCAATTCGCAGTAACCTTGAGCAAGAGATACAGCCAATTAAAGCTATCCTTATAAAAAATATACTTTAGAATATTACAATAACATTTTTTTGCCTGTACAAAGATTCAAGTGTTTGTAGGGGGCCGCTACACTTCAACTAGACCTCGACTATCTTATTTAGGTTCATTTAAGGACAATCACAGAATTTCTTATAATGCCTCAATTGGGTATGTTACCAAAAATACTATTGTGTTGTTCTAAAAATATCGGTAGAAAATAATTTATAACTACACTAGTTAAATCTTCTATATAATTTTGGAAATCTGCTAGATCTTCGAAATATATGTTTAATTATAACTAAACAACGCAAAAATTTAAAAGAATGCAAATATATAAATTTGAAAATGTATTGTATGTAAAATGTCATTGATCGAACAGCTGATTCAAGTTAAACCCGCCATTGTGCCTCCAGCAACATTTAAACAAGGTCTCGGTGTATTTTAAATTTGACAGCTATTTGAACATCATTTAGTTGCTACTAAACGCTAAACAGGGTTTATAGGTAAGGATTTAGCTAATCAGCCACTCAGCAGTTGTTTAAAATTTTGAATAACGTTTATAAATAAGAGGGTTTATGTTTAACCCCTACCCTGCACAAGGCTCGCTTTGCCCAACGCACGAAATGCAACGTCATTTCAAACACTTTATAATTTTTACGTAGACTTGCAGAAAAACGAAAAATTCGTCTACAAAAATATGGCATAAATTATACCTTCCTGGCTTCGTTACGAGTTTATCTAACTAGTTATATATTTCAATATGTAAATAAAACTGACCTGTTCTCGCAGCGATGTAATATATTTTGATTTTGAGAAATTTCCTTGGTATAAATTATAAACTTTATCACAATTTATCGAATATCCACACATAATCACCAAACGAGCACTTTATTACGTTAAAACAATATACAATGTGCAAAGATAACTCAACTCATTTTACTTTAGAATAATAATTTCACCATAAAACGTTTTTGTTTACGCGACGAAAAATAACGGCCGCCATTCTTTGGGAACGTAATAAGAGCATTACAATAGTTTCGTTACTTTTTCACTGCATTATTTATCACTTTCCAATAAACTATAACTCAATGTGAAATCTACACTTATTTTCCAGTAGTTCTGTATATAATACTTATAAGATTACTCAATGTTTTCTCATTACAAACATTTTTACTTTTCTCGTGCACACTTATTTCAATATCAAAATGGCCAATATGGCATCGTCGCAAAGTTCAATGGCATACGTATTTTGTTTGATTAATTTTCGTTCATTCTTGCTCGTTTCCAGTTTATAAAAGTATTAAAATTGGTCAAGCGGAAATCGATAAATCGAATGATATAACAAAATTGTGTTACAAGTGCAAAAACCGTTAAATATCAACGAACAATGATACCCGACTCGTTATTAACCTATGAGGTTATTATTGCAGTTGGAGCGTTTTCTCTTATTAACCTATGAGGTTATTATTGCACTTAGGTTAAAAAGGACTAAACCGATTTCTAAAAACGAATAAGGTTTTTACGAATTAAAACAATGTTCTTGTTTACATCAAAATAAATTTTCAAAAACCAACTTTTTTAATATACAAACAAAAAATTACATGTATAATCAGAAATGAACGCGATCAAATTATACATAATCAATTAATATAGAACTCATTAACAACGAATAGTGATAAAACGAAGATAGTTTGATGATTTATACAACTACAAATTAAATTTATTCTAGACAGTGTTTACAAAAAAAGCATTACATACATACAAATCATGTATATTTAGGAAAATGTACCTAATCAAAGTTCAGTAACTCTTTTATTTCTTAGATATAACACAATAAAAAATAATACAGAAAGAAAACCCAACCCTGTCACCATCATCAGATCTGTAAGTAGAGAATGTGTGGTTAATAGAAGTATACAAGAAGCATAAACAATAAAAAATGTTATAGCAAAACCGCTGTGCTCATTATGATAATATTGGAAATGGTATCATGGATTGATTTGGATATCGAACCCAAAAATAAACTAAAACTTAGGCAATATACACGTTTGTTTACCTGATCATTAATCTCGCTGCTATGGAATTCCTTCGAGGTAGAAGGAATTGTAAATTAACTCCACAAATTCCGAGTTAATGTACTGCAGTTGTAACCTGTTACAAATAAATATTTTATGCTTTACAACTCGCAAAAAATGCGTCATACAGACAGTAATTATAGTTTGCGTGATCAATGTTACCTGAACTGTGAGATGACAATCTTTTTAAGCCGTAAATATACGCCTGAAGTTGCGGTACTATCTCATTCATCCGCCACAGCTGTAACCCTCCATCTCCAATAGGTTGTCAATGAGTGCTTGCTCCTCATGGGCTGTAAAGAAAGATAATATTAGACAGGCCATTCTCGTATATTTAGGAAAACATTATCAAATTTCAATAACTGTTTAGTTCATAAATATAACTAAATTGCTTACTTAATAAGCTGATAACGTCGTGAGGGGTGACATCATGAACGACAGCATGTGTGTTGCGCACCGCTAAACTGCCGGGTGGCGGAAGAAAAGGCGCGCGTTTGCCGCCATGCTGCTCCCGAGATGAGCTGCGCCGCTTACGTTTCTTCACATGGAAAATAAAACAATTTGTTTCAATTCATAAAACATACATACGTTACATCTTCATATTCAACTTGAATGTAAATATCTACCAGTTTCTTCTTCAGTTGTCTGTCAGTAGAGTCACTGCTGGACTCACTGGGAGAAGGAGTCGGTATCGAGGGCTAGAACAATATATAATTTTATTATTTTATCAGTGCAACGTTATTTTCGAAACTTGTAACTGTGTCGTCTATTATACTTACAAAATCTTCTTCGTCCAGACGATCGAGCGCGGCGTCGTCGAGCCCCAGTCGCGCTTGTAACATCGCGACTGTAACAATGAACTTCCATTAGGAACTCAATCACATACCACAATATATAACATAATCAATATGTTGTAATTAACTAAACTTTCAACTTACTCTGGGCCTCCAAGTTACAGTTAACGCGAAGAATATCTTCGTCGTTTTCAACGGCACTCTTCGATATCTTGTATATGGCTGTTGCCATCACGTCTGCGTTTGAGACCTGATGTAAAGAAGAAAATGTATCAATTCATATCTCAAATAATTTCTATTTAATATTAAATTTGTAAGCTGTAAGTATTTTGACTTACGTTTGGCTCACAGCCAACAGCTGCAGCTAGCTCGGCCATGGCGTCGGCTGTCGCGTTCCGACGCTCTCTCTCATAAAAGGCGTTTCGTGCACGCCTTTCCTCCTGTTGAAAAAAAATACAAATAATAAATAACAAACAGAAATGCAACAGTTACTTTACTTTAAACTTTATATTTTAAAGAATAAACCCTTACCAGAGACAGAGGAACCCTGTTCTGTCCCGTCGGTCTGCCACGACGCCTCAGTGGCAAAAACTGGTTTTGATTCTAAAATGTGAGAAATTAATTAGTACACTTGTAACTCTCAAAATAACACTGAAAACTTATACGCGATAACGAAAGGATCGGTACCTTGCTGTCCATCGTTAAATACAGTTTATTCACTGTAACGGATAGTGCCCAACTAATTAACACCCGAATATGGTAATGCCAAAAAATACCTGTGCCCAAGATTATATAGATGCGCACACGCAGGGTAGTGGGAAGGGGCGGCGAGTAGTCGTGCCGGGGCGGGGATTGGTCGCTCGCTCGCTATTGTCTTACAGGGTAAGACGCACTGCGGATTTGTTTAAAACTTATTCAATTTAACATTACTCAATATTACAAACAATTCAATTTTAAGTACGTATTTTAAAATTGCCAATATGAAACAAATTTGGAATTGCAATAAGACTACTTAAGGAATATTATGTTTAAATAATTCGCGTTCTGATACTGTAATCGTTCTTGTATATTGGAATGGATTGTACATAGGGAATAACCGAATTTGGCAAGCATTGATTTTATAATAATTTTAATCAGACTCAACAAAAGCAATATTATAAATACATATTTTTAAAGATATAGGTACGTGGCGACAAAAATAATTACACTCTACACTGTTATTTTAATTTGGAACACAATCATGTGGAAAAATATAACCGTATTTGTTGATATCCAATTGTGATATTTTCATCGCTTCATTAACTAAAGCGTAGCGACTTAGACGCACTACGCTTTCGTTTAACCGAGGGCTGCTACGAATCCAGCAAGTCCGTTTCTTAGAAATATCAGACTAATTTTGCATTATGATAACATAATATTATGATCCCGAATTTAAAAAAAACATTCAAGGATAAATAACCTAATACAATAACACTAACCATTCTTATTTTCGTACTAAGAGTTACACTGAAAGCGATAAACCCTTAGAAGGCTTATAAGAAGATACACCCGATAAAGCATAATAAAAAAAAGACAAGATTAAACCTTATTTATGATTCTCTGAAAAAACATAGTTTGCAAGCGTTCTCTTTGACATGTCATTAATTAGAACAATGATTACCTGCGCACCGTGGTACGTCAATCTCTACGAGCGTACTTTTGTACATTCTGTCCAAAAAGTATCGATAATGAATTATTATATACAAATTCAAATTGTTGTTTTTTTTTTTTGCTGTTGTTAGACTGGCACAATTATTTTCATATTTTTTAGGATTGTTTTTAAAGAATTTTGCCACGGAGTTCGAGTTGCATCTGTTGGTTATATTAAATACAGTGCTGTTTTTAGTTATGTCATAACATAGTGTGTATTGCGAATTTCATAATGAACAAAAACATCGAACAAAGAGTTTGTCTTAAATTTTGCATCGCCAATGAAATTTCGTGATCGGAGTCAATGAAAATGTTACAGAAGGCTTACGGTGAATCGACTTTATCAAAATCTCTTATGAGTGGTACAAAGCGTTCAAAAGCGGTCGAGATGTGATGGAAGATTTACCTCGCTCTGGTAGGCCATCAACGTCTGCAACTGAAATTAACATCGCAAAAGTGAAGGAAACAGTGACTAAAAATCCTCATTCAACTTTGAGAGAGATAGCCACCGACCTTTCTGTATCTCACGAGTCGATCCGTACGATAATGCGCCTTCGCGCAAGGCTATCATTGTCAACGAATTTTTGACCTAAAACTCAACAAATACCATCAAGCAACCTCCATAGTCACTAGATATGGCTCCAGTCGACTTCTTTCTTTTGCGTAAACTCAAACTACCACTTCTTGGCACATGTTTTCAATCGGTAGAAAACATAAAGGAGAATTCGCGGCGAGAACTGAACTCAATTCCGGCAACAGCGCTTTGATGATTGGATTATTCGTTGGCGTAAGTGTATCGTTTCTGTAGGAGCATACTTTGAAGGATTATAATAAATTTGGATGATTAATAAACCTTTTGTGTATTATTTATCTTTTCCCGGTACTTTCGTGACAGAATAGTACATTGCCGACCAACCTATCCATACCTTTGCTGCTTTGTTTCGCCTAAATTTTGACAGGAACTTGGATATCGTCAATCGACTGTCTTAGAGACCAGATAAAAACAACAATATTAGATATAAAAATTACTTGCATTTAGTTCATGGTGCACAGCTGAAGCCAGCTTGGCAATGTGGTGACACATTTGGCTTCGACGATATCTGTACAAAAGTGATGAAGGACAAACAAAAGTGTAAATAGTAAAACCTATTCACAATAAATAGGGTCCTTAAGCAAGCATGTAAATCGAACAACTAGACCTATTACACTAATCCTTATATTATCAAAAATCTGAAGATTCTCAGATTTTTGACTTTTGAATACTGAAGTAGAAATATTTAATGTCCTTATTTTATTGACTAGATAAGTCAAAAACATGTTTTTAAAAATCAAACTTATTTTTCCAGCAAAATTTTCACTAATTAAGCAATTAACACAATCGTTGAATGAATCAAATCATTGAAGTTATTATACTGTGTATTTCTAAATAACACAAAGGCCTTTTATGTTGTATGCCACCAAATTCTTATGTCCAAATAATAATTATATGTGTGGACTAGGTGGTACTTCATACAATTACATGTAAGTACACAATGCGTAGAAATAACTAGAGTTGATCAGCGTCAGCGAAAACAATTCACATTCTTATATCAACATAAAAGTTTAAGTGTCCCGCTGGGGACCATTCTAGTCCCGCTTATATTCTTAATGTACATTTACTATTAGTTAACGAGGTGACACTAGGCATTAAAAGCCAAGATATAACAAACACTGGAAACAGAAGTTCACGTAGCCATTGAGAAGTCTAAAATGTGACTTAAATAGAATAATCTTCACATAAACCATCCAAAAACCTCGTAGTTAATGCCTATTAAAATGTATATACCGTTTGCCAGATGATTTAACAATACCTTATATACAAATCCGCAGTTTATTAAGAAATAATGACCAACTTTTCTATTTTTATGTATTTATTATATTTTATTTTGAAATAAAAATAATATTCTAAAATTTTGGCATTACCACTGTATAATTTTTATTTATTTTAAGTTTTGTCTGTTTTCATTATAATTTTATCGTTTCTATAGACAAATAATAATTATATTTATATCGGTCGTAATTTTGAGTATATTTGTCAAAGTATAGTTAATGTGTTTTGTGCAACAAGAAGTTAAACACTGCTTTGGTTTAAAAACAAGCATTGTTTGCTACGTAATGTGTGCTACGCCTCTACGTAGATATATGACGCATATGAATGACCGTAGACATGCTATGAACACTTAAAGCGCTGTTAACATATCATCGCCACTATACATGATATACCAATAAACATTCTTATTTAGAGAATTTTAAGGATTAAGTTAGTAAAGGAATACCGGTTCACACACAATAAACATTCGAAAAAAATACACCAATATCTGTACCTATACTTAGGCAGTGTTTTACTAAGAATTTCACGTTGAGCTATAAAACTTTAGGCGGCTCAAAAAAGTAAGTAATTCATACCATAAACAATCAAGCGTAATCCCGCACACAAGGTTGAACCTTTATGAATCTCTAGTAAAACAATGTAGGTGAGCTACCCTTTTGTAGTCGAACATTTTACCTGCGCACTATGACGCGCTGACTACTATTAGGAAGATAATAAGTTAATAACCTCAAAACATTACCAATGACACTTTAAAACATTGTTTTATTATTTGAATATGAATTTGGACGAACTACAGCAGCATGTTTATTTTGAATATTTTATTATCAGAAATATCTGATTTCATTACCATATCGTGATCAATCAGATTATATATTTGACTACACAGCTGATGTTAGACTGCTTTCAGCATTCTCGTTACGCTATTTAACACCGCACCAAGTGTTGTTGGGGCGTTATGGACTCTAGTCTAAGCCATGGAATCTTACTATCCCTTTCTTCTGCGGAGGTCAGACGGTAGTCGCTCTGTGGGAAAGCTAATATTCATTCAAATCTGGGTAGACAGACAGCGATCCTGGTATGTTTCTAACTGAGATAACGCTAGGACGATGATGGCGATATTTAGTTATGATTAACCTAATAATTATGTTCATTTTAGTTGCTGAGTGGTGTGAACTACATATTCAACGTGTCGGCTTCGAGTAGTACTGGCGATGAGTTAAGGAAGAGTTTCAACATCGACAACATTAAGGGTGACCAGAAGCTGATGATTGAGGGTCGGTCGGACATGTTTGCAGTCGTTCTAGTTGGCGGACAACTAGCACAAGCTGATATAGAGTACACGTTGGAAGCCCTCGTTACTTCCTGCTATAAAACGCATGACTACTTTGTGAGTAAATTTAATGTTTGCTTTTTTCTATGTTTATTGAGGTATTAAGACCATGATAGCTCTAAATAGCTGTATTTAAGGTAATTTAGTTCAAGTGCGTTTAATAAACATACTTTAAAGAGAATTCTACAAAGTATTTGGACATAAAGTTTCTAAGCATAATGGCGCTGATACACTTCAGCATTCACCTGTAATGAGCATTCTCGCGAAGAATACAAAACAGAAAAACAAACGAGTGTGTTTTAGCGAGCATTCTCACGAACCTTTCCAGCGAGCCTTAGAATATAGGATATGCATAGAACAAACTTAAACCCTTTAAACCCAATATATTTACTTCACTTTGACTTATGATTTTTATCTAGGCAAGAGAAAGATAAACATTCAAATGACGATGCGAATCTTCGTTTGTTACTAATGTTAACTTGACTAGTAATGGTCGAATAAATATTGATGTTTACAATATATCCTTAGATTTGGTTTAATGAGAACTTATTTCAATAGACTGTTGATAAACCCTCGATATTGATTAATAAATTTGAACGTAGGAACAGACACCTGTGTGATTTATTAAAGCTGTTCAAATTAAAATCTGCATTTCATTATTTAGAAACGTCATTTGTTTATGTATCTTACTCTTACTCTAGAAATAATTCATAAGTGGAACTGAAGCTGAAGTAAATACATTGGGCACAACTGCTGTTGTAATGCGGTTTCTATATTATTTCTATATTCTACGAGTGTTTGCAATTTTTTTAAATTACTTTTCGTTGTTCGGTTTGACAAAATAAAAAAACGGCAAATGCTCGCTGTTCTGTTACAAGTGAATGCTCAGATGTATCAGTGCGATAAGGCAAATTGTTAGCAAAGTTGACAGCATTCAAACGGGTTGTCGTTTTTAAAAAGATTACAGAACACACTCTTCAAATTTTAGATGACATTGGTTGAATTCAAAAATTAATATAAAGAACGTCGTTAAGTCGAACCTCGATGAGTCGAAAACCTCCAAATCTCTAAAAAAAATTTTCCCTTCCCTTTAACCTCCATTATTCGAAATTTCAACCCTCTATTATAAGTCGAAGTAATCAGTGGATCCCTGCAAGCCATTTTGGTACATATTTTCCCTCCATCATTCGAAAAATTAAATTGGACCTCTGTACACTCGAACATACCAATGTTTTATTTTACAACCTTTACAACTTGATTATTTGAAACTTACCGCCTTTAAGAATTTACCGACAATGTAAGTACACTATTGCTTCTTAGAAAATAGCTTAGGAGTTTAAAATAAAAAGGATTACTAGAATTTATGACTCGCGTTAACACGTGTTTGCTTGCTAGGTGTCAGGTATTTTCACTTTATTATTTTTGATTTCATTTGAACTTTAGCGAAGCAAGTCATTTGCTGTCATTGTGATATTGTCAGAAGTAATTTGGTTCTAATATACATCAATTTATACAACAGTTTATAAACAAAATTGTTACTCATGCCTATGAGTGCTGTGAATCGTAAAGTGAAAACTTTGAGTCTCGCTGAAAAATTAGACGTGCTCCAAGGTAAGAAGAGCTGTCAAAAGAAGCAAGATGTTGGCTTGTTTGAGCAGTGTCGGAGCCAAGCCCCGAAATATACTCTAAATCATTGGGACTCACTTATTTCAGGGCCAGTAATAGATAGCTAGAAAAGTACAAAAGAAGAAATGAACTTGTTTTTTAAAAAGGTTATGAGGAAACTGTAAGTGCCAATATTGAAACCTGTAGCAAATGGAAAAGTGAATTGCAAAATTTGTTACATAGTTACGAAACAATATCTTTAATGCCGACGAAATAGGGCTGTTTTTTCAAAGTCTAGCTGATAAGATATAAATTACTATAACTGAAAAAAATTATAATGATGATAAATGAAAAACTCTCACCACTAATCATTGGCATATCTAAAAAACCTCGTTGATTTTTAAGATGTAAATCTCGCCCTTTGCCATATGAAGCAAATACAAAAGCTTGGAGGACTTCTGCAATTTTCAAAAACTGGCTCATAAATATTGATAAGAAAATGAACAAAGAAAAAAGAAAAATCATGTTATTCTTTGGTAATTGTACAGCCCATAATGATATTCCACAGATGGAAACTGTAAAAACCCAATCTCTGCCTGTTTACACCACACCGCCACAGCACACCACATTGAAATTACAGCCTACGGATCAAGGTATCATTAAAAACTTCAAGTCATTATATCGAAAAGAAGCTGTCAGGAACATTTTGGATAATATAGAAGAACTCTG
Organism: Euclidia mi; assembly: GCA_944739405.2. NCBI lineage: Eukaryota > Metazoa > Arthropoda > Insecta > Lepidoptera > Erebidae > Euclidia > Euclidia mi. The sequence goes on along the minus strand of OX123193.2, from coordinate 25,952,735 downwards.
ACGGTAGTAGAGCCTTGCTGATTTCAGCATCAATGGGCCGACTCGACCGGAAAAGTACTACCCTCTCACAGAAAATCGACGTACAGTAACAGTACCTAAACTGTTGTGTTTCGTTCGGTGAGTTAGAGTGCCGGAAACCCTATCCCTTATCCCACTCCTTATCCTATCCATTTTCCCAACCCCAAGGGGCGGTAACGCACGCGGCGGTAATTGCTTACCATCAGGCGATCCGTCTGCTCGTTTGCCGCCTATTGCTAAAAAAGAAAATAAAAATAATTCACTATAGATTTATTTGTAAGCCATGGCTGATTGGCGAAATGTTACTGCGACTGCTATAACTAAAAAAAACTGTTATATTGTGGTTTTTTATCGTCAACCGAAGAAGCTGTCACCGAAGATACTTCTATTTCACCTCCTGCGAAATGGAATACAGGAGTGTCTGAATTAGGAATATCCTTTGAGGATTTTGTTACGTGCGATTATGGAGTTATGACTGCTGGAACATTATCTGATGACGAAGTTATTGATTCAGTAGTTCAGAAAACTGATACTAATGATTGAAACGACATAGAAGACTTGAATAGTATTACAGGCACTCCAAAAGTATTCAATGCGGTTCTTGCCTCTTTTATGGCATCCCCATAAAAGAGGCAAGAACCGCATTGAATACTTTTAGATAGAAAACAACCGATATATCTAAAGCAAAAAAATACTGACTTTTTTAAGGCCATATATTTTTTCTAAGGATGTTTTGAAATAATGTTGATATATAGAAAATTAAAATCGTTTAAAATGTTATTTATCGCTTGTCCCGTGCCTCGGAGAGCACGTTAAGCCGTCGGTCCCGGTTGTCATGAAGATCTTTGACAGTCGTTACAGGGCGTCAGTACCTTCTAAATAAACTGACACTAGTCTAAACCATGGAATATCGCTATCCCTTCGGGTTGCGGAGGTCAGACAGGCAGTCGCTCCATGGAAAAGCTAATATTCAGCCGAATCCGGTTAGACTAGAAAGCGGACCCCAGACTGAAACTGGGATAACGCTAAGAGAAAGAAGATATAGAAAATTAAAAAATGTTTGTCAGAGGTGACAAACATTCTTTGGATCCACGTTCCGGACATTCAAAGAGAATGTCCGGAACGTGGATCCACGCGAGACACAATAGCTTTTTAATTGTGTCTGGCATTCCGCCATACAAGAGGTTAATGTTACCTCTCTAACTCAAAACTTATAAGAATGAATCTCAACCTCTTTATGTCGAATCAAAATCTGGCTAAGTCGAAATCCTCCATAGTCGAAAACTCTATAACACGATTTTTTTGCGTCTCCCTTGATGTTCGTTTTAACGAGGTTCTACTTACAAATTCTTAGAAAAATGATCGCATATAAAATAAATTAGCGGGTCTTAATAGCGTACAAGTCCCTCCGCGACCACGCTCGGTGCAAGACGAGCGAAACGTCGGAAACAAATAGGTACTTATACCTTAAATAAGTTAATTGTACGTGATTAAGACCCGCTAATTTAATTTGTATGATGTATACAAATCGGGAAAGTTTTAAATCGATTATTTATTTTATTTTATTTATTAAGGTCTGCCAACAGTTGTTACAGTGGTTTATGCTAAATTAACTTACAAATATGCTCATCTTAATACTGCACAACTAATTATAGGCAAACACAACATGCTAAGTGTTTACCTCCGCAATAGGACGATAAAAAAAATTATATAATACTATGAACCTAACATATATAAAAATAAAAACAAATTCGCAAAAATATGGAAACACTTAAAAGTTTAACGACTAAAAATCAAGCTCGATCACTTGCACAGTTATTTGTAGTCTGAGAGAAAACTGACAGACTATCCGCGTGAAGGTCGCATAAGTCGCTTCGCGAATTGACCAGCCTGCATAAGCGTGAAATTGGAGAGTTCGCGCCAAATGCAGTTCGTCGAAATGTTGGGGCCAAAGGGATAATAGGGTGACGGGGAGGTTTACGGGGTACTCTGAGGGAGAACTTATTTAAAAGCAGAGGGCAGTCAATTTTATTTGTAAACAATTTATGTATAAACCTTAGGTCTAACATATCCCTTCGCTTTTCTTGACTGATAATTAAAAAAAATATATTATGATTAAAAATGATCGCATCACAAATTAAGGTAGACAAAATGGCATCATAGTTAATATTTCGCATAATTGTTTCGAATCTCCATATTATTTACGAAGCAGTATTTAAATTCCAAAAATTTCCCATTAATAAATGAGCCTACTGCTTAAGTGTTGTTTAATGAAATAGGAATTCAAACTAATTTATTTCTTTCAAAGTTATACCGTGAGAGTAAAGTAACACATATAAATAAATACAAGAACACAGACTGTTCGTCGGTGGTAAATAATATTTAACTATGATCAAAGATGAAAACATAAATCTCGTTAATTACACTCTGAAGTCTATTTATACAAGCGCGAGTTCAGGAGCGAAATCGTTTACTTAATTTAATTAACTTTAGTTGTTATAAGCTTAATTGAAACGTTTAACAAAATATGCAATCTTCTAGAAAAACTTTGTAATCACAACATCGTTGATTAAAAGCGCTTGGATACTGTAGTCTTGGTTATACTAGTGTTTATTTAAGTCTGATACAATTTGTTAAAGGGAAACGCTTGCAGGGATTTTTGCTACACAGAAATATCCTTAAGACGAAAAGAAATGATTCTGAATATATTTAAAATGGTTGCATGTCAATGCTCTGTTACTAAAATAATATGCGGCAACTTAGAATTACACTTTTCCATTTGAATGTTTTATTTGGATCTGAACTACAATTTTATATACTGTACGATTTCTTTGATGTTTATTTAAGTCACGATGTACGGCGAAGCCGTACATATACTATGATACAAAATTAATGCATATTAATAACATTTGGTCTAAAAATAACATAGCCATAAATCTTTCTACAAAACAAAACATGTGCTAAAAAGAAGTAGTACTCGTATGTATATAATGAAGTAGTGACCTAAATTCATAATTATTACTTTAAAGACAAAATATTGAAACTGGACACAATTTACTGTTACAATCACTTTCTCTTCAAGTTTGAGTGGACGATATCTAGCGCCGAACATAGCGTCAACGTGTCTGACGTAAAAGGCTCGAGGTTGGAGATAGACGCGAACAGCCTGATACCTGGCCTGTCTTACAACGTACTCTGCAAAGTCTTCAAGTATTCCAACAAAGAGTTTATTACTGAGGTTAGTAATACTTTTCATTTTAAATCATATATTTTTTAGTACTACGATATTTTTAGTAGGTATAGTGCAAACAAAGGTTTATTGCACATGTTATTATACACTTTTTTGCGTCTCGGACATTGGCGAAATCTTATAAAAAACAGCTGTTCTATACATAATTAAACTTGAACCTCGGCAATTTGGATAGAACAACCGATATTTTGCGTCTTCGAAAATGACCTAAAATGAAAACTGTTTTTAATATCTACGAGGACAATCGTACCCTAAGAGGTTTGTAATATAGGTACTAAAGAAAATAGTGTCCTACTTACGTCACAAAAAGCGTATTCTTCTAAATTATCTGATATTTGAATGAAATACTAACGAGATCGTAATTGAAACAAGTGTCAAAATATGTGTCAACGACGAACTGTTTATTTCAAATTAATACGATAATGACATAAGGTTATCAGAATACCGCTTCTGAGTACATTCAAAATATAATTTCAATGTAAAAAATAAGAGAATTAGGCCCCTGATCTTTGATGATAAGAGGATGAGAGGAGGCGAGTTGGACATAACAATATATCTACATGTTATAAAATGAAGCCCCCGGCCGACCAGATACAGATATGAACTCAAAAACTGCTCTACTGATTGCTGACTGTTTTTATTCCTCCAAAAGATTTAAAAGAATGAGGCAGGTTTGAGTTTATAAATTACGCAGACGTAGTCTAGTTTTTTTAAATTGTAATTAGTTATCAACAAATTACATATGCAATAGTTTTAGTAATAAAAGCAGCGATAGCCGGGTAGAAAGACCGACAGACTGCTACGCAGCGGGTTCGTATCCAGGGCACGCACCAATGACTTTTTGAAGTTAAGTGCGCATTAAATTGTTAATTATCGCTTGCTTATCGGTGAAGGAAAACATCGTGTGGAAAGCTGCATGTCTGAGAGTTCTCCATAATGTTCTTGAAAGACATGTGAAGTGTGCCAAACCGCACTAGGCCAGCGTGGTGGACTATGGCCTTACCCTTCTCATAGTGAGAAGAGGCCCGTGCCCAGCAGTGGGACAGTACATAGGGCTGTTAATGATAATGAAATAACATATGTACTATAGAACGTAAATGTTCATTTTCAATGTTTTCAGAATGGTCTACCCTTCTTTGTGTTGCATCGAGATCCGAACATTAACTTTGGCATAGATGTATTCGTCGTATCTGTTAATACTCCATTCAGTATTCAGACAAATATAAAACATATTGATTATTTACAAAGTGAAGTAACGGTAAGTATGTATTATGTTTTTATTTAGTGATTATAAACGGGTCTACCGTTCTTATGTTAGATCCAAATATATTTAACATGGTAGTGCTATTGTTACACAACATAAAATAAACAGATATTTCGTGTATGTATCGGTTGTGTGTTATTATTTCATTGTAAACGCCTTCTTGGTCTGTGAAACAAACATATTTATATACCTACAGCTTATGTCGCCAAAATAATAATGTACAGTACAGCTGTTGTGTAACATTATTTTTACTTGGATGGAATCGAATTTAAGATGGAATAGATCATATGGAATTTTAAGCATAGGTGAACATCGAAACATACTCGAAAATGATGACGACGAACACACAACAGCTTTTCCAGAAATTATAAAATGAGAATTAAATACATAACAAACACTTTAAAATAACGTATTTTGTAATTTATGTTCTACAAAGAAAGAAGTTGAAATGAATTTATTAGTTTCTAAAGAAGCTGAATATGTTACAGGTAACCTGGGAGTGCACTTTAAATGATAAAGATTTCGATGACTTTCAAACTGACAACGATGGGACATTAGTCTTTGCATCAGGATTACCTGAATTGGGAGAGTACGTCGGATAGTAATTTGCCTTTTTATTATTTTTGCTTTCATCTCATAAATCAAAATACCTTAAATATTACTTAATAATAATACCTATTATAAATATATAAACCTGTTTATGTATGAGCGTCTCATCCATTTTTAGTTTAAAACATAGCATACTTAGATAATCTTAAGCCATTGTCGTAGCATTTCAGAGTAAGAATCATTTAATTTCTCATTCATCATCATCATAAATACTTTTAACGATTTGTACAAAAATCAATAATCGTTTTTTTAATGAAGGTGTAATTTATTAATTACTTACTGAATAGCTATTAATTTTGTGCCAATTAGAAGATACGACATTAATCATAGCTAGACGTTACCGTAAATAACCCAGTACGTGATTAGACTACTAAGAAGGTGATGCCTATGATTGTTATTGAGAATAAGAATTATTTATTTGCTAGATATAGGTAGTAATAATATAATTATTGCTACCTATATCTAGCAAATAAATAATTGTAAGGTGTTTTTATTTATTTTCATTTATAGACTCATGCCTGTATTCCCGAAGGGGTAGGCAGAGGTGTAATATTACACCCACATTTCGCCAGCAATTTTAGGTCCCACGTAATAGGGGGTGAGCCCTACCGGGCACATTACCAGACTCCGAGCTGTTACTGAGAACTTCCTAACGGAAGAACCCAATAACACTTTGCCCGACCCGGGAATCGAACCCGAGACCTCCCAATACCACGCGCACATTTATGCCGCGAGACCAACGAGGCAGTCTAAAGGTGTTATGTACACAAAAAGTTACATAATTATGCCTTACCATTATGGTGTACAAATATAAATCAAATCGTTAGGAATAGGTACGAATAGCACATTATGAATTACTATAAGACAAAATTTTTACACATAAATTTTACACAGCAATTTATAAACTTAAGTTTTTGTTTCTACAGATATATCGTATCACTGACCGTTGAAGTTCTCGCCAATTCCTTAAGATCCATTACCAACGCTCGAATAATCACAGTGGAGGTCCAACTACCTGTTATAGAGGTCAGGATTAATTTTATGACTTCTCATAGAAATTCTCCATATTGTTTCCTGTATTGTTTCATAATACTTTTGTTGTTTTGTTTCACTAAGAAACAATAACAATATGCCAAGGTGAAGATTAGTTCTTTAACAATAAGCTCGGATAACGTCTGGAACGTTTATTTTATATCATAACGCTTTTTACCTGAAAGCAGACTGGGCATTCCTTTAGCTTGTAATCCCGTTGGAAGAGCAACTAAACTTTATTGCTGCTTATAAACTATTACGTTGTAATTTAGAACATTTGTTTGAGACAAGGCCAAATATATTTATGGTTTTATATTTTTACTGTTTTAAAAATCATAATGCTCATCGTATTATGGCTTCTAACGCCGTCCAGCCGGCGTGTATGACCAATAACTATGAAGTTACAATTTAACTGTCAGTCTAACATCTTACAGATCCTACAAAAATATGCATGCCGATTGCTTCATTTTATAATGTTTTTACCAGATGTTTTAATTTTAATTATATTTCCTTCAGGTTGATATGACAACCCGACTGATTAATGAAGGCAGTATTGTAAGTCTGAAGGCAAATATCCGCGATGTTACTCCTGGTTGTTCTATTACGTGGTTCTTTGCTTACGACGAGTGCTCATCTCCGACTAATGCGACTGATAAAGACCGCTGTACTGAAAATGAGGTATCGACAGAAATTATCTTTATTACGGTAATGTGATGAATGCCTGAGTCTGATAGATGTCTACCGTATATTTTGTATATATCGAAGATGAATAATTTAATATAACAGCTTCTTGCCACCACTTTGCTTACGTGGGTGTCGGCCGTTACGGCTAATGATGGCCTATGTGTTATTCCGATACACACCAGATTAATTACTTAAAATGCAATTAGCAAATTCAATCGAAAGTCTTCTACACATTATAATTACTTAATTTATAGAGGTCGTTATATAGTACTTCGTGGTATCTACTGACAAACAATACTGAAAGTGAGTCATTATTTAACGATAGTAGTGCGTGTAGCTCAAAGTGCAAAGTAGGTGTTACTTCGCGTGCCATAAAACATGGCAGCCATTTTTATTTCGTGTTTATTTCATTTACGTGCAAGGCTGACGGCTTTATAGTCACATTTACGTATATTTGTATATTTATTATCGGTAATGGTAGTATACCAAACAAAAACAGAATGGCTACAATTAAAAACTCGTATCATAGGAATTATGTAAAGTTTTTAAAAGGATCTTTTATGGCTTCAGTTGTACTAGAATATTATTAAGATCGATATTTGTACCATACATAGGAAGACCAACGTCGTATTTTAAATGCTCGAAAGAAATGATTATTAATTAAAATATATAATATAGGGCCAACAATCTTGTAAGATACGAACTTACTAAATAAGCTAACCATACCGTTTCCCACAAAGCTTGAACACAAAGTACAGGAAGTATCAAAACAATAATAGTTCAGTGATTACAGTAAACAGTATAGAATTTTGGTGTTGTTTGCCCTAATTCAATATTTGTAGTGCCTTAATTCAATATTTGTAGACATACTTATATACGGGGTTCGAGGATATATATCAATGGATATATATCAAGATATATATCCGATATATATCCGATATATATCCGATATATATCAACCTCAATTCGACGATATATATCAAATGTTTTTGTGGTATATTGCAATACAAAAATGGTTTAAAAAGAATATTATTTTTGCGTTTATAACTGTATTTCTACTTCCCAAACGTAGATGGCTTGGGAGTAGAGTAAAAACATACTCCCTAATGGTAAGTTCTATTCTAAAAATGGCAACACTTCTGCCGGTATTAATGGCGTCAGTCCGTCAGTGGTGTCTGAAAAAATTCGTTACGAAAAACTAAGTACTCAAATGAATAAAACATTACAACATCAATATTTTTTGATCATTTTAGTATGTTTATGAAACACATGTAAATAGTATTCATAAATAATACAATGAAATAATAATGACTTTCATACAAAATTGATATATATCAAACTTGATATATATCCGATATATATCGTAAATATCCGATATTTTGATATTTATAATAAATATCGGATATTTTCGAACCCTGCTTATATATACATTCTTAAGTAGTTATCTACTCATATCAAAACTATCAGACTTTTTTACAACTAGGAATATCCTCTGTCGCTGTAAACTTTACAAATTTTCGGTCGACCCACACATACATAATGCAAAACATATATCTATAAAATTGTCATTTCGTACTCGAATCGCACAAAGTGTAGCCTTGTGTGACGATCGAACCCACAACACGAACAGGCAACCGCTTGAACTTCTACGACATACGTGGAGTCAAAATTTCTTCTTACTTGATACACAGATTTAATAACTATGATGAATGATGACAAAATTTGTAGTGTACGTGTATTTTAGTCTAATTGAACTGATTTTGATTTCCTTAATAAACATAACACTCATCTCTTACCAATTCTGCAGCACGGAGTTCCAATTTCCGAACCCATGAACGTTTACTCTCTTGAAGAAAACTTCTTGAGTGAGCTGACAGACTTTTCCAATGAGACGGGGTGGAGGTCAGTATCAACTGAGGTCAAAGCAGCGTCGGGTACAGCAAGAGTGCTAGTCAAATGTGAATGTAACCTGGTTAAAAACTGTAGTACTGAAGGTGTTGTGTATGCAGATATTAAGTTTATGCTCAATAAAAAGTCTGACGCTGGAAACGTGATGGTAAGTGAAAGCTTTTTTAGAGTTATGCGATCGATATTGATTTATTAATCATCGCTTCTTTAACATCAAAACAAATCATGGTATGTTTAACCCCTTGTATGCCGGAACGCAGATCTACGCGAGACACAATAGCTTTTTAATTGTGTCTGGTATTCCGGCATACAAGAGGTTAAGAGTTCTCCTTAGTGTTCTCAAAAGACATGCGAAGTTCGCTTAACCCATCTCATAGTGAAAACAAAAAAACGTTTGGCCAGCAGTGGAGCAGTTTACACATAAGCATGATACTATTATTCTTTAAAGACTGCTGCAGACATCGAGGCACCCAACCCAAGCGCCATTTTTACACTTTATTCATGCTAACTACCTGCTTTAAGTCGAGGGTGCTATGAGCAGCTAATACAGCGACACTCATCTTTTTTGCAATCCTTTCAAATTGAACTTCAATATTAGTACAACTTACGCATTCAGTACTCGCTACTACGTCGACCTAGCGTGTGTACAACCCACTGCCCCGGGTTCGATTCCAGCTCAACTCAACGTTTTGTGTACGTGTTTCTGGTAACTCAATTTTTGTTTTAGGACTAGACAGTCAAGTGTGTATATGTGATAGAATATTTTATAATTATACTTGCCCCAATTATACTTTCTCCTTTCTAAGGAGAGACCTAGTCCAGCAGTGGACTGTTAAAGGCTGATGATGATACTTGCCCCAAGATTTTAAAAGTACTTTTAATCTTGTTCCATTCGGTTTGTATGTCTGACTTACAAACATTTTTTTTAGGTTACGCCAGAAACCGGCACTGGGATGGAGACAATTTTTCGACTCAGTACCCTGGCAATTAAAGAGCTTCACAGACCAATACAATATAAATTCTACTGTAATTTGGGTAATAACGAGTCTTTGCTATTAGGAAGCTATCTAGAACATTTGGCGATAGAAACTTTGTTACCTTATGTAGGTAAGTACATAGAAATTAACTACAAAACTACTACTACTTAATAGAATAATCAACTACGTCTATATAGTCTCACGCCTGTATCCCCGAAGGGGTAGGCAGAGGTGTAATATTACACCCACATTTCGCCATGAATTTTTCAGTCCCACGTAATAGGGGGCGAGCCTATTGCCGTTACCAGGCACATCACCAGTCTCCGCTACTGAGTATTCGGAATAACCCCGTAACACTTTTACCCGACCCAGGAATCGAACCCGGGACCTCCAATCAGCAGTCGCATACATATATCCACTAGACCACGGAGGCAGTCACAAAATTATTTTGTAAAGTTTTCGCTATGTAGTGTGTGTAAGTGCTGTGTAAACATTATTGTGTAGATGTATTACCTTAGCTGTTTGTTTCCTTAAATATAAATAAACTTAATGATCACATACAGCGATGTCCTAATTGCCGTCCAAGACTTGAAACTTAAAGTCTGAAAACCGTATTCTACACTAATCAGATGTAACTAAGCACGGTAAGACAAGAACAAATATGTTGGCGACATAAAATCTTCAAATGGGTAGCTTACTCTCTCTGCATAGTCTTCCACGGCAAGATAAAAAAATAGGTACCTATACGACAGAAAGTCCGCAATCGGTCTGTAATAACTGGCACGCTAAATCGTAATTACGTTTTTTTTAGCACAATCCGCTAGTATGTTATCCCAGACAAACTTATAATTATTGTATAATCACACGCCTCTTAAAGGCTAAATAGCATAATAAACTTGCTAAGACCTAAATTGTAACCATACTTATTGAATCAGATATTTAATATTGTTCCACATGGCATGATAGAAATAAAAAACTCTGTCTAAGAGCGGTATCAGATTTGCGTTTTATACGCGCGTATAAGCTCGTTTTTGGAAGCGCATGTAGGCGCGTATACGCCCGCCTTTTGGCAAACGCGCAACTCGTACGAGCGTTGACGCGCTTCTAAGCTCGTATAAGTGCCAGCCGTCATAATTCATGTTGACACTGACAAGATGTCACTACCGTTGCGAGCGATTACGCCGAAATATGCCTGTCCGGTTTTTTGAAGCGCGTAACGTAGCGCGCGTGTAAGCCCGTATGCTGAAACGACCGTATACTCGCAGAAAAATACGCTAATCTGAAACCGCCCTTATATGAGCCTGGGCACACATTTTGCCAGACGCCGCAGATTTCTCTAAAAACACTCAAGCACAATTAATTTCATCCACACCACCTAATAATAGTCTCCTAACTAAATTGCGTATAGTTTTGTCAAAAATACAAAAGTTTCAGTAGATTAATTCCAACTTGAAATTATAATATTAAGCGCCAGTATCATGTCACGCAATATGTTACACATTGTGTAAATAGTTGTGACGTGACTGTTATCATTATGCGCAGTAATTCAGTACAGTGCCTGTTTACCTAAATAATTCTTAGAGCGGTTTCAGATTAGCGTTTTATACGCGCGTATAAGCTCGTTTTTAGAAGCGCGTGTAGGCGCGTATAGGCGCGCCTTTTGGCACACGCGCAACTCGTACGAGCGTTGACGCGCCTCTAAGCTCGTATAACTACCAACCGTCAGAATCCATGTTGACACTGACAAGACGTCACTACCGTTTCGAGGGAACACGCCCGTTTACGTGAGTCTGGTTTTTTGTAGCGCGTAATAGAGCGCGCGTGTAAGCGCGTATGCAGAAACGACCGTATACGCGCAGAAAAATACGCTAATCTGAAACCGCCCTTAGAATAGTTCTCATAATAAGACAAACTCAAGTCTATTTCTCGAAAGAGTTAAGGACTGTAGATAACCATTTCCTAGGATGCTAACTTACTTCATCTACGCTTATTTCAAGAAAATAGCGCAACATAAAGATAGTCCTGTTATTATTAATTAATAATTAATATTTTATATCCATGCGTATTAATGTAATACACATGGAAACAAAATAAAACATACCTAACTGGCGAAAGTGGGTGTGTATACACCTCTGCTTACACCTTCGGGGATAAAAGGCGTGAAGTTGTGTTATATTATGTTTATTAATGTAATATACTTGGAGATTGTTAATAGCGCAATCTGCTGAGACCTGGTGACCTGAAAAACAAGCAAGCAAATTAAATTTTGGCACAACTCCCACTCGGTCACCTGTCCCAAGACATGACGTTAGTATAGGTATTACGGTAACCAGATAATATATGTATATAAAAAGGAATTTAACAATTCGTTTGGTTTGTTTTAAATTTAAAGTTTATTTTCAAGTAGGTAAGGTAGGGCACAGTAACACAAGGGGTACAGTGAAACAATCATAATATTTCTATAAATTTTTAACAATTGATTTGAACTGATAACACTGATTTGTCAGGCGGCCGAACCGCCATCTTGGTGCAGTTGTCATTTTGTAGTTTAAAGCCAGCTTGTTGTTTTACTTCAAAATTTCAGTTTTTTTAATATAATTTGGCGAATTTTTAAACAAACTATTTTCGTTTTAATCAGAAAGCAGTGTGACTTTGGTGAGTATGAATGTTTTTCAAGTATTTATTGGACCTTTCCCCAAATATTTTACATAGTCAGTTGCCTGTGTTCATAACCGCAAAAAAATCATATGTATATTTTTTACCGAAGGTAGTGCTGGGGCACAGTAAAACGGGGTACAGTGAAACATGTTTCACTGTGCCCCTTTAATTTATTTTTAGAGGCAATTTTCACCTAATATTTCTTTTGTTTTTTTGTATGTATTTAAATGAAGACAATAATATACATAGATATATTATATTATAATGGTGATAAATAGAATAAGAAAAACAAGCATAGGGCTTCATACTGGGAGTAACATGAGAGAAGCAATAGAATTAATTAGTCGAATCGGGAAAATCCTTAAGAGAAGCAGCCAATATAAAGAACGTGAATTTTAGTACACTATACAGATATTTCAAGAAAAAGAAAGAAAATCCTGCTAATGAAATTGTGCTGTATTCACCAAATTACACAGTTCGAAGAGTGTACCCCTATATGTGTCATTGTACCCCAGGTTGTGTTTTAATGTACCCCAGACCTGGGGCATAATGACACAGAAGCAAGGTTGCAGGAAAATTACAATAAACTAGTCTTAAGACTAATTTTTGATCTCTTTGTTTTAAGTCTGATTGTTAATTAATAAAGTGAACTTTACGAAGGTTTAAAAATTTTGTTAAAATTATGAATACACATTTATAAAAAAAGGAAAATGACTTTTTCGTTTCACTGTGCCCCACCTTACCCTACCAGTTAGCGGTATACCATATACCCCAAAACAGTTATAGTTAGTTAGCGGTATAACTTGCTATATTTTTCACTTAAAAGAAGCTTTTATCAAGGAAAATTATAATGCGAAACAAAAAGTTACAAATTAAAACTGTTCGTCACAAAATGAGGAGAGCCGAGAACTATGACGAAATAGATATGGACAAAATATAAATAGCCTATTACTTGTCATTTATAGGCTAAATATATTATTAATTTTTATATTAAACATATAAATCTGTATTAAAATTCTTGCATTACTGATTGACTGACAGACAACGCACAGCCGAAACTTTTGGCGCAAGAAGCTGAAGTTTTGCATTTATTATGAATGTTTCTTGGAGAACATAGGGGTGCAATTAGAAGAGTCTTCCCAAAATCCCAACAGCGCCAGACAAAAACGGATTAATTAAAAAAATACTATAGCTGCAGACATCTGCTAGTGCTTTATAAGACAAAGCGATTTTCTCAAGTGAACGGCAGTTCCGCCACTTATCTAATTTATACTTACGTATATAATTTCAGATGGTGGTACCTCATTATGGCTAGAAGTATGTGACTCGCTAGGAGCCTGCACTGTTGGTGAACCTACGTTAGTACAGCTGTCTCCGGGCGAAGCTCGTACGCTCGATGCTTTGATAGAGGATGTGCGAGGTCTGGTGCTGCGATGTGAGATAGGATGGCTTCAGCGGTTGACTGTATCAGCCATTGTAACTTATATTGTAAGTAGTTTATCTTTGTCTTAGTATATAGGTATAGATCTCTTGTCATAGTGCATATGTATGTGTGTATATTATGAAAAATATTTTATTCGTATCTTCCTAATGTCGCATAGAACATAATATCTAATAACGCACTTGACATTTGCAATCTAATTAAACCCACCCCAAACAGCTAGATTTGAATTCCTAAAATTAATAAGCACAGATCAACGAGAACCCAGCCTACTAGACGGCAGACGTAAGGCGAACACTTTCTGACAACACGATAGGATTATACGTCGTACATTAGACCAATCCCCACACTAGTTATGAATTATGACGTACCGCAAATTTGAACCGGCCAATAAGAATGCATTTTTGTAGCCCCCTTCGCCCCGCATACCTAACCGCTTTGACAGAATTGTTTGTTTGTAGAAATTAAAACATTAGGTGTCTAGTAGGCTGGGTTGTCGTTGGCACAGATTTATTTATTTTAAAGTCAAATATCGTTTCAATTTAGTAGTTCGCTCAACTTCCGAATTTGAAGTCGTTGTAAATCAAATTTATGCAACAGCAGATACAATAAATTATTGAGACCGTCGAACATATAAAACAGTTAATAAATCAAACAGATCAACATTGTAATCGACTGCGTATTGCTTTCAGAACGTCGGCCAGACGGACGCGCATACAAAATTCACGACTACCCTATTGGAGAGCTTACGAGGCATTGATGAAAATTGTAGTCATTTCAAATACGAACGATATAGTGCATTCATGCACACGTTGGCAAAAGTTGGAGTAGATACAAGCGATATAGAGTAAATAAGATGTAAATTAAATAAACAACTATTCCTAATCAGTGTTGATTTGATTTCAACCATTTATACCTATTTTTATTTCCTAAAAAAAGGCAGTGATAACCTAGTGGAGATACCAACGGACTGCCATGCAGAGGGTATCGGGTTCGAATCCACGGCGCGCACCAATGACTTTTCAAAGTACGTATTAAATTGTTAATTATCGCTTGCTCCGTGCATCGGAGAGCACATTAAACATTCGCTGCCGGCTGTCATGAAGATCTTTGGCAGTCGTTACGGGTAATAAGTGCCCTGAAATAAACTGATACTGGTCTAACTAAGCCATAGAATATCGCTATCCCGTCGTGTTGCGGAGATCAGACGGCAGTCGCTCTGTGGAAAAAGTTGATATACTGGCACATTTGACGACATCTGGTTTGACCAGTAAGCGGACCTCGGGCTCGGTAAGTCTTGGAAGCAACCGGGATAACGCTATGGCAATGATGATGATTTCCTAGGTAATCCTTTTGCAGTTTATAATAACTAGCATTCTGAAGGTAGCTATTGTTTAGTGTTTATAGGAACAAACTATCGAAAGTCAATATTATTTATTAAATGGTCTCAGTATGACGCTTGTGAACAATAAATTATCAAATTCATTTCTTGGTGGAAGATTTCACATGTACATTTAAGGTCACGTTCGCAGTACAAAGTCGTAGAACCAAGACAAAGAAGGGAAATAAAACTCACAGCCACTCTTTTTCATCGCCAGGTGTTGAATAACACAACAAAAATTTCAATTTTTTAAGAAGCTGCTATGGTTAGATCTTCTAAATTTGCAAGTGATTTAGAAAGTGTAACGGTAGCTTCTTATACAATCGAAATTTTGTATATTATATTGCGTGCAGATGATATCTGTCGTCCACCGTCTTATCGAAGTCATGTACAGTCGAACAACTTCCCGCTAGACCACCATAAGGGTGAGAATCGCTCAGCAAGACATCGTCGCTTCCAGTGTTACTTTACACAATCATGGACATTCGTATACAAAACCAGTTTCTAGTGTGCCTCGACTCTATGAGCGAGACAAGGGCTTTTTTTTTCAAACTGGTCCACCGCCGACTTGTTTGATTGTACGTATGTATTATATTGTTACTTATTGCTTGCCATAAGTCCCGTTCTAAAACCCCACATTTGAGACTGCCCAAACTAGTTATAGTCTAAATCAAAGTACATTTTATTTGAGTTTTGTACGTCTCCATTGTGTGACGCGAAGACAGTTATTATCGGTAGCAGTAATGTATTTGTTTACACCTCAAAGTATGATAAAAATATTTATGAAAAATACATACGTATTTGTAATTAAACACAAATGTCTATCTATTTACCTAAGGAAATGAAATCATAAACATATGATAATTGCGTACCTAACGCAATTATCATATGTTTATGATTTCAACGACTCAATCATATTTAGGAAACATGTGAACTGTGTAGGTCTTACTTATACCTACTTGTCTTAATGATTGTGCGTCCGTGTGGTGACGGATTAAGAATACGGATTTTCACCACCCAATATTATCCCATGGGTGTCGTAAGAGCTAACAGAGGGAGCATATTATGCAGAGAACAGCACTGTAAGAGAAGGAACACTTTATACAAACCCTATACCAACCCGTTTGGCCAGCGTGGAATAGTAGGCCAATTCCTCCTTTCAAAAGAGAGGCCTTGTCCACTTGACTGTTAAAGGCTAATGATGATGAATGATTGTGCTAAGGGCTGATGGGTCAAGGATAAATCTGAAACCATGGAGTTCTGTGGAATCTCTTTCCTTACTAAGCCAGCCATTCATCATGGCCCTACAGTAAGTGCTGCCAAACTTGGTCGACTGACATAAAGTACACCCAGACTCAAAACAATGGGGACCACACAAAGTGTTGTCTCGTGTGGAAATTGAACCCACTACAAGCGGCGCAGTGTTCAGCAAGGAGGCTACATAAACCACTACGCCAGCCGTGCAGTTGAAGTACGTTTTTATCATCAGCCAATTGGAACAAGCAGAGAGGGTGTTGAACTCTTACAGAAATTCGGTTCTACTCACTAAAATTGCTGCGGTGTCTGTCAAGGTCCTGTTAAGCGGTGGGGCCACATGAATCGTTGTTAGCGACCTTGCCGCGGCCAGTAAAAGTATCTCCAAAAATGCCTATTAGCGCCAGTAAAAGTACTGCTTCATGGTGTTGAATAGTTTCGCTGAACCCTTAACAATATCAGTATACATTCAATAAATTCCGTTAACATCTTATATTTTGAATAGATATCTATTACATTTTTTCGTCTACATATAGAACCAATAAGTAGAGAACTATTGTTTACAGCTCACTGACAGGCACTGCACTGTGGTACTCCATAAACATATAAAACATCCCATAAAACTCTATGCGACCTAACTATAAAATACAAAGGTAACAAGAATAAAGCAACTCCAATACAATTATCAAATAACCGATATTAAATAAATACGACGCTGCAGCTCAGTACCTCTCAAATCTAATTTTCCGTATAACGCGGCAACACTGAAGTCAGGTACAAATTGAAGATCGCAACAACAAACAAACCGTATCCAATAGGTATATTCTGCTAACAGAATAAAATAACAAAAATGTTAGTTTTCCATAGTAGATATATTATGAGCGCAACGTAAATGTATTTACTGAGAACAAGAGCTCTCATAGGGATGCTTGTTAGCGATACGACAACTGCAGCGCCCGTAACGACAAAGCAATACGTACCTACGGCGATACCCGCTTACCTGCGAAGCGTATATGGCATGAGTGGCAGCGGAATACTTTTCTTGTATCAAGAATACGATCTCCGCCTTTTATAGACTGTATTAAATAAAAAAATAATATCGTGTAACGTTTGAGTCTCAGCTTAAGATGCAAAAAAAATGTCGCCCTGAGTACATTGCTAGAGAAGCCATATAAAGGAAGACCTCAAAACATGCACTTGCTTATACCTTAGATCAAGTAAAATAGCTGACTGGCTCGTTGGTCTCGCGGCATAAATGTGCGCGTGGAATTGGGAGGTCTCGGCTTCGATTCCCGGGTCGGTCAAAGTGATATTGGGTTTTTCCGTTTTCGTTTCCGTTCTTTCTCAGTAGCAGCACGGAGTCTTGTAATGTGCCCGGTACGGCAATAGGATCCTAAAACTCCTTACGTGAGACCTAAAAAAAAAAAGTCGAAATGTGGGTGTAATATTACACCTCTGCCTACCCCTTCGGGGAAACAGGCGTGAGTCTATGAAAAAAAGTAAAATAAAGTAGATAACTCAAGGAAAAAGTGAAAATTAATACGTTTATTTTAATCACATGTGTGTGTGAAAATTTGTTACATGTGTGTGTGTTTGAATTAGATTTAATTATTTATTTACCGACTTCATTTAAATTACTAATTATTTTACCTGATCTGAAAATACTCTATTAGATTTAAAAACTTTATTTAAGGTTTGTTCAGTCGATTCACTACATTTAAACTTAAAATTACAGTATAAAATGGCTTTAAAATATTGTTTATTGAGTAGTTTAGACTAATTTCAATTGTTCGTATTTATTTAATTATACATTATATTTAAGTGATGTATTTAGTTATAATATAATAATATATGAATTTTCCTAACGGTGTAATACATCTATGATCCACAAACTCTTTAAATTAACTGTGTCTATGGTCTGTAGAGAATATCAGCGCATTTTATTTCTTTATGTTGGTAACATTGTTGAGCTGTCATAAATTCATAATGTCAAAGTCGTTACGTAGTATCCTATAGTCTGTGAAGTCGTTATTTATTCTGCGCTTGAGTGCGTTGGTGTGTTGTTATCAAGTAAACAGCTGTTAAAATCGAGATTGAGTAAGTTATTTTCGAAATGGTATTTATATTTTATAGTTTGCGAAAAGTTTAACTTATTATTATTCACAGTTTAGCTTGAATAAGGCAATGTTTTATTACGGCTTGCTATTATTAGGTTAAGTAGTAAGTTCAAAGCACAGATCTAGTATTCTTTAGGCGGTCAATTTACTTTAAAGAATTTTAGCAAAAAGGAAAATGTTTTTAGCTATATGTCAGCCACTTTGCAATAATGTTTCATTATTAAATTGATAATAGCCAAATCATGCTTTTGTTGATAAATATTATTAACAATTTTTGTTTGTACAATAGGTAAAAAACTCTCAAAAGTTAATACATAAGTTAGTATATAATTTATTTAGAAGATACGAATATATTCCACGCGCACATTTAGGTCCCGGGTTCGATTCCTGGGTCGGGCAATGTTATTGGGTTTTTCTGTCACGAAATTCTCAGTAGCAGCACGGAGTCTGGAAATGTGCCCGGTACGGCAATAGGCTCGCCCTTTATTACGTGGGACTAAAGTATATCTGGCGAAAAGTGGGTGTAGAAATACACCTCTGCCTACTCCTTCGGGGATAAAAGGCGTGACGATATGTATGTATGTATGTATACGAATATATTTTATCGAAAGTGCTACCAGTTTATTCTTATTTATCAGTAATATACCTAATAATAAAATAAAATAATTTTTGTAAAATTTAACCGTTTCTGCCCGATGGCGTGGGAATTAATCCCTTCTTAGTGCACCCCTACGGTTCCCCTTTTTTGTATTGACTGTGTGTCAGTAACGGAATAATCTACACTATCTTAAGTAATATAATAAAGCTGAAGAGTGTGTTTGTTTAGTTTAACGCGCTAATCTCAGGAACTACTGGTCCGATTTGATAAATTATTTTGTGTCGGATAGCTCATTTATCGGGCTAGGCTGTAGATTACATAAAATCATGCTATGAGCCACCGCGGGCTTGTTAGCAGCTGGCTTTATATAATATGTTACAACCAAAGTCAGAACAGAAGATCTACTCAATTTGGATACTTTGTCATAATTGACTAAGGATTAATCATATAAACTAGCTATTTTTTTTTCTTAAAATAATTTGTAAAACATCTTGGTACTCTTGGATGAAGTAATATAATAAGTGAAGTGACCCTGCACCCAAAAATAGGAGTCCTGCGAGGCAGGTCTCCATCAACTTAGCATATTTAACATCGCCCCCTGAGTCCACATTTCATTATAGCGTGGCATAGTGATCACGCCTCGCTGTACCGGAGGGGTAAGGCAAGTAATTCGTATCGTTTTTATGACTTTGAAATTTTTGGCCTGGATTTATGAATAACATTCAGATGATGTGATTAATATATCAAATTGTATAGGCAATTTAGTAATCAGTATACTGACCAGTCATTATGTACAATTTTATATTAATCACTGTAGCGGCTGCTGACGCTACAAATTAAATACAAGGCGTAATATTGTATAGCTTATTATTTTCCAAGTGACTAATAACTTAAAAGATGACTAAATGTTTGCAACTAATAAAATAAATTGCTAGCGATTAAATATTTTCGCGACTATTATATAGGGTGTTATAAAAACTTAAAACTAGCAGCTGCGTTTAGCTAGCAAATAAACTATACAAGTCAATTTAAATAATAGCCGAGGGGCTATAAATAATGACTTGGCGACTAATAATGTTAGTAGGTAGGTTATGTTAGGTTTTCTAGTGAACCAGTACCCGTCAACTCGGCTTAAAAGACTGAAGCGTCTTATTTACTTATACGAAACACTTCATTTAAGACAAAATCACTTGCCAAATATTGAAATTTGTATTATTTATGAATGTCCATTTTCTATTTTTTATTCATCATCAAGTTTCCGCTTAGATACTAATTCAGTTCCCAAAAAAAAATTGCTGCTAGTTTAAATTAAAACGAAGCTTATTACTGACATATTAATATGCTACATTTTACTTATTACGATACTCCTTATTAGCTGCGAACCCATTATATATGGTACCCACTCTAATTATTTTTGAAACTTGTATTTGCTTTACTTAGTCGCCGCATTAAATACATGCCATATTGTATTAGCACGGCGTAGCAGTCGTCTGCCCGCTCTTGTATAGTTAGGTCGTAGCTATGTAGTTTATTTATTAGTATATTTTGTGGTACCACAGTAAAATTATTTATTTCGTTTCCTGGATTATTTCTTTTATCTCTTCACACATCACACAAACATCATCACATGCCTCTACAATCACTATGGCTTAATATAATTATACACTACTAAACTAAATGTAAAGTTTGTACTAGTCATGAAAGTTTGCCTTGTTTCCATAAAATGCGTGTTTTAAGGCACTTCAATAAAAATCATTCAATGAGTGGAGGTCCACTCATTGAATGATTTTTATTGAAGTGCCTACAGATTTTGATCCATTAGATAGTATAAACTCAAAACACCACAATATAATAAGCAATGTCGCTGCGATAACATTTTATAGAAACAATGCAATAACAATTTGCAAGGCGTCCTAGTTCTGATCACAAAGAAAAAAGAAAGTATTTCTCTTATAGCTTAGTCCATCTCCATAATACGTGGAGCGAGCTCCTACGTTAACGAACCGATATACGTTTGAAGAAAAAGCTCCTTACGGGCCTCACGATACTGATATTGTGATACAGCTAGCTAGCTGCACATACTATACCGTATTATTTACTCTCCAATGAACGCTAGACAAGTTATAGAATGGCGACAATCTCTTTTATCTTTGTAGTCTTACGCCTGACGGACGGTAAGATACGTCGTAATGTATTTTAGTGATATGAAGTGATCCAGCAAAGTTTTATAATGTATCTCTCTGTTCTAAAGTGACATTTATTATTATTTTCTTCTATAACGATATATGGGCGTCATGGTGGTTGATATTGTTAGTTTTATGTATTTAATATTTTCTTCCAGCAGAGTGCATTTATTTGCTTCACGTAAAGTCATATACATATTATACATATAGATACAACTAAATGGAGCGTGACAGTGATTACTACAATCATTCACGTATTAAGTCAATACCTAGGCCATTTTTCGCTATGTATAAATACTATTACTCATCATCCTCCTAGCGTTATCCTTGTCTGAACACAGGGTCCGTTTTTCTAGTCTAATCGGATTTGACTGAATATTAGCTTTTCCATGGAGCGACTGCCTGTCTGCCCTCCGCAACCCAAAATAATAGTTATATTCCATGGTTTAGATTTAGGTGACATGGTTTAGACATGGTTTAGTTTACTCATAGGTACTGTCTCCCTATAACGACTGTCAAAGACCTTCCTGACAGCCGGGACCGACAGCTTAACGTGCTCTCCGAGGCACGGGGCAAGCGATAATTTACAATTTAATACGCACATAACTCTGAAAAGTTATTGGTGCGCGCTGTGGATTCGAACCCGATACACTCTGCATGACAGTCTGTTGGTATGTCCACTAGGCTATCGCTGCCTAAAAAATAAATAAATACTATTACTATTTAGTATTAATATCTTTATTAAATCTTTATTTTACATGGCCCTACTTTTGTTTTGTTTTGTTGACCTACTTGTCAGTCAGTAACGTTAGAATTTTAGGTCAACGCTAGCCAAAACTATTGGGCGTAAGAAACTGT
The DNA here is from genome assembly GCA_944739405.2 of Euclidia mi. Taxonomy (NCBI): domain Eukaryota; kingdom Metazoa; phylum Arthropoda; class Insecta; order Lepidoptera; family Erebidae; genus Euclidia; species Euclidia mi. Next base: position 25,930,503 of record OX123193.2, on the reverse strand, counting down.
GATTTGGCATCTATGATCTTTGGGATCGTATGGTGCACTAAGAAGGAACTTTTCGAAACTCCCAGGGAATCGGGCAGAAAAGGATACCTATTTTGAAAAAAATGTGCTTAGTGCGTGCGTCCTCTAGTAAGCTGTAAAATTTTATAACAGGTACACACGGCTACTCGTCAAGCTATACACTTTGACCTTTGCACCGTTCTTATGGCGTAGGGAATAAGTATCAAAATCGTACTGCAACTGTTTAGCTTGACTTGGCACCGTGTGTACATATACAATAATAAAACATAAACAATAATTATTCTTCATTTTATAACTTAACCAAAACAGATTATTATACTAGTGTCATATTTTTGTTATTATACAGAGTTATCATCTAATATCAGCGCCACCTCGTCCATCAAGACGGCACTTTGCTGAGTAGGCAATATAAACTACTCAATACATAAATCGTAGTTTTTAAGTCACTTTATAAACGTCCTTAACTTTGGTGTACAATAAAGAATATTATCTATCTAAACTATAATCTAGATCTATGACCTAACTAAACGTTACAATTCATCGACGTTACGTTCATCATCATCAGCCTTTAAAAGTCTACTGCTGGACTAGGCCTCCCTTTGAAAGGAGGAATTGGCCTACTGGCCTACACTTTGCCAATTACTACACGCTGGCCAAACGGGTTGGTATAGAGTTTGTATCAAGTTTTCCTTCTCTTACAGTGCTGTTCTCTGCATAATATGCTTCCTCTGTTGACTCTTACGACACCCATGGGATGATATGGGTTGGTGACATTCCGTATTCTTAATCCGTCATAACGCTACGTTACAGCCAACCTATTAACCTGTACTCTGTTTCCTCTAGGAAGTGCCTACACGAACTGCTACTGCCGCATCAAGATCCAAGCTCCCTGCTTAAATCCATTACTCGACCTGTCTGCTCTGACCCCGATTACTTACCAGCCAAGCGTATACACCAGCAAATACATCATGTCTGATACGGAAGAAGTTCCACAACGCACCATGCTAGATCTTCCACCTCACATGCGGCGCCTTATGCCTCTGCCAAAGAAAATCATGAACATGATAGCTGATAAAAAGCAGCTCAGAAGATTTTACCAGAGAACCAGATGTCCCACGGCAAAGCAACGTTTGAACCGGCTCTCTGCGAAGATTAAAGCGGAGTTGAATAATTTTTACGGCGGTATTCAGGTTCTTGCGATGTCTGGGGACGCAGCCCGATCAAGTGTCGATGACAGCGGCGACATTGCGGAAGTGTAAGCGACTGCTACGCCGAAGATCCCAATGGTGTCTTGTGTATGTGGTAGAATATTCTTAAAAGAAAGGCAACAATCATGGAACACGTGCCTTATATGGATTACCGTAATATTTTAAATACTAAGCTACATTCAAATTTTTGTAAGTAGAGTGACACTACCAATTATAGAATTTGTCTCTAAGAAATGTTTTTACAAAATTATAAAGATTTGGAATATTCGTTGCGCTTAGACTTAAAAATATTTCCGTATTAGGGACGTATTTCATATTTGGTACTTTTTCCTCTATTTTTTTAACTTCCCCACAGTAGTTTAATGTCATTTTGTTTTTTAACTGTAGGCCATTAAGACTTGTTTTGGCCTGTATTGTGTTAACCGTTTATTGCATGATGTTGGATTTTTTCAAAATATATTTTTGATAATTACTTCCCTTTGTTTTTTTTTTTGGCTGCCTAACAGTGATCGTCGAAATTCAATAAATAAAGCATATTTTGTTGAAAACAGCATTATTTCAAAATTCCGTTGTCTTCTCGTGTTCAATGACATTAGGACTTCAGCAACTATTTTTCGTTATAATTATACATTAACCTAGTTGCTGACGTCCCGATAGTAAGCCCAATGTTTGCTAGTATGCAGTATAGTAAATCTACTGAAATGCTTAAAATAAAACAAAATCATCCAAAAATAATATTTATTTACATCAGTACATTAAAATGTAATATACAACACAATTATTTTGATATACATCAGTTAACGCACACATACACACATCCGTATGCTCGCACGCACGCACACACACTCACACACACACTCACACACACACACACACACACACACACACACACATACACACACACACACACACACACACACACACACACACACACACACACACACACACACACACACACACACACACACACACACACGCGCGCGCGCGCGCACCCACACAACTTACACATTACGGTGTTCCTAACACTATATAAGTAAAATCCTAATAATTATGCAAACATAGAATAGAAAAACATAATGGTTTTCTTAAAAAAATATACTTTTGTAGCATTAAAGTTACTGTCTACTTATTTTTTTTACCTATATTGTCCAACTGCCGGGCAAAGGTTTCCCTTACATTCTTCCGAGCATCTATATCTTCTGCCAAATTGGGCCAGTTTCGGTCAAAATTGTCACGCCAACGTTTTCGAGGTCTGCCTCTGTTCCGCCGCCCGTCTTGCGGCACCCATTGTGTGACGATCTTCGCCCATCGGCTAGAATGCATTCGGATCACGTGACCCACCCAATCAAACTTTAGGTTGGCAGTCTTCTGTCCCACATCAGTAATGCCTGTCAGGGATCGCAGAACGACATTTTGCACTCAATCAATTCTCTCATATCCGAGAATACTGCGCTCCATTGCTCTTTGACGAACCTTGAGGCTGGACTTTTGAAGTTCAGTCAAGGACCAGATCTCTAATAAAATGTATAAAACTACGACACGTCCTATTGTATAATGAGTTTATTTACTAACTAATTTGCCTATTTCATTCATCAGTATTTTTTTATTTAAGCCTATAAAATTGACTCCATGCAGCCTTATATACAGCAATCTTCTTTCTTTTTTTATAATAATAACACATTCACACAACACCATCTAGTCCCAAACTAAGCAGAGCTTGTACTATAGGTACTAGACAATGGATAAACATACATATATCCTTTTTTTTTGTAGTTATGGAGTTCCAAAGGTTTATCGTTCCAATATCATGACAATATAATTATTTCGCATGATGGCCCTCACTCTGATGGCCTGGCTACACTAATGTATAAGCAAAATATAGCTTATCTATGTAGGCAGGGGAGAATATCACTACAAAGTTTCCAAATCCCTTTCAGTCGTCGACGAGTAAAAAATCACTCATCGATATTAAAAGATGCGAGAGAACTGAGTCCTGCGGGATGCCTGCTTGGCGCTGATGGGGTGACTTAACGAAAGCGTGCCTTCAACAAGTAGGTAGCAGAAGCTTCTATCCCACATAGTCTCATATGAAGAGCATAAGTTTGTTAACAAGATAGTAAACTTATTTTGTATAAAGGCCCCTAAAAGGTTTGAAGGCAACTGAAGTTTGGATCAGCTGACTGAACAGGTTAAACAAATCAGTTAAAGCCAACGTGCGCAAAAAGCCTTGTTCGTTTACCAGGATGACATATCTACCTCAAAATAATAAAAGCTTCTATTGATTCTTCATTTCTTTGAATCTAGCTTTCATGTTGCACGTTATTGTTGCAGATCAAAGGTATGTGTTTTATCTTTGTACAATTTCGTTATTTTGTTTTAATAATGTCATACGTTTATTTATAGATCCTATCAATAAACGTATGAAATTTTTACTAATAATTATAACTTATGTTTGTAATTATCAACAGTATATATTTTTGCATTACAACTAAATTTTCAGCTTTTTATCGTGGTACTTATTCGTAGTTTCAGTATAGAGCGGTTGGAATAAAATAACGAATATTTTTTATCGCTTGTGACATCGTTTTTAAGTCGAATAAATTATTATTTCGGTATATCATTGGATAACATACAACCGCTTTACATGTGTCATTATTTAACACATTTATATAAGTGTAATTTGTTAAAACATGAATGAGACCCTTTTATACGACGGAGACATCCAAATATGCGTGTGCGCACGCTTCATCAGTCTTAACTACTCTTTGGTCGATATACAGAACCACGAGCACATCTGGTTACTGGCAAAGTTCCGATGCTTTGTACATCGACTCCAGAATCTACTTAGATTCTTTAGACAGACGATTATATTTTCACGCTGATTTCAACAGCTGGTTTTTAACATTACAGAAACTCATATATGTATATCTGGCTAAAGAAATATCTCTGTCTGGCTATATAAAAAAGCTCGATACCCAGTAGCTCATCTGGTTACTGGCGAAGTTTCGACAAATTAAGCACATTCTAGAATTGAGGTACAAAGCGTACCTCAATTCTAGAATCTGTTTAATTTGTCACTATCAAGTAAACTAAAACTATTACTTCTTAGTGTTGTCCTACCTGTAGCTTCATTAATTAATAACTCGCCAAGTTGCCTTAATTTTATTCGAGGATTGTTTAATTTTATACCTAACAAATATTGCCTTAGCTGTAATGCACGCACTTTTAAATATTTTTGAATAATTCTAAACATACTCTGTAAAGTAGCCCACTCACTAAAAGCTCGAAATGTCTTAACTACTTTCTCCTTAGTCCTAAAAGTATTCTGAAATTCGTTGTTGACTACATTAAATTTTTTTTTTAATTCGTATTTGGCGAAACTATTTCCATTAAATCAGGATTCATAGTATTCATTTCAATCAAAATTTTATTCCGGAATTCATTAAACTTATGCATTGGTAATGGCCTGACTAACACTTTCTGTACGATGATATCACTAAAATATGGAAACCTTGCTAATTGACCATAGTGATCCGAAGCCAATTCAGAAGTAACAAATTTATTCGAAACTGTACAATTACTAAATATGTTGTCAAGACAGGTGGATTATGTTGCTGTAATGCTCCTGCTACACCTACGTCTTAACGCGTTAATTAGCGGGCTAATTTAGGCGCTACGCATATGTGGCCAACGTTTTAACGCGTTAAGGTACTAACGGCATTACTAATGGTGTTAAACGTTAAGCGATAGCTCGGGTGTCGGTTTTTTGAACACATCAAAGGGTTTTAGCGCGTAGTTTAACGCGCTAAGTGATGTGGACTACATTAACGCCGTCACATTCGACGGGATGCACGCGCAAAGTAAGGACTGTTTAATTTACAATTCGAAATTAGAGCCTTTAAGAAGCGTGCATATTCGCTTTTTAAAGGTTCGTTTTTTGCAAAGACCTTAACGTGTGAATTCACGCTTAACGGCATTGTAACCATAATGTAGCCAAGGCGCAATTTTAACGTGTTAATTAACGCGTAGTTGGCCATTGCCATCAACGTTAACGCTAACGCAGGTGTAGCAGTAGCATAATGGGTTGTTCCGTATTCGACCTACTAGCTGCTGCCCGTGACCTCGTCTGCGTGAACGCTATACAGCACCAAAATACCTACGAATCCTACGATTATACCATTTAAAATAACATTCATTTACCCGTTTCTTCTTAACATTTCATATCTACATAAAGTGCAGTAACAGACGAACATATTATATAACATTGAAACAACACGGTGAAGTGAGTAGCACAACGAAGATAGAACAGAAAATACAATTTCCATTACTCTCCCTAATACAACCCACCACACTATTTACGATTCATGTGAATTCACACCATCATTGTCATGATGTCAATTTCATCATGTTAGTAACCTGAATTGCTCGGGTAAGAGAAGATTTGGCGAGCAGATTGGTTATTGGTTTATTAGATAGTGGAATATGGTACAAAAATATTGCAATATTATTTTGCCAAGAGTGGAGTGCAAATATATTATTATACAGGATGTCACAAGACCCATCACCAAGCTGAAGTCTACTCGTTGTGCACATCATGCCAAGTCATACTAACCAAAAATAATACCTGGGAAACGTAATATTTTTTTGAGTTTTCTCATTTTTTAAATCGCGATTAAAAGCGCGCATGTGCAATGCTCGAAATACCTACTTATCCATGGGGTTATTGGGCCTGTAAAGAACAAATTTAAATGCATCAGTTTTGTACCTAATTAGAAAAATTCCATACTAACTTTGAGCCTCAATATCTCCTGAACCAGAAATTTCCCAGGTATGGTGCCGAAGTAAAAAATGTTCATAGTGATTGGTACAACATGGGATTTCAGTTTTCGTTAAGGGTCTTTTTACACCCTGTATATTATTATATTATATGTATATCAATTATAATATACTCATTTATATAACATTTCTAAATCCACTTAAACAGTTTCGATAATTTTACTTTCTAAGAAATTTTTCACCGTGTAAGAATTTTTATCTAATAGTATATTGAATAATGTTTTTTAATTAATGTCAATCGTAGATTGATGAGGTTCCGTGGAAGGTGATTAAATATTCTGATACACATACAATTTACATTTCTATTACCTATATAGTTCCAATTTAATTTGTGGTAAAATTAATAAATATTGATGTCTTAAACAACTGTTTTCATAGTCTCCAAATATTTTAAATAAGTTGTAGTTCTTTTTCACAAAGATACATATTTCAAATAAAATATATATATACAGGCCAGGTAATGATAAAAACTTTAGTCTTTGAAATAATGGTTTACAACTATTTAGAGGGGACACTCCACATATTGTATATCCTCCACATATAGGAATACAGAATAGGATAAAAATACATAATTATATGACTTCACGATAAACAACATTAGTGGTTTTGCTCTCCACAGCCAAAATGTACAGAGAGTCAGGACTGGTGACGTGGGAGCAAGCGACGAACAGCTGCCCGTGTGAAAAGCAGCTCGTCCTGAGGTCGACACCTGCTGCCCTCAGTGTCTGCCCCTGCGACTTATTGATGGTCATCGCGAAGCAAACACTCACGGGGAACTGTACGCGCTTGAACTGGAACGGGAAGTTATGAGGTATGAGAGGAATGCGTGGTATAAATACTGCCTCGCCGACGCCACAACCTGTAAGAATTTCCGCCTCAATAGTGTGTCTGTGGAGCGAGATGACTTTAAGGCGGGTCCCGTTAAACAAAGTCGGAGTAGATAGGTTCCGAAGAAGCATAATCGGGACACCGACCTTCAGCTTGATGGTATGCGCTGGCAGTCCACTTGCTATCAGGGAGTTCAAAAATTCCACGGGATAATGTGTGGCGTCATCTTGCTCGACGACAGTGTTTATAGAGGTATAGACCACTTAATTCCCTTCAATTTCCGAGAGAATGCATTCGTTAATTGCTGCAGCCTGATCATTTTTGGGCGTCAAAATGGCCACACACCCAAGAATTCTGCTGGTGCGGTATACGACTGATGTCCCCGTACACATTCTTGAACACGTGCATTGCCGCCGAGCCGAGCTCTCATATTAATGGTCAAGCGCAGCGTACGAACTCGTGACCACAACGAAGATCGTTTAAACGAAGCATGCACGCTTCCCGCGTCACCACGGGAAGCGTTTGTCGGAAATCGCCACTGAACAGAACTGTGACACCACCCATCAAAGGTTCGTTCCTGCAGATGTCCTGCAGGGTTCTGTCCACGGCCTCAACTGCCTTCCTATTGGCCATCATACACTCATGCCATACGACCAGAGAGCAATCCTTGAGCACGTGTCCCTTATCACTGTTACGGGACACACCACAAACAGGCGTTTCGGCGCTGTCTAATTCGATGGGAATCTTAAACATGACATGTGCTGTTTTGCCACCCGGAAGCAATGTGGCAGCGATTCCCGACGATGCTACAGCATTGACAATTTTGCCTTGCCTCCTGACCTCTGCAAGTATGCCAGTGGTAACAAATGTTTTTCCTGTTCCACCAGGAGCATCCAAGAAAAACATTTTACCCTGGTTTTGCCCAACGCTTTCAAGGACGGTGTCATAAATTTGTTTTTGCTCTGAAGAGAACAAAGCGACATGGTAATTTCGTATGGTGGTCATTTCGCCCGGATCGTAATTTCTCTCTGCGTTATACTCCCGATTTCCACGGTCTTGATGCGGTGATGATTGGGGAGCTGGTAACCCATATTCGACCAGTAGACTGCCGCCGATAGAAATGACTACGTCTTGAAGTGAACTGAGATAGGTGTTCAGCACGCGTTCATCAGTTACCTCGACTTAGTCTCCAGTAGCACGCCTCAAAGCTCGTAGAAAATCTTCAGACAGATGATGGCGATACTTCTGCCACAAAGCTACTGGGTTCGCGACTCCACAAAACACCAAGATGACGGCAAACAGATGTCGCATGTGGCTGGGACTGTCACTGACGCTCGCCTCCGCGAGGGTGTCATCCCAGTTTTGGTCACCGTCGAGAAGGTGACGTGCTACGCAAGCTGCGCGGTAAGTGGGATACTCCACGCCATCAAATATCCTCAGAAAGGCGAAAGACGTTGGGCCTCGGACCGTGTGAAGAAACAACCGCAGAAAATAGCATTCGCCATTATTCGGGTTCACGGTATAAGCTCTACCCAATGCGGTGTCCTTGAAAATGCCTGGAAAGCCCTCCACAGCACCTCCTCGTCGACGTCGGTTAAATGCACCCCTTTGCTTATCGTACGTGTAATATGAAAGGACCTCGTCATACGTAAGGGACCTCGCAAACTGGTCGACTTCACAGAGCCAGAAAAATGCCAAGAGAGTTGTTGGGCGCGGATTTTCCAAGCGCTCAGCAACGTTGTCAGGATCAAAATATATGCGCTGGCCTTTTCTAGGTGGACGTCTAAATGCATGACGGTAGGATGCCTATCATGTATAGAGAACGCCAGTATCCGCCAAACTGCTTCAGACGTGCTGATGTAGCGACCAGGTGGCTTACCATGACCTCTTATTGCGATTCAGTTTACGACCTAAACTGAATAGAATCGCAATATCGTACTATGACCTCATTATAGCGGCTCAGTTTTGGTGTTTACATTTCAATACGACGCAGCTGTGAGTTGGATAGCGTTTGAACCGAAATCTTAAACCATTCGTTCCTTTCCCGTAGGAGACCGTACCATGAGTGTAACGTCAGCTCAAACTGAACCGAGTATCTGTCAGATTTAGCGATTCAATAAAAGTTACAATTTGTAGTGGATAAACTGGATAGTTAGAATTATTATTGGAATTTTAGACATTATATGTGGATTTAAATCGGTTTAAGTTAATTATAGATCGGTTTCTGTGTCAGAATTTCTATAATACTGTGTTAAATCTTACATAAACTCTGTGAAATTTGTGAATCGATGTGCCAAGGACTCTAGTTTTATTCGGTTTATTGAATGTGAAAATGTATCTAGCACTTCACGTCGTAAACAAAGGCGCTAAGCTGGAGAACACTCGTATTCATACATACCAAAGAGCATTTGATGAAACCACACAATGAAACAGAATAAAATTCATCAAAAGATTTCGCCTCGCTAAACTATTGGCCCTAGATATTTTATGAGAAGCATTGAGACCATTGTCTATGCAGCCGGTGACGTCCACCGATCTCAATAGCTTAAGGTAAGAAACATTCTGTACCAAATATGCTAATAAATTCATGAAACCATAGAATATTTCAGTGTGACTGCAGTATAGACACAATATTCTTTTAAGGTACCTACATAGTATCTTTAACTTACAAGTCAATAGTTACTTGACTTAGAGACTTATTGATAACATATCATTACTTAATTGTTACTTTATTTGTTGTAGATAGTGACTGCACTGACATTTTCTGCTCCTGGGTGAAAACACCAAACCAAAGGAGACCAAAAACCAATTGGTGACATGCAGCTTATTCTATGGCTTAACAGACAGTGGCAGCAGATATAGCAAACTGCGGAAAGAGATTCTTCTCGAATGATAAAGAATTATTTCTGCTTGTCCAAAATATAAGAAGAGCTTACTAAAACTGAGGTAAAGTATGCTTTTGTTAAAAGTTAAAGTAATCAACAGAATTCAATAGTATTGAATAATTAATACTTATTTTTGTACTTGTTTCAGGTTTTATCAAGGTTTTCATGATGTTCTGGGTGGCACTCATTCGCGCTGCTATTGCCAAACTAGCATTACCTTCTAACTTGAAGAACATTTTTTATTTGTAGAAAACACTATCACTCCATAATGTCAATTTAATTGGTACAACACTTTTATATTATATGGTTTTGATAATATAAGTGTTATGTGAGCTAATAAAGAATTTATTTTTTATTTACTTACTGAACATACTTTGCACCAGCCTTTCCAATTTTACTGTACCCTTACAATGTGCATTTAAATTAAGGTGTATTTCTTTCCAAATCCTGTGTTATAGTTCCCTAGCTTGTGGCGATTTACTGAATCACAGAACTATATCCCTACACTTATCTTAAAAATCCCACAAGTGCACAAGTTGGTTGTTACCTAGTTAGGTACTCTTCGACGCAAGGGTTCACTGTATACAAAAAAGAAACCACTTAAAATAACAATGCCGATTTCGTTTAGCTGCGAAATCTTTGTATGAGTGAATCTATTAATATTTCATAGTAAAGAAGAGAGATAAAGATAATAGCGATCCCAATAATTCTAATTTACATATCCCATTATAAGAAAGTTTTAAACTTGGGTTCAGACTTAATTAAGCATTAAAAGTAATAATTAATAAATATGGAAACAATACTTCTAAGAATAAAATAGGCCTTGATATTGTATTACTTGTTTTGTTAACCTTGAAATGCTAACAATCAAAACATACGTTCGTAACTTCCACCGAGTCAGTATTTGTACCGTTTTGCTAGGTATTTTTGTGAGAAAAAATAACGTAACGTAACGTATTTTAATTAACTATTCAATATTGTAGTTATTTTTAGTACAAAATATATTCGCTTTGTTATAAAAGAATCTTAATTTAGTTGTAGCGTACAAGTTATAACTACATACAATAGTGTAACTTGCCGAAAATGGCTGACTGAATAATAGTTTCTGAACGCAAACAAGGGAAAGAGACCGCATTATTCACGAACTGTATAGCTTGGTCTCTTTCTGTCAATGTGATTATATTGCGTCATTGCGATCCAGCGATATCATTCATTCATTCTAACAATCCAAACACGATTCAGTTTAAACAAACTCATGGAACGTTTTAAAACAATTCAATTTAAGAACCTACACTGAATTGCTCCAAAACTGAATCGCTTGTTAAAAGTTCATGGTAGGCCTCCAGACTGGTACTTGGTCACCTCGTCTCTATCAGTGCTCTGTAAAGCAAACGTCGCCTGATCGCTCCCTTTGTTGACGTATTTGCAGATGTATTTGATCGACTCGACGCTGGTGCACAACTCGACGTTGATGTGCGTCTGGAAGGTCCTGGACAGTACTGGTGAGTAAGGAACAATCCATCTGTTATCGACCGAATGCGCCTGGCCACGCACGCTCAGCTCAGTGAAATGCCCACCCTCTGCTGGTGATCGGCGTCGGTATGAGGGATATTTATTTATTTATTTATTTATTAAAACTTTATATACACAATAGTATAAAGGCGGACTTAATGCCATGGGCATTATCTCCCAGTCAACCTTAGAGTGGTGCAGAGAGAAAAGATGTAGGTGTAATATAATGAAAACTAATTTGAACTAATATAAATTATAACTAAGTATATTATAGATCTAAATGATGCATTAAAATAAATACGTTAGGTACATAATACAATATAAACATACATGATATAGATATATTATAAAACTACATAAATACACAAAGGCATATATAATATATATACTATGAATATATAAACACATACATACATATTAAACCACATTGAGCTTAAACGACTTAAGATACAATCGCCGACTCAGCCAATAGGAGCTCCTTCACCTTGAACTTGAAAGTGTTCTTCGTCTTGGCCATCCTGATTTCAAGAAGGAGGGCATTCCAGAGAAGGATAGATTGAATAGTAAAAGAGGAATGAAGAAAGTTAGAGTTGTGAGGAGGTACCGTGAGGAGAAGATATCCATCCTCACCAGTAATGGTTTCGTTGGTAAATTGTTTTGGGAATCTTTTAGTACATCGTCCATCTTTCATACACGGGAACTTGGATTTAACATGCCACAGGGGCCATGCACCATGTGACTTTTCACAATCTGATGCAGAACAGGATCGACGTCAGTGTCCGGAAGCTCAGCACTTATGACTTGATCTATCTGGTTGGGCCTAATCTTTTCTTCCAACCACAAAAGCAGGTGCGCTTGTGGCAAGCCGCGTTTTTGCCATTCCACGGAGTACATACAACATCGAACTGCACCCAACACTTTTGCTTTTGTTAGAAGATCCATAAGGCACTTCAACTTCAGGTGGAATACGCGAGAGATCAAATCGTGCCTGTCGTACGAAGCCTGTCCTGCAAGGAGTTGAGCTGTTATTTCAGGCCACTTTGGGTTGGTAGTGATAGTAATGAAGAGGTCCGGGCGACCAAACTTTCGCACGTAACAAAATGCATCTTGGGTCCGCTCGTGCATGTACCGCGGACCTCCTGTGAAGGTGGAGGGGAGAATGACCATCATTCCTACATCTTGAGCATTTGCATCATTCTGCATAGCATCTCTGACGTAGTTCTAAGCTCTCAGCTTTCTTAGGTTGGACCTTATAAATACCAAATGCTCTGTCTCAATTTTGGCGTACATGTCCACCAGAAACTGACTAAAGAGCGTACGGTAATGGTAGAGATAGGAACCGTTGTTTACCCTTAACTGGATCAAGAAGCTGTAGAACTGCATGGCGGACGTTTTTTTGTTATAATTTAGGGAGCCTGTCTGGGGGTCTACATGATAGTGGGCGACATGTTAGCCTTCCTCTCCGCGACAGAACATGAGCGGATATTGAAGAGAATCGTACGCGCGGTGAGTCTCGCTCGTGCGCAAAACAATGTCTCTTTTATCACACTCCTGATCGACTAAGAGAACGGCTACCTCATTCGTCGTTGGCGCATTATATCGCCCCGGATGGGCTGCAATCGGCCTTCTATCTGCGCTGATGACAAACTTAAAGCGGTTGCGCTCGTTCTCAGGCACCGACGCCAGGCTTTGAAGTTGCCAATGTGCGGATTAACGTTATGCAACATACTTTGTGTTGTAACTGGGGGTATATGGGTATGGCTACACTAACATCCCTCCAACCTTATTTAAAAATACTGTTTGTAGTCTACAGGGGTTCTATTGCGTCGTGATCGAGTGGGTCCTTCCGTCTGTGGGTTGGGACGTGTGTCGGGCTCCACAGTGACAGGTAGACCAGGAACAATCACGTCATCAGTTGGGCTCTTGCCGTTTTCGGACCCTTGAACTTGAGGTTGACATCTTTCGGTTACCGCTGGTGACGGCGTGCCTGAAATTTCCCGTGTAGATACTGTGGAACCATCAGCTGCTGCCTGTGACGTGTTGCTTACGAATGCCGGGACTACCTCTTCCTCCCCTTTATATTTGAGAAGTTGATTGGCATGCCTTTTAACCTTTTGATCTGTTTTGCATATCTATCTATACTAATATAATAAAGCGGAAGAGTTTGTTAGTTTGTTTGTTTGTTTGTTTGAACGCGCTAATCTCAGGAACTACCGGTCGGATCTGAAAAATTCGTTTTGTATACGATAGCCCAGTTATTCCGGAAGGCTATAGGCTATATAACATAACGCTTCGACCCTTTGGGGCCGGGCAAAAAGGCTAAAAAGGCTAAAAGATAATGTCGGCTAATCTCAGGAACCAGCAGTCGCATTTTAAAAATTGTTATTGCTTATGATAGCCCAATTATTCCGAAAGGCTATAGGCTATATAAAATTACGCCACAACTTTTAGGGGCCAGACAAAAATAACAAAATGGTCAAACGAGAAGGGGAAGGGTTGGGTCAAAGTCAAAAAAAGGCTAAAGGAATAGGATACAATCTATATGGGTATCGTTTTCGAGATTTTCGGGACGCTGATTAATAATATGAAATTTATTTAGTGATCCAAGATGGCGGACGGGAAATCAAAGATGGCGGATGAGAAAATTTTTAAAATCAATATGGGTATCGCCTTTGATATTTTAAGGTGTGGGGAATCGAAATATAACATCTATATCGTGATCAAAGATGGCGGATGGGAAATCAAAGATGGCGGATGGGAAATTTTAAAAAAATCAGTATTGGTGTCGTCTGCGATGTTAAAAGGGATGGGGAATCCAAGTACAACATCTGTTTCGTGATTCAAGATGGTGGATGGGAAATCAAAGATGGAGGATAGGAAAATTTAAAAAATGAATATCGGTATCGTCTCTGATGATTTAAGGGATGGAGAATCCAAATACAACATCCATTTCGTGATCAAAGATGGCGGATAGGAAATCAAAGATGGCGGACGGGATTTTTTTTTAAATCGATATGGGTATCGTCTCCGATATTTTAAGGAATGAGAAATTAAAAAACACCATCTATTTCGTGATCAAAGATGGCGGATGGGATTTTTTTTTAAATTCAATATGGGTATCGTCTCCGATGCTTAAAGGGATGGGGAATCCAAATACAACATCTATTTTGTGATTCAAGATGGCGTTTGGGAAATCAAAGATGGCGGATGGGAAAATTTTTAAAAATCAATATAGGTATCGTCTCTGATGATTTAAGGGATGGTGAATACAAATACAACATCTATTTCGTGATTAAAGATGGCGGAAAGGAAATCAAAGATGGCGGGCGGGATTTTTTTAAAAGTCGATATGGATATCGTCTCCGATATTTTAAAGAATGGGGAATTCAATATTATATAAAAATCTATGTTTGTTTGTTCATCATTTATAGACTCTAAAATGATAAGAGATTAAGCGCTAAGTCAATGGTAACTTTGGAAAAGGGCCTTGGAAAAAAGGGAATTAAATAAAAACTCTTAAAAAGGCGATACGGAGTTCGCTGGGTCAGCTAGTACTAATATAATAAAGCGGAAGAGTTTGTTTGTTTGTTTGTTTGTTTATTTGTTTGTTTGTTTGTTTGTTTGAACGCGCTAATCTCAGGAACTACTGGTCGGATCTGAAAAATTCTTTTTGTATACGATAGCTTAGTTATTCCGGAAGGCTATAGGCTATATTACATAACGCTTCGACCCTTTGGGGCCGGGCAAAAGGCTAAAAAGGCTAAAAGATAATGTCGGCTAATCTCAGGAACTAGCAGTCGGATTTTGAAAATTGCTATTGCCTATGATAGCCCAATTATTCCGAAAGGCTATAGGCTATATAAAATTACGCCGCAACTTTTAGGGGCCAGACAAAAATAATAAAATGGTCAAACCAGAAGGGGGAGGGTTGGGTCAAAGGCAAAAAAAGGCTAAACGAATAGGATACAACCTACTTATATGGGTATCGTTTTCGAGATCCGGGACGCTGATTAATAATATGAAATTTATTTTGTGATCCAAGATGGCGGACGGGAAATCAAAGATGGCGGATGAGAAAATTTTAAAAATCAATATGGGTATCGCCTTCGATATTTTAAGGGGTGGGGAATCGAAATACACCATCTATTTCGTGATCAAAGATGGCGGAATGGAAATCAAAGATGGCGGATGGGAAAATTTAACAAAATCAGTATTGGTATCGTCTGCGATGTTAAAAGGGATGGGGAATCCAAATACAACATCTGTTTCGTGATTCAAGATGGTGGATGGGAAATCAAAGATGGCGGATAGGAAAAATTTTAAAAATCAAAATGGGTATCGTCTCTGATGATTTAAGGGATGGAGAATCTAAATACAACATCTATTTCGTGATCAAAGATGGTGGATAGGAAATCAAAGATGGCGGACGGCATTTTTTTAAAGTCGATATGGCTATCCTCTCCGATATTTTAAGGAATGGGGAATTCAAAAACACCATCTATTTCGTGATCAAAGATGGCGGATGGGAAATTAAAAAAAAATCTATATAGGTATCGTCTCCGATGTTTAAAGGGATGTGGAATGCAAATACAACATCTATTTCGTGATCAAAGATGGCGGATAGGAAATCAAAGATGGCGGACGGGTTTTTTTTTAAGTCGATATATGGGTATCGTCTCCGATTTTTTAAGGAATGGGGAATTCAAAAACACCATCTATTTTGTGGTCAAAGATGGCGGTCGGGATATCAAAGATGGCGGATGAGAAAATTTTAAAAATCAATATGGGTATCGTCTCCAATATTTAAAGGGATGGGGAATCCAAATCCATCATCTATTTCGTGATCAAATATGGAGTACGGGAAATCAGAGATGGCGGATGGGAAAGTTTTAAAAAATCAATATGGTAATCGTCTCCGATGTTTTAAGGGATGGCGACTCCAATTAAAACATCTGTTTCGTGATCAAAGATGGCGGATGGGAAATCAAAGATGGCGGATGAAAAAAAAAATTAAGTCAATATGGGTATCCTCTCCGATGTTTTAAGCTATGAGGAATGCAAATACATCATCTACTTCGTAATCAAAGATGGCAAATGGGAAATCGAAGATGGCGGATGGAAAATCAAAGGTGCCGGATGGGAAAATTCTATTAAATCAATATGCGTATCGGCTCCGCCGTTATAACGCATGTGGCATTCGTATATAACATCTGTTTCGTGATCAAATATGGCAGATGGAAAATCAATATATTATTTTATTGAAATTATTATTATTAGGTATTTGATGTTCGATGCAGATAATTGTTAAGCGGATACGTCTACTACGGAACCCTTCATGGGCGAGTCAGACTTGCAATTTATTTAATTATTTAATAGCCCAATGAGTAATTTTATCATATCACTAAATCAGTTATCCGCCCCTATCACTCATATACCACGTCCGCATCTTCAGTTAGTTTTTCTACCCTAGAAATAATTTATACGGCAAAACAACTGGCAATTAATAGATTAAACACTGATCTTCTTGGTAACTTTGTTCTGAATTCTTTGGAGAAGAGTTAAGTAAGAAAATGAAAAAGAAAATACTTTAAAAAAGCGAGACGGAGTTCGCCGGGACAGCTTGTTTTAATAATATATATCGAGTTGCCAATTTTTTAATCACTGACCCCCTAGACCAGAATTGTTTTAGCTGTTACACAGTTTCACGAGTACGTTTTCACCTATACTAAACGACATTTTACGACTGCCGTGATAATGATCACTCTGTAAGCACTGTTTAGACTTAACAATTTTATCGAGCACTGGGTCAGATGGTAGTGATGAGGTTGCCTTCAAAAAATCTAAACGCGAACGTAACTTATGTCCAAACAATACCTCAACGAGCGATCTGTTTGTAGTGGAGTGAATGGAATTCCTGTATCGTAGCAAAAATTCTTGTAATTTAACATTCAATTCGCGGGCATGTACACCTGTTAATAAAATACCTTTGATCGCTTTCTTAATTACCTTTATGTAGCTTTCAGCTTGACCTTTACTAGCAGGGTTGTAGGTTGGAGATGTCAAGTGCGTTATATTGTTACGTAAACAAAACTGATTAAATTCATTTGAAACAAAGGAAGTTCCGTTATCTGAGCATATTGTATCAAACAATCCAAATCTTGCCATTACCTCACTTAATTTTTCTATTACGATGCGGGAGCTAAAACCTGATGAAACATCAAAACATTCTACCCATTTAGAATATGCGTCCACAACTATAAAATATGTTCGTCCATTTATTGGGCCGAGAAAATCCAAATGTACGCGTGACCATGGTTGTGTTGGGAATGGCCACGGTGTCAGCGGAACACGCGGTGGCGACACCCGCAGCGTTGAACACGTAGAACATGTCTTGACCAAGTTCTCAATCGCAACACCCACCTGGCCACCAAAATCTATTACGAGCCTCTTCTTTCATTTTTGATATCCCTAAATGTGTAATTCAGACAATACTTTGTTTTGAAATATTGCCGGTATTACTAATTTATGACCTCTAAACACACACCCGTTTTCAACTAATAATTCCGACCGGTTATGAAAATATACTTTTACTTGGGGATCAATTATTTTACGCGGCCATCCATCTAATATGTAACTACGAACTAACGACAATGTTTTATCGGTTAAAACGGCATGTTTCACATCTAATAATGATATAAAATGTTCACCTTCGTAAACAAAATGAACATAATTATACGTTGACCTATCTAATAGTGAGTCATCGCCTACCTGTGCGTCGTGGCCGGCGGAGCCAACCGAGTGCGGCTTGTCGTCGCTCGCTTGACCCACGGCATATATAATCTTACTCTATGCCCACGGCTCGGCTGAGATAATCGGCACTATTATGAATGCTGCTAACATATTGAATTTATAATTATACGCCGATAGGAAAATCGCGTAACGCTGTAACCGGTTTGCAGAAATTTCAGGTAAGTATACCCTTGTCTGGGTTAAAAATTGATATGATCCGTCCTTAAAATAAAAGGTGACTTCCTGTAACCTATGGAATACTGCTTGTAACCTACTTAATGTTTCATGTATGTTTACCCCCTATACTAAAATATCATCGAGGAACTGTAACGTGCCATCCAAACCCACCAATACCGACTCCATCGTTCTTTGGAAAATGGCTGGAGCGCTAGCTAACCCGAAAACCAATCTCTTAAATTTATATAGCCCTTTGTGCGTATTAATACAAGTCAGCATTTGTGACGATTCATTAAGGCACAACTGATTATAGGCTTGTGAAAGATCTAATTTACAAAAGTAACGCGCCCCATACAACTTAGAAAATAATTCCTCATATCTAGGAAGCGGATATTTATCAACAAGCAATTGTTTATTTATTGTTACTGAGTAATCGGCACACAGTCGAATAGAACCATCACGTTTAATAACGGCCCTATTGTAATAGCCCTATTGTACAATAGGGCTCGCATAATCCGAATACTTCATGGGTACTAGTATATCTAAGTCCACCAGGCGGTTGAGCTCCTGTTCCACGCGGTCACGTAAGGCAAAAGGCAGGGACCTCGCATTAAAATAAATCGGTTTCGCGTCTGGTCTCAGGGCTAAATTTACTTCTACCCCCTTACAACAACCCAATTTATTTGAAAATAACTGTGGGAATTTTGAAACGATTTTCTGAATTAATTCTTCGGATTTATTTACTAAACAGATTTGCATATTAAAACTAGCAAAGAAATCTCTGCCTAACAATGCTGGACCGCCATCCCTTACTACATACACACTAATAAATTTTGTTTTACCCGTAACCGTTTTGTTTTGTATGTGAAAAGAAGGTTAACTTTACCTAATATTTTTAACCTTTCACCACAATAAGTAAGTAAAACAATATCATTCGATTCTAACATCACGTTGTTAAAATGTTTGTCATACAATTGCTCAGAGATAACGGTAACGGGAGAGCCGGTATCTATTTCAAAACGTAATGATACGTTATTAACTACGACAGATTCCCGCATAGGTTCGCCGCGCTCGGTACGAATACTACAACATAAGAGCTTACCCTCATCATTATCATCACCGCAGTACTCGATATAATGCTGACCTTTCACCATTTGTTTACACATTCGCTTAAGGTGACTTTGGATACCACATTTTGTATACTTATAACGCGCAAACCGACACGATGACGCTTGATGCCCGGCATATCCGCACACGGCGCACACGCTGTGATCGCAGCCGCGGCCCGCGGCAGCTGGCCGTGAACTCCTCGCGGCAGCTGGCCGTGAGCTCCCCGCTGCTACGCGCTGCTGCTGCGCGCGCCTCGCCTCGTTCTGAACTTGCCTCCGTTGTCATTTTCATCAGCTGCATAGGAGGTGCTACCAATTCCTTCTGGCGCCCCGAAGTTTCCATGGCACCTATGCGTGCGCTGCGAACACCTTCAGCGATCTCAATAGCCCTATTCAGGGTGAGACCCGACATTTCCTTTGTAAACAATTTATCTCTCTCAGCTCCAGACTGCATGCCCAATATCAATCGATCCTGTAGTTGTTCATCAAGCTGAGCGGATACGAAGCCACAATGAATTGCTAATCCTCGGACACGCGCCGCCCACTCCGATAAACTTTCTCCATCGTTTTGCGTAGCCACATAAAATCTGAACCGCTCCGCAAATGTACACTTTTTTGGTTCAGTGTCTGTCTAAAAACTCCACCACTTTACCATAGCTCAACGTACTAACTTGGGCCGGCAACGCTAAATCACGAATCAATTTATACGTGGATTCAGCACAATTACTGAGTAGAATAGCTCGACGTTTGCAACCGGCTTTATCGGTATCCTCTCCAACATCGTTCGCGAGAAACCATTGCTCAAGTTTCTCCTTGTAGATGCTCCATTCTTGAATTTCATGGTTAAACGTAGATAAGGTGCCGACCGTTACTTTCGCCATTTTGCAGTTTTTATTCTCGTCGCCAACTGTTGTAACTGGGGGTATATGGGGGTAGTCAAATGACACAACCGATACGTTCAAGCTCATATATTCGACTGTCGCAGCAGCCGTTAGTAAAATCCACATAACCTACCTACCCACATGCTACAGATATATAGTAGGTTGCTTACCCTACACTAACACTTTGCAATCCTCTGACCAGACCAGGGTCCAAATTAGGGATGTGCCTAGTACGCAGGTTTGCTTGTTCTTCAAAATCGCTTACAAAATAAATTTGCAAAAATTTTGGAATGTCTGTAGGTAGCAGCGAACCGATTTGATGGTAAACTTGCCCCTGGACCTTGAATGTTGGCATGAACCCTGCTTCAACGATTTGATTTACACCAAACAAAGTCATCTGGAAAGCGCTGTTATAAGCTCGGATGTTGTTCAAAAAATGGCTGGACTTTGGATGCTCGCCATTGAGTAAGACTCTTAACAGGTCTGGTGGGTCTTGCATAGACTCCAAGCGTACCTTACCAGATGCACAACACATTCCATTGGGCTCCCCTTTCCATTTGCGGGCTTGGCAGTAGGCACACACTTCTTCTAAGATGCCAATATCTCCATGTGCGGCGTAGTTAATCGCAACATTGTACATGAATCCACTTCCCTCTTTATTAAGCCACGTTTGCTCTTCGATATCGTAAACCGTGGATTCAGCGTCAGATGTTGAAAGTTGATTTATTGTACGCCGCAGACCATCTCGTTCTAGTTGTGCCGCACGCTGTTGCTCTTGAATTCCCGTTCTTGCGATAGATGAGCAGACGTTTCGCCACGCACGTCGTGGTACCGCTGCTGCGCAGCTGCATGACGTTCTTCTTGCTGCTCGTATGCTGCTCGCATGTTGAGAGCGATCTCTTCTTTACCGGGTCTCCCGCTCTTCAAGATCTTCGATCGACCGAGAAAGAGAAGTGCGACTCCACTGCGAACTCAACCTCGTCTCTCGTTGCGTGTATGTCTCCGACGCGCGAGACTCAGCGTGGCGCTTCCGGTCGATTTCCAGTCGAGTTTCGCGCGCTTCAGCACTCTCGCGTGATTGAGCAACATCAGTGCGACTGCGCTGCAAACACAGTCTTGTCTCTCGTTGCGTGTTTGTTTCTGACGTGCGAGACTCAGAGTGGCGCTCCCGGTCGCTTTCCAGTCGAGCTTCTCGCGCTTCAGCACTCTCGCGCGATCGAGCAGCATCAGTGCGGCTGCACTGCAAACTCAGTCTTGTCTCTCGTTGCGTGTTTGTTTCTGACGCGCGAGACTCAGCGTGGCGCTCCCGGTCGATTTCCAGTCGAGTTTCTCGCGCTTCAGCACTCTCGCGCGATCGAGCGGCATCAGTGCGGCTACGCTGCAAACACAGCCTAGTCTCTCGTTGCGTGTTTGTTTCTGACGCGCGAGACTCAGCGTGGCGCTCCCGGTCGCTTTCCAGTCGAGCTTCTCGCGCTTCAGAACTCTCGCGCGATTGAACAGCATCAGTGCGGCAGCACTGCAAACTCAGTCTTGTCTCTCGTTGCGTGTTTGTTTCTGACGCGCAAGACTCAGCGTGGCGCTCCCGGTCGCTTTCTAGTCGAGCTTCTCGCGCTTCAGCACTCTCGCGCGATCGAGCAGCATCAGTGCGGCTGTGCTGCAAACTCAGTCTCGTCTTTTTTAGACCGTCTGATTAGACCGTTTTCTAGGCATCTATATATTAAAAGAATTTGTGTTTTATAATACGAGTCGGCCAGCCCGTTCTACCCAACCGATTCGCATGATTTTTTTTATAAATGAAAGCTCTCGCTGCATAGATTTGTCATCAAGCATTAGAAATTACCTAACTTGCACATTCATCAAGTTATATGCAAAAACAGTTTTCTCCCATACATTTTTAACGTTTTCGTAGCTGTAGTCAATGACTTTCTGCTTCTATATATCTGGTTCTCATTAATGTAGGTGTTTCGTTATAGGACTAAAACACGCGCTGAAAAGCGCTCTTTCATTTGATGGTATGCTCATTTAAATTGGGTAAGACTGAAGGAAGATAGGCGTGGACATTCAACTTATTTTTCAATATTTTCCTATAAATTTCCTAAGATTCCATTGCTTTCTCTACATGGACGGTTCTTAATTCAAAAATATTTTTATGGCATCTAATAAGATCCTTGCGGTAACTGCCAGGAAAATAAACGTTATGCCTCCTTAAGGTGACCTTGCCTTACTTTCATACGGGTGTGAGTGTGGTGGTGTGTAAAATATACGCGATGTTGGTCAAATTATCACTATAGTGAATTTTCGCTGATGGCGGGTAATATTCCCCGAATGTTACCAATTAACCCTTAATGTTGGGTGAATTGATCTCTAATGTTGAGGAATTTTCCTTACGTTTTATGTTAGAAATATTTTTGTGTTTTTAAATTACGGAATTTCTTCGGGCATTTTATTTTTTTATGTGGAACATATTACAGCCGTTCTATTGTCATATATATCATAGTACTATTGTCATGTATTCTTCATCAGCCTTAAAGTCATATATTATAATTATATTATTACAAGTGGTAGTTATGGTAGAAATTGTAGCTTTGGTAAGAATAGTAGTTTTGAGAGAAAAGGTACTTTTGACAGCACCGGCGGTTTTGGTAGAAATGGTAGTTTAAAAAAATGGTAGATATGATAGTGTTAGTACGAATAGTAGTTTTGGTACAAATAGTAGTTTTGATAGGAATAGTATTTTCGGTAGGAATAGTAGTTTTGGTAGCAATGTTACTTAGGATTGCTACCAATGCTACCATTCCTGCCAAAAGTACACTTTTGACCAAAACTATAAAATGTCATTATTACATTTCTAAATTATGATGGATTAATCACACCCATACAGAAAACAAAATAAATCGTGCTTCTCACAGAAATATTTAGCTGGATAACAGAAATAAAACCTATTTTCTTACTTATAAAAAAATGTCGTTTTTCTATATTTTTAATTTTGACAGATAAAGAAAAAAGTGAAGTTAGCGTAAGTTAGTTACTTAAGTTTCTGATTTAATAGCGTATTTTTTGTGAGTAGTTGTGTTTTCAATGATGGTTCTTGGAAGGAAATTGAAAAATGCGCAGAGAAAGTTTGAACAAAGAATCTTGGTCAATGAAGGCCCTGTTGGAGATTTGGTATCGGATGGTCCTCCTACTGCTAAAAAATACGGGTGGAAACGGGTTCAGATTTGATTAATTCTACCATCAACAATTTTCAAGTGATTTCCATTCTTTGTGACGGTAATTGATTATTTCGCGCAATTTCTTATTGTTAATATGGAAGTGAGAATAAACATTATGAAATTCGTTTGGCCACTGTTGATAACATTGCCAATAAGTGGGATGTATATAGTAACTTCATTGTTGGGGACGAAGCATATGGCCAGACCATTACAAATGCAACAGATTACAAACGTGTGATGGGTGCCAATGGACAGTACGCAGGGCATGCTGAACTTCAGTATAAGTGAGTTATATCCCGAGTGTCAATTCGGAGTTCACCTGGAAAACAATAATACGATTACTGACTATGGTACTGGCGAAATTGTTCATAACTTGCTATTGTCTGGGCACCTAGACGAAGGACATTACAGTGTCCTAATGGAAAGAATGGTAGGGCAGCACAGTCATATTGAAGAAATTTCTTTCGTCTATGTTCAGTTATAAATACATATTATTTAAATCCCTATTGCGCGCAAACCATTCAGTAATGCCAAGGTGGAAATTTCACGATACCTAAGGTGCAACGCAAAGCCAATGTTGTGAGAAAACAAATTTTGTAATATATATATTTTTGCTTAGAATATCATCTTTTTACTTATTAGATAAGGCTACAATGTACTCATCATACCTATATGTAAGAGCTTTTTTATAATATTAAAATATGCTGTGGAGCAGCACGGGTCCTCTAGTTTTGTTTAATAGGTATTTATTTATTTCAGGCAAATGTTTGCACGTTAACCTTTAAGTACTGACGTGGTTTAGTCATATCCAAAATTCTTCTGTGGTCAGTGGTCATATCATAAATTGTGACGTGACATATCACAGATAAATAATCGAAATAGATCATACATATTTACTGATTTATACATTATTTCAAAGAGGTTGGACTATGATAAGGTTAAATTTCTTAGCATTATTTACTTGAATTATGATTCGTTTATTATTATTTTAGGAAGACAGTAAAAAATCAACAAACATTTTCATTATGATCAGTATTTATTTGGTTCAAATTATATCACTTGAAAATAATCTATCTCTATCTATAAAATAATAAATTTGGCATTTTTTTTTAAAGTTTATTTTACTTTACATATATTATAGTCTTAGTTATAGTATTGCTTAGGTGCGATTGCTTTCAAAATTACGTGAATATATTGAAATACCTCACTTGTTGACTACAATGTCCATGCATACTGTTTTTAAACACAATTAAAGATACAGTTTTTAAGAAGGAAATGCACAACTCCATCTATGACTTTTAAAAACAACTATTTACCCCGCCAACATGATTAAATTTAAATGATTAATATCCAAAACGGCATACACATGTAATTTGACTTGATGCTTTTAAAATCTCATAGATGGCGCTGCATTAAAATTGTCTTGATTCTACTTATATTCAATCAATTATGTTTATCAGCCTAAGTTACTTATATTGCGTGATTTTTATAGTGTGAAGCTAGCTTATAGCATAGTTAACATAATAACAACATTCAAATATGCATTGTTATATTACACGTTGTTACAAAATGCGTTGAAGAAATAAAGGTTCTCTGCTCGTTCCCTGTAGGTCATAGCGTGATAATATATAGCCTATATGTTAACCCGACTTTTTAATAATATTTGTGCCAAATTTGAAGTAAATCCGTATTTGTGCCAAATATTCTTTAAAAAAAATATTCAATGTACAGTTTTGACTTTCCTACCATTTTATTATATGTATAGATGACATCTCATCCGATGATCCGATTTCCTTACTCATCCTAAACCTTGCTAAATTTGAATGCCTAACTCAACCGATGACAGTATTTTAATAAAGTTTCCTTATTCAACCGAAATGTGTTCCTTACTTTACCTATAGTAAATACTAACTGTGCCCGCGGCTTCGCCCGCGTGGAAGTCGGTATCCTTTAAGTATTAGTGCATTTGAATCTTTGCACTCAAAAGTAACACTCGAATAATAAGTCTACGATGCTCTAAGTAATACGTTTGCAGTAATAATGTAATTCAGAATATACATATGCACAACATAAAAATATCATGTGTTTTAATCCAGCTAGTTCTTGTTGTCAGTAAGTCGGCAAAAATACCACTAAAATAAAATACCCCTAGATGGCACCACTGGCAAAATTAAAAGTCGGTGTTAAGATCCAGCGCTGACAATATAAATATTAGAAAAGTAGTTAAAACAAATTTTTGCTCAAATTGAGTCCGAATCACTTGATAACGAATGTTGGTGTATGTATATTTTAAATTGCGATAACTTTTGATAGAATAAACGGATTCTGATAGCCTTAATGTTAACCAAAGCAAAGACACAAACTTTGCGTTTGTCACTATCTTGATACAAACAATTTAGTGTGTTGCATAAATTCAAGTTTATTTTTATTGAATGACCTATGGAAGACAAAAATTCTAAAAACTATATTTTTGGCTTCGGTATCGATTGTAGATCACACCTACTAGGCTCCCATAGGTGATAGCGTGATGTTTATTGTCCAAGATTGTAATCGGGTCTTCAGGCAATATATTGGTGAAAACCGCATCAAAATCCGTTCACTGGTTATTGCGTGATGATTTAACAAACATACAGACAGACAGACAATAATTCCAAAAATATTCAATGTACAGACAAAATGCTCTTTGAGTTTTATTATAGTACGCGTGGATAGATAGATAACTGAAAAAGTATGGATAGCAAAACATTCTTAAATATATTGTCAGAATATTATACTTTATAACAAATACAGTAGAACATCGTTTTTGACTTATCGAGAAATTTGACAGACGATGGAAAACCACAGTGAACATATCAGTTTTTTTATAGTAGTTACAATTGCTCAATAACAATAACAATTGTTATTGATTTCGTTTGAACTTTAGCGAAGTATCCAAAATGAAACATCTCACATAATGTAGGTAAACATGCAGGTGTTAGCATCAGCCATAAAATTCTTTTATAATTTAACAGTCGTAGCAATCCTAATTTATTGTGTACACCCACATTGTTTTCTAATAAACAATGACGCACATTGTCGGCAAATTCTTGAAGTTGATAACATTTTTTTCGAGCTCCGGAGGTATTTAGTTTCAAATGATCGAGATATAAAGGTTTTAAAAGCAAACATCTGCCTTGTTCGAGTTACAGAGGCCCGAATTTTTTTTCGAGTTATAGAGGTAAACATATACCGAAATGGCTTGTAGGGACGTATTGATTATTTCGACTAATAGAGGGTTAAAACTTCGAGTAACGGACTCATTCAAGGAATGGTTCGACTTAACGAGGTTCTACTGTATTTATTTTCCTATTAGTGTACATAAAATATTTGCTTCATATGTAGCTCACTCAATTGTAACAGTCATAATACGTGGAAGAATTACAGCGAGTGTTTCTTTCTCTCTTGCACTAATGAGTCCTACGAGAGTAGGCTCAGTGGTCTAGAATTACATTACCCAATTGTTGTTTTTTATAATAACTACTATGCACGCGAGTGAAAAAGATAGCAATATCACATTTTTGCTTCTTATCTAACAACTTACCTTGTTGACACCCTCAAACCCGTTTTGATTGTTTTCACGATGTTGCAAAATGGTCAAATATCTAAACATGACACCTATACATCAGTTCACATCTAACTGATGTAATGAGTGCATCTCGAGTAAGTAATTCAAAATGAATCACGACCGTGATATTGACTTACGTTATGTGCATTCACAACGGGGACGACCAATGGTATTATATAAAAGATTTCAATTTAAAAAAAAAAGAATTAATATGAGGATGGGAGCATAATGTGGCGTTGCATAAAAGCACCGGCTTGCTATGGTAACGTAAGAGTGTTAAATGGTGACGTTCTAAAAGAAATACCTCACAGATGCAATCCTAGTGAAATTAAAAATATTGTCCAAGAAACATTACATAATCTCTAAAAACAAGGTGAACCTATACCGACAGAGTATCAAGAAATTATGTTGTCACTACAATAACGAGGGATCAATTTAGTGACGGAAATGCCTGCATTTAAAAATATGAAGACTGGTCTTTACAATGCTCGCAATAACAACAATGGGGTAAAAAAAACGACATTTCAAAAGGTAGCCGACGTTGAAATTCCAGATACATATCCTGATTTTCTTCTTTTCGACTATCAAGAAGGTGAAACACGCATTATAACGTTCACAACTCACAGGAATGGAACAAAGAATGACAGTGATTCGAGTTGGTTCAAGAAATAAAGGGGTTTGGGTAAAGTTGGCGTAATTCTGAACTTTTGCGGCCATCCATGAAATTTATATATATTATGAAAAAAAAAGGATGAAACGATCAAAAGTTATTATTGCCACATTTCTTTAAAATATATCGGATCTGAGATATTCGATTTTACATTTCTTAGTAAAATCGAATAAGTTATCACACTTAACTGCACTATTTTAGATTCTCTTTCGTATATTTTTTACAATTTTAATGAAATTAAAATCATTCTTAATCATACATACATACATAAACTAACGCCTTTTTCCCGTCGGGGTAGGCAGAGACAACGGAACGCCACTTGCTTCTATCCTTACAGACCTCACGCGCTTCCTCTACACTCATTACTCTTTTCATACATGCTCGCCGGTTTCGGGTACTTCGGACCTTGCCGTTTTGTAGGACGTCCCCAATTTGGTCGAGGAATGTCCGACGAGGTCTGCCGCGACCGACTTGCCCACACAAATTTGCCTTTTAGATCCGATTCGTCATTCTTTCTTCACTCATTCGCTGCACGTGTCCAACTACTTCAGCATTCCTTTTTCAATCCTAGTCACGACATCTTCTTTCAGGCCACTAATCCTTTTAAATAGTTTACGTTAAATAGGTAACGCGTGGCAAGCCGCGTGCGCCTCCTAGATCTACCAATGATAATACACCGTCCGTGTACCTGTCGTAACGCTTTGTGTTTTGCAACCGACAACGCGGCAATTTTCACCGACTCACCTTAAGGACATAATGGACATGTTAATGACGCGAAAGGTCTTATTGAATTTCGATAAACGTGCTTTAATAAATAATAGTGTTTTCTATTATTACATAGGTTTTTCTAAACCCCAATTTGGCGAAATCCTTCAATGTTGTCCAACTATTTCTGAGCGGTTTTAAGGTCAGGCAGGAACAGCTCTCGCTGCTGTGCTTACCAAATTACACATGGGCGAGTCAAATCAATGATTATCTCGGATTTCTAATATCTCTAGAAAGAGTAGAAAGACGTTATAACAAACTATGAAACTCGGGAGGCTAGAATTAACGAGAGAGTTTGTCCCGCAGCACCTAAGGTATGACCATTCGAGAAGAGAATATGTTATATCGCGTTGCTTAGCAATTTCAAGGGCATTTATTTATTTGTTTCGGAAAACAAATGATAACACAATATATATATATATTAAAATTAAGTTTTGTAGGTTATTTTATAATCCACGACGTTTTCACAGATTACTTTAAACGTACAGTGAAGTTAAAATTGTACAAGTTCCTTATCCTTAGTGCATCTAACACTTACTTACTATGATAATTATAATTTGTAATAACTAATTATTTGATTATCCAGATGTTCCCATGACTACTTGACGGAACTCCATTGTAACCTAATGGAAGGAAAGAGGAACGCACCACGCACCCTCGGATTGACCACCCCAACTATTGCAATAGAAAAATGTTGACAATACCGAACTCCTCTAAAAGTATAAGGGATATAGGAATGGTATGGGTTCCAGGAAGATACCTGACTTGCAGTATCCCGCTGTATGCGCCGACTATTCTTCGACACGTGTTTCGCCTCTGCACGAGGCATCCTCAAGAGCGATAGGCAACGACAGAGCCAATCGTCAACCTTTTACGTGTCAAACGAAGACGCGGAGGAACTGCTTCAAACAGCTCCATGGCACGCCCATCGCTGGGTAGGGTGGTACCTGAGGAGCAAGGCAGTCAGGATGCAACCACTGAGTCTGCAAAGGAGAAGAAGACGTTCCCTGCCGCCCAAGCTGCGACATTTACTGTTATTCCCGAAGCTGAAGTTTACCCTTCAACTTCGGGCGTCACAGTAACTTCCAAACCTACGTCTGGGCAGAAAACCTGTTATTGGAGTGATTTGGAAAATGAGTTCGACGATGAGTTCGACGATTCTCCTATCGAAACCACTCCCTTGACAGGTTTTCGAAAAGAAATCCCTGCAGACGAAGATTTAAATGAGCCTACCCTTAACATCATCAATGAAATTGCAAGGGGTATGGATGACGTTACCGATCGTATGACTAGCATATCATCGGCTTTTAGTTGGGAGGAAGGATTCGAATCGTTCAGAGGTGTATCTGAATAATTTTCGGGGCCTACATCTGGCCCCATTAGAGACTGATTCGGCCTCTGATGCATTCACCGATATTTGGAGTGAGGACATCATGGGCCGAATTATAGTCGAAACAGAAAGATATGCCAAGCAGACTATTGAGGGTTTGAAGTCTAGGGGAGAATTAAAGCCATCATCTCGTTTGCATGGGTGGACCGACACAAATGCAGACGAGAGTTGATGGTTTTACTCTCCATTTATATGTTTATTGCTATCGATCCCCGCACGTCGCAATCCGAGTATTGGTCATCAGGCGTCCTGAGTATGCCAATATTCAGGCGTCTGATGACCTACAATAGATATGTGTTGCTAAACAAGTTTCTGAATTTTGTTGACAATTCTAACCAGAATCAGAACTGTCAAAAAACTGGAGAAACCGGCCAATCAAATAACACCATGTCTCGGAGGCAGTTCAAATTAAAGCCCATAATTGAGCATCTCGGGCACAAATTTGAATTATTGGCGATTTAAAAGAGTGGCCTCGAGTTTTATTGCCCGTTCTTTCTCGAGCCACGAGAACCTATTGCTTTGCGAACGAGGCAGTAAATGTAAATGTAGAAGCATTAAGTAATTTAATTTTAAAATTGACGTTCATAAGCGTCACCTTGTGACCTAGATGAATAAATGATTTTGACTTTGACTTTGAATTTCTTTATAATTTATATAGACACATAGCTATTGACGAGTCCTCAACTCAAAAGGCCGTTTGTCGTGCGTCCGAACGATCCGGACAGAGGCTGCGAAATTTTGAATCAAGTCTGTGAACTTTGCGAGTCTAAGACTGGTTATATGGCTCGATTCCAAACAGATTGTCTTTGAGCTTTTGAAAGGTCTTGAACATAGAGGTCATTGTGTCACAATGGACAATTGTATAATAGTCCATCGTTGGCACGATACCTCAAATGTTCAGGTTTCGATTGTCTGGGGACCCTGCGCACTTAGCGCCATAATGTGCCTAATGACATCGTGAAGGTGCCGAAAAACGTCGCAAAGGGGACTATAATATCTCGCCAATGTGGAGATAAGTTTCTCCACTTTGTTGAATACACAATTTGAAGTCTTTTCTCGAAAAACTCCTAATTGGTGAGTATTATATCTACCTGGCACGACAGCACCTTCGTTGGATCGAAGGCTGGTAAGAATCTTGTAAAGCCAGTTTGTGTGCGAGATTACAACAACACGATGGAGGGCATTGATCTTAAAGATCAAAAGCTCTCTATGTTTCTGTTAGAAGGGAAGAGAGGAATAAAATGGTATATTAAGATATTTAAAAGGCTGTTGAATGTGAGCATTCACAACGAGTTATCAGTTCTTTGAAACGGCGCAACAATCTGGCGATATCCCACCGTGAGTTTTGCCACGAACTCGCTCAATCTCTTGTTGACCATCATCGCCCTAGTCAGTAAGAGATGATTGAAGAGCCAGTGGGGGAACTCATGAGGCTGAGGCGGAGTGTTAATAAACTGTACTGGAGAATAAACCACTGAGTCCGCAGAGGAGAAGAAGACGTTCCCTGCCGCCCAAGCTGTGACGTTTACTGTTATTTCCGAAGCTGAAGTTTATCCTTTAACTTTGGGCGTAACAGTAACTTCCAAACCTACGTCTGGGCAGAAAACCTGTGAGGGGAGTGATTTGGATAGTGAGTTCGACATTTCTCCTATCGAAACCACTCCCTTGACAGGTTTCCGAAAAGAAATCCCTGCAGACAAAGATTTAGATGAGCCTACCCTTGACATCATCAATGAAACTGCAAGGGGTATGGATGACGTTACCGATCGTATCCCTAGCATATAATCGGTTTTCACTTGGGAGGAAGGATTCGAATCGTTCAGGGGTGTCCCTGAATAATTTCGGGGCCGACATCTGGCCAAATTCGAGACTGATTCGGCCTATGATGCGTTCACCGATATTTGGAGTGGGGACATCATCGACATCATCATCGAATTATAGTCGAAACAAATAGATATGCCAAGCAGACTATCGACGGTTTGAAGTCTAGAAGAGAATTGAAGCCATCATCTCGTTTGCATGGGTGGACCGACACAAATGCAGACTAGAGTTGATGGTTTTACTCTCCATTTATATGTTTATGGCTATCGATCCCCGCACGTCGCAATCTGGCTTTGGTGGCAAGTCACCCTAAAAAAACTCACCCATAGGTGAGTTTCCACTTTTTTAAATCTTTAGTACGTTTTTCACCCACTTGGTGAAATGAGTATGGGTGAGTTTACTACTTCAAAATTAAGAGGTGGTCAAATCATCCTACTAGTATTTTCTACACGCTATCAAATGTTTCATTTCTATTTTGTGCGAATATTCCATATTATGTTTAATAAGGGTCCGTGTAATCACAAGATAACACCTTTTATCAATATTTATAGCTCGTAAAATTATAATTGTAACCACCCGTGTTCATTGTTCATTATAATGCAAAGCTTACTAAATTTAGCTGATTTGCCGTTTTATAAAAATATATAAGAAGTATAACAACCGGTATCATAAATAACTAAATACAAAAATACCTATATAGTCGCTTGCAACTCGTGGCTCAAATTGATTTATATAAAATGATACCTTCGTACCTACCTACATGAACGTAATGTTTATCTGCTAACTATAGGAATTAGGAATAATTTTTCTATGTAAAACAAAAAAAATTGTAAAATATCTTATAATAATTGTACTCTTTTTTTTGTTTATAGTTTATCCTATAATCAGTCTAGTAGATTTTGTATTAATGTTATAATATATTTATCGTAGAATATTTTTATATTTAATTAATTATTAACATATGTACATGTTTTATGTATAAATCAATTTATTACAATAGTATATAAAATTAGGAAAGTGTAAAATCTCAAATAGATTTATGCGTAGAAAAAAAACACCTAAAAGCAATAGTGCAATCTCCCGCGCGCGGCATTCTGAATTCAAAATTTTTGCTTTATTATAAAAAAGTTTAAATTCAGAAGGCTGCGTCTAGGTGATTCTTATTGTAATTCTAAATGTAATTTGTATAATGATATTAAATTAAATGCCTATTTAAGCAATTAATAGTATTAATTCTGTACCTACTGGAGTAAAATAATAAGACAATTATTCATTGATCAGTTTTGTACATATATTGCTGATTTTGGTAAGTTTTCAATATTTCTCGTAAATAATAAAACTTTGTGTATAAAGTGTAAGTCACAGATATAGATCTACATAGATAATGCAATTATCACGATTTGTATTGAAACCAAGCGTGCCGACTTTTTAATACCTACTGTGACGTTGCCTGTATTACGAAGTCGAAGCGATGCGCGACAGTATCGCTTGTGCGATATTCATCATCTCCTAACACACAACGTCAGATCAAACGTCCGAAGCAAACGCGGCAACGTAATGTGAATAAAGTTTACTTAACGGTAAAACGGACGCGCGGGGACTGAAGTTAGTGGCGACCAACCTCGACGCTTGGTCGGAGTTCAGACACGCGAAGTGCATGCATTTGCGTTATCTATGTAGATCTATGTCTGTAGTGTAAGTCTTTATCTTAGCATTTTTGTTTTGTAAACAAAAAAGTTTATTGCAAACATTTTATTATATTCATGAAAAAATTTGCCTACTTGCATTATGCAGCGACGTCTGTGATTTAACAGTATAACTTTCGGTCTTTCTTCAACGGCTTTTGAAAACAAACCTTAATATTTTAAATTTCAAATTGTAAATGATCGTATTTTGGGCCACGGGTGGCCCGTACTGGTGAACTCGTATTTATTATTTATTTTTCTATTTTAGTACACAAATTGCCAAAATGGATGCTGAAGCTTCAATTAACTCTCATTTATCTGTGATAAACTCCCAAAGAGGAGGCAACATTCTTTTGATGAATGGTTATAGATATAATTTGAGACGAGTAAATAACAACGGTCATTCCGTTTGGCGGTGCGTTAAAGTAAAAAACAAATGTACCGGCAGCTTGATAACTAATAACACTGTTATAGTAAAACAGCAAAATCATACATGCCAGTCAGATGCTATTGGCAATGAAATCAAATTGAGACTTGATTCTTGTATGAAGAGAATTAAAAATGAAACCACCCCAGTACCCACTATTTATTCTGCCACGATAGAAAGTATGAAGGATACGGGCTTGGACTTATTAAAAACTTTGCCAACTTATAACAATCTAAAAAAAACATTGTATAAGCATCGCAATTCCGCACTGCAGACGGCAAAAGTGCGTTTTTTTAAATTAAAAGACGTTACAGTACCCGACTCTTTTAAATCATTTTTATTTGCCGACTATTGCAATAAAAACTCAAGGATTTTAATGTTTACTGCTGGTGAAGAGGGGCGAGAAATACTGAAAAAGGCTAAAGAAGTATATTGTGATGGCACGTTCAAATGTGCGGTTCCTCCGTTTAAGCAACTATACACAATCCACGTGGACCTTGGCACTTCCGATGACCAGTATATAAATATTATACCAGCACTGTATATTTTGTTACCAAATAAAAGACAAGTAACATATGAAATAATGTTTGAATTAATAAAAAGTCAAGTACCGGAATTTCAGCCAGATATATTTATAACCGATTTTGAAGTGAGTGCTATGTCTGCAATACGCAAAATATTTCCCAAATCTGCATCACGCGGATGTTTTTTTTTCATTTCAACCAAGCTGTTTGGAGAAAAGCCAAACAATTCAGTTTAACAAAATCAAAAGTGAGCAAAGCTTATGTCAGAAGATGCATTGCTCTAGCATATCTTCCAAAAGAATTTACCTTAGATGGCTGGATGTACGTCTCCAGTGAAAATTTTAAACATACATACATACATAGACTCACGCCTGTTTCCCCGAAGGGGTAGGCAGAGGCATATTAAACGCCCACTTTTCGCCAGTGTTTTGATCCCACGTAATAGGTGGCGAGCCTATTGCCGCTTATCGGGATATTTTGTTTGCCAGAGCCTCGTCCGTTGATCGGCAGGTGCACCACTTGCAGGTGAGGTTGGCTTGGGACCCTAAGTTCTTGGTGGGAACCCTATGCACCCTAGGGAACCCTATGCACCCAAATTTTAAAATTGACACCAATACTCTTGCCTTTTCGAATTATTTTGAGAAAACATGGCTTGATAGCAGTGCTTATTTGTCAGATAAGTGGTGTTTTCATAACGTGAAATATAAGACGAATAATGCGTCAGAGTCATGGAATTCACGGCTAAATAAAAAAGTTAAACCCAAACCAAATATTGCCGTGTTATTAAAAGCGTTAATGCAAGACGCAAATTATTATTTAACGTTTTGGAAAAAGAATAATTACGTAACAAAACGCACAGACGAGGCCATATGGTCTCAGAAATATATAGATAAGACAATTAAAGAATTAATTGATGGCGTGATCACCTTAGGACATTGTATAGAAAAATTAAAATGAATATGACTTGATTTTCTTACTTTTTTTTAATTTTTTTTTCTTGAAAAGTATTTGACATTTTTAATTACTTTTGTGAAACTACATTGTTTTGTAATGTTTATTTAAATTTTTTATGTATATATTATGACACTATGTTCATATGTTGTAATAGCGTAACTATTCTTATTTTTTAAATGTGGTTATACTTTTAGTTTTAAGTTTAATGCAACTTTTCCAATTAGCTCAATTTTGTACATCTAATACGAACACGGGTTATAATTAAACGAAATATATAAATATTGATAAAAAGTGTTATCTTTTGATTACACGGACCCTTATTAAACATATGGAATATTCGCACAAAATAGAAATGAAACAATTGATAGCGTGTAGATAATACTAGTAGGATGATTTGACCACCTCTTAATTTTGAAGTAGTAAACTCACCCATACTCATTTCACCAAGTGGGTGAAAAACCTACTAAAGATTTTAAAAAGTGGAAACTCACCTATGGGTGAGTTTTTTTTAGGGTGAATTGCCACCTAAGCCGCAATCCGAGTATTGGTTATCAGGCGTCCTGAGTATGCCAATATTCTGGTATATTAAGAAGTTTAAAAGGTTATTGAATGTGAGCATTCACAATGCTTTAGTTATGTAAGTTCTTTGAAACGGCGCAACAAGCTGGCGATGACGCACCGTGAGTTTCGCTAAGAACTCGCTCAATCTCTTGTTGACTATCATCGCCCTAGTCAGTTAGAGATGATTGAGTAGCCAGTAGGGGAACTCATGCGGCTAAGGCGGAGTGTTGTACACGTTCCAAAGTATGAAAGTGGAAGGAATTTAAGAAAGAGATGTATAGTTTGCTTTAGATCGAATATCCACAAAATGGTTCATCCACAATGTAAAACTTGTGACGTTTTCTTGTGCTTTGAACCTTTTTTGATGGAATGGCATACCTCTGAGAAGCTCTAAGGACAAGAAAAACATGGGCGAAAAGGTGGCGTGATGAATAAACCATTTGCGTTTGGATAGTGGATGCTGATGAATGAATGTGTATGAACATGTTGACATTACAGCGGTACCCCTAGATTGGGGTTAAGGTCTTGATATAAGGATTGCCGGGCGGGAGTGGCCTGCAACATCCAGTAATTACTTTTTACGATGTATTTTGAAATTTTAAACAGAAGTTGTCTTTTGCTTTGCTTAAAGCTGCACCCGTTGTTAATGTACCTTCAGTAGGTTTTTTATTTGACATTCTTAAGTGTTACTGTTGACGCCTCGCATGTGCTCCCACTACGCATAGCACACATGCACACGGCAGACCGGCGTAAAGCAGCCAGCGCGGCGCCGCGGCGCGGGGAGGGGGCGACAAGGCTCCACTAGCGCCCAGCCACGGCGAAACACACAACTGATCAGCCACGGGAAGCGTGCGCACATTCACCTTAAATTCCTTAATTATCTTGTAAACAAAATCTAATATAGTATCGTTACAACGTTTTACATCTTTCATTTAAATAAAGTATACATCAAAGTCCACCCGTAAGCAAGACAGTACCTAAGTTCAAAACATATGGTCACTTACGATCCGGATTACAGCGCCAAGCGACTACAAACGGAACATAGAAAATACTGCAAATCGCGGCCATAACGTGGACTTTGCACGGAGCAATAACGGACATCGAATCAAGAAGAAGTCACCTACTACTCGAAGGGCACATTATACAGCGTCGTAAGTCCTGGCGGGGAAGTAGCATTACTGTGAGTTCGTTCCAATTGATTTTTTTAGCAGTTCCGTAATCCATTATCCATTTTCGGCATTAATTAGCCCGTTTCAAATCCTTCATTATTTAAATTATACCTATATATACATTTCATAATAGTCCTACCCACTGCATTAGGCTAGAGATTATTTTTTTATCTTAACGGTTACATTTGTATAGTAACGGTTAAATTTAACGGCCATACTTGAGTAAAATTCTTTAAATTTTCATCAGGCCGCCAGGGGCAATGATATTATATGAGTAACATTGTTGACCAGTGGTATTGCGTTGGTTTATAGGTAAAAACACACTCTAAGTTGTTTTATCTTGGCAATTATAGCGCATATTCTTTGCCTATTGGTTTATAGGTGAATACTCATTCTTAATTGTTAGGTACATCCTAACAACAATAGTTACCTAATATTCTTTGACTAAAAGGTCTCAATTTGAAAAAAGTCCCGTTAGCGCGTAGGTAATAACGGCATTCATAGCTCATTCTGTGTTTTTGTATTTCAGTATCGTGGACAGGCCGTGGTCGCAGGCACCTGCCAGCCAAGTCAGCTGTTAGGCTTACCCGTGCGTTGCACTAGCACAGCTTAATAGCTTGCTCGCGTTATATTTTTACGCACGCCCTCGGCTCACCCTCATTATAAAATTTAAGTATAAATTTGCATCAAATACTAAATTTTGATTGTATTTCATTGCCTTTCTTGCTTTAACGTCATTTCACGTGTTTTGAATAATCTTAATCCAATACATAGCCAATTAGACATATTTTAATCATGGAATACAAATCATTACTTAAAAGGCGGGGTAGTTATAAAGCTAAAGTAACTCAATTCAAATCATATTTGGAGATTTTAAAAAGCTGTAATACTTTAAGTACGTTACAAATTAGCGAGTTAAAGTTACGATTACAAAAAATTGAAGAATTATATTCCGAATTCGATTCAACGCAAACTGACATCGAAAATTTTTCTGAAATTCCAGAGGACCAGTACAAGGAACGCGAATCCTTCGAAAGTCAAAACTTCGGCGCGATTGCTGTTGCACAGGAGGTGTTGAGTAAGCAGCAGACCTCTGCGGACCCGGACTTTGCGTCGGTTACAGGTTCTGGTACTGTTTCTCGGCATACAGGTGGGCCAAAACTTAAACTTCCGACTATACACCTACCTACCTTTTCGGGTCATTATCATAGCTGGTTAGAATTTCGTGATACGTACACTTCACTCATACATTCCGATGACTCAATACCTAAGATTAGTAAATTTCATTATTTACGCGCTGCAGTAAAGGATAGTGCCGCTTTGGTAATCCGTTCTCTAGACTTCTCAGCCGAAAACTATGACATTGCATGGCAGTTGTTATGTGAACGGTTCGATAATAAAAGGCTTCTTGTAAACAATCACATTCAGGCAATTCTTAACATTGAATCTATTCCAAAGGAATCATTTAAAGCTTTACGTAACCTTAGTGACCTAGTCAATCGCAATTTAAGAGCCTTAAAATTACTTAACCTACCCACTGATAGTTGGGATGTGATTATTATTCATTTAGTATCGAATAAATTAGATGTAGTAACAAATCGAGAATGGGAAATTTATCGCAATGATTTGGAAGATTTACTCTCGCTTAGTGACTTTAATAAATTTCTCAAAAACAGAGCAGATCTATTGGAAACTATTGAGGACGCGCATAGTACAAAACGAAGACATAATGATGTCACGCATTCTAGACAAAAAACATTTACTGTAAATTCTAGGCCTTCAAATGCCAAGCAATCATATCATTGCCCACTGTGTAAAGGTAACCATGCTATCTACCAGTGCTCAGAGTTTAAATCGCTTCCTATTGAAAGTCGTATTCAAAAGGCGAAGTTCTTAAAGTTATGCCTCAACTGCTTGCGTCGAGGTCACTTGGCAAACGCATGTAGATTAGGATCATGTCGAATTTGTAGCAAGTCTCATAACACAATGCTACACCTAAATGAGCCATCCACACAGCATTCAAATCAGTCTGATAGTACAAATACACCTACCAATCCTAGTACCAGTAGTATTGCACTATGCTCAACACAACCAGATATTCAATCACAACCTTCTGCTTGTTTACAAGATAATGTAGTGCTATCAGCCACACATAGTCGATGTTTAGTGTTGCTATCAACGGCTTTAATTCAAGTAAATGATCATTATGGTAAAAAACATACAATTCGCGCTTATTAGACAATGGAAGCACATCAAGCTTCATTACAAAGAGCTTGTGTGACAAACTTAAACTGTCAACTTATTCAACCTCCACATTGGTCGAAGGATTGAATCGTCAATCTTGTAGCTTATCCAAGCGATGTGATGTAACTATATCGTCACTTGTTAGTTCATATTCTGAAAATATAAGCTGTTTCGTTGCGCCGCACATTACGCAATCGATACCAGCTACACAAGTCAATTACGCAGGGCTAGACATACCTCAAAATATTGTATTAGCCGATCCCACATTCCACACGCCATCTCAAGTAGATATGCTACTTGGAGCAGATTTATTTTGGAGCATACTTTGTTCACATAATATCTCACTAGGTAAAAATAAACCTACATTAAGTGAGACGCAGTTCGGATGGTTGATATCCGGGCCTATACATTCATTACATAACAATACAGTCCACTGCAAATTTCAAATTCAAATTCAAATGCTTTATTTCGCCAAATATAGGTACAAAGAGATGGTAGGTACATATGTATATAGAAACACTATATTTTGCTTCACGGCATGCAAAAAAAAGAAAAAGTATATGTGCAGGAATGTCAACATTAAACTAAAATAAATTATTGCAGCTTAAAAATCAAATTAAATAGAACTAATAAGTTATATAAATTACAATTCACATTAATAAATTATCAAATAATATAATATTTCATGTAAGATATTTATCTTTAAGATATTCGTCAACAGAATAATACACTTTTTTTATAAGAAGGCACCTTACTCTACTCTTAAAAACGCTGGTACTTGTAATTTCCAGTATACATTTTGGTAGGTGGTTATAAATTTTTGAAGCCATGCACAATATACTTTTATTTAAATAGGCTGTGGTGTTCGGTGGACAGGATATTTTAATATAATGTCTTTTACTCCTCAGTTTATTAAAAAAATGCATATTATTCCTTACAAATAACACTATCTCTAATATATATAAACAAGGAACAGTCAAAATCTTTAATGCTAGGAAATGAGGTTTACAACTTTCTGGGAGCTTTATATTACAAATAATCCTGATACATTTCTTCTGTGACACAAAAACTCTTTCAGAATCAGTGGAGTTTCCCCAGGATATGATACCATAATTAAGGATTGACGACACATAGCCGTGGTATGCAGTTATGATAGTGTGTTTTCTGGCTGTTTTCGACAGTACTCTAAGAGCATAGCAGTGTTTATTTATTTTGGAACACAGGGATTCTACATGAGACTTCCAATCCAGACTATCATCTATATTTAGTCCTAAAAAAACTGTATGGTGTACTTGTCCTATTTGATTATTGTCATATCTTTATTTATTTACTCTATTACGGATTATTATAATTTATTTACTCTATTACGGAATGCCATTATGATAGTTTTATTTAAATTTACTTTCAAATTATTCATTTCTAGCCATTTAATTGTTTTATTTAAAGTAGTATTCATGTCATGTTCAATTTGTTGTTTATTATCACCAGTAAATATAATGGTACTGTCATCTGCAAAAAGTATAGTCTTGTGGTTAATTACTTTAGGTAGATCATTAATATAAATAATAAATAAAAGAGGCCCCAATACACTTCCTTGAGGAACACCAAAAACAACTTTCCTTTGTTCAGATGAATAGTTAACTAGCATTTTATTACTTTGACAGATTTCAGAAATGCGTGTTGTCTGTATTCTGTCACTTAAATAAGATTTTATTAATTCATATATGTTGCCTCGCACTCCGTAGGCATATAGTTTGTTCAGCAAGGTTAAGTGATCAACATAGTCAAAAGCCTTAGTTAAATCCATATAGATTGCAGTGGCGTACCTTTTTTTATCAATTGCAGTCATAACTGCACTGAGAAAATTATAAATTGCAACATTAATGTTTTTATTTTTCCGAAACCCAACCTGTTCTTCTGCAAGTAAACCATTGGTTTCAAAATAATTATATAGGGCTTCATGGATAACTTTCTCAAATATCTTGGATATCACCGGAACCAATGCTATTGGTCTGTAACAACTTAAATCATTTCTATTACCTTTCTTAAAGAGCGGTTTTATAATGGTTACTTTTAATTCATCAGGAAATACACCATATGAAATACACAAATTAATTAAATAACTCAGTACGTTGGACAGTTTAGTAGAGACATGTTTCAATATTGCAGTGGATACGTCGTCATAACCCGTACGATTTGTGGGTTTTAGGTTTAAAATTATTGTATTAATGTCATCAGGAACAGTTGGTGGCATAAACAAGGACACTAATGTTTGATTAATACCAAGACTGGGCCTTGATTGTTGGGAGATATTCACTTGGTTTATAAAGGAGTCATTAAATGAATTCGCAATTTCAACAGGGTCAGTGATAGTAGAGTCATTAATCCTAATATGGTCCATAGTAAATTCCTTGGGAACATTATATTTACTTTTGTTTATAACAGCCCAGGTAGCTTTACTTTTATTATGTGCATTGTTTATAAAATTATCATTTTGAGACTTCTGTGTGAGTTTTATTATTTTATTAAGTCTAGATGACAATTCCAGAAAATTACTTTTATTGCGTTCGGTACGGTTTTTGCGATATTGCCATAAGAGTTGACGCCTTCGCCTACAACATACCTTTATACCCCTAGTTAGCCACTTTGGTCGTGTTTTAACATATCTTTTTACTAATAGGACTGGAAAGCATAAATTATAAAACAGTCGAAAAATATCGTAAAACTCACTGAATGCCGTACATGGACTATTACAATTGAAGACGTCGCTAAAACTAAGAGAATTTATACATTCTTTAAATTATTGAATATTTTCAGTGCTGTAATCTCGTTTTTCCACATACCAGTATGTATTTTAATGTGTTAATATAGTTTACTGGTACTGTGAACAATTGGGCTGTGTGATCCAATATTGCAAACTCTATGATATCCTGTGAAAACTGACGTGTGTTATACAAAAAATTATCAATACATGTACCACTTATTAGTCTGGTGGGTCGCTGAAAGGCTAATTTTAAGTTGTGAGAGCAAAGCATATGCTTAAATTCAGTACATTAAAAGCTTTTTGTAGTACATTGATATTAAAATCTCCACACAGTATTATTTTCTTTTTACCATAACAATAACGACTCAGTAAGGAGTTAAAATTAACAAAAAACATGTTATAGTCCTCCACACTACTACTTGGCGGTCTATAAATACATATCACAATAAGTTTATGTTCTAAAAGTTCAATACCAGAACATTCAATAACGTTTTCAATACAATAGTTACTGATTGTTTTAATTGGAGTAAAAGATAATGTGTTGTGAACCAGTATACATAAACCACCACGACGAACTTTTCTACAAAAAATAGTCCCAAGAATAAAATTAGGAATATTTAACATCTCCCTATCTGATGCAACCATATTATGCTCTGTCACACACATTACTCCAATACCCGTCTTATTATGTTCTAAAGATTCAAGCACAACAGTAAGCAGGTCAGACTTGGACATTAGGCCATTGATATTTTGATGAAGTATATTTAATTTAGTCTCGAAAAAATGTCTCAGTATTACGTTCAATGTCAATATTATTTAACTGTTTGTTGTCCGAATTACATATAATGTCAGTATTAGTGTTTTTACAAAAATC
The DNA here is from genome assembly GCA_944739405.2 of Euclidia mi. Taxonomy (NCBI): domain Eukaryota; kingdom Metazoa; phylum Arthropoda; class Insecta; order Lepidoptera; family Erebidae; genus Euclidia; species Euclidia mi. The sequence goes on along the minus strand of OX123193.2, from coordinate 25,887,596 downwards.
TTGTACATAAGTCTGGGTAGAAACAGAGCGACAGGTTTTAATACCATCAATTGATACTATTTTATTAGGTATGTTTTTTACATAATTACAATAATTGTATGCATAATTTAATTTTAATATTTCTTTTAAGAGATAGCGACTAGTACAAAATGACATGTTTTGTCTGTATGGAATGAAAGATTTGTAATTTAAGTCAACAAACATAGAATTAAGATGTCTACTAGAGATAAATTTAAGTTCATAATTTAACTTTTTTATGTTTAATGCATTATTACATGGTATTTCTGTCAAAAGAATATTTGTATTTTTTACTGTATTGAGAAAAGTAGATATACTCGATTGGAATTCATACGGATTAACATCATTTATACCACCCAATATTATAACATAATCATTCATAGTATAGGTTGATTTTATTTCACATATTGCAGTATTTAAAACATGCGATAGTCTTGCACCGGGTTTCATAAAGCAAGTTACAATATAATCGCTACCTAATAACTTCTGAAGAATTCTTTGGAGTCCTCTTCCTTGTTCGTCAGATAATATAGTAACTTTTTCTTCTGTTGCATTATTTCTTGTATCCGTTCACCTTTTTGCACTAATTCCAAACATGCCTGTTCTGAGCTAGGTTTATCCTCTACAATTTTGGCCATATCTAAACTACTTGATCTAGAGCCATTGTGAATGCTGTTTACTGATTGTAATTTAGAAGGCGAATTGCAGCTACTACGTAATGTTTGATGTAAGTCTAAGACGGATGCTGTATATTCCCGTGAAGAGGTTCTCGGCAGTCCTACTTTTATGTTGACGCATTTTAGACGTCTTTGATATTGCGGCGAGTAGAATTTTAATGGTGTAACATTGGTTGACTTGAAAGTTTGTGTTAACCCAATGGACTTTAGAAACTTTATTTTACTTTGATAACTATGTATTTCTTTCTTTAAATTTGTGTTCTCTATATTTAAATTATCAATTTCCTTATTTGCAATCTCAAGTTCTGTCATGTATCTGTTTAATTTATCTGTCATTATATTTAACTCTTCCCTTTGGCATTTTGAAGTACTCGGCTGGCTCTGATACGAAACATCCATGTCATATTCGCTATCACTGAACTCCAAACTTCGAACCAATTTCTTGCGTTGAGTAACATTTTCATACTCAACATCTGACATATTTAAATTCAATATCAACCTGAATTTATTCACAAAAAGACAACTCGTTCGTGGGAATCGATCTCAGAGCACGTAAATCGCTGACCAAGACTTAGCGCAATGGGCTGTGTCGCTCATTAACAATGCAGTTGAAATAGGTGACTGCTTGACAAATACTTTTTGTATCTTATCCTCTCTATCTCCTATCTTTTTTCCTCAATAGATGTCATTAGGTGTATTAATAATTTTATTGAAATTATTTCGTTGTCATGCTTCTACTTGATACACAGCAAATTCGCTAGATGGCGTTAATATCAAATATTGATGAAATGTCAATATTGGTGATGAGTTCAAATAGAAAAAACGAACTTCTTATATTGATAATAGCTGTTATTCACTGGTTTCCACTGTTTTACACTGTTTTGTTCTTATCGTTCATTGTTTATGCGCTAGTATTTCACTTAATTCTGAATAGTCACCAGAAAGTTAACAAATACAAGCTTTATAGGGAATATAAATAGTCACTTCACTGATTTCAGAAAGTACACAATATTGGTTCAACTAGGTTTGAGATAACACTGTCACTTGATCTTTGTAGCACTATAACGCTTTTTAGACTATATATAACTTTGAACTGTAAGTTTATATATTTTTTATTAAATTTAGATACGGAGCTCGATGTTTACACGTTGGCCAGCGCCATCTACCTTCAATGCAATTCAATGCAATCATTCCATTACGCATTATGATAATATGCTTCAGGATCAACTGACCAAGTACTTTGAACTCGAATCAGTCACCGCGCACAGCCCTATATCCAAAGAGGAACAGGAGTGTGAGCGTCATTTTGTAAACACTACCACACGTGATGACGATGGTCGCTTCGTTGTAACCATTCCATTAAAGGAGTCTCCTCAACGATTGGGTGACTCATATGAACACGCCCTTGCAGGGTTTATATCATTAGAACGTAGGTTCAAGCGAGATCCAGAGTTCAAAAGGCAGTATACTCAGTTCATCCAGGAGTATATCTCATTGGGTCACATGACTGAAAATACCTCTCCTAGTGATGATAAATATCAATATATTATGCCGCATCATGGCGTTTTACGAGAAACTAGTTTAACAACAAAATTACGTGTCGTTTTTGATGCATCTGCGGCAACCACGTCTGGCGTGTCCTTTAATAACCTGCAATTAGTCGGACCCACAGTTCAGAGTGACCTCATAAGTATATTGATTAGATTTCGCCAATTCAAATATGTCGTTACTGCAGATGTAGAAAAAATGTACCGCATTATTAGAGTAAACAAAACCCAGCGTATGCTTCAGCAAATATTGTGGCGGTTTGAACCCCATGAGCAACTTAAACAGTACAAGCTCAACACTATCACATATGGCATGGCCTCATCAGCATTCTTAGCGACTAGATGTTTAGTGCAGTTAGGAAAAGAATGCACTGAAAAACCGATTTCAGACGCCATTATTCAGGGTTTCTATGTTGACGATTATATCTATGGAAATAATGATAGCTCTAAGCTAGTACAAATATGCAGAGGCGTTATAGAGCAATTAAAAAAGGCCCAATTCTCTTTAAGAAAATGGCATTCAAATAATACATCCGTAATTCAGGAGCTCATAGGTGAAAATGACACAGATGAGTATCTCAACTTGAGTGGTAATGAATACTCAAAGACCCTTGGATTGTTATCGGGTTGTAAATCCGATAAATTGTTATTTTCAGTCAACCTTACACAACATGAACACATAACGAAACGTATAATTTTGTCTACCATGGCACAAATATTTGATCCTTTAGGTCTTATCAACCCTTGTATATTGCAGGCAAAACTCATTTTACAAAAGCTATGGTCTTTGAAAATAGGATGGGATGAAAGGGTTTCGACTGAAATTGCCGTAAGTTGGTGCAATTTAATTAAATCTTTACTTTATATTAATCAAATAAGAATTCCTAGATACGTTATATGTGATCACCTGTATCCTGTGAGATACACGCATTCAGTGATGCATCAACTCAAGCATATAGTGCGTGTGTTTACATTCGATCTGTGACTCATAATGATGACGTATTGGTTAATTTGATAACCGCAAAAAGCCGCGTTGCTCCTTTGAAGCCTATGACGGTGCCACGGCTTGAATTATGCGGAGCTCTTCTAGCCGCTCGTCTAGCTGATAAGGTTAAATCATCATTAACGTTAAAAATTCACAGCTGTATTTATTGGTGTGACTCAACCATTGTCTTAAGTTGGATCAAATCATCCAAAGCCAACTTGTTGAAACCGTTTGTTTACAATAGAATTCATGAGATAAATTCCCTTACAGAACCATCCACATGGCGATACGTACCTACACGGGTAAACCCTGCTGATATAGGGTCACGGGGAGCGGACGCCAGACAGCTGGAAAAGAGTAGCTTGTGGTGGTCAGGTCCAGAATTTCTTTTAAATCCTAAATCAGATTGGCCAGTTCAACCGACTTGCATTAATGAAGGTGATCTGCCCGAAATGAAAGTGCTAAGTCATTTAGGTATCTCAGAATCACAGTCAGTTGAATATTTTAATAAATTTTCTGAATTTTCTAGATTACAACGTATCACAGCTTACGTACAACGTTTCATTCATAACTGTCGCTTTCCAAATAACAACCATAAAGGTTATTTAACGTTAAGCGAACTCAATTCAGCACTGATTACATTATGTAAACTATCTCAACAAGAATCGTTTGAACTTGAGTACAGATTGTTAAAAAATAAAAATACTTTGCCATTAAAGAATAAACTAATAAAGTTTAATCCCTTTTTGGACTCTGATGGCCTCATACGAGTAGGAGGTAGGCTAGTCAATTCACATTACTTATACGACACCAAGCATCCAATATTGTTACACGCATTGCACCATATTACAGTACTTATCTTCAAATATTCTCATAAATTACTTATTCATGCAGGTCCGCAATTACTACTCGCTAATATTCACCAAAGGGTTTGGGTGTTGAATGGCAGGAATCTTGCGAGAAAAACTGTGCGTAATTGTGTTACGTGTTGTCGATTTTCAGGCAGAATTATACAGCCGATCATGGGTGTTTTGCCTGGGGAGCAATTGCACGCTGATTATCCCTTTGTTAATACAGCGGTAGAATATGCGGGACCTGTAATGATCTTGAACCGAAAAGGTAGAGGAAGCACTTTAGTAAAGGCATACTTATGTATATTTGTTTGTTTGGCTGTCAAAGCAGTACATATAGAGCTTGTAACCGACCTGAGCTCTAAGACTTTTATTGCTGCTTTAAGCAGATTTATTGCCCGCAGAGGAAAACCTGTCAATATCTTCTCTGACAACGGCACGTGCTTTGTAGGAGCGTGTAATGAATTAGCGAAATTCTTAAAATCTAATCCACATTATATAGGTTCTTATGCTTTAGATATGTCCATTAACTTTAAGTTTTCACCTGCATATAGCCCACATTTCAATGGGTTAGCCGAGGCTGCCGATAAATCAGTAAAATATCATTTAAAACGTATTCTTGGTCTTGCCAATCTTACTTATGAGGAAATGAATACCGTTCTTGCCGAAATTGAAGCTATTCTAAACTCGAGGCCTTTAACTCCCTTATCTTCTGATCCATCGGATCTAGTAGCCCTCACGCCTTCACATTTTCTCATTGGACGAACATTAACAGTGTTGCCTTCTCCTCAGGTACAAGATGTCGCTAAGTTGTGCACCTTCTCACGTTTCATGAGAACTCAACAACTGAAAGCTCATTTCTGGGCCAGATTTCACAAAGAATACATTTCAGAGCTTCAGATACGACAGAAATGGTGCAAAGATGAAGGACAGCTACGTCTTGGACAAATGGTGCTAGTCAAATATGACCGATTGCCACCAAACAGATGGTTGCTCGGGCGAGTGTCCAGCGTGTACCCAGGCTCCGACGGCGTAACCAGAGTGGCAGATGTGACGACTGCAACAGGCACCCTTCGGCGCGCCTTCAACAGGCTGTGCCCTTTGCCAGTGACGACGGAATCTGATGGCCCAGCGAACCAAGACTCATATGTTTTGAACTTAGGTACTGTCTTGCTTGCGGGTGGACTCTGATGTATACTTTATTTAAATTAAAAATGTAAAACTTTGTAACGATACTATATTTGATTTTGTTTACAAGATAATTAAGGTATTTAAGGTGAATGTGCGCACGCTTCCCGTGACTGATCAGTTGTGTGTTTCGCCGTGGCTGGGCCCTAGTGGAGCCTTGTCGCCCGCTGGCGCCGCGCTTGCTGCTTTACGCCGGTCTGCCGTGTGCATGTGTGCTATGCGTAGTGGGAGCACATGCGAGGCGTCAACATGCTGCCGCCTCAGGAGAAAGAGTCTTGGTTCGCTGGGCCATCAGATTCCGTCGTCACTGGCAAAGGGCACAGCCTGTTGAAGGCGCGCCGAAGGGTGCCTGTTGCAGTCGTCACATCTGCCACTCTGGTTACGCCGTCGGAGCCTGGGTACACGCCGGACACTCGCCCGAGCAACCATCTGTTTGGTGGCAATCGGTCATCTTTGACTAGCACCATTTGTCCAAGACGTAGCTGTCCTTCATCTTTGCACCATTTCTGTCGTATCTGAAGCTCTGAAATGTATTCTTTGTGAAATCTGGCCCAGAAATGAGCTTTCAGTTGTTGAGTTCTCATGAAACGTGAGAAGGTGCACAACTTAGCGACATCTTGTACCTGAGGAGAAGGCAACACTGTTAATGTTCGTCCAATGAGAAAATGTGAAGGCGTGAGGGCTACTAGATCCGATGGATCAGAAGATAAGGGAGTTAAAGGCCTCGAGTTTAGAATAGCTTCAATTTCGGCAAGAACGGTATTCATTTCCTCATAAGTAAGATTGGCAAGACCAAGAATACGTTTTAAATGATATTTTACTGATTTATCGGCAGCCTCGGCTAACCCATTGAAATGTGGGCTATATGCAGGTGAAAACTTAAAGTTAATGGACATATCTAAAGCATAAGAACCTATATAATGTGGATTAGATTTTAAGAATTTCGCTAATTCATTACACGCTCCTACAAAGCACGTGCCGTTGTCAGAGAAGATATTGACAGGTTTTCCTCTGCGGGCAATAAATCTGCTTAAAGCAGCAATAAAGGTCTTAGAGCTCAGGTCGGTTACAAGCTCTATATGTACTGCTTTGACAGCCAAACAGACAAATATACATAAGTATGCCTTTACTAAAGTGCTTCCTCTACATTTTCGGTTCAAGATCATTACAGGTCCCGCATATTCTACCGCTGTATTAATAAAGGGATAATCAGCGTGCAATTGCTCCCCAGGCAAAACACCCATGATCGGCTGTATAATTCTGTCTGAAAATCGACAACACGTAACACAATTACGCACAGTTTTTCTCGCAAGATTCCTGTCATTCAACACCCAAACCCTTTGGCGAATATTAGCGAGTAGTAATTGCGGACCTGCATGAATAAGTAATTTATGAGAATATTTGAAGATAAGTACTGTAATATGGTGTAATGCGTGTAACAATATTGGATGCTTGGTGTCGTATGAGTAACTAGCTGACCCAGCGAACTCCGTATGGCCTTTTTAAGAGTTTTTATTTAATTCCCTTTTTTCCAAGCCCCTTTTCCAAAGTTACCATTGACTTAGCACTTAATCTCTTATCATTTCAGAGTCTATAAATGATGAACAAACAAACATAGATTTTTATATAATATTGAATTTCCCATTCCTTAAAATATCGGAGACGATACCCATATCGACTTTAAAAAAAAAACCCGTCCGCCATCTTTGATTTCCTATCCGCCATCTTTGATCACGAAATAGATGATGTGTTTAGATTCTCCATCCCTTTAATCATCAGAGACGATACCCATATTGATTTTTAAAATTTTCCCTTCCACCACCTTTGATTTCCCATCCGCCATCTTGAATCGCGAAATAGATGTTGTATTTGGATTCCCCATCCCTTTAAACATCGGAGACGATACCCATATTGTTTTTTTTTTAAATTCCCATCCGCCATCTTTGATCACGAAATAGATGGTGTTTTTGAATTCCCCATTCCTTAAAATATCGGAGACGATACCCATATTGATTTTTTAAAATTTTCCCATCCGCCATCTTTGATTTCCTATCCGCCATCTTTGTTCACGAAATAGATGTTGTATTTGGATTCACCATCCCTAAAATCATCAGAGACGATACCCATATTGATTTTTTTAATTTTTCCCATCCGCCATGTTTGATTTCCCATCCGCCATCTTGAATCACAAAATAGATGTTGTATTTGGATTCCCCACCTCTTAAAATATCGAAGGCGATACCCATATTGATTTTTTAAATTTTCTCATCCGCCATCTTTGATTTCCCGTCCGCCATCTTGGATCACTAAATAAATTTCATTTTATTAATCAGCATCCCGAAAATCTCGGAAACGATACTCATATAGATTGTATCCTATTTTTTTAAATTTTCCCATCCGCCATCTTTGATTTCCTATCCGCCATCTTTGATCACGAAATAGATGTTGTATTTGGATTCACCATCCCTTAAATCATCAGAGACGATACCCATATTGATTTTTTTAATTTTTTCCATCCGCCATGTTTGATTTCCCATCCACCATCTTGAATCACAAAATAGATGTTGTATTGCGATTCCCCACCCCTTAAAATTTCGAAGGCGATACCCATATTGATTTTTTAAATTTTCTCATCCGCCATCTTTGATTTCCCGTCCGCCATCTTGGATCACTAAATAAATTTCATTTTATTAATCAGCATCCCGAAAATCTCGAAAACGATACTCATATAGATTGTATCCTATTCGTTTAGCCTTTTTTTGCCCTTGACCAAACCCTCCCCCTTCTCGTTTGACCATTTTATAATTTTTGTCTGGCCTCTAAAAGTTGTGGGGTAATTTTATATAGCCTATAGCCTTTTGGCATAATTGGGCTATCATAGGCAATAACAATTTTTTAAATCCGACTGCTAGTTCCTGAGATAAGCCGACATTATCTTTTAGCCTTTTTAGCCTTTTGCCCGGCCCCAAAGGGTCGAAGCGTTATGTTATATAGCCTATAGCCTGCCGGAATAACTGGGCTATCGTATACAAAAAGAATTTTTCAGATCCAACCGGTAGTTCCTGAGATTAGCGCGTTCAAACAAACAAACAAACAAACAAACTCTTCCGCTTTATTATATTAGTATAGATGTGAATTGACTAGCCTACCTCCTACTCGTATGAGGCCATCAGAGTCCAAAAAGGGATTAAACTTTACTAGTTTATTCTTTAATGGCAAAGTATTTTTATTTTTTAACAATCTGTACTCAAGTTCAAGCGATTCTTGTTGAGATAGTTTACATAATGTAATCAGTGCTGAATTGAGTTCGCTTAACGTTAAATAACCTTTATGGTTGTTATTTGGAAAGCGACAGTTATGAATGAAACGTTGTACGTAAGCTGTGATACGTTGTAATCTAGAAAATTCAGAAAATTTATTAAAATATTCAACTGACTGTGATCCTGAGATACCTAAATGACTTAGCACTTTCATTTCGGGCAGATCACCTTCATTAATGCAAGTCGGTTGAACTGGCCAATCTGATTTAGGATTTAAAAGAAATTCTGGACCTGACCACCACAAGCTACTCTTTTCCAGCTGTCTGGCGTCCGCTCCCCGTGACCCTATATCAGCAGGGTTTACCCGTGTAGGTACGTATCGCCATGTGGATGGTTCTGTAAGGGAATTTATCTCATGAATTCTATTGTAAACAAACGGTTTCAACAAGTTGGCTTTGGATGATTTGATCCAACTTAAGACAATGGTTGAGTCACAACAATAAATACAGCTGTGAATTTTTAACGTTAATGATGATTTAACCTTATCAGCTAGACGAGCGGCTAGAAGAGCTCCGCATAATTCAAGCCATGGCACCGTCATAGGCTTCAAAGGAGCAACGCGGCTTTTTGCGGTTATCAAATTAACCAATACGTCATCATTATGAGTCACAGATCGAATGTAAACACACGCACTATATGCTTGAGTTGATGCATCACTGAATGCGTGTATCTCACGGGATACAGGATGATCACATATAACGTATCTAGGAATTCTTATTTGATTAATATAAAGTAAAGATTTAATTAAATTGCACCAACTTACGGCAATTTCAGTCGAAACCCTTTCATCCCATCCTATTTTCAAAGACTTGTGACCTAAAAGAATAAATGAATGTGGTCTTCTGACGCTTGTGGCAAGTAGGCAAGGGCTATCGTGTCAGGGTGGATACGGCCAAAGACCCGGAAGATCCGCTGAGCATTGTGGAATATTAGGTACGCTAACTGGTCGCACGAGACAGCTGACCGACGTAGTCTACAGGCGGAGGGTGGCCGTGAAAAAAATAGTGCATTATATTTGCAGGAGGCGGTTGGATACGAGTGGCTTAAGATCTATCTATGTGGAAAACTTTGGAGGAGGCCTATGTCCAGCAGTGTGTCTTGCGTCATGTACGTCGCAGCCTTCACTTACTTTTACATTCATAGTTATATATGAAATTAAATTGGATCCGTAAAAAGAATTATTAATAGAAACAAATACTGAAAGCATTGAAGTCTTATTTGTTTTTACAATAGTTGCTACATTACGGGAAGTTATGGAACTTATAAAGATTTTACCTCTAGAGGCATTAATTTTTACTGAGCACTTTAAAAATTAAGACGAAATAATGATAAATCTAATTTCATCAGCCTCAAAGATGCGATACGAGTAGTAAGTAAAGACTAGTTGAGTATGTCATGTTGCGTATTGCGCTTTGAGTCATCAAGCTAAAGCAATCCCACGTCTCCTTGTGGTGAAGCGCTCCCTCGATCAACTGTGCGGCGTCATGCAGGGCGTCCTCAGTGCGGCGTTGTGACAAAAAACCGTACTGCCTTGTTGACAATTTGTGATTGTTTTCAAGTTTCCAAAGCACCCGGGCAGCAAAGAGTGTTCCCAGTGCCTTTCCCGAGACCGGGAGAAGATCGATGGGTCTGTAGGACTTAGCAGTGAGATAGTCGGTCTTTCCCGGTTTCGGGATCGCCTTGATGGTGGCATTCCAGTGCCCTGGGAACGTGCCAGTGGTTAGGCATTGGTTGTATATGCTTAGCAGTATTTCTGGTTCCGCCCTGTACACCACCTCGCAGATGTCCGAGGTGAGTCCGTCCGATCCAGGGGATTTCTTCGGGTTCATTCTAGCGAAGACCGATTTTAATTCTTGGTGCGTGAATTTAGTTGGAGGTGGTGAGTCAACCAAGGTTTCTTTGCCAGCCATGTCATCCCTAAGGGCCCTTTGTTCGACAGTGTCAGTGTTGGGGTCGTCGTCCGGGTAAAACATATCCGCAAGGAGGCGCGCCGAATCCTCTGGCCCGAGTATTCGCCCGCCGTCAGAGCACAAAAGTCTGTCTTTCATACCCAGGTTGGAGTTCTTGATAACTCTAGACGCCATGCCACATCGTCTCTCTCTCCTGAGTCGAGCGGTACAATTTCCAGCTGTTGGTGATTGATCGCTGTATGAGATCTTTGAATTTTAGTTTAGCCTGTTTGTACTGTTCAACCAGGAAAGGTCGGCGCCTAACGTTTGCACTGTGCATTCTCATTCTCGCCCAGGCTACCTCCCTCTTGGCTGCAGTCAGATCCTTGCTCCAACACTTGCTATGCCTAGACTTGTTAAGTGCAGCATAGCGGATCGTCTTATCACATGCCTCTTGCAGTGCCTCCACCGATCCCACGGTTAGGGCAGTTACGCAGGGTGCATCCCTCGCTGCTTCAATCTTTTCTATTGAAATCTGCTGCGCAGTACTGGCCGCCGTAGACATAGAGGGCACCTTTGATAACGCATGGTAGCCGGCCATCCTGCGTGAGCTACAGGTTCGAGGAGTTGACTCCGGCCTCTGCAGACTCATCAGGAGCTACCTATCAGGGAGAAACGTCAGTATAACCAACGCAGGCGCCACCACTATTAAACAAACAACCAACGGCTGCATTCAAGGCTCTACCTGCGGACCACTGCTTCGGAATGTACTGATAGACTCACTGCTTCAGTCCCTGGAGGACGCGCAGGTGCACGTTCAGGCTTTTGCGGATGATTATTGTCATTGCCTGTTTTCGGACGGGCAGAAAGATTGAGGGGAAGCTCAACCCCATCCTGGAGCTAATCTTCAGATGGGGGCAAAGTCGGAAGCTCAAGTTCGCTGCTCATAAGAAAAATCAATTTTCTTCACCAAAAACCTTAAATATCACACTCCCAGAGTGGACCTGAATGGCACCGCCGTTGCCTTCGGAGATACATTGAAGGTCCTCGGGGTGACTTTCGACAGAAACCTCAATTACATGGCCCATTTAGGCCACACTACTGCTAAGGCTATCGCTGTCTACAAGTCCGTTAGTCGAGCGGCTCGAGCTAACTGGGACTCAATCCCGCAATTATTGGGATGGTCTACGGTGCAGTAAACGAGCCAATCATACTATATGGTACCAACGTCTGGGGCTCGGCTACTCACAGGAAACAGGTTAGGTGCAAATTAGACTCCATCTCTAGGCAATTCAACAACCTCGTCGCTAAGGCACACCGCACCACCTCTCACGTGTCCAGCTGCATCCTGGCAGGGAATCTACCTCTAGACCTGCGAGCAATCGAGTGCCGCGAATTATATCTAACTAAAAGGGGCAAGCCAGGTCTGAACTCCCCGGAAGGATCCTTGAAGCCCGAATAGGTCCCTTCTCACTTCCTCATCCCGCCTGTATCCCGCCAAAATAGTTAAGAAAACCAATATCGATAATCACATTTCCCAAATCTTTACGGGCCACGGTGGATTCAGGGATTATCTTTTTAAGCGCGGACTATCCGACTCCGCATTTTGCACCTGCGACGACGCGAGCTCTGAAACGGTACCGCATATTCTCGTAGACTGCCCTAAGTATGACAGGACTCGCTTTGACTGCGAGTGCAGGATGGGGACTCGGATCGACTCTACAACTCTAAAGGAGCTGATCGGGGATGATGAATGCAGACGGGCTTTTCTAGATTATGCTAAACTAGTCGCTGTTGCCGCGGTACGCGCAAATGTCTTGAAATATTAAAGATATACCAACGATACGACATACCATATGCCAGACAACTGCAGAGCTCAAGCAAAAGTCCTAAGCTGAAAACAAGAACTCATAAACAACAATCAGCCACAAAAATGTTATGATCAAAATTTTATTCTCAATTGTAATGGTTCTGACAAATATAGTCTAATTTTAATTTCGTTTAATTTAAATTCAATCTTAATTTAATCTTAAATTAATTTATTGTAATCATAATTCTTATTTTATTCCAATTAACAATATTGTATTTAATTTTTAATTGAATACCCCTTAACTGAGCCTGATAATGATAGCAATTGTATTGATATTTAGTAATTAATATAATTATGTACATATCAATTGTAACAAAATTTATGTAACTAGTTTTACCAAATAAAGGTCTTAAGTGCTGCTCAAAGTTGCCAGCAAGGCAAACAACGCCCTGCGATGGCGGCCTGTAAAAAAAAAACAACTCCGAAACATTATATGTATATAATATGTAAACAAACTGCCGCCGTAACCAGCGAGACCTCTGAAGAAATATCTGAGCTGCAACCACCAGCAGCAGCACAGGTGGTAGAAGAGGTACATCCAAGGGAACAAGTGGAGCTTTCCCCGCGCCACATCAACTCAGATGATGACGAAGCGTCCGTCCTGACGGCGCAGGAATCAATATGCTCCGATAGCTCAACAAGAAGGAGTGGAAGACCAACCCTCCTCTTCACCACATGCCGTGGCACAGGCATACAGATGGACGTGGCCAACAAAGCGGCGAACACCATGCTGCAAAAGGACAAAGAGACAATTGAATCGGCAGGGAACATGAAGCGAGAGTGCAAAGTTGTGGCACTAGTCTGCCTTCAGTCCCTAAATAAACAATAATTATATTATTACCCATACGAGAGGATCCTCTCACTATCAGACTCTAGATCAAGGCACAAGTTCAATCTCGAGAAGGAGCTCTCACGCCATGCCCACGAGCTTGTGCGAATAGAAAGAGCTCACAATAAACAAATAACAACACTCACAGAGGAGCTACTAAAAACTAAAGAACAAACATCCACTGCTCTAGCGGAAACTCGCGATGTGAGAAAATGGCTCGAGTTCCAAACCATCCTGCCACATTGTGAAATAAAATAAATGAAAAAAAGCACCAAAGCTATTTTGAGCTATACAATCCTAGATAAAAGAACTAGGGCTCACCCAAACTCAAGAAAGAGCGAACAGCTTCAAAAACAGAATTTAGAATAATCGATTTTAAATTTTTCGCGATTTGTATACATCATACAAAATAAATTAGCGGGTCTTAATCGCGTATGCCTTGAGACGCGATTAAGACCCGCTAATTTATTTTGCAGAATTTAGAAGCCTGAAAACGACAACTCTAAACACCAAATATACCTCACCTAAACCACCAAAATAGAAATCGGAGACAACTTCATCCCATCACGGAGAGGCTCAAAGCGGTCTCCTCTGAGCTCAAGACAATCAGAGAGCAGAGACAAGACGCACCTCCTACGGCCCACTAGAGCATAGAAACAGAAATAACGCTGGCCGAGTTGGCTAAATCAAGCACAACTACCACCTATGCGCAGGCTGCGGCAAAAAACTTCCACCACCACCCATCAGGCGACTGAACCACAGTCTCAACTCTTCAAAAGATAAGACCTAAAATGCCGATCATATTATCGTCTCTATACTCCGCAAGAAGATAGACCCGAAAAAATACGGGGCAAGGGTGGAAAAAATTAAAAAAGCTAAAAATCAGAAGATTATACTAAGCTGCAACAACAAAGACAACCTTATTGCCAATCAGCTCAAGGAGAGCAAAAATTTAAATTATTTTTTTAAACGTAACAACTGTCCGACGACGAGACCTATGTCCAGCGGTGTGTCTCGCATCATGTACGTCGCAGCCTACAGTAACTTTTACATTCATAGTTATATATATTTTAATTGGATCCGTCAAAAAGATCGATTAATAGAAACAAACACTTAGGCCCACTGGCGTAACGTTTGATTTAAGTCACTCCTTAATTTAAATTTGTTGAACAGAATTAACAGCATTAAATAATTAAGTTAAAAGTATTTAGCGTCCTCTTGCACAACGACAACAACGCTTAGATTTAGTTAAACATTTTATGAGGTCGATAAAGTAGTTTCTACGTTTTGTTTCATGGCATGGTGACTTTTTGTTACGATTTTAACGATGTTATGCGTATGCTTTTGCATAAAACAAAACGCATTGTCATCGCCTAGTAACGAAATGACAACTGACAAATAATATCTAGAAATTTTTGAGCATTAACAATAACACAAGTTGGAGCATTGTTATCAGTTATATCATCATCCTCATCATGTCAGCCTAGAGACGTCCACTGCTGGACATAGGCCTCCCCAAAGGTTCTCCACACAGACCGATATTGAGCCGCCCACATCCAACCGCTTCACCCGATCTTAACCAGATCGTTGGTCCACCTTGTGGGAGGCCTACCCCTGCTGCGTCGTCCGGTCCAGTTATATAATTATAGATAATTCTCGTCGCTAATCATGACAAGTTGCCAACGTCAGTGTGACGGTAATTAATTTTGACAGTTCTTAAATCATATTAGTCGCCAAATTTTTCGTTGTGCAAGACGCTAGTGGTGTTAAATATTCTTTTTCTCGTTAAATACACCACCGGGAGCAGTTAATTCTAGATTAGATATGAAATAGCTACGTGTTAATAACGGTATTAATAAATACGGAGTAAGTTCGGAGTAACAATACCATTCTTACACTGAGATTAAGGTATATGTTATGGCAACCCACTGATATTAAAAGTAAAAAGAATGAACAAAATTACCTGGTCAAATAAAAACTTTTTATTAAATACTTTTATTTAACAATCACAACTATCCCAAGCGAACATACCTAAGACACAACACACATATGTAATGGTGCGTAACGCAAACGTTCGGATAGGGTATTTGGCTAGGTTTGCAAGCGCTTGTGGCAAACACGATCGGTGTCGGTTTTTTGGCACAAATCACAATTTAAACTGATCTTCTTCAAGGTCTTCAAAAGGGTTATTGCGAGGTTTATACAATTTCACATGCCTTATTAATGGTAATATTTTTTCAATAATAACATCTATCATTCTTAAATCTTCAATGAAATAATCTCTATTAATTTTAATCCACAATAATAAAATTACAAAATCAGATAATAGTAGGTAAGTAATGTGAAATGTGAAAATATATTTGGGTTATGTATATAAACCTCAATGAAAGTTGGAAATACAATAGAAATCTACGAGCTTTTGCCCGCGGCTTCGCTCGCGTAAATTCGAAGTAACACAATTCTCTCATAACAGGCGGATACTTTAATAATCATTGTCGTTTAAACAACTGTTTATACCGATAAGAAGTATAACTGCAAGAAGTATTCACACATGGCGTGCAAACTACATAGTAGGTACTCAACATTACTGTTATTCGGTTTTTGTTTGTTTTTCGTGTGAGGGTGTGGCCAACTCTGGTGTCGGAATTTTCAGACCGCCCGAAGGCCTCCAACATGGCTAACGATCATTATCTTAGACAAGAACCGGGACCGACAGCTTTACGTGCCCTCCGAAGCACGGTAGCGCTCAGATGTAAATGCCACACACGGTCACCCATCCAAGTGGTAACCTGTGCACGCGTTGCTTAACTTTGCCGATCTGTTACGAACTGCAAGCCAAATCTCGCTATGAGCGCTACACTACTGTTATTCGGTGATAGTGACGTTTCTATATTTTTTTATTATTATAATTTCTAATACTGTCAGAAGCATTAGAAATTAACAAAATACTCGACAATCCGAATTTTGCGGATATAATATGTTGTCGACTCGAAATCTTTATTTTTTTATGTTTTAGATTTCAGGTAAAGTTTCGATCTAGTGTACCGTACCCCGTGACAAAATTATTAATATAGATGCTTACTCCTTGGCACTCCTTGCTTACTCCAGCGTAAAACCATGGGCCTCCGCGGATTAACTTTTACTCCCGGAGTAAATTATTAACTCCGTCCTTACTCCTAGTTTATTAATACCATAATTGCCTAATCTTTGGTTAAGTCTTGGAGTAAAGTTGTTCTGACGCTAATCCTAGTTTATTAATAAGACTGAAACAGTCTTATTAATAAAAATTGCTTATTCTTCTCTTACTCCATAGTAACACCGGGAGTAGTTAATTCTAGATTAGATATGGAATAGCTACGTGTTAATAACGGTTTAGGTATCGTCGTTTAAAGTTTTAAGAAATGTATAATTTCTTAAAAGTGTTATTAGTTGCGTTAGACTGTGCCTGTTGCACGTAGTCGTCCGTTTGTTGCAACTCAGCGATTCTTTCGAAGTCGAGAATCGTGGGACAATAAACTGTGTCGACGCGTGAGAGTGTATCGGCTACCGTGTTGCTATGTCCGCTTATGTGACATATGTTGGTAGTAAATTCGCTTATGTACATTAGATGTCTAATTCTGCGAGGTGTTTTGTCAGAATCTTTACCTAATTTAGAATATGCATAAGTTAATGGCTTATGATCGGTGTACACAGTAATTTGACGTCCTTCGAACAGTTTACGAAAGTGTTTTATTGCCATGTATATGGCTAATAACTCACGATCGTAAGCTGAATATTTTTGCTGAGCGACGGTTAACTTTTTGGAGAAGTAGCCTAACGGTTCCCATATACCATTGACTTGTTGCTGAAGAACTGCACCTACGCAAGTGTCTGAGCCGTCGGTCATTAAAGCTAGGGTCGTATCAGTCATTGGGTGTGACAAGGTAACGGCCTTTTTAAGACCTAATTTACATTGTTCATAAGCATTACTTGTCTCTTCAGACCACTGAATTTTAGTCTTATCTTTCTTTTTAGAACTGCCGAGATACTTGTTTAGCAATGACTGATATGACGCTGCGTTGGGCAAATGAGAGCGATAAAAGTTTACCATACCTGTAAATCTACGTAACTCTTCAACTGTTTCAGGTTTTGGGTAGTCGGTGATGGCCTTGACTCTATCCTCGGTCGGGCGAATACCTTTTGTTGATATGAGAAATCCTAAATACTCTAGAGATGTTTGACCAAAAATACATTTAGATAGATTAATAGTTATGCCATAGTTACTTAATCTTTCAAATACGATACTGAGATGCTTGCGGTGTTGAATTTCATCTGAACTAGATTTAGCAACAAGAGTATCATCTATATAATTAAAAATAAAATCTAGACCTTGAAAGACTGTGTCCATGAACCGTTGAAATGACTGTGCTGCGTTACGCAGTCCGAAGGTCATTCTCGGAAATTCGAAAAGTCCGAACGGTGTTATTATGGCTGTCTTCTCAATATCGTTAGGCGCGGTCTCTAAAAAATGATAAGCCCTATTGATATCTATTTTTGAAAATATTGTTTTACCAGACAATAAATATGTAAAATCCTGTAAGCGCAGGATAGGGTATCTATCGGGTTTTGTAATTGAATTAAGGCGACGGTAATCTCCGCACGGCCTAATGTCACCGTTTTTCTTTTCCACGACATGTAAAGGGCTAGACCATGGGCTTTTTGATGGACGACAAATACCTAGTTCTATCATTTTTTGAAATTCAGCTTTAACACGTTTGTATCTAGCGGGGGCAAGCGGTCTAGCTCGGGCAAAAACAGGCGGCCCTGTAGTCTCGATATGATGTTGTACTGAGATAGGTAGGGTGTCCACGAATGACATAGGTTTTGTGATGTTCGGAAATTTAGATAGGAGTTCGCTGTACGGGTGGTTAATGTTTACGGAAAACACAGAAGGTTCAATAACATTTACAATAGATGTCGAAATATTTAAATCTGTGACCTTATCGATGAGTTTTCGTGAATTTATATCAACCAAAAGCTTGTGGTAGCACAAAAAATCGGCTCCTAAAATGGGTTGTTTAACATCTGCTATTATGAAATCCCATCGATATGGTCTACGTAATTTAAAATTTAAAATTAGGGTCTTAATACCGTACGTTTTGATTTCTGTCCCGTTTGCGGCAAATAATTTGTAGTCACTACACTCGTATTGTTTATGTGATTTTGTGACTGGTAAAACTGATACGTTTGCACCTGTATCTACTAAAAATTGCAAACCTGTGTTTATATCCGTGATGCGAAGGCGGCGACATGGGGAGATGGCGCAGATGTTCGCCTCGGTCTGCGCCTCTTCTAGTTTTCCGAACGGGATTTCCAAGCGCAGGGTTCGACGCATTTTCTTGCTCTCGTATTGAAGCGCTGATGATAGTAGCACAGCTCAGACTGGCTGTCCGGGGTTCGACGCTGACGCTGTGCGGAGGGGTCACGGCTTCGGTTTTGAGATGCTGAGCGGCTGTTATTCCAACGGCGTTGATATAGCTGATATGGCGGCCTTGATCTTCTCAGCTCAGCTACGTCGCAACTGATCTTCGAAATTTCAGTCATGATCTTCTCGATATCCGTGGATATGTTCGGCTGCGGCTGCGAGACTTCAGCAACTTGTAAGGGTTTAGACGTCTCCAAAATCGTATCTGCAATTTTAGCGAGGTTTTCTAAGTCTTTCAGATCTGTAACGGCTAGCACGGCACGCACTGACGATGGAAGATGCCCTTGCCACAGTAGTCGCAGTGTATCGTCGGGGATTTTATCTCTCGCTAGGTCCTTCATACGCCGGAGAAGCTGCGAAGGCTTCTGCTCACCCAACTCCATCTCGCTGAGGAGCTTTTGGAATTGGCGTATCTCCGATTCTTCGTAAACGGTAAGTAAACGGGTCTTCAATGCTTCATATTTCTTGCTTTCAGGTGGTTTCAGGAGGATGTCGCCTACCTGCTGTATCACGTCCTTGCCAAGTTTCGTGACGACGAGGTTGAACTTGGCCTCGTCGCTGAGTTTTTGTGGGCTCAAGACGGCGTCGCATTGTACGAACCAAAGCCTAGGTTCGTCGCACCAAAATTCGGGTATTCTCGATGAAACTGTGACTGTAGCCAGTTCCACTACCTCCGGTTGCGGTTTCGTTGGGATGGACATCCTTGAAAATTTTTCGGCGGGGTCACCACTTTAGGTATCGTCGTCCTTGGGATATGGAATGAGACACTGTTTGACGGATGACACGTTTATTGTGTTCGCGCTAGGTACGCGAGTAAGTGAGTGAGTGAACCATGAATACAGTTGTACATCATATATATATATAGCTATATATATATATAGCTTAAGCATACACAGACAATATTAGTATGGATACAACTTTATTTGTAGTTGTAGGTAACCCCTACAACGGTATTAATAAATACGGAGTAAGTTCGGAGTAACAATACCATTCTTACACTGAGATTAAGATATATGTTATGGCAACCCACTGATATTAAAAGTAAAAAGAATGAACAAAATTACCTGGTCGAATAAAAACTTTTTATTAAATACTTTTATTTGACAATCACAACTATCCCAAGCGAACATAAGACAACACACATATGTAATAGGTATATATAGGATAGGGTAATTGGCTAGGTTTGTATAAGTTTGCAAGCGCTTGTGGCAAACCCAATCGGTGTCGGTTTTTTGGCACAAATCACAATTTAAACTCATCTTCTTCAAGGTCTTCAAAAGGGTTACTGCGAGGTTTATACAATTTCACATGCCTTATTAATGGTAATATTTTTTCAATTACTTCTATCATTCTTAAATCTTCAATGAAATAATCTCTATTAATTTTAATCCACAATAATAAAATTACAAAATCACATACTAGTAAGTACTCTAACGAACACTCAACAAATGTGAAAATATATTTAGGTTATGTACATAAATCTCAATGAAAGTTGGAAATACAATATAAATCTACGAACTTTTGCCCGCGGCTTCGCTCGCGTAAATTCGAAGTAAGTAACACAATTCTCTCATAATAGTCGGATACGTTTATTATCATTGTCGTTTAAACAAACTGTCTTGCTCCTTGGTTTATACCGATAAAAAATATAACTGCACGAAGTATTTACACATGGCATACAAACTACATAGTAGGTACTCAATATGACTGTTATTCGGTGACAGTGACTTTTCTGTCTTTTTTTATTATTATAATTTCTAATACTGTCAGAAGCATTAAAAATTAACAAAATACTCGACAATCCGAATTTTGCGGATATATGTTGTCGACCCGGAATCTTAATTTTTTATGTTTTAGTATTCAAGTAAAGTTTCGATCTAGTCTACCGTACCCCGTGACAAAATTATTAATATAGATGCTTACTCCTTGATTACTCCAGCGTTAAACCATGGGTCTCCGCGGAGTAACTTTTACTCCCGGAGTAAATTATGAATAGTTAGCTCCGTTCTTAATCCTAGTTTATTAATACCATATTTGCCTAATCATTGCTTAAGTCTTGGAGTAAAGTTGTTTTGACGCTAATCCTAGTTTATTAATAAGACTGAAAAAGTTTAGACGAAATAATGATAAATCTAATTTCATCAGACTCAAGATGCGATACGAGTAGTAAAGACTCGTTGCGTTTGTTGTGTTGCGCTTTGAGTCATCAAGCTAAAGCAATCCTGATTTGGTTTGTTTAAGATACGACTGTCACCTACGCTCCCGACGTCAAGATAAACTAGCTCTGTGCCAGAACGTATAATCCTCCTAGCGTTATCCCAGTTGAAATCCGGGGTTCGCAAACTAATCTAACCGGACGTCTGCCTGTCTAACCTCTGCAATGCCAGGAGCGCCTGGTGGCTGGTGCGAGGCGGACGACGACAGGGGAACCGCTTTTATGCAATTAGCAAATAACCTAGACCTTCAGGTGCTCAACTCTGGCGACACTCCAACTTTTTACACCCTGCGGAGCGACCGGCTGTACACGAGTATCGTGGACGTCACTTTCTGCTCTCAGCATTTAATCCCCAGAATTACCAACTGGCGAGTGAATACCGACTCCGCTCGGCTCACCGACCATAGACAGCTCGAATACACGATTTCACTTGACCACAGCACAACATACCTGCCGCGGGCCACCACGAGGATCTTCAATTGTAGCAAAGCCAGATGGCATGAGTTCGGCGACGCAATCCGGGCAGCGCTGAACGGGAAGCAGATTACGGTAGAAAATATTGAAGCAGCTAGGGATGCATCCTGCTTAACGGCCTTAACAGAGGGATATGCGGTGGCACTCCGAGAGGCGAGTGAAAAGACGATCCCCCGCTATGCTGCACTTAATAAGACCCAACGTAGCAAGTGGTGGAGCAAGGACCTAACTGCGGCCAAGAGGGAGGTAGCTCGTACCAGAAGGAGAATGCGCAGTGCTAACGACAGGCGCCGACCTTTCCTGGTCGAGCAGTACAAACAGTCTAAACAAAAATATAAAGACCTTATACAAGAATCTATCACCAACAGCTGGAAATTGTACTGCTCGACTCAGGAGAGAGAGACGATGTGGCAGGGCGTCTACAGAGTCATCAAAAACTCAAACTTAGCTACAAATGACAGACTCTTGCGCTCTGCGCATGACAGCGAGAGAATACTTGGCCCAGAGGACTCGGCGCGCCTCCTTGCGAATACATTCTACCCGGACGACGATCCAAGCACCGACACCGACGAACAGAGGGCCCTTAGGGAAGACATGGCGCGCGAAGAAACCTTCACGGATTCATCACTCCCAATCAAATTCACGCACCTAGAACTGGAAACGGTCTTCGCCAGGATGAACCCGAGGAAATCCCCTGGATCGGACGGTCTCACCTCGGACATTTGCGAGGCGGCGTATAGGGCGGAACCAGACATACTACTAAGCCTTTACAACCAGTGCCTTATTACTGGCACGTTCCCAGGGCACTGGCAGCACGCCACTATCAGGGTGATCCCGGAGCCGGGAAAGACCGACTATCTCTGCTAAATCCTACAGGCCTATCGGTCTTCTCCCGGTCTCGGGAAAGGCACTGGAAAAACTCTTCGCTGCCCGGGTGCTCTGGGAACTGGGACATAAATGCAAACTATCAACAAAGCAGTACGGCTTTTTGCCACAACGAAGCACTGAGGACGCCCTGTATGACGCCACGCAGGTGATCGAGGGAGCGCTTCACCGCAAGGAGATCGCAGCACTGGTCTCCTTAGATATTGAGGGTGCTTTTGACAACGCGTGGTGGCCGGCCATTTTACGTGAGCTACAGATTCGTGGCGTTGACCCCGACCTCCGCAGACTCATCAAGAGCTACTTGTCCGATAGAAGCGTTAGCATTACTTACGCAGGTGCCACTACATCCAAACAAACAACTAAAGGCTGCATCCAAGGCTCAACCTGCGGACCCCTGCTTTGGAATGTGCTGCTGGACTCACTGCTACAGTCCCTGGAGGACGCGCCGGTGCACGTTCAGGCTTTTGCAGGCGACATCATTGTTATTGCTTGTGGTCGGACGGGCAGAGAAATTGAGGGGAAGCTCAACCCCATCCTAGAGCAAATCTTTAGATGGGGGCAGAGTCGGAAGCTCAAGTTCGCTGCCCAGAAGACCCAAGCAATTCTCATAACTAAAAAACTTAAATACGACACTCCCAGAGTGGACCTGAACGGCACCGCCGTTGCCTTCGGGGACACATTGAGGGTCCTCGGGGTGACCTTCGACAGAAATCTCAATTATATGGCCCATTTAGGACACACTACAGCTAAGGCCATCGCTGTCTATAAGTCGGTTAGCCGAGCGGCTCGAGCTCACTGGGGCCTCAACCCCGCGATCATCGGGACGATCTACGGTGCGGTAATCGAGCCAATTATACTTTATGGTGCCAACGTCTGGGGCACGGTTGCTCACAGGAAACAGGTCAAGTGCAAATTGGATTCCATTGCCAGGCAATTTAACAACCTTATTGCTAAAGCACACCGCACTACCTCTCACGCGTCCAGCTGCATCCTGGCAGGGAACCTACCTCTGGACCTGCGAGCAACCGAGTGCCGAGAATTATACTTAATTAAAAGGGGTAAGCACCTGTCTGTACTCCCTGGAAGGACCCTTGAAGCCCAAACCAGTCCCTTCTCACTTCCTCATCCCGCCTGGCGACACCACATCCAATTTCAACACATTGAGAACGAATCGCAGGTCGCCGAAATCGACCCCTCGACTGTAATCTTTTACACCGACGGCAGTAAGATCGAGGGGAAAGTAGGAGGGGCTTTTACTTTCTGGGCTCAGGGAATAGAGGTGGGCACGAAGAAGTTTTCGTTGGCTGATTACTGCACCGTTTTTCAAGCAGAAATGGTCGCAATCCTTAAGGCTGTTGAACTCGTGCACAGCCGGTCGTTCCGTCTGGTGGCCATACTCAGCGACTCACGCTCCGCCCTGGAATCACTCGCTCATCCGGACGGCCTAAACCCTATCGCGTATGAAATAAGAAAAACCTTTCCAAAATTAAAGCTAAAGAAATTGCAATCAACTTTTACTTGGTGAAAGCTCATGTAGGTATCCCAGGAAACGAAAGGGCGGACGAGCTTGCCAAAGAGGCAGCGCTGAAAAGCAAGCGATCGCACACCTACGACGCGTTTCCCCTGTCGTACGATAAGCGGATCATCAGAGGCTCTACCGTATGCAAATGGCAAGAACGTTACGATGCGGCTACCGTGGGAGGTATTACTAAATTATTCTTCCCGAGTGTCGAGGCTGCCTTCAAAATAGTCAAGAAAACTTGCATTGACAATCACATTGCCCAAATCTTAACGGGCCACGGTGGATTCAGGGACTACCTTTTTAAGCGCGGACTCTCCGACTCCCCATTTTGCACCTGCGACGACGCGAGCCCTGAAACGGTTCCGCACATTCTCTTAGACTGCCCCAAGTATGCTAGGGCTCGCTTTGACTGCGAGTGCAGGATGGGAACTCAGATTGACTCTGCAACCTTAAGGGAACTGATCGGGGATGATGAACGCAGACGGGCTTTCCTAGATTTTGCCAAACAGGTCGTTATCGCTGCGGGACGAGCAAATGGCTCAAAATATTAAGGATTAAAATTTTTATTTATAATTGTAATTACATCCTTATAATAATGTAATGAATCTGACAATCATGGTCTAATTTTAATTAAGCAATAATTTTGAATTCAATTTTAACTTAAACTCAAATAAATATGAAATAAATCTATTGTAATTTTTAATTTTAATCTTATCTTAATCATAATTCTTATTTTTAATTTTTAGCAATAATTTTTAATTTTAATCTTATTTTAAATTAATAAAAATTTCGGTCGTCGATCTGTGCAACAACAGCCCTCAGCATGCTGACAGTGATAGTGACAGCGAGAACGTCATATTGAACGCTCAATACATTGTGCAAGACGCTCTTGATAGTGTCATGGACGATACGGAAGCATTAGTTAAGAAAATTTCTAAATCTTTAGTCGATAATGACTTTTTATGAGTTTGTGTGTATAATTATGTTTTTTTTAATATTTTAGCTAGTGTTTTGAGTTTTTGTTGTTTTACTTCTTTCCAGAATGTGTTAGGTATCTTTTATAGAAATAAAATATCTTTATTCTTGAAAATATGTTTTATTTTATAAAATCCATATAATGTGCACGTTTTATTACCACTCTAAATATTTTTTTAAACATAAAACATTTTTAAGCGCACAAAACTTTACATGATAATATAGTTCTGGCATCCTTATGTTGAAAAGATCTAGGTTTCAAATTATTCATAATTGTCTTTAATTGTCACTCACAATCATACTCATAATCATCTAACGATTGTATTTTATTTTCATCATGGAATTCACCGGGAATACGAATACTTGTACCATATACCATTTCTGCCGCGCTTGTATTATTGTCTGAACGGGGAACTACACGCAAACCATACAAGACGGTGCTTAATTCTCGCAACCAATCTGTTCTATCATGTAATCTGGCCATAAGAGCTGCTTTAAGTGAACTATTTATTTGTCTATTCATATCTGGCCAGTAAAACTTATCTGTTACCAATTTGCGCGTTGTCCTAATACCGGGATGACTATTGTCATGACACAAGTGGAATTCTGTTTTTCTAAATTCTTCAGTCAAATATGGTCGAACCTTATCCTTTACCTTATTACAAATAATAAATATTTCGCACGTTGGTATAAATATTTTAGTTAATTGACTACTCTTATTGTTTAACTGTTGCTGTAAACATTCGTCCTTACTCTGTGATATAGCTAAAGCGTTGTAGTCTATTAAACTATGACTCGTTATACTTTCTATGCTTGATAGGCAATCTGCGACTTCGTTTTGCTCACCGGACACATGACGTATGTCCGTGGTAAATTCACTTATATATAACCATTGTCGAGTACTTCTAGGTAATTCATTTTCTGTTTTTTTTTGGTAAACGCATATGTAAGTGGTCTATGATCAGTGTACACTATAAGCTCTCTTCCTTCTACCATACTCCGAAAATGTTGTAAGGATGTATAAATGGCTAATAATTCCCTTTCATACGTACTGTATTTACTTTTTGTTTCTGATAACTTCTTTGAGAAATAACCTAATGATTGCCAACTGCCTTCGACATATTGCTGTAACACAGATCCTAGGCTAAAACAAGATGCGTCAGTAAAATATAGTGTTGCGAGTACATTCGAATAAACCAAAGGGCATTATGATAGCTGTCTTTGGAATATCGTCTGGATTAACTAAAATGCAATGGTAAGCTCGGTTTATATCAATACGGGAAAAAACTTTCTTGTTAGCTAAAATGTACGTCAAGTCCTGTAATCTGGGAATA
The DNA here is from genome assembly GCA_944739405.2 of Euclidia mi. NCBI lineage: Eukaryota > Metazoa > Arthropoda > Insecta > Lepidoptera > Erebidae > Euclidia > Euclidia mi. The sequence goes on along the minus strand of OX123193.2, from coordinate 25,861,553 downwards.
GGATATCTATCAGGTAATGTCACCGCATTTAAGCGTCTATAATCTCCAACGGGTCTAATGTCACCTCCGTTTTTTGGCACAATATGTAACGGCCCAAGGACTTTTAGAGGGCCTAATAATACCCATTGCTTGCATAAGTTCAAACTCCTCTTTAACCTTTTTGTACCGGTCCGGCGGTAAAGGCCTTGCCCGCGCATATACAGGTGGACTAGTGGTCTCAATATGGTGAAAAACAATATGCTCTGGAGTCTCTTTAAAAGAAAAAGGTCTGGTTATCTCCGGATAATCTTTCATAATAACATCAAAAACAGAAATTCAATACTAATGAACTGAGTTCGCGTTAGAACTGCGTGGCGTCGAAGTGATTCAAAAGTATGTGATTGTAAATTATACCAATCATTCACTACTAGTACAGCTGCCATATATTCGTGATCAGTTTTGATTCCAAAAGTTATAAACTCAATTCGCATCAGAACTAAGAAGTGAAAAAATTTTCAAAACTAGTGAACAGTTAAAATCAAAAATTAAATGATGAAACTGAGGTCACGTAATCATGAGGCAAATAATTTATCCATACTTATTTTTTAATTACCCCACTAATTTAATTTGTTATGTTTTACGGAAAATGAGCAAGGAGCAGAGGACAAAAAACATTGACGTCGGGTTCAAGAAAAAAGATAATCGTAACATAGATAAGTAACAATTTTAATTGTAGATATGAAACAACAATTTTATCATTTATAATAGTGATCTTTATTTTTTAATTTATATTAAAACAATTTAAAAATCATCATATCCAAACCACGGATTAAAGTCAGTAACGGGTTATGCCCCCGTTATTATCTATTATTGCTTGTAGTCTTTCCCTCATTGAACCGGTCACTTCCCTACCATCTGGAAACGAGGCCGGGTTATTGTACTCCCCAAACCCGGCAAGGACCCCAGGAAGCCGGAGAACTACAGGCCCATCACTCTCCTCTCGACGATGTCTAAGTGTTTCAGCGGCTGCTGCTGGCGAAGATCACCCCGCATCTTACACCGAGACCCGAGCAATTCGGGTTTCGCCAAGCGCATTCCACCACGCTGCAGCTGACTCGCGTACTAGACGAGATGGCCACGTGGATGAACAAGCGAGGCCACACGGTGACCGTGATGCTCGACATGGAGAAGGCGTTCGACAGGGTGTGGCATGACGGCCTCATCTACAAACCGTCAACGCCCACTATCCCGCGACAACTCATCATGGTCATCGCATCATTTCTCCGAGGGAGAACCTTCCACGTGACCGTCAGAGGAGAGGACCATCAAGGGAGCTCCCACAGGGGAGCTGTCTCTCCAGAACTTAAGAATGCAATAGAAATGCCAAGCCTGGCTCCTGTTAAGACAAAGAAGGATAAAATACTGAATATTACTTTTGAAATCAAAAAGAAATCAAATCCAAAGAAAGTAAATCAAGTCCGAAGATAAAAAGAAGTTCATTCAGTGACATGGATAGAAGCAAGTTCTTGGAAACCATTACCCGCCCCAAGTTCAATAATAGTTAGGAAAACACCTAGAAAATCTAATCTAGAGGTGGAAAAACTGGCCCGGAAGGCATACCAGTCCTCGCCAGCGCTGATTGAAGTGAACCTCGTACAGGCGTTTACGGATGGGATCCGGGACCTGGAGGTAAGAACAGCGGTAAGACTTGGCCACTTCAAGAACCTGAAGGACGCCTTACCCCACGCTCTGGAGGTGGAAGCAGTACGACGCGACGAGCGAAGTCACCGCATCAGGGAAGAAGCTAGGCAACAAAGTTTACCGTCACAAAGCCATCGTGGCCGATATGGAGGACGTCTTGGCTTCATGCGACTTCATGCGGAAGCATCGCTGCGAGTTCGATGTTAACCAGGGAGTGTTGAAGTGTGGCTCAGAAGACGTCTTCATGGAAGGTTCGACTTCAGGAAAAGTGTACTGCCTGAAGAATGTCATTCTTCACCCGCGGTCGGATACGGTTGTACCAGTTTGTCTAACAGGGTATTCGGGTCAGGAGAACCGTTGCGTACTTATCGAAGGCCTAGAGAAAGAATCCTCATGGAAGATTGCTCGAACCTTGGTAAGGGGTACCAAAGTTTCATCAGTACGCGCACTGAATGCAAGTGACAAGGGAGTGTTGCTCAAGAAAGTGACGGAATTGAGCACCTATGAAGGAGCGGCTTGCATGCGTAGAAGTCAACGGCAACCTACCAGCGCCAAGATTCAGGGTGCACGATTTGACGTGACTTAACTTTTAGAGGACTGCCAAAGTACCCTGTCGGAAGAAGAGAAGAACAAGGCTGGGAAGATTTTAAACCGGTTCGCCTATATTTTCTCGATCAGTGATGGCGACATAGGGAAGACAGCACTAGTCCAGCACAAAATAAACACGGGAAGTGAAGCACCGATTCGCCAGAGGCCAAGACGTGTGTCAGTGGCACGAGAACGAGAAGTGGAAGCTATGATCGACGGTATGGTGAAGGAAGGCTTAATTGAGCCTTCTTCCAGCCCGTGGTGCTCTCCGGTTGTGCTAGTTAAGAAGAAAGATGGCAGCATGCGCTTCTGTGTAGACGACCGCGGATTAAATGACATCACCAAGAAGGACAGCTACCCACTGCCAAGGATTGATGACACACTGGATACGCTGACGGGGATGAAGTGGTTTTCTACCTTAGATCTAAAAAGTGGCTACTGGCAGGTGGATATAAATCCTCGAGACAAGGAGAAGACGGCAATCTCCACAGGCAAAGAATTGTGGCAACCGACCTTCGAAAATTGGAGCAAGTGCTGTCAAAGATACGAGGAGCTAATTTGAAGCTGAGTCCGAAGAAATGCGCGTTATTCAGACGGCAAGTGAACTTTCTAGGCGGGCTCTTGCGGTGAAAGAATGGCCAGTTCCAGAGAACAAAACGCAGGTCAGAGTATTCCTCGGATTATGCTCCTACTATCGGCGGTTTGTGAAGAACTTTGCTGGCATTGCTCGACCTCTTCATAAGCTCACCGAAGACAGAGTACAGTTCTGTTGAACGAGAGCTGTGACGTTGCATTCCAGAAGCTGAAGGAACATCTGTGTACTGCACCTATTCTAGGCTACCCTGACAATGAACATGAATTCATAGTTGACACAGATGCCAGTAACACTGGAATTGGCGGCTTGCTGTCACAAAAGAAAGGTGTTCAAGAAGTTGTTATAGCATACTTCAGCAAGGCCTTATCCAAACCCGAAAGAAACTACTGCGTCACCCAGCGGGAACTTTTGGCTGAAGTAAAGACATTGCAGCATTTCAACAAATATTTGTTTGGGCCTAAATTCCATCTGCGAACCGACCACGCTGCGCTGAAATGGCTACTTCAATTTAAGAACCCTGAAGGACAAGTAGCCAGATGGATTGAACTGCTGCAAGAGTTTGATTTTGAAATACAACATCACAGCAGCAAGTCCCATGGTAACGCAGATGCTCTATCGCGTAGGCCGTGTCCCGACCAGTGCAAGCACTGTGCCCGCCAAGAAACGAAGCAGGCAGCATTAGTGAGGATGTTGAAGACGGGTCTGAGCAACGAATGGAAAGAAGCTTTGCAGAGTGCTCAGCAAGACGACAAAGACGTACAGCTGATTCTCGAATGGAAGAAATCAGGCGCTCCTAGGCCCAAATGGAGTGAGATCGCAGCAATGAGCCCTATCACCAAAGGTTATATGGGCACGGTGGGAAAGCTTGGTTGTCCAGGATGGAGTTCTGTGCCGCAAATGGGAAAATGCTCTAGGTAACCAGTGCCATCTGCAAACGGTAGTGCCCAAAACTAAGGTGCCGTAAGTATTGCTCTATCACAATGGTGCTTAAGGAGGTCACATGGTCGTTAAGAAGACCCTTACTAAGATCCGAGAGCGGTTTTATTGACTCCACTGTCGGGATCACATCGAGGATTGGTGCCGCAAATGCACAAGTTGTGCAGCCGTGAAGAGGCCACACACTTGTAGCAGAGGTGCATTAAAGGTGTACAATGTGGGAGCCCCATGGGAGCGCATAGCGTTGGATGTCGCTGGGCCGTTTCCTGAGAGCCAGGACGGAAACAAATACTTCTTGATTGTGATGGATTACTTCACAAAGTGGCCTGAAGTGTTTGCAATCCCAAATGAAGAAGCTACCACAGTGGCCGATAGGCTGGTGCATGAAGTCTTTTGTCGGTTCGGGGTGCCCTTGGAAATCCACAGTGATCAAGGCCGGAACTTCGAATCTGAGGTGTAGACTTATCGCGTGATGGGTGCAAATAAAACCAGGACCATAGCTTATCATGCGCAATCGGATGGCATGGTTGAGCGATCCCTGGAAAGGTACCTGGCGAAGGTCCTGGCGAGAGATTGGGACAAACACATCAAACCATTTCTCCTGTCAAACGCAGTGCGGTCCATGAAACTACAGGAGTAACACCAGCTTTTGCCAATTTCGGTAGAGAACTACGTTTACCTGTAGACTTAATCACCGGTATTCCAACAGAACCTCCATGCAATTATTACGCGAACGACCTACGCAACAAGATGAACGACGTATACGAGCACATCAGGGAATCTGGACAACAGATGTCTGAAAAGATGAAGACTCACTACGACTGGAAGGCAAACAACAAAGGCTTTTCGATGAGGGGTCATTGGTGTGGCTTCATAACCCAATAAGAATCAAAGGTAAATCGCCTAAGTTACAAGCCAGATGGGACGGGCTATATCGCATAATTACCAGGATGAACGACGTCAGAAGAGACCGCGAGGTGCACCGAAGATAGTTCATGTGGACCGGTTGGCTCGTTACTATGGGTCCAACCATGTTCGGGACGAACACGTCTAAGAGGGCAGTGTTACGAATGGCGATATTTTAAGATTTATTTTAACGCCATCTATCGGACACAAAGAGAACTAGATGAGAAGAGATCGCGATTGAATAAATAAAAGCGCCATCTAGTAGCAAAGAGAGGAAGTTATTATTCCCTACTAGATGGCGAACTGGAACTTCGTTTGTGGTTCGGATAGATCAAGAACGTTTGAGCAAGTACTCAAACATACTCGCAACCTTATCCGGTCGGTTTAAATAGCTTTCGAACGAGTGGATTGAAACAGTTCAGTTGAATAAACAGAGCGATAAACATCGAGCGAAGGATTTGAAGGGTAAGTGAATCGTTGAGTGTTTTGTAGATTGAAATTATGTTTTTATTGGTGTTTTATTGGTGCTTAAAATTAAGTGTGTGGCTGAATAAAGTACAGTTTAGTGTCATAGTGCATTTAATTTATTACCAAACCCCGGTTCGTAACAATATGCAGATACATTTAGGGTCCTGGTTCTTTTTCTTACCAGGTTGGTAAGAACCACCACCTTTAAGGTGGCCTTCTGGCAAGTACGTCGGCTGCGTCATTCCCTCTTGAGCCACTGTGGCTCTTGATCCATTGCAGTGTTAGTTTGTTTAGGTGGTGGTCAGGCTTACCCTAAAGTACAAATGGTAATGTTCCTTTCACCCCTTCCGGAGGCTTGGCCTACAGAATTCTCGACCTCAAACACAAGTTGAACCATTTTTCTTGTAATAAGCTTCGAGGCATATTCTAGTACTATAATCCACACAGCAGCAGTGCATTTCCAATATTGATAATCAATTAATATACAGGATAACAGCTTCGCGGAGAGAACCGAGCTCTGTGGGACCTGGGACGCCAGTATTAATATGTATATTTAATTTCGTAGTAGCTGCCATCTTGGACGACTGTGATACTTTGATCTTCCAGGAATTTGTCTACCCATTTGCAGTCCAGTCCCTCGGGGACTCCATAGGAGCTACGATAAAAGTGGCCTGTGCCAGACCCTGTCAAAAGCTGCCTGGCTACATCGAGGGCAACAGCGAATTTTAACTCTGCTCCCAAGGTATCTGCCCACCAGCCGAACGTTCATGGCGATTGCCGAGGTCCCATAAATACCTACTTACGGAGACTTGTATTTATTTTGCGCTTCATGACCTTGGAAAGCAAACGTTATTGCTATGGGTGTGTAGGGCTATTGCTATGGGGTCCGACCAGTAACTCTTTTAGGGATCGCGTGAAGATGGGCTTCTTTTCATATAAACTTGAAATAAAATGTGATTTATTAAAATTGAGCGCAACAGTCACTCCACAACAACATTTTTTTACGAGTACCTACTTAGACCCGATCATGCCGCCACCGCCGCTGCCACCGCTGCCGCCACCGCCACCGCCACCGACAACGCCACCGCGGCCGCCGTCGCCGCCACCGCCGCCGCCGCCGCCAGCGCCGCCGCCGCCGCCGACGCCGCCGCCGCCACCCACGCCACCACCGCCGCCAACGCCGCCGTCGCTAGGTCCAAAGCCGCGGTCGCCAGCACCAAAGCCGCCGCCGCCAGGTCCAAAGCCGCCGTCGCCAGCACCAAAGCCGCCGTCGCCAGCACCAAAGCCGCCGCCGCCAGCTCCAAAGCCGCCGTCGCCAGCACCAAAGCCGCCGCCGCCAGGTCCAAAGCCGCCGCCACCGCCGCCGCCGTGTTGCCGCCGTTGTAAAATATTTTAACTTCACTAGTAGTTTCTCAATAGTGGTGCTACATGTATGCCGCCTGCAGAGGTGGCCTTACCCATTGCGAGGCTCCGGGTGGCAGGTCTTTGCGAAGCCCTTTATCCTTCATATTCATATTCATTCATATTTTATTGCATTTTATTGCATAAAACATGGTATTCGAGGATGGTACATTTAGATCACATGTTTTGCTACGGTTTTAAAGCATGCATTAATAATATTAAAATTTATTTATAAACATCACACTAGGTAACATTTTGCTATAAAAAAAAAAAAAAAAAAAAATCGCCGACGCCATCACCGCCACCACCGACATCACCGTCGTCAACGCCGCCGCCGCTAGGTTCAAAGCCGCCGTCGCCAGCACCAAAGCCGCCGCCGCCAACTCCAAAGCCGCCGTCGCCAGCACCAAAGCCGCCGCCGCCAGCCTTCCCAAGTCGCCTAGAACCTACGGTTTCGGTGTATCGCCGAGCCATTTTTTTGGCGTCGTTGTTTAAACATAGGACTAGCATACTATCAGACACGTAAATCGTAATTAAATCAATTAAAAGTAGTTTTTTAAGGGGCTAATACTTTCAAATAAGTCTTCATAACCTTCATAATAATAAACGTTACGATAGTTCAATGCCCTCAGTATAGAAAGAGCACACAGCGCAGTATTGCTTAGTTGACATTTTATATGTATTATAAAGACTAGATGGTATTTACATATTTTAATTATCATTAGCGAATAATTACCCGCGTTGACAGCTTGTATAATTTTCGAGTGCGATATAATCATGTCATCGGTAAGTAAAAATATATTTTTAACAATCTAACCTATTTGTGTTTCGTTTCCGCCGCAGTATTAAATTTCAAATTAAATTCTCAGTAATTATAAGTAGTATGATTGACCTGTTGTTTTAGAGGTTAGTGATCTTGATCAATAAACCTAAGGTTGTGGGTTCGATTCCTACTTAGGACACATCTGTGTGATGTGTACGATTATTCGTTCTATATCTAGTTATAATTTATCTGCGATGTGTATGTATTTAAGAAAACATATGTATGTTGATCAGTTATTTGGTAGCCGTAGCACAAACTGCTTAGCTTGGGGTCAAATAACCGTGTGTAAGTTTTAATAGGATAAATATTATTAACATACTTACAAATGATATTCTTAAAAAGGAATCTAACTCGTTGTTTTCATTACTAATTATACCACTGTAGCATGTTAGAAACGAAGGTTTCCATTGTGTTTATAAAGTTTTTTAACAATTGGTTTCAGGTATCTGAATCGGAGATAGTTTTAAGCCAATACGCTCAAGACCCTTACGAAGATTTTTACGAGATGATTCGTAATGAGCCTGAGCGATATTGTAAACAACCTGTAAAAGACAAAAAAACAAAGCAACGGTGCAGGGAAAAGTCAAAAAAGCAAACTCCAACGAAGTCATTTGTTATGAGTCGCCTACAGCGACGCGGTATTAAATTAATAAAAACTTCGGTCGTCGATCTGTGCAACAACAGCCCTCAGCATGCTGACAGTGATAGTGACAGCGAGAACGTCATATTGAACGCTCAATACATTGTGCAAGACGCTCTTGATAGTGTCATGGACGATACGGAAGCATTAGTTAAGAAAATTTCTAAATCTTTAGTCGATAATGACTTTTTATGAGTTTGTGTGTATAATTATGTTTTTTTTTTAATATTTTAGCTAGTGTTTTGAGTTTTTGTTGTTTTACTTCTTTCCAGAATGTGTTAGGTATCTTTTATAGAAATAAAATATCTTTATTCTTGAAAATATGTTTTATTTTATAAAATCCATATAATGTGCACGTTTTATTACCACTCTAAATATTTTTTTAAACATAAAACATTTTTAAGCGCACAAAACTTTACATGATAATATAGTTCTGGCATCCTTATGTTGAAAAGATCTAGGTTTCAAATTATTTATAATTGTCTTTAATTGTCACTCACAATCATACTCATAATCATCTAACGATTGTATTTTATTTTCATCATGGAATTCACCGGGAATACGAATACTTGTACCATATACCATTTCTGCCGCGCTTATATTATTGTCTGAACGGGGAACTACACGCAAACCATACAAGACGGTGCTTAATTCTCGCAACCAATCTGTTCTATCATGTAATCTGGCCATAAGAGCTGCTTTAAGTGAACTATTTATTTGTCTATTCATATCTGGCCAGTAAAATTTATCTGTTACCAATTTGCGCGTTGTCCTAATACCGGGATGACTATTGTCATGACACAAGTGGAATGCTGTTTTTCTAAATTCTTCAGTCAAATATGGTCGAACCTTATCCTTTACCTTATTACAAATAATAAATATTTCGCACGTTGGTATAAATATTTTAGTTAATTGACTACTCTTATTGTTTAACTGTTGCTGTAAACATTCGTCCTTACTCTGTGATATAGCTAAAGCGTTGTAGTCTATTAAACTATGACTCGTTATACTTTCTATGCTTGATAGGCAATCTGCGACTTCGTTTTGCTCACCGGACACATGACGTATGTCCGTGGTAAATTCACTTATATATAACCATTGTCGAGTACTTCTAGGTAATTCATTTTCTGTTTTTTTTTTGGTAAACGCATATGTAAGTGGTCTATGATCAGTGTACACTATAAGCTCTCTTCCTTCTACCATACTCCGAAAATGTTGTAAGGATGTATAAATGGCTAATAATTCCCTTTCATACGTACTGTATTTACTTTTTGTTTCTGATAACTTCTTTGAGAAATAACCTAATGATTGCCAACTGCCTTCGACATATTGCTGTAACACAGATCCTAGGCTAAAACAAGATGCGTCAGTAAAATATAGTGTTAATTTGCAATTAAGCAACGGCTGCGATAGCATAACCGCCTCTCGCAATCGTTGCTTACATTCTAGAAATGCCTTTTCTGCCTTTCCAGTTCATTGAATCTTAGTTTTATCGCGTTTCTTAGAATCATGTAAATAAGCATTTAACTCTACCTGGTATTCCGCTGCTTTTGGCAATTGCGACCTATAAAAATTTATCATTCCTAAAAATCTTTGCAATTGTTCGATAGTTTCTGGTTTTGGGAAATCTTCAATAGTTTTTACTTTATTCTCTAACGGATAAATACCTTTTGTAGTAACCTTATATCCTAAAAAATCTTCTCCAGTTTTTCCAAACTTGCACTTGCTTAAATTTATAGTTATGCCGTATTTATGAAATCTTTCAAATATCTGTCTTAATAATTGTTTGTTTTCCTCTATAGTATCTGATACACAAACAATATATATATTTTTTTTTATGTTAATAGGCGGCAAACGAGCAGACGGATCGCCTGATGGTAAGCAATTACCGCCGCCCATGGGCACAAGCAACACCATAGGAGTCACAAGTGCGTTGCCGCCCCTTGGGGTTGGGAAAAGGGATAGGATGGGGAGAGGAATGAGGGAGAAGGATGTCCGTTAGTATGCATATTATTACATATTTATTGTGATACCTATTAATTATGTTGTTTTAAATTAATATTATTTGTTAAATTACTCCCTCTTTAAGCACCTACTTCAATCATCTCTGCATCACCCAAAGGTTGGCTGGTAGAGAATGCCTCTGGCATTAAGCCCGCCTTTGTGCATTACTTTTTTGTAATTGTGCAAGAAGTTTAAAATAAAATAAATAAAGGAAGGAATAGGGGATAGGGCCTCCGGCACTCTCACTCACCGGACGAAACGCAACAGTTTAGATACTGCTACTTTACGTCGATTTTCTGTGAGAGGGTAGTACTTCCCCGACCGAGCCGGCCCATTAATGCTGAAATCAGCAAGGCTCTACTACTTTCTATCATCAAGATAACAGAATATATTCTCTACCTCTTGTAAAACAGTACAATTCATGAATCTTTGAAAAGTTTGAGCCGCATTTCGCAGACCAAACATCAAACGAGTACATTCGAATAAACCAAAGGGCGTTATGATAGCTGTCTTTGGAATATCGTCTGGATTAACTAAAATGCAATGGTAAGCTCGGTTTATATCAATACGGGAAAAAACTTTCTTGTTAGCTAAAATGTACGTCAAGTCCTACAGGACTTCGATATCCTATTCCCAGATTACAATCTGGGAATAGGATATCTATCAGGTAATGTCACCGCATTTAAGCGTCTATAATCTCCAACGGGTCTAATGTCACCTCCGTTTTTTGGCACAATATGTAACGGCCCAAGGACTTTTAGAGGCCCTAATAATACCCATTGCTTGCATAAGTTCAAACTCCTCTTTAACCTTTTTGTACCGGTCCGGCGGTAAAGGCCTTGCCCGCGCATATACAGGTGGACTAGTGGTCTCAATATGGTGAAAAACAATATGCTCTGGAGTCTCTTTAAAAGAAAAAGGTCTGGTTATCTCCGGATAATCTTTCATAATAACATCAAAAACAGAAATTCAATACTAATGAACTGAGTTCGCGTTAGAACTGCGTGGCGTCGAAGTGATTCAAAAGTATGTGATTGTAAATTATACCAATCATTCACTACTAGTACAGCTGCCATATATTCGTGATCAGTTTTGATTCCAAAAGTTATAAACTCAATTCGCATCAGAACTAAGAAGTGAAAAAAATTTCAAAACTAGTGAAGAGTTAAAATCAAAAATTAAATGATGAAACTGAGGTCACGTAATCATGAGGCAAATAATTTATCCATACTTATTTTTTAATTACCCCACTAATTTAATTTGTTATGTTTTACGGAAAATGAGCAAGGAGCAGAGGACAAAAAACACTGACGTCGGGTTCAAGAAAAAAGATAATCGTAACATAGATAAGTAACAATTTTAATTGTAGATATGAAACAACAATTTTATCATTTATAATAGTGATCTTTATTTTTTAATTTATATTAAAACAATTTAAAAATCATCATATCCAAACCACGGATTAAAGTCAGTAACGGGTTATGCCCCCGTTATTATCTATTATTGCTTGTAGTCTTTCCCTCATTGAACCGGTCACTTCCCTACCATCTGGAAACGAGGCCGGGTTATTGTACTCCCCAAACCCGGCAAGGACCCCAGGAAGCCGGAGAACTACAGGCCCATCACTCTCCTCTCGACGACGTCCAAGTGTTTCAGCGGCTGCTGCTGGCGAAGATCACCCCGCATCTTACACCGAGACCCGAGCAATTCGGGTTTCGCCAAGCGCATTCCACCACGCTGCAGCTGACTCGCGTACTAGACGAGATGGCCACGTGGATGAACAAGCGAATGCGAAGCGATGAACACGGTGACCGTGATGCTCGACATGGAGAAGGCGTTCGACAGGGTGTGGCATGACGGCCTCATCTACAAACCGTCAACGTCCACTATCCCGCGACAACTCATCATGGTCATCGCATCATTTCTCCGAGGGAGAACCTTCCACGTGACCGTCAGAGGAGAGGACCATCAAGGGAGCTCCCACAGGGGAGCTGTCTCTCCAGAACTTAAGAATGCCATAGAAATGCCAAGCCTGGCTCCTGTTAAGACAAAGAAGGATAAAATACTGAATATTACTTTTGAAATCAAAAAGAAATCAAATCCAAAGAAAGTAAATCAAGTCCCAAGATAAAAAGAAGTTCATTCAGTGACATGGATAGAAGCAGGTTCTTGGAAACCATTACCCGCCCCAAGTTCAATAATAGTTAGGAAAACACCTAGAAAATCTAATCTAGAGGTGGAAAAACTGGCCCGGAAGGCATACCAGTCCTCGCCAGCGCTGATTGAAGTGAACCTCGTACAGGCGTTTACGGATGGGATCCGGGACCTGGAGGTAAGAACAGCGGTAAGACTTGGCCACTTCAAGAACCTGAAGGACGCCTTACCCCACGCTCTGGAGGTGGAAGCAGTACGACGCGACGAGCGAAGTCACCGCATCAGGGAAGAAGCTAGGCAACAAAGTTTACCGTCACAAAGCCATCGTGGCCGATATGGAGAACGTCTTGGCTTCATGCGACTTCATGCGGAAGCATCGCTGCGAGTTCGATGTTAACCAGGGAGTGTTGAAGTGTGGCTCAGAAGACGTCTTCATGGAAGGTACGACTTCAGGAAAAGTGTACTGCCTGAAGAATGTCATTCTTCACCCGCGGTCGGATACGGTTGTACCAGTTTGTCTAACAGGGTATTCGGGTCAGGAGACCCGTTGCGTACTTATCGAAGGCCTAGAGAAAGAATCCTCATGGAAGATTGCTCGAACCTTGGTAAGGGGTACCAAAGTTTCATCAGTACGCGCACTGAATGCAAGTGACAAGGGAGTGTTGCTCAAGAAAGTGACGGAATTGAGCACCTATGAAGGAGAGGCTTGCATGCGTAGAAGTCAAGGGCAACCTACTAGCGCCAAGATTCAGGGTGCACGATTTGACGTGACTTAACTTTTAGAGGACTGCCAAAGTACCCTGTCGAAAGAAGAGAAGAACAAGGCTGGGAAGATTTTAAACCGGTTCGCCTATATTTTCTCGATCAGTGATGCCGACATAGGGAAGACAGCACTAGTCCAGCACAAAATAAACACGAGAAGTGAAGCACCGATTCGCCAGAGGCCAAGACGTGTGCCAGTGGCACGAGAACGAGAAGTGGAAGCTATGATCGACGGTATGGTGAAGGAAGGCTTAATTGAGCCTTCTTCCAGCCCGTGGTGCTCTCCGGTTGTGCTAGTTAAGAAGAAAGATGGCAGCATGCGCTTCTGTGTAGACGACCGCGGATTAAATGACATCACCAAGAAGGACAGCTACCCACTGCCAAGGATTGATGACACACTGGATACGCTGACGGGGATGAAGTGGTTTTCTACCTTAGATCTAAAAAGTGGCTACTGGCAGGTGGATATAAATCCTCGAGACAAGGAGAAGACGGCAATCTCCACAGGCAAAGAATTGTGGCAACCCACCTTCGAAAATTGGAGCAAGTGCTGTCAAAGATACGAGGAGCTAATTTGAAGCTGAGTCCGAAGAAATGCGCGTTATTCAGACGGCAAGTGAACTTTCTAGGCGGGCTCTTGCGGTGAAAGAATGGCCAGTTCCAGAGAACAAAACGCAGGTCAGAGTATTCCTCGGATTATGCTCCTACTATCGGCGGTTTGTGAAGAACTTTGCTGGCATTGCTCGACCTCTTCATAAGCTCACCGAAGACAGAGTACAGTTCTGTTGAACGAGAGCTGTGACGTTGCATTCCAGAAGCTCAAGGAACATCTGTGTACTGCACCTATTCTAGGCTACCCTGACAATGAGCATGAATTCATAGTTGACACAGATGCCAGTAACACTGGAATTGGCGGCTTGCTGTCACAAAAGAAAGGTGATCAAGAAGTTGTTATAGCATACTTCAGCAAGGCCTTATCCAAACCCGAAAGAAACTACTGCGTCACCCAGCGGGAACTTTTGGCTGAAGTAAAGACATTGCAGCATTTCAACAAATATTTGTTTGGGCCTAAATTCCATCTGCGAACCGACCACGCTGCGCTGAAATGGCTACTTCAATTTAAGAACCCTGAAGGACAAGTAGCCAGATGGATTGAACTGCTGCAAGAGTTTGATTTTGAAATACAACATCACAGCAGCAAGTCCCATGGTAACGCAGATGCTCTATCGCGTAGGCCGTGTCCCGACCAGTGCAAGCACTGTGCCCGCCAAGAAACGAAGCAGGCAGCATTAGTGAGGATGTTGAAGACGGGTCTGAGCAACGAATGGAAAGAAGCTTTGCAGAGTGCTCAGCAAGACGACAAAGACGTACAGCTGATTCTCGAATGGAAGAAATCAGGCGCTCCTAGGCCCAAATGGAGTGAGATCGCAGCAATGAGCCCTATCACCAAAGGTTATTTGGGCACGGTGGGAAAGCTTGGTTGTCCAGGATGGAGTTCTGTGCCGCAAATGGGAAAATGCTCGAGGTAACCAGTGCCATCTGCAAACGGTAGTGCCCAAAACTAAGGTGCCGTAAGTATTGCTCTATCACAATGGTGCTTAAGGAGGTCACATGGTCGTTAAGAAGACCCTTACTAAGATCCGAGAGCGGTTTTATTGACTCCACTGTCGGGATCACATCGAGGATTGGTGCCGCAAATGCACAAGTTGTGCAGCTGTGAAGAGGCCACACATTTGTAGCAGAGATGCATTAAAGGTGTACAATGTGGGAGCCCCATGGGAGCGCATAGCGTTGGATGTCGCTGGGCCGTTTCCTGAGAGCCAGGACGGAAACAAATACTTCTTGATTGTGATGGATTACTTCACAAAGTGGCCTGAAGTGTTTGCAATCCCAAATGAAGAAGCTACCACAGTGGCCGATAAGCTGGTGCATGAAGTCTTTTGTCGGTTCGGGGTGCCCTTGGAAATCCACAGTGATCAAGGCCGGAACTTCAAATCTGAGGTGTAGACTTATCGCGTGATGGGTGCAAATAAAACCAGGACCATAGCTTATCATGCGCAATCGGATGGCATGGTTGAGCGATCCCTGGAAAGGTACCTGGCGAAGGTCCTGGCGAGAGATTGGGACAAACACATCAAACCATTTCTCCTGTCAAACGCAGTGCGGTCCATGAAACTACAGGAGTAACACCAGCTTTTGCCAATTTCGGTAGAGAACTACGTTTACCTGTAGACTTAATCACCGGTATTCCAACAGAACCTCCATGCAATGATTACGCGAACGACCTACGCAACAAGATGAACGACGTATACGAGCACATCAAGGAATCTGGACAACAGATGTCTGAAAAGATGAAGACTCACTACGACTGGAAGGCAAACAACAAAGGCTTTTCGATGAGGGGTCATTGGTGTGGCTTCATAACCCAATAAGAATCAAAGGTAAATCGCCTAAGTTACAAGCCAGATGGGACGGGCCATATCGCATAATTACCAGGATGAACGACGTCAGAAGAGACCGCGAGGTACACCGAAGATAGTTCATGTGGACCGGTTGGCTCGTTACTGGGTCCAACCATGTTCGGGACGAACACGTCTAAGAGGGCAGTGTTACGAATGGCGATATTTTAAGATTTATTTTAACGCCATCTATCGGACACAAAGAGAAATAGATGAGAAGAGATCGCGATTGAATAAATAAAAGCGCCATCTAGTAGCAAAGAGAGGAAGTTATTATTCCCTACTAGATGGCGAACTGGAACTTCGTTTGTGGTTCGGATAGATCAAGAACGTTTGAGCAAGTACTCAAACATACTCGCAACCTTATCCGGTCGGTTTAAATAGCTTTCGAACGAGTGGATTGACACAGTTCAGTTGAATAAACAGAGCGATAAACATCGAGCGAAGGATTTGAAGGGTAAGTGAATCGTTGAGTGTTTTGTAGATTGAAATTAAGTTTTTATTGGTGTGTTATTGGTGCTTAAAATTAAGTGTGTGGCTGAATAAAGTACAGTTTAGTGTCATAGTGCATTTAATTTATTACCAAACCCCGGTTCGTAACAATATGCAGATACATTTAGGGTCCTGGTTCTTTTTCTTACCAGGTTGGTAAGAACCACCACCTTTAAGGTGGCCTTCTGGCAAGTACGTCGGCTGCGTCATTCCCTCTTGAGCCACTGTGGCTCTTGATCCATTGCAGCGTTAGTTTGTTTAGGTGGTGGTCAGGCTTACCCTAAAGTACAAATGGTAAGGTTCCTTTCACCCCTTCCGGAGGCTTGGCCTACAGAATTCTCGACCTCAAACACAAGTTGAACCATTTTTCTTGTAATAAGCTTCGAGGCATATTCTAGTACTATAATCCACACAGCAGCAGTGCATTTCCAATATTGATAATCAATTAATATACAGGATAACAGCTTCGCGGAGAGAACCGAGCTCTGTGGGACCTGGGACGCCAGTATTAATATGTATATTTAATTTCGTAGTAGCTGCCATCTTGGACGACTGTGATACTTTGATCTTCCAGGAATTTGTCTACCCATTTGCAGTCCAGTCCCTCGGGGACTCCATAGGAGCTACGATAAAAGTGGCCTGTGCCAGACCCTGTCAAAAGCTGCCTGGCTACATCGAGGGCAACAGCGAATTTTAACTCTGCTCCCAAGGTATCTGCCCACCAGCCGAACGTTCATGGCGAATGCCGAGGTCCCATAAATACCTACTTACGGAGACTTGTATTTATTTTGCGCTTCATGACCTTGGAAAGCAAACGTTATTGCTATGGGTGTGTAGGGCTATTGCTATGGGGTCCGACCAGTAACTCTTTTAGGGATCGCGTGAAGATGGGCTTCTTTTCAAGAAGATGGAACCCTTTGGGCTGCGTGCGAAAAACGGTAGGTACAGGCGCGTTGGAATGAGGGTGAACTCAGTGACGCACGTCAGCACCTCTACTGGAATGCCGTCTGGCCCACGCACTTATTGGTTACACACTGGCACTTATGTTGAATGCGCATGTAATGCAAACCTTAGGCAGGGAGCACCCACATCATACGATAAACTGTGAAGTGCCTCCGCTAGCATATGAAATCGAGTCCAAATCAAATAGTTGGACCAAGACGGGATATACTGTAATCGGATTTAGGCTGTAAAGCAACCAGACCAGAAAACCGGATTCCCAGTGGGATTCGATCTATAGATATGTAGATCCGTAGATTTTAGATTCGTTTTTGACATAAGCTCCATACAAAATATGTCAAACACGAATCTCGAATCTCAAAATCCATGTATGGATCGAATATTGAAAATGGCCGTTATTCGCTAGTCGTAGCGATAGCCTTCTTGCTGAAGCTGGAAGTGACGTTAAACTCCCGCTTGTCCTCTCTGACTCTAGGATTTCGATTCCTCGCGATCTAGTTCTAGACCAGATACGGTGACTGCTATTCTAGCGTACCCTCTATACAGGGTTAATTTTGGAATGACATATGGGAAATGAAGATGAATAATTCCATCCCCAGTTCTATGACGCGGACAGCACAGTCCTGATTATCAGTACTTAAATCTGAAGCAATGCCATTTCCATAAAAAGGACCTGAAGAATTCTCACGGTCCATCCCTATTTGACAACTTATATCGCCAGACAGGGGCGTTGCGTCTACATTAAAGAGAGCGGGGCAGGCCACTCTGTACCTAGGTGGTGTAAGGCATCAAGATTGCTATGTAAACCCCTTATAGTACAGAAATACATTTTAATAGCGGGTATGGAGTCAGCGCCATTGTTTGCCGGGTCATGTTATTTGAGAGAGCGAGACATTAATGCACCGAAGAACTCCCGGTGCCCTCTCGTAAACCACCGGGATCCATTTTGGTTTCCCATTTCGTGCATGATAACTGCGAGTTTAGATTTTATTTTTATTAGTTTCCACAAGGGCTCCAAACTCGTCGTGTGCCCGAGGGCCCCTGCCCACCTAGACGGCCCTGTGTGTTAACATAACTTCTAATGTATTCTGCTGAATTACCATCTCTTTCATTACATTCTTTGTGTCTGTTTTTACCAAATTTATAATATCATTTAACATACTGAATATCTTATTTAAAAGATTCGCCGAGTCTAATGCAGTTCCTGGAAATTCATAATTAGCCCACTTTTTATAGCTGTAACGGTTGTATCGACCGTCAGGTCTATAATATCCATCAAGAGCTGTATAGCCGGTGCTCTAATATTTAAATTCAAGCCAGGGTTGAGTATAATACAAAATTTTTGAGATGTTTCTTGGATCTTATTTTCATTATTACAAGCGTTGTATGTGTCAGATGTTTTTTTTCTGCAAGCGCACGCTATAAATTGTGACTTATAAAATGTGTCAAATTTTTTATGCTTTAAAAAAATCGTTTCTCAGGTATTATTTTCGCGTAGTAGACTTCGGCTTGGTGATGAGTCTTGTGACATACAGGTATAACAGTTGCGTTTGGCCCCGAAATATAGTCAAAATAATTTTGTAACTTGGTTTTATACATTTTCCTTGCTTTATTTATTCTTTCCTTGACTTCTTTTTCTATATTCAGGTCCCTCATTATGTCTTTTCCAATGTAATTTTATGCTTTTCTACCTTCTTTCTAGATCTGCTCCAAATAATCCGTAGGTAAGTTTCTCAACATATTCTGTTTCTGTTCCAATTTTGGTGGATACTGCGGCTTTAGCACATGAATAGATAAACGGAACAGAGACAAAGCTTCATACAACAGCGCGAATCGGTTGCACTACTACAAGCACGCGGCGCATGTGTGCGTGACCACTGGCCGCTTGTCGTGTACGCGGCGAGACTGGAAAAAACTGGTTTACGTTGACAATCTCAGGGTTATTACGACGCACGTTGTTTGTTTAGTACGTTGCAAGTTTTATTATTTTAATGTAAAAATTACTGACTGATAAAGAATTGACCAATTTTGACGTTAAGTCTGTTGGGGATCGAGCTGAATGGGGTTTCATACTAGAAGTCGATCTCTTATATCCTGATCATTTACACAATCACCATAACGATTTACCATTTTGTCCCGAGAAATGTATACCTCCTGGAGGCAAAACGAAAAAAATAATAGCTAATTTATATAATAAGTACAATTATGTGATACATTACATTCATTTAAAAAAGTGCTGAGAAAATGGTTTAATTTTACGTAAAGTGCATAGGGCAATTACTTTTAGGCAAAGTCCGTATTTGAGACAGTATATAGAACTGAACACTCAACTAAGACAAAGAGCGAAAAGTACTTTCGATCAAGACTTTTTTAAATTATTAAATAACAGTGTTTTTGGCAAAACTTTGGAAAATACTGAGAAAAGAGTAACCGTTAATTTGGTTAACCAGTGGTGCGATCAGTCCAATCGTACCAAAAAATTATTATCAGCCGAGAAACTCATAGCCAACCCCTATTTCCATAGTGTGTCTATTTTAACTGAAAATTTAGTTGCAATCCAAATGAGACCCGACCAAATTCTTTTAGATAAACCTATTTATATCGGATTTACTGTATTAGAACTCTCTAAATCGCATATGTACAATTTACATTATAATATTGTAAAGCCTTTTATAAGGACCGAGTGCAGCTGTGTTACACAGATACTGATTCTTTAGTCTATAAAATTTACACTAACGACTTTTATCACGATTTGAATAATCACTTTTTGCAATATTTTGACACAAGTAACTATGACCCAGGAAATGATTTAAGCATACCATTAATTAACAAAAAAATTCCTTGCTTGTTTAATGATGAAATGGGAGGTAAATATATCACTGATTTTGTCGGTTTGCGATCAAAATTATACTGCATAAAAACTCCAAATAAAATTATTAAGAAAGCAAAGGGAGTAAGATCATGCGTAGTTAGGGACTTAAGCATGAATGATTATGAAAATATTTTATTTAACGGTGAAGTTATACGCAAAAACAATATCATGTTTAAATCAATTAGGCATGAAATATTTACTCGAAGTGTCAACAAAGTTGCTCTATCTAGAAATGACGATAAACGATCGATATCTGCGGATAACATAACAACCCGAGCCTGGGGACTTCACTATTCATTATTATGAATAGTGAACATAATAGTATACAATAATAAGTTTAAAATATTAATTACCTATAAGTATCACCTATCACATTCATAATACTGCTTGTACATATATCTGCGATACATACCTACAGATTGTATTACGTTAGAATACGATAACATGTAATTTTGCCTGACCTGAGAATCGAAGCCGGTCACATATGCCATTACATCAATATTATATCGGCTATAATCTTACTTAAGTTAGCAAAATGTTTTATTAATTACATTGTAACTTTGCTCGAACCGAGCATCAAACAGTGGATGTGATGAACCCCTAACCTGTGCCACAGACTGAGTGCACAATCTAATCATATTATATTGTTATCCTAGTTTTAAGAAATGTACCTACGAACATATAAACTTGAAATAAAATGTGATTTATTAAAATTGAGCGCAACAGTCACTCCACAACAACATTTTTTTACGAGTACCTACTTAGACCCGATCATGCCGCCACCGCCGCTGCCACCGCTGCCGCCACCGCCACCGCCACCGACAACGCCACCGCGGCCGCCGTCGCCGCCACCGCCGCCGCCGCCGCCACCGCCGCCGCCGCCGCCGACGCCGCCGCCGCCACCCACGCCACCACCGCCGCCAACGCCGCCGTCGCTAGGTCCAAAGCCGCGGTCGCCAGCACCAAAGCCGCCGCCGCCAGGTCCAAAGCCGCCGTCGCCAGCACCAAAGCCGCCGCCGCCAGCTCCAAAGCCGCCGTCGCCAGCACCAAAGCCGCCACCGCCAGGTCCAAAGCCGCCGCCACCGCCGCCGCCGTGTTGCCGCCGTTGTAAAATATTTTAACTTCACTAGTAGTTTCTCAATAGTGGTGCTACATGTATGCCGCCTGCAGAGGTGGCCTTACCCATTGCGAGGCTCCGGGTGGCAGGTCTTTGCGAAGCCCTTTATCCTTCATATTCATATTCATTCATATTTTATTGCATTTTATTGCATAAAACATGGTATTCGAGGATGGTACATTTAGATCACATGTTTTGCTACGGTTTTAAAGCATGCATTAATAATATTAAAATTTATTTATAAACATCACACTAGGTAACATTTTGCTATAAAAAAAAAAAAAAAAAAAAAAAGAAAATCGCCGACGCCATCACCGCCACCACCGACATCACCGTCGTCAACGCCGCCGCCGCTAGGTTCAAAGCCGCCGTCGCCAGCACCAAAGCCGCCGCCGCCAGCCTTCCCAAGTCGCCTAGAACCTACGGTTTCGGTGTATCGCCGAGCCATTTTTTTGGCGTCGTTGTTTAAACATAGGACTAGCATACTATCAGACACGTAAATCGTAATTAAATCAATTAAAAGTTGTTTTTTAAGGGGCTAATACTTTCAAAATAAGTCTTCATAACCTTCATAATAATAAACGTTACGATAGTTCAATGCCCTCAGTATAGAAAGCGCACACAGCGCAGTATTGCTTAGTTGACATTTTATATGTATTATAAAGACTAGATGGTATTTACATATTTTAATTATCATTAGCGAATAATTACCCGCGTTGACAGCTTGTATAATTTTCGAGTGCGATATAATCATGTCATCGGTAAGTAAAAATATATTTTTAACAATCTAACCTATTTGTGTTTCGTTTCCGCCGCAGTATTAAATTTCAAATTAAATTCTCAGTAATTATAAGTAGTATGATTGACCTGTTGTTTTAGAGGTTAGTGATCTTGATCAATAAACCTAAGGTTGTGGGTTCGATTCCTACTTAGGACACATCTGTGTGATGTGTACGATTATTCGTTCTATATCTAGTTATAATTTATCTGCGATGTGTATGTATTTAAGAAAACATATGTATGTTGATCAGTTATTTGGTAGCCGTAGCACAAACTGCTTAGCTTGGGGTCAAATAGCCGTGTGTAAGTTTTAATAGGATAAATATTATTAACATACTTACAAATGATATTCTTAAAAAGGAATCTAACTCGTTGTTTTCATTACTAATTATACCACTGTAGCATGTTAGAAACGAAGGTTTCCATTGTGTTTATAAAGTTTTTTAACAATTGGTTTCAGGTATCTGAATCGGAGATAGTTTTAAGCCAATACGCTCAAGACCCTTACGAAGATTTTTACGAGATGATTCGTAATGAGCCTGAGCGATATTGTAAACAACCTGTAAAAGACAAAAAAACAAAGCAACGGTGCAGGGAAAAGTCAAAAAAGCAAACTCCAACGAAGTCATTTGTTATGAGTCGCCTACAGCGACGCGGTACCCTTAATTTGGTAATGTATGCCCTGATATACATAAACTTAGAAAACATTTTTTGCCGAAAAAATAAAAAAAATACGTGTATCTACATTTTTATCATCTTGCAATACTAACAATTTTTTGAAGAAAATGTAAATCAGACATCTGACAACACTAGTTTTGACATAAGTCAATGAAAATGGCGACCGGCCGTCAGTCAGCAGTGCTGTCCAAGGTATTTATAATATTATATTAATTATTACGTGGTTTAGGACAAGTGCAATGAAAAATTTTTATACTTGATTTTATGATAATATACTTCTGGTAATAACTTTGAACTTTTTCTTACATAAAACGGCTATATATTGGGTACTAACATGATGTATGCTGTGACATACATTGCCAATTTCATAATAAAAGACCCTTCAGTTCATGTGTATGTCATGGCATACATCGCCAAATTAGGGGTTTTGCTTTGCTTATTTTATGTTTTAGCATGTTTTTTCTTTGTCGGCAGCAAAAGCTTCAAACTCGTGGTGGTAGAATTTTAGCGCTTGTCCCTACTCAAAATGCACCTTCTGATGATAGTGAACGTTCAGATATTGAAGACGAGATACGTGTGCACACCACGCTTTCCGTGTCTAGTTCATCTGTACCCTCAGTTGATAGCTCCTTAGAAAGATTAAACCTACTAGATGATGAACAGGACCCCACCAGCGAAAATGTTTGCCTTACACCCATTTTCCAAACAGTTTATTCTAGCCCATCTCTAGAACCGAATTGCTGTAAAGTACCGACATTGAGTGACATTCCATCATTTCCTGCAACACCGGCAACTCCTGCAACTCCTGCACCCCATGCACCCCCTGGCTTGGTAACACAACGCATGAACGCAGAAAGCTCTTCCCAATCAAGTTTTTCGAGACAAACAAGATCACAGCGTCCCACTGTTCATGTTGCTAAACGACCGAGGCGAATTCAAAAGTTCACTCTAAGTTATCGCTGGAAAAAAGCTGCGTTTCGTCATATGGCAACTGATGAAGAGGAATTGGATCCCACTGACGACGTTCAAGTCCTATCTCCACTGGAGTATTTTTATAAGTTTTTTTCCCCTGTCATTTTTACAGACATTGTTGAACAAACAAACGCCTATACTATATCCAAAACTGGACGTACCCTTGGATTGACCGAAGACGAATTGCGAGATTTTTTAGCGATACACATCATCATGGGTGTTGTGAGCATGCCATCGTATACCGATTATTGGAGTTTGCGATATAGATACAAACTGGTGGCCGATTTGATGCCTCTAAAACGTTATCAACAGATCCGCCGTTACTTACATTTCGTTGATAACAACATACAAGACTCTGACAGATATTATAAAGTTAGGCCGTTACTACATAAGATCAGAAATAATTGTTTAGCTCAAGACAATGAAATGAGATACAGTATCGATGAGATGATGATCCCATACAAAGGAACAAAAGCGGGTAAGCGTCGTCAATATATGAAAGATAAACCCAATAAGTGGGGCTTCAAAAATTATGTGCGAGCTGGTGTGTCAGGTATGATATACGATTTCGTTTTGTATGGTGGAGAGGACACGTTCAGATTTCATACTTTTACAGAAAAGGAAGCCTCTATTGGATTTGGAGCGCAAGTGGTAATCGCTTTATGCAAAAGTATCAAATCTAAACCTGCTTTTGTTTTCTGCGATAATTTTTTTACCTGTCCGGAGTTATTTTACATACTCAGGGAAGACTACGGAATCTTTGGATTGGGCACCATCAGAAATAATAGATTGAGAGGTGCAGAAAAAATTCTGCCTTCAGAGAAAATATTGAAAAAGAAACCCCGGGGTAGTCATGCTCATGTTACCTGTGATAAAAATCGTTTGGTCGTAGTGCGGTGGAACGACAATAAAGCTGTGACGTTGATAAGTTCCTTTGTAGGCGTGGAACCAGTGGATACGATAAAAAGGTACTGCAAGGATTCTAAAACTAAGGTCGATGTACAATGTCCGCAAATAGTCAAGGAATACAATAAGCATATGGGAGGAGTTGACTTGGCCGATATGCTTATTTCATTATATAGAACCCCATTCAAAACCCGGAGATGGTATATTGGTATATTTGCACAACTCCTGGACATATGTGTAAACAACGCGTGGCTCTTACACAGGAAAGATAATTCAAAGTCTGGAAAACCATCAATCCCTTTGAAGGACTTCCGATTTGAGCTGTATGAAGGTCTCAAAAAATACGAGCGCAGTGAAAATGAGGTCAAAAACAAAAAAAGGATTCCACAGGCCAGCCCAGTGGAATCGTCACGTTTTGACAATGTTGGTCATTTCATGACAATGACCACTCAAGGTCGATGTCGACTGTGCTCTAAACTGACGGTTGTGCAATGCATGAAATGCCAAGTTCGCCTTTGTTTTGTAACAGGAAAAAATTCTAGAAATTGTCAACTTCAGTACCATTTACGCGCGTAATTTTTTTTTAACTTCTAGAAGTGTTTCGCAATTTTTTTGTTATAATTTTACTAATAAAAAATACTAAATAAAATAATTATTGTTTTTATACTTAGTTCCTAAAGTTATTGGTAATGTATGTCCCTACATACAACACATTTACAAGATGTAGTCTTGAGAAGTTGGCAATGTATGCGGTGGCATACATACGTTTTCAGGAAAACTAAACTTTTCAGTTTTTTTTTATTATTTTTCTATTATAGCTTTATGTGCGCCAATTACATTTCCAATTAAAAAAAACTGTTTCTAATACATTGTAGGCTTTGCCAAATTAAGGGTTAAATTAATAAAAATTTCGGTCGTCGATCTGTGCAACAACAGCCCTCAGCATGCTGACAGTGATAGTGACAGCGAGAACGTCATATTGAACGCTCAATACATTGTGCAAGACGCTCTTGATAGTGTCATGGACGATACGGAAGCATTAGTTAAGAAAATTTCTAAATCTTTAGTCGATAATGACTTTTTATGAGTTTGTGTGTATAATTATGTTTTTTTTTTAATATTTTAGCTAGTGTTTTGAGTTTTTGTTGTTTTACTTCTTTCCAGAATGTGTTAGGTATCTTTTATAGAAATAAAATATCTTTATTCTTGAAAATATGTTTTATTTTATAAAATCCATATAATGTGCACGTTTTATTACCACTCTAAATATTTTTTTAAACATAAAACATTTTTAAGCGCACAAAACTTTACATGATAATATAGTTCTGGCATCCTTATGTTGAAAAGATCTAGGTTTCAAATTATTCATAATTGTCTTTAATTGTCACTCACAATCATAATCATAATCATCTAACGATTGTATTTTATTTTCATCATGGAATTCACCGGGAATACGAATACTTGTACCATATACCATTTCTGCCGCGCTTATATTATTGTCTGAACGGGGAACTACACGCAAACCATACAAGACGGTGCTTAATTCTCGCAACCAATCTGTTCTATCATGTAATCTGGCCATAAGAGCTGCTTTAAGTGAACTATTTATTTGTCTATTCATATCTAGCCAGTAAAACTTATCTGTTACCAATTTGCGCGTTGTCCTAATACCGGGATGACTATTGTCATGACACAAGTGGAATGCTGTTTTTCTAAATTCTTCAGTCAAATATGGTCGAACCTTATCCTTTACCTTATTACAAATAATAAATATTTCGCACGTTGGTATAAATATTTTAGTTAATTGACTACTCTTATTGTTTAACTGTTGCTGTAAACATTCGTCCTTACTCTGTGATATAGCTAAAGCGTTGTAGTCTATTAAACTATGACTCGTTATACTTTCTATGCTTGATAGGCAATCTGCGACTTCGTTTTGCTCACCGGACACATGACGTATGTCCGTGGTAAATTCACTTATATATAACCATTGTCGAGTACTTCTAGGTAATTCATTTTCTGTTTTTTTTTGGTAAACGCATATGTAAGTGGTCTATGATCAGTGTACACTATAAGCTCTCTTCCTTCTACCATACTCCGAAAATGTTGTAAGGATGTATAAATGGCTAATAATTCCCTTTCATACGTACTGTATTTACTTTTTGTTTCTGATAACTTCTTTGAGAAATAACCTAATGATTGCCAACTGCCTTCGACATATTGCTGTAACACAGATCCTAGGCTAAAACAAGATGCGTCAGTAAAATATAGTGTTAATTTGCAATTAAGCAACGGATGCGATAGCATAACCGCCTCTCGCAATCGTTGCTTACATTCTAGAAATGCCTTTTCTGCCTTTCCAGTCCATTGAATCTTAGTTTTATCGCGTTTCTTAGAATCATGTAAATAAGCATTTAATTCTACCTGGTATTCCGCTGCTTTTGGCAATTGCGACCTATAAAAATTTATCATTCCTAAAAATCTTTGCAATTGTTCGATAGTTTCTGGTTTTGGGAAATCTTCAATAGTTTTTACTTTATTCTCTAACGGATAAATACCTTTTGTAGTAACCTTATATCCTAAAAAATCTTCTCCAGTTTTTCCAAACTTGCACTTGCTTAAATTTATAGTTATGCCGTATTTATGAAATCTTTCAAATATCTGTCTTAATAATTGTTTGTTTTCCTCTATAGTATCTGATACACAAACAATATATATTTTTTTTTATGTTAATAGGCGGCAAACGAGCAGACGGATCGCCTGATGGTAAGCAATTACCGCCGCCCATGGGCACAAGCAACACCATAGGAGTCACAAGTGCGTTGCCGCCCCTTGGGGTTGGGAAAAGGGATAGGATGGGGAGAGGAATGAGGGAGAAGGATGTCCGTTAGTATGCATATTATTACATATTTATTGTGATACCTATTAATTATGTTGTTTTAAATTAATATTATTTGTTAAATTACTCCCTCTTTAAGCACCTACTTCAATCATCTCTGCATCACCCAAAGGTTGGCTGGTAGAGAATGCCTCTGGCATTAAGCCCGCCTTTGTGCATTACTTTTTTGTAATTGTGCAAGAAGTTTAAAATAAAATAAATAAAGGAAGGAATAGGGGATAGGGCCTCCGGCACTCTCACTCACCGGACGAAACGCAACAGTTTAGATACTGCTACTTTACGTCGATTTTCTGTGAGAGGGTAGTACTTCCCCGACCGAGCCGGCCCATTAATGCTGAAATCAGCAAGGCTCTACTACTTTCTATCATCAAGATAACAGAATATATTCTCTACCTCTTGTAAAACAGTACAATTCATGAATCTTTGAAAAGTTTGAGCCGCATTTCGCAGACCAAACATCAAACGAGTACATTCGAATAAACCAAAGGGCATTATGATAGCTGTCTTTGGAATATCGTCTGGATTAACTAAAATGCAATGGTAAGCTCGGTTTATATCAATACGGGAAAAAACTTTCTTGTTAGCTAAAATGTACGTCAAGTCCTGTAATCTGGGAATAGGATATCTATCAGGTAATGTCACCGCATTTAAGCGTCTATAATCTCCAACGGGTCTAATGTCACCTCCGTTTTTTGGCACAATATGTAACGGCCCAAGGACTTTTAGAGGGCCTAATAATACCCATTGCTTGCATAAGTTCAAACTCCTCTTTAACCTTTTTGTACCGGTCCGGCGGTAAAGGCCTTGCCCGCGCATATACAGGTGGACTAGTGGTCTCAATATGGTGAAAAACAATATGCTCTGGAGTCTCTTTAAAAGAAAAAGGTCTGGTTATCTCCGGATAATCTTTCATAATAACATCAAAAACAGAAATTCAATACTAATGAACTGAGTTCGCGTTAGAACTGTGTGGCGTCGAAGTGATTCAAAAGTATGTGATTGTAAATTATACCAATCATTCACTACTAGTACAGCTGCCATATATTCGTGATCAGTTTTGATTCCAAAAGTTATAAACACAATTCGCATCAGAACTAAGAAGTGAAAAAGTTTTCAAAACTAGTGAACAGTTAAAATCAAAAATTAAATGATGAAACTGAGGTCACGTAATCATGAGGCAAATAATTTATCCATACTTATTTTTTAATTACCCCAGTAATTTAATTTGTTATGTTTTACGGAAAATGAGCAAGGAGCAGAGGACAAAAAACATTGACGTCGGGTTCAAGAAAAAAGATAATCGTAACATAGATAAGTAACAATTTTAATTGTAGATATGAAACAACAATTTTATCATTTATAATAGTGATCTTTATTTTTTAATTTATATTAAAACAATTTAAAAATCATCATATCCAAACCACGGATTAAAGTCAGTAACGGGTTATGCCCCCGTTATTATCTATTATTGCTTGTAGTCTTTCCCTCATTGAACCGGTCACTTCCCTACCATCTGGAAACGAGGCCGGGTTATTGTACTCCCCAAACCCGGCAAGGACCCCAGGAAGCCGGAGAACTACAGGCCCATCACTCTCCTCTCGACGATGTCTAAGTGTTTCAGCGGCTGCTGCTGGCGAAGATCACCCCGCATCTTACACCGAGACCCGAGCAATTCGGGTTTCGCCAAGCGCATTCCACCACGCTGCAGCTGACTCGCGTACTAGACGAGATGGCCACGTGGATGAACAAGCGAGGCCACACGGTGACCGTGATGCTCGACATGGAGAAGGCGTTCGACAGGGTGTGGCATGACGGCCTCATCTACAAACCGTCAACGCCCACTATCCCGCGACAACTCATCATGGTCATCGCATCATTTCTCCGAGGGAGAACCTTCCACGTGACCGTCAGAGGAGAGGACCATCAAGGGAGCTCCCACAGGGGAGCTGTCTCTCCAGAACTTAAGAATGCAATAGAAATGCCAAGCCTGGCTCCTGTTAAGACAAAGAAGGATAAAATACTGAATATTACTTTTGAAATCAAAAAGAAATCAAATCCAAAGAAAGTAAATCAAGTCCGAAGATAAAAAGAAGTTCATTCAGTGACATGGATAGAAGCAAGTTCTTGGAAACCATTACCCGCCCCAAGTTCAATAATAGTTAGGAAAACACCTAGAAAATCTAATCTAGAGGTGGAAAAACTGGCCCGGAAGGCATACCAGTCCTCGCCAGCGCTGATTGAAGTGAACCTCGTACAGGCGTTTACGGATGGGATCCGGGACCTGGAGGTAAGAACAGCGGTAAGACTTGGCCACTTCAAGAACCTGAAGGACGCCTTACCCCACGCTCTGGAGGTGGAAGCAGTACGACGCGACGAGCGAAGTCACCGCATCAGGGAAGAAGCTAGGCAACAAAGTTTACCGTCACAAAGCCATCGTGGCCGATATGGAGGACGTCTTGGCTTCATGCGACTTCATGCGGAAGCATCGCTGCGAGTTCGATGTTAACCAGGGAGTGTTGAAGTGTGGCTCAGAAGACGTCTTCATGGAAGGTTCGACTTCAGGAAAAGTGTACTGCCTGAAGAATGTCATTCTTCACCCGCGGTCGGATACGGTTGTACCAGTTTGTCTAACAGGGTATTCGGGTCAGGAGAACCGTTGCGTACTTATCGAAGGCCTAGAGAAAGAATCCTCATGGAAGATTGCTCGAACCTTGGTAAGGGGTACCAAAGTTTCATCAGTACGCGCACTGAATGCAAGTGACAAGGGAGTGTTGCTCAAGAAAGTGACGGAATTGAGCACCTATGAAGGAGCGGCTTGCATGCGTAGAAGTCAACGGCAACCTACCAGCGCCAAGATTCAGGGTGCACGATTTGACGTGACTTAACTTTTAGAGGACTGCCAAAGTACCCTGTCGGAAGAAGAGAAGAACAAGGCTGGGAAGATTTTAAACCGGTTCGCCTATATTTTCTCGATCAGTGATGCCGACATAGGGAAGACAGCACTAGTCCAGCACAAAATAAACACGGGAAGTGAAGCACCGATTCGCCAGAGGCCAAGACGTGTGCCAGTGGCACGAGAACGAGAAGTGGAAGCTATGATCGACGGTATGGTGAAGGAAGGCTTAATTGAGCCTTCTTCCAGCCCGTGGTGCTCTCCGGTTGTGCTAGTTAAGAAGAAAGATGGCAGCATGCGCTTCTGTGTAGACGACCGCGGATTAAATGACATCACCAAGAAGGACACCTACCCACTGCCAAGGATTGATGACACACTGGATACGCTGACGGGGATGAAGTGGTTTTCTACCTTAGATCTAAAAAGTGGCTACTGGCAGGTGGATATAAATCCTCGAGACAAGGAGAAGACGGCAATCTCCACAGGCAAAGAATTGTGGCAACCCACCTTCGAAAATTGGAGCAAGTGCTGTCAAAGATACGAGGAGCTAATTTGAAGCTGAGTCCGAAGAAATGCGCGTTATTCAGACGGCAAGTGAATTTTCTAGGCGGGCTCTTGCGGTGAAAGAATGGCCAGTTCCAGAGAACAAAACGCAGGTCAGAGTATTCCTCGGATTATGCTCCTACTATCGGCGGTTTGTGAAGAACTTTGCTGGCATTGCTCGACCTCTTCATAAGCTCACCGAAGACAGAGTACAGTTCTGTTGAACGAGAGCTGTGACGTTGCATTCCAGAAGCTGAAGGAACATCTGTGTACTGCACCTATTCTAGGCTACCCTGACAATGAACATGAATTCATAGTTGACACAGATGCCAGTAACACTGGAATTGGCGGCTTGCTGTCACAAAAGAAAGGTGATCAAGAAGTTGTTATAGCATACTTCAGCAAGGCCTTATCCAAACCCGAAAGAAACTACTGCGTCACCCAGCGGGAACTTTTGGCTGAAGTAAAGACATTGCAGCATTTCAACAAATATTTGTTTGGGCCTAAATTCCATCTGCGAACCGACCACGCTGCGCTGAAATGGCTACTTCAATTTAAGAACCCTGAAGGACAAGTAGCCAGATGGATTGAACTGCTGCAAGAGTTTGATTTTGAAATACAACATCACAGCAGCAAGTCCCATGGTAACGCAGATGCTCTATCGCGTAGGCCGTGTCCCGACCAGTGCAAGCACTGTGCCCGCCAAGAAACGAAGCAGGCAGCATTAGTGAGGATGTTGAAGACGGGTCTGAGCAACGAATGGAAAGAAGCTTTGCAAAGTGCTCAGCAAGACGACAAAGACGTACAGCTGATTCTCGAATGGAAGAAATCAGGCGCTCCTAGGCCCAAATGGAGTGAGATCGCAGCAATGAGCCCTATCACCAAAGGTTATATGGGCACGGTGGGAAAGCTTGGTTGTCCAGGATGGAGTTCTGTGCCGCAAATGGGAAAATGCTCGAGGTAACCAGTGCCATCTGCAAACGGTAGTGCCCAAAACTAAGGTGCCGTAAGTATTGCTCTATCACAATGGTGCTTAAGGAGGTCACATGGTCGTTAAGAAGACCCTTACTAAGATCCGAGAGCGGTTTTATTGACTACACTGTCGGGATCACATCGAGGATTGGTGCCGCAAATGCACAAGTTGTGCAGCCGTGAAGAGGCCACACACTTGTAGCAGAGGTACATTAAAGGTGTACAATGTGGGAGCCCCATGGGAGCGCATAGCGTTGGATGTCGCTGGGCCGTTTCCTGAGAGCCAGGACGGAAACAAATACTTCTTGATTGTGATGGATTACTTCACAAAGTGGCCTGAAGTGTTTGCAATCCCAAATGAAGAAGCTACCACAGTGGCCGATAAGCTGGTGCATGAAGTCTTTTGTCGGTTCGGGGTGCCCTTGGAAATCCACAGTGATCAAGGCCGGAACTTCGAATCTGAGGTGTAGACTTATCGCGTGATGGGTGCAAATAAAACCAGGACCATAGCTTATCATGCGCAATCGGATGGCATGGTTGAGCGATCCCTGGAAAGGTACCTGACGAAGGTCCTGGCGAGAGATTGGGACAAACACATCAAACCATTTCTCCTGTCAAACGCAGTGCGGTCCATGAAACTACAGGAGTAACACCAGCTTTTGCCAATTTCGGTAGAGAACTACGTTTACCTGTAGACTTAATCACCGGTATTCCAACAGAACCTCCATGCAATTATTACGCGAACGACCTACGCAACAAGATGAACGACGTATACGAGCACATCAGGGAATCTGGACAACAGATGTCTGAAAAGATGAAGACTCACTACGACTGGAAGGCAAACAACAAAGGCTTTTCGATGAGGGGTCATTGGTGTGGCTTCATAACCCAATAAGAATCAAAGGTAAATCGCCTAAGTTACAAGCCAGATGGGACGGGCTATATCGCATAATTACCAGGATGAACGACGTCAGAAGAGACCGCGAGGTGCACCGAAGATAGTTCATGTGGACCGGTTGGCTCGTTACTATGGGTCCAACCATGTTCGGGACGAACACGTCTAAGAGGGCAGTGTTACGAATGGCGATATTTTAAGATTTATTTTAACGCCATCTATCGGACACAAAGAGAAATAGATGAGAAGAGATCGCGATTGAATAAATAAAAGCGCCATCTAGTAGCAAAGAGAGGAAGTTATTATTCCCTACTAGATGGCGAACTGGAACTTCGTTTGTGGTTCGGATAGATCAAGAACGTTTGAGCAAGTACTCAAACATACTCGCAACCTTATCCGGTCGGTTTAAATAGCTTTCGAACGAGTGGATTGACACAGTTCAGTTGAATAAACAGAGCGATAAACATCGA
The DNA here is from genome assembly GCA_944739405.2 of Euclidia mi. Classification (NCBI taxonomy): domain Eukaryota; kingdom Metazoa; phylum Arthropoda; class Insecta; order Lepidoptera; family Erebidae; genus Euclidia; species Euclidia mi. The sequence continues at coordinate 25,828,688 of OX123193.2, read as the reverse complement.
GCGAAGGATTTGAAGGGTAAGTGAATCGTTGAGTGTTTTGTAGATTGAAATTAAGTTTTTATTGGTGTGTTATTGGTGCTTAAAATTAAGTGTGTGGCTGAATAAAGTACAGTTTAGTGTCATAGTGCATTTAATTTATTACCAAACCCCGGTTCGTAACAATATGCAGATACATTTAGGGTCCTGGTTCTTTTTCTTACCAGGTTGGTAAGAACCACCACCTTTAAGGTGGCCTTCTGGCAAATACGTCGGCTGCGTCATTCCCTCTTGAGCCACTGTGGCTCTTGATCCATTGCAGTGTTAGTTTGTTTAGGTGGTGGTCAGGCTTACCCTAAAGTACAAATGGTAAGGTTCCTTTCACCCCTTCCGGAGGCTTGGCCTACAGAATTCTCGACCTCAAACACAAGTTGAACCATTTTTCTTGTAATAAGCTTCGAGGCATATTCTAGTACTATAATCCACACAGCAGCAGTGCATTTCCAATATTGATAATCAATTAATATACAGGATAACAGCTTCGCGGAGAGAACCGAGCTCTGTGGGACCTGGGACGCCAGTATTAATATGTATATTTAATTTCGTAGTAGCTGCCATCTTGGACGACTGTGATACTTTGATCTTCCAGGAATTTGTCTACCCATTTGCAGTCCAGTCCCTCGGGGACTCCATAGGAGCTACGATAAAAGTGGCCTGTGCCAGACCCTGTCAAAAGCGGCCTGGCTACATCGAGGGCAACAGCGAATTTTAACTCTGCTCCCAAGGTATCTGCCCACCAGCCGAACGTTCATGGCGAATGCCGAGGTCCCATAAATACCTACTTACGGAGACTTGTATTTATTTTGCGCTTCATGACCTTGGAAAGCAAACGTTATTGCTATGGGTGTGTAGGGCTATTGCTATGGGGTCCGACCAGTAACTCTTTTAGGGATCGCGTGAAGATGGGCTTCTTTTCAAGAAGATGGAACCCTTTGGGCTGCGTGCGAAAGACGGTAGGTACAGGCGCGTTGGAATGAGGGTGAACTCAGTGACGCACGTCAGCACCTCTACTGGAATGCCGTCTGGCCCACGCACTTAGTGGATGTTGAATGCGCATGTAATGCGAACCTTAGGCAGGGAGCACCCACATCATACGATAAACTGTGAACTGCCTCCGCTAGCATCCGAAATCGAGTCCAAATCAAATAGTTGGACCAAGACGGGATATACTGTAATCGGATTTAGGCTGTAAAGCGACCAGACCAGAAAACCGGATTCCCAGTGGGATTCGATCTATAGATATGTAGATCTGTAGATTTTAGATTCGTTTTTGACATAAGCTCCATACAAAATATGTCAAACACGAATCTCGAATCTCAAAATCCATGTATGGATCGAATATTGAAAATGGCCGTTATTCGCTAGTCGTAGCGATAGCCTTCTTGCTGAAGCTGGAAGTGACGTTAAACTCCCGCTTGTCCTCTCTGACTCTAGGATTTCGATTCCTCGCGATCTAGTTCTAGACCAGATACGGTGACTGCTATTCTAGCGTACCCTCTATACAGGGTTAATTTTGGAATGACATATGGGAAATGAAGATGAATAATTCCATCCCCAGTTCTATGACGCGGACAGCACAGTCCTGATTATCAGTACTTAAATCTGAAGCAATGCCATTTCCATAAAAAGGACCTGAAGAATTCTCACGGTCCATCCCTATTTGACAACTTATATCGCCAGACAGGGGCGTTGCGTCTACATTAAAGAGAGCGGGGCAGGCCACTCTGTACCTAGGTGGTGTAAGGCATCAAGATTGCTATGTAAACCCCTTATAGTACAGAAATACATTTTAATAGCGGGTATGGAGTCAGCGCCATTGTTTGCCGGGTCATGTTATTTGAGAGAGCGAGACATTAATGCACCGAAGAACTCCCGGTGCCCTCTCGTAAACCACCGGGATCCATTTTGGTTTCCCATTTCGTGCATGATAACTGCGAGTTTAGATTTTATTTTTATTAGTTTCCACAAGGGCTCCAAACTCGTCGTGTGCCCGAGGGCCCCTGCCCACCTAGACGGCCCTGTGTGTTAACATAACTTCTAATGTATTCTGCTGAATTACCATCTCTTTCATTACATTCTTTGTGTCTGTTTTTACCAAATTTATAATATCATTTAACATACTGAATATCTTATTTAAAAGATTCGCCGAGTCTAATGCAGTTCCTGGAAATTCATAATTAGCCCACTTTTTATAGCTGTAACTGTTGTGTCGACCGTCAGTTCTATAATATCCATCAAGAGCTGTATAGCCGGTGCTCTAATATTTAAATTCAAGCCAGGGTTGAGTATAATACAAAATTTTTGAGATGTTTCTTGGATCTTATTTTCATTATTACAAGCGTTGTATGTGTCAGATGTTTTTTTTCTGCAAGCGCACGCTATAAATTGTGACTTATAAAATGTGTCAAATTTTTTATGCTTTAAAAAAATCGTTTCTCAGGTATTATTTTCGCGTAGTAGACTTCGGCTTGGTGATGAGTCTTGTGACATACAGGTATAACAGTTGCGTTTGGCCCCGAAATATAGTCAAAATAATTTTGTAACTTGGTTTTATACATTTTCCTTGCTTTATTTATTCTTTCCTTGACTTCTTTTTCTATATTCAGGTCCCTCATTATGTCTTTTCCAATGTAATTTTATGCTTTTCTACCTTCTTTCTAGATCTGCTCCAAATAATCCGTAGGTAAGTTTCTCAACATATTCTGTTTCTGTTCCAATTTTGGTGGATACTGCGGCTTTAGCACATGAATAGATAAACGGAACAGAGACAAAGCTTCATACAACAGCGCGAATCGGTTGCACTACTACAAGCACGCGGCGCATGTGTGCGTGACCACTGGCCGCTTGTCGTGTACGCGGCGAGACTGGAAAAAACTGGTTTACGTTGACAATCTCAGGGTTATTACGACGCACGTTGTTTGTTTAGTACATTGCAAGTTTTAATATTTTAATGTAAAAATTACTGACTGATAAAGAATTGACCAATTTTGACGTTAAGTCTGTTGGGGATCGAGCTGAATGGGGTTTCATACTAGAAGTCGATCTCTTATATCCTGATCATTTACACAATCACCATAACGATTTACCATTTTGTCCCGAGAAATGTATACCTCCTGGAGGCAAAACGAAAAAAATAATAGCTAATTTATATAATAAGTACAATTATGTGATACATTACATTCATTTAAAAAAGTGCTTAGAAAATGGTTTAATTTTACGTAAAGTGCATAGGGCAATTACTTTTAGGCAAAGTCCGTATTTGAGACAGTATATAGAACTGAACACTCAACTAAGACAAAGAGCGAAAAGTACTTTCGATCAAGACTTTTTTAAATTATTAAATAACGGTGTTTTTGGCAAAACTTTGGAAAATACTGAGAAAAGAGTAACCGTTAATTTGGTTAACCAGTGGTGCGATCAGTCCAATCGTACCAAAAAATTATTATCAGCCGAGAAACTCATAGCCAACCCCTATTTCCATAGTGTGTCTATTTTAACTGAAAATTTAGTTGCAATCCAAATGAGACCCGACCAAATTATTTTAGATAAACCTATTTATATCGGATTTACTGTATTAGAACTCTCTAAATCGCATATGTACAATTTACATTATAATATTGTAAAGCCTTATAAGGACCGAGTGCAGCTGTGTTACACAGATACTGATTCTTTAGTCTATAAAATTTACACTAACGACTTTTATCACGATTTGAATAATCACTTTTTGCAATATTTTGACACAAGTTACTATGACCCAGGAAATGATTTAAGCATACCATTAATTAACAAAAAAAATCCTTGCTTGTTTAATGATGAAATGGGAGGTAAATATATCACTGATTTTGTCGGTTTGCGATCAAAATTATACTGCATAAAAACTCCAAATAAAATTATTAAGAAAGCAAAGGGAGTAAGATCATGCGTAGTTAGGGACTTAAGCATGAATGATTATGAAAATATTTTATTTAACGGTGGAGTTATACGCAAAAACAATATCATGTTTAAATCAATTAGGCATGAAATATTTACTCGAAGTGTCAACAAAGTTGCTCTATCTAGAAATGACGATAAACGATCGATATCTGCGGATAACATAACAACCCGAGCCTGGGGACTTCACTATTCATTATTATGAATAGTGAACATAATAGTATACAATAATAAGTTTAAAATATTAATTACCTATAAGTATCACCTATCACATTCATAATACTGCTTGTACATATATCTGCGATACATACCTACAGATTGTATTACGTTAGAATACGATAACATGTAATTTTGCCTGACCTGAGAATCGAAGCCGGTCACATATGCCATTACATCAATATTAGATATAAGTATTTTCGGCTATAATCTTACTTAAGTTAGCAAAATGTTTTATTAATTACATTGTAACTTTGCTCGAACCGAGCATCAAACAGTGGATGTGATGAACCCCTAACCTGTGCCACAGACTGAGTGCACAATCTAATCATATTATATTGTTATCCTAGTTTTAAGAAATGTACCTACGAACATATAAACTTGAAATAAAATGTGATTTATTAAAATTGAGCGCAACAGTCACTCCACAACAACATTTTTTTACGAGTACCTACTTAGACCCGATCGCATGTGCCGCCGCGGCCGAGCTTACCGTGCGCCCGAGCTAGCGAATTAGACACGTCCACACAGAGCGCGCAGCCTCGCGAGGAATTGGCGCGCGAGGCTGCGCGGTCTGTGTGGACGTGCCCCGGCCGAGGCAAGCGCGTGTGTCGCCGCGGGCGAGCGACCGAGCGGCCGAGCCATCGAGTTCGGTTTTTTGTTTTGCCGCGGTCTGGACGCTGTTTCGTGCCTCGCTCGAACATAGTACATACATACATAGACTCACGCCTGTTTCCCCGAAGGGGTAGGCAGAGGCATATTAAACGCCCACTTTTCGCCAGTGTTTTGATCCCACGTAATAGGAAGCGAGCCTATTACCGCTTATCGGGATATTTTGTTTGCCAGAGCCTCGTCCGTTGATCGGCAGGTGCACCACTTGCAGGTGAGGTTGGCTTGGGACCCTAAGTTCTTGGTGGGAACCCTATGCACCCACCCATTTTTTTATAGACTCACGTCTGTATCCGCGTAAGGATAGGCAGAGTTGTAATATCACATTACATCCACATTTCACCATGAAATGTTTAGGCCCCACGTAATAGGGGACGAGCCTATTGCCGTTAACGGGCACATCAGCAGACTCCGTACTGCTTCTGAGAATTCGGGAAAACCCAGTAACACTTTTGCCCGACTCGGGAATCGAACCCGGGACCTCCGATCAGTAGTCGCATACCCTATCCACTGTGGATGTGGTTGATACATTCATCATAACATTCTCATCTTTGACGCTATTTATTGTACCAATAATAATCCTTCAGTCTGTGCTTCGGTTACAGTATCCTTGCCTACAGACATTCATTTCCTATAATTCATTCTATATTTTTTTTCATGTCTACCTATTCCATCCTTTAGGTATAACAATAATCGACGACCGGTTGGCAAAGCGGGAGTGTAAGCGACTGCAACGCCGAAGGTCGCGGGTTCGATTCCCGCTCATCTCAAACATTTGTGTGCTTGAACATGAATGTTTGTCTTGGTCTGGGTGTTTCTATGTATATATTTACAAAAAAGTAAGTATAAGTGAATATGTATGTTATGGCCCATTATTACCATTGTCTAGTACCCAAAGTAGGTACAGCAATTGGCGTCAGTCAGGCAGCCGGCTAGTAAAAACACATGCCACAACCCTATTGCAGTATGACCATTTCCAAGTACTATATTTATAAACAAAATTTAAAAATAAGAGAGGGGAGAGACCAACGATCTCACATTGATACGTAGACCGATAGATGGCAAATGTACTATTTCACTCTAATTCATAAGTCGACAATTTGATACATGCGCAATAATACATAATTGATTTTCAACTATATTTTCATGTTCTGAATTCAAACTTTATGACAACTACAATTTTGTTTTTTCCTACGGCGCCGAGGCTGCCGCGCTCTAGGCCGCGTTCACATTTATCTGATGTAATCTGTCGTGATGGTGTCTGTCGTGTCGCGACAGACAATATCCCGGTCTGCGACAGAGAGGGTGTGGGGACGGTACAGCGCGAAGTAAGAGATTAGACTCAGATTAATTGTAAAAAAATACTTTATTTAATTATAACAGCTTAACAGTATATTTAAAATATAAAATAGTAATCGCTAATGTTAGATCTACAAAGGTATTTATAATAAACTAGAGGACGCCAGCAGCTACGCCTGCATTTTTTTTTAATTTACCCATTTTGGCCGATCCCGTGGGAATTTCGGGAAATCCCTTCATAGTGCACCCCTACGGTCCCCAAGGAACATACATGCCAAATTTCAGCTTCCTGCGCCCAATAGTTTCGGCTGTAGCGTGTCTGTCAGTCAGTCAGTAACGCAAGGATTTTATATATTAAGATTAATGCTTAGATGACAATAAGATTATCTAGATAATTTGGTGGGGAGAGATGTGCTGACGAAGCTGACATTGTTGGGTTCCGTACAGTTAACTCGCGAGACACAACTCGTCAGACTAATGTGGACGCGCCTCTGTCTGTCGTAAAGCGTCAGACGTGCGTATGCAATTGTGTGCAATGGACGACGAACTAATTGACTTCCTTTTTTATAATATTATTCTTATACAGTACCTATAGATGAGCTAATTGTATACGAAATAATATAATCCTATGTAAATAATTGATGGATATCATTGGATATCTACTTAATCTGAATCGGACAATTCATGAAAAACATTGCGAAAGTGTGGACTCCCCGAGAGTCAAGACAGAGCTGATTCATACTTGCGTCAGATCGCGACAGATGGCGACAGACAAATGTGAACGGTAAGTAATTACGACAGAGACCGTCACTAGAGATCACGTCAGATAAATGTGAACGCAGCTTTATTCTATGGCCGCGCTCGTTCGGGGACCGTTTCCTCGCGCGGCAAATTCCTCGCGAGGCTGCTCGCTCTGTGTGGACCCGCCTATTAGCGAATAATTACCCGCGTTGACAGCTTGTATAATTTTCGAGTGCGATATAATCATGTCATCGGTAAGTAAAAATATATTTTTAACAATCTAACCTATTTGTGTTTCGTTTCCGCCGCAGTATTAAATTTCAAATTAAATTCTCAGTAATTATAAGTAGTATGATTGACCTGTTGTTTTAGAGGTTAGTGATCTTGATCAATAAACCTAAGGTTGTGGGTTCGATTCCTACTTAGGACACATCTGTGTGATGTGTACGATTATTCGTTCTATATCTAGTTATAATTTATCTGCGATGTGTATGTATTTAAGAAAACATATGTATGTTGATCAGTTATTTGGTAGCCGTAGCACAAACTGCTTAGCTTGGGGTCAAATAACCGTGTGTAAGTTTTAATAGGATAAATATTATTAACATACTTACAAATGATATTCTTAAAAAGGAATCTAACTCGTTGTTTTCATTACTAATTATACCACTGTAGCATGTTAGAAACGAAGGTTTCCATTGTGTTTATAAAGTTTTTTAACAATTGGTTTCAGGTATCTGAATCGGAGATAGTTTTAAGCCAATACGCTCAAGACCCTTACGAAGATTTTTACGAGATGATTCGTAATGAGCCTGAGCGATATTGTAAACAACCTGTAAAAGACAAAAAAACCAAAGCAACGGTGCAGGGAAAAGTCAAAAAAGCAAACTCCAACGAAGTCATTTGTTATGAGTCGCCTACAGCGACGCAGTATTAAATTAATAAAAACTTCGGTCGTCGATCTGTGCAACAACAGCCCTCAGCATGCTGACAGTGATAGTGACAGCGAGAACGTCATATTGAACGCTCAATACATTGTGCAAGACGCTCTTGATAGTGTCATGGACGATACGGAAGCATTAGTTAAGAAAATTTCTAAATCTTTAGTCGATAATGACTTTTTATGAGTTTGTGTGTATAATTATGTTTTTTTTTTAATATTTTAGCTAGTGTTTTGAGTTTTTGTTGTTTTACTTCTTTCCAGAATGTGTTAGGTATCTTTTATAGAAATAAAATATCTTTATTCTTGAAAATATGTTTTATTTTATAAAATCCATATAATGTGCACGTTTTATTACCACTCTAAATATTTTTTTAAACATAAAACATTTTTAAGCGCACAAAACTTTACATGATAATATAGTTCTGGCATCCTTATGTTGAAAAGATCTAGGTTTCAAATTATTCATAATTGTCTTTAATTGTCACTCACAATCATACTCATAATCATCTAACGATTGTATTTTATTTTCATCATGGAATTCACCGGGAATACGAATACTTGTACCATATACCATTTCTGCCGCGCTTATATTATTGTCTGAACGGGGAACTACACGCAAACCATACAAGACGGTGCTTAATTCTCGCAACCAATCTGTTCTATCATGTAATCTGGCCATAAGAGCTGCTTTAAGTGAACTATTTATTTGTCTATTCATATCTGGCCAGTAAAACTTATCTGTTACCAATTTGCGCGTTGTCCTAATACCGGGATGACTATTGTCATGACACAAGTGGAATGCTGTTTTTCTAAATTCTTCAGTCAAATATGGTCGAACCTTATCCTTTACCTTATTACAAATAATAAATATTTCGCACGTTGGTATAAATATTTTAGTTAATTGACTACTCTTATTGTTTAACTGTTGCTGTAAACATTCGTCCTTACTCTGTGATATAGCTAAAGCGTTGTAGTCTATTAAACTATGACTCGTTATACTTTCTATGCTTGATAGGCAATCTGCGACTTCGTTTTGCTCACCGGACACATGACGTATGTCCGTGGTAAATTCACTTATATATAACCATTGTCGAGTACTTCTAGGTAATTCATTTTCTGTTTTTTTTTTGGTAAACGCATATGTAAGTGGTCTATGATCAGTGTACACTATAAGCTCTCTTCCTTCTACCATACTCCGAAAATGTTGTAAGGATGTATAAATGGCTAATAATTCCCTTTCATACGTACTGTATTTACTTTTTGTTTCTGATAACTTCTTTGAGAAATAACCTAATGATTGCCAACTGCCTTCGACATATTGCTGTAACACAGATCCTAGGCTAAAACAAGATGCGTCAGTAAAATATAGTGTTAATTTGCAATTAAGCAACGGATGCGATAGCATAACCGCCTCTCGCAATCGTTGCTTACATTCTAGAAATGCCTTTTCTGCCTTTCCAGTCCATTGAATCTTAGTTTTATCGCGTTTCTTAGAATCATGTAAATAAGCATTTAATTCTACCTGGTATTCCGCTGCTTTTGGCAATTGCGACCTATAAAAATTTATCATTCCTAAAAATCTTTGCAATTGTTCGATAGTTTCTGGTTTTGGGAAATCTTCAATAGTTTTTACTTTATTCTCTAACGGATAAATACCTTTTGTAGTAACCTTATATCCTAAAAAATCTTCTCCAGTTTTTCCAAACTTGCACTTGCTTAAATTTATAGTTATGCCGTATTTATGAAATCTTTCAAATATCTGTCTTAATAATTGTTTGTTTTCCTCTATAGTATCTGATAAACAAACAATATATATTTTTTTTTATGTTAATAGGCGGCAAACGAGCAGACGGATCGCCTGATGGTAAGCAATTACCGCCGCCCATGGGCACAAGCAACACCATAGGAGTCACAAGTGCGTTGCCGCCCCTTGGGGTTGGGAAAAGGGATAGGATGGGGAGAGGAATGAGGGAGAAGGATGTCCGTTAGTATGCATATTATTACATATTTATTGTGATACCTATTAATTATGTTGTTTTAAATTAATATTATTTGTTAAATTACTCCCTCTTTAAGCACCTACTTCAATCATCTCTGCATCACCCAAAGGTTGGCTGGTAGAGAATGCCTCTGGCATTAAGCCCGCCTTTGTGCATTACTTTTTTGTAATTGTGCAAGAAGTTTAAAATAAAATAAATAAAGGAAGGAATAGGGGATAGGGCCTCCGGCACTCTCACTCACCGGACGAAACGCAACAGTTTAGATACTGCTACTTTACGTCGATTTTCTGTGAGAGGGTAGTACTTCCCCGACCGAGCCGGCCCATTAATGCTGAAATCAGCAAGGCTCTACTACTTTCTATCATCAAGATAACAGAATATATTCTCTACCTCTTGTAAAACAGTACAATTCATGAATCTTTGAAAAGTTTGAGCCGCATTTCGCAGACCAAACATCAAACGAGTACATTCGAATAAACCAAAGGGCGTTATGATAGCTGTCTTTGGAATATCGTCTGGATTAACTAAAATGCAATGGTAAGCTCGGTTTATATCAATACGGGAAAAAACTTTCTTGTTAGCTAAAATGTACGTCAAGTCCTGTAATCTGGGAATAGGATATCTATCAGGTAATGTCACCGCATTTAAGCGTCTATAATCTCCAACGGGTCTAATGTCACCTCCGTTTTTTGGCACAATATGTAACGGCCCAAGGACTTTTAGAGGGCCTAATAATACCCATTGCTTGCATAAGTTCAAACTCCTCTTTAACCTTTTTGTACCGGTCCGGCGGTAAAGGCCTTGCCCGCGCATATACAGGTGGACTAGTGGTCTCAATATGGTGAAAAACAATATGCTCTGGAGTCTCTTTAAAAGAAAAAGGTCTGGTTATCTCCGGATAATCTTTCATAATAACATCAAAAACAGAAATTCAATACTAATGAACTGAGTTCGCGTTAGAACTGCGTGGCGTCGAAGTGATTCAAAAGTATGTGATTGTAAATTATACCAATCATTCACTACTAGTACAGCTGCCATATATTCGTGATCAGTTTTGATTCCAAAAGTTATAAACTCAATTCGCATCAGAACTAAGAAGTGAAAAAATTTTCAAAACTAGTGAACAGTTAAAATCAAAAATTAAATGATGAAACTGAGGTCACGTAATCATGAGGCAAATAATTTATCCATACTTATTTTTTAATTACCCCACTAATTTAATTTGTTATGTTTTACGGAAAATGAGCAAGGAGCAGAGGACAAAAAACATTGACGTCGGGTTCAAGAAAAAAGATAATCGTAACATAGATAAGTAACAATTTTAATTGTAGATATGAAACAACAATTTTATCATTTATAATAGTGATCTTTATTTTTTAATTTATATTAAAACAATTTAAAAATCATCATATCCAAACCACGGATTAAAGTCAGTAACGGGTTATGCCCCCGTTATTATCTATTATTGCTTGTAGTCTTTCCCTCATTGAACCGGTCACTTCCCTACCATCTGGAAACGAGGCCGGGTTATTGTACTCCCCAAACCCGGCAAGGACCCCAGGAAGCCGGAGAACTACAGGCCCATCACTCTCCTCTCGACGACGTCCAAGTGTTTCAGCGGCTGCTGCTGGCGAAGATCACCCCGCATCTTACACCGAGACCCGAGCAATTCGGGTTTCGCCAAGCGCATTCCACCACGCTGCAGCTGACTCGCGTACTAGACGAGATGGCCACGTGGATGAACAAGCGAATGCGAAGCGATGAACACGGTGACCGTGATGCTCGACATGGAGAAGGCGTTCGACAGGGTGTGGCATGACGGCCTCATCTACAAACCGTCAACGTCCACTATCCCGCGACAACTCATCATGGTCATCGCATCATTTCTCCGAGGGAGAACCTTCCACGTGACCGTCAGAGGAGAGGACCATCAAGGGAGCTCCCACAGGGGAGCTGTCTCTCCAGAACTTAAGAATGCCATAGAAATGCCAAGCCTGGCTCCTGTTAAGACAAAGAAGGATAAAATACTGAATATTACTTTTGAACTCAAAAAGAAATCAAATCCAAAGAAAGTAAATCAAGTCCGAAGATAAAAAGAAGTTCATTCAGTGACATGGATAGAAGCAGGTTCTTGGAAACCATTACCCGCCCCAAGTTCAATAATAGTTAGGAAAACACCTAGAAAATCTAATCTAGAGGTGGAAAAACTGGCCCGGAAGGCATACCAGTCCTCGCCAGCGCTGATTGAAGTGAACCTCGTACAGGCGTTTACGGATGGGATCCGGGACCTGGAGGTAAGAACAGCGGTAAGACTTGGCCACTTCAAGAACCTGAAGGACGCCTTACCCCACGCTCTGGAGGTGGAAGCAGTACGACGCGACGAGCGAAGTCACCGCATCAGGGAAGAAGCTAGGCAACAAAGTTTACCGTCACAAAGCCATCGTGGCCGATATGGAGAACGTCTTGGCTTCATGCGACTTCATGCGGAAGCATCGCTGCGTGTTCGATGTTAACCAGGGAGTGTTGAAGTGTGGCTCAGAAGACGTCTTCATGGAAGGTACGACTTCAGGAAAAGTGTACTGCCTGAAGAATGTCATTCTTCACCCGCGGTCGGATACGGTTGTACCAGTTTGTCTAACAGGGTATTCGGGTCAGGAGACCCGTTGCGTACTTATCGAAGGCCTAGAGAAAGAATCCTCATGGAAGATTGCTCGAACCTTGGTAAGGGGTACCAAAGTTTCATCAGTACGCGCACTGAATGCAAGTGACAAGGGAGTGTTGCTCAAGAAAGTGACGGAATTGAGCACCTATGAAGGAGAGGCTTGCATGCGTAGAAGTCAAGGGCAACCTACTAGCGCCAAGATTCAGGGTGCACGATTTGACGTGACTTAACTTTTAGAGGACTGCCAAAGTACCCTGTCGAAAGAAGAGAAGAACAAGGCTGGGAAGATTTTAAACCGGTTCGCCTATATTTTCTCGATCAGTGATGCCGACATAGGGAAGACAGGACTAGTCCAGCACAAAATAAACACGAGAAGTGAAGCACCGATTCGCCAGAGGCCAAGACGTGTGCCAGTGGCACGAGAACGAGAAGTGGAAGCTATGATCGACGGTATGGTGAAGGAAGGCTTAATTGAGCCTTCTTCCAGCCCGTGGTGCTCTCCGGTTGTGCTAGTTAAGAAGAAAGATGGCAGCATGCGCTTCTGTGTAGACGACCGCGGATTAAATGACATCACCAAGAAGGACACCTACCCACTGCCAAGGATTGATGACACACTGGATACGCTGACGGGGATGAAGTGGTTTTCTACCTTAGATCTAAAAAGTGGCTACTGGCAGGTGGATATAAATCCTCGAGACAAGGAGAAGACGGCAATCTCCACAGGCAAAGAATTGTGGCAACCCACCTTCGAAAATTGGAGCAAGTGCTGTCAAAGATACGAGGAGCTAATTTGAAGCTGAGTCCGAAGAAATGCGCGTTATTCAGACGGCAAGTGAACTTTCTAGGCGGGCTCTTGCGGTGAAAGAATGGCCAGTTCCAGAGAACAAAACGCAGGTCAGAGTATTCCTCGGATTATGCTCCTACTATCGGCGGTTTGTGAAGAACTTTGCTGGCATTGCTCGACCTCTTCATAAGCTCACCGAAGACAGAGTACAGTTCTGTTGAACGAGAGCTGTGACGTTGCATTCCAGAAGCTCAAGGAACATCTGTGTACTGCACCTATTCTAGGCTACCCTGACAATGAGCATGAATTCATAGTTGACACAGATGCCAGTAACACTGGAATTGGCGGCTTGCTGTCACAAAAGAAAGGTGATCAAGAAGTTGTTATAGCATACTTCAGCAAGGCCTTATCCAAACCCGAAAGAAACTACTGCGTCACCCAGCGGGAACTTTTGGCTGAAGTAAAGACATTGCAGCATTTCAACAAATATTTGTTTGGGCCTAAATTCCATCTGCGAACCGACCACGCTGCGCTGAAATGGCTACTTCAATTTAAGAACCCTGAAGGACAAGTAGCCAGATGGATTGAACTGCTGCAAGAGTTTGATTTTGAAATACAACATCACAGCAGCAAGTCCCATGGTAACGCAGATGCTCTATCGCGTAGGCCGTGTCCCGACCAGTGCAAGCACTGTGCCCGCCAAGAAACGAAGCAGGCAGCATTAGTGAGGATGTTGAAGACGGGTCTGAGCAACGAATGGAAAGAAGCTTTGCAGAGTGCTCAGCAAGACGACAAAGACGTACAGCTGATTCTCGAATGGAAGAAATCAGGCGCTCCTAGGCCCAAATGGAGTGAGATCGCAGCAATGAGCCCTATCACCAAAGGTTATTTGGGCACGGTGGGAAAGCTTGGTTGTCCAGGATGGAGTTCTGTGCCGCAAATGGGAAAATGCTCGAGGTAACCAGTGCCATCTGCAAACGGTAGTGCCCAAAACTAAGGTGCCGTAAGTATTGCTCTATCACAATGGTGCTTAAGGAGGTCACATGGTCGTTAAGAAGACCCTTACTAAGATCCGAGAGCGGTTTTATTGACTCCACTGTCGGGATCACATCGAGGATTGGTGCCGCAAATGCACAAGTTGTGCAGCTGTGAAGAGGCCACACATTTGTAGCAGAGATGCATTAAAGGTGTACAATGTGGGAGCCCCATGGGAGCGCATAGCGTTGGATGTCGCTGGGCCGTTTCCTGAGAGCCAGGACGGAAACAAATACTTCTTGATTGTGATGGATTACTTCACAAAGTGGCCTGAAGTGTTTGCAATCCCAAATGAAGAAGCTACCACAGTGGCCGATAAGCTGGTGCATGAAGTCTTTTGTCGGTTCGGGGTGCCCTTGGAAATCCACAGTGATCAAGGCCGGAACTTCAAATCTGAGGTGTAGACTTATCGCGTGATGGGTGCAAATAAAACCAGGACCATAGCTTATCATGCGCAATCGGATGGCATGGTTGAGCGATCCCTGGAAAGGTACCTGGCGAAGGTCCTGGCGAGAGATTGGGACAAACACATCAAACCATTTCTCCTGTCAAACGCAGTGCGGTCCATGAAACTACAGGAGTAACACCAGCTTTTGCCAATTTCGGTAGAGAACTACGTTTACCTGTAGACTTAATCACCGGTATTCCAACAGAACCTCCATGCAATGATTACGCGAACGACCTACGCAACAAGATGAACGACATATACGAGCACATCAAGGAATCTGGACAACAGATGTCTGAAAAGATGAAGACTCACTACGACTGGAAGGCAAACAACAAAGGCTTTTCGATGAGGGGTCATTGGTGTGGCTTCATAACCCAATAAGAATCAAAGGTAAATCGCCTAAGTTACAAGCCAGATGGGACGGGCCATATCGCATAATTACCAGGATGAACGACGTCAGAAGAGACCGCGAGGTACACCGAAGATAGTTCATGTGGACCGGTTGGCTCGTTACTGGGTCCAACCATGTTCGGGACGAACACGTCTAAGAGGGCAGTGTTACGAATGGCGATATTTTAAGATTTCTTTTAACGCCATTTATCGGACATAAAGAGAACTAGATGAGAAGAGATCGCGATTGAATAAATAAAAGCGCCATCTAGTAGCAACGAGAGGAAGTTATTATTCCCTACTAGATGGCGAACTGGAACTTCGTTTGTGGTTCGGATAGATCAAGAACGTTTGAGCAAGTACTCAAACATACTCGCAACCTTATCCGGTCGGTTTAAATAGCTTTCGAACGAGTGGATTGACACAGTTCAGTTGAATAAACAGAGCGATAAACATCGAGCGAAGGATTTGAAGGGTAAGTGAATCGTTGAGTGTTTTGTAGATTGAAATTAAGTTTTTATTGGTGTTTTATTGGTGCTTAAAATTAAGTGTGTGGCTGAATAAAGTACAGTTTAGTATCATAGTGCATTTAATTTATTACCAAACCCCGGTTCGTAACAATATGCAGATACATTTAGGGTCCTGGTTCTTTTTCTTACCAGGTTGGTAAGAACCACCACCTTTAAGGTGGCCTTCTGGCAAGTACGTCGGCTGCGTCATTCCCTCTTGAGCCACTGTGGCTCTTGATCCATTGCAGTGTTAGTTTGTTTAGGTGGTGGTCAGGCTTACCCTAAAGTACAAATGGTAAGGTTCCTTTCACCCCTTCCGGAGGCTTGGCCTACAGAATTCTCGACCTCAAACACAAGTTGAACCATTTTTCTTGTAATAAGCTTCGAGGCATATTCTAGTACTATAATCCACACAGCAGCAGTGCATTTCCAATATTGATAATCAATTAATATACAGGATAACAGCTTCGCGG
The DNA here is from genome assembly GCA_944739405.2 of Euclidia mi. NCBI lineage: Eukaryota > Metazoa > Arthropoda > Insecta > Lepidoptera > Erebidae > Euclidia > Euclidia mi. The sequence goes on along the minus strand of OX123193.2, from coordinate 25,812,553 downwards.
AGAGAACCGAGCTCTGTGGGACCTGGGACGCCAGTATTAATATGTATATTTAATTTCGTAGTAGCTGCCATCTTGGACGACTGTGATACTTTGATCTTCCAGGAATTTGTCTACCCATTTGCAGTCCAGTCCCTCGGGGACTCCATAGGAGCTACGATAAAAGTGGCCTGTGCCAGACCCTGTCAAAAGCTGCCTGGCTACATCGAGGGCAACAGCGAATTTTAACTCTGCTCCCAAGGTACCTGCCCACCAGCCGAACGTTCATGGCGAATGCCGAGGTCCCATAAATACCTACTTACGGAGACTTGTATTTATTTTGCGCTTCATGACCTTGGAAAGCAAACGTTATTGCTATGGGTGTGTAGGGCTATTGCTATGGGGTCCGACCAGTAACTCTTTTAGGGATCGCGTGAAGATGGGCTTCTTTTCAAGAAGATGGAACCCTTTGGGCTGCGTGCGAAAGACGGTAGGTACAGGCGCGTTGGAATGAGGGTGAACTCAGTGACGCACGTCAGCACCTCTACTGGAATGCCGTCTGGCCCACGCACTTAGTGGATGTTGAATGCGCATGTAATGCGAACCTTAGGCAGGGAGCACCCACATCATACGATAAACTGTGAAGTGCCTCCGCTAGCATATGAAATCGAGTCCAAATCAAATAGTTGGACCAAGACGGGATATACTGTAATCGGATTTAGGCTGTAAAGCAACCAGACCAGAAAACCGGATTCCCAGTGGGATTCGATCTATAGATATGTAGATCCGTAGATTTTAGATTCGTTTTTGACATAAGCTCCATACAAAATATGTCAAACACGAATCTCGAATCTCAAAATCCATGTATGGATCGAATATTGAAAATGGCCGTTATTCGCTAGTCGTAGCGATAGCCTTCTTGCTGAAGCTGGAAGTGACGTTAAACTCCCGCTTGTCCTCTCTGACTCTAGGATTTCGATTCCTCGCGATCTAGTTCTAGACCAGATACGGTGACTGCTATTCTAGCGTACCCTCTATACAGGGTTAATTTTGGAATGACATATGGGAAATGAAGATGAATAATTCCATCCCCAGTTCTATGACGCGGACAGCACAGTCCTGATTATCAGTACTTAAATCTGAAGCAATGCCATTTCCATAAAAAGGACCTGAAGAATTCTCACGGTCCATCCCTATTTGACAACTTATATCGCCAGACAGGGGCGTTGCGTCTACATTAAAGAGAGCGGGGCAGGCCACTCTGTACCTAGGTGGTGTAAGGCATCAAGATTGCTATGTAAACCCCTTATAGTACAGAAATACATTTTAATAGCGGGTATGGAGTCAGCGCCATTGTTTGCCGGGTCATGTTATTTGAGAGAGCGAGACATTAATGCACCGAAGAACTCCCGGTGCCCTCTCGTAAACCACCGGGATCCATTTTGGTTTCCCATTTCGTGCATGATAACTGCGAGTTTAGATTTTATTTTTATTAGTTTCCACAAGGGCTCCAAACTCGTCGTGTGCCCGAGGGCCCCTGCCCACCTAGACGGCCCTGTGTGTTAACATAACTTCTAATGTATTCTGCTGAATTACCATCTCTTTCATTACATTCTTTGTGTCTGTTTTTACCAAATTTATAATATCATTTAACATACTGAATATCTTATTTAAAAGATTCGCCGAGTCTAATGCAGTTCCTGGAAATTCATAATTAGCCCACTTTTTATAGCTGTAACGGTTGTGTCGACCGTCAGGTCTATAATATCCATCAAGAGCTGTATAGCCGGTGCTCTAATATTTAAATTCAAGCCAGGGTTGAGTATAATACAAAATTTTTGAGATGTTTCTTGGATCTTATTTTCATTATTACAAGCGTTGTATGTGTCAGATGTTTTTTTTCTGCAAGCGCACGCTATAAATTGTGACTTATAAAATGTGTCAAATTTTTTATGCTTTAAAAAAATCGTTTCTCAGGTATTATTTTCGCGTAGTAGACTTCGGCTTGGTGATGAGTCTTGTGACATACAGGTATAACAGTTGCGTTTGGCCCCGAAATATAGTCAAAATAATTTTGTAACTTGGTTTTATACATTTTCCTTGCTTTATTTATTCTTTCCTTGACTTCTTTTTCTATATTCAGGTCCCTCATTATGTCTTTTCCAATGTAATTTTATGCTTTTCTACCTTCTTTCTAGATCTGCTCCAAATAATCCGTAGGTAAGTTTCTCAACATATTCTGTTTCTGTTCCAATTTTGGTGGATACTGCGGCTTTAGCACATGAATAGATAAACGGAACAGAGACAAAGCTTCATACAACAGCGCGAATCGGTTGCACTACTACAAGCACGCGGCGCATGTGTGCGTGACCACTGGCCGCTTGTCGTGTACGCGGCGAGACTGGAAAAAACTGGTTTACGTTGACAATCTCAGGGTTATTACGACGCACGTTGTTTGTTTAGTACATTGCAAGTTTTAATATTTTAATGTAAAAATTACTGACTGATAAAGAATTGACCAATTTTGACGTTAAGTCTGTTGGGGATCGAGCTGAATGGGGTTTCATACTAGAAGTCGATCTCTTATATCCTGATCATTTACACAATCACCATAACGATTTACTATTTTGTCCCGAGAAATGTATACCTCCTGGAGGCAAAACGAAAAAAATAATAGCTAATTTATATAATAAGTACAATTATGTGATACATTACATTCATTTAAAAAAGTGCTTAGAAAACGGTTTAATTTTACGTAAAGTGCATAGGGCAATTACTTTTAGGCAAAGTCCGTATTTGAGACAGTATATAGAACTGAACACTCAACTAAGACAAAGAGCGAAAAGTACTTTCGATCAAGACTTTTTTAAATTATTAAATAACGGTGTTTTTGGCAAAACTTTGGAAAATACTGAGAAAAGAGTAACCGTTAATTTGGTTAACCAGTGGTGCGATCAGTCCAATCGTACCAAAAAATTATTATCAGCCGAGAAACTCATAGCCAACCCCTATTTCCATAGTGTGTCTATTTTAACTGAAAATTTAGTTGCAATCCAAATGAGACCCGACCAAATTATTTTAGATAAACCTATTTATATCGGATTTACTGTATTAGAACTCTCTAAATCGCATATGTACAATTTACATTATAATATTGTAAAGCCTTTTATAAGGACCGAGTGCAGCTGTGTTACACAGATACTAATTCTTTAGTCTATAAAATTTACACTAACGACTTTTATCACGATTTGAATAATCACTTTTTGCAATATTTTGACACAAGTAACTATGACCCAGGAAATGATTTAAGCATACCATTAATTAACAAAAAAATTCCTTGCTTGTTTAATGATGAAATGGGAGGTAAATATATCACTGATTTTGTCGGTTTGCGATCAAAATTATACTGCATAAAAACTCCAAATAAAATTATTAAGAAAGCAAAGGGAGTAAGATCATGCGTAGTTAGGGACTTAAGCATGAATGATTATGAAAATATTTTATTTAACGGTGGAGTTATACGCAAAAACAATATCATGTTTAAATCAATTAGGCATGAAATATTTACTCGAAGTGTCAACAAAGTTGCTCTATCTAGAAATGACGATAAACTATCGATATCTGCGGATAACATAACAACCCGAGCCTGGGGACTTCACTATTCATTATTATGAATAGTGAACATAATAGTATACAATAATAAGTTTAAAATATTAATTACCTATAAGTATCACCTATCACATTCATAATACTGCTTGTACATATATCTGCGATACATACCTACAGATTGTATTACGTTAGAATACAATAACATGTAATTTTGCCTGACCTGAGAATCGAAGCCGGTCACATATGCCATTACATCAATATTAGATATAAGTATTTTCGGCTATAATCTTACTTAAGTTAGCAAAATGTTTTATTAATTACATTGTAACTTTGCTCGAACCGAGCATCAAACAGTGGATGTGATGAACCCCTAACCTGTGCCACAGACTGAGTGCACAATCTAATCATATTATATTGTTATCCTAGTTTTAAGAAATGTACCTACGAACATATAAACTTGAAATAAAATGTGATTTATTAAAATTGAGCGCAACAGTCACTCCACAACAACATTTTTTTACGAGTACCTACTTAGACCCGATCATGCCGCCACCGCCGCTGCCACCGCTGCCGCCACCGCCACCGCCACCGACAACGCCACCGCGGCCGCCGCCGCCACCGCCGCCGCCGCCGCCGACGCCGCCGCCGCCACCCACGCCACCACCGCCGCCAACGCCGCCGTCGCTAGGTCCAAAGCCGCGGTCGCCAGCACCAAAGCCGCCGCCGCCAGGTCCAAAGCCGCCGTCGCCAGCACCAAAGCCGCCGCCGCCAGCTCCAAAGCCGCCGTCGCCAGCACCAAAGCCGCCGCCGCCAGGTCCAAAGCCGCCGCCACCGCCGCCGCCGTGTTGCCGCCGTTGTAAAATATTTTAACTTCACTAGTAGTTTCTCAATAGTGGTGCTACATGTATGCCGCCTGCAGAGGTGGCCTTACCCATTGCGAGGCTCCGGGTGGCAGGTCTTTGCGAAGCCCTTTATCCTTCATATTCATATTCATTCATATTTTATTGCATTTTATTGCATAAAACATGGTATTCGAGGATGGTACATTTAGATCACATGTTTTGCTACGGTTTTAAAGCATGCATTAATAATATTAAAATTTATTTATAAACATCACACTAGGTAACATTTTGCTATAAAAAAAAAAAAAAAAAATCGCCGACGCCATCACCGCCACCACCGACATCACCGTCGTCAACGCCGCCGCCGCTAGGTTCAAAGCCGCCGTCGCCAGCACCAAAGCCGCCGCCGCCAACTCCAAAGCCGCCGTCGCCAGCACCAAAGCCGCCGCCGCCAGCCTTCCCAAGTCGCCTAGAACCTACGGTTTCGGTGTATCGCCGAGCCATTTTTTTGGCGTCATTGTTTAAACATAGGACTAGCATACTATCAGACACGTAAATCGTAATTAAATCAATTAAAAGTTGTTTTTTAAGGGGCTAATACTTTCAAATAAGTCTTCATAACCTTCATAATAATAAACGTTACGATAGTTCAATGCCCTCAGTATAGAAAGAGCACACAGCGCAGTATTGCTTAGTTGACATTTTATATGTATTATAAAGACTAGATGGTATTTACATATTTTAATTATCATTAGCGAATAATTACCCGCGTTGACAGCTTGTATAATTTTCGAGTGCGATATAATCATGTCATCGGTAAGTAAAAATATATTTTTAACAATCTAACCTATTTGTGTTTCGTTTCCGCCGCAGTATTAAATTTCAAATTAAATTCTCAGTAATTATAAGTAGTATGATTGACCTGTTGTTTTAGAGGTTAGTGATCTTGATCAATAAACCTAAGGTTGTGGGTTCGATTCCTACTTAGGACACATCTGTGTGATGTGTACGATTATTCGTTCTATATCTAGTTATAATTTATCTGCGATGTGTATGTATTTAAGAAAACATATGTATGTTGATCAGTTATTTGGTAGCCGTAGCACAAACTGCTTAGCTTGGGGTCAAATAACCGTGTGTAAGTTTTAATAGGATAAATATTATTAACATACTTACAAATGATATTCTTAAAAAGGAATCTAACTCGTTGTTTTCATTACTAATTATACCACTGTAGCATGTTAGAAACGAAGGTTTCCATTGTGTTTATAAAGTTTTTTAACAATTGGTTTCAGGTATCTGAATCGGAGATAGTTTTAAGCCAATACGCTCAAGACCCTTACGAAGATTTTTACGAGATGATTCGTAATGAGCCTGAGCGATATTGTAAACAACCTGTAAAAGACAAAAAAACAAAGCAACGGTGCAGGGAAAAGTCAAAAAAGCAAACTCCAACGAAGTCATTTGTTATGAGTCGCCTACAGCGACGCGGTATTATATTAATAAAAACTTCGGTCGTCGATCTGTGCAACAACAGCCCTCAGCATGCTGACAGTGATAGTGACAGCGAGAACGTCATATTGAACGCTCAATACATTGTGCAAGACGCTCTTGATAGTGTCATGGACGATACGGAAGCATTAGTTAAGAAAATTTCTAAATCTTTAGTCGATAATGACTTTTTATGAGTTTGTGTGTATAATTATGTTTTTTTTTTAATATTTTAGCTATTGTTTTGAGTTTTTGTTGTTTTACTTCTTTCCAGAATGTGTTAGGTATCTTTTATAGAAATAAAATATCTTTATTCTTGAAAATATGTTTTATTTTATAAAATCCATATAATGTGCACGTTTTATTACCACTCTAAATATTTTTTTAAACATAAAACATTTTTAAGCGCACAAAACTTTACATGATAATATAGTTCTGGCATCCTTATGTTGAAAAGATCTAGGTTTCAAATTATTCATAATTGTCTTTAATTGTCACTCACAATCATACTCATAATCATCTAACGATTGTATTTTATTTTCATCATGGAATTCACCGGGAATACGAATACTTGTACCATATACCATTTCTGCCGCGCTTATATTATTGTCTGAACGGGGAACTACACGCAAACCATACAAGACGGTGCTTAATTCTCGCAACCAATCTGTTCTATCATGTAATCTGGCCATAAGAGCTGCTTTAAGTGAACTATTTATTTGTCTATTCATATCTGGCCAGTAAAACTTATCTGTTACCAATTTGCGCGTTGTCCTAATACCGGGATGACTATTGTCATGACACAAGTGGAATGCTGTTTTTCTAAATTCTTCAGTCAAATATGGTCGAACCTTATCCTTTACCTTATTACAAATAATAAATATTTCGCACGTTGGTATAAATATTTTAGTTAATTGACTACTCTTATTGTTTAACTGTTGCTGTAAACATTCGTCCTTACTCTGTGATATAGCTAAAGCGTTGTAGTCTATTAAACTATGACTCGTTATACTTTCTATGCTTGATAGGCAATCTGCGACTTCGTTTTGCTCACCGGACACATGACGTATGCCCGTGGTAAATTCACTTATATATAACCATTGTCGAGTACTTCTAGGTAATTCATTTTCTGTTTTTTTTTTTGGTAAACGCATATGTAAGTGGTCTATGATCAGTGTACACTATAAGCTCTCTTCCTTCTACCATACTCCGAAAATGTTGTAAGGATGTATAAATGGCTAATAATTCCCTTTCATACGTACTGTATTTACTTTTTGTTTCTGATAACTTCTTTGAGAAATAACCTAATGATTGCCAACTGCCTTCGACATATTGCTGTAACACAGATCCTAGGCTAAAACAAGATGCGTCAGTAAAATATAGTGTTAATTTGCAATTAAGCAACGGATGCGATAGCATAACCGCCTCTCGCAATCGTTGCTTACATTCTAGAAATGCCTTTTCTGCCTTTCCAGTCCATTGAATCTTAGTTTTATCGCGTTTCTTAGAATCATGTAAATAAGCATTTAATTCTACCTGGTATTCCGCTGCTTTTGGCAATTGCGACCTATAAAAATTTATCATTCCTAAAAATCTTTGCAATTGTTCGATAGTTTCTGGTTTTGGGAAATCTTCAATAGTTTTTACTTTATTCTCTAACGGATAAATACCTTTTGTAGTAACCTTATATCCTAAAAAATCTTCTCCAGTTTTTCCAAACTTGCACTTGCTTAAATTTATAGTTATGCCGTATTTATGAAATCTTTCAAATATCTGTCTTAATAATTGTTTGTTTTCCTCTATAGTATCTGATACACAAATAATATATATTTTTTTTTATGTTAATAGGCGGCAAACGAGCAGACGGATCGCCTGATGGTAAGCAATTACCGCCGCCCATGGGCACAAGCAACACCATAGGAGTCACAAGTGCGTTGCCGCCCCTTGGGGTTGGGAAAAGGGATAGGATGGGGAGAGGAATGAGGGAGAAGGATGTCCGTTAGTATGCATATTATTACATATTTATTGTGATACCTATTAATTATGTTGTTTTAAATTAATATTATTTGTTAAATTACTCCCTCTTTAAGCACCTACTTCAATCATCTCTGCATCACCCAAAGGTTGGCTGGTAGAGAATGCCTCTGGCATTAAGCCCGCCTTTGTGCATTACTTTTTTGTAATTGTGCAAGAAGTTTAAAATAAAATAAATAAAGGAAGGAATAGGGGATAGGGCCTCCGGCACTCTCACTCACCGGACGAAACGCAACAGTTTAGATACTGCTACTTTACGTCGATTTTCTGTGAGAGGGTAGTACTTCCCCGACCGAGCCGGCCCATTAATGCTGAAATCAGCAAGGCTCTACTACTTTCTATCATCAAGATAACAGAATATATTCTCTACCTCTTGTAAAACAGTACAATTCATGAATCTTTGAAAAGTTTGAGCCGCATTTCGCAGACCAAACATCAAACGAGTACATTCGAATAAACCAAAGGGCGTTATGATAGCTGTCTTTGGAATATCGTCTGGATTAACTAAAATGCAATGGTAAGCTCGGTTTATATCAATACGGGAAAAAACTTACTTGTTAGCTAAAATGTACGTCAAGTCCTGTAATCTGGGAATAGGATATCTATCAGGTAATGTCACCGCATTTAAGCGTCTATAATCTCCAACGGGTCTAATGTCACCTCCGTTTTTTGGCTCAATATGTAACGGCCCAAGGACTTTTAGAGGGCCTAATAATACCCATTGCTTGCATAAGTTCAAACTCCTCTTTAACCTTTTTGTACCGGTCCGTCGGTAAAGGCCTTGCCCGCGCATATACAGGTGGACTAGTGGTCTCAATATGGTGAAAAACAATATGCTCTGGAGTCTCTTTAAAAGAAAAAGGTCTGGTTATCTCCGGATAATCTTTCATAATAACATCAAAAACAGAAATTCAATACTAATGAACTGAGTTCGCGTTAGAACTGCGTGGCGTCGAAGTGATTCAAAAGTATGTGATTGTAAATTATACCAATCATTCACTACTAGTACAGCTGCCATATATTCGTGATCAGTTTTGATTCCAAAAGTTATAAACTCAATTCGCATCAGAACTAAGAAGTGAAAAAATTTTCAAAACTAGTGAACAGTTAAAATCAAAAATTAAATGATGAAACTGAGGTCACGTAATCATGAGGCAAATAATTTATCCATACTTATTTTTTAATTACCCCACTAATTTAATTTGTTATGTTTTACGGAAAATGAGCAAGGAGCAGAGGACAAAAAACATTGACGTCGGGTTCAAGAAAAAAGATAATCGTAACATAGATAAGTAACAATTTTAATTGTAGATATGAAACAACAATTTTATCATTTATAATAGTGATCTTTATTTTTTAATTTATATTAAAACAATTTAAAAATCATCATATTATTATCCAAACCACGGATTAAAGTCAGTAACGGGTTATGCCCCCGTTATTATCTATTATTGCTTGTAGTCTTTCCCTCATTGCACCGGTCACTTCCCTACCATCTGGAAACGAGGCCGGGTTATTGTACTCCCCAAACCCGGCAAGGACCCCAGGAAGCCGGAGAACTACAGGCCCATCACTCTCCTCTCGACGACGTCCAAGTGTTTCAGCGGCTGCTGCTGGCGAAGATCACCCCGCATCTTACACCGAGACCCGAGCAATTCGGGTTTCGCCAAGCGCATTCCACCACGCTGCAGCTGACTCGCGTACTAGACGAGATGGCCACGTGGATGAACAAGCGAATGCGAAGCGATGAACACGGTGACCGTGATGCTCGACATGGAGAAGGCGTTCGACAGGGTGTGGCATGACGGCCTCATCTACAAACCGTCAACGTCCACTATCCCGCGACAACTCATCATGGTCATCGCATCATTTCTCCGAGGGAGAACCTTCCACGTGACCGTCAGAGGAGAGGACCATCAAGGGAGCTCCCACAGGGGAGCTGTCTCTCCAGAACTTAAGAATGCCATAGAAATGCCAAGCCTGGCTCCTGTTAAGACAAAGAAGGATAAAATACTGAATATTACTTTTGAAATCAAAAAGAAATCAAATCCAAAGAAAGTAAATCAAGTCCGAAGATAAAAAGAAGTTCATTCAGTGACATGGATAGAAGCAGGTTCTTGGAAACCATTACCCGCCCCAAGTTCAATAATAGTTAGGAAAACACCTAGAAAATCTAATCTAGAGGTGGAAAAACTGGCCCGGAAGGCATACCAGTCCTCGCCATCGCTGATTGAAGTGAACCTCGTACAGGCGTTTACGGATGGGATCCGGGACCTGGAGGTAAGAACAGCGGTAAGACTTGGCCACTTCAAGAACCTGAAGGACGCCTTACCCCACGCTCTGGAGGTGGAAGCAGTACGACGCGACGAGCGAAGTCACCGCATCAGGGAAGAAGCTAGGCAACAAAGTTTACCGTCACAAAGCCATCGTGGCCGATATGGAGAACGTCTTGGCTTCATGCGACTTCATGCGGAAGCATCGCTGCGAGTTCGATGTTAACCAGGGAGTGTTGAAGTGTGGCTCAGAAGACGTCTTCATGGAAGGTACGACTTCAGGAAAAGTGTACTGCCTGAAGAATGTCATTCTTCACCCGCGGTCGGATACGGTTGTACCAGTTTGTCTAACAGAGTATTCGGGTCAGGAGACCCGTTGCGTACTTATCGAAGGCCTAGAGAAAGAATCCTCATGGAAGATTGCTCGAACCTTGGTAAGGGGTACCAAAGTTTCATCAGTACGCGCACTGAATGCAAGTGACAAGGGAGTGTTGCTCAAGAAAGTGACGGAATTGAGCACCTATGAAGGAGAGGCTTGCATGCGTAGAAGTCAAGGGCAACCTACTAGCGCCAAGATTCAGGGTGCACGATTTGACGTGACTTAACTTTTAGAGGACTGCCAAAGTACCCTGTCGAAAGAAGAGAAGAACAAGGCTGGGAAGATTTTAAACCGGTTCGCCTATATTTTCTCGATCAGTGATGCCGACATAGGGAAGACAGCACTAGTCCAGCACAAAATAAACACGAGAAGTGAAGCACCGATTCGCCAGAGGCCAAGACGTGTGCCAGTGGCACGAGAACGAGAAGTGGAAGCTATGATCGACGGTATGGTGAAGGAAGGCTTAATTGAGCCTTCTTCCAGCCCGTGGTGCTCTCCGGTTGTGCTAGTTAAGAAGAAAGATGGCAGCATGCGCTTCTGTGTAGACGACCGCGGATTAAATGACATCACCAAGAAGGACACCTACCCACTGCCAAGGATTGATGACACACTGGATACGCTGACGGGGATGAAGTGGTTTTCTACCTTAGATCTAAAAAGTGGCTACTGGCAGGTGGATATAAATCCTCGAGACAAGGAGAAGACGGCAATCTCCACAGGCAAAGAATTGTGGCAACCCACCTTCGAAAATTGGAGCAAGTGCTGTCAAAGATACGAGGAGCTAATTTGAAGCTGAGTCCGAAGAAATGCGCGTTATTCAGACGGCAAGTGAACTTTCTAGGCGGGCTCTTGCGGTGAAAGAATGGCCAGTTCCAGAGAACAAAACGCAGGTCAGAGTATTCCTCGGATTATGCTCCTACTATCGGCGGTTTGTGAAGAACTTTGCTGGCATTGCTCGACCTCTTCATAAGCTCACCGAAGACAGAGTACAGTTCTGTTGAACGAGAGCTGTGACGTTGCATTCCAGAAGCTCAAGGAACATCTGTGTACTGCACCTATTCTAGGCTACCCTGACAATGAGCATGAATTCATAGTTGACACAGATGCCAGTAACACTGGAATTGGCGGCTTGCTGTCACAAAAGAAAGGTGATCAAGAAGTTGTTATAGCATACTACAGCAAGGCCTTATCCAAACCCGAAAGAAACTACTGCGTCACCCAGCGGGAACTTTTGGCTGAAGTAAAGACATTGCAGCATTTCAACAAATATTTGTTTGGGCCTAAATTCCATCTGCGAACCGACCACGCTGCGCTGAAATGGCTACTTCAATTTAAGAACCCTGAAGGACAAGTAGCCAGATGGATTGAACTGCTGCAAGAGTTTGATTTTGAAATACAACATCACAGCAGCAAGTCCCATGGTAACGCAGATGCTCTATCGCGTAGGCCGTGTCCCGACCAGTGCAAGCACTGTGCCCGCCAAGAAACGAAGCAGGCAGCATTAGTGAGGATGTTGAAGACGGGTCTGAGCAACGAATGGAAAGAAGCTTTGCAGAGTGCTCAGCAAGACGACAAAGACGTACAGCTGATTCTCGAATGGAAGAAATCAGGCGCTCCTAGGCCCAAATGGAGTGAGATCGCAGCAATGAGCCCTATCACCAAAGGTTATTTGGGCACGGTGGGAAAGCTTGGTTGTCCAGGATGGAGTTCTGTGCCGCAAATGGGAAAATGCTCGAGGTAACCAGTGCCATCTGCAAACGGTAGTGCCCAAAACTAAGGTGCCGTAAGTATTGCTCTATCACAATGGTGCTTAAGGAGGTCACATGGTCGTTAAGAAGACCCTTACTAAGATCCGAGAGCGGTTTTATTGACTCCACTGTCGGGATCACATCGAGGATTGGTGCCGCAAATGCACAAGTTGTGCAGCTGTGAAGAGGCCACACATTTGTAGCAGAGATGCATTAAAGGTGTACAATGTGGGAGCCCCATGGGAGCGCATAGCGTTGGATGTCGCTGGGCCGTTTCCTGAGAGCCAGGACGGAAACAAATACTTCTTGATTGTGATGGATTACTTCACAAAGTGGCCTGAAGTGTTTGCAATCCCAAATGAAGAAGCTACCACAGTGGCCGATAAGCTGGTGCATGAAGTCTTTTGTCGGTTCGGGGTGCCCTTGGAAATCCACAGTGATCAAGGCCGGAACTTCAAATCTGAGGTGTAGACTTATCGCGTGATGGGTGCAAATAAAACCAGGACCATAGCTTATCATGCGCAATCGGATGGCATGGTTGAGCGATCCCTGGAAAGGTACCTGGCGAAGGTCCTGGCGAGAGATTGGGACAAACACATCAAACCATTTCTCCTGTCAAACGCAGTGCGGTCCATGAAACTACAGGAGTAACACCAGCTTTTGCCAATTTCGGTAGAGAACTACGTTTACCTGTAGACTTAATCACCGGTATTCCAACAGAACCTCCATGCAATGATTACGCGAACGACCTACGCAACAAGATGAACGACGTATACGAGCACATCAAGGAATCTGGACAACAGATGTCTGAAAAGATGAAGACTCACTACGACTGGAAGGCAAACAACAAAGGCTTTTCGATGAGGGGTCATTGGTGTGGCTTCATAACCCAATAAGAATCAAAGGTAAATCGCCTAAGTTACAAGCCAGATGGGACGGGCCATATCGCATAATTACCAGGATGAACGACGTCAGAAGAGACCGCGAGGTACACCGAAGATAGTTCATGTGGACCGGTTGGCTCGTTACTGGGTCCAACCATGTTCGGGACGAACACGTCTAAGAGGGCAGTGTTACGAATGGCGATATTTTAAGATTTATTTTAACGCCATTTATCGGACATAAAGAGAACTAGATGAGAAGAGATCGCGATTGAATAAATAAAAGCGCCATCTAGTAGCAACGAGAGGAAGTTATTATTCCCTACTAGATGGCGAACTGGAACTTCGTTTGTGGTTCGGATAGATCAAGAACGTTTGAGCAAGTACTCAAACATACTCGCAACCTTATCCGGTCGGTTTAAATAGCTTTCGAACGAGTGGATTGACATAGTTCAGTTGAATAAACAGAGCGATAAACATCGAGCGAAGGATTTGAAGGGTAAGTGAATCGTTGAGTGTTTTGTAGATTGAAATTAAGTTTTTATTGGTGTTTTATTGGTGCTTAAAATTAAGTGTGTGGCTGAATAAAGTACAGTTTAGTATCATAGTGCATTTAATTTATTACCAAACCCCGGTTCGTAACAATATGCAGATACATTTAGGGTCCTGGTTCTTTTTCTTACCAGGTTGGTAAGAACCACCACCTTCTGGCAAGTACGTCGGCTGCGTCATTCCCTCTTGAGCCACTGTGGCTCTTGATCCATTGCAGTGTTAGTTTGTTTAGGTGGTGGTCAGGCTTACCCTAAAGTACAAATGGTAAGGTTCTTTTCACCCCTTCCGGAGGCTTGGCCTACAGAATTCTCGACCTCAAACACAAGTTGAACCATTTTTCTTGTAATAAGCTTCGAGGCATATTCTAGTACTATAATCCACACAGCAGCAGTGCATTTCCAATATTGATAATCAATTAATATACAGGATAACAGCTTCGCGGAGAGAACCGAGCTCTGTGGGACCTGGGACGCCAGTATTAATATGTATATTTAATTTCGTAGTAGCTGCCATCTTGGACGACTGTGATACTTTGATCTTCCAGGAATTTGTCTACCCATTTGCAGTCCAGTCCCTCGGGGACTCCATAGGAGCTACGATAAAAGTGGCCTGTGCCAGACCCTGTCAAAAGCTGCCTGGCTACATCGAGGGCAACAGCGAATTTTAACTCTGCTCCCAAGGTATCTGCCCACCAGCCGAACGTTCATGGCGAATGCCGAGGTCCCATAAATACCTACTTACGGAGACTTGTATTTATTTTGCGCTTCATGACCTTGGAAAGCAAACGTTATTGCTATGGGTGTGTAGGGCTATTGCTATGGGGTCCGACCAGTAACTCTTTTAGGGATCGCGTGAAGATGGGCTTCTTTTCAAGAAGATGGAACCCTTTGGGCTGCGTGCGAAAGACGGTAGGTACAGGCGCGTTGGAATGAGGGTGAACTCAGTGACGCACGTCAGCACCTCTACTGGAATGCCGTCTGGCCCACGCACTTAGTGGATGTTGAATGCGCATGTAATGCGAACCTTAGGCAGGGAGCACCCACATCATACGATAAACTGTGAAGTGCCTCCGCTAGCATATGAAATCGAGTCCAAATCAAATAGTTGGACCAAGACGGGATATACTGTAATCGGATTTAGGCTGTAAAGCAACCAGACCAGAAAACCGGATTCCCAGTGGGATTCGATCTATAGATATGTAGATCCGTAGATTTTAGATTCGTTTTTGACATAAGCTCCATACAAAATATGTCAAACACGAATCTCGAATCTCAAAATCCATGTATGGATCGAATATTGAAAATGGCCGTTATTCGCTAGTCGTAGCGATAGCCTTCTTGCTGAAGCTGGAAGTGACGTTAAACTCCCGCTTGTCCTCTCTGACTCTAGGATTTCGATTCCTCGCGATCTAGTTCTAGACCAGATACGGTGACTGCTATTCTAGCGTACCCTCTATACAGGGTTAATTTTGGAATGACATATGGGAAATGAAGATGAATAATTCCATCCCCAGTTCTATGACGCGGACAGCACAGTCCTGATTATCAGTACTTAAATCTGAAGCAATGCCATTTCCATAAAAAGGACCTGAAGAATTCTCACGGTCCATCCCTATTTGACAACTTATATCGCCAGACAGGGGCGTTGCGTCTACATTAAAGAGAGCGGGGCAGGCCACTCTGTACCTAGGTGGTGTAAGGCATCAAGATTGCTATGTAAACCCCTTATAGTACAGAAATACATTTTAATAGCGGGTATGGAGTCAGCGCCATTGTTTGCCGGGTCATGTTATTTGAGAGAGCGAGACATTAATGCACCGAAGAACTCCCGGTGCCCTCTCGTAAACCACCGGGATCCATTTTGGTTTCCCATTTCGTGCATGATAACTGTGAGTTTAGATTTTATTTTTATTAGTTTCCACAAGGGCTCCAAACTCGTCGTGTGCCCGAGGGCCCCTGCCCACCTAGACGGCCCTGTGTGTTAACATAACTTCTAATGTATTCTGCTGAATTACCATCTCTTTCATTACATTCTTTGTGTCTGTTTTTACCAAATTTATAATATCATTTAACATACTGAATATCTTATTTAAAAGATTCGCCGAGTCTAATGCAGTTCCTGGAAATTCATAATTAGCCCACTTTTTATAGCTGTAACGGTTGTGTCGACCGTCAGGTCTATAATATCCATCAAGAGCTGTATAGCCGGTGCTCTAATATTTAAATTCAAGCCAGGGTTGAGTATAATACAAATTTTTTGAGATGTTTCTTGGATCTTATTTTCATTATTACAAGCGTTGTATGTGTCAGATGTTTTTTTTCTGCAAGCGCACGCTATAAATTGTGACTTATAAAATGTGTCAAATTTTTTATGCTTTAAAAAAATCGTTTCTCAGGTATTATTTTCGCGTAGTAGACTTCGGCTTGGTGATGAGTCTTGTGACATACAGGTATAACAGTTGCGTTTGGCCCCGAAATATAGTCAAAATAATTTTGTAACTTGGTTTTATACATTTTCCTTGCTTTATTTATTCTTTCCTTGACTTCTTTTTCTATATTCAGGTCCCTCATTATGTCTTTTCCAATGTAATTTTATGCTTTTCTACCTTCTTTCTAGATCTGCTCCAAATAATCCGTAGGTAAGTTTCTCAACATATTCTGTTTCTGTTCCAATTTTGGTGGATACTGCGGCTTTAGCACATGAATAGATAAACGGAACAGAGACAAAGCTTCATACAACAGCGCGAATCGGTTGCACTACTACAAGCACGCGGCGCATGTGTGCGTGACCACTGGCCGCTTGTCGTGTACGCGGCGAGACTGGAAAAAACTGGTTTACGTTGACAATCTCAGGGTTATTACGACGCACGTTGTTTGTTTAGTACATTGCAAGTTTTAATATTTTAATGTAAAAATTACTGACTGATAAAGAATTGACCAATTTTGACGTTAAGTCTGTTGGGGATCGAGCTGAATGGGGTTTCATACTAGAAGTCGATCTCTTATATCCTGATCATTTACACAATCACCATAACGATTTACCATTTTGTCCCGAGAAATGTATACCTCCTGGAGGCAAAACGAAAAAAATAATAGCTAATTTATATAATAAGTACAATTATGTGATACATTACATTCATTTAAAAAAGTGCTTAGAAAATGGTTTAATTTTACGTAAAGTGCATAGGGCAATTACTTTTAGGCAAAGTCCGTATTTGAGACAGTATATAGAACTGAACACTCAACTAAGACAAAGAGCGAAAAGTACTTTCGATCAAGACTTTTTTAAATTATTAAATAACGGTGTTTTTGGCAAAACTTTGGAAAATACTGAGAAAAGAGTAACCGTTAATTTGGTTAACCAGTGGTGCGATCAGTCCAATCGTACCAAAAAATTATTATCAGCCGAGAAACTCATAGCCAACCCCTATTTCCATAGTGTGTCTATTTTAACTGAAAATTTAGTTGCAATCCAAATGAGACCCGACCAAATTATTTTAGATAAACCTATTTATATCGGATTTACTGTATTAGAACTCTCTAAATCGCATATGTACAATTTACATTATAATATTGTAAAGCCTTATAAGGACCGAGTGCAGCTGTGTTACACAGATACTGATTCTTTAGTCTATAAAATTTACACTAACGACTTTTATCACGATTTGAATAATCACTTTTTGCAATATTTTGACACAAGTTACTATGACCCAGGAAATGATTTAAGCATACCATTAATTAACAAAAAAAATCCTTGCTTGTTTAATGATGAAATGGGAGGTAAATATATCACTGATTTTGTCGGTTTGCGATCAAAATTATACTGCATAAAAACTCCAAATAAAATTATTAAGAAAGCAAAGGGAGTAAGATCATGCGTAGTTAGGGACTTAAGCATGAATGATTATGAAAATATTTTATTTAACGGTGGAGTTATACGCAAAAACAATATCATGTTTAAATCAATTAGGCATGAAATATTTACTCGAAGTGTCAACAAAGTTGCTCTATCTAGAAATGACGATAAACGATCGATATCTGCGGATAACATAACAACCCGAGCCTGGGGACTTCACTATTCATTATTATGAATAGTGAACATAATAGTATACAATAATAAGTTTAAAATATTAATTACCTATAAGTATCACCTATCACATTCATAATACTGCTTGTACATATATCTGCGATACATACCTACAGATTGTATTACGTTAGAATACGATAACATGTAATTTTGCCTGACCTGAGAATCGAAGCCGGTCACATATGCCATTACATCAATATTAGATATAAGTATTTTCGGCTATAATCTTACTTAAGTTAGCAAAATGTTTTATTAATTACATTGTAACTTTGCTCGAACCGAGCATCAAACAGTGGATGTGATGAACCCCTAACCTGTGCCACAGACTGAGTGCACAATCTAATCATATTATATTGTTATCCTAGTTTTAAGAAATGTACCTACGAACATATAAACTTGAAATAAAATGTGATTTATTAAAATTGAGCGCAACAGTCACTCCACAACAACATTTTTTTACGAGTACCTACTTAGACCCGATCATACCGCCACCGCCGCTGCCACCGCTGCCGCCACCGCCACCGCCACCGACAACGCCACCGCGGCCGCCGTCGCCGCCACCGCCGCCGCCGCCGCCACCGCCGCCGCCGCCGCCGACGCCGCCGCCGCCACCCACGCCACCACCGCCGCCAACGCCGCCGTCGCTAGGTCCAAAGCCGCGGTCGCCAGCACCAAAGCCGCCGCCGCCAGGTCCAAAGCCGCCGTCGCCAGCACCAAAGCCGCCGCCGCCAGCTCCAAAGCCGCCGTCGCCAGCACCAAAGCCGCCGCCGCCAGGTCCAAAGCCGCCGCCACCGCCGCCGCCGTGTTGCCGCCGTTGTAAAATATTTTAACTTCACTAGTAGTTTCTCAATAGTGGTGCTACATGTATGCCGCCTGCAGAGGTGGCCTTACCCATTGCGAGGCTCCGGGTGGCAGGTCTTTGCGAAGCCCTTTATCCTTCATATTCATATTCATTCATATTTTATTGCATTTTATTGCATAAAACATGGTATTCGAGGATGGTACATTTAGATCACATGTTTTGCTACGGTTTTAAAGCATGCATTAATAATATTAAAATTTATTTATAAACATCACACTAGGTAACATTTTGCTATAAAAAAAAAAAAAAAAAAATCGCCGACGCCATCACCGCCACCACCGACATCACCGTCGTCAACGCCGCCGCCGCTAGGTTCAAAGCCGCCGTCGCCAGCACCAAAGCCGCCGCCGCCAACTCCAAAGCCGCCGTCGCCAGCACCAAAGCCGCCGCCGCCAGCCTTCCCAAGTCGCCTAGAACCTACGGTTTCGGTGTATCGCCGAGCCATTTTTTTGGCGTCGTTGTTTAAACATAGGACTAGCATACTATCAGACACGTAAATCTTAATTAAATCAATTAAAAGTTGTTTTTTAAGGGGCTAATACTTTCAAATAAGTCTTCATAACCTTCATAATAATAAACGTTACGATAGTTCAATGCCCTCAGTATAGAAAGAGCACACAGCGCAGTATTGCTTAGTTGACATTTTATATGTATTATAAAGACTATATGGTATTTACATATTTTAATTATCATTAGCGAATAATTACCCGCGTTGACAGCTTGTATAATTTTCGAGTGCGATATAATCATGTCATCGGTAAGTAAAAATATATTTTTAACAATCTAACCTATTTGTGTTTCGTTTCCGCCGCAGTATTAAATTTCAAATTAAATTCTCAGTAATTATAAGTAGTATGATTGACCTGTTGTTTTAGAGGTTAGTGATCTTGATCAATAAACCTAAGGTTGTGGGTTCGATTCCTACTTAGGACACATCTGTGTGATGTGTACGATTATTCGTTCTATATCTAGTTATAATTTATCTGCGATGTGTATGTATTTAAGAAATCATATGTATGTTGATCAGTTATTTGGTAGCCGTAGCACAAACTGCTTAGCTTGGGGTCAAATAACCGTGTGTAAGTTTTAATAGGATAAATATTATTAACATACTTACAAATGATATTCTTAAAAAGGAATCTAACTCGTTGTTTTCATTACTAATTATACCACTGTAGCATGTTAGAAACGAAGGTTTCCATTGTGTTTATAAAGCTTTTTAACAATTGGTTTCAGGTATCTGAATCGGAGATAGTTTTAAGCCAATACGCTCAAGACCCTTACGAAGATTTTTACGAGATGATTCGTAATGAGCCTGAGCGATATTGTAAACAACCTGTAAAAGACAAAAAAACAAAGCCACGGTGCAGGGAAAAGTCAAAAAAGCAAACTCCAACGAAGTCATTTGTTATGAGTCGCCTACAGCGACGCGGTATTAATTACTATTCTTATTTTATCTTATTTTATGCTAATTAACAATATTGTATTTGATTTCAACTTAATTTTCATTTTTACTTTGATAAACAATAATGTATCTAACTAAAATGACTTAAAAACTCTTAACTGGGACATATACCTAATAATAGCAAATGTAAAGATATTAAGTAAATGTAATTATAATGTACACATCAAATGTAATAAAATCTCTGTAAGAAGTTTTTTATCAAAAGAAAGGTCTCAAGTGCTGCTCAACGTTGGCAGCAAGGCAAACAACACCCTGCGATGGCGGGTACCTGTAAAAAAAAAAAAAAAAAAAACCTCTGCAACAAACACACACGGCTGTCGCCCGCGCCCCTGACAGCCACGAAAAATAAGTACTCCGTGCGGAAAAAATCGTAAAAGTGGACATAGTGTAGATACAGTGACGTGCGATACACTAAAAGTTGCGTAATCGCGACGCGCATGTGTGAACAAAAGTGCCCAGACGTGCCGATTTCAGTGGAGGAAAAAAGTTTTAGTGTAAAAACTGAAAATTTGGTTTTCTAACCTAAAAACTTAGAAAAATTTAAACAGTTTTTCGACGATAACTCAGTGGATCGATCGACGACCCTCAAATTTTTTGGTGCCTCCGAGGAGGGGCAAGGTGCTCGCAACTTTCTGCAGCATCAGAAACCCCGAACACCAGCGGGTTTCCCCGGGAAAACTGAAAATAGTTTTTCGCCACGTGGTTTTTCCCGGGTGAAAAGCATCAAGGAGCGGTCGGAGCGCCGCCAAATTTGGGGAAGTCATAGAATCCACTTATATAAGGTCCACGACGTTTAGTACGGAATTCGTTTCGTGTTAAAATTTAAAATTATTTTTTGCTATGTATATATGCTTATAGGGCGTGATTTATGCTATTTTTGATATTTTTCCCGAATTTTTGCGACCAAGGGTCGCAAAGTTGTAGAATTTTTTCTCTCTTTTCCAAATAAATACGTAAATAATTAATAAATTCATTTTTTTTTATTCTCATTAGCTTCAGAAGGCGTATTTCACCTGGAGGAAGCCCAAATCCTGGTCAAATACGACCCCAATTAAAAAAGTTAACATTTTTCAGCCATTTTGTTTTCATAGGTTAAAAGTTAGTAATCGAAGTAACTCGCGAACCGTTGGTCGTAGAAATTCGGGATTTTTTGTGTCGTGTATAGTTTTAACTTATAAGTTAGAATAGGTTACAGGCGATTTTCAGGCCTGAAAAATTTCAGTCTCCGGAACCTACCTTGCCGGATAGCCGAAGTCAAGCCGGTCACACCGGCGAAAACCCGGTCCTTCTAGGCCTAGTGGTTGCGGAGATACAGCGTGCCAAACACGGCGTTTGACAGCTGGGCGGCCATTTTGTTTTTCTTGTAGAGGCTGTATCTCCGAAACTGTAGGTCCGGGAGACTTGGGGTTTCCGGAATCCTGACCAGGAGACCGACCGAGCCTGAAATTTTCAGGATCCTGAAAGTAGGTCGGGCAGGTAGGGTGAGCTGCGCTGAGTACGCCGAGCCCAAACTCGAGGGTTCGCGGCTTCTCCGTCGCGGAGCTATAACACTCCAAAAACGGAGTTTGACAGCTCGGCCGCCATTTTGAAAATTATCAACTGGCCATAGCTCCGAGATGGTGGGGCTTAGGAGCTCCGGGTTTTCGCTCGGGGACTCGGCGTAGCGCGGTCTAAAAGCCTGGCAGCCTTTCAGCAGTTTTCAGGACCGACACTTTTTTCAGTCTGAAAGCTGAAAAACCTTGTAGGTCTCGCCAGGCCCTTTCAGGAGAACCCAAGCACGGCACCATTCAGTAGGATAGTCCGGGAGATACAGTGTTTTAACCTCCGGTTAATCTTTTAACCTAGGTTTAGCCGGAAATTTTGAAGCGCTGTATCTCAGCGACCCTTTGGGCTACCAGGGCCGTGTTTGGTGTCGTTTGAAAGGGCTTGAGAAGCCCTTTAAATTGGTACCATCGAATTGACTCTACATAGAGTCCCCAGGGTTTTTCGGCACAGGGCCGTAGTTTTTCGCTCCTGAAAGCCCAGTTTTCGCCTGGACGTCGATAAAGAAGGTGGTAGCGGATATGGTAGCGCCATCTACCTTTCTATTGATAATTAATTACATCAACGTCAATCGTTCCTCGCTTGCTTGTCCAATACGAGCGATCCTTTTTATTCCTTCCCTTTCTCCCAAAAGGCACGCCTATCGCTGATTCGTCGCCGAGTTCAACGACGCGCGACAGTCAAGAATCAACGGTCCGGCTGACCGGCTGTGTCCCGGTACATCTCCGCGCCGCGACGAATACATGCAGCACCGCAATATTTTACAGCTTCTATAATATAAACAGGAACAAAACCGCCCGCGGGTGAAGTGGAGTGATTTGTGTAGCTCTGGGTTGGATCCAGACGGAGTGATCAGCTTACAGCCCGATTCTGCAAGAAGCCGACGACAGCCATCTTGTCAAGCCGAGAGAACGGAGGTAGGTGTGCTGCAAATCCCATTCCTCCCAGTATCTACAACTCCCACTTCCTTTTCCTATTCTAGGAGATCAGAACCGGGATGGGTTCTATACAGTCCACAATATTAATATTTTCCCAAATCGCCTAGCACATACGGTCTCGGTGCAACGCCGACCCAGAAGGAGACTGACTGTCTCATTGACAAATAGAGTCGGTGACTATATCATCAACAAAACATTTTACTGTTTTATTTTAAATTTTAATTGACTGCTGGACATAGATTTTCAGCCTGACTGTATATATAGACCGAGACCGGTGGTCTCAGTGATAAGTAGAGCCGGTGTCTCTACAAATATTTTGTTGTTTTAGATTTAATTTAATTTTGGTTTGTAAATTTAGTAAGTGTGTCTAACCTATATAACAGCCACCTAGCGTGGATACAGCTAAGCAGACTAGTCGTTTAGGAGTCACCAAACGGCCCCTATTGGGCATAGCTAAACACTTTTTTATCGTTTTATTGTTGTTAACATTTTAATGGCCCCCTATAGGGCATACTATAGTGGTGTATAACAGGGCATACTGAGCAGGGCACAGCGTTTACTACTTTTACAAGACTGTCCCTGCTCCTCCTACCCCCATATTTAGGACCCCAAAACCGGCGAGAAGGACCGCAGGCGAGATGCCAGTAACGCCGGAAAAACCCTCGGTCAGGAAAAGCATTGACAAGTTTGAAGGAGTCCAACCGAGGGCTGACTCCGTCTCTCCCACCACCAGCAAGACAAGGCAGGCAGGTCCTTCCGCTAAGATGACAAAAGCGAAAGCCACTTCTCAGCGTGGTGAGGCCTTGGAGATATCCCCTCCAAGGAAACATTACGTTAGCAGGAGCACTGAGGCGACGGCTTGCCTAATTATGGGCAAAAAACAGCTCCACCTGTCCAAAAATACAAAAACTGAAATACGGATAGAAGTCATCAAAGCGATGGAGAGGCTGTCGCAACTGGTGCGAGAGGCGGAGGCAGAGTTGCAAGAGTTGAGGAGCGCACAGGAAGCCATCTAACCGGAGCCACAGAAGAGATTCCTGAGCCTGCGCCCCCTGCCTCAGTGGAGCCAGCAAATGAGGACATTATCTCTAGGCTAGAGCAGCACACCCAGATGCTGCTCGCCAATAGTCAGAGATTGGAAGAAATCCAGAAGGTGCTGAGTGTGAGGACCGCAGGCGCGAAAACGCATGAGAGTGTGCATACGTATGCCGAAGTGACTGGGATGGGACAGGCGACGGCACCTAGGCGCTGCATTCCATCGTAGTCGCCTCGACAGACGAGGATGACACGAGCGAGAATGTTCTGGAGAAAGTCAGAAAGGCCGTAGATGCAAGGGATGGCTGGATAAAAGTGGAGAGGGTAAGGAAAGCAAAGGACCAGAAAGTCGTCATGGGAGTGGGCACAAGGGAAGAACGGCAAAAATTAAAACAGCGGATCGAAGAGCGAGCGCAGGATCTCACCGTCGACGAAGTGAAGAACAAGGACCCGATGCTGGTTCTCAGGGACGTCCTCAGCGTACACTCTGACGAGAAGCTACTGATGGTGTTCAGGAACCAGAATCGGAATGCCTTTCACGGCGTCGACGATGAGAACTCTAAGGTACAAGTGAAGTAACTTTTTTTTTCGGCGGTAGGTGTAGAAAAGTCAACACACACAGAAATTTTCGAATTTTTAGGAAAATAAATATAGCCAAGTTTTATTAGAAATATTCTGTTTACTGAGCTTTTTAGTGCATAATTCAGACATACTATCGTTTGAGGAACAAAACAACAGGTTAATGTAAAATATAATCTACCTTATACACCACCTGCCAGCACATCGCACAACTTCATCACCAACTTTTTGTGGCACTTCACAACACAATGTCACAACTCGCTGATATCCAAATGGCACAGAGTAACCTGGAGGAGAGTGTTTCAAAGCGGATGGCACAGCTTGAAGCCCAGCTGCATTCTGGGGGTCCGGCCAAGGACACAGTGGCTAGCAATTGTCTTTCAACACCTTTTTCTATCGGCCGAAGCCCAAACCCCGGGCCAATACGACCCATATTGACGAATTTGGACTTCGGCCGCCGTTTTGATTAATGTATTAATTATCTTTGAAGTCAAATAACTTGCGAACCGTTGGTCGCAGAAATGTGCGACTTTTTGTTCTGTGTGTAGATTTAAGTAGTTTTTAAGAATTTTAGGGTTTCAGGCGTTTTTCAGGCCTGAAAGTTTGAGGCTCCAAAACCCTTTCAGGATCATAGCGGAGCTTGAGCTGAGCACTCCAGAGGAAGTCCGGGCTTTCTACGCCTAACGGTTGCGGAGATATAGCGTTCCAAACATAAGGTTTCGTTTGAAGTGCTCAGTGAGATTGGTACTACCGCGCGTATCGCCTTTCAGGCGGATCGGAGCCTGAAATTTTCAGGACCCTGAAAGTGGCTCGAGTATATAGGGCAGCTCACGCTGATTACGCCAAGCCCGACTCGAGGGATCGCGGTTCTCTCGTTGAGGAGTTATTAGATTCCAAAAAGTGCTTTTGACACTTCGGCCGCCATTTTGGAAATTTTCTATCGGCCATAACTCCGAAACGGGTGGACATAGGAGCTCCGGGTTTGCACTCGGTTACTCAGCGGGGCACCATTCACGAGCCCATACACCTTTCAGGCGATTTCAGAGGCAAGAAATTTTCAGCCTTGAAACCTGAAAATCCTGTAGGATCTCGTCCAGCTCTCTCACTGTCGCCTGGACGTTGAGAATTAACCAGACCTTAGGTCTGAGTGACGTAAAGTCAGTGACTCTACATTAATATACCTATATATACCACTATTTTTTAATTAGTACAAAAATTTTAACAGGGCACTAAGTATCTATAACTGATAATATTTATGTAGTCAAAAAATAAAAGCACTAAGTCCTAATACTGTCTCAAAACTGTCCACAATAATACGTAATAATTGGTAAATGCATCACTAATACTATGACCGACTCGCGTACTATCATAGTAAACGGACCCATTGATAAATCCCCCCCCCCCTCTGCGCCTGCACCGCGCCCCGACTACGCGACAAACAGTGTTAAATTGCTAGCGAAAGTGAACGTATATTTCGGCACCGTGGCACCATCGTCAGGACACCCCCAGAGGATCCACAAATTAAACCACACAAATTTACTGAAAACTGCATTATATTCTTGAATTCTTCATTCACGAATATTCACGATACCAAAGTCCGATGAAAAGTGTCATGGCCGCCCGCCGTCGCATCAGCTTACGCGGTATCAAAACATTATACATTTAATTGCAAGATTTATATTATCGTATGTATGAACTTTCAATCAATCTTTATAATTAAGAAACAATATAGGATTCCAGTTACTTTAGCTAGAGCGTCGAAATACGTCTTGATAAATTTAATTAGTTATAATATTAACTAGAGGACGCCAGCAGCTACGCCTGCATTTATTTTAAATATACAGGTTTTGGCCGATCCCGTAAGAATTTCGGGAAATCCCTTCTTAGTGCACCCCTACGGTCCCCAAGGAACATACATGCCAAATTTCAGCTTCCTGCGCCCAATAGTTTCGGCTGTAGCGTGTCTGTCAGTCAGTCAGTAACGCAAGGATTTTATATATTAAGATTACCAAAATGTGTTGGCGGGCGACTAAGCTAACCAAACTATTTAAAGACAATATAAACCAATACAGCGTCAAGAAATATATGTAAATACAGAAATGTTACAATTTATATAATATTAATTACAAGCACATGCAATTAATATTTTACTGGTTATTTAGTTAAAATTACATTAAAATAATATTAACTTCCGGGTTAGTTATCATTTAGCCATCTAGATGGCTCTGCTCTACGTTTATGCTTTAACAAACCATCTCAGTGCGCCCATATATACATAGATAAGTATATTGTGGGTATAGATAGCCATCTCTCGATTTCGTTCGACTAGAGCTGCCATCTAGTTACCAAACTCATTACTGCTAGCGAGTTAGATTCTCGGTTCTTGGTACTTTTCCTTTTCCGGTTTGATGTTGTTTTATTTAAAACGAAGTTTTTGACCTTTAAAGTCAAAAACGTATTTAGTTTCAATTCCACTTCATTCAATACAAATATGTATTAAAATAACAAACCTGTTAACAAAAATGTAGAAATTAAAACCAAATACATTTTATTGGCATATTTAGGCAGAGTAAATAAAATAAACTAATGAATAAATATTACTTTTATTTAGTTATTCCTGGTTTTATATTTTATGTAATGAATATGTGCTAATTCTTTAATCGAATCACTTTTATCAAAATCAACTGACGTGACTGTCAGACTCTTAAGATAATTGATTTCTCTGCACCAGTCATTTAGGCATATATGAGGCATTTTAGAGTCAGTATCTCACTATTTCACAAAGTAAAACTTCCAAAATTCCACTGATGTACAGTAGCGCGTGTCGACGTGAAGACGTACTTCGCGGAGAAAACACAAACATAACCACAAAGTACCAACAAAAGCAACAATAAACAGAAAATGAAAATAACAACAAGAATGAAGCGCTGTCGCAGGATTCAACAACTACCCACGATATACTTTTTTATGACACCAACAGCCATGATTCAAGAAATGTTGCCATATATTTTACAACAAATAACTACTAAATTCAAAGTAAACGATAATTAACTTATAAATTGTATTTGTGTACCTATGTATTTATATTATCGTTATTATATTAATTTGAAATGTCTGTACCTATATGATCTGTAATTGAAAGTATCAGTTACATAGTGGAAATATATCATTGAATTACGATATCATATATTAAATGTATTTATTTAAGCAACAAATTTAACACTACTATAATGTACTTCTTATTTAATTGTAATGTACAATACAAATAAATAGAAAAGCTATCTAATAAATAACTCCCTCTTTAAGATAAGAAAATATTTTAACCTGCTATTCCTATTCACTTAGTAGATAGGGGCAACCCATTAACATGGCGAAACTTTAATGGTTGCGTTCTGGTGTAATAAAATTATATCATATTTTAAATGTAATACATAGGTCTAGAAAGTACTAAAAAAATATTGTTATTAAAACGTGAGTAAAATCGAAAACGCGCTATTGAAAAGTTTAGTAATTTATTTTAGCAATATACTGAACGCATATTATAAACCAAATAGTACTGAGTTTAAGTAACAGATAGCGCTAGTCACTAAAGAATTTAATGTTACTATGGAAGACCAACAAGCATGCATATATACGTACGTACGAAAAAATATTTTTTCGTTGCAAAAGTTAATTGTTTGTCTACGTTTGCCCGACGCGATGGCCTATCATATCAGTTCATATCACGGGAGTATGTAGCTATGCTACGTGCGTACTGTTTGATTGGAAAAATCGTGAGTGCAGCTGTGTAGCTATGGACATCATTTTGTGAGTGTACAAAACTGAGCCGATTAGTGTCGAACAATTAAAAGCATATTGGATGCTTTTGACGAAGTGAAAAGACTGTAATCTGTGTATTGACAACGGTTGTGGACATTCCGAAGGACAATGGAAATACTTGTAAGTTTAGTAAATAATACCAACTTAAGTAAATAATAATTTGAGACGGGCGACTCAAAATCGGACTGTGTGGAGAACCTTGAGGGAGCCCTATGTCCAGCAGTGGACGTCTCTAGGCTGACATGATGATGATAAAATAATATTTGTAAATAGCAGATGATTCTAACTTCATAAACACGCCAAAATTACTCTTTTCTTTTATTACAGAATACCTTTTTTATTTTGATATGTGTTTGCTTTCTAAATACATACCTCCGTATATAATAACTTGTAAAACGGTAAATTTTAAAGGTATGAAGGAGAGGGTAGAGTTAAAAAAAATAAAAAGTAACTACCTACATTTATTATTTTGCTTCATTTTATTGTCTAAGGCTACCGACGCTATAAGTGCGACGGAAAGAATGCGTAAGAGTAGGACGGAAAGTAAGTACTATCAAAGAAGTAGTGAATGGATTGTAAAATATGTCTATGATTTAGGTGAGATTTTCTACAAAAAACAAAATGATTATAACTTTGCTATTTATAGATATTATGAAATTCTTAAGTCACATATATGATAATTATGTCTTCGCTAATATGTCCTTAAAGTTTTTGTACTTATTAAAAATAGTGGTGTATAATTTTGACTTTTTTGTGTATCAAGATCGAAGACTGCTTGACACATCCTTTTGGCTATAATTAAGAAGACGTGTCCATAAGACAGTAACGGCCTTATTGGGCAAAAGTACTGGCAAAGGCCCGCGCCACTATAATATTTCACGTCAGAACGGGAATTACAGATGTCATGAAACGTCATTAGTATAGTCTCTCAACGAATCGATAGTGCTGCCGACCGTTTGTGACGTATTGCAGTGCAATGGTGGGGGGCGGCGCTGACAGTGTTTCGTGTGGACTTGTCGGGCTGGCGAGGGACATTCAGTCGGGTCGCCTGGTTGACAGTACATCATGAATCTGTCCTCGGTTCGTTAATAGACTTGCAAGTGAAAGTGTTGGACTATAATTGTAAAGATAGTGCCTTTCGTGTTAAAGTAGTTAGTGTATTTTAGTTAGTGTGTATTCAATGCACAAGAACCCAGCTGCGCCCACTTAGTAGGAATTTAGAAGTGATTATATCGGCCAACAATCTAGCTACCAGCCTACATCAGAAGTGGGATAAAATTGTGCAATGGAACGTACACACACGACGCGAGTGAGGGCGATTGTGCTGCTGCCGTGTTGGCGAATCAGTTGATCATCCGCAGCAGCCGTGGTGAGCGTATTTTATCTGATTTTATTTATTTATATTGCGTCGCCATCACGTCGTACCGAGTGTCGTGGGTTCGATACCTGCATGAGACACGGACTTGTGGTTAAACAGGCTTTTACTGTGAAACCGTTGAACCTTGGCGGTGTCGTATTTCCCGTGACATTATCTCTTGAATAGGCTACTGTTTAATAGCTTAAAGAAGAAACAAAGAAAAGAAAAAAAATGTGGGTAGTATACCGAATGATTAAATTGCGACCATTGCTGTATTTTACGTTAACGTAGGGTTGTCTGAATGCTACTGTGACCTAGCTATAGCGTAGATATCGAAATAACGTTTTGGGTTCGATAATCAAGTTAAAAAGAAAACGATTGTTTTTATCTTTTTCTTAATAAATCATGTGAGGGTGGCTTGCGATCACGACCCTTGTGAACGTATGCTTGCCTGCTTAGGAGGGCAAATGGTCTCGCGTGCAGCCGTTTGTGGATATAGTATGTAAAAGTAACAAGACTGAGCGTACAGGCCGACTTGTATTATTCCAAGCAAGTGCGTTTGAGTGAAGCGTGCTAGTTAGTTCTAGCGCAGTTATAATTATTGGATTTAGAACCAACACATAACTTTGGTTAGTTTTCTGCTAAATCTGGAACAGTACCTCCGGTCTACACTGTCCTTCGCAGGGCAGCGACGCTAAATGGTAGATTCGCGTATAAAGTTGTTCGAGTAATCATATCGTACATACTAAGTTCATAGTGTAAAGCTGTGCTGAACTGTTGCGGCTGACCGCGCTGATTTTGTGTGGAACGGATTGTAGCGTTTATTTCTTAAATAGACGTGTGAACTGTAGTGCTATTCAGAACTTTAGTCGTGTAGTTGGTTATTTCGAGCGTAACCTGACCGCCCATAGTCAAAAGATATTGCTAGCGTCATTATTTTACCAACTCGTAGTGTTGATAATACCTAACGGTTTTCGTTTAAACTTGATTAGTGCCTAAGTTAAAAGCGGCACTTTTGCTCGTTATCGTTCTGATTTGTACAGACGAATCTCGGTGTTACAATTAAACCTGCTTCTTATTGTACGCAAACATGTCGTTAGATGTGGCACTAACAAAAATGTTTGGTGTTATCTTACTGTGATTAATAGATGGCACCACTAGTAAAATTAAATTGGATTTTAAGATTTTACGCGTAAAAATTACCTACTGTGTTTTTAAAACTCATGTGATACGCTGGGAATCTTTACCAAGTGCCCCCGATTTCTCTAGCCAATTCCAAGTTATGTTTGGGATGTTGAGTGATACAGTAAAGAAGATACCTCAGTTCAAGGTTTCTAGTAGAAGCTGTTAAACTCGATTATCAAATGTAGAAGAAAATGATTGAGTTGTAGTGTCATGATAATCAGTTTGAGCGATTTTCGTTTTCATGTTAGGTAGGACCAGGTGAGTGGTCCTTAGTGATGATTGTTTACTTAGCCTTATTCCCAATTGAGTTGCAAACCTTGTAAGTCGTTGTTGTGATGGTCTTGTACTACCTACCCTCGTCTGTGCGATGACAAGCTTTAGTGTTAGCCATAGTTTCCATTGGATGGTAAATAAGACAATCCGTTGCGTTGGTGCGCTGTCCTAGTATCACTAATGATTGGATTAGGTTAAGCATTTCGCATTTTAGAATCAACAATTTAGTTTAAACTAGATAATACGGGCATTGTTTGAACGCCGCGTTCTGGTGTCCTTTCTGTAATAGCGAATACGTATTGATGAATTCACCATGAGTTTATTTGTCACCGCAATAGCTTTATGCCTTTCAGTTAAGAGCAGGTCAGAAGTTTGTTATAAACCATAAACCTTTTGGAAAGCGGGTAAAGAGGTACGAAGGTTGTCATTAAAGCTCTTCTTATTTCATTTAGTAGCATACTTGCAAGATTTGATTTATAAGTAGAGCCCATCTTACAAACAAGGCTATGAGAACAAATCAGGCATGCCTATTGAAATTATGACGATTCTTCTGTTAAGTGTATCATAACTTTCAAATTGTTATCAAACGTGAAGTCGCTGTCAAACAAGCGTACCTACAAGTACGCTTATGATCTTAGGAAGGTTTCTGAGGTTAAAGTACCAATGCTGACATAGTAAAGAAATAACTTATGAGTCAGACGCGCGCGAGTCGTAGCGCCGAGCGCACGCATTCCGTGTAGTGTTGCGACCAACGATTAGCGGTTTATTTCGAAGTACCCACTTTTTGTTAAAATGGATGAAAGTAATATAGAACAGGAAGACCTAGACAAAAGTGACTCGGAAATTATTAAGGAATGTGAACGACAACTTGAAAACATGTCAGATTGGAATAAAAGTGAAAGTAGTGAGAAATATTTAAATCCGAGCAAGAATACGGAAAAAAGGGCAAGAGAAAATGGTGAAGAGAGTAGTGAGGACGGTTTTATAACGGTTATAAGGAGAAGACCTAAGAGATTGATAAGAAGCGATTCCATGGACGTACAATATAGAAGCGCGACTAATACTTTAGAGGAAACGGAAGAAAATCTAGGCATATTTGAGATTTGCTTAACATCAAAACAGCAATTGCCGAAACAAATGGCACTAGCGAAGTTTTTATACAATGAAAACATAAAAGATGTAACGAGAATTAAATATAAAGGACAGTTTAAGGTGCTACTTCAGTTAAAAGATAAGAAGAATGCAGAAAAATTGCTTCATAATTGTAAACTTAAAGAATTAGACATAAAAGCTCAATATACTAACCATAATATCTTGTTTTATGGAATCATTAAAGGGGTGGATTTGGATTTTTCTAAAAGTGACTTTCTCGCGAATTTGATCAGTGACACAGAAATAATAGAAGTGAAGCGTCTTAAAAGGAGAAACACAGATGGTCAATGGGTTGACAGCGAGACCGTGCGTTTGTGCTTTAAGGATACTTGCCCACCTCCATATGTATGTATATATAATTGCAGATTTAAAGTGGAGAAATACATTTTTCCTGTTTCGCAGTGTTCTGTGTGCTGGCAGTACGGACATAGTAAGAATTTCTGTCCTTCTAAGAAAATAGTATGTCCTAAATGCGGTGATGGGCATGATAATTGCGAAACAGAATCTTTTAAGTGCCCGAATTGCAAAGGACCTCATATGGCGTTAGACAGGACATGCCCGTATTTCATGAAAGAAAAGGCTATAAGATTGATAATGAGTGAACAAAATGTGAACTATAGACAGGCCTTGGAGATTTACTTAAAGAAAGGCGAGATGACAAAAAACTTAAAAGAAAATACCATTCAAAGTATTAACACTACAACCCCCTCTTTGGAAACACCTGAATGCAGCTATAGCAATGCCCTGAAAAAACCGATCGATATGCCAGAAGAGATAACAAGCGATATAGAGGATATAAATGAAGAGGATGAGGACAAAGAAGAATCGACTAAGAGCACAAAAAAAGTGAAGAAAAATAAAAAGAAGAAGAAAACCACTGGGTCTAACTTGCAACAACCTGTAAATGAGAACATGGATACAACATATTCCTTGCCTGAAGAAGTAAGGATAGGACACGACACGGAAAATGAAGACAAATTTAATTTTCAGCGTTTTATGTTAAGAATGAATAGAATATTCTTATCTGAGGCTAGTTTTGAAGAAAAGGTGACTGAAATTTGTAAGGAAATTATTAAAGAGTTTAAATTATTTGTTTTCAGAATGTTTACTAAAGAAGATATATGTAGAAAAATATTTAACATATTTAATGGATAAATCTAAAGGGAACGTTAAAATTAACTTAGTTCAGTGGAATTCCCAAAGTTTAAAGCCAAAATTAACAGATTTTGAATTATTATTGAATAGAGAAAACATACAAATAGCAACCATATGTGAGACATGGTTAGATTCAGATTTCGATGTAATTAACTTGAACAGCTACAATATATATAGACAAGACAGGGAAGATAATTATGGAGGTGTTGCCATCATTACTCATAAGTCTCTTCGTACTCAGGTATGTCCAATTAACCTATATAACTCTGGCATAGAGGCTATACATGTAAAAATATTGAATTGCAATTCATTGGAAAATATAATTTGTATCTATTGTCCATCATCAGCTCGCACTAGATCATCTGATTGGGAGAACCTTTTCTCACAAGTTACTAGGAAAGGTATTATTTTGGGCGACTTCAATGGTCACCATTCTAACTGGTCGTGTAAGACTGACTCGAGAGGGACACAAATATTAGATGCGTCATTAGACAACGGTTTCATATCAATTAATACCGGAGCAGCCACGCGTGTTAAATTAGTAGATGGTATTCTTCAGAGCACTTCACCCGATATATCATTTGTATCATCTGATTTGGCTATAATGACTAGGTGGCAAGTATTAAATGAGAGTCTGGGTAGTGACCACCTCGTCATCAAAATAGCAATAAATTTTCAGAGTTCTTTAGTATACACCAAGAAGCGAAATTTCAAAGTGGCTGATTGGAAACAATTTAAAGAAAATTGTAGACTTTCTGGGTGGAATAATAATTGCTTTTCGAATGACGACATTCAGACGATGTATGATCATTTTGAGAAAAATATTAATATAGCGGCTAATAAAAGCATCCCGTTTGTTAAAGTTTGTACTAGTCCAATTAGTAAATTTAAGCCCAAACAATGGTGGAGTCCAGCACTGTCGGCAGCAGTTGCAGAGCGCAGATTAGCATTAAAAAACTTTAGACGAAATCCCACACCTGATAACCTAAATGTTTATGAAAATAAAGTTAAAGCAGCCCGCCTTTTAATAAAAAAAGCTAAAGCAAGTAACTGGCAAGATTTTTGCAGTAATATAAATGAACGTACCTCAATAGCTGAGATGTGGCAAAGCATGGGCTGGATCAAAGGTTACCGTCAAGCAAAGTCTATTCCATCCGAGCAAAAACAAAAAGAGCTACTACGATCTCTTACTCCAGATACCGTCTTAAATGCTCCCCCCAATTTAATATCTAACAATGAATCACTCGAATCGGCATTTACGTTCCAAGAGCTTACATATTGTTTAAAGAAAAAAGATACTGCGCCTGGCGGTGATGGAATCACCTATTCTATGATTTCTAATCTCCCAGAGTGTGGTTTTTTACACTTACTTAATTTATATAATCTCATCTTTCAGACTGGATATGTGCCCTATCAATGGAGGAATATACTAATTGTTCCAATACCGAAAGCTGTAAACACTGCTAATGTGGAGCCAAAACTAAGACCCATATCCCTAATTTCATGTCTATGTAAGATTTTCCACAACATGTTAAATAAAAGAATAGAATGGTACATAGAAAAGCAATTGATATTAGCACCACAAACTACAGGTTTTAGGAAAGCTTATTCTTGCTTAGATAGCCTTTCTAGACTTGTTACTTTTATACAGTTGGGCTTGTCAAAAAAAATACCAACAGTTGCGTGTTTTTTAGACATTGAAGATGCGTACAATAATGTCTTAATTGACAGGGTGGTCACTATGCTGGATGATATAAATGTTGGTAAAAGAATCTGCAAATATCTCTGGTCGTTTTTGAGTAACAGACGATTAATGATTAGAAGTTTTTCAGGACAACCAAGTGATTATGTAAGGTGTACAAGTAGGGGCTTGGCCCAAGGTGACCCTCTATCACCGTTATTATTTAATGTTATAACTGCTAGTGTATGTCATAAAATAAAAGATGTATATGTCACACAATACGCTGACGATTTTGTTTTTTATATAAGTCATAAAAACTTAAATTACTGTGAAATTAATTTACAAAATGCATTAAATACTATGGTTAATATTTTAGATGAAATTGGTTTACTTTTGTCAGCAATTAAAACAAAATTATGTATATTTAGTAGAGGTCGTATTAGAAGACAAGTACATTTAGAAATAACTCAGAATATTATAAGTTCTGTAGATCATATTAAATATCTAGGCATGTGGCTAGATAGGTCACTTTTGTGGGGTAAACACATTAACGAACTGACGCAAAAAACATCTAAATTTCTTAATGTATTGAAGGTATTGGCTGGAGCTACCTGGGGAGTTCATACTAAACATTTGCGTACACTTTATATATCACTGATAAGAAGCAGGTTCGACTATGGTTGTTTTCTCTATGGTAATTGTGCTAAGACTCACTTATTAAAAATAGATAAGATTCAAAATCAAGCTCTGGGAATTATCGGTGGCTTTATTAAATCTACCCCTATTTATGTTATGGAAGGGGAATTGGGTATTCCACCCCTATTTATACGTAGACAATTTTTAGCTTATAAGTTCTGCGTAAAAACTATGTCATGGACAAATAATGATATTATTGTATTGTTGAATGAACTTGGTGAACAACCACACTGTAGGTATTGGCAAAATAAAAATAATCCTTTACTTTTTTCGGCATTTAATGTAACAAAATTACACGAAATTCAAAATAACTATCCTTTGCCAATGTTTACGTTAAACACTTGGGTATCTAACATTAAATTACATGAAATTATCCAAGTGGATTTAGAATGTGTACAGGAACCAAAACATAGATATAGAATAACAAACTTAAAATATGAGGTACTAAAACTGATAAATATAAAATATTGTGGTTGGCTAAAGTTTTATACAGATGGATCTAAAACTGCTATTGGCCAAGGGGCAGCTTATTTTTATGCCGACGAAAGGCGGGCGGCTTTATTTAAAACTCAGTCGAATGTATCGATAATGACGATGGAACTCATTGCTATCTCGAAGGCACTTAAGTATATTAGTAACATTAATGGCACCAATTTTGTTATATTTACTGATAGTAAATCTTCCTTGTATCATTTGGCTCGATGCGCCTCTGGCCACAGAGGTGTTTCGGTAGCTTATGATGTACTTGGAGAGATAATAAAAATTAGTGAACGTAAAAACCTGAGATTGCAATGGATTCCATCGCACATAGGTCTCCAGGGAAACGAGGAAGCTGACCGATTAGCAAAATTAGCTATAAATGAAGGTG
The DNA here is from genome assembly GCA_944739405.2 of Euclidia mi. Classification (NCBI taxonomy): domain Eukaryota; kingdom Metazoa; phylum Arthropoda; class Insecta; order Lepidoptera; family Erebidae; genus Euclidia; species Euclidia mi. The sequence goes on along the minus strand of OX123193.2, from coordinate 25,776,075 downwards.
ATAATTTAAATATTTTCCCTTTTTATTCAGAAATTTTGTATAAATTCAAATCTATGTGCAATAAAACTTGGAAGGAGTATTTTGATGTAAATTCAAGGATCAAGGGTATATGGTACAAAACAATACAAAGTCAGCTTCCTCGCGTACCATGGTTTCTAGTTAAAAATACGAGTAAGAAATATGTAACAGCAATAAACAGATTACGTTCTGGACACATTCCATCAAAAAAGTTTGAGCATCTGATGGGACGAACTAATTCACCAAACTGTGAGTCGTGTGACAAGATAGAAGATGTTCAGCATGTATTGATGGAATGTGTCAAGAACAAAAGACAAAGAGAAGCGCTGATGACGGCTTTAAATTTAAATTTCATGGATGTTGGTGTAATACAGACCATTTTAGCTAATCCGGCATCTGAAGAGGCAATTTTATTTTGCGAATTATATATTCAGCAGCGCTTGCCTTTGGTGTAATACTTAATAATAAGTAGATTATAAGTTTATATTTGTGTATATTAGTTTATGTTATGATGGGGCTGTCATGTATATTCTACACAAAGTCCCCAAAAAATAAAGAGAAAAAAAAAAAAAAAAAACTTATGAGTGTAGTGGTATTGTCTTCGTGATGCGCGTCGCAAGCAAAATTGCCCCTAGAAAGCGGCATCTACTCGTAGTGTAGTCCGGGGTAGTTCGGGAAAGTGATAGCTCTGGGTGGTAGACTACGTACTAGAGGAAGTGCATTAACATGTGGTGGTTGGACGTAATCCTGGATACACTGCCACGCAAATGGCTCTAATTTGATTTATGTTCACTGATGCTATATTAATCGCTAAAATTGTCTGTCATTAGTGCTACATTAGCTTCTTTTGTGTGACAGGAGCTTGTTGCAAGAATCGGAAAGAAGTCGTTACAGTCGATTGATTATCTTAGTAGTCGTTGCATTCGCGTAGTTCGCGTAGACAAAATCAGGTTTGGCTGTACTGGTAGAAAAGATGAACAATGAAGAATTGAAAGTTGCGTTATTAACATCCTTATTATTGAGAAAAGAGCCAAGCACCAAGTGAAGTTGTAAAATAATTTGATAATTACTTAAGATTTCGATGTACGGATATCGAATTAGTCTGAAAGAAATAGGTTCTCCATTCAGTGGGTATACCATACACCATACGAAGAATTCTTGTAAAATTCGTGTGTGTGCGCGGCTCGTGAGTGGCGCGCATCCTGTGCGCAGGTTTTAGGTGCCTCATAATCGGTATAGCTACAGCCTATATGGCTTTCTAGCAATATAATTGGAGGAAGTTTATTAAGGGAGTTTTGTTAAAGGTTGTTGAGTGAAATGGGTTTATGATAGACGAAGGATGACTGGATCATAAATCGATTAACGATCAATCTATCAGCAAATAGAGATGACATCACTATGTTCTTTAGAGTGTCAGGGTCATGATGGGTTAGTCTGTAGTGGGTAAATCCGCATCTTACTGTATAAACTATAGACTGTGTACTAGGGCATGGATCCCGGAATTCCGAGATTTCATAATTCCGGAATTTCGGACGTTTTTTTCCGATATTATAATACCGGAATTGTGTAGCGCTCATAGCGAGACTTGGCTTGCCGTTCGTAACAGATCGGCAAAGTTAAGCAACGCTTGCACAGGTTGCCACTTGGATGGGTGACCGTGTGTGGCATTTTCATCTGAGCGCTACCGTGCTTCGGAGGACACGTAAAGCTGTCGGTCCCGGCTCTTGTCTAAAAATAAGGGTCGTTAGGCCATGTCGGAGGCAAATACCGGAATTGAGGGCCCAAATATCGTAATTCCGATATTCATACATAATACAAAGTGACTTTTCTATAGTTGGTGCCACGAGAAAATAGACTTTTTGTAAACAAACATTCAGGGCTTCACAACTTTTTTTCAAACAATTGTGTTTTAGATTTTGTACTTTTTGAACTGTCTTTTTTTTCAATGCCTAATTATGCCGCTATGTTATTTTAATTTATGTATGTACCATGTATGTTAATGATAGAGTACTTACTTGTTACTCTATTATTGACATGATTTTTTTTTAATCATAGGCAATAATCATTTGCTCAAAGTAGCCTACCTATCCTAAAATATTAAATTATTGACCAACAATGAATAATATTATCTATAGAAAACTAGCTAGTACATTGCATAAAAAAATCTGGGCATGGAGATTTTACGTTGTTTGTGAATTAAATCGTCAGAATGAAGTTAAACAAAATCTATTAAAGTTACGGTAGTCTGAAAACGCAATTTCTTTTTTAGGTATAAATAATTTTCTGTGCGACTAATAGTTTGCCATCTGCTATTCTGCACCCGCCTTTTCGAGATGCCGGCAGCGGGAGGAGCGTTGCGATCCTATACACTTATATTTAACTTTACATTAACCTTTTCTGGGCAGGTAAACATTTAATTTTGTCCTCTGATAAATGCATGTTAAGCCCAAGAATGTAAAATTTCAATGAGCTAACTCCAAATGTTGACACTCTAGGCTTCAGTACCTCAAAATATTAAAAGATCCTGTTGACAGCGCATAACATCGATAAAAACCCGATCCATTGACATATTAGTTTCCAATGACACGTATCTATGTACCGTTGCGCTCATTGGATTTGACATTATTTGCTTTTGACAGTACTATCGCTAAGTAACTTAGTAGAAATTCTTTGTTTACAAAAAGTCTATGTTCTCGTGGCACGGACTTTAGATAATTTTTTTTGTGAACGTGGCCAATAATACACAGTGTTAGGTCACCATTCCTTCCTCAGCGACTCCGCGCTCCCCTTTGTTTCCCATGTCCCCGACATTTTGCTAATTCCGTGAACGATCCGTGATCATTCATAGTTGACAATGAAGAATTAAATGTAATCATGGAAGCATATCTAATGCAAACCACATCAGAGCTAGCTTCGGTGTTAGTAACGATATATGAAACAATTCTAATTTCCATAAAATAAATTAGAAAGGAAACAATAATTGCAGAAATAACAAACACCCATTGAGTGCTATGTGAGTTTACTCAACCTTCACGATATAGAGGGAATATTGAAACCTATCGTTTCTTGTGCTGAAAAATGGATCCGGTCCGACAATAGGCATTGGAAGGCGAACGGGCCAACTCCTGCACAAGAGAAAGTTCATTCAGAAAAAGTTCTGGTTGTTGTCTGGGGGCCCGGTGCTGATATCATGCACTTCAGCCTCCCAAGATCTGGACAGCATATTACAGTAGCAAATTTTACTGTCAACAATTGCAAACAATGATGGAAAGGTGCCTGTTAAACAACCGATACCAGTCTCAATCGTTATAATCATAATTATATCGTTAGAGCTTACTGCTGCTTGAGGACAACGGACATTTATATCACATAGGTACTTCGCGAAAGACGGTTGCTAAATTAGAGGGAGCTGAGGTTAAAAAGTCTAGTTCTTAAAATTATGTGGTACCACAGTAAAGGAATATATTTCATATCCCGATTTCTTTATTTTAGCTCACACAACATAACATCTTCTCATACCTCCCCCTAGGGCCTGTAACTTGCTTCAATAGATCATCACTTTTTTTGGAAATTGTACAATTTCATAAGGGAAAAATCGAATTCAATGATTTTATTGATTCTCGCCTCACGATTTTTTCAACAATTGAATCAATCAACTACCCATAAAATGAGGAGAGTGCCCAGCATAAAGTGAGAGTCACTTTATGCTGGGCACTGAATATGGGATACTGGGATCATTGCTGGGCTAAGGTCTCCCCCACACTCTTCCATAAATCTTTGCCTTTATCTTGCCAGTCTGCTAGAAAAGTATCGGCCTGCCCCTGTGCTTCCCTCAGTGTTCCATTGTGATGTATGTCCACTTTTCGAGATGTATACTTCGCTGCTTTGACGCACACCTTGATTATGCCGATTACTTTAGTGTATAACGGTGTTTTGAATGTTATCGTATCATATCGGTCAGTCTTACACGGTACATCTAATGGCCTATGCACACCATGTAAACGCGCCGTTGAAGCTCGTTTGTAGCGATACAGACGCGATACGCACGCAAGTCAGACGCTGCCTGTAGACCTTTGCACACCTGTATAAATTCAAATACGCGTTTGAATCGATATAGACGCGATGCAAACGCGCGTGTGTAGCGATACAGACACGCCGGTGCCGCGCGTTTGTATCGATACAAACGACAAAAAACTGCTCTGTAGGATAAATGCGCGCGTGTTTAAAAACGCGCGTCCACGGCGCGTTTGTAGCGATACAGATGCGCTTGTGTAGCAATTCGGACGCGATGTATACGCGCGTGTGTATCGATACAGACGCGCCGCTGCCACGCGTTTGTATCGATACAAACGAAAACAAAGTGCTCTGTAGGATAAATACGCGCCGTCAACGCGCGTTTCTAAAACGCGCGTCGACGGCGCTTTTAAAAAACGTGGTTTGCACTGGCCCTAACACGCTACTTTACATAACACGTTGGCAAAGCATGGGCTAGGAATTTTGAGAATCGGTCTGGTTATTAATATAAATTTTAGATTGATTGTCTGATTTTATAACAATGTTTAATTATACTGTTGATCTATCCAACGTATAACGAATTATAGACTGATGAAAAGTATACCTATAACTTGTTTAATTTTGGCATTATACACGTACAATTTATATTAGAAATTTAAATCTTTCAAGAGCATACCGATTCCGGAATCAGTACCGGAATTCCGGAATTGACACTCCACTATCGTAACTCAGTTCCGGAATTGTAAACTCTCCGATATTACAAGCCCTACTGTGTACTCCTTCTCATTCTCATTCTCTGCTTCTTCTACGTGTATGAATGTGAACTATTGTGTGTGGTGTAATAAACTTTAAACTCTCAACTGTGAACTATCTTTCTCTTCTATTTTCCACTACAAACTACAACACCACAAGTCGAAATTAGTACTAGCTTATTGAACGAAGAGGAGGCCGAGACGGCGGTGATTGATGTAGAACTCGATGAGGATTATCCTCATAAACGCGGTAGATGCATAACACTATCAGGCAGGACAACTGCAGAAGCCTAGGGGGTTCGAAGTCCAAAGAACCACCGTTTAGGCGTATCCCCGAACAATTTTCTGGGCCTAAATCTGGCCCAATTCGAGACTGATTAGGCCTATGATACGGTCACCGATATTTGGAGCGAGGACATCATGGGCCGAATTATAGTCGAAACAAATAGATATGCCAAGCAGACTATCGACGGTTTGAAGTCTAGGGGAGAATTAAAGCCATCATCTCGTTTGCATCGGTGGACCGACACAAATGCAGAAGAGATTTGAGGGTTTTACTCTCCATTTATATGTTTATGGGCTGGCTATCGATCCCCGCACGTCGCATTCCGAGTATTGGTCATCAGGCGTCCTGAGTATGCCAACAATATTTAGGCGTCTGATGACCTACAATAGGCATGTGTTGCTAAACAAGTTTCTCCATTTTGTTGACAATTCTAACCAGAATCAGAACTGTCAGCAAACTGGAGAAACTGGCTAATCAAATAACACCATGTCCAGGAGGCTTTATAAATTAAAGCCCATAATTGAGCTTCTCGGGCACAAATTTAACAGTCTTTATAATTTGGATCGACACATAGCTATTGACGAGTCCTTAACGCTCTTCAAAGGCCGTTTGTCGTGGGTCCAAACGATCCGGACAAAGGCTGCGAAATTCGCAATCATGTCATATGAACTTTGCGAGTCTAAGACTAGTTATATGGCTCGATTCCAAACAGGTTGTCCTTGAGCTTTTAAAAGGCCTTGAACATAGAGGTCATTGTGTCACAATGGACGATTTTTATAATAGTCCATCGTTGGCACGATACCTCAAATATTCAGGTTTCGATTGTTTGGGGATCCTGCACACTTACCGCCGTAATGTGCCTAATGGTATCGCGAAGGTGCCGAAAAACGTCGAAAATGAGCCTATAATATGTCGCCAGTGTGGAGATAAAGATCTCCACTTTGTTGGATACACAATTTGAAGTGTTTCCACAAAATTATGGAAATCCATAATTTCGTGGAAAGACTCCAAATTGGTGAGTATTATATCTACCTGACACGATGACAGCACCTTCGTTGGATCGAATCGAATCTTGTAAAGCCGATTTGTGTGCATGGTTACAACAACACAATGTGGGGCATTGATCTTAAAGATCAAAAGCTCTCCATGTATCTGTTAGAGCGGCAGAGAGGAATAAAATGGTATATTATGATGTTTAAAAGGTTGTTGAATGTGAGCATTCACAATGCTTTAGTTATGTATGTCAGTTCTTTGAAACGGCGCAACAAGCTGGCGATGACCCACCGTGAGTTTTACCACGAACTCGCTCAACCTCTTGTTGACCATCATCGCCCTAGTCAGTTAGAGATGATTGAGGAGCCAGTGGGGGAACTCATGAGGCTGAGGCGGAGTGTTAATAAACTGTACTGGAGAATAAACCACTGAATCCGCAGAGGAGAAGAAGACGTTCCCTGCCGCCCAAGCTGCGACGTTTACTGTTATTCCCGAAGCTGAAGTTTACCCTTCAACTTCGGGCGTAACAGTAACTGCCAAACCTACGTCAGGGTAGAAAACCTATGAGGGTAGTAATTTGGATAGTGAGTTCGACGATAAGTTCGACATTTCTCCTATCGAAACCACTTGACAGGTTTTCGAAAAGAAATCCCTGCAGACGAAGATTTAGATGAGCCTACTCTTTACATAGTCAATGAAATTTCAAGGGGTACGGATGACGTTACCGATCGTCTGCCTGGCATATCATCGGCTATCAATTAGGAGGAAGGATTTGATATAATTTTCGGGGCCTACATCTGGCCCAATACGAGACTGATTCGGCCTATGATGCGTTCACCGATATTTGGAGTGAGGACATAATGGGCCGAATTAAAGTCGAAACAAATAGATATGCCCAACAGACTATCGACGGTTTGAAGTATAGGGGAGAATTAAAGCCATCATCTCGTTTGCATGGGTGGACCAACACAAATGCAGACGAGTATTGGTCATCAGACGCCCTGAGTATACCAATATTCAGGTGTCTGATGACCTACAATAGGTATGTGTTGCTAAACAAGTTTCTCCATTTTGTTGACACTTCTAACCAGAATCAGAACTGTCAGCAAACTGGAGAAACCGGCCAATCAAATAACACCATGTCCCGGATATTTACAAATCAAAGCCCATAATTGAGCATCTCGGGCACAAATTTGACTTTTTTTATAATTTGGATCGACACATAGCTATTGACGAGTCCTTAACGCTCTTCAAAGGCCGTTTGTCGCGGGAAACGATCCGGACAAAGGCTGCGAGATTTCGAATCAAGTTATGTGAACTTTGCGAGTCTAAGACTGGTTATATGGCTCGATTCCAAACAGGTTGTCCTTGAGCTTTTGAAAGGCCTTGAATATAGAGGTCATTGAGTCACAATGGATTTTTTTTATAATAGTCCTTCGTTGGCACGATACCTCAAATGTTCAGGTTTCGATTGTCGAAAAACGTCGCTAAGGGGACTATAACAATATCTCGCCAATGTGGAGATAAATATCTCCACTTTGTTGGATACACAATTGGTGAGTATTATATCTACCTGGCACGATGACAGTACCTTCGTTGGATCGAAGGCTGGTAAGAATCTTGTAAAGCCGGTTTGTGTGCGAGATTACAACAACACAATGGGGGCATTGATCTTAAAGATCAAAAGCTCTCCATGTATCTGTTAGAACGGAAGAGAGGAATAAAATGGTATATTAAGATGTTTAAAGGTTGTTGAATGTGAGCATTCACAATGCTTTAGTTATGTATGACAGTTCTTTGAAACGGCGCAATAAGCTGGCGATGACGCACCGTGAGTTTCGCTACGAACTCGAATCTCATGTTGACCATCATCGCCCATGTCAGTTAGAGATTGAGATTGAGGTGCCATTGGGGGAAATGATTTGATTTGAACTCATGAGGCTGAGGCGGAGTGTTGTGCACGTACCAAAGAATGAAAGTGGAAGGAATTTAAGAAAGAGTTGTATAGTTTGCTTTAAATCGAATATCCACAAAATGGTTCATTCACAATGTAAAACTTGTGACGTTTTTTTGTGCTTTGAGCCTTGTTGGACGGAGTGACATACCTCTGAGAAGCTCTAAGGACAAGAAAAACGTGGGCAAAAAGGAGACGTAATGAATAAACTATTTGTGGATAGCGGATGCTGATGAATGAATGTGTATGAACATGTTGACATTACAGCTGTACCCCTAGATTGGGGTTAAGGTCTTGATATAAGGATTGCTGGGCAGGGAGGATCGGTGGCCTGCAACATCTAGCAGTTATACAAATCGCGAAAGTTTAAAATCGATTATGTAGCAGTTACTTTTTACGATATTTTTTGAAATTTTAAACAGAAGGTATCTTTTGCTTGACTTAAACCTGCAACCGTTATAATTATGTGGATATACCTTCAGTGGATTTTTTATTTGACATTCTTAAGTGTTACTTTGTGACCTAAATGAATAAATGAAGTTGGTCTTCTGAATCTTGTGGCAAGTGAGCAAGGGCTATCGTGTCGGGGTTGATACGGCCAAAGACCCAGAAGATCCGCTTCGCGTCGTGGAATATTAGGTACGCTAACCGGTCGCGCGAGACAGCTGGCCGACGTAGTCTACAGGCGGAGGGTGGCCGTAAAAAATAGTGCATTATATTTGCGGGAGGCGGTTGGATACGGGTGGCTCAAGATCTGTATGTGTGGAAAACCTTGGGTGAGGTCTATGTCCAGCAGTGTGTCTCGCGTCATGTACGTCGCAGCCTACAGTAACTTTAACATTCATAGTTATATATAAAATTAAATTGGATCCGTGAAAAAGATCGATTAATAGAAATAAACACTTAAAGCATTTAAGTCTTCATTGTTTTTAGAATATCTGCTAGTGATAAACTTGCTACATTACGAGAAGTTATGGACCTTATAAAGATTTTACCTCTAGACGTATTAATTTTTACGGAGCACTTTAAAAGTATAAAGACGAAATAATGATAAATCTAATTTCATCAGACTCAAAGATGCGATACGAGTAGTAAAGATTCGCTGAGTTTGTCGTGTTGCGCTGTGAGTCATCAAGCTAAAGCAATCCCAGCACTCTACACACACATACGGATGTGACTAATCAGTCACATCCGTGTGTGTGTGGTTGGTTTTCAGTTGGTTTGTTTAAGAGACGGCTGTCACCCGCGCTCCCGACGTCAAGATAAACTAGCTCAGTGCCAGAACTTATAATCCTCCTAGTTCTATCCCAGTTGAAACCCGGAGTTCGCAAACTAGTCTATCCGGACTTGACTTAATATTAGCTTTGCCACAGGATGTCTGCCTGTCTAACCTCCGCAACATCCGAGGACCCTTTGGGTTAGAGGGACCGTGTTTGGGGTCGTTGGAACGGGCCTGAAGAGCTCCATAACATAAGACCATCTATACGACTCTACATAGAGTCCCGTGGTTTTTTCAGCTTCCGCCTGGACCACCACAAAGCCAATAGGCAATAAATAGCCTGTATGACAGTAGGGTCAGTAGCTAAAGCTACTGACCCTAAAGCAATGGGTGACCAAATGGTAGACCATCAGAGCAATTATTTTATATCTAATTTTCTTTTTTAATTCATTACTTTATTTTGTCAATTATTGCATGCTATTGTATTGACTATTAAGAGTAACTCGAATTCTGCTGGAGCTTTGCTTTCTGGCTTATTTCGGACTAGTAGAGTCATTTGTAGAGTCGGTAGCTGCGTGGAATCGATCGATATAGGGCAAAACTGTCTACATCACCCAGCTTCTCTGGGCTTGCGAATCGGTGAATGGAAACTCATCTTCCGCCCACTCTGCCCTGACGGCCCCCGCCGGGTCCTCTTCGGAATTCGGCCTCCCTCGCCTAAGGACGAACTAAAATGTCATCAAAGAGACCCTCGCAAGGTCAAACCAAGAAAGGAGCAATCGCAAGGACAACACAGCAGCCTCATAGGAGAAGACCGATGCCTGCCGCTGCGTCCATGGATTCCGGCCAGCGGAGCGACCAGGCAATCAAGAAACACGAACAGAAGGACGAGAGCACCGGGAACGTCACTCCTCAACAACCACAACACCCAGTCCCCGGGTTACCCGAGGAGGAAACTGGAATGGCAAGCTCAAGGACGGCGACGTCAACACCCAGCAGGGTTGAGCCTGCCCGCCCTCCACTGATAAGGTTGGACTCCCGGGAGCTGCGAATCCAGGCCCAGATAAGGCTGGCTAGAGCGGCCGAGGGCCCTGAGGTACCCCACCACAGCGACGGACAGCGATCTTCATAGCGACGCCGAGTCCGACACTTCTTTGGACTCATCGGTGCGCTCAGTGGACGGCGGCCGCCTTCTCCTCAACGAGATACCGCGTCGGGCGAATAGCATTCTCCAGACAGCAAAAGCAGAGCTGGAACGCTCTGGAAATTTGAAACGGGACATCAGAGAAAACGTTGTCGCGACCTTAAAAACGCTGAACGAGATGGTACTGAAGCTGTTGGACTCCCGAGCCCTCCACATGATGGAGGCTAATAGACTTAAAGCCGACATGGCGTGGCAAGACTTGCGGCAGGCCAAGAGGTACGAACTCGCCCTGGAGCGGTACCTGGCGAACTACAGGGGCTTCGAGGACGACATCCACAAGTTAAAGAGAGACACAGAATCTCTGCGCCAAATTCTCCTAATAGAAATGTACGAGCCCAGAGGCTGGCCACGGTAGAGGACGGGCTGCGGTGGCTGTTCACAGAGATAGAAGGGCTCAAATCATCAATGGCGGTGTCCCCTCCCCCTGTGAAGGGCGCCATCAATGGCGCCGGATGTTTTGACCCGGAGTCGCTTCGCGAAGAGATAGTCAGCCTCCTAAAGCAGAGCTTCGCGGATGTCCGCTTGGCAGGGGAAATACAGACTAAGCAAGCCACCACAGCAACGGTGGCCCGACTTCCCCGGGAAACGGGATTGGGCAACTCACAATTCGAAGAGCGCTCCTCCCCACCCAACCAGTCCGGTGGTCTGCCGAGGCGCGACGTAAGCCGTAAATCCTACGCCGAGGCTGCCTCACACAGACACTCCCTGGTGGTGGAGTCGGTGGACCCTCGTCACACCAGCGACGACATCATCAAAGAAATTAAAGCCAAAGTAAATGTGGTGAACTCGGGAATCGGAGTCAGCAGCATAAGAAAGCTTAGAAACCAAAAGATAGCGCTCACCAAAGGACTCACGGCGGCCAGCCCACCACCTAAGAAACCCCATTTAAATCTGGTAGGGGTTGCCCACGACCTGGACGACAGAGGCGTCACTGAGGCAATCCTAAGGCAGAACAACAGCTTGATCAGCGGATTCGCTGAGGACGATAAGGCCCTGACGGTTGTGAGGCGCTCCAAAGGAAACCTAAAACATCGTAATAGAGGTGACCGGCCCGCTATGGTCTCGCCTTGAGGGCCAACGCTTGAAGGTGGGATAACAGGTGGTGACAGCAGTGGACAAGTCTCCTGTCCGCCAATGTTACCGATGTATGGGTTACGGACACATAGCCAGGACATGCGACAAACCGTCAACCCGCGGGTTCTGCGCAGAAGAACACGACACAAGGGAGTGCACAAAGAAAAACTTGCCACCCACCTGCGCGAACTGTGCAAAGGCAAAAATCTGCGTGGCGGAACCGCACCCAACCTATAGCGAAGCATGCCCTGAGTGGGTCATATTCCCACCACCACCTCATGGTCCTACCTGCCTTGCGGCATACGGACCGAATCACGGGAGAAGCGCACGGTACTTGCGTCTGCTCTTTCCCGCGCGCTCTTTCTTGACTCCCTACAAATCTTTAATGTCCCGAGCCATACTCTCCCCAAAGAGGCTGGCTTCGTAAGTATCTACTATCCCCTTAATAGGGCAAAACAACACAGAACGGTACTTGGCGTTCAGCGTCACTCAATCCTCTAGCTGTCCAATGTTCTTCTGATGGAGTGCCAAGTGTGCGCAAATGTGCGCAACGCGCCAAAGTTTTCCATGCTGCGAACCAGTTCCACGTGATACACTGGACCCGCCTCTGCGTAGCGTATCGAATCTAGCATCAGCGATCTTCCTTCTGCGTACAAGCTACATTCCCAGAGCGCGTGATCACGGCTTTCCTCAGCTTCACCGCACGGGCAGACCGGAGTGTCGCAAAGCCCAAGCTTGTTTAGGCGCTTCCTGAAGCATCCGTGTCCGGTGAGTATTTGGGAGACCTCGTAATCCGGTTCGATCCATCCTGACTTCAGCCTTACAGACACATCTGGGAAGAAGCTGTATAATTCGCGTCCGTCTTCACTAGCCTGCCATCGTTCCTGCCAAAGAGCAGCGAGTTCCCGTCTAACTGTGAACTTGAGAGTGCGCAGTTCTTTCGCGGCCAATTGGTAACCCTCCTCCGCAATTCGTCCCGCACGACAAACTTCCAGATCGGCTGGTAACACGCCCGCAAGCACAGGTAACGCTGCGGTGCTGCACGATCTGTACGCCTTCATTAATAAAATAAGTGCAGGCCTCTGGGTGCGCAAAAGCGTTCGTTTGACCACGAAGTTGGACCATCGTCGATACCATACGGCCGCAGCGTACGTCAAGACGGCCACGTAGGTTCCTGAATACAGAACTCTAAGGGCAGGGTACTTCATTCCCCATCTGGTCGCCGAAATCCGCGACATTTTGCCGAAGCAGTTAGAGGACTTTTCCCCGATGATACTGGCATGCGGCGCGTAGGATATTGCATCGTCCAGAGTAACACCGAGCACCGTAGCCTGCGTGACACTCGCAACCGAGGCGCCGTCCATGCGAATGTTAGGCGCTCGCTTAAACTTACCTTTAACAGTCAACGTTGAAGACTTACCAGGGGAGAACCCAAGACGATTCCGGGTTCCCCAATCGGCAATTGCACTCAACATGATCGCGGCATTACGTTCAATCGCGGCGCGGGAAGACGCCTCAATTGCGATGGTCACATCGTCGGCATATGCGATCAAATGCACTCCTTCGGGTCGGGGAAGCAGCAGGAGGTCGTTGAGGAGGAGATTCCAAAGAGTCGGGCCAAGAACCGATCCTTGCGGACATCCCATGGTGCTCTGTTTCCATGCACTCAAACTACCGGTATTGAAACACACACGGCGGTTGGTAAAGTAACTGACCAATATTCTATACAAGTTCGGCGGTGCTCCGCCCTGCTTAACTTTAAGTAGAATCATTGGCCACCAGGCGTTATCGAATGCACCAGAGATGTCAAGAAAGATCAGTTGAACATACGCGGCTCTCGAGTTATCGACTATATCGTTCAAGTGCCTAAGTGCTGTGACAGTAGATCTGTTCCGAGTAAAACCATGCTGAGTTCCTGCGATGTTGTGAGACAAACAAGGTGCACAAGCAACAATGACGCGCTCAAGAATCTTACCCAGAATGGGCAGCAAAGTAATAGGCCTATACGCTTTCGGGTCGCTTAGTGGTTTCCCGTTGCCCTTCGGCAGGACGATGAGACGGCCAGCTTTCCAACAATCAGGGAAAGTTCCCTCGGCGATGCATTTCGCGTACATGAGGATAATCTCGTCTGCCGTAGACTTCCAGGCCCACTTGATGATTACCGACGTCAGACCGTCCATCCCAGGCGCAGTATTCGGGAGGTTTCTCACAATGCGCTCTAACGTCTTCTTGTCGGGTGCGCACATGTCTTCTCCTGAGGGCGCGAATGCGGCTGCAACTCGCACCTCGCGGTGGTACGGCGTGTCTTTGGTCGGATCGTCGTCGGGATACAGCGTCTGAAGCAGCGTGTCCATGGTGGCCCCCGTCGATTGCGTGTAACCTTCCGAGAGCTTCGTTCCATACAAGATGTTCTGTGGCGGGCGCGAGCGCCCGCTGGCTTCCCGGTATGCAAGTCCCCACGGGTCGTCATTACCAGACTCGGCTATTCGTCGATAAAAGTCCAACTCTGCAGATTTCATAGCGAGCTTGTACTCACCCCGAAGGGCACGAAGCTCGTCATGCAGAGCGTCCTGATCCGGTGATTTGGTGCGTCTTGACTTCTGCCAATCCCTTCGAGCCTTGTTGATACGGCGACGAAAATCGTCCAGTGCAGGGGACCACCATTCGTACTTGCCATTGTCCTTTCTGCCACATTGTCCTAGGGACTCTCGGGCTGTGCGGAGTAGCATCTCTGTATATCGTTCGCTGTATTCAGTGGCGGAAAGTCTCGGGTGAAGTCTGTCCATCCTCGCATGCAGCGCTGAGCAGAAGGCGGGCCAGTTAACTCCTCGTACTCGGAACGGCGCTGAGCCGATGTCAACCTTGTCCTTGGCGGAGCTTTCGCTTCTTCCGTTTACGACGAACGTTATCAGCTGATGATCGCTGAGGCTGGCACCCTCGTGTACTCTCCACTCAAACACGTCAACTCCTCTCGTCGAGATGGTCAAGTCGACGTTCGACGCTCCATTGGGCCCACAAAATGTCGGTGGCTGATCCGGTTCATTGTGGAGCTGCAGGTCCAATCCAAGGATAAATCCTTCCATCTGGTTCCTTCTGGGCCCTGAGTGGGTCAAGTGGGAGCGATTAGCTAGACGCGGCGTCCAGTATTGCTGAGGGCTCCCAAGAGATTAAAATAGTCCAGGTCAACCTAGGACGCGGCCACGAGGCTACCAAGGAGGCGATTTCCGAGGCGGAGGCAATAAGGGCTATGTGACCGCCAGTCGTACAGGTACCCAATGCCGAAACCGATCACCCCGTGAAATTTGTCAACCCCTTGTCGTTGTAGAAGACACTACTCTGAACTCCCACAACCTAGTGGGCTTTAAGGTTACCTTTACCGTTTAAGGTACCCTTGACTTCACCGTGGCACTGGTGGGGGTCTATTTTGAGGGCAGCGTCGACATTGAACCGTATTTACAACGTCTCCATAGTGAGACAGCTAAACGAGGGCAACACCATCGTGGCTGAGGACGTAAACGCCAGGGGCGTTTGGTGGGGGTGCGAGGCGGACGACTACAGCAGAACCGCTCTTATCCAACTAGCTACTAGACCTACAGGTTCTCAACTCCGGCGACACCCCAACTTTCTACACCCTGCGGAGCGACCGGCTGTACACGAGTATTGTGGACGTCACCTTCTGTTCCCAATACCTAATCCACAGAATCTCCAACTGGCGAGTGAACACCGACTCCACTCGGTTCACCGATCATAGACAGCTTGAATACGCGATATCACTCGACCATAGCACAACTTACTTGCCGCGGGCCACCACGAGGATCTTCAATTGTAGTAAAGCCAGATGGCATGATTTCGGCGACGCATTTCGAGCAGCGCTGAATGAGAAGCAGATTTCAGTAGAAAATATTGAAGCAGCGAGGGATGCACCCTGCGTAACTGCCCTAACCGAGGGATACGCGGAGGCACTGCAAGAAGCATGTGATAAGACGATCCCCCGCTATGCTGCACTCAACAAGACCAGGCGTAGCAAGTGGTGGGAGGATCTGACTGCAGCCAAGAGTAAGGTAGCCCGAGCGAGAAGGAGAATGCGCAGTGCGATCGATAGGCGCCGACATTTCCTGATCGAGCAGTACAAACAGGCTAAACTAAAATACAAAGATCTGATACAGGAATCAATCAGCAACAGCTGGAAATTGTACTGTTCGACTCAGGAGAGAGAGACGATGTGGCAGGGCGTCTATAGAGTTATCAAGAACTCCAACCTGCCTATAAAAGACAGACTCTTGCGCTCTGCGCACGATTCGGCGCGCCTCCTTGCGGATACGTTTTACCCGGACGACGACCCCAGCACTGACACCGTCGAACAGAGGGCCCTTAGGGATGACATGGCTGGCGAAGAAACCTTGACTGACTCACCACCTCCAACTAAATTCACGCACCAAGAATAAAAATCGGTCTTCGCTAGAATGAAGCCGAAGAAATCCCCTGGATCGGACGGACTCACCTCGGACATCTGCGAGGCGGCGTACAGGGCGGAACCAGAAATACTGCTAAACATATACAACCAATGTCTAATCACTGGCACATTTCCAGGGCACTGGAAGCATGCCACCATCAAGGTCTACATGATCCCGAAGCCGGGAAAGACCGACTATCTCACTGCTAAGTCCTACAGACCCATCGGTCTTCTCCCGGTCTCCAGAAAGGCACTAGAAAAAGTCTTTGCTGCCCGGGTGCTTTGGGAACTTGGACGCAATCACAAATTGTCAACAAAGCAGTACGGCTTTTTGCCACAACGCAGCACTGAGGACGCCCTGCATGACGCCGCGCAGGTGATCGATGGAGCGCTTCACCGCAAGGAGATCGCAGTACTGGTCTCCCTCCCTAGACATAGAGGGCGCCTTTGATAACGCATGGTGGCCGGCCATTCTGCGTGAGCTACAGATTCGAGGAGTTGACCCCGGCCTCCGCAGACTCATCAGAAGCTACCTATCCGGGAGAAGCGTCAGTATAACCTACGCAGGCGCCACCACTACCAAACAAACAACCAAGGGCTGCATTCAAGGCTCTACCTGCGGACCCCTGCTTTGGAATGTGCTGCTGGACTGCTACAGTCCCTGGAGGACGCGCCGGTGGACGTTCAGGCTTTTGCAGATGACATTATTGTCATTTCCTGTGGTCGGACGGGCAGAGAGATTGAGGGGAAGCTCAACCCCATCCTGGAGCAAATCTTTAGACAGGGGCACAGTCGGAAGCTCAAATTCGCTGCCAATAAGACCCAAGCAATTTTCTTCACCAAAAAACTTAAATATGACACTCCCAGAGCGGACCTGAACGGCACCGCTGATGCCTACGGAGATACATTGAAGGTCCTCGGGGTGACTTTCGACAGAAACCTCAATTACATGGCCCATTTAGGCTACACTACTGCTAAGGCTATCGCTGTCTACAAGTCGGTTAGTCGAGCGGCTCGTGCTAACTAGGGTCTCAACCCCGCAATCATTGGGACGATCTACGGTGCAGTAATCGAGCCAATCATACTATATGGTGCTAACGTCTGGGGCTCGGTTGCTCACAGGAAACAGGTTAGGCGCAAATTAGTAAGGCACACCGCACCGCCTCTCACGTGTCCAGCTGCGTCCTGGCAGGTAATCTACCTCTGGACCTGCGAGCAATCGAGTGCCGCGAACTATATCTAACTAAAAGGGGCAAGCCTTTGTCTGAACTCCCGGGAAGCATCCTTGAAGCCCGAATCAGTCCCTTCTCACTTCCTCATCCCGCCTGGCGACGCCACATCTAGTTCCAACATATTGAGAACCAATCGCAGGTCGCCGAAATTGACCCTGATCTTTTTCAATGACGGCAGTAAAATCGAGGGGAAAGTGGGAGGGGCCGTTACTTTCTGGGCACAGGGCAAAGAAGTGGGCACGACAAAATGTTCACTGGCCGATTACTGCACCGTTTTTCAAGCTGAGATGGTTGCAATTCTCAGGGCTGTCAAACTCGTAAGCAGCAGGTGGTCTCGCCTGGCGGCCATACTTAGTGACTCCTGCTCCGCCCTGGAACCTCTGACCTGGATGGCCTAAACCCTGCCGCGAACAAAATCCGGTCATCCTTTTCGAAATAGAAGGTAAAGGGGTCGCACTACATTTTTACTGGGTGAAAGCACACGTAGGCATCCCGGGAAATGAAAGGGCGGACCAGCTTGCCAAAGAGGCAGCGCTGAAGAGTAAAAGGTCGCACACCTATGACGCGTTTCCTCTGTCGTACGCTAAGCGCATGATCAGAGGCTCAACTGTACGTAAATGGCAGGAACACTACGATAAGGCTACTGCGGGAGGCATCACTAAACTACTCTTCCCGGATGTCGAGGCTGCCTTCAAAATAATAAAGAAAACCAATATCGATAGTCATATTGTTCAAATCTTTACGGGTCACGGTGGATTCAGGGATTACCTTTTTAAGCGCGGACTTTCCGACTCCCCATTTTGCACCTGCGACGACGCGAGCCTTGAAACAGTACCGCATATTCTCGTAGACTGCCCTAAGTATGCCAGGACTCGCTTTGACTGCGAGTGCATGATGGGGACTCGGATCGACTCTACAACTCTAAAGGAGCTGATTGGGGATGATGAATGCAGACAGCCTTTTCTGGATTTTGCTAAACTGGTCTTTGTTGCCGCGGGACGCGCAAATGGCTCGAAATATTAAAGATATACCAACGACACGGCATACCATATGCCAGACAACTGCAGAGCTCGAGCGTAAGGCCTAAGCTGAAAACAAGAAATCATAAACAACAATCAGCCACAAAAATGTTATGAACAAAATGTTATTCTCAATTGTAATGACACTCCAATAATAATGTACTGGTTCTGACAAATATACATACATACATACATAGTCTCACGCCTATAAACCCGAAGAGGTAGGCAGAGGTGTATTTCTACATCCACTTTTCGCCAGATATACTTTAGTCCCACGTAATAAAGGGCCAGCTTATTGCCGTACCGGGCACATTTCCAGACTCCGTGCTGCTACTGAGAATTTCGTGACAGAAAAACCCAATAACACTGCCCGACCCAGGAATCGAACCCGGGACCTCCCGATCCCACGCGCACATTTATGCCGCGAGACCAACGAGGTAGTCGTATAGGGTTTGATGTAGAGTTTTCCGTCTCTACGCAAAGATGGTATTTACATCGTATTATCCCTTAGTCGCCTCTTACGATACCCACGGGAAGATAGGGGGTGGTGACACTTGTATTCTATGCCGTCAACCACACGGCTATCTGACAAATATAGTCTAATTTTAATTTAGTTTTATTTAAATTCAATCTTAATTTAATCTTAAATTAATTTATTGTAATCTTAATTCTTATTTTATTCTAATTAACGATATTATATTTAATTTTTAATTTAATAACTCTTAACTGAGACTGATAATAATAGCAATTGTTTAGATATTTAGTAATTAAAATAATTATGTACAAATCAATTGTAACAAAATTTCTGTAAAATGTTTGACCAAATAAAGGTCTTAAGTGCTACTCAAACTTGGCAGCAAGGCAAACAACACCCTGCGATGGCGGGTGCCAGTTAAAAAAAAATTGGGCAAGTGCGACTCGGACTCGCGCACGAAGGGTTCCGTACCATCATCTATAAAAGAAAATCACGTTCGTTGTATGTATACTTAAATACTTTATAAGTTTCTACCTGTTTATTAAGATCGAGTAACAAATTGCTTAAAAATTACGTTTGTTGTATGGGAGCCCCCCTTTATTATTTACTTTTTTTAAAGTTAATTATTTATTTTGAAAGGTAATATACAACTACATATTCTGTGAAAATTTAAAGCGTCTACCTGTTACAGTTAGTAATTTTAGCAAAAAATACGAAAAAAAACACGTTTTTTGTATGGGACCCCCCCTTAATTTTCTAGTATTTGTTGTTATAGCGGCAACCGAAATACATAATTTGTGAAAGTTTCAGCTTTCTAGCTATCATGGTTTATGAGATACAGCCTGGTGACAGACAGACGGACAGACAGACAGACAGACAGACAGACAGCGGAGGCTTAGTAATAGGGTTCCGTTTTTTACCTTTTAGGTAAGGAACCCTAAAAACGTCCGCAACATTATATTGTATGTAAACAAACTGCCGCCGGCTCCATAACCAGCGAGAGCTCTGAAGTAATCTCTGAGCTCCAACCACCAGCGGCATAGGCGATAGAAAAGGTACTTCAATGGGAACAAGTGGAGCTTCCCCCGCGCCACATCAACTCAGACGATGACGAAGCGTCCGTCGTTTCGGCGCATGAATCAATATTTTATTTTATTTTATTTTATTTTATTTTATTTTATTTTATTTTATTTTATTTTATTTTATTTTATTTTATTTTATTTTATTTTATTTTATTTTATTTTATTTTATTTTATTTTATTTTATTTTATTTTATTTTATTTTATTTTATTTTATTTTATTTTATTTTATTTTATTTTATTTTATTTTATTTTATTTTATTTTATTTTATTTTATTTTATTTTATTTTATTTTATTTTATTTTATTTTATTTTATTTTATTTTATTTTATTTTATTTTATTTTATTTTATTTTATTTTATTTTATTTTATTTTATTTTATTTTATTTTATTTTATTTTATTTTATTTTATTTTATTTTATTTTATTTTATTTTATTTTATTTGGGAAAACAAACAGTTACACAATTTTCTTAATCTAAGGTTGCAATATGCTCCGATAGCTCAACAAGAAGTAGTGGAAGACCAGGCCTCCTCTTCACCACATGCCGTGGCACAGGCAAAAAGATGGACTTGGCAAACAAAGCGGCGAATAGCATGCTGTAAAAGGGCAAAGAGGCAATTGAATCGGCAGGGAACATAAAGCGTGAGTGCAAAGTTGTGGCACTAGACTGCCTTCAGTCCCTTAATAAATAATAATAATTATGTTATTACCTATACGAGACGGTCTTCTCTAGATCAAGCCACAAGTTCGATCTCGAGAAGAAGCGCTCACGCCATGCCCACGAGCTTGTGCAAATAAAAATATTAAATTAGATTAGATAAATCTTTATTGTACACCACATAACAAAAACATACATAGAAGGAGCACAAACAAGAAATGCACAATTGGCGGCCTTATCGCATACAGCAATTTCTTCCAGGCAACCTTAGGAATGGACTCATGACTGTAGAAGGAGCCAAAAGTATTTGAAGGTGTAGTGTTGAAATTTTAGATAAATATATTTTAGCATAGTATACATAAAAATAAATACGTACTAAATAGGTACGTTGACATACATATATAATAATTATATTATATATACACTACAAACAAGAGCTCACAACAAACAAATAACAACACTCACAGAGGAGCTACTGTAAACTAAAGAACAAACATCAGCTGGTCTAGCGGAAATTCGCGATGTGAGAAAATGGCTCGAGTTCGAAACCATCGAGCCACATTGCGAAATCAAATAAATGGAAAAAAGCACCAAAGCTTTTTTAAGCTATGCAATCTCAGATAAAAGAACTAGGGCTCACCCAAAATCAACGAAGAGGTAACAGATTTAAAAAAAGAATTTAGAAAGGAAGGCAGATATAGTCACTGCGGAGACCACCATACATGGGAAAAATGCCAGTTTGTTGGACAAATCTCCTGTCCGCCATGCTACCGATACCTGGGGTATGGACACATAGTTAGGCTATGTGATAAACCGCCAACCTGTGGGTTCTGCGCAGAAGAGCACGATACTATGGAGTACACGAAGAAAAAATTGCCACCCAAATGCGTAAACTGTGCAAGAGCGAAAATCTGTGTGGCGGAACCGCACCCAGCATATAGTGAGGCATGCCCTGAGTGGGCCAAGTGGGACCGATTGGCTAGACGTGGCGTTCTGTACTGCTGAGAGCTCCCATGAAATCAAAATAGTCCAGGTTAACCTGGGACGTGGCTTACGAGGCGACTAAGGAGGCGATTGCCGAGGCGGAGGCAAACGGGGTGTCCATCCTACTCTAACAGGAACCCTATGTAGGTAACAAGGGCTACGTGACCTCCAGTCACCGAGTTGTACAGGTCCCCAATGCCGGAACCGATCTGCGGGTGAAATCTGCGAACGTCATCCTCGACAGAAACCTTGTCGTCTTTGAAGACGTTAGTTTGAACTGCACAATACAACCTGGTAGGATTCAAGGCAAGTGCTCGACTTCACCGTGGCACTCGTGGGGGTTTATTTTGAGGGCAGTGTCGACATCGAACCGTACCTACAACGTTTCCATAGTGAAGTGGGACAGCTAAATGAGGGTAACACCATCGTAGCTGGCGATGTAAATGCCAGAAGCGTCTGGGTGGCATGTGAGGCGGATGACGATAAGGGAACAACACTCTTGCATCTTGCTACTGACCTGAAGCTGCATGTCCTTAACTCCGGTGGCAAATTGGTGAGTATTATATCTACCTGGCACGATGACAGCACCTTCGTTGGATCGAAGGCTGGTAAGAATCTTGTAAAGCTGGTTTGTGTGCGAGATTACAACAACACAATGGGGGCATTGATCTCAAAGATGAAAAGCTATCCATGTATCTGTTAGAACGGAAGAGAGGAATAAAATGGTATATATATAGTTGTTTAAAAGGTTGTTGAATGTGAGTATTCACAATGCTTTAGTTATGTATGTCAGTTCTTTGAAACGGCGCAACAAGCTGGCGATGACGCAGCGCGAGTTTCACTACGAACTCAAAACTTATGTTGACCATCATCTCCCTAGTCAGTTAGAGATGATTGAGGAGCCAGTGGGGGAACTCATGAGGCTTAGGCGGAGTGTTGTGCACGTTCCAAAGTATGAAAGTGGAAGTAATTTAAGAAAGAGATGTATAGTTTGCTTTAGATCGAATATCCACAAAATTGTTCATTCACAATGTAAAACTTGTGACGTTTTCTTGTGCTTTGAGCCTTGTTGGCCAGAGTGGCATACCTC